>JASDDO010000026.1:373681068-379205206 GCA_030015575.1 Agapanthus africanus
TAATAATATAAACCCTAATCTTAACCCTTGCATGTTTTAATTCTCATAAAACCTAGTTGCATTTATAACCTAACATGTTTCAATTATATATATCACATATATATAAATAAGTAACAAGAGAAAAGAATACAATAAACATATATCACATTACGTTTAATGTATCCAAAGTGAGAAAAAATAATTCTTAAGTGAGCTATTATTAGTTAATGTAATTTAATATATCAAATATATAATTATATATTAAATTATTAAATCAACACTTGATTTAATAACCCGACTATATTACATATAACCGACTAATATTTAATGTATCATTTTTATCGAATCAACACTTGATCCGATAACCCGGCTATATCACATATAACCTGTTGGAGATAGTGCCCTCAGAGTCAATTATTAGGTCACAGGTACGTGATTGTAATGATTGAGGAGGACCTATCCCGGTAGACAGTCTTACTCGAGATGATAGTATGCTATCTGGTTTACCTTTATCATCGTGTACTGCTTTAGGTGACCTGACACGTCGCTATTACACGTTGATAGAGCCCTAGGATTCTTGCTTGACCACCAGCAGTATGAGGGCGATCATATAAGTGGGAGCTGGGGTCTATAAGCTTATCCTTAAAAGGTCCCTAGTCGTGGGAGTTTCGAGACTGGGCATCGATACTCCATTAGTAGACTAGTGTATACAGTCGAGACCCCGACGAGGGGCGGTGGCCGGTCTCACAAGCCACTGGTGTCAGTTGGATCACCTAAGATGTATACAGGTGCTCATTGGGTTATGAGTACACCGGACAGACTCGCCGGGAACATGCTAGTTGGTCATATACCAGACGTCAGATGGCAGTTCCCTGGTGACATGGTGTGCAGGTTAGTTCATCGACCTGGGGATCGTCATTGTCTCGTGTGAGTTCCCACTGTACTTTGATTACTACCCTACCACGGCTCAAAGGAGTCGTGCAAACAGGTTTTAGTTGGGTACAGTCCCGAGCCACATGGAGGCAGTGACGTATCTTCAGGGTTCGTCTCTCCCGGTATTGGGGGTGAGGTCGTGCTGTGTCTAGGAGAGCCATTACACAAAGTCCTTGGCCAAGGCAAGGGAGATTTACTGGTAGGTATTCCAGTAGTATCTCAGGGTGTTCTGGGCTACACTCCGACACGACTTGTACCGCTTTTGGGGGTCTGACTTTTACCAACCCCCTAGGCCGCCATGCGATACTCATAGACGAACGAACGGACCGGACTGTACGGATATTGTCACTGACAGGCTCAGTAGGGTTGTCAGGCTGAGTTCACTCACAGACATCCCTTTAGTCAGTACCTGGTAGCCCGTTACGTATTGGCTTATACCTCTGACGTGCTGGTGGTTAAATCTACAACCAAGGGTTGATGAGTCTTTAGAGTCCCCCACATTTCAGTTACTCAGCTTTCGGGCGAAAGGTTGTAGAGGCCGTATGGAGATATGGCAAGGTCCGATCAGATACGTGCGGTATTGCACGGATCAGGATCGGACAGTTTGTACTATAGGCCGTATGGTTATATGGCAGGGTTCGATCAGATACGTGCGGTATTGCACGGATCAGGATCGAACGGATATTACTAGCCGCTTTGGTTTAAGCCGGATCCTAGTATAGTACAGTGTAGATTTTGTCTCATTGCATTTGTATTTCGGTCGGAATACAAATGTGGGTGTGTATGCACAGTATCGGGGTTTTCCTGTAATTTATTACGGGATCAGTTTTCTGGAGTTGCCAGTTTGCTTTCCGTTTCGCCAATTTCCTTTGTTCCGTTCATTGGCCGAAGATTGGTGGAGGAGGGTTTATTTGCATTGTTGCAAATAGGCTTTTGTGGAGGGGGTCTTTGCTTATTGTAGCATCATGATGGTTTTCATGATGTGCACCATCATTGACTTTTCTTTTCTCATCATGGTTGGACTTTGGGAGGTGATGATGTGGTGTTGAGTGTGGGTTTGTTTGTTTGTGATGATTCTTTTTGCATGATGGCATTCCTTTCTCTCTCCATTGTATTATGGATGGCTTTCTCATTCTATCATACTTCTCCCTCATTCTCACTCACCCTCTTCATATGCATGGCCGGCCAAGTCCTATAGGGGGCTGTCCAAAAATTGTAGTGTGGGTTTTGTGGTTCATTTCATGTTCCAAAATCCAAAAACTCCTCCACATACTGCTTGTATCATTCCTCCACCAAAAGGGTGATTCCGATAACCCCAAAAGTGAGACACAACTTCTACTAAACATTCTACAGCAAATCTTAGGCACGTCGAGTAGCCGGCTTCGTGCCCGAGTTGCCTCGGCATTGAGGTGGGAGCCCGTAAACAAAGTAGGCGATGTGGTGCATTTCCGGCGACGAGGAGGCAGGATTTTCCACAGGAGATCGGGACCATGACGAGAAGACCGGAGGACTTGGATCGTCGGTATATCTCTATTCCCTTTCTTGAAGTTAGCTAGGACTAATTAATGGTTCGATCCGGGTATTAGTGCGCGGCGGTTTTCCAGTTCAAGAAAAATTTAGGTTATTCACCGCTTCCGCATTCCGGCGTCGGATTGACGGCCGGGGCGCCGCCGTGCACTTACACTGTATCAGAGCCTCGCCATTAACTTAGTCTAGCTTGGTGTAGTGTGTTTTTTCTGTTTCGATCGATCGAATGTTCCAAAACTACATTTTTGTTAGCATCAGTTTTCTGTTGGAAATTTTTGGTGTCAAAAATTTTTCAGGTTGTAAAATATTGATGTACTGGAAAATCTAAGAGCTCTGTAAAAATTCGACGAAGTAACTCCACAGTGGGAGCGCGAACCGCCGCGAAAACCCCCTTCCCGCCGCCCTTCCGCCGCACACTGTGGAGATCACTTCACCATTTTTTTTTAGAGGCCTTCTGGGCCTTAAAATATGGGTTTTGGAATATTAAAATTGGGCCCCAGGTTTTCTGTGAGTGCTACAGTTTTGATTGGGGGCCCACTTGTTAATTTTTTGATCGATCGGATATTTTAAACACATTTTTCACAGTATTTACATTATATCTGCGACCGTGAATGTCACTCGATCGGTAAATCCTGTCTAACTGCTATAGCCCGGTTAGACGGATTTGCGAACGTGACTTTCACGTTGATGTTCTATGTATTTGCTGTGTTGTTGCGGATCGGTCGTAGGGATAGCCTAGATGCAATGCTAGTACCGTTTTGCTGTATTATGTACATTTGATATTGCGGGGCGAGCGTCCGACATGTGGACTGCCGTCACTGCCTGTTTGTATTATTATTTTGGGGCACGACCTGGTTGCGATCGATGTACCCGTTGTATGTATATTTTACTTTCTGTACTAGGATTGCCCCGCGGAGGGGTGCACGGATAGCCGGGTTCTGGAGGGCAACAAGCCCGCATCTCATGGCATTGAGACAGAGGGGGGCTTCACTCTAGGATTGGCGGGCTATTCGCCGCACTCGTAGGAGGTACAAGGTTGACCCAGGAGGGGTGCCCAAGTTACCGGATTCCGTGAAGTGCTGGGTGGTCCATTCACGTTGCTGAAGGGGGCTGCCTCGCTTCAGGTTTTTGGCGGGTAACTTGCCGCGCCCGTAGGGGTCTAGGATTTCATTGCACAGGCTATCCACACGACCAGGGGAACGTCGGGTTTCAGCGGCTCTGTGAAACCCGGGGATCCCAGATATCTGTATTGTTTCTGTGATGCTGTACATTTCTGTGATGTTGCATTTATTCACGCCTTGAGCGAAATACTATATATTGGTATATATATTAGTAGATGTTGTATATGTTTTGCATCCGCGCTAGTCCAGTCCCGCTCTGTCGTTAGTAAGCTAACCTAACGGGTAATGACGGGACCCAGTGGCGAATGCGGATGGCATATACGTACATCAGTATATTTTCGTTCTTTTTGGTGTGATCAATTGATGGGACTGCATTGATTCGGATCAATGCAAGTTAAAACAAACCTAATCTGATGTTGTTGGAACACTTTTCAAAGAGCTGTTATTGCAAGGACGTTCACTTTTGTTTTGCATCGTGATATTCAGTTGGAATATCCTGCTCCTCAGTCGACGAGGCAAGGGCCGAGATCCCTTCACCGGGAGTGACCCCTTGGACAAAAAGTTTGCGTCAGGGCATTAACTTCACTATAGCCGAATACTTTTGTTTTGCATCGCGGTATTCATTTGGAATATCCTGCACCCCATTCTACGGGGAAAGAGCCGAGATCCCTTCACCGGGAGTGACCTCTTTAGCAACGGTTTTCGTCACTATATTTTCAAAAAGCTATCAGTTCCTTCAACGATATCAAGTTCTTTACGTTAAAGGTTTTCGCCAGAGACCATTCGTAGCCCTCCGTCGTTTCATATGGGTAGTCAATAGTATTCAAGCTGTGTTTGTTGGCCAAAGTCAAGGCACAGTGTTTGGTAGCTGTTGGTTATTCATATGCAGCATAGATAGATGCGTTGGTTTGGAACAGTCGTATAGCCTTGTTGGCCAAAGTCAAGGGCTTGTGCGGGTGGATTCGAATCAACCTGGAGAATGACGGGTAGAACTTGACATGTGACTTATGATTTGTTGGCCAAAGTCAAGGTCATAAGAGCATGGGGCAGAAATCACATCGGGAGTTTCAAAAGAACTGAAACTTGCCAGATATGCGCATACCTCCTGGAGTGTGTTGACGTGAGCGGATTCCGTCACGTTATCATGCGATGATAGTTGGATCCCGATTCCCACTGATGAGTTGGTATACTCCTCGGGTGACCCCGACTAATTCTTCTTTCAGGTTTGGAGGAGAATTTGAGGTACAGTGGGAGGTTTCCAGATTAGATAAATTGGTGACCATTCTGATCTAGGTTAGAGTGCACGCTGAGTGTTTCTTTTCTCTCTCTCTTTGGCAGCGACCATTGACCCGACCCTAAGACTTTGACTCAGTGACCAAGTTGACCGAACCTTCTTAAACACCGGCTTTTGGATTGTCAGAGTTGCAAACCTCATTGCCACTCCTATTTTTTACCCTTTTCTCCAGGACACCCCGTTTTACTACGAACGTCCACTTCCATTGGACAAAACCATCGTATGGTTATATACAAACTCGAATGAACTGGTTCTAGTTCGGGGATGGATTCTGGTTCAGGAGAAATAGGAATAAGGTTTATTCGGTTGCCTTTTATCTTCACCCTCTCTCATTGCGAGTGTTCCTAGGATTGGGATAGTACACCCATTATGCTTATTGGATAGTCTTCTTCCAAACCATAGGCTGGTGCCGAACGGTAGGGAAGGAAGAAAACATTTGGCCTAAAAGGGTGTGCAGAAGATAAAGACTAAAGACATATGAAGGGATTTGGAGAGGTGGCAAAGAACTATACGGTTACAGTCGTGAATCTGAAGAGGCATTACTAGGAATACCAGAATACCCCATCGGAACATTTCAATGTTTCAGTTTCACTGTGTAATGTTAAAGGAAAACTGATTTCCCGATTAGATACTTACTCCAGGGTATGTATTTACCAGGTACGATTCTCACATCTGTATGGTTTTACAGATGATGAGTGGGAGTAAGTTATTGGGAATTGGGTGATTATCCTCATTATATCGGGATTCGTTGTAATCAGTGATATTTGAGGAAATCACCTGGGCTGTTTGCCGGTCGGCAAATATTTGGTTTTGAATATCCGCTGTTATGCACCAATTTCAAATTGATATATCTGTACGTCTATTTTCATAGAGTGAGATATACCTTTCTGAAATTATGTCTACGACATTTACCTATATCAGTGGATGGTTAGGTAAGGAGCATTAAACAGCGGTGTAATTCTTCTTAACCATAAGTACAGTTTTCAACCTACGACACACAGTGAATGAGTTATCAGACTCAAGGGACTTATACAGAGTATTGTATGTTGTCCAGGGTCCATCAGGACAGAGGGGTTGGTCCTCGTACTATATTCGGTTTACTTATGACTTCTCTAGTTTTTAGACAGGTGTTTCGTGGAAACACAGGGTCCGAATTTTGAGAAGTTATAGGTATTTGAATAGAGTAGAGAACCAGGTGTAGCAAGTATCGGGATTCTTCAAAGCGATCGAAGATGTAGGTACTTGTGTATGGTATTCAGTTGACAGTAATGATTAAGAGATCTTGCTTCTCTTACTCATAATTGGAAGCATTCCTAAGTTGAGTAACGCTGATCCGCCTCCTTCCATTTAGTTGACATGCACTGGGGACAGCTGTATGATTTGAATCTGGTTCAATTAAATCAGTGCCTCTATTTCTATATTGGATATAGAACAGTTCATATCTTAACGATGTTAAGGTACGGGGAGTTGTCCGGTTTATGATTAAAACCAGACACTGGACAACTCAAGGCACGTTTCTGTAATGGCTGTTTGTGGGTTGACCCAGGCTATGACGAGGGTTGACTTTCTACCATCTGGATGAACAATAGCGATATTGTTCTAGACTCGCCACAGTTTTATTAAAGATGGATTTTTTCAGAAAACAGTAGTGGGAGTATGGTAGAACTGGAAGTGATTCCAGAACCACAAACGATTACTGAAGATTTGATAAGGAACCTAAAGATTCAATCTGGATTGACATTCCATTGGCCACTCCGCAGATAAGGTGGGTAACTTCAGGCACCCGAGAGGTAATACGGTAGCCTCAAGGACGGTGACAGGGAAGTTCTTGTTTACCCACAATTGTCATTGCTGTTGTTCCAGGTTACGAGACCCGGCGGGAGGATGAGTATAGCGTCGTTCTAAACCAGTTTTAGAAGTGTACGTCTATATGACTCTGCTAGAGGGTTGTCGTAGTCAGTGGGAGCAGCGGAAGCATTGGTGGACAGGTTGCTCATGTCTATTTATAGACTAGAGCAGATGTAGCGGAGATAGATCATCTATTTCTGACGTGACAGTCATGGGTATGACTTCATCAGAATAGGGGATGGATCTGTTGAGAAGGTAGTAAGGTGTGATATCCTGGTATTTGGATGATATACACAGAGTAGGAAAAGAAACTCCTACACTACGATCGGTTATACTTTGGTCGTCACACAGTGGTTTCTCCACAAAGGAAATGGATTTTATATCAGACATACTGGTTACTAGATCTATGGTTTTAGATCTAGATTTGGGTGGTTTCCCAATCTGGGTACTCAGACAGCATTCTAAGAGTATTTAGAATGGACGACTCCTGGCACGGTAGTGTACCTACAGGTAATGGAGTCACCCTCTCTAAAGGTGTCTTACAGACTAAAGGGGAGAGGGATGTGCATGATTGGCAGATCACTTGCTCAGGCGATTGAGTCAATCATGAGATGTCAAGTACCACACCAGATGTTGTTCTTGCACTAGATGCAATAAATTGACATTGATCCAATCCTGGAGAAACGGTCGGAAGCAGTTTTAGAACATAAGTGGATGTTCTAGGGATATGATAACGACAGCCTCATTCGGGAGACAGTTATCATTCCAGGCTTCCAAGGTGACATGGACGACAAGGAGCTTGTCAGAGTTATAGCTTTCCTTCTGATGAGGGGCAGTATTTTGGACAGGTGGTCCAAGGCAATACTGAAGGGTGGCATGGCGCAGGATACTGATTAAGTTCAGTTGACGATACAGTCTAAGAAGTTTGGATTTGGAGTTCATTTATGAGCTAGGTCCCATCAGACATCCAGACATATTCTGAGACAGGTATTGCTCTTTTCGGGAGATGGCTTTCTCCGCGAACTTGAGATATAGAGAGACATAGAAAGAAACAACTAAGCGGATCCACTCACTGAGGCTATTCCTTGAACGCAATAGTTCCGCAAACGAGCTTTGTGAGACTGCCTAGTAGAGGAGTTGGATTTTCGGTATCACACGGGCTGTGAGTATGCGACATCGCAATAATTAGCCTTGAGTGCAAGTGGGAGATTGTTGGAGATAGTGCCCTCAGAGTCAATTATTAGGTCACAGGTACGTGATTGTAATGATTGAGGGAGGACCTATCCCGGTAGGACAGTCTTACTCGAGATGATAGTATGCTATCTGGTTTACCTTTATCATCGTGTACTGCTTTAGGTGACCTGACACGTCGCTATTACACGTTGATAGAGCCCCTAGGATTCTTGCTTGACCACCAGCAGTATGAGGGCGATCATATAAGTGGGAGCTGGGGTCTATAAGCTTATCCTTAAAAGGTCCCTAGTCGTGGGAGTTTCGAGACTGGGCATCGATACTCCATTAGTAGACTAGTGTATACAGTCGAGACCCCGACGAGGGGCGGTGGCCGGTCTCACAAGCTACTGGTGTCAGTTGGATCACCTAAGATGTATACAGGTGCTCATTGGGTTATGAGTACACCGGACAGGACTCGCCGGGAACATGCTAGTTGGTCATATACCAGACGTCAGATGGCAGTTCCCTGGTGACATGTGTGCAGGTTAGTTCATCGACCTGGGGATCGTCATTTGTCTCGTGTGAGTTCCCACTGTACTTTGATTACTACCCTACCACGGCTCAAAGGAGTCGTGCAAACAGGTTTTAGTTGGGTACAGTCCCGAGCCACATGGAGGCAGTGAGCGTATCTTCAGGGGTTCGTCTCTCCCGGTATTGGGGGTGAGGTCGTGCTGTGTCTAGGAGAGCCATTACACAAAGTTCTTGGCCAAGGCAAGGAGATTTACTGGTAGGTATTCCAGTAGTATCTCAGGGTGTTCTGGGCTACACTCCGACACGACTTGTACCGCTTTTGGGGGTCTGACTTTTACCAACCCCCTAGGCCCGCCATGCGATACTCATAGACGAACGGACCGGACTGTACGGATATTGTCACTGACAGGCTCAGTAGGGTTGTCAGGCTGAGTTCACTCACAGACATCCCTTTTAGTCAGTACCTGGTAGCCCGTTACGTATTGGCTTATACCTCTGACGTGCTGGTGGTTAAATCCACAACCAAGGTGTTGATGAGTCTTTAGAGTCCCCCACATTTCAGTTACTCAGCTTTCGGGCGAAAGGTTGTAGAGGCCGTATGGAGATATGGCAAGGTCCGATCAGATACGTGCGGTATTGCACGGATCAGGATCGGACAGTTTGTACTATAGGCCGTATGGTTATATGGCAGGGTTCGATCAGATACGTGCGGTATTGCACGGATCAGGATCGAACGGATATTACTAGCCGGCTTTGGTTTAAGCCGGATCCTAGTATAGTACAGTGTAGATTTTGTCTCATTGCATTTGTATTTCGGTCGGAATACAAATGCGGGTGTGTATGCACAGTATCGGGGTTTTCCTGTAATTTATTACGGGATCAGTTTTCTGGAGTTGCCAGTTTGCTTTCCGTTTCGGCCAATTTCCTTTGTTCCGTTCATTGGCCGAAGATTGGTGGAGGAGGGTTTATTTGCATTGTTGCAAATAGGCTTTTGTGGAGGGGGTCTTTGCTTATTGTAGCATCATGATGGTTTTCATGATGTGCACCATCATTGACTTTTCTTTTCTCATCATGGTTGGACTTTGGGAGGTGATGATGGTGGTGTTGAGTGTGGGTTTGTTTTTGTGATGATTCTTTTTGCATGATGGCATTCCTTTCTCTCTCCATTGTATTATTGGATGGCTTTCTCATTCTATCATACTTCTCCCTCATTCTCACTCACCCTCTCATATGCATGGCCGGCCAAGTCCTATAGGGGGCTGTCCAAAAATTGTAGTGTGGGTTTTGTGGTTCATTTCATGTTCCAAAATCCAAAAACTCCTCCACATACTCCTTATATCATTCCCCACCAAAAGGGTGATTCCGATAACCCCAAAAGTGAGACACAACTTCTACTAAACATTCTACAGCAAATCTTGGGCACGTCGAGTAGCCGGCTTCGTGCCCGAGTTGCCTCGGCATTGAGGTGGGAGCCGTAAACAAAGTAGGCGATGTGGTGCATTTCCGGCGACGAGGAGGAGGCAGGATTTTCCGCAGGAGATCGGGACCATGACGAGAAGACCGGAGGACTTGGATCGTTGGTATATCTCTATTCCCTTTCTTGAAGTTAGCTTGGACTAATTAATGGTTCGATCCGGGTATTAGTGCGCGGCGGTTTGCCAGTTCAAGAAAAATTTAGGTTATTCACCGCTTCCGCATTCCGGCGTCGGATTGACGGCCGGGGCGCCGCCGTGCACTTACATAACCGGCCGATATCAGATATCGCAAGAATAGAATACGGTATCACATATCGTATTGATCTCTGTCCTGCACATATCACATATGTGCTCCTACTCCGTTTCGCCTGAGCCAGGAAACCTCTGTGTAGGGCTCTAAAGACTCGTCAATACGCCGGCAGTAGGTGATGATCATATCAAACACCCACAATCTGCAAGCGGTCAGCTAAACGTAACGGCCACCCGAGTATTGGGCGATCATATGATCAACAAGCAAGCATGTACATACTCATGTGAATCCAATCAGTAACACTGCCGTACAGTCCGGTCTCTTCATCTGATATGTCGCATATCCAGTCTAGGGGTGGTAAACGTCAGACCCCAGTAACCGATAAGTCGTGTCAATGTGGGGCTCATAACGGGTCGAGAAATTACTGATAACTCTTACCAGTAGATCTCCATATCAGCCATGGCCAGGGACTTCCAGTTATAGCCAATCGAACACAGCGCAACATCAACCCCCAATACTGGGAGAGATGAAACCCCCTCATATCGCTCATTGCCTCCATGTGATTCGGGACTTTACCCAAAAGCCACCGTTTTGCACTTTCTCATGAACGCGTAAGGTGGAAATCAACGCACTGTGGGAATCACATAAGACTCTATAACGATCTCGGGTCTACAGACTAACCTGTACCAGTGTCACCAGAGAACTGCTATCTGACGATATGTATTAATACCATCTAGGAGTTCTCGGTGAGTCCGTTCAGTGTACCCAGTCTCCACTGAGCACCCGTACACCATTTTTGATGTCAAACACCAATGGATGTGAGATCATCCATCGCCCATCATATGGGTCAAGATGCGTATACGCTAGTCTACTCTGGAGTATCGATGCCCTGTCTCGATACACCCTCGACTAGGAACAATTGTAGGATGTACTCATGGACTACCCTGGCCCCACTTAGTATGATCTGCATCATAGTCATAGTAGTCAAGTACATATCCCAAGGGCTTTATCAACATGTGGGAGCAAGACAATAAACCAATACAAGTCAACATGTTTAGACAAATTGAAACCAGATGAGCATACTATCATATCGAGAAAGAAATTCCTCTCTATATATACCCAAGCATCCACTATAATATACATCATATGTACAACAATGGATTCTAGGGCATATACATAAATAACAATATCCCACTTTCACTAAGGCCAGCTGTTATAGTATCTCATAACCAACATCCCGAAGAGTCTCTCAAATTGTATCTGGGGTATGGCCTTTTTGAGTGGATCCGCAGTGTTTTCCTTTGTGTCAACTCTCCTGACCTCGATCTCGCGGCGATCAAATATCTCCCGGATCAGGTGATACCGCCTTAGAATATGCCTGGATCTCTTATGGGACCTGGGTTCCTTGGCCAAAGCCACAGATCCATTGTTATCACAATACAAAGGTATTGGATGCTCAATGGACGGAACCACTCCAAGTTCAGTGATGAACTTCGTCATCCAGACAACCTCTTTGGCAGCATCGTTGGCAGCGATGTATTCAGCCTCCATCGTCGAGTCTGCCACGGTTTCCTGTTTGGAACTCTTCCAACAAACCGTCCCTACATTGAGGGTAAAGACAAATCCCGAGTGCGACTTAGAGTCATCCTTATCACTTTGTAAGCTCGAATCGGTAAAGGACTCCAACTGGAGTTCTCCGTTACCATACACCAAGAACATCTCTTTTGTCCTTCTCAAGTACTTGAGAATGTTCTTCACAGCTGTCCAGTGACTCTCTCCTGGATCTTCTTGATACCTACTCACTACACTTAGTGAGTATACTACATCGGGTCTGGTACATAGCATCGCGTACATGATAGAGCCTACTGCCGAAGCATAGGGTATCCCTTGCAAGCGAGCTCTATCTAAATCAGTCTTAGGAGACATCTCTTTGGAGAGAGTGGGTCCAGAGATCATGGGTAAATTCCCAAACTTGGATTCTTCCATACTAAACCTCTTTAGTATGGTGTCAATGTACTAGGATTGGGACAATCGCATTATCCGTTTAGATCTATCTCTAAAGATCTTGATCCCCAAGATGTAGGAGGCATCACCTTGATCTTTCATTGAGAATCTATGTAATAAGAAGAGCTTGACCGAGTGCAGCATAGGAACATCATTTCCTATCAAGAGTATGTCATCCACGTACAATACGAGGAAGACAACCTTACTCTCTGCCACCTTCTTGTATATACAAGGTTCATCTACGTTCTTGATGAAGTCAAACTCTTTGACTACTATATCAAAATAGATGTTCCAACTCCGCGATGCCTGCTTTAACCCGTAGATGGATTTAAGCAGCTTGCACACCTTTCCGCTGCTCCCACTGTCTACGAAGCCCTATGGCTGAGTCATGTACACGGACTCCTCTATATCACCATTTAGAAAGGCGGTCTTAACATCCATTTGCCAGATTTCGTAGTCAAGGTATGCAGCGTTGGCAAGTAGGATCCGGATGGACTTAAGCATAGCCACTGGAGAAAAGGTTTCGTCATAATCCATAACTGGTCGTTGACGAAAACCCTTTGCAAGAAGTCTAGTTTTGAAAGTCTCAACTTTTCCATCTACACCAAGTTTCTTCTTAAAGATCCATTTGCTCCCAATGGGTTTTACCCCTTCAGGAGCAACTTCCAAAGTCCATACTTTGTTGGTATACATGGATTCCATCTCAGATCGCATTGCATCCAGCCATTTCACAGAGTCACCACTCGTGATGGCCTGCTCGAAGCTAGTCGGGTCATCATCTTCCATGATGCAATCCTCTCTCCCACCATCAATGAGAAAACCGTAGTATCTCTCAGGAGGATAAGGAACCCTACTAGATCAGCGGAGAGGCTGGGGTTCGTTGGGAATCATCGAATCCTCCGGTTTACCAAATCTTCTTCTGTAGTTTGTGCAGTTGGAAATTTTTCCAGCTCTACCTCCTCGCGAACAATCTCTTTTGCAAGAAATTCCTTTTCTGAAAAGGTGGCATGTTGAGCAACAAACACTTTTTGCTCCTCACTGAGGTAGAAATGATATCCATACGAATTGCTTGGATATCCCACAAACTTGCAAGGAACTGATCGTGCCTCGAGTTTGTCCGTATTTTGCTTTTTGACATAAGCCGGACAACCCCATATCTTAACTCGTTTAAGAGATGGTCTCATCCCATTCCATATCTCATATAGAGTGGTAGGCACCGATTTGGTTGGAACTCTATTCAATTGGTATGCGGCTATCCCCAGCGCATAACTCCAAAAGGAAATAGGAAACTCAGCAGTGCTCATCATATAGCGCACCATATCTTCCTAGATTAAAGAAGGCTAGGACTAACAACCTCGGGTCTCCTAACCGTAGAATTGGTAGGGTTGCTTGTCGCTCTCGTAGGGGTCTAGGGATGTGGGATTGGCTATTCATCGCGACCGTGGAATCCTTGTTTTATACAGGCTCAAAATAAAACACGGACCTCCTAGTATATCCAATATTTCATATGTTATCTTCAGCTGCTGATATACTGTGATGTGATTATTTTATATGCGTGAGACGAATGCTTTATTATTGTATATATGATATATAATAAACGTTGCTTATGTTTTGTACCCGCGCTAGTCCTGCCCCGGTATGCCGTTAGTTAAGTAACCTGTCACGTCCCGAAAGTACGGAATATGACCGGCACTTAAACTACGAACGTCTCGAGGCGTACGTAATCTAAGTAAGCCGAAAACCCAGAAACCCAAACCAAGAAAAGTACTAGAGTGAAGGAAAACCAATTTAAAACAAGTAGTTTTAATAGCATAAGCCGAATTATGCGGTTTTAAAAAAAAACATCAAATATTTCCCGAAAATTTCGGCAGAGTCTCCTTTGTAAATACTGGCCCCCAAACGGGATACAACATGAATAGTATACGAAATCAATAAAAAGGCATCCCCAAGCGGGAGCTAGCTCTTCGTCAATCGACGGTCACAACCACACAAGAAATATAATATATAACGCCAACGGCGAGGATCAAAATTCAAAAGGAAACTCAAAACCACAAGAAAACCACAGAAATATAACGCGCGACTCTAAGGTCGAAGGAATAACATCACTGGTCTCTATCTCAAATAAATACATGTTTGGTTGATGGAACTTCTAGATACAACAGAATAATAATATACAAGATATATAATAGGGGTACGATACAAGTAAACCCACCTACTAGCAAATCAACCGAAGGAAACGATGCTCGCAAGCCGTAATGAAACCTGTACGGTAAACCTGCAAGAAACTGGGGCACAACGGGGGTGAGTTGCCAAATCGTGAATAGAAAAACATCTACGAAAAGAAATCACATAAATAACGCAATCCTAGGACAATGATCATAATATATCCTCAAATATATAACCAGCAACCCATAACAATGGTTAGGGCAAATATCTAACCCAAGTGTAATTCCATGTGCCCGTGTCAGTGCCTCGGGTAGCAATGTATCATATAGATGAAGTATGAATGCATGGAACAGAATGCATGTACTGAAGAAAACTGCTTTCATAAACCAGTGAGATTTCTGTATTTTAAAAGTGAGGTACTATAAATGAAATCATCATAAAACAGTGCCCAGCATCGACACAAAACAAGTGTCCAAATATCTCGATATCTCTGTATCACATTCTCTGTACCTCAATATCTCAATCACAATATCTAGGGCGCCGTCAATCCAGACCGGCCCCTACCATCCATCTCAAGACCACGACGGTATCCTCCGGATATCCGACTCGTCGGGTAAAATCACCGGTAGGTAGTCTCCCCCTGCCAGGCTCATCGTCATCACCACAAGCTTCTTGCCCCGGGGTACCTTACCGGGCCCACCATGTATCCGAAACGGTTCATCCATCTCCTCGAATCGGGTCTCGAAATCCATCAGCAAATTCATGGTGGACGACTCATACATCATGGGAAAACCGCATTTTTTTTATTTAAAAAGAGAGAAAGCTGTTTATATATGTTTTGCGGTTTTCCTCCAAATCCAGAAAATATCATGGAAATCCGAATCATCAAAAGCATGTAAAACCATGAATATAAGCATGAGCATCCATGAATACGGCATATAATGAATAACAGTATGCACGAAGTGACAAGTAATAACTAAAATGTTTAAACTAGCATATAATGCAAGCAACTAATCATCATGTCAAAACTACTAGTTAACAAGCTACATTAGGCGATAATATTTTCTAAGGTGTGCGTGACATGGCAATTACCGATGAAGATGTGTGTGAGCCGGCAAGTAAGTGTACGTGGTACATACCATCATCGGTAATGGTGCTGGTGTCCTAACAGTATGATATCAACAATGCAATAAGAAATTATAATATAAGTATGCGATGTGGAGCGAACAGTAATAATGAGCGGGAGCTAAATACTAAACACAACGATAACTAATCTGCATTACCCTAATATGAATCCTACAAATGGTGCCTTTTGAAATAACACGAATCATGGGGTTTTGAAAATAGGGGCTACGGTGTTTTTATGAAAACATACGTCTTTTAAAATATCCGTAGGATCCCTTGGGCTGTCTTTTAAAATACACACGATTCGTTAGTTTTTGAAATAGGTAAGAATCGAATCTAATCTAACAACTAAACTAAACTAAAGGACTAAGTTAACAAGCTGGACTGCAGGTAAGGAAACCGCCTAACATCTGAGTCGATACATATACATACCTGTATATATATATTAGTCGGTGATCCCGCCTCAATAATATCATATCCGATACCATATCTATAACCAAACATCCCAAGTCAAGAGTGCGGATCAATCATCAAAATATAGCTCGTACGTAAATCCGTCGTACGGCATCCCCAAATCTGGGTACGGGTCAATATCACATTCATCATACTATTCACCTGGTATCCTCTTTATCAAATATCATGATCGAGGTACTGATCTACGTCTAGTACAATACTGATACCGCCTAAGTATGCATGGACGTGTGTGAAACACTACGTCAAGGACCCGCTACAACGTCATGTCGTATCTCAAATACGAACCCTGCTATATCACCGATCTCACGGCCTCAAATCAAATCTCATCGACTCATCTTAAATCCAAAGTACTATCCTCATTATCCATGCATGCGTATATGAATGTACATATGCATAGTCCCATACCCACGCATATATACATATATACACACCCCAATCTGCGCACAAGAAAGTCAAGTATGCAAGTCTGTGTGTGCGTATGTGGGTATAACAACTACTCTAGGGTTTCGCAACTAACCTAAAGCTAATCCATGAACACATAATCATAACATGAATAAACATTCTCGTATTATAAAACACCTATATAAACATATATATATATGAGCTACACTACGGACTGCGGGGGTGCTATACGCCATCAACCCGACTTCTCCCCGTAAATATAAATCTACTCACCTGGTCCTCGCTAGCCGGTGCCGACGTCGCCACGCACTTGCTTGTCGTCTCGAAGTCCACATGGGGTACCTACATATCATAACGCACCGTGTCGTATTAAAATCCGACTCATGACCCAAAAACGACACGTGAATCCCACATAGGTCAAAACCTATGGTTGCTTTCACAAATCAACCAAAAAACCCTCGATGTCGGCGTACAAACGCCAAACCATCGAGAAAAACTCAAACGTATCAATCGTGGTTTCACAACACCTTAATTATATATATATAATAGGGTTAAAATCACCAAAACTTCAAATTCGCTTTAAAGCTATTTTTCCGAAAACGTAATAAGCAAAATTAACCGCTTTAATACAACCTCTTGATGTTTAAACGAATCTAGCGGCCACAATATTCACTAAATATCATAACAAAGTCTTATAAACCATTCCTATAATTTATTCTCATCAATTTCCATAAATTCCAAAATTCTAGTTTACAATATACCCAAATTTAACAATTTTATAGCAAAAATGCACAAACAATAATTTAGCTTGGATTTTCATGAACTAAAGTATTAAACTATATTTTATAATGTTAATGAATTCATGAAAAACCTAATCACATTTTTAAACCCAATATTTAAACAATTTTTTTAAAACCTAGTTAGCAATTTAGCAAAATTATCACCATTTTAATTTAACAAATTAGCAAGTAGCAACCAACTTAGATTTTGCATACAATTACATGTTAATCTCCTCATTACAACCATAAACTAATGATAAAAACCCTAATTAAATTCAAACCCTAGTCTTGAATTTCCTAAAGTTGCAATAAAACCCAATTAAACATCAAATTTGTTAACACAGAAGCAATTAAACAACAATATATGAATAAGGTTAGAATTATACCCAAATAAATTTGAAGATCCCACAAGCACACTTAGCCTCCCAAATTGAAATCTAAATCCCTAGATCCAAGCTATGGTAGCCAAGGGAAAATGGGTAGGAGGTGGATTTTGATTTTGTGGACTTTTTGAAGCATTTTGGATGATTTTTTTGATGGAATTTTGAAGAGAAAAGAGAAGAAGAAATGGAGGGGGGGCTGCTGCTGGTTTCAGCAGAGGAAGAGGGGGAAATAGGTGAGGGGATGATGCCAAAAGATCCAAGTCAAAGCCCCTCCCAATTACCATAATACCCCCACCTACTTTACTATATAAAAAAAAATTATTTTAACTCATTTCTCACATGATTTAACGTCAAAAAGAGGGAAATAAAATTCTTGGGCTGCTACAATAGTGTGAGGCCAGCCAAGGGGAGTGAGGGTGAGTGTGAGAGACTTTACAAAAAAATTCTATGCAAAAAGACTCCCCACAATACCATATTTGCAAGTTTTAGTTCAAAATAACTATATTTTTGTTTTCCATAAAATAAATCAATTAAAACTTGAAATAAAATACTAAAAAATTTATATTACAACTAGATTTTAATTAACATGATTTTAAAGATTAAAATTAGCCCATTTAAATTTGTATTTATCGCTAATTTAATGTATTTTCTTACCGGCTTAAAATAATATTAAAATAATTAATTTCGGAAAAATTTTCAGAAAATTTGAAATTTCAGCAGTGGCTCAATAAACACCAAATAGTAGAAATTCCATAGCTAGAATATTTTTATTTAATTTTATAATAAAGATATTTGCATTTTGACTTTTTACAGAAAACCCCCTTATTTTACCGTTTTTTCGAAATTTCACCGAAACGATTTTCAAAACGTTACAATCTTCCCCCCTTAAAGAAATTCGGTCCCCGAATTTAAATTAAAACTCTTCCCAAATACTAAAACATCTAAGCAAAACCATCAAGTCGTCGGGGCTCCGAAATCGTAAATACATAAAAACAAATCGTAGCGCAGCGCATGCGCATGAAAAATGAGCATATAACTCAAATCAAAACTCCGTCAAGCATCCCGCAATCATCGGAGTCATGGGAAAGACATCAATGCCAAATCCAAAGCAAAACCAATATGATATAACTAAAAACTATACATGTAAATATCGAATCTATATATGTAAGTGTCTGAAGGAAATGCATGCCAAATCTCTTTAAGTCGCTGTGCAACGCGTATAACACTGCACAGTGGCGGACGTCTATCATAAGAAAATAACTATATACATATATACCTTTGTTTGAAATGTACGTTCCGCCGTTTTGAAAACAATTTAGAAGGGTCTCCTTGTTTTAAACATTTCGTGTCATATCAGACACGTAGGTAAATACTGAGGCTACAGCTCGCTTTTTGGAAATCCCTTCAATAACTATCAATGCATGCAAAATATATTCCGGTACTGTCCTCTGACTAGTCCTGCTTAGTACGAAAACACATCACAATTATCATAAAAAAAACGTACTGCTCTATAAGAAATCAATCCCAAAATACGCGTATGAATATTACGTGCGTCTGGTGCGCACGACAATCAAAATCTATATACGTGCCATATAAGTGCATAGAAACAAGATCTAAGTGCATCGGGTGTGCACAAAGCATCTGTCGTAGGCAACGTGTATGCCTGACAGCAAAATTAGGTGCATCTGACATGCACGAAGAATCTCGATTTAGTGCATCTGGTGTGCACCAAAATCGCACCTCAAAACAAGCACCCAACATGCGCGAAAATCCAAATCGGGTGCATCCATCGTGCACGAAATCATGAAATCCAATATCAAGCGCCGAATATGCGCAAAATCAAATCAGGTGCACAAGGTGCACAAAACAAATATCGAGTATCACAATCGAAATCGAAGTCCGGTGCATCTAAGTGCACAAAAGGCGTATCACTGCACTGCAAGCATATATAAACTATACAGAGTGCAGGAACCAAATCGTGTGCGTGCATACGCACAAAATCAACTCAAATGTCTAAAACCGTAAAATCACAAACATATGAAACCAAAGCACGAAAACGATATCAAGTGCAACACTGTGCAAAGATCGTAAATCCTCAATCATCAGAATCAAATCATGCGAATAAATCACCCAAAACATCGAAATCAATAATGGCGGAATAGTACCGCTCAAGTGCATCCTCTAAAAATCTCGGGCCAACTGTCGCGGTCACTAGTGGGACGTCTCGTCGATGATCATGAACTCTGGCCTGCTGGTGTGCGTAACAATGACCACTCCTGGGTCAAGGTCTTCACTGGGAATTACCAATCTCTCGGTCCATCGGCTCATCTGCCTTGTCAGGTGTGCTAACGGGGATGATCCCGTTCTTGCACGTCTCTTGTCATCTCCCGGTCAATCATCGCGACCACTCGTAAGACAGCATATCACTGGCGTCGGCCTCTAGCTCTCTGAATGTACGTGACACATCTGATCCTGGGTGCAAGTATCTTTGCAGCAGTGTCCTGGAAGGAATCCTGCTCACGATCTCTTCCATGTCTCGTCTCTGCCAACTGTCTGGAAGTCATCGTCCTTTCCTATATCTGCATCTTGCTCCGGAACGGCTGCATACCCATCGCGACTCCTTCTGGAAGGTATATCCAGTACTCTGCCTCGGCATGCGTATCGCATCTCTGATGTCGGCGGAGTGGAACGTCGTCTTATCCAGATCTTGTACGGACCTCTTTACTCCACTTTCTCTAATGTCGACTGCTTCGGACTCGTCTCATCGTGGCTACATGGACTGAGCTCCAACGGCTATCCTCGTATCAGGAGTCTCCCAAGAAATGCATCTCACCACCTAGCATCCGAATTAAGTCGAGCCATCCGATCGAGTCGTCAAAACCTCATAATCCCCCAAGAGCTCAACCTCTTGGGCAAAGTTTAATACTATCGAGTACATACCACAGCATCGGTGGTCCAGCCGTAGAAGGGCAAACCCAAGCCTCACTAATGGCGCCGTAGAACTGCCGCAAACCCGAAGGTTCAAAGGCTTTCACACGGTCATTAAGTCGAGTTAGGGTTTCATTCTTCTAGAGGGACCATAGAGTTGCCTGCATGTCTTTCCGACTACTTTAAACTTAGAATAATAGGTTTCTGGCATTCGATCGTCCCTGTCGACTCCCAACGTTTCCGCGTGAAGTCGTCTCTAGCTGGAATCAATCTATCTGATGACCTCGCATCGGGGTAGGCGAACGATCCACATGTCCTAGTCATTCGTCCTCGATGACTAGCGACCTTCTATCATCTCTTAGTACAACTCGTTCTGCACTAACTCCAGCATCTGGGGCAATATCTCGTCGTTCGCAACAATAACTGGCTCGCTCGTCTGCACGCTGAACTGTGCCTCGATCATCATGAATAAGCAACACACCAACGGTCATCAAAATCTGGCTGGCCTCTATCATTGGCTCAATCCTCTAGTGTCGATCAGCACATCCGAGTAACCTCATAAAGGCGATCCGCCAAACTCTCGTGGCGCGGAAACACAGTAAAAAAGACACATCTCTGCAATCATGTGTTGCCGGAATTTCGCCCTGGTCAGTCCTCGTTCGTGACGAGCTCGTGCTGACCGCAACTCTAGCTGTAGCTCTCCCTGCCCGTAATCGTGGCAGCAAAACCATAACTGGTACTGATAAGGCTAGATCAGAATGAATATAATACTGAGCAAAGAAATTTACATCCTAAGGCTTCTTAAGTGGAGTAGCGTATCGTAAATATGCCGCGGAACATACCTACGGTACGTCACTCTATTTTAGTCACCTATTCCATCAACCAAGGGTTATCCTACACTCCGAAGGTAAAACCTAACGCTCTGATACCAACTTTGTCACGTCCCGAAAGTACGGAATATGACCGGCACTTAAACTACGAACGTCTCGAGGCGTACGTAATCTAAGTAAGCTGAAAACCTAGAAACCCAAACCAAGAAAAGTACTAGAGTGAAGGAAAACCAATTTAAAACAAGTAGTTTTAATAGCATAAGCCAAATTATTCGGTTTTAAAAAAAACATCAAATATTTCCCGAAAATTTCGGCAGAGTCTCCTTTGTAAATACTGGCCCCCAAACGGGATACAACATGAATAGTATACGAAATCAATAAAAAGGCATCCCCAAGCGGGAGCTAGCTCTTCGTCAATCGACGGTCACAACCAAGCAATATAATATACAACGCCAACGGCGAGGATCAAAATTCAAAAGGAAACTCAAAACCACAAGAAAACCACAGAAATATAACGCGCGACTCTAAGGTCGAAGGAATAACATCACTGGTCTCTATCTCAAATAAATACATGTTTGGTTGATGGAACTTCTACATACAACAGAATAATAATATACAAGATATATAATGGGGGTACGATACAAGTAAACCCACCTACTAGCAAATCAACCGAAGGAAACGATGCCCGCAAGCCGTAATGAAACCTGTACGGTAAACCTGCAAGAAACTGGGGCACAACGGGGGTGAGTTGCCAACTCGTGAATAGAAAAACATCTACGAAAAGAAATCGCATAAATAACGCAATCCTAGGTCAATGATCATAATATATCCTCAAATATATAACCAGCAACCCATAACAATGGTTAGGGCAAATATCTAACCCAAGTGTAATTCCATGTGCCCGTGTCAGTGCCTCGGGTAGCAATGTATCATATAGATGAAGTATGAATGCATGGAACAGAATGCATGTACTGAAGAAAACTGCTTTCATAAACCAGTGAGATTTCTGTATTTTAAAAGTGAGGTACCATAAATGAAATCAGCATAAAACAGTGCCCAGCATCGACACAAAACAAGTGTCCAAATATCTCGATATCTCTGTATCACAATCTCTGTACCTCAATATCTCAAAATCTCAATATCTCAATCACAATATCTAGGGCGCCGTCAATCCAGACCGGCCCCTACCATCCATCTCAAGACCACGACGGTATCCTCCGGATATCCGACGCGTCGGGTAAAATCACCGGTAGGTAGTCTCCCCCTGCCAGGCTCATCGTCATCACCATGAGCTTCTTGCCCCGAGGTACCTTACCGGGCCCACCATGTACCCGAAACGGTTCATCCATCTCCTCGAATCGGGTCTCGAAATCCATCAGCAAATTCATGGTGGACGACTCATACATCATGGGAAAACAGCATTTTTTTTATTTAAAAAGAGAGAAAGCAGTTTATATATGTTTTGCGGTTTTCCTCCAAATCCAGAAAATATCATGGAAATCCGAATCATCAAAAGCATGTAAAACCATGAATATAAGCATGAGCATCCATGAATACGGCATATAATGAATAACAGTATGCACGAAGTGACAAGTAACAACTAAAATGTTTAAACTAGCATATAATGCAAGCAACTAATCATCATGTCAAAACTACTAGTTAACAAGCTACATTAGGCGATAATATTTTCTAAGGTGTGCGTGACATGGCAATTACCGATGAAGATGTGTGTGAGCCGGCAAGCAAGTGTACGCGGTACATACGCATCATCGGTAATGGTGCTGGTGTCCTAACAGTATAATATCAACAATGCAATAAGAAATTATAATATAAGTATGTGATGTGGAGCGAACAGTAATAATGAGCGGGAGCTAAATACTAAACACAACGATAACCAATCTGCATTACCCTAATATAAATCCTACAAATGGTGCCTTTTGAAATAACACGAATCGTGGGGTTTTGAAAATAGGGGCTACGGTGTTTTTATGAAAAGATACGTCTTTTAAAATATCCGTAGGATCCCTTGGGCTGTCTTTTAAAATACACACGATTCGTTAGTTTTTGAAATAGGTAAGAATCGAACCTAATCTAACAACTAAACTAAACTAAAGGACTAAGTTAACAAGCTGGACTGCAGGTAAGGAAACCGCCTAACATCTGAGTCGATACATATACATACCTGTATATATATATTAGTCGGTGATCCCGCCTCAATAATATCATATCCGATACCATATCTATAACCAAACATCCCAAGTCAAAAGTGCGGATCAATCATCAAAATATAGCTCGTACGTAAATCCGTCGTACGGCATCCCCAAATCTGGGTACGGGTCAATATCATATTCATCATACTATTCACCTGGTATCCTCTTTATCAAATATCATGATCGGGGTACTGATCTACGTCTAGTACAATACTGATACCGCCTAAGTATGCATGGACGTGTGTGAAACACTACGTCAAGGACCCACTACAACGTCATGTCGTGTCTCAAAAACGAACCCTGCTATATCACCGATCTCACGGCCTCAAATCAAATCTCATCGACTCATCTTAAATCCCAAGTACTATCCTCATTATCCATGCATGCGTATATGAATGTACATATGCATAGTCCCATACCCACGCATATATACATATATACACATCCCAATCTGCGCACAAGAAAGTCAAGTATGCAAGTCTGTGTGTGCGTATGTGGGTATAACAACTACTCTAGGGTTTCGCAACTAACCTAAAGCTAATCCATGAACACATAATCATAACATGAATAAACATTCTCGTATCATAAAACACCTATATAAACATATATATATATATATGAGCTACACTACGGACTGCGGGGGTGCTATACGCCATCCACCCGACTTCTCCCCGTAGATATAAATCTACTCACCTGGTCCTCGCTAGCCGGTGCCGACGTCGCCACGCGCTTGCTTGTCGTCTCGAAGTCCACATGGGGTACCTACATATCATAACGCACCTGTCGTATTAAAATCCGACTCATGACCCAAAAACGACACGTGAATCCCACATAGGTCAAAACCTATAGTTGGTTTCACAAATCAACCCAAAAACCCCTGATGTCGGCGTACAAACGTCAAACCATCGAGAAAACTCAAACGTATCAATCGTGGTTTCACAACACCTTAATTATATATATATAATAGGGTTAAAATCACCAAAACATCAAATTCGCTTTAAAGCTATTTTTCCGAAAACGTAATAAGCAAAATTAACCGCTTTAATACAACCTCTTGATGTTTAAACGAATCTAGCAGCCACAATATTCACTAAATATCATAACAAAGTCATATAAACCATTCCTATAATTTATTCTCATCAATTTCCATAAATTCCAAAATTCTAGTTTACAATATACCCAAATTTAACAATTTTATAGCAAAAATGCACAAACAGTAATTTACCTTGGATTTTCATGAACTAAAGTATTAAACTATATTTTATAATGTTAATGAATTCATGAAAAACCTAATCACATTTTTAAACCCAATATTTAAACAATTTTTTAAAAACCTAGTTAGCAATTTAGCAAAATTATCACCATTTTAATTTAACAAATTAGCAAGTAGCAACCAACTTAGATTTTGCATACAATTACATGTTAATCTCCTCATTACAACCATAAAATAATGATAAAAACCCTAATTAAATTCAAACCCTAATCTTGAATTTCCTAAAGTTGCAATAAAACCCAATTAAACATCAAATTTGTTAACATAGAAGCAATTAAACAACAATATATGAATAAGGTTAGAATTATACCCAAATAAATTTGAAGATCCCACAAGCACACTTAGCCTCCCAAATTGAAATCTAAATCCCTAGATCCATGCTATGGTAGCCAAGGGAAAATGGGTAGGAGGTGGATTTTGATTTTGTGGAATTTTTGAAGCATTTTGGATGATTTTTTTTGATGGAATTTTGAAGAGAAAAGAGAAGAAGAAATGGAGGGGGGGCTGCTGCTGCTGGTTTCAGCAGAGGAAGAGGGGGAAATAGGTGAGGGGATGATGCCAAAAGATCCAAGTCAAAGCCCCTCCCAATTACCATAATACCCCCACCTACTTTACTATATAAAAAAACATTATTTTAACCCATTTCTCACATGATTTAAGGTCAAAAAGTGGGAAATAAAATTCTTGGGCTGCTACAATAGTGTGAGGCCGGCCAAGGGGAGTGAGGGTGAGTGTGAGAGACTTTACAAAAAAATTCTATGCAAAAAGACTCCCCACAATACCATATTTGCAAATTTTAGTTCAAAATAACTATATTTTTGTTTTCCATAAAATAAATCAATTAAAACTTGAAATAAAATACTAAAAAATTATATTACAACTAGATTTTAATTAACATGATTTTAAAGATTAAAATTAGCCCATTTAAATTTGTATTTATCGCTAATTTAATGTATTTTCTTACCGGCTTAAAATAATATTAAAATAATTAATTTCGGAAAAATTTTCAGAAAATTTGAAATTTCAGCATTGGCTTAATAAACACCAAATATTAGCAATTACATAGCTAGAATATGTATATTTAATTTTATAATAAAGATATTTGCATTTTGACTTTTTACAGAAAACCCCCTTATTTTACCGTTTTTTCGAAATTTCACCGAAACGATTTTCAAAACGTTACATAACCTAACGGTGCATAACGGGACACTGTGGCGAATGCGGATGGCATAAGCGTACGTTGTATTTTCGTTTCTTCTGTGATGCTTAAGGAAGCATAAATGATGGGACATCATTAATGAGATTAATGAAAGAAAAAGAAACCTAAAAGATGTTGTAGAATAAAATTTTCAAAAAGGGTACCTCTTGTTTTTGCTTTGCATAGTGGTATTCCTTGTACAATATCCAGCACCTTATTCGATAAGGAAAGAGCCGAGATCCCTTCACCGGGAGTGACCTCTTTAGAGAAACTAGCAGATGCTACAACTCGCTCGGTTTTGTTTTTGACTACTTTTATAGTTCTTGCTTGGCATAGCGGTATTCCTTGTAGAATATCCAGCACCTTATTCGATAAGGAAAGAGACGAGATCCCTTCACCGGGAGTGACCTCTTTAGCGAAACTAGTAAAAACCTCCAAAACACTCCTTTTCAAAATCACATGTTTCTACAACGATATCAAGTTCATTATGCAAAAGGTTTTCATAAAAACCTGACGTAGCCCTCCGTCATTTCAAATAGAGACTAGTTAGTAGTCGTGCTGTGTTTGTTGACCTTAGCTAAGGTATAGTGTACGGTAGCTAATTAGTGTTTATCTGCTAAAGCATGAAATGCAATTGAGTTAGGGTAGTCGTACGACTTTGTTGACCTTAGCCAAGGCTCGTACGGGTGGGTTTAATTCAATCGGGAAATAACGGGTTGAACTTGGCTAGCGCTTATGATTTGTTGATCGTAACCAAGGTCATAAGTTGCTAGGGACAAAAGTATTATCAGGAATTTTAAGTGTTGAAATTTGCAATGAGATTGCATACCTTCTATGAGATAGTTGGATCCTGATACCTACTGTGAGTAAGAGTTACTCCTGGGAGAGTTTTACACATGACAACTAGCCGATCAAGTAGATGTCTAGAAAGGTGTTAATGGGGTTATGCCTCTGGGAAAATGAGGTTTATTTTAATTAGGTCCGTACGAAAGCACGGGGAACCTCCCTCAAAGTACCAACACTGGCCTGGCTGAAAGATTGGCGAACTTGTAAGGTGTAATTAACCCCGGCTAGTCTTACCTTTTAGGGTTTGAAGGAAGATTTGATAAAAACAGTAGGAGCCAACCTGATTAGATAATATAATAACCAATCTAATCTTGCAAGATATTCTAAAGTGTTTTCTTCTCCCTTTCTCAAGGTAGCGACCATGTCAGGCCTTAATCAAGATAATAATATGGATGTATTGACTGAACCGGCTTGTTATACTGAGCAGGGAACGTTGGTTCCTTTCTTTCTTATAATTGTTATAAGACTGAACAGGGAATAGGGACATATCCGGATTCCCACGCCGCCCAAACGAAGAATAAGCATTTTGATGCATCTTCTTCGGGTGTGTTTGTTATCGAGAACTGTTTCTCGGTTCACTCTACGTCCTGGGTATTAAATACCGGATCAGGATCCCACATGTGTAATATTTTACACGGGCTAAGGAAAGGTAGAGAACTGGGAACGGGTGATCATTCCATAAGAGTAGGGAATGGTGCAAATGTTTCAGCCAAAGCAGTTGGCGAATATCACCTTATATTACCAAATGGTAACACATTGATTCTGAACGAATGCTATTACATTCCGACCCTGATATGCAATCCTATATAGGTTTCTTTATTGAGTAAAGAAGGATATAATTTTGTAGTACAGGATAATGTTATGAACATCTTCTAGAATCAAAAGTTGATTGGATCAGGCTAGTTAAATAATGGTATATACGTTCTAAATCAAACCATGGTTCTTAATGTATAGAACACACACAAGAGGAAGAGTTCATAAATGATCTTTATCATCATGTATTAACAATACGTAATATTATGGAGTTGCTTGCCGCTAGGTTGCTTGCCGCGGATCATCATGTATTAACAATCCTATGGGCTAGGTTGTTAGTCCTAGCCTTCTGGATGAAGCCACGTGTTATTATGGAGTCTTCTGGATGCTTGTCTGTTACAGGGAAGCAAATGGGAGAAATCTATCATGCTGACGTCATCAATGCGCCGCGGATCCGCGGCGGGAATGGGCCTTTGGCCACGGATCCGAGGCCCTTTGAATGCTTCAATGCATGGAATTCTCAGGTTGGATTTGTGGTGACTTTTTGGCACTTTTATGATGTGTGGAATCTCATTTTGCTTTCTTGATTTCTGCCAGATCTCAAGTCTTGGACTTGGCGTATTTATCTCAGCACTTTTCACAGTTTCGGCTTTTCTCCTGTAATTTCCTGCACAGATTCTCGAGACAAGTGTTGCGCTATACAAATTATGTGATGCAATGATAAACACTCAATTTCCCTCAGAAATGTCGGTTTTAAAGTATAACACATGTTATTCGGTATTTTACAGTCAATTTGCTAAAATGTGCTATACTTATACCGAACACCTTTAGATGAGTGCAAATGGTAGGGAAATTGACGTGTTAAAAAATGAAATATTTTCGACTAATCAATTTCCCCCAAACTTATTTTCGGTCGTCTCGAGCGAACTGTTTTATTAAAAAGAGAAGGAGAAAATGAAGAAAAAGAAAAACTAACTAGCACACTTTCGTAGGCAACACGATTGCACTGAGCACGTGCAACAAGCCTTTAAACCTCTAGGTGTCCCTAGTAGGAGGAGTGTTGCCTCCTGAGAGTTTTCAGCGGATTGCACCCACAAAATCCCCTAATAAATGGAAGACCGTGAAAGTTACATATAAAGATAAGAATTGTAAAAGAAAGACTTTGAAAATTAGAGTTCCCAACTACACTAGCTTTTCGATTGTCATGAGCCCTATCTTAATAGTCATGAAAAGATGTCAGAAATCACATCATCCCTCAATAAAACATCGTCTTTATTCTTCATTCCTACCTTTCTTCTAAACATCGATCATATCACCCTACGTGTGTGTAAAAGACATCCCTACACCCGGAGAATTCAATTCAAGCTATCATACTTTTGTCCATCTGCCTTAGTACTTTTTAATTTGATGAATATTTAGATGAAGTTGCTCACACATTTTCAAGCGACCGTTAATATTTCTTGAGATACTAACCGACTGATTACTCATGTGCTTGCTTATTAGGTGTATTTTTCTCGTCTTGCACCACCTAAGGCTTAGCAGTGACTCCCAGACCAGTTGGTCTAAGGCACTAGGTGATGAAGCACCCTCGCTATATTTTTTTATTGCTGCCTTGGCGATAACAAAACCAGTGTTCATTTTTTTTTCTTCACCATTTTATATTTTATTCATTTTTTTATTTCCTTCATACTTTGCCTTTTAGACAAGAGCATTTCAAGGTATCCTCTACTATCCCGAGTTTCAAGACGTGTGTAAGTGCGAATAGTAGGGTATCAACGTTCAAAATGTTTGGCTCCCAAAATAGGAATTATTTTTCAGACTTATTTTTATCCTCAGATTAGTGACTTCCTTCATCTTACTAACCCTTGGGACAACGGCTCATAACTACTTATTACTAGTTCGTTTAAGAAAACTTTTAATTTTCTTGGTTTTCTTAAATTTTTCTAATCTTTTGGATGTAATTTTTCACTATCTAATCTTTTATTATCTTATTTATGTACAAATAAACCTTTTATTAATATTTTTTTTGAAAAATTTAAAATTTTATAGGTTTTAAAATGTTTTGTGCTTATGCAAATGATGCGAAAATAAGCACAAACCTCCCCCAAACTTGTTTTCAACAGCGTCCTCACTGTTTCCATCCGCTATATCTAAAAAAACCTGTAAGCATGGGAGGAAATTTATTAATGGGGGCAATAAATATGATCGTGAAAAATCCTTCCCCAAACTTATTCTTGGCTCACAATTTTTTGAGTAAAAATTTTCTTTTCAAGAGCCAGATCATACCCCCCCAAACTTGAGTTAAACAATGTTAAGCTTTGAAACTCACAAGAGGGGGTCAAAAAAATTATTGGTCGATACCAAGCGATGCAAAAACCGAAAGTTAACACCAACCATTCGAAAATTTTATCAATGCAGTGCTCTGGTTGGTGGAAGAATAAGTAGGGAAAATGTAAGGGGTGGAATAGAATGTGTTTGCGTCTCGTATTGGAGAGACGACTCAGTGTATGTGATGGATTACTCTCATTCTTTTTACAGTTCAGAAGAAAGGGTGGAGGTTCAATTTCTTTGTATTGAGGTGCATTCATCTCAACACCCGTGTTGTTCAGAAATGCGAGTTCATCAGCGAAGATTTCCTTAAAAGTCTCATCAATACCCGAAGAATAATGTCATTACAAAGCGCGGGGTGATCTTCAGACTCCAAAAACAGTTCATACTCAGTGTTAGTTGTTGACTCGGACAACTCGGTGGAAGAGTCCGTATGTGTATGATACATAGTTGGGTCAAACAACAACATATGAAAAGAGTCTAGATCCGTATCATGAGGCTGATCAAATTCGCTGCTGTCGACATCCATTAATTCGACAGAACATGCTTGAGCAGTAGGTTCAGAGGGTACACTTCCCAACTAGTAAATGTTCAGCTCAATTGACCTATTCCCGAAGGATATGGTCATAGAACCGTTACGACAGTTGATGATAGCATTGGAAGTGGCCAAAAAGAGGCGACCAAGAATCACCGGAATTTGATTCTGTGGGTTCGCTACAGGCTGTGTATCAAGTACAATAAAGTCCACAGAGAATACAAATTCCCCGATTTTTATTAACACATCCTCCAGCTCACCCCTAGGTTTGGTGATTGATCGGTCAGCCATTTGGAGAGTTATGTTCGAAGGCTTTAACACTCCGATACCTAGTTGCTCGTAGACCGAGTAAGGAAGAAGGTTAACAGTTGTGCCAAGGTCAAGTAGAGCACGATTGATGTGTTTTCCCCCAATAGAAATGGAAATAGTAGGATATCCAGGATCCTTACGTTTCCTCGGTAATTGCTGGGGGAAAGCCGTGTCTACAGTCTTTGCCATGAATATCTTCTTGGGCACTTGAGTCTTCCTCTTCCTAGTACACAAGTTCTTAAGAGTTTTCGCATAGGACGGAACTTGTTGGATAGCATCTAGGAGAGGGATGTTGATGTTGACTTGGTTAAACATGTCCACAAGCTTCTCCATTTGGGCATTGGGTTTGTTTGGCCTCAACCTATTTGGAAATGGAGGTCTATCAATAAGTGTTGGGTCCAACATTTGTGGAGAAGTTTGTGGGGGTGGGAAGGATGAAGTGGGTGGAGGGTTCGAGCCTTTGGGAAAATGGAGAATAGGCTCGGAAGAAGACGGTAAATTAGACGAAATAGGGTTAAGAAGTAGAAGTGGGAGTGGAAGTGGATGTGGAAACCGGGGTGTTAATGATCAATTCATCATTATCAATTTATTCCCCAACATGATTATTCAGCACTCTTCCAGATCTCAACGTGGTGATTGCATTCACATGATGTGAATAGCCAGGATTGGGCAAAGGTTGAGCTGGAAGTTTCCCTTTCTCTCTTGCACTCATTTCAGCTTTTAATCGTGCAATTTCTTCTTCCATCGAATTTATAGTCTCTCATTGGGACGCAGAGTTTTTCTCTATTTTATAGACGGAAGACTTTATTGTCCAAAGCAAGTTCATGAATGAAGAGGATTCATCAGTCCCGGTTAACTGCAAAGGACTAGACGGTGCAGGTGTGTTGACCGGATTTTTGAAGTTTGGTGCTTGGAAGGGGTGCTGACTCAATTGATGTGGTTGATGTTGTGGTGGAAGAGCCCTTTGGAAATTGTGTTGGTTTGGAACCGTGTTTTGATTTTTTGATTGGTTCCAAGAAAAGTTAGGGTGATTCCTCCAACCCTGATTATATGTGAAAGAATACGGATCGTTTCTAGGTCTTTGGAAAGCAGCATTGGTATGCTCATGACCTTGAAACAGAGAATTCAATGGACATTCTTCCGTCAAAAGTGAAGGATCAAAACAGCATCCACATACAGTTTTGGAGAGTGACATTTGATTTAGGGCGGCGGCTAAAAATTTATTTTCCATAGTCTCGAGTTTCTTTTGCATAGCTGAAATGTCAGCTCGAACTTCTATGGAAACATCAGATTGGTTATTTTCCCTCTAGACAATTGACTCACACCCTCCCACTGTAAAGAGTTTTCAGCGAAATCTTCTAGGAATTTCCAGGCTTCTCCATCATCTATTGTCAAGAAGTTGCCTTGACATATTGATTCAAGGGTCTGTTTTGTGTTAGGATTAATGCCCTCATATATGATTCTGCACAGATCCCATCTAGGGATTCCGTGAAGTGGACATTGAACTAACAGATCCTTAAAGCGTTCAAGACATTTTGAAAATGGTTCATTTGGAAGCTGGGTGAATTGATTTATTTCGCTACGGACTCGAGCTGTCTTGTGATTAGGGTTGAATTTCTTAAGGAATGCTACAACAAATTCTTCCCAATTCGAAATGGAATGCGCGGTTGTGTTATACAGCCACTTCTCGGCTCTATCGCATAAGGTAAATGGAAGAAGACGTAGACGCATAGCATCCACAGAAAGCTGTGTGGTACCCATCATTGCGCATACATTTTCAAATTTTGTAATAAAGAAATATGCGTCTTTAGACTCGAGACCTTGATATTTGGGTAGAAGGTTGATGTATTAGGGTTTTATTTCAAAATTATCCCCGTTGGCTGGAAGAAAGGTGAGACAGGTCGAAAGAGGACGTCGCATAGGATAACACCTCTCTTGGAGAGAGATGCGGGGTGGATTCTGCGCACCTGCGGATGGCGGCAGAGTAGTGGTAAAGAAGTTCGATGGAGAAGCATCCATCGATGTGGGTGTGGTGGTGGGTAAAGAAGAAGTAACGTAGAAATACCGACTTCGGAGTCGATCGAGGGAACGCGGACAAGTCACGCACTAGAATCCCGTGTCCAGCCTATCTTGCACTAAAGGGTTTAGTACAAGTGGCAGCGTTATGATAATTAGGGGAAATGAATGAAGTGGTGTTTGTTTTGAAAAATATACGGATTTTTGAAAAAATGTTGCAAATCACAACAAGTGCAACAAGCAACCCTAAGTCTAGTGGTCACCTAGGTCAAGGCTCTAGACCGCTCCTAACTTCCAAAAGACAAGTCGCAGGATCAATCCTCCACTGCCTCTTTGTCTCTCCCGTGGTCAGGTAAGTGCTAGGTAAGTGGGAGGTTCTCCTTTCGAATTATCATCTTATGAAACTTGCCATTCATGTCTCAAAGGAAAGATGACCAAAACTCCGTTTAGTGGACACGGAGAAAGAGTTACGGAACTCCTAGGACTGATACATAGTGATGTATGCGGTCCCATGTCTACACATGCCAGGAATGGTTTCTCGTACTTCATTACATTCACTGACGATCTCTCAAGATACAGACATGTGTTCCTGTTGAAACACAAGTCTGAAGATTTTGAGAAATTCAATGAATATAAGCACGAAGTCGAGAACCAAACAGGTAAAAGTATTAAGATCCTTTGATCTGATCGAGGAGGAGAATACTTGAGCAATGAATTCCTGGACAATTTAAAAGAGAATGGGATTCTCTCTTAGCTTACTCCTCCGTATACACCACAGCACAACGGTGTATCGGAGCGGAGGAATCACACCCTATTAGATATGGTGCGTTATATGATGAGCACTGCTGAGTGTTTATGGTGCGCTATTAGATATGGTTAGGAGACCCGAGGTTGTTAGTCCTAGCCGAATTTAGTATGGAAGATATGGTGCGCTATATGATGAGCACTGCTGAGTTTCCTATTTCCTTTTGGAGTTATGCGCTATATGTTGCGCTATATGATGTACAAGAAATTACAGGAGAAAAGCCGAAACTGTGAAAAGTGCTGAGATAAATACGCCATGTCCAAGACTTGAGATCTGGCAGAAATCAAGAAAGCAAAATGAGATTTCACACATCATAAAAGTGCCAAAAAGTCACCATAAATCCAACCTGAGAATTCCATGCATTGAAGCATCCAAAGGGCCGCGGATCCGCGGCGCATTGATGACGTCAGCATGACAGATTTCTCCCATTTGCTTCCCTGTAACAGACAAGCATCCAGAAGACTCCATAATAACACGTGGCTTCATCCAGAAGGCTAGGACTAACAACCTAGCCCATAGGATTGTTAACTACCAAGATTAATTCTCAGCCCATAGGAAGGCCTGAGAATTCCATGCATCCGTTCTTTCTTATAATTGTTATAAGACTGAACAGGGAATAGGGACATATCCGGATTCCCACGCCGCCCAAACGAAGAATAAGCATATTGATGCATCTTCTTCGGGTGTGTTTGTTATCGAGAACTGTTTCTCGGTTCACTCTACGTCCTGGGTATTAGATACCGGATCAGGATCCCACATGTGTAATATGTTACACGGGCTAAGGAAAGGTAGAGAACTGGGAATGGGTGATCATTCCATAAGAGTAGGGAATGGTGCAAATGTTTCAGCCAAAGCAGTTGGCGAATATCACCTTGTGTTTCCAAATGGTAACACATTAATTCTGAACGAATGCTATTACATTCCGACCCTGATATGCAATCTTATATAAGTTTCTTTATTGAGTAAAGAAGGATATAATTTTGTAGTACAGGATAATGTTATGAACATCTTCCAGAATCAAAAGTTGATTGGATCAGGCTAGTTAAATAATGGCATATACGTTCTAAATCAAACCATGGTTCTTAATGTACAGAACATACACAAGAGGAAGAGTTCATAAATGAACGAATCCTTCTTGTGGCATTGTAGACTAGGTCATATCAATGCAACATGATTGATTCTTTTTTCGGTGTGTATATAAGAAAAGTGTAAGAAATCACAACCAAAGAAATTTTGACCGCAATCAATAACGGTGTCAATTATAGCGCGTTAGCGAGTGCGGATCGTCCACAGGGAAAGTGAGATTTGCTTGTAATTGAATTAGATGAGTCGAAAATTAAAGAGAAAAGAAAAGACAAGTCAATTCAAGATTTAAAAGTGAATTTCAAGAATTATTAAAATCTAAATCTAATAGCAAGAAAACATTAAAAAACAAGAATCAAGAATTGATGATTTCCAATCGAATTAGGTTTCAAGAATTGAAGTGAGGCTCGTAGGAATCGATCGAATCTATAGACGTGATGAAAACTATTGATTACGTTTTCTTATCGATTAATGATTTGATACCAGATCGATGACGATTAATCGAGGTTTAAGGATCTTTCGAAGAAACTAGGGTTTCTTCATCTCATCTTTTGTCCTTTCGATGAATCTCATTCAAAAACTAGCCTCTAGTAAATTCAAGAATCGATCGTTGATCACTAATTAAGAGCGAACACAATCAAGAAAGTATCGCTTGAAACTAGGTTGCCGATTCTTCAATTTACTAAAGTTTACAAAACTTATAGGAATTATGAATCGTTTCAAGATCTAATCATCATCATCTATTGATTCTTTCGACTCCTTCACGAGCCGAGTTTTACTCGAGCATTATAACAAAGAACACATTCAAGAATCTAGATCGAATCATAATGCTCAAATAGAAAGATAAGAAAGATATAGAAATTTCACGTTTATTTATCAACAATTTTGTTACAATTCTCTCAAGATCTACAAGAGGAAAGAACTTGATCGTTGATTTCGGCTTCGCTCGTCTCCTTGAGTCGCGGATCTACTTGGATCACTTGCTCCGATGAAGTCCAGCATCGCTTCTAAAGATTTGAAGGCTTCTTGCTTGGTTTGAACTCGAAGATCTTAAACTTTGGCTTGGATTTGATTGGATTAGTGTTAGGGTTTGAATGCACAAGTTGAGTCACTCAACTTGTGTGTGTAATGGTTAATGAACAACCCAAAACCCTAGATCTAGGTTTCCTTTTATAAGCATCTCAACTTTAGATCTAGAATTCAAATTTCAAATTTCCCTCCAAAAGTTTGTTAGAGAAAGGCTTCTAGAAGTAGTTTGTTGGAAGGAATATTCTAGAATAAAGTATATTCTAGGGCTAGGTTGTTAGTCCTAGCCTTCTGGATGAAGCCACGTGTTATTATGGAGTCTTCTGGATGCTTGTCTGTTACAGGGAAGCAAATGGGAAAAATCTGTCATGCCGACGTCATCAATGCGCCGCGGATCCGCGGCGGGAATGGGCCTTTGGCCGCGGATCCGCGGCCCTTTGGATGCTTCAATGCATGGAATTCTCAGGTTGGATTTGTGGTGACTTTTTGGCACTATTATGATGTGTGGAATCTCATTTTTCTTTCTTGATTTCTGCCAGATCTCAAGTCTTAGACTTGGCGTATTTATCTCAGCACTTTTCACAGTTTCGGCTTTTCTCCTGTAATTTCCTGCACAGATTCTCGAGACAAGTGTTGCGCTATACAAATTATGTGATGCAATGATAAACACTCAAGGTTAGATATGGTGCGCTATATGATGAGCACTGCACATCATGTTGCAAAGGATTTTCGTTAAGGACCAGGTGTGGATTATGACGAAACCTTTTCTCCAGTGGCTATGCTTAAGTCCATCCGGATCCAACTTGCCAATGCTGCATACCATGACTACGAAATCTGGCAAATGGATGTTAAAACCGCCTTTCTAAATGGTGATATAGAGGAGTCCGTGTACATGACTCAGCCAGAAGGCTTCGTAGACAGTGGGAGCAGCGGAAAGGTGTGCAAACTGCTTAAATCCATGTACGGGTTAAAGCAGGCATCGCGGAGTTGGAACATCAATTTTGATATAGTAGTCAAAGAGTTTGACTTCATCAAGAACGTAGATGAACCTTGTATATACAAGAAGGTGGCAGAGAGTAAGGTTGTCTTCCTCGTATTGTACATGGATGACATACTCTTGATAGGAAATGATGTTCCTATGCTGCACTCGGTGAAGCTCTTCTTATTACATAGATTCTCAATGAAAGATCTAGGTGATGCCTCCTACATCTTGGGGATCAAGATCTTTAGAGATAGAACTAACCGAATAATGCGATTGTCCCAATCCTGGTACATTGACGCCATACTAAAGAGGTTTAGTATGGAAGAATCCAAGTTTGGGAATTTACCCACGATCTCTGGACTCACTCTCTCCAAAGAGATGTCTGCTGAGTTATGAACTCTTCCTATATAAAATGACCCGAGGTTGTTAGTCCTACCCTACCATAATAACCCCATCATTAATCTTGGCAGTCAAGCAAAAATCCTATGGGCTTTATCATCATGTATTAAGGATACGTAATATCAAATAAAATATATACACATGAATGATAAAGACAAACTAGATTGTATACTATCATCTCGAGCAAGATTGTTCTATCCATATAGGTCATATACAATTGCAATAATTACCTTCAGAGCACCTATATCCAACATAAACTTTTCATTAGCATCCATCATTGCATTTGTTTTCGTATCTCTTATTAAAGTCCCATCTTAAAAGCATGTTCAAAAATCATCAAATTTCTACCTCTTTTGGTCTCGTCTTGTCCTCTCATCTTTATCTGTAACTAACGTTGGTCCCGCAACATTTGTACAGGAGGGGCATAACTCTAGATAAGTCAAATACAATCAAATCAGACTGTTTTACATACTATATAGTAGTATGGAAAAATATGTGTTTTCTGATATTAAAATCATTTTGAGTGCCAAAACCCCAATTTCTGAGAAGATGAGTGAAAAGAATATTTTAAAACATTTTTTTGAAATTTTACGAATTTTTAAATAATTTCAAATCAATTTTAAAATCTGTAGTTCACCATGCTCATGGTCACCCAACGCATGGTGAACTATAACACTTTTTACCCTTAAAATTATTTTTAAAAGGATTTTGGGCCAAATTTTCTTTCTAGTTCTCCACGTCCATGGTCACCCAACGCATGGTGAACCACAACATTATTTTTCCTTTAAAAAATGATTTTTAAATGGATTTTTTGCCAAATTTTCTTTGTAGTTCTCTATGCTCATGGTCACATAACGCATGGAGACATGCAACAACAAAATTTGTTTTAAAATGAATTAATTTGTTAAAATATCAATAAAATCAAATTTTCAATGCTGTAGTTCTCCATGCTCACTGCTACAACACGCATGGACAACTACAACATTATTTTTCAAAAAAAATATATCTTTATCAATTTAAAAACTAATTTTCAATGCTGCAGTTCTCCTTGCTCACTGCCACAACATGCATGGAGATTTGCAACTCATTTTTCAACAAATTTTAACAAACTTCGCAACAAAAATTCAACAATCTCTACTGCAAGTGTCCATGCATGTGGTAACAACACGCATATAGACTTGCACCGTTATTTTCAACAATTTTTGCGAAGAAAACGACTAAATTAGTTGAACAAGTGTCCATGCGTTGGGTAATAGGATGCATAGAGAACTACTTTTCTGATACAGTCTAAAACAGACAGATTTTTAATTATTTGACCCTAAATGCTATAAGTAAGGACTCAAACCCTCTCATTTCTTTTCATCCCGAAATTAAATAGCCTAGAGCTAATTTCAAAATTCAGAGAATGGCTCTAAATTTCGCAAGCAAGCAAACAGCAAAGCTCTGCGGGATCCGGATGAGGCGTAATGCGGCGACACTTCGACAATAGGCTTTATCTTCTACCTTTCTTTCCTAATTCTCCATTTGCATTTAGATCTAGATTTCTTATCATAAAAATCATATTTTTCAAAATTGCATCATGCATCTTAATTAACACAACCTATAGGGACAGGGATAAGTCATTTTCCTGGCCGTCGGGTTGGTAAGTTCAAATCATCCATTTTCTTTATTTAATTGGAATATCATAAAATAAAATGTTACACTGCATGTCCTCATAATTTCTACATTTTTTGTGACATGAAAACAGGGAAGCAAAATCCGACGAAGCTATGAGCCTTCTTGGGGTGCATGCGCCTTCAAGTAGGGTTACTGTAAAATTTCAGAAAATAGAAAATATTATTTTTGGAATTTAAATAATAAAATAATAAATTTTATAAATATTATACAAGTATGGAAATGAGTTTTAGTAGAATGGTATAATTATATACCTATATTTTGGGAAATAATTGGAATTTAAAATAAATTATTATTTATGAGAGCATTCATTTGATTTGGGCTTTTTATAAATTAATATATAATTATTTAAATACAAGTTTAATATTAAACTTGATTAGTATTTCACTAATTATGTATTGAACCAATTTTGTTTTGTTAAACATGCTTTTGTGCATGACATGTAACATTTGGTTCATGATTTATACCATGGTTTCATTTTATTTGGTTTTTATTTGTTTTAAAAGAGAAAAAGATAAGAAAATAAAAGATAAAAGAAAAAGGAAAATGATGAGAGGGAACAAGGGGGAGACATTGAGGTATGGTTGGAGAGAGATTGAGAGAGAGAGGGCATGGCTACAACCACTCATTTTCCTCACCTCGTTTGTTTCTTCACCTCCTTCTTCTTCTTCATCTTCTCCCTCTCATTTCTCACCTCCTCTACCACCACTAAACACCCCCCAAAACCCCATCAAAACATCACAAAACCTTCACAAAAAGTGTTCCTAAGCTCAACCTTAGCAACATGGCATGATCAAGATTTCGTATTGGGAAGCTTTGGCCATCTAGGAATTTTCTTGAGTTGCTCCTATGAGGTAAAACATCCATCTTTGATCAAGTTATTAAGTTTCCTAACCTCATATATTAGTTAGATTTAGTTTTAAGGCTTTTAGTGTAGGTTTTGTAAACTTTGGTTTTCAAATGTGGGTTGTGGTAGATAATATGAATAGTAGTGGTGTAGTAGAGACATAGTAAGTGGTTACAATCTTAATTAGTGATAAAATCTTTGACTAAGATGAGTTTAGAATTTTCCAATTTCGGTTTTGTTGAACTTGTGGTGATCAAATGGAATCTGGAGTAATTGTGGTTCTCTGAAAATTTAATAGCAGATACTGTGAGATTTATAGATCAGTAGAAAGCCACCCTAGAAACTCGAGCCTCCAATTCATTGTTTGGACCACAATTTTATTCAATATGACCGAAATATGCGGGTCGATTTTGGAGTTAGGCTTTGAAATTCGGTCTGCAGCCCACTCACTAGATAATTAAGACTACCTTATACGCTAAAATGTCCAATATCACCTTAAGAAAAATCTGGAGTAGTTTTACTAAGTTTCTGTCAATATTTTGCGATATTTGAAAACTTGGTTTTTGATATTTGAGTTTTGACTCGGTCGTTTGACGTTCGTACGTCAAGGTTAGGGGTTGTTTTGTTGTTTTAGCATGCATTGACCATAGGTTATTGTTAGTTATATGTATGCCCTAGAGGCCATTATTGTACATAGGATGTATATTGTAGTGGATGCTGGGACATATATAGGTAGGACTTTCTTGCTCGACATGATAGTACGCTATCTGGTTGCTCTTTATCTTAACATGTATACTTTCTGTCTCTCTATTACATGTTGATAAAGCCCTTAGGATGTGTACTCGACTTCCAGGACTATGATGAAGATCATACTAGTGGGGCCTGGGTAGTCTATGAGTACATCCTTCAATGTTTCTAGTCGTGGGAATATCGAGACGGGGCATCAATATTCTAGAGTAGACTAGCGTATATCTTCTCGACCCATGTGATGGGCGATGGATGATCACATATCCATTGGTGTTTGACATCAGAGATGGTATGCGGGTGCTCAGTGGAGACTGGGTACACTGAACGGACTCGCCGAGAACTCCCAGATGGTATTATACCTCACGTCAGATGGCAGTTCTCTGGTGACACTAGTACAGCTTAGTCTGTTGACCCGAGATCGTCATAGAGTCTTGTGTGTCTCCCACTGTGCTTTGATTTCCACCCTACCACGGCTCTACTGAGTCGTGCAAACAGGTGGTTTTTGGGTACAGTCCCGATTCACATGGAGGCAATGAGCGATAGGAGGGGATTCGTCTCTCCCGGTATTGGGGGTTGATGTTGCGCTATGCCCGACTGGCCATAACTGGAAATCCCTGGCCAGGGTTGCAGTGATTTACTGGTAAGAGTTATCAGTAGTTTCACGCTTGTTATGGACCTTATATCGGCATGACTTATCAAGCTGCTGGGGTCTGGCGTTTACCACCCCTAGGCGAGATATGCGACATATCAGACGAAACAGACCGGACTGTACGGTAAGTGTTACTGGTTGGATTCACAGGAGCGTGAGCGGGCTTGCTCGTTGATCTTCTGATCGCTCAATACCCGGGTGGCCGATACGTTTAGCAGACCGCTTGCGGCTTGTGGGTGTTTGATATGATCATCACCTGCTGCCGGCGTATTGACGAGTCTTTAGAGTCCTACACAGAGGTTTCCTGGCTCAAGCGAAACGAAATAGGAGCACATATGAGATATGTGCGGGACCGAGAATAATACCAGTATGTGATACTGTATTCTATTCTCGTGATTTATATCATTGGACGGTTATATATGATATAGCCGGGTTACCGAATCAAGTGTTGATTCGATATATTGATACACTTGATATTAGTCGGTTATATGCGATATGACCGGATCATTAAATCAAGTGTTGATTTAATGATTTGATGTATAATTATATATTTGATATATTACTTTACATTAACTAGTATTTGTTCACTTAAGATGGATTTTCTCACTTGATGTACACAAGTAGTATATGTGATATATTTTTGTGCACTAGATTGTATCATGTTTGATGATACATGCAGACTTGGGTGTATGTTTGCTTTAAACCATTTTTAGGTTAATGGTTAGGTTTTAATTTGTTTTTATTTATTTTCTTTATTCATTTTGGCAAAACAAATATGGTGTCTTTCTTTGTTGTATTCTTGAAGCTTCATGAAGCTTTGATAAGTCTAGCCATTTTGTCTTTTGCCTTAACCTAACCATTAAACCTAAAGCCTAGTTTATTCTCTACATGTGTTAGCCTCACCCATGGTTGCATTATGATAAGATCACTTGATTTATTATTTTTCATTAATTCTTTTTCTATTCTTTTCTTCTTCTTTTTCTTCTTGATGAAGAAAAAGAAAGATTGCTTGAAAATTATCAAGTGATGAATCCAAGTGAGAAATCCAAATCCAAAGTGAACCCACATCCTATTTATTCATCCTCTACCACTTGCCATGTAGTAGAGTGTGTTATCTTCACAGGTTTTATGACCAAGTGAAGATGGAGCTTGATCTTGAGTTGTCTCGACGTAGATCATCTTCGGCATCGAAGTCGACGACCTAGCCCAATCATTTCTTCGACGAAACCATCGCTAGAGTCCGGGATCCGATGATCGCAGCGGAGGGACGTCATCACGGAGCCAAGGAAGTGGAGGACCGGATCTACAAAGGTTGTAGCCCCTTTCACTTTTTAGTTAAGTTGTTAACTTGCTTGTTGTTTCGCCTTTACCTCTAGTAACGATCTAGTTTAGGGCTCTTTGGCACATAGAAAATTTTGAATTGGACATGATTGATCGGTTGTAGAACCTCTTGGTTGTGCCCAGGAACCCTACAGTGGTATCAGAGCCTGGCTAGAGCTTCAGGCGAAGAGTAGACGATGTTAGAAGTCCGATCGGACCCGAAACCCTAATTCAAAACCCTAATTCAAAACCCTTCTCTGTACAATTTTTCAAAACTGTGATTTTTGTGAATTAAAAATATGCAAAAAAATCAGCAGGCTTTTATGAGAAATACTGTGCAGCACGTGCGCCTGAGTCCACTAAAGCGCCCCGGAACCGCGGCACGAGCATGGCTCGTGCGGCGGTTCCGCGGCCATACAGTCATATTAGTTTTTGAAATGTGCACAGTAATTCCTATCTGTTAGTGCTGTATTTTATGGGAATTTTTAACTTCTACTCAAGAGTTGAGTTTTCTGGGTTGTATTGGGAGTTCGTAAATTCGATCGGATTATCTAATTTTGTCTATGTGTTTTTCCGGGTAATTTTATAATATGTTAAAAAGTTCGACCGGATATAAATACCCACCTTTTCCCCTGCCGGGAAATTTCCAAGTGTTGGATTTTTCCGTGGTTTAAGAACGTTCTAAGTAGTGCAAGTAACGCGATGGACCCTCTAGAAGACAACAAACCTTAACTCTATTATGTGACCGTCTTGAACTGCACTTTGAACTTTAGGGTTTGGGGCAGTACGGCGTGCCACATGTGAGGCGTTGGCTTGACCCTTCTACGGCTGGACCGTTGGTACTGTGGCATGAAGTGAATGTTTTTAAACTTATTTCATGAGTTGAGCTGTTTCGGGAAAACTTGGATGTTTGATTGTTCGATCGGAAAGTTTAACATTTTCTATTTATCCGGAATGTGATACAATATTTGGAATTCACAAGTAGTTATGAGATAACTGATTTGAATATTATAAATCTAGTAGTTTAGTCTCGCTTGATCGGTTGCCACGGAATTTTGATGCGATCAAAAGTCCGTCGCAATCACGTAGCGTACGCGGATACTCGCCGGATAAACTTAATAGATAGCTACACCCCTTAGCCTCGACCAAGTGACTGTAGGAGAACCCCGTCGCCAAAAAGCATCCGTTCGGGTGCTCGCGGCAGCGGTGTTCCGCCTTGGTGCACTTCGTCGACGGTATCGGGGGTGCGGCCGTCTACTAAAGTTTGCGACGAGCGTTCGTTTTGGATGTCCGGAATCTTGTTGAATTGCCCGACTTGATATTGAAAAGAGTTTTCGATAATGAGACTAAAATGCGGGGTTTATAATTGTTAGGCATGCGATGTCTAAGGAATTCATTTGGTTAGGCATGCGATGTCTAAAGAGTTTGCGGATTCCAACTGTTGTAGTTTTAACCTTTCTTTTCTGTGACCGTAAGTGTAATATGTGATATCGCCGGTTTCGTTGCTATATGTCAACGACAATTGGGATGGGCATATTTACTTACGTTGATGACATGTGATGTTATGTGTTGCTGGATATGTTATATTGGATCGTCGTGATTGAATAGCCGGGGGTTTTTTTGTGAGACGAGTGTTTTTCATTTTCATTCATGTAAAAAACTTGTATGTAATATTCTTTTATTTGGGGCACTTCCGGGTTGAGGTTGATGTCACCAGTGTTGTATATTATTTACTTTTCCGCATTAGGATAGACCCAAGGAGGAGAGAACAAGTAACCGGGTTCTAGAGTCCAGTGGGAGACCAACTCGAGGAGTCGAGTGCGGGTCTCCTAGGGTTGCTTGCCGCTCTCGTAGGGGTCTAGGGGTGTGGGTTTGGCTATTCATCGCGACCGTAGAATCCGTGTTTTATACTGGCTCGTATTAAAAACACGGACGTCCTAGTATATCCAATATTTCATATGATATTTTCTGCTGCGTTATCTGTGATGTGATCATGTGATATGTTCAGATAGATATAGTATATAGTATATATGATATATTATATAGACGTTGCTTATGTTTTACACCCGCGCTAGCCCTGCCCCGCTCTGCCGTTAGTTACCTAACCTAACTATGCAGACGGGACATCGAGGCGAATACGGATGGCATAAGCGTACGTTATATTTATCTGTGATGTTTAGGTGGACTTAAATGATGGGACATTCATTAATGAGATTAATGAAAGAAAATAAACCTAAAAGATGTTGTAGAATCGAATTTCAAAATAAAACAGGTAGCTACAGTTCTTGCTTTGCATCGCGGTATTCCTTGTAGAACATCCAGCACCTTATTCGATAAGGAAAGGACCGAGATCCCTTCACCGGGAGTGACTCCTTTAGCAATAACTGGCAGATGCCACAACCCTCGGTGTGTCTTTTGATTGCTTCCATAGTTTTTTCTTTGCACAACGGTATATATGATATATCCTGCACCTTATTCGATGAGGAAAGGGCCGACGATCCCTTTATCGGGAGTGACCCCTTTAGCAAAATTAGAAAAGCCTAAAAAACACTCCATTTAAAAACCATTTGATTCCGCAACGAGATCAAGTTCAAAGAGTTAAAGGTTTTCTTAAAAACCATCTGCAACCCTCCGTCATTTTAGGAAGTAGAGTACTTAGTATTCGTGCTGTGTTTGTTGACCATAGTCAAGGCACAGTGTACGGTAGCTGAGTGATGTCTTCCTACACCGCATATGATGCGATTAGTTAGGACAGTCGCGTGACTTTGTTGACCTTAGTTAAGGATCATGTGGGTGGGTCTAATTAATTACGAAATGACGGGTAGAACTTGACTAGTGCTTATGATATGTTGACCATAGTTAAGGTCATAAGTGCTAGGGGTAAAAACCTTTATCGGAAGTTTCAAGTGTTGAAATTTGCAATGAGATTGCATACCTTCTATATGATAGTTGGATCTTGATACCCACTGCGAGTAATTTTTACTCCTGGGAGAGTTTTGCACTTTGCAATTAGCCGATCAAGTAGGTGTCTAGAAAGGTGTCAACGGAGTTACGCCCCTGGGAAAACGAGGTTTACTGTAATTAGGTCCGTGCGAAAGCATGGGGAACCTCCCTCAAAGTACCGACACTGGCATGGGTGAAAGATTGGCGAACTTGTAAAGTGTAATTAATCCCGGCTAGTCTTTCCTTTTAAGGTTTGAAGGAAGATTTGATAAAAACAGTGGGAGCCATCCTGATTAGATAAAATAAATAACCAATCTAATCTTGCAAGAGCGCACGCAGAGTGTTTTCTTCTCTCTCTCTCTAGGTAGCGACCATATCACACATTAATCAAGATAATAATATGGATGCATTGACCGAACCCGCTTGTTATACTGAGCTGGGGAACGTTGGTCCAGCTCCAACTTATAATTGTTATAAGACAGAGCAGGAAATAGGGGAATACCAAAATTCCTATGCCGCCCAAACGAAGAAAGTGCATATGATGCATCTTCTTCAGGTGTGTTCGTTACACAGAACTGTTTCTCAGTATCCTCTGCGTCCTGGGTATCTGATACCGGATCAGGATCCCAGATATGTAATCTGTTACATAGGGCTACAGAAAGGTAGAGAACTGAGTACGGGTGATAAGTTTCATGAGACAGAAAAAGGGGCAAGCGTTGCAGCCAAGTCTGTTGGTCACTGTCACCCTGTATTACCAGTACATTGATTCTGAACGAATGTTATTAGATACCGAACCTGATATACAAAATCATATCAGTCTCTTTATTAGTATTGAAATGATAAAATTTTGTATTGTTGGATAATGTTTTGAACATTTCCTATTTCAAAAGTTGATCGGTTCAGGCACGTTATCTAAAAGCATTGACATTCTAAATCAAACTACAGTTCCTAGTATACAGAACACACACAAGAGGAAAGTTCAGAAATGAACGGATCCTTCTTGAAGTATTATAGACTAGGTCATATCAATGTGACCCGACTAGCTTAAGTTACATTTAAGATGCATATTTAAATCAGTTTGAATTTACATCTTGTGAAACTTGCCAGTCATGTCGCAAAGATTAGATGACCATAGCTCTGTTTATTGGAAACAAAGAAAGAGTTAGTGAACTCTTGGGACTGATACATAGTGATGTATGCAAGGTCCCCTGTCTACACATGCCAAGACCGGTTCTTTGTACTTCATTACATTCTCTGATAATCTCTCAAGATTCAGACATGTGTTCCTGTTGAAACATAAGTCCGAAGCTTTCGAGATATTCACAGAATATAAGTTAGAAGTAGAGAACCAAAAACCGGGTATAAGTATTATGTCCTATGATGAAATCAGGGAGGAGAATACTTGTGCATAGAATTCCTGGACTATTCTAAAAGAGAATAAGATTCTCTCTCAGGATTACTCCTCCGTATACACCACAGTACGTCAGTGTATCGGGGCGGAGCAATCACACCCTATGTGATATGGTGTGCTCTATGATGAGTACTACTAATCTTCCTATTTCCTTTTGGGAGTTATGCACTTGAGAAGTTGCATACGTATTGAATAGGGTTCAAATCAAATCAGTTGCCTACCACTTCATATGTGATATGGTATGGGAAGAGCCTATCTTTTAAGTAAGTTAAGATTTGGGATTGTCCGGCGTATGTCAAAAGAAAAATCCGGACAAGATCGAGCAAGGTCAGTTCTGTAGAACTGGAAAAGTTCCAGTTATACAAACTACAGCTAATGATTTGATAGAACCAAAGGATTCAATAGTCTCCGACGAACCTCAGCCTCTCCGCCGATCTAGCAGGGTTCCTCATCCGCCTGAGAGATACTTCGGTTTCTCGATGACAGTGGGAGGGAGGATTGCATCATGAGATGATGACCCAACTAGTTTCGAGCAGGCCATCGAGAGTAGGGACTCTATAAGAATGGCTGGATGCTAAACGATCTGAGATGGAATCCATGTACACCAACAAAGTATGGACTTTGGATGTTGTATCTGAAGGGTTAAATCCCCATCATGAGCAAGTATATCTTGAGAAAATTACTTGGTGTAGATGGAAAAGTTGAGACTTTCAAAACTAGACTTGTTGAAGGTTTTCGTCATCGACCAGGCGTGGATAATGATGAAACCTTTTTCAAGTGACTATGCTTAAGTCCATCCGGATCCTACTTAACATTGCAACATACCATGACTACGATATCTGGTGGTTGGGTGTCATGACTGCTTTTCTAAATAATGATTTAGAAGAGAATGTCTATAAGTACACAACCAGAGGGCTTCGTAAAGAGTGGGAGCAGCGGAAACATGTGCAAGTTGCTTTACAGGATAAAGCAGGCATCGCGTAGTTGGAACGTCTGTTTTGATGTGGTAGTCAAAGAGTTTGACTTCATCAAAATGGTAGACAAACCTTGTATATACAAAAAAGGTAGTAGAGAGTAAGGTGGTCATCCTCGTATTGTATGTGGACAACATACTCTTGATAAGAAAAGAGTTTCCTATGCTACGCTCGGTCAATCTCCGCTTATCACAAGGTTTCTCCATATAGGATCAAAGTGATACCTCCTAAATCCTGGGTTTTGGATCTATGAGATAGATCTAAATGGATGTTGGGATTCTCACTAGTTGTAGTGAGATGGTATCAGTTGATCCTAGGGAGAATCACTGGAAAGGTTCCAGGGTGATAAGGACGACTGAATGTCAGTCACAGGCATTGTCTTTACCCTCAGTAGAGGGACGGAATGTTGGAAGAGTTCCATGCTGGATACCGTGGAAAACTAGACGATAAAGGCTGGTGACATCGCTATTAAAGATACTACCAAATAGGCAGTTTGGGTGTATATTAGTTCATGAGATGAACTAGGTTCCTACCATTGTGTGACAATGGAGGTATGGCTTTGGCCCAGGAACCCTGGTCCCATCAGTGACCCAGACATATTCTGAGACAGCATCACCTTATCATGGATATAGTTGATCTCCAGGGTGATCGAGGTTAGGAAAGTAGACTCAGAGGACAGCACGGCAGATCCATTCACAAAGGCCTTTTCCCAAAGAGAGACTTTTATGGGATGGTTGAGTATGTGATACTGTAACCACTGCTACAGATGGCCCTAGTGCAAGTGGGAGATTGTTAGTTATATGTATGCCCTAGAGGCCATTACTGTACATAGGATGTATATTGTAGTGGATGCTGGGACATATATAGGTAGGACTTTCTTGCTCGACATGATAGTACGCTATCTGGTTGCTCTTTATCTTAACATGTATACTTTCTGTCTCTATGTTACATGTTTATAAAGCCCTTAGGATGTGTACTCGACTTTAAGGACTATGATGAAGATCATACTAGTGGGGCCTGGGTAGTCCATGAGTACATCCTTCAATGTACCTAGTCGTGGGAATATTGAGACGGGGCATCGATATTCCAGAGTAGACTAGCGTATATCTTCATGACCCATGTGATGGACGATGGATGATCCCATATCCATTGGTGTTTGACATCAGAGATGGTATGCGGGTGCTCAGTGGAGACCGGGTACACTGAACGGACTCGCCGAGAACTCCCAGATGGTATTATACCTCACGTCAGATGGCAGTTCTCTGGTGACACTGGTACAGCTTAGTCTGTTGACCCGAGATCGTCATAGAGTCTTGTGTGTCTCTCACTGTGCTTTGATTTCCACCCTACCACGGCTCTACTGAGTCATGCAAACAGGTGTTTTTTGGGTACAGTCCCGATTCACATGGAGGCAATAAGCGATAGGAGGGGATTCGTCTCTCCCGGTATTGGGGGTTGATGTTGCGCTATGCTCGACTGGTCATAACTGGAAATCCCTGACTAGGGTTGCAGTGATTTACTGGTAAGAATTATCATTAGTTTCACGCTTGTTATGGATTTTATATCGGCATGACTTATCAAGCTACTGGGGTCTGGCGTTTACCACCCCTAGGCGAGATATGCGACATATCAGAAGAAACAGACCGGACTGTACGGTAAGTGTTACTGGTTGGATTCACTGGAGTGCGAGTGGGCTTGCTCGTTGATCTTCTGATCGCTCAATACCCGGGTGGCCGTTACGTTTAGCAGTCCGCTTGCGGCTTGTGAGGGTTTGATATGATCATCACCTGCTGCCGGCGTATTCACGAGTCTTTAGAGTCCTACAAAGAGGTTTCCTGGCTCAAGCGAAACGAAATTGGAGCGCATATGAGATATGTGCAGGACCGAGAATAATACCAGTATGTGATACTGTATTCTATTTTCGCGATTTGTATCTTTGGACGGTTATATATGATATAGCCGGGTTACCGAATCAAGTGTTGATTCGATACATTGATAGACTTGATATTAGTCGGTTATATGCGATATGACTGGATCATTAAATCAAGTATTGATTTAATGATTTGATGTATAATTATATATTTGATATATTACTTTACATTAACTAGTATTTGTTCACTTAAGATGCATTTTCTCACTTGATGTGCACAAGTAGTATATGTGATATATTTTTGTGCACTAGATTGTATCATGTTTGATGATACATGCATACTTGGGTGTATGTTTGCTTTAAACCATCTTTAGGTTAATGGTTAGGTTTTAATTTTTTTTATTTATTTTCTTTATTCATTTTGGCAAAAACAAATATGGTGGCTTTCTTTGTTGTATTCTTGAAGCTTCATGAAGCTTTGATAAGTCTAACCATTTTGTCTTTTGCCTTAACCTAACCATTAAACCTAAAGCCTAGTTTATTCTCTACATGTGTTAGCCTCACCCATGGTTGCATTATGATAAGATCACTTGATTTATTATTTTTCATTAATTCTTTTTCTATTCTTTTCTTCTTCTTCTTCTTCTTGATGAAGAAAAAGAAAGCTCGCTTGAAAATTATCAAGTGATGAATCCAAGTGAGAAATCCAAATCCAAAGTGAACCCACATCCTATTTCTTCATCCTCTACCACTTGCCATGTAGTAGAGTGTGTTATCTTCCCAAGTTTTATGACCAAGTGAAGATGGAGCTTGATCTTGAGTTGCCTCGACGTAGATCATCTTCGGCATCGAAGTCGACGACCTAGCCCGATCATTTCTTCGATGAAACCATCGCTAGAGTCCGGGAATCGATGATCGCAGCGGAGGGACGTCATCACGGAGCTAAGGAAGTGGAGGACCGGATCTACAAAGGTTGTAGCCCCTTTCACTTTTAGTTAAGTTGTTAACTTGCTTGTTGTTTCGCCTTTACCTCTAGTAACGATCTAGTTTAGGGTTCTTTGGCACATAGAAAATTTTGAATTGGACATGATTGATCAGTTGTAGAACCTCTTGGGTGCGCCTAGGAACCCTACAGTTCTAACCTATGTGCGCTTAGCTCGTCGTGTCGGTTTTCAATTTGGATTTTTATGCGATACGATATGATTTGATTTGTAGGTACAAGCACGTAGACTTCCATGACGACGAAGGAGGACAAGGCATTCGTCGGGATCGACTAAAGAGAGACATTGTAGGTGAGTAGATGTATATCTACGGGGGAAGTCGGGTGGATGGCGTATAGTACCCCTGTAACCATAGAATTAGGATGTCTATATATTTACACTAGATATGTGTACTTAGCTAATAAGTTTTCTAGAATACCATACCATAGTAGTATACTTATAGAAATTATACGCCTAGTACTATTCTTTAACCTATGAACTATATCTGATTATGTAAATATATATATATATATATGAGGATATTTATGATATGATATGATGTGATGAGGATATAATCTGATATGATGACATGAGTCGATATGATTGGATATGTTGATATGAAGCGATGTTATATGATAAGATATATGAGGACATGAGATGATATATGATGATATGAGATGAGATGATGTACGTTACTATAGATCCGTACTTTTGATTTGAGGATATCGTATGATGGATATTCCGTATGTGATATGATGAGGATGGATCGCCGACTTATATATCGACTCGAGAAAAACTTGTTTAAATTCACAGAGTAGATATTATGATATGTTTAGAGGAATACCTATTTTCAAAACTAAAGAATTGTTACGTACTTTTAAATGATAACTTCAAGGGACGTTACGACTTTCCAAATGGTATCTTTTTTTCAAAAAGATCGTAGCCCCCTATTTTCTAAAAACAACGATTCGTACTATTTTAAACTATAATTGTATGGCTCATAAGTAGTTGCATATTTTTATACTGTTCAAGTTTACGATTTCTCTATTCTGTTTACACTCGTGTTACAATTTCTTATTTCTGCATACGCTCACATTATTTTCATTTACGATATATATACTACGTTTCATACCCTTATCTTTATATGACTTCGTTTGCTAGGACACGCACACTATTACCGATGATGCACATGTTGCACGTACACATACTTGCTGGCTCACACACACATCATCGGTAATTGCCATGCCACGTACACATTAGAATTCGCTATGTCACTGTATCACCTTATAACATGTTAGCATTTTAGATAATGATTAGTACACAGTACCATATATTATTGTAGATATTGCACTTTCTTTACCTTGCTACACGACACGATCATATGAACACACTTGCTATGCATTATAGTATTGTTCTGTGCCTATACATATTATTTCATTACTTCCATACTTTATGAGATTCTTTTTTCATGAGTTTTCTGGATTTGAGAAACCGCATATATTATTGAAAAACTTGTTATGGTTTTAAAAACACGGTTTCTCTTGATATGATATTTCAACGTCCATCATGAGATTTCTCAGTGTTGAGCTATGATGAATATCCAAATTGAGGCAAGGGGAGGAACCAATTGTGGATACATGGTGGACCCGGTACGGTACCCCGGGGAAAGAAGATCGTATAGAAAGGCATTGAGCCAGGCAGTGGAACACTACCTATCGGTGACAGTACTGGACTCGGCGGATATCCGGAGGATACCGACCAGAGTGATATGAGACAGATGGATATGAGGACTGATCTGCTGAGACGATGCCTGAGATTTGAGGGCCAATCCGATGAGACATCGTTTGAGTTATGAGAATTTACGTGTCGATGCTGGACAGGGGATTTATGATGATTTTCAGTGTCGATCCTGGACACTTAGGATTTTATGATGATTTTGATGTGTCGTTGATGGACACAAGTTGGATGATACATATAAACATGATACAGATGTCATGGTATCATATATTGACACATGCACGAGTTTATATATTTATATACATATGTATACACGATCGCTTTGATACCATACGGTACGATATTACTATATTACTGTATGACCTAAAAGATAGTCATACATACGATTTCTACCAGATGATTTCTTCTATGAAAGTGTGTCTTAGCACCACCACTAGGTTTTTACCGGCATAAAGCATGCAATTTTAAAAATTCTTGGGTGCTAAGCTACACTATCCTAGGATCTAACTAGAGTATTGGAGTTTAATGCATGATATAAGAAGTTCTACACTAAGTGAAAGAGACTACAACCATTGTAGACCAAGTCCTTCTCTTATATTGCTCCGAGTAGTAGTCCCTACGACTCCTTTTGGCTCCACTTGAAGAAATGATCGAGCTTGCTTCGCGATCTTCGAAGCCGAAGATGATCCACCTTGAAGCTTCTCTAGTTCAAGCTACCTCTTCACTAATCAACAATTGATGAAGGAAACAACCTGTCACGACCCGAAAATGGCACATGGCGGCCCTTAAACCACGCAACGTCCACAGGAGTAACGCAATCTAAGTAAGCTGAAAACCCAGCAATCTAAAGCATCAAAAATAATAAGTGATAAGAACATTGTTAAAACTTTTGAAAATCTCAAGTACAAATCCTTTAAAGTCCAATTTACTTATTAAAAATTTGGGCAACACCTCCTTTGTAAAAAATAGCCTAAAAAATGGGTACAACAATGAATATAAGTAAAGCATCCCCAAACGGGAGCAAATCCACGCCCAAAGGCGGAAAACAAGCACCACAACAGATATACGACGCCGTAGCGAAGAAATAAAAGACGATATAAATAAAACTGCATAAAAGACATCCCGAGTCACCAAAATAATATACAATATCGTCCTCACATCGCGTCTTTAATTCAGTACATGAAAATGGTAGATGGAGAGTACTGGATACAACGAATATACAATGAGCAACATCGGATAACCGCAAAACCCACCTATAGCAAAACTGCACACAGTCAGCCGTAGCGGTATCCGTTACAAAAGATGATACGATAGATGAAAGCCCTGCCGCGACTGCCCTGAGGGACTACCTGCAAAACACCGTGGCACAACGGGGGTGAGTTGCCCACTTGTGAATAGTAAATAACATATACAGGTAATCACAAGTATGCACGTACTGCGCGAATCTATCACATGCAAGCTAACAGCAATAAATGGCCATATTTATGCAACAGTCATAAAAGGTACTCTATCAGGTATAACTAATACATGAAGTAATAATATGGAAATATGTATATGCAACAGTCATGAAAGGTACTTTATCAGGTACTACTAATACATGAAGCAATGCATATAAAATAAATGCGGAGTATTGATAAAACTTGTCAGCCTCACGCAATCCTCATCGTGGCAGGACCAGTGTCCATCAAGACAATGTAAATCCCAAATTCCTCAAATCCGCCCTCAGAAAGGACCTCATATAGGCCCTCATATCGACCATAAAACCGGCCCTCATATCGACCATAATATTGGTCCTCATAGCGACCATAATATCGGCCCTCATATCCTGTAAGTCTCATGGAACCGGAGTGTCAAACATTGACACCCGAAAACATCATGAAAACTAGTGCCCAGCATCGAGACATAAAAACTGATCTATCAGGCGTCGTCACCACGACTGGCCCTGATAGGTACGCATCATACGATATCGAAACCCGAATGCCCAGCTTCGACACTCGAAATTCCACGTATCCATACATACATGACTCCGGTCGATATCTCCGCGATCTCCGATGAGCCCAATACTGTCACCGGTAAATAGGATTCCCCCACTAACTCAACGCCATCACCTACGATCTTCTTGCCCCGGGTACCTCCGGGCACCACCATATACCCGCACACGGGCCACTCCACTCCTCGCATGGGGTATATATAAGAACCGAGAAATCTCATGGTGGACGCTGAAATATCATATCAAGAGAAACTGAGTTTTTCAAATAATGCATAATTTCATGAAACTACCACGTCCTCAAATCCAGAAAACATCAAGAAATCAATAAATATAATTGCATAGATCATTATATATGTGTACAAATATAACAGCGTCCCATACCACTGATATATATATATATACATATATATATATCTGCGTCCCATACCACTGATATATATATACAGGAGTAAAACATCTTATGAAATCCATATCTCAATGTGAAAATCCATGAATATAATATATGTAACATGAAACAGTAATATGAGCATATAAAGGAAAACCCGCTATTTAACTGCAACAGGTTATTAATATATAATGCGATTCCTAATTCTCCGAAACCAAATGCAGCATCATGTAAAGCTGAACATGTAACTATAGCAAGGTGTATGAGCATGCACCTATCAATAATGATCTAATACCATATGGGTGTATGAGTAAGTATGAATGCAAGATGTACATGTAGCTATGTCTTATATGTGTATATACCTATCACTAATGGTACGATACCATATAAGTATATGGGTAACTAGCATGTAGGCATGTCAAGGCATATGTGTAAGCATATAGGTATACAGGTATGCTATATGTCATATGCACAAACGAAAATAAGGATCATGTCTCAATGTACCTAACCAATACAATCTCACGTATGTATAAGTGTTGTGCGTGTCATGGCAATTATTGACGGTGTGAGTGGCATACAATCAGTGCTCGTGCAATATGAACCGTCAATAATAGTGCAGTGTCCAAAGGTACAAGTCCAAGCACAACGAGTAATAATATGCAATGAAGTTTTATGCCTATATGTGAAATATAACATGCGGCTAATATCATATCATATCTAGCCCTGACGCATAACGCCATGCGGGCGATTCCCCTGTAGATGTTAAATCTACTCACAACTATCCTGGCTAAGTAATGCCAACCACTCGCTTCCCCTTCTTCGCAGCGTCCGAAGTCCCCGCCTGCAATCCTAAATCACATAACAACAAAGCAAGTGTATATTAGAAATCGACCAGTAACACGTACAAACTACGTTTGACCGACACACCAACTCCAAACATACTCTCAAGTGTTCGTCTAGTGGCTAACGTACGTAGCGACACTAAGAAACCAGCACAAGAGCAAAAACTATACAAAGACGCGTACCGTGTCGGATAACGTAACGCGCGTAGTCGTAACACAAGAAACAAGCAAAGTGATCCCAGATTTTGTATACAGTAGAAACACAAAAATCAAAAAGTACCAAACACTTTTAAACAACTGCAGACAGCTGCCCTGAAAAACCCAAACAAAAACTACAACAAACGGCCGAGGTCGCCGGAATTTTCCTATGACACGCCGGCCAAATCCGAGAAGATGGGTCTCGTGCTTCAGGTGAAAGCTTAGGGTCTCTAGTACAACACCACTACACTGCTAGATTTTCTAGTACATTCACTGGGTCACAGCAGATCACAGATATCATAAAAAAGACACTAAAATACGATATTTGCACGAAATGAAACATTACGCGTTCTAAACTGAAACTTACAAGCTACACAACAAGAAAAAGACTTACTTAACAGATAGAGATAATTACCTACTCACACAAGCTCAAAGATCCTAGCTTTCCAAGCTCCAATGGATCCTAGAGGCAAAACAAGTCTTGAAAAGGGATTTGGGTGAGATTTGATGAAGTTTTGTGAAGGATTGGTGATGAAGAGGTGAGTGTTCAGTTGAAGTAATGAGGAGATTAAAATATAAATGAGAAAGAGATAGAGATTGAGAGAAAGAAAAGATAAAGAGAGAGAGGTGGGTGTAGGGTGAGTACACCTCCACACTTAATGCAAGCATTAAGCTCATCATGCCACCTCCTCTCCAATCCAAAACACTAATGGAAAATATCATCCTCACCATAAATATCTAGGGTTTAGGTTAAGGTTTAAACAAAGGATAGGATAGGATTAGATTAAACTGTCATGGTCACTAAACTAGGTTAACACAAACACACCCTCATATTAACATGCACAAGTGTGTGCAAGACATAACAAATAATAATAAATTATTAATTAAATGTTATAAAATGTGAGGAACCGAATTGGTAAAATTTTTACAGAAAACCCGCACTATCGCTTAATTAACACTAATCGAAATCGTAAGGTGTTACAATCTCCCCCCTTAAAGAAAATTCGTACCCGAATTAAAATTTCTTACTAAGCGTACCTTCAAGGAGATGAGTGCAAAACTCCCAAATCTCGCTCGCAGCCTTCCAAGTGATCTCCTCACTATACGGTTACGCCCAAGGAAAACCCTCCACAGATGGCAAGACCCTTGACCGAAATTTCTCCACCTGCCGATCCACTAAGGGCTGCCGGTGAATGAAAAGATCATGTCCAAGCTAAATGGTCTGGTGCTAAATCATGTGAGAAAGGTCATGAAGGTATTTGCAAAATATCGACACAAGGAATACGGGGTGAATACTCAAAAAATTGGGCGGAAGTGCCAAATTATAGGTAATGGTACTAACTCGCTTCAAGGATCTCAAAAGGACCTACAATTCTGGGACTAAGCTTCCCAAAACTCAACACGCCATTTATCGGAGAAAAATCCGTAGGAATACAAGATCTCCCACCGCGAACTCAAGTCTGCGACCACCACAGTCGGCATAAGACTTCTGTCTGCACTGGGCTGCTCTCATCCTGACCTGAACCAACTGGATCTTCTCCGAAGCCTCTCGGGTAGCTGGGGTCCAAAAATCCTACTCTCGCAGAGTCAGTAAAACAGACTGGCGATCGACACCACCTACCAAACATAGTCTAAAGGTTGCCAATTGGAATATCTCCTGATAACAGCTATCGAAGGAGAAGCTTATCATGTGCAAGTGACGATCCCAACTGCCAACAAACAATTAGTACGTACGCACAAGCATATCCTTCAGAGTCTGTATAGCCCGCTCTCACTAACTATCGGTCTACAGATAGAACGCGAAACTAAAGCTCAACCAGTATCCAAGGCTTCCTGAAGCTCCTGCCAAAGACGGAAAGCGAACTGGGTGCCTGTAATAGATACGACACATGAAGGAAATCCGTGCAAACACACAAACTCATCGAAGAACAACTGAGCAAACTGAGCATAACCGGACAACAATCACCCGAATGGAGTCATACCCTCGACTAGACCTGGGTAGACCCATAACAAAATTCATGGAGATCTGCTCCCATTCCTACTCTGGAACGGTTAAAAAGTTGCAACTCTCCAGCCGGTCTCCAATGCTCAACCTTAGCCCGCAACAAGCCAATCACCTCAAAACGAAATCTGAAACTTCACTCTTCACCCCTGCCCACCAGTAACCGACTCTTAAGTCACGTTACATCTCGGTGGCACTTGGATGAACACTGAAAGCTGACTGATGTGCCTGTTCTAGGACCTCGTGTCTCTACCCATCAGTATCGGGTACACGCCATCGAGTCCTTAACATAGCACACCCTGGTCATAAATCAAGAACTCCGATTCTTTACCCAGCCGAACACGCTCAGAATCTCAAACAAACGAGCATTGGCGGGCTGTACCTCAAGAAAACGATTAAGTAAAAGTGGGCGGGCACGGTCATGAGCAAGCTGTCCCCTCAGTAGAGGCGAACTTAAACTGTACTCGCCGATCGCATAAGAACTGTAAATCTGCAGAAGACTGTCCCTGAACTGCGCACAACTGGAATAAGCTACCCCTGGGCCTACGACTCAAGCATCAACTACCACAATCGCCTCGCCACGGGTAAATAAAGGATCTCACAAATACAATCCTTCACAAGCTCCATCCAACGGCGCTGTCTCAACATCAGATCCCACTGCAGGAAGATGTATATTACGCTCTGGTGGTCCGTGAAAATCTGAAACGACTCTCCATACAAGTAGCGTCTCCAAATCTCCAACGCAAGGCCACCGCGGCCATCTCCAGACCATGAGTGGGATAATCCTGCTCGTACTTCCTCCAACAGTCGGGAAGCATAAGCAATAACTCTATCATGCTACATCAGTACACGATCGAGCCCCACTCGTGAAACATCACAATAATCGACAAAGTCGCCCGATCTAGAAAGCAAAGATATATCTGGTGCAGACGTCTACCAAGTCATCAACCACTGAAAAATCAGCACGCATGCCTCAGTCTAAACAAAAGGAACTTCCTTCCTGGTCTGTCCGGTCAGCGGTGCGGCGAATACATAAGAAATCCTGCACTAAACGGCGGTAAAAACCGGCTAAGCCCAAAAGCTGCGGACCTCTGCCCCGCTACAAGTCGGCGCCAAATCTGTACGGCCACGATCTTCCTCGAGTCTATACGAATACCGTCTCCCGTAACCACATGACCTAGGAAGTCAACACTATCAAGCCTGAAGGAACACTTCAAGAATTTAGCAAACAACAGGTGCTCTCTCAACGTCTGCAAGGAAATCCTCAAGTGCTACTCTTATTCCTCACGACTCTCGGAAAAGACCAGAATGTCATCAATAACACAATAATAAACTGGTCGAGGAACAGCCTGAAGAATCTGGTTCATCACATCCACGAATGCTGCTAGGGCATTGGTGAGTCCAACGACACCACAAAAACTCACACTGCCCATAACGCGCACAAAAAGCAGTCTTCGGAATGTCATCACTCCGAACCCGCAACTAATGATGACCTGATCCCAAAACTAACTTAGATAAATGTCCCGCACTCTGGAGCTGATCGAAGAAATTGTCAATGCGAGGTAAAGGATACCTATCCGCACCGTAACTCGGTTCAATTGACAATCAATCAATGCACAACCACAAACTGTCGTCTTTCTCCTTGATGAACAGAATTTGAGCTCCCCAAAGCGAAACACTCGGACGCACAAGTCCCTCTATCTAGCAACTCGGCAGCTGATCCTCAAGCTCCCTAAGCTCCGCCGGCTCATCTGGAACAACGCCGGAAAATCTCGCCCAAAAGAAACCCGGTCCAACGAGCCCACTGTGGCTCCGGTATCATGAATGGAAGCCAAGAATCCTCGACATCCTCTCCTCAAAAGCTGACTAGCGAAAAAGGCTGAATTCAAGCTGTGAGAGGCGGCACTACTGTCCTCCTGCACAATATGAACTGACTCGTCGGGAAAACAAATCATGACGGTTTCCTCGCGGCAGTCCACAGACGCATAGTATGTAGCTAACCAGTCCGTGCCCAGGAGAACGTCAAGTCCAGCATCTCAAGAAGGAACAAATTGACGGACGAATCTCTATCTCATATTCGATTGGCACACTACCGAAACACATATCGCGCAACAAAAGAATCGTTGACAGAAATTAACACAACAAACGGCTGATCTAGCAAACACGACTCTCGGCCCAACCTCGGCATGAAGTGTGTGTAAAACAAATAAGTGCATAGATCCCGAATTAAGCAAACATGCGCATGAAAATAACATGGGAAAAGATTACCTGAAAACTCTGCATTGGACGCCCGTGCGTCCCAATGAGTCGAAACAAAAGCTTGTGCCTGTCCTCTACCTACAACTGGCAATCCTCCTCATATACCATCCTGTACTCTCGGAACAAATCCTCCGCGGCCACGACCTCTCTGAACATAATTCTGACGCGGATCAACAAGAGGCGCAACAGGAGACTCTCCCTGAGGTGAAGGTGGTAAAGTAACATATGGTACTGCTGCCCCCCTTTGGCGTACCCAGGTGCAATCTCTGACGAGGTGATGGAAACTCCCGCACCGGAAACATCCATACGATAGCTGCTGATCCTCCTGGGGATAAGAGTTAAACGACTGTCCTCGTCCCAAGCCTCTGCTACTCCCACGACGTAAACGGAATCTGTCTCTGGGCTGATACACCTGTACGAACCCTCCTCGGTTCCGGAACTCCCAAAGTCTCGGGAAGACGCTCCTCAGCTAATAGGGCTGCATCCACCGGTACTGTATACGTAACACAATGCTGGGTGCTGATCGCAAGGAATAACTGGGTAACAGGGGTGGCAACCTCCTGTCGCTGCGCTCGACTGGCCTTAACCAACGACCTCATCATCTGGCGCAAGTCATGCATATCTGCCTCAAGCCTAGCGATACGATCTATCGAAGGTGGATCAATATGCTCCTGTGCAACGAGCGTACCGTCCCGGTCAATTCTCGTCCCACACGAGTCAACTCTGACCTCGGCCCTCGCTGCTTCTCTCTGAGCCCTTATAGTCATCGGCGGCAAAAGGCTATAAATGGAAATAGGATTCGATAAGAACACGGAAATCGAATCAAAAGGATATGAATCATCAAGGAAGGAATTTCAAGTAATTAGTACCTAGGCAACTTTAGGCGGAGTACCGTGTCGTAAGTATGCCGCGGACATACACACACTACGTTACTCTGCTTAAGCTACCTACTCCATCATACCAAGGTCATCCTACACTCCGAAAGATAAAACCTAGCGCTCTGATACCAACTTTGTCACGACGTGAAAATGGCACGTGATGGCCCTTAAACCACGCAACCTCTACAGGCGTAACGCAATCTAAGTAAGCCGAAAACCCAAGAATCTAAACCATCAAAAGTAGTAAGTGATAAGAACATTGTTAAAACTTTTGAAAATCTCAAGTACAAATCCTTTAAAGTCCAATTTACTTCTTAAAAATTTGGGCAGCACCACCTTTGTAAAAACTAGCCCCAAAAATGGGTACAACATAGAATATAAGTAAAGCATCCCCAAACGGGAGCAAATCCACGCCCAAAGGCAGAAAACAACCACCACAACAGATATACGACGCCGTAGGAAAGAAATAAAAGACGATATAAATAAAACTGCATAAAAGACATCCTGAGTGACCAAAATAATATACAATATCATCCTCACATCACATCTCTAAGTCAATATATGAAAATGGTAGATGGAGAGTACTGGATACAACGAATACACAATGAACAACATTGGATAACCGCAAAACCCACCTATAGCAAAAATGCACAAAGTCAGCCGTAGCGGTATCCGCTGCAAAAGATGATACGATAGATGAAAGCCCTGCCGCGACTGCCCAGAGGGACTACCTGCAAAACACTGTGGCACAACGGGGGTGAGTTACCAACTCGTGAATAGTAAATAACATATGCAAGTAATCGCAAGTATGCACGTACTGGGCAAATATATCACATGAAAGCTAATAGCAATAAATGGCCATATGTATGCAACAGTCAAAAAAGGTACTCTATCAGGTACAACTTGTAGGGTTACTAGGCACTCTAACAAGGTTCTACAAGGCATCAACCATGCCCGATTAAAATTTTAGCTGTGCCGAACAACTCTAAACATGATCTTTGCTAGATTATTAGGGTTTCATATGCAAGTAAATATCATTTACGACTAAGTGAATACGAAATACAGCCTTTGTAGATCGGTCCTTCACTTCTAAAGTTCCTTGTTGTAGTCCCTTCGCTGCGATCATGGTCCTCTCGGGATCTTGCATGGCTTCACGAGGCAGAAGGAGCGTCCTTGCTTGAAGTCTTCGAGGCCGAAGATGATCTACGTCGAGAGAATATGAACTCAAGCTTCTTCTTCACTAACTAGAGAATTAGTGAAGCAAACACCCTAAACTAAAGTGCTAGTCTAGTAGAAGATGAGGAAATAGGAAGTGGATACACCTTAGAATTATTTATCTCACTTTTATTTCTCACTTAATCAAAACTTATAGAGCTTTTGAGCTCATGGAAGAAGATGAAGAAATAATGAGATGAGGATAATGATCAAGTGAGAAAGTTAACCATGGGTGAGTGAGTATCATATACTAACTCATGTAGAGACATAACCATGGCTAATCCTAATGGTTGGGTTATCAAATATCCAAAATAAAAACAAACCTAGTGGACTTAGTCAATGCATCCACAAGCTTCCACAAGCTTCATGCATTTTTCTAATCTTCCACTAATTTTGTAATTACTTTAAATATTAAACCCAACATAACAAATAGCATGGTGTAAGTCTCATACACCCATGAATGTTGTATCAACAACCATGATACAAAAAGAAAACACATTTTAATATATATCACATATATATTAAAGTTGTGCACATGTGAGAAAAATCCTTAAGTGAACAAATGTTAGTTAATGTAAATTAGTATATCAAATATACAATTATACACTAAATTATAAAATCAACACTTGACTTAATAATCCGGTTATATCTCATATAACCAAGTAACATTCAATGTATCGACTTATCGAATCAACACTTGATTCCATAACCCGGCTATATCACATATAACCGACCGATACAAAAAGTCGCGAGAGTAGAATACGGTATCACATACACGCATTATTCTCGGTCCCGCACATATCACAAATGCGCTCCTATTTCGTTTTGCCTGAGCCAGTAAAACCTCTATGTAGGACTCTAAAGACTCGTCAATACGCCGGCAGTAGGTGATGATCACATCAAGCACCCACAAGCCGTCAGCGGTATTAGCTGGACGTAACGGCTACCCGGGTATTGAGTGATCAGAAGATCAGCAAGCAAGCCCGCTCCAACTCCTGTAAAAGCCTAACGGTAACACTTGTTGGAGATAGTGCCCTTAAAGTCAATTGTTGGATCGCAGGTGCGTGATTGCAATGATTGAGGCAGGACCTATACCGATATGACAGTCTTGCTCGAGATGATAGTATGCTATCTGGTTTGACTTTATCATCGTATACATGCTTTAGTTCACTATTGCATGATGATAGAGCCCATAGGATTCTGCTTGACAGCCAGCAGTATGATGGTGATCATATGCGTAGGAGCTGGGGTCTATAAGCACATCCTTAAAATGTCCCTAGTTGTGGGAGTTTCGAGACAGCGCATCGATACTCCAGAGTAGACTAGTGTATACAGTCGAGACCCCGACGAGAGGCGATGGCTGGTCTCACAAGCCATTGGTGTCAGTTGGTTCACCTAAGATGTATACATGTGCTCATTGGGTTATGAGTACACCGGACATGACTCGCCGGGAACATGCTAGTTGGTATTATACATATCGTCAGATAGCAGTTCCCTGGTGACATGTGTACAGGTTAGTTTGTCGACCCGAGATCATCATTTGTCTCGTGTGAGTTCCCACTGTGCTTTGATTTCTACCCTACCACGCTCAAAAGAGATGCGCAAACAGGTATTTTTTGGGTATAGTCCTGAGCCACATGGAGGCAGTGAGCGGATCGTCGGGGATTCGTCTCTCCCGGTAATGGGGGTTGATGTCGCACAGTGCATGGGTGGCCATCACTAGAAATCCTCGGCCGAGGTAGTGGAGAATTACTGATTTGGATCAGTAGATTCTCAGATGGTGATGGGCTTTATGCCGACACGATTTATCGCGTTATTAGGGGTCTGACTTTATCCACCCCCTAGACTCGATATGCGATATTCTTTAGACGAACGGACCGGACTGTATGGATATTGTCACCGTCAGGCTCAGTAGGGTTTATGGATGAGTTCGCTTGTCAGCTTCCCTTCTAATCAATACAAAGGCAAACGTTACGTACAGCTCGTACCTCTGACGTGCTAGTGGTTATACCCAGTGCCAGTGTGTTGATGAGTCATTAGAGTCCCCCAGAGACCGTTTCACAAGTTCGGGCGAAATGTTGTAGAGGCCGTATGGATTTATGGTAGGGTTCGGAAAATGCACGTGCGTTTTTGCACGTGTTATATTTCGGGCGGATAATACTGGTAAGCTTTGGTTTAAGCCGGATCCGAGTATTATACTGTGTAGATATAATATCTTTGTCTCAGTTGCATTTGTATTCGGTCGTAATACAAATGCGGGTATGTTTATACTGTTACGGGGTTATCCTGAAATTCGTTTCAGGATCGCTTTTGGAAGTTGCCAGTTTCCAGTTTTCTATCACCCGTATTTGACATTCGGTTAAATGCGGATTTATCTTTCCGTCACTTGGGTGAGTCATGAGGTGATTCGTGATTCTAGAAGGTTCTAGTGTGGTGACTAGGTTCATGAATCATTCTTTTACATTAATAGTTTTGATGACTAGGTTATGTGAGTCATTCTTTTCTTTTAATGCTTTTTGTTCTTGTTAAAGATATTTGATTAAGATCTTTTCCTTTAGAGTCACCACTTTGCTCCTACACTCACCTCCCCCTCATCTATAAGTGGCCGGCCCCCTCTCATATGAGAATCATGGTTGTTGATTTGGGAAAAAGTATATGGTTTTGGTTCATGGAAATTAGATAGCCTCATTTCTCATTTCACCCGATCCAAAAGGCAACTTCATTAACCGTTCGTCCATAGTTTTGGACGAAGTGAGACAAAGTGTTCTGCTCATTCTCTACATCAATCTTGGTCATCTCTTTTAGCAAACTTGATGATCGAGTTACCTCGGTTCAGAGGCGGGAGCCCGTTTAAAGATCCGTCGACGTGGTGCCACCTGGACGAGAAGACTGGAGATCGAGGAGATCGGAGCAGCCGCAACAAAGCGTGGGATGATGGTTGAAGACCGAAGGACTCGGATCGTTCGGTATAACATTTCTACCCACTTTGTAGTTTGTTAGTTTAGCTTTAATGGCAGATCCGGGTTATAGTACGCGATAGCGCCAGTTGTAAAATTTTTTGTTCCGCATTTGGCGTCTGTTAGATGGCCGGGGTGCTACCGTGGACTTACAGTGGTATCAGAGCCTCACCATTAAGCTTTACTAACTTATGCTAACACGTTTAAAACATCGATCGAACCGATTTTCAAAAACTACACTTTTTCAGTTCTAAGTTTCTGTCGATTTTTAAAAAAATCTTAAAATTATTTTGCATATCACAGAAAATTAAGCAGGGTTTTTGAAGGGTTACGGTGAAATTTGGACACGTGTTACCACTATACCGCAGCGGATCCGCGGTCAAAGTTTGAGTTTGACCGCGGAACCGCGACCAGTATGTGGCAACAGTGGACCAAATTTTTCCAGTGTGTTCTTCATGAGAAATTGTGGTTTTTGGTATATTTCTTATGGGCCCAGATTTTGTTACTGTACAGCAGATGTACGTGGGACCCACCTCGGGAAGTTTTGTCGATCAAAATTTTCAACTTGTTAGTATGCAGTATTTACATTATATCTCCGACCGGGAATGTCATTTGAGCGGTAAATTGCGTCCAATTGCTATAGTCCTTTTAGACGGATTTGCGAACGTGACATTCGCGTTGATGTTCTGTGTTATGTTGTGATGTTGCGGATATGTCGTGGTAGATAGCAGTATGCATTGGTAGTGCAGTTTGTATTTATTTGTACATTTGATATTGCGGGGCGAGCGTCCAACATGTGGACTGCCGTCACTGCCTGTTGTATAATATTCTTTTGGGGCACGACCGGGTTGTGGTCGATGTACCCATTGTACATATTTTATTTTCTGTACTAGGTTTACCCCGTGATGGGGTGCACGGATAGCCGGGTTCTGGAGGGCAACGGGTCCGTATCTCATGGTTTTGAGAGGCAGAAGGACCTCACTCTAGAATTGGCAGACTATTCGCCGCACTCGTAGGGGTACAGGTTGACCCAAGGAGGGGTGCTCAAGTTACCGGATTCCGTGAAGTGCCGGGTGGTCCATTCATTTTGCTGTAGGGGGCTGCATCGCTTCAGGTTTTGGCGGGTAACTTGCCGCATCCGTAGGGGTCTAGGTTTCATTGCACAGGCTATCCACACGACCAGGGAACGTCGGGTTCCAGTATCGGCTCTGTGAAACCAGGGGATCCCAGATTATCTGTATTGTTCTGTGATACTTATTACTTTTCTGTAATGTTGCATATTATCACGCCTGGAGAGATTATTGTATATTTGTATATATACTATTAGATGTTGTATATGTTTTACACCCACGCTAGTCCAGCCCCCGCTCTGTCGTTAGTTAAGTAACCTAACGGGTGATGACGGGACCCAGTGGCGAATGCGGATGGCATATACGTACATTATATTTTCGTTCTTTTCTGGTGTGATTGATTGATGGGACTTCATTGATTCTTATCAATGCAAGGATAAAACAAACCTATATTTGATGTTGTTGGAACAAATTTTAAAAGGAGTTATTACAAAGATGTTTCCTTTTGTTTTGCATAGCAGTATTCAGTTGGAATATCTTGCACCTCATTCCATGAGGCAAGGGCCGAGATCCCTTCACCGGGAATGACCCCTTGGGCAGAAGTTTACGTCAGGGTAATAACTTCAATATAGTCGATTACAAGTTGCTTTGCATCGCGATATTCAGTTGGAATATCCTGCACCTCATTCCACGAGGAAAGATCCAAGATCCCTTCACCGGGAGTGACCTCTTTAGCAAAAGGTTTTCGCCACTATATTTTTATAAAAAGCTATCAGGTTCGTTCAACGAGATCAAGTTCATTACGTTAAAGGTTTTTCGCCAAAAACCATCCGTAGCCCTCCGTCATTTCTTATGGATGGCCAGCAGTATTCAAGCTATGTATATTTGGCCCTTAGTCAAAACATAGTGATTGGTAGCTGCTGGGGTGTTCACATGTTGCATAGATAGATGTGTTGGTTTGGGACAGTCGTATAGCCTTGTTGACCTTCGTCAAGGGCTTGTACGGGTGGGTTCAAATTGACCTGGACAATGACGGGTAGAACTTGACATGTGACTTATGATTTGTTGACCTTCGTCAAGGTCATAAGAGCATGGGACAAAAATCACATCGGGAGTTTCAAATATACAGGAAACTTGCCAGGCATGCGCATACCTTCTGGAGTGTGATAACTTGAGTGGCTTCCATCAAGTTATCATGCGATGATAGTTGGATCCCGATTCTCACTGATGAGTTGGATTACTCTTCGGGTGATCCCGACTAATTCTTCTTTCAGGTTTGGAGAAGAATTTGAGATAACAGTGGGAGGTTTCCTGATTAGATAATGTGATAACCATTCTGATCTAGGTTAGAGTGCACGCAGAGTGTTTCTTTTCTCTCTCTCTCTTTGGCAGCGACCATTGATCGACCCTAGGCTATGACTCAGTGACCAAGTTGACCGAACCTTCTTAAAAAACTGGCTTTTGGATTGTCTAAAGTTGCATAAGTCATTGCCGCTCCTTCTTTTACCCTTTGCATTTCTCAGAACACCCCGTATTACTACGGACATCCACTTCCATTGGATAGATCCATCGTATGGTTATATACGAACTCGAAGGGACTTCTTCGAGGATGGATCCAGGATCAGGAGAAATAGAATAAAGTATTATTCAGTTGTCTTTTATTATCACCTTCTCTCAAGTTGCGAGGGCTCCTTAGTTTAGGAGGGCACACCTATTACGCTTATTGCATAAGTCTTATTCCAAACCATAGGCTGGTGCCAAAATGTAGGGAATGAAGAAAACCAAATAGCCTAAGTAGGGTGTACAGAAGGTAATAACTAAGGACAAAATTGATGGGATTAGAAAGAGGGCAAAGTAAATTGCGACTGTTATCATTCACGACCAAACCGCTTACTTCATCTCCACTCCTATTTTCACCTTTGATTTTTTAATAAGTTCGGGAGAAATAGAATAAGGTATTATTCAGTTGTCTTTTATCATCACCTTCTCTCAAGTTGCGAGGACTCCTAGGTTGAGGAGGGTACACCTATTATGCTTACTGGATAGTCTTCTTCCAAACCATAGGCTGGTGCCGAACGGTAGGGAAGGAAGAAAACCAATTAGCCTAACGATAGTGTACAGAAGGTAACGACTAAAGACAAATAAAGGGATTTGGAGAGATGGCAGAGAAATATACGGTTGAAGTCATGAATTGGATTATGGAAGAGGCATTACTAAGAATACCAGGTTACCCCTACGAAACATTTTCATGTTTCAGTGCATTGTTAAAGGAAAACTGATTTCCCGATTAGATACTTACTCCAAGGTATGTATTTACCCGGTAAGATTCTCACATCTGTACGGTTTTACAGATGATGAGTAGGAGTAGGTTATTGGGAATAAGGTGATCATCCTCATTATATCGGAATTCGTTGTAATTGGTGATATTTGAGGAAGTCGCCTGAGTTTTTGCCGGACGACATGTATTAGGTTTTGAATATCCGTTGTTGTGCACCAATTTCAAAATGATATATCTGTATGTTTATTTTTATAAAGTGAGATATAACTTTATGAAATTATGTCCGTGACATTTACCTATATCAGTTGACGATTGGGTAAGCAGCATTAAACAACGGAGTAGTTCTTAACCATAAGTACAGTTTTCAACCTACGATGCACAGGTTTTGAGTTATTCAACTCAATGGACTTATACAGAGTATTGTATGTTGTCCAGTGTCCGTCAGGACAAAAGGGTAGGTCCTCATACTATGTTCTGTTTACTTATGACTTCTCTAGCTTTTAGACAAGTGTTTCGTAGAAATACAATGTCTATGTTTTGAGAAGTTGTGGGTAAAAGAATAAAGTAGAGAACTAGGTATCACAAGTATCGGGATTCTTCAAAAAGATCGAAGATGTAGATTCTTGTGATTTGTACTCATATGATAGTAGTAGTTTTGAGAAACTTGTTTCTCTTACAGGTTACTCATAATTGGATGGATTCCTAAGTTGAGTAATGCTGAGTAGCCTCTCTCCTTTAAGTTGATATGCACTGGAGACAGCAGCATGATTTGAATATGATTCAAATTAAATTAGCGCCTCTATTTCTATATTGTATATAGAATGGTACATATCTTAACGATGTTAAGATATGGGGAGTTGTCCAGCTTATGCTTAAAACCAGACACTGGATAACTCAAGGCACGTTTCTGTAATGGCAGTTTATGGGTTGACCATGGCTTTGACTAGGGTTGACATTTCTACCATCTGGAAGATCAATAGTGATATTGTTCTTGACTCGCCACAGTTTTATTAAAATGGACTTTTTCAGAAAACACTAGTGGGAGTATGGTAGAACTGAAAGTGATTCCAGAACCGCAAACGATTACGGAAAATTTAATAGAACCTATATATTCTATGAGGTTTAACATTCCAATAGCCACTCCGCAGATATGGTGGGTAACCTCAGACACCAGAGAGGTACTCCGGTACCCTCAAGGACGGTGTCAGGGAGGTTCTTGTTTACCCAGACTTAATACTACTGTTGTTCCAGACTATGGGACCCGGCAGGAGGATAAGTATAGAGTCGTTCTAAACTAGCTTTAGAAGTGCACGTATATATTATTCTGCCAGAGGGTTGTCGTAGTCAGTGGGAGCAGCGGAAGCATAGTGGGCAAGTAGCTTATGTCTATTTATAGGCTTGAGCAAATATAGCAGAGATTAGATCATCTAATTTTTATGAGAAAGTCATGGCTTTGACTTCATCAGAATAGGGGATGGATCAGTTGAGAAGGTAGTAGGGTGTGATATCCTGGTATTTGGATGACATACACAGAGTAGGAAGTAAAATTCCTATACTACGACCAGTTGTACTTTGGTCGTCACACAGTTGTTTCTCCACAAAGGATATGGATATAATATCTGACATTCTGGTTACTAGATCTATGGTTTTAGATCTAGATTTGGGTAGTTTCCCAATGTGGGTACTTTGACAGTATTCTAATAGTATTTTAGAATAGTTGACTCCTGACATGGTAGTGTACCTGCAGGTGATGGAGTCACCCTCTCTAAAGGTGTCTTACAGACTAAAGGGGAGAGGGATGTGCATGATTGGCAGATCACTTGCTTAGGCAATTGGGTCAATCATGAGATGTCAAGTACCACACCAGATGTTGTTTTTTGCACTAGATGCGATAAGTTTATATTAATCCAATCCTGGAGAAACATAAGGAAACAGTTTTAGAACATAAGTGCATGTTCTACGGATTTGATGACAACAGCCTCCTTCGGGAAACGGTTATCATTCTAGGCTTCCAAGGTGACATGGATGACAGAGTGATTGTTAGAGTTATAGTTTTCCCTCTGACGAGGAACAATATTATGGACATGTGGTCCAAGGGGATACTGTGGGAGGCATGGTGCTGGATACTGATTAGGTTCAGTTATCAATAAAGTCTAAGAAGTTTGTATTTGGAGTTCATTTATGAACTAGGTCCCATTAGACATATTCTAAGACATGTATTACTCGATTCGGGAGATGCCTTTCTCCGCGAACTTGAGATTAAGAGAGACATAGAAAGAAACATCAGGACGGATCCACTCACTGTGGCTATTTCTCGAACACAAGAGTTTTACAAACTAGCTTTGTGAAAATAATTAGTTGAGGAGTTGGATGTTCGGTATCACACGGGCTGTGAGTATGCGACATCGCAATAATTAGCCTTAAGTGCAAGTGGGAGATTGTTGGAGATAGTGCGCTCAAAGTCAATTATTGGATCGCAGGTACGTGATTGCAATGATTGAGGCAGGACCTATACCGATATGATAGTCTTGCACGAGATGATAGTATGCTATCTTGTTTGACTTTATCATCATATACATGCTTTAGTTCACTATTGCATGATGATAGAGCCTATAGGATTCTTCTTGACAGCCAACAATATGATGGTGATCATATACGTGGGAGCTGGGGGTCTATAAGCACATCCTTAAAATGTCCCTAGTCGTGGGAGTTTCGAGACAGGGCATCGATACTCCAGAGTAGACTAGTGTATACAGTCGGGACCCCGACGAGGGGCGATGGCCGGTCTCACAAGCCATTGGTGTCAGTTGGTTCACCTAAGATGTATACAGGTGCTCATTGGGTTATGAGTACACCGGACAGGACTCGCCGGGAACATGCTAGTTGGTATTATAAATATCGTCAGATAGCAGTTCCCTGGCGACATGTGTATAGGTTAGTTTGTCGACTTAGGATCGTCATTTGTCTCGTGTGAGTTCCCACTATGCTTTGAGTTCTACCCTACCACGCTCAAAGGAGACATGCAAACAGGTATTTTTTGGGTACAGTCCCGAGCCACATGGAGGCAGTGAGCGGATCGTCGGGGATTCGTCTCTCCCGGTATTGGGGGTTGATGTCGCACTGTCCACACGTGTCCATCACAAGAAATCCTCGGCCGAGGTAGTGGAGAATTACTGATTTGGATCAGTAGATTCTCAGATGGTGATGGGCTTCATGCCGACAAGATTTATCGCGTTATTAGGGGTCTGACTTTATCCACCCCCTAGACTCGATATGCGATACTCTTTAGACGAACGGACCGGACTGTATGGATATTGTCACTGTCAGGCTCAGTAGGGTATATGGATGAGTTCGCTCATCAGCTTCCCTTCTAATCAATACATAGGCAAACGTTACGTACAGCTCGTACCTCTGACGTGCTAGTGGTTATACCCAGTGCCAGTGTGTTGATGAGTCATTAGAGTCCCCCACAGACCGTTTCCCAAGTTCGGGCGAGATGTTGTAGAGGCCGTATGGATTTATGGAAGGGTTCGGAAAATGCACGTGCGTTTTCGCACGTGTCATATTTCGGGCGGATAATACTGGTATCTTTAGTTTAAGCCGGATCCGAGTATTATACTGTGTAGATATAATATCTTTATCTCAGTTGCATTTGTATTCGGTCATAATACAAATGCGGGTATGTTTATACTGTTATGGGGTCATCCTGAAATTCATTTCAGGATCGCTTTTGGAAGTTGCCAGTTTCCAGTTTTCTATCACCCGTATTTGACATTCGGTTAAATGCGGATTTATCTTTCCATCACTTGGGTGGGTCATGAGGTGAGTCGTGATTCTAGAAGGTTCTAGTGTGGTGACTAGGTTCATGAATCATTCTTTTGCATTAATGGTTTTGATGACTAGGTTAAGTGAGTCATTCTTTTCCTTTAATGCTTTTTGTTCTTGTTAAAGATATTTGATTAAGATATTTTCCTTTAGAGTCACCACTTTGCTCCTACACTCACCTCCCCCTCATCTATAAGTGGCCGGCCCCCTCTCATATGAGAATCATGGTTGTTGATTTGGAAAAAGTATATGGTTTTGGTTCATGGAAATTAGATAGCCTCATTTCTCATTTCACCCGATCCAAAAGGCAACTTCATTAACCGTTTGTCCATAACTTTGGACGAAGTGAGACAAAGTGTTCTACTCATTCTCTACATCAATCTTGGTCATCTCTTTTAGCAAACTTGATGATCGAGTTGCCTCAGTTCAGAGGCGGGAGCCCGTTTAAAGACCCGTCGACGTGGTGCCACCTGGACGAGAAGACTGGAGATCGAGGAGATCGGAGCAGCCGCAACAAAGCGTGGGATGATGGTTGAAGACCGAAGGAATCGGATCGTTCGGTATAACATTTCTACCCACTTTGTAATTTGTTAGTTTAGCTTTAATGGCAGATCCGGGTTATAGTACGCGATAGCGCCAGTTGTAAAAGTTTTTGTTCCGCATTTGGCGCCTGTTAGACGGCCGGGACGCTACCGTGGACTTTCAACACTTGCCATACAGTCCGGTCTCCTCGTCTGATTTGTCGCATATCAAGTATAGGGGTGGTAAACGTCAGACCCCAATAACCGATAAGTCGTGCCGATGTGAGGCTCATAACGGGTCGAGAAACTACTGGTAACACTTACCAGTAAATCTCTAAATCAGCCATGGCCAGGGACTTCCCTGTTATGGCTAATCGAGCACAGTGCAACATCAACTCCCAATATCGGGAGAGACGAAACCCCTCCTATCGCTCACCGCCTCCATGTGACTCGGGACTGTACCCAAAAACCACCGTTTTGCACGCCTTCTTGGACATGGTAGGGTAGAAATCAAAGCACAGTGGGAATCACACAAGACTCTATGACGATCTCGGATCTACAGACTAACCTGTACAAGTGTCACCAGAGAACTGCCATCTGACGTAAGGTATAATACCATCTGGGAGTCTCGGCGAGTCCGTCCAGTGTACCCAGTCTCCATTGAGCACCCGTATACCATCTCTGATGTCAAACACCAATGGATATGGGATCATCCATCGCCCATCTCATGGGTCAAGAAGCATACAAGCTAGTCTACTCTGGTATATCGATGCCCCGTCTCGATATACCCACGACTAGGGACATTAAAGGATGTACTTATGGAATACCATGGCCCCACTAGTATGATCTGCATCATAGTCCTGGTAGTCTTGTACACATCATAAGGGCTTTACCAACATGTAACTATAAGACAGTATCAAGAGACACGTATACATGTTAAGATAAAGAGCAACCAGATAGCATACTATCATATCGAGCAAGAAAGTCCTCTCTATATATGTCCAAGCATCCAATATAATATACATCATCTGTACAATACTGGCCTCTAGGCCATACATACAACTAACAATCTCCCACTTGCACTAGGGCCAGCTGCATTAGTATCGCATACCAAGCATCCCGAAGAGTCTCTCAAACTGTAGCTGGGGAATGGCCTTCGTGAGTGGATCCGCAGTGTTGTTCTTCGTATCAACCCTCCTGACCTCGATCTCCCGGCGATCTACTATCTCCCGTATCAGGTGATACCGCCTCAAAATATGCCTGGATCGCTGATGGGACCTGGGTTCCTTAGCCAAAGCCACCGCTCCATTGTTATCACAATACAAAGGTATTGGATGCTCAATGGATGGAACCACTCCAAGTTCGGTAATGAACTTCTTGATCCAGACAGCCTCATTGGCAGCATCGTTGGCAGCGATGTATTCAGCCTCCATCGTCGAGTCTGCCATGGTTTCCTGCTTGGAACTCTTCCAGCTAACCGCCCTTCCGTAAAGGGTAAAGATAAATCCCGAGTGCGACTTAAATTCGTCCTTACCTTTCTGGAAGCTCGAATCGGTAAAGGACTCCACTTGGAGTTCTCCGTTACTATACACCAAGAGCATCACTTTAGTCCTTTGTAAGTACTTGAGAATGCTCTTCACAGCTGTCCAGTGACTCTCTCCAGGATCAGCTTGATACCTACTCACCATATTTAGTGAGTGTGCTACATCGGGTCTGGTACATAGCATCGAGTACATGATAGAGCCTACAGCCGAAGCATAGGGTATCCCTTGCATGCGATCTCTCTCCAAATCAGCCTTGGGAGACATCTCTTTGGAGAGAGTGAGTCCAGAGATTGTGGGTAAGTTCCCACGCTTGGATTCTTCCATACTAAACCTCTTTAGTATGGAGTCAATGTACCTAGATTGGGACAATCCCAATATCCTTTTAGATCTATCTCTATAGATCATAATTCCCAGTATGCAGGAGGCATCACCTAGATCTTTCATTGAAAATCTTTATGATAAGAAGAGCTTGACCGATTGCAGCATAGAAATGTCATTTCCTATCAAGAGTATGTCGTCCACGTACAATACGAGAAAGACAACCTTACTTTCTGCCACCTTCTTGTAGATACAAGGTTCATCTACGTTTTTGACGAAATCTAACTCTTTGATAACGACGTCAAAGCAGATGTTCCAACTCCGTGATACTTGCTTTAATCCATAAATGGATTTAAGCAGCTTGTAAACCTTCCCGCTGCTCCCACTAGCTACGAAGCCCTCTGGCTGAGTCATGTACACGCTCTCTTCTAAATCACAGTTTAGAAAGGCGGTTTTAACATCCATTTTCCAGATTTCGTAGTCATGATATGCAGCGATGGCAAGCATGATCCGGATGGATTTAAGCATAGCCACTGGAGAAAAGGTTTCGTCATAGTCCACACCTGGTCTTTGACGAAAGCCCTTTGCAACAAGTCTAGCTTTGAAAGTCTCAACTTTCTCATCTACACCAAGTTTTTTCTTGAAGATCCACTTGCTCCCAATGGGTTTTACCCCTTCAGGAGCATCTTCCAAAGTCCATACTTTGTTGGTGTACATGGATTCCATCTCGGACCGCATTGCATCCAGCCATTTCACTGAGTCCCCACTCGTGATGGCCTGCTCGAAACTAGTTGGGTCATCATCCTCCATGATGCAATCCTCGCTCCCACCATCCATGAGAAAACCGTAGTATCTCTCTGGTGGGTAAGGAACCCTACTAGATCGGCGGAGTGGCTGGGGTTCATCAGGTACTACCGGATCCTCTGGTTCTACCAGATCTTCTGTTGCAGCTTTTGTAGCTGGAACCTCTTTCAGTTCTACCTCATGACCACTAATCTCTTTTTCAAGAAATTCCTTTTCTAAAAAGGTGGCATGCCGAGAAACAAGCATCCTTTGTTCCTCAGTGTGGTAGAAGATATACCCTTGTGAATTCTTGGGATATCCTACAAATTTGCATAGAACAGACCGTGCCTCGAGTTTGTCCGGATTTTGTCGTTTGACATAGGCTGGACAACCCCATATCTTAACATAGTTAAGACATGGTCTCTTCCTTTTCCATATCTCATATGGAGTGGTTGGCACAGATTTGGTGGGGGCCATATTCAATAGATGTATGGCTGTCTCTAGCGCATATTCCCAGAAGGAAATAGTTAACTCAGCTGTGCTCATCATAGAGCGCACCATATCTAATAGGGTGCGGTTCATCCGTTCTAATTCACCGTCGTGTTGTGGTGTATATGTAAGAGTCATCTGAGAGAGAATCCCATTCTCTTTTAGGAAGTCCAGAAATTCATTGCTCAAGTATTCACGTCCTCGATCAGATCGAAGGATTTTAATATTTTTCCTGGTTTGGTTCTCGACTTCTTGTTTATATTCTCTAAATTTCTCAAAGCTTCAGACTTGTGTTTTATTAAGAACACATGTCCGTATTTTGAGAGATCGTCAGTGAATGTAATGAAGTACGAAGAACCATCCCTGGCATGTATAGACATGGGACCACATACATCGCTATGTATCAGTCCCAAGAGTTCAGTAACTCTTTCTCCGTGTCCCGTAAACGGAGTTTTGGTCATCTTGCTTTTGAGACATGACTGGAAAGTGTCATCAGATGAAAATTCGAACGGTTTCAAATATCCATCCTTATGCAACTTAGCTAGCCATGTCGTATTTATATGACCAAGTCTACAATGCCACAAGAAGGATTCGTTCATTTTTGAACTCTTCCTCTTGTGTGTGTTTGTTATGCTCAGAACTGTTGATTGATTTAGAACATAAATGCCATTGCACATCGTGCCTGATCCAACCAACTTTTGGTTTAGAAAAATGTTCATAACATTGTCCGGTAATACAAAATTATATCCCTCTTTACTCAACAAAGAAACCGATATAATGTTGCATATCAGGTTCGGCATGTAATAACATTCGTTCAGAATCAATGTATTACCAGTTGGCAATACAAGGTGATATTCCCCGATGGTTCTAGCTGCAACAATTGCACCATTTCCATCCCTTATGTCTTTATCACCTTCTCCAAGTTCTCTACCTTTCCTCAGCCCATATAACTGATTACATATATGGGATCCTGACCCGGTATCTAATATCCAGGACGTAGAGCAATTGGAGAAACAGTTCTCCGTAATGAACACACCCAAAGAAAATGCATCAACATGTACTTTTTTCATTCGGGTGGCATGGGAATCCTGGTATTCCCCTATATCCTATTCAGTCCTATAACTCTTATAAGAAAGAACGGAACCAACGTTCCCCAGCACAGTATAACATGCGGGTTCGGTCAATACATCCATATTATTATCTTGATTAAGGCATGATATGGTTACTACCTGGAGGGAGAGAGAAGAAAACACATTAGCGTATGCTCTTGCAAGATCAGATTGGTTATTATTTTATCTAATCAGGATGGCTCCCACTGTTTTTATCAAATCTTCCTTCAAACCTTAAAAGGAAAGACTAGCCGGGATTAATTACACCCTACAATTTCGCCAATCTTTCAACCAGGCCAGTGTCGGTACTTTGAGGGTGGTTCCCCGTGCTTTCGTACGGTCCTAATTAAAGTAAACCTCATTTTCCCAGAGGCGTAACCCCGTTGACACCTTTCTTGACACCTACTTGATCGGCTAATTGTCCTGTGTAAAACTCTCCCAGGAGTAACAATCACTTGCAGTCGGTATCGGGATCCAACTATCTCATAGAAGGTATGCAGTCTCATTGCAAATTTCAACACTTGAAATTCCTGATAATATTTTGCCCCTAACGTGCTATGACCTTGACGAAAGCCAACAAACCATAGCCCTTCAACCCGTACATTTCTTGACTGAATTAAACCCACCCGCACGACCCTTGACGAAAGCCAACAAAGCCGTACAACTACTCATCATGGCAGGACCAGTGTCCATCAAGACAATCTAAATCCTAAATTCCTCAAATCGGCCCTCGGAACGGCCCTCCTATCGGCCCTTATATCGTCCATAAAATCGGCCGTCATATCGACCATAATATCGGTCCTCATAGCGACTATAATATTGGCCCTAATATCCTGTAAGTCTCACAAAACCGGAGTGTCAAACATCGACACCCAAAATTATCATGAAAACTAGTGCCCAACATCGACACATAAAAACTGATCTATCAGGCGTCGTCACCATGACAGGCCCTGATAGGTACGTATCGTACGATATCGAAACCTGAATGCCCAGCTTCGACACTCGAAATTCCACGTATCCATACGTACATGAATCCGTTCGATATCTCCGCGATCACCAACGAGTCCAATACTTTCACCGGTAGGTAGGATTCCCCCACTAACTCTACGCCATCACCTGCGATCTTCTTGCCCCGGGGTACCTCCAGGCCCCACCATATACCATCACACGGCCCACTCAACTCCTCGCATGGGGTATATATCAGAACCAAGAAATCTCATGGTGGACGCCGAAATATCATATCAAGAGAAACCGGGTTTTTCAAATAATGCATAATTTCATGAAACTACCACGGTTCTCAAATCCAGAAAACATCAAGAAATCAATAAATATAATTGCATAGATCATTATATATGTGTACATATATAACAACGTCCCATACAACTGTGATATATATACATATAAATATATAAATATATATATATATATCAGCGTCCCATACCACTGATATATATACACAGGAGTAAAACATCATATGAAATCCATATCTCAATGCGAAAATCCATGAATATAATATATGCAACATGAAACAGTAATATGAGCATATAAAGGAATAACCGCTATTTAACTGCAACAAGTTATTAATATATCATGCGGTTCCTAATTCCCCAAAACCAAATGCAACATCATATAAAGGTGAGCATCTAACTATAGCAAGGTGTATGAGCATGCACCTATCATTAATGATGTAATACCATACGGGTGTGTGTAAGTATGAATGCAAAATGTACATGTAGCTATGTCTCATATGTGTATATACCTGTCACTAATGGTACGATACCATCTAGGTATATGGGTAACAAACATGTAGGCATGTCAAAGCATATGTGTAAGCATGTAGGTATACAGGTATGCTATATATCATATGCACAAAGGAAAATAAGGATCATGTCTCAATGTCCCTAACCAATACAATCTCACGTATGTATAAGTGTTGTGCGTGTCATGTTAGTGTATATGCCCTAGAGGCCATTACTGTATCATACTAGTATGTATATTACTTGATGGAAGCTTGGGATATTCACAGTTGTATATACAATCTTGCTCGAAATGGTAGTATGCTACTTGGTTTGTCTCTACTTCAATATGTGCATGTGTTTCTTTTAGCATATCGCTTATATAACATATTAGTAGAGCCCTTAGTGTAGGGTTCCTAGGCACACTAATGAGGTCTCACAAGTGATCAAACATGGCTAATTCTAAATTTTCCATGTGCCTACAAACCCTAATACGGATCGTTAACTAGATGTATAGACGATGCAAGCAAGTAAACGAATTTATTGCTAAAGGAAAGAGACTACAACCTTTGTAGATCCGGTTCTCCACCTCCATAGCTCCATGTTGACGACCCTCCGCTGTACTTTTCGGAATCCGGACTCTGGCGATGGTTTCGTCGGAGAAATGATCGGGCTAGGTCGTCGACTTCGATGCCGAAGATGATCTACGTCGAGGCAACTCAAGATCAAGCTCCAACTTCACCAAGTCATGAAACTTATGAAGAAAACACCCTATACTACTTGGCAAGTGGTAGAGGATGAAGAAATAGGAAGTGGGTTCACTTTAGAATTGGATTTCTCACTCTTTTTCTCAAGACACCATTAAATGATGCAAGGTTTTCTTCATCTTGAAGAAGAAGAAGAAGAAGAAAAGAATATGATAAGAATAATTAAAACAAATGATAAATCAAGTGAAGTTTTCATAATGCAACCTTGGTTAAGTGTAGAGAATAAACTAGGGTTAGGTGAATGGTTAGGTTTAGGCAAAAGACAAAATGGTAGACTTTCAAAGATTCTTTGAAGCTTCAAGAAGATTCAAGCAAAGAACAAATTTAGCTACCATTTTATTCTTGCCAAAATAAATGAATAAAAGAAATAAATGAATAAGTAAATATTACAAAACACTAACCATTCACTTAACCATGGTTTAAAGTAAACACATACCCAAGTTTGCATGTATCATCAAACATGATACAAACTAGTGCACAAAACTATATCATATATACAATGTGCACTTCAAGTGAGAAAATCCGTCTAAAGTGAACCAATACTAGTTAATGCAGAGTAATATATCAAATATATAATTATGCATTAAATCATTAAATCAACACTTGATTTAACGATCCGGTCATATCGCATATGACCGACTAATATCCAATGTATCGACTTATCGAATCAATCTTCGATTCGATAACTAAGTTATATCGCATACAACCATTCAACACATTCATCGCGAGAATAGAATACGGTATCACATACACGCATTATTCTCGGTCCCGCACATATCTCATATGCGCTCCTATTTCGTTTCGCTTGAGCCAGGAAACCTCTGTGTAGGACTCTAAAAACTCGTCAATACGCCGGCAGCAGGTGATGATCATATCAAACACCCACAAGCCGCAAGCGGTCTGCTAAACGTAACGGCCACCCGGGTATTGAGCGATCAGAAGATCGACGAGCAAGCCCGCTCACACTCCTGTGAATCCAACCAGCAACATTACCGTACAGTCCGGTCTGTTCGTCTGATATGTCGCATATCTCGCCTAGGGGTGGTAAACGTCAGACCCCAGTAGCTCGATAAGTCATGCCGATATAAGGTCCATAACATGTATGAAACTACTGATAACACTTACCAGTAGATCACTGCAACCCTGGCCAGGGATTTCCAGTTATGGCCAGTCGTGCATAGCGCAACATCAACCCCCAATACCGGGAGAGACGATTCCCCTCGTATCGCTCATTGCCTCCATGTGAATCGGGACTGTACCCAAAAACCACCTGTTTGCACAACTCAGTTGAGCCGTGGTAGGGTGGAAATCAAAGCACAGTGGGAGACACACAAGACTCTATGACGATCTCGGGTCAACACACTAAGCTGTACTTGTGTCACCAGAGAACTGCCATCTGATGTGAGGTATAATACCATCTGGGAGTTCTCAGCGAGTCCGTTCAGTGTACCCAATCTCCACTGAGCACCCGCATACCATCTCTGATGTCAAACACCAATGGATAAGGGATCATCCATCGCCCATCACATGGGTCGAGAAGATATACGCTAGTCTACTCTGGAATATCGATGCCCCGTCTCGATATTCCTACGACTAGGAACATTGAAGGATGTACTCATGGACTACCCAGGCCCCACTAATATGATCTGCATCATAGTCCTGGAAGTCGAGTACACATCCTAAGGGCTTTATCAACATGTAACAGTGAGACAGAAAGTATACATGTTAAGATAAAGAGCAACCAGATAGCGTACTATCATGTCGAGCAAGAAAGTCCTACCTATATATGACCCAGCATCCACTACAATATACATCCAATGTACAGTAATGGCCTCTAGGGCATACATATAACTAACAATCTCCCACTTGCACTAGGGCCATCTGTAGCAGTGGTTGCAGTATCACATACTCAACCATCCCATATAAGTCTCTCTCTGGGAAAAAGCCTTTGTGAGTGGATCCGCCGTGTTGTCCTCTGAATCTACTCTCCTAACCTCGATCACCCTGGAGATCATCTATCTCCATGATCAGGTGATGCTGCCTCAGAATATGTCTGGGTCACTGATGGGACCAGGGTTCCGGGCCAAAGCCACACTTCCATTGTCATACAATTGCAGGAACCTAGTTCATCTTATGAACCAATATACACCCAAACTGCCTCTTTGATAGTTTCTTAAATAGCGATGTTACCAGCCTTTATCGTCTAGTTTGCCACGGTATCTAGCTTGGAACTCTTCCAACATACCGTCCCTTTACTGAGGGAAAAGACAATGCCTGTGACTGACATTCAGTCGTCTTTATCACCCTGGAACCCTTCCAGTGATTCTCCCCTGGATCGATTGATACCATCTCACTACATCTAGTGAGAATCCTAGCATCCAATTACATCTATCTCATAGATGAAAACTCAGGATTTAGGAGGTTTCACTTTGATCCTATTGGAGAATCCTTGTGATAAGCGGAGATTGACCGAGCGTAATATAGGAAACTCTTTTCCTATCTAGAGTATGTTGTCTACGTACAATACGAGGATAACCACCTTACTCTCTACTACCGTTTTGTATATACAAGGTTCATCTACCATTTTGATGAAGTCAAACACTTTGACTATCACATCAAAACAGACGTTCCAACTCCGCGATGCCTGCTTTAATATGTAAAGAAACTTGCACATGTTTCCGCTGCTCCCACTGTTTACGAAGCCCTCTGGCTATGTACTTATAGACATTCTCTTCTAAATCATTATTTAGAAAACTAGTCATGGCACCCAACCGCCAGATATCGTAGTCATGGTATGTAGCCGTGGCAAGTAGGATCCGGATGGACTTAAGCATAGCCATTGGAAAAGGTATCATCATTATCCACGCCTGGTCGATGACGAAAACCTTTAACAAGTCTAGCTTTGAAAGTCTCAACTTTTCCATCTACACCAAGTAATCTTCTCAAGATATACTTGCTCCTGATGGGGATTTAACCCTTCAGATATAGTAACCAAAGTCCATACTTTGTTGGTGTACATGGATTCCATCTCAGATCGCTAAGCATCCAGCCATTCTTACAGAGTCCCTACTCTCGATGACCTGCTCGAATCTAGTTGGGTCATCATCTCATGATGCAATCCTCGCTCCCACTGTCATCGAGAAATCGAAGTATCTCTCAAGCGGATGAGAAACCTTACCAGATCGGCGGAGAGGCTGAGATTCGTCGGGAACTATTGAATCCTTTGGTTCTGTCAAATCATCAGCTACAGTTTTGTATAGCTGGAACCTTTCCAGTTCTACAGAACTGACTTTGCCTCGATTTTGTCCGGATTTTGCTTTTGACACAGGCCGGACAATCCCAAATCTTAACTTACTTAAGAGATAGGCTCTTCCCATACCATATCTTATATGGAGTGATAGGCACTGATTTGAATCGAACCCTATTCAATAGGTATGCAACTTCATAAGTGCATAACTCCCTAAAAGGAAATAGGAAACTCAGTAGTACTCATCATAGAGCGCACCATATCATATAGGGTGTGATTGCTCCGCCCCGATATACCATCGTGCTATGGTGTATACGGAGGAGTAATGCTGAGAGAGAATCTCATTCTCCTTTAGAATAGTCCAGGAATTCCATGCACAAGTATTCTCCTCCCTGATCTCATTATAGGATATAATACTTATACCCAGTTTTTTGTTCTCTACTTCTAACTTATATTCTGTGAATATCTCAAAAGCTTCAGGCCTATGTTTCAACAGGAACATATGTCTGAATCTTGAGAGATCATCAGAGATCGTAATGAAGTACAAAGAACCGGTTTTGGCATGTATGGACAGGAGACCTTACATACATCATCATGTATCAATCCCAAGAGTTTACCAACTCTTTCTCTGTTTCCAATAAACAGAGCTATGGTCACCTAATCTTTGTGACATGACTGGCAAGTTTCATAAGATGTAAATTCAAACTGATTTAAATATGCATCTAGAATGTAACTTCAGCCAGTCGGGTCGCATTGATATGGCCTAGTCTACAATGCCTCAAGAAGGATTCGTTCATTTCTGAACTCTTCCACTTGTGTGTGTTCTGTATACTAGGAACAGTAGTTTGATTTAGAACGTTAATGCTTTTAGATAACGTGCCTGAACCGATCAACTTTTGATATAGGAAATGTTCAAATCATTATCCATCAATACAAAATTTTATCATTTCTTTACTTGTAAAGAGACTGATATGATTTTGTACATCAGGTTCGGTATCTAATAACATTCGTTCAGAATCAATGTATTGGTAATACAGGGTGACAGTGACCAACAGACTTGGCTGCAACACTTGCCCCGTTTTCTGTCTCATGAAACTTATCACCCGTTCTCAGTTTTCTACCCTTTTGTAGCCCTATGTAACAGATTACATATCTGGGATCCTGATCTGGTATCAAATACCCTGGATGCAGAGGATACTGAGAAACGGTTCTTTGTAATGAACACACCCGAAGGAGATGCATCATATGCACTTTCTTCGTTTGGGCGGCATAAGAATTCCGGTATTCCCCTATTTCCTGCTTTGTCTTATAACAATTATAAGTTGGAGCGAGACCAACATTCCCCAGCTCAGTATAACAAGCGGGTTCGGTCAATACATCCATATTATTATCTTGATTAAGGCGTGATATGGTCGCTACCTGGAGAGAGAGAAGAAAACACTCTGCGTGCGCTCTTGCAAGATTAGATTGGTTATTTATTTTATCTAATCAGGATGGCTCCCACTATTTTTATCAAATCTTCCTTCAAACCTTAAAAGGAAAGACTAGCCGGGATTAATTGCACTCTACAAGTTCGCCAATCTTTCAGCCAGGCCAGTGTCGGTACTTCGAGGGAGGTTCCCCGTGCTTTCGCACAGACCTAATTACATTAAACCTCGTTTTCCCAGAGGCGTAACCCCGTTGACACCTTTCTAGACACCTACTTGATTGGCTAATTGCAAAGTGCAAAACTCTCCCAGGAGTAACAATTACTCGCAGTGGGTATCGGGATCCAACTATCACATAGAAGGTATGCAATCACATTGCAAGTTTCAACACTTGAAACTCCCGATAATGGTTTTTACCCCTAGCACCTATGACCTTGGCTAAGGTCAACAAATTATAGGTACTAGTCAAGTTCTACCCGTCATTTCATGATTAATTAGACCCACCCACATGACCCTTGGCTAAGGTCAACAAAGCCACATGACAGTCCTAACTAATCGCATCATATGCTGTGTAGAAAAACATCACTTAGCTACCGCACACTACGCCTCGGCTATGGTCGACAAACGTAGCACGAATACTAAGTACTCTACTTCCTAAAATGACGGAGGGTTGCGAATGGTTTTTAAGAAAACCTTTAACGCTTTGAACTTGATCTCTTTGCGGAATCAAATGGTTTTTAAATGGAATGTTTTTGAGGCTTTTCTAGTTTTGCTAAAGGGGTCACTCCCGGTGAAGGGATCATCGGCCCTTTCCTCATCGAATGAGGTGCGGGATATATCATATATATCACTGTGCAAAGCAGAAACTATAGAAGCAATCAAAAGACAAACCGAGTGTGTAGCATCTGCCAGTTATTGCTAAAGGAGTCACTTCCGGTGAAGGGATCTCGGTCCTTTCCTTATCGAATAAGGTGCAGGATGTTCTATAAGGAACACCGCAATGCAAAGCAAGAACTGTAGCTACCTGTTTGATTTTTGAAATTCGATTCCACAACGTCAATTAGGTTTATTTTCTTTCATTAATCTCATTAATGAATATCCCATCATTTAAGTCTACCTAAACATCACAGATAAATATAACGTACGCTTATGCCATCCGCATTTGCCTCGATGTCCCGTCTGCACCGTTAGGTTAGGTAACTAACGCCAGAGCGAGGCAGGGCTAGCGCGGGTGTAAAACATAAGCAACGTCTATATAATATATCATATATACTATATACTATATCTATCTGAACAAATCACATGATCACATCACAGATAACGCAGCAGAAAATATCATATGAAATATTGGATATACTAGGACGTCCGTGTTTTCAATACGAGCCAGTATAAAACACGGATTCCACGGTCGTGATGAATAGCCAATCCCACACCCTAGACCCCTACGAGAGCGGCAAGCAACCCTACCAATTCTAGGGTTAGGATACCCGGACTCGACTCCTCGAGATGGTCTCCCACTGGACCCCAGAACCCGGTTACTTGTGCTCCCCTCCTTGGGTCTATCCTAATGCGGAAAAGTAAATAATATACAAATGGTGACATCATCCGCAACCTGGAAGTGCCCCAATAAAAGAATATTACATACAAGTTTTTACATGAATGAAAAAGGAAAAACACTCATCTCACATAAAAAAACCCCGGCTATTCGAACACGACGATCCAATATAACATATCCAGCAACACATAACATCACATGTCATCAACGTAAGTAAACATGCGTATCCCAATTGTCGTCGACATATAGCAACGAAACCGGCGATATCACATATTACACTTACGGTCACAGAAAAGAAAGTGTAAAACTACAACAGTTGGAATCCGCAAACTCTTTAGACATCGCATGCCTAACCAAATTAAATACTTAGACATCGCATGCCTAACAATTATAAACCCCGCATTTTATTCTTATTATCGAAAACACTTTTCAATATAAAGTCGGGCAATTCAACAAGATTCCCGGCATCCAGAACGAATGCTCGTCGCAAACTTTAGTGGACGGCCGCACCCCCGATACCGTCGACGAAGTGCACTAAGGCGGAACACCGCTGCCGCGAGCACCCAGACGGATGCTTTCGGCGACGGGGTTCTCCTACAGTCGCTTGGTCGGGGCTATGGAGTGAGGCTGTCTATTAGGTTTACCCGGCGAGTATCCGCGTACGGTACGTGATTGAGACGGACTTTTGATCACATCAAAATTCCGTGGCAACCGATCAAGTGAGACTAAACTGCTATGTTTATAACATTCATTCAGTTATCTCATAACTACTTGTGAATTCCAAATGTTGTATCACATTCCGGATAAATAGAAAATGTTAAACTTTCCGATCGAACAATCGAACACCCAAGTTTTCCCGATGCAGCTCAACACATGAAATAAGTTTAAAAAACATTCACTTCGTGCCTCAGTACCAACGGTCCAGCCGTAGAAGGGTCAAGCCAACGCCTCACATGTGGTACGCCGTACTGCCCCAAACCCTAAGGTTCAAAGGGCAGTTTAAGACGGTCACATAATCGAGTTAAGGTTTGTTGTCTTCTAGAGGGACCATTGCGTTACTTGCACTACTTGGAACGTCTTTAAAACACGGAAAAATCCAACAATTGAAAATTTCCCGGCAGGGGAAAAAGTGGGTATTTATATCCGGTCGAACTTTTTAACATATTCTAAAACTATCCGGAAAAACACATAGACAAAATTTGATAATCCGATCGAATCTACGAACTCCCAATACAACCCAGAAAACTGAACTCTTGAGTTCAGATTAAAAATTCCCAGGAAAACCAGCACTGCAAAATAGGAATTACTATGCAAAATTTAATGCAAGAGGAGACAAATACGCCGCGGAACCGCCGCATTAGCCATGCTAATGCCGCGGTCCTGCCGCACTTTGATGGACTCAGGAGTACGGGCTTCTCAGTAATTCTTAGAATCTCCTGCTTGTTTTTCTGCATATTTTTAATTCTCAGAAAACCCAGTTTTTAAAAAATGTACAGAGAGCAAATTTGTGTTAGGGTTTCGGCTCGATCGGACTTCTAACTCCGTCTACGCATCGCCTAAGGCTCTAGCTAGGCTCTGATACCACTGTAGGGTTCCTAGGCACACTAATGAGGTCTCACAAGTGATCAAACATGGCTAATTCTAAATTTTCCATGTGCCTACAAACCCTAATACGGATCGTTAACTAGATGTATAGACGATGCAAGCAAGTAAACGAATTTATTGCTAAAGGAAAGTGACTACAACCTTTGTAGATCCGGTTCTCCACCTCCATAGCTCCATGTTGACAACCCTCCGCTGTACTTTTCGGAATCCGGACTCTGGCGATGGTTTCGTCGGAGAAATGATCGGGCTAGGTCGTCGACTTCGATGCCGAAGATGATCTACGTCGAGGCAACTCAAGATCAAGCTCCAACTTCACCAAGTCATGAAACTTGTGAAGAAAACACCCTATACTACTTGGCAAGTGGTAGAGGATGAAGAAATAGGAAGTGGGTTCACTTTAGAATTGGATTTCTCACTCTTTTTCTCAAGACACCAATAAAGGATGCAAGGTTTTCTTCATCTTGAAGAAGATGAAGAAGAAGAAAAGAATATGATAAGAATAATTAAAACAAATGATAAATCAAGTGAAGTTATCATAATGCAACCTTGGTTAAGTGTAGAGAATAAACTAGGGTTAGGTGAATGGTTAGGTTTAGGCAAAAGACAAAATGGTAGACTTTCAAAGATTCTTTGAAGCTTCAAGAAGCTTCAAGCAAAGAAAAAATTTAGCTACCATTTTATTCTTGCCAAAATAAATGAATAAAAGAAATAAATGAATAAGTAAAGATTATAAAACCCTAACCATTCACTTAACCATGGTTTAAAGTAAACGCATACCCAAGTTTGCATGTATCATCAAACATGATACAAACTAGTGCACAAAACTATATCATATATACAATGTGCACTTCAAGTGAGAAAATCCGTCTAAAGTGAACCAATACTAGTTAATGCAAAGTAATATATCAAATATATAATTATGCATTAAATCATTAAATCATTAAATCAACACTTGATTTAACGATCCGGTCATATCGCATATGACCGACTAATATCCAATGTATCGACTTATCGAATCAATCTTCGATTCGATAACTAGGTTATATCGCATACAACCATTCAACACATTCATCGCGAGAATAGAATACGGTATCACATACACGCATTATTCTCGGTCCCGCACATATCTCATATGTGCTCCTATTTCGTTTCGCTTGAGCCAGGAAACCTCTGTGTAGGACTCTAAAGACTCGTCAATACGCCGGCAGCAGATGATGATCATATCAAACACCCACAAGCCGCAAGCGGTCTGCTAAACGTAACGGCCACCCGGGTATTGAGCGATCAGAAGATCGACGAGCAAGCCCGCTCACACTCCTCTGAATCCAACCAGCAACATTACCGTACAGTCCGGTCTGTTCGTCTGATATGTCGCATATCTCGCCTAGGGGTGGTAAACTTCAGACCCCAGTAGCTCGATAAGTCATGCCGATATAAGGTCCATAACATGTGTGAAACTACTGATAACACTTACCAGTAGATCACTGCAACCCTGGCCAGGGATTTCCAGTTATGGCCAGTCGTGCATAGCGCAACATCAACCCCCAATACCGGGAGAGACGAATCCCCTCCTATCGCTCATTGCCTCCATGTGAATCGGGACTGTACCCAAAAACCACCTGTTTGCACGACTCAGTAGAGCCGTAGTAGGGTGAAAATCAAAGCACAGTGGGAGACACACAAGACTCTATGACGATCTCGGGTCAACAGACTAAGCTTTACCAGTGTCACCAGAGAACTGCCATCTGACGTGAGGTATAATACCATCTGGGAGTTCTCGGCGAGTCCGTTCAGTGTACCCAGTCTCCACTGAGCACCCGCATACCATCTTTGATGTCAAACACCAATGGATATGGGATCATCCATCGCCCATCACATGGGTCGAGAAGATATACACTAGTCTACTCTGGAATATCGATGCCCCGTCTCGATATTCCCACGACTAGGAACATTGAAGGATGTACTCATGGACTACCCAGGCCCCACTAGTATGATCTGCATCATAGTCCTGGAAGTCGAGTACACATCCTAAGGGCTTTATCAACATGTAACGGAGAGACAGAAAGTATACATGTTAAGATAAAGAGCAACCAGATAGCGTACTATCATGTCGAGCAAGAAAGTCCTACCTATATATGACCCAGCATCCACTACAATATACATCCAATGCACAGTAATGGCCTCTAGGGCATACATATAACTAACACTTAGGATCTTTGCTTGATTACCAGCGTTGTGATGTCGCTCACACTCGTGGGGGCTGGGTAATCCATAAGCACATCCTTATACAGGTCCCTAGTCGATGGACTATCGAGACATGACATCGATACTCCGGAGTAGACTAGCGTATGCGCCCAGGAGACATGAGTACCGCTTAGTCCGCTGACTTGACACTGTCACTTCGCCTCGTGTGTGTTCCCACTGTACTTTGATTACTACCCTACCACGGCTCAAAGGAGTCGTGCAAACAGGTAGTAGTTGGGTGCAGTCCCAAAGCACTTGGGGGCAGTGATGGTTAGACAGGATTCTTCTCTCCCGGTATTGGGGGTTGACATCGCGCTGTGTCCAGGAGAGCCATTACACAAGTAGTCCCTGGCCTGGGCAAGCGAGATATACTGGTAGGTTTCCAGTGTTATCTCAGGGTGTTCTGGGCTACACTCCGACACGACTTGTACCGCTATTAGAGGACTGACGTTTACCGCCCCCTAGGCCCGCCATGCGATGTATCAGACGAACAGACCGGACTGTACGGAGACTGTCACATACAGGCTCAGTAGGAGTTCAGATGGGGTCACCTCGTCAGTCTTCTTATCGGCATCTACCTGGGGACCGTTACGTACAGCTAGTGCCGCTTGCGGTCTGTGGTTAAACCCACTGCCAGCGTAGTGTCGAGTCTTTAGAGTCCCACACAGAGAGCTATTCTCCTTTAGGCGAAATGAGTAGAGGTCGCATGGTTTTGCGACAGGGTTCGTTCACATCTACGCACTTGTGCACGTTTGCTGTCCGGACAGCTTATACTAGCGGGCTTTGGTTTAAGCTAGATCCTAGTATATGATTTGGGATTGGTTTTATCTCATTGTATTCATGTTCCTTGGATCACGAATACGGGTGCGTATGCACAGTTGATTGAGACAGAGGGAGAGGACTTTGATTAGGGTTAATAACCATTGTCATTTTATTAACCCTAATGCTTATGTGTGTATTATGATTAATTGATATTAGTTAAATACAATTGTGCATGGTTAGGGTTGTTGACCATTTGACTATCTTGACTTGTTGACCTAGGTTGACACTTTGACCATCATCATTCCATATAAAAGATGCTCTTTGATCCTTGCAATTTGCATTTAATATGAAATGATAATGGTCAAGTCTTGATTAAACCATGACAATTATCTTGCTAATTATCTTTTTACAATAATTCACACATATATGTGAGAATGGCTCTTTATTCTCTCATTCTATCATATAGATTCTCTCTCCTCCTCTTCCTCTCTCTCAAGCTCTCCCCTCTCATGTATTGAGAAACAGTTGAGCTTGAGATAAACCTCTCCAAAGTAATCTCTACTCTCATCTAAGGTTCTAGGATTAGCACTTCTAACACCTTAGTTACTTCTAGCTTGAAGTTGAAGCCAAAGGTTGAGGCTCTCGGGTGGATCCTTCTTCGACTAGAGAAGGCGACAAGATGATCTCTTTCTTCCACTCCAAGGAGCAAGGAGAGAAAGACATAAAGCCCAAGGTATAACCTTTCTTCCATGTAGCTAATTCTAGTTAGCTTTTAGTTAGTTTTTGTTTAGAAAAGATCCCGCCTTTAGTTAGTCCATGTTGCCTAGTATGATAAAAATCCGATTTTTATTCCTTTTTCCGCCTCCCCGCAAGCACCGGGTTGGGTAACGTGGACCTACAGTGGTATCAGAGCCTAACTAAATATAAACTAGCTAGTTAGTAAAGTGTATAGAAGTTCGATCGGTAAAAATCGCAAAACTAAAATTACAAAACCCTAAGTTTCTGTTGAATTTTTTTCTGCTCAAAAAAATAAAAAATCATACTTCAAAAATCGGCTCAGGGTTTTTTCAAGAAGCACACCAAAAACGGTCCAGTGAACAGTTCAAAGCGCGGCGGTTCCGCGGCAAAAGCATGCCTATTGCCGCGGAACCGCGGCCGTTTTGACTCCGTTCTGAACCGAGTTTGGTGCAGTATTCCTCTGTTAAGGTTTTGGGATTTTTAAGATGGTTTATTTCTGCCCAGATTTTCCAGAATAGAAATTTGTATTTGGGGTGCCTATAAATCCGTATTTTTTTATCGAACTTCACTACACTTTGACTAATGGGTTATATCTGTGATGTTTATATGTATTGAACGTCTGCTAATTGCTATACGTCGATTAGTGGGGGTTATACATATCTGTGATCTGTGTTTGTTGATGGTATGTGTATATGAATGCGTTGGATTGTCGCGGATGAATAGCCGGGGGGTTTTGTGAGACGAGAGTTTTCTTTTCTTTCATTCATGTAACATGTAAATTGATGTAATATTATTTGTTTGGCCGCACAACCGGGTCAGGGTTGTAGCCGTCATTGTATAATTCTTTTTACTGTTTTTGCTCCTAGGATAGACCCATGGAGGGGGTGCACAAACTACCGGGTATCTCGAAGTGCCGAGTGTCCTACTCACGGAGTTGAGGGAGGTTGCTTCGCTTCGGGTACTTGGCGGGTAGTTTGCCGCACCCGTAGGGGTCTTGGGTGGGCTATTGGCTATTCACCGCGACCGTGTAATCCGCTTTTCGTTGCAGGCTCGAACGGATTGCGGATTCCTAGTATCCAATGTATTCATCTGTGATCTGTAATTTCTATAATTGCTATATATTTATATATGATAACTATTTAGGTGTTGCTTATGTTTTGCATCCGCGCTAGTCCAGCCCCCGCTCTGTCGTTAGTTAAGTAACCTAACGGGTGATGACGAGGCCCCGTGGCGAATGCGGATGGCATAAGCGTACACCATATTTTGGTTGTTTTCTGCAATGGTAGGATTAAATGATGGGATGCATTAAAAGAACTAATGCAAGAAAATAAACCAAGTAAAAGTCGATTGGAACATTTTGAAAACCACTCGGTTCTTTTCAAAACTGAACTTTTAAACGCGGAGCTTGAACCACTCCTTTTAAAAGCTATCCCGTTCCATCGATTATATCAAGTTCACTACGTTCACGGTTTCGCCAAAACCATTCGTAGCCCTCCATCATTTTAGTTAAATATTCGGTAGTATTCAAGCTATGTATTTTGACCTCACACCAAGGCATAGTGATTGGTAGCTGCCGGATATTTATCTGTTGCATAGATAGAATGCGTTGGTTTGAGACAGTCATACTGCCATTTTGGCCTACGTCAAGGGTAGGTACGGGTGGGTTCAAATTAATCGGGATAATGATGGGAAGAACTTGGCATGTGACTTATGACATTTTGACCTCACGCCAAGGTCATAAGAGCATAGGGCAAAAATCCACATCGGGAGTTTCATAAGTACTGAAACTTGCTAGCACTGCATACCATTTGGAGTGTGATGATTCTGGTAGGATTCCTTCGGTTTTATCACGCGATGATATTTGGATCCCGATCCTACTGTGAGTATATGCTACTCCTCGGGAAAACTCTCGCTTAACGATCAATGCTATAAACCTAGTAGGTGTCTAGAAAGGTGTTAGCGGGGCTACGCCCACAGGGAAAAGAGGTTACTTAATTAAGGAACTTCGCGAAAGCGTTGGAAAACCTCCCTCGAAGTACCGACACTGGCCTGGCTGAACGGTTAAGCAAGTATTGTACGGTGAGATTGATCCCGACTAATTCTTCCTTTATGGTTTGAGGAGGGATTCGAGAGACAGTGGGAGCCTTCCTGTTTAGACAAACTAAAAACCACTCTAAACTTGCAAGAGCATCATGCTAAAGTATTTCTTTTCTCTCTCCTAATTGCAGCGACCATTCAACATGACCGGACTTAAGTTATTACTAGATAAAATCATACTGACAGGGCCAAACTACAAAGATTGGCTCAGGAATGTCAAGATGGTAATCACTTACGACAAGTTGGGGTATGTCCTTACCACCAAAGCTCCCCCAGTCCCAGGTCCCACCTCCAGCATCGCGGATAAAGAAATCCGTAAGACATGGGAGATCGATTGCGCGAAGGCCAAATGCCTCGTGCTTGCCTCGATGGACAACCAACATCAGAGGAGGCACGAGAATATGGACCTGGAGTCCATATTTCTCCATACAAAAGAACTGTATGGAGAGCAGTCTCGTATCGCAAGATACGAAGTGTCGAAGAAGCTATTTTCGGCAAGATTGGCCATCGGATCATCGGTAGCGGAACACGTGCTTAAGATGATTGGCTACATAGAGGAGCTCGCGAACCTTGGAACCACGTTGGAGAATGAACTCTACACTGATTTGATTCTCCAATCCCTTCCTTCCACTTACGCCCAGTTTATCCTAAACTTCAACATGCAAGGAAAGGAGGTTGAACTTTCCGAACTTCTGAACATGTTGAGGAGTGCTGAAGGCACCCTACCGAAAGGTAGGGAGACATCCACTTTGTTTGTAGGAGGATCTTCCACTTCTAGGTCCAGGGCGAAACCCAAGGGAAAGAAGAAGAAAACCCCTGCCAAACCAAGGGGCGGTGTCAGTAAAGTGGATACGAAGGGAAAGGGAAAGGCAACAAAGGTAGCGGGAAAGCTGGTGGGGAAGGAAGAATGCTTCTACTGTCACAAAGGTAGACACTGAAAACAGGATTGCAAGGCTTGGAAGGCCAGAACCCAGGATCTGAAGCGAGTTGCGGCTTCAGCTTCAGGTGTGTATGTTATTGAAAACTGTCTATCAATAAACTCTACTTCCTGGGTATTGGATACCGGATCAGGATCTCATATCTGTAATTCTTTGCAGGCGTTGAGAAAGCGTAAAGTTTTGAAGGCAGGTGACATGACCCTCAGAGTTGCAAACGGAGCTAGCATGGATGCTGAGGCCATGGGGGACTATCACCTGGGATTGTCAGATGGACACTTTTTGGTTTTGCGTAGTTGTTACTTTGTACCAAATGCAACCTGTAATATCATTTCTGTGTCTTTATTGTCTAAAGAAGGTTATGAATTTGCATTTGTAAGTAATGTAGTGAACATTCACCTTAATCAAGTTTTGATTTGGTCAGGCACATTGAACAACGGTATATACGTATTAAACCAACCACAGATTTTCAATGTCCAGAATACACACAAAAGAAAGTCTTCTGAAATCAATCAGGCTTTCTTATGGCATTGTAGACTCGGTCACATTAATGAGAGAAGGTTGACGAAGTTACACACAGAAGGATATTTGGATCCGTTCGAATATCAATCGTATGCAACTTGTCAATCCTGTCTCAAAGGAAAGATGACAAAGACTCCGTTCACTGGACACGGAGTAAGAGCGAGCGAGCTCTTGGGACTCGTACACAGCGACGTGTGCGGTCCAATGTCTACATATGCACGAAGCGGTTATTCTTACTTCATTACTTTTACGGATGATTTTTCAAGGTTCGGACATGTCTTCTTAATGAAGCATAAATCTGAAGCTTTTGAAAAATTCCAGGAATACAAGAATGAAGTAGAAAAACAAACAGGAAAAAATATCAAGACACTAAGATCTGATCGAGGTGGTGAATACTTGAGTGCCGAGTTGCTGCGTTACTTAAAAGAGAATGCAATTCTCTCTCAGCTTACTCCTCCATACACTTCGCAACATAATGGTGTATCGGAGAGACGGAACCGAACCCTATTGGATATGGTATGGTCCATGATGAGTAACGCTGAGTTACCGCGATCGTTCTGGGGATATGCGCTAGAATCAGCTGCATACCTTTTGAACCGAGTTCCCACTAAGACTGTGCCTACCACACCATATGAATTATGGAGTGGGAAGAAACCCTATCTTCAATACCTGAAGATTTGGCGATGTCCAGCTTATGTCAAAAAGCAGCATGCGGACAAACTAAAGGCACGCTCAGTACTGTGCAAGTTTGTGGGATACCCAAAGAATTCCAGGGGTATCTTTTCTATTACGCAGAGAAACAAAAAGTCCTTGTTTCTCGTAATGCCCATTTTCTGGAACATCAGTTCTTAGAAAAGGAAATAAGTGGGAGCGCTATAGAACTGGAAGAAATTCCAGAACCACAAGCTATTACTGAAAGCTTAGTAGAACCAGAAGGTTCGAAAGATCAGGACATTCCCACGCCACTCCGCAGGAGTAGTAGGCAGTCTCATCCGCCCGAGAGATACTACGGTTTTCTCATAGACGGGGATAGAGAGGATTGCATCATAGATTGTGATGAGCCTACTAGCTTCCAGCAAGCCATTCAGAGCGTCGACTCAGTAAAATGGCTGGATGCAATGCGGACCGAAATGGAGTCCATGTACACCAACAAAGTATGGACGTTGGACATTGCTCCAGATGGGGTAAAACCCGTAGGATGCAAGTGGATCTTCAAAAGGAAGATTGGTGTAGATGGACAGGTTGAGACCTATAAAGCTAGACTGGTTGCAAATGGTTTTCGTCAGCGACCTGGTTTGGACTATGACGAAACCTTTTCTCCAGTAGCTATGCTGAAATCCATTCGGATCCTTCTTGCCATTGCTGCCTTCCACGATTATGAAATTTGGCAGATGAACGTAAAGACTGCTTTTTTAAATGGACATTTAGAGGAGTGTGTCTATATGGACCAGCCAGAGGGTTTCATTCAGAGTGGGAGCAGCGGAAAGGTGTGCAAGTTGCTTAAGTCCATTTATAGACTAAAGCTGGCATCGCGGAGTTGGAACATCTGTTTTGATGAGACGGTCAAGGAATTTGGCTTTATCAAAAATCTAGATGAACCATGCATCTATTGTAGATTTGTAGCGAGAACTGTAGTATTCCTCATTTTATACGTGGATGACATTCTCTTAATAGGAAATGACATTCCTATGCTACAATCTGTCAGGGGTTCTTATCACACAGGTTCTCCATGAAAGACCTGGGTGATGCCTCATACATTCTGGGGATCCGGATCTACCGTGACAGATCCAAGAGGATTTTAGGACCCTCACAGTCCAGGTACATCGACACCATACTGAAAAGATTCAGTATGGAAGATTCCAAGCGCGGTAATCTACCGGCTTGTCATGGGATCACCCTCTCCAAAGAGATGTCTCCCAAGACTGATTTGGAAAGGGATCGCATGTCTATTATACCCTACGCTTCTGCGGTAGGCTCTATAATGTATGCGAGTTGTGTACCAGACCAGATGTGGCTTATGCACTGAGTGTGGTAAGCAGGTATCAGTCAAACCCAGGGGAGAAACATTGGATAGCGGTAAAGAACATTCTCAAATCCCTGAGAAGGACTAAGTAGATGTTCTTGGTGTATGGCGGAAAAAACCTCCAGATTGAGGCCTTTGCTGACTCCAGCTTCCAGAGTGACAAGGATGATTCCAAGTCCATGTCGGGTTTTGTCTTTACCCTCAATGGAGGGGCGGTGTGTTGGAAGAGCTCCAAATAGGAAACCGTTGCTGACTCGACCATGGAAGCGGAATACATCGCTGCATCTGATGCCGCAAAAGAAACTGTCTGGATGAGGAAGTTCTTGAAAGAACTTCAGGTGGTTCCGTCCATTGTTGATCCAATACCTCTGTATTGCAACAACAACGGGGCTATAGCTTTAGCGAAGGAACCCAGGTCCCATTAGAAATCCAGACACATCTTGAGGCGGTATCACCTGATCAGGGAGATCGTGGATCGCCAGGAGGTCGAGGTTCGGAGGGTTGCTTCAGAAGATAACACTGCAGATCCATTCACGAAGGCCTTACCCCAGACTCAGTTCGAGCGGCTGATCGAGATGATAGGTCTTCGATACGCCAGTACATGGCCTTAGTGCAAGTGGGAGATTGTCAGTGTATATGCCCTAGAGGCCATTACTGTATCATACTAGTATGTATATTACTTGATGGAAGCTTGGGATATTCACAGTTGTATATACAATCTAGATCGAAATGGTAGTATGCTACTTGGTTTGTCTCTACTTCAATATGTGCATGTGTTTCTTTTAGCATATCGCTTATATAACATATTAGTAGAGCCCTTAGGATCTTTGCTTGATTACCAGCGTTGTGATGGCGCTCACACTCGTGGGGGCTGAGTAATCCATAAGCACATCCTTATACAGGTCCCTAGTCGATGGACTATCGAGACAGGGCAACGATACTCCGGAGTAGACTAGCGTATGCGCTTCTCATCCCAGCGTTGGAGACGGTCTGTCCCACAGCCGTCGGTACGCCGTACTTGAGATAGTATGCGGGTGCTCGTTAGGTTACGAGTACACTGGACAGGACTCGTCGGGAACTGTTGGTTGGTATTATACCTATCGTCAGTTATCAGTTCCTAGGTGACATGAGTACAGCTTAGTCCGCTGACTTGACACTGTCACTTCGCCTCAAGTGTGTTCCCACTGTACTTTGATTACTACCCTACCACGGCTCAAAGGAGTCGTGCAAACAGGTAGTAGTTGGGTGCAGTCCCGAAGCACTTGGAGGCAGTGACGGTTAGACAGGATTCGTCTCTCCCGGTATTGGGGGTTGACATCGCGCTGTGTCCAGGAGAGCCATTACACAAGTAGTCCTTGGCCAGGGCAAGCGAGATATACTGGTAGGTTTCCAGTGTTATCTCAGGGTGTTCTGGGCTACACTTCGACACGACTTGTACCGCTATCAGGGGACTGACATTTACCGCCCCCCTAGGCCCGCCATGCGATGTATCAGACGAACAGACCGGACTGTACGGAGACTGTCACATACAGGCTTAGTAGGAGTTCAGATGGGGTCACCTCGTCAGTCTTCTTATCGGCATCTACCTAGGGACCGTTACGTACAGCTAGTGCCGCTTGCGGTCTGTGGTTAAACCCACTGCCAGCGTAGTGTCGAGTCTTTAGAGTCCCACACAGAGAGCTATTCGCCTTTAGGCGAAATGAGTAGAGGTCGCATGGTTTTGCGACAGGGTTCATTCACATCCGCGCACTTGTGCACGTTTGCTGTCCGGACAGCTTATACTAGCGGGCTTTGGTTTAAGCCAGATCCTAGTATATGATTTGGGATTGGTTTTATCTCATTGTATTCGTGTTCCTCGTATCATGAATACGGGTGCGTATCATAGTTGATTGAGACAGAGGGAGAGGTCTTTGATTAGGGTTAATGACCATTATCATTTTATTAACCCTAATGCTTATGTGTGTATTATGATTAATTGATATTAGTTAAATATAATTGTGCATAGTTAGGGTTGTTGACCATTTGACTATCTTGACTTGTTGACCTAGGTTGACACTTTGACCATCATCATTCCATATAAAAGAAGCTCTTTGATCCTTGCAATTTGCATTTAATATGAAATGATAATGGTCAAGTCTTGATTAAACCATGACAATTATCTTGCTAATTATCTTTTTACAATAATTCACACATATATGTGAGAATGGCTCTTTATTCTCTCATTCTATCATATAGATTCTCTCTCCTCCTCTTCCTCTCTCTCAAGCTCTCCCCTCTCATGTGTTGAGAAACACTTGAGGTTGAGATAAACCTCTCCAAAGTAATCTCTACTCTCATCTAAGGTTCTACGATTAGCACTTCTAGCACCTTAGTTACTTCTAGCTTGAAGTTGAAGCCAAAGGTTGAGGCTCTCGGGTGGATCCTTCTTCGACTTGAGAAGGCGACAAGGTGATCTCTTTCTTCCACTCCAAGGAGCAAGGAGAGAAGGACATAAAGCCCAAGGTATAACCTTTTTTCCATGTAGCTAATTCTAGTTAGCTTTTAGTTAGTTTTTGTTTAGAAACGCCTTTAGTTAGTCCATGTTGCCTAATATGATAAAAATCCGATTTTTATTCCGTTTTCCGCCTTCCCGCAAGCACCGGGGTGGGTAACGTGGACCTACATGTCATGGGAATTATTGACGATGTGAGTAGCATACAATCAGTGCTCGTGCAACATGAACCGTCAATAATAGTGCAGTGTCCAAAGGTACAAGTCCAAGTACAACGAGTAATAATATGCAATGAAGTTTTATGCCTATATGTGAAATATAACATGCGGATAATATCATATCATATATAGCCCTAACGCATAACGCCATGCAGGAATTTACCCTGTATATGTTAAATCTACTCACAACTATCCTGGCTAGGTACAGCCAACGACTCGCTTCCCCTTCTTCGCAGCGTCCGAAGTCCCCGCCTGCGATCCTAAATCACAAAACAACAAAGCAAGTATATATTAGAAATCGACCAATAACACGTACAAACTACATTTGACCGACGCACCAACTCCAAACATACTCTCAAGTGTTCGTCTAGCGGCTAACGTACGTACCGACACTACGAAACCAGCTCAGGAGGAAAAGCTACACAAAGACACGTACCGTATCGGATAACGTAACGCGCATAGTCGTAACACTAGAAACAAGAAAAGTGATCCCAGATTTTGTATACAGTAGAAACACAAAAATCAAACAGTACTAAACACTTTTAATCAACTGCAGACAGCTACCCTAAAAAACCTAAACCAAAACTCCAACAAACGGCCGAGGTCGCCGGAATTTGCCTATGTGTCGCCGGCCAAATCCGAGCAGATGGGTCTCGTGCTTCAGGTGAAAGCTGTTGGAGATAGTGCCCTCAGAGTCAATTATTGGATCACATGCACGTGATTGCAATGATTGAGGGAGGACCTATCTCGGTAGGACAGTCTTACTCAAGATGATAGTATGCTATCCGGTTTATCGTTATCATCGTGTACTGCTTTAGGTGACCTTACAGGTCGCTATTACACGTTGGTAGAGCCCCTAGGATTCTTGCTTGACTGCTAGCAGTATGAGGGCGATCATATACGTGGGAGCTGGTAGTCTATAAGCACGTCCTTAAAGGTCCCTAGTCGTGGGAGTTTCGAGACGGGCATCGATACTCCAGAGTAGACTAGTGTATGCAGTCGAGACCCTGACGAGGGGCGGTGGCCGGTCTCACAAGCCACTGGTGTCAGTTGGTTCACCTAAGATGTATACAGGTGCTCATTGGGTTATGAATACACCGGACAGGACTCGCCGGGAACATGCTAGTTGGTCTTATACCTGACGTCAGATAGCAGTTCCCTGGTGACATGTGTACAGGTTAGTTCATCGACCTGAGGATCGTCATTTGTCTCGTGTGAGTTCCCACTGTACTTTGATTACTACCCTACCACGCTCAAAGGAGACGTGCAAACAGGTTTTAGTTGGGTATAGTCCCGAGCCACATGGAGGCAGTGAGCGGATCTTCAGGGGTTCGTCTCTCCCGGTATTGGGAGTGAGGTCGCGCTGTGTCTAGGAGAGCCATTACACGAAGTCCTTGGCCAAGGCAGGAGATTTACTGGTAGGTATTCCAGTAGTATCTCAGGGTGTTCTGGGCTACACTCCGACACGACTTGTACCGCTTTTGGGGGTCTGACTTTTACCAACCCTCTAGGCCCGCCATGCGATGCTCATAGACGAACGGACCGGACTGTACGGATATTGTCACTGACAGGCTCAGTATGGTGTCAGGATGAGTTCGCACATCGACGTCCCTTTTTGTCAATAGCTGGTAGCCCGTCACGTATGGCTAATATCTCTGATGTGCTAGTGGTTAAATCCACAGCCGTAGTATTAACGAGTCTTTAGAGTCCCCCACAGACCAGTTGCTCAAGTTTTGGGCGAAACGCTGTAGAGGCCGTATGGAGATATGGCAGGGTTCGATCAGATACGTGCGGCATTGCACGGATCAGGATCGGACGGTTAATACTAGCGGGCTTTGGTTTAAGCCGGAACCTAGTATAGTACAGTGTAGATTTTGTCTCATTGCATTTGTATTTCGGTCGGAATACAAATGCGGGTATGTATATACAGTAGCGGGGTTTTCCTGTAATTTATTACGGGATCAGTTTTTTGGAGTTGCCAGTTTGTTTTCCGTTTCAGCCATATTTCTTTGTATCTTTCATTGGCTGAAGATTGGTGGAGGAGGGCTTATTTGCATTTATGCAAATAAGCATTTTGGAGGGTTGTCTTTGCATATTGATGTGTCATGATGGTTGCACAATCATTTGACTTGTTCACTTCATCATTGCTTGACTTTCTTATTTATCCTGGTTCACTTTTGGAATCATCATTCTTGATGATGATGTTTGGTGACGATGGAGGGTTATGGTTGATGGAGTGTTGGGATTAGTTTGTGATCATTTTCTTTTGTCAATGATCACCCTTTCTCTCTCTTGATTATTGGAGACACCCATATTCATTTGGCCACACACACCCTCTCTCATTCTCACTCCCTTGACCATGCCATGGCCGGCCAAGCCAAGGAGGGGTTGCCCATATTTTTGTGGTGGGATTTTTGGTCTTTTGGCTTCACAAAAATCCCAAAGTTTCATCTCCAAAAAGTCTTAGTTCATTTCCTCCACTAAAGGCAACTTCCACAAACCCCAAATGAGACATAGAGCACTACACGTTTTCTATAGCAAATCTTAGGCACGTCGGCTCACCAACTTCGTGCCTGAGTTGCCTCAGTCCAGAGGTGGGAGCCCGTAAAAGAAGCCGGCGATGTGGTGCCCTTCCGGCGACGTGGTGGAGACCGGAGATTCTGCGGGGAGATCAGGACGACGATGAGAAGACCGAAGGACACGGATCGCTCGGTATATCTCTCTACCCCCTTCTCTAGATAGCTAGAACTAGTTTAATGGCCCGATCCGGGTTTTTAGTGCGCGGTGGTGCCGGTTTACAAGTTCGTAAAAAGTTTCGCTTCCGCATTCCGGCGTCGGATTGACGGCCGGGGCGCCGCCGTGCACTTACAGTGGTATCAGAGACTCGCCATTAACCTAGTCTAGCTTTGTCTAATGTGTTTACATTTCCGATCGAACAAAATTCAAAAAACCGCGTTTTCATGTGCATCAGTTTCTGTCGAATTTTTTTTGGCTCCAAAATTTTTTCAGGTTGTTGCAGAATGATGTGCAGGGAATTCTAAGACTTCTGTAGAAATTAAATCACGTGAGCACACTATACGACCGCGGAACCGCGGCCAAACCCATGCTTGGGCCGCGGTTCCGCCGCAGTCCTTACTGTTCAGTGTGTCAAATTTCTACAGAGAGTCTCTGTGTTGAAAATAGGGGTTTTGGAACATTCGTTTTGGGCCCAGACTTTCTGTGAGTGCTACAGTTGTGCTTGGGGCCCACTTGGGTAAATTTGATCGATCGAATATTTTAAACAAATTAGTTCACAGTATTTACATTATATCTGCGACCGTGAATGTCACTTGATCGGTAAATCCTGTCTAACTGCTATAGCCCGGTTAGACGGATTAGCGAACGTGACATTCACGTTGATGTTCTATGTTGTGCTGTGATGTTGCGGATTGGTCGTGGGGGATATCCTGGATGCAATGGTAGTACTGATTTGGTTGTATTATGTACATTTGCTATTGCGGGGCGAGCGTCCGACATGTGGACTGCCGTCACTGCCTGTTGTATATTATTCTTTTGGGGCACGACCAGGTCGAGGTCGATGTACCCGTTGTATGTATATTTTACTTTCTGTACTAGGATTACCCCAAGGTGGGGTGCATGGATAGCCGGGTTCTAGAGGGCAACAAGCCCGCATCTCATGGAATTGAGACGGAGGGGGCTTCACTCTAGAATTGGCGGGATATTCGGCGCACTCGTAGGGGGTATAGGTTGACCCAGGAGGGGTGCCCAAGTTACCGGATTCCGTGAAGTGCCGGGTGGTCCATTCACGTTGCTGAAGGGGGCTGCCTCGCTTCAGGTTTTGGCGGGTAACTTGCCGCGCCCGTAGGGGTCTAGGATTTCATTGCACAGGCTATCCACACGACCAGGGGAACGTCGGGTTTCAGTAGCGGCTCTGTGAAACCCGGGGATCCCAGATATCTGTATTGTTCTGTGATGCTTATTACATTTCTGTGATGTTGCATTTTATCACGCCTTGAGCGAAATATTATATATTGATATATATACTAGTAGATATTGTATATGTTTTGCATCCGCGCTAGTCCAGTCCCCGCTCTGTCGTTAGTTAAGTAACCTAACGGGTAATGACGGGACCCAGTGGCGAATGCGGATGGCATATACGTACATCATTATTTTCGTTCTTTATTGGTGTGATCAATTGATGGGACTGCGTTGATTCGGATCAATGCAAGTTAAAAACAAACATATTCTGATGTTGTTGGAACATTTTTCAAAAAGCTGTTATTGCAAGGACGTTCACTTTTGTTTTGCACCGTGATATTCAGTTGGAATATCCTGCTCCTTAGTCGACGAGGCAAGGACCGAGATCCCTTCACCGGGAGTGACCCCTTGGACAAAAGTTTGCGTCAGGGCAATAACTTCACTATAGCCGATTACTTTTGCTTTGCACCGTGGTATTCAGTTGGAATATCCTGCACCTCATTCTACGGGGAAAGAGCCGAGATCCCTTCACCTGGAGTGACCTCTTTAGCAAAGGTTTTCGTCACTATATTTTAAAAGCTATCCGGTTCCTTCAACGATATCAAGTTCATTACCTTAAAGGTTTTCGCCAGAAACCATTCGTTGCCCTCCGTCGTTTCACATGGATAGTCAATTAGTATTCAAGCTATGTTTGTTGGCCAAAGTCAAGGCATAGTGATTGGTAGCTATTGGGTATTCATGTGCAGCATAGATAGATGCGTTGGTTTGGGGCAGTCGTATAGCCTTGTTGGCCAAAATCAAGGACTTGTGCGGGTGGGCTCAAATTAACCTGGAGAATGACAGGTAGAACTTAACATGTGACTTATGATTTGTTGGCCAAAGTCAAGGTCATAATAGCATGGGGCAAAAATCACATCGGGAGTTTCTAAAGAAACTGAAACTTGCGAGATATGCGCATACCTTCTGGAGTGTGATGACGTGAGCGGATTCTGTCACGTTATCCTACGATGAAAGTTGGATCCTGATTCCCACTGATGAGTTGGTTTACTCCTCGGGTGATCCCGACTAATTCTTCTTTCAGGTTTGGAGGAGAATTTGACGGTACAGTGGGAGGTTTCCAGATTAGATAAATTGGTAACCATTCTGATCTAGGTTAGAGTGCACGCTGAGTGTTTCTTTTCTCTCTCTCTTTCGCAGCAACCATTGACCCGACCCTAAGACTATGACTCAGTGACCAAGTTGACCGAACCTTCTAAAACACTGGCTTTTGGATTGTTAAAGTTGCAAACCTCATTGCCACTCCTACTTTTACCCTTTTCTCCAGGACACCCCGTATTATTACGAATGTCCACTTCCATTGGACAAAACCATTGTATGGTTATATACGAACTCGAAGGAATTTATTCGAGGATGGTTTCCGGTTCTAGAGAAAACGGATAGGACTATTCAGTTGTCTTTTCCTTTTACCTTCTCTCAGGTTGCGAGTACTACTTGGTTTAGGAGATAGTACACCTATTACGCAAATTGGATAGTCTTCTTCTAAACCATAGGCAGGTGCCGACCGGTAGGGAATGAAGAAAACCATTTAGCCTAACGATAGTGTAAAGAAGGTATTAAGTAAAGACATATCAAGGGATTAGTAAGTGGGCAAAGTAAATTGCGACTACTATTCACGACTAAACCAAGTATTTCTTCGCTGATCCTAAATCACCTTTGTATTTCTCCAGAACACTCCGTATCACTACGAAGATCCGCAGTTTATTTGGATACTCCATCGTATGGTTATATACGAACTCGAAAGGAACTTGTTCCAGTTTAGGGATGGATTCTAGTTCAGGAGAAATAGGAATAAGGTTTATTCGGTTGTCTTTTATCTTCACCTTCTCTCGCATTGCGAGTGCCCCTAGGATTAGGACAGTACACCCATTATGCTTATTGGATAGTCTTCTTCCAAACCATAGGCTGGTGCCGAACGGTAGGGAAGGAAGAAAACCATTTGGCCTAAAGGGGTGTACATAAGGTAATGACTAAAGACATATAAAGGGATTTTGGAAAGATGGCAATGAATTACACGGTTACAGTTGTGAATCTGGATAATGGAAGAGGCATTACTAGGAATACCGGGATACCCCATCGAAATATTTCAATGTTTCAGTTTCACTGTGTACTGTTAAAGGAAAACTGATTTCCCGATTAGATACTTACTCTAGGATATGTATTTACCAGGTATGATTCTCACATCTGTATGTTTTTACAGATGGTGAGTGGGAGTAAGTTATTGGGAATTGGGTGATCATCCTCATTATATCGGGATTCGTTGTAATCTGTGATATTTAAGGAAGTCACCTGGGTTATTTGCCGGACGGCAAATATTTGGTTTTGAATATCCGCTGTTATGCACCAATTTCAAATTGATATATCTGTACGTCTATTTTTACAGAGTGAGATATACCTTTCTGAAATTATGTCTATGACATTTACCTATATCAGTGGATGGTTGGGTAAGGAGCATTGAACAGCGGTATAATTCTTCTTAACCATAAGTATAGTTTTCAACCTGCGACACATAGGGAGTGAGTCATTAGACTCAAGAGACTTATACAGAATATTGTATGTTGTCCAGCGTCCATGAGGACAGAGGGGTTGGTTCTCGTACTATATTATGTTTACTTATGACTTCTCTAGTTTTTAGACAGGTGTTTCTTAGAAACACAGGGTCCAAGTTTTGAGAAGTTATAGGTATATGAATAAAGTAGAGAACCAGGTGTTACAAGTATCGGGATTCTTCAAGGTGATCGAAGATGTAGATACTTGTGTAGGGTATTCAGTTGATAGTAATGATTAAGAGAACTTGCTTCTCTTTCAGGTTACTCATAATTGGAAGCATTCGTAAGTTGAGTAACGCTGATCGGCTTCCTTCCATTTAGTTGACATGCACTGGAGACAGCTGCATGATTTGATTCTGGTTCAATTAGATCAGTGCCTTTGGTTCTATATTGGATATAGAACAGTTCATATCTTAACGATGTTAAGGTACGGGGAGTTGTCCGGCTTATGCTTAAAACCAGACTCTGGATAACTCAAGGCACGTTTCTGTAATGGCTGTTTGTGGGTTGACCCAGGCTATGACGAGGGTTGACTTTCTTCCATCTGGAAGATCAATAGTGATATTGTTCTAGACTCGCCACAGTTTTAATAAAAATGGATTTTTTCAGACAATAGTAGTGGGAGTATGGTAGAACTGTAAGTGATTCCAGAACCGCAAACGATTACTGAAAGTTTGATATGAACCTAAAAGATTCAATCTGGCTTGACATTCCATTGGCCACTCCACAGATAAGGTGGGTAACCTCAGGCACCCGAGAGGTACTCCGGTAGCCTCAAGGACGGTCACAGGGAGGTTCTTGTTTACCCAGACTTATCATTGCTGTTGTTCCAGACTGCGAGACCCGACGAGAGGATGAGTATAGCGTCGTTCTAAACTGGCTTTAGAAGTGAACGTGTATATGACTCTGCCAAAGGGTTGTCGTAGTCAGTGGGAGCAGCGGAAGCATTGGTGGACATGTGGCTTATGTCTATTTATAGACTAAAGCAGATGTAGCGGAGATAGATCATCTTTTTCTGACGTGACAGTCATATGTTTGACTTCATCAGAATAGGGGATGGATCTGTTGAGAAGGTAGTAGGGTGTGATGTCATGGTATTTGGATGACATACACAGAGTAGGAAGTGATATTCCTATACTACGATCGGTTATACTTTGGTCGTCACACAGTGGTTTCTCCACATGGGACTTGGACATTATATCAGACATACTGGTTACTAGTTCTATGATTTTAGATCTAGATTTGGGTGGTTTCCCAATTAAGGGTACTTAGACAGCATTCTAAGAGTATTTAGAATGGATGACTCCTGGCACGGTAGTGTACCTGCAGGTGATGGAGTCACCCTCTCTAAAGGTGTCTTACAGACTAAAGGGGAGAGGGAAGTGCATGATTGGCAGATCACTTGCTTAGGCAATTGAGTCAATCATGAGATGTCAAGTACCACACCAAATATTGTTCTTGCACTAGATGCAATAAGTTGACATTGATCCTATCCTAGAGAAACAGTCGGAAGCAGTTTTAGAACATAAGTAGATGTTCTAGGGATATGATAACGACAGCCTCATTCAGGGGACGGTTATCATTCCAGGCTTCCAAGATGACCTGGACGACAAGGAGGTTGTCAGAGTTATTGTTTTCCTTCTGACGAGGGGCGGTATTATGGACAGGTGGTCCAGGAGGATACTGAGGAAGGCATGGCGCAGGATACTGATTAAGTTCAGTTGACGATACAGTCTAAGAAGTTTGGATTTGGAGTTCATTTATGAGCTAGGTCCCATCAGACATCCAGACACATTCTAAGACAGGTATTGCTCATTTCGGGAGATGGCTTTCTCCGCGAACTTGAGATATAAAGAGACATAGAAAGAAACATTAAGGCGGATCCACTCACTAAGGCTATTCCTCGAACGCAATAGTTTCGCAAACGGGATTTGTGAGACTGACAAGTAGAGGAGTTGGGTGTTCGGTATCACACGGGCTGTGAGTATGCGATATCGCAATAATTAGCCTTGAGTGCAAGTGGGAGATTGTTGGAGATAGTGCCCTCGGAGTCAATTATTGGATCACAGGCACGTGATTGCAATGATTGAGGGAGGACCTATCCCGGTAGGACAGTCTTACTCAAGATGATAGTATGCTATCTGGTTTATCTTTATCATCGTGTACTGCTTTAGGTGACCTTACAGGTCGCTATTACACGTTGGTAGAGCCCCTAGGATTCTTGCTTGACTGCCAGCAGTATGAGGGCGATCATATACGTGGGAGCTAGTAGTCTATAAGCACATCCTTAAAAGGTCCTTAGTCGTGGGAGTTTCGAGACAGGGCATCGATACTCCAGAGTAGACTAGTGTATACAGTCGAGACCCCGACGAGGGGCGGTGGCCGGTCTCACAAGCTACTGGTGTCAGTTGGTTCACCTAAGATGTATACAGGTGCTCATTGGGTTATGAGTACACCGGACAGGACTCGCCGGGAACATGCTAGTTAGTCTTATACCTGACGTCAGATAGCAGTTTCCTGGTGACATGTGTACAGGTTAGTTCATCGACCTGAGGATCGTCATTTGTCTCGTGTGAGTACCCACTGTACTTTGATTACTACCCTACCACGCTCAAAGGAGACGTGCAAACAGGTTTTAGTTGGGTACAGTCTCGAGCCACATGGAGGCAGTGAGCGGATCTTCAGGGGTTCGTCTCTCCCGGTATTGGGAGTGAGGTCGCGCTGTGTCTAGGAGAGCCATTACACGAAGTCCTTGGCCAAGGCAGGAGATTTACTGGTAGGTATTCCAGTAGTATCTCAGGGTGTTCTGGGCTACACTCCGACACGACTTGTACCGCTTTTGGGGGTCTGACTTTTACCAACCCCCTAGGCCCGCCATGCGATGCTCATAGACGAACGGACCGGACTGTACGGATATTGTCACTGACAGGCTCAGTATGGTGTCAGGATGAGTTCGCACATCGACGTCCCTTTTTGTCAATAGCTGGTAGCCCGTCACGTATTGCTAATACCTCTGACGTGCTAGTGGTTAAATCCACAGCCGTAGTATTGACGAGTCTTTAGAGTCCTCCATAGACTAGTTGTTCAAGTTTCGGGCGAAACGCTGTAGAGTCCGTATGGAGATATGGCAGGGTTCGATCAGATACGTGCGGCATCGCACGGATCAGGATCGGATGGTTAATACTAGCGGGCTCTGGTTTAAGCCGGATCCTAGTATAGTACAGTGTAGATTTTGTCTCATTGCATTTGTATTTCGGTCGGAATACAAATGCGGGTATGTATATACAGTAGCGGGGTTTTCCTGTAATTTATTACGGGATCAGTTTTTTGGAGTTGCCAGTTTGTTTTCTGTTTCAGCTATATTTCTTTGTATCTTTCATTGGCTGAAGATTGGTGGAGGAGGGCTTATTTGCATTTGTGCAAATAAGCATTTTAGAGGGTTGTCTTTGCATATTGATGTGTCATGATGGTTGCACCATCATTTGACTTGTTCACTTCATCATTGCTTGACTTTCTTATTTATCATGGTTCACTTTTGGAATCATCATTCTTGATGATGATGTTTGGTGATGATGGAGGGTTATGGTTGATGGAGTGTTGGGATTAGTTTGTGATCATTTTCTTTTGTCAATGATCACCCTTTCTCTCTCTTGATTATTGGAGACACCCATATTCATTTGGCCACATACACCCTCTCTCATTCTCACTCCCTTGACCATGCCATGGCCGGCCAAGCCAAGGAGGGGCTGCTTATATTTTTGTTTTGGGATTTTTAGTCTTTTGGCTTCACAAAAATCCCAAAGTTTCATGTCCAAAAATTCTTAGTTCATTTCCTCCACCAAAGGCAACTTCCACAAACCCCAAATGAGACATAGAGCACTATACGTTTTCTACAGAAAATCTTGGGCACGTCGGCTCGCCAACTTCGTGCCCGAGTTGCCTCAGTCCAGAGGTGGGAGCCCGTAAAAGAAGCCAGCGATGTGGTGCCCTTCCGGCGACGTGGTGGAGACCGGAGTTTCCGCGGGGAGATCGGGACGACGACGAGAAGACCGAAGGACACGGATCGCTCGGTATATCTCTCTACCCCCTTCTCTAGATAGCTAGGACTAGTTTAATGGCCCGATCCGTGTTTTTAGTTCGCGGTGGTGTCGGTTTACAAGTTTGTAAAAAGTTTCGCTTCCGCATTCCGGAGTCGGATTGACGGCCGGGGCGCCGCCGTGCACTTACAAAAGCTTAGGGTCTCTAGTACAACACCACTATGCTGCTAGATTTTCTAGTACAAACACTGGGTCACAACAGATCACAGATTTCATAAAAAAGACACTAAAAATACGATATTTGCACGAAACGAAACATTACGCGTTCTAAACTGGAACTTACAAGCTACACAACATCAAAAAGACTTACTTAAGATCATTACCTACTCCCACAAGCTCAAAGATCCTAACTTTCCAAGCTCCAATAGATCCTAGAGGAAAAACAAGTCTTGAAAAGGGATTTGAGTGAGATTTGATGGAGTTTTGTGAAGGATTGGTGATGAAGAGGTGATTGTTCAGTTGAGGTAATGAGGAGATGAAAATATAAATGAGAAAGAGATAGAGAATGAGAGAAAGAAAAGATAAAGAGAAAGAGGTGAGTGAAGGGTGAGTGCACCTCCACACTTAATGCAAGCATTAAGCTCACCATGCAACCTCCTCTCCAATCCAAAACACTAAAGGAAAATATCTCCCTCACCACAAATATCTAGGGTTTAGGTTAAGGTTTAAACAAAGGATAGGATTAGATTAAATTGTCATGGTCACTAAACTAGGTTAACATAAACACACCCTCACATTAACATGCACAAGTGTGTGCAAGCCATAACAAATAATAATAAATTATTAATTAAATGTTATAAAATGTGAGGAAACCGATTTGGTAAACTTTTTACAGAAAACCCGCACTATCGCTTAATTAACACTAATCGAGATCCTAAGGTATTACACAACCTAATCTAAATGGCTAATCTAGATTAGGATGATGAAGTAGGTGTTTTAGCTCACTTAGAAATCTCTAAAGCCCTAGGATTCACAACTCATGTGAGGGTTAGGGCTTGGAGGAGGAAGAAGAAGATAATGGAGAGAGCTATAGAGTGTAAGCAAAAAAATATCAAGTGAAGAATGGCTCTCTATTGCTCTTGACTTATTGAACCATCAAATATCTCAAATAATATATTGCAACCATGCTTTTATAGTGAAAGCAAATGAATAAACAAATAGAAAAAGCCATGCCTCACCCATTCCACAAATATCTCTCCATTTTCCACCTCATTTTTCTATTTTCTCAAAATACAAAATACAAATATATATATATATATATATATATCACATATATATATAAATATATATTAAGAGAAGAAAATAATCAGTGAGCAATAATATTAGTTGATATATAATTATATCAAATATAAATATATATCAATTTATTAAATCAACACTTGATTTAATAATCCAGTTATATCATATATAACCGACTAATATCATTTATCTATATATCACTTTATCAAATCAACACTTGTTTCAATAATCCGGTTATATCACATATAACCTAACTGATATCAAATGTCTCCAGATTGGAATACGGTATCACATAATCGTATTTAATCAGGCTCCCGCACACATCAGCAAATGTGCCCTACTTCGTTTTGCTTGAACTAGGAAACCGCTGTCTGGGACACTAAAGACTCGTCAATATGCCAACAGTAGGTAATGATCACATCAGTTACCCACAAGCCTTCAGTGGTACTAGCTGGACGTAACGGTTACCAGGTATTGAGCGATTAGAAGATCAACAAGCAAACTTGTCCAAACTTCCATGAAGCCTATAAGTAACACTTTATAACACCTTAGAATGCGATTAGAGTTAATTAAGCATTATAATGCTGTTTTTTAATAAAATTTAACCAATAATTGTTTTCACTTATTTTATTTAATTAATTAATATTTTATTTAATTATTTTTGTACTTGCACACACATGTGTATGTTAGTCTTGGGTTAAGAAGGTGTTAACCATGCTTTACTAGCCATGGCACACTTATCCATTTTCATGTCATGTTTACACAATTATATCTATTTTAATTATTTAAGGGTTTTGTTTTGAAAAATAAAGAAGAGAGAGGAGTTGAATAATGAGGCATGGCATGGGAGACAAGGGATGGGAGGCTATTAATGAAGAGAGAGAGAGAGAGAGAGAGAGAAAGAGAGAGAGCATGGCTCATTCTCACCTCACCATCTCACTCTCTCATTTTCTTCACCTCACTCTCTCTCTCTCATTTCCGCACAACTCACACACTCTCTCATTTTCTCTCCCACTAAAATTCTTCTCCTGATCCATATTTTCCCACTAATCTTAAGCCTAAGCCTTCATCAAACCTCACTAAACCCTTCACAAATCATGCGTAAGCCCTCTTATGATGACTTGGAGCTTGATGGCTAGGGTTTCCTTCAAGTTGTGGTGAGGTATTGATCCTAAACTTTAAATTAGGCTCTAAGGAAGTTTGTGTGCTAATTAGTTTCAGTTAAATACCTTAAAGTTATAGTTTTGTGCTAAATATCATATTTTGTGTTAAGTTTGCGACTCTGTGAATCTGCTATTGTTTGGTTGATCTCTAATTAAAACAAACAATACAGTAGATTGGTGATAGAGCCTTGAGTACATACCTGAAACCCGGACACCTTCCCTCACCTTCGGCCTGGCGAGATTGGCATTTTACATAGCGCCGCCAGTTTTCCTGTAGTGTTAGGTGTTGGATTTTTGTGGGTAGCTCTCTATTGGGAATTTATGGTATTTGGTACACTTTGTTTTTCCTATATTGTCTGTAGGAAAAATCTGGAACCTTTTAGCTAATTCTAGCATTTCGATATCGTGCAATTCGGATTTATCCGACATTGTTTAAGTGTTTTGTATAGCATGCAGCCATAGGTTTTGTTTAGGGTGTCGCTGCACACGTTAGCCCACTAAGCTAACACTTGGTAATTTATAGGAGTCGATTCGTTAATTTGGCGTTGTTTCCGTGTGTTATTGGAAAGTTGCTAATTTCACTTGTTATGGTTTTGTGTAATATTAGGATCATTTACGGGGACATCGGATGCTACTAAGAAAGGGAAAGAGGTGATCAGATTCAACTAGCTTGAGATCGTTCGATGAGTAGATTTAACATCTACGAGGGAATCGCCTGTATGGCGTTATGCGTCGAGGGCTAGATTCAGTGATATAACCATATCCTTATATGTATATATATTGATCGTGCTTGAGTACCATTTTGCACATCCTCTTACCTGTTGTACATGGACATAGTATTATTGGATACTGCACCATTACTAACGGTTCATGTTGCATGAGCACCGAATTGTATGCCACACACACACCATTGGTAATTGCCATGACACGCACACTATAGAAATTGCCATGGATAATATATTGTACCCCTTCCATTATTATTAACAGTTAGACATTGATTCTTGTTCTAATGCGCATATGCATTGCATCATACGTACATGCATACATACATACATTGCTATAGTCACATATATACTCTCATACGGTGTTTTATTTCGATTTTATGGATATGGGAAACCGCAAGATACCATTTGAAACTTGATATAATTAAAAGTACGGTTTTCCCTTGATATGCTCATATTACTGTTATATGTTGCATACATCGTACTTCATGGATATATGCATTGAGATACAGTTTTCATACGATTTCTGGATTTGAGAATCGCGGATATATTTCAAGGGAAATTATAAATTGTTTTAAAAACGCGGTTTCTCGTGATGTGATTTCGAAGCGTCCACTATGAGTTTTCTCGGTTCTGAGATTGTTTTCGAGACCCGATTCGAGGAGTTGGACGAACCTTCTGCGGGTACATGGTGGACCCGGTAAGGTACCCTGGGGCAAGAAGATCATGAGGATGATGATGAGCCTAGCAGGAGGGAGCACTACCTACCGGTGATAGGTTGGATCGGCGGTTATCCGGAGGATACCGGCCGGAGTCGTGAGATTGATATGAGGGCCGATCAGAGTATGCGGAGCCTGAGATATGAGGATTTACGTGCCGATGCTGGACACGGGTTTCTTGATATTTCGAGTGTCGATGTTGTACACTCAGGTTCCATGATGTGATGGATATGAGGGTCGATAAGAGTGACGGCGCCTGAGATATTGGGATTTGGGGTGTCGTTGATGGACACCGGATTTTTATGATGATGATTCATTGATGAGGATTATATTTTATCCCACACTCAGGATTTATTATGACATGCATTGTTTCATGTAGTTGTTGTACCTTGCTGGTGTACTTTGATGATGATTTGTTGCATATCCGCATTATTATACTTATGCCATCAGATTGCATATTTCAGATTATCGCTTTTCATGCATGCTAGCGATTATCTGTACTATGTTATTTACTATTCACGAGTTGGCAACTCACCCCCGTTGTGCCACAGTGTTTTGCAGGCTGGACTCTCAGTGTAGTCGCGGCAGGGCTCCTTATTGCATCTATTTTTGCGGATACCGCTACAGTTGGTCGTGATTTTGGTGTAGGTAGGTTTTGCAGGTATACGTATGATTCTATTGTATATCTTATTTTGTATTTAGTACTCTCCATCTACCACTTACATGTATTTGACTTAGAGACGAGATTGTGAGGATCGATATTGTATTCTTTGTGCTTTTGGTGTCGTGCTCGTATGAGCCGCCTTTTATTTTTGTTGTGATATTAGTTTACCTCTTATTATACTTTTTTCACTTCTTAATTGCTTATTTCATCGGCACGGCGTCGTACATATACCTGTTGTAGTTGTGTTCCGCCTTTTGGCGTGAGTTGCTCCTGTTTGGGGATGCATTTTATATATATTCTATGCTTGTACCCGTTCGGGGCTAGTTTTTATAAAGGAGATGCTGCCGAAATTTTTAAGAAAAAAAAATTAAGTTTGATATTTTTCTTAATGTTTTTAACTATTGTTTTATCACTTTACTTCTTTTCTTGGTTTAGATTTTTGGGTTTTTCGGATTACTTGAATTGCGTTACGCCTTTAGACGTCGCGTGATTTAAGTGCCGGTTGCGTTCCTAAATTGGGTCATGACACACTTATCGTACAGGCTGGTCTCTTCGTATGATATGTCACATATCGAGTCTAGGGGTGGAATCTTCAGACCCTAGTAACTTGATAAGTCATGCCATTATATGGCTCATAACGGTTTGAGAAACTACTGATAACATTTACCAGTAAATCTCATTAGCCCTGGCCAGGGACTTGATGTTGTAGCCAATCGAGCATAGCGCAACATCAACCCTCTATACCGGGAGAGACGAAACCCCTCCTATCGCTCACTGCCTCCATGTGACTCGGGACTGTAACCAAAATCCACCTGTTTGCACGACTCCTTTGAGCCGTAGTAGGGAGGAAATCAAAGCACAGTGGGAACCACACAAGACACTATGACGATCTCGGGTGTACAGACTAACCTGTACCAGTGTCACCAGAGAACTGCTATCTGACGATAGGTATGGTACCATCTAGGAGTTCTCGGTGAGTCCTGTTCGGTGTACCCATTCTCTAATGAGCACCTGTATACAATCTTTGATGTCAAACACCAATGGTTATGGGATCAACCATCGTCCCCTACAGGGTCAAGAAACGTACACACTAGTCTACTCTGAAATATCGATGCCCTGTCTCGATACTCCCTCGACTAAGAACAGTGTAAGGATGTGCTTGTAGACTACACAAGTCCCAGTAGTATGATCCGCATCATCGTCCCGGTAGTCAAGCAAACATCCTAAGGGCTTTATCAACATGTATCAGAGAGACAATATAATAATACAAGTGTACATGTTAAGATAAAGAGCAACCAGATAGCATACTATCATGTCGAGAAAGAAAGTCATATATATATGTCCAACCATCCACTATATCATACAATAATGGCCTCTAGAGCATACATATTCCTAACGATCTCCCATTTCACTAAGGCCGGTTGTTGTAATATCTCATACCAAACATCCCAAAAAGTCTCTCAAACTGCGTCTGGGGAAGCACCTTCGTGAGTGGATCCATTGTGTTGTCCTTCGTGTCAATTCTCTTGACCTCGATCTCCCGGCGATCTACTATCTCCCGGATCAGGTGATACCACCTAAGAATATGTCTGGATCTCTGATGGGACCGGGGTTCCTTGGCCAAAGCCACTGCTCCATTGTTATCATAATACAAAGGTATTGAATGCTCAATGGATGGAACCACACCATGTTCAGCAATGAACTTCTTCATTTAGACAGCCTCTTTGGCAGCATCGTTGGCAGCGATGTATTCAGCCTCTATCATCGAGTCTGCTACGGTATCATACTTGAAACTCTTTCAACATACCGCACCTCCATTGAGGGTGAAGACAAAACCCGAGACCGACTTGTTGTCATCCTTATCACTCTGGAACCTCGAATCGGTAAAGGACTCCACCTGGAGTTCACCGTTACTATACACCAAGAACATTTCTTTAGTCCTTCTCAAGTACTTAAGAATGTTCTTCACAGTTGTCCAGTGCTTTTTCCCAGGATCTGATTGATACCTGCTCACTACACCTAGTGCGTAAGCTATATCTGGTCTGGTACATAATATCGCATACATGATAGACCCAACTGCAGAAGCATAGGGTATCACTGTCATGCGAGACCTTTCCAAATCAGTCTTGGGAGACGTCTCATTGGAGAGGGTGATTCCTGAACAAGCGGGTAAATTACCACGCTTCGAATCTTCGATACTAAACATCTTTAGTATGGTGTCAATGTACCTGGATTAGGACAATCTCTACTGTCACGACCCAAATGTGGCACGTGACCGGCACTTAAATCACGTGACATCTAAAGACATCGACGCGGTTCAAGTAAGCCAAAACCCGGAATCTAAACCCTTTTTGAAAATAGTTGAGGTGAGGTTTAATTAATCATCCTACAGAATCCATTTAAAATAACATCTATATTTATATAAGTATATAAAAAAAACATTTATGACGTTTTGAAACTTAACATCACCCCCTTTGTATTTTTATAAAACCCCGATACAACATAATAATAAAATGGCATTCCAACGGAAGCCAGCTTTCGCGTTAAGAAGACGGAACGGCCAAACAATCTATATCATAAGTCGACTCTAAAGAGTGCGACATCACCACACATAAACTCTAAGTCTCGATTCTAAGTCTACATTATATCATTTCTAAGTTGATGGAGTTTCTGCTAGATACAAGAGTAAAAGAATAATCAAGAGTGAATATGATACAATAATAACTCATTTACCCATCAATCCCCAAAAGAAGGTGTGCCCCAAACCGTTGATAATCCAAGGGGTAAAACCTGCAAGAAACAGTGGCACAACGGGGATGAGTTGCCAACTCAGTGAATAAAAGTACATCTAAAGGTAGAAATCGAAATGCATGACGATACCTAGGTCATAAGTATAGTACTATCATAATCTGTACTGATGTGCTATATGACATGTATATGTGCAATACTAACTATCATGCAATCCCAAGTATAATATCCCAATGTCATATGAGTCAAAATCATGAATCTATAGTTCGTACTTGAATCCTTTTATTTGTATATGAATGTCTATACCAATATATGCAGGTATTGTCCTCCGGATCAGTCCTGGTTGGATCCACTAATAATCTCTAAATGTATACCTCATGATAATGATCATATCAATATATACCAATATATATAGATGTCCAGCATCGACATCGAAATCCAAAATCTCTCGTGTCCATCATCGACACATAAATACAGATATCGTCGACACCACCTCAATAGATGATCTCCACCCGATATCCTGGCTACGATCAGTATCCTCTGGATATCTGTTGCACTAAGTCGAACCTCGGTCAGTATCCCCTGGATATCTGCCGTGCTCATTTTTATCTCCGGAATCGAGTATCCTCGTTAGGCTCCCCCACCTCAATGCGGCATCCTGCCCCTCGGTCTGGATCCGAGTCCACCATGTATCCGACTGTATATCTCCGCCACTCAGTACGGATATTTCACAAATCCGAAACCATATAGCTACCCCACCCGGTCCGGAATCAAAATCAGGAAACACAAAACTCATGGTGGACGTTTAACTCACCATATCAAAATATCAAGTAAGAAATAAGAATACTTGCATTGATTATATTGATGATATATTATATATATATACATATATAATAGTGTCCCATACCACCGATATATATATGTAAGTCCACGTTGCCCACACCGGTGCTTGTGGGGAGGCGGAAACGTTATGAAAAAACCGATTTTTAACAACACTATGCAACATGGACTATGAAAAGGAGGGATCTTTGCTAAACAAAACTAACTACCAAAGCTAAAAGAGCTTAGCTACTCGGGAAGGGATTATACCTAGGTCTTCAAGTCCTTCTCTTCTTGCTCCTTGGAGTGAAAGAATGGGTTCTCCTTGTCGCCTTCTTTTGCCGAAGAAAGATCCACCCAAGGGCTTCAACCTTTGGCTCCAACCTCAAACTAGAAGTAACTAAGGTGCTTGGTGTGCTAGACCTAGGACCTTAGAAAGAGTAGAGAGTGTTTTTGAAGGGATTATCTCAAGCTCAAATGGTTCTCAACTCATGAGAGGGGAGAGCTAGAGAGAGAGGAAGAGGAGGAGAGAGAATGGAAATGAACAAGTGAGATGAATAATGCAACCCTTCTCACAAATATGTGATTTATGAAAATAGATAATTAGCTAAGATAATTGTCATGGTTAATCAGGAAATGACCATTATCATTTCACATTAAATGCTTTTGCAAGGATTAAAGAGCATCTTTCATATGGAATGATGATGGTCAACTTGTCCACCTAGGTCAACAAGTCAAGTATAGTCAAATGGTCAACAACCCTAACCATGTACAATTATAATTAACTAATATTAATAAATCATAATTCACACATAAACATTAGGGTTAAGAAAATGACAATGCTCGTCAACCCTAATGAATGTCCTCTGTCTCTGTCTCTGTCTCAGTCAACTGTGCATACACACCCGTATCCATGTTCCGAGGAACACGAATACAATGAGATAAAACCAATCCCAAATCATATACTAGGATCCGGCTTAAACCAAAGCCCGCTAGTATAAGCTGTCCGGACACCAAACGTGCACAAGTGCGCGGATGTGAACGAACCCTGTCGCAAAACCATGCGACCTCTACTCATTTTGCCTAAAGGCGAATGACCCTCTGTGTGGGACTCTAAAGACTCGATACTACGCTGGCAGTGGGTTTAACCACAGACCGCAAGCGGCACTAGCTGTACGTAACGGTCCCTAGGTAGATGCCGATAAGAAGACTGACGAGGTAAACCCATCTGAACTCCTACTGAGCCTGTATTTGACAGTCTCCGTACAGTCCGGTCTGTTCGTCTAAGAACATCGCATGGCGGGCCTAGGGGGGCGGTAAACGTCAGTCCCCTACTAGCGGTACAAGTCGTGCCGGAGTGTTGCCCAGAACACCTGAGATAACACTGGAAACCTACCAGTCTATCTCGCTTGCCCTGGCCAAGGACTTTGTGTAATGGCTCTCCTAGACACAGCGCGATATCAACCCCCAATACCGGGAGAGACGAATCTTGTCTAACCGTCACTGCCTCCAAGTGCTTCGGGACTGCACCCAAAAACTACCTGTTTGCACGACTCCTTTGAGCCGTGGTAGGGTAGTAATCAAAGTACAGTGGGAATACACTCGAGGCGAAGTGACAGTGTCAAGTCAACAGACTAAGTTGTACTCATCTCATATGGGAACTGATAACTGACGATAGGTATAATACCAACCAACTGTTCCCGACGAGTCCTGTCCAGTGTACTCGTAACCTAACGAGCACCCGCATACTATCTCAAGGAAGACGTACTGATGGCTGTAGGACAGACCGTCTCCCAAGCTGGGATAAGAAGCGCATACGCTAGTCTACTCCAGAGTATCGATGCCCTGTCTCGATAGTCCTGCGACTAGGGACCTGCATAAGGATGTGCTTGTAGATTACCCAGCCTCCATGAGTGCGACTGCCATCACAACACTGGTAATCAAGCAAAGATCCTAAGGGCTCCACTAATGTGTAAAGGCGATATGCTAAAAGAAACACATGCACATATTAAAGCAGAAACAAACCAAGTAGCATACTACCATTTTGAGCAAGAATGTCAATACAAGGTGAATATCTCAAGCTTCCATCAAGTAATATACAATCTAGTATGATACAATAATGGCCTCTAGGGCATATACACTAACAATCTCCCACTTGCACAAAGGCCATGTACTGGCGTATCGAAGACCTATCATCTCGATCAGCCGCTCGAACTGAGTCTGGGGTAAGGCTTTGGTGAATGGATCAGCAGTGTTATCTTCCACAGCAATTCTCTGAACCTCGATCTCCTAGTGACCCACGATCTCCCTGATCAGGTGATACCGCTTTAAGATGTGCCTGGACTTTTGATGGTACCTGGGTTCCTTCGCTAAAGCTATAGCCCTGTTGTTGTCGCAATACGGAGGTACTGGATCAACAATGGACGGAACCACCTGAAGTTCTGTTAGGAACTTTCTTATCCAGACGGCTTCTTTTGCGGCATCTGCAGCAGCGATATATTCCGCTTCCATCGTCGAGTCAGCAACGGTTTCCTGTTTGGAACTCTTCCAACACACCGCCCCTCCATAGAGGGTAAAGACATAATCCGAAATGGACTTGGAATCATCCTTGTCACTCTGGAAGCTGGAGTCAGCAAAGGCCTCGATCTGGAGGTCTTTTCCGCCATACACCAAGAACATCTCCTTAGTCCTTATCAGGTACTTGAGAATGTTCTTTACCGCTATCCAGTGTTTCTCCCCAGGGTTTGACTGATACCGGCTTACCACACTCAGTGCATAAGCTACATCTGGTCTGGTTCACAATATCGCATACATTATAGAGCCTACCGCAGAAGCATAGGGTATAATAGACATGCGATCTCTTTCCAAATCAGTTTTAGGAGACATCTCTTTGGAGAGGGTGATCCCGTGACAAGCCGGTAGATTACCGCTCTTGGAATCTTCCATACTGAATCTTTTCAGTATGGTGTCAATGTACCTGGACTGTGAGAGTCCTAATATCCTCTTGGATCTGTCACGGTAGATCCGGATCCCCAGAATGTATGAGGCATCACCCAGGTCTTTCATGGAGAACCTGTGTGACAAGAATCCTTTGACAGATTGTAGCATAGGAATGTCATTTCCTATCAAGAGAATGTCATCCACGTATAAAATGAGGAATACTACAGTTCTCGCTACAAATCTACTATAGATGCATGGTTCATCTGGATTTTTGATAAAGCCAAATTCTTTGATCGTCTCATCAAAACAGATGTTCCAACTCCGGGATGCCTGCTTTAGTCCATAGATGGACTTAAGCAACTTGCACACCTTTCCGCTTCTCCCACTCTGAATGAAACCCTCTGGCTGGTCCATATAGACACACTCCTCTAAATTTCCATTTAGAAAAGCGGTCTTTACGTCCATCTGCCAGATCACATAATCATGGAAGGCAGCAACGGCAAGAAGGATCTGAATGGATTTCAGCATAGCCACTTAAGAAAAGGTTTCGTCAAAGTCCAAGCCAGGTCTTTGACGGAAATCCTTTGCAACAAGTCTAGCCTTATAGGTCTCAACCTATCCATCTATACCAATCTTCCTTTTGAAGATCCACTTGCATCCTACGGGTTTTACCCTATCTGGAGCAATGTCCAACGTCCATACTTTGTTGGTGTAGATGGACTCCATTTCGGTCCGCATTGCATCCAGCCATTTTACCGAGTCAATGCTCTGAATGGCCTGCTGGAAGCTAGTAGGCTCATTACTATCAATGATGCAATCCTCTCAATCCCCGTCTATGAGAAAACCGTAGTATCTTTCGGGCGGATGAGACTGCCAACTACTTCTGCGGAGCGGCGTAGGAATGTCCTGATCTTTCGAACCTTCTGGTTCTACTAAGCTTTCAGTAATAGCTCGTGGTTCTGGAATTTCTTCCAGTTCTATTGCGCTCCCACTTATCTGTTTTTCAAAAAACTGAGTTTCCAAGAAGTGGGCATGACGAGAAACAAAAACCTTTTGTTCCTCTTCGCAATAGAAGAAATATCCCTTGGAGTTCTTTGGATATCCCACAAACTTGCCATGTACTGAGCGTGCCTCGAGCTTATCCGTATGCTGCTTTTTGACAAAAGCTGGACATCCCCATGTCTTAATGTGATTAAGATAGGGTCTCTTCCCACACCACATCTGATATGGTGTAGTAGGCACAGTCTTAGTCGGAACTCGGTTTAAAAGGTATGCAGCTGATTCTAGTGCATATCCCCAGAATGATCGCGGTAACTCAGCGTTACTCATCATGGACCTTACCATATCCAATAGGGTCCGGTTCTGTCTCTCCGATACACCATTATGTTGCGGAGTGTATGGGGGAGTAAGCTGAGAGAGAATTCCATTCTCTTTTAAGTAATCCAGGAACTCGGCACTCAAGTATTCACCACCTCGATCTGATCTCAGTGTCTTGATACTTTTGCCTATTTGTTTTTCTAATTCATTCTTATATTGCTGGAATTTTCTAAAGGCTTCGGATTTATGTTTCATTAAGAAGACATAACCGTACCTTGAAAAGTCATCCGTAAAAGTAATGAAGTAAGAATAACCGCTTCGTGCATGCGTAGACATTGGACCGCACACGTCGCTGTATACGAGTCCCAAGAGCGAGCTTGCTCTTACTCCGTGTCCAGTGAACGGAGTCTTTATCATCTTTCCTTTGAGACAGGATTGACAAGTTTCATATGATTGATATTCGAATGGATCCAAATATCCTTCTGTATGTAACTTCGTCAACCTTCTCTCATTGATGTGACCCAGTCTACAATGCCATAAGAAAGTCTGATTTATTTCCGGAGACTTTCTTTTGTGTGTATTCTGGACATTGAAAATCTGTGGTTGGTTTAATACGTATATACCATTGCTTAATGTACCTGACCCAATCAGAACTTGATAAAGGTGAATGTTTACAACATTACTTACAAACGCAAATTCACAACCTTCTTTTGAAATCAAAGATACAGAAATGATATTACAAGTTGCATTGGGTACAAAAAAGCAATTACGTAAAACCAAAACATGTCCATCTGACATTCCCATGTGATAAACCCCCACGGCCTCAGCATTCATGCTAGCTCCGTTTGCAACTTTGAGGGTCATGTCACCTGCCTTCAAAAACCTACGCTTTCTCAACGCCTGCAAAAAATTACAGATATGAGATCCTGATCCGGTATCCAATACCCAGGACGTAGAGTTTATTGATAGACAGTTTTCAATAACATACACACCTGAAGCTGAAGCCGCAACCTGCTTCAGATCCTGTGTTCTGGCCTTCCAAGCCCTGCAATCTTTCTTCCAGTGTCCACTCTTGTGACAGTAAAAGCATTCTTCCTTATCCACAAGCTTCCCCGCTACCTTTGTTGCTTTTGCCTTTCCCTTCGTATCCACTTTACTAACACCGCCCCTTGGTTTGGCTGGGGTTTTCTTCTTCTTTCCCTTGGCTTTCGCCCTGGACCTAGAAGAGGAAGATCCTCCTACAAACAAAGTGCATGTTTCCCTACCTTTCTTTAGGGTGCCCTCTGCACTCCTCAGCATGTTGAGGAGTTCTGAATGTTCAACTTCCTTTTCCTGTAAGTTGAAGTTCAGGATGAACTGGGCGTAAGTGGAAGGAAGGGACTGAAGAATCAAGTTCGTATAGAGCTCATTCTCCAACATGGTCCCAAGGTCCGCGAGCTCCTCTATGAAGCCAATCATCTTAAGCACGTGTTCCGCTACCGATGATCCGACGGCCAATCTCACCGAAAAAAACTTCTTCGACACTTCGTATCTGGCGATACGGGATTGCTCTCCATACAGTTCTTTTGTATGGAGAAATATGGATTCGAGGTCCATATTCTCGTGCCTCCTCTGATGTTCATTGTCTATAGTGGCAAGCACGAGGCACTTGGCCTTCGCGCAATCGATCTCCCAAGTCTTACGGATTTCCTTATCCGCGACGCTGGAGGTGTGACCTGGGACAGGGGGAGCCTTGGTGGTAAGAAGATACCCCAACTTGTCATAAGTGATCGCCATTTTGACATTCCTGAGCCAATCTTTGTAATTTGGCCCTGTCAGTATGTTTTTATCTAGAAGTAACTTAAGTTCAGTCATGATAAATGGTCGCTGCAATTAGGAGAGAGAGAAGAAACACTTTAGCATGATTCTCTTGCAAGTTTAGAGTGGTTTTTAATTTTTCTAAACAGGATGGCTCCCACTGTCTCTTGAATCCCTCCTCAAACCATAAAGGAAGAACTAGTCGGGATCAATCTCACCGTACAATACTTGCTTAACCGTTCAGCCAGGTCAGTGTCGGTACTTCGAGGGAGTTTTTCCAACGCTTTCGTGAAGTTCCTTAATTAAGTAACCTCTTTTCCCTGTGGGCATAGCCCCGCTAACACATTTCTAGACACCTACTTGGATTATAGGATTGATCGTTAAGTGAGAAAGTTCCGGAGGAGTAGCATATACTCACAGTAGGATCGGGATCCAAATATCAACGCGTGACAAAACTGAAAGAATCCTACCAGAATCATCACACTCTAAATGGTATGCAACGCTAGCAAGTTTCAGTTCTTTTTAAACTCCCGATGTGGATTTTTGCCCCATGCTCTTATGACTTTGACTTTGGCCAAAATATCATAAGTCACATGTCAAGTTCTACCCGTCATTCTCCAGGTTAATTTGAGCCCACCCGCACACACCCTTGACTTTGGCCAAAATGGTAGAACGACTGCCCCAAACCAACACATCTATCTATGCTGCACATGAATACCCAATAGCTACCAATCACTATGCCTTGACTTTGGCCAACATACATAGCTTGAATACTTATTGACCATTCATGTGAAACGACGGAGGGCTACGAATGGTTTTGGCGAAACCGTGAACGTAGTGAACTTGATATAATCGAAGGAACGAGATAGCTTTCAAAAGGAGTGGTTCAAGCTCCGCATTTAAAAGTTTGGTTTTGAAAAGAACCGAGTGGTTTTCAAAGTGTTCCAACGAATTTTACTTGGTTTATTTTATTTCTTGCATTAATTCAAATGCGTCCCATCATTTAATCCTACCATTGCAGAAAACAACGAAAATATGACGTACGCTTATGCCATCCGCATTCGCCATGGGGTCCCGTCATCACCCGTTAGGTTACTTAACTAACGACGGAGCGGGGGCTGGACTAGCGCGGATGCAAAACATAAGCAACGCCTAAATAGATATCATATAGATATATATAAACATTCGTCACATGCAATGATAGCCATTCCAGACCACATATGAATACATTGGATATACTAGGAATCCGCAATTCCTACGAGCCTGTAACGAAGAACGGATTACACAGTCGTGATGAATAGCCAAACCCCACCCTAGACCACTACGGGTGCGGCAAACTACCCGCCAAGTACCCGAAGCGAAGCAACCTCCCTCAACACTGTGAGTAGGCCACTCGGCACTTCGAGATACCCGGTAGTTTATGCACCCCACCTTGGGTCTATCCTACGAGCAAAAACAGTAAAAAGAAATTATACAATGACGGCTACAACTACGACCCGGTTGCGCGGCCATACAAATAATATTACATCAATTTACATATTACAAGAATTGAAAGAATAAGAAAACTCTCATCTCACAACCCCCCGGCTATTCATCCGCGATAATCCAACGAATTCATATACACAAACCATCAACATTACAGATCACAGATATGTATAACCCCCACTAATCGACGTATAGCGATTAGCGGACATTCAATACATATATCACATCACAGATATAACCCATTAGCCAAAGTGTAAAGAAGTTCGATCAAAAATACAGATCTGTGACCACCCCAAAAACCAACTTGTTCTCTGGAAAATCTGGGTGGAAACAAACTACATCAAAAATCACAAAACAGTAGCAGAAGAACACTGCAGGAAAAACAACCCACGGCCGAGTCAACTCGGCCGCGGATCCGCGGTGAGTTGGTCGACTCACTGGCTCGTTTTTCTTCTGTGTTCTGTAAAAACCCTGAGCCAATTTTTAAAGTATGATTTATTATTTTTTAGAGCAGGTTTAAAAATCGGCATAATCTTAGGGTTTTGAAAAAATGTTTTGCGATTTTTTCCGATCGAAGTTCTAGATACACTGCTAACTACTTAGTTTGTGTTTAGCTAGGCTCTGATACCACTGTAAGTCCACGTTGCCCACCCCGGTGCTTGCGGGAAGGCGGAAACGTTATGAAAAAACCGATTTTTTACAACACTAGGCAACATGGACTATGAAAAGGAGGGATCTTTGCTAAACAAAACTAACTACCAAAGCTAAAAGAGTTTAGCTACTCGGAAAGGGGGTTATACCTAGGTCTTCAAGTCCTTCTGTTCTTGCTCCTTGGAGTGAAAGAATTGGTTCTCCTTGTCGCCTTCTTTTGCCGAAGAAAGATCCACCCGAGGGCTTCAACCTTTGGCTCCAAGCTCAAACTAGAAGTAACTAAGGTGCTTGGTGTTCTAGACCTAGGACCTTAGAAAGAGTAGAGAGTGTTTTTGAAAGGATTACCTTAAGCTCAAATGGTTCTCAACTCATGAGAGGGGAGAGCTAGAGAGAGAGGAAGAGGAGGAGAGAGAATGGAAATGAACAAGTGAGAAGAATAATGCAACCCTTCTCACAAATATGTGATTTATGAAAATAGATAATTAGCTAAGATAATTGTCATGGTTAATCAAGAAATGACCATTATCATTTCACATTAAATGCTTTTGCAAGGATCAAAGAGCATCTTTCATATGGAATGATGATGGTCAACTTGTCAACCTAGGTCAACAAGTCAAGTATAGTCAAATGGTCAACAACCCTAACCATGCACAATTATAATTAACTAATATTAATAAATCATAATTCACACATAAACATTAGGGTTAAGAAAATGACAATGGTCATCAACCCTAATGAAAGTCCTCTGCCTCTGTCTCAGTCAACTGTGCATACACACCCGTATCCGTGTTCCGAGGAACACGAACACAATGAGATAAAATCAATCCCAAATCATATACTAGGATCCGGCTTAAACCAAAGCCCGCTAGTATAAGCTGTCCGGACACAAACGTGCATAAGTGTGCGGATGTGAACGAACCCTGTCGCAAAACCATGCGACCTCTACTCATTTTGCCTAAAGGTGAATGACCCTCTTTGTGGGACTCTAAAGACTCGACACTACGCTGGCAGTGGGTTTAACCACAGACCGCAAGCGACACTAGTTGTACGTAACGGTCCCCAGGTAGATGCCGATAAGAATACTGAAGAGGTAAACCCATCTGAACTCCTACTGAGCCTGTATGTGACAGTCTCCGTACAGTCCGGTCTGTTCGTCTAAGAACATCGCATGGCGGGCCTAGGGGGCGGTAAACGTCAGTCCCCTACTAGCGGTACAAGTCGTGCCAGAGTGTAGCCCAGAACACCTGAGATAACACTGGAAACCTACCAGTCTATCTCACTTGCTCTGGCCAGGGACTTTGTGTAATGGCTCTCCTAGACACAGCGCGATATCAACCCACAATACCAGGAGAGATGAATCCTGTCTAATCGTCACTGCCTCCAAGTGCTTCGGGACTGCACCCAAAAACTACCTGTTTGCATTACTCCTTTTAGCCGTGGTAGGGTAGTAATCAAAGTACAGTTGGAACACACTCGAGGCGAAGTGACAGTGTCAAGTCAACGGACTAAGCTGTACTCATGTCACTTGGGAACTGATAACTGACGATAGGTATAATACCAACCAACAGTTCCCGACGAGTCTTGTCCAGTGTACTCGTAACCAAACGAGCACCCACATACTATCTCAAATACGACATACTAATGGCTGTGGGACAGACCGTCTCCCAAGCTGGGATAACAAGCGCATACGCTAGTCTACTCCGGAGTATCGATGCCCTGTCTCGATAGTCCTGCGACTAAGGACCTGCATAAGGATGTGCTTGTAGATTACCCAGCCCCCACGAGTGCGACTGCCATCACAACGCTAGTAATCAAGCAAAGATCCTAAGGGCTCCACTAATGTGTAAAGGCGATATGCTAAAAGAAACACATGCACACATTAAAGCAGAAACAAACCAAGTAGCATACTACCATTTTTAGCAAGAATGTCAACACAAGGTGAATATCCCAAGCTTCTATCAAGTAATATACAATCTAGTATGATACAATAATGGCCTCTAGGGCATATACACTAACAATATATCATCAGGAGTAAAATATCCAGAAAATCCATTAGAATCAAATACAACATTTATAGTATTAATATTCGTAACTTACAACAGGAATACAGAAGACTACATAATTATATCACATAATTATAGATTTCAATTATACTGTGTCATGGTACTACTAATGATGTGTAGTGTAACATACGCATCTGTGCTCGTGCAACATGGCAATCATTAGTATTTGTGCAAGTGTCCTTCGGTGTAACATCCTATTTATTTTAATACGTATATAACAGCACGGTTCTATAGTGACATGGTAGTACCAATGAGGTGTAGTGTAACATATATTCAAGTGCTTGTGCGGCATAGTAGTCATTGGTATTTGTGCGGTGTTCTATCAGAATGTGCGTAATCGCAGTAACGTATAATATGAGTAATACAATGCAAACATGTAAATTAATCTAAACGTAATTATTGTAATTACTTTCTATGAGCTATACCATTATCTTTAGAAATGATCGAAGCGTTGAGTTTAAAATAAGGAAGCTGCCCTATATTTAAAATAGGTATTCGTTTTAGAACAGGCACGCATCCGCGTATTTTATTTAGAAGACAACGAATCATAGTTTTTAAAACTATATGGCTCACACAAGTATTACATCTTAAGACAGAATATAATCTAACTCTACTAGTCAAAAGATCAATTAGCCATATTCGGCACACAAAGTTCATCATTTCCAATTAGCATAAATCCTTGTATTATCCTAAGTACGACATGATTCCTCATACAAACTCATCAAATCATATCCGTTTCGTACGGATCTAATCATTATGCACATGTCTCACTTAACACTAGATATGAACTTTATGCAATGAAGGACATATAAGATACGATACTATATCAATGTCTAGAATAACTATTATACTAACTAGCAATCATAATAATATTTATAAGGTTGCGGAGGTGCTATACGCCATCCACCCGACTTCCCTAGCAGATATAAATCTAATCACCAACTTGAGAACTCGCTGAATCCACGCTGCTACATCGCCCACTCCATCTCGGAATCCTTGAATCGTACCTATAGTCGTATTTAAATCGTATAGATGTAAATATCATATCGTAAATCAAAACAACAAGTTAAACTCCCGTAGGTTAGAACCTACAGCATACTTAACTCAAAAACGACCATATAATTCTGTCGTTAACGTATAAACGTTAACGGTTCAACTGAATGTCAAAATACGAAAACTTCGTATCATAATTATCTGAATTTTGAGAAACCCATTTTAAAACATTCCCAGATTTCTCTGTATGAATAATTAGGTAAAATAAACAATACAGAGACTTATAAAATACCAAAACAAAGTTACAGGAAAGAAACCAATACCAAACTCTCAAGGGGGGCCGGCGTCGCCGCAATTTGAAGATGGGTCGCCGGATTTTTGTGGTGACTTTGGGCTCTAGTTTTAAGTGTAGTCTTCTAGTTTGCTCATTATACTTTTGATCTTGCTAGTTTTTCTAGTAACTATACTTATTAGTTCCAGATTCGCTTTTAGTGTTAAAATTATCATAAACACTAAACAAACTATGTGTCGTATATATAGTTTCATTCCTAAACTGATATTAACATACAGATTTAACCCACTAAAAAACTAACCTATTTAAACAATACCAAACACAATAATTCATACTCACAAACCTACCCTAAAAACCACACAAACCAACTCTTCAAGAAATCCGGCGATATCGGATTTTCCCTGTTGGTCGCCGGCTAAAATCCGAGGGGATGGGTCCGTCTTCGTATGGTTTAGTCTAGTCTAAATTATAAGGTCCAGGTACTATTTGATAAATCTATTTATCAGTTAAACTAGAGCAGATTCAAACAGAGGCTAAGCTTGTAAAAATATGATATTACGATATTCGATTTCAAATGTAAAACAGTTTCAGAACTAAAATCATACAGGGTTCAAGGATTATACCTACAGTAAGATCATTGGAAAAATTTCCTCTAGGATGCCCAAGCTCAAGGTCGTAGCTAAAGGGTGATAGTGAATACTTAGCACTTAGCTCTTCCTCACTCATTCTTGTTTTCTTTTGTAAGCTCTAATTGTTTTCTTTCTCTCCCCTTTTTTTCTTAAACTTCAGATTTTATGAACTGAACCATAAATAAGATAAGGAAAGGAGTGAGATTTTTGTTGTAGAGAAAGAAAGTGGTGGCATGGAGGGAGGAGGGTGTGGCACCTGGTGAAGCATGGATGAATCATGCAAGGAGGAGGTGTTAGATTGGAAGAATGAGGTGTAAAGCTAGGAAGAAGGAGGTGTAAGGTTATAAGTAAGGGTCAAATGAGGTGTTTTGTATGATGGTTTGCATAGAATGTTATATGCCAACCATGATAAATCATAACAATAATTAAAAAAACCTTCATAACATAAATCAATTTCATTTAACTTAAAAGAAATAAATGATAAATCTATCACTTAATTATCATTAGTTCAATGACAAATAAGTTATCACGATAAAATAATTAAAATATCATTTTCTTGATATCGCCCACTTATTCATAATTATCAAAATAATTTCATTTTTCGGATATGATTCCGATATCTCATTTCGTAGGCGATATCATTTTTGTAAACTTATCAATTTTATTATTTTTATAATAAAATTTTATAATTAAATATTCTAAATTTTCCAAAACGTTACAGTCTCTCCCCATTAAAGAAATTCGGACCCCGAATTTAAATTAAACCACTTTCTTAAAACATTTTTCCCAATCAAATCAACTCATTCCAAAACAATTTCCCAGGGTCCAATTTTAAAACATGAAATTTGCTCGATATTACCAAACTCCAAAGTCCCATATGAGCTAAAATGCATCATAACGCAACCGTGTGTGTGAAAACTAAAAAGATATAATCTTTCATAACGGTAACTCTAGCGGTTGTTATGAGAATTACTCCAGTTCTGACAAAATTTTTGCCAAATACGAAAACTTTTGTGTATCCTAAGTACATAAAATCAATGCTATGATCGCAGTGCAATATCTGTGCACACGACCAAGCGAAAATATAAAAAATCAAATCTATCACATATCCTATACAATGCAAATCATTAAAACAAACTCAACCCTTAATGGTTTTTTATGTAAGCCTCAAACCGCACTTTACGGTGTACATGAAAACAAAACAGCGCTAAGTGCAACAGGCGTGCACGAAACGATATCCACTGCATCCACTATGCATGGAATAAAAGTATACAAAATAATACCAGGTGCATCGAGGTGCACAAAATCAAAACCAAGTGCATCAGGGTGCACTATTATATTTCAAGTGCATCGAGGTGCGCAAAACTAAAATCAAGTGCATTAGAGTGCGCAAAATCAAAACGTGCAACTAGTGTGCATGAAATCCAACCAAGTATACCTAGGATATATATATATATATATATATATATATATATATATAAATTCTTAACCATGTGCATCTCGTGTGCACGGAAAAATCAGTGTAGTGCATCCGGTGTACATAACACTTCAATCGAGTGAAGTCACCGTGCACTAAAATCTTAATAGGTGCACCTGGTGTGCACAAAGCATAAATCAAGATGAAATTACTGTACATAGAAATCTCATCAAGTGCACCTGGTGTGCACAAAACATAATTTGATCCTCAATTCTTCAAAATACATATATCAAATCGCGTACGTCGAGTTGTCCTTTCTCCAAAGTTTAAAATGAATGTTTTAGACTATAAAAACGTAAATCGAATTCAAAGGACATCGAAGCTCATTCTCTTCAGTGTAGGAAGGTGTTTATACCACCGAAATTGGCATAGCAAGAATTACAACTCACCGTTTGAACGTTCTAACGTTCTCTGTCTCTGAAGTCAGGTTCTTCTTGTGGATATCTAATATCATAGCTTATTTACGCGATCGCCCGGTGAGGAGCAACAACACCATTCGTCTTATTGTGGATACATCCTATCACACCTTCTTGACTAGTAGTCCAATCCGTAATGACGTAACATGTTGATAGCGAAAATCTATGTCTTCGACTTGTGTGCTACCAATTAATCCTAGTCCAATCTTATTTATTATAAGCCCCTGGAAAATCAAATCATCTACTAAAATCATTTATCTAGCCGACCGGGAACTAGTATTTATTACTGAATCCACTTTTCCATTGATAACCACAGTCATTTCTTTTTGATTTCCTCCTGAAAGTGTAGTCTTACGCATCATTAAATCTTCAATATCCACTGTGTAGAGCAACTGTCCACTGAAACTTCAACCAATCTCCTGTCCTATAAATTCCCTATACCGACCACTTAAGGAGCGTATCTGCATCGTCACGTGAATTTGCAAGTCATACTTAGTTATGATCCACTCAGAGTCTTTCAAACTCGGAAACACGAATCCGTCATCATTGCTACTCTGTAGAAAAATCGAGCTAATCTCATCTTCGAAGACTCGTCTCAAATTGTCGGAGTAAAACTTACTGCACGATCTCCTTCTTGAACTACTTGTATCTGGTCTAAGAAACTCCATTGAAAGAAGTATATCAATTTCGCCGATCTCGTATCGAAGCGCCATAATAGATTAAAATTCCTAACCATTCCACACCTGAACGGCTATGAATCCTACGGATCCATCAACACTTGTAACATTGTCAAATCTTTAACTTTACGAACTTTGGAAGCAACTTCTCTATAATCCCTGCAAGGATTGGTACCGCTGCCTAGACAGTACATAACACCATGATATTCAGAGAGGGAAAAACATCACGTCTCACGTCCGACTGATCTCTAGCAATAACTCCACCATCTCGTGCGGATCCCGAGAAAACTCTCTCTACTACTAGAATGCGATCAAATACGAATAAATGGCGTGTATCCATAACATCGAAAAGTCACCCCAGTCAATCCTTATCCCAGACAAGTCTGCTCTGACCGCATCTCTAACAGCAGCCCTCTCGGCCCTCATAACATGGTCCTCGAAACACTCAATCATGCACTGACAAAGATAGATCAACGGAAAGAATAGAAGGAAGATCTCAAGATATAAATTCTAAGGTAACTTAGGTGGAGTATCATATCGTAAATATACCGCGGAACATATGTATGGAATGTCACTCTACTTAGTACCTACTCCATCAACAAAGGTCATCCTATATAACGAAAGTTAGGGTATAAGACCCCCAAAGTCAAGCCCAGGTGACAAAATATATCCCAGACTCCATATAGTCAACCTAGACTCGAACAAAGATTAAACCAAACGCTCTGATACCAACATATCACGTCCCAAATGTGGCACGTGACAGATACTTAAATCACGTGACATCTACAGACATCGACGCGGTTCAAGTAAGCCAAAACCCGGAATCTAAACCCTTTTTGAAAATAGTTGAAGTGAGGTTTAATTAATCATCCTACAAAATCCATTAAAAATAACATTTATATTTATAAAAGTATATAAAAAAAACATTTATGACGTTTTGAAACATAACATCACCCCCTTGGTATTTTTATAAAATCCCGATACAACATAATAATAAAATGGAATTCCAACGGAAGCCAGCTTTCACGTTAAGAAGACGGAACAGCCAAACAATCTATATCAGAAGTCGACTCTAAAGAGTGCGACATCACCACACATAAACTCTAAGTCTCGATTCTAAGTCCCCAGTATATCATTTCTAAGTTGATGGAGTTTCTGCTAGATACAAGAGTAAAAGAATAATCAACAGTGAATATGATACAATAATTACTCACTTACCCATCAATCCCCAAAAGAAGATGTGCCCCAAACCGCTGATAATCCAAGGGGTAAAACCTGCAAGAAACTGTGGCACAACGGGGATGAGTTGCCAACTCAGTGAATAAAAGTACATCTAAAGGTAGAAATCGAAATGCATGACGATACCTAGGTCATAAGTATAGTACTATCATAATCTGTACTGATGTGCTATATGACATGTATATGTGCAATACTAACTATCATCCAATCCCAAGGTCATATGAGTCAAAATCATGAATCTATAGTTCATACTTGAATCCTTTTATTTGTATATGAATGTCTATACCAATATATTGTAGGGTTACTAGGCACACACACAAGGGTCTATAAGGCATCAACCATGCCCGATTTAAAATTTAGCCGTGCCGAACAACCTTAAACCAAGATCTTATACTAGAGATTAGGCGAAACAAAGCATGTTAAACACTTTAACATCTAAGAGTTTAGGATTACAACCTTTGTAGTCCGGTCCTTCACTTCATAAGCTCCGTGTTGTGGTCCTTTCGCTGTGATCATCAAGTTCCGGACTCTCGAGAGGCTCCATAAAGAGAAAGATGCAAGCTTGCTTCCGATCTTCGATAACAAAGATGATCTACCTTGAAGTTTCATTAACACAAGCTCTCACTTACTAAATGAAGTGAAGACCCTAATCTAAATGGCTAGGATAGATTATGATGATGAAGTAGGATTTTAGCTCTCATTTGTTTTCTATTTCTCACTCATTTTCATCACCTTTGAATAAGATAGTAAGCTTTTCCATCCAAAAGGAAGAAGGAAGAAGAAGAACAATAGTAATCCTTTTGTGATGAATAATGAAAGTTATGATAAGGTTAGAAATGCAACCATGGTTCATGTAACCTTCGTAGATATTTAACTAAGGTTAAAGGTTTGGTTGGGTTAAACAAATATCTTGTAAAATATCAAAACAAATATCTTTGCACAAAACAAAACAAAACCTTCTAGAAGGTTCTAAAAAAGATTAACCCAAATAAAACCCTAACCATGTTTAATCTCCACTAAACATGTTGCATTAATAACCCTAACATGTTACAATATTATATATCACATATACAATATTTATTGTAACAAAATAAAATAATACAATTAACATATATCGCATATATATCAATGTATTACCCGAGTGAGAAAAGAATCTATTAGTGAGCTTATATTAGTTAATATAATTTAATATATCAAATATATAATTATACATTAAATTATCGAATCAACACTTGATCCGACAATCCGGCTATATCGCATATAACCCACTAATATATCATTTACCGATTCATCGAATCAACACTTGATCCGATGACCCGGCTGATATCAAATATCGCGAGAATATAATACGGTATCATATACTCGTATTGTTCTCGGTCCCGCACATAACATATATGTGCTCCTACTCTGTTTTTCCTGAGCCATGAAACCTCTGTGTAAGACTCTAAAGAATCGTCAATACGCCGGCAGTAAGTGATGATCATATCAAACACCCACAAGCTGCAAGCGGTCAGCTAAACGTAACAGCCACCCAGGTATTGAGCGCTCAGAAGATCAACAACCAAGCCTGTACATTCTCCTGTGAATCCAATCAGTAACACTCCCGTACAGTCCGGTCTCGTCGTCTGATATGTCGTATATCTCGCCTAGGGGTGGTAACGTCAGACCCCAGTACCTTGATAAGTCGTGTCGATATGAGGTCTATAACAGTTCGAGCTACTGATAACACTTACCAGTAAATCTCAGCAACCCTGTCCAGGGATTTCCAGTTATAGCCAATCGAACATAGCACAACATCAACTCCCTATACCAGGAGAGACGAATCCCCTCCTATCGCTCATTGTCCATGTGATTCGGGACTGTACCCAAAATGCACCTTTTTGCACGCCCTCTTGGACGTGGTATGATGGAAATCAAAGCACAGTGGGAATCACACAAGACTCTATGACGATCTCGGGTCAACAGACTACTCTGTACCAGTGTCACCGGAGAACTGCCATCTGACGTGAGGTATAATACCATCTGGGAGTTCTCGGCGAGTCCGTCCAGTGTACCCTGTCTCCACTGAGCACCCGTACACCATCCTTGATGTCAAACACCGATGGATATGGGATCATACATCGCCCATCATATGGGTCAAGATGCGTATACGCTAGTCTACTCTGGTGTATCCATGCCCTGTCTCGATACACCCTCGACTAGGAACAGTTAAAGGATGTACTCGCCGACTACTGTGGCCCCACTAGTATGATCTCATCATAGTCCCAGTAGTCGAGTACATATCCTAAGGGCTTTATCAACATGCAACATAAAGACAATCATGATACATGTTAAGATAAAGAGTAACCAGATAGCGTACTATCATGTCGAGCAAGAAAGTCCTCCTTATATATGTCCAAGCATCCGTTACAATATACATCATATGTACAGTAATGGCCTCTAGGGCATACATATAACTAACAATCTCCCACTTGTACTAGGGCCATCTGTTGTGGTATCACATACCCAACAATTAGTTGTGGTTGAAGTATCTCATACTCAACCTTGCCATAATAGTCTCTGCTGGGAAAAAAGCTTTTGTGAGTGGATCCGCGCTGTTGTCCTCTATGTCTACTCTCCTAACCTCGTTCTCCCTGGAGATCAACCATCTCCATGATCAGGTGATACTGCCTAAGAATTATATCTGGATTTCTGATGGGACGGGCGTTCCTTGGCATAAGCCACTACTCCATTGTCACACAATGGTAGGAACGAAGTTCATCTCATGAACTTATATGTATCCAGACTGCCTCTTTGGTAACATCTTTGGTAACGATGTATATTTCCTTTAATCGTCTATTAAGTCACGGTATTTAGCTTGGAACTCTTCCAACATACCGTCCCTCCACTGAGGGTAAAGACAATGCCTACGACTGACATTCAGTCGTTCTTATCACCCTAGAACCTTTCCAGTGATTTTCCCCAGGATCGATTGATACCATCTCACTACAACTGGTGAGTATCCTAACATCCAATTAGATCTATCTCATAGATCCAAAACCCAGGATTTTAGGAGGTATCATTTTGATCCTATATGGAGAATCCTTGTGATAAGCGGAGATTGACCGAGCGTAGCATAGGAAACTCCTTCCCTATCAAGAGTATGTCATCCAAGTACTCTACGAGGATCACCACCATACTCTCTACTACCTTTTTGTATATACAAGGTTCATCTACCATTTTGATGAAGTCAAACTCTTTGACTACCACATCAAAACAGATGTTCCAACTCCGCGATTCCTGATTTATCATATAAAACATCTTTCACACGTTTCAGCTGCTCCCACTATCTACGAAGCCCTCTGGCTGTGCACTTATAGACGCTCTCTTCCAAATCATCATTTAGAAAAGCAGTCATGACACCCAACCGCCAGATATCGTAGTCATGGTATGTAGCCGTGGCAAGTAGGATCTGGATGGACTTAAGCATAGCTTTGAAAGTCTCAACTTTTTCATGTACACCAAGTAATCTTCTCAAGATATACTTGCTCCTGATGAGGATTTAACCCTTCAGATAAACCAACCAAAGTCCATACTTTGTTAGTGTACAAGGATTCCATCTCAGATCGCTAAGCATCAAGACATTCTTACAGAGTCCTACTCCTGATGGCCTGCTCGAAACTAGTTGGGTCATCATCTCATGATGCTATCCTCGCTCCCACTGTCATAGAGAAACCGAAGTATCTCTTAGGTGGGTGAGGAACCCTACTAGATCGGCGGAGAGGCTGAGGTTCGTTAGAAACTATTGAATCCTTCGGTTCTACCAAATCATCAGCTGCAGTTTGTATAGCTGGAACTCCTTCCAGTTCTACCTCATGACCACTAATTTCTTCACAAGAAATTCCCTTTCACAAAGGTGGCATGTTGAGAAACAAAACATCTTTTGTTCCTCGGTTAGGTAGAAGTTATTCCCTTGCAAATGCTTGGGATATCCAACAAACTTCCACAGATCTGACTTTGCCTCAAGCTTGTCCGGATTATGCTTTTAGACATAGGCCGAACAACCCCAAATCTTAACTTACTTAAGAAATGGGCTCTTCCCATTCCATATCACATATGAAGTGGTGGGCAACTGATTTGATTTGAACCCTATTCAATAGGTATGCAGCTTCTCAAGTGTATAACTCCCAAAAGGAAATAGGAAACTCAATAGTACTCATCATAGAGCGCACCATATCAAATAGGGTGTGTTTGCTCCGCCCCGATACACCGACGTGCTGTGGTGTACACGGAGGAGTAATGCTGAGAGAGAATCTCATTCTCCTTTAGAATAGTCCAGGAATCCCGTGCTCAAGTATTCTCCTCCCTGATCACATCAAAGGACATAATTCTTATACCCGTTTTTGGTTCTCTACTTCTAACTTATATTCATTGAATTTCTCAAAAGGTTCAGACATGTGTTTCAATAGGAACATATGTCCGAATCTTGAGAGATAAACAATGAATTTAATGAACTATAAAGAACCGGTCTTAGCAAGTATAAATGGGGACCTTTCAGAAATCATCATGTATCAATCCCAAGAGTTCACTAACTCATTCTCTGTTTCCAATAAACAGAGCTATGGTCATCTTATCTTTGTGACATGACCGGCAAGTTTCACATGATGTAAATTCAAACTAATTTAAATATGCATCTAAATGTAACTTCAGCTAGTCGGGTCACATTGATATGACCTAGTCTACTATACCTCAAGAAGGATTCGTTCATTTCTGAACTCTTTCTCTTGTGTGTGTTCTGTATACTAAGAACTGTAGTTTGATTTAGAACGTCTATGGTTTTAGATAATGTGCCTGAACCAATCAACTCTTGATATAGGAAATGTTCAAAACATTATCCAACAATACAAAATTATATCCTTCTTTACTAATAAAGAGACTGATATGATGTTGTATATCAGGTTCGGTATCTAATAACATTCGTTCAGAATCAATGTATTCTGGTAATACCGGGTGATAACTACCAACAGTGGCTACAACACTTGCACCGTTTCTATTTCATGAAATTTATCAGCCGTTCTCAGTTCTCTACCTATCTGTAGCCCATGTAACAAATTACATATGTGAGATCTTGATCCGGTGTCTCATACCCAGGACGTAAAGGATACGGAAAAACAGTTCTCGGTAATGAACACACCCGAAGAAGGTGTATCAGTATGCACTTTCTTCATTTGGGCGGCACGGGAATTCTGGTAATCCCCAATTTCTTGCTCTGTCTTATAACAATTATAAGTTGGAGCGGGACCAACGTTCCTTAGAGCAGTATAACAAGCGAGTTCGGTCAATACATCCGTATTATTATCTTGATTAAGGCGTGACATGGTCGCTACCTGGAGAGAGAGAGAAGAAAACACTCAGCGTGCGCTTTTACAAGATTAGATTGGTTATCAATTTATCTAATCAGGATGGCTCCCACTATTTTAGTCAAATCTTCCTTCAAACACTAATAGGAAAGGCTAGCCGAGATTAATTACACGCTACAAGTTTGCCAATCTTTCAGCCAGGCCAGTGTCGGTACTTTGAGGGAGGTTCCCCGTGGTTTCGCACGAACCTAATTAAAGTAAACCTCGTTTTTCCAGGGGTGTAACCCCGTTAACACCTTTCTAGACACCTACTTGATCGGCTAATTGTAATGTGTAAAACTCTCCCAGGAGTAACCTTTACTCGCAGCGGGTATCGGGATCGAACTATCTCATAGAAGGTATGCAATCTCATTGCAAATTTCAACACTTGAAATCCCCAATAATGTTTTTACCCCTAGCTTCCTATGACCTTGACGCAGGCCAACAAACCATAGTCCGCTAGTCAAGTTCAACCCTCACATTTCCTGATTGAATTAAACCCACCCACACGACCCTTGACGCAGGCCAACAAAGTCGCACGACTACTCTAATCCAATCGCATCGTATGCAACAGATAAGTACTAGTTAGTTACCGCACACTACGCCTTGACGCAGGCCAACAAACGTAGCACGTATACTAAACAGTCTTTATCTGAAATGACGGAGGGCTACGCAGGTTTTTAAGAAAACCCTTTGCGTAATGAACTTGATATCATCGTAGAATCGAGTGATTTTAAATGGAGTGTTTTTTAGGCTTTTGTAGTTTCGCTAAAGAGGTCACTCCCGGTGAAGGGATCTCGGCTCTTTCTTTATCGAATAAGGTGCAGGATATTTCACAAATATCACTATGCAAAGCAAAAGACTATAATAACAATCAAAAGACAAACCGTGTATGCAGCATCTGCTAGTTTCGCTAAAGAGGTCACTCCCGGTGAAGGGATCTCGGTTCTTTCCTTATCGAATTGTAAGTCCACGTTGCTCACCCCGGTTCTTACGGAGAGGCGGAAACGGCGGAAAACAATTTTTTGACTCAAAGGCAACATGGACTAAAAGAAGGATCTTTGCTAAACTACAAACTAGCAAACTACTAGAGGTGCTATCTACTATGCCATAGAGATTATACCTCACGACACCGGTCCTTCGGGTCTTCATTCTGCTATCCTGCTCGTCCATCCACGCTCCGAGGGTCGATCCGGATCTTAATCACCTCCGTGGCCTTCTTGAGTCGAAGACGATCCACCCGAGAGTTGTACTCCGAGCTCCACCTCAAGCCGAGGCAACCAGGGCAACGAGATCGCTAGGCTTGATGTCCTAGGTTGTGTAGAAGTAGTAGATGGATGTGTTTTTCTATTTGGATACTTTTTCTCTCAACACATGAGATCAAAGGAAGAATCAAGAGGAGGAAGAAAAAGCTAGCAACCATGGAGCTTTCTCATTTCTTTTCAAGAGAGAGAATGAGAAATGAATTATGAGCAAGAGAGAATGAACCATGTTTGCAATAATACACAAAAATCATCATTACTAATCCTTTCATGATAAAGTTGATGGCTACTAATGACTTGACCATTTTCATAACCCAAAGAATAAAAAGAAAAACCAAAGAAAACTCTAGATCTCTCATGAAGGTCCAAGTCAACTTTGGTCAAATGGTCAACAAAGTCAAGTATGGTCAAATGGTCAAAGTAATTAGCCATCACATAATTATCACTAAAAATGATTAGTAAACAATATCCCCGGCTCATAATGGTTTTGACCGAACGAACTGCCAAAACCCTAATGAGTCCACCTCATTATGGTTTCGACCGAATCAACTGTCAAAACCCTAATGAGGCACCTCCTTCCTCTTCGCTCCTCACAACTGTGCATACACACCCGCATCCGCATTCCGTAGAATGTGAATGCACAGAAGACAAAACAAATACATCCGTGCAATACTAGGATCCGGCTTAAACCAAAGCCCACTAGTATTGCCTGTCCGAACAGCATACGCACACAAGTGTACGTAAGTGATCGTAGCCCTGCCGTAAAACCATACGGCCTCTACACCTTTCGCTCAGTGCAGGGAAACTCTCTGTGTGGGACTCTAAAGATTCGACACTACACTGGCAGTGGGCTTAACCACAGACCGCAAGCGGCACTAGCTGTACGTAACGGTCCCCAGGTAGATGTCGATAAGAAAGCCGATGAGGTAAACCCATACGAACTCCTACTGAGCCTGTATGTGACAATCTCCGTACAGTCCGGTCTGTTCGTCTAAGAATATCGCATGGCGGGCCTAGGGGGTGGCAAACTTCAGTCCCCTAATAGCGGTACAAGTCGTGTCGGAGTGTAGCCCAGAACACCTTGAGATAACACTGGAAACCTACCAGTATATCTCGCTTTCCCTAACCATGGACGACTATGTGTAATGGCTCTCCTAGACATAGCGCGATATCAACCCCCAATACCGGGAGAGACGAATCCTGTCTAACCGTCACTGCCTCCAAGTGTTTCGGGACTGCACCCAACTACTACCTGTTTGCACGACTCCTTTGAGCCGTGGTAGGGTAGTAATCAAAGAACAGTGGGAACACACTCGAGGCGAAGTGACAGTGTCAAGTCAACGGACTAAGCTGTACTCATGTCACCTGGAAACTGATAACTGACGATAGGTATAATACCAACCAACAGTTCCCGACGAGTCCTATCCAGTGTACTCGTAACCTAACGAGCACCCGCATACTATCTCCAGTACGACGTACTGATGGCTGTAGGACAGACCATCTCCCCTGCTGGGATGAGAAGCGCATACGCCAGTCTACTCCGGAGTATCGATGCCCTGTCTCGATAATCCTACGACTAGGGACCTGTATAAGGATGTGCTTATAGATTACCCAGCCCCCACAAGTGTGACTGCCATCACAACGCAGGTAATCAAGCAAAGATCCTAAGGGCTCCACTAATATGTATAAGCAATATGCTAAAAGAAACACATGCACATATTAAAGTAGAAACAAACCAAGTAGCATACTACCATTTTGAGCAAGATTGTCTATACAACTGTGAATATCCCAAGCTTCCATTAAGTAATATACAAACTAGTATGATATAGTAATGGCCTCTAGGGCATATACACTAACACGAATAAGTTGCTGGATGTTCTACAAGGAACATCGCTATGCAAAGCAAGAACTAGAGCTACCAGTTTTTAAACAAGTTTCTACAACATCTTTAGGTTTTTTTTAATTTCATTAATCTCATTAATGAAGTCCCATTTTATTATGCTTCACAAGCATCACATTTGAAACGAAATCTGCAATATAACATATATCTCATAAACACTCGTCTCAGGCTGTAATATGATCTCATCACAGAACATTGCAGCAGAAGAACATTTATGAAATATTGGATATACTAGGACGTCCGTGTTTTAATACTAGCCTGTATAAAACACGGATTCCACGGTCGCGATGAATAGCCAAACCCACATCCTTAGACCCCTACGAGAGCGGCAAGTAATACTGACAATTCTAGGGTTAGGAGACCCAGTCTCGACTCCTCGACATGGTCTCCCACTGGAACCTAGAACCCGATTACTTGTGCTCCCCGCCTTAGGTCTACCTAATGCGAAAAAGTAAATAATATACAATGGTGACATCATCCTCAGCCCGGAAGTGCCCCAATAAAAGAATATTACATATAAATGAATTTTACATGAATGATAAAGAAAAACTCTCATCTCACATAAAACCCCCGGCTATTCAAACATGACGATCCAATAAAACATATCACAACAACACATAATATCTCATATTATCAACGTAAGCATGTATGCGTATCCCGATTGTCGTTGATGTATAGCAACGAAGCCGGCGATACACCACATACTACGCTTACGGTCACATAAAAGAAAGTGTAAAACTACAACAGTTGGAATCCGCAACCTCTTTAGACATCGCATGCCTAACCAAATGAATTCCTTAGACATCGCATGCCTAACAATTATAAACCCCGTATTTTAGTCTCGATCTCGAAAACACTTTTCAATATCAAGTCTGGAAATTCGACAAGATTCCCGACAAACTGATCGAATGCTCGTCGCAAACTTTAGTAGACGGCCGCACCCCCGGATGCCGTCGACCAAGTGCACTAAGGCGGAACACCGCTACTGCGAGCACCCGAACGGATGCTTTTGGCGACGGGGTTCTCCTACAGTCACTTGGTCGGGGCTATAGGGCGTGGTTGTCTATTAAGTTTACCCGGCGAGTATCCGCGTACGCTACGTGATTGCGACGGACTTTTGATCACATCAAAAATCCATGGCAACCGATCATCTGAGACTGAACTGCTAGATTTACAACATTCAAATTAGTTATCTCATAATTACATGTGGATTCCAAATATTGTATCACATTCTATATAAATAGATAATGTTAAACTTTACGATCGAATAACCAAACACCCAAGATTTCCCAAATAGCTCAACACTTGAGCGGAGTTCAAAAAGTGTCCATCACATACCATAGTATCAATGGTCCAGCCGTAGAAGGGTCAAGCCAACGCCTCACATGTGGCACGTCGTACTGCCCCAAACCCTAAGGTTTTGAGGCGGTTTAGACGGTCACATAATCGAGTTATGGTTTGTGTTCTTCTAGAGGGTCCACCGCGTTACTTGCATGATTTTCCGGAAGTTTCAAACTCGAGAAAAAATCCAACTTTTGAAAAAATTTCCGACATGGGAAAAAGTGAGTTATTGATATCCGTTCGAACTTTTTAACACATCCTAAAAATTACCCGGACAAACTAAACGAAGTTATACTTTCCGATCGAATCAACGAACTCCCAATACAATCCAGAAAACTCAACACTTGAGCAAAAATTAAAAATCCCTAGAAGCATCAGGAAGTACCTATGGTTATTACTGTGCAAACACTATCCCTAAATCCTTTGTTGTTGCCGCGGAACCGCCGCCAATACCCTGTAGGGTTACTAGGCACACGCACAAGGGTCTATAAGGTATCAACCATGCCCGATTTAAAATTTAGCCGTGCCGAACAACCCTAAACCAAGATCTTAGACTAGAAATTAGGCGAAACAAAGCATGTTAAACACTTTAACATCTAAAAGTTTGGGATTACAACCTTCGTAGTCCGGTCCTTCACTTCATAAGCTCCGTGTTGTGGTCCCTTCGCTGTGATCATCAAGTTCCGGACTCTCGAGAGCCTCCACGAAGAGAAAGATGCAAGCTTGCTTCCGATCTTCGATAACAAAGATGATCTACCTTGAAGTTTCATTAACATAAGCTCTCACTTACTAAATGAAGTGAACACCCTAATCTAAATGGCTAGGATAGATTAGGATGATGAAGTAAGATTTTAGCTCTCATTTGTTTTCTATTTCTCACTCATTTTCATCACCTTTGAAAAAGATAGTAAGCTTTTCCATCCAAAAGGAAGAAGGAAGAAGAAGAACAATAGTAATCCTTTTGTGATGAATAATAAAAGTTATGATAAGGTTAGAAATGCAACCATAGTTCAAGTAACCTTTGTAGAGATTTAACTAAGGTTAAAGGTTTAGTTGGGTTAAACAAATATCTTGTAAAATATCAAAACAAATATCTTTGCACAAAACAAAACAAAACCTTCTAGAAGGTTCTAGAAAAGATTAACCCAAATCAAACCCTAACCATGTTTAATCTCCACTAAACAAGTTGCATTAATAACCCTAACATGTTACAATATTATATATCACATATACAATATTTATTGTAACAAAATAAAATAATACAATTAACATATATCGTATATATATCAATGTATTACCCAAGTGAGAAAAGAATCTTTTAGTGAGCTTATATTAGTTAATGTAATTTAATATATCAAATATATAATTATACATTAAATTATCGAATCAACACTTGAACTGAAAATCCGGCTATATGTCATATAACCGACTAATATATCATTTACCGATTCATCGAATCAACACTTGATCCGATGACCCGGCTGTTATCAAATGTCGCGAGAATATAATACGGTATCACATACTCTTATTGTTCTCGGTCCCGCACATATCATATATATGCTCCTACACCGTTTTTCTTGAGCTATGAAACCTCTGTGTAGGACTCTAAAGAATCGTCAATACGCCGGCAGTAAGTGATGATCATATCAAACAGCCACAAGCTGCAAGCGGTCAGCTAAACGTAACAGCCACCCAGGTATTGAGTGCTCAGAAGATCAACAAGAAAGCATGTACATTCTCCTGTGAATCCAATCGGTAACACTCCCGTACAGTCCGGTCTCGTCGTCTGATAAGTCGCATATCTCGCCTAGGGGTGGTAAAAGTCAGACCCCAGTAGCTTGATAAGTCGTGTCGATATGAGGTCTATAACAGTTCAAGAAACTACTGATAACACTTACCAGTAAATCTCAGCAACCCTGGCCAGGGATTTCCAGTTATAGCCAATCGAACACAGCACAACATCAACTCCCTATACCGGGAGAGACGAATCCCCTCCTATCGCTCATTGCCTCCATGTGATTCGGGACTGTACCTAAAAGCCACCTTTTTGCATGCCCTCTTGGACGTGGTATGATGGAAATCAAAGCACAGTGGGAATCACACAAGACTCTATGACGATCTCGGGTCAACAGACTTCTCTGTACCAGTGTCACCGGAGAACTGCCATCTGACGTGAGGTATAATACCATCTGGGAGTTCTCGGCGAGTCCGTCCAGTGTACCCAGTCTCCACTGAGTACCCGTACACCATCCTTGATGTCAAACACCGATGGATATGGGATCATCCATCGCCCATCATATGGGTCAAGATGCGTATACGCTAGTCTACTCTGGTGTATCGATGCCCTGTCTTGATACACCCTCGACTAGGAACAGTTAAACGATGTACTCGCCGACTACTGTGGCCCCACTAGTATGATCTCATCATAGTCCCGGTAGTCGAGTACATATCCTAAGGGCTTTATCAACATGCAATATAGAGACAATCAGAGTACATGTTAAGATAAAGAGTAACCAGATAGCGTACAATCATGTCGAGCAAGAAAGTCCTCCCTATATATGTCTAAGCATCCATTACAATATACATCATATGTACAGTAATGGCCTATAGGGCATACATATAACTAACATATACGTAGGTACTGTCCTCCAGATCAGTCCTGGTTGGATCCACTAATAATTTCTAAATGTGTACCTCATGATAATGATCATATCAATATATACCAATATATATTGATGTCCAGCATCGACATCGAAATCCAAAATCTCTCGTGTCCATCTTCGACACATAAATACAGATATCATCGACACCACCTCAATAAATAATCGCCTCCCGATATCCTGGCTACGATCAGTATCCCCTGGATATCTGTCGTACCAAGTCGAACCCCGGTCAGTATCCCCTGGATATCTGTCATGCTCGTTTTTATCTCCGGAATCGAGTATCCTCGATAGGCTTCCCTGCCTCAATGCGGCATCCTGCCCCTCGGTCTCGATCCGGGTCCACCATATATCCGACTGTATATCTCCGCCACTCAGTACGGATATTTCACAAATCCGAAACCGTATAGCTACCCGTCCCGGTCCGGAATCAAAATCAAGAAACACAAAACTCATGGTGGACGTTTAACTTATCATATCAAAATATCAAGTAAGAAATAAGAATACTTGCATTGATTATATTGATGATATATTATATATATACATATATAACAGTGTCCTATACCACCGATATATATCATCAGGAGTAAAATATCCAGAAAATCCATAAGAATCAAATACAACATTTATAGTATTAATATTCGTAACTTACAATAGGAATACAGAAGACTGCATAATTACATCACATAATTATAGATTTCAATTCTACTGTGTCATGGTACTACTAATGATGTGTAGTGTAACATACACATCTGTACTCGTGCAACATGGCAATCATTAGTATTTGTGCAAGTGTCCTTCGGTGTAACATCCTATTTATTTTAATACATATATAACAGTACGGTTCTATAGTGACATGGCAGTACCAATGAGGTGTAGTGTAACATATATTCAAGTGCTTGTGCGGCATAGTACTCATTGGTATTTGTGCGGTGTTCTATCAGAGTGTGCGTAATCGCAGAAACGTATAATATGCGTAATACAATGAAAACATGTAAATTAATCTAAACGTAACTATTGTAATTACTTGCTATGAGCTATACCATTATCTTTAGAAATTATCGAAGCGTTAAGTTTAAAATAAAGAAGCTGCCCTAAATTTAAAATAGGTATTCGTTTTAGAACTGGCACGCATCCGCGTATTTTATTTAGAAGACAACGAATCATTGTTTTTAAGAGAATATGGATCACACAAGTATTACATCATAAGACAGAATATAATCTAACTCTACGAGTCAAAAGATCAATTAGCCATATTCGGCACACAAAGTTCATCATTTCCAATTCGCATAAATCCTTATATTATCTTAAGTACGGCATGATTCCATGTACAAACTCATCAAATCATATCTGTGTCATACGGATCTAATCATTATGCACATGTCTCACTTAACACTAGATATGAACTTTATGCAATGAAGGACATATAAGATACGATACTATATCAATGTCTAGAATAATTATTATACTAACTAGCATGGAAGGAGGAGGGTGTGGTACTTGGTGAAGCATGGATGAATCATGCAAGGAGGAGGTGTTACATTGGAAGAATGAGGTGTAAAGTTAGGAAGAAGGATGTGTAAGGTTATAAGTAAGGGTCAAATGAGGTGTTTTGTGTGATGGTTTGCATAAAATGTTATATGCCAACCATGATAAATCATAACAATAATTAAAAAAAACCTTCATAACATAAATCAATTTCATATAACATAAAAGATATAAATGATAAATCTATCACCTAATTATCATTAGTTCAATGACAAATAAGATGTCACGATAAAATAATTAAAATATCATTTTCTTGATATCTCCCACTTATTCATAATTATCAAAATAATTTCAATTTTCGGATATGATTCCGATATCTCATTTCATAGGCGATATCATTTTTGTAAACTTATCAATTTTATTATTTTTATAATAAAGTTTTATAATTAAATATTCTAAATTTTCCAAAACATTACACCAACATCCGTTTAGATCAATCTCTATAGATCTTTATCCCCAAGATGTAGGAGGCATCACCTAGATCTTTTATGGAGAACTTTTATGATAAGAAGAGCTTGACCGAGTAGCATAGGAACATCATTTCATATCAGGAGTATGCCATCCACGTACAATACGAAGAATACCACCTTACACTCTACAACCTTTTTGTATATACAAGGTTCATCTACGTTTTTGATGAAGTCAAACTTTTTGATCACCACATCAAAATAGATGTTCCTGCTCCGCGATGCCTGCTTTAATCCGTAGATTGATTTAAGCAGCTTGCACACCTTTCTGCTGCTCCCACTGTCTACGAAGACCTCTGGTTGTGTCATGTACACGCTCTCTTCTAAATCACCATTTAGAAAAGCGGTCTTGACGTCCATCTGCCAGATTTTGTAGTCATGGTATGCAGCAATAGCAAGTAGGATCCTGATGGACTTAAGCATAGCCACTGGAGAAAAGATTTCATCATAATTGACACCTGGTCATTGACGAAAACCTTTTACTACAAGTCTAGCTTTGAAAGTCTCGACTTTTCCATCTACACCAAGTTTCTTCTTAAAGATCCATTTGCTCGCAATGGATTTTACCCCATCAGGATCAACTTCCAAAGTCCATACTTTGTTGTTGTACATGGATTCCATCTCAGATCTCATAGCATCCAGCCATTTCACAGAGTCCCCATTTGTGATGGCCTGCTCAAAACTAGTTGGGTCATCATCTTCCATGATGCAATCCTTTCTCGCACCGTTTATGAGAAAACCGTGTTATCTCTCAGGTGGATGAAGAACCCTACTAGATCTGTGGAGTGGCTGAGGTTCGTCGGAGACTATTGGATCCTCCGGTTCTATCAAATCATCAGTTGTAGTTTGTGTAGCTCGAACTTCTTCCAGCTCTACGTCATTACCACTAATTTCTTTTACAAGAAATTCCTTTTCTAAAAAGGTGGCATCTTGAGCAACAAACACTTTTTGTTCCTCACTGTGGTAGAACAGATATCCATGTGAATTCTTTGGATACCCTACAAACTTGCAAAGAACTGATCGTGTCTCGAGTTTGTTTGGATTCTGTTTTTTAACATAGGCCGGAGAACCCCATATCTTAACTCGTTTAAGATTTTGTCTTTTTCCACTCCATATCTCATATGGTGTTTTAGGAACAAATTTTGATGGAACTTGATTCAATAGGTATGCAGCTGTCTCAAGTGCATAACTCCAAAGGAAATAGGTAACTCAGCAACACTCATCATAGAGCGCACCATGTCTAATAGGGTGCGATTTCTCCGCTCCGACACTCCATTATGCTGTGGTGTATACGGAGGAGTAAGCTGAGAGAGAATCTCATTCTCTTTTAAGTAGTCTCGGAATTCCGTGCTCAAGTATTCTCCTTCTCGATCAGATCGTAGGACTTTAATACTTTTACCCGTCTTGTTCTCAACTTCGTACTTATATTCCTTGAATTTCTCAAAAGCTTCAAATTTGTATTTCAACAAGAACACATGTCCGAATCTTAAGAGATCATCGATGAATGTAATAAAGTACGAGGAAACATTCCTGGCATGTGTAGACATAGGACCATATGCATCACTATGTATCGGTCCCAAGAGTTCAGTAGCTCTTTCTCTGTGTCAAGTAAACGGAGTTTTGATCATTTTGCCTTTGAGACATGACTCACAAGTTTCATAAGATGTAAATTCGAACTGATTCAAATATCCATCTTTATATAACTTAGATAGTCTTGTCACATTGATATGACCAAGTCTACAATGCCACAAGAAGGATTCGTTCATTTTTAAACTTTTCCACTTGTGTATGTTCTGTATATTTAGAACTGTAGTTTGATTTAGAACATATATACCATTACACAACGTACCAAACCCAATCAACACTTGATTTAAGAAAATGTTCATAACATTTTTCTCTGATACAAAGTTATATCCTTCTTTATCTAATAAAGAAATTGATATTATATTGCACATCATTTTTTGTACGAAATAACAGTCATTCAGAATCATTGTATTACCATTTGGTAATACAAGATGATATTCGCCAACTGCTTTCGCTGCAATAATTGCTCCATTCCCTACTTTGAGAGACATATCACCCTTTCCCGGTTCTCTACCTCTCCTTAACCCATGTAACAAATTACAAACGTGGGATCCTGATCCGGTATCCAATATCCAGGACGTAGAGCAAACTGTGAAACGGTTCTTAATAACGAACACACCCGAAGAAGATGCATCATCATGCTCTTTCTTCGTTCGGGTTGCATGGGAATCCTGATATTCCCCTATTCCTTGATCAGACTTATGACAGTGTAACACCTTAGAATGCACTTAGTGTTAATTAACGATAATACGAGTTTTTAGTAAAAATTTAACCAAAATAGTTTTCACATATTTTATAAAAATTAATTAATATTTTATTGTTATTTGTTTTGCCTTGCACACACTTGTGCATGTTAACTTGAAGGTTATGGGGGTGTTGACCATGCTTAAGTAGCCATGGCACCCTAAACCAATTTTAGGCCATATTAACCCATTTCACTTAATATTTAGTAAGGGTTTATTCTTTTGACTTGAGAGAGAGGGGGAGAGAGGGTTCACAAATGGAAAATGATGAGGCATGTGGCAAGCATGGGAGCATTTAATAAGGAGAGAGAAGGGGCATGTCTCATCTCCTAACCTCACACCCTCATTTTTCCTTCACCAGTCTCACACTCTCATTTTCCCTTAACACTCACACTCTCTCATTTCTTGTTCTCCTTCTCATTTCCCATCTCCAAATTGAAACCTTAACCTTTTCATCACAAAACCAAGCCTAATCTTCACTAAAACTCACTAAAACCCTCACAAAGTCGAGTTAAGCCTCTAGAGATGACTTGGAGCTTGGAAAGCTAGGGTTTTTGAGAAAGTTTGGTAAGGTAGTGATCTCTAACTATTAGGTAAGCTTTTAAGATGTTGTGTTGCTTATTAGTTGCTGTTTAGAACACTGAAGTTATAGTTTTATGCAAATATCGTATTTTTGGTGATATAATGGTGTATCTGTGATCTGCTATCACTATGTTAGGTTATTGTAAAATCTAGAAATGTAGTGGTATTGTGTTAGAAGCCCTAAGTGTTCACCTGAAACCCGGACCCCACCCAACCTAGTTGTGTCACGACCCGAAATGGCACGTGACTGGCACTTGAATTATATGTCTATAGGACCCCATCTAATTCAAGTAAGCCAAAAATCTCAGAAATCTAAACCATTTTAAATAGAAGTGAAGAAAACTTGTTTTAAAACAAGTGGTTTTAATAACATAATCCGAAGTATTGCTTTTTTAAAATCTCAAGTCTTTTCTGAAATTTTCGGCAGAGTTTCCTTTGTAAAAAACTGGCCCAAAAGGGTACAACATGCATAATATTAATAAAGGCATCCCCAAGCGGGAACTAGCTCTTCGCCAATTGGCGGTCAAAACCACGCAAGCAATATATAATATACAACGCCGAAAGGCGAGGATCAAAACTCAAAAGAAAACTCAAAATCATCAAGAAAACCATAATAATACAAACGCGACTCTAAAATCGAATTAATAACAACTGGTTTTCTAAGTCTATAAATAATAGAAGTCTGGTTGATAGAGTTTACTAGATAAAACTGAAATATAATAAAAGGTACAATGGTGGTCACGATGCGAGTGGACCCACCTACAAAAGCAATCACCCGGAATGAAGTAATGTGCCAGCAAAGCCGCCAAGGAAAACCTGTATGTCAAAACCTGCAAGAAACTGTGGCACAACGGGGGTGAGTTGCCAACTCGTGAGTAGAAAACATCACAGAGCAGAAATCGTATGTATGACTCAATCCTAGGTCATACAATCAGTAATATCCTCAAATAATATGGCCTGAAGCATGATAAAATGGCAAGGGTAAACATCTATACATAAGTGTAATACCAAGTGCTCGTGTCAGTGCCCCAGGTAGCAACATATCATAAATATGATGTATTAATGCATGAAAAAGAATACATCTAAATGAGAAGACTGTTTTCTTATCTCGGTGAGATATCTGTATAAATAAATCGAGGTATCATCAATGAAATCAATAGGGAATCAGTGTCTAGCATCGACACAAAATATATATAAATCCCAATATCTCAATATCTCAGGCTCCGGCAATCCAGACTGGCCTGTATCCTCGAATCTCAATATCTAGGGCTCCGGCTATACGGACTGGCCCATACTCCGATCGGTATCCTCCGGATATCCGACGAGTCACAATACAATCACTGGCCGGTAGTGTTCCCCTGCCAAGCTCAACGCCATCATCTGCGATCATCTTGCCGCGGGGTACCGCACCGGGTCCACCAAGCACCCACAGACGGTTCCTCCTCCTCCTCGAAACGGGTTTATGAAATCGCTCAAGAGCCGAGAAAAATCATGGTGGACATATCTCAAATCATATCATGAGAAAAACGCAATTTTCTATCTTTTAAAAAGATAATAAGTTTATAAAATATTTATGGTTTCCCCAAATCCAGAAATCTCATGGAAATCTGAAATCTCAAAATCACAATGTCAATAGACAGTGAATACCGACATAAAGCTCCATAATATTGCATGACAATAAATACATAAATGCATCCGATATCAAGCAAGGAATGCAATAACTAAACTAGCATATGGAAGCAATAACATATTGGAACTATCAGCTAACAAGCTATGTCAATGAAATAATATCCTCTAAAGTGTACGTGACCTAGCAATTACCGATGATGATGTGTGTGAGACGGCAAGTAGGTGTACGTGGAGCATACGCATCATCGGTAATTGTGCTGGTGTCCTGACAGCATGATTTTAATACTAACTAATGAAAACACAATATAGGTATGCAATGCGATGCGAACAGCAAGAATATGCAGAATATGAATAATAACGTAACATGTAAGGATATACATTGTATATATATGAAATTTCTGGATTGGAACTATCAGCTAACAAGCTATGTCAAAGAAATAAAATCCTCTAAAGTGTACGTGACATAGCAATTACCGATGATGATGTGTGTGAGGCGGCAAGCAGGTGTACGTGGAGCATACGCATCATCGGTAATGGTGCTGGTGTCCTGACAGCATGATTTTAATACTAACTAATGAAAACACAATATAAGTATGCGATGCGATGCGAACAGCAAGAATATGCAGGACATGAATAATAATGTAACATGTAAGGATATACATTGTATATATATATATATATATATATGAGTCATACCGTTTTGACATTTGAAATAACACGAATCGTGGTGTTTTAGAAAATAATGGCTACGGTGTTTTTAAGAAAAGTTACGTCCTTTGAAATGTCCGTAGAATCCCTTGGCCTGTCTTTAAAATACTCATGATTCGTTAGTTTGAAATAGGTATGACTCGAGTCTAGTCTAACACCTACAAGTAATCTACAGGACTAAACTAACAGACTGTTCGAAAGGGTAAGGAAAACCACCTAAGTCTGAGTCGATATATATATATATATATAGTAGTCGGTGATCCCGCCTCAATAGTATCGCACGATACCATATATAGTATGACATCCTCGAGTCAAGAGTGCGGATCTATCATCATAATTATAGCTCGCACGGTAAATCCATCGTTCGACATCCCAAATCTGGGTACTGGTCAAATATCACATTATCCCATTACACATCTGGTATCCTTATCATCATATCCTGTATTAGGGGTACTGATCTAAAGTCTAGTACATACTGATACCATCTACATATATACATGCGTGTGTATGAAATCACATCGCCTAAAGATCCGCTAAAATCTCATGTCGTATCTCATAATACGAACCAAATCACATCACTGATCTCTTGGCATCATGCCCACTCTCATCGACTCATCTCCAAATACCATATATTATCTTCATTATCCATGTATATGTATACATATATATATACACATACTCAAATACATATATGTATATATATATACCTATATCCCCATATACGCACAAGCATGTAAAATGTATGTGCGCGTGTGTGTGTTCGTGTATCTTATTCTAGGGTTTTGCAATTAAAACTAGCTAACGACACTATCATCCAATTACGCTAAAATTTAACCTATGATCTCCTAAATCGTATTTGCTAACTATCCATGTTTCACATAATATATAATCATGTATATAACAATAATATAACATAGGCTACACTACGAACTGCGGGGGTGATATACGCCATCTACCCGACTTCTCCCATAGATATATATCTACTTACCTTGATCCTTACTTGCCGAAGTCGATGTGGCCATCCTCTTCTCCATCGTCCGCAGTCCATGTGAGGGGGTACCTACATATATATCACATGATATCGTAAATAGCAATCGCGCACGAAAACGAAATCGACACGCGTATCACATATAGGTTAAAACCTATGATCTATGCATGCACGAATAACCAAACAACTCTCGACGATCGACGTATAAACGTGAATCGATCGAGATAAAACAGAAATACAAAGTTCAGGTTATAAACAAGCACAAAACCAAAATAAAATCTCTGAAAACATGCTCCAGATTTTACCCTAGGTGAAATTAGCCAATTTTGCAGACATGGAGGTTCTATTTTACTGGAGATAAAACCATGGACCAAACATTGATGCAATTCACCACAACCTGACCGCAATTTGCGGCTAGGAACATTTAATTTGCGTCCAAGACAAGGTGGTTGGGGTTCAGGTCTTGGGGTTAGCTTCTAGGTGGCCTGCATGACTCTCTATGATCGCTAAAATATTTTCAGGTGCCCCGGGTCGTAGCAGATACCTATTTCTCATCACAAATCCTACAATTTCCCGATATCGAGGTTTCTATGTTTGGGTTAAAGGGGTTTAGCCTCTGGTTTGGTCCAATATACAATCCCTGCAGGGTTTAAGGTCACTATTAAGCCTCAATTTACACTTTACAACAAAAGAATCCACACAACCACCTCTAGGAATTTTCAAAGTTCACTAAACCACACAATATGGATTCTAAACTAGTATTGATGCTTAAGTGAATGAAATACAATGCTAATGGTAAAGGAATTACCTCATTTGGCAACTCAAGAAAATTCTTGAGTTGTCCCAAGTCTTCAAAATCCAAACTTTCTTGGTCCAAAGTGCTTGTAGTGAGCTTGTGCATGTTTTTTGTGAAATGGAGATGGAGTTTTGAGGTGGGATTGAGGGTGTTTGTGAGGATGAATAGGAGGTGGAGGGAGGAGGCAGCCATGGTGAGGGAAGTGGGGAAAAGATGAAGGAAATGAAGGGGAAAACAAATGGGGACTTGGTCAAAGAGACCCCTCACCTCTCTCTCACTTCTCTCTCTTGCCCATACTCATTTTTTTTATCATTTTTCTTTTTCTATTCTTTTGTTTTCTTTTCTTCTCAATTTATTTTAGAAACAAAGCCATGCATGATAAAAAGGAATGCGATGGTAGAAAAATGTAGCAAATGTGAAAAATGACATGGTGTATGTCGCATGCACAAAACATGCTTAATGCACGATTAGTGATATTTAATTGCGATTAGCATTAAAATTGTTTATAATTAATTATAAAAATTCATAATTTGCCTAAATGACATAAAACACCCACATTTCAGAAATTCCTATAATTTTCCAAATAATTCCCAATTTATTGGAAATTAATTATACCGCATTATCAAATATTCATAATATTTATTATTTAATTACATAATTTCCGAAAAATAATATTTTATTTCTCTGAAATGTTACAATCTTCCCCTCTTATAGAAATTCGGTCCCCGAATTTAAATTTAAACCCCTCAATACTAAAACATTTCAGTAAAATGATCAAGTCGTCGGGGCTCCGAAATCATAAATACATAAAACACATCGTAGCGCAATGCATGCGCATGAAAAACGCGTATATAAATCAAAATCAAAACTCCGTCAAGCATCCCGCAATCATCGTAGTTATGGCGAAGACACCAATGTAAATGCCCAATACGAAAACCAACATGATATATATCAAACTATACATGTAAACATCGTTAAAACATATGAAATAAATGCATGCCAAACCCTTTCAAGTCGCTGTGCAATGCGCGTATCAAGGCACAGTGGCGGACGTCTATTGTAAGAAAAAAACTATATTTGTATATACCCTTTGTTTAACATACACGTCCCGCCGTTATGAAAAAAATAATTTAGAAGGGTTTCCTTTGTTAAATGTCTCGTGTCATCTCGGACACGTAGGTAAATACTGAGACTATAGCTCCTTTTTGGAAATCCTTTTGATAACTATAAATGCATGCAAAAATATATCCAGGTACTGTCCTCGGACTAGTCCTGCTCAGCTACTATACCATATAGTATGTATCATAAGCATACTGCTCCAAAAGAAATCAATCCCAAAATGTATATAAGGATGCCACGTGCGTCTGGTGCGCACGGAAATCGAAATCAATAAATGTGTCATACATGTGCACATAAACAAATCTAAGTGCAACGGACGCGCACGAAAACACCTGTCAAGGGCAACGGGTGTGCCTGACAGCAATATCAGGTAAATCTGATATGTACGAAGAATCTCGATTTAGTGCATCTGGCGTGCACCAAAATCGCATCAAGCGCCCAAGTCTGCGTAAAATCCAACTCAAGTGCACAAGGTGCACGAAAACAAATATCGAGTATCACAATCGAAATCGACGGTATACAACATATCTCAATCCAAATCCAAATCAGGTATACCGTGGTATATAATCTCACAACCATGTGCATCAGCATGCACAAAATCGAATTAAAATACTAAAAGTGCATAAAAACTATGTCGAAAGAATAAGTCAAATCACATGCATACCATAGGCATGAAATCAAAATCAACATCTTGAATGACATCAAATCGAAGTCAAGTGCAACTGTGGTGCACAAAATCTCAATCATGCCAATAAATCGCCAAAAATACCGAAACCAAAGACGGCGGAAACAGTCCCTCTCTAGCACATCCTCTAAAGATCTCTGGCCAACTGTTATGGTCACTCATAACATGTCTCGTCGACGATGCCGAACTCTGGCCTGCTGGGTGTGCACAATATGACCGCTCCTGGGTCCAAGTCTTCTCATATAGTATTACAGAAAGGTTCTGTCGAAGCCTCCCCCAAATCTCATTTCTGCCGAATTGCCCTGAAGTTATCACCTTTTACTAAATCTATTTCTTGTTCCGGAACAGCTGCATACTCATCGCTCCTCCTTCTGAAAGATATATCCATATACAACGCCTCTGCATGTGTATCACATCTCTGATGTCAGCGGAGTGGGACGTCATCTCATCAAGATCTCGTACGAACCTCTTACTCCACTTTTCTCTAATGTCGACTGATTCGGACTCGTCTCTTCGTGGCTGTATGGACTGTGCTCCAACGGCTATATTCGTAGCTGGAGTCTCCCAAGTAATGTATCACATCACATGATATCCGAATGACGTCGAACCTTTCGATCGATTTGTCAAGATTCCATAATCCCACAAGAGCTTAACATCATGAGTACAGTTCAAAAATATCCAGTACATGCCACTGTACCTATGGACCAGCCGTAGAAGGGCAAACTCAAGCCTCATTAATGGCACTGCAGAACTGCTGGAAACCCTAAGGTTCAAGAGCGTTCCCATGGTCATTATATCGAGTTAGGGTTTCATTCTTCTAGAGGGTCTACAAAATTACTTGCATGTTTTTCCGAATACATTAAACTTGGAAAATGGGTTTCTGACATTTGATCGCTTTCCTTCGACTCCCAACGTACCTGCGTGAAGTCGTCTCTAGCTAGAATCAATCAATCTGATGACCTCGCATCGGGATAGGCAACGAATAACATGTCCTCGTCATTCCTCCTTGGGTGACTAGCTATTTTCTATTATATCTTTAAGTATAACTCGTGCGGCATTAGCTTAAAACATCTGAGGCGATATCTTGTTATTCGCAGCAACAACTGGCTCATTTTTCTGCACGCTGAACAGTGCCTCAATCATCAAGAATAGTCTTTGCATTGACGGTCATCACAATCTGGCTGGCCTCTATCAGTGGCCCAATTCTCTGGTGCTGATCTGCACGTTCGAGAAGTTTTGTAAAAGTAATCCATCAAACGCACATGGCGCGAAAAAATAATAGGACGATACATCTTTGCAATCGTGTATACCTGGAATCATGGCCTGGTCAGTCCTCGTTCGTGACGAGCTCAGGCTGACACAACTCTAGCCGTAGCTCTCTCTGCCTGTGCAATTGCGGCTGCAAAAACCATAAACCGATATCGATGAGGATAAATCATAGGAATGAATATAATACTGTGTAAGGAAATGTACATCCTAAGCCTTCTTAAGCGGAGTAGCGTATAGTAAGTATGCCGCGGAACATACACACGGTATGTTACTCTCCTTAAGTCACCAACTCCATCAACCAAGGTCAACCTATGCGACGAAAGTTCGGGTCTAATACCCCCTCGACTAAGTCTAAGTTCCGTAAGGTCAAGCCTAGGTTCCGAATATATACGAACGCCCTAGGCTCCGCATAGTCAAACATAGACTCGAACCAAGATTAACCTAGCACTCAGATACCAACTTTGTCACGACCCGAAATGGCACGTGACTGGCACTTGAATCATATGAAGTTTATAGGACCCCATCTAATTCAAGTAAGCCAAAAATCCAAGAAATCTAAACCATTTTAAATAGAAGTGAAAAAAAATTGTTTTAAAATAAGTGGTTTTAATAACATAAGCCGAAGTATTTCATTTTTAAAATCTAAAGTCTTTTCTGAAAATTTCGACAGAGTTTCCTTTGTAAAAAACTGGCCCCCAAAGGGTACAACATGCATAATATGAATAAAAGCATCCCCAAGCGGGAGCTAGATCTTCGCCAATTGGCGATCACAACCACTCAAGCAATATAATATACAACACCGAAGGGTGAGGACCAAAACTCAAAAGGAAACTCAAAATCATCAAGAAAACCATAATAATACAAACGCGACTCTAAAGTCGAATTAATAACAACTAGTTTTCTAAGTCTATAAATAATACAAGTCTAGTTGATGGAGTTTACTAGATACAACTGAAATATAATAAAAGGTACAATGGTGGTCACGATGCGAGTGGACCCTCCTACCAAAGCAATCACCCTGAATGAAGTAATGTGCCAGCAAAGCCGCCAAGAAAAACCTATAAGGCAAAACCTGCAAGAAACTGTAGCACAACAGGGGTGAGTTGCCTACTCGTGAGAAGAAAACATCACAGAGCAGAAATCGTATGAATGACTCAATCCTCGGTCATACGACCAGTAATATCCTCAAATAATATGGCCTGAAGCATGATAAAATGGCAAGGGTGAACATCTATACATAAGTGTAATACCAAGTGCTCGTGTCAGTGCCTCAGGTAGCAACATATCATAAATATGATGTATGAATACATGAAAACTGAATACATCTAAATGAGAAGACTGTTTTCTTATCTCAGTGAGATATCTGTATAAACAAATCGAGGTATCATCAATGAAATCAACAGGGAATCAGTGTCTAGCATCGACACAAAATATATATAAATCCCAATGTCTCAATATCTCAGGCCCCAGCAATCCGGACTGGCCTGTATCCTCGAATCTCAATATCTAGGGCTCCGGCAATACGGACTGGCCCATATTCCGATCGGTATCCTCCGGATATCCGTCGAGTCATAATACAATCACAGGTCGGTAGTGCTCCCCTGCCAGGCTCAACGCCATCATCTACAACCATCTGCCCCGGGGTACCGCACCGGGTCCACCATGAAACCAACAGACGGTTCCTCCTCCTCCTCCTCGAATCAGGTGTATGATATCGCTCAACAGCCGAGAAAAATCATGGTGGACATATCTCAAATCATATCATGAGAAAACCGTAATTTTCTTTCTTTTAAAAAGATATTAAGTTTATAAAATCTTTGCGGTTTCTCCAAGTCCAGAAATCTCATGGAAATCCGAAATATTAAAATCACAATGTTAATAGACAGTGAATACTTGCATAAAGCTCCATAATACTGCATGACAATAAATAAATAAATGCATCCGATATCAAGCAAGGAATGCAATAACTAAACTAGCATATGGAAGCAATAACATATTGGAACTATCAGCTAACAAGCTATATCAATGAAATAATATCCTCTAAAGTGTACGTGACATAGCAATTACCGATGATGATGTGTGTGAACCAGAAAGCAGGTGTACGTGGAGCATACGCATCATCGGTAATGGTGCTGGTGTCCCGACAGCATGATTTTAATACTAACTAATGAAAACACAATATAAGTATGCAATGCGATGCGAACAGCAAGAATATGCAGAACATGAATAATAACGCAACATGTAAGGATATACACTGTATATATATGAAATTTCTGGATTAGAACTATCAGCTAACAAGCTATGTCAATGAAATATTATCCTCTAAAGTGTACGTGACATAGTAATTACCGATGATGATGTGTGTGAGGCGGCAAGTAGGTGTACGTGGAGCATACGCATCATCGGTAATGGTGCTGGTGTCCTGACAGCATGATTTTAATACTAACTAATGAAAACACAATATAAGTATGCAATGCGATGCGAACAACAAGAATATGCAGGACATGAATAATAACGTAACATGTAAGGATATACATTGTATATATATGAGTCATACTATTTTGACATTTGAAATAACACGAATCGTGGTATTTTAGAAAATAAGGGCTACAGTGTTTTTAAGAAAAGGTACGTCCTTTGAAATGTCCATAGAATCCCTTGGCCTGTATTTAAAATACTCACAATTCATTACTTTGAAATAGATATGACTCGAGTCTAGTCTAACACCTACAAGTAAACTAACAGACTGGTCGAAAGGGTAAGGAAAACAACCTAAGTCTGAGTCGATATATATATATATATATATATATATATATATAGTAATAGGTGATCCCGCCTCAATAGTATCACACGATACCATATATAGTATGGCATCCTCGAGTCAAGAGTGCAGATCTATCATCATAATTATAGCTCGTACGATAAATCCATCGTACGACATCCCAAATCTGGGTACTGGTCAAATATCACATTATCCCATTACACATCTGGTATCCTTTTCATCATATCTTGTATTAGGGGTACTGATCTAAAGTCTAGTACAGAATGATACTATCTACATATATACATGCGTGTGTATGAAATCACTTCGCCTAAAGATCCCTAAAATGCCATGTCGTATCTCATAATCCGAACCAAATCACATCACCGATCTCTTGGTATCATGCCCAATCTCATCAACTCGTCTCCGAATACCATATACTATCCTCATTATCCATGTATATAAATATATATATATATACATAGCCACATACATATATGTATATATATATATATATCCCCTTATGCGCACAAGTAAGTAAAATGTATGCGTGTGTGTGCGTACGCGTGTATCTTATTCTATGGTTTCGCAACTAAAACTAGCTAACGACACTATCATCCAATTACGCTAAAATTTAATCCATGATCTCCTAAATCTTATTTTCGAACTATCCATGTTTTACATAATACATAATCATGTATATAACAATAATATAAAATTGGCTACACTACGAACTGCGGGGGTGCTATACGACATCCATCTGACTTCCCCCGTTGATATATATCTACTCACATTGATCCTTGCTTGCCGAAGTTGATGTCACCATCCTCTTCTTCATCGTCCGAAGTCCACGTGAGGAGGGGTTCCTACATATATATCACATGACATCGTAAATAGCAATCGCGCACGAAAACCAAATCGGCACTCGTATGACACATAGGTTAAAACCTATGATCTATGCAAGCACGAATAACCAAACAACTCTCTACGATCGACGTATAAACGTTAATCGATCGAGATAAAACACAAATACAAAGTTCAGGTTATAAACAAGTACGAAACCAAAACAGAATCTCAGAAAACATGCTCCATATTTTACCATAGGTGAAATTAGCTAATTTTGCAAAGATGGAGGGTCTATTTTACTAGAGATAAAGCCATGGACCAAACATTGATGCAAATCACCTCACCCTGGCCGCAATTTGGGGCCAGGAACATTAAATTTCCGGCCAAGACAAGGTGGTTGGGGCTTAGGTCTTGGGGTTAGCTTCTAGGTGGCCTGCATGACTCTCTGTGATCACTAAAATATTTTCAGGTGCCCCGGGTCATAGCAGATACCTATTTCTCATCACAAATCCCACAATTTCCCGATATTGGGGTTTCTATATGTGGGTTAAAGAGGTTCACACTCTGGTTTGGTCCAATATACAATCCCTGCAGGGGTTTAAGGTCACTATTAAGCCTCAATTTACACTTCACAACACAAGAATCCACACAACCTCCTCTAGGAATTTTCAAAGTTAACTAAACCACACAATATGGATTCTAAACTAGTATGGATGCTTAAGTGAATGAAATACAATGCTAATGGTAAAGGAATTACTTCATTTCGCAACTCAAGAAAATTCTTGAGTTTCCCCAAGTCTCCAAAATCCAAACTTTCTTGGTCCAAAGTGCTTGTAGTGAGCTTGTGCATGTTTTTTGTGAAAGGGAGATGGAGTTTTGAGGTGGGATTGAGGGTGTTTGTGAGGATGAAGAGGAGGTGGAGGGAAGAGGCTGCCATGGTGAGGCAAGTGGGGAAAAGATGAAGGAAATGAGGGGGAAAACAAATGGGGACTTGGTCAAAGAGACCCCTCACCTCTCACTCACTTCTCTCTTTTGCCCATACTCATTTTTTTATCCTTTTCCTTTTTCTTTTCTTTTCTTCTCAATTCATTTTAGAAACAAAGCCATGCATGATAAAAAGAAAAGCAATGGTAGAAAAATGTAGCAAATGTGAAAAATGACTTGGTGCATGGCGCAGACACAAAACAAGCTTAATGCACGATTAGTGATATTTAATCGCGGTTAGTATTAAAATTGTATTTAATTAATTATAAAAATTCATAATTTGCCTAAATCACATAAAACACCCACATTTCAGAAATTCCTATAATTTTCAAAATATTTCCCAATTTATTGGAAATTAATTATACCGCATAATCAAATATTCATAATATTTATTATTTAATTATATAATTTCACAAAAATAATATTTTATTTTTCTGAAATGTTACAATCTTCCCCCTTTAAAGAAATTCAGTCCCCGAATTTAAATTTAAACCCCTCAATACTAAATCATTTCAGTAAAATGATCAAGTCGTCGGGGCTCCGAAATCATAAATACATAAAACACATCGTAGAGCAATGCATGCGCATGAAAAACGAGTATATAAATCAAAATCAAAACTCCGTCAAGTATCCCGCAATCGTCGGAGTTATTGCGAAGACACCAATGTCAAAGCCCAATACGAAAACCAACATGATATATATCAAACTATACATGTAAACATCGTTAAAACATCTGAAAGAAATGCATGCCAAACCCTTTGAAGTCGTTGTGCAATGCGCGTATCACGGTACAGTAGCAGACGTCTATTGTAAGAAAATAACTATATATATATACCCTTTGTTTAACATACACGTCCCACCGTTTTGAAAAAAATAACTTAGAAGGGATTCTTTTGTTAAATGTCTCGTGTCATCTCGGACACGTAGCTAAATACTGAGACTATAGCTCCTTTTTGGAAATCCCTTCGATAACAATCAATGCATGCAAAAATATATCGAGGTACTGTAATCCTCGTACTAGTCCTGCTCAGCTACTATACCATATAGTAAGTATCATAAACATACCGCTCCAAAAGAAATAAATTCTAAAATGTATACAAGGATGCCACGTGCGTCTGGTGCGCACGGAAATCGAAATCAATAAATATGCCATACATGTGCACAGAAACAAATCTAAGTGCAACGGGTGTGCACGAAAACACCTGTCAAGGCCAACGGGTGTGCCTGAAAGCAATATCAGGTGCATATGATATGCCTGAAGAATCTCGATTTAGTGCATCTGTCGTGCAACAAAATTGTATCAAGCGCCCAAGTCTGCGCAAAATCCAACTCAAGTGCACCAGGAGCACGAAAACAAATATCGAGTATCACAATCGAAATCGACGATATACAATACATGTCAATCCAAATCCAAATCAGGTATACCGTGGTATATAATCTCACAACCATGTACATCAGTGTGCACAAAATAGAATTAAAATACTAAAATTGCATGAAAACTATGCCAAAAGCATAAGTCAAATCACATGCATACCATAGGCATGAAATCAAAATCAACAACTCGAATGACATCAAATCGAAGTCAAGTGCAACTGTAGTGCACAAAATCTCAATCATGCAAATAAATCGCCCAAAATACCAAAATCAAATATGGAGGAAACAGTCCCACTCTAGCACATCCTCTAAAGATCTCTGGCCAACTGTCATGGTCACTCATAACATGTCTCATCGATGATGTCGAACTATGACCTGCTGGGTGTGCACAATATGACCGCTCCTGGGTCCAAGTCTTCTCGTATAGTATTCCAGAAAGGTTCTGTCGAAGTCTCCCCAAAATCTCGTTTCTGCCGAACTTCCCTGAAGTTATCACCTTTTACTAAATCTATTTCTTGTTCCGGAATGGCTGCATACTCACCGCGACTCCTTCTGGAAGATATATCCATATACAACGCCTCTGCATGCGTATGACATCTCTGATGACAGCGGAGTGGAACGTCTTCTCATCAAGATCTCGTACGAACCTCTTACTCCACTTTTCTCTAATGTCGACAGATTCGGACTCGTCTCTTCATGGCTGTATGGACTGCGCTCCAACGGCTATACTCGTGTTTGGAGTCTCCCAAGTAATGTATCCCATCACATGATATCCGAATGACGTCGAACCTTTCCATCGATTTGTCAAGGTTCCATAATCCCCCAAAAGCTCAAAATCTTCAGTACAGTTTAATAATATCCAGTACATACCACAGTACCTATGGACTAGCCGTAGAAGGGCAAAGCCAAGCCTTATTAATGGCACCGCGGAACTGCTGCAAACCCTAAGGTTCAAGAGCGTTCCCAGATTATATCGAGTTAGGGTTTCATTCTTCTAGAGGGTCCACGGAATTACTTGCATGTTTTTCCGATTTCTTTAAACTTGGAAAATGGGTTTCTGACATTTGATCGCTTTCCTTCGACTCCCAACGTACTTGCGTGAAGTCGTCTCCAGCTGGAATCAATCAATCTGATGACCTTGCATCAGGGTAGGTAATGAATCACATGTCGTAGTCATTCATCCTTGGGTGACTAGCGATTTTCTATCATATCTCTGAGTATAACTCGTGCGGCATTAGCTTCAAACATCTGGGGCGATATCTTGTTATTCGCAGCAACAACTGGCTCATTTGTCCGCACGCTGAACAATGCCTCAATCATCAAGAATAGTCGGTGCATTGACGGTCATCACAATCTGGCTGTCCTCTATCAGTGGCCCAATCCTTTGGTGCTGATCTGCACGTTCGAGAAATTTTGTAAAAGCAATCCATCTAACGGTCATGGCGCGAAAACACAATAGGACGATACATCTATGCAATCGTGTGTCCTTGGAATCATGCCCAGATTAGTCCTCGTCCGTGACGAGCTCATGCTGACGCAACTCTAGTCGTAGCTCTCTCTGCCCGTGCAATCGTGGCAGCAAAAACCATAAACCGATATCGATGAGGATAGATCATAGGAATGAATATAATATTGTGCAAGGAAATGTACATCCTAAGTCTTCTTAAGTGGAGTAGCGTATCGTAAGTATGCCGCAGAACATACACACGGTACATCACTCTCCTTAAGTCACCTACTCTATCAACCAAGGTCAACCTACGCGACGAAAGTTCGGGTCTAATACCCCCTCGACTAAGTCTAAGTTCTGTAAGGTCAAGCCTTAGTTCCGAATAAATACAAACGCCCTAGGCTCCGCATATTCAAATATAGACTCGAACCAAGGTTAAGCTAGTGCTCTGATACCAACTTTGTCACGAAAAGAAAGGGCGCGTGACTGGCACTTGAATCATATGAAGTCTATAGGACCCCATCTAATTCAAGTAAGCCAAAAATCCCAGAAATCTAAACCATTTTAAATAGAAGTGAAGAAAACTAGTTTTAAAACAAGTGGTTTTCATAACATAAGCCGAAATATTGCACTTTTAAAATCTTAAGTCTTTTCTGAAAATTTCGGTAGAGTTTCCTTTTGTAAAAAACTGGCCCCAAAAGGGTACAACATGCATAATATGAATAAAGGCATCCCCAAGCGGAAGCTAGCTCTTCGCTAATTGGCGGTCACAACCACGCAAGCAATATAATATACAATGCCGAAGGGAGAGGATCAAAACACAAAAGAAAACTCAAAATCATCAAGAAAACCATAATAATACAAACGTGACTCTAAGGTCGAATTAATAACAACTGGTTTTCTAAGTCTATAAATAATACAAGTCTGGTTGATGGAGTTTACTAGATACAACTGAAATATAATAAAAGGTACAATGGTGGTCACGATGCGAGTGGACCCACCTACCAAAGCAATCACCCGGAGAAGTAATATGCCAGCAAAGCCGCCAAGGAAAACCTGTACGGCAAAACCTGCAAGAAACTTTGGCACAACGGGGGGGAGTTGCCAACTCGTGAGTAGAAAACACCACAGAGCAGAAATCGTATGTATGACTCAATCCTAGGTCATACGATCAGTAATATCCTCAAATAATATGGCCTGAAGCATGATAAAATGGCAAGGGTAAACATCTATACATAAGTGTAATACCAAGTGCTCGTGTCAGTGCCTCAGGTAGCAACATATCATAAATATGATGTATGAATACATGAAAACAGAATACATCTAAATGAGAAGACTGTTTTCTTATCTCAGTGAGATATCTGTATAAATAAATCGAGGTATCGTCAATGAAATCAACAGGGAATCAGTGTCTAGCATCGACACAAAATATATATAAATCCCAATATCTCAATATCTCAGGCTCCGACAATCCAGACTGGCCTATATCCTCGAATCTCAATATCTAAGGCTCCGGCTATCCGGACTGGCCCATACTCCGATCGGTATGCTCCGGATATCCGTCGAGTCACAATACAATCACCGGTCGGTAGTGCTCCCCTACCAGGCTCAACGCCATCATCTGCGATCATCTTGCCCCAGGGTACCGCACCGGTTCTACCATGCACCTACAGACGGTTCCTCCTCCTCGAATCGGGTGTATGATATCGCTCAATAGCCGAGAAAACTCAAGGTGGATATATCTCAAATCATATTATGAGAAAACCGCAATTTTCTATCTTTTAAAAAGATAATAAGTTTATAAAATCTTTGCGGTTTCTCCAAATCCAGAAATCTCATGGAAATCCGAAATCTCAAAATTACAATGTCAATAGAAAGTGAATACTGGGATAAAGCTCCATAATATTGCATGACAATAAATAAATAAATGCATCGGATATCAAGCAAGGAATGCAATAACTAAACTAGCATATGGAAGCAATAATGTATTGGAACTATCAGCTAACAAGCTATGTCAATGAAATAATACCCTCTAAAGTATAAGTGAGATAGCAATTACCGATGATGATGTGTGTGAGACGGCAAGTAGGTGTACGTGGAGCATACACATCATTGGTAATGGTGCTGGTGTCCTGACAGCATGATTTTAATACTAACTAATGAAAACACAATTTAAGTATGCAATGTGATGCGAACAGCAAGAATATGCAGAACATGAATAATAATGTAACATGTAAGGATATACATTGTATATATATGAGTCATACCTTTTTGACATTTGAAATAACACGAATCATGGTGTTTTAGAAAATAAGGGCTACGGTGTTTTTAAGAAAAGGTACGTCCTTTGAAATGTCCGTAGAATCCCTTGGCATGTCTTTAAAATAATCATGATTCGTTAGTTTGAAATAGGTATGACTCGAGTCTAGTCTAACACCTATAAGTAAACTATAGGACTAAACTAACAGACTGGTCGAAAGGGTAAGAAAACCACCTAAGTCTGAGTCGATATATATATATATATATATATATATATATATATATATATTTAGTAGTCGGTGATCCCGCCTCAATAGTATCACACGATACCATATATAGTATGACATACTCGAGTCAATAGTGCAGATCAATCATTATAATTATAGCTCGTACGGTAAATCCATCGTATGACATCGCAAATCTGGGTACTGGTCAAATATCACACAATCCCATTACACATCTGGTATCCTTATCATCATATCCTGTATTAGGGATACTGATCTAAAGTCTAGTACATACCGATACCATCTACATATATACATGCATGTGTATGATATCACATCGACAAAAGATCCGCTAAAATCTCATATTGTATCTCATAATACGAACCAAATCACATCACTGATCTCTTGGCATCATGCCCAATCTTATCGACTCATCTCCAAATACCATATTCTATCCTCATTATCCATGTATATGTACAGATATATATATATACACATACTCACATACATATATGTGTGTGTGTATATATATATATATCCCCATATACGCACAAGTAAGTAAAATGTATGCGCGCATGTGTGTGTGCGTGTTTCTTATTCTAGGGTTTCGCAACTAAAACTAGCTAACGACACTATCATCCAATTACGCTAAAATTTAACCTACGATCTCCTAAATCTTATTTGCTAACTATCCATGTTTCACATAATACATAATCATGTATATAACAATAATATAACATAGGCTACACTACGAACTGCGGGGGTGCTATACGCCATCCACCCGACTTCCCCCGTAGATATATATCTACTCACCTTGATCCTTGCTTACCGAAGTCGATGTCGCCATACTCTTCTTCATCGTCCTAAGTCCACAAGAGGGGGGTACCTACATATATATCACATGACATCGTATATAGCAATCGCGCACGAAAACCAAATCGGCACGCATATCACGCATAGGTTAAAAGCTATGATCTATGCATGCACGAATAACCAAACAACTCTCGACGATCGACGTATAAACGTGAATCGATCGAGATAAAATACAAATACAAAGTTCAGGTTATAAACAAGCATTAAACCAAAATAGAATCTCAGAAAACATGCTCCAGATTTTACCCTAGGTGAAATTTGATAATTTTGCATACATGGAGTGTCCATTTTACTGGAGATAAAGCCATGGACCAAACATTGATGCAATTCACCTCACCCTGGACGCAATTTGCATCCTGGAACATTAAATTTGCGGCCAAGACAAGGTGGTTGGGGCTCGGGTCTTAGGGTTAGCTTCTAGGTGGCCTGCATGACTCTCTGTGATCGCTAAAATATTTTCAGGTGTCTCGGGTCGCAGCAGATACCTATTTCTCATCACAAATCCCACAATTTCCCGATATCGGGGTTTCTATGTTTGGGTTAAAGTGGTTTAGCCTCTGGTTTAGTCCAATATACAATCACTACAGGGGTTTAAGGTTACTATTAAGCCTCAATTTAGACTTCACAACACAAGAATCCACACAACCTCCTCTAGGAATTTTCAAAGTTCACTAAACCTTACAATATGGATTCTTAACTATTATGGATGCATAAGTGAAGGAAATACAATGCTAATGGTAAAGGAATTACCTCATTTGGAAACTCAAGAAAATTCTTGAGTTTCCCCAAGTCTCCAAAATCCAAACTTTCTTGGTCCAAAGTGCTTGTAGTGAGCTTGTGCATGTTTTTTGTGAAAGGGAGATGGAGTTTTGAGGTGGGATTGAGGGTGTTTGTGAGGATGAAGAGGAGGTGGAGGGAGAAGGCAGCCATGGTGAGGGAAGTGTGGAAAAGATGAAGGAAATGAGGGGGAAAACAAATGGGGACTTGGTCAAAGAGACCCCTCACCACTCTCTCACTTCTCTCTCTTTCCCATACTCATTTTTTTTTATCCTTTTCCTTTTTCTTTTCTTTTCTTCTCAATTCATTTTAGAAACAAAGCCATGCATGATAAAAAGAAAAGCCATGGTAGAAAAATGTAGCAAATGTGAAAAATGGCTTGGTGCATGTCGCATGAACAAAACAAGCTTAATGCACGATTAGTAATATTTAATCGCGATTAGCGATATTTAATCGCGGTTAGCATTAAAATTATATATAATTAATTATAAAAATTCATAATTTGCCTAAATCACATAAAACTCCCACATTTCAGAAATTCTTATAATTTTCCAAATATTTCCCAATTTGTTGGAAGTTAATTATACCGGATTATCAAATATTCATAATATTTATTATTTAATTATATAATTTCCCAAAAATAATATTTTATTTTTCTGAAATGTTACAAGTTGACCCGACGAGATTTGGTGAAAGGCCCGGCGCCGGCGGATTTTTGGGGACCTGGGGAGTTGTGGTCTAGAGGGTAGCTGTCTGTAGGTTATCCTGGGTGTTTGGTACTGCTTGATTTTCCTATATTGACTGTAGGCAAAATCTGGAACCACTTTACCAGTTTCTAGTGTTTCGGCAACGCGCGATGCGGTATCCGACACGGTTTTTGTGCTTCGCGTAGCTTGCTGCACTTGGGTTTGACTTAGGGTGTCGCTACACACGTTAGCCACTAAGCTAACACTTGAGAGCTTGTGGGAGTCGATGTTTTGATTTAAACTCTGTTTGCGTGTGTTATTGAAAGGTTTCTAATTTGCACTTGCCATGTTGTCATGTGATAATAGGATCGCAGGCGGGGACTTCAGACGCTACAAGAAAAGGAAAGCAGGTGTTTGGATTTACCTAGCTCGAGATCATCAGTGAGTAGATTTAACATCTACGGGGGAATCTCCCGTATGACGTTAAGCGTCGAGGGCTAGATTCGGTGTTATAGCTATATGTTTATATGCATATACGTTGATTGTGCATGAGCATCATTTGTATACCATTACTTGTTGTACCTTAACTTAGTACTTATTGGACACTGCACCATTACTGACGGTTCATGTTTTATGAGCACTGAATTGTATGCCATACACAAACCGTTGGTAATTACCATGACACGCACAACATATACATATATATGGTACTGCATTCGTTATTGATATTAAGGCAGTTGTTCTTGTACCACTTTACTAAGGGAATATGTAATGTACCGCTTTCATTATTATCAAGAGTTAGACGTTGATTCTTGTTCTATTGCGCATATGAATTGCATCATGCATACATACCTACTGTAACACCTTAGAATGTGATTTGTGTTAATTAAACGATAATGCGGGTTTTTAGTAAAAAGTTAACCAAAATAATTTTCATATTTTTTATAAAAATTAATTAATATTTTATTATTATTTGTTTTAGCTTGCACACACTTGTGTATGTTAACTTGGGGATTATGGAGGTGTTAACCATGCTTAAGTAGCCATGGCACCCTAAACCAATTTTTAGCCATCTTAACCCACCTCACTTATTATTTGAATAAGGGTTGATTTGAGAGAGAGGGGGAGAGAGAGAGTTGACAATGGAGAATGATGAGGTATGGGGCAAGCATGGGAGGATTTAATGAGGAGAGAGAATGGGCATGGCTCACTCCTAACCTCACACCCTCATTTTCCTTCACCACCCTCACACTCTCATTTTCCTTCAACACTCACACTCTCTCATTTCTAGTTCTCCTTCTCATTCTCTTTCCCAAACTGAACCCTTAACCATTCCATCACTAAACCAAGCCAAATCCTCACTAAACTTCATTAAAACCCTCACAAAGTCAAGTCAAGCTACTAGAGATGACTTGGAGCAAGGAAAGCTAGGGGTTTTGAGCAAGTTTGGTAAGGTAGAGATCTCTAACTGTTAATTAGGCCTTTAAGATGTTGTGTTGCTTGTTAGTTGCTGTTTAGAACACTAAAGTTATAGTTTTTGTGCAATATCGTATTTTTAGTGATAAATTAGAGTCTCTGTGATCTGCTATCACTACGATAGATTACTGTAAAATCTAGAAATGTAGTAGTGTTGTGTTAGAAGCTCCGAGTGTTCACCTGAAACCCGGACCCGACGCAACCAAGTTGACCCGGCGAGATAAGGAGAAATTCCGGCGGCGTCGAATTTTTGTAGGCTTGGGGAGTTGTCGTTTTGAGGGTAGCTGTCTGTATGTTATCCTGGGTGTTTGGTACAGCTTGATTTTCCTATTTTGACTGTAGGCAAATTCTGGGACCACTTTGCTAGTTTCTAGTGTTTCTACAACGCGCGTTACGGTATCCGACATGGTTCGCATATTTTGTGTAGCATGCTGCACATAAGTTTGATTTGGGATGTCGCTACACACGTTAGCCACTAAGCTAACACTTGAAGTTGTAGGAGTCGCTGCATTGATCTAAACGTAGTTTGTATGTATTATTGGACGGTTTCTAAGCCGCACTTGTTATGTTTTGTGTGATATTAGGATCGATTGCAGGGACTTCGGACGCTGCGAAGAAGAGAAAGCGGTGGTTGGATTTTGTTAGTTATATGTATGCCCTAGAGGCCATTACTGTACATAGGATGTATATTGTAGTGGATGCTGGGACATATATAGGGAGGACTTTCTTGCTCGACATGATAGTATGCTATCTGGTTGCTCTTTACCTTAACGTGTATACTGATTGTCTCTCTGTTACATGTTGGTAAAGCCCTTAGGATGTGTACTTGACTACCTGGACTATGATGCAGATCATACTAGTGGGGACATGGTAGTCCATAAGTACATCCTTCAAGGTCCCTAGTCGTGGGTGTATCGAGACAGGGCATCGATATACCAGAGTAGACTAGCGTATACCTTCTCGACCCATCCAGATGGGCGATGGATGATCCTATATCCATTGGTGTTTGACATCAGAGATGATATACGGGTGCTCAGTGGAGACTGGTTACACTGGACGGACTCGCCGAGAACTCCCAGATGGTATTATACCTTACGTCAGATGGCAGTTCTCTGGTGACACTGGTACAGAGTAGTCTGTTGACCCGAGATCGTCATAGAGTCTTGTGTGGTTCCCACTGTGCTTTGATTTCCATCTTACCACGTCCAAGAGGGCGTGTAAAATGGTGGTTTTTGGGTACAGTCCCGAGTCACATGGAGGCAATGAGCGATAGGAGGGGATTCGTCTCTCCCGGTATAGGGAGTTGATGTTGCGCTGTGTTCGATTGGCTATAACCGGAAATCCCTGGCCAGGGTTGCTGAGATTTACTGGTAAGTGTTACCAGTAGTTTCTCGAATTGTTATAGACCTCATATCGACACGACTTATCGAGCTATTGGGGTCTGACGTTTACCACCCCTAGACGAGATATGCGACATATCAGACGATCAGACCGGACTGTACGGTAGTGTTACTGGTTGGATTCACAGGAGTGTGAGCAGGCTTGCTCGTCGATCTTCTGATCGCTCAATACCCGGGTGGCCGTTACGTTTAGCAGACTGCTTGCGGCTTGTGGGTGATTGATATGATCATCACCTGCTGCCGGCGTATTAACGAGTCTTTAGAGTCCTACACAGAGGTTTCCTGGCTCAAGCGAAACGAAATAGGAGCGCATATGAGATATGTGCGGGACCGAGAATAATGCGTGTATGTGATACCGTATTCCATTCTCGCGATAAATGTATCGATTGGTTGTATGCGATATAACCTAGTTATCGATTCAAGCATTGATTCGATAAACCGATACATAGGATACTAGTCGGTTATATGCGATATGACCGGATCGTTAAATCAAGTGTTGATTTAATGATTTAATGTATAATTATATATTTGATATATTACTTTGCGTTAACTAGTATCGGTTCACTTTAAATGGATATTCTCACTCGGATGTGCACATTGTATATGTGATATACTTTTTGTGCAATTGATTGTATCATGTTTGATGATACATGTTTGCTTTGGTTAAGTGTAAAGAATTAAACCTATGGTTACGTATATGGTTAGGTTTTTATTTATTTATCCATTCATTTATCTATTTATTTTGGATTAATAAAGAGAGAAGAAAACAAAATGGTTGCATTGATTCATGAAGTTTCTTGAAGCTTCATTCAACTTTGACCATTTTGTCTTCATCTCCTTAACCTAACCATTCACTAACCCTAGTCTATTCTCTACACCTAACTATGGTTGGAATTATGATAAGGATTCATTTTTCTTTTCAATTTAATTATCTTATCATAATACTAGCTTCTTCTTCTTCATCTTCTTCATTGAAGAAAACCTTTCTTCATCAATGGTGATTGATGAAAATGAGTGAGAAATCCAATTCTAAAGTCTACCCACTTCCTATTTCTTCATCCTCTACCTCTTGCCAAGTAGTAGAGTGTGTTTCCTTCACAAGTTTTCTAGACTTGGTGAAGTTGGAGCTTGATCTAGCGATGCCTCGACGTAGATCATCTTCGGCACGTCGTCGATGACCTAGCCCGCTCTTTCTCCGATGAAGCCGACGCTAGAGCCCGGATTTTGATTTGGACAGCGGAGAGGACTTCATCACAGAGCCGTGGAGGTGGAGGACCGGATCTACAAAGGTTGTATTTTCGTATTCTTGTAGTTAAGTGTTAACTAGTTTGTTTTTCGCCTAAACTTCTAGCCAACGATCCGTATTAGGGTTTCTCGGCACCGTTAAATTTTGAAATTGGCATGGTTGATGCCTTGTGAGACCTCTTGGGAGTGCCTAGGAACCCTACAGTGGTATCAGAGCCTAGCTAGAGCCTTAGGCGAAGTCTAGACGGAGTTTGAAGTCCGAACGAACCGAAACCCCAAAATTTCCATGCTCTCTGGACTTTTTCTAAATTCTGGGATTTTTCCAGATTAAAAATTCGTAAAAAATTTCGCAGGAAGATCTAAGAGTTGTGGTGAAATATGAAATCCTAATTCATCTAAACCGCCGCGGTTCCGCGGCATGAGCATGGCTCATGCGGCGGTTCCGCGGCCGTACGGTCGTATCTCACTGTCATTGTTGCACAGTAACTCCTCTTTTCTGATGCTGGATTTTATGGGAATTTTTAATTTTTATTCAAGAGTTGAATTTTTCTGGGTTGTTTTGGGAATTCGAATGTTCGATCGGATTATCAAATTTTGTCTGTGTGGCTTTCCGGATAATTTTTTGAATATGTTAAAAAGTTCGACCGGATATAAATACCCACCTTTTCCCCTGTCGGGAAATTTCCAAGTGTTGGATTTTTCCGTGATTTAACGACGTTCTAAGTAGTGCAAGTAACGCGATGGACCCTCTAGAAGACAACAAACCTTAACTCAATTATGTGACCGTCTTGAACTGCCCTTTGAACCTTAGGGTTTGGGGCAGTACGGCGTGCCATATGTGAGGCGTTGGCTTGACCCTTCTACGGCTGGACCGTTGGTACCGAGGCACGAACTGAATGTTGTTAGACTTATTTCATGTGTTGATCTGTATCGGGAAAACTTGGGTGTTCGATTGTTCGATCGGAAAGTTTGACATTTTCTATTTATCTGGAATGGGATACAATAATTGGAATTCACAAAAGTTATGAGATAACTGAATGAATGTTGTAAATCTAGCAATTTAGTCTCACTTGATCGGTTGCCACGGAATTTTGATGTGATCAAAAGTCCGTCGCAATCACGTAGCGTACGCGGATACTCGCCGGGTAAACTTAATAGACAGCCTCGCTCCATAGCCCCGACCAAGTGACTGTAGGAGAACGTCATCGCCGAAAGCATCCGTTCGGGTGCTCGCGGTAGCGGTGTTCCACCTTGGTGCACTTCGTCGACGGTATCGGGGGTGCGGCCATCTACTGAAGTTTACGACGAGCATTCGATCAGGATGTCGGGAATCTTGTTGAATTGCCCGACTTGACATTGAAAAGTGCTTTCGATAATGAGACTAAAATGCGGGGTTTATAATTGTTAGGCATGTGATGTCTAAGGATTCATTTGGTCAGGCATGCGATGTCTGAGGAGGTTGCGGATTCCAACTGTTGTAGTTTTACACTTTCTTTTCTGTGACCGTAAGTGTAATATGTGATATCGCCGGTTTCGTTGCTATATGTCAACGACAATTGGGATGGACATATTTACTTACGTTGATGACATGTGATGTTATGTGTTGCTGGATATGTTATATTGGATCGTCGTGATTGAATAGCCGGGGTTTTTTATGTGAGATGAGTGTTTTTCATTTTCATTCATGTAAAAACTTGTATGTAATATTCTTTTATTGGGGCACTTCCAGGTTGCGGAAGATGTCACCTTTTGTATATTATTTACTTTTCTGCACTAGGATAGACCCAAGGAGGGGAGCACAAGTAACCGGGTTCTGGAGTCCAGTGGGAGACCAACTCGAGGAGTCGAGTCCGGGTCTCCTAACTCTGGAATTGGTAGGGTTGCTTGCCGCTCTCGTAGGGGTCTAGGGGTGTGGGTTTGGCTATTCATCACGACCGTGGAATCCGTGTTTTATACTGGCTCGTATTGAAAACACGGACGTCCTAGTATATCCAATATTTCATATGTTTCTTCTGCTGCGATATCTGTGATGTGATCATGTGATGTTCTGTGATAGATACTTTATATAGTATATATGATATATTATATAGGCGTTACTTATGTTTTACACCCGCGCTAGCCCTGCCCCGCTCTGCCGTTAGTTACCTAACCTAACGGTGCACGAGGGGACATCGAGGCGAATGCGGATGGCATAAGTGTACGTCATATTTATCTGTGAAGTTTAGGTACTTAAATGATGGGACTTCATTAATGAGATTAATGAAATAAAAGAAACCTAAGATGTTGTAGAATCGAATTTCAAAATAAAACAGGTAGCTACAGTTCTTGCTTTGCACAGCGGTATATGTGATATATCCTGCACCTTATTCGATGAGGAAAGGACCGAGATCCCTTCACCGGGAGTGACTCCTTTAGCAATAACTGGCAGATGCTACACACTCGGTTTGTCTTTTGATTGCTTTTAAGAGTTTTTGCTTTGCACAGTGATATATATGATATATCCCGCACCTCATTCGACGAGGAAAGGACCGACGATCCCTTCACCGGGAGTGACTCCTTTAGCAAAACTAGAAAAGCCTCAAAAGCACTCCATTTTAAAATCATTTGATTCTACAACGATATCAAGTTCATTACGCAATAGGTTTTCAGAAAAACCTGTCGTAGCCCTCCGTCATTTCAGATAAGTGCTAGTTAGTATTCGTGCTACGTTTGTTGGCCTGCGTCAAGGCGTAGTGTGCGGTAGCTAACTAGTATTTATCTGCTTATGCATATGATGCAGATTGGATTAGGGTAGTCGTGCGACTTTGTTGGCCTGCGTCAAGGGTCGTGCGGGTGGGTTTAATTCAATCAGGAAATGACGGGTTGAACTTGACTAGCGCACTATGGTTTGTTGGCCTGCGTCAAGGTCATAAGACGCTAGGGGCAAAATTATCGGGAATTTCAAGTGTTGAAATTTGCAATGAGATTGCATACCTTCTATGAGATAGTTGGATCCCGATACCCGCTGCGAGTAAGAATTACTCCTGGGAGAGTTTTATACATTACAATTAGCTGATCAAGTAGGTGTCTAGAAAGGTGTCAACGGGGTTACGCCTCTGGGAAAACGAGGTTTACACTAATTAGGTTTGTGCGAAAGCACGGGGGACCTCCCTCAAAGTACCGACACTGGCCTGGCTGAAAGATTGGCGAACTTGTAGTGTGTAATTAATCCCGGCTAGTCTTTCCTTTTAGGGTTTGAAGGAAGATTTGATAAAAAGCAGTGGGAGCCATCCTGATTAGATAAAATAATAACCAATCTATTCTTGCAAGAGCGCACGCTGAGTGTTTTCTTCTCTCTCTCTCCAGGTAGCGACCATGTCACGCCTTAATCAAGATAATAATACGAATATTAACTGAACCCGCTTGTTATACTGAGCTGGGAAACGTTGGTCCCGCTCCAACTTATAATTGTTATAAGACAGAGCAGGAAATTGGGGATTACCAGAATTCCCGTGTCGCCCAAACGAAGAGAGTGCATGCTGATGCATCATCTTCGGGTGTGTTCGTTACATAGAACTGTTTCTCAGTATCCTCCGCATCCTTGGTATATGATACCGGATCAGGATCCCAGATATGTAATCTGTTACATAGGGCTACAAATGGGTAGAAAAACTGAGAACGGGTGATAAGTTTCATGAGGCAGAAAACGGGGCAAGAGTTGCAGCCAAGTCTGTTGGTCACTGTCACCCTGTATTCTAAATACATTGATTCTGAACGAATGTTATTAGATACCGAACCTGATATGCAAAATCATATCTGTCTCTTTATTAGTAAAGAAACGATAAAATTTTGTATTGTTGGATAATGTTTTGAACATTTCCTATATCAAAAGTTGATCGGTTCATCCACGTTATCTAAAAGCATTGATGTTCTAAATCAAACTACAGTTCTTAGTATACGGAACACACACAAGAGGAAGAGTTCAGAAATGAACGAATCCTACTTGAGGCATTGTAGACTAGGTCATATCAATGCGACCCGACTAGCTGAAGTTACATGAAGATGCATATTTAAATCAGTTTGAATTTACATCTTGTGAAACTTGCCAGTCATGTCACAGAGATAAGATGACCATAGCTCCGTTTACTGGAAACAGAGAAAGAGTTAGTGAACTCTTGGGATGATACATGTTGATGTATATAGGTCCCCTGTCTACATTTGCCAAGACCGGTTCTTTATACTTCATTAAATTCTCTGATGATCTCTTTTGATTCAGACATGTGTTCCTGTTGAAACACAGGTCAGAACCTTTTGAGATATTCACAGAATATAAGTTAGAAGTAGAGAACCAATACGGGTATAAGTATTATGTCCTTTGATGAGATCAAGGAGGAGAATACTTGAGCACGGAAATCCTGGATTATTCTAAAGGAGAATGAGATTCTCTCTCAGCATTACTCCTCCGTATACACCATAGCACGATGGTATATCGGGACGGAGCAATAACACCCTTTGTGATATGGTGCGCTCTATGATGAGTAATACTGAGTTACCTATTTCCTTTTGGGAGTTATGCACTTGAGAAGCTGCATACCTATTGAATAGGGTTCAAATCAAATCAGTTGCCTACCACTTCATATTTGATATGATAGGGGAAGAGCCCATCTCTTAAGTTAGTTAAGATTTGGGGTTGTCCAGCCTATGTCTGAAAAGCAAAATCCGGACAAGCTCGAGGCAAGGTCTGTAATGTAGAACTGGAAAGGTTCCAGCTATACAAACTACAGCAGATGATTTGATAGAACTAAAGGATTCAATAGTAACCAACGAACCTCAGCCTCTCCGCCGATCTAGTAGGGTTCCTCACTCACCTGAGAGATACTTCGGTTTCTCTATGACAGTGGGAGCGAGGATTGCATCATGAGATGATGACCCAACTAGTTTCGAGCTGGCCATCAGGAGTGGGACTCTGTAAGAATGGCTGGATGCTTAGCGATCTGAGATGGAATCCATATACACCAACAAAGTATGGACTTTGGTTGCTATATCTGAAGGGTTAAATCCCCATCAGGAGCCAGTATATCTTGAGAAGATTACTTGGTGTACATGGAAAAGTTGAGACTTTCAAAGCTAGACTTGTTAAAGCTTTTTCGTCATCGACCAGGCGTGGATAATGATGAAACCTTTTCCAGTACCTATGCTTAAGTCCATCCAGATCCTACTTGCCACGGCTGCATACCATGACTACGATATCTGGTGGTTGGGTGTCATGACTACTTTTCTAAATGATGTATTGGAAGAGAGCGTCTATAAGTACACAGCCAGAGGGCTTCGTAGACAGTGGGAGCAGCGGAAACGTGTGCAAGATGTTTTATGTGATAAAGCAGGCATCGCGGAGTTGGAACATCTGTTTTGATGAGTTAGTCAAATAGTTTGACATCATCAAAATGGTAGATGAACCTTGTATAAACAAAAAGGTAGTAGGGAGTATGGTGACAATCCTCGTAGAGTACGTGGATGACATACTCTTGATAGGGAAGGAGTTTCCTATGCTACGCTCGATCAATCTCCGATTATCACAAGGATTCTCCATATAGGATCAAAATTATACCTCCTAAATCTTGGATTTTGGATCTATGAGATAGATCTAATTGGATGTTAGGATACCCACTAGTTGTAGTGAGAAGGTATCAGTTGATCCTGAGGAGAATCACTGGAAAGGTTCCAGAGTGATAAAGACGACTGAATGTCAGTCACAGGCATTGTCTTAATCCTTAGTAGAGGGACGGTATGTTGGAAGAGTTCCAAGATAGATACCGTAGCATACTAGACGATAAAGGCTCGATACATCGCTACTTAAGATGCTACCAAAGAGGCAGTCTGGGTGTATATTTGTCCATGAGATGAACTTTGTTCCTACCATTGTGAGACAATGGAGTTGCGGCTTATGCCAAGGAACGCCCGTCCCATCAGCGACCCAGGCGTATTCTGAGGCAGGATCACCTGATCATAGAGATGGTTGATCTCCAGGGTGATCAAGGTTAGGAGAGTAGACTCAGAGGACAACACGGCGGATCCACTCACGAAGGCCTTTTCCCAGAGAGAGACTTTTATGGGATGGTTGAGTATGAGATACTACAACCACTGCTACAGATGGCCCTAGTGCAAGTGGGAGATTGTTAGTTATATGTATGCCCTAGAGGCCATTACTGTACATAGGATGTATATTGTAGTGGATGCTGGGACATATATAGGGAGGACTTTCTTGCTCGACATGATAGTATGCTATCTGGTTGCTCTTTACCTTAACGTGTATACTGATTGTCTCTCTGTTACATGTTGGTAAAGCCCTTAGGATGTATACTTGACTACCTGGACTATGATGCAGATCATACTAGTGGGGACATGGTAGTCCATAAGTACATCCTTCAAGGTCCCTAGTCGTGGGTGTATCGAGACAGGGCATCGATATACCAGAGTAGACTAGCGTATACCTTCTCGACCCATCCAGATGGGCTATGGATGATCCCATATCCATTGGTGTTTGACATCAGAGATGATATACGGGTGCTTAGTGGAGACTGGGTACACTGGACGGACTCGCCGAGAACTCCCAGATGGTATTATACCTTACGTCAGATGGCAGTTCTCTGGTGACACTGGTATAGAGTAGTCTGTTGACCCGAGATCGTCATAGAGTCTTGTGTGGTTCCCACTGTGCTTTGATTTCCATCTTACCACGTCCAAGAGGGCATGCAAAACGGTGGTTTTTGGGTACAGTCTCGAGTCACATGGAGGCAATGAGCGATAGGAGGGGATTCGTCTCTCCCGGTATAGGGAGTTGATGTTGCGCTGTGTTCGATTGGCTATAACCGGAAATCCCTGGCCAGGGTTGCTGAGATTTACTGGTAAGTGTTACCAGTAGTTTCTCGAATTGTTATAGACCTCATATCGACATGACTTATCGAGCTATTGGGGTCTGACGTTTACCACCCCTAGGCGAGATATGCGACATATCAGACGATCAGACCGGACTGTACGGTAGTGTTACTGGTTGGATTCACAGGAGTGTGAGCGGGCTTGCTCGTCGATCTTCTGATCGCTCAATACCCGGGTGGCCGTTACGTTTAGCAGACCGCTTGCGGCTTGTGGGTGATTGATATGATCATCACCTGCTGCCGGCGTATTGACGAGTCTTTAGAGTCCTACATAGAGGTTTCCTGGCTCAAGCGAAACGAAATAGGAGCGCATATGAGATATGTGCGGGACCGAGAATAATGTGTGTATGTGATACCGTATTCCATTCTCGCGATAAATGTATCGATTGGTTGTATGTGATATAACCTAGTTATCGATTCAAGCATTGATTCGATAAACCGATACATAGGATACTAGTCGGTTATATGCGATATGACCGGATCGTTAAATCAAGTGTTGATTTAATGATTTAATATATAATTATATATTTGATATATTACTTTGCGTTAACTAGTATCGGTTCACTTTAAATGGATATTCTCACTCGGATGTGCACATTGTATATGTGATATACTTTTTGTGCAATTGATTGTATCATATTTGATGATACTTGTTTGCTTTGGTTAAGTGTAAAGAATTAAACCTATGGTTAAGTATATGGTTAGGTTTTTATTTATTTATCCATTCATTTATCTATTTATTTTGGATTAATAAAGAGAGAAGAAAACAAAATGGTTGCATTGATTCATGAAGTTTCTTGAAGCTTCATTCAACTTTGACCATTTTGTCTTCATCTCCTTAACCTAACCATTCACTAACCCTAGTCTATTCTCTACACCTAACTATGGTTGGAATTATGATAAGGATTCATTTTTCTTTTCAATTTAATTATCTTATCATAATACTAGCTTCTTCTTCTTCATCTTCTTTATTGAAGAAAACCTTTCTTCATCAATGGTGATTGATGAAAATGAGTGAGAAATACAATTCTAAAGTCTACCCACTTCCTATTTCTTCATCCTCTACCTCTTGCCAAGTAGTAGAGTGTGTTTCCTTCACAAGTTTTCTAGACTTGGTGAAGTTGGAGCTTGATCTAGCGATGCCTCGACGTAGATCATTTTCGGCACGTCGTCGATGACCTAGCCCGCTCTTTCTCCGATGAAGCCGACGCTAGAGCCCGGATTTTGATTTGGACAGCGGAGAGGACTTCATCACGGAGCCGTGGAGGTGGAGGACCGGATCTACAAAGGTTGTATTTCCGTATTCTTGTAGTTAAGTGTTAACTAGTTTGTTTTTCGCCTAAACTTCTAGCCAACGATCCGTATTAGGGTTTCTCGGCACCGTTAAATTTTGAAATTGGCATGGTTGATGCCTTGTGAGACCTCTTGGGAGTGCCTAGGAACCCTACAGATTTACCTAGCTCGAGATCATCGGTGAGTAGATTTAATATCTACGGCGGAATCGCCCGTATGGCGTTAAGCGTCGAGGGCTAGATATGATGTTATAGCCACATGTTTATATGCATATGTGTTGATTGTGCATGAGAATCATTTGCATACCATTACTTGTTGTACATTGACTTAGTAAATATTGGACACTGCACCATTACTGACGGTTTATGTTGCACGAGCACTGAATTGTATGCCACACACACACCGTTGGTAATTGCTATGACACGCACAAAATATACATATATGTGGTACTGCATTCGTTATTGACATTGAGGTAGTTGTTCTTGTACCACCTTACTAAGGGAATATGTATTTTTTTCCTTCACTATTATCAATAGCTAGACGTTGATTCTTATTCTATTGCGCATATGTAATGCATCATGCATACATACCTACATGCATACACACATACCTTACTATAGCTACATATATACCTTTATATGATGTTGCATTTGACTTTAGGGAATGTGGGAACCACATGATATTGTTAAAAACTTGATTCATTTAAAAGAGTAGTTTTCTATTGATATACTCATATTACTGTTCTATGTTGCATACATCGTATTTCATGGATTTACACATTGAGATTCTGATTTCATGTGATTTATGGATTTGAGAACCGTGGTCATATTTCAAGAAAGTATGCATTGTTTTGAAAACCCGGTTTCTCTTGATATGATATTTCGATGCATCCACCATGAGTTTTCTCGGTTCTGAGAATTTTTTTAGAAACCCGATTCGAGGAGATGGATGATCCGTTTGCGGGTTCATGGTGGACCCGATATGGTACCTCGGGGCAAGAAAAGTATGTTGTGTAGTAGACGATGAGCCTGGCAGAGGGACTATTACCTACCGGTCATAGTTTGGACGTGGCGGTTATCTGGAGGATACCGACAGGAGTCGTGAGATGGATATGGTCCGATCCGGACTGACGGAGCCCGTGGGCCAATCCAGACTGACGGAGCCTGAGTTATTTGGATTTACATGTCGATGTCGGATACGGGTTTTCATGATGTTTCGAGTGTAGATGTTGGGCACTCAGGTACCATGAGATTTACGGATATGATGGCCGATCAGAGAGACGACGCCTGAGGTATTAGGATTTGGGGTGTCGTTGATGGGCACCGGGTTTTTCCACGATGATGATTCATTGATGATGTTATGTTTTATCCCACACTCAGGATTTATTAGATATGCATTGTTTCATGTAGTTGTAATACCCTGATGGTGTACCTTGATCATGATTGTTGCATATCCATATTGCCATACTTATGCTATCAGATTGCATGTTTTAGATTATCATTGTTCGTGCATACCTGTGATTATCTGTGTGATGTTACTTACTATTCACGAGTTGGCAACTCACCCCCGTTGTGCCACAGTGTTTTGCAGGCTTGACCCGTAGAGTAGTTGCTGTAGGGCTCCTTATTGTATATATTTCTGTGGATACCGCTACGGTTGGTTGTGAGGCCTTTTTGGTATAGGTGGGTTTGCGGCTATCCGAACATATCAATTGTATATCTCATTGTATCTAGTTCTTTCCATCTACCACTTTCATGTATTGAGTTAGAGACGAGTTTGTGAGGATCGATATTGTATATTATGTGACTCTGGGTGTCGTGTTCGTGTGAGCCGGCTTTTCTTATGTCGCTTTATCTCTTTTATGTTGTTCTCATTTTTATTGTCTATTTCTTCGCTACGGCGTTGTATATATACTTGTGGTGATTGTTTTCCTCCTTCTGGTGTGATTTTCTCCTGTTTGGGAATGCTTTATTTATCACCTGTGTTTGTACCCGTTTCGGGGCTAGTTTTACAAAGGAGGTGGTGCCAAAAATTTTAAGAAAAAAACTTAAGCTTTAGGATTTTTACTTGAGATTTCTAATTGTTTTAACAATGTTTTATTACTTACTTCTTTTTATGGTTTAGATTTCTGGGTTTTCGGCTTACTTAAATTGCGTCAAGCCTGTTGACGTCACGTGGTTTAAGTGCCGGTCACGTTCCTAAATTGGGTCGTAACAAAGTTGGTATCAGAGCGCTAGGTTTTACCTTTCGAAGTGTAAGATGACCTTGGTATGATGGAGTAGGTAGCTTAAGCAGAGTGACGTAGCGTGTGTATGTTTCGCGGCATACTTACGACACGATACTCCACCTAAGTGACCTTAGGACATATTGCTTGTAAATCCTTCATTGATTTCCATGTATCCTTATGATTCGATTTCTATGTTCTTATCGAATCCTATTTTCATTTCCAGCCATTATGACGCAGAAGACTACGAGAGCGCAGAATGCGGCCGCGAGAGCCGAGGTCAGGGTAGGCTCGTCAGAGACGAGGACTGACCAAGGTGGTACACCTATTCCACAAGAGCGGATTGATCCATCTTTGCTAGATTGTATTACTACGCTAGAGGCCGGTATGCAGGATTTGCACCAAATGATGGGGTCGTTGGTTGAGGCCAGTCGAGTGCAGAGACAGGAGGTTGTCCCACCTGTTACGGGGACCGTGATGGTGCCTACTGTTTAGGCAGTCATACCTACAGCTACGGAGGTTATCACCGTATCATTATCTGAGTTCATGAGGCTGAAGCCTCCGGTTTTCACCGGCACCGATGCGGCTGAGGATCCCCAGTCATTTATCGATTGGATGGCTAGTATCTGTCGTTCGCTGAGATGCTCCGACGCGAGATGGGTATAGTTCGTGTGTTTTCGTCTGGAGGGTCTTGCCCAGACTTGGTGCGAGTCTTTAGAGAGGGGCCGAGCCGTAGGTATTTCTCCTATGACTTGGGCTGAGTTTGTGACAGTTTTTCTAGCCCGTTTTCTTCCGCAGAGTGTCAGGGATGCTCGAGCTCGTAGTTTTGAGTCATTACGCCAGAATCTGGGTATGTCGATGGCACAGTACGATGTGCAGTTTACCCAGCTATCTGTGTATGCTTCATATTTGGTGGACACTGAGGAGATGCGGATTAAGAGATTTGTCCGAGGCATGAATATCGCTATCAGCGCCCTGCATTTTGACACATATGCAGCTGTAGCGGACGCAACCCTATTGGTTGAGGAGCGTCTTTCCGAGACTCCGGTCGTTCCGGAACCGAAGAGGGTTCGTATTGGTGTATCAGCCCACAGACAGATGTATAGACGCCACGACTGATTTCGTTTAGGTCGTGGGAGTAGCAGAGGCTTGGGACGAGACCAGTTATTTAGCTCTTATCCCCAGGAGGGTCAGAGTTCATCGTCTGGATGTTTCCGGTGCGAGGGTTTATACCATCGCGTAAGAGATTGTACTAAGGCACGTGAGGACGACGCAGCCGTACCATATGTTACCTTACCACCTTCTTCACCTCAGAGAGCGTTGCCTCTTACACCTGTTGTTAGTCCGCATCAGACTTATGCTCAGAGTGGTCATGGTCACAGTGGTTTTGTTCAGAGAGGATGGGGTGGCCGAGGCGGAGGACAGCCAGTCGCCGGTAGAGGGCAGGCTCGAGTATTTTCTTTGACACATTAGGACGCGCATGCGTCCAATGCATTGGTTTCAGGTACTCTTTCAGTATGTTCCTTCGATGCACACATTTTGTTTGATTCGTATGTTTCTACATACTTCATGCTGAGGTTGGGCCGAGAGTCGTGTTTTCTATATCAGCCGCTTGTCGTGACCACTCCTGTTGGCGAGTCTTTTTTTTGCACGACATGTGTTTCGGTCATGTGTCGTTCGTATTGGAAATAGAGATTCGTTCATCGACTTGATCCTTCTAGAGATTTTGGACTTCGACGTTCTCCTGGGCATGAACTGGTTAGCTACTAGCTATGCGTCCGTGGACTGCCGTGAGAATACAGCCAGGTTTCGTTTTCCGGGAGATTCAGTTGTTGTTGTGCAGGGGGACCGTGGTTCCGTCCCTCAAAATTTGATATCTGGCTTTTGCTCTAGTCGGCTCTTCAGGAGAGGATGTTGAGGATTCTTAGCTTTCATTCGTGATACCGTAGCCACGGTAGATTTGTTAGACCGGGTTCCTATTGTGAGAGAGTTTCCTGATGTTTTTCCCGATGAGTTACCTGGATTACCGCCAGAGCGTGAGATTGAGTTTTGCATTGATTTGATCCCCGGCACGGGGCATATTTCTATACCGCCTTACCGGATGGCTCCGGCAGAGCTTAAGGATTAGCTGCAAGAGTTGCTTGATAGGGGACTTGTGCGTCCGAGTGTTTCGCCTTGGGGAGCTCCTGTTCTGTTCGTCAAGAAGAAGGACGGCAGTTTGAGGTTGTGCATTGATTATCGTCAATTGAACCACGTTACGGTGCGAAATAGGTATCCATTACCTCGCATTGACGATTTTTTTGATCAGCTCCAGGGTGCAGGACATTTTTCTAATATTGATTTGAGATCGGGTTATCATCAGTTGCGGGTTCGGAATGATGACATTCCGAAGACTGCTTTTCGTATGCGCTACGGGCATTATGAGTTTTTGGTGATGTCGTTCGGACTCACCAATACCCCAGCAGCGTTCATGGATTTGATGAACTAGATTTTCAGGCCGTTCCTTGACCAGTTCATGTAGAGTTAGCATAGCACCTTAGCAAGGTTTCGGAAGGCATCACACATGCCATATTGAAATTTTTGGCGTGCTAAACAAACCCTAACCAAGATCTTAACTAGAGACTTAGGGTTAAACATGCATGTAAACAACTTTACATCTAAGAGAGAGGGATTACAACCTTTGTAATCTGTTCCTTCACTTCGTAAGCTCCGTATTGAGGTCCCTTCGCTGCGATCATCGAGTACCCGGACTCTAGAGAGGCTCCATGTAGCGTTTTGAAAATCGTTTCGGTGAAATTTCGGAAAATCGGTAAAATGAGGGGGTTTTCTGTAAAAAGTCAAAATACAAATATCGTATTATAAAAATTAAATATACATATTCTAGCTATGTAATTGCTATTATTTGGTGTTTATTGAGCCGCTGGTGAAATTTCAAATTTTCTGAAAAAAATATTATTTTATTATTATTTTAAGCCGTCACTAATACATTTAATTAGGGAAAATTACAAATTGGAATGAGTTGAAACAAATTTTGTGCATCATAAAACATTAAATAAAAATTTATCATGTGGTTTTTGGAACGAAATCATTTGCCAAAACGGTTTAGAAATTATTGAAGAAAAAAGGCTTTTTTTTAGCGTAAATGGATGTTTGGGGTATTGTATTTATCATTTTTCATCACCCCACACCCGTGCCCACACCCACACACCCCCACTTACTCCTCCCCATGGCTGAATTCAGCACCCACCATATTTTTTTCCCCACTTGATTTTCAAGGAAAAAGAAATGAAAGAAAAGAAAAGAAAATGAGTGAAGTAGTTAGACTTTTGACTTTGTTTGACCTTGACCTTGTCCCCCCCATTTTCCTCACCTCCCTCTCTCTCCCCCACCCACTTTTCTGGCCGAAAATTCCTTCTCCCCACAGCAGCCCCCCCTCCATTTTCCCCTCTCTTTTCCCCTCAAAACTTCATGAAAAATTGCATCAAAAATCCACCAAAAATCCCACAAAATCAAAATCAAAGTCCTACCCATTTTAGCTTAGCCCGTTTAGCATGGATCCTTGTGAAAAGAGAGCATTTTGGGAGGCCATGGAGTCTTGTGGACCTTCATATATTTTTGGGTATAATTCTAAAACTTTTTGTTGCTTAAATTGTTACTAAATTCTTAAGCTAATTTAATTAAGTGTTATTTGGATATGTGAGTTTAATTGCAAGTTTTGGAATTCAAGTTGTGAAATTGAATGCAAGTTAGGGTTTATAAAATTGGTGTATGGTTGTGTGTTATAATTAGGCTTTGTTGTCATGTTAATACAAGTTTAGTAGCTAGTGCTAATAGCTAGCTTAAAAATTTTGTTATTTTGCTAATTTGCTTACTAGGTTTTTGAAATTTGTTAAATTCTTGGGATTAAAAATGTGATTAGGTTTTTCTTGGCTTCATTAACTTTATTAAGTGTGGTTTAATGCTTTGGATCATGCAATTCTAAGCTAGATTGTAGTTTGTGCATTTTGCTTTGAAATTGTTAAAAAGGGTATTTTTGTAAACTAGAATATTAGGATTTTTGGAATTTAATGAGATTAAATTCCGGAAATTGTTTATACGACTTATTTAAGATATTTAATAAATATATTGGCCGCTACATTCATTTAAACATCGTGTTTTGTACAAAAACAGCGAATTGTGCTTGCTAGATTTTCGGAAAAATGACTTTTTAAGTGAAATTGGCGTTTTTGTGAGTTTTAACCTAGTTTATATTAAAATTAGTGTTCGTGAATGTGCAAATGAGTGTGATTGGATTTTCTCGATGGTTTGACGTTCGTACATCGACATCGTGGGTTGGTTTGACTATTCCTTCATGCGTGGGCGATAGGTTTGGACCTATGCGTGATACGCGTGCCGATTTGATTTTCGTATGCCGTTTCGATTTCGAATTTAGTTTTAATGCGATATGGTACGTTATGATATGTAGGTACCCCCATGTGGACTTCGAGACGACAAGCAAGCGCGTGGCGACGTCGGCACCGGCTAGCGAGGACCAGGTGAGTAGATTTATATCTACGGAGAGAAGTCGGGTGGATGGCGTATAGCACCCCCGCAGTCCGTGGTGGTGTATACGGATGCGTATACACACCAACAATTATTATATGTTTTTGGGATTAATAACGGTGCTTAGGATGGATATTAGTGTGTTGGATTTTTTTAGCATTGCGAACCCTAGGGTAGTGTTGCACTACACATACACACATACATACTTGCATACATTCCTATTGATATGTGCTCATGGGAGTCATTATAGCTATGTGTTCACATGGTTATGGGACTATGTGTTCACATACGGATTGAGGATGATACTTGGGATTGAACTGAGTCGATGAGATTCGATTTGAGGACGTGAGATCGGTGATATAGCAGGGTTCATATCTTAGATACGACATGACGTTGTAGCGGGTCCTTGACGTAGTGTTTCACACACGTCCATGCTTACATAGGCGGTATCAGTATGGTACTAGATGTAGATCAGTACCCCGATCATGATATTTGATAAAGAGGATACCGGGTGAATAGTATGATGAATGTGATATTGACCCGTACCCAGATTGGGATGCCGTACGACGGATTTACGTACGAGCTATATTGATGATTGATCCGCACTCTTGACTTGGGATGCCTGATTATAGATATGGTATCGGATATGATATTATTGAGGCGGGATCACCGACTATACATATACAGGTATGTATATGTATCGACTCAGATGATAGGCGGTTTCCTTACCTGTAGTTCAGCTTGTTAGTTCAGCCGTATAGTTTAGTGTAGTTGTTAGATTAGATTAGACTTCTCACCTATTTCAAAAACTAACGAATCGTGGGCATTTTTAAAGACAGCTCAAGGGAATCTACGGATATTTCAAAAACGACGTATCTTTTCATAAAAACACCGTAGCCCCTATTTTCAAAACCCCATGATTCGTGTTATTTCAAAAGGCACCATTCGTAGGACTTATATTAGATTATTGCAGATTAGTTATCGTTGTGTCTAGTATTCAGCTCCCGCACATTATTGCTGTTCGCTCTGCCTCGCATATTTATTTTGCTGCATATTCCATTATTGATATCATGTTGTTAGGACACCAGCACCATTACCGATGATGCGTATGTACCACGTACACCTACTTGCCGGCTCACACACATCTTCATCGGTAATTGCCATGTCACGTACATTTTAGAGAATATAATTGCTTGACTTAGATTGTTAGCTGGTAGTTTTGACATGATATTAGTGTACTTCCCTTATATGCCATATTAGACATTGTAGTTATTACCTACCACTTCATGCATACTGTTATTCAGTTGTTCATGCCTAGTTCATTATCATTGACATATGCACTTGTGATGATTTCTTGAGATTTATGATATTTCTGGATTTCGGGGAAAGCCGCAAAATTTACAACTTATGATCTTTTAAAATATAAAATGTTGCGGTTTTCTAGTAATGTAAAGTGTTGTCCACCATGAGTTTGCTGTGGTTTTGGAGATCCGTGTCGAGGAGTGGAGGAACCGTCACGGGTACATGGTGGGCCCGGTATGGTACCCCGGGGTAAGATGAATGTGGTGTTGACGTTGAGCCCGGCAGGGGAGCACTACCTACCGGTGATATTACCCGACGCGTCGGATATCCGGAGGATACCGTCGTGGTCTTGAGATGGATGGTAGGGGCCGGTCCGGACTGACGGCGCCCTAGATATTGAGATTGAGACATTGATATTTCGAGACAGTGAGATTTATGTTTTGTGTCGATGCTAGACACTGTTGATACTGATTTCATTATGATACCTCAGTTTAAAAATACGAAAGAAATCTCACTAATTTATGAAAACAGTTTCTTCATTTACATGTATTCTGTTTCATGCATTCATACCTCATTCATATGATATATTGCTACCTGAGGCACTGACACGGGCACATGAAATTATACTCGGGTTAGATATCACCCTAGTCATTATTATAGGCTGCCTGTTATACTTATATTTGAGGATATATTATGATCATTGACCTAGGTTGCGTTATTTATGTGATTTCTGTGCGTAGATGTTTTTCTATTCACGAGTTGGCAACTCACCCCCGTTGTGCCCCAGTTTCTTGCAGATTTGCCGTACAGGTTTCATTACGGCTTGCGGGCTCAGTTTCATTCGGGTGATTTGCTAGTAGTTGGGTTTACTTGTATCATACCCCCATTATATATCTTGTATATCATTATTCTGTTGTATCTAGAAGTTCCATAAACCAAACATGTATCTATTGAGATAGAACCAGTGTTGTTTATTCTTTCGACCTTAGAGTCGCTCGTTATATTTCTGGTGGTTTTGAGTTCCCTTTTGAGTTTTTGATTCTCGCCGTTGGCGTTGTATATTATATTGCTTGTGTGGTTGTGACCGTCGATTGACGAAGAGCTAGCTCCCGCTTGGGGATGCCTTTTTCTTGATTTCGTATACTATTCATGTTGTATCCCGTTTGGGGGCCAGTATTTACAAAGGAGACTCTGCCGAAATTTTCAGTAAATTTTTGATGCTTTTAAAAACCGCATAATTCGGCTAATGCTATTGAAACTACTTGCTTTAATTTGGTTTTGCCTGCACTCTACTACTTTTCTTGGTTTGAATTTCTGGGATTTCGGTTTACTTAGATTACGTACGCCTTGAGACGTTCGTAGTTTAAGTGCCGGTCATGTTCCGTACTTTCGGATCGTGACACTCCATGAAGAGAAAGATGCAAGCTTGCTTCCAATCTTCAATAACTAAGATGATCTACCCTGAAGAAACTCAAACCCAAGCTCTTGCTTCACTAATCAAGTATTAGCAAAGCAAACACCCTAATCTAAGTGGCTAGAATAGATGAGGATGAAGAAGTAGGAATTTAGTTCTCTTTTGTTTTCAATTTCTCACTCATTATCATCACATGTCAAAAAGCTAGAAAGCTTTTTTTAAGAGGAAGAAGAAGAACAAAACCATTTGTGATGAATAATGAAAATCATTGTTGTGGTTACAAATCAACCTTGGGTTAAGAATGAAGGGCTTTAACCCATGTAGAGAATAAACCTGAGGTAAAGGGTTTGGGTTGGGTTAAGAAATATCTTTACAAAATATCTTAGCAAAAGAACAAAAAAAAGCTCCATGAAGCTTCATGAAAAAGCTAACCCAAATGCTAACCCAAATCAAACCTTAACTTGTTTTAATCTCCACAAAACATGTTGTATTTGTAACCCTAACTTGTTATAATATTATATATCACATATATAATATATATTTTGCAACAAAAGAAAATAATATAATTAACATATATCGCATATATATCAATGTATTATCCGATGAGAAAATGAATCAGTAAAGCGAGCTTATATTAGTTAACGTAATACAATATATCACATATATAATTATACATTAAATTATCGAATCAACACTTGATCCGACAATCCAGCTATATTGCATATAACCGACTAATATAACATGTACCGATTCATCGAATCAACACTTGATCCGATGACCCGGCTATATCACATATACCCGGCATATATCATATATCGCGAGAATAGAATACGGTATCTCATATCGTATTATTCTCGGTCCCGCACATATCACATAAGTTCTCCTACTCCATTTTTCTTGAGCCAGGAAACCTCTGTGTAGGACTCTAAAGAATCGTCAATACGCCGGTAGTAGGTTATGATCATATCAAACACCCACAAGCTGCAAGCGGTCAGCTAAACGTAACAGCCACCAAGGTATTGAGCAATCAGAAGATCAACAAGCAAGCCTGTACATTCTCCTGTGAATCCAATCAGTAACACTCCCGTACTCTCCGGTCTCTTCTTCTGATATGTCGCATATCCAGTCTATGGGTGGTAAAACGTCAGACCCCAGTAACCGATAAGTCGTGTCGATATAAGGTCCATAACAGTTCGAGAAACTACTGATAACACTTACCAGTAAATCTCAGCAACCCTGTCCAGGGATTTCTAGTTATAGCCAATCGAACACAGTGCAACATCAACTCCCTATACCGGGAGAGACGAAACCCCTCCTATCGCTCATTGCCTCCATGTGATTCGGGACTGTACCCAAAAGCCACCATTTTGTACGCCTTCTTAGACGTGGTATGATGGAAATCAAAGCACAGTGGGAATCACACAAGACTCTACGACGATCTCGGGTCTACAGACTAACCTGTACCAGTGTCACCAGAGAACTGCCATATGACGTGAGGTAAAATACCATCTGGGAGTTCTCGGCGAATCCGTCCAGTGTACCCAGTCTCCACTGAGCACCCGAATACTGTCTCTGATGTCAAACACCAATGGATATGGGATCATCCTTCGCCCATCTACATGGGTCAAAAAGCATACGCTAGTCTACTCTGGTATATCGATGCCCTGTCTCGATACACCTGCGACTAGGAACATTTGTAGGATGTACTTAGCGACTACACTGTCCCCACTAGTATGATCTGCATCATAGTCCTGATAGTCAAGTACTCATCCTAAGGGCTTTATCAACATGTAACATACAGACTATCAGAATACAGGTTAAGATAAAGTGCAACCAGATAACATACTGTCATGTCGAGCAAGAAAGTCCTCCATATATATGTCCAAGCATCCACTACATTATATATCGCATGTACAGTATGTAAGTCTACGGTAGCGCCCCGGCCGTCTACAGACGCCAAATGCGGAACAAAAACTTTTTAACTGGCGCTATCGTATACTTTAACCCGGATCTGCCATTATTGCTCAACTAACAAACTGTAAAGAGAGTAGAAAGGTTATACCGAACGATCCGAGTCCTTCGTTCTTTAACCATCATCCCACGCTCCGTTGCGGCTGCTCCGATCTCTTCGAGCTCTGATCTGCTCGTCCAAGTGCCACCACGTCAACGATTCTTTAAACAGGCTCCCGCCTCTGACTCGAGGCAACTCGGTCATCAATTTTGCTAAAAGCGATGACCAAGATTGATGTAGAGAATGAGTAGAAGACTTTGTCTCGTTCCGTTAAAGCCATGGATGAACGGTTAATGAAGTTGCCATAGGAATCGGGTGATGGAATGAAATGAGCTGTGAAATTCCATACACCCCAAAATCTATCATAATTTTTTTACCAAATGAAACATCAAGTGAGAGAGTGAGAGAGGAGGGGGCCGGCCATCTTATAAGGAGGTGGGGGGTGAGTGCAGGAGGAGGGAGGTGACTATAAGAACAAATATCATGTGTGAACACAAAGTGTGAACACAAAGAAAGCAACCAATGAAAACTTAACACCATTCTAACCTAGTCACCACCTTCTAGATGCTTCTAGAAACTTCCACACTCATCTCACGAAAAGATAAATCCGTCTTTAACCGAATGTTAAAAGACGGCTGATAGAAAACTGGAAACTGGCAACTTCCAAAAGTGATCCCGAAACGAATTTCAGGATAACCCCGTAACTGTATAAATAAACCTGCATTTGTATTACGACCGAATACAAATGCAACTGAGACAAAGATATTATATCTACTCAATATAATACTTGGATCCGGCTTAAACCAAAGTCGACCAATATCAACTGCCCGAAATCTGACACGTGCGTAAATGCACGTGCATTTTCCGAACCCTGCCATAAAACCATATGACCTCTACAACGTTTCGCCCAAACTTGGGAAACTGTCTGTGGGGGACTCTAATGACTCGTCAGTACCCTGGCAGTGGGTTTAACCACAAACTGTCAGCGGCACTAGCTATGCGTAACGGCTGCCCATGGACTGACCTCAAGGGAGGCCGATGAGTGAACTCATCCGGAAACCCTACTGAGCCTAACAGTGACAATGTATATACAGTCCGGTCCGTTCGTCAATGAGTATCGCATATCTGCCTAGGGGGCTAGTAACGTCAGACCCCCAATAGCAGTATAAGTCGTGTCGGAGTGTAGCCCAATAACACCCTGAGATACCACTGGAGTACCTACCAGTAAATCTCCTGCCACGGCCGTGGGCTTTGTGTAATGGCTCTCCTAGACATAGCACGATCTCGCCCCCAATACCGGGAGAGACGAATTCCCTGCCGATCCGCTCATGTGCCTCTATGTGGCTCGGGACTGTACCCAAAAACTACCTGTTTGCACGACTCCTTTGAGCCGTGGTAGGATAGAAATCAAAGCACAGTGGGAACTCACACGAGACAAATGACGACCTCAGGTCGATGAACTAACCTGTACACATGTCACCAGAGAACTGCTATCTGACGTTGGGTATAATACTAACTAGTAGATTCCCGGCGAGTCCTGTCCGGTGTACTCATAACCTAATGAGCACCTGTATACATCTTAGGTGATCCAACTGACACCAGTGGCTAGTGAGACTGGACACCGCCCCTCGTCGGGGTCTCGACTGTATACACTAGTCTACTCCGGAGTATCGATGCCCTGTCTCGAAACTCCCACGACTAGGGACTACAATTAAGGATATGCGTATAAACTACCCAACTCTCACGTATATGATCGCCATCATACTGTTGGTAGTAAAGCAAGATCCTAAGGGCTCTATCAAAGTGTAACATGTAATCAGTCACCTGAACATGTACACGACTGATAAAGGCAAACCAGATAGCATACTATCATCTCGAGTAAGACTGTCCTACTGGTATAGGTCCTCCGCAATCATTGCAATCACGTACCTGCGATCCAATAATTGACTATGAGGGCACTATCACCAACAATCTCCCACTTGCACTTAAGGCTAATTATTGCGATGTCGACTACTCACAGTCCGTGTGAAACCGAACATCCAACTCCTCTACTAATCAGTTTCACAAAGCCCGTTTGTAAAACTATTGTGTTCGAGAAATAGCCTCAGTGAGTGGATCCGCCTAGAAGTTTCTTTCTATATCTCTCTTAATCTCAAGTTCGCGGAGAAAGCCATCTCCCGAATCGAGTAATACCTGACTTAGAATATGTCTGGATATCTGATGGGACCTAGTTCATAAATGAACTCTTAATCCAAACTTCTTACACTGTATCGATCACTGAACCTAATCAGAATCCGGCACCTAGCCTCCCACAGTATCCTCTTGGACAACCTGTCCATAATACTGTCCCTTGTCAGAGGGGAAAAAAACTATAACTCTGACAATCACTCTGTCAACCATGTCACCTTTGAAGCCTGGAATGATAATCGTTTCCCGAAGGAGGCTGCCGTCATCAAATCCGTAGAACATGTACTTATGTTCTATAACTGCTTCCTTATGTTTCTCCAGGATTGGATTAATACAAACTTATTGCATCTAGTGCAAAAACAACATATGGTGTGGTACTTGACATCTCATGATTGACTCAGTTGCCTACGCAAGTGATCTGCCAATCATGCCCATCCCTCTCCCCATTAGTCTGTAAGACACCTTTAGAGAGGGTGACTCCATCACTTGCAGGTACACCACCATGCCAGGAGTCATCTATTCTAAAAACCATTAGAATACTGTCAGAGTACCCACATTGGGAAACTACCCTAATCCAGATCTAAAACCATAGATCTAGAAACCAGAATGTCTGATATTATATCCATATCCTGTTTGGAGAAACAACTGTGTGACGATCAAAGTACAACCGATCGTAGTGTAGGAATTTTACTTCCTACTCTGTGTATGTCATCCAGATACCATGACATCACACCCTACTACCTTCTTAACAGATCTATCTCCTATTCTGATGCAGTCAAACCTATGACTGTCACATCAAAATTAGATGATCTATCTCCGCTATAACTGCTCAAATCTATAAATAGACATAAACTACTTGCCCACTATGCTTCCGCTGCTCCCACTGACCACAACAACCATCCTACCGGGTCTCATAGCCTGGAACAACAGTAGTGTCAAGTCTGGGTAGATAAGAACCTCCCTGTCACCGTCTTTGAGGCTACCGAAGTACCTCTCGGGTGTCTGAGGTTACCTACCATATCTGCGGAGTGGCCATTGGAATGTCAAACCTGATTGAATATATATGTCCTATTAAATTTTCCGTAATCGTTTGCGGTTCTGGAATCTCTTCCAGTTCTATCATATTCCCACTACTGTTTTCTGAAAAAATCCATTTTACTAAAACTGTGGCGAGTCAAGAACAATATCACTATTGATCTTCCAAATGATAGAATATCAACCCTCGTCATAGCCAGGGTCAACCCACAAACAGCCATTACAGAAACGTGCCCTGAGTTTTCCAGAGTCTGGTTTTAAGCATAAGCTGGACAACTCCCCGTACCTTAACATCTTTTAAGGTACGAACTATTCTATATCCAATATAGAAACTTTGGCACTTATTTAATTGGAACCAGATTCAAAATCATGCAGCTGTCTCCAGTGCATATCAACTTAATAGAAAGAGGCTAATCAGTATTACTCAACTTAGGAATCCATCCAATTATGAGTAACCTGAAAGAGAAACACGTTTCTCAAAACCATTACTATTAGCTGAATACCAATCACAAGAATCTACATCTTCGATCTCTTTGAAGAATCCCGATACTTGTGATACCTGGTTCTCTACTTTATTCTTATACCCACAACTTCTCAAAACTTAGACCTTTTATTTCTATGAAACACTTGTCTAAATACTAGAGAAGTTATAAGTAAACAGAACATAGTACGAGGACCTACCCCTTTGTCCTGATGGACACTTGGACAACATACAATACTCTGTATAAGTCCGCTGAGTTGAGCAACTCAAAACCTGTGCATCGTAGGTTGAAAACTGTATCCTGGCGATTTCCTCAAATATTACCAATTACAACGAATTCCGATATTAAGAGGATGATCGCCTAATTCCCAATAACTTACTCCCACTCATCATCTGTAAAACCATACAGATATGAGAATGAAACCTGGTAAATACATACCCTTAGAGTAAGTATCTAATCGGAAAAACAGTTTTCTTTTAACGATGCACTGAAACATGAAAATGTTTCGTAGGGGTATCTTGGTATTCATAGCAATGCCTCTTCCATAATCCAATTCATGACTATAACCGTATATTTCTTTGCCATCTCTCCAAATCCTTTTATTTGTCTTTAGTCATTACTTTCTGTACACCATCGTTAGGCTAAATGGTTTTCTTCCTTCCCTACCATTCGGCACCAGCCTATGGTTTGGAAGAAGACTGTCCAGTAAGCATAATAGGTGTACCCTCCTAAACCAAGGAGTACTCGCATCTCGAGAGAAGGTGATGATAAAAGACAACTGAATAATACCTTATTCTGTTAAAGGTGAAATAGGAGTGGCGACGAAGTACGCGGTTTTGGTCGTAAATGATAACAGTCGCAATTTACTTTGCCCTCTTTCTAATCCCTTTATTTTGTCTTTACATATTACCTTCTGCACACCCTACTTAGGATAATTGGTTTTCTTCATTCCCTACCTTTCGACACCTGCCTATGGTTTGGAATAAGACTATCCAATAAGCGTAATAGGTGTACTCTCATAAACCAAGGAGCCCTCGCAACCTGAGAGAAGGTGATAATAAAAGACAACTGAATAAACCAATTCTATTTCTCCTGAACCTGGATCCATCCTCGAAGAAGTCCCTTCGAGTTCGTATATAGCCATACGATGGATCTATCCAATGGAAGTGGATGTCCGTAGTAATACGGGGTGTTCTGAGAAATACAAAGGGTAAAAGAAGGAGTGGCAATGACTTATGCAACTCAGACAATCCAAAAGCCAGTATTTTAAGAAGGTTCGGTTAACATGGTCACTGAGTCATAGTCTAGGGTCGGTCAAAGGTCGCTGCCAAAGAGAGAGAAAAGAAACACTTTGCGTGCACTCTAACCTAGATCAGAAAGGTTATCACTTTATCTAATCCGGAAACCTCCCACTGTCCTGTCAAATTCTCCTCCAAACCTGAAAGAAGAATCAATCAGGATCACCCGAAGAGTAAACCAACTCATCAGTGGGAATCGGGATCCAACTCTCATCGCATGATAACGTGATAGAATGCATCCACGTTACTCATACTCCAGAAGGTATGCGCATACTTGGCAAGTTTCAGTTTCTTTAGAAACTCCCGATATCATTTTTGCCCCATGCTCTTATAACCTTGGCGTTAAGTCAAAATGTCATAAGTCATATGCCAAGTTCTACCCGTCACTATCTTGTTAATTTGAACCCACCCGCACATGCCCTTGGCGTTAGGTCAAAATGGCAGAACGGCTGTCCCAAACCAACTCATCTATCTATGCAATAAATGAATACCCAGCAGCTACCAAACACTATGCCTTGGCATTAGGTCAAAATACATAGCTTGAATACTACTGAATACCCAAAAGAAGTGACGGAGGGCTACGACTGGTTTTTGGCGAAAAACCTTTAACGTAGTGAACTTGATATCGCTGAAGAAACCTGATAGCTTTTTAAAATATAGTGGCGAAAACCTTTTGCTAAAGAGGTCACCCCCGGTGAAGGGATCTCGGCTCTTTCCTCGTGGAATGAGGTGCAGGATATTCCACTGAATACCAAGGTGCAAAGCAACTTGTAATCGACTATAGTGAAGTTATTACCCTGACGCAAACTTCTGCCCAAGGGGTCAGTCCCGGTGAAGGGATATCGGCCCTTGCCCCGTCGAATGAGGTGCCGGATATTCCACTGAATACCGCTATGCAAAAAAAAAAGGAAACGTCTTTGCAATAACACTTTTTAAATTTGTTCCAATAACTGCAAACAGGTTTGTTTTACTTTGCATTGATCAGAATCAACGCAGTCCCATCAATCAATCACACCAGAAAAAAACGAAAATAAAATGTACGTATATGCCATCCGCATTCGTCACTGGGTCCCGTCATCACCCGTAAGGTTACTTAACTAACGACAGAGCGGGGACTGGACTAGCGCGGGTGTAAAACATATACAACATCTAATAGTATATAAACCAATATACAATAATCGCTCCAGGCATGATAATATGCAACATTACAGGAAAGTAATAAGTATCACAGAACAATACAGATAATCTGGGATCCCCGAGTTTCACAGAGCCGCTGCTGAAACCCGACGTTCCCCTGTCATGTGGATAGCCTGTGCAATGAAACCTAGACCCCTACGGGTGCGGCAAGTTACCCGCCAAAACCTGAAGCGAGGCAGCCCCCTACAGCAAAGTGAATGGACCACCCAGCACTTCACGGAATCCGGTAATCTTGGGCACCCCTCCTTGGGTCAACCTGTACCCCCTACGAGTGCGGCGAATAGTCTGTGAATTCTAGAGTGAGGCCCCTCTACCTCTCAAAGCCATGAGATGCGGACCCGTTGCCCCCCAGAACCCGGCTATCCGTGCAATCCGTCGCGGGGCAAAACCTAGTACAGTAATGAAAAATAGTACAACAGGTACATCGACCGCAAACTGGTCGTGCCCCAAAAGAATATTATACAGCAGGCAGTGACGGCAGTCCACATGTTGGACGCTCGCCCCGTAATATCAAATGTACAAATAAATCCAAACTGCACTACCATTGCACACTGCTATCCACCATGACAAAACCGCAATATCACAGCACAACAAAGAACATCAACGCGAATGTCACGTTCGCAAACTCGTCTAAAAGAACTATAACAATCAGACGCGGTTTACCGATCAAATGACATTCCCGGTCGGAGATATAATGTAAGCACTGTAAACTAACATGTTTAAATTTCGATCGACTAAATATCACGAGGTGGGCCCCACGAACAACTGGTGTACAGCAACAAAATCTGGGCCCAAAAGATATATTCTAAAACCCCCAATTTCCAGAGAAGAATACACTGTGCAAGTTTGGGGGCATGATCACACCAAATGGCCGCGGATGCGTGGTCAAACCCTAGGTTTGACCGCGATTCCGCGGCGGTTTGGTCGTATCATGTGCCCAAATTTCTACAGTATTCTTAGAAAACCCTGCACAGATTTCTGTGATATGTAGAATAATTTTAGGACATCATTTAAAATCGACAGAAACTGTGAAGCTTGAAAATTGTGTTTTTCGAAATTCGGTTCGATCGATATTTTAAACATGTTAGCACAAGTTAGTATAGCATAATGGTGAGGCTCTGATACCACTGTAAGTCTACGGTAGCGCCCCGGCCGTCTACAGACGCCAAATGCGGAACAAAAACTTTTTAACTGGCGCTATCGTATACTTTAACCCGGATCTGCCATTATTGCTAAACTAACAAACTGTAAAGAGAGTAGAAAGGTTATACCGAACGATCCGAGTCCTTCGTTTTTTAACCATCATCCCACGCTCCGTTGCGGCTGCTCCGATCTCTTCGATCTCTGATCTGCTCGTCCAAGTGGCACCAAGTCAACGATTCTTTAAACTGGCTCCCGCCTCTGACTCGAGGCAACTCGGTCGTCAAGTTTACTAAAAAAGACGACCAAGATTGATGTAGAGAATGAGTAGAAGACTTTGTCTCGTTCCGTCCAAAGCCGTGGACGAACGGTTATTGAAGTTGCCATGGGAATCGGGTGATGGAATGAAATGAGCTGTGAAATTCCATACAACCCAAAATCTATCATAATTTTTTTACAAAATGAAACATCAAGTGAGAGAGTGAGAGAGGAGGGGGCCGGCCATCTTATAAGGAGGTGGGGGTGAGTGTAGAAGGAGGGAGGTGACCATAAGAACAAATATCATATGTGAACACAAAGTGTGAACACAAAGTGTGAACACAAAGAAAGCATCCAATGAAAACTCAACTCCATTCTAACCTAGTCACCACCTTCTAGATACTTCTAGAAACTTCCACACTCATCTCAAGAAAAGATAAATCCGTCTTTAACCGAATGTTAAAAGACGGCTGATAGAAAACTGGAAACTGGCAACATCCAAAAGTGATCCCGAAACGAATTTCAGGATAACCCCGTAACTGTATAAATATACCTGCATTTGTATTACGACCGAATACAAATGCAACTGAGACAATGATATTATATCTACTCAATATAATACTCGGATCCGGCTAAACCAAAGCCGACCAGTATCAACTGCCCGAAATCTGACACGTGCGTAAACGCACGTGCATTTTCCGAACCCTACCATAAAACCATACGGCCTCTACAACGTTTCGTCCGAGCTTGGGAAACTGTCTGTGGGGGACTCTAATGACTCGTCAGTACCCTGGCAGTGGGTTTAACCACAAACCGTCAGCGGCACCAGCTATGTGTAACGGCTGCCCATGGACTGACCTCAAGGGAGGCCGATAAGCGAACTCATCCGGAAACCCTACTGAGCCTAACAGTGACAATGTATATACAGTTCGGTCCGTTCGTCAATGAGTATCGCATATCTGCCTAGGGGCTAGTAATGTCAGACCCCCAATAGCAGTATAAGTCGTGTCGGAGTGTAGCCCAATAACACCCTGAGATACTACTGGAGTACCTACCAGTAAATCTCCTGCCACGCCGTGGGCTTTGTGTAATGGCTCTCCAAGACACAGCACTGTAACGTTTTGAAAATCATTTCGGTGAAATTTCGAAAAAACGGTAAAATAAGGGGGTTTTCTGTAAAAAGTCAAAATGCAAATATCTTTATTATAAAATTAAATATACATATTCTAGCTATGTAATTGCTAGTATTTGGTGTTGATTGAGCCACTGCTGAAATTTCAAATTTTCTGAAATTTTTTCCGAAATTAATTATTTTAATATTATTTTAAGCCGGTAAGAAAATACATTAAATTAGCTATAAATACTAATTTAAATGAGCTAATTTTAATCTTTAAAATCATGTTAATTAAAATCTAGTTGTAATATAATTTTTTAGTATTTTATTTCAAGTTTTAATTGATTTATTTTATGGAAAACAAAAATATAGTTATTTTGAACTAAAACTTGCAAATATGGTATTGTGGGGGTCATTTTGCTTAGAATTTTTTTGTAAAGTCTCTCACACTCACCCTCACTCCCCTTGGCCGGCCTCACACTATTGTAGCAGCCCAAGAATTTTATTTCCCTCTTTTTGATCTTAAATCATGTGAGAAATGGGTTAAAATAAGGTTTTTTTATATAGTAAAGTAGGTGGGGGTATTATGATAATTGGGAGGGGCTTTGACTTGGATCTTTTGGCATCATCCCCTGACCTTTTTCCCCCTCTTCCTCTGCTGAAACCAGCAGCAGCAGCCCCCCCTCCATTTCTTCTTCTCTTTTCTCTTCAAAATTCCATCAAAAAATCATCCAAAATGCTTCAAAAATTACACAAAATCAAAATCCACCTTCTACCCATTTTCCTTTGGCTACCATAGCATGGATCTAGGGATTTAGATTTTAATTTGGGAGGCTAAGTGTGCTTGTGGGATCTTCAAATTTATTTGGGTATAATTCTAACCTTATTCATATATTGTTGTTTAATTGCTTCTATATTAACAAATTTGATGTTTAATTGGGTTTTATTGCAACTTTAGGAAATTCAAGACCAGGGTTTGAAATTAATTAGGTTTTTTATCAATAGTTTATGGTTGTAATGAGGAGATTAACATGTAATTATATGCAAAATCTAAGTTGGTTGGTACTTGCTAATTTGTTAAATTAAAATGGTGATAATTTTGCTAAATTGCTAACTAGGTTTTAAAAAATTGTTTAAATATTGGGTTTAAAAATGTGATTAGGTTTTTCATGACTTCATTAACATTATAAAATATAGTTTAATACTTTAGTTCATGAAAATCCAAGCTAAATTGTTGTTTGTGCATTTTTGCTATAAAATTGTTAAATTTGGGTATATTGTAAACTAGAATTTAGGAATTTATGGAAATTGATGAGAATAAATTATAGGAATAGTTTATATGACTTTGTTATGAAATTTAGTGAATATTGTGGCCGCTAAATTCGTTTAAACATCAAGAGGTTGTATTAAAGCGGTTAATTTTGCTTATTAGGTTTTCGGAAAAATAGATTTAAAGCGAATTTGAAGTTTTGGTGATTTTAACCCTATTTTATATATATAATTAAGGTGTTGTGAAACCATGATTCATACGTTTGAGTTTTTCTTGATGGTTTGGCGTTTGTACGCCGACGTCGAGGGTTTTTGGGTTAATTTGTGAAAGCAACTATAGGTTTTGACCTATGTGGGATTCACGTGTCGTTTTTGGGTCATGAGTCGGATTTTAATACGACACGGTGCGTTATGATATGTAGGTACCCCATGTGGACTTCGAGACGACAAGCAAGCGCGTGGCGACGTCGGCACCGGCTAGCGAGGACCGGGTGAGTAGATTTATATCTACGGGGAGAAGTCGGGTGGATGGCGTATAGCACCCCCGCAGTCCGTAGTGTAGCTCATATATATATATATATGTTTATATAGGTGTTTTATAATATGAGAATGTTTATTCATGTTATGATTATGTGTTCATGGATTAGCTTTAGGTTTGTTGCGAAACCCTAGAGTAGTTGTTATACCCACATACGCACACACAGACTTGCATACATTACTTTCTTGTGCGCCGATTGGGATGTGTATATATGTATATATGCGTGGGTATAGGACTATGCATATGTACATTCATATACACATGCATGGATAATAAGGATAGTACTTGGGATTTAAGATGAGTCGATGAGATTTGATTTGAGGCCGTGAGATCGGTGATATAGCAGGGTTCGTATTTGAGATACGACATGACGTTGTAACGGGTCTTGACGTAGTGTTTCACACACGTGCATGCATACTTAGGCGGTATCAGTATTGTACTAGACGTAGATCAGTATCCCGATCATTATATTTGATAAAGAGGATACTGGGTGAATAGTATGATGAATGCGATATTGACCCGTACCCAGATTTGGGATGCCGTACGACGGATTTACGTACGAGCTATATTGATGATTGATCCGCACTCTTGACTTGGGATGCCTGCTTATAGATATGGTATCGGATTTGATATTATTGCGGCGGGATCACCGACTATACATATACAGGTATGTATATGTATCGACTCAGATGATAGGCGGTTTCCTTACCTGTGGTTCAGCTTGTTAGTTCAGCCATATAGTTTAGTGTAGTTGATAGACTAGATTAGATTTCTACCTATTTCAAAACTAACGGATCGTGGGTATTTTAAAAGACAGGTCAAGGGATCTACGGATATTTCAAAAGACGTATCCTTTATTAAAACCACCGTAGCCCTTATTTTCAAAACCCCACGATTCGTGTTATTTCAAAGGGCACCATTGTTTAGTATTTAGCTCCCGCTCATTATTGTTGTTCGCTCCGCATCGCATGCTTATATTATGATTCATATCCTATTATTAATATCATGCTGTTAGGACACCAGCACCATTACCGATGATGCGTATGTACCACGTACACTTACTTTCCGGCTCACACACATCTTCATCGGTAATTGCCATGTCACGAACACTTTAGAAAATACTATTTCATTTGACATAGGTTGTTAGCTAATAGTTTAGACATGATATTAGTGTACTTGCCTTATATGCTAGTTAGACATTGTAGTTATTGCCTGCTACTTCATGCATGTTATTATTCACTATTGTGTCGCATTCATGGATTCTCATGCCTATATTCACTGTTAACATGCTATTGATGACTTGGACTCGGATTTCATGAGATTTCTTGGATTTGGAGGAAAACCGCAAAAACATAAATAAACCTTTTCTCTCTTTTAAAGTAAAAAGTGCGGTTTTCCCATGATGTATGAGTCGTCCACCATGAGTTTGCTGATGGATTTCGAGACCCGATTCGAGTAGTGGAGGAACCGTTTCGGGTACATGGTAGGTCCGGTGCGGTACCCCGGGGCAAGAGGATCGTGTTGTTGACGTTGAGCCTGGCAGGGGAGCACTACCGACCGGTGATATTACCCGACGCGTCGGATATCCGGAGGATACCGTCGTGGTCTTGAGATGGATGGTAGGGGCCGGTCTGGACTGACGGCGCCCTAGATATTGTGATTGAGACATTGAGATTTCGAGATATTGAGGTACAGAGACTGTGATGCAGAGATATCGAGATATTGGGATTACGTTTTGTGCCGATGCTAGGCACTGTTTTATGCTGATTTCATTATGATACCTCATTTTAAAAATACAAAGGAAATCTCACTAAATTATGAAAACAGTTTCTTCATTTACTTGTATTCTGTTTTCATGCATTCATACCTCATTCATATGATATATTGCTACCTGAGGCACTGACACGGGCACATGAGATTACACTCGGGTAAGATATTTACCCTAGCCTTTGTTATAGGCTGCATGTTATATATATAATTGAGGATATATTATGATCGTTGACCTAGGTTGCGTTATTTATGCGATTTATTTCCGTAGATGTTTTTCTATTCACGAGTTGGCAACTCACCCCCGTTGTGCCCCAGTTTCTTGCAGGATTTGCTGTACAGGTTTCATTATGGCTTTGCTGGCACTGCTTCCCATTTCCGGGTGACTTGCTAGTAGGTGGGTTTACTTGTATCGTACCCCCATTATATATCTTGTATATTATTATTCAGTTGTATCTAGAAGTTCCATCAACCAAACATGTATTTATTTTTGAGATAGAGACCAGTGATGTTATTCTTTCGACCTTAGAGTCGCGCGTTGTATTTCTATGGATTTCTTGCTGTTTTGAGTTTCCTTTTGAGTTTTGATCCTCGCCCTTGGCGTTGTATATTGTATTGCTTGTGTGGTTGTGACCGTCGATTGACGAAGAGCTAGCTCCCGCTTGGGGATGCCTTTTTATTGATTTCGTATACTATTCATGTTGTATCCCGTTTGGGGGCCAGTTTTACAAAGGAGACTCTGCCGAAATTTTCAAGAAATACTTGATGTTTTTAAAACCGCATAACTCGGCTTATGCTACTGAAACTAATTGCTTTAAGTTGGTTTTTCCTGCACTCTACATCTTTTCTTGGTTTGGATTTCTGGGTTTTTGGTTTACTTAGATTACGTACGCCTCGAGACGTTCTTAGTTTAAGTGCCGGTCATGTTCCGTACTTTCGGTTCGTGACAAAGTTGGTATCAAAGCGTTAGGTTTTACCTTCGGAGTGTAGGATGACCCTTGGCTGATGGAATAGGTGACTAAAGTAGAGTGACGTACCGTAGGTATGTTCCGCGGCATACTTACGATACGCTACTCCCCTTAAGGAGCCTTAGGATATACATTTCTTTGCTCAGTATCATATTCATTCCTGATCTAGCCTCATCGGTACCAGTTGCGGTTTGCTACCACGATTACGGGCAGGGAGAGCTACAGCTAGAGCTGCGGTCAGCACGAGCTCGTCACGAACGAGGACTGACCAGGGAGAAATTCCGGCGACACACGATTGCAGAGATGTGTCTTTTTACTGTGTTTCCGCGCCACGAGCGTTTGGCGGATCGCCTTTATGAGATTACTCGGATGTGCTGATCGACACTAGAGGATTGAGCCAATGATAGAGGCCAGCCAGATTTTGATGACCGTTGGTGTATTGCTTACTCATGATGATTGAGGCACTGTTCAGCGTGCAGACGAGTGAGCCAGTTGTTGCTGCGAGCGACAAGATATCGCCCCATATGTTGGAGCTATTGCAGTACAGGTTGTACTAAGAGATGATAGAAGGTCGCTGGTCACCCGAGGATGAATGACTAGGACATGTGGTTCGTTCCCCTACCCGATGAGAGGTCATCAGATAGATTGATTCCAGCAAGAGACGACTTCACGCAGAGTCGTTGAGAGTCGACAGAGACGATCGAATGTCAGAAACCTATTATTCCAAGTTTAAAGTATTCAGAAAGACATGCATGCAATTCTATGGACCCTCTAGAAGAATGAAACCCTAACTCGACATAATGACCGTGTGAAAGCCTTTGAACCTTCGGGTTTGCGGCAGTTCCACGGCACCATTAGTGAGGCTTGGGTTTGCCCTTCTACGGCTGGACCATCGATGCTGTGGTACGTACTCGATACTGTTAAACTGTAACCAAGATGTTGAGCTTTTGGGGGATTATGAGGTTCTGACGAATCAATCGGATGGTTCGACTTCAATCGGATGCTGGGTGGTGAGATGCATTCTTGGGAGACTCCAGATACGATGATAGCCATTGGAGCTCAGTCCATGCAGCCATGATGAGATGAGTCCGAAGCAGTCGACATTAGAGAAAAGTGGAGTAAGAGGTTCGTACGAGATCTTGATGAGACTACGTTCCACTCCGCCGACATCAGAGATGCGATGCGCATGCCGAGGCATGGTACTTGGATTTACCTTCCAGAAGGAGTCGCGATGAGTATGCAGTCGTTCCAGAGCAAGATGCAGATATAGGAAAGGATGATGAATTCCGGACAGTTGGCAAAGACGAGACATGGAAGAGACCGTGAGCAGGATTCCTTCCAGGATACTGCTGCAGTGATACTTGCACCCAGGATCAGATGTGTCACATACATTCAGAGAGCCAGAGGCCGACGCCAGTGATATGCTGTCTTACGAGTGGTCGCGATGATTGACCGAGAGATGACCAGAGAAGTGCCAGAACGGAATCATCCCCGTTAGCACATCTGACAGGGCCGATGAGCCGATGGACCGAGAGATTGGTAATTCACAGTGAAGACCTTGACCCAGGAGTGGTCATTGTTACGCACACCAGTAGGCCAGAGTTCATGATCATCGACGAGATGTCCCACTAGTGACCGCGACAGTTGGCCCGAGATTCTTAGAGGATGCACTTGAGCGGTACTATTCCGCCATTATTGATTTCGATGTTTTGGGTGATTTATTCGCATGATTTGATTTTGATGATTGAGGATTACGATCTTTGCACAGTGTTGCACTTGATATCGTTTTCGTGCTTTGGTTTCACATGTTTGTGATTTTACGGTTTTAGACATTTGAGTTGATTTTGTGCGTATGCACGCACACGATTTGGTTCCTGCACTCTGTATAGTTTATATATGCTTGCAGTGCAGTGATACGCCTTTTGTGCACTTAGATGCACTGGACTTCGATTTCGATTGTGATACTTGATATTTGTTTTGTGCACCTTGTGCACCTGATTTGATTTTGCGCATATTCGGCTCTTGATATTGGATTTCATGATTTCGTGCACGATGGATGCACCCGATTTGTATTTTCGCGCATGTTGGGCGCATGTTTTGATGTGCGATTTTGGTGCACACCAGATGCACTAAATCGAGATTCTTCGTGCATGTCAGATGCACCTGATTTTGCTGTCAGGCACACACGTTGCCTACGACAGATGCTTTGTGCACACCCGATACACTTAGATCTTGTTTCTGTGCACTTATATGGCACTTATATGGATTTTGATTGTCGTGCGCACCAGACGCACGTAGTATTCATACGCGTATTTTGGGATTGATTTCTTATAGAGCAATACATTTTTTTTATGATAATTGCGATATGTTTTCGTACTAAGCAGGACTAGTCAGAGGACAGTACCTGAAAATATTTGGCATGCATTGATAGTTATTGAAGGGATTTCCAAAAAGCGAGGTATAGCCTCAGTATTTACCTACGTGTCTGATATGACACGAAATGTTTAAAACAAGGAGACCCTTCTAAATTGTTTCCAAAACGGCGGAACGTACATTTCAAACAAAGGTATATATGTATATAGTTATTTTCTTATAATAGACGTTCGCCACTGTGCAGTTTTATACGCGTTGCACAACGACTTAAAGAGATTTGGCATGCATTTCCTTCAGATACTTACATATATAGATTCGATATTTAAATGTATAGTTTCGAGTTATATCATATTGGTTTTGCTTTGGATTTGGCATTGATATCTTCCCCATGACTCCGATGAATGCGGGATGCTTGACGGAGTTTTGATTTGAGTTATATGCTCATTTTTCAAGCGCATGCGCTGCGCTACGATTTGTTTTATGTATTTACGATTTCGGAGCCCCGACGACTTGATGGTTTTGCTTAGATGTTTTAGTATTTCGGGGGAGTTTTAATTTAAATTCGGGGACCGAATTTCTTTAAGGGGGAAAGATTGTAACGTTTTGAAAATCGTTTCGGTGAAATTTTGAAAAAACGGTAAAATAAGGGGGTTTTCTGTAAAAAGTCAAAATGCAAATATCTTTATTATAAAATTAAATATACATATTCTAGCTATGTAATTGCTAGTATTTGGTGCTTATTGAGCCACTGCTGAAATTTCAAATTTTCTGAAATTTTTTCCGAAATTAATTATTTTAATATTATTTTAAGCCGGTAAGGAAATACATTAAATTAGTGATAAATACAAATTTAAATGGGCTAATTTTAATCTTTAAAATCATGTTAATTAAAATCTAGTTGTAATATAATTTTTTAGTATTTTATTTTAAGTTTTAATTGATTTATTTTATGGAAAACAAAAATATAGTTATTTTGAACTAAAACATGCAAATATGGTATTGTGGGGGGTTTTTTTTGCATAGAATTTTTTTGTAAAGTCTCTCACACTCACCCTCACTCCCCTTGGCCGGCCTCACACTATTGTAGCAGCCCAAGAATTTTATTTCCCTCTTTTTGACCTTAAATCATGTGAGAAATGGGTTAAAATAAGGTTTTTTTATATAGTAAAGTAGGTGGGGGTATTATGGTAATTGGGAGGGGCTTTGACTTGGATCTTTTGGCATCATCCCCTCACCTTTTTCCCCCTCTTCCTCTGCTGAAACCAGCAACAGCAGCCCCCCCTCCATTTCTTCTTCTCTTTTCTCTTCAAAATTCCATCAAAAAATCATCCAAAATGCTTCAAAAATTCCACAAAATCAAAATCCACCTCCTACCCATTTTCCCTTGGCTACCATAGCATGGATCTAGGGATTTAGATTTCAATTTGGGAGGCTAAGTGTGCTTGTGGGATCTTCAAATTTATTTGGGTATAATTCTAACCTTATTCATATATTGTTGTTTAATTGCTTCTATGTTAACAAATTTGATGTTTAATTGGGTTTTATTGCAACTTTAGAAAATTCAAGACTAGGGTTTGAATTTAATTAGGGTTTTTATCATTAGTTTATGGTTGTAATGAGGAGATTAACATGTAATTGTATGCAAAATCTAAGTTGGTTGCTACTTACTAATTTGTTAAATTAAAATGGTGATAATTTTGCTAAATTGCTAACTAGGTTTTAAAAAATTGTTTAAATATTGGGTTTAAAAATGTGATTAGGTTTTTCATGACTTCATTAACATTATAAAATATAGTTTAATACTTTAGTTAATGAAAATCCAAGCTAAATTGTTGTTTGTGCATTTTTGCTATAAAATTGTTAAATTTGGGTATATTGTAAACTAGAATTTAGGAATTTATGGAAATTGATGAGAATAAATTATAAGAATGGTTTATATGACTTTGTTATGATATTTAGTGAATATTGTGGCCGCTAGATTCGTTTAAACATCAAGAGGTTGTATTAAAGCGGTTAATTTTGCTTATTAGGTTTTCGGAAAAATAGATTTAAAGCGAATTTGAAGTTTTGGTGATTTTAACCCTATTTTATATATATAATTAAGGTGTTGTGAAACCACGATTGATACGTTTGAGTTTTTCTCGATGGTTTGGCGTTTGTACGCCGACGTCGAGGGTTTTTGGGTTGATTTGTGAAAGCAACTATAGGTTTTGACCTATGTGGGATTCACGTGTCGTTTTTGGGTCATGAGTCGGATTTTAATACGACACGGTGCGTTATGATATGTAGGTACCCCAGATGGACTTCGAGACGACAAGCAAGCGCGTGGCGACGTCGGCACCGGCTAGCGAGGACCGGGTGAGTAAATTTATATCTATGGGGAGAAGTCGGGTGGATGGCGTATAGCACCCCCGCCGTCCATAGTGTAGCTCATATATATATATATCTTTATAGGTGTTTTATAATACGAGAATATTTATTCATGTTATGATTATGTGTTCATGGATTAGCTTTAGGTTAGTTGCGAAACCCTAGAGTAGTTGTTATACCAACATACGCACACACAGACTTGCATACATTACCTTCTTGTGCGCCGATTGGGATGTGTATATATGTATATATGCGTGGGTATGGGTCTATGCATATGTACATTCATATACACATGCATGGATAATAAAGATAGTACTTGGGATTTAAGATGAGTCGATGAGATTTGATTTGAGGCCGTGAGATCGGTGATATAGCAGGGTTCGTATTTGAGATACGACATGACGTTGTAACGGGTTTTGACGTAGTGTTTCACACACGTGCATGCATACTTAGGCGGTATCAGTATTGTACTAGACGTAGATCAGTACCCCGATCATGATATTTGATAAAGAGGATACCAGGTGAATAGTATGATGAATGCGATATTGACCCGTACCCAGATTTGGGATGTCGTACGACGGATTTACGTACGAGCTATATTGATGATTGATCCGCACTCTTGACTTGGGATGCCTGCTTATAGATATGGTATCGGATATGATATTATTGAGGCGAGATCACCGACTATACATATACATGTATGTATATGTATCGACTCAGATGATAGGCGGTTTCCTTACCTGTAGTTCAGCTTGTTAGTTCAGCCGTATAGTTTTGTGTAGTTGATAGACTAGATTAGATTTCTACCTATTTCAAAACTAACGGATCGTGGGTATTTTAAAAGACAGGTCAAGGGATCTACGGATATTTCAAAAGACGTAACCTTTATTAAAACCACCGTAGCCCTTATTTTCAAAACCCCACGATTCGTGTTATTTCAAAGGGCACCATTGTTTAGTATTTAGCTCCCGCTCATTATTGTTGTTCGCTCCGCATCGCATGCTTATATTATGATTCATATCCTATTATTAATATCATGCTTTTAGGACATCAGCACCATTACCGATGACGCGTATGTACCACGTACACTTACTTGCCGGCTCACACACATCTTCATCGGTAATTGCCATGTCACGAACACTTTAGAAAATACTATTTCATTTGACATAGGTTGTTAGCTAATAGTTTAGACATGATATTAGTGTACTTGCCTTATATGCTAGTTAGACATTGTAGTTATTGCCTGCTACTTCATGCATGTTATTATTCACTGTTGTGTCGCATTCATGGATTCTCATGCCTATATTCACTGTTTACATGCTATTGATGACTTGGATTCGGATTTCATGAGATTTCTTGGATTTGGAGGAAAACCGCAAAAACATAAATAAACCTTTTCTCTCTTTTAAAGTAAAAAGTGCGGTTTTCCCATTATGTATGAGTCGTCCACCATGAGTTTGCTGATGGATTTCGAGACCCGATTCGAGGAGTGGAGGAACCGTTTCGGGTACATGGTGGGCCCGGTGCGGTATCCCGGGGCAAGAGGATCGTGTTGTTGACGTTGAGCCTGGCAGGGGAGCACTACCGACCGGTGATATTACCCGACGCGTCGGATATCCGGAGGATACCGTCGTGGTCTTGAGATGGATGGTAGGGGCCGGTCTGGACTGACGGCGCCCTAGATATTGTGATTGAGACATTGAGATTTCGAGATATTGAGGTACAGAGACTGTGATGCAGAGATATCGAGATATTGGGATTACGTTTTGTGCCGATGCTAGGCACTGTTTTATGCTGATTTCATTATGATACCTCATTTTAAAAATACAAAGGAAATCTCACTAAATTATGAAAACAGTTTCTTCATTTACTTGTATTCTGTTTTCATGCATTCATACCTCATTCATATGATATATTGCTACCTGAGGCACTGACACGGGCACATGAGATTACACTCGGGTATGATATTTACCCTAGCCTTTGTTATAGGCTGCATGTTATATATATAATTGAGGATATATTATGATCATTGACCTAGCTTGCGTTATTTATGCGATTTCTTTCCGTAGATGTTTTTCTATTCACGAGTTGGTAACTCACCCCCGTTGTGCCCCAGTTTCTTGCAGGTTTTGCCGTACAGGTTTCATTACGGCTTTGCTGGCACTGCTTCCCATTTCCGGGTGACTTGCTAGTAGGTGGGTTTACTTGTATCGTACCCCCATTATATATCTTGTATATTTATTATTCAGTTGTATCTAGAAGTTCCATCAACCAAACATGTATTTATTTTTGAGATAGAGACCAGTGATGTTATTCTTTCGACCTTAGAGTCGCGCGTTGTATTTCTATGGATTTCTTGCTGTTTTGAGTTTCCTTTTGAGTTTTGATCCTCGCCCTTGGCGTTGTATATTGTATTGCTTGTGTGGTTGTGACCGTCGATTAACGAAGAGCTAGCTCCCGCTTGGGGATGCCTTTTTATTGATTTCGTATACTATTCATGTTGTATCCCGTTTGGGGCCATTTTTACAAAGGAGACTCTGCCGAAATTTTCAGGAAATACTTGATGTTTTTAAAACCGCATAACTCGGCTTTTGCTATTGAAACTACTTGCTTTAAGTTGGTTTTTCCTGCACTCTACATCTTTTCTTGGTTTGGATTTCTGGGTTTTCGGTTTACTTAGATTACGTACGCCTCGAGACGTTCGTAGTTTAAGTGGCGGTCATGTTCCGTACTTTCGGTTCGTGACAAGCACGATCTCGCCCTCAATACCGGGAGAGACGAATCCCCTGCCGATCCGCTCATGTGCCTCCATATGGCTCGGGACTGTACCCAAAAACTACCTGTTTGCACGACTCCTTTGAGCCGTGGTAGGGTAGAAATCAAAGCACAGTGGGAACTCACACGAGACAAATGACGACCTCAGGTCGATGAACTAACCTGTACACATGTCACCTGGGAACTGCTATCTGACGATGGGTATAGTACTAACTAGCAGATTCCCGGCGAGTCCTGTCCGGTGTACTCATAACGTAATGAGCACCTGTATACATCTTAGGTGATCCAACTGACACCAGTGGCTTGTGAGACCGGCCACCACCCCTCATCGGGGTCTCGACTGTATACACTAGTCTACTCCGGAGTATCGATGCCCTGTCTCGAAACTCCCACGACTAGGGACCACAATTAAGGATATGCGTATAAACTACCCAACTCTCACGTATATGATCCCCATCATACTGTTGGTAGTAAAGCAAGAGCCTAAGCGCTCTATCAAAGTGTAACATGTAATCAGTCACCTGAACATGTACACGACTGATAAAGGCAAACCAGATAGCATACTATCATCTCGAGTAAGACTGTCCTACTGGTATAGGTCCTCCACAATCATTGCAATCACGTACCTGCGATCCAATAATTGACTATGAGGGCACTATCACCAACACGGTAATGGCCTCTAGGGCATACATATCACTAACAATCTCCCACTTGCACTAGGGCTATCTGTTGTAGTATCTCATACCCAACAATCAGCCGTGGTTGAAGTATCTCATACTCAACCATCCCATAAAAGTCTCTGCTGGGAAATAGGCTTTTGTGAGTGGATCCGCGCTGTTGTCCTCTGTGTATACTCTCCTAACCTCGATCTCCCTGGAGATCAACCATCTCCGTGATCAGGTGATACTGCCTAAGAATATGTCTGGATTTCTGATGGGACAGGGGTTCCTAGGCAGAAACCACAACTCTATTGTCACACAATGGTAGGAACAAAATTCATCTCATGAAGTTATATATATCCAGACAGCCTCTTTGGTAGCAACCTTAGTAACGTTGTATCTAGCCTTTAATCGTCTAGTATGTCACGGTATCTAGCTTGGAACTCTTCCAACATACCGTCCCTCTTCTGAGGGTAAAGACAATGCCTGTGACTGACATTCAGTCTTCCTTACCACCCTGGAACCATTCCAGTGATTCTCCCCAGGATCGATTGATACCATCTCACTACTCCTAGCGAGAATCCTAACATCTATTTAGATCTATCTCATAGACCCAAAATCCAAGATTCAGGAGGTATCACATTGATCCTATATGGAGAATCCTTATGATAAGAGGAGATTGACCGAGCGTAGCATAGGAAACTCTTTCCCTATCATGATTATGTCATCCACGTACTATACGAGCATCACCACCATACTCCCTACTGCCTTTTTGTATATACAAGGTTCATCTACCATTTTAATGAAGTCAAACTCTTTGACTACCACATCAAAACAGATGTTCCAACTCCACGATGCCTGATTTATCCTATAAAACAACTTGCACACGTTTTCGCTACTCCCACTAGCTACGAAGCCCTCTCGCTGTGTACTTATAGACGCTCTCTTCCAAATCACTATTTAGAAAAGCAGTCCTGACACCCAACCGCCAGATATCGTAGTCATGGTATGTAGCAATGACAAGTAGGATCTGGATGGACTTAAGCATAGCTTTGAAAGTCTTAACTTTTCCATGTACACCAAGTAATCTTCTCAAGATATACTTGCTTCTGATGGGGATTTAACCCTTCAGATAAAGCAACCAAAATCCATACTTTGTTGGTGTATATGGATTCCATCTCAGATCGCTAAGCATCCAGCCATTCTTACAGAGTCCCCACTCTTGATGGCCTGCTCGAAACAAGTTGGGTCATCATCTCATGATGAAATCCTCGCTCCCACTGTCATAGAGAAACCGAAGTATCTCTCAGGTGGATGAGGAACCCTACTAGAGCGGCGGAGAGGCTGAGGTTCGTTAGAAACTATTGAATCCTTTGGGTTTACCAAATCATCAGTTGTAGTTTGTATAGCTGGAACCTTTTCCAGTTCTACCTCATGACCACTAATTTCTTAACAAGAAATTCCCTATCCAAAAGGTGGCATACTGAGAAACAAAACACCTTTTGCTCCCCAGTTTGGTAGAAGATATTCCCTTGTGAATGCTAGGGATATCCAACAAACTTCCACAGAACCGACCTTGCCTCGAGTTTGTTGGGATTTTGCTTTGGACAACCCTAAATCTTAACATCCTTAAGAGATGGGCTCTTTCCATACCATATCATATATGGAGTGGTAGGCACCTGATTTGATTAGAACCCTATTCAATAGGTATGCAGCTTCTCAAGTGCATAACACCCAAAAGGAAAAAGGCAATTCAGTAGTACTCACCATAGAGCACACCATATCATATAGGGTGTGATTGCTCCGCCCCGATATACCGACGTGCTGTGGTGTTTACAGAGGAGTAATGCTGAGAGAGAATCTCATTCTTCTTTAGAATAGTCCAGGATCTCCATGCTCAAGTATTCCCCTCCCTGATCTCATCAAAGGACATAATACTTATACCCGTTTTTGGTTCTCTACTTCTAACTTATATTCTGTGAATATCTCAAAAGGTTCATACTTGTGTTTCAATAGGAACATATGTTCGAATCTTGAGAGATAATCAGTGAATGTAATGAAGTATAAAGAACCGGTCCTGGCATGTTTAGACAGGGGACATTACATACATCATCATGTATCAATCCCAAGAGTTCACTAACTCTTTCTCTGTTTCCAATAAACGGAGCTATGGTCATCTTATCTTTGTGACATGACTGGCAAGTTTCATAAGATGTAAATTTAAACTAATTTAAATATGCATCTAAATGTAACTTAGCTAGTCGGGTCGCAGTTGATATGACCTAGTCTATAAATACCTTAAGAAGAACCCGTTCATTTCTGAACTCTTCCCCTTGTGTGTGTTCTGTACATTAAGAACTGTAGTTTGATTTAGAATGTATATGCTTTTAGATAACGTGCCTGAACCGATCAACTCTTGATATAGGAAATGTTCAAAACATTATCCAAAAATACAAAATTATATCCTTCTTTACTAATAAAGAGACTGATATGATGTTGTATATCAGGTTCGGTATCTAATAACATTCGTTCAGAATCAATGTATTTGGTAATACAGGGTGATAACTGCCAATAAACATGGCTCCAACACTTGCACCATTTCAAACTCTTGAAACTTATCACCCGTTCTCAGTTCTCTACCTATCTGTAGCCCATGTAACATATTACATATGTGGGATCTTGATCCGGTATCTCATACCCAGGATATAAAGGATACTGACAAACAGTTCTCGATAATGAACAAACCCGAAGAAGATGCATCATCATGTACTTTCTTCGTTTGGGCGGTACGGGAATTCTGGTAATCGCCAATTTCCTACTCGGTCATATAACAATTATACGTTGGAGCGGGACCAACGTTCCCTAGCGCAGTATAACAAGTGGGTTCGGTCGATACATCCTTATTATTATCTTGATTAAGGCATGACATGGTCGCTACCTGGAGAGAGAGAAAGATGAAAATACTCAGCGTATGCTCTTACAAGATTAGATTGGTTATTAATATATCTAATCAGGATGGCTCCCACTGTTTTAGTCAAATCTTCCTTCAAACCTTAAAAAGAAAGACTAGCCGGGATTAATTACACCCTACAAGTCACCAATCTTTCAGCCAGGCCAGTGCCGGTACTTTGAGGGAGGTTCCCCATGCTTTCACACGGACCTAATTAAAGTAAACCTCATTTTCCCATAGGCTTAACCCCGTTGACACCTTTCTAGACACCTACTTGATTGGCTAATTGTAATGTGTAAAACTCTCCCAGAAGTAACTCTTACTTGCAGCGGGTATCGGGATCCAACTATCTCATAGGAGGTATGCAATCTCATTGCATATTTCAACACTTGAAATTCCCGATATACTTTACCCCAAGCGTCCTATGACCTTGACAGAGGTCAACAAACCATAGGCTGCTAGTCAAGTTCAACCCGTCATTTCCTGATTGAAGTAAACCCACCCGCACGACCCTAGACAGAGGTCAACAAGGTCGCATGACTACCCTAAATGAATCACATCATATGCTTATACAGATAAGCACTAATCATCTACCGCACACTATGCCTTGACAGAGGTCAACAAACGCAGCACGAATACTAACTATTACTTATCTGAAATGACGGAGGGCAACGACAGGTTTTTAAGAAAACCTTTTGCGTAATGAACTTGATATCGTTGTAGAATCGAGTGATTTAAATGGAGTGTTTTTTAGGACTTTGCCAGTTTTGCTAAAGAGGTCACTCCCGGTGAAGGGATCTCGGCTCTTTCCTTATCGAATAAGGTGCAGGATATTTCACAAATACCGCTGTGCAAAGAAAAACTATAGAAGCAATCAAAAGCCAAACCGAGTGTGTAGCATCTGCTAGTTTCGCTAAAGAGGTCACTCCCGGTGAAGGGATCTCGGCTCTTTCCTTATCGAATAAGGTGCTGGATATTCTACAAGGAATACCGCTATGCAAAGCGACAACTAGAGCTACCTGTTTTCGAGACAAGTTTCTACAATATTTTTAGGTTTCTTTTAGTTTCATTAATCTCATTAATGAGATCCCATTTTATTATGCTTCACAAGCATCAGTTATGAACGAAATCAATAATATATAATATATATCTCATATATATAATATAAACGTTCGTCTCAGGCAGTAATATGATCTCATCACAGAACATTGTAGCAGAAGAACATATATGAAATATTGGATATACTAGGAGGTCAATGTTTTTAATAAGAGCTTGTATAAAACACGGATTCCACGGTCGGGATGAATAGCCAATCCCACACCCCCATACCCCTACCAGAGTAGCAAGCAACCTTACCAATTCTAGAGTTAGGAGACCCGGTCTCAACTCCTCGAGATGGTCTCCTACTGCACCCTAAAACCCGGTTACTTGTGCTCCCCTCCTTGGGTCTATCCTAATGCAGAAAAGTAAATAATATACAATGGTGACATCATCCTCAACCTGGAAGTGCCCCAATAAAAGAATATTACATACAATGAATTTTACATGAATGAAAATAAAAACCCTCATCTCACATAAAACCCCCAGCTATTCAGAACATGATGATCCAATATAACATATCACAGCAACACATAATATCTCATATCATCAAAGTAAGCAAGTATGCGTATCCTGATTGTCGTTGATGTATAGCAACGAAGCCGGCAATACCCCACATACTACGCTTACGGTCACAGAAAAGAAAGTGAAAAACTACAACATTTGGAATCCACAATCACTTTAGACATCTTAAATCCGAAATATCACATACTTCGCATTTCATGCCTAATTATATGAATTCCACATATTGTATCACATTCCAGATAAATAGACACTGTTAAACTTTCCGATCGAATAAACAAACATCCAAGATTTCCTAAATAGCTCAACAATTGAGCGGAGTTCAAAAAGTCCCAGAACATGTCACAGCCACTATGAACCAGCCGTAGAAGGGTCAAACCAACGCCTCACATGTGGCAACGCTAAACTACCACAAACCATATGGTTCAGTGGCGGTTTTGGCGGTCATATAATCGAGTTAAGGTTACGTTCTTCTAGATGGTCCACAAATTCGCTTGCATGATTTTCTGAATGTTTTAAACTCAGGAAAAAATCCAACACTTGAAAGTTTTCCGACAGGGGAAAAAGTAAGTTATTAATATCCGTTCGAACTTTTTAACACGTTCTAAATTAGCCGGAAAAACTTAAACGAAGTTTAAACTTTCCGATTGAATCAAAGAGTTCCGAATAATTCCTAGAATGCTCAACACTTGAGTAGAATTAAAAATTCCCAGAAGCATGAAAAAATACCCAAGAATAAACCCCTGAAGTATTAGCTACTAACTCCTAAAGTTGACCGCGGAACCGCCTCCAAACGCATGGTTTGGCCGCGGTTCCGCGGTCTCTTGAGTGAGTTATGGTTTCGTACTTCATAGTAATCCTTAGATTTTCTTGCATAATTTTCTGAGTATTTTTAATATGAAAATTTTCAACTTATGAAATTTTTTCCAGAAAGTAGGATTTATCGGTGTTTCGGAGTTCGATCGGACTTCAAACTTTGCTTACACAACGCCTAATGCTCTAGCTTGGCTCTGATACCACTGTGGGGTTAGCATAGCACCTTAACAAGGTTTAGGAAGGCATCACACATGCCATATTGAAATTTTTGAGGTGCGAAACAAACCCTAACCAAGATCTTAACTAGTGACTTAGAGTTAAACATGCATGTAAACAACTTTACATCTAAGAGAGAGGGATTACAAACTTTGAAGTCCGTTCCTACCCTTCATAAGCTCCGTGTTGAGGTCCCTTCGCTGCGATCATCGAGTACCCGGACTCTAGAGAGGCTCCATGAATAGAAAGATGCAAGCTTGCTTCCAATCTTTAATAACTAAGATGATCTACCTTGAAGAAACTCAAAACCAAGCTCTTGCTTCACTAATCAAGTATTAGCAAAGCAAACACCCTAATCTAATTGGCTAGAATAGATGAGGATGAAGAAGTAAGAATTTAGCTCTCTTTTATTTTCAATTTCTCACTCATTATCATCACATGTCAAAAATCTAGAAAGCTTTTTTTTTAAGAGGAGGAAGAAGAAAAAAATCATTTGTGATGAATAATGAAAATCATTGTTGTGGTTACAAATCAACCTTGGGTTAAGAATGAAGGGCTTAACCCATGTAGAGAATAAACCTAAGGTAAAGGGTTTGGGTTGGGTTAAGAAATATCTTTATAAAATATCTTAGCAAAAAACAAAAGAAAGCTTCATGAAGCTTCATGAAAAAGCTAACCCAAATGCTAACCAAAATCAAACCCTAACTTGTTTTAATCTCCACAAAACATGTTGTATTTGTAACCTTAACTTGTTACAATATTATATATCACATATATAATATATATTTTGCAACAAAAGAAAATAATACATTAACATATATCGCATATATATCAATGTATTATCCGGTGAGAAAATGAATCAATAAAGCGAGCTTATATTAGTTAACGTAATGTAATATATCACATATATAATTATACATTAAATTATCGAATCAACACTTGATCCGACAATCCGGCTATATTGCATATAACTGACTAATATAACATGTACCGATTCATCGAATCAACACTTGATCCGATGACCCGGCTATATCACATATACCCGGCCGATATCATATATCACGAGAATAGAATACGGTATCTCATATCGTATTATTCTCGGTCCCGAACATATCATATATGTGCTCCTACTCCGTTTTGCCTGAGCCAGGAAACCTCTGTGTTGGACTCTAAAGAATCGTCAATACGCCGGCAGTAGGTGATGATCATATCAAACACCCATAAGCTGCAAGCGGTAGCTAAACGTAACAGCCACCCAGGAATTGAGCAATTAGAAGATCAAAAAGCAACCTGTACATTCTCCTGTGAATCCAATCAGTAACACCCCCGTACAGTCCGGTCTCTTCTTCTGATATGTCGCATATCCAGTCTAGGGGTGGTAAAACATCAGACCCCAGTAACCGATAAGTCGTGTCGATATAAGGTCCATAATAGTTCGAGAAACTACTGATAACACTTACCATTAAATCTCAGCAACCCTAGCCAGGGATTTCCAGTTATAGCCAATCGAACACAGCGCAACATCAACTCCCTATACCAGGAGAGACGAAACCCCTCCTATTGCTCATTGCCTGCATGTGATTCGGTACTGTACCCAAAAGCCACCGTTTTGCACGCCCTCTTGGACGTGGTATGATGGAAATCAAATCACAGTAGGAATCACACAAGGCTCTATGACGATCTCGGGTCTACAGACTAACCTGTACCAGTGTCACCAGAGAACTGCCATCTGACGTGAGGTATAATACCATCTGGGAGTTCTCGACGAGTCCGTCCAGTGTACCCAGTCTCCACTGAGCACCCGTATACTGTTTCTGATGTCAAACACCAATGTATATGGGATCATCCATCGCCCATCTACATGGGTCAAGAAGCATACGCTAGTCTACTCTGGTATATCGATGCCCTGTCTCAATGCACCTGCGACTAGGAACATTTGTAGGATGTACTTAGCGACTACACTGTCCCCACTACTATGATCTGCATCATAGTCCTGGTAGTCAAGTACTCATCCTAAGGGCTTTATCAACATGTAACATAGAGACTATCAGAGTACATGTTAAGATAAAGTGCAACCAGATAACATACTATCATGTCGAGCAAGAAAGTCCTCCATATATATGTTCAAGCATCCACTACAATATACATCGCATGTACAGTAATGGCCTCTATGGCATACATATCACTAACAGTTCATTATTGTGTTTATTGATGACATTCTGGTTTATTCCAGGAGTCGAGAGGAGCATGAGCAGCACTTGAGGATTGCTTTGGAGACATTAAGAGAGCACCAGCTGTTTGCTAAATTCTCGAAGTGTGCCTTCTGGCTTGATAGTGTTGACTTCCCGGGTCATGTGGTTATGGGAGACGGTATTCGTGTGGCCCCGAGGAAGATTGAGGCCATACAGCTTTGGCCCAAACCTGTATCAGTGACAAATGTCCGCAGCTTTTTGGGCTTAACCGGTTATTACCGCCGTTTCGTCCAGGACTCCTCGAGTATCGCTACACCGCTGACCGGACTGACCAGGAAGGGGGTTTCTTTTCATTGGACTGAGGCATGCAAGCTGAGTTTCCAGCAGTTGAAGACTCGGTTGACGACTGCACCAGTTTTATGTTTGCCTTCTGGATCGGGCGGCTTTGTCGTTTACTGTGATGCTTCTCGAGTGGGGCTCGTTTGTGTATTGATGCAGCATGATAGATTTATCGCTTATGCTTCCCGGCAGTTGAAGAAGCACAGCAAAATTATCCCACTCATGATCTTGAGATGGCCGCGGTGGTCTTTGCGCTTAAGATTTGGAGACACTACTTATACGGGGAGTCGTGTTAGATTTTCACGGACCACCAGAGCTTAAAGTAATCTTCCAACAGAGGGATCTGAATTTGAGACAACGCCGTTGGATGGAGCTCGTGAAGGATTATGATTGTGAGATCCATTATCACCTGGGCAAGGCGAATGAGGTAGCTGATGCTTTGAGTTATAGGCCTGGGGGTAGCTTGTCCCAGTTGAGCGCAGTTCAGAGACAGTCTTCTGCAGATTGGCAGATCTTCTGCGACAACAGAGTACAGTTTGAGTTTACTTCCACTGGAGGACAGCTTGCTCACGTCCGCGCCCGTCCACTTCTACTTGATGGTATTCGTGAGGCACAGCCCGACGATGCCCGTTTGTCTGAGATTCCTGAGCATGTTCGGCAGGGTAGAGATTCGGAGTTCATGATTGATGACCAGGATGTGCTACATTTTAGGACTCGTTTGTGTGTACCTGATACCGGTGGGTTGAGACGCGAGATCCTAAGCAGGCGCATCAGTCAGCTTGCAGTGTTCACCCAGGTTCTACCAAGATGTATCGTGACTTGAGAGATATCTACTGGTGGGCAAGGATGAAGGGTGATGTTTCGGATTTCGTTTTGAGGTACCTGACTTGTCAGCAAGTCAAGGCTGAGCATCAGAGACCGGCAGGAGAGTTGCAGCCTTTACCGGTTCCGGAGTGGAAATCGGAACATATCTCCATGTATTTCGTTGTAGGTCTACCTAGGTCCAGTCGAGGGTATGACTCCATTTGGGTGATTGTTGACCAGTTGACGAATGCGGCTCACTTCCTTCTAGTGAAGACCACTTTCGGTTATGCTCAGTATGCTCAGTTGTACATTGTTGATATTATGTGTTTGCACGGCGTTCCCACATGCATCGTATCCATCATGGGCACCCAGTTTATCAGCCGTCTTTGGCAGAAGCTTCAGGAAGCTTTGGGTACCCGATTGAGTTTTAGCCCCGCTTTCCATCCGCAGACCGTTGGTCAGTCAGAGCGGACTATACAGACTCTGGAGGATAGGCTTCATGCGTGCGTGCTTGATTTTGGTGGCAGTTGGGATAGTCACTTGCCGTTGATAGAGTTCTCCTACAATAATAGTAATCAGGAGACGATTCAGATGGCACCTTTTGAGGCTTTGTATGGTAGAAAGTGTCGATCGCCAGTCTGTTGGACCGAACTCAACGAGAGCAGGATATTGAAACCCGAGTTAGTTCAAGAGACTACGGAGAAGATCCAGTTGATTCAGGATAGGATGAGAGCAGCCCAGTGCAAATAGAAGTCTTATGCCGACCGTCGTCATCGCAGGCTCGAGTTCGCAGTGGGGATCATTTATTCCTACGGATTTCTCCGATGAAGGGCGTGATGAGATTTGGGAAGAAAGGGAAGCTTAGTCCCAGATTTGTGGGTCCTTTTGAGATCCTTGAGCGAGTTGGTACCATTGCCTATAGTTTGGCACTTCCGTCCAGTTTTCCGGATGTTCACCCCATATTCCATGTATCGATGCTTCGCAAGTACCTTCATGACCCTTCTCACATGACTCAGCACCAGAACGTTCAGGTAGAGCGCGATTTTTCGTTCACCGAGCAGTCGGTAGTTATATTGGATAGGCATGTGAAGAAACTTCGATCAAAGGTCTTGCCGTCTGTGAAGGTTCTTTAGCATGGCCAGAATAGTGAAGATGTCACTTAGGAAACCGAGAGCGAGATGCGGAAGAAATTCCCTCATCTCTTTGAAGGTACGCAAAGTAAGATTTTAAATTCGGGGACCGAATTTCTTTAAGGGGGAAGATTGTAACACCATAGAATGTGATTAGTGTTAATTAAGCGATAATGCGGGTTTTTAATAAAAAGTTAACAAAAATAGTTTTCATATATTTTATAAAAATTAATTAATATTTTATTATTATTTGTTTTAGCTTGAACACACTTATGCATGTTTACTAGGGGATTATGGAGGTGTTAACCATGCTTAAGTAGCCATGGAACCCTAAACCAATTTTTAGCCACCTTAACCCACCTCACTTATTATTTGAATAAGGGTTGACTTGAGAGAGAGAGAGGGAGAGAGAGAGTTGACAATGGAGAATGATGAGGCATGGGGCAAGTATGAGAGCATTTAATGAGGAGAGAGAATGGGCATGGCTCACTCCTAACCTCACACCCTCATTTTCCTTCACCACTCTCACACTCCCACTTTCCCTCAACACTCACACTCTCTCATTTCTTGTTCTCCTTCTCATTCTCTTCCCCAAACCGAACCTTTAACCATTCCATCACTAAACCAATCCAAATCCTTACTAAACTTCATTTAAACCCTCACAAAGTCAAGTTAAGCCACTAGAGATGACTTGGAGCATGGAAAGCTAGGGTTTTTGAGAAAGTTTAGTATGGTAGTGATCTCTAACTATTAATTAGGCCTTTAAGATGTTGTGTTGCATGTTAGTTGCTGTTTAGAACACTAGAGTTATAGTTTTTGTGCAATATCGTATTTTTAGTGATAAATTGGAGTCTCTGTGATCTGCTATCACTACGATAGATTAATGTAAAATCTAGCAATGTAGTAGTGTTGTGTTAGAAGCCCTGAGTGTTCACCTGAAACCCGGACCCGACCCGACCTAGTTGACCTGGCAAGATAAGGAGAAATTCCGGCGTCGCCGGATTTTTGGGGGCTTGGGGAGTTGTGGTTTTGAGGGTAGCTGTCTGTATGTTATCCTGGGTGTTTGATATTGCTTGATTTTCCTATTTTGACTATAGGCAAAATCTAGGACCACTTTGCTAGTTTCTAGTATTTCGGCAACGCGCGTTATGGTATCCGACACGGTTCATATACTTTGTATAGCTTGCTGCACTTAGGTTTGATTTGGGATGTCGCTACACACGTTAGACACTAAGCTAACACTTGAGAGTCGTAGGAGTCGATGCGTTGATCTAAACGTAGTTTGTATGTATTATTGGACGGTTTCTAAGTCGCACTTGTTATGTTTTGTGTGATATTAGGATCGATTGCGGGGACTTCGGACGCTGCGAAGAAGGGAAAGCAGGTGGTTGGATTTACCTAGCTTGAGATCATCGGTGAGTAGATTTAACATCTACGGGGGAATCTCCCGTATGGCGTTAAGCGTTGAGGGCTAGATATGATGTTATAGCCACATGTTTATATGCATATGCGTTAATTATGCATGAGCATCATTTGCATACCATTACTTGTTGTACATTGACTTAGTACATATTAGACAATGTACCATTACTGACGGTTTATGTAGCACGAGCACTGAATTGTATGCCACACACACACCATTGGTAATTGCCATGACATGCACAACATATACATATATATGGTACTGCATTCGTTATTGACATTGAGGTAGTTGTTCTTGTATCACCTTAGTAAGGGAATATGTATTGTACCGCCTTCATTATTATCAATAGCTAGACGTTGATTCTTGTTCTATTGCGCATATGTAATGCATCATGCATACATACCTATATGCATACATACATACCTTGCTATAGCTACATATACACCATTATATGATGTTGCATTTGACTTTGGGGAATGTGGGAACCACATGATATTCTTAAAAACATGATTCATTTAAAAGAGCGGTTTTCCCTTGATATGCTCATATTACTGTTCTATGTTGCATACATCGTATTTCTTAGATTTACGCATTGAGATACTGATTTCATGTGATTTATGGAATTGAGAACCGTGGTTCTATTTCAAGAAAGTATGCATTGTTTTGAAAGCCCGGTTTCTCTTGATATGATATTTCGATGCGTCCACCATGAGTTTTCTCGGTTCTGATATTTGTTTTAGAAACCCGATTCGAGGAGATGGATTATCCGATTATGGGTTCATGGTGGACCCGGTATGGTACCCCAGGGCAAAAAGGTAGGTTGTGCAATAGACGATGAGCCTGACAGAGGGACTACTACCTACCGGCGATAGTTTGGACCCGTCAGTTTTCCGGAGGATACCGACCGGAGTCGTGAGATGGAGATGGGCCGATCCGGAATGACAGAGCCCGTGGGCCTATCCGGACGGACAGAGCCCGAGTTATGTGGATTTATGTGTCGATGTTGGGTACTCAGGTTCCGTGATATTTACGGATATGAGGGCCGATCAGAGTGACGGCGTCTAAGGTATTGGGATTTGGGGTGTCGTTGATGGACACCGGGTTTTTCCACGATGATGATTTATTGATGATGTTATGTTTTATCCCACACTCAGGATTTATTAGATATGCATTGTTTCATGTAGTTGTAGTACCCTGATGGTGTACCTTGATCATGATTGTTGCATATCCATATTGCCATACTTATGCTATCAGATTGCATGTTTTAGATTATCGTTGTTCGTGCATACCTGCGATTATCTGTATGATGTTACTTACTATTCATGAGTTAGAAACTCACCCCCGTTGTGCCACAGTGTTTTGCAGGCTTGACCCTTAGAGTAGTCGCGGCAGGGCTCCTTATTGTATCTATTTCTTCGGATACCGCTACGGTTGGCTGTGAGGCATTTTTTGTGTAGGTGGGTTTGCGGTTATCCGAACATATCTATTGTATATCTCCTTATATCTAGTACTCTCCATCTACCACTTTCATGTATTGACTTAGAGACGAGTTTGTGAGGATCGATATTGTATATTATGTGACTCTGGGTGTCGTGCTTTGTGTGAGTCGGCTTTTCTTATGTCGCTTTATCTCTTTTATGGTGTTTTCATTTGTATTGACTTTTTCTTCGCTACAGCGTCGTATATATACTTGTGGTGATTGTTTTCCGCCATGGGGAGTGATTTTCTCCCGTTTGGGAATGCATTATTTATATCATGTGTTTGTACCCGTTTCGGGGCTAGTTTTACAAAGGAGGTGCTGCCAAAATTTTTAAGAAAATAAACTTATGCTTTAAGATTTTTACTTGTGATTTCCAAATGTTTTAACAATGTTTTATTACTTACTTCTTTTTATGTTTTAGATTTTTGGGTTTTCGGCTTACTTAAATTGCGCCGCGCATGTTGACGTCGTGTGGTTTAAGTGCCAGTCACGTTCCTAAATTGGGTCATGACACCTACATTCATACAAACATACCTTGCTGGTTTAAGTGCCAGTCACGTTCCTAAATTGGGTCGTGCCAGTCACGTTCCTAAATAAACCCCAGAACACTTTACACTTGAGACAAATTAAAAATACCCAGAAGCAGCAACAAGCACCTACGGATATTACCCTGAAGACATGTGTCGCAATCCCAAAGATCGGCCGTGGAACCGCCGCGGGAAGGAGGTTCCCGCCGCGGTTCCGCGGCGATTTCATGGAATTATGGTCTCGTATTTCGTGGTAATTCTTAGAATTCCCTGCTGTTTTTTTTGAGTATTTTTAATGCAGAAAAAATCACATTTTTACGAAATTTCCAGAGAGGGGTTCTATTTCGTCCTATCGGGTTCAATCGGAGTTTTAATTTCGTTTACACGTCGCCTAAAGCTCAAGCTAGGGTCTGATACCACTATAGAGTTCCCACGGCGGTTCCGCGGCCGATCCACTGTAGGGTTCCTAGGCACTCTTGTGAGGGTTCATAAGGCATCAACCATGCCCGAATAAAATTATAGATGTGCCGAACAACCCAAAACCGGGATCTTTGCTAGATTATTAGGGTTTAACATGCAAGTAAACACCTTTACCACTAAGTGTGAGGGATTACAACCTTTGTAGTCCGCTCCTTCGCTTCATAAGCTCCGAGTAGAAGTCTCTTCGCCGTGATCCACGATCTCCCGGACTCATGAGAGGCTCCACGCCTCGAACGATCCATGCTAGCCTGTAGTGTTCCGTTTCTCCGATGATCTATGTCGAATTTGCTATAACTCAAGCTCTCTCACTCTAAAGAGGTGAACACCCTAATCTAATGGGCTAGATTAGATGAGGATGATGGAGTAGTATTTATGCTATCTTTTTATATCAATTTCTCACATGAATTCATCATAAAATGAAATACTAGCAAGCTTTATCAAAGCTCAAGAGAGAAGAAGAAGATGAATAATGAGATACTCCTTTTGTGATGAATAATAGAAAAGAGTATATGATTAATCATGGAACCATGATCAAGAATGACTAGGATAACCTTTGTAGAGAATAAAATAGGGCTAGGGTTTGGTTAGGTTAAAGAGTGAGTCATGGATAAATATCAACATAATATCTTTCTCATGACAAAAGGAATTCTTTCTAGAATGTGCAAGAAATAGCTAACCCTAATCAAACCCTAACCTTGCTTTATCTCTACTAAACATGTTCCATTATTAATCATATCATGTTACTATAATAGATATCACATATATATTATATATTTGTAACAAAAGAAAATAATACAATTAACATATATCGCATATATATCAATGTATTATCCGGTGAGAAAATGAAATAATAAAGTGAGCCAATATTGGATAATGTAATACAATATATCATATATATTATTATACATTAAATCATCGAATCAACACTTGATCCGACAATCCGTCTATATCGAATATAACCGACTAATATATCATGTATCGATTCATCGAATCAACACTTGATCCGATGACCCAGTTCATACCTAAATATCGCGAGAATATAATACGGTATCTCATATCGCATTATCCTCGGTCCTGCGCATATCACATATGTGCCTCTACACCGTTTTGCCTGAGCCAAGAAAGCTCTGTGTATGACTCTAAAGAATCGTCAATACGCCGGTAGCAGGTGATGATCATATCAAACACCCACAAGCTGCAAGCGGTCAGCTAAACGTAACAGCCACCGACGTATTGAGCGATCAGAAGATCAACAAGCTAGCCTGTGCGTTCTCCTGTGAATCCAATCAGTAACACTCCCGTACAGTCCGGTCTGTTTGTCTGATATGTCGCATATCAAGTCTAGGGGTGGTATACGTCAGACCCCAGTAACCGATTAGTCGTGTCGATGTGTGGCTCATAACAGGTCGAGAAACTACTGGTAACACTTACCAGTAAATCTCTATATCAGCCCTGGCCAGGGACTTCCAGTTATAGCCAATCGAACATAGCACAACATCAACTCCCTATACCGGGAGAGACGAATCCCCTCCTATCGCTCATTGCCTCCATGTGATTCGGGACTGCACCCAAAAGCCACCTTTTTGCACGCCCTCTTGGACGTGGTAAGGTGGAAATCAAAGCAAAATGGGAATCACATAAGACTCCATGATGATCTCGGGTCTACAGACTACCCTGTACCAGTGTCACCGAAGAACTGCCATCTGACGTGTGGTATATCACCATCTGGGAGTTCACGGCGAGTCCGTCTAGTGTACCCAGTCTCCACTGAGCACCCGCACACCATCTCTAATGTCAAACACCGATGGATATGGGATCATCCATCGCCCATCATATGGGTCATGATGCGTATACGCTAGTCTACTCTGGTGTATCGATGCCCTGTCTCGATAAACCCTCAACTAGGAACCGTTATAGGATGTACTCATCGACTACCATGGCCCCACTAGTATGATCTCATCATAGTCCCTGTAATCGAGTACAGATCCTAAGGGCTTTATCAACAAGTGAGAGTAAGGCAGTAAACCAGTACAAGTCAACATGTTAAGATAAAGTGAAACCAAATAGCATACTATCATGACGAGCAAGAAAGTCCTCTCTCTCTCTCTATATATATATATATCCAAGCATCCATCATAATATACATCATATGTACAACAATGGCCTCTAGGGCATATTCATAACTAACAATCTCCCACTTGCAATAAGGCCAGCTGCTATAATATCTCATACCTAGCATCCCGAATAATCTCTTAAACTATATCTGGGGAATGGCCTTCGTGAGTGGATCCGCAGTGTTGTCCTTCGTATCTACTCTCCTGACCTCGATCTCCCGGCGATCAACTATCTCCCTGATCAGGTGATACCGCCTCGGAATATGTCTGGACTTCTGATGGGACCTGGGTTCCTTGGCCAAAGCCACAGCTCCATTGTTATCGCAATACAGTGGTATTGGATGCTCAATGGATGGAACCACACCAAGTTCACTAATGAACTTCTTTATCCAGACAGCCTCTTTGGAAGCATCGTTAGCAGCGATGTATTCAGCCTCCATCGTCGAGTCTGCAACGGTATGCTGTTTGGAACTCTTCCAACATACCGCCCCTCCATTGAGGGTAAAGACAAATCCTGAGTGCGACTTAGAGTCGTTCTTATCACATTGGAAGCTGGAATCGGAAAAGGACTCCACCCGGAGTTCTCCGTTACCATACACCAAGAACATGTCTCTAGTCCTTTGTAAGTACTTGAGAATGTTCTTCACAGCTGTCCAGTGACTCTCTCCAGGATCTGCTTGATACCGACTCACTACACTTAGTGAGTATGCTACATCAAGTCTGGTACATAGCATCGCATACATGATAGAGCCTACTGCCGAAGCATAGGGTATCCCTTGCATGAGAGCTCTCTCTAAATCAGTCTTGGGAGACATCTTTTTGGAGAGAGCGAGTCCAGAGATCGTGGGTTGGTTCCCACGCTTGGTTTCTTCCATACTAAACCTCTTTAGTATGGTGTCAATGTACCTGGATTGGGACAATCCCAGTATCCGTTTAGATCTATCTCTATAGATCATAATTCCCAATATGCAGGAGGCATCACCTAGATCTTTCATTGAGAATCTTTGTGATAAGAAGAGCTTGACTGATTGCAGCATAGGAATATCATTTCCTATCAAGAGTATGTCATCCACGTACAATACGAGGAAGACTACCTTACTCTCTGCTACCTTCTTATAGATACAAGGTTCATCTATATTTTTGATGAAGTCAAACTCTTTGACTACAACATCAAAACAGATGTTCCAACTTCACGATGCTTTCTTTAACCCATAAATGGATTTAAGCAGCTTGCACACCTTTCCGCTGCTCCCACTATCTACGAAGCCCTCTGGCTGAGTCGTACACGCACTCTTCTAAATCGCCGTTTAGAAAGGCGGTTTTAACATCCATTTGCCAGATTTCGTAGTCATGGTATGCAGCAATGGCAAGTAAGATCCGAATGGACTTAAGCATAGCTACTGGAGAAAAGGTTTCGTCATAATCTACACCTGGTCGTTGACGAAAACCCTTTGCAACAAGTCTAGCTTTGAAAGTCTCAACTTTTCCATGTACACCAAATTTCTTTTTAAAGATCCACTTGCTCCCAATAGGTTTTACCCCTTCAGGAGCATTTTCCAAAGTCCATACTTTGTTGGTGTACATGGATTCCATCTCAGATCGCATTGCATCCAGCCATTTCACAGAGTCACCACTTGTGATGGCCTGCTCGAAACTAGTCGGGTCATCATCTTCCATGATGCAATCCTCGCTTCCACCATCAATGAGAAAAACATAGTATCTCTCAGGTGGATGAGAAACCCTGCTAGATCAGCGGAGAGGCTGGGGTTCGTCGGGTACTACTGAATCCTCTGGTTCCACTAAATCTTCAGTTCTAGTTTGTGTTGCTGGAACCTCTTCCAGCTTTATCTCATCGCCACTAATTTCTTTTTCAAGAAATTCCGTTTCTAAAAAGGTGGCTTGTTGAGCAACAAACACCTTTTGTTGTTCACTGTGGTAGAATAGATATCCATACGAATTGCTTGGATATCCTATAAACTTACAAAGAACTGATCGTGCCTCGAGTTTGTCCGGATTTTGCTTTTTAACATAGGCCGGACAACCCTATATCTTAACTCTTTTAAAAGATGGTCTCTTCCCATTCCATATCTCATATGGAGTGGTAGGCACAGATTTAGTTGGAACTCTATTCAATAGGTATATGGCTGTCTCCAGCGCATACCCTCAGAAGGAAATAGGTAACTCAGCTGTACTCATCATAGAGCGCACCATATCAAATAGGGTGCGATTCCTCCGCTCCGATACACCGTTGTGCTGTGGTGTATAAGGAGGAGTAAGCAGAGAGAGAATCCCATTCTCTTTTAGATAATCTAGGAACTCATTGCTTAAGTATTCACCTCCTCGATCAGATCGAAGAATCTTAATACTTTTTCCCGTTTGGTTCTCTACTTCGTGCTTATATTCTCTGAATTTCTCAAAAACTTCAGACTTGTGTTTCATCAGGAACACATATCCGAATCTTGAGACATCGTCAGTGAATGTAATGAAGTAGGAAGAACCGTTCCTGGCATGCGTAGACATGGGACCACATACATCACTATGTACCAGTCCTAAGAGTTCGGTAACTCTTTCTCCGTGTCCACTAAACGAAGCTTTGGTCATTTTACCTTTGAGACATGAATGGAAAGTATCATAAGATGATAATTCGAACGGGTTCAAATATCCATACGTATGTAACTTTGTAACGTTTTAAAAATGATTAAATAAATAATTAAATGAATAAAAGTGTTTAAGTGAATTTTAGGATTTTCGGTAAAGTAAAATGTATTTTTCGTAAAACCCAACCGTGATTGTTTTTCATTATAATTTTAAAAATATCTATTTTAATTATGAAATTACTAGTAAATGGTGTTTATTTAGCCACTTATAAATTTTTAGTTTAATAAAATATTTTTCCTAAATTAATTATTTTAAATATTAACATAAGCTTTATTTTTACACTAAATTAGTGTAAATTACAAATTTAAATGGTTTTAATTTGTAAAAATGAACCATGGCATATTATAAATTAGTGTGTATCATGGAAAATTTATTTGCAAATTTTTCCTAATTTCTAGAGCTTTCTTGAGTTGCTATAGTAAATAAATAAATAAATACATGAAAAGACTTTTATTGATGTTTCTCTTCTTGAAACTTCCACACACTTTGCACACTCTCTTCTTTCTCTCACTCTCCTCACTTAGGCCGGCCACAACCCCACCATGGCTTCCCCCCCCCCATTTTCCACCTCTTTTTTATTCAAAAATGATCAAAAATACATCAAAAATTCCATTAAAATTCCACAAAATCCTATTTATTTCATACCCTTTATTCCTTACTCATTTTTACATGGATTTTGGAGATGGAAAGCATGCATTTTGGAGGCTCATTTCTAGTTTGGATTTCATATTTTGGGAGGTATAATTTCTTTCTTTTGATTTATTGTTTTAGATGTTCATTTAAGCTTAATTAGATTTAATGAATTAGTTCTATGTTCAATTTTAAAAATTCAAGTTAGGGTTTCTAAATTCAAGTTATGATTTCTGTTAATTATTTAGGGTTATAATAGTTAGTTAGCACTTTTGGATTTGGAAAATCTTGCATGATTGTTGAATTGTAAATTTTTCATTGAAAATGGTTTAAATTAGGAAATTTTGCTAATTAGGTTTCTATAAAACCTAATTATTGGTGAAATAAATCTCAATTAATATTGGTAATACTAGATTTTGGTCTTAATAAGAGTATTAACTTGTTGGTGGAAAGAAAAACCTAGTTTGATTGCTAGTTTCTATGGATAATTGATAATTGTGATAAAAATTGCTAATTTTGTAAACTAGATTTTAGAAATTTCTATATAAATGAGATTAAAAATATAATTATGGTTTTATTATATCACTATCATCATGAATTGTAGTTTAAGACATTAATTCATGCGAAATCATGTTTTGTGGTGGAATTGTGGTATTTTGCTTTAAAATGTTGAAAATTGTTAAAGGATGCAAACTAGAAATTTCAAATCAATACAAAATTGTGTAATAAAAATATAGTAGTGGTTTGTATAGTCTAGTAATGCTATTTAATGAGTTTTATGACCATTGGTTTCATTTAAATGTTAAGTTTTGATGAAAAACGGTAAACTGGCATTTTCGGGTTTTGCGAAATTGGACGGTTTGATAGATTTTCGGGTTTCGATGGATTTAATCATGTTTTATAGTATAAGTAATGTGTTTTAAAACTACAAGTTGTTTGATGATGTTATCTCGATCCATCGGAGTTTGTACGCCGATATCGAGCGGTATTTGGTTCTTTTGCGTGGACGGGACATAGGTTTTAACCTATGCTTGTTCCTTGTCTCGTTTGACTTTTGTATGTGATTCGGTTTACGATACTATTTATATGTTTGCGTTTAGGTACCCTTCAAGTGGACTGCGGGCGATGAAGAGGAGGATGGCGACACCGTCTTGGGCAGACATGGACCAGGTGAGTAGATGTATATCTACGGGGGGAAGTCGGGTGGATGGCGTTTAGCACCCCCGCAACATAGAATAGGAATAGTACTTATTGACATTAGGAAACCAGATGTGACCCTAGATTCTTAATGAGTAGGACCCTAGCAATGACCCTAGGCTGGACTAGACTGATTTAGGAAAAGCATACCAGAGGATGAATGCCTTGGAGGAGGTTCGTAGGTTTCAGATAGAAACACACACGCACACACTGAAACTCGACATGGTGTGTACGTATAAGTGTATATATATATAGAACTAGGTATAGGTATATATATATATATATATATATATATATATATATATATACAACACGTACATGGGATTCATTGATGTGATATGACATCTGAGATATGATGAAACAGTGTAACTGGGCTTGATGCCGTGAATCCTTGGCTATACAGTCGTATTAAGTGTTAGCGGATCATTAGAGAATGAGATAATGAACAGGTATATATAAATTATAATGGGTAGTGATGATATTGTGATACATAGGACTCTAAAATAGTACCCGGATTGTAACTTGTGATTGATCACGATTTGGGATATGTATGACTTGATTACGACATCATATATGTGTGACCTGATGTCGATATCATATAGATGTAACTTGATGACGATATGATATCAGTATGACTTAATCACAATTTCATACATATGACATGACATTTCTGAGGATAAACTAATTAAGCATTTTACGATGGCAATGATATATGTTTGATGTATGGGATTACAGTTTAGCACCTTGATCATGAGATGTTTTGATGATGACATTATACGAATGATGAGGCACTTAGGAGATACTTGACCCGTACCCCGATATTGGGATGCCGTACGATGGATTTTACCGTACGAGGCTTAGATATGATGATTGATCCGCACTCTTGATTCGAGGAAGCCGTACTACGTACGTGACGCTATTGAGGCGGGATCGCCGACTATTAGAGATATTGATTCAGACCTTAGGTAGCCTCTAGTTTCTTACTGACTAGTTTCTTAGGTTTAGTTCCTTAGGATGTTAGATGGACACTAGTTTAGGTTCGACTCACATAGTGGTAGTTGTACTCGTATTTCGCAGAGGAGTGGATAATGCACATCTGTATTTACATTCATACTGTAATCATCATGGTGCATGTTCTTACATATGTTGCTATAATCAGTATAAACCTTACCTGTTAGGACACCAGCACCATTACCGATGATGCGCATATTCCACGCACACTTATTTGCCGGCTCACACACATCATCATCGGTAATTGCTATGTCACGTACACTTTAGATCAGATTATCTTTTATTGATAGAATCAGTTAACAACTAAACCGATATAATATTGTGATTACTCGCTGATGTTAACATAGACATGATATTTATTACGTAGACATTCATGCATTCATATTTTCATGTTATCACGCAGTATTATGGGCATATGCCGACACTTATCATATATTTACTCATGATTTTGAGATTTGGATTTCTGTGAGATTTCTGGATTTTTGGGGAAAACCGCAAAAATATATAAAAACTTCTCTCTCTCTCCTCCTCTCTTTTTAAACAAAGTTGCGGTTTTCTCGTGATGTATGTGTCGTCCACCATGAGATTTTACGTTTTCTGTTGGATTTCGAGACCCGATTCGAGGAGTGGATGAACCGTCTCGGGTACATGGTGGGCCCGGTATGGTACCCCGGGGCAAGAAGATCGAGTTGTAGACGATGAGCCTGGCAGGGGAAGGCTACCTACCGGTGATGTCTGGCGCGGCGGATATCCGGAGGATACCGACCGTTGTCGTGAGATTTGATTATGGGCCGATCCGGACTGACGGAGCCCGAGGTATTGAGACTATGAGACTTGAGATTTACATGTTTGTGTCGATGCTTGACACGGATTTTCATGGATTTCATTGTTGAGATTTCAGATTCTTATACACATTTTACTATGATAACAGCCAAAGATTTCTTATACAGATATACCTGGATTTCAGGATTGCTTATTTTACATTCGTGGTGCATGCATATCCATTCATATAACATAGTACTATATGAGGCACTGACACGAGCACGGAGTATCTGCACTTACACGTACTATTACCCTGCTATTACTAGAGGATTGAGATTTAGTAGTGTATTATTATGACCTAGGATAGCGTCGTGCATTCGATTTCTTTTTGTAGATGTCTTCTACTCAGGAGTTGGCAACTCACCCCCGTTGTGCCAAATTTTATTACAGGTTCGATGTACAGGTTTCCCGGGCAGTTTGCTGGCACATCTTTTATTTCAGGGTGATTTGCACGGTAGGTTGGTTCACTTGTATCTGAACCACCATTGTATTTTATTCATTCATTTGTATCTAGTAAGCTCCATCAACCATACTTGTATTAATTGATAAGTTTATTGGACCGGTCTTTTATTTCGACCTTAGAGTCGCGCATGTATTATTCTGATCTGGTGGCTTTGTTTTCTTTTTGAGTTTTGAGCCTCGCCCCTTGGCGTTGTATATTATTGTGCTTGTTGTGGTTGTTTCCGCCTATTGGCGTTGAGCTAGCTCCCGTTTGGGGATGCTTTTTATTGTTTATGTATATTATACTTGTTGTACCCGTTTGGGGGCCAGTTTTTACAGAGGAGACTCTGCCGAAATTTTTGGTAAAATTTGCTGATGTTTTTAGACTTGTTTTCTTTTTCTTCTTCTTCTTCTTTTATGGTTTAGATTTCTGGGCTTCGGCTTACTTAGGTTACGTGGCGCCTCTAGACGCTTCGTAATCTAAGTGCCGGTCACGTTCCGTACTTTCGGGTCGTGACAAACTTAGCCAGCGTGTCGCATTGATATGACCAAGTCTACAATGCCACAAGAAGGATTTGTTCATTTCTGAACTTTTCCTTTTGTGTGTGTTTTGTATATTGAGGACAGTATTTTGATTGAGAATGAATATGCCATTATGTAATGAGCCTGAAGCAATCAACTTTTGATCTAGGAATATGTTCATAACATTATCCTTTACTACAAAATTATATCCTTCTTTACTTAATAAAGAAACTGATATAATGTTGCACATCATGTTCGGTATATAATAGCACTCATTTAGAATCAGTGTATTACGACTTGGTAATACTAGGTGATATTTGCCAACTGCTTTGGCTGCAATATTTGCACCATTCCCTACTTGAACGGAATGATCACCTTTTCCCAGTTCTCTACCTTTACGTAGCCCATGTAACAATTTACATATGTGGGATCCTGATCCGGTATCTAATACCCAGGACGTAGGGTGAACTGAGAAACAGTTCTCAATAACTAACACACCTGAAGAAGATGCATCAACATGCATGTTCTTTTGGGCGGCGTGAGAATCCAGATATTCTACTATTCCCTATTCAGTCTTATAGCTCTTATAAGAAAGAACGGGTCCAACGTTCCCCTGCTCAGTATAATAAGCGGGTTCAGTCAATACATCCATATTATTATCTTGATTATGGCCTGACATGGTCGCTACCTGGAGAGAGAGAGACAAGAAAACACTTTAGCGTATGCTCTTGCAAGATTAGATTGGTTATTATCTTATCTAATCAGGATGTCTCCCACTGTTTTTATCAAATCTTTCTCCAAACCCTAAAAGGTAAGATTAGCCGGGATTAATTACACCCTACAGTTTCGTCAATCTTTCAGCCAGATCAGTGTCGGTACTTGAGGGAGGTTCCCCGTTCTTTCGCACGGACCTAATTAAAGTAAACATCGTTTTCCCAAAGGCGTAACCCCGTTAACACTTTTCTAGACACCAACTTCATCGGCTAATTGTCCTGTGTAAAACTCTCCCAGGAGTAACACTTACTCGCAGTGAGTATCGGGATCCAACTATCTCATAATAGGTATGCAATCTCATTGCAAATTTCAACACTTGAAATTCCCGATAATGCTTTTACCCCTAGCAACTTATGACCTTGGCTAAGGTCAACAAATCATAAGTTCTAGTCAAGTTCAACCTGTCATTTCCTGATTGAATTAAACCCACCCGTACGACCCTTGGCTAAGGTCAACAAAGTCGTACGACTACCCTAACTCAATCACATCTCATGTTTTAACAGATAAATGCTAGTTAGCTACCATACACCACGCCTTGGCTAAGGTCAACAAATGCAGCATGAATACTAACTAGTCTCTATCTGAAATGACGGAGGGCTACGCAGGTTTTTCAGAAAACCCTGAGCGTAATGAACTTGATATCTTCGTAGAATCTAGTAGTTTTTGAAAAAGGAGTGTTTTTGAGGCTTTTCTAGTTTCGCTAAAGAGGTCACTCCCGGTGAAGGGATCTCGGCTCTTTCCCCATCGAATAAGGTGCAGGGTATATCATATATACCACTGTGCAAAGCAAAAACTATATAAGCTGTCAAAAACTAAACCGCGAGTTTGTAGCATCTGCCTGTTTCGCTAAAGAGGTCACTCCCGGTGAAGGGATCTCGGCTTTTTCCTTATCGAATAAGGTGCAGGATATATCATATATACCGCTATGCAAAGCAAAACTGTAGCTACCCTTTTTTATAAAGTTTTGATTCTACAACATCTTTTAGGTTTCTTTTCTTTTTATTAATCTCATTAATAAATCCCATCAGCTTATGCTTCCTAAGCATCACAGAAGAAACGAAAGTAGCAATATTTATATATCAGCATATATATATAGTATAAGCATTCGTCTCAGGCAGTAATATGATCTCATCACAGAACATTGCAGCAGAAGAACATATATGGAATATTGGATATACTAGGATGTCCGAGTTTTTAATACGAGCCAGTATAAAACACGGATTCCACGATCGCGATGAATAGCCAAACCCACATCCCTAGACCCCTATGAGAGCGGCAAGTAACACTGCCAATTCTAGGGTTAGGAGACCCGGTCTCGACTCCTCGAGATGGCCTCCCACTGGACCCTAGAACCCGGTTACTTGTGCTCCCCTCCTTGGGTCTACCTAATGCGGAAAAGTAAATAATATACACTGGTGACATCAACCTCATCCCAGAAGTGCCCCAATAAAAGAATATTACATACAAATGAATTTTACATGAATGAAAATAAAAACCCTCATCTCACATAAAACCCCCGGCTATTCAGAACACGACGATCCAATATAACATATCACAGCAACACATAATATCACATATCATCAACGTAAGTAAGTATGCATACACCGATCATCGTTGACGTATACCAACGAAAACCAGCAATACAACTACATACTACACTTACAGTCACAGAAAAGAAATTGTAAAACTACAATATTTGGAATCCACAATCACTTTAGATATCGTAAATCCGAAATATCACATAATTCGCATTTCATGCCTAACTATATGAATTCCACATATTGTATCGCATTCCAGATAAATAGACAATATTAAACCTTCCGAACAGATAATTAAATACCCAAAATTTCCTAAATAGCTCAACACTTGAGCGGAGTTCAAATAATCACAGAATATGTCACAGTACCGGTGATCCAGCCGTAGAAGGGTCAAGCCAACGCCTCACATGTGGCATGCCGTACTGCCCCAAACCCTAAGGTTTAGAGGCAGTTCAAGACGGTCACATAATCGAGTTAAGGTTTGTTGTCTTCTAGAGGGTCCACCGCGTTACTTGCACAATTTCCCGAAAGATTTAAACCCGATAAAAATTCAATACTTGAATGTTTTTCGTGCAGGGAAAAAGTGAGTTAATGATATCCGCTCGAACATTTTAACAGATTCTAAATATCCGGAAATCAAAACGAATTTAAATTTTCCGATCGAATCAACGATTATAAAATAAACCCCAGAACACTCAACACTTGAGACAGATTAAAAATACCCAGAAGCAGCAACAAGCACCTACGGATATTTCCCTGAAGACACGTGTTGCAATCCCAAAGATCGGCCGTGGAACCGCCGCAGTTCCGCGGCGATTTCATGGAATTGTTGTCTCGTATTTCGTGGTAATTCTTAGAATTCCCTGCTTTTTTTTTGAGTATTTTTAATGCAGAAAAAATCACATTTTTACGAAATTTCCAGAGAGGGGTTCTATTTCGTCGTATCGGGTTCGATCGGAGTTTTAACTTCGTATACACGTCGCCTAATGCTCTAGCTAGTCTCTGATACCACTGTAGAGTTCCCGTGGCGGTTCCGCGGCCGATCCACTGTAGGGTTCCTAGGCACTCTTGTGAGGGTTCATAAGGCATCAACCATGCCCGAATAAAATTTTAGATGTGCCGAACAACCCAATGCCGGGATCTTTGCTCGGTTATTAGGGTTTAACATGCAAGTAAACACCTTTACCACTAAGTGTGAGGGATTACAACCTTTGTAGTCCGCTCCTTCGCTTCATAATCTCCAAGTAGAAGTCCCTTCGCCGCGATCCACGATCACCCGGACTCAAGAGAGGCTCCACGACTCGAACGATCCATGCTAGCTTGTAGTGTTCCGTTTCTCCGATCATCTACGTCGAAGTTGCTATAACTCAAGCTCTCTCACTCTAAAGAGGTGAACACCCTAATCTAATGGGCTAGATTAGATGAGGATGATGGAGTAGTATTTATGCTATCTTTTTATATCAATTTCTCACATGAATTCATCACAAAATGAAATACTAGCAGGCTTTCTCAAAGCTCAAGAGAGAAGAAGAAGATGAATAATGAGATAATCCTTTTGTGATGAATAATAGAAAAGAGTATATGATTAATCATGGAACCATGGTCAAGAATGACTAGGATAACCTTTGTAGAGAATAAACTAGGGCTAGGGTTTGGTTAGGTTAAAGAGTGAGTCATGGATAAATATCAACATAATATCTTTCTCATGACAAAAGGAATTCTTTCTAGAATGTGCAAGAAAGAGCTAACCCTAATCAAACCCTAACCTTGCTTTATCTCTACTAAACATGTTCCATTGTTAATCATATCATGTTACTATAATATATATCACATATATATTATATATTTGTAACAAAAGAAAATAATACAATTAACATATATCGCATATATATCAATGTATTATCCGGTGAGAAAATGAAATAATAAAGTGAGCCAATATTAGATAATGTAATACAATATATCATATATATTATTATACATTAAATCATCGAATCAACACTTGATTCGACAATCCGGCTATATCGATTATAACCAACTAATATATCATGTACCGATTCATCGAATCAACACTTGATCTGATGACCTTGTTCATATCTAAATATCGTGAGAATATAATACGGTATCTCATATCGCATTATCCTCGGTCCTGCGCATATCACATAGGTGCCTCTACTCCGTTTTGCCTGAGCCAAGAAATCTTTGTGTAGGACTCTAAAGAATCGTCAATACGCCGGTAGCAGGTGATGATCATATCAAACACCCACAAGCTGCAAGAGGTCAGCTAAACGTAACAGCCACCCAGGTATTGAGCGATCAGAAGATCAATAAGCTAGCCTGTACATTCTCCTGTTAATCCAATCGGTAACACTCCCGTACAGTCCGGTCCGTTCGTCTTATATGTCGCATATCAAGTCTAGGGGTGGTATACGTCAGACCCCAGTAACCGATAAGTCGTGTCGATGTGTGGCTCATAACGGGCCGAGAAACTACTAGTAACACTTACCAGTAAATCTCTCTATCACCCATGGCCAGGGACTTCCAGTTATAGCCAATCGAACATAGCACAACATCAACTCCCTATACCGGGAGAGACGAATCCCCTCCTATCGCTCATTGCCTCCATGTGATTCGGGACTGCACCCAAAAGCCACCTTTTTGCATGCCCTCTTGGATGTGGTAAGGTGGAAATCAAAGAACAGTGGGAATCACACAAGACTCCATGACGATATCGGGTCTACAGACTACCCTGTACCCGTGTCACCGGGGAACTGCCATCTGACGTGTGGTATATCACCATCTGGTAGTTCTCGCCGAGTCCGTCCAGTGTACCCAGTCTCCACTGAGCACCCGTACACCATCTCTGATGTCAAAGACCAATGGATATGGGATCATCCATCGCCCATCATATGGGTCAAGATGCGTATACGCTAATCTACTCTGGTGTATCGATGCCCTGTCTCGATAAACCCTCGACTAGGAACAGTTATAGGATGTACTCATCGAATACCATGGCCCCACTAGTATGATCTTATCATAGTCCCAGTAGTCGAGTACAGATCCTAAGGGCTTTATCAACATGTGAGAGTAAGACAGTAAACTAGTACAAGTCAACATGTTAAGATAAAGTGAAACCAAATAGCATACTATCATGACGAGCAAGAAAGTCCTCTCTCTATATATATATCCAAGCATCCATCATAATATACATCATATGTACAACAATGGCCTCTAGGGCATATACATAACTAACAACGATGAGCCTGGCAGAGGGACCACTACCTACCAGTGATAGTTTGGACCCGGCGGTTATCCGGAGGATATCGACCAGAGTCGTGAGATGGATATGGGCCGATCCGGACTGATGGAGCCCGTGGGTCGATTCGGACTGACGGAGCCCGATTTATATGGATTTACGTGTCGATGTTGGACACTGGTTTTCATGATGTTTCGAGTGTCGATGTTGGGCACTCAGGTTCCATGAGATTTACGGATATGAGGGCCGACCAGAGTGACGGCGCCTGAGGTATTGGGATTTGGGGTGTCGTTGATGGACACCGGTTTTCCACGATGATGATTCATTGATGATGATATGTTTTATCCCACACTCAGGAGTTATTTGATATGCATTGTTTCATATAGTTGTAGTACCCTGATGGTGTACCTTGATCATGATTGTTGCATATCCATATTGCCATACTTATGCTATCAGATTGCATGTGATAGATTATCGTTGTTCTTGCATACTTGCGATTATCTGTATGATGTTATTTACTATTCACGAGTTGGCAACTCACCCCATTGTGCCACAGTGTTTTGCAGGCTTGACCCTTAGAGTAGTCGCGGCAGGGCTCCTTATTGTATATATTTCTGCGGATACCGCTACGGTTGGTTGTGAGGCCTTTTTGGTGTAGGTAGGTTTGAGGTTATCCGAACACTTCTATTGTATATCTCGTTGTATCTAGTACTCTCCATCTACCACTTTCATGTATTGACTTAGAGACGAGTTGTGAGGATCGATATTGTATATTATGTGACTCTGGGTGTCGTGCTCGTGTGAGCCGGCTTTTCTTATGTAGCTTTATCTCTTTTATGTTGTTTTCATATTTATTGTCTATTTCTTCGCTACGGCGTCGTATATATACTTGTGGTGATTGTTTTCCGCTTTTGGGCGTGATTTGCTCCCGTTTGGGAATGCTTTATTTATATCCTGTTTTTGTACCCGTTTCGGGGTTAGTTTTACAAAGGAAGTGCTGCCAAAATTTTTAAGAAAATAAACATAAGCTTTAAGATTTTTACTTGAGATTTCCAAATGTTTTAACAATGTTTTATCACTTACTTCTTTTTATGGTTTAGATTTCTGGGTTTTCGGCTTACTTAAATTGCATTACGCCTGTTGACGTCGCGTGGTTTAAGTGCCGGTCACATTACTAAATTGGGTCATGACAGACAGTCATAAGATAGAGCGGAACCAACGTTTTCCGGCTCAGTATAAAATGCGGGTTCGGTCAATATATCCATATTATTTTCTTGATTAAGGCGTGTCATGGTCGCTACCAGGAGAGAGAGAGAAGTAAACACTTTAGCATGCTCTCTTTGCAAGATTAGATTGGTTATTATCTTATCTAATCAAGATGGCTCCCACTGTTTTTATCAAATCTTCCTACAAACCCAAAAAGGTAATATTAGCCGGGATTAATTACACCCTAGAAGTTCGCCAATTGGTTAACCTGGCAGGTATTGGTACTCCGAGGAAGTCTCCCCATGCTTTCGCATGGAACTAATTAAATAACCTCGTTTGCGGAGGGGCATAACCCCGTTAACACCTTTCTTAGACACCTACTGGATCAGCTAATTGTAAAGTAGAAAACTCTCCCAGGAGTAACACTTACTCGCAGTGGGTATCGGGATCTAACTATCTCATAGAAGGTATGCAATCTCATTGCAAATTTCAACACTTGAAATTTCCGATATCAGTTTTTAACCCTAGCGACTTATGACCTTGGCTATGGTCAACAAATCATAAGTGCTAGCCAAGTTCAACCCGTCATTTCGTGATTAAATTAAACCCACCCGTACGACCCTTGACTAAGGTCAACAAAGTCGTACGACTACCCTAATCCAATCGCATCACATGCGGCAGATAAGCACTAATAAGCTACCGTACACTACGCCTTGGCTATGGTCAACAAAGGCAGCATGATTACTAAGTAGCACTTATCTGAAATGACGGAGGGCTACGACTAGTTTTGAAGAAAACCTTTATCGTAATGAACTTGATATCGTTGTAGAATCTAGTGATTTGAAAAGGAGTGGTTTAAGATCCGCTTTTAAAATCAAGTAGTTTTCGGAACAAACCGAGTGGGTTGTAGCATTTGCTAGTCTTTGCAAAAGAGCTCACTCGAAGGGATCTAGGTTCTTTCTTCATCGAATGAGGTGCTGGATATTCATCGAGGAATACCACTATGCAAAGCAAGAACTAGAGCCACATTTTTGAAAAATTTGATTCTACAACATCTTTAGGTTTCTTTTTATTTCATTAATCTCATTAATGACGTCCCATCATTTATGTTTCCTAAACATTACAGAAAAAACGAAAATAGAACGTACGCTTATGCCATCCGCATTCGCCACGGGGCCCCATCATGCACCATTAGGTTACTTAACTAACGGCAGAGCGGGAGCTGGACTAGCGCAGGTGTAAAACATAAGCAACGTTTATTATGTATATCATATATATATAGCATTCGTCTCATGCAGTTATATGATCACATCAAAGAAATCAAGCATCAAAAACATATGAAATATTGGATATACTATGAGGTCCGTATTTTAAATTAAGCAAGCAATAAAAAACACGGATTCCACGGTCATGATGAATATCCAAACCCACATCCCTAGACCCCCACGAGAGCGGCAAGCAACCCTGCCAATTCTAGAGTTAGGACACCCGGTCTCGACTCCACGAGATGGCCTCCAACTGGACTCTAGAACCCGGTTACTTATGCTCCCCGCCTTGGGTCTATCCTAATGCGGAAAAGTAAATAATATACATCAATGGTGACATCATCCTCAACCCGGAAGTGTCCCAATAAAAGAATATTACATACAATTTTACATGAATGAAAATTGAAAAACTCTCATCTCACGCAAAAAAAACCCCGGCTATTCAATCACGACGATCCAATATAACACATCACAGCAACACATAACATCACATGTCATCAACGTAAGTAAATATGCGTATTCCGAATGTTGTTGACGTATAGCAACGAGATCGTGGATACCCTACATATTACACTTACGGTCGTAGATAAAAATGAAAACTACAATAATTAGAATCCGCATTAACCTTAGACATCATAAACCCGGAATATCTCATATTCCGAATTTCATGCCTAACCCTATAAAACCTGCATTTTAGTCTCGAATTGAAAACACTATTCAATAACTAGTCGGGTAATTCAATAGGATTCCCGATAAAATGATCGAATACTCGTCGGGAACTTTAGAAGATGGCCTCACCCCCGATGTCGACGACGAAGTGCACTTAGGCGAAACACCGTGGCCGCAAGCATCCAAGTGGATGCTTTTGGCAACGAGATTCTCCTATAGTCACTTGGTCGGGGCAATGGGGCATGGCTATCTAGTAGTATTATCCGACGAGTGTTCACGTAATATACGCGATTGCGACAGAGTTTTGATCTGAATCGAAAGTCCATGGCAATCGACGAACCAAGACTAAAATGAAAGATTTACCAATAACAAACTAGTTTTCACAAAACTAATTTAATGTGGATTCCAAATATTGTATCACATATCAAACTTAAACCCGAAACGATGTTAAAATTGCAAATACGAAACACTCCGAATTGCCCTAACAGAAAGATAACATCATATGCAATCTTGGCAAATACAAACATAATCTGAACCCTAAACCTAAGCTACCAGAACACCAAAAAAATACGAGACCAAAATTTGAAATAGGGCCGGCCAGGCCGGGCATTTTATGGTTTTCACCGGCCAAAAATTTGATTCATAGTCTCGTTTTTCTTCAGTGTTCTAGTTACATCACATGTAACATTCTGCACTTGTTTAAAAAAATTTCAGAGGACATTTTTAAATCGACAGAAACTAGGTTTTGGGTTTACGGTTTTCGGAGTTGTTTCTGTTTCGTAATTCATCTAATGCTCTAGCTTGGCTCTGATACCATGAAAGTGTGTCTTAGCACCACCACTAGTTTTTTACCGGCATCAAGCATGCAATGTTAAAAATTCTTGGGTGCTAAGCTACACTATCCAAGGATCTAACTAGAGGATTAGGGTTTAATGCATGATATAAGAAGTTCTACACTAAGTGAAAGACACTACAACCTTTGTAGACCAAGTATTTCTCTTCTAAAACTCCGAGCAGTAATCCCTACGACTCCTCTTGGCTCCACTTGAAGAAAGGATCGAGCTTGCTTCGCGATCTTCGAAGCCGAAGATGGTCCGCCTTGAAGCTTCTCTAGTTCAAGCTACCTCTACACTAATCAACAATTAGTGAAGGAACCAACCAAATCTAAATGGCTAGTCTAGATTAGGATGATGAAGTAGGTGTTTTAGTTCACTTAGAAATCTCTAAAGCCCTAGGGTTCACAACTCATGTGAGGGTTAGGGCTTGGAGGAAGAAGAAGAAGATAATGGAGAGAGCAAGAGAGTGTAAGCAAAAAAAGATCAAGTGAAGAATGGCTCTCTATTGCTACTCACTTATTGAACCATCAAATATCTCAAATAATATATCGCAACCATGCTTCTATAGTGAAAGCAAATGAATAAACAAATAGAAAAAGCCATGCCTCTTCCATTCCACAAATATCTCTCCAATTTCCACCTTATTTTTCTATTTCTCAAATCCAAATATATATATATATATATATATATATATATATATATATATGACACACATATATATAAATATATATTAAGAGAAGAAAATAATTAGTGAGCAATAATATTAGTTAATATATAATTATATCAAATATAAATATATATCAAATTATTAAATAAACACTTGATTTAATAATCCGGTTATATCATATATAACCGACTATATCATTTATCTATATATCACATTATCAAATCAACACATGATTCAATAATTCGGTTATATCACATATAACCTAACCGATATCAAATGTCGCCAGATTAGAATACGGTATCACATACTCGTATTTAATCAGGCTCCCGCACATATCAGCAAATGTGCCCTACTTCATTTCGCTTCAACTAGGAAACCTCTGTGTGGGACTCTAAGGACTCGTCAATACGCCAGCAGTAGGTAATGATCACATCAGATACCCACAAGCCATCAGTGGTACTAGCTAGACGTAACGGCTACCCAGGAATTGAGCGATTAAAAGATCAACAAGAAAGCTTGTCCAAACTCCCATGAAGCCTATAAGTAACACTTACCGTACAGTCCGGTCTCATCGTCTGATATGTCGCGTATCGAGTCTATGGGTGGAATCATCAGACCCCAGTAACTTGATAAGTCATGCTGATGTGTTGCTCATAACGGTTCGAGAAACTACTGATAACACTTACCAGTAAATCTCATCAGCACTGGCCAGGGACTTGCTGTTATAGCCAATCAAGCATAAAGAAACATCAACAACCTATACCGGGAGAGACGAAACCCCTCCTATCTATCACTTCCTCCATGTGACTTAGGACTGTACCTAAAATCCACCTGTTTGCACGTCTCCTTTGAGCCGTGGTAGGGAGGAAATCAAAGCACAGTGGGAACCACATAAGACACTATGAGGATCTCGGGTCTACAGACTAACTTGTACCAGTGTCACCAGAGAACAGCTATCTGACAATAGGTATGGTACCATCTAGGAGTTCTCGGCGAGTCATGTTCGGTGTACCCATTCTCTAATGAGCATCTGTGTACAATCTTTGATGGCAAACACTAATGGTTATGGGATCAACCATCGCCCCCTACTTGGTCTAGAAACGTACACACTAGTTTATTCTGTAATATCGATGCCCTGTCTCGTTACTCCCTCGACTAGGAACAGTTAAAGGATGTGCTTGTGGACTACACAAGTCCAAATAGTATGATCCACATCATCGTCCTGGTAGTCAAGCAAACATTTTAAGGGCTTTATCAACATGTATCAGAGAGACAGTATAATAATACAAGTGTACATGTTAAGATAACGAGCAACCAGATAACATACTATCATATCGAGCAAGAAAGTCCTCTATATATATGTCCAAGCATCCACTATATCATACAATAATGGCCTCTAGGGCATACATATTCCTAACATTCTATTCACGAGTTGGCAACTCAACCCCGTTGTGCCATTGTTTTCTTGCAGTATCGACCGCTCGGATCAGTAGCGGCTTGCAGGCACATTCCTTCTTTCAGGTGATTTGTATTGCTAGGTGGATTATAGTACAGAGCGTAACCACCGTTGTATACTTTATATTCATTGTATCTAGTTAAAAACTCCATCAACCAGACTATGTATATTTGGTAGACTTAGAGACCAGTAATAATATTAGATTTGATGATATTTGGGTTCTTTACTTTCTTTCTGTCATTGATCTTCACCTTGGGTGTCGTATATTTCATATTGCGTGGTTCTGATTCCGCCAATTGGCGAAGAGCTAGCTCCCACTTGCGGATGCCTATATTATTACTGTTATGTATTGGTTTTGATCAAAATTTACAAAGGAGGTGCTGCCCAAATTTCAAACGACGAAAATATTTTCAAATTATAGTATATAATCAGCTTGTATTTCAAACGAACATTATTTATGCTTTAAAAAGAAGAACTTGATTTCCATTATACCCCTATTTCAAAACTTCACCTGTCATGACCCGGAATTGGTACGTGGCTGGCACTTGGATCACGTGAAGCCTATAGGATCCCACCGTAACCCAAGTAAGCCGAAATCCCAAAAATCTAAACCTTATGAGGAAAATAAGGGAGGTGAAGTTTTGAAATAAAGGTATAATGAAATCATGTTCTTTCTTTAGAAGTATTGTAGGGTTACTAGGCACTGTCACAAGGGTCTATAAGGCATAAACCATGGCCGATTCAAAATTTAGACGTGCCGAACAACCCAAAGCGGGGATCTTTGCTAGATTATTAGGGTTAAACATGCAAGTAAACATCTTTACAACTAAGAGTGAGGGATTACAATCTTTGTAGTCCGCTCCTTCGTTTAGTAAGCTCCGAGTAGTAGTCTCTTCGCCGCGATCCACGATCTCCCGGACTCAAGAGAAGCTCCACAACCCGAATGATCCATGCTTGCTTCTAGTCTTCCTTTTCAAAGATGATCTACCTTGAAGTTTCTTTAACTCAAGCTCTCACTCACTAATGAGGTGAACGCCCTAATCTAATTGTCTAGATTAGATGAGGATGATGAAGTAGGATTTATGCTCTCTTTTTTTATCAAATTCTCACACTAATCCATCACAAAATAAAAACCTAGAAAGCTTTTGTGAGCTCAAGGAAGAAGAAGAAGAATGAATATCTTTTTGTGATGAATAATGAAAAATATCATAATGATTACAAATGCAACCATGGTTGATAATGAGAAGGCTAACCATTGTAGAGACTTAACTAGGGTTAAGGGTGTGGGTTGGGTTAGGAAATATCTCACAAAATATCAACACATAATATCTTTGCAAGAAACAAAAGAAAAGCTTCTAGAAGCTTCATGAAAGAACTAACCCAAATCAAACCCTAACCATGTTTAATCTCCACTAATCATGTTGCATTAGTTATCATAATATGTTACAATATTATATATCACACATATAATATATTTTTGTAACAAAAGAAAAATAATACAATTAACATATATCGCATATATATCAATGTATTATCCGGTGAGAAAATGAAATAATAAAGCGAGCCAATATTCGATAATGTAATGCAATATATCACATAACTAATTATACATTAAATTATCGAATCAACACATGATCCGACTATCCTTCTATATCGCATATAACCGACTAATATATCATGTACCGATTCATCGAATCAACAATTGATCCGATGACCCGGCTCATATCAAAATATCGCGAGAATATAATACGGTGTCTCATATCGTATTATCCTCGGTCCAGCACATATCACATATGTGCTCCTACTCCGTTTTGCCTGAGTCAAGAAATCTCTGTGTAGGACTCTAAAGAATCGTCAATACGCCGGTAGCAGGTGATGATCATATCAAACACCCACAAGCTGCAAGCGGTCAGCTAAACTTAACAGCCACCCAGGTATTGAGCGATCAGAAGATCAACAAGCAAGCCTGTACATTCTCCTGTGAATCCAATCATAACACTCCCGTACAGTCCGGTCTCTTCGTATGATATGTTGCAAATCTAGTCTAGGGGTGGTATACGTCAGACCCCAGTAACCGATAAGTCATGTCGATATGAGGCTCATAACAGGTCGAGAACCTACTGATAACACTTACCAATAGTAGTAAATATCTGCCCTGGCCAGGGACTTCCAGTTATAGCCAATCGAACACAGCACAACATCAACTCCCTATACCGGGAGAGACGAAACCCCTCCTATCGCTCATTGCCTCCATGTGATTTAGGACTGTACCCAAAAGCCACCGTTTTGCACGCCCTCTTGGATGTGGTATGATGGAAATCAAAGCACAGTGGGAATCACACAAGACTCTATGATGATCTCGGGTCTACAGACTAACCTGTACCAGTGTCACCAGAGAACTGCCATCTGACGTGAGGTATAATACCATCTGGGAGTTCTCGGTGAGTCCGTCCAGTGTACCCAGTCTCCACTGAGCACCCGTACACCATCCTTGATGTCAAACACCGATGGATATGGGATCATCCATCGCCCATCATATGGGTCAAGATGCGTATACACTAGTCTACTATGGTGTATCGATACCCTGTCTCGACACACCCTCGACTAGGAACAGTTATAGGATGTACTCGTCGACTACCGTGGCCCCACTAGTATGATCTCATCATAGTCCCAGTAGTCGAGTACATATCCTAATGGCATTATCAACATGTGAGAATAAGACAGTAAACTAATAAAAGTCAACATGTTAAGATAAATTGAAACCAAATAGCATACTATCATGACGAGCAAGAAAGTCCTCACTATATATATCCAAGCATCCATTATAATATACAGCATATGCACAACAATGGTCTCTAGGGCATATACATAACTAACAATCTCCCACTTGCACTAAGGCCAGCTGTTGTCGTATCTTATACCCAGCATCCCGAAGAGTCTCTCAAACTGTGTCTGGGGAATGGCCTTTGTGAGTGGATCCGCAGTGTTGTCCTTCGTATCAACTCTCCTGACCTCGATCTCCTGGCGATCAACTATCTCCCGTATCTGGTGGTAACACCTCAGAATATGTCTGGACTTCTGATCAGACCTGGGTTCCTTAGCCAAATCCACAGCTCCATTACCATACACCAAGTTCAGTAATGAACTTCTTTATCCAGACAACCTCTTTGGCAGCATTGTTGGCAGCGATGTGTTCAGTCTCCATCGTCGAGTCTGCAACGATATCCTGTTTGGAACTCTTCCAATACACCGCCCCTCCATTGAGGGTAAAGACAAATCCCGAGTGCGACTTAGAGTCATCCTTATCACTTTGGAAGCTTGAATCAGTAAAGGACTCCACCTGGAGTTCTCCGTTACCATACACCAAGAACATCTCCTTAGTTCTTCTTAAGTACTTGAGAATGTTCTTCACAGCTATCCGGTGACTCTCTCCAGGATCTGCTTGATACCTACTCACTACACTTAGTGAGTATGCTACATCGGGCCTGGTATATTGCATCGCCTACATGATAGAGCCTACTGCCGAAGCATAGGGTATCCCTTGCATGCGAGCTCTCTCCAAATCAGTCTTGGGAGACATCTCTTTGGAGAGAGTGAGTCCAGAGATCGTGGGTAGGTTCCCACGCTTGGATTCTTCCATACTAAACCTCTTTAGTATGGTGTCAATGTACCTGGATCGGGACAATCCCAATATCCGTTTAGATCTATATCTATAGATCATATTTCCCAGTATGCAGGAAGCATCACCTAGATCTTTCATTGAGAATCTTTGTGATAAGAAGAGCTTGACCGATTGCAGCATAGGAACACCATTTCCTATCAAGAGTATGTCATCGACATACCATACGAGGAAGACAACCTTACTCTCTACCACCTTCTTATAGATATAAGGTTCATCTACGTTTTTGATGAAGTCAAACTCTTTGACTACAACATCAAAGAAGATGTTCCAACCCCGCGTTGCATGCTTTAACTCATAGATGGATTTAAAAAGCTTGCACACCTTTCCGTTGCCCCCACTATGTACGAAGCCCTCTGGCTGAGTCATGTACACGCACTCTTCTAAATCACCGTTTTGAAAGGCGGTCTTAACATCCATTTGCCAGATTTCGTAGTCATGGTATGCAGCAATGGCAAGTAAGATCTGGATGTACTTAATCATAGCCACTGGAGAAAATGTTTCGTCATAATCCACACCTGGTCGTTGACGAAAACCATTTGCAACAAGTCTAGCTTTGTAAGTCTAAACTTTTCCATCTACACCAAGTTTTTTCTTAAAGATCTATTTGCTCCGAATGGGTTTTACCCCTTCAGGAGCAACTTAAAAAGTCCACATTTGTTGGTGTACATGGATTCCATCTCAGATCGCATTGCATCCAGCCATTTCACAGAGTCCCCACTCGTGATGGCCTGCTCGAAACTAGCCGGGTAATCATCTTGCATGATGCAATCCTCGCTTCCACCATCGAGGAGAAAACCGTAGTATCTCTCAGGTGGATGAGAAACCCTGCAAGATCGGCGGAGAGGCTGGGGTTCGTCAAGAACTACTGATTCCTCTGGTTCCACTAAATCTTCAGTTGCAGTTTGTGTCGCTGGAACCTCTTCCAGCTCTACCAGTTCGCCACTAATTTCTTTTGCAAGAAATTCCTTTTCTAAAAAGGTGGCATGTCGAGAAACAAACACCTTTTGTTCCTCGCTGTGGTAGAATAGATATCCATGTGAATGTTTAGGATATCCTACAAACTTATAAAGAACTGACCGTCCCTTCAGTTTGTCCGGATTTTGCTTTCTAACATAGGCTGGACAACCCCATATCTTAACTCGTTTAAGACATGGTCCTTTCCCACTCCATATCTCATATGGTGTGGTAGGTACAGATTTAGATGGAACTTGATTCAATAGGTATGCAGCTGTCTCTAGTGCATGTCCCCAGAAGGAAATATGTAACTCAGTTGTACTCATCATAGAGCGCACCATATTTAATAGGGTGCGATTCCTACACTCCGATACACCATTGTGCTGTGGTGTATAGGGAGGTGTAAGCTGAGAGAGAAACCCATTCTCTTTTAGATAATATAGGAACTCATTGATTAAGTATTCACCTCCTCGATCAGATCGAAAGATCTTAATACTTTTGCCCATTTGGTTCTCTACTTCGTGCTTATATTCTCCGAATTTCTCAAAAGCTTCAGACTTGTGTTTCATCAGGAACACATGTACGTATCTTGAGAGATCGTCAGTGAATGTAATGAAGTTGGAAGAACCGTTCCTGGCATGTGTAGACATAGGACCGCATACATCACTATGTACCAGTCCTAAAAGTTCTGTAACTCTTTCTCCGTGTCCACTAAACAGAGTTTTGGTCATTTTACCTTTGAGACATGAATGGCAAGTATCATAAGATGATAATTTGAACGGATTCAAATATCCATCCTTATGTAACTTAGCTAGCCGTGTCGCATTGATATGACCAAGTCTATAATGCCACAAGAAGGATTCGTTCATTTCTGAATTCTTCCTCTTGTGTGTGTTTTGTATATTAAGGACTGTATTTTGATTGAGAACGTATATGCCACTATGTAACGAGCCTAATCCAATCAACTTTTGATTCAGGAATATATTCATAACATTATCCTGTACTACAAAATTATATCCTTCTTTACTTAATAAAGAAACTGATATAATGTTGCACATCATGTTCGGTATATAATAACACTCGTTCAGAATCATTGTATTACTACCTGGTAATACAAGGTGATATTCGCCAACTGCTTTGGCTGCAATACTTGCACCATTCCCTACTTGTACGGAATGATCACCTTTTTCCTGTTCTCTACCTTTACGTAGCCCACGTAACAATTTACATATGTGGGATGCCGATCCGGTATCTAAAACCCAGGACGTAAGGTGAACTGAGAAACAGTTCTCAATAACTAACACACCCGAAGAAGATGAATCATCATGCTTGTTCTTCGTTTGGGCGTAAGAATCCAGATATTCTCCTGTTTCCTGCTCAGTCTTATAACTCTTATAAGAAAGAACGGGACCAACGATCCCCTGCTCAGTATAATAAGCGGGTTCAGTCAATACATCCATATTATTATCTTGATTATGTCCGGACATGGTCGCTACCTGGAGAGAGAGAGAAGGAAACACTTTAGCGTATGCTCTTGCAAGATTAGATTGGTTATTATCTTATCTAATCAGGATGTCCCCCACTGTTTTTATCAAATTTTCCTTCAAACCCTAAAAGGTAAGATTAGCCGGGATTAATTACACCCTACAATTTTGTCAATCTTTCATCCAGATCAGTGTTGGTACATTGAGGGAGGTTTCCCGTGCTTTCGCACGGACCTAATTAAAATAAACCTCGTTTTCCCAGAGGCTTAACCCCGTTAACACCTTTCTAGACACCTACTTGATCGGCTAATTGTCCTGTGTAAAATTCTCCCAGTAGTAACTTTTACTCGTAGTGGGTATCAGGATCCATCTATCTCATAGAAGTTCTGCAATCTCATTGCAATTTTCAATACATGAAATTCCCAATAATGCTTTTACCCCTAACCCCCTATGACCTTGACAAAAGCCAACAAACCATAGGAAGCTAATCAAGTTCAACCTGTTATTTCTTCATTGAAATAAACCCACCCGCACGACCCTTGACAAAGGCCAACAAGGTCGTACGACTACCCTAATCCAATCACATCACATGCTTAAACAGATAAGTACTAGTCAGCTACCGCACACTACGCCTTGACAAAGGCCAACAAACGCAGCACGAATACTAAATAGTCTTTATCTGAAATGACGCAGGGCTACGCAGGTTTTTCAGAAAACTATGAGCGTAATGAACTTGATATCGTTGTAGAAACAAGTGATTTTGAAAAGGAGTGTTTTTTAGGCTTTTGCAGTTTCGCTAAAGAGGTCACTCCCGGTGAAGGGATCTCGGCTCTTTCCCCATCGAATAAGGTGCAGGGTATATCATATATACCGCGGTGCAAAGCAAGAACTATTTAAGCTGTCAAAAACTAAACCGTGAGTTTGTAGCATCTGCAAGTTTTGCTAAAGAGGTCACTCCCGGTGATGGGATCTCGGCTCTTTCCTCATCGAATAAGGTGCAGGTTATATCATAGATACCGCTATGCAAAGAAAAACTATAGCTACCCTTTTTTTTATAAAGTTTTGATTCTACAACATCTTTTAGGTTTCTTTTCTTTTATTAATCTCATTAATAAACCCCCATCAATTAATGCTTCCTAAGCATCACAGAAGAAACGAAAGCAGTAATATTTATATATCAATATATATATATATATATATATATAGTATAAACATTCGTCTCAGGCAGTAATATGATCTCATCACAGAACATTGCAGCAGAAGATAACATGTGAAATATTGGATATACTAGGACGTCCGTGTTTTATTTCGAGCCTGTATAAAACACGGATTCCACGGTCGCGATGAATAGCCAAACCCACATCCCTAGACCCCTACGAGAGCGGCAAGTAACGCTGCCAATTCTAGGGTTAGGAGACCCGGTCTCGACTCCTCGAGATGGCCTCCCATTGTACCCCAGAACCCGGTTACTTGTGCTCCCCTCCTTGGGTCTACCTAATATGGAAAAGTAAACAATATACAATGGTGACATCAACCTCATCCCGGAAGTGCCCCAATAAAAGAATATTACATACAAATGAATTTTACATGAATAAAAATAAAAACCCTCATCTCACATAAAACCCCCGGCTATTCAGAACACGACGATCCAATATAACATATCACAGCAACACATAATATCTCATATCATCAACGTAAGCAAGTATGCGTATCCCGATTGTCGTTGATGTATAGCAACGAAGCCAGCGATACACCGCATACTACGCTTACGGTCACAGAAAAGAAAGTGAAAAACTACAACATTTGGAATCCACAATCACTTTAGACATCTTAAATCCGAAATATCACATACTTCCAATTTCATGCCTAACTATATGGATTCCACATATTGTATCACATTCCAGATAAATAGACAATATTAAACTTTCCGATCGAATAATCAAATACCCAAGATTTCCTAAATATCTCAACACTTGAGCGGAGTTCAAAAAATCCCAGAATATGTCACAGTACCAATGGTCCAGCCGTAGAAGGGTCAAACCAACGCCTCACATATAGCAACGCCGTACTGCCCCAAACCCTAAGGTTTAGAGGCGGTTCAGATGGTCACATAATCAAGTTAAGGTTTGTGTTCTTCTAGAGGGTCCACCGCGTTACTTGCACGTTTTTCCGAAAGATTTAAACTCAAGAAAAATTCAACACTTGAAAGTTTCTCGTGTCGGGAAAAAGTGAGTTAATAATATCCGTTCGAACATTTTAATACTTTCTAAATTATCCTGAAAATAGAACGAAGTTAAAATTTCCGATCGAATCAACGAGTACCAAAAGATCTCCAGAAAACTCAACACTTGAGTAAGATTAAAAATACCCAGAAGCATGTACAAATACCTACGGATATACCCTTCAAATACGTGTCCCCAATTCCTACTTATGGCCGCGGAACCGCCGCGACAAGCATGTTCCTGCCGCGGTTCCGCGGCTCATTGAAAGACTTGGGGGCTCGTATTTCATGGTTATCCTTAGAATTCCCTGTTGAATTTTTTTAGTATTTTTAATGCAGAAAAAACCAACTTTTTAGAAAATTTCCACAGAGGGGGTCTAGTTCGATGTTTCGCGGTTCGATCGGAGTTTTAACTTCGTATACACGTCGCCTAATGCTCTATCTAGGCTCTGATACCACTGTAGTGTTACTAGACACTGTCACAAGGGTCTATAAGGCACCAACCATGCCCGATTCAAAATTTAGACGTGCCGAACAACCCAAAGTGAGGATCTTTGCTCGATTATTAGGGTTAAACATGCAACTAAACATCTTTACAACTAAGAGTGAGGGATTACAACCTTTGTAGTCCGCTCCTTCGCTTCATAAGCTCCGAGTAGTAGCCCCTTTGCCGCGATCTATGATCTCCCGGACTCAAGAGAAGCTCCACAACCCGAATGATCCATGCTTGCTTGTAGTCTTCCTTTTCAAAGATGATTTACCTTAAAGTTTCTTTAACTCAAGCTCTCACTCACTAATGAAGTGAACACCCTAATCTAATTGGCTATATTAGATTAGGATGATGAAGTAGGATTTATGCTCTCTTTTATTATCAAATTCTCACACTAATCCATCACAAAATAAAAACCTAGAAATCTTTTGTGAGCTCAATGAAAAAGAAGAAGAATGAATATCCTTTTGTGATGAATAATGAAAAATATCATAATGATTACAAATGCAACCATGGTTGATAATGAGAAGGCTAACCATTGTAGAGACTTAATTAGGGTTAAGGGTGTGGGTTGGGTTAGGAAATATCTCACAAAATATCAACACATAATATCTTTGCAAGAAACAAAAGAAAAGCTTCTAGAAGCTTCATGAAAGAACTAATCCAAATCAAACCCTAACCATGTTTAATCTCCACTAATCATGTTGCATTAGTAATCATAACGTGTTACAATATTATATATCACATATATAATATATTTTTGTAACAAAAGAAAATAATACAATTAACATATATCGCATATATATCAATGTATTATCCGGTGAGAAAATGAAATAATAAAGCGAGCCAATATTAGATAATGTAATGCAATATATCACAAATATAATTATACATTAAATTATCGAATCAACACTTGATCCGACAATCCTGCTATATCGCATATAACCGATTAATATATCATGTACCGATTCATCGAATCAACACTTGATCCGATGAACCGGCTCATATCAAAATATCGCGAGAATATAATACGGTATCTCATATCGTATTATCCTCGGTCCTGCACATATCACATATGTGCTCCTACTCCGTTTTTCCTGAGTCAAGAAACCTCTGTGTATGACTCTATAGAATCGTCAATACGCCGGTAGCAGGTGATGATCATATCAAACACCCACAAGATGCAAGCGGTCATCTAAATGTAACAGCCACCCAGGTATTGAGTGATCAGAAGATCAACACACAAGCCTGTACATTCTCCTGTGAATCCAATCAGTAACACTCCCGTACAGTCCGATCTCTTCGTCTGATATGTTGCATATCTAGTCTAGGGGTGGTATACGTCAGACCCTAGTAACCGATAAGTCATGTGGATATGAGGCTCATAACATGTCGAGAACCTACTGATAACACTTACCGGTAGTACTCAATATCCGCCCTGGCCAAGGACTTCCAGTTATAGCCAATCGAACACAGCACAACATCAACTCCCTATACCAGGAGAGACGAAACCCCTCCTATCGCTCATTGCCTCCATGTGATTCGGGACTGTACCCAAAAGCCACCGTTTTGCACGCCCTCTTGGACGTGGTATGATGGAAATCAAAGCACAGTGGGAATCACACAAGACTCTACGACGATCTCGGGTCTACAGACTAACCTGTACCAGTGTCACCAGAGATCTGCCAATTGACGTGAGGTATAATACCATCTGGGAGTTCTCAGCAAGTCTGTCCAGTGTACCCAGTCTCCACTGAGCACCCGTACACCATCCTTGTTGTCAAACACCGATGGATATGGGATCATCCATCGCCCATCATATGGGTCAAGATGCGTATACGCTAGTCTACTCTGGTGTATCGATGCCCTGTCTCGACACAACCTCGACTAGGAACAGTTATAGGATGTAGTCGTCGACTACCATTGCCCCACTAGTATGATCTCATCGTAGTCCCAGTAGTCGAGTAAATATCCTAAAGGCTTTATCAACATGTGAGAACCAGACAGTAAACTAATACAAGTCAACATGTTAAGATAAAGTGAAACCAAATAGCATACTATCATGATGAGCAAGAAAGTCCTCATTATATATATCCAAGCATCCATTATAATATGCATCATATGTACAACAATGGCCTCTAGGGCATATACATAACTAACAAGTATAAGTAATGACATATAGAAATACAAGTGAGTTGTATACTATAACTGGAAACATTTTCGTCATTTGAAATTTGGGCAGTACCTCCCTTGTAAATTTTGATCCAAAACCAAAACACTACAGCAATAATATAGGCATCCCAAAGCAGGAGCTAGCTCTTCGCCAATTGGCGGAATCATAACCACGCAATATAAAAATATACGACGCTCAAGGTGAAGATCAATCACAGAAAGAAAATAAAGAATACCAAGACATCATCAAGTTCAAAATAAAGAACAATACACCCATCTCGCTCTAACTCTCAGAGAATATACAAGTCTGGTGTCTAGGTCTACCAAATATACATAGTCTGGTTGATGGAGCTTTTAACTAGATACAACTGAATAATAACGTATACAGTGGCGGTTACGATCCGAGAAGTAACCCACCTACCAATACAAATCACCCTGAAGAAAAGAGGTGCCAGCAAGCCGCTACTGATCCGAGCGGTTGATCCTGCAAGACAAGTATAGCACAACGGGGGTGAGTTGCCAACTCATGAGTAGAAGATATCAGCAGGTAGAAATTGAATGTATGACGATCTTCTAGGTCATACAGTAAAATAATCATATAATACTGGGTGATAACAAGGTTGTTGGAGATAGTGCCCTCAGAGTCAATTATTGGATCACAGGCACATGATTGCAATAATTGAGGGAGGACCTAGCCCGGTAGGACAGTCTCACTCAAGATGATAGTATGCTATCTGGTTTATCTTTATCATCGTGTACTGCTTTAGGTGACCATACGAGTCGCTATTACACGTTGATAGAGCCTCTAGGATTCTTGCTTGACTACCAGCAGTATGAGGGCGATCATATACGTAGGAGCTAGGGTCTATAAGCACAACCTTAAAAGGTCCTTAGTCGTGGGAGTTTCGAGACAGGGCATCGATACTCCAGAGTAGACTAGTGTATACAGTCGAGACCCCGACGAGGGGCGGTGGCCGGTCTCACAAGCCACTGGTGTTAGTTGGTTCACCTAAGATGTATACAGGTGCTTATTGGGTTATGAGTACACCGGACAGGACTCGCCGGGAACCTGCTAGTTGGTATTATACCTGACGTCAGATAGCAGTTCCCTGGTGACATGTGTACATGTTAGTTCATCGACCTGAGATCGTCATTTGTCTCGTGTGAGTTCCCACTGTGCTTTGATTACTACACTACCACGCTCAAAGGAGACGTGCAAACAGGTTTTAGTTGGGTACAGTCCCGAGCCACATGGAGGCAGTGAGCGGATCTACAGGGGTTCGTCTCTACCGGTATTGGGGGTGAGGTCGCGCTGTGTCTAGGAGAGCCAGAACATGAAAAGTCCTTGGCCAAGGCAGGAGATTTACAAGTAGGTATTCCAGTAGTATCTCAGGGTGTTCTGGGCTGCACTCCGACACGACTTGTACCGCTTTTGGGGGTCTGACTTTTACCAACCCCCTAGACCCGCCATGCGATGCTTATAGATGAACGGACCAGACTGTACGGATATTGTCACTGACAGGCTCAGTAGGGTGTCAGGATGAGTTCGCTCATCGATGTCCCTTTTGGTCAATAGCTGGTAGCCCGTCACGTATGGCTAATACCTCTGACGTGCTAGTGGTTAAATCCACAGCCATAGTATTGACGAGTCTTAGAGTCCACCACACACAGTTACTCAGGTTTCGGGCGAAACGCTGTAGAGGCCGTATGGAGATATGGCAGAGTTCGATCAGATACGTACGGTATTGCACGGATCGTGATCGGACAGATTTTACAAGCCGGCTTTGGTTTAAGCCGGATCCTAGTATTTGACAGTGTAAATTTTGTCTCTTTGCATTTGTGTTAAGTGGGAATACAAATGCGGGCATGTATATGCAGTTGCGGGGTTTTCCTGTAATTTATTACGGGATCAGTTTTCTGAGGTTGCCAGTTTGCATTCCGTTCCGGCCAGTTTTGCTTTGTTCCTTCCCGGCCGGAATTTCTGAAGGAGGGGCTAATTTGCAAGTTCGCAAATTAGCATATTGTGGAGGGGTTTCTTGCTTTTGTGGCTTCATCACCATGAGATTCTTTTATTGTCACTTGTCTTGCATTGATGGTGATGGGATTTGATTTGGGCTTGGATTAGTAATGGGTGTGACCATTTTCCTTTTTCTTTTATAACACATTATTCTCTTGTGGCATGATTGATTCCCTCCACCATTCTTTATCATGAGAGGCCGGACACTAGAGAGGGGAGAGAGTATGAGGTTTTTCATTTGGTGTATGGAAAATTATTCCCATTTCTCATTTTGTATCAAAGTTCACAAGCTCTCTCATTGTTCATTCCATTCTTCCATCAAAGGCAACTTCTATAACCCAAATGAGACAATGGATTGTACACTATTCTATAGCAAATCTTGGACGCGTCGGCTAGCCAACTTCGCTCCCGAGTTGCCTCGGTCCAGAGGTGGGAGCCCGTAAAAGAACCCGGCGTTGTGGTGCCCGTTTCGACAAGGAGGCGACGACCGGAGATTCCGCGAGGAGATCGGAGTGGAGACGAAAACCGAAGGACACGGATCACTCGGTATATTTCTCTATCCTTCTTTTATTTTGCTAGTAGTTAGGTTAATGGCCCGATCCGGGTTAAAAGTGTGCGGTGGTGCCGGTTTGCAAGTTTCACAAAGTTTTTCGTTTCCGCATTTCCGGCGTCGGATCGACGGCCGGGGCGCCACCGTGCACTTACATTGTTATCAAAGACACGCCATTAACCTGTTCTGGCTTGCTCTAGTATGTTTAGTACTCGATCGAACAAAATCCCAAAAACCGTATTTTATAGTGCATCTGTTCTCTGTCGAAATTGTTTTAATTCCAAAAATTTTTCAGTATGTTGCAGAGACATGTGCAGGGCATTTTAAGTATACTGTAAAAATTGGGTAGCGTGTTGCTTCATTACGACCGCAGAAATGCGGCCAAACCCCTGGTTAGGCCGCGGTTCCACGGTTGGAAGAAGTCAACGCAGTACAACATTTTCACAGTATGCTTCTGGGTTCGAAATAGGGGTTTTGGGATATTCTTTTTGGGCCCATATTTTCTTAGAGTGCTACAGTAGTGCTTGGGGCCCACTTCGGTAAACTTGTTCGATCGGATATTTTAAACATGTTAGTTCACAGTATTTACATTATATCTGCGACCGTGAATGTCATTTGATCGGTAAATCCAGTCTATCTGCTATAGCCCTTTTAGACTGATTTGCGAACGTGACATTCACGTTGATGTTCTGTGTTGTGCTGTGATGTTGCGGATTGGTCGTGGGGGATAGCCTGGATGCAATGGTAGTACAGTTTTGTTTTATATGTACATTTGATATTGCAGGGTGAGCGTCGGACATGTGGACTGCCGTCACTGCCTGTTTGTATTATTCGTTTGGGGCACGACCGGGTCGAGGTCGATGTACCCGTTGTATGTATATTTTACTTTTTGTACTAGGATTACCCCGCGGAGGGGTGCACGGATAGCCGGGTTCTAAAGGGCAACGGGCCCGCATCTCATGGCTTTGAGACGGAGGGAGCTTTACTCTAGAATTGGCGGGCTATTCGCCGCACTCGTAGGGGGTACAGGTTGACCCAAGGATGGGTACCCAAGTTACCGGATTCCGTGAAGTGCTGGGTGGTCTATTCACGTTGCTGAAGAGGGCTGCCTCGCTCCAGGTTTTGGCGGGTAACTTGCCGTGTCCGTAGTGTTAGTTATATGTATGCCCTAGAGGCCATTACTATACATAGGATGTATATTGTAGTGGATGCTGGGACATATATAGGGAGGACTTTCTTGCTCGACATGATAGTATGCTATCTGGTTGAACTTTACCTTAACGTGTATACTGATTGTCTCTCTGTTACATGTTGGTAAAGCCCTTAGGATGTGTACTTGACTACCTGGACTATGATGCGGATCATACTAGTGGGGACATGGTAGTCTATAAGTACATCCTTGAAAGTCCCTAATCGTGGGTATATCGAGACAGGGCATCGATATACCAGAGTAGACTAGCGTGTACCTTCTCGACCCATACAGATGGGCGATGGATGATCCCATATCCATTGGTGTTTGACATCAGAGATGATATACGGGTGCTCAGTAGAGACTGGGTACACTGGACAGACTCACCGAGAACTCCCAGATGGTATTATACCTGACGTCAGATGGCAGTTCTCTGGTGACACTGGTACAGGTTAGTCTGTAGACCCGAGATCGTCATAGAGTCTTGTGTGGTTCCCACTGTGCTTTGATTTCCACCTTACCACGTCCAGGCATGCAAAACGGTGGTTTTTGGGTACAGTCCCGAGTCAGATGGAGGCAATGAGCGATAGGAGGGGATTCGTCTCTCCCGGTATAGGGGGTTGATGTTGCGCTGTGTTCGATTGGCTATAACAGGAAATCCCTGGCCAGGGTTGCTGAGATTTACTGGTAAGTGTTACCAGTAGTTTCTCGAATTGTTATAGACCTCATATCGACACGACATATCGAGCTATTGGGGTCTGACGTTTACCACCCCTAGGCGAGATATGCGACATATCAGACGATCAGACCGGACTGTACGGTAGTGTTACTGGTTGGATTCACTGGAGCGTGAGCGGGCTTGCTCGTCGATCTTCAGATCGCTCAATACCCGGATGGCCGTTACGTTTAGCAGACCGCTTGCGGCTTGTGGGTGTTTGATATGATCATCATCTGCTGCCGGCGTATTGACGAGTCTTTAGAGTCCTACACAGAGGTTTCCTGGCTCAAGCGAAACGAAATAGGAGCGCATATGAGATATGTGCGGGACCGAGAATAATGCGTGTATGTGATACCGTATTCCATTCTCGCGATGAATGTATCGATTGGTTATATTCGATATAACCTAGATATCGAATCAAGGATTGATTCGATAAGCCGATACATTGGATACTAGTCGGTTATGTGCGACATGACCGGATCGTTAAATCAAGTGTTGATTTAATGATTTAATGCATAATTATATATTTGATACATTACTTTGCGTTAACTAGTATTGGTTCACTTTAAATGGATTTTCTCACTCGGATTGTACACATTGTATATGTGATATACTTTTATGCACTTGATTGTATCATGTTTGATGATACATGTTATGCTAGGGTTTTTGTGTAAAGATCAAACCATGGTTACATGATTATGGTTAGGGTTTTGTTTTATTCACTTATTTATTTATCCATTTCATTTTGGAAAATAAATGGAAAAGAGAAAAGAATGGTGGCTTTATTTGTTGTTTAGTTGAAGCTTCATGAAGCTTTGACTTTGTCCACCATTCTTATCTCATCCTTAACCCTAACCATTCCTTTAAACCTTGGTTAATTCTCTACACATAACCATAGTTAGAATTATGATAAGGATTGTTTTTCTATTCTTTTTAATTAACTTATCATAACAATTAGCTTCTTCTTCTTCATCTTCTTCAAGGAAGAAAAGCTTGCTTCATCAATGGTGGATTGATGAAATGAGTGAGAAATCCAATTCTAAAGTCTACCCACTTCCTATTTCTTCATCCTCTACCTCTTGCCAAGTAGTAGAGTGTGTTTTCTTCACAAGTTTCATGACTTGGTGAAGTGAGAGCTTGATCTTGCGATGCTTCGACGTAGATCATCTTCGGCATGGACATCGACGATCTAGCTCGCTTATCCTCCGACGAAGCCGACGCTAGAGCCCGGGAATTCACTAGGACAGCGAGGGGACTTCGTTGCGGAGCTATGGAGGTGGAGCACCGGATCTACAAAGGTTGTATTTCCGTTTCCTTATAGTTAAGTGTTAACTAGTTACTTTGTTCGCCTAGAAATCTAGCCAACGATCCGTTCTAGGGTTTCTCGGCACCGTTCAAATTTGAAATTGGCATGGTTGATGCCTTGTGAGACCTCATTAGGGTGTCTAGGAACCCTACAGTGGTATCAGAGCCTAGCTAGAGCCTTAGGCGAAGTCTAGACGGAATTTGAAGTCCGAACGAACCCGAAAACCCATTTCAAAATTGCTCTCTGTCCTTTTTTCAAAAACTGGGATTTTTCCAAATTAAAAATTGCTAAAAAATTCAGCAGGGAAATATAAGAATTACGGCGCAAAAATTTATTCATGAACAGTGTAAACGGCGGCGGAACCGCGGCAGAAGCCTGGCTTCTGCGGCGGTTCCGCGGCAACAAGGTGACGTCATCCTCCCCTTTTTGCACAGTAATTCATTTTGTCAGATGCTGAGTTTTCTGGGAATTTTTAAAATTTATTCAAGAGTTGAATTTTCTGGAGTTGTTTTGGGGTTTCGGTGTTTCGATCGGGGCATCAAATTTTATCTATTTGGCTTTCCGGATAATTTTAGAATATGTTAAAAAGTTCGACCGGATATAAATACCCCACTTTTCCCCTGTCGGGAAATTTCCAAGTGTTGGATTTTTCCGTAGTTTAACGACGTTCTAAGTAGTGCAAGTAACGCGATGGACCCTCTAGAAGACAACAAACCTTAACTCGATTATGTGACCGTCTTGAACTGCCCTTTGAACCTTCGGGTTTGGGGCAGTACGGCGTGCCACATGTGAGGCGTTGGCTTGACCCTTCTACGGCTGGACCGTTGGTACTGAGGCACGAACTGAATGTCGTTAGACTTGTTTCATGTGTTGAGCTGTATCGGGAAAACTTGGGTGTTTGACTGTTCGATCGGAAAGTTTAACATTTTCTATTTATTTGGAATGGGATACAATAATTGGAATTCACAAAAAGTTATGAGATAACTGAATGAATGTTATAAACATAGCACTTTAGTCTCACTTGATCGGTTGCCACGGAATTTAGATGCGATCAAAAGTCCGTCGCAATCACGTAGCGTACGCGGATATTCGCCGGACAAACTTAATAGACAGCTACATCCTATAGCCCCGACCAAGTGACTGTAGGAGAACCCCGTCGCCGAAAGCATCCGTCCGGGTGCTCGCGGTAGCGGTGTTCCGCCTTGGTGCACTTCATCGACGGTATCTGGGGTGCGGCCGCCTACTGAAGTTTGCGACGAGCATTCGATCAGGATGTCGGGAATCTTGTTGAATTGCCCGACTTGATATTGAAAAGTGTTTTCGATAATGAGACTAAAATGCGGGGTTTATAATTGTTAGGCATGCGATGTCTAAGGAATTCATTTGGACAGGCATGCGATGTCTGAGATGGTTGCGAATTCCAACTGTTGTAGTTTTACACTTTCTTTTCTGTGACCGTAAGTGTAATATGTGATATCGCCGGTTTCGTTGCTATATGTCAACGACAATTGGGATGGACATATTTACTTACGTTGATGACATGTGATGTTATGTGTTGCTGGATATGTTATATTGGATCGTCGTGTTTGAATAGCCGGGGTTTTTTATGTGAGATGAGTGTTTTTCATTTTCATTCATGTAAAAACTTGTATGTAATATTCTTTTATTGGGGCACTTCCAGGTTGCGGAAGCTGTCACCGTTTGTATATTATTTACTTTTCCGCACTAGGATAGACCCGAGGAGGAGGGCACAAGTAACCGGGTTCTGGAGTCCAGTGGGAGACCAACTCGAGGAGTCGAGTCCGGGTCTCCTAACTCCAGAATTGGTAGGGTTGCTTGCCGCTCTCGTAGGGGTCTTGGGGTGTGGGTTTGGCTATTCATCACGACCGTGGAATCCGTGTTTAATACTGGCTCGTATTGAAAACACGGACGTCCTAGTATATCCAATATTTCATATGATTCTTCTGCTGCGATATCTGTGATGTGATCATGTGATGTTCTGTGATAGATACAGCATATAGTATATATGATATATTATATAGACGTTACTTATGTTTTACACCCGTGCTAGCCCTGCCCTGCTCTACCGTTAGTTACCTAACCTAACGGTGCACGAGGGGACATCGAGGCGAATGCGGATGGCATAAGTGTACGTCGTATTTATCTGTGATGATTAGGTACATAAATGATGGGACTTCATTAATGTGATTAATGAAATAAAAGAAACCTAAGATGTTGTAGAATTGAATTTCAAAATAAAACAGGTAGCTACAGTTCTTGCTTTGCACAGCGGTATATATGATATATCCTGCACCTTATTCGATGAGGAAAGGACCGAGATCCCTTCACCGGGAGTGACTCCTTTAGCAATAACTGGCAGATGCTACACACTCGGTTTGTCTTTTGATTGCTTTTAAGAGTTTTTGCTTTGCACAGTGATATATATGATATATCCCGCACCTCATTCGACGAGGAAAGGACCGATGATCCCTTCACCGGGAGTGACTCCTTTAGCAAAACTAGAAAAGCCTCAAAAGCACTCCATTTTTAAAATCATTTGATTCTACAACGATATCAAGTTCATTACGCAATAGGTTTTCAGAAAAACCTGTCGTAGCCCTCCGTCATTTCAGATAAGTCCTATTTAGTATTCGTGCTACGTTTGTTGACCTCCGTCAAGGCGTAGTGTGCGGTAGCTAACTAGTATTTATCTGTTTATGCATATGATGCAGATTGAGTTAGGGTAGTCGTGCGGCCTTGTTGACCTCCGTCAAGGGTCGTGCGGGTGGGTTTAATTCGATCAAGAAATGACGGGTTGAACTTGACTAGTAGCCTATGGTTTGTTGACCTCCGTCAAGGTCATAGGGTGCTAGGGGCAAAAGATTATCGGGAATTTCAAGTGTTGAAATTTGCAATGAGATTGCATACCTTCTATGAGATAGTTGGATCCCGATACCCGCTGCGAGTAAGAGTTACTCCTGGGAGAGTTTTATACATTACAATTAGCCGATCAAGTAGGTGTCTAGAAAGGTGTCAACGGGGTTACGCCTCTGGGAAAACGAGGTTTACATTAATTAGGTTCGTGCGAAAGCACGGGGGACCTCCCTCAAAGTACCGACACTGGCCTGGCTGAAAGATTGGCGAATTTGTAGTGTGTAATTAATCCCGGCTAGTCTTTCCTTTTAGGGTTTGAAGGAAGATTTGATAAAAAGCAGTGGGAGCCATCCTGATTAGATAAAATAATAACCAATCTATTCTTGCAAGAGCGCACGCTGAGTGTTTTCTTCTCTCTCTCTCCAGGTAGCGACCATATCACGCCTTAATCAAGATAATAAAACGGATTATTGACCGAACCTGCTTGTTATACTGAGCTGGGGAACGTTGGTCCCACTCCAACTTATAAATGTTATAAGACAGAGCAGGAAATTGGGGATTACCAGAATTCCCGTGCCGCCCAAACGAAGAGAGTGCATGCTGATGCATCATCTTCGGGTATGTTCATTACAGAGAACTGTTTCTCAGTATCCTTTACGTCCTGGGTATGTGATACCAGATCAGGATCCCAGATATGTAATCAGTTACATAGGGCTACAGAAAGGTAAAAAAAAACTGAGAACGGGTGATAAGTTTCATGAGGCAGAAAACGGGGCAAGAGTTGCAGCCAGGTCTGTTGGTCACTGTCACCCTGTATTACCAATACATTGATTCTGAACGAATGTTATTAGATACCGAACCTGATATACAAAATCATATCTGTCTCTTTATTAGTAAAGAAACGATAAAATTTTGTATTGTTGGATAATGTTTTGAACATTTCCTATATCAAAAGTTGATCGGTTCAGGCACGTTATCTAAAAGCATTAATGTTCTAAATCAAACTACAGCTCTTAGTATACGGAACACACAGAAGAGAAAGAGTTCAGAAATGAACGAAGCCTTCTTGAGGTATTGTAGACTAGGTCAGATCAATGCGACCCGACTGGCTAGAGTTACATAAAGATGCATATTTAAATTAGTTTGAACTTACATCTTGTGAAACTCGCCAGTCATGTCACAAAGATAAGATGACCATAGCTCCATTTACTGGAAACAGAGAAAGAGTTAGTGAACTCTTGGGATGATACATGTTGATGTATGTTAGGTCCCCTGTCTACAAATGCCAGGACTGGTTCTTTATACTTCATTATATTCTCTGATGATCTTTCGAGATTCAGACCTATGTTCCCGTTGAAACACAAGTCCGAACCTTTTGAGATATTCACAGAATATAAGTTAGAAGTAGAGAACCAATATACGGGTATAAGTATTATGTCCATTGATGTGATCAAGGAGGAGAATACTTGAGCACGGAAATCCTGGACTATTCTAAAGGAGAATGAGATTCTCTCTCAGCATTACTCCTCCGTATACACCATTGCATGATGGTATGTCGGGGCGGAGCAATCACACCCTATATGATATGGTGTGCTTTATGATGAGTACTACTGAGTTACCTTTTTCCTATTGGGTGTTATGCACTTGAGAAGCTGAATACCTATTGAATAGGGTTCCAATCAAATCAATTGCCTACCGCTTCATATGTGATATGGAAAGGGAAGAGCCTATGTCTTAAGCTAGTTAAGATTTGGGGTTTTCCGGCCTATGTCTAAAAAGCAAAATCCGGACAAGCTCGAGGCAAGGTCAGTTATGTAGAACTGGAAGTGTTTCAGCTATACAAACTACAGCTGATGATTTGAAAGAACCAAAGGATTCAATAGTTACCAACGAACCTCAGCCTCTCCGCCGATCTAGTAGGGTTCCTCACCTACCTGAGAGATACTTCGGTTTCTCTATGACAGTGGGAGCGAGGATTGCATCATGAAATGATGACCCAACTAGTTTCGAGCTGGCCATCAGGAGTAAGACTCTATAAGAATGGCTGGATGCTTAGTGATCTGAGATGGAATCCTTATACACCAACAAAGTATGGACTTTGGTTGCTATATCTGAAGGGTTAAATCCCCATCAGAAGCAAGTATATCTTGAGAAGATTACTTGGTGTACATGGAAAAGTTGAGACTTTCAAAGCTAGACTTGTTAAAGGTTTGCATCATTGACCAGGTGTGGATCATGATGAAACTTTTTCTAAGGATCTATGCTCAAGTCCATCCAGATCCTACTTGCCACGGCTACATACCATGACTACGATATCTGGTGGTTGGGTGTCATGACAGCTTTTCTAAATGATGTTTTAGAAGAGAGCGTCTGTAAGTACACAGCCAGAGGGCTTCGTAAACAGTGGGAGCAGCAGAAACGTGTACAAGATGCTTTATAGGATAAAGCAGGCATCGCGGAGTTGGAACATCTGTTTTGATGTGTTAGTCAAAGAAGTTGACATCATCGAAATGATAGATGAACCTTGTATAAACAAAAAGGTGGTAGGGAGTATGGTGACGATCCTCGTAGAATACGAGGATGACATACTCTTGATAAGGAAAGAGTTTCCTATGCTACGCTCGGTCAATCTCCGCTTATCACAATGATTCTCCATATAGGATCAGAGTGATACCTCCTAAATCCTGGGTTTTGGATCTATGAGATAGATCTAATTGGATGTTAGGATTCTCACTAGATGTAGTGAGATGGTATCAATCGATCCTGGGGAGAATCACTGGAAGTGTTCCAGGGTGATAAAGACGACTGAATATCAGTCGCAGGCATTGTCTTTACCCTCAGTAAAGGGACGGTATGTTGGAAGAGTTCCAAGCTAGATACCGTGGCATACTAGACGATAAAGGCTTGATACATCGCTATTTAAGATGCTACCAAAGAGGCTGTTTGGGTATATATTGGTTCATAAGATGAACCATGTTCCTCCCATTGTGTGACAATGGAGTTGTGGCTTATGCCAAGGAACGTCCGTCCCATCAGTGATCCAGACATATTCTAAGGCAGTATCACCTGATCATGGAGATGGTTGATCTCCAAGGGATCGAGGTTAGGAGACTAGACTCAGAGGACAAACACTGCGGATCCACTCACGAAAGGCCTTTTCCCAGAGAGAGACTTTTATGGGATGGTTGAGTATGAGATACTGCAACCACTGCTATCAGATGGCCCTAGTGCAAGTGGGAGATTGTTAGTTATATGTATGCCCTAGAGGCCATTACTATACATAGGATGTATATTGTAGTGGATGCTGGGACATATATAGGGAGGACTTTCTTGCTCGACATGATAGTATGCTATCTGGTTGAACTTTACCTTAACGTGTATACTGATTGTCTCTCTGTTACATGTTGGTAAAGCCCTTAGGATGTGAACTTGACTACCTGGACTATGATGCGGATCATACTAGTGGGGACATGGTAGTCCATAAGTACATCCTTGAAAGTCCCTAGTCGTGGGTATATCGAGACAGGGCATCGATATACCAGAGTAGACTAGCGTGTACCTTCTCGACCCATACAGATGGGCGATGGATGATCCCATATCCATTGGTGTTTGACATCAGAGATGATATACGGGTGCTCAGTAGAGACTGGGTACACTGGACGGACTCGCCGAGAACTCCCAGATGGTATTATACCTGACGTCAGATGGCAGTTCTCTGGTGACGCTGGTACAGGTTAGTCTGTAGACCCGAGATCGTCATAGAGTCTTGTGTGGTTCCCACTGTGCTTTGATTTCCACCTTACCACGTCCAAGAGGGCGTGCAAAACGGTGGTTTTTGGGTACAGTCCCGAGTCACAAGGAGGCAATGAGCGATAGGAGGGGATTCGTCTCTCCCGGTATAGGGGGTTGATGTTGCGCTGTGTTCGATTGGCTATAACAGGAAATCCCTGGCCAGGGTTGCTGAGATTTACTGGTAAGTGTTACCAGTAGTTTCTCGAATTGTTATAGACCTCATATCGACACGACCTATCGAGCTATTGGGGTCTGACGTTTACCACCCCTAGGCGAGATATGCGACATATCAGACGATCAGACCGGACTGTACGGTAGTGTTACTGGTTGGATTCACTGGAGCGTGAGCGGGCTTGCTCGTCGATCTTCAGATCGCTCAATACCCGGGTGGCCGTTACGTTTAGCAGACCGCTTGCGGCTTGTGGGTGTTTGATATGATCATCATCTGCTGCCGGCGTATTGACGAGTCTTTAGAGTCCTACACAGAGGTTTCCTGGCTCAAGCGAAACGAAATAGGAGCGCATATGAGATATGTGCGGGACCGAGAATAATGCGTGTATGTGATACCGTATTCCATTCTCGCGATGAATGTATCGATTGGTTATATTCGATATAACCTAGATATCGAATCAAGGATTGATTCGATAAGCCGATACATTGGATACTAGTCGGTTATGTGCGACATGACCGGATCGTTAAATCAAGTGTTGATTTAATGATTTAATGCATAATTATATATTTGATATATTACTTTGCGTTAACTAGTATTGGTTCACTTTAAATGGATTTTCTCACTCGGATTGTACACATTGTATATGTGATATACTTTTGTGCACTTGATTGTATCATGTTTGATGATACATGTTATGCTAGGGTTTTTGTGTAAAGATCAAACCATGGTTACATGATTATGGTTAGGGTTTTGTTTTATTCACTTATTTATTTATCCATTTCATTTTGGAAAATAAATGGAAAAGAGAAAAGAATGGTGGCTTTATTTGTTGTTTAGTTGAAGCTTCATGAAGCTTTGACTTTGTCCACCATTCTTATTTCATCCTTAACCCTAACCATTCCTTTAAACCTTGGTTAATTCTCTACACATAACCATAGTTAGAATTATGATAAGGATTGTTTTTCTATTCTTTTTAATTAACTTATCATAACAATTAGCTTCTTCTTCTTCATCTTCTTCAAGGAAGAAAAGCTTGCTTCATCAATGGTGGATTGATGAAATGAGTGAGAAATCCAATTCTAAAGTCTACCCACTTCCTATTTCTTCATCCTCTACCTCTTTCCAAGTAGTAGAGTGTGTTTTCTTCACAAGTTTCATGACTTGGTGAAGTGAGAGCTTGATCTTGCGATGCTTCGACGTAGATCATCTTCGGCATGGACATCGACGACCTAGCTCGCCTATCCTCCGACGAAGCCGACGCTAGAGCCCGGGAATTCACTAGGACAGCGAGGGGACTTCGTTGCGGAGCTATGGAGGTGGAGCACCGGATCTACAAAGGTTGTATTTCCGTTTCCTTATAGTTAAGTGTTAACTAGTTACTTTGTTCGCCTAGAAATCTAGCCAACGATCCGTTCTAGGGTTTCTCGGCACCGTTCAAATTTGAAATTGGCATGGTTGATGCCTTGTGAGACCTCATTAGGGTGTCCAGGAACCCTATACGTAGGGGTCTAGGATTTCATTGCACGGGCTATCCACACGAACAGGGAAAGGTCGGGTTTCAGTAGCGGCTCTATGAAACCCGGGGATCCCAGATATCTATACTGTTCTGTGATGCTGTACATTTCTGTGATGTTGCATTTTATCACGCCTTGAGAGAAATATTATATATTAATATATATACTAGTAGATGTTGTATATGTTTTGCATCCGCGCTAGTCCAGTCCCCGCTCTGTCGTTAGTTAAGTAACCTAACGGGTGATGACGGGACCCAGTGGCGAATGCGGATGGCATATACGTACATCATTATTGTCGTTATTTTGTGGTGTGATCAATTGATGGGACTGCGTTGATTCGGATCAGTGTAAGCTAAACAAACCTATTCTGATGTTGTTGGAACATTTTTCAAAAGGCTGTTATTGCAAGGGCGTTCTCTTTTGTTTTGCACAGAGGTATTCGGTTATGAATATCCAGCTCTTCAGTCGACGAGGCAAGGGCCGAGATCCCTTCACCGGGAGTGACCCCTTGGACAAAAGTTTGCGTCAGGGCAATAACTTCACTATAGCCGATTACTTTTGCTTTGCATCGTGGTATTCAGTTGGAATATCCTGCACCTCATTCCACGGGGAAAGAGCCGAGATCCCTTCACCGGGAGTGACCTCTTTAGCAAAGATTTTCGTCACGATATTTTTACAAAGCTATCCGGTTCCTTCATAGATATCAAGTTAGTTACGTTAAAGGTTTTCGCCAGAAGCCATTCGTAGCCCTCTGTCGTTTCAGACGGGTAGCACGCAGTATTCATGCTATGTTTGTTGGCCTTCGTCAAGGCATAGTGTATGGTAGCTGCTTATTACCTTTCTACTGCATAGATAGATGCGTTGGTTTGGGACAGTCGTATAGCCTTGTTGGCCTTCGTCAAGAGCTTGTACGGGTGGGTTCAAATTAACCTGGACAATGACGGGTAGAACTTGACATGTGACTTATGATTTATTGGCCTTCGTCAAGGTCATAAGAGCATGGGGCAAAAATCCACATCGGGTGTTTCAAAAGAAACTGAAACTTGCCAGATATGTGCATACCTTCTGGAGTGTGATAACGTGAGCAGATTCCGTCACATTATCATGCGATGATAGTTGGATCCCGATTCCCACTGATGAGTTGGTTTACTCCTCGGGTGATCCCGACTAATTCTTCTTTTAGGTTTGGGGAAGAATTTGACGTTACAGTGGGAGGTTTCCTGATTAGATAAAGTGATAACCATTCTGATCTAGGTTAGAGTGCACGCTGAGTGTTTCTTTTCTCTCTCTCTTTGGCAGCGACCATTAACCCGACCCTAGACTATGACTCAGTGACCAAGTTGACCGAACCTTCTTAAACATTGGCTTTTGAATTGTCAGAGTTGCAAACCTCATTGCCACTCCTACTTTTACCCTTTTCTCCAGGACACCCCGTATTACTACGAACGTCCACTTCCATTGGACAAAAGCATCGTATGGTTATATACGAACTCGAAGGAATTTATTCGAGGATGGTTTCCGGTTCTGGAGAAAACGAATAGGACTATTCAGTTGTTTTTTCCTTTTACCTTCTCTCAGGTTGCGAGTACTCCTTGGTTTAGGAGATAGTACACCTATTACGCAAATTGGATAGTCTTCTTCCAAACCTTAGGCTGGTGCCGAACGGTGGGGAATGAAGAAAACCAATTATCCTAACGGTGGTGTACAGAAGGTATTATGTAAAGGCAAAGAAAGGGATTAGTAAGAGGGCAAAGTAAATTGCGACTGCTATTCACGACCAAACCAAATATTTCTTCGCCAATCCTAAATCACATTGTATTTCGCCAGGACACTCCGTATCACTACGAAGATCCACAGTTTATTTGGATACTCCATCGTATGGTTATATACGAACTCGAAAGGAACTTGTTCCAGTTCGGGGATGGATTCTGGTTCAGGAGAAATAGGAATAAGGTATATTCGGTTGTCTTTTATCTTCACATTCTCTCGCATTGCGAGTGCTCCTAGGATCAGGACAGTACAACCATTATGCTTATTGGATAGTCTTCTTCCAAACCATAGGCTGGTGCCGAACGGTAGGGAAGGAAGAAAACCATTTGGCCTAAAGGGGTGTACAGAAGGTAATGACTAAAGACATATAAAGGGATTTGGAGAGATGGCAAAGAGATATACGGTTACAGTTGTGAATCTGGATAATGGAAGAGGCATTACTAGGAATACCCGGATACCCTATTGAAACATTTCAATGTTTCAGTTTCACTGTGTACTGTTAAAAGAAAACTGATTTCCCAATTACACACTTGCTCCAGGGTATGTATTTACCAGGTATGATTCTCACATCTGTATGGTTTTACAGATGATGAGTGGGAGTAAGTTATTGGGAATTAGGTGATCATCCTAATTATATCGGAATTCGTTGTAATTGGTGATATTTGAGGAAGTCACCTGGGTTGTTTGCCGGACGGCAAATATTTGGTTTTGAATATCCGCTGTTATGCACCAATTTCAAATTGATACATCTGTACGTCTATATTTTATAGAGTGAGATATACCTTTTTGAAATTATGTCTAAGACATTTACCTATACCAGTGGATGGTTAGGTAAGGAGCATTGAACAGCGGTGTAATTCTTCTTAACCATAAGTACAGTTTTCAACCTACGACACACAATGAATGAGTTATTAGACTCAGGGGACTTGTACAGAGTATTGTATATTGTCCAGTGTCCATTAGGACAGAGGGGTTGGTCCTCGTACTATATTCTGTTTACTTTTGACTTCTCTAGTTCTTAGACATGTGTTTCGTAGAAATGCAAGGTCTATGTTTTGAGGAGTTATAGGTATAAGAATAAAGTAGAGAACCAGATGTTGCAAGTATCAGGATTCTTCAAGGTGATCGAAGATGTAGATACTTGTGTATGGTATTCAGTTGATAGTAATGATTAAGAGAACTTGCTTCTCTTTCGGGTTACTCATAATTGGAAGCATTCCTATGTTGAGTAACGCTGATCGGCCTCCTTCCATTTAGTTGACATGCACTGAAGACAGCTGCATGATTTGAATATGGTTCAATTAAATCAGTGCCTCTGTTTCTGTATTGGATATAGAACAGTTCATATCTTGACATTGTTAAGGTACGGGGAGTTGTCCGGCTTATGCTTAAAACCAGACTCTGGATAACTCAAGGCACATTTCTGTAATGGCTGTTTGTGGGTTGACCCAGGCTATGATGAGGGTTGACTTTCTACCATCTGGAAGATCAATAGTGATATTGTTCTAGACTCGCCAAAGTTTTAACAAAAATGGATTTTTTCAGAAAACAGTAGTGGGAGTATGTTAGAACTGGAAGTGATTCCAGAACCGCAAACGATTACTGAAGATTTGATAAGAACCTAAAGATTCAATCTGGTTTGACATTCCATTGGCCACTCCGCAGATATGGTGGGTAACCTCAGGCACCCGAGAGGTACTTCGGTATGCTCAAGGACGGTGGCAGGGAGGTTCTTGTTTACCCAGACTTTCCATTGCTGTTGTTCCAGACTTTGAGACCCGGTAGGAGGATGAGTATAGCGTCGTTCTAAACTGGCTTTAGAAGTGTACGTCTATATGACTCTGCCAGAGGGTTGTCGTGGTCAGTGGGAGCAGCGGAAGCATGGTGGACAAGTGGCTTATGTCTATTTATAGACTAAAGCAGATATAGCGGAGATAGATCATCTATTTCTGATGTGACAATCATAGGTTTGACTTCATCAGAATAGGGGATGGATCTGTTAAGAAGGTAGTAGGGTGTGATGTCCTGGTATTTGATGACATACATGGAGTAGGAAGTGATATTCCTATACTACGATCGGTTATACTTTGGTTGTCACACAGTAGTTTCTCCACATAAGAATTGGATCTTATATCGTACATTCTGGTTACTAGATCTATGGTTTTAGATCTTCATTTGGGTGGTTTCCCAATCAGGGTACTTAGACAGCATTCTATGAGTATTTAGAATGGACGACTCCTGGCACGGTAGTATACCTGCAGGTGATGGGGTCACCATCTCTAAAGGTGTCTTGTAGACTAAAGGGGAGAGGGATGTGCATGATTGGCAGATCATTTGCTTAGGCAATTGAGTCAATCATGAGATGTCATGTACCACACCAGATGTTGTTTTTGCAGTAGGTGCAATAAGTTGATATTAATCCAATTCTGGAGAAACGATCGGAAGCAGTTTAGAACATAAGTGGATGTTCTAGGGATATGATAACAGCATTCTCCTTCGGGAGACAGTTATCATTCCAGGCTTCCAGGGTGACCTGGATGACAGAGAGGTTGTCAGAGTTATAGTTTTCCCTCTGACGAGGGGCAGTATTTTGGACAGATGGTCCAAGTGGATACTGAAGGAAGGCATGGCGCAGGATACTGATTAAGTTCAGTTGACGATACAGTCTAAGAAGTTTAGATTTGGAGTTCACTTATGAGCTAGGTCCCATCAGATATCCAGACACATTCTAAGAAAGGTATTGCTCATTTAGGGAGATGGCTTTCTCCGCGAACTTGAGATAAAGAGAGACATAGAAAGAAACATCAGAGCGGATCCACTCACTGAGGCTATTCCTCGAACGCAATAGTTTCGCAAACGAGCTATGTGAGACTGACTAGTAGAGGAGTTGGGTGTTCGGTATCACACAGGCTGTGAGTATGCCACATCGCAATAATTAGCCTTGAGTGCAAGTGGGAGATTGTTGGAGATAGTGCCCTCAGAGTCAATTATTGGATCACAGGTACGTGATTGCAATGATTGAGGGAGGACCTATCCCTGTAGGACAGTCTTACTCAAGATGATGGTATGCTATCTTGTTTATCTTTATCATCGTGTACTGCTTTAGGTGACTATACGAGTCGCTATTACACGTTGATAGAGCCCCTAGGATTCTTGTTTTTCTACCAGCAGTATGAGGGCGATCGTATATGTGGGAGCTGGGGTCTATAAGCACATCCTTAAAAGGTCCCTAGTCGTGGGAGTTTCGAGACAGGGCATCGATACTCCAGAGTAGACTAGTGTATACAGTCGAGACACCGACGAGGGGCGGTGGGCAGTCTCACAACCCACTGGTGTCAGTTGGTTCACCTAAGATGTATACAAGTGCTCATTGGGTTATGAGTACACCGGACAAGACTCGCCGGGAACCTGCTAGTTGGTATTATACCTGACGTCAGATAGCAGTTCCCGGGTAACATGTGTACAGGTTAGTTCATCGACCTGAGATCGTCATTTGTCTCGTGTGAGTTCCCACTGTGCTTTGATTACTACCCTACCACGCTCAAAGGAGACGTGCAAACAGGTTTTAGTTGGGTACAGTCCCGAGCCACATGGAGGCAGTGAGCGGATCTACAGGGGTTCGTCTCTCCCGGTATTGGGGGGTGAGGTCGCGCTGTGTCTAAGAGCGCCAGAACATGAAAAGTCCTTGGCCAAGGCAGGAGATTTACTGGTAGGTATTCCAGTAGTCTCTCAGGGTGTTCTGGGCTGCACTCCGACACGACTTGTACCGCTTTTGGGGGTCTGACTTTTACCAACCCCCTAGGCCCGCCATGCGATGCTCATAGACGAACGGAACAGACTGTATGGATATTGTCACTGACAGGCTCAGTAGGGTGTCAGGATGAGTTCGCTCATCGACGTCCCTTTTGGTCAATAGCTGGTAGCCCGTCACGTATGGCTAATACCTCTGACGTGCTAGTGGTTAAATCCACAGCCATAGTATTGACGAGTCTTTAGAGTCCACCACACACAGTTACTCAGGTTTCGGGCGAAACGCTGTAGAGGCCGTATGGAGATATGGCAGAGTTCGATCAGATACGTGCGGTATTGCACGGATCGTGATCGGACGGATTTTACAAGCCGGTTTTGGTTTAAGCCGGATCCTAGTATTAGTGTTAGTTATATGTATGCCCTAGAGGCCATTACTATACATAGGATGTATATTGTAGTGGATGCTAGGACATATATAGGGAGGACTTTCTTGCTCGACATGATAGTATGCTATCTGGTTGAACTTTACCTTAACGTGTACACTGATTGTCTCCCTGTTACATGTTGGTAAAGCCCTTAGGATCTGTACTTGACTACCTGGACTATGATGCGGATCATACTAGTGGGGACATGGTAGTCCATAAGTACATCCTTCAAAGTCCCTAGTCGTGGGTGTATCGAGACGGGGCATCGATATACCAGAGTAGACTAGCGTATACCTTCTCGACCCATACAGATGGGCGATGGATGATACCATATCCATTGGTGTTTGACATCAGAGATGATATACGGGTGCTCAGTGGAGACTGGGTACACTGGACGGACTCGCCGAGAACTCCTAGATGGTATTATACCTCACGTCAGACAGTTCTCTGGTGACACTGGTACAGAGTAGTCTGTTGACCCGAGATCGTCATAGAGTCTTGTGTGGTTCCCACTGTGCTTTGATTTCCATCTTACCACGTCCAAGAGGGCGTGCAAAACGGTGGTTTTTGGGTACAGTCCCGAATCAAATGGAAGCAATGAGCGATAGGAGGGGATTCGTCTCTCCCGGTATAGGGAGTTGATGTTGCGCTGTGTTCGATTAGCTATTACAGGAAATCCCTGGCCAGGGTTGCTGAGATTTACTGGTAAGTGTTACCTGTAGTTTCTCGAACTGTTATAGACCTCATATCGACACGACTTATCGAACTATTGGGGTCTGACGTTTACCACCCCTAGGCGAGATATGCGACATATCAGACGATCAGACCGGACTATACGGTAGTGTTACTGGTTGGATTCACTGGAGTGTGAGCGGGCTTGCTCGTCGATCTTCTGATCGCTCAATACCCGGGTGGCCGTTACGTTAGCAGAACGCTTGCGTCTTGTGGGTGTTTGATATGATCATCATCTGCTGCCGGCGTATTGACGAGTCTTTAGAGTCCTACACAGAGGTTTCCTGGTTCAAGCGAAACGAAATTGGAGCGCATATGAGATATGTGCGGGACCGAGAATAATACGTGTATGTGATACCGTATTCCATTCTCGCGATGAATGTATCGATTAGGTTATATGCGATATACCCTAGTTATCGAATCAAGGATTGATTCGATAAGCCGATACATTGGATACTAGTCGGTTATATGCGATATGACCGGATCGTTAAATCAAGTGTTGATTTAATGATTTAATGTATAATTATATATTTGATATATTACTTTGCATTAACTAGTATTGGTTCACTTTATATGGATTTTCTCACTTGTATTGTGCACATTGTATATGTGATATACATTTGTACATTTGATTGTATCATGTTTGATGATACATGATTGTTTAAGTGTATGATAAGATTAAACCATGGTTATTTAAATAATTAGGGTTTTGATTATCTTATTTATTTATTTATTTATTCATTTTGGAATTTATTTAAGGATGGTGGCTTGTTTTGTTTTATGTTGAAGCTTCTTGAAGCTTTGATCAAGTCAACCATTCTTATCTCATCCTTAACCCTAACCATTCCAACTAACCTTGGTTTAATCTCTACACTTGACCATGGTTTACATTATGATAAGTTTTCATTTTCTTTTCATTTTAAATTAACTTATCATAATATTAGCTTCTTCTTCTTCATCTTCAACCTTGAAGAAAGCTTTCTACCAACAATGGTGGAATGTGAAAATGAGTGAGAAATCCAATTCTAAAGTGAACCCACTTCCTATTTCTTCATCCTCTACCTCTTACCAAGTAGTAGAGTGTGTTTCCTTCATAAGTTTTCATTGCTTGGTGAAGGTGGAGCTTGATCTAGCGATGCTTCGACGTAGATCATCTTCGGCACGTCGTCGATGACCTAGCCCGTCCATTCTCCGATGAAGCCGACACTAGAGCCCGGGGTTCGACTTGGACAGCGAGGAGACATCATTGCGGAGCTATGGAGGTGGAGCACCGGATCTACAAAGGTTGTATTTCCGAATTGTTGTAGTTAAGTGTTAACTAGTTTGTTTTTCGCTTAGACATCTAGCCAACGATCCGTAGTTTAGGGTTTCTCGGCACCGTAAATTTTGAAATTGGTTGATGCCTTGTGAGACCTCATTAGGGTGCCTAGGAACCCTACAGTAGTATCAGAGCCTAGCTAGAGCCTTAGGCGAAGTCTAGACGGAATTTGAAGTCCGAACGAACCGAAAACCCAACCCGGAAAATGCTCTCTGTCCTTTTTCTAAAATCTGGGATTTTTCGAAAATAAAAATATGCAGAAAAATCAGCAGGCTTTTCTATGAATTACTGTGAAATTCGAGAACGTGATTCCACCAATACGCGGCGGAACCGCGGCACAAGCATGGCTTGTGCGGCGTTCCGCGGTATCCTTGTCACATCAGCACTTGAATTTTGCACAGTAATTCGTATTTTTCTGTGTTGGTTTTCCTGGGATATTTTAAATCTGACCACAGAGTTGAATTTTCTGGAGTTGTTTTGGGGTTTCGGTGTTTCGATCGGGGTATCAAATTTTTTCTATTTGGATTTCCGGATAAATTTTAGAATATGTTAAAAAGTTCAACCGGATATAAATACCCAATTTTTCCCCTGTCGGGAAATTTCCAAGTGTTGGATTTTTCCGTAGTTTAATGACGTTCTAAGTAGTGCAAGTAACTCGATGGACCCTCTAGAAGACAACAAACCTTAACTCGATTATGTGACCGTCTTGAACTGCCCTTTGAACCTTCGGGTTTGGGGCAGTACGGCGTGCCACATGTGAGGCGTTGGCTTGACCCTTCTACAGCTGGACCGTTGGTACCGAGGCACGAACTGAATGTTGTTAGACTTATTTCATGTGTTGAGTTGTATCGGGAAAACTTGGGTGTTTGACTGTTCGATCGAAAAGTTTAACATTTTCTGTTTATCTGGAATGTGATACAATAATTGGAATTCACAAAAGTTATGTGATAACTGAATGAATGTTATAAACATAGCACTTTAGTCTCACTTGATCGGTTGCCACGGAATTTTGATGCGATCAAAAGTCCGTCGCAATCACGTAGCGTACGCGGATACTCGCTGAGTAAACTTAATAGACAGCCTCACTCCATAGCCCCGACCAAGTGACTGTAGGAGAACCCCGTCGCCGAAAGCATCCGTTCGGGTGCTCGCGGTAGCGGTGTTCCGCCTTGGTGCACTTCGTCGACGGTATCAGGAGTGCAGCCGTCTACTGAAGTTTGCGACGAGCATTCGATCAGGATGTCGAGAATCTTGTTGAATTGCCCGACTTAATATTGAAAAGTGTTTTCAATGATGAGACTAAAATGCGGGGTTTATAATTGTTAGGCATGTGATGTCTAAGGTATTCATTTGATTAGGCATGCGATGTCTATGCAGGTTGCGGATTCCAACTGTTGTAGTTTTACACTTTCTTTTCTGTGACCGTAAGTGTAATATGTGATATCGCCGGTTTCGTTGCTATATGTCAACGACAATTGGGATGCGCATATTTACTTACGTTGATGACATGTGATGTTATGTGTTGCTGGATATGTTATATTGGATCGTCGTGTTTGAATAGCCGGGGGTTTTTATGTGAGATGAGTGTTTTTCATTTTCATTCATGTAAAAACTTGTATGTAATATTCTTTTATTGGGGCGCTTCCAGGTTGCGGAAGTTGTCACCGTTTGTATATTATTTACTTTTCTGCACTAGGATAGACCCAAGGAGGGGAGCACAAGTAACCGGGTTCTGGAGTCCAGTGGGAGACCAACTCGAGGAGTCGAGTCCGGGTCTCCTAACCCTAGAATTGGTAGGGTTACTTGCCGCTCTCGTAGGGGTCTAGGGGTGTGGGATTGGCTATTCATCACGACCGTGGAATCCGTGTTTTATACTGGCTCGTATTGAAAACACGGACGTCCTAGTATATCCAATATTTCATATGTTTCTTCTGCTGCGATATCTGTGATGTGATCATGTGATGTTCTGTGATAGATACAGTATATAGTATATATGATATATTATATAGACGTTACTTATGTTTTACACCCGCGCTAGCCCTGCCCCGCTCTGCCGTTAGTTACCTAACCTAACGGTGCACGAGGGGACATCGAGGCGAATGCGGATGGCATAAGTGTACGTCGTATTTATCTGTGATGTTTAGGTACTTAAATGATGGGACTTCATTAATGTGATTAATGAAATAAAAGAAACCTAAAGATGTTGTAGAATCGAATTTCAAAATAAAACAGGTAGCTACAGTTCTTGCTTTGCACAGCGGTATATGTGATATATCCTGCACCTTATTCGATGAGGAAAGGACCGAGATCCCTTTACCGGGAGTGACTCCTTTAGCAATAACTGGCAGATGCTACACACTCGGTTTGTTTTTTGATTGCTTTTAAGAGTTTTTGCTTTGCACAGTGATATATATGATATATCCCGCACCTCATTCGACGAGGAAAGGACCGACGATCCCTTCACCGGGAGTGACTCCTTTAGCAAAACTAGAAAAGCTTCAAAAACATTCCATTTTTAAAATCATTTGATTCTACAACGATATCAAGTTCACTACGCAATAGGTTTTCAGAAAAACCTGTCGTAGCCCTCCGTCATTTCAGATAAGTACTAGTTAGTATTCGTGCTACGTTTGTTGACTATGTTAAGGCGTAGTGTGCGGTAGCTAATTAGTGCTTATCTGCATAAGCATATGATGGGATTGGATTAGGGTAGTCGTGCGACCTTGTTGACTATGTTAAGGGTCGTGCGGGTGGGTTTAATTCAATCGGGAAATGACGGGTTGAACTTGACTAGCACTTATGATTTGTTGACTATGTTAAGGTCATATAGCTGCTAGGGGCAAAATATTATCGGGAATTTCAAGTGTTGAAATTTGCAATGAGATTGCATACCTTCTATGAGATAGTTGGATCCCGATACCCGCTGCGAGTAAGAGTTACTCCTGGGAGAGTTTTATACATTACAATTAGCCGATCAAGTAGGTGTCTAGAAAGGTGTCAACGGGGTTACGCCTCTGGGAAAACGAGGTTTACATTAATTAGGTTCGTGCGAAAGCACGGGGGACCTCCCTCAAAATACCGACACTGGCCTGGCTGAAAGATTGGTGAACTTGTAGTGTGTAATTAATCCCGGCTAGTCTTTCCTTTTAGGATTTGAAGGAAGATTTGATAAAAAGCAGTGGGAGCCATCCTGATTAGATAAAATAATAACCAATCTATTCTTGCAAGAGCGCACGCTGAGTGTTTTCTTCTCTCTCTTTCCAGGTAGCGACCATATCACGCCTTAATCAAGATAATAATACGGATTATTGACCGAACCCGCTTGTTATACTGAGCTGGGGAACGTTGGTCCCGCTCCAACTTATAATTGTTATAAGACAGAGCAGGAAATTGGGGATTACCAGAATTCCCGTGCCGCCCAAACGAAGAGAGTGCATGATGATGCATCATCTTCGGGTGTGTTCGTTACAAAGAACTGTTTCTCTGTATCCTCTACGTCCTGGGTATGTGATACCAGATCAGGATCCCAGATATGTAATCTGTTACATAGGGCTACGATAGGTAGAGAACTGAGAACGGGTGATAAGTTTCATGAGACAGAAAACGGGGCAAGAGTTGCAACCAAGTCTGTTGGTCACTGTCACCCTGTATTACCAATACATTGATTCTGAACGAATGTTATTAGATACCGAACCTGATATACAAAATCATATCAGTCTCTTTATCAGTAAAGAAATGATAAAATTTTGTATTGTTGGATAATGTTTTGAACATTTCCTATATCAAAAGTTGATTGGTTCAGGCACGTTATCTAAAAGCATTGATGTTCTAAATCAAACTACAGTTCTTAGTATACTGAACACACAAAAGAGGAAGAGTTCAGAAATGAACGAATTCTTCTTGAGGTATTGTAGACTAGGTCATATCAATGCGACCCGACTAGCTAAGTTACATTTAGATGCATATTTAAATCAGTTTGAATTTACATCTTGTGAAACTTGCCAGTCATGTCACAGAGATAAGATGACCATAGCTCCGTTTATTGGAAACGGAGAAAGAGTTAGTGAACTCTTGGGATGATACATGTTGATGTATAAAGGTCCCCTGTCTACACATGCCAAGACCGGTTCTTTGTACTTCATTACATTATCTGATAATCTCTCAAGATTCAGACATATGTTCCTGTTGAAACACAAGTCCGAACCTTTTGAGATATTCACAGAATATGATTTAGAAGTAGAGAACCAAAACACGGGTATAAGTATTATGTCCTTTGAAGTGATCGAGGAGGAGAATACTTGAGCACGAAAATCCTGGATTATTCCAAAGGAGAATGAGATTCTCTCTCAGCATTACTCCTCCGTATACACCATAGCACGATGGTATATCGGGGTGGAGCTATCTCACCCTATATGATAAGGTGTGCTCTATGATGAGTACTACTGAGTTACCTATTTCCTTTTTGGGAGTTATGCACTTGAGAAGCTGCATATCTATTGAATAGGGTTCAAATCAAATCAGTTGCCTACCGCTCCATATGAGATATGGTATGGGAAGAGCCCATGTCTTAAGCTAGTTAAGATTTGGGGTTGTCCGGCCTATGTCTAAAAGAAAAATCCGGACAAGCTCGAGGCAAGGTCTGTTATGTAGAACTGGAAATGTTCCAGCCATACAAACTGCAGCTGATGATTTGATAGAACCAAAGGATTCAGTAGATTCCAACGAACCTCAGCCTCTCCGCCGATCTAGTAGGGTTCCTCACCCACCTGAGAGATACTTCGGTTTCTCTATGACAGTGGGAGCGAGGATTGCATCATGTGATGATGACCCAACTAGTTTCGAGCTGGCCATCAGGAGTGAGACTCTGTAAGAATGGCTGGATGCTTAGCGATCTGAGATGGAATCCATGTACACCAGCAAAGTATGGACTTTGGTTGCTATATCTGAAGGGTTAAATCCCCATCAGGAGCAAATATATCTTGAGAAGATTATTTGGTGTAGATGGAAAAGTTGAGACTTTCAAAGCTAGACTTGTTAAAAGTTTGCATCATTGACCAGGTGTGGATAATGATGAAACCTTTTCAAGTATCTATGCTTAAGTCCATCCAGATCCTACTTACCACGGCTACATACCATGACTACGAAATCTGGCGGTTGGGTGTCATGACTGCTTTTCTAAATGATGTTTTAGAAGAGTGCGTCTATAAGTACACAGCCAGAGGGCCTCGTAGACAGTGGGAGCAGCGGAAACGTGTGCAAGATGCTTTATAGGATAAAGCAGGCATCGCGGAGTTGGAACATCTGTTTTGATGGATTAGTCAAAGAGTTTGACATCATCAAAATGGTAGATGAACCTTGTATAAACAAAATGGTAGTAGGGAGTATGGTGGTGATCCTCGTAGAGTACGTGGATGACATACTCTTGATAGGGAAGGAGTTTCCTATACTACGCTCGATCAATCTCCGGTTATCACAAGGATTCTCCACATAGGATCAAAGTGATACCTACTAAATCCTGGGTTTTGGATCTATGAGATAGATCTAAATAGATGTTAGGATACTCACTAGTTGTAGTGAGATGGTATCGGTTGATCCTGGGGAAAATCACTGGAAGTGTTCCAGGGTGATAAAGACGACTGAATGTCAGTCACAGGCATTGTCTATACCCTCAGTAAAGGGACGGTATGTTGGAAGAGTTCCAAGCTAGATACCGTGGCATACTAGACGATTAAGGCTAGATACATCGCTACTTAAGATGCTACCAAAGAGGCAGTCTGGGTGTATATTGGTTCATGAGATGAACTACGTTCCTACCATTGTGAGACAATGGAGTTGTGGCTTATGTCAAGGAACGCCGGTCCCATCAATGATCCAGACATATTCTAAGGCAGTGTCACCTGATCATGGAGATGGTTGATCTCCAAGGAGATCGAGGTTAGGAGAGAAGACTCAGAGGACAACACAGCGGATCCACTCACAAAGGCCTGTTCCCAGAGAGAGACTTTTATGGGATGGTTGAGTATGAGATACTGCAACCACTGCTATCAGATGGCCCTAGTGCAAGTGGAAGATTGTTAGTTATATGTATGCCCTAGAGGCCATTACTATACATAGGATGTATATTGTAGTGGATGCTGGGACATATATAGGGAGGACTTTCTTGCTCGACATGATAGTATGCTATCTGGTTGAACTTTACCTTAACGTGTACACTGATTGTCTCCCTGTTACATGTTGGTAAAGCCCTTAGGATCTGTACTTGACTACCTGGACTATGATGCGGATCATACTAGTGGGGACATGGTAGTCCATAAGTACATCCTTCAAAGTCCCTAGTCGTGGGTGTATCGAGACGGGGCATCGATATACCAGAGTAGACTAGCGTATACCTTCTCGACCCATACAGATGGGCGATGGATGATCCCATATCCATTGGTGTTTGACATCAGAGATGATATACGGGTGCTCAGTGGAGACTGGGTACACTGGACGGACTCGCCAAGAACTCCCAGATAGTATTATACCTCACGTCAGACGGCAGTTCTCTGGTGACACTGGTACAGAGTAGTCTGTTGACCCGAGATCGTCATAGAGTCTTGTGTGGTTCCCACTGTGCTTTGATTTCCATCTTACCACGTCCAAGTGGACGTGCAAAACGGTGGTTTTTGGGTACAGTCCCGAATCACATGGAAGCAATGAGCGATAGGAGGGGATTCGTCTCTCCCGGTATAGGGAGTTGATGTTGCGCTGTGTTCGATTGGCTATAACAGGAAATCCCTGGCCAGGGTTGCTGAGATTTACTGGTAAGTGTTACCTGTAGTTTCTCGAACTGTTATAGACCTCATATCGACACGACTTATCGAGCTATTGGGGTCTGACGTTTACCACCCCTACGCGAGATATGCGACATATCAGACGATCAGACCGAAATATACGGTAGTGTTACTGGTTGGATTCACTAGAGTGTGAGCGGGCTTGCTCGTCGATCTTCTGATCGCTCAATACCCGGGTGGCCGTTACGTTTAGCAGACCGCTTGCGGCTTGTGGGTGTTTGATATGATCATCATCTGCTGCCGGCGTATTGACGAGTCTTTAGAGTCCTACACAGAGGTTTCCTGGTTCAAGCGAAACGAAATAGGAGTGCATATAAGATATGTGCGGGACCGAGAATAATACGTGTATGTGATACCGTATTCCATTCTCGCGATGAATGTATCGATTAGGTTATATACGATATACCCTAGTTATCGAATCAAGGATTGATTCGATAAGCCGATACATTGGATACTAGTCGGTTATATGCGATATGACCGGATCGTTAAATCAAGTGTTGATTTAATGATTTAATGTATAATTATATATTTTATATATTACTTTACATTAACTAGTATTAGTTCACTTTATATGGATTTTCTCACTTGTATTGTGCACATTGTATATGTGATATACATTTGTACATTTGATTGTATCATGTTTGATGATACATGATTGTTTAAGTGTATGATAAGATTAAACCATGGTTATTTAAATGATTAGGGTTTTGATTATCTTATTTATTTATTTATTTATTCATTTTGGAATTTATTTAAGGATGGTGGCTTGTTTTGTTTTATGTTGAAGCTTCTTGAAGCTTTGATCAAGTCAACCATTCTTATCTCATCCTTAACCCTAACCATTCCAACTAACCTTGGTTTAATCTCTACACTTGACCATGGTTTACATTATGATAAGTTTTCATTTTCTTTTCATTTTAAATTAACTTATCATAATATTAGCTTCTTCTTCTTCATCTTCAACCTTGAAGAAAGCTTTCTACCAACAATGGTGGAATGTGAAAATGAGTGAGAAATCCAATTCTAAAGTGAACCCACTTCCTATTTCTTCATGCTCTACCTCTTGCCAAGTAGTAGAGTGTGTTTCCTTCACAAGTTTTCATGGCTTGGTGAAGGTGGAGCTTGATCTAGCGATGCTTCGACGTAGATCATCTTCGGCACGTCGTCGATGACCTAGCCCGTCCATTCTCCGATGAAGCCGACACTAGAGCCCGTGGTTCGACTTGGACAGCGAGAAGACTTCATTGCGGAGCTATGGAGGTGGAGCACCGGATTTACAAAGGTTGTATTTCCGAATTCTTGTAGTTAAGTGTTAACTAGTTTGTTTTTCGCTTAGACATCTAACCAACGATCCATAGTTTAGGGTTTCTCGGCACCGTAAATTTTGAAATTGGCTTGGTTGATGCCTTGTGAGACCTCATTAGGGTGCCTAGGAACCCTACAATTAGACAGTGTAGATTTTGTCTTTTTGCATTTGTGTTCAGTAGGAATACAAATGCGGGCATATATATGCGGTTGCGGGGTTTTTCTGTAATTTATTACGGGATCAGTTTTCTGAGGTTGCCAGTTTGCATTCCGTTCCGGCCAGTTTTCCTATGTTCCTTCCCGGCCGGAATTTCTGATCGAGGGGCTAATTTGCAAGCTCACAAATTAGCATATTGTGGAGGGGTTTCTTGCTTTTGTGGCTTCATCATCATGAAATTCTTTTATTGTCACTTGTCTTGCATTGATGGTGATGGGATTTGATTTGGGCTTGGATTAGTAATGGGTGTGACCATTTTCCTTTTTCTTTTATCACACCTTATTCTCTTGCGGCATGATTGATTCCCTCCACCATTCTTTATCATGAGAGGTCGGCCACTAGAGAGGGGAGAGAGTATGAGGTTTTTCATTTGGTGTATGGAAAATTATTCTCATTTCTCATTTTGTATCAAAGTTCACAAGCTCTCTCATTGTTCATTCCATTCCTCCATCAAAGGTAACTTCTATAACCCAAATGAGACAATGGATTCTACACTATTCTACAGCAAATCTTGGATGCGTCGGCTAGCCAACTTCGCACCCGAGTTGCCTCGGTCCAAAGGTGGAAGCCCGTAAAAGAACCCGGCATTGTGGTGCCCGTTTCGACGAGGAGGCGACGACCGGTGATTCCGCGAGGAGCTCGGAGTGGAGACGAAGACCGAAGGACACGGATCACTCGGTATATTTCTCTATCCATCTTCTAGTTTGCTAGTAGTTAGGTTAATTGCCCGATCAAGGTTAAAAGTGCGCAGTGGTGCCAGTTTGCAAGTTTCGCAAAGTTTTTCGTTTCCGCATTTCTGGCGTCGGATCGACGGCCGGGGCGCCGCCGTGCACTTACAAAGGGTAAACGTGTATACATAAGTATTATAATCGAAGATTATCATGCCCGTGTCATAATATGGTACCATGTCATCCGGGTCATATATATGTATATATGTGTTTCATCCAACGTGTGTCCATCAACGACAAATCGAATCATCATAAAATCTGAGTGTCCAGTATCGACACTAGAAAAATATAATAAAATCCGTGTCCAGCATCAACACGTAAATCCTCATATCTCAGGCGCCGTCTCATCGGATCGGCCCTTATATCCATCTGTCTCAATCGCTCTAGTCGGTATCCTCCGGATATCCTCCGAGTCTAAAACTATCACTGGTAGTAGTATTCCCCTACCGGGCTCAACGTCTCTCTATACGATTTTCTTGCCCCGGGATACCGTACTGGGTCCACCATGTACCCGCAGACGGTGCCTCCTCACTCCTCGAATTGGGTAGTATACACATAATTCAGAACCGAGAAAACTCATGGTGGACGTCGAAATATCATATCAAGAGAAACCGCGTTTTTAAAACAATCATAAGACTTTAAAAAATGTATATACGGTTCTCAAATCCAGAGATCTCATGAAAACAGAATCTCATATGCAAGCACAGAACAGTACTGTAAAGTATTGCAAGGGTTTTCATGTTAGCATGTCGTGTAACCAGATAAGGACGTGCAATATCTAAACTAGCATGCGAGGTGATGAGTACTATACAATAACTATAATTCTACAATTTAGGGAACAATACAGCGATATAGCAGTTTCTAATGTGTACGCGGCATGGAAATTACCGATGATGTGTGTGTGAGCCAGCAAGCCTGTATACGTGCAACATGCGCATCATCGGTAATGGTGTGTGTGTCCTAGCAGACGAAGTCATACCAGATAAGTACCGGGAACGTAGTACGTTTGTCGCAAAGAAATTAATACAGCATAAACATGAACGGTATAAAATACGTAACTATGAACCATACGGTTATATTTTAAATAATAAAGATCGTAGTTTTTGAAAATGGGGCTACGGTGCTTTTGAAAAAGAGATGCTATTGAAAATCCATAGCATCCCTTGAGGTTGTCGTTTAAAGTGCCTAACGATTCGTTAGTTTGAAAATAGGTATGGTTCAAAATGTATCCTATTATCTACTTAAGTGGTCTAAAATCATATTCCTCGAGTCGATATATATGTGTGTGTGTGTGTGTGTGTGTGTGTGTGTTGGTGATTCATCCTCATCATATCACTTATAGTATAATACATCATACAGTATCAACAAACCAAAGTACGGATCTATGGTTACGTACATTATATTATCTCGTATCATCATATATCACCTCATATCGTATCTTAGCATATATATATATCGCCTCGCATTCTCATATCAAACATATCGACTCATGTCATCTTGTTTCATCATGTTCTTATCTCATCATATCATCTTGTAATTATCATCATGGTTATATATGTATATATAAGTGTAAGTACCTAAGTCTCATAGACTAAGAAAACTGGAACCAGGAACATACTTTCCTATACGTACACTACTATGGTTATAGTATCCCAGAACCCTATTAGCTGGGTATACACATCTAAATAGCTATATTTATACTGTATCTCTGATCTTTTAGTACTATGGTTGCGGGGGTGCTATACGCCATCCACCCGACATCCTCCGTAGATATATATCTAATCACCTACTATCCTTGCTCTAGCCGAAGTCGATGAACGCCTTGCTCTTCTTCGTCGTCACGCGAAGGTACCTACAATTCAATGCATATCATAATGAAATCAAAATCGAATCCGAAAACCGATACGGCACGGGAAGCGCACATAGGTTAGAACTTATAGTCCACGCATGCAAGAATAACCAAACAACTACCGACGTTGATGTACAAACGTCAAACGACCGAGTCAAAACTCAAATATCAAAAACATAGTTTTCAAAAGTAGCAAAACAAAATCAGCAACTTAGTAAAACAATCCCAGATTTTACATAGGGTGTAATTAGGACATTCTGCATATAAGGTAGGCCTAGATATCAGATGTTTGTGTTAGGAATATGTATGCCTAGTGGTCATTATTGTACATGTGATGTATATTGTAGTGGATGCTTGGATATATATATATATAGAGGACTTTCTTGCTCGACATGATAGTATGCTATCATGTTACCTTTATCTTAACATGTAGACTGGTATTTATACTGTCTGTCTCATACATGTTGATAAAGCCCTTAGGATATGTACTTGACTACTAGGATTATGATGAGATCATACTAGTTGGGCCTGTAAGTCCATGCTACCCTTCCCCGGTTCTTACGGGGTTGCAGAAGTGGTGAAAAACGATTTTCAAGAGGGTGGTAACATGGACTACCAATACGGATCTTTGTTAAACTACTAACTAACAACCTAACAAGAGTTTACCTACTCTGTTAGGGGCCTATACCTTTCTTGAACTCCTTCGTCTTCGACTCCTCTCGGTGTACGGATCGGCCTCACCTCGTCGTCTCCTTGCGCCGAAGATGGATCCACCCGAGAGCTTCTACCTTTGGCTTCTTCTTCGAACTTTGAAAAAAATAGATCACTTGGCTTGCTAGGCCTTGTAAACTAGAATGAGTAGAGGAATGTTTTGGTGTCTTTTTATCTCTAAGGCAATGAGTCTTAACACATGAGAATGGTTTGCCTTGAGGTAGAGAGAGCAAGAGGAAGAGGGAGAGCTTGAGAATAAGAGAGCTCAAGAGAGAGAAAGCAAAATGAAAGAAAAAAAATGAACCATACTCTTCTCATTCTCACCTCTCATAATCCAAAAGCCATCATAACAAAAATAGTAATCAAGTATTGTGTAATGGTTTAAGTCAAAATGGCTATATCATTTCATGCACTCAATTTGCATAAATAAACAAGCAAGCAAAAGTCTTTGCCATGGAATGATAGCCATTGTCATGATGATGGTCAACTAGTCCAACCTAGTCAATCGGTCAACAAAGTCAACAAGTCAACAATGTCAACCCCTCAACAACCATGTCACTATAATACTTAATTAATATTAATTTTAATCATATATCTTATTCTCATTAGGATTAAGCAAAAGTCAATGGTCAAAAGTCAACAGTCAACAACCCCAATGAGAATACTCTGCCTCTGTCTCTCTGTCAACTGTGCATACACACCCGCATCCGCGTTATGAGGAACACGAATACAAACGAGATAAAACCAATCCCAAAACGTACACTAGGATCTGGCTTAAACCAAAGCCCGCTAGTGTTAACTGTCCGGACACTGTACGTGCATAAGTGCACGGATGTGACTGAGCCCTGTCGCAGAACCATGCGACCTGTCGCAAAACCATGCGACCTCTACTCTTTTGCCTAAAGGCGAATAGCTTTCTGTGTGCGACTCTAAAGACTCGACACTACGCTGGCAGTGGGTTTAACCACAGACCGCAAGCGGCACTAGCTGTGCGTAACGGTCCCCAGGTAGATGCCGACAAGAAGACTGACGAGGTGAAACCCATCTGAACTCCTACTGAGTCTGAATGTGACAATCTCTATACAGTCCGGTCTATTCGTCTGATAGATCGCATGGCGGGCCTAGGGGGCGGTAAACGTCAGTCCCCCAATACACAGCACGATGTCAACCCCCAATACCGGGAGAGACGAATCCTGTCTAACTGTCACTGCCTTCAAGTGCTTCGGGACTGCACCCAACTACTACCTGTTTGCATGACTCCTTTGAGCCGTGGTAGGGTAGTAATCTAAGTACAGTGGGAACACACTCGAGGCGAAGTGACAGTGTCAAGTCAGCGGACTAAGCTGTACTCATGTCACCTGGGAACTGATAACTGACGATAGGTATAGTACCAACCAACAGTTCCCGACGAGTCCTGTCCCGTGTACTCGTAACCCAATGAGCACCCGCATACTATCTCCAGTACGACGTACTGATGGCTGTGGGACAGACCATCTCCCATACTGGGATGAGAAGCGCATACGCTAGTCTACTCCGGAGTATCGATGCCCTGTCTCGATAGTCCTGCGACTAGGGACCTGCATAAGGGTGTGCTTATAGATTACCCAGCCCCCACTAGTGTGACTGCCATCACAACGCTGGTAATCAAGCAAAGATCCTAAGGGCTCCACTAATGTGTATATGTGATATACTAAAATAAACACATGTACACATTGGAGTAGAAACAAACCAAGTAGCATACTACTATATTGAGCATGATTGTCAATACAATGTGAATATCCCAAGCTTCCATTAAGTAATATACACACTAGTATGATACAGTAATGGCCTCTAGGGCATATACACTAACAATCTCCTACTTGCACTATGGCCATGTACTGGCGTATCGAAGACCTATCATCTCGATCAGCCGTTCGAACTGAGTCTGGGGTAAGGCCTTTGTGAGTGGATCAGCAGTGTTATCTTCCGTAGAAACTCTCCGAACCTCGATCTCCTGGCGACCCACGATCTCCCTGATCAGGTGATACCGCCTCAAGATGTGTCTGGACTTCTGAAGGGACCTTGGTTCCTTCGCTAAAGTTATAGCCCCCTTGTTGTCGCAATACAGAGGTATTGGATCAACAATGGACGGAACCAACTGAAGTTCAGTTAAGAACTTCCTTACCCAGACAGCTTCTTTTGCGGCATCTGCAGCAGCGATATATTCCGCTTCAATAGTCGAGTCAGCAACGGTTTCCTGTTTGGAACTCTTCCAACACACCGCCCCTCCATTGAGGGTAAAGACATAACCCGACATGGACTTGGAATCATCCTTGTCACTCTGGAAGCTGGAGTCAGCACAGGCCTCGATCTGGAGGACTTTTCCGCCATACACCAAGAACATCTCCTTAGTCCTTATCAGGTACTTGAGAATGTTCTTTACTGCTATCCAGTGTTTCTCCCCAGGGTTTGACTGATACCGGCTTACCACACTCAGTGCATAAGCTACATCTGGTCTGGTACACAACATCGCATACATTATAGAGCCTACCGCAGAAGCGTAGGGTATAATAGACATGCGATCCCTTTCTAAATCAGTCTTGGGAGACATCTCTTTGGAGAGGGTGATCCCGTGACAAGCCGGTAGATTACCGCGCTTGGAATCTTCCATACTGAATCTTTTCAGTATGGTGTCGATGTACCTGGACTGTGAGAGTCCCAGTATCCTCTTGGATCTGTCATGATAGATTCGGATCCCCAGAATGTATGAGGCATCACCCAGATCTTTCATGGAGAACATGTGTGACAAGAACCCTTTGACATATTGTAGCATAGGAATGTCATTTCCTATTAAGAGAATGTCATCCACGTATAAAACGAGGAATACTACAGTTCTCACTACAAATCTACTATAGATGCGTGGTTCGTCTGGATTTTTGATAAAGCCAAATTCTTTGACCGTATCATCAAAACAGATGTTCCAACTCCGCGATGCCTGCTTTAGTCCATAGATGGACTTAAGCAACTTGCACATCTTTCCGCTGCTCCCACTCTGAATGAAACCCTCTGGCTAGTCCATATAAACACACTCCTCTAAATTTCCATTTAGAAAAGCGGCCTTTACGTCCATCTTCCAAATCTCATAATCGTGGAAGGCAGCAATGGAAAGAAGGATCCGAATGGATTTCAGTATAGCTACTGGAGAAAAGGTCTCGTCATAGTCCAAACCAGGTCTTTGACGAGAAGTGGGCATGACGAGAAACATAAATCTTTTGTTTCTCTTCGCAATAGAAGAAATATCCATTGGAGTTCTTTGGATATCCCACAAACTTACACTGTACTGAGCGTACCTCGAGCTTGTCCGCATGCTGCTTTTTGACAAAAGCTGGACATCCCCATGTCTTAATGTGATTAAGATAGGGTCTCTCCCCACACCACATCTCATATGGTGTAGTAGGCACAGTCTTAGTTGGAACTCAGTTCAAAAGGTATGCAGCTGATTCTAGTGCATATCCCCAGAATGATCGCGGTAACACAACGTTACTCATCATGGACCGTACCATATCCAATAGGGTTCGGTTCCGTCTCTCCGATACACCGTTATGTTGCGGAGTGTATGGAGGAGTAAGCTGAGAGAGAATTCCGTTCTCTTTTAAATAGTCCAGGAACTCGGCACTCAAGTATTCACCACCTCGATCCGATCTTAGTGTCTTGATACTCTTGCCGGTTTGTTTTTCTACTTCATTCTTATATTTCTCGAATTTTCCAAAGGTTTCGAACTTATGTTTCATTAAGAAGACATAACCGTACCTTGAAAAGTCATCCGTAAAAGTAATGAAGTAAGAATAACCGCTTCGTGCATGTGTAGACATTGGACCGCACACGTCGCTGTGTACGAGTCCCAAGAGCTCGCTCGCTCTTACTCCGTGTCCAGTGAACGGAGTCTTTGTCATCTTTCCTTTGAGAAAGGATTGACAAGTGGCATACGATTGATATTCGAACGGATTCAAATATCCTTCTGTATGTATCTTCATCAACCTTCTCTCATTGATGTGACCCAGTCTACAATGCCATAAGAAAGTCTGATTTATTTCTGGAGACTTTCTTTTGTGTGTATTCTGGACATTGAAAATCTGTGGTTGGTTTAGTACGTATATACCATTGCTTAATGTACCTGACCCAATCAGAACTAGATTAAGGTGAATGTTTACAACATTACTTACAAACGCAAATTCATAAGCTTCTTTAGAAATCAAAGATCCAAAAATGATATTACAAGTTGCGTTGGGTACAAAAAAGCAATTACGTAAAACCAAAACATGTCCATATGAAATTCCCAGGTGATAGTCCCCCACGGTCTTAGCATCCATGCTAGCTCCGTTTGCAACTTTGAGGGTCATGTCACCTGCCTTCAAAACCCTACGGTTTCTCAACGCCTGCAAAGAATTACAGATAGAAGATCCTGATCCGGTATCCAATACCCAGGAAGTAGAGTTTATTGATAGACAGTTTTCAATAACATACACACCTGAAGCTGAAGCCGCAACTTGCTTCAGTTCCTGTGTCCTGGCTTTCCAAGCCCTGCAATCTTTCTTCCAGTGACCACTCTTATGACAGAAAATGCACTCTTCCTTCCCTATAAGCTTCCCCGCTACCTTTGTTGCTTTTTCTTTTCCCTTCGTATCCACTTTACTAACACCGCCCCTTGGTTTGGCGGAGGCTTTCTTCTTCTTTCCCTTGGCTTTCGCCTTGGACCTAGAAGATGAAGATCGTCCTACAAACAAATTGGATGTTTCCCTACCTTTCTGTACGGTGCCCTCTGCACTCCTCAGCATGTTGAGGAGTTCTGAAAGTTCAACTTCTTTTTCTTGTAAGTTGAAGTTCAGGATAAACTGGGCGTAAGTGGAACGAAGGGACTGGAGAATCAAGTCCGTATAGAGCTCATTCTCTAACGTGGTCCCAAGTACCGCGAGCTCCTCAATGAAGCCAATCATCTTAAGCACGTGTTCCGCTACCGATGATCCGATGGCCAACCTTTCCGAAAATAACTTCTTCGACACTTCGTATCTTGCGATACGAGATTGCTTTCCATACAGTTCTTTTGTATGGAGAAATATGGATTCGAGGTCCATATCTCGTGTCTCCTCTGATGTTCGTTGTCCATAGAGGTAAGAACGAGGCACTTGGCCTTCGCGCTATCGATCTCCTAAGTCTTACGGATTTCCTTATCCGCGACGCTGGGGGTGGGACCTGGGACAGGGGGAGCTTTGGTGGTAAGGAGATACCCCAACTTGTCATAAGTGATTGTCATTTTGACATTCCTGAGCCAATCTTTGTAGTTTGGCCCTGTCAGTATGTTTTTATCTAGTAATAACTTAAGTCCGGTCATGATGATTGGTCGCTGCAATTAGGAGAGAGAGAAGAAACACTTTAGCATGATGCTCTTGCAAGTTTAGAGTGGTTTTTAATTTGTCTAAACAGGATGGCTCCCACTGTCTCTCGAATCCCTCTTCAAACCAAAAAGGAAGAATTAGTCAGGATCAATCTCACCGTACAATACTTGCTTAACCGTTCGGCCAGGCTGGTGTCGGTACTTCGAGGGAGGTTTTCCAACGCTTTCGCGAAGTTCCTTAATTTAAGAACCTCTTTTCCCTGGGGGCGTAGCCACGCTAACACCTTTCTAGACACCTACTTGGTTTATAGCATTGATCGTTAAGTGAGAAATTTCCCGAGGAGTAGCATATACTCACAGTAGGATCGGGATCCAAATATCATTGCGTGACGAAACTGAAGGAAACCTACCAGAATCATCACACTCCAAATGGTATGCAACACTAGCAAGTTTCAGTTCTTTTGAAACTCCCGATGTGGATTTTTGCCCCATCCTCTTATGACCTTGACTTTAGCCAACAAATTATAAGTCACATGTCAAGTTCTACCCGTCATTCTCCAGGTTAATTTGAGCCCATCCGCACATACCCTTGACTTTGGCCAACAAGGTAGAACGACTGCCCCAAACCAACACATCTATCTATGCTGCATATGAATACCCAATAGCTACCAATCACTATGCCTTGACATTGGCCAACAAACATAGCTTGAATACTATTGACCATCCATGTGAAACGACGGAGGGCTACGAATGGTTTTGGCGAAACCGTGAACGTAGTGAACTTGATATAATCGATGGAACGAGATAGCTTTTAAAAGGAGTGGCTTAAGCTCCGCGTTTAAAAGTTATTTTGAAAAGAAACCGAGTGGTTTTTGAAAGTGTTCCAACGACTTTTACTTGGTTTATTTTTCTTGCATTAATTCTTTTAATGCATGTTTTTCTTGCATTAGTTCTTTTAATGCGTCCCATCATTTAATCCTACCATTGCAGAAAACAACCAAAATATGACGTACGCTTATGCCATTCGCATTCGCCACAGGGCCCCGTCATTACCCGTTAGGTTACTTAACTAACGACAGAGCGGGGCTGGGCTAGCGCGGCTGCAAAACATAAGCAACGCCTAAATAATATCATATATAGATATATTGCAATGATAGCCATTTCAGATCACAGATGAATATATTGGATATACTAGGAATCCGCAATTCGTACGAGCCTGTAACGAAAAGCGGATTACACGGTCGCGATGAATAGCCAATACCCTACCCTAGACTCCTACGGGTGCGGCAAACTACCCGCCAAATATCCGAAGTGGAGCAACCTCCCTCAACGACGTGAGTAGGCCACTCGGCACTTCGAGATACCCGGTAGTTTGTGCACCCCACCTTGGGTCTATCCTAGGAGCAAAAACAGTAAAAAGAAATTATACAATGACGGCTACAACCCCGACTCGGTTGTGCGGCCAAAAATAATATTATATCAATTTACATATTACATGAATTGAAAGAAAAGAAAACTCTCATCTCACAACCCCCGGCTATTCACCCGCGACAATTCAACGAATTCATATACACATACCATCAACATTACAGATCACAGATATGTATAACCCCCACTAATCGACGTATAGCGATTAGCGGACGTTCAATACATATATCACATCACAGATATAAACCCGTTAGCCTTAGTCTTTAGAAGTTCGATAAAAATACGGATTTTCAAGCCCCAAAAAAAAATTTTTCTTTCTGGAAAATCTGGGCTGAAAAGACATGCTCCAAAAATCCCAAAATACCCCTATGAACAAACTGCAAAAATAAAACCCCACGGCCGAGTCAACTCGGCCGCGGATCCGCGGTGGGTTGATCGATTCAGTGGGCCAATTTTTTGCAGTTTCTTCTAAAAACCCTGAGTCGATTTTTGGTATATGTCAAATAATTTTTACAGCACTTTGAAAATTGACAGAAAGTTTGAGTTCCGGGTTCATTTCGCGACTTTTTCTCCGATCGAACTTCTACTTACATTGCTAAAATGTTAAATAGTGTTTAACCTGGCCCTGAAACCACTGTAAGTCTATGCTACCCTTCCCCGGTTCTTACGGGGTTGCGGAAGTGGTGAAAAACGATTTTCAAGAGGGTGGTAACATGGACAACCAATACGGATCTTTGTTAAACTACTAACTAACAACCTAACAAGAGTTTACCTACTCGGTTAGGAGCCTATACCTTTCTTGAACTCCTTCGTCTTCGACTCCTCCCGGTGTACGGATCGGCCTCGCCTCGTCGTCTCCTTGCGCCGAAGATGGATCCATCCGAAATCTTCTACCTTTGGCTTCTTCTTCGAACTTTGAAGAAACTAGATCACTTGGCTTGCTAGGCCTTATGAACTAGAATGAGTAGAGGAATGTTTTGGTGTCTTTTTATCTCTAAGTCAATGATTCTCAACACATGAGAATGGTTTGCCTTGAGGTAGAGAGAGAAAGAGGAAGAGGGAGAGCTTGAGAATGAGAGAGCTCAAGAGAGAGAAAGTAAAATGAAAGAAAAAAAATGAACCATACTCTTCTCATTCTCACCTCTCATAATCCAAAAGCCATCATAACAAAAATAGTAATCAAGTATTGTGTAATGGTTTAAGTCAAAATGGCCATATCATTTCATGCTCTCATTTTGCATAAATAAACAAGCAAGCAAAAGTCTTTGCCATGGAATGATAGCCATTGTCATGATGATGGTCAACTAGTCCAACCTAGTCAACCGGTCAACAAAATCAATAAGTCAACAATGTCAACCCCTCAACAACAATGTCACTATAATACTTAATTAATATTAATGTTAATCATATATCTTATTCTCATTAGGGTTAAGCAAAAGTCAATGGTCAACAGTCAACTGTCAACAGTCAACAGTCAACGACCCCAATGAGAATACTCTGCCTCTGTCTCTCTGTCAACTGTGCATACACACCCGCATCCGCGTTCCGAGGAACACGAATACAAACAAGATAAAACCAATCCCAAAACGTACACTAGGATCTGGCTTAAACCAAAGTCCGCTAGTGTTAACTGTCCGGACACTGTACGTGCACAAGTGCACGGATGTGACCGAACCCTGTCGCAAAACCATGCGACCTCTACTCTTTTGCCAAAAGGAGAATAGCTTTCTGTGTGGGACTCTAAAGACTCGACACTACGCTGGCAGTGGGTTTAACCACTGACCGCAAGCGGCACTAGCTGTGCGTAACGGTCCCCAGGTAGATGCCGACAAGAAGACTGACGAGGTGAAACCATCTGAACTCCTACTGAGTCTGGATGTGACAATCTCTATACAGTCCGGTCTGTTCGTCTGATACATCGCTTAGTGGGCCTAGGGGCGGTAAACGTCAGTCCCCCAATAGCGGTACAAGTCGTGTCAGAGTGAAGCCCAGAACACCCTGAGATAACACTGGAAACCTACCAGTATATCTCGCTTGCCCTGGCCAGGGACTACTCGTGTAATGGCTCTCCGAGACACAGCGCGATGTAAACCCCCAATACCGGGAGAGACGAATCCTGTCTAACCGTCACTGCCTCCATGTGCTTCGGGACTGCACCCAACTACTACCTGTTTGCACGACTCATTTGAGCCGTGGTAGGGTAGTAATCTAAGTACAGTGGGAACACACTCGAGGCGAAGTGACAGTGTCAAGTCAGCGGACTAAGCTGTACTCATGTCACCTGGGAACTGATAACTAACGATAGGTATAGTACCAACTAACAGTTTCCGACGAGTCCTGTCCAGTGTACTCGTAACCCAACGAGCACCCACATACTATCTCCAGTACGACGTACTGATGGCTGTGGGACAGACGATCTCCCACACTGGGATGAGAAGCGCATTCGCTAGTCTACTCCGGAGTATCGTTGCCCTGTCTCGATAGTCCTGGGACTAGGGACCTACATAAGGATGTGCTTATAGATTACCCAGCCCCCACTAGTATGACTTCCATCACAACGCTGGTAATCAAGCAAAGATCCTAAGAGCTCCACTAATGTGTATAGGTGATATACTAAAATAAACACATGTACACATTGAAGTAGAAACAAACCAAGTAGCACACTACTATATTGAGCAAGATTGTCAATACAAAATGAATCTTGTAAGTCCACGGTAGCGCCCCGGCCGTCTAACAGACGCCAAATGCGGAACAAAAACTTTTAACGATACTGGCGCTATTGTGTACCGTAACCCGGATCTACCATTAAAGCTAAACTAACAAACTACAAAGTGGGTAGAAGAGTTATACCGAACGATCCGAGTCCTTCGGTCTTCAACCATCATCCCAGGCTTGTTGCGGCTGCTCCGATCTCCTGAATCTCCAATCTTGTCGTCCAGGTGGCACCACGTCGATGGATCTTTAAACGGGCTCCCGCCTCTGAACCGAGGTAACTCAATCGTCAAGTTTTCTAAAAGAGATGACCAAGATGAAGTTGAGAATGAGTAGAACACTTTGTCTCATTACGTCCAAGGCTATGGACGAACGGTTAATGAAGTTGCCTTTTGGAATCGGGTGAAATGAGAAATGAGACTAATCTAATTTCCATGACTCCAAAACCATACCAATCTTTTTCTAGCAACCATGATTCCCTCGTCATAGAATGGCCGGCCACTTTATAGCAAGAGAGAGGTGAGTGTAGGATACAAGAGAGTGACCATTAGCACTAAACCAAAAGAATGAGTCATAAGACACCTTGTATGAATGCATTAAATGATAACCAATGAACTTAAACCTAGTCACAAAAGCATTTAATGCAATAATCAATGCACTAATGACTCACCAAGATGCATGAACCTAGTCACCACCTTCTAGAAACTTCTACACTCATCCAAAGAAAAGATAAATCCGCATTTAACCGACTGTTAAATACGGCTGATAGAAAACTGGAAACTGGCAACTTCCAAAAGTGATCCTGAAACGAATTTCAGGATAACCCCGTATCAGTATAAACATACCCGCATTTGTAATACGACCGAATACAAATGCAACAGAGGAAAAGATATTATATCTACACAGTATAATACTGGGTTCCGGGTTAAACCAAAGCCTACCTGTATTATCTGCCCGAAAAACGACACGTGCGAAAACGCACGTGCTTTTTCCGAACCTTGCCATAAACCCATACGGCCTCTACAACGTTTTGCCCGAACTTCGGAAAGTGTCGGTGGGGGACTCTAATGACTCATCAACACACAGGCACTGGGTATAACCCCTAGCACGTCAGAGCTACAAACTGTACGTAACGGTTTGCCTATGTATTGATTGGAAGGGAAGCTGACGAGCGAACGCATCTATAAACCCTACCGAGCCTGACAGTGACAATGTATATACAGTCCGGTCCATTCGTCTAAAGAGTATCGCATATCGAGTCTAGGGGGGTAGATAAAGTCAGACCCCTAACAATGCGATAAATCGTGTCGCCATGAAGCCCATCACCACCTGAGAAACTACTGATCCAAATCAGTAATTCTCTACTATCTCGGCAGAGGGTTTCCAGTGATGGCCACCCGTGCACTGTGCGACATCAACCCGCAATACCGGGAGAGACGAATCCCCGAGATCCGATCACTTGCCTCCAATGTGGCTCGGGACTGTACCCAAAAAAGACCTGTTTGCACGACTCCTTTGAGCCGTGGTAGGGTAGAAATCAAAGCACAGTGGGAACTCACACGAGACAAATGACGACCTCAGGTCGATGAACTAACCTGTACACATGTCACCAGGGAATTGCTATATGACGATATGTATAATACCAACTAGCAGATTCCCGGCGAGTCCTGTCCGGTGTACTCATAACTCAATGAGCACCTGTATACATCTTAGGTGATCCAACTGACACCAGTGGATTGTAAGACCGGCCACCGCCCCTTGTTGGGTGTAAAAAGAAGTGCTTCGAATCATTGCTATTTGACTCGGACCTGTTCTCGACTGTATACACTAGTCTACTCTGGAGTATCGATGCCCTGTCTCGAAACTCCCACGACTAGGGACACTTTAAGGATGTGCTTCCAGACTCCAGCTCCCACGTGTATGATCGCCATCATACTGCTGGCAGTCAAGCAAGAATCCTATGGGCTCTATCAATATGCAATAGCGAACTAAAGAATGTATATGATGATAAAGACAAACCAGATAGCATACTATCATCTTGAGCAAGACTGTCATATCGGTATAGGTCCTGCCACAATCATTGCAATCACGTACCTGCGATCCAATAATTGACTTTGAGGGCACTATCACCAACAAATATCCCAAGCTTCCATTAAGTAATATACACATTAGTATGATACAGTAATGGCCTCTAGGGCATATACACTGACAGGGCCAGGGTGGTCCAAAAGTACATCCTTTAATCAGTTCCTAGTCGAGGGAATATCGAGACTAGGGCATTGATAATCCAGAGTAAACTAGTGTGTACGTTTCTTGTCCCTTAGAAGGCGATGGTTGATCCCACAACCATTGGTGTGTGACATCAAAGATTGTAAACAGGTGCTCATTGGAGAATAGGTACACCGAACGGACTCGCCGAGGACTTCTATATGGTACTATACCTATCGTCAGATAGCAGTCCTCTGGTGACACTGGTACAGGTTAGTCTGTATACCCGAGATCGTCGTGGAGTCTTATGCGGCTCCCACTATTTTTTATTTCCTCCCTACCACGCCCAAAGGAGACGTGCAAACAGGTGGATTTTGGGTACAGTCCCGAGTCGCATGGAGGCAATGAGCGATAGGAGGGGTTTCGTCACTCCCGGTATTGGGGGTTGATGTTGCGCTATGCTCGATGGGCTATAACTGGAAGTCCCTGGCCAGGGCTGCTTATGAGATTTACTGATAAGTGTTATTGGTAGTTTCTCGAACCGTTATAGACCAGACATCGGCATGACTTATCACGTTACTGGGGTCTGACGTTTACCACCCCTAGACATGATATGAGACATATCTGTAGGGTTCCTAGGCATCCTAATGAAGTCTCACAAGGCATCAACCATGCCAATTTCAAAAATTATTGGTGCCGAGAAACCCTAACACGGATTGTTGACTAGATGTTTAGGCGAAATGAGAATCTAGTTAACTACTTAACTAAAAGTTAGATGCTACAACCTTTGTAGATCCGGTTCCCCACTTCCTTAGCTCCACGTGGGTGTGCTCTCGCTTTCCATCACGAATCCTAGACTTATTCGTCGGCTTCATCGGAAAAACGGGCGAGCAAGGTCGTCGGCTTCGTGTCAAAGACGATCTACGTCGAGGTTGCACAAGTTCAAGCTCCGACTTCACCAAGTTGTGAAACTTGTGAAGAAAACACCCAAAACCACTTGGCAAGAGGTAGAGGATGAAGAAATAGGAGGTGGGTTCACTTTAGATTTGGATTTCACTCACTTTTGCTCAAGTTGCCATTGATGGCATCAAGCTTTTCTCTTGAAGATGAAGATGAAGAAGCAAATAGAATATGATAAGTATTGTGAAAAAGAATAATAAAATCAAATACTTATCATGTTCTAACCTAGGTTAAGTGTAGAGAATAAACCATGGTCACTTGAGAGGGTTAGGGTTAAGCATGAAGATAAGGATGGTTACAAAAGTCAAAGCTTCATGAAGCTTCAACTTAAAACAAAAAGAGCCACCATTCTCATCATAATCCTTTTCAAATAAATAAATAAATAAATAAATGAAAATGAAAAACCCTAATCAACACTTAACCATGGTTTAATTCTTTATACTTAACAACAAGATCATGTATCATCAAACATGATACAAATATGTGCACAAAAGTATATCACATATACTTCTTGCACATCAAGTGAGAAAATCCATATAAAGTGAACCAATACTAGTTAATGCAATGTAGTATATCAAATATATAATTATACATTAAATCATTAAATCAACACTTGATTTAACGATCCGGTCATATCGCATATAACCGACTAGTATCCAATGTATCGGCTTATCGAATCAATGATTCGATAACTAGGTCATATCGAATATAACCAATCGAAACATATATCGCGAGAATGAAATGCGGTATCACATACACGCATCATTCTCGGCCCTGCACATATCTCATATGCGTTCCTATTTCGTTTCGCTTGAGCCAGGAAACCTCTGTGTAGGACTCTAAAGACTCGTCAATACGCCGGTAGCAGATGATGATCATATCAAGCACCCACAAGCCGCAAGCGGTCTGCTAAACGTAACGACCATCCGGGTATTGAGCGATCAGAAGATCGACGAGCTAGCCCGCTCACACTCCTGTGAATCCAACCAGTAACACTTACCGTACAGTCCGGTCTGTTCGTCGGATATGTCGTATATCAAGTCTAGGGGTGATAAACGTCAGACCCCAATAACCGATAAGTCGTGCCGATGTGAGGCTCATAACGGGTCGAGAAACTACTGGTAACACTTACCAGCAAATCTCTGATCAGCCCTGGCCAGGGACTTCCCTGTTACGGCCAATCGAGCACAGCGCAACATCAACTCCCAATACCGGGAGAGACGAAACCCCTCCTATCGCTCATTGCCTCCATGTGACTCGGGACTGTACCCAAAGACCACCGTTTTGGACGCCCTCATGGACGTGGTAAGGTGGAGATCAAAGCACAGTGGGAATCACACAAGACACTATGACGATCTTGGGTCTACAGACTAACCTGTACAAGTGTCACCTGAGAACTGCCATCTGACGTGAGGTATAATACCATCTGGGAGTTCTCGGTGAGTCCGTCCAGTGTACCCAGTCTCCACTGAGCACCCGTATACCATCTCTGATGTCAAACACCAATGGATATGGGATCATCCATCGCCCATCATATGGGTCGAGAAGCGTATACGCTAGTCTACACTGGTATATCGATGCCCCGTCTCGATACACCCACGACTAGGGACCTTGAAGGATGTACTTATGGACTACCATGTCCCCACTAGTATGATCTGCATCACAGTCCAGGTAGTCAAGTACATATCCTAAGGGCTTTACCAACATGTAACTATAAGACAGTATAAAGAGACAAGTGTACATGTTAAGATAAAGAGCAACCAGATAGCATACTATCATATCGAGCAAGAAAGTCATCTCTATATATGTCCAAGCATCCAATATAATATACATCATCTGTACAATACTGGCCTCTAGGGCATACATACAACTAACAATCTCCCACTTGCACTAGGGTCAGCTGCTGTAGTATCGCATACCGAGCATCCCGAAGAGTCTCTCAAACTGTATCTGGGGAATGGCCTTCGTGAGTGGATCCGCCGTGTTGTCCTTCGTGTCAACTCTCCTAACCTCGATCTCCCGGCGATCAACTATCTCCCGGATCAGGTGATACCGCTTCAGAATATGTCTGGACCGCTGATGGGACCTGGGTTCCTTGGCCAAAGCCACCGCTCCATTGTTATCGCAATACAAAGGTATTGGATGCTCAATGGATGGAACCACTCCAAGTTCAGTAATGAACTTCTTGATCCAGACAGCCTCTTTGGCAGCATCGTTGGCAGCGATGTATTCAGCCTCCATCGTCGAGTCTGCCACGGTTCCTGCTTGGAACTCTTCCAGCTAACCGCCCCTCCGTAAAGGGTAAAGACAAAGCCCGACTGCGACTTAGAGTCGTCCTTATCACTCTGGAAGCTCGAATCGGTAAAGGACTCCACTTGGAGTTCTCCGTTACCATACACCAAGAACATATCTCTAGTCCTTCGCAAGTACTTGAGAATGCTCTTCACAGCTGTCCAGTGACTCTCTCCAGGATCTGCTTGATACCGACTCACTACACTTAGTGAGTATGCTACATCGGGTCTGGTACATAGCATCGCATACATGATAGAGCCTACTGCCGAAGCATAGGGTATCCCTTGCATGCGAGCTCTCTCCAAATCAGTCTTGGGAGACATCTCTTTAGAGAGAGTGACTCCAGAGATCGTGGGCAAGTTCCCACGCTTGGACTCTTCCATACTAAACCTCTTTAGTATGGTGTCAATGTACCTAGATTGGGACAATCCCAAAATCCGTTTGGATCTATCTCTATAGATCCTAATCCCCAATATGCAGGAGGCATCACCTAGATCTTTCATTGAGAATCTTTGTGATAAGAAGAGCTTGACCGATTGCAGCATAGGAATATCATTTCCTATCAAGAGTATGTCGTCCACGTACAATACAAGGAAGACAACCTTACTCTCTGCCACCTTTTTGTAGATACAAGGTTCATCTGGGTTTTTGATGAAATCAAACTCTTTGATAACGACGTCAAAGCAGTTGTTCCAACTCCGCGATGCTTGCTTTAATCCATAAATGGATTTAAGCAGCTTGCACACTTTCCCGCTGCTCCCACTGTCTACGAAGCCCTCTGGCTGAGTCATGTACACGCACTCTTCTAAATCACCATTTAGAAAGGCGGTCTTAACATCCATTTGCCAGATTTCGTAATCATGATATGCAGCGATGGCAAGCATGATACAGATGGATTTAAGCATAGCCACTGGAGAAAAGGTTTCGTTATAGTCCACACCTGGTCTTTGGCGAAAACCTTTTGCAACAAGTCTAGCTTTGAAAGTCTTCACTTTCCCATCTACACCAAGTTTCTTCTTGAAGATCCACTTGCTCCCAATGGTTTTTACCCCTTCAGGAGCAACTTCCAAAGTCCATACTTTGTTGGTGTACATGGATTCCATCTCGGACCGCATAGCATCCAGCCATTTCACTGAGTCCCTACTCGTGATGGCCTGCTCGAAGCTAGTTGGGTCATCATCCTCCATGATGCAATCCTCGCTCCCACCATCCATGAGAAAACCGTAGTATCTCTCAGGTGGGCGAGGAACCCTACTAGATCGGCGGAGAGGCTGAGGTTCGTCGGAAGCTACTGAATGCTCTGGTTCGACTAAATCTTCTGCTGTGTTTTGTTCAGCTGGAACTTCTTCCAGTTCTACCTCAGAGCCACTAATTTCTTTTGCAAGAAATTCCTTTTCTAAAAAGGTGGCATGTTGAGCAACAAATACTCTTTGTTCCTCACTGTGGTAGAAGATATACCCTCGCGAATGTTTGGGATATCCAACAAACTTACACAAAACAGATCTTGCCTCGAGTTTGTCCGGTTTTTGTCTTTTGACATAGGCCGGGCAACCCCATATCTTTATAAAATTAAGATATGGTCTCTTCCCTTCCCATATCTCATATGGTGTGGTAGGCACAGATTTGGTGGGAACCCTGTTCAGTAGGTATGCTGCTGTTTCCAGTGCATATCCCCAGAAGGAAACAGGTAACTCAGCTACACTCATCATAGAGCTCACCATATCTAATAGGGTGCGGTTTCTCCGCTCCGATACACCGTTGTGCTGTGGTGTATATGGAGGAGTTAGCTGAGAGAGAATCCCATTCTCTTTTAGGAAGTCCAGGAATTCAATGCTTAAGTATTCTCCTCCTCGATCAGATCGTAGGATTTTAATACTTTTTCCGGTTTGGTTCTCAACTTCTTGTTTATATTCTCTAAATTTCTCAAAAGCTTCTGATTTGTGTTTCATCAGGAACACATATCCGAATCTAGAGAGATCGTCAGTGAATGTAATGAAGTACGAAGAACCATCCCTGGCATGTGTAGACATGGGACCGCATACATCACTATGTATCAGTCCCAAGAGTTCGGTAACTCTTTCTCCGTGTCCCGTAAACGGAGTTTTGGTCATCTTGCCTTTGAGACATGACTGGCAAGTGTCATAAGATGAAAATTCAAACGGATTTAAATATCCATCTTTATGCAACTTAGCTAGTCGTGTCGCATTGATGTGACCCATTCTACAATGCCACAAGAAGGATTCGTTGAGTTCAGAACTCTTCCTCTTGTGTGTGTTTGTTATGCTCAGAACTGTTGATTGATTTAGAACATAAATGCCATTGCACAACGTGCCTGATCCAACCAACTTTTGGTTATGGAAAATGTTTATAACATTGTCCTGTAATACAAAATTATATCCTTCTTTACTTAGCAAAGAAACCGATATAATGTTGCATATCAGGTTCGGCATGTAATAGCATTCGTTCAGAACCAATGTATTACCAGATGGTAATACAAGGTGATATTCTCCGACAGTCTTAGCTGCAACAATTGCACCATTTCCAACTCTAATGTCTTTATCACCTTCTCCAAGTTCTCTACCTTTCCTGAGCCCATGTAACTGATTACATATATGGGATCCTGACCCGGTATCTAATACCCAGGACGTAGGGCAAATGGAGAAACAGTTCTCTGTAACGAACACACCCGAAGAAAATACATCAACATGTACTTTCTTCAATCGGGTGGCATGGGAATCCTGGTATTCCCCTATATCCTGTTCAGTCCTATAACTCTTATAGGTAAGAACGGAACCAACGTTCCCCAGCACAGTATAACATGCGGGTTCGGTCAATACATCCATATTATTATCTTTATTAAGGCATGAAATGGTCGCTACCTGGAGAGAGAGAGAAGAAAACACTTTAGCGTAAGCTCGTGCAAGATCAGATTGGTTATTATCTTATCTAATCAGAATGGCTCCCACTGCTTTTTATCAAATCTTCCTTCAAACCCTAAAAGGAAAGACTAGCCGAGATTAATTACACACTACAAGTTCGCCAATCTTTCAGCCAGGCCAGTGTCGGTACTTTGAGGGAGGTCCCCCGTGCTTTCGCACGAACCTAATTAATGTAAACCTCGTTTTCCCAGAGGCGTAACCTCGTTAACACCTTTCTAGACACCTACTTGATCGGCTAATTGTAATGTGTAAAACTCTCCCAGGAGTAACTCTTACTCGCAGTGGGTATCGGGATCCAACTATCTCATAGAAGGTATGCAATCTCATTGCAAATTTCAACACTTGAAATTCCCGATAATATTTTGCCCCAAGCATCCTATGACCTTGACGGAGGTCAACAAACCACAGGGTGCAAGTCAAGTTCAACCCGTCATTTCTTGATTGAATCAAACCCACCCGCACGACCCTTGACGGAGGTCAACAAGGTCGTACGACTACCCTAATCCAATCTGTATCATATGCATAAGCAGACAAATACTAGTTAGCTACCGCACACTACGCCTTGACGGAGGTCAACAAACGTAGCACGAATACTAAGTAGGATTTATCTGAAATGACGGAGGGCTACGTCAGGTTTTTCTGAAAACCTATTGCGTAATGAACTTGATATCGTTGTAGAATCAAATGAAGTTTTGAAATGGAGTGATTTTGAGGCTTTTACAGTTTTGCTAAAGCGGTCACTCCCGGTGAAGGGATCGTCGGCCCTTTCCTCGTCGAATGAGGTGCGGGATATATCATATATATCACTGTGCAAAGCAAAAACTCTTAAAAGCAATCAAAGCCAAACTGAGTGTGTAGCATGTGCCAGTTACTGCTAAAGGAGTCACTCCCGGTGAAGGGATCTCGGTCCTTTCCTCATCGAATAAGGTGCAGGGTATATCATATATACCGCTATGCAAAGCAAGAACTGTAGCTACCTGTTTTATTTTAAAAACTGATTCTACAACATCATTTGGTTTCTTTTATTTCATTAATCACATTAATGAAGTCCCATCATTTAAGTACCTAACCATCATAGATAAATACGACGTACACTTATGCCATCCGCATTCGCCTCGATGTCCCCTCGTGCACCGTTAGGTTAGGTAACTAACGACAGAGCAGGGCAGGGCTAGTGCGGGTGCAAAACATAAGTAACGTCTATATAATATATCATATATACTATATAAAGTATCTATTACAGAACATCACATGATCACATCACAGATATCGCAGCAGAAGAAACATATGAAATATTGGATATACTAGGACGTCCGTGTTTTCAATACGAGCCAGTATAAAACACGGATTCCACGGTCGTGATGAATAGCCAATCCCACACCCCTAGACCCCTACGAGAGCGGCAAGCAACCCTACCAATTCTAGGGTTAGGAGACCCGGACTCGACTCCTCGAGTTGGTCTCCCACTGGACCCCAGAACCCGGTTACTTGTGCTCCCCTCCTTGGGTCTATCCTAATGCGGAAAAGTAAATAATATACAAAAGGTGACAACTTCCGCAACCTGGAAGTGCCCCAAATAAAAAGAATATTACATACAAGTTTTTACATGAATGAAAATGAAAAACACTCATCTCACATAAAAACCCCCGGCTATTCAAACACGACGATCCAATATAACATATCCAGCAACATATAACATCACATGTCATCAACATAAGTAAATATGCGCATCCCAATTGTCGTTGACATATAGCAACGAAACCGGCGATATCACATATTACACTTACGGTCACAGAAAAGAAAGTGTAAAACTACAACAGTTGGAATCCGCAACCTCTTTAGACATCACATGCCTAATCAAATGAAATACTTAGACATCATATGCCTAACAGATATAAATCCCGCATTTTAGTCTCATTATCGAAAACTCTTTTCAATATCATGTGGGACTAAACTGCTAGATTTATAACATTCATTCAGTTATCACATAACTGTTTGTGAATTCCAATTATTGTATCACATTCCAGATAAACAGAAAATGTTAAACTTTCCGATCGAACAGTCGAATACCCAAGTTTTCCCTATACAACTCAACACATGAAATAAGTCTAACAACATTCAGTTCGTGCCTCAGTACCAACGGTCCAGCCGTAGAAGGGTCAAGCCAACGCCTCACATGTGGCACGCCGTATTGCCCCAAACCCGAAGGTTCAAAGGGCAGTTCAAGACGGTCACATAATCGAGTTAAGGTTTGTTGTCTTCTAGAGGGTCCATCGCGTTACTTGCACTACTTAGAACGTCGTTAAACTACGGAAAAATCCAACACTTGGAAATCTCCCGACAGGGGAAAAATTGGGTATTTATATCCGGTCGAACTTTTTAACATATTCTAAAAGTTATCCGGAAAAACACAAAGACGAAATTTGATACCCCGATCGAAACACCGAATCCCCAAAGCATCCCCAGAAAATTCAACTCTTGAATAATTATTAAAAATTCCCATAAAACTCAGCACCAGAAAAGAAGAATTACTGTGCAAACAAAATTACGCAAAGTGAACAGTCGGCGGCGGAACCGCGGCAGAAGCCATTCTTCTGCCGCGTTTCCGCGGCTGTTTGGAGGCCTCATGATCTCGTGTTTCACCATATTTCTTAGATCTTCCTGCTGAATTTTTTAGGCATTTTTAATCTGGAAAAATCCACGTTTTCATAAAAAGTCCAGAGAGCATGGAAAAATGCGGTTTCGGGTTCGATCGGACTTCAAATTCCGTCTAGACTTCGCCTAAGGCTCTAGCTAGGCTCTGATACCACTGTAGGGTTCCTAGGCATCCTAATGAAGTCTCACAAGGCATCAACCATGCCAATTTCAAAAATTATTGGTGCCGAGAAACCCTAACACGGATCGTTGACTAGATGTTTAGGCGAAATGAGAATCTAGTTAACTACTTAACTAAAAGTAAGATGCTACAACCTTTGTAGATCCGGTTCCCCACTTCCTTAGCTCCACGTGGGTGTGCTCTCGCTGTCCATCATGAATCCTAGACTCATTCGTCGGCTTCATCGAAAAAACGGGCGAGCAAGGTCGTCGGCTTCGTGTCAAAGACGATCTACGTCGAGGTTGCACAAGTTCAAGCTCTGACTTCACCAAGTTGTGAAACTTGTGAAGAAAACACCCAAAACCACTTGGCAAGAGGTAGAGGATGAAGAAATAGGAGGTGGGTTCACTTTAGATTTGGATTTCACTCACTTTTGCTCAAGTTGCCATTGATGGCATCAAGCTTTTCTCTTGAAGATGAAGATGAAGAAGCAAATAGAATATGATAAGTATTGTGAAAAAGAATAATAAAATCAAATACTTATCATGTTCTAACCTAGGTTAAGTGTAGAGAATAAACCATGGTCCCTTGAGAGGGTTAGGGTTAAGCATGAAGATAAGGATGGTTACAAAAGTCAAAGCTTCATGAAGCTTCAACTTAAAACAAAAAGAGCCACCATTCTCATCATAATCCTTTTCAAATAAATAAATAAATAAATAAATGAAAATGCAAAACCCTAATCAACACTTAACCATGGTTTAATTCTTTATACTTAACAACAAGATCATGTATCATCAAACATGATACAAATATGTGCACAAAAGTATATCACATATACTTCTTGCACATCAAGTGAGAAAATCCATATAAAGTGAACCAATACTAGTTAATGCAATGTAGTATATCAAATATATAATTATACATTAAATCATTAAATCAACACTTGATTTAACGATCCGGTCATATCGCATATAACCGACTAGTATCCAATGTATCGGCTTATCGAATCAATGATTCGATAACTAGGTCATATCGAACATAACCAATCGAAACATATATCGCGAGAATGAAATGCGGTATCACATACACGCATCATTCTCGGCCCTGCACATATCTCATATGCGCTCCTATTTCGTTTCGCTTGAGCCAGGAAACCTCTGTGTTGGACTCTAAAGACTCGTCAATACGCCGGTAGCAGATGATGATCATATCAAGCACCCACAAGCCGCAAGCGGTCTGCTAAACGTAACGGCCATCCGGGTATTGAGCGATCAGAAGATCGACGAGCTAGCCCGCTCACACTCCTGTGAATCCAACCAGTAACACTTACCGTACAGTCCGGTCTGTTCGTCTGATATGTCGCATATCAAGTCTAGGGATGGTAAACGTCAGACCCCAATAACCGATAAGTCGTACTGATGTGAGGCTCATAACGGGTCGAGAAACTACTGGTAACACTTACCAGCAAATCTCTGATCAGCCCTGGCCAGGGACTTCCCTGTTACGGCCAATCGAGCACAGCGCAACATCAACTCCCAATACCGGGAGAGACGAAACCCCTCCTATTGCTCATTGCCTCCATGTGACTCGGGACTGTACCCAAAGACCACCGTTTTGGACGCCCTCATGGACGTGGTAAGGTGGAGATCAAAGCACAGTGGGAATCACACAAGACTCTATGACGATCTTGGGTCTACAGACTAACCTGTACAAGTGTCACTTGAGAACTGCCATCTGACGTGAGGTATAATACCATCTGGGAGTTCTCGGTGAGTCCGTCCAGTGTACCCAGTCTCCACTGAGCACCCGTATACCATCTCTGATGTCAAACACCAATGGATATGGGATCATCCATCGCCCATCACATGGGTCGAGAAGCGTATACGCTAGTCTACACTGGTATATCGATGCCCCGTCTCGATACACCCATGACTAGGGACCTTGAAGGATGTACTTATGGACTACCATGTCCCCACTAGTATGATCTGCATCACAGTCCAGGTAGTCAAGTACATATCCTAAGGGCTTTACCAACATGTAACTATAAGACAGTATAAAGAGACAAGTGTACATGTTAAGATAAAGAGCAACCAGATAGCATACTATCATATCGAGCAAGAAAGTCATCTCTATATATGTCCAAGCATCCAATATAATATACATCATCTGTACAATACTGGCTTCTAGGGCATACATACAACTAACAATATCAGACGAAGAGACCAGACTGTACAGTAGTGTTACCGATATGCTTCATGGAAAATATGGACAAGCTTGCTTGTTGATCTTCATATCGCTCAATCGCGGGTAGCCGTTACGTCCAGCTAGTACCTCTGACGGCTTGTGGGTGACTGATGTGATCATCAACTACTGCTGCTGTATTGACGAGTCTTTAGAGTCCCACACAGAAGTTCCCTGGTTCTAGCGAAACGAAGTAGGACACATATGTGATATGTGTGTAGGCCTGATTAAATATGTGTATGTGATACCGTATTTTAATCTGGCAGTTATCTGTCATCGGTTCGGTTATATGTGATATAACCAGATTGTCGAATCAAGTGTTGATTTGATAATATGATATACAGATAAATGATATTAGTCGGTCATATATGATATAACCGGATTATTAAATCAAGTGTTGATTTAATAATGTGATATATATTATATGTGATATAATTATATCTTAACTAATATCATTAGCTCACTAATTATTCTTCATAATATATATATTAATATATATGATATATATATATATATATATATATCATAATGAAGCATGGCATAAAATTCTATTTTGTGAAAATAGAAATGAGGTGGAAAAACAGAGCATGGTTGCAAGCATGGGATTTATACTTGTTTATTCATCTTGACTCACTATTCAAGCATGGTTGCAATTTTATATTGAAAAATTCCATTCTTGAATGAGTGGAGGTCAAGTGTTGCCATTCATTCTTTGCTCATTCTCAACACTTAGCCAATTTCTTGAGTTGCTCCTATGGTTGCTCTCTACCTTCTTCTTCTTCCTTAATTGGTATAGTTCAAGCTTCAACCCTCACATGTGATGTGAACCATGAAGCTTGAACATAAACTGGTAAGATTTTAACATCCCCTACTTCACCATCGTACACATGACTAGCGATCGAGTATAGCGTGTTTACTACGCTAAAGAGTTTAGTGTAGAGGTAGCTTGAGGAGGAGGGACTTCGCGTGGATCGTCTTTGGCGCGAAGTGTAGGGTTCCTAGGCACTCTTACAAGAGTTAATAAGGCATCAACCATGCCCGAATAAAAATTTAGACGTGCCGAACAACCCAAAGCTGGGATCTTTGCTAGATTATTAGGGTTTAACATGCAAGTAAACATCTTTACAACTAAGAGTGAGGGATTACAACCTTTGTAGTCCGCTCCTTCGCTTCATAAGCTCCAAGTAGAAGTCCATTCGCCGTGATCCACGATCTCCCGGACTCATGAGAGGCTCCACAACTCGAACGATCAATGCTAGCTTGTAGTCTTCCTTTTCTCCGATGATCTACCTCGAAGTTTTTATAACTCAAGCTCTCTCACACTAATGAGGTGAACAACCTAATCTAATTGGCTAGATTAGATGAGGATGATGAAGTAGTATTTTTGCTTTCTTTTTATATCAAATTCTCACTCTTAATCATCACAAAATGGAAACCTAGTAAGCTTTCTCAAAACTCAAGGTTGAAGAAGAAGAAGAAAGAAATGCATTAATCCTTTTGTGATGAATAATGAAATGATATATGATTAATAATGTAACCATGGTCAATCATGACTAGGCTAACCTATGTAGAGAATTAACTAAGGCTAGGGTTTGGGTTGAGTTAAAGAATGAGTCATAAGAAAATATCAACATAATATCTTAACTCATGACAAAAGAAAACCTTCTAGAAGGTTCATGAAAGAACTAACCCAATTCAAACCCTAACTTTGTTTAATCTCCACTAAACATGTTACATTAGTAATCATAACATGTTACAATAATATATATCACATATATATATTATTTATTTGTAACAAAAGAAAAAAATACAATTAATATATATCGCATATATATATCAATGTATTACCCGGTGAGAAAATGAAATAATAAAGCGAGCCAATATTAGATAATGTAATGCAATATATCATATATATTATTATACATTAAATCATCGAATCAACACCTGATCCGACAATTCGGCTATATCGAATATAACCGACTAATATATCATGTACCGATTCATCGAATCAACACTTGATCCGATGACCCGGCTCATATCTAAATATCGCGAGAATATAATACGGTATCTCATATCGCATTATCCTCGGTCGTGCACATATCACATATGTTCCCCTACTCCATTTTGCCTGAATCAAGAAACCTCTGTGTAGGACTCTAAAGAATCGTCAATACGCCGGTAGCAGGTGATGATCATATCAAACACCCACAAGCTGCAAGCGGTCAGCTAAACATAACAGCCACCCAGGTATTCAGAGATCAGAAGATCAACAAGCTAGCCTATACATTTTCCTGTGAATCCAATCAGTAACACTCCCGTACAGTCCGGTCTCTTCGTCTGATATGTTGTATATCTAGTCTAGGGGTGGTATACGTCAGACCCTAGTAACCGATAAGTCGTGTCGATGTGAGGCTCATAACGGGTCGAGAAACTACTTGTAACACTTACCAGTAAATCTCTATATCAGCCCTGGCCAAGGACTTCCAGTTATAGCCAATCGAACACAGCACAACATCAACTCCCTATACCGGGAGAGACGAATCCCCTCCTATCGCTCATTGCCTCTATCTGATTCGGGACTGCACCCAAAAGCCACCGTTTTCCACGCCCTCTTGGACGTGGTAAGGTGGAAATCAAAGCACAGTGGGAATTACACAAGACTCTATGACGATCTCGGGTCTACAGACTACCATGTACCAGTGTCACTGGAGAACTGCCATCTAACGTGTCGTATTTCACCATCTGGGAGTTCTCGGCGAGTGCGTCCAGTGTACCCAGTCTCCACTAAGCACCCGTACACCATCTCCGATGTCAAAACACCGATGGATATGGGATCATCCATCGCCTATCATATGGGTCAAGATGCGTATACGCTAGTCTACTCTGGTGTATCGATGCCCTATCTCGACATACCCTCGACTAGGAACAGTTATAGGATGTACTCATCGACTACCGTGGCCCCACTAGTATGATCTCATCATAGTCCCAGTAGTCGAGTACAGATCCTAATGGCTTTATCAACATGTGAGAGTAAGACAATAAACTAATATAAGTCAACATGTTAAGATAAAGAAAAACCAAATAGCATACTATCATAACGAGCAAGAAAGTCCTCTCTATATATATCCAAGCATCCATTATAATATACATCATATGTACAACAATGGCTTCTAGGGTATATACATAACTAACAATCTCCCATTTGCACTAAGGCCAGCTTCTGTAGTATCTCATACCTAGCATCCCGAACAATCTCTCAAACTGTATCTAGGGAATGGCCTTCAAGAGTGGATCTGCAGTGTTGTCCTTCGTATCTGCTCCCGTGACCTCGATCTCCCGGCGATCTACTATCTCCCTGATCAGGTGATACCGCCTCAGAATATGTCTGGACTTTTGATAGGACCTGGGTTCCTTGGCCAAAGCCACAGCTCCATTGTTATCGCAATACAGAGGTATTGGATGTTCAATGGATGGAACCACACCAAGTTCACTAATGAACTTCTTTATCCAGACAGCCTCTTTGGCAGCATCGTTGGCAGCGATGTATTCAGCCTCCATCGTCGAGTCTGCAACGGTATCCTGTTTGGAACTCTTCCAACATACCGCCCCTCCATTGAGGGTAAAGACAAATCACGAGTGCGACTTAGAGTCGTCCTTATCACTCTGGAAGCTGGAATCGGTAAAGGACTCCACCTGGAGTTCTCCGTTACCATACACCAAGAACATCTCTTTAGTCCTTCTCAAGTACTTGAGAATGTTCTTCACAGATATCCAGTGACTCTCTCCAGGATCTGCTTGATACCTACTCATTATACTTAGTGAGTATGCTACATCGGGTGTGGTACATAGCATCATATACATGATAGAGCCTACTTCCGAAGCATAGGGTATCCCTTGCATGCGAGCTCTCTCCAAATCAGTCTTGGGAGACACCTCTTTGGAGAGAGTGAGTCCAGAGATCGTGGGTAGGTTCCCACACTTGGATTCTTCCATACTAAACCTCTTTAGTATGGTGTCAATGTACCTGGATTGGGACAATCCCAGTATCCGTTTAGATCTATCTCTATAGATCATGATTCCCAATATGCAGGAGGCATCACCAAGATCTTTCATTGAGAATCTTTGTGATAAGATGAGCTTGACTGACTGCAGCATAGGAACATCATTTCTTATCAAGAGTATGTCATCGACGTACATTACGAGGAAGACAACCTTACTCTCTGCAACATTTTTATACATACAAGGTTTATCTACATTTTTGATGAAGTCAAACTCTTTGACTACAACATCACAGCAGATGTTCCAACTCTGTGATGCTTGCTTTAACCCATAGATGGATTTAAGCAGTTTGCACACCTTTCCGCTGCTCCCACTATCTACGAAGCCCTTTGGCTGAGTCATGTACACGCAATCTTCTAAATCACCGTTTAGAAAGGCGGTCTTAACATCCATTTGCCAGATTTCGTAGTCATGGTATGCAGCAATGGCAAGTAAGATCCAGATAGACTTAAGCATAGCCACTGGAGAAAAGGTTTCGTCATAATCCACACCTGGTCGTTGACGAAAACCCTTTGCAACAAGTCTAGCTTTGAAAGTCTTGTTGGATATAGTGCCCTCTAAGTCAATTATTGGATCGCAGATACGTGATTGCAATGATTGAGGAAGGACATATACCGACATGACTGTCTTACTCGAGATGATAGTATGCTATCTGGTTTGTCTTTATCATCGTATACATGCTTTAGTTCACTATTGCATGTTGATAGAGCCCATAGGATTCTTGCTTGACTGCCAGCAGTATGATGGTGATCATATACGTGGGAGCTGGGATCTATAAGCACATCCTTGAAGTGTCCCTAGTCATAGGAGTTTCGAGACAGGGCATCGATACTCCAGAGTAGACTAGTGTATACAGTCGAGACCCCGACGAGGGGCGGTGGCCGGTCTCACAAGCCATTAGTGTCAGTTGGTTCACCTAAGATGTATACAGGTGCACATTGGGTTATGAGTACACCGGACAGGACTCGCCGGGAACATGCAAGTTGGTATTATACATATCGTCAGATAGCAGTTCCCTGGGGACATGTGTACAGGTTAGTTTGTCAACCTGAGATTGTCAGTTGTCTCGTGTGAGTTCCCACTGTGCTTAGATTACTACCCTACCACGCTCAAAGGAGACGTGCAAACAGGTTTTAGTTGGGTACAGTCCCGAGCCACATGGAGGCAGTGAGCGGATCGTCGGGGATTCGTCTCTCCCAGTATTGGAGGTTGATGTCGTACAGTGCACGGGTGGCCATCACTAGAAATCCTCGGCCGAGGTAGTAGAGAATTACTGATTTGGATCAGTAGTTTCTCAGGTGGTGATGGGCTTCATGCCGACACGATTTATCATGTTATTAGGGGTCTGACTTTATCCACCCCCTAGACTCGATATGCGATACTCTTTAGACGAACGGACCGGACTGTACGGCTATTGTCACTGTCAGGCTCAGTAGGGTTTATGGATAAGTTCGCTCGTCAGCTTCCCTTCCAATCAATACATAGGCAACCGTTAGGTACAGCTTGCACCTCTGACGTGCTAGAGGTTATACCCAGTGCCAGTGTGTTGATGAGTCATTAGAGTCCCCCACAGACTGTTTCCCATGTTGGGGCGAAACGTTGTAGAGGCCGTATGGTTTTATAGCAGGGTTCGGAAAATGCACGTGTGTTTTCGCACGTGTTATTTTTCGGGCAGATAATACTGGTAGGCTTTGGTTTAAGTCAGATCCCAGTATTATACTGTGTAGATATAATATCTTCGTCTCGGTTGCATTTGTATTCGGTCATAATACAAATGCGGGTATGTTTATACTGTTACGGGGTTATCCTGAAATTCGTTTCATGATCACTTTTGGAAGTTGTCAGTTTCCAGTTTTTCTATCGGCCGTATTTAACATTCGGTTAAATGCGGATTTATCTGTTCTTCTTGGGTGAGTCATGAGGGTGTGTCATGCTTCTAGAATGTTCTAGAAGTGTAGATAAGGCTTGTGAGTCATTAGTGCTTTAATGGTTCATTTAATGATATGATGACTAGGTTAAAATGATTCATTGTTTTCATTAAATGAATGTGCAAAGTGTTAGATGACACATTCTTCTCATTAATGCTAATGGTCACTCTCCCTCCTCCTACACTCACCCCCCTTGCCTCTATAGGTGGCCGGCCACCTCTTGGTGATGGTTATGGTTGTTCATTTTGGAAAAAGACTGAGGGTTATGGTTTTGGAAAAGATTATGGTTTGGATTCATGGAAATTAGATAGCCTCATTTCTCATTTCACCCGATCCAAAAGGCAACTTCATTAACCGTTCGTCCATAGCTTTGTACGTAACGAGACAAAGTGTTCTACTCATTCTCTACATCAATCTTGGTCATCTCTTTTAGCAAACTTGATGATCGAGTTGCCTCGGTTCAGAGGCGGGAGCCCCGCTTAAAGATCCGTCGACATGGTGCCACCTGGACGATAAGATTGGAGATTCAGGAGATCGGAGCAGCCGCAACAAGCGTGGGATAATGGTTGAAGACCGAATTACTTGGATCGTTCGGTATAACATTTCTACCCACTTTGTAGATTGTTAGTTTAGCTTTAATGGCAGATTCGGGTTATAGTACGCGATAGCGCCAGTTTGTAAAAAGTTTTTGTTCCGCATTTGGCGTCTGTTAGACGGCCGGGGCGCTACCGTTGACTTACAGTGGTATCAGAGCCTCACCATTAAGCTATACTAACTTGTGCTAACACGTTTAAAATATCGATCAAACGGATTTTCGAAATTTACAATTTTTCTGTTCAATGTTTCTGTCGATTTTTAAAAGGGTCTAAAAATTATTTTGCATATCACAGAAAATCGAGGAGGGTTTTTTATGAGCACTGGAGAAAATTGGACAGCTGATCTCATTGTACACCCGCGGATCCGCGGCCCAAACTAGGGTTTGGCCGCGGATCCGCCGCCATATTGGGAGATCATTAATCCAAATTTCTACAGTAGCTTATAGACAGTAAATTGTGGGTTTTGGTATATTTCTTTTGGGTCCAGATTTTATTACTGTACAGCAGATGTTCGTGGGGCCCACTTTGGGAAGTTTTGTCGATCAAAATTTTAAACTTGTTAATATGCAGTATTTACATTATATCTCCGACCGGGAATGTCACTTGAGTGGTAAATTGCGTCTAATTGCTATAGCCCTTTTAGACGGATTTGCGAACGTGACATTCGCGTTGATGTTCTGTGTTGTGCTGTAATGTTGCAGATATGTCGTGGTGGATAGCAGTGTGCAATGGTAGTGCAGTTTGAATTCATTTGTACATTTGATATTGCGGGGCGAGCGTCCAACATGTGGACTGCCGTTACTGCCTGTTTGTATAATATTCTTTTGGGGCACGACCGGGTTGAGGTCGATGTACCCGTTGTACATATTTATTTCTGTACTAGGTTTAACCCGCAAAGGAGTGCACGGATAGCCGGGTTCTGGAGGGCAACGGGTCCGTATCTCATGGCTTTGAGAGGCAGAGGGGCATCACTCTAGAATTGGCAGACTATTCGCCGCACTCGTAGGGGGTACAGGATGACCCAAGGAGGGGAGCTCAAGTTACCGGATTCCGTGAAGTGCAGGGTGGTCCATTCACTATGCTTTAGGGGGCTGCCTCTCTTCAGGTTTTGGCGGGTAACTTGCCGCACCCGTAGGGGTCTAGGTTTCATTGCACAGGCTATCCATACGACCAGGGGAACGTCGGGTTTCAGTAGCGGCTCTGTGAAACCCCGGGATCCCAGATTATCTGTATTGTTCTGTGATGCTTATTACTTTTCTGTAATGTTGCATATTATCACGCCTGGAGTGATTACTGTATATTGGTATATATACTATTAGATGTTGTATATGTTTTAACCCACGCTAGTCCAGTCCCCGCTCTGCTGTTAGTTAAGTAACCTAACAGGTGATGACGGGACCCTGTGAGGAATGCGGATGGCATATACGTACATTTTATTTTTCGTTCTTTTCTGGAGTGATTGATTGATGGGACTGCGTTGATTCTTATCAATGCAAGTAAAAAAACCTATATTTGATGTTGTTGGAACAATTTTAAAAGTGTTATTACAAAGACGTTTCCTTTTGTTTTGCATAGTGATATTCGGTTGGAATATCCTGCACCTCATTCGACGAGGCAAGGGCTGATATCCCTTCACCGGGAGAGACCCCTTGGGCAGAAGTTTGCGTCGGGGTAATAACTTCAATATAGTCGATTACAAGTTGCTTTGCATAGAGATATTCTGTTGGAATATCCTGCACCTCATTCCACGAGGAAAGAGCCGAGATCCTTTCACCGGGAGTGACCTCTATAGAAAAAGGTTTTCGCCACTATATCTTTATAAAAAGCTATCAGGTTCCTTCAACGAGATCAAGTTCATTACGTTAAAGGTTTTTCGCCAAAAACCAGCCGTAGCCCTCCGTCATTTCTTTTGGGAATTCAGTAGTATTTAAGCTATGTATTTTGACCAAAGCCAAGGCATAGTGTTTGGTAGCTGCTGGGTATTCATTTGTTGCATAGATAGATGAGTTAGTTTGGGACAGTCGTTCTGCCATTTTGGCCAAAGTCAAGGGCATGTGCGGGTGGGTTCAAATTAACCTGGATAGTGACGGGTAGAACTTGGCATGTGACTTATGACATTTTGACCAAAGCCAAGGTTATAAGAGCATGGGGCAAAAATCATATCGGGGGTTTCAAACATAAAGAAACTTGCCAAGTATGCGCATACATTCTGGAGTGTGATAACGTGAGTGGATTCCGTCACGTTATCATGCGATGAGAGTTGGATCCCGATTCCCACTGATGAGTTAGTTTACTCTTCGGGTAATCCCGACTAATTCTTCTTTCAAGTTTGGAGGAGAATTTGAGATTACAGTGGGAGGTTTCCTGATTAGATAAAGTGATAACCATTCTGATCTAGGTTAGAGTGCACGCAGAGTGTTTCTTATCTCTCTCTCTCTCTTTGGCAGCGACCTTTGACCGACCTTAGACTATGACTCAGTGACCAAGTTGACCGAACCTTCTTAATATACTGGCTTTTGGATTGTGTAAAGTTGCATAAGTCATTGCCACTCCTTCTTTTACCCTTTGAAATTTCTCAGAACACCCCGTATTACTACGGATATCCACTTCCATTGGATAGATCCATCGTATGGTTATATACGAATTCGTAGGGACTTCTTCGAGGATGGATCCAGATTCAGGAGAAATAGAATTAGTTTATTCAGTTGTCTTTTATTATCACCATCTCTTAGGTTGCGAGGGCTCCTTAGTTTAGGAGAGTACACCTATTACGCTTATTGGATATTCTTATTCCAAACCATAGGCTGGTGCCGAAAGGTAGGGAATGAAGAAAACTAATTAGCCTAAGTAGGGTGTACAGATGGTAATAACTAAAGACAAAATAAAGGGATTAGAAAGAGGGCAAAGTAAATTGCGACTGTTATCGTTCACGACCAAAACACGTACTTCATCGCCACTCCTATTTCACCTTTGCTTTTTTCCCTAGTTCGGGAGAAATAGAATAAGGTATTATTCAGTTGTCTTTTATCATCACCTTCTCTCAAGTTGCGAGTACTCCTAGGTTTAGGAGGGTACACCTATTATGCTTACTGGAGAGTCTTCTTCCAAACCATAGGCTGGTGCCGAACGGTAGGGAAGGAAGAAAACCATTTAGCCTAACGATGGTGTACAGAAGGTAACGACTAAAGAAAAATAAAGGGATTTGGAGATATGGCAATAAAATATACGTTTATAGTCATGAATTGGATTTTGGAAGATGCATTACTAGGAATACCAGGATATCCCTACGAAACATTTTCATGTTTCAGTTTCACTGTGCATTGTTAAAGGAAAACTGATTTCCCGATTAAATACTTACTCCAGGGTATGTATTTACCAAGTATGATTCTCACATCTGTATGGTTTTACAGATGATGAGTGGGAGTAGGTTATTGGGAATAAAGTGATCATCCTCATTATATCGGAATTCGTTGTAATTGGTGATATTTGAGGAAGTCGCCTGGGTTTTTGCCGGACGGCATGTATTTGGTTTTGAGTATTTGTTGTTGTGCACCAATTTCAAAATGATATATGTACGTTTATTTTGATAAAGTGAGATATAACTTTTTGAATTATGTCCGTGACATTTACCTATATCAGTTGACGATTGGGTAACGAGAATTGAACAACGGAGTAGTTCTTAACCATAAGTACAGTTTTCAACCTACGATGCACAGGTTTTGAGTTATTCAAACTCAGCTGACTTATACAGAGTATTGTATGTTGTTCAATGTCCGTCAGGACAAAGTGGTAGGTCCTCATACTATGTTCTGTTTACTTATGACTTCTCTAGTTTTTAAACAAGTGTTTCGTTGAAATACAATGTCTAAGTTTTGAGAAGTTGTGGGTATAAGAATAAAGTAGAGAACCAGGTATCACAAGTATCAGGATTCTTCAAAGAGATCAAAGATGTAGATTCTTGTGAATGGTATTCAGATGATAGTAATGGTTTTGAGAAACTTGTTTCTCTTTCAGATTACTCATAAATGGATGGATTCCTAAGTTGAGTAATGCTGATTAGCCTCTCTCCACTAAGTTGATATGCACTGGAGACAGCTGCATCATTTGAATATGGTTCCAATGAAATTAGCGCCTCTATTTCTATATTGTATATAGAATGGTTCATACTTAACGATGTTAAGATATGGGGAGTTGTCCAGCTTATGCTTGAAACTAGACACTGGATAACTCAAGGCACGTTTCTGTAATGGCAGTTTGTGGGTTGACCCTGGCTTTGACGAGGGTTGACACTTCTACCATCTGGAAGATCAATAGTGATATTGTTCTTGACTCGCCACAGTTTTATTAAAATGGACTTTTTCAGAAAACACTAGTGGGAGTATGGTAGAACTGGAAGTGATTCCAGAACCGCAAACAATCACGGAAAATTTAATAAGACCAATGTATTCAATCAGGTTTGACATTCCATTAGCTACTCCGCAGATATGGTGGGTAACCTCAGACACCCGAGAGGTACTCAGGTAGCCTCAAGGACGGTGACAGGAAGGTTCTCGTTTACCCAGAATTGACACTATTGTTGTTCCAGGCTATGAGACCCGGCAGGAGGATAAGTATAGCGTCGTTCTAAACTAGCTTTAGAAGTGTACGCATATATTATTCTGCCAGAGGGTTGTCGTAGTCAGTGGGAGCAACGGAAGCATAGTAGGCAAGTAGCTTATGTCTATTTATAGGCTTGAGTAAATGTAGCGGAGATTAGATCATCTAATTTTGATGAGACAGTCATGGCTTTGACTTCATCAGAATAAGGGATGGATCGGTTGAGAAGGTAGTAGGGTGTGATGTCCTGGTATTTGGATGACATACACAGAGTAGGAAGTAAAATTCGTATACTACGATCGGTTGTACTTTAGTCGTCACACAGTTGTTTCTCCAGATAGGATATGAATATAATATCTGACATTCTGGTAACTAGATCTATGGTATTAGAGCTAGATTTGGGTAGTTTTCCAATCAAGGTACTTTGACAGTATTCTAATAGTATTTTAGAATAGATGACTCCTGGCATGGTGGTATACCTGCAGGTGATGGAGTCACCCTCTCTAAAGGTGTCTTAGAGACTAAAGGAGAGAGGGACGTGCATGATTGGCAGATCACTTGCTTAGGCAATTGAGTCAATCATGAGATGTCAAGTACCACACCAGATGTTGTTTTTGCACTTGATGCGATAAGATTATATTAATCCAATCCTGAAGAAATAAAAGGAAGCAGTTTTAGAACATAAGTGCTTGTTCTACGGATTTGATGACAACAGTCTCCTTCGGGAAAAGGTTATCATTCCAAGCTTCAAAAGTGACATGGATGACAGAGTGATTGTCAGAGTTATAGTTTTCCCTCTGACGAGGGACAGTATTATGGACAGGTGGTCCAAGAGGATACTGTGGGAGGCATGGTGCTGGATACTGATTAGGTTCAGTTATCAATAAAGTCTAAGAAGTTTGGATTTGGAGTTCATTTATGAACTAGGTCCCATCAGATATTCAGACATATTATAAGACAAGAATTACTCGATTCGGGAGATGGCTTTCTCCGCAAACTTGAGATTAAGAGATACATAGAAAGAAACATCAGGGCGGATCCACTCACCGAGGCTATTTCTCGAACACAAGAGTTTTACAAACTAGCTTTGTGAAACTGATTAGTAGAGGAGTTGGATGTTCGGTATCACACGGGCTGTGAGTATGCGACATCGCAATAATTAGCCTTAAGTGCAAGTGGGAGATTGTTGGATATAGTACCCTCTAAGTCAATTATTGGATCGCAGATACGTGATTGCAATGATTGAGGAAGGACCTATACCGACATGACTGTCTTACTCGAGATGATAGTATGCTATCTGGTTTGTCTTTATTATCGTATACATGCTTTAGTTCACTGTTGCATATTGATAGAGCCCATAGGATTCTTGCTTGACTGCCAGCAGTATGATGGTGATCATATACGTGGGAGCTAGGGTCTATAAGCACATCCTTGAAGTGTCCATAGTCGTAGGAGTTTCGAGACAGGGCATCGATACTCCAGAGTAGACTAGTGTATACAGTCGAGACCCCGATGAGGGGCAGTGGCCGGTCTCACAAGCCATTGGTGTCAGTTGGTTCACCTAAGATGTATACAGATGCTCATTGGGTTATGAGTATACCGGACAGGACTTGCCGGGAACATGCTAGTTGGTATTATACATATCGTCAGATAGCAGTTCCCCGGTGACATGTGTACATGTTAGTTTGTCGACCTGAGATCGTCATTTGTCTTGTGTGAGTTCCCACTGTGCTTAGATTACTACCCTACCACGCTCAAAGGAGACGTGGAAACATGTTTTAATTGGGTACTGTTCCCCTCCGAACGGCGGCCGAGACATGGACTGTCTCGCCTGAAATTCGGGGCAGATGCTAATTGGTGATATCCGTCCACCTCTCCGAAGATGCCAAGTTGATTTATGGCACCGTATATCGAAGGTTTAAACGGATGCATCCGATGTAGCAGACTTCGTCAGATTCCCCCTTACTTGAGGGGTTTTTGATTGTGGTGATGCTCTTCCATGCAGGCGCAAGCCCCTGCAGTTAATTACGCTACCGCATCGCGGTAACCACTTTCTCCTTCTCCAGATGGTCACTTCGTGTCGTGTGTGTTTATTTTATGTTTCGTTGCCCGTGGATTGTATACGGAGACTGAGTTATGTCGTCGCCCGTAGGGCGTGGACTATTCCAAATCCGTATTATCTTAGATTTGGGTTTGGGGGTTTGGGTTTAAGGATACGTTAGCCTCATTTGAGCCTAAGATCGACTTAAACGTTTGTTAAGAATACGTTAGTCTAGTTTTTAGACTAAGATCAACTTAACGGGATCGTTTAGATCCAACAAGAGAGCAATAAAAAGGGGGCTCTGTTGTTTAGTTTAGTTACATTACGGTCGGTAGGTAGTTTAAGGACATTGCGCTCCATGGGTAGTTTAAGGACATTGCGGTCCAATGTTAGTTTTAAGACATTGCGGTCAAGGTTAAGGACCTCATAGTCCGTGGATTTAAGGACTCCACAGTCCGTAGTTAGTTTTAAGACATCTCGGTCAAGGTTAAGGACCTCATAGTCCGTGGATTTAGGGACTCCACAGTCCGATGTTAGTTTTAAGACATCTCGGTCAAGGTTAAGGACCTCATAGTCCGTGGATTTAGGGACTCCACAGTCCGATGTTAGTTTTAAGACATCTCGGTCAAGGTTAAGGACCTCATAGTCCGTGGGTTTAAGGACCCCACAGTCCGTATCATTGTGTGGTCATCGGGACCCGTCACCTCTTTGAAGACGTTGAGGAATTACAACGCCAAGTATCAAAGGAGTGAAGAGATGTACCCTTGAACCGGGGTGGATTAAATAGTCTCTGGCCCAATTTGGGATCAAGACCAATTAATTATGTTATGAGCCCATTAGCCCAGTTAAGTCTGAATTGAGGACATATGGCCATCTTGGGCTAAGTCCAATCATGTTTGGAATATTGGCTTCCTGTTGGTCCATTGAAGGAGAGGCTTTGCCTCTGGCCATTTAGCCAATTGGGCTAATGTTAATTCAGCAGTGTTGAACACTGGGATCAAGTTAGTGTTTTAACACTAAAAGACAGTTGGTGTTAAACACCAACAACAGGGGGTTCAAATTAGTGTTAAACACTAGAGCAAATCAGTGTCAAACACTAGCAGCAGAGGTTTTAAATTAGTGTTAAACACTAAGAATAATCAGTGTTAAACACTGGTGACAGAGATTTTAATTTAGTGTTGAACACTAAGGGAGTTAGTCTTAAGCTCTGTTAACAGGGGTTTAATTTAGTATTAAACACTAAGAAATTCAGTGTTAAACACTGCAAATAAAGTTCTTTGATTAGTGTTGAACACTAAGGCCAAACAGTGTTTTAACACTGGATTCAGAGGTTCCAATTTAGTGTTAAACACTGAGGCAAGAGGGGTCACTTGGTAGCACGTGAGGGCGCCCTCCCTTCATTTGTTCTGCTGAGAATATTTCATCTTTTAGAGCATCACATGCCATCACGTGATGGGCATTTAAATGCTTGTATGTTAAAGCTTCTGCCAAAGGTCACGTGGGTCACGTGAGGCACTGCCTCAAAGGCCCTTCTCTGTGGATCTTTTCGGGTGTCACGTGGTGGCACGTGACCCTGCCTCTTTGTATGTTTTTTAGAAGATCTGTTAATCCCTTTTTTAAGAATTAAATTCTTTGTAGGGTTGATCCCTAACGATAAATTTAAGAGGAATTAAATTCCTATTTCCTTCTGAAGATTTATATTCTGGGATAGAGTTGAACTCTGAATTTTCTGTAGGAATTAAATTCCTCATATATGTGAAGAAATGAATTTTATCATAGGGTTAAACCCTAATAAAAGATTTAAAGGAATTAAATTCCCACTCTCTTTTAGAGAGGCATGAGATTCTGTCGTAGGGTGAAACCCAAATTTCTTCTTTCTTAAAGGAATTAAATTCCTGTTATTTTAACAGAACTAAGTTCTTAACTAGGGTTTAACCCTGATTCTGTTCATTCTGAAGGAATTAAATTCCCATAACATAGGGTTAAACCCTAATTTTATTTTAAAGGAATTAAATTCCTATAGTTCTGTGAGGATTAAATTCTCAAGCTTCCATTTCCCTCTCCATGCTTTGGATCTGGATGGCAGGATCTCAACCCAATGAGAATTAAATTCTCAATTCAAGGGGAGATGTGCACTTTACCGATTCTCCACTAAAGAGAGAACTATGTTCTTCTGTTTAATATCAGAGTTAAACTCTGTTGAGAATTAGATTCTCTTTTTCTTTCAAAAAGCCTTCCCTTTCTTACCTAGGGTTTTCTTTTGCAGAAGATCCAAATTCCTCCAAACTATCAAGGCTCTCTTTTTTTCTATGTATCGATCCCTCTGCATATATCTCTCTATGTGTCTCTTGGCTCCTATTTATAGGAGAAGCAGCAGAATCAATTAGTTTTTTTAATGAATCTTTCATTGAGAGATTTGATTTGTATTCATCATTCATTTGAACCTTTGGATTATTAGGTGAATTTTATTCACCATTGGATTTTAAATCCAGAGATTTTCCTTTGTTATTTCGGTTAGATTTTAAGGGGAAATCTTTCCAAATTCAAGATTTTTCCATAGATAGGTGATATTTAATCACCTTTAAATCTTTAATTCAATCGGTTCCTTTGGAAAGATTTGAGAGGTCTTTTCTCAGAATTTATTTCTGTTAACAGATGGGCTTTGAAAGCCGGTCACGTGTGGCCACGTGACCCCTGGTCACGTGTGGGCACGTGACCCCCTTGGACGAGCCCTCTTCTTCTTTTTGCGCTCTGCCTTCTGGCCGCTGCTTAGCCGTCACGTGCCACCACGTGACCCCTGGTCACGTGTGAGCACGTGACCCTCGTTTGGAGCCTTTTTCTTGATTTAACCGGAGAATGAGTCTGCTGCTTTTAAATGTCACATGCCAACACGTGACCCCTGGTCACGTGTGAGCACGTGACCTCTTCTGAAGCCTTTTCCTTGATTTGATCAGGGAACTGATGTGCCTTTGAAGCCGTTTTTTAAATGTCACGTGCCAACACGTGACCCTGGTCACGTGGGAGCACGTGACCCTTTCTGAAGCCCTTTTCTTTGATGTAGTCGGGAAACTGAATCTGCCTTGCCGATGCTTTTAGATGTCACGTGTCAACAGTGACTGATGGTCACGTGTGAGCACGTGACCCTTTTATGAAGCCTCTTCCGTAGGCTTTCCTGATTTTAAATCAGGAAACAAATGCCCCCACAGCGTTGTTCTCACATGTCTGCACGTGAGTGCAACGCTGTCACCTTTTGTGACCGTTGGATTCCTCTAGGGATTTGGGGAGATGAAACGTTTCCATCACCTCCTATAAATATTGGGGTCATTTCAGAGACGCCTCCACTTTGCTCATCTTCTTCCTTGCAAACTTTCTTCTTTTGAGAATTTAATTCTCTTTTCCCAGAGCTTAGTTCTCTGCCTTGAAAATCTTCCAGAGTTTAACTCTGTTCGAAGAGACTTTTCTCTTTAGGTAATGCTCTCATATGAACGAAGAACTCTCACATTCCTCTGGATTTTAAATCCAAGACAGGGGTTTCTACCCATTTTAATATGAACCCATTTTCCCTTAAGTTTTTTTTCACTGGAGTATGGGATAGAACTTTCAACGGTAGATCCTTTTAGGGTTCATATGATCTTTAGGGAGATAATGGTGACGGTTAAAATCTATAGAATTTAATTCTATCCAAAAGGGTTTCTGGGAATTTAATTCCCTTTTTCTTAATAAGGAATTTAATTCCTACGAAGAACTCAATTTCTTCACATGGAGGCTTTTTGGGGTCTCCTGACCCGAGGTTGTCCTTCTGCAATTAATGAAACAGGAGCTTTGTAATGAAGTCTTCTGTGGGAATTCAATTCCTTTGATCCTGTTGGATCTGTTGTAGAGCCCAAGACAGATTTGTCCTCTAGGGGGAATGTGTAGGGTTACTTGAATCTCATTCTTTATTTAATGAGGATATTCCTTCTGTTTTATTATAACTGCTTGGTCTCATTATTAATGAGCTGTCATCCTGATTCTGTGGGACCCATGTTGTTTTGTAGCTAACGGCTCCATAAAAGAGTCTGCTGTTGCTTTCTTCGGTTAGTTCTCATGTTCATGCATGTATATATATTGCTAGCTTTGTTTTTGACAGTCTTCTTTTATTGGATTTCAGGTGCGATGGCTTCTGTTCCATGCTTTCCCTTTTCTCGCTCGGAGGCTGCTTTTCCTCAGTCACCATCTGATGAGGAAGCGATGGCGATGATCCGGGCCCATGACCCAAACTGCACCAACCTACATCAATGGGGATCTTGGTACAGTCATATTATTCAGGGTCGCCGGAGTTTCCTTTGCGCGGTACCGACAGAGCCCACTTTCCCATTCTTACCGATGGACCCTCCGTGAACGGTTTTTGCTGTGGAAATGCCCAACTGGACTCCAACAGGGAGGCTCGAGCCTTCAACGACCGGTATTCCGAACCATCCGATCCCGGCCATAGATATCTTGGGGCGGCGTATTTGCCAGGGTGAGGCCCACCCGTGGGGGCAAATTTATAAGATAGGGCTCACTCCTCGACACCCTACGGGCCTCCTTCTCTGGGCTCGCTACATCCTTTCTGCCCATCGTGCGCGGCTGCAGAAGGTCGAGCTTTATCAGGCAATATACGCGTCACTTTTCCATTATAAGTCCCCGCATGTCTGGTGGGTTAAGGCGTTTTTGAACCAATGGAATCTTCCCACCAACACTTTCATTCTAGGAGATCGTGAGGTCTCGATCTTTCTGGCAGAATTCTATGACATCTCGGGGTTGCCAATCAGGGGTAGTCTGTATGAGGAGTTGCTGCCTTCTGATGAGTACATCTTTGAGCCCGAGCCCGCCCCGGTTGATGGCCTGTCTGTTGAGAATGCCGTCCGCCACAAGCGTCCCAGTTTAATCAAGGCGCTAGGTATCTTCGACCGATTATTCACCGAATCCGAAGAGCAGGGTGTTACTTTCAAGAGCTTCATTGCTCGTTTCCTTCGCGAGGACGCCTTATCGAAGACAGCCCCGAAGTTTGCAAACATCAAAGACCCCTTTGGGTTTGGCCCGAAGAAACCGCCGACTAATGAATCGGATCTGCCGCAATACTACATTCCCATAATGTCGCCAACGTCTTTCGAATCCATCGCAGCTCCCGGCATGGATAAGGAGACATTCTTCGTTGGGTTCATCAGTGTTTGGCTCAGCTGGTTCGTTATCCCTATGCATCGCCGCTTTATGAGAGCTTCGGTCATCGTATAGCTGAAGGAACACGCCTCGCCATTGGCATCCCAGCATTGGCGCATCTCTATCACGGGCTAGGCGCCGCAGCTAACACTTCCACTCCTGGCATAGATGTGGTAAATTTTTCGCTTCATTACTTCACATCTTGGATCGAAATGCACGTGTTGGGGGCTTTCGCTATGCATCAGAGGCCCGCATTCTACGACACCTATACTTTCCCTCGGCTTATGCGATTGGTGGATGCTTCTGCCGCTGACCCAACTCAATTCGGGGCCATTCGGGCATTGATTTCTCCTTACGCTACTGCCGACGGATTAATATTTACTGATCGGGTCTTATCTTCTTCCACGGGTTCGGCCCAGCCGCTTTGGGACCGGTCGAAAGATGACGCGCCCACTTTGAAGCCCCGGGAAGCCGCGCGCTTATATGCAATCAGACCGGGTTACCTGGTGTTTCGTCAGGACAGTGCAGCTCTCTTTATGCGGTACAATCCGCATCGCTTTGCCCGGCAGTTCGGCTATGATCAGGGCGTCCCGTTTGAAGCTTTCATAATCGCGCCGGTTACTCCGCTCGAGGCCGTCCGGGATGCCGCCCACCACTTTGTGAGGCTGAACACCGGTTCTCAGTTCATGATCCCCGATGGTGACTACATTCCCCGATGCGTCGGGTCGTTCATGGGCTGGTATCTCCATCGGGTGAACCCAATTACTATTGAGGAGAGAAGGGTGCTTCTTGGCTATGGCGCCCCTATTCAGGTTCCGGCCCCGGGAGCCATGCTGCGACCACGTGCCCCAGTCCGCTTTCCCCTGAGGGATATCGGCACTGCGATTATTCCTGGAGAGTCGGGAGTAGATCTTATTCCAATAGTTGGTATGCCCCTGGGTACTCGGTCGCGGGGCAAACGGGCTCCGGTAACAGTACCTCCACCTGAGGCAGCACCACCCTCCGTGTCATCGACGATGGCAGTGTCATCTCCAGTTGTGGCCCGGGGAGAGGGTGTTGAGGACGACGTGGGCCAACGCCGCGCTAAGGCTTCGAAGGGAAAGAAACGGTCGTCCTCGGCGACTGGTTCTGGGTCCAAGCATCGAAGTAAGGTGGCTACTAATTTGCTCGACTCTTTAACGGAGTCTGAGCCCATCCTTGAAGATGAGCCGTTGGCCTTACCGGAATCAAATGCTGAACTACTTTTTCCCAGTTCAGCCACCGAGGAAGCTGCACAGTTGGCTGAGGCTATAAGGCGTTCCAAAGACGCGTCTCAGAACGCCAGGGTTCCGAAGAAGCCATATCCCGCTGTAATCTTTTACGAAGACCCCTCGTGGATTCGTCGGCGGTTTATAGGCCCTTTGGAGGAATGGGGGGAAAGGGCCTTGAAGCAGGCTATTTCAGAGGACGCGGCGGACGCGCTTTCTTTATGGACCGGAGGCCATGAGTCCACTCTCGAACCCCGGCGAGCACGCCTCCTTGAGAAGGAGCAGCGGCTTGAAGAAGCCATATTGAAGGCTTCGTTACGCATTGGTATGCCTTTATACTTCTTTATAGCATTTCAGATTGTTTACACCTGCATGCCTGCATCTTTATTCTTGTGTGAATTGTGCAGAATCTTCGACGCTGGGGGAGCTCCCTACGGGCTCGTTGAAGTCAAAGCCTGTCGAAATTCCCGATGAAGCTTTTCTCGATGTGGAGGGGGCTGATGAGGCTGCTCCTCTTGCAATAGAGCCTCCAGTGGCAGTTCCTGATCATGAAGCGCTTGCTCCTTTGGGGGAGGCTCCTTTGGAGATTGCTGCCCCAACGGCTCTTCCCGAAGGCGGCCCGGAGGCTGAGATGGAAGTAGTGGGGACTACCCTCCCTCTGTTGGAGCCCGAGGTTCCGGCAAAGGCTGTCGAAGCTGCTATCCCCCCGACTCAGAACGGGAGAAGTGTTGAAGGTAACCTTCTGAATTTTAAATTAGCAGCCTTTCTGTTGTCTGAACTCTTTTGTTTTTCCCAGAATTACGCGAGCTGGCGGCCTCTTTTGCCGATCTGTCTCCCCGGCAATCCTTTCAGCGTCTGCTGGAGATGGCAGCTCCACAAGTGATATCCCCCCAACGCATCGTCCTCTCATCCGGGCAAGGTTGGTGTCGTCCATCACTTCTCATAGCATCTTTGTTATTTTGCGTATTGACATTGATGTTTTCTACAGTTTTGGAGGCTGATGTTGAGGTCGAGGTTCTCGAAGGGCCGGGGGAACCTTCAGCTCCTACTTGCATGACTGTCGGTAAGCGACATTTCATCATACTCTCATTCATTCTTTGCTTAAGAATTTTACTGACATCTTTCAAATTTGAACAGCTCTGCCAGTCTCCACGGCGTTGGAGTCGCGCATCGTGATGCCGCCCGGCCCTTATGCCTTGCGGGCTTCAGAACGCTTGGCCCAATTAAGCCTTGTCTCCTTATCATCTTTGATTGAGGAGCTCCGTGTTGGCAGCGCGACCACAGCTGAAGCGTTTGCCGCCGAAGCTAACGGTTCTCTTCCTTTTCTTGCCACCTATCATAGCGAAGAGGTGGTGCGAGTCTGGGTGGAGTTCTGTCGGTAGGTGGAGGCTCGCTTGCATGCCCTTGAATGTTCTCGCCTTTCTTCAGAAGCTGTGGCTGCAAAAGCGGAGTTGCGGGGTTTGATAGCACGATGCGCGGCCAATATGACGTCATGCGAGAAAAGGCTTGGCCGCAAAAGGGAGCTAGCTTCCAAGGCGCTGAGCGAGCTTCGCGCTACTCTTACCGCCAAGGCCAACAAAGCATACGAGCTTTGGCGGGTGCTTCAGGAGTCCATCAAAGAGGTGGTGGCTCTCGACAAAGCTGCCACGTTCACTCGTGAAAGGGTCGAGGCTCATAAAGCCACCGAGAAAAAGCTTGAAGCTCGACTTGCTTCATATCAGGCCCAGCAAGCTCAGGCGGAGGCTCGCCTTCTGGCGATCTTAAATCATGAGGCCGTGGCCCGACAAAAGCAGGATGAGCTCACCAAGCTACTAAATCGCCCGCTGGCTTGAAACATTTGTATCTTTCCCCGCCTTCCTGTATATACTCATAGATGAGAGTATTTTCTTTTGTTTTTTCATGAATCGTACTTTGTATCCATTTTGGTTTATGAATAAAAGATACATTTTTCTTCTCAATGATGCGTCTCCTTTTTGTTGAATGTGTTTTGCGGACAATTTATCTTGATCTCCTTGCAGGGTAGCGATAGCTCAGGATTCAAGGTTAAGATCTGCTTCCTAAGACTTTTGCACTTTACGAGTCACGAGGGTCTCATAAAGAGTTTTTTCTCCCCATGGGTCGAGAGGACCCTATAGGTGTAAGTTCCTCTTAAGAATCGTGAGGATTCTTAAGCGGGTTGTCCCTTGAGAGTCGTAAGGATCTCATAAGAGAGTTTTTCTTCCTTAAAGGTAGTGAGGACCTGCAAGTGCTGATGTGGTCGCCCTTATCCGTGTTTCACGGGGTCAGGGGTCGCTCAAGGTATCGTAGTTTAAAGACGTCACGGTCAAGATTAAGGACCTCATAGTCCGTGGATTTAAGGACTCCACAGTCCGATGTTAGTTTTAAGACATCACGGTCAAGGTTAAGGACCTCATAGTCCGTGGATTTAAGGACTCCACAGTCCGTAGTTAGTTTTTAGACATCACGGTCAAGGTTAAGGACCTCATAGTCCGTGGATTTAGGGACTCCATAGTCCGATGTTAGTTTTAAGACATCACGGTCAAGTTTAAGGACCTCATAGTCCGTGGATTTAGGGACTCCACAGTCCGATGTTAGTTTTAAGACATCACGGTCAAGGTTAAGGACCTCATAGTCCGTGGATTTAGGGACTCCACAGTCCGATGTTAGTTTTAAGACATCACGGTCAAGGTTAAGGACCTCATAGTCCGTGGATTTAGGGACTCCACAGTCCGATGTTAGTTTTAAGACATCACGGTCAAGGTTAAGGACCTCATAGTCCGTGGATTTAAGGACTCCACAGTCCGATGTTTGGTTGCAGGGACCCGTCACCTCTTTGAAGACGTTGAGGAATTACAACGCCATGTATTAAAGGAGTGAAGAGATGTACCCTTAAACCAAGGCAGAACCGTAGGGAATCGGGGTGGTTGATTGTTAGTTTTAAGACATTACGGTCGAGGTTAAGGACGTCATAGTCCATGGATTTTAAGGACTCCACAGTCCGGTGTTTGCTCTGGATGCTTCATACGGGTTCACTGCCGTGCTTGGCGAGGACCAGGCTCCGCTCTGGATGTTTTCCACGGGGTCAAAGAGTGACGTTATCCGCGTTCCACGTAACCAGGAATTTTGCACTAAATGCTTCATACGGGTTCACTGCCGTGCTCGGCGAGGACTAGGCTCCGCTCTGGATGCTTCACACGGGTTCACTGCCGTGCTCCGCGAAGACCAGGATCCTATCTGGACGTTTTCCACTGGGTCAAAGAGTGACGTTATCCGCGTTCCACGTAACCAGGAATTTTGCACTAGATGCTTCACACGGGTTCACTGCCATGCTCGGCGAGGACTAGGCTCCGCTCTGGATGCTTCACACAGGTTCACTGCCGTGCTCCGTGAGGACCAGGATCCGCTCTGGACGTTTTCCACGGGGTCAAAGAGTGACGTTATCCACATTCCACGTAACCAGGAATTTTGCACTAGATGCTTCACACGGGTTCACTGCCGTGCTCGGCGAGGACTAGGCACCGCTCTGGATGCTTCACACGGGTTCACTGCCGTGCTCCGCGAGGACCAGGATCCGCTCTGGACGTTTTCCACGGGGTCAAAGAGTGACGTTATCCGCGTTCCACGTAACCAGGAATTTTGCACTAGATGCTTCACACGGGTTCACTGCCATGCTCGGCGAGGACTAGGCTCCGCTCTGGATGCTTCACACGGGTTCACTGCCGTACTCCGCGAGGACCAGGATCCGCTCTGTACATTTTCCACGGGGTCAAAGAGTGACGTTATCCGCATTCCACGTAACCAGGAATTTTGCTGATTGTATCCGCATTTCACGTGGTTTGACTGTTGGCGATATGTATACCACCGAGCCATGGAACTGGGAGTTGCCGCTGTTCCGCTTAGCTTAGTGTTGTGTCCGTTGTTACGAGATGAGTGTTGAAACGATCTCCAGGTCTCCATTGGCCCGTCGAGATTTGGCTTCTTCTTCTGATGAAACCTGGGGGAGAAGTATGATCCCTTTTTTGTTTACGCCCTTGGATTGTATACAGGGTGTGATGGAACATCACCTATAGGGCATAAATTAAAACTTTATTTTATTTTATTTTATTTCCGCGATGCTCTATCATTTCAGCTTTTATATCGCAAAGGTTGCGATTGCCCCATCATTTCGGTTATTTTTCGCGGTGCCCAATCATTTCGGCTATTTATTTCATTTTCACTCGTTGTTTTTTTTTATTATTGCGAGTTGCCCCATCATTTAGGCTATTTTGCGTGCATACATTTTTACTTGCTGCTTTTTATTGCAGGTTGCCCCATCATTTCGGCTATCTCGTATGCACGTGCGGCCTACTGGCTTTTCGCCATAAACCTGAAATTAGACACAGATTTCGGCATCAGCACCGCTACAACTGGGATATGGCCAGGAGCGAATCATCATCTTCCTCTGTCGATGTTGAACAAAGATGGCTTAGCAAACAGGGTTAGGGTCCCGTCGACTAAGGCTTTTGACTTCATGAGCCGTAAGGGTCTCACGAAGGTATTTCTCCCTACAAGTCGTGAGGATCTCGTAGGTGTATTTTCTCCCTAGGAATCGTGACGATTCCTAAGTGTATGTTCCTCTGCAAGTCGTAAGGATCCTACAAGAGGGCTTTTTCCTTATAGGTCGAGAGGACATACAAGGGTTGTGTTCACCATATGGACATATCCCTAGTCACGGATGGGACTTTGTTAGGGAAATATTTGTTCGTGCCCGTGGATTGTATACAAGGGTCAATATGAGCCTCTTGTAGGGCAGTGTCGAAGGGTATAGGGGATTTTGCTTAAGCACAGGTTTAGGTCTCTGTGACTTAAGACTTTCAAATCTTATGAGCCGTGAGGGTCCCATAAGAGAATTCTCCTTACGAGTCGTGAGGATCTCGCAAGTGTATTTTCTCCTTAGGAATCATGGGGACTCCTAAGTGTGTTTCTCCCTTATGAGTCGTAAGGATCTCATGCGGGTGGTTTCTCCTAGCAAGGTCGTGAGGATCCCGCAAGTGTCCTTTAACGAGGTTGCGCCCTTTCGGGTTTTCACAAACACTCACCGGTAGCCCTGCTGTTTTTACTCACGGAGCCCTTTCGGATTTTCATCCGTGCCCTTCTTGCTTATGGACATACCGTTTTTTTTATTCTTTTCTTATTATTATTTTTTTTTACGAGGTCGCGCCCTTTCGGGTTTTCACGAACACTCGCCGGTAGCCCTGCTGTTTTTACTCGCGGAGCCCTTTCGGGTTTTCATCCGTGCCCATTTTGCTTATTGACATACCGTTTTTATTTTTTTTATTTTTTTTATTTATATATTTTTTTCTTTTTCTCTTTTTTTTTATTCATCTCGTCAGCCTAAGGATGCTGCGGTAGTAGTTTAGGGACGTTTCGGTCCGTCGTTAGTTTAAGGACGTTTCGGTCCGTTATTAGTTTAAGGACGTTTCGGTCAATCATTAGTTTAAGGACGTTTCGGTCCGTCATTAGTTTAAGGACGTTTCGGTCCATTCAGGGGAAGGCCGGCTACTGCTTATAAAGTCTGAGTTTAGGAAGATAGCGAGCGGACATAGTCGTCGTCATCTATCATTGAACTAGGCTTAGGCTCATTAAGCGCAGTATTTCTTTAGGAAGCGGCCGTTTATTGGCCGGAAAGGCCTTTCACCGTGCATGTCCATGAGTAGATAGGCTCCACCCTGGTAGACCTTGTCTATGATGTACGGGCCTTCATAGTTTGGCTCAAATTTTCCCCGCTTGGCACGATTGGGGATCATAGGTCTTTTGACCACCAGTACGAGTTCGCCATGGCGGAATGTCCTCGGCCTAGTCAATCTTTCGTACGAGCGCGTCATCTTTGCTTTGTAGGCCTCCAGATTTTGTTGCGCTATGAGCCGGGTTTTATCGAGGGAATCAAGCTACTCAAGCCGAAGGTGAGCATTTTCTTCGTCCGTCAGCTCGTAGTGGACTGCCACTCGTAGAGAGGGTAACTCTATCTCGAGGGGGAGTACTGCTTCCGTCCCCAATACCAACGCGTACGGCGTTGTGTTCGTGGCCGTCTTGAACGTAGTTCGATAGGCCCAAAGGGCCACTTGCAGCCTCTCGTGCCAGTCTTTCTTATTTCGGGACACCGTCTCTTTCATGATTTTTGTCAAGGTCTTATTGAAGGCCTCGGCTAGACCATTAGCTCGCGGATTGTAAACTGAAGAATATCTCCAGTCTATATTGTGCTTGTAACATTTAGGAAAAGTTAGAAATAAATAAAATTAATTAACTTAAGAATAAGGTAATAAATCACAAAACGGTTAAAATCAAATATGTCAATCTTCATAAGTTATATGTAATACAAATTAAATTAGAAATTTTGAATGTAATTTAAATAAGTTATAAGGGTTTTAATGAAAAATTTAGCTTCATTTTAACAAAAGATGTGTTTTATAATAAGTTAAGTTGTGAGGGGTTAAATTGTAAAGTTAAGTTTTTATGCAAATAGGGTATTGTCAAGGGTTTAAGTGAATAAATGAAATCATTTCAGTTCTGAATTCAAATTCAAAATAAATCAAAAGAAAATAGAAGATAAATTAAAAACACCTCATGCTTCATGCAACCTTCAATCTCCACCTCCTCCTTGCATGAAACACACACACTTCAACCCTTGACACCACCTCCTTAACCCTATCCCTTCCTCCTCTCATACAAATAGCTCATTTCAGTTTAAACTCAGATCAAAACTTAAAAGAAAATCCAAAGGAAAAGAAAAGTAAAAGAGAAAAGAAAACAAGAGGAAGAAGAGGAAGAATGGAGCTTGTTCTTGAGTGTTGTCCATCATCAAGCTAGGAGGAGCTTGTCAATCTTTGGGGGGTTATTCCTACAGCAAATTAAGAGGGTAAATTCTTAATCACAGTAGGTAAATTAAGCTCTGTAGATTAGTTAAAATCGATCGAACATGTCACATAATATCATATTCTAGGTAAAATTAGTGTCTGTTAGAATCTTCTTTAATCTGGAACATAATTAAATAAATTAAACAGAGCTAAAATGATGTAGGAATCAATTAGAAAACACCACAAGAAAACGTCACCAGGGGGCCGGATTTGGGCCGGCGACAACAAGGAATTGGCCGGCGTCGCCGGCCATGTTGGGGACTTTGGGGGTTTTCTCTTTTGGGTAGTCTACAGTATACAATTTAGGCTATTTTGGTACTGTTTATTTAACTCAGTTTTACTGTAGTTAAAATCTGGGATGATATATCGGAAAGGGTATCGTAAAACACTAAATACGACACGACTAAATCGCATCGCGGTTTCAAATTCTGCAACAGTACAGATTGAAGTTGAAATCCAGCAAGATTAGGTGTTTAATAACTTGATATAATCAAATAGTAGATAACTAGTAAGTAGGATAACGTGTTTCTATTTCCGTTATATCGGAATAGCCGTTTTGCTTATATAAGTTATTTTGCATGATTAGACTCTAATACGAGAAGTACGGAAACCGCGAGGAAAGGGAAAGGATTAGCGATTCCGGAGTAGATTCGACTTTTCCGGTGAGTAGACTAAACATCTACCGGGGAATTTTGTAAAGATGGCGTGTTTCGCCCGTGGTTTTACTAGACTTGATGTTTATATCGTTATGCTTAAATGTTAAATTGCATTCACTACAAATAACTATAAATTGCTTAGTTGTTAGAACACTTCACAATTATCGACGAGTCATGCCACGTGCACATCTTATATGCTACACACACCTCGTCGATATTGCCAAGTCACATACACTTAAATATCATACTTGTTAACATGGATTATATCGTATTTTACATATCTAATATAATGGTAGATTGCATCATTGACATAATGTTGATTTATGCGTATTTCTATGTTGTATAAGAGGTAGATACAGAATTGAGGATTTATGGTTTTGAGTTTTGAATACTATTACATAAATCCAGTATTTTCATGATTGATGTGTCATGTCCACCATGAGATGATTTCTGTTTTGGTTTTATTCCGGACCGAGTGGGGGAGATATACGGTCGCGGATTTACGTTATCCATACTGAGTGGGGGAGATATACAGTTGGATACATGGTGGACCCGGTCGAGACCGAGGGGCAGGATAGCCGTATTGAGACGGGGGAGCCTAGCGAGGTTACTCGATACCGGAGTTGGTAATAAATATACGGCATGTATCTAGAGGATAACGACCGATATTATGGGTATAGGATCATTCGGGGAATGATGCCTATAAGAAATGAAAGTTTTGTGTCGTTGATGGACACCGAGAAATGATTTACTTGAGTTGTGATTTTCGAAGTAAAATGAGATTTATTGTTGAATTTCACATATACCCATATACCATATTGATTCATATTCAGTAACATGATTGTCATATTTACTTTATTCGCCGTTATATCTTAGTCGTATTCACTGAGTTGGCAACTCATCCCCGTTGTGCCACAGTTCCTTGCAGGGATAGAGTGGACGGGTAGCTGCGAGGCGGAGATACTTTTGCAGTTGTACTCCATCTTTTGATTGGTAGGTTACATGTGTAGTAACCTTCCTTTTGAGTTTGTATTTTGTATCTAGAAGTCTCCATCAAACCTGTATTTTGACTTAGAAATGAGAGATGGGATATATATATATATATATGTACAGTTGAGATCTGTTGATCAGTATTATAGTTCTTTCTTTATGAGATTCAGTGATGTTCTATATGTGTATATTCATGTTTATTGTTAATATTGTTGATTCCAACTAGGAATGCAACTAAGCTAACCGTCATTCTTTGTTTAATAAATTAACGTCATAAATTGAGATTTTTACTTAAAAACTAATTTTCATAAATAATTCCGAAATAAGGTATTTGATCTTGGTTTTCGGCTTACTTGGACTTGTGCATATCTTTAGATGTGATACAATCTAAGTGCCGGTCACATCCAAACTTGGGTCGTGACAGTGCTGCTGCGCGAAGCGGCTAATCTTATGGCTTCTGTAGGCTGGCCCGTTATCGGAGATAATCCGCCGTGGAGTTCCAAACCGATAGATGACGTGCGTCTTGAAGAAGTGGAGGATATTCTCCGTCTTCACTTCCCTCAGCGGTATTGCTTCTGCCCATTTGGAGAAGTAATCAGTTGTCGCCAGGATGAAACGATGTCCCCGGGACGATACTGGTTCGATGTGGCCGACTATGTCAGTCCCCCACATTTCGAATGGCTAGCTAGCCACCGTCGGATGTAGTGGATTCGGATGCTGGTGGATGAAATCCCCGTGGATTTGGCATGAGTGGCATTGCTTCGCATATTCGAGGCAGTCCTGGATCATCGTGGGCCAGTAGTAACCCATCCGTTTAATTTTTAACTTCATCTTCGGGCCTGCTTGATGAGAACCACCGATTCCGTCATGAACTTCCTGAATGACTCTTTCTGCTTCGTCAGGACCTAAACATCTCAGCCATAGAAAATCAAACGACCTCTTATACGGAGTATCATTGACGAAAGCGAAAGATAGAGCTCGTTTCATGAGCTGATGCCTTGAGGACGCTTCTTCGGGTATTCGGTGGGACTTAAAGTAGTCTATGAAGACTTCCCTCCAGTCCTCGGCCTTCTCACGGTCTTTTATCTGTAGGGTCGTCTACTCAGTCGCTCCTTTTTCTTCGTATGATTCCGGAGATATTTCTTCTGGGGCGAGCACTCGACGGCTTTGTACCATGATTTTAACGTCATCGAGGTTCTCGTCAGCCAATTCTTTGGCGAGCTTAGCTAACGCGTCCGCTTTGCTATTTTCCGCGCGTGGTATGCTTTCCAAAGTATAGGAGGGAATTTGGGTCAACAGTTGTTGCACCTTTTCTCCGTACTTCACCAACTCGGGTTTGCACGTTTGGTAGTCACCATTTACTTGACTAACGACCAGTTGAGAGTCGCCGTATATAAGGAGGTCTTCAATTCCCACGTCGATGGTGATCTCGAGGCCCGCTATCAAATCTTCGTATTCGGCTTCGTTATTCGTCATCGGCTCTGTTAAGGAGAAGGCGAAGCGCATAATCCCTCCTTGTGGAGTTACGAAGATGAGGCCTACTCCCGATATGATTATGGGAGTACATTGTTTGCGCTTCTTCATGGAAGATGCTCCATCAAAATAGAGTTCCCATCGGGTATCACCGCCGCTGATCGCATCAAATGCATGTTCGTCCGGCAAATCGCAGTTCAGAGGAGAATCGGCAAGTACTGGATGCTCAGCAAGGAAGTGGGCGATGGCTAGACCTTTCACTGCCTTAAGAGGCTGATATGTTATTGAAAACTCCATCAGGAGCAGGGCCCATTTAGCGAGTCTCCCTGTCAATATGGCCTTTGACATTAGATATTTTAGGGGGATCCACCTTTGATATGAGACGGACTTCATGTGCCAATGCATAGTGCCTGAGTTTTGTTATCGCAAAGATTAACGCCAGGCAGTGTTTTTCAGTGGGAGAGTAATTGCTTTCTGCCCCCAGCAGAACTCAACTTAAGTAGTAGAGTGCCCTTTCTTTTCCCTGGTCATTCTCTTGCGCCCATAATGCGCCCATTGAACCTTCTAGGGCAGTTGTATAAAGAATGAGAGGCTTTCCCTTGACCGGCGCAGCCAACACCGGAGGGTTCTGCAGGTACTGCTTGATCTCGTCTAGTGCGCCTTGGCATTTGTGATCCCAAACGAATGGAGTTCCCTTCTTCATCTGGTGGCTGTAAGGACGGCACTTGCCTGAAAGATTGGCTATAAAACGCCGGATGTTTGCGAGCTTCCCGTAGAGAGACCGCAATTGTTTGAGGGTTCTCGGCGGAGGCATTTCCATGATCGCCTTGATCTTAGATGGATCTATTTCGATACCTCGGTGTCGGATGATGAATCCCAGGAATTTACCCGAGGAGACTCCGAACGCGCATTTGAGGGGATTCATCTTCAAATTATATTGCCGAAGGCGTTGAAATACAGTCTTCAGATGCTTTAAATGCTCTTTATATGACATGCTCTTCACCACGAGGTCATCAATATAGCACTCGACGATGTCATGTATGAGATCATCGAAGATCTTTGTCATGGCCTTTGATAGGTAGCACCGGCGTTCTTTAGACCAAAGGGCATAACCTTGTAGCAGAATATTCCCAAAGGGGTCCGGAAAGCCGTATGTTTCTGGTCTTCAGGATGCATTTTTATTTAATTATACCCTGATGAGCCGTCCATGAAGGAGAAAGCCTCATGTGTGGACGTATTATCTATCATTAGCTCGGTTACCGGTACTAGGAAATCGTCCTTCGGGAAGGCTTTATTGAGATCCCTGAAATCCACGCATATGCGCACCGTCCCATTTTTCTTCATTACAGGAACGATGTTGGCAATCCAGTCAGGATATTGGACTTCTTGGATAAATCCGGAATCGATCAGCTTCTTGACTTCGGCGTTGATGTTCATCTCAAGCTCGAGCCGCATCCTTCTCGGTGCCTGCTTGACTGGCTTGATATCCGGGGATATTGCTAATTTATGCACAGCAATCTCCGGATCTAATCCCGACATCTCGGAATAGTTCCACGCGAAGCAATCTTTATGCTGTAGAAGCACGTCCTTTAATGCAGCCACCCTTTCTTCAGATAGCCGCTCACTGACGAATGTCGGTCGCGGATCGTCTGCCGATCCCAACTCAATCTTCTTGAGGTTATCTGCAGTAGTATGTATGCCATCTTCCAGTTCTTTCGGAGCCGGTGGAAATTCTGAGATTACCTCATTGTCATTGTTTTCGAAGCACCAAGGGAGCTCATCTATGTCTTCGGGCTTTTCTTTTAATATCGTAATCATGTAACAGGTGCGAATCCTCTTCCAAGACTGAGGTGGATCCGGTTCTGCTCTTACGGCTTTGGGTTCGTGCTTTTGTGGCGGCTTTACCCTCCAGCCGTTGGATAAAGCAAATCTGCCCTGTTGGTACTGGTCCTCGACCCAGTTCTTGAAGGTGAAGCAGTCTTCGATAGGGTGTCCTATGGCTCGGTGATAAGAGCAATAGCCCAGATAAGAAGCCTTGTTAGCTTGCTCAGGGTGCTTAGACTCTGGAAGCGCGATCATTTGATGTTTTATAGAGAGCTCGAGTAACTTCTCCGTCTTGTCTCGGGGGAAGGAATACGCTCGACCCATCTTCCTCATGAGGGACAAATTCGAGCCGCGCAATACCCGATCACGTAACTCTCTAATCCTGCGTCGTTGTTGTCGGCTCTTCTTTCCGCTTCTTGATTTATTTCTGCCTCTGCGTCGGGCCTTTTGTACAACGGGTTGACAGGGAGGAGCATCTTTGTCTTTTGCAGCCTGTTGAAACAGACGTTGCGTCCTGGCCTTCTCGTAGATGGCCATCTCGCGGTTGTGGTCTTCCCGAGCCTTTTGACCTGCTTTCCTGATAAGCTTGTCCACTTGTTCTTCAAATGACGGACTCGGCACTTCACTCGCGGGATCGAGTTTTGATGAAGGGTTGGCATTGCTGGACGGGGCATTTTCCTCCTCATCGAAGTTATATACGGCGTAGCTGCCGTGGGCTCGCTCCCATTTCTCGGATCTCACATATCCAAGACCAAGCGTTTCCATTCTCCCGTTGGGCAGTTTGCGCTGAGTTCCAGGGACATCCCAAATCCTGTTGTAGAACCGAGCTTGTCGAACATTCTGTTTTAAGGGTACTCCTTGGCGCTTCAATAGCCTCTTTAGTCCATTTGTGTAATATCGGGGCAAACGGATGGGTTGGAGCCTGTCAAGTGTAGCGTCCGCACCATGCCATCTCTCTTTCTCCACTCTCGTCTATGTTGATTGGTAGAATAAGATCACCTTTTCACCCTTTCGCCTCGGAGGGACGTAAAACGTCTGCAGGTCCTGCACATTGTGAGCTTGAAGTGCGTCAAGATCCTTATAGTGTTTCCGCGGCACCATGGTGATTTTTAAACTCTGATCATCACTAGGGGATGCCTGTATTGACGGCCGACTGGAGAACACGGCATTAACTTCATCATCCGAGTCACTTCCGAAGACCAACATGGGGGCGGACGGTCCCGGGTTGTTGCGCCGGGACGGACCAGCGTAAACTATCTCTTCTCCTTCTTCGGTATCGCTCCCGAAAACAGGGATGGTGGCGACGGCTTTGTTCTCTGGCTTGCGACACTTTTCTGTATCCTCGAAGTCTGGCAAAAAGTACTTCGCATCTTCATACTTGCGGACTTCGTTCACGGAAAATGGATTCAGCTCACCTGTTACGGTATATTCGAAACCATCCTTGAAGTACTTCATACACTGATGCTGCGTAGAAGGGATGATGTTGTACTCATGCAACCAAGGACGACCGAGCAAGGCGTTGTAGCAAGTCTTGGCGTCAATGACGTGAAACTTGATGTCCGTGACGAGCAGTCCGAAGCGTAATGTCAATATTACGGATCCGAGAGTCCGTGACCATTGGGAGTCGAAACCAGAGATGGTAATTTTGTCACGAGCGAGGTGCTGCACGCTCATGCAAATTTCCTTTAACACCCGAACGTTAAGGAGATTGACGGAGGATCCATTATCTACCAAGATCTTGCCTATCTTGATATCATGGCAGTATCCAGAGACATATAGGGGACGGTTGTGGTCGCATGTTCCGAGGAGAAGGTCTTCTTCACCGAAAGTGATGTCGGCCGTGTGCACTTCTTCCAGTTCATCCTTCATCCTTTCCGCAGCAAGGAAGGCTTGGAATTGCTCGGGTTCTTGTAACGCCTTAATTAGTGAATCTCGCGCTTCTTTTGATAATAGGAGTGTAGGGTTGCTAGGCACGCGCACAAGGGTCTACGAGGCATCAACCATGCCCGATTAAAAATTTAGCCGTTCCGAACAACCCGAATACTGAACTTTAAACTAGAGATTAGGCGAAAATAAGCATGCTAAACACTTTAACACTAAGTGAGAGGGATTACAACCTTTGTAGATCCGGTCCTTCACTTCGTATGCTCCGTGTTGTGGTCCCTTCGCTGCGATCATCGGGATCCGGACTCTCGAGAGGTTCCACGAAGAGAAAGACGAACCTTTGTTTCCGATCTTCGATACTAAGATGATCTACCTTGAAGTTTCTTTAACACAAGCTAACACTCATGAAATGATGTGAACACCCTCATCTAAATGGCAAGGGAAGATGAGGATGATGAAGTAGGATTTTTGCTCTCTTTATTTATCTTTTTCTCATATTTATCCATCACAAAAATCAAAGCAAGAAACCATTTCAAGCAAAGAAGAAGAAGGAAGAAGATGATGAACAATATTAGAAACCTTTTGTGATGAATAGGAAAAAAAAATGATATGATGGAATTATGCAACAATGGTCAAGTGAACCTTTGTAGAGAATTAACTAGGGTTAGGGTTTGGGTTGGGTTAAAGCATGACTCACTTGAAAATATCTTTATCATGACAAAAAGAAAAGCTTCTAGAAACATCTAGAAGGATTAACCCTAATCCAAACCCTAATCATGTTTAAACTCCACTAAACAAGTTGCATTAGTTATCATATCATGTTACAATATTATATATCACATATATAATATTTATCGTAACAAAATAAAATAATACAATTAACATATATCGCATATATACCAATGTATTACCCGAGTGAGAAAAAGAATCTTTTAGTGAGAAAATATTAGTTAATGTAATTTAATATATCATATATATTATTATACATTAAATTATCGAATCAACACTTGGTCCGACAATCCGGCTATATCGGATATAACCGACTAATATTTATCCGTACCGATTCATCGAATCAACACTTGATCCGATGACCCGGCTGATATCAAATATCGCGAGAATATAATACGGTATCACATATCGCATTATCCTCGGTCCCGCACATATCACATATGTGCTCCTACTCCGTTTTGCCTGAGCCAAGAAACCTCTGTGTAGGACTCTAAAGAATCGTCAATACGCCGGCAGTAGGTGATGATCATATCAAACACCCACAAGCTGCAAGCGGTCAGCTAAACGTAACAGCTACCCAGGTATTGAGCGCTCAGAAGATCAACAAGCAAGCCTGTACATTCTCCTGTGATTCCAGACAGTAACACTCCCGTACAGTCCGGTCTCGTCGTCTGATATGTCGCATATCTCGCCTAGGGGTGGTAAACGTCAGACCCCAGTAGCTTGATAAGACGTGTCGATTTGAGGTCTATAACAGTTCGAGAAACTACTGATAACACTTACCAGTAAATCTCAGCAACCCTGGCCAGGGATTTCCGGTTATAGCCAATCGAACACAGGACAACATCAACTCCCTATACCGGGAGAGACGAATCCCCTCCTATCGCTCATTGCCTCCATGTGATTCGGGACTGTACCCAAAAGACACCCTTTTGCACGCCCTGTTGGACGTGGTATGATGGAAATCAAAGCACAGTGGGAATCACACAAGACTCTATGACGATCTCGGGTCGACAGACTACTCTGTACCAGTGACACCGGAGAACTGCCATCTGACGTATGGTATAATACCATCTGGCAGTTCTCGGCGAGTCCGTCCAGTGTACCCAGTCTCCACTGAGCATCCGTACACCATCCTCGATGTCAAACACCGATGGATATGGGATCATCCATCGCCCATCATATGGGTCAAGATGCGTATACGCTAGTCTACTCTGGTGCATCGATGCCCTGTCTCGATACACCCTCGACTAGGAACTTTTATAGGATGTACTCGTCGACTACCGTGGCCCCACTAGTATGATCTCATCATAGTCCCAGTAGTCGAGTACATATCCTTAGGGCTTTATCAACATGTAACATAGAGACAATCAGAGTACATGTTAAGATAAAGTACAACCAGATAGCATACTATCATGTCGAGCAAGAAAGTCCTCCCTATATATGTCCTAGCATCCACTACAATATACATCGTATGTACAGTAATGGCCTCTAGGGCATACATATAACTAACAATCTCCCACTTGCACTAGGGCCATCTGTTGTGGTATCACATACCCAACAATTAGCTGCGGTTGAAGTATCTCATAATCAACCATCCCATAAAAGTCTCTACTGGGAAAAAGGCTTTTGTGAGTGGATCCGCGCTGTCGTCCTCTGTGTCTACTCTCCTAACCTCGATCTCCCTGGAGATCAACCATCTCCATGATCAGGTGATACTGCCTAAGAATTATATCTGGATTTCTGATGGGACGGTAGTTCCTTGGCATAAGCCACAACTCCATTGTCACACAATGGTAGGAACGAAGTTCAACTTATGAACTTATAAATATCCAGACTGCCTCTTTGGTAGTATCCTTGGTAACGATGTATCTTGCCTTTAATCGTCTAGTATGTCACGGTATCTAGCTTGGAACTCTTCTAACATACCGTCCCTCCACAGAGGGTGAAGACAATGCCTTCGACTGACATTCAGTCGTCCTTATCAGTCTGGAACCTTTCCAGTGATTCTCCCCAGGATCGATTGATACCATCTCACTACAACTAGTGAGTATCCTAACATCCAATTAGATCTATCTCATAGATCTAAAAACCCAGGATTTAGGAGGTATCACCTTGATCCTATATGGAGAATCCTTATGATAAGAGGAGATTGACCGAGCGTAGCATAGGAAACTCCTTCCTTATCAAGAGTATGTCATCCACGTACTCTACGAGGATCACCACCATACTCTCTACTACCTTTTTTGTATATACAAGGTTCATATACCATTTTGATGAAGTCAAACTCTTTGACTACCACATCAAAACAGATGTTCCAACTCCGCGATACCTGTTTTATCATATAAAACATCTTGCACACGTTCCCGCTGCTCCCACTGTCTACGAAGCCCTCTGGCTGTGTACTTATAGACGTTCTCTTCTAAAACATCACTTAGAAAAGCAGTCATGACACCCAACCACCAGATATCGTAGTCATGGTATGTAGCAGTGGCAAGTAGGATCTGGATGGACTTAAGCATAGTTTTGAAAGTTTCAACTTTTCCATGTACACCAAGTAATCTTCTGAAGATATACTCGCTCCTGATGGGGATTTAACCGTTCAGATAAAGCAACCAAAGTCCATACTTTGTTGGTGTATAAGGATTCCATCTCAGATCGATAAGCATCCAGCCATTCTTACAGAGTCCCACTCCTGATGGCCACCTCGAAACTAGTTGGGTCATCATCTCATGATGCAATCCTCGCTCCCACTGTCATAGAGAAACCGAAGTATCTCTCAGGGGGGTGAGGAACCCTACTAGATCGGCGGAGGGCTGAGGTTCGTTGGAATCTATTGAATCCTTTGGTTCTACCAAATCATCAGTTGCAGTTTGTATAGCTGGAACATTTCCAGTTCTACATAACAGACCTTGCCTCGAGTTTGTCCGGATTTTGCTTTTCAGACATAGGCCGGACAACCCAAATCATAACAAACTTAAGATATGGGCTCTTCCCTTTCCATATCACATATGAAGTGGTAGGCAACTGATTTGATTTGAACCCTATTCAATAGGTATGCAGATTCTCAAGCGCATAACACCCAAAAAGAAATAAGAAACTCAGTAGTACTCATCATAGAGCACACCATATCACATAGGGTGCTATTGCTCCGCCCCGATACACCGACGTGCTGTGGTGTATACGGAGGAGTAATGCTGAGAGAGAATCTTATTCTCCATTAGAATAGTCAAGGAATTCCGTGCTCAAGTATTCTCCTCCTTGATCACATCAAAGGACATAATACTTTTACCCGTATTTGTTGGTTCTCTACTTCTAACTTATATTCTGTGAATATCTCAAAAGCTTCGGACCTGTGTTTCAACAGAAACATATGTCTGAATCTTGAGAGATTATCAGAGAATGTAATGAAGTAGAAAGAACCGATCTTGGCATGTGTAGACTGGGGACCTTCATACATCAGCATGTATCAATCCCAAGAGTTCACTAACTCTTTCTCTGTTTCCAACAAAGAGAGCTGTGGTCATCTTATCTTTGTGACATGACCGGCAAGTTTCACAAGATGTAAATTCAAACTAATTTAAATATGCATCTATATGTAGCTTCAGCCAGTCGGGTCGCATTGATATGACCTAGTCTACAATACCTCAAGAAGGATTCGTTCATTTCTGAACTCTTCCTCTTGTGTGTGTTCTGTATACTAAGAACTGTAGTTTGATTTAGAACATCAATGCTTTTAGATAACGTGCCTGAACCGATCAACTCTTGATATAGGAAATGTTCAAAACATTATCCAACAATACAAAATTATATCCTTTCTTTACTAATAAAGAGAATGATATGATTTTGTATATCAGGTTCGGTATCTAATAACATTTGTTCAGAATCAATGTATTCAGGTAATACAGGGTGACAGTGACCAACAGACTTGGCTGCAACACTTGCACCGTTTTCTGTCTCATGAAACTTATTACCCGTTCTCAGTTTTCTACCTATCTGTAGCCCATGTAACAGATTACATATACGGGATCCTGATTCGGTATCACATACCCAGGACGTAAAGGATACTGAGAAACAGTTCTGTGTAATGAACACACCCGAAGATGATGCATCAACATGCACTTTCTTCGTTTGGGCGGCACGGGAAATCTGGTATTCCCCAATTTCCTGTTCTGTCTTATAACAATTATAAGCTGGAGCAGGACCAGCGTTCCCCAGCTCAGTATAACAAGCGGGTTCGGTCAATATATCTGTTTTATTATCTTGATTAAGGCGTGATATGGTGGCTACCTGGAGAGAGAGAGAAGAAAACACTCAGCGTATGCTCTTGCAAGATTAGATTGGTTATCTAATATATCTAATCAGGATGTCTCCCACTGTTTTAATCAAATCTTCCTTCAAACCCTAAAAGGAAAGACTAGCCAGGATTAATCACAGGCTACAAGTTCGCCAATCTTTCAGCCAGGCCAGTGTCGGTACTTTGAGGGAGGTCCCCCGTGCTTTCGCACGAACCTAATTAATGTAAACCTCGTTTTCCCAGAGGTGTAACCCCGTTGACACCTTTCTAGACACCTACTTGATCGGCTAATTGTAATGTGTAAAACTCTCCCAGGAGTAACTCTTACTTGCAGCGGGTATCGGGATCCAACTATCTTATAGAAGGTATGCAATCTCATTGCAAATTTCAACACTTGAAATTCCCAATAATATTTTGCCCCTAGCATCTTATGACCTTGGCTAAGGTCAACAAATCATAAGTGCTAGCCAAGTTCAACCCGTCATTTCCCGATTGAATTAAACCCACCCGCACGACCCTTGGCTAAGGTCAACAAAGTCGCACGACTACCCTAACTCAATCGCATCATATGCTTATACAGATAAGCACTAATCAGCTACCGTACACTACGCCTTGGCTAAGGTCAACAAACGCAGCACGAATACTAACCAGTACTTATCTGAAATGACGGAGGGCTACGACGGGTTTTTCAGAAAACCCTTTGCGTAATGAACTTGATATCGTTGTAGAATCGAGTGATTTTAAATGGAGTGTTTTTGAGGCTTTTCTAGTTTTGCTAAAGGGGTCACTCCCGGTGAAGGGATCGTCGGCCCTTTCCTCATCGAATAAGATGCAGGATATATCATATATACCGCTGTGCAAAGCAAGAACTATGGAAGCAATCAAAAGACAAACCGAGTTTGTAGCATCTGCCAGTTATTGCTAAAGGAGTCACTCCCGGTGAAGGGATCTCGGTCCTTTCCTTATCGAATAAGGTGCTGGATGTTCTACAAGGAACACCGCTATGCAAAGCAAGAACTAGAGCTACCAGTTTTTATAAACAAGTTTCTACAACATCTTAGGTTTCTTTTATTTCATTAATCTCATTAATGAAGTCCCATTTTATTATGCTTCACAAGCATCTCTTTTGAAACGAAATCTGCAATATAACATATATCTCATATATATAATATAAACATTCGTCTCAGGCAGTAATATAATCTCATCACAGAACATTGCAGCAGAAGAACATATATGAAATATTGGATATACTAGGATGTCCGTGTTTTCAATACGAGCCTGTATAAAACACGGATTCCACGGTCGCGATGAATAGCCAAACCCACATCCCTAGACCCCTACGAGAGCGGCAAGTAACACTGCCAATTCTAGGGTTAGGAGACCCGGTCTCGACTCCTCGAGATGATCTCCCACTGGACCCTAGAATCCGGTTACTTGTGCTCCCCGCCTTGGGTCTACCTAATACGGAAAAGTAAATAATATACAACGGTGACATCTTCCGCTACCTGGAAGTGCCCCAATAAAAGAATATTACATACAAATGAATTTTACATGAATGAAAAAGAAAAACTCTCATCTCAAATAAAACCCCCGGCTATTCAAAACGCGACGATCCAATATAACATATCACAGCAACACATAATATTTCATATCATCAACGTAAGCAAGTATACGTATCCCGATTGTCGTTGATGTATAGCAACGAAGCCGGCGATACACCACATACTACGCTTACGGTCACAGAAAAGAAAGTGTAAAACTACAACAGTTGGAATCCGCAACCTCTTTAGATATCGCATGCCTAACCAAATGAATTCCTTAGACATCACATGCCTAACAATTATAAACCCCGCATTTTAGTCTCATTATCGAAAACACTTTTCAATATCAAGTCGGGCAATTCAACAAGATTCCCGACGTCCTGATCGAATGCTCGTCGCAAACTTTAGTAGACGGCCGCACCCCCGATACCGTCGACGAAGTGCACCAAGGCGGAACACCGCTACCGGGAGCACCCGAACGGATGCTTTCGGCGACGGGGTTCTCCTACAGTCACTTGGTCGGGGCTATGGAGTGAGGCTGTCTATTAAGTTTACCCGGCGAGTATCCGCGTACGCTACGTGATTGCGACGGACTTTTGATCGCATCAAAATTCCGTGGCAACCGACCATCTGAGACTAAACTGCTATGTCTATAATATTCAAAACAGTTATCTCATAACTACCTGTGGATTCCAATTATTGTATCACATTCCAGATAAATAGAAAAAGTTAAACTTTCCGATCGAATCATCAAACACCCAAGATTTCCCCAATATATCTCAACACTTGAAATCAGTTTAAAAACATTCATCACATGCCACAGTACCAATGGTCCAGCCGTAGAAGGGTCAAGCCAACGCCTCACATGTGGCACGCCGTACTGCCCCAAACCCTAAGGTTCAAAGGGCAGTTCAAGACGGTCACATAATCGAGTTAAGGTTTGTTGTCTTCTAGAGGGTCCACCGAGTTACTTGCACGACTTAGAACATTCTTAAACACAAGAAAAAATCCAACTTTTGAAAAATTTTCCGACAGGGAAAAAGTGAGTTATTGATATCCGTTCGAACTTTTTAACAGTTTCTAAAAATTATCCGGACAAAACACATAGACAAAATTAGACAATCCGATCGAATAATTGAATCCCCAAAACAACCCCAGAAAAACTCAACTGTTGAGTAAAAATAAAAATTTCCAGAAGACTCAGCACTTCAAGACAAGAATTACTGTGTAAGCCACGTGGTGTAACTCAGCCAAATGGCCGCGGAACCGCCGCGAATACCAGGGATAGGCCGCGGTTCCGCGCCTCACTTGTCGAGTTAAAACCACGTGCTTCACAGTATCTCATACAATTCCCTGCTGAATTTTTTGGCAATTTTTAATTCGCAAAAATCCAAACTTTCAGAAAATTTCCAGAGAAGGGGTTTGTTCGGGTTTTCCGGGTTCGATCGGACTTCAAACTTCGTCTAGACTTCGTCTAGACTTCGTCTGAAGCTCTAGCTTGGCTCTGATACCACTGTAGGGTTGCTAGGCACGCGCATAAGGGTCTACGAGGCATCAACCATGCCCGATTAAAAATTTAGCCGTGCCGAACAACCCGAATACGGAACTTTAAACTAGAGATTAGGCGAAAACAAGCATGCTAAACACTTTAACACTAAGTGAGAGGGATTACAACCTTTGTAGATCCGGTCCTTCACTTCGTATGCTCCGTGTTGTGGTCCCTTCGCTGCGATCATCGGGATCCGGACTCTCGAGAGGTTCCACGAAGAGAAAGACGCAACCTTTGCTTCCGATCTTCGATACTAAGATGATCTACCTTGAAGTTTCTTTAACACAAGCTAACACTCATGAAATGATGTGAACACCCTCATCTAAATGTCAAGGGAAGATGAGGATGATGAAGTAGGATTTTTGCTCTCTTTATTTATCTTTTTCTCATATTTATCCATCACAAAAATCAAAGCAAGAAACCATTTCAAGCAAAGAAGAAGATGATGAACAATATTAGAATCCTTTTGTGATGAATAGGAAAAGAAATGATATGATGGAATTATGCAACCATGGTCAAGTGAACCTTTGTAGAGAATTAACTAGGGTTAGGGTTTGGGTTGGGTTAAAGCATGACTCACTTGAAAATATCTTTATCATGACAAAAAGAAAAGCTTCTAGAAACATCTAGAAAGATTAACCCTAATCCAAACCCTAATCATGTTTAAACTCCACTAAACAAGTTGCATTAGTTATCATATCATGTTACAATATTATATATCACATATATAATATTTATCGTAACAAAATAAAATAATACAATTAACATATATCGCATATATACCAATGTATTACCCGAGTGAGAAAAAGAATCTTTTAGTGAGCAAATATTAGTTAATGTAATTTAATATATCATATATATTATTATACATTAAATTATCGAATCAACACTTGGTCCGACAATCCGGCTATATCGGATATAACCGACTAATATTTATCTGTACCGATTCATCGAATCAACACTTGATCCGATGACCCGGCTGATATCAAATATCGCGAGAATATAATACGGTATCACATATCGCATTATCCTCGGTCCCGCACATATCACATATGTGCTCCTACTCCGTTTTGCCTGAGCCAAGAAACCTCTGTGTAGGACTCTAAAGAATCGTCAATACGCCGGCAGTAGGTGATGATCATATCAAACACCCACAAGCTGCAAGAGGTCAGCTAAACGTAACAGCTACCCAGGTATTGAGCGCTCAGAAGATCAACAAGCAAGCCTGTACATTCTCCTGTGAATCCAGACAGTAACACTCCCGTACAGTCCGGTCTCGTCGTCTGATATGTCGCATATCTCGCCTAGGGGTGGTAAACGTCAGACCCCAGTAGCTTGATAAGACGTGTCGATTTGAGGTCTATAACAGTTCGAGAAACTACTGATAACACTTACCAGTAAATCTCAGCAAACCTGGCCAGGGATTTCCGGTTATAGCCAATCGAACACAGCACAACATCAACTCCCTATACCGGGAGAGACGAATCCCCTCCTATCGCTCATTGCCTCCATGTGATTCGGGACTGTACCCAAAAGCCACCCTTTTGCACGCCCTCTTGGACGTGGTATGATGGAAATCAAAGCACAGTGGGAATCACACAAGACTCTATGACGATCTCGGGTCGACAGACTACTCTGTACCAGTGTCACCGGAGAACTGCCATTTGACGTATGGTATAATACCATCTGGGAGTTCTCGGCGAGTCCGTCCAGTGTACCCAGTCTCCACTGAGCACCCGTACACCATCCTTGATGTCAAACACCGATGGATATGGGATCATCCATCGCCCATCATATAGGTCAAGATGCGTATACGCTAGTCTACTCTGGTGCATCGATGCCCTGTCTCGATACACCCTCGACTAGGAACTTTTATAGGATGTACTCGTCGACTACCGTGGCCCCACTAGTATGATCTCATCATAGTCCCAGTAGTCGAGTACATATCCTTAGGGCTTTATCAACATGTAACATAGAGACAATCAGAGTACATGTTAAGATAAAGTACAACCAGATCGCATACTATCATGTCGAGCAAGAAAGTCCTCCCTATATATGTCCTAGCATCCACTACAATATACATCGTATGTACAGTAATGGCCTCTAAGGCATACATATAACTAACAAGGAAGGCATCGAGAATGCTGAGTTGAGAAGGTAACTTCCTTAGGTGCGCTAGGATGTTATAGTCCACCTTACCCTTCCTGGGAGGGTCCTTGATAGTCAGCTCTTTCGTGACTTGGTCATCTAAAGTGATATCCTCAGTGACTTTTTCCTTTCCCTTATCTTTTCTATTTGCAGGCCCGAGATTCCTTTCCGGGAGCGTACGATTGCCCAGCTGAATGTTTTCGCAGGCCTCTGGTTCTTCCTTTTTCCTCAAAGAGGGTTCTTTAAAGAGAGGGCCCAGAGCCATTTCTTCATCAGAGTCGCTCCCAAAGGTGAGAACTTGTGACCCTTCGGCGTTAACCATTTAACAGTTGCCAGTAGTTCTGCTGTGCCCGTCGGCAGTACTTCTTCGTTCCCGACGAGTCTTGCGTTTCATGCGCTTAAAATGTTGCCGATGAGCAACATATCCCTGCCACCATATCCTAAAGGCGTCGCACTCCTCTATGGGGTGTGAAATCTTCCGATGATATGCGCAATAATTAGGGTGTCTCTCCGCCCCATCAAGCGTGTTTTCTTCCGAGGGTGGTAGCTTCATTCCCATTGACATGGCTTTGGCAAACCTTTTCCTCGTCTTGAATATCTTCTTGTCTGCCTCGGATGCCTTTCGATCTGGCGGGAGTACTTCAACTCTTTCGTTTAGTCGCCTGCGTTTGGCCCCTTCCGATGCGGCCATCTCACGCTCCTGATCCGCTTTACTCTTCAGACGAATCTCGTCTAGAAAGGCGTCGATCATTTCATCTGTTGGCCACACAAGCTCTGGTTCAGGCTCTGTCCCCAGTTTCTTAGTCCCAGGAGTTTTTTCATCGTCGGTAAACGAGTGGGAGATTACGTTACAACTCGCCACGTATCCCTCGGATTCATCCGACGAACTCTCCCCCTCATCTTCCTCTTGAAAGATGTGGTTGAGGAACTCTTGCAGCGTGATGGGAGTCCGCGCCTTTTGATTGTACTCCTCCAGCGCGTCAATCTGCTTCTGCAAGTTCGTGCGCTTGTCTCCAGGCGTTACGGGCTTCTTAGATTTCTTCTTCTTTTTCTTCAAAGATTTTGACGGTAGGGCATGAGTACTTGGGCCATCACTACCGATCTTTGTAGTTGGGCGCGGCCTCAGCATTCCTTCAATGATCTGGGGTCCCAGCGGGTCCTTCCATTCGACTGCCGGGCACGCATGAAGGTCCTTCAGCATTCTTTTGGTTTTAGTTGACAGCACGACCTCCCATGGAGCTTCCTCAATAAAGGAACAGGTTGCCCCCGGTGTATCTGCTTTCTTAGGAGTATGCGGCTGTGGTGGGTTCCCCTTCCACTTTTCGGACAGCGCAAACTTCCCCTGGAGGTATTGATCTTCAATCCATCCTTTGAAGACGAAGCAATCCTCAATCGGATGACTTACCTTTGATGGTAAGGGCAATAGTTAGGGTTATTCACCTCAGTGGGTTGTGGCGGTCGCCTTGGATTTGGCAGGTTTATAAGTCTGTTGCGTACTGCCAGCTCGAATAACCGTTTCGTCTTGTCCCGTGGGAACGAGTAGGGACGCTTCATTTTCTCATTATAATACCGGCGTCTTTCTTCCAGTTGATCCGTCAGCTTTGGGGCATTGGGTTGCTGCTAGGCATTTGAGACGAAGGTTGCCTTTCCTTTACCCTTGTCACTCCGAGGCTCGGGCTTCAGGGGAGACGGTCTATGACCCATTTGGTCCATCTGGGCCAACTTATCGATTAGAGCCTGGAATGTGGTTGGCTTAAAGAACATCATAAACTGGGAGATAGTTGAATGAGGGTCTAGGGTTCCCACGAACATGCCCACCGCGGGCGCTTCCTCAATGCGTTGCTCGCATTTCGACCACAAATTTCGCCAACGTATAGCATACTGGAACCATGTTTCGCCTGGTTTCACCCTGGCATTAATCAACGCCGTTATTGGAGTGCGTTCGCTGGCGCTCGTGAACCGCTGAGTGAATAGCAACTCCATTTCAACGAACGTCTTGATAGAATCGTTCGGGAGTTCCGAATACCATTCGAATGCTGTTTCTGATAAGCTGCCTACGAACTGGCGAAGCAACAGTTTATCATCACCGCCGGTGTTACCGCAAAGGGCCCTGAACTGGGCAACATGTTGATGGGGATTGCCGGTTCCCTTATATACGTGGAATTTTGGTATTGTATAACCCGGCGGATATTTGATTTGGTCGTACCAGCTTGGATATGGCCGTCCCGTTTTTACGACTTGACCAGCTGCCTCAGTCGCATGATGAACCCGAATTTGCTGGGCTATATAGTCGTCCAAATCAGCCTTAGAGATTGTCTCCTCCTTGGCCGTTGAGAGGGCCGGCGGAGGATTCGACGTTTCTCCCCTGTCGTCTTCAAGGACGATCGGGGGATCCTCAGCGGGTGGGTCTTGTTGGATCATCATTCCCACCATATCCTGGAATAAGTGGGCTATCTGCTTTATATTGGCCGCTTGTTCCGCAGCCTCTTTATCTTTCTTTTCCAACATCCTCCGGAGGAACTCGGCGTCGGTTTCCTGTTGTTGCTGATCCGAGGAAGCCTCGGGGCTTTCTTTCGGCCCAGTAAACGCGGCCATTGCAATCATCATTTCCTGGAGCTTTTGCTGTTGCTCCTGAGCTTTGGTTACTGACCGTGTAAGCGGTCTATGGCCTGTAGATGCACGGCTGTCTTCCTTCCCCAACGCCATGTATACAGTGTGGAACAACCTGCCCCCAGCCTTAGGGCTTCTGGGTTCAGCGCTTTTAGCTCTCATTGCAGGCCCGGGGATCTTCTTCGGCCTCCTCTTTTTATGAGCAGTGGAAGTTGAGGAGGCCGTTGAGGTGGGCACCCAGACAGCTTTTCGTGGCTTAGCCTGGTGACTGGCTTCCTGTTGGATTTTCAGCTTCTTGTGCTGGCGGGAGAAGTTTGGATCGATCATCGAGTCTCGGGCCTGCCGCCAGACTTTATAGATTCGGGAGGATAGCCGTTGAGGAGATTGGGGCTATTCTGTTTTTACTCATACAGCCTTTTTCAGCGGAGGGGGAGACCACTTTAGCACCGCGGTAGGAGAATTCCTACGCACCTTATTTAGCATCTCAAAGTTGTTCTCCGTCGGAAAAGCAGCATTAACTTCTGCCGTCGGGGCTGGTGGAGTTACCCCAGAGGGAGAGTTGCCCCCAGCCTTCCTCATTCGGCGCCAGTAACAACGTCGAGCGCGTCGTGCTGATGGAACCGGCCTGGTGAGGGCGATAGCCTCGTCTTGCCCCCTGCGTAGGTGGGGGGTCGCTACTGGTGTTAGCCTGTCAAAGACCGATGTCCTTTGGGTAGCAGGAGCGGGAGCTGGAGCCGTCAATCTTGTAAAGACCGACTTTTTGGCAGGGGAAGCCGCCTTGACGACTTCAAGAGCAGGACCGGTCACTTTCTTAGAAGCAGCCTTCTCTTGGATTGCAAGCCCCATTGAGGGTCCACAGGGGTTCTGGCCCAGTCTAGAGAAGACCGAGGCGCTGGCATTGGGCGACCCGTTGAGAGGGGCCGCAGCAGGGGTAAGACGATCAAAGACCGACTTCTTGGGAGCCTCCTTTGTCCGAACCGGAGCGGTGAAACTTGTCGGCGGGAGCATGGTCCCAAAAAACAATCCTGTGGTGGCTCGATTGACTTGTTCCACGGGCATTGCGAATAGCGAAGCAGCTTGGGGTCCGTAGGCTATACCTCCTGGCGAGGCAGAGCGTTGGTTGCAATTGCAGTCCGAGCAGTTGGAGCATTTCGCACAAGTAGAAGCCATCGATTCTTTGCTTTCTGCAATAAGCAAGACGCCAAGTCTTAGTACCTTGAAACCCAAGGGCAACCATTAGCGAACCGCCTTTGGTTCGCGAATCATGACACACGAAGTGTGGAGTGGAAAGTGGAAAAGGTCCCACCGGGCGTGCCAGAATCTGTTCCCCTCTGAACGGCGGCCGAGACATGGACTGTCTCGCCTAAAATTCGGGGCAGATGCTAATTGGTGCTATCCGTCCACCTCTCCGAAGATGCCAAGTTGATTTATGGCACCGTATATCGAAGGTTTAAATGGATGCGTCCGATGTAGCAGACATCGTCAGATTCCCCCCGCTTGAGGGGTTTTTGATTGTGGGGACGCTCTTCCCTGCTGGCGGAAGCCCCTGCAGTTAATTACGCTACAGCATCGCGGTAACCACTTTCTCCTTCTCCAGATGGTCACTTCGTGTCGTGTGTGTTTATTTTATGTTTCGTTGCCCGTGGATTGTATACGGAGACTGAGTTATGTCGTCGCCCGTAGGGCGTAGACTAGTCCAAATCCGTATTATCTTAGATTTGGGTTTGGGGGTTTGGGTTTAAGGATACGTTAGCTTCATTTGAGCCTAAGATCGACTTAAACGTTTGTTAAGGATACGTTAGTCTAGTTTTTAGACTAAGATCAAGTTAACGGGATCGTTTAGATCCAACAAGAGAGCAATAAAAGGGGGGCTCTGTTATTTAGTTTAGTAACATTACGGTCGGTAGGTAGTTTAAGGACATTGCGGTCCATGGGTAGTTCAAGGACATTGCGGTCCAATGTTAGTTTTAAGACATTGCGGTCAAGGTTAAGGACCTCATAGTCCGTGGATTTAAGGACTCCACAGTCCGTAGTTAGTTTTAAGACATCTTGGTCAAGGTTAAGGACCTCATAGTCCGTGGATTTAGGGACTCCACAGTCCGATACTAGTTTTAAGACATCTCTGTCAAGGTTAAGGACCTCATAGTCCGTGGATTTAGGGACTCCGCAGTCCGATGTTAGTTTTAAGACATCTCGGTCAAGGTTAAGGACCTCATAGTCCGTGGATTTAGGGACTCCACAGTCCGATGTTAGTTTTAAGACATCTCGGTCAAGGTTAAGGACCTCATAGTCCGTGGATTTAGGGGCTCCACAGTCCGATGTTAGTTTTAAGACATCTCGGTCAAGGTTACGGACCTCATAGTCCGTGGGTTTAGGGACCCCACAGTCCGTATCAATGTGTGGTCATCGGGACCTGTCACCTCTTTGAAGACGTTGAGGAATTACAACGCCAAGTGTCAAAGGAGTGAAGAGATCTACCCTTGAACCGAGGTGAATTAAATAGTCTCTGGCCCAATTTGGGATCTAGACCAATTAATTATGTTATGAGCCCATTAGCCCAGTTAAGTCTGAATTGAGGACTTATGGCCATCTTGGGCTGAGTCCAATCATGTTTGGAATATTGGCTTCCTGTTGGTCCATTGAAGGAGAGGCTTTGCCTCTGGCCATTTAGCCAATTGGGCTAAACGTTAATTCAGCAGTGTTGAACACTGGGATCAAGTTAGTGTTTTAACACTAAAAGACAGTTGGTGTTAAACACCAGCAACAGGGGGTTCAAATTAGTGTTAAACACTAGAGCAAATCAGTGTCAAACGCTAGCAGCAGAGGTTTCAAATTAGTGTTAAACACTAAGAATAATCAGTGTTAAACACTGGTGACAGAGATTTTAATTTAGTGTTGAACACTAAGGGAGTTAGTCTTAAGCTCTGTTAACAGGGGTTTAATTTAGTATTAAACACTAAGAAATTTAGTGTTAAACACTGCAAAAAAAGTTCTTTGATTAGTGTTGAACACTAAGGCCAAACAGTGTTTTAACACTGGATTCAGAGGTTCCAATTTAGTGTTAAACACTGAGGCAAGAGGGGTCACGTGGTAGCACATGAGGGCGCCCTCCCTTCATTTGTTCTGCTGAGAATATTGCATCTTTTAGAGAATCACGTGCCATCACGTGACGGGCATTTAAATGCTTGTATGTTAAAGCTTCTGCCAAAGGTCACGTGGGTCACGTGAGGCACCGCCTCAAAGGCCCTTCTCTGTGGATCTTTTCGGGGGTCACGTGGTGGCACGTCACCCTGCCTCTTTGTATGTTTTTTAGAAGATCTGTTAATCCCTTTTTTAAGAATTAAATTCTTCGTAGGGTTGAACCCTAACGATAAATTTAAGAGGAATTAAATTCCTATTTCCTTCTGAAGATTTATATTCTGGGATAGAGTTGAACTCTGAATTTTCTGTAGGAATTAAATTCCACATATATGTGAAGAACTGAATTCTATCATAGGGTTAAACCCTAAAAAAAGCTTTAAAGGAATTAAATTCCCACTCTATTTTAGAGAGGCATGAGATTCTGTCATAGGGTGAAACCCTAATTTCTTCTTTCTTAAAGGAATTAAATTCCTGTTATTTTAACAGAACTAAGTTCTTAACTAGGGTTGAACCCTGATTCTGTTCATTCTGAAGGAATTAAATTCCAATAACAGAAGGTTAAACCCTAATTTTATTTTAAAGGAATTAAATTCCTATAGTTCTGTGAGGATTAAATTCACAAGCTTCCATTTCCCTCTCTACGCTTTGGATCTGCATGGCAGGATCTCAACCCGATGAGAATTAAATTCTCAATTCAAGGAGAGATGTGCACTTTACAGATCCTCCACTAAAGAGAGAACTATGTTCTTCTGTTTAATATCAGAGTTAAACTCTGTTGAGAATTAGATTCTCTTTTTCTTTCAAAAAGCCATCCCTTTCTTACCTAGGGTTTTCTTTTGCAGAAGATCCAAATTCCTCCAAAGTATCAAGGCTCTCTTTTTTTTCTATGTATCGATCCCTCTGCATATATCTCTCTATGTGTCTCTTGGCTTCTATTTAAAGGAGAAGCATCAGAATCAATTAGTTTTTGGATGAATCTTTCATTGAGAGATTTGATTTGTATTCATCATTCATTTGAACCTTTGGATTATTTGGTGAATTTTATTCACCATTGGATTTTAAATCCAGAGATTTTCCTTTGTTATTTCGGTTAGATTTTAAGGGGAAATCTTTCCAAATTGAAGATTTTTCCATAGATAGGTGATATTTAATCACCTTTAAATCTTTAATTCAATCGGTTCCTTTGGAAATTTTTGAGACGTCTTTTCTCAGAATTTAATTCTGTTAACAGATAGGCTTTGAAAGCCGGTCACGTGTGGCCACGTGACCTCTGGTCACGTGTGGGCACGTGACCCCTGGTCACGTGTGGACACGTGACCCCGTTGGAACGAGCCCTCTTCTTCTTTTTGCGCTCTGCCTTCTGGACGCTGCTTAGCCGTCACGTGCCACCACGTGACCCTCATCTGGAGCATTTTTCTTGATTTAACCGGAGAATGAGTCTGCTGCTTTTAAATGTCACGTGCCAACACGTGACCCCCGGTCACGTGTGAGCACGTGACCTCTTCTGAAGCTTTTTTCTTGATTTGATAAGGGAACTGATGTGCCTTTGAAGCCGTTTTTTAAATGTCACATGCCAACACGTGACCCTGGTCACGTGGGAGCACGTGACCCTTTCTGAAGCCCTTTTCTTTGATGTAGTCGGGAAACTGAATCTGCCTTGCCGATGCTTTTAGATGTCACGTGTCAACACGTGACTGCTGGTCACCTGTGAGCACATGACCCTTTTCTATAGCCTCTTCCGTAGGCTTTCCTGATTTTAAATCAGGAAACAGGTACAGTCCCGAGCCACATGGAGGCAGTGAGCGGATCGTCGGGGATTCGTCTCTCCCGGTATTGGGGGTTGATGCCGCACAGTGCACGGGTGGCCATCACTAGAAATCCTCGGCCGAGGTAGTGGAGAATTACTGATTTGGATAAGTAGTTTCTCAGGTAGGGATGGGCTTCATGCCGACACGATTTATCGCGTTATTAGGGGTCTGACTTTATCCACCCCCTAGACTCGATATGCGATACTGTTTAGATGAACGGACCGGACTGTACGGATATTGTCACTGTCAGGCTCAGTAGGGTTTATGGATGAGTTCACTCGTCAGCTTCCCTTCCAATCAATACATAGGCAACCGTTACGTACAGCTTGTACCTCTGACGTGCTAGAGGTTATACCCAGTGCCAGTGTGTTGATGGGTCATTAGAGTCCCCCACAGACTGTTTTCCAAGTTCGGGCGAAACGTTGTAGAGGCCGTATGGTTTTATAGCAGGGTTCAGAAAATGCACGTGTGTTTTCGCACGTGTTATTTTTCGGGCAGATAATACTGGTAGGCTTTGGTTTAAGCCGGATCCCAGTATTATACTGTGTAGATATAATATCTTTGTCTCAATTGCATTTGTATTCGGTCGTAATACAAATGCGGGTATGTTTATACTGTTACGGGGTTATCCTGAATTTCGTTTCAGGATCACTTTTGGAAGTTGCCAGTTTCTAGTTTTCTATCAGCCGTATTTAACATTCGGTTAAATGCGGATTTATCTTTTCTTCTTGGGTGAGTCATGAGGGTGTGTCATGCTTATAGAAGGTTCTAGAAGTGGTGATAAGGCTTGTGAGTCATTAGTGCTTTAATGGTTCATTTAATGATATGATGACTAGCTTAAAATGATTCATTGTTTTCATTAAATGAATGTGCAAGGTGTTAGATGACACATTCTTCTCATTAATGCTAATTGTCACTCTCCCTCCTCCTACACTCATCCCCGTTGCCTCTATAAGTGGCCAGCCACCTCTTGGTGGTGGTTATGGTTGTTCATTTTGGAAAAAGACTGAGGGTTATGGTTTTGGAAAAGATTATGGTTTGAATTCATGGAAATTAGATAGCCCCATTTCTCATTTCACCCGATCCAAAAGGCAACTTCATTAACCGTTCGTCAATAGCTTTGGACGTAACGAGACAAAGTGTTCTACTCTTTCTCCACATCAATCTTGGTCATCTCTTTTATCAAACTTGATGATCGAGTTGCCTCGGTTCAGAGGCGGGAGCCCATTTAATGATCCGTCGACGTGGTGCCACCTGGACGAGAAGATTGGAGATTCAGGAGATCGGAGCAGCCGCAACAAGCGTGGGATGATGGTTGAAGACCGAAGGACTTGGATCATTCGGTATAACATTTCTACCCACTTTGTAGTTTGTTAGTTTAGCTTTAATGGCAGATCCGGGTTATAGTACGCGATAGCGCCAGTTTGTAAAAAGTTTTTGTTCTGCATTTGGCGTCTGTTAGACGGACGGGGCGCTACCGTGGACTTACAAGTCTCAACTTTTCCATCTACACCAATTTTCTTTTTAAAGATCCACTTGCTCCCAATGGGTTCTACCCCTTCAGGAGCATTTTCCAAATTCCATACTTTGTTGGTGTACATGGATTCCATCTCAGATCGCATTGCATCCAGCCATTTCACAGAGTCACTACTCGTTATGGCCTGCTCGAAACTAGTCGGGTCATCAACTTCCATGATGCAATCCTCGCTTCCACCATCAATGAGAAAACCGTAGTATCTCTCAGGTTGATGAGAAACCCTACTAGATCGGCGGAGAGGCTGGGGTTCGTCGGGTACTACTGAATCCTCTGGCTCAAACAAATCATCAGTTGTAGTTTGTGGTGCTGGAACCTTTTCCAGATCTACCTCTTCGCCACTAATTTCTTTTGCAAGAAATTCATTTTCTAAAAAGGCGGCATGTTGAGAAACAAACACCTTTTGTTGTTCACTGTGGTAGAATAGATATCCATACGGATTGCTTGGATATCCTACAAACTTACAAAGAACTGATCGTGCCTCGAGCTTGTCCGGATTTTTCTTTTTAACATAGGCCGGACAACCCCATATCTTGACTCTTTTAAGAGATGGTCTCTTCCCATTCCATATCTCATATGGAGTGGTAGGTACAGATTTAGTTGGAACTCTATTCAATAGGTATATGGTTGTCTCCAGCGCATACCCCCAGAAGGAAATAGGTAACTCAGCTTTACTCATCATAGAGCGTACTATATCTAGTAGGGTGCGATTCCTTCGTTCCGATACACCGTTGTGATGTGGTGTATAAGGAGGAGTAAGCTGAGAGAGAATCCTATTCTCTTTTAGATAATCTAGGAACTCATTGCTTAAGTATTCTCCTCCTCGATCAGATCGAAGGATCTTAATACTTTTGCCCGTTTGGTTCTCTACTTCGTGCTTATATTCTCTGAATTTCTCAAAAGCTTCAGACTTGTGTTTCATCAGGAACACATGTCCGTATCTAGAGAGATCGTCAGTCAATGTAATGAAGTAGGAAGAACCGTTCCTGGCATGCGTAGACATAGGGCCGCATACATCACTATGTACCAGTCCTAAGAGTTCCATAACTCTTTCTCCGTGTCCACTAAACGGAGTTTTGGTCATTTTTCTTTTGAGACATGAATGGAAAGTATCATAAGATGATAATTCGAACGGATTCAAATATCCATCCTTATGTAACTTAGCCAGTCGTGTCGCATTGATATGACCAAGTCTACAATACCATAAGAAGGATTCGTTCATTTCTGAACTTTTCCTCTTGTGTGTGTTTTGTATATTAAGGACTGTATTTTGATTGAGAATGAATATGCCATTATGTAACGAGACTGATCCAATCAACTTTTGATCTAGGAATACGTTCATAACATTATCCTTTACTGCAAAATTATATCCTTCTTTACTTAATAAAGAAACTGATATAATGTTGCACATCATGTTCGGTATATAATAGCACTCATTCAGAATCAGTGTATTACGACTTGGTAATACTAAGTGATATTCGCCAACTTCTTTGGCTGCAATACTTGCACTATTCCCTACTTGAACGGAATGATCACCTTTTTCCCAGTTCTCTACCTTTACGTAGCCCATGTAATATTTTACATATGTGGTATCCCGATCCGGTATCTAATACCCAGGACGTAGGGTGTGTAGGGTTCCTAGGCATACTAATGAGATCTCACAAGGCATCAACCATGGCAATTTCAAAAATTTCCGGTGCCGAGAAACCCTAATACGGATCGTTAACTAGAGAATAGGCGAAAACGATAACTAGTTAACAACTTAACTTAGAGTAAACGGAAAATACAACCTTTGTAGATCCGGTACTCCACTTCCATAGCTCCGTGATGAAGTCCCCTCGCTGCGATCATCGGATCTCGGGCTCTAGCGTCGGCTTCATCGGAGAAATGGGCGGGCTAGGTCGTCGACTTCGATGCCGAAGATAATCTACGTCGAGGCAACACAAGATCAAGCTCCAACTTCACCAAGTCATGAAACTTATGAAGAAAACACCCTATACTACTTGGCAAGTGGTAGAGGATGAAGAAATAGGAAGTGGGTTCACTTTAGAATTAGATTTCTCACTCTTTTTCTCAAGTTGCCATAAATGGTAAGAAGCTTTCTTCTTTGTTCAAGAAGAAGAAGAAGAAGAAAGAATATGATAATTCTTTCTCAAAATAGAAAATAATATGATACTTATCATATTGGCAACCATGATTAAGTGTAGAGAGTAAACCAAGGTTAGGTGAATGGTTAGGTTAGGCAAAGAAACAAAAATGGTTGAACTTTTTCAAAGCTTCATGAAGCTTCAAGTAAATCCAAAAAGCAACCATTTCTTTTCTTGCCTTAAAAGGAAATAAATAAATAAATGAATAAATAAATTAAACAAAACCCTAACCATTTACTTAACCAAGGTTTAAACTAAACATACACACAAACATGCATGTATCATCAAACATGATACAATCAAGTGCACAAAAATATATCACATATACAATGTGCACATCAAGTGAGAAAATCCATCTTAAGTGAACCAATACTAGTTAATTTAAAGTAATATATCAAATATATAATTATACATTAAATCATTAAATCAACACTTGATTTAACGATCCGGTCATATCGCATATAACCGACTAATATCCAATGTATCGGCTTATCGAATCAATCCTTGATTCGATAACGAGGTTATATCACATACAACCATTCGATACATTCATCGCGAGAATAGAATACGGTATCACATACACGCATTATTCTCGGTCCCTCACATATCTCATATGCGCTGATATTTCGTTTCGCTTGAGCCAGGAAACCTCTGTGTAGGACTCTAAAGACTCGTCAATACGCCGGTAGCAGATGATGATCATATCAAGCACCCATAAGCCGCAAGCGGTCTGCTAAATGTAACGGCCACCCGGGTATTGAGCGATCAGAAGATCGACGAGCAAGCCCGCTCACACTCCTGTGAATCCAACCAGTAACACTTACCGTACAGTCCAGTCTCGTCGTCTGATATGTCGCATATCTCGCCTAGGGGTGGTAAACGTCAGACCCCAGTAGCTCGATAAGTCGTGTCGATATGAGGTCTATAACAGTTCGAGAAACTACTGGTAACACTTACCAGTAAATCTCAGCAACCCTGGCCAGCGATTTCCGGTTATAGCCAATCGAACACAGTGCAACATCAACTCCCTATACCGGGAGAGACGAATCCCCTCCTATCGCTCATTGCCTCCATGTGATTCGGGACTGTACCCAAAAACCACCGTTTTGCACGCCCTCTTGGACGTGGTAAGGTGGAAATCAAAGCACAGTGGGAATCACACAAGACTCTATGACGATCTCGGGTCAACAGACTACTCTGTACCAGTGTCACCAGAGAACTGCCATCTGACGTAAGGTATAATACCATCTGGGAGTTCTCGGCGAGTCCGTCCAGTGTACCGAGTCTCCACTGAGCTCCCGTATATCATCTCTGATGTCAAACACCAATGGATATGGGATCATCCATCGCCCATCTGTATGGGTCGAGAAGGTATACGCTAGTCTACACTGGTGTATCGATGCCCCGTCTCGATACACCCACGACTAGGGACTTTGAAGGATGTACTTATGGACTACCATGTCCCCACTAGTATGATCCGCATCATAGTCCAGGTAGTCAAGTACACATCCTAAGGGCTTTACCAACATGTAACAGAGAGACAATCAGTGTACACGTTAAGGTAAAGAGCAACCAGATAGCATACTATCATGTCGAGCAAGAAAGTCCTCCCTATATATGTCCAAGCATCCACTACAATTTACATCCTATGTATAGTAATGGCCTCTAGGGCATACATATAACTAACAATCTCCCACTTGCTCTAGGGCCATCTGAAAGCAGTGGTTGTAGTATCTCATACTCAACCATCCCTTAAAAGTATCTCTCTCGGAAAAGGCCTTTGTGAGTGGATCCGCCGTGTTGTCCTCTGAGTCTACTCTCCTAACCTCGATCCCTTGGAGATCAACCATCTCCATGATCAGGTGACACTGCCTTAGAATATGTATAGATCACTGATGGGACCGGCGTTCCTTGGCATAAGCCACAACTCCATTGTCTCACAATGGTAAGAACGTAGTTCATCTCATGAACCAATATACATCCAGATTGCCTCTTTGGTAGCATCTTAAGTAGCGATGTATCCAGCCTTTATCGTCTAGTGTGCCACGGTATCTAGCTTGGAACTCTTCCAACATACCGTCCCTTTACTAAGGGTAAAGATAATGCCTGTGACTGACTTTCAGTCGTCCTTATCACTCTGGAACCTTTCCAGTGATTCTCCCCAGGATCATCTGATACCATCTCACTATAACTAGTGTGTATCCTAACATCCAATTAGATCTATCTCATAGATCCAAAGTCCAGGATTTAGTAGGTATCACTTTGATCCTATATGGAGAATCATTATGATAAGCGGAGATTGATCGAGCGTAGCATAGGAAACTCCTTCCCTATCAAGAGTATGTCATCCACGTACTCTACGAGGATCGCTACCATACTCCCTACTACCTTTTTGTATATACAAGGTTCATCTACTATTTTGATGAAGTCAAACTATTTGACTACTATATCAAAACAGATGTTCCAACTCCGCGATGCCTGCTTTATCCTATAAATCATCTTGTACACGTTTCCGCTGCTCCCACTGTTTACGAAGCCCTCTGGCTGTGTACTTATAGACGCCCTCTTCTAAAACATCATTTAGAAAAGCTGTCATGACACCCAACCGCCAGATATCGTAGTCATGGTATGTAGCCGTGGCAAGTAGGATCCGGATGGACTTAAGCATAGCCACTGGAAAAAAGTTTCATCATTATCCATGCCTGGTTGATGACTAAAACCTTTAACAAGTCTAGCTTTGAAAGTCTCAACTTTTCCATCTACACCAAGTAATCTTCTCAAGATATACTTGCTCCTGATGGGGATTTAACCCTTCAGATATAGCAACTAAAGTCCATACTTTGTTGGTGTACATGGATTCCATCTCAGATCACTAAGCATCCAGCCATTCTTATAGAGTCTTACTCCTGATGGCCAGCTCGAAACTAGTTGGGTCATCATCTCATGATGCAATCCTCGCTCCCACTGTCATAGAGAAACCAAAGTATCTCTCAGGTGGGTGAGGAACCCTACTAGATCGGCGGAGAGGCTGAGGTTCGTTGGTTACTATTGAATCCTTCGGTTCTACCAAATCATCTGCTGTAGTTTGTATAGCTGAAACACTTCCAGTTCTACATAACTGACCTTGCCTCGAGCTTGTCTGGATTTTGCTTTTAGACATAGGCTGGACAACCCCAAATCTTAAGAAACTTAAGATATGGGCTCTTCCCTTTCCATATCACATATGAAGTGGTAGGCAACTGATTTGATTTGAACCCTATTCAATAGGTATGCAGCTTCTCAAGTGCATAACTCCCATAAAGGAAAATAGGAAACTCAGTAGTACTCATCATAGAGCACACCATATCACATAGGGTGCTATTACTCCGCCCCGATATACCATCGTGCTATGGTGTATACGGAGGAGTAATGCTGAGAAAAAATCTCATTCTCCTTTAGAATAGTCCAAGAATTCCGTGCTCAAGTATTCTCCTCCTTGATCTCATCAAAGGACATAATACTTATACCCGTATTGGTTCTCTACTTCTAACTTATATTCTGTGAATATCTCAAAAGGTTCGGACTTGTGTTTCAACAAGAACATATGTCTGAATATAAAGAGATCATCAGAGAATGTAATGAAGTACAAAGAACCGGTCTTGGCATGTGTAGACAGGGGACCTACATACATCAACATGTATCATCCCAAGAGTTCATTAACTCTTTCTCTGTTTCCAGTAAACGGAGCTATGGTCATCTTATCTTTGTGACATGACTGGTGAGTTTCACAAGATGTAAATTCAAACTAATTTAAATATGCATCTTTATGTAACTCTAGCTATTCGGGTCACATTGATCTGACCTAGTCTACAATATCTCAAGAAGGAATCCGTTCATTTCTGAACTCTTCCTCTTGTGTGTGTTCCATATACTAAGAACTGTAGTTTGATTTAGAACATCAATGCTTTTAGATAACGTGCCTGAACCGATCAACATTCGATATAGGAAATGTTCAAAACATTATCCAACAATACAAAACTATATCCTTTCTTTACTAATAAAGAGACTGATATGATTTTGTATATCAGGCTCAGTATCTAATAACATTCGTTCAGAATCAATGTATTGGTAATACAGGGTGACAGTGACCAACAGACTTGGCTGCAACACTTGCCCCGTTTTCTGTCTCATGAAACTTATCACCCGTTCTCAGTTCTCTGCCTTTCTGTAGCCCTATGAAACAGATTACATATCTGGGATCCTGTTCCGGTATCAGATACCGAGGACGCAGAGGATACTGAGAAACAGTTCTGTGTAACGAACACACCCGAAGGAGATGCATCATATGCACTTTTTTCGTTTGGGCGGAACGGGAATTCTGGTAATCCCTAATTTCCTGCTCTGTCTTATAACAATTATAAGTTGGAGCGGGACCAACGTTCCCCAGCTCAGTATAACAAGCGGGTTCGGTCAATATCCGTATTATTATCTTGATTAAGGCGTGACATGGTCGCTACCTGGAGAGAGAGAGAAGAAAACACTCAGTGTGCGCTCTTGCAAGAATAGATTGGTTATTATTTTATCTAATCAGGATGGCTCCCACTGTTTTTTATCAAATCTTCCTTCAAACCCTAAAAGGAAAGACTAGCCGGGATTAATTACACACTATAAGTTCGCCAATCTTTCATCCAGGCCAGTGTCGGTACTTTGAGGGAGGTCCCCCGTGCTTTCGCACGAACCTAATTAATGTAAACCTCGTTTTCCCAGAGACGTAACCCCGTTGACACCTTCTAGACACCTACTTGATCGGCTAATTGTAATGTGTAAAACTCTCCCAGGAGTAACTCTTACTCGCAGCGGGTATCGGGATCTAACTATCTCATAGAAGGTATGCAATCTCATTGCAAATTTCAACACTTGAAATTCCCGATAATATTTTGCCCCAGACGATCTATGACCTTGATAAGGTCAACAAACCATAGAACGTAAGTCAAGTTCGACCCGTCATTTCTTGATTGAATCAAACCCACCCGCACGACCCTTGACAAGGTCAACAAGGCCGTATGACTACCCTAACCCAATCTGCATCATATGCCTAAGCAGATAAATACTGGTTAGCTACCGCACACTGCGCCTTGACAAGGTCAACAAACGCAGCACGAATACTAGACAGGACTTATCTGAAATGACGGAGGGCTACGACAGGTTTCTCTGAAAACCTATTACGTAATGAACTTGATATCGTTGTAGGATCGAATGAATTTTGAAATGGAGTATTTTTGAGGCTTTTCTAGTTTTGCTAAAGGGGTCACTCCCGGTGAAGGGATCGTCGGCCCTTTCCTCGTCGAATGAGGTGCGGGATATATCATATATATCACTGTGCAAAGAAAAAACTCTTAAAAGCAATCAAAAGACAAACCGAGTGTGTAGCATCTTCCAGTTATTGCTAAAGGGGTCACTCCCGGTGAAGGGATCGTCGGCCCTTTCCTCATCGAATAAGAGGCAGGATATATCATATATACCGCTGTGCAAAGCAAGAACTGTATCTACCTGTTTTATTTTTGAAATTCGATTCTACAACATCTTAGGTTTCTTTTATTTCGTTAATCTCATTAATGAAGTCCCATCATTTAAGTTACCTAAACATCACAGATAAATACGACGTACACTTATGCCATCCGCATTCGCCTCGATGTCCCCTCGTGCACCGTTAGGTTAGGTAACTAACGGCAGAGCGGGGCAGGGCTAGCGCGGGTGTAAAACATAAGTAACGCCTATATAATATATCATATATACTATATACAGTATCTATCACAGAACATATCACATGATCACATCACAGATATCGCAGCAGAAGAATCATATGAAATATTGGATATACTAGGACGTCCGTGTTTTCAATACGAGCCAGTATAAAACACGGATTCCACAGTCGCGATGAATAGCCAAAACCCACACCCCTCGACCCCTACGAGAGCGGCAAGGAACCCTACCAATTCTAGAGTTAGGAGACCCGGACTCGACTCCTCGAGTTGGTCTCCCACTGGACTCCAGAACCCGGTTACTTGTGCCCTCCTCCCTGGGTCTATCCTAGTGCGGAAAAGAAAATAATATACAAAAGGTGACATCTTCCGCAACCTGAAAGTGCCCCAATAAAAGAATATTACATACAAGTTTTTACATGAATGAAAATGAAAAACACTCATCTCACATAAAAAAAACCCTGGCTATTCAAACACGACGATCCAATATAACATATCCAGCAACACATAACATCACATGTCATCAACGTAAGTAAACATGCGTATCCCAATTGTCGTTGACATATAGCAACGAAACCGGCGATACCACATATTACACTTACGGTCACAGAAAAGAAAGTGTAAAACTACAACAGTTGGAATCCGCAACCTCTTTAGACATCGCATGCCTAAACAAATGAATTTCTTAGACATCGCATGCCTAACAATTATAAACCCCGCATTTTAGTCTCATTATCGAAAACTCTTTTCAATATCAAGTCGGGCAATTCAACAAGATTTCCGACATCCTGATCGAATGCTCGTCGCAAACTTCAGTAGACGACCGCACCCCCGATGCCGTCGACGAAGTGCACCAAGGCAAAACACCGCTGCCGCGAGCACCCGAACGGATGCTTTCGGCGACGGGGTCTCCTACAGTCACTTGGTCGGGGCTAAGGGGTGTAGCTGTCTATTAAGTTTATCCGGCGAGTATCCACGTACGCTACGTGATTGCGACGGACTTTTGATCGCATCAAAATTTCGTGGCAACCGATCAAGTGAGACTAAAGTGCTATGTTTATAACATTCAAATCAGTTATCTCATAACTCCTTGTGGATTCCAAATATTGTATCACATTACAGATAAACAGAAAATGTTAAACTTTCCGATCGAACAGTCAAACACCCAAGTCAAACACCCGAACGGATGCTTTCGGCGATGGGGATCTCCTACAGTCACCTGGTCGGGGCTAAAGGGTGTTGTTGTCTATTAAGTTTATCCGGCGAGTATCCGCGTACGCTACGTGATTGCGACGGACTTTTGATCGCATCAAAATTCCGTGGCAACCGATCAAGTGAGACTAAAGTTCTATGTTTATAACATTCAAATCAGTTATCTCATAACTCCTTGTGGATTCCAAATATTGTATCACATTCCAGATAAACAGAAAATGTTAAACTTTCCGATCGAACAGTCAAACACCCAAGTTTTCCCGAAACAGCTCAACACATCAAACAAGTTTAAAAACATTCACTTCATGCCTCAGTACCAACGGTCCAGCCGTAGAAGAGTCAAGCCAACGCCTCACATGTGGCACGCCGTACTGCCCCAAACCCTAAGGTTCAAAGGGCAGTTCAAGACGGTCACATAATCGAGTTAAGGTTTGTTGTCTTCTAGAGGGTCCATCGAGTTACATGCACTACTTAGAACGTCTTTAAACCACGGAAAAATCCAACACTTGGAAATTTCCCAACAGGGGAAAAATTGGGTATTTATATCCGGTCGAACTTTTTAACATATTCTAAATATCCGAAAAACCCAACGAAATTAAAAATTCCGATCGAAACAACGACTACAAAATAAACACCAAAATACTCAACTCTTGAGTCAGTGTTAAAAATGCCCAGAAAATAGAAAAAACAGAGGTATGAATTACTGTGAAAAGATCCGTCACTAATTCCATTACATTGCCGTGGAACCGCCGCCAATGGGGGGTAATTGCCGCGGTTCCGCGGCCATGTAGAGGAGTTAGGGGCTCGTTTTTCATAGTAATTCTTAGAGTACCCTGATGAATTTTTTAAGCATTTTTAATTTGGAAAAATCCAAGATTTTAAAAAATGTACAGAGAGGGTTTTAATTTGTCGATTACGGGTTCGATCAGGGTTTTAACATCGTTAACACATCGCCTAAGGCTCTAGCTAGGCTCTGATACCACTGTAGGGTTCCTAGGCACACTAATGAGAACTCACAAGGCATCAACCATGGCAATTTCAAAAATTTCCGGTGCCGAGAAACCCTAATACGGATCGTTAACTAGAGAATAGGCGAAAACGATAACTAGTTAACAACTTAACTTAGAGTAAACCGAAAACACAACCTTTGTAGATCCGGTCCTCCATCTCTATAGCTCTGCGATGAAGTCCCCTTGCTGCGATCATCGGATCTCGGGCTCTAGCGTCGGCTTCATCGGAGAAATGGGCGGGCTAGGTCGTCGACTTCGATGCCGAAGATGATCTACGTCGAGGCAACACAAGATCAAGCTCCAACTTCACCAAGTCATGAAACTTGTGAAGAAAACACCCTATACTACTTGGCAAGTGGTAGAGGATGAAGAAATAGGAAGTGGGTTCACTTTAGAATTGGATTTCTCACTCTTTTTCTCAAGTTGCCATTAATGGTAGCAAGCTTTCTTCTTTGTTCAAGAAGAAGAAGAAGAAGAAGAAAGAATATGATAAGCCTTTCTCAAAATAGAAAATAATATGATACTTATCATATTGGCAACCATGATTAAGTGTAGAGAGTAAACCAAGGTTAGGTGAATTGTTAGGTTAGGCAAAGAAACAAAAATGGTTGAACTTTTTCAAAGCTTCATGAAGCTTCAAGTAAATCCAAAAAGCAACCATTTCTTTTCTTGCATTAAAAGGAAATAAATAAATAAATGAATAAATAAATTAAACAAAACCCAAACCATTTACTTAACCAAGGTTTAAACTAAACATACACACAAACATGCATGTATCATCAAACATGATACAATCAAGTGCACAAAAATATATCACATATACAATGTGCACATCAAGTGAGAAAATCCATCTTAAGTGAACCAATACTAGTTAATGCAAAGTAATATATCAAATATATAATTATACATTAAATCATTAAATCAACACTTGATTTAACGATCCGGTCATATCGCATATAACCGACTAATATCCAATGTATCGGCTTATCGAATCAATCCTTGATTCGATAACGAGGTTATATCACATACAACCATTCGATACATTCATCGCGAGAATAGAATACGGTATCACATACACGCATTATTCTCGGTCCCGCACATATCTCATATGCGCTCCTATTTCGTTTCGCTTGAGCCAAGAAACCTCTGTGTAGGACTCTAAAGACTCATCAATACGCCGGTAGCAGATGATGATCATATCAAGCACCCACAAGCCGCAAGCGGTCTGCTAAACGTAACGGCCACCCGGGTATTGAGCGATCAGAAGATCGATGAGCAAGCCCGCTCACACTCCTGTGAATCCAACCAGTAACACTTACCGTACAGTCCGGTCTCGTCGTCTGAAATTTCGCATATCTCGCCTAGGGGTGGAAAACGTCAGACCCCAGTAGCTCGATAAGTCGTGTCGATATGAGGTCTATAACAGTTCGAGAAACTACTGGTAACACTTACCAGTAAATCACAGCAACCCTGGCCAGGGATTTCCGGTTATAGCCAATCGAACACAGTGCAACATCAACTCCCTATACCGGGAGAGACGAATCCCCTCCTATCGCTCATTGCCTCCATGTGATTCGGGACTGTACCCAAAAACCACCGTTTTGCACGCCCTCTTGGACGTGGTAAGGTGGAAATCAAAGCACAGTGGGAATCACACAAGTCTCTATGACGATCTCGGGTCAACAGACTACTCTGTACCAGTGTCACCAGAGAACTGCCATCTGACGTAAGGTATAATACCATCTGGGAGTTCTCGGCGAGTCCGTCCAGTGTACCCAGTCTCTACTGAGCACCCGTATATCATCTCTGATGACAAACACCATTGGATATGGGATCATCCATCGCCCATCTGTATGGGTCGAGAAGGTATACGCTAGTCTACACTGGTATATCGATGCCCCGTCTCGATACACCCACGACTAGGGACTTTGAAGGATGTACTTATGGACTACCATGTCCCCACTAGTATGATCTGCATCATAGTCCAGGTAGTCAAGTACACATCCTAAGGGCTTTACCAACATGTAACAGAGAGACAATCAGTGTACACGTTAAGGTAAAGAGCAACCAGATAGCATACTATCATGTCGAGCAAGAAAGTCCTCCCTATATATGTCCAAGCATCTACTACAATATACATCCTATGTATAGTAATAGCCTCTAGGGCATACATATAACTAACAGGGTGAACTGAGAAACAGTTCTCAATAACTAACACACCCGAAAAAGATGCATCAGCATGCATGTTCTTGGTTTGGGCTGTATGAGAATCCAGATATTCTCCTGTTTCCTGTTCAGTCTTATTACTCTTATAAGAAAAAACGGGACCAACGTTCCCTTGCTCGGTATAATAAGCGGGTTCAGTCAATACATCCATATTTTTATCTTGATTATGGCCTGACATGGTCGCTACCTGGAGAGAGAGAGAAGAAAACACTTTAGCGTATGCTCTTGCAAGATTAGATTGGTTATTATCTTATCTAATCAGGATGTCACCCACTGTTTTTATCAAATCTTCCTTCAAACCCTAAAAGGTAAGATTAGCCGGGATTAATTACACCCTACAATATGGTCAATCTTTTAGCCAGATCAGTGTCGGTACTTGAGGGAGGTTCCCCGTGCTCTCCCACGGACCTAATTAAAATAAACCTCGTTTTCCCATAGGCATAACCCTGTTAACACCTTTCTAGACACTTACTTGATCGGCTAATTTTCCTGTGTAAAACTCTCCCAGGAGTAACTCTTAATCGCAGTGGCTATCGGGATCCAACTATCTCATAGGAGGTATGAAATCTCATTGCAAATTTCAACACTTGAAATTCCCGATAATGCTTTTACCCCTAGCAACTTATGACCTTGGCTAAGGTCAACAAATCATAAGTGCTAGCCAAGTTCAACCCGTCATTTTCCGATTGAATTAAACCCACCCATACGACCCTTGGCTAAGGTCAACAAAGTCGTACGACTACCCTAACTCAATCACATCTCTTGTTTTAGCAGATAAATACTAATTAGCTACCGTACACCACGCCTTGGCTAAGGTCAACAAACGCAGCACGAATACAAACTAGTCTCTATCTGAAATGACGGAGGGCTATGCAGGTTTTTCAGAAAACCATGAGCCTAATGAACTTGATATCGTTGTAGAAACAAGTGATTTTGAAAAGGTGTGTTTTTGAGGCTTTTCTAGTTTCGCTAAAGAGGTCACTCCCGGTGAAGGGATCTCGACTCTTTCCCCATCGAATAAGGTGCAGGATATATCATATATACCGCTGTGCAAAGCAAGAACTATATAAGCTGTCAAAAACTAAACCGTGAGTTTGTAGCATCTGCCATTTAGCTAAAGAGGTCACTCCCGGTGTAGGGATCTCGGCTCTTTCCTCATCGAATAAGGTGCAGGGTATACCATATATACCTCTATGCAAAGCGAAACTGTAGCTACCCTTTTTATAAAGTTTTGATTCTACAACATCTTTTAGGTTTCTTTTCTTTTATTAATCTCATTAATAAAACCCTTCAGCTTATGCTTCCTAAGCATCACAGAAGGAACGAAAGAAGTAATATTTATATATCAGCATATATATATAGTATAAGCATTCGTCTCAGGCATTAATATGATCTCATCATAGAACATTGCAGCAGATGAACATATATGAAATATTGGATATACTAGGATGTCTGTGTTTTAATACGAGCCTGTATAAAACACGGATTCCACGGTTGCGATGAATAGCCAAACCCACACCCCTAGACCCCTACGAGAGCGGCAAGCAACACTGCCAATTCTAGGGTTAGGAGACCCGGTCTCGACTCCTCGAGATGGCCTCCCACTGGACTTTAGAACCCGGTTACTTGTGCTCCCCTCCTTGGGTCTACCTAATGCGGAAAAGTAAATAATATACACTGGTGACATCAACCTCATCCCGGAAGTGCCCCAATAAAAGAATATTACATACAAATGAATTTTACAAGAATGAAAATAAAAACCCTCATCTCACATAAAAACCCCGGCTATTCAGAACACGACGATCCAATACAACATATCACAGCAATACATAATATCTCATATCATCAACGTAAGAAAGTATGCGTATCCCGATTGTCGTTGATGTATAGCAACGAAGCCGGCGATACACCACATACTACGCTTACGATCACAGAAAAGAAAGTGTAAAACTACAACATTTGGAATCCATAATCACTTTAGACATCGTAAATCCGAAATATCACATACTTCGCATTTTATGCCTAACTATATGAATTCCACATATTGTATCACATTCCAGATAAATAGAAAATATTAAACTTTCCGATCGAATAATCAAATACCCAAGATTTTCTAAATAGCTCAACACTTGAGCGGAGTTCAAAAAGTCCCAGAATACGTCACAGTACCAATGGTCCAGCCGTAGAAGGGTCAAGCCAACGCCTCACATGTGGCAACGCCGTACTGCCCCAAACCCTAAGGTTTAGAGGCGGTTCAGACGGTCACATAATCGAGTTAAGGTTTGTGTTCTTCTAGAGGGTCCACCGCATTACTTGCACGTTTTTCCGAAAGATTTAAACTCAAGAAAAATTCAACACTTGAAAGTTTTTCGTGCCGGGAAAAAGTGAGTTAATGATATCCGTTCGAACATTTTAACAGTTTCTAAAATATCCGGAAAACAGAACGAAATTAAATTTTCCGATCGAATCAACGAATTCAAAATAATCCCCAGGACACTCAACACTTGAGTCAGATTAAAAAATACCCAGAAATATGCAATAACAGCTACGGTTATTACTGTGCCAAAACCAAAGAACAATTCGACTGTACGGCCGCGGTTCCGTGGCGCAAGCAAGGTATTGCCGTGGTTCCGCGGCGGTCCGTACGAATTACCTGCTAGTTTTCCACAGTAATACTTATAATTCCCTGTTGAATTTTTTTAGTATTTTTAATACGGGAAAAATCACATTTTAAAAAATTGTCCAGAGAGGGGGTCATTATGTATGTTTCGGGGTTCGATCAGAGTTTTAACTTCGTATACACGTCGCCTAATTCTCTAGCTAGGCTCTGATACCACTGTAGGGTTCCTAGGCACTCTTACAAGGGTTAATAAGGCATCAACCATACCCGAATAAAATTTTTGACCTGCCGAACAACCCAAAGCTGGGATCTTTGCTAGCTTATTAGGGTTTAACATGCAAATAAACATCTTTACAACTAAGTGTGAGGGATTACAACCTTTGTAGTCCGCTCCTTCGCTTCATAAGCTCTGAGTAGAAGTCCCTTCGCCACAATCCACGATCTCCCGGACTCAAGAGAGGCTCCACAACTCGAACGATCCATGCTAGCTTGTAGTCTTCCTTTTCTCCGATGATCTACCTCGAAGTTTCTATAACTCAAGCTCTCTCAATCTAATGAGGTGAACACCCTAATCTAATTGGCTAGATTAGATGAGGATGATGGAGTAGTATTTATGCTTTCTTCTTATATCAAATTCTCACTCTTAATCATCACAAAATGAAAACCTAGTAAGCTTTCTCAAAACTCAAGGTTGAAGAAGAAGAAGAAAAAAATGCATTAATCCTTTTGTGAGGAATAATGAAATGATATATGATTAATAATGTAACCATGGTCAACCATGACTAGGTTAACCCATATAGAGAATTAACTAAGGCTAGGGTTTGGGTTGAGTTAAAGAATGAATCATAAGAAAATATCAACATAATATCTTAACTCATGACAAAAGAAAACCTTCTAGAAGGTTCATGAAAGAACTAACCCAATTCAAACCCTAACCTTGTTTAATCTCCACTAAACATGTTACATTAGTAATCATATCATGTTACAATAATATATATCACATATATATATTATTTATTTGTAACAAAAGAAAATAATACAATTAATATATATCGCATATATATCAATGTATTACCCGGGGAGAAAATGAAATAATAAAGCGAGCCAAAATTAAATAATGTAATGCAATATATCATATATATTATTATACATTAAATCATCGAATCAACACTTGATCCGACAATCCGGCTATATCGAATATAACCGACTAATATATCATGTACCGATTCATCGAATCAACACTTGATCCGATGACCCGGCTCATATCTAAATATCACGAGAATATAATACGGTATCTCATATCGCATTATCCTCGGTCGTGCACATATCACATATGTGCCCCTACTCCGTTTTTCTTGAGTCAAGAAAGCTCTGTGTAGGACTCTAAAGAATCGTCAATACGCCGGTAGCAGGTGATGATCATATCAAACACCCACAAGCTGCAAGCGGTCAGCTAAACGTAACAGCCACCCAGGTATTTAGAGATCAGAAGATCAACAAGCTAGCATGTTCATTCTCCTGTGAATCCAATCAGTTACACTCCCGTACAGTCCGGTCTCTTCGTCTGATGTCTTGCATATCTAATCTAGGGGTGGTATACGTCAGACCCTAGTAACCGATAAGTCGTGTCGATGTGAGGCTCATAACGGGTCGAGAAACTACTGGTAACCCTTACCAGTAAATCTCTATATCATCCCCGGCTAGGGACTTCCAGTTATACCCAATCGAACACAACACAACATCAACTCCCTATACCGGGAGAGACGAATCCCCTCCTATCGCTCATTGCCTCCATGTGATTCGGGACTGCACCCAAAAGCCACCGTTTTGCACGCCCTCTTGGACGTGGTAAGGTATAAATCAAAGCACAGTGGGAATCACACAAGACTCTATGACGATCTCGGGTCTACAGACTACCCTGTACCAGTGTCACCGGAGAACTGCCATCTGACGTGTGGTATATCACCATCTAGGAGTTCTCGGCGAGTCCTTCCAGTGTACCCAGTCTCCACTGAGCACCCGTACACCATCTCTGATGTCAAAACACAGATGGATATGGAATCATCCATCGCCCATCATATGGGTCAAGATGCGTATACACTAGTCTACTCTGGTGTATCGATGCCCTGTCTCGGCACACCCTCGACTAAGAACAGTTATAGGATGTACTCATCGACTACCGTGGCCCCACTAGTATGATCTCATCATAGTCCCAGTAGTCGAGTACAGATCCTAATGGCTTTATCAACATGTGTGAGTAAGACAGTAAACTAATATAAGTCAACATGTTAAGATAAAGGAAAACCAAATAGCATACTATAATGACGAGAAAGAAAGTCCTCTCTATATATATCCAAGCATCCATTATAATATACATCATATGTACAACAATGGCTTCTAGGGCATATACATAACTAACACGAAGATCACGAAGGAGGTTTTTTCAAATCGAAGAGGAGCCTTATAGAGTCGCGTGGACTTCAACCCGGAGCTTTAGAAGAGGACTCGAACTACAAAGGTTGTATTCTCTTTTCTTCTCTTTAGTTCAACACATCACAAAGGCAAACCCTAATAATCTAGTAAATATCTTGTTAGTCTAACTTAGCACCTAATCAAATTTAAAATTTGGCATGCTTGATGCCTCTAGAACCTTATGGTGATGCTAAGGTCGACTTTCATGGTATCAGAGCCAAGCTAGAACATTAGGGTAACTTGTAGCGACGTTAGAAATCCGCCGTTTTTTTCGCGCAAAAACTGCCGATAAAAACAGTTTCAAAAATTGATGTTTTGAGTTGTTTGCACAACCCGCGGGGTCACGGTTTGAACCGAGAAGCCGTGGGGTTGAGCGTGTGCACCCCCTGGGGGACCATAGACCGGACCAACACCCCAAGACCACCACAAGCTGGCCTTGGGGGTGGGTGACCCGAGAGCATCCCAATTGGGTGCTCTCCGGTCTGCCTACTCTAAGGGGCCACTTCGTGGTGGCCCCCGCCGGTGGGTACCCCCTCGAGACCCCCCATTCGACAGTTAATTTTTTGATCTTCGCCTCCGTGAAGATTCAGGCGGGTTTCGAGTTCGTTTCGACTCCCGGATTGGCTTAAAATGATCTGTTTTGGAACTTTAGCTCACTGGATTATTCAAGTCTTGGAAAAATTGGTTAAGTTTGCTAATTGTGTGCGGAATTTTAATGTCGCCGTTACTATACAAGCTTTATGATGTGTGATACAATTATTAGATCCAGATTAATTAGTTTTATGAAAACTAGTTAGTATATTGTAAAGTTAGCCGTTTAGTCTCAATTGATTGATTGCCGCGAAGTTTTGATTTGGATCAAAACTCCGTTGCAATTGCGTATTGTACGCGATCACTAAGACGGGAATCTTGTATAATTATCCGATAAACAAATTGAAAAGAGTTTTCAATTTGAGACTAAAATGCAAGTTTTATAAGTTAGGTATGAAATCCGGAATATGAGATATTCCGGATTTATGATGTATAAGGATATTGCGGATTCTAATTATTGTAGTTTTCTAATTTCTTTTTTGTGACCATAAGTGTAATATGTGGGGTATCCCAATCTCATTGCTATATGTCAATGAGGTTTAGGGATACGTATATTTGCTTACGTTGATGATATGTGATATCATCTGTTGCTGTTGATATGATTTATTGGATTATCGTGAAAGAATAGCCGGGGCGGTTATATGAGATGAGGGTGTTTATTTTCATTCATGTAAAATCTGTATGTAATATTCTTTTATTGGGGTACTTCCGGGTTGAGGATGATGTCACCACTGTTGTATATTATTTACTTTACCGCATTAGGATAGACGCAAGGTGGGGAGCACAAGTAACCGTGTTCTAGAGTCTAGTGGGAGACCATCTCAAGGAGTTGAGACCGGGTCTCCTAACTCTAGAATTGATAGGGTTACTTTCCTCTCTCGTAGGGTTCTATAGGATGTGGGTTTGGCTATTCATCACGACCGTGGAATCCGTGTTTTACATCACTGGCTAAATTTAAAACACATACATCCTAGTATATCCAATATTTCATATGTTGCTTGATTCTGTGATGTTGATCATATAGCTGCGTGAGACGAATGTACTATTATATATATGATATATAATAAACGTTGCTTATGTTTTGCACCCGCCCTAGTCCAGCCCCCGCTCTGCCGGTAGTTAAGTAACTGTTCATATCAGATTTTTGCATTTTTATACCGCCCATTCTTGATCGCATTGCATATAGGTAGGTACTTTTGATCCGTGTTTGCTAAATAATTATAGGTTATAGGTTCTCAGCTCTAAACAGTGAAAATCATGAAAAGGCGCAACAAATTCAGGACTACTGCCAGCAACAGATAAATACGGGTCTCTGCTCACTATCCGTATGATACCGCCTACCGGTTTAAAGAAAAAAATGGCAAATCATTGGTCATTTCATACACAAAGCACAAGGGGCAGCACAAGTTCCAAGACTTCAACGCGGAGCTCAAGAAAATAAAAGCGAAAAGTCCACAACATTTCATCTTTTGCACTGCTGAAAATCTGGGAGAAAACTGAAGAGATTCTGAGAAACCAAGTGTACCAAACAGAAGAGAAAAGCAGCATGGAGAAACCCAGAAATTCCAAGCATCCAATTCAACCAAACGGTCGCTGAACCACGGCCAATATGGCACTTAGGCCGCGGATCCGCGGCCGAGTCAACTCAGTATTAACTCGGATTTTTAGAGTATTCTTGTAACTTCATTTTGGCTCAGATTGTATCCCAAGGATTTCATTTGCCTGCCTATAAATAGTCCAGTTCTAAGCCAAGTAAAGGGTGCTTTTCTTTGTATTAGATTTTAGGATAAGTGTCTGTAGTTCTTCTTCATCTTCATCTTTCTCCATTAAAACTGTAGTAAGTTTCATGAGTGATGATGAATAAAAGAAGAGTTCTTTTTATTAACCTGCATGTGTTGTGATTGTGTTATTATTATTTGCTAGTAATTTTCATTTGTTAAAGTAGTTTTTGTAATTTGCTTGTTTGTTTTCCTTTTTCCTCTTTTTCTTTATCCTTACAACAATGATGCTTAAGTATGATCCTTGCCAAAATGAGGTTTCAAATAGCTAGTTGTAATTTCCTAAACCCCTTTCTTTCTATCTTCTTTCTTTATTTTATTTTCTTTTCCTTTTTAATGGGTGAGTAGTTTCTCACCTGTTAGGGTAGGATGAGGGAAGTATGAGAGAACAAAATCTCTCTCACTCTTTTCTTTACCCAACATCTTAATTCGGACTACCGTTAAATGAACCACAATCCGCTCCCAACGGCACCCTATCTTACATGGTAGCGGTGATATCCTAGTGAGACAGGTTGTAGTTGAATTAACCGGAGGTTAAGGCTAAGAGCCAAGAACGGACGGACAAGGACCAAAAGAAAGGAACTAATCGTTGGAAAGCCTAGCTTATACTCACAAGTTTTCTTTCTGGTCGTGTTAATCCCCGTTGTTGCCGATTACCATAACACCGATATTAAGGGTGGCAACGAAAGAAGTGAGCGACTTCTAACTCAAACTAACCTAATCCTAATTCTAACAAGCTCTCTTTATACTTATTTTAGCACATAGTGAAACTAAACAAACCTGGACAAATTGGACTTAACTCGTTAAAACACTAAGAAAAAGATTCCCATCTCCCTGCAGACAACCCGTACTCAACCGGCTAGCTATCAAGTGAAACCGCTTTGATTGCTGTAATTAAAACTAAGCACGCAAAAACTTTAACAATCAAATGGCGTCGTTGCCGGGGAGACGTAGTTTATTTCTTTTTGTAATTTCGGGTTAATTTGTGAATATAAATATAACCAAAAAACCAAAAAATTGTAAAAATCATCTTGATTAGTTTTTGTGCAAGTGTGCAGGATAGGAAGAAGGTCAAGTTCAGTGCCAAAGTCGTGGGGAGTTAGACCTATATCTCGCGGCTACACCGCGGCGGATCAAGACGGGACCACGGACTAATGTTAAATTCTGGAGCAAATTCAGTGACCAAATCAAGATTCAGGGGCTCTAAACAGGAATAGGATACCAAACTCAGCACAGAAAAGAAATTTGAAGCTCCAACTCAACTATACAGCCGCGGAAACGCAGCACAAGTGCATGTTTGACCGCTGAACCGCGGTCCAACTGTGACGTCAGAACACAAAAATTCTCTGTGAGTATCCCAATCCTCTTCTCACCTCCTCTGAACTCCACTGAAATATTCTCTCTGCAGCATTCTTTGCACAAACTCTCTTCCCCTCTCCAATAAAATTGTTTTTATGCAGAATTCTTTGCGCCGCCGCCAAATAATTTTTTGCAAGTGTTTTAGATTTTTGGTTATTACTGTTTTGCATAAATAATACAGACTTTAAGAGGCTATAACACCAATTCAGATTGGGTGGGGATTTCATCACCCTTCCTAAGACCCCAAAAATCACTAAAAGCATACGCATTACCCTTGAGCTTAATAAAAAATATCTAGACTCAGCCAACTAAGGACTATCATGCTCAATAAGACAGAGGAAGGTTGTGGGAATTCGATCGTTTATCTAAACTTGACTCTATGGTGCCTAGGCTAGACAAGTGAGAAAGGTAATTTTAAAAGGCCCGTCTCACGGTGATTCGTGAGCGGAACTCTCCTTATCTCACTTGTGCTTACCTGGCTACAATTGGCAGTGAAGAGACGATTTGAGGGTTATCTCACAACTTGTCACTTTGGAACAGTTAGGAGCAGTCTAGTGGACTTTGAAGACCATAGCTCTAGGTATGATTGTGCATGTTTTGACTGGGATTGTGTGAAGTTGTGCTATAAGTCCGTGCATATTTTTGCAAAACTCTTTGTAAAAAAAATAAAACAACAAAACAAAAACTTTTATAAAAACTTGCCCACGCCAGAATTCCATTTCACCCACCATTCATCCGCATTTCTCCATTGACGTTTTCTTACCCTCACCTTCTACGCTTTGACTATACTAAACTCGTTTAGTGTATGTCCGGTTGGATTCGGGACACTAGTTCCCACCTAGTCCGCGTTACGTTAGTCACTACCGACTACGCGATCAACTCCGGTGTCGAAACACTCTCCACACCACTTTCACCCTTACCTTTGCTGGCCAACTCCGACATTGACCGGGATTCTGTTCATACATCCTCACCATCACTATCACCAAATTCTTCTTCTGAGATGTCATGATTTCCTCCTATCATCCCTTTACCTCCCCCGGGACTGATTCCACCTCATTGGGTGCGAATAACCCACAACCATCTCCTGTTGAAGCGCCGCAGTGAATCGCGCTCCAGGATCGTTTCTATCCTACCCGCTCTGCACTTCCAACCTGTCTTTCACTTCCGCCGGCCAATGGGGATAATTTCGAAATTAAGCCCCACTTCATCAACATGTTGCCCAAATTTCATCGGCTGGAATTCGAAGATGCCTACATCTTCATTAACAAGTTCCAGAACGTCTGTGTAATGATGAAGACAACCCAACTGTCCGACGATGCTATACGGCTACGAGTCATTCCTTTCACTCTGTGTGACCTTGCTGAGAAGTGGCTGTATAGCAATGCATCGCATTCCATAACCAGTTGGGATGAGTTTGTAAAAGCGTTTCTTAAAAAATTCTACCCAAATCACAAGACCGTGAAGATCCGAAACGAAATCAACCAATTTTCTCAACTTCCTACCGAACCTTTTTGGAAGTGCTTTGACCGATAGAAAGACCTTCTTCTTCAATGCCCTCATCACGGTATTGAGAAATGGCAACTTATCCAGACCTTATATGAGGTCCTGAATCCAGCAACTAAGCAGTTGTTGGAAACCATTTGTCAAGGCCATTTCCTATCCAAATCTGACGAGGAAGCTTGGCAATTCTTCGACGATCTTGCTGAACAGACGCTTCAATGAGAAAGCACCAGACCGAACACTTCGTCTACTTCTTCTACTTCTTCCGGTCTCTCCAGGGGAGGAGTTCATCAACTTGACATCTCAATTGCAATGAAGGCCGAGATGGCAGCAATCACGCGAAAACTAGAAGCAATTAAGAGCAAATTCTCATCTCCTACTCCTGCCCCTGCTCTTCCCCCTTGTACTATCTGCGCTTGTTGTTTTGATCCATCCCATTTGACCGAAGAGTGTCCTTATAATCCACCTGCTCAAGGACAGGATCAGGTCAATGCTGCATTTCAGCAAAGACCAAGAAATGATCCATACTCTTCAACTTACAATCCCGGTTGGAGGAATCACCCCAATTTCGCCTGGAATCAGAACCAGCATCAATTCCAAGTCCACAACAACTTCTAGAGGCCTCCTCCTCCTCCTCAACAACAAGCTCAGCAACAAACTCAACAACAATATCAGCAGCCCTTCGAACCCCAACCTATTCAAAATACGACGAACAACTTTGCACCCAACAGTTCTTTTCCTCAAAACAACTTTGTTCCGTCAAACAACGATAAGGTTTCGTCGCTAGAACGGAATCTGGAGGCATTTGTAAAGCAATCGACTCAATCCACCGCCAACATCAAGTCTTCCATTCAGTCTCTGGTGCAATACACTGCTGCACACGGGCAAAGCATAAAGACCATTGAAGCCCAGATTGCACAGCTGAACGTGGCGTTAAGCGAGCGAGAAAAAGGGAAGCTTCCATCTCAACCACTCCCAAATCCCGGTCACCCACATAATGTGCATGTTGCTCTTGAACAACAGAACCATAATGTGAGTGCTGTGATTACGTTGAGATCTGGAAGGATACTGCACAACAACACTGGCAGCAGATAGATGACGACACCCCTGCCGCTTCTTCTTCGTCGTCGTCTTCTAAGCCTATTCTCCATTCTTCAAAAGGCCTTCCTTCTTCCACTGCTCCGACCCACATCTCACTTCACGAAAACTCCAGCTCTGGGATCCGTTCCAACTCCACAATCTCCTCCACAAGCATTGGACTCAACTAATTTCAAAAATGTTCCATTTCCGAACCGGTTGAGGTCCAATAAACAAACTCCACAAATGGAGAAGATTTTGGAGTTGTTTAAATAGGTTAAAATCAACATTCCACTCTTAGAAGCAGTCCAACAAGTTCCTTCCTACGCAAAAATCTTGAAGGACTTGTGCACTAAGAAGAGGAAATCTCAGGTACCCAAGAAGGTTTTCTTAGCTAGTGCCATGAGTGATACTCTTACCCAGGCTTTACCTCAAAAACGGAAGGACCCTGGCTGTCCTACAATTTCAATAACCATTGGGGATGAGAACATCAACCGTGCACTTTTGGATCTTGGTGCCAGTGTTAACCTGCTTCCGTATTCAGTATATGAGCAACTAGGTGTAGGAGAGCTGAAACCCACACACTGTACTCTCCAAATGGCCGACCGATCTATCACCCATCCTAGGGGTGAGCTAGAGGATGTGTTAATAAAGGTAGGGGACTTCATATTCCCCGTTGACTTCATTGTTTTAGACACACAACCTGTAGCTAATCCCCGGAATCAAATTCCGGTGATACTCGGCCGCCCATTCCTTGCAACCTTAAATGCTGTGATCAATTGTCGAAATGGTTCAATGAACCTATCTTTTAGAAACATGACAATTGAACTCAACATTTTTAGGTTAGGGAATCAGCCATCCGAACCTAATGCTCATATACTCGATGTTTGTTCCATCCAAGAGATCGCCCCAGAGGACCGTGAATTCGAGGAATTCTTGTTCGATCACAGCAATCTTGACGCCACTAGTGCGTTCCTCCTTGAGCCTGCTGCTGCTTCTGCGCCCAACAATGATTTTGAGTGTTTCACGTTTTCGAATGATCTTGGCATGACGCCACCCGAGTTTGAATCCTTTGAATTTTCGGATGCGTTAGTTGAACTATCCACCTCGGTCGCATACACTCGTTTTGAGCCTCTGTTAGAATACTTTGAGTTTGAGACATTTTCACCAATCTTTCCTTCAATCGTTTCACCTCCAATGCTCGAACTCAAGTCGTTGCCGTCTTACCTCAAGTATGCTTACTTAGGTGAGAACGAGACCCTCCCTGTCATCATCTCGACTTCTCTAGCTCCAGAGCAGGAGAAAGCCCTTCTTACGGTCTTGCAAAGCAATCGGCAAGCTTTTGGCTGGTCAATGGAGGACATCAAGGGGATTGGTCCCCTGATCGTTGAACATCACATTCCTATGATGAATGATGCCAAACCAGCCAGGGATCTACAGAGGCGACTTAATCCAGTCATGAATGAGGCTGTGAAAAAAGAGATCGTCAAATGTCTGGATAGTGGTATCATTTACCCTATCACAGATAGCCAGTGGGTCAGTCCTATACACGTTATTCCTAAGAAGTCGGGCATAACGGTCATCACCAATGAGGCAAACGAGTTAATCCCTACTCACACCCAAACTGGGTGGCGAGTATGCATTGATTATAGAAAACTCAGCGCTGCAACGCGGAAGGACCACTTTCCGCTACCATTCATTGACCAGATGCTCGAACGATTGGCTGGACAAGAGTACTACTGTTTTCTGGAAGGCTACTCTGGCTACAACCAGATTCCCATCGCCGAGAAAGATCAGGAAAAAACTACGTTCACCTGTCCTTTCGGCACATTTGCATATCGCCGCATGCCCTTTGGGTTATGCAATGCTCCGCTACCTTCCAGCGGTGTATGATGGGAATTTTCTCTGACATGGTTGAGAAATTCTTGGAGATATTCATGGATGATTTCTCCATCTTTGGAGACTCTTTTGACGAGTGTCTGCAACATCTCGACGCTGTCCTAACCCGGTGTAAGGATAAAAACCTCACTTTAAACTGGGAGAAGTGGCACTTTATGGTACGCGAAGGTATTGTCTTAGGACATATCATTTCGCAAAATGGAATTGAGGTTGACAAAGCGAAGATTGAAGTCATTTCCAATCTCCCTCCTCCCAGATGCTTCAGAGACATTCGAGCTTTCCTTGGCCATGCCGGGTTTTATAGACGATTCATCAAGGACTTTAGCAAGATTGCTAGACCCTTGACTCTTCTGCTGGCCAAGGATACCACATTTGACTCCAACTCGAGCTGTGAAACTGCGTTCGAATCGCTGAAAACCTCACTCACCTCTGCTCCCGTTCTTTCTTCTCCTGACTGGACGTATCCCTTTGAGATTATGTGCGATGCATCCGACTTTGCTATCGGTGCGGCCCTAGGACAGCACATCGATAAGATGCCGCACGTAATCTACTATGCTAGCCAGACCCTGAATGATGCCCAACTGAATTACACAACCACCGAGAAGGAATTCTTGGTTGTTGTATTTGCATTAGAAAAATTCAGGCCTTACTTGATCGGCTCTCCAGTCATTGTCTACACAGACCATTCAGCTCTGCGACATCTTTTCGCGAAGAAGGACACAAAATCAAGATTAATACGTTGGATCCTCATACTTCAAGAGTTTGACCTTGTCATTAAGGACAAAAGAGCATGTGAAAACGTAGCGGCCGACAACCTTTCACGACTTCCTTCTTGGCCGACGCGTCCACTTCCCATCAATGACGTTTTTGTGGATGAACAACTCTTGACAGTATCGTGCGAACCTTAGTTCGCAGATATTGTGAACTATATGGCAACAGGATTACTACTGAACGAATGGTCAAGTCAGGACAGACTTCTATTCTTATCCCAAGTAAAACACTTTTACTAAGACGAACCCTATCTGTTCAAGTACTGTCCCGACCAGACTATTCGTCGGTGTGTTCCTAATAATGAGTTCAAGAGTGTGCTGTCGTTTTGCCACGATCAAGCGTGTGGCGGGCATTTTGGCCCAAGAAAGACAGCCGAGAAAGTCTTGCGGAGTGGCTTCTACTGGCCACAACTTTTCAAAGATGCTCATGATTACTGCAAAACTTGCTCCCGGTGCTAACACTTGGGCCGGATATCCAGAAGAAATGAGATGCCTCTCCAACCAATCTTGGTTTTCGATATTTTTGATGTTTGGGGAATTGATTTCATGGGGCCGTTTCCCAGCTCTTTTGGGAACCTGTATATTCTTCTAGCTGTTGATTACGTCTCTAAATTGGTCGAGGCTGTGCCAATCCGGACGAACGACAACAAGGTTGTCGTTCGATTCCTTAAAGAAAACATCTTTTCCTGGTTCGGGCACCCCGGCGTGATCATTAGCGACAATGGAACACATTTTAGTAATAGGACTTTCGAGGCCTTGATACGGAAATACTCCATTAATCATAAGCTCTCCAGGCCCTACCACCCCCAAACATGTGGGCAAGCCGAAATTTCTAATCGGCAAATCAAGTAGATATTGGAGAAAACGGTTTCCAAGAACCGTAAGGATTGGTCTTTGAAACACACTGATGCCCTTTGGGCATTTCGAACTGCTTATAAGACTGATCTTGGCATGCCTCCTTATCGGCTTGTTTACGAAAAGGCTTGCCACCATTATGTGGAAATCGAGCATCGCGGATTTTGGGCGATCAAAGAGCTGAACTTAACCCTTGAAGATGTGGGCAGCTATCGGAAGCTGCAGCTCAATGAACTGAATGAGCTTCGGGATGAAGCTTACGAAAACGCGGTTGTCATTAAGAACGAATGAAGGTGTTTCATGATAAACATCTTACGCGCAAAACTTTCACACCCGGACAACAGGTGCTTCTTTACGACACCCGACTAGATTTCCATCCCGGTAAGCTCAGATCTCGCTGGAAAGGACCCTTTTTTGTATGGACTGTATATCCGCACGGTGCGGTGGATTTGGAAAATCCAGAGGACGGTTCACTATTCAAAGTGAACGGACACAAGGTAAAACCGTTCCTCACCGCAGAACATTCGGAGGAGCTCCTGATGTTGCAAGAGCCGGTTTACATTCACTAATCTTCCTCCGCTTACCACCAGACTTCGGTTATCCAGCCATAAGCAGTGGAAACATTGTTTCAAATAAGTTTGGGGGTATGTATATACCATTTTTTTTGTGCCTGGTAAAATTCCCACCTGTAATAATTTGTAAAATAAATAAAAAAATTTTAAGGGGGGTGTTTTTGTAAATGTACAGAACCATAAATAAAATAAAATAAAACAAATATTTTTAATTCTTTTATTTAATTATTCTTTTTGGGTGGCTTTTGTACAAATGTCCAACAACACCTATAAATATCCCTCGACCCTTATTCCGTCAATTCCCGAGCCCTAATTTTTACTCTCCAACAAAACCATAGCCGCAACAAAAATCTGCACCGCCGGTCTCCTCTCGCCGCCGCGTTTCCGCCGCCGAAGAGCCCTTCCCGCTGCGCTTCCGCCGCCTTCTACCCTCGTCTCCTTCTGAAATTTTCAGAGGAGGGTTGCATCTCTGTTTTCTCTCTCTGTAGATTTAATATTTCAGATTTGCTCTCTGTCATGGCCCCTACTTTGCAATTTGAACGGGATTTCTCCCAGTTATTCGCCCATGATATTTACGGTAGTTATTTCGGCAACGAAATCGGAAAACGCGGATGGAATTTTCTGTTATTTAACCATCCACACGCGTTCGCGCTTCAAGATCTCGTTGCGCGTTTCTTTGATAGTATGGAAGATGGGTGTTTAGCACAACACGGGTTCATACGATTACTATGGGGGGATCGGGAAATAATTATCGATAGGGACTTCAATCACGAAGTCACTTTAAGACCACGAATCCCCATTCACGATCAACCCTTCCGCTTCGAGGACTACCTACCATTAATGGGTGATGACTGTTCTAGAGAGCCTAGGAAGGGAATTCAGGCTCGCACGCTTTATGCGAATGTTTTAACAGTGTGCCGTTGGGCACAAAACAAAATTTTCGGCAGTTCGCACAACACCACATTTTTTACAGCATCCCTTCACATAGTGCACACATTAATGACCAAAAACCCCAGCTATGACATGTGCACTGTGTTGCTACACTCGATTGGCTCCAGCAAGAGGGCGGCCAATTATCCATGTCCAATGTTGGTGATACAACTGTGTCGCTATTTCCTTCCTATTGAGGAATTTGAAATTTACATGCATGGTGGGGTTCCCATTCGACCCCTTCTTGCCTCCACATCCTACAAACGACTTCATGGTTTATGGTCGCGCACCGAGCCGGCCGAAGATGTGTTGGCAAATACGCCTATCTCGAGCTCCACTGCGAACGATGAAGAGCTAACCCCCGCTGCACAAGCACGCTTAATTCGACGAACCCATAGAGGGGTAGAACGAGTATTAGGGATGCTAACAAACTTTGATCAGCGATTGGCGAGTCTGGAATAGGGAATGTCCACCCTACATGAAAGAGACGAACGAGCACGATTGAGAGGACGAGGGACGGATAGGGGTGAGGCGGGAACAAGTGATGCCGCGTCTAAGAGACGCCGCAGGCAGCAGTGAGGGCACTGCTGTCGGTAAGTTTGGGGGTGAGGTTTGGTTGTAAATAGTTATCCTTGCATTGCATCTGCACGTTTTTTTTTAATGTAAATATTTGTTTTTGCTTTGCATGTTTAAATTCCGCATCGCATTTTTCTTCATTGCATTAAAAAAAAAATTTTAAAAAAATAAAAATGAAAAAAATGAAAATTTCATTATTGGCCATATTTGACTTGAGTTTGACATGACGGTTGACTAGTTAGAAAAATCTAGATCTTAAACTTAGTAAATTAAAAACCCTAAAAATAACCTTACTTGAAGTATAACTGTTGAAAATATACGTTTTTGTAGTTTATTTAGAAATAAGCAATTGTGAGTTCAGTTCTTGGGCTAAGTTAAAATGAGGGAAGAGTATTGAAGCTCTATTTGAAGAGTAAGTGTGAAAAATAATTCTGAACCTTACGTCCAAATTCCGAAAATATATACCCTACAAATCGCACATACACACACCTTGAAACTTGGGATAGTAGAGGATACCTAGAAATACTCTTGCCTGAAAGCCTCGTATGAAAGAAAAAACGGCATTTAAAGCAAACCGCCAAAAGAGCACCATTGAAAAATATATCCGGTCTTGAAATAAAATAAAATAAAAGAATAAAATAAAAGACCTGGAAACTGCTATTTACGCTTTAAGCTCACACATTTAGTAATCGGATGTTAGTGCCTCAAGAAGCATTAATAGTCGCATGAAAGGTGTATGAGCAAAATCGTCCATCATTAATGAAAAGAAGTAGTACTAGGTATTAAGGCAAGGGTATTACAGCTTGAACTAAATTTCCAAGTATAGGGGTGATAATTACACACACGTAGGGGTATATAATCGGAGTTTGGAGGAGAGATAGGAATGAAAAATAGGGCTTATTTCTTCAATAGAGTTGATAAAAATTCCGGATTTGAGATTGCGTTCTAGAAGGAAAACTCACGAGATGCGGAAAGCTTTATAAACTGGAAAAACGTATAGGATCTTAAGTTAAATGAAAAGAAAGAGTGAAAAATACGGGTTGATGATTTCTAAGTTGAAGATAATAGAGTTTCTTGCTAGAATACTGAACTGTAGAATTAGAGTCAACGACCAATTTGATCGGATTTTGTGGGTAGTATCCGCTGAAAAGCCTCAGGAGACAACACTCCTCCTCTAGGGCAACCTAGAGGTTTAACGGACTGTTGTACGAGCTCAGTGCAATCGTTTTCCCTGCGAAAGTGAGGTTAGAATTTTTTTTGTGAATAAAATAGTTTTACTCGGGACGAGCAAAAGATAAGTTTGGGGGTATTTGTTCAAATCAGATTTTTGCATTTTTATACCGCCCATTCTTGATCGCATTGCATATAGATAGGTACTTTTTGATCCTTGTTTGCTAAATAATTGCAGGTTACAGGTTCTCAGCTCTAAACAGTGAAAATCATGAGAAGGCGCAACAAATTCAGGACTACTGCCAGCAACAGATAAATACGGGTCTCCGCTCACTATCCGTATGATGCCGCCTACCAGTTTAAGAGACAAAATAGCAAATCATTGGTCATTTCATACACAAAGCACAAGGGGCAGCACAAGATCCCAGACTTCAACGCGGAGCTCAAGAAAATCAAGGCAAAAAGTCCACACCATTTCATCTTTTGCACTGCCGAATATCTGGGAGAAAACTAGAGAGATTCTGAGAAACCAAGTGTACAAAACAGAAGAGAAAAGTAGCATGGAGAAACCCAGAAAATCCAAGCATCCAATTCAACCAAATGGCCGCGGAACCGCGGCCAATATGGCACTTAGGCCGCGGATCCACGGCCGAGTCAACTCGGTATTGACTCGGTTTTTTAGGGTATTCTTATAACTTCATTTTGGCTCAGATTGTATCCCTAGACTTTCATTTGCCTGCCTATAAATAACCCGGTTCTAAGCCAAGTAAAGGGTGCTTTTCTTTGTGATAGATTTTAGGATAAGTGTTTTTAGTTCTTCTTCCTCTTCATCTTTCTCCATTAAAATTGTAGTAAGCTTCATGAGTGATGTTGAATAAAAGAAGAGTTCTTTTTATTAACTTGCATGTCTTGTAATTGTGTTATTATTATTTGCTTGTAATTTTCATTTGTTAAAGTAGTTGTTGTTATTTGCTTGTTTGTTTTCCTTTTTTCTCTTTTTCTTAATCCTTACAACAATGATGCTTAAGTATGATCCTTGCCAAAGTGAGATCTCAAATAGCTAGTTGTAATTTCCTAAACCCCTTTCTTTCTATCTTCTTTCTTTGTTTTATTTTCTTTTCCTTTTTAATGGGTGAGTAGTTTCTCACTTGTTAGGGTAGGATGGGGGAAGTTTGAGAGAAGGAAATCTCTCTCACTCTTTTCTTTGCCCCAACATCTTAATTAGGACTCCCGTTAATTGAACCACAATCCGCTCCCTACGGCACCCTATCCTACATAATAGCGGTGATATCCTAGTGAGACCGGTTGTGGTTGAATTAACTGGAGGTTAAGGCTAAGAGCCAAGAACGGACGGACAAGGACCAAAAGAAAGGAACTAAGCGTTGGAAAGCCTAACTTATCACAAGTTTCCTTCCTAGTCATGCTAATCCCCGTTGTTGCCGATTACCGTAACACCGATATTAAGGGTTGCAACGAAAGAAGTGAGCGACTCCTGACTCAAACTAACCTAATCCTAACCCTAACAAGCTCTCTTTATACTTATTTTAGCACGTAGTGAAACTAAAAAAACCTGGATAAATTGGACTTAACTCGTTAAAACACTAAGAAAAAGATTCACATCTCTCTGTGGACGACCCGTACTCAACCGGCTAGCTACCAAGCGAAACCGTTTTGATTGCGGTAATTAAAACTAAGCACGCAAAAACTTTAACAATCAGTAACCTAACGGTGCATGAAGGGGCCCCATGGCGAATGCGGATGGCATAAGCATACGTTCTATTTTCGTTTCATTTTTCTGTAATGTTTTGGAAACATTAAATGATGAGACTTCATTAATGAGATTAATGGAAAGAAAGAAACCAAAAGATCTTTTAGAATCAAATTTTCAAAAAGGGTAGCTCTACTTTTTTCTTTGCATAGTGGTATTCTTTGATCAATATCCAGCACCTCATTCGATGAGGAAAGAGCCGAGATCCCTTCACCGGGAGTGACCTCTTTAGCGAAACTAGCAAATGCTACAACCAACTCGGTTTTGTTTTTGAATGCTTCTCTAGTTCTGCATAGTGGTATTCATGAATATCCAGCACCTCATTCGATGAGGAGATTGTCGAGATCCCTTCACCGGGAGTGACCTCTTTAGCGAAGCTAGCAAAAGCCTAAAAAACACTCCTTTTCAAAATCATCAAATTCTACAACAATATCAAGTTCATTACGCTCATGGTTTTCTTACAAACCTGCATAGCCCTCCCTCATTTCAGATAAGTGCTATTTTATTATTCGTGCTATGGTAGTTTGGCCTCCGTCAAAACGTAGTGTACGGTAGCTGATTAGTACTTATCTGCAGCATGAGATGCGATTGGATTAGGGTAGTCATACGGCGTTGTTTGGCCTCCGTCAAAGGTCGTGCGGGTGGGTCTAATTCAATAAAGAAATGAACGGGTTGAATTTGACTAGTGGCCAATGGGTAGTTTGGCCTCCGTCAAGGTCATAGGATGCTAGGGGTAAAAACATTATCGGGATTTTCAAGTGTTGAAATTTGCAATGAGATTGCATACCTTCTATATGATAGTTGGATCCCGATACCCACTGCGAGTAAGAGTTACTCCTGGGAGAGTTTTGTACTTTACAATTAGCTAATCAAGTAGGTGTCTAGAAAGGTGTCAACGGGGTTAAGCCTCTAGGGAAACGAGCTTTATTTTAATTAGGTCCGTGTGAAAGCACGGGGAACCTCCCTCGGAGTACCGATACCTGCCTGGCCGAACGATTGGCAAACCTGTAGGGTGTAATTAATCCCGGCTAATCTTACCTTTTAGGGTTTGAAGGAAGATTTGATAAAAACAGTAGGAGCCATCCAGATTAGTTAAAATAACCAATCTAATCTTGCAAAGAGCGCACGCAAAGTGATTATCCTTCTCTCTCTCCTGGCAGCGACCAATGAAATGCCTTAATCAAGATAATAATATGGATGTACTGACCGAACCTACTTATTATACTGGACTAGGTTCCGCTCTATCTTATGATTGTCATAAGTCTGAGTAAGGAATAGGGGAATATTTGGATTCCCACGCCACCCAAACGAAGAATAAGCATATTGATGCATTGTCTTCGGGTGTGTTCATAACCAAGAACGGTTTCACAGTTTACTCAACGTCCTGGGTATTGGATACTGGATGAGGATCCCACACATGTAATTTGTTACATGGGCTATATAATGGTGGAGAACTGGGAAAGGATGATATGTCTCTAGTAGTAGAGAATGGTGCAATTGTTGCAGCCAAAGCAGTTGGCTGATATAACCTGGTGTTACCAACTGGTAATACATTGATTCTTAGCAGCTGTTATATCATACCAATAATATTGTGAATAATTTCCTAGATCAAGTGTTGATTGGGTAAGGTACGTTGTATAACAATATAAACGTTCTGAATCAAACTATAGTTCTAAACGTACAGAACACACACAAGAGGAACGGTTCAAAAATGAACGAAGTCTTCTTGTGGCATAGTAGACTGGGTCATATCGATGAAACAAGACTAGATAAAGATCCATAAGGATGCATATTTGAATCCGTTCGAATTTATATCTTATGAAACTTGCCAGTCATGTCTCAGATACTAGGTGACCAAATCTCCGTTTACTAGAAACGGAGAAAGAGCTACTGAACTCTTGGACAGATACATGTTGATGTATGTGGTCCTATGTCTACACATGCCAGGGATGGTTCCGTGTACTTTATTACATTCACCAATGTTCTCTCAATATACAGACATATGTTCTTGTTGAAACACAAAACTGAATCTTTTGAGAATTTCAAGGAATTTAAGTACGAAGATGAGAACCAGATGGTTAAAGGTATTCAAATCCTTCGATATGATCGGGGAGTTAAATACTTGAGCACAGAATTCCAAGACTATTTAAAAGAGAATAAGATTCTCTCTCAGCTTACTCCTCCATATACACCACAGCACCAAGGTATATCGGGGTAGAGAAATCGCACCCTATGAGATATGGTACGGTCTATGATGAGTACTACTGAGTTGCCTATTTCCTTTCAGGGACATGCAGTTGAGAAGATGCATACCTATTGAATAGAGTTCCGATCAAATCCGTTGCCTACCACTCCATATGAGATATGGAATGGGAAGAGACCATCTCTTAAACGAGTTAAGATATGGGGTTGTCCGTCCTATGTTGAAAAGCAAAATCCGGACAAGCTCGAGGCAAGGTCAGTTCTGTGCAAGTTTGTAGGATATCCCGACCATTCGCGAGGGTATATCTTCTACCACATCGAGGAACAAAAGATGTTTTGTTTCTCGACATGCCACCTTTTTAGAAAAGAAATTTCTTATGGAAGAAATTAGTGGCGACTGTAGGGTTGTCTAGCACGGAAGCAAGTTTTCGGGAGGCGTCGTCCATGCCATTTTTAAAAATTTGCCGTATTAGCTAACCCTAACCCTAGAATCGTTACTTGAAAATCCAACGATATAACTTGTAAACACTTTACATCTAAGTGAATGGGGGAATACAACCTTTGTAGAACGGTCCTTCACTTCTAAAGCACCAAGTCGTAGTCCCTTCGCTGCAAGTTATGAAGACCCAGACTCTAGTAAGGGTTCACATGAAGAAACGAACAAGCTTGCTCAATGTTTTCGGGCCGAAGATGATCTACGTCGAGGAGACTCGAGCTCATGCTACCTCTTCACTAATGGTGAAATTAGTGAAGCAAACACCCTAAACTAAATGGCTAATAGTAAAGGATGATGAAGTAGGAAGTGGGCTCACTTTAGTTTTATTTTTCTCACAATATTTCATCACTTCTCAGAACCATAGAAAGCTTTTTGAGCTCATGAAGAAGATGAAGAATGAAGAAGAGAGAATGAACTCATGAGGTGAGAAAAGCAACCATGGGTGAGTACTCATGAGGTGAGAATAGCAACCATGGGTGAGTTAGTGTCATACACTAACTCATGTAGAGAGTTAACCATGGCTAAGGTATAATGGTTGGGTTAACAAATATCTACAAGTGAAACAAAAGAGTGGACTTGGTCAATGAATCCATAAGCTTCTACAAGTTTGTATCCATGCCAAATATCCATCCAATTTTTGAATTACTTAGATAAATATAAACCCTATATTATGCATAGCATGGTGTAAGTCACACACACACCCAAGAAGCATGTATCATCAAGCATGACACAAAACATGTACACAAATATATATCGCATATATGCTGTGTACAATCAAGTGAGAAAAGAAATCATAAGTGAGCAAATATTAGTTAATGTAATGTAATATATCAAATATATAATTATACATTAAATTATTAAATCAACACTTGATTTAATAATCCGGCTATATTCTATATACCGACTAATATTAAATGCAACAAATTATCGAATCAACACTTGATCCGATAACCCGGCTATATCACATATAACCGACCAATGTCACAAGTCGTGAGAATAGAATGCAGTATCACATACGCACATTAATCTCGGTCCTGCACATATCACATATGCGCTCGTACTTCGTTTCGCATGAACAAGGAAACCTATGTGTAGGACTCTAAATACTCGTTAATACGCCGGCAGTAGGTGATGATCGTATCAAACACCCACAAGCCGCAAGCGGTCTGCTAAACGTAATGGCCATCCGGGTATTGAGCGATCAGAAGGATAACAAGCAAGCCTGCTCATACTCCTGCGAATCCAATCAGTAACACTACCGTACAGTCCGGTCTCTTCGTCTGATATGTCGCATATCACAGCCTGGGGGTAGTATAACGTCAGACCCCAATAGCCTGATAAGTCATGCCGATACAAGGTCTATAACGGTTCGAGAAACTACTGGTAACACTTACCAGTAAATCTCAGCAACCCTGGCCAGGGATTTCCTGTTATGGCCAATCGAGCATAGCGCAACATCAACTCTCCTATCGCTCATTGCCTCCATGTGACTCGGGACTGTACCCAAAAACCACCTTTTTGCACGATCTCTTGACCGTGGTATGGTAGAAATCAAAGAACAGTGGAAATCATACAAGTCTCTATGACGATCTCGGGTCTACAGACTAACCTGTACCAGTTTCACCAGAGAACTGCTATCTGACGATAGGTATAATACCATCTAGGAGTTCTCGGCGAGTCCATTCAGTGTACCCAGTCTCCACTGAGCACCCGTATACCTTCTCTGATGTCAAACACCAATGGATGTGGGATCATCCATCGCCCATCATTTGGGTTGAGAAGAGTATACGCTAGTCTACTCTGGAGTATCGATGCCCTGTCTCGATACTCCCGCGAATAGGAACATTTGAAGGATGTACTTACCGACTACCCAGCCCCCACTAGTATAATCTGCATCATAGTCCTGGTAGTCAAGTACTCATCCTAAGGGCATTATCAACATGTAATAGAGAGACAATAAGTGTACATGTTAAGATAAAGTGCAACCAGATAGCATACTATTTTTTCGAGCAAGAAAGTTCTTCCTATATATGTCCAAGCATCCACTACAATATACATCACATGTACAGTAATGGCCTCTAGGGCATACATATAACTAACAGCGACGAGGTAGAATAGGAAGAAGTTCCAACAAAGCAAACTATAACTGACGATTTATTAGAACCGAAGGATTCAATAGTCCCTGACGAACCGAAGCCACTCCGCAGATCTAGTAGGGTTCCTCATCCACCTGAGAGATACTACGGTCTTCTCGTAGACGGTGGGAGCGAGGATTGTATCATGGAGATGATGACCCAACTAGTTTCGAGCAGGCTATTACAAGTGTTGACTATGTGAAATGGATGGATGCTATGCGATTTGAGATGGAATCCATGTACAACAACAAAGTATTGACTTTGGATGTTGTTCCTGAAGGGGTAAAATCCATCGGGAGCAAGAGGAACTTTAAAAAAGATAATTTGGTGTAGATGGAAAAGTTGAGACTTTCAAAGCTAGACTTGTCGCTAAGCTTAAGTCCATCAGGATCTTACTTGCCATTGCTGCATACCATGACTACGATATCTAGCAGACTGCATGTCAAAACCGATTTTCTAAATGGTTATTTAGAAGAGAGCGTGTATATGGCACTGCCAGAGGGCTTCGTAGACAGTGGGAGCAGCGGAAGTATGTGCAACCTGTTTAAATCCATCTACGGGTTAAAGCAGGCATCGCGGAAATGGAACATCTGTTTTTAATGAAGCTATCAAAGAGTTTGACTTCATCAAAAATGTAGATGAACCATGTATAAATAAGAAGGATGTAGAGAGTATGGTTTTCTTCCTCGTATTGTACGTGGATGAGATACTCTTAATAGGAAACGATGTTCCTATGCTACACTCGGTCAAGCACCTCTTGTCACACAGGTTTTCCATGAAAGATCTAACTGATGCCTCCTACATCCTGGGGATATAGATCTATAGAGATAGATCTAAATGGATTTGGGATTGTCCCAATCCAGGTACATAGATACCATGCTAAAGGTGTTTAGTATGGATGATTCTAAGCTTGGTAATGTACCCGTTTGTTCAGGAATCACTCTCTCCAAAAAGATGTCTCTCGAGACTGATTTGGAGAGGGCTCGCATATAAGGGATACCCTATGCTTTGGCAGACGGGTCAATCATGTATGCAATGTTATGTATCAGACCAGATGTAGCTTACTCACTAGGTGTAGTGAATAAGTATCGAAAAGATCTTTAGGAAGACCACTGGACAGCTGAAGAACATTCTTAAGTGCTTGAGAAGGACTAAAGGGATGTTCTTGGTGTAAGATAGCGGTGAACTCCAGATGGAGTCCTTTACCGATTCGAGCTTTCAGAGTGATAAGGACGACTGAAAGTCAGTCTCGGGTTTTGTTTTCACCCTCAGTGGAGGGACGGTATGTTGGAAGGGTTCCAAGCTATATACCGTAGCAGACTCGTTGATAGAGGCTAATTACATCACAACCTACGATGCTGCCAAAAAGGTTGTCTGGATGAAAAATTTCATATGATGAACTTGGTTCCTACCATTGGGCATCCAGTACCTGTGTATTGTGATGACAATGGAGTTGTGGCTTTGGCCTAGGAACCCCGGTCCCGTCAGCGATCCAGACATATTCTTAAACAGTATCACCTGATTAGGGAGATAGTTGATCACCGAGAGATCGAGATTAGGAGAGTTTACATAGAGGATAACACGTCGGTTCCACTCACCGAGGCCATCCCCAAATGCTATTCGAGAGACTTTTGGGACATTGGGTATGAGATACTACAACAACTGGCCTTAGTACAAGTGGGAGATTGTTAAGAATATGTATGCCCTAGAGGCCATTATTTTACATGTGATGTATATTATAGTGGATGCTTGGACATATATATAAAGGACTTTCTTGCTCGACATGATAGTATGCTATCAGGTTACCTTTATCTTAACATGTAGACTGGTATTTATATTGTCTGTCTCTTACATATTGATAAAGCCCTTAGGATATGTACTTGACTACCAGGATTATGATGAGATCATACTAGTGGGGCCAGGGTGGTCCAAAAGTACATCCTTTGATCAGTTCCTAGTCGAGGGAATATCGAGACCAGGGCATTGATATTCCAGAGCAGAGTGATAGAAAGCATGAAGGACGAAGAACAATGTAAAAAGAATGTTTGTTGTGTTAATTTTGAAAAAAAAAATTGTGTTTAAAAGTTAGTGAATTAGTACGAACCAGAAATAACAATACCTAATAACTACCAACTCCCCAGTAACGGCGCCAAAAACTTGTTAGGACTTTACCCGCACAAAGAAAAGCATATGTTTTGAAAATGGAATCATTTTAAGGAAATGGATGCGCACGCGAGTTTGGTCTCGTTTTAAAATTTATAAACCGCAAGTGCACTGCGCGTTGTAGCAAGCCGGCAAGTACGGGTCGATCCGCAGGGAATTGTGTATTAGGTTTTGTTGTTTAAGGTTCAACAAATAATGAATTGATTGGTTTGTCACAAAAATATAAAATACGAAAACAAAGAAAACAAGTTAAGAAAGAAATGGCCGTGGCTTTGGCTCGGATGGTCGAATCGCGATGATTCCTTCGACGCTCCCTTGTGCATGAGTTGTCTGTCCTTGTGTCGAACCCGGTGTGAAGCATGACTTGTCAAGACGGTTGCGGAGCACAAATCATCAAAATATCGATATTTGACACAAAACACGAAACGAGTTCGTATTGTTCACTTACCGTTTGTATGTCCAACCTTGAGGTATCAACACTAAGCACAAGGGTTAGTAAGCATACGTCAACATCAAAAATACAAAGTAGCGAGTGAGAGCAATTAGTTTTAGTGTTAACTTTGCTAAGTGTTTGTGTTAGTATAGGGTATATGAAAACCGAGGGTTTATCAAGCACTTGGTCACAAAATATCGTATCCAAACTTTAGCAAATTTATCACCAATTTGATTTTAACTTAAACATTGTGAAATGGGGAAAGAGAGTGAATATGGTATATGAAGAGGTTACAAAGTAACCATGGTTTCAAAATACCATATCACATCAATACATGAAAGAATCCTTAAGTTAGAATCATGTTAAGCAAATTAAACATAAACAAGAAGAGGAGGAAGGCAAAACCATTCATCCCATTTCCTCACCATCACCACAACCAAAGAGATTAGTTACACATAATGAAAAGAAAGTAAGGAACAAAAAGAAGCAAGTAAACAAAAAAATAACAATATTATTAACACTTGAAGAAGTTTAGGTACAAGTTATTGGTAACTTGTTCAACCTCCATAATGAAGCTCTCAAAAGAAAACTTCGAGAAGGAAGAAGAAGAAACTAAGTTGAAGCCCACTCAACTCTCAAACTAAACCAAAACTAAACAAAAATGAAAATGGTATATTATATGGAATCTATCTATCTATATATCTCTCTATATATATCCTCAAATCTGTTCTGGTATTTATAGGCATCAAAATAGAATAAACAAACAATATAAAATGGATGATGCGATGCCTATAAAGTGCCAGAAGAAAATGGGGGGGAAAAGGAGCTAGGGGGACCGGTGTCGCCGGTTTTTATGGGGTTCTCGCCGGTCCAAATCCGAGCAGAGAGGCTCGTCTTGGCATGGTAGTCTTGTGTGCTCTCCACTATTCTTCTAGTGTTGTTTGATTTCTCTAAATAACCCTAGTTTGCACTCAGTAGAATTGGAGGGAAATTTGATGCTTTATTTCATATCACACTTTTTTGCATTTAACACACATCAACTCACATGTGCCCATTAGTGCCATGGGCAGCCCCACCATGGGCAGCCCCACCATGGTCCAAGTCATCAAAGAGCTATGTGCACACTTGTGTTGTGTTGGACCAAAATTGTGTGCATATATGTTTATTGCAAAAGAGCTCTTTGAATATTGGTCGGTTCTCTGTTCTGATTGCAGTGCCGGGTCCCAAATGCTATATCCGTGATATTGAGTGTGTTTCCTGTATTTTATCATGAATACCTGTAATCTGTAATTACTGAGCCGCTAATGAGTTAATTATTGTTTAGCGAGGCTCTGATACCACTTTAAGTCGATGTACAACACCCCACGACTTACGGGGAGGCGGAATAATGAAAAAACGATCTTGTTTTAGGCGTAAACATCGACTAACCGAGAATCTTTGCTAAACTATAACTAACAAGAAACCATAGAAGAGTTAACTACTATGATAAGTGATTGTACCTAAAGAACCGTGTCCTTCGTCTTTCCGTTCTCCACGTCCTCTCCGGCCTTCTCTATGTAGTAGATGATCCACCTGAGAGCTTTACTTCAAGCTTCACCTCTAACTTGAGGTAACTAGATTTCTTAAATCGCTAATCTAAGTAACCTAGGTTTCTTAAATCGCTAATCTAAGTAACCTAGGTGATATAGAGAATGGTTAAGGATTAAGTAGACTATTCTAATCCTTGGTCTCAACATATGAGAGGGGAGGATGAGGGTTTGAAGAGGGAGAGCTTGAGGAGAGAGAAAGTGAGCAAGAGAATGAGATGAGATAATGATCTATTATAATATATATCAAGCATTATTATTTATCCAATAAAACAAAATAAAGGATTTACAACCATTCTTCATAAATACAAATGGGCGATTCATCTCCATGAGTCATTAAGCATTTATGATGCATTAATGACATGGATGAATCACACAAATGAATCACTAATCTCATTTAATGCATATGCCACCTTAACCCTCAAGTCACCATCATCTAGAAGCTTCTAGCGTAATTATGAGAATGCCCCTACTATCCGTGAAAAGACGGAAAAACTTTAGACTGTATAAATCCAATAACCGGATACTAGAAACTGGCTTAAACCAAAGCCGGCTAGTAAAAACTGTCCGGATGTCGTACGTGCGTAAATACACGTATGCGTCTGAACCCTTGTCGTAAAACCATACGACCTCTATATCGTTTCGCCTGGAGTAGGGAAACTCGCTATGTGCGACTCTAGAGACTCGAATACTACGCTGGCAGTGGGTTTAACCACAGACCGCAAGCGGCACTAGATGTACGTAACGGTCCCCAGGTAGATGTCGATAAGAAGACCGATGAGGAAACCCATCCGAACTCCTACTGAGTCTGATGTGACAATCTCCGTACAGTCCGGTCTGTTCGTCTAAGACTATCGCATATCGGGCCTAGGGGGCGGCAAGCGTCAGTCCCCTAATAGCGGTATAAGTCGTGTCGAAGCGTAGCCCATTACACCCTGAGAAAACAACTGGAACCTACCAGTAAATATCGCTTGTCATGGCCAGGGACTTTGCGTAATGGCTCTCTGACACAGCGCGATATCAACTCCCAATACCGGAAGAGACGAATCCTGTCTAACCGCCACTGCCTCCAAGTGCTCGGGACTGCACCCAACTGCTACCTGTTTGCGCGACTCCTTTGAGCCGTGGTAGGGTAGCAATCTAAGAACAGTGGGACACACTCGAGGCGAAGTAGCAGTGTCAAGTCTGCGGACTATGCTGTACTCATGTCACCTGGGAACTGATAACTAATGATGGGTATAATACCAACTAACAGTTCCCCATGAGTCCTGTCCGGTGTACCCGTAACCTAACAAGCACCTGCATACTATCTCCAGTACGACATACTGATGGCTGTGGGACAGACCATCTCCCCAACTGGGATGAGAAGCGTACACACTAGTCTACTCCGGAGTATCGATGCCCTATCTCGATAATCCTACGACTAGAGACCCGAATAAGGATATGCTTGTAGACTACCCAGCCCCCACTAGTGTGACTACCATCATAACGCTGGTAGTCAAGCAAGATCCTAAGAGCTCTATCAATACGTATACTCACATATTAAGATAGAAAAAACCAAGTAGCATACTACCATGTTTAGCAAGACTGTTATATACATGTGAATATCCCAAGCTTCCATTAAGTAATATACAAACTAGTATGATACAATAATGGCCCCTAGGGCATATACACTAACAATCACCCACTTGCACTAGGGCCATGTACTGGCATATCGAAGACCGATGATCTCGAGTAGCCTCTCGAACTGAATCTGAGGTAGGGCCTTCGTGAATGGATCAGCAATGTTCTCTTCAGTAGCTGTAAGTCCACGTTGCCCACCCCGGTGCTTGCGGGGAGGCAGAAACGGTATAAAAATCGGATTTTTATGGTACTAGGCAACATGGACTATCAAAAGGAGGATCTTTGCTAAACAAAAACTAACTACAAGCTAACTAGTTTTAGCTATATGGAAGAAAGGTTATACCTTGGGCTTTATGTCCTTCTCTCCTTGCTCCTTGGAGTGAATGGAAGTGATCTCCTTGTCATCTTCTCTAGTCGAAGAAGGATCCACCCGAGAGCCTCAACCTTTGGCTTCAACTTCAAACTAGAAGTAACTAAGATGCTAGAAGTGCTAATCCTAGAACCTTAGAAGAAAGTAGAGATTATTTTAGATAGGTTTATCTCAGGCTCAAGTGTTTCTCAACTCATGAGAGGGGAGAGCTAGAGAGAGAGGAAGAGGAGGAGAGAGAATCTATATGATAGAATGAGGAGAATAATGAACCATTCTCACATATATGTGTGAATTATGTAAATTAGATAATTAGCAAGATAATTGCCATGGTTAATCAAGACTTGACCATTATCATTTCACATTAAATGCAAATTGTAAGGATCAAAGAGCATCTTTCATATGGAATGATGATGGTCAACATGTTAACCTAAGTCAACAAGTCAAGATAGTCAAATGGTCAACAACCCTAACCATGCACAATTATATTTAACTAATATCAATTAATCATAATACACACATCAGCATTAGGGTTAAGAAAATGACAATAGTCATCAACCCTAATCAAAGTCCTCTCCCTCTGTCTCAGTCAACTGTGCATACGCACCCGTATCCGTGATCCGAAGAACACGAATACAAAGAGATAAAACCAATCCCAAATCATATACTAGGATCCGGCTTAAACCAAAGCCCGCTAGTATAAGCTGTCCGGACAGCAAACGTGCACAAGTGCGCGGATGTGAACGAACCCTGTCGCAAAACCATGCGACATCTACTCATTTTGCCTAAAGGCGAATAACTCTCTGTGTGAGACTCTAAAGACTCGACACTACACTGGCAGTGGGTTTAACCACAGACCGCAAGCGGCACTAGCTGTACGTAACGGTCCTCAGGTAGATGCCGATAAGAAGACTGACGAGGTGAACTCATCTGAACTCCTACTGAGCCTGAATATGACAGTCTCCGTACAGTCCGGTCTGTTCGTCTGATATATCGCATGGCGGGTCTAGAGGGGCGGTAAAACGTCAGTCCCCTAATAGCGGTACAAATCGTGTCGAAGTGTAGCCCTAAACACCCTGAGATAACAATAGAAACCTACCAGTATATCTCGCTTGCCCTAGCCAGGGACTACTTATGTAATGGCTCTCCTAGACACAGCGCGATGTCAACCCCCAATACCAGGAGAGACGAATCCTGTCTAACCGTCACTGCCTCCAAGTGCTTCGGGACTGCACCCAACTACTAACTGTTTGCACGACTCTTTTGAGCCGTGGTAGGGTAGTAATCAAAGTACAGTGGGAACACACTCGAGGCGAAGTGACAGTGTCAAGTCAGCGGACTAAGCTGTACTCATGTCACCTGGGAACTGATAACTGACGATAGGTATAATACCAAACAACAGTTCCCGACGAGTCCTGTCTAGTGTACTCGTAACCTAACGAGCACCCACATACTATCTCAAGTACGACGTACTGACGGCTGTGGGACAGACCGTCTCCCATGCTGGGATGAGAAGCGCATACGCTAGTCTACTCCGGAGTATCGATGCCCTGGCTCGATAGTCCTACGACTAGGGACCTGTATAAAGATGTGCTTATGGATTACCCAGCCCCCACGAGTGTGAGCGCCATCACAACGCTGGTAATCAGGCAAAGATCCTAAGGGCTCTAGTAATATGTATAGGTGATATAATAAAAGAAACACAGGTACACATTAAAGCAGAGACAAACCAAGTAGCATACTACCATTTCGAGAAAGATTGTATATACAACTGTGAATATCCCAAGCTTCCATCAAGTAATATACATACTAGTATGATACAGTAATGGCCTCTAGGGCATATACACTAACAATCTCCCACTTGCACTAAGGCCATGTACTGGCGTATCGAAGACCTATCATCTCGATCGGCCGCTCGAACTGAGTCTGGGGTAAGGCCTTCATGAATGGATCTGCAGTGTTATCTTCTGAAGCAACCCTCCGAACCTCAATCTCCTGGCAATACACGATCTACCTGATCAGGTGATACCGCCTCAAGATGTGTCTGGATTTCTGGTGGGATCTGGGTTCCTTCGCTAAAGCTATAGCCCCGTTGTTGTCGCAATACAGAGGTATTAGATCAACAATGGACGGAACCACCTGAAGTTCTTTCAAGAACTTCCTCATCCAGAAAGCTTCTTTTGCGGCATCAGATGCAGCGATGTATTCCGCTTCCATAGTCGAGTCAGCAACGGTTTCCTGTTTGGAACTCTTCCAACATACCGCCCCTCCATTGAGGGTAAAGACAAAACCCGACATGGACTTAGAATCATCCTTGTCACTCTGTAAGCTGGAGTCAGCGAAGGCCTCAATCTGGAGGTCTTTTCCGCCATACACCAAGAACATCTCCTTAGTCCTTCTCAGGTACTTGAGAATGTTCTTTACCGCTATCCAATATTTCTCCCCAGGGTTTGACTGATACCTGCTTACCACACTCAGTGCATAAGCCACATCTGGTCTGGTACACAACATCGCATACATTATAGAGCCTACCGCAGAAGTGTAGGGTATAATAGACATGCGATCCCTCTCCAAATCAGTCTTGGGGGACATCTCTTTGGAGAGGGTGATCCCGTGACAAGCCGGTAGATTACCGCGCTTGGAATCTTCCATACTGAATCTTTTCAGTATCGTGTCGATGTACCTGGACTGTGAGAGTCCTAAAATCCTCTTGGATCTGTCACGGTAGATCCGGATCCCCAGAATGTATGAGGCATCACCCAGGTCTTTCATGGAGAACCTGTGTGACAAGAACCCTTTGACAGATTGTAGCATAGGAATGTCATTTCCTATTAAGAGAATGCCATCGACGTATAAAACGAGGAATACTACAGTTCTCGCTACAAATCTACAATAGATGCATGGTTCATCTGGATTTTTGATAAAGCTAAATTCCTTGACCGTCTCATCAAAACAGATGTTCCAACTCCGCAATGCCTGCTTTAGTCCATAAATGGACTTAAGCAACTTGCACACCTTTCCGCTGCTCCCACTCTGAATGTAACCCTCTGGCTGGTCCATATAGACACACTCCTCTAATTTTCCATTTAGAAAAGCGGTCTTTACGTCCATCTGCCAAATCTCATAATCGTGGAAAGCAGCAATGGCAAGAAGGATCCGAATGGATTTCAGCATAGCTACTGGAGAAAAGGTTTCGTCATAGTCTAAACCAGGTCGCTGACGAAAACCCTTTGCAACCAGTCTAGCTTTATAGGTCTCAACCTGTCCATCTACACCAATCTTCCTTTTGAAGATCCACTTGCATCCTACAGGTTTTACCCCATCTGGAGCAATGTCCAACGTCCATACTTTGTTGGTGTACATGGACTCCATTTCGGTCCGCATTGCATCCAGCCATTTTACCGAGTCAACGCTCTGAATGGCTTGCTGGAAGCTAGTAGGCTCATCATAATCTATGATGCAATCCTCTCTATCCCCGTCTATGAGAAAACCGTAGTATCTCTCGGGCGGATGAGACTGCCTACTACTCCTGCGGAGTGGCGTGGGAATGTCCTGATCTTTCGAACCCTCTGGTTCTACTAAGCTTTCAGTAATAGCTCATGGTTCTGGAATTTCTTCCAGTTCTATTGCGCTCCCACTTATTTCCTTTTCTAAGAACTGGTGTTCTAGAAAGTGGGCATGGCGAGAAACAAAAACCTTTTGTTCTTCTTCGCAATAGAAGAAATATCACTTGGAGTTCTTTGGATATCCCACAAACTTGCACTGTACTGAGCGTGCCTCGAGCTTGTCCGCATGCTGCTTTTTGACAAAAGCTGGACATCCCCATGTCTTAATGTGATTAAGATAGGGTCTCTTCCCACACCACATCTGAAATGGTGTAGTAGGCACAGTCTTAGTTGGAACTCGGTTCGAAAGGTATGCAGCTGATTCTAGAGCATATCCCCAGAACGATCGCGGTAACTCAGCGTTACTCATCATGGACCGTACCATATCAATAGGGTTCGGTTCCGTCTCTCCGATACACCGTTATGTTGCGGAGTGTATGGAGGAGTAAGCGGAGAGAGAATTCCATTCTCTTTTAAGTAACCCAGGAACTCGGCACTCAAGTATTCACTACCTCGATCAGATCTCAGTGCCTTGATACTTTTTCCTGTTTGTTTTTCTACTTCATTCTTGTATTCCTGGAATTTTTCAAAAGCCTCGGATTTATGTTTCATTAAGAAGACATATCCGTACCTTGAAAAGTCATCCGTAAAAGGAATGAAGTAAGAATAACCGCTTCGTGCATGCGTAGACATTGGACCGCACACGTCGCTGTGTACGAGTCCCAAGAGCTCGCTCGCTCTTACTCCATGTCCAGTGAACGGAGTCTTTGTCATCTTTCTTTTGAGACAGGATTGACAAGTTGCATACGATTGATATTCGAACGGATCCAAATATCCTTCTGTATGTAACTTCGTCAACCTTCTCTCATTAATGTGACCGAGTCTACAATGCCATAAGAATGTTTTATTGATTTCTGGAGACTTTCTTTTGTGTGTATTCTGGACATTGAAAATCTGTGGTTGGTTTAATACGTATATACCGTTGTTTAATGTACCTGTCCCAATCAAAACTTGATTAAGGTGAATGTTCACAACATTACTTACAAATGCAAATTCATAACCTTCTTTAGACAATAAAGATACAGAAATGATATTACAGGTTGCATTTGGTACAAAATAACAACTACGCAAAACCAAAAAGTGTCCAACTGACAATCCCAGGTGATAGTCCCCCACGGCCTCAGCATCCATGCTAGCTCCGTTTGCAACTCTGAGGGTCATATCACTTGCCTTCAAAACCCTACGCTTTCTCAACGCCTGCAAAGAATTACAGATATGAGATCCTGATCCGGTATCCAATACCCAGGAAGTAGAGTTTATTGATAGAAAGTTTTCAATAACATACACACCTGAAGCTGAAGCCGCAACTCGCTTCAGATCCTGGGTTCTGGCCTTCCAAGCCTTGCAATCCTGTTTCCAGTGTCCACTTTTGTGACAGTAAAAGCATTCTTCCTTTCCCACCAGCTTTCCCGCTACCTTTCTTGCCTTTCCCTTGCCCTTCGTATCGACTTTACTGACACCGCCCCTTGGTTTAGCGGGGGCTTTCCTCTTCTTTCCCTTGGCTTTCGCCCTGACCTAGATGAGGAAGATCTTCCTAGAAACAAAGTGGATGTCTCCCTATCTTTCTGTAGGGTGCCCTCAGCACTCCTCAACATGTTCAGAAGTTCGGAAAGTTCAACCTCCTTTCCATGCATGTTGAACTTTAGGACAAACTGGGCGTAAGTGGAAGGAAGGGACTGGAGAATCAAGTCAGTGTAGAGTTCATTCTCCAATGTGGTCCCAAGGTCCGCGAGCTCCTCTATGTAGCCAATTATCTTAAGCACGTGTTCCGCTACCGATGATCCGACGGCCAATCTTGCCGAAAATAGCTTCTTCGACACTTCAAATCTTGCGATACGAGACTGCTCTCCATACAGTTCTTTTGTATGAAGAAATATGGATTCTAATTCCATATTCTCGTGCCTCCTCTGATGTTCGTTGTCCATAGAGGCAAGCACGAGGCATTTGGCCTTCGCGCAATCGATCTCCCATGTCTTACGGATTTCTACATCCGCGACGCTGGAGGTGGGACCTGGGACGGGGGAGCTTTAGTGGTAAGGACATACCCCAACTTGTCGTAAGCGATTGTCATCTTGACATTCCTGAGCCAATCTTTCTAGTTTGGCCCTGTCAGTATGTTTTTATCTAGTAATAACTTAAGTCCGGTCATAATGAATGGTCGCTGCAATTAGGAGAGAGAAAAGAAACACTTTAGCATGATGCTCTTGCAAGTTTAGAGCGGTTTTTAGTTTGTCTAAACAGGATGGCTCCCACTGTCTCTCGAATCCCTTCTTAAACCATAAAGGAAGAATTAGTTGGGATCAATCTCACCGTACAATACTTGCTTAACCGTTCAGCCAGGCTAGTGTCGGTACTTCGAGGGAGGTTTTCCAACGCTTTCGCGAAGTTCCTTAATTAAGTAACCTCTTTTCCCTGTGGGCGTAGCCCCGCTAACACCTTTCTAGACACCTACTAGGTTTATAGCATTGATCATTAAGTGAGAGATTTCCCGAGGAGTAGCATATACTCACAGTAGGATCGGGATCCAAATATCATCGCGTGATAAAACCAAAGGAATCCTACCAGAATCATCACACTCCAAATGGTATGCAGCGCTAGCAAGTTTCAGTACTTATGAAACTCCCGATGTGGATTTTTGCCCCATGCTCTTATGACCTTGACTTTGGCCCAAATATCATAAGTCACATGTCAAGTTCTACCCTTCATTCTCCTGGTTAATTTGGACCCACCCGTACCTACCCTTGACTTTGGCCAAAATGGCAGCACGACTGTCCCAAACCAACGCATCTACCTATGCTGCACATGAATACCCAATAGCTACCAATCACTATGCCTTGACTTTGGCCAACATACATAGCTTGAATACTTTTTGACCATTCATGTGGAATGACAGAGGGCTACGAATGGTTTTGGCGAAACCGTGAACGTAGTGAACTTGATATAATCGATGGAATGAGATAGCTTTTAAAAGGAGTGGTTCAAGCTCCGCGTTTAAAAGTTTAGTTTTGAAAAGAACCGAATGGTTTTCAAAGTGTTCCAATCGACTTTTACTTGGTTTATTTTCTTGCATTAATTTTAATGCGTCCCATCTTTTAATCCTACCATTGCAGAAAACAACCAAAATATGGTGTACGCTTATGCCATCCGCATTCGCCACAGGGCCCCGTCATCACCCGTTAGGTTACTTAACTAACGACAGAGCGGGGGCTGGACTAGCGCGGATGCAAAACATAAGCAACACCTAAATAGTTATCATATATAAATATATAGCAATGATAGTCAATCCAAATCATAGATGAACACTTTGTATATACTAGGAATTCGCGATTCGTTCGAGCCTGCAACGAAAAGCGGATTACACGGTTGCGATGAATAGCCAATACCCCACCCAAGACCCCTACGGGTGCGGCAAACTACCCGCCAAGTATCCGAAGCGAAGCAACCTCCCTCAACGACGTGAGTAGGCCACTCGGCACTTCGAGATACCCGGTAGTTTTTGCACCCCACCATGGGTCTATCCTAGGAGCAAAAACAGTAAAAAGAAATTATACAATGACGGCTACAACCCTGACCCGGTTGTGCGGCCAAATAAATAATATTACATCAATTTACATATTACACGAATGAAAGAAAAAAGAAACTCTCATCTCACATCCACCCCGGCTATTCATCCGCGACATTCCACCGAGTTCATATACACAAACCAATAAGCATTACAGATCACAGATATGTATAACCCCCATTAATCGACGTATAGCCAAAGTATAGTGAAATTCGATCAAAAATACGGATTTATAGCCACCCGAAATACAAATTTCTATTCTGGAAAATCTGGGCATAAATAAAATATCTTAAAAATCCTAAAACCTTAACAGAAGAACACTGCACCAAACTCGGTCCAGAACCGAGTCAACTCGGCCGCGGTTCCGCGGCAAGAAGCATGTTCTTGCCGCGGAAACGCGGCGCTTTGAACGGTTCACTGGATCATCTTTGGGGAGTTTCTTAGCAAAACCTGTAAGTCCATGCTACCTCTCCCGGTACTTTCGGGCATGCGGAATTTGATAAAAAACGATTTTTATAGAGGTGGTAACAAGGACTTATAACCCGGATCTTGGTTAAACATCTAACTAACAACCTAACTACGAGTTGCTAACTACTCGGTTAGGGGTTTTATACCTTGCTTGTCTTGAACTCCTTCGTCTTCAAGCTCCGATGGTGGTCCGGATCGGCTTCTTCCTGTCGTCTCCTTACGCCGAAGATAGATCCACCTGAAAGCTCCAACCTTTGGCTCCTTCTTCGAACTTTGAAGAAACTAGTTCACTCGGTTTGCTAAACCTTGTGAACTAGAGTGAGTAGAGAAGAGTTTGTATGGGATTTTATCTATGGTTCTTGATTCTCAACTCATGAGACAAGTGAACCATAGAGTCAAGAGAGGGAGCAAGAGGAAGAGGGTGAGAGCAAAAACAAGAGAGCTCAAAAACAAGAGAGAGAATGGTCAAGTGAGAATGAGCCTCTCATTTTCCTTTCACCCTCTCATAATCCAAAACAATGATAACTCATCATACCAATCAAGTGTTATGTGTTGGTTGAAGCAACCATAACCATATCATTTCATGCACTCATTTTGCACAAAGGAGCAAGCAAGCAAAGGCCTTTGCCATGAAATGATAGCTATGGTTATCATGATGGTCAACTAGTCAAGCCTAGTCAACCGGTCAACAAAAGTCAACAAGTCAACAAAAGTCAACAAGTCAACAAAGTCAACAAAATTCAACCCCTCAATAACCATGTGACCATAATACTTAATTAATATAATTGTTAATCACATATCATATTCTCATTAGGTTTGAGCAAAAAGTCAATGGTCAACGGTCAACTGTCAATAACCCTAATGAGAATCCGCTGCCTCTGTCTCCCCGTCAACTGTGCATACACACCCGCATCCGTGTTCCGAGGAACACGAATGCATACTGGATAAATCCAATCCCAAAAGGTACACTAGGATCTGGCTTAAACCAAAGCCCGCTAGTGTAAACTGTCCGGACACTGTACGTGCACAAGTGCACGGATGTGACCGAACCCTGTCGCAAAACCATGCGACCTCTACTCTTTTGCCTAAAGGCGAAAAGCTTTCTGTGTGGGACTCTAAAGACTCGACACTACGCTGGCAGTGGGTTTAACCACAGACCGCAAGCGGCACTAGCTGTGCGTAACGGTCCCCAGGTAATGCCGACAAGAAGACTGACGATGCGAAACCCATCTGAACTCCTACTGAGCCTGAATGTGACATTCTCCGCACAGTCCGGTCTGTTCGTCTGATACATCGCATGGCGGGCCTAGGGGGCGGTAAACGTCAGTCCCCCAATAGCGGTACAAGTCGTGTCGGAGTGAAGCCCAAAACACCCTGAGATAACACTGGAAGCCTACCAGTATATCTCGTTTGCCCTGGCCAGGGACTACTCGTGTAATGGCTCTCCTAGACACAGCGCGATATCAACCCCCAATACCGGGAGAGACGAATCCTGTCTAACCGTCACTGCCTCCAAGCGCTTCGGGACTACACCCAACTACTACCTGTTTGCACGACTCCTTTGAGCCGTGGTAGGGTAGTAATCAAAGTGCAGTGGGAACACACTCGAGGCGAAGTGACAGTGTCAAGTCAGCGGACTAAGCTGTACTCATGTCACCTGGGAACTGATAACTGACGATAGGCATAATACCAACTAGTCAGTTCCCGACGAGTCCTGTCCAGTGTACTCGTAAACTAACGAGCACCCGCATACTATCTCAAGTACGACGCACTGACGGCAGTGGGACAGACCGTCTCCTACACTGGGATGAGAAGCGCATGCGCTAGTCTACTCCGGAGTATCGATGCCCTGTCTCGATAGTCCTGCGACTAGGGACCTGCATAAGGATGTTCTTATAGATTACCCAGCCCCACTAGTGTGACTGCCATCACATCGCTGGTAATCAAGCAAAGATCCTAAGAGCTCCACTAATGTGTATAGGTGATATACTAAAATAAACACATGTACACATTGAAGTAGAAACAAACCAAGTAGCATACTACTATTTTGAGCAAGATTGTATATACAAGGTGAATATCCCAAGCTTCCATTAAGTAATATACAAACTAGTATGATACAGTAATAGCCTCTAGGGCATATACACTAACAATCTCCCACTTGCACTAAGGCCATGTACTGGCGTATCGAAGACCTATCATCACGATCAGCCGCTCGAACTGAGTCTGGGGCAAGGCCTTGGTGAATGGATCTGCAGTGTTATCTTCTGAAGCGACTCTCCGAACCTCGATCTCCTGGCGATCCACGATCTCCCTGATCAGGTGATACCGCCTTAAGATGTGCCTGGATCTCTGATGGGACCTGGGTTCCTTCGCTAAAGCTATAGCCCCGTTGTTGTCGCAATACAGAGGTATTGGATCAACAATGGACGGAACCACCTGAAGTTCTTTCAAGAACTTCCTCATCCAGACAGCTTCTTTTGCGGCATCAGATGCAGCGATGTATTCCGCTTCCATCGTCGAGTCTGCAACGGTTTCCTGTTTGGAACTCTTCCAACACACCGCCCCTCCATTGAGGGTAAAGACAAAACCCGACATGGACTTCGAATCATCCTTGTCACTCTGGAAGCTGGAGTCAGCAAAGGCCTCGATCTGGAGGTCTTTTCCGCCATACACTAAGAACATCTCCTTAGTCCTTCTCAGGTACTTGAGAATGTTCTTTACTGCTATCCAGTGTTTCTCCCCAGGGTTTGACTGATACCGGCTTACCACACTCAGTGCATAAGCTACATCCGGTCTGGTACACAACATCGCATACATTATAGAGCCTACCGCAGAAGCGTAGGGTATAATAGACATGCGATCCCTCTCCAAATCAGTCTTGGGTGACATCTCTTTAGAGAGGGTGATCCCGTGATAAGCCGGTAGGTTACCGCGCTTGGAATCTTCCATACTGAATCTTTTCAGTACGGTGTCGATGTACCTGGACTGAGAAAGTCCTAATATCCTCTTGGATCTATCACGATGGATCCGGATCCCCAGGATGTATGAGGCATCACCCAGGTCTTTCATGGAGAACCTGTGCGACAAGAACCCCTTGACAGATTGTAGCATAGGAATGTCATTTCCTATTAAGAGAATGTCGTCCATGTATAAAACGAGGAATACTACAGTTCTCGCTACAAATCTACTATAGATGCATGGTTCATCTGGATTTTTGATAAAGCCAAATTCCTTAACCGTCTCATCAAAACAGATGTTCCAACTCCGCGATGCCTGCTTTAGTCCGTAGATGGACTTAAGCAACTTGCACACCTTTCCGCTGCTCCCACTCTGAATGAAACCCTCTGGCTGGTCCATATAGACACACTCCTCTAATTTTCCATTTAGAAAAGCTGTCTTTACGTCCATCTGCCAAATCTCATAATCGTGGAAGGCAGCAATGGCAAGAAGGATCCGAATGGATTTCAGCATAGCCACTGGAGAAAATGTTTCGTCATAGTCCAAGCCAGGTCTTTGACGGAAACCCTTCGCTACCAGCCTAGCTTTATAGGTCTCAACCTGTCCATCTGCACCAATCTTCCTTTTGAAGATCCACTTGCATCCTACGGGTTTTACCCCGTTTGGAGCAATGTCCAACGTCCATACTTTGTTGGTGTACATGGACTCTATTTCGGTCCGCATTGCATCCAGCCATTTTACCGAGTCAACGCTCTGAACGGCCTGCTGGAAGCTAGTAGGCTCATCATAATCTATGATGCAATCCTCTCTATCCCCGTTTATGAGAAAACCGTAGTATCTCTCGGGCGGATGAGTCTGCCTACTACTCCTGCGGAGCGGCGTAGGAATGTCCTGTTCTTTTGAACCCTCTGGCTCCACTAAGCTTTCAGTAATAGTCTGTGGTTCTGGAATTTCTTCCAGTTCTATTGTGCTCCCCTTTATCTGGGTTTCCAAAAACTCAGTTTCCAAGAAGCGGGCATGCTGAGAAACAAAAACCTTTTGTTCCTCAGCGGAATAGAAAAGATACCCCCTGGAGTTCTTTGGGTACCCCACAAACTTACACTGTACTGAACGTGCCTCGAGGTTGTCCGCATGCTGCTTTTTTTACAAAAGCTGGACATCCCCATACCTTAAGATACTTAAGACAGGGTTTCTTCCCAGTCCACATCTGATATGGGGTGGTAAGCACAGTCTTGGTTGGAGCCTTGTTCAATAGATACGCAGCTGCTTCTAGTGCATATCCCCAGAATGATCGCGGTAACTCAGCGTTACTCATCATGGATCGAACCATATCCAATAGGGTTCGGTTCCGTCTTTCCGATACACCGTTATGTTGCGGGGTGTATGGAGGAGTAAGCTGAGAGAGAATTCCGTTCTCTTTTAAATAATTCAGGAATTCGGCACTTAAGTATTCTCCACCTCGATCCGATCTTAGAATCTTGATACTTTTGCCAGTTTGTTTTTCTACTTCATTCTTATATTCCTGAAATTTTCCAAAGGCTTCGGACTTATGTTTCATTAATAAGACATAACCGTACCTTGAAAAGCCATCCGTAAAAGTAATGAAGTAAGAATAACCGCTTCGCGCATGTGTAGACATTGGACCGCACACGTCGCTGTGTACGAGTCCCAAGAGCTCGCTCACTCTTACTCCGTGTCCAGTAAACGGAGTCTTTGTCATCTTTCCTTTGAGACAGGATTGACAAGTGGCATACGATTGATATTCGAACGGATTCAAATATCCTTCTGTATGTAACTTAGTCAACCTTCTCTCATTGATGTGACCCAGTCTACAATGCCATAAGAAAGTCTGATTTATTTCCGGAGACTTTCTTTTGTGTGTATTCTGGACATTGAAAATCTGTGGTTGGTTTAATACGTATATACCATTGCTTAATGTACCTGACCCAATCAAAACTTGATTAAGGTGAATGTTTACAACATTGGTTACAAACGCAAATTCATAACCTTCTTTAGAAACTAAAGATACAGAAATGATATTACAAGTTGCGTTGGGTACAAAAAAGCAATTACGCAAAACCAAAACATGTCCATCTGACATTCCCAGGTGATAGTCCCCCACGGCTTTAGCATCCATGCTAGCTCCGTTCGCAACTCTGAGGGTCATGTCACCTGCCTTCAAAACCCTAAGGTTTCTCAACGCCTGCAAAGAATTACAGATATGAGATCCTGATCCGGTATCCAATACCCAGGAAGTAGAGTTTATTGAAAGACAGTTTTCAATAACATACACACCTGAAGCTGAAGCTGCAACCTGCTTCAATTCCTGTGTTCTGGCCTTCCAGGCCCTACAATCATTCTTCCAGTGTCCTTTCTTATGACAATAGAAGCATTCTTCCTTATCCACAAGCTTCCCCGCTTTCTTTGTTGCTTTAGCTTTTCCCTTCGTATCCACTTTACTAACACCGCCCCTTGGTTTGGCGGGGGCTTTCTTCTTCTTTCCCTTGGCTTTCGCCTTGGACCTAGAAGAAGATGATCCTCCTACAAACAAAGTAGATGTTTCCCTACCTTTCTGTAGGGTGCCCTCTGCGTTCCTCAGCATGTAGAGGAGCTCTGAAAGTTCAACTTCTTTTTCTTGCAAGTTGAAGTTCAGTATAAACTGGGCGTAAGTGGAAGGAAGGGACTGGAGAACTATGTCCGTATAGAGCTCACTCTCTAATGTGGTCTCTAGGTCCGCGAGCTCCTCAATGTAGCCGATCATCTTTAGCACGTGCTCGGCTACTGATGATCCGACGGCCATCCTTGTCGAAAATAACTTTTTCGACGCTTCGTATCTTGCGATACGAGACTGCTCTCCATACAGTTCTTTTGTATGAAGAAATATGGATTCCAAGTCCATATTCTCGTGCCTCCTCTGATGTTCATTGTCCATAGAGGCAAGTATGAGGCACTTGGCCTTCGCGCTGTCAATCTCCCAAGTCTTACGGATTTCCTTATCCGCGACGCTGGAAGTGGGACCAGGGACAGAGGGAGCTTTGGTGGTAAGAAGATACCCCAGCTTGTCGTAAGTGATTGCCATTTTGACATTCCTGAGCCAATCTTTGTAGTTTGGCCCTGTCAGTATGTTTTTATCTAGAAATAACTTAAGTCCAGTCATGTCGATTGGTCGCTGCAATTAGGAGAGAGAAGAAGAAACACTCAGCATGATGCTCTTGCAAGTTTAGAGTGGTTTTTAGTTTGTCTAAACAGGATGGCTCCCACTGTTTCTCGAATCCCTCCTCAAACCATAAAGGAAGAATTAGTCAGGATCAATCTCACCGTACAATACTTGCTTAACCGTTCAGCCAGGCCAGTGTCGGTACTTCGAGGGAGGTTTTCCAACGCTTTCACGAAGTTCCTTAATTAAATAACCTCTTTTCCCTGGGGGCGTAGCCCCGCTAACACCTTTCTAGACACCTACTTGGTTTATAGCATTGATCGTTAAGTGAGAAATTTCCCGAGGAGTAGCATATACTCACAGTAGGATCGGGATCCAAATATCATCGCGTGGCGAAACTGAAGGAATCCTACCAGAATCATCACACTCCAAATGGTATGCAAATCTAGCAAGTTTCAGTACTTATGAAACTCCCGATGTGGATTTTTTCCCCATGCTCTTATGACCTTGACGAAGGTCAACAAATCATAAGTCACATGTCAAGTTCTGCCCGTCATTATCCAGGTTAATTTGAACCCATCCATATATACCCTTGACGAAGGTCAACAAGGTAATGCGAATGTCCCAAACCAACGCATCTATCTATACTACATATGAATACCCAACAGCTACCAATCACTATGCCTTGACGAAGGTCAACAAACACAGCTTGAATACTATTGAATATTCATACGAAACGACGGAGGGCTACGAATGGTTTTGGCGAAACCGTGAACGTAGTGAACTTGATATAGTCGATGGAACGAGATAGCTTTTAAAAGGAGTGGCTCAAACTCCGCATTTAAAAGTTGTTTTTGAAAAGAACCGAGTGGTTTTTCGAAAGTGTTCCAACGACTTTTACTTGGTTTATTATCTTGCATTAGTTCTTTTAATGCGTGATATTCTTGCATTAGTTCTTTTAATGCGTCCCATCATTTAATCCTACCATTGCAGAAAACAACCAAAATATGACGTACGCTTATGCCATTCGCATTCGCCACTGGGCCCCGTCATTACCCGTTAGGTTACTTAACTAACGACAGAGCGGGGGCTGGGCTAGCGCGGCTGTAAAACATAAGCAACGCCTAAATAATATCATATATAGATATATTGCAATGATAGCCATTTCAGATCACAGATGAATACATTGGATATACTAGGAATCTGTAATTCGTACGAGCCTGTAACGAAAAGCAGATTACACGGTCGCGGTGAATAGCCAATACCCCACCCAAGACCCCTACGGGCGCGGCAAACTACCCGCCAAGTACCCGAAGCGAAGCAACCTCCCTCATCTCCATGAGTAGGCCACTCGGCACTTCGGCATACCCGGTAGTTTGTGCACCCCCTCCATGGGTCTATCCAAGGAGCAAAAAACAGTAAAAACGAATTATACAATGATGGCTACAACCCCGACCCGGTTGTGCGGCCATACAAATAATTATTACATCAATTTACAAATTTACATGAATTGAAAGAAAAGAAAACTCTCGTCTCACAACCCCCGGCTATTCACCCGCGACAATCCAACATATTCATATACACATTCCAGCAACATTACAGATCACAGATTTGTATAACCCCCACTAATCGACATATAACGATTAGCAGACATTCAATACAAATATCACATTACAGAAAAAAAAACCCGTTAGCTTAAGTCTTTTAGAAGTTCGATCAAAAATACGGATTTTCGGGACCCCAAAAACAAAATTTTCGCTCTGGAAAATCTGGGCAGAAAATACATATTCCAAAAATCCCAAAACAACCCCAGAAATACACTGCACCAAAGATGGACCTCGGCCGAGTCAACTCGGCCGCGGAACCGCGGCGGGAGCGTGCTCCCGCCGCGTTTCCGCGGCTCTTTGAAACGATCGAGCGACCAAATTTGGTGGTTATTCTAATAAAAGCCTGAGCCGATTTTTAAGTTGAAAATTATCAACTTTTGAACAGAATAAAAATCGACAGAAACTTGAAATTCTCGGGTTCGTTTTCGTGACTTTTTCTTTGATCGATCTTCTAGTTACTTGCTAACATGTTAGATAGAGTTTAACTAGGCTCTGATACCACTGTAAGTCCATGCTACCTCTCCAGGTACTTTCGGGCATGCGGAATTTGATAAAAAACGATTTTTATAGAGGTGGTAACAAGGACTTATAACCCGGATCTTGGTTAAACATCTAACTAACAACCTAACTACGAGTTGCTAACTACTCGGTTAGGGGGTTTATACCTTGCTTGTCTTGAACTCCTTCGTCTTCAAGCTCCGATGGTGGTCCGGATCGGCTTCTTCCCGTCGTCTCCTTACGCCGAAGATAGATCCACCTGAAAGCTCCAACCTTTGGCTCCTTCTTCGAACTTTGAAGAAACTAGTTCACTCGGTTTGCTAAACCGTGTGAACTAGAGTGAGTAGAGAAGAGTTTGTATGGGATTTTATCTATGGTTCTTGATTCTCAACTCATGAGACAAGTGAACCATAGAGTCAAGAGAGGGAGCAAGAGGAAGAGGGTGAGAGCAAAAACAAGAGAGCTCAAAAACAAGAGAGAGAATGGTCAAGTGAGAATGAGCCTCTCATTTTCCTTTCACCCTCTCATAATCCAAAACAATGATAACTCATCATACCAATCAAGTGTTATGTGTTGGTTGAAGCAACCATAACCATATCATTTCATGCACTCATTTTGCACGAAGGAGCAAGCAAGCAAAAGTCTTTGCCATGAAATGATAGCTATGGTTATCATGATGGTCAACTAGTCAAGCCTAGTCAACCGGTCAACAAAAGTCAAAAGTCAACAAGTCAACAAAGTTAACAAAAGTCAACCCCTCAACAACCATGTCACCATAATACTTAATTAATATAATTGTTAATCACATATCATATTCTCATTAGGGTTGAGCAAAAAGTCAACGGTCAACGGTCAACTGTCAACAACCCTAATAAGAATCCGCTGCCTCTGTCTCCCCGTCAACTGTGCATACACACCCACATCCGTGTTCCGAGGAACACGAATGCATACTGGATAAATCCAATCCCAAAAGGTACACTAGGATCTGGCTTAAACCAAAGCCCGCTAGTGTAAACTGTCCGGACACTGTACGTGCATAAGTGCATGGATGTGACCGAACCCTGTCGCAAAACCATGCGACCTGTCGCAAAACCATGCGACCTCTACTCTTTTGCCTAAAGGCGAAAAGCTTTCTGTGTGGGACTCTAAAGACTCGACACTACGCTGGCAGTGGGTTTAACCACAGACCGCAAGCGGCACTAGCTGTGCGTAACGGTCCCCAGGCAATGCCGACAAGAAGACTGACGAGGCGAAACCCATATGAACTCCTACTGAGCCTGAATGTGACATTCTCCGCACAGTCCGGTCTGTTCGTCTGATACATCGCATGGCGGGCCTAGGGGGCGGTAAACGTCAGTCCCCCAATAGCGGTACAAGTCGTGTCGGAGTGAAGCCCAAAACACCCTGAGATAACACTGGAAGCCTACCAGTATATCTCGTTTGCCCTGGCCAGGGACTACTCGTGTAATGGCTCTCCTAGACACAGCGCGATGTCAACCCCCAATACCGGGAGAGACGAATCCTGTCTAACCGTCACTGCCTCCAAGCGCTTCGGGACTGCACCCAACTACTACCTGTTTGCACGACTCCTTTGAGCCGTGGTAGGGTAGTAATCAAAGTGCAGTGGGAACACACTCGAGGCGAAGTGACAGTGTCAAGTCAGCGGACTAAGCTGTACTCATGTCACCTGGGAACTGATAACTGACGATAGGCATAATACCAACTAGTCAGTTCCCGACGAGTCCTGTCCAGTGTACCCGTAAACTAACGAGCACCCGCATACTATCTCAAGTACGACGCACTGACGGCTGTGGGACAGACCGTCTCCCACACTAGGATGAGAAGCGCATGCGCTAGTCTACTCTGGAGTATCGATGCCCTGTCTCGATAGTCCTGCGACTAGGGACCTGCATAAGGATGTGCTTATAGATTACCCAGCCCCACTAGTGTGACTGCCATCACATCGCTGGTAATCAAGCAAAGATCCTAAGAGCTCCACTAATGTGTATAGGTGATATACTAAAATAAACACATGTACACATTGAAGTAGAAACAAACCAAGTAGCATACTACTATTTTGAGCAAGATTGTATATACAAGGTGAATATCCCAAGCTTCCATCAAGTAATATACATACTAGTATGATACAGTAATGGCCTTTAGGGCATATACACTAACAGTAGCAACTCTCCGAACCTCGATCTTCCGACGATCAATGATCTCCCTGATCAGGTGATACCGCCTTAAGATGTGTCTGGACTTCTGATAGGACCTTGGTTCCTTCGCTAAAGCTATAGCTCCGTTGTTGTCGCAATACAGAGGTATTGGATCAACAATTGTAGGAACCACCTGAAGTTCTGTTAGGAACTTTTTCATCCAGACCGCTTCTTTTGCCATATCGCAAGTAGCAATATACTCCGCTTCCATCGTCAAGTCAGCAACGGTGTCCTGCTTGGAACTCTTCCAGCACACCGCCCCTCCATTGAGGGTAAAGACATAACCTGACATGGACTATCAAAAGGAGGATCTTTCCTAAACAAAAACTAACTACAAGCTAACTAGTTTTAGCTATATGGAAGAAAGGTTATACCTTGGGCTTTATGTCCTTCTCTCCTTGCTCCTTGGAGTGAACGGAAGTGATCTCCTTGTCGTCTTCTCTAGTCGAAGAAGGATCCACCCGAGAGCCTCAACCTTTGGCTTCAACTTCAAGTTAGAAGTAACTAAGATGCTAGAAGTGCTAATCCTTGAACCTTAGAAGAGAGTAGAGATTATTTTAGAGAGGTTTATCTCAAGCTCAAGTGTTTCTCAACTCATGAGAGAGGAGAGCTAGAGAGAGAGGAAAAGGAGGTGAGAGATTCTATATGATAGAATGAGGAGAATAATGAACCATTCTCACATATATGTGTGAATTATGTAAATTAGATAATTAGCAAGATAATTGTCATGGTTAATCAAGACTTGACCATTATCATTTCACATTAAATGCAAATTGCAAGGATCAAAGAGTATCTTTCATATGGAATGATGATGGTCAACATGTCAACCTAAGTCAACAAGTCAAGATAGTCAAATGGTCAACAACCCTAACCATGCACAATTATATTTAACTAATATCAATTAATCATAATACACACATAAGCATTAGGGTTAAGAAAATGACAATAGTCATCAACCCTAATCAAAGTCCTCTCCCTCTGTCTCAGTCAACTGTGCATACGCATCCGTATCCGTGATCCGAGGAACACGAATACAAAGAGATAAAACCAATCCCAAATCATATACTAGGATCCGGCTTAAACAAAAGCCCGCTAGTATAAGTTGTCCGGACAGCAAACCTGCACAAGTGCGCGGATGTGAACGAACCCTGTCGCAAAACCATGCGACCTCTACTCATTTTACCTAAAGGAGAATAACTCTCTGTGTGGGACTCTAAAGACTCGACACTACGCTGGCAGTGGATTTAACCACAGACCGCAAGCGGCACTAGCTGTACGTAACGGTCCCCAAGTAGATGCCGATAAGAAGACTGACGAGGTGAACTCATCTGAACTCCTACTGAGCCTGAATGTGACAGTCTCCGTACAGTCCGGTCTGTTCGTCTGATACATCGCATAGCGGGCCTAGGGGGGCGGTAAAACGGTAGTCCCCTAATAGCAGTACAAGTCGTGTCGGAGTGTAGCCCAGAACACCCTGAGATAACACTGGAAACCTACAAGTATATCTCGCTTGCCATGGCCAGGGACTACTTGTGTAATGGCTCTCCAAGATACAGCGCGATGTCAACCCCTAATACCGGGAGAGACGAATCTTGTCTAACCGTCACTGCCTCCAAGTGCTTCGGGACTGCACCCAACTACTACCTGTTTGAATGACTCCTTTGAGCTGTGGTAGGGTAGTAATCAAAGTACAGTGGGAACACACTCGAGGCGAAGTGACAGTGTCAAGTCAGCGGACTAAGCTGTACTCATGTCACCTGGAAACTGATAACTGACGATAGGTATAATACCAACCAACAGTTCCCGACGAGTCCTGTCCAGTGTACTCGTAACCTAACGAGCACCAGCATACTATCTCAAGTACGACGTACTGACGGCTGTGGGACAGACCGTCTCCTATGCTGGGATGAGAAGCGCATACGCTAGTCTACTCCGGAGTATCGATGCCCTGTCTCGATAGTCCTACGACTAGGGACCTGTATAAGGATGTGCTTATGGATTACCCAGCCCCCATGAGTGTGAGCGCCATCACAACGCTGGTAATCAAGCAAAGATCCTAAGGGCTCTACTAATATGTATAGGTGATATAATAAAAGAAACACATGTACACATTAAAGCAGAGACAAACCAAGTAGCATACTACCATTTCGAGCAAGATTGTATATACAACTGTGAATATCCCAAGCTTCCATCAAGTAATATACATACTAGTATGATACAGTAATGGCCTTTAGGGAATATACACTAACAGTAGCAACTCTCCGAACCTCGATCTTCCGACGATCAATGATCTCCCTTATCAGGTGATACCGCCTTAAGATGTGTCTGGACTTCTGATGGGACCTTGGTTCCTTCGCTAAAGTTATAGCTCCGTTGTTGTCGCAATACAGAGGTATTGGATCAACAATGGTAGGAACCACCTGAAGTTCTGTTAGGAACTTCTTCATCCAGACCGCTTCTTTTGCCGTATCGCAAGTAGCAATATACTCCGCTTCCATCGTCAAGTCAGCAACGGTGTCCTGCTTGGAACTCTTCCAGCACACCGCCCCTCCATTGAGGGTAAAGACATAACCTGACATGAACTTGGAATCGTCCATATCACTCTGGAAGCCGGAATCAGCATAGGCCTCCATCTTGAGGTCTTTTCCGCCGTAAACCAAGAACATCTCCTTAGTCCTCCTCAGGTACTTAAGAATGTTCTTTACTGCTATCCAGTGCTTCTCCCCTGGGTCTGACTGATACCGGCTTACCACGCTCAGTACGTAAGCTACATCTGGTCTGGTGCACAACATCGCACACATTATAGAGCCTACCGCAGAAGCGTAGGGTATAATTGACATGCGTTCCCTTTCCAAATCAGTCTTGGGGGACATCTCTTTGGATAGGGTGATTCCGTGACAAGCCGGTAGATTACCGCACTTAGAATCTTCCATACTGAATCTTTTCAGTACAGTGTCGATATACCTGGACTGCGAAAGTCCCAACATTCTCTTGGATCTATCACGATAGATCCGGATCCCCAGAATGTAAGAGGCATCACCCAGGTCTTTCATGGAGAACCTGTTTGACAAGAATCCTTTGATAGATTATAGCATAGGAATGTCATTTCCTATTAATAGAATGTCATCCACATACAAGACGAGGAATACAACAGTTCTTGCTACAACTTTACTATATATACATAGTTCATCTGGATTTTTGATAAAGTCATATTCTTTGACCGTTTCATCAAAACAGATGTTCCAACTCCGCGATGCCTGCTTTAATCCATAAACGGATTTAAGCAACTTGCATACTTTCCCGCTGCTCCCACTCTGATTGAAACCCTCTGGCTGATCGATATAGACGCATTCTTCTAAATTACCATTCAGAAAAGCCGTCTTTACATCCATCTGCCAGATTTCATAATCATGGAAGGCGGCAATAGCAAGAAGGACCCGAATGGATTTGAGCATAGCCACTGGAGAAAAAATTTCGTCATAGTCTAAACCAGGTCTTTGACGAAAACCCTTTGCAACAAGTCTAGCCTTATAGGTTTCCACCTGTCCATCTATACCAATCTTTTTCTTGAAGATCCATTTGCATACTATGGGTTTTACCCTATCTGGAGCAAAGTCCAAATTCTATACTTTGTTGGTGTACATGGACTCCATTTCGGTCCGCATTGGATCTAGCCATCGTACCAAGTCGCCGCTCTGGATGGCCTGCTGGAAGCTAGTAGGTTCATCATTATCTATGATGCAATCCTCTCTATCCCCATCTATAAGAAAACCGTAGTATCTCTCAGGCGGATGAGATGGCCTACTACTTCTGCGGAGGGGTGCGGGAATGTCCTGTTCTTCTTGAACTACTGGTTCTACCAAACTGTCAGTAGCAGTTTGTGGTTCTGGAATTTCATCCAGTTCTATTTTGCTCCCACTTATTTCCTTTTCTAAAAACTGCTGTTCTAGAAAATGGGCATTACGAGAAACAAAAACCTTTTTTTCCTCTGCATAATAGAAATAATATCCCTTGGAGTTCTTTGGATATCCCACAAACTTACACTTTACTGATCGTGCCTCGAGCTTGTCCACATGCTGCTTTTTAACAAAAGCTGGACATCCCCAAATCTTCATATGCTGAAGATGGGGTTTCTTCCCACTCCACATCTGATATGGGGTAGTAGGCACAGTTTTGGTAGGAGCCCTGTTCAGAAGATATGCCGCTGAATCTAGCGCATAACCCCAAAAAGATCGCGGTAACTCAGCATTACTCATCATGGATCGTACCATATCCAATAGGGTTCGATTCCGTCTCTCCAATACACCGTTATGCTGTGGAGTGTATGGAGGAGTAAGCTGAGAGAGAATTCCTTTCTCTTTTAGGTAACCTAGGAACTCGGCACTCAAGTATTCACCACCTCGATCAGATCTTAGTGTCTTGATACTTTTGCCAGTTTGGTTTTCTACTTCATTCTTAAACTCTTGGAATATCTCAAAAGATTCGGATTTATGTTTCATCAGATAAATGAATCCGTACCTTGAGTAATCATCCGTGAAAGTAATGAAATAGGAAAAACCACCTCTTGCATGTGTAGACATTGGACCACATACATCGCTGTGTATGAGTCCTAAGAGCTCGCTCGCTCTTACTCCATATCCAGTAAATGGAGTCTTTGTCATCTTTCTTTTGAGACAAGATTGACAAGTGGCATAAGATTGATATTCGAACGTGTCCAAATATCCTTCTCTATGTAACTTAGTCAACTTTCTCTCATTGATGTGACCCAGTCTACAATGCCATAAGAAAGCTTTATTTAAATCTAGAGACTTTCTTTTTAGTGTGTTCTGGACATTGAAAATTTGGAGTTGCAGTGTACCGGACCCAATCAAACTATGATTAAGGTGGATGTTAACAACATCACTTACAAACCAGAAATCATAACCTTTATTTGATAACAAGGAAACATATATGATATTACACGTTAAGCTGGGTACACAAAAACAGTTATGTAAAACCAAAATGTGTCCACTCGTCAATCCTAGATGATAATCCCGTACGAACACAGCTCCCACGCTAGCTCCGTTAGCAACCATCAGGGTCATATCACTATCCTTCAGCACTCTACGGTTTCTCAGTGCCTGCAATAAATTGCAAATATGAGATCCTGAACCGGTATCCAATACCCAGGAAGTAGAGTTGATTGACAGACAATTTTCAATTACAAACACTCCTGAAGTCGAAACCACAGCTTGCTTCGGTTCCTGGTTCTTGGCGTTCCACGCCTTGCAATCCTTTTTCCAGTGCCCTTTCCTGTGACAATGGAAGCGCTCATCCTGGGCCACTGCCGGAACCGCAAACTTTTTCTTTCTCTTCCCTCCCACCTTACTTACACCTCCTCTAGGTTTGGTGGTGGCCTTCTTTTTCCTTCCTTTGGCCCTAGCCTTGGACCCGGAAGAAGAAGCACCGCTAACAAACATAGCAGGTGTTTCCCTTGCCTTCTGCAAGGTGCCCTCTGCACTCCTCAACATGTTAAGGAGTTCCGGAAGTTCAACTTCTTTTCTTTGAATGTTGAAGTTCAGAATAAACTGGGCGTAGGTGGAAGGAAGGGACTGGAGAATAAGGTCTGTATAGAGCTCATTATCTAAAGTCGTCCCAAGGTCTGCGAGCTCTTCTATATAGCCGATCATCTTTAGGACATGTTCTCCTACCGATGATCCGACGGCCAACCTCACTCGAAACAAGTTCTTAGAGGTCCCGTATCTTGCTATACGAGATTGCTCTCCATAAAGTTCCTTTGTATACAGAAATATGGCATCAAGATCCATATCCTCGTGCCTACTCTGATGTTCATTGTTCATCGAGGCAAGCACGATGCACTTGGCCTTTGCGCAATCATACTCCCAAGTTTTGCGGATTTCCTTATCCGCATTACTGGATTTAGGACCTGGGACTGCAGGTGCCTTAGCGGTGAGGACGTACCCCAATTTGTCATAGGTCAAAGCCATTTTGACATTCCGCAGCCAATCTTTATAGTTTGGCCCTGTCAGTATATTTTTCTCTCAAAGTAACTTAAGTCCAGTCATTTTCAGGGTCGCTGCAATTAGGAGAGAGAGAAGAAAACTCTTTAGCATGATGCTCTTGCAAGTTTAGAATGGTTTTTAATTTATCTAAACTGGATGGCTCCCACTGTTTCTTGAATCCTTCCTCAAACCATAAAAGAAGAATTAGCCAGGACTATTCTCACTGTACAATACTTGCTTAACCGTTCAGCCAGGCTGGTGTCGGTACTTCGAGGGAGGTTTTCCAACGCTTTCGCGAAGTTCCTTAATTAAATAACCTCTTTTCTTTGGGGGCGTAACCCCGCTGACACCTTTCTTGACACCTACTTGGTTTATAGCATTGATCGTTAAGTGACGAATATCCTGCTGAGTAGCTTATACTCACAGTAGGATCGGGATCCAAATGTCATCGTATGATAATGTTGAAGGAATCCTACCAACATTCATCAAACTCTAAATGGTATGCATCTCTTTGCAAATTTCAGTTTCTTTAGAAATACCCGATATAAGTTTTTGCCCCATGCTCTTATGACCTTGGCTTTGGTCAAAATGTCATAAGTGACATGTCAAGCTCTACCCGTCATTATCTTGTCAATTTGAACCCATCCGTATTGGTCAAATGATAACACGACTATCCCAAACTAACTCATCTATCTATGCAACAAATGAATACCCAGCAGCTACCAAACACTATGCCTTGACTTTGGCCAAAATGCATAGCTTGAATACTACTGAATACCCAAATGAAATGACGGAGGGCTACGAATGGTTTTGGCGAAACCGTGAACATAGTGAACTTGATATGACCGAAGGAACCTGATAGCTTTTTAAAAGGAGTGGTTAAAGCTCCGCAATTAAAAATATCAACTGTTTAAAATAACCGAGTGGTTTCTTTTGAATTTTTCCAACGATTCAACTTTTTGGTTTATTTTCTTTGCATTATAAATAATGTGTCCCATCATTAACCTATCATTGCAGAAAACAACGAAAATACAACGTCCTCTTATGCCATCCGCATTCGCCACTGGGTCCCGTCATCACCCGTTAGGTTACTTAACTAACGGCAGAGCGAGGGCTGGGCTAGTGTAGGTGTAAAACATAAGTGACGTCTAAATAGCTATCATATATAGATATTGTACATTCGTAAGACGCAATAATAGGCATTCCAGATCTCATATGAACTTTATCGGATTTGCAAGCATTCCGCGTTTGTTTAGAGCCTGCAACAAAAGACGGATTACATAGTTGTGATGAATAGCCATTACCCCACCCTAGACTCCTACGGGTACGGCAAACTACCCGCCAAGTATCCGAAGTGAAGCGGTCTCCCTCAACAAAGTGAGTAGGCCACTAAACACTTCAAAGTACCCGGTAGTTTGTGCACCCCACCTTGGGTCTATCCTAGGAGCAAAAAAAAACAGTAAAATGAAATAATACAACGGTGGCTACAACCGCAACCTGGATGCGCCCCGCAAAATAATATTACAACATATTACAATTACATCGAATGAATGAATATAACAACCCATCTCAAACCCCGGCTAATCATCACAACAGTCCAATACAATTCACAACCATAAACCATAAAAACCATTACAGAAAAGTGCAACCCCCTGCCAACCGGCGTACTAGCAGTTAGGGGAGGTTTACGAACACATTAAACAAACACAGATATAATCAAATTAGCAAACTTCATATAATTTCGATCGAGCAAACATATCAGATTCTACTCCCAAAACTTCTCTGTGCACCTGAGACTTGAGCAGAAAATAAACATTCCAGAAAATGCAAAAATATCACAGAAGAGTTACTGGTGGAAACTGGGTTGAATCGGCCCCAACTCGGCCGCAGAACCGCGGCGGATCTGTGGGATCGGCCGCGGTTCCACGGCTGTATGGCCGATTCAGGAACCCATTTTTCACCAGTGTTCTTACAATTCTCTGTAGGTTATACTGCAGCAACCTGAAAAATTTTTAGAGCCTGTTTTAAATTCGACAGAAACTTGTGATATCGATGTCGTTTTCTGGTTCGTTTTGCGTTCGAAATTCATACGACTTTGCTAATGAGTTAATTATTGTTTAGCGAGGCTTTGATACCACTGTAAGTTGATGTACAACACCCCACGACTTGCGGGGAGGCAAAATAATGAAAAAACGATCTTGTTTTAAGCGTAAACATCGACTAACCGAGAATCTTTGCTAAACTATAACTAACAAGAAACCATAGAAGAGTTAACTACTATGATAAGTGATTATACCTAAAGAACCGTGTCCTTCGTCTTTCGATTCTCCACGTCCTCTCCGGCCTTCTCTATGTAGTAGATGATCCACCCGAGAGCTTTACTTCAAGCTTCACCTCTAACTTGAGGTAACTAGGTTTCTTAAATCGTTAATCTAAGTAACCTAGGTGATATAGAGAATGGTTAAGGATTAAGTAGTCTATTCTAATCCTTGGTCTCAACACATGAGAGGGGAGGATTAGGGTTTGAAGAGGGAGAGCTTGAGGAGAGAGAAAGTGAGCAAGAGAATGAGATGAGATAATGATCTATCATAATATATATCAAGCATTATTATTTATCCAATAAATGAAAATAAAGGATTTACAACCATGATTCATAAATACAAATGGGTGATTCATCTCCATGAGTCATTAAGCATTTATGATGCATTAATGACATGGATGAATCACACAAATGAATCACTAATCTCATTTAATGCATACGCCACCTTAACCCTCAAGTCACCATCTTCTAGAAGCTTCTCGCGTAATTACGAGAACGCCTCTCCTATCCGTGAAAACACGGAAAAACTTTACACTGTATAAATCCAATAACCGGATACTAGAAACTGGCTTAAACCAAAGCCGGCTAGTAAAAACTGTCCGGATGTCGTACGTGCGTAAACACACGTATGCGTCCGAACCCTTGTCGTAAAACCATACGACCTCTATATCGTTTCGCCTGGAGAAGGGAAACTCTCTGTGTGGGACTCTAGAGACTCAACTACTATGCTGGCAGTGGGTTTAACTACAGACCGCAAGCGGCACTAGCTGTACGTAACGGTCCCCAGGTAGATGTCGATAAGAAGGCCGATGAGAAAACCCATCCGAACTCCTACCGAGTCTGATGTGACAATCTCCGTACAGTCCGGTCTGTTCGTCTAAAACTATCGCATATCAGGCCTACGGGGCGGCAAGCGTGAGTCCCCTAATAGCGGTATAAGTCGTGTCGGAGTGTAGCCCATTACACCCTGAGAAAACAACTGGAACCTACCAGTAAATCTCTCTTGCCCTGGCCGGGGACTTTGCGTAATGGCTCTCTGACACAGCGCGATATCAACTCCCAATACCGGGAGAGACGAATCCTGTCTAACCACCACTGCCTCCAAGTACTCGGGACTGCACCCAACTGCTACCTGTTTGCACGACTCCATTGAGCCGTGGTAGGGTAGCAACCTAAGAATAGCGGGACACACTCGAGGCGAAGTAGCAGTGTCAAGTCTGTGGACTATGCTGTACTCATGTCACCTGGGAACTGATAACTGACGATGGGTATAATACCAACTAACAGTTCCCCATGAGTCCTGTCCGGTGTACCCGTAATCTAACGAGCACCTGCATACTATCTCTAGTACGACGTACTGACGGCTGTGGGACAGACCATCTCCCCAACTGGGATGAGAAGCGTACACACTAGTCTACTCCGGAGTATCGATGCCCTGTCTCGATAATCCTACGACTAGGGACCCGAATAAGGATGTGCTTGTAGACTACCCAGCCCCCACTAGTATGACTGCCATCACAACGCTGGTAGTCAAGCAAGATCCTAAGAGCTCTATCAATACGTATACTCACATATTAAGATAGAAAAAAACAAAGTAGCATGCTACCATGTTTAGCAAGACTGTTATATACATGTGAATATCCCAAGCTTCCATTAAGTAATATACAAACTAGTATGATACAATAATGGCCCCAGGGCATATACACTAACAGTCTTGGCATGGTAGTCTTGTGTGCTCTCCACTATTCTTCTGGTGTTGTTTGATTTCTCTAAATAACCCTGGTTTGCACTCAGTAGAATTAGAAGGAAATCTGATGCTTTATTTCATATCACACCTTTTTGCATTTAACACACATCAACTCACATATGCCCATTAGTGCCATGGGCAGCCCCACCATGGTCCAAGTCATCAAAGAGCTATGTGCACACTTGTGTTGTGTTGGACCAAAATTGTGTGCACATATGTTTATTGCAAAAGAGCTCTTTGAATATCGGTTGGTTCTCTGTTCTGATTGCAGTGTCGGGTCCCAAATGCTATATCCGTGATATTGAGTGCGTTTCCTCTATTTTATCACGAATACGTGTAATCTGTAATTACTGAGCAGACACTGATTAATAGTACCGATATATCAAAAAAATAGATAATGAATGAGCGGTATCAAAATGCAGTTTTCTGAGATAAACAGTTCATACTTAGGATCTGACGCATTTACGTGCATGCTTGGAATTGTCTCATATGATGTTACCTACTACTCACGAGCTAGCAACTCACCCCAGTTGTGCCATAGTGTCTTGCAGGACCGACCCGTCAGCATAGTCGTTGCGGGCGCGTTGTTACTACTTCTGCTATTTTCTTTTGCTTCGACTTTTGGGCGTGATACTTGTAGGTGGGTTGTGAGGATATTCTTTAGTTTTCCACCATGTATATTTACTTTTGTATCTAGTACACTCCATCTACCACTTGTATATTTGACCTAGAGGCGAGACTGTGAGACTTGTATTATATTGATATCTGGTGTCGGGCTCGTGTGTGTCGACATTTATGTTTTCTTGTGGGCAATGTTTTCTATTTGTAATTTCTTTATTGTTTTCCCACTATTATGATATATTCTTGCCTGTGTTTGTGTTCCGCCAATTCGGCGAAGAGCTAACTCCCACTTGGGGATGCCTATTATGATTGATTATATATGTTTATGTTATGTATCGGTTTTAGGATCAGTTTTTACAAAGGAAATGCTGCCGAAATTTTCATAATACTTGAGTCTTCAAAAGATTTTTGATACAGCTCTTGCATGTGTAGATTAACATTTTTAAACAAGTACTTTATCACCATAATTTATTTCACGGTTTAGATTTCTGGGATTTTGGCTTACTTGAATTACGTTACGCCTTTAGACGTTGCGTGATTTAAGTGCCAGTCACGTTCCACCTTCGGGTCGTGACTAAGTTGGTATCAGAGCATTAGGTTTTACCTTTCTGAGTGTAGGATGACCCTTGGTATGATGGAGTATGTAACTTAAGCAGAGTGACGTAGCGTGTGTATGTTTCGCGGCATACTCACGATACGATACTCCATGTATCTTTTTGTTCCGATTTGCTATGTTCTTATCGAATCATGTTTCTTGTTCCAGCCACTATGCCGCCGAAGACTACTAGGGCCCAGAGGGCTGCCGCCATAGATGAGGTTAAGACGGGCTCGTCTAAGATGAGGACCGACTAGGGCGGTATGCATAACCCTCAGCGATGGATTGATCCCCCTTCTCCAAGCCGGATTGCTAGGATGGAGGCGAGTATTCAGGATTTGCGCCAGATGGTTGGATCTTTAGACGAGGTCAGCTGAGCACAAAGATCTGATGATGTTCCTCCTACTATGGGGACTGTGATAGTACCTACTACCCAAACAACTGTTCATGTCGCTACCGAGACTATTGCAGTATCACTACAGGAGTTTATGAGGTTGAAGCCTCCGGTTTTCACTGGCACAAACGCAGCAGAGGATCCACAGACATTCCTCAACAGGATGGCCAGGATTTGTCGTTTCCTAAGATGTTCCGATGTGAGATCGGTCGAGCTTGCTAGCTTTCGTCTGGAGGGTCTTGCCCAGATTTGCTGTGAGTCCGTTGAGAGAGGCTGAGCTGCAGGTCTTCCTCCTATGACCTGGGATGAGTTCACGACGGTGTTTCTCGCTTGTTTCCTTCCGCAGAGCGTCAGGGATGCTCGAGCTTGTAGTTTTGATTCTTTGCACAAGACTCCTAGTATGACCATAGCCGAGTATGATATCCAGTTCACTCAATTGTCCAGATATGCTCCTTATTTGGTGGACACCGAAGAGAAGCGCATAAAAAGATTCGTACGAGGCCTTGACACATAACTGTTTCTTTCTATCGGTGGCCAGCATTTTGACACCTATGCAGCAGTGATGGACGCAGCCATATTAGTGAAAGAGCGTATTACTGAGACTACGACTGTTCGGGGACTGAAGCGGATTCGTACAGGTGTATCAGCTACCGTGCAGTTTGGTTGAGATATAGCAGGAAGAGGCCGCAGAGGTTTCTTTCTAGGCCGTGGTAGTGGCTGAGGCATGATACGGGGCCAGTTATTCAGCTCTTACTTACCCGGTCAGCGGCCGTCGCCAGGATGTTTTCGATGTAGGAGTCCGCATCACCGTGTCAGATATTGTACCGTGACGCGCCAGAGAGAGGCAGCAATTCCACATGTTGCTTTACCACCTTCACACCCTCCTCCGAGAGCTTTACCTCCAATGCCCGTTGTTGCTCCATGCCAGACCGACGCTCCGAGAGGCCGTGGTCGTAGCGGTCCTGTTCAGAGAGGACTAGGTAGCAGAGGTAGAGGACAGCCATGTACCGGTAGAGGACAGGCCCAAGTTTTTGCTTTGACTGGCATCGAATGCAGTTGTGATGGGTACTCTATCAGTGTGTTCTTTCGACGCGCGCATATTTTTCGACCCAGGTCTACGCACTCTTATGTATCCGCACACTTCGTACCAAGGTTGGGCCGAGAGTCGTCTTTGTTGGATTAGCCGCTAGTTGTGATTACTCCTGTAGGAGAGTCTTTTATCGCTCGACATGTGTTTCGATTGTGTTCCGTTCGTATTGGGGATAGATATTCTTCTGTTGATTTGATCCTTCTCGACATGTTAGACTTCGACGTTCTTCTTGGCATGGACTGGTTAGCCACTTGTTATGCGTCCATGGACTGCCGCGAGAAGGCGATCAGATTTAGTTTTTTGGGTGAACTACTTCTTGTTGTTCAGGGAGACCGTAGTGCCACCCTTCCAAGTTTGATTTCTGCCCTTTGCGCTAGTCGGCTCTTGAGGAAAGGATGTCGGGTAATCTTAGTATATATTGGTGATGCTGGAGCTGCAGAGGTCCCGTTAGACCAGGTTCCGATTGTGAGAGAGTTTCCCGATGTATTTCCTTATGTGTTACCTGGATTGCTGCCAGAGCGCGATATCGAGTTCTGCATCGACTTGATCCCCGGTATGGGGCCTATTTCTATAACGCCTTATCGGATGGACCCGGCGGAGCTTAAAGAGCTTAAAGATCAGTTGCAAGATTTGCATCGCAAGGGACTTATTCATCCGAGTGTGTCGACTTGGGGAGCTCCTGTCCTGTTCGTTAAGAAGAAGGAGGGCAATATGAGATTGTGCGTTGATTATCGTCAATTAAACCGGGTTACGGTGCGAAATAGGTATCATTTACCTCGCATTGACGATTTGTTTGATCAGGTCCAGGGTGCGGGAGATTTTTCGAAGATTGAATTGCGGTCGAGCTATCATCGGTTGCGGGTCCGGAATGATGACATTCCGAAGACGGCTTTTCGTACGCGCTACGGGCATTACGAGTTCTTAGTGATGTCGTTCGGGCTCACCAATGCCCCAACATCGTTCATGGATTTTATGAACCGCATCTTCAGGCCGTTTTTTGACCAGTTTATTATTGTATTCATTGACGACATTCTGGTGTACTCCAAGAGTCGAGAGGAGCATGAGCTGTTTATCACGACCCGCAGGGTACGGAACGTGACTGGCACTTAAGTTTACGAAACGTCTAAAGACGTCCGTAAAATAAGTAAGCCAAAGCCCAGAAAACCAAACCAAATAAGCAAAAGAGTGAAGAGAACCCAATCAATTGGAAACAAGTTTATCAATAAGTCATATAAAACCCTTTTTGAAAACAATATCAATTTTTCCGAAAATTTCGGCAGAGTCTCCTTTATAAATACTGGCCCCCAAAATGGGTACAACAAAAATATATATGAATCCAACAAATAAGGCATCCCCAAGCGGGAGCTAGCTCTTCGCCACAAGGCGGTCACAAATCCCACGCAAAATAAAGCAACAACATGCGAAATAATCATAATGAAGCATAAGAAAAACAGCATGTCGACTCAAGTGAGCTCGACCCCAAAATACAGCATAAAAGTCCACAAACCTCACAGTCTCATCTCTAGGTCAATATACAATAATACTGGTAGATACAGTAGATGGAGTGCACTAGATACAAAGAATATACAAGATGGTACAAAAATAATGATATAACCCACCTAAGAGCAAAACCTCGAGTCCAGGCAAAGGAGGCAAAAGAACAAGTGCGCCCGCCGCTAGTGTACTGACGGAGCGGACCTGCAAAAGGCTGTGGCACAACGGGGGTGAGTTGCCAACTCGTGAGTAATAAATAACATCTACAAAGGCTATCGTATGCATGCACACAAGCATCCTAGCATCTAAAATACAGGTATGACTGGATGCACTAGCAGGTGTGTATACAACATCAGTGTACTAATATGTATGCAACATGAATATCTGAGGTCTCAATAGGTATATATAAGAAACATTTTATCTCTTTTTGTTTTTGAAACTCTTTTAGAATGCCAGCATAATACTCAAAGAATCGACGAGAACCGGTGTCCAGCAACGACACCTAAAAGCTGTCTCAAATCTCATAAATCCATGTCATAGTGTCTCTGGCCTCAGCCATCCGGCTGACCCATCTCAATATCAATATCTCATCCTCTCGCGGCCCCGGTCGGTATCCTTTGGATATCCGCCGTGCCCAATGAAGTCACCGGTAGGTAATCCGTCCCCTGCCAGGCTCATCGTCAGCACCACGAGCTTCTTGCCCCGGGGTACCCTACCGGGCCCACCATGTACCCGAGACGGTTCATCCAACTCCTCGAAACGGGTCTCGAAAACCACAGCAAACTCATGGTGGACGACACTTACATCACTAGAAAACCGCAATTTACATATTTTAAAAATATAATAAGTTTAGAAATTTTGCGGTTTTTCCCCGAAATTCAGAAATATCATAAAATCTCAAAAAATCCTCATAAGTGCATATGTCAATGATAATGAATGCATATGGTATCAATAATCAAGTTGCGATGTGTGATTAATAGATTAGGCATGAACAAATAACATGACGAAGTACATGCACATGAATAGCAATCCTACGATTTTATTTTAAGGAATTAAAGGCAATAGCACAAGTTTAAGTATCAATTAGTAAAAGGTTTCAATTTAAAGGTTATCTAGTGTGGTGGCATGGCAATTACCAGGGTTTGTGTGTAAGAATGAATAGTGCTCGTGCTGCATATAAAAACCCTGGCAATGGTGCAGGTGTCCTATAAAATGGTTTCGTATAGGTATGTCAATATAGGGCATGAATGTAGCAAATAATCATACAAGTATTCCACCCCTAATTACTAACATTACTAGGAATCTTTTAAGTTACTAAAACTATCGGGCGGCTTGCGCCATCCAACGATAGTCCCCCGTAGATGTTACATCTACTCACCGGAATCCCTAGCTAGCTGTGTCCAATCACCGCTTTCCCCTTTCGTGCTGCGTCTGACGTCTCCGCGACCGAACCTGGAATTTACATCAATACCAAACATAAGGTTACCTATCAAGACTGACGCAAAACCCAAACGAAAATACTAATGTTCACTAGCTAGGTACAACGTGCACAAGGTGCGCGGAACATACGCGAAAATCGCAAAAACTGCTAAAAATCGCCGATTTGGTCGCCCGGCAAAACTAAAACCCGACCACTCAAAAATCCGCACACACGCATCCTAAATGTCATAGGATACGCTAAAAATGTCATCAAGACATCGCAATTAATTCATCACAACATTTTAGTAAAAACTAGTAAGCTAGAATAGCAATTAGGTGCAAACATCGACAATAGCGACAAAGTTATCACGGTCCAACACAACCATCCAATCCACACAACTAGTTAGCCACCAAAAACACAAATTTTAACTTATTTACCATGCTACAAAACCCACATTCCATACACAAACCTCTTCTTGAATTTGGTAATTAGCAATCTTAATGAAAATTTCACACAAGCTTAATATAGATTAGCATAATATGAAGCCACTTAAGCAAAGTAACCTTAAAGATTGGTTTAGTAATTAACTAGATATCTAATTAGCTTTAATTAACTAAATAATGGTTCCTAAAAACCCTAGTTTAACTCTAACCATAAACCTTTAAAAACTAGATTAGAATCTAACACTAAATTAACACTAGATTTTAGCCCAATTAGCAATTTAACCACTTAGATTAAGCTAACAAAATAACTAGATAACAAAATAGCTTAATTAATCTCTTAATGGTGATCTAAACCCTAAATTAATTTCAAACCACAAACTTTAAAAAAACTAGTATGCAATTAACACTAAAATTAACACTAAAACAATTTTCAAAGTTCTAATTAGCATACTTTAACTACAATGTAACCATTTGATTAGAAGTTATACCTCAAAAGTTCAAACCCTATGTTGCTAAAGCCTCCCAAGATGCCATCTTTCTCCAAGATTTGCGCCAATTTGGGTTTGAGAAGAGAGGGAATAAGGTTTTGCTTTGAAATTGTAAAGGATTTGTTGATTTTTGATGGTTTTTGAGATGAATTTGTGAACAAAATAGAGAGGAAAATGAAGGGGGGGAGCTGCTGATTTTCTGGACAGAAATGAGGGAGAGGGGAGTGGTGTGGGTGTGGGAAAAAGTCTCTAGTCAAACTCCCCCAAAGTCAAAGCACCATACCCCATTTAACAATTCAAAAATGTAACCCTTCGAAAATCGTTTAGGCAGTTTTTCGGTAATCGGCAAATTTTTCGGCTTTTTCCGTAAAAAGTCAAAATTGATATTTTTCATTGTAGACCTAATTATACAAAATTTAGATAAGATATTACTATAATTTTGTCACTAAAATGTCACTTATAATTATCTAGTTAAATAAAAAAAAATTCGTAATTAATTATTTTTTTATTATTTTAAGCCTTTTTAAATACATTTAATTAGGGATAAATACAAATTTAATTAGGTAAATTTCTTAATTAGGGGTCTTTATAAGCTAAAATATGGTGTTAATAAAATTATATCATGTCTTGCAAACTTTTAGATTTTTGGTGGGAAAATTATGAAAAAAATGGCTTAAAAAGGGGTTTTTTTGGAAAAAGGTTGATATGAAAGCATGATATGATATCATATGATGTTGTAATTAGCTAGAAACTACCCCAAAATTTCCCCACCTCCTCCTCTTGCTGCAGCCGACCCCTCACCTGCAGAATTTCCCCACTTCCCACTTCATTCTTGCTTCTTTTTCTTGCTAAAAATCAATAAAAATTCACATTTTCCCATCTCCATTCAAAGCAAAACCCTAATCCCTTCTCTCTTCAACCCAAATTTGTTCAAAAAAATGATGAAAGGAGGCTTCTTGGTGACTTGATCAAGCTAGGGTTCAAGCTTGAGAGGTGAAAATTCTAAACTAGTTTGCTAACTTGTAGTTTATTTGTGCTAAAATCTAATTTTTAAGTATTAATTTAGTGTAAATCTTTGTTCATGAAAAATCAAGAGAAGGTTTTGATTTTTAAAAATTAGGGTTTGTAGCATAATGGTTGGATTATGTTAGGGATGGTTATCTAATTGATTAGAATGGTTAATGGTGAAATTATATGCTTGCTAAATCGACAAATTTCGATGTTTGTATCAAATCGGCTAGAAATTCGCTTACTAGATTTTTGTAGAAAATAGAATGCGGTCAATTTGCGTTAGGTTAGCAATATTATTAGCTTCGTATAGGATTATTAGAATGCGCGAACGCGGGGTTTCGTCTAGTCGGGTTGTAGTTTTGTCGATTTCCCCGAAATGACGATTTTAGTGAAAGGATTGCGATTTTCGTGCGTTTTTCCGCGCACTGAGTGCATGCTACGATTAATTTGAGAGCGTGGATAATTGTATGTTGTGACTTGCATTGTGTTAGGTTTTGTAATCTTATGCTTGATATTGTGCAAATATAGGATCGGTCGGAGAAACTTCGGATACGGCGCGAAAAGGCAAAGCGGTGGCCGGATCAGATTAGCGGGGATTTCAGGTGAGTAGATATATTCATCTATGGGGGAATCGTCTGGATGGCGCGAGGCGCCCCCCTAGTTAGGATTACCCTACTTTATGCAAGATTTATATTGTTAGACAGCTTACCCCTTTATGTACATTGCATACCCTCACAGCTAACCGTATGCTAGATTGCATGGACATTCACCTTCATATATGCGATATCACTTCGTAGGACACGAACACCATTACCATTGGCATCTGTAGCACGCGCACTATTCATGTGACACTCACGTCTTTGGTAATTGCCATGCCACGTGCATAATAGAACCTGTTTATCTTAATATCGTCACCTGGATTCATACTTGATATATGAAACTGCATCGCATGCACATATCTCGCATCATCATCATATTTACATAGAACTCTAGCCAAAATTCACATCATACACATTGATATCATAGACATTTATCATATATATAACATGTGGACATTATGATTTTCTTGAGGATTTCAGTTTTGCTGCGATTTCTGGATTTTTGGGGAAAACCGCAAGAATTTAACAAAAGCTTATATTTATCATTTTTAAAACAAAGTTGCGGTTTTCTCATGATGTATGTGTCGTCCACCATGAGTTTTCATGTTTTCTGTTGGATTTCGAGACCCGATTCGAGGAGTGGATGAACCGTCTCGGGTACATGGTGGGCCCGGTATGGTACCCCGGGGCAAGAAGATCGAGTTGTAGATGATGAGCCAGGCAGGGGAAGACTACCTACCGGTGATGTCTGGCGCGGCGGATATCCGGAGGATACCGACCGTTGTCGTGAGATTTATGATATGGGCCGATCCGGACTGACGGAGCCCGATATTGAGGCAGATATGATTCCTTTTTGGTGTCGATGCTTGACACGGGTTTTCAGATGATTTCTTGATGATATTTAGCTATTATACAGATATTCATGTTCTAAAGATAAGAATTCAATAACCTTAGCAGTTAAAACACTTAAAGACTTAATAATGACATTGCATACCTGTGCATGCATACTAGAGATATTATAGCACATATGGACATGCATGTTGTGGTGCATTGCATGCATTCTTACGATTGCCTTGTTAGATGTTATATTCTACTCACGAGCTGGCAACTCACCCCCGTTGTGCCACAGTGTCTTGCAGGTCGGACCCGTCAGTCTTGTAGCGGCGGGCTATCTTGTCATCAGTTCCTTTTGCTCAGACTCGCGACATCGCCCGTAGGTGGGTTGCGAGTATACTTTATTTCTTTTTGCTTTATCATTGTATCTAGTATTCTCCGTCTACCACTTGTATTGTATATGCGACCTAGTGATGAGACTGAGAGATTTGTATATTTGTGGTTTCTTTTGGATCGAGCTCACTTGAGCCGACGTGTGTTTTCTGGTATTTGCATCTCTTTTATGCTCTTTTTCTTGATATTACTATTATATTGCATGTGGTTGTGATCCGCCTTGGGCGAAGAGCTAGCTCTCGCTTGGGGATGCCATTTTTATAATTACAGGTTTATTATCTTGTTGTACCCATTTTGGGGGATAGAAAATACAGGGGAGATTCTGCCGAAATTTTCGGGAATTTTTGATGTTTTTAAAAAGGGATTTAAAAACCGTTTTCATTTAAGGTTTTCCTTCACTCTCTTTTGATTTTGGGTTAGATTTCTGGGCTTTGGCTGACTTAGGTTACGGTACGCCTTTAGACGTCTCGTAATCTAAGTGCCAGTCACGTTCCGTACTTTCGGGTCATGACAAAGTTGGTATCAGAGCGTAGGTTTTACCTTTCTGAGTGTAGGACGACCTTGGTAGATGGAGTAGGTGACTTAAGCAGAGTGGCGTAGCGTGGGTATGATCCGCGGCATACTTACGATACGGTACTCCGCCTAAGTAACCTTAGGACATAATTGCTTGTATTTCCTTTCTTGATTCCTTGCATTCCTTGATTCAATTGCAATGTCCTTATCAGTCCTGTTTCTTATTCCAGCTTCGATGCCGCCAAAGACTACGAGAGCTCAGCGGGATGCCGCTAGGGATGAGATTCGGGCGGGCCCGTCTGAGGCGGGGATCGAGCGGGAGGATACGCCTACCCTTCAGGGTCCTACTGATCCGCCTTATCCTGACCGTATTGCCAGATTAGAGGCCGGCATGCAAGAGTTGCGGCAGATGATGGGATCTTTAGTTGAGTCCAGCCGTGCACAGAGATCCGAGGACGTTCCTTCCACCGCACAGACCACGATCGTACCTGCTGCACAGATGGTCACTCCTGCTGCTACTACGTAGACTATCCCTGTTTCACTACAGGAGTTCATGAGATTGAGACCTCCAGCTTTTACCGGTACAGATGCGACAGAGGACCCACAGGCATTTCTCGATAGGATGGCACGGATTGGCCGTTCGTTGAGGTGTTCTGATGATAGATTGGTGGAGTTTGCGAGTTTTCGTCTGGAGGGTCTTGCCCAGACATGGTACGACTCAGTAGAGAGAGGCCGAGCTGCAGGTCTGCCTTCTATGACCTGGGATGAGTTTACAGCTGCATTTCTTGCCCGTTTTCTTCCGGAGAGTGTCCGAGATGCTCGAGCCCGTAGTTTTGAGTCTTTGCGCAAGACTCCGGGGATTACGGTGTCGGAGTATGATATACAGTTTACCCAGTTGTCTCGATATGCTCCGTACCTAGTCGACACAGAAGAGAAGAGAATAAAGAGGTTTGTACGAGGGCTTGATACACAGCTATTCCTTGCCATCGGCACCCAGCACTTTGATACATACGCAGCCGCGATGGATGCAGCCTTACTTTTGGAGGAGCGTATTTCTGAGACTCCGGTCGCTTCTGGGCCGAAGAGGATCCGTCCTGATACGCCAGCTCAGCGGCAGATGGGTAGACACCGCGATAGATTGTTTCCGAGAGATGGTGGAGGCAGAGGATTGAGACGAGGTCAGTTATTTGGTTCATATCCACAGACCCAGCAGTCGTCTCCAGGATGTTTTCAGTGTGGGAGTCAGTATCACCGTGTCAGAGACTGTACCATGGGACGTCCGGGCGCGGCGACAGTCCCGCATGTGACTTTACCACCTTCACCACCATCGCAGAGAGCTTTACTTCCTACTCCTGATGATGCTTCACGCCAGCCAGATGCTTCTAGAGGCCGTGGGCGTGGCGGTCCGGTTCAGAGAGGACGAGGCGACAGAGGCAGAGGCAGAGGCCGAGGTAGAGGCAGAGCACAGCCAGCTATTAGTGGTGGACAGGCCCGAGTGTTCGCATTGACTCCTCAGGATGCACAGGCATCCAATGCCGTCGTGACAGGTACTCTGCCAGTATGTTCTTTTGATGCACGGGTATTATTTGATCCAGGCTCCACACATTCCTATGTATCCACATACTTTGCACCGAGGTTGGGCCGAGAGTCTTCTCCGTTAGATCAGCCGCTTGTCGTTATTACCCCGGTAGGCGAGTCTTTTGTTGCCCGTTTTGTGTACCGATCGTGTTCCGTTCGTATCGGGGAGAGAGATTCTTCAGTTGATTTGATTCTCCTCGATATGCTAGACTTTGACGTTCTTCTTGGTATGGACTGGCTAGCCACCTGCTATGCATCCGTGGACTGCCGTGAAAAAGCAGTCAGATTCAGTTTTCCTGGCGAGCCGGTTCTTATTATTCAGGGAGATCGTAGCGCTACCCTTCCCAGCTTGATTTCATCTCTTCGCGCTGGTCAGCTCTTAAGGAAAGGGTGTCAGGGATTCTTAGCCTATATTCGTGATACTAGCTCCACAGAGGTTCCGTTGGACCAGGTCCCTGTTGTGAGAGAGTTCCCTGATGTATTCCCTGATGAGCTGCCTGGTCTGCCACCAGAGCGCGAGATTGAGTTCTGTATTGACTTGATCCCTGGCACGGGGCCTAATTCTATACCTCCTTATCGGATGGCCCCGGCGAAGCTGAGAGAGCTAAAGGATCAGTTACAGGACTTGCTGGACAAGGGGCTTATCCGACCGAGTGTGTCACCTTAGGGTGCTCCCGTCTTGTTTGTTAAGAAGAAGGACGGAAGTATGCGTTTATGCATTGATTATCGTCAGCTGAACCGGGTTACTGTGCGGAACAGATATCCCCTACCCCGCATTGATGACTTATTTGATCAGCTCCAGGGTGCAGGATTCTTCTCGAAGGTTGATTTACGATCAGGTTATCACAAGTTGCGGGTTCGGAAGGAGGATATTCCGAAGACAGCTTTCCGTACTCGATATGGTCATTACGAGTTCTTGGTGATGTCGTTCGGGCTCACCAATGCCCCGGCAGCTTTTATGGATTTGATGAACCGTGTATTCAGGCCGTATCTCGATCAGTTCATTATTGTGTTCATTGACGACATCTTGGTTTATTCTCGGAGCCGGGAGGAGCATGAGCAGCACTTACGAATCACATTGCAGACTTTGAGGGAGCATCAGCTGTTCGCCAAATTCTCTAAGTGCGCATTCTGGTTAGACAGTGTCGACTTCTTGGGTCATGTGGTGACGAGAGATGGTATTTGCGTGGACCCGAAGAAGATCGAGGCAGGTCAGCGTTGGCCTAGACCAGTATCAGTTACAGAGGTTCGCAGTTTTCTAGGTCTGGCCGGCTATTATCGACGTTTCGTCCAGGATTTCTCCCGCATTGCTGCACCGTTGACCGGGTTGACCCGGAAGGGGGTTCCTTTTGATTGGACCCAGGCATGTGAGGATAGCTTCCAGCAGTTGAAGACTCGTCTGACTACTGCTCCAGTGTTAGCATTGCCTTCAGGATCAGGCGGGTTCGTGGTATATTGTGATGCTTCTAGAGTGGGGCTGGGATGTGTATTGATGCAGCACGACAGAGTTATCGCGTATGCTTCTCGGCAGCTGAGGAAACACGAGCAGAACTACCCCACCCATGATTTAGAGATGGCTGCAGTGGTGTTTGCACTCAAGATCTGGAGACATTACCTATACGGTGAGTCGTGCCAGATATTCACTGACCACAAGAGTTTGAAGTATATCTTCCAGCAGCGAGACCTGAACCTGAGACAGCGCCGTTGGATGGAGTTGGTGAAGGATTATGACTGCGAGATTTTATACCATCCGGGCAAGGCGAATGTGGTGGCAGATGCTTTGAGTAGGAGGCCCGGAGGTAGCCTATCTTGTTTGAGCGCAGTACAGATGCAGTCGACGGCGGATTGGCAGGTGTTATGTGATAGCAGAGTGCAGTTTGAGTTTACTCCTACAGGGGGACAGCTGGCCCATTTCAGAGCACGCCCACAGTTACTTGACCGTATCCATGAGGCACAGTCCGGCGATGCCCGTACATTAGAGATCATTGAGCAGATTCGACAGGGCAGAGTTTCTGAGTTCGTGATTAATGATCAGGGGATACTTCGATTTGGGACTCGACTGTGTGTGCCAGATTCAGAGGGACTGAGGCGTGATATTCTCGAGGAGGCACATAGATCAGTATACAGTGTTCACCCAGGTTCCACTAAGATGTATCGTGATTTGAGAGAGGTTTACTGGTGGGACGGGATGAAGAAGGATATTACAGATTTTGTGTCGAGATGCCTGACTTGTCAGCAAGTCAAGACCGAGCACCAGAGGCCAGCCGGCGAGTTACAGCCTTTGCCCATCCCTGAGTGGAAGTGGGAGCAGGTCTCTATGGACTTCGTGGTGGGTCTACCCAGGACCAGTCGAGGGTACGACTCTATCTGGGTGATTGTTGATCGACTGACGAAAGCGGCTCACTTTCTGCCAGTGAAGACCACTTTTGGATTTTCTCAGTACGCCCAGGTTTATATTGATGAGATTGTGCGACTGCATGGTGTTCCGACTTGCATCGTGTCCGACCGTGGCACCCAGTTTACCAGCCGATTGTGGCAGAAACTATAGGAAGTTTTGGGCACCCGATTGAGTTTTAGCACAGCCTTTCATCCTCAGACTGACGGTCAGTCGGAGCGTACGATTCAGACTCTTGAGGACATGCTCAGAGCTTGTGTTTTAGATTTCGGTGGTAGCTGGGATCGTCATTTGCCTTTGATCGAGTTTTCCTACAATAATAGCTTCCAGGAGACGATTCAGATGGCACCTTTCGAGGCTTTATATGGGAGGAGATGTCGATCGCCAGTATGTTGGACAGAGCTCAGGGAGAGCAGTATTTTGGGGCCGTAGATTGTGCAGGAGACGACCGAGAAAATACAGCTGATTCGGGACAGGATGAGAGCGGCACAGAGCAGGCAGAAATCTTATGTTGACAGGCGTCGTCGCCGACTCGAGTTCGCTGTTGGCGATCATGTTTTCCTGAAGGTCTCTCCGATGAAGGGTGTGATGAGATTTGGGCGGAAAGGGAAGCTGAGTCCTCGATATGTTGGTCCTTTCGAGATCCTAGAGCGTGTTGGTCCAGTCGCTTATCGGTTAGCTCTTCCGCCCAGCTTCCCCGATGTTCACCCCGTAATCCATGTCTCGATGCTCCGCAAGTACCTTCATGATCCTTCCCAGGCGATTCAGCACCAGACGATCCAGTTAGAGCGTGATCTTTCTTTCACCGAGCAGCCGGTTGTCATCTTGGATCGGCAGGTGAAGAAATTGAGGTCGAAGGTCATACCGTCTGTCAAGGTTCTTTGGCGTGGCCCGAACAGCGAGGAGGTCACCTGGGAGACCGAGGTCGAGATGAGGAAGAGATATCCCCATCTTTTTGAAGGTACGCGTAGTTAAATTCTAAATTCAGGGACCGAATTTCTTTAAGGGGGGAAGATTGTAACCCTTCGAAAATCGTTTAGGCAGTTTTTCGGTAATCGGCAAATTTTTCGGCTTTTTCCGTAAAAAGTCAAAATTGATATTTTTCATTGTAGACCTAATTATACAAAATTTAGATAAGATATTACTATAATTTTGTCACTAAAATGTCACTTATAATTATCTAGTTAAAAAAAAAAATTCGTAATTAATTATTTTTTTATTATTTTAAGCCTTTTTAAATACATTTAATTAGGGATAAATACAAATTTAATTAGGTAAATTTCTTAATTAGGGGTCTTTATAAGATAAAATATGGTGTTAATAAAATTATATCATGTCTTGCAAACTTTTAGATTTTTGGTGGGAAAATTATGAAAAAAATGGCTTAAAAAGGGTTTTTTTTGGAAAAAGGTTGATATGAAAGCATGATATGATATCATATGATGTTGAAATTAGCTAGAAACTTCCCCAAAATTTGCCCACCTCCTCCTCTTGCTGCAGCCGACCCCTCACCTGCAGAATTTCCCCACTTCCCACTTCATTCTTGCTTCTTTTTCTTGCTAAAAATCAATAAAAATTCACATTTTTCCATCTCCATTCAAAGCAAAACCCTAATCCCTTCTCTCTTCAACCCAAATTTGTTCAAAAACATGATGAAAGGAGGCTTCTTGGTGACTTGATCAAGCTAGGGTTCAAGCTTGAGAGGTGAAAATTCTAAACTAGTTTGCTAACTTGTAGTTTATTTGTGCTAAAATCTAATTTTTAAGTATTAATTTAGTGTAAATCTTTGTTCATGAAAAATCAAGAGAAGGTTTTGATTTTTAAAAATTAGGGTTTGTAGCATAATGGTTGGATTATGTTAGGGATGGTTATCTAATTGATTAGAATGGTTAATGGTGAAATTATATGCTTGCTAAATCGACAAATTTCGATGTTTGTATCAAATCGGCTAGAAATTCACTTACTAGATTTTTGTAGAAAATAGAATGCGGTCAATTTGCGTTAGGTTAGCAATATTATTAGCTTCGTATAGGATTATTAGAATGCGCGAACGCGGGGTTTCGTCTAGTCGGGTTGTAGTTTTTTCGATTTCCCCGAAATGACGATTTTAATGAAAGGATTGCGATTTTCGTGCGTTTTTCCGCGCACTGAGTGCATGCTACGATTAATTTGAGAGCGTGGATAATTGTATGTTGTGACTTGCATTGTGTTAGGTTTTGTAATCTTATGCTTGATATTGTGCAAATATAGGATCGGTCGGAGAAACTTCGGATACGGCGCGAAAAGGCAAAGCGGTGGCCGGATCAGATTAGCGGGGATTTCAGGTGAGTAGATATATTCATCTATTGGGGAATCGTCTGGATGGCGCGAGGCGCCCCCCCTAGTTAGGATTACCCTACTTTATGCAAGATTTATATTGTTAGACAACTTACCCCTTTATGTACATTGCATACCCTCACAGCTAACCGTATGCTAGATTGCATGGACATTCACCTTCATATATGCGATATCACTTCGTAGGACACGAACACCATTACCATTGGCATCTGTAGCACGCGCACTATTCATGTGACACTCACGCCTTTGGTAATTGCCATGCCACGTGCACAATAGAACCTGTTTATCTTAATATCGTCACCTGGATTCATACTTGATATATGAAACTGCATCGCATGCACATATCTCGCATCATCATCATATTTACATAGAACTCTAGCCAAAATTCACATCATACACATTGATATCATAGACATTTATCATATATATAACATGTGGACATTATGATTTTCTTGAGGATTTCAGTTTTGCTGCGATTTCTGGATTTTTGGGGAAAACCGTAAGAATTTAACAAAAGCTTATATTTATCATTTTTAAAACAAAGTTGCGGTTTTCTCATGATGTATGTGTCGTCCACCATGAGTTTTCATGTTTTCTGTTGGATTTCGAGACCCGATTCGAGGAGTGGATGAACCGTCTCGGGTACATGGTGGGCCCGGTATGGTACCCCGGGGTAAGAAGATCGAGTTGTAGACGATGAGCCTGGCAGGGGAAGACTACCTATCGGTGATGTCTGGCGCGGCGGATATCCGGAGGATACCGACCGTTGTCGTGAGATTTATGATATGGGCCGATCCGGACTGACGGAGCCCGATATTGAGACAGATATGATTCCTTTTTGGTGTCGATGCTTGACACGGGTTTTCAGATGATTTCTTGATGATATTTAGCTATTATACAGATATTCATGTTCTAAAGATAAGAATTCAATAACCTTAGCAGTTAAAACACTTAAAGACTTAATAATGACATTGCATACCTGTGCATGCATACTAGAGATATTATAGCACATATGGACATACATGTTGTGGTGCATTGCGTGCATTCTTACGATTGCCTTGTTAGATGTTATATTCTACTCACGAGCTGGCAACTCACCCCCATTGTGCCACAGTGTCTTGCAGGTCGGACCCGTCAGTCTTGTAGTGGCGGGCTATCTTGTCATCAGTTCCTTTTGCTCAGACTCGCGACATCGCCCGTAGGTGGGTTGCGAGTATACTTTATTTCTTTTTGCTTTATCATTGTATCTAGTATTCTCCATCTACCACTTGTATTGTATATGCGACCTAGTGATGAGACTGAGAGATTTGTATATTTGTGGTTTCTTTTGGGTCGAGCTCACTTGAGCCGACGTGTGTTTTCTGGTATTTGCATCTCTTTTATGCTCTTTTTCTTGATATTACTATTATATTGCATGTGGTTATGATCCGCCTTGGGCGAAGAGCTAGCTCCCGCTTGGGGATGCCATTTTTATAATTACAGGTTTATTATCTTGTTGTACCCATTTTGGGGGATAGAAAATACAGGGGAGATTCTGCCGAAATTTTCGGGAATTTTTGATGTTTTTAAAAAGGGATTTTATGCAACTTAATTGATTTAAAAACCGTTTTCATTTAAGGTTTTCCTTCACTCTCTTTTGATTTTGGGTTAGATTTCTGGGCTTTGGCTGACTTAGGTTACGGTACGCCTTTAGACGTCTCGTAATCTAAGTGCCAGTCACGTTCCGTACTTTCGGGTCGTGACAAAAAACCTTTAAAAAAACCCTCATTTCCACACAAAAACACAAGTCAAAGAGCATGGAATTTTTTTTCCCATGTGCTGCTGGAAATGGCCGGCCTAGGGTGAGGGAGAAGTGAGAGGGAGTGCACAAAAAAAAAATTTTATGCAAAAAGACCCCCTACAAGTCCAAAATTGCAAGTTTAAGCTTAAATTCAATAAATTTCGTTTTCTATAATAAAAATTAGTTAAAAATCAAAATAAAATACTAAAAATTTATGTTTCAACTAGATTTTAATTAACATAATTTTAAAGATTAAAATTAGCCCGGAAAAATTTGTATTTATCGCTAATTTAATGTATTTTCTTACCGGCTTAAAATAATATTAAAAAATTGAAAAATAGGGAAAATTTTTTAAATGCCCAAAATTTAATAAGTAACTCATTAGCTAATAAAAACAAGCAATTACCTATCCATTTTAGGTATAATTAGACCTAAACTGCAAAATAACAAAAAAGACGGTTTTCGGAAAAATACCGAATTTTCACCGATTTTCAGGAAAACACGAAAACGACTTTTCAAGGCGCTACAATCTTCCCCCCTTAAAGAAATTCGGTCCCCGAATTTAAAAATATAACTACGCGTACCTTCAAAGAGATGGGGATATTTCTTCCTCATCTCGCCCTCGGTCTCCCAGGTAACCTCCTCGCTACTCGGGCTACGCCATAGGACCTTGACAGTTGGTATAATCTTCGACCTCAACTTCTTCACCTGCCGATCCAGGATGGCCACCGGCTGCTCTGCAAAAGAAAGGTCGCGCTCTAGCTGGACTGTCGGGTGCTGAATCGCATGCGAAGGGTCGTGAAGGTACTAGCGGAGCATCGAAACATGGAAGACGAGGTGAACATCGGGAAAGCTGGGAGGAAGAGCCAAACGATATGCAACAGCGCCGACACGCTCGAGGATCTCGAAGGGACCTACGAATCTAGGGCTAAGCTTCCCCTTTCGCCCAAAACGCATCACGCCCTTCATCGGAGAGACTCTCAGAAAAACATGGTCGCCAACTGCGAACTCTAATCTGCGACGGCGCCTGTCTGCATAGGATTTCTGTCTGCTCTGAGCTGCCCTCATCCGGTCTCGAATCAACTGTATCTTCGCTGTCGTCTCCTCAACAAGCTGCGGCCCCAAAATGCTGCTCTCGCTGAGCTCTGACCAACAGACGGGCGATCTGCATCTCCTCCCATACAATGCTTCGAAAGGTGCCATCTAAATAGTATCCTGGAAGCTGTTGTTGTAGGAGAACTCCACTAGAGGTAAATGACGATCCCAGCTACCACCAAAGTCTAAAACGCACGCTCTGAGCATGTCCTCGAGAGTCTGAATGGTCCGCTCTGACTGTCCGTCGGTCTGCGGATGAAATGCTGTGCTGAAGCTCAAACGAGTGCCCAAAGCCTCCTGGAGTCTCTGCCATAGTCGGCTTGTAAACTGAGTGCCCCGATCTGACACGATACAAGTCGGTACGCCATGTAGTCGCACGATCTCGTCAATATAGAGCTGAGCATACTGAGCGAAGCTGAAAGTGGTCTTCACTGGTAGGAAGTGAGCCGCTTTCGTCAATCTATCCACGATCACCCAGATGGAGTCGTACCCTCGACTAGTCCTGGGTAGACCCACAACGAAGTCCATCGAAATCTGCTCCCATTTCCACTCTGGAATGGGTAACGGCTGTAGCTCTCCTGCGGGCCTCTGGTGCTCGGCCTTGACTTGCTGACAAGTCAGGCATCTCGAAACGAACTCCGCAATGTCCCTCTTCATCCCGTCCCACCAGTAGGTCTCTCTCATATCATGGTACATCTTGGTGGAACCGGGGTGGACACTATACACTGATCGGTGTGCCTCCTCAAGAATGTCGCACCGCAATCCATCAGCATCTGGTACGCACAGTCTAGATCCATATCGTAAAATCCCCTGATCGTCAATCACGAACTCGGAAAATCTGCCCTGTCCCATCTGTGCCATGATCTCTGAGCAACGGTCGTCACTGCGCTGTGCCTCATATATACGGTCAAGCAACTGTGGGCGTGCACGAACATGCACGAGCTGTCCCCCTGTCTGAGTGAACTCGAACTCAACTCGGCTGTCGCATAACATCTGCCAATCTGCTGACGACTGCCTCTGCACTGCGCGCAAAAAGGATAGACTACCCCCGGGCCTCCTACTCAACGCATCTGCCACCACATTCGCCTTGCCTGGGTGATATAAGATCTCGCAGTCGTAGTCTTTCACCAACTCCATCCAACGACGCTGTCTGAGGTTCAGGTCTCGCTGCTGAAATATGTACTTTAAGCTCTTGTGATCGGTGAATATCTGACACGACTCGCCATATAGGTAATGTCGCCAAATCTTCAGTGCAAAGACCACTGCAGCCATCTCCAAATCATGAGTGGGGTAGTTCTGTTCATGCTTCTTCAACTGCCGAGAAGCATAAGCGATCACCCGGCCATGCTGCATCAATACGCATCCTAATCCCACTCGCGAAGCATCACAGTAGACCACAAATCCGCCTGATCCCGAAGGCAAAGATAATACCGGCGCCGTAGTCAAACATGTCCGTAGCTGCTGAAAACTGCGCTCGCACTCCTCTGTCCAAACGAAAGGAACTCCCTTCCGGGTCAAACCAGTCAAAGGTGCAGCTATACGGGAGAAGTCCTGAACAAAACGCCTGTAGTAGCCTGCCAGGCCTAGAAAACTACGGATCTCAGTAACCGATGTAGGTCGGGGCCACTGCTGAACAGCCTCAATCTTCTTCGGGTCCACACAAATGCCGTCTCTCGTAACCACGTGACCCAAGAATCCGACGCTGTCCAGCCAGAATGCACACTTGGAGAACTTTGCGAACAGCTGGTGCTCCCTCAGAGTCTGTAACGTAATCCGCAAGTGTTGCTCGTGCTCCTCTCTGCTCCGGGAGTACACCAAGATATCGTCGATAAACACGATGATGAACAAGTCAAGATACGGCCTGAATGTACGGTTCATCAAATCCATGAATGCTGCTGGGGCGTTGGTGAGTCCGAACGACATCACCAAAAACTCGTAGTGGCCGTAGCGCGTGCGGAAAGCTGTCCTCGGTATATCCTCCTGTCGAACTCGCAGCTGATGGTATCCTGATCGCAAGTCGATCCTCGAAAAATACCCCGCACCCTGAAGCTGGTCGAACAAATCATCAATGCGTGGCAACGGATATCTGTTCCGAACGGTAACTTTGTTCAGCTGGCGGTAGTCGATACATAAGCGCAAACTTCCATCCTTCTTCTTGACAAACAGGACCGGAGCACCCCACGGAGAAACACTCGGTCGAATAAGCCCCTTATCTAACAAATCCTGCAACTGATCCATCAGCTCTCGAAGCTCTGCCGGGGCCATCCGATAAGGCGGTATAGAAATAGGCCCCGAGCCGGGAATCAAATCAATGCAGAACTCAACATCGCGCTCAGGCGGTAGCCCAGGTAGCTCATCAGGGAAAACATCAGGGAACTCACAAACTACCGGGACCCGGTCTAACGGAACCTCTGCAGCTCGAGTATCACAAATATACGCTAAGAATCCCTGACATCCCTTCCGCAAGAACTGACCAGCGCGAAGAGACGAAATCAGCTGGGAAGGGTGACGCTGCGGTCTCCCTGAATAATAAGGACTGGCTCTCCCGGAAAGCTAAATCTGACTGCCTTCTCACGGCAGTCCACCGAAGCATAACAAGTGGCTAGCCAATCCATGCCCAGAAGCACATCAAAGTCCAACATATCGAGGAGAATCAAATCAACCGATGAATCCCTCTCAACGATACGAACGGAACACAAACGAAAAAAAAAACGAGCGATAAACGGCTCGCCTACCGGAGTACTAACAACAAGCGGATGATCTAACGATGACGACTCACGGCCCAACATCGGTGCAAAGTGTGTAGATACGTACGAATGTGTGGAACCTGGGTCGAATAATACCCGTGCGTCGAAAGAACAAACTGGCAAGGTACCTGTCACAACGGCATTGGATGCCTGCGCATCCTGCGGTGTCAAAACAAATACTCGGGCCTGTCCTCCACCGATAGCGGGCTGACCTCGACCTCGGCCTCTGCTTCCTCGTCCTCTCTGAACAGGACCGCCGCATCCACGGCCTCTGGGTGCACCTAACTGGCATGGAGCATCGCCTGTGGTAGGAAGTAGGGCTCTCTGTGGAGGGGGTGGCGATGGTGGTAGGGTCACATGCGGAACTGTCGCTGCTCCCTGTCGTCTCGCCGGACAGTCTCTGACAAGATGGTGCAAACTCCCGCACCCAAAACACCCTGGCGACGGCTGCTGCCCCTGGGGATAAGAACCATATAACTGTCCCCGCCCAAATCCTTTGCCAGGCCTATCTCTCGGAAAGAATCTGGCGCGCTGCCTCTGAGACGGTACATCGGTGCGAATCCTCTTCGGCCCAGAAACGGCCGAAGTCTGTGATATGCGTGCCTCCATCCGCAATGTCGTATCCATAGCAGCTGAATAAGTGTCGTAGTGCTGGGCGCCAATGGCAAGATATAGCTGGGCATCAAGTCCCTGTACGAACCTCTTCACCATCTTCTCCTCGGTATCCACCAAATACTGAGCATATCGGGATAACTGTGTAAACCGGATGTCATACTCAGACACCGTCATCCCAGGTGTCTTGACTAAGGCCTCGAAGCTTCGAGCTCTGGCGTCACGAACGCTCTCTGGAAGGAAACGGACTAGAAAGACCGCTGTAAACTTGACCCAAGTCATAGGCGGCAGACCTGCAGCTCGACCTCTCAAGACTGACTCCCACCATGTCTGCGCGAGACCCTCTAGTCGGAAACTCGCAAGCTCTACCCATCGATCATCCGAACATCTCAGCGAACGGCAGATCCTGGCTAAACTGTCAAGGAACGTCTGTGGGTCCTCCGCTGCCTCGGTGCCGGTGAATACTGGAGGTCTCAGCCTCATGAAATCCTGTAGTGAAACCGGAATGGCCACGGTGGTAGTAGTAGGAGCAGGGAACATGGTCGTCTGTGATGTACTAGGTGCGTCATCCGGCCTCGGTGTACGACTGGCTGCAACTAGGGATCCTACCATCTGACGTAGCTCCTGCATACCCCCCATCATCTGTCGCAACTCCGCCATACCAGTCTCGAGACTATCCATACGGCCTGGGAAAGGTGGATCGGTCTGTCCCTGCGGCGTAGGCATACCACCCTGCTCAGTCCTAGTCTCGGACGAGCCAGCTCGAATCTCGTCTCTGGCGGCAGCCCTCTGTGCCCTCGTAGCCTTCGGCGGCATAGTGGCTGTTACAGGAAAACGGATAATAAGAACAGTGCAATAGAATCATAGGATACACGGAATTGAAGAAGGAATTTCAAGCAAGTATCCTAAAGTCACTTAGGCGGAGTACCGTATCGCAAGTATGCCGCGGACATACGCACGCTACGTTACCCTGCTTAAGTCACTTACTCCATCTACCAAGGGTCATCCTACACTCAAAAAGGTAAAACCTATCGCCCTGATACCAACTTTGTCACGACCCGCAGGGTACGGAACGTGACTGGCACTTAAGTTTTCGAAACGTCTAAAGACGTCCGTAAAATAAGTAAGCCAAAGCCCAGAAAACCAAACCAAATAAGCAAAAGAGTGAAGAGAACCCAATCAATTGGAAACAAGTTTATCAATAAGTCATATAAAACCCTTTTTGAAAACAATATCAATTTTTTCGAAAATTTCGGCAGAGTCTCCTTTGTAAATACTGGCCCCCAAAATGGGTACAACAAAAATATATATGAATCCAACAAATAAGGCATCCCCAAGCGGGAGCTAGCTCTTCGCCACAAGGCGGTCACAAATCCCACGCAAAATAAAGCAACAACATGCGAAATAATCATAATGAAGCATAAGAAAAACAGCATGTCGACTCAAGTGAGCTCGACCCCAAAATACAGCATAAAAGTCCACAAACCTCACAGTCTTATCTCTAGGTCAATATACAATAATACTGGTAGATACAGTAGATGGAGTGCACTAGATACAAAGAATATACAAGGTGGTACAAAAATAATGATATAACCCACCTAAGAGCAAAACCTCGAGTCCAGGCAAAGGAGGCAAAAGAACAAGTGCGCCCGCCGCTAGTGTACTGACGGAGCGGACCTGCAAAAGGCTGTGGCACAACGGGGGTGAGTTGCCAACTCGTGAGTAATAAATAACATCTACAAAGGCTATCGTATGCATGCACACAAGCATCCTAGCATCTAAAATACAGGTATGACTGGATGCACTAGCAGGTGTGTATACAACATCAGTGTACTAATATGTATGCAACATGAATATCTGAGGTCTCAATAGGTATATATAAGAAACATTTTATCTCTTTTTGTTTTTGAAACTCTTTTAGAATGCCAGCATAATACTCAAAGAATCGACGAGAACCGGTGTCCAGCAACGACACCTAAAAGCTGTCTCAAATCTCATAAATCCATGTCATAGTGTCTCTGGCCTCAGCCATCCGGCTGACCCATCTCAATATCAATATCTCATCCTCTCGCGGCCCCGGTCGGTATCCTCTGGATATCCGCCGTGCCCAATGAAGTCACCGGTAGGTAATCCGTCCCCTGCCAGGCTCATCGTCAGCACCACGAGCTTCTTGCCCCGGGGTACCCTACCGGGCCCACCATGTACCCGAGACGGTTCATCCAACTCCTCGAAACGGGTCTCGAAAACCACAGCAAACTCATGGTGGACGACACTTACATCACTAGAAAACCGCAATTTACATATTTCAAAAATATAATAAGTTTAGAAATTTTGCGGTTTTTCCCCGAAATCCAGAAATATCATAAAATCTCAAGAAATCCTCATAAGTGCATATGTCAATGATAATGAATGCATATTGTATCAATAATCAAGTTGCGATGTGTGATTAATAGATTAGGCATGAACAAATAACATGACGAAGTACATGCACATGAATAGCAATCCTACGATTTCATTTTAAGGAATTAAAGACAATAGCACAAGTTTATGTATCAATTAGTAAAAGGTTTCAATTTAAAGGTTATCTAGTGTGGTGGCATGGCAATTACCAGGGTGTGTGTGTAAGCATGAATAGTGCTCGTGCTGCATATAAAAACCCTGGCAATGGTGCAGGTGTCCTATAAAATGGTTTCGTATAGGTATGTCAATATAGGGCATGAATGTAGCAAATAATCATACAAGTATTACACCCCTAATTACTAACATTACTAGGAATCTTTTAAGTTACTAAAACTATCGTGCGGCTTGCGCCATCCAACGATAGTCCCCCGTAGATGTTACATCTACTCACCGGAATCCCTAGCTAGCTGTGTCCAATCACCGCTTTCCCCTTTCGTGCTGCGTCTGACGTCTCCGCGACCGAACCTGGAATTTACATCAATACCAAACATAAGGTTACCTATCAAGACTGACGCAAAACCCAAACGAAAATACTAATGTTCACTAGCTAGGTACAACGTGCACAAGGTGCGCGGAACATACGCGAAAATCGCAAAAACTGCCAAAAATCGCCGATTTGGTCGCCCGGCAAAACTAAAACCCGACCACTCAAAAATCCGCACACACGCATCCTAAATGTCATAGGATACGCTAAAAATGTCATCAAGACATCGCAATTAATTCATCACAACATTTTAGTAAAAACTAGTAAGCTAGAATAGCAATTAGGTGCAAACATCGACAATAGCGACAAAGTTATCACGGTCCAACACAACCATCCAATCCACACAACTAGTTAGCCACCAAAAACACAAATTTTAACTTATTTACCATGCTACAAAACCCACATTCTATACACAAACCTCTTCTTGAATTTGGTAATTAGCAATCTTAATGAAAATTTCACACAAGCTTAACATAGATTAGCATAATATGAAGCCACTTAAGCAAAGTAACCTTAAAGATTGGTTTAGTAATTAACTAGATATCTAATTAGCTTTAATTAACTAAATAATGGTTCCTAAAAACCCTAGTTTAACTCTAACCATAAACCTTTAAAAACTAGATTAGAATCTAACACTAAATTAACACTAGATTTTAGCCCAATTAGCAATTTAACCATTTAGATTAAGCTAACAAAATAACTAGATAACAAAATAGCTTAATTAATCTCTTAATGGTGATCTAAACCCTAAATTAATTTCAAACCACAAACTTTAAAAAAACTAGTATGCAATTAACACTAAAACTAACACTAAAACAATTTTCAAAGTTCTAATTAGCATACTTTAACTACAATGTAACCATTTGATTAGAAGTTATACCTCAAAAGTTCAAACCCTATGTTGCTAAAGCCTCCCAAGATGCCATCTTTCTCCAAGATTTGAGCCAATTTGGGTTTGAGAAGAGAGGGAATAAGGTTTTGCTTTGAAATTGTAAAGGATTTGTTGATTTTTGATGGTTTTTGAGATGAATTTGTGAACAAAATAGAGAGGAAAATGAAGGGGGGGAGCTGCTGATTTTCTGGACAGAAATGAGGGAGAGGGGAGTGGTGTGGGTGTGGGAAAAGGTGTGGGAAAAAGTCTCTAGTCAAACTCCCCCAAAGTCAAAGCACCATACCCCATTTAACAATTCAAAAACCTTTAAAAAAAACCCTCATTTCCACACAAAAACACAAGTCAAAGAGCATGGAATTTTTTTTTCCCATGTGCTGCTAGAAATGGCCGGCCTAGGGTGAGGGAGAAGTGATAGGGAATGCACAAAAAAAAAAATTATGCAAAAAGACCCCCTACAAGTCCAAAATTGCAAGTTTAAGCTTAAATTCAATAAATTTCGTTTTCTATAATAAAAATTAGTTAAAAATCAAAATAAAATACTAAAAATTTATGTTACAACTAGATTTTAATTAACATAATTTTAAAGATTAAAATTAGCCCGGAAAAATTTGTATTTATCGCTAATTTAATGTATTTTCTTACCGGCTTAAAATAATATTAAAAAATTGAAAAATAGGGAAAAATTTTTAAATGCCCAAAATTTAATAAGTAACTCATTAGCTAATAAAAACAAGCAATTACTTATCCATTTTAGGTATAATTAGACCTAAACTGCAAAATAACAAAAAAGACGGTTTTCGGAAAAATACCGAATTTTCACCGATTTTCAGGAAAACACCAAAACGACTTTTCAAGGCGCTACACTGTTGGGCTACGGCAGCGCCCGGGCCATCAAACCGTGGCCAAATGCGGAACAAAAATTTACTAAACTGGAGCTACAACAACCCGATGCCCGGATCTACCCTAAACCCTATACTAGCAAGCAAATAAAGAGGAGTTAGATGGTTATACCGAATAAACCAAGTACTTCGGGTCTTCAACCATCATCCCAAGCTCCTACTTGTCGCGGATCGAATTTGGTTGCCGGTCTTCCTCCATCCACGATGATCCACCCGAGGAAAACGGTGCAAGCTCCAGCCTCGCCTAGAGAGGCAACCGACGCTCCAAGGTTGCTAGCAATGGAGAGTGGAGGTGTAGGAATGTGTCACTATGATTTTTCTCTCATCACAAATGCTCAAAGAGCAACTCAAGAAGATGAAGAGGAGGTGAGGAAACATGTGGCATGAGCAACTCAAGAAAGTGGCTAAGTCTTTTTTTAAGTGAGAATGTGAAAGCAAGGAAGTAAAGAAAAATCTAAGCATGGCCTCTCAAGAAGTGGTTACCATCTCTCTCTCTCTCTCTCAATCATGCACACACAAAAAAATATCTCCTCATTTTACAAATAAACAAATGCATTCCATACCTCTCTACATGCCATCACCCATGCGCATGCCAACTCACCGTCCACCTCATTTCCATAATTGATTTTCTAAAATGAAAATCAATTAATGAGGTGGCCATCTTCTAGAAGCTAATCCGTATAAATACGGAATGCAACCCGGTACACGTATCGAAATACATATACGTGTATTCGTACCAAAATATGAATTGCCAAGAGAGAAAATGAATAGTGAACAGTAATACTAGAATACATATATAAATTATTAAATCAAAACCTGGTTTAATAATCCGGCTTAATCCTAAGCCGGTAGTATTATCAACCGTCCGATTAAAATCTGTGCAGCATGTATACATATTTAATCGGACACCTGTACGTACAAACATACGTCATCTACACCATATCGCCTGAACCATGAAAACCCTCTGTGTAGGACTCTAAAGACTCGTCAATACGCAGGCAGTGGGTTTAACCACATGAACGTCAGCGACACTAGCTGTATGTAACGGCTACCCAGGTATTGAGCGAAAGGAAGGCCGACGAGCAAACTCATCCAAACCCCTACTGAGCCTGACAGTAACAATATCCGTATAGTCCGGTCTGTTCGTCTAAGAGTATCGCATATCGAGTCTAGGGAGGTGGATAAAGTCAGACCCCTAATAACGCGACATTTAGTGTCGGTATGAAACCCATCACCACCTGAGAAACTATCGATCCTGGATCGGTAATTCTCGTCTACCCTGGCCAGGATTTCCGGTGAAGGCCACCCGTGCACAACGCGACATCAACCCCCAATACCGGGAGAGGCGAATCCCCGACGATCCGCTCACTGCCTCCATGTGGCTCGGGACTGTACCCAACTAAAACATGTTTGCTCGACTCCTTTAAGCCGTGGTAGGGTAGTAATCAAAGCACAGTGGGAACTCACACGAGAAAAATGATGATCCCAGGTCGACAGACTAACCTGTACACATGTCACCTGGGAACTGCTATCCGACAATCGGTATAATACCAACTAGCAGGTTCCCGGCGAGTCCATCCAGTGTACTCATAACCCAATGAGCACCTGTATACTATCTTAGGTGAACAAACTAACACCAATGGCTTATGAGACCTGGCCACCGCTCATCGTCGGGGTCTCGATCAGTATACACTAGTCTACTCCGGTGTATTAATGCCCAGTCTCGAAACTCCCACGACTAGGGACATTTAAGGATTTGTTTATAGACCACCCAGCTCTCACGTATATGATCGTCATCATAATGCTGGTAGTCAAGCAAGAATCTTATGGGCTCTTTAAACATGTAATAGTGATCTGTAATACCACCTAAAGCATGTACATGATGATAAAGACAAACCAGATGGCATACTATCATCTCGAGTATGACTGTTCTACCGGTATAGGTCTTCCCTCAATCATCACAATCGCATGCCTGCGATTGTGATGATTGACTTGAGGGCACTATAGCCAACAATCTCCCACTTGCACTTAAGGCTAATTATTGCGGTGTCGCATACTCACAGCCCGTGTGATACTGAACACCCAACTCCTCTACTAATCAGTCTGGCAAATCCCGTTTGCGAAACTATTGCATTCGAGAAATAGCCTCGGTGAGTGGATCCGCTCCAGTGTTTCTTTCTGTACCTCTCTGTATCTCAACTTCGCGGGGAAAGATATCTCCCGAAATGAGCAATACCTGTCTTAGAATATGTATGGATATCTGATGGGACCCAGTGTTAGTTATATGTATGCCGTAGAGAGCATTACTGTACATACGATGTATATTGTAGTGGATACTTGGACATATATAGGGAGGACTTTCTTGCTCGACATGATAGTACGCTATCTGGTTGCTCTTTATCTTAACATGTACTCTGATTGTCTCTATGTTACATGTTGATAAAGCCCTTAGGATATGTACTCGACTACTAGGACTATGATGAGATCATACTAGTGGGGCCACGGTAGTCGACGAGTACATCCTAAAACTGTTCCTAGTCGAGGGTGTATCGAGACAGGGCATCGATGCACCAGAGTAGACTAATGTATACGCTTCTTGACCCATATGATGGGCGATGGATGATCCCATATCCATCGGTGTTTGACATCAAGGATGGTGTACGGGTGCTCAGTGGAGACTGGGTACACTGGATAGACTCGCCGAGAACTCCCAGATGGTATTATACCTCACGTCAGATGGCAGTTCTCCGGTGACACTGGTACAGAGTAGTCTGTTGACCCGAGATCGTCATAGAGTCTTGTGTGTTTCCCACTGTGCTTTGATTTCCATCATACCACGTCCAAGAGGGCGTGTAAAAAGGTGGCTTTTGGGTACAGTCCCGAATCACATGGAGGCAATGAGCGATAGGAGGGGATCCGTCTCTCACGGTATGGGGAGTTGATGTTGTGCTGTGTTCGATTGGCTATAACCGGAAATCCCTGGCCAGGGTTGCTGAGATTTACTGGTAAGTGTTATCAGTAGTTTCTCGAACTGTTATAGACCTCATATCGACATGACTTATCGAGCTACTGGGGTCTGGCGTTTACCACCCCTAGGCGAGATATGCGACATATCAGACGACGAGACCGGACTGTACGGGAGTGTTACTGTTTGGATTCACAGGAGAATGTACAAGCTTGCTTGTTGATCTTCTGAGCGCTCAATACCTGGGTAGCTGTTACGTTTAGCTGACCGCTTGCAGCTTGTGCGTGTTTGATATGATCATCACCTACTGCCGGCGTATTGACGATTCTTTAGAGTCCTACACAGAGGTTTCTTGACTCAGGCAAAACGGAGTAGGGGCACATATGTGATATGTGCGGGACCGAGGATAATGCGATATGAGATACCTTATTCTATTCTCGCGATATATGATATGAGCCGGGTCATCGGATCAAGTGTTGATTCGATGAATCGGTATGGATAAATATTAGTCGGTTATATGCAATATAGCCGGATTGTCGGATCATGTGTTGATTCGATAATTTAATGTATAATAATATATATGATATATTAAATTACATTAACTAATATTAGCTCACTAAAAGATTCTTTTTCTCACTCGGGTAATACATTGATATATATGAGATATATGTTAAATGTATTATTTTATTTTGTTACGATAAATATTATATATGTGATATATAATATTGTAACATGATATGATAACTAATGCAACATGTTTAGTAAAGATTAATCAAGATTACGGTTTGATTTGGGTTAATGACTTCTAGTAGATTCTAGAAGGTTTTCTTTTTTGTTTTGGAAAAGATATTTTCAAGTGACTCATTCTTAACCTAACCCAAACCCTAGCCTTGGTTAATTCTCTACAAAGGTTAAGTTAACCATGGTTGCATGATTGATCATTATCTTCTTTGCATTATTCATCACAAAAGGAATTCCATCATGATTCTTCATCTTCTTCCTTCTTCTTTCTTCATGGAAAAAGCTGATTAGCTTTTTCCAAGTGATGAATAAATGTGAGAAAAAGATAAATAAAGAGAGCAAAAATCCTACTTCATCATCCTCATCTTCCCTTGCCCTTTAGATGAGATTGTTCACTCAATTTTAGTGAGTGTTAGCTTGTGTTAACGAAACTTCAAGGTAGATCATCTTTGTATCGAAGATCGGAAGCAAGACTGCATCTTTTTCTTCGTGGAGCCTCTCGAGAGTCCGGAGTATGATGATCACAGCGAAGGGACCTCAACACGGATCTAATGAAGTGAAGGACCGGATATACAAAGGTTGTAATCTCTCTCACTTAGTGTTAAAGTGTTTAATATGTTAGTTTTCGCATAATCTCTAGTTTTAAGATCCGCATTCGGGTTGTTCGGCACGGCTAAAATTTTAATCGGGCATGGTTGATGCCTCGTAGACCCTTGTGCACGTGCCTAGCAACCCTACAGTTGTAACAAAGCCAAGCTAGAGCTTTAGGCGAAGTCTAGACGAAGTTTAAAGTCCGATCGAACGCCGAAACCCCGATACGGAACCCTCTCTGGACAATTTTCAAAAAGTTGATTTTTTTCTGAATTAAAAATGCTTAGAAAAACAAGCAGGAAAAACTAAGAATTACTGTGAAGTACGGATCTCTAATTCAAAAATTTGACCGCGGAACCGCGGCCAAACCATGGGTTTTGCGGCGGTTCCGCGGCCAAAATTTGACTTAGTCCCTGGAATTTCACTTAATTTTTCTTAGGTCATTTCTTGGCAATTTTTTTCTGGGAATATTTTAATTCCACTCAAGTGTTGAGTTTTCTACGGTTGTATTGGGGACTCGTTGATTCGATCAGATAATTTAACTTTGTTTAGTTTTGTCCGGATAATTTTAGAAACTGTTAAAAAGTTCGGGCGGATATCAATAACTCACTTTTTCCCCAGTCGGAAATTTTTTCAAAAGTTGGATTTTTTCTCGAGTTTTAAGAACGTTCTAAGTCGTGCAAGTAACGCAGTGGACCCTCTAGAAGACAACAAACCTTAACTCGATTATGTGACCGTCTTGAACTGCCTCTAAACCTTAGGGTTTGGGGCAGTTCGGCGTGCCACATGTGAGGCGTTGGCTTGACCGTTCTACGGCTGGACCATTGGTACTGTGGCATGTGATGAATGTTTTTAAACTGATTTCAAGTGTTGAGATATATTGGGGAAATCTTGGGTGTTTGATTATTCGATCGGAATGTTTAACTTTGTCTATTTATCTGGAATGTGATACAATATTTGGAATCCACTTGTAGTTATGAGATAACTAATTTGAATATTATAAACATAGCAGTTTAGTCTCAGATGATCGGTTACCACGGAATTTTGATGCGATCAAAAGTCTATTGCAATCACGTAGTGTACGCAGATACTCGCCGGGTAAACTTAATAGACAGCCACGCCCCATAGCCCCGACCAAGTGACTGTAGGAGAACCCCGTCGCCAAAAGCATCCGTTCGGGTGCTCGTGGCAGCGGTGTTCCGCCTTAGTGCACTTCGTCGACGGCATCGGTGGTGCGGCCGTCTACTAATTTTACAACGAGCATTCGATCAGGTTGTCGGGAATCTTGTTGAATTGTCCGACTTGACATTGAAAAGAGTTTTCGATAAATGAGACTAAAATGCGGGGTTTATAATTGTTAGGCATGCGATGTCTAAGGAATTCATTTGGTTAGGCATGCGATGTCTAAGAAGGTTGCGGATTCCAACAGTTGTAGTTTTACATTTTCTTTTCTATGACCGTAAGCGTAGTATGTGGTGTATCGCCGGCTTCGTTGCTATACATCAACGACAATCGGGATACGCATACTTGCTTAAGTTGATGATATGAGATATTATGTATTGTTGTGATATGTTATATTAGATCGTCGCGTTTTGATTAGCCGGGGGTTTTATGTGAGATGAGAGTTTTTCTTTTTCATTCATGTAAAAACTTGTATGTAATATTCTTTTATTGGGGCACTTCCAGGTTGCGGAAGATGTCACCGTTGTATATTATTTACTTTTCCGCATAAGGTAGACCCAAGGCGGGGAGCACAAGTAACCGGGTTCTAGGGTCCAGTGGGAGACCATCTCGAGGAGTCGAGACCGGGTCTCCTAACCCTAGAATTGGCAGTGTTGCTTGCCGCTCTCGTAGGGGTCTAGAGATGTGGGTTTGGCTATTCATCGCGACCTTGGAATCCGTGTTTTATATAGACTCGTATTGAAAACACGGACGTCCTAGTATATCCAATATTTCATATATGTTCTTCTGCTGCAATGTTCTTTGATGAGATCATATTACTGCCTGAGATGAATGTTTGTATTATATATATGAGATATATGTTATATTGCAGATTTCGTTTCAAAAGAGATGCTTGCGAAGCATAATAAAATGGGACTTCATTAATGAGATTAATGAAATAAAAGAAACCTAAGATGTTGTAGAAACTTGTTTAAAAACTGGTAGCTCTAGTTCTTGCTTTGCATAGCGGTGTTCCTTGTAGAACATCCAGCACCTTATTCGATAAGGAAAGAGCCGAGATCCCATCACCGGAAGTGACCTCTTTAGTGAAATTAGCAGATGCTACAAACTCGGTTTGTCTTTTGATTGCTTCTATAGTTCTTGCTTTGCATAGTGATATTTGTGAAATATCCTGCACCTTATTCGATGAGGAAAGGGCCGACGATCCCTTCACCGGGAGTGACCCCTTTAGCAAAACTAGAAAAGCCTCAAAAACACTCCATTTAAAATCACTCGATTCTACAACGATATAAAGTTCATTACGCAAAGGGTTTTCTTAAAAACCTGTCGTAGCCCTCCGTCATTTCAGATAAGTAATAGTTAGTATTCGTGCTGCGTTTGTTGACTCAGTCAAGGCGTAGTGTGCGGTAGCTGATTAGTGCTTATCTGCAATGCATATGATGCGATTGGATTAGGGTAGTCGTGCGGCCTTGTTGACTCAGTCAAGGGTCGTGCGGGTGGGTTTAATTCAATCGGGAAATGACGGGTTGAACTTTACTTGCGGTCTATGGTTTGTTGACTCAGTCAAGGTCATAGATCGCTTTGGGTAAAATATTATTGGGAATTTCAAGTGTTGAAATTTGCAATGAGATTGCATACCTTCTATGAGATTGTTGGATCCCGATACCCGCTGCGAGTAAGAGTTACTCCTGGGAGAGTTTTACACATTACAATTAGCCGATCAAGTAGGTGTCTAGAAAGGTGTTAACGGGGTTACGCCTCTGGGAAAACGAGGTTTACTTTAATTAGGTTCGTGCGAAAGCACGGGGGACCTCCCTCAAAGTACCGACACTGGCCTGACTGAAAGATTGGCGAACTTGTAGCATGTAATTAATCCCGGCTAGTCTTTCCTTTTAGGGTTTGAAGGAAGATTTGATTAAAACAGTGGGAGACATCCTGATTAGATATATTAGAGAACCAATCTAATCTTGCAAGAGCATACGCTAAGTGTTTTCTTCTCTCTCTCTCCAGGTAGCGACTATATCACGCATTAATCAAGATAATAAAATGGATGTATTGACCGAACCCGCTTGTTATACTGAGCTGGGGAACGTTGGTCCCGCTCCAACTTATAATTGTTATAAGACAGAGCAGGAAATTGGGGAATACCAGATTTCCCGTGCCGCCCAAACGAAGAAAGTGCATGTTGATACATCATCTTCGGGTGTGTTCATTACATAGAACTGTTTCTCAGTATCCTTTACGTCCTGGATATGTGATACCGGATCAGGATCCCGCATATGTAATCTGTTACATGGGCTAAAGGTGGGTAGAGAACTGAGAACGGGTGATAAGTTTCATGAGATAGAAAACAGTGCAAGTGTTGCAGCCAAGTCTGTTGGTCACTATCACCCTGTATTACCAGATTACATTGATTCTGAACGAATGTTATTAGATACCGAACCTGATATACAAAATCATATCAGTCTCTTTATTAGTAAAGAAAGGATATAATTTTGTATTGTTGGATAATGTTTTGAACATTTCCTATATCAAGAGTTGATCGGTTCAGGCACGTTATCTAAAAGCATTGACGTTCTAAATCAAACTACAGTTCTTAGTATACAGAACACACACAAGAGGAATAGTTCAGAAATGAACGAATCCTTCTTGAGGTATTGTAGACTAGGTCATATCAATGCGACCAGACTAGCTGAAGTTACATTTAGATGTATATTTAAATTAGTTTGAATTTACATCTTGTGAAACTTGCCAGTTATGTCACAAAGATAAGATGACCACAGCTCTGTTTATTGGAAACAGAGAAAGAGTTAGTGAACCCTTGGGATTGATACATGCTGATGTATGAAAGTCTCCTGTCTACACATGCCAAGACCGGTTCTTTGTACTTCATTACATTCTCTGATGATCTCTCAAGATTCAGACATATATTCCTGTTGAAACATAAGTCCGAAACTTTTGAGATATTCACAGAATATGAATTAGAAGTAGAGAACCTAAAACGGGTAAAGTATTATGTCATTTGATGAGATCAGGGAGGAGAATACTTGAGCACGGAAATCCTGGACTATTCTAAAGGAGAATGAGATTCTCTCTCAGCATTACTCCTCCGTATACACCATAGCACGATGGTATATCGGGGCGGAGCAATAGCACCCTATGTGATATGGTGTGCTCTATGATGAGTACTACTGAGTTTCCTATTTCCTTTTTGAGAAGCTGCATACCTATTGAATAGGGTTCAAATTAAATCAGTTGCCTACCACTTCATATGTGATATGGAAAGGGAATAGCCCATATCTTAAGTTTGTTAAGATTTAGGGCTGTCCGGCCAATGTCTAAAAGCAAAATCCGGACAAGCTCGAGGCAAGGTCTGTTATGTAGAACTGGAAATGTTCCAGCTATACAAACTGCAGCTGATGATTTGGTAGAACCAAAGGATTCAATAGTTTCCAACAAACCTCAGCCTCTCCGCCGATCTAGTAGGGTTCCTCACCCACCTGAGAGATACTTCGATTTCTCTATGATAGTGGGAGCGAGGATTGCATCATGAGATGATGACCCAACTAGTTTCGAGCTGGCCATCAGGAGTGGGACTCTGTAAGAATGGCTGGATGCTTAGCTATCTGAGATGGAATCCTTATACACCAACAAAGTATGGACTTTGGTTGCTTTATCTGAAGGGTTAAATCCCCATCAGGAGCAAGTATATCTTGAGAAGATTACTTGGTGTACATGGAAAAGTTGAGACTTTCAAAGCTATGCTTAAGTCCATCTAGATCCTACTTGCCATGGCTACATACCATGACTACGATATCTGGCGGTTGGGTGTCATGACTGCTTTTCTAAATGATGTTTTAGAAGAGAGCGTCTATAAGTACACAGCCAGATGGCTTCGTAGACAGTAGGAGCAGCGGAAACGTGTGCAAGATGTTTTATGCGATAAAGCAGGCATCACGGAGTTGGAACATCTGTTTTGATGTGGTAGTCAAAGAGTTTGACTTCATCAAAATGGTAGATGAACCTTGTATATACAAAAAGGTAGTAGAGAGTATGGTGGAGATCCTCGTAGAGTACGTGGATGACATACTCTTGATAGGGAAGGAGTTTCCTATGCTACGCTCGGTCAATCTCTGCTTATCACAAGGATTCTCCATATAGGATCATAGTGATACCTCCTGAATCCTGGATTTTGGATCTATGAGATAGATCTAATTGGATGTTAGGATACTCACTAGTTGTAGTGAGTTGGTATCAATCGATCCTGGGGAGAATCACTGGAAAGGTTCCACGGTGATAAGGACGACTTAATGTCAGTCGCAGGCATTGTCTTTACCCTCAGTGGAGGGACGGTATGTTGGAAGAGTTCCAAGCTAGATACCGTGACATACTAGACGATTAGAGGCAAGATACATCGTTACCAAGGATGCTACCAAAGAGGCAGTCTGGATACATATTAGTTCATGAGATGAACTTCGTTCCTACCATTGTGTGACAATGGAGTTGTGGCTTTAGCCAAGGGACTAACGTCCCATCAGAAATCCAGATATAATTCTTAGGCAGTATCACCTGATCATGGAGATGGTTGATCTCTAGGGAGATCCAGGTTAGAAGAGTGGACACAAAGGACAACAGCGCGGATCCACTCACAAAGGCCTTTTTCCCAGTAGAGACTTTTATGGGATGGTTGAGTATGAGATACTTTAACCACAGCTAATTATTGGGTATGCGATACCACAGCAGATGGCCCTAGTGCAAGTGGGAGATTGTTAGTTATATGTATGCCCTAGAGGCCATTACTGTACATACGATGTATATTGTATTGGATGCTTGGACATATATAGAGAGGACTTTCTTGCTCGACATGATAGTACGCTATCTGGTTGCTCTTTATCTTAACATGTACTCTGATTGTCTCTATGTTACATGTTGATAAAGCTCTTAGGATATGTACTCGACTACTGGGACTATGATGAGATCATACTAGTGGGGCTACGGTAGTCGACGAGTACATCCTAAAACTGTTCCTAGTCGAGGGTGTATCGAGACAGGGCATCGATGCACCAGAGTAGACTAGCGTATACGCTTCTTGACCCATATGATGGGCGATGGATGATCCCATATCCATCGGTGTTTGACATCAAGAATGGTGTACGAGTGCTCAGTGGAGACTGGGTACACTGGACGGACTCGCCGAGAACTCCCAGATGGTATTATACCTCACGTCAGATGGCAGTTCTCCGGTAACACTGGTATAGAGTAGTCTGTTGATCCGAGATCGTCATAGAGTCTTGTGTGTTTCCCACTGTGCTTTGATTTCCATCATACCACGTCCAAGAAGGGGTGCAAAAAGGTGGCTTTTGGGTACAGTCCCGAATCATATGGAGGCAATGAGCGATAGGAGGGGATTCGTCTCTCCCGGTATAGGGAGTTGATGTTATGCTGTGTTCGATTGGCTATAACCGGAAATCCCTGGCCACAGTTGCTGAGATTTACTGGTAAGTGGTATCAGTAGTTTCTCGAACTGTTATAGACCTCATATCGACACGACTTATCGAGCTACTGGGGTCTGACGTTTACCACCCCTAGGCGAGATATGCAACATATCAGACGACGAGACCGGACTGTACGGGAGTGTTACTGTTTGGATTCACAGGAGAATGTAAAGGCTTGCTTGTTGATCTTCTGAGCGCTCAATACCTGGGTAGCTGTTACGTTTAGCTGACCGCTTGCAGCTTGTGGGTGTTTGATATGATCATCACCTACTGCCGGCGTATTGATGATTCTTTAGAGTCCTACACAGAGGTTTCTTGACTCAGGCAAAATGGAGTAGGGGCACATATGTGATATGTGCGGGACCGAGGATAATGCGATATGAGATACCGTATTCTATTCTCGCGATAAATGATATCAGCCGGGTCAGCGGATCAAGTGTTGATTCGATGAATCGGTACGGATAAATATTAGTCGGTTATATGCGATATAGCCGGATTGTCGGATCAAGTGTTGATTCGATAATTTAATGTATAATAATATATATGATATATTAAATTATATTAACTAATATTAGCTCACTAAAAGATTCTTTTTCTCACTCGGGTAATACATTGATATATATGAGATATATGTTAAATGTATCATTTTATTTTGTTACGATAAATATTATATATGTGATATATAATATTGTAACATGATATGATAACTAATGCAACATGTTTAGTAAAGATTAATCAAGATTACGGTTTTATTTGGGTTAATGACTTCTAGTAGATTCTAGAAGGTTTTCTTTTTTGTTTTGAAAAAGATATTTTCAAGTGACTCATTCTTAACCTAACCCAAACCCTTGCCTTGGTTAATTCTCTACAAAGGTTAAGTTAACCATGGTTGCATGATTGATCATTATCTTCTTTGCATTATTCAGCACAAAAGGAATTCCATCAAGATTCTTCATCTTCTTCCTTCTTCTTTCTTCATGGAAAAAGCTTACTAGCTTTTTCCAAGTGATGAATAAATGTGAGAAAAAGATAAATAAAGAGAGCAAAAATCCTACTTCATCATCCTCATCTTCCCTTGCCTTGTAGATAAGAGTGTTCACTCAATTTTAGTGAGTGTTAGCTTGTGTTAACGAAACTTCAAGGTAGATCATCTTTGTATCGAAGATCGGAAGCAAGACTGCATCTTTTTCTTCGTGGAGCCTCTCGAGAGTCCGGAGTATGATGATCGCAGCGAGGGGACCTCAACATGGAGCTAATGAAGTGAAGGACCGGATCTACAAAGGTTGTAATCTCTCTCACTTAGTGTTAAAGTGTTTAACATGTTAGTTTTCGCCTAATCTCTAGTTTTAAGATCCGTATTCGGGTTGTTCGGCACGGCTAAAATTTTAATCGGGCATGGTTGATGCCTCGTAGACCCTTGTGCGCGTGCCTCGAAACCCTACACCCAGTTCACAAATGAACTCCAAATCCAGCAAACTTGTTAGACTGTATCGTCCACTGAACATAATCAGTATCATACGCCATGCCTTCCACAGTATCCGCTTGGACCACCTGTCCAACATATTGTCCCTCAAAAGAGGGGAAAATTAAACTATGACAGACACTCTGTCATCCAAGTCACCTTGGAAGCCTGAAATGATAACCGTCTCCTGAAGGAGGCTGCCATTACCATATCCCAAGAACATCCACTTATGTTCATAACTGCTTCCCAATGTTTCTCCAGGATTGGATTAATATATATGCTTATTACAGCTATTGCAAAAGCAATATCTGGTGTGGTACTTGACATTTCTTGATTAACTCAATTGCCTAAGCAAGTGATATGCTAATCATGCAGATCCCTCTCCTCATCGGTTTGAAAGACATCTCTTTTGGAGAGGGTGACTCCATCACCTGCGGTTACACCACCACGCCGGGAGTCGTCCATTCTAAAACACTTTTAGAATAGTGTCAAAGTACTCAAATTGGGAAACTTTCCAAATCTAGATCTAGTAACCAGAATGCCTGATATTGTATCCATATCCTATGTGGAGAAACAACTGTGTGACAGCCATAGTGTAACCGATCGTAGTATAGGAATTTCACTTCCTACAAAGTGCATGTCATCCAAATACCAGGACATCACACCCTACTACTTTCTTACCAGATCTATCTGTTGTTCTGAGGAAGTAAAATCTCTATGACTGTCACATCAAAAATAGATGATCTATTTCCGTTATACCTGCTTTAGTCTACGAATAGAAATAAGCTACTTGACCTCTATGCTTCCGCTGCTTCCACTGACTACAACAACCCTTTGGTAGAGTCATATACATGTGCACTTCTAAAGCTAGTTTAGAACGATGCTATACTCATCCTCCTGCCGGGTCTTATAGTCTAGAACAGCAGCATTGGCAAGTCTGGGTAAACAAGAACCTCCCTGTCACCGTCTCTAAGAAGACCGAAGTCCCTCTCAGGTGCCTGAGGTTGTTAGTTATATGTATGCCCTAGAGGCCATTACTGTACATTGGATGTATATTGTAGTGGATGCTGGGACATGTATAGGGAGGACTTTCTTGCTCGACATGATAGTATGCTATCTGGTTGATCTTTACCTTAACGTGTACACTAATTGTCTCTCTGTTACATGTTGGTAAAGCCCTTAGGATGTGTACTTGACTACCTGGACTATGATGCAGATCATACTAGTGGGGACAAGGTAGTCCATAGGTACATCCTTCAAAGTCCATAGTCGTAGGTGTATCGAGACGGGGCATCGATATACCAGAGTAGACTAGCGTATACCTTCTCGACCCATACAGAGGGGCGATGGATGATCCCATATCCATTGGTGTTTGACATCGGAGATGATATACGGTTGCTCAGTGGAGACTGGGTATACTAGACGGACTCGCCGAGAACTCCCAGATGGTATTATACCTCACGTCAGATGGCAGTTCTCTGGTGACACTGGTACAGAGTAGTCTGTTGACCCGAGATCGTCATAGAGTCTTGTGTGGTTCCCACTGTGCTTTGATTTCCATCTTACCACGTCCAAGAGGGCGTGCAAAACGGTGGTTTTTGGGTACAGTCCCGAGTCACATGGAGGCAATGAGCGATAGGAGGGGAATCGTCTCTCCCGGTATAAGGAGTTGATGTTGCGCTGCGTTCGATTGGCTATAACAGGAAATCCCTGGCCAGGGTTGCTGAGATTTACTGGTAAGTGTTACCTGTAGTTTCTCGAAGTGTTATAGACCTCATATCGACACGACTTATCGAGCTATTGGGGTCTGACGTTTACCACCCCTAGGCAAGATATGCGACATATCAGACGATCAGACCGGACTGTACGGTAGTGTTACTGGTTGGATTCACTGGAGTGTGAGCGGGCTTGCTCGTCGATCTTCAGATCGCTCAATACCCGGGTGGCCGTTATGTTTAGCAGACCGCTTGCGGCTTGTGGATGTTTGATATGATCATCACCTGCTGCCGGCGTATTGACGAGTCTTTAGAGTCCTACACAGAGGTTTCCGGGCTCAAGCGAAACGAAATAGGAGTACATATGAGATATGTGCGGGGCCGAGAATGATACCAGTATGTGATACTGTATTCGATTCTCGCGATATGTGACATTGATCGGTTATATGCGATATAGCCGGGTTATCGGATCAAGTGTTGATTCGATAAGTTGTTACTGTTGATATTAGTCGGTTATATGCGATATGACCGGATCATTAAATCAAGTGTTGATTTAATGATTTAATGCATAATTATATATTTCATATATTACTTTGCATTAACTAGTATCGGTTCACTTAAGATAGATTTTCTCACTCGGATGTGCGCATTGTATATGCGATATATTTTTGTGCACTTGATTGTATCATGTTTGATGATGCATGCAACATTGGTTAGTGTAAAGAATTAAACCTAGGTTAAGTAAATGGTTAAGGTATCTATTTATTTGTCCATTCATTTATCTTTTTATTTGGATTAAAATGAAATGACAAAAGAAAACAAAATGGTTATCATTTTTTCTTTCTTTCATGAAGCTTGATGAAGCTTCATGAAGCTTTGACCATATGACCATTTTGTCTTTTAGCTTAACCCTAACCATTGCATTAAACCATGATTAGTTCTCTACACTTAACTATGGTCATGTTATGATAAGGATTGATTATTCTTTCCTTTTTAATTAACTTATCATAACATAATTCTTCTTCTTCTTCCTTTCTTCACTTGAAGAAAGCAAGCTCCATCAATGGTGATTGATGGAAATGAGTGAGAAATACAATTCTAAAGTCTACCCACTTCCTATTTCTTCATCCTCTACCTCTTGCCAAGTAGTAGAGTGTGTTTCCTTCACAAGTTTTCATGACTTGGTGAAGGTGGAGCTTGATTTAGCGATGCCTCGACGTAGATCATCTTCGGCATGGACATCGACGACCTAGCTCGCCATTTCTCCGATGAAGCCGACGCTAGAGCCCGGGGTTCGACTTGGACAGCGAGGAGACTTCATTGCGGACCTATGGAGGTGGAGCACCGGATCTACAAAGGTTGTATTTCCGTATTCTCTTAGTTAAGTGTTAACTAGTTTGCTTTTCGCCTAGACATCTAGCCAACGATCCGTAGTTTAGGGTTTCTCGGCACCGTAAAATTTTAAATTGGCATGGTTGATGCCTTGTGAGACCTCTTGGGAGTGCCTAGGAACCCTACAGTGGTATCAGAGCCTAGCTAGAGCCTTAGGCGAAGTCTAGACGAAGTTTGAAGTCCGAACGACCCGAAAACCCAAACCCAAATTTGCTCTCTGGACAATTTTGAAAAACTGGGATTTTTCCAGATTAAAAATATTCAGAAAACTCAGTAAAATAATCTAAGAATTACTGTTTAAAACGGGGGCTCTGAATCGTTAATAGTGCGGCGGAACCGCCGCTTATGCATGCCTAATGCGGCGGTTCCGCGGCAGGTTTGACTCTTCAGTCACTTTTATCTGCACAGTAATTCTTATATATTATTTCTGGTGTTTCTGGGAATTTTTAATATTTATTCAAGAGTTGAATTTTCTGGAGTTGTTTTGGGGATTCGGTGTTTCGATCGGAGTATCAGATTTTGTCTATGTGGCTTTCCGGATAAATTTTAGAATATGTTAAAAAGTTCGACCGGATATAAATACCCAATTTTTCCCATGTCGGGAAATTTTCAAGTGTTGGATTTTTCCGTAGTTTAACGACGTTCTAAGTAGTGCAAGTAACGCGATGGTCCCTCTAGAAGACAACAAACCTTAACTCGATTATGTGACCGTCTTGAACTGCCCTTTGAACCTTCGGGTTTGGGGCAGTACGGCATGCCACATGTGAGGCGTTGGCTTGACCCTTCTACGGCTGGACCGTTGGTACTGAGGCACGAACTGAATGTTGTTAGACTTATTTCATGTGTTGATCTGTATTGGGAAACCTTGGGTGTTCGATTGTTCGATCGGAAAGTTTAACATTTTCTGTTTATCTGGAATGTGATACAATAATTGGAATTCACAAATAGTTATGAGATAACGGAATGAATATTATAAACATAGCAGTTTAGTCTCACTTGATCGGTTGCCACGGAATTTTGATGTGATCAAAAGTCCGTCGCAATCACGTAGCGTACGCGGATACTCGCCGATAAACTTAATAGACAGCCTCGCTCCATAGCCCCGACCAAGTGACTGTAGGAGAACCCCATCGCCGAAAGCATCCGTCCGGGTGCTCGCGGTAGCGGTGTTCCGCCTTGGTGCACTTCGTCGACGGTATCGGGGGTGCAGCCGTCTACTGAAGTTTGCGACGAGCATTCGATCAGGGTGTCGGGAATCTTGTTGAATTACCCGACTTGGTATTGAAAAGTGTTTTCGATTTTGAGACTAAAATGCGGGGTTTATAATTGTTAGGCATGCGATGTCTAAGAAATTCATTTGGTCAGGCATGCGATGTCTGAGGTGGTTGCGGATTCCAACTGTTGTAGTTTTACACTTTCTTTTCTGTGACCGTAAGTGTAATATGTGATATCGCCGGTTTCGTTGCTATATGTCAACGACAATTGGGATGCGCATATTTACTTACGTTGATGACATGTGATGTTATGTGTTGCTGGATATGTTATATTGGATCGTCGTGTTTGAATAGCCGGGGGTTTTTATGTGAGATGAGTGTTTTTCATTTTCATTCATGTAAAAACTTGTATGTAATATTCTTTTATTGGGGCACTTCCAGGTTGCGGAAGATGTCACCTTTTGTATATTATTTACTTTTCCGCACTAGGATAGACCCAAGGAGGGGAGCACAAGTAACCGGGTTCTGGAGTCCAGTGGGAGACCAACTCGAGGAGTCGAGTCCGGGTCTCCTAACTCTAGAATTGGTGGGGTTGCTTACCGCTCTCGTAGGGGTCTAGGGGTGTGGGTTTGGCTATTCATCACGACCGTGGAATCCGTGTTTTATACTGGCTCGTATTAAAAACACGGACGTCCTAGTATATCCAATATTTCATATGATTCTTCTGCTGCGATATCTGTGATGTGATCATGTGATGTTCTGTGATAGATACAGTATATAGTATATATGATATATTATATAGGCGTTACTTATGTTTTACACCCGCGCTAGCCCTGCCCCGCTCTGCCGTTAGTTACCTAACCTAACGGTGCACGAGGGGACATCGAGGCGAATGCGGATGGCATAAGTGTACGTCGTATTTATCTGTGATGTTTAGGTAATTTAAATGATGGGACTTCATTAATATGATTAATGAAAATAAAAGAAACCTAAGATGTTGTAGAATCGAATTTCAAAATTAAAATAGGTAGCTACAGTTCTTGCTTTGCACAGCGGTATATATGATATATCCTGCACCTTATTCGATGAGGAAAGGACCGAGATCCCTTCACCGGGAGTGACTCCTTTAGCAATAACTGGCAGATGCTACAACCCTCGGTTTGTCTTTTGATTGCTTTTAAGTGTTTTTGCTTTGCACAGTGATATATATGATATATCCCGCATCTCATTCGACGAGGAAAGGACCGACGATCCCTTCACCGGGAGTGACTCCTTTAGCAAAACTAGAAAAGCCTCAAAAACACTCCTTTCAAAAATCATTCGATCCTACAACGATATCAAGTTCAATACGCAATAGGTTTTCAGAAAAACCTGTCGTAGCCCTCCGTCATTTCAGATAAGTACTAGTTAGTATTCGTGCTACGTTTGTTGACTATGTTAAGGCGTAGTGTGCAGTAGCTAATTAGTGGTTATCTGCATAAGCATATGATGGGATTGGATTAGGGTAGTCGTGCTACTTTGTTGACTATGTTAAGGGTCGTGCGGATGGGTTTAATTCAATCGGGAAATGACGGGTTGAACTTGACTAGCACTTATGATTTGTTGACTATGTTAAGGTCATATAGCTGCTAGGGGCAAAATATTATCGGGAATTTCAAGTGTTGAAATTTGCAATGAGATTGCATACCTTCTATGAGATAGTTGGATCCCGATACCCGCTGCGAGTAATTGTTACTCCTGGGAGAGTTTTACACATTACAATTAGCCGATCAAGTAGGTGTCTAGAAAGGTGTTAATGAGGTTACGCCTCTGGGAAAACGAGGTTTACATTAATTAGGTTCGTGCGAAAGCACGGGGGACCTCCCTCAAAATACCGACACTGGCCTGGCTGAAAGATTGGCGAACTTGCAGTGTGTAATTAATCCCGGCTAGTCTTTCCTTTTAGGGTTTGAAGGAAGATTTGATAAAAAGCAGTGGGAGCCATCCTGATTAGATAAAATAAAAACCAATCTATTCTTGCAAGAGCGCACGCTGAGTGTTTTCTTCTCTCTCTCTCCAGGTAGCGACCATATCACGCCTTAATCAAGATAATAATACGGATTTTTGATCGAACCCGCTTGTTATACTGAGCTGGGGAACGTTGGTCCCGCTCCAACTTATAATTGTTATAAGACAGAGCAGGAAATTGGGGAATACCAGATTTCCCGTGCCGCCCAAACAAGGAGAGTGCATGATGATGCATCATCTTCGGGTGTGTTCATTATATAGAACTGTTTCTCAGTGTCCTTTACGTCCTGGGTATGTGATACCAGATCAGGTTCCCAGATATGTAATCTGTTACATAGGGCTACAGAAAGGTAGAGAACTGAGAACGGGTGATAAGTTTCATGAGGCAGAAAACGGGGCAAGTGTTGCAGCCAAGTCTGTTGGTCACTGTCACCCTGTATTACCAATACATTGATTCTGAACGAATGTTATTAGATACCGAACCTGATATACAAAATCATATCAGTCTCTTTGTTAGTAAAGAAAGGATATAATTTTGTATTGTTGGATAATGTTTTGAACATTTCCTATATCAAAAGTTGATCGGTTCAGGCACGTTATCTAAAAGCATTGATGTTCTAAATCAAAATACAGTTCTTAGTATATGGAACACACACAAGAGGAAGAGTTCAGAAATGAACGAATCCTTCTTGAGGCATTGTAGACTAGGTCATATCAATGCGACCCGACTAGCTGAAGTTACATTTAGATGCATATTTAAATCTGTTTGAATTTGCATCTTATGAAACTTGCCAGTCATGTCACAGAGATAAGATGACCATAACACTGTTTATTGGAAACAGAGAAAGAGTTAGTGAACTCTTGGGATGATACATGTTGATGTATGTAAGGTCCCCTGTCTACATATGCCAGGACTGGTTCTTTGTACTTCGTTACATTCTCTGATGATCTTTCGAGATTCAGACATATGTTCCTGTTGAAACACAAGTCCGAACCTTTTGAGATATTCACAGAATATAAGTTAGAAGTAGAGAACCAATACGGGTATAAGTATTATGTCCTTTGATGTGATCAGGAAGGAGAATACTTGAGCACGGAAATACTGGACTATTCTAAAGGAGAATGAGATTCTCTCTCGGCATTACTCCTCCGTATACACCATAGCACGATGGTATATCGGGGTGGAGCAATCACACCCTATATGATAAGGTGTGCTATATGATGAGTACTGCTGAGTTACCTATTTCCTTTTGGGAGTTATGCACTTGAGAAGCTGCATACCTATTGAATAGGGTTCGAATCAAATCAGTTGCCTACCACTTCATATGTGATATGAGAAGGGAAGAGCCCATCTCTCAAGTTAGTTGAGATTTGGGGTTGTCCGGGCTATGTCTAAAGGCATAATCCGGACAAGCTCGAGGCATGGTTTGTTATGTAGAACTGGAAAGGTTCCAGCTATACAAACAATAGCAGATGATTTGGTAGAACCAAAAGGATTCAGTAGATTCCAACGAACCTCAGCCTCTCCGCCGATCTAGTAGGGTTCCTCACCCACCTGAGAGATACTTCGGTTTCTCTATGACAGTGGGAGCGAGGATTGCACATGAGATGATGACCCAACTAGTTACGAACTGGCCATTAGGAGTATGACTCTGTAAGAATGGCTGGATGCTTAGTGATCTGAGATGGAATCCTTAAACACCAACAAAGTATGGACTTTGGTTGCTATATCTGAAGGGTTAAATCCCCATCAGGAGCAAGTATATCTTGAGAAGATTACTTGGTATAGTTGGAAAAGTTGAGACTTTCAAAGCTTGACTAGTTAAAGGTTTTCGTCATCGACCAGGCGTGGATAATGATGAAACCTTTTTCCAGTATCTAAGCTTAAGTCCATCCAGATCCTACTTGCCACGGCTTCATACCATGACTACGATATCTGGCGGTTGGGTGCCATGACTGCTTTTCTAAATGATGTTTTAGAAGAGAGAGTCTATAAGTACACAGCCAGAGGGCTTCGTAGACAGTGGGAGCAGCGGAAACGTGTGCAAGATGCTTTATAGGATTAAAGCAGGCATCGCGGAGTTGGAACATCTGTTTTGATGAAATAGTCAAAGAGTTTGACATCATCAAAATGGTAGATGAACCTTGTATATACAAAAAGGTAGTAGGGAGTATGGTGATGATCCTTGTAGAGTACGTGGATGACATACTCTTGATAGGGAAAGAGTTTCCTATGCTACGCTCGATCAATCTCCGCCTATCACAATGATTCTCCACATAGGATCAAAGTGATACCTACTAAATCCTGGGTTTTGGACCTATGAGATAGATCTAAATGGATGTTAGAATACTCACTAGCTGTAGTGAGATGGTATCAATTGATCCTGGGAAGAATCACTGGAAGTGTTCCAGGGTGATAAAGACGACTGAGTGTTAGTCACAGGCATTGTCTTTACCCTCAGTACAGGGACGGTATGTTGGAAGAGTTCCAAGCTAGATACCGTGGCACACTAGACGATAAAGGCAGGATACATCGCTACTTGAGATGCTACCAAAGAGGCTGTTTGGGTGTATATTGGTTCATAAGATGAACTATGTTCCTCCCATTGTGTGACAATGGAGTTGTGGCTTATGCCAAGGAACACCGGTCCCATCAGTGATCCAGACATATTCTAAGGCAGTATCACTTAATCATGGAGATGGTTGATCTCCAGGGAGATCGAGGTTAGGAGAGTAGACTCAGAGGACAACACAGTGGATCCACTCACAAAGGCCTGTTCCCAGAGAGAGACTTTTATGGGATGGTTGAGTATGAGATACTACAACCACTGCTACAGATGGCCCTAGTGCAAGTGGGAGATTGTTAGTTATATGTATGCCCTAGAGGCCATTACTGTACATTAGATGTATATTGTAGTGGATGCTGGGACATATATAGGGAGGACTTTCTTGCTCGACATGATAGTATGCTATCTGGTTGATCTTTACCTTAACGTGTACACTAATTGTCTCTCTGTTACATGTTGGTAAAGCCCTTAGGATGTGTACTTGACTACCTGGACTATGATGCAGATCATACTAGTGGGGACAAGGTAGTCCATAGGTACATCCTTCAAAGTCCCTAGTCGTAGGTGTATCGAGACGGGGCATCGATATACCAGAGTAGACTAGCGTATACCTTCTCGACCCATACAGATGGGCGATGGATGATCCCATATCCATTGGTGTTTGACATCGGAGATGATATACGGGTGCTCAGTGGAGACTGGGTACACTGGACGGACTCGCCGAGAACTCCCAGATGGTATTATACCTCACGTCAGATGGCAGTTCTCTGGTGACACTGGTACAGAGTAGTCTGTTGACCCGAGATCGTCATAGAGTCTTGTGTGGTTCCCACTGTGCTTTGATTTCCATCTTACCACGTCCAAGTGGGCGTGAAAAACGGTGGTTTTTGGGTACAGCCCCGAGTCACATGGAGGCAATGAGCGATAGGAGGGGAATCGTCTCTCCCGGTATAGGGAGTTGATGTTGCGCTGTGTTCGATTGGCTATAATAGGAAATCCCTTGCCAGGGTTGCTGAGATTTACTGGTAAGTGTTACCTGTAGTTTCTCGAAGTGTTATAGACCTCATATCAACACGACTTATCGAGCTATTGGGGTCTGACGTTTACCACCCCTAGGCAAGATATGCGACATATCAGACGATCAGACCGGACTGTACGGTAGTGTTACTGGTTAGATTCACTGGAGTGTGAGCGGGCTTGCTCGTCGATCTTCAGATCGCTCAATACCCGGGTGGCCGTTACGTTTAGCAGACCGCTTGCGGCTTGTGGGTGTTTGATATGATCATCACCTGCTGCCGGCGTATTAACGAGTCTTTAGAGTCCTACACAGAGGTTTCCTGGCTCAAGCGAAACGAAATAGGAGTGCATATGAGATATGTGCGGGGCCGAGAATGATACCAGTATGTGATACTGTATTCGATTCTCGCGATATGTGACATTGATCGGTTATATGCGATATAGCCGGGTTATCGGATCAAGTGTTGATTCGATAAGTTGTTACTGTTGATATTAGTCGGTTATATGCGATATGACCGGATCATTAAATCAAGTGTTGATTTAATGATTTAATGCATAATTATATATTTGATATATTACTTTGCATTAACTAGTATCGGTTCACTTAAGATAGATTTTCTCACTCGGATGTGCGCATTGTATATGCGATATATTTTTGTGCACTTGATTGTATCATGTTTGATGATGCATGCAACATTGGTTAGTGTAAAGAATTAAACCTAGGTTAAGTAAATGGTTAAGGTTTCTATTTATTTGTCCATTCATTTATCTTTTTATTTGGATTAAAATGAAATGACAAAAGAAAACAAAATGGTTATCATTCTTTCTTTCTTTCATGAAGCTTGATGAAGCTTCATGAAGCTTTGACCATATGACCATTTTGTCTTTTAGCTTAACCCTAACCATTGCATTAAACCATGATTAGTTCTCTACACTTAACTATGGTCATGTTATGATAAGGATTGATTATTCTTTCCTTTTTAATTAACTTATCATAACATAATTCTTCTTCTTCTTCCTTTCTTCACTTGAAGAAAGCAAGCTCCATCAATGGTGATTGATGGAAATGAGTGAGAAATACAATTCTAAAGTCTACCCACTTCCTATTTCTTCATCCTCTACCTCTTGCCAAGTAGTAGAGTGTGTTTCCTTCACAAGTTTTCATGACTTGGTGAAGGTGGAGCTTGATTTAGCGATGCCTCGACGTAGATCATCTTCGGCATGGACATCGACGACCTAGCTCGCCATTTCTCCGATGAAGCCGACGCTAGAGCCCGGGGTTCGACTTGGACAGCGAGGAGACTTCATTGCGGACCTATGGAGGTGGAGCACCGGATCTACAAAGGTTGTATTTCCGTATTCTCTTAGTTAAGTGTTAACTAGTTTGCTTTTCGCCTAGACATCTAGCCAACGATCCGTAGTTTAGGGTTTCTCGGCACCGTAAAATTTTAAATTGGCATGGTTGATGCCTTGTAAGACCTCTTGGGAGTGCCTAGGAACCCTACAGAGGTTACCCACCAAATCTGCGGAGTGGCTAATAGAATGTCGAATCCAATTAAATCTTTAAGTTCAATTAAATTTTCAGTAATCGTTTGTGGTTCTGGAATCACATCCAGTTCTACCATACTCCTACTTCTGTTTTCTGAAAAAAATCTATTTTACTAAAACTGTGGCGAGTCAAGAACAATATCAATATTGATCTTCCTGATGGTAGAAAGTTAACCCTCTTCAAAGCCCGGGATAACTAACAAACTGCCATTACTGAAACGTGTCTTGAGTTTGTCCATATTCTGGTTTTAAGCATCAGCCGGACAACTCCCTATATCTTAACATCGTTAAGATACAAATTGATTCTATATACCATATAGAAACAAATGCACTAATTTAATTGGAACAAGATTCAAAATCATGCAGCTGTCTCCAGTGTATATCAACCAAATGGAATAAGCCAAATCAACATTACTCAAGTCGGAGTGCATCCATATATTAGTAACCCGAAAGAGAAGAAAGTTCTTAAAACCATTACTATCAATGGAATACCTAATACAAGTACCTACATCTTTGACTTTCTCGAAGAATCCTGATACTTCCAACAAATGGTTCTCTACTTTATTTTTATACCTATAACTTCTTAATATCTGGACCTTGCATTTCAATGAAATACTTGTCTAGAACTGGAGAAGTCACAAGTAAACAGAATATAGTACGAGTACCAACCCCTTTGTCCTAATGGACACTGGACAACATACAATACTTTGTATAAGTCCCCTGAGTTCAATAACTCAAACCTTGTGCGTCGTAGGTTGAAAACTGTACTATGGTTAAGAAGAATTACACCGCTGTTGAATACACCTTACCTAACCATCAACTGATATAGGTAAATGTCATAGACATAATTTCAAAAAGTGAAATCTCACTTTATAAAATAAACGTACAGATATATCAGTTTGAAATTGGTGCATAACAACGGATATTCAAAACCAAATATTTATCGTCAGGCAAAACCCAGGTGATTTCCTCAAATATCACAATTTACAACGAATTCCGATATTATGAGGATCTAATCACCCAATTCCCAATATCTTACTCCCACTCACCATCTGTAATAACATATAGATGTGAGAAACTGATCTGGTAAGTACATACCCTGGAGTTAGATTCCAATTTGGGAAAACAATTTTCAATTAACATCGCACAGTGAAACTGAAACATTAAAATATTTCAAAGGGGTAACCGGGTATTCCTAGTAACACCTCTTTCACTATCCTGATTCATGATAGTAACCATATACTTACATGCCCTCTCTACAATCCCTATATTATGTCTTTACTTATTATCTTCTGTACACCTTCTTTAGGCTAATTGGTTTTCTTCTTTCCCTACCCTTCGGCACTAGCCTAAGGTTTGGAAGAAGACAATCTAATAAGCGTAACAGGTGTACACTCTTTTTTCCAGGAGTCCTCGCAACCTGAGAGAAGGTAAAGGGAAAAGACAACTGAATAATCTTATTCTCTTTCTCCTGAACCGGAAACCATCATCGAATCTAGAACAAGTTCCTTTGGGTTCGTATGTAACTATACGATGGCATATCCAAGCATTATAGACGTTCGTAGTGATACGAAGTGTTCTGGAGAAAACCAAAGTGGATGTGAGAGTGGCAGGGGTATACGTGTTTTTGTCGTGAGTGATAGTAGTCGCAATATCTTTTTGCCCTTATTCTAATCTCTTTATATGTTTTTGCTTATTACCTTCTGTACACCACCATTAGGCTAATTGGTTTTCTTCCTTCCCCACCTTTCGGCACCTACCTATGGTCTGGAGGAAGACTATCTGTAAGTCGATGTACAACACCCCACGACTTGCGGGGAGGCAGAATAATGAAAAACGATCTTGTTTTAGACGTAAACATCGACTAACCGAGAATCTTTGCATAAACAATAATTAACAAGAAACCATAGAAGAGTTAACTACTATGATAAGTGATTATACTTATAGAACCGAGTCCTTCGTCTTGTCGTTCTCCACGTCCTCTCCGGCCTTCTCTATGTAGTAGAAGATCCACCCGAGAGCTTTACTACAAGCTTCACCTCTAACTTGAGGTAACTAGGTTTCTTAAATCGCTAATCTAAGTAACCTAGGTGATATAGAGAATGGTTAAGGATTAAGTAGTCTACTCTAATCCTTGGTCTCAACACATGAGAGGGGAGGATTAGGGTTTGAAGAGGGAGAGCTTGAGAAGAGAGAAAGTGAGCAAGAGAATGAGATGAGATAATAAGCTATCATAATATTTATCAAGCATTATGATTTATCCAACAAAAGAAAATAAGTATTTATGATGCATTAATGACATGGATGAATCACTCAAATGACTCACTAATCTCATTTAATGCATATGCCACCTTAACCCCCAAGCCACCATCTTCTAGAAGCTTCTCGCGCAATTACGAGAACGCCCCTCCTATCCGTGAAAACACGGAAAAACTTTAGACTGTATAAATCCAATAACCGGATACTAGAAACTGGCTTAAACCAAAGCTGGCAAGTAAAAACTGTCCGGATGTCGAACGTGTAGGGTTCCTAGGCATCCTAATGGAGTGTCACAAGGCATCAACCATGCCAATTTCAAAAAAAAATATTGGTGCCGAGAAAACCTAACACGGATCGTGTACTAGATGTTTAGGCGAAAACGAAAACCTAGTTAACAACTTAACCAGAAGTGAGAAGCTACAACCTTTGTAGATCCGGATATCCTCCTCCTTAGCTCCTCGTGGTCATTCCCTCGCTGTCCATCATGAATTTTGAACTCAAGCTTCGTCTTCGTCGGAAAAACGGGCGAGCTAGGTCGTCGGCTTCGTGCCGAAGATGATCTACGTCGAGGCATCACTAATTCGAGCTCCGACTTCACAAACTTGTGAAACTTGTGAAGTAAACACCCAAAACTACTTGGCAAGAGATAGAGGGTGAAGAAATAGGAGGTGGGTTCACTTTAGAATTGGATTTTACTCACTAAAACTCAAGTTGCCATTAATGGCATCAAGGTTGCTCACTTGAAGAAGAAGAAGAAGATGATCAAGCTAGTTATGATAACTTTAGTTAAAATGAATAATTAAACTCAATATTTATCATAACTTAACTAAGGTTAAGTGTAGAGAATTAACCATGGTGATTAGAGTGGGTTAGGGTTAAGCAAAATGACAAGAATGGTTGCATAAAGTCAAATGTTCATGAAGCATCTCATAAGAAACAAAACTTGCCACCATTATCATTTATACTTATCCAAATGAATAAATGAACAAATAAATGAATAAATAAATAAGCAAAACCCTAATTATCATAATAACCATGGTTTAATCCTATTCACTTAACCATATGATCAAGTATCATCAAACATGATACAAAAAGTGCACAAAAATATATCACATATATAATGTGCAAATCAAGTGAGAAAAATCCGTTTAAAATGAACCTATACTAGTTAACGCAAAGTAATATATCAAATATATAATTATACATTAAATCATTAAATCAACACTTGATTCAATGATCCGGTCATGTCGCACATAACCGACTAGTATGCAATGCATCGACTTATCGAATCAATGATTCGATAACTAGGTCATATCTCATATAACCAATCGAAACATTAATCGCGAGAATCAAATACGGTATCACATACACGCATTATTCTCGGTCCCTCACATATCTCATATGCACTCCTATTTCGTTTCGCTTGAACCAGGAAACCTCTGTGTAGGACTCTAAAGACTCGTCAATACGCCGGTAGCAGATGATGATCATATCAAGCACCCACAAGCCGCAAGCGGTCTGCTAAACGTAACGGCCACCCGGGTATTGAGCGATCAGAAGATCGACGAGCTAGCCCGCTCACACTCCTGCGAATCCGACCAGTAACACCTACCGTACAGTCCGGTCTCTTCGTCTGATACGTCGCATATCAAGTCTAGGGGTGGTAAACGTCAGACCCCAATAACCCGATAAGTCGTGCTGATGTGAGGCTCGTAACGGGTCGAGAAACTACTGGTAACACTTACCAGCAAATCTCAGATCAGCCCTGGCCAGGGACTTCCCTATTACGGCCAATCGAGCACAGCGCAACATCTACCCCCAATACCGGGAGAGACGAAACCCCTCCTATCGCTCATTGCCTCCATGTGACTCGGGACTGTACCCAAAGACCACCGTTTTGCACGCCCTAATGGACGTGGTAAGGTGGAGATCAAAGCACAGTGGGAATCACACAAGACTCTATGACGATCTCGGGTCTACAGACTAACCTGTACAAGTGTCACCTGAGAACTGCCATCTGACGTGAGGTATAATACCATCTGGGAGTTCTCGGCGAGTCCGTCCAGTGTACCCAGTCTCCACTGAGCACCCGTATACCATCTCTGATGTCAAACACCAATGGATATGGGATCATCCATCGCCCATCTCATGGATCGAGAAGCGTATACGCTAGTCTACTCTGGTATATCGATGCCCCGTCTCGATACACCCACGACTAGGGACCTTGAAGGATGTACTTATGGACTACCATGTCCCCACTAGTATGATCTGCATCATAGTCCAGGTAGTCAAGTACAAATCCTAAGGGCTTTACCAACATGTAACTATAAGACAGTATAAAGAGACTAGTGTACATGTTAAGATAAAGAGCAACCAGATAGCATACTATCATGTCGAGCAAGAAAGTCATCTCTATATATGTCCAAGCATCCAATATAATATACATAATCTGTACAATACTGGCCTCTAGGGCATACATACAACTAACAATCTCCCACTTGCACTAGGGCCAGCTGCTGTAGTATCTCATACCGAGCATCCCGAAGAGTCTCTCAAACTGTATCTGGGGAATGGCCTTCGTGAGTGGATCCGCCGTGTTGTTCTTCGTGTCAACCCTCCTGACCTCGATCTCCCGGCGATCAACTATCTCCCGGATCAGGTGATACCGCCTCAGAATATGCCTGGATCGCTGATGGGACCTGGGTTCCTTGGCCAAAGCCACCGCTCCATTGTTATCGCAATACAAAGGTATTGGACGCTCAATAGATGGAACCACTCCAAGTTCAGTAATGAACTTCTTGATCCAGACAGCCTCTTTGGCAGCATCGTTGGCAGCGATGTATTCAGCCTCCATCGTCGAGTCTGCCACGGTTTCCTGCTTGGAACTCTTCCAGCTAACCGCCCCTCCATAAAGGGTAAAGACAAAGCCCGACTGCGACTTAGAGTCGTCCTTATCACTCTCGAAGCTCGAATCGGTAAAGGACTCCACTTGGAGTTCTCCGTCACCATACACCAAGAACATATCTCTAGTCCTTCGCAAGTACTTGAGAATGCTCTTCACAGCTGTCCAGTGACTCTCTCCAGGATCAGCTTGATACCTGCTCACTACACTTAGTGAGTATGCTACATTGGGTCTGGTACATAGCATCGCATACATGATAGAGCCTACTGCCGAAGCATAGGGTATCCCTTGCATGCGAGCTCTCTCCAAATCAGTCTTAGAAGACATCTCTTTGGAGAGAGTGACTCCAGAGATCGTGGGCAAGTTCCCACGCTTGGACTCATCCATACTAAACCTCTTTAGTATGGTGTCAATGTACCTGGATTGGGACAATCCCAAAATCCTTTTGGATCTATCTCTATAGATCCTAATTCCCAATATGCAGGAGGCATCACCAAGATCTTTCATTGAGAATCTTTGTGATAAGAAGAGCTTGACCGCTTGCAGCATAGGAATATCATTTCCTATCAAGAGTATGTCGTCCACGTACAATACGAGGAAGACAACCTTACTCTCTGCCACCTTCTTGTAGATACAAGGTTCATCTGGATTTTTGACGAAATCAAACTCTTTGATAACGACGTCAAAGCAGATGTTCCAACTCCGCGATGCTTGCTTTAATCCATAAATGGATTTAAGCAGCTTGCACACCTTCCCGCTGCTCCCACTGTCTACGAAGCCCTCTGGCTGAGTCATGTACACGCACTCTTCTAAATCACCGTTTAGAAAGGCGGTCTTAACATCTATTTGCCAGATTTCGTAGTCATGATATGCAGCAATGGCAAGCATGATCCGGATGGATTTAAGCATAGCCACTGGAGAAAAGGTTTCGTCATAGTCCACACCTGGTCTTTGACGAAAACCCTTTGCTACAAGTCTAGCTTTGAAAGTCTCCACTTTCCCATCTACACCGAGTTTCTTCTTGAAGATCCACTTGCTCCCAATGGGTTTTACCCCTTCAGGAGCAACTTCCAAAGTCCATACTTTGTTGGTGTACATGGAATCCATCTCGGACCGCATAGCATCCAGCCATTTCACTGAGTCCCCACTAGTGATGGCCTGCTCGAAGCTAGTTGGGTCATCATCCTCCATGATGCAATCCTCGCTCCCACCGTCCATGAGAAAACCGTAGTATCTCTCAGGTTGGCGAGGAACCCTACTAGATCGGCGAAGAGGCTGGGGTTCATCGGGAACTACGGAATCCTCTGGTTCAACCAAATCTTCTGTTGTAGTCTGTATTGCTGGAACCTCTTCCAGTTCTACCTCAATGCCACTTATTTGTTTCATAAGAAAACTTTTTTCTAAGAAAGTGGAATGTCGAGAAACAAACACTTTTTGTTCCTCGGAATGGTAGAAGATATACCCTCGCGAATGTTTGGGATATCCAACAAACTTACATAGTACAGACCTTGCCTCGAGCTTGTCCGGATTTTGTGTTTTAACATAGGTCGGACAACCCCATATCTGAATAAAATTAAGACATGGTCTCTTGCCATTCCATATCTCATATGGAGTGGTAGGCACTGATTTGGTCGGAACTCTATTCAGTAGGTATGCAGCAGTCTCCAGTGCATATCCCCAGAAGGAAATAGGTAACTCAGCTGTACTCATCATAGAGCGTACCATATCTAATAGGGTGCGATTTCTCCGCTCCGATACACCGTTGTGCTGTGGTGTATATGGAGGAGTCAGCTGAGAGAGAATCCCATTCTCTTTTAGGAAGTCCAGGAATTCATTGCTTAAGTATTCTCCTCCTCGATCAGATCGAAGGATTTTAATACTTTTTCCGGTTTGGTTCTCAACTTCTTGTTTATATTCCCTAAATTTCTCAAAAGCTTCTGATTTGTGTTTCATCAGGAACACATACCCGAACCTAGAGAGATCGTCAGTGAATGTAATGAAGTATGAAGAACCATCCCTGGCATGTGTAGACATGGGACCGCATACATCACTATGTATCAGTCCCAAGAGTTCGGTAACTCTTTCTCCGTGTCCCGTAAACGGAGTCTTGGTCATCTTGCCTTTGAGACATGACTGGCAAGTGTCATAAGATGAAAATTCAAACGGATTTAAATATCCATCTTTATGCAACTTAGCTAGTCGTGTCGCATTGATGTGACCCAGTCTACAATGCCACAAGAAGGATTCGTTGAGTTCAGAACTCTTCCTCTTGTGTGTGTTTGTTATGCTCAGAACTGTTGATTGATTTAGAACATAAATGCCATTGCATAACGTGCCTGATCCAACCAACTTTTGGTTACGGAAAATGTTCATAACATTGTCCTGTAATACAAAATTATATCCCTCTTTACTTAATAAAGAAACCGATATAATGTTGCATATCAGGTTCGGCATGTAATAGCATTCGTTCAGAACCAATGTATTACCAGTTGGTAATACAAGGTGATATTCCCCGACAGTCTTGGCTGCAACAATTGCACCATTTCCAACTCTAATGTCTTTATCACCTTCTCCAAGTTCTCTACCTTTCCTAAGCCCATGTAACTGATTACATATATGGGATCCTGACCCGGTATCCAATACCCAGGACGTAGAGCAAATGGAGAAACAGTTCTCAGTAACGAACACACCCGAAGAAAATGCATCATCATGTACTTTCTTCATTCGGGTGGCATGGGAATCCTGGTATTCCCCTATATCCTGTTCATTCCTATAACTCTTATAGGAAAGAACGGAACCAACGTTCCCCAGCACAGTATAACATGCGGGTTCGGTCAATACATCCATATTATTATCTTTATTAAGGCATGAAATGGTCGCTACCTGGAGAGAGAGAGAAGAAAACACTTTAGCATATGCTCGTGCAAGATCAGATTGGTTATTATCTTATCTAATCAGGATGGCTCCCACTGCTTTTTATCAAATCTTCCTCCAAACCCTAAAAGGAAAGACTAGCCGGGATTAATTACACACTACAGATTCGCCAATTTTTCAGCCAGGCCAGTGTCGGTACTTTGAGGGAGGTCCCCCGTGCTTTCGCACAAACCTAATTAATGTAAATCTCGTTTTCCCAGAGGCGTAACCTCGTTAACACCTTTCTAGACACCTACTTGATCGGCTAATTGCAATGTGTAAAACTCTCCCAGGAGTAACTCTTACTCGCAGTGGGTATCAGGATCCAACTATCTCATAGAAGGTATGCAATCTCATTGCAAATTTCAACACTTGAAATTCCCGATAATATTTTGCCCCTAGCGTCCTATGACCTTGACGGAGGCCAAACAACCCATAGTCCGCTAGTCAAGTTCAACCCGTCATTTCCTGATTGAATTAAACCCACCCGCACGACCCTTGACGGAGGCCAAACAACGCCGTACGAATACCCTAATCCAATCGCATCATATGCTAGCAGATAAGCACTAGTTAGCTACCGTACACTGCGCCTTGACGGAGGCCAAACTACCGCAGCACGAATACTAACTAATACTTATCTGAAATGACGGAGGGCTACGCAGGTTTTTCACAAAAACCATGAGCGTAATGAACTTGATATCGTTGTAGAATCAAATGAAGTTTTGAAATGGAGTGATTTTGAGGCTTTTCTAGTTTTGCTAAAGGAGTCACTCCCGGTGAAGGGATCTCGGTCCTTTCCTCGTTGAATGAGGTGCGGGATATATCATATATATCGCTGTGCAAAGCAAAAACCCAAAAGCAGTCAAAAGCAAACCGAGTTTGTAGCATCTGCCAGTTATTGCTAAAGGAGTCACTCCCGGTGAAGGGATCTCGGTCCTTTCCTCATCGAATAAGGTGCGGGGTATATCATATATACCGCTATGCAAAGAAAGAACTGTAGCTACCTGTTTTATTTAAAATCTGATTCTACAACATCTTAGGTTTCTTATCTTTCATTAATCACATTAATGAAGTCCCATCATTTAAATACCTAAACATCACAGATAGATATGACGTACACTTATGCCATCCGCATTCGCCTCGATGTCCTCTCGTGCACCGTTAGGTTAGGTAACTAACGACAGAGCAGGGCAGGGCTAGCGCGGGTGTAAAACATAAGTAACGTCTATATAATATATCATATATACTATATACTATATCCATCACAGAACATCTCATGATCACATCACAGATATCGCAGCAGAAGAAACATATGAAACATTGGATATACTAGGACATCCGTGTTTTCAATACGAGCCAGTATAAAACACGGATTCCACGGTCGTGATGAATATCCAATCCCACACCCCTAGACCCCTACGAGAGCGGCAAGCAACCCTGCCAATTCTAGGGTTAGGAGACCCGGACTCGACTCCTCAAGTTGGTCTCCCACTGGACCCCAGAACCCGGTTACTTGTGCTCCCCTCCTTGGGTCTATCCTAATGCGGAAAAGTAAATAATATACAAAGGGTGACAACTTCCGCTACCTGGAAGTGCCCCAAATAAAAGAATATTACATACAAGTTTTTACATAAATGAAAATGAAAAACACTCATCTCACATAAAAACCCCCGGCTATTCAAACACGACGATCCAATATAACATATCCAGCAACACATAACATCACATGTCATCAACGTAAGTAAGTATGCATACCCCAATTGTCGTTGACCTATAGCAACGAAACCGGCGATATGAACATACTACACTTACGGTCACAAAAAAGAAAGTGTAAAACTACAACAATTGGAATCCGCAACCTCTTTAGACATCACATGCCTAACGGTTATAAACCCCGCATTTTAGTCCCATTATCGAAAACTCTTTTCGATATCCAATGAAACTAAACCGCTAGATTTATAACATCCATCCAGTTATCTCATAACCGTTTGTGAATTCCAATTATTGTATCCAATTCCGGATAAATAGAATATATCAAACTTTCCGATCGAACATTCGAACACCCAAGTTTTCCCGACACCGATCAACACATGAAATAGGTTCAAAGACATTCACTTCATGCCTCAGTACCAACGGTCCAGCCGTAGAAGGGTCAAGCCAACGCCTCACATGTGGCACGCCGTACTGCCCCAAACCCGAAGGTTCAAAGGGCAGTTCAAGACGGTCACATAATCGAGTTAAGGTTTGTTGTCTTCTAGAGGGACCATCGCGTTACTTGCACTACTTCGAACGTCTTTTAACCACAGAAAAATCCAACACTTGGAATTTTTCCGGCAGGGGAAAAGTTGGGTATTTGTATCCGGTCAAACTTTTTAACATATTCATCAATTATCCGGAAAAACACAAAGACAAAGTTAAAAATCCGATCGATTCATCGAATCCCCTATACAACCCCAGAACACTCAATCTTTTATTCAATTTAAAAATACCCAGAAAACTCATTAGAATTTATCAGGTATTACTGTGCAAAAATAGTGGGATGATGTCACCAAATGGCCGCGGAACAGCGGCAGAAGGCATGCTTCTGCCGCGTTTCCGCGGCACAATGAACAGTTCATGGGAAACGTTTTACACAGTAATTCTTAGAATTCTATGCTGAATTTTTTAGACATTTTTAATATCAAAAAATCCCATTTTTCAGAAAATTTCCAGAGAGCTCTCGGGCATCGGGGTTTCGGGTTCGTTCGGACTTCAAACTCAGTCTAGTCTTCGCCTAAGGCTCTAGCTAGGCTCTGATACCACTGTAGGGTTCCTAGGCATCCTAATGGAGTGTCACAAGGTATCAACCATGCCAATTTCAAAAAAAAATATTGGTGCCGAGAAAACCTAACACGGATCGTGTACTAGATGTTTAGGCGAAAACGAAAACCTAGTTAACAACTTAACCAGAAGTGAGAAGCTACAACCTTTGTAGATCCGGATATCCTCCTCCTTAGCTCCTCGTGGTCATTCCCTCGCTGTCCATCATGAATTTTGAACTCAAGCTTCGTCTTCGTCGGAGAAACGGGCGAGCTAGGTCGTCGGCTTCGTGCCGAAGATGATCTACGTCGAGGCATCACTAGTTCGAGCTCCGACTTCACAAACTGGTGAAACATGTGAAGTAAACACCCAAAACTACTTGGCAAGAGGTAGAGGGTGAAGAAATAGGTGGTGGGTTCACTTTAGAATTGGATTTTACTCACTAAAACTCAAGTTGCCATTAATGGCATCAAGGTTGCTCACTTGAAGAAGAAGAAGAAGATGATCAAGCTAGTTATGATAACTTTAGTTAAAATGAATAATAAAACTCAATATTTATCATAACTTAACTAAGGTTAAGTGTAGAGAATTAACCATGGTGATTAGAGTGGGTTAGGGTTAAGCAAAATGACAAGAATGGTTGCATAAAGTCAAATGTTCATGTAGCATCTCATAAGAAACAAAACTTGCCACCATTATCATTTATACTTATCCAAATGAATAAATGAACAAATAAATGAATAAATAAATAAGCAAAACCCTAATTATCATAATAACCATGGTTTAATCCTATTCACTTAACCATATGATCAAGTATCATCAAACATGATACAAAAAGTGCACAAAAATATATCACATATATAATGTGCAAATCAAGTGAGAAAAATCCGTTTAAAATGAACCTATACTAGTTAACGCAAAGTAATATATCAAATATATAATTATACATTAAATCATTAAATCAACACTTGATTCAATGATCCGGTCATGTCGCACATAACCGACTAGTATGCAATGCATCGACTTATCGAATCAATGATTCGATAACTAGGTCATATCTCATATAACCAATCGAAACATTAATCGCGAGAATCAAATACGGTATCACATACACGCATTATTCTCGGTCCCTCACATATCTCATATGCACTCCTATTTCGTTTCGCTTGAACCAGGAAACCTCTGTGTAGGACTCTAAAGACTCGTCAATACGCCGGTAGCAGATGATGATCATATCAAGCACCCACAAGCCGCAAGCGGTCTGCTAAACGTAACGGCCACCCGGGTATTGAGCGATCAGAAGATCGACGAGCTAGCCCGCTCACACTCCTGCGAATCCGACCAGTAACACTTACCGTACAGTCCGGTCTCTTCGTCTGATACGTCGTATATCAAGTCTAGGGGTGGTAAACGTCAGACCCCAATAACCCGATAAGTCGTGCTGATGTGAGGCTCGTAACGGGTCGAGAAACTACTGGTAACACTTACCAGCAAATCTCAGATCAGCCCTGGCCAGGGACTTCCCTGTTACGGCCAATCGAGCACAGTGCAACATCTACCCCCAATACCGGGAGAGACGAAACCCCTCCTATCGCTCATTGCCTCCATGTGACTCGGGACTGTACCCAAAGACCACCGTTTTGCACGCCCTAATGGACGTGGTAAGGTGGAGATCAAAGCACAGTGGGAATCACACAAGACTCTATGACGATCTCGGGTCTACAGACTAACCTGTACAAGTGTCACCTGAGAACTGCCATCTGACGTGAGGTATAATACCATCTGGGAGTTCTCGGCGAGTCCGTCCAGTGTACCCAGTCTCCACTGAGCACCCGTATACCATCTCTGATGTCAAACACCAATGGATATGGGATCATCCATCGCCCATCACATGGATCGAGAAGCGTATACGCTAGTCTACTCTGGTATATCGATGCCCCGTCTCGATACACCCACGACTAGGGACCTTGAAGGATGTACTTATGGACTACCATGTCCCCACTAGTATGATCTGCATCATAGTCCAGGTAGTCAAGTACAAATCCTAAGGGCTTTACCAACATGTAACTATAAGACAGTATAAAGAGACTAGTGTACATGTTAAGATAAAGAGCAACCAGATAGCATACTATCATGTCGAGCAAGAAAGTCATCTCTATATATGTCCAAGCATCCAATATAATATACATAATCTGTACAATACTGGCCTCTAGGGCATACATACAACTAACAGAACGTGCGTAAACACACGTATGCGTCCGAACCCTTGTCGTAAAACCATACGACCTCTATATCGTTTCGCCTGGAGTAGGGAAACTCTCTGTGTGGGACTCTAGAGACTCGACTACTATGCTGGCAGTGGGTTTAACCACAGACCGCAAGCGGCATTAGCTGTACATAACGGTCCCCAGGTAGATGTCGATAAGAAGGCTGATGAGGAAACCCATCCGAACTCCTACTGAGTCTAATGTGACAATCTCCATACAGTCCGGTCTGTTCGTCTAAGACCATCGCATATCGGGCCTAGGGGGCGGCAAACGTCAGTCCCCTAATAGCGGTAAGTCATGTCGGAGCGAAGCCCATTACACCCTGAGAAACTACTGGAACCTACCAGCAAATCTCGCTTGCCCTGGCTAGGGACTTTGCGTAATGGCTCTCTGACACGGCGCGATATCGACCCCCAATACCGGGACAGACGAATCCTGTCTAACCGCCACTGCCTCCAAGTGCTCGGGACTGCACCCAACTGCTACCTGTTTGCACGACTCCTTTGAGCCGTGGTAGGGTAGAAATCTAAGAACAGTGGGACACACTCGAGGCAAAGTAGCAGTGTCAAGTCTGCGGACTATGCTGTACTCATGTCACCTGGGAACTGTTCACTGACGACTTGTATGAAACCAACCAACAGTTCCCTGTGAGTCATGTCCGGTGTACTCGTAACCCAACGAGCACCTGCATACTATCTCCAGTACGACGTACTGACGGCTGTGGGACAGACCATCTCCCCAACTGGGATAAGAAGCGTACACACTAGTCTACTCCGGAATATCGATGCCCTGTCTCGATAATCCTACGACTAGGGACCTGAATAAGGATGTGCATGTAGACTACCCAGCCCCCACAAGTGTGACTGCCATCACAACGCTGGTAGTCAAGCAAGATCCTAAGAGCTCTATCAATACGTATACTCACATATTAAGATAGAAAAACCAAGTAGCATACTTCCATATTTAGCAAGACTGTTATATACATGTGAATATCCTAAGCTTCCATTAAGTAATATACAAACTAGTATGATACAATAGTGGCCCCTAGGGCATATACACTAACACTATCCAATAATCTCAATAGGTGTACCCTCTCCTAATCCTAGGAGCCCTCACAACCTGAGAGAAGGTAAAGGGAAAAGAAAACCGAATAATTCTATTCAATCTCTCCAGAACCAGAATCTATTCTCGAATCTGGAACAAGTTCCTTCGTGTTCGTATGTAACTATACGATGGATATATCCAATAGGAGTGGATGTTCGTAGTGATATGGGGTGTTCTGGAGAAATTCAAAGGTGATATAGAAGTGGCAATGATATATGCGGCACCGTGACATTTCGCCAAAGTGTTTTAACAAGGTTCGGTTAACTTGGTTCATGAGTTTTAGTTTAGGGTCAGGTCATGGTCGCTGCCTGAGAGAGAGAGAGAGAAAAGAAACACTCAGCGTGCATTCTAACCTAGATCAGAATGGTTAATCACTTTATCTAATCAGGATGGCTCCCACTGTATCCTCGAATTCTCCTCCAAACCAAAAAGAGAATTAGTCGGGATTATCTAAAATCACCCGTGGAGTAATCATACTCATTAGTGGGAATCGGGATCCAACTATCATTGCATGATAACTTGATGGAATCCACTTAAGTCACCACATTCCAGAAGGTATGCGCAAGCCTGGCAAGTTTTCTCTATATTTGAAACTCCCGATGTGATTTTTGGCCCAAGCGCTTATGACCTTGACTTTGGCCAACAAATCATAACACGCAAGTCAAGTTCTACCCGTCATTATCCAGATTGATTTAGACCCACCCGCACACACCCTTGACTTTGGCCAACAAAGCGGTACGACTGTCCTAAACCAATGCATCTATCTATGTTACGGGTAATTAACATTTAGCTACCATTCACGATGCCTTGACTTTGGCCAACAAACACCGCGTGAATACTTTATGCTATTTATCCGAAATGACGGAGGGCTACGGATGTTTTTGGCGAAAAACCTTTAACGTAATGAACTTGATATCGTTGAAGGAACCGGATAGTTTTTCAAATATATAGTGGCGCAAACTTTTGCTAAAGAGGTCACTCCCTGTGAAGGGATCTCGGCTCTTTCCTCGTCAAATGAGGTGCAGGATGTTCCAAACTGAATACCACGATGCAAAGCAAAAGAATCGACTATAGTGAAGTTATTACGTTGACGCAAACTTCTGCCCAAGGGGTCACTCCCGATGAAAGGATCTCGGCCCTTGCCTCGTCGAATGAGGTTGATCGATCTTTATTTTTTGTTGTCGGTATTTAGAAACTTGTATGAAATCATAACCAAAAATATTTGACTGCAATCAATAACGGTGTCGGTTTGTAGCGCATTAGTGAGTGCGGATCGTCCACAGGGATTGTGCGATTCGTTCGTATTTTGTTTTGTTTGAATTGAAACTTTAAAGGAAAGAAAACAAACAATTCTTGATTTATAGTTGAAGTTCAAGAATTAGAAAATCTAGATCTAATAACAAGAAAACGATAGAATCAAGAATTTGTTGATTTTCCAAACCAAATATCAAGAATCGAAATGAGGCTCGTAGGAATCGATCGGATCTATAGATGTGATGTAATCTCACGATGACGTATTCTTATCCATCGATGAATTGATACAAGATCGATGATGATCGACGAGAATTAGGGATTTCTAGTGAAACTAGGGTTTCATCATTTATCCCTTGTTCCTTCGTCGATATCACACATTCAAGCCTCTAGTAAATTCAAGAAACGATCGTAGATCCCTAATTTCGAGCGATCACAATTAAAAAAGCATCGCAACGAAACTAGGTCATCGATTCTTCAATTTGCTAGGGTTACAAAACTCGTAGGACGTAAGAATCGTTTTAAGATTTGTTATATCATCATTCTATTGATCGTCTCGACTCCTTTTCGAGCGGAGTTTTACTCAAACATCACAACAAGAACTACAATCACAAATTGAGATCGAATCATGATGCAAGAATTTAAAGAAAGCAAGATTAAAGAATTTCACCTTTTATTTATATCAACAATTCCGTTACAATCACTCAAGAACTACAAGAGGAAGAACTCAATCGTCGATTTGGCTTCGCTCGGCTCCTTGAGTCGCGGATCGGTTTGGATCACTTGCTCGATTGAAGATCGGCTCCGCTCCTAAAAGGTTGAAGGCTTCTCACTTGCTTTTGTACTCGGTATCTTGAATTTGGCTTTGGATTAGGGTTAGGGTTTCGCACAAGTCGTGTCACTCAACTTGTGGATGGAAGATGAAGAGAGAATGATGAGAAATTGAACCAGAATTTAGCCAACAATGAACAACCTCTAACAAGTGAGCCTTAGGGTCTTTTTTATAGATTTCCCAAACCCTTGGTCTAGGATTTGAATTTTGAATTTCCCTCCAAAAGTTTGTTAGCTAGAGAGGCTTCTAGATGTGGTTAGTTAGGAGGGAGCTTATAGAAATAGTTTGTTAGGAGCTTAATCAAGATTAGTTTGCTTAATGATCTTTGCTGATCTGGCAGAAGCTTCGAGAGAATTCTGGAATTTGACGTATATAAAATGAATGTGAGCACTGAGAGAAGCAACATGGAAGAAATTTGGCAGCTTTATTCCGTCACCTAGCCGCGGATCCGCGGCGCAAGCAGGCTCTCGCCGCGGATCCGCGGCGCTTCATGGGCCTTGATGCCTGTTCTCTTTGGTACTCATTTAGGCTGCTACTTGGGCCTTTTCCTGAAATGTTTAATTCCTGAATTCCTTTCTAGATAATTGCCAGATTCCAAATCCTTGAGTTGGCGTCTTTTTAACAGCCTTTGTTTTGTAATTTTGACTGAACTACTGTAATTTCCTGCACAGACTTCGAAACACAAGTTGCGATATATAGGAATGATGCCATGCTATGAAATACAATCAATTTCCCTAGAAATGCCGGTTTTAAAGTCTAACACATGCAATCTGGTATTTTAAGGATGTTTTGCTAATATATGCTATATGAATACCAAACACTTCTAGATGAGTGCAAATGATAGGGAAATTGCCGGTTTAATGATGCAGTATTTTCGACTAATCAAATTCCCCCAAACTTATTTTCGATCGTCTCGAGCGAACTTTATTAAAAAGAAAGGAGAAAATAAAGAAAGAGAAAAACTAACTAGCACACTTTCGTAGGCAACACGATTGCACCGAGCACGTGCAACAAGCCTTTAAACCTCTAGGTGTCCCTAGTAGGAGGAGTGTTGTCTCCTGAGGGTTTTCAGCGTATTCCACCCACAAAATCCAATAATAAAAGGAAGATCATGAATATTACATTTAAAGCTAAGAATTGTAAAAGAAAAACTTTGAAAATTAGGGTTTCCAACTAAGCTAGCTTTTCGGTTGTCATGAGCCCTATCTTAATAGTCATGAAAAGATATCAGAAATCACGTCCTCTCTCAATAAAACACCATCTATTCTTCATTCCTATCTTTCTTCCAAACATCGATCATATAACCCTGCGTGTGTGTAAAGACATCCTTAGACCCGGAGAATTCAATTCAAGCTATCATACTCTTGCCCATCAGCCTCAGTACTTTTTAATTAATGATTATTTAGATAAGTTTGCTCACACACTTTCATGCGACCGTTAATAATTCTTGAGGTACTAACCGACCGATTACTCATGTACTTGCTTATTTGGTGTATTTCCTCGTCTTGCACCACCTAAGGCTTAGCAGTGACTCCCAGACCAGTTGGCCTTAGGGCACTAGGTAAAGAGGCACCCTCGCTATATTTTTTTATTGCTGCCTTGGCGATAACAAAACCAGTGTCCATTTTTCTCACCACTTTATATTTTATTCATTTTTTATTTCTTTCATACTTTTGGCTTTAAGACAAGAGCATTTCAAGGTATCCTCTACTATCCCGAGTTTCAAGACGTGTGTAAGTGCGAATTGCAGGGTATCAACGTTCAAAATGTTTGGCTTCCAGAATAGAAACTATTTTTCAGACTTATTTTTATTCTCAGATTAGTGACTTCCTTCATCTTAATTCAAGACGTGTGTAAGTGCGAATTGCAGGGTATCAACGTTCAAAATGGTTCATAACTACTTATTACTAGTTCGTATAAGAAAACTTCTAATTTTCTTGGTTTTCTTAAATTTTTCTAATTTCATGGATATAATTTTTCACCATCTAATCTCTTATTATCTTATTTATGCACAAAATTTTTTTTTTTGAAATTTTTTAAATTTTTATAGGTTTTTAAATGTTTTGTGCTTATGCAAAGTATGATGCAAATGATGCAAAAATAAGCACAAACCTTCCCCAAACTTGTTTTCAATAGTGTCCTCACTGTTGCCTTCTGCTAAATCTCGAAAAACCTGTAAGCCTGGGAGGAATTTATTAGTGGGGGGCAAAATATTTAAGTGAAAATCCTCCCCCTAACTTATTTTTGGCTCATCATTTTGTAAAAATTTTCTTGTCAAGAGCCAGAAAAATTGCCCCCCTCCAAACTTGAGTTATGCAATGTTAATCTTTTGAAAATCATATGAGGGGGTCAAAAATCAGTGGTCGATGCCAAGCTTTGCAAAGACCGAAGGTTAACACCAACCATTCAAAAATTTTATCAATGCAGTGCTCTGGTTGGTGGAAGAAGAAGTGGGGAAAGGGTAAGTGGTGGAATAAAATGTGAGTGCGTCTCATTTTGGAGAGACGATGCAGTGTATGTGATGGATTACTCGCATTCTTTTTACAATTCAGAAGAAGGGGTGGAGGTTCAATTTCATTAATTGGGAGATGATTCATCTCAACACCCGTGTCATTCAAAAATGCGAGTTCATCAGCGAAAATCTCCTCAAAAGTTCCATCAATACCCCGAATAATAATGTCATTACAAAGCACGGGGTGATCTTCAGACTCTAAGAACAGTTCATAATCAGTGTTAGTTGTTGACCCGGACATCTCGGTGGAAGAGTCCGTATGTGTATGATACATAGTAGGGTCAAACAACAACGTATGAAAAGAGTCTAGATCAGTATCATGAGGATCATCAAATTCGCTGCTGTCGACATCCATTGGTTCGACAGAACATACATGAGCAGTAGGTTCAGAGGGTACACTTCCCAACTTGTAAATGTTCAGCTCTATTGACCTATTCCCGAAAGATAGGGTCATAGAACCATTTCTACAGTTGATGATAGCATTGGAAGTGGCCAAAAAGGGGCGACCTAAAATCACCGGAATTTGATTCCGTGGGTTCGCTACAGGCTGTGTATCAATTACAATAAAGTCCACAGGGAATACATATTCCCCAATTTTTATTAACACATCCTCCAGTTCACCCCTAGATTTGGTGATTGATCGGTCAGCCATGTGGAGAGTGCAATGGGCTGGTTTCAACTCTCCGATTCCTAGTTGCTCATAAACCGAGAAAGGAAGCAGGTTAACACTTGCGCCAAGGTCTAATAGAGCACGGTTAATGTGTTTTTCCCCAATAGAAATGGAAATAGTAGGATATCCAGGATCCTTACGTTTCCTCGGTAATTACTGGGGGATAGCCGTGTCTATAGTCTTTGCTATGAATATCTTCTTGGGCACTTGTTTCTTCCTCTTTCTAGTGCAAAAGTCTTTAAGAACTTTCGCATACGCGGGGACTTGTTGAATAGCATCTAGAAGAGGGATGTTGATGTTAACATATTTAAACATTTCAGTGATCTTCTCCATTTGTGGACTCAGTGTGTTTCCCCTTAACCGATTTGGGTAAGGAGCTTGGGCAATAAGGTCGGGGTCCAACATTGGAGAAGATCGTGTGGGTGGACCTGATCCCAGAATAGAAGTGGGGATCGTCCGTGGAGAACTTGAAGAGATGGGCTGAGGTGGCGAGCCTTGTGGGAAATGAAGAATAGGCTCGCAAGAAGGTGGTGGGGTAGAAGAACTGGCGTCAGAATTAGAAGTAGAAGTGGAAGGAAAGGTCTCAGCCGGGGTATCATTGATAGATTTTTCAGTGTCATCAATCTCTTCCCCAACGTGGTTGTCAAGCACTCTTCCAGATCTCAACGTGATTGCATTCACATGATGTGAATAGCCAGGATTTGGTAAAGGTTGAGCTGGAAGTTTCCCTTTCTCTCTTGCACTCATTTCATCTTTTAATCGTGCAATTTCTTCTTCCATCAATTTAATACTCTCGCTTTGGGACGCAGAGTTTTTCTCAATTTTATCGACAGAAGACTTCATTTCAGCCGAAACTTGCATGATATTTGTTAAGACCAAATTCATGTATTGTGCAAATGAAGAGGATTCATCAGTCCCGGTCAACTGTAAAGGACTAGACAGTGCAGGTGTGTTGACCGGATTTTGAAAGTTATGTGCTTGGAAGGGGTGCTGACTCAATTGAAGTTGTGGTTGCTGTTGTGGTGGAGGGACCCTTTGGAAATTGTTTTGGGTTGGAACCATGTTTTGAGATTATGATTGGTTCCAAGCAAAATTAGGGTGATTCCTCCAACCCTGATTATATGTGGAAGAAAATGGATCGTTCCTAGGTCATTGTTGGAAAGCAAAATTGATATGTTCATGACCTTGAAACGGAGAATTTCGTGGACATTCTTCCGTCAAATGAAAAGGATCAGAATAGCAGCCACATACAGTATTGGAGAGTGATATTTGACTTAGGGCGGCTAAAAATTTATTTTCCATAGTCTCGAGTTTCTTTTGCATAGCTGAAATGTCAGCTCTAATTCCTATGGAAATATTATTGCCATCCCTAGACGATTGACTCACACCCTCCCACTGTAAAGATTTTTCAGCGAAATCTTCTAGAAATTTCCAGGCTTCCCCATCATCTTTGGTCATGAAGTTGCCTTGACACATAGATTCAAGGGTCTGTCTTGTGTTAGGATTAATGCCCTCATATATGATTCTACACAGTTCCTATCTAGGGATTCCATGATGTGGACATTGGACTAACAGATCCTTGAAGCGTTCAAGACATTTTGAAAATGGTTCATTTGGAAGCTGAGTGAATTGATTTATTTCGCTATGGACTCGAGCTGTTTTATGATGTGGGTAGAATTTCTTAAGGAATGCTTTGACGAATTCTCCCCAATTTGAAATGGAATGTGCGGTAGTGTTATACAGCCACTTCTCGGCTATATCGCACAAGGTGAATGGGAGAAGACGTAGACGCATAGCATCCATAGAAAGCTGTGAGGTACCCATCATAGCGCATACATTTTCAAATTTGGTAATAAAGGCATATGCATCTTCAGTCTCGAGACCGTGAAATTTTGGTAGAAGGTTGATGTATTGGGGTTTAATTTCAAAATTTTCCCCGTTGGCTGGTGGAATGGAAAGACAGGTGGAAAGGGGATCTCGTGTAGGATAGCACCTCTCTTGGAGAGAGATGCGGGGTGGATTCTGCGCACCAACGGACGGCGGAAAAGTAGCGGTAAAGAAATTCGATGGAGATGGATCCATCAATATGGGTGTGGTGGTGGGTAAAGAAGAGGTAAATGTAGAAATACCGACTTTTGGGTCGATAAAGGGTACGCGGACTAAACGGGCACTAGAATCCCGTGTCCAGCCTATCTTGCACTAAAAAGGGTTAGTACAAGTGGCAGCGTGAATTATAATTAGGGGAAATGATATGAATGAATGCGGTGTTTGTTTTGAAAAGTGGACGGATTTTTGAAAAGTGGACGGATTTTTGAAAATATGATGCAAATCACAAATTTCAACAAGCAAAACCCTAATTCTAGGGGTCACCTAGGTCAAAGCTCTATACCGCTCCTAACTGCTAAAAGACAAGTCGCGGGGTAAATCCTCCACTGCCTCTTTGTTTCTCTTGTGGCCAGGTAAGTGCCAGGTAAGTGGGAGGTTCTCGACTACGTAAGTAGTGGGCCTAATTAAGTAACCACTAGCCTTCGACACACTTGCCTTAGATACCACAAAAGAAACGCGGATAAGCAATGAATTACCCATGGCCTTCTCTTGTCCTAAGTGAGCGCGACGGTCCTTAGAATCATCTCTAGATATTTTTTAGTTAATTAGGGTAAATGCGGATGCAAATTTTGTGATTTTTGGGGCTTAGGAAGGGTAATGAACTCCCCACCTAATCTGGATTTGGTCTTTGCCCCATAATGTCCGTATTAATTATGCAAACAACCACAAAGATCAAAACAAGTACAATTTAATTTTGCTTTTTGCGCGGCGCTGCGATTTTTCAAAGAAACCTGCACAAAATGTTAATTGGAGCAGATTTAGGAAGAGATAAGATAGTGTAGAAGTATACCTGAAATTTTGAAACAGTGAGGAAGTTATCACGCGGCGGAACCGCCGCAGATGCGCCCTAATGCCGCGGAATCGCGGTCGCAGGGAGGGATCACTGCACAGAAAATTAACAGTGAGCTTCTGTGAACTCCTCAAGCTCTCTGGAATGCTCAGAAAAAATTTTCTCCAGCTCCAATGATTCCAGATTTCCTCGCACAAATCACAACAACTCGTATTAGTGTTTGCGCGAATTTTGATCACAAAATTTGTAATGGAATAAATCTTTCAATTCAAATTTCAAATAAAGAACGAATTAGCGCACGATCCCCGGCAACGGTGCCATTTGATTGATCTTTATTTTTCGTTGTCGGTATTTAGAAACTTGTATGAAATCATAACCAAAAAATATTTGACCGCAATCAATAACGGTGTCGATTTGTAGTGCATTAGTGAATGTGGATCGTCCACAGGGATTGTATGATTCGTTCATATTTTGTTTTGTTTGAATTGAAACTTCAAAGGAAAGAAAACTAACAATTCTTGATTTATAGTTGAAGTTCAAGAATTAGAAAATCTAGATCTAATAACAAAAAAACGATAGAATCAAGAATTGAGAATTTGTTGATTTTCCAACCCAAATATCAAGAATCAAAATGAGGCTCATATGAATCGATCGGATCTATAGATGTGATGTAATCTCACGATGACGTATTCTTATCCATCGATGAATTAATACTAGATCGATGATGATCGACGAGAATTAGGGATTTCTAGTGAAACTAGAGTTTCATCATTTATCCCTTGTTCCTTCGTCGATATCATTCACATTCTAGCCTCTAGTAAATTCAAGAAACGATCGTAGTGTTAGTGTATATGCCCTAGAGGCCATTACTGTATCATACTGGTTTGTATATTACTTAATGGATGCTTGGGATATTCACCTTGTATATACAATCTTGCTCAAAATAGTAGTATGCTACTTGGTTTGTTTCTACTTCAATGTGTACATGTGTTTATTTTTGTATATCGCCTATACACATTAGTAGAGCCCTTAGGATCTTTGCTTGATTACCAGCGTTGTGATGGCAGTCACACTAGTGGGGGCTGGGTAATCTATAAGCACATCCTTATTCAGGTCCCTGGTCGCAGGACTATCGAGACAGGGCATCGATACTCCGGAGTAGACCAGCGCATGCGCTTCTCATCCCAGTGTGGGAGACGGTCTGTCCCACAGCCGTCAGTACGTCGTACTTGAGATAGTATGCGGGTGCTCGTTAGGTTACGGGTACACTGGACAGGACTCGTCGGGAACTGACTAGTTGGTATTATACCTATCGTCAGTTATCAGTTCCCAGGTGACATGAGTACAGCTTAGTCCGCTGACTTGACACTGTCACTTCGCCTCGGGTGTGTTCCCACTGTACTTTGATCACTACCCTACCACGGCTCAAAGGAGTCGTGCAAACAGGTAGTGGTTGGGTGCAGTCCCGAAGCACTTGGAGGCAGTGACGGTTAGACAGGATTCGTCTCTCCCGGTATTGGGGGTTGACATCGCGCTGTGTCTAGGAGAGCCATTACACGAGTAGTCCCTGGCCAGGGCAAACGAGATATACTGGTAGGTTTCCAGTGTTATCTCAGGGTGTATTGGGCTTCACTCCGGCATGACTTGTACCGCTATTGGGGGACTGACGTTTACCGCCCCCTAGGCCCGCCATGCGATGTATCAGACGAACAGACCGGACTGTACGGAGAATGTCACACTCAGGCTCAGTAGGAGTTCAGATGGGTTTCGCCTCGTCGGTCTTCTTGTCGGCATTACCTGGGGACCGTTACGCACAGCTAGTGCCGCTTGCGGTCTGTGGTTAAACCCACTGCCAGCGTAGTGTCGAGTCTTTAGAGTCCCACACAGAAAGCTTTTCGCCTTTAGGCAAAAGAGTAGAGGTCGCATGGTATTGCGACAGGTCGCATGGTTTTGCGACAGGGTTCGGTCACATCCGTGCACTTGTGCACGTACAGTGTCCGGACAGTTTACACTAGCGGGCTTTGGTTTAAGCCAGATCCTAGTGTATCTTATGGGATTGGATTTATCCAGTTTGCATTCGTGTTCCTCGGAACGCGGATGCGGGTGTGTATGCACAGTTGACAGGGAGGCACAGACAGCGGATTCTCATTAGGGTTGTTGACAGTTGACCGTTGACTTTTTGACTTTTTGCTCAACCCTAATGAGAATATGATATGTGATTAACTATTATATTAATTAAGTATTATGGTGATATGGTTGTTGACTTGTTGACTTTTGTTGACTTGTTGACTTTGGTGACTTGTTGACTTTTGTTGACTTGTTGACCGGTTGACTAGGTTTGACTAGTTGACCATCATGATAACCATGGTTATCATTTCATGCCAAAGACTTTTTCTTGCTTGCTCATTTGAGTAAAATGAGTGCATGACATGATAAGCTTATGGTTGCTTCTAACCATCACATAAGACTTTTTTGATATGATGAGTTATGATCACTTTGGATTATGAGAGGGTGAAAGACAAAAGAGTTGCTCATTCTTTCTTGCTCATTCTCTCTCTTGTTCTTGAGCTCTCCTCTTGCTCTCACCCTCAACCTCTTGCTCCCTCTCTTGATCTATGGTTCTCTTGTCTCATGAGTTGCGAATCAAGAACCATAGATAAAATCCCATTCTAAATCATCTCTACTCATTCTAGTTCACTAGGTTTAGCAAACCAAGTGAACTAGTTTCTTCAAAGAACGAAGAAGGAGCTAAAGGTGGAGCTTTCAAGTGGATCTATCTTCGGCGTACGGAGACAACGAGAAGGAGCCATCGAACCACCATCGGAGCTTGAAGAGAAGGAGTTCAAGTTTAGGTATAACCATCTTCATCCGAGTAGCTAAATATCTTTAGCTTAGTATGCTAGTTTTAGTTTAGGTAAAGATCCCGACCTAGCTTAGTCCATGTTGCCTCTTGCGTTAAAATTTTGATTTTATACCGTTTCCGCCTCCCCGTAAGAACCGGGGGTCGCAACGTGGACTTACAGTGGTATCAGAGCCTAACTAAACTTAAACTAGCTTGGTAGTGAAGTGTAACGAAGTTCGGAACCGGAAAAATCCAAAAACCAAAATTTTACAAAAACTGAGTTTCTGTTGAAATTTTTTTGGCTCAAAATGAAAAACTTTACACTTGTAAATTCGGCTCAGGGTTTTGTGTGAACACCCAAGAAAAACGATACAGTAATTCGTCCAAACCGCCGCCCTTCCGCCGCGCGAGCTAGGGATCCGCCGCGGAAGCGCCGCGCTTTGTCGTCTTCTGTGCATAGTTTTTCGTGCAGTGTGTGTCTGTGTTGGTTTTGGGATTTTTGAAATATATTATATCTGCCCAGATTTTCCAGAAAAGAAATTTCCTTTTGGGGTCCTATAATTCCGTATTTTTCCGAACTTCACTGCACTTTGACTATGATGGTTATATCTGTGATGTTTGCATGTATTGAACGTCGGCTAATCGCTATAAGTCGATTGGTCGGGGTTATACATGATCTGTAATGTGCTGGAATGTGTATATAAATAGGTTGGATTGTCGCGGGTGAATAGCCGGGGGTTGTGAGACGAGAGTTTTCTTTTCTTGCAATTCATGTAAATTTGTAAATTGATGTAATAATTATTTGTATGGCCGCACAACCGGGTCGGGGTTGTAGCCGTCATTGTATAATTTCTTTTTACTGTTTTTGCTCCTAGGATAGACCCATGGAGGGGTGCACAAACTACCGGGTATGCCGAAGTGTAGAGTGGCCTACTCATGGAGATGAGGGAGGTTGCTACGCTTCGGGTACTTGGCGGGTAGTTTGCCGCACCCGTAGGGGTCTTGGGTGGGGTTTTGGCTATTCACCGCGACCGTGTTATCTTTTTTTGTTACAGGCTCGTACAAATTACAGATTGCTAGTATATCCAATGTATTTATCTGTGATCTGAAATGTTTATCATTGCAGTATATCTATATATGATATTATTTAGGCGTTGCTTATGTTTTACAGACGCGCTAGCCCAGCCCCCGCTCTGTCGTTAGTTAAGTAACCTAACGGGTAATGACGGGGCCCCGTGGCGAATGCGAATGGCATAAGCGTACGTCATATTTTGGTTGTTTTCTGCAATGGTAAGATTAAATGATGGGACGCATTAAAAGAACTAATGCAAGAATATCACGCATTAAAAGAACTAATGCAAGATAATAAACCAAGTTAAAGTCGTTGGAACACTCTCGAAAAACCACTCGGTTCTTTTCAAAAACAACTTTTAAATGCGGAGCTTGAGCCACTCCTTTTAAAAGCTATCTCGTTCCATCGACCAAATCAAGTTCACTACGTTCACGGTTTTGCCAAAACCATCCGTAGCCCTCCGTCGTTTCACATGAATAGTCAATAGTATTCAAGCTGTGTTTGTTGGCCAAAGTCAAGGCACAGTGATTGGTAGCTATTGGGTATTCATGTGCAGCATAGATAGATGCGTTGGTTTGGAACAGTCGCACTGCCTTGTTGGCCAAAGTCAAGGGTAGGTGCGGGTGGATTCAAATTAACCTAGAGAACGACGGGCAGAACTTGACATGTGACTTATGATTTGTTGGCCAAAGTCAAGGTCATAAGAGCATGGGGCAAAAATCCACATCGGGAGTTTCATAAGTACTGAAACTTGCTAGATTTGCATACCATTTGGAGTGTGATGATTCTGGTAGGATTCCTTCAGTTTCGTCACGCGATGATATTTGGATCCCGATCCTACTGTGAGTATATGCTACTCCTCGGGAAATTTCTCACTTAACGATCAATGCTATAAACCTAGTAGGTGCCTAGAAAGGTGTTAGCGGGGCTACGCCCCCAGGGAAAAGAGGTTCTCTAATTAAGGAACTTCGCGAAAGCGTTGGAAAACCTCCCTCGAAGTACCGACACCGGCCTGGCTGAACGGTTAAGCAAGTATTGTACGGTGGGATTGATCCTGACTAATTCTTCCTTTATGGTTTGAGGAGGGATTCGAGAAACAGTGGGAGCCATCCTGTTTAGACAAACTAAAAACCACTCTAAACTTGCAAGAGCATCATGCTGAGTGTTTCTTCTTCTCTCTCCTAATTGCAGCAACCAATCAACATGACTGGACTTAAGTTACTCCTAGATAAAAACAAACTGACAGGGCCAAAACTATAAAGATTGGCTCAGGAATGTCAAGATAGCAATCACTTATGACAAGCTGGGGTATCTTCTTACCACCAAAGCTCCCCCTGTCCCTGGTCCAACTTCCAGCGTCGCGGATAAGGAAATCCGCAAGACTTGGGAGATTGATAGCGCGAAGGCCAAGTGCCTCCTGCTTGCCTCGATGGACAACGAACATCAGAGGAGGCATGAGAATATGGACATGGAGTCCATATTGCTCCATACAAAAGAACTGTATGGAGAGCAATCACGTATCGCAAGATACGAAGCGTCGAAAAAGTTATTTTCGACAAGAATGGCCGTCGGATCATCAGTAGCCGAGCACGTGCTAAAGATGATCGGCTTCATTGAGGAGCTCGCTGACCTAGGGATCACATTGGAGAGTGAGCTATATACGGATATAGTTCTCCAGTCCCTTCCTTCCACTTACGCCCAGTTTATACTGAACTTCAACTTACAAGAAAAGGAGGTTGAACTTTCAGAGCTCCTCAACATGCTGAGGAGCGCAGAGGGCACCCTACAGAAAGGTAGGGATACATCCACTTTGTTTGTAGGAGGATCATCTTCTTCTAGGTCCAAGGCGAAAGCCAAGGGAAAGAAGAAGAAAGCCCCCGCCAAACCAAGGGGCGGTGTTAGTAAAGTGGATACGAAGGGAAAAGGTAAAGCAACAAAGATAGCGGGGAAGCTTGTGGATAAGGAAGAATGCTTCTATTGTCATAAGAAAGGACACTGGAAGAATGATTGCAGGGCCTGGAAGGCCAGAACACAGGAATTGAAGCAGGTTGCAGCTTCAGCTTCAGGTGTGTATGTTATTGAAAACTGTCTTTCAATAAACTCTACTTCCTGGGTATTGGATACCGGATCAGGATCTCATATCTGTAATTCTTTGCAGGCGTTGAGAAACCGTAGTGTTTTGAAAGCAGGTGACATGACCCTCAGAGTTGCAAACGGAGCTAGCATGGATGCTAAAGCCGTGGGGGACTATCACCTGGGAATGTCAGATGGACATGTTTTGGTTTTGCGTAATTGCTTTTTTGTACCCAACGCAACTTGTAATATCATTTCTGTATCTTTAGTTTCTAAAGAAGGTTATGAATTTACGTTTGTAAGTAATGTTGTAAACATTCACCTTAATCAAGTATTGATTGGGTCAGGTACTCTGAGTAATGGTATATACGTGTTAAACCAACCACAGATTTTTAATGTCCAGAATACACACAAAAGAAAGTCTCCAGAAATAAATCAGACTTTCTTATGGCATTGTAGATTGGGGCACATCAATGAGAGAAGGTTGACGAAGTTACATACAGAAGGGTATTTGAATGCGTTCGAATATCAGTCGTATGCCACTTGTCAATCCTGTCTCAAGAGAAAGATGACAAAGACTCCGTTTACTGGACATGGAGTAAGAGCGAGCGAGCTCTTGGGACTCGTACACAGTGACGTGTGCGGTCCAATGTCTACACATGCCCGAAGCGGACATTCTTACTTCATTACTTTTACGGATGACTTCTCAAGGTACGGTTATGTCTTCTTAATGAAACATAAGTCCGAGGCCTTTGGAAAATTCCAGGAGTATAAGAATGAAGTAGAGAAACAGACCGGCAAAAGTATTAAGATTCTAAGATCGGATCGAGGTGGAGAATACTTAAGTGCCGAGTTCCTGGACTATTTAAAAGAGAACGGAATTCTCTCTCAGCTTACTCCTCCATACACCCCGCAACATAACGGTGTATCGGAGAGACGGAACCGCACCCTATTGGATATGGTGCGGTCCATGATGAGTAACGCTGAGTTGCCGCGATCATTCTGGGGGTATGCGCTAGAATCAGCCGCATACCTTTTGAACCGAGTTCCTACTAAGACCGTGCTTACTACACCATATGAGATGTGGTGTGGGAAGAGACCCTATCTTAAGCATATTAAGACATGGGGATGTCCAGCTTTTGTCAAAAAGCAGCATGCGGACAAGCTCGAGGCACGCTCAGTACAGTGCAAGTTTGTGGGATATCCAAAGAATTCCAAAGGATATTTCTTCTACCGTGAAGAGGAACAAAAAGTCCTTGTTTCTCGTCATGCCTACTTCTTGGAAACTGAGTTTTTGGAAACCCAGATAAGTGGGAGCACAGTAGAACTGGAAGAAATTCCAGAACCACGGACTATTACTGAAAGTTTAGTGGAACCAGAGGGTTCAACAGAACAGGACATTCCTACGCCGCTCCGCAGGAGTAGTAGGCAGTCTCATCCGCCCGAGAGATACTACGGTTTTCTCATAGACGGGGATAGAGAGGATTGCATCATAGATTATGATGAGCCTACTAGCTTCCAGCAGGCCGTTCAGAGCGTTGACTCAGTGAAATGGCTGGATGCAATGCGGACCGAAATGGAGTCCATGTACACCAACAAGGTATGGACGTTGGACATTGCTCCAGACGGGGTAAAACCCGTAGGATGCAAGTGGATCTTCAAAAGGAAGATTGGTGTAGATGGACAGGTTGAGACCTATAAAGCTAGGCTGGTAGCAAAGGGTTTTCGTCAACGACCTGGCTTGGACTACGACGCAACCTTTTCTCCAGTAGCCATGCTGAAATCCATTCGGATCCTTCTTGCCATTGCTGCCTTCCACGATTATGAGATCTGGCAAATGGACGTAAAGACAGCTTTTCTAAATGGAAATTTAGAGGAGTGTGTCTATATGGACCAGCCAGAGGGTTTCATTCAGAGTGGGAGCAGCGGAAAGGTGTGCAAGTTGCTTAAGTCCATCTATGGACTAAAGCAGGCATCGCGGAGTTGGAACATCTGTTTTGATGAGACGGTCAAAGAATTTGGCTTTATCAAAAATCCAGATGAACCATGCATCTATAGTAGATTTGTAGCGAGAACTGTAGTATTCCTCGTTTTATACGTGGATGACATTCTCTTAATAGGAAATGACATTCCTATGCTACAATCTGTTAAGGGGTTCTTGTCACACAGGTTCTCCATGAAAGACCTGGGTGATGCCTCATACATTCTGGGTATCCGGATCTACCGTGACAGATCCAAGAGGATATTAGGACTTTCGCAGTCCAGGTACATCGACCCCATACTGAAGAGGTTCAGTATGGAAGATTCCAAGCGCGGTAACCTACCGGCTTGTCACGGGATCACCTTCTCTAAAGAGATGTCTCCCAAGACTGATTTGGAGAGGGATCGCATGTCTATTATACCCTACGCTTCTGCGGTAGGCTCTATAATGTATGCGATGTTGTGTACCAGACCGGATGTAGCTTATGCACTGAGTGTGGTAAGCCGGTATCAGTCTAACCCTGGGGAGAAACACTGGATAGCGGTAAAGAACATTCTCAAGTACCTGAGAAGGACTAAGGAGATGTTCTTGGTGTATGGCGGAAAAGACCTCCAGATCGAGGCCTTTGCTGACTCCAGCTTCCAGAGTGACAAGGATGATTCCAAGTCCATGTCGGGTTTTGTCTTTACCCTCAATGGAGGGGCGGTGTGTTGGAAGAGTTCCAAACAAGAAACCGTTGCAGACTCGACGATGGAAGCGGAATACATCGCTGCATCTGATGCCGCAAAAGAAGCTGTCTGGATGAGGAAGTTCTTGAAAGAACTTCAGGTGGTTCCGTCCATTGTTGATCCAATACCTCTGTATTGCGACAACAACGGGGCTATAGCTTTAGCGAAGGAACCCAGGTCCCATCAGAGATCCAGGCACATCTTGAGGCGGTATCACCTGATCAGGGAGATCGTAGATCGCCAGGAGATCGAGGTTCGGAGAGTCGCTTCAGAAGATAACACTGCTGATCCATTCACCAAGGCCCTGCCCCAGACTCAGTTCGAGCGGCTGATCGAGATGATAGGTCTTCGATACGCCAGTACATGGCCTTAGTGCAAGTGGGAGATTGTTAGTGTATATGCCCTAGAGGCCATTACTGTATCATACTGGTTTGTATATTACTTAATGGATGCTTGGTATATTCACCTTGTATATACAATCTTGCTCAAAATAGTAGTATGCTACTTGGTTTGTTTCTACTTCAATGTGTACATGTGTTTATTTTTGTATATCGCCTATACACATTAGTAGAGCCCTTAGGATCTTTGCTTGATTACCAGCGTTGTGATGGCAGTCACACTAGTGTGGGCTGGGTAATCTATAAGCACATCCTTATTCAGGTCCCTGGTCGCAGGACTATCGAGACAGGGCATCGATACTCCGGAGTAGACCAGCGCATGCGCTTCTCATCCCAGTGTGGGAGACGGTCTGTCCCACAGCCGTCAGTACGTCGTACTTGAGATAGTATGCGGGTGCTCGTTAGGTTACGGGTACACTGGACAGGACTCGTCGGGAACTGACTAGTTGGTATTATACCTATCGTCAGTTATCAGTTCCCAGGTGACATGAGTACAGCTTAGTCCGCTGACTTGACACTGTCACTTCGCCTCGGGTGTGTTCCCACTGTACTTTGATCACTACCCTACCACGGCTCAAAGGAGTCGTGCAAACAGGTAGTGGTTGGGTGCAGTCCCGAAGCACTTGGAGGCAGTGACGGTTAGACAGGATTCGTCTCTCCCGGTATTGGGGGTTGACATCGCGCTGTGTCTAGGAGAGCCATTACACAGTAGTCCCTGGCCAGGGCAAACGAGATATACTGGTAGGTTTCCAGTGTTATCTCAGGGTGTATTAGGCTTCACTCCGGCACGACTTGTACCGCTATTGGGGGACTGACGTTTACCGCCCCCTAGGCCCGCCATGCGATGTATCAGACGAACAGACCGGACTGTACGGAGAATGTCACACTCAGGCTCAGTAGGAGTTCAGATGGGTTTCGCCTCGTCGGTCTTCTTGTCGGCATTACCTGGGGACCGTTACGCACAGCTAGTGCCGCTTGCGGTCTGTGGTTAAACCCACTGCCAGCGTAGTGTCGAGTCTTTAGAGTCCCACACAGAAAGCTTTTCGCCTTTAGGCAAAAGAGTAGAGGTCGCATGGTATTGCGACAGGTCGCATGGTTTTGCGACAGGGTTCGGTCACATCCGTGCACTTGTGCACGTACAGTGTCCGGACAGTTTACACTAGCGGGCTTTGGTTTAAGCCAGATCCTAGTGTATCTTATGGGATTGGATTTATCCAGTTTGCATTCGTGTTCCTCGGAACGCGGATGCGGGTGTGTATGCACAGTTGACAGGGAGGCACAGACAGCGGATTCTCATTAGGGTTGTTGACAGTTGACCGTTGACTTTTTGACTTTTTGCTCAACCCTAATGAGAATATGATATGTGATTAACTATTATATTAATTAAGTATTATGGTGATATGGTTGTTGACTTGTTGACTTTTGTTGACTTGTTGACTTTGGTGACTTGTTGACTTTTGTTGACTTGTTGACCGGTTGACTAGGTTTGACTAGTTGACCATCATGATAACCATGGTTATCATTTCATGCCAAAGACTTTTTCTTGCTTGCTCATTTGAGTAAAATGAGTGCATGACATGATAAGCTTATGGTTGCTTCTAACCATCACATAAGACTTTTTTGATATGATGAGTTATGATCACTTTGGATTATGAGAGGGTGAAAGACAAAAGAGTTGCTCATTCTTTCTTGCTCATTCTCTCTCTTGTTCTTGAGCTCTCCTCTTGCTCTCACCCTCAACCTCTTGCTCCCTCTCTTGATCTATGGTTCTCTTGTCTCATGAGTTGAGAATCAAGAACCATAGATAAAATCCCATTCTAAATCATCTCTACTCATTCTAGTTCACTAGGTTTAGCAAACCAAGTGAACTAGTTTCTTTAAAGAACGAAGAAGGAGCTAAAGGTTGGAGCTTTCAAGTGGATCTATCTTCGGCGTACGGAGACAACGAGAAGGAGCCATCGAACCACCATCGGAGCTTGAAGAGAAGGAGTTCAAGTTTAGGTATAACCATCTTCATCCGAGTAGCTAAATATCTTTAGCTTAGTATGCTAGTTTTAGTTTAGGTAAAGATCCCGACCTAGCTTAGTCCATGTTGCCTCTTGCGTTAAAATTTTGATTTTATACCGTTTCCGCCTCCCCGTAAGAACCGGGGGTCGCAACGTGGACTTACACGTAGATCCCTAATTTCGAGCGATCACAATCAAGAAAGCATCGCGACGAAACTAGGTCATCGATTCTTCAGTTTGCTAGGGTTACAAAACTCGTAGGACTTAAGAATCGTTTTAAGATTTGTTACATCATCATTCTATTGATCGTCTCGGCTCCTTTTCGAGCGGAGTTTTACTCAAATATCACAACAAGAACTACAATCACAAATTGAGATCGAATAATGATGCAAGAATTTAAAGAAAGCAAGATTAAAGAATTTCACCTTTTATTTATATCAACAATTCCGTTGCAATCACTCAAGAACTACAAGAGGAAGAACTCGATCGTCGATTTGGCTTCGCTCGGCTCCTTGAGTCGCGGATCGGCTTGGATCACTTGCTCGATTGAAGATTGGCTCCGCTCCTAAAAGGTTGAAGGCTTCTCACTTGATTTTGTACTCGGTATCTTGAATTTGGCTTTGGATTAGGGTTAGGGTTTCGCACAAGTCGTGTCACCAACTTGTGGATGGAAGATGAAGAGAGAATGATGAGAAATTGAACCAGAATTTAGCCAACAATGAACAACCTCTAACAAGTGAGCCTTGGGGTCTTTTTTATAGATTTCCCAAACCCTAGTTCTAGGATTTGAATTTTGAATTTCCCTCCAAAAGTTTGTTAGCTAGAGAGGCTTCTAGAAGTGGTTAGTTAGGAGGGAGCTTCTAGAAATAGTTTGTTAGGAGCTTAATCAAGATTAGTTTGCTTAATGATCTTTGCTGATCTGGCAGAAGCTTCGAGAGAATTATGGAATTTGACGTATACAAAATGAATGTGGGCCCTGAGAGAAGCAACATGGAAGAAATTTGGCAGCTTTATGACGTCACCTAGCCGCGGATCCGCGGCGCAAGCAGGCTCCCGCCGCGGATCCGCGGCGCTTCATGGGCCTTGATGCCTGTTCTCTGTGGTACTCATTTGGGCTGCTACTTGGGCCTTTTCCTGATATGTTTAATTCCTGAATTCCTTCTAGACAATTGCCAGATTCCAAATCCTTAAGTTGGCGTCTTTTTAACAGTCTTTGTTTTGTAAATTTGACCGATCTTCTGTAATTTCCTGCACAGACTTCGAAACACAAGTTGCGATATATAGGAATGATGTCATGCTATGAAATACAGTCAATTTCTTTAGAAATGCCGGTTTTAAAGTCTAACACATGCAATCTGGTATTTTAGGGATGTTTTGCTAATATGTGCTATATGAATACCAAACACTTCTAGATGAGTGCAAATGATAGGGAAATTGCCGGTTTAAAGATGCAGTATTTTTGACTGATCAGAGGTGCAGGATATTCATAAACGAATACTACTATGCAAAGAAAAAGAAAACGTCTGTAAAGTTAGTTTTAAAAACTTGGTTCCAATCAACATCATATATAGGTTTGTTTTATCTTGCATTAATCAGAATCAACGCAGTCCCATCAATTAAACATATCACACCAGAAAAGAACGAAAATATGATGTACGTATATGCCAACCGCATTCGCCACTGGGCCCCGTCATCACCCGTTAGGTTACTTAACTAACGACGGAGTGGGGACTGGACTAGCGCAGGTGAAAAACATATACAACATGTTCCAGTATATATATAAATATATATAGCAAACGTCCCAGGCATGATATAAAGAAACATCAGCATCACAGAAGCAATACAGGATGGTGGATAATCTTCAAGCCCCGGGTTTCACTTGAGCCGCAAATGAGACACGACGTTTCCTATCGTGTGGATAGTCTGTGCAATGAAAACCTAGACCCCCTACGAGTGTGACAAGTTACCCGCCAAAACCAGAAGCGAGGAAACTCCAATGAACAACGTGAATTGGCCACCCAGCACTTCACGGAATCCGGTAACATGGGCACCCCTCCGTGGGTCAACCTATACCCTCTACGAGTGCGGCGAATAGCCCGCCAATTCTAGAGTAAGGTCGCCTCCGTCTCAACGCCATGAGATGAGGACCCGTTGCCCTCTAGAACCCGGCTATTCGTGCACTCTACTGTAGGGTAATCCTAGTACAGAAAAGAAAATAATATACAAGGGTGGCATCAACCTCAACCAGGTCGTGCCCTAAATAAATAATATACAAACTGGCAGTGACGGCAGTCCACATATCGGACGATCGCCCCGCAATATCAAATGTACAAATGAAACTAAACTGTACTAACATTGCACCCAAGCTATCCACCACGACGATCCAACCATAATCACAGAACAACACAGAACATCAACGTGAATGTCACGTTCGCAAACCCGTCTAAAAGTCATATAGCAATTAGACGAGTTGTACCGCTCTAATGACATTCACTGTCGCAGATAGTTATGTATGTGCTGTAAACATTTAAACAATGTTAAATTATCGACTTCGAAACACCCCGAATTGCCCCTGAAGAAAAGTTAACATAATATCCAAAATGGGAAAAATAAGCATTACCACTGCACCAATATTCCAGAGACTAGAAAACACCAAAAATCTCAAGTCCAAAATCCAAAGAAAAACCGGCCTCACCTCTTTTTTTGTGAATCTCGCCAGTTCAAATCCGGCGGTTTGGTATCGTATTTATGGTGTGTTCTAGAGGTCACTCTTGTAGTCTTCTGCAGTTGCTTAAAAAATTTTGAAGACTTTAAAAAATTGTCAGAAACTGGAATGTGTAGTGCACTGTTTTGGGGTCGTTTCGATTTCGATACTTTAACATCGTCTAAACTAGCTAGCTAATGGTTTAAGGGTTGGCTCTGATACCATGTTGGGTTACGGCAGCACCCTGACCATCAAACAGAGGCCAAATGAGGGAGTTGGCCTACCACAACCCGATGCCCGGATCTACCCTAAACTCTATACTAGCAAGCAAATAAAGAGGAGTTGGATGGTTATACCAAATGAACCAAGTCCTTCGGGTCTTAAACCATCAACCCAAGCTCCTAGTGCTCGCAGATCGAATTTGGTTGTCGGTCTTCTCCATCTACGATGATCCATCCGAGGGAAACGGCGGAAGCTCCAGCCTCGCCTAGCGAGGAAACCGACGCTCTAAGGTTTCTAGCAATAGAGAGTGGAGATGTAGGAATGTGTCACTATGATTTTTCTCTCATCACAAATGCTCAAAGAGCAACTCAAGATGATGAAGAGGAGGTGTGGAAACATGTGGCATGAGCAACTCAAGAAAGTGGCTAAGTCTTTTTTTTAAGTGAGAATATGAAAGCAAGCAAGTAAAGAAAAATCTAAGCATGGCCTCTCAAGAAGTGGCTGTAAGTTTCCTAGGCACTCTAATGAGGTCTCACAAGGCATCAACCATGCCAATTTCAAATTTTACAAGTGCCGATAAACCCTAATACGGATTCGTTGACTAGAGTTTAGGCGAAAAGTGAAACTAGTTAACATTTTAACTAAAGGAAAGAGGCTACAACCTTTGTAGATCCGGTTCTCCACTTCCTAAGCTCCACGTAGACGTCCTCTCGCTGTCCATCTCGAATCCCGGACTCTTGCATCGGCTTCATCGGAGAAATGGGCGGGCTAGGTCGTCGGCTTCGATGCCGCAGAAGATCTATGTCGAGGCAACACAAGATCAAGCTCTAACTTCACCAAGTCATGAAACTTGTGAAGAAAACACCCTATACTACTTAGCAAGAGGTAGAGGATAAAGAAATAGTAGGTGGGTTCACTTTAGAATTGGATTTCTCACTCTTTTTCTCAAGATGCCATTAAAGCTAGTAAGCTTTTCTTCTTGTCAAAGATGAAGAAGATGAAGATAGAATATGATAAGTGTTAGATTAAAATGAAAATAATATCAATACTTATCATATCCTAACCTTGGTTAGGTGTAGAGAAAAGACCATGGTTAGTTTGAATGGTTAGGGTTAAGCATGAAGACAAAATGGTCACTTTAGTCAAAGCTTCATGAAGCTTCAACAACAAACAAAGAAAGCCACCATTTTCTCTTTTATCTTTTCCAAAATAAATAAATAAATAAATAAATAAGGAAAAGAAAAACCCTAACCATTACATAACCATGGTTTAATCCTTACACATACTCAAGTAAACATGTATCATCAAACATGATACAATCAAGTGTACACAAAAATATATCACATATACAATGTGCACATCAAGTGAGAAAAACCTTTTAAAGTGAACCAATACTAGTTAATGCAAAGTAATATATCAAATATATAATTATACATTAAATCATTAAATCAACACTTGATTCAATGATCCGGTCATGTCGCACATAACCGACTAGTATTCAATGTATCGACTTATCGAATCAATCTTTGATTCGATAACTAGGTTATATCGCATACAACCAATCAAAACATTCATCGCGAGAATGAAATACGGTATCACATACACGCATTATTCTCGGTCCCGCACATATCTCATATGCGCTCCTATTTCGTTTCGCTTGAGTCAGGAAACCTCTGTGTAGGACTCTAAAGACTCGTCAATACGCCGGTAGCAGATGATGATCATTTCAAGCATCCACAAGCCGCAAGCGGTCTGCTAAACGTAATGGCCACCCGGGTATTGAGCGATCAGAAGATCGACGAGCAAGCCCGCTCACACTCCTGTGAATCCAACCAGTAACACTTACCGTACAGTCCGGTCTGTTCGTCTGATATGTCGCATATCAAGTCTAGGGGTGGTAAACGTCAAACCCCAATAACCGATAAGTCGTGCCGATGTGAGGCTCATAACGGGTCGAGAAAGTACTGGTAACACTTACCAGCAAAACTCTGATCAGCCCTGGCCAGGGACTTCCCTGTTACGGTCAATCGAGCACTGCGCAACATCAACCCCCAATACCGAGAGAGACGAAACCCCTCCTATCGCTCATTGCCTCCATGTGACTCGGGACTGTACCCAAAAACCACCGTTTTGCACGCCCTCATGGACGTGGTAAGGTGGAGATCAAAGCACAGTGGGAATCACACAAGACTTTATGACGATCTCGGGTCTACAGACTAACCTGCACAAGCGTCACCTGAGAACTGCCATCTGACGTGAGGTATAATACCATCTGGGAGTTCTCGGCGAGTCCGTCTAGTGTACCCAGTCTCCACTGAGCACCCGTATATCATCTCTGATGTCAAACACCAATGGATATAGGATCATCCATCGCCCATCTCATGGGTCGAGAAGCGTATATGCTAGTCTACACTGGTATATCGATGCCCCGTCTCGATACACCCACGACTAGGGACCTTGAAGGATGTACCTATGGACTACCATGTCCCCACTAGTATGATCTGCATCATAGTCCAGGTAGTCAAGTACACATCCTAAGGGCTTTACCAACATGTAACTATAAGACAGTTTAAAGAGACAAGTGTACATGTTAAGATAAAGAGCAACCAGATAGCATACTATCATATCGAGCAAGAAAGTCATCTCTATATATGTCCAAGCATCCAATATAAAATACATCATCTGTACAATACTGGCCTCTAGGGCATACATATAACTAACAATCTCCCACTTGCACTAGGGCCAGCTGCTGTAGTATCGCATACCGAGCATCCCGAAGAGTCTCTCAAACTGTATCTGGGGAATGGCCTTCGTGAGTGGATCCGCCGTGTTGTTCTTCGTGTCAACCCTCCTGACCTCGATCTCCCGGCGATCAACTATCTCCCGGATCAGGTGATACCGCCTCAGAATATGCCTGGATCGCTGATGGGACCTGGGTTCCTTGGCCAAAGCCACCGCTCCATTGTTATCACAATACAAAGGTATTGGATGCTCAATGGATGGAACCACTCCAAGTTTAGTAATAAACTTCTTGATCCAGACAGCCTCTTTAGCAGCATCGTTGGCAGCGATGTATTCAGCCTCCATCGTCGAGTCTGCCACGGTTTCCTGCTTGGAACTCTTCCAGCTAACCGCCCCTCCGTAAAGGGTAAAGACAAATCCCGACTGCGACTTAGAGTCGTCCTTATCACTCTGGAAGCTCGAATCGGTAAAGGACTCCACTTGGAGTTCTCCGTTACCATACACCAAGAGCATCTCTTTAGTCCTTCACAAGTACTTGAGAATGCTCTTCACAGCTGTCCAGTGACTCTCTCCAGGATCAGCTTGATACCTGCTCACTACACTTAGTGAGTATGCAACATCAGGTCTGGTACATAGCATCGCGTACATGATAGAGCCTACAGCCGAAGCATAGGGTATCCCTTGCATGCGAGCTCTCTCCAAATCAGTCTTGGGAGACATCTCTTTGGAGAGAGTGACTCCAGAGATCGTGGGCAAGTTCCCACGCTTGGATTCTTCCATACTAAACCTCTTTAGTATGGTGTCAATGTATTTGGATTGGGACAATCCCAATATCCGTTTGGATCTATCTCTATAGATCCTGATTCCCAATATGCAGGAGGCATCACCAAGATCTTTCATTGAGAATCTTTGTGATAAGAAGAGCTTGACCGATTGCAGCATAGGAATATCATTTCCTATCAAGAGTATGTCGTCCACGTACAATACGAGGAAGACTACCTTACTCTCTGCCACCTTCTTGTAAATACAAGGTTCATCTGGGTTTTTGACGAAATCAAACTCTTTGATAACGACGTCAAAGCAGATGTTCCAACTCCGCGATGCTTGCTTTAATCCAAAAATGGATTTAAGCAGCTTGCACACCTTCCCGCTGCTCCCACTGTCTTCGAAGCACTCTGGCTGAGTCATGTACACGCACTCTTCTAAATCACCATTTAGAAATGCGGTCTTAACATCCATTTGCCAGATTTCGTAATCATGATATGCAGCGATGGCAAGCATGATCCGGATGGATTTGAGCATAGCCACTGGAGAAAAGGTTTCATCATAGTCCACACCTGGTCTTTGACGAAAACCCTTTGCAACAAGTCTAGCTTTGAAACTCTCCACTTTCCCATCTACACCAAGTTTTTTCTTGAAGATCCACTTGCTCCCAATGGGTTTTACCCCTTCAGGAGCAACTTCCAAAGTCCATACTTTGTTGGTGTACATGGATTCCATCTCAGACCGCATTGCATCCAGCCATTTCACTGAGTCTTTACTCATGATGGCCTGCTCGAAACTAGTTGGGTCATCATCCTCCATGATGCAATCCTCGCTCCCACTATCCATGAGAAAACCGTAGTATCTCTCAGGTTGGCGAGGAACCCTACTAGATCGGCGGAGAGGCTGAGGTTCATTGGGAGCCACTGAATCTTCTGGCTCCACTAAATCTTCAGTTACGGTTTGTGTATCTGGAACCTCTTCCAGCTCTACCACTTTGCCACTAATTTCTTTTTCAAAGAATTCCTTTTCTAAAAAGGTGGCATGTTGGGCAACAAACACTTTTTGTTCCTCACTGTGGTAGAAAAATACCCATATGAGTTCTTTGGATATCCCACAAACTTGCAAAGAACTGACCGTGCCTCGAGCTTGTCCGGATTTTGTCTTTTGACATAGGCTGGACAACCCCATATCTTAACTCGTTTAAGATATGGCCTCTTCCCACTCCATATCTCATATGGTGTGGTAGGTACAGATTTAGTTGGAACTTGATTCAATAGGTATGCTGCTGTCTCCAACGCATGTCCCCAGAAGGAAATAGGTAACTCAGCTGTGCTCATCATACAGCGCACCATATCTAATAGGGTGCGGTTCCTCCGTTCTGATACACCGTTGTGCTGTGGTGTATATGGAGGAGTCAGCTGAGAGAGAATCCCATTCTCTTTTAGGAAGTCCAGGAATTCATTGCTCAAGTATTCACCTCCTCGATCAGATCGAAGGATTTTAATACTTTTTCCGGTTTGGTTTTCGACTTCTTGTTTATATTCTCTAAATTTCTCAAAAGCTTCTGATTTGTGTTTCATCAGGAACACATATCCGAATCTAGAGAGATCGTCAGTGAATGTAATGAAGTACGAAGAACCATCCTTGGCATGTGTAGACATGGGACCGTATACATCACTATGTATCAGTCCCAAGAGTTCGGTAACTCTTTCTCCGTGTCCCGTAAACGGAGTTTTGGTCATCTTGCCTTTGAGACATGACTGGCAAGTGTCATAAGATGAAAATTCGAATGGTTTCAAATATCCATCCTTATGCAACTTAGCCAGTCGTGTTGCATTGATGTGACCCAGTCTACAATGCCACAAGAACGTTTCGTTCAGTTCTGAACTCTTCCTCTTGTGTGTGTTTGTTATGCGCAGAACTGTTGATTGATTTAGAACATAAATGCCATTGCACAACGTGCCTGATCCAACCAACTTTTGGTTACGGAAAATGTTCATAATATTGTCCTGTAATACAAAATTATATCCCTCTTTACTCAACAAAGAAACCGATATAATGTTGCATATCAGGTTCGGCATGTAATAGCATTCGTTCAGAACCAATGTATTACCAGTTGGTAATGCTAGGTGATATTCCCCGATAGTCTTAGCTCCAACAATTGCACCATTTCCAACTCTAATGTCTTTATCATCTTCTCCAAGTTCTCTACCTTTCCTGAGCCCATGTAACTGATTACATATATAGGATCCTGACCCGGTATCTAATACCCAGGACGTAGGGCAAATGGAGAAACAGTTCTCTGTAACGAACACACCCGAAGAAAATGCATCAACATGTACTTTCTTCATTCGGGTGGCATGGGAATCCTGGCATTCCCCTATATCCTGTTCAGTCCTAAAACTCTTATAAGAAAGAACGGAACCAACGTTCCCCAGCACAGTATAACATGCGGGTTCGGTCAATTCATCCATATTATTATCTTTATTAGGGCATGACATGGTCGCTACCTGGAGAGAGAGAGAAGAAAACACTATAGCGTATGCTCTTGCAAGATCAGATTGGTTATTATCTTATCTAATTAGGATGGCTCCCACAAGTTTTTATCAAATCTTCCTTCAAACCCTAAAAGGAAAGACTAGCCGGGATTAATTACACCCTACAACTTCGCCAATCTTTCAGCTAGGCCAGTGTCGGTACTTTGAGAGAGGTTCCCCGTGCTTTCGCACGGACCTAATTAAAGTAAACCTCGTTTTTCCAGAGGCGTAACCCCGTTGACACCTTTCTAGACACCTACTTGATCGGCTAATTGTAATGTGCAAAACTCTCCCAGGAGTAACTCTTACTCGCAGTGGGTATCGGGATCCAACTATCTCATAGAAGGTATGCAATCTCATTGCAAATTTCAACACTTGAAATTCCCGATAATGCTTTTGCCCCAAACGATCTATGACCTTGACAAGGTCAACAAACCATAGACCGTAAGTCAAGTTCAACCCGTCATTTCTTGATTGAATTAAACCCACCCGCACGACCCTTGACAAGGTCAACAAGGCCGTACGACTACCCTAACTCAATCTGCATCATATGCATAAGCAGATAAATACTGGTTAGCTACCGCACACTGCGCCTTGACAAGGTCAACAAACGCAGCACGAATACTAAACAGGACTTATCTGAAATGACGGAGGGCTACGACAGGTTTTTCTGAAAAGCTATTGCGTAATGAACTTGATATCGTTGTAGAATCAAATGAAGTTTTGAAATGGAGTGATTTTGAGGCTTTTCTAGTTTTGCTAAAGGGGTCACTCCCGGTGAAGGGATCGTCGGTCCTTTCCTCGTCGAATGAGGTGCGGGATATATCATATATATCACTGTGCAAAGCAAAAACTATAGAAGTAATCAAAAGTCAAACCGAGTGTGTAGCATCTGCCAGTTGTTGCTAAAGGGGTCACTCCCGGTGAAGGAATCTCGGCCCTTTCCTCATCGAATAAGGTGCAGGGTATATCATATATACCACTATGCAAAGCAAAACTGTAGCTACCCTTTTTATTTAAAATTTGATTCTACAACATCTTTTAGGTTTCTTTTCTTTCACTAATCACATTAATGAAGTCCCATCATTTAAGTCACCTAAACATCACAGATAAATACGACGTACACTTATGCCATCCGCATTCGCCTCGATGTCCCCTCATGCACCGTTAGGTTAGGTAACTAACGACAGAGCAGGGCAGGGCTAGTGTGGGTGCAAAACATAAGTAACGTCTATATAATATATCATATATACTATATACTGTATCCATCAGAACATATCAAATTATCACATCACAGATATCGCAGCAGAAAATATCATATGAAATATTGGATATACTAGGACGTCCGTGTTTTCAATACGAGCCAGTATAAAACACGGATTCCACGGTCGTGATGAATAGCCAATCCCACACCCCTAGACCCCTACGAGAGCGGCAAGCAACCCTACCAATTCTAGGGTTAGGAGACCCGGACTCGACTCCTCGAGATGGTCTCCCACTGGACCCTAGAACCCGGTTACTTGTGCTCCCCTCCTTGGGTCTATCCTAATGCGGAAAAGTAAATAATATACATCAACGGTGACATCTTCCGCAACCTTGAAGTGCCCCAATAAAAGAATATTACATACAAGTTTTTACATGAATGAAAATGAAAAACACTCATCTCACATAAAAAACCCCGGCTATTCGAACACGACAATCCAATATAACATATCCAGCAACACATAACATCATATGTCATCAACGTAAGTAAATATGCGCATCCCAATTGTCGTTGACATATAGCAACGAAACCGGCGATATCACATATTACACTTACGGTCACAGAAAAGAAAGTGTAAAACTACAACAGTTGGAATCCGCAACCTCTTTAGACATCGCATGCCTAATCAAATGAAATACTTAGACATCTCATGCCTGACAATTATAAACCCCGCATTTTAGTCTCATTATCAAAAACTCTTTTCAATATCAAGTGAAACTAAACCGCTAGATTTATAACATTCATTCAGTTATCTCATAACTGTTTGTGAATTCCAATTATTGTATCCCATTCCGGATAAATAGAAAATATTAAACTTTCCGATCGAACATTCGAACACCCAAGTTTTCCCGAAAACGTTCAACACATGAAATAGGTTCAAAGACATTCACTTCATGCCTCAGCACCAACGGTCCAGCCGTAGAAGGGTCAAGCCAACGCCTCACATGTGGCACGCCGTACTGCCCAAAACCCGAAGGTTCAAAGGGCAGTTCAAGACGGTCACATAATCGAGTTAAGGTTTGTTGTCTTCTAGAGGGACCATCGCGTTACTTGCACTACTCAGAACGTCCTTAAACCATAGAAAAATCCAACACTTGGAAATTTCCCGGCAGGGGAAAGATTGGGTATTTGCATCCGGTCGAACTTTTTAACATATTCTAAAATTATCCGGAAAAACACATAGACAAAGTTTGAAAATCCGATCGAATCTTCGATTCCCAATACAACCCCAGAATACTCAACTGTTGAGTGCATATTAAAAATTCCCAGAAAACTCAGCACCTGAAAACATGAATTACTGTGCAAATATTGAAAGCAGATCCCATCATTTGGCCGCGGAACCGCCGCAGAAGCCAGGCTTCTGCCTCGGTTCCACTGCGCTTTAAACATATCATGAGATAATTTTTGCACCGTAATTCTTAGAATTCCCTGCTGAATTTTTTAAGCATTTTTAATCTGGGAAAAACCCAGTTTTTGAAAAAAGTCCAGAGAGCATTTTTAAATTAGGGTTTCGGTTCGATTGGACTTCAAACTCCGTCTACGCATCGCCTAAGGCTCTAGCTAGGCTCTGATACCACTGTAAGGTTCCTAGGCACTCTAATGAGGTCTCACAAGGCATCAACCATGCCAATTTCAAATTTTACAAGTGCCGAGAAACCCTAATACGGATTCGTTGACTAGAGTTTAGGCGAAAAGTGAAACTAGTTAACATTTTAACTAAAGAAAAGAGGCTACAACCTTTGTAGATCCGGTTCTCCACTTCCTTAGCTCCACGTAGACGTCCTCTCGCTGTCCATCTCGAATCCCGGACTCTTACATCGGCTTCATCGGAGAAATGGGCGGGCTAGGTCGTCGGCTTCGATGCCGAAGAAGATCTACGTCGAGGCAACACAAGATCAAGCTCTAACTTCACCAAGTCGTAAATCTTGTGAAGAAAACACCCTATACTACTTGGCAAGAGGTAGAGGATAAAGAAATAGGAGGTGGGTTCACTTTAGAATTGGATTTCTCACTCTTTTTCATAAGATGCCATTAAAGCTAGTAAGCTTTTCTTCTTGTCAAAGATGAAGAAGATGAAGATAGAATATGATAAGTGTTAGATTAAAATGAAAATAATATCAATACTTATCATATCCTAACCTTGGTTAGGTGTAGAGAAAAGACCATGGTTAGTTTGAATGGTTAGGGTTAAGCATGAAGACAAAATGGTCACTTTAGTCAAAGCTTCATGAAGCTTCAACAACAAACAAAGAAAGCCACCATTTTCTCTTTTATCTTTTCCAAAATAAATAAATAAATAAATAAGTAAGGAAAAGAAAAACCTTAACCATTACATAACCATGGTTTAATCCTTACACATACTCAAGTAAACATGTATCATCAAACATGATACAATCAAGTGTACACAAAAATATATCACATATACAATGTGCACATCAAGTGAGAAAAACCTTTTAAAGTGAACCAATACTAGTTAATGCAAAGTAATATATCAAATATATAATTATACATTAAATCATTAAATCAACACTTAATTCAATGATCCGGTCATGTCGCACATAACCGACTAGTATTCAATGTATCGACTTATCGAATCAATCTTTGATTCGATAACTAGGTTATATCGCATACAACCAATCGAAACATTCATCGCGAGAATGAAATACGGTATCATATACACGCATTATTCTCGGTCCCGCACATATCTCATATGCGCTCCTATTTCGTTTCGCTTGAGCCAGGAAACCTCTATGTAGGACTCTAAAGACTCGTCAATACGCCGGTAGCAGATGATGATCATATCAAGCATCCACAAGCCGCAAGCAGTCTGCTAAACGTAACGGCCACCCGGGTATTGAGCGATCAGAAGATCGACGAGCAAGCCCGCTCACACTCCTGTGAATCCAACCAGTAACACTTACCGTACAGTCCGGTCTGTTCGTCTGATATGTCGCATATCAAGTCTAGGGGTGGTAAACGTCAAACCCCAATAACCGATAAGTCGTGCCGATGTGAGGCTCATAACGGGTCGAGAAAGTACTGGTAACACTTACCAGCAAAACTCTGATCAGCCCTGGCCAGGGACTTCCCTGTTACGGCAAATCGAGCACTGCGCAACATCAACCCCCAATACCGGGAGAGACGAAACCCCTCCTATCGCTCATTGCCTCCATGTGACTCGGGACTGTACCCAAAAACCACCGTTTTGCACGCCCTCATGGACGTGGTAAGGTGGAGATCAAAGCATAGTGGGAATCACACAAGACTCTATGACGATCTCGGGTCTACAGACAAACCTGCACAAGTGTCACCTGAGAACTGCCATCTGATGTGAGGTATAATACCATCTGGGAGTTCTCGGCGAGTCCGTCCAGTGTACCCAGTCTCCATTGAGCACCCGAATATCATCTCTGATGTCAAACACCAATGGATATGGGATCATCCATCGCCCATCTCATGGGTCGAGAAGCGTATACGCTAGTCTACACTGGTATATCGATGCCCCGTCTCGATACACCCACGACTAGGGACCTTGAAGGATGTACCTATGGACTACCATATCCCCACTAGTATGATCTGCATCATAGTCCAGGTAGTCAAGTACACATCCCAAGGGCTTTACCAACATGTAACTATAAGACAGTTTAAAGAGACAAGTGTACATGTTAAGATAAAGAGCAACCAGATAGCATACTATCATATCGAGCAAGAAAGTCATCTCTATATATGTCCAAGCATACAATATAAAATACATCATCTATACAATACTGGCCTCTAGGGCATACGTATAACTAACAGTAGCTGCCTTCTCTCTCTCTCTCTCTCTTTCAATCATGCACACACAAAAAAATATCTCCTCATTTTACAAATAAACAAATGCATGTCATACCTCTCTACATGCCATCACCCATGCTCATGCCAACTCACCCTCCACCTCATTTCCATAATTGATTTTCTAAAATGAAAATCAATTAATGAGGTGGCCATCTTCTAGAAAATAATCCGTATAAATACGGAATGCAACCCGGTACACGTATCGAAATACATATACGCGAATTCGTACCAAAATACGAATAGCCAAGAGAGAAAATGAATAATGAACAATAATACTAGAATACACATATAAATTATTAAATCAAAACCTGATTTAATAATCCGGCTTAATCCTAAGCCGGTAGTATTATCAACCGTCCGATTAAAGTCTGTGCAGCCTGTACACATATTTAATCGGACACATGTACGTACCAACATACGCCATCTACACCATATCGCCTGAACCATGAAAACTCTCTGTGTGGGACTCTAATGACTCGTCGATACGCTGGCCGTAGGTTTAACCACAAGCATGTCAGCGGCACTAGCTGTACGTAACGGCTACCCAGGTATTGAGCGAAAGGAAGGCCGACGAGCAAACTCATCCAAACCCCTACTAAGCCTGACAGTGACAATATCCATACAGTCCGATCTGTTCGTCTAAAAGTATCGCATATCGAGTCTAGGGGGTGGATAAAATCAGACCTCTAATAACACGACATATAGTGTCGGTATGAAACCCATCACCACCTGAGAAACTATCGATCCTGCAGCGGTAATTCTCGTCTACCCCGGCCGAGGATTTCTGGTGATGGCCACCCGTGCACAATGCGACAGCAACCCCCAATACTGGGAGAGGTGAATCCCCGACGATCTGTTCACTTCCTCCATGCGGCTCGGGACGTACCCAACTAAAACCTGTTTGTACGACTCCTTTGAGCCGTGGTAGGGTAGTAATCAAAGCACGGTGGGAACTCGCAAGAGAAAAACGATGATCTCAGGTCGACAGACTATACTGTACACGTGTCACCTGGGAACTTCTATCTGACAATATGTATAATACCAACTAGCAGGTTCCCGACGAGTCCGTCCAGTGTACTCATAACCCAATGAGCACCTGTATACTATCTTAGGTGAACAAACTAACACCAATGGCTGGTGAGACCTGGCCACCGCCCCTCATCGGGGTCTCGATCAGTATACACTAGTCTACTCAGGAGTATCGATGCCCAGTCTCGAAACTCCCACGACTAGGGACATTTAAGGATTTGTTTATATGCCACCCAGCTCTCACGTATATGATCACCATCATAATGCTGGTAGTCAAGCAAGAATCCTATAGGCTCTATCAACATGTAATAGTGATCTGTAATACCACCTAAAGCATGTACATGATGATAAAGACAAACCAGATACCATACTATCATCTCGAATAAGACTGTTCTACAGGTATAGGTCCTCACTCAATCATCACAATCGCGTGCCTGCTATTCAATAATTGACTTGAGGGCACTATAGCCAACATGAGCAGCACTTGAGGATTACATTGCAGACATTGAGAGAACACTGGCTGTTTGCTAAATTCTCAAAGTGTGCTTTCTGGCTTGATATTGTTGACTTCTTGGGTCATGTGGTTACGAGAGATGGTATATGTGTGGATCCGAAGAAGATCGAGGCCGTACAGCATTGGCCCAGACCTGTTTCCGTGACGGAGTTTCGCAGCTTCTTGGGCTTAGCCTGTTATTATCAAAGTTTTGTGCAGGATTTCTCTCGTATCGCTGCACCGCTGACCGGACTGACTCGGAAGGGAGTTCCATTTCTTTGGACCGAGGTATGTGAGCAGAGTTTTCAGCAGTTGAAGACTTGTTTGACGACTGCACCAGTCATATCTTTGCCTTCAGGGTCAGGCTGCTATGTTGTTTATTGTGATGCTTCTCGAGTGGGTCTAGGTTGCGTGTTGAAGCTGCATGGCAGAGTCGTCGCTTATGCTTATCGGCAGTTGAAGAAGCACGAGCAGAACTATCCCACTCACGATTTAGAGATGGCCACGCCGGTATTTGCTCTCAAGATTTGGAGACATTACTTATATGGCGAGTCGTGTCAGATCTTTAAAGACCACAAAAGCTTAAAGTACATCTTCCAGCAGCAGGATCTGTATTTGAGGCAATGCCGTTGGATGGAGCTCATGTAAGACTATGATTGTTGTTAGTTGTATGTATGCCATAGAGGCCATTATTGTACATGCTTGTATATTATAGTGGATGCTTGGACATATATAGAGAGGACTTTCTTGCTCGACATGATAGTATGCTATCCGGTTGCTCTTTGTCTTAACATGTAGAGTTGTATTATGATACTGTCTTGCTCTCACATGTTGATAAATCCCATAGGATGTGTACTTGACTACCAGGACTATGATGGAGATCATTACTAGTGGGGCCAGGGTAGTCCACAAGTTTATCCTTTAAATGTTCCTACTCGTAGGTGTATCGAGACAGGGCATCGATATTCCAGAGTAGACTAGCGTATACGCTTCTAGACCCATATGATGGGCGATGGATGATCCCAACTCCATTGGTGTTTGACATCAAAGATGGTATACGGGTGCTCAGTGGAGACTGGGTACGCTGAACAGGACTCGCCGAGAACTCCTAGATGGTATTATACCTAGCATCAGATAGCAGTTCTCTGGTGACACTAGTACAGGTTAGTCTGTTGACCCGAGATCGTCATAGAGTCTTGTGTGATTCCCACTGTGCTTTGATTTCCACCTTACCACGTTCAAGAGAACGTGCAAAACGTTGGTTTTTGGGTACAGTCCCTGTCACGACCCGAAATAGCACGTGACTGGCACTTGAATCGTATGAAGTCTATAGGACTACATCTAATTCAAGTAAGCCAAAAGCACAGAAATCTAAAACCATTTTAAATGATAAATGAAGGAAAGCTTGTTTAAAAGCAAGTGATTTAAATAGCATAAGCCGAATTATGCGTTTTTAAAATCCCAAGTCTTTTCTGAAAATTTCGGCAGAGTTTCCGTTGTAAAAACTGGTCCCGAACGGGGTACAACATGAATAATATATACATCAATGATAAAAGGCATCCCCAAGCGGGGGGTAGCTCTTCGTCAAACGATGGACACAACCATGCAAGCAATATATTATACAACGCCGAAGGGCGAGGATCAAAATTGAAAAAAGAAACTCAAAACACATGAAATCCATATTAATACAACGCGCAACTCTAAGGTCGAAAGAATAATCATCACTGGTCTGCTAAGTCAATAAATATAAAATTTTGGTTGATGGAGTTTACTAGATACAACTGATATGAATAAAAATGGTGGTCACGATGCAAGTGAACGCACCTACCAAAGTAAATCACCCGGAATGGAAGCAGTGTGCCAGCAAAGTCGCAACAAAACCTGTACGGCAAAACCTGCAAGAACTGTGGCACAACGGGGGTGGGTTGCCAACTCGTGAGTAGAAAACTTCACCGAGCAAAAATCGTATGTATGACTCAATCCTATGTCAAATACGATCAAAAATATATATAACCTCAAATGATAAGTCTGAAGCATGAAAAGGTGGCAAGGGTAAACATCTATACATAAGTGTGATCCTATGTGCTCGTGTCAGTGCCTCACGTAGCAAAATATCATATGTATGAGGTGTGAATGTAATGTAATGAAAACAGAATACATGTAAATGAAGAAACCGATTTCTTGTTTTAGTGAGATTTCGGTTTATATAACACGAGGTATCATCAATGGAATTAACATAATCAGTGTCTAGCATCGACACAAAACATAAATCCTAATATCTCAATATCACAGTGTCTCAATACCCCAGGCTCCATCAATCTGGATTGGCACATATCATCAAATCACACGATCACGTACGGTATCCTCCGGATATCCGCCGTGCTAAACAATCACCGGTAGGCAGTCTGCCCCTGCCGGGCTCATCGACTACAACTCGAGATTCTTGCCACGGGGTACCATATCGGGTCCACCATGTACCCGCAGATGGCTCATCCGGCTCCTCGAATCGGGTCTCGAAATCCAACAGCTATCATGAAAACTCATCGTGGACGACTCATTCCTCACGAGAAAACCGCAACTTGCATTTTAAAAATAGAGAGAAAGAGAGAAGTTTATATATATTCTTGCGGTTTTCCCCCAAATCCCGAAATCTCAAGAAAATCCGAAAACAAAATATCAAGAGTAAGTAAAAAGTGAATATCGGCATAAAACCCCAAAATACTACATAACCAATGAATATATGAATGCATCCGATATCATGCAATGAGTGCAATACTTAAACTAGCATATGAAAGCGATAACATATTGCAACTATCAGGTAGCAGGCTATGTCAATGAAATAATATTCACTAAAGTGTACGTGACATGGCAATTACCGATGATGATGTGTGTGAGTCGGCAAGCAAGTGTACGTGGAGCATACGCATCATCGGTAATGGTGCTGGTGTCCTGACAGCATGATCTTAATAATGGCATATGAAAACACAATAGAAGCATGCAAATGCGATGCGAACATCAATAATATACGGGAGCTGAATAATAAACACAACAATAATGAATATGCAATAATATAAACGAGTCTACCGGTAACTACAGGTCTAAACTAACAGACTAATCAAAGGGTAAGAAAAAACCGCCTAAATCTGAGTCGATACATATATATATAATAATCGGTGATCCCGCCTCAATAGTATCCCATACGATACCCTATATAATATGACATTCTCGAGTCAAGAGTGCGGATCAGTCATCAATATAGCTCGTACGGTAAATCGAACGTACGACATCCCAAATCTGGGTACGGGTCAATATCACATTATCTAATTATTCATCTGGTATCCTTTTTATCATATATCATGATCTAGGGGTACTGATCTATGTCTAGTACATACTGATACCATCCATATATATGCATGCGTGTGTATGAAAACACCACGCCTAAAGGACCCGCTAAAAATATCAAGTCGTATCTCAAATACGAACCATGTCACATCACCGATCTCATGGCCTCAAGCCCAAACTCATCGACTCATCTCCAAATAAAATGTACTATCCTCATAATCCATGTATATGTATACGTATATATACATATATATACATAGTCCCATACCCATGTGTATATATATATATATACATATCCCCATATACGCACAGGTAATAAAATGTAAGCATGTGTGCGCGCGCGTGTGGGTGTAAACCTATTCTAGGGTTCGCGACTAAGAAGCTAAACTAAGTTACTTCTAATTACCTTAAACTAAACCATGAACACATAAACATATCTTGATAATCATCCACGTAACATAAAACACATATATAACCATGTATATATATAAGCTATACTACGAACTGCGGGGGTGCTATACGCCATCCACCCGACTTCCCCCGTAGATATATATCTATTCACCTTGCTCCTTTCTTGCCGAAGTCGAAGTACTTCATCATCTCGGAATCCATGCGGAGGTACCTACAACAATACACAATCACAAATGTGTATTAAAATCAAATCGGAAAACCAAAACGGCATCCTTTTCTCCCATAGGTCAAAACCTATAGCCTCGCATGCAAAACACGACCAATAACCCTAGTCGTTGGCGTTCAAACGCCACACGACGGAAAAACAATATCAATACAAAATTCCAAATCATTAAAAGTCGCAAAACGAAATCAGAAACTTGGAAATATGCTCTATATTTTACCCTATATGAAATTAGCCAATTTTGCATATGTAAAGGGTCTAGTTTACTGGAGATGGAGTTACAGAACAAACACGAACAAAAATGCATCAGGTCTGGCCGCAAATTGCGGCCAGAGGGAATATTTCTGCAGCATGGTGAGGGATTAGGGGCTATGGTTTCAGTGGGCGTCCTAGGTTTCCTGCATGTACCACTGTAATCGCTAAATAATTTTCCAGGTCCCCGAGTGTTAGCAGATTCCAATTTCCCTGCCCAATTCTCACAAAATACGGATATCGGGGATTTCTAAGTTCGCTAATTGGGCTTAAGTCTCTGGTTTAGGTCTTAAATCAATCACCACAGGGGTTTAAGGTCAATCTTAAGCCTCAATTAAATCCTAGGATTCAATTCAAACCCTAATCCTTTTCATGAATTTTCAAAGTTCACTAAACTACACTAAATGGACTCTAAACTAGTTTAGATGCTTAACTGAATGAAATACAATACAATTGGTGAAGGGATTACCTCATTTGGCAACTCAAGAATTTTCTTGAGTTGCCTCAAGTGCCCAAAATGCAAACTTTCTTGGTCAAAAATGTAGCTTGTGAGCTTGTGCATACTTTTTGTGAAGTAGGGATGAACTTTTGATGAATATTTGAGGGTGTTTATGGGGGTTGTAGAGGAGAGAGAAGGAGGTGCTGCCATGAGAGGGGAGGAGACAAAGATGATGAAGGAAATGAGAAGAGAAAGGAATGTCCAAGACCTAGATTTGACCCTTCACCCTCTCTCTCTCATGCCCATACCAAATATTCTAATCACTTTTCTTCTCTCAATTAAAATCAACAACCATGCATGAAAACAAGAAGAATCCATGATAGAAAAATGTATCACGTGCTAAAAATGACATGTGCATGTCATGTGCACAAAACACGTTTAATGCACGATTAGCGATATTTAATCGCGATTAGCACTAAAATAGTGTACAATAAATCATAAAATTTAATAATTTGCATAAATTTAATAAAACAGCCTCTTTTTAGTAATTTCTATAATTTTCCAAATTTTTCCCAATTTATCGGTATTTAATTATACCGCATTGTTAAAATATTCAATATATTTATTAATTAATTATAAAAATCCCCAAAAAAATATTTTATTTTTCTGAAATAATACAGTCTTCCCCCTTAAAGAAATTTGGTCCCCGAATTTAAATTTAAACCCCTCAATACTAAAACATTTCAGTAAAAAGACCAAGTCGTCGGGGCTCCGAAATCATAAATACATAAAGCACATCGTAACGCAATCCACGCGCATGAAACGAGTACATAAACCAAAATCAAGACTCCGTCAAACATCCCGCAATCATCAGAGTTATGGTGAAGAAATCAATGTCTAAATCCAATACGAAAACCAACTTGATATATATCAACGCTATACATGTAAACATTAAAACTATACATGTAAACATCTGAAGGAAATGCATGCCAAACCTTCTAAGTCGCTGTGCGATGCGTATATCATTGCACAGTGGCGGACGTCTATTGTAAGAAATAACTATATATATATATATATATATATATATATATATATATCTCTTTTTGTTAATATACACGTCCCACCGTTTTGAAAGCAATTTAGAAGGGTTTCCTTTATAAAATGTTTCGTGTCATCTCGGACACGTAGGTAAATATGAGACTATAGCTCATTTTTTGAAATCCCTTCGATATCTATCCATGCATGCAAAAATATACTCAGGTACTGTCCTCGGACTAGTCCTGCTCAGCTACTATACCAAATAGTAAATATCATAAAAATATACTGCTCCAACAGAAATCAATCCTAAATGTGAATAAGAATGCCACGTGCGTCTAGTGCGCACGGAAATCAAAATCCATGAATGTTCCATACATGTGCACAGAAACAAAATCTAAGTGCAACGGGTGTGCACGAAACACCTGTCAAGGGCAACGAGTGTGCCTGACAGCAACATTAGGTGCATCTGATATGCATAAAGAATCCCGATTTAGTGCATCTGGTGTGCACCAAAATCGCATCTCATATCATGCGCCTAACATGCGCGAAAATCCAAATTAGGTGCATCCATCATGCACGAAATCACGAAATCCAATATCAAGCGCTGAACATGCGCAAAAATCTAATCCAAGCGCGTCAAATATGCGCAAGAATCAAATCAGGTGCACAAGGTGTACAAAACAAATATTGAGTATCACAATCGAAATTGACGGTATACAACACATTTCAATCCAAATCCAAATCAGGTATACCGTGGTATATAATCTCACAACCATGTGCATCAGCGTGCACAAAGCCAATCAAAATACTAAAAGCGCATGAAAACTATGCCGAAAGCATAAGTCAAATCACATGCATAACATAGGCATGAAATCAAAATCAGCATCTCTAATGACATCAAACCAAAGTAAGGTGCAACTGTAGTGCACAAAATACGTATCAATGCACTGCAAGCATATGTGAACTATACCGAGTGCAAAAAACCAAATCGAGTGCGTACCACATGCATAAAATCAACCCCACTGTATGAAATCCATGAAGTCATAAACATGTGCAGCTAAGGCAGAAAACGATATCAAGTGCAATAACTGTGTACAAATCATAAATCAACACAGCGGTGTATAAAGCATATCTTAAGTGCAATAACTATGCACAAAATATGAATACCCAGTAGGTGCAACCATGGTGCATGAAAACAAATATCATGAAACTCAGTCATCAAAATTCAGTCATCAAAACTCAGTCATGCGATCGCCCAAAATACCGAAATCAAGTATGGCGGAATAGTCCCGCTCAAGCACATCCTCTAAGAATCTATGGCCAACTGTCGTGGTCACTCATAACATGTCTCGTCGACGATGCCGAACTATGGACTGCTGGGTGTGCGTAATATGACCGCTCCTGGGCCCTAGTCTTCTCATAAATTATTCCAGAAAGGTCATGTCGAGGTCTTTCCCAAATCTCGTTTCTGCCGAACTGCCCGGAAGTCATCGTCCTTTACTAAATCTATTTCTTGTTCCGGAACGGCTGCATCCTCATTGCGACTCCTTCTGGAAGATATATCCATATATAACGCCTCTGTATGCGTATTACATCTATGATGTCGGCGGAGTGGAACGTCCTCTCATCAAGATCTCGTACGAACCTCTTACTCCACCTTCCTCTAATGTCGACTGCTTCGGACTCGTCCCATCGTGGCTGCATGGACCGTGCTCCAACGGCTATACTTGTATCTGGAGTCTCCCAAGAAATGCATCCCATCACATAGCATCCGAATGAAATCGAACCATTCGATCGATTCGTCAAAACCTCATAATCCCCCAAGAGCTCAATATCTTGGGTACAGCTTAATAGTATCGAGTACATACCACAGCACCGGTGAACCAGCCGTAGAAGGGGAAACCCAAGCCTCACTAAAGACACGGCGGAACTGCCGCAAACCCTAAGGTTCAAAGGCTTTCACATCGTCATTATGTCGAGTTAGGGTTTTCATTCTTCTAGAGGGTCCATAGAATTGCTTGCATGTCTTTCCGAATACTTTAAGCTTGGAATATGAGTTTCTGACATTCGATGGCCTCTATCGACACTCAACGTACCTGCGTGAAGTCGTCTCTAGCTGGAAACAATCTATCTGATGACCTCGCATCGAGGTAAGCGAACGAAGCACATGTCCTAGTCATTCATCCTCGGGTGACTAGCGACCTGCTATCATATCTCTAAGTACAACTCGTACTGCAATAGCTCCAACATTTGGGGCGATATCTCGTCATTCGCAGCAACAACTGGCTCATTCATCTGCACACTGAACATTACCTCAATCATCATGAATAAGCGATACTGTCATGACCCGAAATAGCCCGTGACTGGCACTTGAATGATATGAAGTCTATAGGACCCCATCTAATCCAAGTAAGCCAAAAAGCCCAGAAATCTAAAACCATTTTTAAGTAATAAATAAAGGAAATAGTTTTAAGAAGGGAAGAAAACATGTTTTAAATACAAGGTTTTTAAATAAGTAAGCCGAATATGCATTTTTTAAATGTATAGTCTTTTCTAAAAATTTCGGCAGAGTTTCCGTTGTAAATACTGGCCCCGAACGGGGTACAACAAGAATAATATATATGCAATGATAAAAGGCATCCCCAAGCGGGAGCTAGCTCTTCGTCAATTGACGATCACAAGCACGCAAGCAATATAATATACAATGCCGAAGGGCGAGGATCAAAACTTAGAAAGAAATTCAAAACAACATGAAAACTGTAATACTACAACGCACGACTCTAAGGTCGAAATAATGCATAACTGGTTTCTAAGTATGAAACAATATATAAGTTTTGGTTGATGGAATTTCTAGATACAACTGAATAATATATATACAATGGTGGTTCTGATGCAAAAGAATCCACCTACCAAAGCAAGTCACCCGAAAGGGAAGTAGTGTGCCAGAAAAGCCGCAAAGAAACATGTACGGCAAAACCTGCAAGAAACTGTGGCACAACGAGGGTGAGTTGCCAACTCGTGAATAGAAAACATCACAGAGCAGAAATCGTATGTATGACACAATCCTAGGTCAATACGATCAATATATATATAAATCTCAAATGAATAAGTCTGAAGCATGATAAGGTGGCTATGTAACATCTATACATGAGTGTAGTGCCAAGTGCTCGTGCCAGTGCCTCAGGTAATAACATATCATAAGTATGAGGTATGATCAATGTCGACTATATCATGAAGTCTACGAATATGTGGAAATCATCTAACTATGTGATCAATGTCATCAATGTCAATATATGTATGTGGAAATCGTCCACGTGTCACCCAATGACAATAAGCATCATGAATGTAAATATCATAAACATATGCATGGAAGTATGAGGATGTAAATCAACATGTGTCGCTCGCGACATATTAAAATCAAGGAACCTGAGTGTTAAGCATCGACACACGAAAACATCATGAAACATGTGCCTAGCATTGGCACGTAAATCCTCATATATCGGGCTCCGTCAATCTGGATCGGCCCATATCATCTCTCAACTCCGGTCGGTATCTTCCGGATATCCACCGAGCTCAAATACAATCACTGGTAGGTACTCGCCACCCTACCAGGCTCATCGTCTGCTCCACGAAAAACATTTCTCACCCCGGAGAACCATACCGGGCCCACCATGAACCTACAAACGGATCATCCAACTGCTTTAATCGGGTTTCAAGCACACGTCTCAGAACCGAGAAAACGCATGGTGGACGCACTGAAATATCATATCAAGGGTAACCAGGTTTTTGAAAACAATACATACTCTTTTTTGAAATACCCACGGTTCCCAAACCCAGAAATATCATGGAAACAACATATTTCAATGCGTATAATCATAAAGCATGATGTATGCGACATATAAAAGAATGTAAGCATATCAGTATGTCATGCAAGGGGTCATATCCTGAATGCAACAGTCCTGCAGTGTAGTGACATGGCAATTATCGATGATTTAGTGTGTGAGCCGGCAAGCAAGTGTACGTGGAACATACGCATCATCGATAATGGTGCTGGTGTCCTAACAGCATGAGTTTAATATAACAATAACCATTTGCACATGCAATGCGATGCAAATAACAAGAATATGCAAGAATCGACTAATAAATGCAACAGTGATGCATCTGCATCAATATAAAAAGTCACACTGTTTGCCATTTGAAATAAGACGAATCGGGGTTTTTAGTAAAATAAGGGCTACGGTGCTTTTAAGAAAAGATGCGTCTTTTGAAAATATCCGTAGAATCCCTTTGCATGTCTCTAAAATACTCTCGATTCGTTAGTTTTGAAACAGGTATGATATCAACCTAGCCTAACATCTACTAGAAAAACTACAGTTCTAACTAACAAGTCAATCAGGAGGGGTATGGAAACCACCTAAATCTGAGTCGATACATACATACATATATATATATATAATAGTCGGTGATCCCGCCTCAAAGGTACCGCATACGATACAATATCATAAGACATCCTCGAGTCATGAGTGCGGATCTATCATGAATATAAAGCTCGTACGGTAAATAATCGTACGGCATCCCAAAAGCTGGGTACGGGTCAAATCACATTCATCTCCTCAATTATCAGGTATCTGTATCATCATATCTCATGATCTGGGGTACTGATCTAAGTCTAGTACAAATCGATACAATCTATATAAATATGAATGCGTGTATGAAACACACGTCCAAAGGCCCGCTAAAATCACATGTCGTATCCCAAATACGAATCACAATATATCACTGATCTCATGGCACTCTGCCCAGTATCATCGACTCATCTCCAAATATCATCCACTATTCTCATCATGTAGGTATATGTGTAGCAATAGGCATGTGTGTGCATGTGAGTGTAAACCTATCCTAGGGTTCGCAACTAGGAACTATACTAGTTTACTTCTAAACCCTATTCTATCCATAGTACACCTAATCATATCCTGAATAACCATGTCACACACTATAAGCTATCATATATATAGTATATATAGTATACTAGACATCGAACTGCGGGGGTGCTATACGCCATCCACCCGACTTCCCCCGTAGATATAATCTACTCACCTTGCATTATGCGTGTCGGTGTCGATGTTGCCACCATCATCTTCATCGCCTCGGATCACCGTGGGGGTACCTACATATCACACGTATCGCATCGCATTAAAACCAAATCAACACTAAAACTATCATGACCCGAAAGAGCACGTGACTGGCACTTGAATCATATGAAGTCTATAGGACTCCACCTGATCCAAGTAAGGCAAAAGCCCAGAAATCTAAAACCATTTTAAGGAGTAAATAGAGAAAACTGGTCTTTAAGAAGTAAGAAAATAGCTTTTAAAAGTGAAGAAAACATGTTTTAAAATCAAATTTTTTAAATAACTAAGCCGAATATGCATTTTTAAAAATCACATATCTTTTCTGAAAATTTCGGCAGAGTTTCCTTTGTAAATACTGGCCTTGAACGGGGTACAACATAAATAATATATATGCAATGCTAAAAGGCATCCCCAAGCGGGAGCTAGCTCTTCGTCAATCGACGGTCACAGCCACGCAAGAAATATAATATACAACGCCGAAGGGCGAGGATCAAAACTCAAAGGAAAGCTCAAATAGCATGAAAAGCGTAATACTACAATGCACCACTCTAAGGTCGAAATAATACATAACAGGTTTCTAAGTCTGAAACAATATTCAAGCTTTTGGTGTTTGGTTGATGGAATTACTAGATACAACTGAATAATACATATACAATGGTGGTTCTGATACAAAGAATCCACCTACCAAAGCAAGTCACCTATATGGAAGCAGTGTGCCAGAAAAGCCGCAATGAAAGCTGTACGGCAAAACCTGCAAGAACTGTGGCACAACGGGGGTGAGTTGCCAACTCGTGAATAGAAGATATCTACAAGTAGAAATCGTATGCATGGCCTAATCCTAGGTCAATACGATCAGATATATATAAACCTCAAATAAATAAGTCTGAAGCATGATAAGGTGGAAATATAACATCTAAACATATATGTAGTGCCAAGTGCTCGTGCCAGTGCCTCAGGTAATAACATGTCATGAAGTCTATAAGTATGTGGATATCATCCAACTATGTGATCAATGTCATCAATGTTAACTATATCAGGAAATCTATGAGTATGTGGATATCATCCCACTATGTAATCAATGTCTGTATGTATGTGGATCTCGTCCACCAGTCACCGAATGACAATAAGTATCATGCATGTAAATATCATAAAGCATATGCATGGAAGTATGAGGATATAATCAAAATCATGGAACCTGAGTGCCTAGCATCGACACTCGAAAACATCATGAAACCTGTGCCTAGCATTGGCACGTAAATCCTCATCTATCAGGCGCTGTCAGCACGACTGGCCCTGATAGGTACGCATCATACGCTATCTCAAAATCCCGAGTGCCCAGCTTCGACCCTCGAATTCCGACGTATCCATACGTACATAACTACGGTCGGCATCCCCACGATAACCGACGAGTCCAAATACTATCACCGGTAGGTAGTACTCCCCTGCCAGGCTCACCGTCTAACATATACGAGTCATCTTGCCCCGAGGTACCTCACCGGGTCCACCATGTACCCGCAGACGGTGCCTACCGCTCCTCGAATCGGGTTTCACATGCCACTCTCAGAAACGAGAAAACACATGGTGGACGCACTGAAATATCATATCAAGGGTAACCGGGTTTTTAAAACAATATATATATTCTCCTTTAAAATACCCACGGTTCCCAAATCCAATAATATCATGGAAACAACATATCTCAATGCGTCAAATCAAAAGCATGATGTATGCGACATATAACCAAAATGTAAGCATATCAGTATATCATGCAACATGGAGTAGCAATATGCACAAAATTAGGGATGACCGCTTCTTTAAAATGAATCAGTTTTTTAAAAGTATCTTGCGGTTCCCAATCTGCGAGTCAAGCCAGAATCATCTATGTATGCGCAATATGTAAGTGTACAAGTATAAGTGTGCAACAGGTAGGTGCACGAGTATGAGTGTACAATATATGAGTACACGAATATGAATGCACAATAGGTATGTGCACAAGTATGGGTGTACGCTATGTAGGTACACGAGTATGAATGCAACAGTACTACAGTTAGTGCCATGGAAATTATCGATGATGAAGTGTGTGAGCCGGCAAATAGTGTATGTGGAACATACGCATCATCGATAATGGTGTTGGTGTCCTAACAGCATGACGGTAATATAGCAATAATCACAAGTAATGCGATGCAAATAATATGAATATGCGGAATCAAATAATCAACGCAATAGTGAAGAATCTATATCAATGTGCAAGTGTCATGCAGTTTTGCCTTTTGAAATAAGAAGAACCGGGGTTTTTAGTAAAATAAGGGCTACGGTGTTTTTAAGAAAAGATGCGCCTTTTGAAATTATCCGTAGAATCCCTTTTTGCCTATCTTTAAAATATTCCCGGTTCGTAGAATTGAAATAGGTATGTCTCGGGTCTAATCTAATGTCTACTAAGGAATCTACAGACCTAACTAACAAGCTAAGCAGGAGGGGTATGGAAACCACCTACATCTGAGTCGATATATATATATATATATAAGTCGGTGATCCCGCTTCAATAGTATCACGTACGATACAGTATATCATATGACGTCCTCGAGTCATGAGTGTGGATCTATCATCATTATAAAGCTCGTACGGTAAATCGTCGTACGGCATCCCAATAGCTGGGTACGGGTCAATATCACAATTGTCTCATCAATTATCTGGTATCATTATCATCATATCACATGATCTGGGGTACTGATCTAAATCTAGTACAAAGCGATACCACTTATATAAATATAAGTGCGTGTGTGAAACACACGTCTATGTAAGTCCACGGTAGCGCCCGGCCGTCTAACAGACGCCAAATGCGGAACAAAAACTTTTACAACTGGTGCTATCGCGTACAATAACCCGGATCTGCCATTAAAGCTAAACTAACAAACTACAAAGTGGGTAGAAATTTTATACCGAATGATCCGAGTCCTTCGGTCTTCAACCATCATCCCACGCTTTATTGCGGCTGCTCCGATCTCCTGAATCTCCAGTCTTCTCGTCCAGGTGGCACCACGTCGACGGATCTTTAAACGGGCTCCCGCCTCTGAACCGAGGCAACTCGATCATCAAGTTTGCTAAAAGAGATGACCAAGATTGATGTAGAGAATGAGTAGAACACTTTGTCTCGTTACGTCCAAAGCCATGAACGAACAGTTAATGAAGTTTCCTTTTTGGATCGAATGGAAATGAGAAATGGATCACATCTAATTTCTATCGACCAAAACTAATATAATCTTTTTCAAGCAACCATCTTTTATCCATCAAGGAATGGCCGGCCATATATAGGAAAGGAGGAGGGTGAGTGTAGGAGCAAAGGGGGTAACCTTAAGGAATAATATCCTAAGCATTACAAAAACACATTAATGCAAATGGTGACTCACAATAAACACCTCACTAAAACATTTAATGCAATCAAGCGAGTCACAAACCTAGTCATCAATCAATAAGCTTCCTCACTCATGACTCACCCATGGAAGAAAAGATAAATCCGCATTTAACCAAATGTTAAATACGGGTGATAGAAAACTGGAAACTGGCAACTTCCAAAAGCGATCCTGAAACGAATTTCAGGATAACCCCGTAACAGTATAAACATACCCGCATTTGTATTACGACCGAATACAAATGCAACTGAGATAAAGATATTATATCTACACAGTATAATACTTGGATCCGGCTTAAACCAAAGCCTACCAGTATTATCTGCCCCAAATATGACACGTGCGTAAACGCACGTGCATTTTCCGAACCCTACCATAAAACCATACGACCTCTACAACGTTTCGCCCGAACTTGGGAAACGGTCTGTGGGGGACTCTAATAACTCATCAACACACTGGCACTGAGTATAACCTCTAGCACGTCAGAGGTACAAGCTGTACGTAACTGTTGCCTATGTATTGATTGGAAGGGAAGCTGACGAGCGAACTCATCCATAAACCCTACTGAGCCTGACAGTGACAATATCCGTACAGTCCGGTCCGTTCGTCTATGAGTATCGCATATAGGGCTAGGGGGATGGTAAACGTCAGACCCCCAATAGCGGTATAAGTCGTGTCGGGGAGTAGCCTAGAACACCCTGAGATACTACTAGAATACCTACCAGTAAATCTCGATTACCCTGGCCAGGGATTTCGTGTAATGGCTCTCCTAAACACAGCGCGATCTCACCCCCAATACCGGGAGAGACGAATCCCTGACGATCCGCTCACTGCCTCCATGTGGCTTGGGACTGTAGCCAACTAAAACCTGTTTGCACGAATCCTTTGAGCCGTGGTAAGGTAGTAATCAAAGCACAGTGGGAACTCACACGAGACAAATGACGATCTCAGGTCGACAGACTAATCTGTATACATGTCACATGGGAACTGCTATCTGACGATACGTATAATACCAACTAGTATGTTCCGGGCGAGTCCTGTCCGGTGTACTCATAACCCAATGAGCACCTGTATACATCTTAGGTGAACCAACTGACACCAATGGCTTGTGAGACCGGCCACCGCCCCTCGTCGGGGTCTCGACTGTATACACTAGTCTACTCTGGAGTGTCGATGCCCTGTCTCGAAACTCCCACGACTAGGGACACTTTAAGGATGTGCTTATCGACCCCAGCTCCCACGTATATGATCGCCATCATACTGCTGGTAGTCAAGCAAGAATCCTATAGGCTCTATCATCATGCAATAGTGAACTAAAGCATGTATACGATGATAAAGACAAACCAGATAGCATACTATCATCTCGAGAAAGACTGTCATATCAGTATAGGTCCTCCCTCAATCATTGTAATCACTTACTTGCGATCCAATAATTGACTTAGAGGGCACTATGTCCAACAGTCTAAAGGCCCGCTAACAATCACATGTCGTATCCCAAATACGAATCACATCATATCACCGATCTCGTGGCACTATGCCCAATGTCATCGACTCATCTCTAAACATCATCCACTATCCTCATCATCAATGTATAAGTATAGCAATAAGTACGTGTGTGCGTATGGGTGTAAACCTGCTCTAGGGTTCGCGACTATGAACTACACTAGTTTACTTCCAACCCTAATCTATCTAGTACACCTAACACATCTCAAATATCCACGACACTATAAGCTATCATGAGTATATATTTATATACTATACTAATATCGGACTGCGGGGGCGTTATACGCCATCCACCCGATTTCCCCCTGTAGATATAATCTACTCACCTGTATCCTACATGTCGGTGTCGGTGTCGCCTTCATCTTCTTCATCGTCTTGGATCGCCATGGGGGTACCTACATATCACACGTATCGCATCGCATCAAAACCAAATCGAAACTTAAAACGACTCGTGAAAACCAACACGATACGCTAAAAGGCCTATAGGTTAGAACCTATGGTTAGCCTTCGCAAAACAACCCGAAATCACTCGATATAGACGTACAAACGTCACACGATCGAGATAACGCACAAATATCAAAATCTGGAAATCAAGATACACAAAACCAAAACTAAATTCAAAGCAGCAACCCAAGAAAATGATCCCGGATTTCGTCTCAGGCCAAACAAAGGCAAGCAAACAAGTCCAGAGTGATGTATAGGGTGTATGTGACCTACAGTAGAAGCCTGGACCCGTACCATCACTAAGTGGCCGATCCCCTCAACAGCAAAAACCGGCCCGGCCGGCCTGGTCATGGAGTTGGGCTCTCGTCTGCCTAGGGCGGTCTCCTGGTGGTCTAACTAGGCTCCTGGTGTTGTTTATTTTCCTTGTATTGACCCTGGATCACTCCAGATTCACCTGCACGCTATATACACTCACAAACCGACATGAAACTGTTCTGTTTTGGGTTCCAGGTTTCGTAATGTGACGGATCTGGGTTCGTAGCATGAAGGGGGCTTTTAAGGGTCACTAATAGGGCTTAACCACACTAACACAATTCAATTTAACTTTAACCCTCTCTAGGTTTGTCCAAAGTGCACAAAATCACACGATATCGATATGAAACATGAATTGAGGCTTAAGCACAAGAATTACAACACTAATTGTGAAGGAAATACCTCAATAGACCTCATGAATTCTCAACAGTGCCAAAACACCATCTTTCTTGGTCCATTCTAAAGCTTGTGAGCTTGTGCACACTTTTTGTGAAATGGGTGTGGGGTTTTGAGTTTGTTTTAATGGTGTTTTAGGGGATTTGAAGGAGGAGGAAGAGGGAGGAAGGGCAGGAGCAGCAGCAGCTCAATGAGGGGAGAGAGAAATGGGAGGGTGTAATGAGGAGGGATGGTTCAAAGAGAAGGTTGACCTATACCTACCCCCCCTCTCTCTCATCATCATTCCTTACTTTTTCCTTTTTCTTTTCATTTTCTTTTCCAAATCCTTCTCTCTCAAATAGTAAACCCAAAACACCCATGGTAGGAAAAATGTAACACAAGTCCAGAAATGATATGTGCATGTTTTGCACAAAAAAGCCAAAAATCCGATTAGCGATTAGCACTAAATTAGCATATAAATGCTCATAAAAACTTTAAAATGACAAAATTCCATAGAATACATTATTTTTGAATTTTCCATAATTTTTCAAAAATTTTCCCATTTATCGATATTTAATTATAAATTTAATATTAAAATAATCAATAAAATAATATTAAATTATAAAAATTCCTAAAATAATATTTTATTATTTTGAAATGTTACAATCTCCCCCCTTAAAGAAATTCGGTCCCCGAATTTAAATTTAAACTCCCAATTTCTAAAACATTTCAATAAGAAATCCAAGTCGTCGGGGCTCCGAAATCATCAATACATAAAACGCATTATAGCGCAATGCATGCGCATGAGTAATGAGCAGATAACTCAAAAACAAAACTCCGTCAAGCATCCCGCAATCATCAGAGTTATGGTAAAGACACGAATACCAAATCCAATACAAAACCAATATGATATATATCAAAACTATACATGTAATTAGCTGAAGTAAATGCATGCCAAATCCCTTTTAAGTCGATGTGTGATGCGCATAACACTGCACAGTGGCGGACGTCCATTATAATAAAATACCCATATACATATATATCCTTTGCTTAATATGCACGTCCCACCTTTTTGAAGACAATTTAGAAGGGTTTCTTTATTTTAAACGTTTCGTGTCATATCAGACGCGTAGGTATATACTGAGACTATAGCTCGCTTTTTGTAAATCCCTTGGATAAAACTCAATGCATGCAAAATATATCTAAGTACTGTCCTCTGACTAGTCCTGCTTAGTATGAAAACACATAGAAAATATCATTAAAAAAATGTACTGCTCCATAAGGAATCAATCCCAAGAATGTATGTAAGAATACTCTGTGCGTCTGGTGCGCACGGAAATCAAAATCCATATATGTGTCTTACAGGTGCACAAAACAACATCTAGGTGCAACGGGTGTGCATCAAAACATCTGTCATGGGCAACGTGCGTGCCTGACAGCAAAATCAGGTGCATCTGACATGCACGAAGAATCCCGATTTAGCGCATCTGGTGTGCACTAAAATCGTATCTCAAATCATGCGCTCAACACGCGCGAAAATCCAAATCAGGTGCATCCATCACGCACGAATAAAATCTAAATCATGCGTTCAACATCAATATCAGGATCAAAATCGACGGTATACAATACGGCTCAATAAAATCAGGTATACCGCGGTGGATAATCTCACAATCGTGTGCATCAGCGTGCACAATTCAAATCAAAACACTAAAAGTGCATGTAAACGATGCCGAAGGCATAAGTCGAATTGCGTGCACAACACAGGCATGAAATCAAAATCGACATATCGAATGACATCAAATCGAAGTCTGGTGCAACTGTAGTGCACAAAATATAAATCCGGTGCAACAAAGGCACGAAATATAAATCTGGTGCATCCTGTGCAAGAAATACAAATACTGTGCATCCTGTGCAAAAAACCCAAACAATAACTCAAATGCGTAAATAGCAACACCGAGTGTACCAAGGTGTAAAAATCATAAACGTGTGCAACTGCGTGCACAAAATACATATCAATGCACTTCAAGCACATATAAGCTATACCGAGTGCAAAAATCAATTCGGGTGCGTATGATATGCACAAAATCAACTCAACTGTATGAAATCCATGAAGTCATAAGCAGGTGCAGCCAAGGCACGAAAACGATATCGGGTGCAATAGCTGTGCACAAATTATAAATCAACACAACGGTGTGTAAAGCACATCTCAAGTGTAAAAACTATGAACAAGATATAAATGCCCAGTAGGTGCAACCATGGTGCATGAAAACAAATATCATGGAACTCAGCCATCAAGACTAAATTATGCGAATAAATCGTCCAAAATACCGAAATCCAAGGTGACGAATATGTGATAATCGAATCACAAAATCACAAATCATAAATACCGTCATCGGTATATCCTCCTTCAAAGTCGAGAAGGTGTCGATGTATCCAATGCTAGTAGTGCAAGATATCTACTTGCCTCTTGCTCGCGGTCTGGCGTCCTCTGTCTGTGGGTCCTTATCTTCTCTGTGGATTACCAATCTCGCAATCCATCGGCTCATCGGCCCTGTCAGGTGTGCTAACGGGAGCGATTCCGTTCTGGCACTTCTCTGGTCATCTCTCGGTCAATCCTCACGGCCACTTGTAAAGCAGCACGTCACTGGCGTCGGCCTCTGGCTCTGAATACACGTGACACATCTGATCCTGGGTGCAAATCACATTGCAGCAGCGTCCTGGAAGGAATCCAGCTCAAGGTTTCTTCCGATCTTGCCTATGCCGAATGATTCGGAGGCTGGTACTCTTGCGCAATCTCTTCTCACTCTCTGGACATCAGCGTCCTCAGTACGACTTTTCCTCGGCAACTAGTCACATTCTAATGCCTCTATAGACATATTTGACCATAATCTCAACGGGGAATAACAATAGCTCATCAGCATCTCGTACGAACCTCGTGTCCCGCTTGTTTGCATCATCATCCATTTCGATGTCATGTCTCTATCTGTGCACTGCAATTGTTCTCGGCTATGGTCCATCCGAAGTCTCTCACACGGACTCGAAATCATGAACTCGGTATCTCCATCACTCTGTGGAAGATATCTAGCCGAACACATCCTCCAGAACTCGTCCCATCCTGCGGAGATATACTCAATACCCGTCCGTCCTTGACCAATTCACAACGCATCTGGGTGAGGTCCTCTATCCGAACCTGATCAACTGTCGAAATGGACGATGATGCTATGAACATTTTTCTAAATCAAAAGTTGATTGAATCAGGCTCGTTAAATAATAGCATATACATTCTAAATCAAACCACAGTTCTTAACGTACTAAACACACACAAGAGGAAGAGTTCAGAAATGAACGAATCCTTCTTGTGGTATTGTAGACTAGGTCATATCAATGCGACACGACTAGCTAAGTTACATAAGGATGGATATTTGAATCCATTCGAATTATCATCTTATGAAACTTGCCAGTCATTTCTCAAAGGGAAGATGACCAAAACTCCGTTTACTGGACACGGAGAAAGGGTTACGGAACTCTTGGGACTAATACATAGTGATGCATGCGGTCCCATGTCTACACATGCCAGGAATGGTTCCTCGTACTTCATTACATTCACTGACGATCTCTCAAGATATGAATATGTGTTCCTGTCGAAACACAAGTCTGAAGCTTTTAATAAATTCAATGAATATAAGCATGAAGCCGAGAACTAGACGGGTAAAAGTATTAAAATCCTACGATCTGATCGGGGAGGAGAATACTTGAGCATGGAATTCCGTGACTATCTGAAAAAGAATGGGATTCTCTCTCGGCTTACTCCTCCGTATACACCATAGCGCAACGATGTATCGGAGCAGAGTAATCGCACCCTATTGGATATGGTGCGCTCTATGATGAGCACCACTGAGTTACCTATTTCCTTTTGGGGTTATGCGCTTGAGACAGCAGCATACCTATTGAATAGAGTTCCAACCAAATCAGTGCCTACCACTCCATATGAGATATGGAATGGGAAGAGACCATCACTTAAACGAGTTAATATATGGGGTTGTCCGGCCTATGTTAAAAAGCAAAATCCGGAAAAGCTCGAGGCAAGATCTGCATTGTGTAAGTTTGTGGGTTATCGAAAGGATTCCTATGGATATATCTTCTACCACTGTGAGGAACAAAAGGTGTTTGTTTCTCAATATGCCACCTTTTTAGAAAAAGAATTTCTTGTAAAAGAAATTAATGGCGAAGAGGTAAAGCTGGAAGAAGTTCCAACCGCACAAACTACAACAGAAGATTTCGTAGAACCGGAGGATTCAATAGTCTCCGACGAACCTCAGCCTCTCCGCCGATCTAGTAGGGTTCCTCATCCACCTGAGAGATACTAAGATTTTCTCATTGATGGTGGGAGCGAGGATTGCATCATGGAAGATGATGACCCAACTAGCTGCGAGCAGACCATCACAAGTGGGGACTCTGTGAAATGTCTAGATGCAATGTGATCTGAGATGGAATCCATGTACACCAACAAAGTATGGACTTTGGAAGTTGCTCCCGAAGGAGTAACACCCATTGGGAGCAAATGGATCTTTAAGAAGAAACTTGGTGTAGATGGAAATGTTGAGACTTTCAAAGCTAGACTTGTTGCAAAAGGTTTTCGTCAACGACCAGGTGTGGATTATGATGAAACCTTTTCTCCAGTGGTTATGTTTAAGTCCATCCGGATCCTACTTTCCATCGCTGCATACCATAACTACAAAATCTGGCAAATGGATGTTAAGACCGCCTTTCTAAATGGTGATTTAGAAGAGAGCGTGTACATTACTCAGCCAAAGGGCTTCATGGATAGTGGGAGCAGCAGAAAGGTGTGCAAGTTGCTTAAATCAATCTACGGGTTAAATCAAGCATCGCGGAGTTGGAACATCTGTTTTGATGTTGTAGTCAAATAGTTTGACTTTATAAAAAACGTAGATGAACCTTGTGTATACAAGATGGTGGCAGAGAGTAAGGTCGTCTTCCTCGTATTGTACGTGGATGACATACTCTTGATAAGAAATGATGATCCTATGCTGCACTCAGTCAAGCTCATCTTATCACAAAGATTCTCCATGAAGGATCTAGGTGATGCCTCCTACATCTTCGGGATTAAGATCTATAAAGATAGATCTAAAAGGATACTGGGATTGTCCCAATCCAAGTACATCGACACCATACTAAAGAGGTTTAGTATGGAGAATATCAAGCGTGGGAATTTACCCACGATCTCAGGAATCACTCTCTCCAAAGATAAGTCCCCCAAGACTGATTTGGAGAGAGCTCGCATGCAAAGGATACCCTATGCTTCGGCAGTAGGCTCTATCATGTACGCGATGTTATGTACCAGACCCGATGCAGTATAATCACTAAGTGTAGTGAGTAGGTATTAATCATATCCTGGGGAGAATCACTGGACAGTTGTTAAGAGAATTCTTAAGTACTTGAGAAGGACTAAAGAAATGTTCTTGGTGTATGGTAACTGTGAACTATAAATATATTACTTTACCGATTCGAGCATCCAGAGTGATAAGGACGACTCTAAGCCGGTCTCGGGTTTTGTCTTCACCCTCAATGGAGGGGAGGTTTGTTGGAAGATTTCCAAGCAAGAAACCGTGGCAAACTTGACGATGGATGCTGAATACATCGCTGCCAACGATACTGCCAAAGAGGCTGTCTGGATGAAGAAGTTTATAACCGAACTTAGTGTGGTTCCATCCATCGAGCATCCAATACCTTTGTATTGTGATAACAACGGAGCAGTGAATTTGGCCAAGGAACCCAGGTCCCATCAGCGATCCAGGCATATTCTGAAGCGGTATCACCTGATCCGGGAGATAGTTGCTCGCCGCGAGATTGGGGTCAGGAGAGTTGACACAAAGAATAACACGGAGGATCCACTCATGAAGACCATACCCGAGATACAATTTGAGAGACTCTTCGGGATGTTAGGTATGAGATACTACAACAACTGGCCTTAGTGCTAGTGTAAGTCCATGCTACCTCTCCCGGTACTTTCGAGCATGCGGAATTTGGTAAAAAACGATTTTTATAGAGGTGGTAACATGGACCTATAACCCGGATCTTGGTTAAACATCTAACTAACAACCTAACTACGAGTTTCTAACTACTCGGTTAGGGGGTTATACCTTGCTTGTCTTGAACTCTTTCGTCTTCAAGCTCCGATGGTGGTCCGGATTGGCTTCTTCCCGTCATCTCCGTACGCCGAAGATAGATCCACCTGAAAGCTCCAACCTTTGGCTCCTTCTTCGAACTTTGAAGAAACTAGTTCACTCGGTTTGCTAAACCTTGTGAACTAGAATGAGTAGAGAAGAGTTTGTATGGGATTTTATCTATGGTTCTTGATTCTCAACTCATAAGATATGTGAACCATAGAGTCAAGAGAGGGAGCAAGAGAAAGAGGGTTAAAGCAAGAGCAAGAGCAAGAGAGCTCAAGAACAAGAGAGAGAATGAGCAAGTGAGAATGAGCCTTTTTTTGTCTTTCACCCTCTCATAATCCAAAACAATGATAACTCATTATACCAAATCAAGTGTTATGTGATGGTTGAAGCAACCATAACCATATCATTTCATGCACTCATTTTGCACAAATGAGCAAGCAAGCAAAAGTCTTTGCCATGAAATGATGGCTATGGTTATCATGATGGTCAACTAGTCAAGCCTAGTCAACCGGTCAACAAAGTCAACAAGTCAACAAAAGTCAACAAGTCAACAAAGTCAACAAAAGTCAACAACAATGTCACCATAATACTTAATTAATATAATTGTTAATCACATATCATATTCTCATTAGGGTTGAGCAAAAAGTCAATAGTCAACGGTCAACTGTCAACAACCCTAATGAGAATCCGCTGCCTCTGTCTCCCCGTCAACTGTGCATACACACCCGCATCCGTGTTCCGAGGAACACGAATGCAAACTGGATAAATCCAATCTCAAAAGGTACACTAGGATCTGGCTTAAACCAAAGCCCGCTAGTGTAAACTGTCCGGACACTGTACGTGCACAAGTGCACGGATGTGACCGAACTCTGTCGCAAAACCATGCGACCTGTCGCAAAACCATGCGACCTGTCGCAAAACCATGCGACCTCTACTCTTTTGCCTAAAGGCGAAAAGCTTTCTGTGTGAGACTCTAAAGACTCGACACTACGCTGGCAGTGGGTTTAACCACAGACCGCAAGCGGCACTAGCTGTGCGTAACGGTCCCCAGGTAATGCCGACAAGAAGACCCACGAGGCGAAACCCATCTGAACTCCTACTGAGCCTGAATGTGACATTCTCCGTACAGTCCGGTCTGTTCGTCTGATACATCGCATGGCAGGCCTAGGGGGCGGTAAACGTCAGTCCCCCAATAGCGGTACAAGTCTTGTCGGAGTGAAGCCCAAAACACCCTGAGATAACACTGGAAGCCTACCAGTATATCTCGTTTGCCCTGGCCAGGGACTACTCGTGTAATGGCTCTCCTAGACACAGCGCGATGTCAACCCCCAATACCGGGAGAGACGAATCCTGTCTAACCGTCACTGCCTCCAAGTGCTTCGGGACTGCACCCAACTACTACCTGTTTGCACGACTCCTTTGAGCCGTGGTAGGGTAGTAATCAAAGTGCAGTGGGAACACACTCGAGGCGAAGTGACAGTGTCAAGTCAGCGGACTAAGCTGTACTCATGTCACCTGGGAACTGATAACTGACGATAGGCATAATACCAACTAGTCAGTTCCCGACGAGTCCTGTCCAGTGTACTCGTAACCTAACGAGCACCCGCATACTATCTCAAGTACGACGTACTGACGGCTGTGGGACAGACCGTCTCCCACACTGGGATGAGAAGCGCATGCACTGGTCTACTCCGGAGTATCGACACCCTGTCTCGATAGTCCTGCGACCAGGGACCTGCATAAGGATGTGCTTATAGATTACCCAGCCCCACTAGTGTGACGGCCATCACATCGCTGGTAATCAAGCAAAGATCCTAAGGGCTCCACTAATGTGTATAGGCGATATACAAAAATAAACACATGTACACGTTGAAGTAGAAACAAACCAAGTAGCATACTACTATTTTGAGCAAGATTGTATATACAAGGTGAATATTCCAAGCTTCCATTAAGTAATATACAAACTAGTATGATACAGTAATGGCCTCTAGGGCATATACACTAACAATCTCCCACTTGCACTAAGGCCATGTACTGGCGTATCGAAGACGTATCATCTCGATCAGCCGCTCGAACTGAGTCTGGGGTAGGGCCTTGGTGAATGGATCTGCAGTGTTATCTTCTGAAGCGACTCTCCGAACCTCGATCTCCTGGCGATCCACGATCTCCCTGATCAGGTGATACCGCCTCAAGATGTGCCTGGATCTCTGATGGGACCTGGGTTCCTTCGCTAAAGCTATAGCCCCGTTGTTGTCGCAATACAGAGGTATTGGATCAACAATGGACGGAACCACCTGAAGTTCTTTCAAGAACTTTCTCATCCAGACAGCTTCCTTTGCGGCATCAGATGCAGCGATGTATTCCGCTTCCATCGTCGAGTCTGCAACGGTTTCTTGTTTGGAACTCTTCCAACACACCGCCCCTCCGTTGAGGGTAAAGACAAAGCCCGACATGGACTTGGAATCATCCTTGTCACTCTGGAAGCTGGAGTCAGCAAAGGCCTCAATCTGGAGGTCTTTTCCGCCATACACCAAGAATATCTCCTTAGTCCTTCTCAGGTACTTGAGAATATTCTTTACTGCTATCCAGTGTTTCTCCCAGGGTTTGACTGATACCGGCTTAGCACACTCAGTGCATAAGCTACATCCGGTCTGGTACACAACATCGCATACATTATAGAGCCTACCGCAGAAGCGTAGGGTATAATAGACATGCGATCCCTCTCCAAATCAGTCTTGGGAGACATCTCTTTAGAGAGGGTGATCCCGTGACAAGCCGGTAGGTTACCGCGCTTGGAATTTTCCATACTGAATCTTTTCAGTACGGTGTCGATGTACCTGGACTGTGAAAGTCCTAATATTCTCTTGGATCTATCACGATGGATCCGGATCCCCAGGATGTATGAAGCATCACCCAGGTCTTTCATGGAGAACCTGTGTGACAAGAACCCCTTGACAGATTGTAGCATAGGAATGTCATTTCCTATTAAGAGAATGTCATCCACGTATAAGACGAGGAATACTACAGTTCTCGCTACAAATCTACTATAGATGCATGGTTCATCTGGATTTTTGATAAAGCCAAATTCTTTGACCGTCTCATCAAAGCAGATGTTCCAACTCCGTGATGCCTTCTTTAGTCCATAGATGGACTTAAGCAACTTGCACACCTTTCCGCTGCTCCCACTCTGAATGAAACCCTCTGGTTGGTCCATATAGACACACTCCTCTAAATTTCCATTTAGAAAAGCGGTCTTTACGTCCATTTGCCAGATCTCATAATCGTGGAAGGCAGCAATGGCAAGAAGGATCCGAATGGATTTCAGCATGGCTACTGGAGAAAAGGGTTCGTCATAGTCCAAGCCAGGTCTTTGACGAAAACCCTTTGCTACCAGTCTAGCTTTATAGGTCTCAACCTGTCCATCTACACCAATCTTCCTTTTGAAGATCCACTTGCATCCTACGGGTTTTACCCCGTCTGGAGCAATGTCCAACGTCCATACTTTGTTGGTGTACATGGACTCCATTTCGGTCCGCATTGCATCCAGCCATTTCACTGAGTCAACGTTCTGAACGGCCTGCTGGAAGCTAGTAGGCTCATCATAATCTATGATGCAATCCTCTCTATCCCCGTCTATGAGAAAATCGTAGTATCTCTCGGGCGGATGAGTCTGCCTACTACTCCTGCGGAGCGGCGTAGGAATGTCCTGTTCTTTTGAACCCTCTGGTTCCACTAAACTTTCAGTAATAGTCCATGGTTCTGGAACTTCTTCCAGTTCTACTGCGCTCCCACCAATTTCCTTTTCCAAGAACTGGTGTTCTAGAAAGTGGGCATTACGAGAAACAAGGACTTTTTGTTCCTCTGCGTAGTAGAAAAGATACCCCCTGGTGTTCTTTGGGTATCCCACAAACTTGCACAGTACTGAGCGTGCCTCGAGCTTGTCCGCATGCTGCTTTTTGACAAAAGCTGGACATCCCCAGATCTTCAGATATTGAAGATAGGGTTTCTTCCCACTCCATAACTCATATGGTGTGGTAGGCACAGTCTTAGTAGGAACTCGGTTCAAAAGGTATGCGGCTGATTCTAGCGCATATCCCCAGAATGATCGCGGTAACTCAGCGTTACTCATCATGGACCGCACCATATCCAATAGGGTGCGGTTCCGTCTCTCCGATACACCGTTATGTTGCGGAGTGTATGGAGGAGTAAGCTGAGAGAGAATTCCATTCTCTTTTAAATAGTCCAGGAACTCGGCACTTAAGTATTCTCCACCTCGATCCGATCTTAGAATCTTAATACTTTTGCCGGTTTGTTTTTCTACTTCATTCTTATACTCCTGGAATTTTCCAAAGGCTTCGGACTTATGTTTCATTAAGAAGACATAACCGTACCTTGAGAAGTCATCCGTAAAAGTAATAAAGTAAGAATAACCGCTTCGCGCATGTGTAGACATTGGACCGCACACGTCACTGTGTACGAGTCCCAAGAGCTCGCTCGCTCTCACTCCATGTCCAGTAAACGGAGTCTTTGTCATCTTTCCTTTGAGACAGGATTGACAAGTGGCATACGATTGATATTTGAACGGATTCAAATATCCTTCTGTATGTAACTTCGTCAACCTTCTCTCATTGATGTGACCCAGTCTACAATGCCATAAGAAAGCCTGATTGATTTCTGGAGACTTTCTTTTGTGTGTATTCTGGACATTGAAAATCTGTGGTTGGTTTAATACGTATATACCATTACTCAATGTACCTGACCCAATCAAAACTTGATTAAGGTGAATGTTTACAACATTACATACAAACGCAAATTCATAGCCTTCTTTAGAAACTAAAGATACAGAAATGATATTACAAGTTGCGTCGGGTACAAAAAAGCAATTACGCAAAACCAAAACATGTCCATCTGTCATTCCCAGGTGATAGTCCCCCACGGCTTTAGCATCCATGCTAGCTCCGTTCGCAACTCTGAGGGTCAAGTCACCTGCCTTCAAAACCCTACGGTTTCTCAACGCCTGCAAAGAATTACAGATATGAGATCCTGATCCGGTATCCAATACCCAGGAAGTAGAGTTTATTGAAAGACAGTTTTCAATAACATACACACCTGAAGCTGAAGCTGCAACCTGCTTCAATTCCTGTGTTCTGGCCTTCCAGGCCCTGCAATCATTCTTCCAGTGTCCTTTCTTATGACAATAGAAGCATTCTTCCTTATCCACAAGCTTCCCCGCTTTCTTTGTTGCTTTAGCTTTTCCCTTCGTATCCACCTTACTAACACCGCCCCTTGGTTTGGCGGAGGCTTTCTTCTTCTTTCCCTTGGCTTTCGCCTTGGACCTAGAAGAAGATGATCCTCCTACAAACAAAGTGGATGTTTCCCTACTTTTCTGTAGGGTGCCCTCTGCGCTCCTCAGCATGTTGAGGAGCTCTGAAAGTTCAACTTCTTTTTCTTGCAAGTTGAAGTTCAGTATAAACTGGGCGTAAGTGGAAGGAATGGACTGGAGAACTATGTCCGTATAGAGCTCACTCTCCAATGTGGTCCCTAGGTCCGTGAGCTCCTCAATGTAGCCGATCATCTTTAGCACCTGCTCGGCTACTGATGATCCGACGGCCATCTTTGCCGAAAATAACTTTTTCGACGCTTCGTATCTTGCGATACGAGATTGCTCTCCATACAGTTCTTTTGTATGGAGAAATATGGATTCAAGGTCCATATTCTCGTGCCTCCTCTGATGTTCGTTGTCCATCGAGGCAAGTACGAGGCACTTGGCCTTCGTGCTATCAATCTCCCAAGTCTTGTGGATTTCCTTATCCGCGACGCTGGAAGTGGGACCAGGGACAGGGGGAGCTTTGGTGGTAAGAAGATACCCCAGCTTGTCGTAAGTGATTGCTATCTTGACATTCCTGAGCCAATCTTTGTAGTTTGGCCCTGTCAGTATATTTTTATCTAAAAGTAACTTAAGTCCAGTCATGTCGATTGGTCGCTGCAATTAGGAGAGAGAAGAAGAAACACTCAGCATGATGCTCTTGCAAGTTTAGAGTGGTTTTTAGTTTGTCTAAACAGGATGGCTCCCACTGTTTCTCGAATCCCTCCTCAAACCATAAAGGAAGAATTAGTCAGGATCAATCTCACCGTACAATACTTGCTTAACCGTTCAGCCAGGCTAGTGTCGGTACTTCGAGGGAGGTTTTCCAACGCTTTCGCGAAGTTCCTTAATTAAATAACCTCTTTTCCCTGGGGGCGTAGCCCCGCTAACACCTTTCTAGGCACCTACTAGGTTTATAGCATTGATCGTTTAGTGAGAAATTTCCCGAGGAGTAGCATATACTCACAGTAGGATCGGGATCCAAATATCATCGCGTGACGAAACTGAAGGAATCCTACCAGAATCATCACACTCCAAATGGTATGCAAATCTAGCAAGTTTCAGTACTTATGAAACTCCCGATGTGGATTTTTGCCCCATGCTCTTATGACCTTGGCGTGAGGTCAAAATGTCATAAGTCACATGTCAAGTTCATCCCATCATTATCCAGGTTAATTTGAACCCACCCGTACATACCCTTGACGTAGGCCAAAATGGCAGTACGACTGTCTCAAACCAACGCATTCTATCTATGCAACAGATAAATATCCGGCAGCTACCAATCACTATGCCTTGGCGTGAGGTCAAAATACATAGCTTGAATACTACCGAGTATTTAACTGAAATAATGGAGGGCTATGGATGGTTTTGGCAAAACCGTGAACGTAGTGAACTTGATATAGTCGATGGAACGAGATAGCTTTTAAAAGGAGTGGCTCAAGCTCCGCATTTAAAAGTTGATTTTGAAAAGAACCGAGTGGTTTTTCGAAAGTGTTCCAACGACTTTAACTTGGTTTATTATCTTGCATTAGTTCTTTTAATGCGTAATATTCTTGCATTAGTTCTTTTAATGCGTCCCATCATTTAATCCTACCATTGCAGAAAACAACCAAAATATGACGTACGCTTATGCCATTCGCATTCGCCACTGGGCCCCGTCATTACCCGTTAGGTTACTTAACTAACGACAGAGTGGGGGCTGGGCTAGCGCGGCTGTAAAACATAAGCAACGCCTAAATAATATCATATATAGATATACTGCAATGATAAACATTTCAGATCACAGATGAATACATTGGATATACTAGGAATCTGTAATTCGCACGAGCCTGTAACGAAAAACAGATTACACGGTCGCGGTGAATAGCCAATACCCCACCCAAGACCCCTACGGGTGCGGCAAACTACCCGCCAAGTACCCGAAGCGTAGCAACCTCCCTCATCTCCATGAGTAGGCCACTCGACACTTCGGCATACCCGGTAGTTTGTGCACCCCCTCCATGGGTCTATCCTAGGAGCAAAAACAGTAAAAAGAAATTATACAATGACGGCTACAACCCCGACCCGGTTGTGCGGCCATACAAATAATTATTACATCAATTTACAAATTTACATGAATTGAAAGAAAAGAAAACTCTCGTCTCACAACTCCCGGCTATTCACCCGCGACAATCCAACATATTCATATACACATTCCAGCAACATTACAGATCACAGATTTGTATAACCCCCACTAATCGACATATAGCGATTAGTAGACGTTCAATACAAATATCACATTACAGAAAAACCCGTTAGCTTAAGTCTTTTAGAAGTTCGATCAAAAATACGGATTTTCGGGACCCCAAAAATTAAATTTTCGTTCTGGAAAATCTGGGCAGAAAACACATATACCAAAAATCCCAAAATACCCCTATGAGAATACTGTAGCAAAGAAAGAACAGAGAGGAGCCAAGTCGGCCGCGGAACCGCGGCAATAGCAAGCTATTGCCGCGTTTCCGCGGCTCTTTGATGGGATCACTGGACCAAATTTCTACAGTATTCACAGAAAACCCTGAGTCGATTTTAGGTGTGAAAATAATCAACTTTTGAACAGTATAAAAATCAACAGAAACTTCGAATTTTGGGGTTCGTTTTCGGGACTTTTTCTTTGATCGATCTTCTAGTTACTTGCTAACATGTTAGATAGAGTTTAACTAGGCTCTGATACCACTGTAAGTCCATGCTACCTCTCCCGGTACTTTCGGGCATGCGGAATTTGGTAAAAAACAATTTTTATAGAGGTGGTAACATGGACCTATAATCCGGATCTTGGTTAAACATCTAACTAATAACCTAACTACGAGTTTCTAACTACTCGGTTAGGGGGTTATACCTTGCTTGTCTTGAACTCCTTCGTCTTCAAGCTCCGATGGTGGTCCGGATTGGCTTCTTCCCGTCGTCTCTGTACGCCAAAGATAGATCCACCTGAAAGCTCCAACCTTTGGCTCCTTCTTCGAACTTTGAAGAAACTAGTTCACTCGGTTTGCTAAACCTTGTGAACTAGAATGAGTAGAGAAGAGTTTGTATGGGATTTTATCTATGGTTCTTGATTCTCAACTCATGAGATATGTGAACCATAGAGTCAAGAGAGGGAGCAAGAGGAAGAGGGTGAAAGCAGGAGCAAGAGAGCTCAAGAACAAGAAAGAGAATGAGCAAGTGAGAATGAGCCTTTTTTTCTCTTTCACCCTCTCATGATCCAAAACAATGATAACACATTATACCAAATCAAGTGTTATGTGATGGTTGAAGCAACCATAACCATATCATTTCATGCACTCATTTTGCACAAATGAGCAAGCAAGCAAAAGTCTTTACCATGAAATGATGGCTATGGTTATCATGATGGTCAACTAGTCAAGCCTAGTCAACCGGTCAACAAAGTCAACAAGTCAACAAAAGTCAACAAGTCAACAAAGTCAACAAAAATCAACAACCATGTCACCATAATACTTAATTAATATAATTGTTAATCACATATCCTATTCCCATTAGGGTTGAGCAAAAAGTCAATAGTCAACGGTCAACTGTCAACAACCCTAATGAGAATCCGCTGCCTCTATCTCCCCGTCAACTGTGCATACACACCCGCATCCGTGTTCCGAGGAACACGAATGCAAACTGGATAAATCCAATCCCAAAAGGTACACTAGGATCTGGCTTAAACCAAAGCCCGCTAGTGTAAACTGTCCGGACACTGTACGTGCACAAGTGCACGGATGTGACCGAACTCTGTCGCAAAACCATGCGACCTGTCGCAAAACCATGCGACCTCTACTCTTTTGCCTAAAGGCGAAAAGCTTTCTGTGTGGGACTCTAAAGACTCGACACTACGCTGGCAGTGGGTTTAACCACAGACCGCAAGCGGCACTAGCTGTGCGTAACGGTCCCCAGGTAATGCCGACAAGAAGACCCACGAGGCGAAACCCATCTGAACTCCTACTGAGCCTGAATGTGACATTCTCCGTACAGTCCGGTCTGTTCGTATGATACATCGCATGGCGGGCCTAGGGGGCGGTAAACGTCAGTCCCCCAATAGCGGTACAAGTCGTGTCGGAGTGAAGCCCAAAACACCCTGAGATAACACTGGAAGCCTACCAGTATATCTCGTTTGCCCTGGCCAGGGACTACTCGTGTAATGGCTCTCCTAGACATAGCGCGATGTCAACCCCCAATACCGGGAGAGACGAATCCTGTCTAACCGTCACTGCCTCCAAGTGCTTCGGGACTGCACCCAACTACTACCTGTTTGCACGACTTCTTTGAGCCGTGGTAGGGTAGTAATCAAAGTGCAGTGGGAACACACTCGAGGCGAAGTGACAGTGTCAAGTCAGCGGACTAAGCTGTACTCATGTCATCTGGGAACTGATAACTGACGATAGGCATAATACCAACTAGTCAGTTCCCGACGAGTCCTGTCCAGCGTACCCGTAACCTAACGAGCACCCGCATACTATCTCAAGTACGACGTACTGACGGCTGTGGGACAGACCGTCTCCCACACTGGGATGAGAAGCGCATGCGCTGGTCTACTCCGGAGTATCGATGCCCTGTCTCGATAGTCCTGCGACCAGGGACCTGCATAAGGATGTGCTTATAGATTACCCAGCCCCACTAGTGTGACGGCCATCACATCGCTGGTAATCAAGCAAAGATCCTAAGGGCTCCACTAATGTGTATAGGCGATATACAAAAATAAACACATGTACACATTGAAGTAGAAACAAACCAAGTAGCATACTACTATTTTGAGCAAGATTGTATATACAAGGTGAATATCCTAAGCTTCCATTAAGTAATATACAAACTAGTATGATACAGTAATGGCCTCTAGGGCATATACACTAACAGCTAGTGGGAGATTGCTAGTTGTATGTATGCCCTAAAGGCCATTATTGTACATGATTGTATATTATAGTGGATGCTTGGACATATATAGAGAGAACTTTCTTGCTCAACATGATAGTATGTTATCTGGTTGCTCTTTGTCTTAACATGTAGACTTGTATGGTGATACTGTCTTGCTCTAACATGTTGATAAGGCCCTTAGGATGTCTACTTGACTACCAGGACTATGATGGAGATCATACTAGTGGGGCCAGGGTAGTCCACAAGTTCATCCTTTAAATGTTCCTAGTCGTGGGTGTATCGAGACAGGGCATCGATATTCCAGAGTAGACTAGCGTATACGCTTCTTGACCCATATGATGGGCGATGGATGATCCCACATCCATTGGTGTTTGACATCAAATATGGTATACGGGTGGTTAGTGGAGACTGGGTATACTGAACAGGACTCACCGAGAACTCCTAGATGGTATTATACCTAGCGTCAGATAGCAGTTCTCTGGTGACACTGGTACAGGTTAGTCTGTAGACCCAAGATCGTCATAGAGTCTTGTGTGATTCCCACCGTGCTTTTATTTCCACCTTACCACATTCAAGAGAACGTGCAAAACGGTGTTTTTTGGGTACAGTCATGAGTCACATGGAGACAATGAGCGATAGGAGGGGATTCGTCTCTCCCGATATTGGGGGTTGATGTTGCGCTATGCTCGATTGGCCATAACAGGAAGTCCCTGGACAGGGATGATACGGAGATTTACCGGTAAGTGTTATCAGTAGTTTCTCGACCCGTTATGAGTCTCACATCGGCACGACTTATCAAGTTATTGGGGTCTGGCATTTACCACCCCTAGACTAGATATGCGACATATCAGACGAAGAGACCAGACTGTATGGTAGTGTTACTTATTGGATTCGCAGGAGTATGAGCAGGCTTGCTTGTTGATATTCTGATCGCTCAATACCCGGTTAGCCGTTACGTCCAGCTAGTACCGCTGACGGCTTGTGGATGATTGATATGATTATTACCTACTGCCGGCGTATTGACGAGCCTTTAGAGTCCTAAATAGAGGTTTCCTGGCTCATGTGAAACGAAATAGGAGCACATATATGATATGTGCGGGACCGAGATTAATACGAGTATATGATACCGTATTCTAATTTCACGATATGTGATATCGGTCGGTTATATGTGATATAGCCGGGTTATCGAATCAAGTGTTGATACATATAATATTAGTCGGTTATATGTGATATAGCCGGATTATTAAATGAAGTGTTGATTTAATAATTTAATGTATAATCATATATGTGATATATTAATTTACATTAACTAATATTAGCTCACTTAAGCATTTCATTTTCTCACTTGTGTACACTTAGTATATATGTGATATATATTATTGTGTCATGCTTGTTGCTACATGCAACATGGGTGTATGAGACTCACACCATGCTTATGATAATGTGGGGTTTGTTATTTAAAGTAAATCACTAATTAGTTGGAAATTATTCACATGGTTTGAGCTTAGTGGAAGCTTGTAGAATCATTGACTTAGTCCACTAATCTTGTTTTGCATTAGATATTTATGAACCCAACCATTACCTTAAGTCTTGGTTAAATGTCTACATGAGTTAGTATGAGATATTATATCATCCATGGTTGCCATTCTCTCTCTCTTCAATGATTCACTTCATCTTCTTCTTCATCAAGAGAGAGCTCTCTAGGTTTTTGAGAGGTGAAGAAAATTAGTGAGAAAAATAAATCTAAAGTGAGCAAAATTCCTACTTCATCAACATACACTAGATTAGCCATTTAGTTTAGGTTTTTTGCTTCACTAATTCATAATTAGTGAAGAGGTAGCTTGAGTTAGTGTCTCCTCGACGTAGATAATCTTCGGCCTTGAAGATTTCAAGCAAGCTTGTTCCTTTCACCTTGTGGAGTCCAACTAGAGTCTGGGAGACACTACTTGGAGCAAAGGGACCACTACACGGAGCTATTGAAGTGAAGGACCGGTATACAAAGGTTATATTCAATGTTCACTTAGATGTAAAGTTGTTTACATTCTTGTTTCGTTTAATTCTCTTGTTAAGATTCTAAGTCTAAGGTTGTTTAGCATGGCAATTTTTTGAAAACGGCATGGAAGATGCCTCTCGAAATCTCGCTGTCATGCTAGGTAATGCTACAATTGTGAGATTCTTTATCAACCAGGCAAGGTGAATGTTGTAGCTGATGCTTTGAGTCGGAGGCCCGGTGGTAGTTTGTCCTATTTGAGCACAGTTCAGAGACAGGCTTTACAGATTGGCAGATTTTATTCGACAGTAGAGTACAGTTTGAGTTCACTTCCACCGAAGGGCAGCTTGCTCATGTCCGGGTCCGTCCACTTTTACTTGATCGCATCCGGGAGGCACGGTCTGACGATGCTCGTTTGTTAGAGATTTTGGAGCAGGTTCGGCAGGGTAGAGATTTGGAGTTTGTGATTGATGAACAGGGAGTGCTACGATTTGGGACTCGTCTATGTATAGAAGATTTCGAGAGGCTGAGATGCGAGATCTTAGAGGAGGAACATCAGTTAGCATACAGCGTTCATCCAGGTTCCACCAAGATGTATCGTGACTTGAGAAATATCTACTGGTGGGAAGTGCTGAAGAAAGATGTTGCAAATTTCGTTTCGAGATGCTTGACTTGCCAGCAAGTCAAGGCCGAGCATCAGAGGCCGGCGGGAGAGTTATAGCATTTGCCCATTCCGGAGTAGAAATGGGAGCAGATCTCTATGGATTTCATTGTAAGCGTACCTAGGTCCAGTCGAGGGTATGACTCTATTTGGGTGATTGTAAACCGGTTGACGAAAGCAGCTCACTTCCTTCCAGTGAAGACCACTTTCGGATTTGCTCAGTATACTCAGATCTATATTGATAAGTTTGAGCGACTACACGGCGTTCCGAATTTCATTGTTTCCGACAGAGGCACCCAGTTCACCTGCCATCTTTGGCAGAAACTTCAGGAGACCTTGGGCACCCGTTTGAGTTTCAGTACAGCTTTCCATCTGCAGACCGATGGTCAGTCAGAGCGGACTATACAGACTCTCGAGGATATGCTACGAGCGTGCGTACTAGATTTCGGTGGCAGTTAGGATCGTCACTTGCTATTGATAGAATTCTCCTACAATAACAGTTTTCAGGAGACAATTCAGATTGCACCTTTCGAGGCTTTGTATGGGAGAAAGTGTCGATCGCCAGTTTGTTGGACAGAGCTCAGCTAGAGCAGGATTTTGGGACCGCAGCTAGTTCAGGAGACTACAGAGAAGATCCAGTTGATTCAGGACAGGATGAGAGCGGCCCAGAGCAGACAGAAGTCTTATGCCAATCGCCGTCATCGCAGATATGAGTTCGCCGTGGGTGATCATGTTTTCTTACGGGTCTCACCGATGAAGGGCGTGCTGAGGATCGGAAAGAAAGGGAAGCTTACTCCCTGATATGTGGGTCCTTTCGAAATCCTTGAGCGAGTCGGTTCCGTTGCCTATCGTTTGATACTTCCGCCCAGTTTTTCGGATGTACACCCCATATTTCATGTATCGATACTTCGCAAGTACCTTCATGACCCTTCTCACGCGATTCAGCATCAGACGATCTAGCAAGAGCGCGATCTTTCCTTCACCGAGCAGCCGGTAGTTATCCTGGATTGGCAAATAAAGAAACTACGGTCAATGCTTTTACCGTCCGTGAAGGTTCTATGGCATGGCCCGAACAGAGAAGATGTCACGTAGGAAGCCGAGAGCGAGAAGTGGAAGAAATTTCCCTATCTCTTCGAAGGTATGCGTAGTTAGATTTTAAATTCGGGGACCGAATCTCTTTAAGGGGGGAAGATTGTAATGTTTTAAAAATCATTAAAATAAGTATAGATTAATTAGTGGTATAACATGCGTTTTTCAATAAAACCTAGTTAATAATTATTTCTACATAGACAAAAATATACCTATTTGCTTATGTGATTATTTATTAATTATGTACTTAATTAATTATTTATTTAATTATTTGTTTATTTATTTATTAAAAATTATATTTTAAATGCTATTACACACTAATCTAGTGTTAACCATAGGTTAGTATAGGTTAAAACAAGTTTTTTTGCAACCATGACAACTAAAACATATTTTTTTAACATGCTTATTCATTTAAAAATTATGGATGGTTCTAGATTTTTGTGAAAAAGAAAAATAAAAATAAAATTGAATAAGAGGCATGGTGGATTAAATGAGGGGTGAGGGGTGTGTTATGGCTTGAGCACTCTCTAACTCTCTAGATATTTCTTCTTCTTCTTCTCTCTTCTTAGAACAAAAATCCTTCTCTACCTCACTTAAAATCCTATCCAAATCATCATAAATATTTCATTAAACCTTTCCAAAATCCTAATCCAAACCTCTTCAAAAGTTTCCTTCAAGCAAGTTTTCATTTTGGCCGCTATCTTATCAAGTTAGGACCTTCATCATCTCTTGGTAAGGTATGAGTCAAGTTTATTTCTTGTTTTGATAATCTTTTGTCATAATTATTCATAATTACGTTTTAGGATTGTAATTAAAGCAAATCTTAAGTTTCAAGAGAGGGTTAAGTCAAGTTTTGGGTTTTAATGACTTTTAGGGTAATCATGACTCATATTAGGGTAGTTAAGAGTAGTTTAGTGTCTAATAGTCTTGTTAAACTATCAAGTTTGCACTAAAACACCTTAATGTTTCAATTAGTGTTGAATACCGTTTTTAGTTATAGGTTAGGGTTCTTATGAATCTGCTATCAACCCAGACACTTTTGTGAGAAGTTACAATTACTATAAGATAGTTTTTGGACCAGGAATTCACCCTCAAAACCCGAGCCCCCATATCAACTTTGTGGCCGCAATTTTATTAGTTCTGGAAGAAATTTGCGGCCAGGTTAGGGGGTCAGGAGATGGATCTTGGTCGAGGGCTCTCTGTTGCTCTATTTAAGTCTTTAGTGTGCGCAACTTTCTCTAGTTGTACCCCTATAAAAATATGAGACCATTTTACCTTAAATTAAGCGTTTTGTTAATGTACGATACGAACGTTTCGATTCTAGTTTTGGCATTTTCTTTGGAAAACAGCCTTTAGGGTGGTCTTAGACGTTGTTGCACACGTTTAGCGCACCAAGTTTACATGTGTTTAACCCGTGAGAGTTAGATCGCTCGTATAGTATTTGATTCGCGTTATATCGGATTCCTAGCCTCACATGCTATGTTTGTGCAATTCTAGGATCGATTGCGGAGACGTCGGAAGCGGCTTGGAAAGGAAAGGCGGTGGTCGGATTCGATTAGCCGAGACATTCCGGTGAGTAGATTTAAACATATATGGGAGAATCGTTCGGATGGCGTAAAGAACCCGATAGTTAGAATTTAATTACAATTCTTGTATTCATGTGCTTATACCCATATCCATATTGCATACACATCATCATCATGCACCTTGATATTATCAAACTAGGACACTTGCACCATTACCAATGGTTCATGCCGCACGTGCACTATCCTGTATATACACACACGCCATTGGTAATTTCTATGTCACGTACACTATAGAATTTACTTGATAACTTCCATGTTTGCATTTGCATCATTATGACATATAAATCTTCAAGCCATTCATCTAGTTGCATCATATTGATATCATGGACATTCGCCGTCATCGATATATTCATGTATTATGAATTTTCTTGGAGATTTCCGTTTTCATGAGATTTCTGGATTTGGAAAACTGCAAGTGAATTTTATAAACCTATGATCATTTTAAAAGAAAAATGCGGTTTCTCGTGATATGATGTGTGGCGTCCACCATGAGTTTTCTCGGTTCTAGAGTTATGTATATACCCGATTCGAGGAGAGAGGAGGCATCGTCTGCAGGTACATGGTGGACCCAGTAAGGTACCCCGGGGCAAGAAGGCCGTATAGAGAAACGTTGAGCCTGACAGATGAACAATAAATACCGGTGATTGTTAGCCCGGTGGATATCCGGAGGATACCGACCGGAGTAGCATGATTCAGATGGATTTGAGGGCCGATCTAAGTGACGGCACCCGAGATATCGAGATATTGAGTGTCGATGCTTGACACTGGATTATGTTGTTTCTATTGATGATACTTTGGTTTTACCATACCAAAATCTATTAAGATAAAACTCAGTTTTCGCGTAGCTGATATACCCAGATTTCATACTTGATCACTTATTCATGTCGCATTTACACTAGTACATCGCATCATAGTTCACACTTAGGATCTGACGCATTTAAATGCATGCTTGCGATTGTCTCATGTGATGTTACTTACTACACACGAGCTGGCAACTCACCCCCGTTGTGCCACAGTATCTTGCAGGACCGACCCATCTTCATAGCCGCGGCGGGCGCACTGTTACTACTTCTGCCATTTCCTTTTGCTTCGACTTTTGGGCACGATACTTGTTGTTGGGTTTTGAGGATATTTTTTAGTCTTCCACCATGTATATTTACTTTTGTATCTGGTACACTCCATCTACCACTTGTATATTTGACCTAGAGGCGAGACTGTAAGACTTGTATTATATTGATATCTGATGTCGAGCTCGTGTGAGCCGGCTTTTATGTTTTCTTGTGGGCGATGTTTTCTATTTATTGTTCCTTTATTGTTTTCGCACTATTATGATATATGCCTGTGTTTGTGTTTCGCCAATTCGGCAAAGAGCTAGCTCCCACTTGGGGATGTCTATTATGATTGATTTTATATGTTCATGTTATGTATCGGTTTTGTGATCAGTTTTTACAAAGGAAATGCTGCCGAAATTTTCATAAAACTTGAGTCTTCAAAAGATTTTTGATACAACTTTTTCATGTTTAGATTAACCTTTTTAAACAAGTACTTTATCACTTATTTTATTTCACAATTTAGATTTCTGGGATTTTGGCTTACTTGAATTCGTTACGCCTTTAGACGTTGCGTGATTTAAGTGCCAGTTACGTTCCACCTTCGGGTCGTGACAGTAGAGAGGATGGAGGAGTTGAAGAAGGAGGAGGAGATCAAGAAAACAATAAGGATGAAGACTCCATGCTTGCTAGAACCATCCCCTCTCTCTTTTCTCTCTCTCATTCTCTGTCCTCATTATTCCTAGTCACTTCATGTCTCCTTCATATCATTTTCATTTTCTTTTCTTTTTTCTTTAAAACAAATAAATAACAAACTAGTATGAAACCATGCATGAAACACAATGCAATGTGTCATGGCGCATTAAACATGGTTAATAAAAATGACTTGCTTTAATGCACACTTAATGAAATACTAATTAATTTTAAAATAAACTTGTATGTAAATAATTGTATGATAATTTATAAAAGCTCAAATCCGATAAATGCTTTCATAATTAATAACTCATATTAATTTCCAAATATTTTCCGAATATAGGTATATAATTATATCATTCTACGAAAATAATAATATTTTGGGTTTCAGAAAAACCCAATATGGATATGTGTTTTCGTAAATTGGTATAATTATACATACATTTAATTTTGGGATTAATTGGGAATAAAATGAATTTATAATTATGAGGATATTTGTTAAATATGGTTTTCTTTAATTGGTTTTAAGATAATTCTTTATACCGACCATTTTACTAAAAGTAAGTTTTCCCTCCTAATTTTACACTTAAGTTGCCATGACATGTTAAGGAGGGATTAACATTTCTTGTGTTTTAACTGTTGGTTTTACTTGTTTTTGTGATTTAAAGAGAGGGAGGGAGATATGGAGGCATGGGTGTTAGTGAGAGAGGGTACATGAGAGGTATGGGCAAGAGAGAGAGAGAGAGAGAGAGAGAGAGAGAGGGGAGAGGTTATACTACATGTCTCATATTTTTCCTTCACCCTCATTTCTTCATATAATTCCCCTTCTTCTTCTTATCCAAACACAAATACACCCATTGCTCACCTAAGAAATTCAATCCTATACCAAAATACACTCAACTTCATCAAAAAAACTTGGATTCCTTCATCCCAAATATCAATTATAGCAAGTAGCACCACTTGAAACCATCACTAAACTTCTAATGGCCTCCTTCCAAGCTTAAGATCCGCATTTCCATTCAAAGAGGTAAAAACACCACATTTTCTAGTTTACTTGTAACACTTTCTATGACAAAGTTCGTTTTGGAGCTAAAGTTCATGTTTTCATACTCTTGAGATTTCAAAAGAGGTGTTTTGAGGTGAATGTGTATTAGGATGGTTCCTTGACTATTCACAGCCTTATTAGGGATAGATAAGGGTATTTTAATGCAAATATTCTTGGGTTAAAATGTTTTTAAGTTGCAAAACATGGTTTTCATGAATTTTTTGTGTTCAAATTGAATCTGGAGCAACCTGGGAGCTCTAAAAAATAAATAGAGACTACTGTGAGGTGCTATGAATGGTAGAAGACCACTGTAGAAGTCCGAGCCTATACTTCCTTGTTCTCGCCGCAGATAAATCCATACTGGCCGCAATTTGTGGCCAAGAAATTTAGTTAGGGTTTGGTCTATAGCTCACACACTTAATAATTAATCTTATTTTATATGCTAAATTGTCCCAGATTCCCTGAGTGAAAATCTGGAGTTGTTTTACTTAGCTTTTTGACGATGTCTTACGGTTTTTAAACATGGTTTTTTGGATTTTTATGTTATGACTTGGTTGTTCGACGTTTGTACGTCGACGCCAGGGGTATTTTGTCATTTTGGCATGCATTTACCATAGGTTCTAACCTATGTGCGCTTCGCTCGTCGTTTCGATTTTGATATAGGTTTTTATGCGATTTTGTTACAATTTCGATTGTAGGTACAATCGTGGGGATTTCCAAGACGACAAAAAAAGGCAAGGCATTCGTCGGCTTCAACTAGAGCAAGGCGTGTATCGGTGAATAGATGTATATCTACAGGGGAAGTGATTGAGCAGAAAAACGTAACGATATGTTATGCGTTCTACTTCCTGCGATCAAGTCGGGTTCACTTGTAGCTGGCCGGATGAGTACGAGTTGTCCATTGGGGAATGGTATGCATTTTCATTCTTTTTTTAGACGAGTCAATTAAAGAATGTATAAGTTTGTTCAATTCTATCCTAAGTGTTTGTATTTTTATGTTCAAGAAAGCATGCTAGGCTTAGGGTTGGTTAGTAGAGTTAGGAATTAGTCTTATGCTTGTCTTGTACCATCCTTGAAATGAAGTCGGGATAATCGGAAGTAGCAGGGATTAGGAGGACATAGGAATGGGATTTGCGAGTTTAAGCATGCTTTCCAACGCTAAATCCATTCCTAGGGCCTTTTTTCCGTCCGTTCCATACTCTTATTTCCAACCCTAGGCCAAACACACACAACCAAGTCTCCAATTAGGTCACAACTACATGTCACGTTGTAGTGCGCTTAAAATAATTATCAACTTAGGTCGCGGCTATATGTCACTTATAGCGCGCTTAAGGGAGGGGGTTGTGTTTGTTTGGTCTACGTTCGCTTCAAGTTGTTTGGCGAAGAGATGCACAATGGATTTTTTCATCCCTTATACCAACCTTCCTTAGCCCAAACGAGTAAATTATTCACACATTAAAAGAAAAATAAAACAAGAAAGGAGAAAAGAAAGAATGGAAAAATACTGTTTTAACAAAAGATAACAAGCTAACTACTTTAGCCCACACCTAACCAAAAGACTCCATTGAGTATCATGGCTTGAAAATAAAGATTAGAAAAGAAGAAAAAATAATAACATAATAAAAACAACAACTACTTAAACAACAAATAATAAAAGTTATAATAGGAATTAAAATGCAATGCAAAAATAAATAAAGATACAAGGTAAGAAAATACTCTCATCTTCATTAATCTTCCACTCAAAAGCTTTCACTACATTTTCTTGGAAAATAGATGAAGAAGAAGAAAACTACACTAAACTATACTAATCCTAAAGAAAAAGAACATCCTCACTTGGCTCAAATCTGGAGTATATATAGGCAGAGGAGCGAAACCCTAGTGGTGTATTCTGAGCCTATGTTTAATTACAGAAACACCTCAGAAAAATTGTCGCGAGATAAGATGATGTGACCGTGGATCCGCCGCCTAAACCCCCATAACTTCGTACTTCCGCGGTCCTTTGGAAGAGTTGGTGCGCCATTTTTTCTATGCTTCTTCGTGTTGCTTTGTTCTTCTCTTTGACAGGTTCAAAATTGCAAAATGATTCCAAAATATTCTTAGATTCACAACAGTCCACAATTGCAACTCTTTTTGTCTTTTAGCCTTGATCTCACTCAAGCCCCGTGTTGCACCTTGTTTCTTGTGCTGCCTTCCTCACTGTCTGTGCTTGTCCGAGACACGAATGACCGCTATATTCGTCTTGTCTCTTGAACCAGTAGACAGCACCAGACGGATGTGGATGACCACAACCCGGATTTTATCTGTTCTTGGCAGATATTCTGAACTTTGTCATAATTGTAGAGATTTTGGATGATTTGCGTTATTCTGGACTGAGAACCTGTAACCTGTAATTATGTAGCAAACATGGATCAAAAGCACCTACCTATATACAAATGAGCATAAGAATGAGCGGTATTAAATGCAATATTCTGTTGTAAACATGAAGTCGGGTGCATAATGTATAGCACCTCCGCAATCGTAGTAATTAGAATACTATATATTATAGAAATATATACCTACCCTATGGGGTTTGTTAGAACACTAGATGCATATATTCATATATTTAGTAGATAATTATTTATGTAGGGTCTATTTCCTAGGTATCAGGCTATATATTTTTACATACAAGTATATAGGCGTATATGATATAGGTATATATATGATTATGGTTTTATATTGTATGCGACTAGGTGTCCCTACTTTCTATGATATGAGTTGGCATACGCGACTATTGATCCGTTCTGTATTGATTGGATGATATCATACAAGGGAGATTCCGTAAATGTTATGAGGAGGATAGACTGCCGAATACAGCCGATACCCTTTCGACTCGAGGAGTCTTACTAAATCCCGATTGGGACTTCATCAGATATTTGGGGCTATACTTATTTTGAAAATTAACAATTTGTTACGTACTTTTAAATGATAACGTCAAGGGTGCACTACGAATTTTCAAATGATATCTATTTCAAAGACATCATAGTCTCTTATTTCCAAAATAGCGTTTCGTGCTATTTTAAACTATAATTTTATGGCTCATACGTAGTTAGATATTTTAAACGCTTGCTCACGTTACGATTTCCTTATTTCTGTATACGCTCGCACTTCAATTACTTATGATATATATACTATGTTTATACTATTAGCTCTAATTAATTTCGTTTGTAAGGACACTCACACCATTATCGATAATTTCATGTTGCACTTACACATAATCATATGCTACACCCACACATCATCGATAAGCGTCATGCCACGTACACAAATAGAACTTGCCATGTTATTTCGCATCATACTATATTCCTGCCAGTACCTTAGATCACTGTTCAATACATATTTGCATGTATTACACCATTGTTCTGTACTTTTATTTGTTCCATTATTTCCATATTCTTATGCGATAGGGTTTTCATAAGATTTCTGTTTCTATAAGATTTGAGAAACCGTGGATATGATTTTATAAAACCTGTGAATGTTTTAAATGTGGTTTTCTCTTGATATGATAATTTGTTGGCCACCATGAGTTTTCTGTGTTTTGATGATATGAGTATTATTCAAATCGAGGCAGGGGGAGAAATCGATTGCGGATACATGGTGGACCCGGTATGGTACCTATGGGCAAGAAGCCCGTATAGTAAGGCGGGTGAGCCTAGCAACGACGAGGCCGACTGGTGATAGTATGGAAACTTGGCGCATATCCGGAGGATATCGACTGGAGTTATATGTTGCACTTGGATATGCGGGCCGATCTGAGACACGGAGCCTGGGATATGAGGATTTCGAGTGTCGATACTGGACACGGGATTTATGAGAATTCGAGTGTCGATGCTGGACACTCAGTTGTTTTTATGAAGATTTTGAGTGTCGATGATGGACACTCATTAGATGATATATATATATATATATGAGAATAATGGAGGAAAGATGCCATAGGAGGGAATTTCCTCCTATGGCGTCGAAAAAACACACCCTCCATCGTGTTTTCCGACGATCGGAATGCATCATCTTCATCGTTATCATCTAAGATGTGGGTACACCAAATTTCATGTGGTTATACAACTTTTTCATCGTTGAATTAGTGGATTCAAAATTAACGGTTTACCGACAATAGAACTTTTTACATTGCTAAATCAATGGTGAAAAAGTTATAGAATAGCATGAAATTTTGTGTACCCACATCTTAGATGATAACGATGATGATGATCATTCCGATCGTCGGAAAACACGATAGAGGTTGTGTTTTTTCGATGCCATAGGAGGAAATTCCCTTCTATGGCCTCTTTCCTCCATTATTCTATATATGTATGTATGTATGTATATGTATATGTATATGTATATGTATATGTATATGTATATGTATGTATGTATGTATGTATGTATGTATGTGTGTGTGTGTTATGGTTGACATATTTCCACATATCGATTTTTCATGAGGATCAAGTGTGTTATGCATGATCCAATATGACGCACTTATTGATACTGACATGATATTTATGTATATACGCGTTCGCATTCGTTATCACATAGTATGATAATATTATATAGTATGACCTACGTAGATCCTTATGCGTTCGATTTCTACCTGATGATATTTTCTACTCACGAGTTGGAAACTTACTCCCGTTGTGTTGGCTATAGTGCTGTAACACCTTAGAATGCGATTAGTTTTAATTAAGAAATTATGCGGGTTTTGAAGAAAAAGTTTACCAAATTGGATTCCTCAGATTTTATATCAATTAATTATTATTTTATTATTACTTTATATGACTTGCACACACACGTGCACGTTAATGTGAGGGTTAGTTAGTGTTAATTTCGTTAGGTGACCATGACACCTTAAGCAATCCATGTCCTAATTAACCTTGCCTTAACCTTCTCTAGAAATTTTGGTGTATGAGAAATACCTTGTTTGGATTGAGAGAGGTGGCTAGTGAGTCATGAGGCATTAATGGAGAATTAATGAGGTGAGGGGAGGAGAGTGAGTGTAAGGGAAAAGGTTCACCCTACACTCACCTCTCACTAATTAATCTCTCTCACTCCCTCATTCTCTCTCACTCTCAATTATTGTTCATTTCCCTCAACCCCAAACTGAACCCTCACTCACTCATCACAAAAACCTTGCTAAACTTCATAAAAATCCATGGAAAACACTTCAAATGTCTTGAATTAGCCACTTGGTTGCCTTGGAGCTTGGAAAGCTAGGATTTTTAAGCAAGAGTGGCTAGGTAATGACCTCAAACTGATATTTAGGAGTTAAATTGTTGTGTTTCCTTGTTGTTATGGATTGGAACACTAAAGGTATCATTTTGTGCAAAATATCATAATTTTAGTGTCAACTTTTGTATCTGTGATCTGCTGTAGAACCAGGTGTTTGTTGGAAAAGTTCCTATCACGGTGACATAGTGTTGAGGTACAGAACCCACCATAAAAACCTGAGACCACCCCTTCAAGTTTGGGCCGCAAATTTATTGGTTCTGGCCGCAAATTGCGGCCAGAGTGGGGGCTGGGGAGTTGAGTCTTTATCGTGGGGTCTCTGGGATTGTTTGTGGTCTCGTGGTACTTGCAACTTTCACCAATTATTTGTGTATCGAAATCTGGGACCACTTTGCTATATTCTAGTGTTTTGAGTACGCGTGTTACGTTATCCGACCCGGTTCGTGATCTTGTGTAGCTGTTGCACTTGGGCTGGTTTTGGTGTGTCACCACACACGTTAGCCGTTAGACGAACACTTGTGGGTCGGATTGGAGTTGGTGCGTTGGTCAAACGTATTGTAAGTCCATATTGCGACCCCCGGTTCTTACGGGGAGGCGGAAACGGTATAAAAATCAAATTTTTAGTGCAAGAAGCAACATGGACTAAACAAGGTCGGGATCGTGTCTAAACTAAACTAGCAAAAAACGCTAAAAGGAGTTAGCTACTCGGATGAGGGTTATACCTAAACTTGAACTCCTTCTTCTTGAAATCTTGTAGAGGTTGATGGTTCTCTTTTGTCGCCTTCTTCCGTCGAAGATGGATCCACCTCGAGGGTTCGACCTTGGGCTCTTTCTCGGACTTGGAGTGAACTAGAATCTCCGGTTTGCTAATCCTTTGATCCTAGGGTGAGTAGAGAGTGACTAGGGTTTGCTTTTCCTTTTAAAAGAGAAGGATTCTCAACTCATGAGAGGGTTTCTCTTTACTAGAGGAAGAAGAAGATGAAGAGAGGAGAGAGAATGAGAATGATAGAATGAGCTATTATTTTCTCTTCTTGCAACCATAATGCAAAAGAATAATATTATCTAAATGATAATAATTGAAAATGAGAATAGTTGATGGTAGTGTTTGGAATGACCACAACCATGCTTCATTTAAAAATGTAAGCATAAATCAAGGAAGACTTTTGAAGGCATGAAAGTGGTCAATGGTCAACAAGTCAACCAAGGTCAACAAGTCAACAAAGAACAACCATAACATAATTCTCATTTAATTATTATTATTAATAGATAATAAATAAATCCATTAGGGTTTGGAAAATAAAGACTGTCAACTGTGCATACGCACCCGTTCCGAAACCCTAATGAAAAACCTCATTCTCCTCCTCAAGCAACTGTGCATACACACCTGCATTCTCGTTCCGAAAAAACAAGAATACCAAGATATAAAAGCAACCCCAAATATATATACCAGTATCTGGCTCAAACCAGAGCCTGCCAGTATAATCCGTCCGGACTCCAAACGTGCACAAGTGCGCGGATGAGAACGAACCCTGTCGCAAAACCATGCGACCTCTACTCTGTTTTGCCCAGAGGCGAATACCCTCTGTGTGGGACTCTAAAGACTCGACACTACGCTGGCAGTGGGTTTAACCACAGACCGCAAGCGGCACTAGCTGTGCATAACGATCCCCAGGTAGATGTCGACAAGAAGGCTGACGAGGTGAAACCCCATCTGAACTCCTACTGAGTCTGAATGTGACAGTCTCCGTACAGTCCGGTCTGTTCGTCTGATACATCGCATGGCGGGCCTAGGGGGTGGTAAACGTCAGTCCCCCAATAGCGGTACAAGTCGTGCCGGAGCGAAGCCCAAAACACCCTGAGATAACACTGGAAACCTACCAGTATATCTCGTTTGCCCTGGCCAGGGACTACTCGTGTAATGGCTCTCCTAGACACAGCGCGATGTCAACCCCCAATACCGGGAGAGACGAATCCTGTCTAACCGTCACTGCCTCCAAGTGCTTCGGGACTGCACCCAACCACCACCTGTTTGCACGACTCCTTTGAGCCGTGGTAGGGTAGTGATCAAAGTGCAGTGGGAACACACTTGAGGCGAAGTGCCAGTGTCAAGTCAGCGGACTAAGCTGTACTCATGTCACCTGGGAACTGATAACTGACGATAGGTATAATACCAACCTGTCAGTTCCCTACGAGTCCTGTCCAGTGTACTCGTAACCCAACGAGCACCCGTATACTATCTCCAGTACGACGTACTGATGGCTGTGGGACAGACCATCTCCCACACTGGGATGAGAAGCGCATACGCTAGTCTACTCCGGAGTATCGATGCCCCGTCTCGATAGTCCTGCGACTAGGGACCTGTATAAGGATGTGCCTATAGATTACCCAGCCCCCACTTGTGTGACTGCCATCACAACGCTGGTAATCAAGCAAAGATCCTAAGGGCTCCACTAATGCGTATAAGTGATATACTGAAATAAACACAAGTACACATTGAAGTAGAAACAAACCAAGTAGCATACTACTATTTTGAGCAAGATTGTATATACAAGGTGAATATCCCAAGCATCCATTAAGTAATATACAAACTAGTATGATACAGTAATGGCCTCTAGGGCATATACACTAACAATCTCCCACTTGCACTAAGGCCATGTACTGGCGTATCGAAGACCTATCATCTCGATCAGCCGCTCGAACTGAGTCTGGGGTAGGGCCTTGGTGAATGGATCTGCAGTGTTCTCTTCTGAAGCAACCCTCCGAACCTCGATCTCCTTGCGATCCACGATCTCCCTGATCAGGTGATACCGCCTCAAGATGTGCCTGGATCTCTGATGGGACCTGGGTTCCTTCGCTAAAGCTATAGCCCCGTTGTTGTCGCAATACAGAGGTATTGGGTCAACAATGGACGGAACCACCTGAAGTTCTTTCAAGAACTTCCTCATCCAGACAGCTTCTTTTGCGGCATCAGATGCAGCGATGTATTCCGCTTCCATCGTCGAGTCTGCAACGGTTTCCTGTTTGGAACTCTTCCAACACACCGCCCCTCCATTGAGGGTGAAGACAAAACCCGACATGGACTTGGAATCATCCTTGTCACTCTGGAAGCTGGAGTCAGCAAAGGCCTCGATCTGGAGGTCTTTTCCGCCATACACCAAGAACATCTCCTTAGTCCTTCTCAGGTACTTGAGAATGTTCTTTACTGCTATCCAGTGTTTCTCCCCAGGGTTTGACTGATACCGGCTTACTACACTCAGTGCATAAGCTACATCCGGTCTGGTACACAACATCGCATACATTATAGAGCCTACCGCAGAAGCGTAGGGTATAATAGACATGCGATCCCTCTCCAAATCAGTCTTGGGAGACATCTCTTTAGAGAGGGTGATCCCGTGACAAGCCGGTAGGTTACCGCGCTTGGAATCTTCCATACTGAATCTTTTCACTATGGTGTCGATGTACCTGGACTGAGAAAGTCCCAATATCCTCTTGGATCTATCACGATGGATCCGGATCCCCAGGATGTATGAGGCATCACCCAGGTCTTTCATGGAGAACCTTTGTGACAAGAACCCCTTGACAGATTGTAGCATAGGAATGTCATTTCCTATCAAGAGAATGTCATCCACGTATAAAACGAGGAATACTACAGTTCTCGCTACAAATCTACTATAGATGCATGGTTCATCTGGATTTTTGATAAAGCCAAATTCTTTGACTGTCTCATCAAAGCAGATGTTCCAACTCCGCGATGCCTGCTTTAGTCCATAGATGGACTTAAGCAACTTGCACACCTTTCCGCTGCTCCCACTCTGAATGAAACCCTCTGGCTGGTCCATATAGACACACTCCTCTAAATTTCCATTTAGAAAAGCTGTCTTTACGTCCATTTGCCAGATCTCATAATCGTGGAAGGCAGCAATGGCAAGAAGGATCCGAATGGATTTCAGCATGGCTACTGGAGAAAAGGTTTCGTCGTAGTCCAAGCCAGGTCTTTGACGAAAACCCTTTGCTACCAGCCTAGCTTTATAGGTCTCAACCTGTCCATCTACACCAATCTTCCTTTTGAAGATCCACTTGCATCCTACGGGTTTTACCCCGTCTGGAGCAATGTCCAACGTCCATACTTTGTTGGTGTACATGGACTCCATTTCGGTCCGCATTGCATCCAGCCATTTCACTGAGTCAACGCTCTGAACGGCCTGCTGGAAGCTAGTAGGCTCATCATAATCTATGATGCAATCCTCTCTATCCCCGTCTATGAGAAAACCGCAGTATCTCTCGGGCGGATGAGACTGCCTACTACTCCTGCGGAGCGGCATAGGAATGTCCTGTTCTGTTGAACCCTCTGGTTCCACTAAGCTTTCAGTAACAGTCTGTGGTTCTGGAACCTCTTCCAGTTCTATTGTGTTCCCACTTATCTGGGTTTCTAAAAACTCAGTTTCCAAGAAGCGGGCATGCTGAGAAACAAAGACCTTTTGCTCCTCAGCGGAATAGAAAAGATACCCCCTGGAGTTCCTTGGGTATCCCACAAACTTACACTGTACTGAACGTGCCTCAAGTTTGTCCGCATGCTGCTTTTTTACAAAAGCTGGACATCCCCATACCTTAAGATAGTTAAGACAGGGTTTCTTCCCAGTCCACATCTCATATGGGGTGGTAGGCACAGTCTTGGTGGGAGCCTTGTTCAAGAGATACGCAGCTGCTTCTAGTGCATATCCCCAGAATGATCGCGGCAACTCAGCGTTACTCATCATGGACCGCACCATATCCAATAGGGTGCGGTTCCGTCTCTCCGATACACCGTTATGTTGCGGGGTGTAAGGAGGAGTAAGTTGAGAGAGAATTCCGTTCTCTTTTAAATAGTCCAGGAATTCGGCACTTAAGTATTCTCCACCTCGATCCGATCTTAGAATCTTAATACTTTTGCCGGTCTGTTTCTCTACTTCATTCTTATACTCCTGGAATTTTCCAAAGGCCTCGGACTTATGTTTCATTAAGAAGACATAACCGTACCTTGAGAAGTCATCCGTAAAAGTAATGAAGTAAGAATGTCCGCTTCGGGCATGTGTAGACATTGGACCGCACACGTCACTGTGTACGAGTCCCAAGAGCTCGCTCGCTCTTACTCCATGTCCAGTAAACGGAGTCTTTGTCATCTTTCCTTTGAGACAAGATTGACAAGTGGCATATGATTGATATTCGAACGCATTCAAATATCCTTCTGTATGCAACTTATTCAACCTTCTCTCATTGATGTGACCCAATCTACAATGCCATAAGAAAGTCTGATTTATTTCTGGAGACTTTCTTTTGTGTGTATTCTGGACATTGAAAATCTGTGGTTGGTTTAACACGTATATACCATTACTCAGAGTACCTGACCCAATCAATACTTGATTAAGGTGAATGTTTACAACATTACTTACAAACGCAAATTCATAACCTTCTTTAGAAACTAAAGATACAGAAATGATATTACAAGTTGCGTTGGGTACAAAAAAGCAATTACGCAAAACCAAAACATGTCCATCTGACATTCCCAGGTGATAGTCCCCCACGGCTTTAGCATCCATGCTAGCTCCGTTCGCAACTCTGAGGGTCATGTCACCTGCCTTCAAATCCCTACGGTTTCTCAACGCCTGCAAAGAATTACAGATATGAGATCCTGATCCGGTATCCAATACCCAGGAAGTAGAGTTTATTGAAAGACAGTTTTCAATAACATACACACCTGAAGCTGAAGCTGCAACCTGCTTCAATTCCTGTGTTCTGGCCTTCCAGGCCCTGCAATCATTCTTCCAGTGTCCTTTCTTATGACAAAAGAAGCATTCTTCCTTATCCACAAGCTTCCCCGCTATCTTTGTTGCTTTCCCTTTTCCCTTCGTATCCACTTTACTAACACCGCCCCTTGGTTTGGCGGGGGCCTTCTTCTTCTTTCCCTTGGCTTTCGCCTTGGACCTAGAAGAAGATGATCCTCCTACAAACAAAGTGGATGTATCCCTACTTTTCTGTAGGGTGCCCTCTGCGCTCCTCAGCATGTTGAGGAGCTCTGATAGTTCAACCTCTTTTTCTTGTAGGTTGAAGTTCAGTATAAACTGGGCGTAAGTGGAAGGAAGGGACTGGAGAACTATATCCGTATATAGCTCACTCTCCAATGTGATCCCTAGGTCAGCGAGCTCCTCAATGTAGCCGATCATCTTTAGCACGTGCTCGGCTACTGATGATCCGACGGCCATCTTTGTCGAAAACAACTTTTTCGACGCTTCGTATCTTGCGATACGTGATTGCTCTCCATACAGTTCTTTTGTATGGAGCAATATGGACTCCATGTCCATATTCTCATGCCTCCTCTGATGTTCGTTGTCCATCGAGGCAAGCAGGAGGCACTTGGCCTTCGCGCTATCAATCTCCCAAGTCTTGCGGATTTCCTTATCCGCGACGCTGGAAGTTGGACCAGGGACAGGGGGAGCTTTGGTGGTAAGAAGATACCCCAGCTTGTCATAAGTGATTGCTATCTTGACATTCCTGAGCCAATCTTTGTAGTTTGGCCCTGTCAGCTTGTTTTTATCTAGGAGTAACTTAAGTCCAGTCATGTTGATTGGTCGCTGCAATTAGGAGAGAGAAGAAGAAACACTCAGCATGATGCTCTTGCAAGTTTAGAGTGGTTTTTAGTTTGTCTAAACAGGATGGCTCCCACTGTTTCTCGAATCCCTCCTCAAACCATAAAGGAAGAATTAGTCAGGATCAATCCCACCGTACAATACTTGCTTAACCGTTCAGCCAGGCCGGTGTCGGTACTTCGAGGGAGGTTTTCCAACGCTTTCGCGAAGTTCCTTAATTAAAGAACCTCTTTTCCCTGGGGGCGTAACCCCGCTAACACCTTTCTAGGCACCTACTAGGTTTATAGCATTGATCGTTAAGTGAGAAATTTCCCGAGGAGTAGCATATACTCACAGTAGGATCGGGATCCAAATATCATCGCGTGACGAAAATGAAGGAATCCTACCATAATCATCACACTCCAAATGGTATGCAAATCTAGCAAGTTTCAGTACTTATGAAACTCCCGATGTGGATTTTTGCCCCATGCTCTTATGACCTTGACGAAGGTCAACAAATCATAAGTCACATGTCAAGTTCTGCCCGTCATTATCCAGGTTAATTTGAATCCACCCGTATATACCCTTGACGAAGGTCAACAAGGTAATGCGAGTGTCCCAAACCAACGCATCTATCTATGCTACATATGAACACCCAATAGCTACCAATCACTATGCCTTGACGAAGGTCAACAAACACAGCTTGAATACTATTGAATATTCATACGAAACGACGGAGGGCTACGAATGGTTTTGGCGAAACCGTGAACGTAGTGAACTTGATTTAATCGATGGAACGAGATAGCTTTTAGAAGGAGTGGCTCAATCTCCGCATTTAAAAGTTAGTTTTGAAAAGAACCGAGTGGTTTTTCGAAAGTGTTCCATCGACTTAAACTTGGTTTATTATCTTGCATTAGTTCTTTTAATGCGTGATATTCTTGCATTAGTACTTTTAATGCGTCCCATCATTTAATCCTACCATTGCAGAAAACAACCAAAATATGACGTACGCTTATGCCATTCGCATTCGCCACGGGGCCCCGTCATTACCCGTTAGGTTACTTAACTAACGACAGAGCGGGGGCTGGGCTAGCGCGTCTGTAAAACATAAGCAACGCCTAAATAGAAAGCAATGATAGACATTTCAGATCACAGATAAATACATTGGATATACTAGCAATCTGTAATTTGTACGAGCCTGTAACAAAAACAGATAACACGGTCACGGTGAATAGCCAAATCCCCACCCAAGACCCCTACGGGTGCGGCAAACTACCCGCCAAGTCCTCGGTAGTTTGTGCACCCCTCCATGGGTCTATCCTAGGAGCAAAAACAGTAAAAAGAATTATACAATGACGGCTACAACCCCGACCCGGTTGTGCGGCCAAACAAATAATATAATTACATCAATTTACATTTACAATGAATTGCAAGAAAAGAAAACTCTCGTCTCACAACCCCCGGCTATTCACCCGCGACAATCCAACATATTTATATACACATTCCAGCACATTACAGATCTTGTATAACCCCGACTAATCGTCTTATAGCGATTAGCCGACGTTCAATACAAGCAAACATCACAGATATAACCATCATAGTCAAAGTGTAGTGAAGTTCGGAAAAAAATACGGAATTATAGGACCCCAAAAGGAAATTTCTTTTCTGCAAAATCTGGGCACATATAATATATTTTAAAAATCCCAAAACCAACACAGACACACACTGCACGAAAAACGACGCACTAAAGACAACAAACCGCGGCGCTTCCGCGGCGACCAAGAAGGGTCACGCGGCGGAAGCGCGGCGGTTTAGACGAATTGGTGAATCGTTTTTCATGGGTGTTCTAACAAAACCCTGAGACGAATTTTGGAGTATAAAGTTTTTCATTTTGACCAGAAAAAATTTCAACAGAAACTCAGTTTTTGTAGTTTTCCGGTTTTGTGATTTTTTTCGGTTCCGAACTTCATTACACTTTACTACCTAGCTAGTTTAAGTTTAGTTAGGCTCTGATACCACTGTAAGTCCATATTGCGACCCCCGGTTCTTACGGGGAGGCGGAAACGGTATAAAAATCAAATTTTTAGTGCAAGAAGCAACATGGACTAAACAAGGTCGGGATCGTGTCTAAACTAAACTAGCAAAAAACGCTAAAAGGAGTTAGCTACTCGGATGAGGGTTATACCTAAACTTGAACTCCTTCTTCTTGAAATCTTGTAGAGGTTGATGGTTCTCTTTTGTCGCCTTCTTCCGTCGAAGATGGATCCACCTCAAGGGTTCGACCTTGGGCTCTTTCTCAGACTTGGAGTGAACTAGAATCTCCGGTTTGCTAATCCTTTGATCCTAGGGTGAGTAGAGAGTGACTAGGGTTTGCTTTTCCTTTTAAAAGAGAAGGATTCTCAACTCATGAGAGGGTTTCTCTTTACTAGAGGAAGAAGAAGATGAAGAGAGGAGAGAGAATGAGAATGATAGAATGAGCTATTATTTTCTCTTCTTGCAACCATAATGCAAAAGAATAATATTATCTAAATGATAATAATTGAAAATGAGAATAGTTGATGGTAGTGTTTGGAATGACCACAACCATGCTTCATTTAAAAATGTAAGCATAAATCAAGGAAGACTTTTGAAGGCATGAAAGTGGTCAATGGTCAACAAGTCAACCAAGGTCAACAAGTCAACAAAGAACAACCATAACATAATTCTCATTTAATTATTATTATTAATAGATAATAAATAAATCCATTAGGGTTTGGAAAATAAAGACTGTCAACTGTGCATACGCACCCGTTCCGAAACCCTAATGAAAAACCTCATTCTCCTCCTCAAGCAACTGTGCATACACACCTGCATTCTCGTTCCGAAAAAACAAGAATACCAAGATATAAAAGCAACCCCAAATATATATACCAGTATCTGGCTCAAACCAGAGCCTGCCAGTATAATCCGTCCGGACTCCAAACGTGCACAAGTGCGCGGATGAGAACGAACCCTGTCGCAAAACCATGCGACCTCTACTCTGTTTTGCCCAGAGGCGAATACCCTCTGTGTGGGACTCTAAAGACTCGACACTACGCTGGCAGTGGGTTTAACCACAGACCGCAAGCGGCACTAGCTGTGCATAACGATCCCCAGGTAGATGTCGACAAGAAGGCTGACGAGGTGAAACCCCATCTGAACTCCTACTGAGTCTGAATGTGACAGTCTCCGTACAGTCCGGTCTGTTCGTCTGATACATCGCATGGCGGGCCTAGGGGGTGGTAAACGTCAGTCCCCCAATAGCGGTACAAGTCGTGCCGGAGCGAAGCCCAAAACACCCTGAGATAACACTGGAAACCTACCAGTATATCTCGTTTGCCCTGGCCAGGGACTACTCGTGTAATGGCTCTCCTAGACACAGCGCGATGTCAACCCCCAATACCGGGAGAGACGAATCCTGTCTAACCGTCACTGCCTCCAAGTGCTTCGGGACTGCACCCAACCACCACCTGTTTGCACGACTCCTTTGAGCCGTGGTAGGGTAGTGATCAAAGTGCAGTGGGAACACACTTGAGGCGAAGTGCCAGTGTCAAGTCAGCGGACTAAGCTGTACTCATGTCACCTGGGAACTGATAACTGACGATAGGTATAATACCAACCTGTCAGTTCCCTACGAGTCCTGTCCAGTGTACTCGTAACCCAACGAGCACCCGTATACTATCTCCAGTACGACGTACTGATGGCTGTGGGACAGACCATCTCCCACACTGGGATGAGAAGCGCATACGCTAGTCTACTCCGGAGTATCGATGCCCCGTCTCGATAGTCCTGCGACTAGGGACCTGTATAAGGATGTGCCTATAGATTACCCAGCCCCCACTTGTGTGACTGCCATCACAACGCTGGTAATCAAGCAAAGATCCTAAGGGCTCCACTAATGCGTATAAGTGATATACTGAAATAAACACAAGTACACATTGAAGTAGAAACAAACCAAGTAGCATACTACTATTTTGAGCAAGATTGTATATACAAGGTGAATATCCCAAGCATCCATTAAGTAATATACAAACTAGTATGATACAGTAATGGCCTCTAGGGCATATACACTAACACGTATTGTGTACGTGATATTGATCAATTTCTGAATTTTGCACTAGTTATGTTTTGTGTTAATAGGATCGCAGGCGGGGACTTCGAGCGCTGCGACGAAAGGGAAGCAGGTGATTGGATCGACCTAGCTTGAGATTGTCGGTGAGTAGATTTAACATCTACGGGAAAATCGCCCGTATGGCGTTAAGCGTCAGGGCTAGATATGATATGATATTATCTGCATGTTTATATGCATATATAAAGATGGTGCATGAACTTCATTGCATATAGTTACTTGTTGTGCCTGAACCTGTATCTATTGTATACTGCACTATTATTGACAGTCCATGTTGCACGAGCATCAATTGTATGCTACACACACACTGTCGGTAATTGCCATGATAAGCAGAACACAAATATTCATATGATATACCTTGTTGTTTGTTAGCGACATAGAGGCATTTATTCTTGTGCAATGGCGCATATGAAATATAGCATACCTGTACACGTACATGCTTCCACATATGCCTTGCTATACCAACATGCTCACACATATACCTTGCTAGCTATATGTTCAGCTTTGTATGATATATATCAGTGGTATGGGACGTTGTTATATATATATATATATATATATATATATATATATAATATTGGATTTGGATAATTGGGAACCGCGTGATATATTTAATGACTTGATGCATTTTAATAGCGGATTTTTCCCTTGATATGCTCATATTGTTGTTCTATGTTGCATATGTTATATTACATGGATTTACACATTGAGATATGTTTTTCATGCGATTTGGGAATTTTAAGTGTCGATGTTGGGCACTTATGTTCTGAGAGATATATGGATATTGGAAACCGATACGTGGAACACGAGTGTCGAGGTTGGACACTTAGGTTTCGAGAAACGTATGGATATCAGAAAACCGATACGTGGATCACGGGTGTTGATACTGGACACTTAGGATTCGAGGAACGTATCGATACGAGTATTTATGTGTCGATGATGGGCACTAGTTTTTATTCTGTTTTCGGGTATCGATGTTTGACACTAAGGTTCCTTGAGACTTATAGGTTATGAGGGCCGATCTGGGGGGCCGATCTGGGGATGGAGACTGAGAATATTGGGATTTGGGGGTGTCGTTGGTAGACACCGGGTTTTTCGTTGCTGATGATTTGTGCATGAGATTATTTAATTATCCCGCACTCAGTATTTAGTTGATATGCATTTGATTCATGTAGATATAGTACCCTTGTGGTGTACCTTGATCATGATAATTGCATATTCATATTGCCATACTTACGGCACCAGAGTACATATGATTGTTTATCACTATTAGTGCATACTTGCGATTACAGTATGATGTTATCTACTATTCATGAGTTGGCAACTCACCCCCCGTTGCGCCGCAGGGTTTTTTAGGTCTGATCATCAGGGTGGTCGCGGCAGGGCGCCTTATTATCTCTACTTTTGCGGATACCGCTACGGTTGGCTGTGAGGCCGTTTGCTTTAGGTGGGTTGCAGTTATCCGATGATATACGCTGTATATTTCTTTTATCTAGTACTCTCCATCTACCATCTTCATGATTTGACTTAGAGACGAGTTGTGAGGATCGATATTGTATATTCTTATGACTCTGGTTGTCATGCTTGTGTGAGCCGGCTTTTATATATGTGAATTATCTCATTTCTTCACTACGGCATCGTATATCTGTTGTGGTGGTTTTTTCCGCCGTTGGGCGAGATTTGCTCCCGTTTGGAGATGTTTTACTTTTATCTTATGTTTGTACCCGTTTCGGGACTAGCTTTTACAAAGAAGGTGCTGCCGAAATTTTTATGAAAAACAAACTTATGTTTAAAGTTTTGCATCGGGATTTTAAAAAGTCTTCTATCTTTCTTTCTTATAATGGTTTAGATTGCTGGGTTTTTTGGCATACTTAAATTGCGCTACACCTGTTGATGTTACGTAGTTTAAGTGTCGGTCATGTGCCCAATTTTGGGTCGTGACAAGTGCCCTCAAGTCAATTATTGTAATAGCAGGCACGTGATTATGATGATTGAGGGAGGACCTATACGAGTAAAAAAGTCTTACTCAAAATGATAGTATGCTATCTGGTTTGTTTTTATCATTATGTACATGCATTATGTGGTATTACAGATTACTATTACATGTTGATAGAGCCCATAGGATTCATGCTTAACTACCAGCATTATGATGGCGATCATATAGGTGGGAGCTGGGTGGTCTATAAGCACATCCTTAAATGTCCCTAGTCGAGAGAGTATCGAGACTGGGCATCGATACTCCGGAGTAGACTAGTGTATACTTTTTGAGACCCCGACGAGGGGCGGTGGCCGGTCTCACAAGCCATTGGTGTCAGTTAGTCACCTAAGATAGTATACAGGTGCTCATTGGGTTATGAGTAAACTGAACAGACTCGCCGGGAACATGCTAGTTGATATTGTACCTATTGTCAGATAGCAGTTCCTAGGTAACATGAGTACAGGTTAGTCTGTCGACCTGAGATCGTCAATTGTCTCGTGTGAGTTCCCACTGTGCTTTGATTACTATCCTACCATGGCTCAAAGGAGTCATGCAAACAGGTTTTAGTTGGGTACAGTCCCGAGCCACATAGAGGCAGTGAGCGGATCGTTGGGGATTCGTCTCTCCCGGTATTGGGGGTTGATGTCGCATTGTGCACAGGTGGCCATCACCAGAAATCCTTGGCCAAATTAGTCAAGAATTACTGATTTGGATCAGTAGTTTCTCAGTAGGTGATGGGCTTCATACCAACACGAAATATCGCGTTATTAGGGGTCTGACTTTATCCACCCCCTAGACCCGATATGCGATAATCTTAGACGAACAGACCGGACTGTATGGAGATTGTCACTAACAGGCTCAGTGGGGGTTCGGATGAGTTTGCTCGTCGGCCATCATTTCGCTCAATACCTGGGTAGCCGTTACGTACAGCTAGGGCCGCTAACGTGCTTGTGGTTAAACCCACTGCCAGCGTATTGAAGAGTCTTTAGAGTCCCACACAGAGGGTTTCCCTGGTTCTGGCGAAATGATGTAGTAGCCGTATTGGATACGTTCAGGGTTCCGATCAAATGAGTGTACTTGTTACCCGGACTTTCGATCGGACGGTTGATAATACTAGCCAGCTCGGGTTTGAGCCGGATTATTAAACCAGGTATTGATTCAATAATTTACGTATATATATTTCGATATGTATATTCTAGTATTATGTTCTTTGTGTTATTCTATCTCTTCGGGTATTCGTATTTCGGTATGAATACAGGTATGTATATACAGTAGAATGTAATCCGTATTTTTGACATATAACATTCTAGAAGGTGGACACCTCATTTAGTTTTTATCCATTTATTATTAAATGGAAATGAGTTGTAAAGGTTGAGAGAAAGGAGTATGGTGAGAACCATGCTTGCATAATGTGCACAAATGAATTATTAATTCATTTGTGCAAACTATTCACTGGCTTGATTTTAAAATGGAAAATATGTTTTACAAAATCCATTCTTCATGTGATATTTTCCTCACTTGATGGAAAAAAGAAAAGAGACGGTTTTATTTGAAGGCTCTCTCACTCTCACCATTAGCTTCACTCTCCTCTAGATTTTGAGTTCCTCCACCTTCATGCTCAACCTCCTCTCTACAATCTCATGTGTTGAGAATCAAGAGAGGAGGTGAGATGGATAAACACTTAGAACACTCACTACATTCTAGGCATTCTAGATTAGCAACCTAGAATCCCGAGTTGCTTCACTTGCTTTTGATGTGGAGCTAGAGCCATGAGCTACATCCCTCGGGTGGATCATCTTCCACGAAGGAAGACCGGCGGCCAAGTTCAATCGAGCACGCCTCAAAGAGCTAAGGAAGATCATGAAAGACAGAAGGACTTGGTTCGTTCGGTATAACCTTCTATCTCAGTAGCTATTGCTTCTTTTATATTGCTAGTTTCATGTTTGGATTCGATTCTAGGTAGTTGTCTGTCACGACCCAAAGTCTGGCCCGTGACCGGCACTTAACCACGTAACGTCTACAGGTGCAACGCAACTAAGTAAGCCGAAACCCAGAAATCAAAACCAGAAAAAGTATAGAGTGTTTAAACATTTAATAGGAACATTTACTGAAAAGTTAAGAAAACCTCAAGTAGACAATCACCATGGTAACAATATACGACGTCGTAGCGAAGAAAAGAGCAATAAGTGGAAAAACATCACACAAGATAAGAACTGCATAAGTAAAGTCGACTCACAACGAGCTCGACACCAGAATACAAAATAATATACATCATCGTCCTCACACTGGTCTTTAAGTCAAATACATAAAAGTAGATGGAGAGTACTAGATACAAAATATGTACAATGGAAATAACCGGATATCACAAACCCAACTAGCAGCAAACAGCTCACGCACCAACTGCAGTGGTATCCGTAGCCAAAAAGATATAGGAAAGTATCCTGCCGTGACTACTCCGAGGGGCAACCTGCAACACTGTGGCATAATGGGGGTGAGTTGCCAACTCGTGAGTAGTAGATAACATATAAAGGTAATCGCGAGTATGCACGTGTTGCGATACTCAACCAATGCCAACAGATAACATCTATATGATAAACTATATGAGCAGTAATCATGCATCAAGTACGATCTAACAACATCTCTAAATGATAAGCAGGGTATACAATAATCGTGCATAGCAAATGCAATCTAATAACATCTATATGATGATCAAGGTATGCAATAATCGTGCATAGCAAATGTACTCTAATAACATATATATGATGAGCAAGGTATGCAATAATTGTGCATAGCAAATGCAATCTAATAACATCTATATGATGAGCAAGGTATGCAATAATCGTGCATAGCAAATGTACTCTATCAGGTACAACAGATACAGGATGAGAGGTAAAATACTGAATGCTGAGTATGGGAATAATTAATATCTACACGGAATATCAACGTGGAAAATAATCGGTGTCCATCCATATACCCAAATCATGTAAATCTCATAGAATCATGGGTGCCTAGCATCGGCACACTAAAATATCATGAATCATCGTGTCTAGCATCGACATGCAAATCCTCAAGTATCGGGCTCCGTCTGCGGAATCGGCCCTCGGCCCCGGCAGTACGTGTCATCCCATATCTATCTATCGACTCTGGTCAGTATCCTCCGGATAACCGCCAGATCCAACCAATCACCGGTAGGTACTAGCCACCCTGCCAGGCTCATCGTCTACTCCACGAAAAACATTTCTCGCCCCGGGGAACCATACCGGGTCCACGATGTACCCGCAATCGGCCTCATCCGCCTCCTCGAATCGGGTTTCACTTGTCGCTCTCAGCACCGAGAAAACACATGGTGGACGCACTGAAATATCATATCAAGGGTAACCGGGTTTTTAAAACAATTACATATTCTCTTTTGAAATATCCACGGTTCCCAAATCCAGAAATATCATGGAAACAACATATCTCAATGCGTAAATCCATGCAAGTATGAAGATATTAATATATGTGTGCACTGGTATGAATATACAGTGTGCATGTGCGCAGGTATGAAAATATCAATATATGTGTGCACTGGTATGAATATACAGTGTGCATGTACGCAGGTATGAAAATATCAATATATGTGTGCACTGGTATGAATATACAGTGTGCATGTGCGCAGGTATGAAAATATCAATATATGTGTGCACTGGTATGAATATACAGTGTGCATGTGTGCTGGTATGAAAATATCAATATACGACAAGTCATGACAATCATCAATGTTGCAGCAATCAAACGATATGTATAATGCGTAGCAATCCTATAGTGCGAGTGTCATGGCAATCACAAACGGTGTGAGTGTAATATACAAATAGTGCTCGTGCAGCTTGAACCGTTAGTGACAGTGCAGTGTTCTATATCTACCATTTCTATATGCAACAAGGGATGGTATGCTACTATAGTATATATGAACACATACAACTAAAATATCCTATAACGCCCTGACGCTTAACGCCATACGGGCGATATCCCCATAGATGTTAAATCTACTCACCTGGTCGTACGCTACTTGTAGCCGACCACCTGCTTCCCTTTCTTTGCTTCGTCCAACATACTGTCACGACCCAAAAGTACGGAACATGACCGGTACTTAGACTACGAAACGTCTCGAGGCGTACGTAATCTAAGTAAGCCGAAAACCCAGAAATCCAAACTAAGAAAAGTAGTAGAGTGAAGGAAACCAATTTAAATCAAGTAGTTTTAAAAGCATAAGCCGAATTATGTGTTTTTAAAACATCGAATATTTCCAGAAAATTTCGGCAGAGTCTCCTTTGTAAATACTGGCCCCCAAACAGGATACAACATGAATAGTATACGAAATCAATAAAAGGCATACCCAAGCAGGAGCTAGCTCTTTGTCAATCGACGGTCACAACCACACAAACAATTGTAGGGTTACTAGGCACACTAAGGAAGCTCTACAAGACATCGACCATGCCGGATTAAAATTTTTAGGTGCCTAACAACCCAAAGCAAGATCGTTAACTAGAGATTAGGCGAATCAAAAGCAAGTAAATCACATTTACACTAAAAGAAAGGGACTACAACCTTTGTAGATCCGGTCCACCACTTCCAAAGCTCCGTGACGACGTACCTTCGCTGCGATCATCTAACTCCCGGACTCTCGGACGGCTCCTTGAGAAGTTGCAACGGGATCGCTTGAAGTCTTCGATGCCGAAGATGATCTACGTCGAGGGAATACAGACTCAAGCTTCTACCTCATTAACCATAGAATTAGTGAAGCAAACACCCTAGACTAAGGTGCTAGTCTAGTAGAGGATGGTGAGATAGGAAGTGGGTACTATTTAGATTTTGATTTCTCACTTGGATTCATCACATGATAATTTTCTAGCAAGCTTTTCCTTTTCTTCAAGAAGAAGAAGAAGAGAAAAGAATAAGAATAAGAAATCAAAAAAGAATTATCAAGTGATGTCTATCATAATGCAACCATTGGTGAGTTAAACCATTGTAGAGACTAAACTAGAGTTTAGGTGAATGGTTAGGTTAATGAAAATGTGATGCAAAACAAAAATGGTGGACTTTGTCAAAGATGCTTGAAAGCTTCATGAAGCTTCAAGTAAATTCAAAAATGAGCACCATTTTTGAATTACAAAATGAATTAAAAACCTTTACCATTAACCTAAATATAGTGTAAGTCACACACACACCCAAGTTTGCATGTATCATCAAACATGATACAAACTTGTGCACAAAAATATATCACATATACAACTTGTGCACATTAAGTGAGAAAATCAATCTTAAGTGAACCAATACTAGTTAATGTAAAGTAATATATCAAATATATAATTATACATTAAATCATTAAATCAACACTTGATTTAACGATCAGGTCATATCGCATATAACCGACTAATATCTATGTATCGACTTATCGAATCAACACATGATTCGATAACTAGCGTATATCGCATACAACCAATCGATACAATCATCGCGAGAATAGAATACGGTATCACATACTCGTATCATTCTCGGTCCCGCACATATTACATATGCGCTCCAATCTCGTTTTTCCTGAGCTAGTACAACCACTATGTAGGACTCTAAAGACTCGTCAATACGCCGGCAGTAGGTGATGATCATATCAAGCACCTACAAGCCGTCAGCGGTACTAGCTGGACGTAACGGCTACCCGGGTATTGAGAGATCAGAAGATCAGCAAGCAAGCCCGCTCCAACTCCTGCAAAAAGCCTGACAGTGACACTACCGTACAGTCCGGTCTCCTCGTCTGATATGTCGCATATCAAGTCTAGGGGTGGTAAACATCAGAACCCAATAACCGATAAGTCGTGCCGATATGAGGCGCATAACGGGTCGAGAAACTACGGGTAACACTTACCAGTAAATCTCTAAACCAGCCCCGGCCAGGGACTTCCCTGTTATGGCCAATCGAGCACAGCGCAACATCAACCCCTAATACCGGGAGAGACGAAACCCCTCATATCGCTTATTGCCTCCATGTGACTCGGGACTGTACCCAAAAACCACCATTTTGCTCGCCCTCTTGGACGTGGTAAGGTGGAAATCAAAGCACAGTGGGAATCACACAAGACTCTATGACGATCTCGGGTCTACAGACTAACCTGTACCAGTTTCACCAGAGAACTGCCATCTATGTAAGGTATAATGCCATCTGGGAGTTCTCGGCGAGTCCGTCCAGTGTACCCAGTCTCCACTGAGCACCCGTATATCATCTCTAATGTCAAACACCAATGGATATGGGATCATCCATCGCCCATCTGTATGGGTCGAGAAGGTATACGCTAGTCTACTCTGGTATATCGATGCCCCGTCTCGATATACCCATGACTAGGGACCTTGAAGGACGTACTTATGGACTACCATGTCCCCACTAGTATGATCCGCATCACAGTCCAGGTAGTCAAGTACACATCCTAAGGGCTTTACCAACATGTAACAGAGAGACAATCAGTATAGACATTAAGGTAAAGAGTAACCAGATAGCATACTATCATGTCGAGCAAGAAAGTCCTCCCTATATATGTCCAAGCATCCACTACGATATACAACACATGTATAGTAATGGCCTCTAGGGCATACATATAACTAGCAATCTCCCACTTGCACTAGGGCCATCTGATAACAGTGGTTGTAGTATCTCATACTCAACCATCCCATAACAGTCTCTCTCTTTGAAAAAGCCTTTGTGAGTGGATCTTCCGTGTTGTCCTCTGAGTCTACTCTCCTAACCTCGATCCCCTGGAGATCAACCATCTCCATGATCAGGTGACACTTGCCTTAGAATATGTCTGGATCACTGATGGGACGGGCGTTCCTCGGCATAAGCCACAACTCCATTGTCACACAATGGAAGGAACAAAGTTCATCTCATGAACTATTATACATCCAGACTGCCTCTTTTGTAGCATCTTAAGTGGCGATGTAACCAGCCTTTATCGTCTAGTTTGCCACGGTATCTAGCTTGGAACTCTTCCAACATACCGTCCCTTTACTGAGGGTAAAGACAATGCCTGTGACTGACATTCAGTCGTCCTTATCACCCTGGAACCTTTCCAGTGATTCTCCCCAGGATCAATTGATACCATCTCACTACAACTAGTGAGAATCCTAACATCCATTTAGATCTATCTCATAGATCCAAAACTTAGGATTTAGGAGGTATCACTTTGATCCTATATGGAGAATCCTTGTGATAGGCGGAGATTGACCGAGCGTAGCATAGGAAACTCCTTCCCTATCAAGAGTATGTCATCCACGTACTCTACAAGGATCACCACCATACTCCCTACTACCTTTTTGTATATACAAGGTTCATCTACCATTTTGATGGTTCATCTACCATTTTGATGAAGTCAAACTCTTTGACTACCACATCAAAACAGACGTTCCAACTCCGCGATGCCTGCTTTATCAGATAAAGCATCTTGTACACGTTTCCGCTGCTCCCACTGTCTACGAAGCCCTCTGGCTGTGTACTTATAGACGCTCTCTTCTAAAACATCATTTAGAAAAGCAGTCATGACACCCAACCACCAGATATCGTAGTCATGGTATGTAGCCGTGGCAAGTAGGATCTGGATGGACTTAAGCATAGCACCTTTAGAAAAGGTTTCATCATAATCCATACCTGGTCAATGATGCAAACCTTTAACAAGTCTTGCTTTGAAAGTCTCAACTTTTCCTTGTACACCAAGTAATCTTCTCAAGATATACTTGCTCCTGATGGGGATTTAACCCTTCAGATAAAGCAACCAAAGTCCATACTTTGTTGGTGTAAAAGGATTCCATCTCAGATCGATAAGCATCCAGCCATTCTTATAGAGTCCCACTCCTGATGGCCAGCTCGAAACTAGTTTGGTCATCATCCCATGATGCAATCCTCTCTCCCACTGTCATAGAGAAACCGAAGTATCTCTCAGGTGGGTGAGGAACCCTACTAGATCGGCGGAGAGGCTGAGGTTCGTTGGAAACTATTGAATCCTTCGGTTCTACCAAATCATCAGCTGCAGTTTGTATAGCTGGAACTCCTTCCAGTTGTACCTCATGTCCACTAATTTCTTCACAAGAATTTCCCTTTCACAAAGGTGGCATGCTGAGAAAACAAAACATTTTTGTTCCTCGGTTAGGTAGAAGATATTCCCTTCCGTATGCTTGGGATATCCAACAAACTTCTGTAGAACTGACTTTGCCTCGAGCTTGTCCGGATTATGCTTTTAGACACAGGCTGGACAACCCCAAATCTTAACTGACTTAAGAGATGGGCTCTTCCCTTACCATATCACATATGAAGTGGTAGGCAACAGATTTGATTTGAACCCTATTCAATAGGTATGCATCTTCACAAGTGCATAACTCCTAAAAGGAAATAGGTAACTCAGTAATACTCATCATAGAGCACACCATATCAAATAGGGTGTTATTGCTCCACCCCGATACACCGACGTGCTGTGGTGTATACGGAGGAGTAATGCTGAGAGAGAATCTCATTCTCCTTTAGAATAATCCAGGAATTCCGTGCTTTATTATTCTCCTCCTCGATCACATCAAAGGACATAATACTTATACCCGTTTTTGGTTCTTTACTTCTAACTTATATTCTGTGAATATCTCAAAAGGTTCGGACTTGTGTTTCAACAGGAACATATGTCTGAATCTTGAGAGATCATCAGAGAATGTAATGAAGTACAAAGAACCGGTCTTGGCATGTGGAGACAGGGGGCCTTCATACATCAGCATGTATCAATCTCAAGAGTTTACTAACTCTTTCTCTGTTTTCAATAAACAGAGCTATGGTCATCTTATCTCTGTGACATGACTGGCAAGTTTCACAAGATGTAAATTCAAACTAATTTAAATATGCATCTAAATGTAACTTAAGCTAGTCGGGTCGCATTGATATGACCTAGTCTACAATACCTCAAGAAGGATTCGTTCATTTCTGAACTCTTCCTCTTGTGTGTGTTCTGTATACTAAGAACTGTGGTTTGATTTAGAACGTCAATGCTTTTAGATAACGTGCCTGAACGATCAACTCTTGATATAGGAAATGTTCAAAACATTATCCAACAATACAAAATTATATCCTTCTTTACAGATAAAGAGACTGATGTGATTTTGTATATCAGGTTCGGTATCTAATAATATCTGTTCAGAATCAATGTATTCTGGTAATATAGGGTGACAGTGACCAACAGACTTGGCTGCAACACTTGCACCGTTTTCTGCCTCAAGAAACTTATCACCCGTTCTCAGTTCTTTGCCTTTCTGTAGCCCTTGTAATATATTACATATGTGGGATCCTGATCCGGTATCATATACCCAGGACGTAAACGACATTTGAGAAACAGTTCTCTGTAATGAACACACCCGAAGATGATGCATCAGTATGCACTTTCTTCGTTTGGGCTGCACGGGAATTCTGGTAATCCCCTATTTCCTGCTCTGTCTTATAACAATTATAAGTTGGAGCGGGACCAACGTTCCCTAGCTCAGTATAACAAGCGGGTTCAGTCAATACAACCGTATTATTATCTTGATTAAGGCGTGATATGGTCGCTATCTGGAGAGAGAGAGAAGAAAACACTCTGTGTGCGCTCTTGTAAGATCAGATTCGTTATTATTTTATCTAATCAGGATGGCTCCCACTGTTTTTTATCAAATCTTCCTTCAAACCCTAAAAGGAAAGACTAGCAGGGATTAATTACACCCTACAACTTCGCCAATCTTTCAGCCAGGCCAGTGTCGGTACTTTGAGGGAGGTTCCCCGTGCTTTCGCACGGACCTAATTAAAGTAAATCTCATTTTCCCAGAGGCGTAACCTCGTTGACACCTTTCTAGACACCTACTTGATTGGCTAATTGTAATGTGTAAAACTCTCCCAGGAGTAACAATTACTCGCAGTGGGTATCGGGATCCAACTATCTCATAGAAGGTATGCAATCTCATTGCAAATTTCAACACTTGAAATTCCCGATAATTTTGCACCTAGCACCCTATGACCTTGACGGAGGTCAACAAACCATAGGCTACTAGTCAAGTTCAACCCGTCATTTCTTGATTGAATCAAACCCACCCGCATGACCCTTGACGGAGGTCAACAAGGTCGTATGACTACCCTAACCCAATCTGCATCATATGCATAAGCAGATAAATACTAGTTAGCTACCGCACACTACGCCTTGACGGAGGTCAACAAACGTAGCACGAATACTAAGTAGGACTTATCTGAAATGACGGAGGGCTACGCCAGGTTTTTCTGAAAACCTATTGCGTAATGAACTTGATATCGTTGCAGAATCAAATGATTTTAAAATGGAGTGTTTTTGAGGCTTTTCTAGTTTTGCTAAAGGGGTCACTCCCGGTGAAGGGATCGTCGGCCCTTTCCTCATCGAATAAGGTGCAGGATATATCATATATACCGCTGTGCAAAGCAAGAACTATAGGAGCAATCAAAAGACAAACCGAGGGTTGTAGCATCTGTAAGTCCATATTGCGACCCCCGGTGCTTACGGGGAGGCGGAAACGGTATAAAAAACAAATTTTTATCGCAAGAGGCAACATGGACTAAACAAGGTCGGGATCGTGTCTAAACTAAACTAGCAAAAACGCTAAAGGGAGTTAGCTACTCGGATGAAGGTTATACCTAAACTTGAACTCCTTCTTCTTGAATTCTTGTAGAGGTTGATGGTTCTCTTTTCGTCGCCTTCTTCCGTCGAAGATGGATCCACCTCGAAGGTTCGACCTTTGGGCTCTTCCTCGATCTTTGAGTGAACTAGGGTTTCCGGCTTGCTAAACCTTTGGCCTAAAATGAGTAGAGAGTGACTAGGGTTTGCTTTTCCTTTTAAAGAGAAGGATTCTCAACACATGAGATGGTTTCTCTTTGCTAGAGGAAGAAGAAGATGAAGAGAGGAGAGAGAAGCTAAATGAGATAATGAGCAATCTTTTCTTTCTTGCAACCATAATGCCAAAAGAAAAGAATTATCTAATAATAATAATTGAAAATGAGAATAGTTGATGGTAATTTGGAATGACCACTACCATGCTTCATTTAATGAAATGTAAGCATAAATCAAGGAGGACTTTTTAAAGCATGATGGTGGTCAACATTCAACCATGGTCAACAAGTCAACCATGGTCAACAAGTCAACAAAATCAACCATAACAAAATTCTCATTTAATTACTATTATTAATAGATAATTCATAAATCCATTAGGGCTTGGAAAAAGATAACTGTCAACTGTGCATACGCACCCGTTCCGAAACCCTAATGAAATACCTCATCCTCCGCCTCAAGCAACTGTGCATACACACCTGCATTCTCGTTCCGAGGAATAAGAACACCAAGATATAAAAGCAACCCTCAAAACATATACCGGTATCTGGCTCAAACCAGAGCCTGCCAGTATAATCCGTCCGGACTCCAAACGTGCACAAGTGCGCGGATGAGAACGAACCCTGTCGCAAAACCATGCGACCTCTACTCTGTTTTGCCCAGAGGCGAATACCCTCTGTGTGGGACTCTAAAGACTCGACACTACGCTGGCAGTGGGTTTAACCACAGACCGCAAGCGGCACTAGCTGTGCGTAACGGTCCCCAGGTAGATGCCGACAAGAAGGCTGACGAGGTGAAACCCCATCTGAACTCCTACTGAGTCTGAATGTGACATTCTCCGTACAGTCCGGTCTGTTCGTCTGATACATCGCATGTCGGGCCTAGGGGGCGGTAAAACGTCAGTCCCCAAATAGCGGTACAAGTCGTGTCGGACTGAAGCCCAAAACACCCTGAGATAACACTGGAACCTACCAGTATATCTCGCTTGCCCTGGCCAGGGACTACTCGTGTAATGGCTCTCCTAGACACAGCGCGATGTCAACCCCCAATACCGGGAGAGACGAATCCTGTCTAACCGTCACTGCCTCCAAGTGCTTCGGGACTGCACCCAATCACCACCTGTTTGCACGACTCCTTTGAGCCGTGGTAGGGTAGTGATCAAAGTGCAGTGGGAACACACTCGAGGCGAAGTGCCAGTGTCAAGTCAGCGGACTAAGCTGTACTCATGTCACCTGGGAACTGATAACTGACGATAGGTATAATACCAATCTTTCAGTTCCCGACGAGTCCTGTCCAGTGTACTCGTAACCCAACGAGCACCCGTATACTATCTCCAGTACGACGTACTGATGGCTGTGGGACAGACCATCTCCCACACTGGGATGAGAAGCGCATACGCTAGTCTACTCCGGAGTATCGATGCCCTGTCTCGATAGTCCTACGACTAGGGACCTGTATAAGGATGTGCCTATAGATTACCCAGCCCCCACTAGTGTGACTGCCATCACAACGCTGGTAATCAAGCAAAGATCCTAAGGGCTCCACTAATGCGTATAAGTGATATACTGAAATAAACACAAGTACACATTGAAGTAGAAACAAACCAAGTAGCATACTACTATATTGAGCAAGATTGTTTATACAAGGTGAATATCCCAAGCTTCCATCAAGTAATATACAAACTAGTATGATACAGTAATGGCCTCTAGGGCATATACACTAACAATCTCCCACTTGCACTAAGGCCATGAACTGGCGTACCGAAGACCTATCATCTCGATCAGCCGCTCGAACTGAGTCTGGGGTAAGGCCTTGGTGAATGGATCTGCAGTATTCTCTTCTGAAGCAACCCTCCGAACCTCGATCTCCTTGCGATCCACGATCTCCCTGATCAGGTGATACCGCCTCAAGATCTGCCTGGATCTCTGATGGGACCTGGGTTCCTTTGCTAAAGCTATAGCCCCGTTGTTGTCGCAATACAGAGGTACTGGGTCAACAATGGACGGAACCACCTGAAGTTCTTTTAAGAACTTCCTTATCCAGACAGCTTCTTTTGCGGCATCAGATGCAGCGATGTATTCCGCTTCCATAGTCGAGTCTGCAACGGATTCCTGTTTGGAACTCTTCCAACACACTGCCCCTCCATTGAGGGTAAAGACAAAACCCGACATGGACTTGGAATCATCCTTGTCACTCTGGAAGCTGGAGTCAGCAAAGGCCTCAATCTGGAGGTCTTTTCCGCCATACACCAAGAACATCTCCTTAGTCCTTCTCAGGTACTTGAGAATGTTCTTTACTGCTATCCAATGTTTCTCCCCAGGGTTTGACTGATACCGGCTTACTACACTCAGTGCATAAGCTACATCCGGTCTGGTACACAACATCGCATACATTATAGAGCCTACCGCAGAAGCGTAGGGTATAATAGACATGCGATCCCTCTCCAAATCAGTCTTGGGAGACATCTCTTTAGAGAGGGTGATCCCGTGACAAGCCGGTAGGTTACCGCGCTTGGAATCTTCCATACTGAATCTTTTCAGTACGGTGTCGATGTACCTGGACTGTGAAAGTCCTAATATCCTCTTGGATCTATCACGATGGATCCGGATCCCCAGGATGTAAGAGGCATCACCCAGGTCTTTCATGGAGAACCTGTGTGACAAGAAACCTTTGACAGATTGTAGCATAGGAATGTCATTTCCTATTAAGAGAATGTCATCCACGTATAAAACAAGGAATACTACAGTTCTCGCTACAAATCTACTATAGATGCATGGTTCATCTGGATTTTTGATAAAGTCAAATTCCTTGACCGTCTCATCAAAACAGATGTTCCAACTCCGCGATGCCTGCTTTAGTCCATAGATGGACTTAAGCAACTTGCACACCTTTCCGCTGCTCCCACTCTGAATGAAACCCTCTGGCTGATCCATATAGACACACTCCTCTAAATTTCCATTTAGAAAAGCGGTTTTTACGTCCATCTGCCAAATCTCATAATCGTGGAAGGCAGCAATGGCAAGAAGGATCCGAATGGATTTCAGCATAGCCACTGGAGAAAAGGTTTCATCATAGTCCAAGCCAGGTCTTTGACGGAAACCCTTTGCTACAAGTCTAGCTTTATAGGTCTCAACCTGTCCATCTACACCAATCTTCCTTTTGAAGATCCACTTGCATCCTACGGGTTTTACCCCGTCTGGAGCAATGTCCAACGTCCATACTTTGTTGGTGTACATGGACTCCATTTCGGTCCGCATTGCATCCAGCCATTTTACCGAGTCAACGCTCTGAACGGCCTGTTGGAAGCTAGTAGGCTCATCATAGTCTATGATGCAATCCTCTCTATCCCCGTCTATGGGAAAACCGTAGTATCTCTCGGGCGGATGAGACTGCCTACTACTTCTGCGGAGCGGCATAGGAATGTCCTGTTCATTTGAACCCTCTGGTTCGCTTTCAGTAATAGTCTGTGGTTCTGGAATTTCTTCCAGTTCTATTGCGCTCCCACTTACTTCTTTTTCTAAGAACTGATGTTCCAGAAAATGGGCATTACGAGAAACAAGGACTTTTTGTTCCTCTGCGTAATAGAAAAGATACCCCCTGGAGTTCTTTGGGTATCCCACAAACTTGCACAGTACTGAGCGCGCCTCGAGCTTGTCCGTATGCTGCTTTTTGACATAAGCTGGACATCCCCAAATCTTTAGGTACTGAAGATAGGGTTTCTTCCCACTCCATAATTCATATGGTGTGGTAGGCACAGTCTTAGTAGGAACTCGGTTCAATAGGTATGCAGCTGTTTCTAGCGCATACCCCCAGAATGATCGCGGTAACTCAGCGTTACTCATCATGGACCGTACCATATCCAATAGGGTCCGGTTCCGTCTCTCCGATACACCGTTATGTTGCGGGGTGTATGGAGGAGTAAGCTGAGAGAGAATCCCATTCTCTTTTAAATAATTCAGGAACTCGGCACTTAAGTATTCTCCACCTCGATCCGATCTTAGAATCTTGATACTTTTGCCGGTTTGTTTTTCTACTTCATTCTTAAATTCCTGGAATTTTTCAAAAGCTTCGGACTTATGTTTCATTAAGAAGACATAACCGTATCTTGAAAAATCATCCGTAAAAGTAATGAAGTAAGAATAACCGCTTCGCGCATGTGTAGACATTGGACCGCACACGTCGCTGTGTACGAGTCCCAAGAGCTCGCTCGCTCTTACTCCTTGTCCAGTGAACGGAGTCTTTGTCATCTTTCCTTTGAGACAGGATTGACAAGTGGCATATGATTGATATTCGAACGGATCCAAATATCCTTCTGTATGTAACTTAGTCAACCTTCTCTCATTGATGTGACCCAGTCTACAATGCCATAAGAAGGTCTGATTGATATCTGGAGACTTTCTTTTGTGTGTATTCTGGACATTGAAAATCTGTGGTTGGTTTAATACGTATATACCATTGCTCAATGTACCTGACCCAATCAGAACTTGATTAAGGTGAATGTTTACAACATTACTTACAAACGCAAATTCATAACCTTCTTTAGAAACCAAAGATACAGAAATGATATTACAAGTTGCGTTGGGTACAAAAAAGCAATTACGTAAAACCAAAACATGCCCATCTGACATTCCCAGGTGATAGTCCCCCACGGCTTTAGCATCCATGCTAGCTCCGTTCGCAACTCTGAGGGTCATGTCACCTGCCTTCAAAACCCTACGGTTTCTCAACGCCTGCAAAGAATTACAGATATGAGATCCTGATCCGGTATCCAATACCCAGGAAGTAGAGTTTATAGAAAGACAGTTTTCAATAACATACACACCTGAAGCTGAAGCCGCAACCTGCTTCAGTTCCTGTGTCCTGGCTTTCCAAGCCCTGCAATCTTTCTTCCAGTATCCGCTCTTATGACAATAGAAGCATTCTTCCTTTCCAATAAACTTCCCCGCAATCTTTGTTGCCTTTTCCTTTCCCTTCGTACCCACTTTACTAACACCGCCTCTTGGTTTGGCGGGGGCTTTCTTTCTCTTTCCCTTGGCTTTCGCCTTGGACCTAGAGGAAGAAGATCCTCCTACAAACAAAGCGGGTGTATCCCTACCCTTCTGTAGGGTGCCCTCTGCGCTCCTCAGCAGGTTGAGGAGTTCTGAAAGTTCAACTTCCTTTTCTTGCAAGTTGAAATTCAGTATGAACTGGGCGTAAGTGGATGGAAGGGACTGGAGAATTATATCCGTATAGAGTTCACTGTCCAACGTGGTCCCAAGTTCCGCGAGCTCCTCAGTGTAGCCAATCATCTTAAGCGCGTGGTCCGCTACCGATGATCCGACGGCCAACTTAGTCGAAAATAACTTCTTCGACACTTCGTATCTTGCGATACGAGACTGCTCTCCATACAGTTCTTTTGTATGAAGAAATATGGATTCCAAATCCATATTCTCGTGCCTCCTCTGATGGTCGTTGTCCATCGAGGCAAGTACGAGGCACCTGGCCTTCGCGCTGTCAATCTCCCAAGTCGTACGGATTTCCTTATCCGCGATGCTGGAGGTGGGACCTGGGACGGGGGGAGCTTTGGTGGTAAGAAGATACCCCAGCTTGTCGTAAGCGATTGCCAATTTGACATTCCTGAGCCAATCTTTGTAGTTTGGCCCTGTCAGTATGTTTTTATCTAGAAGTAACTTAAGTCCAGTCATTTCGATTTGGTCGCTGCAGGGGGAGAAAAGAAACACTTAGCACGATGCTCTTGCAAGTTTAGAATGGTTTTTAATTTGTCTAAACAGGATGGCTCCTACTGTCTCTCGAATCCCTCCTCAAACCACAAAGGAAGAATTAGCCGGGATCAATCCCACCGTACAATACTTGCTTAACCGTTCAGCCAGGCCAGTGTCGGTACTTCGAGGGAGGTTTTCCAACGCTTTCGCGAAGTTCCTTAATTAAATAACCTCTTTTCCCTGGGGGCGTAGCCCCGCTAACACCTTTCTAGGCACCTACTAGGTTTATAGCATTGATCGTTTAGTGAGAAATTTCCCGAGGAGTAGCATATACTCACAGTAGGATCGGGATCCAAATATCATCGCGTGACGAAAATGAAGGAATCCTACCATAATCATCACACTCCAAATGGTATGCAAATCTAGCAAGTTTCAGTACTTATGAAACTCCCGATGTGGATTTTTGCCCCATGCTCTTATGACCTTGGCGTGAGGTCAAAATGTCATAAGTCACATGTCAAGTTCTTCCCATCATTATCCCGGTTGATTTGAATCCACCCGTACCTACCCTTGACGTAGGCCAAAATGGTGGTACGACTGTCTCAAAACAACGCATTCTATCTATGCAACAGATAAATATCCGGCAGCTACCAATCACTATGCCTTGGCGTGAGGTCAAAATACATAGCTTGAATACTACCGTATATTTAACTGAAATGATGGAGGGCTACGAATGGTTTTGGAGAAACCGTGAACGTAGTGAACTTGATATAATCGATGGAACGAGATAGCTTTTAGAAGGAGTGGCTCAAGCTCCGCATTTAAAAAGTTAGTTTTGAAAAGAACCGAGTGGTTTTTCGAAAGTGTTCCAACGACTTTAACTTGGTTTATTATCTTGCATTAGTTCTTTTAATGCGTGATATTCTTGCATTAGTTCTTTTAATGCGTCCCATCATTTAATCCTACCATTGCAGAAAACAACCAAAATATGACGTACGCTTATGCCATTCGCATTCGCCACGGGGTCCCGTCATCACTCGTTAGGTTACTTAACTAACGACAGAGTGGGGGCTGGGCTAGCGCGGCTGTAAAACATAAGCAACGCCTAAATAGAAAGCAATGATAGACATTACAGATCACAGATGAATACATTGGATATACTAGCAATCCGCAATCCTTTCGAGCCTACAACGAAAAGCGGATTACACGGTCGCGGTGAATAGCCAAATACCCCACCCAAGACCCCTACGGGTGCGGCAAACTACCCGCCAAGTACCCGGTAGTTTGTGCACCCCTCCATGGGTCTATCCTAGGAGCAAAAACAGTAAAAAGAATTATACAATGACGGCTACAACCCCGACCCGGTTGTGCGGCCAAACAAATAAAATTATTACATCAATTTACATTTACAATGAATGAAAGAAAAACAAAAGCTCATCTCACATCCACCCCGGCTATTCACCCGCGACAGTCCAACACATTCATATACACAATCCAACATCAAACTCAGATCATGTATAACCCCGACTAATCGACTTATAGCGATTAGCCGACGTTCAATACATGCAAACATCACAGATATAACCAACATAGCCAAAGCGCAGTGAAGTTCGGAAAAAATACGGAATTATAGGACCCCAAAAGTGAATTTCTGTTCTGGAAAATCTGGGTACATATAATACATCTTAAAAATCCCAAAATCCCACCAGAAGAACACTGCACGAAAAACGATGCAGAGAGGAAACTAAACTGCGGCGCTTCCGCGGCACATGCCTACCTCGTGCCGCGGAAGCGCGGCGGTTTAAGTGAATTAGTGCATCGTTTTTCTTGGCTGTTCAAACAAAACCCTGAGCCGAATTTACAAGTATAAAGTTTTTCATTTTGAGCAGAAAAAATTTCAACAGAAACTTAGGGTTTTGGTTTTTCCGGTTTTGTGATTTTTCGGTTTCGAACTTCCATACACTTCGCTACCAAGCTAGTTTAAGTTTAGTTAGTCTCTGATACCACTGTAAGTCCATATTGCGACCCCCGGTGCTTACGGGGAGGCGGAAACGGTATAAAAAACAAATTTTTATCGCAAGAGGCAACATGGACTAAACAAGGTCGGGATCGTGTCTAAACTAAACTAGCAAAAACGCTAAAGGGAGTTAGCTACTCGGATGAAGGTTATACCTAAACTTGAACTCCTTCTTCTTGAAATCTTGTAGAGGTTGATGGTTCTCTTTTCGTCGCCTTCTTCCGTCGAAGATGGATCCACCTCGAAGGTTCGACCTTTGGGCTCTTCCTCGATCTTTGAGTGAACTAGGGTTTCCGGCTTGCTAAACCTTTGGCCTAGAATGAGTAGAGAGTGACTAGGGTTTGCTTTTCCTTTTAAAGAGAAGGATTCTCAACACATGAGATGGTTTCTCTTTGCTAGAGGAAGAAGAAGATGAAGAGAGGAGAGAGAAGCTAAATGAGATAATGAGCAATCTTTTCTTTCTTGCAACCATAATGCCAAAAGAAAAGAATTATCTAATAATAATAATTGAAAATGAGAATAGTTGATGGTAATTTGGAATGACCACTACCATGCTTCATTTAATGAAATGTAAGCATAAATCAAGGAGGACTTTTTAAAGCATGATGGTGGTCAACATTCAACCATGGTCAACAAGTCAACCATGGTCAACAAGTCAACAAAATCAACCATAACAAAATTCTCATTTAATTACTATTATTAATAGATAATTCATAAATCCATTAGGGTTTGGAAAAAGATAACTGTCAACTGTGCATACGCACCCGTTCCGAAACCCTAATGAAATACCTCATCCTCCGCCTCAAGCAACTGTGCATACACACCTGCATTCTCGTTCCGAGGAACAAGAACACAAAGATATAAAAGCAACCCTCAAAACATATACCGGTATCTGGCTCAAACCAGAGCCTGCCAGTATAATCCGTCCGGACTCCAAACGTGCACAAGTGCGTGGATGAGAACGAACCCTGTCGCAAAACCATGCGACCTCTACTCTGTTTTGCCCAGAGGCGAATACCCTCTGTGTGGGACTCTAAAGACTCGACACTACGCTGGCAGTGGGTTTAACCACAGACCGCAAGCGGCACTAGCTGTGCGTAACGGTCCCCAGGTAGATGCCGACAAGAAGGCTGACGAGGTAAAACCCCATCTGAACTCCTACTGAGTCTGAATGTGACATTCTCCGTACAGTCCGGTCTGTTCGTCTGATACATCGCATGTCGGGCCTAGGGGGCGGTAAAACGTCAGTCCCCAAATAGCGGTACAAGTCGTGTCGGAGTGAAGCCCAAAACACCCTGAGATAACACTGGAACCTACCAGTATATCTCGCTTGCCCTGGCCAGGGACTACTCGTGTAATGGCTCTCCTAGACACAGCGCGATGTCAACCCCCAATACCGGGAGAGACGAATCCTGTCTAACCGTCACTGCCTCCAAGTGCTTCGGGACTGCACCCAATCACCACCTGTTTGCACGACTCCTTTGAGCCGTGGTAGGGTAGTGATCAAAGTGCAGTGGGAACACACTCGAGGCGAAGTGCCAGTGTCAAGTCAGCGGACTAAGCTGTACTCATGTCACCTGGGAACTGATAACTGACGATAGGTATAATACCAACCTTTCAGTTCCCGACGAGTCCTGTCCAGTGTACTCGTAACCCAACGAGCACCCGTATACTATCTCCAGTACGACGTACTGATGGCTGTGGGACAGACCATCTCCCACACTGGGATGAGAAGCGCATACGCTAGTCTACTCCGGAGTATCGATGCCCTGTCTCGATAGTCCTACGACTAGGGACCTGTATAAGGATGTGCCTATAGATTACCCAGCCCCCACTAGTGTGACTGCCATCACAACGCTGGTAATCAAGCAAAGATCCTAAGGGCTCCACTAATGCGTATAAGTGATATACTGAAATAAACACAAGTACACATTGAAGTAGAAACAAACCAAGTAGCATACTACTATATTGAGCAAGATTGTTTATACAAGGTGAATATCCCAAGCTTCCATCAAGTAATATACAAACTAGTATGATACAGTAATGGCCTCTAGGGCATATACACTAACAGCATCTGCCAGTTATTGCTAAAGGGGTCACTCCCGGTGAAGGGATCTCGGCCTTTTCCTTATCGAATAAGGTGCAGGATGTTCTACAAGGAACACCGCGATGCAAAGCAAGAACTGTAGCTACCTATTTTTGAAAATTCGATTCCACAACATCTTTTAGGCTTCTTTTATTTCATTAATCATATTAATGAAGTCCCATCATTTAGGTCACCTAAACATCACAGATAAATACGACGTACACTTATGCTATCCGCATTCGCCTCGATGTCCCCTCGTGCACCGTTAGGTTAGGTAACTAACGGCAGAGCGGGGCAAGGCTAGCGCGGGTGTAAAACATAAGTAACGTCTATATAATATATCATATATACTATATACAGTATTTATCACAGAACATCAAATGATCACATCACAGATATCGCAGCAGAAGAAACATATGAAACATTAGATATACTAGGACGTCCGTGTTTTTAATACGAGCCAGTATAAAACACGGATTCCACGGTCGCGATGAATAGCCAAACCCACACCCCTAGACCCCTACGAGAGCGGCAAGCAACCCTACCAATTCTAGAGTTAGGAGACCCTGGCTCGACTCCTCGAGTTGGTCTCCCACTGGACTCTAGAACCCGGTTATTTGTGCCCTCCTCCTTGGGTCTATCCTAGTGCGGAAAAGTAAATAATATACAAATGGTGACAGCAACCTCGACCCGGAAGTGCCCCAATAAAAGAATATTACATACAAATAATTTTACATGAATGAAAATAAAAACTCTCATCTCACATAAAACCCCCGGCTATTCAAAACGCGACGATCCAATATAACATATCCAGCAACACATAACATCACATGTCATCAACGTAAGTAAATATGCGCATCCCAATTATCGTTGACATATAGCAACGAAACCGGCGATATCACATATTACACTTACGGTCACAGAAAAGAAAGTATAAAACTACAACAGTTGGAATCCGCAACCACCTTAGACATCGCATGCCTAACAGTTATAAACCCCGCATTTTAGTCTCATTATCGAAAACACTTTTCAATATCTAGTCGGGCAATTAACAAGATTCCTGATATGAGATCGAATGCTCGTCGCAAACTTTAGTAGACGGTCGCACCCCCGGACGCCGTCGATGAAGTGTACTAAGGCGGAACACCGCTGCCGCGAGCACCCGAACGGATGCTTTCGGCGACGGGGTCCTCCTACAGTCACTTGGTCGGGGCTATGGGGCATGGCTGTCTATTAAGTTTATCCGGCGAGTATCCGCGTACGCTACGTGATTGCGACGGACTTTTGATCACATCAAAATTCCGTGGCAACCGATCAAATGAGACTAAACTGCTATGTTTATAACATCCATATTAGTTATCTCATAACTACTTGTGAATTCCAAATATTGTATCACATTCCAGATAAATAGAAAATGTTAAACTTTCCGATCGAACTATCAAACACCCAAGTTTTCCCGAAACAGCTCGACACATGAAATAAGTTTAAAAACATCCATTTCATGCCACAGCACCAACGGTCCAGCCATAGAAGGGTTAAGCCAACGCCTCACATGTGGCACGCCGTATTGCCCTAAACCCTAAGGTTCAAAGGGCAGTTCAAGATGGTCACATAATCGAGTTAAGCTTTGTTGTCTTCTAGAGGGTCCATCGCGTTACTTGCACTACTTCGAACGTTCTTAAACTACGGAAAGATCCAACACTTGGAAATTTCCCTACAGGGGAAAAAGTGGGTATTTATATCCGGTCGAACTTTTTTAACATATTCGAAAATAATCCGGAAAAACCTATAGAAGAAGTTAAACATCCCGATCGAAACACCGAGTCCCCAATACAACCCAGAAAACTCAATTCTTGAGTAAATATTAAAAATTCCCAGAAAACACAGCACAAACAGAGAGAAATTACTGTGCAAACCACGTGCCCTGATTCAACACATTGGCCGCAGAACCGCCGCAAATACCATGGTGGGGCCGCGGTTCCGCGGCGCTTCTGTCGAGTTACGGGCACGTGCTGCACAGTAACTCTTAGAAAAGCCTGCTGAATTTTTTGGATATTTTTAATCTGGAAAAATCCACAATTTCAGAAAATGAACAGAAAGGGATATCGATTAGGGTTTCGGGGTTCGATCGGGTTTCTAACATCGTCTACACATCGCCTAAAGCTCTAGCTAGGCCCTGATACCACTGTAGGGTTACTAGGCACACTAAGGAAGCTCTACAAGACATTGACCATGCCGGATTAAAATTTTTAGGTGCCTAACAACCCGAAGCAAGATCGTTAACTAGAGATTAGGCGAATCAAAAGCAAGTAAATCACATTTACACTAAAGGAAAGGGACTACAACCTTTGTAGATCCGGTCCACCACTTCCAAAGCTCCGTGATGATGTACCTTCGCTGCGATCATCCAACTCCCGGACTCTCGGACGGCTCCTTGAGAAGTTGCAACGGGATCGCTTGAAGTCTTCGATGCCGAAGATGATCTACGTCGAGGGAATACGGACTCAAAGTTCTACCTCACTAACCATAGAATTAGTGAAGCAAACACCCTAGACTAAGGTGATAGTCTAGTAGAGGATGGTGAGATAGGAAGTGGGTACTCTTTAGATTTTGATTTCTCACTTGGATTCACCACATGATAATTTTCTAGCAAGCTTTTCCTTTTCTTCAAGAAGAAGAAGAAGAGAAAAGAATATGAATAAGAAATCAAAAAAGAATTATCAAGTGATGTCTATCATAATGCAACCATGGGTGAGTTAAACCATTGTAGAGACTAAACTAGAGTTTAGGTGAATGGTTAGGTTAATGAAAATGTGATGCAAAACAAAAATGGTGGACTTTGTCAAAGATGCTTGAAAGCTTCATGAGCTTCAAGCAAATTCAAAAATGAGCACCATTTTTGAATTACAAAATGAATTAAAAACCTTTACCATTAACCTAAATATAGTGTAAGTTACACAGACATCCAAGTTTGCATGTATCATCAAACTTGATACAAACTTGTGCACAAAAATATATCACATATACAACTTGTGCACATTAAGTGAGAAAATCAATCTTAAGTGAACCAATACTAGTTAATGTAAAGTAATATATCAAATAAATAATTATACATTAAATCATTAAATCAACACTTGATTTAACGATCCGGTCATATCGCATATAACCGACTAATATCTATGTATCGACTTATCGAATCAACACTTGATTCGATAACTAGGTTATATCGTATACAACCAATCGTTACAATCATCGCGAGAATAGAATACGGTATCACATACTCGTATCATTCTCGGTCCCGCACATATCACATATGTGCTCCTATCTCGTTTTGCCTGAGCTAGTACAACCTCTATGTAGGACTCTAAAGACTCGTCAATACGCCGGCAGTAGGTGATGATCATATCAAGCACCGACAAGCCGTCAGCGGTACTAGCTGGACGTAACGGCTACCCGGGTATTTAGCGATCAGAAGATCAGCAAGCAAGCCCGCTCCAACTCCTGCAAAAAGCCTGACAGTGACACTACCGTACAGTCCGGTCTCCTCGTCTGATATGTCGCATATCAAGTCTAGGGGTGGTAAACGTCAGACCCCAATAACCGATAAGTCGTGCCGATATGAGGCGCATAACGGGTCGAGAAACTACGGGTAATACTTACCAGTAAATCTTTAAACCAGCCCTGGCCAGGTACTTCCCTGTTATGGCCAATCGAGCACAGCGCAACATCAACCCCCAATACCGGGAGAGATGAAACCCCTCCTATCGCTCATTGCCTCCATGTGACTCGGGACTGTACCCAAAAACCACTGTTTTGCACGCCCTTTTGGACGAGGTAAGGTGGAAATCAAAGCACAGTGGGAATCACACAAGACTCTATGACGATCTCGGGTCTACAGACTAACCTGTACCAGTGTCACCAGAGAACTGCCATCTGAAGTAAGGTATAATACCATCTGGGAGTTTTTGGCGAGTCCGTCCAGTGTACCCAGTCTCCACTGAGCACCCGTATATCATCTCTTATGTCAAACACCAATGGATATGGGATCATCCATCGCCCATCTGTATGGGTCGAGATGGTATACGCTAGTCTACTCTGGTATATCGATGCCCCGTCTCGATATACCCACGACTAGGGACCTTGAAGGATGTACTTATGGACTACCATGTCCCCACTAGTATGATCCGCATCACAGTCCAGGTAGTCAAGTACACATCCTAAGGGCTTTACCAACATGTAACAGAGAGACAATCTGCATACACGTTAAGGTAAAGAGTAACCAGATAGCATACTATCATGTCGAGCAACAAAGTCATCCCTATATATGTCCAAGCATCCACTACGATATGCAAAACATGTATAGTAATGGCCTCTAGGGCATACATATAACTAACAATCTCCCACTTGCACTAGGGCCATCTGATAACACTGGTTGTAGTATCTCATACTCAACCATCCCATAATAGTCTCTCTTTGTTGCACAACGGGGGTGAGTTGCCAACTCGTGAATAGAAACATCTACAAACAGAAATCACATGAACAACGCAATCCAAAGTCATACAATCATAATATATTCTCAAATATATAACCAGCAGCCTATAACAATGGCTAGGGTATACCTCTAAACAACGGTAATACCAAGTGCTCGTGTAAGTGCCTCAGGTAGCAATGTATCATATGGATGATGTATGAATGCATGAAACAGAATGCATGTACTGGAGAAAACTGCTTTCATAACTTAGTGAGATTTCTGTATCTTTTTAAAAGAGGTATCATAAATGAAATCAGCATAAACAGTGTCTAGTATCTACACAAAACATACATCTCAATGTCTCAAAATCTCTGGCTCCGGCTATCCGGACTGGCCTGTATCATCAAATCTCAGTACCTCAATATCTCGAAATCTCAATGTCTCAATCTCAATATCTAGGGCGCCGTCAGTCCAGACCGGCCCCTACCATCCATCTCAAGACTACGACGGTATCCTCCGAATATCCGACGCGTCGGATAAAATCACCGGTCGGTAGTGCTTCCCTGCCAGGCTAAACGCCATCATCTGCGATCCTCTTGCCCCGGGGTACCGCACCGGGTCCACCATGTACCCGAAACGGTTCCTCCACTCCTCGAACTCGGGTCTCGAGATCCATCAACAAACTCATGATGGACGACTCATACATCATGGGAAAACCGTGCTTTTCGTTTAAAAAGAGAGAGAAGAAGTTTGTATAAGTTTTGCGGTTTTCTCCCAAATCCAGAAAATCTCATGGAAATCCGAATCCAAAAACTCAACAGCACGTAAAATAGTGAATATATGCATGAGAATCCATGAATGCGGCATAACAAGGAATAACAGTATGCATGAAGTGACAAGTAATAACTACAATGTCTAAACTGGCATATAAGGCTGGTACACTAATATCATGTCAAACTACTAACTAACAAGCTAAATCAAGCCAAAATATTTTCTAAGGTGTACGTGACATGGCAATTACCGATGAATATGTGTGTGAGCTGGCAAGTAAGTGTACGTGGTACATACGCATCATCGGTAATGGTGCTGGTGTCCTAACAGCATAATATCAACAATGCAATATGAAATAGCAATGTAAGTATGCGATGCGGGGCGAACAGAAATAATGAGCGGGAGCTGAATATTAGACACAACGGCAACTAATCTGCATTTAATATATATATAAGTCATACTATGGTGCCATTTAAAATAACACAAATCGTGGGGTCTTGGAAATAAGGGCTACTGTGTTTTTAAGAAAAGATACGCATTTTGAAATAGCCGTAGAATCCCTTGACCTGTCTCTTAAAATACCCACGATCCGTTAGTTTTGAAATAGGTAGGAGTCTAATCTAGTCTAACAACTATACTAAACTATACGGCTGAACTAACAAGCTGAACTACAGGTAAGGAAACCGCCTAACATCTGAGTCGATACATATACATACATGTATATGTATAGTCGGTGATCCCGCCTCAATAATATCATATCTGATACCATATCTATAATCAGACATCCCAAGTCAAGAGTGCGGATCAATCATTAATATAGTCATGATCTGACTGCTGATCTACAGCCTCATACAAACCGATATCATCATCATATATCGTCATAAAAAGGTATACATCGCCTAATGCGACCTATTATAAATATCTTAACATATCTTATCTCATATCACGATCACATGTCAACCATTCAATATATAACGCTATTCACATGTATCATCGTCCCAAGATCCGCTATAATATCTGGACGTATCTCAAGTACGAATCTTATCTCGTGGTCTCAATCAAATCTTATCGACTCATCTCAAATCCTAATACTATCCTCAAATCCAGTATGTGAACACATAGTCCCATACCCATGTGAACACATAAAAATATAACCCCATATAAGCACATATGAAAGAAGAATGTATGCAAGTATGGGTGGTGTGTGTAAATATGGTGCAACCTCTACTCTAGGGTCTCGCAACACTAAACCTATCCAATCACACCTAAAATCTATCTTTATCATCAACAAACTCAACAATATAATCAATATATATATATGTGTATACGTATTCGTATACATCACCACGAACTGCGGTTGTGCTATACGCCATCCACCCGACTTCTCCCCGTAGATATAAATCTACTCACCTGGTCCTCGCTCGCTGGTGCTGACGTCGCCACGCGCTTGCTTGTCGTCTCGAAGTCCACATGGGTACCTATATATCATAACATACCGTATCGCATTAAAAGCAAATTCGAAATCGAAACGGCATACGAATATCAAATCGGCACGCGTATCACGCATAGGTCAAAACCTATCGCCTACGCATACAAGAATAGCCAAACCCACCCTCGATGTCGATGTACAAACGTCAAACCATCGAGAAAAACACAAATGCACTCATTTGCGCATTCATGAACACTAATTAAAATATAAAATAGGTTAACATTCACAAAAACCCCAAATTCACTTTAAAAGCCATTTTTCCGAAAATCTAGCAAGCAAAAATTACCCGTTTTAGTACAAAACTTGACGTTTAAACAAATCTAGCAGCCATAATACTTATTAAACATCTTAAATAAGTTATAAAAACAATTTCCACAATTTAATCTCATTAAATTTCATTAACCCCAAAATTCTAGTTTACAATATACCCAATTTTAACAATTTTATAGCAAAAATGTGCAACAATAATTTAGCTTGGATTTTGATGAACTAAAGGCATTAAACCACTCATTATAATATTAATAATGACATGAAACCATAATTATATTTTAATCTAAAGCATTTAATAATTTTCCAAAAACCCTAGTTAGCAAAATAACTTAATTTAGACATTTTCCATGCAACAATTTGCAATCTAACTACTAGTTTACTTTCTACAAATCCTAAGATGGTAAGCTACCCATTACAACCATGATCAAACAATAAAATCTCTAACTTGATCACAATCCACTCTCTTGAACTTTCAAACACACAATCAACAACAACCAAATTAACCTTTATAAACAAAATTATTTAAGCAACTAATCAACAAACAAACCATGGGGCACAAATTTATACCTCACAAATAGAGATCTACCATGCAAATCCTAGCCTCCAAATGTAGCTTCCATGCTCCTAAATCCATGCTAGAAAGGCAAATGAGAAATGGGTAGGAGTTGGATTTTGGTTTTGAGTTTTTATTTTGGATTTTGGTGGAAATTTTGGGGTTTTCTTTGCACAAGAAGGAGGAAGAAGCAAGGGAAAGGGGGACTGCTGGAATTTCAGTTGCAAGGGGGTGTGGGGGAATGAGGGAGGAGAGAGAGTGAGGTGGAGAAAGTGGGGGAAAAGTCAAAGTCTGCATTGACTTCTTTTCTTTTCTTTTCTTTTCTTTTCTTTTGAAAGTGAGGCGATTGGAGAGAGAAAGAGGGGGAGGGGCTGTCCAAGTGGGGCTTGCCACATGGGGGGAGGGAGAGAGGGTGAAGTGTGGGTGTGTGGGTTAGGGAAAAAGATAAATGTATTACCCCAATTCCCATTAACACTAATTTCACTAATTAAGCCCTTTTTCTTCGATATTTTCCAAACCGTTTTGCAAACCATTTCGTTTCAAAAACAATATTTTACATGTCAGTCTAGTGTGTCATGAATTATAAAATTTGTATCAACCTATTCCAATTTGTAATTTTCCCTAATTAAATGTATTAGTGACGGCTTAAAATAATATTAAAATAATTAATTTCGGAAAATTTTCAGAAAATTTGAAATTTCACCAGTGGATCAATAAACACCAAATACTAGCAATTACATAGCAAAAATATGTATATTTAATTTTTTAATAAAGATATTTGTAATTTGACTTTTTACAGAAAACCCCCTTATTTTACCGATTTTCCGAAATTTCACCGAAACGATTTTCAAAACGTTACAATCTTCCCCCCTTAAAGAAATTCGGTCCCCGAATTTAAATTAAAACTCCCCCCAAATACTAAAACATCTAAGCAAAACGATCAAGTCGTCGGGGCTCCGAAATCGTAAATACATAAAACAAGTCGTAGCGCAGCGTATGCGCATGAAAAATGAGCATATAACTCAATATCAAAACTCCGTCAAGCATCTCGCAATCCTCGGAGTCATGGTAAAGACACAAATATCAAATCCAATACAAAACCAATATGATATAACTCGAAACTATACACGTAAATATCAAATCTATATATGTAAATATCTTAAGAAAATGCATGCCAAATCTCTTAAAGCCGCTGTGCAATGCGCATAACACTGCACAGTGGCGGACGTCTATCATAAGAAAATAACCATATACATATATACCTTTTGTTTGAAATGTACGTTCCGCCGTTTTTGGAAACAACTTGGAAGGGTTTTCTTGTTTTAAACGTTTCGTGTCATATCAGACACGTAGGTAAATACTGAGACCATAGCTCGCTTTTTTTGGAATTCCCTTCGATAGCTATCAATGCATGCAAAATACATTCAGTTATTGCCCTCTGACTAGTCCTGCTCAGTACGAAAACACATAGCAAATAGAATAAAAACGTATTGCTCTATAAGAAATCAATCCTAAAATACGCATATGAATATTACGTGCGTCTGGTGCGCACGGAAATAAAAATCCATATACATGCCATACAAGTTCACAGAAACAAGATTTAAGTGCATCGGGTGTGCACGAAGTATCTGTCATAGGCAATGTGTGTGCCTGACAGCAAAATCAGGTGCATCAGACATGCACGAAAAATCTCAATTTAGTGCATCTGGTGTGCACCAAAATTGCATCTCAAACCATGAGCTCAACATGCGCGAAAATCCAAGGCAGGTGCATCTATCAGGCACGAAATCATGAAATCCAATATCAAGCGCCGAACATGCACAAAATCCAATCAGGTGCACAAGGTGCACAAAATCAATATCGAGCATCACAATCGAAATCGAAGTCCAGTGCATCTAAGTGCACAAAATGCGTATCGCTGCACTCCAAGCATATGTGAACTATACCGAGTGCAACAACCAAATCGTATGCGTATATACGCACAAATCAACTCAACTATATGAAATCTATATAATCACAAGCATGAGAAACCAAAGCACGAAAACTATCTCAAGTGCAACAACTGTGCAAAAATCGTAATTACTCAGTAGGTGCAACCATGGTGCCTGAAAACGATATCATGAAACTCAATCATCAAAACCAAATCATGCAAATAGATCGCTCAAAATACCAAAATCAAGTATGGCAGAATAGTCCCGCGCAAGCACTTCCTATAAGAACCTCTGGCCAACTGTCGTGGTCACTCATAGCATGTCTCGTCGACGATCCTGAACTCTGGCCTGCCGGTGTGCGTAACATGACCACTCCTGGGTCCAAGTCTTCTTGTAATTCATTCCAGAAAGGTCCTGTCGAGATCTCTCCCAAATCTCGTCTCTGGCGAACTGTCCGGAAGTCATCGTCCCTTACTAGATCTGTTCTCGTCCCGGAACGGCTGCATGGACTGAGCTCCTACGGCTATCCTTGTATATGGAGTCTCCCAAGAAATGCATCTCACCACCTGGCATCCGAATGAAATCGAACCATCCGATCGATTTGTCAAAACCTCATAATCCCCCAAGAGCTCAACATCTTGGGTACAGTTTAACAGTATCGTGTACGTACCACAGCATCGATGGTCCAGCCGTAGAAGGGCAAACCCAAGCCTCACTAATGGCGCCGCGGAACTGCCGCAAACCCTAAGGTTCAAAGGCTTTCACACGGTCATTAAGTCGAGTTAGGGTTTCATTCTTCTAGAGGGTCCATAGAATTGCCTGCATGTCTTTCCGAATACTTTAAACTTGGAATAATAGGTTTCTGACATTCGATCGTCTCTGTCGACTCTCAACGTCTCCGTGTGAAGTCGTCTCTAGCTGGAATCAATCTATCTGATGACCTCGCATCATGGTAGCGAACGAACCACATGTCCTAGTCATTCATCCTCGGTGGCTAGCGACCTTCTATCCTCCCTTAGTACAACTCATACTGCAATAGCTCCAACATCTGGGGCGATATCTCGTCGTTCGCAGCAATGACTAGCTCACTCGTCTGCACACTAAACAGTGCCTCAATCATCAGGAGTAAGCAATACGCCAACGGTCATCAAAATCTGGCTGGCCTCTACCATTGGTTCGATCCTTTGGTACTGATCGGCACATCCGAGAAATCTCGTAAAAGCGACCTGTCAAACGCTCATGGCGCGAAAACACAATCAGACGATGCCTCTCAATGCAATCGTATGTCCCTGGAATCACGCCTTGGTCAGTCCTCGTTCGTGACGAGCTCGTGCTGACCGCAACTCTAGCTGTAGCTCTCCCTGCCTATAATCGTGGGAGCAAACCATAACTGGTACCGATGAGGCTAGATCAGGAATGAATATAATACTGAATAAAGAAATGTACATCCTAAGGCTTCTTAAGTAGAGTAGCGTATCATAAGTATGCCGCGGAACATACCCACGGTACGTCACTCTACTTTAGTCACCTATTCCATCAACCAAGGGTCATCCTACGCTCCGAAAGTAAAACCTAACGCTCTGATACCAACTTTGTCACGACCCGAAAGTACGGAACATGACCGACACTTCGACTACGAAACGTCTCGAGGTGTACGTAATCTAAGTAAGCCGAAAACTCAGAAATCCAAACCAAGAAAAGTAGTAGAGTGAAGGAAACCAATTTAAATCAAGTAGTTTTAATAGCATAAGCCGAATTATGCATTTTTAAAACATCGAATATTTCCTGAAAATTTCGGCAGAGTCTCCTTTGTAAATACTGGCCCCCAAACGGGATACAACATGAATAGTATACGAAATCAATAAAAGGCATCCCCAAGCGGGAGCTAGCTCTTCGCCAATCGACGGTCACAACCACACAAGCAATATAATATACAACGCCAACGGCGAGGATCAAAACTCAAAAGGAAACTCAAAACCACAAGAAATATAACGCGCGACTCTAAGGTCGAAAGAATAACATCACTGGTCTCTATCTCAAAATAAATACATGTTTGGTTGATGGAACTTCTAGATACAACTGAGTAATAATATATACCAAGTATACTGATGGGTACGATACAATAAACCCACTTACTAGCAAATCACCCGGAAATGGAAGTAGTACCAGCAAAGCCGTAATGAAACCTGTACGGGAAAACCTGCAAGAAACTGTTGCACAATGGGGGTGAGTTGCCAACTCGTGAATAGAAACATCTACGAACAGAAATCGCATGAACAACGCAATCCTAAGTCATACAATCATAATATATCCTCAAATATATAACCAGCAGCCTATAACAACAGCCAGGGTATACCTATAAACAACGGTAATACCAAGTGCTCGTGTCAGTGCCTCAAGTAGCAATGTATCATATGGATGATGTATGAATGCATGAAACAGAATGCATGTACTGGAGAAAACTGCTTTCATAACTTAGTGAGATTTCTATATCTTTTTAAAAGAGGTATCATAAATGAAATCAGCATAAACAGTGTCTAGCATCGACACAAAATATAAATCTCAATGTCTCAAAATCTCAGGCTCCGGCTATCCGGACTGGCCTATATCATCAAATCTCAGTACCACAATATCTCGAAATCTCAATGTCTCAATCTTAATATCTAGGGCGCCGTCAGTCCAGACCGGCCCCTACCATCCATCTCAAGACAACGACGGTATCCTCCGAATATTCGACGCGTCGGGTAAAATCACCGGTCGGTAGTGCTCCCCTGCCAGGCTCAACGCCATCATCTGCGATCCTCTTGCCCCGGGGTACCGCACCGGGTCTACCATGTACCCGAAACGGTTCCTCCACTCCTTGAACTCGGGTCTTAAAATCCATCAGCAAACTCATGGTGGACGACTCATACATCATGGGAAAACCGCGCTTTTCATTTAAAAAGAGAGAAGAGAAGTTTGTATAAGTTTTGCGGTTTTCCCCCAAATCCAGAAAATCTCATGGAAATCCGAATCCAAAACCTCAATAGCACGTAAAATAGTGAATATATGCATGAGAATCCATGAATGCGGCATAACAAGGAATAACAGTATGCATGAAGTGACAAGTAATAACTACAATGTCTAAACTGGCATATAAGGCAGGTACACTAATATCATGTCAAACTACTAACCAACAAGCTAAATCAAGCAATAATATTTTCTAAGGTGTACGTGACATGGCAATTACCGATGAAGATGTGTGTGAGCCGGCAAGTAAGTGTACGTGGTACATACGCATCATCGGTAATGGTGCTGGTGTCCTAACAGCATAATATCAACAATGCAATATGAAATAGCAATGTAAGTATGCGATGCTGGGCGAACAACAATAATGAGCGGAAGCTGAATATTAGACACAATGGTAAATAATCTGCATTTAATATATATATATATATATACGTCATACTATGGTGCCATTTGAAATAACACAAATCGTGGGGTTTTGGAAATAAGGGCTACGGTGTTTTTATGAAAAGATACGCCTTTTGAAATATCCGTAGAATCCTTTGACCTGTCTTTTAAAATACCCACGATCCATTAGTTTTGAAATAGGTACGAGTCTAATCCAGTCTAACAACTATACTAAACTATACGGCTGAACTAACAAGCTGAACTACAGGTAAGGAAACCGCCTAACATCTGAGTCGATACATATACATACCTGTATATGTATAGTCGGTGATCCCGCCTCAATAATATCATATCCGATACCATATCAATAATCAGACATCCCAAGTCAAGAGTGCGGATCAATCATTAATATAGTCATGATCTGACTGCTGATCTACAGCCTCATACAAACCGATATCATCATCATATATCGCATAAAGAGGTATACATCGCCTAATGCGACCTATTATAAATATCTTAACATATCTTATCTCATATCACGATCACATGTCAACTATTCAATGTATAACACTATTCACATGTATCGTCGTCCCAAGATCCGCTATAATATCAGGACGTATCTCGAGTACGAATCCTGCCATATCACCGTTCTCGTGGTCTCAATCAAATCTTATCGACTCATCTCAAATGCTAATACTATCCTCAAATCCAGTATGTGAACACATAGTCCCATACCCATGTGAACACATAACAATATAAGCACATATGAAAGAAGAACGTATGCAAGTATGGGTGTGTATGTGTAAATGTGATGCAACCTCTACTCTAGGGTCTCGCAACACTAAACCTATCCAATCACACCTAAAATCTATCTTTATCATCAACAAACTCAACAATGTAATCAATATATGTGTATTTGTATACCTATTCGTATACATCACCACGAACTGCGGGGGTGCTATACGCCATCCACCCGAGTTCTCCCCGTAGATATAAATCTACTCACCTGGTCCTCGCTTGCCGGTGCCGACGTCGCCACACGCTTGCTTGTCGTCTCGAAGTCCACATGGGGTACCTACATATCATAACTTACCGTATCGCATTAAAACCAAATTCGAAATCGAAACGGCATACGAAAATCAAATCGGCACGCGTATCACGCATAGGTCAAAACCTATCGCCTACACATGCAAGAATAGCCAGACCAGCCCTCGATGTCGATGTACAAACGTCAAACCAACGAGGAAAACCAAAACGCACTCATTTGCGCATTCAAGAACACTAATTATAATATAAAATAGGTTAACATTCACAAAAACCCCAAATTCACTTTCAAAGCCGTTTTTCCGAAAATCTAGCAAGCAAAAAATACCCGTTTTAGTACAAAACTCGACGTTTAAACAAATCTAGCGGCCATAATACTTATTAAACATCTTAAATAAGTTATAAAAACAATTTCCATAATTTAATCTCATTAAATTTCATCAACCCCAAAATTCTAGTTTACAGTATACCCAATTTTAACAATTTTATAGCAAAAATACACAACAACAATTTAGCTTGGATTTTCATGAACTAAAGGCATTAAACCACTCATTATAATATTAATAATGACATGAAACGATAATTATATTTTAATCTAAAGCATTTGATAATTTTCCAAAAACCCTAGTTAGCAAAATAACTTAATTTAGACATTTTCCATGCGACAATTTGCAATCTAACTACTAGTTTAATTTCTACAAATCCTAAGATGGTAAGCTACCCATTACAACCATGATCAAACAATACAATCCCTAACTTGATCACAATCCACTCTCTTGAACTTTCAAACACACAATCAACAACAACCAAATTAACCTTTATAAACAAAATTATTTAAGCAACTAATCAACAAACAAACCATGGGGCACAAATTTATACCTCACAAATAGTGATCTACCATGAAAATCCTAGCCTCCAAAAGTAGCTTCCATGCTCCTAAATCCATGCTAGAAAGGCAAATGAGAAATGGGTAGGAGTTGGATTTTCGTTTTGAGTTTTTATTTTGGATTTTGGTGGAAATTTTGGGGTTTTCTTTGCACAAGAAGGAGGAAGAAGCAAGGGAAAGAGGGGCTACTGGAATTTCAGCTACAAGGGGGTGTGGGGGAATGAAGGAGGAGATAGAGTGAGGTGGAGAAAGTGGGGGGAAAGTCAAAGTCTACATTGACTTCTTTACTTTTCTTTTCTTTTCTTTTGAAAGTGAGGTGATTGGAGAGAGAGAGAGGGGAGGGGCTGTCCAAGTGGGGCCGGCCACATGCGGGGAGGGAGAGAAGGTGAGGTGTGGGTGTGTGGGTTAGGGATAAAGATAAATGTATTACCCCAATTCCCATTAACACAAATTTCGCTAATTAAGCCCTTTTTCTTCGATATTTTCCAAACCGTTTTGGCAAACCATATCGTTTCAAAAACAATATTTTACATGTCAGTTTAGTGTGTCATGAATTATAAAATTTGTATCAACCCATTCCAATTTATAATTTTCCCTAATTAAATGTATTAGTGACGGCTTAAAATAATATTAAAATAATTAATTTCGGAAAATTTTCAGAAAATTTGAAATTTCACCAGTGGCTCAATAAACACCAAATACTAGCAATTACATAGCTAGAATATATATATTTAATTTTATAATTAAGAAATTTGTACTTTGACTTTATACAGAAAACCCCCTTATTTTACCGATTTTCCGAAATTTCACCGAAACGATTTTCAAAACGTTACACATACCCGCCTGCGAACCTAGAATTCACACAAAGAAAATCCACATAAGAAAATATCTCGCAAAACGCGATATCGAAATCAAACGAGAAACTCGCGTCGCTAACTAAGCGTGCGTGTGTACGATACGCTAAAACGTGTGTATACGCGTCTAAAACTATCCCGACACGCCGCGACACGCTGGATCACAGAACCCACTCACGTATCGTGCGTATCGCGCGAACTAAACGTACTAGAAAAGCGATATATCGTCCCAGATTTTCCTACAGAGAGAAACTTACAAAATTGCATATGCCAAGACACTGGGAAACACAACAGACTACCCTAGACAAAACCCTAACACCTATCTCCCAAGTCTGGCCGCAATTTGCGGCCAGAAGGAATATTCTGGCGGCCTGGAAGTTGAATGGGGGTCTCTTACTCTGGTGGTGTGGTCAGGGTCTCCCAAGTAGTTTACTGTTAACTCAGATTTTATCTGAAGTGCCCGGGTCTATAGCAGATCACAGAAAGGTGAAATCTCACTTCAAAACGCTAAATTTTGCACAAAATGAAACCCTATGGTATTTTGGTGAAATCTGGGGTTTATCTAGGTTTACTTGGCCCTAATAACACTTAATTAGGCTAGGTTAACCAACACTAACATCACTTGGACAAAAGTCCACACAATTCATCAAATCAAGCACTAAATCTCACATTTTACACAAACCGAAGATAATTCTACACAAGTTAAGAAAACTAGAGAGTTAGGCTCAGAGATTATACCTTACTAGACCCTAGGTGCAAGGAGAAAGGAGGAGAAGAAGAAGAGGTGTTGCTGCTTGTGCTGGGGGCTGCTGCTGCTGCTTGTGCTGCTGTTGCTTGGGCTGCTGCTGCTACTGGTTGCTGTTGTTGTTACTTGCTGTTGCTGCTGATGTTGGTGGGGTTGCGGCTTCTTCTTCTGCTGCTGCTGTGGATGAGTGTGTGTGTGTGTGTGAGAGAGAGAGAGAGAGAATGAAAGAAGTGAGAGTGAGAATGCGAGCACAAGTCAAACACCCCCCTCTCTCTTCATTAAATGAGCATGGTTCATGCCATGAAGCCCATACTCCCTCTCTCTCACCAAGTCAACAAAGAAAATCATTTCCAAAAAAAAAACGCATAAATAAAACCCAAAATACTTAATAAGAATTAATTAACTTATGGAAAATGGGTTACTCCACCATGCTTGTTAATCATGGTTTAACCCCAAATAAGCCCTAATTTGCATGCACAAGTGTGTCCAAGCCTAGAAAAATTCTAATAAAATACTCATTAAATAGGATAAAATATTTGAAACTCAATTTGGTAAAATTTTTATTAAAATCCATATATTTAAAATATAATTAGCCACTAAACACATCCTAAGGTGTTACAATCTTCCCCCCTTAAAGAAATTCGTCCCCGAATTTAAAAATATACTGCTACGCATACCTTCAAGAGATGTGAGAACTTCTTCCGTATCTCGACCTCGGCCTCCCAAGTGATCTCTTCACCATTCGGGCTGTGCCAAAACACCTTCACTGATTGCAAGACCTTCGATCAAAGTTTCTTCACCTGCCGGTCCAATTTTACGACTGGCTGCTTGGTGAACGAAAGATCGCGCTTGAACTAAATGGTCTGGTGCTGAATCAAGCGAGAAAGGTCATGAAGGTAATTGCAAAGTATCGACACAAAAATACGGGGTGGAAACTCAATAATCTGGGCAAAAGTGCCAAATTAAAGTCAACGAAACTAACTCGCCTTAAGGATCTTAAAAAGACCTGCCATCCTGGGATAAGCTTCCCAAAACTCAACACGTCATTTATCGGAAAAAATCCGTAGGAATACATGATCTGCCACTTCGAACTCGAATCTGTGACCATCTTGGTCGGCATATGACCTCTGTCCGAAATGGACAATTCTCATCCTGACCTAAAACAACTGGATCATCTCCGAAGTCTCTAGACTAGCTGGGGTCCAAAAATCCTTCAACGCGGAGTTAGAAAAACAGACTGGTGGTATTCCTTTACCCCTAAATCGCGGAGTTAGAAAAATCAGTGATCGACACGACCTAACCCTTAATCCTAAAGGTTGCCAATTGGAGTGTCTCCTGATAACTGCTACCGAAGGAGAACCTTAACAATGGCGAGTGATGATCCCCAACTGCCGACAACAATTAATACGTACTCATAAACTTAATAAAGAACAACTGAGCAAACTGAGTATAACCGGACGACAAGCATCCGAAGGGAGTCACACCCTGACTAAACCTGGGTAGACACAACAATGAAATTTGTGGAGACCTGCTCCCATTCCCTCTACGGAACGGTTAAAGGATGCAACTCTCCCGCTGGTCTCAGTTGCTCCACCCAAGCACACAACTGGACAGACACATTGAAACGAATCCCGAGACTTCTCTTTTCCATCCCTGCCCACCCATAACCATCTCACAAGTCACGTTAAATGTTGGTGGGACTTGAATGAGTACAGAGAGTTGACCGATGTGCCTGCTCAAGGAATTCACGTCTCTACCCAATAATATCAGGTACACAAACGCGTCCCTAAACTTAGCATACCCTTGTCACAAATCAAGGACTCTGAATCATTACCCAGCCGAACAGACTCAAGTATCTCTGACGAACGAGCGTCGGCGGGCAGTGTCTCGCGAAAGTGATTAAAAAAAAGTGGTTGGGCGCGGACATGAGCAAGCTGCCCCCTCAGTAGAGACGAACTTAAGCTGTACTCAACGATTGCACAAGAACTGTAAATCTGCGGAGGACTATCACAACAATCAAAATCCGCTGCAGGAAGATGTACATTAAGCTCTGGTGGTCCGTGAAAATCTGACATGACTCTCGAACAAATAGTGTCTCTAAATCTCCAACGCGAAACCACCGCGGCCATCTCCAGATCATGAGTGGGATATCCTTCTCATACTTCCTCCAAATGTAGGGAAGCCAAAGTGATAACTCCATTGTGTCACCTCAGTACACATTCGAGCCCTACTCTCGAACCATCACAGTTAAACCACAAAGTCGCCCGAACCAAAAAGCAAAGAAGGAACAGATGCAGTTGTTAACCGAATCTTCAACTGCCGAAACTCCGGACACAAGCCTCAGTCCAAAGAAAGGAAACCCCTACTCCGGTCAATTCAGTCAACGGTGCAGCACTACACTAGCAATCCTGCCCAAAACGGCGGTAAAAACCTGCTAAGCCCAAAAATCTGCGGACCTCCGTCCTGCTCACAAGTCTGGGCCTAAACTGTACGGCCACGATCTTCCTCGAAACCATACAAAACCGTCTCCCGTGACTACAAGACCAAGGAGTCAACACAACGAGCCTGAAGGAACACTCCAAGAATATAGCAAACCGCTGGGGCTCTCCCAGTGTCCGCAAAACAAATCCTCAAGTGCTACTCCTATCCCTCAAAACATATTAAATAGACCAGGATGTCGTAAATAACACAACAATTACTGGTCGAGGAATGGCCTGAAGAAATCCGGTTCATCGCATCTACAAATGCTGCTAGGGCATTGGTGAATCTAATGACACACCAACACACACAAAGCCCGTAGCAGGCACAAGGAAGTCTTCAGAATGTCATCACTCCAAACCCGCAACAATGATGACCTGATCCAAACAAACTTAGAAAATATCTCGCACTCTGGAGATGATTGAAGAAATCGCCAATGCGAGGTAAAGGATACTTATCCGCACTGTAAGCCGGTTCAATTGACGATCCATCAATACACAACCTCAATCCGTCGTCTTTCTCCATGAAGAATAGAAATAGGAGCCTCCTAATGCGAAACACTCAAACGCACGAGACTCCCCCCCAACAAACATCTCTGCAGCAGATCCTTAAGCTCCTTAAGCTTCGCCGGCCCATCTGGAACAACGTCGGAAAACTCTCGCACGAAAGAAAACCGGTCCTACAAACCAACTGTGGCTACGATATCATGAATGAATGCCAAGAATCCACGACATCTCCTCCAAAAGCCGACTAGCGAAAAAGGCTGAATTCAAGCTGTAAGAGGCGGCACAACTATCCACCTGCACAACAAGAACTGACTCGCCGGGGAAAACAAAACCTAACTGTTTCCTCACGGTAGTCCACAACGCCTAGCACGTAGCTAACCGGTCCATGCCCAGGAGAATGCCAAGTCCAACATCTCTAGAAGGATCAAAAAGACAGACGAATCTCTATCTCCTATCTGAAAGGCACACGACCGAATTACGTATCGCGCAACAAAAGAATCTCTGACAGAAGTTAACACAACAAACGGCTGATCTACCTAACACGACTCTCGTCCTAAACTCGACACAAAGTGTGGAAACATACGAGTGAATGGATCCGGATCAAAAAAATACATCAAAAGAACATATGAATTATGGATACCTGAAAACTCTGTATTGGACGCCCTCGCGTCCCGATGAGTCGAAGCGAAAACTTGTGACTGCCCTTCACCTGCGACTGTCCGAACTCCTCCTCTGCCAGACTGACCCCTCTGCGTGAACCTTCCATGTCCACGATATCTCAAAATACGACCATGACGTGGTGGTAAGGAACAATGCCTGACGAAGTGTTGAAGGCTTCCGCATCGAAAACATCCATGCGCTGACTGCTGACCTTCCTGGGGATGAGAGCTGAACAACTGTCCTCGTCCTAAGCCTCTGCTCTGGGCTGGTACACCAGTACGATTCCTCAACTGTTCCGGAACTCTCAAAGTCTCTGGAAGATATGTCACGTAAACTGGGGCTGCATCTACTGGTGCTATGTAGGTGACGGAATACTGCATGATGATCGTAAGGAACAACTGGGTAACAGGGGTGACAACCTCCTGTCGCTGCGCTCGAACGGCCTCCACTAGTGAGCTCATCGTCTGGCGCAAGTCCTGCATCTCTGCCACTAGTCTAGCGATCTGATCTTTCGTAGGAGGAATAATCTGCTCTGGTACAACAGGGGTACTATCCGGATCAGTCCTCGTCTCGGACGAATCATCTCGAATCTCGGCTCTCGCGGCTGCTCTCTGCGCCCTCGTAGTCCTTGGCGGCATAATGGCTGAAAAGAAAGTAGGATTCGATGAGGATACGGAAATCGAATCATAAGGATGTATACAATGATGAAGGAATTTCAATCAATAAGTCCTAAGGTCGCTTAGGCGGAGTACCGTGTCGTGAGTATGCCGCGGAACATATGCACGCTACGCCACTCTGCAGCAGCTACCTACTCCATCATACCAGGGTCATCCTACACTCCGAAGGTAAAACCTACGCTCTGATACCAACTTTGTCACGACCCAAAGTCTGGCCCGTGACCGGCACTTAACCACGTAACGTCTACAGGCGTAACGCGACTAAGCCGAAACCCAGAAATCAAAACCAGAAAAAGTATAAAGTGTTTAAACATTTAATAGGAAACATTTACTGAAAAGTTAAGAAAACCTCAAGTAGACCATCACCATGGTAACAATATACGACGCCGTAGCGAAGAAAAGAGCAATAAGTGGAAAAACATCACACAAGATAAAAACTGCATAAGTAAAGTCGACTCACAACGAGCTCGACACCAGAATACAAAATAATATACATCATCGTCCTCACACTGGTCTCTAAGTCAAATACATAAAAGTAAATGCAGAGTACTAGATACAAAATATGTACAATGGAAATAACTGGATATCATAAACCCACCTAGCAGCAAACAGCTCACGCACCAACTACAGTGGTATCCGTATCCAAAAAGATATAGGAAAGCAGCCTGCCGCGACTACTCCGAGGGGCAACCTGCAACACTGTGGTACAACTGGGGTGAGTTGCCAACTCGTGAGTAGTAGATAACATATAAAGGTAATCGCGAGTATGCACGTGCTGCGATACTCAACCTATGCCAACAGATAACATCTATATGATGAACTATATGAGCAGTAATCATGCATTAAGTACGATCTAACAACATCTCTAAATGATAAGCAGGGTATGCAATAATCGTGCATAGCAATTGCAATCTAATAACATGTATATAATGAGCAAGGTATGCAATAATCGTGCATAGCAAATGTACTCTAATAACATCTATATGATGAGCAAGGTATGCAATAATCGTGCATAGCAAATCAATCTAATAACATATATATGATGAGTAAGGTATGCAATAATCGTGCATAGCAAATATACTCTATCAGGTACAACAGATACAGGATGAGAGGTAAAATACTGAATGTTGAGCATGGGAATAATTAATATCTACACGGAATATCAACGTCCAAAATAATCGTTGTCCATCCATATACCCAAATCATGTAAATCTTATAGAATCATGGGTGCCTAGCATCAGCACACTAAAATATCATGAATCATCGTGTCTAGCATCGACACGCAAATCCTCAAGTATCGGGCTCCGTCTACGGAATCGGCCCTCGGCCCCGGCAGTACGTGTCATCCCGTATCTGTTAGTTATATGTATGCCCTAGAGGCCATTACTGTACATAGGATGTATATGGTAGTGGATGCTGGGACATATATAGGGAGGACTTTCTCGCTCGACATGATAGTATGCTATCTGGTTACTCTTTACCTTAACGTGTATACTGATTGTCTCTCTGTTACATGTTGGTAAAGCCCTTAGGATGTGTACTTGACTACCTGGACTATGATGCGGATCATACTAGTGGGGACATGGTGGTCCATAAGTACATCCTTCAAAAGTCCCTAGTCGAAGGTGTATCGAGACGGGGCATCGATATACCAGAGTAGACTAGCGTATACCTTCTCGACCCATACAGATGGGCGATGAATGATCCCATATCCATTGGTGTTTGACATCAGAGACGATATACGGGTGCTCAGTAGAGACTGGGTACACTGGACGGACTCACCGAGAACTCCCAGATGGTATTATACCTTACGTCAGATGGCAGTTCTCTGGTGACACTGGTACAGAGTAGTCTGTTGACCCGAGATCGTCATAGAGACTTGTGTGGTTCCCACTGTGCTTTGATTTCCATCTTACCACGTCCAAGAGGGCGTGCAAAACGGTGGTTTTTGGGTACAGTCCCGAGTCACATGGAGGCAATGAGCGATAGGAGGGGATTCGTCTCTCCCGGTATAGGGGGTTGATGTTGTGCTGTGTTCGATTGGCTATAACAGGAAATCCCTGGCCAGGGTTGCTGAGATTTACTGGTAAGTGTTACCAGTAGTTTCTCGAATTGTTATAGACCTCATATCGACGCGACTTATCGAGCTATTGGGGTCTGACGTTTACCACCCCTAGGCGAGATATGCGACATATCAGACGAACAGACCGGACTGTACGGTAGTGTTACTGGTTGGATTCACTGGAGTGTGAGCGGGCTTGCTCGTCGATCTTCTGATCGCTCAATACCCGGGTGGCCGTTACGTTTAGCAGACCGCTTGCGGCTTGTGGGTGTTTGATATGATCATCATCTGCTGCCGGCGTATTGAAGAGTCTTTAGAGTCCTACACAGAGGTTTCCTGGCTCAAGCGAAACGAAATAGGAGCGCATATGAGATATGTGCGGGACCGAGAATAATGCGTGTATGTGATACCGTATTTCATTCTCGCGATTTCAATACGAGCCAGTATAAAACACGGATTCCACGGTCGTGATGAATAGCCAATCCCACACCCCTAGACCCCCTACGAGAGCGGCAAGCAACCCTACCAATTCTAGGGTTAGGAGACCCGGACTCGACTCCTCGAGATGGTCTCCCACTGGACCCTAGAACCCGGTTACTTGTGCTCCCCTCCTTGGGTCTATCCTAATGCGGAAAAGTAAATAATATACATCAACGGTGACATCTTCCGCAACCTTGAAGTGCCCCAATAAAAGAATATTACATACAAGTTTTTACATGAATGAAAATGAAAAACACTCATCTCACATAAAAAACCCCGGCTATTCGAACACGACAATCCAATATAACATATCCAGCAACACATAACATCATATGTCATCAACGTAAGTAAATATGCGCATCCCAATTGTCGTTGACATATAGCAACGAAACCGGCGATATCACATATTACACTTACGGTCACAGAAAAGAAAGTGTAAAACTACAACAGTTGGAATCCGCAACCTCTTTAGACATCGCATGCCTAATCAAATGAAATACTTAGACATCTCATGCCTGACAATTATAAACCCCGCATTTTAGTCTCATTATCAAAAACTCTTTTCAATATCAAGTGAAACTAAACCGCTAGATTTATAACATTCATTCAGTTATCTCATAACTGTTTGTGAATTCCAATTATTGTATCCCATTCCGGATAAATAGAAAATATTAAACTTTCCGATCGAACATTCGAACACCCAAGTTTTCCCGAAAACGTTCAACACATGAAATAGGTTCAAAGACATTCACTTCATGCCTCAGCACCAACGGTCCAGCCGTAGAAGGGTCAAGCCAACGCCTCACATGTGGCACGCCGTACTGCCCAAAACCCGAAGGTTCAAAGGGCAGTTCAAGACGGTCACATAATCGAGTTAAGGTTTGTTGTCTTCTAGAGGGACCATCGCGTTACTTGCACTACTCAGAACGTCCTTAAACCACAGAAAAATCCAACACTTGGAAATTTCCCGGCAGGGGAAAGATTGGGTATTTGCATCCGGTCGAACTTTTTAACATATTCTAAAATTATCCGGAAAAACACATAGACAAAGTTTGAAAATCCGATCGAATCTTCGATTCCCAATACAACCCCAGAATACTCAACTGTTGAGTGCATATTAAAAATTCCCAGAAAACTCAGCACCTGAAAACATGAATTACTGTGCAAATATTGAAAGCAGATCCCATCATTTGGCCGCGGAACCGCCGCAGGAGCCAGGCTTCTGCCGCGGTTCCGCTGCGCTTTAAACATATCATGAGATAATTTTTGCACCGTAATTCTTAGAATTCCCTGCTGAATTTTTTAAGCATTTTTAATCTGGGAAAAACCCAGTTTTTGAAAAAAGTCCAGAGAGCATTTTTAAATTAGGGTTTCGGTTCGATTGGACTTCAAACTCCGTCTACGCATCGCCTAAGGCTCTAGCTAGGCTCTGATACCACTGTAAGGTTCCTAGGCACTCTAATGAGGTCTCACAAGGCATCAACCATGCCAATTTCAAATTTTACAAGTGCCGAGAAACCCTAATACGGATTCGTTGACTAGAGTTTAGGCGAAAAGTGAAACTAGTTAACATTTTAACTAAAGGAAAGAGGCTACAACCTTTGTAGATCCGGTTCTCCACTTTCTTAGCTCCACGTAGACGTCCTCTCGCTGTCCATCTCGAATCCCGGACTCTTACATCGGTTTCATCGGAGAAATGGGCGGGCTAGGTCGTCGGCTTCGATGCCGAAGAAGATCTACGTCGAGGCAACACAAGATCAAGCTCTAACTTCACCAAGTCGTAAAACTTGTGAAGAAAACACCCTATACTACTTGGCAAGAGGTAGAGGATAAAGAAATAGGAGGTGGGTTCACTTTAGAATTGGATTTCTCACTCTTTTTCTCAAGATGCCATTAAAGCTAGTAAGCTTTTCTTCTTGTCAAAGATGAAGAAGATGAAGATAGAATATGATAAGTGTTAGATTAAAATGAAAATAATATCAATACTTATCATATCCTAACCTTGGTTAGGTGTAGAGAAAAGACCATGGTTAGTTTGAATGGTTAGGGTTAAGCATGAAGACAAAATGGTCACTTTAGTCAAAGCTTCATGAAGCTTCAACAACAAACAAAGAAAGCCACCATTTTCTCTTTTATCTTTTCCAAAATAAATAAATAAATAAATAAGTAAGGAAAAGAAAAACCCTAACCATTACATAACCATGGTTTAATCCTTACACATACTCAAGTAAACATGTATCATCAAACATGATACAATCAAGTGTACACAAAAATATATCACATATACAATGTGCACATCAAGTGAGAAAAACCTTTTAAAGTGAACCAATACTAGTTAATGCAAAGTAATATATCAAATATATAATTATACATTAAATCATTAAATCAACACTTGATTCAATGATCCGGTCATGTCGCACATAACCGACTAGTATTCAATGTATCGACTTATCGAATCAATCTTTGATTCGATAACTAGGTTATATCGCATACAACCAATCGAAACATTCATCGCGAGAATGAAATACGGTATCACATACACGCATTATTCTCGGTCCCGCACATATCTCATATGCGCTCCTATTTCGTTTCGCTTGAGCCAGGAAACCTCTGTGTAGGACTCTAAAGACTCGTCAATACGCCGGTAGCAGATGATGATCATATCAAGCATCCACAAGCCGCAAGCGGTCTGCTAAACGTAACGGCCACCCGGGTATTAAGCGATCAGAAGATCGACGAGCAAGCCCGCTCACACTCCTGTGAATCCAACCAGTAACACTTACCGTACAGTCCGGTCTATTCGTCTGATATGTCGCATATCAAGTCTAGGGGTGGTAAACGTCAAACCCCAATAACCGATAAGTCGTGCCGATGTGAGGCTCATAACGGGTCGAGAAAGTACTGGTAACACTTACCAGCAAAATTCTGATCAGCCCTGGCCAGGGACTTCCCTGTTACGGCCAATCGAGCACTGCGCAACATCAACCCCCAATACCGGGAGAGACGAAACCCCTCCTATCGCTCATTGCCTCCATGTGACTCGGGACTGTACCCAAAAACCACCGTTTTGCACGCCCTCATGGACGTGGTAAGGTGGAGATCAAAGCACAGTGGGAATCACACAAGAATCTATGACGATCTCGGGTCTACAGACAAACCTGCACAAGTGTCACCTGAGAACTGCCATCTGACGTGAGGTATAATACCATCTGGGAGTTCTCGGCGAGTCCGTCCAGTGTACCCAGTCTCCACTGAGCACCCGTATATCATCTCTGATGTCAAACACCAATGGATATGGGATCATCCATCGCCCATCTCATGGGTCGAGAAGCGTATACGCTAGTCTACACTGGTATATCGATGCCCCGTCTCGATACACCCACGACTAGGGACCTTGAAGGATGTACCTATGGACTACCATGTCCCCACTAGTATGATCTGCATCATAGTCCAGGTAGTCAAGTACACATCCCAAGGGCTTTACCAACATGTAACTATAAGACAGTTTAAAGAGACAAGTGTACATGTTAAGATAAAGAGCAACCAGATAGCATACTATCATATCGAGCAAGAAAGTCATCTCTATATATGTCCAAGCATCCAATATAAAATACATCATCTATACAATACTGGCTGCCTTCTCTCTCTCTCTCTCTCTCTTTCAATCATGCACACACAAAAAAATATCTCCTCATTTTACAAATAAACAAATGCATGTCATACCTCTCTACATGCCATCACCCATGCTCATGCCAACTCACCCTCCACCTCATTTCCATAATTGATTTTCTAAAATGAAAATCAATTAATGAGGTGGCCATCTTCTAGAAAATAATCCGTATAAATACGGAATGCAACCCGGTACACGTATCGAAATACATATACGCGTATTCGTACCAAAATACGAATAGCCAAGAGAGAAAATGAATAGTGAACAATAATACTAGAATACACATATAAATTATTAAATCAAAACCTGATTTAATAATCCGGCTTAATCCTAAGCCGGTAGTATTATCAACCGTCCGATTAAAGTCTGTGCAGCCTGTACACATATTTAATCGGACACATGTACGTACCAACATACGCCATCTACACCATATCGCCTGAACCATGAAAACTCTCTGTGTGGGACTCTAATGACTCGTCGATATGCTGGCCGTAGGTTTAACCACAAGCACGTCAGCGGCACTAGCTGTACGTAACGGCTACCCAGGTATTGAGCGAAAGGAAGGCCGACGAGCAAACTCATCCAAACCCCTACTAAGCCTGACAGTGACAATATCCATACAGTCCGATCTGTTCGTCTAAAAGTATCGCATATCGAGTCTAGTGGATAAAGTCAGACCCCTAATAACACGACATATAGTGTCGGTATGAAACCCATCACCACCTGAGAAACTATCGATCCTGCAGCGGTAATTCTCGTCTACCCCGGCCGAGGATTTCTGGTGATGGCCACCCGTGCACAATGCGACAGCAACCCCCAATACTGGGAGAGGTGAATCCCCGACGATCTGTTCACTTCCTCCATGCGGCTCGGGACTGTACCCAACTAAAACCTGTTTGTACGACTCCTTTGAGCCATGGTAGGGTAGTAATCAAAGCACGGTGGGAACTCGCAAGAGAAAAACGATGATCTCAGGTCGACAGACTATCCTGTACACGTGGCACCTGGGAACTTCTATCTGACAATATGTATAATACCAACTACAGGTTCCCGACGAGTCCGTCCAGTGTACTCATAACCCAATGAGCACATGTATACTATCTTAGGTGAACAAACTAACACCAATGGCTGGTGAGACCCGGCCACCGCCCCTCATCGGGGTCTCGATCAGTATACACTAGTCTACTCAGGAGTATCGATGCCCAGTCTCGAAACTCCCACGACTAGGGACATTTAAGGATTTGTTTATATGCCACCCAGCTCTCACGTATATGATCACCATCATAATGCTGGTAGTCAAGCAAGAATCCTATAGGCTCTATCAACATGTAATAGTGATCTGTAATACCACCTAAAGCATGTACATGATGATAAAGACAAACCAGATACCATACTATTATCTCGAATAAGACTGTTCTACCGGTATAGGTCCTCACTCAATCATCACAATCGCGTGCCTGCTATTCAATAATTGACTTGAGGGCACTATAGCCAACATGAGCAGCACTTGAGGATTACATTGCAGACATTGAGAGAACACCGGCTGTTTGCTAAATTCTCAAAGTGTGCTTTCTGGCTTGATATTGTTGACTTCTTGGGTCATGTGGTTACGAGAGATGGTATATGTGTGGATCCGAAGAAGATCGAGGCCGTACAGCATTGGCCCAGACCTGTTTCCGTGACGGAGTTTCGCAGCTTCTTGGGCTTAGCCTGTTATTACCAAAGTTTTGTGCAGGATTTCTCTCGTATCGCTGCACCGCTGACCGGACTGACTCGGAAGGGAGTTCCATTTCTTTGGACCGAGGTATGTGAGCAGAGTTTTCAGCAGTTGAAGACTTGTTTGACGACTGCACCAGTCATATCTTTGCCTTCAGGGTCAGGCTGCTATGTTGTTTATTGTGATGCTTCTCGAGTGGGTCTAGGTTGCGTGTTGAAGCTGCATGGCAGAGTCGTCGCTTATGCTTATCGGCAGTTGAAGAAGCACGAGCAGAACTATCCCACTCACGATTTAGAGATGGCCACGCCGGTATTTGCTCTCAAGATTTGGAGACATTACTTATATGGCGAGTCGTGTCAGATCTTTAAAGACCACAAAAGCTTAAAGTACATCTTCCAGCAGCAGGATCTGTATTTGAGGCAATACCGTTGGATGGAGCTCATGTAAGACTATGATTGTTGTTAGTTGTATGTATGCCATAGAGGCCATTATTGTACATGCTTGTATATTATAGTGGATGCTTGGACATATATAGAGAGGACTTTCTTGCTCGACATGATAGTATGCTATCCGGTTGCTCTTTGTCTTAACATGTAGAGTTGTATTATGATACTGTCTTGCTCTCACATGTTGATAAATCCCATAGGATGTGTACTTGACTACCAGGACTATGATGGAGATCATTACTAGTGGGGCCAGGGTAGTCCACAAGTTTATCCTTTAAATGTTCCTACTCGTAGGTGTATCGAGACAGGGCATCGATATTCCAGAGTAGACTAGCGTATACGCTTCTAGACCCATATGATGGGCGATGGATGATCCCAACTCCATTGGTGTTTGACATCAAAGATGGTATACGGGTGCTCAGTGGAGACTGGGTACACTGAACAGGACTCGCCGAGAACTCCTAGATGGTATTATACCTAGCATCAGATAGCAGTTCTCTGGTGACACTGGTACAGGTTAGTCTGTAGACCCGAGATCGTCATAGAGTCTTGTGTGATTCCCACTGTGCTTTGATTTCCACCTTACCACGTTCAAGAGAACGTGCAAAACGTTGGTTTTTGGGTACAGTCCCTGTCACGACCCGAAATAGCACGTGACTGGCACTTGAATCGTATGAAATCTATAGGACTACATCTAATTCAAGTAAGCCAAAAGCACAGAAATCTAAAACCATTTTAAATGATAAATGAAGGAAAGCTTGTTTAAAAGCAAGTGATTTAAATAGCATAAGCCGAATTATGCGTTTTTAAAATCCCAAGTCTTTTCTGAAAATTTCGGCAGAGTTTCCGTTGTAAAAACTGGTCCCGAACGGGGTACAACATGAATAATATATACATCAATGATAAAAGGCATCCCCAAGCGGGGGGTAGCTCTTCGTCAAACGATGGACACAACCATGCAAGCAATATATTATACAACGCCGAAGGGCGAGGATCAAAATTGAAAAAAGAAACTCAAAACACATGAAATCCATATTAATACAACGCGCAACTCTAAGGTCGAAAGAATAATCATCACTGGTCTGCTAAGTCAATAAATATAAAATTTTGGTTGATGGAGTTTACTAGATACAACTGATATGAATAAAAATGGTGGTCACGATGCAAGTGAACGCACCTACCAAAGTAAATCACCCGGAATGGAAGCAGTGTGCCAGCAAAGTCGCAACAAAACCTGTACGGCAAAACCTGCAAGAACTGTGGCACAACGGGGGTGGGTTGCCAACTCGTGAGTAGAAAACTTCACCGAGCAGAAATCGTATGTATGACTCAATCCTATGTCAAATACGATCAAAAATATATATAACCTCAAATGATAAGTCTGAAGCATGAAAAGGTGGCAAGGGTAAACATCTATACGTAAGTGTGATCCTATGTGCTCGTGTCAGTGCCTCACGTAGCAAAATATCATATGTATGAGGTGTGAATGTAATGTAATGAAAACAGAATACATGTAAATGAAGAAACCGATTTCTTGTTTTAGTGAGATTTCGGTTTATATAACACGAGGTATCATCAATGGAATTAACATAATCAGTGTCTAGCATCGACACAAAACATAAATCCCAATATCTCAATATCACAGTGTCTCAATACCTCAGGCTCCATCAATCCGGATTGGCATATATCATCAAATCACACGATCACGTACGGTATCCTCCGGATATCCGCCGCGCCAAACAATCACCGGTAGGCAGTCTGCCCCTGCCGGGCTCATCGACTACAACTCGAGATTCTTGCCCCGGGGTACCATATCGGGTCCACCATGTACCCGCAGATGGTTCATCCGGCTCCTCGAATCGGGTCTCGAAATCCAACAGCTATCATGAAAACTCATCGTGGACGACTCATTCCTCACGAGAAAACCGCAACTTGCATTTTAAAAATAGAGAGAAAGAGAGAAGTTTATATATATTCTTGCGGTTTTCCCCCAAATCCCGAAATCTCAAGAAAATCCAAAAACAAAATATCAAGAGTAAGTAAAAAGTGAATATCGGCATAAAACCCCAAAATACTACATAACCTATGAATATATGAATGCATCCGATATCATGCAATGAGTGCAATACTTAAACTAGCATATGAAAGCGATAACATATTGCAACTATCAGGTAGCAGGCTATGTCAATGAAATAATATTCACTAAAGTGTACGTGACATGGCAATTACCGATGATGATGTGTGTGAGTCGGCAAGCAAGTGTACGTGGAGCATACGCATCATCGGTAATGGTGCTGGTGTCCTGACAGCATGATCTTAATAATGGCATATGAAAACACAATAGAAGCATGCAAATGCGATGCGAACATCAATAATATACGGGAGCTGAATAATAAACACAACAATAATGAATATGCAATAATATAAACGAGTCTACCGGTAACTACAGGTCTAAACTAACAGACTAATCAAAGGGTAAGAAAAAACCGCCTAAATCTGAGTCGATACATATATATATAATAATCGGTGATCCCGCCTCAATAGTATCCCATACGATACCCTATATAATATGACATTCTCGAGTCAAGAGTGCGGATCAGTCATCAATATAGCTCGTACGGTAAATCGAACGTACGACATCCCAAATCTGGGTACGGGTCAATATCACATTATCTAATTATTCATCTGGTATCCTTTTTATCATATATCATGATCTAGGGGTACTGATCTACGTCTAGTACATACTGATACCATCCATATATATGCATGCGTGTGTATGAAAACACCACGCCTAAAGGACCCGCTAAAAATATCAAGTCGTATCTCAAATACGAACCATGTCACATCACCGATCTCATGGCCTCAAGCCCAAACTCATCGACTCATCTCCAAATAAAATGTACTATCCTCATAACCCATGTTTATGTATACGTATATATATATATATATACATAGTCCCATACCCATGTGTATATATATATATATATATATATATACATATCCCCATATACGCACAGGTAATAAAATGTAAGCATGTGTGCGCGCGCGTGTGGGTGTAAACCTATTCTAGGGTTCGCGACTAAGAAGCTAAACTAAGTTACTTCTAATTACCTTAAACTAAACCATGAACACATAAACATATCTTGATAATCATCCACGTAACATAAAACACATATATAACCATGTATATATATAAGCTATACTACGAACTGCGGGGGTGCTATACGCCATCCACCCGACTTCCCCCGTAGATATATATCTATTCACCTTGCTCCTTTCTTGCCGAAGTCGAAGTACTTCATCATCTCGGAATCCATGCGGAGGTACCTACAACAATACACAATCACAAATATGTATTAAAATCAAATCGGAAAACCAAAACGGCATCCTTTTCTCCCATAGGTCAAAACCTATAGCCTCGCATGCAAAACACGACCAATAACCCTAGTCGTTGGCGTTCAAACGCCACACGACGGAAAAACAATATCAATACAAAATTCGAAATCATTAAAAGTCGCAAAACGAAATCAGAAACTTGGAAATATGCTCCATATTTTACCCTATATGAAATTAGCCAATTTTGCATATGTAAAGGGTCTAGTTTACTGGAGATGGAGTTACAGAACAAACACGAACAAAAATGCATCAGGTCTGGCCGCAAATTGCGGCCAGAGGGAATATTTCTGCATCATGGTGAGGGATTAGGGGCTATGGTTTCAGTGGGCGTCCTAGGTTTCCTGCATGTACCACTGTAATCGCTAAATAATTTTCCAGGTCCCAGAGTGTTAGCAGATTCCAATTTCCCTGCCCAATTCTCACAAAATACGGATATCGGGGATTTCTAAGTTCGCTAATTGGGCTTAAGTCTCTGGTTTAGGTCTTAAATCAATCACCACAGGGGTTTAAGGTCAATCTTAAGCCTCAATTAAATCCTAGGATTCAATTCAAACCCTAATCCTTTTCATGAATTTTCAAAGTTCACTAAACTACACTAAATGGACTCTAAACTAGTTTAGATGCTTAACTGAATGAAATACAATACAATTGGTGAATGGATTACCTCATTTGGCAACTCAAGAATTTTCTTGAGTTGCCTCAAGTGCCCAAAATGCAAACTTTCTTGGTCAAAAATGTAGCTTGTGAGCTTGTGCATACTTTTTGTGAAGTAGGGATGAACTTTTGATGAATATTTGAGGGTGTTTATGGGGGTTGTAGAGGAGAGAGAAGGAGGTGCTGCCATGAGAGGGGAGGAGACAAAGATGATGAAGGAAATGAGAAGAGAAAGGAATGTCCAAGACCTAGATTTGACCCTTCACCCTCTCTCTCTCATGCCCATACCAAATATTCTAATCACTTTTCTTTTCTTTTCTTTTCTTCTCTCAATTAAAATCAACAACCATGCATGAAAACAAGAAGAATCCATGATAGAAAAATGTATCACGTGCTAAAAATGACATGTGCATGTCATGTGCACAAAACACGTTTAATGCACGATTAGCGATATTTAATCGCGATTAGCACTAAAATAGTGTACAATAAATCATAAAATTTAATAATTTGCATAAATTTAATAAAACAGCCTCTTTTTAGTAATTTCTATAATTTTCCAAATTTTTCCCAATTTATCGGTATTTAATTATACCGCATTGTTAAAATATTCAATATATTTATTAATTAATTATAAAAATCCCCAAAAAAATATTTTATTTTTCTGAAATATTACAGTCTTCCCCCTTAAAGAAATTTGGTCCTCGAATTTAAATTTAAACCCCTCAATACTAAAACATTTCAGTAAAAAGACCAAGTCGTCGGGGCTCCGAAATCATAAATACATAAAGCACATCGTAACGCAATCCACGCGCATGAAACGAGTACATAAACCAAAATCAAGACTCCGTCAAACATCCCGCAATCATCAGAGTTATGGTGAAGAAATCAATGTCTAAATCCAATACGAAAACCAACTTGATATATATCAACGCTATACATGTAAACATTAAAACTATACATGTAAACATCTGAAGGAAATGCATGCCAAACCTTCTAAGTCGCTGTGCGATGCGTATATCATTGCACAGTGGCGGACGTCTATTGTAAGAAATAACTATATATATATATATATATATATATATATATATCTTTTTGTTAATATACACGTCCCGCCGTTTTGAAAGCAATTTAGAAGGGTTTCCTTTATAAAATGTTTCGTGTCATCTCGGACACGTAGGTAAATATGAGACTATAGCTCATTTTTTGAAATCCCTTCGATATCTATCCATGCATGCAAAAATATACTCAGGTACTGTCCTCGGACTAGTCCTGCTCAGCTACTATACCAAATAGTAAATATCATAAAAATATACTGCTCCAACAGAAATCAATCCTAAATGTGAATAAGAATGCCACGTGCGTCTAGTGCGCACGGAAATCAAAATCCATGAGTGTTCCATACATGTGCACAGAAACAAAATCTAAGTGCAACGGGTGTGCACGAAACACCTGTCAAGGGCAACGAGTGTGCCTGACAGCAACATTAGGTGCATCTGATATGCATAAAGAATCCCGATTTAGTGCATCTGGTGTGCACCAAAATCGCATCTCATATCATGCGCCTAACATGCGCGAAAATCCAAATTAGGTGCATCCATCATGCACGAAATCACGAAATCCAATATCAAGCGCTGAACATGCGCAAAAATCTAATCCAAGCGCGTCAAATATGCACAAGAATCAAATCAGGTGCACAAGGTGCACAAAACAAATATTGAGTATCACAATCGAAATTGACGGTATACAACACATTTCAATCCAAATCCAAATCAGGTATACCGTGGTATATAATCTCACAACCATGTGCATCAGCGTGCACAAAGCCAATCAAAATACTAAAAGCGCATGAAAACTATGCCGAAAGCATAAGTCAAATCACATGCATAACATAGGCATGAAATCAAAATCAGCATCTCTAATGACATCAAACCAAAGTAAGGTGCAACTGTGGTGCACAAAATACGTATCAATGCACTGCAAGCATATGTGAACTATACCGAGTGCAAAAAACCAAATCGAGTGCGTACCACATGCATAAAATCAACCCCACTGTATGAAATCCATGAAGTCATAAACATGTGCAGCTAAGGCAGAAAACGATATCAAGTGCAATAACTGTGTACAAATCATAAATCAACACAGCGGTGTATAAAGCATATCTTAAGTGCAATAACTATGCACAAAATATGAATACCCAGTAGGTGCAACCATGGTGCACGAAAACAAATATCATGAAACTCAGTCATCAAAATTCAGTCATCAAAACTCAGTCATGCGATCGCCCAAAATACCGAAATCAAGTATGGCGGAATAGTCCCGCTCAAGCACATCCTCTAAGAATCTATGGCCAACTGTCGTGGTCACTCATAACATGTCTCGTCGACGATGCCGAACTCTGGCCTGCTGGGTGTGCGTAATATGACCGCTCCTGGGTCCTAGTCTTCTCATAAATTATTCCAGAAAGGTCATGTCGAGGTCTCTCCCAAATCTCGTTTCTGCCGAACTGCCCGGAAGTCATCGTCCTTTACTAAATCTATTTCTTGTTCCGGAACGGCTGCATCCTCATTGCGACTCCTTCTGGAAGATATATCCATATATAACGCCTCTGTATGCGTATTACATCTATGATGTCGGCGGAGTGGAACGTCCTCTCATCAAGATCTCATACGAACCTCTTACTCCACCTTCCTCTAATGTCGACTGCTTCGGACTCGTCCCATCGTAGCTGCATGGACCGTGCTCCAACGGCTATACTTGTATCTGGAGTCTCCCAAGAAATGCATCCCATCACATAGCATCCGAATGAAATCGAACCATTTGATCGATTCGTCAAAACCTCATAATCCCCCAAGAGCTCAACATCTTGGGTACAGCTTAATAGTATCGAGTACATACCACAGCACCGGTGAACCAGCCGTAGAAGGGGAAACCCAAGCCTCACTAATGACACGGCGGAACTGCCGCAAACCCTAAGGTTCAAAGGCTTTCACATCGTCATTATGTCGAGTTAGGGTTTTCATTCTTCTAGAGGGTCCATAGAATTTCTTGCATGTCTTTCCGAATACTTTAAGCTTGGAATATGAGTTTCTGACATTCGATGGCCTCTATCGACACTCAACGTACCTGCGTGAAGTCGTCTCTAGCTGGAAACAATCTATCTGATGACCTCGCATCGAGGTAAGCGAACGAAGCACATGTCCTAGTCATTCATCCTCGGGTGACTAGCGACCTGCTATCATATCTCTAAGTACAACTCGTACTGCAATAGCTCCAACATTTGGGGCGATATCTCGTCATTCGCAGCAACAACTGGCTCATTCGTCTGCACACTGAACATTACCTCAATCATCATGAATAAGCGATACTGTCACGACCCGAAATAGCCCGTGACTGGCACTTGAATGATATGAAGTCTGTAGGACCCCATCTAATCCAAGTAAGCCAAAAAGCCCAGAAATCTAAAACCATTTTTAAGTAATAAATAAAGGAAATAGTTTTAAGAAGGGAAGAAAACATGTTTTAAATACAAGGTTTTTAAATAAGTAAGCCGAATATGCATTTTTTAAATGTATAGTCTTATCTAAAAATTTCGGCAGAGTTTCCGTTGTAAATACTGGCCCCGAACGGGGCACAACAAGAATAATATATATGCAATGATAAAAGGCATCCCCAAGCGGGAGCTAGCTCTTCGTCAATTGACGATCACAAGCACGCAAGCAATATAATATACAATGCCGAAGGGCGAGGATCAAAACTCAGAAAGAAATTCAAAACAACATGAAAACTGTAATACTACAACGCACGACTCTAAGGTCGAAATAATACATAACTGGTTTCTAAGTATGAAACAATATATAAGTTTTGGTTGATGGAATTTCTAGATACAACTGAATAATACATATACAATGGTGGTTCTGATGCAAAAGAATCCACCTACCAAAGCAAGTCACCCGAAAGGGAAGTAGTGTGCCAGAAAAGCCGCAAAGAAACATGTACGGCAAAACCTGCAAGAAACTGTGGCACAACGAGGGTGAGTTGCCAACTCGTGAATAGAAAACATCACAGAGCAGAAATCGTATGTATGACACAATCCTAGGTCAATACGATCAATATATATAAACCTCAAATGAATAAGTCTGAAGCATGATAAGGTGGCTATGTAACATCTATACATGAGTGTAGTGCCAAGTGCTCGTGCCAGTGCCTCAGGTAATAACATATCATAAGTATGAGGTATGATCAATGTCGACTATATCATGAAGTCTACGAATATGTGGAAATCATCTAACTATGTGATCAATGTCATCAATGTCAATATATGTATGTGGAAATCGTCCACGTGTCACCCAATGACAATACGCATCATGAATGTAAATATCATAAACATATGCATGGAAGTATGAGGATGTAAATCAACATGTGTCGCTCGCGACATATTAAAATCATGGAACCTGAGTGTTAAGCATCGACACACGAAAACATCATGAAACCTGTGCCTAGCATTGGCACGTAAATCCTCATATATCGGGCTCCGTCAATCTGGATCGGCCCATATCATCTCTCAACTCCGGTCGGTATCTTCCGGATATCCACCGAGCTCAAATACAATCACTGGTAGGTACTCGCCACCCTACCAGGCTCATCGTCTGCTCCACGAAAAACATTTCTCACCCCGGAGAACCATACCGGGCCCACCATGAACCTACAAACGGATCATCCAACTGCTTTAATCGGGTTTCAAGCACACGTCTCAGAACCGAGAAAACGCATGGTGGACGCACTGAAATATCATATCAAGGGTAACCATGTTTTTGAAAACAATACATACTCTTTTTTGAAATACCCACGGTTCCCAAACCCAGAGATATCATGGAAACAACATATTTCAATGCGTATAATCATAAAGCATGATGTATGCGACATATAAAAGAATGTAAGCATATCAGTATGTCATGCAAGGGGTCATATCCTGAATGCAACAGTCCTGCAGTGTAGTGACATGGCAATTATCGATGATTTAGTGTGTGAGCCGGCAAGCAAGTGTACGTGGAACATACGCATCATCGATAATGGTGCTGGTGTCCTAACAGCATGAGTTTAATATAACAATAACCATTTGCACATGCAATGCGATGCAAATAACAAGAATATGCAAGAATCGACTAATAAATGCAACAGTGACGCATCTGCATCAATATAAAAAGTCACACTGTTTGCCATTTGAAATAAGACGAATCGGGGTTTTTAGTAAAATAAGGGCTACGGTGCTTTTAAGAAAAGATGCGTCTTTTGAAAATATCCGTAGAATCCCTTTGCATGTCTCTAAAATACTCTCGATTCGTTAGTTTTGAAACAGGTATGATATCAACCTAGCCTAACATCTACTAGAAAAACTACAGTTCTAACTAACAAGTCAATCAGGAGGGGTATGGAAACCACCTAAATCTGAGTCGATACATACATACATACATATATATATATATATAATAGTCGGTGATCCCGCCTCAAAGGTACCGCATACGATACAATATCATAAGACATCCTCGAGTCATGAGTGCGGATCTATCATGAATATAAAGCTCGTACGGTAAATCATCGTACGGCATCCCAAAAGCTGGGTACGGGTCAAATCACATTCATCTCCTCAATTATCAGGTATCTGTATCATCATATCTCATGATCTGGGGTACTGATCTAAGTCTAGTACAAATCGATACAATCTATATAAATATGAATGCGTGTATGAAACACACGTCCAAAGGCCCGCTAAAATCACATGTCGTATCCCAAATACGAATCACAATATATCACTGATCTCATGGCACTCTGCCCAGTATCATCGACTCATCTCCAAATATCATCCACTATTCTCATCATGTAGGTATATGTGTAGCAATAGGCATGTGTGTGCATGTGAGTGTAAACCTATCCTAGGGTTCGCAACTAGGAACTATACTAGTTTACTTCTAAACCCTATTCTATCCATAGTACACCTAATCATATCCTGAATAACCATGACACACACTATAAGCTATCATATATATAGTATATATAGTATACTAGACATCGAACTGCGGGGGTGCTATACGCCATCCACCCGACTTCCCCCGTAGATATAATCTACTCACCTTGCATTATGCGTGTCGGTGTCGATGTTGCCACCATCATCTTCATCGTCTCGGATCACCGTGGGGGTAACTACATATCACACGTATCGCATCGCATTAAAACCAAATCAACACTAAAACTATCACGACCTGAAAGAGCACCTGGCACTTGAATCACATGAAGTCTATAGGACTCCATCTGATCCAAGTAAGGCAAAAGCCCAGAAATCTAAAACCATTTTAAGGAGTAAATAGAGAAAACTGGTCTTTAAGAAGTAAGAAAATAGCTTTTGAAAGTGAAGAAAACATGTTTTAAAATCAAATTTTTTAAATAACTAAGCCGAATATGCATTTTTAAAAATCACATATCTTTTCTGAAAATTTCGGCAGAGTTTCCTTTGTAAATACTGGCCTTGAACGGGGTACAACATAAATAATATATATGCAATGCTAAAAGGCATCCCCAAGCGGGAGCTAGCTCTTCGTCAATCGACGGTCACAGCCACGCAAGTAATATAATATACAACGCCGAAGGGCGAGGATCAAAACTCAAAGGAAAGCTCAAATAGCATGAAAAGCGTAATACTACAATGCACCACTCTAAGGTCGAAATAATACATAACAGGTTTCTAAGTCTGAAACAATATACAAGCTTTTGGTGTTTGGTTGATTGAATTACTAGATACAACTGAATAATACATATACAATGGTGGTTCTGATACAAAGAATCCACCTACCAAAGCAAGTCACCTATATGGAAGCAGTGTGCCAGAAAAGCCGCAATGAAACCTGTACGGCAAAACCTGCAAGAACTGTGGCACAACGGGGGTGAGTTGCCAACTCGTGAATAGAAGATATCTACAAGTAGAAATCGTATGCATGGCCTAATCCTAGGTCAATACGATCAGATATATATAAACCTCAAATAAATAAGTCTGAAGCATGATAAGGTGGAAATATAACATCTAAACATGTATGTAGTGCCAAGTGCTCGTGCCAGTGCCTCAGGTAATAACATGTCATGAAGTCTATAAGTATGTGGATATCATCCAACTATGTGATCAATGTCATCAATGTCAACTATATCAGGAAATCTATGAGTATGTGGATATCATCCCACTATGTAATCAATGTCTGTATGTATGTGGATCTCGTCCACCGGTCACCGAATGACAATAAGTATCATGCATGTAAATATCATAAAGCATATGCATGGAAGTATGAGGATATAATCAAAATCATGGAACCTGAGTGCCTAGCATCGACACTCGAAAACATCATGAAACCTGTGCCTAGCATTGGCACGTAAATCCTCATCTATCAGGCGCTGTCAGCACGACTGGCCCTGATAGGTACGCATCATACGCTATCTCAAAATCCCGAGTGCCCAGCTTCGACCCTCGAATTCCGACGTATCCATACGTATATAACTCCGGTCGGCATCCCCACGATAACCGACGAGTCCAAATACTATCACCGGTAGGTAGTACTCCCCTGCCAGGCTCACCGTCTAACATATACGAGTCATCTTGCCCCGAGGTACCTCACCGGGTCCACCATGTACCCGCAGACGGTGCCTACCGCTCCTCGAATCGGGTTTCACATGCCACTCTCAGAAACGAGAAAACACATGGTGGACGCACTGAAATATCATATCAAGGGTAACCGGGTTTTTAAAACAATATATATATTCTCCTTTAAAATACCCATGGTTCCCAAATCCAATAATATCATGGAAACAACATATCTCAATGCGTCAAATCAAAAGCATGATGTATGCGACATATAACCAAAATGTAAGCATATCAGTATATCATGCAACATGGAGTAGCAATATGCACAAAATTAGGGATGACCGCTTCTTTAAAATGAATCAGTTTTTTAAAAGTATCTTGCGGTTCCCAATCTGCGAGTCAAGCCAGAATCATCTATGTATGCGCAATATGTAAGTGTACAAGTATAAGTGTGCAACAGGTAGGTGCACGAGTATGAGTGTACAATATATGAGTACACGAATATGAATGTACAATAGGTATGTGCACAAGTATGGGTGTACGCTATGTAGGTACACGAGTATGAATGCAACGGTACTACAGTTAGTGACATGGCAATTATCGATGATGAAGTGTGTGAGCCGGCAAATAGTGTACGTGGAACATACGCATCATCGATAATGGTGTTGGTGTCCTAACAGCATGACGGTAATATAGCAATAATCACAAGTAATGCGATGCAAATAATATGAATATGCGGAATCAAATAATCAACGCAATAGTGAAGAATCTATATCAATGTGCAAGTGTCATGCAGTTTTGCCTTTTGAAATAAGAAGAATCGGGCTTTTTAGTAAAATAAGGGCTACGGTGTTTTTAAGAAAAGATGCGCCTTTTGAAATTATCCGTAGAATCCCTTTTTGCCTATCTTTAAAATATTCCCGGTTCGTAGTATTGAAATAGGTATGTCTCGGGTCTAATCTAATGTCTACTAAGGAATCTACAGACCTAACTAACAAGCTAAGCAGGAGGGGTATGGAAACCACCTACATCTGAGTCGATATATATATATATATATATATAAGTCGGTGATCCCGCTTCAATAGTATCACATACGATACAGTATATCATATGACGTCCTCGAGTCATGAGTGTGGATCTATCATCATTATAAAGCTCGTACGGTAAATCGTCGTACGGCATCCCAATAGCTGGGTACGGGTCAATATCACAATTGTCTCATCAATTATCTGGTATCCTTATCATCATATCACATGATCTGGGGTACTGATCTAAATCTAGTACAAATCGATACCACTTATATAAATATAAGTGCGTGTGTGAAACACACGTCTATGTAAGTCCACGGTAGCGCCCGGCCGTCTAACAGACGCCAAATGCGGAACAAAAACTTTTACAACTGGTGCTATCGCGTACAATAACCCGGATCTGCCATTAAAGCTAAACTAACAAACTACAAAGTGGGTAGAAATTTTATACCGAATGATCCGAGTCCTTCGGTCTTCAACCATCATCCCACGCTTTGTTGCGGCTGCTCCGATCTCCTGAATCTCCAGTCTTCTCGTCCAGGTGGCACCACGTCGACGGATCTTTAAACGGGCTCCCGCCTCTGAACCGAGGCAACTCGATCATCAAGTTTGCTAAAAAAGATGACCAAGATTGATGTAGAGAATGAGTAGAACACTTTGTCTCGTTACGTCCAAAGCCATGGACGAACAGTTAATGAAGTTTCCTTTTTGGATCGAATGGAAATGAGAAATGGATCACATCTAATTTCTATCGACCAAAACTAATATAATCTTTTTCAAGCAACCATCTTTTATCCATCAAGGAATGGCCGGCCATATATAGGAAAGGAGGAGGGTGAGTGTAGGAGCAAAGGGGGTAACCTTAAGGAATAATATCCTAAGCATTACAAAAACACATTAATGCAAATGGTGACTCACAATAAACACCTCACTAAAACATTTAATGCAATCAAGCGAGTCACAAACCTAGTCATCAATCAATAAGCTTCCTCACTCATGACTCACCCATGGAAGAAAAGATAAATCCGCATTTAACCAAATGTTAAATACGGGTGATAGAAAACTGGAAACTGGCAACTTCCAAAAGCGATCCTGAAACGAATTTCAGGATAACCCCGTAACAGTATAAACATACCCGCATTTGTATTACGACCGAATACAAATGCAACTGAGACAAAGATATTATATCTACACAGTATAATACTTGGATCCGGCTTAAACCAAAGCCTACCAGTATTATCTGCCCCAAATATGACACGTGCGTAAACGCACGTGCATTTTCCGAACACAACCATAAAACCATACGACCTGTACAACGTTTCGCCCGAACTTGGGAAACGGTCTGTGGGGGACTCTAATGACTCATCAACACACTGGCACTGAGTATAACCTCTAGCACGTCAGAGGTACAAGCTGTACGTAACTGTTGCCTATATATTGATTGGAAGGGAAGCTGACGAGCGAACTCATCCATAAACCCTACTGAGCCTGACAGTGACAATATCCGTACAGTCCGGTCCGTTCGTCTATGAGTATCGCATATAGGGCTAGAGGGATGGTAAACGTCAGACCCCCAATAGCGGTATAAGTCGTGTCGGGGAGTAGCCTAGAACACCCTGAGATACTACTAGAATACCAACCAGTAAATCTCGATTACCCTGGCCAGGGATTTCGTGTAATGGCTCTCCTAAACACAGCGCGATCTCACCCCCAATACCGGGAGAGACGAATCCCTGACGATCCGCTCACTGCCTCCATGTGGCTTGGGACTGTAGCCAACTAAAACCTGTTTGCACGAATCCTTTGAGCCGTGGTAAGGTAGTAATCAAAGCACAGTGGGAACTCACACGAGACAAATGACGATCTCAGGTCGACAGACTAACCTGTATACATGTCACATGGGAACTGCTATCTGACGATACGTATAATACCAACTAGTATGTTCCGGGCGAGTCCTGTCCGGTGTATTCATAACCCAATGAGCACCTGTATACATCTTAGGTGAACCAACTGACACCAATGACTTGTGAGACCGGCCACCGCCCCTCGTCGGGGTCTCGACTGTATACACTAGTCTACTCTGGAGTGTCGATGCCCTGTCTCGAATCTCCCACGACTAGGGACACTTTAAGGATGTGCTTATCGACCCCAGCTCCCACGTATATGATCGCCATCATACTGCTGGTGGTCAAGCAAGAATCCTATAGGCTCTATCATCATGCAATAGTGAACTAAAGCATGTATACGATGATAAAGACAAACCAGATAGCATACTATCATCTCGACAAAGACTGTCATATCAGTATAGGTCCTCCCTCAATCATTGTAATCACTTACTTGCGATCCAATAATTGACTTAGAGGGCACTATGTCCAACAGTCTAAAGGCCCGCTAACAATCATATGTCGTATCCCAAATACGAATCACATCATATCACCGATCCCGTGGCACTATGCCCAATGTCATCGACTCATCTCTAAACATCATCCACTATCCTCATCATCAATGTATAAGTATAGCAATAAGTACGTGTGTGCGTATGGGTGTAAACCTGCTCTAGGGTTCGCGACTATGAACTACACTAGTTTACTTCCAACCCTAATCTATCTAGTACACCTAACACATCTCAAATATCCACGACACTATAAGCTATCATGAGTATATATTTATATACTATACTAATATCGGACTGCGGGGGCGCTATACGCCATCCACCCGATTTCCCCATGTAGATATAATCTACTCACCTGTATCCTGCGTGTCGGTGTCGGTGTCGCCTTCATCTTCTTCATCGTCTTGGATCGCCATGGGGGTACCTACATATCACACGTATCGCATCGCATCAAAACCAAATCGAAACTTAAAACGACACGTGAAAACCAACACGATACGCTAAAAGGCCTATAGGTTAGAACCTATGGTTAGCCTTCGCAAAACAACCCGAAATCACTCGATATAGACGTACAAACGTCACACGATCGAGATAACGCACAAATATCAAAATCTGGAAATCAAGATACGCAAAACCAAAACTAAATTCAAAGCAGCAACCCAAGAAAATGATCCCGGATTTCGTCTCAGGCCAAACAAAGGCAAGCAAACAAGTCCAGAGTGATGTATAGGGTGTATGTGACCTACAGTAGAAGCCTGGACCCGTACCATCACTAAGTGGCCGATCCCCTCAACAGGAAAAACCGGCCTGGCCGGCCTGGTCATGGAGTTGGGCTCTCGTCTGCCTAGGGCGGTCTCCTGGTGGTCTAACTAGGCTCCTGGTGTTGTTTATTTTCCTTGTATTGACCCCGGATCACTCCAGATTCACCTGCACGCTATATACACTCACAAACCGACATGAAACTGTTCTGTTTTGGGTTCCAGGTTTCTTAATGTGACGGATCTGGGTTCGTAGCACGAAGGGGGGTTTTAAGGGTCACTAATAGGGCTTAACCACACTAACACAATTCAATTTAACTTTAACCCTCTCTAGGTTTGTCCAAAGTGCACAAAATCACACGATATCGATATGAAACATGAATTGAGGCTTAAGCACAAGAATTACAACACTAATTATGAAGGAAATATCTCAATAGACCCTCATGAATTCTCAACAGTGCCAAAACACCATCTTTCTTGGTCCATTCTAAAGCTTGTGAGCTTGTGCACACTTTTTGTGAAATGGGTGTGGGGTTTTGAGTTTGTTTTAATGGTGTTTTAGGGGATTTGAAAGAGGAAGAAGAGGGAGGAAGGGCAGGAGCAGCAGCAGCTCAATGAGGGGAGAGAGAAATGGGAGGGTGTAATGAGGAGGGATGGTTCAAAGAGAAGGTTGACCTATACCTACCCCCCCTCTCTCTCATCATCATTCCTTACTTTTTCCTTTTTCTTTTCATTTTCTTTTCCAAATCCTTCTCTCTCAAATAGTAAACCCAAAACACCCATGGTAGGAAAAATGTAACGCAAGTCCAAAAATGATATGTGCATGTTTTGCACAAAAAAGCCAAAAATCCGATTAGCGATTAGCACTAAATTAGCATATAAATGCTCATAAAAACTTTAAAATGACAAAATTCCATAGAATACATTATTTTTGAATTTTCCATAATTTTTCAAAAAATTTCCCATTTATCGATATTTAATTATAAATTTAATATTAAAATAATCAATAAAAATAATATTAAATTATAAAAATTCCTAAAATAATATTTTATTATTTTGAAATGTTACAATCTCCCCCCTTAAAGAAATTCGGTCTCCGAATTTAAATTTAAACTCCCAATTTCTAAAACATTTCAATAAGAAATCCAAGTCATCGGGGCTCCGAAATCATCAATACATAAAACGCATTATAGCGCAATGCATGCGCATGAGTAATGAGAAGATAACTCAAAAACAAAACTCCGTCAAGCATCCCGCAATCATCAGAGTTATGGTAAAGACACGAATACCAAATCCAATACAAAACCAATATGATATATATCAAAACTATACATGTAATTAGCTGAAGTAAATGCATGCCAAATCCTTTTTAAGTCGATGTGTGATGCGCATAACACTGCACAGTGGCGGACGTCCATTATAATAAAATACCCATATACATATATATCCTTTGCTTAATATGCACGTCCCACCTTTTTGAAGACAATTTAGAAGGGTTTCTTTATTTTAAACGTTTCGTGTCATATCAGACGCGTAGGTATATACTGAGACTATAGCTCGCTTTTTGTAAATCCCTTCGATAACACTCAATGCATGCAAAATATATCTAGGTACTGTCCTCTGACTAGTCCTGCTTAGTATGAAAACATATAGAAAATATCATTAAAAAAATGTACTGCTCCATAAGGAATCAATCTCAAGAATGTATGTAAGAATACTCTGTGCGTCTGGTGCGCACGGAAATCAAAATCCATATATGTGTCTTACAGGTGCACAAAACAACATCTAGGTGCAACGGGTGTGCATCAAAACATCTGTCATGGGCAACGTGCGTGCCTGACAGCAAAATCAGGTGCATCTGACATGCACGAAGAATCCCGATTTAGCGCATCTGGTGTGCACTAAAATCGTATCTCAAATCATGCGCTCAACACGCGCGAAAATCCAAATCAGGTGCATCCATCACGCACGAATAAAATCTAAATCATGCGTTCAACTTCAATATCAGGATCAAAATCGACGGTATACAATACGGCTCAATAAAATCAGGTATACCGCGGTGGATAATCTCACAATCGTGTGCATCAGCGTGCACAATTCAAATCAAAACACTAAAAGTGCATGTAAACGATGCCGAAGGCATAAGTCGAATTGCGTGCACAACACAGGCATGAAATCAAAATCGACATATCGAATGACATCAAATCGAAGTCTGGTGCAACTGTAGTGCACAAAATATAAATCCGGTGCAACAAAGGCACGAAATATAAATCTGGTGCATCCTGTGCAAGAAATACAAATACGGTGCATCCTGTGCAAAAAACCCAAATAATAACTCAAATGCGTAAATAGCAACACCGAGTGTACCAAGGTGTAAAAATCATAAACGTGTGCAACTGCGTGCACAAAATACATATCAATGCACTACAAGCACATATAAGCTATACCGAGTGCAAAAATCAATTCGGGTGCGTATGATATGCACAAAATCAACTCAACTGTATGAAATCCATGAAGTCATAAGCAGGTGCAGCCAAGGCACGAAAACGATATCGGGTGCAATAGCTGTGCACAAATTATAAATCAACACAACGGTGTGTAAAGCACATCTCAAGTGTAAAAACTATGCACAAGATATAAATGCCCAGTAGGTGCAACCATGGTGCATGAAAACAAATATCATGGAACTCAGCCATCAAGACTAAATTATGCGAATAAATCGCCCAAAATACTGAAATCCAAGGTGACGAATATGTGATAATCGAATCACAAAATCACAAATCATAAATACCGTCATCGGTATATCCTCCTTCAAAGTCGGGAAGGTGTCGATGTATCCAATGCTAGTAGTGCAAGATATCTACTTGCCTCTTGCTCGCGGTCTGGCGTCCTCTGTCTGTGGGTCCTTATCTTCTCTGTGGATTACCAATCTCGCAATCCATCAGCTCATCGGCCCTGTCAGGTGTGCTAACGGGAGCGATTCCGTTCTGGCACTTCTCTGGTCATCTCTCGGTCAATCCTCACGGCCACTCGTAAAGCAGCACGTCACTGGCGTCGGCCTCTGGCTCTGAATACCCGTGACACATCTGATCCTGGGTGCAAATCACATTGCAGCAGCGTCCTGGAAGGAATCCAGCTCAAGGTTTCTTCCGATCTTGCCTATGCCGAATGATTCGGAGGCTGGTACTCTTGCGCAATCTCTTCTCACTCTCTGGACATCAGCGTCCTCAGTACGACTTTTCCTCGGCAACTAGTCGCATTCTAATGCCTCTGTAGACATATTTGACCATAATCTCAACGGGGAATAACAATAGCTCATCAGCATCTCGTACGAACCTCGTGTCCCGCTTGTTTGCATCATCATCCATTTCGATGTCATGTCTCTATCTGCGCACTGCAATTGTTCTCGGCTATGGTCCATCCGAAGTCTCTCACATGGACTCGAAATCACGAACTCGGTATCTCCATCACTCTGTGGAAGATATCTAGCCGAACACATCCTCCAGAACTCATCCCATCCTGCGGAGATATACTCAATACCCATCCGTCCTTGACCAATTCACAACGCATCTGGGTGAGGTCCTCTATCCGAACCTGATCAACTGTCGAAATGGACGATGATGCTATGAACATTTTTCTAAATCAAAAGTTGATTGAATCAGGCTCGTTAAATAATGGCATATACATTCTAAATCAAACCACAGTTTTTAACGTACTAAACACACACAAGAGGAAGATTTCAGAAATGAACGAATCCTTCTTGTGGTATTGTAGACTAGGTCATATCAATGCGACACGACTAGCTAAGTTACATAAGGATGGATATTTGAATCCATTCGAATTATCATCTTATGAAACTTGCCAGTCATTTCTCAAAGGGAAGATGACCAAAACTCCGTTTACTGGACACGGAGAAAGGGTTACGGAACTCTTGGGACTAATACATAGTGATGCATGCGGTCCCGTGTCTACACATGCCAGGAATGGTTCCTCGTACTTCATTACATTCACTGACGATCTCTCAAGATATGAATATGTGTTCCTGTTGAAACACAAGTCTGAAGCTTTTAATAAATTCAATGAATATAAGCATGAAGCCGAGAACTAGACGGGTAAAAGTATTAAAATCCTACGATCTGATCGGGGAGGAGAATACTTGAGCATGGAATTCCGTGACTATCTGAAAAAGAATGGGATTCTCTCTCGGCTTACTCCTCCGTATACACCATAGCGCAACGATGTATCGGAGCAGAGGAATCGCACCCTATTGGATATGGTGCGCTCTATGATGAGCACCGCTGAGTTACCTATTTCCTTTTGGGGTTATGCGCTTGAGACATCAGCATACCTATTGAATAGAGTTCCAACCAAATCAGTGCCTACCACTCCATATGAGATATGGAATGGGAAGAGACCATCACATAAACGAGTTAATATATGGGGTTGTCCGGCCTATATTAAAAAGCAAAATCCGGAAAAGCTCGAGGCAAGATCTGCATTGTGTAAGTTTGTGGGTTATCGAAAGGATTCCTATGGATATATCTTCTACCACTGTGAGGAACAAAAGGTGTTTGTTTCTCAATATGCCACCTTTTTAGAAAAAGAATTTCTTGTAAAAGAAATTAATGGCGAAGAGGTAAAGCTGGAAGAAGTTCCAACCGCACAAACTACAACAGAAGATTTCGTAGAACCGGAGGATTCAATAGTCTCCGACGAACCTCAGCCTCTCCGCCGATCTAGTAGGGTTCCTCATCCACCTGAGAGATACTAAGATTTTCTCATTGATGGTGGGAGCGAGGATTGCATCATGGAAGATGATGACCCAACTAGCTGCGAGCAGACCATCACAAGTGGGGACTCTGTGAAATGTCTAGATGCAATGTGATCTGAGATGGAATCCATGTACACCAACAAAGTATGGACTTTGGAAGTTGCTCCCGAAGGAGTAACACCCATTGGAAGCAAATGGATCTTTAAGAAGAAACTTGGTGTAGATGGAAATGTTGAGACTTTCAAAGCTAGACTTGTTGCAAAAGGTTTTCGTCAACGACCAGGTGTGGATTATGATGAAACCTTTTCTCCAGTGGTTATGTTTAAGTCCATCCGGATCCTACTTTCCATCGCTGCATACCATAACTACGAAATCTGGCAAATGGATGTTAAGACCGCCTTTCTAAATGGTGATTTAGAAGAGAGCGTGTACATTACTCAGCCAAAGGGCTTCATGGATAGTGGGAGCAGCAGAAAGGTGTGCAAGTTGCTTAAATCAATCTACGGGTTAAATCAAGCATCGCGGAGTTGGAACATCTGTTTTGATGTTGTAGTCAAATAGTTTGACTTTATAAAAAACGTAGATGAACCTTGTGTATACAAGATGGTGGCAGAGAGTAAGGTCGTCTTCCTCGTATTGTACGTGGATGACATACTCTTGATAAGAAATGATGATCCTATGCTGCACTCAGTCAAGCTCATCTTATCACAAAGATTCTCCATGAAGGATCTAGGTGATGCTTTCTACATCTTCGGGATTAAGATCTATAAAGATAGATCTAAAAGGATACTGGGATTGTCCCAATCCAAGTACATCGACACCATACTAAAGAGGTTTAGTATGGAGGATATCAAGCGTGGGAATTTACCCACGATCTCAGGAATCACTCTCTCCAAAGATAAGTCCCCCAAGACTGATTTAGAGAGAGATCGCATGCAAAGGATACCCTATGCTTCGGCAGTAGGCTCTATCATGTACGCGATGTTATGTACCAGACCCGATGTAGTATACTCACTAAGTGTAGTGAGTAGGTATTAATCATATCCTGGGGAGAATCACTGGACAGTTGTTAAGAGAATTCTTAAGTACTTGAGAAGGACTAAAGAAATGTTCTTGGTGTATGGTAACTGTGAACTATAAATATATTCCTTTACCGATTCGAGCATCCAGAGTGATAAGGACGACTCTAAGCCGGTCTCGGGTTTTGTCTTCACCCTCAATGGAGGGGAGGTTTGTTGGAAGATTTCCAAGCAAGAAACCGTGGCAAACTTGACGATGGATGCTGAGTACATCGCTGCCAACGATACTGCCAAAGAGGCTGTCTGGATGAAGAAGTTCATAACCGAACTTAGTATGGTTCCATCCATCGAGCATCCAATACCTTTGTATTGTGATAACAACGGAGCAGTGAATTTGGCCAAGGAACCCAGGTCCCATCAGCGATCCAGGCATATTCTGAAGCGGTATCACCTGATCCGGAAGATAGTTGCTCGCCGCGAGATTGGGGTCAGGAGAGTTGACACAAAGAATAACACGGAGGATCCACTCATGAAGGCCATACCCGAGATACAATTTGAGAGACTCTTCGGGATGTTAGGTATGAGATACTACAACAACTGGCCTTAGTGCTAGTGTAAGTCCATGCTACCTCTCCCGGTACTTTCGGGCATGCGGAATTTGGTAAAAAACGATTTTTATAGAAGTGGTAACATGGACCTATAACCCGGATCTTGGTTAAACATCTAACTAACAACCTAACTACGAGTTTCTAACTACTCGGTTAGGGGGTTATACCTTGCTTGTCTTGAACTCTTTCGTCTTCAAGCTCCGATGGTGGTCCGGATTGGCTTCTTCCCGTCATCTCCGTACGCCGAAGATAGATCCACCTGAAAGCTCCAACCTTTGGCTCCTTCTTCGAACTTTGAAGAAACTAGTTCACTCGGTTTGCTAAACCTTGTGAACTAGAATGAGTAGAGAAGAGTTTGTATGGGATTTTATCTATGGTTCTTGATTCTCAACTCATAAGATATGTGAACCATAGAGTCAAGAGAGGGAGCAAGAGGAAGAGGGTTAAAGCAAGAGCAAGAGCAAGAGAGCTCAAGAACAAGAGAGAGAATGAGCAAGTGAGAATGAGCCTTTTTTTGTCTTTCACCCTCTCATAATCCAAAACAATGATAACTCATTATACCAAATCAAGTGTTATGTGATGGTTGAAGCAACCATAACCATATCATTTCATGCACTCATTTTGCACAAATGAGCAAGCAAGAAAAAGTCTTTGCCATGAAATGATGGCTATGCTTATCATGATGGTCAACTAGTCAAGCCTAGTCAACCGGTCAACAAAGTCAACAAGTCAACAAAAGTCAACAAGTCAACAAAGTCAACAAAAGTCAACAACAATGTCACCATAATACTTAATTAATATAATTGTTAATCACATATCATATTCTCATTAGGGTTGAGCAAAAAGTCAATAGTCAACGGTCAACTGTCAACAACCCTAATGAGAATCCGCTGCCTCTGTCTCCCCGTCAACTGTGCATACACACCCGCATCCGTGTTCCGAGGAACACGAATGCAAACTGGATAAATCCAATCCCAAAAGGTACACTAGGATCTGGCTTAAACCAAAGCCCGCTAGTGTAAACTGTCCGGACACTGTACGTGCACAAGTGCACGGATGTGACCGAACTCTGTCGCAAAACCATGCGACCTGTCGCAAAACCATGCGACCTCTACTCTTTTGCCTAAAGGCAAAAAGCTTTCTGTGTGGGACTCTAAAGACTCGACACTACGCTGGCAGTGGGTTTAACCACAGACCGCAAGCGGCACTAGCTGTGCGTAACGGTCCCCAGGTAATGCCGACAAGAAGACCGACGAGGCGAAACCCATCTGAACTCCTACTGAGCCTGAATGTGACATTCTCCGTACAGTCCGGTCTGTTCGTCTGATACATCGCATGGCGGGCCTAGGGGGCGGTAAACGTCAGTCCCCCAATAGCGGTACAAGTCTTGTCGGAGTGAAGCCCAAAACACCCTGAGATAACACTGGAAGCCTACCAGTATATCTCGTTTGCCCTGGCCAGGGACTACTCGTGTAATGGCTCTCCTAGACACAGCGCGATGTCAACCCCCAATACCGGGAGAGACGAATCCTGTCTAACCATCACTGCCTCCAAGTGCTTCGGGACTGCACCCAACTACTACCTGTTTGCACGACTCCTTTGAGCCGTGGTAGGGTAGTAATCAAAGTGCAGTGGGAACACACTCGAGGCGAAGTGACAGTGTCAAGTCAGCGGACTAAGCTGTACTCATGTCACCTAGGAACTGATAACTGACGATAGGCATAATACCAACTAGTCAGTTCCCGACGAGTCCTGTCCAGTGTACCCGTAACCTAACGAGCACCCGCATACTATCTCAAGTACGACGTACTGACGGCTGTGGGACAGACCGTCTCCCACACTGGGATGAGAAGCGCATGCGCTGGTCTACTCCGGAGTATCGATACCCTGTCTCGATAGTCCTGCGACCAGGGACCTGCATAAGGATGTGCTTATAGATTACCCAGCCCCACTAGTGTGACGGCCATCACATCGCTGGTAATCAAGCAAAGATCCTAAGGGCTCCACTAATGTGTATAGGCGATATACAAAAATAAACACATGTACACGTTGAAGTAGAAACAAACCAAGTAGCATACTACTATTTTGAGCAAGATTGTATATACAAGGTGAATATCCCAAGCTTCCATTAAGTAATATACAAACTAGTATGATACAGTAATGGCCTCTAGGGCATATACACTAACAATCTCCCACTTGCACTAAGGCCATGTACTGGCGTATCGAAGACCTATCATCTCGATCAGCCGCTCGAACTGAGTCTGGGGTAGGGCCTTGGTGAATGGATCTGCAGTGTTATCTTCTGAAGCGACTCTCCGAACCTCGATCTCCTGGCGATCCACGATCTCCCTGATCAGGTGATACCGCCTCAAGATGTGCCTGGATCTCTGATGGGACCTGGGTTCCTTCGCTAAAGCTATAGCCCCGGTGTTGTCGCAATACAGAGGTATTGGATCAACAATGGACGGAACCACCTGAAGTTCTTTCAAGAACTTTCTCATCCAGACAGCTTCCTTTGCGGCATCAGATGCAGCGATGTATTCCGCTTCCATCGTCGAGTCTGCAACGGTTTCTTGTTTGGAACTCTTCCAACACACCGCCCCTCCGTTGAGGGTAAAGACAAAGCCCGACATGGACTTGGAATCATCCTTGTCACTCTGGAAGCTGGTGTCAGCAAAGGCCTCAATCTGGAGGCCTTTTCCGCCATACACCAAGAACATCTCCTTAGTCCTTCTCAGGTACTTGAGAATATTCTTTACTGCTATCCAGTGTTTCTCCCAGGGTTTGACTGATACCGGCTTACCACACTCAGTGCATAAGCTACATCCGGTCTGGTACACAACATCGCATACATTATAGAGCCTACCGCAGAAGCGTAGGGTATAATAGACATGCGATCCCTCTCCAAATCAGTCTTGGGAGACATCTCTTTAGAGAGGGTGATCCCGTGACAAGCCGGTAGGTTACCGCGCTTGGAATTTTCCATACTGAATCTTTTCAGTACGGTGTCGATGTACCTGGACTGTGAAAGTCCTAATATCCTCTTGGATCTATCACGATGGATCCGGATCCCCAGGATGTATGAAGCATCACCCAGGTCTTTCATGGAGGACCTGTGTGATAAGAACCCCTTGACAGATTGTAGCATAGGAATGTCATTTCCTATTAAGAGAATGTCATCCACGTATAAAACGAGGAATACTACAGTTCTCGCTACAAATCTACTATAGATGCATGGTTCATCTGGATTTTTGATAAAGCCAAATTCTTTGACCGTCTCATCAAAGCAGATGTTCCAACTCCGTGATGCCTGCTTTAGTCCATAGATGGACTTAAGCAACTTGCACACCTTTCCGCTGCTCCCACTCTGAATGAAACCCTCTGGTTGATCCATATAGACGCACTCCTCTAAATTTCCATTTAGAAAAGCGGTCTTTACGTCCATTTGCCAGATCTCATAATCGTGGAAGGCAGCAATGGCAAGAAGGATCCGAATGGATTTCAGCATGGCTACTGGAGAAAAGGTTTCGTCATAGTCCAAGCCAGGTCTTTGACGAAAACCCTTTGCTACCAGTCTAGCTTTATAGGTCTCAACCTGTCCATCTACACCAATCTTCCTTTTGAAGATCCACTTGAATCCTACGGGTTTTACCCCGTCTGGAGCAATGTCCAACGTCCATACTTTGTTGGTGTACATGGACTCCATTTCGGTCCGCATTGCATCCAGCCATTTCACTGAGTCAACGTTCTGAACGGCCTGCTGGAAGCTAGTAGGCTCATCATAATCTATGATGCAATCCTCTCTATCCCCGTCTATGAGAAAACCGTAGTATCTCTCGGGCGGATGAGTCTGCCTACTACTCCTGCGGAGCGGCGTAGGAATGTCATGTTCTTTTGAACCCTCTGGTTCCACTAAACTTTCAGTAATAGTCCATGGTTCTGGAACTTCTTCCAGTTCTACTGCGCTCCCACCAATTTCCTTTTCCAAGAACTGGTGTTCTAGAAAGTGGGCATTACGAGAAACAAGGACTTTTTGTTCCTCTGCGTAGTAGAAAAGATACCCCCTGGTGTTCTTTGGGTATCCCACAAACTTGCACAGTACTGAGCGTGCCTCGAGCTTGTCCGCATGATGCTTTTTGACAAAAGCTGGACATCCCCAGATCTTCAGATATTGAAGATAGGGTTTCTTCCTACTCCATAACTCATATGGTGTGGTAGGCACAGTCTTAGTAGGAACTCGGTTCAAAAGGTATGCGGCTGATTCTAGCGCATATCCCCAGAATGATCGCGGTAACTCAGCGTTACTCATCATGGACCGCACCATATCCAATAGGGTGCGGTTCCGTCTCTCCGATACACCGTTATGTTGCGGAGTGTATGGAGGAGTAAGCTGAGAGAGAATTCCATTCTCTTTTAAATAGTCCAGGAACTCGGCACTTAAGTATTCTCCACCTCGATCCGATCTTAGAATCTTAATACTTTTGCCGGTTTGTTTTTCTACTTCATTCTTATACTCCTGGAATTTTCCAAAGGCTTCGGACTTATGTTTCATTAAGAAGACATAACCGTACCTTGAGAAGTCATCCGTAAAAGTAATGAAGTAAGAATAACCGCTTCGCGCATGTGTAGACATTGGACCGCACACGTCACTGTGTACGAGTCCCAAGAGCTCGCTCGCTCTCACTCCATGTCCAGTAAACGGAGTCTTTGTCATCTTTCCTTTGAGACAGGATTGACAAGTGGCATACGATTGATATTTGAACGGATTCAAATATCCTTCTGTATGTAACTTCGTCAACCTTCTCTCATTGATGTGACCCAGTCTACAATGCCATAAGAAAGCCTGATTGATTTCTGGAGACTTTCTTTTGTGTGTATTCTGGACATTGAAAATCTGTGGTTGGTTTAATACGTATATACCATTACTCAATGTACCTGACCTAATCAAAACTTAATTAAGGTGAATGTTTACAACATTACATACAAACGCAAATTCATAGCCTTCTTTAGAAACTAAAGATACAGAAATGATATTACAAGTTGCGTCGGGTACAAAAAAGCAATTACGCAAAACCAAAACATGTCCATCTGTCATTCCCAGATGATAGTACCCCACGGCTTTAGCATCCATGCTAGCTCCGTTCGCAACTCTGAGGGTCAAGTCACCTGCCTTCAAAACCCTACGGTTTCTCAACGCCTGCAACGAATTACAGATATGAGATCCTGATCCGGTATCCAATACCCAGGAAGTAGAGTTTATTGAAAGACAGTTTTCAATAACATACACACCTGAAGCTGAAGCTGCAACCTGCTTCAATTCCTGTGTTCTGGCCTTCCAGGCCCTGCAATCATTCTTCCAGTGTCCTTTCTTATGACAATAGAAGCATTCTTCCTTATCCACAAGCTTCCCCGCTTTCTTTGTTGCTTTAGCTTTTCCCTTCGTATCCACCTTACTAATACCGCCCCTTGGTTTAGCGGGGGCTTTCTTCTTCTTTCCCTTGGCTTTCGCCTTGGACCTAGAAGAAGATGATCCTCCTACAAACAAAGTGGATGTTTCCCTACTTTTCTGTAGGGTGCCCTCTGCGCTCCTCAGCATGTTGAGGAGCTCTGAAAGTTCAACTTCTTTTTCTTGCAAGTTGAAGTTCAGTATAAACTGGGCGTAAGTGGAAGGAAGGGACTGGAGAACTATGTCCGTATAGAGCTCACTCCCCAATGTGGTCCCTAGGTCCGCGAGCTCCTCAATGTAGCCGATCATCTTTAGCACCTGCTCGGCTACTGATGATCCGACGGCCATCTTTGCCGAAAATAACTTTTTCGACGCTTCGTATCTTGCGATACGAGATTGCTCTCCATACAGTTCTTTTGTATGGAGAAATATGGATTCAAGGTCCATATTCTCGTGCCTCCTCTGATGTTCGTTGTCCATCGAGGCAAGTACGAGGCACTTGGCCTTCGCGCTATCAATCTCCCAAGTCTTGCGGATTTCCTTATCCGCGACGCTGGAAGTGGGACCAGGGACAGGGGGAGCTTTGGTGGTAAGAAGATACCCCAGCTTGTCGTAAGTGATTGCCATCTTGACATTCCTGAGCCAATCTTTGTAGTTTGGCCCTGTCAGTATATTTTTATCTAGAAGTAACTTAAGTCCAGTCATGTCGATTGGTCGCTGCAATTAGGAGAGAGAAGAAGAAACACTCAGCATGATGCTCTTGCAAGTTTAGAGTGGTTTTTAGTTTGTCTAAACAGGATGGCTCCCACTGTTTCTCGAATCCCTCCTCAAACCATAAAGGAAGAATTAGTCAGGATCAATCTCACCGTACAATACTTGCTTAACCGTTCAGCCAGGCTAGTGTCGGTACTTCGAGGGAGGTTTTCCAACTCTTTCGCGAAGTTCCTTAATTAAATAACCTCTTTTCCCTGGGGGCGTAGCCCCGCTAACACCTTTCTAGGCACCTACTAGGTTTATAGCATTGATCGTTTAGTGAGAAATTTCCCGAGGAGTAGCATATACTCACAGTAGGATCGGGATCCAAATATCATCGCGTGATGAAACTAAAGGAATCCTACCAGAATCATCACACTCTAAATGATATGCAAATCTAGCAAGTTTCAGTACTTATGAAACTCCCGATGTGGATTTTTGCCCCATGCTCTTATGACCTTGGCGTGAGGTCAAAATGTCATAAGTCACATGTCAAGTTCATCCCATCATTATCCAGGTTAATTTGAACCCACCCGTACATACCCTTGACGTAGGCCAAAATGGCAGTACGACTGTCTCAAACCAACGCATTCTATCTATGCAACAGATAAATATCCGGCAGCTACCAATCACTATACCTTGGCGTGAGGTCAAAATACATAGCTTGAATACTACCGAGTATTTAACTGAAATGATGGAGGGCTACGGATGGTTTTGGCAAAACCGTGAACGTAGTGAACTTGATATAGTCGATGGAACGAGATAGCTTTTAAAAGGAGTGGCTCAAGCTCCGCATTTAAAAGTTGATTTTGAAAAGAACCGAGTGGTTTTTCGAAAGTGTTCCAACGACTTTAACTTGGTTTATTATCTTGCATTAGTTCTTTTAATGCGTAATATTCTTGCATTAGTTCTTTTAATGCGTCCCATCATTTAATCCTACCATTGCAGAAAACAACCAAAATATGACGTACGCTTATGCCATTCGCATTCGCCACTGGGCCCCGTCATTACCCGTTAGGTTACTTAACTAACGACAGAGCGGGGGCTGGGCTAGCGCGGCTGTAAAACATAAGCAACGCCTAAATAATATCATATATAGATATACTGCAATGATAAACATTTCAGATCACAGATGAATACATTGGATATACTAGGAATCTGTAATTCGCACGAGCCTGTAACGAAAAACAGATTACACGGTCGCGGTGAATAGCCAATACCCCACCCAAGACCCCTACGGGTGCGGCAAACTACCCGCCAAGTACCCGAAGCGTAGCAACCTCCCTCATCTCCATGAGTAGGCCACTCGACACTTCGGCATACCCGGTAGTTTGTGCACCCCCTCCATGGGTCTATCCTAGGAGCAAAAACAGTAAAAAGAAATTATACAATGACGGCTACAACCCCGACCCGGTTGTGCGGCCATACAAATAATTATTACATCAATTTACAAATTTACATGAATTGAAAGAAAAGAAAACTCTCGTCTCACAACTCCCGGCTATTCACCCGCGACAATCCAACATATTCATATACACATTCCAGCAACATTACAGATCACAGATTTGTATAACCCCCACTAATCGACATATAGCGATTAGTAGACGTTCAATACAAATATCACATTACAGAAAAACCCGTTAGCTTAAGTCTTTTAGAAGTTCGATCAAAAATACGGATTTTCGGGACCCCAAAAATTAAATTTTCGTTCTGGAAAATCTGGGCAGAAAACACATATACTAAAAATCCCAAAATACCCCTATGAGAATACTGTAGCAAAGAAAGAACAGAGAGGAGCCAAGTCGGCCGCGGAACCGCGGCAATAGCAAGCTATTGCCGCGTTTCCGCGGCTCTTTGATGGGATCACTGGACCAAATTTCTACAGTATTCACAGAAAACCCTGAGTCGATTTTAGGTGTGAAAATAATCAACTTTTGAACAGTATAAAAATCGACAGAAACTTCGAATTTTGGGGTTCGTTTTCGGGACTTTTTCTTTGATCGATCTTCTAGTTACTTGCTAACATGTTAGATAGAGTTTAACTAGGCTCTGATACCACTGTAAGTCCATGCTACCTCTCCCGGTACTTTCGGGCATGCGGAATTTGGTAAAAAATGATTTTTATAGAGGTGGTAACATGGACCTATAACCCGGATCTTGGTTAAACATCTAACTAATAACCTAACTACGAGTTTCTAACTACTCGGTTAGGGGGTTATACCTTGCTTGTCTTGAACTCCTTCGTCTTCAAGCTCCGATGGTGGTCCTGATTGGCTTCTACCCGTCGTCTCCGTACGCCGAAGATAGATCCACCTGAAAGCTCCAACCTTTGGCTCCTTCTTCGAACTTTGAAGAAACTAGTTCACTCGGTTTGCTAAACCTTGTGAACTAGAATGAGTAGAGAAGAGTTTGTATGGGATTTTATCTATGGTTCTTGATTCTCAACTTATGAGATATGTGAACCATAGAGTCAAGAGAGGGAGCAAGAGGAAGAGGGTGAAAGCAAGAGCAAGAGAGCTCAAGAACAAGAGAGAGAATGAGCAAGTGAGAATGAGCCTTTTTTTGTCTTTCACCCTCTCATGATCCAAAACAATGATAACTCATTATACCAAATCAAGTGTTATGTGATGGTTGAAGCAACCATAACCATATCATTTCATGCACTCATTTTGCACAAATGAGCAAGCAAGCAAAAGTCTTTGCAATGAAATGATGGCTATGGTTATCATGATGGTCAACTAGTCAAGCCTAGTCAACCGGTCAACAAAGTCAACAAGTCAACAAAAGTCAACAAGTCAACAAAGTCAACAAAAATCAACAACCATGTCACCATAATACTTAATTAATATAATTGTTAATCACATACCATATTCCCATTAGGGTTGAGCAAAAAGTCAATAGTCAACGGTCAACTGTCAACAACCCTAATGAGAATCCGCTGCCTCTATCTCCCCGTCAACTGTGCATACACACCCGCATCCGAGTTCCGAGGAACACGAATGCAAACTGGATAAATCCAATCCCAAAAGGTACACTAGGATCTGGCTTAAACCAAAGCCCGCTAGTGTAAACTGTCCGGACACTGTACGTGCACAAGTGCACGGATGTGACCGAACTCTGTCGCAAAACCATGCGACCTGTCGCAAAACCATGCGACCTCTACTCTTTTGCCTAAAGGCGAAAAGCTTTCTGTGTGGGACTCTAAAGACTCGACGCTACGCTGGCAGTGGGTTTAACCACAGACCGCAAGCGGCACTAGCTGTGCGTAACGGTCCCCAGGTAATGCCGACAAGAAGACCGACGAGGCGAAACCCATCTGAACTCCTACTGAGCCTGAATGTGACATTCTCCGTACAGTCCGGTCTGTTCGTCTGATACATCGCATGGCGGGCCTAGGGGGCGGTAAACGTCAGTCCCCCAATAGCGGTACAAGTCGTGTCGGAGTGAAGCCCAAAACACCCTGAGATAACACTGGAAGCCTACCAGTATATCTCGTTTGCCCTGGCCAGGGACTACTCGTGTAATGGCTCTCCTAGACACAGCGCGATGTCAACCCCCAATACCGGGAGAGACGAATCCTGTCTAACCGTCACTGCCTCCAAGTGCTTCGGGACTGCACCCAACTACTACCTGTTTGCACGACTTCTTTGAGCCGTGGTAGGGTAGTAATCAAAGTGCAGTGGGAACACACTCGAGGCGAAGTGACAGTGTCAAGTCAGCGGACTAAGCTGTACTCATGTCATCTGGGAACTGATAACTGACGATAGGCATAATACTAACTAGTCAGTTCCCGACGAGTCCTGTCCAGTGTACCCGTAACCTAACGAGCACCCGCATACTATCTCAAGTACGACGTACTGACGGCTGTGGGACAGACCGTCTCCCACACTGGGATGAGAAGCGCATGCGCTGGTCTACTCCGGAGTATCGATGCCCTGTCTTGATAGTCCTGCGACCAGGGACCTGCATAAGGTTGTGCTTATAGATTACCGAGCACCACTAGTGTGACGGCCATCACATCGCTGGTAATCAAGCAAAGATCCTAAGGGCTCCACTAATATGTATAGGCGATATACAAAAATAAACACATGTACACATTGAAGTAGAAACAAACCAAGTAGCATACTACTATTTTGAGCAAGATTGTATATACAAGGTGAATATCCTAAGCTTCCATTAAGTAATATACAAACTAGTATGATACAGTAATGGCCTCTAGGGCATATACACTAACAGCTAGTGGGAGATTGCTAGTTGTATGTATGCCCTAAAGGCCATTATTGTACATGATTGTATATTATAGTGGATGCTTGGACATATATAGAGAGAACTTTCTTGCTCAACATGATAGTATGTTATCTGGTTGCTCTTTGTCTTAACATGTAGACTTGTATGGTGATACTGTCTTGCTCTAACATGTTGATAAGGCCCTTAGGATGTCTACTTGACTACCAGGACTATGATGGAGATCATACTAGTGGGGCCAGGGTAGTCCACAAGTTCATCCTTTAAATGTTCCTAGTCGTGGGTGTATCGAGACAGGGCATCGATATTCCAGAGTAGACTAGCGTATACGCTTCTTGACCCATATGATGGGCGATGGATGACCCCACATCCATTGGTGTTTGACATCAAATATGGTATACGGGTGGTTAGTGGAGACTGAGTATACTGAACAGGACTCACCGAGAACTCCTAGATGGTATTATACCTAGCGTCAGATAGCAGTTCTCTGGTGACATTGGTACAGGTTTGTCTGTAGACCCAAGATCGTCATAGAGTCTTGTGTGATTCCCACCGTGCTTTTATTTCCACCTTACCACATTCAAGAGAACGTGCAAAACGGTGTTTTTTGGGTACAGTCCTGAGTCACATGGAGACTATGAGCGATAGGAGGGGATTCGTCTCTCCCGATATTGGGGGTTGATGTTGCGCTATGCTCGATTGGCCATAACAGGAAGTCCCTGGACAGGGATGATACGGAGATTTACCGGTAAGTGTTATCAGTAGTTTCTCGACCCGTTATGAGTCTCACATCGGCACGACTTATCAAGTTATTGGGGTCTGGCATTTACCACCCCTAGACTAGATATGCGACATATCAGACGAAGAGACCAGACTGTATGGTAGTGTTACTTATTGGATTCGCAGGAGTATGAGCAGGCTTTCTTGTTGATATTCTGATCGCTCAATACCCGGTTAGCCGTTACGTCCAGCTAGTACCGCTGACGGCTTGTGGATGATTGATATGATTATTACCTACTGCCGGCGTATTGACGAGCCTTTAGAGTCCTAAATAGAGGTTTCCTGGCTCATGTGAAACGAAGTAGGAGCACATATATGATATGTGCGGGACCGAGATTAATACGAGTATATGATACCGTATTCTAATTTCACGATATGTGATATCAGTCGGTTATATGTGATATAGCCGGGTTATCGAATCAAGTGTTGATACATATAATATTAGTCGGTTATATGTGATATAGCCGGATTATTAAATGAAGTGTTGATTTAATAATTTAATGTATAATCATATATGTGATATATTAATTTACATTAACTAATATTAGCTCACTTAAGCATTTCATTTTCTCACTTGTGTACACTTAGTATATATGTGATATATATTATTGTGTCATGCTTGTTGCTACATGCAACATGGGTGTATGAGACTCACACCATGCTTATGATAATGTGGGGTTTGTTATTTAAAGTAAATCACTAATTAGTTGGAAATTATTCACATGGTTTGAGCTTAGTGGAAGCTTGTAGAATCATTGACTTAGTCCACTAATCTTGTTTTGCATTAGATATTTATGAACCCAACCATTACCTTAAGTCTTGGTTAAATGTCTACATGAGTTAGTATGAGATATTATATCATCCATGGTTGCCATTCTCTCTCTCTTCAATGATTCACTTCATCTTCTTCTTCATCAAGAGAGAGCTCTCTAGGTTTTTGAGAGGTGAAGAAAATTAGTGAGAAAAATAAATCTAAAGTGAGCAAAATTCCTACTTCATCAACATACACTAGATTAGCCATTTAGTTTAGGTTGTTTGCTTCACTAATTCATAATTAGTGAAGAGGTAGCTTGAGTTAGTGTCTCCTCGACGTAGATAATCTTCGGCCTTGAAGATTTCAAGCAAGCTTGTTCCTTTCACCTTGTGGAGTCCAACTAGAGTCTGGGAGACCACTACTTGGAGCGAAGGGACCACTACACGGAGCTATTGAAGTGAAGGACCGGTATACAAAGGTTATATTCAATGTTCACTTAGATGTAAAGTTGTTTACATTCTTGTTTCGTTTAATTCTCTAGTTAAGATTCTAAATCTAGGGTTGTTTAGCATGGCAATTTTTTGAAAACGGCATGGAATATGCCTCTCGAAATCTCGCTGTCATGCTAGGTAATGCTACAATTGTGAGATTCTTTATCAACCAGGCAAGGCGAATGTTGTAGCTGATGCTTTGAGTCAGAGGCCCGGTGGTAGTTTGTCCTATTTGAGCACAGTTCAGAGACAGGCTTCTACAGATTGGCAGATTTTATTCGACAGTAGAGTACAGTTTGAGTTCACTTCTACCGAAGGGCAGCTTGCTCATGTCCGGGTCCGTCCACTTTTACTTGATCGCATCCGGGAGGTACGGTCTGACGATGCTCGTTTGTTAGAGATTTTGGAGCAGGTTCGGCAGGGTAGAGATTTGGAGTCTGTGATTGATGAACAGGGAGTGCTACGATTTGGGACTCGTCTATGTATAGAAGATTTCGAGAGGCTGAGATGCGAGATCTTAGAGGAGGAACATCAGTTAGCATACAGCGTTCATCCAGGTTCCACCAAGATGTATCGTGACTTGAGAAATATCTACTGGTGGGAAGTGCTGAAGAAAGATGTTGCAAATTTCGTTTCGAGATGCTTGACTTGCCAGCAAGTCAAGGCCGAGCATCAGAGGCCGGCGGGAGAGTTATAGCATTTGCCCATTCCGGAGTAGAAATGGGAGCAGATCTCTATGGATTTCATTGTAAGCGTACCTAGGTCCAGTCGAGGGTATGACTCTATTTGGGTGATTGTAAACCGGTTGACGAAAGCGGCTCACTTCCTTCCAGTGAAGACCACTTTCGGATTTGCTCAGTATACTCAGATCTATATTGATAAGATTGAGCGACTACACGGCGTTCCGAATTTCATTGTTTCCGACAGAGGCACCCAGTTCACCTGCCATCTTTGGCAGAAACTTCAGGAGACCTTGGGCACCCGTTTGAGTTTCAGTACAGCTTTCCATCTGCAGACCGATGGTCAGTCAGAGCGGACTATACAGACTCTCAAGGATATGCTACGAGCGTGCGTACTAGATTTCGGTGGCAGTTAGGATCGTCACTTGCTATTGATAGAATTCTCCTACAATAACAGTTTTCAGGAGACAATTCAGATTGCACCTTTCGAGGCCTTGTATGGGAGAAAGTGTCGATCGCCAGTTTATTGGACAGAGCTCAGCTAGAGCAGGATTTTGGGACCGCAGCTAGTTCAGGAGACTACAGAGAAGATCCAGTTGATTCAGGACAGGATGAGAGCGGCCCAGAGCAGACAGAAGTCTTATGCCAATCGCCGTCATCGCAGACATGAGTTCGCCGTGGGTGATCATGTTTTCTTACGGGTCTCACCGATGAAGGGCGTGCTGAGGATCGGAAAGAAAGGGAAGCTTACTCCCAGATATGTGGGTCCTTTCGAAATCCTTGAGCGAGTCGGTTCCGTTGCCTATCGTTTGGTACTTCCGTCCAGTTTTTCGGATGTACACCCCATATTTCATGTATCGATACTTCGCAAGTACCTTCATGACCCTTCTCACGCGATTCAGCATCAGACGATCTAGCAAGAGCGCGATCTTTCCTTCACCGAGCAGCCGGTAGTTATCCTGGATTGGCAAATGAAGAAACTACGGTCAATGCTTTTACCGTCCGTGAAGGTTCTATGGCATGGCCCGAACAGAGAAGATGTCACGTAGGAAGCCGAGAGCGAGAAGTGAAAGAAATTTCCCTATCTCTTCGAAGGTATGCGTACTTAGATTTTAAATTCGGGGACCGAATCTCTTTAAGGGGGGAAGATTGTAATGTTTTAAAAATCATTAAAATAAGTATAGATTAATTAGTGGTATAACATGCGTTTTTCAATAAAACCTAGTTAATAATTATTTCTACATAGACAAAAATATACCTATTTGCTTATGTGATTATTTATTAATTATGTACTTAATTAGTTATTTATTTAATTATTTGTTTATTTATTTATTAAAAATTATATTTTAAATGCTATTACACACTAATCTAGTGTTAACCATAGGTTAGTATAGGTTAAAACAAGTTTTTTTGCAACCATGACAACTAAAACATATTTTTTTAACATGCTTATTCATTTAAAAATTATGGATGGTTCTAGATTTTTGTGAAAAAGAAAAATAAAAATAAAATTGAATAAGAGGCATGGTGGATTAAATGAGGGGTGAGGGGTGTGCTATGGCTTGAGCACTCTCTAACTCTCTAGATATTTCTTCTTCTTCTTCTCTCTTCTTAGAACAAAAATCCTTCTCTACCTCACTTAAAATCCTATCCAAATCATCATAAATATTTCATTAAACCTTTCCAAAATCCTAATCCAAACCTCTTCAAAAGTTTCCTTCAAGCAAGTTTTCATTTTGGCCGCTATCTTATCAAGTTAGGACCTTCATCATCTCTTGGTAAGGTATGAGTCAAGTTTATTTCTTGTTTTGATAATCTTTTGTCATAATTATTCATAATTACGTTTTAGGATTGTAATTAAAGCAAATCTTAAGTTTCAAGAGAGGGTCAAGTCAAGTTTTGGGTTTTAATGACTTCTAGGGTAATCATGACTCATATTAGGGTAGTTAAGAGTAGTTTAGTGTCTAATAGTCTTGTTAAACTATCAAGTTTGCACTAAAACACCTTAATGTTTCAATTAGTGTTGAATACCGTTTTTAGTTATAGGTTAGGGTTCTTACGAATCTGCTATCAACCCAGACACTTTTGTGAGAAGTTACAATTACTGTAAGATAGTTTTTGGACCAGGAATTCACCCTCAAAACCCGAGCCCCCATATCAACTTTGTGGCCGCAATTTTATTAGTTCTGGAAGAAATTTGCGGCCAGGTTAGGGGGTCAGGAGATGGATCTTGGTCGAGGGCTCTCTGTTGCTCTATTTAAGTCTTTAGTGTGTGCAACTTTCTCTAGTTGTACCCCTATAAAAATATGAGACCATTTTACCTTAAATTAAGCGTTTTGTTAATGTACGATACGAACGTTTCGATTCTAGTTTTGGCATTTTCTTTGGAAAACAGCCTTTAGGGTGGTCTTAGACGTTGTTGCACACGTTTAGCGCACCAAGTTTACACGTGTTTAACCCGTGAGAGTTAGATCGCTCGTATAGTATTTGATTCGCGTTATATCGGATTCCTAGCCTCACATGCTATGTTTGTGCAATTCTAGGATCGATTGCGGAGACGTCGGAAGTGGCTTGGAAAGGAAAGGCGGTGGTCGGATTCGATTAGCCGAGATATTCCGGTGAGTAGATTTAAACATATATAGGAGAATCGTTCGGATGGCGTAAAGAACCCGATAGTTAGAATTTAATTACAATTCTTGTATTCATGTGCTTATACCCATATCCATATTGCATACACATCATCATCATGCACCTTGATATTATCAAACTAGGACACTTGCACCATTACCAATGGTTCATGCCGCACGTGCACTATCCTGTATATACACACACGCCATTGGTAATTTCTATGTCACGTACACTATAGAATTTACTTGATAACTTCCATGTTTGCATTTGCATCATTATGACATATAAATCTTCAAGCCATTCATCTAGTTGCATTATATTGATATCATGGACATTCGTCGTCATCGATATATTCATGTATTATGAATTTTCTTGGAGATTTCCGTTTTCATGAGATTTCTGGATTTGGAAAACTGCAAGTGAATTTTATAAACCTATGATCATTTTAAAAGAAAAATGCGGTTTCTCGTGATATGATGTGTGGCGTCCACCATGAGTTTTCTCGGTTCTAGAGTTATGTATATACCCGATTCGAGGAGAGAGGAGGCATCGTCTGCAGGTACATGGTGGACCCAGTGAGGTACCCCGGGGCAAGAAGGCCGTATAGAGAGACGTTGAGCCTGACAGATGAACAATAAATACCGGTGATTGTTAGCCCGGTGGATATCCGGAGGATACCGACCGGAGTAGCATGATTCAGATGGATTTGAGGGCCGATCTAAGTGACGGCACCCGAGATATCGAGATATTGAGTGTCGATGCTTGACACTAGATTATGTTGTTTCTATTGATGATACTTTGGTTTTACCATACCAAAATCTATTAAGATAAAACTCAGTTTTCGCGTAGCTGATATACCCAGATTTCATACTTGATCACTTATTCATGTCGCATTTACACTAGTACATCGCATCATAGTTCACACTTAGGATCTGACGCATTTACATGCATGCTTGCGATTGTCTCATGTGATGTTACTTACTACACACGAGCTGGCAACTCACCCCCGTTGTGCCACAGTATCTTGCAGGACCGACCCATCTTCATAGCCGCGGCGGGCGCACTGTTACTACTTCTGCCATTTCCTTTTGCTTCGACTTTTGGGCACGATACTTGTTGTTGGGTTTTGAGGATATTTTTTAGTCTTCCACCATGTATATTTACTTTTGTATCTGGTACACTCCATCTACCACTTGTATATTTGACCTAGAGGCGAGACTGTAAGACTTGTATTATGTTGATATCTGATGTCGAGCTCGTGTGAGCCGGCTTTTATGTTTTCTTGTGGGCGATGTTTTCTATTTATTGTTCCTTTATTGTTTTCGCACTATTATGATATATGCCTGTGTTTGTGTTTCGCCAATTCGGCAAAGAGCTAGCTCCCACTTGGGGATGTCTATTATGATTGATTTTATATGTTCATGTTATGTATCGGTTTTAGGATCAGTTTTTACAAAGGAAATGCTGCCGAAATTTTCATAAAACTTGAGTCTTCAAAAGATTTTTGATACAAATTTTTCATGTTTAGATTAACCTTTTTAAACAAGTACTTTATCACTTATTTTATTTCACAATTTAGATTTCTGGGATTTTGGCTTACTTGAATTCGTTACGCCTTTAGACGTTGCGTGATTTAAGTGCCAGTTACGTTCCACCTTCGGGTCGTGACAGTAGAGAGGATGGAGGAGTTGAAGAAGGAGGAGGAGATCAAGAAAATAATAAGGATGAAGACTCCATGCTTGCTAGAACCATCCCCTCTCTCTTTTCTCTCTCTCATTCTCTGTCCTCATTATTCCTAGTCACTTCATGTCTCCTTCATATCATTTTCATTTTCTTTTCTTTTTTCTTTAAAACAAATAAATAACAAACTAGTATGAAACCATGCATGAAACACAATGCAATGTGTCATGGCGCATTAAACATGGTTAATAAAAATGACTTGCTTTAATGCACACTTAATGAAATACTAATCAAGTTTAAAATAAACTTGTATGTAAATAATTGTATGATAATTTATAAAAGCTCAAATCCGATAAATGCTTTCATAATTAATAACTCATATTAATTTCCAAATATTTTCCGAATATAGGTATATAATTATATCATTCTACGAAAATAATAATATTTTGGGTTTCAGAAAAACCCAATATGGATATGTGTTTTCGTAAATTGGTATAATTATACATACATTTAATTTTGGGATTAATTGGGAATAAAATGAATTTATAATTATGAGGATATTTGTTAAATATGGTTTTCTTTAATTGGTTTTAAGATAATTCTTTATACCGACCATTTTACTAAAAGTAAGTTTTCCCTCCTAATTTTACACTTAAGTTGCCATGACATGTTAAGGAGGGATTAACATTTCTTGTGTTTTAACTGTTGGTTTTACTTGTTTTTGTGATTTAAAGAGAGGGAGGGAGATATGGTGGCATGGGTGTTAGTGAGAGAGGGTACATGAGAGGTATGGGCAAGAGAGAGAGAGAGAGAGAGGGGAGAGGTTATACTACATGTCTCATATTTTTCCTTCACCCTCATTTCTTCATATAATTCCCCTTCTTCTTCTTATCCAAACAAAAATACACCCATTGCTCACCTAAGAAATTCAATCCTATACCAAAATACACTCAACTTCATCAAAAAAACTTGGATTCCTTCATCCCAAATATCAATTATAGCAAGTAGCACCACTTGAAACCATCACTAAACTTCTAATGGCCTCCTTCCAAGCTTAAGATCCGCATTTCCATTCAAAGAGGTAAAAACACCACATTTTCTAGTTTACTTGTAACACTTTCTATGACAAAGTTCGTTTTGGAGCTAAAGTTCATGTTTTCATACTCTTGAGATTTCAAAAGAGGTGTTTTGAGGTGAATGTGTATTAGGATGGTTCCTTGACTATTCACAGCCTTATTAGGGATAGATAAGGGTATTTTAATGCAAATATTCTTGGGTTAAAATGTTTTTAAGTTGCAAAACATGGTTTTCATGAATTTTTAGTGTTCAAATTGAATCTGGAGCAACTTGGGAGCTCTAAAAAATAAATAGAGACTACTGTGAGGTGCTATGAATAGTAGAAGACCACTGTAGAAGTCCGAGCCTATACTTCCTTGTTCTCGCCGCAGATAAATCCATACTGGCCGCAATTTGTGGCCAAGAAATTTAGTTAGGGTTTGGTCTAGAGCTCACACACTTAATAATTAATCTTATTTTATATGCTAAATTGTCCCAGATTCCCTGAGTGAAAATCTGGAGTTGTTTTACTTAGCTTTTTGACGATGTCTTACGGTTTTTAAACATGGTTTTTTGGATTTTTATGTTATGACTTGGTTGTTCGACGTTTGTACGTCGACGCCAGGGGTATTTTGTCATTTTGGCATGCATTTACCATAGGTTCTAACCTATGTGCGCTTCGCTCGTCGTTTCGATTTTGATATAGGTTTTTATGCGATTTTGTTACAATTTCGATTGTAGGTACAATCGTGGGGATTTCCAAGACGACAAAAAAAGGCAAGGCATTCGTCGGCTTCAACTAGAGCAAGGCGTGTATCGGTGAATAGATGTATATCTACAGGGGAAGTGATTGAGCAGAAAAACGTAACGATATGTTATGCGTTCTACTTCCTGCGATCAAGTCGGGTTCACTTGTAGCTGGCCGGATGAGTACGAGCTGTCCATTGGGGGATGGTATGCATTTTCATTCTTTTTTTAGACGAGTCAATTAAAGAATGTATAAGTTTGTTCAATTCTATCCTAAGTGTTTGTATTTTTATGTTCAAGAGAGCATGCTAGGCTTAGGGTCGGTTAGTAGAGTTAGGAATTAGTCTTATGCTTGTCTTGTGCCATCCTTAAAATGAAGTCGGGATAATCGGAAGTAGCAGGGATTAGGAGGACATAGGAATGGGATTTGCGAGTTTAAGCATACTTTCCAACGCTAAATCCATTCCTAGGGACTTTTTTCCGTCCGTTCCATACTCTTATTTCTAACCCTAGGCCAAACACACACAACCAAGTCTCCAATTAGGTCACAACTACATGTCACGTTGTAGTGCGCTTAAAATAATTATCGACTTAGGTCGCGGCTGTATGTCACTTATAGCGCGTTTAAGGGAGGGGGTTGTGTTTGTTTGGTCTACGTTCGCTTCAAGTTGTTTGGCGAAGAGATGCACAATGGATTTTTTCATCCCTTATACCAACCTTCCTTAGCCCAAACGAGTAAATTATTCACACATTAAAAGAAAAATAAAACAAGAAAGGAGAAAAGAAAGAATGGAAAAATACTGTTTTAACAAAAGATAACAAGCTAACTACTTTAGCCCACACCTAACCAAAAGACTCCATTGAGTATCATGGCTTGAAAATAAAGATTAGAAAAGAAGAAAAAATAATAACATAATAAAAACAACAACTACTTAAAAAACAAATAATAAAAGTTATAATAGGAATTAAAATGCAATGCAAAAATAAATAAAGATACAAGGTAAGAAAATACTCTCATCTTCATTAATCTTCCACTCAAAAGCTTTCACTACATTTTCTTGGAAAATAGATGAAGAAGAAGAAAACTACACTAAACTATACTAATCCTAAAGAAAAAGAACATCCTCACTTGGCTCAAATCTGGAGTATATATAGGCAGAGGAGCGAAACCCTAGGGGTGTATTCTGAGCCTATGTTTAATTACAGAAACACCTCAGAACAATTGTCGCGAGATAAGATGATGTGACCGTGGATCCGCCGCCTAAACCCCCATAACTTCGTACTTCCGCGGTTCTTTGGAAGAGTTGGTGCGCCATTTTTTCTATGCTTCTTCGTGTTGCTTTGTTCTTCTCTTTGACAGGTTCAAAATTGCAAAATGATTCCAAAATATTCTTAGATTCACAACAGTCCACAATTTCAACTCTTTTTGTCTTTTAGCCTTGATCTCACTCAAGCCCCGCGTTGCACCTTGTTTCTTGTGCTGCCTTCCTCACTGTCTGTGCTTGTCCGAGACACGAATGACCGCTATATTCGTCTTGTCTCTTGAACCAGTAGACAGCACCAGACGGATGTGGATGACCACAACCCGGATTTTATCTGTTCTTGGCAGATATTCTGAACTTTGTCATAATTGTAGAGATTTTGGATGATTTGCGTTATTCTGGACTGAGAACCTGTAACCTGTAATTATGTAGCAAATATGGATCAAAAGCACCTACCTATATACAAATGAGCATAAGAATGAGCGGTATTAAATGCAATATTCTGTTGTAAACATGAAGTCGGGTGCATAATGTATAGCACCTCCGCAATCGTAGTAATTAGAATACTATATATTATAGAAATATATACCTACCCTATGGGGTTTGTTAGAACACTAGATGCATATATTCATATATTTAGTAGATAATTATTTATGTAGGGTCTATTTCCTAGGTATCAGGCTATATATTTTTACATACAAGTATATAGGCGTATATGATATAGGTATATATATGATTATGGTTTTATATTGTATGCGACTAGGTGTCCCTACTTTCTATGATATGAGTTGGCATACGCGACTATTGATCCGTTCTGTATTGATTGGATGATATCATACAAGGGAGATTCCGTAAATGTTATGAGGAGGATAGACTGCCGAATACAGCCGATACCCTTTCGACTCGAGGAGTCTTACTAAATCCCGATTGGGACTTCATCAGATATTTGGGGCTATACTTATTTTGAAAATTAACAATTTGTTACGTACTTTTAAATGATAACGTCAAGGGTGCACTACGAATTTTCAAATGATATCTATTTCAAAGACATCATAGTCTCTTATTTCCAAAATAGCGTTTCGTGCTATTTTAAACTATAATTTTATGGCTCATACGTAGTTAGATATTTTAAATGCTTGCTCACGTTACGATTTCCTTATTTCTGTATACGCTCGCACTTCAATTACTTATGATATATATACTATGTTTATACTATTAGCTCTAATTAATTTCGTTTGTAAGGACACTCACACCATTATCGATAATTTCATGTTGCACTTACACATAATCATATGCTACACCCACACATCATCGATAAGCGTCATGCCACGTACACAAATAGAACTTGCCATGTTATTTCGCATCATACTATATTCCTGCCAGTACCTTAGATCACTGTTCAATACATATTTGCATGTATTACACCATTGTTCTGTACTTTTATTTGTTCCATTATTTCCATATTCTTATGCGATAGGGTTTTCATAAGATTTCTGTTTCTATAAGATTTGAGAAACCGTGGATATGATTTTATAAAACCTGTGAATGTTTTAAATGTGGTTTTCTCTTGATATGATAATTTGTTGGCCACCATGAGTTTTCTGTGTTTTGATGATATGAGTATTATTCAAATCGAGGCAGGGGGAGAAATCGATTGCGGATACATGGTGGACCCGGTATGGTACCTATGGGCAAGAAGCCCGTATAGTAAGGCGGGTGAGCCTAGCAACGACGAGGCCGACTGGTGATAGTATGGAAACTTGGCGCATATCCGGAGGATATCGACTGGAGTTATATGTTGCACTTGGATATGCGGGCCGATCTGAGACACGGAGCCTGGGATATGAGGATTTCGAGTGTCAATACTGGACACGGGATTTATGAGAATTCGAGTGTCGATGCTGGACACTAAGTTGTTTTTATGAAGATTTTGAGTGTCGATGATGGACACTCATTAGATGATATATATATATATATATATATATATATATATATATATGAGAATAATGGAGGAAAGATGCCATAGGAGGGAATTTCCTCCTATAGCGTCGAAAAAACACACCCTCCATCGTGTTTTCCGACGATCGGAATGCATCATCTTCATCGTTATCATCTAAGATGTGGGTACACCAAATTTCTTGTGGTTATACAACTTTTTCATCGTTGAATTAGTGGATTCAAAATTAACGGTTTACCGACAATAGAACTTTTTACATTGCTAAATCAATGGTGAAAAAGTTATAGAATAGCATGAAATTTGGTGTACCCACATCTTAGATGATAACGATGATGATGATCATTCCGATCGTCGGAAAACACGATAGAGGTTGTTTTTTTTCGATGCCATAGGAGGAAATTCCCTTCTATGGCCTCTTTCCTCCATTATTCTATATATGTATGTATGTATGTATATGTATATGTATATGTATATGTATATGTATGTATGTATGTATGTATGTATGTATGTGTGTGTGTGTTATGGTTGACATATTTCCACATATCGATTTTTCATGAGGATCAAGTGTGTTATACATGATCCAATATGACGCACTTATTGATACTGACATGATATTTATGTATATACGCGTTCGCATTCGTTATCACATAGTATGATAATATTATACAGTATGACCTACGTAGATCCTTATGCGTTCGATTTCTACCTGATGATATTTTCTACTCACGAGTTGGCAACTTACTCCCGTTGTGTTGGCTATAGTGCTGTAACACCTTAGAATGCGATTAGTTTTAGTTAAGAAATTATGCGGGTTTTGAAGAAAAAGTTTACCAAATTGGATTCCTCAGATTTTATATCAATTAATTATTATTTTATTATTATTTTATATGACTTGCACACACACGTGCACGTTAATGTGAGGGTTAGTTAGTGTTAATTTCGTTAGGTGACCATGACACCTTAAGCAATCCATGTCCTAATTAACCTTGCCTTAACCTTCTCTAGAAATTTTGGTGTATGAGAAATACCTTGTTTGGATTGAGAGAGGTGGCTAGTGAGTCATGAGGCATTAATGGAGAATTAATGAGGTGAGGGGAGGAGAGTGAGTGTAAGGGAAAAGGTTCACCCTACACTCACCTCTCACTAATTAATCTCCCTCACTCTCTCATTCTCTCTCACTCTCAATTATTGTTCATTTCCCTCAACCCCAAACTGAACCCTCACTCACTCATCACAAAAACCTTGCTAAACTTCACAAAAATCCATGGAAAACACTTCAAATGTCTTGAATTAACCACTTGGTTGCCTTGGAGCTTGGAAAGCTAGGATTTTTGAGCAAGAGTGGCTAGGTAATGACCCCAAACTGATATTTAGGAGTTAAATTGTTGTGTTGCCTTGTTGTTATGGATTGGAACACTAAAGGTATCATTTTGAGCAAAATATCATAATTTTAGTGTCAACTTGTGTATCTGTGATCTGCTGTAGAACCAGGTGTTTGTTGGAAAAGTTCCTATCACGGTGACATAGTGTTGAGGTACAGAACCCACCATAAAAACCTGAGACCACCCCTTCAAGTTTGGGCCGCAAATTTATTGGTTCTGGCCGCAAATTGCGGCCAGAGTGGGGGCTGGGGAGTTGAGTCTTTATCGTGGGGTCTCTGGGATTGTTTGTGGTCTCGTGGTACTTGCAACTTTCACCAATTGTTTGTGTATCGAAATCTGGGACCACTTTGCTATATTCTAGTGTTTAGAGTACGCGTGTTACGTTATCCGACCCGGTTCGTGATCTTGTGTAGCTGTTGCACTTGGGCTGGTTTTGGTGTGTCACCACACACGTTAGCCGTTAGACGAACACTTGTGGGTCGGATTGGAGTTGGTGCGTTGGTCAAACGTATTGTGTACGTGATATTGATCAATTTCTGAATTTTGCACTAGTTATGTTTTGTGTTAATAGGATCGCAGGCGGGGACTTCGAGCGCTGCGACGAAAGGGAAGCAGGTGATTGGATCGACCTAGCTTGAGATTGTCGGTGAGTAGATTTAACATCTACGGGAAAATCGCCCGTATGGCGTTAAGCGTCAGGGCTAGATATGATATGATATTATCTGCATGTTTATATGCACATATAAAGATGGTGCATGAACTTCATTGCATATAGTTACTTGTTGTGCCTGAACCTGTATCTATTGTATACTGCACTATTATTGACAGTCCATGTTGCACGAGCATCAATTGTATGCTACACACACACTGTCGGTAATTGCCATGATAAGCAGAACACAAATATTCATATGATATACCTTGTTGTTTGTTAGCGACATAGAGGCATTTATTCTTGTGCAATGGCGCATATGAAATATAGCATACCTGTACACGTACATGCTTACACATATGCCTTGCTATACCAACATGCTCACACATATACCTTGCTAGCTATATGTTCAGCTTTGTATGATATATATCAGTGGTATGGGACGTTGTTATATATATATATATATATATATAATATTGGATTTGGATAATTGGGAACCGCGTGATATATTTAATGACTTGATGCATTTTAATAGCGGATTTTTCCCTTGATATGCTCATATTGTTGTTCTATGTTGCATATGTTATATTACATGGATTTACACATTGAGATATGTTTTTCATGCGATTTGGGAATTTTAAGTGTCGATGTTGGGCACTTATGTTCTGAGAGATATATGGATATTGGAAACCGATACGTGGAACATGAGTGTCGAGGTTGGACACATAGGTTTCGAGAAACGTATGGATATCAGAAAACCGATACGTGGATCACGGGTGTTGATACTGGACACTTAGGATTCGAGGAACGTATGGATACGAGTATTTATGTGTCGATGATGGGCACTAGTTTTTATTCTGTTTTCGGGTGTCGATGTTTGACACTAAGGTTCCTTGAGACTTATAGGTTATGAGGGCCGATCTGGGGAGCCGATCTGGGGATGGAGACTGAGAATATTGGGATTTGGGGGTGTCGTTGGTAGACACCGGGTTTTTCGTTGCTGATGATTTGTGCATGAGATTATTTAATTATCCCGCACTCAGTATTTAGTTGATATGCATTTGATTCATGTAGATATAGTACCCTTGTGGTGTACCTTGATCATGATAATTGCATATTCATATTGCCATACTTACGGTACCAGAGTACATATGATTGTTTATCACTATTAGTACATACTTGCGATTACAGTATGATGTTATCTACTATTCATGAGTTGGCAACTCACCCCCCGTTGCGCCGCAGGGTTTTTTAGGTCTGATCATCAGGGTGGTCGCGACAGGGCGCCTTATTATCTCTACTTTTGCGGATACCGCTACGGTTGGCTGTGAGGCCGTTTGCTTTAGGTGGGTTGCAGTTATCCGATGATATACGCTGTATATTTCTTTTATCTAGTACTCTCCATCTACCATCTTCATGATTTGACTTAGAGACGAGTTGTGAGGATCGATATTGTATATTCTTATGACTCTGGTTGTCATGCTTGTGTGAGCCGGCTTTTATATATGTGAATTATCTCATTTCTTCACTACGGCATCGTATATCTGTTGTGGTGGTTTTTTCCGCCGTTGGGCGAGATTTGCTCCCGTTTGGAGATGTTTTACTTTTATCTTATGTTTGTACCCGTTTCGGGACTAGCTTTTACAAAGAAGGTGCTGCCGAAATTTTTATGAAAAACAAACTTAAGTTTAAAGTTTTGCATCGGGATTTTAAAAAGTGTTCTATCTTTCTTTCTTATAATGGTTTAGATTGCTGGGTTTTTCGGCTTACTTAAATTGCGCTACACCTGTTGAAGTTTCGTAGTTTAAGTGTCGGTCATGTGCCCAATTTTGGGTCGTGACAAGTGCCCTCAAGTCAATTATTGTAATAGCAGGCACGTGATTATGATGATTGAGGGAGGACCTATACGAGTAAAAAAGTCTTACTCAAAATGATAGTATGCTATCTGGTTTGTTTTTATCATTATGTACATGCATTATGTGGTATTACAGATCACTATTACATGTTGATAGAGCCCATAGGATTCATGCTTAACTACCAGCATTATGATGGCGATCATATAGGTGGGAGCTGGGTGGTCTATAAGCACATCCTTAAATGTCCCTAGTCGAGAAAGTATCGAGACTGGGCATCGATACTCCGGAGTAGACTAGTGTATACTTTTTGAGACCCCGACGAGGGGCGGTGGCCGGTCTCACAAGCCATTGGTGTCAGTTAGTCACCTAAGATAGTATACAGGTGCTCATTGGGTTATGAGTAAACTGGACAGACTCGCCGGGAACATGCTAGTTGATATTGTACCTATTGTCAGATAGCAGTTCCTAGGTAACATGAGTACAGGTTAGTCTGTCGACCTGAGATCGTCAATTGTCTCGTGTGAGTTCCCACTGTGCTTTGATTACTATCCTACCATGGCTCAAAGGAGTCATGCAAACAGGTTTTAGTTGGGTACAGTCCCGAGCCACATACAGGCAGTGAGCGGATCGTTGGGGATTCGTCTCTCCCGGTATTGGGGGTTGATGTCGCATTGTGCACAGGTGGCCATCACCAGAAATCCTTGGCCAAATTAGTCGAGAATTACTCATTTGGATCAGTAGTTTCTCAGTAGGTGATGGGCTTCATACCGACACGAAATATCGCGTTATTAGGGGTCTGACTTTATCCACCCCGTAGACCCGATATGCGATAATCTTAGACGAACAGACCGGACTGTACGGAGATTGTCACTAACAGGCTCAGTGGGGGTTCGGATGAGTTTGCTCGTCGGCCATCATTTCGCTCAATACCTGGGTAGCCGTTACGTACAGCTAGGGCCGCTAACGTGCTTATGGTTAAACCCACTGCCAGCGTATTGAAGAGTCTTTAGAGTCCCACACAGAGGGTTTCCCTGGTTCTGGCGAAATGATGTAGTAGCCGTATTGGATACGTTCAGGGTTCCGATCAAATGAGTGTACTTGTTACCCGGACTTTCGATCGGACGGTTGATAATACTAGCCAGCTCGGGTTTGAGCCGGATTATTAAACCAGGTATTGATTCAATAATTTACGTATATATATTTCGATATGTATATTCTAGTATTATGTTCTTTGTGTTATTCTATCTCTTCGGGTATTCGTATTTCGGTATGAATACAGGTATGTATATACAGTAGAATGTAATCCGTATTTTTGACATATAACATTCTAGAAGGTGGACACCTCATTTAGTTTTTATCCATTTATTATTAAATGGAAATGAGTTGTAAAGGTTGAGAGAAAGGAGTATGGTGAGAACCATGCTTGCATAATGTGCACAAATGAATTATTAATTCATTTGTGCAAACTATTCACTGGCTTGATTTTAAAATGGAAAATATGTTTTACAAAATCCATTCTTCATGTGATATTTTCCTCACTTGATGGAAAAAAGAAAAGAGACGGTTCTATTTGAAGGCTCTCTCACTCTCACCATTAGCTTCACTCTCCTCTAGCTTTTGAGTTCCTCCACCTTCATGCTCAACCTCCTCTCTACAATCTCATGTGTTGAGAATCAAGAGAGGAGGTGAGATGGATAAACACTTAGAACACTCACTACATTCTAGGCATTCTAGATTAGCAACCTAGAATCCCTAGTTGCTTCACTTGCTTTTGATGTGGAGCTAGAGCCATGAGCTACATCCCTCGGGTGGATCATCTTCCACGAAGGAAGACCGGCGGCCAAGTTCAATCGAGCACGCCTCAAAGAGCTAAGGAAGATCATGAAAGACAGAAGGACTTGGTTCGTTCGGTATAACCTTCTATCTCAGTAGCTATTGCTTCTTTTATATTGCTAGTTTCATGTTTGGATTCGATTCTAGGTAGTTGTCTGTCATGACCCAAAGTCTGGCCCGTGACCGGCACTTAACCACGTAACGTCTACAGGCGCAACGCAACTAAGTAAGCCGAAACCCAGAAATCAAAACCAGAAAAAGTATAGAGTGTTTAAACATTTAATAGGAACATTTACTGAAAAGTTAAGAAAACCTCAAGTAGACAATCACCATGGTAACAATATACGACGTCGTAGCGAAGAAAAGAGCAATAAGTGGAAAAACATCACACAAGATAAGAACTGCATAAGTAAAGTCGACTCACAACGAGCTCGACACCAGAATACAAAATAATATACATCATCGTCCTCACACTGGTCTTTAAGTCAAATACATAAAAGTAGATGGAGAGTACTAGATACAAAATATGTACAATGGAAATAACCGGATATCACAAACCCAACTAGCAGCAAACAGCTCACGCACCAACTGCAGTGGTATCCGTAGCCAAAAAGATACAGGAAAGTATCCTGCCGTGACTACTCCGAGGGGCAACCTGCAACACTGTGGCATAATGGGGGTGAGTTGCCAACTCGTGAGTAGTAGATAACATATAAAGGTAATCGCGAGTATGCACGTGTTGCGATACTCAACCAATGCCAACAGATAACATCTATATGATAAACTATATGAGCAGTAATCATGCATCAAGTACGATCTAACAACATCTCTAAATGATAAGCAGGGTATACAATAATCGTGCATAGCAAATGCAATCTAATAACATCTATATGATGATCAAGGTATGCAATAATCGTGCATAGCAAATGTACTCTAATAACATATATATGATGAGCAAGGTATGCAATAATTGTGCATAGCAAATGCAATCTAATAACATCTATATGATGAGCAAGGTATGCAATAATCGTGCATAGCAAATGTACTCTATCAGGTACAACAGATACAGGATGAGAGGTAAAATACTGAATGCTGAGTATGGGAATAATTAATATCTACACGGAATATCAGCGTGGAAAATAATCGGTGTCCATCCATATACCCAAATCATGTAAATCTCATAGAATCATGTGTTGCGCCACGGGAGCGCCCCGGCCGTCTTACTCGAGGCCAAATTGCGGAATCAAAATTTTTCCTTACTCGGAAACCGGCGCTACCGCGGACAAAGAAAACCCGGATCGTTTACCATTTACCTACGCTAGCTAACAAGAGATGGAGTGAGAAGTATACCGAGTGATCCGAGTCCTCCGGTCTTCTCATCATCGTCCCGATCTCCCGCGGAAAGTGTTGCCTCCACATCGTCGCCTCCTCGCCGGAAAGGGCACCACATCGCCTTCGCCTTTTACGGGCTCCCGCCTCAATACCGAGGCAACTCGAGCATGAAGCCGGCAACTCGACATGCCCAAGAAGTGCTGTAGAATGTAGTGTAGATGATGCTAGTCTCATTTGGGGTTTGTAGTTGCCATGATGGAGGATTGGGGTTAAGAAAAATGGTGCTTTCATTTTTCCATAACAAGAAGAAGAAGGAGATGAATAATTCCTCACAAAACAAAGATGAACTCTCTCATTCTTTTTCTTTCTCTCTTTCTTTTTCTTCTTCTCTTTCTTTCTAATGAAAAACCTATCATATTCATCAAGTGAAGAAAAAGGTGGAGGAATGTATGTATATGAAACAAGAAGGAGGTGAGTGTAGGAGAGCAAGAAGGGTGACCACATCCTAAACCATCATCACAACCTCACATCAACTCTAATCAAAGATCAAATCCTTTCTCATCACTTCTAATCAACCAAAAGCAAGTGATGAGAATGGTATCTAAAGATTCTATCATAATAAATACATTTGCAAGAAAACCCTCCACAAAGTGTTATTTGCAAAACTGCAAATAACCGCCTCCATCAGAAAAGTCCGGCCGGGAAAGAACAAAGGAAAACCGGCCGGAACGGAATGCAAACTGGCAACTCCAGAAAACTGGTCCCGTAATAAATTACAGGAAAACCCCTATACTGTGCATACACACCCGCATCTGTATTCCGACCGGATACAAATGCAATGAGACAAAATCTACACTGTACTAGACTAGGACCGGCTTAAGCCAAAGCCGGCTAGTAAAATCCGTTCGATCCTGATCCGTGCAATACCGCACGTATCAGATCAAACCCTGCCATATAACTATACGGCCACTAGTACAAAACTGTCTGATCCTGATCCGTGCAATACCGCGCGTATCTGATCGGACCCTGCCATATCTCCATACGGCCTCTACAGCGTTTCGCCCGAAAGCTTGAGTAACTGTAAGTGTGGTGGACTCTAAAGACTCGTCAATACTATGGCTGTGGATTTAACCACTGGCACGTCAGAGGTATAAGCCAATACGTGACGGGCCACCAGCTATTGACCAAAAGGGACGTCGATGAGGAAGCTCACCCCGACACCCAACTGAGCCTGTCAGTGACAATATCCGTACAGTCCGGTCCGTTCGTCTATGAGGATCGCATGTCGGGCCTAGGGGGTTGGTAAAAGTCAGACCCCCAAAGGCGGTACAAGTCGTGTCGGAGTGTAGCCCAGAACGCCCTGAGATACTACTGGAATACCTACCAGTAAATCTCCTGCCTCGGCCGAGGGCTTTGCGTAATGGCTCTCCTAGACACAGCGCGACCTCACCCCCAATACCGGGAGAGACGAACCCCTGAAGATCCGCTCACTGCCTCCATGTGGCTCGGGACTGTACCCAACTAAAACCTGTTTGCACGACTCCTTTGAGCCGTGGTAGGGTAGTAATCAAAGCACAGTGGGAACTCACACGAGACAAATGACGATCCTCAGGTCGATGAACTAACCTGTACACATGTCACCAGGGAACTGCTATCTGACGTCTGGTATAAGACCAACTAGCAGGTTCCCGGCGAGTCCTGTCCGGTGTACTCATAACCCAATGAGCACCTGTATACATCTTAGGTGAACAAACTGACACCAGTGGCTTGTGAGACCGGCCACCGCCCCTCGTCGGGGTCTCGACTGTATACACTAGTCTACTAATGGAGTATCGATGCCCTGTCTCGAAACTCCTACGACTAGGGACGTTTTAAGGATGTGCTTATAGACTACCAGCTCCCACGTATATGATCGCCATCATACTGCTGGTAGTCAAGCAAGAATCCTAGGGGCTCTATCAACGTGTAATAGCGACATGTCAGGTCACCTAAAGCAGTACACGATGATAAAGATAAACCAGATAGCATACTATCATCTCGAGTAAGACTGTCCTACCGGGATAGGTCCTCCCTCAATCATTGCAATCACGTGCCTGTGATCCAATAATTGACTCTGAGGGCACTATCACCAACAATCTCCCACTTGCACTCAAGGCTAATTATTGCGATGTCGCATACTCACAGCCCGTGTGACACCGAACACCCAACTCCTCTACTAGTCAGTCTCACAAAGCTCGTTTGTGAAACTATTGCGTTCGAGGAATAGCCTCAGTGAGTGGATCCGCTGTGATGTTTCTATCTATGTCTCTCTATATCTCAAGTTCGCGGAGAAAGCCATCTTCCGAAATGAGCAATACCTGTCTTAGAACGTCTGGATGTCTGATGGGACCTAGCTCATAAATGAACTTCAAATCCAAACTTCTTAGACTGTATCGTCAACTGAAGTTAATCAGTATCCTGCGCCATGCCACCCTCAGTATTGCTTTGGACCACCTGTCCAAAATACTGCCCCTCGTCAGAAGGAAAACTATAACTCTGACAACCTCCTTGTCGTCCATGTCACCTTGGAAGCCTGGAGTGATAACCGTCTCCTAAAGGAGGCAGCCGTTATCATATCCCTAGAACATTCACTTATGTTCTAAAACTGCTTCCGACTGTTTCTCCAGGATTGGATCAATATCAACTTATTGCATCTACTGCAAGAACAACATCTGGTGTGGTACTTGATATCTCATGATTGACTCAATTGCCTAAGCAAGTGATCTGCCAATCATGAGTATCCCTCTCCCCTTTAGTCTATAAGACACCTTTAGAGAGGGTGACTCCATCAACTGCAGGTACACTACCGTGTCAGGAGTCGTCCATTCTAAATACTCATAGAATGCTGTCAAGGTACCCAGATTGGGAAACCACCCAAATCTAGATCTAAAACCATAGATCTAGTAACCAGTATGTCAGATATTATGTCCAAGTCCCATGTGGAGAAACCACTGTGTGACAACCAAAGTATAACCGATCGTAGTATAGGAGTATCTTTTCCTATTCTGTGTATGTCATCCAAATACCAGGACATCATACCCTACTACCTTCTCAACAGATCCATCCCCTATTCTGATGACGTCAAAACTTATGACTGTCACATCAGAAATAGATGATCTATCTCCGCTACATCTGCTTTAGTCTATAAATAGACGTAAGCCTGATGTCCACCAATGCTTCCGCTGCTCCCACTGACTACGACAACCCTCTGGCAGAGTCATATAGACGTGCACTTCCAAAGCTAGTTTAGAACGACGCTATACTCATCCTCCTGCTGGGTCTCGCAGCCTGGAACATCAGCAATGGCAAGTGTGGGTAAACAAGAACTTCCCTGTCACCGTCCTTGAGGCTACCGGAGTACCTCTCGGGTGCCTGAAGTTACCCACCGTATCTGCGGAGTGGCCAATGGAATGTCAAATCAGATTTAATCTTTAGGTTCCTTATTAAATCTTCAGTAATCGTTTGCGGTTCTGGAATTACTTCCAGTTCTACCATACTCCCACTGCTGTTTTTGAAAAAATCCATTTTTAATAAAACTGTGGCGAGTCTAGAACAATATTTCTATTGATCTGCCAGATGGTAGAAAGTCAACCCTCGTCATAGCCTGGGTCAACCCACAAACAGCCATTACAGAAACGTGCCTTGAGTTATCCGGAGTCTGGTTTTAAGCATAAGCCGGACAACTCCCCATACCTTAACATCGTTAAGATATGAACTATTCTATATCCAATATAGAACCAGAGGCACTGATTTAATTGAACCAGATTCAAATCATGCAGCTGTCTCCAGTGCATGTCAACTAAATGGAGAGAGGCCGATCAGCGTTATTCAACTTAGGAATGCTTCCAATTATGAGTGACCTGAAAGAGAAGCAAGTTCTCTTTATCATTACTATCAACTGAATACCATACACAAGTATCTACATCTTCGATCACTTTGAAGAATCCCGATACTTGCAATACTTGGTTCTCTACTGTATTCAAATACCTATAACTCCTCAAAACTTAGACCCTGTGTTTCTACGAAACACATGTCTAAGAACTAGAGAAGTTAAAAGTAAACAGAATATAGTATGAGGACCAACCCCTCTGTCCTGATGGACCCTGGACGACATACAATACTCTGTATAAGTCCCTTGAGTCTAATAACTCATTCACTGTGTGTCGTAGGTTGAAAAATGTACTTATGGTTAAGAAGAATTACACCGCTGTTTAATGCTCCTTACCTAACCATCCACTGATATAGGTAAATGTCATCGACATAATATCAAAAGGTATATCTCACTCTATGAAAATAGACGTACAGATATATCAATTTGAAATTGGTGCATAACCGCGGATATTCAAAACCAAAAAATTGCCGTCCGGCAAACAACCCAGGTGACTTCCTCAAATATCACCGATTACAATGAATCCCGATATAGTGAGGATGATCACCCAATTCCCAATAACTTACTCCCACTCAACATCTGTAAAACCATACAGATGTGAGAACCATACCTGGTAAATACATACCCTGGAGTAAGTGTCTAATCGGGAAATCAGTTTTCTATTAACAGTACACAGTGAAACTGAAACATTGGAATGTTTCGTCGGGGTATCCTGGTATTCCTAGTAATGCCTCTTCCATTATCAAGATTCACAACTATAACCGTATAATTCTTTGCCACCTCTCCAAATCCCTTTATATGTCTTAGTCATTACCTTCTGTACACCCCTTTAAGCCAAATGGTTTTCTTCCTTCCCTACCGTTCGGCACCAGCCTATGGTTTGGAAGAAGACTATCCAAAAAGCATAAAGGGTGTACTGTCCTAATCCTAGGAGCACTCGCAATGCGAGAGAAGGTGAAGATAAAAGACACCTGAATGTACTTTATTCCTATTTCTCCTGAACCAGGATCCATCCCCGAACTGGAACAAGTTCCTTTCGAGTTCGTATATAACCATACGATGGATTATCCAATAAAATGGGATCTTCGTAGTGATACGGAGTGTCCTGGAGAAATACAAAGGTGATTTAGGATTGGCGAAGAAATACTTGGTTTGGTCGTGAATATCAGTCGCAATTTACTTTGCCCTCTTACTAATCCCTTGCTTTGTCTGAACTTAATACCTTCTGTACACCGTTTTAGGCTAACTGGTTTTCTTCATTCCCTACCGGTCGGCACCAGCCTATGGTTTGGAAGAAGACTATCCAATTTGCGTAATAGGTGTACTACTCCTAAACCAAGGAGTACTCGCAACCTGAGAGAAGGTGAAAAGAAAAGACAACTGAATAGTCCTATTCGTTTTCTCCAGAACCAGAAACCATCCTCGAAGTCCTTCGAGTTCGTATCTAACCATACGATGGTTTTGTCCAATGGAAGTGGACGTTCGCAGTAACACGGGGTGTCCTGGAGAAAAGGGTAAAAGTAGGAGTGGCAATGAGGTCTGCAACTCTGACAATCCAAAAGCCAGTGTTAAGAAGGTTCGGTCAACTTGGTCACTGAGTCAAAGTCCAGGGTCGGGTCAATGGTCGCTGCCAAAGAGAGAGAGAAAAGAAACACTCAGCGTGCACTCTAACCTAGATCAGAATGGTTATCACTTTGTCTAATCTGGAAACCTCCCACTGTACCTCAAATTCTCCTCCAAACCTGAAAGAAGAATTAGTCGGGATCACCCGAGGAGTAAACCAACTCATCAGTGGAAATCGGGATCCAACCATCATCGCATGATAACTTGACGGAATCCACTCAAGTCACCACACTCCAGAAGGTATGCGCATGCCTGGCAAGTTTCAGTTCTTTTGAAACTCCCGATGTGATTTTTACCCCAAGCGGTTTATGACCTTGACTAGGTCAACAAACCATAAACCGCCAGTCAAGTTCAACCCGTCATTGTTCTGGATCGCATTAAACCCACCCGTACGTGCCCTTGACTAGGTCAACAAGGCCGCACGACTGTCCTAACCAATCCCACTTATGCAACAAACAAGTACCACTTAGCTACCGAACACTACGTCTTGACTAGGTCAACAAACGCAGCACGAATACCAAATAATACCTGTAGGAAATGACGGAGGGCTACGAATGGTTTTTGGCGAAAAACCTTTAACGTAATGAACTTGATATCGTTAAAGGAACTGCATAGCCTTTTATAAAATATAGTGACGAAAACCTTTACTAAAGAGGTCACTCCCGGTGAAGGGATCTCGGCTCTTTCCCCGTAGAATGAGGTGCAGGATATTCCAGCTGAATACCACGATGCAAAGCAAAAGTAATTGGCTATAGTGAAGTTAATGCCCTGACGCAAACTTCTGTCCAAGGGGTCACTCCCGGTGAAGGGATCTCGGCCCTTGCCTCGTCGACTGAGGAGCAGGATATTCCAAATGAATACCACTATGCAAAACAAAAGAGAACGTCCTTGCAATAACAGCTTTTTGAAAAAGTGTTCCAACAACATCAGATTAGGTTTGTTTATCTTGCATTGATCCGAATCAATGCAGTCCCATCAATTGATCACACCACAAAGAACGAAAATATACTGACGTACGTATATGCCATCCGCATTCGCCACTGGGTCCCGTCATCACCCGTTAGGTTAGCTAACTAACGGCAGAGCGGGGACTGGACTAGCGCGGATGTAAAACATATACAACATCTACTAATATATATATACCAATATATAGTATTTCGCTCAAGGCGTGAATAAAATGCAACATCACAGAAATGTACAGCATCACAGAACAATACAGATATCTGGAAACCCCGGGTTTCACAGAGCCGCTGCTGAAACCCGACGTTCCCCTGGTCGTGTGGATAGCCTGTGCAATGAAATCCTAGACCCCTACGGGCGCGGCAAGTCACCCGCCAAAACCTGAAGCGAGGCAGCCCCCTTCAGTACCGTGAATGGACCACCCAGCACTTCACGGAATCCGGTAACTTGGGCACCCCTCCTGGGTCAACCTGTACCCCCTACGAGTGCGGCGAATAGCCCGCCAATCCTGGACTGAAGCCCCCTCCGTCTCAATGCCCTGAGATGCGGGCCCGTTGCCCTCCAAAACCCGGCTATCCGTGCACCCCACCGCGGGGCAAACCTAGTACAGAATGTAAAATATACATACACCGGGTACATCGACCGCAACCAGGTCGTGCCCCAAAAGAATAATACAAACAGGCAGTGACGGCAGTCCACATGTCGGACGCTCGCCCCGCAATAACAAATGTACATAATACAATAAAACTGTACTAGCATTGCATCCAGGCTATCCCCCACGACCGATCCGCAACATCACAGCATAAACATAGAACATCAACGTGAAAGTCACGTTCGCAAATCCGTCTAACCGGGCTATAGCAGTTAGACCGGATTTACCGATCGAGTGACATTCACGGTCGCAGAAATAATGTAAATACTGTGAAAAATGTGTTTAAAATTTTCCGATTGACCAAAAAATTAACAAGTGGGCCCCAAACCAATACTGTAGCACTCACAGAAAACCTGGGCCCAATTTTAATATTCCAAAACCCCTAATTTTAGCCCATAAGCCCACTGCAAAAAAAATAATCATACGAACCCACAATCCTGCGGCGGAAGCGCGGCCAAAAGGGGGTTTTGGCCGCCCTTCCGCGGTCGTACGGAGTGATCGCTTTACCAAATTTTTGCAGTATTCTTAGAACTCCCTGCACATCATTCTGAGACCACCTGAAAAATTTTTAGACTCCGAAAAATTTCGACAGAAACTGATTGTGCTAGAAAAATACGGTTTTTGGAAATTTTGGTCGATCGGAAACGCAAACACATCAAACGAAGCTAGGTAAGGTTAATGGCGTGGCTCTGATACCATGTTGCGCCACGGGAGCGCCCCGGCCGTCTTACTCGAGGCCAAATTGCGGAATCAAAATTTTTCCTTACTCGGAAACCGGCGCTACCGCGGACAAAGAAAACCCGGATCGTTTACCATTAACCTACGCTAGCTAACAAGAGATGGAGTGAGAAGTATACCGAGTGATCCGAGTCCTCCGGTCTTCTCATCATCGTCCCGATCTCCCGCGGAAAGTGTTGCCTCCACATCGTCGCCTCCTCGCCGGAAAGGGCACCACATCGCCTTCGCCTTTTACGGGCTCCCGCCTCAATACCGAGGCAACTCGAGCATGAAGCCGGCAACTCGACATGCCCAAGAAGTGCTGTAGAATGTAGTGTAGATGATGCTAGTCTCATTTGGGGTTTGTAGTTGCCATGATGGAGGATTGGGGTTAAGAAAAATGGTGCTTTCATTTTTCCATAACAAGAAGAAGAAGGAGATGAATAATTCCTCACAAAACAAAGATGAACTCTCTCATTCTTTTTCTTTCTCTCTTTCTTTTTCTTCTTCTCTTTCTTTCTAATGAAAAACCTATCATATTCATCAAGTGAAGAAAAATGTGGAGGAATGTATGTATATGAAACAAGAGGGAGGTGAGTGTAGGAGAGCAAGAAGGGTGACCACATCCTAAACCATCATCACAACCTCACATCAACTCTAATCAAAGATCAAATCCTTTCTCATCACTTCTAATCAACCAAAAGCAAGTGATGAGAATGGTATCTAAAGATTCTATCATAATAAATACATTTGCAAGAAAACCCTCCACAAAGTGTTATTTGCAAAACTGCAAATAACCCCCTCCATCAGAAAAGTCCGGCCGGGAAAGAACAAAGGAAAACCGGCCGGAACGGAATGCAAACTGGCAACTCCAGAAAACTGGTTCCGTAATAAATTACAGGAAAACCCCTATACTGTGCATACACACCCGCATCTGTATTCCGACCGGATACAAATGCAATGAGACAAAATCTACACTGTACTAGACTAGGACCGGCTTAAGCCAAAGCCGGCTAGTAAAATCCGTTCGATCCTGATCCGTGCAATACCGCACGTATCAGATCAAACCCTGCCATATAACTATACGGCCACTAGTACAAAACTGTCTGATCCTGATCCGTGCAATACCGCGCGTATCTGATCGGACCCTGCCATATCTCCATACGGCCTCTACAGCGTTTCGCCCGAAAGCTTGAGTAACTGTAAGTGTGGTGGACTCTAAAGACTCGTCAATACTATGGCTGTGGATTTAACCACTGGCACGTCAGAGGTATAAGCCAATACGTGACGGGCCACCAGCTATTGACCAAAAGGGACGTCGATGAGGAAGCTCACCCCGACACCCAACTGAGCCTGTCAGTGACAATATCCGTACAGTCCGGTCCGTTCGTCTATGAGGATCGCATGTCGGGCCTAGGGGGTTGGTAAAAGTCAGACCCCCAAAGGCGGTACAAGTCGTGTCGGAGTGTAGCCCAGAACGCCCTGAGATACTACTGGAATACCTACCAGTAAATCTCCTGCCTCGGCCGAGGGCTTTGCGTAATGGCTCTCCTAGACACAGCGCGACCTCACCCCCAATACCGGGAGAGACGAACCCCTGAAGATCCGCTCACTGCCTCCATGTGGCTCGGGACTGTACCCAACTAAAACCTGTTTGCACGACTCCTTTGAGCCGTGGTAGGGTAGTAATCAAAGCACAGTGGGAACTCACACGAGACAAATGACGATCCTCAGGTCGATGAACTAACCTGTACACATGTCACCAGGGAACTGCTATCTGACGTCTGGTATAAGACCAACTAGCAGGTTCCCGGCGAGTCCTGTCCGGTGTACTCATAACCCAATGAGCACCTGTATACATCTTAGGTGAACAAACTGACACCAGTGGCTTGTGAGACCGGCCACCGCCCCTCGTCGGGGTCTCGACTGTATACACTAGTCTACTAATGGAGTATCGATGCCCTGTCTCGAAACTCCTACGACTAGGGACGTTTTAAGGATGTGCTTATAGACTACCAGCTCCCACGTATATGATCGCCATCATACTGCTGGTAGTCAAGCAAGAATCCTAGGGGCTCTATCAACGTGTAATAGCGACATGTCAGGTCACCTAAAGCAGTACACGATGATAAAGATAAACCAGATAGCATACTATCATCTCGAGTAAGACTGTCCTACCGGGATAGGTCCTCCCTCAATCATTGCAATCACGTGCCTGTGATCCAATAATTGACTCTGAGGGCACTATCACCAACATCATGGGTGCCTAGCATCGGCACCCTAAAATATCATGAATCATCGTGTCTAGCATCGACATGCAAATCCTCAAGTATCGGGCTCCGTCTGCGGAATCGGCCCTCGGCCCCGGCAGTACGTGTCATCCCGTATCTATCTATCGACTCTGGTCAGTATCCTCCGGATAATCGCCAGATCCAACCAATCACCGGTAGGTACTAGCCACCCTGCCAGGCTCATCGTCTACTCCACGAAAAACATTTCTCGCCCCGGGGAACCATACCGGGTCCACGATGTACCCGCAATCGGCCTCATCCGCCTCCTCGAATAGGGTTTCACTTGTCGCTCTCAGTACCGAGAAAACACATGGTGGACGCACTGAAATATCATATCAAGGGTAACCGGGTTTTTAAAACAATTACATATTCTCTTTTGAAATATCCACGGTTCCCAAATCCAGAAATATCATGGAAACAACATATCTCAATGCGTAAATCCATGCAAGTATGAAGATATTAATATATGTGTGCACTGGTATGAATATACAGTGTGCATATGCGCAGGTATGAAAATATCAATATATGTGTGCACTGGTATGAATATACAGTGTGCATGTACGCAGGTATGAAAATATCAATATATGTGTGCACTGGTATGAATATACAGTGTGCATGTGCGCAGGTATGAAAATATCAATATATGTGTGCACTGGTATGAATATACAGTGTGCATGTGTGCTGGTATGAAAATATCAATATACGACAAGTCATGACAATCATCAATGTTGCAGCAATCAAACGATATGTATAATGCGTAGCAATCCTATAGTGCGAGTGTCATGGCAATCACAAACGGTGTGAGTGTAATATACAAATAGTGCTCGTGCAGCTTGAACCGTTAGTGACAGTGCAGTGTTCTATATCTACCATTTCTATATGCAACAAGGGATGGTATGCTACTATAGTATATATGAACACATACAACTAAAATATCCTATAACGCCCTGACGCTTAACGCCATACGGGCGATATCCCCATAGATGTTAAATCTACTCACCTGGTCGTACGCTACTTGTAGCCGACCACCTGCTTCCCTTTCTTTGCTTCGTCCAACATACTGTCACGACCCAAAAGTACGGAACATGACCGGTACTTAGACTACGAAACGTCTCGAGGCGTACGTAATCTAAGTAAGCCGAAAACCTAGAAATCCAAACTAAGAAAAGTAGTAGAGTGAAGGAAACCAATTTAAATCAAGTAGTTTTAAAAGCATAAGCCGAATTATGTGTTTTTAAAACATCGAATATTTCCAGAAAATTTCGGCAGAGTCTCCTTTGTAAATACTGGCCCCCAAACAGGATACAACATGAATAGTATACGAAATCAATAAAAGGCATACCCAAGCAGGAGCTAGCTCTTTGTCAATCGACGGTCACAACCACACAAACAATTGTAGGGTTACTAGGCACACTAAGGAAGCTCTACAAGACATCGACCATGCCGGATTAAAATTTTTAGGTGCCTAACAACCCAAAGCAAGATCCTTAACTAGAGATTAGGCGAATCAAAAGCAAGTAAATCACATTTACACTAAAAGAAAGGGACTACAACCTTTGTAGATCCGGTCCACCACTTCCAAAGCTCCGTGACGACGTACCTTCGCTGCGATCATCCAACTCCCGGACTCTCGGACGGCTCCTTGAGAAGTTGCAACGGGATCGCTTGAAGTCTTCGATGCCGAAGATGATCTACGTCGAGGGAATACAGACTCAAGCTTCTACCTCATTAACCATAGAATTAGTGAAGCAAACACCCTAGACTAAGGTGCTAGTCTAGTAGAGGATGGTGAGATAGGAAGTGGGTACTATTTAGATTTTGATTTCTCACTTGGATTCATCACATGATAATTTTCTAGCAAGCTTTTCCTTTTCTTCAAGAAGAAGAAGAAGAGAAAAGAATAAGAATAAGAAATTAAAAAAGAATTATCAAGTGATGTCTATCATAATGCAACCATTGGTGAGTTAAACCATTGTAGAGACTAAACTAGAGTTTAGGTGAATGGTTAGGTTAATGAAAATGTGATGCAAAACAAAAATGGTGGACTTTGTCAAAGATGCTTGAAAGCTTCATGAAGCTTCAAGTAAATTCAAAAATGAGCACCATTTTTGAATTACAAAATGAATTAAAAACATTTACCATTAACCTAAATATAGTGTAAGTCACACACACACCCAAGTTTGCATGTATCATCAAACATGATACAAACTTGTGCACAAAAATATATCACATATACAACTTGTGCACATTAAGTGAGAAAATCAATCTTAAGTGAACCAATACTAGTTAATGTAAAGTAATATATCAAATATATAATTATACATTAAATCATTAAATCAACACTTGATTTAACGATCTGGTCATATCGCATATAACCGACTAATATCTATGTATCGACTTATCGAATCAACACATGATTCGATAACTAGCTTATATCGTATACAACCAATCGATACAATCATCGCGAGAATAGAATACGGTATCACATACTCGTATCATTCTCGGTCCCGCACATATCACATATGCGCTCCAATCTCGTTTTGCCTGAGCCAGTACAACCACTATGTAGGACTCTAAAGACTCGTCAATACGCCGGCAGTAGGTGATGATCATATCAAGCACCTACAAGCCGTCAGCGGTACTAGCTGTACGTAACGGCTACCCGGGTATTGAGCGATCAGAAGATCAGCAAGCAAGCCCGCTCCAACTCCTGCAAAAAGCCTGACAGTGACACAACCGTACAGTCCGGTCTCCTCGTCTGATATGTCGCATATCAAGTCTAGGGGTGGTAAACATCAGAACCCAATAACCGATAAGTCGTGCCGATATGAGGCGCATAACGGGTCGAGAAACTACGGGTAACACTTACCAGTAAATCTCTAAACCAGCCCCGGCCAGGGACTTCCCTGTTATGGCCAATCGAGCACAGCGCAACATCAACCCCCATTACCGGGAGAGACGAAACCCCTCATATCGCTCATTGCCTCCATGTGACTCGGGACTGTACCCAAAAACCACCATTTTGCTCGCCCTCTTGGACGTGGTAAGGTGGAAATCAAAGCACAGTGGGAATCACACAAGACTCTATGACGATCTCGGGTCTACAGACTAACCTGTATCAGTTTCACCAGAGAACTGCCATCTATGTAAGGTATAATGCCATCTGGGTGTTCTCGGCGAGTCCGTCCAGTATACCTAGTCTCCACTGAGCACCCGCATATCATCTCTAATGTCAAACACCAATGGATATGGGATCATCCATCGCCCATCTGTATGGGTCGAGAAGGTATACGCTAGTCTACTCTGGTATATCGATGCCCCGTCTCGATATACCCATGACTAGGGACCTTGAAGGACGTACTTATGGACTACCATGTCCCCACTAGTATGATCCGCATCACAGTCCAGGTAGTCAAGTACACATCCTAAGGGCTTTACCAACATGTAACAGAGAGACAATCAGTATAGACATTAAGGTAAAGAGTAACCAGATAGCATACTATCATGTTGAGCAAGAAAGTCCTCCCTATATATGTCCAAGCATCCACTACAATATACAACACATGTATAGTAATGGCCTCTAGGGCATACATATAACTAACAATCTCCCACTTGCACTAGGGCCATCTGATAACAGTGGTTGTAGTATCTCATATTCAACCATCCCATAACAGTCTCTCTCTTTGAAAAAGCCTTTGTGAGTGGATCCTCCGTGTTGTCCTCTGAGTCTACTCTCCTAACCTCGATCCCCTGGAGATCAACCATCTCCATGATCAGGTGACACTTGCCTTAGAATATGTCTGGATCACTGATGGGACGGGCGTTCCTCGGCATAAGCCACAACTCCATTGTCACACAATGGAAGGAACAAAGTTCATCTCATGAACTATTATACATCCAGACTGCCTCTTTTGTAGCATCTTAAGTAGCGATGTAACCAGCCTTTATCGTCTAGTTTGCCACGGTATCTAGCTTGGAACTCTTCCAACATACCGTCCTTTTACTGAGGGTAAAGACAATGCCTGTGACTGACATTCAGTCGTCCTTATCACCCTGGAACCTTTCCAGTGATTCTCCCCAGGATCAATTGATACCATCTCACTACAACTAGTGAGAATCCTAACATCCATTTAGATCTATCTCATAGATCCAAAACTTAGGATTTAGGAGGTATCACTTTGATCCTATATGGAGAATCCTTGTGATAGGCGGAGATTGACCGAGCGTAGCATAGGAAACTCCTTCCCTATCAAGAGTATGTCATCCACGTACTCTACAAGGATCACCACCATACTCCCTACTACCTTTTTGTATATACAAGGTTCATCTACCATTTTGATGAAGTCAAACTCTTTGACTACCACATCAAAACAGACGTTCCAACTCCACGATGCCTGCTTTATCAGATAAAGCATCTTGTACACGTTTCCGCTGCTCCCACTGTCTACGAAGCCCTCTGGCTGTGTACTTATAGACGCTCTCTTCTAAAACATCATTTAGAAAAGCAGTCATGACACCCAACCACCAGATATCGTAGTCATGGTATGTAGCCGTGGCAAGTAGGATCTGGATGGACTTAAGCATAGCTCCTTTAGAAAAGGTTTCATCATAATCCATACCTGGTCAATGATGCAAACCTTTAACAAGTCTTGCTTTGAAAGTCTCAACTTTTCCTTGTACACCAAGTAATCTTCTCAAGATATACTTGCTCCTGATGGGGATTTAACCCTTCAGATAAAGCAACCAAAGTCCATACTTTGTTGGTGTAAAAGGATTCCATCTCAGATCGATAAGCATCCAGCCATTCTTATAGAGTCCCACTCCTGATGGCCAGCTTGAAACTAGTTTGGTCATCATCCCATGATGCAATCCTCTCTCCCACTGTCATAGAGAAACCGAAGTATCTCTCAGGTGGGTGAGGAACCCTACTAGATCGGCGGAGAGGCTGAGGTTCGTTGGAAACTATTGAATCCTTCGGTTCTACCAAATCATCAGCTGCAGTTTGTATAGCTGGAACTCCTTCCAGTTCTACCTCATGTCCACTAATTTCTTCACAAGAAATTCCCTTTCACAAAAGTGGCATGCTGAGAAAACAAAACATTTTTGTTCCTCGGTTAGGTAGAAGATATTCCCTTCCGTATGCTTGGGATATCCAACAAACTTCTGTAGAACTGACTTTGCCTCGAGCTTGTCCGGATTATGCTTTTAGACATAGGCTGGACAACCCCAAATCTTAACTGACTTAAGAGATGGGCTCTTCCCTTACCATATCACATATGAAGTGGTAGGCAACAGATTTGATTTGAACCCTATTCAATAGGTATGCATCTTCACAAGTGCATAACTCCTAAAAGGAAATAGGTAACTCAGTAATACTCATCATAGAGCACACCATATCAAATAGGGTGTTATTGCTCCACCCCGATACACCGACGTGCTGTGGTGTATACGGAGGAGTAATGCTGAGAGAGAATCTCATTCTCCTTTAGAATAATCCAGGAATTCCGTGCTTTATTATTCTCCTCCTCAATCACATCAAAGGACATAATACTTATACCCGTTTTTGGTTCTTTACTTCTAACTTATATTCTGTGAATATCTCAAAAGGTTCGGACTTGTGTTTCAACAGGAACATATGTCTGAATCTTGAGAGATCATCAGAGAATGTAATGAAGTACAAAGAACCGGTCTTGGCATGTGTAGACAGGGGGCCTTCATACATCAGCATGTATCAATCTCAAGAGTTTACTAACTCTTTCTCTGTTTTCAATAAACAGAGCTATGGTCATCTTATCTCTATGACATGACTGGCAAGTTTCACAAGATGTAAATTCAAACTAATTTAAATATGCATCTAAATGTAACTTAAGCTAGTCGGGTCGCATTGATATGACCTAGTCTACAATACCTCAAGAAGGATTCGTTCATTTCTGAACTCTTCCTCTTGTGTGTGTTCTGTATACTAAGAACTGTGGTTTGATTTAGAACGTCAATGCTTTTAGATAACGTGCCTGAACGATCAACTCTTGATATAGGAAATGTTCAAAACATTATCCAACAATACAAAATTATATCCTTCTTTACAGATAAAGAGACTGATGTGATTTTGTATATCAGGTTCGGTATCTAATAACATCTGTTCAGAATCAATGTATTCTGGTAATATAGGGTGACAGTGACCAACAGACTTGGCTGCAACACTTGCACCGTTTTCTGCCTCAAGAAACTTATCACCCGTTCTCAGTTCTTTGCCTTTCTGTAGCCCTTGTAATATATTACATATGTGGGATCCTGATCCGGTATCATATACCCAGGACGTAAACGACATTTGAGAAACAGTTCTCTGTAATGAACACACCTGAAGATGATGCATCAGTATGCACTTTCTTCGTTTGGGCGGCACGGGAATTCTGGTAATCCCCTATTTCCTGCTCTGTCTTATAACAATTATAAGTTGGAGCGGGACCAACGTTCCCTAGCTCAGTATAACAAGCGGGTTCAGTCAATACAACCGTATTATTATCTTGATTAAGGCGTGATATGGTCGCTATCTGGAGAGAGAGAGAAGAAAACACTCCGTGTGCGCTCTTGTAAGATCAGATTCGTTATTATTTTATCTAATCAGGATGGCTCCCACTGTTTTTATCAAATCTTCCTTCAAACCCTAAAAGGAAAGACTAGCAGGGATTAATTACACCTACAACTTCGCCAATCTTTCAGCCAGGCCAGTGTCGGTACTTTGAGGGAGGTTCCCCGTGCTTTCGCACGGACCTAATTAAAGTAAATCTCATTTTCCCAGAGGCGTAACCTCGTTGACACCTTTCTAGACACCTACTTGATTGGCTAATTGTAATGTGTAAAACTCTCCCAGGAGTTACAATTACTCGCAGTGGGTATCGGGATCCAACTATCTCATAGAAGGTATGCAATCTCATTGCAAATTTCAACACTTGAAATTCCCGATAATTTTGCACCTAGCACCCTATGACCTTGACGGAGGTCAACAAACCATAGGCTACTAGTCAAGTTCAACCCGTCATTTCTTGATTGAATCAAACCCACCCGCACGACCCTTGACGGAGGTCAACAAGGTCGTATGACTACCCTAACCCAATCTGCATCATATGCATAAGCAGATAAATACTAGTTAGCTACCGCACACTACGCCTTGACGGAGGTCAACAAACGTAGCACGAATACTAAGTAGGACTTATCTGAAATGACGGAGGGCTACGCCAGGTTTTTCTGAAAACCTATTGCGTAATGAACTTGATATCGTTGCAGAATCAAATGATTTTAAAATGGAGTGTTTTTGAGGCTTTTCTAGTTTTGCTAAAGGGGTCACTCCCGGTGAAGGGATCGTCGGCCCTTTCCTCATCGAATAAGGTGCAGGATATATCATATATACCGCTGTGCAAAGCAAGAACTATAGGAGCAATCAAAAGACAAACCGAGGGTTGTAGCATCTGCCAGTTATTGCTAAAGGGGTCACTCCCGGTGAAGGGATCTCGGCCTTTTCCTTATCGAATAAGGTGCAGGATGTTCTACAAGGAACACCGCGATGCAAAGCAAGAACTGTAGCTACTTATTTTTGAAAATTCGATTCCACAACATCTTTTAGGTTTCTTTTATTTCATTAATCATATTAATGAAGTCCCATCATTTAGGTCACCTAAACATCACAGATAAATACGACGTACACTTATGCTATCCGCATTCGCCTCGATGTCCCCTCGTGCACCGTTAGGTTAGGTAACTAACGGCAGAGCGGGGCAGGGCTAGCGCGGGTGTAAAACATAAGTAACGTCTATATAATATATCATATATACTATATACAGTATTTATCACAGAACATCAAATGATCACATCACAGATATCGCAGCAGAAGAAACATATGAAACATTGGATATACTAGGACGTCCGTGTTTTTAATACGAGCCAGTATAAAACACGGATTCCACGGTCGCGATGAATAGCCAAACCCACACCCCTAGACCCCTACGAGAGCGGTAAGCAACCCTACCAATTCTAGAGTTAGGAGACCCTGGCTCGACTCCTCGAGTTGGTCTCCCACTGGACTCTAGAACCCGGTTACTTGTGCCCTCCTCCTTGGGTCTATCCTAGTGCGGAAAAGTAAATAATATACAAATGGTGGCAGCAACCTCGACCCGGAAGTGCCCCAATAAAAGAATATTACATACAAATAATTTTACATGAATGAAAATAAAAACTCTCATCTCACATAAAACCCCCGGCTATTCAAAACACGACGATCCAATATAACATATCCAGCAACACATAACATCACATGTCATCAACGTAAGTAAATATGTGCATCCCAATTGTCGTTGACATATAGCAACGAAACCGGCGATATCACATATTACACTTACGGTCACAGAAAAGAAAGTATAAAACTACAACAGTTGGAATCCGCAACCACCTTAGACATCGCATGCCTAACAGTTATAAACCCCGCATTTTAGTCTCATTATCGAAAACACTTTTCAATATCTAGTCGGGCAATTAACAAGATTCCTGATATGAGATCGAATGCTCGTCGCAAACTTTAGTAGACGGCCGCACCCCTGGACGCCGTCGACGAAGTGTACTAAGGCGGAACACCGCTGCCGCGAGCACCCGAACGGATGCTTTCGGCGACGGGGTCCTCCTACAGTCACTTGGTCGGGGCTATGGGGCATGGCTGTCTATTAAGTTTATCCGGCGAGTATCCGCGTACGCTACGTGATTGCGACGGACTTTTGATCACATCAAAATTCCGTGGCAACCGATCAAATGAGACTAAACTGCTATGTTTATAACATCCATATTAGTTATCTCATAACTACTTGTGAATTCCAAATATTGTATCACATTCCAGATAAACAGAAAATGTTAAACTTTCCGATCGAACTATCAAACACCCAAGTTTTCCCGAAACAGCTCGACACATGAAATAAGTTTAAAAACATCCATTTCATGCCACAGCACCAACGGTCCAGCCATAGAAGGGTTAAGCCAACGCCTCACATGTGGCACGCCGTACTGCCCTAAACCCTAAGGTTCAAAGGGCAGTTCAAGATGGTCACATAATCGAGTTAAGCTTTGTTGTCTTCTAGAGGGTCCATCGCGTTACTTGCACTACTTCGAACGTTCTTAAACTACGGAAAGATCCAACACTTGGAAATTTCCCTACAGGGGAAAAAGTGGGCATTTATATCTGGTCGAACTTTTTTAACATATTCGAAAATAATCCGGAAAAACCTATAGACGAAGTTAAACATCCCGATCGAAACACCGAGTCCCCAATACAACCCAGAAAACTCAACTCTTGAGTAAATATTAAAAATTCCCAGAAAACACAGCACAAACAGAGAGAAATTACTGTGCAAACCACGTGCCCTGATTCAACACATTGGCCGCGGAACCGCCGCAAATACCATGGTGGGGCCGCGGTTCCGCGGCGCTTCTGTCGAGTTACGGGCACGTGCTGCACAGTAACTCTTAGAAAAGCCTGCTGAATTTTTTGGATATTTTTAATCTGGGAAAATCCACAATTTCAGAAAATGAACAGAAAGGGATATCGATTAGGGTTTCGGGGTTCGATCGGGTTTCTAACATCGTCTACACATCGCCTAAAGCTCTAGTTAGGCTCTGATACCACTGTAGGATTACTAGGCACACTAAGGAAGCTCTACAAGACATTGACCATGCCGGATTAAAATTTTTAGGTGCCTAACAACCCGAAGCAAGATCGTTAACTAGAGATTAGGCGAATCAAAAGCAAGTAAATCACATTTACACTAAAGGAAAGGGACTACAACCTTTGTAGATCCGGTCCACCACTTCCAAAGCTCCGTGACGATGTACCTTCGCTGCGATCATCCAACTCCCGGACTCTCGGACGGCTCCTTGAGAAGTTGCAACGGGATCGCTTGAAGTCTTCGATGCCGAAGATGATCTACGTCGAGGGAATACGGACTCAAGCTTCTACCTCACTAACCATAGAATTAGTGAAGCAAACACCCTAGACTAAGGTGATAGTCTAGTAGAGGATGGTGAGATAGGAAGTGGGTACTCTTTAGATTTTGATTTCTCACTTGGATTCATCACATGATAATTTTCTAGCAAGCTTTTCCTTTTCTTCAAGAAGAAGAAGAAGAGAAAAGAATATGAATAAGAAATCAAAAAAGAATTATCAAGTGATGTCTATCATAATGCAACCATGGGTGAGTTAAACCATTGTAGAGACTAAACTAGAGTTTAGGTGAATGGTTAGGTTAATGAAAATGTGATGCAAAACAAAAATGGTGGACTTTGTCAAAGATGCTTGAAAGCTTCATGAGCTTCAAGCAAATTCAAAGATGAGCACCATTTTTGAATTACAAAATGAATTAAAAACCTTTACCATTAACCTAAATATAGTGTAAGTTACACAGACACCCAAGTTTGCATGTATCATCAAACTTGATACAAACTTGTGCACAAAAATATATCACATATACAACTTGTGCACATTAAGTGAGAAAATCAATCTTAAGTGAACCAATACTAGTTAATGTAAGTAATATATCAAATAAATAATTATACATTAAATCATTAAATCAACACTTGATTTAACGATCCGGTCATATCGCATATAACCGACTAATATCTATGTATCGACTTATCGAATCAACACTTGATTCGATAACTAGGTTATATCGTATACAACCAATCATTACAATCATCGCGAGAATAGAATACGGTATCACATACTCGTATCATTCTCGGTCCCGCACATATCACATATGTGCTCCTATCTCGTTTTGCCTGAGCTAGTACAACCTCTATGTAGGACTCTAAAGACTCGTCAATACGTCGGCAGTAGGTGATGATCATATCAAGCACCCACAAGCCGTCAGCGGTACTAGCTGGACGTAACGGCTACTCGGGTATTTAGCGATCAGAAGATCAGCAAGCAAGCCTGCTCCAACTCCTGCAAAAAGCCTGACAGTGACACTACCGTACAGTCCGGTCTCCTCGTCTGATATATCGCATATCAAGTCTAGGGGTGGTAAACGTCAGACCCCAATAACCGATAAGTCATGCCGATATGAGGCGCATAACGGGTCGAGAAACTACGGGTAATACTTACCAGTAAATCTTTAAACCAGCCTTGGCCAGGGACTTCCCTGTTATGGCCAATCGAGCACAGCGCAACATCAACCCCCAATACCGGGAGAGATGAAACCCCTCCTATCGCTCATTGCCTCCATGTGACTCGGGACTGTACCCAAAAACCACTGTTTTGCACGCCCTTTTGGACGAGGTAAGGTGGAAATCAAAGCACAGTGGGAATCACACAAGACTCTATGACGATCTCGGGTCTACAGACTAACCTGTACCAGTGTCACCAGAGAACTGCCATCTGAAGTAAGGTATAATACCATCTGGGAGTTCTTGGCGAGTCCGTCCAGTGTACCCAGTCTCCACTGAGCACCCGTATATCATCTCTTATGTCAAACACCAATGGATATGGGATCATCCATCGCCCATCTGTATGGGTCGAGATGGTATACGCTAGTCTACTCTGGTATATCGATGCCCCATCTCGATATACCCACGACTAGGGACCTTGAAGGATGTACTTATGGACTACCATGTCCCTACTAGTATGATCCGCATCACAGTCCAGGTAGTCAAGTACACATCCTAAGGGCTTTACCAACATGTAACAGAGAGACAATCTGCATACACGTTAAGGTAAAGAGTAACCAGATAGCATACTATCATGTCGAGCAACAAAGTCATCCCTATATATGTCCAAGCATCCACTACGATATGCAAAACATGTATAGTAATGGCCTCTAGGACATACATATAACTAACAATCTCCCACTTGCACTAGGGCCATCTGATAACACTGGTTGTAGTATCTCATACTCAACCATCCCATAATAGTCTCTCTTTGTTGCACAACGGGGGTGAGTTGCCAACTCATGAATAGAAACATCTACAAACAGAAATCACATGAACAACGCAATCCAAAGTCATACAATCATAATATATTCTCAAATATATAACCAGCAGCCTATAACAATGGCTAGGGTATACCTCTAAACAACGGTAATACCAAGTGCTCGTGTAAGTGCCTCAGGTAGCAATATATCATATGGATGATGTATGAATGCATGAAACAGAATGCATGTACTGGAGAAAACTGCTTTCATAACTTAGTGAGATTTCTGTATCTTTTTAAAAGAGGTATCATAAATGAAATCAGCATAAACAGTGTCTAGTATCTACACAAAACATACATCTCAATGTCTCAAAATCTCTGGCTCCGGCTATCCGGACTGGCCTGTATCATCAAATCTCAGTACCTCAATATCTCAAAATCTCAATGTCTCAATCTCAATATCTAGGGCGCCATCAGTCCAGACCGGCCCCTACCATCCATCTCAAGACTACGACGGTATCCTCCGAATATACGACGCGTCGGATAAAATCACCGGTCGGTAGTGCTTCCCTGCCAGGCTAAACGCCATCATCTGCGATCCTCTTGCCCCGGGGTACCGCACCGGGTCCACCATGTACCCGAAACGGTTCCTCCACTCCTCGAACTCGGGTCTCGAGATCCATCAACAAACTCATGATGGACGACTCATACATCATGGGAAAACCGCGCTTTTCGTTTAAAAAGAGAGAGAAGAAGTTTGTATAAGTTTTGCGGTTTTCCCCCAAATCCAGAAAATCTCATGGAAATCCGAATTCAAAAACTCAACAGCACGTAAAATAGTGAATATATGCATGAGAATCCATGAATGCGGCATAACAAGGAATAACAGTATGCATGAAGTGACAAGTAATAACTACAATGTCTAAACTAGCATATAAGGCTGGTACACTAATATCATGTCAAACTACTAACTAACAAGCTAAATCAAGCCAAAATATTTTCTAAGGTGTACGTGACATGGCAATTACCGATGAATATGTGTGTGAGCTGGCAAGTAAGTGTACGTGGTACATACGCATCATCGGTAATGGTGCTGGTGTCCTAAGAGCATAATATCAACAATGCAATATGAAATAGCAATGTAAGTATGCGATGCAGGGCGAACAGAAATAATGAGCGGGAGCTGAATATTAGACACAACGGCAACTAATCTGCATTTAATATATATATAAGTCATACTATGGTGCCATTTAAAATAACACAAATCGTGGGGTCTTGGAAATAAGGGCTACTGTGTTTTTAAGAAAAGATACGCATTTTGAAATAGCCGTAGAATCCCTTGACCTGTCTCTTAAAATACCCACGATCCGTTAGTTTTGAAATAGGTAGGAGTCTAATCTAGTCTAACAACTATACTAAACTATACGGCTGAACTAACAAGCTGAACTACAGGTAAGGAAACCGCCTAACATCTGAGTCGATACATATACATACATGTATATGTATAGTCGGTGATCCCGCCTCAATAATATCATATCTGATACCATATCTATAATCAGACATCCCAAGTCAAGAGTGCGGATCAATCATTAATATAGTCATGATCTGACTGCTGATCTACAGCCTCATACAAACCGATATCATCATCATATATCGTCATAAAGAGGTATACATCGCCTAATGCGACCTATTATAAATATCTTAACATATCTTATCTCATATCACGATCACATGTCAACCATTCAATGTATAACGCTATTCACATGTATCATCGTCCCAAGATCCGCTATAATATCAGGACGTATCTCAAGTACGAATCCTGCCATATCACCATTCTCGTGGTCTCAATCAAATCTTATCGACTCATCTCAAATCCTAATACTATCCTCAAATCCAGTATGTGAACACATAGTCCCATACCCATGTGAACACATAAAAATATAACCTCATTTAAGCACATATGAAAGAAGAATGTATGCAAGTATGGGTGGTGTGTGTAAATATGGTGCAACCTCTACTCTAGGATCTCGCAACACTAAACCTATCCAATCACACCTAAAATCTATCTTTATCATCAACAAACTCAACAATATAATCAATATATATATGTGTGTATACGTATTCGTATACATCACCACGAACTGCGGTTGTGCTATACGCCATCCACCCGACTTCTCCCCGTAGATATAAATCTACTCACCTGGTCCTCGCTCGCTGGTGCTGACGTCGCCACGCGCTTGCTTGTCGTCTCGAAGTCCACATGGGTACCTACATATCATAACATACCGTATCGCATTAAAAGCAAATTCGAAATCGAAACGGCATACGAAAATCAAATCGGCACGCGTATCACGCATAGGTCAAAACCTATCGCCTACGCATACAAGAATAGCCAAACCCACCCTCGATGTCGATGTACAAACGTCAAACCATCGAGAAAAACACAAACGCACTCATTTGCGCATTCATGAACACCAATTAAAATATAAAATAGGTTAACATTCACAAAAACCCCAAATTCACTTTAAAAGCCATTTTTCCGAAAATCTAGTAAGCAAAAAATACCCGTTTTAGTACAAAACTCGACGTTTAAACAAATCTAGCGGCCATAATACTTATTAAACATCTTAAATAAGTTATAAAAACAATTTCCATAATTTAATCTCATTAAATTTCATCAACCCCAAAATTCTAGTTTACAGTATACCCAATTTTAACAATTTTATAGCAAAAATGCACAACAACAATTTAGCTTGGATTTTCATGAACTAAACGCATTAAACCACTCATTATAATATTAATAATGACATGAAATGATAATTATATTTTAATCTAAAGCATTTGATAATTTTCCAAAAACCCTAGTTAGCAAAATAACTTAATTTAGACATTTTCCATGCGACAATTTGCAATCTAACTACTAGTTTAATTTCTACAAATCCTAAGATGGTAAGCTACCCATTACAACCATGATCAAACAATACAATCCCTAACTTGATCACAATCCACTCTCTTGAACTTTCAAACACACAATCAACAACAACCAAATTAACCTTTATAAACAAATTATTTAAGCAACTAATCAACAAACAAACCATGAGGCACAAATTTATACCTCACAAATAGTGATCTACCATGAAAATCCTAGCCTCCAAAAGTAGCTTCCATGCTCCTAAATCCATGCTAGAAAGGCAAATGAGAAATGGGTAGGAGTTGGATTTTGGTTTTGAGTTTTTATTTTGGATTTTGGTGGAAATTTTGGGGTTTTCTTTGCACAAGAAGGAGGAAGAAGCAAGGGAAAGGGGGGCTGCTGGAATTTCAGTTGCAAGGGGGTGTGGGGGAATGAGGGAGGAGAGAGAGTGAGGTGGAGAAAGTGGGGGAAAAGTCAAAGTCTGCATTGACTTCTTTTCTTTTCTTTTCTTTTCTTTTCTTTTGAAAGTGAGGCGATTGGAGAGAGAAAGAGGGGGAGGGGCTGTCCAAGTTGGGCTTGCCACATGGAGGGAGGGAGAGAGGGTGAAGTGTGGGTGTGTGGGTTAGGAAAAAAGATAAATGTATTACCCCAATTCCCATTAACACTAATTTCGCTAATTAAGCCCTTTTTCTTCGATATTTTCCAAACCGTTTTGCAAACCATTTCGTTTCAAAAACAATATTTTACATGTCAGTCTAGTTTGTCATGAATTATAAAATTTGTATCAACCTATTCCAATTTGTAATTTTCCCTAATTAAATGTATTAGTGACGGCTTAAAATAATATTAAAATAATTAATTTCGCAAAATTTTCAGAAAATTTGAAATTTCACCAGTGGATCAATAAACACCAAATACTAGCAATTACATAGAAAAAATATATATATTTAATTTTTTAATAAAGATATTTGTAATTTGACTTTTTACAGAAAACCCCCTTATTTTACCGATTTTCCGAAATTTCACCGAAACGATTTTCAAAACGTTACAATCTTCCCCCATTAAAGAAATTCGGTCCCCGAATTTAAATTAAAACTCCCCCCAAATACTAAAACATCTAAGCAAAACGATCAAGTCGTCGGGGCTCCGAAATCGTAAATACATAAAACAAGTCGTAGCGCAGCGTTATGCGCATGAAAAATGAGCATATAACTCAATATCAAAACTCCGTCAAGCATCTCGCAATCCTCGGAGTCATGGTAAAGACACATATATCAAATCCAATACAAAACCAATATGATATAACTCGAAACTATACACGTAAATATCAAATCTATATATGTAAATATCTGAAGAAAATGCATGCCAAATCTCTTAAAGTCGCTGTGCAATGCGCATAACACTGCACAGTGGCGGACGTCTATCATAAGAAAATAACCATATACATATATACCTTTTGTTTGAAATGTACGTTCCGCCGTTTTTGGAAACAACTTGGAAGGGTTTTCTTGTTTTAAACGTTTCGTGTCATATCAGACACGTAGGTAAATACTGAGACCATAGCTCGCTTTTTTTGGAATTCCCTTCGATAGCTATCAATGCATGCAAAATACATTCAGTTATTGTCCTCTGACTAGTCCTGCTCAGTATGAAAACACATAGCAAATAGAATAAAAACGTATTGCTCTATAAGAAATCAATCCTAAAATACGCATATGAATACTACGTGCGTCTGGTGCGCACGGAAATAAAAATCCATATACATGCCATACAAGTTCACAGAAACAAGATTTAAGTGCATCGGGTGTGCACGAAGTATCTGTCATAGGCAATGTGTGTGCCGGACAGCAAAATCAGGTGCATCAGACATGCATGAAAAATCTCAATTTAGTGCATCTGGTGTGCACCAAAATTGCATCTCAAACCATGCGCTCAACATGCGCGAAAATCCAAGGCAGGTGCATCTATCAGGCACGAAATCATGAAATCCAATATCAAGCGCCGAACATGCACAAAATCCAATCAGGTGCACAAGGTGCACAAAATCAATATCGAGCATCACAATCGAAATCGAAGTCCAGTGCATCTAAGTGCACAAAATGCGTATCGCTGCACTCCAAGCATATGTGAACTATACCGAGTGCAAAAACCAAATCGTATGCGTATATACGCACAAATCAACTCAACTATATGAAATCTATATAATCACAAGCATGAGAAACCAAAGCACGAAAACTATCTCAAGTGCAACAACTGTGCAAAAATCGTAAATACTCAGTAGGTGCAACCATGGTGCCTGAAAACGATATCATGAAACTCAATCATCAAAACCAAATCATGCAAATAGATCGCTCAAAATACCAAAATCAAGTATGGCGGAATAGTCCCGCGCAAGCACTTCCTATAAGAACCTCTGGCCAACTGTCGTGGTCACTCATAGCATGTCTCGTCGACGATCCTGAACTCTGGCCTGCCGGTGTGCGTAACATGACCACTCCTGGGTCCAAGTCTTCTTGTAATTCATTCCAGAAAGGTCCTGTCGAGATCTCTCCCAAATCTCGTCTCTGCCGAACTGTCCGGAAGCCATCGTCCCTTACTAGATCTGTTCTCGTCCCGGAACGGCTGCATGGACTGAGCTCCTACGGCTATCCTTGTATCTGGAGTCTCCCAAGAAATGCATCTCACCACCTGGCATCCGAATGAAGTCGAACCATCCGATCGATTTGTCAAAACCTCATAATCCCCCAAGAGCTCAACATCTTGGGTACAGTTTAACAGTATCGTGTACGTACCACAGCATCGATGGTCCAGCCGTAGAAGGGCAAACCCAAGCCTCACTAATGGCGCCGCGGAACTGCCGCAAACCCTAAGGTTCAAAGGCTTTCACACGGTCATTAAGTCGAGTTAGGGTTTCATTCTTCTAGAGGGTCCATAGAATTGCCTGCATGTCTTTCCGAATACTTTAAACTTGGAATAATAGGTTTCTGACATTCGATCGTCTCTGTCGACTCTCAACGTCTCCGTGTGAAGTCGTCTCTAGCTGGAATTAATCTATCTGATGACCTCGCATCATGGTAGCAAACGAACCACATGTCCTAGTCATTCATCCTCGGTGGCTAGCGACCTTCTATCCTCCCTTAGTACAACTCATACTGCAATAGCTCCAACATCTGGGGCGATATCTCGTCGTTCGCAGCAATGACTAGCTCACTCGTCTGCACACTGAACAGTGCCTCAATCATCAGGAGTAAGCAATGCGCCAACGGTCATCAAAATCTGGCTGGCCTCTACCATTGGTTCGATCCTTTGGTACTGATCGGCACATCCGAGAAATCTCGTAAAAGCGACCTGTCAAACGCTCATGGCGCGAAAACACAATCAGACGATGCCTCTCAATGCAATCGTATGTCCCTGGAATCACGCCTTGGTCAGTCCTCGTTCGTGACGAGCTCGTGCTGACCGCAACTCTAGCTGTAGCTCTCCCTGCCCATAATCGTGGGAGCAAACCATAACTGGTACCGATGAGGCTAGATCAGGAATGAATATAATACTGAATAAAGAAATGTACATCCTAAGGCTTCTTAAGTAGAGTAGCGTATCATAAGTATGCCGCGGAACATACCCACGGTACGTCACTCTACTTTAGTCACCTATTCCATCAACCAAGGGTCATCCTACGCTCCGAAGGTAAAACCTAACGCTCTGATACCAACTTTGTCACAACCCGAAAGTACGGAACATGACCGACACTTAGACTACGAAACGTCTCGAGGTGTACGTAATCTAAGTAAGCCGAAAACTCAGAAATCCAAACCAAGAAAAGTAGTAGAGTGAAGGAAACCAATTTAAATCAAGTAGTTTTAATAGCATAAGCCGAATTATGCATTTTTAAAACATCGAATATTTCCTGAAAATTTCGGCAGAGTCTCCTTTGTAAATACTGGCCCCCAAACGGGATACAACATGAATAGTATACGAAATCAATAAAAGGCATCCCCAAGCGGGAGCTAGCTCTTCGCCAATCGACGGTCACAACCACACAAGCAATATAATATACAACGCCAACAGCGAGGATCAAAACTCAAAAGGAAACTCAAAACCACAAGAAATATAACGCGCGACTCTAAGGTCGAAAGAATAACATCACTGGTCTCTATCTCAAAATAAATACATGTTTGGTTGATGGAACTTCTAGATACAACTGAGTAATAATATATACCAAGTATACTGATGGGTACGATACAATAAACCCACTTACTAGCAAATCACCCGGAAATGGAAGTAGTACCAGCAAAGCCGTAATGAAACCTGTACGGGAAAACCTGCAAGAAACTGTGGCACAATGGGGGTGAGTTGCCAACTCGTGAATAGAAACATCTACGAACAGAAATCGCATGAACAACGCAATCCTAAGTCATACAATCATAATATATCCTCAAATATATAACCAGCAGCCTATAACAACAGCCAGGGTATACCTATAAACAACGGTAATACCAAGTGCTCGTGTCAGTGCCTCAAGTAGCAATGTATCATATGGATGATGTATGAATGCATGAAACAGAATGCATGTACTGGAGAAAACTGCTTTCATAACTTAGTGAGATTTCTGTATCTTTTTAAAAGAGGTATCATAAATGAAATCAGCATAAACAGTGTCTAGCATCGACACAAAATATAAATCTCAATGTCTCAAAATCTCAGGCTCCGGCTATCCGGACTGGCCTGTATCATCAAATCTCAGTACCACAATATCTCGAAATCTCAATGTCTCAATCTAATATCTAGGGCGCCGTCAGTCCAGACCGGCCCCTACCATCCATCTCAAGACAACGACGGTATCCTCCGGATATTCGACGCGTCGGGTAAAATCACCGGTCGGTAGTGCTCCCCTGCCAGGCTCAACGCCATCATCTGCGATCCTCTTGCCCCGGGGTACCGCACCGGGTCTACCATGTACCCGAAACGGTTCCTCCACTCCTTGAACTCGGGTCTTAAAATCCATCAGCAAACTCATGGTGGACGACTCATACATCATGGGAAAACCGCGCTTTTCATTTAAAAAGAGAGAAGAGAAGTTTGTATAAGTTTTGCGGTTTTCCCCCAAATCCAGAAAATCTCATGGAAATCCGAATCCAAAACCTCAATAGCACGTAAAATAGTGAATATATGCATGAGAATCCATGAATGCGGCATAACAAGGAATAACAGTATGCATGAAGTGACAAGTAATAACTACAATGTCTAAACTGGCATATAAGGCAGGTACACTAATATCATGTCAAACTACTAACTAACAAGCTAAATCAAGCAATAATATTTTCTAAGGTGTACGTGACATGGCAATTACCGATGAAGATGTGTGTGAGCCGGCAAGTAAGTGTACGTGGTACATACGCATCATCGGTAATGGTGCTGGTGTCCTAACAGCATAATATCAACAATGCAATATGAAATAGCAATGTAAGTATGCGATGCTGGGCGAACAACAATAATGAGCGGAAGCTGAATATTAGACACAATGGTAAATAATCTGCATTTAATATATATATATATATACGTCATACTATGGTGCCATTTGAAATAACACAAATCGTGGGGTTTTGGAAATAAGGGCTACGGTGTTTTTATGAAAAGATACGCCTTTTGAAATATCCGTAGAATCCTTTGACCTGTCTTTTAAAATACCCACGATCCATTAGTTTTGAAATAGGTACGAGTCTAATCCAGTCTAACAACTATACTAAACTATACGGCTGAACTAACAAGCTGAACTACAGGTAAGGAAACCGCCTAACATCTGAGTCGCTACATATACATACCTGTATATGTATAGTCGGTGATCCCGCCTCTATAATATCATATCCGATACCATATCAATAATCAGACATCCCAAGTCAAGAGTGCGGATCAATCATTAATATAGTCATGATCTAACTGCTGATCTACAGCCTCATACAAACCGATATCATCATCATATATCGCATAAAGAGGTATACATCGCCTAATGCGACCTATTATAAATATCTTAACATATCTTATCTCATATCACGATCACATGTCAACTATTCAATGTATAACACTATTCACATGTATCGTCGTCCCAAGATCCGCTATAATATCAGGACGTATCTCGAGTACGAATCCTGCCATATCACCGTTCTCGTGGTCTCAATCAAATCTTATCGACTCATCTCAAATCCTAATACTATCCTCAAATCCAGTATATGAACACATAGTCCCATACCCATGTGAACACATAACAATATAAGCACATATGAAAGAAGAACGTATGCAAGTATGGGTGTGTATGTGTAAATGTGATGCAACCTCTACTCTAGGGTCTCGCAACACTAAACCTATCCAATCACACCTAAAATCTATCTTTATCATCAACAAACTCAACAATGTAATCAATATATGTGTATTTGTATACCTATTCGTATACATCACCACGAACTGCGGGGGTGCTATACGCCATCCACCCGAGTTCTCCCCGTAGATATAAATCTACTCACCTGGTCCTCGCTTGCCGGTGCCGACGTCGCCACACGCTTGCTTGTCGTCTCGAAGTCCACATGGGGTACCTACATATTATAACTTACCGTATCGCATTAAAACCAAATTCGAAATCGAAACGGCATACGAAAATCAAATCGGCACGCGTATCACGCATAGGTCAAAACCTATCGCCTACACATGCAAGAATAGCCAGACCAGCCCTCGATGTCGATGTACAAACGTCAAACCAACGAGGAAAACCAAAACGCACTCATTTGCGCATTCAAGAACACTAATTATAATATAAAATAGGTTAACATTCACAAAAACCCCAAATTCACTTTAAAAGCCGTTTTTCCGAAAATCTAGCAAGCAAAAAATACCCGTTTTAGTACAAAACTCGACGTTTAAACAAATCTAGCGGCCATAATACTTATTAAACTTCTTAAATAAGTTATAAAAACAATTTCCATAATTTAATCTCATTAAATTTCATCAACCCCAAAATTCTAGTTTACAGTATACCAAATTTTAACAATTTTATAGCAAAAATGCACAACAACAATTTAGCTTGGATTTTCATGAACTAAACGCATTAAACCACTCATTATAATATTAATAATGACATGAAATGATAATTATATTTTAATCTAAAGCATTTGATAATTTTCCAAAAACCCTAGTTAGCAAAATAACTTAATTTAGACATTTTCCATGCGACAATTTGCAATCTAACTACTAGTTTAATTTCTACAAATCCTAAGATGGTAAGCTACCCATTACAACCATGATCAAACAATACAATCCCTAACTTGATCACAATCCACTCTCTTGAACTTTCAAACACACAATCAACAACAACCAAATTAACCTTTATAAACAAATTATTTAAGCAACTAATCAACAAACAAACCATGAGGCACAAATTTATACCTCACAAATAGTGATCTACCATGAAAATCCTAGCCTCCAAAAGTAGCTTCCATGCTCCTAAATCCATGCTAGAAAGGCAAATGAGAAATGGGTAGGAGTTGGATTTTCGTTTTGAGTTTTTATTTTGGATTTTGGTGGAAATTTTGGGGTTTTCTTTGCACAAGAAGGAGGAAGAAGCAAGGGAAAGAGGGGCTACTGGAATTTCAGCTACAAAGGGGTGTGGGGGAATGAAGGAGGAGATAGAGTGAGGTGGAGAAAGTGGGGGGAAAGTCAAAGTCTACATTGACTTCTTTACTTTTCTTTTCTTTTCTTTTGAAAGTGAGGTGATTGGAGAGAGAGAGGGGGGAGGGGCTGTCCAAGTGGGGCCGGCCACATCCGGGGAGGGAGAGAGGGTGAGGTGTGGGTGTGTGGGTTAGGGATAAAGATAAATGTATTACCCCAATTCCCATTAACACAAATTTCGCTAATTAAGCCATTTTTCTTCGATATTTTCCAAACCGTTTTGGCAAACCATATCGTTTCAAAAACAATATTTTACATGTCAGTTTAGTGTGTCATGAATTATAAAATTTGTATCAACCCATTCCAATTTATAATTTTCCCTAATTAAATGTATTAGTGACGGCTTAAAATAATATTAAAATAATTAATTTCAGAAAATTTTCAGAAAATTTGAAATTTCACCAGTGGCTCAATAAACACCAAATACTAGCAATTACCTAGCTAGAATATATATATTTAATTTTATAATTAAGAAATTTGTACTTTGACTTTTTACAGAAAACCCCCTTATTTTACCCATTTTCCGAAATTTCACCGAAACGATTTTCAAAACGTTACACGTACCCGCCTGCGAACCTAGAATTCACACAAAGAAAATCCACATAAGAAAATATCTCGCAAAACGCGATATCGAAATCAAACGAGAAACTCGCGTCGCTAACTAAGCGTGCGTGTGTACGATACGCTAAAACGTGTGTATACGCGTCTAAAACTATCCCGACACGCCGCGACACGCTGGATCACAGAACCCACTCACGTATCGTGCGTATCGCGCGAACTAAACGTACTAGAAAAGCGATATATCGTCCCAGATTTTCCTACAGAGAGAAACTTACAAAATTGCATATGCCAAGACACTGGGAAACACAACAGACTACCCTAGACAAAACCCTAACACCTATCTCCCAAGTCTGGCCGCAATTTGCGGCCAGAAGGAATATTCTGGTGCCCTGGAAGTTGAATGGGGGTCTCTTACTCTGGTGGTGTGGTCAGGGTCTCCCAAGTAGTTTACTGTTAACTCATATTTTATCTGAAGTGCCCGGGTCTATAGCAGATCACAGAAAGGTGAAATCTCACTTCAAAACGCTAAATTTTGCACAAAATGAAATCCTATGGTATTTTGGTGAAATCTGGGGTTTATCTAGGTTTACTTGGCCCTAATAACACTTAATTAGGCTAGGTTAACCAACACTAACATCACTTGGACAAAAGTCCACACAATTCATCAAATCAAGCACTAAATCTCACATTTTACACAAACCGAAGATAATTCTACACAAGTTAAGCAAACTAGAGAGTTAGGCTCAGAGATTATACCTTACTAGACCCTAGGTGCAAGGAGAAAGGAGGAGAAGAAGAAGAGGTGTTGCTGCTTGTGCTGGGGGCTGCTACTGCTGCTTGTGCTGCTGTTGCTTGGGCTGCTGCTGCTACTGGTTGCTGTTGTTGTTACTTGCTGTTGCTGCTGATGCTGGTGGGGTTGCGGCTTCTTCTTCTGCTGCTGCTGTGGATGAGTGTGTGTGTGTGTGAGAGAGAGAGAGAGAGAGAGAGAGAATGAAAGAAGTGAGAGTGAGAATGCGAGCACAAGTCAAACACCCCCCTCTCTCTTCATTAAATGAGCATGGTTCATGCCATGAAGCCCATACTCCCTCTCTCTCACCAAGTCAACAAAGAAAATCATTTCCAAAAAAAAAACACATAAATAAAACCCAAAATACTTAATAAGAATTAATTAACTTAAAGAAAATGGGTTACTCCACCATGCTTGTTAATCATGGTTTAACCCCAAATAAGCCCTAATTTGCATGCACAAGTGTGTCCAAGCCTAGAAAAATTCTAATAAAATACTCATTAAATAGGATAAAATATTTGAAACTCAATTTGGTAAAATTTTTATTAAAATCCATATATTTAAAATATAATTAGCCACTAAACACATCCTAAGGTGTTACAATCTTCCCCCCTTAAAGAAATTCGTCCCCGAATTTAAAAATATACTGCTACGCATACCTTCAAGAGATGTGAGAACTTCTTCCATATCTCGCCCTCGGCCTCCCAAGTGATCTCTTCACCATTCGGGCTGTGCCAAAACACCTTCACTGATTGCAAGACCTTCGATCAAAGTTTCTTCACCTGCCGGTCCAATTTTACGACTGGCTGCTTGGTGAACGAAAGATCGCGCTTGAACTAAATGGTCTGGTGCTGAATCAAGCGAGAAAGGTCATGAAGGTAATTGCAAAGTATCGACACAAAAATACGGGGTGGAAACTCAATAATCTGGGCAAAAGTGCCAAATTAAAGTCAACGAAACTAACTCGCCTTAAGGATCTTAAAAAGACCTGCCATCCTGGGATAAGCTTCCCAAAACTCAACACGTCATTTATCAGAAAAAAGCCGTAGGAATACATGATCTGCCACTTCGAACTCGAATCTGTGACCATCTTGGTCGGCATATGACCTCTGTCCGAAATGGACAATTCTCATCCTGACCTAAAACAACTGGATCATCTCCGAAGTCTCTAGACTAGCTGGGGTCCAAAAATCCTTCAACGCGGAGTTAGAAAAACAGACTGGTGGTATTCCTTTACCCCTAAATCGCGGAGTTAGAAAAATCAGTGATCGACACGACCTAACCCTTAATCCTAAAGGTTGCCAATTGGAGTGTCTCCTGATAACTTCTACCGAAGGAGAACCTTAACAATGGCGAGTGATGATCCCCAACTGCCGACAACAATTAATACGTACTCATAAACTTAATAAAGAACAACTGAGAAAACTGAGTATAACCGGACAACAAGCATCCGAAGGGAGTCACACCCTGACTAAACCTGGGTAGACACAACAATGAAATTTGTGGAGACCTGCTCCCATTCCCTCTACGGAACGGTTAAAGGATGCAACTCTCCCGCTGGTCTCAGTTGCTCCACCCAAGCACACAACTGGACAGACACATTGAAACGAATCCCGAGACTTCTCTTTTCCATCCCTGCCCACCCGTAACCATCTCACAAGTCACGTTAAATGTTGGTGGGACTTGAATGAGTACAGAGAGTTGACCGATGTGCCTGCTCAAGGAATTCACGTCTCTACCCAATAATATCAGGTACACAAACGCGTCCCTAAACTTAGCATACCCTTGTCATAAATCAAGGACTCTGAATCATTACCCAGTCGAACAGACTCAAGTATCTCTGACGAACGAGCGTCGGCGGGCAGTGTCTCGCGAACGTGATTAAAAAAAAGTGGTTGGGCGCGGACATGAGCAAGCTGCCCCCTCAGTAGAGACGAACTTAAGCTGTACTCAACGATTGCACAAGAACTGTAAATCTGCGGAGGACTATCACAACAATCAAAATCCGCTGCAGGAAGATGTACATTAAGCTCTTGTGGTCCGTGAAAATCTGATATGACTCTCGAACAAATAGTGTCTCTAAATCTCCAACGCGAAACCACCGCGGCCATCTCCAGATCATGAGTGGGATATCCTTCTCGTACTTCTTCCAAATGTAGGGAAGCCAAAGTGATAACTCCATTGTGTCACCTCAGTACACATTCGAGCCCTACTCTCGAACCATCACAGTTAAACCACAAAGTCGCCCGAACCAAAAAGCAAAGAAGGAACAGATACAGTTGTTAACCGAATCTTCAACTGCCGAAACTCCGGACACAAGCCTCAGTCCAAAGAAAGGAAACCCCCACTCCGGTCAATTTAGTCAACGGTGCAGCACTACACTAGCAATCCTGCCCAAAACGGCGGTAAAAACCTGCTAAGCCCAAAAATCTGCGGACCTCCGTCCTGCTCACAAGTCTGGGCCTAAACTGTACGGCCACGATCTTCCTCGAAACCATACAAAACCGTCTTCCGTAACTACAAGACCAAGGAGTCAACACAACGAGCCTGAAGGAACACTCCAAGAATATAGCAAACCGCTGGGGCTCTCCCAGTGTCCGCAAAACAAATCCTCAAGTGCTACTCCTATCCCTCAAAACATATTAAATAGACCAGGATGTCGTAAATAACACAACAATTACTGGTCGAGGAATGGCCTGAAGAAATCCGGTTCATCGCATCTACAAATGCTGCTAGGGCATTGGTGAATCTAATGACACACCAACACACACAATGCCCGTAGCAGGCACAAGGAAGTCTTCAGAATGTCATCACTCCAAACCCGCAACAATGATGACCTGATCCCAAACAAACTTAGAAAATATCTCGCACTCTGGAGCTGATCGAAGAAATCGCCAATGCGAGGTAAAGGATACTTATCCGCACTGTAAGCCGGTTCAATTGACGATCCATCAATACACAACCTCAATCCGTCGTCTTTCTCCATGAAGAATAGAAATAGGAGCCTCCTAATGCGAAACACTCAAACGCACGAGACTCCCCCCCAACAAACATCTCTGCAGCAGATCCTTAAGCTCCTTAAGCTTCGCCGGCCCATCTGGAACAACGTCGGAAAACTCTCGCACGAAAGAAAACCGGTCCTACAAACCAACTGTGGCTACGATATCATGAATGAATGCCAAGAATCCACGACATCTCCTCCAAAAGCTGACTAGCGAAAAAGGCTGAATTCAAGCTGTAAGAGGCGGCACAACTATCCACCTGCACAATAAGAACTGACTCGCCGGGGAAAACAAAACCTAACTGTTTCCTCACGGTAGTCCACAACGCCTAGCACGTAGCTAACCGGTCCATGCCCAGGAGAATGCCAAGTCCAACATCTCTAGAAGGATCAAAAAGACAGACGAATCTCTATCTCCTATCTGAAAGGCACCCGACCGAATTACGTATCGCGCAACAAAAGAATCTCTGACAGAAGTTAACACAACAAACGGCTGATCTACCTAACACGACTCTCGTCCTAAACTCGGCACAAAGTGTGGAAACATACGAGTGAATGGATCCGGATCAAAAAAATACATCAAAAGAACATATGAATTAAGGATACATGAAAACTCTGTATTGGACGCCCTCGCGTCCCGATGAGTCGAAGCGAAAACTTGTGACTGCCCTTCACCTGCGACTGTCCGAACTCCTCCTCTGCCAGACTGACCCCTCTGCGTGAACCTTCCATGTCCACGATATCTCAAAATACGACCATGACGTGGTGCTAAGGAACAATGCCTGACGAAGTGTTGAAGGCTTCCGCATCGAAAACATCCATGCGCTGACTGCTGACCTTCCTGGGGATGAGAGCTGAACAACTGTCCTCGTCCTAAGCCTCTGCTCTGGGCTGGTACACCAGTACGATTCCTCAACTGTTCCGGAACTCTCAAAGTCTCTGGAAGATGTGTCACGTAAACTGGGGCTGCATCTACTGGTGCTATGTAGGTGACGGAATACTGCATGATGATCGCAAGGAACAACTGGGTTGTTGGAGTTAGTGCCCTCAGAGTCAATTATTGGATCACAGGCACGTGATTGCAATGATTGAGGGAGGACCTATCCCGGTAGGACAGTCTTACTCGAGATGATAGCATGCTATCTGGTTTATCTTTATCATCGTGTACTGCTTTAGGTGACCTGACATGTCGCTATTGCACGTTGATAGAGGCCCTAGGATTCTTGCTTGACGACCAGCAGTATGATGGCGATCATATACGTGGGAGCTGGGGGTCCATAAGCACATCCTTAAAAGGTCCCTAGTCGTGGGAGTTTCGAGACTGGGCATCGATACTCCATTAGTAGACTAGTGTATACAGTCGAGACCCCGACGAGGGGCGGTGGCCGGTCTCACAAGCCACTGGTGTCAGTTGGTTCACCTAAGATGTATACAGGTGCTCATTGGGTTATGAGTACACCGGACAGGACTCGCCGGGAACCTGCTAGTTGTTCTTGTACCAGATGTCAGATAGCAGTTCCCTGGTGACATGTGTACAGGTTAGTTCATCGACCTGAGGATCGTCATTTGTCTCGTGTGAGTTCCCACTGTGCTTTGATTACTACCCTACCACGGCTCAAAGGAGTCGTGCAAACAGGTTTTAGTTGGGTACAGTCCCGAGCCACATGGAGGCAGTGAGCGGATCTGCAGGGGTTCGTCTCTCCCGGTATTGGGGGTGAGGTCGCGCTGTGTCTAGGAGAGCCATTACGCAAAGCCCTCGGCCGAGGCAGGAGATTTACTGGTAGGTATTCCAGTAGTATCTCAGGGCGTTCTGGGCTACACTCCGACACGACTTGTACCGCTTTTGGGGGTCTGACTTTCACCAACCCCCTAGGCCCGCCATGCGATACTCATAGACGAACGGACCGGACTGTACGGATATTGTCACTGACAGGCTCAGTAGGGTGTCGGGGTGAGCTTCCTCATCGACGTCCCTTTTGGTCAATAGCTGGTGGCCCGTCACGTATTGGCTTATACCTCTGACGTGCCAGTGGTTAAATCCACAGCCATAGTATTGACGAGTCTTTAGAGTCCACCACACTTTCAGTTACTCAGCTTTCGGGCGAAACGCTGTAGAGGCCGTATGGAGATATGGCAGGGTCCGATCAGATACGTGCGGTATTGCACGGATCAGGATCGGACGGTTTGTACTAGGAACCGTATAGGTATATGGCAGGGTTCGATCAGATACGTGCGGTATTTCACGGATCAGGATCGAACGGATTTTACTAGCCGGCTTTGGCTTAAGCCGGTCCTAGTCTAGTACAGTGTAGATTTTGTCTCATTGCATTTGTATCCGGTCGGAATACAGATGCGGGTGTGTATGCACAGTGTCGGGGTTTTCCTGTAATTTATTACGGGACCAGTTTTCTGGAGTTGCCAGTTTGCATTCCGTTCCGGCCGGTTTTCCTTTGTTCTTTCCCGGCCGGACTTTTCCGATGGAGGGGGTAATTTGCAGTTTTGCAAATTACACTTTGTGGAGGGGTTTTATGCAAATGTGTTGATTATGATACCTTTCATATCTTGCTCCATGCTTGCATTAATTTGACATGGAAGGGTTATGGAGTGAATAGGAGAAGAAGCATGGTTGAATGTTTTCTTGTCTAGGATGTGGTCACTTTTCTTTAGCTCCTACACTCACCTCCCTTTGTGTTATGATATTCATTCCTCCACCATTCACACACTGACTTGGAGAAAGTCTTTCATGGTTATGAGGAAAGAGAGAGGAAGAAAAAGAAAGAGAGAAAGAAAAAGAATGAGAGAGTTCATCTTGATTATGTGAGGAATTCTTCATCTCCTTCTTCTTCTTGTTTTAGAAAAATGAAAGCACCATTTTTCTTAACCCTAATCCTCCATCATGGCAACTACAAACCCCAAATGAGATTAGCATTATCTACTACACTTCCTACAGCACATCTTGAGCATGTCGAGTTGCCGGCTTCATGCTCGAGTTGCCTCGGTATTGAGGCGGGAGCCCGTAAAAGACGAAGGCGATGTGGTGCCCTTTCCGGCGAGGAGGCGACGATATGGAGACTACACTTTCCGCGGGAGATCGGGGCGATGATGAGAAGACCGGAGGACCGGATCTCTTGGTATACTTCTCTTCCCATCTCTTGTTAGCTAGCGTAGGTTAATGGTTAACGATCCGGGTTTTCTTTGTCCGCGGTAGCGCCGGTTTCCGAGTAAGGAAAAATTTATGATTCCGCATTTTGGCCTCGAGTAAGAGGCCGGGGCGCTGCCATGGCGCAACATGGTATCAGAGCCACGCCATTAACCCTACCTAGCTTGTTCTAATGCGTTTTACTTATCCGATCGACCAAAATCTCAAAAACCGTATTTTAGTTCACATCAGTTTCTGTTGAAATTTTTTGGTGTCTAAAAATTTTTCAGGTGGTCTCAGAAAGATGTGCAGGGAGTTCTAAGAACTCTGGAAAAAAACGACAAAGTGATCCCTAAATTAGAGCGCGGAAGCGCGGCAATTACCCTCTTTCTGCCGCGCTTCCGCCGCACTATGGTGGGCCCAGTTTGTCATTTTTCTTCAGTTGTCTTATGGGCTTAAACTAGGGCTTTTGAGATATTAAAATTGGGCCAGTTATTTCTGTGAGTACTACAGTTTTCTTTTGGGGCCCGCTTGTTAATTATTTGATCGATCGGATATTTTAAACACATTTTTTCACAGTATTTACATTATATCTGCGACCGTGAATGTCACTCGATCGGTAAATCCGGTCTGACTGCTATAGCCCGGTTAGACGGATTTGCGAACGTGATTTTCACGTTGATGTTCTATGTTTATGCTGTGTTGTTGCGGATCGGTCGTGGGGATAGCCTGGATGCAATGCTAGTACAGTTTTGGTGTATTATGTACATTTGATATTGCGGGGCGAGCGTCCGACATGTGGACTGCCGTCACTGCCTGTTTGTATTATTCTTTTGGGGCACGACCTGGTTGCGGTCGATGTACCCGGTGTATGTATATTTTACTTTCTGTACTAGGGTTGCCCCGCGGTGGGGTGCACGGATAGCCGGGTTCTGGAGGGCAACGGGCCCGCATCTCAGGGCATTGAGACGGAGGGGGCTTCAGTCCAGGATTGGCGGGCTATTCGCCGCACTCGTAGGGGGTACAGGTTGACCCAGGAGGGGTGCCCAAGTTACCGGATTCCGTGAAGTGCTGGGTGGTCCGTTCACGGTGCTGAAGGGGGCTGCCTCGCTTCAGGTTTTGGCGGGTGACTTGCCGCGCCCGTAGGGGTCTAGGATTTCATTGCACAGGCTATCCACACGACCAGGGGAACGTCGGGTTTCAGCAGCGGCTCTGTGAAACCCGGGGCTTCCAGACATCTGTTTTGTTCTGTGATGCTGTACATTTCTGTGATGTTGCATTTTATTCACGCCTTGAGCGAAATACTATATATTGGTATATATATTAGTAGATGTTGTATATGTTTTACATCCGCGCTAGTCCAGTCCCCGCTCTGCCGTTAGTTAGCTAACCTAACGGGTGATGACGGGACCCAGTGGCGAATGCGGATGGCATATACGTACGTCAGTATATTTTCGTTCTTTGTGGTGTGATCAATTGATGGGACTGTATTGATTCGGATCAATGCAAGATAAACAAACCTAATTCTGATGTTGTTGGAACATTTTTCAAAAAGCTGTTATTGCAAGGACGTTCACTTTTGTTTTGCATCGTGGTATTCATTTGGAATATCCTGCTCCTCAGTCGACGAGGCAAGGGCCGAGATCCCTTCACCGGGAGTGACCCCTTGGACAGAAGTTTGCGTCAGGGCATTAACTTCACTATAGCCGATTACTTTTGCTTTGCATCGTGGTATTCAGTTGGAATATCCTGCACCTCATTCTACGGGGAAAGAGCCGAGATCCCTTCACCGGGAGTGACCTCTTTAGTAAAGGTTTTCGTCACTATATTCTAAAAAGGCTATGCAGTTCCTTCAACGATATCAAGTTCATTACGTTAAAGGTTTTTCGCCAAAAACCATTCGTAGCCCTCCGTCATTTCCTACAGGTATTATTTGGTATTCGTGCTGCGTTTGTTGACCTAGTCAAGACGTAGTGTTCGGTAGCTAAGTGGTACTTGTTTGTTGCATAAGTGGGATTGGTTAGGACAGTCGTGCGGCCTTGTTGACCTAGTCAAGGGCACGTACGGGTGGGTTTAATGCGATCCAGAACAATGACGGGTTGAACTTGACTGGCGGTTTATGGTTTGTTGACCTAGTCAAGGTCATAAACCGCTTGGGGTAAAAATCACATCGGGAGTTTCAAAAGAACTGAAACTTGCCAGGCATGCGCATACCTTCTGGAGTGTGGTGACTTGAGTGGATTCCGTCAAGTTATCATGCGATGATAGTTGGATCCCGATTCCCACTGATGAGTTGGTTTACTCCTCGGGTGATCCCGACTAATTCTTCTTTCAGGTTTGGAGGAGAATTTGAGGTACAGTGGGAGGTTTCCAGATTAGACAAAGTGGTAACCATTCTGATCTAGGTTAGAGTGCACGCTGAGTGTTTCTTTTCTCTCTCTGGCAGCGACCATTGACCCGACCCTGGACTATGACTCAGTGACCAAGTTGACCGAACCTTCTTAACACTGGCTTTTGGATTGTCAGAGTTGCATACTCATTGCCACTCCTACTTTTACCCTTTTCTCCAGGACACCCCGTATTACTACGAACGTCCACTTCCATTGGACAAAACCATCGTATGGTTATATACGAACTCGAAGGACTTCGAGGATGGTTTCTGGTTCTGGAGAAAACGGATAGGACTATTCAGTTGTCTTTTCTTTTCACCTTCTCTCAGGTTGCGAGTACTCCTTGGTTTAGGAGATAGTACACCTATTACGCAAATTGGATAGTCTTCTTCCAAACCTTAGGCTGGTGCCGACCGGTAGGGAATGAAGAAAACCAATTAGCATAACGATGGTGTGCAGAAGGTATTAAGTTAAGACAAAGCAAGGGATTAGTAGGAGGGCAAAGTAAATTGCGACTGATATTCACGACCAAACCAAGTATTTCTTCGCCAATCCTAAATCACCTTTGTATTTCTCCAGGACACTCCGTATCACTACGAAGATCCCATTTTATTGGATACTCCATCGTATGGTTATATACGAACTCGAAAGGAACTAGTTCCAGTTCGGGGATGGATTCTGGTTCAGGAGAAATAGGAATAAAGTACATTCAGGTGTCTTTTATCTTCACCTTCTCTCGCATTGCGAGTGTTCCTAGGATTAGGACAGTACACCCTTTATGCTTTTTGGATAGTCTTCTTCCAAACCATAGGCTGGTGCCGAACGGTAGGGAAGGAAGAAAACCATTTGGCTTAAAGGGGTGTACAGAAGGTAATGACTAAAGACAAATAAAGGGATTTGGACAGGTGGCAAAGAATTATACGGTTATAGTTGTGAATCTGGATGATGGTAGAGGCATTACTAGGAATACCAGGATACCCCATCGAAACATTACAATGTTTCAGTTTCAACTGTGTACTGTTAAAGAAAACTGATTTCCCGATTAGACACTTACTCCAGGGTATGTATTTGCCAGGAATAATTCTCACATCTGTATGGTTTTACAGATGATGAGTGGGAGTAAGTTATTGGGAATTGGGTGATCATCCTCATTATATCGGGATTCGTTGTAATCGGTGATATTTGAGGAAGTCACCTGGGTTGTTTGCCGGTCGGCAAATAGTTGGTTTTGAATATCCGCTGTTGTGCACTAATTTCAAATCGATATATCTGTACGTCTATTTTCATAGAGTGAGATATACCTTTTGATATTATGTCGATGACATTTACCTATATCAGTGGATGGTTAGGTAAGGAGCATTAAACAGCGGTGTAATTCTTCTTAACTATAAGTACAGTTTTCAACCTACGACACACAGTAAAAGAGTTGTTAGACTCAGCGGACTTATACAGAGTATTGTATGTTGTCCAGTGTCCATTAGGACAGAGGGGTTGGTCCTCGTACTATATTCTGTTTACTTTTAACTTCTCAAGTTCTTAGACATGTGTTTCGTAGAAACACAGGGTCTAAGTTTTGAGGAGTTATAGGTATTTGAATAGAGTAGAGAACCAGGTGTAGCAAGTATCGGGATTCTTCAAAGTGATCGAAGATGTAGATACTTGTGTATGGTGTTCAGTTGATAGTAATGATGAAGACAGATTGCTTCTCTTTCAGGTTACTCATAATTGGAAGCATTCCTAAGTTGAGTAACGCTGATCGACCTCTTTCCATTTAGTTGACATGCACTGGAGACAGCTGCATGATTTGAATCTGGTTCAATTAAATCAGTGCCTCTGGTTCTATATTGGATATAGAACAGTTCATATCTTAACATTGTTAAGGTACGGGGAGTTGTCCGGCTTATGCTTAAAACCAGACTCCGGATAACTCAAGGCACGTTTCTGTAATGGCTGTTTGTGGGTTGACCCAGGCTATGACGAGGGTTGACTTTCTACCATCTGGCAGATCAATAGAAATATTGTTCTAGACTCGCCACAGTTTTATTAAAAATGGATTTTTTCAAAAAACAGCAGTGGGAGTATGGTAGAACTGGAAGTGATTCCAGAACCGCAAACGATTACTGAAGATTTAATAAGGAACCTAAAGATTCAATCTGATTTGACATTCCATTGGCCACTCCGCAGATAAGGTGGGTAACTTCAGGCACCCGAGAGGTACTCCGGTAGCCTCAAGGACGGTGACAGGGAAGTTCTTGTTTACCCACACTTGCCATTGTTGTTGTTCCAGGCTGCGAGACCCGGCAGGAGGATGAGTATAGCGTTGTTCTAAACTAGCTTTAGAAGTACACGTCTATATGACTCTGGCAGAGGGTTGTCGTAGTCAGTGGGAGCAGCGGAAGCATTGGTGGACTTCATGCTTATATCTATTTATAGACTAAAGCAGATGTAGCGGAGATAGATCATCCATTTCTGATGTGACAGTCATAGGTTTGACGTCATCAGAATAGGGGATGGATCTGTTGAAAAGGTAGTAGGAAGTGATATTCCTATACTACGATCGGTTACACTTAGGTCGTCACACAGTGTTTTCTCCATAAGGGACTTGGATATTATATCAGACATATTGGTTACTAGATCTATTGTTTTAGATCTAGATTTGGGTGGTTTCCCAATCTGGGTACCTTGACAGCATTCTATGAGTATTTAGAATGGTCGACTCCTGGCACGGTAGTATACCTGCAGGTAATGGAGTTACCCTCTCTAAAGGTGTCTTACAGACTAAAGAGGAGAGGGATACGCATGATTGACAGATCACTTGCTTAGGCAATTGAGTCAATCATGAGATGTCAAGTACCACACCAGATGTTGTTCTTGCACTAGATGCAATAAGTTGATATTGATCCAATCCTGGAGGAACAGTCGGAAGCAGTTTTAGAACATAAGTGAATGTTCTAGGGATATGATAACGGCTGCCTCCTTTAGGAGACGGTTATCACTCCAGGCTTCCAAGGTGACATGGACGACAAGGAGGTTGTCAGAGTTGTAGTTCTCCCTCTGACGAGGGACAGTATTTTGGACAGGTGGTCCAAGGCAATACTGAGGGAGGCATGGCGCAGGATACTGATTAAGTTCAGTTGTTGATACAGTCTAAGAAGTTTGGATTTGGAGTTCATTTATGAGCTAGGTCCCATCAGACATCCAGACATATTCTAAGACAGGTATTGCTCATTTCGGGAGATGGCTCTCCGCGAACTTGAGATATAGAGAGACATGGAAAGAAACATCACAGCGGATCCACTCGCTGAGGCTATTCCTCGAACGCAATAGTTTCGCAAACGGGTTTTGTGAGACTGACTAGTAGAGGAGTTGGGTGTTCGGTATCACACGGGCTGTGAGTATGCGACATCGCAATAATTAGCCTTGAGTGCAAGTGGGAGATTGTTGGAGTTAGTGCCCTCAGAGTCAATTATTGGATCACAGGCACGTGATTGCAATGTTTGAGGGAGGACCTATCCCGGTAGGACAGTCTTACTCGAGATGATAGCATGCTATCTGGTTTATCTTTATCATCGTGTACTGCTTTAGGTGACCTGACATGTCGCTATTGCACGTTGATAGAGGCCCTAGGATTCTTGCTTGACGACCAGCAGTATGATGGCGATCATATACGTGGGAGCTGGGGTCCATAAGCACATCCTTAAAAGGTCCCTAGTCGTGGGAGTTTCGAGACTGGGCATCGATACTCCATTAGTAGACTAGTGTATACAGTCGAGACCCCGACGAGGGGCGGTGGCCGGTCTCACAAGCCACTGGTGTCAGTTGGTTCACCTAAGATGTATACAGGTGCTCATTGGGTTATGAGTACACCGGACAGGACTCGCCGGGAACCTGCTAGTTGGTCTTGTACCAGATGTCAGATAGCAGTTCCCTGGTGACATGTGTACAGGTTAGTTCATCGACCTGAGGATCGTCATTTGTCTCGTGTGAGTTCCCACTGTGCTTTGATTACTACCCTACCACGGCTCAAAGGAGTCGTGCAAACAGGTTTTAGTTGGGTACAGTCCCGAGCCACATGGAGGCAGTGAGCGGATCTGCAGGGGTTCGTCTCTCCCGGTATTGGGGGTGAGGTCGCGCTGTGTCTAGGAGAGCCATTACGCAAAGCCCTCGGCCGAGGCAGGAGATTTACTGGTAGGTATTCCAGTAGTATCTCAGGGCGTTCTGGGCTACACTCCGACACGACTTGTACCGCTTTTGGGGGTCTGACTTTCACCAACCCCCTAGGCCCGCCATGCGATACTCATAGACGAACGGACCGGACTGTACGGATATTGTCACTGACAGGCTCAGTAGGGTGTCGGGGTGAGCTTCCTCATCGACGTCCCTTTTGGTCAATAGCTGGTGGCCCGTCACGTATTGGCTTATACCTCTGACGTGCCAGTGGTTAAATCCACAGCCATAGTATTGACGAGTCTTTAGAGTCCACCACACTTTCAGTTACTCAGCTTTCGGGCGAAACGCTGTAGAGGCCGTATGGAGATATGGCAGGGTCCGATCAGATACGTGCGGTATTGCACGGATCAGGATCGGACGGTTTGTACTAGTAACCGTATAGGTATATGGCAGGGTTCGATCAGATACGTGCGGTATTGCACGGATCAGGATCGAACGGATTTTACTAGCCGGCTTTGGCTTAAGCCGGTCCTAGTCTAGTACAGTGTAGATTTTGTCTCATTGCATTTGTATCCGGTCGGAATACAGATGCGGGTGTGTATGCACAGTGTCGGGGTTTTCCTGTAATTTATTACGGGACCAGTTTTCTGGAGTTGCCAGTTTGCATTCCGTTCCGGCCGGTTTTCCTTTGTTCTTTCCCGGCCGGACTTTTCCGATGGAGGGGGTAATTTGCAGTTTTGCAAATTACACTTTGTGGAGGGGTTTTATGCAAATGTGTTGATTATGATACCTTTCATATCTTGCTCCATGCTTGCATTAATTTGACATGGAAGGGTTATGGAGTGAATAGGAGAAGAAGCATGGTTGAATGTTTTCTTGTCTAGGATGTGGTCACTTTTCTTTAGCTCCTACACTCACCTCCCTTTGTGTTATGATATTCATTCCTCCACCATTCACACACTGACTTGGAGAAAGTCTTTCATGGTTATGAGGAAAGAGAGAGGAAGAAAAAGAAAGAGAGAAAGAAAAAGAATGAGAGAGTTCATCTTGATTATGTGAGGAATTCTTCATCTCCTTCTTCTTCTTGTTTTAGAAAAATGAAAGCACCATTTTTCTTAACCCCAATCCTCCATCATGGCAACTACAAACCCCAAATGAGATTAGCATTATCTACTACACTTCCTACAGCACATCTTGAGCATGTCGAGTTGCCGGCTTCATGCTCGAGTTGCCTCGGTATTGAGACGGGAGCCCGTAAAAGACGAAGGCGATGTGGTGCCCTTTCCGGCGAGGAGGCGACGATATGGAGACTACACTTTCCGCGGGAGATCGGGGCGATGATGAGAAGACCGGAGGACCGGATCTCTTGGTATACTTCTCTTCCCATCTCTTGTTAGCTAGCGTAGGTTAATGGTTAACGATCCGGGTTTTCTTTGTCCGCGGTAGCGCCGGTTTCCGAGTAAGGAAAAATTTATGATTCCGCATTTTGGCCTCGAGTAAGAGGCCGGGGCGCTGCCATGGCGCAACATGTAACAGGGGTGACAACCTCCTGTCGCTGCGCTCGAACGGCCTCCACTAGTGAGCTCATCATCTGGCGCAAGTCCTGCATCTCTGCCACTAGTCTAGCGATCTGATCTTTCGTAAGAGGAATAATCTGCTCTGGTACAACAGGGGTACTATCCGGATCAGTCCTCGTCTCGGACGAATCAACTCGAATCTCGGCTCTCGCGGCTGCTCTCTGCGCCCTCGTAGTCCTTGGCGGCATAATGGCTGAAAAGAAAGTAGGATTCGATGAGGATACGGAAATCGAATCATAAGGATGTATACAATGATGAAGGAATTTCAATCAATATGTCCTAAGGTCGCTTAGGCGGAGTACCGTGTCGTGAGTATGCCGCGGAACATATGCACGCTACGCCACTCTGCAGCAGCTACCTACTCCATCATACCAGGGTCATCCTACACTCCGAAGGTAAAACCTACGCTCTGATACCAACTTTGTCACGACCCAAAGTCTGGCCCGTGACCGGCACTTAACCACGTAACGTCTACAGGCGTAACGCGACTAAGCCGAAACCCAGAAATCAAAACCAGAAAAAGTATAAAGTGTTTAAACATTTAATAGGAAACATTTACTGAAAAGTTAAGAAAACCTCAAGTAGACCATCACCATGGTAACAATATACGACGCCGTAGCGAAGAAAAGAGCAATAAGTGGAAAAACATCACACAAGATAAAAACTGCATAAGTAAAGTCGACTCACAACGAGCTCGACACCAGAATACAAAATAATATACATCATCGTCCTCACACTGGTCTCTAAGTCAAATACATAAAAGTAAATGCAGAGTACTAGATACAAAATATGTACAATGGAAATAACTGGATATCATAAACCCACCTAGCAGCAAACAGCTCACGCACCAACTACAGTGGTATCCGTAGCCAAAAAGATATAGGAAAGCAGCCTGCCGCGACTACTCCGAGGGGCAACCTGCAACACTGTGGTACAACTGGGGTGAGTTGCCAACTCGTGAGTAGTAGATAACATATAAAGGTAATCGCGAGTATGCACGTGCTGCGATACTCAACCTATGCCAACAGATAACATCTATATGATGAACTATATGAGCAGTAATCATGCATTAAGTACGATCTAACAACATCTCTAAATGATAAGCAGGGTATGCAATAATCGTGCATAGCAATTGCAATCTAATAACATGTATATAATGAGCAAGGTATGCAATAATCGTGCATAGCAAATGTACTCTAATAACATCTATATGATGAGCAAGGTATGCAATAATCGTGCATAGCAAATCAATCTAATAACATATATATGATGAGTAAGGTATGCAATAATCGTGCATAGCAAATATACTCTATCAGGTACAACAGATACAGGATGAGAGGTAAAATACTGAATGTTGAGCATGGGAATAATTAATATCTACACGGAATATCAACGTCCAAAATAATCGTTGTCCATCCATATACCCAAATCATGTAAATCTTATAGAATCATGGGTGCCTAGCATCAGCACACTAAAATATCATGAATCATCGTGTCTAGCATCGACACGCAAATCCTCAAGTATCGGGCTCCGTCTACGGAATTGGCCCTCGGCCCCGGCAGTACGTGTCATCCCGTATCTGTTAGTTATATGTATGCCCTAGAGGCCATTACTGTACATAGGATGTATATGGTAGTGGATGCTGGGACATATATAGGGAGGACTTTCTCGCTCGACATGATAGTATGCTATCTGGTTACTCTTTACCTTAACGTGTATGCTGATTGTCTCTCTGTTACATGTTGGTAAAGCCCTTAGGATGTGTACTTGACTACCTGGACTATGATGCGGATCATACTAGTAGGGACATGGTGGTCCATAAGTACATCCTTCAAAAGTCCCTGGTCGAGGGTGTATCGAGACGGGGCATCGATATACCAGAGTAGACTAGCGTATACCTTCTCGACCCATACAGATGGGCGATGAATGATCCCATATCCATTGGTGTTTGACATCAGAGACGATATACGGGTGCTCAGTAGAGACTGGGTACACTGGACGGACTCGCCGAGAACTCCCAGATGGTATTATACCTTACGTCAGATGGCAGTTCTCTGGTGACACTGGTACAGAGTAGTCTGTTGACCCGAGATCGTCATAGAGACTTGTGTGGTTCCCACTGTGCTTTGATTTCTATCTTACCACGTCCAAGAGGGCGTGCAAAACGGTGGTTTTTGGGTACAGTCCCGAGTCACATGGAGGCAATGAGCGATAGGAGGGGATTCGTCTCTCCCGGTATAGGGGGTTGATGTTGTGCTGTGTTCGATTGGCTATAACAGGAAATCCCTGGCCAGGGTTGCTGAGATTTACTGGTAAGTGTTACCAGTAGTTTCTCGAATTGTTATAGACCTCATATCGATGCGACTTATCGAGCTATTGGGGTCTGACGTTTACCACCCCTAGGCGAGATATGCGACATATCAGACGAACAGACCGGACTGTACGATAGTGTTACTGGTTGGATTCACTGGAGTGTGAGCGGGCTTGCTCATCGATCTTTTGATCGCTCAATACCCGGGTGGCCGTTACGTTTAGCAGACCGCTTGCGGATTGTGGGTGTTTGATATGATCATCATCTGTTGCCGGCGTATTGACGAGTCTTTAGAGTCCTACACAGAGGTTTCCTGGCTCAAGCGAAACGAAATAGGAGCGCATATGAGATATGTGCGGGACCGAGAATAATGCGTGTATGTGATACCGTATTTCATTCTCGCGATGAATGTGTCGTATGGTTATATGCGATATAACCTAGTTATCGAATCGAGGGTTGATTCGATAAGCCGATACATTGGATACTAGTCGGTTATATGCGATATGACCGGATCGTTAAATCAAGTGTTGATTTAATGATTTAATGCATAATTATATATTTGATATATTACTTTGCATTAACTAGTATCGGTTCACTTTAAATGGATTTTCTCACTCGGAGGTACACATTGTATATGTGATATACTTTTGTGCACTTGATTGTATCATGTTTGATGATACATGTTTGCTAGGGTTTTTGTGTAAAGATCAAACCATGGTTACATAATAATGGTTAGGGTTTTGTTTTATTCATTTATTTATTTGTTTATTTCTTTTTGGTAAAAGGAAAATGGTGGCTATTTTTGTTCTTTATTGAAGCTTCATGAAGCTTTGAATAAAGTCCACCATTTTTGTTTTATACCTAACCTAACCATTCACCTAACTATAGTTTGCTCTCTACACATAACCATGGTTGGATTATGATAAGTTTTGATTTTCTTTTCTATTTTAAATTAACTTATCATAATTCTTATCATAACACTTATCTTCTTCTTCTTCTTCCTCACAAGAAGAAAGCAAGCTCCATCAATGGTGATTGATGGAAATGAGTGAGAAATCCAATTCTAAAGTTTGCCCACTTCCTATTTCTTCATCCTCTACCTCTTGCCAAGTAGTAGAGTGTGTTTCCTTCACAAATTTTCATGGCTTGGTGAAGGTGGAGCTTGATCTAGCAATGCCTCGACGTAGATCATCTTCGGCATGGACATCGACGACCTAGCTCGCCTATTCTCCGATGAAGCCGACGCTAGAGCCCGGGAATTCATTTGGACAGCGAGAGCACTTCATTGCGGAGCTATGGAGGTGGAGCACCGGATCTACAAAGGTTGTATTTCCGTTTCCTTTTAGTTAAGATGTTAACTAGTTTTCATTTTCGCCTAGATTTCTAGCCAACGATCCGTAGTCGGGTTTCTCGGCACCTAGATTTTTTGAAATTGGCATGGTTGATGCCTTGTGAGACCTCTTGGGAGTGCCTAGGAACCCTACAGTGGTATCAGAGCCTAGCTAGAGCCTTAGGCGAAGTCTAGACGGAATTTGAAGTCCGAACGAACCGAAAACCCAACCCGGAACATGCTCTCTGTCCTTTTTCTAAAATCTGGGATTTTTCGAAAATAAAAATATGCAGAAAAATCAGCAGGGAATCCTAAGAATAACTGTGCAACACGAGTCCATAATTCCATCATTCCGCCGCGGTTCCGCGGCACGAGCATGGCTCGTGCGGCGGATCCGCGGCAGGTTTGTCGTTTTGTGCGTCTAATTCTGCACAGTAATTCTTAGTTTTGTGTGCTGGTTTTCCTGGGAATTTTTAATGTTTTTTCCAGAGTTGAATTTTCTGGGTTGATTTGGGGATTCGGTGTTTCGATCGGAGTATCAGATTTTGTCTATGTGGCTTTCCGGATAAATTTTAGAATATGTTAAAAAGTTCGACCGGATATAAATACCCAATTTTTTCCCTGTCGGGAAATTTCCAAGTGTTGGATTTTTCCGTAGTTTAATGACGTTCTAAGTAGTGCAAGTAACTCGATGGACCCTCTAGAAGACAACAAACCTTAACTCGATTATGTGACCGTCTTGAACTGCTCTTTGAACCTTCGGGTTTGGGGCAGTACGGCGTGCCACATGTGAGGCGTTGGCTTGATCCTTCTACGGCTGGATCGTTGGTACTGAGGCGCGAACTGAATGTTGTTAGACTTGTTTCATGTGTTGATCTGTATCGGGAAAACTTGGGTGTTCGATTGTTCGATCGGAAAGTTTAACATTTTCTATTTATCCGGAATGTGATACAATAATTGGAATTCACAATTAGTTATGAGATAACTCAATGAATGTTATAAACATAGCAGTTTAGTCTCACTTGATCGGTTGCCACGGAATTTTGATGTGATCAAAAGTCCGTCGCAATCACGTAGCGTACGCGGATACTCGCCGGGTAACCTTAATAGACAGCCTCACTCCATAGCCCCGACCAAGTGACTGTAGGAGAACCCCGTTGCCGAAAGCATCCGTTCGGGTGCTCGCGGTAGCGGTGTTCCGCCTTGGTGCACTTCGTCGACGGTAACGGGGGTGCGGCCGTCTACTGAAGTTTGCGACGAGTATTCGATCAGGATGTCGGGAATCTTGTTGAATTACCCGACTTGATATTGAAAAGTGTTTTCGATAATGAGACTAAAATGCGGGGTTTATAATTGTTAGGCATGTGATGTCTAAGTAATTCATTTGGTCAGGCATGCGATGTCTGAGGTGGTTGCGGATTCCAACTGTTGTAGTTTTACACTTTCTTTTCTGTGACCATAAGTGTAATATGTGATATCGCCGGTTTCGTTGCTATATGCCAACGACAATTGGGATGCGCATATTTACTTACGTTGATGACATGTGATGTTATGTGTTGCTGGATATGTTATATTGGATCGTCGTGTTTGAATAGCCGGGGGTTTTTATGTGAGATGAGTGTTTTTTCATTTTCATTCATGTAAAAACTTGTATGTAATATTCTTTTATTGGGGCACTTCCAGGTTGCGGAAGATGTCACCTTTTGTATATTATTTACTTTTCTGCACTAGGATAGACCCAAGGAGGAGGGCACAAGTAACCGGGTTCTGGAGTCCAGTGGGAGACCAACTCGAGGAGTCGAGTCCGGGTCTCCTAACTCTAGAATTGGTAGGGTTGCTTGCCACTCTCGTAGGGGTCTAGGGGTGTGGGTTTGGCTATTCATCGCGATCGTGGAATCCGTGTTTTATACTGGATCGTATTGAAAACACGGATGTCCTAGTATATCCAATATTTCATATGTTTCTTCTGCTGCGATATCTGTGATGTGATCATGTGATGTTCTGTGATAGATACAGTATATAGTATATAAGATATATTATATAGGCGTTACTTATGTTTTACACCCGCGCTAGCCCTGCCCCGCTCTGCCGTTAGTTACCTAACCTAACGGTGCACGAGGGGACATCGAGGCGAATGCGGATGGCATAAGTGTACGTCGTATTTATCTGTGATGTTTAGGTAATTTAAATGATGGGACTTCATTAATGAGATTAATGAAATAAAAGAAACCTAAGATGTTGTAGAATCGAATTTCAAAATAAAACAGGTAGCTACAGTTCTTGCTTTGCACAGAGGTATATATGATATATCCTGCACCTTATTCGATGAGGAAAGGACCGAGATCCCTTCACCGGGAGTGACTCCTTTAGCAATAACTGGCAGATGCTACACACTCGGTTTGTCTTTTGATTGCTTTTAAGAGTTTTTTCTTTGCACGGTGATATATATGATATATCCCGCACCTCATTCGACGAGGAAATGACCGACGATCCCTTCACCGGGAGTGACTCCTTTAGCAAAACTAGAAAAGCCTCAAAAGCACTCCATTTTTAAAATCATTTAATTCTACGACGATATCAAGTTCATTACGCAATAGGTTTTCAGAAAAACCTGTCGTCGCCCTCCGTCATTTCAGATAAGTAGTAGTTAGTATTCGTGCTACGTTTGTTGGCCTGCGTCACGGCGTAGTGTGCGGTAGCTAACTAGTATTTATCTGCTTATGCATATGATGCAGATTGGATTAGGGTAGTCGTGCGACTTTGTTGGCCTGCGTCAAGGGTCGTGCGGGTGGGTTTAATTCAATCAGGAAATGACGGGTTGAACTTGACTAGCGCACTATGGTTTGTTGGCCTGCGTCAAGGTCATAGGACGCTAGGGGCAAAAATATCGGGAATTTCAAGTGTTGAAATTTGCAATGAGATTGCATACCTTCTATGAGATAGTTGGATCCCGATACCCGCTGCGAGTAAGAGTTACTCCTGGGAGAGTTTTATACATTACAATTAGCCGATCAAGTAGGTGTCTAGAAAGGTGTCAACGGGGTTACGCCTCTGGGAAAACGAGGTTTACATTAATTAGGTTCGTGCGAAAGCACGGGGGACCTCCCTCAAAGTACCGACACTGGCCTGGCTGAAAGATTGGCGAACTTGTAGTGTGTAATTAATCCCGGCTAGTCTTTCCTTTTAGGGTTTGAAGGAAGATTTGATAAAAAGCAGTAGGAGCCATCCTGATTAGATAAAATAATAACCAATCTATTCTTGCAAGAGCGCACGCTGAGTGTTTTCTTCTCTCTCTCTCCAGGTAGCGACCATAGCACGCCTTAATCAAGATACTAATACGGATTATTGACCGAACCCGCTTGTTATACTGAGCTGGGGAACGTTGGTCCCGCTCCAACTTATAATTGTTATAAGACAGAGCAGGAAATTGGGGAATACCAGATTTCCCGTGCCGCCCAAACGAAGAGAGTGCATGCTGATGCATCATCTTCGGGTGTGTTTGTTACAAAGAACTGTTTCTCAGTATCCTTTACGTCCTGGGTATGTGATACTAGATCAGGATCTCAGATATATAATCTGTTACATAGGGCTACAGATAGGTAGAGAACTGAGAACGGGCGATAAGTTTCATGAGGCAGAAAACGGGGCAAGTGTTGCAGCCAAGTCTGTTGGTCACTGTCACCCTGTATTACCAATACATTGATTCTGAACGAATGTTATTAGATACCGAACCTGATATACAAAATCATATCAGTCTCTTTATTAGTAAAGAAATGATAAAATTTTGTATTGTCGGATAATGTTTTGAACATTTCCTATATCAAAAGTTGATCGGTTCAGGCACGTTATCTAAAAGCATTGATGTTCTAAATCAAACTACAGTTCTTAGTATACAGAACACACACAAGAGGAAGAGTTCAGAAATGAACGAATCCTTCTTGAGGTATTGTAGACTAGGTCATATCAATGCGACCCGACTAGCTAAGTTGCACATAGATGCATATTTAAATCAGTTTGAATTTACATCTTGTGAAACTCGCCAGTCATGTCACAAAGATAAGATGACCATAGCTCCGTTTACTGGAAACAGAGAAAGAGTTAGTGAACTCTTGGGATGATACATGTTGATGTATGTAGGTCCCCTGTCTATACATGCCAAGACCGGTTCTTTTACTTCATTACATTCTCTGATAATCTCTCAAGATTCAGACATATGTTCTTGTTGAAACACAAGTCCGAACCTTTTGAGATATTCATAGAATATAAGCTAGAAGTAGAGAACCAAATACGGGTATAAGTATTATGTCCTTTGATGTGATCAAGGAGGAGAATACTTGAGCACGGAAATCCTGGACAATTCTAAAGAAGAATGAGATTCTCTCTCAGCATTACTCCTCCGTATACACCATAGCACGATGGTATATCAGGGCGGAGCAATCACACCCTATATGATAAGGTGTGCTCTATGATGAGTACTACTGAGTTACCTATTTCCTTTTAGGAGTTATGCACTTGAGAAGCTGCATACCTATTGAATAGGGTTCAAATCAAATCAGTTGCCTACCACTTCATATGTGATAAGGAAAGGGAAGAGCCCATTTCTTAAGTTGGTTAAGATTTGGGGTTGTCCAGCCTATGTCTGAAAAGTATAATCCGGACAAGCTCGAGGCAAGGTCTGTTATGTAGAACTGGAAGTGTTCCAGCTATACAAACTACAGCTGATGATTTGAAAGAACCAAAGGATTCAGTAGATTCCAACGAACCTCAGCCTCTCCGCCGATCTATTAGGGTTCCTCACCCACCTGAGAGATACTTCGGTTTCTCTATGACAGTGGGAGCAAGGATTGCATCATGAGATGATGACTCAACTAGTTTCGAGCTGGCCATCAGGAGTGGGACTCTGTAAGAATGGCTGGATGCTTAGCGATCTGAGATGGAATCCTTATACACCAACAAAGTATGGACTTTGGTTGCTATATCTGAAGGGTTAAATCCCCATCAGGAGCAAGTATATCTTGAGAAGATTACTTGGTGTACATGGAAAGGTTGAGACTTTCAAAGCTAGACTTGTTAAAGGTTTCCATCATTGACCAGGTGTGGATCATGATGAAAATTTTTCTAAGTAGCTATGCTTAAGTCCATCCAGATCCTACTTGCCATGGCTACATACCATGACTACGATATCTGGCGGTTGGGTGCCATGACTGCTTTTCTAAATGATGTTTTAGAAGAGAACGTCTATAAGTACACAGCCAGAGGGCCTCGTAGACAGTGGGAGCAGCGGAAACGTGTGCAAGATGCTTTATAGGATAAAGCAGGCATCGCGGAGTTGGAACATCTGTTTTGATGGATTAGTCAAAGAGTTTGACATCATCAAAATGGTAGATGAACCTTGTATAAACAAAAAGGTAGTAGGGAGTATGGTGACGATCCTCGTAGAGTACGTGGATGACATACTCTTGATGGGGAAGGAGTTTCCTATGCTACGCTCGGTCAATCTCCGCTTATCACCATGATTCTCCATATAGGATCAAAGAGATACCTCCTAAATCCTGGGTTTTGGATCTATAAGATAGATCTAATTGGATGTTAGGATTCTCACTAGTTGTAGTGAGATGGTATCAACCGATCCTGGAGAGAATCACTGGAAGGGTTCCAGGGTGATAAAGACGACTGAATGTCAGTCGCAGGCATTGTCTTTACCCTCAGCAAAAGGGACGGTATGTTGGAAAAGTTCCAAGCTAGATACCGTGGCATACTAGACGATAAAGGCTGGAAACATCGCTACTTAAGATGCTACCAAAGAGGCAGTCTGGGTGTATATTAGTTCATAAGATGAACTTTGTTCCTCCCATTGTGTGACAATGGAGTTGTGGCTTATGCCAAGGAACGTCGGTCCCATCAGTGATCCAGACATATTCTAAGGCAGTGTCACCTGATCATGGAGATGGATGATCTCCAGGGTGATCGAGGTTTGGAGAGTAGACTCAGAGGACAATACAGCGGATCCACTCACAAAGGCCTGTTCCCAGAGAGAGACTTTCATGGGATGGTTGAGTATGAGATACTGCAACCAATGCTACAGATGGCCCTAGTGCAAGTGGGAGATTGTTAGTTATATGTATGCCCTAGAGGCCATTACTGTACATAGGATGTATATGGTAGTGGATGCTGGGACATATATAGGGAGGACTTTCTCGCTCGACATGATAGTATGCTATCTGGTTACTCTTTACCTTAACGTGTATGCTGATTGTCTCTCTGTTACATGTTGGTAAAGCCCTTAGGATGTGTACTTGACTACCTGAACTATGATGCGGATCATACTAGTGGGGACATGGTGGTCCATAAGTACATCCTTCAAAAGTCCCTAGTCGAGGGTGTATCGAGACGGGGCATCGATATACCAGAGTAGACTAGCGTATACCTTCTCGACCCATACAGATGGGCGATGGATGATCCCATATCCATTGGTGTTTGACATCAGAGACGATATACGGGTGCTCAGTAGAGACTGGGTACACTGGACGGACTCGCCGAGAACTCCCAGATGGTATTATACCTTACGTCAGATGGCAGTTCTCTGGTGACACTGGTACAGAGTAGTCTGTTGACCCGAGATCGTCATAGAGACTTGTGTGGTTCCCACTGTGCTTTGATTTCCATCTTACCACGTCCAAGAGGGCGTGCAAAACGGTGGTTTTTGGGTACAGTCCCGAGTCACATGGAGGCAATGAGCGATAGGAGGGGATTCGTCTCTCCCGGTATAGGGGGTTGATGTTGTGCTGTGTTCGATTGGCTATAACAGGAAATCCCTGGCCAGGGTTGCTGAGATTTACTGGTAAGTGTTACCAGTAGTTTCTCGAATTGTTATAGACCTCATATCGACGCGACTTATCGAGCTATTGGGGTCTGACGTTTACCACCCCTAGACGAGATATGCGACATATCAGACGAACAGACCGGACTGTACGGTAGTGTTACTGGTTGGATTCACTAGAGTGTGAGCGGGCTTGCTCGTCGATCTTCTGATCGCTCAATACCCGGGTGGCCGTTACGTTTAGCAGACCGCTTGCGGCTTGTGGGTGTTTGATATGATCATCATCTGCTGCCGGCGTATTGACGAGTCTTTAGAGTCCTACACAGAGGTTTCCTGGCTCAAGCGAAACGAAATAGGAGCGCATATGAGATATGTGCGGGACCGAGAATAATGCGTGTATGTGATACCGTATTTCATTCTCGCGATGAATGTGTCGTATGGTTATATGCGATATAACCTAGTTATCGAATCGAGGGTTGATTCGATAAGCCGATACATTGGATACTAGTCGGTTATATGCGATATGACCGGATCGTTAAATGAAGTGTTGATTTAATGATTTAATGCATAATTATATATTTGATATATTACTTTGCATTAACTAGTATCGGTTCACTTTAAATGGATTTTCTCACTCGGAGGTACACATTGTATATGTGATATACTTTTGTGCACTTGATTGTATCATGTTTGATGATACATGTTTGCTAGGGTTTTTGTGTAAAGATCAAACCATGGTTACATAATAATGGTTAGGGTTTTGTTTTATTCATTTATTTATTTGTTTATTTCTTTTTGGTAAAAGGAAAATGGTGGCTATTTTTGTTCTTTATTGAAGCTTCATGAAGCTTTGAATAAAGTCCACCATTTTTGTTTTATACCTAACCTAACCATTCACCTAACTATAGTTTGCTCTCTACACATAACCATGGTTGTATTATGATATGTTTTGATTTTCTTTTCTATTTTAAATTAACTTATCATAATTCTTATCATAACACTTATCTTCTTCTTCTTCTTCCTCACAAGAAGAAAGCAAGCTCCATCAATGGTGATTGATGGAAATGAGTGAGAAATCCAATTCTAAAGTTTACCCACTTCCTATTTCTTCATCCTCTACCTCTTGCCAAGTAGTAGAGTGTGTTTCCTTCACAAATTTTCATGGCTTGGTGAAGGTGGAGCTTGATCTAGCGATGCCTCGACGTAGATCATCTTCGGCATGGACATCGACGACCTAGCTCGCCTATTCTCCGATGAAGCCAATGCTAGAGCCCGGGAATTCATTTGGAAAGCGAGAGGACTTCATTGCGGAGCTATGGAGGTGGAGCACCGGATCTACAAAGGTTGTATTTCCGTTTCCTTTTAGTTAAGATGTTAACTAGTTTTCATTTTCGCCTAGATTTCTAGCCAACGATCCGTAGTCGGGTTTCTCGGCACCTAGATTTTTTGAAATTGGCATGGTTGATGCCTTGTGAGACCTCTTGGGAGTGCCTAGGAACCCTACAGTATCCATCTATCGACTCTGGTCAGTATCCTCCGGATAACCGCCAGATCCAACCAATCACCGGTAGGTACTAGCCACCCTGTCAGGCTCATCGTCTACTCCACGAAAAACATTTCTCGCCCCGGGGAACCATACCGGGTCCACCATGTACCCGCAATCGGCCTCATCTGCCTCCTCGAATCGGATTTCACATGTCACTTTCAGCACCGAGAAAACACATGGTGGACGCACTGAAATATCATATCAAGGGTAACCGGGTTTTTAAAACAATTACATATTCTCTTTTGAAATATCCACGGTTCCCAAATCCAGAAATATCATGGAAACAACATATCTCAATGCGTAAATCTATGACAAGTCATGACAATCATAAATGATGCAGCAATCAAACGATATGTATAATGCGTATCAATCCTATAGTGCGAGTGTCATGGCAAACACTAACGGTGTGAGTGTAACATACAAATAGTGCTCGTGCAGCTTGAACCGTTAGTGACAGTGCAGTGTTCTATATGTACCGTTTCTATATGCAACAAGTGATGGTATGCTACTATAATATATATGAACACCTATACTAAAATATCCTATAACGTCCAGACGCTTAACGCCATACGGGCGATTTCCCCATAGATGTTAAATCTACTCCCCTGGTCGTGCGCTACTCGTAGCCAACCACCTGCTTCCCTTTCTTTGCTTCGTCCGACGTACCCGCCTGGGAATATAGAATTTACACAAAGAAAATCCACATAAGCAAATATCTCGCAAAACGCGATTTCGAAATCAAACGAGAAACTCGCGTCGTCAACTAAGCGCGCGTGTGTACGATACGCTAAAACGTGTGTATACGCGTCTAAAACAATCCCGACACGCCGCGACACGCTGGATCACAGAACCCACTCACGTATCGCGTGTATCGCGCGAACTAAACGTACTAGAAAAGCGATATATCGTCTCAGATTTTCTTACAGAGAGAAACTTACAAAATTTCATATGCCAAGACCCTGGGAAACACAGCAGACTACCCTAGACAAAACCCTAACACCAATCTCCCAAGTCTGGCCGCAATTTGCGGCCAGAAGGAATATTCCGGCGGCCTGGAAGTTGAATGGAGGTCTCGTACTCTGGTGGTGTAGTCAGGGTCTCCTAAGTAGGCTACAGTTAACTCAGATTTTATCTGAAGTGCCCGGGTCAATAGCAGATCATAGAAAGGTGAAATCTCACTTAAAACGCTAAATTTAGCACAAAATGAAACCCTATGGTATTTTGGCGAAATCTGGGGTTTATCTAGGTTTACTTGGCCCTAATAACACTTAATTAGGCTAGGTTAACCAACACTAACATCACTTGGACAAAATTCCACACAATTCATCAAATCAAGCACTAAATCTCACATTTTACACAAACCGAAGCTAATTCTACACAAGTTAAGAAAACTAGAGAGTTAGGCTCAGAGATTATTCCTTACTAGACCCTAGGTGCAAGGAGAAAGGAGGAGAAGAAGAAGAGGTGTTGCTGCTTGTGCTGGGGGCTGCTGCTGCTGATGCATGCTGCTGCTGCTGTTGCTTGGGCTGCTGCTGCTACTGGTTGCTGTTGTTGTTACTTGCTGTTGCTACTGATGCTGGTGGAGTTGCTACTGCTTCTTCTGCTGCTGCTGTGGCTGAGTGAGTGTGTGTGCGTGTGTGTGTGCGAGAGAATGAGAAAAGTGAGAGTGAGAATGAGAGCACAAGTCAAACACCCCCCTCTCTCTTCATTAAATGAGCATGGCTCATGCCATGAAGCCCATAATCCCTCTCTCTCACCAAGTCAACAAAGAAAATCATTTCCAAAAAAAAACCACATAAATAAAACCCAAAATACTTAATAAGAATCAATTAACTTAAAGAAAATGGGTAACTCCTCCATTCTTGTTAATCATGGTTTAACCACAAATAAGCCCTAATTTGCATGTACAAGTATGTGCATGCCTAGAAAAATTCTAATAAAATACTCATTAAATAGGATAAAATATTTGAAACTCAATTTGGTAAACTTTTTTTTATTAAAAACCATATATTTAAAATATAATTAGCCACTAAACACATCCTAAGGTGTTACAATCTTCCCCCCTTGAAGAAATTCGTCCCCGAATTTAAAAATATACTGCTACGCATACCTTCAAGAGATGAGGGAACTTCTTCCGCATCTCGCCCTCGGCCTCCCAAGTGATCTCTTCACCATTCGGGCTGCGCCAAAACACCTTCACTGATTGCAAGACCTTTGATCGAAGTTTCTTCACCTGCCGGTCCAATATTACGACTCGCTGCTTGGTGAACGAAAGATCGCGCTCGAACTAAATGGTCTGGTGCTGAATCAAGAGAGAAAGGTCATGAAGGTAATTTCAAAGTATCGACACAAAAATATGGGGTGGAAACTCAATAATCTGGGCGAAAGTGCCAAATTAAAAGCAACGAAACTAACTCGCCTTAAGGATCTTAAAAAGACCTGCCATCCTGGGATAAGCTTCCCAAAACTCAACACGTCATTTACCGGAAAAAATCCATAGGAATACATGATCTGCCACTTTGAACTCGAATCTGCGACCATCTTGGTCGGCATATGACCTCTGTCCGAAATGGACAATTCTTATCCTGACCTAAAACAACTGGATCATCTCCGAAGTCTCTAGACTTGCTGGGGTCCAAAAATCCTACAACGCGGAGTTAGAAAAACAGACTAGTGATCGACACGACCTAACCCCTAAACCTAAAGGTTGCCAATTGGAGTGTCTCCTGATAACTGCTATCGAAGGAGAACCTTAACAATGGCGAGTAACGATCCCCAACTGCCGACAACAATTAATACGTACTCATAAATTTAACAAAGAACAACTGAGCAAACTGAGTATAACCGGACGACAAGCATCCGAATGGAGTCACACCCTGACTAAACCTGGGTAGACACCACAACGAAATTTGTGGAGACCTTCCCCCATTCCCTCTTCGGAACGGTTAAAGGTTGCAACTCTCCCGCCGGTCTCAATTGCTCCATCCAAGCTCACAACTGGACAGACACCTTGAAACGAATCCCGAGACATCTCTTTTGCCATCCCTGCCCACCCGTAACCATCTCACAAGTCACGTTAAATGTTGGTGGGACTTGAATGAGTACAGAAAGTTGACCGATGTGTCTGCTCTAGGACATCACGTCTCTACCCAATAATATCAGGTACAAAAACGCGTCCCTAAACTTAGCACACCGTTGTCATAAATCAAGGACTCTGAATCATTACCAAGCCGAACAGATTCAAGTATCTCTGACGAACGAGCGTCGGCGGGCAGTGTCTCGCGAAAGTGATTAAAGAAAAGTGGTCGGGCGCGGACATGAGCAAGCTGCCCCCTCAGTAGAGACGAACTTAAGCTGTACTCAACGATCGCACAAGAACTGTAAATCTGCGGAGGACTATCACAACAATCAAAATCCACTGCAGGAAGATGTACAATAAGCCCTAGTGGTCAGTGAAAATCTGATATGACTCTCGAAAAAGTAGTGTCTCCAAATCTCCAACGCGAAACCACCGCGGCCATCTCCAGAACATGAGTGGGATATTCTTCTCGTACTTCCTCCAAATGTAGGAAAGCCAAAGCGATAACTCCATTGTGTCACCTCAGTACACATTCGAGCCCTACTCACGAACCATCACAGTTAAACCACAAAGTCGCCCGAACCAAAAAGCAAAGAAGGAACTGATGCAGTTGTTAACCGAATCTTCAACTGCCAAAACTTCGCACACAAGCCTCAGTCCAAAGAAAGGAAACCTCCACTCCGGTCAATTCAGTCAACGGTGCAGCACTACACTAGCAATCCTGCCCGAAACGGCGGTAAGAACCTGCTAAGCCCAAAAATCTGCGGACCTCCGTCCTGCTCACAAGTTTGGGCCTAAGTTGTACGGCCACGATCTTCCTCGGAACCATACAAAACCGTCTCCCGTAACTACAAGACCAAGGAGTTAACACAATGAGCCTGAAGGAACACTCCGAGATTCTAGAAAATCACTGGGGCTCTTCTAGTGTCCGCAAAACAAATCCTCAAGTGCTACTCCTATCCCTCAAGACACATTAAATAGACCAGGATGTCATAAATAACACAACAATAACTGGTCGAGGAACGGCCTGAAGAAATCCGGTTCATCGCATCTACGAATGCTGCTAGGGCATTGGTGAATCCAATGACACACCAACACACACAAAGCCCGTAGCACGCACAAGGCAGTCTTCGGAATGTCATCACTCCGAACCCGCAACAATGATGACCTGATCCCAAACAAACTTAGAAAATATCTCGCACTCTGGAGCTGATCGAAGAAATCGCCAATGCGAGGTAAAGGATACCTATCCGCACCGTAAGCCGGTTCAATTGACGATCCATCAATACACAACCTCAATCTGTCGTCTTTCTCCTTAATGAATATAAATAGGAGCTTCCTAATGCGAAACACTCAGACGCACGAGACTCCCCTCCAACAAACAACTCTGCAGCAGATCCTTAAGCTCCTTAGGCTTCGCCGGCCTATCTGAAACAACGTCGGAAAACTCTCGCACGAAAGAAAACCGGTCCTACAAACCAACTATGGCTATGGTATCACGAATGAACGCCAAGAATCCATGACATCTCCTCCAAAAGCCGACTAGCGAAAAAGGCTGGATTCAAGCTGTGAGAGGCGGCACAACTATCCACCTGCAGAACAAGAACTGACTCGCCGGGGAAAACAAAACCTAACTGTTTCCTCACGGTAGTCCACAACGCCTAGCACGTAGCTAACCGGTCCATGCCCAGGAGAACTCCAAGTCCAACATCTCTAGAATGATCAAAACGACAGACGAATCGCTATCTCCTATCCGAAAGGCACACGACCGAATTACGTGTCGCGCAACAAAAGAATCGCTGACAGAAGTTAACACAACAAACGGCTGATCTACCTAACACGACTCTCGTCCTAAACTTGGCACGAAGAGTGGAAACATACGAGTGCATGGATCCGGATCAAACAAATACATCAAAAGAACATACGAATTAAGGATACCTGAAAACTCTGTATTGGACGCCCTCGCGTCCCGATGAGTCGAAGCGAAAACTTGTGACTGCCCTTCACCTATGAGTGACCGAACTCCTCCTCTACCAGACTGACCCCTCTACGCGAATCTTCCGTTTCCACGACGTCTCAGAATACGACCCTGACATGGTGCTAAGGAACAATGCCTGACGAAGTGTTGAAGGCTTCCGCATCGAAAACATCCACACGCTGATTGCTGACCTTCCTGGGGATGAGAGCTGAACAACTGTCCTCGTCCTAAGCCTCTGCTCTGGGCTGGTACACCAGTACGATTCCTCAACTGTTCCGGAACTCTCAAAGTCTCTGGAAGACGTTTCTCGTAAAGTAGGGCTGCATCTACTGGTGCTATGTAGGTGATGGAATACTGTATGATGATCGCAAGGAACAACTGGGTAACAGGGGTGACAACCTCCTGTCGCTACGCTCGAACGGCCTCCACCAGTGAGCCCATCGTCTGGCGCAAGTCCTGCATCTCTTCCACTAGTCTAGCGATCTGATCTGTCGTAGGAGGAACAATCTGCTCTGGTACAACAAGGGTACTACCCGGATCAATCCTCGGCTCGGACGAATCAACTCGAATCTCGGCTCTCGCGGCTGCTCTCTGAGCCCTCGTAGTCCTTGGCGGCATAATGGCTGAAAAGAAAGTAGGATTCGATGAGGATACGGAAATCGAATCACAAGGATGTATACAATCATGAAGGAATTTCAATCAACAAGTCCTAAGGTCGCTTAGGCGGAGTACCATGTCGTGAGTATACCGCGGAACATACGCACGCTACGCCACTCTGCTGCAGCTACCTACTCCATCATACCAGGGTCATCCTACACTCCAAAGGTAAAACCTATGCTCTGATACCAACTTTGTCACGACCCAAAGTCTGGCCCTTGACCGGCACTTAACCACATAACGTCTACAAGCGTAACGCGACTAAGTAAGCCGAAACCCAGAAATCAAAACCAGAAAAAGTATAGAGTGTTTAAACATTTAATAGCAACATTTACTGAAACGTTAAGAAAACCTCAAGTAAACAATCACCATGGTAACAATAGACGATGCCGTAGCGAAGAAAAGAGCAATAAGTGGAAAAACATCACACAAGATAAGAACTGCATAAGTAAAGTAGACTCATAACGAGCTCGACACCAGAATACAAAATAATATACATCATCGTCCTCACACTGGTCTCTAAGTCAAATTCATAAAAGTAGATCGAGAGTACTAGATACAAAATATGTACAATGGAAATAACCGGGTATCACAAACCCACCTAGCAGCAAACAGCTCACGCACCAACTGTAGTAGTATCCGTAGCCAAAAAGATATAGGAAAGCAGCCTGTCGCGACTACTCCGAGGGGAAACCTGCAACACTGTGGCACAACGGGGGTGAGTTGCCAACTCGTGAGTAGTAGATAACATATAAAGATAATCGCGAGTATGCACGTGCTGCGATACTCAACCTATGCCAACAGATAACATCTATATGATGAACTATATGAGCAGTAATCATGCATCAAGTACGATCTAACAACATCTATAAATGATAAGCAGGGTATGCAATAATCGTGCATAGCAAATGCAATCTAATAACATCTATATGATGAGCAAGGTATGCAATAATCGTGCATAGCAAATGTACTCTAATAACATCTATATGATGAGCAAGGTACGCAATAATCATGCATAGCAAATGCAATCTAATAACATCTATATGATGAATAAGGTATGCAATAATCGTGCATAGAAAATGTACTCTATCAGGTACAACAGATACTGGATGAGAGGTAAAATGCTGAATGCTGAGCATGGGAATAATTAATATCTACACGGAATATAAACGTGGAAAATAATCGGTGTCCATCCATATACCCAAATCATGTAAATCTCATAGAATCATGAGTGCCTAGCATTGGCACACTAAAATATCATGAATCATCGTGTCTAGCATCGACACGCAAATCCTCAAGTATCAGGCTCCGTCTGCGGAATCGGCCCTCGGCCCCGGCAGTACGTGTCATCCCGTATCCATCTATCGACTCTGGTCAGTATCCTCCGGATAACCGCCAGATCCAACCAATCACCGGTAGATACTAGCCACCCTGCCAGGCTCATCGTCTACTCCACGAAAAACATTTCTCGCCCCCGGGGAACCATACCGGGTCCACCATGTACCCGCAATCGGCCTCATCCGCCTCCTCGAATCAGCTTTCACATGTCGCTCTCAGCACCGAGAAAACACATGGTGGACGCACTGAAATATCATATCAAGGGTAACCGGATTTTTAAAACAATTACATATGCTCTTTTGAAATATCCACGGTTCCCAAATCCAGAAATATCATGGAAACAACATATCTCAATGCGTAAATCCATGAAAGTATGAAGATATCAATATATGTGTGCACTGGTATTAATATACAGTGTGCATGTGCGAAGGTATGAAAATATCAATATATGTGTGCACTGGTTTGAATATACAACGTGCATGTGCGCAGGTATGAAAATATCAATATATGTGTGCACTGGTATGAATATACAGTGTGCATGTGCGCAGGTATGAAAATATCAAGATATGTGTGCACTGGTATGAATATACAGTGTGCATGTGCACAGGTATGAAAATATCAATATATGTGTGCACTGGTATGAATATACAGTGTGCATGTGCGCAGGTAGAAAATATCAATATATGTGTGCACTGTTATGAATAAACAGTGTGCATGTGCGCAGGTATGAAAATATCAATATATGTGTGCACTGGTATGAATATACAGTGTGCATGTGCGCAGGTATGAAAATATCAATATACGACAAGTCATGACAATCATCAATGATGCAGCAATCAAACGATATGTATAATGCGTAGCAAACCTATAGTGCGAGTGTCATGGCAATCACTAACGGTATGAGTGTAACATACAAATAGTACTCGTGCAGCTTGAACCGTTAGTGACAGGGCAGTGTTCTATATCTACCATTTCTATATGCAACAAGGGATGGTATGCTACTATAGTATATATGAACACATATAACTAAAATATCCTATAATGCCCTGACGCTTAACGCCATACGAGCGATTTCCCCGTAAATGTTAAATCTACTCTCCTGGTCGTGCGCTACTCGTAGCCGACCACCTGCTTCCCTTTCTTTGCTTCGTCCGTCGTACCCGCCTGCGAACCTAGAATTTACACAAAGAAAATCCACATAAGCAAATATCTCGCAAAACGCGATATCGAAATCAAACGAGAAACTCGCGAACTAAGCGCGCGTGTGTACGATACGCTAAAACGTGTGTATACGCGTCTAAAATTATCCCGGCACGCCACGACACGCTGGATCACAGAACCACTCACGTATCGCGCGTATCATGCGAACTAAACGTACTAGAAAAGCGATATATCGTCCTAGATTTTCCTACAGAGAGAAACTTACAAAATTGCATATGCCAAGACCCTGGGAAACACAGCAGACTACCCTAGACAAAACCCTAACACCTATCTCCCAAGTCTGGCCGCAATTTGCGGCCAGAAGGAATATTCCGGCGGCCTGGATGTTGAATGGGGGTCTCGTACTCTGGTGGTGTGGTCAGGGTCTCCCAAGTAGGCTACAGTTAACTCATATTTTATCTGAAGTGCCCGGGTCTATAGCAGATCACAGAAAGGTGAAATCTCACTTAAAAACGCTAAATTTTGTACAAAATGAAACCCTATGGTATTTTGGCGAAATCTGGGGTTTATCTAGGTTTACTTGGCCCTAATAACACTTAATTAGGCTAGGTTAACCAACACTAACATCACTTGGACAAAAGTCCACACAATTCATCAAATCAAGCACTAAATCTCACATTTTACACAAAACGAAGCTAATTCTACACAAGTTAAGCAAACTAGAGAGTTAGGCTCAGAGATTATACCTTACTACTAGGTGCAAGGAGAAAGGAGGAGAAGAAGAAGAGGTGCTTTTGCTTGTGCTGGGCGCTGCTGCTGCTGCTGCTGGGCATGCTGCTGCTGCTTGTGCTGCTGTGGCTCGGGCTGCTGCTACTACTGGTTGCTGTTGTTGTTACTTGCTGTTGCTGCTGATGCTGGTGGAGTTGCTGCTGCTTCTGCTTCTGCTGTTGTGGCTGAGTGAGTGTGTGTGTGTGAGAGAGAGAATGAGAGAAGTGAGAGTGAGAATGAGAGCACAAGTAAAACACCCCCCGTCTCTCTCTCTCTCTTCATTAAATGAGCATGGCTCATGCCATGAAGCCCATACTCCCTCTCTCTCACCAAGTCAACAAAGAAAATCATTTCCAAAAAAAAAACAAATAAATAAAACCCAAAATACTTAATAAGAATCAATTAACTTAAAGAAAATGAGTTACTCCACCATGCTTGTTAATCATGGTTTAACCGCAAATAAGCTCTAATTTGCAGGCACAAGTGTGAGCAAGCCTAGAAAAATTCTAATAAAATACTCATTAAATAGGATAAAATATTTGAAACTAAATTTGGTAAACTTTTTATTAAAAACCATATATTTAAAATATAATTAGCCACTAAACACATCCTAAGGTGTTACAATCTTCCCCCCTTAATGAAATTCTTCCCCGAATTTAAAAATATGTTGCTACGCATACCTTCAAGCGATGAGGGAACTTCTTCCGCATCTCGCCCTCATCCTCCCAAGTGATCTCTTCACCATTCGGGCTGTGCCAAAACACCTTCACTGATTGCAAGACCTTCGATCGAAGTTTCTTCATTTGCCGGTCCAATATTACGACTGGTTGCTTGGTGAACGAAAGATCGCGCTCAAATTAAATGGTCTGGTGCTGAATCAAGCGAGAAAGGTCATGAAGGTAATTGCAAAGTATCGACCAAAAAATACGGGGTGGAAACTCAATAATCTGGGCGAAAGTGCCAAATTAAAAGCAACGAAACTAACTCGCCTTAAGGATCTTAAAAAGACCTGCCATCCTGGGATAAGCTTCCCAAAACTCAACACGTCATTTACCGGAAAAAATCCGTAAGAATACATGATCTGCCACTTCGAACTCGAATCTGCGACCATCTTGGTCGGCATATGCCCTCTGTCCGAAATGGACAATTCTCATCCTGACCTAAAACAACTGGATCATCTTCGAAGTCTCTAGACTAGCTGGGGTCCAAAAATCCTACAACGCGGAGTTAGAAAAACAGACTGGTGATCGACACGACCTAACCCCTAAACCTAAAGGTTGCCAATTGGAGTGTCTCCTGATAACTGCTATCAAAGGAGAACCTTAACAATGGCGAGTGACGATCCCTAACAGACGACAACAATTAATACGTACTCATAAACTTAACAAAGAACAACTGAGCAAACTGAGTATAACCGGACGACAAGCATCCGAATGGAGTCACACCCTGACTAAACCTGGGTAGACACCACAACGAAATTTATGGAGACCTGCTCCCATTCCTTCTTCGGAACGGTTAAAGGTTGCAACTCTCCCGCCGGTCTCAGTTGCTCCACCCAAGCACACAACTGGACAGACACCTTGAAACGAATCCCGAGACTTCTCTTTTTCCATCCCTGCCCACCCGTAACCTTCTCACAAGTTACGTTAAATGTTGGTGGGACTTGTATGAGTACAGAAAGTTGACCGATGTGCCTGCTCTAGGACTTCACGTCTCTACCCAATAATATCAAGTACACAAACGCGTCCCTAAACTTAGCACACCCTTGTTACAAATCAAGAACTCCTAATCATTACCCAGCCGAACAGACTCTAGTATCTCTGATGAACGAGCGTCGGCGGGCAGTGTCTCCCGAAAGTGATTAAAGAAAAGTGGTCGGGCGCGGACATGAGCAAGCTGCCCCCTCAGTAGAGACGAACTTAAGCTGTACTCAACGATCGCACAAGAACTGTAAATCTGCGGAGGACTATCACAACAATCAAAATCCACTGCAGGAAGTTGTACATTAAGCTCTGGTGGTCTGTGAAAATATGACATGAATCTCGAACAAGTAGTGTCTCCAAATCTCCAACGCGAAACCACCGCGGCCATCTCCAGATCATGAGTGGGATATATTTCTCGTACTTCCTCCAAATCTAGGGAAGCCAAAGCAATAACTCCATTGTGTCATCTCAGTACACATTCGAGCCCTACTCACGAACCATCACAGTTAAACCACAAAGTCGCCCGAACCAAAAAGCAAAGAAGGAACTGATGCAGTTGTTAACCGAATCTTCAACTGCCGAAACTCCGCACACAAGCCTCAGTCCAAAGAAAGGAAACCTCCACTCCGGTCAATTCAGTCAACGGTGCAGCACTACACTAGCAATCCTGCCCAAAACGGCGGTAAAAACCTGCTAAGCCCAAAAATCTGCAGACCTCCGTCCTGCTCACAAGTCTGGGCCTAAGCTTTACGGCCACGAACTTCCTCGGAACCATACAAAACCGTCTCCCATAACTACAAGACCAAGGAGTCAACACAACGAGCCTGAAGGAACACTCCGAGAATCTAGCAAACCGCTGGGGCTCTCCCAGTGTCCGCAAAACAAATCCTCAAGTGCTACTCTGTTGGATATAGTGCCTTCAAAGTCAATTATTGGATCGCAGGTACGTGATTGCTATGATTGAGGGAGGACCTATAACGATATGACAGTCTTGCTCGAGATGATAGTATGCTATCTGGTTTGTCATTATCATCGTGTACATGCTTTACTTCACTATTGCATGTTGATAGAGCCCATGGGATTCTTGCTTGACTGCCAGCTGTATGATGGCGATCATATACGTGGGAGCTGAGATCGATAAGCACATCCTTAAAGTGTCACTAGTCGTGGGAGTTTCGAGACAGGGCATCGACACTACAGAGTAGACTAGTGTATACAGTCGAGACCCCGACGAGGGGCGGTGGCCGGTCTCACAAGCCGTTGGTGTCAGTTGCTTCACTTAAGATGTGTTAATGTATATGCCCTAGAGGCCATTACTGTATCATACTAGTTTGTATATTACTTAATGGAAGCTTGGGATATTCACCTTGTATAGACAATCTTGCTCAAAATAGTAGTATGCTACTTGGTTTGTTTCTACTTTAATGTGTACTTGTGTTTCATTTAGTATATCACCTATACACATTTGTGGAGCCCTTAGGATCTTTGCTTGATTACCAGCGTTGTGATGGCAGTCACACTCGTGGGGGCTGGGTAATCCATAAGCACATCCTTATGCAGGTCTCTAGTCATAGGACTATCGAGACAGGGCATCGATACTCCGGAGTAGACTAGCGTATGCGCTTCTCATCCCAGCAGGGGAGACGGTCTGTCCCACAGCCGTCAGTACGTCGTACTTGAGATAATATGCGGGTGCTCGTTAGGTTACGAGTATACTGGACAGGACTCGTCGGGAACTGTTGGTTGGTACTATACCTATCGTCAGTTATCAATTCCTAGGTGACATGAGTACAGCTTAGTCCGCTGACTTGACACTGTCACTTCGCCTCGAGTGTGTTCCCACTGTACTTTGATTACTACCCTACCACGGCTCAATGGAGTCGTGCAATAGGTAGAAGTTGGGTGCAGTCCCGATGCACTTGGAGGCAGTGACGGTTAGACAGGATTCGTCCCTCCCGGTATTGGGGGTTGATATCGCGCTGTGTCTAAGAGAGCCATTACACAAATTCCCTAGCCAGGGCAAGCGAGATATACTGGTAGGTTTCCAGTGTTATCTCAGGGTGTTCTGGGCTACACTCCGACACGACTTGTACCGCTATTAAGGGACTGACGTTTACCGCCCCCCTAGGCCCGCCATGCGATATTCTCAGACGAACAGACCGGACTGTACGCAGATTGTCACATTCAGGCTCAGTAGGAGTTCAGATGGGTTTCACCTCGTCCGTCTTCTTATCGGCATCTACCTGGGGGGCGTTACGCATAGCTAGTGCCGCTTGCGATCTGTGGTTAAACCCACTTCCAGCGTAGGGTCAGTCTTTAGAGGCCCACACAGAAAGCTATTCTCCTTTAGGCAAAAGAGTAGAGGTCGCATGGTTTTGCGACAGGGTTCGGTCACATCCGTGCACTTGTGAACGTTTAATGTCCGGGCAGTTATCACTAGCGGGCTTTGGTTTAAGCCAGATCCTAGTGTACGTTTTGGGATTGGTTTTATCTCGTTTGTATTCGTGTTCCTCGGAACGCGGATGCGGGTGTGTATGCACGGTTGACAGAGAGACAGAGGCAGAGGATTCTCATTAGGGTTGTTGACTTTGACTTTTTCTAACCCCTAATGAGAATAAGAAATATGATTAATGATAATATTAATTAAGTATTATTGTGCCATGGTTGGGTTGAAAGGTTGACTTTGTTGACTTGTTGACTTAGTTGACCGGTTGACTAGGTTGGACTTGTTGACCATCTTCATTACAATGGCTATCATTTCATGGCAAAGACTTTTGCTTGCTTGATTACTTTACAAAATGAGTGCATGAAATGATATTGCCTTTTGAAATGATAACAACCATCACATAATACTCAATTATTATTATTTGTTATGATTATTTTGGATTATGAGAGCAAGGGTGAGAAAAGTCTTTCTCATTCTATCATTCTCATTCTCTCTCATCCTCAAGCTCTCCTTCTTCCTCTTGCTCTCTCTCTAGTTCATGGTTCTATTGTCTCATGTGTTGAGAAGCAAGAACCATAGAGATAAAACCCAAAATACTTCTCTACTCATCCTAGTATACAAGGTCTAGCAAACCAAGTGTTCTAGTTTCCTCAAGATTGAGGTTGGAGCCAAAGGTAGAAGCATTCAGGTGGATCCATCTTCGGCACAAGGAGACGATGAGGAGAGAACCATCCGACCACCACAAGGAGTCGAAGAGAAGGACTTCAAGTTAAGGTATAACCCCCTAACCGAGTAGGTAAAACTCTTAGTTAGGTTGTTAGATAGTTGTTTAACAAAGATCCGTATTTTGAGTCCATGTTACCCACCAAAGAAAAATCGTTTTTCACCATTTCCGCAACCCTAAAGAACCGGGGACGGGTAACATGGACTTACAGTGGTATCAGAGCCTAGTTAAACACTATCTAACATGTTAGCGAAGTAACTAGAAGTTCGATCGGAGAAAAAGTCACGAAACATGCCAGGAATTCAAAATTTCTGTCGATTTTTAAACTGCTATAAAAATTATTTAACATATACAAAGAATCGACTCAGGTTTTTTAGTGTACACTGCAGAAAAACGATCCACAGTACCGACCAACTCACCGCAGAAACGCAGCAAGAACAGCTTCTTGCCGCGGATCCGCGACCGAGTTGACTCAGCCGTGGATCGGTTTTGCTGCAGTGTATTTATTGGGGTGTTTTGGGATTTTTGGAATATGATTTTTCTGCCCAGATTTTCCAGAAAGCAAAATTTGTTTTTGGGGTTTAAAAATTCGTATTTTGATCGAACATCTAAAGACTTTAGCTAACGGGTTTATATCTGTGATGTGATATATGTATTGAACGTCTGCTAATCGCTATACGTCGATTAGTGGGGGTTAAACATATCTGTGATATGTAATGTTGATGGTATGTGTATATGAATTCATTGGATTTTCGCGGATGAATAGCCGGGGGATTGTGAGATGAGAGTTTTCTTTTTCTTTCAATTTATGTAATTTGTAATTGATGTAATATTATTTATATGGCCGCACAACCGGGATGGGGTTGTAGCTGTCATTGTATAATTTCTTTTACTGTTTTTGCTCCTAGGATAGACCCAAGGTGGGGTGCACAAACTACCGGGTATCTCGAAGTGCCGAGTGGCCTACTCACGGTGTTGAGGGAGGTTGCTTCACTTCGGGTACTTGGCGGGTAGTTTGCCGCACCCGTAGGGGTCTAGGGTGGGGTCTTGGCTATTCATCACGACCGTGTAATCCGCTCTTCGTTACAGGCTCGTACGGAATGCGGATTCCTAGTATATCCAATGTGTTCATCTGTGATTTGGAATGGCTATCATTGCATGTGACGAATGTGTATATCTATATATGATATCTATTTAGGCGTTGCTTATGTTTTGCATCCGCGCTAGTCCAGCCCCCACTCTGTCGTTAGTTAAGTAACCTAACGAGTAATGATGGGCCCCATGGCGAATGCGGATGGCATAAGTGCACGTCATATTTTCGTTGTTTTCTTCAATGGTTGGATTAAATGATAGGACACATTAAAATTAATGCAAGAAAATAAACCAAAGTTGAGTCGTTGGAACACTTTCAAAACCACTCGGTTTCTTTTCAAAAACAACTTTTAAACGCGGAGCTTAAGCCACTCCTTTTAAAAGCTATCTCATTCCATCGATTATATCAAGTTTACCATGTTCACGGTTTAACCAAAACCATTCGTAGCCCTCCGTCGTTTCACATGGATAGTCAATAGTATTCAAGCTATGTTTGTTGGCCAAAGTCAAGGCATAGTGATTGGTAGCTATTGGGTATTCATGTGCAGCATAGATAGATGTGTTGGTTTGGGACAGTCGTACTGCCTTGTTGGCCAAAGTCAAGGGTAGGTACGGGTGGGTTCAAATTAACCTGGAGAATGACGGGTAGAACTTGACATGTGACTTATGATTTGTTGGCCAAAGTCAAGGTCATAAGAGCATGCGGAAAAAATCCACATCGGGAGTTTCAAAAGAAACTAAAACTTGCTAGCGCTGCATACCATTTGGAGTGTGATGATTCTGGTAGGATTCCTTCAGTTTTGTCACGCGATGATATTTGGATCCCGATCCTACTGTGAGTATATGCTACTCCTCGGGAAATTTCTCACTTAACGATCAATGCTATAAACCAAGTAGGTGTCTAGAAAGGTGTTAGCGGGGCTACGCCCACAGGGAAAAGTGGTTATTTAATTAAGGAACTTCGCGAAAGCGTTGGAAAATCTCCCACGAAGTACCAACACTGGCCTGGCTGAACGGTTAAGCAAGTATTGTACGGTGAGATTGATCCCGACTAATTCTTCCTTTTTGGTTTGAGGAGGGATTCGAGAGACAGTGGGAGCCATCCTGTTTAGACAAATTAAAAACCACTCTAAACTTGCAAGAGCATCATGCTAAAGTGTTTCATGCTAAAGTGTTTTTTCTCTCTCTCCTAATTGCAGCGACCAAACATCATGACTGGACTTAAGTTACTACTAGATAAAAACATACTGACATGGCCAAACTACAAAGATTGGCTCAGGAATGTCAAAATGGCAATCACTTATGACAAGTTGGGGTATCTCCTTACCACCAAAGCTCCCCCTGTCTCAGGTCCCAAAACCAGCGTCGCGGATAAGGAAATCCGTAAGACCTGGGAAATCGACTGCGCGAAGTCCAAGTGCCTCGGGCTTGCCTCTATGGACAATGAACATCAGAGGAGGCACGAGAATATGGACCTTGAATCCATATTTCTCCATACAAAAGAACTGTATGGAGAGCAGTCCCGTATCGCTAGATACGAAGTCTCGAAAAAGCTATTTTCGGCGAGATTGTCCGTCGGATCATCAGTAGCGGAACACGTGCTTAAGATGATTGGCTTCATTGAGGAGCTCGCGGACCTTGGGACCATGTTAGAGAACGAGCTCTACACGAACTTGATTCTCCAGTCCCTTCCTTCCACTTACGCCCAGTTTATCCTGAACTTCAACTTGCAAGAAAAGGAAGTTGAACTTTCAAGAACTCCTCAACATGCTGAGGAGTGCAGAGGGCACCCTACAGAAAGGTAGGGAAACATCCACTTTGTTTGTAGGAGGATCTTGCTCTTCTAGGTCCAAGACGAAAGCCAAGGGAAAGAAGAAGAAAACCCCCACCAAACCAAGGGGCGGTGTTAGTAAAGTAGATACGAAGGGAAAGGCAAAGGCAACAAAGATAGCGGGAAAGCTTGTGGGAAAGGAAGAGTGCTTTTACTATCACAAGAGTGGACACTGGAAAAAGGATTGCAGGGCTTGGAAGGCCAGAAACCAGGATCTGAAGCACATTGCGGCTTCAGCTTCAGGTGTGCATGTTATTGAAAACTGTCAATCAATAAACTCTACATCCTAGGTATTGGATACCGGATCAGGATCGCATATCTGTAATTCTTTACAGGCACTGAGAAGGCGTAGGGTTTTTGAAGGCAGGCGATATGACCCTCAGAGTTGCAAATGGAGCTGGCATGGATGCTGAGTCCGTGGGGGACTATCACCTGGGAATGTCAGATGGACATGCTTTGGTTTTGCGTGATTGTTATTTTGTACCCAATGCAACCTGTAATATCATATCTGTATCTTTATTATCTAAAGAAGGTTATGAATTTGCATTTGTAAGTAATATTGTGAACATTCACCTCAATCGAGTTTCGATTGGGTCAGGTACATTAAGCAATGGTATATACGTATTAAACCAACCAAAAATTTTCAATGTCCAGAATACACACAAAAGAAAGTCTCCGGAAACAAATCAGGCTTTCTTATGGCATTGTAGACTGGGTCACATCAATGAGAGATGGTTGACGAAATTACATATAGAAGGATATTTGGATCCGTTCGAATATCAATCATATGCAACTTATCAATCCAGTCTCGAAGGAAAGATGACAAAGACTCCGTTCACTAGACACGGAGTAAGAGCGAGCGAGCTCTTGGGACTCGAACACAGCGACGTGTGCGGTCCAATGTCTACACATGCGCGAAGCGGTTATTCTTACTTCATTACTTTTATGGATGACTTTTCAAGTTACAGATATGTCTTCTTAATGAAACATAAATCCGAAGCCTTTGGAAATTTCCAGGAATATAAGAATGAAGTAGAAAAACAAACCGGAAAAAGTATCAAGACATTGAGATCTGATCGAGGTGGTGAATACTTGAGTGCCGAGTTCCTGGATTACCTAAAAGAGAATGGAATTCTCTCTCAGCTTACTCCTCCATACACTCCGCAACATAACGGTGTATCGGAGAGACGGAACCGGACCCTATTGGATATGGTACGTTCCATGATGAGTAACGCTGAGTTACCGCGATCATTCTGGGGATATGCACTAGAATCAGCTGCATACCCTTTGAACCGAGTTCCAACTAAGACTGTGCCTACCACACCATATCAGATATGGTGTGGGAAGAAACCCTATCACATTAAGACATGGGAATGTCCAGCTTTTGTCAAAAAGCAGCATGCGGACAAACTCGAGGCACGCTCAGTACAGTGCAAGTTTGTGGGATATCCAAAGAACTCCAAGGGATATTTCTTCTATTGCGAGGAGGAACAAAAGATTTTTGTTTCTCGACAAGCCCACTTCTTGGAAACTGAGTTTTTGGAAAATCAGATAAGTGGGAGCGCAATGGAACTGGAAGAAATTCCAGAACCACGAGCTATTACTGAAAGCTTAGTAGAACCATAGGGTTCGAAAGATCGGGAAATTCCTGCGCCACTCCGCAGGAGTAGTAGGCAGTCTCATCCGCCCGAGAGATACTACGGATTTCTCATAGACGGGGATAGAGAGGATTGCATCATTGATAGTGATGAGCCGACTAGCTTCCAGCAGGCCATTCAGAGCGTTGACTCGGTAAAATGGCTGGATGCAATGCGGACCAAAATAGAGTCCATGTACACCAACAAAGTATGGACGTTGGATGTTGCACGAGATGGGGTAAAACCCGTAGGATGCAAGTGGATCTTCAAAAGGAAGATTGGTGTAGATGGATAGGTTGAGTCCTATAAGGCTAGACTTGTTGCAAAGGGTTTTCGTCAAAGGCCTGGTTTGGACTATGACGAAACCTTTTCTCCAGTGGCTATGCTGAAATCCATTCGGATCCTTCTTGCCATTGCTGCCTTCCACGATTATGAGATTTGGCAGATGGACGTAAAGACCGCTTTTCTAAATGGAAATTTAGAGGAGTGTGTCTATATGGACCAGCCAGAGGGTTTCATTTAGAGTGGGAGCAGCGGAAAGGTGTGCAAGTTGCTTAAGTCCATCAATGGACTAAATCATGCATCGCAGAGTTGGAACATCTGTTTTGATGAGACGGTCAAAGAATTTGGCTTTATCAAAAATCCAGATGAACCATGCATCTATAGTAGATTTATAGCAAGAACTGTCGTATTCCTCGTTTTATACGTGGATGACATTCTCTTAATAGGAAATCACATTCCTATGCTACAATCTGTCAAAGGGTTCTTGTCACACAGGTTCTCCATGAAAGACCTGGGTGATGCCGCTTACATTCTGGGGATCCGGATCTATCGTGACAGATCCAAAAGGATATTAAGACTTTCACAGTCCAGGTACATCGAAACCATACTGAGAAGATTCGGTATGGAAGATTCCAAGCGCGGTAATCTACCGGCTTGTCACGGGATCACCCTCTCCAAGGAGATGTCTCCCAAGACTGATTTGGAAAGGGATCGCATGTCTATTATACCCTACGCTTCTGCGGTAGGCTCTATAATGTATGCGATGTTGTGTACCAGACCAGATATAGCTTATGCACTGAGTGTGGTAAGCCGGTATCAGTCAAACCCTTGGGAGAAGCACTGGATAGCGGTAAAGAACATTCTGAAGTACCTGAGAAGGACTAAGGAGATGTTCTTGGTGTATGGCGGAAAATACCTCCAGATCGAGGCCTTTGCTGACTCCAGCTTCCAGAGTGACAAGAATGATTCCAAGTCCATGTCGGGTTATGTCTTTACCCTCAATAGAGGGGCGGTGTGTTGGAAGAGTTCCAAACAGGAAACCGCTGCTGACTCGACGATGGAAGCGGAATATATCGCTGCTGCAGATGCCACAAAAGAAGCCATCTGGATAAGGATATTCTTGACAGAACTTCAGGTGGTTCCATCCATTGTTGATCCAATACCTCTGTATTGCGACAAAAACGGGGCTATAGCTTTAGCGAAGGAACCCAGGTCCCATCAGAAGTCCATACACATCTTGAGGCGGTATCACCTGATCAAGGAGATCGTGGGTCGCCAGGAGATCGAGGTTCGGAGAGTTTCTACAGAAGATAACACTGCTGATCCATTCACGAAGGCCTTACCCCAGACTCAGTTTGAGCGGCTGATCGAGATGATAGGTCTTCGATACGCCAGTATATGGCCTTAGTGCAAGTGGGAGATTGTTAGTGTATATGCCCTAGAGGCCATTATTGTAACATACTAGTTTGTATATTACTTAATGGAAGCTTGGGATATTCACCTTGTATAGACAATCTTGGTCAAAATAGTAGTATGCTACTTGGTTTGTTTCTACTTTAATGTGTACATGTGTTTCATTTAGTATATCACCTATACACATTAGTGGAGCCCTTAGGATCTTTGCTTAATTACCAGCGTTGTGATGGCAGTTACACTCGTGGGAGCTGGGTAATCCACTGCCACATCCTTATGCAGGTCCCTAGTCGTAGGACTATCGAGACAGGGCATTGTTCAGTTGATAAAACTGCACATTTGTATTACATTTTTCCTACCATTTTCATATTAAAAAAAGGACTTTATTATAATATATTATACATATGAGGGTTTATGTGTAAAAACACCATTTTCCATGTGTTAATATATTTTAAATAGTATTTGGTAGAAAAATGTATGCAAATAAATTCATTGACCAAAACCCAGTAGAACTAAGTCTACTAAATATTATTTGAGATTATTGTGCAGAATTTTCCAAGTTGTTATGCAGAATTTATCAAGCAAATCAAGTTGTTGAAGAAAACTTGCCAAATTAAGAAGCAAAACTTGGAGACCAAGTCTGGAAGCAACCGAGAGAAGATTTCTGAATTCTGAAGGTGCCTAGGATTGCCACATGTCACAATCACAAAGCCCAAGAAAAATCATCAAGAGATCTCCAACTTTGGCCGCGGAACCGCGGCCAAACCCCCCTGTTGGCCGCGGATCCGCGGCAATCTAGAGGGATCATTTGCTAAGATTTTGTGGCTTAAATGTATGCTATATTTTACCAACTTTTCAATCAAAAGATTCTGTCTTTGCACTATAAAAGGGCACAGAGAGCCTCTTGGAAAAGTTATCAAGCCGAAGCCATCACGAAGCCCCAGACGCTCACGCATCCAGGCTGATCATCAACGGTTCATCTACCTCTTTGGAAGAGATCGAGAAGCAACTAGTTTTGTAATCATTTTCTAAGGAATAAAGTGTAGATTGTTCAAGTTGATTAATAAAGGTTGTTGTTTTATTTTATTCTTTTGCATTTTACATTATGTTTTCCCTCTCTGTCTTTTCATCTTCTTTTTCCAACATGCGCGAGTAATTCTCCGCTTGTTAGGGTTCGTAGGATTAGGGTAGGCTAACGGACGATGAACATCTCTAAACCCTTTTTATGTCACGGCCCGAATATTTCGACTCGTGACCGGCACTTAACCACGCTACGTCTACAGGCGTAACGCGACTAAGTAAGCCGAACCCAGAAATCAAAACCATTTAAAAATAGTGAGTGTTGAAAACATTTAGTTAAAACATTTAGAAAACCTTAAATAATTCAATAAGTTCTTTTAAAGTTACTTAATCATTTAAATAATTTTGGCAGCATTTCCTTTGTAAAAGTAGCCCCGAGACCGGGTATAAAAGAGGATATGAGTAAAAATGAGATATAATGAAACAAAACATTCCCAAACGGGAGCAATCACGCCCAACGGCGGAAACCATCATCACAAGAGTAATACACGACGCCGTAGCGAAGAATGAGCAATAAGTAAACATCACAGAATATAAAGTGCGTATAAAAACAGTCGGCTCCCACGAGCTCGACACCAGAATACAAAATATACATCATCATCCTCACACAGTATCTAAGTCCAGTACATAAATGGTAGATGGAGAATACTAGATACAAAAAGGGATACAGTAAAAGTAATCAGATACCATAACCCACCCAAATGCAAAACAGCTCTCGCCGCAACTGTCGTGGTATCTGTAGCCAAAAGATGCAAAAGACAGCCTGCCGCGACTATGCTGAGGGCAACCTGCAAATACTGTGGCACAACGGGGGTGAGTTGCCAACTCGTGAATAGAGATAACATATAAAGGTAATTGCGAGCATGCACGTATTGCGCTACTCTAACAAATGCCAGCAGATGATATCAATGCGTGATAAGCAGTATGTGCAATAATCATGCAGATGCTCTGTCAGGTAAAATAACTACAGGATGAGATATATGGTAATCAATGCTGAGCATGGGATAAACAACATCTACACAGAATATCAACGTGGAAAACAATCGGTGCCCACAACTGCACCCAAATCCCAAATAACGCAGGCGCTGGCACACCCATCGGCCCTCAAATACTGTAAATCTCCGAGAAATCACGAGTACCCAACATCGGCACCCCAAATATCATAAAATACTCGTGTCCATCATCGACACGCAAATCCTCATATATCGGGCTCCGTCAGTCCGGATCAGCCCACGGGCTCCGTCTGCGATATCGGCCCTCGGCCCCGGCAGTATGGATCATCTCGCATCCATCTCTCGACTCTGGTCAGTATCCCCCGGATAACCTCCAGGTCCAACCAATCACCGGTAGGTACTCGCCACCCTGCCAGGCTCATCGTCTACTCCACGAAAAACATTTCTCGCCCCAGGGAACCATACCGGGTCCACCACGAACCCGCAAACGGATCATCCATCTCCTCGAATCGGGTTTCAAGCACACGTCTCAGCACCGAGAAAACGCGTGGTGGACGCACCGAAATATCATTTCACGAGGAACCGGGTTTTCAAATAGTGCATCTTTTCTTAAAAATCCCACAGTCCTCAAAACCAGAAATCACATGAAAATCCAACACCAAGAAGTAAATCCAATGCGATGTGCTATGTACATCAATCCATGATATAGGTATAAGGGAAAACCGCTTTTAAAATTAGTTTCCGTTTTTAAAGATATCATGCGGCTCCCAATTTCCATGAAAGTCATATCGAATCATATGTGAAATGAACTACAGCAATATAAGCATGGCAGTTCTACAGTGAGTGTGTCATGGCAATTACTAACGGTGTGTGTGTAACATGCAGATTAGTGCTCGTGCAACATAAACCGTTAGTAATAATGCGGTGTTCTATAAATTCTAAGTTTACATAAAGCAGGGAATGCCATATGCAATGACAGTCCATGAGGTAATGCAACATATAACAATAAGGTCCAATCAGCCCTGACGCATAACGCCATGCGGGCGATATCCCCGTAGATGTTAAATTTACTCACCGAAGTCTCGCGCTAAGTGTAGCCGACGACTTGCTTGCCCTTCTTCACAGCGTCCGTCTCACTCGCCTGCGAACTTAGAATCTCATAACATATATCACACATAAGCTCAATTTCACAAAAAACGTGATATTAAGGTCAAACTAGAAACCCGTGTCGCAAACTAAGCGCGCGTGTGCGCGATACATTAAAACGTGTGATCACGCGCCTGGAACTACCCTGACGCGTCGCAATACGCAGAAACCCCAAACCCACACGCGTATCACGCGTGTCGCGAAGGTTTAAAATACGAGAAATAGGTATTAAGCCCCAGATTTTTCTGTAGTAAGAACCAAACAAAATTGCACATGCCAAGAGTCTAAGGGTTGCGACAGACACCTATAGGACCAAACCCCAACCCAAACCGTACCTATCTGGTCGCAAATTGCGGCCAGATCGAATATTTCGGCGGCCAGAACAAAGGATATGGGGTCGGGTTCTACCTGGGGTATCAGTACCTAACCACTATACTGCAGTCTTCTAAAAATTATTCTGAACTCACCGGGTCGATAGCAGTTTACGGAAACACAAATTTTTCTTAAAAAAGATGAATTCGCATCAATTAGGAATCTGGTGGTATTTTAGTGCAATGGGGGCTAAGCTGGGTTAATATGGCCCTAACAACACTCTATCAACCTATTAAAACCAAATCAAACATCACTTGCTAAAGGTTCCCACTAATCACCACATATCGCACTAAATCGCACCAATAAACACTAACCGAAGCAAAACTACACTAAACAAGTAAACTAAGGAGTAAGTTCAGGAAATATACCCCACACTCGACCCTAGGGAGCTGGAGGAAGAAGAAGAAGTGGAGGGAAGGAGCTGCAGCTGGAGTTGCTGCTGTTGCTGCTGCAAACTGCCGCTACTGCTGCTCACTGATGCTGTTGCTGTTGCTGGAATGTTTGCTGCTGCTGCTGTGATGCCTGCTGCTGTTGCTGGGGATGCGGGCTGCTGCTGCTGCTGGGAAGGTAAGTGGGGGTGTGTGTGTGAGTGAGGTAGAGAGAAAACAACAAAAGAATGAGAGGGAATCATAACCCCAACTTGTCAACCCCTCCATTCTCTCTCTTCATTAAATGCAAGCATGGCTTAAGCCATGATGCATTCTCTCTCTCTCTCATTCTCACCAAGTCAACACCCAAAGAAAATTCAAATTAAAGCAACTATTAATTAACTAATTAAACTTAATTAAAATCCAAAAGACTTAATCCCTATGATTAACCCACCATGGTTACTAATCATGGTATTACCTCATTTAAAACCCCTAGTTTACATGCACATGTGTGTGCAAGCCTAGGAAAATTCTAGAAAAATATTTATTAAATTAGGAAAATTACTTGAAACACAATTTGGTAAACTTTTTATTAAAAACCCAATATTTAAATATAATTAGTCACTAAACACATCCTAAGGTGTTACAATCTCTCCCCCTTAAAGAAATTCGTCCCCGAATTTCAAAATCTAACTACACGTACCTTCGAAAAGACGGGGGTACTTCCTCCTCATCTCGCTTTCGGTCTCCCAAGTGACCTCCTCGCTGCTCGGACCACGCCAAAGTACCTTGACTGAAGGAATGTCTTTCGATCTCAATCTCTTCACTTGTCGATCCAAGATCATCACCAGCTGCTCTGCATAGGAAAGGTCGCGCTCAAGCTGGATCGTCGGATACTGAATCGCATGCGAAAGATCATGATGATATCGGCGGAGCATCGAAACATGAAATACGGGGTGCACATCTGGAAAACTGGGAGGGAGGGCTAATCGGTACGCAAATGCACCCAAGCTCGAGGATCTCGAAGGGGCCCACATATCTAGGACTGAGCTTCCCCTTCTTTCCAAACCTCATCACACCTTTCATTGGGGAGACCCTCAAGAAAACATGATCACCAACCGAAAACTCAAGTCTGCGTCGCCGACGGTCTGCATAAGATCTCTGCCTACTCTGGGCTGCTCTCATCCTATCGCGAATCAACTGGATCTTCGCGGTCGTCTCCTCAACAATTTGTGGCCCTAAGATACTGCTCTCACTGAGCTCTGTCCAACAGGTGGGCGATCTGCATCTCCTCCCATAGAGAGCCTCAAATGGTGCCATCTGAATGGTCTCCTGGTAGCTGTTATTGTAGGAGAACTCTACTAAGGGCAAGTGATGATCCCAGCTACCTCCGAAATCTAATACACAAGCTCTGAGCATGTCCTCGAGAGTCTGAATAGTCTGCTCTGACTGTCCGTCGGTCTGCGGATGAAATGCTGTACTGAAACTCAAGCGAGTGCCCAAAGCCTCCTCAAGCCTCTGCCATAATCGGCTGGTAAACTGGGTGCCTCTGTCGGACACAATACACGTCGGGACTCCGTGTAGTCGCACAATCTCGTCGATGTAGATCTGGGCATACTGAGTAAATCCAAAAGTCGTCTTCACTGGCAGGAAGTGAGCCGCTTTCGTCAAACGATCTACGATCACCCAAATGGAGTCGTACCCTCGACTAGTCCTCGGTAGACCCACAATGAAGTCCATAGAGATCTGCTCCCATTTCCACTCCGGAATGGGTAACGGCTGTAGCTCTCCCGCGGGCCTCTGGTGCTCAGCCTTGACTTGCTGACAAGTCAGGCATCTCGACACGAAATTTGCGATGTCCCTCTTCATTCCGTCCCACCAGTAAACATTTCTCATATCATGATACATCCTGGTGGAACCGGGATGGATGCTGTACACCGATCGATGTGCCTCCTCAAGAATCTCGCGCCGCAGTCCCTCAGCATCTGGTACACACAGTCTAACTCCAAATCGTAGTACCCCCTGATCATCGATCACGAACTCGGAAAATCTGCCCTGTCCAAGCTGTGCCATGATCTCCGAACATCGGTCATCACTGTGCTGTGCCTCATGTATGCGGTCAAGTAACTATGGGCGTGCACGAATATGCACGATCTGTCCTCCAATCGGCGTGAACTCGAACTGTACTCGGCTGTCGCATAATATCTGCCAATCTGCCGACGACTGCCCCTGTACTGCGCTCAAATAAGATAGACTACCCCCAGGCCTCCTGCTCAAAGCATCCACCACCACATTTGCCTTGCCCGGGTGATACAAGATCTCGCAGTCGTAATCCTTCACTAACTCCATCCATCGGAGCTGTCTAAGGTTCAGGTCTCGCTGCTGAAATATATACTTTAAACTCTTGTGATCAGTGAATATCTGGCACGACTCGCCGTATAGGTAATGTCGCCAGATCTTAAGTGCAAAGACCACTGCAGCCATCTCCAAATCATGAGTGGGGTAGTTCTGTTCATGTTTCTTCAATTGTCGCGAAGCATACGCGATCACCCTGTCATGCTGCATCAAAACGCACCCTAGCCCCACTCGAGAGGCATCATAATAGACCACAAATCCTCCTGATCCTGAAGGCAAAGATAACACCGGTGCCGTCGTCAGCCGAGTCCGTAGCTGCTGGAAACTGTGCTCGCACTCCTCCGTCCAATCAAAAGGGACTCCCTTCCGGGTCAACCCGGTCAAAGGGGCAGCAATACTGGAGAAGTCCTGCACAAATCGCCTGTAGTAACCGGCCAACCCCAAAAAGCTGCGAATCTCCGTAACCGATGTGGGTCTGGGCCAACGCTGCACGGCCTCGATCTTCCTTGGGTCCACACATATACCGTCTCGTGAAATCACATGCCCCAAGAAGTCTACGCTGTCCAGCCAAAAAGCACACTTGGAGAATTTCGCATATAGCTGGTGCTCCCTCAAAGTCTGCAGTGTAATCCGCAGGTGCTGCTCGTGCTCCTCACTACTCCGGGAATACACCAAGATATCGTCAATGAAGACTATGATGAACAGATCCAAATATGGCCGGAAAATACGGTTCATCAAGTCCATGAATGTTGCTGGCGCATTGGTAAGTCCGAACGACATCACCAAGAACTCATAATGGCCGTAGCGCATACGGAAAGCTGTCCTGGGAATGTCCTCCTGTCTAACCCGCAGCTGATGATAGCCCGATCGTAAATCGATCCTCGAAAAGTACCCTGCCCCCTGAAGCTGGTCGAACAAATCGTCGATGCGCGGCAAAGGATACCTATTCCGCACTGTCACCCTGTTCAGCTGGCGGTAGTCGATACACAGACGCAAACTGCCGTCCTTCTTCTTGACGAACAGGACTGGAGCACCCCAAGGAGAAACACTGGGTCGAATAAGTCCCTTATCCAGCAAATCTTGCAACTGACCCTTCAACTATCGATGTTCCGCCGGGGCCATCCGATAAGGCGGTATGGAAATAGGCCCCGTGCCAGGAACCAAATCAATACAGAAAGAAATGTCGCGCTCGGGCGGTAGCCCAGGAAGCTCGTCAGGGAACACATCAGGGAACTCGCTAACAACCGGAACCTGATCCAATGGAACCTGAGCAGCACTAGCGTCGCAAACATAGGCGAGAAATCCCTGACATCCCTTCCTCAAAAGCTGTCCAGCGCGAAAAGAAGAAATCAAACTGTGAGGGGCGGCACCACGGTCCCCCAACACAACAAAAACCGACTCGCCGGGAAAACAAAATCTAACTGTCTTCTCACGGCAGTCCACAGAAGCATAGCACGTGGCTAACCAATCCATGCCTAAAAGAACGTCGAAGTCCAACATCTCGAGAAGGATCAAGTCGACAGGCAACTCTCTCTCGCCAATACAGACGGTACAGGATCGGAACACGTGCCTAGCAACAAACGACTCTCCCACAGGAGTGGTCACAACAAGCGGCTGATCAAGCAAACCGGACTCTCTACCCAAACTCGGCACAAAGTGTGTGGATACGTATGAGTGCGTGGATCCGGAATCGAACAATATGTGTGCATCAACTGAACATACTGGAAGGATACCTGAAACCACCGCATTAGACGCCTGCGCGTCCTGATGCGTCAAAGCAAAAACCCGCGCCTGTCCACCACCTGCGACTGACTGCCCTCTGCCTCGGTCATCCCGTCCTCTCTGAGCAACTCCTCCACGCCCACGACCTCTCTGTGTATGAGTCTGGCACGGAGCAACGGTAGGTACAACAGGCAACGCCCTCTGGGTGGTGAAGGTGGTAAGGTAACATGCGGTGTTGCCGCCTCCCTCCGGTGTATCTCAGGACAATCTCTAACGAGGTGAAGTAGACTGCCGCATCTAAAGCAACCCCGCGGCGACTGCTGACTCTCCTGGGGATACGAACTAAACATCTGGCCTCGTCCCGAATCTCTGCTACTCCTCGTACCAGAACGATACCTGTCGCGGCGTTTGAATGACTGCCTCCGTGCGGATATACTAGTACGAACTCTCTTCGGCTCTGGAACTACCGAAGTCTCAGCAAGGCGCTCCTCGACTAATATGGCTGCGTCTACAGCTGCTGCATAGGTCTCGTAGTGCTGCGCGCTGATCACAAGGAACAGTGGTGTAAGCAAGCCTCGAACAAATCTCTTGACTCGCAACTCCGTGGTAGCCACTAAATACGGGGCATAGACTGCTAGCTCTGTAAACAGCACGTCATACTCTGCCACTGTCATCCCTGGCGTCTGGCGCAAGGACTCAAATCTACGTGCTCGGGCATCCCTAACACTCTGGGGAAGGAAACGGGCTAGAAATACCGTCACGAACTCTGTCCAGGTCATAGGAGGAAGACCTGCTGCTCTGCCCTTCTCAACTGAATCACACCACTTCTGCGCAAGACCTTCCAAGCGAAAGCTCGCGAACTCAACCCATCTCGTATCTGCACATCTGAGGGAACGGCATATCCGGGCCATCCTGTCGATGAAAGACTGTGGGTCCTCGGCTGTATCGGTGCCTGTGAAGACCGGAGGCTTCAGCCTCATGAACTCTGACAGCGATACTGTAATCACCTCCGTGGCTGCAGGGGAAACTGGCTGTGCGGTAGGTACCATCGCGGTCTCTGGAACTGGTGGAGCTACCTCTGGTCGCTGTGCTCGAAGCGTCTCAACTAGTGATCCTATCATCTGGTGCATCTCCTGCATGCTGGATCCCACCGTCTGGCGCATCTCCTGCATACTAGCCCCTAGCGTGGCGATCTGATCTGTCACAGGAGAAACAGTCTGCTCGGGTATAACGGGTGCACTGCCCGGATCAGTCCTCGTCTCGGACGAGTCAACTCGAATCTCGGCCCTCGCGGCCGCTCTCTGCGCCCTCGTAGTCTTTGGCGGCATAATGGCTGAAAGGAAATTAGGATCCGATAAGAATACGGAAGTCGAATCACAAGAATATATATACTCAAGAAGGAATATAAATCAATAAGTCCTAAGGTCGCTTAGGCGGAGTACCGTGTCGTGAGTATGCCGCGGAACATACACGCTACGCCACTCTGCCGCAGCTACCTACTCCATCATACCAGGGTCATCCTACACTCCGAAGGAAAAACCTACGCTCTGATACCAACTTTGTCATGACCCGAATATTTCGACTCGTGACCGGCACTTAACCACGCTACGTCTACAGGCATAACGCGACTAAGTAAGCCGAACCCAAAAATCAAAACCATTTAAAAATAGTGAGTGTTGAAAACATTTAGTTAAAACATTTAGAAAACCTTAAATAATTCAATAAGTTCTTTTAAAGTTACTTAATCATTTAAATAATTTTGGCAGCATTTCCTTTGTAAAAGTAGCCCCGAGACAGGGTATAAAAGAGGATATGAGTAAAAATGAGATATAATGAAACAAAACATTCCCAAACGGGAGCAATCACGCCCAACGGCGGAAACCATCATCACAAGAGTAATATACGACGCCGTAGCGAAGAATGAGCAATAAGTAAACATCACAGAATATAAACTGCGTATAGAAACAGTCGGCTCCCATGAGCTCGACACCAGAATACAAAATATACATCATCGTCCTTACACAGTATCTAAGTCCAGTACATAAATGGTAGATGGAGAGTACTAGATACAAAAAGGGATACAGTAAAAGTAATCAGATACCACAACCCACCTAAATGCAAAACAGCTCTCGCCGCAACTGTAGTGGTATCTGTAGCCAAAAGATGCAAAAGACAGCCTGCCACGACTATGCTGAGGGCAACCTGCAAATACTGTGGCACAACGGGGGTGAGTTGCCAACTCGTGAATAGAGATAACATATAAAGGTAATCGCGAGCATGCACGTATTGCGCTACTCTAACAAATGCCAGCAGATGATATCAATGCGTGATAAGCAGTATGTGCAATAATCATGCAGATGCTCTGTCAGGTAAAATAACTACAGGATGAGATAGATGGTAATCAATGCTGAGCATGGGATAAACAACATCTACACGGAATATCAACGTGGAAAACAATCGGTGCCCACAACTGCACCCAAATCCCAAATAACTCAGGTGCCGGCACACCCATCGGCCCTCAAATACTGTAAATCTCCGAGAAATCACGAGTGCCCAACATCGGCACCCCAAATATCAGAAAATACTCGTGTCCAGCATCGACACGCAAATCCTCATATATCGGGCTCTGTCAGTCCGGATCAGCCCACGGGCTCCGTCTGCGGTATCGGCCCTCGGCCCCGGCAGTACGGATCATCCCGCATCCATCTCTCGACTCTGGTCGGTATCCTCCGGATAACAGCCAGGTCCAACCAATCAGCGGTAGGTACTCGCTACCCTGCCAGGCTCATCGTCTACTCCTCGAAAAACATTTCTCGCCCCGGGGAACCATACCGGGTCCACCATGAACCCGCAAACGAATCATCCATCTCCTCGAATCGGGTTTCAAGCATACGTCTCAGCACCGAGAAAACGCGTGGTGGACGCACCAAAATATCATATCACGAGGAACCGGGTTTTCAAATAGTGCATCTTTTCTTAAAAATCCCACGGTCCTCAAAACCAGAAATCACATGAAAATCCAACACCAAGAAGTAAATCCAATGCGATGCGCTATGTACATCAATCCATGATATAGGTACAAGGGAAAACCGCTTTTATAATTAGTTTCCGTTTTTAAAGATATCATGCGGCTCCCAATTTCCATGAAAGTCATATCGAATCATATGTGAAATGAACTACAGCAATATAATCATGGCAGTTCTACAGTGAGTGTGTCATGGCAATTACTAACGGTGTGTGTGTAACATGCAGATTGGTGCTCGTGCAACATGAACCGTTAGTAATAGTGTGGTGTTCTATAAATTCTAAGTTTACATACAGCAGGGAATGCAATATGCAATGACAGTCCATGAGGTAATGCAACATATAACAATAAGGTCCTATCAGCCCTGACGCATAACGCCATGCGGGCGATATCCCCGTAGATGTTAAATCTACTCACCGAAGTCTCGCGCTAAGTGTAGCCGACGACTTGCTTGCCCTTCTTCGCAGCGTCCGTCTCACTCGCCTGCGAACCTAGAATCACATAACATATATCACACATAAGCTCAATTTCACAAAAACGTGATATTAAGGTCAAACTAGAAACCTGTGTCGCAAAGCAAGCGCGCGTGTGCGCGATACGCTAAAACGTGTGATCACGCGCCTGAAACTACCCTGACGCGTCGCGATACGCAGAAACCCCAAACCCACACGCGTATCACGCGTGTCGCGAAGATTTAAAATACGAGAAATAGGTATTAAGCCCCAGATTTTTCTGTAGTAAGAACCAAACAAAATTGCACATGCCAAGAGTCTAAGGGTTGCAACAGACACCTACAGGACCAAACTGCAACCCAAACCCTACCTATCTGGCCGCAAATTGCGGCCAGATCGAATATTTCGACGGCCCGAACAAAGGATATGGGGGTCGGGTTCTACCTGGGGTATCAGTACCTAACCACTATACTGCAGTCTTCTCAAAATTATTCTGAACTCACCGGGTCGATAGCAGTTTACAGAAACTAAAATTTTGCTTAAAAAAGATGAATTCGCATCAATTAGGAATCTGGTGGTATTTTAGTGCAATGGGGGCTAAGCTGGGTTAATATGGCCCTAACAACACTCTATCAACCTATTAAAACCAAATCAAACATCACTTGCTCAAGGTTCCCACTAATCACCACATATCGCACTAAATCGCACCAATAAACACTAACCGAAGCAAAACTACACTAAACAAGTAAACTAAGGAGTAAGTTCAGGAAATATACCCCACACTCGACCATAGGGAGCTGGATGAAGAAGAAGAAGTGGAGGGAAGGAGCTGCAGCTGGAGTTGCTGCTGCAAACTGCTACTACTGCTGCTCACTGATGCTGTTGCTGCTGCTGGAATGCTTGCTGCTGCTGCTGTGATGCCTGCTGCTGTTGCTGGGGATGCAGGCTGCTGCTGCTGCTGAGAAGGTAAGTGGGTGTGTGTGTGTGAGTGAGGTAGAGAGAAAACAACAAAAGAATGAAAGGGAATCATAACCCTAAATTGTCAACCCCTCCATTCTCTCTCTTCATCAAATGCAAGCATGGCTTAAGCCATGATGCATTCTCTCTCTCTCTCATTCTCACCAAGTCAACACCCAAAGAAAATTCAAATTAAAGCAACTATTAATTAACTAATTAAACTTAATTAAAACCGAAAAGAATTAATCCCCATGATTAACCTACCATGGTTACTAATCATGGTATTACCTCATTTAAAAACCCTAGTTTACATGCACATGTGTGTGCAAGCCTAGGAAAATTCTAGAAAAAATATTTATTAAATTAGGAAAATTACTTGAAACACAATTTGGTAAACTTTTTATTAAAAACCCAATATTTAAATATAATTAGTCACTAAACACATCCTAAGGTGTTACATTTTAAGTCCTATAAAGTTTGTGAACTTTATCAAAAGAATCATTAACATCCTAATCGGGCGCGCTAACAATTCTTTGTTAGTTCCGACTGCGATTAGAGATTAGATTAATGATTGTTTTGGTAAAGGCCATATATGAACGGAGTTCCGTGTCTAGGTAAGGGTTAAGTGTGGGATTCCTTTTCCCTCCAGAAACTCTAATCTACACGCATCACCGTCGTTCTAGTTATAAATCTATTAAAGGATAAAAATGGTAACTTTTAATTAATCGTCCATGACTACTAAACCTAACGAACCCTACAAGCCCTCTTATTATATTAACTACATCCCTAAAATAATCTAGATCTATATATTTTGCATTCTTGCTTAACGTAGATCTAGAAACCATTCACAAAATTCTTTATTCCTCCTCTCTTTTTCAACACGTCTAAAGTAAGAGTAAAGATTCAACGTTTCCCTGAGGACGACCCGTACTCATCTCGGTCTAGCTACACGCGACACCGTTATTGATTGCGGTTAACTACAAACACTTTTTCAGACCAATCAAATGGCGCCGTTGCCGGGGATACGTGCGTAATTTTTTATTTTTACTATTTGTGTTGAATTCTTAGACGAGTCATATCATTATTAACACAAAACTGCAAATTGCATATTTAACGATTTGTGTGTGAATTTTGCGAGGGAATCTGGAGTCACGGACTTGAGGAAACAGGAGATCTAGGGTTCCGAACTTCTCTGGTATCTTTCTTAACTCCTTCTCTCTCCTCTCAAATCCAATAAAATCTATTTTCTGCAGGATTCTTTGCAAAAATCGCGCCGCTCAAAAATCTTTTTGCAAAAGTTTTGTGATTGGTTTTGTTTTGCATATTTTAATACTGAATTTAAGGGGCAAAGACCAAATCAAGATTAGGTGGGGATTTCATCACCCTTCTTAAGCCCCACAAATCACAAACCGAGCATATAGATCAACCCTTCATTAATTTAAAAAATATCTAGACCAGACTCTAAGGACTGTCGTGCTCATTAAGGACAGAGGAAGGTCGTGGGTAATCTATCGTTTATCCGCATTACTTTTGTAGTGCCTAAGCAAGTGTGTCAAAGGCTAGTGGTTTTTAATTAGGCCCACTACTGTGGTTCCTTCCCACTTACCTGGCTACAAGGGTAGTACGGAGGCGGTAGAGGATTGATCCTGCGGCTTGTCCTTTGGAAGTCTAGGAGCGGTCTAGAGACTGGACCTAGGTGACCTTAGTTCTAGGGTTGCTTGTGCATTTTAGAGTGATTTATCTTGAGTCCCACTTTTTTCAAAACAAGCCAATTTTAAATCACACACACGCTGCCACTTGCACTAAACCCGCTTAGTGCATGCTCGGCTGGACACGGGATCCTAGTGCCCGTCTTGTCCGCGTTCCTGCTATCGACGCCGAAGTCGGTACTTCTTCATCTTCTTTTCCCCCACCACACACAACCGAGATGGACGGCACTCCATCAAATTATAACACCACGCTGCTGCCACCCGAAGGTGCGCAGAACCCACCGCGCATCTCTCTCCAAGAAAGATGCTATCCTATCCGTGGTCCTCTTCCCACTTGTCTATCTCTTCCACCACCTAACGGGGATAATTTCGAAATTAAACCCCACTACATCAATCTGCTGCCCAAATTTCACGGGCTTGAGTCGGAAGACGCGTATGTTTTCATCACCAAATTCGAAAACGTATGCACAATAATGGGTACTTCGCAATTGACTTTAGATGCTATGCGCTTACGTCTTCTCCCATTCACACTGTGCGACTTAGCAGCAAAATGGCTTTATAATACTGCCGCACACTCTATCACTAATTGGGATGAATTTGTCATAGCATTTCTTAAGAAGTTTTACCTAAACCATAAGACTGCCCGTGTTAGAAGCGAGATCAACCAGTTCACCCAGCTTCCCAATGAACCATTTTGGAAGTGCTTTGAACGTTTCAAGGATCTGCTTGTCCAATGTCCTCATCATGGAATCAATAGATGGGATTTATGTCGGATTATATATGAGGGCATTAATCCAGCGACAAAGCAGATGCTTGAAACAAATTGTCAATGCAATTTCATGTCTAAAGACGACGGTGAAGCTTGGAAATATCTGGAAGACCTTGCTGAACACACGTTGCAGTGGGAAAGTGTAAGACCACCTTCAACTAAGGGAGGTATTCACCAGCTCGATGTGTCTATCGCAGTAAAAACCGAAATGGCAGCGATACAGAAGAAACTCGACGCTATTGAAAGCAAGTTCTCATCATTCTCCCTAAATCAGGTCACGCTTCCTAAGACCGTCTGTAGTTGCTGTTCGGATCCTTCACACTTAACGGAAGAATGTCCTATGAATGCTTCGTTTCAAGCTAATGCTGCTTTTCAGCAGCGACCTAGAAACGACCCTTATTCTTCCACGTACAATCAAGGATGGAGGAATCATCCTAACTTTGCTTGGAATCATAACCAACACAGCAATTATCAAAGACCTCCTCCACAGCAACCACAACCACAGAATCAGCCCCCCTTTCAGTCACAGAATTTCCAAAATCCGGCCAACATTTCTACACCACAAGTGGCCGGTACTGACAACTCACTTGCACAAACTTTGGATATGTTCATGAAACAATCCATGCAAATTTCGGCTCAGATGAGGTCTTCTATTGATACCATAACGAAAAACTCTGCCTCCCATGGTGAGAGTATTAAATCATTAGAAAACCAAATCGCACAGTTAAACGCTGCAATAAGTGCGAGAGAGAAAGGGAAACTCCCATCTCAACCCTTACCGAATCCTGGCCATTCACAAAATCATAATGTGAATGCCATTACTACGTTGAGATCGGGAAGAGAGCTGAATAACCGAGTGGGTGAGCAGTTTGATGTTAGTGACACATTTGATACCCCAGCTTCTTCTTCCTCTTCCCCTAATTCGTCTAGTCCCCCACCAAATACCAAAGAAACGTAAGGACCCCGACTGTCCTACAATCTCTATTTCTATTGGGGGTAAAAATATTAATCGTGCTTTACTCGATCTAGGCGCTAGCGTCAACTTGCTTCCTTATTCAGTTTACGAGCAGTTAGGAATTGGAGAGTTAAAACCCGCCCATTGTACTCTCCAGATGGCAGACCGATCTATCACCAATCCTCGGGGTGAACTAGAGGATGTGTTAATTAAAGTCGGGGAATTCATATTTCCTGTGGACTTTATTGTTTTAGATACACAACCTGTGGCAAACCCACGCAATTAAATCCCGGTGATACTTGGTCGACCCTTCCTAGCAACTTCTAACACAGTAATTAATTGTCGTAACGGTTCTATGAACTTATCTTTCGGGAAAATGACCATTGAGCTTAATATTTACAAGCTGGGAAGTCAGCCATCAGAACCTTCTGCTCATTTGCTGGATGTTTGTTCTATCCACGAGATAGCTTCCGAAAGCTGCATGGATGAGGAACTTTGCTTTGATGTTCTCAACAACACTAATGAGACATCGTTTGATCTTGCACCACTTCACAGTGAGGATACCTTCAATGAGTCCGACCTTGAGATTGAACCCGTTGACTCGTTGCAAAAGTCAGCAGCACTTTCCGAGTCAATATCTTATGCAAGTTTTGAACCTCTTCGATAGTCCGAATATCATTCGCTTACCCCACCTTCTATTGTCTCTCCGCCAATTCTTGATCTCAAACCGCTACCTTCTCATCTTAAATATGCATATTTAGGAGAGAATGAGACTTTTCCAGTGATTATTTCCACTTCTCTAGCCCTAGAGCAAGAGAATGCACTTTTGGCAGTGTTGAGATCGAATCGGGAAGCATTTGGTTCGACAATGGCTGACATCAAAGGGATTAGTCCCTTAATTGTTGTACATTACATACATCTGATGGATGAAGCCAAACTAACCCGAGACCCACAAAGACGGTTAAATCCCGTTATGAAGGAGGCTGTAAAGAAAGAAATCGTCAAGTGCCTTGATAGTGGAATAATTTACCCCATATCTGATAGCCAATGGGTAAGTCCAATTCATGTGGTCCCTAAAAAGTCTGGCATCACGGTCATCACTAATGAGGCTAATGAGTTAATCCAAACACGCACCCAAACTGGGTGGCGCGTATGTATCGATTACAGGAAACTCAATGCCGCGACTAGGAAAGATCATTTCCATCTACCTTTCATTGACCAGATGTTAGAACGATTAGCGAGACACGAATACTACTGTTTCTTGGACGGATACTCTGGCTACAACCAGGTCCCCATCGCCGAAAAGGATCAAGATAAAACCACTTTTACTTGTCCTTTCGGAACTTTTGCTTATAGACGCATGCCCTTTGGGTTATGCAACGCTCCCGCTACATTTCAGCGGTGCATGATGGGGATATTTTCAGATATGGTGGAAAATTTTCTAGAAATTTTTATGGACGATTTCTCCATTTTTGGGGACTCCTTTGAGGACTGCCTTCGTAATCTTGACGTTGTTCTTACCCGCTGTAAGGATAAGAACTTGACTTTGAATTGAGAAAAATGTCATTTTATGGTCCAAGAAAGTATTGTACTTGGACATATAATTTCACATAAAGGCATTGAGATTGACAGAGCTAAAATAGATGTCATTCAAAACCTCCCTCGTCCCAATTGCGTCAAAGATATACGATCCTTCCTTGGTCATGCAGGATTTTATAGGAGATTTATTAAGGACTTTAGCAAAATTGCTAGACCCTTAACCCTTCTATTGGCCAAGGACACTACTTTTCACTTCGATTCGGATTGTGAGGCTGCTTTTGAATCACTTAAAGAATCACTCACTACAGCCCCCGTTTTATCATCTCCGGATTGGAACCACCCGTTCGAGCTTATGTGTGATGCATCAGATTTTGCCATTGGTGCGGTCTTAGGACAGCACATTGATAAGATGCCACATGTAATTTACTATGCAAGTAGGACCTTGAATGATGCACAAATAAATTACACAACTACCGAGAAAGAACTCTTGGCAGTTGTATTTGCATTAGAGAAATTCAGGCCCTACTTGATTGGCTCGCCTATTGTGGTTTACACAGATCACTCCGCCCTACGACATCTTTTATCGAAGAAGGATGCGAAGGCCAGGCTAATACGTTGGATCCTATTGTTACAAGAATTTGATCTTGTCATCAAAGACAAGAGTGGATGTGAAAACGTTGTAGCCGACCATCTTTCACGCATCACTTCTTCGCCAACTGTGACCGTGCCGATAAATGACTCATTTCCCGATGAACAGCTCTTGAATGTATCCTACGAACCTTGGTTTGTGGATATCGTGAACTATCTTGCGACGGGACTTATACCTAGCGATTGGTCGAAACAAGACAAACCTCGATTTTTATCCCAAGTAAAATATTTTTACTGGGATGAACTATATCTATTCAAGTATTGTTCCGATCAAATCATTCGCAGGTGTGTCCCTAACGATGAATTCAAGAGCGTGTTATCATTTTGTCATGATCAGGCATGCGGCGGTCACTTTGGACCTCGAAAAACGGCGGAGAAAGTTTTGCAATGTGGCTTTTATTGGCCAACATTATTTAAAAATGCATTTGAACATTGCAAAACTTGTCCGCGATGTCAGCATTTGGGTCGGATTTCACGAAGGAACGAGATGCCGCTCCAACCTATATTGGTTGTGGAAATATTTTATGTTTGGGGTATTGATTTTATGGGCCCTTTTCCCAACTCCTTTGGGAATCTATATATCTTGTTAGCAGTTGATTATATCTCGAAATGGGTGGAATCTATACCGTGTCGCACTAATGACAACAAAGTTGTCATTATGTTCCTTAAATAAAATATCTTTTCGCGATTCGGACACCCTCGCGCTATCATTAGCGACAACGGGACACATTTCTGCAATAGGTCTTTCGAGGCCTTGATGCGGAAATATTCAATCACTCACAAGCTTTCTACGCCCTATCATCCCCAAACAAGCGGGCAGGCTGAGATCTCAAATAGGCAGATCAAACAAATATTGGAGAAGACAGTTTCTAAGAACCGTAAAGATTGGTCAACCAAATTGACGGATGCTCTTTGGGCATTCCGCACCGCTTATAAGACCGATCTTGGTATGTCTCCATACCGCCTTGTGTTTGGGAAGGCATGCCACCTTCCTGTCGAGATCGAACATAAAGCAATGTGGGCTATTAAAGAGCTTAATTTTGATCTTGATCATGCAGGCAGCTATCGAAAGCTGCAGTTAAATGAGCTAAGCGAACTCCGCGATGAAGCTTACGATAATGCGGTGATAGTAAAGAACAGGACTAAAGTGTTCCACGATAAAAATCTTTCTAGAAAAACCTTCTCATCGGGGCATCAAGTCCTTCTTTACGATTCCCATCTCCATCTTCATCCGGGTAAGCTTAAATCTCATTGAAAAGGACCTTTTGTGGTGCGGTATGTACACCAGCACGGGGCAGTTGAAGTCGAAAATTTGAAAAACGGCTCGATTTTTAAAGTGAATGGGCATAGATTAAAACCGTATTTTTCTGCTAACCCCGCGGAGGAGCTCCTGTTTTTACAGGAGCCGCTTTATCAAAACTAAAATTTCTCCGCCTCACCTCCATGTTTTGATAACATTTTCATATTTTAAGAATGGAGGTGAGTAAAAAATGATTTGATTGAATATCTGTGCGTGTCAAAGAATAAGTTTGGGGGAATTTTTCATTTAACTATTATTTTACCCCTTGTATCTCTCCCTTAGTATACAGGTCCATGTTCTCAAAAGGCTACATCAGTGAGGACACTGCTGAAAACAGGTTTGGGGGGAGGTTTGTATTTACTGAATTATCTTTGAAACTGGGAATTAAAATTTTTTTTTATATAACAAAAGAGTAGAAAGTGAAAAATTATATCCAAAAGATAGGAATAGTTTAAGAAAACCAAGAAAATTAGAAGTTTTCTTACACGAACTAGTAATAAGTAGTTATGAGCTGTTGTCCCAAGGGTTAGTAAGATGAAGGAAGTCACTAATCTGAGGATAAAAATAAGTCTGAAAAATAGTTTCTATTCTGGAAGCCAAACATTTGAATGTTGATACCCTACTATATGCACTTACACACGTCTTAAAACTTAGGATAGTAGAGGATACCTTGAAATGCTCTTGTCTAAAAGCCAAAGTATGAAGGAAATGAAAAAAAAATGAAGAAAATATAAAAATGGTGAAAAAAGAAAAATGAACACTGGTTTTGTTATCGCCAAGACAGCAATAAAAAAATATAGCGAGTGTGCCTCTTCACCTAGTGCCCTAAGGCCAACTGGTCTGGGAGTCACTGCTAAGCCTTAGGTGGTGCAAGAAGAGGAAAATATTATCACCTAATCAGCAAACACATGAGTAATTGGTCGGTTAGTACCTCAAGAAGTATTAACGGTCGCATGAAAATGTGTGAGCAAATCTAAATATTCATCAAGTTAAAAAGTACTGAGGTAGATGGACAAGAGTATGATAGCTTGAATTGAATTCTCCGAGTGTAGGGATGTCCCTTTCACACACGTAGGGGCATATGATCAATGTTTGGATGAAAGGTAGGAATGAAGAATAAAGACGATGTTTTATTGAGGGATGATGTGATTTCTAACATTTTTTCATGACTATTAAGATAGGGCTCATAACAACTGAAAAGCTAGTGTAGTTAGAAACTCTTATTTTCAAAGTCTTTCTTTTATGGTTCTTATCTTCATATGTAAATTTCACCATCTCTCTTTTGTTATAGGATTTTGTGGGTGTAATCCGCTGAAAACCCTCAGGAGACAACACTCCTCCTACTAGGGACACCTAGAGGTTTAACGGCTTGTTGCACGTGCTCAGTGCAATCGTGTCTGCCTACGAAAGTGTGCTTAGTTTTCTCCTTTCTTTTTCTCCTCTTAAATAAACTAGTTTGCTCGGGACGATCAAAGATAAGTTTGGGGGTATTTGTTCAGTTGATAAAACTGCACATTTTTATTACATTTTTCCTACCATTTTCATATTAAAAAAGGACTTTATTATAATATATTATACATATGAGGGTTTATGTGTAAAAACACCATTTTCCATGTGTTAATATATTTTAATTAGTATTTGGTAGAAAAATGTATGCAAATAAATTCATTGACCAAATCCTAGTAGAACTAAGTCTACTAAATATTATTTGAGATTATTGTGCAGAATTTTCCAAGTTGTTATGCAGAATTTATCAAGCAAATCAAGTTGTTGAAGAAAACTTGCCAAATTAAGAAGCAAAACTTGGAGACCAAGTCTGGAAGCAACCGAGAGAAGATTTCTGAATTCAGAAGATGCCTAGGATTGCCACATGTCACAATCACAAAGCCCAAGAAAAATCATCAAGAGATCTCCACCTTTGGCCGCGGAACCGCGGCCAAACCCCCTGTTGGCCGCGGATCCGCGGCAATCTAGAGGGATCATTTGCTAAGATTTTGTGGCATAAATCTATGCTATATTTTACCAACTTTTCAATCAAAAGATTCTGGTTTTGCACTATAAAAGGGCACCGAGAGCCTCTTAGAAAAGTTATCAAGCCGAAGAGATCACGAAGCCCCAGACGCTCACGCATCCAGGCTGATCATCAACGGTTCATCTACCTCCTTGGAAGAGATCGAGAAGTAACTAGTTTTGTAATCATTTTCTAAGGAATAAAGTGTAGATTGTTCAAGTTGATTAATAAAGGTAGTTGTTTTATTTTATTCTTTTGCATTTTACATTATGTTTTCCCTCTCTGTCTTTTCATCTTCTTTTCCCAACATGCGCGAGTAATTCTCCGCTTGTTAGGGTTCGTAGGATTAGGGTAGGCTAATGTACGATGAACATCTCTAAAACCTTTTTAAGACCTATAAAGTTTATGAACTTTATCAAAAGAATCATTAACATCCTAATCGGGCGCGCTAACAATTCTTTGTTAGTTCCGACCGCGATTAGAGATTAGATTAATGATTGTTTTTGTAAAGGCTAGATATGAACGGAGTTCCGTGTCGAGGTGAGGGTTAAGAGTGGGATTCCTTTTCCCTCCAGAAACCCTAATCTACACGCATCACCGTCGTTCTAGTTATAAATCTATTAAAGGATAAAAAAGGTAACTTTTAATTAATCGTCCATGACTACTAAATCCTAACGAACCCTACAAGCCCTCTTATTATATTAACTACATCCCTAAAATAATCTAGATCTATATATTTTGCATTCTTGCTTAACGTAGATCTAGAAACCATTCACAAAATTCTTTATTCCTCCTCTCTTTTTCAACATGTCTAAGGTAAGAGTAAAGATTCAACGTTTCCCTGAGGACGACCCGTACTCATCTCGGTCTAGCTACACGCGACACCGTTATTGATTGCAGTTAACTATAAACACTTTTTCACATCAATCAGGCATCGATACTCCGGAGTAGACTAGCGCATGCGCTTCTCATCCCATCAGGGGAGATGGTCTGTCCCACAGCCGTCAGTACGTCGTACTTGAGATAGTATGCGGGTGCTCGTAAGGTTACGAGCACACTGGACAGGACTCATCGGGAACTGTTGGTTGGTACTATACCTATCGTCAGTTATCAGTTCCCAGGTGACATGAGTCCAGCTTAGTCCGCTGACTTGACACTGTCACTTCGCCTCGAGTGTGTTCCCACTGTACTTTGATTACTACCCTACCACGGCTCAAAGGAGTCGTGCAAACAGGTAGTAGTTGGGTGCAGTCCCGAAACACTTGGTGGCAGTGACGGTTAGACAGGATTCGTCTCTCCCGGTATTGGGGGTTGATATCGCGCTGTGTCTAGGAGAGCCATTACACAAAGTGTAAGTCCACGTTACCTCTCCCGATACTTACGGGCTTGCGGAAATGGTGAAAAACAATTTTTCTTTTGGTGGTAACATGGACTCAAAATACGGATCTTTGTTAAACAACTATCTAACAACCCTAACAAGAGTTTTACCTACTCGGTTAAGGGTTATACCTTAACTTGAACTCCTTCTCTTGGTCTCCTTATGGTGGTCGGATGGTTCTCTCCTCGTCGTCTCTTTGTGCCGATGATGGATCCACCTGAAAGCTTCTACCTTTGGCTTCACTTCAAACTAGAAGAAACTAGAACACTTGGTTTGCTAAACCTTGTGAACTAGGATGAGTAGAGGAGTGTGTTGGGTTTTATCTCTATGGTTCTTGCTTCTCAACACATGAGACAAGTGAAACATGAACTAGAGAGAGAGCAAGAGGAAGAGGGAGAGCTCAAGCATGAGAGAGAAGGAAATGAAAGAATGAGCAGGACTTTTTGCCATCCAAGCTCTCATAATCCAAAATCATCATAGCAAATAATAGTAATTGAGTATTATGTGATGGTTCAAGTCAAAATGGCCATATCATTTCATGCACTCATTTTGCAAAAAGAAACAAGCAAGCAAAAGTCTTTACCATGAAATGATAGCCATTATAATGATGAAGGTCAACAAGTCCAACCTAGTCAACCGGTCAACTAAGTCAACAAGTCAACAAAGTCAACCATCAACAACCATGTCACAATAATACTTAATTAATACTATTGTTAATCATATTTCTTATTCTTATTAGGGTTTAGCAAAAAGTCAACAGTCAACAACCCTAATGAGAATCCTCTGCCTCTGTCTCTCTGTCAACTGTGCTTACACACCCGCATCCGCGTTCCGAAGAACACGAATACAAACGAGATAAAACCAATCCCAAAACGTACACTAGGGTCTGGCTTAAACCAAAGCCCGCTAGTGATAACTGCCCGGACACTAACCGTGCACAAGTGCACGGATGTGACCGAACCCTGTCGCAAAACCATAGGACCTCTACTTTTTTGCCTAAAGGCGAATTGCTCTCTGTGTGGGACTCTAAAGACTCGACACTACGGTGGCAGTGGGTTTAACCACAGACCGCAAGCGGCAGTAGCTTTGCGTAACGGTCGCCAGGTAGATGCCGATAAGAAGACGGACGAGGTGAAACCCATCTGAACACCTACTGAGCCTGAATGTGACAATCTGCGTACAGTACGGTCTGTTCGTCTGAGAATATCGCATGGCGGGCCTAGGGGGCAGTAAACGTCAGTCCCCTAATAGCGGTACAAGTCGTGTCGGAGTGTAGCCCAGAACACCCTGAGATAACACTGGAAACCTACCAGTATATCTCGCTTGCCCTGGCCAGGGACTTTGTGTAATGGCTCTCCTAGACACAGTGCGATATCAACCCCCAATACCGGGAGAGACGAATCCTGTCTAACCGTCACTGCCTCCAAGTGCTTCGGGACTGCACCCAACTACTACCTGTTTGCACGACTCCTTTGAGCCGTGGTAGGGTAGTAATCTAAGTACAGTGGGAACACACTCGAGGCAAAGTGACAGTGTCAAGTCAGCGGACTAAGCTGTACTCATGTCACCTTGGAACTGATAACTGACGATAGGTATAGTACCAACCAAAAGTTCCCGACGAGTCCTGTCCAGTTTACTCGTAACCTAACGAGCACCCGCATACTATCTCAAGTACGACGTACTGACGGCTGTGGGACAGACCGTCTCCCCTGCTAGGATGAGAAGCGCATACGCTAGTCTACTCTGGAGTATCGATGCCCTGTCTCGATAGTCCTACGACTAGGGACCTGCATAAGGATGTGCTTGTGGATTACCCAGCCCCTACGAGTGTGACTGCCATCACAACGCTGGTAATCAAGCAAAGATCCTAAGGGCTCCACTAATGTGTATAGGTGATAAACTAAAATAAACACATGTACACATTAAAGCAGAAACAACCCAAGTAGCATACTACTATTTTGAGCAAGATTGTCTATACAAGGTGAATATCCCAAGCTTCCATTAAGTAATATACAAACTAGTATGATACAGTAATGGCCTCTAGGGCATATAGACTAACAATCACCCACTTGCACTATGGCCCTGTACTGGCGTATCGAAGACCTATCATCTCGATCAGCCGCTCGAACTGAGTCTGGGGTAAGGCCTTCGTGAGTGGATCAGCAGTGTTATCTTCCGTTGCAACTCTCCGAACCTCGATCTCCTGGCGACCCACGATCTCCCTGATCAGGTGATACCTCCTTAAGATGTGTCTGGACTTCTGATGGGACCTGGGTTCCTTCGCTAAAGCTATAGCCCCGTTGTTGTCGCAATACAGAGGTATTGGATCAACAATGGACGGAACCTCCTGAAGTTCTGTTAAGAACTTCCTTATCTAGACGGCTTCTTTTGCGGCATCTGCAGCAGCGATATATTCCGCTTCCATCGCCGAGTCAGCAACGGTTTCTTGTTTGGAACTCTTCCAACACACCGCCCCTATATTGAGGGTAAAGACATAACCCGACATGGACTTGGAATCATCCTTGTCACTCTGGAAGCTGGAGTCAGCAAAGGCCTCGATCTGGAGGACTTTTTCTCCATACACCAAGAACATCTCCTTAGTCCTTCTCAGGTACTTGAGAATGTTCTTTACCGCTATCCAGTGTTTCTCCCCAGGGTTTGACTGATACCGGCTTACCACACTCAGTGCATAAGCTACATCTGGTCTGGTACACAACATCGCATACATTATAGAGCCTACCGCAGAAGCGTAGGGTATAATAGACATGCGATCCCTTTCCAAATCAGTCTTGGGAGACATCTCTTTGGAGAGGGTGATCCCGTAACAAGCCGGTAGATTACCGCGCTTGGAACCTTCCATACTGAATCTCCTCAGTATGGTGTCGATGTACCTGGACTGTGAAAGTCCTAATATCCTCTTGTTTCTGTCACGATAGATCCGGATCCCCAGAATGTAAGAGGCATCACCCAGGTCTTTCATGGAGAACCTGTGTGACAAGAATCCCTTGACAGATTGTAGCATAGGAATGTCATTTCCTATCAAAAGAATGTCATCCACGTATAATACGAGGAATACGACAATTCTTGCTACAAATCTACTATAGATGCATGGTTCATTTGGATTTTTGATAAAGCCAAATTCTTTGACCGTCTCATCAAAACAGATGTTCCAACTCCGCGATGCCTGCTTTAGTCTATAGATGGACTTAAGCAACTTGCACACCTTTCCGCTGCTCCCACTCTGAATGAAACCCTCTGGCTGGTCCATATAGACACACTCCTCTAAATTTCCATTCAGAAAAGCGGTCTTTATGTCCATCTGCCAAATCACATAATCATGGAAGGCAGCAATGGCAAGAAGGATCCGAATGGATTTCAGCATAGCCACTGGAGAAAAGGTTTCGTCATAGTCCAAACCAGGTCTTTGACGAAAACCCTTTGCAACCAGTCGAGCTTTAGAGGTCTCAACCTGTCCATCTACACCAATCTTTCTTTTGAAGATCCACTTGCATCCTACGGGTTTTACCCCATCTGGTGCAACGGCCAACGTCCATACTTTGTTGGTGTACATGGACTCCATTTCAGTCCGCATTACATCCAACCATTTTACCGAGTCAACGCTCTGAATGGCCTTCTAGAAGCTAGCTGGCTCATCACTATCAATGATGCAATCCTCTCTATCCCCATCTATGAGAAAACCGTAGTATCTCTCGGGCGGATGAGACTGCCTACTACTCCTGCGGAGCGGCGCAGGAATGTCCTGATCTTTTGAACCCTCTGGTTCTACTAAGCTTTCAGTAATAGCTCGTGGTTCTGGAATTTCATCCAGTTCTATTGCGCTCCCACTTATCTGATTTTCTAAAAACTCAGTTTCCAAGAAGTGGGCATGAAGAGGAACAAAAACCTTTTGTTCCTCTTCACAATAGAAGAAATATCCCTTGGAGTTCTTTGGATATCCCACAAACTTGCACTGTACTGAGCGTGCCTCGAGTTTGTCCGCATGCTGCTTTTTGACAAAAGCTGGACATCCCCATGTCTTAATGTGCTTAAGATAGGGTTTCTTCCTACACCACATCTGATATGGTGTGGTAGGCACAGTCTTAGTTGGAACTCGGTTCAAAAGGTATGCAGCTGATTCTAGTGCATATCCCCAGAATGATCGCGATAGCTCAGCGTTACTCATCATGGAACGTACCATATCCAATAGGGTCCGGTTCCGTCTCTCCGATACACCGTTATGTTGCGGAATGTATGGAGGAGTAAGCTGAGAGAGAATTCCATTCTCTTTTAAGTAATCCAGGAACTCGGCACTTAAGTATTCACCACCTCGATCAGATCTCAGTGTCTTGATACTTTTTCCTGTTTGTTTTTCTACTTCATTCTTATATTCCTGGAATTTTCCAAAGGCTTCGGATTTATGTTTCATTTAGAAGACATATCCGTACCTTGAAAAGTCATCCGTAAAAGTATTGAAGTAAGAATAACCGCTTCGCGCATGTGTAGACATTAGACCGCACACGTCGTTGTGTACGAGTCCCAAGAGCTCGCTCGCTCTTACTCCGTGTCCAGTGAACGGAGTCTTTGTCATCTTTTCTTTGAGACAGAATTGACAAGTGGCATACGATTGATATTCGAACGGATCCAAATATCCTTCTGTATGTTACTTCGTCAACCTTCTCTCATTGATGTGACCCAGTCTACAATGCCATAAAAAAGCCTGGTTTATTTCCGGATACTTTCTTTTGTGTGTATTCTGGACAATGAAAATATGTGGTTGGTTTAGTACGTATATACCATTGCTTAATGTACCTGACCCAATCAAAACTTGATTAAGGTGAATGTTTACAACATTACTTACAAATGCAAATTCATAACCTTCTTTAGATAATAAAGATACAGAAATGATATTACAAGTTGCATTGGGTACAAAATAGCAATTACGCAAAACCAAAACGTGTCCATCTGACAACCCCAGGTGATAGTCCCCCACGGACTCAGCGTCCATGCCAGCTCCGTTTGCAACTCAGAGGGTCATATCACCTGCCTTCAAAACCATACGCCTTCTCAGTGCCTGTAAAGAATTACAGATATGAGATCCGGATCCGGTATCTAATACCCAGGATGTAGAGTTTATTGATAGACAGTTTTCTATAACATACACACCTGAAGCTGAAGCCGCAACTTGCTTCAGATCCTGGGTTCTGGCCTTCCAAGCCCTGCAATCCTTTTTCCAGTGTCCACTCTTGTGATAGTAAAAGCATTCTTCCTTTCCCACAAGCTTTCCCGCTACCTTTGTTGCATTTGTCTTTCCCTTCGTATCCACTTTACTAACACCGCCCCTTGGTTTGGCAGGAGCTTTCTTCTTCTTTCCCTTGGCTTTCGCCTTGGACCTAGAAGAGGAAGATCCTCCTACAAACAAAGTGGATGTTTCCCTACGTTTCTGTAGGGTGCCCTCTGCACTCCTCAGCATGTTGAGGAGTTCTGAAAGTTCAACTTCTTTTTCTTGCAAGTTGAAGTTCAGGATAAACTGGGCGTAAGTGGAAGGAAGGGACTGGAGAATCAAGTCCGTATAGAGCTCGTTCTCTAACGTGGTCCCAAGGTCCGCAAGCTCCTCAATGAAGCCAATCATCTTAAGCACGTGTTCCGCTACCGATGATCCGACGGCCAATCTCGCCGAAAACAGCTTTTTCGAGACTTCGTATCTGGCGATACGAGATTGCTCTCCATACAGTTCTTTTGTATGGAGAAATATGGATTCTAGGTCCATATTCTCGTGCCTCCTCTGATGTTCATTGTCCATAGGAGCAAGCATGAGGCACTTGGCCTTCGCGCAATCGATTTCCCAGGTCTTACGGATTTCCCTATCCGCAACGCTGGTTTTGGGACCTGGGACAGGGGGAGCTTTTGTGGTAAGGAGATACCCCAACTTGTCATAAGTGATTGCCGTTTTGACATTCCTGAGCCAATTTTTGTAGTTTGGCCATGTTAGTATGTTTTTATCTAGTAGTAACTTAAGTCCAGTCATGATGTTTGGTCGCTGAAATTAGGAGAGAGAGAAGAAACACTTTAGCATGATGCTCTTGCAAGTTTAGAGTGTTTTTAATTTGTCTAAACAGGATGGCTCCCATTGTCTCTCGAATCCCTCCTCAAACCAAAAAGGAAGAATTAGTCAGGATCAATCTCACCGTATAATACTTGCTTAACCGTTCAGCCAGGCTAGTGTCAGTACTTCGAGGGAGGTTTTCGAACGCTTTCGCGAAGTTCCTTAATTAAATAACTTCTTTTCCCTATGGGCGTAGCCCCGCTAACACCTTTCTTGACACCTACTTAGTTTATAGCATTGATCGTTAAGTGAGAAATTTCCCGAGGAGTAGCATATACTCATAGTAGGATCGGGATCCAAATATCATTGCGTGACAAAACTGAAGGAATCCTACCAGAATCATCACCCTCCAAATGGTATGCAGCGCTAGCAAGTTTCAGTTCTTTTGAAACTCCCGATGTGGATTTTTGCCCCATGCTCTTATGGCCTTGACTTTGGCCAACAAATCATAAGTCACATGTCAAGTTCTACCCGTCATTCTCCAGATTAATTTGAACCCACCCGTACCTACCATTGACTTTGGCCAACAAGGCAGTACGACTGTCCCAAACCAACACATCTATCTATGCTGCACATGAATACCCAATAGCTACCAATCACTATGCCTTGACTTTGGCGAACAAACATAGCTTGAATACTATTGACTATTCATGTGAAACGACGGAGGGCTACGAATGGTTTTGGCGAAACCGTGAACGTAGTGAACTTGATATAATCGATGGAACGAGATAGCTTTTAAAAGGAGTGGCTTAAGCTCCGCGTTTAAAAGTTGTTTTTGAAAAGAAACCGAGTGGTTTTGAAAGTGTTCCAAAGACTCAACTTTGGTTTATTTTCTTGCATTAATTTAATGCGTCCCATCATTTAATCCTACCATTGCAGAAAACAACGAAAATATGACGTACGCTTATGCCATCTGCATTCGCCACGGGGCCCCGTCATTACCCTTTAGGTTACTTAACTAATGACAGAGCGGGGGCTGGACTAGCGCGGATGCAAAACATAAGCAACGCCTAAATAGATATCATATATAGATATACACATTCGTCACATGCAATGATAGCCATTCCAGATCACAGATGAACACATTGGATATACTAGGAATCCGCAATCCGTACGAGCCTATAACGAAGAGCGGATTACACGGTCTCGATGAATAGCTAAGACCCCACCCTAGACCCCTACGGGTGCGGCAAACTACCCGCCAAGTAACCGAAGCGAAGCAACCTCCCTCAACACCGTGAGTAGGCCACTCGGCACTTCGAGATACCCGGTAGTTTGTGCACCCCACCTTGGGTCTATCCTAGGAGCAAAAATAGTAAAAGAAATTATACAATGACGGCTATAACCCCATCCCGGTTGTGCAGCCATATAAATAATATTACATCAATTACAAATTACATGAATTGAAAGAAAAAGAAAACTATCATCTCATAACCCCCCGGCTATTCATTCGCGACAATCCAATGAATTCATATACACATACCATCAACGTTACAGATCACAGATATGTATAACCCCCACTAATTGACGTATAGTGATTACCGGACGTTCAATACATATATCACATCACAGATATAACCCGTTAGCTTAAGTCTTTAGAAGTTCGATCAAAATACGGATTTTTAGACCCCAAAAACAAATTTTGCTTTCTGGAAAATCTGGGCAGAAAAAACATATTTTAAAAATCCCAAAACACCCTACTGAACAAACTGCAGGAAAAATCGCCCACGGCCGAGTCAACTCGGCCGCGGATCCACGGCGGGAGCATGCTCCCGCAGCGGTTCCGCGGCTCTTTGACCGAGTAGATGGACCATTTTTCTACAGTGTGTTCTAAAAAGCCTGAGCCGATTTTTAGTGTAAGATTAATTTTTTTTTGTACAGAAAACAGAATCGGCAGAAACTTGATTTTTCGGGCATGTTTCGCGACTTTTTCTCCGATCGAACTTCTAGTTACTTTGCTAACATGTTAGATAGTGTTTAACTAGGCTCTGATACCACTGTAAGTCCACGTTACCTCTCCCGGTACTTACGGGCTTGCGGAAATGGTGAAAAACAATTTTTCTTTTGGTGGTAACATGGACTCAAAATACGGATATTTGTTAAACAACTATCTAACAACCCTAACAAGAGTTTTACCTACTCGGTTAGGGGTTATACCTTAACTTGAACTCCTTCTCTTGGTCTCCTTATGGTGGTCGGATGGTTCTCTCCTCGTCATCTCTTTGTGCCGAAGATGGATCCACCTGAAAGCTTCTACTTTTGGCTTCACTTCAAACTAGAAGAAACTAGAACACTTGGTTTGCTAAACCTTGTGAAGTAGGATGAGTAGAGGAGTGTGTTGGGTTTTATCTCTATGGTTCTTGCTTCTCAACACATGAGACAAGTGAACCATGAACTAGAGAGAGAGCAAGAGGAAGAGGGAGAGCTCAAGCATGATAGAGAAAGGAAATGAAAGAATGAGCAAGACTTTTTGCCATCCAAGCTCTCATAATCCAAAATCATCATAACAAATAATAGTAATTGAGTATTATGTGATGGTTCAAGTCAAAATGTCCATATCATTTCATGCACTCATTTTGCTAAAAGAAACAAGCAAGCAAAAATCTTTGCCATGAAATGATAGCCATTGTAATGATGAAGGTCAACAAGTCCAACCTAGTCAACCGGTCAACTATGTCAACAAAGTCAACCATCAACAACCATGTCATAATAATACTAAATTAATACTATTGTTAATCATATTTCTTATTCTCATTAGGATTTAGCAAAAAGTCAACAGTCAACGTCCCTAATGAGAATCCTCTGCCTCTGTCTCTCTGTCAACTGTGCAAACACACCCGCATCCACGTTCCGAGGAACAAGAATACAAACGAGATAAAACCAATCCCAAAACGTACACTAGGGTCTTGCTTAAACCAAAGCCCGCTAGTGATAACTGCCCGGACACTAACCGTGCACAAGTGCACAGATGTGACCGAACCCTGTCGCAAAACCATGCGACCTCTACTCTTTTGCCTAAAGGCGAATAGCTCTCTGTGTGGGACTCTAAAGACTCAACACTACGCTGGCAGTTGGTTTAAGCACAGACTGCAAGCGGCACTAGCTGTGCGTAACGGTTCCCAGGTAGATGCCGATAAGAAGACGGACGAGGTGAAACCCATCTGAACTCCTACTGAGCCTGAATGTGAGAATCTGCGTACAGTTCGGTCTGTTCGTCTGAGAATATCGCATGGCAGGCCTAGGGGGCTGTAAACGTCAGTCCCCTAATAGCAGTACAAGTCGTGTCGGAGTGTAGCCCAGAACACCCTGAGATAACACTGAAAACCTACCAGTATATCTCGCTTGCCCTGGCCAGGGACTTTGTGTAATGGCTCTCCTAGACATAGCGCGATATCAACCCCCAATACCGGGAGAGACGAATACTGTCTAACCGTCACTGCCTCTAAGTGCTTCGGGACTGCACCCAACTACTACCTGTTTGCACGACTCCTTTGAGCCGTGGTAGGGTAGTAATCTAAGTAGGCGAAGTGACAGTGTCAAGTCAGCGGACTAAGCTGTACTCATATCACATAGGAACTGATAACTGACGATAGGTATAGTACCAACCAACAGTTCCCGGCGAGTCCTATCCAGTGTACTCATAACCTAACGAGCACCCGCATACTATCTCAAGTACGACGTACTGACGGCTGTGGGACAGACCGTCTCCCCTACTGGGATGAGAAGCGCATACGCTAGTCTACTTCGGAGTATCGATGCCCTGTCTCGATAGTCCTACGACTAGAGACCTGCATAAGGATGTGCTTGTGGATTACCCAGCCCCCACGAGTGTGACTGCCATCACAATGCTGGTAATCAAGCAAAGATCCTAAGGGCTCCACTAATGTGTATAGGTGATATACTAAAATAAACACGTGTACACATTAAAGCAGAAACAAACCAAGTAGCATACTACTATTTTGAGCAAGATTGTATTAGTGTATATGCCCTAGGGGCCATTAGTGTATCATACTAGTTTGTATATTACTTAATAGACGCTTGGGATATTCACATGTATATAACAGTCTTGCTAAACATGGTAGTATGCTACTTGGTTTTTCTATCTTAATATGTGAGTATACGTATTGATAGAGCTTTTAGGATCTTGCTTGACTACCAGCGTTGTGATGGCACTCACACTAGTGGGGCTGGGTAGTCTACAAGCACATCCTTATTCAGGTCCCTAGTCGTAGGATATCGAGACAGGGCATCGATACTCCGGAGTAGACTAGTGTGTACGCTTCTCATCCCAGTTTGGGAGATGGTCTGTCCCACAGCCGTCAGTACGTCGTACTGGAGATAGTATGCAGGTGCTCGTTGGGTTACGGGTACACCGGACTGGCCTCACGGGGAACTGTTGGTTGGTTTTATACCAGTCGTCAGTGAACAGTTCCCAGGTGACATGAGTACAGCATAGTCCGCAAACTTGACACTGCTACTTTGCCTCGAGTGTGTCCCACTGTTCTTAGATTGCTACCCTACCACGGCTCAAAGGAGTCGTGCAAACAGGTAGCAGTTGGGTGCAGTCCCGAGCACTTGGAGGCAGTGGCGGTTAGACAGGATTTGCCTCTCCCGGTATTGGGAGTTGATATCGCGCTGTGTCAGAGAGACATTAAGCAAAGTCCCTGGCCAGGGCAAGCGAGATTTGCTGGTTGGTTCCAGTAGTTTCTCAGGGTGTAATGGGCTTCGCTCCGACACGACTTATACGGCTATTAGGGGACTGACAGTTGCCGCCCCCTAGGCCCGATATGCGATAGTCTTAGACGAACAGACCGGACTGTACGGAGATTGTCACATTAGACTCAGTAGGAGTTCGGATGGGTTTCCTCATCGGCCTTCTTATCGACATCTACGTGGGGACCGATACGTAAAGCTAGTGCCGCTTGCGGTCTGTGGTTAACCCACTGCCAGCGTAGTAGTCGAGTCTCTAGAGTCCCACACAGAGAGTTTCCCTACTCCAAGCGAAACGATATAGAGGTCGTATGGTTTTACGACAAGGGTTCGGACGCATACGTGTGTTTACGCACGTACGTCATCCGAACAGTTTTTACTACCCGGCTTTGGTTTAAGCCAGTTTCTAGTATCCGGTTATTGGATTTATACAGTCTAATGTTTTTCCGTGTTTTCACGGATAGGAGGGGCGTTCTCGTAATTGTTGGGTTAGCCTAGCACCTCATGAAGGGTTTGGAAGCATCACATGTACCAAAGATAGAATTTTTAGGGTGCTAAGTTAACAAGCATCGGATCGATACTAGAAAAATTAGGGTTTCTAAATTTTTCACATCATCATATGAAAGAAAGGCTAGGGTTTTGAGAGTACAACCTTTGTAGCTCCCTATGCTAGACTCCTCGGCTACTTGGGGTTTGAAAAAGCTCCGCTTGAACTCCTCGAGGTCACCGATGATCCACCCGGAGTCCGCTTTGTCCAAGCTTGCAACTTTATCCGATCAAGTGAATGAAATGAAGCTAACACTCTAAACAAGTTGGCTAAACTTGTGTAGAATGATGTTGTGGTTCTTATTCTCACTTCAAAATCCAATCTTGATGAGTATATTGCTCACTACAAAAAACTAGAGAGCAAAATGAGAGAGGAAGAAGAAGATGATGGCCATTTGAGAAGAAGATAAGAATGACTCATGAAAGAAAATAGAAAATATATCAATATATATTTTCCTCTTCTCATATCAAACTATGGTTAGGATATTATTGAACTTGAGTTAAAAACACAAAAGGAAAAGTAACCCATGGTCAAATGGTGGGTGAGAATGGTTAAGTCAAGAAGGATGTAGAAACTAGTCATGAATTATCTTTTTCTTTTTCCATTTTGTTTTAACCAAAAATCAAATAATAATCCAAATGAAAACCCATGGTGTGAGTCTTATATTGCCACCATTTTCTTTGTATAAGCAACCATAATGGATGATGTATATATGTATGTATGTATGCACATCCATATGTGCATGAATCTATAAAGAAAGTATAGATGCATGCATACATCCATCATACTCAAGAAAGGATTTCAAGTGAGAAGCTAATGGTTAAATGATAAATCAACACTTGATTTATCAATCCGGCCATATCACATACGACCCTAACCAAAAGCAAGTTAGTTATATGTATGCCCTAGAGACCATTACTATACATAGGATGTATATTGTAGTGGATGCTTGGACATATATAGGGAGGACTTTCTTGCTCGACATGATAGTATGCTATCTGGTTGATCTTTACCTTAACGTGTACACTGATTGTCTCCCTGTTACATGTTGGTAAAGCCCTTAGGATCTGTACTTGACTACCTGGACTATGATGCGGATCATACTAGTGGGGACATGGTAGTCCATAAGTACATCCTTCAAAGTCCCTAGTCGTGGGTGTATCGAGACGGGGCATCGATATACCAGAGTAGACTAGCGTATACCTTCTCGACCCATACAGATGGGCGATGGATGATCCTATATCCATTGGTGTTTGACATCGGAGATGATATACGGGTGCTCAGTAGAGACTGGGTACACTGGACGGACTCGCCGAGAACTCCCAGATGGTATTATACCTTACGTCAGATGGCAGTTCTCTGGTGACACTGGTACAGAGTAGTCTGTTGACCCGAGATCGTCATAGAGTCTTGTGTGGTTCCCACTGTGCTTTGATTTCCATCTTACCACGTCCAAGAGGGCGTGCAAAACGGTGGTTTTTGGGTACAATCCCGAGTCACATGGAGGCAATGAGCGATAGGAGGGGATTCGTCTCTCCCGGTATAGGAAGTTGATGTTGCGCTGTGTTCGATTGGCTATAACCGGAAATCCCTGACCATGGTTGCTAAGATTTACTGGTAAGTGTTACCAGTAGTATCTCGAATTGTTATAGACCTCATATCGACACGACTTATCAAGCTATTGGGGTCTGACGTCTACCACCCCTAGGCGAGATATGCGACATATCAGACGATCAGACCGGACTGTACGGTAAGTGTTACTGGTTGGATTCACAGGAGTGTGAGCGGGCTTGCTCGTCGATCTTCTGATCGCTCAATGCCCCGGTGGCCGTTACGTTTAGCAGACCGCTTGCGGCTTGTGGGTGCTTGATATGATCATCATCTGCTACCGGCGTATTGACGAGTCTTTAGAGTCCTACACAGAGGTTTCCTGGCTCAAGCAAAACGAAATAGGAACGCATATGAGATATGTGTGGGACCGAGAATAATGCGTGTATGTGATACCGTATTTCATTCTCGCGATGAATGTGTCGAATGGTTGTATGCGATATAACCTAGTTATCGAATCGAGGATTGATTCGATAAGCCGATACATTGGATACTAGTCGGTTATATGCGATATGACCGGATCGTTAAATCAAGTGTTGATTTAATGATTTAATGTATAATTATATATTTGATATATTACTTTGCATTAACTAGTATTTGTTCACTTTAAATGGATTTTCTCACTTGTTTGTGCACATTGTATATGTGATATATTTTTGTGCACAAGTTTGTATCATGTTTGATGATACTTGCTTCTTTGGTTAAGTGTATAGAATTAAACCATGATTAAGATGATGATTAGGGTTTTGCATAATCTTTTATTTATTTATTGATTTATTTGGATAAGATCATGGAGAGAATGGTGGCTTTCTTTGTTTCTAGTCAAAGCTTCATGAAGCTTTGACTTTGTAACCATTCTTGTCTCCATGCTTAACCCTAACCATTCCTTTAACCTTGGTCAATTCTCTACACATAACTATAGTTAAAATTATGATAAGTATTGTTTTTCTATTCTATTAAAATAACTTATCATAATATTCTTTCTTCTTCTTCTTCATCTTCAAGATGAAGAAAGCTTCACTTCATCAATGGTGGATTGATGAAAAGTGTGAGAAATCCAATTCTAAAGTGAACCCACTTCCTATTTCTTCATCCTCTACCTCTTGCCAAGTAGTATAGGGTGTTTTCTTCACAAGTTTTCATGGCTTGGTGAAGGTGGAGCTTGATCTAGCGATGCCTCGACGTAGATCATCTTCGGCACGTCGTCGATGACCTAGCCTGCTTTTTCTCCGATGAAGCCGATGCTAGAGCCCGGGATCCGTTTTGGACAGCGAGGAGACATCATCACGGAGCTATGAAGGTGGAGGACCGGATCTACAAAGGTTGTATTTCCGTATTCTTGTAGTTAAGTGTTAACTAGTTTGCTTTGTCGCCTAAATTCTAGTTAACGATCCGTATTAGGGTTTCTCGGCACCGTTAATTTTTGAAATTGGCATGGTTGATGCCTTGTGAGACCTCTTGAGAGTGCCTAGTAACCCTACAAAGTCTAGGGGTGGTAAACGTCAGACCCCAATAACCGATAAGTCGTGCCGATGTGAGGCTCATAACGGGTTGAGAAACTACTGGTAACACTTACCAGTAAATCTCTGAATCAGCCCTGGCCAGGGACTTCCCTGTTACGGCCAATCTAGCACAGCGAAACATCAACCCCCAATACCGGGAGAGACGAAACCCCTCCTATCACTCATTGCCTCCATGTGACTCGGGACTGTACCCAAAAACCACCGTTTTGCACGCCCTCATGGACGTGGTAAGGTGGAGATCAAAGCACAGTGGGAATCACACATGACTCTATGACGATCTTGGGTCACAGACTAACCTGCTCAAGTGTCACCTGAGAACTGCCATCTGACGTGAGGTATAATACCATCTGGGAGTTCTCGGCGAGTTCGTCCAGTGTACCCAGTCTCCACTGAGCACCCGTATACCATCTCTGTTGTCAAACACCAATGGATATGGGATCATCCATCGCCCATCTCATGGATCGAGAAGCGTATATGTTAGTCTACACTGGTATATCGATGCCCTGTCTCAATACACCTACGACTAGGGACCTTGAAGGATGTACTTATGGACTACCATGTCCCCACTAGTATGATCTGCATCATAGTCCATGTAGTCAAGTACACATCCTAAGGGCTTTACCAACATGTAACTATAAGACAGTTTAAAGAGACAAGTATACATGTTAAGATAAAGAGCAACCAGATAGCATACTATCATATCGAGCAAGAAAGTCATCTCTATATATGTCCAAGCATCCAATATAATATACATCATCTGTACAATACTGGCCTCTAGGGCATACATACAACTAACAATCTCCCACTTGCACTAGGGCCAGCTGCAGTAGTATCGCATACCTAGCATCCCGAAGAGTCTCTCAAACTGTATCTGGGGAATGGCCTTCGTGAGTGGATCCGCTGTGTTGTTCTTCGTGTCAACCCTCCTGACCTCGATCTCCCGGCGATCAACTATCTCCCGGATCAGGTGATACCGCCTCAGAATATGCCTGGATCGCTAATGGGACCTGGGTTCCTTGGCCAAAGCCACCGCTCTATTGTTATCGCAATACAAAGGTATTGGATGCTCAATGGATTGAACCACTCCAAGTTCAGTAATGAACTTCTTGATCCAGGCAGCTTCTTTGGCAGCATCGTTGGCAGCGATGTATTCAGCCTCCATCGTCGAGTCTGCCACGGTTTCCTGCTTGGAACTCTTCCAGCTAACCGCCCCTCCGTAAAGGGTAAAGAAAAATCCCGACTGCGACTTAGAGTCGTCCATATCACTCTGGAAGCTCGAATCGGTAAAGGACTCCACTTGGAGTTCTCCGTTACCATACACTAAGAGCATCTCTTTAGTCCTTCGCAAGTACTTGAGAATGCTCTTCACAGCTGTCCAGTGACTCTCTCCACGATCAGCTTGATACCTACTCACTACACTTAGTGAGTATGCTACATCGGGTCTGGTACATAGCATCGCATACATGATAGAGCCTACAGCCGAAGCATAGGGTATCCCTTGCATGCGAGCTCTCTCCAAATCAGTCTTGGGAGACATCTCTTTGGAGAGAGTGACTCCAGAGATCGTGGGCAAGTTCCCACGCTTGGATTCTTCCATACTAAACCTCTTTAGTATGGTGTCAATGTACCTGGATTGGGACAATCCCAATATCCGTTTGGATCTATCTCTATAGATCCTAATTCCCAATATACAGGAGGCATCACCAAGATCTTTCATTGAGAATCTTTGTGATAAGAAGAGCTTAACCGATTACAGCATAGGAATATCATTTCCTATCAAGAGTATGTCGTCCACGTACAATACGAGGAAGCCAACCTTACTCTCTGCCACCTTCTTGTAGATACAAGGTTCATCTGGGTTTTTGACGAAATCAAACTCTTTGATAACGACGTCAAAGCAGATGTTCCAACTCTGCGATGCTTGCTTTAATCCATAAATGGATTTAAGCAGCTTGCACACCTTCCCGCTGCTCCCACTGTCTACAAAGCCTTCTGGCTGAGTCATGTACACGCACTCTTCTAAATCACCGTTTAGAAAGGCGGTCTTAACATCCATTTGCCAGATTTCATAGTCATGATATGCAGCGATGGCAAGCATGATCCGGATGGATTTAAGCATAGCCACTGGAGAAAAGGTTTCGTCATAGTCCACACCTGGTATTTGACGAAAACCTTTTGCAACAAGTCTAGCTTTGAAAGTCTCCACTTTCCCATCTACAACAAGTTTTTTCTTGAAGATCCACTTGCTCCCAATGGGTTTTACCCCTTCAGGAGCAACTTCCAAAGTCCATACTTTGTTGGTGTACATGGATTCCATCTCGGACCGCATAGCATCCAGCCATTTCATAGAGTCCCTACTCGTGATGGCCTGCTCGAAGCTAGTTGGGTCATCATCCTCCATGATGCAATCCTCCCTGCCACCATCCATAAGAAAACCATAGTATCTCTCAGGTTGGCGAGGAACCCTACTAGATCGGCGGAGAGGCTGAGGTTCATTGGGAACTACTGAATCCTCTGGTTCAACCAAATCTTCTGTCGTAGTCTGTATTGCTGGAACCTCTTCCAGTTCTACCTCCTTGCCACTAATCTCTTTTTCAAGAAATTCCTTTTCTAAAAAGGTGGCATGTCGAGAAACAAACACCTTTTGTTCCTCGGTGTGGTAGAAGATATACCCGCGCGAATGTTTGGGATATCCAATAAACTTACACAGAATGGACCTTGCCGCGAGTTTGTCAGGATTTTTCGTTTTTACATATGCCGGACAACCCCATATCTTAACATAATTAAGACATGGTCTCTTTCCTTTCCATATCTCATATGGAGTGGTTGGCACGGATTTGGTGGGAACCATATTCAATAGGTCTGCAGCTGTTTCCAGTGCATATCCCCAGAAGGAAATAGGTAACTCAGCTGTGCTCATCATAGAGCGCACCATATCTAATAGGGTGCGGTTCCTCCATTCTGATACACCGTTGTGCTGTGGTGTATATGGAGGAGTCAGCTGAGAGAGAATCCTATTCTCTTCTAGGAAGTCCAGGAATTCATTGCTCAAGTATTCACCTCCTCGATCAGATCGAAGGACTTTAATACTCTTTCCGGTTTGGTTCTCGACTTCTTGTTTATATTCTCTAAATTTCTCAAAAGCTTCTGATTTGTGTTTCATCAGGAACACATATCCGAATCTAGAGAGATCGTCAGTGAATGTAATGAAGTACGAAGAACCATCCCTGGCATGTATAGACATTGGACCACATACATCACTATGCACTAGTCCCAAGAGTTCCATAACTCTTTCTCCGTGTCTCGTAAACGGAGTTTTGGTCATCTTGCCTTTTAGACATGACTGGCAAGTGTCATAAGATGAAAATTCAAACGGATTTAAATATCCATCCTTATGCAACTTAGCTAGTCGTGTCGCATTGATGTGACCCAGTCTACAATGCCACAAGAAGGATTCATTCAGTTCAGAACTCTTCCTCTTGTGTGTGTTTGTTATACTTAGAACTGTTGATTGATTTAGAACATAAATGCCATTGCATAACGTGCCTGATCCAACCAACTTTTGGTTACGCAAAATGTTCATAACATTATCCTGTAATACAAAATTATATCCCTCTTTACTCAACAAAGAAACCAATATAATATTGCATATCAGGTTCGGCATGTAATACCATTCGTTCAGAACCAATGTATTGCCAGTTGGTAATGCAAGGTGATATTCCCCGACAGTCTTACCTGCAACAATTGCACCATTTCCAACTCTTATGTCTTTATCACCTTCTCCAAGTTCTCTACCTTTCCTAAGCCCATGTAACAGATTACATATATGGGATCCTGACCCGGTATCTAATAACCAGGACATAGGGCAAATGGAGAAACAGTTCTCTGTAACGAACACACCCGAAGAAAATGCATCATCATGTACTTTCTTCATTCGGGTGGCATGGGAATCCTGGTATTCCCCTATGTCCTGTTCAGTCCTATAACTCTTATAAGAAAGAACGGAACCAACGTTCCCCAGCACAGTATAACATGCGGGTTCGGTCAATACATCCATATTATTATCTTGATTAGGGCATGACATGGTCGCTACCTGGAGAGAGAGAGAAGAAAACACTTTAGCGTATGCTCTTGCAAGATCAGATTGGTTGTTATCTTATCTAATCAGGATGGCTCCCACTGGTTTTTTTATCAAATCTTCCTTCAAACCCTAAAAGAAAAGACTAGCCGGGATTAATTACACCCTACAACTTCGCCAATCTTTCAGCCAGGCCAGTGTCGGTACTTTGAGGGAGGTTCCCCGTGCTTTCGCACGGACCTAATTAAAGTAAACCTCGTTTTCCCAGAGGCGTAACCCCGTTGACACCTTTCTAGACACCTACTTGATCGGCTAATTGTAATGTGCAAAACTCTCCCAGGAGTAACTCTTACTCGCAGTGGGTATCGGGATCCAACTATCTCATAGAAGGTATGCAATCTCATTGCAAATTTCAACACTTGAAATTCCCGATAATATTTTTCCCCTAGCGTCCTATGACCTTGACGCAGGCCAACAAACCATAGTGCGCTAGTCAAGTTCAACCCGTCATTTCTTGATTGAATTAAACCCACCCGTACGACCCTTGACGCAGGCCAACAAAGTCGCACGACTACCCTAATCCAATCTGCATCACATGCATTAACAGATAAATACTAGTTAGCTACCGCACACTACGCCTTGACGCAGGCCAACAAACGTAGCACGAATACTAAGTAGGATTTATCTGAAATGACAGAGGGCTACGACAGGTTTTTCTGAAAACCTATTGCGTAATGAACTCGATATCGTTGTAGAATCAAGTGAAGTTTTGACATGGAGTGATTTTGAGGCTTTTCTAGTTTTGCTAAAGGGGTCACTCCCGGTGAAGGGATCGTCGGCCCTTTCCTCGTCGAATGAGGTGCGGGATATATCATATATATCACTGTGCAAAGCAGAAACTATAGAAGTAATCAAAAACAAACCGAGTGTGTAGCATCTGCCAGTTATTGCTAAAGGGGTCACTCCCGCTGAAGGGATCTCGGCCCTTTCCTCATCGAATAAGGTGCAGGGTATATCATATATACCGCTATGCAAAGCAAAACTGTAGCTACCCTTTTTATTTGAAAATTTGATTCTACAACATCTTTTAGGTTTCTTTTCTTTCATTAATCACATTAATGAAGTCCCATCATTTAAGTCACCTAAACATCACAGATAAATACGACGTACACTTATGCCATCCGCATTCGCCTCGATGTCCCCTCGTGCACCGTTAGGTTAGGTAACTAACGACAGAGCAGGGCAGGGCTAGTGCGGGTGTAAAACATAAGTAACGCCTATATAATATATCATATATACTATATACTGTATTCATCACAACATATCAAATGATCACATCACAGATATCGCAGCAGAAACATAGATATAATGTGGGATATACTAGGACGTCCGTATTTAGTATTTAGCCAACAATAGAAAATACGGATTCCACAGTCGCGATGAATAGCCAAGCCCACACCCTGGACCCCTACGAGAGCGGCAAGCGACCCTACCAATTCTGGAGTTTAGGAGACCCGGTCTCGACTCCTCGAGATGGCCTCCCACTGAACCCCAGAACCCGGTCACCTGTGCTCCCCTCCTTGGGTCCATCCTAATGCGGAAAAGTAAATAATATACAACACAGGTGGCATCGACCTCAACCCGGAAGTGCCCCAAATAAAAGAATATTACATTACATTTAAATTTACATGAATGAAAATATAAAACTCTCATCTCACATAAAACCCCCCGGCTATTCAAATGTGACAATCCTGCACATCATATCTCAGCAACACATAATATCTCATATCATCAACGTAAGTAAGTATGCGTACCCCGATTGTCGTTGACGTATAGCAACGAAACCGGCGATATCGACATACTACACTTACGGTCACAGAAAAGAAAGTGTAAAACTACAATATCTGGAATCCACATTCTCTTTAGACATCATAAATGCGAAGTATCACATACCTCGTATTTCATGTCTTATAATACGAATTCCACACATTGCATCACATTCCAGATAATTAGACAGTATTAAATTTTTCGAACGTATGATCAAATACCCAAGATTCCTAAAGCTCAACACTTGAGCGGAGTTCAAAAATCGGAGTGTGACATAGTAGTAGCGGTCCAGCCGTAGAAGGGTCAAGCCAACGCCTCACATGTGGCACGCCGTACTGCCCCAAACCCTAAGGTTCAAAGGGCAGTTCGAGACGGTCACATAATCGAGTTAAGCTTTGTTGTCTTCTAGAGGGACCACCACAAAACTTGCACGTATCTCCAAAATATTTAAACCCCATGAAAAGTGAGCAAATGATACTGGTTCAAACACTTCAATACTTTCTAATTTATCCGGAAAAGCCACGAAATGAAAATTCCGATTGAACTGTCGAGTCCAAAACCATCTCCAGAATTTTCAGCACTAAATTCAGATTAAAAATACCCAAAAAAATATACAAGTAGATTCCAGCATTACTGTATAAAATTTATTCATTGATTGATGTGTACGGCCGCGGAACTGGGGCCTAAGCAAGCTTAGGCCGCGTTTCCGCTGCAGGAATGACTGTTCATCGAATAATTTTTATACCGTAATTCTTATATTTACCTGCTGAATTTTTTATATATTTTTAATTCTGAAAAATGTCAGATTTTAAAAAATTTCCAGAGAGTGTCCCGTAAAATCGTATTTCGGTTCGATCGGGGTTTTCACTTCGCTAAAGTATCGCCTAATGTTCTAGGTCGGTTCTGATACCAATGTTGGGTTAGCCTAGCACCTCATAAAGGGTTTGGAAGCATCACATGTACCAAAGATAGAATTTTTAGGGTGCTAAGTTAACAAGCATCGGATCGATACTAGAAAAATTAGGGTTTCTAAATTTTTCACATCATCATATGAAAGAAAGGCTAGGGTTTTGAGAGTACAACCTTTGTAGCACCCTACGCTAGACTCCTCGGCTACTTAGGGTTTGAAAAAGCTCCGATTGAACTCCTCGAGGTCACCGATGATCCACCCGGAGTCCGCTTTGTCCAAGCTTGCAACTTTATCCGATCAAGTGAACGAAATGAAGCTAACACTCTAAACAAGTTGGCTAAACTTGTGTAGAATGATGTTGTAGTTCTTATTCTCACTTCAAAATCCAATCTTGATGAGTATATTGCTCACTACAAAAAACTAGAGAGCAAAATGAGAGAGGAAGAAGAAGATGATGGCCATTTGAGAAGAAGATAAGAATGACTCATGAAAGAAAATAGAAAATATATCAATATATATTTTCCTCTTCTAATATCAAACCATGGTTAGGATATTATTGAACTTGAGTTAAAAACACAAAAGGAAAAGTAACCCATAGTCAAATGGTGGGTGAGAATGGTTAAGTCAAGAAGGATGTAGAAACTAGTCATGAATTATCTTTTCCTTTTTCCATTTTGTTTTAACCAAAAATCAAATAATAATCCAAATGAAAACCCATGGTGTGAGTCTTATATTGCCACCATTTTCTTTGTATAAGCAACCATAATGGATGATGTATGTATGTATGTATGTATACATATCCATATGTGCATAAATCTATAAAGAAAGTATACATGCATGCATACATCCATCATACTCAAGAAAGGATTTCAAGTGAGAAGCTAATGGTTAAATGATAAATCAACACTTGATTTATCAATCCGGCCATATCACATACGACCCTAACCAAAAGCAAGCTGCCCGATCAATATACGGTATCCTATACACGTATTTTAATCGGGTCCATACGCATATCGCATATACGCACCACAACGTTTCGCCTGGACTAGGAAACTCCATTGTGGGACTCTAAGACTCGTCAATACGCCGGCAGTGGGTGATGATCATATCAAGCACCCCCAAGCCGCAAGCGGTCGGCTAAACGTAACGGCCACCCGGGTATTGAGCGATCAGAAGAGAACAAGCGAACCTGCTACAACTCCCGTCGAGCCAACCGGCAACACTTCCCGTACAGTCCGGTCTCCTCGTCTGATATGTCGCATATCAAGTCTAGGGGTGGTAAACGTCAGACCCCAATAACCGATAATTCGTGCCGATGTGAGGCACATAACGGGTCGAGAAACTATTGGTAACACTTACCAGCAAATCTCTGAATCAGCCCTGGCCAGGGACTTCCCTGTTACGGCCAATCGAGCACAGCGCAACATCAACCCCCAATACCGGGAGAGACGAAACCCCTCCTATCGCTCATTGCCTCCATGTGACTCGGGACTGTACCCAAAAACCAACGTTTTGCACGCCCTCATGGACATGGTAAGGTGGAGATCAAAGCACAGTGGGAATCACACAAGACTCTATGACGATCTCGGGTCTACAGACTAACCTGCACAAGTGTCACCTGAGAACTGCCATCTGACGTGAGGTATAATACCATCTAGGAGTTCTCGACGAGTCCGTCCAGTGTACCCAGTCTCCACTGAGCACCCGTATACCATCTCTGATGTCAAACACCAATGGATATGGGATCATCCATCGCCCATCTCATGGGTCGAGAAGCATATACGCTAGTATACACTGGTATATCGATGCCCTGTCTCGATACACCTACAACTAGGGACCTTGAAGGATGTACTTATGGACTACCATGTCCCCACTAGTATGATCTGCATCATAGTCCATGTAGTCAAGTACACATCCTAAGGGCTTTACCAACATGTAACTATAAGACAGTTTAAAGAGACAAGTATACATGTTAAGATAAAGAGCAACCAGATAGCATACTATCATATCGAGCAAGAAAGTTATCTCTATATATGTCCAAGCATCCAATATAATATACATCATCTATACAATACTGGCCTCTAGGGCATACATACAACTAACAGTAATTACGCGAGAAGCTTCTAGAAGATGGTGACTTGGGGGGTTAAGGTGGCATATGCATTAAATGAGATTAGTCAGTCATTTCAGTGATTCATCCATGTCATTAATGCATCATAAATGCTTAATGACTCATGGAGATGAATCACCCTCTTGTATTTATGAAGCATGATTATTAATCCTTTATTTTCTTTTATTGGATAAATGATAATGCTTGATGTATATTATGATAGCTCATTATCTCATCTCATTCTCTTGCTCACTTTCTCTCTCCTCAAGCTCTCCCTCTTCAAACCCTAATCCTCCCCTCTCATGTGTTGAGACCAAGGATTAGAGTAGACTACTTATTCCTTAACCATTCTTTATATCACCTAGGTTACTTAGATTAGCGATTTAAGAAACCTAGTTACCTCAAGTTAGAGGTGAAGCTTGTAGTAAAGCTCTCGGGTGGATCATCTACTACATAGAGAAGGCCGGAGAGGACGCGGAGAACGGAAAGACGAAGGACACAGTTCTATAGGTATAATCACTTATCATAGTAGTTAACACTTCTATGGTTTCTTGTTAGTTATTGTTTAAGCAAAGATTCTCGGTTAGTCGATATTTACGCATAAAACAAGGTCGTTTTTCATTATTCCGCCTCCCCGCAAGTCGTGGGGTGTTGTACAACGACTTACAGTGGTTTCAGAGCCTCGCTAAACAATAATTAACTCATTAGCAAAGTCGTATGAATTTCGAACGCAAAACGAACCAAAAAACGACATCGATATCGCAAGTTTCTGTCGAATTTTACACTGGCTCTAAAAATTTTTCAGGTTGCAGCAGAGTAACAAGTATAGAAAGATAAGAACACTGGAGAAAAATGGGTTAGTGAATCGGCCATACAGCCGCGGAACCGCGGCCGATCCCACCGATCCGCCGCGGATCCGCGGCCGAGTTGGGTCCGATTCGACCCAATTTGCTCCTGTTATTCTTTTGTGATATTGTTGTGTTTTCTGGAATGTTTATTTTCTGCTCAAAGTCTCAGGTGCACAGAGAAGTTTTGGGAGTAGAATCTGATATGTTTGCTCGATCGAAATTATACGAAGTTTGCTAATTTGATTATATCTGTGTTTGTATAATGTGTTCGTAAACCTCCCCTAACTGCTAGTATGTCGGTTGGCAGGGGGTTGCACATTTCTGTAATGGTTTTTACTGTTTGTGGTTGTGAAATGTATTGGACTGTTGTGATGATTAGCCGGGGTTTGAGATGGGTTGTTATATTCATTCATTCAATGTAATTGTATTATGTTATAATATTATTTTGCGGGGCGCATCCAGGTTGCGGTTGTAGCCACTGTTGTAATATTTCATTTTACTATTTTTGCTCCTAGGATAGACCCAAGGTGGGGTGCACAAACTACCGGGTACTTTGAAGTGTTTAGTGGCCTACTCACTTTGTTGAGGGAGACCGCTTCACTTCGGGTATTTGGCGGGTAGTTTGCGGTACCCGTAGGGGTCTAGGGTAGGGTAATGGCTATTCATCACAACTGTGTAATCCGTCTTTTGTTGCAGGCTCTAAACAAACGCGGATTGCTTGCAAATCAATAAAGTTCATATGAGATCTGGAATGCCTATTATTGCGTCTGATGAATGTACAATATCTATATATGATAGCTATTTAGACGTCACTTATGTTTTACACCCGCGCTAGCCCAGCCCCCGCTCTGCCGTTAGTTAAGTAACCTAACGGGTGATGACGGGACCCAGTGGCGAATGCGGATGGTATAAGAGGACGTTGTATTTTCGTTGTTTTCTGCAATGATAGGTTAATGATGGGATGCATTATTTATAATGCTAAGAAAATAAACCAAAAAGTTGAATCGTTGGAACAATTTAAAAGAAACTACTCGGTTATTTTAAAACAGTTGATATTTTTAATTGGGAGCTTTAACCATTCCTTTTAAAAACTATCAGGTTCCATCGGTCATATCAAGTTCACTACGTTCACGGTTTCGCCAAAACCATTCGTAGCCCTCCGTCATTTCATTTGGGTATTCAGTAGTATTCAAGCTATGTATTTTGACCTAACGCCAAGGCATAGTGTTTGGTAGCTGCTGGGTATTCATTTGTCGCATAGATAGATGAGTTAGTTTGGGACAGTCGTATTATCATTTTGGCCGAACGTCAAGGATATGTACGGATGGGTTCAAATTAACAAGATAATGATGGGTAGAACTTGATATGTGACTTATGACATTTTGACCTAACGCAAAGGTCATAAGAGCATGGGGCAAAAATAAATATCGGGAATTTCTAAAGACACTAAAATTTGCAAAGAGATGCATACCATTTGGAGTTTGATGAATGTTGGTAGGATTCCTTCAACATTATCATACGATGATATTTGGATCCCGATCCTACTGTGAGTATATGCTACTCATCAGGATATTCGTCACTTAACGATCAATGCTATAAACCAAGTAGGTGTCAAGAAAGGTGTCAGTGGGGTTACGCCCCCAGAGAAAAGAGGTTATTTAATTAAGGATCTTCGCAAAAAAGTTGGAAAACCTCCCTCGAAGTACCGACACCAGCATGGCTGAACGGTTAAGCAAGTATTGTACAGTGAGAATAGTCTTGGCTAATTCTTCTTTTATGGTTTGAGGAAGGATTCGAGAAACAGTGGGAGCCATCCAGTTTAGATAAATTAAAAACCACTCTAAACTTGCAATAGTATCATGCTAAAGAGTTTTCTTCTCTCTCTCCTAATTGCAGCGACCCTGAAAATTACTGGACTTAAGTTACTTTTAGAGAAAAATATACTGACAGGGCCAAACTATAAAGATTGGCTGCGGAATGTCAAAATGGCTTTGACCTATGACAAATTAGGGTACGTCCTCACCGCTAAGGCACCTGCTGTCCCTGGTCCCAAATCCAGTAATGCGGATAAGGAAATCCGCAAAACCTAGGAGTATGATTGCGAAAGCCAAGTGCATCGTGCTTGCCTCGATGAACAATGAACATCAGAGGAGGCACGAGGATATGGAACTAGATGCCATATTTCTCCATACAAAGGAACTTTATGGAGAGCAATCTCGTATAGCAAGATACGAGACCTCTAAGAACTTGTTTCGAGCGAGGTTGGTTGACGGATCATCGGTAGGAGAATATGTCCTAAAGATGATTGGCTACATAGAAGAGCTCGCAGACCTTGGGACGACTTTGGATAATGAGCTCTATACAGACCTTATTCTCCAGTCCCTTCCTTCCACCTACGCCCTGTTTATTCTGAACTTCAACATTCAAAGAAAAGAAGTTGAACTTCCGGAACTCCTTAACATGTTGAGGAGTGCAGAGGGCACCTTGCAGAAGGCAAGAGAAACACCCGCTATATTTGTTAGCGGTGGTTCTTCTTCCGGGTCCAAGGCTAGGGCCAAAGGAAGGAAAAAGAAGGCCGCCACCAAACCTAGAGGAGGTGTAAGTAAGGTGGGAGGGAAGGGAAAGAAAAAGTTTGCAGTACCAGTAGTGGGCCAGGATGAGTGCTTCCATTGTCACAGGAAAGGGCATTGGAAGAAAGATTGCAAGGCATGGAACGCCAAGAACCAGGAACCGAAGCAAGCTGTGGCTTCGACTTCAGGTGTGTTTGTAATTGAGAATTGTCTATCAATCAACTCTACTTCCTGGGTATTGGATAACGGATCAGGATCTTATATTTGCAATTCATTGCAGGCACTGAGAAACCGTAGAGTGCTGAAGGATGGTGATATGACCCTGATGGTTGCTAATGGAGCTAGCGTGGGAGCTGTGTCCGTAGGGGATTATCACCTGGGATTGACGAGTGGACACATTTTGGTTTTACATAACTGTTTTTGTGTACCCAGTTTAACGTGTAATATCATATCTGTTTCTTTGTTATCAAATAAAGGTTATGATTTCACGTTTGTAAGTGATGTTGTTAACATCCACCTTAATCATAGTTTGATTGGGTCCGGTACACTGGATAACGGTATATATGTGTTAAACCAACTCCAAATTTTCAATGCCCAGAACACACTAAAAAGAAAGTCTCCAGATTTAAATAAAGCTTTCTTATGGCATTGTAGACTGGGTCACATCAATGAGAGAAGGTTGACTAAGTTACATAGAGAAGGATATTTGGACTCGTTCGAATATAGAACTTATGCCACTTGTCAACTTGTCTTAAAGGAAAGATGACAAAGACTCCATTTACTGGACATGGAGTAAGAGCGAGCGAGCTCTTAGGACTCATACACAGCGATGTATGTTGTACAATGTATACACATGCAAGAGGTGGTTTTTCCTATTTCATTACTTTCACGGATGATTACTCAAGGTACGGATTCATTTATCCGATGAAACATAAATCCGAGGCTTTTGAGAAATTCCAAGAGTACAAGAATGAAGTAGAAAACCAAACCGGCAAAAGAATCAGACACTAAGATCTGATCGAGGTGGTGAATACTTGAGTTCCGAGTTCCTAGGTTACCTAAAAGAGAAAGGAATTCTCTCTCAGCTTACTCCTCCATACACTCCACAGCATAATGGTGTATCGGAGAGACGGAATCGAACCCTATTGGATATGGTACGTTCCATGATGTGTAATGCTGAGTTACCATGATCTTTTTGGAGTTATGCGCTAGAATCAGCGGCATATCTTTTGAACATGGTACCTATCAAGACTGTGCCTACCACCCCATATCAAATGTGGAGTGGGAAGAAACCCCATCTTCAGTATATAAAGATTTGGGGATGTCCAGCTTTTGTTAAAAAGCAGCATGTGGACAAGCTCGAGGCACGATCAGTACAGTGTAAGTTTGTGGGATATCCAAAGAACTCCAGGGGATATCTATTCTATTACGCAGAGGAACAAAAGGTATTTGTTTCTCGTAATGCCCATTTTCTAGAACATCAGTTTTTAGAAAAGGAAACAAGTGGGAGCGAAATAGAACTGGAAGAAATTCCAGAACCACAAACTAATACTGAAAGTTTGGTAGAACCGGTAGTTCAAGAAGAACAGGACATTCCCGCACCCCTCCGCAGGAGTAGTAGGTCGTCTCATCCGCCTGAAAGATACTACGGTTTTCTCATAGATGGGGATAGAGAGGATTGCATCATAGATGATGATGAACCTACTGGCTTCCAGCAGGCCATCCAGAGCGGCGACTCGGTACGATGGCTAGATGCAATGCGGACCGAAATGGAGTCCATGTACACCAACAAAGTATGGACTTTGGACTTTGCTCCAGATGGGGTAAAACCCATAGGATGCAAATGGATCTTCAAGAAAAAGATTGGTGTAGATGGACAGGTGGAAACCTATAAGGCTAGACTTGTTGCAAAGGGTTTTCGTCAAAGACCTGGTTTGGACTATGACGAAACTTTTTCTCCAGTGGCTATGCTCAAATCCATTCGGGTCCTTCTTGCTATTGCTGCCTTCCATGATTATGAAATCTGGCAGATGGACGTAAAGACGGCTTTTCTGAATGGAAATTTATAAGAGTGCGTCTATATGGATCAGCCAGAGGGTTTCAATCAGAGTGGGAGCAGCGGGAAAGTATGCAAGTTGCTTAAGTCCATTTATGGACTAAAGCAGGCATCGCGGAGTTGGAATATCTGTTTTGATGAAACAGTCAAAGAATATGACTTTATCCAAAATCCAGATAAACCATGCATATATAGTAAAGTTGTAGCACAAACTGTCGTATTCCTCGTCTTGTACGTGGATGACATTCTTTTGATAGGAAATGACATTCCTATGCTACAATCTGTCAAAGGATTCTTGTCACACAGGTTCTCCATGAAAGACCTGGGTGATGCCTCTTACATTCTGGGGATCCGGATCTATCGTGATCGATCCAAGAGGATGTTGGGACTTTCGCAGTCCAGGTATATCGACACTGTACTGAAAAGATTCAGTATGGAAGATTCTAAGCGCGGTAATCTACCGGCTTGTCACGGAATCACCCTATCCAAAGAGATGTCTCCCAAGACTTATTTGGAAAGGGAACGCATGTCTATTATACCCTACGCTTCTGCGGTAGCCTCTATAATGTATGCGATGTTGTGCACCAGACCAGATGGAAGCGGAGTATATAGCTGCTTGCGATGCCGCAAAAGAAGCCGTCTGGATGAAAAAGTTCCTAACAGAACTTCAAGTGGTTCCTACCATAGTTGATCCAATACCTCTGTATTGCGACAACAACGGAGCTATAGCTTTAGCGAAGGAACCAAGGTCCCATCAGAAGTCCAGACAAATCTTAAGGCAGTATCACCTGATCAGGAGATCATTGATCGTCGGGAGATCGAGGTTCGGAGAGTTGCAACTGAAGAGAAAATTACTGATCCATTCACAAAGGCCCTACCTCAGATTCAGTTCAAGAGGCTACTCGAGATCATCGGTCTTCGATATGCCAGTACATGGCCCTAGTGCAAGTAGGAGATTGTTAGTGTATATGCCCTAGGGGCCATCATTGTATCATACTAGTTTTTATATTACTTAATGGAACCTTGGGATATTCACATGTATATAACAGTCTTGCTAAACATGGTAGTATGCTACTTGGTTTTTCTATCTTAATATGTGAGTATACGTATTAATAGAGCTCTTAGGATCTTGCTTGACTACCAGCGTTGTGATGGCAGACACACTAGTGGGGGCTGGGTAGTCTACAAGCACATCCTTATTCAGGTCCCTAGTCATAGGATTATCGAGACAGGGCATCGATACTCCGGAGTAGACTGGTGTGTACGCTTCTCATCTCAGTTGGGGAGATGGTCTGTCCCACAGCCGTCAGTACGTCGTACTGGAGATAGTATGCAGGTGCTCGTTGGGTTACGGGTACACCAGACTGGACTCACGGGGAACTGTTGGTTGGTTTTATACCAGTCGTCAGTGAACAGTTCCCAAGTGACATGAGTACAGCATAGTCCACAGACTTGACACTGCTACTTCGCCTCGAGTGTGTCCCACTGTTCTAAGATTGCTACCATACAACGGCTCAAAGGAGTCGAGCAAACAGGTAGAAGTTGGGTGCAGTCCCGAGCACTTGGAGGCAGTGGCGGTTAGACAGGATTCGTCTCTCCCGGTATTCGGAGTTGATATCGCGCTGTGTCAGAGAGCCATTACGCAAAGTCCCTGGCCAGGGCAAGCGAGATTTGCTGGTAGGTTCCAGTAGTTTCTCAGGATGTAATGGGCTTCGCTCCGACACGACTTAAACCGCTATTATGGGACTGACGCTTGCCGCCCCCTAGGCCCGATATGCGATAGTCTTAGACAAACAGATCGGACTGTACGGAGATTGTCACATTAGACTCAGTAGGAGTTCGGATGGGTTTCCTCATCGGCCTTCTTATCGACATCTACCTGGGGACCGTTACGTACAGCTAGTGCCGCTTGTGGTCTATGGTTAAACCCACTTCCAGCGTAGTAGTCGAGTCTCTAGAGTCCCATACAGAGAGTTTCCCTACTCCAGGCGAAACGATATAGAGGTCGTATGGTTTTACGACAAGGGTTCGGACGTATACGTGTGTTTACGCACGTACGACATCTGGACAGTTTTTACTAGCCGGCTTTGGTTTAAGCCAGTTTCTAGTATCCGGTTATTGGATTTATACATTCTAAAGTTTTTCCGTGTTTTCGCGGATAGGAGGGGCGTTCTCGTAATTACGCAAGAAGCTTCTAGAAGATGGTGACTTGGGGGTTAAGGTGGCATATGCATTAAATGAGATTAGTGAGTCATTTGTGTGATTCATCCATGTCATTAATGCATCATAAATACTTAATGACTCATGGAGATGAATCACCCTCTTGTATTTATGAAGCATGATTATTAATCATTTATTTTCTTTTATTGGATAAACGATAATGCGTGATATATATTATGATAGCTCATTATCTCATCTCATTCTCTTGCTCACTTTCTCTCTCCTCAAGCTCTCCCTCTTCAAACCCTAATCCTCCCCTCTCATGTGTTGAGACCAAGGATTAGAGTAGACTACTTAATCCTTAACCATTCTCTATATCACCTAGGTTACATAGATTAGCGATTTAAGAAACCTAGTTGCCTCAAGTTAGAGGTGAAGCTTGTAGTAAAGCTCTCGGGTGGATCATCTACTACATAGAGAAGGCCGAAGAGGACACGGAGAACGGAAAGTCGAAGGACACGGTTCTATAGGTATATTCACTTATCATAGTAGTTAACTCTTCTATGGTTTCTTGTTAGTTATTGTTTAAGCAAAGATTCTCGGTTAGTCGATATTTACGCATAAAACAAGATCGTTTTTCGTTATTCCGCCTCCCCGCAAGTCGTGGGGTGTTGTACATCGACTTACAGATTGTCTGTACAAGGTGAATATCCCAAGCTTCCATTAAGTAATATACAAACTAGTATGATACTATAATGGCCTCTAGGGCATATACACTAACACAAAGTCCCTAGCTAGGGCAAGCGAGATATACTGGTAGGTTTCCAGTGTTATCTCAGGGTGTTCTGGGCTACACTCCGACAGGACTTGTACCGCTATTAGGGGACTGACGTTTACCGCCCTCTAGGCCCGCCATGCGATATTCTCAGACGAACAGACCTGACTGTACGAAGATTGTCACATTCTGGCTCAGTAGGAGTTCAGATGGGTTTCACCTAGTCCGTCTTCTTATCGGCATCTACCAGGGGGCTGTTACGCACAGCCAGTGCCGCTTGCAGTCTGTGGTTAAACCCACTGCCATCGTAGTGTCGAGTCTTTAGAGTTCCACACAGAAAGAGATTCGCCTTTAGGTAAAAGAGTAGAGGTCGCATGGTTTTGCGACAGGGTTCGGTCACATCCGTGCACTTGGGCACGTTTAATGTCCGGGCAGTTATCACTAGCGGGCTTTGGTTTAAGCCAGATCCTAGTGTACATTTTGGGATTGGTTTTATCTCGTTTGTATTCGTGTTCCTCGGAACGCGGATGCTGGTGTGTATGCACGGTTGGCAGAGGCAGAGGATTCTCATTAGGGTTGTTGACTGTTGACTTTTGCTAAACCCTAATGAGAATAAGAAATATGATTAATGATAATATTAATTAAGTATTATTGTGCCATGGTTGGGTTGAAAGGTTGACTTTGTTGACTTGTTGACTTAGTTGACCGGTTGACTAGGTTGGACTTGTTGACCATCATTATTACAATGGCTATCATTTCATGGCAAAGACTTTTGCTTGCTTGATATACTTTACAAAATGATTGCATAAAATGATATTGCCTTTTGAAATGATAACAACCATCACATAATACTCAATTATTATTATTTGTTATGATTATTTTGGATTATGAGAGCAAGGGTGAGAAAAGTCTTGCTCATTCTATCATTCTCATTCTCTCTTATCCTCAAGCTCTCCCTCTTCCTCTTGCTCTCTCTCTAGTTCATGGTTCTATTGTCTCATGTGTTGAGAAGCAAGAACCATAGAGATAAAACACAAAACACTTCTCTACTCATCCTAGTATACAAGGTCTAGCAAACCAAGTGTTCTAGTTTCCTCAAGATTGAGGTTGGAGCCAAAAGTAGAAGCTTTCAGGTGGATCCATCTTCGGCACAAGGAGACGACGAGGAGAGAACCATCCGACCACGACAAGGAGTCGAAGAGAAGGAGTTCAAGTTATGGTATAGCCCCCTAACCGAGTAGGTAAAACTCGTAATTAGTGTCACGACCCGAAAGTACGGAACATGACCGGCACTTAGGCTACGAACGTCTTAAGGCGTACGTGCTCTAAGTAAGCCGAGCCCAGAAATCCAAACCAGAAAAAGTAGTCGAGTGAAGGGAAAACCAAACGTAAATCACCCAGTTTGCAACATAATATACAACGCCTAAAGGCGAGGATCACAACAGAAAGAAAACTCAACAGCATGAATCCCAGAGAAATATAACGTGCGACTCTAAGGTCGAAAGAATAATCAACACTAGTCTCTATCTCAAATAAGTACATGTTTGGTTGATGGAACTTCTAGATACAACTGAATATAATATACAATATATAATGATGGGTACGATACAATAAACCCACCTACTAGCAAGTCACCCGAAAGAAGCAGTGCCGCAAGCCGTAATGAATCCCTGTACGGCAAACACCTGCAAGTGTAGGGTTCCTAGGCACTCTAATGGAGTCTCACAAGTGATCAAACATGCACAAATCAAATTTTACAAGTTCCTACAAACCCTAATACGGATCGTTAACTAGATATATAGGCGAAGCAAGCAAGTAAACGGAAATATAGCTAAAGGAAAGGGGCTACAACCTTTGTAGATCCGTTCCACCACCTCCTAAGCTCCGTGATGAAGTCCCCTCGCTGTCCAAATCATATCTTGGGCTCTAGCGTCGGCTTCATCGGAGAAAAACGGGCTAGGTCATCGACGACGATGCCGAAGATGATCTACGTCGAGGCATCGCTAGATCAAGCTCCAACTTCACCAAGTCAAGAAAACTTGTGAAGGAAACACCCTATACTACTTGGCAAGAGGTAGAGGATGAAGAAATAGGAAGTGGGTAGACTTTAGATTTGGATTTCACACACTTTTTCATCAATCACCATTGATGTAGCAAGCTTTTTTCTCAAGTTGAAGAAGAAGAAGATGATGAAAAAGAATATGATAAGTATTATGTAAATGATAAATAAATCAATACTTATCATTTACTAACCCTTGGTTAGTTGTAGAGAATGGACCATGGTTAACTAGATGTAAGTGCACGGCGGCGCCCCGGCCGTCAAACCGGCGGCCAAATGCGGAAGCGGTGATAAACTTTAATTTTGCGGACTTTGCAAACCGGCACCACCGCGCACTAGACATCCGGATCGTAACCATTAAACTAGTCTAGCTAACAAGAAGAAGGGAAAGAGATATACCGAGTGATCCGAGTCCTCCGGTCTTCTCGTCGTCGTCCCGATCTCCCGCGGATCCTCCGGTCGTCGCCTCCTTGCCGGAAGGGCACCATATCGCCTGTATCTTTTACGGGCTCCCACCTCAATACCGAGGCAACTCGGGCACGAAGTTGGCTAACCGACGCGCCCAAGATTTGCTGTAGAATGTATAGTATAGTTGTCTCATTGGGGTTTTGGATAGTTGCCATTATGGAGGAATTTTGTAGACAAGAATTTTCCCATGGATGCTTAAGAAAAATGGAGCATCCATGCACCATAGAGCTCGGCCAGCCCCAGTTTGCTCACTGGAAAAAAATGTGTAAAATGAAGCAAGCACTCACCCCACTCAAAGCAACCAAAAAGAATATATATTAATTAATCAAGCCCCCACAAAACTTCCAGCACACTCATTTTCATTCATGTGAGTATATATTAATCATAACCACTAAAATTTAAAACCCCACTCCAATTTCCACAGTGGCCGGCCCATCACTAACCCATACCCAATCATGTCAAAATAAATGCAAGGGATGGAGGAAAGGATAATGATGCTATCATATCAATCTTTTACATAAAACCCCTCCATAAATGTGTTATTTGCAAACTTGCAAATAACACCCTCCAACGGAAAAGTCCGGCCGGGAAAGAACAAAGGAAAACCGGCCGGAACGGAATGCAAACTGGCAACTCCAGAAAACTGGTCCCGTAATAAATTACAGGAAAACCCCGATACTGTGCATACACACCCGCATCTGTATTCCGTCCGGATACAAATGCAAAGAGACAAAATCTACACTGTACTAAACTAGGACCGGCTTAAACCAAAGCCGGCTAGTATTATCCGTTCAATCCTGATCCTGTGCAATACCGCACGTATCTGATCGAACCCTGCCATAAACCTATACGGCTACTAGTACAAACCGTCCGATCCTGATCCGTGCAATACCGCACGTATCTGATCGGACCCTGCCATATCTCCATACGGCCTCTACAGCGTTTCGCCCGAAAGCTGAGTAACTGAAAGTGTGGTGGACTCTAAAGACTCGTCAATACTATGGCTGTGGATTTAACCACTAGCACGTCAGAGGTATAAGCCAATACGTGACGGGCCACCAGCTATTGACCAAAAGGGACGTCGATGAGCGAACTCATCCTGACACCCTACTGAGCCTGTCAGTGACAATATCCGTACAGTCCAGTCCGTTCGTCTATGAGTATCGCATGGCGGGCCTAGGGGGTTGGTAAAAGTCAGACCCCCAAAAGCGGTACAAGTCGTGTCGGAGTGTAGCCCAGAACACCCTGAGATACTACTGGAATACCTACCAGTAAATCTCCTTGCCTTGGCCAAGGACTTTGTGTAATGGCTCTCCTAGACACAGCACGACCTCACCCCCAATACCGGGAGAGACGAACCCCTGAAGATACGCTCACTGCCTCCATGTGGCTCGGGACTGTACCCAACTAAAACCTGTTTGCACGACTCCTTTGAGCCGTGGTAGGGTAGTAATCAAAGTACAGTGGGAACTCACACGAGACAAATGACGATCCCCAGGTCGATGAACTAACCTGCACACATGTCACCAGGGAACTGCCATCTGACGTCTGGTATATGACCAACTAGCATGTTCCCGGCGAGTCCTGTCCGGTGTACTCATAACCCAATGAGCACCTGTATACATCTTAGGTGATCCAACTGACACCAGTGGCTTGTGAGACCGGCCACCGCCCCTCGTCGGGGTCTCGACTGTATACACTAGTCTACTAATGGAGTATCGATGCCCAGTCTCGAAACTCCCACGACTAGGGACCTTTTAAGGATATGCTTGTAGACCCCCAGCTCCCACTTATATGATCGCCCTCATACTGCTGGTGGTCAAGCAAGAATCCTAGGGGCTCTATCAACGTGTAATAGCGACATGTCAGGTCACTTAAAGCAGTACACGATGATAAAGGTAAACCAGATAGCATACTATCATCTCGAGTAAGACTGTCCTACCGGGATAGGTCCTCCCTCAATCATTACAATCACGTACCTGTGACCTAATAATTGACTCTGAGGGCACTATCTCCAACAATCTCCCACTTGCACTCAAGGCTAATTATTGCGATGTCGCATACTCACAGCCCGTGTGATACCGAACATCCAACTCCTCTACTAGTCAGTCTCACAAAGCTCGTTTGCGGAACTATTGCGTTCGAGGAATAGCCTCAGTGAGTGGATCCGCTTTGTTGTTTCTTTCCATGTCTCTCTATATCTCATGTTCGCGGAGAAACCCATCTCCCGAAATTAGCAATACCTGTCTTAGAATGTGTCTGGATGTCTGATGGGACATAGCTCATAAATGAACTCCAAATCCAAACTTCTTAGACTGTATCGTCAACTGAACTTAATCAGTATCCTGCGCCATGCCACTCTCAGTATTGCCTTGGACCACCTGTCCAAAATACTGCACCTCATCAGAAGGAAAACTATAACTCTGACAACCTCCTTGTCGTCCATGTCACCTTGGAAGCCTGGAGTGATAACCGTCTCCTAAAGGAGGCAGTCGTTATCATATCCCTAGAACATTCACTTATGTTCTAAAACTGCTTCCGACTGTTTCTCCAGGATTGGATAAATATCATCTTATTGCATCTAGTGCAAGAACAACATCTGGTGTGGTACTTGACATCTCATGATTGACTCAATTGCTTAAGCAAGTGATCTGTCAATCATGCGCATCCCTCTCCCCTTTAGTCTATAAGACACCTTTAGAGAGGGTGACTCCATCACCTGCAGGTACACCACCGTGCCAGGAGTCGTCCATTCTAAATACTCTTAGAATGCTGTCAAGGTACCCTGATTGGGAAACCACCCAAATCTAGATCTAAAACTATAGATCTAGTAACCAGCATGTTTGATATTGTGTCCAAGTCCCATGTGGAGAAACCACTGTGTGACAACCAAAGAATAACCGATCGTAGTATAGGAATGTCACTTCCTACTATGTGTATGTCATCCAAAACCCGGATATCACACCCTACTACCTTCTCAACAGATCCATCCCTTATTCTGATAACGTCAAACCCATGACTGTCACATCAGAAATAGATGATCTATCTCCGCTATATCTGCTTTAGTCTATAAATAGACATAAGCCCGATGTCCACCAATGCTTCCGCTGCTCCCACTGACTACGACAACCCTCTGGCAGAGTCATATACACGTACACTTCTGAAGCTAGTTCAGAAGGACGCTATACTCATCCTCCTGCCGGGTCTCGCAGCCTGGAACAACAGCAATGGCAAGTGTGGGTAAACAAGAACTTCCCTGTCACCGTCCTTGAGGCTACCGGAGTACCTCTCGGGTGCCTGAAGTTACCCACCTTATCTGCGGAGTGGCCAATGGAATGTCAAATCAGATTGAATCTTTAGGTTCCTTATCAAATCTTCAGTAATCGTTTGCGGTTCTGGAATCACTTCCAGTTCTACCATACTCCCACTACTGTTTTTGAAAAAATCCATTTTTATTAAAAACTGTGGCGAGTTTAGAACAATATTTCTATTGATCTACCAGATGGTAGAAAGTCAACCCTCGTCATAGCCTGGGTCAACCCACAAACAGCCATTACAGAAACGTGCCTTGAGTTATCCAGAGTCTGGTTTTAATCATAAGCCGGACAACTCCCCGTAAGATATGAACTGTACTATATCCAATATAGAACCAGAGGCACTGATTTAATTGAACCAGATTCAAATCATGCAGCTATCTCCAGTGCATGTCAACTAAATGGGAGGAGGCCGATCAGCGTTACTCAACTTAGGAATGCTTCCAATTATGAGTAACCTGAAAGAGAAGCAAGTTCTCTTAATCATTACTATCAACTGAACACCATACACAAGTATCTACATCTTCGATCACTTTGAAGAATCCCGATACTTGTGACACCTGGTTCTCCACTCTATTCAAATACCAATAACTTCTCCAAATTCGGACCCTGCGTTTCCATGAAACACCTGTCTAAAAACTAGAGAAGTCATAAGTAAACTGAATGTAGTACGAGGACCAATCCCTCTGTCCTGATGGACCCTGGACAACATACAATACTCTGTATAAGTCCCTTGAGTCTGATAACTCATTCACTGTGTGTCGTAGGTTGAAAACTGTACTTATGGTTAAGAAGAATTACACCGCTGTTTAATGCTCCTTACCTAACCATCCACTGATATAGGTAAATGTCGTAGACATAATTTCAGAAAGGTATATCTCACTCTATGAAAATAGACGTACAGATATATCAATTTGAAATTGGTGCATAACTGCGGATATTCAAAACCAAATATTTGCCGACCGGCAAACAGCCCAGGTGATTTCCTCAAATATCACCGATTACAACGAATCCCGATATAATGAGGATGATCACCCAATTCCCAATAACCTACTCCCACTCATCATCTGTAAAACCATACAGATGTGAGAATCATACCTGGTAAATACATACCCTGGAGTAAGTATCTAATCGGGAAATCAGTTTTCCTTTAACATTACACAGTTGAATTGAAACATTGAAATGTTCCGATGGGGTATTCTGGTATTCCTAGTAATGCCTCTTCCAGATTCACGACTGTAACCGTATAGTTCTTTGTCACCTCTCCAAATCCCTTCATATGTCTTTAGTCTTTACCTTCTGCACACCCTTTTAGGCCAAATGGTTTTCTTCCTTCCCTACCGTACGGCACCAGCCTATGGTTTGGAAGAAGACAATCCAATAAGCATAATGGGTGTACTGTCCCAATCCTAGGAACACTCGCAATGAGAGAGGGTGAAGATAAAAGACAACCGAATAAACCTTATTCATATTTCTCCTGAACCAGAATCCATCCCCGAACTGGAACAAGTTCCATTCGAGTTCGTATATAACCATACGATGGAGTATCCAAATAAACTGTGGATCTTCGTAGTGATACGGAGTGTCCTGGAGAAATACAAAGGTGATGTGGGAGTGGTAACGAAATATTTGGTTTGGTCGTGAATATCTGTTGCAATTTACTTTGTCCTCTTACTAATCCCTTGTTTTGTCTGAACTTAATACCTTCTGTACACCTTCGTTATGCTAATTGGTTTTCTTCATTCCCTACCGGTCGGCACCAGCCTAAGGTTTGGAAGAAGACAATCCAATTTGCGTAATAGGTGTACTACCCCTAAACCAAGGAGTACTCGTAACCTGAGAGAAGGTAAAAGGAAAAGACAACTGAATAATCCTATCCGTTTTCTCCAGAACCGGAAACCATCCTCGAATAAATTCTTTCGAGTTCGTATCTAACCATACGATGGTTTTGTCCAATGGAATTGGACGTTCGTAGTAAAACGGGGTGTCCTGGAGAAAAGGGTAAAAGTAGGAGTGGCAATGAGGTTTGCAACTCTGACAATCCAAAAGCCAGTGTTAAGAAGGTTCGGTCAACTTGGTCTCTGAGTCAAAGTCTTAGGGTCGGGTCAATGGTCGCTGCCAAAGAGAGAGAGAAAAGAAACACTCAGCGTGCACTCTAACCTAGATCAGAATGGTTACCAATTTATCTAATCTGGAAACCTCCCACTGTACCTCAAATTCTCCTCCAAACCTGAAAGAAGAATTAGTTGGGGTTACCCGAGGAGTAAACTAACTCATCAGTGGGAATCGGGATCCAACTATCATCGCATGATAACGTGACGGAATCCGCTCACGCTATAACACTCCAGAAGGTATGCGCATATCTGGCAAGTTTCAGTTCTTTTGAAACTCCCGATGTGATTTCTGCCCCATGCTCTTATGACCTTGACTTTGGCCAACATATCATAAGTCACATGTCAAGTTCTACCCGTCATTCTCCAGGTTAATTTGAATCCACCCGTACATACCCTTGACTTTGGCCAACATGGCAGTACGACTGTTCCAAACCAACGCATCTATCTATGCTGCATATGAATAACCAATAGCTACCAAACACTGTGCCTTGACTTTGGCCAACATACACAGCTTGAATACTACTGACTATCCATATGAAACGACGGAGGGCTACGAATGGCTTCTGGCGAAAACCTTTAACGTAATGAACTTGATATCGTCGAAGGAACGGATAGCTTTTTTTTTTTTAAAAATATAGTGACGAAAACCGTTGCTAAAGAGGTCACTCCCGGTGAAGGGATCTCGGCTCTTTCCCCGTAGAATGGGGTGCAGGATATTCCAACTGAATACCACGGTGCAAAGCAAAAGTAATCGGCTATAGTGAAGTTAATGCCCTGACGCAAACTTCTGTCCAAGGGGTCACTCCCGGTGAAGGGATCTCGGCCCTTGCCTCGTCGACTGAGGAGCAGGATATTCCAAATGAATACCACGATGCAAAACAGAAATGAACGTCGTTGCAATAACAGCTTTTTGAAAAGTGTTCCAACAACATCAGAATAGGTTTGTTTAACTTGCATTGATCCGAATCAATGCAGTCCCATCAATTGATCACACCACAAAGAACGAAAATATACTGACGTACGTATATGCCATCCGCATTCGCCACTGGGTCCCGTCATCACCCGTTAGGTTAGCTTACTAACGGCAGAGCGGGGACTGGACTAGCGCGGGTGAAAAACATATACAACATCTACTAATATATATACCAATATATAGTATTTCGCTCAAGGCGTGAATAAAATGCAACATCACAGAAATGTACAGCATCACAGAACAATACAGATTTCTGGGATCCCCGTGTTTCATAGAGCCACTACTGAAACCCGACGTTCCCCTGGTCGTGTGGATAGCCTGTGCAATGAAATCCTATACCCCCTACGAGTGCGGCGAATAGCCAGCCAATCCTGGAGTGAAGCCCCCTCCGTCCCAATGCCATGAGATGCGGGCTTGTTGCCTTCTAGAACCCGGCTATCCGTGCACCCCACCGCGGGGTAATCCTAGTACAGAAAGTAAAATATACATACAACGGGTACATCGACCGCAACCAGGTCGTGCCCCAAAAGAATAATACAAACAGGCAGTGACGGCAGTCCACATGTCGGACGCTCGCCCCGCAATATCAAATGTACATAATACAACAAAACGGTACTAGCATTGCATCCAGGCTATCCTCCACGACCGATCCGCAACATCACAGCAAAAACAGAACATCAACGTGAAAGTCACGTTCGCAAATCCGTCTAACCGGGCTATAGCAGTTAGACCGGATTTACCGATCGAGTGACATTCACGGTCGCAGATATAATGTAAATACTGTGAAAAATGTGTTTAAAATTTTCCGATTGATCAAACCTTAACAAGTGGGCCCCCAATCAAAACTGTAGCACTCACAGAAAACCTGGGCCCAATATTAATATTCCAGAAACCACATTTCATACTCAGGAACATACTGAAAAAATTTGGGAGCGTGAACAGTTACAACCGCGGCGGAAGCGTGGCCAAAGCAGGGTTTTGGCCGCCCTTCCGCGGCGGTATAGTGAGTTCATGGTACCAGATTTTTGCAGTATGCTTATGTTCAGTCGATAAAACTGCACATTTGTAGTACATTTTTCCTACCATTTTTATATTAAAAAAGGACTTTATTATAATATATTATACATATGAGGGTTTATGTGTAAAAACATTATTTTCCATGTGTTAATATATTTAATTATCATTTGGTAGGAAAATGTATGCAAATAATATTATTGGTCTAATCCTAGTAGAACAAAGTCTACTAAAATCTTATATGAGTTGTTGTGCAGATTATTTCCAAGTTGTTATGAAGGATTTAACAAACAAATCAATTTGTTGAAGAATACTTTCCAAATTAAAGAGCAAACTTGGAGACTAAGTCTGGAAGCAACCGAGAAAATATTTTCAGATTCTGAAGAAGCCTAGGAATGCCAAATGTCACCATCAGAGAGCCCAAGAAAAACGACAAAATGATCCACACCATGGAGCGCGGATCCGCGGCCAAATCCACCCTGGGGCCGCGGATCCGCCGCGGTTTGATGAGGTCAGAATGCAATATTTTGGGAGATTTTCAAGTGCTGAATTTTACCAACTTCGCAACAAAAAGATTCTGGGTTTTCACTATATAAAGGCACCGAGGGCATCTTGGAAAAGCTATCAAGCCGAAGAGATCACGAAGCTCCCGACGCTCACGCATCCAGGCTGATCATCGACTGTTCGACTACCTCCCTAGGAAAGATCGAGAAGCAAATCAAGTTTTGTAATCATTTTCTATGGATTAAAAGTGTAGTTGAAGGAGTTGATTAATAAAGGTAGTTTTTATTTAATTGTTTGTTTTCTTTTACATTATGTTTTCCATCTCTTTCTTTTCATATTCTTCTCCCAACATGCGCGAGTAATTCTCCGCTTGTTAGGGTTCGTAGGATTAGGGTAGGCTAATGAACGATGAAAAATATCTAAACCCTTTTTAAGTCCTATAAAGTTTAGGAACTTTATCAAAATAATCATTAACATCCTAATCGGGCGCGCTAGCAATTCTTTACTAGTTCCGACCGCGATTAGAGATTAGATTAATGATTGTTTTGGTAAAGGCTAGATATGAACGGAGTTCCGTGTCGAGATAAGGGTTAAGAGTGGGATTCCTTTTCCCTCCAGAAACCCTAATCTACACGCATCGCCGTCGTTCTAGTTCTAAATCTATTAATGGATAAAAAGGGTAACTTTAATTAATCATTCATAACTACTAAATCCTAACGAACCCTACAAGCACTTCTTATTATAATTAATCACATCTTTAAACTATTCTAGATCTATATTTACATTCTTATTAAACGTAGATCTAGAAACCATCCTACAACCATTCTTATTTCTTTCTCCTTTTCAACACATCTAAAGTAAAATTAAAAGGTTCCACGTTTCCCAGAGGACGACCCGTACTCATCTCGGTCTAGCTACGTGCGACACCGTTATTGATTGCGGTTAAACTAAAAACACGATTTTTCGTGTCAATCAAATGGCGCCGTTGCCGGGGATACGTGCGTAATTTTTATTTTTACTATTTGTGTTGATTTCTTAGACGAGTCATATCATTATTAACACAAAACTGCAAATTGCATATTTAACGATTTGTGCGTGGATTTTTGCAAGGAGATCTGGAGTCACAGAATTGAGGGAAACAGGAAACAGAGACATTTTTAGAGATCCAGAGGAGCACAGAGGGACACAGGAAATTTTTCATCAAGCGATCCAACCACCTCGCGGCGGAAGCGCGGCATAAAGGCATCTTTGGCGGCGGAAGCGCGGCGTCTTGGATGGATTAGGGCTACAGAACTCTCTGGTATCTTTCTTAACTCCTCCTCTCTCCTCCCAAATCCAATAAAATCTATTTTCTGCAGGATTCTTTGCAAATTGCGCCGCTCAAAAAAAAAAAAAAAAAAAAAAATCTCTTTGCAAAAGTTTTGTGTTTGGTTTTGTTTTGCATATTTAATACGGATTTTAAGGGGCAAAGACCAAATCAAGATTAGGTGGGGATTTCATCACCCTTCCTAAGCCCCACAAATCACAAACCGAGCATATAGATCAACCCTTCATTAATTTAAAAAATATCTAGACCAGACTCTAAGGACTGTCGCGCTCAATAAGGACAGAGGAAGGTCGTGGGTAATCTATCGTTTATCCGCATTACTTTTGTAGTGCCTAGGCAAGTGTGACAAAGGCTAGTGGTTTTTAATTAGGCCCACTGTAGTGGTGGTTCCTTCCCGCTTACCTGGCACTTACCTCGCTACAAGGGTAGTACGGAGGCGGTAGAGGATTTATCCTGCGGCTTGTCCTTTGGAAGTCTAGGAGCGGTCTAGAGACTGGACCTAGGTAACCTTAGTTCTAGGGTTGCTTGTGCATTTAGGGAAATTTGTCTTGAGTCCCACTTTTTCAAAACAAGCCAATTTTAAATCACACACACGCTGCCACTTGCACTAAACCCGCTTAGTGCATGCTCGGCTGGACACGGGATCCTAGTGCCCGTCTTGTCCGCGTTCCTGCTATCGACGCCGAAGTCGGTACTTCTTCATCTTCTTTTCCCCCACCACACACCACATCAACCGTGATGGACGGCACTCCATCTAATTATAACACCACGCTGCCACCACCCGCAGGTGAGCAGAATCCACCGCGCATCTCTCTCCAAGAGAGATGCTATCCTATTCGTGGTCCCCTTCCTACTTGTCTATCTCTTCCACCACCTAACGGGGATAATTTCGAAATTAAACCCCACTACATCAATCTGCTGCCCAAATTTCACGGGCTTGAGTCGGAAGACGCGTACGTTTTCATCACCAAATTCGAAAACGTATGCGCAATGATGGGTACTTCACAATTGACTTTAGATGCTATGCGCTTACGTCTTCTCCCATTCACACTATGCGACTTGGCAGAAAAATGGCTTTATAATACTGCCGCACACTCTATCGCTAATTGGGATGAATTCGTCGTAGCATTTCTTAAGAAGTTTTACCCAAATCATAAGACTGCACATGTTAGGAGCGAGATCAATCAGTTCACCCAGCTTCCCAACGAACCATTTTGGAAGTGCTTTGAACGTTTCAAAGATCTGCTTGTCCAATGCCCCCATCACGGATACAAAGATGGGATTTATGTCGGATTATATATGAGGGCATTAATCCAGCGACAAAGCAGATGCTTGAAACAATGTGTCAATGCAATTTCATGTCTAAAGATGACGGTGAAGCATGGAAATATCTGGAAGATCTCGCAGAAAGCACTTTGCAGTGGGAAAGCGTAAGACCACCTTCAACTAAGGGAGGTATTCACCAACTCGACGTTTCCATCGCAGTAAAAGCCGAAATGGCAGCGATGCAAAAGAAACTCGATGCTATGGAGAACAAATTTTCATCATTCTCCCTAAATCAGGTTACGCTTCCTAAGACCGTTTGTGGTTGCTGTTCGGATCCTTCACACTTAACGGAAGAATGTCCTATGAATGCATCGTTTCAAGCTAATGCTGCTTTTCAGCAGCGACCTAGAAACGATCCTTATTCTTCCACATATAATCAAGGATGGAGGAATCATCCTAACTTTGCTTGGAATCAAAACCAACAAAGTAATTATCAAAGACCTCCTCCACAGCAACCACAACCACAGAATCAGCCCCCCTTTCAGTCACAAAATTTCCAAAATCCGGCCAACATTTCTACACCACAAGTGGCCGGTATTGACAACTCACTTGCACAAACTTTGGATATGTTCATGAAACAATCCATGCAAAATTCGGCTGATATGAGGTCTTCTATTGATGCCCTAACGAAAAACTCCTCCTCCCATGGTGAGAGTATTAAATCAATAGAAAACCAAATCGCACAGTTAAACGCCGCATTGAGTGCGAGAGAGAAAGGGAAACTCCCATCTCAACCCCTACCGAATCCTGGCCATTCACAAAGTCATAATGTGAATGCCGTCACTACGTTGAGATCGGGGAGAGTGCTGAATAACCAAGTGGGCGAGCAGGTTGATGATAGTGACACATTTGATACCCCTTCTTCTTCTTCTTCCCCTAACTCGTCTAGTCTCCCACCTTCATCCGAGCCTATTCTCCGTTTTCCCCAAGGCTCAAACATTTCGCCAAATCTATCTAAGTCGATGCCCACTCCAATTTTGGGATCGAATCAGTCGCCACAGTCTTCTCCACAAACGTTGGACCCAAAACTTATTGATCGTGCTCCATTTCCAAACCGATTAAGGGCCAACCGACCTAACCCGCAAATGGAGAAGATTGTGGAAATGTTTAAGCAAGTTAGCGTGAATATTCCTCTTCTAGATGCTATTCAACAAGTCCCATCTTATGCAAGAATCCTTAAAGACTTGTGCACTAGGAAGAGAAAAACTCAAGTGCCTAAAAAGGTTTTCATGACGAGTAATGTTAGCACAGCTTTTACCCAACAAATACCAAAGAAACGTAAGGACCCCGGCTGTCCTACAATCTCTATTTCTATTGGGGGTAAAAATATAAATCGTGCTTTACTCGATCTAGGCGCTAGCGTCAACTTACTTCCTTATTCGGTATACGAGCAGTTAGGAATTGGAGAGTTAAAACCCGCCCATTGTACTCTTCAAATGGCTGATCGATCTATCACCAAACCTCGGGGCGAACTAGAGGATGTGTTAATTAAAGTCGGGGAATTCATATTTCCCGTGGACTTTATTGTTTTAGATACACAGCCTGTGGCAAACCCACGCAATCAAATCCCGGTGATACTTGGTCGACCCTTCCTAGCAACTTCTAACGCTGTGATTAATTGTCGTAACGGTTCTATGAACTTATCCTTCGGGAAAATGACAATTGAGCTTAATATTTACAAGCTAGGAAGTCAGCCATCAGAACCTTCTGCTCATTTACTGGACGTTTGTTCCATCCACGAGATAGCTCCCGAAAGCTGCATGGATGAGGAACTTTGCTTTGATGTTCTCGACAACACTAATGAGACATCGTTTGATCTTGCACCACTTCACAGTGAGGATATGTTCAATGAGTCCGACCTTGAGATTGAACCCTTTGACTCGTTGCAAAAGTCAGCAGCACTTTCCGAGTCAATATCTTATGCAAGTTTTGAACCTCTTAAGGAGTCCGAGTATCATTCCGTTACCCCTCCTTCTATTGTCTCTCCGCCAATTCCTGATCTCAAACCGCTACCTTCTCATCTTAAATATGCATATTTAGGAGAGAATGAGACTTTGCCAGTGATTATTTCCGCTTCTCTAGCCTTAGAGCAAGAGAATGCACTTTTGGCAGTGTTGAGATCGAATCGGGAAGCATTTGGTTGGACAATGGCCGACATCAAAGGGATTAGTCCCTTAATTGTTGAACATCACATACATCTGATGGATGAAGCCAAACCAACCCGAGACCCACAAAGACGGTTAAATCCCGTTATGAAGGAGGCGGTAAAGAAAGAAATCGTCAAGTGTCTTGATAGTGGAATAATTTACCCCATATCTGATAGTCAATGGGTAAGTCCAATTCATGTGGTCCCTAAAAAGTCTGGCATCACGGTAATCACTAACGAGGCTAACGAGTTAATCCAAACACGCACCCAAACTGGGTGGCGCGTATGTATCGATTACAGGAAACTCAATGCCGCGACGAGGAAAGATCACTTCCCTCTACCTTTCATTGACCAGATGTTAGAACGATTAGCGGGACACGAATACTATTGTTTCTTGGACGGATACTCTGGTTACAACCAGGTCCCCATCGCCGAAAAGGATCAAGATAAAACCACTTTTACTTGTCCTTTCGGAACTTTTGCTTATAGACGCATGCCCTTTGGGTTATGCAACGCTCCCGCTACATTTCAGCGGTGCATGATGGGGATATTTTCAGATATGGTGGAAAATTTTCTAGAAATTTTTATGGACGATTTCTCCATTTTTGGGGACTCCTTTCAGGACTGCCTTCGTAATCTTGACGCTGTTCTTACCCGCTGTAAGGATAAGAACTTGACTTTGAATTGGGAAAAATGTCATTTTATGGTTCAAGAAAGTATTGTACTTGGACATATAATTTCACATAAAGGCATTGAGGTAGACAGAGCTAAAATAGATGTCATTCAAAACCTCCCTCGTCCCAATTGCGTCAAAGATATACGATCCTTCCTTGGTCATGCAGGATTTTATAGGAGATTTATTAAGGACTTTAGCAAAATTGCTAGACCCTTAACCCTTCTATTGGCCAAGGACACTACATTTCACTTCGATTCGGATTGTGAGGCTGCTTTTGAATCACTTAAAGAATCACTCACTACAGCCCCCGTTCTATCATCTCCGGATTGGAACCACCCGTTCGAGCTTATGTGTGACGCATCAGATTTTGCTATTGGTGCTGTCTTGGGACAGCATATTGATAAGATGCCACATGTAATTTACTATGCAAGTAGGACCCTGAATGATGCACAAATAAATTACACAACTACCGAGAAAGAACTCTTAGCAGTTGTATTTGCATTAGAGAAATTCAGGCCCTACTTGATTGGCTCGCCTATTGTGGTTTACACAGATCACTCCGCCCTCCGACATCTTTTAACGAAGAAGGATGCAAAAGCCAGGCTAATACGTTGGATCCTATTGTTACAAGAATTTGATCTTGTTATCAAAGACAAGAGTGGATGTGAAAACGTAGTAGCAGACCATCTTTCACGCATCACTTCTTCGCCAACTGTGACCGTGCCGATAAATGACTCATTTCCCGACGAACAGCTCTTGAATCTATCCTACGAACCTTGGTTCGGAGATATCGTGAACTATCTTGCGACGGGACTTATACCTAGCGATTGGTCGAAACAAGACAAACTTCGGTTTTTATCCCAAGTAAAATATTTTTACTGGGATGAACCATATCTATTCAAGTATTGTTCCGATCAAATCATTCGCAGGTGTGTCCCTAACGATGAATTCAAGAGCGTGTTATCATTTTGTCATGATCAGGCGTGCGGCGGTCACTTTGGACCTCGAAAAACGGCGGAGAAAGTTTTGCAATGTGGCTTTTATTGGCCAACATTATTTAAAGATGCATTTGAGCATTGCAAAACTTGTCCGCGATGTCAGCATTTGGGTCGGATTTCACGTAGGAATGAGATGCCGCTCCAACCTATCTTGGTTGTGGAAATATTTGATGTTTGGGGTATTGATTTTATGGGCCCTTTTCCTAACTCCTTTGGGAATCTATATATCTTGTTAGCAGTTGATTATGTCTCGAAGTGGGTGGAAGCTATACCGTGTCGCACTAATGACAACAAAGTTGTCATTAAGTTCCTTAAAGAAAACATCTTCTCGCGATTCGGACACCCTCGCGCTATCATTAGCGACAACGGGACACATTTCTGCAATAGGTCTTTCGAGGCCTTGATGCGGAAATATTCAATCACTCACAAGCTTTCTACGCCCTATCACCCCCAAACAAGCGGGCAGGCTGAGATCTCAAATAGGCAGATCAAACAGATATTGGAGAAGACGGTTTCGAAAAACCGTAAGGATTGGTCAACCAAATTGACGGATGCTCTTTGGGCATTCCGCACCGCTTATAAGACCGATCTTGGTATGTCTCCTTACCGCCTTGTGTTTGGGAAGGCATGTCACCTCCCTGTTGAGATTGAACATAAGGCAATGTGGGCTATTAAAGAGCTTAATTTTGATCTTGATCATGCTGGCGGCTTTCGGAAGCTGCAATTAAATGAGCTAAGCGAACTCCGCGATGAAGCTTACGATAATGCGGTGATAGTAAAGAATAGGACTAAAGTGTTTCACGATAAAAATCTTTCTAGAAAAACCTTCACATCGGGGCAACAAGTCCTTCTTTATGATTCACGTCTCCATCTTCATCCGGGTAAGCTTAAATCTCGTTGGAAAGGACCTTTTGTGGTGCGGTATGTACACCCGCACGGGGCGGTTGAAGTCGAAAATTTGAAAAACGGTTCGATTTTTAAAGTAAATGGGCATAGATTAAAACCGTATTTTTCTGCTGACCCCGCGGAGGAGCTCCTGTTTTTACAGGAGCCGCTTTATCAAAACTAAATTTCCTCCGCCTCACCTCCATGTTTTTTTAAAAAAACATTTTCTCATTTTAAAAATGGAGGTGAGTAAAAAATGATTTGATTGAATATCTGTGCGTGTCAAAGAATAAGTTTGGGGGAATTTATCATTTAACTATTATTTTATCCCTTGTATCTCTCCCTTAGTATACAGGTCCATGTTCTCAAAAGGCTGCATCAGTGAGGACACTGCTAAAAATAGGTTTGGGGGGGAGGTTTGTATTCACTGAATTATCTTTGACACCGGGCATTAAAAAAAAATAATAATAATAATAATAAAAAAAAAAAAAATTATAACAAAAGAATAGAAAGTGAAACATTACATCCAAAAGATAGGAATAGTTTAAGAAAACCAAGAAAATTAGAAGTTTTCTTATACGAACTAGTAATAAGTAGTTATGAGCTGTTGTCCCAAGGGTTAGTAAGATAGAGGAAGTCACTAATCTGAGGATAAAAATAAGTCTGAAAAATAGTTTCTATTCTGGAAGCCAAACATTTGAATGTTGATACCCTACTATATGCACTTACACACGTCTTGAAACTCGGGATAGTAGAGGATACCTTGAAATGCTCTTGTCTAAAAGCCAAAGTATGAAGGAAATGATGAAGAAAATATAAAATGGTGAAAAGAAAAAAATGAACACTGGTTTTGTATCACCAAGGCAGCAATAAAAAAATATAGCGAGGGTGCCTCTTCACCTAGTGCCCTAAGGCCAACTGGTCTGGGAGTCACTGCTAAGCCTTAGGTGGTGCAAGACAAGGAAAATATTATCACCAAATCAGCAAGCACATGAGTAATCGGTCGGTTAGTACCTCAAGAAGTATTAACGGTCGCATGAAAATGTGTAAGCAATTCTAAGTATTCATCAAAGAAAAAGTACTAAGGTAGATGGACAAGAATATGATAGCTTGAATTGAATTCTCTGAGTGTAGGGATGTTCTTTACACACACGTGGGGTTATATGATCAATGTTTGGACAAAAGGTAGGAATGAAGAATAAAGACGATGTTTTATTGAGGGATGATGTGATTTCTAACATTTTTTCATGACTATTAAGATAGGGCTCATGACAACTGAAAAGCTAGTATAGTTGGAAACTCTTCTTTTCAAAGTATTTCTTTTATGGTTCTTATCTTTATATGTAAATTTCACCATCTTTCTTTTGTTATAGGATTTTGTGGGTGTAATCCGCTGAAAACCCTCAGGAGACAACACTCCTCCTACTAGGGACACCTAGAGGTTTAACGGCTTGTTGCACGTGCTCAGTGCAATCGTGTCTGCCTACGAAAGTGTGCCTAGTTTTCTCCTTTCTTTTTCTTCTCTTAAATAAACTAATTTGCTCGGGACGATCAAAGATAAGTTTGGGGGTATTTGTTCAGTCGATAAAACTGCACATTTGTAGTACATTTTTCCTACCATTTTTATATTAAAAAAGGACTTTATTATAATATATTATACATATGAGGGTTTATGTGTAAAAACATTATTTTCCATGTGTTAATATATTTAATTATCATTTGGTAGGAAAATGTATGCAAATAATATTATTGGTCTAATCCTAGTAGAACAAAGTCTACTAAAATCTTATATGAGTTGTTGTGCAGATTATTTCCAAGTTGTTATGAAGGATTTAACAAACAAATCAATTTGTTGAAGAATACTTTCCAAATTAAAGAGCAAACTTGGAGACTAAGTCTGGAAGCAACCGAGAAAATATTTTCAGATTCTGAAGAAGCCTAGGAATGCCAAATGTCACCATCAGAGAGCCCAAGAAAAACGACAAAATGATCCACACCATGGAGCGCGGATCCGCGGCCAAATCCACCCTGGGGCCGCGGATCCGCCGCGGTTTGATGAGGTCAGAATGCAATATTTTGGGAGATTTTCAAGTGCTGAATTTTACCAACTTCGCAACAAAAAGATTCTGGGTTTTCACTATATAAAGGCACCGAGGGCATCTTGGAAAAGCTATCAAGCCGAAGAGATCACGAAGCTCCCGACGCTCACGCATCCAGGCTGATCATCGACTGTTCGACTACCTCCCTAGGAAAGATCGAGAAGCAAATCAAGTTTTGTAATCATTTTCTATGGATTAAAAGTGTAGTTGAAGGAGTTGATTAATAAAGGTAGTTTTTATTTAATTGTTTGTTTTCTTTTACATTATGTTTTCCATCTCTTTCTTTTCATATTCTTCTCCCAACATGCGCGAGTAATTCTCCGCTTGTTAGGGTTCGTAGGATTAGGGTAGGCTAATGAACGATGAAAAATATCTAAACCCTTTTTAAGTCCTATAAAGTTTAGGAACTTTATCAAAATAATCATTAACATCCTAATCGGGCGCGCTAGCAATTCTTTACTAGTTCCGACCGCGATTAGAGATTAGATTAATGATTGTTTTGGTAAAGGCTAGATATGAACGGAGTTCCGTGTCGAGATAAGGGTTAAGAGTGGGATTCCTTTTCCCTCCAGAAACCCTAATCTACACGCATCGCCGTCGTTCTAGTTCTAAATCTATTAATGGATAAAAAGGGTAACTTTAATTAATCATTCATAACTACTAAATCCTAACGAACCCTACAAGCACTTCTTATTATAATTAATCACATCTTTAAACTATTCTAGATCTATATTTACATTCTTATTAAACGTAGATCTAGAAACCATCCTACAACCATTCTTATTTCTTTCTCCTTTTCAACACATCTAAAGTAAAATTAAAAGGTTCCACGTTTCCCAGAGGACGACCCGTACTCATCTCGGTCTAGCTACGTGCGACACCGTTATTGATTGCGGTTAAACTAAAAACACGATTTTTCGTGTCAATCAGCTTATAATTCCCTGCACATCACTCTGAGACAACCTGAAAAATTTTTGGACTCAAAAAAAATTCGACAGAAACTGATGTGGTTGAAATACGTGTTTTCGGGATTTTGTTCGATCGGAAACGTAAAACACATTTAAACAAAGCTAGACGAAGTTAATGGCGAGGCTCTGATAACACTGTAAGTGCACGGCGGCGCCCCGGCCGTCAAACCGGCGGCCAAATGCGGAAGCGGTGATAAACTTTAATTTTGCGGACTTTGCAAACCGGCACCACCGCGCACTAGACATCCGGATCGTAACCATTAAACTAGTCTAGCTAACAAGAAGAAGGGAAAGAGATATACCGAGTGATCCGAGTCCTCCGGTCTTCTCGTCGTCGTCCCGATCTCCCGTGGATCCTCCGGTCGTCGCCTCCTTGCCGGAAGGGCACCATATCGCCTGTATCTTTTACGGGCTCCCACCTCAATACCGAGGCAACTCGGGCGCGAAGTTGGCTAACCGACGCGCCCAAGATTTGCTGTAGAATGTATAGTATAGTTGTCTCATTGGGGTTTTGGATAGTTGCCATTATGGAGGAATTTTGTAGACAAGAATTTTCCCATGGATGCTTAAGAAAAATGGAGCATCCATGCACCATAGAGCTCGGCCAGCCCCAGTTTGCTCACTGGAAAAAAATGTGTAAAATGAAGCAAGCACTCACCCCACTCAAAGCAACCAAAAAGAATATATATTAATTAATCAAGCCCCCACAAAACTTCCAGCACACTCATTTTCATTCATGTGAGTATATATTAATCATAACCACTAAAATTTAAAACCCCACTCCAATTTCTACAGTGGCCGGCCCATCACTAACCCATACCCAATCATGTCAAAATAAATGCAAGGGATGGAGGAAGGGATAATGATGCTATCATATCAATCTTTTACATAAAACCCCTCCATAAATGTGTTATTTGCAAACTTGCAAATAACACCCTCCAACGGAAAAGTCCGGCCGGGAAAGAACAAAGGAAAACCGGCCGGAACGGAATGCAAACTGGCAACTCCAGAAAACTGGTCCCGTAATAAATTACAGGAAAACCCCGATACTGTGCATACACACCCGCATCTGTATTCCGTCCGGATACAAATGCAAAGAGACAAAATCTACACTGTACTAAACTAGGACCGGCTTAAACCAAAGCCGGCTAGTATTATCCGTTCAATCCTGATCCTGTGCAATACCGCACGTATCTGATCGAACCCTGCCATAAACCTATACGGCTACTAGTACAAACCGTCCGATCCTGATCCGTGAAATACCGCACGTATCTGATCGGACCCTGCCATATCTCCATACGGCCTCTACAGCGTTTCGCCCAAAAGCTGAGTAACTGAAAGTGTGGTGGACTCTAAAGACTCGTCAATACTATGGCTGTGGATTTAACCACTAGCACGTCAGAGGTATAAGCCAATACGTGACGGGCCACCAGCTATTGACCAAAAGGGACGTCGATGAGCGAACTCATCCTGACACCCTACTGAGCTTGTCAGTGACAATATCCGTACAGTCTGGTCCGTTCGTCTATGAGTATCGCATGGCGGGCCTAGGGGGTTGGTAAAAGTCAGACCCCCAAAAGCGGTACAAGTCGTGTCGGAGTGTAGCCCAGAACACCCTGAGATACTACTGGAATACCTACCAGTAAATCTCCTTGCCTTGGCCAAGGACTTTGTGTAATGGCTCTCCTAGACACAGCACGACCTCATCCCCAATACCGGGAGAGACGAACCCCTGAAGATACGCTCACTGCCTCCATGTGGCTCGGGACTGTACCCAACTAAAACCTGTTTGCACGACTCCTTTGAGCCGTGGTAGGGTAGTAATCAAAGTACAGTGGGAACTCACACGAGACAAATGACGATCCCCAGGTCGATGAACTAACCTGCACACATGTCACCAGGGAACTGCCATCTGACGTCTGGTATATGACCAACTAGCATGTTCCCGGCGAGTCCTGTCCGGTGTACTCATAACCCAATGAGCACCTGTATACATCTTAGGTGATCCAACTGACACCTGTGGCTTGTGAGACCGGCCACCGCCCCTCGTCGGGGTCTCGACTGTATACACTAGTCTACTAATGGAGTATCGATGCCCAGTCTCGAAACTCCCACGACTAGGGACCTTTTAAGGATATGCTTATAGACCCCCAGCTCCCACTTATATGATCGCCCTCATACTGCTGGTGGTCAAGCAAGAATCCTAGGGGCTCTATCAACGTATAATAGCGACATGTCAGGTCACTTAAAGCAGTACACGATGATAAAGGTAAACCAGATAGCATACTATCATCTCGAGTAAGACTGTCCTACCGGGATAGGTCCTCCCTCAATCATTACAATCACGTACCTGTGACCTAATAATTGACTCTGAGGGCACTATCTCCAACACTAGAATGGTTAGGGTTAAGTATAAGACAAGGATGGTGGACTAATTCAAAGCTTCAAGAATGTTCAACTAGCAAACAAAAAAAGCAACCATTCTTTTCTCATCTTTTTCCAAAATAAATAAATAAATAAATAAATATGAAAAAAGAAAACCCTAATCATAATCTTAACCATGGTCTAATTCTTTACACTAACCTTAGCTTGCATGTATCATCAAATATGATACAATCATGTGCACAAAATATATCACATATGCAATGTGCACAAAACAAGTGAGTAAATCCATTTAAAGTGAACCAATACTAGTTAATGCAAAGTAATATATCAAATATATAATTATACATTAAATCATTAAATCAACACTTGATTTAACGATCCGGTCATAACGTATATAACCGACTAGTATCCAATGTATCGGCTTATCGAATCAATCCTTGATTCGATAACTAGGTTATATCGCATATAACCAATCGATACATTCATCGCGAGAATAGAATGCGGTATCACATACACGCATTATTCTCGGTCCCGCACATATCTCATATGCGCTCCTATTTCGTTTCGCTTGAGCCAGGAAACCTCTGTATAGGACTCTAAAGACTCGTCAATACGCCGGCAGCAGATGATGATCATATCAAACACCCACAAGCCGCAAGCGGTCTGCTAAACGTAACGGCCACCCGGGTATTGAGCGATCAGAAGATCGACGAGCAAGCCCGCTCACACTCCTGTGAATCCAACCAGTAACACTTACCGTACAGTCCGGTCTGTTCGTCTGATATGTCGCATATCTCGCCTAGGGGTGGTAAACGTCAGACCCCAGTAGCTCGATAAGTCATGCCGACTTGAGGTCCATAACATTCATGAAACTACTGATAACTCCTACTAGTATATCACTGCAACCCTGGCCAGGGATTTCCTGTTATGACCAGTCGAGCATAGCACAACATCAACCCCCAATACCGGGAGAGACGAATCCCCTCCTATCGCTCATTGCCTCCATGTGAATCGGGACTGTACCCAAAAACCACCTGTTTGCACGACTCAGTAGAGCCGTGGTAGGGTGGAAATCAAAGCACAATAGGAGACACACAAGACTCTATGACGATCTCGGGTCAACAGACTAAGCTGTACCAGTGTCACCAGAGAACTGCCATCTGACGTGAGGTATAATACCATATGGGAGTTCTCGGTGAGTCCGTTCAGTGTACCCAGTCTCCACTGAGCACCCGTATACCATCTCCGATGTCAAACACCAATGGATATGGGATCATCCATCGCCCATCGCATGGGTCGAGAAGATATACGCTAGTCTACTCTGGAATATCGATGCCCCGTCTCGATATTCCCTCGACTAGGAACAATGAAGGATGTACTCATTGACTACCCAGGCCCCACTAGTATGATCTGCATCACAGTCCTGGAAGTTGGGTACACATCCTAAGGGCTTTATCAACATGTAACAGAGAGACGGAAAGTATACACGTTAAGACAAAGAGCAACCAGATAGCGTACTATCATGTCGAGCAAGAAAGTCCTACCTATATATGTCCCAGCATCCACCACAATATACATCCAATGTACAGTAATGGCCTCTAGGGCATACATATAACTAACAATCTCCCACTTGCACTAGGGCCATCTGTAGCAGTGGTTGCAGTATCACATACTCAACCATCCCCTAAAAGTCTCTCTTTGGGAAAAGGCCTTCGTGAGTGGATCCGCCGTGTTGTCCTCTGAGTCTACTCTCCTAACCTTAATCACCCTGGAGATCAACTATCTCCATGATCAGGTGATGCTGCCTCAGATTATGTCTGGGTCACTGATGGGACCAGGGTTCCTAGGCCAAAGCCACAGTTCCATTGTCATACAATGGTAGGAACCTAGTTCATCTAATGAACCATTATACACCCAAACTGCCTCTTTGGTAGTATCATTAATAGCGATGTTATCAGCCTTTATCGTCTAGTTTGTCACGGTATCTAGCTTGGAAATCTTCCAACATACCGTCCCTTTACTGAGGGTAAAGACAATGCCTGTGACTGACATTCAGTCGTCTTTATCACTCTGGAACCTTTCCAGTGATTCTCCCCAGGATCGATTTATACCATCTCACTTCAACTAGTGAGTATCCTAACACCCAATTAGATCTATCTCATAGATCCAAAGCTTAGGGTTTAGTAGGTATCACTTTGATCCTATATGGCAAATGATTGTGATAAGCGGAGATTGATCGAGCGTAGCATAGGAAACTCCTTCCCTAACATGAGTATGGCATCCACGTACTCTACGAGGATCGTCACCATACTCCCTACTATCCTTTTGTTTATACAAGGTTCATCTACCATTTTGATGATGTCAACTTAATTGACTAATCCATCAAAACAGATGTTCCAACTCCGCGATGCCTGCTTTATCCTATAAAGCATCTTTCACACGTTTCCGCTGCTCCCACTGTGTACGAGGCCCTCTGGCTGTGTTCTTATAGACGTTCTCTTCTAAATCAGTATTTAGAAAAGCAGTCAGGGCACCCAACCACCAGATATCGTAGTCATGGTATGTAGCAATGTTAAGTACGATCCGGATGGACTTAAGCATAGTCACTTGGAAAAGGTTTCATCATTATCCATGCCTGGTTGATGACTAAAACCTTTAATAAGCCTAGCTTTGAAAGTCTCAACTTTTCCATCTACACCAAGTAATCTTCTCAAGATATACTTGCTCCTGATGGGGATTTAACCCTTCAGATATCGCAACCAAAGTCCATACTTTGTTGGTGTATATGGATTCCATCTCAGATGGCTAAGCATCCAGCCATTCTTACAGAGTCCCTACTCTTGATGGCCTGCTCGAATCTAGTTGGGTCATCATCTCATGATGCAATCCTCGCTCCCACTGTCATCGAGAAACCGAGGTATCTCTCAGGTGGGTGAGGAACCCTACTAGATCGGCGGAGAGGGTGAGGTTCGTCGGAAACTATTGAATCCTTTGGTTCTGTCAAATCATTAGCAGTTTTGTACAGCTGGAACCTTTCCAGTTCTACAGAACTGATCTTGCCTCGATCTTGTCCGATTCTGCTTTTGACATAGGACGGACAATCCCAAATCTTAACTTACTTAAGAGATAGGATCTGCCCATACCATATCTCATATGGAATGGTAGGCAGTGATTTGATTAGAACCCTATTCAATAGGTATGCAGCTTCTCAAGCGCATAACTCCCAAGAAGGAAACAGGTAACTCAGTAGTACTCATCATAGAGCACATCTTATCATATAGGGTGTGATTGCTCCGCCCCGATACACCAATGTGCTATGGTTATTTGGAGGAGTAATGCTGAGAGAGAATCTCATTCTCCTTTAGAATAATCCAGGAATTCCATGCACAAGTATTCTCCTCCTTGATCTCATCAAAGGACATAATACTTATACCCGGTTATTGGTTCTCTACTTCTAACTTATATTCTGTGAATACCTCAAAAGGTTCGGACTTATGTTTCAACAGGAACATATGACTGAATCTTGAGAGATTATCAGAGAATATAATGAAGTATAAAGAACCAGTCCTGACATGTGTAGACAGGAGACCTTATATACATCATTATGTATCAGTCCCAAGAGTTTACTAACTCTTCCTCTGTTTCCAATAAACAGAGCTATGGTCATCTTATCTTTGTGACATGACTGGCAAGTTTCACAAGATGTAAATTCAAACTGATTTAAATATGCATCTAAAATGTAACTTCAGCCAGTCGGGTCGCATTGATATGACCTAGTCTACAATGCCTCAAGAATGATTTGTTCATTTCTGAACTTTTCCTCTTGCGTGTGTTCTGTATACTAGGAACTGTAGTTTGATTTAGAACGTCAATGCTTTTAGATAACGTGCCTGAACCGATCAACTTTTGATATAGGAAATGTTCAAAACATTATCCATCAATACAAAATTATATCCTTCCTTTACTAATAAAGTGATTGATATGATTTTGTATATCAGGTTCGGTATCTAATAGCATTTGTTCAGAATCAATGTATTCGTAATACAGGGTGACAGTGACCAACAGACTTGGCTGCAACACTTGCCCCGTTTTCTGCCTCATGAAACTTATCACCCGTTCTCAGTTTTTCTACCTTTTTGTAGCCCTATGTAACAGATTACATATCTGGGATCCTGATCCGGTATCATATACCCAGGATGCAGAGGATACTGAGAAACAGTTCTTTGTAATGAACACACCCGAAGGAGATGCATCATATGCACTTTCTTCGTTTGGGCGGCATAGGAATTCTGGTATTCCCCTATTTCCTGCTCTGTCTTATAACAATTATAAGTTGGAGCGGGACCAACGTTCCCCAGCTCAGTATAACAAGCGGGTTCGGTCAATACATCCATTTTATTATCTTGATTAAGGCGTGATATGGTCGCTACCAGGAGAGAGAGAGAAGAAAACACTCTGCGTGCGCTCTTGCAAGATCAGATTGGTTATATATTTTATCTAATCAGGATGGCTCCCACTGTTTTTATCAAATCTTCCTTCAAACCCTAAAAGGAAAGACTAGCCGGGATTAATTACACTCTACAAGTTCGCCAATCTTTCAGCCAGGCCAGTGTCGGTACTTTGAGAGAGGTTCCCCGTGCTTTCGCACGGACCTAATTACTGTAAACCTCGTTTTCCCAGAGGCGTAACCCCGTTGACACCTTTCTAGACACCTACTTGATCGGCTAATTGCAAAGTGCAAAACTCTCCCAGGAGTAACAATTACTCGCAGTGGGTATCGGGATCCAACTATCACATAGAAGGTATGCAATCTCATTGCAAATTTCAACACTTGAAACTCCCGATAATGGTTTTTACCCCTAGCACCTATGACCTTGGCTAAGGTCAACAAATCATAGGTACTAGTCAAGTTCTACCCGTCATTTCGTGATTAATTAGACCCACCCACATGACCCTTGGCTAAGGTCAACAAAGCCACATGACTGTCCTAACTAATCGCATCATATGCTGTGTAGGAAGACATCACTTAGCTACCGTACACTGTGCCTTGACTATGGTCAACAAACACAGCACGAATACTAAGTACTCTACTTCCTAAAATGACGGAGGGTTGCGAATGGTTTTTGTGAAAACCTTTAACGCTTTGAACTTGATCTCGTTGCGGAATCAAATGGTTTTTAAATGGAATGTTTTTGAAGCTTTTCTAGTTTTGCTAAAGGGGTCACTCCCGGTGAAGGGATCGTCGGCCCTTTCCTCGTCGAATGAGGTGCGGGATATATCATATATATCACTGTGCAAAGCGAAAACTATAGAAGCGATCAAAGACAAACCGAGGGTTGTAGCATCTGCCAGTTATTGCTAAAGGAGTCACTCCCGGTGAAGGGATCTCGGTCCTTTCCTCATCGAATAAGGTGCAGGATGTTCTATAATGAACACCACGATGCAAAGCAAGAACTGTAGCTACCTGTTTTTATTTTGAAATTCGATTCCACAACATCAATTAGGTTTATTTTCTTTCATTAATCTCATTAATGAATATCCCATCATTTAAGTCCACCTAAACATCACAGATAAATATAACGTACGCTTATGCCATCCGCATTCGCCTCGATGTCCCGTCTGCACCGTTAGGTTAGGTAACTAACGGCAGAGCGGGGCAGGGCTAGCGCGGGTGTAAAACATAAGCAACGTCTATATAATATATCATATATACTATATATAATATCTGTCACAGAACATCACATGATCACAGATAAATCACAGCAGAAGAAACATATGAAATATTGGATATACTAGGACGTCCGTGTTTTCAATACGAGCCAGTATAAAACATAGATTCCACGGTCATGATGAATAGCCAATCCCACACCCCTAGACCCTTACGAGAGCGGCAAGCAACCCTACCAATTCTAGGGTTAGGAGACCCGGACTCGACTCCTCGAGATGGTCTCCCACTGGACCCTAGAACCCGGTTACTTGTGCTCCCCTCCTTGGGTCTATCCTAGTGCAGAAAAGTAAATAATATACATCAACGGTGACAACTTCCGCAACCTGGAAGTGCCCCAATAAAAGAATATTACATACAAATTTTTACATGAATGAAAATGAAAAACACTCATCTCACATAAAAAAACCCCGGCTATTCAAACACGACGATCCAATATAACATATTCAGCAATACATAACATCACATGTCATCAACGTAAGTAAACATGCGTATCTCAATTGTCGTTGACATATAGCAACGAAACCGGCGATATCACATATTACACTTACGGTCACAGAAAAGAAAGTGTAAAACTACAACAGTTGGAATCCGCAACCACCTCAGACATCGCATGCCTGACCAAATGAATTCTTTAGACATCACATGCCTAACAATTATAAACCCCGCATTTTAGTCTCATTATCGAAAACACTTTTCAATATCAAGTCGGGCAATTCAACAGGATTCCCGAAAGACTGATCGAATGCTCGTCGCAAACTTTAGTAGGCGGCCGCACCCCGACGCCGTTGACAAAGTGCACCAAGGCGGAACACCTCTGCCGCGAGCACCCAAACGGATGCTTTCGGCGACGGGGTTCTCCTACAGTCACTTGGTCGGGGCTATGGAGTGAGGCTGTCTATTAAGTTTACCCGGCGAGTATCCGCGTACGCTACGTGATTGCTACGGACTTTTGATCACATCAAAATTCCGTGGCAACCGATCAAGTGAGACTAAACTGCTACGTTTATAATATTCATTCCGTTATCTCATAACTGTAACGCTTCGAAAATCGTTTAGGCAGTTTTTCGGTAATCGGCTGAATTATCAGCTTTTTCCGTAAAAAGTCAAAATAGGTATTTTCCATTATAGACCTAATTATATAAAATTTAGATAAGATATTACTATAAATTGGTCACTAAAATGTTACTTAAAATTTTCTAGTTAAATAATTTTTTTTCGTAATTAATTATTTTTAGTATTATTTTAAGCTTTTAAAAATACATTAAATTAGTGATAAATACAAATTTAATTAGATAAATTACACACTTAGGAAATATTATAAACTAAAATTTAGTGTTAATAAAATTGTATCATGACTTTTCAAGATTTTTTTCAATGGTTTAAGAATCATATCAAAAATGAGCTTAAAAGGGGGTTTTTTGTGAAAATTTGATGTTAAAGCATTAATTGCACTAGAAAGAGATTTTTCCATGGAATTTTCTACACCATTCCATTTTTCTCTTGCCCCTCCCACCTTGGCCGAGCTTGGGCAGCAGCAGCTCTTATTTTCCCCCCTCACTTCTTGCTTCTAAAATCATGATAAAATCAAGAAAAATCCACAAAAATACACTATTTTCTTCATAAATTCAAACCATAATCCTTGTCCACCTCTTTCCAACCCTAAATTGTTTTAAAACAAGGTGAAAGGAGGCATCTTTCAAGGTCAAGTGCAAGTTGGGGTTCACTTGGGAGGTATAAATCCTAAACTAGTTGTTAAATTGTAGTTTAAATAAGCTAGTTTAGTATTTTAAAGTGATTAATTTCATTGTAATGGTTAATTTTTTGAAATTTTAAGAAAGGGATGATGTTCTAGATTAGGGTTTGATATTGGATAAGTGGGTTTAAGCTAGTGTTGTGGCTATATAGTGGGTTAGATCGAATATTTGTGCGATGTTGCGATCGCGATATCGTAAATTAGCGATGTTTGCTTTGAAATCGGTATGCTATCGCTTACTAGATTTTTATGAATTTTAGGAAGTGATCTAATTGCGTTATATTAGCGATATAATTAGCATCATATACGACTATTAGTGTGCGCGAATGCGGGGTTTTGTCTAGTTGGGTTTTAGTTTTGACGATTGCCCCGAAAACGGCGATTTTAGTTAAGGTTTTAGCGATTTTCGTGTATTTTTCCGCGTACCGAGTGCACGTTGTGATAAATTCGATAGTGTCAATATTTTCATATTATGAGTTGCGTCATTCATGTACCTGTAATCTTATATTGTATGTTATGCAATTAGGATCGGTCGCGGAAACATCGGACGCGGCGCGCAAAGGCAAGGCGGTGGTCAGATCGGATTAGCGAGGCATTCAGGTGAGTAGATGTATTCATCTATGGGGGAATCGTATGGATGGCGCGAGGCGCCCCGTAGTTAGGATTACTTTATTTATGGCAAGATTTGCATTGTTAGCTAACTCCCCTCATTCACATTGCATACCCTTATAACTAATCGTCTGTTAGATTGCATGGATATTCATATACACATGTGCGATATCACTTCGTAGGACACGAACACCATTACCATTGGCTTCTGCTGCACACGCACTATTCATGTGACACACACGCCTTTGGTAATTTCCATGCCACGAGCACCATAGAACCTGTTTAGCTTAGTATCACCACTTGCATCATACATGATATATGAAATCGCATAGCATGTATATACCTCGCATCATCATCAAACTTACATAGATTTCTAGCCATAAATCACATCGCATATCTTGATATCATAGACATTTATCATATACAACATGTTGGACATTATGATTTTCTTGAGGATTTCAGTATTGCTGCGATTTCTGGATTTTTGGGGAAAACCGCAAGAATTTAACAAAAACTTATATTTATCATTTTTAAAACAAAGTTGCGGTTTTCTCGTGATGTATGTGTCGTCCACCATGAGTTTTCATGTTTTCTATTGGATTTCGAGACCCGATTCGAGGAGTGGATGAACCGTCTCGGGTACATGGTGGGCCCGGTATGGTACCCCGGGGCAAGAAGATCGAGTTGTAGACGATGAGCCTGGCAGGGGAAGACTACCTACCGGTGATGTTTGGCGCGGCGGATATCCGGAGGATACCGACCGTTGTCGTGAGATTTGATGAAATGGGCCGATCCGGACTGACGGAGCCCGATGTATTGAGACATTGATACAGTGAGATATTGAAACAGATGTGATTTCATATTTGGTGTCGATACTTGACACGGGTTTCAGATGATTTCTTGATGGTATTTAGCTATTATACAGATATTCTTTTTCTAAACTTAAGAATGCAGAACTCTTAGCATTTAAAACACTTAAAGATTTAGTAATGACATTGCATACATGTGCATGCATACTAGAGGTATTACATCACATCTGGACATACATGCTGTAACGCATTTGCGTGCATTCTTACGATTGCCTTACTAGATGTTATATTCTACTCACGAGCTGGCAACTCACCCCCGTTGTGCCACAGTGTCTTGCAGGTCGGACTCATCAGCCTAGTAGCGGCGGCTTATCTTGTTAGTGACTTCTTTTGCTCAGACTCGCGACATTGTTCGTAGGTGGGTTGCGAGAGCCCTATTATCTCTTTTTGTACTATTTTTGTATCTAGTATTCTCCATCTACCAGCTCTTATTTGTATATGCGACCTAGTGATGAGATTGAGAGATTTGTGTATATGTGGTTTCTTTTGGGTCGAGCTCACTTGAGCCGACGTTGTGTTTTCTTACATTTTGCATTTCTTTATGCTCTTTTATGGTTATTGCATATATATATTGCGTGTGGTTGTGATCCGCCTTGGGCGAAGAGCTAGCTCCCGCTTAGGGATGCCATTTTATGATTATAAGTTATATATCTTATTGTACCCATTTTGGGGGATAGTATTTACAGAGGAGACTCTGCCGAAATTTTCGGAAATTTTTGATGTTTTTTTTTAAAAGGGGTTCGATACAACTTAATTGATTTTAAAAATCGTTTTCATGAAAGGTTTCCTTCACTCTCTTTGGTTTCTTTTGGTTTAGATTTTCTGGGCTTTGGCTGACTTAGTTTACGTTACGCCTTTAGACGTCTCGTAACCTAAGTGCCAGTCACGTTCCGTACTTTCGGGTCGTGACAATAACAATTTGTGAATTCCAATTATTGTATCACATTCCGGATAAATAGAAACTGCTAAACTTTTCGATCGAACAATCGAACACCCAAGTTTTCCCGATACAGCTCAACACATGAAATAAGTCGAACAACATTCAGTTCGTGCCTCAGTACCAACGGTCCAGCCGTAGAAGGGTCAAGCCAACGCCTCACATATGGCACGCCGTACTGCCCCAATCCCGAAGGTTCAAAGGGCAGTTCAAGACGGTCACATAATCGAGTTAAGGTTTGTTGTCTTCTAGAGGGTCCATCGCGTTACTTGCACTACTTAGAACGTCGTTAAACTACGGAAAAATCCAACAATTGGAAATTTTCCGGCAGGGGAAAAAGTGGGTTTATATCCGGTCGAACTTTTTAACATATTCTAAGATTTATCCGGAAAAACACACCGACAAAATTAGACAATCCGATCGATATACTGAGTTCCCAATACAACCCAGAAAATAAAACTCTGGAATAAATATTAAAATATTTCCAGGAAAACCAGCACTGGATTCTAAGAATTACTGTGCAAATTTCATCAAATAAAGATACATTATGGCCGCGGATCCGCCGCATAAGCCATGATTATGCGGCGGGAACGCGGCTCTTTGATGGAAACAGGAGCTCGAATTTCACAGTATGTCTTAGATCTTCCTGCTGATTTTTCTGAATATTTTTAATTCACAAAAAACCACGAATTTCAAAAAAGTCCAGAGAGCATGTTAAAATCGGGGTTTCGGGTCGATCGGACTTCTAACTCCGTCGGGACTTCGCCTAAGGCTCTAGCTAGGCTCTGATACCACTATAGGGTTCCTAGGCACTCTAATGGAGTCTCACAAGTGATCAAACATGCACAAATCAAATTTTACAAGTGCCTACAAACCCTAATACGGATCGTTAACTAGATATATAGGCGAAGCAAGCAAGTAAACGGAAATATAGCTAAAGGAAAGGGGCTACAACCTTTGTAGATCCGTTCCACCACCTCCTAAGCTCCGTGATGAAGTCCCCTCGCTGTCCAAATCATATCTTGGGCTCTAGCGTCGGCTTCATCGGAGAAAAACGGGCTAGGTCATCGACGACGATGCCGAAGATGATCTACGTCGAGGCATCGCTAGATCAAGCTCCAACTTCACCAAGTCAAGAAAACTTGTGAAGGAAACACCCTATACTACTTGGCAGGAGGTAGAGGATGAAGAAATAGGAAGTGGGTAGACTTTAGATTTGGATTTCACACACTTTTTCATCAATCACCATTGATGTAGCAAGCTTTTTTCTCATGTTGAAGAAGAAGAAGATGATGAAAAAGAATATGATAAGTATTATGTAAATGTTAAATAAATCAATACTTATCATTTACTAACCCTTGGTTAGTTGTAGAGAATGGACCATGGTTAACTAGAATGGTTAGGGTTAAGTATAAGACAAGGATGGTGGACTAATTCAAAGCTTCAAGAATGTTCAACTAGCAAACAAAAAAAGCAACCATTCTTTTCTCATCTTTTTCCAAAATAAATAAATAAATAAATATGAAAAAAGAAAACCCTAATCATAATCTTAACCATGGTCTAATTCTTTACACTAACCTTAGCTTGCATGTATCATCAAACATGATACAATCATGTGCACAAAATATATCACATATGCAATGTGCACAAAACAAGTGAGTAAATCCATTTAAAGTGAACCAATACTAGTTAATACAAAGTAATATATCAAATATATAATTATACATTAAATCATTAAATCAACACTTGATTTAACGATCCGGTCATATCGTATATAACCGACTAGTATCCAATGTATCGGCTTATCGAATCAATCCTTGATTCGATAACTAGGTTATATCGCATATAACCAATCGATACATTCATCGCGAGAATAGAATGCGGTATCACATACACGCATTATTCTCGGTCCCGCACATATCTCATATGCGCTCCTATTTCGTTTAGCTTGAGTCAGGAAACCTCTGTGTAGGACTCTAAAGACTCGTCAATACGCCGGCAGCAGATGATGATCATATCAAACACCCACAAGCCGCAAGCGGTCTGCTAAACGTAACGGCCACCCGGGTATTGAGCGATCAGAAGATCGACGAGCAAGCCCACTCACACTCCTGTGAATCCAACCAGTAACACTTACCGTACAGTCCGGTCTGTTCGTCTGATATGTCGCATATCTCGCCTAGGGGTAGTAAACGTCAGACCCAAGTAGCTCGATAAGTCATGCCGACTTGAGGTCCATAACATTCATGAAACTACTGATAACTCTTACCAGTATATCACTGCAACCATGGCCAGGGATTTCCTGTTATGGCCAGTCGAGCATAGCACAACATCAACCCCCAATACCGGGAGAGACGAATCCCCTCCTATCGCTCATTGCCTCCATGTGAATCGGGACTGTACCCAAAAACCACCTGTTTGCACGACTCAGTAGAGCCGTGGTAGGGTGAAAATCAAAGCACAGTGGGAGACACACAAGACTCTATGACGATCTCGGGTCAACAGACTAAGCTGTACCAGTGTCACCAGAGAACTGCCATCTGACGTGAGGTATAATACCATCTGGGAGTTCTCGGCGAGTCCGTTCAGTGTACCCAGTCTCCACTGAGCACCCGTATACCATCTCCGATGTCAAACACCAATGGATATGGGATCATCCATCGCCCATCGCATGGGTCGAGAAGATATACGCTAGTCTACTCTGGAATATCGATGCCACGTCTCGATATTCCCTCGACTAGGAATAATGAAGGATGTACTCATTGACTACCCAGGCCCTACTAGTATGATCTGCATCACAGTCCTGGAAGTCGGGTACACATCCTAAGGGCTTTATCAACATGTAACAGAGAGACGGAAAGTATACACGTTAAGACAAAGAGCAACCAGATAGCGTACTATCATGTCGAGCAAGAAAGTCCTACCTATATATGTCCCAGCATCCACCACAATATACATCCAATGTACAGTAATGGCCTCTAGGGCATACATATAACTAACAGCAAGAACTGGGGCACAACGGAGGTGAGTTGCCAACTCGTGAATAGAAGAACATCTACGTACAGAAAATTGCATGTATGACGCAATCCTAGGTCATACGATCAACATATATAAACCTCAAATGAATAAGTCTGAAGCATGCTAAGGTGGCAATGTAACATCTATACATGTATGTAGTGCCAAGTACACGCGCCAATGCCTCAGGTAATAACATGTCATAAATATGAGGTATGATCGAGGTAATCAATATGAATCAATGCCAACTATAACATGAATCTAGCAGTATGTGGATTTCCTCCAACTAGGAAAATCAATATCTATAAATCGGTGGATCCCGTCCACGTGTCACCCAATGACAACAAGCATCATGCATGTAAATATCGTAAAGCATATGCATGGAAATATGAGGATATAATCAAATCATGGAACCTGAGTGCCTAGCATCGACACACGAAAACATCATGAACACCTGTGCCTAGCATCGACACGTAAATCCTCATGTATCTCAGGCGCCGCACACTCTGGTCGGCCCTCATATCCATCTCATGACTCCAGTCGGTATCCCCCAGATAACCGATGGGTCCCAAATACTATCACAAGTAGGTAGTACTCCTCCTGCCGGGCTCACCGTCTAGCATATACGAGTCTTCTTGCCCCGGGGTACCTCACCGGGTCCACCATGTACCCGCAGTCGGTGCCTACCGCTCCTCGAATCGGGTATAACCACACAAGCTCTCTGGAACCGAGAAAACTCATGGTAGACTCACTGAAAATATCATATCAAGGGTGACCGGAATATTTAAAACAATTACATATTTTCTTTTGAAATATCCATGGTCCCCAAATCCAGAAATATCATGGAAACAACATATCTCAATGCGTATAATCAAACATGATGTATGCGACATGTAAAGAAAGGTAAGCATATCAGTAAGTCATGCAACATGGCATATTGGAAACCGCTCTATTTAAAATAAATCAGTTTTAAAGAATATTTTGCGGTTCCTAAATCTCTAATCAAGCCGGAATCATCTATGCATGTGTACAGGTATAAGTGTACAATATGCCATGCAAGAATCATATCATGAATGCAACGGTACTACAGTGTAGTGGCATGGCAATTATCGATGATGAAGTGTGTGAGCCGGCAAACAGTGTACGTGGAACATACACATCATCGATAATGGTGCTGGTGTCCTAACAGCATGATGGTAATATCTCAATAAACATAAGTAATGCGATGCAAATAATATGAATATGCGGAATCAAATAATCAACGCAATAGTGAAGAGTCTACATCAATATGTAAGTGTCATGCAGTTTTGCCTTTTTGAAATAAGAAGAATCGAGGTTTTTAGTAAAATAAGGGCTACGGTGTTTTTAAGAAAAGATGCCCCTTTTGAAATTATCCGTAGAGTCCCTTTTTTCCTGTCTTTAAAATACTCCCGATTCGTTAGTTTGGAAATCGGTATGACTCGGGTCTAGTCTAACATCTACTATACTAACTACTGATCTAACTATCAAGTCAATCGGGAGGGGTAAGGAAACCACCTAAGTCTGAGTCGATTTATATAAATAAAGATAATAGTCGGTGATCCCGCATCAATAGTATCGCATACGATACCGTAAATCATCTGACACCCTAAAGTCATGAGTGCGGATCAATCATCAATATAAAGCTCATACGGTAAATCGTCGTACGGCATCCCAATAGCTGGGTGCGGGTCAATATCACAGTCATCACATCAATTATCTGGTATCCTTAACATCATATCACACAATCTGGGGTACTAATCCAAGTCTAGTACGAATCGATACCATCTACATAAGTAAGAATGCGTGTGCGAAAGACACGCCCAAAGGCCCGCTAAAAATCATATATCGTATCCCAAATACGAATCACATCACATCACCGATATCATGGCAACATGCCCAAACTCATCGACTCACATCCAAAGTCCTCCAATATCCTCGTCATCATAGTATGAACATAGCAAATAAGCACGTGTGTGCATGTGGGTGCAAACTATTCTAGGGTTCGCGACCAGGAACTACACTAGTTACTTTTAACCCTAATCAATGCATAGTACACCTACCACATCCTAAACAATCATGTCACACATAAGCTATCAAATATAAGTACAGTATATATGGTATACTAGACATCGGACTGCGGGGGTGCTATACGCCATCCACCCGACTCCTCCCCGTAGATATAAATCTACTCACCTTCTTATGTGTGCCGGTGCCGATGTCGCCATTTGCATCTCCAACGCTTCGACGCCGCGTGGGGTACCTACAAGGATATCACACGCTAAAACACATAAAAACCATGTCGGAAACCAAAATGGTGCATGCTACGCCCTTAGGTAAAGACCTGTGGCCTCGCGTGCGAACACAGTCCATAACCCTCTGCCGTTGGCGTTCAAACGCCACCCGACAGAAATAAATCATCTAATACCAAAATCCATACGAAAACAAGTCGTAAATCATGCACCAAGTCAATAAAATCAACCCAGATTCTACCCTGGTTGGAACCAGTCAAAACTAGACATTCCCAGGGTCATGTTTACAGGTAAAACAGCCGTTCATGCAAAACGAGGGGGTTCCCTACTGCTCTGGCCGCAAATTGCGGCCAGAAGGGATATATCTGTGGCCAGGAAGTGGGTCCAGTGGCTGGGGCTTTGGGTGTTGGCTTCTATCTACCTGTACATCTCACTGCCAAGTCAATTTTATTTTAGGAGGTCCCGGGTTGTAGCAGATTCCAGAAAAGCTTAAAAAGTCGACAAAACGTTAACCGGCATTAAATCGAACAATCAGGTATTTTGCTGGAATCTGGGAAAATTCTGGGGTGAACTGGTCTCAAACACACCTAATAAGGTTATACCAACCATCAAAACCAACACTTGGTCAAGTCTCACTCAAATTTGCCTAAACTAGTACTAATTCACAATATAGACTCTAAACTTCAGCTATAATCAGAACTTGGCAAATTAGGAGTTGGGTTGCAAGATTATACCTCAAGGGAAGTCCTAGGATGTAGGAGAAGAGAGGATGAAGGATGGAGGAAGGGTTGTGCTGCATGCTGAGCTGCTCCTTGGGCTGTTCTTCATTGTTGTTGTTGCTGCATCAGGCTGCTACTGCTGCTTGCTATTTCTCTTGTTTAATTCCTTGTGTGTGTTGCAGCCGCTGCTGTGCTGGGGGTGTTGGTTGTGGTGAAGTTGAGGTATCTGATGTTGGGGTGTGGTGAAGCTTTCTGAATGGGTTGTTGCTGCTGTGACTGCTTTTCACAGCAGTGCTGATGCTTTTGTGGCAGCTAAAAGTGGCTGATGTAGCTGCTGATGTGAGGAAAATGGGAGCTGATGTGGTGTATCAGCTGATGTTATAACAATTGGGGCTGAAGTGTTCTTATGGGGGCTGAAGTGTTGATATGAGGGTGTAGGTGTTGGGCTAAGGTGTTACGGTTGGCTGATGTATTGTTTCAGCTGCTGATGCTGGCTGAAGTTGTAATGTTGGGGCTGATGTGTGAGAGGGAGTTTGAAAGACAAGTAAAAAAAAAGTTGAAATGAAATGGGGTGACATAACCTATAGCCACCTCTCTCTCTCTCTCTCTCGCCACAAGTCAACTTATCCCTAATCACCCTTAAACAACACACTTAACTTAATCATAAGGTTTAAGCCACCATGGTCATCTAAGCATGGTTCAACCCTAGGCTCAACCCTAGCTACCATGCACATATGTGTGCAGCCCAGATAAAATTCCTATAAAATATTCATAAAACCAAATAAATCATCTAGAACCTATTTTGTTAAACTTTTTACCAAAAACCCTACATTAAACATATTTTAGAATTTCCATAATTTTTCTTCAGAATTTTCCCCATTTATCGGTATTTAATTATACCGAAATATTAAAATATTCAACAAAATAATATTAAATTATAAAAATTCCCAAAAATAATATTATATTTTCCTGAAATATTACAGTCTTCCCCCTTAAGGAAATTCGGTCCCCGAATTTAAATTTAAACCCCCCAAATTCTAAAACATTTCAATAAAATGTCCAAGTCCACGGGGCACCGAAATCATCAATCCATAAAAGACATCGTAGCGCAATATAAGCGCATGAGCAATGAGCAGATAACTCAAAATCAAAACTCCGTCAAGCATACTGCAATCATCGGAGTCAAGGCGAAGGCACGAAGGCTAAATCCAAAGCAAAACCGATATGCCATAAATTGGAACTATATATGTAAATATATGAAGGAAATGCATGCCAAAAATTTCCTTAAAATCGATGTGCAATGCGCATAACACTGCACAGTGGCAGACATTTCTATAAGAAAATAGCCATATACGTATATATCTTTTGTTTAGTATGCACGATCCGCCGTTTTAAAAACAATTTAGAAGGGTTCCCTCTTTTCAAACGTGTCGTGTCGTACCGGACACGTATGTAAATAATGAGACTATAGCTCGCTTTTGGAAATCCCTTGAAATCTATCTATGCATGCAAAATATATCCAGGCACTGTCCTCTGACAAGCCCTGCTCAGTGCGAAAACAAATCGCAATATCATAAAAATGTACTGCTCCAAAAAGAAATTAATCCCGAAAAGTGAACATGAAAACCACGTGCGTCTGGTGCGCACGGAAATCAAAATCCATACATGTGCCAAGCAGGTGCACAAAACGACATCAAGGTGCAACAGGTGTGCACACCACATCGGTCATAGGCAACGGTTGTGCCTGACAGCAAAATCAGGTGCATCTGATATGCACGAAAAATCCCGATTTAGTGCATCTGGTGTGCACCAAATCTCATCTCATAACATGCGCCCAACATGCGCTAAAAATCCAAATCCGGTGCATCCATCATGCACGAAATCACGAAATCCAATATCAAGCACCGAACACGTGCAAATCCAATCAGGTGCGTAAAGTGCATAAGACAAATATCGAGCATCACCATCGAAATCGAAGTCCAGTGCATCCAAGTGCACAAAATACACGTTACTGCACTACAAGCATAAGTAAACTATACAGAGTGCAAAACCAAATCGTGTGCGTGCATACGCACAAAATCCACTCAAAGGTCTAAAATCCATAAAATCACAAACATGTGAAACCAAGGCATGAAAACGATATCAAGTGCAACAACTATGCAAAATCGTAAATACTCGATAGGTGCCACCAAGGTGCGTGAAAACAAATGTCATGAAACTCAGTCATCAAGACTAAATCACGCAAACCGAACGTCCAAAATACCGAAATCTAAGATGATGGATACGTGATAATCGAATCACAAAATCACAAATCATAAATACCGTCCTCGGTAGTTCCTCCTTCAAAGTCGAGAAGGTGTCGGGCATCCAATGCTAGCAGCGCAAGATATCTACCTGCCTCTTGCTCACGGTCTGGCGTCCTCTGCCTCTGGGTCTTTATCTTCTCTGTGGATTTACCAATCTCACCATCCATCGGCTCATCGGCCCAGTCAGGTGTGCTAACTGAAATGATTCCGTTCTGGCACTCCTCTGGTCATCTCTCGGTCAATCATCACGACCACTCGTAAAGCAGCAGCTCACTGGCGTCTGCCTCTGGCTCTCTGAATGCACATCAAACATCTGTTCTTGAAGAAACTCTTATTGCAGAGTGTCCTGAAAGGAATCCCGCTCAGGGTCTCTTCCGATCTTGCCTATGCCGATCTGTACAGAGGCTGGTACTCTTACATAATCCTTTCTCGTTTTCTGGACATCTGCGTGTCCCGCACACATTTCTTCGGAAACTGGCCATATCCCAACGCCTCTGTAGCTTCATCATTCGGTAGAAGACGTCTGGCCGAACAGGTTCTCGGGAACGCGTTCCAACCATAGGAGAAATACTCAATACTCGTCCGTCCTCGATCAACTCAAAACACATCTGGGTGAGGTCCTATATCCGAACCTGGTCAACTATCTCGTCGACGATGCCGAACTCTGGCCTGCTGGACTGCGTCCCAATGGCTATGCTCGTATCTGGAGTCTCCCAAGTAGTGTGTCCCATCACATGATATCCGAATGATGTCGAACCATCCGATCGACTCGTCAGAACTTCATAATACCCCAAGAGCTCAACATCTTGGGTACAGTTTAACAATATAGAGTACACACCACAGCATCGGTGGTCCAGCCGTAGAAGGGCAAACCCAAGCCTCACTAATGGCGCCGCAGAACTGCCGTAAACCCTCGGTTCAAAGGCTTTCACACGGTCATTAAGTCGAGTTAGGGTTTCATTATTCTAGAGGTACATAGAATTGCATGCACGTTCTTCTGAATACTTTAAACTTGGAATAGTAGGTTTCTGACATTCGATCGTCTCTGTCGACTCTCAACGTCTCCGCGTGAAGTCGTTTCTAGCTGGAATCAATCTATCTGATGACCTCGCATCGGGGTAGCGAACGATCCACATGTCCTAGTCATTCATCCTCGGTGACTAGCGGCCTTCTACCATCTCTTAATACAACCCGTACTGCAATAGCTCCAACATCTGGGGCAATATCCCATCGTTCGCAGCAACAACTGGCTCCTTCGCCTGTACGCTGATCAGCGCCTCAATCCTCCTGGAAAGGCGATACCTTGGCGGCTATCTCTAAATCGGACTGCTCTAGATCTGAGTAAGACTCCCCACACTGGAAATCTTCAGCTCAACTGGGCCCGCTCCGGCGCCTAAATTGGACGAACCACCTTCGTCTCTCAATCAGGTAGACTAGCTATCATCTGTCTCATATCTGCCAGGAAGCTCCGGCGATCTGAGCTCATAAGCTCCGGAAGCGACATCCTATCAATCTCAGCAATAGCTGGCTCAACTTCCTGCGCGGTAGGCGGCATCATAATCTCTGAGGTATGCTATACCTCGACAGTCCTCTCTCAACTGGCAGCTCTAACAATGGCCCGATCATCCGGTGAAAAACCAAGAGCTCTCCTCCACAAGAGGGCACAATCAACAATACTAGCTCGAAACGTTCCCATGACACCAGGAAACATAATCAAAAAGACACATCTCTACCATCGTGTGTCGCTGGAATTACAGCCCGGTCAGTCCTCGTTCGTAACTGTAGGGTTCCTAGGCACTCCCAAGAGGTCTCACAAGGCATCAACCATGCCAATTTCAAATTTTACGGGTGCCGAGAAACCCTAATACGGATCGTTAACTAGAATTTTAGGCGAAACTGAAACTAGTTAACAACTTAACTAAAAGGTAAACGGAAATACAACCTTTGTAGATCCGGTCCTCCACCTCCATAGCTCCGCAATGAAGTCTCCTCACTGTCCAAATGGAATCCCGGGCTCTAGCGTCGGCTTCATCGGAGAAATAGGCGGGCAAGGTCGTCGGCTTCGTGCCGAAGATGATCTACGTCGAGGCAACACAAGTTCAAGCTCCAACTTCACCAAGTTGTGAAACTTATGAAGAAAACACCCTATACTACTTGGGAAGAGGTAGAGGATGAAGAAATAGGAGTTGGGTTCACTTTAGAATTGGATTTCTCACTCAATTACTCAAGTTGCCATTGATGAAGCAAGCTTTCTTCATCTTTGAAGAAGAAGAAGATGATGAAAAGAATTATGATAAGTTATTCTCAAAAAGAAAATAAAACAATACTTATCATATGGCAACCATGGTCAAGTGTAGAGAATAAATCATGGTTAGAAGGAATGGTTAGGGTTAAGCATGAAGACAAAATGGTCACTTAGTCAAAGCTTCATGAAGCTTCAACATGCATCCAAAGAAAGCCACCATTTTTCTTTATGCTTATTATTTTCCAAAAAGAACAAACAAATAAATAAATGAATAAATAAGTAATGGATAAACAAAACCCTAATCATTAGTTTAACCATGGTTTAATTCTTTGCACTTAACCAAGTAAACATGTATCATCAAACATGATACAATCATTTGCACAAAAAGTATATCACATATACAACTTGTACATCCAAGTGAGAAAATCCATTTAAAATGAACCAATACTAGTTAATGCAAAGTAATATATCAAATATATAATTATACATTAAATCATTAAATCAACACTTGATTTAACGATCCGGTCATATCGCATATAACCGACTAGTATCCTATGTATCGGCTTACCGAATCAATCCTTGATTCGATAACTAGGTTATATCGCATACAACCATATCGATACATTCATCGCGAGAATAGAATACGGTATCACATACACGCATTATTCTCGGTCCCGCACATATCTCATATGCGCTCCTATTTCGTTTCGCTTGAGCCAGGAAACCTTTGTGTAGGACTCTAAAGACTCGTCAATACGCCGGCAGCAGGTGATGATCATATCAAACACCAACAAGCCGCAAGCGGTCTGCTAAACGTAACGGCCATCCGGGTATTGAGCGATCAGAAGATCGACGAGCAAGCCCGCTCATACTCGTGTGAATCCAACCAGTAACACTTACCGTACAGTCCGGTTTGATCGTCTAATATGTCGCATATCTCGCCTAGGGGTGGTAAACGTCATACCCCAATAGCTCGATAAGTCGTGTCGATATGAGGTCTATAACAATTCGAGAAACTACTGGCAACACTTACCAGTAAATCTCAGCAACCCTGGCCAGGGATTTCCGGTTATAGCCAATCGAACACAGCGCAACATCAACCCCCTATACCGGGAGAGACGAATCCCCTCCTATCGCTCATTGCCTCCATGTGATTCGGGACTGTACCCAAAAACCACCGTTTTGCACGCCCTCTTGGACGTGGTAAGATGGAAATCAAAGCACAGTGGGAACCACACAAGACTCTATGACGATCTCGGGTCAACAGACTACTCTGTACCAGTGTCACCAGAGAACTGCCATCTGACGTAAGGTATAATACCATCTGGGAGTTCTCGGCGAGTCCGTCCAGTGTACCCAGTCTCCACTGAGCACCCGTATATCATCTCTGATGTCAAACACCGATGGATATAGGATCATCCATCGCCCATCTGTATGGGTCGAGAAGGTATACGCTAGTCTACTCTGGTATATCGATGCCCCGTCTCGATACACCCACGACTAGGGACTTTGAAGGATGTACTTATGGACTACCATGTCCCCACTAATATGATCCGCATCATAGTCCATGTAGTCAAGTACACATCCTAAGGGCTTTACCAACTTGTATCAGAGAGACAATCAATGTACACGTTAAGGTAAAGAGCAACCAGATAGCATACTATCATGTCGAGCAAGAAAGTCCTCCCTATATATGTCCCAGCATCCACTATAATATACATCCAATGTACAGTAATGGCCTCCAGAGCATACATATAACTAACAATCTCCCACTTGCACTAGGGCCATCTGATAGCAGTGGTTGTAGTATCTCATACTCAACCATCCCATAAAAGTCTCTCTCTGGGAATAGGCCTTCGTGAGTGGATCCGCCGTGTTATCTTCTGAGTCTACTCTCCTAACCTCGATCTCCTTGGAGATCAACCATCTCCATGATCAGGTGATACTGCCTTAGAATATGTCTGGATCACTGATGGGACCGACGTTCCTTGGCATAAGCCACAACTCCATTGTCTCATAATAGTAGGAACGTAGTTCATCTCATGAACCTATATACACCCAAACAGCCTCTTTGGTAGCATCTTAAGTAGCGATGTATCCAGCCTTTATCGTTTAGTATGCCACAGTATCTAGCTTGGAACCCTTCCAACATACCGTCCCTTTACTGAGGGTAAAGACAATGCCTGCGACTGACATTCAGTCGTCTTTATCACCCTGGAACCCTTCCAGTGATTCTCCCCAGGATCGATTGATACCATCTCACTACAACTACTGAGTATCCTAACATCCAATTAAATCTATCTCATAGATCCAAAACTCAGGCTTTAGGAGGTATCATTTTGATCCTATATGGAGAATCTTTGTGATAAGCGGAGATCGACCGAGCGTAGCATAGGAAACTCCTTCCCTATCAAGAGTATGTCATCCACGTACTCTACGAGGATCGTCACCATACTCCCTACTACCTTTTTGTTTATACAAGGTTCATCTACCATTTTGATGATGTCAAACTCTTTGACACTTCATCAAAACAGATGTTCCAACTCCGCGATGCCTGCTTTATCCTATAAAACATCATGTACACGTTTCCGCTGCTCCCACTGTTTACGAAGCCCTCTGACTGTGTATTTATAGACTCTATCTTCTAAAACATCATTTAGAAAAGCAGTCATTACACCCAACCGCCAGATATCGTAGTTATGGTATGTAGCCGTGGCAAGTAGGATCTGGATGGACTTAAGCATAGATCCTTAGAAAAGGTTTCATTATGATCCATATCTGGTCAATGATGCAAACCTTTAACAAGTCTAGCTTTGAAAGTCTTAACTCTTCCATGTACACCAAGTAATCTTCTCAAGATATACTTGCTCCTGATGGGGATTTAACCCTTCAGATATAGCAACCAAAGTCCATACTTTGTTGGTGTATAAGGATTCCATCTCAGATCACTAAGCATCCAGCCATTCTTACAGAGTCCCACTCCTGATGGCCAGCTCGAAACTAGTTGGGTCATCATGTCATGATGCAATCCTCGCTCCCACTGTCATCGAGAAACCGAAGTATCTCTCAGGTGGGTGAGGAACCCTACTAGATCGGCGGAGAGGCTGAGGTTCGTTGGTAACTATTGAATCCTTTGGTTTTATCAAATCATCTGCTGTAGTTTGTATAGCTGGAACTTTTCCAGTTCTACATTACAGACCTTGCCTCGAGCTTGTCCGGATTTTGCCTTTCAGACATAGGCCGGACACCCCCAAATCTTAATTAACTTAAGATATGGGCTCTTCCCTTTCCATATCCCATATGAAGCGGTAGGCATAGATTTGATTCGAACCCTATTCAATAGGTATGCAGCTTCTCAAGTGCATAACCCCCTTAAAAGAAAACAGGTAACCCAGTAGTACTCATCATAGAGCACACCATATCATATAGGGTGTGATTGCTCCGCCCCGATATACCATCATGCTATGGTGTATACGGAGGAGTAATGCTGAGAGAGAATCTCATTTTCCTTTAGAATAGTCCAGGAATTCCATGCTCAAGTATTCTCCTCCCTGATCTCATCATAGGACATAATACTTATACCCGTATTTTGGTTCTCTACTTCTAACTTATATTCTGTGAATATCTCAAAAGGTTCGGACTTGTGTTTCAACAGGAACATAGGTCTGAATCTTGAAAGATCATCAGAGAATGTAATGAAGTATAAAGAACCAGTCTTGGCATATGTAGACAGGGGACCTAACATACATCAACATGTATCATCCCAAGAGTTCACTAACTCTTTCTCTGTTTTCAGTAAACGGAGCTATGGTCATCTTATCTTTGTGACATGACTGGCAAGTTTCACAAGATGTAAATTCAAACAGTTTTAAATATGCATCTATATGTAACTTCAGCTAGTCGGGTCGCATTGATATGACCTAGTCTACAATACCTGAAGAAGGATCCGTTCATTTCTGAACTCTTCCTCTTGTGTGTGTTCCGTATACTTAGAATTGCATTTTGATTTAGAACATCAATGCTTTTAGATAACGTGCCTGAACCGATCAACTTTTGATATAGGAAATGTTCAAAACATTATCCAACAATACAAAATTTTATCATTCCTTTACATATAAAGAAACTGATATGATTTTGTATATCAGGTACGGTATCTAATAACATTCGTTCAGAATCAATGTATTGATAATACAGGGTGACAGTGACCAACAGACTTGGCTGCAACACTTGCCCCGTTTTCTGCCTCATGAAACTTATCACCCGTTCTCAGTTCTCTACCTTTCTGTAGCCCTATGTAACAGATTACATATCTAGGATCCTGATCTGGTATCACATACCCAGGACGTAAAGAATACTGAGAAACAGTTCTGTATAATGAACACACACCCAAAGATGATGCATCAGCATGCACTCTCTTCGTTTGGGCGGCACGGGAATTCTGGTATTCCCCAATTTCCTGCTCTGTCTTATAACAATTATAAGTTGGAGCGGGACCAACGTTCCCCAGCTCAGTATAACAAGCGGGTTCGGTCAATAATCCGTATTATTATCTTGATAAAGGCGTGATATGGTCGCTACCTGGAGAGAGAGAGAAGAAAACACTCAGCGTGCGCTCTGTCAAGAATAGATTGGTTTTTATTTTATCTAATCAGGATGGCTCCCACTGCTTTTTATCAAATCTTCCTTCAAACCCTAAAAGGAAAAACCAGCCGGGATTAATTACACACTATAAGTTCGCCAATTTTTCAGCCAGGCCAGTGTCGGTACTTTGAGGGAGGTTCCTCGTGCTTTCGCACGAACCTAATTAATGTAAACCTCGTTTTTCCAGAAGCGTAACCCCGTTGAGACCATTCTAGACACCTACTTGATCGGCTAATTGTAATGTGTAAAACTCTCCCAGGAGTAACAATTACTCGCAGCGGGTATCGGGATCCAACTATCTCATAGAAGGTATGCAATCTCATTGCAAATTTCAACACTTGAAATTCCCAATAATTTTGCCCCTAGCGTCCTATGACCTTGACGCAGGGCAACAAACCATAGTGCGCTAGTCAAGTTCAACCCGTCATTTCCTGATTGAATTAAACCCACCCGCACGACCCTTGACGCAGGCCAACAAAGTCGCAAGACTACCCTAATCCAATCTGCATCATATGCATAAGCAGATAAATACTAGTTAGCTACCGCACACTACGCCTTGACGCAGGCCAACAAACGTAGCACGAATACTAACTACTACTTATCTGAAATGACGAAGGGCTACGATAGGTTTTTCTGAAAACCTATTGCGTAATGAACTTGATATCGTTGTAGAATCAAATGAAGTTTTGAAATGGAGTGATTTTGAGGCTAATCTAGTTTTGCTAAAGGGGTCACTCCCGGTGAAGGGATCGTCGGCCCTTTCCTCGTCGAATGAGGTGCGGGATATATCATATATATCACTGTGCAAAGCAGAAACTATAGAAGCAATCAAAAGTCAAACCGAGTGTGTAGCATCTGCCAGTTATTGCTAAAGGAGTCACTCCCGGTGAAGGGATCTCGGTCCTTTCCACATCGAATAAGGTGCAGGGTATATCATATATACCGCTATGCAAAGCAAGAACTGTAGCTACCTGTTTTGTTTAAAATTTGATTCTACAACATCTTAGGTTTCTTTTATTTTCATTAATCACATTAATGAAATCCCATCATTTATATACCTAAACATCACAGATAAATACGACGTACACTTATGCCATCCGCATTCGCCTCGATGTCCCCTCGTGCACCGTTAGGTTAGGTAACTAACAGCAGAGCGGGGCAGGGCTAGTACGGGTGTAAAACATAAGTAACGTCTATATAACATATCATATATACTATATACTGTATCCATCATAGAACATCACATGATCACATCACAGATATCGCAGCAGAAGAATCATATGAAATATTGGATATACTAGGACGTCCGTGTTATCAATATGAGCCAGTATAAAACACGGATTCCACAGTCGCGATGAATAGCCAAACCCACACCCCTAGACCCCTACGAGAGCGGCAAGCAACCCTACCAATTCTAGGGTTAGGAGACCCGGACTCGACTCCTTGAGTTGGTCTCCCACTGGACCCCAGAACCCGGTTACTTGTGCTCCCCTCCTTGGGTCTTTCCTAGTGCGGAAAAGTAAATAATATACAAAAGGTGACATCTTCCGCAACCTGGAAGTGCCCCAATAAAAGAATATTACATACAAGTTTTTACATGAATGAAAATGAAAAACACTCATCTCACATAAAAACCCCCGGCTATTCAAACACGACGATCCAACATAACATATCCAGCAACACATAACATCACATGTCATCAACGTAAGTAAACATGCATATCCCAATTGTCGTTGACATACAGCAACGAAACCGGCGATATCACATATTACACTTACGGACACAGAAAAGAAAGTGTAAAACTACAACAGTTGGAATCCGCAACCACCTCAGACATCTCATGCCTGACCAAATGAATTCCTTAGACATCGCATGCCTAACAATTATAAACCCCGCATTTTAGTCTCAAAATCGAAAACACTTTTCAATACCAAGTCGGGTAATTCAACAAGATTCCCGACATCCTGATCGAATGCTCGTCGCAAACTTCAGTAGACAGCTGCACCCCCGATACCGTCGACGAAGTGCACCAAGGCGGAACACCGCTACCGCGAGCACCCGGACGGATGCTTTCGGCGACGAGGTTCTCCTACAGTCACTTGGTCGGGCCTATGGAGTGAGGCTGTCTATTAAGTTTACCCGGCGAGTATCCGCGTACGCTACGTGATTGCAACGGACTTTTGATCGCATCAAAATTCCGTGGCAACCGATCAGGTGAGACTAAACTGCTATGTTTATAACATTCATTCAGTTATCTCATAACTTTTTGTGAATTCCAATTATCGTATCACATTCCGGATAAATAGAAAATGTTAAACTTTTCAATCGATCAATCGAACACCCAAGTTTTCCCAAAACAGATCAACACATGAAACAAGTTCAAAGACATTCACTTCGTGCCTCAGTACCAACGGTCCAGCCGTAGAAGGATCAAGCCAACGCCTCACATGTGGCACGCCGTACTACCCCAAACCCTAAGGTTCAAAGGGCAGTTCAAGACGGTCACATAATCGAGTTAAGGTTTGTTGTCTTCTAGAGGGTCCATTGCGTTACTTGCACTACTTAGAACGTCTTTAAACCTCGGAAAAATCCAACACTTGGAAATTTTCCAGCAGGGGAAAAATTGGGTACTTATATCCGGTCGAACTTTTTAACATATTCTAAAGTTATCCGGAAAGCCACACAGACAAAATTTGATAATCCGATCGAACATTCGAATCCCCAAAACAACCCAGAAAATTCAACTCTTGAAAAAATATTAAAAATTCCCAGGAAAACCAGCACTGCAAATTATGAATTACTGTGCAAAATTCGATGCCACAAAAGACAAAACGGCCGCGGAACCGCCGCACGAGCCATGCTCGTGCCGCGGAACCGCGGCGCATTGATGGAATTAGGCACACGAATTTTACAGAAACCCTTAGAATTTCCTGCTGATTTTTCTGCATATTTTTAATATCGAAAAACTCCAGATTTTGGAAAAAGTCCAGAGAGCATGTTTGTGTTAGGGTTTCGGGTTCGTTCGGGTTTCAAACTTCGTCTACGCATCGCCTAAGGCTCTAGCTAGGCTTTGATACCACTGTAGGGTTCCTAGGCACTCCCAAGAGGTCTCACAAGGCATCAACCATGCCAATTTCAAATTTTACGGGTGCCGAGAAACCCTAATACGGATCGTTAACTAGAATTTTAGGCGAAACTGAAACTTGTTAACAACTTAACTAAATGGTAAACGGAAATACAACCTTTGTAGATCCGGTCCTCCACCTCCATAGCACCGCAATGAAGTCTCCTCGCTGTCCAAATGGAATCCCGGGCTCTAGCGTCGGCTTAATCGGAGAAATGGGCGGGCAAGGTCGTCGGCTTCGTGCCGAAGATGATCTACGTCGAGGCAACACAAGTTCAAGCTCCAACTTCACCAAGTTGTGAAACTTGTGAAGAAAACACCCTATACTACTTGGCAAGAGGTAGAGGATGAAGAAATAGGAGTTGGGTTCACTTTAGAATTGGATTTCTCACTCAATTACTCAAGTTGCCATTGATGAAGCAAGCTTTCTTCATCTTTGAAGAAGAAGAAGATGATGAAAAAAATTATGATAAGTTATTCTCAAAAAGAAAATAAAACAATACTTATCATATGGCAACCATGGTCAAGTGTAGAGAATAAATCATGGTTAGAAGGAATGGTTAGGGTTAAGCATGAAGACAAAATGGTCACTTAGTCAAAGCTTCATGAAGCTTCAACATGCATCCAAAGAAAGCCACCATTTTTCTTTATGCTTATTATTTTCCAAAAAGAATAAACAAATAAATAAATGAATAAATAAGTAATGGATAAACAAAACCCTAATCATTAGTTTAACCATGGTTTAATTCTTTGCACTTAACCAAGTAAACATGTATCATCAAACATGATACAATCATTTGCACAAAAAGTATATCACATATACAACTTGTACATCCAAGTGAGAAAATCCATTTAAAGTGAACCAATACTAGTTAATGCAAAGTAATATATCAAATATATAATTATACATTAAATCATTAAATCAACACTTGATTTAACGATCCGGTCATATCGCATATAACCGACTAGTATCCTATGTATCGGCTTACCGAATCAATCCTTGATTCGATAACTAGGTTATATCGCATACAACCATATCGATACATTCATCGCGAGAATAGAATACGGTATCACATACACGCATTATTCTCGGTCCCGCACATATCTCATATGCGCTCCTATTTCGTTTCGCTTGAGCCAGGAAACCTCTGTGTAGGACTCTAAAGACTCGTCAATACGCCGGCAGCAGGTGATGATCATATCAAACACCCACAAGCCGCAAGCGGTCTGCTAAACGTAACGGCCATCCGGGTATTGAGCGATCAGAAGATCGACGAGCAAGCCCGCTCATACTCCTGTGAATCCAACCAGTAACACTTACCGTACAGTCCGGTCTGATCGTCTGATATGTCGCATATCTCGCCTAGGGGTGGTAAACGTCAGACCCCAATAGCTCGATATGTCGTGTCGATATGAGGTCTATAACAATTCAAGAAACTACTGGCAACACTTACAGTAAATCTCAGCAACCCTGGCCAGGGATTTCCGGTTATAGCCAATCGAACACAGCGCAACATCAACCCCCTATACCGGGAGAGACGAATCCCCTCCTATCGCTCATTGCCTCCATGTGATTCGGGACTATACCCAAAAACCACCGTTTTGCATGCCCTCTTGGACGTGGTAAGATGGAAATCAAAGAACAGTGGGAACCACACAAGACTCTATGACGATCTCGGGTCAACAGACTACTCTGTACCAGTGTCACCAGAGAACTGCCATCTGACGTAAGGTATAATACCATCTGGGAGTTCTCGGCGAGTCCGTCCAGTGTACCCAGTCTCCACTGAGCACCCGTATATCATCTCTGATGTCAAACACCGATGGATATAGGATCATCCATCGCCCATCTGTATGGGTCGAGAAGGTATACGCTAGTCTACTCTGGTATATCGATGCCCCGTCTCGATACACCCACGACTAGGGACTTTGAAGGATGTACTTATGGACTACCATGTCCCCACTAGTATGATCCGCATCATAGTCTAGGTAGTCAAGTACACATCCTAAGGGCTTTACCAACATGTATCAGAGAGACAATCAATGTACACGTTAAGGTAAAGAGCAACCAGATAGCATACTATCATGTCGAGCAAGAAAGTCCTTCTATATATGTCCCAGCATCCACTACAATATACATCCAATGTACAGTAATGGCCTCTAGGGCATACATATAACTAACAGTAACGAGCTCATGCTGACCACAACTATAGCCGTAGCTCTCCCTGCCCGTAATCGTGGCAGTAAAACATAACGGGTACCGATGAGGCTAGATCAGGAATGAATATGATACTGAACCAAGAATGTACATCCTAAGGCTTCTTAAGTGGAGTGGCGTGCCGTAAATATGCCGCGGACATACCCACGGTACGTCACTCTACTTTAGTCACCTATTCCATCAACCAAGGGTCATCCTACGCTCCGAAGGTAAAAGCTAACGCTCTGATACCAACTTTGTCACGACCCGAAAGTACAGAACATGACCGGCACTTAGGCTACGAACGTCTCAAGGCGTACGTGCTCTAAGTAAGCTGAGCCCAGAAATCCAAACCAGAAAAAGTAGTGGAGTGAAGGGAAAACCAAACGTAAATCACCCAGTTTGCAACATAATATACAACGCCTAAAGGTGAGGATCACAACAGAAAGGAAACTCAACAGCATGAATCCCAGAGAAATATAACGTGCGACTCTAAGGTCGAAAGAATAATCAACACTGGTCTCTATCTCAAATAAGTACATGTTTGGTTGATGGAACTTTTAGATACAACTGAATATAATATACAATATATAATGATGGGTACGATACAATAAACCTACCTACTAGCAAGTCACCCGAAAGAAGCAGTGCCGCAAGCCGTAATGAATCCCTGTACGGCAAACACCTGCAAGAACTGGGGCACAACGGAGGTGAGTTGCCAACTCGTGAATAGAAGAACATCTACGTACAGAAATTCGCATGTATGACGCAATCCTAGGTCATACGATCAACATATATAAACCTCAAATGAATAAGTCTGAAGCATGCTAAGGTGGCAATGTAACATCTATACATGTATCTAGTGCCAAGTACACGCGCCAATGCCTCAGGTAATAACATGTCATAAATATGTGGTATGATCGAGGTAATCAATATGAATCAATGCCAACTATAATAAGAATCTAGTAGTATGTGGATGTCCTCCAACTAGGAAAATCAATATCTGTAAATCGGTGGATCCAGTCTACGTGTCACCCAATGACAACAAGCATCATGCATGTAAATATCGTAAAGCATATGCATGGAAATATGAGGATATAATCAAATAATGGAACCTGAGTGCCTAGCATCGACACTCGAAAACATCATGAACACCTGTGCCTAGCATCGACACGTAAATCCTCATGTATCTCAGGCGCCGCATAACCTGGTCGGCCCTCATATCCATCTCATGACTCCAATAGGTATCCCCCAGATAACCGATGGGTCCCAAATACAATCACCGGTAGGTAGTACTCCTCCTGCCGGGCTCACCGTCTAGCATATACGAGTCTTCTTGCCCCGGGGTACCTCACCGGGTCCACCATGTACCCACAGTTGGTGACAACCGCTCCTCGAATCGGGTATAACCACACAAGCTCTCTGGAACCGAGAAAACTCATGGTGGACTCACTGAAAATATCATATCAAGGGTGACTGGATTTTTAAAACAATTACATATTTTCTTTTGAAATATCCACGGTCCCCAAATCCAGAAATATCATGGAAACAACATATCTCAATGCGTATAATCAAACATGATGTATGCGACATGTAAAGAAAGGTAAGCATATCAGTAAGTCATGCAACATGGAATAGTAATGTGCGCATGTCGAGGGAAACCGCTCTGTTTAAAATAAATCAGTTTTAAAGAATATCTTGCGGTTCCCAAATCTCTAATCAAGCCGGAATCATCTATGCATGTGTACAGGTATAAGTGTACAATATGCCATGCAAAAATCATATCATGAATGCAACGGTACTACAGTGTAGTGGCATGGCAATTATCGATGATGAAGTGTGTGAGCAGGCAAACAGTGTACGTGGAACATACGCATCATCGATAATGGTGCTGGTGTCCTAACAGCATGATGGTAATATCTCAATAAACACAAGTAATGCGATGCAAATAATATGAATATGCGGAATCAAATAATCAACGCAATAGTGAAGAGTCTACATCAATATGTAAGTGTCATGCAGTTTTGCTTTTTTGAAATAAGACGAATCGAGGTTTTTAGTAAAATAAGGGCTACGGTGTTTTTAAGAAAAGATGTCCCTTTTGAAATTATCCGTAGAGTTCCTTTTTGCCTGTCTTTAAAATACTCCCGATTCGTTAGTTTGGAAATAGGTATGACTCGGGTCTAGTCCAACATCTACTACACTAACTACTGATCTAACTATCAAGTCAATCGGGAGGGGTAAGGAAACCACCTAAGTCTGAGTCGGTTTATATAAATAAAGATAGTAGTCGGTGATCCCGCATCAATAGTATCGCATACGATACCGTAAATCATCTGACACCCTCAAGTCATGAGTGTGGATCAATCATCAATATAAAGCTCGTACGGTAAATCGTCGTACGACATCCCAATAGCTGGGTGCGGGTCAATATCACAGTCATCACATCAATTATCTGGTATCCTTAACATCATATCACACAATCTGGGGTACTAATCCAAGTCTAGTACGAATCGATACCATCTACATAAGTAAGAATGCGTGTGCGAATGACACGCCTAAAGGCCCGCTAAAAAGCATATATCGTATCCCAAATACGAATCACATCACATCACCGATATCATGGCACCATGCCCAAACTCATCGACTCACATCCAACGTCCTCCAATATCATCGTCATCATAGTATGAACATAGCAAATAAGCACGTGTGTGCATGTGGGTGCAAACTATTCTAGGGTTCGCGACCAGGAACTACACTAGTTACTTTTAACCCTAATCAATGCATAGTACACCTACCACATCCTAAACAATCAAGTCACACATAAGCTATCAAATATAAGTACAGTATATATGGTATACTAGACATCGGACTGCGGGGGTGCTATACGCCATCCACCCGACTCCTCCCCGTAGATATAAATCTACTCACCTTCTTATGTGTGCCGGTGCCGATGTCGCCATTTGCATCTCCAACGCTTCGACGCCACGTGGGGTACCTACAAGGATATCACACGCTAAAACACATAAAAACTATGTTGGAAGCCAAAATGGTGCATGCTACGCCCTTAGGTAAAGACCTGTGGCCTCGCATGCGAACACAGTCCATAACCCTCTGCCGTTGGCATTCAAACGCCACCCGACAGAAACGAATCATCTAATACCAAAATCCATACGAAAATAAGTCGTAAATCATGCGCCAAGTCAAGAAAATCAACCCAGATTCTACCCTGGTTAGAACCAGTCAAAACTAGACATTCCCAGGGTCAAGTTACAGGTAAAAGAGCCGTTCATGCAAAATAAGGGGGTTCCCTACTGCTCTGGCCGCAAATTGCGGCCAGAAGGGATATATCTGCGGCCAGGAAGTGGGTCCAGTGGCTGGGGCTTTGGGTGTTGGCTTCTATCTACCTGCACATCTCACTGCCAAGTCAATTTTATTTTAGGAGTGTTAGTTATATGTATGCCCTAGAGGCCATTACTGTACATAGGATGTATATTGTAGTGGATGCTGGGACATATATAGGGAGGACTTTCTTGCTCGACATGATAGTATGCTATCTGGTTGAACTTTACCTTAACGTGTATACTGATTGTCTCTCTGTTACATGTTGGTAAAGCCCTTAGGATCTGTACTTGACTACCTGGACTATGATGCGGATCATACTAGTGGGGCCTGGGTAGTCCATGAGTACATCCTTGAATTGTTCCTAGTTGAGGGAATATCGAGACGGGGCATCGATATTCCAGAGTAGACTAGCGCATATCTTCTCGACCCATGCGATGGGCGATGGATGATCCCATATCCATTGGTGTTTGACATCGAAGATGGTATGCGGGTGCTCAGTGGAGACTGGGTACACTGAAAGGACTCGCCGAGAACTCCCAGATGGTATTATACCTCACGTCAGATGGCAGTTCTCTGGTGACACTGGTACAGCTTAGTCTGTTGACCCGAGATCGTCATAGAGTCTTGTGTGTCTCCCACTGTGCTTTGATTTCCACCCTACCACGGCTCTACTGAGTTGTGCAAACAGGTGGTTTTTGGGTACAGTCCCGATTCACATGGAGGCAATGAGCGATAGGAGGGGATTCGTCTCTCCCGGTATTGGGGGTTGATGTTGTGCTATGCTCGACTGGCCATAACAGGAAATCCCTGGCCAGGGTTGCAGTGATATACTGGTAAGTGTTATCAGTAGTTTCACGAATGTTATGGACCTTACGTCAGCATGACTTATCGAGCTATTGGGGTCTGACGTTTACCACCCCTAGGCGAGATATGCGACATATCAGACGAACAGACCGGACTATACGGTAGTGTTACTGGTCGGATTCGCAGGAGTGTGAGCGGGCTTGCTCGTCGATCTTCTGATCGCTCAATACCCGGGTGGCCGTTACGTTTGGCAGACCGCTTGCGGCTTGTGGGTGCATGATATGATCATCATCTGCTACCGGCGTATTGACGAGTCTTTAGAGTCCTACACAGAGGTTTCCTGGTTCAAGCGAAACGAAATAGGAGTGCATATGAGATATGTGCGGGACCGAGAATAATGCGTGTATGTGATACCGTGTTTGATTCTCGCGATCAATGTATCGAATGGTTATATGCGATATAACCTAGTTATCGAATCAAGGATTGATTCGATAAGCCGACACATTGGATACTAGCCGGTTATATGCGATATGACCGGATCGTTAAATCAAGTGTTGATTTAATGATTTAATACATAATTATATATTTGATATATTACTTTGCATTAACTAGTATCGGTTCACTTTAAATGGATTTTCTCACGCGGATGTGCACATTGTATATTCGATATAGTTTTGTGCACATGATTGTATCATGTTTGATGATACATTCTTGCTTGGTTTTGTGTAAAGTGTTAAACCATGGTTAATTGGTGATTAGGGTTTCTTTTTCATTTACTTAATCATTTATTTATTCCTTTTATTTATTTTGGAAAAAGAAAAGATAAAGAGATAAGAATGGTTGCTAGATTTGTTTTTATTTGAAAGCTTCTTGAAGCTTTGACCTTAGTCCACCATTCTTGTCTTTTATCTAACCCTAACCACTATCTAACCTAAGTTAAGTCTCTACACTAAACCATGGTCAATGATATGATAAGGATTGTATTTTATTTTCTATTTTAGTTGAAGTTATCATATCATCTTCTTCTTCTTCATCTTCTTCTTCCATGGATGTAGCTTGCTACTCCAATGGCAAGTGTTGAAAAAGTGTGAGAAATCCAAAACAAAAGTTTACCCACTTCCTATTTCTTCATCCTCTATCTATTGCTAAGTAGTATAGGGTGTTTCCTTCACAAGTTTTCCAAGCTTGATGAAGTTGGAGCTTGTTCTTGCGATATCTCGACGTAGATCATCTTCGGCATTGAACCGACAATCAAGCTCGCCCATTCTTCGATGATACCGATACTTGAGTTCCGGATTCATTTTGGACAGCCGAGGGGACTTCGTTGCGGAGCCGTGGAGGTGGTGGACCGGATCTACAAAGGTTGTATGTCCGTTCCCTTAGTTAAATTGTTAACTAGTTTATGTTTCGCCTAAATATCTAGTAAACGATCCGTAGTCGGGTTTGTAGGCACCCGTAAAATTTTATTTGTGCATGTTTGACCACTTGTGAAACTTAACTAGTGTGCCTAGGAACCCATCAGTGGTATCAGAGCCTAGCTAGAGCCTTAGGCGAAGTCCAGACGGAATTTGAAGTCCGAACGAACCCGAAAACCCAAACCTAACATGCTCTCTGTCCAGATTTTAAAATCGTGGATTTTTCCATATTAAAAATATTCAGTAAAGTCAGCAGGAAGTTCTAAGGGGTACTGTAAATTTCGTGCGCATGATTCCTTCAATGAGCCGCGCTTCCGCGGCACGAGCATGGCTCGTGCGGCGGAAGCGCGGCCTATTTGTCGTTTTGCGCGTAAAATTTTGTACAGTAATTCCTCTTTTTTTTAATGCTGACTTTCCTGGGAATTTTTAATTGTTTTTCAAGTGTTGAATAATCTGGAATGTTTTGGAGCTTCGGTGTTTCGATCGGGGTATCAAATTTTGTCTGTGTGGCTTTCCGGATAAATTTTAGAATATGTTAAAAAGTTCGACCGGATATAAATACCCAATTTTTCCCCTGTCGGGAAATTTCCAAGTGTTGGATTTTCCATAAGTTTAACGACGTTCTAAGTAGTGCAAGTAACGCGATGGACCCTCTAGAAGACACAAACCTTAACTCGATTATGTGACCGTCTTGAACTGCCCTTTGAACCTTCGGGTTTGGGGCAGTACGGCGTGCCACATGTGAGGCGTTGGCTTGACCCTTCTACGGCTGGACCGTCGGTACTGAGGCACGAACTGAATGTTGTTAGACTTATTTCATGTGTTGATCTGTATCGGGAAAACTTGGGTGTTCGATTGTTCGATCGAAAAGTTTAACATTTTCTGTTTATCTGGAATGTGATACAATAATTGGAATTCACAAATAGTTATGTGATAACTAAATGAATGTTATAAACATAGCACTTTAGTCTCACTTGATCGGTTGCCACGGAATTTTGATGCGATCAAAAGTCCGTCGCAATCACGTAGCGTACGCGGATATTCGCCGGGTAAACTTAATAGACAGCCTCACTCAATAACCCCGACCAAGTGACTGTAGGAGAACCCCGTCGCCGAAAGCATCCGTTCGGGTGCTCGCGGCAGCGGTGTTCCGCCTTGGTGCACTTCGTCGACGGTATCGGGGGTGCGGCCGTCTACTGAAGTTTGCGACGAGCATTCGATCAGACTGTCGGGAATCTCGTTGAATTGCCCGACTCGATATTGAAAAGTGTTTTCGATAATGAGACTAAAATGCGGGGTTTATAATTGTTAGGCATGCGATGTCTAAGTAATTCATTTGGTCAGGCATGCGATGTCTGAAGAGATTGCGGATTCCAACTGTTGTAGTTTTACACTTTCTTTTCTGTGACCGTAAGTGTAATATGTGATATCGCCGGTTTCGTTGCTATATGTCAACGACAATTGGGATGCGCATATTTACTTACGTTGATGACATGTGATGTTATGTGTTGCTGGATATGTTATATTGGATCGTCGTGTTTGAATAGCCGGGGGTTTTTATGTGAGATGAGTGTTTTTCATTTTCATTCATGTAAAAACTTGTATGTAATATTCTTTTATTGGGGCGCTTCCAGGTTGCGGAAGTAGTCACCATTTGTATATTATTTTCTTTTCTACACTAGGATAGACCCAAGGAGGGGAGCACAAGTAACCGGGTTCTGGGGTCCAGTGGGAGACCAACTCGAGGAGTCGAGTCCGGGTTTCCTAACCCTAGAATTGGCAGGGTTGCTTGCCGCTCTCGTAGGGGTCTAGGGGTGTGGGATTGGCTATTCATCACGACCGTGGAATCCGTGTTTTATACTGGCTCGTATTGAAAACACGGACGTCCTAGTATATCCAATATTTCATATGTTTCTTCTGCTGTGTTTTATCTGTGATCATGCGATGTTCTGTGTTCTGTGACAGGTATTATATATAGTATATATGATATATTATATAGACGTTGCTTATGTTTTACACCCGCGCTAGCCCTGCCTCGCTCTGGCGTTAGTTACCTAACCTAACGGTGCAGACGGGACATCGAGGCGAATGCGGATGGCATAAGTGTACGTCATATCTATCTGTGATGTTTAGGTAATATAAATGATGGGATATTCATTAATGAGATTAATGAAAGAAAATAAACCTAATTGATGTTGTGGAATCGAATTTTAAAATAAAACAGGTAGCTACAGTTTTTGCTTTGCATCGCGGTGTTCATTATAGAACATCCTGCACCTTATTCGATGAGGAAAGGACCGAGATCCCTTCACCGGGAATGACTCCTTTAGCAATAACTGACAGATGCTACAACCCTCGGTTTGTCTTTGATCGCTTCTATAGTTTCCGCTTTGCACAGTGATATATATGATATATCCCGCACCTCATTCGACGAGGAAAGGGCCGACGATCCCTTCACCGGGAGTGACCCCTTTAGCAAAACTAGAAAAGCTTCAAAAACATTCCATTTAAAAACCATTTGATTCCGCAACGAGATCAAGTTCAAAGCGTTAAAGGTTTTCATAAAAACCAGCCGCAACCCTCCGTCATTTTAGGAAGTAGAGTACTTAGTATTCGTGCTGTGTTTGTTGACCATAGTCAAGGCACAGTGTACGGTAGCTAAGTGATGTCTTCCTACACCGCATATGATGCGATTAGTTAGGACAGTCGCGTGACTTTGTTGACCTTAGTTAAGGGTCATGTGGGTGGGTCTAATTAATCACGAAATGACGGGTAGAACTTGACTAGTACTTATGATTTGTTGACCATAGTTAAGGTCATAGGTGCTAGGGGTAAAAACCTTTATCGGGAGTTTCATGTGTTGAAACTTGCAATGAGATTGCATACCTTCTATGTGATAGTTGGATCCCGATACCCGCTGCGAGTAAGAGTTACTCCTGGGAGAGTTTTATACATTACAATTAGCCGATCAAGTAGGTGTCTAGAAAGGTGTCAACGGGGTTACGCCTCTGGGAAAACGAGGTGTACATTAATTAGGTTCGTGCGAAAGCACGGGGGACCTCCCTCAAAGTACCGACACTGGCCTGGCTGAAAGATTGGCGAACTTGTAGTGTGTAATTAATCCCGGCTAGTCTTTCCTTTTAGGGTTTGAAGGAAGATTTGATAAAAACAGTGGGAGCCATCCTGATTAGATAAAATATATAACCAATCTTTTCTTGAAAGAGCGCACGCTGAGTGTTTTCTTCTCTCTCTCTCCAGTTAGCGACCATATCACGCCTTAATCAAGATAATAATACGGATTATTGACCGAACCCGCTTGTTATACTGAGCTGGGGAACGTTGGTCCCGCTCCAACTTATAATTGTTATAAGACAGAGCAGGAAATAGGGGAATACCAGAATTCCTATGTCGCCCAAACGAAGAAAGTGCATATGATGCATCTCCTTCGGGTGTGTTCATTACAAAGAACTGTTTCTCAGTGTCCTCTGCATCCTGGGTATATGATACCGGATCAGGATCCCAGATATGTAATTTGTTACATAGGGCTACAAAAAGGTAGAAAAACTGAGAACGGGTGATAAGTTTCATGAGACAGAAACCGGGGCAAGTGTTGTAGCCAAGTCTGTTGGTCACTGTCACCCTGTATTACCAATACATTGATTCTGAACAAATGTTATTAGATACCGAACTTGATATACAAAATCATATCAGTCTCTTTATAAGTAAAGAAATGATAAAATTTTGTATAGTTGGATAATGTTTTGAACATTTCCTATATCAAAAGTTGATCGGTTCAGGCACGTTATCTAAAAGCGTTGATGTTCTAAATCAAACTACAGTTCTTAGTATACGGAACACACACAAGAGGAAGAGTTCAGAAATGAACGGATTCTTCTTGAGGTATTGTAGACTAGGTCAGATCAATGCGACCCGACTGGCTGAAGTTACATTTAGATGTATATTTAAATCGTTTTGAATTTACATCTTGTGCAACTCGCCAATCATGTCACAAAGATAAGAAGACCATAGCTCTGTTTATTGAAAACAGAGAAAGAGTTAGTGAACTCTTGGGATGATACATGTTGATGTATGTAAGGTCCCCTGTCTACACATGCCAGGACTGGTTCTTTATACTTCATTATGTTCTTTGATGATCTCTTCAGATTCAGACATATGTTCTTGTTGAAACATTAGTCCGAACCTTTTGAGATATTCACAGAATATAAGTTAGAAGTAGAGAACCAAAATACGGGTATAAGTATTATATCCTTTGATGTGATCAAGGAGGAGAATACTTGAGCATGGAATTCCTGGACTATTCTAAAGGAGAATGAGATTCTCTCTCAGCATTACTCCTCCGAATACACCATAACACGATGGTATATCGGGGCGGAGCAATCGCACCCTATATGATATGGTGTGCTCTATGATGAGTACTACTGAGTTACCTTTTTCCTTTTGGAGTACTACTGAGTTACCTTTTTCCTTTTGGGAGTTATGCACTTATGAAGTTGCATACCTATTGAATTAGGTTCGAATCAAATCACTGCCTACCACTCCATATAAGATATGGTATGGGAAGAACCTATCTCTTAAGTAAGTTAAGATTTGGGATTGTCCGGCCTATGTCAAAAGCAAAATCCGGACAAGATCGAGGCAAGATCAGTTCTGTAGAACTGGAAAGGTTCCAGCTGTACAAAACTGCTAATGATTTGGTACAACCAAAGGATTCAATAGTTTCCGACGAACCTCAGCCTCTCCGCCGATCTGGTAAGGTTCCTCACCCACCTGAGAGATACCTCAGTTTCTCGATGACAGTGGGAGCAAGGATTGCATCATGAGATGATGACCCAACTAGTTTCGAGCAGGCCATCGAGAGTAGGGACTCTGTAAGAATGGCTGGATGCTTAGAGGTCTGAGATGGAATCCATATACACCAACAAAGTATGGACTTTGGTTGCTATATCTGAAGGGTTAAATCCCCATCAGGAGCAAGTATATCTTGAGAAGATTACTTGGTGTATATGGAAAAGTTGAGACTTTCAAAGCTAGACTTGTTAAAGGTTTTTGTCATCGACCAGGTGTGGATAATGATGAAACCTTTTTTCCAGTAGCTATGCTTAAGTCTATCCAGATCCTACTTACCACGGCTACATACCATGACTACGATATCTGGCGGTTGGGTGCCATGACTGCTTTTCTAAATACTGATTTAGAAGAGAACGTCTATAAGAACACAGCCAGAGGTCTTCGTAAACAGTGGGAGCAGCGGAAACGTGTGCAAGTTGCTTTACATAATAAAGCAGGCATCGCGGAGTTGGAACGTCTGTTTTGATGTGATAGTCAAAGTGTTTGACTTCATCAAAATGGTAGACGAACCTTGTATATACAAAAGGGTAGTAGAGAGTAAGGTGGTCATCTTCGTATTGTACGTAGACAACATACTCTTAATAGGAAAAGAGTTTCCTATACTACGATCGGTCAATCTCCAATTATCACTAGGATTCCCCAAATAGGATCAAAGTGATACCTCCTAAATCCTGAGTTTTCATCTATGAGATAGATGTAATTGGATGTTAGGATTCTCACTAGATGTAGTGAGATGGTATCAATCGATCCTGAGGAGAATCACTGGAAGTGTTCCAGGGTGATAAAGACGACTGAATGTCAGTCACGGGCATTGTCTTTACCCTCAGTAAAGGGACGGTATGTTGGAAGAGTTCCAAGCACGATACCGTGGCAAACTAGACGATAAAGGCTGGTAACATCGCTATTAAAGATACTACCAAAGAGGCTGTTTGGGTGTATATTGGTTCATAAGATGAACTAGGTTCCTGCCATTGTATGACAATGGAAGCGTGGCTTCGACCCTGGAACCCTGGTCCCATCAGTGACCCAGACAAATTCTGAAGCAGCATCACCTGATCATGGAGACAGTTGATCTCCAGGGTGATCGAGGTTAGGAGAGTAGACTCAGAGGACAACACGGCGGATCCACTCACGAAGGCCCTTTTCCTAAAGAGAGACTTTTAGGGGATGGTTGAGTATGAGATACTACAACCACTGCTATCAGATGGCCCTAGTGCAAGTGGGAGATTGTTAGTTATATGTATGCCCTAGAGGCCATTACTGTACATAGGATGTATATTGTAGTGGATGCTGGGACATATATAGGGAGGACTTTCTTGCTCGACATGATAGTATGCTATCTGGTTGAACTTTACCTTAACGTGTATACTGATTGTCTCTCTGTTACATGTTGGTAAAGCCCTTAGGATCTGTACTTGACTACCTGGACTATGATGCGGATCATACTAGTGGGGCCTGGGTAGTCCATGAGTACATCCTTGAATTGTTCCTAGTTGAGGGAATATCGAGACGGGGCATCGATATTCCAGAGTAGACTAGCGCATATCTTCTCGACCCATGCGATGGGCGATGGATGATCCCATATCCATTGGTGTTTGACATCGAAGATGGTATGCGGGTGCTCAGTGGAGACTGGGTACACTGAAAGGACTCGCCGAGAACTCCCAGATGGTATTATACCTCACGTCAGATGGCAGTTCTCTGGTGACACTGGTACAGCTTAGTCTGTTGACCCGAGATCGTCATAGAGTCTTGTGTGTCTCCCACTGTGCTTTGATTTCCACCCTACCACGGCTCTACTGAGTTGTGCAAACAGGTGGTTTTTGGGTACAGTCCCGATTCACATGGAGGCAATGAGCGATAGGAGGGGATTCGTCTCTCCCGGTATTGGGGGTTGATGTTGTGCTATGCTCGACTGGCCATAACAGGAAATCCCTGGCCAGGGTTGCAGTGATATACTGGTAAGTGTTATCAGTAGTTTCACGAATGTTATGGACCTTACGTCAGCATGACTTATCGAGCTATTGGGGTCTGACGTTTACCACCCCTAGGCGAGATATGCGACATATCAGACGAACAGACCGGACTATACGGTAGTGTTACTGGTCGGATTCGCAGGAGTGTGAGCGGGCTTGCTCGTCGATCTTCTGATCGCTCAATACCCGGGTGGCCGTTACGTTTGGCAGACCGCTTGCGGCTTGTGGGTGCATGATATGATCATCATCTGCTACCGGCGTATTGACGAGTCTTTAGAGTCCTACACAGAGGTTTCCTGGTTCAAGCGAAACGAAATAGGAGTGCATATGAGATATGTGCGGGACCGAGAATAATGCGTGTATGTGATACCGTGTTTGATTCTCGCGATCAATGTATCGAATGGTTATATGCGATATAACCTAGTTATCGAATCAAGGATTGATTCGATAAGCCGACACATTGGATACTAGCCGGTTTTATGCGATATGACCGGATCGTTAAATCAAGTGTTGATTTAATGATTTAATACATAATTATATATTTGATATATTACTTTGCATTAACTAGTATCGGTTCACTTTAAATGGATTTTCTCACGCGGATGTGCACATTGTATATTCGATATAGTTTTGTGCACATGATTGTATCATGTTTGATGATACATTCTTGCTTGGTTTTGTGTAAAGTGTTAAACCATGGTTAATTGGTGATTAGGGTTTCTTTTTCATTTACTTAATCATTTATTTATTCCTTTTATTTATTTTGGAAAAAGAAAAGATAAAGAGATAAGAATGGTTGCTAGATTTGTTTTTATTTGAAAGCTTCTTGAAGCTTTGACCTTAGTCCACCATTCTTGTCTTTTATCTAACCCTAACCACTATCTAACCTAAGTTAAGTCTCTACACTAAACCATGGTCAATGATATGATAAGGATTGTATTTTATTTTCTATTTTAGTTGAAGTTATCATATCATCTTCTTCTTCTTCATCTTCTTCTTCCATGGATGTAGCTTGCTACTCCAATGGCAAGTGTTGAAAAAGTGTGAGAAATCCAAAACAAAAGTTTACCCACTTCCTATTTCTTCATCCTCTATCTATTGCTAAGTAGTATAGGGTGTTTCCTTCACAAGTTTTCCAAGCTTGATGAAGTTGGAGCTTGTTCTTGCGATATCTCGACGTAGATCATCTTCGGCATTGAACCGACAATCAAGCTCGCCCATTCTTCGATGATACCGATACTTGAGTTCCGGATTCATTTTGGACAGCCGAGGGGACTTCGTTGCGGAGCCGTGGAGGTGGTGGACCGGATCTACAAAGGTTGTATGTCCGTTCCCTTAGTTAAATTGTTAACTAGTTTATGTTTCGCCTAAATATCTAGTAAACGATCCGTAGTCGGGTTTGTAGGCACCCGTAAAATTTTATTTGTGCATGTTTGACCACTTGTGAAACTTAACTAGTGTGCCTAGGAACCCATCAAGGAGGTCCCGGGTTGTAGCAGATTCCAGAAATGCTTAAGTAGTCGACAAAACGTTAACCGGCATTAAATCGAACAATCTGGTATTTTGCTGGAATCTGGGGAAATTCTGGGGTGAACTGGTCTCAAACACACCTAATAAGGTTATATCAACCATCAAAACCAACACTTGGTCAAGTCTCACTCAAATTTGCCTAAACTAGCACTAATTCACAATATAGACTCTAAACTTCAGCTATAATCAGAACTTGGCAAATTAGGAGTTGGGTTGCAAGATTATACCTCAAGGGAAGTCCTAGGACGTAGGAGAAGAGAGGATGAAGGATGGAGGAAGGGATGTGCTGCATGCTGAGCTGCTCCTTAGGCTGTTCTTCCTTGTTGCTGTTGCTGCATCAGGCTGCTGCTGCTGCTTGCAATTTCTCTTGTTTAATTCCTTGTGTGTGTTGCAGCAGCTTCTGTGCTGGGGGTGTTGGTTGTGGTGAAGTTGAGGTATCTGATGTTGGGGTGTGGTGAAGCTTTCTGAATGGAGTTGTTGCTGTTGTGACTGCTTTTCACAGCAGTGCTGATGCTTTTGTGGCAGCTGAAAGTGGCTGATGTAGCTACTGATGTGAGGAAAATGGGGGCTGATGTGGTGTATCAGCTGATGTGATAACAATTGGGGCTGAAGTGTTCTTATGATGGCTGAAGTGTTGATATGAAGGTGTAGGTGTTGTGCTAAGGTGTTAGGGTTGGCTGATGTATTGTTTCAGTTGCTGATGCTGGCTGAAGTTGTAATGTTGGGGCTGATGTGTGAGAGGGAGTTTGAAAGACAAGTAAAAAAAAAAGTTGAAATGAAATGGGGTGACATAACCTATAGCCAGCTCTCTCTCTCTCTCTTGCCACAAGTCAACTTATCCCTAATCACCCTTAAACAACACACTTAACTTAATCATAAGGTTGAAGCCACCATGGTCATCTAAGCATGGTTCAACCCTAGGCTCAACCCTAGCTACCATGCACATATGTGTGCAGCCTAGATAAAATTCCGATAAAATATTCATAAAACCAGATAAATTATCAGAAACCAATTTTGGTAAACTTTTTACCAAAAACCCTACATTAAACATATTTTAGAATTTCCATAATTTTTCTTCAGAATTTTCCCCATTTATCGGTATTTAATTATACCGAAATATTAAAATATTAAACAAAATAATATTAAATTATAAAAATTCCCAAAAATAATATTATATTTTCCTGAAATGTTACAGTTAGGTTGTTAGATAGTTGTTTAACAAAGATCCGTATTTTGAGTCCATGTTACCCACCAAAGAAATATCGTTTTTCACCATTTCCGCAACCCCAAAGAACCGGGGACGGGTAACGTGGACTTACAAGATGTATACAGGTGCTCATTAGGTTATGAGTACTCCGGTTAGGACTCGCCGGGAACATACTACTTGGTATTATACATATCGTCAGATTGCAGTTCTCAGGTGACATGTGTACAGGTTAGTTTGTCGACCTAAGATCGTCATTTTTCTCGTGTGAGTTCCCACTGTGCTTTGATTACTACCCTACCACGGCTCAAAGGATTCGTGCAAACAGGTTTTAGTTGGCTACAGTCCCAAGCCACATGGAGGCAGTGAGCGGATCGTCAGGGATTCGTCTCTCCCGGTATTGGGGGTGAGATCGCGCTGTGTTTAGGAGAGCCATTACACGAAATCCCTGGTCAGGGTAATCGAGATTTACAGGTAGGTATTCTAGTAGTATCTCAGGGTGTTCTACGCTACTCTCCGACACGACTTATACCGCTATTGGGGGTCTGACGTTTACCAGCCCCCTAGGCCCTATATGCGATACTCATAGACGAACGGACCGGACTGTACGGATATTGTCACTGTCAGGCTCAGTAGGGTTTCTGGATGAGTTCGCTCGTCAGCTTCCCTTTCGATCAATACATAGGCAACCGTTACGTACAGCTAGTACCTCTTACGTGCTAGTGGTTATACCCAGTGCCAGTGTACTGATGAGTCATTAGAGTCCCCCACAGACAGTTTCCCAAGTTCGGGCGAAACGTTGTAGAGGTCGTATTATGGCGGGGTTCGATCATATCCGTGATCGGACGGATAATACTAACGGGTTTTGGTTTAAACCGGATCTTAGTATTATTGTTTAGAAATATTTTTGTCTCATTGCATTTGTATTAGGTTGGAATACAAATGTGGATATGTATTTACACTCGACACACTCCCAAAATAATCTCGTAATTCGTTACGAGATTATTTTGGGAGTTGCCAGTTTATCTTTCGGTCCTTAACACCTTGTTGCCGGGAGCATCGACTCTTCTCCCCTTGACCCTTTTCCCCTCTTGCACTGAATTCTTGGTCTGGGCGGGCCTCGTTTAACGAGCATGTGCAAGTGCAAGTGCTGGTTTGGCGGCCGCGGGGCCTCTCTGCAAAATCCGCATGTTCTTTAACCGAGGGGGCTTTTTGCGGTAACTATCTTACACTCATATGATTAATTACACCACCAATCATTCCTCTCCAGAAGAATTCCAGTGAGATTTTCTTTGCTAGTGGCCGGCCCCACTTGTTTGTGAGTGTGGTTTTGTTTTGTCATGTTGATATATATATACTTTTGGGTTCATTTCTTCATATGATTCACTCCATATTACAAATTCCAGTGAGCATTTTTAGTTGGCTGATTTTAATTTTTGCTGTGCATTTCCTCATGGTGGCCGAGCCCTTTGCAAGCTTGATTCTTTTGCTTTGCCAAAATCCTTTGCTCACATCCTACACGGCAACTCCGATTTATCTCCATCCGATTCGTCTCCATCCGATTCGTCGGGTGTCTTGAGACAAAATATTCTATATCTTCTCTACCTCAATCTTGGACATGTCGGCTAACAAACTTCATGTCCGAGTTGCCTCGGTTCGAGACGGGAGCCCGTATAAAGATTCGATGGCGTGGTGCCACACCGACGAGCGAGACCAGGAGCGGACTTCGTCGGCGCAGCAGCGGGGAGCTTGAAGACCGAAAGACACGGATCGATCGGTATAATCTTTCCAAACTCTTTTGCAGCTTGCTAGTTTACGGTTAATGGAACGATCCGGGTATTTGGGTTGCGGTGGCGCCGGTTTTGTTAAAAGTTTTTTGTTCCGCATTTGGCGTCGGTTCGACGACCGGGGCGCCGCCGTACCCCAACATGGTATCAGAGCCAACCCACTAACCGTATACTAGTTGTTTAGATAATGTTAAAATATCAAAACCGAAACAACCCGGAAATAATACCAATGAAATTTTTGGTGAGGGATTTCTTTTTGCAAGGGAGGCTCTGTCAATTTGAAATTGGTGTGCAAGTTTTTTTTTTTTATCTTGTGCCTGTGGACTTGTTTTGTTGTGGTAATTTTTTTTATGTTGATTAATTTAATCTTTTAAACACTCACCACTACAATAACAAAACAAATCCACAGACAACATATTGAATTGACAAAGCCCATTTTTCCTCGCAAAAATTCTAGTGCTCACGAGCCATTTAGTCTCTGAAATATTGGTTCAGTGGTATTGCTAGTTTAAACCTGTTTTGATATGGACTTATCTAGTTGTTTGGGGTCATTCGGGGGTTATTTCGGAGTCGATATTTTTAACATTATTTAAAGTTTTGCAGTGCATTACATTACTATCTGTGACCGTGAATGTCATTCGAACGGTAAATCTTGTCTAATTGCTATAGCTCTTTTAGACGGGATTTGCGAACGTGACATTCACGTTGATGTTCTGTGTTGTGCTGTGATGTTGCGGATTTGTCGTGGTGGATAGCTCCTATGCAATGGTAGTGCTGTTTGGATTTACTTATACATTTGATATTGCGGGGCGAGCGTCCGACATGTGGACTGCCGTCACTGCCTGTTTGTATATTATTCTTTTGGGGCACGACCGGGATGAGGTCGGCGTACCCGTTGTATATATATTTTATTTTCTGTACTGGGATTACCCCGCGGTGGGGTGCACGGATAGTCGGGTTCTAGAGGGCAACGGGCCCGCATCTCATGGCATTGAGACGGAGGGGGCATCACTCTAGAATTGACGGGCTATTCGCCGCACTCGTAGGGGGTACAGGTTGACCCAAGGAGGGGTGCTCAAGTTACCTGATTCCGTGAAGTGCTTGGTGGTCCATTCACTTTGATGAAGGGGGCTGCCTCGCTTCAGATTTTGGCGGGTAAATTGCCGCGCTCGTAGGGGTCTAGGTTTTCATTACACAGGCTATCCACACGACCAGGAGAACGTCGGGTTTCATTTGCTGCTCTATGAAACCCGGGGATCTCAGATTATCTGTATTATTCTGTGATGCTTATTACTTTTCTGTGATGTTGCATTTATCATGCCTGGAGCGATTATTATATATTGATATATATACAAGTAGATGTTGTATATGTTTTGCACCCGCGCTAGTCCATTCCCCGTTCTGTCGTTAGTTAAGTAATCTAACGGGTGATGACGGGACCCAGTGGCGAATGCGGATGGCATATACGTACATCATATTTTCGTTCTTTTCTGGTGTGATCAATTGATGGGACTGCGTTGATTCTTATCAATGCAAGGAAAACAAACCTATATTTGATGTTGTTGGAACCAAATTTTCAAAAAGCTATTATTGCAAGGACGTTATCTTTTGTTTTGCACAGTGGTATTCAGTTATGAATATCCAGCACCTCATTCGACGAGGCAAGGCCCGAGATCACTTCACCGGGAGTGACCCCTTGGACAGAGGTTTGCGTCAGGGTAATAACTTCACTATAGTCGATTACTTTTTGCTTTGCATCGTGGTATTCAGTTTGGAATATCCTGCACCTCATTCGACGGGGAAAGAGCCGAGATCCCTTCACCGGGAGTGACCTCTTTAGCAAAGGTTTTCACCACTATATTTTTATAAAACCACTTGGATTCCTTCAACGATATCAAGTTCATTACGCTAAAGGTTTTTCGCCAAAAACCAGCCGTAGCCCTCCGTCATTTCTTACAAGTATTATTTAGTATTCATGTTGCGTTTGTTGACCTAGTCAAGACGTAGTGTTCAGTAGCTAAGTAGTGCTTGTTTCCTGCATTTTAAATGCGATTAGTTAGGACAGACTTGCGGCCTTGCTGACCTAGTCAAGGGCACACACGGGTGGGTTTAATGCAATCCAGGATATTGACGGGTTGAACTTGACTAGCGGTTTATGTAAGTGCACGGCGGGGCCCCGGCCGTCAATCCGATGCCGGAATGCGGAAGCGATGATTTACTTTAACTTTTGAACCGGCACCACCGCACACTAAAATCCCGGATCGGGCCATTAAACTAGTCCTAGCTAATAAGAGAAGGGGTAGAGAGATATACCGAGCGATCCGTGTCCTTCGGTCTTCTCGTCGTCGTCCCGATCTCCCCGCGGATTCTCCAGTCTCCACCACGTCGCCGGAAGGGCACCACATCGCCGGCTTCTTTTACGGGCTCCCACCTCTGGACTGAGGCAACTCGGGCACGAAGTTGGCGAGCCGACGTGCCCAAGGATATGCTGTAGAATACGTGTAGTGCTCTATGTCTCATTTGGGGTTTGAGGAAGTTGCCTTTGGTGGAGGAAATGAACTATGGAAATTTGTGATGAACTTGGGGATTTTTGCAAGCATGAGAGAACCAAAAATCCCCACAAAAATTTGGGCAGCCCCCTCTCCTTCATTTGGCCGGCCATGTCATGAGCAAAAAGAAAATGGAGTCCAAGGGAATGGAAAAATAAGTGAGCCTCAACATAATGCAAGAGAGAGAAAAGGTCATGATAATAGGCAATGATCACAATCAAAGAACCTCACTCCAAAACCCAATCATCAACAACCATGATTGCTCCAAAACCAACACTCCAACAACCTAATCATCAACAACCATGATGACTCCAAAAGTCAAGCCATGATGAAAAGAAGAAGAAGTCAAATGAAGTCAAATGAGGGTGCAACCATCATGAAGCAATAATATGCAAAGACCACCCTCCAAAATGCTTATTTGCACAAATGCAAATAAGCCCTCCTCCACCAATCTTCAGCCAATGAAAAATTCAAAGAAATATGGCCGAAACGGAAAACAAACCGGCAACTCCAAAAAACTGATCCCGTAATAAATTACAGGAAAACCACGCTACTGTATATACATACCCGCATTTGTATTCCGACCGAAATACAAATGCAATGAGACAAAATTTACACTGTACTATACTAGGATCCGGCTTAAACCAAAGCGCGCTAGTATTAACCGTCCGATTGTGATCCGTGCAATACCGCACGTATCTGATCGAACCCTGCCATATCTCTATACGGCCTCTAAAGCGTTTCGCCCGAAACTTGAGAAACTGGTCTGTTGGGGACTCTAAAGACTCGTCAATACTATGGCTGTGGATTTAACCACTAGCACGTCAGATGTATTGGCCATACGTGACGGGCTACCAGCTATTGACCAAAAGGGACGTCGATGAGCGAACTCATCCTGACACCCTACTGAGCCTGTCAGTGACAATATCCGTACAGTCCGGTCCGTTCGTCTATGAGCATCGCATGGCGGGCCTAGGGGGTTAATAAAAGTCAGACCCCCAAAAGCGGTATAAGTCGTGTCGGAGTGTAGCCCAGAACACCCTGAGATACTACTGGAATACCTACCAGTAAATCTCCTGCCTTGGCCAAGGACTTCGTGTAATGGCTCTCCTAGACACAGCGCGACCTCACCCCCAATACCGGGAGAGACGAACCCCTGCAGATCCGCTCACTGCCTCCATGTGGCTCGGGACTGTACCCAACTAAAACTTGTTTGCATGTCTCCTTTAAGCGTGGCAGGATAGTAATCATAGTACAGTGGGAACTCACACGAGACAAATGACGATCTCAGGTCGATGAACTAACCTGTACACATGTCACCAGGGAACTGCTATCTGACATCAGGTATACGACCAACTAGCATGTTCCCGGAGAGTCCTGTCCGGTGTACTCATACCCAATGAGCACCTGTATGCATCTTTGGTGAACCAACTGACACCGGTGGCTTGTGAGACCAGCTACCGCCCCTCGTCGGGGTCTCGACTGTATACACTAGTCTACTCTGGAGTATCGATGCCCTGTCTCGAAACTCCCACGACTAGGGACCTTTTAAGGATGTGCTTATAGACTACCAGCTCCCACGAATATGATCGCCCTCATACTGCCTGCAGTCAAGCAAGAATCCTAGGGGCTCTATCAACGTGCAATAGTGACCTGTAAGGTCACCTAAAGCAGTACACGATGATAAAGGTAAACCAGATAGCATACTATCATCTTGAGTAAGACTGTCCTACCGGAATAGGTCCTCCCTCAATCATTGCAATCACGTGCCTGTGATCCAATAATTGACTCTGAGGGCACTATCTCCTACAATCTCCCACTTGCACTCAAGGCTAATTATTGCGATATCGCATACTCACAGCCCGTGTGATACCGAGCACCCAACTCCTCTACTGGTTAGTCTCACAAAGCTCGTTTGCGAAACTATTGTGTTCGAGGAATAGCCTCAGTGAGTGGATCCGCTCCGATGTCTCTCTTTATCTCAAGTTCGCGGAGAAAGCCATCTCCCGAAATGAGCAATATCTATCTTAGAATGTCTCTGGATGTTTGATGGGACCTAGATCATAAATGAACTCAAAATCCAAACTTCTTAGACTGTATCGTCAACTGAACTTAATCAGTATCCTACGCCATGCCTCCCTCAGTATTGCCTTGGACCACCTGTCCAAAATACTGTCCCTCGTCAGAAGGAAAACTATAACTCTGACAACCTCCTTGTCGTCCAGGTCACCTTGGAAGCCTGGAATGATAACTGTCTCCCGAATGAGGCTGTCGTTATCATATCCCTAGAACATCCACTTATGTTCTAAAACTACTTCCGATCGTCTCTTCAGGATTGGATCAATATCAACTTATTACATCTACTGCAAAAACAACATCTGGTGTGGTACTTGACATCTCATGATTGACTCAATTGCCTAAGCAAGTGATCTGCCAATCATGCACATCCCTCTCCCCTTTAGTCTATAAAACACCTTTAGAGAGGGTGACTCCATCACCTGCAGGTACACTACCGTGCCAGGAGTCGTCCATTCTAAATACTCTTAGAATGCAGTCTAAGTACCCTTAATTAGGAAACCACCCAAATCTAGATCTAAAACCATAGATCTAGTAACCAGTATGTCCGATATAATGTCCAAGTCCTATGTGGAGAAACCACTCTGTGACGATCAAAGTATAACCGATCGTAGTAAAGGAATATCACTTCCTACTCTGTGTATGTCATCCAAATACCAGGACATCACACCTTACTACCTTCTTAACAGATCCATCCCCTATTCTGATGAAGTCGAACCTATGACTGTCACGTCAGAAATAGATGATCTATCTCCGCTACATCTGCTTTAGTGTATAAATATACATAAGCCACTTGTCCACTAATGCTTCCGCTGCTCCCACTGACTACGACAACCCTCTGGCAGAGTCATATAGACGTACACTTCTAAAGCTAGTTTAGAACGACGCTATACTCATCCTCCTGCCGGGTCTCACAGTCTGGAACAACAGCAATGGAAAGTCTGGGTAAACAAGAACTTCCCTGTCACCGTCCTTGAGGCTACCGGAGTACCTCTCGGGTGCCTGAAGTTACCCACCTTATCTGCGGAGTGGCCAATGGAATGTCAAACCAGATTGAATCTTTAGGTTCCTATCAAATCTTCAGTAATCGTTTGTGGTTTTGGAATCGCTTCCAGTTCTACCATACTCCCACTACTGTTTTCTGAAAAAATCCATTTTTATTGAAACTGTGGCGAGTCTAGAACAATATCACTATTGATCTTCCAGATGGTAGAAAGTCAACCCTCGTCATAGCTTGAGTCAACCCACAAACAGCCATTACAGAAACGTGCCTTCAGTTATCCAGAGTCTGGTTTTAAGCATAGGCCGGACAACTCCCCCTACCTTAACATCGTTAAGATATGAACTGTTCTATATCCAATATAGAACCAGAGGCACTGATTTAATTGAACCAGATTCAAATCATGCAGCTGTCTCCAGTGCATGTCAACTAAATGGAAAAAGGCCGATTAGCGTTACTCAACATAGGAGTGCTACCAATTATGAGTAACCTGAAAAAAGAAGCAAGTTCTCTTAATCATTACTATCAACTGAACACCATACACAAGTATCTACATCTTCGATCACTTTGAAGAATCCCGATACTTGCAATACCTGGTTCTCTACTTTATTCATATACCTATAACTTCTCAAAATTCGGACCCTGTGTTTTTACGAAACACTTGTCTAAAAACTAGAGAAGTCATAAGTAAACCGAATATAGTACGAGAACCAACCCCTCTGTCCTCATAGACGCTGGACAACATACAATACTCTGTATAAGTCCCTTGAGTCTGATAACTCAATCCATGTGTGTCGTAGGTTGAAAACTGTACTTATGGTTATGAAGAATCACACCGCTGTTTAATGCTCCTTACCTAACCATCCACTGATATAGGTAAATGTCATAGACATAATTTCAAAAAGGTATATCTCACTCTATAAAAATAGACGTACAGATATATCAATTTGAAAATGGTGCATAACAGCGGATATTCAAAACCAAATATTTCCCGACCGGCAAACAGCCCAGGTGATTTCCTCAAATATCACCAATTACAACGAATTCCGATATCTTGAGGACAATCACCTAATTCCCAATAACTTACTCCCACTCATCATCTGTAAAACCATACAGATATGAGAATCATACCTGATAAATACATACCCTGGAGCAAGATCTGATTGGGAAATCAGTTTTCCTTTAACAGTACACAGTGAAACTGAAACATTGAAATATTTCGATGGGGTATCCCGGTATTCCTAGTAATGCCTCTTCCATTATCCAAATTCACAACTGTAACCGTGTAATTCTTTGCTATCTTTCCAAATCCCTTTATATGTCTTTAGTCATTACCTTCTGTACACCCCTTTAGGCCAAATGGTTTTCTTCCTTCCCTACCGTTCGGCACCAGCCTATGGTTTGGAAGAAGACTATCCAATAAGCATAATGGGTGTACTGTCCTAATCCTAGGAACACTCGCAATGGGAGAGAAGGTGAAGATAAAAGTCAACCGAATAAACCTTATTCCTATTTCTCCTGAACCAGAATCCATCCCCGAACTGGAACAAGTTCCTTTCGAGTTCGTATATAACCATACGATGGAGTATCCAATAAACTGTGGATCTTCGTAGTGATACGGAGTGTCCTGGAGATATACAAAGGTGATTTAGGATTGGCGAAGAAATACTTGGTTTGGTCGTGAATAGCAGTCGCAATTTACTTTGCCTTCTTACTAATCCCTTGATATGTCTTTTACTTAATACCTTCTGCACACCATCGTTATGCTAATTGGTTTTCTTCATTCTCCACCATTCGGCACCAGCCTAAGGTTTGGAAGAAGACTATCCAATTTGCGTAATATGTGTACTATCTCCTAAACCAAGGAGTACTCGCAACCTGAGAGAAGGTAAAAGGAAAAGACAATTGAATAGTCCTATTCGTTTTCTCCAGAACCGGAAACCATCCTCGAATAAATTCCTTCGAGTTCGTATCTAACCATACGATGGTTTTGTCCAATGGAAGTGGACGTTCATAGTAATACGGGGTGTCGTGGAGAAAATGGTAAAAGTAGGAGTGGTAATGAGGTTTTCAACTCTGACAATTCAAAAGCCAGTGTTAAAAAAGGTTTGGTTAATTTTGGTCACTGAGTCATAGTCTTAGGGTCGGGTCATGGTCGATGCCAAAGAGAGAGAGAAAAGAAACACTCAGCGTGCACTCTAACCTAGATCAGAATGGTTACCAATTTATCTAATCTGGAAACCTCCCACTGTACCGTCAAATTCTTCTCCAAACCTGAAAGAAGAATTTGTCGGGATCACCCGAGGAGTAAACCAACTCATCAGTGGGAATCGGGATCCAACTATCATCGCATGATAACGTGACGGAATCCGCTCACGTCATCACACTCCAGAAGGTATGCGCATATCTGGCAAGTTTCAGTTCTTTAGAAACTCCCGATGTGATTTTTACCCCATGCTCTTATGATCTTGACGAAGGTCAACAAATCATAAGTCACATGTCAAGTTCTACCCGTCATTGTCCAGGTTAATTTGAACCCACCCGTACAGGCCCTTAACGAAGGTCAACAAAGCTATACGACTGTCCCAAACCAACGCATCTATCTATGCTGCATATGAATACCCAATAGCTACCAATCACTGTGCCTTGACTTTGGCCAACATACACAGCTTGAATACTATTGACCACCTATATGAAACGACGGAGGGCTATGAATGGTTTCTGGCGAAAACTTTTAACGTAATGAACTTGATATCGTTGAAGGAACCGGATAGCTTTTTAAAAAATATAGTGACGAAAACCTTTGCTAAAGAGGTCACTCCCGGTGAAGGGATCTCGACTCTTTCCCCGTAGAATGAGGTGCAGGATATTCCAACTGAATACCACGATGCAAAATAAAAGTAATCGGCTATAGTGAAGTTATTACCCTAACGCAAACTTTTGTCCAAGGGGTCACTCCCAGTGAAGGGATCTCGGCCCTTGCCTCGTCGACTGAGGAGCAGGATATTCCAACTGCATACCACGATGCAAAACAAAAGAGAACGTCCTTGCAATAACAGCTTTTTGAAAAGTGTTCCAATAACATCAGAATAGGTTTGTTTTTAACTTGCATTGATCCGAATCAACGCAGTCCCATCAATTGATCACACCAATAAAGAACGAAAATAATGATGTACGTATATGCCATCCGCATTCGCCACTGGGTCCCGTCATTACCCGTTAGGTTACTTAACTAACGACAGAGCGGGACTGGACTAGCGCGGATGCAAAACATATACAACATCTACTAGTATATATATCAATATATAATATTTCGCTCAAGGCGTGGAAAAATGCAACATCACAGAAATGTAATAAGTATCACAGAACAATACAGATATCTGGGATCCCCGGGTTTCACAGAGCCGCTACTGAAACCCGACGTTCCCCTGGTCGTGTGGATAGCCTGTGCAATGAAATCCTCGACCCCTACGGGCGCGGAAAGTTACCCGCCAAAACCTGAACTGGGGCAGCCCCCTTCAGCAACGTGAATGGACCACCCAGCACTTCACGGAATCTGGTAACTTGGGCACCCCTCCTGGGTCAACCTGTACTCCCTACGAATGCGGCGAATAGCCCGCCAATTCTAGAGTAAATCCCCCTCCGTCTCAATGCCATGAGATGCGGGCTTGTTGCCCTCTAGAACCCGGTTATCCATGCACCCCACCTTGGGGTAATCCTAGTACAGAAAGTAAAATATACATACAACGGGTACATCGACCTCGACCCGGTCGTGCCCCAAAAGAATAATATACAATCAGGCAGTGACGGCAGTCCACATATCGGACGCTCGCCCCGCAATATCAAATGTACATAATACAACAAAAACTATACTAGCATTGCATCCAGGCTATCCCCCACGACCAATCCGCAACATCACAGCACAACACAGAACATCAATGTGAATGTCACGTTTGCAAATCCGTCTAACCGGGCTATAGCAGTTAGACAGGATTTACCGATCAAGTGACATTCACGGTCGCAGATATAATGTAAATACTATGAACTAATGTATTTAAAATATTCGATCGATCAAATTTACCCAAGTGGGCCCGAAGCACTACTGTAGCACTCACAGAAAATCTGGGCCCAAAAAGAATGTTCCAAAACCCCTATTTTCAATACAGAGACTCTGTGTAGAAATTTGATACACTGAACAGTAAAGACTGCGGCGGAACCGCGGTCCAAGCATGGGTTTGGCCGCGGTTCCGCGGTCGTATAGTGTGCTGACGTGATCAAATTTCTACAGAAGTCTTAGAATTCCCTGCACATCATTCTGAAACAACTTGAAAAATTTTTGGAGCCAAAAAAAATTCGACAGAAACTGATGCACATGAAAACGCGGTTTTTGGAATTTTGTTCGATCGGAAATGTAAACACATTAGAAAAGCTAGACTAGGTTAATGGCGAGGCTCTGATACCACTGTAAGTGCACGGCGGCGCCCCGGCCGTCAATCCGACGCCGGAATGCGGAAGCGATGATTTACTTTAACTTTTGAACCGGCACCACCGCGCACTAAAATCCCGGATCGGGCCATTACACTAGTCCTAGCTAACAAGAGAAGGGGTAGAGAGATATACCGAGCGATCCGTGTCCTTCGGTCTTCTCGTCGTCGTCCCGATCTCCCCGCGGATTCTCCGGTCTCCACCACGTCGCCGGAATGGCACCACATCGCCGGCTTCTTTTACGGGCTCCCACCTCTGGACTGAGGCAATTCGGGCACGAAGTTGGCGAGCCGACGTGCCCAAGGATTTGCTGTAGAATACTTGTAGTGCTCTATGTCTCATTTGGGGTTTGAGGAAGTTGCCTTTGGTGGAGGAAATGAACTATGGAAATTTGTGATGAACTTGGGAATTTTTGCAAGCATGAGAGAACCAAAAATCCCCACAAAAATTTGGGCTGCCCCCTCTCCTTCATTTGGCCGGCCATGTCATGAGAAAAAAGAAAAATGGAGTCCAAGGGAATGGAAAAAGAAGTGAGCCTCAACATAATGCAAGAAAGAGAAAAGGTCATGATAATAGGCAATGATCACAATCAAAGAACCTCACTCCAAAACCCAATCATCAACAACTATGATTGCTCCAAAACCAACACTCCAACAACCTAATCATCAACAACCATGATGACTCCAAAAGTCAAGCCATGATGAAAAGAAGAAGAAGTCAAATGAAGTCAAATGAGGGTGCAACCATCATGAAGCAATAATATGCAAAGACCACCCTCCAAAATGCTTATTTGCACAAATGAAAATAAGCCCTCCTCCACCAATCTTCAGCCAATGAAAGATACAAAGAAATATGGCCGAAACGGAAAACAAACTGGCAACTCCAAAAAACTGATCCCGTAATAAATTACAGGAAAACCCCGCTACTGTATATACATACCCGCATTTGTATTCCGACCGAAATACAAATGCAATGAGACAAAATCTACACTGTACTATACTAGGATCCGGCTTAAACCAAAGCCCGCTAGTATTAACCGTCCGATTGTGATCCGTGCAATACCGCACGTATCTGATCGAACCCTGCCATATCTCTATACGGCCTCTACAGCGTTTCGCCCAAAACTTGAGCAACTGGTCTGTGGGGGACTCTAAAGACTCGTCAATACTATGGCTGTGGATTTAACCACTAGCACGTCAGATGTATTAGCCATACGTGACGGGCTACCAGCTATTGACCAAAAGGGATGTCGATGAGCGAAATCATCCTGACACCCTACTGAGCCTGTCAGTGACAATATCCGTATAGTCCGGTCCGTTCGTCTATGAGCATCGCATGGCGGGCCTAGGGGGTTGGTAAAAGTCAGACCCCCAAAAGCGATATAAGTCGTGTCGGAGTGTAGCCCAGAACACCTTGAGATACTATTGGAATACCTAAGAGTAAATCTCCTGCCTTGGCCAAGGACTTCGTGTAATGGCTCTCTTAGACACAGCGCGACCTCACCCCCAATATCGGGAGAGACGAACCCCTGCAGATCCGCTCACTGCCTCCATGTGGCTCGGGACTATACCCAAATAAAACATGTTTGCACGTCTCCTTTGAGCGTGGTAGGGTAGTAATCAAAGTACAGTGGGAACTCACATGAGACAAATGACGATCTCAGGTCGATGAACTAACCTGTACACATGTCACCAGGGAACTGCTATCTGACGTCAGGTATAAGACCAACTAGCATGTTCCCGGCGAGTCCTGTCCGGTGTACTCATAACCCAATGAGCACCTGTATACATCTTAGGTCAACCAACTGACACCAGTGGCTTGTGAGACCGGCCACCGCCCCTCGTCGGGGTCTCGACTGTATACACTAGTCTACTCTGGAGTATCGATGCCCTGTCTCAAAACTCCCACGACTAGGGACCTTTTAAGGATGTGCTTATAGACTACCAGCTCCCACGAATATGATCGCCCTCATACTGCCGGCAGTCAAGCAAGAATCCTAGGGGCTCTATCAACGTGCAATAGTGACCTGCAAGGTCACCTAAAGCAGTACACGATGATAAAGGTAAACCAGATAGCATACTATCATCTTGAGTAAGACTGTTCTACCGGAATAGGTCCTCCCTCAATCATTGCAATCACGTGCCTGTGATCCAATAATTGACTCTGAGGGCACTATCTCCAACAGTTTATGGTTTGTTGACCTAGTCAATGTCATAAACCGCTTGGGGTAAAAATCATATCGGGAGTTTCAAACATACAGGAAACTTTCCATGCTTGAGCATACCTTCTAGAGTGTGATGACGTGAGTGGCTTCCATCACATTATCATGCGATGATAGTTGGATCCCGATTCCACTGATGAGTAGGATTACTCCTTGGGTGTTTCTGACTAATTCTTCTTTCAGGTTTGGAGGAGAATTTAAGAATACAGTGGGAGGTTTCCTGATTAGATAAATTGATTAACCATTCTGATCTAGGTAAGAGTGCACACAGAGTGTTTCTATTTTTTCTCTCTTTGACTGCGACCATGACCCGACCCTAGACTATAACTCAGTGACCAACTTAACCGAACTTTCTTAAAACACTGGCTTTTGGATTGTCTGAGTTGCATACATCATTGCCACTCTTTCTTTTACTCTTTGAGTTTCTCTAGAACACCCCGTATTATTACGAACATCCAATTCCATTGGATAAATCCATCGTATGGTTATATACGAACTCGGAGGAACTACTTTGAGAATGGATTCTGGTTCTGGTGAGATTGAATAGGACTATTCAGTTGCCTTTTCCGTTTACCTTCTTTCAGGTTGTGAGGGCTCCTAGGATTAGGAGAGGGTACACCTATTACGCTTATTGGATGTTCTTCTTCCAAACCATAGGCAGGTGCTGAAAGGTAGGGAATGAAGAAAACCAATTAGTCTAAGTTGGGTGTACAGAAGGTAACAAGTAAAGACAGATAAAGGGATTAGAAAGAGGGAAAAGTAAATTGCGACTGCTAACATTCACGACCAAACCACGTATTTCATCGCCACTCCTAATTTACCTTTGTATTTCTCCAGAACACCCCGTATCACTACGAACATCCAATTCCATTGGATAAATCCATCGTATGGTTATATACGAACTCGAAGGAACTTTTTCGAGTATGGATTCTAGTTCAGGAGAAATAGGAATAAGGTTTATTCAGTTGTTTTTTATCCTTACCTTCTCTCAGGTTACGAGTGCTCCTAGGTTTAGGAGAGTACACCTATTATGCTTATTGGATAGTCTTCTTCCAAACCATAGGCTGGTGCCGAACGGTAGGGAAGGAAGAAAACCATTAAGCCTAACGATGGTGTATTGAAGGTAACAACTAAAGACAAATAAAGGGAATTGGAGAGATGGCAGGGAAATATACGGTTACAGTCATGAATCTGGATAATAGAAGAGGCATTACTAGGAATACCCGGATATCTCTTCGAAACATTTTAATGTTTCAGTTTCACTGTATATTGTTAATAAAAAACTGATTTCCCAATTAGCTCTTGCTCCAAGGTATGTATTTACCAGGTATGAATCTCACATCTGTATGGTTTTACAGATGATGAGTGGGAGAAAGTTATTGGGAATTAGGTGATCATCCTCATTATATCGGAATTCGTTGTAATTGGTGATATTTGAGGAAATCGCCGAGGTACAGTTTTTCAACCAACGATGCACAGAGTTTGAGTTATTCAACTCAGGGGACTTATACAAAGTATTGTATATTGTCCAGTGTCCATTAGGACAAAGGGTTAGGTTCTCGTACTATATTCTGTTTACTTGTGACTTCTCTAGTTTTTAGACAAGTGTTTCATAGAAATACAGGGTTTAAATTTTGAGAAGTTATAGGTACGGGAATAAAGTAGAGAACCATGTGTTGCAAGTATCAGGATTCTTCTAGGTGATCGAAGATGTAGATACTTGTGGTTGGTATTCAGTAGATAGTAATGGTTTTTGAGAAACTCGTTTCTCTTTCAGGTTACTCATAATTGGATGCACTCCTATGTTGAGTAATGCTGATCGGCCTCTCTCCATTAGTTGACATGCACTGAAGGCAGCTGCATGATTTGAATCTGGTTCCAATTAAATCAGTGCCTCTATTTCTATATTGTATATAGAATGGTTCGTATCTTAACGATGTTAAGGTACGGGGAGTTATCCGGCTTATGCTTAAAACCAGACTCCGGATAACTCAAGGCACGTTTCTGTAATGGCAGTTTGTGGGTTAACCCGGGCTTTGACGAGGGCTGACTTTCTACCATCTGGAAGATCAATAGTGATATTGTTCTTGACTCGCCACAGTTTTAGTAAAATGGATTTTTTCAGAAAACAGTAGTGGGAGTATGGTAGAACTGGAAGTGATTCCAGAGCCGCAAACGATTACGGAAAATTTAATAGAACCTAAAGATTCAATCAGGATTGACATTCCATTAGCCACTCTGCAGATATGGTGGGTAACCTCAGGTAACCAAGAGTACTTCGGTATGCTCAAGGACGGTGATAGGGAGGTTCTTGTTTACCCAGACTTGCCTTTACTGTTGTTCCAGACTATGAGACCCGGCAGGAGGATGAGTATAGCGTTGTTCTAAACTAGCTTTAGAAGTGTACGTGTATATGATTCTGCCAGAGGGTTGTTGTAGTCAGTGGGAGCAGCGGAAGCATGGTGGACAAGTAAGCTTGTGTCTATTTATAGACTAAAGCAGATATAGCGGAGAAAGATCATCTAATTTTGATGTGACAGTCATAGGCTTTGACTTCATCAGAATAGGAGATGGATATGTTAAGAAGGTAGAAGGGTGTGATGTCCTGGTACTTGGATGACATACACATAATAGGAAGTGAAATTCCTACACTACGATCGGTTATACCGTGGTTGTCACACAGTAGTTTCTGCACATAGGATATGGATATAATATCATATGTTGTTTTTTGCACTAGATGCAATATGTTGATATATTATTCCAATCCTAGAGAAATGTTCGGAAGCAGCTTATGAACATAAGTGGTTGTTCTAGGGATTTGATAACGACAGCCTCCTTCGGGAAATAGTTATCATTCCAGGCTTCCAAGGTGACCCGGATGACAGAGTGACTGTCAGAGTTATAGTTTTCCCTTTGACGAGGGGCAGTAGTTTGGACAGATAGTCCAAACGGATACTGAGGGAGGCATGGTGCAGGATACTGATTAAATTCAGTTGACGATATAGTCTAAGAAGCTTGCTGGATTTGGAGTTCATTTAAGAACTGGGTCCCATCAAACATCCAGACATATTCTAAGACAGGTATTGCTCATTTCGGGAGATGGCTTTCTCCGCGAACTTGAGAAAAAGAGAGACATGGAATGAAACATCAGGGCGGATCAACTCGCTAAGGCTATTTCTCGAACACAATAGTTTTTCAAACGAGCTTTGTGAAACAAATTAGTAGAGGAGTTGGATGTTCGGTATCACACGAGATGTGAGTACGCGACATCGCAATAATTAGCCTTAAGTGCAAGTGGGAGATTGTTGGATATAGTGCCCCCAAAGTCAATTATTGGATCGCAGGTACGTGATTGTAATGAGTGAGGGAGGACCTATACCGATATGACAGTCTTGCTCGAGATGATAGTATGCTATCTGGTTTGTCTTTGTCATTGTGTACATGCTTTAGTTCACTATTGCATGTTGATAGTGTAAGTCCACGTTGCCCACCCCGGTGCTTACGGGGAGGCGGAAACGGTATAAAAAACGGATTTTTACAACACTAGGCAACGTGGACTACACTAAAGGAGGGATCTTTGCTAAACATTAACTAACTACCAAGCTAAAAGAGTTAGCTACTCGGTTAAGGGGTTATACCTAAGTCTTGAAGTCCTTCTCTTCTTGCTCCTTGGAGTGGGATGAACGGGTTCTCCTCGCCGCCTTCTCTTGCCGAAGAAAGATCCACCCGAGGGCCTCTACCTTTGGCTCCAACCACAAACTAGAAGTAACTAAGGTGCTTGGTGTGCTAAACCTAGAACCTTAGAAAGAGTAGAGAGTAATTTTGAAGGTTTTATCTCAAGCTCAATGGTTCTCAACTCATGAGAGGGGAGAGTTTTGAGAGAGAGGAAGAGGATGTGAGAGAATGAGAATGATAGAATGAGAAGATAAAGCCAACCTTCTCACATATATGTGAATTATGATAATTAAATAATTAACTAAAGATAATTGTGATGGTTAATCTTGAAATGACCATTATCATTTCACATTAATTACTTTTGCAAGAATCAAAAAGCATCTTTCATATGAAATGATGATGGTCAAATTGTCAACATAGGTCAACATGTCAACCATAATCAAATGGTCAACAACCCTAACCATAACACAATTATAATTAATTAATATTAATAATCATATTTCACATATAAACATTAGGGTTAAGAAAAGACAATGGTCATCAACCCTAATGAAAGTCCTCTGCCTCTGCCTCAGTCAACTGTGCATACACTGCAGGGTTCCTAGGCACCCTAATGAGGTCTCACAAGGCATCAACCATGCCAATTTCAAAAATATGGTGCCGAGAAGCCCTAGACTACGGATCGTTAGCTAGATGTCTAGGCGAAAAGGTAACTAGTTAACACTTAACTACAAGAATACGGAAATACAACCTTTGTAGATCCGGTTCTCCACCTCCATAGCTCCGCAATGAAGTCTTCTCCGCTGTCCATATCAATCCCGGGCTCTAGCGTCGGCTTCGTCGGAGAATAGGCGAGCTAGGTCGTCGATGTCCATGCCGAAGATGATCTACGTCGAGGCATCGCTAAATCAAGCTCCACCTTCACCAAGTCATGAAAACTTGTGAAGGAAACACACTCTACTACTTGGCAAGAGGTAGAGGATGAAGAAATAGGAAGTGGGTAGACTTTAGAATTGGATTTCTCACTCATTTCCATCAATCACCATTGATGGAGCTTGCTTTCTTCCTTGAAGAAGATGATGAAGAAGAAGCTAAAATGTTATGATAAGTATATTTTAAAATAGAAAAGAAAACAATTCTTATCATAAGCTAACCAAGGTTAGGTGTAGAGAATTAATTAGAGTTAAGTGGAATGGTTAGGTTAAAGCATGAGACAAAATGGTCACAAAGTCAAAGTATTCATGAAGCTTCATGAATGAACAAAAGAATTCCACCATTTTTCTCTTTGCATTTCTTTTTCCAAAAGAATAAATAAATGAATAAAATGAATAAGGAAAAAGTAAACCCTAACCATTTCATTAACCAAGGTTTAATTCTTTACACTTAACCAAAAGGCATGTATCATCAAACATGATACAAGCAAGTGCACAAAATCATATCGCATATGCAATGCGCACATCCGAGTGAGAAAATCCATCTTAAGTGAACCAATACTAGTTAATGCAAAGTAATATATCAAATATATAATTATGCATTAAATCATTAAATCAACACTTGATTCAATGATCCGGTCATGTCGCACACAACCGACTAGTATACAATGTATCGACTTATCGAATCAATCCTTGATTCGATAACTAGGTTATATCGCATACAACCATTCGACACATTCATCGCGAGAATGAAATACGGTATCACATACACGTATTATTCTCGGTCCCGCACATATCTCATATGCGCTCCTATTTCGTTTCGCTTGAGCCAGGAAACCTCTGTGTAGGACTCTAAAGACTCGTCAATACGCCGGCAGCAGATGATGATCATATCAAGCACCCACAAGCCGCAAGCGGTCTGCTAAACGTAACGGCCACCCGGGTATTGAGCGATCTGAAGATCGACGAGCAAGCCCGCTCATACTCCAGTGAATCAAACCAGTAACACTACAGTACAGTCCGGTCTGATCGTCTGATATGTCGCATATCTCGCCTAGGGGTGGTAAACGTCAGACCCCAATAGCTCGATAAGTCGTGTCGATATGAGGTCTATAACTGTTCGAGAAACTACTGGTAACACTTACCAGTAAATCTCAGCAACCCTGGCCAGGGATTTCCTGTTATAGCCAATCGAACATAGCGCAACATCAACCCCTATACCGGGAGAGACGAATCCCCTCCTATCGCTCATTGCCTCCATGTGACTCGGGACTGTACCCAAAAACCACCGTTTTGCATGCCCTCTTGGACGTGGTAAGATGGAAATCAAAGCACAGTGGGAACCACACACGACTCTATGACGATCTCGGGTCAACAGACTACTCTGTACCAGTGTCACCAGAGAACTGCCATCTGACGTGAGGTATAATACCATCTGGGAGTTCTCGGCGAGTCCGTCCAGTGTACCCAGTCTCTACTGAGCACCCGTATATCATCTCTGATGTCAAACACCGATGGATATGGGATCATCCATCGCCCATCTGTATGGGTCGAGAAGGTATACGCTAGTCTACTCTGGTATATCGATGCCCCGTCTCGATATACCCACGACTAGGGACTTTGAAGGATGTACTTATGGACTACCATGTCCCCACTAGTATGATCCGCATCACAGTCCAGGTAGTCAAGTACACATCCTAAGGGCTTTACCAACATGTAACAGAGAGACAATCAGTGTACACGTTAAGGTAAAGGTCAACCAAATAGCATACTATCATGTCGAGCAAGAAAGTCCTCCCTATATATGTCCCAGCATCCACTACAATATACATCCTATGTATAGTAATGGCCTCTAGGGCATACATATAACTAACATACACACCCGTATCCGTGTTCCGAGGAACACGAATACAATGAGATAAAACCAATCCCGAAACATATACTAGGATCTGGATTAAACCAAAGCCCGCTAGTATAAGCTGTCTGGACACCAAACGTGCACAAGTGCGCGGATGTGAACGAACCCCGTCGCAAAACCATGCGGCCTCTACTCATTTTGCCTAAAGGTGAATAACCCTCTGTGTGGGACTTTAAAGACTCGACACTACGCTGGCAGTGGGTTTAACCACAGACCGCAAGCAGCACTAGCTGTACGTAACGGTCCCTAGGTAGATGCCGATAAGAAGACTGACGAGGTAAACCTATCTGAACTCCTACTGAGCCTGAATGTGACAGTCTTCGTACAGTCTGGTCTGTTCGTCTAAGAGTATCGCATGGCGGGCTTAGGGGGCGGTAAACGTCAGTCCCCTAATAGCGGTACAAGTCGTGTCAGAGTGTATCCCAGAACACCCTGAGATAACACTGGAAACCTACCAGACTATCTCGCTTGCTTTGGCCAGAGACTTTGTGTAATAGCTCTCCTAGACACAGTGCGATATCGACCCACAATACCGGGAGAGACGAATCCTGTCTAACCGTCACCGCCTCCAAGTGCTTCGGAACTGCACCCTACTGCTACCTGTTTGCACGACTCCTTTGAGCCGTGGTAGGGTAGCAATTTAAGAACGGTGGGAACACACTCGAGGCAAAGTGACAGTGTCAAGTCAATGGACTAAGCTGTACTCATGTCACCTAGGAACTGATAACTGACGATAGGTATAATACCAACCAACAGTTCCCGACGAGTCCTGTCCAGTGTACTCGTAACCTAACGAGCACCCGCATACTATCTCAAGTACGACGTACTGACGGCTGTAGGACAGACCGTCTCCCAAGCTGGGATGAGAAGCGCATACGCTAGTCTACTCCGGAGTATCGATGCCCTGTCTCGATAGTCCTACGACTAGGGACATGCATAAGGATGTGCTTGTGGATTACCCAGCCCCCACGAGTGTGACTGCCATCACAACGCTGGTAATCAAGCAAAGATCCTAAGGGCTCCACTAATGTGTAAAGGCGATATGCTATAAGAAACACATGTACACATTAAAGTAGAAACAAGCCAAGTAGCATACTACTATTTTGAGCAAGATTATCAATACAAGGTGAATATCCCAAGCTTCCATCAAGTAATATACAAACTAGTATGATACAGTAATGGCCTCTAGGGCATATACACTAACAATCTCCCACTTGCACTAAGGCCATGTACTGGCGTATCGAAGACCTATCATCTCGATCAGCCGCTCGAACTGAGTCTGGGGTAAGGCCTTCATGAATGGATCAGCAGTGTTATCTTCCGTAGCAACTCTCCGAACCTCGATGTCACGCCCCGCTTCCCAGTGTACGGCGAAATGGACGTGACGAGGTCCGCTACGTATGTACTCAGAAGTACATACGCTAAGCGTAGCTAAGCAATATAAAATAATCACAAGAGACAAAAGATATTGAAATAACAGCAACTTTTATTAATAACATTCTTTTTACAATGCATGAAATGAAAATACAACTGAAATGAAAAGCAATGCCTAAACAGTGGCATAACAGAAAATGAAATAAACTGGAAAGAACAAGGTACAATATCTAGAGCTCTGGGTCTTCCTGGAACTGCTCCAAATCTTCACCGGTGGGCTCGATCTCAGCTTGGTCCAACGCACCTGACGACATTCAAAGAAGAAGGAAATAGAATGTCGTCAGCGAACAGGTCGCTCGGTAAGTCCCAAAGAGTAAGAAGAATGAGAATGACAGAGTAACGGTATTTTCTAAAGTATTACAATGTTGAATATTATGGAACATTGTGTAACGCTGTTGTTTGTAGCTTGGTACAGAAGGATGCCAGTGTATACGAGGGGGATCTCTATATGCTAGAGATCAGGGCAAATGGAAAGTACAAGGAACCGTTATGCCACGGTACAACAGCAATAGGATTCAGGTTAGGTGTCTTAATCTGACCACCTCGTGCCACCTTTAACATCTTCCGTACCAATCTACCCCTTAAACCCCGTAATGTTTTAACAGTCTTGTAGTATTGGAATATGTAAGTTGGTTGACTGACCAAAACCATGATATCAGTAGACATGTTGCAACTGTGTAATCAGGTAAATGGAATATCAGGATAATGGATGAATATCCATGGTTTGATTCAGTCAAAATGAATATATTGTTAACTGGATTCCTGGATTCATGTATTCAAATTGTATTGGAATATAAAAGAATATAGATTGACTTGAATCATATTTAAGTCAGAAATTAGTCAGACTCTAACCCGAGTCAGACTAAAAGAAAGATAAATTTGAAGTTCAATATTAGTTAGGGGCCTTATTGTAATTTGTGAAACTTGAGGGGGTTTTATGTAAAAAGTACTTTTGTATAGTTTTCAAAATACACCTCAAGTATTTAATAATCGTCTTTATTGTTATAATAAATGTGAATTTTATTTGTGTTATTCTAGTGAATATATCCTAATAAAAGTATTAATTGTTTTATCTGAAATTCATGGTATTTTAGTGTAACTTTTAATCTTGTAATTTTTAGAAAAATGTGGGAACTTTATATTATGAAAAAATAGGTGTTTAAATGATAATTATATATATATTAACACATGAATAATTTTTAAATGAGTATTTTATCTTTAAAAATATCATTTTCCTTAAATATCGTATTTTAAACCTTTCGAGACCGAATGCTCCTTGCGGAGGTCTGAATCTCGCACTACTAGCCTGCGGGTGCACGATGAACCGTACTTTCCCTAACAGGTTCCCCAAAAGTGGGCTGTAGCGGCGCTTTGCTTAGGTTTATAAATACTTTTCATTTGGGAAAACGGTTTTATTAATATAGTGTATTTATTTGCAAAAAGTATAGTTTTCCGTATTTTTTAGTTATTAGGGTTTCCTAAACCAACTAGCCGATTTCTAAGGTCTAAACGATGAGTCATTAGAAGCCTCAAATCGCCTCTTCACCGCCAATTGTGGCCAGGTAAGTACAAGTGAGGAGGGAGGGATCCGCTCACGAATCGTGAGACGGGCCTTTTAAAGTTACCCAAGCTCACTTGCCTAGCCTAGACACCACAAAGTCAGTTTAGATAAACGATCGATGTCCATGACCAATCGTGCTTTCATTTTATTAAAAGATTTTACTTAGAAATGTTTACAATTTAAAGCTTACAATAAAGGTTATAAAGATTAGGGTATTTTAGTGAAAAGTCCTGTAATTTCGTATTCTGTATTTTTGATATTTATCAATTAGGGTTATATTGAGTGTGTGTAGGGGTATGTCATTACCCCGTGACTTATATTAAGTTTTGGTGAAGTTTTAAAGGTAAAACATGCTATGTTAAACTTAAAGGTATTATAGCGCAAGAATACGGTATTCGAAAACGTTATCATTTTATGTGTGAAATTTCATTCAAATTGAGTTCTACAAGTTTTGTGATCAAGATAAACATATTTAGGAGTGAGGTAATTGATTAAACTAAGAAAAATGAACTTCATGGTATTTTTATGAAAAGAATACGGTTTTGCAAAGAAGCTATCATTTCATGTGAAAAAATTTGATTAAATTGGTTTATGGGTGATTAATAGTCAACATAAATATGGGTAGATAATATGTATTAGGTGACAAGTGGAAATTTATAGAAAAACCGAATCGGAAATCGGTTTGTCCGATTTCCGTCGGGTTCCAAAAAGTCGTATTTTTATACTTATAGAAAAGAGAGATAGAGGGGTTGGGACTTACGGTTTGGACAAGCTAATGAGGCTAATGGATGTGGTGGTTGCCGATTCGTCGAAAGCGTCGCGAAGGTTCTGATCCGGTCGCCGGAATCCGTCGTCGATTTCGGCAGCGCTTCGCTTCTTGCTCTTCGTACCGAGTTCTCGAGAATTTGAGAGAGTAGACTTAGAGTGGTGAGGTGAAATGGTAGAGGATAGGGGTCTTTATATAGGGCTAGGCTAGGGTTAGGGTTTGGATTAAAAATATTAAAAGAAAATATAAAAAAACATTAAAAATTCATTAAAAATCATTAAACCTAGGAGTAAAAGGGATTTATTGGCCAAATCAAAACCGATCCAGGTATAATAAGTATGCAAGAGGGTTGACCAAGTCAAGAGACAACTTTTCTCAGTTGGTGACTCGGCCGTCCGGCCAAGTCCGGCCGGATCGGCCGGACCGAGTCGGCCGATTCGCCGGCCGGCGGCGCCGAGTCGGGCGTAGTCAAGGGTCCCATGGCCGGGGGTTTTCCTGAGGAACAACTTGGTATTTTTACTTTTTGTTGTCCAGTACATATTTTGGGAGTTATGGTCTTTTTACCGTTGACTTCCAAAAAAAAATAAAACAAAATAAATACAAAAATAATGTGGGGCATGGGATTTGAACTCCGGTGGCTTGGTTCAGCAGTGCAAGGTATTACCAATGAGCTACAAGCTCCTTCTTGTAATTATTGTGGTTTTTAATTACTTAAACTGATAGCAGCAAGAATAAATACTCCTAGTATTCATTAAATTTAAAGTAATTTCTTGTACACTAAAAATGGAGTTATTTCATTCTTGTAGCTTATAATTAAAAACAAAAATAATTACCTAAATCTTGTGCTCAGGCTTAAATACCCCTTTGTGGATTTTTAAAAAAATATTTTGAAAAAAAATTGTATTGGAAAAAGTGTATAAAAATTAGAGTTGTTACATTCTACCCTCCTTATAAAAATTTCGTCCTCGAAATTTACAACTTTTATTTAAGGACTAGATTACAAAAAGGTGCGGATATCTTGCACGCATCTCATCTTCCCTTTCCCACGTGGATTCTCCTGGAGTGTCTTTCCTCCACATTACCCGGACCAAATTAACTTCTTTGTTCCGAAGTGTCTTCACTTTTCTGTCCAGGATCTCCACAGGTTGTTGCTCACAAGACAAATCGGGCTGTATCGTGAGTTCGGAATGATCAAGTACATGGCTGGGGTCACTCACATACCTTCTGAGTTGAGATATGTGGAATACGTTATGCACTCCTTCCAGTGAGGGTGGAAGCGCTAAACGATATGCCACTTCACCGACTCGTTCGAGTATATCGAACGGTCCAATGTATCTTGGACTCAACTTTCCCCGTCTTCCAAATCTGATCACTCCGCGGTTCGGAGAGATTTTCAGGAATACATGATCTCCTGGCTGGAACTCCAAGTGTCGTCTCTTCGCATCTGCCCAGTGTTTCTGTCTATCTTGGGCTATGCGCATTCTTTCCCTGATAGTAGGAACCACATCAACGGTTGCTACTATCATCTCTGGTCCAAGGAGTTCTCTATCTCCGATGTCGTCCCAACTTAATGGCGATCGACACTTCCTTCCATATAAAGCTGCAAAAGGTGCCATTCCTATACTTGCTTGGTAGCTGTTGTTGTACGCAAACTCCACAAGATGCAGGTGATCTTCCCAAGATCCCTTGAAGTCGAGCATACATGCTCTGAGCATATCCTCCAAGATCTGAATAGTTCGTTCCGACTGACCATCTGTTTGTGGATGATAAGCCGTGCTGAAGTTCAGACTTGTTCCCAAGCTAGCTTGCAGACTTTGCCAAAATTGCGATCGGAACCTGGTGTCACGATCGGAGACAATGCAGACCGGTACTCCATGAAGTCTCACAATTTCCTGTATGAGTTCATGGGTATCAGAGATAGTATGTTATGAAGAGTTTAAATCTTAATTTAGATTATTACCTCCATGTACTTCTTCGCTAATGTCTCAGTTGATTGGCCAACTCGAAATGGGATGAAGTGAGCCGACTTTGTGAGTCGATCCACAATGACCCAAATCGCATCGTTACCCTTTGTGCTGCGAGGAAGAGCAGTTACAAAGTCCATCGTGATGTGCTGCCACTTCCATTCTGGGATTGGTAACGGTTGAGTAGTCCAGCTGTTCTGTGATGTTCAGCCTTTACTTGCTGACACACCAAGCATTTTGCGACACTCCTGGCTACTTCACGCTTCATTCCATGCCACCAATAATTCTGACGTAGATCTTTGTACATTTTGGTACCTCCAGGATGTACTGAATATGGAGAGTTGTGAGCTTCTTTCATTAACTCTTCCCGAACAGGACCCTTTGGTACACACAATCTACTGCCGTATCTCAAAGATCCGTCTTCATGGATGATGAAATCTGTTCTGAGTCCATTCTCCACTTGTTCTCTGATCTTTTGCAACTTAGCATCGCTGGCTTGAGCTGCTTTGATCTGATTGACAATATTTGATTGAACTTGCAGATTCATCAAATTTGAAACATCACCTGGCATGACTAGTTCGATCTCCATCTGATGTAGATTCTGCTGAAGCTTCCACTGAGCGGTGACATTCATTGCTAATGGTTGGCGACTAAGAGCATCGGGTACTACGTTCACCTTTCCTGGATGATATTGCAAATTGATGTCAAAGTCCGCCATAAGTTCTAACCATCTTCTCTGCCACATATTCAACTCCTTCTGAGTAAACACATACTTCAGACTCTTGTGATCTGTGTAGATGTTCACTCGTTCACCAAGTAAGTAGTGGCGCCAAATTTTGAGAGCAAAAATGACAGCTGCCAACTCCAGATCATGCGTCGGATAATTGTGCTCATGAGTCTTCAGTTGTCTTGAAGCATAAGCCACAACCTTACCGTGCTGATGTAGAACACATCCTAGTCCCTTACCGGAAGCATCACAATGTACTTCAAATCCTCCAGATTGATCCGGTATGACGAGAATAGGTGCAGATGTCAGTCTTGACTTGAGTTCTACGAAAGCTTGCTCGCATGCTTCTGACCACACAAATTCTTCATCTTTTCGTGTGAGTTTGGTCAGGGGTGTTGCTATCTTCGAAAAGCCTTCAATGAATCTTCTGTAATATCCAGCTAAACCCAAGAAACTCCGAATATCCTTCACTGATTTTGGTGTAGGCCATTCGCTGACTGCTGAAACTTTTGCTGGATCCACAGAAATCCCTTCTCCTGATACGATGTGTCCAAGAAAACCAACTTGTTTTAGCCAAAACTCGCACTTGCTGTACTTGGCATAAAGCTTATGTTGTCGAAGTGTTTCCAGGACAATTCGTAAGTGCTCCGCATGCTCCTTCCGATTCTTAGAATATACCAGGATGTCGTCGATGAAGATGACAACGAACCTGTCTAAATACTCCCGGAAAACTTGGTTCATAAGGTTCATGAAGATTGCTGGTGCATTGGTCACTCCAAATGGCATTACTAGAAATTCGTAATGTCCATAGCGAGTTCTGAAAGCTGTTTTGTGAATATCAGCCTCCTTGACCTTCACTTGATGATAACCTGAACGAAGATCTAGTTTAGAGAAGACACAAGATCCACTTAGCTGATCGAACAAATCGTCGATGCGCGGGAGAGGATACTTGTTCTTTATAGTAACTTCGTTCAAGGCCCTATAGTCGATGCACATTCTGTATGAACCTTCCTTCTTCTTCACCAACAGTACAGGTGCTCCCCAACTTGAAGTGCTGGGACGAATCCATCCTTTCGCCAGTAATTCGTCCAACTGTGTTCGAACTTCCTTCAATCCTTCCGGACTTAGTCTATACGGTGCTTTGATCACTGGTTGTGCTCCTGGTACTAAGTCAATACTGAATTCAAGAGCTCGATCGGGAGGCAAACCTGATATATCGTCAGGGAATATGTCGTCGAACTCTCGAACTACCTCCGGTCTTGATTCTTCCTCTGCATGAGCTGCTGCAACTACTGCTTCCTTTGGCTTCGCTTTGTAAGTACTTGGCTCCAATGTACGATCTCCACTCTTGAAATAGAAGACCGGATGATCTGGAATCTCAAATACTACCCTCCTTTGACGACAGTCGATGGTAGCATAAAAGGTTCCAAGCCAGTCCATTCCTAGAACCACATCGAAGTTTGGTATGTCCAGTACTTTGAAGTCGGCGTAAAACTCTCGACTGCAGACGATGACTGGACACATGCTGTATCCCATAGTTGCCTTTAGAACACCATTTCCAGAACTGACGTTCCAGCTGGATACAAGCGGTGAGACTGGAATCGCATGGGTTCGGACAAACCGTTGCGACATAAAGCAGTGGGATGCCCCAGTATCAAACAGTGCAAGTGCAGGTAGTGAAGCTACTAGGATTGTACCTAAGGTATATGGGATAGGTTCAGGTATAGGGAAGTGTGTAGGTAACCAAACTAAAAGTTGAGTTTGAGAAAGACAGTTTACCAGTAATGACTTGGCCAGTGGCCTCAGCTTCTTCCACAGACATCATGAAAGCCTGGCGCTTCGGCACAATCCTCCTGGCCTGAGGAGCATTTCTCCTGGCCTGAGGAGCATTCCTCTGAACGTTCCTTTGAGCTTGATGGAACTGTCGAGGAGGTAGTGCAGCTTGTGGTCCCCTAGGTGGTGCAGGCAGTGCAAGTCTGGTAGCAGGTGCCTGAAGAGCTGGTCGCTGCTGATAAGTATTTGCTGGCCTGGGTGCAGCAACTGAGTTCTGCCTTTGGGGACAAGATCCAATATCATGAGTGGCTGAACCGCAGACTAAGCAGAGGCGGTTGGCTCGACGGCAGTCCTTCATCATATGTCCAGTTCTCTTGCAGTAAGTGCAAAAGGCTGGGCTAGGACGATGAGTTGGTACTCCAGGTCGCCTCGGCACGAAGGGTGGTCTGGACGTGGCTCCACCTGCCATCTGGTTGGCAGGGCGCTTGACTCCTACAGACTGAGGTCTGCCCCTCTCTTTTATGGCTGCCTCATAACTGCGGGCAGCTTCTAGGGCTTCCTCATGAGTCAAAAACTTTCCTGTGGCTAGAGCAGCCTTGATCTCTGTGTCCAAACCTTGCTGAAAACGACGGGCTCTGATCTCGTCCGTCGGTATCAGGTGTGCCGCGAATCTGCTTAAAGATTGTGTTAGCTGTGTAGTATGTGATATTTAAAAATTGAACTATTGTGACATATCTTACCGGCTCAACATAGTGAACTCAGCATCGTATTCATCTACCGATTTCTCCCACATTGATCCTTGCTGTAGATGAATAAACTGCTGCTCCATAGCGAACCTGGCAGTCACAGGGAAATATTTCGCGTCAAACTTCTCGCGAAATGTCTTCCATTCAATCGGCTGTGCCAGACGGGTTTCTTCCGCCTTCCACCAATTGCGAGCATTATCCGTGAGCTGTAGCTTCGCTACACGGACCTAAGCGTGGTCTGGCACTTGAGCTGCGGCCAGATCGTCTTCGATGCTTTGTGCCCATTCTTCCGCTTCAAGAGGGCTTCCTTTACCAGAGAACTGCTTTGGGTGCAAAGCCCTGAATTGCTTTACTCCCGGTGCATCGTTATCAGGACGGCTCAGAAGTTGTTGCTGTCCCTCGAGAAGACTGCGGATCGCATCGAATAACATCGTCTGCTCAGTGGGTGGTGCCGGAACAACTGGTGTGAGAGGTAGTGCTGGAGGGGTGTTGTTAACGTTGGTGCTGGTGTTGTTCGGGGAATCCATAATCCTGAAGAAAAATTTGGATTAGGACAGATTCAAATATATGAAATGATAAGATTCAAGGAATCGAAATTTGCAAGATTCAAAGTACATGAATTGTGAAGAATGTTTTAGTTGCTGGTTCTTGTGTTATATTGCTTAGGTTGTTCACGCAGACCAGAACTGCATGATAGGGATTCATACAGCTCTGACCTGCATGGGCCACCAACAAAACCTGTCACGCCCCGCTTCCCAGTGTACGGCGAAATGGACGTGACGAGGTCCGCTACGTATGTACTCAGAAGTACATACGCTAAGCGTAGCTAAGCAATATAAAATAATCACAAGAGACAAAAGATATTGAAATAACAGCAACTTTTATTAATAACATTCTTTTTACAATGCATAAAATGAAAATACAACTGAAATGAAAAGCAATGCCTAAACAGTGGCATAACAGAAAATGAAATAAACTGGAAAGAACAAGGTACAATATCTAGAGCTCTGGGTCTTCCTGGAACTGCTCCAAATCTTCACCGGTGGGCTCGATCTCAGCTTGGTCCAACGCACCTGACGACATTCAAAGAAGAAGGAAATAGAATGTCGTCAGCGAACAGGTCGCTCGGTAAGTCCCAAAGAGTAAGAAGAATGAGAATAACAGAGTAACGGTATTTTCTAAAGTATTACAATGTTGAATATTATGGAACATTGTGTAACGCTGTTGTTTGTAGCTTGGTACAGAAGGATGCCAGTGTATACGAGGGGGATCTCTATATGCTAGAGATCAGGGCAAATGGAAAGTACAAGGAACCGTTATGCCACGGTACAACAGCAACAGGATTCAGGTTAGGTGTCTTAATCTGACCACCTCGTGCCACCTTTAACATCTTCCGTACCAATCTACCCCTTAAACCCCGTAATGTTTTAACAGTCTTGTAGTATTGGAATATGTAAGTTGGTTGACTGACCAAAACCATGATATCAGTAGACATGTTGCAACTGTGTAATCAGGTAAATGGAATATCAGGATAATGGATGAATATCCATGGTTTGATTCAGTCAAAATGAATATATTGTTAACTGGATTCCTGGATTCATGTATTCAAATTGTATTGGAATATAAAAGAATATAGATTGACTTGAATCATATTTAAGTCAGAAATTAGTCAGACTCTAACCCGAGTCAGACTAAAAGAAAGATAAATTTGAAGTTCAATATTAGTTAGGGGCCTTATTGTAATTTGTGAAACTTGAGGGGGTTTTATGTAAAAAGTACTTTTGTATAGTTTTCAAAATACACCTCAAGTATTTAATAATCGTCTTTATTGTTATAATAAATGTGAATTTTATTTGTGTTATTCTAGTGAATATATCCTAATAAAAGTATTAATTGTTTTATCTGAAATTCATGGTATTTTAGTGTAACTTTTAATCTTGTAACTTTTAGAAAAATGTGGGAACTTTATATTATGAAAAAATAGGTGTTTAAATGATAATTATATATATATTAACACATGAATAATTTTTAAATGATTATTTTATCTTTAAAAATCTCATTTTCCTTAAATATCGTATTTTAAACCTTTCGAGACCGAATGCTCCTTGCGGAGGTCTGAATCTCGCACTACTAGCCTGCGGGTGCACGATGAACCGTACTTTCCCTAACAGGTTCCCCAAAAGTGGGCTGTAGCGGCGCTTTGCTTAGGTTTATAAATACTTTTCATTTGGGAAAACGGTTTTATTAATATAGTGTATTTATTTGCAAAAAGTATAGTTTTCCGTATTTTTTAGTTATTAGGGTTTCCTAAACCAACTAGCCGATTTCTAAGGTCTAAACGATGAGTCATTAGAAGCCTCAAATCGCCTCTTCACCGCCAATTGTGGCCAGGTAAGTACAAGTGAGGAGGGAGGGATCCGCTCACGAATCGTGAGACGGGCCTTTTAAAGTTACCCAAGCTCACTTGCCTAGCCTAGACACCACAAAGTCAGTTTAGATAAACGATCGATGTCCATGACCAATCGTGCTTTCATTTTATTAAAAGATTTTACTTAGAAATGTTTACAATTTAAAGCTTACAATAAAGGTTATAAAGATTAGGGTATTTTAGTGAAAAGTCCTGTAATTTCGTATTCTGTATTTTTGATATTTATCAATTAGGGTTATATTGAGTGTGTGTAGGGGTATGTCATTACCCCGTGACTTATATTAAGTTTTGGTGAAGTTTTAAAGGTAAAACATGCTATGTTAAACTTAAAGGTATTATAGCGCAAGAATACGGTATTCGAAAACGTTATCATTTTATGTGTGAAATTTCATTCAAATTGAGTTCTACAAGTTTTGTGATCAAGATAAACATATTTAGGAGTGAGGTAATTGATTAAACTAAGAAAAATGAACTTCATGGTATTTTTATGAAAAGAATACGGTTTTGCAAAGAAGCTATCATTTCATATGAAAAAATTTGATTAAATTGGTTTATGGGTGATTAATAGTCAACATAAATATGGGTAGATAATATGTATTAGGTGACAAGTGGAAATTTATAGAAAAACCGAATCGGAAATCGGTTTGTCCGATTTCCGTCGGGTTCCAAAAAGTCGTATTTTTATACTTATAGAAAAGAGAGATAGAGGGGTTGGGACTTACGGTTTGGACAAGCTAATGAGGCTAATGGATGTGGTGGTTGCCGATTCGTCGAAAGCGTCGCGAAGGTTCTGATCCGGTCGCCGGAATCCGTCGTCGATTTCGGCAGCGCTTCGCTTCTTGCTCTTCGTACCGAGTTCTCGAGAATTTGAGAGAGTAGACTTAGAGTGGTGAGGTGAAATGGTAGAGGATAGGGGTCTTTATATAGGGCTAGGCTAGGGTTAGGGTTTGGATTAAAAATATTAAAAGAAAATATAAAAAAACATTAAAAATTCATTAAAAATCATTAAACCTAGGAGTAAAAGGGATTTATTGGCCAAATCAAAACCGATCCAGGTATAATAAGTATTTAAGAGGGTTGACCAAGTCAAGAGACAACTTTTCTCAGTTGGTGACTCGGCCGTCCGGCCAAGTCCGGCCGGATCGGCCGGACCGAGTCGGCCGATTCGCCGGCCGGCGGCGCCGAGTCGGGCCGAGTCAAGGGTCCCATGGCCGGGGGTTTTCCTGAGGAACAACTTGGTATTTTTACTTTTTGTTGTCCAGTACATATTTTGGGAGTTATGGCCTTTTTACCGTTGACTTCCAAAAAAAAATAAAACAAAATAAATACAAAAATAATGTGGGGCATGGGATTTGAACTCCGGTGGCTTGGTTCAGCAGTGCAAGGTATTACCAATGAGCTACAAGCTCTTTCTTGTAATTATTGTGGTTTTTAATTACTTAAACTGATAGCAGCAAGAATAAATACTCCTAGTATTCATTAAATTTAAAGTAATTTCTTGTACACTAAAAATGGAGTTATTTCATTCTTGTAGCTTGTAATTAAAAACAAAAATAATTACCTAAATCTTGTGCTCAGGCTTAAATACCCCTTTGTGGATTTTTAAAAAAATATTTTGAAAAAAAATTGTATTGGAAAAAGTGTATAAAAATTAGAGTTGTTACACTCGATCTCCTGGCGACCCACGATCTCCCTGATCAGGTGATACCGCCTCAAGATGTGTCTGGACTTCTGATGGGACCTGGGTTCCTTCGCTAAAGCTATAGCCCCGTTGTTGTCGCAGTACAGAGGTATTGGATCAATAATAGACGGAACCACCTGAAATTCTGTCAAGAACTTCTTTATCCAGACGGCTTCTTTTGCGGCATCTGCAGCAGCGATATATTCCGCTTCCATCGTCGAGTCAGCAACGGTTTCCTGTTTGGAACTCTTCCAACACACCGTCCCTCCATTGAGGGTAAAGACATAACCCGACATGGACTTGGAATCATCCTTGTCACTCTGGAAGCTAGAGTCAGCAAAGGCCTCGATCTGGAGGTCTTTTCCGCCATATACCAAAAACATCTCCTTTGTCCTTCTCAGGTAAATGAGAATGTTCTTTACCGCTATCCAGTGTTTCTCCCCAGGGTTTGACTGATACCGGCTTACCACACTCAGTGTATAAGCTACATCCGGTCTGGTACACAACATCGTATACATTATAGAGCCTACCGCAGAAGCGTAGGGTATAATAGACATGCGATCCCTTTCCAAATCAGTCTTGGGAGACATCTCTTTGGAGAGGGTGATCTCGTGACAAGCCGGTAGATTACCGCGCTTGGAATCTTCCATACTGAATCTTTTCAGTATGGTGTCGATGTACCTGGACTGTGAAAGTCCTAATATCCTCTTGGATCTGTCACGATAGATCCGGATCCCCAGAATGTAAGAGGCATCACCCAGGTCTTTCATGGAGAACCTGTATGACAAGAACCCTTTGACAGATTATAGCATAGGAATGTCATTTCCAATTAAGAGAATGCCATCCACGTATAAAACGAGGAATACTACAGTTCTTGCTACAAATCTACTATAGATTCATGGTTCATCTGGATTTTTGATAAAGCCAAATTCTTTGACCGTCTCATCAAAACAGATGTTCCAACTCCGTGATGCCTGCTTTAGTCCATAGATGGACTTAAGCTACTTGCACACCTTTTCGCTGCTCCCATTCTGAATGAAACCCTCTGGCTGGTCCATATAGACACACTCCTCTAAATTTACATTTAAAAAAGCGGTCTTTACGTCCATTTGCCAAATCTCATAATCGTGGAAGGCAGCAATGGCAAGAAGGATCCGAATGGATTTCAGTATAGCCACTGGAGAAAATGTTTCGTCATAGTCCAAACCAGGTCTTTGACGAAAACCCTTTGCAACAAGTCTAGCTTTATAGGTCTCAACCTGTCCATCTACACCAATCTTCCTTTTGAAGATCCACTTGCATCCTACGGGTTTTACCCCATCTGGAGCAACGTCCAACGTCCAAACTTTGTTGGTGTACATGGACTCCATTTCGGTCCGCATTGCATCCAGCCATTTTACCGAGTCAACGCTCTGAATGGCCTGCTAGAAGCTAGCCGGCTCATCATTATCAATGATGCAATCCTCTCTATCCCCGTCTATGAGAAAACCGTAGAATCTCTTGTAAATCGATGTACAACACCCCACGACTTGCGGGGAGGCGGAAATATGAAAAACGATCTTGTTTATATGCTAAACATCGACTAACCGCATGAATCGAAGCTAAACGATAACTAACAACAAACATTGAAGTTAACAACTACTATGTAAAGGGATTATACCTAAAGAACCGTGTCCTTCGTCTTTACGAACTCCACCTCCTCCTCGGCCTTCTCCAAGTAGTAGACGATCCACCACGAGAGCTAAACTCCAAGCTTTGCCTCTAAACTTGAGGCAACTAAGTATCTTTAAGTGCTAATCAAAGTACCTAGATGAAATAGAGTATGGTTATAGATTAAGTAGTCTAACTAATCCTTGTACTCAACACATGAGAGGGGAGGATTAGGGTTTGAAGAGAGAGAGCTTGAGGAGAGAGAAGATGAACATAATAATGAGAAGAGAAAATGAGTTATCATAATATATATCAAGCATTTTTATTTATCAAGAAAAGAAAAGAAAATGATTTACAACCATGCTTAATAAATATCTAATGGTGATTCATCTCCATGAGTCATTAAGCAATTATGAAGCATTAATGACATGGATGAATCATCCATATGACTCACTAATCTTATTCAATGTATATGCCACCTAAACCTCCTTAGTCACCATCTTCTAGAAGCTTCTCACGCAATTACGAGAATGCCCCTCCTATCCGTGAAAACACGGAAAAACTTTAGACTGTATAAATCCAATAACCGGATACTAGTAACTGGCTTAAACCAAAGCCGACTAGTAAAAACTGTCCGAAAGTCGTACGTGCGAAAACACACTTATGCGTCCGAACCCTTGTCGTAAAACCATACGACCTCTATATCGTTTCGCCTGGAGTAGGGAAACTCTCTGCGTGGGACTCTAGAGACTCGACTACTACGCTGGCAGTGGGTTTAACCACAGACCGCAAGCGGCACTAGCTGTACGTAACGGTCCCCAGGTAGATATCGATAAGAAGGCCGATGAGGAAACCCATCCGAACTCCTACTGAGTCTGATGTGACAATCTCCGTACAGTCCGGTCTGTTCGTCTAAGAATATCGCATATCGGGCCTAGGGGGGCGGCAAGCGTCAGTCCCCTAATAGCGGTATAAGTCGTGTCGGAGCGAAGCCTATTACACCCTAAGAAACTACTGGAACCTACCAGCAAATCTCGCTTGCCCTGGCCAGGGACTTTGCGTAATGGCTCTCTGACACAGCGCGATATCAACCCCCAATACCGGGAGAGACGAATCCTGTCTAACCACCACTGCCTCCAAGTGCTCGGGACTGCACTCAACTGCTACCTGTTTGCACGACTCCTTTGAGCCGTGGTAGGGTAGCAATCTAAGAACAGTGGGACACACTCGAGGCGAAGTAGCAGTGTCAAGTCTGCGGACTATGCTGTACTCATGTCACCTGGGAACTGTTCACTGACGACTGGTATAAAACCAACCAACAGTTCCCTATGAGTCCTGTCCGGTGTACCCGTAACCCAACGAGCACCTGCATACTATCTCCAGTACTGAGTCCTGACGGCTGTGGGACGTACCATCTCCCCAACTGGGATGAGAAGCGTACACACTAGTCTACTCCGGAGTATCGATGCTTTGTCTCGATAATCCAACGACTAGGGACCTGAATAAGGATGTGCTTGTGGACTACCCGGCCCCCACTAGTGTGACTGCCATCACAACGCTGGTAGTCAAGCAAGATCCTAAGAGCTCTATCAATACGTATACTCACATATTAAGATAGAAAAACCAAGTAGCATACTACCATGTTTAGGAAGACTGTTATATATGTAAGTGCACGGCGGCGCCCCGGCCTCCCTCCCGAGGCCAAAATGCAGAAGCGGTGATATACTTAAATTTTTACTTGAACTGGAAAACCGCCGCGCACTAACACCCGGATCGAACCATTAACTAGTCCTAGCTAACTACAAGAAGGGGAAGAGAGATATACCGACTGATCCAAGTCCTCCGGTCTTCTCGTCGTCGTCCCGATCTCCCGCGGAATGTCCTGTCTCCACCTCGTCACCGGAAGCGCACCACATCGCCTACATCTTTTACGGGCTCCCACCTCAATGCCGAGGCAACTCGGGCACACAGCTGGCTAGTCGACGTGCCCAAGATTTGCTGTAGAATGTAGTGTACAAGTCTCATTTTGGGGTTGTAGGAATTGCCTTTTGGTGGAGGGATGAACTATGGAGTTTGGAGATGGAACTTGTGGGAATTTTGCAAAGCTAGAAGAACAAAATTCCCCTCTCAATAAAATGGGACAGCCCCCTTAGGCTTTGGCCGGCCATGCATGTAGGAAAGAATGAGAGAGTGGAGAGTGTCTCAAAAAAAATGGGAGCCATCCTCATATCATGCAAGAGAGAGAGAGAGAGGAATGGTTATCATGAAAAGCAATGATCACAAAATCAAACCCATACTCCAAAAACCCACCTACTACAACCATGATTGCTCACAAAGTCAAGCAATCATGATAGAAGAAGTCAAGGTCAAAAGAATGGTGCAACCATCATGACACAAGAATATGCAAAGAACCCCTCCACAAATACTTATTTGCAACAATGCAAATAAGCCCTCCTCCACCAATCTTCGGCCAATGAACGATATAAAGAAATATGGACGAAACGAAAAGCAAACTGGCAACTCCAGAAAACTGGTCCCGTAATAAATTACAGGAAAACCCCGATACTGTGCATACACACCCGCATTTGTATTCCGACCGAAATACAAATGCAATGAGACAAAATCTACACTGTACTATACTAGGATCCAGCTTAAACCAAAGCCAGCTAGTAATATCCGTTCGATCCTGATCCGTGCAACACCGCACGCTTCTGATCGAACCCTGCCATATATCCATACGGTCTATAGTACAAACTGTCCGATCCTGATCCGTGCAATACCGCACGTATCTGATCGGACCTTGCCATATCTCCATACGGCCTCTACAGCTTTTCGCCCGAAACTTAAGTAACTGAATATGGGGGACTCTAAAGACTCGTCAACACCTTGGTTGTGGATTTAACCACTAGCACGTCAGAGGTATAAGCCAATACGTAACGGGCTACCAGGTATTGACTAAAAGGGACGTCTGTGAGCGAACTCAGCCTGACAACCCTACTGAGCCTGTCAGTGACAATATCCGTACAGTCCGATCCGTTCGTCTATAAGCATCGCATGGCGGGCCTAGGGGGTTGGTAAAAGTCAGACCCCCAAAAGCGGTACAAGTCGTGTCGGAGTGTAGCCCAGAACACCCTGAGATACTACTGGAATACCTACCAGTAAATCTCCTTGCCTCGGCCGAGGGCTTCGTGTAATGGCTCTCCTAGACACAGCGCGACCTCACCCCCAATACCGGGAGAGACGAACCCCTGAAGATGCGCTCACTGCCTCCATGTGGCTCGGGACTGCACCCAACTAAAACCTGTTTGCACGACTCCTTTAAGCCGTGGTAGGGTAGTAATCAAAGTACAGTGGGAACTCACACGAGACAAATGACGATCCCCAGGTCGATGAACTAACCTGTACACATGTCACCAGGAAACTGCCATCTGACGTCTGGTATATGACCAACTAGCATGTTCCCGGCGAGTCCTGTCCGGTGTACTCATAACCCAATGAGCACCTGTATACATCTTAGGTGATCCAACTGACACCAGTGGCTTGTGAGACCGGCCACCGCCCCTCGTCGGGGTCTCGACTGTATACACTAGTCTACTCTGGAGTATCAATGCCCTGTCTCGAAACTCTCACGACTAGGGACCATTTAAGGATATGCTTATTGACTGCCAGCTCCCACGTATATGATCGCCTTCATACTGCTGGTGGTCAAGCAAGAATCCTAGGGGCTCTATCAATGTGTAATAGCGACCTGTAAGGTCACCTAAAGCAGTACACGATGATAAAGGTAAACCAGATAGCATACTATCATCTCGAGTAAGACTGTCCTATCGGGATATGTCCTCCCTCAATCATTACAATCACGTGTCTGTGATCCAATAATTGACTCTGAGGGCACTATCTCCAACAATCTCCCACTTGCACTCAAGGCTAATTATTGCGATGTCGCATACTCACAGCCCGTGTGATACCGAACACCCAACTCCTCTACTAGTCAGTCTCACAAAGCTTGTTTGCGAAACTACTGCGTTCGAGGAATAACCTCAGTGAGTGGATCCGCCTTGATGTTTCTTTCTATGTCTCTCTATCTCTCAAGTTCGCGGAGAAAACCATCTCCCGAAATGAGCAATACATGTCTTACAATGTGTCTGGATGTCTGATGGGACATAGCTCATAAATGAACTCCAAATCCAAACTTCTTAGACTGTATCGTCAACTGAACTTAATCAGTATCCTGCGCCATGCCTCCCTCAGTATTGCCTTGGACCACCTGTCCAAAATACTGTCCCTCGTCAGAAGGAAAAACTATAGCTCTGACAACCTCCTTGTCGTCCAGGTCACCTTGGAAGCCTGGAATGATAACTGTCTCCCGAATGAGGCTGTCGTTATCATATCCCTTAGAACATCCACTTATGTTCTAAAACTGCTTCCGACTGTTTCTCCAGGATTGGATCAATGTCAGCTTATTGCATCTAGTGCAAGAACAATATCTGGTGTGGTACTTGACATCTCATGATTGACTCAATTGCCTGAGCAAGTGATCTGCCAATCATGCACATCCCTCTCTACTTTAGTCTGTAAGACACCTTTAGAGAGGGTGACTCCATCTTCTGCAGGTACACTACCGTGCATGGAGTCGTCCATTCTAAATACCCTTAGAATGCTGTCAAAGTACCCAGATTGGGAGACCACCCAAATCTAGATCTAAAACCATAGATCTAGTAACCAGAGGTCTGATATAAAATCCATTTCCTTTGTGGAGAAACCACTGTGTGACGACCAAAGTATAACCGATTGTAGTATAGGAGTTTCTTTTCCTACTCTGTGTATGTCATCCAAATACCAGGATATCACACCCTACTACCTTCTCAACAGATCCATCCCCTATTCTGCTGAAGTCAAACCCATGACTGTCACGTCATAAATAGATGATCTATCTCCGCTATATCTGCTTTAGTCTATAAATAGACATAAGCTACCTGTCCACCAATGCTTCCGCTGCTCCCACTGACCACGACAACCCTCTGGCAGAGTCATATACACGTACACTTCTGAAACCAGTTCAGAACGACGCTATACTCATCCTCCTGCAGGGTCTCACAGTCTGGAACAACAGCAATGGCAAGTGTGGGTAAACAAGAACCTTCCTGTCACCGTCCTTGAGGCTACCGTAATACCTCTCGGGTGCCTGAAGTTACCCACCTTATCTGCGGAGTGGCCAATGGAATGTCAATCCAGATTGAATCTTTAGGTTCCTTATCAAATCTTCAGTAATCGTTTGTGGTTATGGAATCACTTCCAGTTCTACCATACTCCCACTACTGTTTTCTGAAAAAATCCATTTTTATTAAAACTGTGGCGAGTCTAGAACAATATTTCTATTGATCTGCCAGATGGTAGAAAGTCAACCCTCGTCATAGCCTGGGTCAACCCACAAACAACCATTACAGAAACATGTCTTGAGTTGTCCAGTGTCTGGTTTTAAGCATAAGCCGGACAACTCCCCGTACCTTAACATCGTTAAGATACGAACTGTTCTATATCCAATATAGGACCAGAGGCACTGATTTAATTGAACCAGATTCAAATCATGCAACTATCTCCAGTGCATGTCAACTAAATGGAAAGAGGCCGATCAGCGTTACTCAACTTAGGAATACTTCCAATTATGAGTAACCTGAAAGAGAAGCAAGTTCTCTTAACCATTACTATCAACTGAATACCATATACAAGTATCTACATCTTCGATCACTTTGAGGAATCCCGATACTTGCTACACCTGGTTCTCTACTCTATTCAAATACCTATAACTTCTCCAAATTCGGACCCTGTGTTTCCACGAAACACCTGTCTAAAAACTAGAGAAGTCATAAGTAAACCGAATATAGTACGAGGACCAACCCCTCTGTCCTGATGGACCCTGGACAATATACAATACTCTGTATAAGTCCCTTGAGTCTGATTACTCATTCACTGTGTGTCGTAGGTTGAAAACTGTACTTATGGTTAAGAAGAATTACACCGCTGTTTAATTCTCCTTACCTAACCATCCACTGATATAGGTAAATGTCGTAGACATAATTTCAGAAAGGTATATCTCACTCTATGAAAATAGACGTACAGATATATCAATTTGAAATTGGTGCATAACAGCGGATAATTAAAACCAAATATTTGCCGACCGGCAAACAATCCAGGTGACTTCCTCAAATATCACCAATTACAACGAATTCCGATATAATGAGGATGATCACCCAATTTCCAATAACTTACTCCCACTCATCATCTGTAAAACCATACAGATGTGAGAATCATACCTGGTAAATACATACCCTGGAGTAAGTATCTAATCGGGAAATCAGTTTTCCTTTAACAGTACACAGTGAAGCTGAAATATTGAAATGTTTCGATGGGGTATCCCGGTATTCCTAGTAATGCCTCTTCCAGATTCACGACTGTAACCGTATATCTCTCTGCCACCTCTCCAAATCCTTTCATATGTCTTTAGTCATTACCTTCTGCACACCCCTTAGGCCAAATGGTTTTCTTCCTTCCCTACCGTTCGGCACCAGCCTATGGTTTGGAAGAAGACTATCCAATAAGCATAATGGGTGTACTGTCCTAATCCCAGGAGCACTCGCAAAGCGAGAGAAGGTGAAGATAAAAGACAACCGAATAAACCTTATTCCTATTTCTCCTGAACCAGAATCCATCCCCGAACTGGAACAAGTTCCTTTCGAGTTCGTATATAACCATACGATGGAGTATCCAATAAACTGTGGATCTTCGTAGTGATACGGAGTGTCCTGGAGAAATACAAAGGTGATGTGGGAGTGGTAACGAAATACCTGGTTTGGTCGTGAATAGCAGTCGCAATTTACTTTGCCCTCTTACTAATCCCTTACTTTGTCTTAACTTAATACCTTCTGTACACCATCGTTAGGCTAATTGGTTTTCTTCATTCCCTACCGGTCGGCACCTGCCTATGGTCTGGAAGAAGATTATCCAATTTGCGTAATAGATGTACTATCTCCTAAACCAAGGAGTACTCACAACTTGAGAGAAGGTAAAAGGAAAAGACAACTGAAAAATCCTAACCGTTTTCTCCAGAACCGGAAACCATCCTCGAATAAATTCCTTCGAGTTCGTATCTAACCATACGATGGTTTTGTCCAATGGAAGTGGACGTTCGTAGTAATACGGGGTGTCCTGGAGAAAAGGGTAAAAGTAAGAGTGGCAATGAGGTTTGCAACTCTGACAATCCAAAAGCCAGTGTTTAAGAAGGTTCGGTCAACTTGGTCACTGAGTCATAATCTTAGGGTCGAGTCAATGGTCGCTGCCAAAGAGAGAGAGAAAAGAAACACTCAGCGTGCACTCTAACCTAGATCAGAATGGTTACCAATTTATCTAATCAGGAAACCTCCCACTGTACCGTCAAATTCTCCTCCAAACCTGAAAGAAAAATTAGTCGGGATCACCCGAGGAGTAAACCAACTCATCAGTGGGAATCGGGATCCAACTATCATCGCATGATAACGTGACGGAATCCGCTCACATCATCACACTCCAGAAGGTATGCGCATATCTGGCAAGTTTCAGTTCTTTTGAAACTCCCGATGTGATTTCTGCCCCATGCACTTATGACCTTGGCGTAAGGTCAAAATATCATAAGTCACATGTCAAGTTCTGCCCGTCATTATCCAGGTTAATTTGAACCCACCCGTACATACCCTTGACGTAGGCCAAAATAGTAGTACGACTGTCCCAAACCAACGCATCTATCTATGCAACAGATAAATACCCGGCAGCTACCAATCACTATGCCTTGGCGTGAGGTCAAAATACATAGCTTGAATACTACCGAATATTTAACTGAAATGACGGAGGGCTACGAATGGTTTCTGGCGAAAACCTTTAACGTAATGAACATGATATCGTTGAAGGAACGGATAGCTTTTTAAAAATATAGTGACGAAAAACCGTTGCTAAAGAGGTCACTCCCGGTGAAGGGATCTCGGCTCTTTCCCCGTAGAATGAGGTGCAGGATATTCCAACTGAATACCACGGTGCAAAGCAAAAGTAATCGGCTATAGTGAAGTTAATGCCCTGACGCAAACTTTTTGTCCAAGGGGTCACTCCCGGTGAAGGGATCTCGGCCCTTGCCTCGTCGACTGAGGAGCAGGATATTCCAACTGAATATCACGATGCAAAACAAAAGTGAACGTCCTTGCAATAACAGCTTTTTGAAAAGTGTTCCAACAACATCAGATTAGGTTTGTTTTTAACTTACATTGATCCGAATCAATGCAGTCCCATCAATTGATCACACCAAAAAGAACGAAAATATACTGATGTACGTATATGCCATCCGCATTTGCCACTGGGTCCCGTCATTACCCGTTAGGTTAGCTAACTAACGACAGATCGGGGACTGGACTAGCGCGGATGCAAAACATATACAACATCTACTAATATATACACCAATATATTATATTCGCTCAAGGCGTGATAAAAAATGCAACATCACAGAAATGTACAGCATCACAGAAACAATACAGATATCTGGGATCCCCGGGTTTCCCAGAGCCACTACTGAAACCCGACATTCCCCTGGTCGTGTGGATAGCCTGTGCAATGAAATCCTAGACCCCTACGGGCGCGGCAAGTTACCCGCCAAAACCTGAAGCGAGGCAGCCCCCTTCAGCAACGTGAATGGACCACCCAGCACTTCACGGAATCCGGTAACATGGGCACCCCTCCTGGGTCAACCTGTACCCCCTACGAGTGCGGCGAATAGCCCGCCAATTCTAGAGTGAAGCCCCCTCCGTCTCAATGCCATGAGATGCGGGCTTGTTGCCCTCTAGAACCCGGCTATCCGTGCACCCCTCCGCGGGGTAATCCTAGTACAGAAAGTAAAATATACATACAACGGGTACACCGACCGCAACATGGTCGAGCCTCAAAATAATAATACAAACAGGTAGTGACGGCAGTCCACATGTCGGACGCTCTCCCCGCAATATCAAATGTACATAATACAACAAACTCTGTACTAGCATTGCATCCAGGCTATCCCCCACGACCGATCCGCAACATCACAGCAATACATAAAACATCAACGTGAAAGTCACGTTCGCAAATCCGTCTAACCGGGCTATAGCAGTTAGACCGGATTTACCGATCAAGTGACATTCACGGTCGCAGATATAATGTAAATACTGTGAAATAATGTGTTTAAAATATCCAATCAATCAAATTTTAACAAGTGGGCCCCAAGTACTACTGTAGCACATCAAGAAATTCTGGGCCCAATGTTATTATTCCAAAACCCCTATTTTCAACCCAGAAAGATACTGTATAAATTTGGTGCAGCCATCTCATCATTGTGCGGCGGAACCGCAGTCCAAAAGGGGGTTTGGCCGCGGTTCCGCGCTCCCATAGACAAATTACTGTATCGAATTTTTACAGGACCCTTAGATATTCCAGTACATCACTTTTCTGTAACCTGAAAAAATTTTGGACACCAAAAAATTTCAACAGAAAACTGATGTGAACAAAATTGCGGATTTTGGAATTTTGGTCGATCGGAGATGTAAACACATTAAACCAAAGCCGGCTAGTAAAATCCGTTCGATCCTGATCCGTGCAATACCGCACGCATCTGATCGAACCCTGCCATATATCCATACGGTCTATAGTACAAACTGTCCGATCCTGATCCGTGCAATACCGCACGTATCTGATCGGACCTTGCCATATCTCCATACGGCCTCTACAGCTTTTCGCCCGAAACTTGAGTAACTGAATGTGGGGGACTCTAAAGACTCGTCAACACCTTGGTTGTGGATTTAACCACTAGCACGCCAGAGGTATAAGCCAATACGTAACGGGCTACCAGGTATTGACTAAAAGGGACGTCTGTGAGCGAACTCAGCCTGACAACCCTACTGAGCCTGTCAGTGACAATATCCGTACAGTCCGGTCCGTTCGTCTATGAGCATCGCATGGCGGGCCTAGGGGGTTGGTAAAAGTCAGACCCCCAAAAGCGGTACAAGTCGTGTCGGAGTGTAGCCCAGAACACCCTGAGATACTACTGGAATACCTACCAGTAAATCTCCTTGCCTCGGCCGAGGGCTTCGTGTAATGGCTCTCCTAGACACAGCGCGACCTCACCCCCAATACCGGGAGAGACGAACCCCTGAAGATGCGCTCACTGCCTCCATATGGCTCGGGACTGCACCCAACTAAAACCTGTTTGCACGACTCCTTTGAGCCGTGGTAGGGTAGTAATCAAAGTACAGTGGGAACTCACACGAGACAAATGACGATCCCCAGGTCGATGAACTAACCTGTACCCATGTCACCAGGGAACTGCCATCTGACGTCTGGTATATGACCAACTAGCATGTTCCCGGCGAGTCCTGTCCGGTGTACTCATAACCCAATGAGCACCTGTATACATCTTAGGTGATCCAACTGACACCAGTGGCTTGTGAGACTGGCCACCGCCCCTCGTCGAGGTCTCGACTGTATACACTAGTCTACTCTGGAGTATCGATGCCCTGTCTCGAAACTCTCACGACTAGGGACCATTTAAGGATATGCTTATAGACTGCCAGCTCCCACGTATATGATCGCCCTCATACTGCTGGTGGTCAAGCAAGAATCCTAGAGGCTCTATCAACGTATAATAGCGACCTGTAAGGTTACCTAAAGCAGTACACGATGATAAAGGTAAACCAGATAGCATACTATCACCTCGAGTAAGACTGTCCTATCGGGATAGGTCCTCCCTCAATCATTACAATCACGTGCCTGTGATCCAATAATTGACTCTGAGGGCACTATCTCCAACAATATACATGTGAATATCCCAAGCATCCATTAAGTAATATACAAACTAGTATGATACAATAATGGCCCCTAGGGCATATACACTAACAATCTCCCACTTGCACTAGGGCCATATACTGGCATATCGAAGACCGATGATCTCGAGTAGCCTCTCGAACTGAATCTGAGGTAGGGCCTTCGTGAATGGATCAGCAATGTTCTCTTCAGAAGCAACTCTCCGAACCTCGATCTCCCGACGATCAATGATCTCCCTGATCAGGTGATACCGCCTTAAGATGTGTCTGGACTTCTGATGGGACCTTGGTTCCTTCGCTAAAGCTATAGCTCCGTTGTTGTCGCAATACATAGGTATTGGATCAACTATGGTAGGAACCACCTGAAGTTCTGTTAGGAACTTCTTCATCCAGACTGCTTCTTTTGCGGCATCGCAAGTAGCTATATACTCCGCTTCCATCGTTGAGTCAGCAACGGTGTCCTGCTTGGAGCTCTTCCAGCACACCGCCCCTCCATTGAGGGTAAAGACATAACCCGACATGGACTTGGAATCGTCCTTATCACTCTGGAAGCCGGAATCAGCAAAGGCCTCCAACCTGAGGTCTTTTCCGCCGTAAACCAAGAACATCTCCTTAGTCCTTCTCAGGTACTTGAAAATGTTCTTTACTGCTATCCAGTGCTTCTCCCCTGGGTCTGACTGATACCGGCTTACCACGCTTAGTGTTTAAGCTACATCTGGTCTGGTGCACAACATCGCATACATTATAGAGCCTACTGCAGAAGCGTAGGGTATAATAGACATGCGTTCCCTTTCCAAATCAGTCTTGGGAGACATCTCTTTGGAGAGGGTGATTCCGTGACAAGCCGGTAGATTACCGCGCTTAGAATCTTCCATACTGAATCTTTTCAGTACAGTGTTGATATACCTAGACTGTGAAAGTCCCAACATCCTCTTGGATCTATCACGATAGATCCGGATCCCCAGAATGTAAGAGGCATCACCCAGGTCTTTCATGGAGAACCTGTGCGACAAGAATCCTTTGACAGATTGTAGCATAGGAATGTCATTTCCTATCAATAGAATGTCATCCACGTACAAGACGAGGAATACGACACTTCTGGCTACAACTTTACTATATATGCACGGTTCATCTGGATTTTTGATAACGTCATATTCTTTGACTGTCTCATCAAAACAGATGTTCCAACTCCGCGATGCCTGCTTTAGTCCATAAATGGACTTAAGCAGCTTGCATACTTTCCCGCTGCTCCCACTCTGATTGAAACCCTCTGGCTGATCCATATAGACGCACTCTTCTAAATTTCCATTCAGAAAAGCCGTCTTTACGTCCATCTGCCAGATTTCATAATCATGGAAGGCAGTAATAGCAAGAAGACCCGAATGGATTTGAGCATAGCCACTGGAGAAAAAGTTTCGTCATAGTCCAAACCAGGTCTTTGACGAAAACCCTTTGCAACAAGTGTAGCCTTATAGGTTTCCACATGTCCATCTACACCAATCTTTTTCTTGAAGATCCATTTGCATCCTATGGGTTTTACCCCATCTGGAGCAAAGTCCAAAGTCCATACTTTGTTGGTGTACATAGACTCCATTTCGGTCCGCATTGCATCTAGCCATCGTACCGAGTCGCCATCTGGATGGCCTGCTGGAAGTCAGTAGGTTCATCATCATCTATGATGCAATCCTCTCTATCCCTATCTATGAGAAAACCGTAGTATCTCTCAGGCGGATGAGACGGCCTACTACTCCTGCGGAGGGGTGCGGGAATGTCCTGTTCTTCTTGAACTACTGGTTCTACCAAACTTTCAGTAGCAGTTTGTGGTTCTGGAAATTCTTCCAGTTCTATTTCGCTCCCACTTATTTCCTTTTCTAAAAACTGATGTTCCAGAAAATGGGCATTACAAGAAACAAAAACCTTTTGTTCCTCTGCGTAATAGAAATAATATCCCTTGGAGTTCTTTGGATATCCCACAAACTTACATTTTACTGATCATGCCTCGAGCTTGTCCACATGCTGCTTTTTAACAAAAGCTGGACATCCCTAAATCGTCATATGCTGAAGATGGGGTTTTTTCCCAGTCCACATCTGATATGGAGTGGTAGGCACAGTCTTGGTAGGAGCCCTGTTCAGAAGATATGCTGCTGATTCTAGCGCATAACCCCAAAAAGATCGCGGTAACTCAGCATTACTCATCATGGATCGTACCATATCCAATAGGGTTCGATTCCGTCTCTCCGATACACCGTTATGCTGTGGAGTGTATGGAGGAGTAAGCTGAGAGAGAATTCCTTTCTCTTTCAGGTAACCTAGGAACTCGGCACTCAAGTATTCACCACCTCGATCAGATCTAAGTGTCTTGATACTTTTGCCGGTTTGGTTTTCTACTTCATTCTTATACTCTTGGAATTTCTCAAAAGCCTCGGATTTATGTTTCATCAGATAAACGAATCCGTATCTTGAGTAATCATCCGTGAAAGTAATGAAATAGGAAAAACCACCTCTTGCATGCGTAGACATTGGACCACATACATCGCTGTGTATGAGTCCTAAGAGCTCGCTCGCTCTTACTCCATGTCCAGTAAATGGAGTCTTTGTCATCTTTCCTTTGAGACAAGATTGACAAGTGTCATAAGTTTGATATTCGAACGAGTCCAAATATCCTTCTCTATGTAACTTAGTCAACCTTCTCTCATTGATGTGACCCAGTGTACAATGCCATAAGAAAGCTTTATTTAAATCTGGAGACTTTCTTTTTAATGTGTTCTGGACATTGAAAATTTGGAGTTGGTTTAAAACATATATACCGTTATTTAGTGTACCGGACCCAATCAAACCATGATTAAGGTGGATGTGTTATTACAAACGTGAAATCATAACCTTTATTTGATAACAAGGAAACTGATATGTTATTACACGTTAAGCTTGGTACAAAAAAACAGTTATGTAAAACCAAAATGTGTCCACTCGTCAATCCTAGGTGATAATCCCCGACGGACGCAGCTCCCACGCTAGCTCCGTTAGTAACCTTTAGGGTCATATCACCTTCCTTCAGCACTCTACGGTTTCTTAGTGCCTGCAATGAATTGCAAATATGAGATCCTGATCCGGTATCCAATACCCAGGAAGTAGAGTTAATTGACAGACAATTCTCAATTACAAACACATCTGAAGTCGAAGCCACAGCTTGCTTCGGTTCCTGGTTCTTGGCGTTCCACGCCTTGCAATCTTTCTTCCAGTGCCCTTTCCTGTGACAATGGAAGCACTCATCCTGGCCCACTATCGGTACCGCAAACTTTTTCTTTCCCTTCCCTCCCACCTTACTAACACCTCCTCTAGGTTTGGTGGCGGCCTTCTTCTTCCTTCCTTTGGCCATAGCCTTGGACCCGGAAGAAGATGCACCGCCAACAAACATAGCGGGTGTTTCCCTTGTCTTCTGCAAGGTGCCCTCTGCACTCCTTAACATGTTCAGGAGTTCCGGAAGTTCAACTTCTTTTCTTTGAATGTTGAAGTTCAGGATAAACTGGGCGTAGGTGTGAGGAAGGGACTGGAGAATAAGGTCTGTATAGAGCTCATTATCCAAAGTCGTCCCAAGGTCTGCGAGCTCTTCAATATAGCCGATCATCTTTAGGACATGTTCTCCTACCGATGACCCGACAGCCAACCTCGCTCGAAACAAGTTCTTAGAGGTCTCGTATCTTGCTATACGAGACTGCTCTCCATAAAGTTCCTTTGTATGGAGAAATATGCCATCTAGTTCCATATCCCCGTGCCTCCTCTGATGTTCATTGTTCATCGAGGAAAGCACGATGCACTTGGCTTTCGCGCAATCTAAATCCCAGGTTTTGCGGATTTCCTTATCCGCATTACTGGATTTGGGACCAGGGACAGCAGGTGCCGTAGCGGTGAGGACGTACCCCAATTTGTCATAGGTCAAAGCCATTTTGACATTCTGCAGCCAATCTTTATAGTTTGGCCCTGTCAGTATATTTTTCTCTAAAAGTAACTTAAGTCCAGTCATTTTTAGGGTTGCTGCAAATAGGAGAGAGAGAAGAAAACTCTTTAGCATGATGCTTTTGCAAGTTTAGAGTGGTTTTTAGTTTATCTAAACTGGATGGCTCCCACTGTTTCTCGAATCCTTCCTCAAACCACAAAAGAAGAATTAGCCAGGACTATTCTCACCTTATAATACTTGCTTAACCGTTCAGCCAGGCTAGTGTCGATACTTCGAGGGAGGTTTTCCAACGCTTTCGCGAAGTTCCTTAATTAAATAACCTCTTTTCTCTGGGGGCGTAACCCCGCTGACACCTTTCTTGACACTTACTTGGTTTATAGCATTGATCGTTAAGTGACGAATCTCCTGATAAGTAGCATATACTCACAGTAGGATCGGGATCCAAATATCATCGTATGATAATGTTGAAGGAATGCTACCAACATTCATCAAACTCCAAATGGTATGCATCACTTTGCAAATTTCAGTTTCTTTAGAAATTCCCGATATAAGTTCTTGCCCCATGCTCTTATGACCTTGGCTTTGGTCAAAATGTCATAAGTCACATGTCAAGTTCTACCCGTCATTATCTTGTCAATTTGAACCCATCCGTATATACCCCTGACTTTGGTCAAATGATAATACGACTGTCCCAAACTAACTCATCTATCTTATGCAACAAATGAAAACCCAGCAGCTACCAAACACTATGCCTTGACTTTGGCCAAAATGCATAGCTTGAATACTACTGAATACCCAAATGAAATGACGGAGGGCTACGAATGGTTTTGGCGAAACCGTGAACGTAGTGAACTTGATATAACCCAAGGAACCTGATAGCTTTTAAAAGGAGTGGTTAAAGCTCCGTATTTAAAAATATCTATTTTTAAAATTAACCGAGTGGTTTCTTTTAAATTGTTCCAACGATTAACTTTTGGTTTATTTTCTTTGCATTATAAATAATGCGTCCCATCATTAACCTATCATTGCAGAAAACAACGAAAATACAACGTCCTCTTATGCCATCCGCATTCGTCACGGGGTCCCGTCATCACCCGTTAGGTTACTTAACTAACGGCAGAGCGGGGGCTGGGCTAGCGCGGGTGTAAAACATAAGTGACGTCTAAATAGCTATCATATATATAGATATTTTACATTCGTCGGACGCAATAATATTCATTCCAGATCACAGTTATCTTTATTGGATTTGCAAGCAATCCGTGTTTGTTTTGAGCCTGCAACAAAAGACGGATTACACAGTTGTGATGAATAGCCATTACCCCACCCAAGACCCCAACGGGTACGGCAAACTACCCGCCCGGCAGTTTGTGTACCCCACCTTGGGTCTGTCCTAGGAGCAAAAACAGTAAAATGAAATAATACAACGGTGGCTACAACCGCAACCTGGATGTGCCCCGCAAAATAATATTACAACAAATTACATTTACATCAAATGAATTAAATAATAACCCATCACATAACCCCGGCTATACATCACAACAGTCCAACACAGTTCATATACACAAACAGATAAAATCCATTACAGAAATATGCAACCCCCTGCCAACCGACATACTAGCAGTTAGGGGAGGTTTACGAACACATTATACAAACACAAATATAATCCAACAAGTAAATACCGTATAATTTCGATCGATTAAACACATTTAATTTTGCTCCAATACTTCTTTGTAAATCTGAAACCTGAGGAAAAATAAAAAATTCCAGAAAATACCAAATATCACAGAGAACCAGCATAGGAAAATTAGGCTTGTGAATCGGCAACTCGGCGGCGGAATCGCGGCGGATCGGGGGGATTTGCCGCGGTTCCGCGGCGGTTTAGTCGATTCGTGAGCCCAGTTTTCTTGGGTGTTCTAATACTATCATTTTGGGCTTTCTGAACCTGCCTGAAAAATTTTTGGACTTCATTTAAAAATCGACAGAAACCATGATATCGGGGTTTTCCGGTTTTGGTTTTTTTTCGTTCGAAATTCATACAATTTTGCAAGTGAGTTATTTATTGTTTACGAGGCTCTGATACCACTGTAAGTCGATGTACAACACCCCACGACTTGCGGGGAGGCGGAAATATGAAAAACGATCTTGTTTATATGCTAAACATCGACTAACCGCATGAATCGAAGCTAAACGATAACTAACAACAAACATAGAAGTTAACAACTACTATGTAAAGGGGTTATACCTAAAGAACCGTGTCCTTCGTCTTTACGAACTCCACCTCCTCCTCGGCCTTCTCCAAGTAGTAGACGATCCACCATGAGAGCTAAATTCCAAGCTTTGCCTCTAAACTTGAAGCAACTAGGTATCTTTAAGTGCTAATCAAAGTACCTAGATGAAATAGAGTATGGTTATGGATTAAGTAGTCTAACTAATCCTTGTACTCAACACATGAGAGGGGAGGATTAGGGTTTGAAGAGAGAGAGAGCTTGAGGAGAGAGAAGATGAACATAATAATGAGAAGAGAAAATAAGTTATCATAATATATATCAAGCATTTTTATTTATCAAGAAAAGAAAAGAAAATGATTTACAACCATGCTTCATAAATATCTAATGGTGATTCATCTCCATGAGTCATTAAACAATTATGAAGCATTAATGACATGGATTAATCATCCATATGACTCGCTAATCTCATTCAATGTATATGCCACCTAAACCTCCTTAGTCACCATCTTCTAGAAGCTTCTCGCGCAATTACGAGAATGCCCCTCCTATCCGTGAAAACACGGAAAAACATTAGACTGTATAAATCCAATAACCGGATACTAGTAACTGGCTTAAACTAAAGCCGACTAGTAAAAACTGTCCGAAAGTCGTACGTGCGAAAACACACGTATGCGTCCGAACCCTTGTCGTAAAACCATACGACCTCTATATCGTTTCGCCTGGAGTAGGGAAACTCTCTGCGTGGGACTCTAGAGACTCGACTACTACGCTGGCAGTGGGTTTAACCACAGACCGCAAGCGGCACTAGCAGTACGTAACGGTCCCCAGGTAGATGTCGATAAGAAGGCCGATGAAGAAACCCATCCGAACTCCTACTGAGTCTGATGTGATAATCTCCGTACAGTCCGGTCTGTTCGTCTAAGACTATCGCATATCGGGCCTAGGGGGCGGCAAGCGTCAGTCCCCTAATAGAGGTATAAGTCGTGTCGGAGCGAAGCCCATTACACCCTGAGAAACTACTGGAACCTACCAGCAAATCTCGCTTGCCCTGGCCAGGGACTTTGCGTAATGGCTCTCTGACACAGCGCGATATCAACCCCCAATACCCGGAGAGACGAATCCTGTCTAACCGCCACTGCCTCCAAGTGCTCGGGACTGCACTCAACTGCTACCTGTTTGCACGACTCCTTTGAGCCGTGGTAGGGTAGCAATCTAAGAACAGTGGGACACACTCGAGGCGAAGTAGCAGTGTCAAGTCTGCGGACTATGTTGTACTCATGTCACCTGGGAACTGTTCATTGACGACTGGTATAAAACCAACCAACAGTTCCCTGTGAGTCCTGTCCGGTGTACCCGTAACCCAACGAGCACCTGCATACTATCTCCAGTACGACGTACTGACGGCTGTGGGACAGACCATCTCCCCAACTGGGATGAGAAGCGTACACACTAGTCTACTCCGGAGTATCGATGCTTTGTCTCGATAATCCAATGACTAGGGACCTGAATAAGGATGTGCTTGTGAACTACCCGGCCCCCACTAGTGTGACTGCCATCACAACGCTGGTAGTCAAACAAGATCCTAAGAGCTTTATCAATACGTATACTCCCATATTAAGATAGAAAAACCAAGTAGCATACTACCATGTTTAGCAAGACTGTTATATACATATGAATATCCCAAGCTTCCATTAAGTAATATACAAACTAGTATGATACAATTGTAGGGTTCTCAGGCACTCTAATGGAGTCTCACAAGTGATCAAACATGTACAAATCAAAATTTCCTTGTGCCTACAAACCCTAATACGGATCGTTAACTAGAAATCAAGGCGATGCAAGCTAGTAAACGGAATTATAGCTAAAGGGAAGGGGCTACAACCTTTGTAGATCCGGTCCTCCACCTCCTAAGCTCCGCGATGAAGTATCCTCGCTGTACAAATCGGATCTTGGGCTCTAGCGTCGGTTTCATCGGAGAAAAGCGGGTTAGGTCATCGACGACGATGCCGAAGATGATCTACGTCGAGGCATCGCTAGATCAAGCTCCAACTTCACCAAGTCAAGAAAACTTGTGAAGGAAACACCCTATACTACTTGGCAAGAGGTAGAGGATGAAGAAATAGGAAGTGGGTAGACTTTAGAATTGGATTTCTCACTAGTTTTCATTACTTGCCATTGGAGTAGCAAGCTTTCTTCATGGAAGAAGAAGATGAAGAAGAAGAAGATATGATAAGTCTTAATAAATTAGATAAAAAAAATCAATACTTATCATACTTTCAACTATAGTTAAGTGTAGAGAATTAACTTGGGTTAGTTAAATGGTTATGGTTAAGCATAACAACAAAAGAGGCCACTTAGTCAAAGCTTCAAGAATCTTCAACTAACAAACAAAAAGTCCACCATTTCTTCATTTATCCTTTCCAAAATGAAAAGGTAAATAAAGAAATAAATAAGAACAAACAAAACCCTAATCATTAACTTAACCATGGATCAATTCTTTACACTTAACCAAGCAAGCATGTATCATCAAACATGATACAATCAAGTGCACAAAACTATATCGCATATACAATGTGCACAAATCAAGTGAGAAAATCCTTTTAAAGTGAACCAATACTAGTTAATGCAAAGTAATATATCAAATATATAATTATACATTAAATCATTAAATCAACACTTGATTTAACGATCCGGTCATATCGCATATAACCGACTAGTATCATATGTATCGGCTTATCGAATCAATCCTTGATTCGACAACTAGGTTATATCGCATATAACCAATCGATACATTCATCGCGAGAATAGAATACGGTATCACATACACGCATTATTCTCGGTCACGCATATATCTCATATGCGCTCCTATTTCGTTTCGCTTGAGCAAGGAAACCTCTGTGTAGGACTCTAAAGACTCGTTAATACGCCGGCAGCAGATGATGATCATATCAAACACCCACAAGCCGCAAGCGGTCTGCTAAACGTAACGGCCACCCGGGTATTGAGCGATCAGAAGATCGACGAGCAAGCCCGCTCACACTCCTGTGAATCCAACCAGTAACACTTACCGTACAGTCCGGTCTGTTCGTCTGATATGTCGCATATCTCGCCTAGGGGTGGTAAAACGTCAGACCCCAATAGCTTGATAAGTCACGCTGATGTAAGGTCCATAACTTTTGTGAAACTACTGATAACTCTTACCAGTATATCACAGCAACCCTGGCCAGGGATTTCCTGTTATGGCCAGTCGAGCATAGCGCAACATCAACCCCCAATACTGGGAGAGACGAATCCTCTCCTATCGCTCATTGCCTCCATGTGAATCGGGACTGTACCCAAAAACCACCTGTTTGCACGACTCAGTAGAGCCGTGGTAGGGTGGAAATCAAAGCACAGTGGGAGACACACAAGAGTCTATGACGATCTCGGGTCAACAGACTAAGCTGTACCAGTGTCACCAGAGAACTGCCATCTGACGTGAGGTATAATACCATCTGGGAGTTCTCGGCGAGTCCGTTCAGTGTACCCAGTCTCTACTGAGCACCCGCATACCATCTTCGATGTCAAACACCAATGGATATGGGATCATCTATCGCCCATCGCATGGGTCGAGAAGATATGCGCTAGTCTACTCTGGAATATCGATGCCCCGTCTCGATATTCCCTCGACTAGGAACCTTTCAAGGATGTACTCATGGACTACCAGGCCCCACTAGTATGATCTGCATCATAGTCCTGGAAGTCGGGCACACATCCTAAAGGGCTTTATTAACATGTAATCAGAGAGACAGAAAGTATACACGTTAAGATAAAGAGCAACCAGATAGCATACTATCATGTCGAGCAAGAAAGTCCTACCTATATATGTCCCAGCATCCACTACAATATACATCCAATGTACAGTAATGGCCCCTAGGGCATACATATAACTAACAATCTCCCACTTGCACTAGGGCCATCTGTAGCAGTGGTTGCAGTATCACATACTCAACCATCCCCTAAAAATCTCTCTTTGGGAAAAGGCCTTCGTGAGTGGATCCGCCGTGTTGTCCTCTGAATCTACTCTCCTAACCTCGATCAACCTGGAGATCAACTATCTCCATGATCAGGTGACGCTGCCTCAGAATTTATCTGGGTCACCGATGGGACCAGGGTTCCAGGGCCGAAGCCACACTTCCATTGTCATACAATGGCAGGAACCTAGTTCATCTTATGAACCAATATACACCCAAACTGCCTCTTTGGTAGTATCTTAAACAGCGATGTTACCAGCCTTTATCGTCTAGTTTGCCATGGTATCTAGCTTGGAAATCTTCCAACATACCGTCCCTTTACTGAGGGTAAAGACAATGCCTGCGACTAACATTCAGTCGTCTTTATCACCCTGGAACCCTTCCAGTGATTCTCCCCAGGATCGATTGATACCATCTCACTACATCTAGTGAGAATCCTAGCATCCAATTACATCTATCTCATAGATGAAAACTCAGGATTTAGGAGGTATCAATTTGATCCTATTGGAGAATCTTTGTGATAAGCGGAGATTGACCGAGCGTAGTATAGGAAATCCTATTCCTATCAAGAGTATGTTGTCCACGTACAATACGAGGATGACCACCTTACTCTCTACTACCGTTTTATATATACAAGGTTCATCTACCATTTTGATGATGTCAAACTGTTTGACTATCACATCAAAACAGACGTTCCAACTCCGCGATGCCTGCTTTATCCTATAAAGCATCTTGCACACGCTTCCGCTGCTCCCACTGTATACGAGGCCCTCTGGCTGTGTTCTTATAGACGCACTCTTCTAAAACATTATTTAGAAAAGTAGTCATGGCACCCAACCACCAGATATCGCAGTTATGGTATGTAGCCGTGGCAAGTAGGATCTGGATGGACTTAAGCATATTCCCTGGAAAAAGGCTTCATCATTTTCCGTGCCTGGTCGATGACGAAAACCTTTAACAAGTTTAGCTTTGAAAGTCTCAACTTTTCCATGTACACCAAGTAATCTTCTCAAGATATACTTGCTCCTGATGGGGATTTAACCCTTCAGATATAGCAACCAAAGTCCATACTTTGTTGGGGTATAAGGATTCCATCTCAGATCACTAAGCATGTAGCCATTCTTACAGAGTCCCTACTCTTGATGGCCTGCTCGAATCTAGTTGGGTCATCATCTCATGATGCAATCCTCACTCCCACTGTCATCGAGAAACCGAGGTATCTCTCAGGCGGATGAGGAACCCTGCTAGATCGGCGGAGAGGCTGAGGTTCGTCGGGAACTATTGAATCTTTTGGTTCTGTCAAATCATCAGCTTTTGATTGTATAAATGGAACCTTTCCAGTTCTACATAACTGACCTTGCCTCGAGCTTGTCCAGATTTTTCTTTTTAGACATGGACTGGACAACCCCAAATCTTAACTAACATAAGAGATAGGCTCTTCCCATACCATATCTCATATGGAGTGGTAGGCACTGATTTGAATCGAACCTTATTCAATAGGTATGCAACTTCATAAGTGCATAACTCCCAAAAGGAAATAGGAAACTCAGTAGTACTCATCATAGAGCACACATATCTAATATTGTGTGATTGCTCCGCCCTGATACACCGTTGTGCTGTGGTGTATTCAGAGGAGTAATACGGAGAGAGAATCTCATTCTCCTTTAGAATGGTCCAGGAATGCCATGCACAAGTATTCTCCTCCCTGATCTCATCATAGGACATAATACTTATACCCGTATTTTGGTTCTCTACTTCTAACTTATATTCTGTGAATACCTCAAAAGCTTCGGACTTATGTTTCAGCAGGAACATACGACTGAATCTTGAGAGATTATCAGAGAATATAATGAAGTATAAAGAACCATTCGTGGCATGTGTAGACAGGAGACCTTACATACATCATCATGTATCAGTCTCAAGAGTTCATTAACTCTTTCTCTGTTTCCAGTAAACGGAGCTATGGTCATCTTATCTTTGTGACATGACTGGCAAGTTTCACAAGATGTAAATTTAAACTGATTTAAATATACATCTAAATGTAACTTCAGCCAGTCGGGTCGCATTGATATGACCTAGTCTACAATGCCTCAAGAAGAATTCGTTCATTTCTGAACTCTTCTTCCTGTGTGTGTTCAGTATACAAGGAACTGTAGTTTGATTTAGAACGTCAATGCTTTTAGATAACGTGCCTGAACCGATCAACTTTTGATATAGGAAATGTTCAAAACATTATCCATCAATACAAAATTTATCATTTCTTTACTAATAAAGAGACTGATATGATTTTGTATATCAGGTTCGGTATCTAATAGCATTTGTTCAGAATCAATGTATTGGTAATACAGGGTGACAGTGACCAACAGACTTGGCTGCAACACTTGCCCCGTTTTCTGTCTCATGAAACTTATCACCCGATCTCAGTTTTTCTACCCTTTTGTAGCCCTATGTAACAGATTACATATCTGGGATCCTGATCCGGTATCATATACCCAGGATGCAGAGGATACTGAGAAACAGTTCTTTGTAATGAACACACCCGAAGGAGATGCATCATATGCACTTTCTTCGTGTGGGCGGCATGGGAAATCTGGTATTCCCCAATTTCCTGCTCTGTCTTATAACAATTATAAGTTGGAGCGGGACCAACGTTCCCCAGCTCAGTATAACAAGCGGGTTTGGTCAATATTCCATTTTATTATCTTGATTAAGGCGTGACATGGTCGCTACTTGGAGAGAGAGAAGAAAACACTCAGCGTGCGCTCTTGCAAGATCAGACTGGTTATATATTTTATCTAATCAGGATGGCTCCCACTGTTTTTATCAAATCTTCCTTCAAACCTTAAAAGGAAAGACTAGCCGGGATTAATTACACTCTACAAGTTCGCCAATCTTTCAGCCAGGCCAGTGTCGGTACTTTGAGGGAGGTTCCCTGTGCTTTCGCACGGACCTAATTACAGTAAACCTCATTTTCCCAGAGCCGTAACCCCGTTGATACCTTTCTAGACACCTACTTGATCGGCTAATTGCAAAGTGCAAAACTCTCCCAGGAGTAACAATTACTCGCAGTGGGTATCGGGATCCAACTATCATATAGAAGGTATGCAATCTCATTGCAAATCTCAACACTTGAAACTCTCGATAAAGATTTTTACCCCTAGCACTTATGACCTTAACTATGGTCAACAAATCATAAGTACTAGTCAAGTTCTACCCGTCATTTCGTGATTAATTAGACCCACCCACATGACCCTTAACTAAAGTCAACAAAGTCACGCGACTGTCCTAACTAATCGCATCATATGCTATGTAGGAAGACATCACTTAGCTATCGTACACTGTGCCTTAACTATGGTCAACAAACACAGCACGAATACTAAGTACTCTACTTCCTAAAATGACGGAGGGTTGCGGCTGGTTTTTATGAAAACCTTTAACGCTTTGAACTTGATCTCGTTGCGGAATCAAATGGTTTTTAAATGGAATGTTTTTGAAGCTTTTCTAGTTTTGCTAAAGGGGTCACTCCCGGTGAAGGGATCGTCGGCCCTTTCCTCGTCGAATGAGGTGCGGGATATATCATATATATCATTGTGCAAAGCGGAAACTATAGAAGCTATCAAAAGACAAACCGAGTGATGTAGCATCTGCCAGTTATTGCTAAAGGAGTCACTCCCGGTGAAGGGATCTCGGTCCTTTCCCTATCGAATAAAGTGCAGGATGTTCTACAAGGAACACCGCGATGCAAAGCAAGAACTGTAGCTACCTGTTTTTATTTTGAAATTCGATTCCACAACATCAATTAAGTTTATTTTCTTTCATTAATCACATTAATGAATATCCCATCATATAAGTCCACCTAATCATCACAGATAAATATAACGTACGCTTATGCCAGCCTGGATGTCCCGTCTGCACCGTTAGGTTAGGTAACTAACGCCAGAGCGAGGCAGGGCTAGCGCGGGTGTAAAACATAAGCAACGTCTATATAATATATCATATATACTATATATAATATCTGTCACAGAACATCACATGATCACATCACAGATAACGCAGCAGAAAATACATATGAAATATTGGATATACTAGGACGTCCGTGTTTTCAATACGAGCCAGTATAAAACACGAATTCCACGGTCGTGATGAATAGCCAATCCCACACCCCTAGACCCCTACGAGAGCGGCAAGCAACCCTACCAATTCTAGGGTTAGGAGACCTGGACTCGACTCCTCGAGTTGGTCTCCCACTGGACCCTAGAACCCGGTTACCTGTGCTCCCCTCCTTGGGTCTATCCTAATGCGGAAAAGTAAATAATATACAAATGGTGACAACATCCGCAACCTGGAAGTGCCCCAATAAAAGAATATTACATTCAAGTTTTTACATGAATGAAAATGAAAAACACTCATCTTACATAAAAACCCCCCCGGCTATTCGAACACGACGATCCAACATAACATATCCAGCAACACATAACATCACATGTCATCAACGTAAGCAAATATGCGTATCCCAATTGTCGTTGACATATAGCAACGAAACCGGCGATATCACATATTACACTTACGGTCACAGAAAAGAAAGTGTAAAACTACAACAGTTGGAATCCGCAAACTCCTCAGACATCGCATGCCTGACCAAATGAATTACTTAGACATCACATGCCTAACAATTATAAACCCCGCATTTTAGTCTCATTATCGAAAACACTTTTCAATACCAAGTCGGGTAATTCAACAAGATTCCCGACATTCTGATCGAATGCTCGTCGCAAACTTTAGTAGGCGGCTGCACCCCCGACGCCGTCGACCAAGTGCACCAAGGCGGAACACCGCTGCCGCGAGCACCCAAATGGATGCTTTCGGCGACGGGGTTCTCCTACAGTCACTTGGTCGGGGCTATGGAGTGAGGCTGTCTATTAAGTTTACCTGGCGAGTATCCACGTACGCTACGTGATTGCGGCGGACTTTTGATCGCATCAAAATTCCGTGGCAACCGATCAAGTGAGACTAAACCGCTAGATTTACAACATTCATTCAGTTATCTCATAACTTTTTGTGAATTCCAAGTATTGTATCACATTCCGGATAAATAGAAAATGTTAAACTTTCCGATCGAACATTCGAACACCCAAGTTTTCCCGATACTGCTCAACACATGAAATAAGTCTAACAGCATTCAGTTCGTGCCTCAGTACCAACGGTCCAGCCGTAGAACGGTCAAGCCAACGCCTCACATGTGGCACGCCGTACTGTCCCAAACCCGAAGGTTCAAAGGGCAGTTCAAGACGGTCACATAATCGAGTTAAGGTTTGTTGTCTTCTAGAGGGTCCATCGCGTTACTTGCACTACTTAGAACGTCGTTAAACTACGGAAAAATCCAACAATTGGAAATTTCCCGGCTTGGAAAAAAGTGGGTATTTATATCCAGTCGAACTTTTTAACATATTCTAAAATACCCGGAAAAACACACTGACAAAATTAGACAATCCTATCGAAACACCGAGTCCCTAATACAACCCAAAAATGCAACTCTGGAAAAAAAAATATAAAATTCCCAGGAAAACTAGCACAGACAACTAAGAATTACTATGCAAAATTAGATGCACAAAACGACAAAATGGCCGCGGAACCGCCGCATGAGCATGCTCATGCCGCGGATCAGCGGCGCCTTTATGGAATCAGGTCCTCGAATTTTACAGTAATCCTTAGATCTTCCTGCTGATTTTTCTGAATATTTTTAATCTGAAAAAATCCACATTTTACAAAAAAGTCCAGAGAGCATGTTTAGGTTTGGGTTTTGATTCGATCGGACTTCTAGTTCCGTCTACGCATCGCCTAAGGCTCTAGCTAGGCTCTGATACCAGTGTAGGGTTCCCAGGCACTCTAATGGAGTCTCACAAGTGATCAAACATGTACAAATCAAAAATTCCTTATGCCTACAAACCCTAATACGGATCGTTAACTAGAAATCAAGGCGATGCAAGCTAGTAAACGGAATTATAGCTAAAGGGAAGGGGCTACAACCTTTGTAGATCCGGTCCTCCACCTCCTAAGCTCCGCGATGAAGTATCCTCGCTGTACAAATCGGATCTTGGGCTCTAGCGTCGGTTTCATCGGAGAAAAGCGGGCTAGGTCATCGACGATGATGCCGAAGATGATCTACGTCGAGGCATCGCTAGATCAAGCTCTAACTTCACCAAGTCAAGAAAACTTGTGAAGGAAACACCCTATACTACTTGGAAAGAGGTAGAGGATGAAGAAATAGGAAGTGGGTAGAGTTTAGGATTGGATTTCTCACTAGTTTTCATCACTTGCCATTGGAGTAGCAAGCTTTCTTCATGGAAGAAGAAGATGAAGAAGAAGAAGAAGATATGATAAGTCTTAATAAATTAGATAAAAAAATCAATACTTATCATACTTTCAACTATAGTTAAGTGTGGAGAATTAACTTGGGTTAGTTAAATGGTTAGGGTTAAGCATAACAACAAAAGAGGCCACTTAGTCAATGCTTCAAGAATCTTCAACTAACAAACAAAAAGTCCACCATTTCTTCATTTATCCTTTCCAAAATGAAAAGGTAAATAAAGAAATAAATAAGTAAACAAACAAAACCCTAATCATTAACTTAACCATGGATCAATTCTTTACACTTAACCAAGCAAGCATGTATCATCAAACATGATACAATCATGTGCACAAAACTATATCGCATATACAATGTGCACAAATCAAGTGAGAAAATCCTTTTAAAGTGAACCAATACTAGTTAATGCAAAGTAATATATCAAATATATAATTATACATTAAATCATTAAATCAACACTTGATTTAACGATCCGGTCATATCGCATATAACCGACTAGTATCATATGTATCGGCTTATCGAATCAATCCTTAATTCGACAACTAGGTTATATCGCATATAACCAATCGATACATTCATCGCGAGAATAGAATACGGTATCACATACACGCATTATTCTCGGTCCCGCACATATCTCATATGCGCTCCTATTTCGTTTCGCTTGAGCCAGGAAACCTCTGTGTAGGACTCTAAAGACTCGTTAATACGCCGGCAGCAGATGATGATCATATCAAACACCCACAAGCCGCAAGCGGTCTGCTAAACGTAACGGCCACCCGGGTATTGAGCGATCAGAAGATCGACGAGCAAGCCCGCTCACACTCCTGTGAATCCAACCAGTAACACTTACCGTACAGTCCGGTCTGTTCGTCTGATATGTCGCATATCTCGCCTAGGGGTGGTAAAACGTCAGACCCCAATAGCTTGATAAGTCACGCTGACGTAAGGTCCATAACTTTTGTGAAACTACTGATAACTCTTACCAGTATATCACAGCAACCCTGGCCAGGGATTTCCTGTTATGGCCAGTCGAGCATAGCGCAACATCAACCCCCAATACCGGGAGAGACGAATCCCCTCCTATCGCTCATTGCCTCCATATGAATCGGGACTGTACCCAAAAACCACCTGTTTGCACGACTCAGTAGAGCCGTGGTAGGGTGGAAATCAAAGCACAGTGGGAGACACATAAGACTCTATGACGATCTCGGGTCAACAGACTAAGCTATACCAGTGTCACCAGAGAACTGCCATCTGACGTGAGGTATAATACCATCTGGGAGTTCTCGGCGAGTCCGTTCAGTGTACCCAGTCTCTACTGAGCACCCGCATACCATCTTCGATGTCAAACACCAATGGATATGGGATCATCCATCGCCCATCGCATGGGTCGAGAAGATATGCGCTAGTCTACTCTGGAATATCGATGCCCCGTCTCGATATTCCCTCGACTAGGAACATTTCAAGGATGTACTCATGGACTACCCAGGCCCCACTAGTATGATCTGCATCATAGTCCTGGAAGTCGGGTACACATCCTAAAGGGCTTTATCAACATGTAATCAGAGAGACAGAAAGTATACATGTTAAGATAAAGAGCAACCAGATAGCATACTATCATGTCGAGCAAGAAAGTCCTACCTATATATGTCCCAGCATCCACTACAATATACATCCAATGTACAGTAATGGCCCCTAGGGCATACATATAACTAACAACAATAATGGCCCCTAGGGCATATACACTAACATCTCTCGGGCGGATGAGACTGCCTACTACTTCTGCGGAGCGGCGTAGAAATGTCCTGATCTTTCGAACCCTCTGGTTCTATTAAGCTTTCAGTAATAGCTCGTGGTTCTGGAATTTCTTCCTGTTCTATTGCGCTCCCACTTATCTGATTTTCCAAAAACTCAGTTTCCAAGAAGTGGGCATGACGAGAAACAAAAACCTTCTGTTCCTCATCGCAATAGTAGAAATATCCCTTGGAGTTCTTTGGATATCCCACAAACTTGCACCGTACTGAGCGTGCCTCGAGTTTGTCCGCATGCTGCTTTTTGACAAAAGCAGGACATCCCCATGTCTTAATGTGATTAAGATAGGGTCTCTTCCCACACCACATCTGATATGGTGTAGCAGGCACAGTCTTAGTTGGAACTCGGTTCAAAAGGTATGCAGCTGATTCTAGTGCACATCCCCCGAATGATCGCGGTAACTTAGCGTTACTCATCATGGAACGTACCATATCCAATAGGGTCCGATTCCGTCTCTCCGATACACCGTTATGTTGCGGAGTGTATGGAGGAGTAAGCTGAGAGAGAATTCTATTCTCTTTTAAATAATCCAGGAACTCGGCACTCAAGTATTCACCACCTCGATCAGATCTCAGTTTCTTGATACTTTTGCCAGTTTGTTTTTCTATTTCATTCTTATATTCCTAGAATTTTCCAAAGGCTTCGGATTTATGTTTCATTAAGAAGACATATCCGTACCTTGAAAAGTCATCCGTAAAAGTAATGAAGTAAGAATAACCACTTCGTACATGCGTAGACATTGGACCGCACAGGTCGCTGTGTACGAGTCCCAAGAGCTCGCTCGCTCTTACTCCGTGTCCAGTGAACGGAGTCTTTATCATCTTTCCTTTGAGACACGATTGACAAGTTGCATATGATTGATATTCGAACGAATCCAAGTATACTTCAGTATGTAACTTCATCAACCTTCTCTCATTGATGTGACCCAGTCTACAATGCCATAAGAAAGCGTGATTTGTTTCCGGAGACTTTCTTTTGTGTGTATTCTGGACATTGAAAATCTGTGGTTGGTTTAGTACGTATATACCATTGCTTAATGTACCTGACCAAATCAGAACATGATTAAGGTGAATGTTTACAACATTACTTACAAACGCAAATTCATAACCTTCTTTAGATATTAAAAATACAGAAATGATATTACAAGTTGCATTGGGTACAAAAAACCAATTACGTAAAACCAAAACATGTCCATCTGACATTCCCAGGTGATAGTCCCCGACGGCCTCAGCATCCATGCTAGCTCCATTTGCAACTTTGAGGGTCATATCACCTGCCTTCAAAGACCTACGCTTTCTCAATGCCTGCAATGAATTACAGATATGAGATCCTGACCCGGTATCCAATACTCAGGAAGTAGAGTTTATTGATAGACAGTTTTCAATAACATACACACCTGAAGCTGAAGCCGCAACTTGCTTCAGATCCTGGTTTCTGGCCTTCCAAGCCCTGCAATCTTTCTTCCAGTGTCCACTCTTGTGACAGTAAAAGCATTCTTCCTTATCCATAAGCTTTCCCACTACCTTTGTTGCCTTTGCCTTTCCCTTCGTATCCACTTTACTAACACCGCCCCTTGGTTTGGCGGGGGTTTTCTTCTTCTTTCCCTTGGCTTTCGCCTTGGACCTAGAAGTGGAAGATCCTCCTACAAACAAAGTGGATGTTTCCCTACCTTTCTGTAGGGTTCCCTCTGCACTCCTCAGCATGTTGAGGAGTTCTGAAAGTTCAACTTCCTTTTCTTGCAAGTTGAAGTTCAGGATAAACTGGGCGTAAGTGGAAGGAAGGGAGTGGAGAATCAAGTCCGTATAGAACTCATTCTCCAACACAGTCCCAAGGTCCGCGAGCTCCTCTATGTAGCCAATCATCTTAAGCACGTGTTCCGCTACCGATGATCCGACGGCCAATCTCGCCGAAAACAGCTTTTTCAACACTTCGTATCTGGCGATACGGGATTGCTCTCCATACAGTTCTTTTGTATAGAGAAATATGGATTCGAGGTCCATATTCTCGTGCCTCCTCTGATGTTCATTGTCCATAGAGGCAAGCACGAGGCACTTGGCCTTCGCTCAGTCGATTTCCAAAGTCTTACGGATTTCCCTATCCGCGACTTTGGTTTTGGGACCTGGGAAAGGGGGAGCTTTGGTGGTAAGGAGATACCCCAACTTGTCATAAGTGATTTCCATTTTGACATTCCTGAGCCAATCTTTGTAGTTTGGCCCTGCCAGTATGTTTTTATTTAGTAGTAACTTAAGTCCAGTCATGATATTTGGTCGCTGCAATTAGGAGAGAGAGAAGAAACACTTTAGCATGATGTGTTAGTGTATATGCCCTAGAGACCATTACTGTATCATACTAGTTTGTATATTACTTAATGGAAGCTTGGGATATTCACCTTGTATAGACAATCTTGCACAATATAGTAGCATGCTACTTGGTTTGTTTCTGCTTTAATGTGTACATGTGTTTATTTTAGTATATCACCTATACACATTAGTGGAGCCCTTAGGATCCTTGCTTGATTACCAGCGTTGTGATGGCAGTCACCCTAGTGGGGGCTGGGTAATCCACAAGCACATCCTTATGCAGGTCCCTAGTCATAGGACTATCGAGACAAGGCATCGATACTCCGGAGTAGACTAGCGTATGCGCTTCTCATCCCAGTATGGGAGACGGTCTGTCCCACAGCCATCAGTACGTCGTACGTGAGATAGTAAGCGGGTGCTCATTAGGTTACGAGTACACTGGACAGGACTCGTCGGGAACTGATGGTTGGTACTATACCTATCGTCAGTTGTCAGTTATCAGTTCCCAGGTGACATGAGTACAGCTTAGTCCGCTGACTTGACACTGTCACTTCGTCTCGAGTGCGTTCCTACTGTACTTAGATTACTACCCTACCACGACACAAAGGAGTCGTGCAAACATGTAGTAGTTGGGTGCAGTCCCGAAGCACTTGGAGGCAGTGACGGTTAGACAGGATTCGTGTCTCCCGGTATTGGGGGTTGATATCGCGCTGTGTCTAGGAGAACCATTACACAAAGTCCCTGGCCAGGGCAAGCGAGATATACTGGTAGGTTTCCAGGGAAGGGTTGTGTGTTGTGGGGGAGGTGTTATGTAAAGAGTTGGGGCTGATGTAACAGCTGTTGCTGCTGAAAATGTGTTGCTGCTGTCATAGGCTGATGAAGTTGATGTGAGTGTTGTTGTAGCTGAAACGTGTTGTTGTGAGTGTTGTTGTGGTGTGGTGTGTGGTGTTTTGTGTTGAAGCTATGGGCTGTTGTGATGCTATGGGCTGGTATGGTTGATGCTACAGCTGTTTTTATGGAGTTTGGTGGCTGTTGCAGCAGCTATTGCTGACCTTATGGCTGAAATTGGGCAGAATTTGGGCAGATGTGATGTTGGTGCTGCTGTTGATATAGCTACTGCTGAGCTATGGGGCTATAGGTGTTGCTGAAGTTGATTTTTGGTGGCTGAAAAGATGTGATATGGCTGATTTGTCTTTGGGCTGATGTGATGTTGGTCAGGGGTTGAAATGTGCTGATGTGTGGGGCTGAAATGAACTGTTTTGGTAAACTTTTTACCAAAAGATCCCACATTAACACGCAACTACTACTAAACACAGACTCAGGTGTTACAGTCTTCCCCCCTTTAAGAAGATTCGTCCCCGAATTTTAAAATATGCAACTACGCGCGCCTTCAAAAAGATGAGGGAATTTCTTCCGCATCTCTCCCTCGGCCTCCCAAGTGATCTCCTCACCTTTCGGGCTGCACCAAAGAACCTTCACCGACGGCAGGACTTTTGATCGAAGTTTCTTCACTTGCCGATCTAATATCTCAACTGGCTGCACGGTGAACGAAAGGTCGGGCTCAAGCTGAACGGTCTGATGCTGAATCGTATGGGAAGGGTCATGAAGATATCTGCGTAGCATTGACATGTGGAAGACGGGGTGAACATCTGAAAAGCTGGGTGGAAGCGCCAAACGATATGAAACTGCGCCGATGCACTCGAGGATCTCGAAGGGACCTACGAATCTAGGGCTAAGCTTTCCCTTTCGTCCAAATTGCAACACGCCCTTCATTGGAGAGACCCTCAGAAAGACTTGATCGCCAACCGCGAACTCTAATCTGCGACGGCGCCTATCTGCATACGATTTCTGCCTGCTCTGAGCTGCTCTCATCCGGTCTCGAATCAACTGTACTTTCTCGGTCGTCTCATGCACGACCTGCGGCCCAAAAATACTGCTCTCGCTCAGCTCAGTCCAACAGACGGGCGATCTGCATCTCCTCCCATACAATGCCTCGAAAGGTGCCATCTGAATAGTATCCTGGAAGCTGTTGTTGTAGGAGAACTCCACTAAAGGTAAATGACGATCCCAGCTACCTCCGAAGTCTAAAACACACGCTCGAAGCATGTCCTCGAGAGTCTGAATTGTCCGCTCTGACTGTCCGTCGGTCTGCGGATGAAATGCTGTGCTGAAACTCAAACGAGTGACCAATGCCTCCTGAAGTCTCTGCCATAGTCAGCTGGTAAACTGGGTGCCTCGATCTGACACGATACAAGTCGGTACGCCATGCAACCGCATGATCTCGTCGATGTAAAGCTGGGCATACTGAGCGAAGCTGAAAGTGGTCTTCACTGGCAGGAAGTGAGCCGCTTTCGTCAATCGATCCACGATCACCCAAATGGAGTCGTACCCTCAACTGGTCCTGGGTTGACCCACAATGAAGTCCATCGAAATTTGCTCCCATTTCCACTCTGGAATGGGCAAAGGCTGCAACTCTCCTGCTGGCCTCTGGTGCTCGGTCTTGACTTGCTGACAAGTCAGGCATCTCGATACGAAGTCGGTGACATCCCGTCCCACCAATAGACATCTCTCAAATCACGGTACATTTTGGTGGAACCTGGATGAACGCTGTATGTAGATCTATGCGCCTCGTCAAGAATCTCACGCCGTAGCCCCTCGGAATCTGGTACGCACAATCGAGTCCCAATTCGTAGTACTCCCTGATCGTCAATCATGAACTCGGAATCTCTGCCCTGCCTAATCTGCTTCATGATCTCTGTGAGTCGGTCATCACTGGACTGTGTCTCTCGAATACGGTCAAGTAACTGCGGACGTGCATGAACATGCGCAAGCTGTCCCCCTGTCGGAGTGAACTCGAACTTAACTCGGCTGTCGCATAATGTCTGCCAATCTGCTGACGACTGCCTCTGCACTGCGCATATATAAGATAGACTACCCCCGGGCCTCCTGCTCAGAGCATCCGCTACTACATTTGCCTTGCCCGGGTGGTATAAGATCTCACAGTCGTAATCTTTCACCAGTTCCATCCAACGACGCTGTCTCAGATTCAGGTCTCGCTGCTGAAATATATATTTTAAGCTCATGTGGTCAGTGAATATCTGGCACGACTCGCCGTATAGGTAATGTCGCCAGATCTTAAGTGCAAAGACCACTGCAGCCATCTCCAAATCATGAGTGGGGTAGTTCTGTTCATGTTTCTTCAATTGCCGGGAAGCATATGCGATCACCCTGTCTTGCTGCATCAATACACATCCTAGCCCCACCCGTGAAGCGTCATAATAAACCATGAATCTGCCTGATCCTGAAGGCAATGATAATAATGGTGCCGTAGTCAAACAGGTCCGTAGTTGCTGAAAACTGTGCTCGCACTCCTCCGTCCAAACGAAAGGAACTCCCTTCCGGGTCAAACCAGTCAAAGGTGCAGCAATACGGGAGAAATCCTGTACAAATCGCCTGTAGTAGCCTGCCAGGCCTAGAAAACTACGGATCTCCGTAACCGATGTCGGTCTGGGCCACTGCTGGACGGCCTAGATCTTCTTCGGGTCCGTACATATGCCGTCTCTCATAATCACGTGACCCAAGAAACCAACGCTGTCCAATCAGAATGCACACTTAGAAAATTTTGCGAAAAGCTGGTGCTCCCTCAAGGTCTGCAAAGTCATCCGCAAATGCTGCTCGTGCTCCTCTCGGCTCCGGGAATACACCAAAATATCGTCGATGAACACGATGATGAACAAGTCAAGATACGGCCTGAATGTACGGTTCATCAAATCCATGAACGCAGCTGGGGCGTTTGTGAGTCCGAACGACATCACCAGAAATTCATAGTGGCCATAGCGTGTACGGAATGCTGTCTTCGGTACATCCTCCTGTCGGACTCGCTGCTGATGGTATCCCGATCGCAAGTCGATCCTAGAAAAATAACCCGCACCCTGAAGCTGGTCGAACAAATCATCAATACGTGGTAACGGATATCTGTTCCGTACGGTAACCTTGTTCAGCTGGCGGTAGTCGATACATAAGCGCAAACTTCCGTCCTTCTTTTTGACAAACAGGACCGGAGCACCCCATGGAGAAACATTAGGTCGAATAAGGCCCTTATCTAACAAATCTTGTAGCTGAACCTTCAATTCACTAAGTTCCGCCGGGGCCATCCGATAAGGCGGTATAGAAATAGGCCCCGAGCCAGGAATCAAATCAATACAGAACTCGACATCGCGCTCAGGCGGCAGTCCAGGCAGCTCATCAGGGAAAACATCAGGGAACTCACAAACAACCGGGACCTGGTCCAATGGAACATCTGTAGATCTAGTATCACTGACATAAGCCAAGAATCCCTGACATCCCTTTCTCAACAGCTGAACAGCACAAAGAGAAGAAATCAACATGTGAGGGGTGGCACCACGGTCCCCCTTCATAACAAAAACCGACTCGCCGGGAAAACAAAATCTAACTATCTTCTCGCGGCAGTCCACAGACGCATAGCACGTGGCTAACCAATCCATGCCCAAAAGGACGTCGAAGTCCAACATCTCAAGAAGGATTAAGTCGACAGGCAGCTCTCGCTCGCCAATACGGACGGTACAGGATCGGAACACGTGCCAAGCAACAAATGACTCTCCCACAGGAGTGGTCACAACAAGCGGCTGATCTAACGATGACGACTCACAACCCATCATCGGTGCAAAGTGTGAAGAGACATACGAATGTGTGGAACCTGGGTCGAATAATACCCGTGCATCGAAAGAACAAACTGATAAGGTACCTGTCACAACGGCGTTGGATGCCTGCGCATCCTGCTGTGTCAAAGCGAACACTCGGGCCTGTCCTTCACCGATAGCGGGCTGTCCTTGGCCTCGACCTCTGCCTCCTCGTCCTTTCTGGATTGGTCTGCCGCATCCACGGCCTCTGGTTGCACCTAGCTGACGTGGAGCATTGCTTGTGGCAGGAAGTAAATCTCTCTGAGGAGGGGGCGGTGATGGTGGTAGGGTCACATTCGGAACTGTCGCCGCTCCCTGTCGTCTCGTTGGACAATCACTAACACGATGGTGCAGACTCCCGCACCCATAACATCCTGGCGATGACTGCTGTCCCTGTGTGTATATCCATACAGCTGACCGCGTCCAAACCCTCTGCCGGCCCTATCTCTCGGAAGGAATCTGGCATGCTGCCTCTGATCTGGCTTGCCGGTACGAATCCTCTTCGGCCCGGGAACAGCCAAAGTCGCTGAAATGCGTGCCTCCATCCGCAATGCCATATACATAGCCGCTGAATAAGTGTCGAATTGCTGGGCGCCAATGGCAAGATATAGTTGGGCATCAAGTCCCTATATGAACCTCTTCACCCTCTTCGCTTCGGTATCCACCAGATACGGAGCATATCGGGACAACTGTGTAAACTGGACGTCATACTCAGACACCGTCATCCCTGGTGTCTTGATCAAGGTCTCAAAACTACGAGCTCTGGCGTCATGAACGCTTTCCGGAAGGAAACGGTCTAGAAAAACTGCTGTGAACTCGGTCCAGGTCATGGACGGTAGACCTGCAGCTCGACCTCTCAGAACCGACTCCCACCATATCTGTGCGAGGCCCTCTAGTCGGAAACTTGCCAGCTCTACCCATCGATCATCAGAACACCTCAGCGAGTGGCAGATTTTGGCCAAACTGTCAAGGAACGTCTGCGGGTCCTCTGCTACATCGGTACCCATGAAGACTGGAGGTCTCAGCCTCATGAACTCCTGTAGCGAAACCGGGATGGTCACAGTGGTAGTAGTAGGAGCAGGTATCATAGTAGTCTGGAATGTAGTGGGTACGTCCTCCGGCCTCGGTGCACGACTGGCCGCAACTAAGGATCCCACCATCTGACGTAGCTCCTTCATACTCCCCATCATCTGTCACAGCTCGTCCATACCAGTCTCTAGCCTATCCACACGGCCTGGGGAAGGCAGATCAGTCTGTCCCTGCGGTGTAGGCATACTACCCTGCTCAGTCCTAGTCTCGGACGAGCCAGCTCGAATCTTGTCTCGGGCGGCAGCCCTCTGCGCTCTGGTAGTCTTCGGCGGCATAGTAGCTGGTACAAGAACAGGACAATAAGATCGGTGCAATAGGATCGTAGGATATACGGAATTGAAGAAGGAATTTAAAGCAATTATATCCTAAAGTCACCTAGGCGGAGTACCGCATCGCAAGTATGCCGCGGACATACGTACGCTACGCTACCCTGCTTAAGTCACTTACTCCATCTACTAAGGGTCATCCTACACTCGGAAAGGTGAAACCTATCGCTCTGATACCAACTTTGTCACGACCCGCAAGGTACGGAACGCGACCGGCACTTAAGTTACGAAACGTCTCTAGGCATCCATAAAATAAGTAAGCCGAAGCCCAGAATACAAAACCCAATTAAGAATTTGAGTGAAGGAAAACCAATTTATTCAAAACATTTTTCACCATTAATCCACATCAAGTCCCTTTTTAAAATATCCTTCCTCTTTCCAAAATTCCTGCAGAATTTCCTTTGTAAACCAGGCCCCAAACGGGCGCAAAACCGAAATATGAATAAATAACATGAATATGGCATCCCCAAGCGGGAGCTAGCTCTTCGCTTCAAGGCAGTCACAAATCCCACGCAATGTAAAACAACAATATGCATAAATAAGTATGAAGCATGGGTAAAATAACATGTCGACTCAAGTGAGCTCGACCCCAAATAACATATCATAAAATCCCCAAGTCTCACAACCTCGTCTCTAGGTCAATATACAGTAATCCAAATAACTGGTACAGCTGAAATAGTAGTAGCAGCAGTGGCAGCAGTAGATGGAGTACTCTAGATACAATGAGCATATATAAGGTGGTACAAAATGATAACAACCCACCTATGAGCAAAAGCCTCGAGTCCAGACAAAAAGGGCAAAATGAGCCAAAGTGTCCGTCGCTACAGTGCTGACAGAACGGACCTGCAGAAAAGCTGGGGCACAACGGGGGGGAGTTGCCAGCTCGTGAGTAATAAATAACATTTACTAAGGCTATCGTATGCATGCACACAAGTATTCTAGCATCTCTAACAGGTATGGCTATGTGTACTAGCAGGTATGTATGCATCATCAGGGTTCTAACCAGTATGTCACATGGATGCAATAACAGGTATGTATGCCACATGAGTCAACTCAAGATCTCATCATGAAGGTATAAAAATTGCTCCTTCATTTGTTTTTTTGAAACTCATAATATTCATAAAAAAAACCTGTGTCCAGCAACGACACCACAAAACTGTTTAAATCCCATATATCCATGTCAAGTATCTCTGGCCTCAGCCGTCTGGCTGATCCATGTCAAATATCCATATCTCAATCTAGCGGCCACGGTCAGTATCCTCTGGATATCCGCCGAGCCAAATGAAATCACCGGTAGGTAATCCGTCCCCTGCCAGGCTCAACACCATCTCCTGCGATCTTCTTGCCCCGGGGTACTGTACCGGGCCCACCATGTACCCGAGACGGTACATCACCTCCTTGAAACGGGTCTAGAAAACCACAGCAAACTCATGGTGGACGACACTTTACATCACTAGAAAACCGCAACTCTTATATTTAAAAGATCGTAAGTTTGAAAATCTTGCGGCTTTCCCCGAAATCCAGAAATATCGTAAATCTCATGAAATCATCATTGGTGCATATGTCAATGATAATGAATGCATAAGGTATCAATTTGCAATGTATGATTTATACTAAGCATGAGCAAGTGAATTAATGCATATACACGAGGATAGCAATTCTTATGATTTCATTTTAAATATTTATTGCAATAGCACAGTTCTAAGCAATTAACATGTTTCAGATTTGTAGTTATCTAGTGTCGTGACATGGCAATTACCAGGGTGTGTGTCCACATGAATAGTGTTCGTGCTGCATATAAAAACCTGGTAATGGTGCATGTGTCCTACAAATGAGTTTGTGTATATGGGTACAACATATTGATCTAATTGCAGCAATTATCATGCAAGTATTATTATTCTAATGTCATAAGTAAATATCAAGTCTACTATTTTCCAGTTTACTAAATCTATCGGGCGACTTGCGCCATCCAAACAATCGTCCCCCGTAGATGTTAAATCTACTCACCCGTGGTCCCGTGTTAGGTATGTCCGACCACCTGCTTCCCTTTCTCCGCTCGAAGTCCCTGCCAGCGAACCTAGAATTTACAAATGTCACCATATAAGGAAAAATCCTGCAAAACACGATATATCTATAAAAAGGATACGCGTGCGTGAAACTAAACGCGCATGCACACGACACGACGCGACGCGCACAAACCCACCAGAACCTACGCCGATGCGCTGTGTCGCGCAGAGCGCCACAGAACCACGCGTATCACGCGCGTGTCGCACGAGACTTAAAACATCGGAAACACGTTATTAGCTCCAGATTTTGCCTCTGGAACAAACTTAAAAAGTTGCAGGTACCAACAGACTAATATACCCAGAAGAACCCTACACCTAAAAATCCAACACCCTACCCCCTACTCTGGTCGCAAATTGCTGCCAGAACTATTAAATCGGCTGCCTCCAATGTGAGGTGGGTCCCCGTGCTTTTTGTGTGTGTCTCTGCTAGTCTCACTATGCTATAGTCTCCTCAATTTTTACCTGAGTGGATCGGGTCAAAAGCAGATTTCAGAAAGGCTAAAAAGTCGCTAAAACTGCTAATTTACGCCAAGTCGGATAAATCGGGTATTTTTATGATATCTAGGGAAATTCTCTAGTTAACTGGTCTCAACAGCACCTACTTGGGTTACTCTAACCATCACAACCATTACATTCTCAAAATTCTCTTAATTCACCCAAAATTACCACTAAAGCATGCAATAAACACCAACTAAGCTAGATGACCATAACTTTAGCAATTAGGAGACGGGTTAAGGGGGTTATACCTCAAAAGACCCTAGATGAAGGAGAAGAGAAGGAGTAGGAGAGTGTGAGCTGTTGCTACAACTCCTGGTGTTGCAAAACTTGACTGGAAATGAGCTGTGATGGGCAGCAGAGGCTGATCTCTAACTGGCTGAAGCTGATGCTGTTTCAGTTGCTTTGTTTTGGAGCTGAAATGTTGTTGTTGTTGTTTGTTGCAGTGGCAAGGGTTGAGGTAATGTTAAGGGAAGGGTTGTGTGTTCTGGGGGAGGTGTTATGTAAAGAGTTGGGGCTGATGTAACAGCTGTTGCTGCTGAAAATGTGTTGCTGCTGTCATAGGCTGATGAAGTTGATGTGAGTGTTGTTGTAGCTGAAACGTGTTGTTGTGAGTGTTAGTGTGGTGTGGTGTGTGGTGTTTTGTGTTGAAGCTATGGGCTGGTGTGATGCTATGGGCCGGTATGGTTGATGTTGCAGCTGTTTTTATGGAGTTTGGGTGTTGCAGCTGCTATTGCTGACCTTATTGCTGAAATTGGGCAGAATTTGGGCTGATGTGATGTTGGTGCTGCTGTTGATATAGCTACTGCTGAGCTATGGGGCTATAGTTGTCGCTGAAGTTGATTTTTGGTGGCTGAAAAGATGTGATATGGCTGATTTGTCTTTGGGCTGATGTGATGTTGGTCAGGGGTTGAAATGTGCTGATGTGTAGGGCTGAAATGAGCTGTTTTGGTAAACTTTTTACCAAAAGATCCCACATTAACACGCAACTACTACTAAACACAGACTCAGGTGTTACATATCATCGCGTGACAAAACTGAAGGAATCCTACCAGAATTATCACACTCAAAATGGTATGCAGCGCTAGCAAGTTTCGGTTTCTTATGAAACTCCCGATGTGGATTTTTGCCCCATGCTCTTATGACCTTGACTTTGGCCAACAAATTATAAGTCACATGTCAAGTTCTACCCGTCATTCTCCAGGTTAATTTGAACCCACCCGCACATACCCTTGACTTTGGCTAACAAGGCAGTACGACTGTCCCAAACCAACACATCTATCTATGTTGCACATGAATACCCAATAGCAACCAATCACCATGCCTTGACTTTGGCCAACAAACATAGCTTGAATACTTATTGACTATCCATGTGAAACGACGGAGGGCCACGAATGGTTTTGGCGAAACCGTGAACATAGTGAACTTGATATAATCAAAGGAACGAGATAGCTTTCAACAGGAGTGGTTCAAGCTCCGCATTTAAAAGCTGGTTTTGAAAAGAACCCAGTAGTTTTGAAAGTGTTCCAACGACTTTTACTTGGTTTATTTTTCTTGCATTAATTTTAATGCGTCCCATCAATTAATCATACCATTGCAGAAAACAACGAAAAATATGACGTACGCTTATGCCATCCGCATACGCCGCGGGGTCCCGTCATCACCCGTTAGGTTACTTAACTAACGACAGAGCGGGGACTGGACTTGCGCGGATGCAAAACATAAGCAACGCCTAAATAGATATCATATATATAGATAAATACATTCGTCACATGCAATGATAGCCATTCCAGATCACAGATGAACACATTGGATATACTAGGAATCCGCATTTCGTACGAGCCTGTAACGAAGAGCGGATTACACGGTCGCGATGAGTAGCAAAACCCCACCCTAGACCCCTACGGGTATGGCAAACTACCCGCCAAGTACCCGAAGCGAAGCAACCTCCCTCAACACCGTGGGTAGGCCACTCGGCACTTCGAGATACCCGGTAATTTGTGCACCCCACCTTGGGTCTATCCTAGGAGCAAAAACAGTAAAAGAAATTATACAATGACAGCTACAACCTCATCCCTGTTGTGCGGCCATATAAATAATATTACATCAAATTACATATTGCATGAATTGAAAGAATAAGAAAACTCTCATCTCACAACCCTCGGCTATTCATCCGCGACAATCCAACGAATTCATATACACAAACCATCAAAATTACAGATCACAGATTTGTATAATCCCCACTAATCGACGTATAGCGATTAGCAGACGTTCAATACATATATCACATCACAGATATAACCCATTAGCCAAAGTCTACAGAAAATCGATCAAAATACGGATTTGTAACCACCCCAAAAACAAACTTGTTCTCTGGATATTCTGGGCAGAAACAAACCATCTCAAAAATCACAAAACACCAACAGAAGAAAACTGCAGGAGAAACGATCCACCGCCGAGTCAACTCGGCCGTGGATCCGCGGCAGGAGTAAGCTCTTGCCGCGGAACCGCGGTGAGTTGGTCGACTCACTAGATCGTTTTTCTTGCCTGTTCTAACAAAAGCCTGAGCCGATTTTTAGTACATGATTTATTATTTTTTGAGCAGAAATAAAAATCGGCAGAAACTTGGATTTTAGAAAACGTGTTTTGCGATTTTTTCCGATCGAAGTTCTAGATACTTTGCTAACTTGCCAGTTTGTGTTTAGCTAGGCTCTGATACCCCTGTAAGTCCATATTGCAAACCCCTGTGCTTATGGGGAGGCGGAAACGGTATAAAAAACGGATTTTTACAACACTAGGCAACATGGACTACACTAAATGAGGGATCTTTACTAAACATAAACTAACTACCAAGCTAAAAGAGTTAGCTACTCGGTTAAGAGGTTATACCTAAGTCTTGAAGTCCTTCTCTTCTTGCTCCTTGGAGTGAGATGAATGGGTTCTCCTCGTCGCCATCTCTTGCCAAAGAAAGATCCACCCGAGGGCCTCTACCTTTGGCTCCAACCTCAAACTAGAAGTAACTAAGGTGCTTCGTGTGCTAAACCTTGAACCTTAGAAAAAGTAGAGAGTAATTTTGAAGGTTTTATCTCAAGCTCAATGGTTCTCAACTCATGAGAGGGGAGAGCTTTGAGAGAGAGGAAGAGGATGAGAGAGAATGAGAATGATAGAATGAGAAGATAAATCCAACCTTCCCACATATATGTCAATTATGATAATTAAATAATTAACTAAAGATAATTGTGATGGTTAATCTTGAAATGACCATTATCATTTCACATTAATTACTTTTGCAAGAATCAAAGAACATCTTTCATATGAAATGATGATGGTCAAATTGTCAACATAGGTCAACATGTCAAACATAGTCAAATGGTCAACAAGCCTAACCATAACACAATTATAATTAATTAATATTAATAATCATATTTCATAAATAAACATTAGGGTTAAGAAAAAGACAATGGTCATCAACCCTAATGAAAGTCTTCTGCCTCTGCCTCAGTCAACTGTGCATACACACCCGTATCAGTGTTCCGAGGAACACGAATATAATGAGATAAAAATAATCCCGAAACATATACTAGGATCTGGCATAAACCAAAGCCCGCTAGTATAAGCTGTCCGGACACCAAACATGCACAAGTGCGCGGATGTGAACGAACCCCGTCGCAAAACCATGCGACCTCTACTCATTTTGCCTAAAGGCGAATAACCCTCTGTGTGGGACTCTAAAGACTCGACACTACACTGGCAGTGGGTTTAACCACAGACCGCAAGCGGGACTAGCTGTACGTAACGGTCCCCAGGTAGATGCCGATAAGAAGACTGACGAGGTAAACCCATCTGAACTCCTACTAAGCCTGAATGTGACAGTCTCCGTACAGTCCGGCCTGTTCGTCTAAGAGTATCGCATGGCGGGCCTAGGGGGCGGTAAACGTCAGTCCCCTAATAGAGGTATGTAAGTCCACGTTGCCTACCCCGGTGCTTGCGGGGAGGCGGAAACGGTATAAAAATCGGATTTTTATCGAACTAGGCAACATGGACTATCAAAAGGAGGAACTTTGCTAAACAAAAACTAACTACAAGCTAACTAATTTTAGCTACATGGAAGAAAGGTTATACCTTGGGCTTTATGTCCTTCTCTCCTTGCTCCTTGAAGTGGAAGAAAGTGATCACCTTGTCGCCTTCTCTAGTCGAAGAAGGATCCACCCGAGAGCCTCAACCTTTGGCTTCAACTTCAAGCTAGAAGTAACTAAGATGCTTGGAGTGCTAATCCTAAAACCTTAGAAGAGAGTAGAGATTATTTTAGAGAGGTTTATCTCAAGCTCAAGTGTTTCTCAACTCATGAGAGGGAAGAGCTAGAGAGAGAGGAAGTGGAGGAGAGAGAATCTATATGATAGAATGAGAAAGAATAATGAACCATCCTCTCATATATGTGTGAATTATGAAAATAGATAATTAGCAAGATAATTGTCAAGGTTAATTAAGACTTGACCATTATCATTTCACATTAAATGCAAATTGCAAGGATCAAAGAGCATCTTTTATATGGAATGATGATGGTCAACATGTCAACCTAAGTCAACAAGGCAAGATAGTCAAATGGTCAACAACACTAACCATGCACAATTATATTTAACTAATATCAATTAATCATAATACAGACATAAGCATTAGGGTTAAGAAAATGACAATGGTCATCAACCCTAATCAAAGTCCTCTCCCTCTGTCTCAGTCAACTGTGCATACGCACCCGTATTCGTGATCCGAGGAACACGAATGCAATGAGATAAAACCAATCCCAAATCATATACTAGGATCTGGCTTAAACCAAAGTCCGCTAGTATAAGCTGTCCGGATAGCAAACGTGCACAAGTGCGCGGATGTGAACGAACCCTGTCGCAAAATCCTGCGACCTCTACTCATTTTTCCTAAAGGCGAATAACTCTCTGTGTGGGATTCTAAAGACTCGACACTACGCTGGCAGTGGGTTTAACTACAGACCGCAAGCGGCACTAGCTGTACGTAACGGTCCCCAGGTAGATGTCGATAAGAAGACTGACGAGGTGAACGCATCTGAACTCCTACTGAGCCTGAATGTGACAGTCTCCGTACAGTCCGGTCTGTTCGTCTGATACATCGCATGGCGGGCCTAGGGTGGCGGTAAACGTCAGTCCCCTAATAGCGGTACAAGTTGTGTCGGAGTGTAGCCCAGAACACTCTGAGATAACACTGGAAACCTACCAGTATATCTCGCTTGCCCTGGCCAGGGACTACTTGTGTAATGGCTCTCCTGTACACAGCGCGATGTCAACCCCCAATACCGGAAGAGATGAATCCTGTCTAACCGTCACTGCCTCCAAGTGCTTCGGGACTGCACCCAACTACTACCTGTTTGCACGACTCCTTTGAGCCGTGGTAGGCTAGTAATCAAAGTACAGAAGGAACACACTCGAGGCAAAGTGACAGTGTCAAGTCAGCGGACTAAGCTGTACTCATGTCACCTGGGAACTGATAACTGACGATAGGTATAATACCAACCAACAGTTCCCGACGAGTCCTGTCCAGTGTACTCGTAACCTAACGAGCACCCGCATACTATCTCAAGTACGACGTACTGACGGCTGTGGGACAGACCGTCTCCCACGCTGGGATGAGAAGTGCATACGCTAGTCTACTCCGGAGTATCGATGCCCTGTCTCGATAGTCCTACGACTAGGGACCTGTATAAGGATGTGCTTATGGATTACCTAGCCCCCACGAGTGTGAGCGTCATCACAACGCTGGTAATCAAGCAAAGATCCTAAGGGCTCTACTAATATGTATAGGTGATATAATAAAAGAAACACATGTACACATTAAAACAGAGACAAACCAAGTAGCATACTACCATTTCGAGCAAGATTGTATATACAACTGTGAATATCCTAAGCTTCCATCAAGTAATATACATACTAGTATGATACAGTAATGGCCTCTAGGGCATATACATTAACAATCTCCCACTTGCACTAAGGCCATGTACTGGCGTATCGAAGACCTTTCATCTCGATCAGCCGCTCGAACTGAGTTTGAGGTAAGGCCTTCGTGAATGGAACTGCAGTGTTATCTTCTGAAGCAATCCTCCGAACCTCGATCTCTTGGCGATCCACGATCTCCCTGATCATGTGATACCGCCTCAAGATGTGTCTGGATTTCTGATGGGACTTGAGTTCCTTCGCTAAAGATATAGCCCCGTTGTTGTCGCAAAACAGAGGTATTGGATCAACAATAGACGGAACCACCTGAAGTTCTTTCAAGAACTTCCTCATCCAGACAGCTTCTTTTGCGGCATCAGATGCAGCGATGTATTCCGCTTCCATAGTCGAGTCAGCAACGGTTTCCTGTTTGGAACTCTTCCAACACACCGCCCCTCCATTGAGGGTAAAGACAAAACCCGACATGGACTTGGAATCATCCTTGTCACTCTGGAAGCTGGAGTCAGCAAAGGCCTCAATCTGGAGGTCTTTTCCGCCATACACCAAGAACATCTCCTTAGTCCTTCTAAGGTACTTGAGAATGTTCTTTACCGCTATCCAATATTTCTCCCCAGGGTTTGACTGATACCTGCTTAACACACTCAGTGCATAAGCCACATATGGTCTGGTACACAACATTGCATACATTATAGAGCCTACCGCAGAAGCGTAGGGTATAATAGACATGCGTTCCCTCTCCAAATCAGTCTTGGGAGACATCTCTTTGGAGAGGGTGATCCCGTGACAAGCCGGTAGATTACCGCGCTTGGAATCTTCCATACTGAATCTTTTCAGTATGGTGTCGATGTACTTGGACTGTGAGAGTCCTAAAATCCTCTTGGATCTGTCACGGCAGATCCGGATCCCCAGAATGTATGAGGCATCACCCAGGTCTTTCATGGAGAACCTGTGTGACAAGAACCCTTTGACAGATTGTAGCATAGGAATGTCATTTCCTATTAAGAGAATGTCATCCACGTATAAAACGAGAAATACTATAGTTCTCGCTACAAATCTACAATAGATGCATGGTTCATCTGGATTTTTGATAAAGCAAAATTCCTTGACCGTCTCATCAAAACAGATGTTCCAACTCCGCGATGCCTGCTTTAGTCCATAAATGGACATAAGCAACTTGCACACCTTTCCGCTGCTCCCACGCTGAATGAAACCCTCTGGCTGGTCCATATAGACACACTCCTCTAAATTTCCATTTAGAAAAGCTGTCTTTACGTCCATCTGCAAAATCTCATAATCGGGGAAGGCAGCAACGGCAAGAAGGATCCGAATGGATTTCAGCATAGCTGCTGGGGAAAAGGTTTCGTCATAGTCCAAACCAGGTCGCTGACGAAAACCCTTTGCAACCAGTCTAGCTTTATAGGTCTCAACCTGTCCATATACACCAATCATCCTTTTGAAGATCCACTTGCATCCTACGGGTTTTACCCCATCTGGAGCAATGTCCAACGTCTATACTTTGTTGGTGTACATGGACTCCATTTCGGTCCACATTGCATCCAGCCATTTTACCGAGTCAACGCTCTGAATGGATTGCTGGAAGCTAGTAGGCTCATCACAATCTATGATGCAATCTTCTCTATCCCCGTCTATGAGAAAACCGTAGTATCTCTCGGGCGGATGAGACTGCCTACTACTCCTGCGGAGTAGCATGGGAATGTCCTGATCTTTCGAACCCTCTGGTTCTACTAAGCTTTCAGTAATAGCTCATGGTTCTGGAATTTCTTCCAGTTCTATTGCGCTCCCAATAATTTCCTTTTCCAAGAACTGGTGTTCTAGAAAGTGGGCATGGCGAGAAACAAAAACCTTTTGTTCCTCTTCGCAACAGAAGAAATATTCCTTGGAGTTCTTTGGATATCCCACAAACTTGCACTGTACTGAGCGTGCCTCGAGCTTGTCCGCATGCTGCTTTTTGACAAAAGCTGGACATCCCCATGTCTTAATGTGATTAAGATAGGGTCTCTTCCCACACCACATCTGATATGGTGTAGTAGGCACAGTCTTAGTTGGAACTCGGTTCAAAAGGTATGCAGCTGATTCTAGCGCATATCCCCAGAACGATCACGGTAACTCAGCGTTACTCATCATGGACCGTACCATATCCAATAGGGTTCGGTTCAGTCTCTCCGATACACCGTTGTGTTGCGGAGTGTATGGAGGAGTAAGCTGAGAGAGAATTCCATTCTCTTTTAAGTAACCCAGAAACACGGCACTCAAGTATTCACCACCTCGATCAGATCTCAGTGCCTTGATACTTTTGCCTGTTTGTTTTTCTACTTCATTCTTGTATTCGTGGAATTTTTCATAAGCCTCGGATTTATGTTTCATTAAGAAGACATATCCGTACCTTGAAAAGTCATCCGTAAAAGTAATGAAGTAAGAATAACCGCTTCATGCAGGCGTAGACATTGGACCGCACACGTCGCTGTGTATGAGTCCCAAGAGCTCGCTCGCTCTTACTCCATGTCCAGTGAACGGAGTCTTTGTCATCTTTCCTTTGAGACAGGATTGACAAGTTGCATACGATTGATATTCGAACGGATCCAAATATCCTTCTGTATGTAACTTCGTGAACCTTCTCTCATTGATGTGACCTAGTCTACAATGCCATAAGAAAGTTTTATTGATTTCTGGAGACTTTCTTTTGTGTGTATTCTGGACATTGAAAATCTGTGGTTGGTTTAATACGTATATACCGTTGTTTAATGTACCTGACCCAATCAAAACTTGATTAAGGTGAATGTTCACAACATTACTTACAGATGCAAATTCATAACCTTCTTTAGACAATAAAGATACAGAAATGATATTACATGTTGCATTTGGTACAAAATAACAACTAAGCAAAACAAAAAAGTGTCCATCTGACAATCCCAGGTGATAGTCCCCCACGGCCTCAGCATCCATGCTAGCTCCGTTTGCAACTCTGAAGGTCATATCACCTGCTTTCAAAACTCTATACTTTCTCAACGCCTGCAAAGAATTACAGATATGAGATCCTGATCCGGTATCCAATACCCAGGAAGTAGAGTTTATTGATAGACAGTTTTCAATAACATACACACCTGAAGCTGAAGCCGCAACTCGCTTCAGATCCTGGGTTCTGGCCTTCCAAGCCTTGCAATCCTGTTTGCAGTGTCCACTTTTGTGACAGTAGAAGCATTCTTCCTTTCCCACCAGCTTTCCCGCTACCTTTGTTGCCTTTCCCTTTCCCTTCCCCTTCGTATCCACTTTACTGACACCTCCCCGTGGTTTGGCGGGGGCTTTCTTCTTCTTTCCCTTGGCTTACGCCCTGGACCTAGAAGAGGAAGATCCTCCTACAAACAAAGTGGATGTCTCCCTACCTTTCTGTAGGGTGCCCTCAGCACTCCTCAACATGTTCAGAAATTCGGAAAGTTCAACCTCCTTTCCATGCATGTTGAAGTTTAGGACAAACTGGGCGTAAGTGAAAGGAAGGGACTGGAGAATTAAGTCAGTGTAGAGTTCATTCTCCAACGTGGTCCCAAGATCCGCGAGCTCCTCTATGTAGCCAATCATCCTAAGCACGTGTTCCGCTACCAATGATCCGACGGCCAATCTTGCCGAAAATAGCTTCTTCGACACTTCGTATCTTGCGATACGAGACTGCTCTCCATACAGTTCTTTTGTATGAAGAAATATGGATTCTAAGTCCATATTCTCGTGCCTCCTCTGATGTTCATTGTCTATAGAAGCAAGCACGAGGCATTTGGCCTTCGCGCAATCAATCTCCCATGTCTTACGGATTTCTACATCCGCGACGTTGGAGGTGGGACCTGGGACTGGGGGAGCTTTGGTGGTAAGGACATACCCCAACTTGTCGTAAGTGATTGCCATCTTGACATTCCTGAGCCAATCTTTGTAGTTTGGCCCTGTCAGTATGTTTTCATCTAGTAATAACTTAAGTCCGATCATGTTGAATGGTCGCTGCAATTAGGAGAGAGAAAAGAAACACTTTAGCATGATGCTCTTGCAAGTTTAGAGTGGTTTTTAGTTTGCCTAAAAAGGATGGCTCCCACTGTCTCTCGAATCCCTCCTCAAACCATAAAGGAAGAATTAGTCGGGATCAATCTCACCGTACAATACTTGTTTAACCGTTCAGCCAGGCCAGTGTCGGTACTTCGAGGGAGGTTTTCCAACGCTTTCGCGAAGTTCCTTAATTAAGTAACCTCTTTTCCCTGTGGGCGTAGCCCCGCTAACACCTTTCTAGACACCTACTAGGTTTATAGCATTGATCGTTAAGTGAGAGATTTCCTGAGGAGTAGCATATACTCATAGTAGGATCGGGATCCAAATATCATCGTGTGATAAAACCGAAGGAATCCTACCAGAATCATCACACTCCAAATGGTATGCAGCGCTAGCAAGTTTCAGTACTTATGAAACTCCCGATGTGGATTTTTTTTGCCCCATGCTCTTAGGACCTTGACTTTGGCCAAAATATCATAAGTCACATGTCAAGTTCTACCCGACATTCTCCTTGTTAATTTGGACCCACCCGTACCTACCCTTGACTTTGGCCAAAATGGAAGCACGACTGTCCCAAACCAACGCATCTACCTATGCTGCACGTGAATACCCAATAGCTACCAATCACTATGCCTTGACTTTGGCCAACATACATAGCTTGAATACTTTTTGACCATTCATGTGGAATGACGGAGGGCTACGAATGGTTTTGGCGAAACCGTGAACGTAGTGAACTTGATATAATCGATGGAACGAGATAGCTTTTAAAAGGAGTGGTTCAAGCTCCGCATTTAAAAGTTTACTTTTGAAAAGAACCGAGTGGTTTTCAAAGTGTTCCAATCGACTTTTACTTGGTTTATTTTCTTGCATTAATTTTAATGCGTCCCATCTTTTAATCCTACCATTGCAGAAAACAACCAAAATATGGTGTACGCTTATGCCATCCGCATTCGCCACGGGGCCCCGTCATCACCCGTTAGGTTACTTAACTAACGACAGAGCGGGGGCTGGACTAGCGCGGATGCAAAACATAAGCAACGCCTAAATAGTTATCATATATAAATATATAGCAATGATAGTCAATCCAGATCACAGATGAACACATTGGATATACTAGGAATTCGCGATTCGTTCGAGCCTGCAACGAAAAGCGGATTACACGGTCGCGATGAATAGCCAATACCCCACCCAAGACCCCTACGGGTGCGGCAAACTACCCGCCAAGTATCCGAAGCGAAGCAACCTCCCTCAACGACGTAAGTAGGCCACTCGGCACTTCGAGATACCCGGTAGTTTGTGCACCCCACCATGGGTCTATCGTAGAAGCAAAAACAGTAAAAAGAAATTATACAATGACGGCTACAACCCCGACCCGGTTGTACGGCCAAACAAATAATATTACATCAATTTACATATTACATGAATGAAAGAAAAAAAAGAAACTCTCATCTCAAATCCACCCCGGCTATTCATCCGCGACAATCCACCGAGTTCATATACACAAACCAATAAGCATTACAGATCACAGATATGTATAACCCCCACTAATCGACGTATAGCGATTAACAGACGTTAAATACATATAAACATCACAGATATAACCAATAGTCAAAGTATAGTGAAGTTCGATCAAAAATACGGATTTATAGCCACCCCAAAAACAAATTTCTTTTCTGGAAAATCTGGGCAGAAATAAAATATCTTAAAAATCCCAAAACCTTAACAGAAGAACACTGCACCAAACCCGGTCCACGACCGAGTCAACTCGGCCGCAGATCTGCGGCTAGAAGCATGTTCTTGCCGCGGAACCGCGGTGAGTTGAACGGTACTGGATCGTGTTTGGTGTGGTTCTTAACAAAACCCTGAGCCGATTTTTGAAGTATGATTTATTATTTTTAGAGCAGAAAAAAAATCAACAGAAACTTAGGGTTTTGATATTTTAGTTTTGCGATTTTTACCGATCGAACTTCTATACACTTTACTAACTAGCTAGTTTATGTTTAGTTAGGCTCTGATACCACTGTAAGTCCACGTTGCCCACCCCGGTGCTTGCGGGGAGGCGGAAACGGTATAAAAATCGGATTTTTATCGAACTAGGCAAAATGGACTATCAAAATGAGGATCTTTGCTAAACAAAAACTAACTACAAGCTAACTAGTTTTAGCAACATCGAAGAAAGGTTATACCTTGGGCTTTATTTCCTTCTCTCCTTGCTCCTTGGAGTGGAAAAAAGTGATCACCTTGTCGCCTTCTCTAGTCGAAGAAGGATCCACCCGAGAGCCTCAACCTTTGGCTTCAACTTCAAGCTAGAAGTAACTAAGATGCTTGGAGTGCTAATCCTAGAACCTTAGAAGAGAGTAGAGATTATTTTAGAGAGGTTTATCTCAAGCTCAAGTGTTTCTCAACTCATGAGAGGGGAGAGCTAGAGAGAGAGGAAGAGGAGGAGAGAGAATCTATATGATAGAATGAGAAAGAATAATGAACCATTCTCTCATATATGTATGAATTATGAAAATAGATAATTAGCAAGATAATTGTCATGGTTAATCAAGACTTGACCATTATCATTTCACATTAAATGCAAATTGCAAGGATCAAAGGGCATCTTTTATATGGAATGATGATGGTCAACATGTCAACCTATGTCAACAAGTCAAGATAGTCAAATGGTCAACAACCCTAACCATGCACAATTATATTTAACTAATATCAATTAATCATAATACACACATAAGCATTAGGGTTAAGAAAATGACAATGGTCATCAACCGTAATCAAAGTCCTCTCCTTCTGTCTCAGTCAACTGTGCATACGCACCCGTATTCGTGATCCGAGGAACACGAATACAATGAGATAAAAACAATCCCAAATCATATACTAGGATCTGGCTTAAACTAAAGCTAGCTAGTATAAGCTGTCCGGAAAACAAACGTGCACAAGTGCGCGGATGTGAACGAACCCTGTCGCAAAACCATGCGACCTCTACTCATTTTGCCTAAAGGCGAATAACTCTCTGTGTGGGACTCTAAAGACTCGACACTACGCTGGTAGTGGGTTTAACCACAGACCGCAAGCGGCACTAGCTGTATGTAACGGTCTCCAGGTAGATGCCGATAAGAAGACTGACGAGGTGAACCCATCTGAACTCCTACTGAGCCTGAATGTGACAGTCTCCGTACAGTCCGGTCAGTTTGTCTGATACATCGCATGGCGGGCCTTGGGGGGCGGTAAACGTCAGTCCCCTAATAGCGGTACAAGTCGTGTCGGAGTGTAGCCCAGAACACCCTGAGATAACACTGGAAACCTACCAGTATATCTCGCTTGCCCTGGCCAGGGACTACTTGTGTAATGGCTCTCCTGGACACAGCGCGATGTCAACCCCCAATACCGGGACAGACGAATCCTGTATAACCGTCACTGCCTCCAAGTGCTTCGGGACTACCCCCAACTACTACCTGTTTGCACAACTCCTTTGAGCCGTGGTAGGGTAGTAATCAAAGTACAGTAGGAACACACTCGAGGAGAAGTGACAGTGTCAAGTCTGCGGACTAAGCTGTACTCATGTCACCTGTGAACTGATAACTGACGATAGGTATAATACCAACCAACAGTTCCCGACGAGTCCTGTCCAGTGTACTCGTAACCTAACAAGCACCCACATACTATCTCAAGTACGACGTACTGACGGCTGTGGGACAGACCGTCTCCCAAGCTGGAATGAGAAGCGCATACGCTAGACTACTCCGGAGTATCGATGCCCTGTCTCGATAGTCCTACGACTAGGGACCTGTATAAGGATGTGCTTATGGATTACCTAGCCCCCATGAGTGTGAGCGCCATCACAACGCTGTAATCAAGCAAAGATCCTAAGGGCTCTACTGATATGTATAGGTGATATAATAAAAGAAACACATGTACACATTAAAGCAGAGACAAAACAAGTAGCATACTACCATTTCGAGCAAGATTGTATATACAACTATGAATATCCCAAGCTTCCATCAAGTAATATACATACTAGTATGATACAGTAATGGCCTCTAGGGCATATACACTAACAAGGTACAAGTCGTGTCGGAGTGTAGCCCAGAACACCCTGAGATAACACTGGAAACCTACCAGTCTATCTCGCTTGCCCTGGCCAGGGACTTTGTGTAATAGCTCTCCTTGACACAGCGTGATATCAACCCCCAATACCGGGAGAGACGGATCCTGTCTAACCGTCACTGCCTCCAAGTGCTTCGGGACTGCACCCAACTGCTACCTGTTTGCACGACTCCTTTGAGCCGTGGTAGGGTAGCAATTTAAGAACAGTGGGAACACACTCGAGGCGAAGTGACAGTGTCAAGTCAAAGGACTAAGCAGTACTCATGTCACCTGGGAACTGATAACTGACGATAGCTATACTACCAACCAATAGTTCCCGACGAGTCCTGTCCAGTGTACTCGTAACCTAATGAGCACCCGCATACTATGTCAAGTACGACGTACTGACGGCTGTGGAACAGACCGTCTCCCAAGCTGGGATGAGAAGCGCATACGCTAGTCTACTCCGGAGTCGATGCCCTGTCTCGATAGTCCTACGACTAGGGACATGCATAAGAATGTGCTTGTGGATTACCCAGCCCCCACGAGTGTGACTGCCATCACAACGCTGGTAATCAAGCAAAGATCCTAAGGGCTCCACTAATGTGTAAAGGAGATATGCTATAAGAAACACATGTACACATTAAAATAGAAACATACCAAGTAGCATACTACTAGTTTGAGCAAGATTGTCAATACAAGGTGAATATCCCAAGCTTCCATCAAGTAATATACAAACTAGTATGATACAGTAATGGCCTCTAGGGCATATACACTAAAAGATAGAGCGCATGGGATTCTTGCTTGACTGCCAGCAGTCTGATGGCGATCATATACGTGGGAGCTGGGGTCGATAAGCACATCCTTAAAGTGTCCCTAGTCGTGGGAGTTTCGAGACAGGGCATCGACACTCCAGAGTAGACTAGTGTATACAGTCGAGCCCCGACGAGGGGCGGTGGCCGGTCTCACAATCCATTGGTGTCAGCTGGTTCACCTAAGATGTATACAGGTGCTCATTGGGTTATGAGTACACCGGACAGGACTCGCCGGGAACATGCTAGTTGGTATTATACATATCGTTAGATAGCAGTTCCCAGGTGACATGTGTACAGGTTAGTCTGTCGACCTGAGATCGTCATTTGTCTCGTGTGAGTTCCCACTGTGCTTTGATTACTACCCTACCACGGCTCAAAGGATTCGTGCAAACAGGTTTTAGTTGCCTACAGTCCCGAGCCACATAGAGGCAGTGAGCGGATCGTCAGGGATTCGTCTCTCCCGGAATTGGGGGTGAGATCGCGCTGTGTTTAGGAGAGCCATTACACGAAATACATGGCCAGGGTAATCGAGATTTACTGGTAGGTATTCTAGTAGTATCTCAGGGTGTTCTAGGCTACTCTCGGACACGACTTATACCGCTATTGGGGGTCTGACGTTTACCAGCCCCCTAGGCCCTGTATGCGATACTCATAAACGAACGGACCGGACTGTACGGATATTGTCACTGTCAGGCTCAGTAGGGTTTCTGGATGAGTTCGCTCGTCAGCTTCCCTTCCGATCAATACATAGGCAACCGTTACGTACAGCTAGTACCTCTGACGTGCTAGTGGTTATACCCAGTGCCAGTGTACTGACGAGTCATTAGAGTCCTCCACAGACAGTTTCCCAAGTTCGGGCGAAACGTTGTAGAGGCTGTATGGTTATATGGCGGGGTTCGATCATATCCGTGATCGGACGGATAATACTAGCGGGTTTTGGTTTAAGCCGGATCCTAGTATTATTGTGTAGGAATATTTTTGTCTCATTGCATTTGTATTCGGTTGGAATACAAATATGGATATGTATTTACACTCGACACACTCGATGGATAATCTCGTAATTCGTTACGAGATTATTTTGGGAGTTGCCAGTTTATCTTTACGTCCTTTTCCCCATGTTGCCTTTTCCCCTCGACCCTTTTCCCCTCTTGCACTGATTTCTTGGTCTGGGCGGGCCTCGTTTAATGAGCATGTGCAAGTGCAAGTGCTGGTTTGGTGGTTGTGGGGCCTCTCTGCCAAATTCGCATGTTCTTTAACCGAGGGGCCTTTTTGCGGTAACTATCTTACACTCATATGATTAATTACACCACCAATCATTCCTCCCCAGAAGAATTCCAGTGAGAGTTTCTTTGCTAGTGGCCGGCCCCACTTGTTTGTGAGTGTGGTTTTGTTTTGTCATGTTGATATATATATATATATATATATATATATATATATACACACACACTTTTGGGTTCATTTCTTCATATGATTCACTCCATATTACAAATTCCAGTGAGCATTTTTACTTGGCTGATTTTGATTTTTGCTGTGCATTTCCTCATGGTGGCCGAGCCCTTTGCAAGCTTGATTCTTTTGCTTTGCCAAAATCCTTTGCTCACATCCTACACGGCAACTCCGATTTACCTCCATCCAATTCGTCGGGTGTCTTGAGACCAAGTATTCTATATCTTCTCTACCTCAATCTTGGACATGTCGGCTAGCAAACTTCATGTCCGAGTTGTCTCGGTTCGAGGTGGGAGCCCGTATAAAGATTCGATGTCGTGGTGCCACACCGACGAGCGAGACATGGAGCGGACTTCGTCGGCGCAGCAGCGGGGAGCTTGGTACGGAGATTGAAGACCGAAGGACACGGATCGATCGGTATAATCTTTCCAAACTCTTTTACAGCTTGCTAGTTTACGGTTAATGGAATGATCCGGGTATTTGGGTTGCGGTGGCGCCGGTTTTGTTAAAAGTTTTTTGTTCCGCATTTGGCGTCGGTTTGAAGGCCGGGGCGCCGCCGTACCCCAACATACTCCTATCCCTCAAGACACATTAAATAGACCAGAATGTCGTAAATAACACAATAATAACTGGTCGAGAAACGACCTGAAGAAAACCGGTTCATCGCATCTACGAATGCTGATAGGGCATTCGTGAATCCAATGACACACCAACACACACAAAGCCCGTAGCACGCACAAGGCAGTCTTCGGAATGTCATCACTCCGAACCCGCAACAATGATGATCTGATCCGAAACAAACTTAGAAAATATGTCGCACTCTGGAGCTGATCGAAGAAATCGCCAATGCTAGGTAAAGGATACCTATCCGCACCGTAAGCCGGTTCAATTGACGATCCATCAATACACAACCTCAATCTGTCGTCTTTCTCCTTGACGAATAGAAATAGGAGCTTCCTAATGCGAAACACTCAGACGCACGAGACTCCCCCCAACAAACAACTCTGCAGCAGATCCTTAAGCTCCTTAAGCTTCGCCGGCCCATCTGGAAAAACGTCGGAAAACTCTCGCACGAAAGAAAACCGGTCCTACAAACCAACTGTGGCTACGATATCACGAATGAACGCCAAGAATCCACGACATCTCCTCCAAAAGCCGACTAGCGAAAAAGGCTGAATTCAAGCTGTGGAGGCGGCACAAATATCCACCTGCACAACAAGAACTGACTCGCCGGGGAAAACAAAACCTAACTGTTTCCTCATGGTATTCCACAACGCCTAGCACGTAGCTAACCAGTCTGTGCCCAGGAGAACGCCAAGTCCAACATCTCTAGAAGGATCAAAAGGACAGACGAATCTCTATCTCCTATCCGAAAGGCATACGACCGAATTACGTGTCGCGCAACAAAAGAATCGCTGACAGAAGTTAACACAACAAACGGCTGATCTACCTAACACGACTCTCGTCCTAAACTCGGCACGAAGTGTGGAAACATACGAGTGCATAGATTCGGATCAAACAAATATATCAAAAGAACATACGAATTAAGGATACCTAAAACCTCTGTATTGGATGCCCTCGCGTCCCGATGAGTCGAAGCGAAAACTTGTGACTGTCCTTCACCCGCGACTGACCGAACTCCTCCTCTGCCAGACTGACCCCTCTGCACGAACCTTCCGTGTCCATGACGTCTCAGAATACGACCCTGACGTGGTGCTAAGGAACAATGCCTGACGAAGTTTTGAAGGCTTCCGCATCGAAAACATCCACACGCTGACTGCTGACCTTCCTGGGGATGAGAGCTGAACAACTGTCCTCGTCCTAAGCCTTTACTCTGGGCTGGTACACCAGTACGATTCCTCAACTGTTCCGGAACTCTCAAAGTCTCTGGAAGACGTGTCTCGTAAACTTGGGCTGCATCTACTGGTGCTATTTAGGTGACGGAATACAGCATGATGATCGCAAGGAACAACTGGGTAACAGGGGTGACAACCTCCTATCGCTGCACTCGAACGGCCTCCACCAGTGAGCTCATCGTCTGGCTCAAGTCCTGCATCTCTGCCACTAGTAGAGCGATCTGATCTGTCGTAGGAGGAACAATCAGCTTTGGTACAACAGGGGTACTACCCGAAGCAGTCATCGTCTCGTACGAATCAACTCGAATCTCGGCTCTCGCGGCTACTCTTTGCGCCCTCGTAGTCCTTGGCGGCATAATGGCTGAAAAGAAAGTAGGATTCGATGAGGATACGGAAATCGAATCACAAGGATGTATACAATCATGAAGGAATTTCAATCAATAAGTCCTAAGGTCGCTTAGGCGGAGTACCGTGTCGTGAGTATGCCGCGGAACATACGCACGCTACGCCACTCTGCTGTAGCTACCTACTCCAACATACCAGGGTCATCCTACACTCCGAAGGTAAAACCTACACTCTGATACCAACTTTGTCATGACCCAAAGTCTGGCCCGTGACCGGCACTTAACCACGTAACGTCTACAGGCGTAACACGACTAAGTAAGCCGAAACCCAGAAATCAAAACCAGAAAAAGTATAGAGTATTTAAACATTTAATAGGAACATTAATTGAAAAGTTAAGAATGTTAGAGTATATGCCCTAGAGGCCATTACTATATCATACTAGTTTGTATATTACTTAATGGAAACTTGGGATATTCACAGTTTTATAGACAATCTGGCTCAAAATGGTAGTATACTACTTGGTTTGTTTCTACTTTAATGTGTACATGTGTTTCTTTTAGTATATCACCAATACACATTAGTGGAGCCCTTAGGATCTTTGCTTGATTACCAGCGTTGTGATGGCAGTCACACTCGTAGGGGCTGGGTAATCCACAAGCACATCCTTATGCAGGTCCCTAGTCGTAGGACTATCGAGACAGGGCATCGATACTCCGGAGTAGACTAGCGTATGCGCTTCTCATCCCAGTAAGGGAGACGGTCTGTCCCACAGCCGTCAGTACGTCGTACTTGAGATAGTATGCGGATGCTCGTTAGGTTACGAGTACACTGGACAGGACTCGTCGGGAATTGTTGGTTGGTACTATACCTATCGTCAGTTATCAGTTCCCAGGTGACATGAGTACAGCTTAGTCCGTTGACTTGACACTGTCACTTCGCCTCGAGTGTGTTCCCACTGTTCTTAGATTGCTACCCTACCACGGCTCAAAGGAGTCGTGCAAACATGTAGCAGTTGGGTGCAGTCCCGAAGCACTTGGAGCAGTGACGGTTAGACAGGATTCATCTCTCCCGGTATTGGGGGTTGATATTGCGCTGTGTCTAGGAGAGCCATTATACAAAGTCCCTGGCCAGGGCTAGTGAGATTTACTGGTAGCGTTTCCAGTGTTATCTCAGGGTGTTCTGGGCTACACTCCGACACGACTTGTACCGCTATTAGGGGACTGACGTTTACCGCCCCCTAGGCCCGTCATGCGATACTCTTAGACGAACAGACCGGACTGTACGGAGACTGTCACATTCAGGCTCTGCAGGAGTTCAGATGGGTTCACCTCGTCAGTCTTCTTATCGGCATCTACCTGGGGACCGTTACGTACAGCTAGTACCGCTTGCGGCCTTTGGTTAAACCCACTGCCAGCGTAGTGTCGAGTCTTTAGAGTCCCACACAGAGGGTTATTCACCTTTGGGCAAAACAGAGTAGAGGTCGCATGGTTTTGCGACGGGGTTCGTTCGCAACCGCGCACTTGTGCACGTTTGGTGTCCGGACAGCTAATACTAGCGGGCTTTGGTTTAAGCCAGATCCTAGTATATCTTTTGGGATTGGTTTTATCTCATTGTATTTGTGTTCCTCGGAACATGGATACGGGTGTGTATGCACAGTTGACTGAGGCAGAGGTAGAGAACTTTCATTAGGGTTGATGACCGTTGTCTTTTTCTTAACCCTAATGAATATGTGAAATATTATTATTAATATTAATTAATTATAATTGTGTTATGGTTAGGGTTGTTGACCAATTGACTATGGTTGACTTGTTGACCTATGTTGACATATTGACCATCATCATTTCACATGAAAGATGCTCTTTGATTCTTGGAAAATTCATTAATGTGAAATGATAATGGTCATTTCAAGTTAACCATCACTATTATCTTTGATTAATTTTTTAATTATCATAATTCGCATATATGTGAGAATGGTTGATATTATCCTCATTCTCTCATGCTCATTCTCTCTCATCCTCTTTCTCTCTCTCAAGGCTCTCCCCTCTCATGAGTTGAGAACCATTTTGCTTTTGAGATAAAACACCAAAATTACGCTCTACTCATCCTAAGGTTCTAGGTTTAGCACACCAAGCACTTTAGTTACCTCTAGGTTGAGGTAGGAGCCAAAGGTAGAGGCCCTCGGGTGGATCTTTCTTCGGCAAGAGAAGGCGACGAGGACGACCCGTTCATCCCACTCCAAGGAGCAAGAAGAGAAGGAGTTCAAGACTTAGGTATAACCCTTTAACCGATTAACTAAATCCTCCTTTTAGTCCATGTTGACTTGAGTTCTAAAAATCGGATTTTTTATACCGTTTCCGCCTCCCCGTAAGCACCTGGATGGGCAACGTGGACTTACACTGTAAGTCAACGTTGCCCACCCCGGTGCTTGCGGGGAGGCGGAAACGTTATGAAAAATCCGATTTTTACAACTCTAAGCAACATGGACTATGTAAAGGAGGGATCTTTGCTAAACAAAACTAACTACAAAGCTAAAGAGAGTTAGCTACTCGGAAAGTGGGTTATACCTACGTCTTCAAGACCTTCTCTCCTTGCTCCTTGGAGTGAAAGAAAGGGTTCTCCTTGTCACCTTCTCTTGCCGAAGAAAGATCCACCCGAGGGCCTCAACCTTTGGCTCCAACCTCAAACTAGAAGTAACTTAGGTGCTTGGTGTGCTAGACCTAGGACCTTAGAAAGAGTAGAGAGTGTTTTTGAAAGGATTATCTCAAGCTCAAAGTGGTTCTCAATGTTAGTTATATGTATGCCCTGGAGGCCATTACTATACATAGGATGTATATTGTAGTGGATGCTGGGACATATATAGGGAGGACTTTCTTGCTCGACATGATAGTATGCTATCTGGTTGCTCTTTACCTTAACGTGTACACTGATTGTCTCTCTGTTACATGTTGGTAAAGCCCTTAGGATGTGTACTTGACTACCTGGACTATGATGCGGGTCATACTAGTGGGGACATGGTAGTCCATAAGTACATCCTTCCAAGTCCCTAGTCGTGCGTGTATCGAGACGGGGCATCGATATACCAGAGTAGACTAGCGTATACCTTCTGGACCCATACAGATGGGCGATGGATGATCCCATATCCATTGGTGTTTGACATCAGAGATGATATACGGGTGCTCAGTAGAGACTGGGTACACTGGACGGACTCGCCGAGAACTCCCAGATGGTATTATACCTTACGTCAGATGGCAGTTCTCTGGTGACACTGGTACAGTGTAGTCTGTTGACCCGAGATCGTCATAGAGTCTTGTGTGGTTCCCACTGTGCTTTGATTTCCATCTTACCACGTCCAAGAGGGCGTGCAAAACGTTGGTTTTTGGGGACAGTCCCGAGTCACATGGAGGCAATGAGCGATAGGAGGGGATTCGTCTCTCCCGGTATAGGGGGTTGATGTTGCGCTGTGTTCGATTGGCTATAACAGGAAATCCCTGGCCAGGGTTGCTGATATTTACTGGTAAGTGTTACCAGTAGTTTCTCGAATTGTTATAGACCTCATATCGACACGACTTATCGAGCTATTGGGGTCTGACGTTTACCACCCCTAGGCGAGATATGCGACATATCAGACGATCAGACCGGACTGTACGGTAGTGTTACTGGTTGGATTCATTGGAGTGTGAGCGGGCTTGCTCGTCGATCTTCAGATCGCTCAATACCCGGGTGGCCGTTACGTTTAGCAAACCGCTTGCGGCTTGTGGGTGTTTGATATGATCATCACCTGCTGCCGGCGTATTGACGAGTCTTTAGAGTCCTACACAGAGGTTTCCTGGCTCAAGCGAAACGAAATAGGAGCGCATATGAGATATGTGCGGGACCGAGAATAATGCGTGTATGTGATACCGTATTCTATTCTTGTGATGAATGTGTCGAATGGTTGTATGCGATATAACCTAGTTATCGAATCAAGGATTGATTCGATAAATCGATACATTGGATATTAGTCGGTTATATGCGATATGACCGGATCGTTAAATCAAGTGTTGATTTAATGATTCAATGTATAATTATATATTTGATATATTACTTTGCATTAACTAATATTGGTTCACTTTAGATGGATTTTCTCACTAGGATGTGCACATTGTATATACGATATAATTTTGTGCACTAGTTTGTATCATGTTTGATGATGCATGCTAAATCGGCTAAGTGTAAAGATTAAACCATGGTTGTGTAATGGTTAGGGTTTTGTTTTTACTTATTCATTTATTTATTTCATTTATTCTTTTTGGAAAATAATAAGCATAAAGATAAATGGTGGCTTTCTTTGGATGTATTATGAAGCTTCATGAAAACTTTGACCAAGTGACAATTTTGTCTCATGCTTAACCCTAACCATTCCATTCAACCATGATTAACTCTCTACACATTACCATGGTGAAGATTATGATAAGAATGATTTTATTATTCTTATTATAAGAACTTATGATATTCATCTTCTTCTTCTTCTTCTTCATCTTCAAAGAAGAAAGCTTGCTTCATCAATGGTGATTGATGAAAAATAGTGAGAAATCCAATTCTAAAGTCTATCCACTTCCTATTTCTTCATCCTCTACCTCTTGCCAAGTAGTAGAGAGTGTTTTCTTCACAAGTTTCACGACTTGGTGAAGTGGGAGCTTGATCTTGCGATGCCTCGACGTAGATCATCTTCGGCACGAAGCCGACGACCTTGCCCGCCCATTTCTCCGATGAAGCCGACGCTAGAGCCCGGATTTTGATTTGGACAGCGGAGAGGACTTCATCACGGAGCCGTGGAGGTGGAGGACCGGATCTACAAAGGTTGTATTTCTGTATTCTTGTAGTTAAGTGTTAACTAGTTTGTTTTTCGCCTAAATATCTAGCCAACGATCTTGTTAGGGTTTCTCGGCACCATTAAAATTTGAAATTGGCATGGTTGATGCCTTGTGAGACCTCTTGAGAGTGCCTAGGAACCCTACAGTGGTATCAGAGCCTAGCCAGAGCCTTAGGCGAAGTCTAGACGGAGTTTGAAGTCCGATCGACCCGAAACCCAAACCCTAAACATGCTCTCTGGACATTTCTGTAAAATGTGGATTTTTCGAAATTAAAAATATGCAGAAAATTAAGCAGGGTTTTGTAGGAATTACTGTAAATTTCGTGGACCTAATTCATCTAAACCGCCGCGGTTCCGCGGCATGAGCATGGCTCATGCGGCGGTTCCGCGGCCGTACGGTCGAGTCTCACAATAAAAGTTTTGCAGTAATTCCTCCTAAGTTGTGCTGTATTTTCTGGGATATTTTAATATTTATTATAGAGATGAGTGTTTTGGGGTTGTTTTGGGGATTCGGTGTTTCGATCGGAGTATCAGATTTTGTCTATGTGGCTTTCCGGATAATTTTTAGAGTATGTTAAAAAGTTCGACCAGATATAAATACCCACTTTTTCCCCTGCCGGGAAATTTCCAAGTGTTGGATTTTTCCATGGTTTAACGACGTTCTAAATAGTGCAAGTAACGCGATGGACCCTCTAGAAGACAACAAACCTTAACTCGATTATGTGACCGTCTTGAACTGCCCTTTGAACCTTCGGGTTTGGGGCAGTACGGCGTGCCACATGTGAGGCGTTGGCTTGACCCTTCTACGGCTGGACCGTTGGTACTGAGGCATGAACTGAATGTTGTTAGACTTATTTCATGTGTTGATCTATACCGGGAAAACTTGGGTGTTCGACTGTTCGATCGGAAAGTTTAACATTTTCTATTTACCCGGAATATGATACAATAATTGGAATTCACAAGAAGTTATGAGATAACTGAATGAATGTTATAAACATAGCAGTTTAGACTCACTTGATCGATTGCTACGGAATTTTGATGCGATCAAAATTCCGTCGCAATCACGTAGCGTACGCGGATACTCGCCGGGTAAACTAAATAGACAGCCTCGCCCCATAGCCCCGACCAAGTGACTGTAGGAGAACCCCGTCGCCGAAAGCATCCGTTTGGGTGCTCGCGGCAGTGGTGTTCCGCCTTGGTGCACTTCGTCGACGGCATCGGGGGTGCGGCCGTCTACTAAAGTTTGCGACGAGCATTCGATCAAAATGTCGGGAATCTTGTTGAATTGCCCGACTTGATATTGAAAAGCGTTTTCGATAATGAGACTAAAATTCGGGGTTTATAATTGTTAGGCATGCTATGTCTAAGGAATTCATTTGATTAGGCATGCGATGTCTATGCAGGTTGCGGATTCCAACTGTTGTAGTTTTACACTTTCTTTTCTGTGACCGTAAGTGTAATATGTGATATCGCCGGTTTCGTTGATATATGTCAACGACAATTGGGATGCGCATATTTACTTACGTTGATGACATGTGATGTTATGTGTTGCTGGATATGTTATATTGGATCGTCGTGTTTGAATAGCCGGGGGTTTTTATGTGAGATGAGTGTTTTTCATTTTCATTCATGTAAAAACTTGTATGTAATATTCTTTTATTGGGGCACTTTCAGGTTGCGGAAGATGTCACCCTTTGTATATTATTTACTTTTCCGCACTAGGATAGACCCAAGGAGGGGAGCACAAGTAACCGGGTTCTGGAGTCCAGTGGGAGACCAACTCGAGGAGTCGAGTCCGGGTCTTCTAACTCCAGAATTGGTAGGGTTGCTTGCCGCTCTCGTAGGGGTCTAGGGGTGTGGGTTTGGCTATTCATCGCGACCGTGGAATCCGTGTTTTATACTGGCTCGTATTGGAAACACGGACGTCCTAGTATTGGAAACACGGACGTCCTAGTATATCCAATATTTCATATGTTTCTTCTGCTGCGATATCTGTGATGTGATCATGTGATGTTCTGTGATAGATACTGTATATAGTATATATGATATATTATATAGGCGTTACTTATGTTTTACACCCGCGCTAGCCCTGCCCCGCTCTGCCGTTAGTTACCTAACCTAACGGTGCACGAGGGGACATCGAGGCGAATGCGGATGGCATAAGTGTACATCGTATTTATCTGTGATGTTTAGGTACTTAAATGATGGGACTTCATTAATGTGATTAATGAAAGAAAAAGAAACCTAAAGATGTTGTAGAATCGAATTTCAAAATAAAACAGGTAGCTACAGTTCTTGCTTTGCACAGAGGTATATATGATATATCCTGCACCTTATTCGATGAGGAAAGGACCGAGATCCCTTCACCGGGAGTGACTCCTTTAGCAATAACTGGCAGATGCTATACACTCGGTTTGTCTTTTGATTGCTTTGAAGAGTTTTTGCTTTGCACAGTGATATATATGATATATCCCGCACCTCATTCGACGAGGAAATGACCGACGATCCCTTCACCGGGAGTGACTCCTTTAGCAAAACTAGAAAAGCCTCAAAAGCACTCCATTTCAAAATTCATTCGATCCTACAACGATATCAAGTTCATTACGCAATAGGTTTTCAGAAAAACCTGTCGTAGCCCTCCGTCATTTCAGATATCTACTAGTTAGTATTCGTGCTGCGGTAGTTTGGCATTCGTCAAGGCGTAGTGTACGGTAGCTAACTAGTATTTATCTGCTTGAGCATATGATGCGATTGGATTAGGGTATTCGTACGGCGTTGTTTGGCATTCGTCAAGGGTCGTGCGGGTGGGTTTAATTCGATCAAGAAATGTACGGGTTGAACTTGACTAGTGGACTATGGGTTGTTTGGCATTCGTCAAGGTCATAGAACACTAGGGGCAAAATATTATCGGGAATTTCAAGTGTTGAAATTTGCAATGAGATTGCATACCTTCTATGAGATAGTTGGATCCCGATACCCGCTGCGAGTAAGAGTTACTCCTGGGAGATTTTTACATATTACAATTAGCCGATCAAGTAGGTGTCTAGAAAGGTGTCAACGGGGCTACGCCTATGGGAAAACGAGCTTTACATTAATTAGGTTCGTGCGAAAGCACGGGGGACCTCCCTCAAAGTACCGACACTGACCTGGCTGAAAGATTGGCGAACTTGTAGTGTGTAATTAATCTCGGCTAGTCTTTCCTTTTTAGGTTTAAAGGAAGATTTGATAAAAAGTAGTGGGAGCCATCCTGATTAGATAAAATAATAACCAATCTATTCTTGCAAGAGCATACGCTGAGTGTTTTCTTCTCTCTCTCTCCAGGTAGCGACCATGTCACGCCTTAATCAAGATAATAAAACGGATTATTGACCGAACCCGCTTGTTATAGTGAGCTGGGGAACGTTGGTCCCGCTCCAACTTATAATTGTTATAAGACAGAGCAGGAAATAAGGGGAATACCAGATTTCCCGTGCCGCCCAAACGAAGAGAGTGCATGCTGATGCATCATCTTCGGGTGTGTTCATTATACAGAACTGTTTCTCAGTATCCTCTGCGTCCTGGGTATGTGATACCAGATCAGGATCCCAGATATGTAATCTGTTACATAGGGCTACAGAAAGGTAGAAAACTGAGAACGGGTGATAAGTTTCATGAGGCAGAAAACGGGGCAAGTGTTGCAGCCAAGTCTGTAGGTCACTGTCACCCTGTATTACAAATACATTGATTCGGAACGAATGTTATTAGATACCGAACCTGATATACAAAATCATATCACTCTCTTTATTATTAAAGAAATGATAAAATTTTGTATTGCTGGATAATGTTTTGAACATTTCCTATATCAAAAGTTGATCGATTCAGGCACGTTATCTAAAAGCATTGATGTTCTAAATCAAAATGCAGTTCTTAGTATACGGAACACACACAAGAGGAAGAGTTCAGAATTGAACGATTCCTTCTTGAGGTATTGTAGACTAGGTCATATCAATGCGACCCGACTAGCTGAAGTTACATATAGATGCATATTTAAATCAGTTTGAATTTACATCTTATGAAACTTGCCAGTCATGTCACAAAGATAAAATGACCATAGCCCTGTTTATTGGAAACAGAGAAAGAGTTAGTGAACTCTTGGGATATGATACATGTTGATGTATGTAAGCTCCCCTGTCTACACATGCCAAGATCGGTTCTTTGTACTTCATTACATTCTCTGATGATCTCTTTCGAGTTTCAGACCTATGTTCCTGTTGAAACACAAGTCCGAACCTTTTGAGATATTCACAGAATATAAGTTAGAAGTAGAGAACCAAAATACGGGTATAAGTATTATGTCCTATGATGAGATCAAGGAGGAGAATACTTGAGCACGGAATTCCTGGACTATTCTAAAGGAGAATGAGATTCTCTCTCAGCATTACTCCTCCTATACACCATATCAAAATGGTATATCGGGGCAGAGCAATCACACCCTATTTGATATGGTGTGCTCTATGATGAGTACTACTGAGTTACTTATTTCCTTTTGGGAGATATGCGCTTGAAAAGCTGCATACCTATTGAATAGGGTTCCAATCAAATCAGTTGCCTACCACTTCATATGTGATATGGAAAGGGAAGAGCCCATATCTTAAGTTAGTTAAGATTTGGGGTTGTCCGGGCTATGTCTAATAGCATAATCCGGACAAGCTCGAGGCAAGGTCTGTTATGTACAACTGGAAAGGTTCCAGCTATACAAATTACAGCAGATGATTTGACAGAACCAAAGGTTTCAATAGTTACCAACGAACCTCAGCCTCTCCGTCGATCTAGTAGGGTTCCTCACCCACCTGAGAGATACTTCGGTTTCTCTATGACAGTGGGAGCGAGGATTGCATCATGAGATGATGACCCAACTAGTTTCGAGCTGGCCATCAGGAGTGGGACTCTGTAAGAATGGCTGGATGCTTAGCGATCTGAGATGGAATCCATGTACACCAACAAAGTATGGACTTTGGTTGCAATATCTGAAGGGTTAAATCCCCATCAGGAGCAAGTATATCTTGAGAAGATTACTTGGTGCAGATGGAAAAGTTGAGACTTTCAAAGCTAGACTTGTTAAAGCTTTTCGTCATCGACCAGGCGTGGATAATGATGAAACCTTTTCAAGTATCTATGCTTAAGTCCATCCAGATACTACTTGCCACGGCTACATACCATGACTACGATATCTGGCGGTTGGGTGTCATGACTGCTTTTCTAAATGATGTTTTAGAAGAAAAAGTCTATAAGTACACAGCCAGAGGGCTTCGTAGACAGTGGGAGCAGCGGAAACGTGTACAAGATGCTTTATAGGATAAAGCAGGCATCGCGGAGTTGGAACATCTGTTTTGATGTAGTAGTCAAACAGTTTGACATCATCAAAATGGTAGATGAACCTTGTATATACAAAAAGGTAGTAGGGAGTATGGTGATGATCCTCGTAGAGTACGTGGATGACATACTCTTGATAGGGAAGAAGTTTCCTATGCTACGCTCGGTCAATCTCCGCTTATCACAATGATTCTCCATAAAGGATCAAAGTGATACCTCCTAAATCTTGGGTTTGGATCTATGATATAGATCTAATTGGATATTAGGATACTCACTAGTTGTAGTGAGATGGTATCAATCGATCCTGGGGAGAATCACTGGAAGGGTTCCAGGGTGATAAAGACGACTGAATGTCAGTCGCAGGCATTGTCTTTACCCTCAGTAAAAGGACGGTATGTTGGAAGAGTTCCAAGCTAGATACCGTGACATACTAGACGATAAAGGCAGGATACATCGCTACTTAAGATGCTACCAAGGAGGATGTTTGGGTGTATATTGGTTCATGAGATGAACTACGTTCCAACCATTGTGAGACAATGGAGTTGTGGCTTATACCAAGGAACGTCCGTCCTATCAGTGATCCAGACATATTCTAAGGCAGTGTCACCTGATCATGGAGATGGTTGATCTCCAGGGAGATCGAGGTTAGGAGAGTAGACTCAGAGGACAACACAGCGGATCCACTCACAAAGGCCTGTTCCCAGAGAGAGACTTTTATGGGATGGTTGAGTATGAGATACTGCAACCACTGCTATCAGATGGCCCTAGTGCAAGTGGGAGATTGTTAGTTATATGTATGCCCTAGAGGCCATTACTATACATAGGATGTATATTGTAATGGATGCTGGGACATATATAGGGTGGACTTTCTTGCTCGACATGATAGTATGCTATCTGGTTGCTCTTTACCTTAACGTGTACACTGATTGTCTCTCTGTTATATGTTGGTAAAGCCCTTAGGATGTGTACTTGACTACCTGGACTATGATGCGGGTCATACTAGTGGGAACATGGTAGTCCATAAGTACATCCTTCAAAGTCCCTAGTCGTGCGTGTATCGAGACGGGGCATCGATATACCAGAGTAGACTAGCGTATACCTTCTTGACCCATACAGATGGGCGATGGATGATCCCATATCCATTGGTGTTTGACATCAGAGATGATATACGGGTGCTCAGTAGAGACTGGGTACACTGGACGGACTCGCCGAGAACTCCCAGATGGTATTATACCTTACGTCAGATGGCAGTTCTCTGGTGACACTGGTACAGAGCAGTCTGTTGACCCGAGATCGTCATAGAGTCTTGTGTGGTTCCCACTGTGCTTTGATTTCCATCTTACCACGTCCAAGAGGGAATGCAAAACGGTGGTTTTTGGGTACAGTCCCGAGTCACATGGAGGCAATGAGCGATAGGAGGGGATTTGTCTCTCCCGGTATAGGGGTTGATGTTGCGCTGTGTTCGATTGGCTATAACAGGAAATCCCTGGCCAGGGTTGCTGAGATTTACTGGTAAGTGTTACCAGTAGTTTCTCGAATTGTTATAGACCTCATATCGACACGACTTATCGAGCTATTGGGGTCTGACGTTTACCACCCCTAGGCGAGATATGCGACATATCAGACGATCAGACCGGACTGTACGGTAGTTTTACTGGTTGGATTCACTGGAGTGTGAGCGGGCTTGCTCGTCGATCTTCAGATCGCTCAATACCCGGGTGGCCGTTACGTTTAGCAGACCGCTTACGGCTTGTGGGTGTTTGATATGATCATCACCTGCTGCCGGCGTATTGACGAGTCTTTAGAGTCCTACACAGAGGTTTCCTGGCTCAAGCGAAACGAAATAGGAGCGCATATGAGATATGTGCGGGACCGAGAATAATGCGTGTATGTGATACCGTATTCTATTCTTGTGATGAATGTGTCGAATGGTTGTATGCGATATAACCTAGTTATCGAATCAAGGATTGATTCGATAAATCGATACATTGGATATTAGTCGGTTATATGCGATATGACCGGATCGTTAAATCAAGTGTTGATTTAATGTATAATTATATATTTGATATATTACTTTGCATTAACTAATATTGGTTCACTTTAGATGGATTTTCTCACTCGGATGTGCACATTGTATATAAGATATAATTTTGTGCACTAGTTTGTATCATGTTTGATGATGCATGCTAAATCGGCTAAGTGTAAAGATTAAACCATGGTTGTGTAATGGTTAGGGTTTTGTTTTTACTTATTCATTTATTTATTTCATTTATTCTTTTTGGAAAATAATAAGCATAAAGATAGATGGTGGCTTTCTTTGGATGTATTATGAAGCTTCATGAAAACTTTGACCAAGTGACCATTTTGTCTCATGCTTAACCCTAACCATTCCATTCAACCATGATTAACTCTCTACACATTACCATGGTTAAGATTATGATAAGAATGATTTTATTATTCTTATTATAAGAACTTATGATATTCATCTTCTTCTTCTTCTTCTTCATCTTCAAAGAAGAAAGCTTGCTTCATCAATGGTGATTGATGAAAAAGAGTGAGAAATCCAATTCTAAAGTCTACCCACTTCCTATTTCTTCATCCTCTACCTCTTTCCAAGTAGTAGAGTGTGTTTTCTTCACAAGTTTCACGACTTGGTGAAGTGGGAGCTTGATCTTGCGATGCCTCGACGTATATCATCTTCGGCATGAAGCCGACGACCTTGCCCGCCCATTTCTCCGATGAAGCCGACGCTAGAGCCCGGATTTTGATTTGGACAGCGGAGATGACTTCATCACGGAGCCGTGGAGGTGGAGGACCGGATCTACAAAGGTTGTATTTCCGTATTCTTGTAGTTAAGTGTTAACTAGTTTGTTTTTCGCCTAAATATCTAGCCAACGATCTTGTTAGGGTTTCTCGGCACCGTTAAAATTTGAAATTGGCATGGTTGATGCCTTGTGAGACCTCTTGAGAGTGCCTAGGAACCCTACAGTGGTATCATAAGAGGGGAGAGCTAGAGAGAGAGGAAGAGGAGGAGAGAGAATGGAAATGATAAAGTGAGAAGAATATCTCAACCTTCTCACATATATGTGATTTATGAATAATAGATAATTAGTCAAGATAATTGTCATGGTTAATCAAGAAATGACCATTATCATTTCACATTAAATGCTTTTGCAAGGATCAAAGATCATCTTTCATATGGATTGATGATGGTCAACTTGTCCACCTAGGTCAACAAGTCAAGTATAGTCAAATGGTCAACAACCCTAACCATGCACAATTATAATTAACTAATATCAATAAATCATAATTCACACATAAACATTAGGGTTAAGAAAATGACAATAGTCATCAACCCTAATCAAAGTCCTCTGCCTCTGTCTCAGTCAGTTGTACATACACACCTGTATCCGTGTTCCGAGGAACAAGAATACAACGAGATAAAACCAATCCCAAATCATATACTAGGATCCGGCTTAAACCAAAGCCCGCTAGTATAAGCTATCCGGACACCAAACGTGCACTAGTCCGTGGATGTGAAGGAACCCTGTCGCAAAACCATGCGACCTCTACTCATTTTGCCTAAAGGCGAATAACTCTCTGTGTGGGACTCTAAAGACTCGACACTACGCTGGAAGTGGGTTTAACCACAAACCGCAAGCGGCACTAGCTGTACGTAACGGTCCCCATGTAGATGCCGATAAGAAGACTGACGAGGTAAACCCCTTCTGAACTCCTACTGAGCCTGAATGAGACAGTCTCCGTACAGTCCGGTCTGTTCGTCTAAGAACATCGCATGGCGGGCCTAGGGGGCGGTAAACGTCAGTCCCCTACTAGCGGTACAAGTCGTGCCGGAGTGTAGCCCAGAACACCTGAGATAACACTGGAAACCTACCAGTCTATCTCGCTTGCCCTGGCTAGGGACTTTGTGTAATGGCTCTCCTAGACACAGCGCGATATCAACCCCCAATACCGGGAGAGACGAATCCTGTCTAACCTTCACTGCCGCCAAGTGCTTCGGGACTGCACCCAAAAACTACCTGTTTGCACGACTCCTTTGAGCCGTGGTAGGATAGTAATCAAAGTACAGTGGGAACACACTCGAGGCGAAGTGACTGTGTCAAGTCAACGGACTAAGCTGTACTCATGTCACCTGGGAACTGATAACTGACGATAGGTATAATACCAACCAACAGTTCCCGACGAGTCCTGTCCAGTGTACTCGTAACATAACGAGCACCCGCATACTATCTCAAGTACGACGTACTGACGGCTGTGGGACAGACCGTCTCCCAAGCTGGGATAAGAAGCGCATACGCTAGTCTACCCCGGAGTATCGATGCCCTGTCTCGATAGTCTTGCGACTAGGGATCTGCATAAGGATGTGCTTGTAGATTACCCAGCCCCCACGAGTGTGACTGCCATCACAACGCTGGTAATCAAGCAAAGATCCTAAGGGCTCCACTAATGTGTAAAGGCGATATGCTAAAAGAAACACATGCACACATTAAAGCAGAAACAAACCAAGTAGCATACTACAATTTTGAGCTAGAATGTCAATACAAGGGGAATATCCCAAGCATCCATCAAGTAATATACAATCCAATATGATACAGTAATGGCATCTAGGGCATATACACTAACAATCTCCCACTTGCACTAAGGCCATGTACTGGCGTATCGAAGACCTATATTCTCGATCAGCCGCTCGAACTGAGTCTGGGGTAAGGCCTTCGTGAATGGATCAGCAGTGTTATCTTCCGTAGCAACTCTCCGAACCTCGATCTCCTGGCGACCCACGATCTCCCTGATCAGGTGATACCGCCTCAAGATGTGCCTGGACTTATGATGGGACCTGGGTTCTTTCGCTAAAGCTATAGCTCCGTTGTTGTCGCAATACAGCGGTATTGGATCAACAATGGTAGGAACCACCTGAAGCTCCGTGAGGAACTTCTTTATGCAGACAGCTTCCTTTGCAGCATCTGCAGCAGCGATATATTCCGCTTCCATCATCGAGTCAGCAACGGTTTCCTTTTTTGAACTCTTCCAACACACCGCCCCTCCATAGAGGGTAAAGACATAACCCGACATGGACTTGGAATCATCCTTGTCACTCTGGAAGCTGGAGTCAGCAAAGGCCTCGATCTGGAGGTCTTTTCCGCCATACACCAAGAACATCTCCTTAGTCCTTCTCAGGTACTTGAGAATGTTCTTTACCGCTATCCAATGTTTCTCCACAGGGTTTAACTGATACCGGCTTACCACACTCAGTGCATAAGCTACATCTGGTCTGGTACACAACATCGCATACATTATAGAGCCTACCGCAGAAGCGTAAGGTATAATAGACATGTGATCCCTTTCCAAATCAGTCTTGGGAGACATCTCTTTGGAGAGGGTGATCCCGTGACAAGCCGGTAGATTACCGCGCTTGGAATCTTCCATACTGAACCTTTTCAGTATGGTGTTGATGTACCTGGACTGTGAGAGTCCTAATATCAACTTGGATCTGTCACGGTAGATCCGGATCCCCGGAATGTAGGAGGCATCACCCAGGTCTTTCATGGAGAACCTGTGTGATAAGAACCCTTTGACAGATTGCAGCATAGGAATGTCAGTTCCTATCAAGAGAATGTCATCCACGTATAAAACGAGAAATACTACAGTTCTCGCTACAAATCTACTATAGATGCATGGTTCATCTGGATTTTTGATAAATACAAATTCTTTGACCGTCTCATCAAAACAGATGTTCCAACACCGCGATGCCAACTTTAGTCCATAGATGGACTTAAGCAACTTGCACACCTTTCCGCCGCTCCCACTCTAAATGAAACCCTCTGGTTGGTCCATATAGACACACTCCTCTAAATTTCCATTTAGAAAGGCGTACTTTACGTCCATTTGCCAAATCTCATAATCGTGGAAGGCAGTAATGGCAAGAAGGATCCGAATGGATTTCAGCATAGCCACTGGAGAAAAGGTTTCGTCATAGTCCAAGCCAGGTCTTTGATGGAAACCCTTTGCAACAAGTCTAGCTTTATAGGTCTCAACCTGTCCATCTACACCAATCTTCCTTTTGAAGATCCACTTGCATCCTACGGGTTTTACCCCCATCTGGAGTAATGTCCAACGTCCATACTTTGTTGGTGTACATGGACTCCATTTCGGTCCGCATTGCATCCAGCCATTTTACCGAGTCAATGCTCTGAATGGCTTGCTGGAAGCTAGTAGGCTCATCACTATCAATAATGCAATCCTCTCTATCCCCGTCTATGAGAAAACCGTAGTATCTCTCGGGCGGATGAGACTGCCTACTACTTCTGCGGAGCGGCGTAGGAATGTCCTGATCTTTCGAACCCTCTGGTTCTACTAAGCTTTCAGTAATAGCTCGTGGTTCTTGAATTTCTTCCAGTTCTATTGCGTTCCCACTTATCTGATTTTCCAAAAACTCAGTTTCCAAGAAATGGGCATGGCGAGAAACAAAAACCTTTTGTTCCTCTTCGCAATAGAAGAAATATCCCTTGGAGTTCTTTGGATATCCCACGAACTTGCACTGTACTGAGCGTGCCTCGAGCTTGTCCGCATGCTGCTTTTTGACAAAAGCTGGACATCCCCATGTCTTAATGTGATTAAGATAGGGTCTCTTCCCACACCACATCTGATATGGTGTAGTAGGCACAGTCTTAGTTGGAACTCGGTTCAAAAGGTATGCAGCTGATTCTAGAGCATATCCAAAGAACGATCGCGGTAACTCAGTGTTACTCATCATGGACCATACCATATCCAATAGGGTTCGGTTCCGTCTCTCCGATACACCGTTGTGTTGCGGAGTGTATGGAGGAGTAAGCTGAGAGAGAATTCCATTCTCTTTTAAGTAACCCAGGAACACGGCACTCAAGTATTCACCACCTCGATCAGATCTCAGTGCCTTGATACTTTTGCCTGTTTGTTTTTTACTTCATTCTTGTATTCCTGGAATTTTTGAAAAGCCTCGGATTTATATTTCATTAAGAAGACATAACCGTACCTTGAAAAGTCATCCGTAAAAGTAATGAAGTAAGAATAACCACTTCGTGTTTGCGTAGACATTGGACCGCACACGTCGCTGTGTACGAGTCCCAAGAGCTCGCTCGCTCTTACTCCGTGTCCAGTGAACAGAGTCTTTGTCATCTTTCCTTTGAGACAGGATTGACAAGTTGCATATGATTGATATTCGAACGGATCCAAATATCCTTCTGTATGTTACTTCGGCAACCTTCTCTCATTGATGTGACCCAGTCTACAATGCCATAAGAATGTCTGAATTGTTTCCGGAGACTTTCTTTTATGTGTATTCTGGACATTGATAATCTGTGGTTGGTTTAATACGTATATACCATTGCTCAATGTACCTGACCCAATCAGAACTTGATTAAGATGAATGTTTACAACATTACTTACAAACGCAAATTCAAAACCTTCTTTAGAAATCAAAGATACAGAAATGATATTACAAGTTGCGTTGAGTACAAAAAAGCAATTACGTAGAACCCAAACAAGTCCATCCGACATTCCCAGGAGATAGCCCCCACGGCCTCAGCATCCATGCTAGCTCCGTTTGCAACTTTGAGGGTCATGTCACCTGCTTTCAAAAACCTACGCTTTCTCAACGCCTGCAAAGAATTACAGATATAAGATCCTGATCCGGTATCCAATACCCATGAAGTAGAGTTTATTGATAGACAGTTTTCAATAACATACACACCTGAAGCTGAAGCCGCAACTTGCTTCAGATCCTGGTTTCTGGCCTTCCAAGCCCTGCAATCTTTCTTCCAGTGTCCACTCTTGTGACAGTAAAAGCATTCTTCCTTATCCACAAGCTTCCCCACTACCTTTGTTGCTTTTGCCTTTCCCTTCGTATCCACCTTACTAACACCGCCCCTTGGTTTGGCTGGGGTTTTCTTCTTCTTTCCCTTGGCTTTCGCCCTGGACCTAGAAGAGGAAGATCCTCCTACAAACAAAGTGGATGTTTCCCTACCTTTTTGTAGGGTGCCCTCTGCACTCCTCAGCATGTTGAGGAGCTCTGAAAGTTCAAGTTCCTTTTCTTGCAAGTTGAAGTTCAGGATGAACTGGGCATAAGTGGAAGGAAGGGACTGGAGAATCAAGTCCGTATAGAGCTCATTCTCCAACGTGGTCCCAAGGTCCGCGAGCTCCTCTATGTAGCCAATCATCTTAAGCACGTGTTCCGCTACCGATGATCCGACGGCCAATCTTGCCGAAAATAACTTCTTCGACACTTCGTATCTTGCGATACGAGATTGCTCTCCATACAGTTCTTTTGTATGGAGAAATATGGATTCGAGGTCCATATTCTCGTGCCTCCTCTGATGTTCGTTGTCCATAGAGGCAAGCACGAGGCACTTGGCCTTCGCGCAGTCGATCTCCAAAGTCTTACGGATTTCCTTATCCGCGACGCTGGAGGTGGGACCTAGGACAGGGGGAGCCTTGGAGGTAAGAAGATACCCCAACTTGTCATAAGTGATTGCCATTTTGACATTCCTGAGCCAATCTTTGTAGTTTGGCCCTGTCAGTATGTTTTTATCTAGAAGTAACTTAAGTCCAGTCATGATAAATAGTCGCTGCAATTAGGAGAGAGAGAAGAAACACTTTAGCATTATGCTCTTGCAAGTTTAGAGTGGTTTTTAATTTGTCTAAACAGGATGGCTCTCACTGTCTCTCGAATCCCTCCTCAAACTATAAAGGAAGAACTAGTCGGGATCAATCTCACCGTACAATACTTGCTTAACCGTTCAGCCAGGCCAGTGTTGGTACTTCGAGAGAGGTTTTCCAACGCTTTCGCAAAGTTCCTTAATTAAGTAAACTCTTTTCCCTGTGGGCGTAGTCCCGCTAACACCTTTCTAGACACCTACTAGGTTTATAGCATTGATCGTTAAGTGAGAAAGTTCCGGAGGAGTAGCATATACTCACAGTAGGATCGGGATCCAAATATCATCGCATGAAAAAATTGAAGGAATCCTACCAGAATCATCACACTCCAAATGGTATGCAGCGCTAGCAAGTTTCAGTTCTTTTGAAACTCCCGATGTGGATTTTCGCCCCATGCTCTTATGACCTTGACTTTGGCCAACAAATCATAAGTTACATGTCAAGTTCTACCCGTCATTCTCCAGGTTAATTTGAGCCCACCCGCAAATACCCTTGACTTTGGCCAACAAGGTAGAACGACTGCCCCAAACCAACACATCTATCTATGCTGCACATGAATACCCAATAGCTACCAATCACTATGCCTTGACTTTGGCCAACAAACATAGCTTGAATACTTATTGAAATTCATGTGAAACGACGGAGGGATACGAATGGTTTTGGCGAAACCGTGAACGTAGTGAACTTGATATAATCGAAGGAACGAGATAGCTTTCAAAAGGAGTGGTTCAAGCTCCGCATTTAAAAGTTTGGTTTTGAAAAGAACCGAGTGGTTTTGAAAGTGTTCCAACGACTTTTACTTGGTTTATTTTATTTCTTGCATTAATTCCAATGCGTACCATCATTTAATCCTACCATTGCAGAAAACAACGAAAATATGACGTACGCTTATGCCATCCGCATTCGCCACGGGGTCCCGTCATCACCCGTTAGGTTACATAACTAACGACAGAGCGGGGGCTAGACTAGCGCGGATGCAAAACATAAGCAACGCCTAAATAGATATCATATAGATATATATAAACATTCATCACATGCAATGATAGCCATTCCAGATCACAAATGAATACATTGGATATACTAGGAATCCGCAATTCGTACGAGCCAGTAACGAAGAACGGATTACACGGTCATGATGAATAGCCAAACCCTACCCTAGACTCCTACGGGTGCGGCAAACTACCCGCCAAGTATCCGAAGCGAAGCAACCTCCCTAAACACCGTGAGTAGGCCACTCGGCACTTCGAGATACCCGGTAGTTTGTGCACCCCACCTTGGGTCTATCCTAGGAGCAGAACGGTAAAAAGAAATTATACAATGACGGCTACAACCCCGACCCGGTTGTGCGGCCATACAAATAATTATTACATCAAATTACATATTACAAGAATTGAAAGAATAAGAAAACTCTCATCTCACAAACCTCCGGCTATTCATCCGCGACAATCCAACGAATTCATATACACAAACCATCAACATTACAGATCACAGATATGTATAACCCCCACTAATCGACGTATAGCGATTAGCGAACGTTCAATACATATAACACATTACAGATATAACCCATTAGCCAAAGTGTAAAGAAGTTCGATCAAAAATACGGATTTATGACCACGCCAAAAACCAACTTGTTCTCTTGAAAATCTGGGTGGAAACAAACTATTTCAAAAATCACAAAACACCCCCAGAAGTAAACTGCAGGAAAAACGATCCACGGCCGAGTCAACTGGGCCGCGGATCCGCGGCAAGAGCAAGCTCTTGCCGCGGAACCGCGGTGAGTTGGTCGGTTCAGTGGGTCGTTTTTCTTGCCTGTACTTAGAAAATCCTGAGCCAATTTTTAAGATATGATTTATTAATTTTAAAGCAGGTTTAAAAATCGGCAGAAAGTTAGGGTTTTGAAAAAATGTTTTGCGATTTTTTGCGATCGAAGTTCTATATACTTTTCTAACTAGTTAGTTTGTGTTTAGCTAGGCTCTGATACCACTGTAAGTCCACGTTGCCCACCCCGGTGCTTGCGGGGAGGCGGAAACGTTATGAAAAATCCGATTTTTACAACTCTAGGCAACATGGACTATGTAAAGGAGGGATCTTTGCTAAACAAAACTAACTACAAAGCTAAAGAAAGTTTGCTACACGGAAAGTGGGTTATACCTAGGTCTTCAAGTCCTTCTCTCCTTGCTCCTTGAAGTGAAAGAAAGGGTTCTCCTTGTCGCCTTCTCTTGCCGAAGAAAGATCCACCCGAGGGCCTCAACCTTTGGCTCCAACCTCAAACTAGAAGTAACTAAGGTGCTTGGTGTGCTAGACCTATGACCTTAGAAAGAGTAGAGAGTGTTTTTGAAAGGATTATCTCAAGCTCAAAGTGGTTCTCAACTCATGAGAGGGGAGAGCTAGAGAGAGAGGAAAAGGAGGAGAGAGAATGGAAATGATAAAGTGAGAAGAATATCTCAACCTTCTCATATATATGTGATTTATGAATAACAGATAATTAGTCAAGATAATTGTCATGGTTAATCAAGAAATGATCAATATCATTTCACATTAAATGCTTTTGCAAGGATCAAAGATCATCTTTCATATGGAATGATGATGGTCAACTTGTCAACCTAGGTCAACAAGTCAAGTATAGTCAAATGGTCAACAACCCTAACCATGCACAATTATAATTAACTAATATTAAAAAATCATAATTCACACATAAACATTAGGGTTAAGAAAATGACAATAGTCATCAACCCTAATCAAAGTCCTCTGCCTCTTTCTCAGTCAACTGTGCATACACACCTGTATCCGTGTTCCGAGGAACACAAATACAACGAGATAAAACCAATCCCAAATCATATACTAGGATCCGGCTTAAACCAAAGCCCGCTAGTATAAGCTGTCCGGACACCAAACGTTCACAAGTGCGCGGATGTGAACGAACCCTGTCGTAAAACCATGCGACTTCTACTAATTTTGCCTAAAGGCGAATAAGCCTCTGTGTGGGACTCTAAAGACTCGACACTACGCTGGCAGTGGGTTTAACCACAGACCGCAAGCGGCACTAGCTGTACGTAACGGTCCCCAGGTAGATGCCGATAAGAAGACTGACGAGGTAAACCCCTTCTGAACTCCTACTGAGCCTGAATGTGACAGTCTCCGTACAGTCCGGTCTGTTCGTCTAAGAACATCGCATGGCGGGCCTAGGGCGCGGTAAACGTCAGTCCCCTACTAGCGGTATAAGTCGTGCCGGAGTGTAGCCCAGAACACCTGAGATAACTCTGGAAACCTACCAGTCTATCTCGCTTGCCCTAGCCAGGGACTTTGTGTAATGGCTCTCCTAGACACAGCGCGATAACAACCCCCAATACCGGGAGAGTCGAATCCTGTCTAACCATCACTGCCTCCAAGTGCTTCGGGACTGCACCCAAAAACTACCTGTTTGCACGACTCCTTTGAGACGTGGTAAGATAGTAATCAAAGTACAGTGGGAACACACTCGAGGCGAAGTGACAGTGTCAAGTCAACGGACTAAGCTGTACTCATGTCACCTGGGAACAGATAACTGACGATAGGTATAATACCAACCAACAGTTCCCGACGAGTCCTGTCCGGTGTACTCGTAACCTAACGAGCACCCGCATACTATCTCAAGTACGACGTACTGACGGCTGTGGGACAGACCGTCTCCCAAGCTGGGATAAGAAGCGCATACGCTGTTGGAGATAGTGTCCTCAGAGTCAGTTATTGGATCACAGGCACGTGATTGCAATGATTGAGGGAGGACCTATCCCGGTAGGACAGTCTTACTCAAGATGATAGTATGCTATCTGGTTTATCTTTATCATCGTGTACTGCTTTAGGTGACCTGACATGTCGCTATTACACATTGATAGAGCCCCTAGGATTCTTGCTTGACCACCAGCAGTATGAGGGCGATCATATAAGTGGAAGCTGGGGTCTATAAGCACATCGTTAAAAGGTCCCTAGTCATGGGAGTTTCGAGACAGGGCATCGATACTCCAGAGTAGACTATGTAAGTGCACGGCGGCGCCCCGGCCGTCAATCCGACTGCCAAATGCGGAAGCGGTGATAAACTTTAATTTTTACTTGAACTGGCACCACGCCGCGCACTAAACCCTGGATCGAACCATTAACTAGTCCTAGCTAACTACAAGATGGGGAAGAGAGATATACCGACAGATCCGAGTCCTCCGGTCTTCTCGTCGTCGTCCCGATCTCCTGCGGAAGCTCCGGTCTCCACCTCGTCGCCGGAAGTGCACCACATCGCCTACTTCTTTTACGGGCTCCCACCTCAATGCCGAGGCAACTCGGGCACGAAGCTGGCTAGTCGACGTGCCCAAGATTTGCTGTAGAATGTCTAGTGAGCAAGTCTCATTTAGGGTTCATGGAATTGCCTTTTTGGTCGAGGGATGAACTATGGAGTTTGGAGATGGAACTTATGGGATTTTTGCAACATGAAATGAGCTAAAAACCCACACCAAAAATTTTGGGACAGCCCACTAAGGGGAGTGGCCGGCCATCACAATGTGGTGGAGAGAATGGAGAGTCACCAAAAGAATAATCCAAGAGAGAGAGAGAGGAATGGTTATCATATGGAAAATAATGATCACAAAGTAATTCCAACACTCAACCAACAACCATCACTCATCAACAACTATGATGACAAACAATAACCAACACTCCACCACAACTATCACCTCACAAAGTCAAGCAATGAAAGAAGAAGAAGTCAAGGTCAAAGAATGGTGCAACCATCATGATACAAATATATGAAAAGACCCCCTCCACAAATGCTTATTTGCAACAATGCAAATAAGCCCTCCTCCACCAATCTTCGGCCAATGAACGATACAAAGGAAATTGGCCGAAACGGAAAGCAAACTGGCAACTCCATAAAACTGGTCCCGTAATAAATTACAGGAAAACCCCGATACTGTGCATACACACCCGCATTTGTATTCCGACCGAAATACAAATGCAAGGAGACAAAGTCTACACTGTACTATACTAGGATCCGGCTTAAACCAAAGCCGGCTAGTAATATCCGTTCGATCCTGATCCGTGTAATACCGCACGTATCTGATCGAACCCTGCCATATATCCATACGGCCTATAGTACAAACTGTCCGATCCGGATCCGTGCAATACCGCACGTATCTGATCGGACGTTGCCATATCTCCATACGGCCTCTACAACTTTTCGCCCGAAAGCTGAGTAACTGAATGTGGGGGACTCTAAAGACTCGTCAACACCTTGGTTGTGGTAACCACTAGCACGTCAGAGGTATAAGCCAATACGTAACGGGCTACCAGGTATTGACTAAAAGGGACGTCTGTGAGCGAACTCAGCCTGACAACCCTACTGAGCCTGTCAGTGACAATATCCGTACAGTCCGGTCCGTTCGTCTATAAGCATCGCATGGCGGGCCTAGGGGGTTGGTAAAAGTCAGACCCCCAAATGCGGTACAAGTCGTGTCGGAGTGTAGCCCAGAACACCCTGAGATACTACTGGAATACCTACCAGTAAATCTCCTGCCTCGGCCGAGGGCTTCGTGTAATGGCTCTCCTAGACACAGCGCGACCTCACCCCCAATACCAGGAGAGACGAACCCCTGAAGATACGCTCACTGCCCCCATGTGGCTCGGGACTGTACCCAACTAAAACCTGTTTCCACGTCTCCTTTGAGCGTGGTAGGGTAGTAATCAAAGTACAGTGGGAACTCACATGAGACAAATGACGATCCCCAGGTCGATGAACTAACCTGTACACATGTCACCTGGGAACTGCTATCTGACGTCTGGTATATGACCAACTAGCATGTTCCCGGCGAGTCCTGTCCGGTGTACTCATAACCCAATGAGCACCTGTATACATCTTAGGTGATCTAACTGACACCAATGGCTTGTGAGACCGGCCATCGCCCCTCGTCGGGGTCTCGACTGTATACACTAGTCTACTCTGGAGTATCGATGCCCTGTCTCGAAACCCTTACGACTAGGGACCATTTGAGGATATGCTTATAGACTGCCAGCTCCCACGTATATGATCGCCCTCATACTGCTGGTGGTCAAGCAAGAATCCTAGGGGCTCTACCAACGTGTAATAGCGACCTGTCAGGTCACTTAAAACAGTACACGATGATAAAGGTAAACCAGATAGCATACTATCATCTCGAGTAAGATTGTCCTATCGGGATATGTCCTCCCTCAATCATTACAATCACGTGCCTGTGATCCAATAATTGACTCTGAGGACACTATCTCCAACAATCTCCCACTTGCACTCAAGGCTAATTATTGCGATGTCGCATACTCACAGCCCGTGTGATACCGAACACCCAACTCCTCTACCAGTCAGTCTCACAAAGCTCGTTTGCGAAACTATTGCGTTCGAGGAATAGCCTCGGTGAGTGGATCCGCTTTGATGTTTCTTTCTATGTCTCTCTAAATCTCAAGTTCGCGGAGAAAACTATCTCCCGAAAAGAGTAATACCTGTCTTAGAATATGTCTGGATGTCTGATGGGACCTAGCTCATAAATGAACTCCAAATTCAAACTTCTTAGACTGTATCGTCAACTGAACTTAACCAGTATCCTGCGCCATGCCTCCCTCAGTATTGCCTTGGACCACCTGTCCAAAATACTGCCCCTCGTCAGAAGGAAAACTATAACTCTGACAACCTCCTTGTCGTCCAGGTTACCTTGGAAGCCTGGAATGATAACTGTCTCCCGAATGAGGCTGTCGTTATCATTTCCCTAGAACATTCACTTATGTTCTAAAACTGCATCCGACTGCTTCTCCAGGATTGGATCAATGTCAACTTATTGCATCTAGTGCAAGAACAACATCAGGTGTGGTACTTGACATCTCATGATTGACTCAATTGCCTAAGCAAGTGATCTGCCAATCAAGCACATCCCTCTCCCCTTTAGTCTGTAAGACACCTTTAGAGAGGTTGACTCCATCACCTGCAGGTATACTACCGTGCTAGGAGTCGACCATTCTAAATACTCTTAGAATGTTGTCTAAGTACCCAGATTGGGAAACTACCCAAATCTAGATCCAAAACCATAGATCTAGTAACCAGTATGTCTGATATAATATCCAAGTCCCATGTGGAGAAACCACTGTGTGACGACCATAGTATAACCGATCGTATTATAGGAATATCACTTCCTACTCTGTGTATGTCATCCAAATACCAGGGCATCACACCCTACTACCTTCTCAACAGATCCATCCCCTATTCTGATGAAGTCAAACCCATGACTGTCACGTCAGAAATAGATGATCTATGTCCGCTATATCTGCTTTTAGTCTATAAATAGACATAAGCTACCTGTCCACCAATGCTTCCGCTGCTCCCACTGACTACGACAACCCTACGGCAGAGTCATATATACGTACACTTCTGAAGCGAGTTCAGAACGACGCTATACTCATCCTCCTGCCGGGTCTCACAGTCTGAAACAACAGCAATGGCAAGTGTGGGTAAACAAGAACTTCCTTGTCACCGTCCTTGAGGCTACCGGAGCACCTCTCGGGTGCCTGAAGTTACCCACCTTATCTGCGGAGTGGCCAATGGAATGTCAAACCGGATTGAATCTTTAGGTTCCTTATCAAATCTTCAGTAATCGTTTGCGGTTCTGGAATCACTTCCAGTTCTACCATGCTCCCACTACTGTTTTCTGAAAAAATCCATTTTTAATAAAAATGTGGCGAGTCTAGAACAATATTGCTATTGTTCATCCAGATGGTAGAAAGTCAACCCTCGTCATAGCCTGGGTCAACCCACAAACAGCCATTACAGAAACATGCCTTGAGTTGTCCAGTGTCTGGTTTTAAGCATAAACCGGACAACTCCCCGTACCTTAACATCGTTAAGATATGAACTGTTCTATACCCAATATAGAAACAGAGGCACTGATTTAATTGAACCAGATCCAAATCATGCAACTGTCTCCAGTGCATGTCAACTAAATGGAAAGAGGCCGGTCAGCGTTACTCAACTTAGGAATACTTCCAATTATGAGTAACCTGAAAGAGAAACAAGTTCTCTTAATCATTACTATCAACTGAATACCATTCACAAGTATCTACATCTTCGATCACTTTGAAGAATCTCGATACTTGCTACACCTGGTTCTCTACTCTATTCAAATACCTATAACTTCTCAAAATTCGGACCCTGTGTTTCCACGAAACACCTGTCTAAAAACTAGAGAAGTCATAAGTAAACCGAATGTAGTACGAGGACCAACCCCTCTGTCCTGATGGACCCTGGACAACATACAATACTCTGTATAAGTCACTTGAGTCTGATAACTCATTCACTGTGTGTCGTAGGTTGAAAATTGTACTTATGGTTAAGAAGAATTACACCGTTGTTTAATGCTCCTTACCTAACCATCCACTGATATAGGTAAATATCGTAGACATAATTTCAAAAAGGTATATCTCACTCTATGAAAATAGACGCACAGATACATCAATTTGAAATTGGTGCATAACAGCGGATATTCAAAACCAAATATTTGCCGACCGGCAAACAACCCAGGTGACTTCCTCAAATATCACCGATTACAACGAATCCCGATATAATGAGGATGATCACCCAATTCCCAATAACTTACTCCCACTCATCATCTGTAAAACCATACAGATGTGAGAATCGTACCTGGTAAATACATACCCTGAGTAAGTATCTAATCGGGAAATCAGTTTTCCTTTAACAGTACACAGTGAAGCTGAAACATTGAAATGTTTCGATGGGGTATCCTGGTATTCCTAGTAATGCCTCTTCCAGATTCACGTCTGTAACCTTGTAATTGTTTGCCACCTCTCCAAATCCCTTTATATGTCTTTAGTCATTACCTTCTGCACACCCCTTTAGGCCAAATGGTTTTCTTCCTTCCCTACCGTTCGGCACCAGCCTATGGTTTGGAAGAAGACTATCCAATAAGCATAATGGGTGTACTGTCCTAATCCTAGGAACACTCGCAATGCGAGAGGAGGTGAGGATAAAAGACACCTGAATAAATCTTATTCCTATTTCTCCTGAACCAGAATCCATCCCCGAACTGGAACAAGTTCCTTTCGAGTTCGTATATAACCATACGATGGAGTATCCAATAAACTGTGGATCTACGTAGTGATACGGAGTGTCCTGGAGAAATACAAAGGTGATTTGGGAGTGGTAAAGGTGTTAGTTATATGTATGCCCAAGAGGCCATTACTATACATAGGATGTATATTGTAGTGGATGCTGGGACATATATAGTAAGGACTTTCTTGCTCGACATGATAGTATGCTATCTGGTTGATCTTTATCTTAACGTGTACACTGATTGTCTCTCTATTACATGTTGGTAAAGCCCTTAGGATGTGTACTTAACTACCTGGACTATGATGCGGACCATACTAGTGGGGACATGGTAGTCCATAAGTACATCCTTCAAAGTCCCTAGTCGAGGGTGTATCGAGACGGGGCATCGATATACCAGAGTAGACTAGCGTGTACCTTCTCGACCCATACAGATGGGCGATGGATGATCCCATATCCATTGGTGTTTGACATCAGAGATGATATACGGGTGCTCAGTAGAGACTGGGTACACTGGACGGACTCGCCGAGAACTCCCAGATGGTATTATACCTCACGTCAGATGGCAGTTCTCTAGTGACACTGGTACAGAGTAGTCTGTTGACCCGAGATCGTCATAGAGTCTTGTGTGGTTCCCACTGTGCTTTGATTTCCATCTTACCACGTCCAAGAGGGCGTGCAAAACGGTGGTTTTTGGGTACAGTCCCGAGTCACATGGAGGCAATGAGCGATAGGAGGGGATTCGTCTCTCCCGGTATAGGGGGTTGATGTTGCGCTGTGTTCGATTGGCTATAACAGGAAATCCCTGGCCAGGGTTGCTGAGATTTACTGGTAAGTGTTACCAGTAGTTTCTCGAATTGTTATAGACCTCATATCAACACGACTTATCGAGCTATTGGGGTCTGACGTTTGCCACCCCTAGGCGAGATATGCGACATATCAGACGATCAGACCGGACTGTACGGTAGTGTTACTGGTTGGATTCACTAGAGTGTGAGCGGGCTTGCTCGTCGATCTTCAGATCGCTCAATACCTGGGTGGCCGTTACGTTTAGCAGACCGCTTCCGGCTTGTGGGTGCTTGATATGATCATCATCTGCTGCCGGCGTATTGACGAGTCTTTAGAGTCCTACACAGAGGTTTCCTTGCTCAAGCGAAACGAAATAGGAGCGCATATGAGATATGTGCGGGACCGAGAATAATGCGTGTATGTGATACCGTATTCTATTCTCGCGATGAATGTATCGATTGGTTGTATGCGATATAACCTAGTTATCGAATCAAGTATTGATTCGATAAGACGATACATTGTATACTAGTCGGTTGTGTGCGACATGACCGGATCATTGAATCAAGTGTTGATTTAATTATTTAATGCATAATTATATATTTGATATATTGCTTTGCATTAACTAGTATCGGTTCACTTTAAATGGATTTTCTCACTCGGATGTGCGCATTGCATATGCGATATGATTTTGTGCACTTGCTTGTATTATGTTTGATGATGCATGCCTTTTGGTTAAGTGTAAAGAATTAAACCTTGGTTAATGAAATGGTTAGGGTTTACTTTTTCCTTATTCATTTTATTCATTTATTTATTCTTTTGGAAAAAGAAAAGCAAATGAGAAAATGGTGGCATGTTTTGTTTTGTTCATGAAGCTTCATGAAGACTTTGACCAAGTGACCATTTTGTCTCATGCTTAACCCTAACCATCCCACTAACCATGATTTATTCTCTACACTTGACCATGGTCTGGTTATGATAAGTATTCTTTTAATTTTATTTTTGGAATTAACTTGTCATAACATTTACCTTCTTCTTCTTCATTTCTTCAAGTGAAGAAAGCTTGCCTCCATCAATGGCAAGTGATGAAAAAGAGTGAGAAATCCAAATCTAAAGTCTACCCACTTCCTATTTCTTCATCCTCTACCTCTTGCCAAGTAGTAGAGTGTGTTTTCTTCACAAGTTTCATGACTTGGTGAAGTGAGAGCTTGATCTTGCGATGCTTCGACGTAGATCATCTTCGGCATGGACATCGACGACCTAGCTCGCCTATTCTCCGATGAAGCCGACGCTAGAGCCCGGGATTTATTTTGGACAGCGAGAGGACTTCATTGCGGAGCTATGGAGGTGGAGCACCGGATCTACAAAGGTTGTATTTCCGTATTCTCTTAGTTAAGTGTTAACTAGTTTACTTTTCGCCTAGAAATCTAGCCAACGATCCGTTCTAGGGTTTCTCAGCACCGTTAAAATTTGAAATTGGCATGGTTGATGTCTTGTGAGACCTCATTAGGGTGCCTAGGAACCCTACAGTGGTATCAGAGCCTAGCTAGAGCCTTAGGCAAAGTCTAGACAACGTTTGAATCCCGATCGAACCCGAAACCTCATTTTTCCCATGCTCTCTGTCCTTTTTTCAAAACTGTGCATTTTTCCACATTAAAAATATGCAGAAAATCAAGCAGGGTTTTCTAGGAATTACTGTAAATTTCGTGGACCTAATTCAACTATCCCACCGCGGTTCCGCGGCATGAGCAAGGCTCATGCGGCGGATCCGCGGCCGTACGGCCAGAGTATTTAAATTATTTTGCACAGTAATTCTTAGTTTCCAGTGGTGATTTTTCTGGGAATTTTTAATATTTTTTCAAGAGTTGAATTTTCTGGGGTTGTTTTGGGGATTCGGTGTTTCGATCGGAGTATCAAATTTTGTCTATGTGGCTTTCCGGATAAATTATAGAATATGTTAAAAAGTTCGACCGGATATAAATACCCAATTTTTCCCCTGTCGGGAAATTTCCAAGTGTTGGATTTTTCCGTAGTTTAAAGACGTTCTAAGTAGTGCAAGTAACTCGATGGACCCTCTAGAAGACAACAAACCTTAACTCGATTATGTGACCGTCTTGAACTGCCCTTTGAACCTGAGGGTTTGGGCCAGTACGGCGTGCCACATGTGAGGCGTTGGCTTGACCCTTCTACGGCTGGACCGTTGGTACTGAGGCACGAACTGAATGTTGTTAGACTTATTTCATGTGTTGATCTATATCGGGAAAACTTGGGTGTTCGATTGTTCGATCGGAAAATTTAACATTTTCTAATTATCTGGAATGGGATACAATAATTGGAATTCACAATAAGTTATGAGATAACTGAATGAATGTTATAAAGATAGCACTTTAGTCTCGCTTGATCGGTTGCCACGGAATTTTGATGCGATCAAAAGTCCGTCGCAATCACGTAGCGTACGCGAATACTCGCCGGGTAAACTTAATAGACAGCCTCACTCCATAGCCCCGACCAAGTGACTGTAGGAGAACCCCGTCGCCGAAAGCATCCGTTCGGGTGCTCGCGGTAGCGGTGTTCCGCCTTGGTGCACTTGGTCGACGGCGTCGGGGTGCGGCCGCCTACTAAAGTTTGCGACGAGCATTCGATCAGGATGTCGGGAATCTTGTTGAATTGCCCGACTTGATATTGAAAAGTGTTTTCGATAATGAGACTAAAATGCGTGGTTTATAATTGTTAGGCATGCGATGTCTAAGGAATTCATTTAGTCAGGCATGCGATGTCTGAGGTGGTTGCGGATTCCAACTGTTGTAGTTTTTCACTTTCTTTTCTGTGACCGTAAGTGTAATATGTGATATCGCCGGTTTCGTTGCTATATGTCAACGACAATTGGGATACGCATGTTTACTTACGTTGATGACATGTGATGTTATGTGTTGCTGGATATGTTATATTGGATCGTCGTGTTTGAATAGCCGGGGGTTTTATGTGAGATGAGTGTTTTTCATTTTCATTCATGTAAAAACTTGTATGTAATATTCTTTTTTTAGGGCACTTCCAGGCTGCGGAAGATGTCACCGTTTGTATATTATTTACTTTTCCGCACTAGGATAGACCCAAGGAGGGGAGCACAAGTAACCGGGTTCTGGAGCCCAGTGGGAGACCAACTCGAGGAGTCGAGTCCGGGTCTCTTAACTCTAGAATTGGTAGGGTTGCTTGCCGCTCTCGTAGGGGTCTAGGGGTGTGGGTTTGGCTATTCATCGCGACCGTGGAATCCGTGTTTTATACTGGCTCGTATTGAAAACACGGACGTCCTAGTATATCCAATATTTTATATGATTCTTCTGCTGCGATATCTGTGATGTGATCATGTGATGTTCTGTGATAGATACAGTATATAGTATATATGATATATTATATAGGCGTTACTTATGTTTTACACCCGCGCTAGCCCTGCCCCGCTCTGCCGTTAGTTACCTAACCTAACGGTGCACGAGGGGACATCGAGGCGAATGCGGATGGCATAAGTGTACGTCGTATTTATCTGTGATGTTTAGGTACTTAAATGATGGGACTTCATTAATGTGATTAATGAAATAAAAAGAAACCTAAGATGTTGTAGAATCGAATTTCAAAAATAAAACAGGTAGCTACAGTTCTTGCTTTGCATAGAAGTATATATGATATATCCTGCACCTTATTCGATAAGGAAAGGACCGAGATCCCTTCACCGGGAGTGACTCCTTTAGCAATAACTGGCAGATGCTACACACTCGGTTTGTCTTTTGATTGCTTTTAAGTGTTTTTGCTTTGCACAGTGATATATATGATATATCCCGCACCTCATTCGATGAGGAAAGGACCGACGATCCCTTCACCGGGAGTGACTCCTTTAGCAAAACTAGAAAAGCCTCAAAAGCACTCCATTTTAAAATCATTTGATTCGACAACGATATCAAGTTCATTACGCAATAGGTTTTCAGAAAAACCTGTCGTAGCCCTCCGTCATTTCAGATAAGTTCTAGTTAGTATTCGTGCTGCGGTTGTTTGGCATGCGTCAAGGCGTAGTGTACGGTAGCTAACTAGTGCTTATCTGCTAGCATACGATGCGATTGGATTAGGGTATTCGTACGGCGTTGTTTGGCATGCGTCAAGGGTCATGCGGGTGGGTTTAATTCAATCAAGAAATGTACGGGTTGAACTTGACTAGCAGACTATGGGTTGTTTGGCATGCGTCAAGGTCATAGCGAGCTAGGGGCAAAATATTATCGGGAATTTCAAGTGTTGAAATTTGCAATGAGATTGCATACCTTCTATGAGATAGTTGGATCCCGGTACCCGCTGCGAGTAAGAGTTACTCCTGGGAGAGTTTTATACATTACAATTAGCTGATCAAGTAGGTGTCTAGAAAGGTGTCAACGGGGTTACGCCTCTGGGAAAACGAGGTTTACATTAATTAGGTTCGTGCGAAAGCACGGCGGACCTCCCTCAAAGTACCGACACTGGCCTGGCTGAAAGATTGGCGAACTTGTAGTGTGTAATTAATCCCGGCTAGTCTTTCCTTTTAGGGTTTGAAGGAAGATTTGATAAAAAGCAGTGGGAGCCATCCTGATTAGATAAAATAAAAACCAATCTATTCTTGCAAGAGCGCACGCTGAGTGTTCTCTTCTCTCTCTCTCCAGGTAGCGACCATATCACGCCTTAATCAAGATAATAAAACGGATTATTGACCGAACCCGCTTGTTATACTGAGCTGGGGAACGTTGTTCCCGCTCCAACTTATAATTGTTATAAGACCGAGCAGGAAATTGGGGATTACCAGAATTCCCGTGCCGCCCAAACGAAGAGAGTGCATGCTGATGCATCATCTTCGGGTGTGTTCATTATACAGAACCGTTTCTCAGTATCCTCCGCATCCTAGGTATATGATACCGGATCAGGATCCCAGATATGTAATATGTTACATAGGGCTACAAAAGGGTAGAAAAACTGAGAACGGGTGATAAGTTTCATGAGGCAGAAAACGGGGCAAGAGTTGCAGCCAACTCTGTCGGTCACTGTCACCCTGTATTACCAATACATTGATTCTGAACGAATGTTATTAGATACCGAACCTGATATACCAAATCGTATCACTCTCTTTGTTAGAAAAGAAAGAATATAATTTTGTATTGATGGATAATGTTTTGAAAATTTCCTATATCAAAAGTTGATTGGTTCAGGCACGTTATCTAAAAGCATTGATGTTCTAAATCAAACTACAGTTCTTTGTATATGGAACACACACAAGAGGAAGAGTTCAGAAATGAACGAATCCTTCTTGAGGTATTGTAGACTAGGTCAGATCAATGCGACCCGACTGGCTAGAGTTTATGATATTTAAATTAGTTTGAACTTACATCTTATGAAACTCGCCAGTCATGTCACAAAGATAAGATGACCATAGCTCCGTTTACTGGAAACAGAAAAAGAGTTAGTGAACTCTTGGGATGATACATGTTGATGTATGTAGGTCCCCAGTTTACACATGCCAAGACTGGTTCTTTGTACTTCATTACGTTCTCTGATAATCTCTCAAGATTCAGACATATGTTCCTGTTGAAACACAAGTCTGAACCTTTTGAGATATTCACAGAATATAAGTTAGAAGTAAAGAACCAATACGGGTATAAGTGTTATGTCCTGTGATGAGATCAAGGAGGAGAATACTTGAGCACGAAATTCCTGGATTGTTCTAAAGGAGAATAAGATTCTCTCTCAGCATTACTCCTCCGTATACACCATTGCAAGATGGTATGTCGGGGCGGAGCAGATACACCCTATTTCATATGGTGCGCTCTATGATGAGGACTACTGAGTTACCTATTTCCTTTTTTGGAAGTTATGCGCTTGTGAAGCTGCATACCTATTGAATAGGGTTCGAATCAAATCAGTTGCCAACCATTTCATATGTGATATGGAAAGGGAAGAGCCAATGTCTTAAGTTAGTTAAGATTTGGGGTTGTCCGGTCTATGTCTAAAAGCAAAATCCGGACAAGCTCGAGGCAAGATCTGTTATGTAGAACTGGAAAGGTTCCAGCTATACAAACTACAGCAGATGATTTAATAGAACCAAAGAATTCAGTAGATTCCAACGAACCTCAGCCTCTCCACCGATCTAGTAGGGTTCCTCACCCACCTGAGAGATACTTCTGTTTCTTTATGACAGTGGGAGCGAGGATTGCATCATGAGATGATGACCCAACTAGTTTCGAGCTGGCCATCAGGAGTGGGACTCTGTAAGAATGGCTGGATGCTTAGCGATCTGAGATGGAATCCTTATACACCAACAAAGTATGGACTTTGGTTGCTATATCTGAAGGGTTAAATCCCCATCAGGAGCAAGTATATCTTGAGAAGATTACTTGGTGTAGATGGAAAAGTTGAGACTTTCAAAGCTAGACTTGTTAAAAGTTTGTATCATTGACCAGGTGTGGGTAATGATCAAACCTTTTCAAATAGCTATGCTTAAGTCCATCCAGATCCTACTTGTCATGGCTACATACCATGACTGCGATATCTGGTTGTTGGGTGTCTTGACTGCTTTTCTAAATGATGATTTAGAAGAGAGCGTCTATAAGTACACAGCCAGAGGGCCTCGTAGACAGTGGGAGCAGCGGAAACGTGTGCAAGATGCTTTATAGGATAAAGCAGGTATCGCGGAGTTGGAACATCTGTTTTGATGTTTTATTCAAAGAGTTTGACATCATCAAAATGGTAGATGAACCTTGTATAAACAAAAAGGTAGTAGGGAGTATGGTAACGATCCTCGTAGAGTACGTGGATGACATACTCTTGATAGGGAAGGAGTTTCCTATGCTACGCTCGATCAATCTTCGCTTATCACAATGACTCTCCGCATAGGATCAAAGTGATACCTACTAAATCCTGGATTTTGGATCTATGAGATAGATCTAAATGGATGTTAGGCTACTCACTAATTGTAGTGAGATGGTATCAGTTGATCTTGGGAAGAATCACTGGAAGTGTTCCACGGTGATAAAGACGACTGAATGTCAGTCACAGGCATTGTCTATACCCTCAGTAAAGGGACGGTATGTTGGAAGAGTTCCAAGCTAGATACCGTGGCATACTAGACGATAAAGGCGGGATACATCGCTACTTAAGATGCTACCGAAGAGGCTGTTTGGGTGTATATTGGTTCATGAGATGAACTACGTTCCTACCATTGTGAGACAATGGAGTTGTGGCTTATGCCGAGGAACGCCGGTCCCATCAGTGATCCAGACATATTCTAAGGCAGTATCACCTGATCATGGAGATGGTTGATCTCCAGGGGATCGAGGTCAGGAGAGTAGACTCAGAGGACAACACAGCGGATCCACTAACAAAGGCATGTTCCCAGAGAGAGACTTTTATAGGATGGTTGAGTATGAGATACTTCAAACCACTGCTACAGATGGCCCTAGTGCAAGTGGGAGATTGTTAGTTATATGTATGCCCTAGAGGCCATTACTATACATAGGATGTATATTGTAGTGGATGCTGGGACATATATAGTGAGGACTTTCTTGCTCGACATGATAGTATGCTATCTGGTTGATCTTTACTTTAACGTGTACACTGATTGTCTCTCTATTACATGTTGGTAAAGCCCTTAGGATGTGTACTTAACTACCTGGACAATGATGCGGATCATACTAGTGGGGACATGGTAGTCCATAAGTACATCCTTCAAAGTCCCTAGTCAAGGGTGTATCGAGACGGGGCATCGATATACCAGAGTAGACTAGCGTGTACCTTCTCGACCCATACAGATGGGCGATGGATGATCCCATATCCATTGGTGTTTGACATCAGAGATGATATACGGGTGCTCAGTAGAGACTGGGTACACTGGACGGACTCGCCGAGAACTCCCAGATGGTATTATATCTCACGTCAGATGGCAGTTCTCTGGTGACACTGGTACAGAGTAGTCTGTTGACCCGAGATCGTCATAGAGTCTTGTGTGGTTCCCACTGTGCTTTGATTTCCATCTTACCACGTCCAAGAGGGCGTGCAAAACGGTGGTTTTTAGGTACAGTCCCGAGTCACATGGAGGCAATGAGCGATAGGAGGGGATTCGTCTCTCCCGGTATAGGGGGTTGATGTTGCGCTGTGTTCGATTGGCTATAACAGGAAATCCCTGGTCAGGATTGCTGAGATTTACTGGTAAGTGTTACCAGTAGTTTCTCGAATTCTTATAGACCTCATATCAACACGACTTATCGAGCTATTGGGGTCTGACGTTTGCCACCCCTAGGCGAGATATGCGACATATCAGACGATCAGACCGGACTGTACGGTAGTGTTACTGGTTGGATTCACTGGAGTGTGAGCGGGCTTGCTCGTCGATCTTTAGATCGCTCAATACCCGGGTGGCCGTTACGTTTAGAAGACCGCTTGCGGCTTGTGGGTGCTTGATATGATCATCATCTGCTGCCGGCGTATTGACGAGTCTTTAGAGTCCTACACAGAGGTTTCCTGGCTCAAGCGAAACGAAATAGGAGCGCATATGAGATATGTGCGGGACCGAGAATAATGCGTGTATGTGATACCGCATTTCATTCTCGCGATATATGTTTCGATTGGTTATATTCGATATGACCTAGTTATCGAATCATTGATTCGATAAATCGATACATTGGATTCTAGTCGGTTATGTGCGACATGACCGGATCATTGAATCAAATGTTGATTTAATGATTTAATGCATAATTATATATTTAATATATTGCATTGCATTAACTAGTATTGGTTCACTTTAAACGGATTTTTTCTCACTTGGATTGCACATTGTATATGTGATATACTTTTGTGCACCTTTTTGTATCATGTTTGATGATACTTGATCATATGGTTAAGTGAATAGAATTAAACCATGGTTATTATGATAATTAGGGTTTTGCATATTTAGTTATTCATTTATTTAGTTATTCATTTATTTGGATAAGTTTAAGATAAGAATGGTGGCTTTATTTGTTTTATATTGAAGCTTCATGAAGCTTTGACTTTGCTAACCATCCTTATCTTCATGCTTAACCCTAACCCATCCAAGTGACCATGGTTAATTCTCTACACTTAACCCTAGTTTAAGTTATGATAAGTATTTGTTTTTCTATTTCTTTTAATAGAACTTATCATAACTAGCTCATCTTCTTCTTCTTCTTCAAGCTTGCTACAACAATGGCAACTTGAGATCTAGTGAGATAAATCCAATTCTAAAGTGAACCCACCTCCTATTTCTTCACCCTCTACCTCTTGCCAAGTTGTTTTGGGTGTTTACTTCACAAGTTTCAAAAGTTTGTGAAGTCGGAGCTTGAGCTTGTGCAACCTCGACGTAGATCGTCTTTGACACGAAGCCGACGACCTATTCCGCACGTTTCTCCGATGAAGCCGTCACGAGAGTCCAAGGTTCAAGATGGACAGCGAGAGGACGCCCTCATGGAGCTAAGGAAGTGGGTATCCGGATCTACAAAGGTTGTAGCATCTTAACTTTAGTTAAATTGTTAACTAGATTTATATTTCGCCTAGAATTCTAGCGACGATCCGTAGTCTAGGGTTTCTCGGCACCAATTTTTTTGAAATTGGCATGTTCGATGCCTTGTGAGACCTCACTAGGGTGCCTAGGAACCTTTCACTGGTATCAGAGCCTAGCTAGAGCCTTAGGCGAAGTCTAGACGCGATTTGAAGCCCGAACGAACCCGAAACCCTAAACTTATCTTGCTCTCTGGACTTTTTCCAAAAAGTGGGATTTTTCAATATTAAAAATATGCAGAAAAATAAGCAGGAAATTATAAGGTTTACTGTGAAATTCGTGAGTGTAATTCCACTATTCAAGCGCGGATCCGCGGCATGAGCATGGCTCATGCGGCGGATCCGCGGTCGTACGGACGAATTATTTAAAGGATTTTACACAGTAATCCTTAATTTCCAGTGGTGATTTTCCTGGGTGTTTTTAATAATTATTCAAGAGTTGAATTTTCTGGGGTTGCTTTGGGGATTCGGTGTTTCGATCGGGGTATCAAATTTCGTCTTTGTGTTTTTCCGGATAATTTTTAGAATATATTAAAAAGTTCGACCGGATATAAATACCCAACTTTTCCCCTGTCGGGAAATTTCCAAGTGTTGGATTTTTCCGTAGTTTAACGACATTCTAAGTAGTGCAAGTAACGCGATGGACCCTCTAGAAGACAACAAACCTTAACTCGATTATGTGACCGTCTTGAACTGCCCTTTGAACCTTCGGGTTTGGGGCAGTACGGCGTGCCACATGTGAGGCGTTGGCTTGACCCTTCTACGGCTGGACCGTTGGTACTGAGGCACGAACTGAATGTTGCTAGACTTATTTCATGTGTTGAGCTGTATTGGGAAAACTTGGGTATTCGACTGTTCGATCGGAAAGTTTAACATTTTCTGTTTATCTGGAATGTGATACAATAATTGGAATTCACAAGTAGTTATGAGATAACTGTATGAATGTTATAAATCTAGCGGTTTAGTTTCACTTGATATCGAAAAGAGTTTTCGATAATGGGACTAAAATGCGGGGTTTATAAATGTTAGGCATGTGATGTCTAAAAAGGTTGCGGATTCCAATTGTTGTAGTTTTACACTTTCTTTTCTGTGACCGTAAGCGTAATATGTGATATCGCCGGTTTCGTTGCTATATGTCAACGACAATTGGGATGCGCATATTTACTTACGTTGATGACATGTGATGTTATGTGTTGCTGGATATGTTATATTGGATCGTCGTGTTCGAATAGCCGGGGGTTTTTATGTGAGATGAGTGTTTTTCATTTTCATTCATGTAAAAACTTGTATGTAATATTCTTTTATTTGGGGCACTTCCAGGTAGCGGAAGTTGTCACCCTTTGTATATTATTTACTTTTCCGCATTAGGATAGACACAAGGAGGGGAGCACAAGTAACCGGGTTCTGGGGTCCAGTGGGAGACCAACTCGAGGAGTCGAGTCCGGGTCTCCTAACCCTAGAATTGGCAGGGTTGCTTGCCGCTCTCGTAGGGGTCTAGGGGTGTGGGATTGGCTATTCATCACGACCGTGGAATCCGTGTTTTATACTGGCTCGTATTAAAATCACGGACGTCCTAGTATATCCAATATTTCATATGTTTATTCTGCTGCGATATCTGTGATATGATTCTGTGATGGATATAGTATATAGTATATATGATATATTATATAGACGTTACTTATGTTTTACACCCGCGCTAGCCCTGCCCTGCTCTGTCGTTAGTTACCTAACCTAACGGTGCACGAGGGGACATCGAGGCGAATGCGGATGGCATAAGTGTACGTCATATCTATCTGTGATGTTTAGGTATTTAAATGATGGGACTTCATTAATGTGATTAATGAAAGAAAAGAAACCTAAGATGTTGTAGAATCAGATTTTAAACAAAACAGGTAGCTACAGTTCTTGCTTTGCATAGCGGTATATATGATATACCCTGCACCTTATTCGATGAGGAAAGGACCGAGATCCCTTCACCGGGAGTGACTCCTTTAGCAATAACTGGCAGATGCTACACACTCGGTTTGCTTTTGACTGCTTTTGGGTTTTTGCTTTGCACAGCGATATATATGATATATCCCGCACCTCATTCGACGAGGAAAGGACCGAGATCCCTTCACCGGGAGTGACTCCTTTAGCAAAACTGGAAAAGCCTCAAAATCACTCCATTTCAAAACTCCATTTGATTCTACAACGATATCAAGTTCATTACGCAATAGGTTTTCAGAAAAACCTGCCGTAGTCCTCCATCATTTCAGATTAGAACTGTTTAGTATTCGTGCTGCGTTTGTTGGCCTTTGTCAAGGCGTAATGTGCGGTAGCTGAATAGTGCTTATCTGCTTATGCATGTGATGCAGATTGTTTCAGGGTAGTCGTACGACCTTGTTGGCCTTTGTCAAGGGTCGTGCGGGTGGGTTTGATTCAATCAAGAAATGACGGGTTGAACTTGACTAGCATCCTGTGATTTGTTGGCCTTTGTCAAGGTCATAGGACACTAGGGGCAAAATATTATCGGGAATTTCAAGTGTTGAAATTTGCAATGAGATTGCATACCTTCTATGAGATAGTTGGATCCCGATACCCGCTGCGAGTAAGAGTTACTCCTGGGAGAGTTTTACACATTACAATTAGCCGATCAAGTAGGTGTCTAGAAAGGTGTTAACGAGGTTACGCCTCTGGGAAAACGAGGTTTACCGTAATTAGGTTCGTGCGAAAGCACGGGGGACCTCCCTCAAAGTACCGACACTGGCCTGGCTGAAAGATTGGCGAACTTGTAGTGTGTAATTAATCCCGGCTAGTCTTTCCTTTTAGGGTTTGGAGGAAGATTTGATAAAAAGCAGTAGGAGCCATCCTGATTAGATAAGATAATAACCAATCTGATCTTGCACGAGCATACGCTAAAGTGTTTTCTTCTCTCTCTCTCCAAGTAGCGACCATTTCATGCCTTAATAAAGATAATAATATGGATGTATTGACCGAACCCGCATGTTATACTGTGCTGGGGAACGTTGGTTCCGTTCATTCTTATAAGAGTTATAGGAATGAACAGGATATAGGGGAATACCAGGATTCCCATGCTACCCAAATGAAGAAAGTACATGTTGATGCATTTTCTTCGGGTATGTTCGTTACTGAGAACTGTTTCTCCATTTGCTCTACGTCCTGGGTATTAGATACCGGGTCAGGATCCCATATATGTAATCAGTTACATGGGCTTAGAAAAGGTAGAGAACTTGGAGAAGGTGATAAAGACATTAGAGTTGGAAATGGTGCAATTGTTGCAGCTAAGACTGTCGGGGAATATCACCTTGTATTACCAACAGGTAATACATTGGTTCTGAACGAATGCTATTACATGCCGAACCTGATATGCAACATTATATCGGTTTCTTTATTAAGTAAAGAGGGATATAATTTTGTATTACAGGACAATGTTATGAACATTTTCCATAACCAAAAGTTGGTTGGATCAGGCACGTTATGCAATGGCATTTATGTTCTAAATCAATCAGCAGTTCTGAGCATAACAAACACACACAAGAGGAAGAGTTCTGAACTCAACGAATCCTTCTTGTGGCATTGTAGACTGGGTCACATCAATGCGACACGACTAGCTAAGTTGCATAAAGATGGATATTTAAATCCGTTTGAATTTTCATCTTATGACACTTGCCAGTCATGTCTCAAAGGGAAGATGACCAAAACTCCGTTTACGGGACACGGAGAAAGAGTTACCGAACTCTTGGGACTTATACATAGTGATGTATGTGGTCCCATGTCTACACATGCCAGGGATGGTTCTTCATACTTCATTACATTCACTGACGATCTCTCTAGGTTCGGGTATGTGTTCCTGATGAAACACAAATCAGAAGCTTTTGAGAAATTTAGGGAATATAAGCAAGAAGTTGAGAACCAAACCGGAAAAAGTATTAAAATCCTACGATCTGATCGAGGAGGAGAATACTTAAGCAATGAATTCCTGGACTTCCTAAAAGAGAATGGGATTCTCTCTCAGCTGACTCCTCCATATACACCACAGCACAACGGTGTATCTGAACGGAGGAACCGCACCCTATTAGATATGGTGCGCTCTATGATGAGCACAGCTGAGTTACCTATTTCCTTCTGGGGTTATGCGCTGGAGACAGCAGCATACCTATTGAATCAAGTTCCATCTAAATCTGTACCTACCACACCATATGAGATATGGAGTGGGAAGAGACCATGTCTTAAACGAGTTAAGATATGGGGTTGCCCGGCCTATGTCAAAACGCAAAATCCGGACAAACTCGAGGCACGGTCAGTTCTATGCAAGTTTGTGGGATATCCCAAACATTCACATGGATATCTTTTCTACCACACAGAGGAACAAAAAGTGTTTGTTTCTCGCCATGCCACCTTTTTGGAAAAGGAATTTCTTGCAAAAGAAATTAGTGGCGATGAGGTAGAACTGGAAGAAATTCCGGCTACACAAACTCAAACTGAAGATTTAGTGGAACCAGAGGATTCAGTAGCTCCCGACGAACCTCAGCCTCTCCGCCGATCTAGTAGGGTTCCTCGCCAACCTGAGAGATACTACGGTTTTCTCATGGACGGTGGGAGCGAGGATTGCATCATGGAGGATGATGACCCAACTAGCTTCGAGCAGGCCATCACGAGTAGGGACTCAGTGAAATGGCTGGATGCTATGCGGTCCGAGATGGATTCCATGTACACCAACAAAGTATGGACTTTGGAAGTTGCTCCTGAAGGGGTAAAACCCATTGGGAGCAAGTGGATCTTTAAGAAGAAACTTGGTGTAGATGGGAAAGTGGAGACTTTCAAAGCTAGACTTGTAGCAAAGGGTTTTCGTCAAAGACCAGGTGTGGACTATGACGAGACCTTTTCTCCAGTGGCTATGCTTAAATCCATCCGAATCATGCTTGCCATTGCTGCCTTTCATGACTACGAAATCTGGCAAATGGATGTTAAGACCGCCTTTCTAAATGGTGATTTAGAAGAGTGCGTGTACATGACTCAGCCAGAGGGCTTCGTAGACAGTGGGAGCAGCGGGAAGGTGTGCAAGCTGCTTAAATCCATTTATGGATTAATGCAAGCATCGCGGAGTTGGAACATCTGCTTTGACGTCGTTATCAAAGAGTTTGATTTCGTCAAAAATCCAGATGAACCTTGTATCTACAGGAAGGTGGCAGAGAGTAAGGTTGTCTTCCTCGTATTGTACGTGGACAACATACTCTTGATAGGAAATGATATTCCTATGCTGCAATCGGTCAAGCTCTTCTTATCACAAAGATTCTTAATGAAAGATCTTGGTGATGCCTCCTGCATATTGGGAATCAGGATCTATAGAGATAGATCCAAACGGATTTTGGGATTGTCCCAATCCAGGTACATTGACACCATACTAAAGATGTTTAGTATGGAAGAGTCCAAGCGTGGGAACATGCCCACGATCTCTGGAGTCACTCTCTCCAAAGAGATGTCTCCCAAGACTGATTTGGAGAGAGCTCGCATGCAAGGGATACCCTATGCTTCGGCAGTAGGCTCTATCATGTATGCGATGCTATGTACCAGACCCGATGTAGCATACTCACTAAGTGTAGTGAGCAGGTATCAAGCTGATCCTGGAGAGAGTCACTGGACAGCTGTGAAGAGAATTCTCAAGTACTTGCGAAGGACTAGAGATATGTTCTTGGTGTATGGTAACGGAGAACTCCAAGTGGAGTCCTTTACCGATTCGAGCTTCCAGAGTGATAAGGACGACTCTAAGTCGCAGTCGGGCTTTGTCTTTACCCTTTACGGAGGGGCGGTTAGCTGGAAGAGTTCCAAGCAGGAAACCGTGGCAGACTCGACGATGGAGGCTGAATACATCGCTGCCAACGATGCTGCCAAAGAGGCTGTCTGGATCAAGAAGTTCATTACTGAACTTGGAGTGGTTCCATCCATTGAGCATCCAATACCTTTGTATTGCGATAACAATGGAGCGGTGGCTTTGGCCAAGGAACCCAGGTCCCATCAGCGATCCAGGCATATTCTGAGGCGGTATCACCTGATCCGGGAGATAGTTGATCGCCGGGAGATCGAGGTCAGGAGAGTTGACACGAAGAACAACACGGCGGATCCACTCACGAAGGCCATTCCCCAGATACAGTTTGAGAGACTCTTCGGGATGCTCGGTATGAGATACTACAGCAGCTGGCCCTAGTGCAAGTGGGAGATTGTTAGTTGTATGTATGCCCTAGAGGCCAGTATTGTATAGATTATGTATATTATATTGGATGCTTGGACATATATAGAGATGACTTTCTTGCTCGACATGATAGTATGCTATCTGGTTACTCTTTATCTTAACATGTACACTAGTCTCTTTATACTGTCTTATAGTTACATGTTGGTAAAGCCCTTAGGATTTGTACTTGACTACCTGGACTATGATGCAGATCATACTAGTGGGGACATGGTGGTCCATAAGTACATCCTTCAAGGTCCCTAGTCGTGGGTGTATCGAGACGGGGCATCGATATACCAGAGTAGACTAGCATATACGCTTCTCGACCCATGTGATGGGCGATGGATGATCCCATATCCATTGGTGTTTGACATCAGAGATGGTATACGGGTGCTCAGTGGAGACTGGGTACACTGGACGGACTCGCCGAGAACTCCCAGATGGTATTATACCTCACGTCAGATGGCAGTTCTCAGGTGACACTTGTACAGGATAGTCTGTAGACCCGAGATCGTCATAGAGTCTTGTGTGATTCCCACTGTGCTTTGATCTCCACCTTACCACGTCCATGAGGGCGTGCAAAACGGTGGTCTTTGGGCACAGTCCCGAGTCACATGGAGGCAATGAGCGATAGGAGGGGTTTCGTCTCTCCCGGTATTGGGGGTTGATGTTGCGCAGTGCTCGATTGGCCGTAGCAGGGAAGTCCCTGGCCAGGGCTGATCAGAGATTTGCTGGTAAGTGTTACCAGTAGTTTCTCGACCCGTTACGAGCCTCACATCGGCACGACTTATCGGGTTATTGGGGTCTGACGTTTACCACCCCTAGACTTGATATGCGACGTATCAGACGAAGAGACGGGACTGTATGGTAAGTGTTGCTGGTCGGATTCGCAGGAGTGTGAGCAGGCTAGCTCGTCGATCTTCTGATCGCTCAATACCCGGGTGGCCGTTACATTTAGCAGACCGCTTGCGGCTTGTGGGTGTTTGATATGATCATCATCTGCTACCGGCGTATTGACGAGTCTTTAGAGTCCTACACAGAGGTTTCTTGGCTCAAGCGAAACGAAATAGGAGCGCATATGAGATATGTGCAGGACCGAGAATAATGCGTGTATGTGATACCGCATTTCATTCTCGCGATATATGTTTCGATTGGTTATATTCGATATGACCTAGTTATCGAATCATTGATTCGATAAATCGATACATTGGATTCTAGTCGGTTATGTGCGACATGACCGGATCATTGAATCAAATGTTGATTTAATGATTTAATGCATAATTATATATTTGATATATTGCATTGCATTAACTAGTATTGGTTCACTTTAAACGGATTTTTTCTCACTTGGATTGCACATTGTATATGTGATATACTTTTGTGCACCTTTTTGTATCATGTTTGATGATACTTGATCATATGGTTAAGTGAATAGAATTAAACCATGGTTATTATGATAATTAGGGTTTTGCATATTTAGTTATTCATTTATTTAGTTATTCATTTATTTGGATAAGTTTAAGATAAGAATGGTGGCTTTATTTGTTTTATATTGAAGCTTCATGAAGCTTTGACTTTGCTAACCATCCTTATCTTCATGCTTAACCCTAACCCATCCAAGTGACCATGGTTAATTCTCTACACTTAACCCTAGTTTAAGTTATGATAAGTATTTGTTTTTCTATTTCTTTTAATAGAACTTATCATAATTAGCTCATCTTCTTCTTCTTCTTCAAGCTTGCTACAACAATGGCAACTTGAGATCTAGTGAGATAAATCCAATTCTAAAGTGAACCCACCTCCTATTTCTTCACCCTCTACCTCTTGCCAAGTTGTTTTGGGTGTTTACTTCACAAGTTTCACAAGTTTGTGAAGTCGGAGCTTGAGCTTGTGCAACCTCGACGTAGATCGTCTTTGACACGAAGCCGACGACCTATTCCGCATGTTTCTCCGATGAAGCCGTCACGAGAGTCCAAGGTTCAAGATGGACAGCGAGAGGACGCCCTCATGGAGCTAAGGAAGTGGGTATCCGGATCTACAAAGGTTGTAGCATCTTAACTTTAGTTAAATTGTTAACTAGATTTATATTTCGCCTAGAATTCTAGCGACGATCCGTAGTCTAGGGTTTCTCGGCACCAATTTTTTTGAAATTGGCATGTTCGATGCCTTGTGAGACCTCACTAGGGTGCCTAGGAACCTTTCAGCTAGAGCCCGGGATTTATTTTAGACAGCGAGAGAACTTCATTGCGGAGCTATGGAGGTGGAGCACCGGATCTACAAAGCTTGTATTTCCGTATTCTCTTAGTTAAGTGTTAACTAGTTTACTTTTCGCCTAGAAATCTAGCCAACGATCCGTTCTAGGGTTTCTCGGCACCGTTAAAATTTGAAATTGGCATGGTTGATGCCTTGTAAGACCTCATTAGGGTGCCTAGGGACCCTACAAAAGGAATACTTGGTATGGTCGTGAATAACAGTCGCAATTTACTTTGCCCTCTTACTAATCCCTTGATTTGTCTTGTCTTAATACCTTTTGTACACCATCGTTAGGCCAATTGGTTTTCTTCATTCCCTACCGGTCGGCACCTGCCTATGGTTTGGAAGAAGACTATCCAATTTGCGTAACAGGTGTACTACTCCTAAACCAAGGAGCACTCGCAACCTGAGAGAAGGTAAAAGGAAAAGACAACTGAATAGTCCTATCTGTTTCCTCCAGAACCTGAAACCATCCTCGAATAAATTCTTTCAAGTTCGTATCTAACCATACGATGGTTTTGTCCAATGGAAGTGGACGTTCGTAGTAATACGGGGTGTCCTGGAGAAAAGGGTAAAAGTATGAGTGGCAATGAGGTTCGCAACTCTGACAATCCAAAAACCAGTGTTAAAGAAGGTTCGGTCAACTTGGTCACTGAGTCATAGTCTTAGGGTCGGGTCAATGGTCGCTGCCAAAGAGAGAGAGAAAAGAAACACTCAGCGTGCACTCTAACCTAGATCAGAATGGTTACCAATTTATCTAATCTGGAAACCTCCTACTGTACCTCAAATTCTCCTCCAAACCTAAAAGAAGAATTAGTCGGGAACACCCGAGGAGTAAACTAACTCATCAGTGGGAATCGGGATCCAACTATCATCGCATGATAACGTGACGGAATCCGTTCACGTCATCACACTCCAGAAGGTATGCGCATATCTGGCAAGTTTCAGTTCTTTTGAAACTCCCGATGTGATTTTTACCCCATGCTCTTATGATCTTGACTTTGGCCAACATATCATAAGTCACATGTCAAGTTCTACCCGTCATTCTCCAGGTTAATTTGAACCCACCCGTACATACCCTTGACTTTGGCCAAAATGGTAGCACGACTGTCCCAAACCAACGCATCTATCTATGCTACATATGAATAACCAATAGCTACCAAACACTGTGCCTTGACTTTGGCCAACAAACACACCTTGAATACTATTAACTCCCATATGAAACGACGGAGGGCTAAGAATGGTTTCTGGAAAAAACCTTTAACGTAATGAACTTGATATCGTTGAAGGAGCGGATAGCTTTTAAAATATAGCGACGAAAACCGTTGCTAAAGAGGTCACTCCCGGTGAAGGGATCTCGGCTCTTTCCCCGTAGAATGAGGTGCAGGATATTCCAACTGAATACCACGGTGCAAAGCAAAAGTAATCGGCTATAGTGAAGTTAATGCCCTGACGCAAACTTTCTGTCCAAGGGGTCACTCCCGGTGAAGGGATCTCGGCCCTTGCCTCGTCGACTGAGGAGCAGGATATTCCAACTGAATATCACGATGCAAAACAAAAGTGAACGTCCTTGCAATAACAGATTTTTGAAAAGTGTTCCAACAACATCAGATTAGGTTTGTTTTTAACTTGCATTGATCCGAATCAACGCAGTCCCATCAATTGATCACACCACAAAGAACGAAAATATACTGATGTACGTATATGCCATCCGCATTCGCCACTGGGTCCCGTCATTACCTGTTAGGTTAGCTAACTAACGACAGAGCGGGGACTGGACTAGCGCGGATGCAAAACATATACAACATCTACTAATATATATACCAATATATTATATCCGCTCAAGGCGTGATAAAATGCAACATCACAGAAAATGTACAGCATCACAGAAACAATACAGATATCTGGGATCCCCGGGTTTCACAGAGCCACTACTGAAACCCGACGTTCCCTTGGTCATGTGGATAGCCTGTGCAATGATATCCTAGACCCCTACGGGCGCGGCAAGTTACCCGCCAAAACCTGAAGCGAGGCAGCCCCCTTCAGCAACGTGAATGGACCACCCGGCACTTTACGGAATCCGGTAACTTGGGCACCCCTCCTGGGTCAACCTGTACCCCCTACGAGTGCGGCGAACAGCCCGCCAATTCTAGAGTGAAGCCCCCTCCGTCTCAATGCCATGAGATGCGGGCTTGTTTCCCTCCAGAACCCGGCTATCCGTGCACCCCTCCGCGGGGTAATCCTAGTACAGAAAGTAAAATATACATACGACGGGTACATCGACCGCAACCTGGCCGTGCCCCAAAATAATAATACAATCAGGCAGTGACGGCAGTCCACATGTCAGACGCTCGCCCCGCAATATCAAAAGTACATAATACAACCAAAACTGTACTAGCATTGTATCCAGGCTATCCCCACGACCGATCCGCAACATCACAGCAAAAACAGAACATCAACGTGAAAGTCACGTTCGCAAATCCGTCTAACCGGGCTATAGCAGTTAGACCGGATTTACCGATCGAGTGACATTCACGGTCGCAGATATAATGTAAATACTGTGAAATAATGTGTTTAAAATATCCGATCGAACAAATATTAACAAGTGGGCCCCCAAGCATTACTGTAGCAGATCAAGAAATTCTGGGCCCAATGTTATTATTCCAAAAACCCAATTTTCACCCCAGAAAGACACTGTACAAATTTGGTGCAGCGAACACATCATTGTGCGGCGGAACCGCGGCCCAAAGGGGTGTTTGGCCACGGTTCCGCGCTCCAACAGTGGACTTAGTGCATCGAATTTTCACAGAACTGTTATTTTTTCTAGTAGATCACTTTTCTGTAACCTGAAAAAATTTTCGACACCAAAAAATTTTAACAGAAAACTGATGCAAGCAAAAAATGCGGATTTTGGAATTTTGGTCGATCGGAAATGTAAACACATTGCAAAGCTAGACTATGTTAATGGCGAGGCTCTGATACCACTGTAAGTGCACGGCGGCGCCCCGGCCGTCAATCCGATGGCCAAATGCGGAAGCGGTGATAAACTTTAATTTTTACTTGAACTGGCACCACGCCGTGCACTAAACCCCGGATCGAACCATTAACTAGTCCTAGCTAACTACAAGATGGGGAAGAGTGATATACCGACAGATCTGAGTCCTCCGGTCTTCTCGTCGTCGTCCCAATCTCCTGCGGAAGCTCCGGTCTCCACCTCGTCGCCGGAAGTGCACCACATCGCCTACTTCTTTTACGGGCTCCCACCTCAATGCCGAGGCAACTCGGGCACGAAGCTGGCTAGTCGACGTGCCCAAGATTTGCTGTAGAATGTCTAGTGAGCAAGTCTCATTTAGGGTTCATGGAATTGCCTTTTTGGTCGAGGGATGAACTATGGAGTTTGGAGATGGAACTTATAGGATTTTTGCAACATGAAATGAGCTAAAAACCCACACCAAAATTTTTGGGACAGCCCACTAAGGGGAGTGGCCGGCCATCACAATGTGGTGGAGAGAATGGAGAGTCACCAAAAGAATAATCCAAGAGAGAGAGAGAGAGGAATGGTTATCATATGGAAAATAATGATCACAAAGTAATTCCAACACTCAACCAATAACTATCACTCATCAACAACCATGATGACAAACAATAACCAACACTCCACCACAACTATCACCTCACAAAGTCAAGCAATGAAAGAAGAAGAAGTCAAGGTCAAAGAATGGTGCAACCATCATGATACAAATATATGCAAAGACCCCCTCCACAAATGCTTATTTGCAACAATGCAAATAAGCCCTCCTCCACCAATCTTCGGCCAATGAACGATACAAAGGAAATTGGCCGAAACGAAAAGCAAACTGGCAACTCCATAAAACTGGTCCCGTAATAAATTACAGGAAAACCCCGATATTGTGCATACACACCCGCATTTGTATTCCGACCGAAATACAAATGCAAGGAGACAAAGTCTACACTGTACTATACTAGGATCCGGCTTAAACCAAAGCCGGCTAGTAATATCCGTTCGATCCTGATCCGTGTAATACCGCACGTATCTGATCGAACCCTGCTATATATCCATACGGCCTATAGTACAAACTGTCCGATCCGGATCCGTGCAATACCGCACGTATCTGATCGGACGTTGCCATATCTCCATACGGCCTCTACAAATTTTCGCCCGAAAGCTGAGTAACTGAATGTGGGGGACTCTAAAGACTCGTCAACACCTTGGTTGCGGATTTAACCACTAGCACGTCAGAGGTATAAGCCAATACGTAACGGGCTACCAGGTATTGACTAAAAGGGACGTCTGTAAGCGAACTCAGCCTGACAACCCTACTGAGCCTGTCAGTGACAATATCCGTACAATTCGGTCCGTTCGTCTATGAGCATCGTATGGCGGGCCTAGGGGGTTGGTAAAAGTCAGACCCCCAAAAGCGGTACAAGTCGTGTCGGAGTGTAGCCCAGAACACCCTGAGATACTACTGGAATACCTACCAGTAAATCTCCTGCCTCGGCCGAGGGCTTCGTGTAATGGCTCTCCTAGACACAGCGCGACCTCACCCCCAATACCGGGAGAGACGAACCCCTGAAGATACGCTCACTGCCCCCATGTGGCTCGGGACTGTACCCAACTAAAACCTGTTTGCACGTCTCCTTTGAGCATGGTAGGATAGTAATCAAAGTACAGTGGGAACTCACATGAGACAAATGACGATCCCCAGGTCGATGAACTTACCTGTACACATGTCACCTGGGAACTGCTATCTGACGTCTGGTATATGACCAACTAGCATGTTCCCGGCGAGTCCTGTCCGGTGTACTCATAACCCAATGAGCACCTGTATACATCTTAGGTGATCTAACTGACACCAATGGCTTGTGAGACCGGCCATCGCCCCTCGTCGGGGTCTCGACTGTATACACTAGTCTACTCTGGAGTATCGATGCCCTGTCTCGAAACTCTCACGACTAGGGACCATTTGAGATATGCTTATAGACTGCCAGCTCCCACGTATATGATCGCCCTCATACTGCTGGTGGTCAAGCAAGAATCCTAGGGGCTCTACCAACGTGTAATAGCGACCTGTCAGGTCACTTAAAACAGTACACGATGATAAAGGTAAAACAGAAAGCATACTATCATCTTGAGTAAGATTGTCCTATCGGGATAGGTCCTCCCTAAATCATTACAATCACGTGCCTGTGATCCAATAATTGACTCTGAGGGCACTATCTCCAACAGACTAGTGTATACAGTCGAGACCCCGACGAGGGGCGGTGGCCGGTCTCACAAGCCACTGGTGTCAGTTGGTTCACCTAAGATGTATACAGGTGCTCATTGGGTTATGAGTACACCGGACAGGACTCGCCGGGAAGATGCTAGTTGGTCTTATACCTGACGTCAGATAGCAGTTCCCTGGTGACATGTGTCCAGGTTAGTTCATCGACCTGAGGATCGTCATTTGTCTCGTGTGAGTTCCCACTGTACTTTGATTACTACCCTACCACGCTCAAAGGAGACGTGCAAACAGGTTTTAGTTGGGTACAGTCCCGAGCCACATGGAGGCAGTGAGCAGATCTTCAGGGGTTCGTCTCTCCCGGTATTGGGGGTGAGGTCGCGCTGTGTCTAGGAGAGCCATTACACGAAGCCCTCGGCCGAGGCAGGAGATTTACTGGCAGGTATTCCTGTAGTATCTCAGGGTGTTCTGGGCTACACTCCGACACGACTTGTACCACTTTTGGGGGTCTGACTTTACCAACCCCCTAGGCCCGCCATGCGATGCTTCTAGACGAACGGACCGGACTGTACGGATATTGTCACTGACAGGCTCAGTAGGGTGTCAGGATGAGTTCGCTCATCGACGTCCCTTTTGGTCAATACCTGGTAGCCTGTTACGTATTGGCTTATACCTCTGACGTGCTAGTGGTTAAATCTACAACCAAGGTGTTGACGAGTCTTTAGAGTCCCCCACATTCAGTTGCTCAAGTTTTCGGGCGAAACGCTGCAGAGGCCATATGGAGATATGGCAGGGTTCGATCAGATACGTGCGGTATTGCACGGATCAGGATCGGACGGATAATACTAGCAGGCTTTGGTTTAAGCAGGATACTAGTATAGTACTGTGTAGATTTTGTCTCATTGCATTTATATTTCGGTCGGAATGCAAATGCCGGTGTGTATGCACAGTATCGGGGTTTTCCTGTAATTTATTACGGGACCAGTTTTCTGGAGTTGCCAGTTTGCTTTCCGTTTTGGCCATTTTCATTTGTATCCTTCTTTGGCCGAAGGTTGGTGGAGGAGGGCTTATTTGCATTTGTGCAAATAAGTATTTGTGGAGGGTGTTCTTTGCATATTCTTGTATCATGATTATTCCTCCACATTTGACTTCTTCTTCTTCTCATCATGGCTTGACTTTTGAGTCATCATGGTTGTTGATGATTAGCTTGTTGGAGTGTTGGTTTGGGTGCAATCATGGTTGTTGATGATGGTTGTTTTGGAGTGTGGGTTTGTTTGTGATCATTTCCCTTTATGATGACCTTTTTCTCTCTTGCATTATTATTGTGGTTCCATCATCCATACACTCACTCTCATTCTCTATCTCCTCCAAAAAGAGGCCGGCCATTCCAAGGTGGGGGCTGTCCCAAATTTTCATGTGGGATTTTTGGTCTCATTTGCTTGCAAAAATCCCCAAGTTCCCTCTCCAAAAGGTTCACTTCATTTCCTCCACCAAAAGGCGACTTCAAGCAACCCCAAAATGAGACATAGCTCACTACACCATTCTACAGCAAACCTTGGGCACGTCGGCTCTCCAACTTCGTGCCCGAGTTGCCTCGGTATAGAGGTGGGAGCCCGTAAAAGAAGCAGGCGACGTGGTGCCCTTCCTGCGAGGAGGTGGAGACAGGACATTCTGCAGGAGATCGGGACGACGACGAGAAGACCGGAGGACACGGATCACTCGGTATATCTCTCTTCCCATCTTGTAGTTAGCTAGAACTAGTTTAATGGCCCGATCCGGGTTTTAGTGCGCGGTGGTGCCGGTTCAAGAAAAATTAAAGTTAACCATCGCTTCCGCATTTGGCCTCGGGATGGAGGCCGGGGCGCCGCCGTGCACTTACAGTGGTATCAGAGCCTCGCCATTAACATAGTCTAGCTTTGTCTAATGTGTTTTACATTTCCGATCGAACAATTTTCCAAAAACCGTATTTTTCTTCATATCAGTTTCTGTCGAAATTTTTTTGAAGTCCAAAATTTTTTCAGGTTGTTTCAGAATGATGTGTAGGACAATCTAAGAGTTCTGGGAAAATTTGGTCACGTGAACAGTCTAAATGACCGCGGAACCGCGGCCAAACCCATGCTTGGGCCGCGGTTCCGCCGCGACTTGAACTGTTCAGTGTACCAAAATTTTGCAGAAAGCTCCTTACTTGGAAATAGGGGTTTTGGAATATTATTTTTGGGCCCAGAATTTCTTGATGTGCTACAGTAGTACTTGGGGCCCACTTAGTAAAATTTGATCGATCGGATATTTTAAACACATTAGTTCACAGTATTTACATTATATCTACGACCGTGAATGTCACTTGATCGGTAAATCCTGTCTAACTGCTATAGCCCGGTTAGACGGATTTGCGAACGTGACTTTCACGTTGATGTTCTATGTATTGCTGTGATGTTGCGGATCGGTCGTGGGGGATAGCCTGGATGCAATGCTAGTACAGTTTTTGTTGTATTATGTACATTTGATGTTGCGGGGCGAGCGTCCGACATGTGGACTGCCGTCACTGCCTGTTTGTATTATTATTTTGGGGCACGACCAGGTTGTGGTCGATGTACCCGTTGTATGTATATTTTACTTTCTGTACTAGGATTGCCCCGCGGAGGGGTGCACGGATAGCCGGGTTCTAGAGGGTAACAAGCCCGCATCTCATGGCATTGGGACGGAGGGGGCTTCACTCTAGAATTGGCGGGCTATTCGCCGCACTCGTAGGGGGTACAGGTTGACCCAGGAGGGGTGCCCAAGTTACCGGATTCCGTGAAGTGCTGGGTGGTCCATTCACGTTGCTGAAGGGGGCTGCCTCGCTTCAAGTTTTTGGCGGGTAACTTGCCGCGCCCGTAGGGGTCTAGGATTTCATTGCACAGGCTATCCACACGACCAGGGGAACGTCAGGTTTCAGTTGTGGCTCTGTGAAACCCGGGGATCCCAGATATCTGTATTGTTCTGTGATGCTGTAAATTTCTGTGATGTTGCATTTTATCACGCCTTGAGCGAAATATAATATATTAGTATATATATTAGTAGATGTTGTATATGTTTTGCATCCGCGCTAGTCCAGTCCCCGCTCTGTCGTTAGTTAGCTAACCTAACGGGTAATGACGGGACCCAGTGGCGAATGCGGATGGCATATACGTACATCAGTATATTTTCGTTCTTTGTGGTGTGATCAATTGATGGGACTGCGTTGATTCGGATCAATGCAAGTTAAAACAAACCTAATCTGATGTTGTTGGAACACTTTTCAAAAGGCTGTTATTGCAAGGACGTTCACTTTTGTTTTGCATCGTGGTATTCAGTTGGAATATCCTGCTCCTCAGTCGACGAGGCAAGGGCCGAGATCCCTTCACCGGGAATGACCCCTTGGACAAAAGTTTGCGTCAGGGCAATAACTTCACTATAGCCGATTACTTTTGCTTTGCACCGTGGTATTCAGTTGGAATATCCTGCACCTCATTCTACGGGGAAAGAGCCGAGATCCCTTCACCGGGAGTGACCTCTTTAGCAAAGGTTTTCGTCACTATATTCATAAAAGCTATCCTTTCCTTCAACGATATCAAGTTCATTACGTTAAAGGTTTTCGCCAGAAACCATTCATAGCCCTCCATCATTTCGGTTAAATATTCGGTAGTATTCAAGCTATGTATTTTGACCTCACGCCAAGGCATAGTGATTGGTAGCTGCCGGATATTTAGCTGTTGCATAGATAGATGCGTTGGTTTGGGACAGTCGTACTACTATTTTGGCCTACGTCAAGGGTATGTACGGGTGGGTTCAAATTAACCTGGACAATGATGGGTAGAACTTGACATGTGACTTATGATATTTTGACCTCACGCCAAGGTCATAAGAGCATGGGGCAAAAATTACATCGGGAGTTTCAAAAGAACTGAAACTTGCCAGATATGCGCATACCTTCTGGAGTGTGATACCGTGAGCGGATTCCGTTACGTAGTCATGCGATGATAGTTGGATCCCGATTCCCACTGATGAGTTGGTTTACTCCTCGGGTGATCCCGACTAATTCTTCTTTCAGGTTTGGAGAAGAATTTGACGGTACAGTGGGAGGTTTCCAGATTAGATAAATTGGTAACCATTCTGATCTAGGATAGAGTGCACGCTGAGTGTTTCTTTTCTCTCTCTCTCTTTGGCAGCGACCATTGACCCGACCCTAAGACTATGACTCAGTGACCAAGTTGACCGAACCTTCTTAAACACTGGCTTTTGGATTGTCAGAGTTGCATACCTCATTGCCACTCCTACTTTTACCCTTTTCTCCAGGACACCCCGTCTTACTACGAACGTCCACTTCCATTGGACAAAACCATCGTATGGTTATATACGAACTCGAAAGAATTTATTCGAGGATGGTTTCTGGTTCTGGAGAAAACGGATAGGACTATTCAGTTGTTTTTTCCTTTTACCATCTCTCAGGTTGCGAGTACTCTTTGGTTTAGGAGATAGTACACCTATTACGCAAATTGGATAGTCTTATTCCAAACCTTAGGCTGGTGCCGAACGGTAGGGAATGAAGAAAACCAATTAGCATAACGATGGTGTACAGAAGGTATTAAGTTAAGACAAAGCAAGGGATTAGTAAGAGGGCAAAGTAAATTGCGACTGATATTCACGACCAAACCAGGTATTTCATTACCACTCCCACTTCACCTTTGTATTTCTCCAGGACACTCCGTATCACTACGAAGATCCGCAGTTTATTGGATACTCCATCGTATGGTTATATACGTACTCGAAAGGAATTTGTTCCAGTTCAGGGATGGATTCTGGTTCAGGAGAAATAGGAATACGGTTTATTCGGTTGTCTTTTATCTTCACCTTCTCTCGCATTGCGAGTGCTCCTAGGATCAGGACAGTACACCCATTATGCTTATTGGATAGTCTTCTTCCAAACCATAGGCTGGTGCCGATCGGTAGGGAAGGAAGAAAACCATTTGGCCTAAGGGGTGTGCAGAAGGTAATGACTAAAGACATATAAAGGGATTTGGAGAGGTGGCAAAGAATTATACGGTTACAGTCGTGCATCTGGAAGAGGCATTACTAGGAATACCGGGATACCCCATCGAAACATTTCAATGTTTCAGTGCCACTGTGTACTGTTAAAAGAAAACTAATTTCCCAATTAGTCCTTACTCCAGGGTATGTATTTACCAGGTACAATTCTCACATCTGTATGGTTTTACAGATGATGAGTGGGAGTAAGTTATTGGGAATTGGGTGATCATCCTCATTATATCGGGATTCGTTGTAATCGGTGATATTTGAGGAAGTCACCTGGACTGTTTGCCGGTCGGCAAATATTTGGTTTTGAATATCCGCTGTCATGCACCAATTTCAAATTGATATATCTGTACGTCTATTTTCATAGAGTGAGATATATCTTTTTGAAATTATGTCTACGACATTTACCTATATCAGTGGATGGTTAGGGAAGGAGCATTAAACAGCGGTGTAATTCTTCTTAACCATAAGTACAGTTTTCAACCTACGACACACAGTGAATGAGTTATCAGACTCAAGGGACTTATACAGAGTATTGTATGTTGTCCAGGGTCCATCAGGACAGAGGGGTTGGTCCTCGTACTATATTCGGTTTACTTATGACTTCTCTAGTTTTTAGACAGGTGTTTCGTGGAAACACAGGGTCCGAATTTTGAGAAGATATAGGCATATGGATAAAGTAGAGAACCAGATGTTGCAAGTATCGGGATTCTTCAAGGTGATCGAAGATGTAGATACTTGTGTGCGGTATTCAGTTGATAGTAATGACTAAGAGAACTTGCTTTTTTTTCAGGTTACTCATAATTGGAAGCATTCTTAAGTTGAGTAACGCTGATCGGCCTCTTTCCATTTAGTTGACATGCACTGGAGATAGTTGCATGATTTGAATCTGGTTCAATTAAATCAGTGCCTCTGGTTCTATATTGTATATAGAACAGTTCATATCTTAACGATGTTAAGGTACGGGGAGTTGTCCGGCTTATGATTAAAACCAGACTCTGGATAACTCAAGGCACGTTTCTGTAATAGCTATTTGTGGGTTGACCCAGGCTATGACGAGGGTTGACTTTCTACCATCTGGAAGAACAATAGCGATATTGTTCTAGACTCGCCACAGTTTTAAATAAAATGGATTTTTTCAGAAAACAGTAGTGGGAGTATGGTAGAACTGGAAGTGATTCCAGAACCACAAACGATTGCTGAAGATTTCATAGGAACCTAAAGATTCAATCTGGCTTGACATTCCATTGGCCACTCCGCAGATAAGGTGGTTAACTTCAGGCACCCGAGAGGTACTCCGGTAGCCTCAAGGACGGTGACAGGGAAGTTCTTGTTTACCCAGACTTGCCATTGTTGTTGTTCCAGACTGTGAGACCCGGCAGGAGGATGAGTATAGCGTCGTTCTAAACTGGCTTTAGAAGTGTGCGTCTATATGACTCTGCCAGAGGGTTGTCGTGATCAGCGGGAGCAGCGGAAGCATTGGTGGACAGGTGGTGTAACGTTTCAAAATAATAAAATATTATTCTTGGGAAATTTTATAATTTAATATTATTTTATTGAATATTTTAATATTTTGGTATTATTAAATGCAAATAAATAGGAAAAATTTGAGAAAAATTATGGAAAATTCTAAAATAGGGTAAATTAGAGAATTATGCCATTTCTAAGTTTAATTGATTAGTTATATGCTTAATTAGTGCTAATCGCGATTAAAAAATCGCTAATCGGTTTTTAGCTTTTTTGTGCAAAACATGCACATATCACTTTTTCACACTTGTGTTACATTTTTTTTACCATGGTTTGTTTTGGGGTTACTATTTGAGTGAGAAGGGTTTTAAGGAAAAAGAAAAGAAAAGAGAAAAGAATAAAGAATGGGTAGTTGGTGAGAGAGAGAGGTATGGGCTTCATTGACTAAAGACTTAGCCATTTTCTCCCCTTCATTTCCCTCCCTCTTCTCCTCTCTCCTGCTGCTGCTCCTCCTTCATCTCCCTCCCCTCTTCAACTCCTCACTTCACCTCTAAAACAACTCCAAAACCCCACTCTCATTTCATTAAATGTGTGCACAATCCCTAGATCTACACTTGGAGCTAAAGAAGCAAGGATTTTGGCCACTAGGGGCAACTCAAGAAAATTCTTGAGTTGCCAAATGAGGTATTTTTCTGAACCATTAGCTTAGTTATAGCATTTCCTTTACCCCCATGTCAAGATTGAATCGATATTGTGTGATATTATGGACTTGAGGATAACCTAGTTAGGGTTGTGATGAATTATGGGTTGTAATACGAAATTGAGGTCAGTAGAGGTTATACCATCACCCTAGTGTATGAATTGGAACCCAAAACCTGAAGCTTAAACCAGAATACGGATTTTAGAAACCGATATCGGGCAATTTGTGAAATCTGTGTAGTGTTTATTGAATCTGCTTTTACCCCGAGACTCTGATAATAAAATTGAGTGGATAGTGACTTGTGCAGGCACCCAGGAAGCTAACCCCAAGACCCCACCCCCACTTCTTCTTCCCGGCCGCCAATTTATTCCCATTGGCCGCAAATTGCGGCCTGGGTCCCACCATTTGGTCTCGTGTTTGTTCTATAGCTCCCACATGTTTAGTTTAGACCCCTGGTATATATAGATTTGTATAAAGTGACCTAGGGTGAAATCTGGGACATAATTCCTAAGTTGCTGTTTTGGATTCATGTTTCCGTATTCCGTATTTTTAATTCTGCAATTGTGGATTGTGTTTTGCCTCGACTATTTGGCGTTTATACGACGATATAGAGGATTTATTGATGGTTTTGAAGGCGTGCCATAGGTTCTCACCTATAGGCCCCTTATCGTATCGTTTTGGATTTCATGTGCCGTTTTAGCTTGGATTTGGTTTTAATGCGCATATATGACACTTTGATGTGTAGGTACCCATGAAGACTTCAGGATGACAAGCAAATGTGTGGTGACATCCGCAAATGAGACGCAATGTGAGTAGATTATATCTACAGGGGGAAGTCGGGTGGATGGCGTATAGCACCCCCGCAGTCCGTAGTTAGTATACTATGTAGTGTATATACATGTTAGTTATAGTGTGATATGGTTAGTTAGGGGTAGAAGTAACTAGCGTAGTTCCTAGTTGCGAGCCCTAGGATAGATTTACACCCACACGCACAACCTTGCATGTTCCTTACACTTGCACTTTGTTGATAATATTGGATGACATTGGTGATGAGTCGATTATATTGGGCCTTGTGCCGCAAGATCGGTAATTTGATATGATTCATATTGGGATATGACATGTGTTTCTTGCGGGGTTGGGATGTGTGTTTACCCCCGCATTCATACTTTGTAGATGGTATCAGATGTACTAGACTTAGAGTAGTACCCCAGATTATGTGATATGATGATAGTGATACCTGATATTTCATGAGAGGAATGTGATATTGACCCGTACCCAGCTATTGGGATGTCGTACGACGATTTACCGTACGAGCCGATATGGATGATAGATCCGCACTCATAACTTGAGGATGTCCTACGACATACTATTGAGGCGGGATCACCGACTATATATCTATATATTATCGACTTAGATTTAGGTGGTTTCCATACCCCTCCCGTTTGGCTTGATACTTAGATCAGTAGTTTACATAATAGATATTAGACTAGACCCGAGTCATACCTATTTCAAAAACTACGAATCGGGAATATCTTAAAGACAAAAAGGGATTCTACGGATACCTTAAAAAGGCATATCTTTCGTAAAACATCGTACCCCTTATTTTACTAAAACCCTGATTCGTCTTATTTCAAAAGGCATAATTGCATGGCATATAAATATTGAAGTAGTTTCTTCACTGTGGTGTTGATTATTTGATTTCCGCATTTTGCATGCTATTCGCATTGCTTGCATATGTTCATTGCTAAACTGTTATCATGCTGTTAGGACACCAGCACCATTATCGATGATGCGTATGTTCCACATACACTTTTTGCCGGCTCACACACTTCATCATCGATAATTGTCATGCCACTACACTGTAGTACTGTTTCATTCATGATATGATTCTTGCATGGCATATTGTACACTTATACCTGTACATAAAATAGATGATTCTGACTTGAGATGTGACATGACTTGATATCCATACTTGATGCATATATCACATCGGATCATTACATTGTAGCTCATCTATATGTTACATGACTTATGATACGCTCACCTTTATTTACATGTCGCATATATCATGTTCTGATTATACACATTGAGATATGTTATTTCTATGATATTTCTGGCTTTGAGAGAGGGATGACCCGGACTGACGGATTCCCGATATATTGAGAGAGGGCTGACCCGGACTGACGGATGCCCGATATATTGAGAGAGGGATGACCCGGACTGACGGATTCCCGATATATTGAGAGAGGGCTGACCCGGACTGACGGATGCCCGATATATTGAGAGAGGGATGACCCGGACTGACGGATTCCCGATATATTGAGAGAGGGCTGACCCGGACTGACGGATGCCCGATATATTGAGAGAGGGATGACCCGGACTGACGGATTCCCGATATATTGAGAGAGGGCTGACCCGGACTGACGGATGCCCGATATATGAGAGAGTGGGCTGACCCGGACTGACGGATGCCCGGTATATGAGGAATTACGTGCCGATGCTAGGAACAGATTTTCATGATGTTTTCGAGTGTCGATGCTAGGCACTCAGGTTCCATGCTTTTGGTTATATCCTCATATTTTCCGTGCACATGCTTTATGACATTTACATGCATAATGCTTATTGTCATTGAGGTGATAGGTGGACGGGGTCCACATACATACAGATTGGATTTACTTTGATCATACTTTATATATATATATATATAACAGGGTATGAGGGCGTTGTTATATATATATACCCTTACACCAATATTAGTGGTATGGGACACTAATATATGTGTATTGATATCCATTTGATACTTCTTCATATTTACTTCATGCAGACATACCTTACATCTATGACATGTTATTACCTGAGTACTTAGCACTACATACCTGTTTAGATGTTGCTTTGCCACCTTATCATGTAACAGGCTTATTCTTGAGGTTTATATACTGATCGTATTGACCTAGGATTATGTCTTGCATTCGGTTTCTGCTTGTAGATATTTTCTATTAACGAGTTGGCAACTCACCCCCGTTGTGCCACAGTTCTTGCAGGTTCTGCCGTACAGGTTCCATTGCGGCATTTCTGGCACACTACTTCCTTGCGGGTGAATTGCTTTTGGTAGGTGGATTCTTTTGCATCAAGAACCACCACTGTATTTATTTTATCCATTGTATCTAGAATTTCCATCAACCAAAACTTGTATATTGTTTCAGACTTAGACATTAGTGATGTATTATTTGACCTTAGAGTCGCGCTTAGTAGTATTGCGGTTTTCTTGCTTTTGGAGCTTTCCTTTGAGTTTGATCCTCGCCGTTCGGCGTTGTATATTATTATTGCTTGTGTGGTTGTGGCCGTCAATTGACGAAGAGCTAGCTCCCGCTTGGGGATACATTTATCATTGCATATATTGTTATCCTTGTTGTACCCCATTCGGGGCCAGTTTTACAAAAGAGACTCTGCCGAAATTTTTAGAAAAGACTTTACAGTTTCCAAAATGTACATTCGGCTTAGTTATTTAAAAACCTTGATTTCAAACATGTTTTTCTTCACTTCTTTAAACCAGTTTCTTTACTTATTCTTAAAAATGGTTTTAGATTTCTGGGCTTTTGGCTTACTTGGATCAGATGGAGTCCTATAGACTTCATATGGTTCAAGGGCCAGTCACGTGCCCTTCCGGGTCGTGACAAAGTTGGTATCAGAGCGCTTGGTTGACCTTGGTTCGAGTCTAAGTTTGACTATGTGGAGCCTAGGGCGTTTATATATATACGGAACTTAGGCTTGACCTTACGGAACTCAGACTTGGTCGAGGGGGTATTAGACCCGAACTTTCTTCGCGTAGGATGACCCTTGGTTGATGGAATAGGTGACTAAAGTAGAGTGACGTACCGTTGGTATGTTCCGCGGCATACTTACGACACGCCACTCCGCTTAAGGAACCTTAGGATGTGCATATTTTCGAGATCAGTGATTCTCTTCATATCCAGGATTATACATCCATTTGAGATCCCCGATTCTATTAGTTTCATGATCATACCTTTATTGATGCTGTTCCTTCTTATGATTATGTATCCCCTTTGGATCTGTTGTTCTCTTCCTTGCCATTGATATGCTCTCTTCGCTACTCGATTGAGGTTCCTGTCGCCATGTTTGAGCGCAGTTTGGGCTGCTGCTAGGGTTACGGTCAGTGCGAGCTCGTCTGGTACGAGGGCTGACCATTGTGTTTTCTGGTGACATGGGAACGTCTCGAGTTGGATTGTTGATTGTGACCTCTAGCAGAGGCGAGTGCTTGGTCTTGCACCGGATGATCGGGTCATTGTTAAGAGCTGCCAGTTGAGAGAGGACTGTTGATGTACAGCATACCTCAGAGATTATAATGTCGCCTACCGTGCAGACAGATGGACCAGCTGTTGCTGAGATTGACAGGATGTCGCTTCCGAAGCTTACGAGCAGAGATTGCCGGAGCTTCAGGCAGATATGAGACAGATGATAGCTAGTCTACCCGATTTGAGAGACGAGGGTGATTCGTCCGATATTTTTCCGTCGGAGCAGGCCCAGTTGAGTTGAAGATTTCCAGTGTGGAGAGTCTTACTCAGATCTAGAGCAGGACGACTTAGAGATGACCGCCAATGTATTGCCTTTCCTGGAGGATTGAGGCGCTGTTCGGCGTACAGGCGAATGAGCCAGTTGCTGCTGCAATGACGAAATATCGCCTAGATGGTTGGAGCTACTGCAGCATGAGCATCTACTTAGAGATATGATGGACGGTCGCTAGTCACCTGAGGACTAATGACTAGGACATGTGATTCGTTCGTTTACCGATGCGAGGTCATCAGATAGATTGTTTCCAGCTAGAGGCGACTTCACGCAGATTCGTTGAGAGCCGATAGAGACGATCGAATGTCAGAAGCCCCTTTTCCAAGTTTAAAGTATACGGAGAGACATGCAGGTGATTCTATGGACCCTCTAGAAGAATGAAACCTTAACTCGACTTAATGACCGTGTGAAAGCCTTTGAACCTTAGGGTTTGCGGCAGTTCCGCGGCGCCATTAGTGAGGCTTGGGTTTGCCCTTCTACGGCTGGACCACCGACGCTGTGGCATGTACTCGATACTATTAAACTGTACCCATGATGTTGATCTCTTGGGGGATCATGAGGTTCTGACGAGTCGATCGGATGATTCGGCATCATTCGGATATCGTGTGATGGGATACATTGCTCGGGAGACTCCAGATTTGAGCATAGCCGTTGGAGCACAGTCCATGCAGCCACGATGAGACGATTCCGAATCAGCCGACATTGAAGCAGAGTGCAGAAAGAGTTCGCAAGAGATTTCGACGAGATGACGTCCCACTCCGCTGACATTGTGATACGCACCCAGAGGCATGGTATATGGATATATTTTCCAGAAAGAAGCGCGATAGGTATGCAGCCGTTCCGGAATAAGAATTAGTTTCAGCAGTGGATGATGACTTCCGGGCATTTCGGCAAGAATGAGATTTGAGAGAGAGACCTCGACAGGACCTTTCTGGAAAACGAAACGAGAAGACCTAGACCCAGGAGTGGTTATGTTGCGCACACCCAGCAGGACAGGGTTCGGCATCGTCGACGAGGTAGTTGACCAGGTTCGGATAGAGGACTTTACCCAGATGCGTTGCGAATTGATCAAGGACGGACGAGTGTTGTGTATTCTTCCGATAGTTGGGACGCGTTCCCGAGAACCTATTTGGCCAGACATCTTCTACAGAGTGATGAAGCTACAGGGTACGCGATTTCGAGTCCGTGTGAGAGATTTCGGATTGACCGAGGCCGAGAATAGTGTGGTGCGTAGATAGCATGGCGTGACGTCATAGTAGACGACGATAGAGACAGGTGGAACCAGAGGTTCGTGAGAGACACTGGCGAGCTGTCATTACTTTCCGTCGAGACCAGAGGTCAGATATGCTTACAGAGGCGTTGGGATGCGACCAGTTTCCGAGAAATGTTGTGCTGAGGACACAGATGTCTATCGAGTGAGAAAAGATTATGCAAGAGAGCTAGCCTCCGTACAGTTCGGCTTAGGCAAGATCGGAAGAGACCTTGAGCAGGATTCCTTCCAGGACATTGCTGCAATGATGTTTGCACCCAGGATCAGATGTGTGATGTGCATTCAGAGAGCCAGAGGCCGACACCAGTGACATGCTGCTTTACGAATGGTCGTGAGGATTGATCGAGACATGACCAGAGAAGTGCCAGAACGGAATCGTCCCTGTTAACACATCTGGCAGGGCCGATGAGCCGATTGACTGTGAGATTGGTAATCCACAGAAAAGATAAAGACCCAGAGTTAGAGGACGCCAGACCGTGAGCAAGAGGCAAGTAGATATCTTGCGCTGCTAGCATTGGATGCACCGACTCCTTCTCGACCTCGAAGGAGGAACTACCGAAGACGGTATTTATGATTTGTGATTTTGTGATTCGATTATCACGTATCCGTCGTTTTGGATTTCGGTATTTTGGGCGTTCTGTTTGCATGATTTAGTTTTGATGACTGAGTTTCATGATATTTGTTTCATGCACCCACTGGATATTTATGTTTTGCGCATAGTTATTACGTTTGAGATATTGATTGAGATTTCACGCCTATCTTATGCAGTGATTTGATTTACACTTCCGGCATAGTTTTCATGCACCTTTAGTGTTTTGATATACGATTTTGGTGCACGCCAGATGCACTAAATCGGGATTCTTCGTGCATGTTACATGCACCTGATTTGGTTGTTGTCAGGCACACACGTTGCCTATGACAGATGTTTCGTGCACACCAGTTGCACCTAGATGTTGTTTTGTACACCTGTTTGACACATATATGGATTTTGATTCCTTGTGCACCAGACGCATAAGATATTCTTATATATACATTTTGTGGATTGATTTTTAGTAGAGCAGTACTCTTTGATGATATTCGCTATGTATTGATGTTTCGGAACCCCGACAAATTGGGTTTTTACTGAAATGTTTGTTGTAATTGGGGGTTTAAATTTAAATTCGGGGACCGAATTTCTTTAAGGGGGGTAGATTGTAACGTTTCAAAATAATAAAATATTATTCTTGGGAAATTTTATAATTTAATATTATTTTATTGAATATTTTAATATTTTGGTATTATTAAATGCAAATAAATAGGAAAAATTTGAGAAAAATTATGGAAAATTCTAAAATAGGGTAAATTAGAGAATTATGCCATTTCTAAGTTTAATTGATTATTTATATGCTTAATTAGTGCTAATCGCGATTAAAAAATCGCTAATCGGTTTTTAGCTTTTTTGTGCAAAACATGCACATATCACTTTTTCACACTTGTGTTACATTTTTTTTACCATGGTTTGTTTTGGGGTTACTATTTGAGTGAGAAGGGTTTTAAGGAAAAAGAAAAGAAAAGAGAAAAGAATAAAGAATGGGTAGTTGGTGTGAGAGAGAGGTATGGGCTTCATTGACTAAAGACTTAGCCATTTTCTCCCCTTCATTTCCCTCCCTCTTCTCCTCTCTCCTGCTGCTGCTCCTCCTTCATCTCCCTCCCCTCTTCAACTCCTCACTTCACCTTTAAAACAACTCCAAAACCCCACTCTCATTTCATTAAATGTGTGCACAATCCCTAGATCTACACTTGGAGCTAACGAAGCAAGGATTTTGGCCACTAGGGGCAACTCAAGAAAATTCTTGAGTTGCCAAATGAGGTATTTTTCTGAACCATTAGCTTAGTTATAGCATTTCCTTTACCCCCATGTCAAGATTGAATCGATATTATGTGATATTATGGACTTGAGGATAACCTAGTTAGGGTTGTGATGAATTATGGGTTGTAATATGAAATTGAGGTCAGTAGAGGTTATACCATCACCCTAGTGTATGAATTGGAACCCAAAACCTGAAGCTTAAACCAGAATACGGATTTTAGAAACCGATATCGGGGAATTTGTGAAATCTGTGTAGTGTTTATTGAATCTGCTTTTACCCCGAGACTCTGATAATAAAATTGAGTGGATAGTGACTTGTGCAGGCACCCAGGAAGCGAACCCCAAGACCCCAGCCCCCACTTCTTCTTCCCGGCCGCCAATTTATTCCCATTGGCCGCAAATTGCAGCCTGGGTCCCACCATTTGGTCTCGTGTTTGTTCTGTAGCTCCCACATGTTTAGTTTAGACCCCTGGTATATATAGATTTGTATAAAGTGACCTCGGGTGAAATCTGGGACATAATTCCTAAGTTGCTGTTTTGGATTCATGTTTCCGTATTCCGTATTTTTAATTCTGCAATTGTGGATTGTGTTTTGCCTCGACTATTTGGCGTTTATACGACGATATAGAGGATTTATTGATGGTTTTGAAGGCGTGCCATAGGTTCTCACCTATAGGCCCCTTATCGTATCGTTTTGGATTTCATGTGCCGTTTTAGCTTGGATTTGGTTTTAATGCGCATATACGACACTTTGATGTGTAGGTACCCATGAAGACTTCAGGATGACAAGCAAATGCGTGGTGACGTCCGCAAATAAGACGCAATGTGAGTAGATTATATCTACAGGGGGAAGTCGGGTGGATGGCGTATAGCACCGCCGCAGTCCGTAGTTAGTATACTATGTAGTGTATATACATGTTAGTTATAGTGTGATATGGTTAGTTAGGGGTAGAAGTAACTAGCGTAGTTCCTAGTTGCGAGCCCTAGGATAGATTTACACCCACACGCACAACCTTGCATGTTCCTTACACTTGCACTTTGTTGATAATATTGGATGACATTGGTGATGAGTCGATTATATTGGGCCTTGTGCCGCAAGATCGGTAATTTGATATGATTCATATTGGGATATGACATGTGTTTCTTGCGGGCTTGGCATGTGTGTTTACCCCCGCATTCATACTTTGTAGATGGTATCAGATGTACTAGACTTAGAGTAGTACCCCAGATTATGTGATATGATAATAGTGATACCTGATATTTGATGAGAGGAATGTGATATTGACCCGTACCCAGCTATTGGGATATCGTACGACGATTTACCGTACGAGCCGATATGGATGATAGATCCGCACTCATAACTTGAGGATGTCCTACGACATATTATTGAGGCAGGATCACCGACTATATATCTATATATTATCGACTTAGATTTAGGTGGTTTCCATACCCCTCCCGTTTGGCTTGATACTTAGATCAGTAGTTTACATAGTAGATGTTAGACTAGACCCGAGTCATACCTATTTCAAAAACTACGAATCGGGAATATCTTAAAGACAAAAAGGGATTCTACGGATACCTTAAAAAGGCATATCTTTCGTAAAACACCGTACCCCTTATTTTACTAAAACCCTGATTTGTCTTATTTCAAAAGGCATAATTGCATGGCATATAAATATTGAAGTAGTTTCTTCACTGTGGTTTTGATTATTTGATTTCCGTATTTTGCATGCTATTCGCATTGCTTGCATATGTTCATTGCTAAACTGTTATCATGCTGTTAGGACACCAGCACCATTATCGATGATGCGTATGTTCCACATACACTTTTTGCCGGCTCACACACTTCATCATCGATAATTGTCATGCCACTACACTGTAGTACTGTTTCATTCATGATATGATTCTTGCATGGCATATTGTACACTTATACCTTTACATAAAATAGATGATTCTGACTTGAGATGTGACATGACTTGATATCCATACTTGATGCATATATCACATCGGATCATTACATTGTAGCTCATCTATATGTTACATGACTTCTGATACGCTCACCTTTATTTACATGTCGCATATATCATGTTCTGATTATACGCATTGAGATATGTTATTTCTATGATATTTCTGGCTTTAAGAGAGGGATGACCCGGACTGACGGATTCCCGATATATTGAGAGAGGGCTGACCCGGACTGACGGATGCCCGATATATTGAGAGAGGGATGACCCGGACTGACGGATTCCCGATATATTGAGAGAGGGCTGACCCGGACTGACGGATGCCCGATATATTGAGAGAGGGATGACCCGGACTGACGGATTCCCGATATATTGAGAGAGGGCTGACCCGGACTGACGGATGCCCGATATATGAGAGAGTGGGCTGACCCGGACTGACGGATGCCCGGTATATGAGGAATTACGTGCCGATGCTAGGCACAGATTTTCATGATGTTTTCGAGTGTCGATGCTAGGCACTCAGGTTCCATGCTTTTGGTTATATCCTCATATTTTCCGTGCACATGCTTTATGACATTTACATGCATAATGCTTATTGTCATTTGGGTGACAGGTGGACGGGGTCCACATACATACAGATTGGATTTACTTTGATCATACTTTATATATATATATATAACAGGGTATGAGGGCGCTGTTATATATATATACCCTTACACCAATATTAGTGGTATGGGACGCTAATATATGTGTATTGATATCCATTTGATACTTCTTCATATTTACTTCATGCAGACATACCTTACATCTATGACATGTTATTACCTGAGTACTTGGCACTACATACCTGTTTAGATGTTGCTTTGCCACCTTATCATGTATCAGGCTTATTCTTGAGGTTTATATACTGATCGTATTGACCTAGGATTATGTCTTGCATTCGGTTTCTGCTTGTAGATATTTTCTATTCACGAGTTGGCAACTCACCCCCGTTGTGCCACAGTTCTTGCAGGTTCTGCCGTACAGGTTCCATTGCGGCATTTCTGGCACACTACTTCCTTGCGGGTGAATTGCTTTTGGTAGGTGGATTCTTTTGCATCAAGAACCACCACTGTATTTATTTTATCCATTGTATCTAGAATTTCCATCAACCAAAACTTGTATATTGTTTCAGACTTAGACATTAGTGATGTATTATTTGACCTTAGAGTCGCGCTTAGTAGTATTGCGGTTTTCTTGGTTTTGGAGCATTCCTTTGAGTTTGATCCTCGCCGTTCGGCGTTGTATATTATTATTGCTTGTGTGGTTGTGGCCGTCAATTGACGAAGAGCTAGCTCCCGCTTGGGGATGCATTTATCATTGCATATATTGTTATCCTTGTTGTACCCCATTCGGGGCCAGTTTTACAAAAGAGACTCTGCCGAAATTTTTAGAAAAGACTTTACAGTTTCCAAAATGTACATTCGGCTTAGTTATTTAAAAACCTTGATTTCAAACATGTTTTTCTTCACTTCTTTAAGCCAGTTTCTTTACTTATTCTTAAAAATGGTTTTAGATTTCTGGGCTTTTGGCTTACTTGGATCAGATGGAGTCCTATAGACTTCATATGGTTCAAGGGCCAGTCACGTGCCCTTCCGGGTCGTGACAGGTGGCTTATGTCTATTTACAGACTAAAGCAGATGTAGCGGAGATAGATCATCTATTTCTGATGTGACAGTCATAGGTTTGACTTCATCAAAATAGGCGATGGATCTGTTAAGAAGGTAGTAGGGTGTGATGTCCTGGAATTTGGATGACATACACAGAGTAGGAAGTGATATTCCTATACTACGATCGGTTATACTTTGGTTGTCACACAGTGGTTTCTCCACAAAGGATATGGATATTATATCAGACATTCTGGTTACTAGATCTATGGTTTTCGATCTAGATTTGGGTGGTTTCCCAATCTGGGTGCTTAGACAGCATTCTATGAGTATTTAGAATGGACGACTCCTGGCACGGTGGTGTACCTGTAGGTAATGGAGTCACCCTCTCTAAAGGTGTCTTACAGACTTAAGTAGAGAGGGATGCGCATGATTGGCAGATCACTTGTTTAGGCAATTGAGTCAATCATGAGATGTCAAGTACCACGCCAGATGTTGTTTTTGCACTAGATTGTGCCCTCAGAGTCAATTATTGGATCACAGGCACGTGATTGCAATGATTGAGGGAGGACCTATCCCGGTAGGACAGTCTTACTCAAGATGATAGTATGCTATCTGGTTTATCTTTATCATCGTGTACTGCTTTAGGTGACCTGACATGTCGCTATTACACGTTGATAGAGCCCCTAGGATTCTTGCTTGACCACCAGCAGTATGAGGGCGATCATATAAGTGGGAGCTGGGGTCTATAAGCACATCCTTAAAAGGTCCCTAGTCGTGGGAGTTTCGAGACAGGGCATCGATACTCCAGAGTAGACTAGTGTATACAGTCGAGACCCCGACGAGGGGCGGTGGCCGGTCTCACAAGCCACTGGTGTCAGTTGGTTCACCTAAGATGTATACAGGTGCTCATTGGGTTATGAGTACACCGGACAGGACTCGCCGGGAACATGCTAGTTGGTCTTATACCTGACGTCAGATAGCAGTTCCCTGGTGACATGTGTACAGGTTAGTTCATCGACCTGAGGATCGTCATTTATCTCGTGTGAGTTCCCACTGTACTTTGATTACTACCCTACCACGCTCAAAGGAGACGTGCAAACAGGTTTTAGTTGGGTACAGTCCCGAGCCACATGGAGGCAGTGAGCGGATCTTCAGGGGTTCGTCTCTCCCGGTATTGGGGGTGAGGTCGCGCAGTGTCTAGGAGAGCCATTACATGAAGCCCTCGGCCGAGGCAGGAGATTTACTGGTAGGTATTCCAGTAGTATCTCAGGGTGTTCTGGGCTACACTCCGACACGACTTGTACCGCTTTTGGGGGTCTGACTTTTACCAACCCCCTAGGCCCGCCATGCGATGCTCATAGACGAACGGACCGGACTGTACGGATATTGTCACTGACAGGCTCAGTAGGGTATCAGGATGAGTTCGCTCATCGACGTCCCTTTTGGTCAATACCTGGTATCCTGTTACGTATTGGCTTATACCTCTGACGTGCTAGTGGTTAAATCCACAACCAAGGTGTTGATGAGTCTTTAGAGTCCCCACATTCAGTTGCACAAGTTTTCGGACGAAACGCTGTAGAGGCCGTAAGGAGATATGGCAGGGTTCGATCAGATACGTGCGGTATTGCACGGATCAGGATCGGACGGATAATACTAGCAGGCTTTGGTTTAAGCAGGATACTAGTATAGTACTGTGTAGATTTTGTCTCATTGCATTTGTATTTCGGTCGGAATGCAAATGCGGGTGTGTATGCACAGTATCGGGGTTTTCCTGTAATTTATTACGGGACCAGTTTTCTGGAGTTGCCAGTTTGCTTTCCGTTTCGGCCATTTTCATTTGTATCCTTCTTTGGCCGAAGGTTGGTGGAGGAGGGCTTATTTGCATTTGTGCAAATAAGTATTTGTGGAGGGTGTTCTTTGCATATTCTTGTATCATGATTATTCCTCCACCATTTGACTTCTTCTTCTTCTCATCATGGCTTGACTTTTGAGTCATCATGGTTGTTGATGATTAGCTTGTTGGAGTGTTGGTTTTGGTGCAATCATGGTTGTTGATGATGGTTGTTTTGGAGTGTGGGTTTGTTTGTGATCATTTCCCTTTATGATGACCTTTTTCTCTCTTGCATTATTATTGTGGTTCCATCATCCATGCACTCACTCTCATTCTCTATCTCCTCCAAAAAGAGGCCGGCCATTCCAAGGTGGGGGCTGTCCCAAATTTTCATGGGGGATTTTTGGTCTCATTTGCTTGCAAAAATCCCCAAGTTCCCTCTCCAAAAGGTTCACTTCATTTCCTCCACTAAAAGGCGACTTCAAGCAACCCCAAAATGAGACATAGCTCACTACACCATTCTACAGCAAACCTTGGGCACGTCGGCTCACCAACTTCGTGCCCGAGTTGCCTCGGTATAGAGGTGGGAGCCCGTAAAAGAAGCAGGCGACGTGGTGCCCTTCCGGCGAGGAGGTGGAGACAGGATATTCCGCGGGAGATCGGGACGACGACGAGAAGACCGGAGGACACGGATCACTCGGTATATCTCTCTTCCCATCTTGTAGTTAGCTAGAACTAGTTTAATGGCCCGATCCGGGTTTTAGTGAGCGGTGGTGCCGGTTCAAGAAAAATTAAAGTTAACCATCGCTTCCGTATTTGGCCTCGGGATGGAGGTCGGGGCGCCGCCGTGCACTTACATACGCTAGTCTACTCCGGAGTGTCGATGCCCTGTCTCGATAGTCCTGCGACTAAGGACCTGCATAAGGATGTGCTTGTAGATTACCCAGCCCCCACGAGTGTGACTGCCATCACAACGCTGGTAATCAAGCAAAGATCCTAAGGGCTCCAGTAATGTGTAAAGGCGATATGCTAAAAGAAACACATGCACACATTAAAGCAGAAACAAACCAAGTAGCATACTACCATTTTGAGCAAGAATGTCAATACAAGGTGAATATCCCAAGCTTCCATCAAGTAATATACAATCCAGTATGATACAGTAATGGCCTCTAGGGCATATACACTAACATTACAGTGGTATGAGAGCCTAACTAAACACAAACTAGCAAGTTAGCGAAGTATCTAGAATTTCGATCAGAGAAAAAACCGCAAAACACGTGAAAAATGTGAACTTTCTGCCGATTTTTATTTCTGTTCAAAAAATAATTAATCATACACTAAAAATCGGCTCAGGGTTTTTAAAGAACACCCAAGAAAAACGATCCAGTGACTCGGTCAACGCGCCACGGAACCGCGGCATGAGCATGCTCTTGCCGCGGATCCACGGCCGAGTTGACTCGGCCGTGGGTCATTTTTCTTGCAGTATTCTTATAATGGTGTTTTGGGATTTTTAGGATGGTTTGTTTCTGCCCAGAATATCCAGAGAACAAATTTGTATTTAGGGTGGTTACAAATCCGTATTTTGATCGAACTTCTCTAAACTTTGGCTAATGGGTTATATCTGTAATGTGATATATGTATTGAACATCTGCTAATCGCTATACGTCGATTAGTAGGGGTTATACATATCTGTGATCTGAAATGTTGAAGGTTTGTGTATATGAATTCATTGGATTGTCGCGGATGAATAGCCGGGGGGTTGTGAGATGAGAGTTTTCTTTTTCTTTCAATTCATGTAATTTGTTATTGATGTAATTTATTTATATGGCCGCACAACCGGGATGGGGTTGTAGCCGTCATTGCATAATTTCTTTTTCTGTTTTTGCTCCTAGGATAGACCCAAAGTGGGGTGCATAAATTACAGCGTACCTCGAAGTGCCGAGTGGCCTACTCACGGAGTTGAATGAGGTTGCTTCGCTTCGGGTACTTGGCGGGTAGTTTTCCGCACCCGTAGGGGTCTAGGGTGGGGTCTTGGCTATTCATCACGACCGTGTAATCCGCTCTTCGTTACAGGCTCGTACGGAATGCGGATTCCTAGTATATCCAATGTGTTCATCTGTGATCTGGAATGGCTATCATTGCATGTGACGAATGTATATATCTATATATGATATCTATTTAGGCGTTGCTTATGTTTTGCATCCGCGCTAGTCCAGCCCCCGCTCTGTCGTTAGTTAAGTAACCTAACGGGTGATGACGGGACCCCGTGGAGAATGCGGATGGCATAAGCGTACGTCATATTTTCGTTGTTTTCTGCAATGGTAGGATTAAATGATGGGACACATTAAATTAATGCAAGAAAATAAACCAAAGTAGAGTCGTTGGACCACTTTCAAAACCACTCGGTTTCTTTTCAAAAACAACTTTTAAACGCGGAGCTTAAGCCACTCCTTTTAAAAGCTATCTCGTTCCATCGATTATATAAAGTTCACTACGTTCACGGTTTCGCCAAAACCATTCGTAGCCCTCCGTCGTTTCACATGATTAGTCAATAGTATTCAAGCTATGTTTGTTGGCCAAAGTCAAGGCATAGTGATTGGTAGCTATTGGGTATTCATGTGCAGCATAGATAGATGTGTTGGTTTGGGACAGTCGTACTGCCTTGTTGGCCAAAGTCAAGGATAGGTACGGGTGGGTTCAAATTAACCTGGAGAATGACGGGTAGAACTTGACATGTGACTTATGATTTGTTGGCCAAAGTCAAGGTCATAAGAGCATGGGGCAAAAATCCACATCGGGAGTTTCTAAAGAAACTGAAACTTGCTAGCGCTGCATACCATGTGGAGTGTGATGATTCTGGTAGGATTCCTTCATTTTTTGCACACGATGATATTTGGATCCCGATCCTACTGTGAGTATATGCTACTCCTCCTGAACTTTCTCACTTAACGATCAATGCTATAAACCAAGTAGGTGTCTAGAAAGGTGTTAGCGGGGCTACGCCCACAGGGAAAATAGGTTATTTAATTAAGGAATTTCGTGAAAGCGTTGGAAAACCTCCCTCGAAGTACCAACACTGGCCTGGCTGAACGGTTAAGCAAGTATTGTACGGTGAGATTGATCCCGACTAATTCTTCCTTTTTGGTTTGAGGAGGGATTCGAGAAACAGTGGGAGCCATCCTGTTTAGACAAACTAAAAACCACTCTAAACTTGCAAGAGCATCAAGCTAAAGTGTTTCTTCTCTTTCTCCTAATTGCAGCGACCAAACATCATGACTGGACTTAAGTTACTACTAGATAAAAACATACTGACAGGGCCAAGCTACAAGGATTGGCTCAGGAATGTCAAAATGGCAATCACTTATGACAAGTTAGGGTATCTCCTTACCACCAAAGCTCCCCCTGTCCCAGGTCCTAAAACCAGCGTCGTGGATAAGGAAATCCGTAAGACCTCGGAAATCGACTGCGCGAAGGCCAAGTGCCTCGTTCTTGCCTCTATTGAAAATGAACATCAGAGGTGGCACGAGAATGTGGACCTTGAATCCATATTTCTCCATACAAAAGAACTGTTTGGAGTGCAATCTCGTATCGCCAGATACGAAGTCTCGAAAAAGTTTTTGGCGAGATTGGCCGTCGGATCATCGGTAGCAGAACACGTGCTTAAGATGATTGGCTATATTGAAGTGCTCACGGACCTTGGGACCACGTTAGAGAACGAGCTCTACACGGACTTGATTCTCCAGTCCCTTCCTTCCACTTACGCCCAGTTTATCCTGAATTTCAACTTGCAAGAAAAAGAAGTTGAACTTTCAGAACTCCTCAACATGCTGAGGAGTGCAGAGGGCACCCTACAGAACGGTAGGGAAACATCCAGTTTGTTTGTTGGAGGACCATGCTCTTCTAAGTCCAAGGTGAAAGCCAAGGGAAAGAAGAAGAAAACCCCCACCAAACCAAGGGGCGGTGTTTGTAAAGTAGAAGCAAAGGGAAAGGCAAAAGCAACAAAGGTAGCGGGAAAGCTTGTGGGAAAGGAAGAGTGCTTTTACTGTCACAAGAGTGGACACTGGAAGAAAGATTGCAGGGCTTGGAAGGCCAGAAACCAGGACCCGAAGCAAGTTGTGGCTTCGGCTTCAGGTGTGTATGTTATTGAAATCTACCTATCAATAAACTCTACTTCCTGGGTATTGGATACCGGGTCAGGATCTCATATCTGTAATTCTTTGCTGGCACTGAGAAAGCATAGGGTTTTGAAGGCAGGTGATATGACCCTTAGAGTTGCAAATAGAGCTAGCATGGATGCTGAAGCCGTGGGGGACTATCACATGGGATTGTCAGATGGACATGTTTTGGTTTTACGTGATTGTTATTTTGTACCCAGTTCGACTTGTAATATCATATCCGTATCTTTAATGTCAAAAGAAGGTTATGATTTTGCATTTGTAAGCAATGTTTTAAACATTCACCTTAATCATGTTCTGATTGGGTCGGGTATATTAAACAACGGTATATACGTATTGAACCAACCACAGATTTTCAATGTCCAGAATACACACAAAAGAAAGTTTCCAGAAATAAATCATGCTTTCTTATGGCATTGTAGACTGGGTCACATAAATGATACAAGGTTAACTAAGTTGCATAAAGAAGGATATTTGGATCCGTTCGAATATCAATCATATGCAACTTGTCAATCGTGTCTCAAAGGAAAGATGACAAAGACTCCGTTCACTGGACACGGAGTAAGAGCGAGCGAGCTCTTGGGACTCGTACACAGTGATGTATGCGGTCCAATGTCTACACATGCGCGAAGTGGTTATTCTTACTTCATTACTTTTGCGGATGATTTTTCAAGGTACAGGTATGTCTTCTTAATGAAGCATAAATCAGAAGCCTTTGAAAAATTCCAGGAATACAAGAATGAAGTAGAAAAACAAACAGGCAAAAGTATCAAGACACTGAGATCTGATCGAGGTAGTGAATACTTAAGTGCCGTGTTCCTGGGTTACCTAAAAGAGAATGGAATTCTCTCTCAACTTACTCCTCCATACACCCTACAACATAATGGTGTAACGGAGAGAAGGAACCGAACCCTATTGGATATGGTATGTTCCATGATGAGTAATGCTGAGTTGCCGCGATCATTCTGGGGATATGTACTAGAATCAGCTGCATATCTTTTGAACCGAGTTCCAACTAAGACTGTGCCTACCACACCATATCAGATGTGGAGTGGGAAGAAATCCTATCTTAAGCATATTAAGACATGGGGATGTCCAGCTTTTATCAAAAAGCAGCATGCAGACAAACTCGAGGCACGCTCAGTACAGTGTAAGTTTGTGGGATATCCAAAGAACTCCCAGGGATATTTCTTTTATTGCGCAGAGGAACAAAAGGTTTTTGTTTCTCGTCATGCCTGCTTCTTGGAAACTGAATTTTTGGAAAATCAGATAAGTGGGAGCGCAGTAGAACTGGAAGAAATTCCAGAACCACAAGCTATTACTGAAAGCTTAGTAGAACCAGAGGGTTCGAAAGATCAGGACATTCCTACGCCGCTCCGCAGGAGTAGTAGGCAATCTCATCCGCCCGAGAGATACTATGGTTTTCTCATAGACGGGGATAGAGAGAATTGCATCATTGATTATGATGAGCCGACTAGCTTCCAGCCGTCCATTCAGAGCATTGACAGGTAAAATGGCTAGATGCAATGTGGACCGAAATGGAGTCCATGTACACCAACAAAGTATGGACTTTGGACGTTGCTCCAGATGGGGTAAAACCCGTAGGATGCAAATGGATCATCAAGAGGAAGATTGGTGTAGATGGACAGGTTGAGACCTATAAGGCTAGACTTGTTGCAAAGGGTTTTTTTCAAAGACCTGGTTTGGACTATGACGAAACCTTTTCTCCAGTGACTATGCTCAAATCCATTCGGATCCTTCTTGCCATTGATGCCTTCCACGATTATGAGATTTAGCAGATGGACGTAAAGACCTCTTTTCTAAATGGAAATTTAGAGGAGTGCGTCTATATGGACCAGCCAGAGGGTTTCATTCAGAGTGGGAGCAGCGGAAATGTGTGCAAGTTGCTTAAGTCCATTTATGGACTAAAGTAGGCATCGCGGAGTTGGAACATCTGTTTTGATGAGACGGTCAAAGATTTTGGCTTTATCAAAAATCCAGATGAACCATGCATCTATAGTAAAATTGTAGCACGAACTGTCGTATTCCTCGTTTTATACGTGGATGACATTCTCTTGATAGGAAATGACATTCCTATGCTACAATCTGTCAAGGGGTTCTTGTCACACAGGTTCTCCATGAAAGACCTGGGTGATGCCTCTTACGTTCTGGGGATCCGAATCTATTGTGACAGATCCAAGAGGATATTAGGACTTTCACTATCCAGGTATATCGACACCATACTGAAAAGATTCAGTATGGATGATTCCAAGCACGGTAATCTACCGGCTTATCACGGGATCACCCTCTCCAAAGAGATGTCTCCCAAGACTGATTTGGAAAGGGATCGCATGTGTATTATACCCTACGCTTCTACGGTAGGCTCTATAATGTATGCGATGTTGTGTACCAGACCAGATGTAGCTTATGCACTAAGTGTGGTAAGCCGGTATCAGTCAAACCCTGGGATAAGCATTGGATAGCGGTAAAGAACATTCTCAAGTACCTGAGAAGGACTAAGGAGATGTTCTTGGTGTATGGCGGAAAAGACCTCCAGATCGAGGCCTTTGCTGACTCCAGCTTCCAGAGTGAAAAGGATGATTCCAAGTCCATGTCGGGTTATGTCTTTACCCTCAATGGAGGGGCGGTGTGTTGGAAGAGTTCCAAACAGGAAACTGTTGCTGACTCGACGATGGAAGCGGATTATATCGCTGCTGCAGATGCCGCAAAAGAAGCCGTCTGGATAAGGAAGTTCTTGACAGAACTTCAGGTAGTTCCATCCATTGTTGATCCAATACCTCTGTATTGCGACAACAATAGGGCTATAGCTTTAGCGAAGGAACCCATGTCCCATCAGAGGTCCAGACACATCTTGAGGCGGTATCACCTGATAAGGGAGATCATGGGTCGCCAAGAGATCGAGGTTCAGAGAGTTGCTACGGAAGATAACACTGTTGATCCACTCACGAAGGCCTTACCCCAGACTCAGTTCGAGTGGCTGATCGAGATGATAGGTCTTCGATATGCCAGTACATGGCCTTAGTGCAAGTGGGAGATTGTTAGTGTATATGCCCTAGAGGCCATTACAGTATCATACTAGTTTGTATATTACTTAATGGAAGCTTGGGATATTCACAGTTGTATAGAAAATCTTGCTCAAAATGGAAGTATGCTACTTGGTTTGTTTCTACTTTAATGTGTACATGTGTTTCTTTTAGTATATCACCTATACACATTAGTGGAGCCCTTAGGATCTTTGCTTGATTACCAGCGTTGTGATGGCAGTCACACTCGTGGGGACTGGGTAATCCACAAGCACATCCTTATGCAGGTCCATAGTCGTAGGACTATCGAGACAGGGCATCGATACTCCGGAGTAGACTAGCGTATGCGCTTCTCATCCCAGCATGGGAGACGGTCTGTCCCACAGCCGTCAGTATGTCGTGCTTGAGATAGTATGCGGGTGCTCGTTAGGTTACGAGTACACTGGATAGGACTCGTCGGGAACTGTTGGTTGGTACTATACCTATCGTAAGTTATCAGTTCCCAGGTGACATGAGTACAGCTTAGTCCGTTGACTTGATACTGTCACTTCGCCTCGAGTGTGTTCCCACTTTTCTTAGATTGCTACCCTACCACGGCTCGAAGGAGTCGTGCAAACAGGTAGCAGTTGGGTGCAGTCCCGAAGTACTTGGAAGCAGTGACGGTTAGACAGGATTCATCTCTCCCGGTATTGGGGGTTGATATCGCGCTGTGTCTAGGAGAGCCATTACACAAAGTCCCTGGCCAAGGCTAGCGAGATTTACTGGTAGCGTTTCCAGTGTTGTCTCAGGGTGTTCTGGGCTACACTCCGACATGACTTGTACCGCTATTAGGGGACTGACGTTTACCGCCCCCTAGGCCTGCCATGCGATACTCTTAGACGAACAGACCAGACTGTACGGAGACTGTCACATTCAGGCTCAGTAGGAGTTCAGATGGGTTCACCTCGTCAGTCTTCTTATCGGCATCTACCTGGGGACCGTTACGTACAGCTAGTACCGCTTGGGGCTTGTGGTTAAACCCACTGCCAGCGTAGTGTCGAGTCTTTAGAGTCTCACACAGAGTGTTATTCTCCTTTGGGCAAAACAGAGTAGAGGTCGCATGGTTTTGCGACGTGGTTCGTTCACATCCGTGCACTTGTGCACGTTTGGTGTCCGGACAGCTAATACTAGTGGGCTTTGGTTTAAGCCAGATCCTAGTATATCTTTTGGGATTGATTTTATCTCATTGTATTCGTGTTTCTCGGAACATGGATACGGGTGTGTATGCACGGTTGACTGAGGCAGAGGCAGAGGACTTTCATTAGGGTTGATGACCGTTGTCTTTTTCTTAACCCTAATGAATATGTGAAATATGATTATTAATATTAATTAATTATAATTGTGTTATGGTTAGGGTTGTTGGCCATTTGACTATGGTTGACTTGTTGACCCATGTTGACATATTGACCATCATCATTTCACATGAAAGATGCTCTTTGATTCTTGCAAAATTCATTAATGTGAAATGATAATGGTCATTTCAAGTTAACCATCACTATTATCTTTGATTAATTTTTTAATTATCATAATTTACATATATGTGAGAATGGTTGATATTATCCTCATTCTCTCATGTTCATTCTCTCTCATCCTCTTCCTCTCTCTCAAAGCTCTCCCCTCTCATGAGTTGAGAACCATTTTGCTTTTGAGATAAAACACCAAAATTACTCTCTACTCATCTTAAGGTTCTAGGTTTAGCACACCAAGCACTTTAGTTACCTCTAGGTTGAGGTAGTAGCCAGAGGTAGAGGCCCTCGGGTGGATCTTTCTTCGGCAAGAGAAGGCGACGAGGACGACCCGTTCATCCCACTCCAAGGAGCAAGAAGAGAAGGAGTTCAAGACTTAGGTTTAACCCTTTAACCGAGTAACTAAATCTCTTAGCATGGTTGTTGGTTTTTGTTTAGCAAAGATCCTCCTTTTAGTCCATGTTGCCTTGAGTTCTAAAAATCGATTTTTTATACCGTTTCCGTCTCCCCGTAAGCACCGGGGTGGGCAACATGGACTTACAAAGAAAACCTCAAGTAAACAATCACCATGGTAACAATATACGACACCGTAGCGAAGAAAAGAGAAATAGGTGGAAAACATCACACAAGATAAGAACTGCATAAGTAAAGTCGACTCACAACGAGCTCTACACCAGAATACAAAATAATATACATCATCGTCCTCACACTGGTCTCTAAGTCAAATACATAAAAGTAGATGGAGAGTAGTAGATACAACATATGTACAATGGAAATAACCGGATATCACAAACCCATCTAGCAGCAAACAGCTCACGCACCAACTGCAGTGGTATCCGTAGCCAAAAAGATATAGGAAAGCAGCCTGCCGCGACAACTCCGAGGGGCAACCTGCAACACTGTGGCACAACGGGGTGAGTTGCCAACTCGTGAGTAGTAGATAATATATAAAGGTAATCGCGAGTATACACGTTCTGCGATACTCAACCTATGCCAACAGATAACATCTATATGATAAACTATATAAGCAGTAATCATGCATCAAGTACGATCTAACAACATCTCTAAATGATAAGCAGGGTATGCAATAATCGTGCATAGCAAATGCAATCTAATAACATCTACATAATGAGCAAGGTATGCAATAATCGTGCATAGCAAATGTACTCTAATAACATCTATATGATGAGCAAGGTATGCAATAATCGTACATAGCAAATGCAATCTAATAACATCTATATGATGAGCAAGGTATGCAATAATCGTGCATAGCAAATGTACTCTATCAGGTACAAAAGATACAGGATGAGAGGTAAAATACCGAATGCTGAGCATGGGAATAATTAATATCTACACGGAATATAAACGTGGAAAATAATCGTTGTACATTCATATACCCAAATCATGTAAATCTCATAGAATCATGGGTGCCTAGTATGGGCACAATAAAATATCATGAATCATCGTGTCTAGCATCGACACGCAAATCCTCAAGTATCGGGCTCCGTGTGCGGAATCGGCCCTCGGCCACGGCAGTACGTGTCATCCCGTATCCATCTATCGACTCTGATCAGTATCCTCCGGATAACCGCCAGATCCAACCAATCACCGGTAGGTACTAGCCACCCTGCCAGGCTCATCGTCTACTCCACAAAAAACATTTCTCGCCCCGGAGAACCATACCGGGTCCACCATGTACCCGCAATCGGCCTCATCCGCCTCCTCGAATCGGGTTTCACATGTCGCTCTCAGCACCGAGAAAACACATGGTGGACGCACTGAAATATCATATCAAGGGTAACCGGGTTTTTAAAACAATTACATATTTTCTTTTGAAATATCCACGGTTCCCAAATCAACAAATATCATGGAAACAACATATCTCAATACGTAAATCCATGCAAGTATGAAGATATCAATATATGTGTGCACTGGTATGAATATACAGTGTGCATGTGCGCAGGTATGAAAATATCAATACATGTGTGCACTGGTATGAATATACAATGTGCATGTGCGCAGGTATGAAAATATCAATATATGTGTGCACTGGTATGAATATACAGTGTGCATGTGCGCAGGTAGAAAATATCAAAATATGTGTGCACTGGTATGAATATATACAGTGTGCATGTGCGCAGGTATGAAAATATCAATATATGTATGCACTGGTATGAATATACAGTGTGCATGTGCGCGGGTATGAAAATATCAATATACGACAAGTCATGACAATCATCAATGTTGCAGCAATCAAACGATATGTATAATGTATAGCAATCCTATAGTGCGGGTATCATGGCAATCACTAACGGTGTGAGTGTAACATACAAATAGTGCTCGTGCAGTTTGAACCGTTAGTGACAATGCAGTGTTCTATATCTACCATTTTTATATGTAACAAGGGATGGTATGCTACTATAGTATATATGAACACATACAACTAAAATATCCTATAACGCCTTGACGCTTAACGCCATACGGGCGATTTCTCCGTAGATGTTAAATCTACTCACCTGGTCTTGCGCTACTCGTAGCCGACCACCTGCCTCCCTTTCTTTGCTTCGTCCGTCGTACCCGCCTGCGAACCTAGAATTTACAACCCTTTTCGGCGCTGTTTTTAGCGCCCCGACAAGTCGTAATCGACTGCCGTACTTAGGCCCCTTAGTTAGACTCACCACTTCCAATTAAAAAACAAATTGTAGGTCTCACTTGCCTTCCTTCCAGCCCTGTCAGAAGTGCTGCGGGCGCTCCTAATTACCGATGAGGACTCATTCGAGATCAACGTGTTGATGGAACCCTTCCCTCCGGCCGAAGACGCTCTGTCAAATGTACGAGCGCAATATGCGGCCGTAAAGAAAATCCACATAAGCAAATATCTCGCAAAACGCGATATCGAAATCAAACGAGAAACTCGCGTCGCGAACTAAGCGCGCGTGTGTACGATACGCTAAAACTTGTTTATACGCGTCTAAAACTATCGCGACACGCCGCGACACGCGAACCCACTCACATATCGCGCGTATCGCGCGAACTAAACGTACTAGAAAAGCGATATATCGTCCCAGATTTTCCTACAGAGAGAAACTTACAAAATTGCAAATGACAAGACACTGGGAAACACAGCAGACTACCCTAGACAAAACCCTAACACCTATCTCCCAAGTCTGGCCGCAATTTGCAGCCAGAAGGAATATTCCGGCGGCCTGGAAGTTGAATGGGGGTCTCGTACTCTGGTGGTGTGGTCAGGGTCTCCCAAGTAGGCTACAGTTAACTTAGATTTTATCTGAAGTGCCCGGGTCTATAGCAGATCACAGAAAGGTGAAATCTCACTTTAAAACGCTAAATTTTGCACAAAATGAAACCATATGTTATTTTGGCGAAATCAGGGGTTTATCTAGGTTTACTTGGCCCTAATAACACTTAATTACGCTAGGTTAACCAACACTAACATCACATGGACAAAAGTCAACACAATTCATCAAATCAAGCACTAAATCTCACATTTTACACAAACCGAAGCTAATTCTTCACAAGTTAAGCAAACTAGAGAGTTAGGCTCAGATATTATACCTTACTAGACCCTAGGTGCAAGGAGAAAGGAGGACAAGAAGAAGAGGTGCTGCTGCTTATGCTGGGGGCTGCTGCTGCTGCTTATGCTGCTGTTGCTTGGGCTGCTGCTGCTACTGGTTGCTGTTGTTGTTACTTGTTGCTGCTGCTGATGCTGGTGGAGTTGCTGCTGCTTCTTTTGCTGCTGCTGTGGCTGAGTGAGTGTGTGTGTGTGAGAGAGAATGAGAGAAGTGAGAGTGAGAATGAGAGCACAAGTCAAACAACCCCCCTCTCTCTCTTCACTAAATGAGCATGGCTCATGCCATGAAGCCCATACTCCCTCTCTCTCACCAAGTCAACAAAGAAAATCATTTCCAAAAAAAACACATAAATAAAACCTAAAATACTTAATAAGAATCAATTAACTTAAAGAAAATGGGTTACTCCACCATGCTTGTTAATCATGGTTTAACCCCAAATAAGCCCTAATTTGCATGCACAAGTGTGTGCAAGCCTAGAAAAATTCTAATAAAATACACATTAAATAGGATAAAATATTTGAAACTCAATTTGGTAAAATTTTTATTAAAAACCATATATTTAAAATATAATTAGCCACTAAACACATCCTAAGGAGTTACATTATCGTTGTGCTATAGTTTCTTGCAGGACCGACCGCTCGGATCTGTAGCGGATTGCTGGCATGTTTCTTCTTTTTCGGGTGATTGCTTTGCTAGGTGGGTTACATTTCAGATCCTAACCGTCGCTTGTATATGTTGGATATAGTGCCCTCAAGGCAATTATTGTAATCACAGGCAGGTGATTATGATGGTTGAGGGAGGACCTATATGGGTAGAACAGTCTTACTCAAGATGATAGTATGCTATCTGGTTTGTCTCTATCATCATATACATGCATTATGTGATATTACAGATCATTATTACATGTTGATAGAGCCCATAACTATGAGCATTATGATGGCGATCATATACATGGGAGCTAGGTGGTCTATAAGCACATACTTGAATGTCCCTAGTCGAAGAAGTATCGACACTGCGCAACGATACTCCGGAGTAGACTAATATATACTTTTCGAGACCCCGACGAAGGGCGGTAGCCGGTCTCATAAGCTATTGGTGTCAGTTAGTCACCTAAGATAGTATACAGGTGCTCATTGGGTTATGAGTACAGTGAATGGACTCGCAGGGAACATGCTAGTTGGTATTATACCTATTGTCATATAGCAGTTCCCAGGTGACATGAGTACAGGTTAGTCTGTCGGCCTGAGATCGTGATTTGTCACGTGTGAGTTCCCACTGCGCTTTGATTACTACCCTACCACATCTCAAAAGAGTCGTGCAAACAGGTTTTAGTTGGGTACAGTCATAAGCCACATGGAAGCAGTGAGCGGATCGTCGTGGATTCGTCTCTCCCGGTATTGGGGGTTGATGTCGCATTGTGCACGGGTGGCCATCACCAGAAATCCTTAGCCAAGGTAGTTGAGAATTACTTATTTGGATCAGTAGTTTCTTAGTGGGTGATGGTCTTCATACCGACACGAAATATCACGTTATTAGGTGTCTGACTTTATCCACCCCACTAGACCCGATATGCGATATTCTTAGACGAACAGACCGGACTGTATGGAGATTGTCATGCAGGGTTCCCTAAAGCAGCAGCAAGGTTTCGGGAGGCATCGTCCATGCCAATTTCAAAAATTTGCCGTACTAAAGAACCCTAACCCTAGAATCTTAACTAGAGATTTAGACGAACAAGAATGTAAACAACTTTACAGTTGGATATAGTGCCCTCAAAGTCAATTATTGGATAGCAGGAACGTGATTGCAATGATTAAGGGAGGACCTATACCAGTAAGACAGTCTTACTCGAGAGGATTGTATACTATCTGGTTTGTCTTTATCATCGTGTACATGCTTTAGGTGACATTGCAGTTCAATATTACATGTTGATAGAGAATAATATGCTACCGGGTTTACCTTTATCATCGTGTACAGCTTTAGGTGACATTACAGATCACTATTACACATTGATAGATCCCATAGGATTCTTGCTTGACTGCCAGCAGTATGATGGCGATCATATATGTGGGAGCTAGGGTCTATAAGCACATCTTTAAAAGGTCCCTAGTCATAGGAGTTTCGAGACTGGGCACCGATACTCCATGAGTAGACTAGCATATACCATCGAGACCCCGACGAGGGACGGTGGCTGGTCTCACAAGCCATTGGTGTCAGTTGGTTCACCTAAGACGTATACAGGTGCTCATTGGGTTATGAGTACACCGGACAGGACTCGCCGAGAACATGCTAGTTGGTATTATACCTAGCGTCAGATAGCAGTTCCCTGGTGACATGTGTATAGGTTAGTTCTTCGACCTGAGATCGTCATTTGTCTCGTGTGTGTTCCCACTGTGCTTTGATTACTACCCTACCACGGCTCAAAGGAGTCGTGCAAATAGGTTTTAGTTGGGTACAGTCCCGAGCCACATGGAGGCAGTGAGCGGATCGGCAGGGGTTACGTCTCTCCCAGTATTGGGGGTGAGATCGTGCTGTGTCTAGGAGAGCCATTACACGAAGTCCTTGGCCAAGGTAGGAGATTTACTGTTAGGTATTCCAGTAGTATCTCAGGGTGTTCTGGGCTACACTCCGACACGACTTGTACCGCTATGGGGGGTCTGACGTTACCAGCCCCCTAGGCCCGACATGCGATACTCATAAACGAACGGACCGGACTTTACGGATATTGTCACTGACAGGCCCTGTAGGGTGTCAGGATGAGTTCGCTAATCAGCCACCCTTTTAGTCAATACCTCGGCAGCCGTTACACACAGCTAGTACCGCTGACGTGCTAGTGGTTAAATCCACAGCCAGTGTATTGACGAGTCTTTAGAGTCCCCCACAGATTGTTTTCCAAGTTTCGGGCGAAACGTTGTAGAGGACGTATGATATATGGCAGGGTTCGATCATATACGTGTAGTCGTGCATGGATCGTGATCGGACGGATCATATTAGTGGGCTTTAGTTTAAGCCGGATCCTAGTATTAGATTTGTTGGATTACTTTCGTCTCATTGCATTTGCATTCAGTCGGAATGCGGATGCAGGTATGTATATACAGGTGAGGGGTATTCTTGTGATCCGTCACGAGTTTACTTTAGATGATACCGTTCTTTTTATTTTCATAAACATTTGGGTTAGTGTTTTGGTGGAAATTGTGAGTGGATTCCATCATGAGGAGCATTTATTATGACATGTACATAAGTGGTGACTCATGGTCTCTTTATTTGTGCATATGTCATATTTTATTTTGATTAATGTGTTGAAATGATAAGTGGAGAGAGAAGGGGCAGCCATGAGGCAAGGGGTTGGCTCTTGAATTCATTATGCTTGCTCACATTATTATTCCAACACATTAAGAAAGAAAAGCTTCTTCTTCTCCTTCTTCCTCTGGCTCATAACTTCCACCAATGGCATCATCTTCAACCTCCATCCATACACTCTCATGTGTTGTGAATCAATGGATGCTTGAGACAAAGTTAACACACACATTCTCTACTTAACCTTGGACATGTCGGCTAGCAAACTTCATGTTCGAGTTGCTTCGGATGAAGCGGGAGCCCGTAAAAAGACTCATTGATGTGGTACCCTTCCGACGAGGAAACCGGAGATCGGAGATGCCGCGAGGAGCTAGGGATGGTGGCTAAAGACCGAAGGACACGGATCGATCGGTATATCTTTTCTAACCCTTCTCTAGTTGATAGTTTATGTTAATGGTTCGATCCGGGTGAAAGACTACGATAGCGCCAGTTTCATAAAAGTTTTTGTTCCGCATTTTGACCTCGGATTGACGGCCGGGGCGCTACCGTAGACTTACATGGTATCAGAGCCACGCCATTAACCTTTAATAGCTTGTTCTAACGTGTTTAAAACATCGATCGAACGAAATTTCCAAAACCGCATTTTCAATGTTAAAGTTTCTGTCGAATTTTTAAACTGGTCTAAAAATTATTTTAGGTATGTCAGAAAATCGTGCAGGATTTTCTAAGAGTACTATAGAAATTTGGTCTACTGAACATTCAAGAACGCCGCGGAACCGCCGCTCAAGCCTTGTATTGGCCGCAGTTCCGCCGCCGTTTTGGAGCAACAATGTACCATTTTTCTTCTAGGTGTCTTTCATGTGGAATTGTGGTTTCTGGAATATTTTGTTTGGGCCCAGATTTTGTTAGAGTACTGGATTTGTACTTGGGGCCCACTTCGGGAAATTTTGTCGATCGAAATTTTAAATACATTAGTTCACAGTACTTACTGTATATCTGCGACCGTGAATGTCACTCGAGCGGTAAATCTTGTCTAATTGCTATAGCTCTTTTAGACGGGTTTGCGAACGTGACATTCACGTTGATGTTCTGTGTTGTGTTGTGATGTTGCGGATTTGTCGCGGTGGATAGCTTGGTGCAATGTTAGTACAGTTTAGTTTTATTTGTAAATTTGATATTGCGGGGCGAGCGTCCGACATGTGGACTGCCGTCACTGCCTGTTTGTATATTATTCTTTTGGAACACGACCGGGTTGAGGTCGATGCACCCGTTGTACATATTTTCTTTTCTGTACTAGGATTACCCCGCGGTGGAGTGCACGGATAGCCGGGTTATAGAGGGTAACGGGCCCGCATCTCATGGCTTTGAGATGGAGGGGGCTTCACTCTAGAATTGGCGGGCTATTCGCCGCACTCGTAGGGGGTATAGGTTGACCCAAGGTAGGGTGCTCAAGTTACCGGATTCCGTGAAGTGTTGGGTGGTCCATTCACTTTGATGAAGGGGGTTGCCTCTCTTCTGGTTTTGGCGGGTAACTTGCCGCACCCGTAGGGGTCTAGGTTTTCATTGCATAGGCTATCCACACGACCAGGGGAACGTCGGGTTTCACTTGCGGCTTATTGAAACCCGGGGCTCCCAGATATCTGTATTGTTCTGTGATGCTTATTACTTTTCTGTGATGTTGCATTTTATCATGCCTGGAGCGATTATTGTATATTGATATATATACTAGTAGTTGTTGTATATGTTTTACACCCACGCTAGTCCAGTCCCCGCTCAGTCGTTAGTTAAGTAACCTAACGGGTGATGACGGGACACAGTGGCGAATGCGGATGGCATATACGTACATTTTATTTTCGTTCTTTTCTGGTGTGATTAATTGATGGGACTGCGTTGATACGGATCAATGCAAGGAAAACAAACCTATTCTATGTTGTTGGAACATTTTTTAAAAAAGAGCTGTTATTACAAGGACGTTTTCATTTGCTTTGCACAGCGGTATTCCGTTATGAATATCCAGCACCTCAGTCGACGAGGCAAGGGCCGAGATCCTTTCACCGGGAGTGACCCCTTGGGCGGAAGTTTGCGTCAGGATAATAACTTCACTATAGTCGATTACTTTTTGCTTTGCATCGTGGTATTCAGTTTGGAAAATCCTGCACCTCATTCTACGGGGAAAGAGCCGAGATCCCTTCACCGGGAGTGACCTCTTTAGCAAAGGATTTCGCCACTATATATTTGTAAAAAGCTATCTGGTTCCTTCAACGATATTAAGTTCATTACGTTAAAGGTTTTTCGCCAAAAACCAATCGTAGCCCTCCATCATTTCAGTCAGGTAGCACTTAGTATTCATGCTATGTATGTTGGCCTTCGTCAAGGCATAGTGTATGGTAGCTATTTATTACCTTTCTATTGCATAGATAGATGCGTTGCTTTGGGACAGTCGTACTACTATTTTGGCCTTCGTCAGGGGTATGTACGGGTGGGTTCAAATTAACTTGGATAATGACGGGTAGAACTTGACATGTGACTTATGATATGTTGGCCTTCGTCAAGGTCATAAGAGCATGGGGTAAAAAACACATCGGGAGTTTCTAAAGAAACTGAAACTTGCCAAGCATGCGCATACCATCTGGAGTGTGATAACGTGAGTGGATTCCATAACGTTATCATGCGATGATAGTTGGATCCCGATTCCCACTGATGAGTTAGTTTACTCCTCGGGTGATCCCGACTAATTCTTCTTTCAGGTTTGGAGGAGAATTTGAGAATACAGTGGGAGACATCCTGATTAGATAAAGTGATTAAGCATCCTTATCTAAGTTAGAGTGCACGCCGAGTGTTTCTTTTCTCTCTCTCTTTGACAGCGACCATGGCTCGACCCTAGACTATAACTCAGTGACCAAGTTAACCTGACCTTCTTAAAACATTGGCTTTTGGATTCTCAGAGTTGCACACCTCGTTGCCACTCCTACTTTTACCCTTCTCTCCAGAACACCTCGTATTACTATGAAAATCCACTTCCATTGGATAAATCCATCGTATGGTTATATACGAACTCGAAGGAACTTTTTTTGAGGATGGATTCTGGTTCTGGGGAGAATGAATATGACTATTCAGTTGTCTTTTCCTTTTACCTTTTCTCAGGTTATGAGGGCTCCTAGGATTAGGAGACAGTACACCTATTACGCTTATTGGATACTCTTCTTCCAAACCATAGGCAGGAGCCGAAAGGTAAGGAATGAAGAAAACCGATTAGCCTAAGTATGGTGTACAGAAGATAATAAGTAAAGACAGATTAAGGGATTAGTAAGAGGGCAAAGTAAATTGCGACTGCAATCATTCACGACAAAACCAAGTATTTCATCGGCACTCCTACTTCACCTTTGTATTTCTCCATAACACCCCGTATCACTACGAAGATCCATAGTTATTTGGATACTCCATCATATGGTTATATACGAACTCGAAGGAACTTGTTCCAGTTCGGGGATGGATTCTGGTTCAGGAGAAATAAGAATAAGGTTTATTCAGTTGTCTTTTATCTTTACCTTCTCTCAGGTTGCGAGTGCTCCTAAGATTAGGACAGGACACCTATTACGCTTATTGGATAGTCTTCTTCCAACCATAGGCTGGTGCCGAACGGTAAGAAAGGAAGAAAACCATTTAGCCTAACGGTGGTGTACAGAAGGTAACGACTAAAGACAAATAAAGAGATTTGGAGAGATAGAAAAGAAATATACGATTATAGTCATGAATCTGATAATGGAAAGGCATGACTAGGAATACACGGATACCCCTTCGAAACATTTTCATGTTTCAGTTTCACTGTGTATTGTTAATAGAAAACTGATTTTCCCAATTATTACTTACTCCAGGGTATGTATTTACCAGGTATGATTCTGACATCTGTATGGTTTTACAGATGATGAGTGGAAGCAAGTTATTGGGAATTGGGTGATCATCCTCATTATATCGGGATTCGTTGTAATTGGTGATATTTGAGGAAATCGCCTGGGTTGTTTGCCGGACGACAAATATTTGGTTTTGAATATCCGTTGTTATGCACCAATTTCAAATTGATATATCTGTACATTTATTTTATAAAGTGAGATATAACTTTTTGAAATTATGTCCATGACATTTACGTATATCAGTTGATGGTTAGGTAATGAGCATTCAACAGCGGTGTAATTCTTCATAACCATAGTACAGTTTTCAACCTACGACGCACAGGGTTTGAGTTATTCACCTCAAGGGACTTATACAAGGTATTGTATATTGTCCAGTGTCCATTAGGACAGAGGGGTTGGTCCTCGTACTATATTCTGTTTACTTGTGACTTCTTTAGTTTTTAGACATACAAGGTCCAAGTTTTGAAAAGTTATAGGTACAAGAATAAAGTAGAGAACCACGTGTTGCAAGTATCGAGATTCTTCAAGGTGATCGAAGATGTAGATACTTGTGTTGGGTATTCAGTTGATTGTAATGGTTTTGAGAACTAGCTTCTCTTTCAGGTTACTTATAATTGGATGCACTCCTAAGTTGAGTAATGCTGAACGGCCTATCTCCATTTAGTTGACATGCACTGGAGACAGCTGCATTATTTGAATCTGTTTCCAATTAAATCGGTGTCTCTGTTTCTATATTGGACATATAATGGATCATATCTTAACGATGTTAAGGTATATGGAGTTGTCCGGCTTATGCTTAAAACCAGACTCTGGATAACTCAAGGCATGTTTCTGTAATGGCAGTTTGTGGGTTATCCCAGGCTATGACGAGGGTTGACTTTCTACCATCTGAAAGATCAAAAGTGATATTGTTCTTGACTCACCACGGTTTTAATAAAATGGACTTTTTCAGAAAACAGTAGTGGGAGTATGGCAGCACTGGAAGTGATTCCCGAACCGCAAACGATTACTGAAAATTTAATAGGACCTAAAAATTCAATATGGATTGACATTCCATTAGCCACTCCGCAGAAATGGTGGGTAACCTCAGGCACTCGAGAGGTACTCTGGTAGCCTCAGGACGGTGACAGGGAGGTTCTTGTTTACCCAGACTTGACACTACTGTTGTTCCACGCTATGAGACCCGACAGGAGGATGAGTATAGCATCGTTCTAAACTAGCTTTAGAAGTGCACGTGTATATGACTCTGCCAGAGGGTGGTTGTAGTCAGTGGGAGCAGCGGAAGCATAGTGGACAAGTTGTTAGTTATATGTATGCCCTAGAGGCCATTACTGTACATACGATGTATATTATAGTGGATGCTATGACATATATAGGGAGGACTTTCTTACTCGACATGATAGTATGCTATCTGGTTGTACTTTATCTTAACATGTACTCTGATTGTCTCTATGTTACATGTTGATAAAGCCCTTAGGATATGTACTCGACTACTGGGACTATGATGAGATCATACTAGTGGGGCCATGGTAGTCGACGAGTACATCCTATAACCGTTCCTAGTCGAGGGTGTATCGAGACAGGGCATCGATGCACCAGAGTAGACTAGCGTATACGCATCTTGACCCATGTGATGGGCGATGGATGATCCCATATCCATCGGTGTTTGACATCAAGGATGGTGTACGGGTGCTCAGTGGAGACTGGGTACACTGGACGGACTCGCCGAGAACTCCCAGATGGTATTATACCTTACGTCAGATGGTAGTTCTCCGGTGACACTGGTACAGAGTAGTCTGTTGACCCGAGAACGTCATAGATTTTTATATGATTCCCACTGTGCTTTGATTTCCATCATACCATGTCCAAGAGGGCGTGCAAAAAGGTGGCTTTTGGGTACAGTCCCGAATCATATGGAGGCAATGAGCGATAGGAGGGGATTCGTCTCTCCCGGTATAGGGAGTTGATGTTGTGCTGTGTTCGATTGGCTATAACCGGAAATCCCTGGCCAGGGTTGTTGAGATTTACTGGTAAGTATTATCAGTAGTTTCTCGAACTTTTATAGACCTCATATCGACACGACTTATTGAGCTACTGGGGTCTGACGTTTACCACCCCTAGGCGAGATATGCGACATATCAGACGACGAGACCGGACTGTACGGGCGTGTTACTGTTTGGATTCACAGGAGAATATACAGGCTTGCTTGTTGATCTTCTGAGCGCTCAATACCTGGGTGGCTGTTACATTTAGCTGACCGCTTGCAGCTTGTGGGTGTTTGATATGATCATCACCTACTACCGGCGTATTGACGATTCTTTAGAGTCCTACACAGATGTTTCTTGACTCAGGCAAAACGGAGTAGGGGCACATATGTGATATGTGCAGGACCGAGGATAATGCGATATGAGATACCGTATTCTATTCTCGTGATATATGATATCAGCCGGGTCATCGGATCAAGTGTTGATTCGATGAATCGGTATGGATAAATATTAGTCGGTTATATGCGATATAGCCGGATTGTCGGATCAAGTGTTGATTCGATAATTTGATGTATAATAATATATATGATATATTAAATTACATTAACTAATATTAGCTCACTAAAAGATTGATTTTCTCACGGGATAATACATTGATATATATGCGATATATGTTAATTGTATTATTTTCTATTGTTACAAAATATATTGTATATGTGATATATAATATTGTAACATGTTAGGGTTACAAATTTAACAATGGTTTAGGGTTTAAACTTGGTTAGGGTTTGGATTAGGGTTAGCTTTTGCATGAAGCTTCATGAAGCTTTGACTTTGTGGTTGCTTGATATTTTTGTGAGATATTATATTAACCCAATCCAAACCATTAACTCTAGTTAACTCTCTACAAGGGTTAACTCTTTTCATGCTTAACCCTTGGTTAGATTTGTAACCACTACAATAATTCATTGTTCATCACAAAAGGAAATAATTTATCATCTTCATTGATCTTCTTCTTCCTTGAGTTCCTTTTTGAAAAAGCTTTCTTTTGTGATGAAAGTGAGTGAGAAAAAGATTATAAATGAGAGAAAAAATCCTACTTCATCATCCTTATCTATCCTTGCCATTTAGATGAGGGTGTTCACATCATTTCATGAGTGATAGCTTGTGTTAACGAAACTTCAAGGTAGATCATTTTTGTATCGAAGATCGGAAGCAAGACTGCATCTTTCTCTTCGTGGAACCTCTCGAGAGTCCAGAACACGATGATCGCAGCGAAGGGACCTCAACACGGAGCTTAAGAAGTGAAGGACCGGATCTACAAAGGTTGTAATCCCTCTCACTTAGTGTTAATGAGTTTAACATGCATGTTTTCGCCTAAACCCTAGTTTAAAGATCCGGCTTCGGTTTGTTCGGCACGGCTAATTTTTAAATCGGGCATGGTTGATGCCTCCTAGACCCTTGTGCGCATGCCTAGAAACCCTACAGTGGTATCAGAGCCAAGCTAGAGCTTTAGGCGAAGTCTAGACGAAGTTTAAAATCCGATCGAACTCGGAAACCCCGATGTTTACCCTTCTCTGTACATTTTTCAAAAATGTGGTTTTTTATGAATTTAAAATGCTCAGAAAAATAAGCAGGAAAAACTAAGAATTACAGTGAAGTACGGTCCACTAAGTCAATTATTTGACCGCGGAACCGCGGCCAAACCAAGGGGTTGGCGGCAGTTCCGCGGCCAATATTGTAACTTAGTCCATGGAATTTCAAATATTTATTCTTAGGTCCTTTATTGTCAATTTTTTTGGGGAATTTTTTAATTCCACTCAAATGTTGAGTTTTCTAGGGTTGTATTGGGGACTCGTTGATTTGATTGGATAATTTAACTTTGTTTAGTTTGTCCGGGTATTTTTTAGAAACTGTTAAAAAGTTCGAACGGATATCAATAACTCACTTTTTCCCCTGTCGGAAATTTTTTCAAAAGTTGGATTTTTTTCTCGAGTTTAAGAACGTTCTAAGTCGTGCAAGTAATGCGGTAGACCATCTAGAAGACAACAAACCTTAACTCGATTATGTGACCGTCTTGAACTGCCTCTAAACCTTATGGTTTGCGGCAGTACGGCTTGCCACATGTGAGGCGTTGGCTTGACCCTTCTACGGCTGGACCATTGGTACTGTGGCATGTGATGGATGTTTTTAAATTGATTTCAAGTGTTGAGATATATTGGGGAAATCTTGGGTGTTTGATATCGGAAAGTTTAACATTGTCTATTTATCTGGAATGTAATACAATATTTGGAATCCACATGTAATTATGAGATAACTAATTTGAATGTTATAAATCTAGCAGTTTAGTCTCAATTGATCGGTTGCCACGGAATTTTGATGTGATCAAAAGTCCGTCACAATCACGTAGCGTACGCGGATACTCGCCGGGTAAACTTAATAGACAGCCACGCCCCATAGCCCCGACCAAGTGACTGTAGGAGAACCCCGTCCCCAAAAGCATCCGTTCGGGTGCTCACGGCAGCGGTGTTCCGCCTTAGTGAACTTCATCGACGGCATCCGGGGGTGCGGCCGTCTACTAAAGTTTGCGACGAGTATTCGATCAGGATGTCGGGAATCTTGTTGAATTGCCCGACTTGATATTGAAAAGAGTTTTCGATAATGAGAGTAAAATGCAGGGTTTATAATTGTTAGGCATGCGATGTCTAAGGAATTAATTTGGTTAGGCATGCGATGTCTAAGAAGGTTGTGGATTCCAACTGTTGTAGTTTTACCCTTTCTTTTCTGTGACCGTAAGCGTAGTATGTGGTGTATCGCCGGCTTCGTTGCTGTACATCAACGACAATCGGGATACGCAAACTTGCTTACGTTGATAATATGAGATTTTATGTGTTGTTGTGATATGTTATATTGGATCGTCGTGTTCTGAATAGCCGGGGGTTTTATGTGAGATGAGAGTTTTTTTCTTTTTCATTGATGTAAAATTCATTTGTATGTAATATTCTTTTATTGGGGCACTTCCGGGCTGAGGATGATGTCACCGTTGTATATTATTTACTTTTCCGCATTAGGTAGACCCAAGACGGGGATCATAAGTAACCGGGTTCTAGGGTCCAGTGGGAGACCATCTCGAGGAGTCGAGACCGGGTCTCCTAACCCTAGAATTGGCAGTGTTACTTGCCGCTCTCGTAGGGGCCTAGGGATGTGGGTTTGGCTATTCATCGCGACCGTGGAATCCGTGTTTTATACAAGCTCGTATTGAAAACACGGACGTCCTAGTATATCCAATATTTCATATATGTTTCTTCTGCTACGATATCTGTGATGTGATCATTTGATATGTTGTGATAGATACTGTATATAGTATATATGATATATTATATAGACGTTACTTATGTTTTACACCCACGCTAGCCCTGCCCCGCTCTGCCATTAGTTACCTAACCTAACGGTGCACGAGGGGACATCGAGGCGAATGCGGATGGCATAAGTGTACGTCATATTTATCTGTGATGTTTAGGTAACTTAATTGATGGGACTTCATTAATATGGTTAATGAAAGAAAAGAAACCTAAAAGATGTTGTGGAATCGAATTTTTAAAAACTGGTAGCTCTAGTTCTTGCTTTGCATAGCGGTGTTCCTTGTAGAACATCCAGCACCTTATTCGATAAGGAAAGAGCCGAGATCCCTTCACCGGGAGTGACCTCTTTAGTGAAACTAGCAGATGCTACAAACTCGGTTTGTCTTTTGATTGTTTCTATAGTTCTTTCTTCGCATAGTGATATTTGTGAAATATCCTGCACCTTATTCGATGAGGAAAGGGCCGACGATCCCTTCACCGGGAGTGACCCCTTTAGCAAAACTAGAAAAGCCACAAAAACACTCCATTTAAAATCACTCGATTCTACAACGATATCAAGTTCATTACGCAAAAGGTTTTCTTAAAAACCTGTCGTAGCCCTCCGTCATTTCAGATAAGTACTAGTTAGTATTCGTGCTACGTTTGTTGACTATGTTAAGGCGTAGTGTGCGGTAGCTGATTAGTGCTAATCTGTATAAGCATATGATGCGATTGGATTAGGGTAGTCGTGCGACTTTGTTGACTATGTTAAGGGTCGTGCGGGTGGGTTTAATTCAATCGGGAAATGACGGGTTGAACTTGACTAGCACTTATGATTTGTTGACTATGTTAAGGTCATATAGCTGCTAGGGGTAAAATATTATTGGGAATTTCAAGTGTTGAAATTTTCAATGAGATTGCATACCTTCTATGAGATAGTTGTATCCCGATACCCGCTGCGAGTAAGAGTTACTCCTGGGAGAGTTTTACACATTACAATTAGCCGATCAAGTAGGTGTCTAGAAATGTGTTAACGGGGTTACGCCCCTGGGAAAACGAGGTTTACTTTAATTAGGTTCGTGCAAAGGCATGGGGGACCTCCCTCAAATTACCGACACTGGCCTGGCTGAAAGATTGGCGAACTTGTAGCGTGTAATTAATCCCGGCTAGTCTTTCCCTTTAGGGTTTGAAGGAAGATTTGATTAAAACAGTGGGAGACATCCTGATTAGATATATTAAATAACCAATCTAATCTTTCAAGAGCATACGCTGAGTGTTTTCTTCTCTCTCTCCAGGTAGCGACCATATCACGCCTTAATCAAGATAATAATACAAATGTATTGACCGAACCCGCTTGTTATACTGAGCTGGGGAACGTTGGTCCCGCTCCAACTTATAATTGTTATAAGACAGAGCAGGAAATTGGGGAATACCAGATTTCCCGTGCCGCCCAAACGAAGAAAGTGCATATAGATGCATCATCTTCGGGTGTGTTCATTACAGAGAACTGTTTCTCAGTATCCTTTACGTCCTGGGTATGAGATACCGGATCAGGATCCCGCATATGTAATCTGTTACATGGGCTACAGAAAGGTAGAGAACTGAGAACGGGTGATATGTTTCATGAGATAGAAACGGTGCAAATGTTGCAGCCAAGTCTGTTGGTCACTATCACCCTGTATTACCAGAATACATTGATTCTGAACGAATGTTATTAGATACCGAACCTGATATACAACATCATATCAATCTCTTTTTTAGTAAAGAAGGATATAATTTTGTATTGTTGGATAATGTTTTGAACATTTTCTATATCAAGAGTTGATTGGTTCAGGCACGTTATCTAAAAGCATAGACGTTCTAAATCAAACTACAGTTCTTAGTATACAGAACACACACAAGAGGAAGAGTTCAGAAATGAACGGATCCTTCTTGAGGCATTGTAGACTAGGTCATATCAATGCGACCCGACTAGCTAAGTTACATTTAGATGCATATTTAAATTTTTTTGAATTTACATCTTGTGAAACTTGCCGGTCATGTCACAAAGATAAGATGACCACAGCTCTGTTTATTGGAAACAGAGAAAGAGTTAGTGAACTTTTGGGATTGATACATGCTGATGTAAGAAAGTCTCCTGTCTACACATGCCAAGACCGGTTCTTTGTACTTCATTACATTCTCTGATGATCTCTCAAGATTCAGACATATGTTCCTGTTGAAACACAAGTCCGAACCTTTTGAGATATTAACAGAATCTAAGTTAGAAGTAGAGAACCAAAATACGGGTATAAGTATTATGTCCTTTGATGAGATCAAGGAGGAGAATACTTGAGCACGGAATTCCTGGACTATTCTAAAGGAGAATGAGATTCTCTCTCGGCATTACTCCTCCGTATAAACCACAGCACGTCGGTGTATCGAGGCGGAGCAATAGCACCCTATGTGATATGGTGTGCTCTATGATGAGTACTACTGAGTTTCCTATTTCCTTTTGGGTGTTATGCGCTTGAGAAGCTGCATACCTATTGAATAGGGTTCAAATCAAATCAGTTGCCTACCACTTCATATGTGATATGGAAAGGGAAGAGCCCATATCTTAAGTTTGTTAAGATTTGGGGTTGTCCGGACTATGTCTAAAAGCAAAATCCGGACAAGCTCGAGGCAAGGTCTGTTATGTAGAACTGGAAAGGTTCCTGCTATACAAACCGCAGCTGATGATTTGGTAGAACCAAAGGATTCAATAGTTTCCAACGAACCTCAGCCTCTCCGCCGATATAGTAGGGTTCCTCACCCACCTGAGAGATACTTTGGTTTCTCTATGATAGTGGGAGCAAGGATTGCATCATGAGATGATGACCCAACTAGTTTCGAGCTGGCCATCTGGAGTGGGATTCTGTAAGAATGGCTGGATGCTTAGTGATCTGAGATGGAATCCTTATACACCAACAAAGTATGGACTTTGGTTGCTTTATCTGAAGGGTTAAATCCCCATCAGGAGCAAGTATATCTTGAGAAGATTACTTAGTGTACATGGAAAAGTTGAGACTTTCAAAGCTATGCTTAAGTCCATCCGGATCCTACTTGCCACAGCTACATACCATGAATACGATATCTGGTGGTTGGGTGTCATGACTGCTTTTCTAAATGATGATTTGGAAGAGAGCGTCTATAAGTACACAGCCAGAGGGCTTCGTAAACAGTGGGAGCAGCGGAAACGTGTGCAAGATGTTTTATGTGATAAAGCAGGCATCGCGGAGTTGGAACGTCTGTTTTGATGTGGTAGTCAAAGAGTTTGACTTCATCAAAATGGTAGATGAACCTTGTATATACAAAAAGGTAGTAGGGAGTATAGTGGTGATCCTCGTAGAGTACGTGGATGACATACTCTTGATAGGGAAGGAGTTTCCTATGCTACGCTCGGTCAATCTCCGCTTATCACAAAGATTCTCCAGATAGGATCATAGTGATACCTCATGAATCCTGGATTTTGGATCTATGAGATAGATCTAATTGGATGTTAGGATACTCACTAGTTGTAGTGAGATGGTATCAATCGATCCTGGGGAGAATCACTGGAAAGGTTCCAGGGTGATAAGAACGACTGAATGTCAGTCGCAGGCATTGTCTATACCCACAGTAGAGGGACGGTATGTTGGAAGAGTTCCAAGCTAAATACCATGACTTACTAGAGATTAAAGGCATGATACATCGTTACCAAAGATGCTACCAAAGAGGCAGTCTGGATATATATAAGTTCATGAGATAAACTTCGTTCCTGCCATTGTGTGACAATGGAGTTGTGGATTTAGCCAAGGAACTACCGTCCCATCAGAAATCCAGATATAATTCTTAGGCAGTATCACCTGATCATGGAGATGGTTGATCTCCAGGGAGATCGAGGTTAGGAGAGTAGACACAGAGGACAACAGCGCGGATCCACTCACGAAGGCCTTTTATCCGAGTAGAGACTTTTATGGGATGGTTGAGTATGAGATACTTCAACCGCAGCTAATTGTTGAGTATGTGATACCACAACAGATGGCCCTAGTGCAAGTGGGAGATTGTTAGTTATATGTATGCCCTAGAGGCCATTACTGTACATACGATGTATATTGTAGTGGATGCTAGGACATATATAGGGAGGACTTTCTTGCTCGACATGATAGTATGCTATCTGGTTTTACTTTATCTTAACATGTACTCTGCTTGTCTCTATGTTAAATGTTGATAAAGCCCTTAGGATATGTACTCGACTACTGGGACTATGATGAGATCATACTAGTAGGGCCACGGTAGTCGACGAGTACATCCTATAACTGTTCCTAGTCGAAGGTGTATCGAGACAGGGCATCGATGCACCAGAGTAGACTAGCGTATATGCATCTTGACCCATATGATGGGCGATGGATGATCCCATATCCATCGGTGTTTGACATCAAGGATGGTGTACGGGTGCTCAGTGGAGACTGGGTACACTGGACGGACTCGCCGAGACTCCCAGATGATATTATACCTTACGTCAGATGGCAGTTCTCCGGTGACACTGGTACAGAGTAGTCTGTTGACCCGAGATCGTCATAGTGTCTTGTGTGATTCCCACTGTGCTTTGATTTCCATCATACCACGTCTAAGAGGGCGTGCAAAAAGGTGGCTCGTGGGTACAGTCCCGAATCACATGGAGGCAATGAGCGATAGGAGGGGATTCGTCTCTCCCGGTATAGGGAGTTGATGTTGTGCTGTATTCGATTGGCTATAACCGGAAATCCCTGGCCAGGGTTGTTGAGATTTACTGGTAAGTGTTATCAGTAGTTTCTCGAACTGTTATAGACCTCATATCGATACAACTTATCGAGCTACTGGGGTCTGACGTTTACCACCCCTAGGCGAGATATGCAACATATCAGACGACGAGACCGGACTGTACGGGAGTGTTACTGTTTGGATTCACAGGAGAATGTACAGGCTTGCTTGTTGATCTTCTGAGCGCTCAATACCTGGGTGGCTGTTACGTTTAGCAGATCGCTTGCAGCTTGTGGGTGTTTGATATGATCATCACCTACTACCGGCGTATTGACGATTCTTTAGAGTCCTACACAGAGATTTCTTGACTCAGGCAAAACGGAGTAGGGGCACATATGTGATATGTGCGGGACCGAGGATAATGCGATATGAGATACCGTATTCTATTCTCGCGATATATGATATCAGCCGGGTCATTGGATCAAGTGTTGATTCGATGAATCTGTATGGATAAATATTAGTCGGTTATATGCGATATAGCCGGATTGTCGGATCAAGTGTTGATTCGATAATTTAATGTATAATAATATATATGATATATTAAATTACATTAACTAATATTAGCTCAGTAAAAGATTCATTTTCTCACGGGATAATACATTGATACATATGCGATATATGTTAATTGTATTATTTTCTATTGTTACAAAATATATTGTATATGTGATATATAATATTGTAACATGTTAGGGTTACAAATTTAACAATGGTTTTAATTATATGTATGCCCTAGAGGCCATTACTGTACATAGGATGTATATTGTAGTGGATGCTGGGACATATATAGGGAGGACTTTCTTGCTCGACATGATAGTATGCTATCTGGTTACTCTTTACCTTAACGTGTATACTGATTGTCTCTCTGATTACATGTTGGTAAAGCCCTTAGGATGTGTACTTGACTACCTAGACTATGATGCGGATCATACTAGTGGGGATATGGTAGTCCATAAGTACATCCTTCAAGATCCCTAGTCGTGGGTGTATCGAGACGGGGCATCGATATACCAGAGTAGACTAGCGTATACCTTCTCGACCCATACAGATGGGCGATGGATGATCCCATATCCATTGGTGTTTGACATCAGAGATGATATACGGGTGCTCAGTGGAGACTGGGTACACTGGACGGACTCGTCGAGAACTCCCAGATGGTATCATACCTTACGTCAGATGGCAGTTCTCTGGTGACACTGGTACAGAGTAGTCTGTTGACCCGAGATCGTCATAGAGTCTTGTGTGGTTCCCACTGTGCTTTGATTTCCACCTTACCACGTCCAAGAGGGCGTGCAAAACGGTGGTTTTTGGGTACAGTCCCGAATCACATGGAGGCAATGAGCGATAGGAGGGGATTCGTCTCTCCCGGTATAGGGAGTTGATGTTGCGCTGTGTTCGATTGGCTATAACCGGAAATCCCTGGCCAGGGTTGCTGAGATTTACTGGTAAGTGTTACCAGTAGTTTGTCGAACTGTTATAGACCTCATATCGACATGACTTATCGAGCTATTGGGGTCTGACGTTTACCACCCCTAGGCGAGATATGCCACATATCAGACGACGAGACCGGACTGTACGGTAAGTGTTACTGGTTGGATTCACAGGAGTGTGAGCGGGCTTGCTCGTCGATCTTCTGATCGCTCAATACTCGGGTGGCCGTTACGTTTAGCAGACCGCTAGCGGCTTGTGGGTGTTTGATATGATCATCACCTGCTGCCGGCGTATTGACGAGTCTTTAGAGTCCTACACAGAGGTTTCCTGGCTCAAGCGAAACGAAATAGGAGCACATATGAGATATGTGCGGGACCGAGAATAATGCGTGTATGTGATACCGTATTCTATTCTCACGATGAATGTATCGATTGGTTGTATGCGATATAACCTAGTTATCGAATCAAGGATTGACTCGATAAGTCGATACATTGGATATTAGTCGGTCATATGCGATATGACCGGATCGTTAAATCAAGCGTTGATTTAATGATTTAATGCATAATTATATATTTGATATATTACTTTGCATTAACTACTATTGGTTCACTTAAAAAGGATTTTCTCACTTGATGTGCATATTGTATATGTGATATACTTTTGTGCATTTGATTGTATCATGTTTGATGATACATGATAGTTTGTGTGTTTGGTTTAAACCATGGTTGGTCAATGGTTAGGGTTTCTTTTGCTTCATTTACTTATTCATTTATTTATTTATTGATTTTAGAAAGAAATAAAATGGTGGCTAACTTTGGATTATGTTTGAAATGGTTGACCATTTTGTTTCTTTCCCTAACCCTAACCATTCACCTAACCTTGGTTCATTCTCTACACCTAACTATGGTTGCTATATGATAAGTATCATTTTTATTTTCTATTTTAAGTAATACTTATCATATATTCTTTCTTCTTCTTCTTCTTCTTGAACAAAGAAGAAAACCTTGCTTCCATCAATGGCAACTTGAGAAAAAGAGTGAGAAATCCAATTCTAAAGTGAACCCACTTCCTATTTCTTCATTCTTTACCACTTTCCAAGTAGTATAGGGTGTTTTCTTCACAAGTTTCATGGCTTGGTGAAGTTGGAGCTTGATCTTGTGTTGCCTCGACGTAGATCATCTTCGGCATCGAAGTCGACGACCTAGCCCGCCCATTTCTCCTATGAAGCCGACGCTAGAGCCCGAGATCCGATGATCGCAGCGAGGGGACTTCATCACGGAGCTATTGAGGTGGAGAACCGGATCTACAAAGGTTGTATTTCCGTTCACTCTTAGTTAAGTTGTTAACTAGCTGCATGTTTCGCTTAAACTCTAGTCAACGATCCGTATTAGGCTTTCTCGGCACTTGTAAAATTTGAAATTGGCATGGTTGATGCCTTGTGAGACCTCCTTAGTGTGCCTAGGAACCCTACAGTGGTATCAGAGCCTAGCTAGAGCCTTAGGCGATGCGTAGTCGATGTTAGAATTCCGATCGAACCCCGAAACCCTAAAAATGACCCCTCTCTGTACATTTTTACAAAACTGGGTTTTTTCCATATTAAAAATTCTTAAAATTCAGCAGGAAATTCTAAGAATTACGGTGCAAAATTGACCAAGAGATTTGATCAAAGCGGGGCGGAACCGCGGCATTAGGATGGCTAATGCGGCGGTTCCGTGGCCACTTAGTGTCTTCAGCCAGTCGTTTTTGCACAGTAACTTCTTTCATTCATTGCTGAGTTTTCTGGGAATTTTTAAAGTTTACTCAAGAGTTGAGAATTTTGGGTTGTATTGGGAGTTCGTACATTCGATCGGATTGTCTAATTTTGTCTATGTGTTTTTCCGGGTAATTTAAGAATATGTTAAAAAGTTCGACCGGATATAAATACCCACTTTTTCCCCTGCCGGGAAAATTCCAAGTGTTGGATTTTTCCGTAGTTTAATGACGTTCTAAGTAGTGCAAGTAACGCGATGGTCCCTCTAGAAGACAACAAACCTTAACTCGATTATGTGACCGTCTTAAACTGCCCTTTGAACCTGAGGGTTTGGGGCAGTACGGCGTGCCACATGTGAGGCGTTGGCTTGACCCTTATACGGCTGGACCGTTGGTACTGAGGCATGAAGTGAATGTTTTTAAACTTATTTCATGTGTTGATCTGTATCGGGAAAACGTGGGTGTTTGAATGTTCGATCAGAAAGTTTAACATTTTCTATTTATCTGGAATGGGATACAAAAATTGGAATTCACAAGTAGTTATGAGATAACTGAATGAATGTTATAAACATAGCAGTTTAGTCTCACTTGATCGGTTGCCACGGAATTTTGATGTGATCAAAAGTCCGTCGCAATCACGTAGCGTACACGGATACTCGCCGGATAAACTTAATAGACAGCTACACCCCTTAGCCTCGACCAAGTGACTGTAGGAGAACCCCGTCGCTGAAAGCATCCGTCCGGGTGCTCACGGTAGCGGTGTTCCGCCTTGGTGGACATCGTCGACGGTATCAGGGGTGCGGCCGTCTACTAAAGTTTGCGACGAGCATTCGATCAGGATGTCGGGAATCTTATTGAATTGCCCGACTTAATATTGAAAAGTGTTTTCGATAATGAGACTAAAATGCAGGGTTTATAATTGTTAGGCATGCGATGTCTAAGTATTTCATTTGATTAGGCATGCGATGTCTAAAAAGGTTGCGGATTCCAACTGTTGTAGTTTTACACTTTCTTTTCTGTGACCGTAAGTGTAATATGTGATATCACCGGTTTCGTTGCTATATGTCAACGACAATTGGGATGGGCATATTTACTTACGTTGATGACATGTGATGTTATGTGTTGCTGGATATGTTATATTGGATCGTCGTGTTTGAATAGCCGGGGTTTTTTTATGTGAGATGAGTGTTTTTTCATTTTCATTCATGTAAAAACTTGTATGTAATATTCTTTTATTGGGGCACTTCCAGGTTGCGGAAGATGTCACCCTTTGTATATTATTTACTTTTCCGCACTAGGATAGACCCAAGGAGGAGGGCATAAGTAACCAGGTTCTGGAGTCCAGTGGGAGACCAACTCGAGGAGTCGAGTCCTGGTCTCCTAACTCTAGAATTGGTAGGGTTGCTTGCCGCTCTCGTAGGGGTCTAGGGGTGTGGGTTTGGCTATTCATCGCGACCGTGGAATCCGTGTTTTATACTGGCTCGTATTAAAAACACGGACGTCCTAGTATATCCAATGTTTCGTATGTTTATTCTGCTATGATATCTAAGATGTGATCATGTGATATGTTCTGTGATAGATACTGTATATAGTATATATGATATTTTATATAGACGTTACTTATGTTTTACATCCGCGGTAGCCCTGCCCCGCTCTGTCGTTAGTTACCTAACCTAACGGTGCACGAGGGGACATCGAGGCGAATGCGGATGGCATAAGTGTACGCCGTATTTATCTGTGATGTTTTGGTACTTAAATGATGGGACTTCATTATTGAGATTAATGAAATAAAAGAAGCCTAAAGATGTTGTAGAATCAAATTTCAAAAATAAAACAGGTAGCTACAGTTCTTGCTTTGCACAGCGGCATATATGATATATCCTGCACCTTATTCGATAAGGAAAGGACCGAGATCCGTTCACCGAGAGTGACTCCTTTAGCAATAACTGGCAGATGCTACAACCCTCGGTTTGTCTTTTTGATTGCTTCTATAGTTTCTGCTTTGCACAGTGATATATATGATATATCCCGCACCTCATTCGACGAGGAAATGGACCGACGATCCCTTCACCGGGAGTGACTCTTTTAGCAAAACTAGAAAAGCCTAAAAAACACTCCATTTTAAAATCATTTGATTCTACAACGATATCAAGTTCATTACGCAATAGGTTTTCAGAAAAACATGTTGTAGCCCTCCGTCATTTTAGATAAGTTGTATATAGTATTCGTGCTGCATTTGTTGGCTTTCGTCAAGGTGCAGTGTGCGGTAGCTATATGCTGCTTATCTGCTGCATACGATGCGATTGGATTAGCGTAGTCGTGCGGCTTTGTTGGCTTTCGTCAAGGGTCGTGCGGGTGGGTTTAATTCAATCAAGAAATGACGGGTTGAACTTGACTAGCGGGCTATGGTTTGTTGGCTTTCGTCAAGGTCATAGCACGTTAGGGGCAAAATTATCGGGAATTTCGAGTGTTGAAATTTGCAATGAGATTGCATAACTTCTATGAGATAGTTGGATCCCGATACCCACTGCGAGTATTGTTACTCCTGGGAGAGTTTTACACATTACAATTAGCCGATCAAGTAGGTGTCTAGAAAGGTGTTAACGAGGTTACGCCTCTGGGAAAACGAGGTTTACATTAATTAGGTTCGTGCGAAAGCACGGGGGACCTCCCTCAAAATATCGACACTGGCCTGGCTGAAAAATTGGCGAACTTGTAGTGTGTAATTAATCCCGGCTAGTCTTTCCTTTTAGGGTTTGAAGGAAGATTTGATAAAAACAGTGGGAGCTATCCTGATTAGATAAAATAAATAACCAATCTGATCTTGCAAGAGCGCACCCTGAGTGTTTTCTTCTCTCTCTCTCCTGGTAGCGACCATATCACGTCTTAATCAAGATAATAATACGGATGTATTTACCAAACCAGCTTGTTATACTGAGCTAGGGAACGTTGGTCCCGCTCCAACTTATAAATGTTATAAAACAGAGCAGGAAATAGGGGAATAACAGAATTCCCGTGCCGTTCAAATGAAGAGAGTGCATGCCGATGCATCATCTTCGGGTGCGTTCATTACAAAGAACTGTTTCTCAGTATCCTCTACGTCCTGGGTATTTGATACCGGATCAGGATCCCAGATATGTAATCTGTTACATAAGGCTACAGATAGGTAGAGAACCGAGAACGGGTGATAAGTTTCATGAGACAGAAAACGGGGCAAGTGTTGCAACCAAGTCTGTTGGTCACTGTCACCCTGTATTACCAATACATTGACTCTGAACGAATGTTATTAGATACCGAACCTGATATACAAAATCATATCAGTCTCTTTATTAGTAAAGAACTGATAAAATTTTGTATTGTTGGATAATGTTTTGAACATTTCCTATATCAAAAGTTGATCGGTTCAGGCACGTTATCTAAAAACATTGATGTTCTAAATCAAACTACAGTTCTTAGTATACGGAACACACACAAGAGGAAGAGTTCAGAAATGAACGAATCCTTCTTGAGGTATTGTAGACTAGGTCATATCAATGCGACCCGACTAGCTGAAGTTACATATAAATGCATATTTAAATCAGTTTGAATTTACATCTTGTGAAACTTGCCAGTCATGTCGCAAAGATAAGATGACCATAGCTCCTTTTATTGGAAACAGAGAAAGAGTTAGTAAACTCTTGGGATTGATACATGTTGATGTATGTAAGGTCCCCAGTCTACACATCCCAAGACCGGTTCTTTATACTTCATTACGTCCTCTGATGATCTCTCAAGATTCAGTCATATGTTCCTGTTGAGACACAAGTCCGAACCTTTTGAGATATTCACAGAATATAAGTTATAAGTAGAGAACCAATACGGGTAGAAGTATTATGTCCTTTGATGTGATCAGGGAGGAGAATACTTGTGCACGGAATTGTTGGACTTTTCTGAAGGAGAATGAGATTCTCTCTCAGCATTACTCCTCCGTATACACCATAGCACGATGGTATATCGGGGCGGAGCAATAACACCCTATGTGATAAGGTGTGCTCTATGATGAGTACTACTGAGTTACCTATTTCCTTTTAGGAGTTATGCACTTGAGAAGCTGCATACCTATTGAATAGGGTTCAAATCAAATCAGTTGCCTACCACTTCATATGTGATATGGAAAGAGAAGAGCCCATGTCTTAAGCTAGTTAAGATTTGGGGTTGACCGGCCTATGTCTAAAAGCAAAATCCGGACAAGCTCGAGGCAAGGTCTGTAATGTAGAACTGGAAAGGTTCCAGCTATACAAACTACAGCAGATGATTTGATAAAACCAAAGGATTCAATAGTTACCAACGAACCTCAGCCTCTCCGCCGATCTAGTAGGGTTCCTCACCCACCTGAGAGATACTTCGGTTTCTCTATGACAGTGGGAGCGAGGATTGCATCATGAGATGATGACCCAACTAGTTTCGAGCAGGCCATCGAGAGTAGGGACTCTGTAAGAATGGCTGGATACTTAGCGATCTGAGATGGAATCCATGTACACCAACAAAGTATGGACTTTGGTTGCTATATCTGAAGGGTTAAATTCCCATCAGGAGCAAGTATATCTTGAGAAGATTACTTGGTGTAGATGGAAAAGTTGAGACTTTCAAAGCTAGACTTGTTAAAGGTTTTCGTCATCGACCAGGCGTGGATAATGATGAAACCTTTTCCAGTGGCTATGCTTAAGTCCATCCGGATCCTACTTGCCACGGCTACATACCATGACTACGATATCTGGCGGTTGGGTGTCATGACTGCTCTTCTAAATGATATTTTAGAAGAGAGAGTCTATAAGTACACAGTCAGAGGGCTTCGTAGACAGTGGGAGCAGCGGAAACGTGTACAAGATGCTTTGTAGGATAAAGCAGGCATCGCGGAGTTGGAACATCTGTTTTGATGTGGTAGTCAAATAGTTTGACTTCATCAAAATGGTAGATGAACCTTATATATACAAAAAGGTAGTAGGGAGTATGGTGGTGATCCTCGTAGAGTACGTGGATGACATACTTTTGATAGGGAAGGAGTTTCCTATGCTACGCTCAGTCAATCTCCGCTTATCATAATGATTCTCCATATAGGATCAAAGTGATACCTCCTAAATCCTGGGTTTTGGATCTATGTGATAGATCTAATTGGATGTTAGGATTCTCACTAGTTGTAGTGAGATGGTATCAATCGATCCTGGGGAGAATCGCTGGAAGTGTTCCAGGATGATAAGGACGACTGAATATCAGTCACAGGCATTGTCTTTACCCTCAGTGGAGGGACGGTATGTTGGAAGAGTTCCAAGCTAGATACCGTGGCTAACTAGACGATAAAGGCAGGATACATCGCTACTTAAGATGCTACCAAAGAGGCTGTTTGGGTGTATATTGGTTCATGAGATGAACTTAGTTCCTCCCATTGTGTGACAATGGAGTTGTGGCTTATGCTAAGACCGTCCCATCAGTGATCCAGACATATTCTAAGGCAGTATCACCTGATCATGGAGATGGTTGATCTCCAGGGGATCAAGGTTAGGAGAGCAGAATCAGAGGATAACACGGCGGATCCACTCACGAAGGCCTATTCCCACAGAGAGACTTTTATGGGATGGTTGAGTATGAGATACTACAACCACTGCTATAGATGGCCCGAGTGCAAGTGGGAGATTGTTAGTTATATGTATGCCCTAGAGGCCATTACTGTACATAGGATGTATATTGTAGTGGATGCTGGGACATATATAGGGAGGACTTTCTTGCTCGACATGATAGTATGCTATCTGGTTACTCTTTACCTTAACGTGTATACTGATTGTCTCTCTGATTACATGTTGGTAAAGCCCTTAGGATGTGTACTTGACTACCTGGACTATGATGTGGATCATACTAGTGGGGATATGGTAGTCCATAAGTACATCCTTCAAGGTCCCTAGTCGTGGGTGTATCGAGACGGGGCATCGATATACCAGAGTAGACTAGCGTATACCTTCTCGACCCATACAGATGGGCGATGGATGATCCCATATCCATTGGTGTTTGACATCAGAGATGATATACGAGTGCTCAGTGGAGACTGGGTACACTGGACGGACTCGCCGAGAACTCCCAGATGGTATTATACCTTACGTCAGATGGCAGTTCTCTGGTGACACTGGTACAGAGTAGTCTGTTGACCCGAGATCGTCATAGAGTCTTGTGTGGTTCCCACTGTGCTTTGATTTCCACCTTACCACGTCTAAGAGGGGGTGCAAAACGGTGGTTTTTGGGTAAAGTCCCGAATCACATGGAGGCAATGAGCAATAGGAGGGGATTCGTCTCTCCCGGTATAGGGAGTTGATGTTGCGCTGTGTTCGATTGGCTATAGCCGGAAATCCCTGGCCAGGGTTGCTGAGATTTACTGGTAAGTGTTACCAGTAGTTTCTCGAACTGTTATAGACCTCATATCAACACGACTTATCGAGCTATTGGGGTCTGACGTTTACCACCCCTAGGCGAGATATGCGACATATCAGATGACGAGACCGGACTGTACAGTAAGTGTTACTGGTTGGATTCACAGGAGTGTGAGAGGGCTTGCTCGTCGATCTTCTAATCGCTCAATACCATGGTGGCCGTTACGTTTAGCAGACCGCTCGCGGCTTGTCGGTGTTTGATATGATCATCACCTGCTGCCGGCGTATTGACGAGTCTTTAGAGTCCTACACAGAGGTTTCCTGGCTCAAGCGAAACGAAATAGGAGCACATATGAGATATGTGCGGGACCGAGAATAATGCGTGTATATGATACCGTATTCTATTCTCGCGATGAATGTATCGATTGGTTGTATGCAATATAACCTAGCTATCGAATCAAGGATTGACTCGATAAGTCGATACATTCGATATTAGTCGGTCATATGCGATATGACCGGATCGTTAAATCAAGCGTTGATTTAATGATTTAATGCATAATTATATATTTGATATATTACTTTGCATTAACTACTATTGGTTCACTTAAAAAGGATTTTCTCACTTGATGTACACATTGTATATGTGATATACTTTTGTGCATTTGATTGTATCAAGTTTGATGATACATGATAGTTTGTGTGTTTGGTTTAAACCATGGTTGGTCAATGGTTAGGGTTTCTTTTGATTCATTTACTTATTCATTTATTTATTTATTGATTTTAGAAAGAAATAAAATGGTGGCTAACTTTGGATTATCTTTGAAGCTTCATGAAGCTTTGAAATGGTTGACCATTTTGTTTCTTTCCCTAACCCTAACCATTCACCTAACCTTGGTTCATTCTCTACACCTAACTATGGTTGCTATATGATAAGTATCATTTTTATTTTCTATTTTAAGTAATACTTATCATATATTCTTTCTTCTTCTTCTTCTTCTTGAACAAAGAAGAAAACCTTGCTTCCATCAATGGCAACTTGAGAAAAAGAGTGAGAAATCCAATTCTAAAGTGAACCCACTTCCTATTTCTTCATCCTCTACCACTTTCCAAGTAGTATAGGGTGTTTTCTTCACATGTTTCATGGCTTGGTGAAGTTGGAGCTTGATCTTGTGTTGCCTCGACGTAGAACATCTTCGGCATCGAAGTCGACGACCTAGCCCACCCATTTCTCCGATGAAGCCGACGCTAGAGCCCGGGATCCGATGATCGCAGCGAGGGGACTTCATCACGGAGATATGGAGGTGGAGGACCGGATCTACAAAGGTTGTATTTCCGTTCACTCTTAGTTAAGTTGTTAACTAGTTGCATGTTTCGCTTAATCTCTAGTCAACGATCCGTATTAGGGTTTCTCGGCACTTGTAAAATTTGAAATTGGCATAGTTGATGCCTTGTGAGACCTCTTTAGTGTGCCTAGGAACCCTACAAATGGTTTAGGGTTTAAACTTGGTTAGGGTTTGGATTAGGGTTAGCTTTTGCATGAAGCTTCCATGAAGCTTCATAAAGCTTTGACTTTGTGGTTGCTTGATATTTTTGTGAGATATTATGTTAACCCAATCCAAACCATTAACTCTAGTTAACTCTCTACAAGGGTTAACTCTTTTCATGCTTAACCCTTGGTTAGATTTGTAACCACTACAATAATTCATTGTTCATCACAAAAGGAAATAAGTTATCATCTTCATTGATCTTCTTCTTCCTTGAGTTCCTTTTTGAAAAAGCTTTCTTTTGTGATAAAAGTGAGTGAGAAAAAGATTATAAATGAAAGCAAAAATCCTACTTCATCATCCTCATCTATTCTTTCCAATTAGATGGGGGTGTTCACATCATTTCTTGAGTGATAGCTTGTGTTAACGAAACTTCAAGGTAGATCATCTTTGTATCGAAGATCGGAAGCAAGACTGCATCTTTCTCTTCATGGAACCTCTCGAGAGTCCAGAACACGATGATCGCAGCGAAGGGACCTCAACACAGAGCTTAAGAAGTGAAGGACCCGATCTACAAAGGTTGTAATCTCTCTCACTTAGTGTTAATGTGTTTAACATGCATGTTTTCGCCTAAACCCTAGTTTAAAGATCCGGCTTCGGGTTGTTCGGCACGGCTAGTTTTTAAATCGGGCATGGTTGATGCCTCCTAGACCCTTATACGCGTGCCTAGCAACCCTACACAAGTTGCTTGTGTCTATTTATAGACTAAAGCAGATGTAGCGGAGAAAGATCATCTATTTTTGATGTGATAGTCATAGGCTTTGACTTCATCAGAATAAGGGATGGATCTGTTAAGAAAGAAGTAGGGTGTGATGTCCTGGTATTTGGATGACATACACAGAGTAGGAAGTGAAATTCCTATACTACGATCGGTTATACTGTGGTTGTCACACAATAGTTTCTCCACATAGGATATGGATAAAATATCAGGCATTCTGGTCACTAGATCTATGGTTTATCTAGATTTGGGTGGTTTCCTAATCTGGGTACTTAGACAGTATTCTAAAGGTGTTTTAGAATAGACGACTCCTGGCATGGTAGTATATCTGCAGGTGATGGAGCCACCCTCTCTGAAGGTGTCTTACAGACTAAAGGGGAGAGGGATGTGCATGATTGACATATCACTTGCTTAGGCAATTGAGTCAATCATGAGATGTCAAGTATCGCACCAGATGTTGTTTTTGCACCAGATGCAATCAGTTGTTATATTAATCCAATCCTGGAGAAACGTTCGGAAGCAGTTTTAGAACATAGGTGGATGTTCTAGGAATTTGATAACGACAGCCTCCTTCGGGAGACAGTTGTCATTCCAGGCTTCCAAGGTGACCTGGTTGACAGAGTGACTGTCAGAGTTATAGTTCTCCCTCTGACGAGGGGCAGTAGTTTGGACAGGTGATCCAAGCGGATACTGATGGAGGCATGGCGCAGGATACTGATTAAATTCAGTTGACGATACAGTCTAAGATGTAAAATGGATTTGAAGTTCATTTATGAACTAAGTCTAATCAGATATCCAGACATATTCTAAGACAGGTATTGCTCATTTTGGGAGATGGCTTTCTCCGTGAACTTGAGATTAAGAGAGATATAGAAAGGAACATCATAGCGGATCCACTAGCTAAGGCTATTTCTCGAACGCAATAGTTTCATAAACAAGCTTTGTGAAACTGATCAGCAGAGAAGTTGGGTGTTCGGTATCACACGGGCTGTGAGTATGGGACATCGCAATAATTAACCTTGAGTCCAAGTAGGAGATTGTTGGATATAGTGCCCTCAAAGTCAATTATTGGATCGCAGGCACGTGATTGCAATGATTGAGGGAGGACCTATACCGGTAGTGTCACGCCCCGCTTCCCAAAATACGGAAAACGAGGGATGACAAGGCCAGCCATGCTCCTACGGTCAGGGAATCATCCCGCCGTAGTCACACTTCGGCTTCTAGCACTACATGGTAATCAGTAATTAAAGCACAGTATTAAAGGAATCACATTACTAATTTATTACATTAAAGTTTCCTTGTTCACAAATTACAGATAATAAGAACAATAACTGACCAAGTTCAATATCACGATCACTCTAAGAGAAACAGTAAAGATAGGGAGTACACCAGTCTATATCTCTGTGAACTCGAAGGGTAGATCCGTCTCCTGTGCTGGTCCTCCCGTGGAATCTGAGCATGCATACTCAGGTCGTCAGAGCGACACAATAATAATAATGTTATAATCAGATGAAACAGGTAAATGAATTAATACTGGTATGAGAATAATGCAAGTAATCACTATGTCACAATATGATTCGGAATATGCTATATGTCCCTATCGGTCTCTAGGTCATGTTTGAAATCACATGGTGGAAGGAGGATCATGTTTAACAGGAGTCTCGTACATACCCGAGACAACGGCCCACATGCCCGGGACATAACCCTGTCAGCCGGATCGCTAGATCCTGTCCTACACGTATAAGCATCACAGTTCGAATGATCATCCTCTAAACACGGTCCTGCTAAATACGATACTCTTTCCACTTTGATTTCCCCTTTTCCCCCAGGTTACACTATTTATGATATTGGTCTAGTTGTGTACGAGTATACCAATGACACGGCTTCACCACTATCCACTGTATCAATCACTGTCACGAATGTTCACTTTCCATTGGTATACTCGTCACTCCTAAATCAACATCTATCACTCACGATAATGCAATGTCCACACGCACTAACACTGTGTAAATGACAAGGATATGATATATGTATTGTAAACTACCAAATAAGCTCGATATGTTATGAATTAATATGCATGTCACGAACCAAAATGAATTACACCAATTAATATGTTACGAATTCAGCAAATATGAGGTAGGTAAGATATATAGAACAATCAGTCAGAAATTCATCAAATTTTGTTTCAGTTCGATCGGAGTTTCGGTTTTCAAGATATAACCGTTTCAGTTTAAGTGTTCGCGACTGGAATTTCAATTTCAGAACTGAACGTCCGTTTCGCAACACGGATTGCACCCAGTTGGGCTCAGAATTTAGCGATGTCACAGTTAAATGAAATTTAGGGTTTTCGATAAAGTATTCAATGCAATAGACGGATCCTCAATCGCATCTGTACGTTGAAAGTTATACACAGTTCAATCTCAAATGTCATTTCAGGAAGTGTTCTGGACAGCTTTACGTTCTGCCTTTTTAAAATAAGTTTAAAATAACAAACGGCGATGAATCGGAATGAAACCACTTGTTTTCTCTCACTAACAGGAATATCTTATAACTACTGTAAAGTTCCGTATCACACGATTTCAGGAAACACGGGGACGCAGGACTTTAGACAGAACACCCTAATCAGAAACGCTCTGGACTGCAGTCCAGAGTCGTATTCCGATCCAAATATCTTCAGGGTTTCAGAACAGAAAACATTAAATTTCTACATAGTATTAAAGTTCGTCGAGTCGGCTTCGATTTAAGCCCTCGAACGCATCTTTCCAATATGTGTATGATTTATGGTGATTTTATTCGTTTTCAGACACGAGAAAATTCCAGTTTTAACGGTATATTTGGGAGTATCAGTTTTCGTTACAAACGTTCGTATTTTCCAGCGAGATTCATACACTATATTTAACATTATATGGGCCAACAGATGGTATCGGTTTCCGTCAAATTAAACAGCTATATCCATGAAAGGCTCGCATCGAACACCTTGGTCAATATCTATATATATAATCATTAAGTTCGTAAACTATGTGGTCTAGGTGGGTTACACTATTATTATAGCATGAAGCAAGTAAATACTTGCCTGGAGAACGCCTCGGGGTCGTACGGCAACAGTGTCGTCGCGAACGCGTGGTATACGCCACGTATCGGATTTCCGCGAGCCTTGATCTAGATGTGGATCTCGCGTCGGGGTTGTCCGGAGGTCGTCTTGCGTGCGCTGGAGACTTATGGGTGCTCTCTGGTTTGACAAAGAAATGTTGGGGTTGCCGACGGTCGACGGCGTCGCTCCGGCAGCGAGTACAGAGCAGTATCACAGTTGGGGAAAAATTTGTTTGAAAATGGTTTTGGAGTTTTGGAGAGAGATGGGGAGCAGTGGGGGTCGGGTCTGGAGAGATGAGGGTGATGCTGAGGGTGTGTAGTGTCGTAGAGGGGTTCAGGCGAAGTGGGGCTCGCCGGCGTTGAGTGCCAGGGTGTTGTGGTCGAGCCCTGTCGTGGGGGAAAATTGTGTGCAGGGGAGACTTGAGTGGGTGGAGATGGAGTCGTGGAGGGAGAAGGAGGGTGGATGAGTGGTGGTCGTCGTCTCTCGAACGACGAGGTGGGATGATCGCCGGCGGTGGTGGTGTCAAAGTCTCGAGAGAAAGTTTGGGTGTTCGGATTTTTGGGCTCGGTGAATGTAGAGAAGAGAGGTGAGGAGTTGGTGAGTACTAGAGAGATGAGGGCGACGAGATTGACCACGTGGGGCAACGGCAGGGCGAGGACGACTGCGGAGGAGGCGGGTCGCGCGCGTGATTTCGGGAGGTAGCCGTTGGGAAATTTGAAGAGGGAAGAAGAACAGTGAAGGGGGAGCGGGCTTGGGTTAAAGGGGAGTGGGCCGGCGCAAAAAGGAAAATTCCTTTCTGAAATTAAGTCGTGGGCTGCAGAAGGGAATTGGGCCGAGGGTTTTAATTTAATTCCCGAAAAAACAAAACATGTAGTGGGCTGAAAACAAGAGTGGGCTAGGGATTTTCATATAGAATTAACTAAGTAAAATTTTAATGGGTTGAATGATGAGATTGGGCTGAGGGATATTGATAAAAGGGTTTGGGGAAATTTAGTGGTTAAAAGAAAATTTGGGTTAAATTAAATTGGTTCGGAAAAATAAATATTGGGCTTAAACAACCACTTCAAAATATGAAGGAAAAAGAAAAGAGCTACTGGAAATCAGAGAATAGGAAACATTTATTAGAATGGAGACGGGGATTTACATCATACCCCCCTTAACAAAATTTCGTCCTCGAAATTTAATAAAGATACAAGAAACAATGTACTAAACAAAGAGATGTGGATAACGACCGCGGATGTCTTCCTCCCGCTCCCAGGTGGATTCCCCTGGGGAACGACCGCCCCAAGACACTCGGACTAACGGAATAATCTTATTCTTCAGCACTTTCTCTCTGCGGTCGAGAATGGTAGTAGGCTGCTCCTCGTACGATAAGTCAGTACCCAAGACTAGCTCTGAATGGTCCAGGACATGACTCTCATCCCGGACATAACGCCGTAACTGCGACACGTGGAAGGTATTGTGCACACCAGCTAGCGATGGAGGCAAGGCAAGTCGATAGGCCACCTCTCCTACTCGCTCTAGCACCTCGAAAGGTCCGATAAAACGGGGACTAAGTTTTCCCCGACTTCCGAATCTGATAACTCCACGTGTAGGGGAAATCTTCAAGAATACATGATCTCCAATTTCGAACTCAAGTGCCCTTCTGCTGGTGTCTGCCCAACTCTTCTGTCGATCCTGAGCCGTCTTAATACGCTGCCTGATCATTTGGACCTTGTCAACTGTCTGAACGATGAGTTCGGGGCCCAGTAATCTTCGTTCTCCCACATCATCCCAGCATACTGGGGATCGACACTTCCGTCCATATAGCGCTTCAAAAGGGGCCATCTGAATACTAGCCTGATAACTATTGTTGTAAGAAAACTCGACTAGGTGTAGATGGTCCTCCCAGGAACCCTGAAAGTCCAACATACAAGCTCTCAACATATCTTCGAGCGTTTGAATTGTACGCTCGGATTGTCCATCCGTCTGTGGGTGATAAGCTGTGCTGAATTTGAGGCGGGTTCCCAAACTCTCCTGTAAGCTCTTCCAAAAGTGCGACAAGAATCTCGTGTCCCGGTCTGACACAATGCTGACTGGAACACCATGAAGTCGCACAATCTCCTGCATATATCTTTCTGCCAGTGATTCTGTCGACTGTCCCACTCGGAAAGGTAGAAAATGTGCAGCTTTTGTGAGGCGATCGACGATAACCCAAATAGCGTTATTGCCTCTAGGGCTCCGTGGTAAGGCCGTCACAAAATCCATAGTAATGTGCTCCCATTTCCATTCAGGTACCGGCAATGGTTGTAATAATCCTGCTGTCCTCTGATGTTCCGCCTTCACCTGCTGACATACCAAGCATCTGGATACGAACCTCGCAATTTCCCGCTTCATTCCGTTCCACCAAAAGTGCTGCTTTAGGTCCTGATACATTTTTGTACCTCCTGGATGCACCGAATAAGCTGAACTGTGCGCTTCAGCCAAAACTTCTTCTCGTACGTCTCCTTTAGGTACGCAGAGTCTGCTACCGAACCTCAGAGAGCCATCTTCATGTATAATCAAATCCGTTCTCAATCCAGCTTCCACTTGCTCTCTGAACTTTTGCAATCGAGGATCACCCGCTTGTGCAATCTTGATACGATCCACTAGGGAAGATTGCACCTGTAGTTGCCAAAATTGACTTAGTGCGTTCGGCGTAACGACCTCAAGTTCAAGTCTCTGAAAATCCTCAATAATGCTCCTCTGATCGGTCAACATCATGACCGCTGGTTTGCGACTGAGCGCATCTGGTACAACATTGACCTTCCCCGGGTGATACTGAAGGTCCAGATCATAATCTGCCATTAGCTCTAGCCATCGGCGCTGCCTCATGTTCAGTTCCTTCTGAGTGAATACATATTTCAAACTTTTATGATCCGTGTAAACCTCCACTTTCTCGCCTAAAAGATAGTGCCTCCAAATCTTCAAGGCAAAAACTACTGCAGCTAACTCCAAGTCGTGCGTAGGGTAGTTCTTCTCGTGGTTTCTCAGTTGTCGAGAGGCGTAAGCAACCACTCGGCCGTGCTGCATCAAAACACAGCCTAAACCCTTCCCTGAGGCATCACTGTGTATCACTAAACCACCGGAATTATCTGGTACTGTAAGTATAGGTGCTGTGGTTAACTTCTGCTTCAGAGTGTCGAATGCCTGAGAGCACTCTTCTGTCCATGTAAACGGCACGTCCTTCCTTGTCAGCTTCGTCAATGGTTCCGCGATCCTTGAGAAATCTTGGACGAATCTCCGATAATAACCTGCCAATCCCAGAAAGCTCCTGATCTCTGCTACTGATTTCGGCGTCGGCCAATCTCTGACAGATTCTATCTTTACCGGGTCCACTGAGATGCCTTCGTCTGAAACAATATGTCCTAAAAACTGTACCTTGTCGAGCCAGAATTCACACTTGCTTAGCTTTGCATACAGCTTCTCTTCCCGAAGAATTTGTAGGACCGTGCGCAAATGCTCAGCATGCTCTTCCCAGGTCTTCGAATAGACAAGTATGTCGTCGATAAACACAACGACAAACGTGTCCAAGTATTTTGCGAACACCCTGTTCATTAAATCCATGAATATTGCTGGGGCATTGGTAACACCGAACGGCATCACAAGGAACTCGTAATGTCCGTATCGGGTCCTGAAAGCCGTCTTGCATACATCCTCGGCTGCTACTCTGATTTGATGATATCCAGAACGGAGATCCAACTTCGAGAAAACCTTGGCTCTACTTAGCTGATCGAATAGGTCATCGATACGCGGGATTGGGTACTTGTTCTTTATTGTGACCTTGTTCAGCTCCCGGTAATCTATGCACATTCGCAGCGATCCATCCTTCTTCTTTACCAATAGAACTGGTGCACCCCACGGTGAAGCACTTGGCCGAATAAATCCCTTCTCCAACAATTCTTCAACTTGCTTCTTCAATTCTGCCAACTCAACCGGTGCCATTCTGTATGGGGCCCTGGATACTGGGGCTGTACCTGGAATCAAATCGATTGAGAACTCCAAAATTCGAGGAGGTGGTAGACCTGGTAGATCTTCAGGAAAAACGTCCAGAAAGTCCCGAACAATTTCTGGAACTGGGTTCTTATCAATCTCCATGGCTGTCAGATCCTTAGGCTTTGCTCTGTACTTAGCTGGTTCCAAAGATTTGTTTCCGCCCTCGAAAATAAACTCCGGGTGATTGGGGATGCGGAAGATCACCTTCCTTGCCCGACAGTCGATAACCGCATGGAAAGTGCTCATCCAATCCATCCCGAGAATTGCGTCGTAACTGCCTGTCCCAATTAGGAGGAAATTCGCATAGAATTCCCTACCACACACTACTACCGGGCATAATCTACATTCCCGACTAGATATAATAATGCCATTACCCGTGTGAATTTCCCATCCCTTGGTTAGTGGTTCATGTGGTATTGAGTGTGTATTTGTGAAATGCTCAGACAAGAAACAATGCGATGCTCCAGAATCAAAAAATACTCTAGCTGGCAAGGAATGTACGAGTAGAGTACCTGTAACCACATCTCCTGACGCTTCTGCCTGCTCTGCGGTCAGGGTGAAAGCCCGTCCCTGACCGCGACCTGTAAATGGTTGCCTCTGCTCCTGCGGCCTCTGCTGTGACGGTCCAGAACCTCCCTGTATTTCTGCTCGCTCAGGACAACTGTTAATTCTGTGTTGACTGGAACCGCAAATCAGGCACTGTCCCTTGGCACGGCGACAGTCTTTCTGAGTATGTCCTCCTCTACCGCAATAGCCGCAAGTTACGCCCTGCCTCTGGGGGCGATGCTGTGGTACGAATGGGCGCTTCATTTGAGTCGTTCCTGCTCTGTGAACCGGTATGGCCCCTCGAGAAGGCACGTGGGTACGTGCTGGAACGACCGGGGGTCTCCTGAACTTGTTAATCAATTGCTCCTGAACTCTCGCCGCGTTGAGTACCTGTGCGAAAGTCTGTAGATCTAACGATGCAATCAGCTGCTGCAACTCAAAATCTAACCCCTGAAGGAAACGCCTGGCCCTGGTGACTTCTGATTTGACCATGTATGGAGCAAAGCGGCTCAGACGGTTGAACTCTGCCGCATAAACGTCCACTGGGCGTCCATTCTGCTTCAAAAGAATAAACCTTTCTTCCATTTCTGCCTTGGCTGTGAGAGGAAAATAGTGATCTAAGAAGCACTCCTTAAACTTGTTCCATTCAATCGGCTCTTCAAGTCTGCTTTCTTCTACCGACCACCATGTACGAGCCTCGTCTTCTAATTGTATCTTTATCACATTCACTCTGTCTTCCTCTGGAACCCTGGCGGCTGCCAATAAATTTTCCATGTTTACCAGCCATTGTTCAGCCTCAAGGGGTTCAGCTAGCCCTGTGAATGCAGCTGGGTGTAACCGTCGGAAGTCTGACACCGTACCAGCCCTAGTCTGATAAGCTGGTGGAGTAGCGCCCTCGGGGGCGGTAATAATTGCGGAGGGTCCTCCTGCGGCGGTAATCGCCCTGAGTCCCTCAGTAAGCAAATCTGTCTTCCTCTCCTGAGCTTCCGCGAGAGTGGTCAGTGCACTGAGTATTCTTTCCGTGCGGTCCTGAGAGCTGGAGTCCGAGGAGGGGTCGTTCGGGGACGTCATATCACTGGAAGATTCAAAAGAATAGATTCAGATTCAAGGATAGAAATCAAGAGTAGTGAAACAAGAATAACGTAATACAGCATAGTTAATGTTATCCCTTGATACTAAACACAGGCTCTGATACCAACTAAACCATGTCACGCCCCGCTTCCCAAAATACGGAAAACGAGGGATGACAAGGCCAGCCATGCTCCTACGGTCAGGGAATCATCCCGCCGTAGTCACACTTCGGCTTCTAGCACTACATGGTAATCAGTAATTAAAGCACAGTATTAAAGGAATCACATTACTAATTTATTACATTAAAGTTTCCTTGTTCACAAATTACAGATAATAAGAACAATAACTGACCAAGTTCAATATCACGATCACTCTAAGAGAAACAGTAAAGATAGGGAGTACACCAGTCTATATCTCTGTGAACTCGAAGGGTAGATCCGTCTCCTGTGCTGGTCCTCCCGCGGAATCTGAGCATGCATACTCAGGTCGTCAGAGCGACACAATAATAATAATGTTATAATCAGATGAAACAGGTAAATGAATTAATACTGGTATGAGAATAATGCAAGTAATCACTATGTCACAATATGATTCGGAATATGCTATATGTCCCTATCGGTCTCTAGGTCATGTTTGAAATCACATGGTGGAAGGAGGATCATGTTTAACAGGAGTCTCGTACATACCCGAGACAACGGCCCACATGCCCGGGACATAACCCTGTCAGCCGGATCGCTAGATCCTGTCCTACACGTATAAGCATCACAGTTCGAATGATCATCCTCTAAACACGGTCCTGCTAAATACGATACTCTTTCCACTTTGATTTCCCCTTTTCCCCCAGGTTACACTATTTATGATATTGGTCTAGTTGTGTACGAGTATACCAATGACACGGCTTCACCACTATCCACTGTATCAATCACTGTCACGAATGTTCACTTTCCATTGGTGTACTCGTCACTCCTAAATCAACATCTATCACTCACGATAATGCAATGTCCACACGCACTAACACTGTGTAAATGACAAGGATATGATATATGTATTGTAAACTACCAAATAAGCTCGATATGTTATGAATTAATATGCATGTCACGAACCAAAATGAATTACACCAATTAATATGTTACGAATTCAGCAAATATGAGGTAGGTAAGATATATAGAACAATCAGTCAGAAATTCATCAAATTTTGTTTCAGTTCGATCGGAGTTTCGGTTTTCATGATATAACCGTTTCAGTTTAAGTGTTCGCGACTGGAATTTCAATTTCAGAACTGAACGTCCGTTTCGCAACACGGATTGCACCCAGTTGGGCTCAGAATTTAGCGATGTCACAGTTAAATGAAATTTAGGGTTTTCGATAAAGTATTCAATGCAATAGACGGATCCTCAATCGCATCTGTACGTTGAAAGTTATACACAGTTCAATCTCAAATGTCATTTCAGGAAGTGTTCTGGACAGCTTTACGTTCTGCCTTTTTAAAATAAGTTTAAAATAACAAACGGCGATGAATCGGAATGAAACCACTTGTTTTCTCTCACTAACAGGAATATCTTATAACTACTGTAAAGTTCCGTATCACACGATTTCAGGAAACACGGGGACGCAGGACTTTAGACAGAACACCCTAATCAGAAACGCTCTGGACTGCAGTCCAGAGTCGTATTCCGATCCAAATATCTTCAGGGTTTCAGAACAGAAAACATTAAATTTCTACATAGTATTAAAGTTCGTCGAGTCGGCTTCGATTTAAGCCCTCGAACGCATCTTTCCAATATGTGTATGATTTATGGTGATTTTATTCGTTTTCAGACACGAGAAAATTCCAGTTTTAACGGTATATTTGGGAGTATCAGTTTTCGTTACAAACGTTCGTATTTTCCAGCGAGATTCATACACTATATTTAACATTATATGGGCCAACAGATGGTATCGGTTTCCGTCAAATTAAACAGCTATATCCATGAAAGGCTCGCATCGAACACCTTGGTCAATATCTATATATATAATCATTAAGTTCGTAAACTATGTGGTCTAGGTGGGTTACACTATTATTATAGCATGAAGCAAGTAAATACTTGCCTGGAGAACGCCTCGGGGTCGTACGGCAACAGTGTCGTCGCGAACGCGTGGTATACGCCACGTATCGGATTTCCGCGAGCCTTGATCTAGATGTGGATCTCGCATCGGGGTTGTCCGGAGGTCGTCTTGCGTGCGCTGGAGACTTATGGGTGCTCTCTGGTTTGACAAAGAAATGTTGGGGTTGCCGACGGTCGACGGCGTCGCTCCGGCAGCGAGTACAGAGCAGTATCACAGTTGGGGAAAAATTTGTTTGAAAATGGTTTTGGAGTTTTGGAGAGAGATGGGGAGCAGTGGGGGTCGGGTCTGGAGAGATGAGGGTGATGCTGAGGGTGTGTAGTGTCGTAGAGGGGTTCAGGCGAAGTGGGGCTCGCCGGCGTTGAGTGCCAGGGTGTTGTGGTCGAGCCCTGTCGTGGGGGAAAATTGTGTGCAGGGGAGACTTGAGTGGGTGGAGATGGAGTCGTGGAGGGAGAAGGAGGGTGGATGAGTGGTGGTCGTCGTCTCTCGAACGACGAGGTGGGATGATCGCCGGCGGTGGTGGTGTCAAAGTCTCGAGAGAAAGTTTGGGTGTTCGGATTTTTGGGCTCGGTGAATGTAGAGAAGAGAGGTGAGGAGTTGGTGAGTACTAGAGAGATGAGGGCGACGAGATTGACCACGTGGGGCAACGGCAGGGCGAGGGCGACTGCGGAGGAGGCGGGTCGCGCGCGTGATTTCGGGAGGTAGCCGTTGGGAAATTTGAAGAGGGAAGAAGAACAGTGAAGGGGGAGCGGGCTTGGGTTAAAGGGGAGTGGGCCGGCGCAAAAAGGAAAATTCCTTTCTGAAATTAAGTCGTGGGCTGCAGAAGGGAATTGGGCCGAGGGTTTTAATTTAATTCCCGAAAAAACAAAACATGTAGTGGGCTGAAAACAAGAGTGGGCTAGGGATTTTCATATAGAATTAACTAAGTAAAATTTTAATGGGTTGAATGATGAGATTGGGCTGAGGGATATTGATAAAAGGGTTTGGGGAAATTTAGTGGTTAAAAGAAAATTTGGGTTAAATTAAATTGGTTCGGAAAAATAAATATTGGGCTTAAACAACCACTTCAAAATATGAAGGAAAAAGAAAAGAGCTACTGGAAATCAGAGAATAGGAAACATTTATTAGAATGGAGACGGGGATTTACAGGTAGGACAGTCTTACTCGAGAGGATTGTATACTATCTGGTTTGTATTTATCATCGTGTATATGCTTTAGGTGACATTGCAGTTCACTATTACACGTTGATAGAGAATAGTATGCTACCGGGTTTATCTTTATCATCGTGTACAGCTTTAGGTGACATTACAGATCACTATTACACGTTGATAGAGCCTATAGGACTCTTGCTTGACTGCCAGCAGTATGATGGCGATCATATACATGGGAGCTGGGGTCTATAAGCACATCCTTAAAAGGTCCCTAGTCATGGGAGTTTCGAGACTGGGCATCGATACTCCATGAGTAGACTAGTGTATACGATCGAGACCCCGACGAGGGGCGGTGGCTGGTATCACAAGCCATTGGTGTCAGTTGGTTCACCTAAGACGTATACAGGTGCTCATTGGGTTATGAGTACACCGGACAGGACTGGCCGGGAACATGCTAGTTGGTATTATACCTAGCGTCAGATAGCAGTTCCCTGGTGACATGTGTACAGGTTAGTTCATCGACCTGAGATCGTCATTTGTCTCATGTGAGTTCCCACTGTGCTTTGATTACTACACTACCACGGCTCAAAGGAGTCGTGCAAATAGGTTTTAGTTGGGTACAGTCCCGAGCGACATGGAGGCAGTGAGCGGATCGGCAACGGTTACGTCTCTCCCGGTATTGGGGGTGAGATCGCGCTGTGTCTAGGAGAGCTATTACACGAAGTCCTTGGCCAAAGCAGGAGATTTACTGGTAGGTATTCCAGTAGTATCTCAGGGTGTTCTGGGCTACACTCCGACATGACTTGTACCGCTATTGGGGGTCTGACGTTACCAGACACCTAGGCCCGACATGCGATACTCATAGACGAACGGACCGGACTGTACGGATATTGTCATTGACAGGCTCTGTAGGGTGTCAGGATGAGTTCGCTCATCAGCCAACCTTTTGGTCAATACCTCGGCAGCCGTTACGCACAGCGAGTACCTCTGACGTGCTAGTGGTTAAATCCACAGCCAGTGTATTGACGAGTCTTTAGAGTCCCCCACAGATTGTTTCCCACATTTCGGGCGAAACGTTGTAGAGGCCGTATGAGATATGGCAGGGTTCGATCATATACGTGCAGTCGTGCATGGATCATGATCGGACGGACCATACTAGTGGGCTTCAGTTTAAGCCGGATCCTAATATTAGATTTGTTGGATTACTTTCGTCTCATTGCATTTGCATTCAGTCGGAATGCGGATGCAGGTATGTATATACAGGTGAGGGGTATTCTTATGATCCGTCATGAGTTTACTTTAGATGATGCCGTTCTTTTTATTGTCATAAACATTTGGGTTAGTGTTTTGGCTGAAATTGTGAGTGGATTTCATCATCTGGAGCATTTATTGTGACATGTACATAAGTGGTGACTCATGGTCTCTTTATTTGTGCATATGTCACATTTTATTTTGATTAATGTGTTGAAATGATAAGTGGAGAGAGAAGGGGCAGCCATGAGGCAAGGGGTTAGCTCTTGGATTCATTATGCTTGCTCACATTATTATTCCAACACATTAAGAAAGAAAAGCTTCTTCTTCTTCTTCCTCTAGCTCATAACTTCCACCAATGGCATCATCTTCAACCTCCATCCATACACTCTCATGTGTTGAGAATCAATAGATGCTTGAGACAAAGTTATCACACACATTCTCTACTTCACCTTGGACATGCCGGCTAGCAAACTTCATGTTTGAGTTGTTTCGGATGAAGCGGGGGCCCGTAAAAAGTCTCATTGATGTGGTGCCCTTCCGACGAGGAGACCGGAGACCGGAGATGCCGCGAGGAGCTAGGGATGGTGGCTAAAGACCGAAGGACACGGATTGATCGGTATAGCTTTTCTAACCCTTCTCTTGTTGCTAGTTTATATTAATGGTTCGATCCGGGTGAAAGACTACGATAGCACCAGTTTCATAAAAGTTTTTGTTCCGCATTTTGGCCTCGGATTGACAGCCGGGGCGCTACCGCAGACTTACATTTACATCTAAGTGAATGAGGAATACAACCTTTGTAGACCGGTCCTTCACTTCTAAAGCTCTATGTAGTAGTCCCTTCGCTCCAAGTAGTGAACATACGAACTCTAGTAGGGGTTCACATGAAGAAATGAACAAGCTTGCTCGAAGTCTTCGAGGCCGAAGATGATCTACGTCGAAGAGACTCAAGCTCATGCTACCTCTTCACTAATGGTCGATTAGTGAAGCAAACACCCTAAACTAAATAGCTAATATAGTAGAGGATGATGAAGTAGGAATTGGGCTCACTTTAGATTATTTTTTCTCATATTATTTCTTCACCATTTGAAAAACTAGTGAGCTTTTTCATCAAGAAGAAGAAGATGAAGTGAAGATGAGAATGAAACTCATGAGGTGATAATAACCACCATGGGTGAGTTAGTGTCATACACTAACTTATGTAGAGAATAAACCATGGCTAACAATAATGGTTAGGTTAATAAATATCTACAAGTAAAACAAAATTAGTGGACTTGGTCAATGGTTCCACAAGCTTCTACAAGCTTGAACCATGTGACAAATTACCATTAATTTTGATTAACTTTTAATAAATAAAACCATTCATTATATCAAGCATTGTGTGAGTCTCATACACCCATGTAGCATGTGGCATCAAGCATGACACAAAATAATGTACATTAATATATATCTCATATATACCAAGTGTACACAAGTGAGAAAAAGAAATGTTTATGTGAACAAATATTATTTAATGTAAATTAATATATCACATATATAATTATACATTAAATTATTAAATCAACACTTAATTTAATAATCCGGCTATATCACATACAACCGACTAATATCAAATGTAATAACTTATCGAATCAACACTTGATTTGATAACTCGGCTATAACACATATAACCGACCGATATCACATATCGCGAGAATAGAATGTGGTCTCATATACACGCATTAATCTTGGTCCCGCACATATCACATATGTGCTTCTACTCCGTTTCGCATGAACGAGGAAACCTCTGTGTAAGACTCTAAAGACTCGTCAATACGCCGGCAGTAGGTGATGATCATATCAAACACCCACAAGCTGCAAGCGGTCTTCTGAATGTAAAGGCCACCCGGGTATTGAGCGATCAGAAGATCAACAAGAAAGCCTGCTCATACACCTGTGAATCTAATCAGTAACACTACCGTACAGTCTGGTCTCTTCGTCAGATATATCGCATATCACAGCCTGGGGGTGGTATAACGTCAGACCCCAATTGCCTGATAAGTCATGCTGATGAAAGATCCATAACGGTTCATGAAACTACTGATAACACCTTACCAGTAGATCTCAGCACCCTGGCCAGGGATTTCCTGTTATGGCCAATCGAGCATAGCGCAACTTGAACCCCCAATACCGGGAGAGACGAATTCCCTCCTATCGCTCATTGCCTCCATGTGACTCGGGACTGTACCCAAACACCACCATTTTGCACGATCTCTTGAACGTGGTATGGTGGAAATCAAAGCACAGTGGGAATCATACAAGACTCAATGACGATCTTGGGTCGACAGACTAACATGTACCAGTGTCACCAGAGAACTGCTATCTGACGATAGGTATAATAACATCTAGGAGTTCTCGGCTAGTCCGTCCAGTGTACTCAGTCTCCACTGAGCACCCGTATACCATCTCTGATGTCAAACACCAATGGATATGGGATCATCCATCGCCCATCACATGGGTCGAGAAGCGTATACGCTAGTCTATTCTGGAGTATCGATGCCCTGTCTCGATACTCCCATGACTAGGAACATTTGAAGGATGTACTTACCGACTACCCTGTCCCCACTAGTATGATCTGCATCATAATCCTGGTAGTCAAGTACTCATCCTGAGGGCTTTATCAACATATAATAGAGAGACAATATGTAACGTTTTAGAAATCGTTATGCGAATTTTTCCATTTTAGGGTAAAATTGTCGGTTTTTCCCGTTTTAACCCGACTGTGATCAAACGACCATATAGACTTGTCAGCACCTAGTTTAGCTAAAATAAAGCTAGTGCTCAAGCTTTGGGGGTATATGGGACGTTTTGGTTCAATTTGAATTTTTCCCAATTTTAATGCGGTAGTTACATTTTGGGAAATTTCTATAAAGCGATCTTTTCATAAATTAAGATTGAGTTAATAAACCCTTCACTTGGTATCTAGATATTTGTGTGGAGGTTATGTTTTATTGGATTAAAGAAAAGAAAATAAAAGAAAAGAAAGAGGTACATGCAAGTGTGCATATGTGTGTATGAATGCATTTAATTGCATTTAATGTTGGTAATTGCTAGGAAATCCCTCATAAAACTCCCACCTCCTCTCTTGGCCGAGATCCTTTCTTTTCCTGCTGCTCTTGCTCTTTTCCTTCTCATTTTGAATCAATCCAAACTCAAAAATCTCCAAAATTCCCAAATAAATCCCAAAATATACACCAAGTCTTGTTTTTGCCTTCTTGGATCACTTGGAGCTAGGGAAAGGTTGGATCTTGTGAGCAATATTGTTAGGTAAAATCCCAACACTGTTATTTAGAAGTTCTCATATTGTTTTGCTCGTTTGTTGTAGCGTAGAACGCTTTTTATATCGATTTGTGCAATATCGGATTTTTAATGTCTTTTTAGAGCCTCTGTACCTGCTGTGATCTGGAGAATTTAGTGAGTGACCAAACAAATTTATAGTTATGTACTAGTGACCCTGAGACACCACCTGAGACACGAGGACCACCCCACCGGCCGGGGCCGGCGACCCCTATGGCGAATTCCGGCGACGCCGGTTTTGTAGGAGGGTGTTGGGGTTTGGGTTCTCTGGGTAGTTGTCTGCTGTTGGTTATGGGTGTTTGGTACTGTTTACTTTTTTAGTAATTTCAGTATACAAAATCTGGGATCGATTACCTATAATCTAGTGTTTTGAGTCCGCGTGTTACGTTTTGCGACACAAATCGTGAGCTGGTGCAGCTGCTGTGCTTGGGTAGGTTTTGTGGTATCGTGACGCACGTTAGCCACTAGACGCACACTCGCGAGTTAGTTTAGTGTTGGTGCGTTATTTAATATGTAGTTTTACATTATATTGATCGATTCTGAGATGTTTGCTTCATTTCTTGTGTTTGTGAAAATATAGCGTCGCAAGCGGGGACTTCGGACGCTGCGAACAAGGGGAAGCAAGTGGTCGGATTTTCATAGCTGGAGACCATTGGTGAGTAGATTTAACATCTACGGGGAAATCGCCCGTATGGCGTTATGCGTCGGGACGGATATGATATGATAGCAGCATGTATTTGCATATTAGTTACTTTCATATGAATGTCATTGCATAGCATTTTCTGTTGTACTTGACTCGTACTTTTAGATAAAACACATTACTGACGGTTTATCTTGCACGAGCACTAAATGGTATGCTACACCCACACCGTCTGTAATTGTCATGACACGCACAAACACCTACATACGTGATATGGTAGTGGATAGGGATGATTGGAGTAGTAACTTTTATTCTATTGTGCATATGAAATATTGTGGGCACATACATACGTGATATTGCATTGGACAGGAATAGTCGAGGTAGTGACCCATATTCCACTTCACGTATATCTTACTATAGCTACTTGTACATCTGTCACGACCCGAAAGTACGGAACGTGACCGGCACTTAGATTACGAAGCGTCTAGAGGCGCAACGTAACCTAAGTAAGCCGAAGCCCAGAAATCTAAACCATAAAAAGAAGAAGAAGTAAAAGAAGACATGAAGAAAACAAGTTTAAAAGCATCAGCAAATTTTCCCAAAAATTTCGGCAGAGTCTCCTCTTTATAAACTGGCCCCAAACGGGTATAACAAGTATAATATACACAAACAATAAAAAGCATCCCCAAACGGGAGCTAGCTCTACGCCAAAAGGCGGAAACAACCACACCAATGCATAATAGTATACAACGCCAAAGGGCGAGGCTCAAAACTTAAAGAAAACAAAACCACCAGATATCATAATAATACAAGCGCGACTCTAAGGTCGAAACAAATAAATGGTCCAGTAATCTATCAAGTAATACAAGTTTGGTTGATGGAGCTTACTAGATACAATGAAATAATAAAAATACAACGGCAGCCCAGATACAAATGAACCAACCTACCGTGCAAATCACCCTGAATGAAATGATGTGCCAGCAAACTGCCAAGGAACCCTATGCATCAAACCTGTAATAAAATTTGGCACAACGGGGGTGAGTTGCCAACTCGTGAGTAGAAGATATCTGCGAAAAGAAATCGAATGCACGACGCTATCCTAGGTCATAATAATATACTAATATACTACTAGTCATCAAGTAAGGACAGAATAATAAGCTATGTGTAAGTGCAAATGCTCCGTACTCGTGTCAGTGCCTCATATAGTACTATGTCATATGAATGAGTATGCATGCACCATGAATGTAAAATAACCAATTCTGAAATCTAGATATATCTATATAAGAAATCTTTAGGCTTTATCATAGTAAAATGTGTATAGAAATCTGAAATATCACCAATGAAATCTACGGAAATCCGTGTCAAGCATCGACACAAAACATGTAAATCTCAAGTCTCAATCCCTCATAATCTCAATGTCTCATAGTCTTAATATCTCGGGCTCCGTCAGTCCGGATCGGCCCATATCATCAAATCTCACGACAACGGTCCGTATCCTCCGGATATCCGCCGCGGCAGACATCACCGGTAGGTAGCCTTCCCCTGCCAGGCTCATCATCTACAACTCGATCTTCTTGCCCCGGGGTACCATACCGGGCCCACCATGTACTCGAGACGGTTCATCCACTCCTCGAATCGGGTCTCGAAATCCAACAGAAAACTTGAAGTCTCATGGTGGACGACACATACATCACGAGAAAACCGCATCTTATGTTTTAAAAAGAGAGGAGGAGAGAGAGAGAGAAGTTTTTATATATATTCTTGCGGTTTTCCCCAAAAATCCAGAAATCTCATAGAAATCCAAAATCCCAAAATCATAAGTAAGTATATGATAAGTGTCGGCATATGCCCCATAATACTGCATGATAACATGAAAATACGAATGCATGAAATGTCTAAGTAATGAATACCATATCTATACTAACAGCAGAGAGTAATCACAATATTATATCGATCTAGCTGTTAGCTGATTGTATCAATAAAAGATAATATGATCTAAAGTGTACGTGACATAGCAATTACCGATGATGATGTGTGTGAGCCGGCAAAGAAGTGTGCGTGGAAAATGCGCATCATCGGTAATGGTGCTGGTGTCCTAACATTATACTGATTATAGAAACATATGAATGAATATGCACCATTATGATTACAGTGTGAAAGTAAAAACGGATGTGTATTATCCACTCATTTGATATACAAGTAAAATTACAACTATATGACTTGAGCCTAAACTAGTGTCCATCTAACCTCCTAAGGAACAAATCTAAGAAACTGGTTGATAAGAAATAAAAGTACACCTAAAGTCTGAGTCCATATCCCTAATAGTCGGCGATCCAGCCTAATAGCGTCACGTACATAGTACGGCTTCCTCGAATCAAGAGCGCGGATCAATCATCACGTCTATACCTCGTACGGTAAAATCCATCGTACGGCATCCCAAAATCGGTGTACGGGTCAAGTATCACCTACGTGTCTCATCATTCGTATAATATCATCATCAACACATGTCCTGATCAAGGTAATATACTGGACTCGCGTACATTAATCATATATCATTGCCAGCATAAATATACATCGTTAATTTATCCTCAGAAATATCATGTCATATGTATCATATTGTGATTTAGTCACACTTAGATCATATCATGATCAAGTCACACATATATGATGTCGTAATCAAGTCACGCATAAATGATATCGAAATCAAGTCACACCTGTATAATGTCGTAATCAAGTCACACATATATCATATCAGAATTTCAATCACATGTTACGGTCCGGGTGCTGCTTTAGAGTCCTACGTACCTTAATATCATCACCACCCTTTATTATCTATGTATACCTATTCATTAACTCATTTCCTAATGATCCGCTATCATCATAACACGACCGTAGCCAAGAATCACGGCATCAAGCCCAGTTATACTGTTTCATTCCCGTGTATCATATCACATCATTGCATCCCATATACGTGTTGTATATATATATATACCTATACCTAGTCCTATATATATATACACATACACGTATACACCACGTCGAGTTTCAGTGTGTGCGTGTGTGTGTATCTACCTGAAACCTACGAATCTCTTCCAAGGTATTCATCCTCTGGTATGGTCTTCCTAAATCAGTCTAGTCCAGCCTAGGGTCATTACTAGGGTCCTACTCATTAAGAATCTAGGGTCACCTCTGGCTTCCTAATGTCAATAAGTGCTATTCCTATTCTACGTTGCGGGGGTGCTAAACGCCATCCACCCGACTTCCCCCCGTAGATATACATCTACTCACCTGGTCCATGTTTGCCGAAGACGGTGTCGCCATCCTCTTCTTCATCGTCCGAAGTCCACGTAAGGGGTACCTATACGCAAACATATATAATATCGTAAACTGAATCACGGACAACATCAAAACGACGCACGAAACGCGCATAGGTTAAAACCTATGTCCCGTTCACGCAAAAAGAACCAAATATCGCTCGATATCGGCGTACAAACTCCGATTAACCGAGATAAAAATCAACAAACAACTCGTAGTTTAAAACTCATTACTTATAATATAAAACATGATTTAATCCATCGAAACCCTAAAAATTGATCAAACAGTCCGATTTTGTAAAACCCGAAAACGCCAATTTACCGTTTTACTTCAAAGCTTACTGTTTAAACGAAACTAATGGTCATGATACTCATTAATTAGAATAACTAGATTATACAAACCACTACTATATTTTTATTACACAAATTTGTATTAATTTGAAATTTCTAGTTTGCAACCTTTAGCAATTTTCAACATCTAACAAGCAAAATATCACAATATCACATTTAAACTGGATTTTGCATGAATTAATACAATAAACTACAATTCATTGATGATAATGATATAATGAAACCATAAATTATGTTTTAAATTTCATTTATTTAAGAATTTCCAAAAACTAGTTAGCAAAAATGGCATTTTTATTAGTATTTTTCAATTATCAAAAGAAACTAGTGACCAAACTAAGTTTTTCATTCCATAAACATGTCAATATTCTCATTAAAACAACAATCTAATGTTACAAACATTAATTGGAATTTATCTCACCAATATATATAATATATAGAAATCTAGTTTGCAAAATTGTTTAAATTAAACAATTTTGGATCAACAATTTACAATATATCAACCATGCATGATTTTCCATTTCTAAAAGTGTCAAACTAATTATTATAACCCTAATTAATTAATAAAACCATAATTTGATTTTACAAACCATAACTTGAATTTCAAAAATTGTAAATAGAATTAATTTCTTAAATCTAAACATGCTTAAATGAAACATCTACTAACAATAAATCAAAAAATAAGATTTATACCTTCACACAAGAATTCCAAACATGAAAATAAGCCTCCAAAATGAATGCTTTCCATCTCCAAAATCCATGTAAAGAAGAGCAAAGAATAGAGGGTAGGAATAAATTAGGATTTTGTGGATTTTCATTTGGATTTTTGTAGGATTTTTGATGATTTTTGGAGGTAAATTAAATTTTGAAGATGGGGGGCTGCCATGGGGGGGTTGAGGCCGGCCACACCATAGAGGAGGGAGAGGAGCGTGAGAAAAGTGAAGAAAAGTGTAGAAACTTCACCCAAAATTTCAACTCTTTATGTCTTTTCATGATTTTATTTAATTTCTTTCATTTCTATTCTAAATAAACTAAAGAAATTTCTAGAATCATGGAAAAATTTGAAAATAAATTTTGCATGATACACACCAGATTGTAATATGCAATGATTCATTATTGCAAATTAAACCCCTTCAAATTTGTAATTTACACTAATTTAGTGTGTAAATAAAGCTTATGTTAATATTTAAAATAATTAATTTAGGAAAAATATTTAATTAAACTAAAAATTTATAAGTGGCTAAATAAACACTATTTACCAGTAATTACATAATTAAAATAGGTATTTTTAAATTTATAGTGAAAAATAATTATGGTTTAGTTTTACGAAAAATACGTTTTACTTTACCGAAAATCATAAAATTCACTTAAACGGTTTTATTTATTTAATTATTTATTTAATTATTTTTAAAACGTTACAATCTTCCCCCCTTAAAGAAATTCGGTCCTCGAATTTAAATTAAAGCTCCCCCTCCAAATACTAAAACATTTAGCAAAACACTCAAATCGTCGGGGCTCCAAAATCATCAATACATAACTAAAATCAACTCCGTCATGCATAACGCAATCATCGGTGTTATGGTGAAGATAAAACATCAAAAATCAATACGAAAACCAACATAATATATATCAAAACTATAACTTATATATATATAGTGCGCATCGTAGTAAAATCATCTAAACATCTTAATAAAGAAGCATACAAAAACCTCTCTTGAAAATCGCCGTGCGATGCACGTATCACGGCATAAGTAGCGGACGTTTATTTAAAAAAAATAGCTATATATATATTTATATATCTTTTATTTAACATACACGTCCCGCCTAGTTACTAAATCAAATAGTAATGATTATAAAATCATACTGCTTAAACTGAAATCAATCCCAATCATATCATAAAAATATCATGTGCGTCCGGTGCGCACTGAAATCGAAACCAAATACAGATGCCACGAATTCACACAAAAACAAAACTGAGTGCAACAGGTGTGCACCAAAAACATTTGTCAAGTGCAACGGGCGTGCACGACTCTAATATCAGGTGCATCTAATCTGCACAAAACCACGATTTAGTGCATTTGGTGTGCACAAATCGTATCAGGTGCACCGAATGTGCGCAAAAATCTCAACCAGGTGCACATGGTACACGAAAACATACACTGAATATCAAAATCGAAATCACAGTACGAAAATCCATGAAAACTAGGTCGAAGCATATGTCAAAATCATGTGTAACCATATGCACGAAATCAAATCAAAATCTCAAAATGTATTAAAACCAAATCAAGTGCACTGGGTATGTACTAAACAACATCAATACAACTGATATATGAAACACAAATAGAATGTAATTAAAGTACACATAAGAAATACCAATCGTAGAACAAAGTCCTCAAAATACCAAAATCCAATCAACGAAAATATGAAATTCAAATCACCAAATCACAATCGTAAACACTATCATCAATGTGCACCTCTTTCCCCCTTTCCTCTGGTGTCGACTGCTTCGAACTCGTCTCTTCATAGGTATGCTGACTGCGCTACCGACGGCAATACTCATATCTAGAGTCCCACGCAGTTGATCCCTTCACCTGATATCCGGACTACATTAAACTTTTCAATCGATCCATCAAAATCCCATAATTCCCTGAGAGCTCAACACTCCAGTAAAGTTTAAAAATATCCGGTACATACCCCAGCATCGATGGTCCAGCCGTAGAAGGGCAAACCCAAGCCTCACTAATGGCACCGCGGAACTGCCGTAAACCCTAAGGTTCAAGGGCGTTCTCATGGTCATTATGTCGAGTTAGGGTTTCATTCTTTTAGAGGGTCCATAATAATACCTGCATGTTCTTCCGAATACTTTAAACTTGGGAAAATGGGTTTCTGACAATCGTTCGAATCCTTTAACTTCGTCTGGACGGCATGTGAATGCCCTTCGTCCGCACGCTAAACAATGGTTCAATCCTCAAGAATAACCAATACCCTAATGGTTATCGCATTCGAGCCGTAGCTCCCTCTGCCCGTGCGCCCATGGTAACAGAAACCATCCTCCGACATCGACGAAGATAGATCAAAGATACGAAGGAAATACGGTGCAAACAAATGTACATCCTAAGGCTCCTTAAGTAGAGTAGCGTATCGTAAGTATGCCGCGGACCATACCCACGGTACGTTACTGTACCTAAGTCGCCTACTCCATCAACCAAGGGTCACCTAGACTTATACAAGGTTAAACCTAGCGCTCTGATACCAACTTTGTCACGACCCGAAAGTACGGAATGTGACCGGCACTTAGATTACGAAGCGTCTAGAGGCGCAACGTAACCTAAGTAAGCCGAAGCCCAGAAATCTAAACCATAAAAAGAAGAAGAAGTAAAAGAAGACATGAAGAAAACAAGTTTAAAAGTATCAGCAAATTTTCCCAAAAATTTCGGAAGAGTCTCCTCTGTAAAAACTGGCCCCAAACGGGTACAACAAGTATAATATACACAAACAATAAAAATCATCCCCAAATGGGAGCCAGCTCGACGCCTAAAGCCGGAAACAACCACACCAATGCATAATAGTATACAACGCCAAAGGGCGAGGCACAAAACTTAAAAGAAAACAAAACCACCAGATATCATAATAATACAAGCGCGACTCTAAGGTCGAAACAAATAAATGGTCCAGTAATCTATCAAGTAATACAAGTTTGGTTGATGGTGCTTACTAGATACAATGAAATAATAAAAATACAACGGCAGTCCAGATACAAATGAACCAACCTACCGTGCAAATCGCCTTGAATGAAATGATGTGCCAGCAAACTGCCAAGGAACCCTATGCATCAAACCTGTAATAAAATTTGGCACAACGGGGGTGAGTTGCCAACTCGTGAGTAGAAGATATCTGCGAAAAGAAATCGAATGCACGACGCTATCCTAGGTCATAATAATATACTAATATACTACTAGTCATCAAGTAAGGACAGAATAATAAGCTATGTGTAAGTGTAAATGCTCCGTACTCGTGTCAGTGCCTCATATAGTACTATGTCATATGAATGAGTATGCATGAACCATGAATGTAAAATAACCAATCCTGAAATCTAGATATATCTGTATAAGAAATCTTTAGCTTTTATCATAGTAAAATGTGTATAGAAATCTGAAATATCAACAATGAAATCAATGGAAATCCGTGTCAAGCATCGACACAAAACGTGTAAATCTCAAGTCTCAATCCCTCATAAACTCAATGTCTCATAGTCTCAATATCTCGGGCTCCGTCAGTCCGGATCGGCCCATATCATCAAATCTCACGACAACGGTCGGTATCCTCCGGATATCCGCCGCGCCAGACATCACCGGTAGGTAGCCTTCCCCTGCCAGGCTCATCGTCTACAACTCGATCTTCTTGCCCCGGGGTACCATACCGGGCCCACCATGTACCCGAGACGGTTCATCCACTCCTCGAATCGGGTCTCGAAATCCAACAGAAAACTTGAAATCTCATGGTGGACGACACATACATCATGAGAAAACCGCATCTTATGTTTTAAAAAGAGAGGAGGAGGAGAGAGAGAGAAGTTTTTATATATATTCTTGCGGTTTTCCCCAAAAATCCAGAAATCTCATAGAAATTCAAAATCCCAAAATCATGAGTAAGTATATGATAAGTGTCGGCATATGCCCCATAATAATGCATGATAACATGAAAATGCGAATGCATGAAATGTCTAAGTAATAAATACCATACCTATACTAACAGCAGAGAGTAATCACAATATTATATCGATCTAGCTGTTAGTTGATTGTATCAATAAAAGATAATATGATCTGAAGTGTATGTGATATAGCAATTACCGATGATGATGTGTGTGAGCCGGCAAAGAAGTGTGCGTGGAAAATGCGCATCGTCGGTAATGGTGCTGGTGTCCTAACATTATACTGATTATAGAAACATATGAATGTATATGCACCATTATGATTACAGTGTGAAAGTAAAAACGGATGTGTATTATCCACTCATTTGATATACAAGTAAAATTACAACTATATGACTTGAGCCTAAACTAGTGTCCATCTAAGCTCCTAAGGAACTAAATCTAAGAAACTAGTCGATAAGAAATAAAAGTACACCTAAAGTCTGAGTCCATATCCCTAATAGTCGGCGATCCAGCCTAATAGCGTCACGTACATAGTACGGCTTCCTCGAATCAAGAGCGCGGATCAATCATCACGTCTATACCTCGTAAGGTAAAATCCATCGTACGGCATCCCAAAATCGGGGTACGGGTCAAGTATCACCTACATGTCTCATCATTCGTATAATATCATCATCAACACATGTCTTGATCAGGGTACTATACTGTACTCACGTACATTAATCATATATCATTGCCAGCATAAATATACATCGTTAATTTATCCTCAGAATATCATGTCATATGTATCATATTGTGATTTAGTCACACTTAGATCATATCATGATCAAGTCACACCTATATGATGTCGTAATCAAGTCACGCATAAATGATATCGAAATCAAGTCACACCTGTATAATGTCGTAATCAAGTCACACATATATTATATCAGAATTTCAATCACATGTTACGGTCCGGGTGCAGTTTTAGAGTCCTACGTACCTCAATATCATCACCACCCTTTATTATCTATGTATAACTATTCATTAACTCATTTCCTAATGATCCGCTATCATCATAACACAACCGTAGCCAAGAATCACGGCATCAAGCCCAGTTATACTGTTTCATTCCCGTGTATCATATCACATCATTGTATCCCATATACGTGTTGTATATATATATATACCTATACCTAGTCCTATATATATATATACCTATACCTAGTCCTATATATATATACACATACACGTATACACCACGTCGAGTTTCAGTGTGTGCGTGTGTGTGTATCTACCTGAAACCTACGAATCTCTTCCAAGGTATTCATCCTCTGGTATGGTCTTCCTAAATCAGTCTAGTCCAGCCTAGGGTCATTACTAGGGTCCTACTCATTAAGAATCTAGGGTCACCTCTGGCTTCCTAATGTCAATAAGTGCTATTCCTATTTAACGTTGCGGGGGTGCTAAACACCATCCACCCGACTTCCCCCCGTAGATATACATCTACTCACCTGGTCCATATCTGCCGAAGACGGTGTCACCATCCTCTTCTTCATCGTCCGAAGTCCACGTGAGGAGTACCTATACGCAAACATATATAATATCATAAACTGAATCACGGACAACGTCAAAACGACGCACGAAACGCGCATAGGTTAAAACCTATGTCCCGTTCACGCAAAATGAACCAAATATCGCTCGATATCGGCGTACAAACTCCGATTAACCGAGATAAACATCAACAAACAACTCGTAGTTTAAAACTCATTACTTATAATATAAAACATGATTTAATCCATCGAAACCCTAAAAATTGATCAAACAGTCCGATTTTGTAAAACCCGAAAACGCCAATTTACCGTTTTACTTCAAAGATTACTGTTTAAACGAAACTAATGGTCATGATACTCATTAATTAGCATAACTAGATTATACAAACCACTACTATATTTTTATTACACAAATTTGTTTTAATTTGAAATTTCTAGCTTGCAACCTTTAGCAATTTTCAACATCTTACAAGAAAAATGTCACAATATCACATTTAAACTGGATTTTGCATGAATTAATACAATAAACTATAATTCATTGATGATAATGATATAATGAAACCATAAATTATGTTTTAAATTTCATTTATTTAAGAATTTCCAAAAACTAGTTAGCAAAAATGGCATTTTTATTAGTATTTTTCAATTATCAAAACAAACTAGTGACCAAACTAAGTTTTTCATTCCATAAACATGTCAATATTCTCATTAAAACAAAAATCTAATGTTACAAACATTAATTGGAATTTATCTCACCAATATATATAATATATAGAAATCTTGTTTGCAAAATTGTTTAAATTAAACAATTTTGGATCAACAATTTACAATATATCAACCATGCATGATTTTCCATTTCTAAAAGTTTCAAACTAATTATTATAACCCTAATTAATTAATAAAACCATAATTTGATTTTACAAACCCTAATTTGAATTTCAAAAATTGTAAATAGAATTAATTTCTTAAATCTAAACATGCTTAAATGAAACATCTACTAACAATAAATCAAAAGAATAAGATTTATACCTTCACACAAGAATTCCAAACATGAAAATAAGCCTCCAAAATGAATGCTTTCCATCTCCAAAATCCATGTAAAGAAGAGCAAAGAATAGAGGGTAGGAATAAATTAGGATTTTGTGGATTTTCATTTGGATTTTTGTAGGATTTTTGATGATTTTTGGAGGTAAATTAAATTTTGAAGATGGGGGGCTGCCATGGGGGGTTGAGGCCGGCCACACCATGGAGGAGGGAGAGGAGAGTGAGAAAAGTGAAGAAAAATGTAGAAACTTCACCCAAAATATCAACTCTTTATGTCTTTTCATGATTTTATTTAATTTCTTTCATTTCTATTCTAAATAAACTAAAGAAATTTCTAGAATCATGGAAAAATTTGAAAATAAATTTTGCATGATACACACTAGATTCTAATATGCAATGATTCATTTTTCCAAATTAAACCCCTTCAAATTTGTAATTTACACTAATTTAGTTTGTAAATAAAGCTTATGTTAATATTTAAAATAATTAATTTAGGAAAAATATTTAATTAAACTAAAAATTTATAAGTGGCTAAATAAACACTATTTACTAGTAATTACATAATTAAAATAGGTATTTTTAAATTTATAGTGAAAAATTATTACGGTTTAGTTTTACGAAAAATACGTTTTACTTTACCAAAAATCATAAAATTCAGTTAAACGATTTTATTTATTTAATTATTTTTAAAACGTTACAACATCATGCATACATATTGACATGTACACCAGATACTCGATTTCAGTTACTTGTACATCATGCATACATATTGACATGTACACCACATACTCGATTTCAGTTACTTGTACATCATGCATATATACTGACATGTACACCACATATGTTTGCTATAGTTGTATACACCCTAAGCGGTATTGTTTTTATATGTGATATTGAGTTGTTGATCATTGTGCTTATGAAATGCATCATACCCACTTGCTTACATGTAGATACTTAAACCTTGCTACAATTACATGTACACATTATATGATGATGCACTTGTTTTTCGGAGGATTTTGGGAACCGCAAGATATATTTTAAAGATGGATTCATTTGAAAGAGAGGATTTCCCTTGATATGCTCATATTGTTGTCTTTTGTTGCATATATCAGTTTTCATGGTTTTACGCATTGAGATATGGATTTCTTATGATTTATGGATTTGAGAACCGTGGGGGTATTTCAAGAAAACTATATATTGTTTGAAAACCAGGTTTCTCTTGATATGATATTTCAGTGCGTCCACCATGTGATTTCTCGGTTCTGAGATTTGGCTTGTGATACCCGATTCGAGGAGCGGGAGGCACCGTCTGTGGGTTTATGGTGGACCCGGTATGGTACCCCCGGGCGAGTGGTGATTTCGTGGTGTAGACGATAAGCCTGGCGGTGGGACCACTACCTGCCAGTGATAGTATTTGGACTCGGCGGTTATCATGGGGATACCAACCGGAGTGAGGTATGACATATCGTCAGGGCCAGTCATGGTGACAGCGCCTGAGTTATGAGGATTTACGTGTCGATGTTAGACACGGGTTTCATGATGTTTCGAGCGTCGGTGTTAGACACTCAGGTTTTTTTATAATTTTTACGTATCCTCTGTGGACATACGGGGTTGATATCCTTATATATATATACTTACAGGTATATGTTTTCATGATGTTTCGGGTGTCGATGATAGACACTCAGGTTCCATGAGACTTACAGGATGTGAGGGCCGATCTGAGGATGGGGTGCCAGAGGATTTGGAATTTGATGTGTCTGTGAGGGACACTGGTGTTTTTCCATGCTGATATTTTTGGCATGAGATTTTATTGTATCATCCCACACACTGAGGATTATTGTTGTTATGCATTGTTTCATATAGTTATAGTACCCTGATGATGTACCTTTACATGATTGTTGCATATTCACTTATCATACTTATGCTATCGGATTACATGTGATAGATAGATCGCTGTTCGTGCATACCTGCGATTACAATATGATGTTAATTACTATTCACGAGTTGGAAAATCACCCCAATTGTGCCATAGTGTTTTGCAGGGCATACCCTCAGAGTAGTCGCGGCAGGGTGTCTTATCATCACTACTTTTACGGATACCGCTAAGTTGCGCAGTGAGGCCTTAGCTTTTAGGTGGTTTTGCGGTTATCTGTTTGTACATTGCATATCCTTTTTGTTGGATCTAGTATTCTCCATCTACCACTGTTTGTATATGACTTAGAGACGACTTGTGAGGATTCTGTGTTGTATTATTGGTAACTTTGGGTGCCGTGCTCGTGAGAGCCGGTGTGTTGAAAAGTTTACTTCTTATTATAGTCGTTTCTTTGATATTTCTTCGCTTCGGCGTCGTATACTTATTGTGGTGATTGTCTCCGCCGTTGGGCGTGATTTTTCTCCCATTTGGGATGCTTTATTTATTATCTGTGTTATACCCATTTTCGGGGCTAGTTTTTACAAAGGAGGTGCTGCCGAAATTTTCAAGAAAGAAAACTAGAGTTAGAGATTTTACTTGTGAATTTCCAAATGTTAAAACTATGTTTTTCTCCGTTGATCCAGATTTGGGTGGTTTAGATTTCTGGGATTCGGCTTACTTGAGTTGCGTACGCCTGTAGACGTTACGTAGTTTAAGTGCCGGTTATGGGCCAAATTTTGGGTCGTGACAAAGTTGGTATCTGAGCGCTAGGTTTTACCTTTCGGAGTATAGGATGACTTTGGTATGATGGAGTTGGTAGCTTAAGCAGAGTGACGTAGCGTGTGTATGTTCCGCGGCATACTTACGACACGGTACTCCGCCTAAGTGACCTTAGGACTTATTGATTGTAATTCTTCCGTGATGATATACATCCTTGTGATTCGATTCCTGTTCCTTATCGAATCTTGTTTCAATTTCCAGCCTATATGCCGCCGAAGACTACGAGGGCACAGAGAGCGGCCGCGAGGGCCGAGGTCAAAGTTGACTCGTCTGAGGCGAGGACTGACCAGGGCGGTACGCCTGTTGTACCGGAGCATATTGCTATGTTTGGGGCTGGTATGCAGGACCTGCGCCAGATGATGGGGATCTTGGTAGAGGCCATTCGAGCATAGGGGTTGGCAGTTGTTCCATCCGTTGCATGGACTATGATGGTACCTACAGTTCCGGCAGTTGCAGTTACAGCTCCGGAGGTTATTACCGTGTCACTGACAGATTTTATGAGGCTGAGGCCTCCGGTGTTTACTGGCACAGTTGTTACTGAGGATCCGCAGTTGTTCATCGACCGGATGGCCAGGATTTATCGCTCACTCCGATGCTCCGACGAGAGGTGGGTAGAGTTTGCGAGTTTCCGGCTGGAGGGTCTGGCCCAGAAGTGGTGTGAGTCGTTGGAGAGGGGCAAAGCCGCTGGTCTTGCTCCTTTGACCTGGGCTGAGTTTGTGACGGTGTTTCTCACCCGTTTTCTTCCACCGAGTGCGAGGGATGCGCGAGCGCGCAAATTTGAGTCGTTACGTCAGACTCCGGGGATGACGGTGTCTGAGTATGATGTGCTATTTGCCGAGCTGTCGGTGTATGCTCCATACCTGGTGGCGACTGAGGAGATGAGGGTGAAGATGTTTGTTCGAGGCCTACTTACCCAGTTGTTCCTAGCCATCAGCATTTAGCATTGCGACACGTATGCGGCGGCTGTCGATGCAGCTCTATTGGTGGAGGAGCCTCTAGCTGAGTCATTGGTTGTTCCGGAACCGAAGAGGACTCGTACGGATGTACCAGCACGAAGACAGAGGTTTGCACGCCGAGGCAGAGTTCCTTCATACTCAGGGAGTAGCAGAGACGTGGGACGTGGCCGGTTATTCAGTTCTTATTCCCAGGAGGGCCAGCGACCGTCTTATGGGTGCTTCGGATGTGGCAGTCTACATCATCTTGTTCGGGATTGTACCGTGGTACGTCAGAGAGGGCCAACAGTACCCCAGGTTACCTTACCACCTTCTCCGCCTCAGAGGGCGTTGCCACTTATTCCTGTTGTTGCGCCGGGTCAGACTCCTGTTCAGAGAGGTCGTGGTCGCGGTGGTTTTATGCCAAGAGGACGAGGTGGCAGAGGCAGGGGACAGCCAGTAGCCGATAGAGGACAAGCTCGGGTTTTTGCCTTGACTCACCAGGATGCTCAGGCGTCAAATGCTGTGGTTTCAGGTACCCTTTCTGTATGTTCTTATGATGCACATGTTCTTTTTGATCCGGGAACTACACATTCGTATGTTTCTACGAACATCGTGCTGAGGTTAGTCTGAGAGTCGTGTTTGCTGGATCAGCCACTTGTCGTGACTACTCCTGTGGGAGAATCATTTATTGCTCGACACGTGTTCCGATCGTGTGATGTCCGTTTAGGAGACAGAGATATGTCCGTCGACATGATCCTTCTTGAGATGTTGGACTTCGACGTTCTGTTAGGCATGGACTGGCTAGCTACTTGCTATGCGTCCGTAGACTGCCGCGAGAAGACAGTTAGATTTTGTTTTTGTTAGTTATGTATATGCCCTAGAGGCCATTGTTGTACATATGATGTATATTATGATGGATGCTTGGATATATACAGAGAGGACTTTCTTGCTCGTCATGATAGTATGCTATTTGGTTTCTCTTTATCTTAACATGTTGACTTGTATTTGTTTACTGTCTTTCTCTCATATGTTGATAAAGCCCTTAGGATCTGTACTCGACTACTGGGATTATGATGAGATCATACTAGTGGGGCCACGGTAGTCGATGAGTACATCCTATAAATGTTCCAAGTCGAGGGTATATCGAGACAGGGCATCGATACACCAGAGTAGACTAGCGTATACACATCTTGACCCATATGATGGGCGATGGATGATCCCATATCCATCGGTGTTTGACATCAAGGATGGTGTACGGGTGCTCAGTGGAGACTGGGTACACTGGACGGACTCGCCAAGAACTCCCAGATGGTGATATACCACACGTCAGATGGCAGTTCTCCGGTGACACTGGTACAGGGTAGTCTGTAGACCCGAGATCGTCATAGAGTCTTGTGTGATTCCCACTGTGCATTGATTTCCACCTTACCACGTCTAAGAGGGCGTGCAAAACGGTGGCTTTTGGGTAAAGTCCCGAATCACATGGAGGCAATAAGCGATAGGAGGGGATTCGTCTCTCCCGGTATAGGGAGTTGATGTCGTGCTGTGTTCGATTGGCTATAACTGGAAGTCCCTGGCCAGGGCTGATATAGAGATATACTGGTAAGTGTTACCAATAGTTTCTCGACCTATTATAAGCCTCACATCGACACGACTTATCGGTTACTGGGGTCTGACGTATACCACCCCTAGACTTGATATGCGACATATCAGACGAACAGACCGGACTGTACGGGAGTGTTACTGATTGGATTCACAGGAGAACGGACAGGCTAGCTTGTTGATCTTCGGATCGCTCAATACCTGGGTGGCTGTTACGTTTAGCAGACCACTTGCAGCTTGTGGGTGTTTGATATGATCATCACCTGCTATCGGCGTATTGACGATTCTTTAGAGTCCTACACAGAGGTTTCTTGGCTCAGGCAAAACGGAGTAGAGTCACATATGTGATATGTGCAGGACCGAGGATAATGCGATATGAGATACTGTATTATATTCTCGCGATATTTAGATATGAATCGGGACATCGGATCAAGTGTTGATTCGATGAATCGGTACATGATATATTAGTCGGTTATATTCGATATAGCCGGATCGTTGGATCAAGTGTTGATTCGATGATTTAATGTATAATGATATATATGATATATTGTATTACATTATCTAATATTGGCTTGCTTTATTATTTCATTTTTCTCACCGGATTAATACATTGATATATATGCGATATATGTTAAATGTATTATTTTATTTTGTTGCAAATATATAATATATATGTGATATATATTATTGTGACATAATATGATTTATTATAAAACATGTTTAAGGATGATAAGAAGGGATTAGGGTTTGATTAGGGTTAGCTTCTTCTTGTTCATTCTAGAAGGATTATATTTTGTCTTGGTTAAGATATTATGCTTGATACTTATCCTTAACCTAACTAAACCCTAACTCTAGTTTATTCTCTACAAGTTTTAACCTGTCATCCTTGACCATGGTTTGATAATCAATCATATATTCTTGAATACTATTCATCACAAAAGGATTATCTTTTTCATTATCATCTTCTTCTCTCTTGAGTTCAAAAAGAAAAAGCTTACTAGTTAATTCTTTTGTGATGATTTCTTGTGAGAAAGTGAATTAAAAAGAAAGCATAAATACTACTCCATCATCCTCATCTAATCTAGCCCATTAGATTAGGGTGTTCATCTCTTTAGAGTGAGAAAGCTTGGGTTATAGAAACTTCGACGTAGATCATCGGAGAATCGGAACACTTCAAGCTAGCATGGATCGTTCGAGTCGTGGAGCCTCTCTTGAGTCCGGGAGATCGTGGATCGCGGCAAAGGGACTTATACTTGGAGCTTGTGAAGCGAAGGAGCGGACTACAAAGGTTGTAATCCCTCACACTTAGCTATAAAGATATCATCTTGCATGCTAAACCCTAATAATCTACCAAAGATCCCGTCTTTGGGTTGTTCGGCACATGTAAAATTTTATTCGGGCATGTTTGATGCTTTATGAACCTTCACAAGTGTGCCTAGGAACCCTACAGTGGTATCAGAGTCTACCTAGAGCATTAGGCGATGTGTTAACGAAGTTAAAACCCCGATCGAACCTGAATACGACATTTAAAACTCCTCTCTGTACATTTTTTAAAATCTGGGTTTTTCCAGAATTAAAAATACCTAAAAAATACAGCAGGATAATATAAGAATTATGGTGAAATCCGTGCCTCTAATTCGACAACATGGCCGCGGAACCGCGGCAATGACCCACCATTGGCGGCGGTTCCGCGGTAGTATAAGGGTATTAGGTACGGTTTAGTGCACAGTAATTCTTGTATCTGTATTTACTATTTTATGGGTATTTTTAATCTGACTCAAGTGTTGAGTATTCTGGGGTTTATTTTGTAATCGTCGATTCGATCGGGAATTTTAAATTCGTTATTGTTTTTCCGGATATTTAGAAACTGTTAAAAACTTCGAACGGATATCATTAACTCACTTTTTCCCGACACGAAAAATTTTCAAGTGTTGAATCTTTTCGCGCTTAAATATTTCGGAAAAATGTGCAAGTAACACGGTGGACCCTCTAGAAGACAACAAACCTTAACTCGATTATGTGACCGTCTTGAACTGCCTTTTGAACCTTCGGGTTTGGGGCAGTACGGCGTGCCACATGTGAGGCGTTGGCTTGACCCTTCTACAGCTGGATCACTGGTACTGTGACATATTCTGGGATTATTTGAACTCCGCTCAAGTGTTGAGCAGTTTAGGAAATTTTGGGTATTTGATTATCTGTTCGAAAAGTTTAATACTGTCTATTTATCTGGAGTGTGATACAATATGTGGAATTCATTGTGTTAGGCATGAAATGCGAAGTATGTGATATTTCGGATTTACGATGTCTAAAGTGATTGTGGATTACAAATATTGTAGTTTTACAATTTCTTTTCTGTGACCGTAAGTGTAGTATGTAGTTGTAATGCCGGTTGTCGTTGCTATACATCGACGACGATCGGTGTATGCATACTTACTTACGTTGATGATATGAGATATTATGTGTTGCTGAGATATGATGTGTAGGATTGTCGCGATTGAATAGCCGGGGGTTTTATGTGAGATGAGAGTTTTATATTTTCATTCATGTAAATTCAAATGTAATGTAATATTCTTTTATTTGTGGCACTTCCAGGTTGAGATTGATGCCACCAGTGTTGTATATTATTTACTTTTCCGCATTAGGATGGACCCAAGGAGGGGAGCACAGGTGACCGGGTTCTGGGGTTCAGTGGGAGGCTATCTCGAGGAGTCGAGACCGGGTCTCCTAAACTCCAGAATTGGTAGGGTCGCTTGCCGCTCTCGTAGGGGTCCAGGGTGTGGGCTTGGCTATTCATCGCGACTGTGGAATCCGTATTTTCTATTGTTGGCTAAATACTAAATACGGACGTCCTAGTATATCCCACATTATATCTATGTTTCTGCTGCGATATCTGTGATGTGATCATTTGATATGTTGTGATGGATACAGTATATAGTATATATGATATATTATATAGACGTTACTTATGTTTTACACCCGCACTAGCCCTGCCCTGCTCTGTCGTTAGATACCTAACCTAACGGTGCATGAGGGGACATCGAGGCGAATGCGGATGGCATAAGTGTACGTCGTATTTATCTGTGATGCTTAGGAAGCATAAGCTGATGGGATTTTTATTAATAAGATTAATAAAAAGAAAAGAAACCTAAAAGATGTTGTAAAATCAAAACTTTATAAAAAGGGTAGCTACAGTTTTGCTTTGCATAGTGATATATATGATATACCCTGCACCTTATTCGATGAGGAAAGAGCCGAGATCCCTTCACCGGGAGTGACCACTTTAACGAAACTGGCAGATGCTACAAAACTCGATTTGTCTTTTGATTTCTTTTAGAGTTTTGCTTTGCACAGTGATATATATGATATGTCCTGCACCTTATTCGATGAGGAAAGAGCCGAGATCCCTTCACCGGGAGTGACCACTTTAGCAAAACTAATGAAAGCCTAAAAAACACTCCATTTCAAAATTTCACATGATTCTACGACGATATCAAGTTCATTACGCTCATGGTTTTTTTTGAAAAACCTGCGTAGCCCTCCGTCATTTCAGATAAAGACTAGTTAGTATTCGTGCTACGTTTGTTGACTATGTTAAGGCGTAGTGTACGGTAGCTAATTAGTACTTATCTGTTAAAACATGAGATGTGATTGGATTAGGGTAGTTGTACGACTTTGTTGACTATGTTAAGGGTCGTGCAGGTGGGTTTAATTCAATCGGGAAATGACGGGTTGAACTTGGCTAGCAATTATGATTTGTTGACTATGTTAAGGTCATAAATTGCTAGGGGCAAAATATTATCTGGAATTTCAAGTGTTGAAATTTGCAATGAGATTGCATACCTTCTATGAGATAGTTGGATCTCGATACCCACTGCGAATAAGAGTTACTCCTGGGAGAGTTTTACACAGGACAATTAGTCGATCAAGTAGGTGTTTAGAAAAGTGTTAACGGGGTTACGCCTCTGGGAAAACGAGGTTTACTTTAATTAGGTCCGTGCGAAAGCACAGGGAACCTCCCTCAAAGTACCGACACTGATCTGGCTGAAAGATTGACGAAATTGTACGGTGTAATTAATCCCGACAAATCTTACCTTTTAGGGTTTGAAGGTAGATTTGATAAAAACAGTGGGAGACATCCTGATTAGATAAGATAATAACCAATCTAATCTTGCAAGAGCATACGCTAAAGTGTTTTCTCCTCTCTCTCTCCAGGTAGCGACCATGTCAGGCCATAATCAAGATAATAATATGGATGTATTGACTGAACCCGCTTATTTTACTGAGCAGGGGAACGTTGGACCCGTTCTTTCTTATAAGAGTTATAAGACTGAATAGGGAATAGTAGAATATCTGGATTCTCAAGCCGCCCAAAAGAACATACATGTTGATGCATCTTCTTCAGGTGTGTTAGTTATTAAGAACTGTTTCTCAGTTCACCGTACGTCCTGGGTAATGGACACCGGATCAGGATCCCGCATATGTAAATTGTTACATGGGCTACGTAAAGGTAGAGAACTGGGAAAAGGTGATCATTCCGTTCAAGTAGGGAACGATGCAAGTATTGCAGCCAAAACAGTTGGCGAATATCACCTTGTATTGCCAAGTCGTAATACACTGATTCTAAATGAGTGCTATTATATACCGAACATGATGTGCAACATTATATCAGTCTCTTTATTAAGTAAAGAAGGATATAATTTTGTAGTAAAGGATAATGTTATGAACATATTCCTAGATCAAAAGTTGATTGCATCAGGCTCGTTACATAATGGCATATTCATTCTAAATCAGAATACTGTCCTCAATATACAAAACACACACAAGAGGAAAAGTTCAGAAATGAACGAATCCTTCTTGTGGCATTGTAGACTTGGTCATATCAATGCGACACGACTGGCTAAGTTACATAAGGATGGTTATTTGAATACGTTCGAATTATCATCTTATGATACTTGCCATTCCTGTCTCAAAGGAAAAATTACCAAAGCTCCGTTTAGTGGACACGGAGAAAGAGTTACTGAACTCTTAGGACCGGTACATAGTGATGTATGCGGTCCCATGTTTACGCATGCCAGGAACGGTTCTTCCTACTTCATTACATTCACTGGCGATCTCTCTAGATTCGGACATGTGTTCCTGATGAAACACAAGTCTGAAGCTTTTGAGAAATTCAGAGAATATAAGCACGAAGTAGAGAATCAAACGGGCAAAAGTTTTAAGATTCTTCGATCTGATCGAGGAGGTGAATACTTAAGCAATGAGTTCCTAGATTATCTAAAAGAGAATGGGATTCTCTCTCAGCTTACTCCTCCTTATACACCACAGCACAACGGTGTATCAGAACGGAGAAATCGCACCCTATTAGATATGGTGCGCTCTATGATGAGCGAGGCTGAGTTGCCTATTTCCTTCTGGGGTTATGCGCTTGAGACAGCAGCATACCTATTGGATCAAGTTCCGTCTAAATCTGTGCCTGCCACACCATATGAGATATGGAGTGGGAAGAGACCATATTTTAAACGAGTTAAGATATGGGGTTGTCCGGCCTATGTCAAAAGGCAAAATCCAGACAAACTCGAGGCACGGTCAGTTCTTTGCAAGTTTGTGGGATATCCTAAGAATTCCCAAGGATATTTTTTCTACCACGCTGAAGAACAATAAGTGTTTGTTTCTCAATATGCCACCTTTTTGGAAAAGGAACTTCTTGCAAAAGAAATTAGTGGCAAAGAAGTAGAGCTGGAAGAGGTTCCAGAAACACAAATTGCAACTGAAGATTTAGTAGAACCAGAGGATTCAGTAGTACCCAACGAACCCCAGCCACTCCGCCGATCTAGTGGGTTTCTCATCCACCTGAGAGATACTACGGTTTTCTCATTGATGGTGGAAGCGAGGATTGCATCATGGAAGATGATGACCCGACTAGTTTTGAGCAGGCCATCACGAGTGGTGACTCTGTGAAATGGCTGGATGCAATGCGATCTGAGATGGAATCCATGAACACCAATAAAGTATGAATTTTAGAAAATGCTCCTGAAGGGGTAAAACCCATTGGGAGCAAGTGGATTTTTAAAAGGAAAATTGGTGTAGATGGAAAAGTTGAGACTTTTAAAGCTAAACTTGTAGCAAAGGGATTTCGTCAACGACCAGGTGTGGACTATGACGAAACCTTTTCTCCAGTAGCTATGCTTAAGTCCATCCGGATCTTGCTTGCCATTGCTGCATACCATGACTATGAAATCTGGCAAATGGATGTTAAGACCGCCTTTCTAAATGGTGATTTAGAAGAGTGCGTGTACATGACTCAGCCAGAGGGCTTCGTAGATAGTGGGAGCAGCGGAAAGGTGTGCAAACTGCTTAAATCCATTTATGGGTTAAAGCAAGCATCGCGGAGTTGGAACATCTGTTTTGATGTAGTAGTCAAAGAGTTTGATTTCATCAAAAACATAGATGAATCTTGTATCTATAAGAAGGTAGCAGAGAGTAAGGTTGTCTTCCTCGTATCGTACGTGGATGACATACTCTTGATAGGAAATGATATTCCTATGCTACAATCAGTCAAGCTCTTCTTATCACAAAGATTCTCAATGAAAGATCTCGGTGATGCCTCATGCATATTAGGGATTAGGATCTATAGAGATAGATCCAAAAGGATACTGGGATTGTCCCAAACAAGGTACATTGACACCATACTAAAGAGGTTTAGTATGGAAGAATCCAAGGGTGGGAACCAACCCATGATCTCTGGACTCACTCTCTCCAAAGAGATGTCTCCCAAGACTGATTTGGAGAGAGCTCGCATGCCAGGGATACCCTATGCTTCGGCAGTAGGCTCTATCATGTATACGATGCTATGTACCAGACCCGATGTAGCATACTCATTAAGTGTAGTGAGTCGGTATCAAGCAGATCCTGGAGAGAGTCGCTGGACAGCTGTGAAGAACATTCTCAAGTACTTACGAAGGACTAGAGATATGTTCTTGATGTATGGTAACGTAGAACTCCAGGTGGAGTCCTTTACCGATTCCAGCTTCCAAAGTGATAAGGACGACTCTAAATCGCACTCGGGATTTGTCTTTACCCTCAATGGAGGGGCGGTATGTTGGAAGAGTTCCAAACAGGATACCGTTGCAAACTCGACGATGGAGGCTGAATACATCGCTGCCAACGATACTGCCAAAGAGGCTGTCTGGATGAAGAAGTTCATCACTGAACTTGGTGTGGTTCCATCCATTGAACATCCAATACCTCTGTATTGCGATAACAATGGAGCTGTGGCTTTGGCCAAGGAACCCAGATCCCATCAGAAGTCCAGACATATTCTGAGGCGGTATCACCTGATCAGGGAGATAGTTGATCGCCGGGAGATCGGGGTCAGGAGAGTAGATACGAAGGATAACACTGCGGATCCACTCACGAAGGCCATTCCCCAGATACAGTTTGAGAGATTATTCGGGATGCTAGGTATGAGATACTACAGCAACTGGCCTTAGTGCAAGTGGGAGATTGTTAGTTATGTATATGCCCTAGAGGCCATTGTTGTACATATGATGTATATTATGATGGATGCTTGGATATATACAGAGAGGACTTTCTTGCTCGTCATGATAGTATGCTATTTGGTTTCTCTTTATCTTAACATGTTGACTTGTATTTGTTTACTGTCTTTCTCTCACATGTTGATAAAGCCCTTAGGATCTGTACTCGACTACTGGGATTATGATGAGATCATACTAGTGGGGCCACGGTAGTCGATGAGTACATCCTATATATGTTCCTAGTCGAGGGTATATCGAGACAGGGCATCGATACACCAGAGTAGACTAGCGTATACGCATCTTGACCCATATGATGGGCGATGGATGATCCCATATCCATCGGTGTTTGACATCAAGGATGGTGTACGGGTGCTCAGTGGAGACTGGGTACACTGGACGGACTCGCCGAGAACTCCCAGATGGTGATATACCACACATCAGATGGCAGTTATCCGGTGACACTGGTACAGGGTAGTCTGTAGACCCGAGATCGTCATAGAGTCTTGTGTGATTCCCACTGTGCGTTGATTTCCACCTTACCACGTCCAAGAGGGCGTGCAAAACGGTTGCTTTTGGGTACAGTCCCGAATCACATGGAGGCAATGAGCGATAGGAGGGGATTCGTCTCTCCCGGTATAGGGAGTTGATGTCGTGCTGTGTTCGATTGGCTATAACTGGAAGTCCCTGGCCAGGGCTGATATAGAGATATATTGGTAAGTGTTACCAATAGTTTCTAGACAGTTATGAGCCTCACATCGACACTAGTTATCGGTTACTGGGGTCTGACGTATACCACCCCTAGACTTGATATGCGACATATCAGACGAACAGACCGGACTGTACGGGTGTGTTACTGATTGGATTCACAGGAGAACGGACAGGCTAGCTTGTTGATCTTCTGATCGCTCAATACCTTGGTGGCTGTTGTTGGATATATGTATGCCTTAGAGGCCATTATATGATAGTGGATGTATTTGTACATGTATATATATATATATATATTCAGTATACATTCTTGCTCGACATGATAGTATGCTATCTGGTTCTTCTTTATCTGACATGTTGATTTGATCATGCTTTTATTCATTCATACATACTGATAAAGCCCTGAGGATATCGGCTTGAATGCTCTGATTATGATAGAGATCAAACTAGTAGGACATCTGTAGTCTATAAGCATATCCTGGAAAGTCCTTAGTTGTAGGTATATCGAGACGGGGCATTGATATACCAGAGTAGACTAGCGTATATGATACTAGACCCATACGATGGGCGATGAATATTCCCACATTCATCGATGTTTGACATCAAGATCATATACGGGTGCTCAGTGGTGACTGGGTACACTGGACGGACTCACCGAGAACTCCTATACGGAATTATATCTATCGTCGGATAGCAGTTCTCAGGTGACACTGGTACAGGTTAGTCTGTAGACCTGAAATCGTCATAGAGTCTTGTGTGCTCTCCCACTGTACTTTGATTGCCACCCTACCACGGCTCTACTGAGTCGTGCAAACAGGTGGCCGTTGGGTACAGTCCCGAGACACACGAAGGCAATAAGCGATAGGAGGGGTTTCGTCTCTCCCGGTATTGGGAGTTGTTGCTGTGCTGTGCCCGACTGGTTATATCAGTAAGTCCCTGGCCAGGGCTGCTGAGATTTGCTGATAAGTGTTATCAGTAGTTTCTCGATCTGTTATAGACCATTCACCGGCACGACTTATTGAGTTATTGGGGTCGACGTGACCATCCCTAGGCTCGATATGCAGCATATCTGATGAAGAGACCGGACTGTACGGTAGTGTTGCCGGTTGGCTCGACGGGAGTTGTAGCAGGTTCGCTTGTTTTCTTCTGATCGCTCAATACCCGAGTGGCCGTTACGTTTAGCTGACCGCTTGCGGCTTGGGGGTGCTTGATATGATCATCACCCTCTGCCGGCGTATTGACGAGTCTTAGAGTCCCACACAGGAGTTACCTAGTCCAGGCGAAACGTTGTGGTGCGCGTATGCGATATGCGCATGGACCCCATTAAAATGCGCGTATACGATACCGTACATTGATCGGGCGGCTTGCTTTTGGTAGGGTCATATGTGATATGGCCGGATTGATAAATCAAGTGTTGATTTATCATTTAACCATTAGTTTTCTCACTTAAAACCTTTTCTTGGATGATGGATGTGTGCATGCATGTATGTTTTTCTTTCTTTCTTTCTTACTAGTTTCATACACATATGGATGTGCATATATACCTACATACACCCATCTATCATGGTTGTTTACACATGGAAATGGTGGCAATATAAGACTCACACCATGGATAAATGGATGGATTATTATTTGATTTTGTGTTTAAAACAAAATACTAAAGAAAAGGATAATTCTTGCTAGCTTCTACACTCTTCTTTAAACCTAACCAAGCTCACCTACCACTAACCATGAGCTATCCTTCTCTTTGTGTTTTAAAACTCAAGTTAAATAATGTCTCCATCACTTAACCATGGTTTGAAGTGAGAAGAAATAAAATATATAAAGATATATTTCATTTCTTTTCTACGGTTATCATTTTACTCTTGTTAAAAGAAAGCTACCATCTTCATCCTCCTTCACCATTTGCTCTCTAGTTTTTTTCTAGTGAGTAAAACACACATAAAGAAAGGTTTTTGAAGTGAGAATCTAAACCACAACATCATTCTACACAAGTTTAGCCAACATGTTTAGAGTGTTCTCTTCGTTTCTCATCGTGATAATCGAAGTTGCGAGCTTGGACGAGGAACTCCGGGTGGATCGTCGTGGACGTGAAAGGACTTCAAGAGGACCTTCTTCCAACACCCAAGAGACCAAAGAGTCCAGCGAAAGGGAGTTACAAAGGTTGTAGTCTCGAAACCCTAGTTTTTATTGGCTTTAACTTTCGAAACCCTAATTTTCTAGGATCGATTCCTTTGTATGCTTGTTTAGCACCATAAAAATCTAAACTTTGAGACATGTGATGCTTCAAAACTCTACATAGGGTGCTAGGCAAACCTTTCATTGGTATCAGAGCTACTAGGCATTGGATGTCGATGTAACATTTTAAAAATAATTAAATAAATAATTAAATGAATAAAAGTGTTTAAGTGAATTTTAGGATTTTCGGTAAAGTAAAATGTATTTTTCGTAAAACCAAACCGTGATTGTTTTTCACTATAAATTTAAAAATATCTATTTTAATTATGAAATTACTAGTAAATAGTGTTTATTTAGCCACTTATAAATTTTTGGTTTAATAAAATATTTTTCCTAAATTAATTATTTTAAATATTAACATAAGCTTTATTTTTACACTAAATTAGTGTAAATTACAAATTTAAATGGTTTTAATTTGTAAAAATAAACCATGGCACATTAGAATTTAGTGTGTATCATGCAAAATTTATTTGCAAATTTTGCCTTGTTTCTAGATCTTTCTTGAGTTATTTTAGAAAAGAATTAAAAGAAAATGAATAAAGCATGAAAAGACATTAAGATGATGACATTTTGGAGAAGTTTCTACACCATTTCTCATGTGTTTCTCCCTCTTCCCCTTATTGTGGCCGGCCTCCCCATCACCATGGCTGCCCCCCCCCCATTTTCCACCTCATTTTTATTCAAAAATCATCAAAAATACATCAAAAATTCAATTAAAATTTCACAAAATCCTATCTAATTCATACCCTTTATTCCTTACTCATTTTTACATGGATTTTGGAGATGGAAAGCATGCATTTTGGAGGCTCATTTCTTGTTTGGATTTCATATTTTGGGAGGTATAATTTCTTTCTTTTGATTTATTGTTTTAGATGTTCATTTAAGCTTAACTAGATTTAAAGAATTAATTCTATGTTTTTTTTTTAAATTCAAGTTAGGGTTTGTAAATTCAAGTTAGGATTTTTGTTAATTATTTAGGGTTATAATAGTTAGTTTAACACTTTTGGAATTGGAAAATCTTGCATGATTGTTGAATTGTAAATTTTTCATTGGAAATTGTTTAAATTAGGAAATTTTGCTAACTAGGTTTCTATAAAACCAAATTATTGGTGAAATAAATCTCAATTAATATTGGTAATACTAGATTTTGGTCTTAATAAGAGTATTAACTTGTTGGTAGAATGGAAAACTTAAATTGATTGCTAGTTTCTATGGATAATTGATAAATTGTGATAAAAATTGCTATTTTTGTAAACTAGATTTTAGAAATTCCTATATAAATGAGATTAAAAATATAATTATGGTTTCATTATATCATTATCATCATGAATTGTGGTTTAAGTCATTAAGTTATGCAAAATCATGTTTTGTGGTGGAATTGTGGTATTTTGCTTGAAAAAAGGTTGAAAATTGTTAAAGGGTGCAAACTAGAAATTTCAAATTTATACAAATTTATGTAATAAAAATATAGTAATAGTTTGTATAGTCTAGTTATGCTATTTAATGAGTTTTATGACCATTGGTTTCATTTAAATGTCAAGTTTCGATGAAAAACGGTAAATTGGCATTTTCGGGTTTTTCGAAAACGGACGATTTGATCGATTTTAGTGTTTCGATGAATTTGATCATGTTTTACAATATAAGTAATGTGTTTTAAAACTACAAGTTGTTTGATGATGTTATCTCGATCCATCGGAGTTTGTACGCCGATATCGAGCGGTATTTGGTTCTTTTGCGTGGACGGGACATAGGTTTTAACCTGTGCTTGTTCTTCGTATCGTTTGACTTTTGTATGTGATTCGGTTTACGATGCTATTTATATGTTTGCGTCTAGGTACCCTCACGTGGACTGCAGGCGATGAAGAGGAGGATGGCGACACTGTCTTCGGCAGACATGGACCAGGTGAGTAGATGCATATCTACGGGGGGAAGTCGGGTGGATGGCGTTTAGCACCCCCGCAACGTAGAATAGGAATAGTACTTATTGACATTAGGAAACCAGACGTGACCCTAGTAGGACCCTAGTATTGACCCTAGGCTGGACTAGACCGATTTAGGGAAAACTATATCAGAGGATGAGTACCTTGGAAGAGGTTCGTAGGTTTCAGATAGAAACACACCCGCACACATACTGAAAATCGACATGTGGTACGTGTATGTGTATATATATAGAAATAGGTATAGGTATATACATATATATACAACACATATAGGTGATTCAGTGATGTGATATGATATCCGAGGTATGATGAAACAGTATAACTGGGCTTGATGCCGTGATTTTTGACTATACAGTCGTAATAAAGTGTTCGCGGATCATTAGGGAATGAGATAATGAACTTGAATATATAAATTACAAAGAGTGGTGGTGATATTGATGTACATGGGACGCTAGAATAGTACTCGGACTGTAACTTGTGACTGATTACGATATGATATATGTATAACTTGATTTCGACATTATATTGGTGTGACCTGATGCCGATATCATATGAGTATGACTTAATCACAATATGATACATATGACATTATACGAATGAGGAGACACCTAGGAGATACTTGACCGTACCCCGACATTGGGATGCCGTACGATGGATTTTACCGTACGAGGCTTAGATTTGATGATTGATCCGCACTCTTGATTCGAGGAAGCCGTACTACGTACGTGACGCTGTTGAGGCGGGATCGCCGACTATTAGAGATATTGATTCAGACCTTAGGTAGACTCTAGTTTCTTACTGACTAGTCTATTAGGTTTAGTTCCTTAGGATGTTAGATGGACACTGGTTTAGGTTCGACTCACATAGTGGTAGTTGTACTCGTATCTCGCAGAGGAGCGGATAATGCACGTCTGTATTTACATTCATACTGTAATCATCATAGTGCATGTCTTTTATATGTTGCTATAAACAGTATAAACCTTACCTGTTAGGACACCAGCACCATTACCGATGATGCGCATATTCCACGCACACTTATTTGCCGGCTCACACACATCATCATCGGTAATTGCTATGTCACGTACACTTTAGATCATATTATCTTTTATTGATAGAATCAGTTAACAACTAAACCGATATAATATTGTGATTACTCTCTAATGTTAGTATAAACATGATAATCATTACTTAGACATTCATGCATTCATATTTTCATGTTATCGCACAGTATTATGAGCATATGCTGACACTTATCATATACTTACTCACGATTTTGAGATTTGGATTTCTGTGAGATTTCTGGATTTTTGGGGAAAACCGCAAGAATATATAAAAACTTCTCTCTCTCTCCTCCTCTCTTTTTAAAATAAGATGCGGTTTTCTCGTGATGTATGTGTCGTCCACCATGAGTATTTCATGTTTTCCGATGGATTTCGAGACCCGATTCGAGGAGTGGATGAACCGTCTCGGGTATATGGTGGGCCCGGTATGGTACCCCGGGGCAAGAAGATCGAGTTGTAGACGATGAGCCTGGCAGGGGAAGGCTACCTACCGGTGATGTCTGGCGCGGCGGATATCCGGAGGATACCGACCGTTGTCGTGGGATTTGATGATATGGGCCGATCCGGACTGACGGAGCCCGACATATTGATACTTGAGGTTACTTGTGTTGTGTCGATGCTTGACACGGATTTCCATGGATTTCATTGTTGAGATTTCAGATGCTTATACACACTTTACTATGATAACGGCTAAAGGTTCTCATACATATATATCTGGATTTCAGGATTTGTGACTTTACATTCATGGTGCATGCATTTCATTTCATATGACTTAGTACTATATGAGGCACTGACACGACACGGAGTATTTGCACTTACACTTAGTATTACCCTGCTATTACTAGATGTTTGGGATATAGTAGTGTATTATTATGACCTAGGATAGCGTCGTGCATTCGATTTCTTTTCGTAGATGTCTTCTACTCACGAGTTGGCAACTCACCCCCGTTATGCCAAATTCTTTACAGGTTCGATGTACAGGTTTCCCGTGGCAGCTTGTTGGCACATCTTTTCTTCAGGGTGATTTGCACGGTAGGTTGGTTCACTTGTATCCGAACCACCATTGTACTTTTATTCATTCATTTGTATATAGTAAGCTCCATCAACCATATTTGTATTACTTGATAAGTTATTGGACCAGTCTTTTACTTCGACCTTAGAGTCGCGCCTGTATTATTCTGATCTGGTGGTTTTGTTTTCTTTTGAGTTTGAGCCTCGCCTTCTGGCGTTGTATATTATTGTGCTTGTTGTGGTTGTTTCCGCCTGTTGGCGTTGATCTAGCTCCCGTTTGGGGATGCTTTTTATTGTTTATGCATATTATACCTGTTGTAGCCCGTTTGGGGGCCAGTTTTTACAGAGGAGACTCTGCCGAAATTTTTGGGAAAATTTGATGTTGTTTTTAAACTTGTATTCTACATGTTTTCTTCTTCTTCTTCTTCTTCTTTTATGGTTTAGATTTCTGGGCTTCGGCTTACTTAGGTTACGTTGCGCCTCTAGACGTTTCGTAATCTAAGTGCCGGTCACGTTCCGTACTTTCGGGTCGTGACAAAGTTGGTATCAGAGCGCTAGGTTTAACCTTGTATAAGTCTAGTTGACCCTTGGTTGATGGAGTAGGCGAGTTAGGTAGAGTAACGTACCGTGGGTATGGTCCGCGGCATACTTACGATACGCTACTCTGCTTAAGGAGCCCTAGGATTTACATTGTTTGCACCGTATTTCATTCGTTCCTTTGATCTATCTTCGTCAATGTCGGATGGTGGTTTCTGTTACCACGGGCAGAGGGAGATGCGGCTCGAATGCAGTAACCATTAGAGTATTGGTTATTCTTGAGGATTGAAGCATTGCTTAGCGTGCGGACGAAGGGTATTCACATGCCGTCCGGATGAAGTTAAAGGGTTCGAACGATTATCAGAAAACCATTTCCTAAGTTTAAAGTATTCGGAAGAACATGCAGGTATTTCGATGGACCCTCTAGAAGAATGAAACCCTAACTCGACATAATGACCACGAGAACGCCCTTGAACCTTAGGGTTTACGGCAGTTCCGCGGTGCCATTAGTGAGGCTTGGGTTTGCCCTTCTACAGCTGGATCATCGATGCTGGGGTATGTACCGGATATTTTTAAACTGTACTTGAGTGTTGAGCTCTCGGGGAATTATGGGATTTTGATGGATCGATCGAGAAGTTTAATGTAGTCCGGATATCAAGTGAAGGGATCGACTATGTGGGAGACTCTAGACATGAGTATTGCCGTTGGTAGCGCAGTCAGCACACCTATGAAAGAACGAGTTCGAAGCGGTCGACATCAGAGGAAAGAGGCGCACATTGACGATAGTATTTACGATTGTGATTTAGTGATTTGAATTTCCTATTTTCGTTGATTGGATTTTTGTATTTTGAAGACTTTGTTCTACGATTGGTATTTCCTGTGTGTACCTTCATTCTATCTGTGTTTCTTATATCAGTCGTATTGATGTGGTTTAGTACGCACCCAGTACACTTGATTTGGTTTTATATATTTTTTTGAGATTTTTGATTTGATTTCGTGCATAGGGGTTACACGTAATTTTGACATATGTTTCGACCTAATTTTCATGCATTTTTGTGCTGTGATTTCGATTTTGATATTCAATGTATGTTTTCGTGCTCCATGTGCACCTGATTAGGATTCTTGCGCATACTTGGCGCACTTGATGCGATTTTGTGCACACCAGATGCACTAAATCAGGGTTTTGTGCAGATTAGATGCACCTGATAGTGAGTCGTGCACGCCCGTTGCACTTGACAGATGTTTTTGGTGCACACCTGTTGCACTTAGTTTTGTTTTGTGGGTATTCATGGTTTCTGCATTTGGTTTCGATTTCAATGCGCACCGGACGCACATGACATTTTATTGATGTGATTGGGATTGATTTTAGTTTGAGCAGTATGTTTTCATGATCATTATTATTTGAGTTAGTAACCAGGCCGGACGTGTATGTTAAATAAAAGATATATATATAGCTATATTTTTAAAAATTTAAACGTCCGCTATTTAGACCGTGACACGTGCATTGCACGGCGATTTTCAAGAAGGGGTTTTTGTATGCTGCTTTATTATGATGATTCGGCGATTTTACTAGGATTCGAACTATATATAAGTTATAGATTGATGTATATTATGATGGTTTTCACATTGGGTTATGATATTTCATTATCGCCATAACTCCGATGATTGCGTCATGCTTGACGGAGTTGATTTTCGTTATGTATTAATGATTTCGGAGCCCCGACGATTTGAGTATTTTGCTAAATGTTTTAGTATTTGGAAGGGGAGTGTTAATTTAAATTCGGGGACCGAATTTCCTAAAGGGGGGAAGATTGTAACATTTTAAAAATAATTAAATAAATAATTAAATGAATAAAAGTGTTTAAGTGAATTTTAGGATTTTCGGTAAAGTAAAATGTATTTTTCGTAAAACCAAACCGTGATTGTTTTTCACTATAAATTTAAAAATATCTATTTTAATTATGAAATTACTAGTAAATAGTGTTTATTTAGCCACTTATAAATTTTTGGTTTAATAAAATATTTTTCCTAAATTAATTATTTTAAATATTAACATAAGCTTTATTTTTACACTAAATTAGTGTAAATTACAAATTTAATTGGTTTTAATTTGTAAAAATGAACCATGGCACATTAGAATTTAGTGTGTATCATGCAAATTTTATTTGCAAATTTTTCCTTGTTTCTAGATCTTTCTTGAGTTATTTTAGAAAAGAATTAAAAGAAAATTAATAAAGCATGAAAAGACATTAAGATGATGACATTTTGGAGAAGTTTCTACACCATTTCTCATGTGTTTCTCCCTCTTCCCCTTATTGTGGCCGGCCTCCCCATCACCATGGCTGCCCCCCCCCATTTTCCACCTCATTTTTATTCAAAAATCATCAAAAATACATCAAAAATTCAATTAAAATTTCACAAAATCCTATCTAATTCATACCCTTTATTCCTTACTCATTTTTACATGGATTTTGGAGATGGAAAGCATGCATTTTGGAGGCTCATTTCTTGTTTGGATTTCATATTTTGGGAGGTATAATTTCTTTCTTTTGATTTATTGTTTTAGATGTTCATTTAAGCTTAACTAGATTTAAAGAATTAATTCTATGTTTTTTTTTTAAAATTCAAGTTAGGGTTTGTAAATTCAAGTTAGGATTTTTGTTAATTATTTAGGGTTATAATAGTTAGTTTAACAATTTTGGAATTGGAAAATCTTGCATGATTGTTGAATTGTAAATTTTTCATTGGAAATTGTTTAAATTAGGAAATTTTGCTAACTAGGTTTCTATAAAACCTAATTATTGGTGAAATAAATCTCAATTAATATTGGTAATACTAGATTTTGGTCTTAATAAGAGTATTAACTTGTTGGTGGAATGGAAAACTTAAATTGATTGCTAGTTTCTATGGATAATTGATAAATTGTGATAAAAATTGCTATTTTTGTAAACTAGATTTTAGAAAATGAGATTAAAAATATAATTATGGTTTCATTATATCATTATCATCATGAATTGTGGTTTAAGTCATTAAGTTATGCAAAATCATGTTTTGTGGTGGAATTGTGGTATTTTGCTTGAAAAAAGGTTGAAAATTGTTAAAGGGTGCAAACTAGAAATTTCAAATTTATACAAATTTATGTAATAAAAATATAGTAATAGTTTGTATAGTCTAGTTATGCTATTTAATGAGTTTTATGACCATTGGTTTCATTTAAATGTCAAGTTTCGATGAAAAACGGTAAATTGGCATTTTCGGGTTTTTCGAAAACGGACGATTTGATCGATTTTAGTGTTTCGATGAATTTGATCATGTTTTACAATATAAGTAATGTGTTTTAAAACTACAAGTTGTTTGATGATGTTATCTCGATCCATCGGAGTTTGTACGCCGATATCGAGCGGTATTTGGTTCTTTTGCGTGGACGGGACATAGGTTTTAACCTGTGCTTGTTCTTCGTATCGTTTGACTTTTGTATGTGATTCGGTTTACGATGCTATTTATATGTTTGCGTCTAGGTACCCTCACGTGGACTGCAGGCGATGAAGAGGAGGATGGCGACACTGTCTTCGGCAGACATGGACCAGGTGAGTAGATGCATATCTACGGGGGGAAGTCGGGTGGATGGCGTTTAGCACCCCCGCAACGTAGAATAGGAATAGTACTTATTGACATTAGGAAACCAGACGTGACCCTAGTAGGACCCTAGTATTGACCCTAGGCTGGACTAGACCGATTTAGGGAAAACTATATCAGAGGATGAGTACCTTGGAAGAGGTTCGTAGGTTTCAGATAGAAACACACCCGCGCACACACTGAAAATCGACATGTGGTACGTGTATGTGTATATATATAGAACTAGGTATAGGTATATACATATATATACAACACATATAGGTGATTCAGTGATGTGATATGATATCCGAGGTATGATGAAACAGTATAACTGGGCTTGATGCCGTGATTTTTGACTATACAGTCGTAATAAAGTGTTAGCGGATCATTAGGGAATGAGATAATGAACTTGAATATATAAATTACAAAGAGTGGTGGTGATATTGATGTACATGGGACGTTAGAATAGTACTCGGACTGTAACTTGTGACTGATTACGATATGATATATGTATAACTTGATTTCGACATTATATTGGTGTGACCTGATGCCGATATCATATGAGTATGACTTAATCACAATATGATACATATGACATTATACGAATGAGGAGACACCTAGGAGATACTTGACCGTACCCCGACATTGGGATGCCGTACGATGGATTTTACCGTACGAGGCTTAGATTTGATGATTGATCCGCACTCTTGATTCGAGGAAGCCGTACTACGTACGTGACGCTGTTGAGGCGGGATCGCCGACTATTAGAGATATTGATTCAGACCTTAGGTAGACTCTAGTTTCTTACTGACTAGTCTATTAGGTTTAGTTCCTTAGGATGTTAGATGGACACTGGTTTAGGTTCGACTCACATAGTGGTAGTTGTACTCGTATCTCGCAGAGGAGCGGATAATGCACGTCTGTATTTACATTCATACTGTAATCATCATGGTGCATGTCTTTTATATGTTGCTATAAACAGTATAAACCTTACCTGTTAGGACACCAGCACCATTACCGATGATGCGCATATTCCACGCACACTTATTTGCCGGCTCACACACATCATCATCGGTAATTGCTATGTCACGTACACTTTAGATCATATTATCTTTTATTGATAGAATCAGTTAACAACTAAATCGATATAATATTGTGATTACTCTCTGATGTTAGTATAGACATGATAATCATTACTTAGACATTCATGCATTCATATTTTCATGTTATCGCACAGTATTATGAGCATATGCTGACACTTATCATATACTTACTCACGATTTTGAGATTTGGATTTCTGTGAGATTTCTGGATTTTTGGGGAAAACCGCAAGAATATATAAAAACTTCTCTCTCTCTCCTCCTCTCTTTTTAAAATAAGATGCGGTTTTCCCGTGATGTATGTATCGTCCACCATGAGTATTTCATGTTTTCTGACGGATTTCGAGACCCGATTCGAGGAGTGGATGAACCGTCTCGGGTACATGGTGGGCCCGGTATGGTACCCCGGGGCAAGAATATCGAGTTGTAGACGATGAGCCTGGCAGGGGAAGGCTACCTACCGGTGATGTCTGGCGCGGCGGATATCCGGAGGATACCGACCGTTGTCGTGGGATTTGATGATATGGGCCGATCCGGACTGACGGAGCCCGACATATTGATACTTGAGGTTACATGTGTTGTGTCGATGCTTGACACGGATTTCCATGGATTTCATTGTTGAGATTTCAGATGCTTATACACACTTTACTATGATAACGGCTAAAGGTTCTCATACATATGTATCTGGATTTCAGGATTTGTGACTTTACATTCATGGTGCATGCATTTCATTTCATATGACTTAGTACTATATGAGGCACTGACACGACACGGAGTATTTGCACTTACACTTAGTATTACCCTGCTATTACTAGATGTTTGGGATATAGTAGTGTATTATTATGACCTAGGATAGCGTCGTGCATTCGATTTCTTTTCGTAGATGTCTTCTACTCACGAGTTGGCAACTCACCCCCGTTATGCCAAATTCTTTACAGGTTCGATGTACAGGTTTCCCGTGGCAGCTTGTTGGCACATCTTTTCTTCAGGGTGATTTGCACGGTAGGTTGGTTCACTTGTATCCGAACCACCTTTGTACTTTTATTCATTCATTTGTATATAGTAAGCTCCATCAACCATATTTGTATTACTTGATAAGTTATTGGACCAGTCTTTTACTTCGACCTTAGAGTCGCGCCTGTATTATTCTGATCTGGTGGTTTTGTTTTCTTTTGAGTTTGAGCCTCGCCTTCTGGCGTTGTATATTATTGTGCTTGTTGTGGTTGTTTCCGCCTGTTGGCGTTGAGCTAGCTCCCGTTTGGGGATGCTTTTTATTGTTTATGCATATTATACCTGTTGTAGCCCGTTTGGGGGCCAGTTTTTACAGAGGAGACTCTGCCGAAATTTTTGGGAAAATTTGATGTTGTTTTTAAACTTGTATTCTACATGTTTTCTTCTTCTTCTTCTTCTTCTTTTATGGTTTAGATTTCTGGGCTTCGGCTTACTTAGGTTACGTTGCGCCTCTAGACGTTTCGTAATCTAAGTGCCGGTCACGTTCCGTACTTTCGGGTCGTGACAAAGTCGGTATCAGAGCGCTAGGTTTAACCTTGTATAAGTCTAGGTGACCCTTGGTTGTATAAGTCTAGGTGACCCATGGTTGATGGAGTAGGCGAGTTAGGTAGAGTAACGTACCGTGGGTATGGTCCGCGGCATACTTACGATACGCTACTCTGCTTAAGGAGCCCTAGGATTTACATTGTTTGCACCGTATTTCATTCGTTCCTTTGATCTATCTTCGTCAATGTCGGATGGTGGTTTCTGTTACCACGGGCAGAGGGAGATGTGGCTCGAATGCAGTAACCATTAGAGTATTGGTTATTCTTGAGGATTGAAGCATTGCTTAGCGTGCGGACGAAGGGTATTCACATGCCGTCCGGATGAAGTTAAAGGGTTCGAACGATTATCAGAAAACCATTTCTTAACTTTAAAGTATTCGGAAGAACATGCAGGTATTTCGATGGACCCTCTAGAAGAATGAAACCCTAACTCGACATAATGACCACGAGAACGCCCTTGAACCTTAGGGTTTACGGCAGTTCCGCGGTGCCATTAGTGAGGCTTGGGTTTGCCCTTCTACAGCTGGATCATCGATGCTGGGGTATGTACCGGATATTTTTAAACTGTACTTGAGTGTTGAGCTCTCGGGGAATTATGGGATTTTGATGGATCGATCGAGAAGTTTAATGTAGTCCGGATATCAAGTGAAGGGATCGACTATGTGGGAGACTCTAGACATGAGTATTGCCGTTGGTAGCGCAGTCAGCACACCTATGAAAGAACGAGTTCGAAGCGGTCGACATCAGAGGAAAGAGGCGCACATTGACGATAGTATTTACGATTGTGATTTAGTGATTTGAATTTCCTATTTTCGTTGATTGGATTTTTGTATTTTCAAGACTTTGTTCTACGATTGGTATTTCCTGTGTGTACCTTCATTCTATCTGTGTTTCTTATATCAGTCGTATTGATGTGGTTTAGTACGCACCCAGTACACTTGATTTGGTTTTATATATTTTTTTGAGATTTTTGATTTGATTTCGTGCATAGGGGTTACACGTAATTTTGACATATGTTTCGACCTAATTTTCATGCATTTTTGTGCTGTGATTTCGATTTTGATATTCAATGTATGTTTTCGTGCTCCATGTGCACCTGATTAGGATTCTTGCGCATACTTGGCGCACTTGATGCGATTTTGTGCACACCAGATGCACTAAATCGGGGTTTTGTGCAGATTAGATGCACCTGATAGTGAGTCGTGCACGCCCGTTGCACTTGACAGATGTTTTTGGTGCACACCTGTTTCACTTAGTTTTGTTTTGTGGGTATTCATGGTTTCTGCATTTGGTTTCGATTTCAGTGCGCACCGGACGCACATGACATTTTATTGATGTGATTGGGATTGATTTTAGTTTGAGCAGTATGTTTTCATGATCATTATTATTTGAGTTAGTAACCAGGCGAGACGTGTATGTTAAATAAAAGATATATATATAGCTATATTTTTAAAATTTTAAACGTCCGCTATTTAGACCGTGACACGTGCATTGCACGGCGATTTTCAAGAAGGGGTTTTTGTATGCTGCTTTATTATGATGATTCGGCGATTTTACTAGGATGCGAACTATATATAAGTTATAGATTGATGTATATTATGATGGTTTTCATATTGGGTTATGATATTTCATTATCGCCATAACTCCGATGATTGCGTCATGCTTGACGGAGTTGATTTTCGTTATGTATTAATGATTTCGGAGCCCCGACGATTTGAGTATTTTGCTAAATGTTTTAGTATTTGGAAGGGGAGTGTTAATTTAAATTCGGGGACCGAATTTCCTAAAGGGGGGAAGATTGTAACATTTTAAAAATAATTAAATAAATAATTAAATGAATAAAAGTGTTTAAGTGAATTTTAGGATTTTCGGTAAAGTAAAATGTATTTTTCGTAAAACCAAACCGTGATTGTTTTTCACTATAAATTTAAAAATATCTATTTTAATTATGAAATTACTAGTAAATAGTGTTTATTTAGCCACTTATAAATTTTTGGTTTAATAAAATATTTTTCCTAAATTAATTATTTTAAATATTAACATAAGCTTTATTTTTACACTAAATTAGTGTAAATTACAAATTTAAATGATTTTAATTTGTAAAAATGAACCATGGCACATTAGAATTTAGTGTGTATCATGCAAAATTTATTTGCAAATTTTTCCTTGTTTCTAGATCTTTCTTGAGTTATTTTAGAAAAGAATTAAAAGAAAATGAATAAAGCATGAAAAGACATTAAGATGATGACATTTTGGAGAAGTTTCTACACCATTTCTCATGTGTTTCTCCCTCTTCCCCTTATTGTGGCCGGCCTCCCCATCACCATGGCTGCCCCCCCCCCCCATTTTCCACCTCATTTTTATTCAAAAATCATCAAAAATACATCAAAAATTCAATTAAAATTTCACAAAATCCTATCTAATTCATACCGTTTATTCCTTACTCATTTTTACATGGATTTTGGAGATGGAAAGCTTGCATTTTGGAGGCTCATTTCTTGTTTGGATTTCATATTTTGGGAGGTATAATTTCTTTCTTTTGATTTATTGTTTTAGATGTTCATTTAAGCTTAACTAGATTTAAAGAATTAATTCTATGTTTTTTTTTAAAATTCAAGTTAGGGTTTGTAAATTCAAGTTAGGATTTTTGTTAATTATTTAGGGTTATAATAGTTAGTTTAACACTTTTGGAATTGGAAAATCTTGCATGATTGTTGAATTGTAAATTTTTCATTGGAAATTGTTTAAATTAGGAAATTTTGCTAACTAGGTTTCTATAAAACCTAATTATTGGTGAAATAAATCTCAATTAATATTGGTAATACTAGATTTTGGTCTTAATAAGAGTATTAACTTGTTGGTGGAATGGAAAACTTAAATTGATTGCTAGTTTCTATGGATAATTGATTAATTGTGATAAAAATTGCTATTTTTGTAAACTAGATTTTAGAAATTCCTATATAAATGAGATTAAAAATATAATTATGGTTTCATTATATCATTATCATCATGAATTGTGGTTTAAGTCATTAAGTTATGCAAAATCATGTTTTGTGGTGGAATTGTGGTATTTTGCTTGAAAAAAGGTTGAAAATTGTTAAAGGGTGCAAACTAGAAATTTCAAATTTATACAAATTTATGTAATAAAAATATAGTAATAGTTTGTATAGTCTAGTTATGCTATTTAATGAGTTTTATGACCATTGGTTTCATTTAAATGTCAAGTTTCGATGAAAAACGGTAAATTGGCATTTTCGGGTTTTTCGAAAACGGACGATTTGATCGATTTTAGTGTTTCGATGAATTTGATCATGTTTTACAATATAAGTAATGTGTTTTAAAACTACAAGTTGTTTGATGATGTTATCTCGATCCATCGGAGTTTGTACGCCGATATCGAGCGGTATTTGGTTCTTTTGCGTGGACGGGACATAGGTTTTAACCTGTGCTTGTTCTTCGTATCGTTTGACTTTTGTATGTGATTCGGTTTACGATGCTATTTATATGTTTGCGTCTAGGTACCCTCACGTGGACTGCAGGCGACGAAGAGGAGGATGGCGATACTGTCTTCGGTAGACATGGACCAGGTGAGTAGATGCATATCTACGGGGGGAAGTCGGGTGGATGGCGTTTAGCACCCCCGCAACGTAGAATAGGAATAGTACTTATTGACATTAGGAGACCAGACGTGACCCTAGTAGGACCCTAGTATTGACCCTAGGCTGGACTAGACCGATTTAGGGAAAACTATATCAGAGGATGAGTACCTTGGAAGAGGTTCGTAGGTTTCAGATAGAAACACACCCGTGCACACACTGAAAATCGAGATGTGGTACGTGTATGTGTATATATATAGAACTAGTATAGGTATATACATATATATACAACACATATAGGTGATTCAGTGATGTGATATGATATCCGAGGTATGATGAAACAGTATAACTGGGCTTGATGCCGTGATTTTTGACTATACAGTCGTAATAAAGTGTTAGCGGATCATTAGGGAATGAGATAATGAACTTGAATATATAAATTACAAAGAGTGGTGGTGATATTGATGTACATGGGACGCTAGAATAGTACTCGGACTGTAACTTGTGACTGATTACGATATGATATATGTATAACTTGATTTCGACATTATATTGGTGTGACCTGATGCCGATATCATATGAGTATGACTTAATCACAATATGATACATATGACATTATACAAATGAGGAGACACCTAGGAGATACTTGACCATACCCCGACATTGGGATGCCGTACGATGGATTTTACCGTACGAGCTTAGATTTGATGATTGATCCGCACTCTTGATTCGAGGAAGCCGTACTACGTACGTGACGCTGTTGAGGCGGGATCGCCGACTATTAGAGATATTGATTCAGACCTTAGGTAGACTCTAGTTTCTTACTGACTAGTCTATTAGGTTTAGTTCCTTAGGATGTTAGATGGACACTGGTTTAGGTTCGACTCACATAGTGGTAGTTGTACTCGTATCTCGCAGAGGAGCGGATAATGCACGTCTGTATTTACATTCATACTGTAATCATCATGGTGCATGTCTTTTATATGTTGCTATAAACAGTATAAACCTTACCTGTTAGGACACCAGCACCATTACCGATGATGCGCATATTCCACGCACACTTATTTGCCGGCTCACACACATCATCATCGGTAATTGCTATGTCACGTACACTTTAGATCATATTATCTTTTATTGATAGAATCAGTTAACAACTAAACCGATATAATATTGTGATTACTCTCTGATGTTAGTATAGACATGATAATCATTACTTAGACATTCATGCATTCATATTTTCATGTTATCGCACAGTATTATGAGCATATGCTGACACTTATCATATACTTACTCACGATTTTGAGATTTGGATTTCTGTGAGATTTCTGGATTTTTGGGGAAAACCGCAAGAATATATAAAAACTTCTCTCTCTCTCCTCCTCTCTTTTTAAAATAAGATGCGGTTTTCTCGTGATGTATGTGTCGTCCACCATGAGTATTTCATGTTTTCTGACGGATTTCGAGACCCGATTCGAGGAGTGGATGAACCGTCTCGGGTACATGGTGGGCCCGGTATGGTACCCCGGGGCAAGAATATCGAGTTGTAGACGATGAGCCTGGCAGGGGAAGGCTACCTACCGGTGATGTCTGGCGCGGCGGATATCCGGAGGATACCGACCGTTGTCGTGGGATTTGATGATATGGGCCGATCCGGACTGACGGAGCCCGACATATTGATACTTGAGGTTACATGTGTTGTGTCGATGCTTGACACGGATTTCCATGGATTTCATTGTTGAGATTTCAGATGCTTATACACACTTTACTATGATAACGGCTAAAGGTTCTCATACATATATATCTGGATTTCAGGATTTGTGACTTTACATTCATGGTGCATGCATTTCATTTCATATGACTTAGTACTATATGAGGCACTGACACGACACGGAGTATTTGCACTTACACTTAGTATTACCCTGCTATTACTAGATGTTTGGGATATAGTAGTGTATTATTATGACCTAGGATAGCGTCGTGCATTCGATTTCTTTTCGTAGATGTCTTCTACTCACGAGTTGGCAACTCACCCCCGTTATGCCAAATTCTTTACAGGTTCGATGTACAGGTTTCCCGTGGCAGCTTGTTGGCACATCTTTTCTTCAGGATGATTTGCACGGTAGGTTGGTTCACTTGTATCCGAACCACCATTGTACTTTTATTCATTCATTTGTATATAGTAAGCTCCATCAACCATATTTGTATTACTTGATAAGTTATTGGACCAGTCTTTTACTTCGACCTTAGAGTCGCGCCTGTATTATTCTGATCTGGTGGTTTTGTTTTCTTTTGAGTTTGAGCCTCGCCTTCTGGCGTTGTATATTATTGTGCTTGTTGTGGTTGTTTCCGCCTGTTGGCGTTGATCTAGCTCCCGTTTGGGGATGCTTTTTATTGTTTATGCATATTATACCTGTTGTAGCCCGTTTGGGGGCCAGTTTTTACAGAGGAGACTCTGCCGAAATTTTTGGGAAAATTTGATGTTGTTTTTAAACTTGTATTCTACATGTTTTCTTCTTCTTCTTCTTCTTCTTCTTTTATGGTTTAGATTTCTGGGCTTCGGCTTACTTAGGTTACGTTGCGCCTCTAGACGTTTCGTAATCTAAGTGCCGGTCACGTTCCGTACTTTCGGGTCGTGACAGTCGACCTATGGGGGGTTCTCACTGTGTGACAGTGTGGCGAAGCATAGGCTCTTACCCCCAGGGTGTCCCGAAACCGGAAGGTGTTCCGGCGGGTTGTAGTCCTCGCGAGGGGGCATGCGTAAAAAGTAGCGGCTGAGGGACCCGTTAGTGCCACGGCGACCCCATTGGATGGGGTAGCTGCCTGACCAACATTGGTATCAGAGCCGACCTAGAACATTAGGCGACACTTTTACGAAGTAAAAATCCCGATCAGACAAAAATACAACGTTTTGATACCCTCTCTGGACAAATTTTAAAATCTGACATTTTTCAGAATTAAAAATACTTAAAAATTACAGCAGGAAAAACTAAGAACAACAGTGAAATTCGATGACCTGAACAGCATAAACCGCCGTGGAACCGCCGCATTTCCTGGCTTAGGCCGCGGTTACGCGGCCATACAGAGGCATCATTGGATAAAATTTCCACTGTAATTCTTATATCTGCTTGTACAGTATTTTAGGTATGTTTAATCTGAAAATAGCACTGTATTTTTTGGAGATGGTTTTGGACGCGTAGATTCGATCGGAATTTTCATTTCGTTGCTTTTCCGGGTAAATTAGAAAGTATTGAAGTGTTTGAACGAGTATCATTTGCTCACTATTCACGGGGTTTAAATACTTTGGAGATACGTGCAAGTCTTTTTGTGGCGGTCTCTCTAGAAGACAACAAACCTTAACTCGATTATGTGACTGTCTTGAACTGCCCTTTGAACCTTAGGGTTTGGGGCAGTACGGCGTGCCACATGTAAGGCGTTGGCTTGACCCTTCTACGGCTGGACCGCTACTACTGTGTCACACTCCGGATTTTTGAACCCTGCTCAAGTGTTGAGCTTTAGTGAATCTTGGGTACTTGATCGTTCGTTCGAAAACTTTAATACTGTCTGTTTATCTGGAATGTGAAACAATATGTGGAATTCATATAGTTTAGGCATGAAATACGAAATATGTGATATTTCGTATTTATGATGTCTAAAGAGAATGTGGATTCCAAATATTGTAGATTTACACTTTCTTTTCTGTGACCGTAAGTGTAGTATGTTCGATATCTCCGGTTTCGTTGCTATACATCAACGACAATTGGGATATGCATACTTACTTACGTTGATGATATGAGCTATTATGTGTTGCTGAGATATGATGTGCAGGATTGTCGCGATTGAATAGCCGGGTTTTTTTTTATGTGAGATGAGAGTTTTATATTTTCATTCATGTAAATTCAAATGTAATGTAATATTCTTTTATTTGGGGCACTTCCGGGTTGAGGTTGTGTCACCAGTGTTGTATATTATTTACTTTTCCGCATTAGGATGGACCCAAGGAGGGGAGCACAGGTGACCGGGTTCTGGGGTTCAGTGGGAGGCCATCTCGAGGAGTCGAGACCGGGTCTTCTAAACTCCAGAATTGGTAGGGTCACTTGCCGCTCTCGTAGGGGTCCACGGTGTGGGCTTGGCTATTCATCGCGACTGTGGAATCCGTATTTTCTATTCTGGCTAAATACTAAATACGGACGTCCTAGTATATCCCACTTTATATCTATGTTTCTGCTGCCTGTGTTCTGTGATATCTGAGACGAATGACATATTATATATATGATATATAGTAGACGTTGCTTATGTTTTACACCCGCGCTAGTCCCGTCTCGGTATGCCGTTAGTTAAGTAACCTAACGGTGCATAACGGAACATTGCGGAGAATGCGGATGGCATAAGCGTAGGTGTTATTTTCGTTTCTTTTCTGTGATTGGCTTAAGGACTTAAATGATGGGATTACATTAATATGATTAATGTAAAGAAAATAAACCTAAAAAGATGTTGTAGAATCAGATTTGAAAACTACTCGGCTATTTATGAAAAAGCTATATTTCAAAACTGCGGAGCTTAAGCCACTCCTTTTGAAAACCATTTGATTCTACAACGATATCAAGCTCAAAGCATTAAAGAGTTTCTTAAAAATCATCCGCAACCCTCCGTCATTTTAGGAATTAGAGTACTTAGTATTCGTGCTACGTTTGTTGATCTTAGCCAAGGCGTAGTGTACGGTAGCTAAGTGATGTCTTCCTACAAATGCATATGATGCAGATTAATTAGGACGGGCATATGACTTTGTTGACCTTAGCCAAGGGTCATGTGAACGGGTCTAATTAATCAAGAAATGACGGGTTGAGCTTGACTAGTACTCGTGATTTGTTGACCTTAGCCAAGGTCACGAGTACTAGGGGTAAAAACCATATCGGGAATTTCAATAGTTGAAATTTGCAATGAGATTGCATACCTTCCATGTGATGGTTGGATCCCGATCCCACTGTGGGCAATAGTTGCTCCTAGGAGAGTTTTGCAGTTTACAATTAGCTAACTCATTAGGTGTCTAGAAAGGTGTTAACGGGGCTCCGCCTATGGGAAAACGAGGTTTACTCTAATTAGGTCCATGCGAAAGCACGGGGAACCTCCCACAAGTACCGACACTGGCCTGGCTGAACGGTTAGCAAAGTTGTAGACTGTAATTAATCCTGGCTAGTTTTTCTTTTTAAGGTTTGAAAGAAAAACTCGATAAAAGCAGTGGGAAACATCGATTAAACAAGATAATAACCAATCTGATCTATGCAAGAGCTTTCGCTGAGTGTATTCTTTTCTCTCTCTTAATGGCAGATACCCATGACTGGACTCAAGCTTCTACTAGATAAAAACAAATTGAATGGGACCAATTATAAAGACTGGCTGAGGAATCTGAAAATCGCCTTGACTTATGATAAAGTATCATATGTCCTCACGGCTTCAGCCCCGCCCGTCCCAGGTCCAAATCCTCAGTTGCGGACAAAGAAGTCCGCAAGACAAGGGACGCTGATTGTGCCACGGCCAAATGCCTCGCGCTTGCATCGATGGACAATACACATCAAAAGCAGCACGAGAATATGGACATTCAAACCATATTGCTCCATACAAAGGAGTTGTATGGAGAGCAATCCCGCGTATTGCGATACGAAGCATCAAAGAAATTGTTTCAGATGCGAATGGCCCCTGGCACACCAGTAGGAGACCATGTTCTGAAATGATAGCTCTTATAGAAGAGCTTGAGGACCTTGGATGGACGATGGACAATGAACAATATATAGATATTATTCTGCAGTCCCTCCCCTCCACCTTTGCTCAGTTCATAGTGAACTTCAACATGCATGGCATGGAGAAGGAACTCCCTGAACTCCTTAATATGTTAAGGAGTGCAGAGAGCACTAGGAAGTCAGTAAAAACTCCCGTTATGACTATTGGACAGTCTTCCTCTTCTCGCCCGAAAGCTAAGGCCAAGGAAAAGAAAAAGAAGAAACCCACTAATCCTAAGGGTGGAGTTAAAAAGGTGAAGGGAAAGGAAAAGTCCAAGGCTGGAGACTCGGGGAAGGGTGAATGTTTTCATTGCCACAAGACAGGACATTGGAAGCGCAACTGCACGGAGTACTTAAGTCTCAAGAAGAAGCATGGTGATGCTTCTGCTTCAGGTGCGTTTGTGACAGAAAACTGTTTTTCAATAAACTCTGCTTCCTAGGTATTAGATACCGGTTCAGGTTCTCACATTTGCAATTCTATGCAGGGGCTGAGAAATAGCAAAGTTTTGAAGACAGGTGACCATACTCTCCCCGTTAGAAATGGTTCCAATGTACATACAGTTGCAGTGGGAGAGTATCACTTGGGGTTGCCATCTGGATGTATTTTGGTTTTGAATCCATATTATTTTGTACCAAGTATGCTATGTAATATAATATCCGTTTCTTTGTTGGACAATGAAGGATATAATTTTGTATTGCAGAACAATGTTATGAACATTCACCTGAATCAAATGTTGGTTGGGTATGGTACGCTTAATAACGGAATATATGTCCTAAATCAACACACAATTTTTGGTATACAAAACACTAATAAAAGAAAACTTTCAGAATTAAATGAAGCTTTTCTTTGGCACTGTAGACTTGGTCATATTAACGAAACAAGACTAAACAAGTTACACAAAGATGGATATTTAAACTCTTTTGAATATAAATCTTATGCGACTTGCCAGTCTTGTATCAAGGGTAAAATGACCAAAACTCCGTTTACCGGACACGGAGAAAGAGCTACTCAGCTCCTAGGCCTCATACATAGTGATGTATGTGGGCCAATGTCTACACAGGCTAGAGGCGGTTTTTCATACTTCATTACATTCACTGACGATTTCTCAAGATTCGGTCATGTATTTTTATTAAAGCACAAGTCCGAAGCTTTCGAGAAATTCATTGAATATAAACAAGAAGTAGAAAAACAAACCGGCTTGAGTATCAAGATGCTTCGATCAGATCGAGGTGGTGAGTATCTCAGTACAGAATTTGCAAACTTCCTAAAAGAGAATGGGATTCTCTCTCAGCTCACTCCCCCTAACACACCACACCACAACGGTGTGTCAGAACGACGGAATAGGACCCTATTAAATATGGTCCGGTCCATGATGAGTGACGCTGAGTTACCCGTCTCGTTTTGGGGGCATGCATTGGAGACTGCAGCATTTCTTCTAAACAGGGTTCCAACCAAAACCGTATCTACCACGCCATATGAGATATGGCATGGGAAGAGACCATCTCTTAAGAGAATTAAGATTTGGGGTTGCCCGACCTATGTTAAAAAGCAGAATCCGGACAAACTCGAGACACGGTCAGTTATGTGTAACTTTGTGGGATATCCAAAGAATTCTTATGGATATCTATTCTACCACAAAGAGGAACAAAAAGTGTTTGTTTCTCAACATGCCACATTCTTGGAAAAAGAGTTTTTCACAGATAAAGATGATGGCAAGGTGGTGGATCTAGAAGAGGTTCTAGAGACACAAACTACAAATGATGATTTGGTTGAACCGGCTGTTGCAACAGAAACTGAAGAACCTCGGCCACTCCGTAGGTCTGGTAGGACTTCTTGCCCACCGGAGAGGTACTACGGTTTCCTCATTGATGGTGACAGAGAAGACTGTATCATGGATGATGATGATCCTACCAGTTTTCAGCAAGCTATCACGAGTAGAGACTCTGTTAAGTGGCTGGATGCCAAGAGATCCGAAATGGAGTCTATGTACACCAACAAAGTATGGATTTTGGACGTTGTACCCCTTGGGGTAAAACCTGTGGGGTGCAAATAGATCTTTAAAAGAAAGATTGGTGTAGATGGGCAGGTAGAGACCTATAAGGCAAGACTTGTGGCGAAAGGCTTTCGTCAAAGACCAGGTTTGGACTATGACGAAACTTTTTCGCCCGTAGCCATGCTTAAATCCATTCGGATCCTACTTGCTATTGCTGCTCACTACGACTATGAAATCTGGCAGATGGACGTTAAAACAGCATTTCTAAATGGAGATTTAGAAGAATGCGTTTATATGGATCAGCCAGAGGGCTTCATTGACAGTGGGAGCAGCGGGAAAGCATGTAGATTGCTTAAATCCATATATGGGTTAAAGCAGGCATCTCGGAGTTGGAACATCTATTTCGATGATGTTATCAAAGAGTTTGATTTTATCAAAAATCCAGATGAACCTTGTGTTTATAAGAAGGCTGTAGGAAGAGCTGTCACATTCCTCGTATTGTACGTGGATGACATTCTTCTGATAGGAAATGATATTCCTATGCTACAGTCGGTCAAATATTTCTTATCACTAAGGTTCTCCATGAAGGACCTGGGTGATGCCACATACATCCTGGGCATAAGGATCTATAGGGATAGATCCAAAAAGTTATTGGGATTGTCCCAAACCAGGTACATTGACACCATCCTAAAAAGGTTTAGTATGGAAGACTCCAAGCGGGGTGCCTTACCCACTTGCCATGGGGTCACTCTCTCCAAGGATTCCTGTCCAAAGACCGATGAAGAGATCTCGCATGAGCGTTATACCCTATGCTTCGGCAGTAGGATCTATAATGTATGCGATGTTATGTACACGCCCAGATGTAGCTTATGCACTTAGTGTTGTAAGCAGGTATCAATCCAACCCAGGGGAGAACCACTGGACAACTGTGAAGAACATTCTTAAGTGCTTGCGAAGGACTAAAGAATTGTTCTTGGAGTATGGTAATGCAAATCTCCAAATGGAGGCCTTTACCGATTCGAGCTTCCAGAGCGATAAGGACGACAGCAAATCTATCTCTGGGTTTGTATTTACCCTCAACGGAGGGGAGGTAAGTTGGAAGAGTTCTAAACAGTATACCGTTGCAGACTCTACGATGGAAGCTGAGTACATTGCTGCGAATGATGCCGCCAAGGAAGCCGTCTGGATGAAGAAGTTCGTCTCGGAGCTAGGAGTAGTTCCAACCATTATTGATCCAATACCTTTGTATTGTGATAATAATGGGGCTATGGCGTTAGCCAAGGAGCCCAGATCCCATCAGCGGTCCAGACACATCCTGAGGCGTTTTCATTTGATCCGAGAGATTGTAGATCGTCGCGAGATCGAGATTAAGAGAGTAGACGCAAAGAATAACGCCGCGGATCCATTCACCAAGGCCCTCCCTCAGCCGCAGCATGAGCGACTTTTTGAGATGTTTGGTATGAGATACGCCAATAACTGGCCTTAGTGCAAGTGGGAGATTGTTGGATATATGTATGCCCTAGAGGACATTATATGATAGTGGATCTATTTGTACATGTATATATATATATATTCTGTATACATTCTTGCTCGACATGATAGTATGCTATCTGGTTCTTCTTTATCTGACATGTTGATTTGATCTTGCTTTTATTCATTCATACATGTTGATAAAGCCCTGAGGATATCGGCTTGACTGCTCTGATTATGATAGAGATCATACTAGTGGGACATCTGTAGTCTATAAGCATATCCTGGAAAGTCCCTAGTCGTAGGTATATCGAGATGGGGCATTGATATACCAGAGTAGACTAGCGTATATGATACTAGACCCATACGATGGGCGATGAATGTTCCCACATTCATCGATGTTTGACATCAAGATCATATACGGGTGCTCAGTGGTGACTGGGTACACTAGATGGACTCACCGAGAACTCCTATAGGGAATTATATCTATCGTCGGATAGCAGTTCTCAGGTGACACTGGTACAGGTTAGTCTGTAGACCCGAAATCGTCATAGAGTCTTGTGTGCTCTTACTGTACTTTGATTGCCACCCTACCACGGCTCTACTGAGTCGTGCAAACAGGTGGCCGTTGGGTACAGTCCCGAGACACACGAAGGCAATGAGCGATAGGAGGGGTTTCGTCTCTCCCAGTATTGGGAGTTGATGCTGTGCTGTGCCCGACTGGTTATATCAGTAAGTCCCTGGCCAGGGCTGCTGAGATTTGCTGATAAGTGTTATCAGTAGTTTCTCGATCTGTTATAGACCATTCACCGGCACGACTTATTGAGTTATTGGGGTCGACGTGACCATCCCTAGGCCCGATATGCAGCATATCTGACGAAGAGACCGGACTGTACGGTAGTGTTGCCGGTTGGCTCGACGGGAGTTGTAGCAGGTTCGCTTGTTTTCTTCTGATCGCTCAATACCCGGGTGGCCGTTACGTTTAGCAGACCGCTTGCGGCTTGGGGGTGCTTGATATGATCATCACCCTCTGCCGGCGTATTGACGAGTCTTAGAGTCCCACACAGGAGTTACCTAGTCCAGGCGAAACGTTGTGGTGCGCGTATGCGATACGCGCATGGACCCGATTAAAATGCGCGTATATGATACCGTACATTGATCGGGCGGCTTGCTTTTGGTAGGGTCATATGTGATATGGCCGGATTGATAAATCAAGTGGTGATTTATCATTTAACCATTAGTTTTCTCACTTAAAACCTTTTCTTGGATGATGGATGTGTGCATGCATGTATGTTTTTCTTTCTTTCTTTCTTACTAGTTTCATACACATATGGATGTGCATACATACATACTTACATACACCCATCTATCATGGTTGTTTACACATGGAAATGGTGGCAATATAAGACTCACACCATGGATAAATGGATGGATTATTATTTGATTTTGTGTTTAAAACAAAATACTAAAGAATAGGATAATTCTTGCTAGCTTCTACACTCTTCTTTAAACCTAACCAAGCTCACCTACCACTAACCATGAGTTATCCTTCTCTTTGTGTTTTAAAACTCAAGTTAAATAATGTCTCCATCACTTAACCATGGTTTGAAGTGAGAAGAAATAAAATATATAAAGATATATTTCATTTCTTTTCTATGGTTATCATTTTACTCTTGTTAAAAGAAAGCTACCATCTTCATCCTCCTTCACCATTTGCTCTCTAGTTTTTTTCTAGTGAGTAAAACACACATAAAGAAAGGTTTTTGAAGTGAGAATCTAAACCACAACATCATTCTACACAAGTTTAGCCAACTTGTTTAGAGTGTTCTCTTCGTTTCTCATCGTGATAATCGAAGTTGTGAGCTTGGATGAGGAACTCCGGGTGGATCGTCGTGGACGTGAGAGGACTTCAAGAGGACCTTCTTCCAACACCCAAGAGACCAAAGAGTCCAGCGAAAGGGAGCTACAAAGGTTGTAGTCTCCAAACCCTAGTTTTTATTGGCTTTAACTTTCGAAACCCTAATTTTCTAGGATCGATTCCTTTGTATGCTCGTTTAGCACCATAAAAATCTAAACATTGAGACATGTGATGCTTCAAAACTCTACATAGGGTGCTAGGCAAACCTTTCACTGTTACGTTTAGCTGACCGCTTGCAGCTTGTGGGTGTTTGATATGATCATCACCTGCTACCGGCATATTAACGATTCTTTAGAGTCCTACACAGAGGTTTCTTGGCTCAGGCAAAACGGAGTAGATTCACATATGTGATATGTGCAGGACCGAGGATAATGCGATATGAGATACTGTATTATATTCTCGCGATATTTAGATTTGAATCGGGACATCAGATCAAGTGTTGATTCGATGAATCGGTACATGATATATTAGTCGGTTATATTCGATATAGCCGGATCGTTGGATCAAGTGTTGATTCGATTATTTAATGTATAATGATATATATGATATATTGTATTACATTATCTAATATTGGCTCGCTTTATTATTTCATTTTTCTCACCAGATTAATACATTGATATATATGCGATATATGTTAAATGTATTATTTTCTTTTGTTGCAAATATATAATATATATGTGATATATATTATTGTGACATAATATGATTTATTATAAAACAAGTTTAAAGATGATAAAAAGGGATTAGGGTTTGATTAGGGTTAGCTTCTTCTTGTTCATTCTAGAAGGATTCTATTTTGTCTTGGTTAAGATATTATGGTTGATACTTATCTTTAACCTAACTAAACCCTAACTCTAGTTTATTCTCTACAAGTTTTAACCTATCATCCTTGACCATGGTTTGATAATCAATCATATATTCTTGAATACTATTCATCACAAAAGGATTATCTTTTTCATTATCATCTTCTTCTCTCTTGAGTTCAAAAAGAAAAGGCTTACTAGTTAATTCTTTTGTGATGATTTCTTGTGAGAAAGTGAATTAAAAAGAAAGCATAAATACTATTCCATCATCCTCATCTAATCTAGCCCATTAGATTAGGGTGTTCATCTCTTTAGAGTGAGAAAGCTTGGGTTATAGAAACTTCGACGTAGATCATCGGAGAATCGGAACACTTCAAGCTAGCATGGATCGTTCGAGTCGTGGAGCCTCTCTTGAGTCCGGAAGATCGTGGATCGGGCAAAGGGACTTCTACTCAGAGCTTGTGAAGCGAAGGAGCGGACTACAAAGGTTGTAATCCCTCACACTTAGCTATAAAGATATCATCTTGCATGCTAAAACCTAATAATCTATCAAAGATCCCATCTTTGGGTTGTTCGGCACATATAAAATTTTATTCGGGCATGTTTGATGCTTTATGAACCTTCACAAGTGTGCCTAGGAACCCTACAGTTTTCCCGGGGAGTCGGTGTTTGTTGTGTAGGGGGACCGTAGTGCCGTCCCTCACAGTTTGATTTCTGTCCTGTGCGCTAGTCGGCTTTTGAGGAGGGGATGTCGGGGATTCTTGGCTTTCATTCATGATATTGGAGCCACAGTGGAGTCGTTGGACCAGGTCTCTACCGTGCGAGAGTTTCCCGATGTCTTTCCCGATGAGTTACCTGGGTTGCCGCCAGAGCGCGATATTGAGTTCTGCATTGATCCGATTCCTGGAACGGAGCCTATTTCTATGCCGCCTTATCGGATGGCTCCGGCAGAGCTTAGAAAGCTTAAAGATCAATTGAAAGAGTTGCTTGATTTGGGACTTGTGCGTCCGAGTGTTTCGCCGTGGGGAGATCCTGTTCTGTTCGTCAAGAAGAAGGATGGCAGTTTGAGGCTGTGTGTGGATTATCGTCAGTTGAACCGAGTTACGGTGCGAAATAGGTATCCTTTACCTCGCATTGACGATTTATTTGATCAGCTCCAGGGTGCGAAACATTTTTCAAAGATTGATTTGCGTTCAAGCTATCATCAGTTCCGGGTTCGGAATGATGACATTACGAAGACTGCTTTTCGTACGCGCTATGGGCACTATGAGTTTTTGGTGATATCGTTCGGACTCACCAATGCGCCAGCAGCGTTCATGGATCTGATGAACCGGATTTTCAGGTCGTTCCTCGACCAGTTTATTATAGTGTTTATTGATGACATACTGGTCTTCTCTAGGAGTCTTGAGGAGCATGAGCAGCACTTGAGAATTTCTTTGCAGATATTGAGAGAGCACCAGCTGTATGCTAAGTTCTCGAAGTGCGCGTTTTGGCTTGAAAGAGTTGACTTCCTGGGTCATGTGGTGACTGGTGATGGTATTCTTGTGGACCCGAGGAAGATCGAGGCTGTACAGCTTTGGCCTAGACCTGTATTGGTGACTGAGGTCCGCAGTTTTTTAGGCTTAGCTGGTTATTATCGCCGTTTTGTACAGGATTTCTCAAGTATGGCTGCACCGCTGACGGGACTGACCCGGAAGGGAGTTCCTTTTCTTTGGACTGATGCGTGCGAGCAGAGTTTTCAGCAGTTGAAGCCTCGGTTGACGACAGCACCAGTTCTATCTTTACCTTCTGGATCGGGAGGCTATGTTTTTTACTGTGAGGCTTCTCGAGAGGGGCTCGACTGTGTTTTGATGCAGCATGATAGGGTGATTGCGTATGCTTCTAGGCAGCTGAAGAAGCACGAGCAGAATTACCCCACTCACGATCTTGAGATGGTCGCGGTGGTCTTTGCGTTGAAGATTTGGAGACACTACTTGTACGGAGAGTCATATCAGATCTTCACGGATCACAAGAGCTTGAAGTATATCTTCCAGCAGCGGGATCTGAACCTGAGACAGCGCCGATGGATGGAGCTAGTGAAGGATTATGATTGTGAGATCCTTTATCACCCGGGCAAGGCGAATGTGGTAGCTGATGCTTTGAGTCGTATGCCCGGGGGTAGCTTGTCCCAGTTGAGCGCAGTTCAGCGTCAGTCTTCTGCAGATTGGCAGCTCTTGTGTGATAGTAGAGTGCAGTTCGAGTTCACCTCCGCTGGGGGACAGCTTGCTCATGTCCGCGCCCGTCCACTATTATTTGATCATATCCGTGAGGCGCAACCCAGTGATGGCCGTTTGTCCGAGATTTTTGAGCTTGTTCGACAGGGTACAATTTCGAAGTTCTTGATTGACGACCACGGTGTGCTATGAAGCGGGACTCGCTTGTGTGTACCAAATGCTGATGGGTTGAGACGCGAGATCCTAGAGCAGGCACATCAGTCAGCCTTTAGCATTCATCCAGGTTCCACCAAGATGTACCTTGACTTGAGAGACTTTTACTGGTGGGAAGGGATGAAACGCGATATTTCGGATTTCGTTTCAAGCTGCCTGACTTGTCTGCAAGTCAAGGCTGAGCATCAGAGACCGGCTGGAGAGTTGCAGCCTTTACCCGTTCCGGAGTGGAAATGGGAGCAGATTTCTATGGACTTCATTGTGGGTCTACCCAGGACCAGTAGGGGGTATGACTCTATTTGGGTGATTGTTGACCGGTTGATGAAAGCGGCTCACTTCCTTCCAGTGAAGACCACATTAGGTTATGCTCAGTACGCTCAGCTATATATAAATGATATTGTGCGTTTCCACGGTGTTCCCACATGCATAGTATCCGACAGAGGCACCCAGTTTACTAGCCGTCTTTGGCAGAAGCTTCAGGAAGCTTTGGGTACCCGGTTGAGTTTTAGCACCGCTTTTCATCCGCAGACCGTTGGTCAGTCGGAGCGGACTATTCAGACTCTGGAGGATATGCTCCGTGCATGTGTGCTTGATTTTGGTGGAAGTTGGGATCGTCACTTGCCGTTGATTGAGTTCTCCTACAACAACAGCTTTCAGGAGACTATTCAGATAGCACCTTTTGAGGCTTTATATGGTTGGAAGTATCGATCGCCAGTCTGTTGGACCGAGCTTAGTGAGAGTCTGGTTTTGGGACCCCAGCTTGTTCAGGAGACTACGGAGAAGATCCAGCTGATTCAAGACAGGATGAGAGCAACCCAGTGCAGGCAAAAGTCTTATGCCGACCGTTGTCGTCGCAGACTTGAGTTCGCAGTGGGGGATCATGTATTCTTGAGGATTTCTCCGATGAAGGGCGTTATGCGATTTGGGAAGAGGGGGAAGCTCAGTCCTAGATTTGTAAGTCCTTTCGAGATCCTTGAACGAGTGGGTTCTGTTGCTTATCGTTTGGCGCTCCCCCCCAGTTCTCCGGATGTTCACCCTGTTTTCCATGTGTCGATGCTTCGTAGATACTTTCATGATCCTTCTCACATGATTCAGCACGAGACCGTTCAGCTTGAGCGCGATCTTTCGTTCACCGAGTAGCCGGTAGTTATTTTGGATCGACAGGTGAAGAAATTTCGGTCGAGGGTCTTGCCGTCTGTGAAGGTTCTTTGGCGTAGCTCTACTAGTGAGGAGATCACTTGAGAGGCCGAGAGCGTGATGCGGAAGAAATTCTCTCATCTTTTTGATGGTACACTTAGTATGAAATTTTAATTCGGGGACCGAATTTCTATAAGAGAGGGAGATTGTAACGTTTTAGAAATCGTTATGCGAATTTTTCCGTTTTAGGGTAAAATTGTCGGTTTTTCCTATTTTAACCCGACTGTGATCAAACGACCATATAGACTTGCCAGCACCTAGTTTAGCTAAAATAAATCTAGTGCGCGAGTTTTGGGGGTATATACGACGTTTGGTTCAATTTGAATTTTTCCCAATTTTAATGTTATTTTAATGCGGTAGTTACATTTTGGGAAATTTCTATAAAGCGATCTTTTCATAAATTAAGATTGAGTTAATAAACCCTTCACTTGGTATCTAGATATTTGTATGGAGGTTAGGTTTTATTGGATTAAAGAAAAGAAAAGAAAAGAAAAGAAAGAGGTGCATGCATGTGTGCATATGTGTGTATGAATGCATTTAATTGCATTTAATGTTGGTAATTGCTAGGAAATCCCTTACAAAACTCCCACCTCCTCTCTTGGCCGAGATCCCTTCTTTTCCTACTGCCCTTGCTCTTTTCCTTCTCATTTTGCATCAATCCAAACTCAAAAATCTCTAAAATTCCCAAATAAATCCCAAAATATACACCAAGTCTTGTTTTTGCCCTCTTGGATCACTTGGAGCTAGGGAAAGCTTGGATCATGTGAGCAAGATTGTTAGGTATAATCCCTACACTGTTATTTAGAAGTTCTTATGTTGTTTTGCTTGTTGGTTGTAGCGTAGAACGCTTTTTAAATCGATTTGTGCAATATCGGGTTTTTAGTGTCTTTTTAGAGCCTCTGTACCTGCTGCGATCTGGAGAATTTAGTGAGTGACCAAAAAAATTTATAGTGATGTACTAGTGACCCTGAGACACCACCTGAGACACGAGGACTACCCCCACCGGCCGGGGCCGGCGACCCCTATGGCGAATTCCGGAGACGCCGGTTTTGTAGGAGGGTGTTGGGGTTTGGGTTCTGTGGGTAGTTGTCTGATTTTGGTTAGGGGTGTTTGGTACTGTTTACTTTTTTTATTAATTTCAGTATACAAAATCTGGGATCAATTACCTATAATCTAGTGTTTTGAGTCCGCGTGTTGCGTTTTGCGACACGAATCGTGATCTGGTGCAGCTGCTGTGCTTGGGTAGCTTTTGTGGTATCGTGACGCACGTTAGCCACTAGAAGCACACTCGCGAGTTAGTTTAGTGTTGGTGCGTTATTTAATACGCAGTTTTACGTTATATTGATCGATTCTGAGATGTTCGCTTTATTTCTTATGTTTGTGAAAATATAGCGTCGCAAGCGGGGACTTCGGACGCTGCGAATAAGGAGAAGCAGGTGGTCGAATTTTCATAGCTGGAGACCATTGGTGAGTAGATTTAACATCTACGGGGAAATCGCCCGTATGGCATTATGCGTCGGGGCGGATATGATATGATAGCTTCATGTATTTGCATATTAGTTACTTTCATATGAATGTCATTGCATAGCATTATCTGTTGTATTTGACTCGTACCTTTAGATATAACACATTACTGACGGTTTATGTTGCACGAGCACTAAATGGTATGCTACACCCACACCGTCTATAATTGCCATGACACGCACAAACACCTACATACGTGATATGGTAGTGGATAGGAATGATTGGAGTAGTAACTCTTATTCTGTTGTGCATATGAAATATTGGGGCACATACATACGTGATATTGCATTGGGCAGGAATAGTTGAGGTAGTGACCCTTATTCCACTTCACGTATATCTTACTATAGCTACTTGTACATCATGCACACATATTGACATGAACACCACATACTCGATTTCAGTTACTTGTACATCATGCATACATATTGACATGTACACCACATACTCGATTTCAGTTACTTGTACATCATGAATATATACTGACATGTACACCACATATGTTTGCTATAGTTGTATACACCCTAAGTGGTATTGTTTTTATATGTGATATTGAGTTGTTGATCATTTTGCTTATGAAATGCATCATACCCACTTGCTTATATGTAGATACTTAAACCTTGCTACAATTACATGTACACATTATATGATGATGCACTTATTTTTCGGAGGATTTTGGGAACCGTAAGATATATTTTAAAAATGGATTCATTTGAAAGAGAGGATTTCCTTTGATATGCTCATATTGTTGTCTTATGTTGCATATATCGGTTTTCATGGTTTTACGAATTGAGATATGGATTTCTTATTATTTATGGATTTGAGAACCGTTGGGGTATTTCAAGAAAACTATGTATTGTTTGAAAACCCGGGTTCTCTTGATATGATATTTCAGTGCGTCCACCATGTGATTTCTCGATTCTGAGATTTGGCTTGTGATACCCGATTCGAGGAGCAGGAGGCACCGTCTGCAGGTACATGGTGGACCCGGTATGGTACCCTGGGGAGAGTGGTGATTTCGTGGTGTAGACGATAAGCCTGGCGGTGGGACCACAACCTACCAGTGATAGTATTTGGACTCGGCGGTTATCGTGGGGATACCGACCGGAGTGAGGTATGACATATCATCAGGGCCAGTCATGGTGACAGCGCCTGAGTTATGAGGATTTACGTGTTGATGTTAGACAGGGGTTTCTTGATGTTTTGAGTGTCGGTGTTAGACACTCAGATTTTCATGATTTTTACGTATCGTCGGTGGACATACGGGGTTGATATCCTTATATATATATACTTACAAGTATATGTTTTCATGATGTTTAGGGTGTCGATGATAGACACTCAGGTTCCATGAGAATTACAGGATGTGAGGGCCGATCTGAGGATGGGGTGCCAGAGGATTTGGGATTTGATGTATCAGTGAGGGACACTGGTGTTTTTCCATGCTGATGTTTTTGGCATGAGATTTTATTGTATCATCCCACACACTCAGGATTATTGTTGTTATGCATTGTTTCATGTAGTTATAGTACCCTGATGATGCAACTTTACATGATTGTTGCATATTCACTTATCATACTTATGCTATCGGATTACATGCGATAGATAGATCGCTGTTCGTGCATACCTGTGATTACTGTATGATGTTAATTACTATTCACGAGTTGGCAACTCACCCCCGTTGTGCCACAGTGTTTTGCAGGGCATACCCTCAGAGTAGTCGCGGCAGGGTGTCTTATCATCACAACTTTTGCGGATACCGCTACGTTAGGCAGTGAGGCATTTGCTTTTAGGTGGGTTTGCGGTTATCTGTTTGTACATTGTATATCTTTTTTGTTGGATCTAGTATTCTCCATCTACCACTGTTTGTATATGACTTAGAGACGACTTGTAAGGATTTTGTGTTGTATTATTGGTGACTTTGGGTGCCGTGCTCTTGGGAGCCGGTGTGTTGAAAAGTTTACTTCTTATTATAGTCGTTTCTTTGATATTTCTTCGCTTCGGTGTCGTATACTTGTTGTGGTGATTGTCTCCGCCGTTGGGCGTGATTTTGCTCCCATTTGGGATGCTTTATGTATTATTTATGTTGTACCCGTTTTCGGGGCTAGTTTTTACAAAGGAGGTGCTGCCGAAATTTTCAAGAAAGAAAACCAGAGTTAGAGATTTTACTTGTGAATTTCCAAATGTTAAAACTATGTTTTTCTCCGTTGATCCAGATTTTGGTGGTTTAGATTTCTGGGTTTCGACTTACTTGAGTTGCGTACGCCTGTAGACGTTACGTAGTTTAAGTGCCGGTTACGGGCCAAATTTTGGGTCATGACACAATAAGTGTACATGTTAAGAAAAAGTGCAACCAGATAGCATACTATCATGTCGAGTAAGACAGTCCTCCCTATATATGTTCACGCATCCACTACAATATACATCACGCGTACAGTAATGGCCTCTAGGGCATACATATAACTAACAATCTCCCACTTGCAGTAAGGCCATTTGTTGTAGTATCTCATACTCAACGTCCTATAGAAGTCTCTCTAGGCAATGGTCTTCGTGAGTGGATCCGCCGTGTTATCCTTCGCGTTAACTCTCCTAACCTCGATCCTTTGGAGATCAACCATCTCCCTGATCTGGTGATACTTACCTCAGAATATGTCTGGATGGCTGATGGGACGGGTGTTCCTAGGCAATGGCCACAACTCCATTGTAGTCATAATAACAGTTATTGTACGCTCAATGGTAGGAACCATGTTCATCTCATGAACAAGAAATGCCCAGATAGCCACTTTGGCAGCATCGTTGGTAGCAATGTATTCAGCCTTTATCGTCTAGTTTGCCACGGTGTATAGCTTGGTGTAGGGTTCCTAGGCACGCTAGTGAGGTCTCCCAAGCCATCAACCATGGCAATTTCAAAAATATGGTGCCGAGAAACCCTAAACTACGGATCGATAACTAGATGTCTAGGCGAAAAGGAACTAGTTAACACTTAACTAATGAGAAAGCGGAAATACAACCTTTGTAGATCCGGTGCTCCACCTCCATAGCTCCGCAACGAAGTCCTCTCCGCTGTCCAAGTCAAATCCGGGCTCTAGGATCGGCTTCGTCGGAGAATGGGCAAGCTAGGTCGTCGATGTCCGTGCCGAAGATGATCTACGTCGAGGCATCGCTAGATCAAGCTCACAACTTCATCAAGTCAAGAAACTTGTGAAGTAAACACACTCTACTACTTGGCAAGAGGTAGAGGATGAAGAAATAGGAAGTGGGTTAACTTTAGAATTGGATTTCTCACTCAAAAACATCAATCACCATTGATGAGGTAAGCTTTTCTTCACTTGAAGCAAGGAAGAAGAAGAAGAAATGTTATGATAAGTTAAAAGAAAAAGAAAAGAATAATCAAAACTTATCATGACTAAACCATGGTAAAGTGTAGAGATTCAACTAGGGTTAAAACAAATGGTTAGGTTAAGCATGAGATAAGAATGGTGGACAAAGTCAAAGGTTCATGAATCTTCAACTACAATCCAAAACAAGCCACCATTATCCTCATTTCCTTTTCCATAAAGAAAATAAATAAATAAATAAATAGATAAATAAAGGAAATGAAACCCTAACCATTCTTTTAACCATGGTTTAAATCTTTGCACTTAACCAAGTAAACATGTATCATCAAACATGATACAATCAAATGCACAAAATCATATCGCATATGTAATGCGCACATCCGAGTGAGAAAATCCATCTTAAGTAAACCGATACTAGTTGATGCAAAGTAATATATCAAATATATAAATATGCATTAAATCATTAAATCAACACTTGATTCAATGATCCGGTTATGTCGCACACAACCGACTAGTATACAATATATCGGCTTATCGAATCAACGCTTGAATCGATAACTAGGTTATATCGCATACAACCATTCGATACATTTATCGCGAGAATAGAATATGGTATCACATACACGCATTATTCTCGGTCCCGCACATATCTCATATGCGCTCCTATTTCGTTTCGCTTGAGCCAGGAAACCTCTGTGTAGGACTCTAAAGACTCGTCAATACGCCGGCAGCGGATGATGATCATATCAAACATCCACAAGCCGCAAGCGGTCTGCTAAACGTAACGGCCACCCGGGTATTGAGCGATCTGAAGATCGACGAGCAAGCCCGCTCACACTCCAGTGAATCCGACCAGTAACACTACCGTACAGTCCGGTCTGATCGTCTGATCTGTCGCATATCTCGCCTAGGGGTGGTAAACGTCAGACCCCAATAGCTCGATAAGTCGTGTCGATATGAGGTCTATAACTGTTCGAGAAACTACTGGTAACACTTACCAGTAAATCTCAGCAACCCTGGCCAGGGATTTCCTGTTATAGCCAATCGAACACAGCGCAACATCAACCCCCTATACCGGGAGAGACGAATCCCCTCCTATCGCTCATTGCCTCCATGTGACTCGGGACTGTACCCAAAAACCACCGTTTTGCACGCCCTCTTGGACGTGGTAAGATGGAAATCAAAGCACAGTGGGAACCACACAAGACTCTATGACGATCTCGGGTCAACAGACTACTCTGTACCAGTGTCACCAGAGAACTGCCATCTGACGTGAGGTATAATACCATCTGGGAGTTCTCGGCGAGTCCGTCCAGTGTACCCAGTCTCTACTGAGCACCCGTATATCATCTCTGATGTCAAACACCAATGGATATGGGATCATCCATCGCCCATCTTTATGGGTCGAGAAGGTATACGCTAGTCTACTCTGGTATATCGATGCCCCGTCTCGATACACCCACGACTAGGGACTTTGAAGGATGTACTTATGGACTACCATGTCCCACTAGTATGATCCGCATCATAGTCCAGGCAGTCAAGTACAGATCCTAAGGGCTTTACCAACATGTAACAGAGAGACAATCAGCATACACGTTAAGGTAAAGAGTAACCAGATAGCATACTATCATGTCGAGCAAGAAAGTCCTCCCTATATATGTCCCAGCATCCACTACAATATACATCCTATGTACAGTAATGGCCTCTAGGGCATACATATAACTAACAATCTCCCACTTGCACTAGGGCCATCTGTAGCAGTGGTTGCAGTATCTCATACTCAACCATCCCATAAAAATCTCTCTCTGGGAACAGGCCTTTGTGAGTGGATCCGCTGTGTTGTCCTCTTAGTCTACTCTCCAAACCTCGATCACCCTGGAGATCAACCATCTCCATGATCAGGTGTTACTGCCTTAGAATAAGTCTGGATCACTGATGGGACCGGCGTTCCTTGGCATAAGCCACAACTCCATTGTCTCACAATGGTAGGAACATAGTTCATCTCATGAACCAATATACACCCAAACAGCTTCTAGGGTAGCATCTTAAGTAGCGATGTATCCAGCCTTTATCGTCTAGTATGCCACGGTATCTAGCTTGGAACTCTTCCAACATACCGTCCCTTTACTGAGGGTAAAGACAATGCCTGCGACTGACATTCAGTCGTCCTTATCACCCTGGAGCCCTTCCAGTGATTCTCCCCAGGATCGGTTGATACCGTCTCACTACATCTAGTGAGAATCCTAACATCCATTTAGATCTATCTCATAGATCCAAAATCCAGGATTTAGTAGGTATCACTTTGATTCTATATGGAGAATCCTAGTGATAAGCGGAGATTGACCGAGCGTAGCATAAGAAACTCTTTTCTTATCAAGAGTATGTCATCCACGTACTCTACGAGGATCGTCACCATACTCCCTACTACCTTTTTGTTTATACAAGGTTCATCTACCATTTTGATGATGTCAACTTCTTTGACTAATTCATCAAAACAGATGTTCCAACTCCGCGATGCCTGCTTTATCATATAAAACATCTTGCACACGTTTTCGCTGCTCCCACTGTCTACGAGGCCCTCTGGCTGTGTACTTATAGACGCTCTCTTCTAAATCATCATTTAGAAAAGCAGTCAAGACACCCAACCACCAGATATCGTAGTCATGGTATGTAGCCGTGACAAGTAGGATCTGGATGGACATAAGCATAGCTACTGGAAAAGGTTTCATCATTATCCACGCCTGGTTGATGACGAAAACCTTTAACAATTCTAGCTTTGAAAGTCTCAACTTTTCCATGTACACCAAGTAATCTTCTCAAGATATACTTGCTCCTGATGGGGATTTAACCCTTCAGATATAGCAGCTAAAGTCCATACTTTGCTGGTGTATAAGGATTCCATCTCTGATCGCTAAACATCCAGCCATTCTTACAGAGTCCTACTCCTGATGGCCAGCTCGAAACTAGTTGGGTCATCATCTCATGATGCAATCCTCGCTCCCACTGTCATAGAGAAACCGAAGTATCTCTCAGGTGGGTGAGGAACCCTACTAGATCGGCGGAGAGGATGAGGTTCGTTGGTATCTACTGAATCCTTTGGTTTTATCAAATCATCTGCTGCAGTTTGTATAGCTGGAACCTTTCCAGTTCTACATTACAGAACTTGCCTCGAGCTTGTCCGGATTCTGCTTTTAGACATAGGCCGGACAACCCCAAATCTTAACCAACTTAAGATATGGGCTCTTCCCTTTCCATATCACATATGAAGCGGTAGGCAACTGATTTGATTGGAACCCTATTCAATAGGTATGCAGCTTCATAAGTGCATAACTCCCTAAGAGGAAATAGGTAACTCAGTAGTACTCATCATAGAGCACACCATATCATATAGGGTGTGATTGCTCCGCCCCGATATACCATCGTGCTATGGTGTATTCGGAGGAGTAATGCCGAGAGAGAATCTCATTCTCCTTTAGAATAGTCCAGGATTTCCGTGCTCAAGTATTCTCCTTCTTGATCTCATCATAGGACATAATACTTATACCCGTATTGGTTCTCTACTTCTCGCTTGTATTCTGTGAATATCTCAAAAGGTTCGGACTCATGTTTCAACAGGAACATATGACTGAATCTTGAGAGATTATCAGAGAATATAATGAAGTATAAAGAACCGGTCTTGGCATGTGTAGACAGGGGACCTACATACATCAACATGTATCATCCCAAAAGTTCATTAACTCTTTCTCTGTTTCCAGTAAACGGAGCTATGGTCATCTTATCTTTGTGACATGACTGGCGAGTTTCACAAGATGTAAATTCAAACTGATTTAAATATGCATCTAAATGTAACTCCAGCCAGTCGGATCGCATTGATATGACCTAGTCTACAATGCCTGAAGAAGGATCCGTTCATTTCTGAACTCTTCCTCTTCTGTGTGTTCCGTATACAAAGAACTGTAGTTTGATTTAGAACATTAATGCTTTTAGATAACGTGCCTGAACCGATCAACTTTTGATATAGGAAATGTTCAAAACATTATCCAACAATACAAAATTTTATCATTTCTTTACTGATAAAGAGACTGATATGATTTTGTATATCAGGTTCGGTATCTAATAACATTCGTTCAGAATCAATGTATCGGTAATACAGGGTGACAGTGACCGACAGACTTGGCTGCAACACTTGCCCCGTTTTCTGTCTCATGAAACTTATCACCCGTTCTCAGTTCTCTACCTTTCTGTAGCCCTATGTAACAGATTACATATCTGGGATCCTGATCCGGTATCATATACCCAGGACGTAAAGGATACTGAGAAACAGTTCTGTATAATGAACACACCCGAAGATGATGCATCAGCATGCACTCTCTTCGTTTGGGCGGCACGGGAAATCTGGTATTCCCCAATTTCCTGCTCTGTCTTATAACAATTATAAGTTGGAGCGGGACCAACGTTCCCCAGCTCAGTATAACAAGCGGGTTCGGTCAATAATCCGTATTATTATCTTGATTAAGGCGTGATATGGTCGCTACCTGGAGAGAGAGAAGAAAACACTCAGCGTGCGCTCTGTCAAGAATAGATTGGTTATTATTTTATCTAATCAGGATGGCTCCCACTGCTTTTTATCAAATCTTCCTTCAAACCCTAAAAGGAAAGACTAGCCGGGATTAATTACACACTACAAGTTCGCCAATCTTTCAGCCAGGCCAGTGTCGGTACTTTGAGGGAGGTCCCCCGTGCTTTCGCACGAACCTAATTAATGTAAACCTCGTTTTCCCAGAGGCGTAACCTCATTAACACCTTTCTAGACACCTACTTGATCGGCTAATTGTAATGTATAAAATTCTCCCAGGAGTAACTCTTACTCGCAGCGGGTATCGGGATCCAACTATCTCATAGAAGGTATGCAATCTCATTGCAAATTTCAACACTTGAAATTCCCGATAATATTTTGCCCCTAGCAGCTTATGACCTTGGCTAAGGTCAACAAATCATAAGTGCTAGCCAAGTTCAACCCGTCATTTCCCGATTGAATTAAACCCACCCGCACGACCCTTGGCTAAGGTCAACAAAGTCGCACGACTACCCTAACTCAATCGCATCATATGCTTATACAGATAAGCACTAATCAGCTACCGCACACTACGCCTTGGCTAAGGTCAACAAACGTAGCACGAATACTAACCAGTACTTATCTGAAATGACGGAGGGCTACGACAGGTTATTCTGAAAACCTATTGCGTAATGAACTTGATATCGTTGTAGGATCGAATGAATTTTAAAATGGAGTGCTTTTGAGGCTTTTCTAGTTTTGCTAAAGGAGTCACTCCCGGTGAAGGGATCGTCGGTCCTTTCCTCGTCGAATGAGGTGCGGGATATATCTCATATATCACTGTGCAAAGCAAAACACTTAAAAGCAATCAAAAGACAAACCGAGTGTGTAGCATCTGCCAGTTATTGCTAAAGGAGTCACTCCCGGTGAAGGGATCTCGGTCCTTTCCTCATCGAATAAGGTGCAGGATATATCTCATATACCGCTGTGCAAAGCAAGAACTGTAGCTACCTGTTTTATTTTGAAATTCGATTCTACAACATCTTAGGTTTCTTTTATTTCATTAATCTCATTAATGAAGTCCCATCATTTAAGTACCTAAACATCACAGATAAATACGACGTACACTTATGCCATCCGCGTTCGCCTCGTGCACCGTTAGGTTAGGTAACTAACGGCAGAGCGGGGCAGGGCTAGCGCGGGTGTAAAACATAAGTAACGTCTATATCATATATCATATATCATATATACTGTATCTATCACAGAACATCACATGATCACATCACAGATATCGCAGCAGAAGAAACATATGAAATATTGGATATACTAGGACGTCCGTGTTTTCAATACGAGCCAGTATAAAACACGGATTCCACGGTCGTGATGAATAGCCAAACCCACACCCCTAGACCCCTACGAGAGCGGCAAGCAACCCTACCAATTCTGGAGTTAGGAGACCCAGACTCGACTCCTCGAGTTGGTCTCCCACTGGACTCCAGAACCCGGTTACTTGTGCTCCCCTCCTTGGGTCTATCCTAGTGCGGAAAAGTAAATAATATACAAACGGTGACTACTTCCGCAACCTGGAAGCGCCCCAAATAAAAGAATATTACATATAAGTTTTTACATGAATGAAAATGAAAAACACTCATTTCACATAAAAACCCCCGGCTATTCAAACACGACGATCCAATATAACATATCCAGCAACACATAACATCACATGTCATCAACGTAAGTAAATATGTCCATCCCAATTGTCGTTGACATATAGCAACGAAACCGGCGATATCACATATTACACTTACGGTCACAGAAAAGAAAGTGTAAAACTACAACAGTTGGAATCCGCAATCACCTCAGACATCGCATGCCTGACCAAATGAATTACTTAGACATCGCATGCCTAACAATTATAAACCCCGCATTTTAGTCTCAAAATCGAAAACACTTTTCAATACCAAGTCGGGTAATTCAACAAGATTCCCGACATCCTGATCGAATGCTCGTCGTAAACTTCAGTAGGCGGCTGCACCCCCGATACCGTCGACGAAGTGCACCGAGGCGGAACACCGCTACCGCGAGCACCCGAACGGATGCTTTCGGCGACGGGGTTCTCCTACAGTCACTTGGTCGGGGCTATGGGGTGTAGCTGTCTATTAAGTTTACCCGGCGAGTATCCGCGTACGCTACGTGATTGCGACGGACTTTTGATCACATCAAAATTCCGTGGCAACCGATCAAGTGAGACTAAAGTGCTACGTTTATAACATTCATTTAGTTATCACATAACTACTTGTGAATTCCAATTATTGTATCCCATTCCAGATAAATAGAAAATGCTAAACTTTTCGATCGAACAATCGAACACCCAAGTTTTCCCGATACAGATCAACACATGAAATAAGTCTAACAACATTCAGTTCGTGCCTCAGTACCGACGGTCCAGCCGTAGAAGGGTCAAGCCAACGCCTCACATGTGGCACGCCGTACTGCCCCAAACCCGAAGGTTCAAAGGGCAGTTCAAGACGGTCACATAATCGAGTTAAGGTTTGTGTCTTCTAGAGGGACCATCGCGTTACTTGCACTACTTAGAACGTCGTTAAACTTCGGAAAAATCCAACACTTGGAAATTTCCCGACAGGGGAAAAATTGGGTATTTATATCCGGTCGAACTTTTTAACATATTCTAAAATTTATCCGGAAAGCCACAAAAGACGAAATTTGATAATCCGATCGAAATACCGAATCCCCAAAACAACTGCAGAAAATTCAACTCTTTAAACAGTATTAAAAATTCCCAGAAAATCCATAATAAAATAATAAGAGTTACTGTGCAGATCTTGGAGGATGACGTCATCATTGTGCCGCTAATCCGCCGCCTAATGAAGGAATATGCCGCGGATCCGCGCTACAGTGAACTGTTCATGGCCCCAATTTTGCGCCGTAATTCTTATATTTTCCTGCTTATTTCTCTGGATATTTTTAATCATGAAAAATCACTGTTTTTAGAAAAAGGACAGAGAGCATATTGGGTTTGGGTTTTCGGGTTCGTTCGGGTTTCAAATCGCGTCTAAACTTCGCCTAAGGCTCTAGCTAGGCTCTGATACCACTGTAGGGTTCCTAGGCACGCTAGTGAGGTCTCCCAAGCCATCAACCATGGCAATTTCAAAAATATGGTGCCGAGAAACCCTAAACTACGGATCGATAACTAGATGTCTAGGCGAAAAGGAACTAGTTAACACTTAACTAATGAGAAAGCGGAAATACAACCTTTGTAGATCTGGTGCTCCACCTCCATAGCTCCGCAACGAAGTCCTCTCCGCTGTCCAAGTCAAATCCGGGCTCTAGGATCGGCTTCGTCGGAGAATGGGCAAGCTAGGTCGTCGATGTCCGTTCCGAAGATGATCTACGTCGAGGCATCGCTAGATCAAGCTCACAACTTCATCAAGTCAAGAAACTTATGAAGTAAACACACTCTACTACTTGGCAAGAGGTAGAGGATGAAGAAATAGGAAGTGGGTTAACTTTAGAATTGGATTTCTCACTCAAAAACATCAATCACCATTGATGAGGTAAGCTTTTCTTCACTTGAAGCAAGGAAGAAGAAGAAGAAATGTTATGATAAGTTAAAAGAAAAAGAAAAGAATAATCAAAACTTATCATGACTAAACCATGGTAAAGTGTAGAGATTCAACTAGGGTTAAAACAAATGGTTAGGTTAAGCATGAGATAAGAATGGTGGACAAAGTCAAAGGTTCATGAATCTTCAACTACAATCCAAAACAAGCCACCATTATCCTCATTTCCTTTTCCATAAAGAAAATAAATAAATAAATAAATAGATAAATAAAGGAAATGAAACCCTAACCATTCTTTTAACCATGGTTTAAATCTTTGCACTTAACCAAGTAAACATGTATCATCAAACATGATACAATCAAATGCACAAAATCATATCGCATATGTAATGCGCACATCCGAGTGAGAAAATCCATCTTAAGTAAACCGATACTAGTTGATGCAAAGTAATATATCAAATATATAAATATGCATTAAATCATTAAATCAACACTTGATTCAATGATCCGGTTATGTCGCACACAACCGACTAGTATACAATATATCGGCTTATCGAATCAACGCTTGAATCGATAACTAGGTTATATCGCATACAACCATTCGATACATTTATCGCGAGAATAGAATACGGTATCACATACACGCATTATTCTCGGTCCCGCACATATCTCATATACGCTCCTATTTCGTTTCGCTTGAGCCAGGAAACCTCTGTGTAGGACTCTAAAGACTCGTCAATACGCCGGCAGCGGATGATGATCATATCAAACATCCACAAGCCGCAAGCGGTCTGCTAAACGTAACGGCCACCCGGGTATTGAGCGATCTGAAGATCGACGAGCAAGCCCGCTCACACTCCAGTGAATCCGACCAGTAACACTACCGTACAGTCCGGTCTGATCGTCTGATCTGTCCCATATCTCGCCTAGGGGTGGTAAACGTCAGACCCCAATAGCTCGATAAGTCGTGTCGATATGAGGTCTATAACTGTTCGAGAAACTACTGGTAACACTTACCAGTAAATCTCAGCAACCCTGGCCAGGGATTTCCTGTTATAGCCAATCGAACACAGCGCAACATCAACCCCCTATACCGGGAGAGACGAATCCCCTCCTATCGCTCATTGCCTCCATGTGACTCGGGACTGTACCCAAAAACCACCGTTTTGCACGCCCTCTTGGACGTGGTAAGATGGAAATCAAAGCACAGTGGGAACCACACAAGACTCTATGACGATCTCGGGTCAACAGACTACTCTGTACCAGTGTCACCAGAAAACTGCCATCTGACGTGAGGTATAATACCATCTGGGAGTTCTCGGCGAGTCCGTCCAGTGTACCCAGTCTCTACTGAGCACCCGTATATCATCTCTGATGTCAAACACCAATGCATATGGGATCATCCATCGCCCATCTTTATGGGTCGAGAAGGTATACGCTAGTCTACTCTGGTATATCGATGCCCCGTCTCGATACACCCACGACTAGGGACTTTGAAGGATGTACTTATGGACTACCATGTCCCCACTAGTATGATCCGCATCATAGTCCAGGCAGTAAAGTACAGATCCTAAGGGCTTTACCAACATGTAACAGAGAGACAATCAGCATACACGTTAAGGTAAAGAGTAACCAGATAGCATACTATCATGTCGAGCAAGAAAGTCCTCCCTATATATGTCCCAGCATCCACTACAATATACATCCTATGTACAGTAATGGCCTCTAGGGCATACATATAACTAACACTTGGAACTCTTCCAACATACCGTCCCTCCACTGAGGGTAAAGACAATACCTGTGAATGACTTTCAGTCGACCTTATCACTCTGGATGATCGAACCAAGAACATTCTTTTAGTGCTTCTCAAGTTCTTAAGAATGTCCTACACAGCTTTCCAGTGATTCTCCCAAGATGCGATTGATTCCTGATCACTACACCTAGTGAGTTAACTGCATCTGGTCTGGTACATAACATCGCATACATGATAGAGCCTACTGCCGAAGCATAGGGTATCCCTTGCATGCGAGCTCTCTCCAAATCAGTCTCGGGAGCATCTTTTGGAGAGAGTGATTCATGAGTAAGTGGGCGAACCACCACGCTTAGAATCTTCTATACTAAACCCCTTTAGTACGGTGTTAATGTACCTGGATTTGGGACACTCCCAACATCCACTTAGATCTATCACCATAGATCATAATACACAAGATGTAGTAGGTATCATCCAGATCTTCCATGCAGAATCCCCGTGATAAGAGGAGCTTGACCGAGTGTAGCATAGGAAACCACTTCCTATCAAGAGTATGTCATCTACGTACAATACGTGGAAGACAACCTTACTCTCTACAACCTTCTTGTATATACAAGGTTCATCTATCTTTTTGATGAAGTCAAACTATTTGACTGTCACATCAAAACAGATGTTCCAACTCCGCGATGCGCGCATTGATCCTGATGGACTTAAGCATAGCTTTGAAAATCTCAACTTTTCTATCTACACCAAGAATCTTCTCATGATCCATTTTCTCCCAATGGGTTTTACCCCTTCAGGTGCAACATGCAAAGTCATACTTTTTTGGTGTACATGGATTCCATCTTTGATCGCATAGCATCCAGCCATTTCACAAAGTCTCCACTTATGGTGGCCTGCCTGAATCTAGTTGGGCCATAATCTACCATTATGCAATCCTCGCTCCCACTGTCACCGAGAAGACCTAGTATCTCTCAAGTGGATGAGGAACCCTACCAGATTCGCAGAGAGGCTGAGGTTCGTTGGAGACTATTGAATCCTTTGGTTTCACCAAATCATCAGCTGTTAGTTTGTCTAGCTGGAACTCCTTCCAGTTCTACCTCATGACCACTAATTTCTTCATAAGAAATTCCTTTTCAAAAAGGTGGCATGCTGAGAAACAAAACACCTTTTGTTGCTCAGTGTGGTAGAAGATATTCCCTCGCAAATGTTTGGGATATCCAACAACTTATATAGAACCGACCTTGCTTCGAGCTTGTCCGAATTTTGCTTTTCAACGTAGCTCGGAAAACCCCATATCTTAACTTGTTTAAGACATAGACTCTTCCCATTCCATATCTCATATGGAGTGGTAAGCACTGATTTGGATGGAACCCCATTCAATAGGTATGAATTTACTCTAGTGCATAACTCCAAAAGGAAACAGGTAACTCAGCAATACTCATGATAGATTGTGCCACATCTTATAGGGCTCGATACCTCCGCCCCGATACACCGTTGTGCTGTGGTGTATACGAAGGAGTAAGCTCAAAGAGAATCTCATTCTCCTTTTAGAGACTTCAGGAACTCCATGCGCAAGTATTCTCCTCCTCGATCACAGCGAAGGACTTAATACATCTACTCGTCTGGTTTTAACTTCAAGCTTATATTCCTTGAATTTCTTAAAAGTTTCAGACTTGTGTTTCAACAGGACCACATGTCCGAATCTTGAGAGATCGTCGATGAATATAATGAAGTACAAAGAACCAACCCTGGTATTTATAGACATAGGACCACATACATCATCATGTATCTGTCCCAAGAGTCCAATAACTCTTTCTATGTTTCTAGCAAACGGAGTATTGGTCATTTTACCTTTAAGACAAGACTAGCAAGTAGCATAATATAAAAATTCGAACAGATTCTCATATTCATCCTTATGTTGTTAGTGTATATGCCCTAGGGGCCATTATTGTATCATACTAGTTTGTATATTACTTAATGGAAGCTTGGGATATTCACATGTATATAACAGTCTTGCTAAACATGGTAGTATGCTACTTGGTTTTTCTATCTTAATATGTGAGTATACGTATTGATAGAGCTCTTAGGATCTTGCTTGACTACCAGCGTTGTGATGGCAGTCACACTAGTGGGGGCTGTGTAGTCTACAAGCACATCCTTATTCATGTACCTAGTCGTTGGATTATCGAGACAGGGCATCGATACTCCGGAGTAGACTAGTGTGTACGCTTCTCATCCCAGTTGGGGAGATGGTCTGTCCCACAGCCATCAGTACGTCATACTGGAGATAGTATGCAGGTGCTCGTTAGGTTACGGGTACACCGGACAGGACTCACAGGGAACTGTTGGTTGGTTTTATACCAGTCGTCAGTGAACAGTTCCCAGGTGACATGAGTACAGCATAGTCCGCAGACTTGACACTGCTACTTCACCTCGAGTGTGTCCCACTGTTCTTAGATTGCTACCCTACCACGGCTCAAAGGAGTTGTGCAAACAGGTAGAAGTTGGGTGCAGTCCTGAGAACTTGGAGGCAGTGGCGGTTAGACAGGATTCGTCTGTCCCGGTATTGGGGGTTGATATCGCGCTGTGTCAGAGAGCCATTACGCAAAGTCCCTGGCCAGGGCAAGCGAGATTTGCTGGTAGGTTCCAGTAGTTTCTCAGGGTGTAATGGGCTTCACTCCGACACGACTTATACCGCTATTAGGGGACTGACGCTTGCCGCCCCCTAGGCCCGATATGCGATAGTCTTAGACGAACGGACCGGACTGTATGGAGATTGTCACATCAGACTCAGTAGGAGTTCGGATGGGTTTCCTCATTGGCCTTCTTATCGACATCTACCTGGGGACCGTTACGTACAGCTAGTGCCGCTTGCGGTCTGTGGTTAAACCCACTGCCAGCGTAGTAGTCGAGTCTCTAGAGTGCCACGCAGAGAGTTTCCCTACTCCAGACGAAACAATATAGAGGTCGTATGGTTTTACGACAAGGGTTCGGACGCATACGTGTATTTACGCACGTACGACTTTCGGACAGTTTTTACTAGTCGGCTTTGGTTTAAGCCAGTTACTAGTATCCGGTTATTGGATTTATACGGTCTAAAGTTTTTCCGTGTTTTCACGGATAGGAGGGGCATTCTCGTAATTGCGCGAGAAGCTTCTAGAAGATGGTGACTAAGGAGGTTTAGGTGGCATATACATTGAATGAGATTAGTGAGTCATATGGATGATTCTTCCATGTCATTAATGCTTCATAATTGCTTAATGACTCATGGAGATGAATCACCATTAGATATTCATCAAGCATGGTTGTAAATCATTTTCTTTTCTTTTCTTGATAAAATAAAATGCTTGATATATATTATGATAACTCTTTTTCTCTTCTCATTATTATGTTCATCTTCTCTCTCCTCAAGCTCTCTCTCTTCAAACCCTAATCCTCCCCTCTCATGTGTTGAGTACAAGGATTAGTTAGACTACTTAATCCATAACCATACTCTATTTCATCTAGGTATTTTGATTAGCACTTAAAGATACCTAGTTGCCTCAAGTTTAGAGGCAAAGCTTGGAGTTTAGCTCTCGTGGTGGATCGTCTACTACTTGGAGAAGGCCGAGGAGGAGGTGGAGTTCGTAAAGACGAAGGACACGGTTCTTGAGGTATAATCCCTTAACATAGTAGTTGTTAACTTCTATGTTTGATGTTAGTTATCGTTTAGCTTCGATTCATGCGGTTAGTCGATGTTTAAGCAAAGAACAAGATCGTTTTTCATATTTCCGCCTCCCCGCAAGTCGTGGGGTGTTGTACATCAACTTACAGTGGTATCAGAGCCTCGCTAAACAATAATTAACTCACTTGCAAAATTGTATGAATTTCGAACGGAAAAAACAAAACCGGAAAACCCCGATATCATGAGTTTCTGTCGTTTTTTAAATGAAGTCCAAAAATTTTTCAGGGTTTCAGGGAGGTTCAGAAAGCCCTAAATGATAGTATAAGAACACCTAAGAAAAATGGGATCATGAATCGTCTAAACCGCCGCGGAACCGCAGCGGATCCCACCGATCCGCCGCGATTCCGCCGCCGAGTTGCCGATTCATCATCCCAATTTTCCTGTGTTGGTTCTCTGTGATATTTTGTATTTTCTGGAAGTTTTTAATTTTTGCTCAGGTTTCAGATTTACAGAGAAGTATTGGAGCAAAATTAAATGTGTTTAATCGATCGAAATTATACGGTATTTGCTTGTTGGATTATATCTGTGTTTGTATAATGTGTTCGTAAACCTCCCCTGACTGCTAGTATGTCGGTTGGCAGGGGGTTGCACATTTCTGTAATGGATTTTACTGTTTGTGGATGTGAACTGTATTGGACTGTTGTGATGATTAGCCGGGGTTATGTGATGGGTTATTATTTAATTCATTTGAGTAAATGTAATTTGTTGTAATATTATTTTGCGGGGCACATCCAGGTTGCGGTTGTAGCCACCGTTGTATTATTTCATTTTATTGTTTTTGCTCCTAGGACAGACCCAAGGTGGGGTGCACAAACTGCCGGGCGGGTAGTTTGCCGTTCCCGTTGGGGTCTTGGGTGGGGTAATGGCTATTCATCACAACTGTGTAATCCGTCTTTTGTTGCAGGCTCAAAACAAACACGGATTACTTGCAAATCCAATAAAGTTCATCAGTGATCTGGAATGCCTATTATTGCGTCCGACGAATGTACAATATCTATATATGATAGCTATTTAGACGTCACTTATGTTTTACACCCGCGCTAGCCCAGCCCCCGCTCTGTCGTTAGTTAAGTAACCTAACGGGTGATGACGGGACCCCATGGCGAATGCGGATGGCATAAGAGGACGTTGTATTTTCGTTGTTTTCTGCAATGATAGGTTAATGATGGGACGCATTATTTATAATGCAAAGAAAATAAACCAAAAGTTTAATCGTTGGAACAATTTAAAAGAAACCACTCGGTTAATTTTAAAAAACAGATATTTTTAAATGCCGAGCTTTAACCACTCTTTTTAAAAGCTATCAGGTTCCTTCGGTTATATCAAGTTCACTACGTTCACGGTTTCGCCAAAACCTTTCGCAGCCCTCCGTCATTTCATCTGGGTATTCAGTAGTATTCAAGCTATGTATTTTGACCTAACGCCAAGGCATAGTGTTTGGTAGCTACTGGATATTCATTTGTTGCATAGATAGATGAGTTAGTTTGGGACAGTTGTATTATCATTTTGGCCAAACGTCAAGGATATATACGGATGGGTTCAAATTGACAAGATAATGATGGGTAGAACTTGACATGTGACTTATGACATTTTGACCTAACGCCAAGGTCATAAGAGCATGGGGCAAAAACATATATCGGGAATTTCTAAAGAAACTGAAATTTGCAAAGAGATGCATACCATTTGGAGTTTGATGAATGTTGGTAGCATTCCTTCAACATTATCATACGATGATATTTGGATCCCGATCCTACTGTGAGTATATGCTACTTATCAGGATATTCGTCACTTAACGATCAATGCTATAAACCAAGTAGGTGTCCAGAAAGGTGTCAGCGGGGTTACGCCCCCAGATAAAAGAGGTTCTTTAATTAAGGAACTTCGCGAAAGCGTTGGAAAACCTCCCTCGAAGTATCGACACTAGCCTGGCTGAACGGTTAAGCAAGAATTGTACAGTGAGAATAGTCCTGGCTAATTCTTCTTTTATGGTTTGAGGAAGGATTCGAGAAACAGTGGGAGCCATCCAGTTTAGATAAACTAAAAACCACTCTAAACTTGCAAGAGCATCATGCTAAAGAGTTTTCTTCTCTCTCTCCTAATTGCAGCGACCCTGAAAATGACTGGACTTAAGTTACTTTTAGAGAAAAATATACTGACGGGGCCAAACTATAAAGATTGGCTGCGGAATGTCAAAATGGCTTTGACCTATGACAAATTGGGGTACGTCCTCACCGCTACAGCACCTGCTGTCCCTGGTCCCAAATCCAGTAATGCGGATAAGGAAATCCGCAAAACCTGGGATTTCGATTGCGCGAAAGCCAAGTGCATCGTGCTTGCCTCGATGAACAATGAACATCAGAGGAGACACGAGGATATGGAACTAGATGCCATATTTCTCCATACAAAGGAACTTTATGAAGAGCAATCTCGTATAGCAAGATACGAGACCTCTAAGAACTTGTTTCGAGCGAGGTTGGCTCTCGGGTCATCAGTAGGAGAACATGTCCTAAAGATGATCGGCTATATAGAAGAGCTCGCAGACCTTGGGACGACTTTGGATAATGAGCTCTATACAGACCTTATTCTCCAGTCCCTTCCTTCCACCTACGCCCAGTTTATCCTGAACTTCAACATTCAAAGAAAAGAAGTTGAACTTCCGGAACTCCTGAACATGTTAAGGAGTGCAGAGGGCACCTTGCAGAAGGCAAGGGAAACACCCGCTATGTTTGTTGGCGGTGCATCTTCTTCCGGGTCCAAGGCTAGGGCCAAAGGAAGGAAGAAGAAGGCCGCCCCCAGACCTAGAGGAGGTGTAAGTAAGGTGGGAGGGAAGGGAAAGAAAAAGTTTGCGGTACCGGTAGTTGGCCAGGATGAGTGCTTCCATTGTCACAGGAAAGGGCACTGGAAGAAGGATTGCAAGGCGTGGAACGCCAAGAACCAGGAACCGAAGCAAGCTGTGGCTTCGACTTCAGGTGTGTTTGTAATTGAGAATTGTCTGTCGATCAACTCTACTTCCTGGGTATTGGATACCGGATCAGGATCTCATATTGGCAATTCATTGCAGGCACTGAGAAACCGTAGAGTGCTGAAGGAAGGTGATATGACCCTAAAGGTTGCTAACGGAGCTAGCGTGGGAGCTGCGTCCGTCGGGGATTATCACCTAGGATTGACGAGTGGATACATTTTGGTTTTACATAACTGTTTTTTTGTACCAAGCTTAACGTGTAATATCATATCAGTTTCCTTGTTATCAAATAAAGGTTATGATTTCACATTTGTAAGAGATGTTGTTAACATCCACCTTAATTATGGTTTGATTGGGTCCGGTACACTAAATAACGGTATTTATGTTTTAAACCAACTCCAAATTTTCAATGTCCAGAACACACTAAAAAGAAAGTCTCCAGATTTAAATAAAGCTTTCTTATGGCATTGTAGACTGGGTCACATCAATAAGAGAAGGTTGACAAAGTTGCATAGAGAAGGATATTTGGACTCGTTCGAATATCAAACTTATGACACTTGTCAATCTTGTCTCAAAGGAAAGATGACAAAGACTCCATTTACTGGACATGGAGTAAGAGCGAGCGAGCTCTTAGGACTCATACACAGCGATGTATGCGGTCCAATGTCTACGCATGCAAGAGGTGGTTTTTCCTATTTCATTACATTCACGGATGATTACTCATGATACGGATTCATTTATCTGATGAAACATAAATCCGAGGCTTTTGAGAAATTCCAAGAGTATAAGAATGAAGTAGAAAACCAAACCGGCAAAAGTATCAAGACACTTAGATCTGATCGAGGTGGTGAATACTTGAGTGCCGAGTTCCTAGGTTACCTAAAAGAGAAAGGAATTCTCTCTCAGCTTACTCCTCCATACACTCCACAGCATAATGGTGTATCGAAGAGACGGAATCGAACCCTATTGGATATGGTACGATCCATGATGAGTAATGCTGAGTTACCGCGATCTTTCTGGGGTTATGCACTAGAATCAGCGGCATATCTTTTGAACATGGTTCCTACCAAGACTGTGCCTACCACTCCATATCAGATGTGGAGCGGGAAGAAACCCCATCTACAGTATATAAAGATTTGGGGATGTCCATCTTTTGTTAAAAAGCAGCATGTGGACAAGCTCGAGGCTCGATCAATAAAGTGTAAGTTTGTATGATATCCAAAGAACTCCAGGGGATATCTATTCTATTTCGCAGAGGAACAAAAGGTATTTGTTTCTCGTAATGCCCATTTTCTAGAACATCAGTTTTTAGAAAAGGAATCAAGTGGGAGCGAAATAGAACTGGAAGAAATTCCAAAACCACAAACTAATATTGAAAGTTTGGTAGAACCGGTAGTTCAAGAAGAACAGGACATTCCCGCACCCCTCCGCAGGAGTAGTAGGCCGTCTCATCCGCCTGAGAGATACTACGGTTTTCTCATAGATGGGGATAGAGAGGATTGCATCATAGATGATGATGAACCTACTGATTTCCAGCAGGCCATCCAGAGCGGGGACTCGGTACGATGGCTAGATGCAATGCGGACCGAAATGGAGTCCATGTACACCAACAAAGTATGGACTTTGGACTTTGCTCCAGATGGGGTAAAACCCATAGGATGCAAATGGATCTTCAAGAAAAAGATTGGTGTAGATGGACAGGTGGAAACCTATAAGGCTAGACTTGTTGCAAAGGGTTTTCGTCAAAGACCTGGTTTGGACTATGACGAAACTTTTTCTCCAGTGGCTATGCTCAAATCCATTCGGGTCCTTCTTGCTATTGCTGCTTTCCATGATTATGAAATCTGGCAGATGGACGTAAAGACGTCTTTTCTGAATGGAAATTTAGAAGAGTGCGTCTATATGGATCAGTCAGAGGGTTTCAATCAGAGTGGGAGCAGCGGGCAAGTATGCAGCTGCTTAAGTCCATTTATGGACTAAAGCAGGCATCGCGGAGTTGGAACATCTGTTTTGATGAGACAGTCAAAGAATATGACTTTATCAAAAATCCAGATGAACTGTGCATATATAGTAAAGTTGTAGCCAGAAGTGTCGTATTCCTCGTCTTGTACGTAGATGACATTCTATTGATAGGAAATGACATTCCTATGCTACAATCTGTCAAAGGATTCTTGTCACACAGGTTCTCCATGAAAGACCTGGGTGATGCCTCTTACATTCTGGGGATCCGGATCTATCGTGATAGATCCAAGAGGATGTTGGGACTTTCACAGTCCAGGTATATCGACACTGTACTGAAAAGATTCATTATGGAAGATTCTAAGCGCGGTAATCTATCGGCTTGTCACGGAATCACCCTCTCCAAAGAGATGTCTCCCAAGACTGATTTGGAAAGGGAACGCATGTCTATTATACCCTACGCTTCTGCGGTAGGCTCTATAATGTATGCGATGTTGTGCACCAGACCAGATGTAGCTTACGCACTGAGCGTGGTAAGCCGGTATCAGTCAGACCCAGGGGAGAAGCACTGGATAGCAGTAAAGAACATTCTCAAGTACCTGAGAAGGACTAAGGAGATGTTCTTGGTTTACGGCGGAAAAGACCTCAGGTTGGAGGCCTTTGCTGATTCCGGCATCCAGAGTGATAAGGACGATTCCAAGTCCATGTCGGGTTATGTCTTTACCCTCAATGGAGGGGCGGTGTGCTGGAAGAGTTCCAAGCAGGACACCGTTGCTGACTCAACGATGGAAGCGGAGTATATAGCTGCTTGCGATGCCGCAAAAGAAGCAGTCTGGATTAAGAAGTTCCTAACAGAACTTCAGGTGGTTCCTACCATAGTTGATCCAATACCTTTGTATTGCGACAACAACGGAGCTATAGCTTTAGCGAAGGAACCAAGGTCCCATCAGAAGTCCAGACACATCTTAAGGCGGTATCACCTGATCAGGGAGATCATTGATCGTCGGGAGATCGAGGTTCGGAGAGTTGCTTCTGAAGAGAACATTGCTGATCCATTCACAAAGGGCCTACCTCAAATTCAGTTCGAGAGGCTACTCGAGATCATCGGTCTTCGATATGCCAGTTCATGGCCCTAGTGCAAGTGGGAGATTGTTAGTGTATATGCCCTAAGGGCCATTATTGTATCATACTAGTTTGTATATTACTTAATGGAAGCTTGGGATATTCATATGTATATAACAGTCTTGCTAAACATGGTAGTATGCTATTTGGTTTTTCTATCTTAATATGTGAGTATACGTATTGATAGAGCTCTTAGGATTTTGCTTGACTACCAGCGTTGTGATGGCAGTCACACTAGTGGGGGCAGGGTAGTCTACAAGCACATCCTTATTCAGGTCCCTAGTCGTTGGATTATCGAGACAGGGCATCGATACTCCGGAGTAGACTAGTGTGTACGCTTCTCATCCCAGTTGGGGAGATGGTCTGTCCCACAGCCATCAGTACGTCGTACTGGAGATAGTATGCAGGTGCTCGTTAGGTTACGGGTACACCGGACAGGACTCACAGGGAACTGTTGGTTGGTTTTATACTAGTCGTCAGTGAACAGTTCCCAGGTGACATGAGTACAGCATAGTCCGCAGACTTGACACTGCTGCTTCGCCTCGAGTGTGTCCTACTGTTCTTAGATTGCTACCCTACCACGGCTCAAAGGAGTCGTGCAAACAGGTAGCAGTTGGGTGCAGTCCCGAGCACTTGGAGGCAGTGGCGGTTAGACAGGATTCGTCTGTCCCGGTATTGGGGGTTGATATCGCGCTGTGTCAGAGAGCCATTACGCAAAGTCCCTGGCCAGGGCAAGCGAGCTGGTAGGTTCCAGTAGTTTCTCAGGGTGTAATGGGCTTCGCTCCGACACGACTTATACCGCTATTAGGGAACTGACGCTTGCCGCCCCCCTAAGCCCGATATGCGATAGTCTTAGACGAACGGACCGGACTGTATGGAGATTGTCACATCAGACTCAGTAGGAGTTCGGATGGGTTTCCTCATCGGCCTTCTTATCGACATCTACCTGGGGACCGTTACGTACAGCTAGTGCCGCTTGCGGTCTGTGGTTAAACCCACTGCCAGCGTAGTAGTCGAGTCTCTAGAGTCCCACGCAGAGAGTTTCCCTACTCCAGACGAAACGATATAGAGGTCGTATGGTTTTACGACAAGGGTTCGGACGCATACGTGTGTTTACGCACGTACGACTTTCGGACAATTTTTACTAGTCGGCTTTGGTTTAAGCCAGTTACTAGTATCCGGTTATTGGATTTATACAGTCTAAAGTTTTTCCCTGTTTTCACGGATAGGAGGGGCGTTCTCGTAATTGCACGAGAAGCTTCTAGAAGATGGTGACTAAGGAGGTTTAGGTGGCATATACATTGAATGAGATTAGTGAGTCATATGGATGATTCATCCATGTCATTAATGCTTCATAATTGCTTAATGACTCATGGAGATGAATCACCATTAGATATTTATCAAGCATGGTTGTAAATCATTTTCTTTTCTTTTCTTGATAAAATAAAATGCTTGATATATATTATGATAACTCTTTTTCTCTTCTCATTATTATGTTCATCTTCTCTCTCCTCAAGCTCTCTCTCTTCAAACCCTAATCCTCCCCTCTCATGTGTTGAGTACAAGGATTAGTTAGACTACTTAATCCATAACCATACTCTATTTCATCTAGGTACTTTGATTAGCACTTAAAGATACCTAGTTGCCTCAAGTTTAGAGGCAAAGCTTGGAGTTTAGCTCTCGTGGTGGATCGTCTACTACTTGGAGAAGGCCGAGGAGGAGGTGGAGTTCGTAAAGACGAAGGACACGGTTCTTGAGGTATAATCCCTTAACATAGTAGTTGTTAACTTCTATGTTTGATGTTAGTTATCGTTTAGCTTCGATTCATGCGGTTAGTCGATGTTTAAGCAAAGAACAAGACCGTTTTTCATATTTCCGCCTCTCCGCAAGTCGTGGGGTGTTGTACATCGACTTACATATGTAACTTAGCTGGTCGTGTCGCATTGATATGACCTAGTCTACAATGCTACAAGAAGAATTCATTCATTTCTGAACTACTTCTCTTGTGTGTGTTCTAGATACTTTGAACTGTGGTTTGATTTAGAACATATATGCCATTACATAACGTGCATGATCCAATCAACTTTTGATTCAGGAAAATGTTCACAACATTATTCTCCAATACAGAATTATATCCTTCTTTAACTTAATAAAGAAACCGATGTAATGGTGTATATCTGGTTCGGTATCTAATAACATTTGCTCTGAATCAATGTATTAATACAAGGTGATATTTGCCAACTGGTTTGGCTGCAACAATTGCACCATTCTCTAACACTTAGAGACATATCACCCAATTCCAGTTCTCTACCTTTCTGTAGCCCATGTAACTCTTACATATGTGAGATCCTGATCCGATATCTCATACCTAGGACGTAGAGGATACAGAGAAACGGTTCTTGGTAACGAACACACCCGAAGAATATGCATCAATATGCTTATCCCTCGATTGGGTGGCATGGAAATCCGGATATTCCTCTATTTCCTGCTCGGACTTATAACAGTTATAAGATAGAGCGGAACCAATGTTCCCCAGCTCAGTATAATAAGCAGGTTCGGTCAATGCATCTATATTATTATCTTGATTAAGGCGTGACATGGTCTCTACTAGGAGAGAGAGAGAAGAAAACACTTTACGTGCGCTCTTGCAAGACAGATTGGTTATTATTTTATCTAATCAGGATGCCCCCCACTGTTTTTATCAAATCTTCCTTCAAACCCTAAAAGGTAAGACTAGCTGAGATTAATTACACCCTACAAGTTCGCCAATCTTTCGTCCAGGTCAGTGTCGGTACTTTGAGGGAGGTTCCCCGTGCTTTCGCACGGAACTAATTAAAATAAACCTAGTTTTCCCAGGGGCGTAACCCCATTAACACCTTTCTAGACACCTACTTGATCGGCTAATTGTAATGTGTAAAACTCTCCCAGGGGTAACTCTTACTCGCAGTGGGTATCGGGATCCAACTATCTCATAGAAGGTATGCAATCTCATTGCAAATTTCAACACTTGAAATTCCCGATAATATTTTACTCCTAGAGTCCTATGACCTTGACGGAGGCCAACAAACCATAGGCTGCTAGTCAAGTTCAACCCGTACATTTCATGATTGAATTAAACCCACCCGCACGACCGTTGATGGAGGCCAACAAAGTCACACGACTACCCTAATCCAATCTCATCTTATGTTACAGATAAGCACTAGTTAGCTACCGCACACTACGCCTTGACGGCGGCCAATAAACGTAGCACGAATACTAAGTAGTACTTATCTGAAATGACGGAGGGCTACGGCATGTTTTTAAGAAAACCTTTTGCATAATGAACTTGATATCGTTGTCGAATCGAGTGATTTTGAAAAGGAGTGTTTTTTAGGCTTTTACTAGTTTTGCTAAAGAGGTCACTCCCGGTGAAAGGATCTCGGCTCTTTCCTTATCGAATAAGGTGCATGATATTTCATAAATACCATTATGCAAAGTAAAAACTATAGAAGCAATCAAAAGACAAACCGAGTGGGCTGTAGCATCTGCCAGTTTCGCTAAAGAGGCCACTCTCGGTGAAGAGATCTCGGCTCTTTCCTTATCGAATAAGGTGCTGGATATTCTACAAGGAATACCACTATGCAAAGCAAGAACTAGAGCTACCAGTTTTTTAAACAAGTTTCTACAATATCTTTAGGTTTCTTTTATTTCATTAATCTCATTAATGAAGTCCTATCATATATGCTTCGTAAGCATCGCATAAGAAATGAAAGCATCAATATTTACTATATCTCATATATATAATATAAGCAATCGTCTCAACAAATCAAGTGATCACATCACAGAATATCAGCAGCAGAAGAACACATGAAATATTGGATATACTGGGAATTCCGTGTTTTAAATTAAGCCAGTATAAAACACGGATTCCACGGTCGCGATGAATAGCCAAACCGACATCCTTAAACCCCTACAAGAGAAGCAAGCAACCCTACCAATTCTAGAGTTAGGAGACCCGGTCTCGACTCCTCGAGATGGTCTCCTACTGGACCTTAAAACCCGGTTACTTGTGCTCTCTTCCTTGGGTCTATCCTAATGCGGAAAAGTAAATAATATACATCAATGGTGACATCATCCTCAACCCGGAAGTGCCCCAATAAAATAATATTACATACAAGTTCCTACATGAATGAAAATGAAAAACTCCCATCTCACATAAAAAAAATCGGCTATTCAAAACACGACAATCTAATATAATATATCACAGCAACACATAACATCACATAACATCAACTTAAGTAAATATGCGTATCCCAATTGTCGTTGACATATAGCAATAAAACCGGCGATACACCACATATTACACTTACGGTCGCAGAAAAGAAAGTGAATAACTACAACAATTAGAATCCGCAACCACCTTAGACATCATAAACCCAATGTATCTTATACTTTGGATTTCATGCCTAACCAAATGAATTCCTTAGACATCACATGCCTAACAATTATAAACCTTGCATTTTAGTCTCAATATTGAAAACACTTTTCAATAACCAGTCGGGTAATTCAACAAGATTCCCGATAACCTAATCGAATTCTCGTCGGAAACTTTAGAAGACGGACGCACCCCTGATGCCGTCGACGAAGTGCACTTAGGTGGAACACTGCGGCCGCGAGCACCCGAACGGATGCTTTTGGCGACGGGGTTCTCCTACAGTCACTTGGTCGGGGCTATGGGGTGTGGCTATCTAGTAAGGTTACCCGGCGAGTATCCGCGTACGCTACGTGATTGCGATGGACTTTTGATCCACATCAAAATTCCGTGGCAACCGATCAAATGAGACTAAACCGCTAGATTCATAAAATTCAAACTAGTTATCACATAACTAATTATGTAGATTCCAAATATTGTATCACAATCATAGATATCTAGATGATATTAAACTTTTCGATCGAATAAACAAACACCCAAAATTTCCCAAAGAGCTCAACACTTGAGCAAAGTTCAAAAAGTACCCAGGACATGCCACAACACCTATTAACCATCCGTAGAAGGGCCGACCCATGCCTCACTCATGTAGCCATGGAACTGCCGCAAACCCTAAGATATGACCGCGGTTCCGCGATCCAAAATGTCGAGTTTGGGTATCGTTCATCTAGAGGGTCCACAGAATCGCTTGCATGATTTTCTGAAGATTTTAAACTTGGAAAAAATCCAACTCTTGGAAAATTTCTAGCGAGGGAAAATACAAGTTATTGATATCCGTTCGAACTTTTTAACGTCGTCTAAATAACCTTAATAGATGTTAGAATTACGACAATGAAGCACTCCGAATTGCCTTTGCACAAAGATAACATCACATGCAAATTTTGCAAAAACAAGCAGCACCTGAAATACTAAAATCCAGAGACTGGAACACAGAAAAAAATTTGAAGCCAGAACTGTTAGTTATATGTATGCCCTAGAGGCCATTACTGTACATAGGATGTATATTGTAGTGGATGCTGGGACATATATAGGTAGGACTTTCTTGCTCGACATGATAGTACGCTATCTGGTTTCTCTTTATCTTAACATGTATACTTTCTGTCTCTCTGTTACATGTTGATAAAGCCCTTTGGATGTGTACTCGACTTCCAGGACTATGATGTAGATCATACTAGTGGGGCCTGTGTAGTCCATGAGTACATCCTTCAATGTTCCTAGTCGTGGGAATATCGAGACGGGGCATCGATATTCCAGAATAGACTAGCGTATATCTTCTCGACCCATGTGATAGGCGATGGATGATCCCATATCCATTGGTGTTTGACATCAGAGATGGTATGCGGGTGCTCAGTGATGACTGGGTACACTGAACGGACTCGCCGAGAACTCCCAGATGGTATTATACCTCACGTCAGATGGCAGTTCTCAGGTGACACTGGTACAGCTTAGTCTGTTGACCCGAGATCGTCATAGAGTCTTGTGTGTCTCCCACTGTGCTTTGATTTCCACCCTACCACGGCTCTACTGAGTCATGCAAACAGGTGGTTTTTAGGTACAGTCCCGATTCACATGGAGGCAATGTGCGATAGGACGGGATTCGTCTCTTCCGGTATTGGGGGTTGATGTTGCGCTATGCTCGACTGGCCATAACTGGAAATACCTGGCCAGGGTTGCAGTGTTATACTGGTAAGAGTTATCAGTAGTTTCACGCTTGTTATGGACCTTACATCGGCATGACTTATCAAGCTACTGGGGTCTGACGTTTACCACCCCTAGGCGAGATATGCGACATATCAGACGAACAGACCGGACTGTACGGTAAGTGTTACTGGTTGGATTCACAGGAGTGTGAGCGGGCTTGCTCGTTGATCTACTGATCGCTCAATACCCGGGTGGCCGTTACGTTTAGTAGACCGCTTGCGGCTTGTGGGTGTTTGATATGATCATCACCTGCTGCCGGCGTATTGACGAGTTTTTAGAGTCCTACACAGAGGTTTTCTGGCTCAAGCGAAACGAAATAGGAGCGCATATGAGATATGTGCGGGACCGAGAATAATACCAGTATGTGATACTGATTCTATTCTCGCAATTTGTATCATCGGACGGTTATATAAGATATAGCCGGGTTACCGAATCAAGTGTTGATTCGATACATTGATACACTTGATATTAGTCGGTTATATGCAATATGACCGGATCATTAAATCAAGTGTTGATTTAATGATTTAATGTATAATTATATATTTGATATATTACTTTACATTAACTAGTATTTGTTCACTTAAGATTGATTTTCTCACTTGATGTGCACAAGTAGTATATGTGATATATTTTTGTGTGCACTTGATTGTATCATGTTTGATGATACATGCAAACTTGGGTGTATGTTTGATTTAAACCATGTTTAGGTTAATGGTTAGGGTTTTGTTATCTTTACTTATTTTCTTTATTCATTTTTGGGAAAGAAATAAAATGGTGGCTTCTTTTGTTTTTACTTGAAGCTTCATGAAGCTTTGAAAAGCTTTGACCATTTTGTTTCTTTCCTTAACCTAACCATTCACCTAAGCCCTAGTTTAGTCTCTACACTAGTTACACTCACCCATGGTTGCTAAAATGATAACCATCACTTGATTTTCTTTTTGGAATTAATTCATTTTCTTTCTTCTTCTTCATCATCTTCTTCAAGAGGTGAAGAAAGCTTACTAGAAAATTACAAGTGATGAATCCAAGTGAGAAATCCAAATCAAAAGTGAACCAACTTCCTATTTCTTCATCCTCTACCACTTGCCATGTAGTAGAGTGTGTTATCTTCACAAGTTCTATGACCAAGAAAAGATGGAGCTTGATCTTGAGTTGCCTCGACGTAGATCATCTTCGGCATCGATGTCAACAACCCAGCCCGATCATTTCTCCGATGAAACCGACAAGAGAGTCCGGGATTCCGATGATCGCAGCGGAAGGGCGTCAACACGGAGCTAGAGAAGTGGAGGACCGGATCTACAAAGGTTGTAGTCCCTTTCACTTAGCAATAAAGTTGTTTACTTGCATGTTTCGCCTTACCTCTAGTTAACGATCTAGTATAGGGTTCTTTGGCACATAGAAAATTTTGAATTGGACATGTTTGATCAGTTGTAGACCCTCATGGGTGTGCCGAGGAACCCTACAGTGGTATCAGAGCCTAGCTAGAGCTTTAGGTGAAGTGTAGACGATGTTAGAGATCCTATCGAACCACGAAACCCCGATCAAAGCCCTTCTCTGTACATTTTTTCCAACTATAGATTTTTGTGAATTAAAAATGCTCAGAAAATTAAGTAGGAAAATCTAAGAATTACTGTAAAGTACGGACCCCTAACTCAAAAATTTGACCGCGGAACCGCGGCCAAACCAAGGGTTTTGCGGCGGTACCGCGGCCAAAATTGTGACTTAGTCCCTGGTATTTCATGTAATTATTCTTAGGTCCTTTCTTGTTAATTTTTTCTGGGAATATTTTAATTCCACTCAATTGTTGAGTTTTCTAGGGTTGTATTGGGGACTCGTTGATTCGATCGGATAATTTAACTTCGTTTATGTTTTTCCGGATATTTTAGAAACTGTTAAAAAGTTCGACCGGATATAAATACCCACTTTTTCCACTACCGGGAAATTTCCAAGTGTTGGATTTTTCCCTAGTTTAAGAATGTTCTAAGTAGTGCAAGTAACGCGATGGACCCTCTAGAAGACAACAAAGCTTAACTCGATTATGTGACCGTCTTGAACTGCCCTTTGAACCTTAGGGTTTGGGGCAGTACGGCGTGCCACATATGAGGCGTTGGCTTGACCCTTCTACGGCTGGACCGTTGATACTGTGGCATAAAATGGATGTTTTAAAACTTATTTCAAGTGTTGAAAACCATTCGGGGAAACTTGGGTGTTTGATTGTTCGATCGGAATGTTTAACATTTTCAATTTATCTGGAATGTGATACAATATTTGGAATCCACAAGTAGTTATGAGATAACTGAATGAATGTTATAAACATAGCACTTTAGTCTCACTTGATCGGTTGCCACGGAATTTTGATGTGATCAAAATTTCGTCACAATCACGTTGGATACGCGGATACTCGCCGGGTAAACTTAATAGACAGCCATGCCCCATTGCCCCGACCAAGTGACTGTAGGAGAACCCCGTCGCCGAAAGCATCCGTTCGGGTGCTCGCGGCAGCGGTGTTCCGCCTTAGTGAACTTCGTCGACGGTATCGGGGGTGTGGCCGTCTACTAAAGATTGCGACGAGCATTCGTTCTGGATATCGGGAATCTTGTTGAATTGCCCGACTTCATATTGAAAAGTGTTTTCGATAATGTGACTAAAATGCGGAGTTTATAATTGTTAGGCATGCGATGTCTAAGGAATTCGTTTGGTTAGGAATGCGATGTCTAAGCAGATTGCGGATTCCAACTGTTGTAGTTTTACACTTTCTTTTCTGCGACCGTAAGTGTAATATGTGATATCGCCGGTTTCGTTGTTATATGTCAACGACAATTGGGATGGGCATATTTACTTACGTTGATGACATGTGATGTTATGTGTTGCTGGATATGTTATATTGGATCGTCGTGTTTGAATAGCCGGGGGTTTTTATGTGAGATGAGTGTTTTTCATTTTCATTCATGTAAAAAACTTGTATGTAATATTCTTTTATTGGGGCACTTCCAGGTTGCAGATGATGTCACCATTTGTATATTATTTACCTTTCCGCATTAGGATAGACCCAAGGAGGGGAGCACAAGTAACCGGGTTCTAGGGTCCAGTGGAAGACCATCTCGAGGAGTCGAGTCCGGGTCTCCTAACCCTAGAATTTGTAGGGTTGCTTGCCGCTCTCGTAGGGGTCTATGGGTATGGGATTGGCTATTCATCACGACCGTGGAATCCGTGTTTTATTCAGGCTCAAAATAAAACACAGACGTCCTAGTATATCCAATATTTCATATGATATTTTCTACTGCGTTATCTGTGATGTGATCATATGATATGTTCAGATAGATATTGTATATAGTATATATGATATATTATATGGACGTTTCTTATGTTTTACACCCGCGCTAGCCCTGCCTCGCTCTGCCTTTAGTTATCTAACCTAACGGTGCAGACGAGACATCGAGGCGAATGCGGATGGCATTAGCGTACGTTATATTTATCTGTGATGTTTAGGTGGACTTAAATGATGGGACATTCATTAATGAGATTAATGGAAAAAAATAAACCTAAATGATGTTGTGGAATCGAATTTCAAAAATAAAACAGGTAGCTACAGTTCTTGCTTTGCATCGCGGTGTTCCTTGTAGAACATCCTGCACCTTATTCGATGAGGAAAGGGCCGAGATCCCTTTACCGGGAGTGACCCCTTTAGCAATAACTTGCAGATGCTACAACCCTCGGTTTGTCTTTTGATTGCTTCTTTAGTTTTTGCTTTGCACAGCGGTATATATGATATATCCTGCACCTTATTCGATGAGGAAAGGGCCGACGATCCCTTCACCGGGAGTGATCCCTTTAGCAAAACTAGAAAATCCTCAAAAACACTGCATTTAAAAACCATTTGATTCCGCAACGAGATCAAGTTCAAAGCGTTAAAGGTTTTCATAAAAAACCATTCGCAACCTCCGTCATTTTAGGAAGTAGAGTACTTAGTATTCGTGCTGTGTTTGTTGACCATAGTCAAGGCACAGTGTACGGTAGCAAAGTGATGTCTTCCTACACCGCATATGATGCGATTAGTTAGGACAGTCGCGTGACTTTGTTGACCTTAGTTAAGGGTCATGTGGGTGGGTCTAATTAATCACGAAATGACGGGTAGAACCTGACTAGTGCTTATGATTTGTTGACCATAGTTAAGGTCATAAGTGCTAGGGGTAAAAACCTTTATTGGGAGTTTCAAGTGTTGAAATTTGCAATGAGATTGCATACCTTCTATATGATAGTTGGATCCCGATACCCACTGCGAGTAATTGTTACTCCTGGGAGAGTTTTGCACTTTACAATTAGCCGATCAAGTAGGTGTCTAGAAAGGTGTCAACAGGGTTACGCCTCTTGGAAAACGAGGTTTATTTTAATTAGGTCCGTGCGAAAGCACGGGGAACCTCCCTCAAAGTACCGACACTGGCCTGGCTGAAAGATTGGCGAACTTGTAGAGTGTAATTAATCCCGGCTAGTCTTTCCTTTTAAGGTTTGAAGGAAGATTTGATAAAAACAGAGGGAGCCATCCTGATTAGATAAAATATATAACCAATCTAATCTTGCAAGAGCGCACGCAGAGTGTTTTCTTCTCTCTCTCTCCAGGTAGCGACCATATCACGCCTTAATCAAGATAATAATATGGATGTATTGACCGAACCCGCTTGTTATACTGAGCTAGGGAATGTTGGTCCCGCTCCAACTTATAATTGTTATAAGACAGAGCAGGAAATAGGGGAATACCAGGATTCCCATGCCGCCCAAACGAAGAAAGTGCATGAGATGCATCTCCTTCGGGTGTGTTCATTATAAAGAACTGTTTCTCTGTATCCTCTGCATCCTGGGTATTTGATACTGGATCAGGATCCCAGATATGTAATCTGTTACATAGGGCTACAAAAGGTAGAGAACTGAGAACGGGTGATAAGTTTCATGAGACAGAAAACGGGGCAAGTGTTGCAGCCAAGTCTGTTGGTCACTGTCACCCTGTATTACCAATACATTGATTCTGAACAAATGCTATTAGATACCGAACCTTATATACAAAATCATATCAATCTCTTTATTAAAGAAGGATATAATTTTGTATTGTTGAATATTGTGTTGAACATTTCCTATATCAATAGTTGATCGGTTCAAGCACGTTATCTAAAAGCATTGACGTTCTAAATAAAACTACAGTTCCTAGTAAGCAGAACACACACAAGAGGAAAAGTTCAGAAATGAACGAATCTTTCTTGAGGCATTGTAGACTAGGTCATATCAATGCGACCCGACTAGCTTAAGTTACATTTTAGATGCATATTTAAATCAGTTTGAATTTACATCTTGTGAAACTTGCCAGTCAGGTCACAAAGATAAGATGACCATAGCTCTGTTTATTGGAAACAGAGAAAGAGTTAGTAAACTCTTGGGACAGATACATTGTGATGTATGCAAGGTCCCCGGTCTACACATGCCAAGACCGGTTCTTTGTACTTCATTACATTCTCTGATGATCTCTCAAGATTCAGCCATATGTTCCTGTTGAAACATAAGTCCGAAGTTTTTGAGATATTCACAGAATATAAGTTAGAAGTAGAGAACCAAAAATCGGGTATAAGTATTATGTCCTTTGATGAGATCAGGGAGGAGAATACTTGTGCATAGAATTCCTGGATTATTCTAAAGGAGAATGAGATTCTCTCTTGGTGTTACTCCTCTGAATACACCACAGCACAACGGTGTATCGGGGCGGAGCAATCGCACCATATTAGATATGGTTTGCTCTATGATGAGTATTACTGAGTTACCTGTTTCTTTTAGGGGGTTATGCACTTGAGAAGCTGCATACCTATTGAATTAGGTTCGAATCAAATCAGTTCCTACCACTCCATATGAGATATGGTATGGGAAGAGCCTATCTCTTAAGTAAATTAAGATTTGGGATTGTCCGGCCTATGTCAAAAGCAAAATCCGGACAAGATCAAGGCAAGGTCAGTTCTATAGAACTGGAAGGAGTTCCAGCTATACAAACTACAGCTGATGATTTGATAGAACCAAAGGATTCTATAGTCCCCAACGAAACTCAGCCTCTCCGCCGATCTAGCAGGGTTCCTCACCTGCCTGAGAGATACTTCGGTTTCCCGATGACAGTGGGAGCGGGGATTGCGTCATGAGATGATGACCCAACTAGTTTCGAGCAGGCCATCGAGAGTAGGGACTCTGTAAGAATGGCTGGATGCTTAGCGATCTCAGATAGAATCCATGTACACCAACAAAGTATGGACTTTGGATGCTGTATCTGAAGGGTTAAATCCCCATCAGGAGCAAGTATATCTTGAGAAGATTACTTGGTGTAGATGGAAAAGTTGAGACTTTCAAAGCTACACTTGTTAGTGGTTTTCGTCATCGACCAGGCGTGCAAAATGATGAAACCTTTTCCAGTGGCCATGCTTAAGTCCATCCGGATCCTACTTAACATTGTTACATACCATGACTATGATATCTGGTGGTTGGGTGTCATGACTGCTTTTCTAAATACTGATTTAGAAGAGAACGTCTATAAGTACACAGCCAGAGGGCTTCGCAAACAGTGGGAGCAGCGGAAACATGTGTAAGTTGCTTTACAGGATAAAGCAGGCATCGCGGAGTTAGAACGTCTATTTTGATGTGGTAGTCAAAGTGTTTGACTTCATCAAAATGGTAGATGAACCTTGTACATACAAAACGGTAGTAGAGAGTAAGGTGGTCATCCTCGTATTGTACGTAGACAACATACTCTTGATAGGAAAAGAGTTTCCTATACTACACACGGTCAATCTCCGCTTATCACAAGGATTCTCCATACAGGATCAAAGTGATACCTCCTAAATCCTGGGATTTGGATCTATGAGATAGATCTAAATGGATGTTAGGCTTCTCACTAGGTTTAGTGAGATGGTATTAATCGATCCTGGGGAGAATCACTGGTAAAGTTCCAGGGTGATAAGGACGACTGAATGTCAGTCGCAGGCATTGTCCTTACCCTCAGTAGAGGGACGGTATGTTGGAAGAGTTCCAAGCGAGATACCGTGGCAGACTAGACGATAAAGGCTAGTAACATCGCTATTATAGATACTACCAAAGAGGCAGTTTGGGTGTATATTGGTTCATGAGATGAACTAGGTTCCTACCATTGTATGACAATGGAAGTGTGGCTTTGGCCTAGGAACCCTGGTCCCATCAGTGACCCAGACATATTCTGAGGCAGCATTGCCTGATCAAAGAGATAGTTGATCTCCAAGGTGACCGAGGTTAAGAGAGTAGACTCAGAGGACAACACGGCGGATCCACTCACAAAGGCCTTTTCCCATAGAGAAACTTATATGGGATGGTTGAGTATATGATACTGCAACCACTGCTACAGATAGCCCTAGTGCAAGTGGGAGATTGTTAGTTATATATATGCCCTAGAGGCCATTACTGTACATAGGATGTATATTGTAGTGGATGCTGGGACATATATAGGTAGGACTTTCTTGCTCGACATGATAGTACGCTATCTGGTTGCTCTTTATCTTAACATGTATACTTTCTGTCTCTCTGTTACATGTTGATAAAGCCCTTAGGATGTGTACTCGACTTCCAGGACTATGATGTAGATCATACTAGTGGGGCATGGGTAGTCCATGAGTACATCCTTCAATGTTCCTAGTCGTGGGAATATCGAGACGGGGCATCGATATCCCAGAGTAGACTAGCGTATATCTTCTCGACCCATGTGATGGGTGATGGATGATCCCATATCCATTGGTGTTTGACATCAGAGATGGTATGCGGGTGCTCAGTGATGACTGGGTACACTGAACGGACTCGCCGAGAACTCCCAGATGGTATTATACCTCACGTCAGATGGCAGTTCTTAGGTGACACTGGTACAGCTTAGTCTGTTGACCCGAGATCGTCATAGAGTCTTGTGTGTCTCCCACTGTGCTTTGATTTCCACCCTACCACGGCTCTACTGAGTCGTGCAAACAGGTGGTTTTTGGGTACAGTCCCGATTCACATGGAGGCAATGAGCGATAGGAGGGGATTCGTCTCTCCCGGTATTGGGGGTTGATGTTGCGCTATGCTCGACTGGCCATAACTGGAAATCCCTTGCCAGGGTTACAGTAATATACTGGTAAGAGTTATCAGTAGTTTCACGCTTGTTATGGACCTTACATCGGCATGACTTATCAAGCTACTGGGGTCTGACGTTTACCACCCCTAAGCGAGATATGCGACATATCAGACGAACAGACCGGACTGTACGGTAAGTGTTACTAGTTGGATTCACAGGAGTGTGAGCGGGCTTGCTCGTTGATCTTCTGATCGCTCAATACCCGGGTGGCCGTTACGTTTAGCAGACCGCTTGCGGCTTGTGGGTGTTTGATATGATAATCACCTGCTGCCGGCGTATTGACGAGTCTTTAGAGTTCTACACAGAAGTTTCCTGGCTCAAGCGAAACGAAATAGGAGCGCATATGAGATATGTGCGGGACCGAGAATAATACCAGTATGTGATACTGAATTCTATTCTCGCGATTTGTATCATCGGACGGTTATATAAGATATAGCCGGGTTACCGAATCAAGTGTTGATTCGATACATTGATACACTTGATATTAGTCGGTTATATGCAATATGACCGGATCATTAAATCAAGTGTTGATTTAATGATTTAATGTATAATTATATATTTGATATATTACTTTACATTAACTAGTATTTGTTCACTTAAGATTGATTTTCTCACTTGATGTGCACAAGTAGTATATGTGATATATTTTTGTGCACTTGATTATATCATGTTTGAAGATACATGCAAACTTGGGTGTATGTTTGATTTAAACCACGTTTTGGTTAATGGTTAGGTTTTTGTTATCTTTACTTATTTTCTTTATTCATTTTTTGGCAAGAAATAAAATGGTGGCTTCTTTTGTTTTTACTTGAAGCTTCATGAAGCTTTGAAAAGCTTTGACCATTTTGTTTCTTTCCTTAACCTAACCATTCACCTAAACCCTAGTTTAGTCTTTACACTAGTTACACTCACCCATGGTTGCTAAAATGATAAGCATCACTTGATTTTCTTTCTGGAATTAATTCATTTTCTTTCTTCTTCTTCATCATCTTCTTTAAGAGGTGAAGAAAGCTTACTAGAAAATTACAAGTGATGAATCCAAGTGAGAAATCCAAATCCAAAGTGAACCCACTTCCTATTTCTTCATCCTCTACCACTTGCCATGTAGTAGAGTGTGTTATCTTCACAAGTTCTATGACTAAGTGAAGATGGAGCTTGATCTTGAGTTGCCTCGACGCAGATCATCTTCGGCATCGATGTCAACGACCTAGCCCGATCATTTCTCCGATGAAACCGAAAAGAGAGTCCGGGATTCCGATGATCGCAGCGGAGGGACGTCAACACGGAGCTTGAGAAGTGGAGGACCGGATCTACAAAGGTTGTAGTCCCTTTCACTTAGCAATAAAGTTGTTTACTTGCAAGTTTCGCCTTACCTCTAGTTAACGATCTAGTATAGGGTTCTTTGGCACATAGAAAATTTTGAATTGGACATGTTTCATCAGTTGTAGAACCTCATGGGTGTGCCGAGGAACCCTACAAGAACACCATACAAGAACCGTCCTGCTCGGATTTTGAGGCCTTGTGGCCGGACAAAAACAAGTGTCCATGGTTCAAATTTGGACGGTGTTTATGTTATATCACATACAACATTCAACAGTTGCTTAAAAAAATTTTAGAGGCCATTTAAAATTCGACAGAAACTAGGATTGTATATCGGAAGTTTCGGAGTAGTTTCGGTTTCGTAATCTAACAAATATCGTCAAATTCTCTAGCATGGCTCTGATACCACTGCAGGGTTCCCTGGGGCGGCAGCAAGATTTTGGGAGGCATCGTCCATGCCAATTTCAAAAATTTTCCGTACTAAAGAACCCAAACCCTAGAATCTTAAATAGAAATTTAGACGAACAAGAATGTAAACACCTTTACATCTAAGTGAATGAGGAATACAACTTTTGTAGACCGGTCCTTCACTTCTAAACCTCCGTGTAGTAGTCCTTTCGCTCCAAGTAGTGAACACCCGAACTCTAGTAAGGGTTCACATGAAGAAATGAACAAGCTTGCTCGAAGGCTTCGAAGCCGAAGATGATCTACGTCGAGGAGACTCAAGCTCATGCTACCTCTTCACTAATAGTCGATTAGTGAAGAAAACACCCTAAACTAAATGGCTAATATAGTAGAGGATGATGAAGTAGGAATTTTGGGCTCACTTTAGATTAATTTTTCTCACATTATTTCTTCACCATTTGAAAAGTTAGTGAGCTTTTTCATGAGGAAGAAGAAGATGAAGTGAAGATGAGAATGAAACTCATGAGGTGAGAATATCAACCATGGGTGAGTTAGTGTCATACACTAACTTATCTAGAGAATAAACCATGGCGAACAGTAATGGTTAGGTTAATAAATATCTACAAGTAAAAAAAAATTAATGGACTTGGTCAATGGTTCCTTAAGATTCTACAAGCTTGAACCATGTGACTAATTACCATTAATTTTGATTAACTTTAAATAAATAAAACCATTCATTATATCAAGCATGGTGTGAGTCTCATACACCTATGTAGCATGTGGCATCAAGCATGACACAAAATAATGTACATTAATATATATCACATATATACCAAGTGTACACAAATGAGAAAAAGAAATGTTTAAGTGAGCAAATATTAGTTAATGTAAATTAATATATCACATATATAATTATACATTAAATTATTAAATCAACACTTGAATTAATAATCCGGCTATATCACATACAACCAACTAATATCAAATGTAACAACTTATCGAATCAACACTTGATCCGATAACTCGGCTATAACACATATAACCGACCGATATCACATATCGCGAGAATTGAATGCGGTATCATATAAGCGCATTAATCTCGGTCCCGCACATATCACATATGTGCTCCTACTCCATTTCTCATGAACCAGGAAACCTCTGTGTATGACTCTAAAGACTCGTCAATACGCCGGTAGTAAGTGATGACCATATCAAACACCCACAAGCCACAAGCGGTCTGCTAAACGTAACGGCCACCGGGGTATTGAGTGATCAGAAGATCAACAAGCAAGCCTGCTCATACTCCTGTCAATCCAATCCGTAACACTACCGTAAAGTCTGGTCTCTTCGTCAGATATGTCGTATATCACAGCCTGGAGGTGGTATAACGTCAAACCCCAATAGCCTGATAAGTCATGCCGATGATGTAGGGTTCCTAGGCACTCTCAAGAGGTCTCACAAGGCATCAACCATGCCAATTTCAAATTTTACAAGTGCCGAGAAACTCTAATACGGATCGTTAACTAGAAATTTAGGCGAAACAAGCAACTAGTTAACAATTTAACTAAGTGAACGGAAATACAACCTTTGTAGATCCAGTCCTCCACCTCCATAGCTCCGCAATGAAGTCTCCTCGATATCCAAATCGAATCCCGGGCTCTAGCGTCGGCTTCATCGGAGAAATGGGCGGGCAAGGTCGTCGGCTTCGTGCCGAAGATGATCAACGTCGAGGCATCACAAGATCAAGCTCCCACTTCACCAAGTCATGAAACTTGTGAAGAAAACACCCTATACTACTTGGCAAGAGGTAGAGGATGAAGAAATAGGAAGTGGGTTCACTTTAGAATTGGATTTCTCACTCATTTGCTCAAGTTGCCATTGATGGAGCAAGGTTTCTTCATGAAGAAGAAGAAGAGGAAGAAGATGATAGAATATGATAAGTATATCCAAAAAGAAAATAAAATGAATACTTATCATATTGCAACCATAGTTAGGTGTAGAGAATAAACTAGGGTTAAGTGGAATGGTTAGGTTAAAGGAAAGAAACAAAATAGTCAACTTTTCAAACCTTCATGAACTTTCAATGTAAAACAAAACTAGCAACCATTTTATTTCTTACCAAAAGGAAATAAATAAATGAATAAATAAATAAAAACCTTAACCATTTACATAACCAAGGTTTAAACCAAAACTACACCCAAGTGAGCATGTATCATCAAACAAGATACAAACAAGTGCACAAAAATATATCACATATACAATGTGCACATCCGAGTGAGAAAATCCATTTAAAGTGAACCGATACTAGTTAACGCAAAGTAATATATCAAATATATAATTATGCATTAAATCATTAAATCAACACTTGATTTAATGATCCGGTCATATCGCATATAACCGACTAATATACAATGTATCGGCTTATCGAATCAATACTTGATTCGATAACTAGGTTATATCGCATACAACCAATCGATACATTCATTGCGAGAATAGAATACGGTATCACATACACGCATTATTCTCGGTCCCGCACATATCTCATATGCGCTCCTATTTCGTTTCGCTTGAGCCAGGAAACCTCTGTGTAGGACTCTAAAGACTCGTCAATACGCCGGCAGCAGGTGATGATCATATCAAACACCCACAAGCCGCAAGCGGTCTGCTAAGCGTAACGGCCACCCGGGTATTGAGCGATCAGAAGATCGACGAGCAAGTCCGCTCACACTCCTGTGAATCCAACCAGTAACACTTACCGTACAGTCCGGTCTCGTCGTCTGATATGTCGCATATCTCGCCTAGGGGTGGTAAACGTCAGACCCCAATAGCTTGATAAGTCGTGTCGATATGAGGTCTATAACAGTTCGAGAAACTACTGGTAACACTTACCAGTAAATCTCAGCAACCCTGGCTAGGGATTTCCGGTTATAGCCAATCGAACACAGCGCAACATCAACTCCCTATACCGGGAGAGACGAATCCCCTCCTATCGCTCATTGCCTCCATGTGATTCGGGACTGTACCCAAAAGCCACCGTTTTGCACGCCCTCTTGGACGTGGTAAAGTGGAAATCAAAGCACAGTGGGAACCACACAAGACTCTATGACGATCTCGGGTCAACAGACTACTCTGTACCAGTGTCACTAGAGAACTGCCATCTGACGTAAGGTATAATACCATCTGGGAGTTCTCGGCGAGTCCGTCCAGTGTACCCAGTCTCCACTGAGCACCCGTATATCATCTCTGATGTCAAACACCAATGGATATGGGATCATCCATCGCCCATCTGTATGGGTCGAGAAGGTATACGCTAGTCTACTCTGGTATATCGATGCCCCGTCTCGATACACCCACGACTAGGGACCTTGAAGGATGTACTTATGGACTACCATGTCCCCACTAGTATGATCCGCATCATAGTCCAGGTAGTCAAGTACACATCCTAAGGGCTTTACCAACATGTAACAGAGAGACAATCAATGTACACGTTAAGGTAAAGAGTAACCAGATAGCATACTATCATGTCGAGCAAGAAAGTCCTCCCTATATATGTCCAAGCATCCACTACAATATACATCCCATGTATAGTAATGGCCTCTAGGGCATACATATAACTAACAATCTCCCACTTGCACTAGGGCCATCTGATAGCAGTGGTTGTAGTATCTTATACTCAACCATCCCATAATAGTCTCTTTCTGGGAAAAGGCCTTTGTGAGTGGATCCGCCGTGTTGTCCTCTGAGTCTACTCTCGAAACCTCGATCTCCTTGGAGATCAACCATCTCCATGATCAGGTGATACTGCCTTAGAATATGTCTGGATCACTGATGGGACCGGCGTTCCTTGGCATAAGCCACAACTCCATTGTCACACAATGGGAGGAACTAAATTCATCTCATGAACTAATATACACCCAGACTTCCTCTTTGGTAGCATCTTAACTAGCGATGTATCCAGCCTTTATCGTCTAGTATGCCACAGTATCTAGTTTGGAACTTTTCCAACAAACCGTCCCTTTACAGAGGGTAAAGACAATGCCTGGGACTGATTTTCAGTCGTCCTTATCACCCTGGAACCCTTCCAGTGTTTCTCCCCAGGATCGGTTGATACCATCTCACTACAACTAGTGAGAATCCTAACATCCAATTAGATCTATCTCATAGATCCAAAACCCAGGATTTAGGAGGTATCACTTTGATCCTATATGGAGAATCATTGTGATAAGCGGAGATTGACCGAGCGTAGCATAGGAAACTCCTTTCTTATCAAGAGTATGACATCCACGTACTCTACGAGGATCACCACCATACTCCCTACTACCTTTTTGTTTATACAAGGTTCATCTACCATTTTGATGATGTCAAACTCTTTGACTAATCCATCAAAACAGATGTTCCAACTCCGCGATGCCTGCTTTATCACATAAAACATCTTGCACACGTTTCCGCTGCTCCCACTGTCTACGAGACCCTCTGGCTGTGTACTTATAGACGCTCTCTTCTAAAACATCATTTAGAAAAGCTGTCATGACACCCAACCGCCAGATATCGTAGTCATGGTACGTAGCCGTGGCAAGTAGGATCCGGATGGACTTAAGCATAGCCACTGGAAAAGGTTTCATCATTATCCACGCCTGGTCGATGAAGAAAACCTTTAACAAGTCTAGCTTTGAAAGTCTCAACTTTTCCATCTACACCAAGTAATCTTCTCAAGATATACTTGCTCCTGATGGGGATTTAACCCTTCAGATATAGCAACCAAAGTCCATACTTTGTTGGTGTACATGGATTCCATCTCAGATCACTAAGCATCCAGCCATTCTTATAGAGTCTCACTCCTGATGGCCAGCTCGAAAATAGTTGGGTCATCATCTCATGATGCATTCCTCGCTCCCACTGTCATAGAGAAACCGAAATATCTCTCAGGTGGGTGAGGAACCCTACTAGATCAGCGGAGAGGCCGAGGTTCGTTGGAATCTACTGAATCCTTTGGTTCTTTCAAATCATCAGCTGCAGTTTGTATAGCTGGAACATTTCCAGTTCTACATAACAGATCTTGCCTCGAGCTTGTCCGGATTTTGCTTTTCAGACATAGGCTGGACAACCCCAAATCTTAACTAACTTAAGAGATGGGCTCTTCCCTTATCATATCAAATATGAAGAGGTAGGCAACTGATTTGATTTGAACCCTATTCAATAGGTATGCAGCTTCTCAAGTGCACAACTCCCAAAAAGGAAATAGGTAACTCAGTAGTACTCATCATAGAGCACACCATATCATATAGGGTGCATCTGCTCCGTCCCGATATACCATCGTGCTATGGTGTATACGGAGGAGTAATGCTGAGAGAGAATCTCATTCTCCTTTAGAATAGTCCAGAAATTCCGTGCTCAAGTATTCTCCTCCTTGATCTCATCAAAGGACATAATACTTATACCCGTATTTTGGTTCTCTACTTCTAAATCATATTCTGTGAATATCTCAAAAGGTTCAGACTTGTGTTTCAACAGGAACATGTGTCTGAATCTTGAGAGATTATCAGAGAATGTAACGAAGTAGAAAGAACCAGTCCTGGCATATGTAGACAGGGGACCTTACATACATCAACATGTATCATCTCAAGAGTTTACTAACTCTTTCTCTGTTTCCAATAAACAAAGCTATGGTCATCTAATCTTTGTTACATGACTGGCAAGTTTCACAAGATGTAAATTCAAACTGATTTAAATATGCATCTATATGTAACTTCAGCTAGTCGGGTCGCATTGATATGACCTAGTCTACAATACCTCAAGAAGAATTCGTTCATTTCTGAACTCTTTCTCTTGTGTGTGTTCTGTATACTAAGAACTGTAGTTTGATTTAGAACATCAATGCTTTTAGATAACGTGCCTGATCCGATCAACTTTTGATATAGGAAATGTTCAAAACATTATCCAACTATACAAAATTTTATCATTTCTTTACTAATAAAGAGATAGATATGATTTTGTATATCAGGTTCGGTATCTAATAACATTCGTTCAGAATCAATGTATTTGGAATACAGGGTGACAGTGACCAACAGACTTGGCTGCAACACTTGCCCCGTTTTCTGCCTCATGAAACTTATCACCCGTTCTCAGTTCTCTACCTTTCTGTAGCCCTATATAACAGATTACATATCTGGGATCCTGATCTGGTATCATATACCCAGGACGTAGAGGATACTGAGAAACAGTTCTGTGTAACGAACACACCCGAAGGAGATGCATCATATGCACTTTCTTCGTTTGGGCGGCACGGGAAATCTGGTAATCCCCAATTTCCTGCTCTGTCTTATAACAATTATAAGTTGTAGCGGGACCAACGTTCCCCAGCACAGTATAACAAGCGGGTTCGGTCAATAATCCGTATTATTATCTTGATTAAGGCGTGATATGGTCGTTACCTGGAGAGAGAGAGAAGAAAACACTCAGCGTGCGCTCTTGCAAGAATAGATTGGTTATTATTTTATCTAATCAGGATGGCTCCCACTGCTTTTTATCAAATCTTCCTTCAAACCCTAAAGGAAAGACTAGCCGGGATTAATTACACACTACAAGTTCGCCAATCTTTCAGCCAGGCCAGTGTCGGTACTTTGAGGGAGGTTCCCCGTGCTTTCGCACGGACCTAATTAATGTAAACCCCGTTTTCCCCGAGGCGTAACCTCGTTGACACCTTTCTAGACACCTACTTGATCGGCTAATTGTAATGTGTAAAACTCTCCCAGGAGTAACAATTACTCGCAGCGGGTATCGGGATCCAACTATCTCATAGATGGTATGCAATCTCATTGCAAATTTCAACACTTGAAATTCCCGATACTCATTTTGCCTCTAGCGTGCTATGACCTTGACGCATGCCAAACAACCCATAGTCCGCTAGTCAAGTTCAACCCGTACATTTCTTGATTGAATTAAACCCACCCGCACGACCCTTGACGCATGCCAAACAACGCCGTATGAATACCCTAATCCAATCGCATCGTATGCTAGCAGATAAGCACTAGTTAGCTACCGTACACTACGCCTTGACGCATGCCAAACAACCGCAGCACGAATACTAACTAGTACTTATCTAAAATGACGGAGGGCTACGACAGGTTTTTCTGAAAACCTATTGCGTAATGAACTTGATATCGTTGTAGAATCAAATGATTTTAAAATGGAGTGTTTTTTAGGCTTTTCTAGTTTTGCTAAAGGAGTCACTCCCGGTGAAGGGATCGTCGGTCCTTTCCTCGTCGAATGAGGTGCGGGATATATCATATATATCACTGTGCAAAGCAGAAACTATAGAAGCAATCAAAAGACAAACCGAGAGTTGTAGCATCTTCCAGTTATTGCTAAAGGAGTCACTCCCGGCAAAGGGATCTCGGTCCTTTCCTTATCGAATAAGGTGCAGGATATATCACATATACCTCTGTGCAAAGCAAGAACCGTAGCTACCTTTTTTATTTTGAAATTCGATTCTACAACATCTTTAGGTTTATTTTACTTTCATTAATCACATTAATGAAGTCCCATCATTTAATATACCTAAACATCACAGATAAATACGACGTACACTTATGCCATCCGCATTCGCCTCTATGTCCCCTCGTGCACCGTTAGGTTAGGTAACTAACGGCAGAGCGGGGCAGGGCTAGTACGGGTGTAAAACATAAGTAACATCTATATAATATATCATATATACTATATAAAGTATCCATCACAGAACATATCACATGATCACATCACAGATATCGCAGCAGAAAAACATATGAAATATTGGATATACTAGGACGTCCGTGTTTTCAATACGAGCCAGTATAAAACACGGATTTCACGGTCGCGATGAATAGCCAAACCCACACCCCTAGACCCCTACGAGAGCGGCAAGCAACCCTACCAATTCTAGAGTTAGGAGACCCGGACTCGACTCCTCGAGTTGGTCTCCCACTGGACTCCAGAACCCGGTTACTTGTGCTCCCCTCCTTGGGTCTATCCTAGTGCGGAAAAGAAAATAATATACAAAGGTGACATCTTCCGCAACCTGGAAGTGCCCCAATAAAAGAATATTACATACAAGTTTTTACATGAATGAAAATGAAAAACACTCATCTCACATAAAAAACCCCGGCTATTCAAACACGACGATCCAATATAACATATCCAGCAACACATAACATCACATGCCATCAACGTAAGTAAATATGCGAATCCCAATTTTCGTTGACATATAGCAACGAAACCGGCGATATCACATATTACACTTACGGTCACATAAAAGAAAGTGTAAAACTACAACAGTTGGAATCCGCAACCTCTATAGACATCGCATGCCTAATCAAATGAATTCCTTAGACGTCGCATGCCTAACAATTATAAACCCCGCATTTTAGTCTCATTATCGAAAACACTTTTCAATATCAAGTCGGGTAATTCAACAAGATTCCCGACATCCTGATCGAATGCTCGTCGCAAACTTTAGTAGGTGGCCGCACCCCCGACGCCGTCGACGAAGTGCACCAAGGCGGAACACCACTGCCGCGAGCACCCGAACGGATGCTTTCGGCGATGGGGTTCTCCTACAGTCACTAGGTCGGGGCTATGGAGTGAGGCTGTCTATTAAGTTTACCAGGCGAGTATCCGCGTACACTACGTGATTGCGACGGACTTTTGATCACATCAAAATTCCGTGGCAACCGATCAAGTGAGACTAAAGTGCTATGTTTATAACATTCATTCAGTTATCTCATAACTACTTGTGAATTCCAATTGTTGTATCCCATTCCAGATAAATAGAAAATATTAAACTTTCCGATCGAACATTCAAACACCCAAGTTTTCCCGAAACAGATCAACACATGAAACAAGTTTAAAAACATTCACTCCGTGCCTCAGTACCAACGGTCCAGCCGTAGAAGGGTCAAGCCAACGCCTCATATGTGGCACGCCGTACTGCCCCAAACCCGAAGGTTCAAAGGGCAGTTCAAGACGGTCACATAATCGAGTTAAGGTTTGTTGTCTTCTAGAGGGACCATCGCGTTACTTGCACTACTTAGAACGTCTTTAAACCACGGAAAAATCCAACACTTGGAAATTTTCCGGTAGGGGAAAGATTGGGTATTTATATCCGGTCGAACTTTTTAACATATTCTAAAATTATCCGGAAAAGCACACAGACAAAATTAGACAATCCGATCGAAATACCGAGTCCCTAATACAACCTAGAAAACTCAACTCTTGAGTAAATTTTAAAAATTCCCATAAAACTCAGCATTTAAATAACGAAGTTACTGTGCAAAAATGGTTGACTGAAGAGACTAAATGGGCGCGGAACCGCCGCAATAGGCGGCTAATGCCGCGGTTCCGCCGCGCTTTAGAAAGATCATTAGGTAATTTTTGCACCGTAATTCTTAGAATTTCCTGCTGAATTTTTTAAGCATTTTTAATTTGGAAAAAACCACTTTTTCAGAAAAAGTCCAGAGAGGGTTAAAAGTTAGGGTTTCGGGGTTCGATCGGATTTCTAACATCGCCTACACACCGCCTAAGGCTCTAGCTAAGTTCTGATACCACTGTAGGGTTCCTAGGCACTTTCAAGAGGTCTCACAAGGCATCAACCATGCCAATTTCAAATTTTACAAGTGCCGAGAAACTCTAATACGGATCGTTAACTAGAAATTTAGGCGAAACAAGAAACTAGTTAACAATTTAACTAAGTGAACGGAAATACAACCTTTGTAGATCCGGTCCTCCGCCTCCATAGCTCCGTAATGAAGTCTCCTCGCTGTCCAAATCGAATCCCGGGCTCTAGCGTCGGCTTCATCGGAGAAATGGGCGGGCAAGGTCGTCGGCTTCGTGCCGAAGATGATCTACGTCGAGGCATCACAAGATCAAGCTCCCACTTCACCAAGTCATAAAACTTGTGAAGAAAACACCCTATACTACTTGGCAAGAGGTAGAGGATGAAGAAATAGGAAGTGGGTTCACTTTAGAATTGGATTTCTCACTCATTTGCTCAAGTTGCCATTGATGGAGCAAGGTTTCTTCATGAAGAAGAAGAAGAGGAAGAAGATGATAGAATATGATAAGTATATCCAAAAAGAAAATAAAATGAATACTTATCATATTGCAACCATAGTTAGGTGTAGAGAATAAACTAGGGTTAAGTGGAATGGTTAGGTTAAAGGAAAGAAACAAAATGGTCAACTTTTCAAATCTTCATGAACTTTCAATGTAAAACAAAACTAGCAACCATTTTATTTCTTACCAAAAGGAAATAAATAAATGAATAAATAAATAAAAACCTTAACCATTTACATAACTAAGGTTTAAACCAAAACTACACCCAAGTGAGCATGTATCATCAAACATGATACAAACAAGTGCACAAAAATATATCACATATACAATGTGCACATCCGAGTGAGAAAATCCATTTAAAGTGAACCGATACTAGTTAATGCAAAGTAATATATCAAATATATAATTATGCATTAAATCATTAAATCAACACTTGATTTAACGATCCGGTCATATCGCATATAACCGACTAATATACAATGTATCGGCTTATCGAATCAATACTTGATTCGATAACTAGGTTATATCGCATACAACCAATCGATGCATTCATCGCGAGAATAGAATACGGTATCACATACACGCATTATTCTCGGTCCCGCACATATCTCATATGCGCTCCTATTTCGTTTCGCTTGAGCCAGGAAACCTCTGTGTAGGACTCTAAAGACTCGTCAATACGCCGGCAGCAGGTGATGATCATATCAAACACCCACAAGCCGCAAGCGGTCTGCTAAGCGTAACGGCCACCCGGGTATTGAGCGATCAGAAGATCGACGAGCAAGCCCGCTCACACTCCTGTGAATCCAACCAGTAACACTTACCGTACAGTCCGGTCTCGTCGTCTGATATGTCGCATATCTCGCCTAGGGGTGGTAAACGTCAGACCCCAATAGCTTGATAAGTCGTGTCGATATGAGGTCTATAACAGTTCGAGAAACTACTGGTAACACTTACCAGTAAATCTCAGCAACCCTGGCCAGGGATTTCCGGTTATAGCCAATCGAACACAGCGCAACATCAACTCCCTATACCGGGAGAGACGAATCCCCTCCTATCGCTCATTGCCTCCATGTGATTCGGGACTGTACCCAAAAGCCACCGTTTTGCACGCCCTCTTGGACGTGGTAAGGTGGAAATCAAAGCACAGTGGGAACCACACAAGACTCTATGACGATCTCGGGTCAACAGACTACTCTGTACCAGTGTCACTAGAGAACTGCCATCTGACGTAAGGTACAATACCATCTGGGAGTTCTCGGCGAGTCCGTCCAGTGTACCCAGTCTCCACTGAGCACCCGTATATCATCTCTGATGTCAAACACCAATGGATATGGGATCATCCATCGCCCATCTGTATGGGTCGAGAAGGTATACGCTAGTCTACTCTGGTATATCGATGCCCCGTCTCGATACACCCACGCTAGGGACCTTGAAGGATGTACTTATGGACTACCATGTCCCCACTAGTATGATCCGCATCATAGTCCAGGTAGTCAAGTACACATCCTAAGGGCTTTACCAACATGTAACAGAGAGACAATCAATGTACACGTTAAGGTAAAGAGTAACCAGATAGCATACTATCATGTCGAGCAAGAAAGTCCTCCCTATATATGTCCAAGCATCCACTACAATATACATCCCATGTATAGTAATGGCCTCTAGGGCATACATATAACTAACAGATGAAATGTCCATAATGGTTCGAGAAACTACTGATAACAGTTACCAGTAGATCTCAACAACCCTTGCCAGGGATTTCCTGTTATGGCCAATCGAGCATAGCGCAACATCAACCCCCAATACCGGGAGAGACGAATCCCCTCCTATTTCTCATTGCCTCCATGTGACTCGGGACTGTACCCAAAAACCACCGTTTTTCCCGATCTCTTGAACGTGGTATGGTGGAAATCAAAGAACAGTGGGAATCACATAAGACTCTATGACGATCTCGGGTCGACAGACTAACCTATACCAGTGTCACCAGAGAAATGCTATCTAACGATAGGTTTAATACCATCTAAGAGTTCTCGGCGAGTCCGTCCATTGTACCCAGTCTCCATTGAGCACCCGTATACCATCTCTGATGTCAAACACCAATGGATATGGGATCATCCATCGCCCATCACATGGGTCGAGAAGCGTATACGTTAGTCTATTCTGGAGTATCGATGCCTTATCTCGATACCCCGACAACTAGGAACATTTGAAGGATGTACTTACCGACTACCCTGTCCCCACTAATATAATCTGCATCATAATCCTGGTAGCCAAGTACTCATCCTAAGGGCTTTATCAACATGTAATAGAGAGACCATAAGTGCACCTGTTAAGATAAAGTGCAACCAGATAGCATACTATCATGTTGAGCAAGAAAGTCCTCCCTATATATGTCCAAGCATCCACTACAATATACATCACATGTACAGTAATGGCCTCTAGGGCATACATATAACTAACATGTCACTGACAGGCTCAGCAGGGGTTCGGATGAGTTTGCTCGTCTGCCATCTTTTCGCTCAATACCTGGGTAGCCGTTACGTACAGCTAGTGCCGCTGACGTGCTTGTGGTAAAACCCACTGCCAGCGTATTGACGAGTCTTTAGAGTCCCACATAGAGGGTTTCCCTGGTTCTGTCAAAATGATGTAGTAGCCGTATTGGATACGTGCAGGATTTCGATCGAATGAGTGTGCTTGTTACCCGGACTTTCGATCGGACGGTTGATAATACTAGCTGGGTCGGGTTTGAGCCGGATTATTAAATCAGGTATTGATTTAATAATTTAGGTATATATATTTCGATATGTATATTCTAGTACTATGTTCTTTCTGTTATTCTATCTCTTCGGGTATGCGTATTTCGGTACGAATACAGGTATGTATATACAGTAGAATGTAATCCGTATTTTTTACAGATAACATTCTAGAAGGTGGACACCTCATTTAGTTTTTATCAATTTTTATTAAATGGAAATGAGGTGTAAAGGTTGAGAGAGGGGAGTATTGTGAGAACCATGCTTGTATAGTGTGCACAAATGAATTATTAATTCATTTATGCAAACTATTCAAGCATGGGCTTGATTTTAAAATGGAAAAATATGTTTTAAAAAAACCATTCTTCATGTGATATTTTCCTCACTTGATGAAAAAAAGAAAAGAGATGGTTCTTTTTGAAGTCTCTCTCACTCTCACCATTAGCTTCACTCCCATCTAGCTTTTGAGTTCCTCCACCTTCATGCTCAACCTCCTCTCTACAATCTCATGAGTTGAGAATCAAAAGAGAAGGTGAGATGGATAAACACTTAGAGCACTCACTACATACTAGGCATTCTAGATTAGCAACCTAGAATCCCTAGTTGCTTCACTTGCTTTTAATGTGGAGCTAGAGCCATGAGCTACATCCCTCGGGTGGATCATCTTCGGCGAAGGAAGACCGGCGGCCAAGTTCAATCGAGCACGCCTCAAGAAGCTAAGGAAGATGATGGATGACCGAAGGACTTGGTTCATTCGGTATAACCAACTATCTCAGTAGCTAGTGCTTCTTTTAGATTGCTAGTTTCATGTTTGGATTCGATTCTAGGTAGTTGTCGTTGTGCCATAGTTTCGTGCAGGACCGACCGCTCGGATCTGTAGCGGCTTGCTAGCTTGTTTCTTCTTCTAAGGATGATTGCTTTGCTAGGTGGGTTACATTTAAGATCCTAACCGTCGCTAGTATATGTTGGATATAGTATCCTCAAGGTAATTATTGTAATCACATGCAGGTGATTATGATGATTGAGGAAAACCTATACGAGTAGAACAGTCTTAGTTGTACGGTTACTAGGCACTCTAACAAGGGTTAAGGAAGCATCAAACATGCCCGTTTAAAATTTTAGCCGTGCCGAATATCCCTAAGCAAGATCGTTGCTAGAAAATTAGGGTTTCATATGTATGTAAACTATGTTAATGACTAAGTGAATACGATATACAACCTTTGTAGATCGGTCCTTCACTTCTTTAGCTCCTTGTTGAAGTCCCTTCACTGCGATCGTGGTTCTCCCGGACCCTTGCATGGCTTCACGAGGCGATAGACGCGTCCTTGCTTGAAGTCTTCGAGGCCGAAGATGATCTACGTCGAGGGGATGCCAACTCAAGCTTCTACTTCACTAACTTGAGAATTAGTGAAGCAAACACCCTAAACTAAAGTGCTAGTCTAGTAGAGGATGGAGAAATAGGAAGTGGGTTCTCTTTAGAATTTTATTTCTCACAAGCTTTCTCACTTTTGATCAAACCCTAGCAAGCCTTTTCTTTTCACAAATGAAGAAGAAGATGAACTAAAGAAAGAGATGAGGATAATGATCAAGTGAGAAGGCTAACCATGGTGAGTGAGTATCATATACTAACTCTTGTAGAGACATAACCATAGCTAATTGATTATGGTTGGGTTAAGAAATATCCATAGTAAAAATAAATTTAGTGGAATTAGTCAATGCATCCACAAGCTTCTACAAGCTTCATGCATTGTGCTAATCCTCCACTAATTAAGTAATTACTTAAAATATAAAAACCCAACATAATTTATAGCATGGTGTAAGTCTCATACACCCAAGTCATGTGTATCATCAACCATGATACAAAAAAGAAAACACATTTAATATATATCATATATACATTAAAATTGTGCTCATGTGAGAAAAACCCTAAAGTGAACAAGTGTTAGTTAATGTAAACTACTATATCAAATATACAATTATACAATAAATTATTAAATCAACACTTGACTTAATAATCCGGTCATATCTCATATAACCGACTAACATCCATTGTATCGACTTATCGAATCAACACTTGATTCGATAACCCGGCTATATCATATATAACCGACTGATACAAAAAGTCGTGAGAATAGACTACGGTATCACATACACGCATTATTCTCGGTCTCGCACATATCACATATGCGCTCCTATTTCGTTTTGCCTGAGCCAGTAAAACCTCTATGTAGGACTCTAAAGACTCGTCAATACGCCGGCAGTAGGTGATGATCACATCAAGCACCCACAAGCCGTCAGCGGTACTAGCTGGACGTAACGGCTACTCGGGTATTGAGCGATCAGAAGATCAGCAAGCAAGCCCGCTCCAACTCCTGTAAAAGCCTACCGGTAACACTTCCCGCACAGTCCGGTCTCCTCGTCTGATATGTCGCATATCAAGTTTAGGGGTGGTAAATGTCAGACCCCAATAACCGAAAAGTCGTGCCGATGTGAGGCTCATAACGGGTCGAGAAACTACTGGTAACACTTACCAGTAAATCTCTAATCAGCCCTGGCCAGGGACTTCCCTGTTACGGCCAATCGAGCACAGCGCAACATCAACCCCCAATACTGGGAGAGACGAAACCCCTCCTATCGCTCATTGACTCCATGTGACTCGGGACTGTACCCAAAAACTACCTTTTTGCACGCCCTCATGGACGTGGTAAGGTAGAAATCAATGCACAGTGGGAATCACACAAGACTCTATGATGATCTCGGCTCTGCAGACTAACCTGCACACGTGTCACCAGAGAACTACCATCTGACGTGAGGTATAATACCATCTGGGAGTTCTCGGCGAGTCCATCCAGTGTACCCAGTCTCCACTGAGCACCCGTATACCATCTCTGATGTCAAACACCAATGGATATGGGATCATCCATCGCCCATCTCTTGGGTCGAGAAGCGTATACGCTAGTCTACACTGGTATATCGATGCCTCGTCTCGATACACCCACGACTAGGGACCTTGAAGGATGTACTTATGGACTACCATGTCCCCACTAGTATGATCCGCATCATAGTCCAGGTAGTCAAGTACACATCCTAAGGGCTTTACCAACATGTAACTATAAGACAGTAAAAAGAGACAAGTATACATATTAAGATAAAGAGCAACCAGATAGCATACTATCATATCGAGCAAGAAAGTCCTCTCTATATATGTCCAAGCATCCAATATAATATACATCATCTGTACATCTGTACAATACTGGCCTCTAGGGCATACATACAACTAACAATCTCCCACTTGCACTAGGGCCAGCTGTTGTAGTATCGCATACCAAGCATTCCGAAGAGTCTCTCAAACTGTATCTTGGGAATGGCCTTCGTGAGTGGATCCGCAGTGTTGTTCTTCGTGTCAACCCTCCTGACCTCGATCTCCCGGCGATCAACTATCTCACGGATCAGGTGATACCGCCTCAGAATATGCCTGGATCACTGATAGGACCTGGGTTCCTTGGCCAAAGCCACCGCTCCATAGTTATCGCAATACAAAGAAATTGGATGCTTAATGGATGGAACCACTCCAAGTTCAGTAATGAACTTCTTGATCCAGACAGCCTCTTTGGCAGCATCGTTGGCAGCGATGTATTCAGCCTCCATCGTCGAGTCTGCCACGGTTTCCTGCTTGGAACTCTTCCAGCTAACCGCCCCTCCGTAAAGGGTAAAGACAAATCCCAACTGCGACTTAGAGTCATCCCTATCACTCTGAAAGCTCGAATCGATAAAGGACTCCACTTGGAGTTCTCCGTTACCATACACCTAGAGCATCTCTTTAGTCCTTCGTAAGTACTTGAGAATGCTCTTCACAGCTATCCAGTGACTCTCTCCAGGATCAGCTTGATACCTACTCACTACACTTAGTGAGTATGCTACATCGGGTCTGGTACATAGCATCGCGTACATGATAGAGCCAACTGCCGAAGCATAGGGTATCCCTTGCATGCGAGCACTCTCTAAATCAGTCTTGGGAGACTTCTCTTTGGAGAGAGTGTGCCCCGAGATCGTGGGTAAAAACCCACGTTTGGACTCTTCCATACTAAACCTCTTTAGTATGGTGTCAATGTACCTGGACTGGGACAATCCCAATATCCTTTTAGATCTATCTCTATAGATCATAATTCCCAATATGCATGAGGCATCACCAAGATCTTTCATTGAGAATCTTTGTGATAAGAAGAGCTTGACCGATTGCAGCATAGGAATGTCATTTTCTATCAAGAGTATGTCGTCTAAGGACAATACGAGGAAGACAACCTTACTCTCTGCCACCTTCTTGTAGATACAAGGTTCATCTACGTTTTTGACGAAATCAAACTCTTTGATAACGACATCAAAGCAGATGTTCCAACTCCGAGATTCTTGCTTTAATCCATAAATGGATTTAAGCAGCTTGCACACCTTCCCGCTGCTCCCACTATCTACGAAGCCCTATGGCTGAGTCATGTACACGCACTCTTCTAAATCACCGTTTAGAAAGGCGGACTTAACATCCATTTGCCAGATTTCGTAGTCATGATATGCAGCGATGGCAAGCATGATCCGGATGGATTTAAGCATAGCCACTGGAGAAAAGGTTTCGTCATAGTCCACACCTGGTCTCTGACGAAAACCTTTTGCAACAAGTCTAGCTTTGAAAGTCTCCACTTTCCCATCTACACCAAGTTTTTTCTTGAAGATCCACTTGCTCCCAATGGGTTTTACCCCTTCAGGAGCAACTTCCAAAGTCCACACATTGTTGGTGTACATGGATTCCTTCTCGGACCGCATTGAATCCAGCCATTTCACTGAGTCCCTACTCGTGATGGACTGCTCGAAGCTAGTTGGGTCATCACCAACCATGATGCAATCCTCGCTTCCACCATCCATGAGAAAACCGTAGTATCTCTCAGGTGGGTGAGGAACCCTACTAGATCGGCGGAGAGGCTGAGGTTCGTTAGGAACTACCGAATCCTCCGGTTCCACTAAATCTTCAGTTTGAGTTTGTGTAGCCGGAATTTCTTCCAGTTCTACCTCGTTGCCACTAATTTCTTTTGCAAGAAATTCCTTTTCTAAAAAGGTGGCATATCGAGAAACAAACACTTTTTGTTCCTCAGTATGGTAGAAAAGATATCCATGTGAATGTTTGGGATATCCCACAAACTTACATAGAACTAACCGTGCCTCGAGTTTATCCGGATTTTGCCTTTTGACATAGGCCGGACAACCCCATATCTTAACTCGTTTAAGACATGGTCTCTTCCCACTCCATATCTCATATGGTGTGGTAGGTACAGATTTATATGGAATTTGATTCAGTAGGTATGCTGCTGTCTCCAGCGCATACCCCCAGAAGGAAATAGGTAACTCAGCTGTGCTCATCATAGAGCGCACCATATCTAATAGGGTGCGGTTCCTCCGTTCAGATACACCGTTGTGCTGTGGTGTATATGGAGGAGTTAGCTGAGAGAGAATGCCATTCTCTTTTAGGAAGTCCAGGAATTCATTGCTCAAGTATTCACCTCCTCGATCAGATCGAAGGATTTTAATACTTTTCCCGGATTGGTTCTCGACTTCTTGTTTATATTCTCTAAATTTCTCAAAAGTTTTTGATTTGTGTTTCATCAGGAACACATATCCGAATCTAGAGAGATCGTCAGTGAACATAATGAAGTACGAAGAACCATCCCTGGCATGTGTAGACATGGGACCACATACATCACTATGTATCAGTCCCAAGAGTTCGGTAACTCTTTCTCCGTGTCCCGTAAACGGAGTTTTGGTCATCTTGTCTTTGAGACATGACTGGCAAGTGCCATAAGATGAAAATTCAAACGGATTTAAATATCCATCCTTATGCAACTTAGCTAGTCGTGTCGCATTGATATGACCCAGTCTACAATGCCATAAGAAGGATTCGTTCATTTCTGAACTCTTCCTCTTGTGTGTGTTTGTTATGCTCAGAACTGTTGATTGATTTAGAACATAAATGCTATTGCACAACGTGCCTGATCTAACCAACTTTTAGTTGAGGAAGATGTTCATAACATTATCCTGTAATACAAAATTATATCCCACTTTACTCAACAAAGAAACCGATATAATGTTGCATATCAGGTTCGGCATGTAATAGGATTCGTTCAGAATCAATGTATTACCAGTTGGCAATACAAGGTGATATTCCCCGACGGTTTTAGCTGCAACAATTGCACCATTTCTAACCCTTATGTCTTTATCACCTTCTCCAAGTTCTCTACCTTTCCTAAGCCCATGTAACTGATTACATATATGGGATCCTGACCCGGTATCTAATACCCAGGACGTAGAGTAAATGGAGAAACAGTTCTCTGTAACGAACACACCCGAAGAAAATGCATCAACATGTACTTTCTTCATTCGGTTGGCATGAGAATCCTGGTATTCCCCTATATCCTGTTCAGTCTTATAACTCTTATAAGAAAGAACAGAACCAACGTTTCCTAGCCCAGTATAACATGCGGGTTCGGTCAATACATCCATATTATTATCTCGATTAAGGCATGATATGGTCGCTACCTGGAGAGAGAGAGAAGAAAACACTTTAGCGTATGCTCTTGCAAGATCATATTGGTTATTATTTTATCTAATCAGGATGGCTCCCACTGTTTTTATCAAATCTTCCTTCAAACCCTAAAAGGAAACACTAGCCGGGATTAATTACACCCTACAACTTCGCCAATCTTTCAACCAGGCCAGTGTCGGTACTTTGAGGGAGGTTCCCCGTGCTTTCGCACGGACCTAATTAAAGTAAACCTCGTTTTCCCAGAGGCGTAACCCCGTTGACACCTTTCTAGACACCTACTTGATCGGCTAATCGTCCTGTGTAAAACTCTCCCTGGAGTAACAATTACTCGCAGTCGGTATTGGGATCCAACTATCTCATAGAAGGTATGCAATCTTATTGCAAATTTCAACACTTGAAATTCCCGATAATATTTTGCCCCTAACCCCTATGACCTTGACAAAGGCCAACAAATCATAGGATGTTAGTCAAGTTCAACCCGTCATTTCTTGATTGAATCAAACCAACCCGCACGACCCTTGACAAAGGCCAACAAGGTCGTACGGCTACCCCAAAGCAATCTGCATCATATGCATAAACAGATAAGTACCATTCAGCTACCGCACACTACTCCTTGACAAAGGCCAACAAACGCAGCACGAATACTAAATAGTTCTTATCTGAAATGACGGAGGGCTACGACAGGTTTTTCTGAAAATCTATTGCGTAATGAACTTGATATCGTTGTAGAATTAAGTGAATTTTGAAATGGAGTGATTTTGAGGCTTTCATTAGATTTGTTAAAGAGGTCACTCTCGGTGAAGGGATCTCGGCTCTTTCCTTATGGAATAAGGTGCAGAATATATCATATACATCACTATGCAAAGAAAAACTCCAAAAGCAATCAAAAACAAACCGAGTGTTGTAGCATCTGCCAGTTTTGCTAAAGAGGTCACTTCCGGTGAAGGGATCTTTGCTCTTTCCGCATCGAATAAGGTGCGGGATATATCATATATATCGCTATGCAAAGCAAAACTGTAGCTACTCCTTTTAAAATTTTTGATTCTACAGCAACTTTTAGGTTTCTTTTCTTTCATTAATCACATTAATGAAGTCCCATCATTTATGTCACCTAAACATCACAGATAAATACGACGTACACATATGCCATCCGCATTTGCCTCGATGTCCTCTCGTTCACCGTTAGGTTAGGTAACTAACGGCAGAGCGGGGCAGGGCTAGCGCAGGTGTAAAACATAAGTAACGCCTATATAATATATCATATATACTACATACAGTATTTATCACAGCACATCAAATGATCACATCACAGATATAGCAGCAGAAGAAACATATGAAACATTGGATATACTAGGACGTCCGTGTTCTATTTTGAGCCTCTATAAAACAAGGATTCCACGGTCGCGATGAATAGCCAAACCCACACCCCTAGACCCCTACGAGAGCAACAAGCAACCCTTCCAATTCTAGAGTTAGGAGACCCGGACTTGACTCCTTGAGTTGGTCTCCCACTGGACTCCAGAACCCGGTTACTTGTGCTCTCCTCCTTGGGTCTATCCTAGTGCGGAAAAGTAAATAATATACAAAAGGTGACATTAACCTCATCCCGGAAGTTCCCCAATAAAAGAATATTACATACATTTAAATTTACATGAATGAAAATAAAAACTCTCATCTCATATAAAATCACCCGGCTATTCAAAATGCGACGATCCAATATAACATATCCAGCAACACATAACATCATATGTCATCAACGTAAGTAAATATGCGCATCCCAATTGTCGTTGACATATAGCAACGAAACCGGCGATATCACATATTACACTTACAGTCACAGAAAAGAAAGTGTAAAACTACAACATTTGGAATCCACAATCTCTTTAGACATCGTAAATCCGAAATATCACATATTCCGCATTTCATGCCTAACTGTATGAATTCCACATATTGTATCACATTCCAGATAAATAGACAGTATTAAACTTTCCGATCGAATAATCAAATACCAAAGATTTCCAAAATAGCTCAACACTTGAGCGGAGTTTAAACATTCCATAATACGTCACAGTAGCAACGGTCCAGCCGTAGAAGGGTCAAGCCAACGCCTCACATGTGACACGCCGTACTGCCTCAAACCCTAAGGTTCAAAAGGCAGTTCAAGATGGTCATATAATCGAGTTAAGGTTTATTGTCTTCTAGAGGGTCCATCGCGTCACATGCACGTTTTTCCGAAAAGATTTAAACCCGAGAAAAATTCAACACTTGAATGTTTTTCGTGCCGGGAAAAATTAAGTTAATGATATTCGTTCGAACATTTTAATACTTTCTAAATTATCTGGAATAACAGAACAAAATTAAATTCTCCGATTGAATCGATGATTTCAAAATAAACCCCAGAATACTCAACACTTGAGTCAGTTTAAAAATACCCAGAAAATAGCACTATCATATATTAGCATTACTGTGCAAAACACATGACCGAATCACTCTGTACGGCCGCGGATCCGCGGCCCAAGCAGGGTATGGTCGCGGTTCCGCGGTAAGAAGTACGGATTACGTTATCGAATTTCACAGTGATGCTTAGAAAACCCTGCTGAATTTTTTAGGTATTTTTAATTCTGAAAATACACAGTTTTTAAAAAATGTCCAGAGAAGGGGTTAAATCGACGTATTCGGGTTCGTTCGGAGTTTTAACTTCGTTAACACATCGCCTAATGCTCTAGCTAAGCTATGATACCACTGTAGGGTTACTAGGCACTCTAACAAGGGTTAAGGAAGCATCAAACATGCCCGTTTAAAATTTTAGCCCTGCCGAATATCCCTAAGAAAGATCGTTGCTAGAAAATTAGGGTTTCATATGTATGTAAACTATGTTAACAACTAAGTGAATACGATATACAACCTTTGTAGATCGGTCCTTCACTTCTTTAGCTCCTTGTTGAAGTCCCTTCGCTGCGATCGTGGTTCTCCCGGACCCTTGCATGGCTTCACGAGGCGATAGACGCATCCTTGCTTGATGTCTTCGAGGCCGAAGATGATCTACGTCGAGGGGATGCCAACTCAAGCTTCTACTTCACTAACTTGAGAATTAGTGAAGCAAACACCCTAAACTAAAGTGCTAGTCTAGTAGAGGATGGATAAATAGGAAGTGGGTTCTCTTTAGAATTTTATTTCTCACAAGCTTTCTCACTTTTGATCAAACCCTAGCAAGCTTTTTCTTTTCACAAATGAAGAAGAAGATGAACTAAAGAAAGAGATGAGGATAATGATCAATTGAGAAGGCTAACCGTGGTGAGTGAGTATCATACTAACTCTTGTAGAGCCATAACCATAGCTAATTGATTATGGTTGGGTTAAGAAATATCCATAGTAAAATCAAATTTAGTGGAATTAGTCAATGCATCCACAAGCTTCTACAAGCTTCATGCATTGTGCTAATCCTCCACTAATTCTGTAATTACTTAAAATAAAAACCCAACATAATTTATAGCATGGTGTAAGTCTCATACACCCAAGTCATGTGTATCATCAACCATGATACAAAAAAGAAAACACATTTTAATATATATCATATATACATTAAAATTGTGCTCATGTGAGAAAAACCCTAAAGTGAACAAGTGTTAGTTAATGTAAACTAGTATATCAAATATACAATTATACAATAAATTATTAAATCAACATTTAACTTAATAATCCGGTCATATCTCATATAACCGACTAACATCTATTGTATCGACTTATCGAATCAACACTTGATTCGATAACCCGGCTATATCATATATAACCGACCGATACAAAAAGTCGCGAGAATAGAATACGGGATCACATACACGAATTATTCTCGGTCTTGCACATATCACATATGCGCTCCTATTTCGTTTTGCCTGAGCCAGTAAAACCTCTATGTAGGACTCTAAAGACCCGTCAATACGCCGGCAGTAGGTGATGATCACATCAAGCACCCACAAGCCGTCAGCAGTACTAGCTGGACGTAACGGCTACCCGGGTATTGAGCGATCAGAAGATCAGCAAGCAAGCCCGCTCCAACTCCTGTAAAAGCCTGCCGGTAACACTTCCCGCACAGTCCAGTCTCCTCATCTGATATGTCACATATCAAGTCTAGGGGTGGTAAACGTCAGACCCTAATAACCGATAAGTCGTGCCGATGTGAGGCTCATAACGGGTCGAGAAACTACTGGTAACACTTACCAGTAAATCTCTAATCAGCCCTAGCCAGGGACTTCCTTGTTACGGCCAATCGAGCACAGCGCAACATCAACCCCCAATATCGGGAGAGACGAAACCCCTCCTATCGCTCATTGCCTCCATGTGACTCAGGACTGTACCTAAAAACCACCGTTTTGCACGCCCTCGTGGACGTGGTAATGTGGAAATCAAAGCACAGTGGGAATCACACAAGACTCTATGACGATCTCGGGTCTACAGACTAACCTGCACAAGTGTCACCAGAGAACTGCCATCTGACGTGAGGTATAATACCATTTGGGAGTTCTCGGCGAGTCCGTCCAGTGTACCCAGTCTCCACTGAGCACCCGTATACCATCTCTGATGTCAAACACCAATGGATATGGGATCATCCATCGCCCATCTCATGGGTCGAGAAGCGTATACGCTAGTCTACACTGGTATATCGATGCCCCGTCTCGATACACCCACGACCAGGGACCTTGAAAGATGTACTTATGGACTACCATGTCCCCACTAGTATGATCCGCATCATAGTCCATGTAGTTAAGTACACATCCTAAGGGCTTTACCAACATGTAACTATAAGACAGTATAAAGAGACAAGTATACATGTTAAGATAAAGAGCAACCAGATAGCATACTATCATATCGAGCAAGAAAGTCCTTTCTATATATGTCCAAGCATCCAATACAATATGCATCAACTATACAATACTGGCCACTAGGGAATACATACAACTAACATTAGTCACTTAAGATAGTATACATGTGCTCATTGGGTTATGAGGTACACATGACGGACTCGCCGGTAACATGCTAGTTTTTATTATGCCTATTGTCAGATAGCAGTTCTCAGGTGACATGAGTACAGGTTAGTCTGTCAATTTGAGATCGTCATTTGTCTCATGTGAGTTCTTACTATGCTTTGATTACTATCCTACCACGGCTCAAAGGAGTCGTGCAAACAGGTTTTAGTTGGGTACAGTCCCGAGCCACATGGAGGCAATGAGCGGATCATCAGGGATTCGTCTCTCCCGGTATTGGGGGTTGATGTTGCGCTGTGCACGGGTGGCCATCATTAGAAATCCTTGGCCAAGGTGGACGAGAATTACTGATTTGGATCAATAGTTTCTTAGTTGGTGATGGGCTTCATCACGTGATTAAGGGTCTGACTTTATCCACCCCCTAGACCTGATATGCGACACTTTTAGAGGAACAGACCAGACTGTACGGAGATTGTCACAAACAGGCTCAGTAGAGGTACGAATGAGTTTTCTCGTCGGCCTTCCTTTCGCTCAATACCTGGGCAGCCGTTACGCACAGCTAATGCCGCTGACGTGCTTGTTGTTAAACCCACTGCTAGCGTATTGACGAGTCTTTAGAGTCCCACAGAGAGGCTTTTTCCGGTTCAGGCGATATGATATAGATGACGTATGTTGGTACATACATTTGTCCGATTAAATATATGTACAGGCTACACAGACTTTAATCGGACGGTTGATTGTACTAGCAGCTTAGGATTAAGCTGGATTATTAAATCAAGTTTTGATTTAATAATTTATATATATATATATATATTGTATATGTATTCTCGTATTATTGTTCACTATTCATTTTCTCTCTTGGCTATTCGTATTTTTATACAAATACGCGTATATGTATTTTGATACGTATACCGGGTTGTATTCCGTATTTATGCAGAATATCTTCTAGAAGATGGACAACTCATTATATGATTTTCTTTTTAGAAAATCATTTGGAAATGAGGTGGAAGGTGAGGTGGCATGAGCATGGTTGGAGGTATGGCCTTTGATTGTTTATTTGTAAAAATGTGTGAGATGTTTTTTTGCATGGTTGAAAAATGAGGAGGCATTCTTTCTACATGCCATTCGTTCATATTCTCTTGACTCTTCATGCTTGAGAGCTCTTCTACACTTAGCTCATTTTCTTTCTTGAGTTGCTCAAGCCTTGGTTTTCCTCACCTCCTCCTCCTTCTTCTTTGGTTGCTCACTTGTGCATAAGAAACGAGAGAAAAAGAAAGTGGAAAATTCCTACATCCCCACTCTCCATTGCTAGCGACCTTGGAGCGTCGGTTGCTTCGCTAGGCGAAACTGATGCCTGCATCGTTTCCCTCAGATGGATCATCTTCTACAAAGGAGGACCGGTTTCCAAGCGCGATCCGGAGCACTTGAAGAAATGTGAGTATTCTACACATAGTAGATTAGTTTAGCTCACTAGGTTTTGTATGCAAGTTCTAGCTATTTAGTTCGATTCTTGGTTTGGGAATTTGGGCAAACTAGAAAAATTTTGAAATTCATGTTGCCATCTTCGAAAAATTAGTTTGCTACTGTGCCCAGGTTCCCAGCAGTGGTATCAAAGCCAGGCTAAAAGCTAGATTTGTTTGCACTAGTTAAGAGTTTCGATCGACGGAATTTTTTGAATCGTATTTCCAAACATACTGCTTGCTGCTCGAATTTTAAAGTTGTTCAAAAAAATTTCTGGTTGTATTAAAATTATGTGCAGGCAAAACTAGACCTAAGAAAAAAATTTAGGGACCTAATCCCAAAAAACGACCGTGGAACAGAAGCAAAACGACACATTTCGCTGCTGAACCGCGGCCCTTTTTAGGCTATAGTGCCCCAAAATTTTTCTGGGCTCTAGTTCATGAAAATATGATTTTTGGGACATTTGGTTTTGGTCAAGATTTGTTTGTGTACTGGTTTGTACTTTGGGGGCTAATGCGGAAAGTTTTAATCGATCGAAATTTTAAATTTGTGTTTTTTTGAGCATTTGTTTCTGCGACCGTGGTTATCATAGCACGGTATAATCCGATTGGTTGCTATATGCACAATCAGATGGGTTTATGAACATGATATTCGCGTTGTTGTTTTGTGTTGCTCTGTGATTATAGTTATGTTGGATTTGTCGTGATGGATAGCCCGGTGTACGTAGTATTTGTAAGTCTACGGTAGCGCCACGGCCATCATTCTGACGCCAAACGCGGAACAAAAACTTTTATAACTGACGCTCTCGCATACTATAACCCGGATCTTGCCATTAACGCTAAACTAACAAACTGTAAAGAGGTAGAAAGGCTATACCGATCGATCCGAGTCCTTCGGTCTTTAGCCATCATCCCACGCTCCCCGCGGCAACTCCGATCTCTTGTCTCCTCATCGAGGTGGCACCATATCAACGGATCTTTAAACGGGCTCCCGCCTCTATACCGAGGCAACTCGGCCATCAAGTCTGCTAAAAGAGATGACCAAGATGAAGTAGAGAATGAGTAGAATACTTTGTCTCAAACATCCTAGGGTTCTCATCACATGAGAGGGTTAGGGTGGAGGTTGAAGAAGATGCTTAGGATTGGAAATGGTGAACTCAAGAAAAACTATCTCAAGAGAGCAAGAACTCAAGCATAATAAACTTGTGGTCATTTCTTTTGTGATTAGATATATATGGTTTGTGTAAAGAAAATATCTCAAAAAATATCTCCCAAAAAATATCTCCACAAAACCATAAAATATCTATTCACAAAACAAACTACAATTAATTCTATCATGACTCACTTAGTAACTCATTAGCAAAGGTCACTAATGAACATGCTAGAATAAATATATCACCAAAATGAGTCACCCTTTACAAAATCCATTTAATCATTTAAACAAAAATGATTAACCAAAAGAAATGCATCTTCTAAAGTATTCTCGTAACGGATTATGAAAATACCCCTCACCTGTATATACATACCTGTATCCGTATTCCGACCGAATACGAATACGAGAGACTAAAATATTCCGACTCAATATAATACATAGATCCGGCTTAAACCAAAGCCCACCAGTATTATCTGTCCGAAATATGACACGTGCACAAGTGCACGTGCATTTTCGAACCCTACCATAAAACCATACGGCCTCTAAAACGTTTCGCCCGAACTTGGGAAACTATCCGTAGGGGACTCTAAAGACTCGTTAGTACCATGGCAGTGGGTTTAACCACAAGCACGTCAGCGGCACTAGCTGTGCGTAACGGCTGCCCATGTACTGACTGAAAGGGAAGCTGATGAGCGAACTCATCCTGGAACCCTACTGAGCCTATCAGTGACAATATACATACAGTCAGGTCCGTTCGTCTATGTGTATCGCATATCGGGCCTAGGGGGTTGGTAACGTCAGACCCCCAATAGCGCTATAAGTCATGTCAGAGTGTAGCCCAGAACACCCTGAGATACTACTGGAGTACCTACCAGTAAATCTCCTGCCTCGGCCGAGGGCTTTGTGTAATGGCTCTCCTAGACACAGCGCGATCTCGCCCCCAATACCGGGAGAGACGAATCCCCTGCCGATCCGCTCACTTGCCTCCATGTGGCTCGGGACTGTACCTAACTAATACCTGTTTGCATGACTCCTTTGAGTCGTGGTAGGGTAGTAATCAAAGCACAGTGGGAACTCACACGAGACAAATGACGATCTCAGGTCGATGAACTAACCTGTACACATGTCACCAGGGAACTGCTATCTGACGATAGGTATAATACCAACTAGCAGGTTCCCGGCGAATCCTGTCCGGTGTACTCATAACCCAATGAGCACCTGTATACATCTTAGGTGATCCAACTGACACCAATGGCTTGTGAGACTGTCCACCGTCCCTCGTCGGGGTCTTGACTGTATACACTAGTCTACTCCGGAGTATCGATGCCCTGTCTCGAAACGCCCACGACTAGGGACCACTTTTAAGGATGTGCTTATAGACTACCCAACTCTCACGTATATGATCGCCATCATACTGTTGGTAGTCAAGCAGGATCCTAAGGGCTCTATCAACGTGTAATAGTGATCAGTAATGTCACCTAAAGTTGTACACGACTGATAAAGGCAAACAGATAGCATACTATCATCTTGAGTAAGACTGTCCTACCGGTATAGGTCCTCCCTCAATCATTGCAATCATGTACCTGCGATCCAATAATTGACTTTGAGGGCACTACATCCAACAATCTCCCACTTGCACTTAAGGCTAATTATTGCGATGTCGCATACTCACAGCTCATGTGATTCCGAACACCCAACTCCTCTACTAATCATTTTCACAAAGCTCGTTTTTAAAACTCTTTTGTTTGAGAAATAGCCTCAATGAGTGGATCCGCCCTGATGTATCTTTCTTTGTCTCTCTTAATCTCAAGTTCGCGGAGAAAACCATCTCCCGAATTGAGTAATACCTGTCTTAGAATATGTCTGGATATCTGATGGGACCTAGTTCATAAATGAACTCCAAATCCAGACTTCTTAGACTGTATCGTCAACTGAACCTCTGCACCATGCTTCCCACAGTATCCTCTTGGACCACCTGTCCATAATACTGCCCCTCTTCTACAGAGGAAAAACTATAACTCTGACAATCACTCTGTCATCCATGTCACCTTTGGAAGCCTGGATGATAACTGTCTCCCGAAGGAGGCTGCCGTCATCAAATCCCTAGAACATTCACTTATGTTCTAAAACTGCTTCCGAATGTTTCTCCAGGATTGGATTAATATAAACTTATTGCATCTAGTGCAAAAACAACATCTGGTGTGGTACTTGACATCTCATGATTGACTTAATTTCCTAAGCAAGTGATATGCCAATCATGCACATCCCTCTCCCCTAAAGTCTGTAAGACACCTTTAGAGAGGGTGACTCCATCACCTGCAGGTACACCACCATACCAGGAGTCATCTATTCTAAAATACTATTAGAATACTCTCAAAGTACCCTGATTGGGAAACTACCCAAATCTAGATCTAAAACCATAGATCTAGTAACCAGAATGTCAGATATTATATCCATATCCTGTGTGGAGAAACAACTGTGTGACAACCACAGTACGACTGATCGTAGTATAGGAATTTTACTTCCTACTCTGTGTATGTCATCCAAATACCAAGACATCACACCATACTACCTTCTTAACAGTTCCATCCCTTATTCTGATGAAGTCAAACACATGACCTTCACATCAAAAATAGATGATCTATCTCCGCTATATCTGCTCGAGTCTATAAATAGACATAAGCTACTTGTCCACTATGCTTCCGCTGCTCCTACTGACTACAACAACCCACTGGAAGAATAATATATACGTGCACTTCTAAAGCTATTTTAGAACGACGCTGTACTTAACCTCCTGCCGGGTCTCATATCCCGGAACAATTGTAGTGTCAAGCCTAGGTAAACAAGAACCTCACTGTCACTGTCCTTGAGGCTACCGGAGTATCTCTCGGGTGCCTGAGTTTACCCACCATATCTGCGGAGTGGCTAATGGAATGTCAAACCTGATTGAATCTTTAGGTCCTATTAAATTTTCCGTAATCGTTTGCGGTGCTGGAATTACTTCCAGTTCTACCATACTCCCACTACTGTTTTCTGAAAAAAATCCATTTTACTAAAACTGTGGCGAGTCAAGAACAATATTATCATTGATCTTCCAGATGGTCGAAAGTCAACCCTCGTCATAGCCTAGGCCAACCCACAAACTGCCATTACATAAACGTTCCTAGAGTTATCCAAAGTCTGGTTTTAAGCATAAGCCGGACAACTTCCCATATCTTTACATCTTTAAGATATGAACCATTCTATATCCAATATAGAAACTTTGGTACTTATTTAATTGGAACCAGATTCAAATCATGCAGCTCTCTCCAGTGCATATCAACTTAATTGAAAGAGGCTAATCGGCATTACTCAACTTAGGAATACATCCAATTATGAGTAACCTGAAAGAGAAACAAGTTTCTCAAAACCATTATTATCAACTGAATACCAATCACAAGTATCTACATCTTCGATCTCTCTGAAGAATCCTGATACTTGCGATACCTGGTTCTCTACTTTATTCTTGTACCTATAACTTCTCAAAACTTAGACATTGTATTTCTACGAAACACTTGTCTAAAAACAAGAGAAGTCATAAGTAAACAGAACATAGTACGAGGACCAACCCCTTTGTCCTGATGGACAGTGGACAACATACAATACTATGTATAAGTCCGCTGAGTTGAATAACTCAAAAGCTGTGCATCGTTGGTTGAAAACTGTACTTATGGTTAAGAACTACTCCGTTGCTCAATGCTCATTACCCAATCGTCAACTGATATAGGTAAATGCCACGGACATAATTTCAAAAAGTTATATCTCACTTTATAAAAAATAAACGTACAGATATATCAGTTTGAAATTGGTGCACAACAACGGATACTCAAAACCAAATACATGTCGTCCGGCAAAAACCCAGGCGACTTCCTCAAATATCACCAATTACAACGAATGCCGATATAATGAGGATAATCACCTTATTCCAAATAACTTACTCCCACTCATCATCTGTAAAGCCATACAGATGTGAAAATCATACCTGGTAAATACATACCCTGGAGTAAGTATTTAATCGGGAAATCAGTTTTCCTTTAACAGTGCACAGTGAAACTGAAACATGAAAATGTTTCGTAGGGGTATACTGGTATTCCTAGTAATGCCTCTTCCATAATCCAATTCATGACTGTAACCGTATATTTCTTTGCTATCTCTCCAAATCCCTTTATTTGTCTTTATTCATTACCTTCTGTACACCCCCTTTAGGCTAAGTGGTTTTCTTCCTTCCCTACCGTTCAGCACCAGCCTATAGTTTGGAACCTGAGAGAAGGTGATGATAAAAGAAAACTAAATAATACCTTATTCTATTTCTCCCGAACTGGGGAAAAAAGCAAAGGTGAAATAGGAGTGGCGATGAACTACGTGGTTTGGTCGTGAATGATAGCAGTCGCAATTTACTTTGCTCTCTTTCTAATCCCTTTATTTTGTCTTTACTTATTACCTTCTGTACACCTTACTTAGGCTAATTGGTTTTCTTCATCCCTTACCCTTCAGCACCTGCCTATGGTTTGGAAGAACACTATCAAATAAGCGTAATATGTGTACTCTTCTAAACCAAGGAGCCCTCGCAACCTGAAAGAAGGTGATGATAGAAGTCAACTGAATAAACCAATTCAATTTCTCCTGAATCTGGATCCATCCTCGAAGAAGTCCCTTCGAGTTCGTATATAACCATACGATGGATCTATCCAATGGAAGTGGATGTTCGTAGTGATACGAGGTGTTCTGAGAAATGCAAAGGGTAAAAGAAGGAGCGACAATGACTTATGTATCTTAGACAATCCAAAAGCCAGTATTTTAAGAAGGTCCGGTCAACTTGTGTAAGTCTACGGTAGCGCCCCGGCCGTCCAACAGACGCCAAATGCGGAACAAAAACTTTTTATAAATGGCGCTATCGCGTACTATAACCCGGATCTGCCATTAAAGCTAAACTAACAAACTACAAAGTGGGTAGAAGAGTTATACCGAACTATCCGAGTCCTTCGGTCTTCAACCATCATCCCACGCTTTGTTGCGGCTGCTCCGATCTCCTGAATCTCCAGTCTTCTCGTCCAGGTGGCACCACGTCGAAGGATCTTTAAACGGGCTCCCGCCTCTGAACCGAGGCAACTCGATCATTAAGTTTTCTAAAAGAGATGACCAAGACTGATGTAGATGTAGGGTTACTAGTTGAACTCAAGAGGTTCCACAATGCATCAACCATGCTAAAATCAAATTTTTGTGTGCCTAACAACTCTATGCAAGATCGTTAACTAGAGGTAAGGCGAAACTACAAGCAAGCAAACTACTTTGCTACTAAGTGAATGGGAATACAACCTTTGTAGATCCGGTCCTTCACTTCTAAAGCTCCGTGTTGACGTCCCTTCGCTGCGATCATCGGGATCCCGGACCCTAGCATTGGTTTCATCGGAGAAATGAGCGGGCTAGGTCGTTGACTTCGAGGCCGAAGATGATCTAGATCGGGGAGATTCAAACTCAAGCTATTCCTTCACTTGGTCAAGAACTTTGTGAAGAGAACACCCTATACTACATGGCAAGTAGTAGAGGATGAAGAAATAGGAAGTGGGCTCACTTTAGAATTGTTTTTCTCATTCTTTTTCTTATGGCACCATTGGAGCTAGCAAGCTTTTTGATGAAGCTTGATGAAGAAGAAGAAGAAGAAGAAATAATATAGAATAATGATAAATCAAATGAAACTTATCCTTTTAATAATGGCACCATGGTTGAGTTAAGCCCTCATGCTTAACTCATGTAGAGAATTGACCAAGGTATTAGGTTAAGGGATAGGTTAAAGAATTATCAAAAGAAATGACAAAAGAGTGGACTTTGTCAAAGTTTCTCCAAGCTTTTTCAAGCTTGATAACTTTGACCAAGTTTAATCCTTTTGTTAAATCTTAAGATAAAATAATAACCCTAATATTAAACCTAATCTTGGTATAAGTCTCATACACACATCTTGTATGTATCATCAAACATGATACAAATATATGTACACAAATATACATCATATATACACTTATGCACAAACTAGTGAGAAAACAAATCTTAAGTGAGCTAATACTAGTTAATGTAAAGTAATATATCAAATATATAATTATATATTAAATCATTAAATCAATACTTGATTTAATGATCCGGTCATATCGCATATAACCGACTAATATCAAGTATATCAATGTATCACATCAACACTTGATTCGGTAACCTGGCCATATCACATATAACCGATCAATGATACAAATCGCGAGAATAGAATACAGTATCACATACTGGTATTATTATCGGTCCCGCACATATCTCATATGCGCTCCTATTTCGTTTCGCTTGAGCCAGGAAACCCCTGTGTAGGACTCTAAAGACTCGTCAATACGCCGGCAATAGGTGATGATCATATCAAACACCCACAAGCCGCAAGCGGTCTGCTAAACGTAAGGGCCTCCCGGGTATTGAGCGATCAGAAGGTCAACGAGCAAGCCTGCTCACACTCCTGTGAATCCAACCAATAACACTTACCGCACAGTCCGGTCTGTTCGTCTGATATGTCGCATATCTCGCCCAGGGGTGGTAAACGTCAGACCCCAGTAGCTTGATAAGTCATACCGATGTAAGGTCCATAATAAGCACGAAACTACTGATAACACTTACCAGTAAATCAGTGCAACCCTTGCCAGGGATTTCCAGTTATGTCCACTCGAGCATAACGCAACATCAACCCCCAATACCGGGAGAGACGAATCCCCTCCTATCGCTCATTGCCTCCATGTGAATCGGGACTGTACCCAAAAACCACCTGTTTGCATGACTCAATAGAGCCATGGTAGGGTGGAAATCAAAGCACAGTGGGAGACACACAAGACTCTATGACGATCTCGGGTCAACAGACTAAGCTGTACCAGTGTCACCAGAGAACTGCCATCTGACGTGAGGTATAATACCATCTGGGAGTTCTCGGCGAGTCTGTTCAGTGTACCCAGTCTCCACTGAGCACCCGCATACCATCTCTGATGTCAAACACCAATGGATATGGGATCATCCATCGCCCATCACATGGGTCGAGAAGATATACTGTCACGACCCGAAAGTACGGAACATGACCGGCACTTAGACTATGAACGTCTCGAGGCGTACGTACTCTAAGTAAGCCGAACCCAGAAATCCAAACCAAGAAAAGTAGTAGAGAGTCGGAAAACCACTATAAGGAAACCAGCTAGCAACATAATATACAACGCCTAAAGGCGAGGATCACAAGAGAAAAGGAAACTCATCCAGCAAGAAATCCATAGAAATGTAACACGCGACTCTAAGGTCGAAAGAATAAATATCACTGGTCTCTACCTCAAATAAATACATGTTTGGTTGATGGAACTTTTAGATACAACTGAAATATAATATACAATGTATAATAATGGGTACGATACAAATAAACCCACCTACTAGCAAGTCACCCGAAAGGAACAGTGCCCGCAAAGCCATAATGAAACCTGTACGGCAACACCTGCAAGAAACTGGGGCACAACGGGGGTGAGTTGCCAACTCGTGAGTAGAAAATGATCTACGAACAGAAAATCGCATGTATGACGCAATCCTAGGTCATACGATCATAATATATAATCCTCAAATATATATAACCAGTAGCCTATACCATGGCTAGTGTAAATATCTAACCCAAATGTAATCCTATATGCCCGTGTCAGTGCCTCAGGTAGCAATATGTCATATGGATGATATATGAATGCATGAAACCGAATGCATGTACTGAAGAAAACTACTTTCAAAAATTTGTGAGATTTCTGTATTTTTTTAAAATGAGGTATCATAATGAAATCAGCATAAAACAGTGCCTAGCATCGACACAAAACATAAATCTCGATATCTCGATATCTTTGTATCACAATCTCTGTACCTCAATATCTCAGAATCTCAATGTCTCAATCACAATATCTACGGCGCCGTCAGTCCAGACCGGCCCCTACCATCTATCTCATGACCACGACGGTATCCTCCGGATATCCGACGCGTCGGGTAATATCACCGGTCGGTCGTGCTCCGCTGCACAGGCTCAACGCCATCTCCTACGATCTTCTTGCCCCGGGGTACCGCACCGGGCCCACCATGTACCCAAAACGGTTCATCCGCCTCCTCGAATCGGGTCTCGAAATCCATCAGCAAAACTCATGGTGGACGACTCATACATCATGGGAAAACCGCATTTTTTATTAAAAAGAGAAAGCAGTTTATATATATGTTTTGCGGTTTTCCTCCAAATCCAGAAAATCTCATGGAAACCCGAATCCAAATCATCAATAGCATGTGAAATCATGAATATAAGCATGAGAATCTATGAATGCAGCATATAATGAATAACAGTATGAATGAAGTGACAAGTAATAACTACAATGTCAAGCTGGCATATAAGGCAAGCATACTAATATCATGTCACTACTAGCTAACAAGCTAAATCAAGCAATAATATTTTCTAAGTGTTCGTGACATGGAAATTACCGATGAAGATGTGTGTGAGCCGGCAAATAAGTGTACGTGGTACATACGCATCATCGGTAATGGTGCTGGTGTCCTAACAGCATGATATCAACAATAGAATATGAATCACAATAAGTATGTAATGCGGAGCAACAATAATAATATGCGGGAGCTGAATACTAAACAACATGATCGCTAAACTGTATCTAATGTCATAAGAGTCATATAGCTACACCACTGTAAGGCTGAGCTAAGCTAACAATAGGTAAGGGAAACCACCTAACCACTGAGTCGATACATATATATACATATATAGTCGGTGATCCTGCCTCGATAATATCACATCCGATACCATATCTCTATAATCAGTTATTCCCAAATCAAGAGTGCGGATCAAACATCAAAACATAGCTCGTACGTAAATCCGTCGTATGACATCCCCAAATCTGGGTACGGGTCAATATCACATTCGTCATATCATTCATCCGGTATTCTCTTTAACAAATATCATAATCTGGGTACTGACTTATGTCTAGTACAACGCTAACATCATCACTATAATCAAGATCTGACTACTGATCGACAATCTAGTATAAATCGATATTATCATCACATATCGTCAATATAATCATAATCCGGCTTTCGATTGACAGCCTCTGGCAAAAACGATATCATCAGCACATATCATCTCAAGGAGTAAACGCCCAAGGCGGCCTATCATCAATATTTTGTCATGTCATATCATATCATATCCTATCTTGTATCATAATCACATGTCGATCATTTACATATATATGTCACTATTCCTATGGCATCATCATCCCAAAATCCGCTAAAGCATCAAGACGTATCCCAAATACGAATTTTACCATATCACCGATATCATAATCTTGGATCAAATATCATCGACTCATCTCAATCCCATGTCTCATCCTTAAGTCTGTATGTGAACACGTAGTCCCAAACCTATGTGAACACATATCTATATAGAATCCCATAACCACATATGAAATAAGGATGTATGCAAGTATGTATGTGTGTGTGTATATGTATATATAGTGCACCTACTACCCTAGGGTTCGCAACACTAAAATAATCCAACACTCCAATATCATCTAAACATCAATAATTTCCCAAACAACATATAATAATTGTAGGTGTGTATACGCATCCGTATACATCACCACGGACTGCGGGGGTGCTATACGCCATCCACCCGACTTCTCCCCGTAGATATAAATCTACTCACCTTGTTTATGTGTGCCAGTGCCGATGTCGCCATTTGCATCTCCAACGCTTCGACGCCACGTGGGGTACCTACAAGGATATCACACGCTAAAACACATGAAAACCATGTCAGAAACCAAAATGGTGCACGCTACGCCCATAGGTAAAAACCTGTGTCCTCGCATGCAAACACAGCCAAGCTCACTGGTCGTTGGCGTTCAAACGCCACCCGACGGAAACGAATCATCGAATACCAAAAACCCATGCTAAACAAGTCGTAAATCATACGCCAACTCATGAAAATCAACCCAGATTCTACTCTGGTTGGAACAAGACAAAACTAGACATACCTAGGGTCAAGTTTACATGAAATAGGGCTGGGCACGCAAAACGAGGGGGTTCCCTACTGCACTGGCCGCAAATTGCGGCCAGAGGGATTAAATTTGCGGCCGGGGTAAGGTGGTTTGGGCTAGGGTTTTGTGGGATGGTTCTAGTGTGCCTGCACAGCTTACTGCCAAGTCAATATTATTTTAGGAGGTCCGGCTTGATAGCAGTTTCCAGAAAGGTCAAAAAGTCGACAAAATTGCTAATTTACACTGATTCTAAACTTTCAGGTGATATACTGGAATCTGGGTTAGATCTAGGGTAAACTGGTCTCAACCTCACCTAATAAGGTTATACTAACAATCAAAACCAACTCTTGGCCAAATCTCACTCAAAATCACTAAACTAACACTAAACTACATAGCTAACACGAAATTTTCAGCTAAACAACTATGACTTAGCAAGATAGGAGTTTGGGTTGCAAGATTATACCTCAAGGGATCTTAGATGAAGGGGAAGGGAAGGAGGAAGGAGGAAGGGCTGTTGCTGGACTGCTGCTATAGCTGCTGGTGTTGCTTTTCCAGCTGATGCTGTTCTTGTTCTCTGGGTGAAACTGCTGCAGGAATTGTTGTGGTGGTTTTGTGGTTGGGATGAGGTTGTTATTTTGGTTGCTACTGTTGTATTGGTGTTGTGTTGTTGTGGTTTTGGTGAGGGTATGGTGGTGTGGTGATATTGTAATAATGCCAGGGGCTGATTCCTGAGCTGAAGCTCCTTTGGGCTGCTGCTCCTTGCAACTTCTCCCTTTTCTCTTCCTCTGTTGCTGTTGCAGCAGCTTGGTGGCTTATGATGTTGGGTGTTACAGGAGTTATGATGTTTTTGTGGCTGATGTAGCTATTGATGTGAGGGAATACGGGCTGATGTGGTGTTGCAGCTGATGTGATAAAAAGTGGGGCTGAAATGTGCTGATGGGGGGGCTGATGTAGCTGATGTTGCAGCTTGTAGCAGCAGCTAGGGTGGCTGGTGTGTGGGTGTAGGGTGCTGATGCAGCTGCTGCTGGTGTTTGCAAAGGTGTGATGTGTGAGAGTGAGGGGGAGAGATGTGAGGTGAGAAAGAATTGCAATGAGTGTTGGAGAGGCCACAAAGAGTTTTGAAGTGTAATGAGGATAACTCCCATCACCCTCACTCAACCTTAAATGTCATGGCACATCCATCATGCCTCCTCTCTCTCTCTCTCTAGCCACAAGTCAACCTAACCCTAATCATCCTTAAATAAAACCAAAACACTAATTAACCCAATTAACCTAATCAAATGGTTCAACCCACCATGGTCATCTCAACATGGTTAAACCCTAAGTCACCATGAGTCCATAACATGAAACAAGTGTGGAAAATGTTATGTGCACATTTTTGCATAAAAAGCCAAAAATCCAATTAGCGATTTTTAATCGCGGTTAATACCAAAATAGCATTTACGTAACCATAAGAGCTTAAAAATGACATATTTTCCACAAAATACCCTATTTTAGGATTTTCCAAAATTATCTCCGGAATTTTCACCGTTTATCGGTATTTAATTATACCGACTATTAAAATATTCATTAAAAATTAATATTAAATTATGAAAATTCCCAAAAATAATATTTTATTTTTATTAATTTTTTTTGAAATGTTACATATACGCTAGTCTACTCTGGAATAACGATGCCCCGTCTCGATATTCCCACGATTAGGAACATTGAAGGATGTACTCATGGACTACCCAGGCCCCACTAGTATGATCTACATCATAGTCCTGCAAGTCGAGCACACATCCTAAGGGCTTTATCAACATGTAATAGAAAGACTACAAGTATACATGTTAAGATAAAGAGCAACCAGATAGCGTACTATCATGTCGAGCAAGAAAGTCCTACCTATATATGTCCCAGCATCCACTACAATATACATCCCATGTACAGTAATGGCGTCTAGGGCATACATATAACTAACAATCTCCCACTTGCACTAGGGTCGTCTGTAGCAGTGGTTGCAGTATCACATACTCACCATCCCATATAAGTCTCTCTCTGGGAAAAGGCCATTGTGAGTGGATCCGCCGTGTTGTCCTCTGAGTCTTTTCTCCAAACCTCGATCATCCTGGAGATCAACTATCTCCATGATCAGGTGATGCTGCCTCAATATATGCCTGGGTCACTGATGGGACCGAGGTTCCTGGGCCAAAGCCACACTTCCATTGTCACACAATGGTAGAAACCTAGTTCATCTCATGAACTAATATACACCCAAACTTCCTCTTTGGTAGTATCTTTGATAGCGATGTCACCAGCCTTTATCGTCTAGTTTGTCACGGTATCTCAGCTCGGAACTCTTCCAACATACCGTCCCTCCACTGAGGGTAAAGACAATGCCTGCGACTGACATTCAGTCGTTCTTATCACCCTGGAACCTTTCCAGTGATTCTCCCCAGGATCAATTGATACCATCTCACTACAACTAGTGAGAATCCTAACATCCATTTAGATCTATCTCATAGATTTATAACCTTGGATTTAGGAGGTATCAGTTTGATCCTATATGGAGAATCCTTGTGATAAGAGGAGATTGACCGAGCGTAGCATAGGAAACTCTTTTCCTATCAAGAGTATGTTGTCCACGTACAATACGAGGATGACCACCTTACTCTATACTACCTTTTTGTATATACAAATTTCATCTACCATTTTGATGAAGTCAAACTCTTTGACTACCACATCAAAACAGATGTTCCAACTCCGCGATGCCTGCTTTAATCTGTAAAGCAACTTACACACGTTTCCGCTGCTCCCACTGTTTACGAAGCCCTCTGGCTGTGTACATATAGACGTTCTCTTCTAAATAAGTATTTAGAAAAGCAGTCATGACACCCAACCGCCAGATATCGTAGTCATGGTATGTAGCAATGTTAAGCAGGAGCCGGATGGACTTAAGCATAGCCACTGGAAAAGGTTTCATCACTATCCACGCCTGGTCGATGACGAAAAACATTAACAAGTCTAGCTTTGAAAGTCTCAACTTTTCCTTCTACACCAAGTAATCTTCTCAAGATATACTTGCTCCTGATGGGGATTTAACCCTTCAGATACAGCATCCAAAGTCCATACTTTGTTGGTGTACTTGGATTCCATCTCAGATCGCTAAGCATCCAGCCATTCTTATAGAGTCCCCACTCTTGATGGCCTGCTCGAAACTAGTTGGGTCATCATCTCATGATGCAATCCTCGCTCCCACTGTCATCGAGAAACCGAAGTATCTCTCAGGCGAATGAGGAACCCTGCTAGATCGGCGGAGAGGCTGAGGTTCGTCGGAGACTATTGAATCCTTTGGTTCTATCAAATCGTCAGCTGTAGTTTGTATAGCTGGAACTTCTTCCAGTTCTACAGAACTGACCTTGCCTCGATCTTGTCCAGATTTTGCTTTTGACATAGGCCGGACAATCCCAAATCTTAATTTACTTAAGAGATGGGCTCTTCCCATACCATATCTCATATAGAGTGGTAGGCAGTGATCTGATTCGAACCTAATTCAATAGGTATGCAGCTTCTTAAGTGCATAACCCCTAAAATGAAACAGGTAACTCAGCAGTACTCATCATAGAGCACACCATATCATATAGGGTGCGATTGCTCCGCCCCGATACACCGACGTGCTGTGGTGTATACGGAGGAGTAATGCTGAGAGAGAATCTCATTCTCCTTTAGAATAGTCCAAGAATTCCATCCACAAGTATTCTCCTCCCTGATCTCATCATAGGACATAATACTTATACCCATATTTTGGTTCTCTACTTCTAACTTATATTCTGTGAATATCTCAAAAGGTTCGGACTTATGTTTCAACAGGAACATATGTCTGAATCTTGAGAGATCATCAGAGAATGTAATGAAGTACAAAGAACCGGTCTTGGCATGTGTAGACAGGAAACTTTCATACATCAGCATGTGTCAATCCCAAGAGTTCACTAACTCTTTCTCTGTTTCCTATAAACATAGCTATGATCATCTTATCTTTGTGACATGACTGGCAAGTTTCATAAGATGTAAATTTAAACTGATTTAAATATGCATCTAAATGTAACTTAGCTAGTCGGGTTGCATTGATATGACCTAGTCTACAATACCTCAAGAAGGAATCGTTCAATTCTGAACTCTTCCTCTTGTGTGTGTTCTATACGTTAAGAACTGTGGTCTGATTTAGAATGTATATGCTTTTAGATAACGTGCCTGAACCGATCAACTCTTGATATAGGAAATGTTCAAAACATTATCCAACAATACAAAATTATATCCTTCTTTAGTAAATAAAGAGATTGATATGATGTTGTATATCAGGTTCGGTATCTAATAACATTCGTTCAGAATAAGTGTATTAGGGTGATAGTGACCAACAGACTTGGCTGCAATACTTACACCGTTTTCTGTCTCATGAAACTTATCACCCGTTCTCAGTTCTCTACCTTTCTGTAGCCCATGTAACAGATTACATTGGTGGGATCATGATCCGGTATCTAATACCCAGGATGCAGAGGATACTGAGGAATAGTTCTTTGTAATGAACACACCCGAAGGAGAGCATCTTATGCACTTTTTTCGTTTGGGCGGCATGGGAATCCTGGTATTCCCTTAATTCTTGCTAGGTCTTATAACAATTATAAGTTGGAGCGGGACCAACGTTCCCCAGCTTAGTGTAACAAGCGGGTTCGGTCAATACATCCATATTATTATCTTGATTAAGGCGTGACATGGTCGCTACCTGGAGAGAGAGAGAAGAAAACACTCTGCGTGCGCTCTTGCAAGATTAGATTGGTTATTTATTTTATCTAATCAGGATGGCTCCCACTGTTTTTATCAAATCTATCTTCAAACCCTAAAAGGAAAGAGTAGCCGGGATTAATTACACTCTACAAGTTCGCCAACCTTTCAGCCAGGCCAGTGCCGGTATTTTGAGAGAGGTTCCCCGTGCTTTCGCACGGACCTAATTAAAGTAAACCTCGTTTTCCCAGGGGCGTAACCCCATTGACACCTTTCTAGACACCTACTTGATCGGCTAATTGTAAAGTGCAAAACTCTCCCAGGAGTAACAATTACTCGCAGTGGGTATCAAGATCCAACTATCTCATAGAAGGTATGCAATCTCATTGCAAATTTCAACGCTTGAAACTCCCGATAAAGGTTTTTACCCCTAGCACTTATGACCTTAACTATGGTCAACAAATCATAAGCACTTGTCAAGTTCTACCCGTCATTTCGTGATTAATTAGACCCACCCACATGACCCTTAACTAAGGTCAACAAAGTCACGCGATTGTCCTAACTAATCGCATCATATGCGGCGTAGGAAGACATCACTTAGCTAACGTACACTGTGCCTTGACTATGGTCAACAAACACAGCACGAATACTAAGTACTCTACTTCCTAAAATGACGGAGGGTTGCGGATGGTTTTTATAAAAACCTTTAACGCTTTGAACTTGATCTCGTAGCGGAATCAAATGGTTTTTAAATGGAGTGTTTTTTAGGCTTTTGTAGTTTTGCTAAAGGGGTCACTCCCGGTGAAGAGATCTCGGCTCTTTCCTCGTCGAATGAGGTGCAGGATATTCACAATACCACTATGCAAAGCAAGAACTAGAAAAGCAGTCAAAACACAAACCGAAGGTTGTAGCATCTGCTAGTTATTGCTAAAGAGGTCACTCCCGGTGAAGGGATCGTCGGCTCTTTCCTTATCGAATAAGGTGCTGGATGTTCTACAAGGAACACCGCTATGCAAAGCAACAACTAGAGCTACCTGATTTTATTTTGAAATTCGATTCCACAACATCTTTAAGGTTTATTTTCTTTCATTAATCACATTAATGAATGTCCCATCATTTAAGTCCACCTAAACATCACAGATAAATACAACGTACGCTTATGTCATCCGCATTCACCTCGATGTCCCGTCTGCACCGTTAGGTTAGGTAACTAACGGCAGAGCGGGGCAGGGCTAGCGCGGATGTAAAATATAAGTAACGTCTATATAATATATCATATATACTATATATAGTATCAATCTGAACATATCACATGATCACATCACAGATAACGCAGCAGAAAATATCATATGAAATATTGGATATACTAGGACGTCCGTGTTTTATTTTGAGCCTGCATAAAACACGGATTCCACGGTCGTGATGAATAGCCAATCCCACACCCCTAGACCCCTACAAGAGCGGCAAGTAACCCTACCAATTCTAGAGTTAGGAGACCCGGACTCGACTCCTCGAGATGGTCTCCCACTGGACCCTAGAACCCGGTTACTTGTGCTCCCCGCCTTGGGTCTATCCTAATGCGGAAAAGTAAATAATATACAATGGTGACATCATCCTCAACCCGGAAGTGCCCCAATAAAAGAATATTACATACAAGTTTTTACATGAATGAAAAAGAAAAACACTCATCTCACATAAAAACCCCCGGCTATTCAAACACGACGATCCAATATAACATATCCAGCAACACATAACATCACATGTCATCAACGTAAGTAAATATGCCCATCCCAATTGTCGTTGACATATAGCAACGAAACCGGCGATATCACATATTATACTTACGGTCGCAGAAAAGAAAGTGTAAAACTACAACAGTTGGAATCCTCAACCTCCTTAGACATCGCATGCCTAATAATTACAAACCCCGCATTTTAGTCTCAGTATCGAAAACTCTTTTCAATATCAAGTCGGGCAATTCAACAAGATTCCCGACATCCTGAACGAATGCTCGTCGCAAACTTTAGTAGACGGCCGCACCCCCGATACCGTCGACGAAGTGCACTAAGGCGGAACACCGCTGCCGCGAGCACCCGAACGGATGCTTTTGGCAACGGGGTTCTCCTACAGTCACTTGGTCGAGGCTATGGGGCATGGCTATCTATTAAGTTTACCCGGCGAGTATTCGCGTACGCAACGTGATTACGACGGACTTTTGATCGCATCAAAATTCCGTGGCAACCGATCAATTGAGACTGAAGTGCTAGATTTATAACATTCAAATCAGTTATCTCATAACAATTTGTGGATTCCAAATATTGTATCACATTCCAGATAAATAGACAATGTTAAACTTTCCGATCGAATAATCAAACACCCAAGTTTTCCCGAAAAGCTCAACACTTGAGGGGAGTTTAAAAACATCCATTTCATGCCACAGTACCAACGGTTCAGCCGTAGAAGGGTCAAGCCAACGCCTCACATGTGGCACGTCGTACTGCCCCAAACCCTAAGGTTCAAAGGGCAGTTCAAGATGGTCACATAATCGAGTTAAGGTTTGTTGTCTTCTAGAGGGTCCATCGCGTTACTTGCACTACTTAGAACATTCTTAAACTACGGAAAAATCCAATACATGGAAATTTCCCGTCAGAGGAAAAAGTGGGTTATTTATATCCGGTCGAACTTTTTAACATGTTCTAAAATACCCGGAAAAACAAAAACAAAGTTAAACAATCTGATCGAAACATCGAGTCCCCAAAACAACCCAGAAAACTCAACTCTTGAGAATAATTTAAAAATTCCCAGAAAACACAGGAAATTCAGATTAACATTACTGTGCAAATCGTGACAAATAAGGCAACAATATGGCCGCGGAACCGCCGCGCAAGCCAGGGTGTCGCCGCGGTTCCACGACGCATTAATGGAGTTACGGTCACGTGCTGCATAGTAATACCAATAAAAACCTGCTGTATTTTTTGGATATTTTTAATTTGGAAAAATCCACTATTTTAAAAATTGTACAGAGAGGGGTGTAGTTTAGGGTTTCGGGGTTCGATTGGGTTTCTAACATCGTCTACACTTCGCCTAAAGCTCTAGCTAGGCTCTGATACCACTGTAGGGTTACTAGTTGCAATCATGAGGTTCCACAATGCATCAACCATGCCAAAATCAAATTTTTGTGTGCCTAACAACTCTATGCAAGATCGTTAACTAGAGGTAAGGCGAAACTACAAGCAAGCAAACTACTTTGCTACTAAGTGAATGGGAATACAACCTTTGTAGATCCGGTCCTTCACTTCTAAAGCTCCGTGTTGATGTCCCTTCGCTGCGATCATCGGGATCCCGGACCGTAGCGTTGGTTTCATCGGAGAAATGAGCGGGCTAGGTCATTGACTTCGAGGCCGAAGATGATCTACATCGGGGAGACTCAAACTCAAGCTATTCCTTCACTTGGTCAAGAACTTTGTTAAGAGAACACCCTATACTACATGGCAAGTAGTAGAGGATGAAGAAATAGGAAGTGGGCTCGCTTTAGAATTGTTTTTCTCACTCATTTTCACACGGCACCATTGGAGCTAGCAAGCTTTTTGATGAAGCTTGATGAAGAAGAAGAAGATGAAAGAATATAGAATAATGATAAATCAAATGAAACTTATCCTTTTAATAATGGCACCATGGTTGAGTTAAGCCCTCATGCTTAACTCATGTAGAGAATTGACCAAGGTATTAGGTTAAGGGATTGGTTAAAGAATTATCAAAAGAAATGACAAAAGAGTGGACTTTGTCAAAGTTTCTCCAAGTTTCTTCAAGCTTGATAACTTTGACCAAGTTTAATCCTTTTGTTAAATCTTAAGATTAAATAATAACACTAATCTTAAACCTAATCTTGGTATAAGTCTTATACACACATCTTGTATGTATCATCAAACATGATACAAACATATGTACACAAATATATATCATATATACACTTATGCACAAACTAGTGAGAAAACAAATCTTAAGTGAGCTAATACTAGTTAATGTAAAGTAATATATCAAATATATAATTATACATTAAATCATTAAATCAATACTTGATTTAATGATCCGGTCATATCGCATATAACCGACTAATATCAAGTATATCAATGTATCGAATCAACACTTGATTCGGTAATCCGGCCATATCACATATAACCGATCATTGATACAAATCGCGAGAATAGAATACAGTATCACATACTGGTATTATTCTCGGTCCCGCACATATCTCATATGCGCTCCTATTTCGTTTCGCTTGAGCCAGGAAACCCCTGTGTAGGACTCTAAAGACTCATCAATATGCCGGCAGTAGGTGATGATCATATCAAACACCCATAAGCCGCAAGCGGTCTGCTAAACGTAACGGCCACCCGGGTATTGAGCGATCAGAAGATCAACGAGCAAGCCTGCTCACACTCCTGTGAATCCAACCAGTAACACATACCGCACAGTCCGGTCTGTTCGTCCGATATGTCGCATATCTCGCCTAGGGGTGGTAAAAATCATACCCCAGTAGCTTGATAAGTCATGCCGATGTAAGGTCCATAACAAGAACAAAACTACTGATAACACTTACCAGTAAATCAGTGCAACCCTGGCCAAGGATTTCCAGTTATGGCCAGTCGAGCATAGCGCAACATCAACCCCCAATACCGGGAGAGACGAATCCCCTCCTATCGCTCATTGCCTCCATGTGAATCGGGACTGTACCCAAAAACCACCTATTTGCACGACTGAATAGAGCCGTGGTAGGGTGAAAATCAAAGCACAGTGGGAGACACACAAGACTCTATGACGATCTCTGGTCAACAGACTAAGCTGTACCAGTGTCACCAGAGAACTGCCATCTGACGTGAGGTATAATACCATCTGGGAGTTCTCGGCGAGTCCGTTCAGTGTACCCAGTATCCACTGAGCACCCGCATACCATCTCTGATGTCAAACACCAATGGATATGGGATCATCCATCGCCCATCACATGGGTCGAGAAAATATACGCTAGTCTACTCTGGAATATCGATGCCCCGTCTCGATATTCCCACGACTAGGAACATTGAAGGATGTACTCATGGACTACCCAGACCCCACTAGTATGATCTACATCATTTTCCTGGAAGTCGAGCACACATCCTAAGGGCTTTATCAACATGTAATAGAGAGACTACATGTATACATGTTAAGATAAAGAGCAACCAGATAGCGTACTATCATGTCGAGCAAGAAAGTCCTACCTATATATGTCCCAGCAACCACTACAATATACATCCCATGTACAGTAATGGCCTCTAGGGCATACATATAACTAACAGTAGAGAATGAGCAGAACATTTTGTCTCGTTACGTCCAAGGCTATGGACGAACGGTTAATGAAGTTGCCATTTGAATCGGGTAAATTAGAAATTGGCATATCAAATTTCCATGAACCTAAACTAAAATCTTTTTCCAAATCAACAACCTTTTTTTCCACCAAGGGTTGGCCGGCCATATATATGGAGGGGAGAGGTGAGTGTAGGAGGGGGGAGAGTGACCATAACATTAATGAAGAAATGAGTCATCTAAACACCTAATATGAACACAATTAATGAAACAATGATTCATAACACATAGTCATCAACACATAAATGCTCCATTAATGCACTAAGCCACCTCACCATCCTAGTCACCTACAAGAAGCATCCACACAGATGACTCACCCTATGACTTACCCTCAAGAAGAAAAGATAAATCCGTATTTAACCGAATGTTAAATACGGCCGATAGAAAACTAGAAACTGGCAACTTCCAAAAGTGATCCTGAAACGAATTTCAGGATAACCCCGTATCAGTATAAACATACCCGCATTTGTATTATGACCGAATACAAATGCAACCGAGACAAAGATATTATATCTACACAGCATAATACTCGGATCCGGCTTAAACCAAAGCCGACTAGTATTATCTTCCCAAAATATGACACGTGCGTAAACGCACGTGCATTTTCCGAACCTTTCCATAAAACCATACGGCCTTTACAACGTTTCGCCCGAACTTGGGAAACTGTCTGTGGGGGACTCTAATGACTCATCAACACATTAGCACTGGGTATAACTACTAGCACGCCAGAGGTACTGGCTGTACGTAACGGTTAGCCTATGTATTGATTGGAAGGGAAGCTGACGAGCGAACTCATCCATAAACCCTACTGAACCTAATAGTGACAATATACATACAGTCCGGTCCGTTCGTCTATGAGTATCGAATATCAGCCAAGGGGCTGGTAACGTCAGACCCCAACAGCAGTATAAGTCGTGTCAGAGAGTGGCCCAGAACACCCTGAGATACTACTGGAGTACCTACCAGTAAATCTCCTGCCTCGGCCGAGGGCTATGTGTAATGGCTCTCCTAGACACAGCGCGATCTCACCCCCAATACCGGGAGAGACGAATACCCTGCCGATCCGCTCACTTGCCTCCATGTGGCTCGGGACTGTACCCAAAAAGACCTGTTTGCACGACTCCTTTGAGCCGTGGTAAGGTAGAAATCAAAGCACAGTGGGAACTCACACGAGACAAATGACGACCTCAGGTCGATGAACTAACCTGTACACATGTCACCAGGGAACTGCTATCTGATGCTAGGTATAATACCAACTAGCAGGTTCCCGGCGAGTCCTGTCCGGTGTACTCATTAACCCAATGAGCACCTGTATACATCTTAGGTGAACAAACTGACACCAATGGCTTGTGAGACCGGACACCGCCCCTCGTCGGGGTCTCGACTGTATACACTAGTCTACTCTGGAGTATCGATGCCCTGTCTCGAAACTCCCATGACTAGGGACACTATAAGGATGTGCTTACAGACCCCAGCTCACACGTATATGATCGCCATCATACTGCTGGTAGTCTAGCAAGAATCCTATGGGCTCTATCAATATGCAATAGCGAACTAAAGCATGTATACGATGATAAAGACAAACAAGATACCATACTATCATCTCGAGCAAGACTGTCATATCGCTATAGGTCCTGCCTCAATCATTGCAATCACGTACCTGCGATCCAATAATTGACTTTAAGGGCACTATCTCCAACAATCTCCCACATGCACTTAAGGCTAATTATTGCGATGTCGCATACTCACTGCCCATGTGATACTGAACATCCAACTCCTCTACTAATCAGTTTCACAAAGCTAGTTTGTAAAACTCTTGTGTTCGAGAAATAGCCTCAGTGAGTGGATCCGCCCTAATGTTTCTTTCTATGTCTCTATTAATATCAAGTTCGCGGAGAAATCCATCTCCCGAATCGAGTAATAGCTGTCTTAGAATATGTCTGAATATCTGATGGGACCTAGTTCATAAATGAACTCCAAATCCAAACTTCTTAGACTGTTTCGATAACTGAACCTAATCAGTATCCAGCACCAAACCTCCTACAGTATCGTCTTGGACCACCTGTCCAATATTGGCCCTCGTCTGAGGGAAAGCAATAACTCTGACAATCACTCTATCATCTATGTCACCTTTGAAGCCTGGAATGATAACCGTCTCCCGAAGGCGGCTGCCGTCATCAAATCCGTAGAACATTCACTTATGTTCTAAATCTGCTTCCTTATGTTTCTCCAGGATTGGATTAATATTAACTTATCGCATCTAGTGCAAAAACAACATCTGGTGTGGTACTTGACTTTTCACGATTGACTCAATTGCCTAAGCAAGTGATATGCCAATCATGCACATCCCTCTCCCCTTTAGTCTGTAAGAGACCTTTGGAGAGGGTGACTCCATCACCTGCAGGTACACTACAATGCCAAGAGTCATCTATTCTAAAATACTATTAGAATACTGTCAAAGTACCCTGATTGGGAAACTACCCAATACTAGATCTAAAACCATAGATCTAGTAACCAAAATGTCAGATATTATATCCATGTCCTTTGTGGAGAAACAATTGTGTGACGACCAAAGTACAACTGATCATAGTGCAGGAATTTTACTTCCTACTCTGTGTATGTCATCCAAATACCAGGACATCACACCCTACTACCTTCTTAACAGATCCATCCCTTATTCTGATGAAGTCAAACCATGACTGTCACATCAAAATTAGATGATCTTATCTCCGCTATATCTGCTCAAGTCTATAAATAGACATAAGCTACTTGCCCACTATGCTTCCGCTGCTCCCACTGACTACGACAACCCTCTAGCAGAATAATATCTATGTACAACTCTAAAGCTAGTTTAGAACGACGTTATACTTATCCTCTTGCCGGGTCTCATAGTCTGGAACAAAGTAGTGTCAAGTCTGGGTAAACAAGAACCTCCCTGTCACCGTCCTTGAGGCTACCGGAGTACCTCTCGGGTGTCTGAGGTTACCCACCATATCTGTGGAGTGGCTATTGGAATGTCAAACCTGATTGAATATATGTGTCCTATTAAATTTTCCGTAATCTTTTGCGGTTCTGGAATCACTTCCAGTTCTACCATACTCCCACTACTGTTTTCTGAAAAAATCCATTTTACTAAAACTGTGGTGAGTCACGAACAATATCACTATTGATCTTCCAGATGGTAGAAAATTAACCCTCGACTAAGCCCGGGTCAACCCACAAACTGCCATTATAGAAACGTGCCCTGAGTTATCCAGAGTCCGGTTTTAAGCATAAGCCGGATAACTCCCTGTATCTTAACATCGTTTAGATATGAACCATTCTATATACAATATAGAAATAGAGGCACTAATTTAATTGGAACCAGATTCAAATCATGCAGCTGTCTCCAGTGCATATCAACTTAATGGAGAGAGGCTTATCAACATTACTCAACTTAGGAATCCATCCAATTATGAGTAACCTGAAAGAGAAACAAGTTTCTCAAAACCAATACTATCATCTGAATACCAATCACAAGTATCTACATCTTCGATTTCTTTGAAGAACCTGATACTTGCGACGTCTGGTTCTCTACCTTATTCTTATACCCACAACTTTTCAAAACTTAGACATTGTATTTCTACGAAACACTTGCCTAAAAACTAGAGAAGTTACAAGTAAACAGAACAGAGTACGAGGACCTACCCCTTTGTCCTGACGGACACTGGACAATATACAATACTCTGTATAAATCCGCTAAGTTTGAATAACTCAAAACCTGTGCATCGTAGGTTGAAAACTGTACTTATTGTTAAGAACTACTCTGTTGTTCAATGCTCCTTATCCAATCGTCAACTGATATAGGTAAATGTCACGGACATAATTTCAAAAAGTTATATCTCACTTTATAAAAATAAACGTACAGATATATCATTTTGAAATTGGTGCACAACAACGGATACTCAAAAACCAAATACATGTCGTCCGGCAAAAACCCAGGCTATCTCCTCAAATATCACCAATTTCAACGAATTCTGATATAATGAGGATAATCACCTAATTCCCAATAACTTACTCCCACTCATCATCTGTAAAACCATACAGATATGAGAATGATACCTGGTAAATACATACCATGGAGTAAGTATCTAATCGGGAAATCAGTTTTCTTTTAACAATGCACTGAAACATGAAAATGTTTCGTAGGGGTATCATGGTATTCCCAGTAATGCCTCTTCCATAATCCAATTCATGACTATAACCGTATATTTCTTTGCCGTCTCTCCAAATCCCTTTATTTGTCTTTAGTCGTTACCTTCTGTACACCTTCGTTAGGCTAAATGGTTTTCTTCCTTCCCTACCGTTCGGCACCAGCCAATGGTTTGGAAGAAGACTATCCAGTAAGCAAAATAAGTGTACTCTCCTAATCCTAGGAGTACTCGCAACTTGAGAGAAGGTGATGATAAAAGACAACTGAACAATACCTTATTCTATTTCTCCCGAACTGGGGAAAAAGCAAAGGTGAAAATAGGAGTGGCGATGAAGTACGCGGTTTGGTCGTGAATGTTAACAGTCGTAATTTACTTTGCCCTCTTTCTGATCCCTTTATTTTGTCTTTAGTTATTACCTTCTGTACACCCTACTTAGGCTAATTGGTTTTCTTCATTCCCTACCTTTCGGCACCAGCCTATGGTTTGGAATAAGACTATCCAATAATCGTAATAGGTGTACTCTCCTAAACTAAGGAGCCCTCACAACCTGAGAGAAGGTGATAATAAAAGACAACTGAATAAACCAATTCTATTTCTTCTGAACCTGGATCCATCCTCGAAGAAGTCCCTTCGAGTTCGTATATATCCATACGGTGGATCTATCCAATGGAAGTGGATGTCCGTAGTAATACAGGGTGTTCTGAGAAATGCAAAGGGTAAAAAAAGGAGTGACAATGACTTATGCAACTTAGACAATCCAAAAGCCAGTATTTTAAGAAGGTTCGGTCAACTTGGTCACTGAGTCATAGTCTAGGGTCGGTCAAAGGTCGCTGCCAAAGAGAGAGAAAAGAAACACTCTGCGTGTAGTCTAACCTAGATCAGAATGGTTATCACTTTATCTAATACGGAAACCTCCCACTGTACTGTCAAATTCTCGTCCAAACCTAAAAGAAGAATCAATCGGGATCACCCGAAGAGTAAACCAACTCATCAGTGGGAATCGGGATCCAACTATCATCGCATGATAACTTGATGGAAGCCACTCAAGTTATCACACTCCAGAAGGTATGCGCATGCCTGGCAAGTTTGCTGTTTGTTTGAAACACCCGATGTAATTTTTGCCTCATGCTCTTATGACCTTGACTTTAGTCAACAAATCATAAGTCACATGTCAAGTTCTACCCGTCATTGTCCAGGTTGATTTGAACCCACCCGTACATACCCTTGACTTTAGTCAACAAGGTAATATGACTGTCCCAAACCAACGCATCTATCTATGCAACAGATGAATACCCAGCAACTACCAAACACTATGCCTTGACTTTAGTCAACAAACATAGCTTGAATACTACTGACCATCCATAAGATACGACGGAGGGCTACGACTGGTTTTTGGCGAAAAACCTTTAACGTAATGAACTTGATCTCGTTGAAGGAACCCGATAGCCTTTTATAAAAATATAGTGACGAAAAACCTTTGCTAAAGAGGTCACTCCCGGTGAAGGGATCTCGGCTCTTTCCTCGTGGAATGAGGTGCAGGATATTCCAACTGAATACCGCGATGCAAAGAAACTTGTAATCGACTATAGTGAAGTTATTACCCTGACGTAAACTTCTGCCCAAGGGGTCACTCCCGGTGAAGGGATCTCGGCCCTTGCCTCGTCGAATGAGGTGCAGGATATTCCAACTGAATACCGCAATGCAAAACAAAAGTAAACATCTTTGTAATAACACCTTTTAAAATTTGTTCCAACAACATCAATTATAGGTTTGTTTTTCTTGCATTGATACGAATCAACGCAGTCCCATCAATCAATCACACCAGAAAAGAACGAAAATAAAATGTATGTATATGCCATCAGCATTCGTCACTGGGTCCCGTCATCACCCGTTAGGTTACTTAACTAACGACAGAGCGAGGGCTGGACTAGCGCGGGTGTAAAACATATACAACATCTAATAGTATATATACCAATATACAATAATCGCTCCAGGTGTGATAATATGCAACATTACAGAAAAGTAATAAGCATCACAGAACAATACAGATAATCTGGGATCCCCGGGTTTCACAGAGCCGCTACTGAAACCTGACGTTCCCCTGGCCGTGTGGATAGCCTATGCAATGAAAACTAGACCCCTACGGGTGCGGCAAGTTATCCGCCAAAACCTGAAGCAAGGTAGTCCCCCACAGCATAGTGAATGGAACACCCGGCACTTCATGGAATCCGGTTAATTGAGCACCCCTCCTTGGGTCAACCTGTACCCCCTACGAGTGCGGTGAATAGTCTGCCAATTCTAGAGTGAGGCCCCTTTGCCTCTCAAAGCCATGAGATACGGACCCGTTGCCCTCCAGAACCCGGCTATCCGTGCACTCCGTCGCGGGATAAACCTAGTACAGAAATAAAAATATGTACAACGGGTACATCGACCTCAACCCGGTCGTGCCCCAAAAGAATATTATACAATAGGCAGTGACGGCAGTCCACATGTTGGACGCTCGTCCCGCAATATCAAATGTACAAATAAATCCAAACTGCACTATCATTGCACCCTGCTATCCACCACGACAAATCCGCAACATCACAGCACAACACAGAACATCAACGTGAATGTCACGTTCGCAAACCCGTCTAAAAGAACTATAGCATTTAGACGCGGTTTACCGATCAAATGACATTCCCGGTCGGAGATATAAAGTAAGTACTACAAACTAACATGCTTAAATTTCGATCGACCAAATATCCCATAGTGGGCCCCATAAACATCTGCTGTATAGTAACAAAATCTGGGCCCAAAAGATATATACCAAAAACCACAATTTCCAAAAAGAAGCTCTCTGGAAAAAGTTGGAGCTCTGTTCCCACAAACTAGCCGCGGTTCCGCGGTCAAACCCTAGGTTTGACCGCGGTTCCACGGTGGTCTTGTGGGATCACGTGCCCAAATTTTTCCATAATGCTTAGAAAAGCCTGCTTAGTTTTCTGTGATATGAAAAATAAGTTTTAGGCTGTTTTAAAAATCGACAGAAACACAGAACTGAAAAAGTGTAGTTTTTGAAAATCGGTTCGATCGATGTTTTAAACGCGTTAGCACAAGTTAGTATAGCTTAATGGTGAGGCTCTGATACCACTGTAAGTCCACGGTAGCGCCTCGTCAGTCTAACAGACGCCAAATGCGGAACAAAAACTTTTTACAACTGGCGCTATCGCGTACTATAACCCGGATCTGCCATTAAAGCTAAACTAACAAACTACAAAGTGGGTAGAAGAGTTATACCGAACGATCCGAGTCCTTCGGTCTTCAACCATCATCCCACGCTTTGTTGCGGCTGCTCTGATCTCCTGAATCTCCAGTCTTCTCGTCCAGGTGGCACCACGTCGACGGATCTTTAAACGGGCTCCCGCCTCTGAACCGAGGCAACTCGATCATCAAGTTTGCTAAAAGAGATGACCAAGATTAATGTAGAGAATGAGTAAAACATTTTGTCTTGTTACGTCCAAGGCTATGGACGAACGGTTAATGAAGTTGCCATTTGAATCGGGTAAATGAGAAATTGGAATATCAAATTTCCATCAACCTAAACTAAAATCTTTTTCCAAATCAACAACCTTTTTTTCCACCAAGGGGTGAGCGACCATATATATGGAGAGGAGAAGTGAGTGTACGAGGGGGGAGAGTGACCATAACATTAATGAAGAAATGAGTCATCTAAACACCTAGTATGAACACAATTAATGAAACAATGATTCATAACACATAGTCATCAACACATAAATGCTCCATTAATGCACTAAGCCACCTCACCATCCTAGTCACCTACAAGAAGCATCCACACACATGACTCACCCTATGACTCACCCTCAAGAAGAAAAGAAAAATCCGTATTTAACCGAATGTTAAATACGGCTGATAGAAAACTAGAAACTGGCAACTTCCAAAAGTGATCCTGAAACGAATTTCAGGATAACCCCGTATCAGTATAAACATACCCGCATTTGTATTACGACCAAATACAAATGTAACTGAGACAAATATATTATATCTACACAGCATAATACTCGGATCCGGCTTAAACCAAAGCCGACCAGTATTATCTGCCCAAAATATGACACGTGCGTAAACGCAAGTGCATTTTCTGAACCTTGCCATAAAACCATACGGCCTCTACAACGTTTCGCCCGAACTTGGGAAACTGTCTATGGGGGACTCTAATGACTCATCAACACTCTGGCACTGGGTATAACCACTAGCACGTCAGAGGTACTCACTGTACGTAACGGTTTGCCTATGTATTGATTGGAAGGGAAGCTGACGAGTGAACTCATCCATAAACCCTACTGAGCCTAATAGTGACAATATACATACAGTCCGGTCCGTTCGTCTATGAGTATCTCATATCGGCCTAGGGGCTGGTAATGTCAGACCCCCAATAGCAGTATAAGTCGTGTCAGAGAGTGGCCCAGAACACCCTGAGATACTACTGGAGTACCTACCAGTAAATCTCCTGCCTCGGCCGAGGGCTATGTGTAATGGCTCTCCTAGACACAGCGCGATCTCACCCCCAATACCGGGAGAGACGAATCCCCTGCCGATCCGCTCACTTGCCTCCATGTGGCTCGGGACTGTACCTAAAAAAGACCTGTTTGCACGACTCCTTTGAGCCGTGGTAGCGTAGAAATCAAAGCACAGTGGGAACTCACACGAGAAAAATGACGATCTCATGTCGATGAACTAACCTGTACACATGTCACCACGGAACTGCTATCTGACGCTAGGTATAATACTAACTAGCAGGTTCCCGGCGAGTCCTGTCCGGTGTACTCATAACGCAATGAGCACCTGTATACATTTTAGGTGAACAAACTGACACCAATGGCTTGTGAGACCGGCCACCGCCCCTCGTCGTGGTCTCGACGGTATACATTAGTCTACTCTGGAGTATCGATGCCCTGTCTCGAAACTCCCACGACTAGGGACACTATAAGGATGTGCTTACAGACCCCAGCTCCCAAGTATATGATCGCCATCATACTGCTGGTAGTCAAGCAAGAATCCTATGGGCTCTATCAATATGCAATAGAGAACTAAAGCATGTATACGATGATAAAGACAAACCAGATAGCATACTATCATCTCGAGCAAGACTGTCGTATCGGTATATGTCCTGCCTCAATCATTGCAATCACGTACCTGCGATCCAATAATTGACTTTGAAGGCACTGAGTCATAGTCTAGGGTCGGTCAAAAGTCGCTGCCATAGAGAGAGAAAAGAAACACTCTGCGTGCACTCTAACCTAGATCAGAATGCTTATCACTTTATCTAATCAGGAAACCTCCCACTGTACTGTCAAATTCTCCTCCAAACCTGAAAGAAAAATCAATCGGGATCGCCCGAAGAGTAAACCAACTCATCAGTGGGAATCGGGATCCAACTCTCATTGCATGATAACGTGAAGGTATCCACTCATGTTATCACACTCCAGAAGGTATGCGCATGCCTGGAAAGTTTCAGTTTCTTTAGAAACTTCCGATATGATTTTTACCCCATGTTCTTATGACCTTGATAAAGGCCAACAAATTATAAGTCACATGTCAAGTTCTACCCGTCATTATCTTTTTAATTTGAACCCACCCGTACATACCCTCGACGAAGGCCAACAAGGTAATACGACTGTCCCAAACCAACTCATCTATCTATGTAACATGTGAACACCCCAGCAGCTACCAATCATAATGTCTTGACTAAGGCCCAAACCAACATAGCTTGAATACTACTGACCATTCATATGAAATGACGGAGGGCTATGGCTGGTTTTTGGCGAAAAACCTTTAACGTAATGAACTTGATTTCGCTGAAGGAACCTGATAGCTTTTTATAAAAATATAGTGGCGAAAAACCTTCGCTAAAGAGGTCACTCCCGGTGAAGGGATCTCGGCTCTTTCCTCGTGGAATGAGGTGCAGGATATTCCAACTGAATACCGCGATGCAAAGCAACATGTAATCGACTATAATGAAGTTATTACCTTGACGCAAATTTCTGCCGAAGGGGTCACTCCCGGTGAAGAGATCTCGGCCCTTGCCTCGTAGAATGAGGTGCAGGATATTCCAACTGAATACCACTATGCAAAACAAAAGAAAACGTCCTTGTAATAACACTTTTTAAAACTGTTCCAACAACGTCCAAACAGGTTTGTTTTCCTTTGCATTGATCAGAATCAATGCAGTCCCATCAAATATTCACACCAGAAAAGAAAGAAAATAAAATGTACGTATATGCCATACGCATTCGTCACTGGGTCCCGTCATCACCTGTTAGGTTACTTAACTAACGACAGAGCGGGGACTGGACTAGCACGGGTGTAAAACATATACAGCATCTACTAGTATATATACCAATATACAATAATCGCTCCAGACATGATAAATGCAATATTACAGAAAAGTAATAAGCATCACAGAACAATACAGATAATCTGGGATCCCCGGGTTTCACAGAGCCGCTGCTGAAACCCTACGCTCCCCTGGTCGTGTGGATAGCATGTGCAATGAAAACCTAGACCCCTACTGGTGCGGCAAGTTACCCGCCAAAACCTGAAGCGAGGCAGCCTCCTACAGCAAAGTGAATGGACCACCCTGCACTTCACGGAATCCGGTAACTTGAGCACCCCTCCTTAGGTCAACCTGTACCCCCTACGAGTGCGGCGAATAGTCTGCCAATTCTAGAGTGAGGCCCCTCTGTCTCTCAAAGCCATAAGATGCGGACCCGTTTCCTTACAGAACCCGGCTTTCCGTGCACTCCGTCGCGGTGTAAACCTAGTACAAAAATGAAAAATATGTACAATGGGTATATCAACCTCAGCCCGGTCATGCCTCAAAAGAATATTATACAAACAGGCAGTGACGGCAGTCCACATGTTGGACGCTCACCCCGCAATATCGAATATACAAATAAATCTAAACTGCACTACCATTGCACACAGCTATCCACCACGACAAATCCGCAACATCACAGCACAACACAGAACATCAACGCGAATGTCACGTTCGCAAACCCGTCTAAAAGGACTATAGCAATTAGACGCAATTTACCGCTCGAATGACATTCACGGTCGGAGATATAATGTAAGTACTGTAAACTAACAAGTTTAAAATTCCGATCGACAAAACATCCCGAAGTGGGCCCCACGTACAACTGCGGTACTCAAACAAAATTTGGGCCCAAACAAAATATTCCAGAAACCACAATTCCCTATGCAGAACACCCTGAAGAAATATGGAGTACTGTTGCCACAAACTGGCGAAGGAACCGCGGCCAAACCATGGTTTGTGCGGTGGTTCCGGGGCAGTACACTGGAGTCAGTCTACCAAATTTCTACAGTATTCTTAAAAAAGCCTGCTCGATTTTCTGAGATGCTCAAAATAATTTTTAGACGACAAAACAAAATCGACAGAAACTTTAACTTTGAAATCGCGGTTTTCGAAATTTCGTTCGATTGATGTTTTAAAAACGTTAGAACAAGTTAGTAAAGGTTAATGGCGTGGCTCTGATACCATGTAAGTCTACGATAGCGCCCCGGCAGTCATTCCGACACCAAACGCGGAACAAAAACTTTAATAACTGGCGCTATCGCATACTACAATTCGGATCTTGCCATTAACGCTAAACTAACAAACTGTAAAGAGGTAGAAAGGCTATACCGATCGATCCGAGTCCTTCGGTCTTTAGCCATCATCCCACGCTCCCCGCGGCAACTCCGATCTCTTGTCTCCTCATCGAGGTGCCACCACGTCAACGGATCTTTAAACGGGCTCCCGCCACTATACCGAGGTAACTCGGTCATCAAGTCTGCTAAAAGAGATGACCAAGATGAAGTAGAGAATGAGTAGAATACTTTGTCTCAAACACCCTCGGGTTCTCATCACATGAGAGGGTTAGGGTGGAGATTGAAGAAGATGCTTAGGATTGGAAATGGTGAACTCAAGAAAAACTATCTCAAGAGAGCAAGAACTCAAGCATAATAAACTTGTGGTCATTTCTTTTGTGATTAGATATATATGGTTTGTGTAATGAAAATATCTCAAAAAATATCTCCCAAAAAATATCTCCACAAAATCCTAAAATATCTATTCACAAAACAAACTACAATTAATTCTATCATGACTCACTTAGTGACTCATTAGCATGAGTCACTAATGAACATGCTAGAATAAATGTGTCACCAAAATGAGTCACCCTTTCCAAAATCCATTTAATCATTTAAACCAAAATGATTAACTAAAAGATATGCATCTTCTAAAGTATTCTCGTAATGGATTACGAAAATACCCTTCACCTGTATATACATACCTATATCTGTATTTCGACCGAATACGAATACGAGAGATTAAAATATTACGACTCAATATAATACATGGATCCGTCTTAAACCAAAGCCCACCAGTATTATCTGTCCGAAATATGACACGTGCACAAGTGCACGTGCATTTTCGAACCCTGCCATAAAACCATACGGCCTCTACAACGTTTCTCCCGAACTTGGGAAACTATCTGTGGGGGACTCTAAAGACTCGTCGGTACCCTGGCAGTGGGTTTAACCACAAGCACATCAGCGGCACTAGCTGTGCGTAACGGCTGCACATGTACTAACTGAAAGGGAAGCTGATGAGAGAACTCATCCCGGAACCCTACTGAGCCTATCAGTAACAATATACATACAGTCCGGTCCGTTCGTCTATGAGTATCGCATATCGGGCCTAGGGGGCTGGTAACGCCAGACCCCCAATAGAGGTATAAGTCGTGTCAGAGTGTAACCCAAAACACCCTGAGATACTACTGGAGTACCTACCAGTAAATCTCCTGCCTCGGCCGAGGGCTTTATGTAATGGCTCTCCTAGACACAGCGCGATCTCGCCCCCAATACCTGGAGAGACGAATCCCCTGCCGATCCGCTCACTTGCCTCCATGTGGCTCGGGACTGTACCCAACTAAAATCTTTTTGCACGACTCTTTTGAGCCGTGGTAAGGTAGTAATCAAAGCACAATGGGAACTCACACGAGACAAATGACGATCTCAGGTCGATGAACTAACTTGTACACATGTCACCAGGGAACTGCTATCTGATGATAGGTATAATACCAACTAGCAGGTACCCGGCGAGTCATGTCCGGTGTACTCATAACCCAATGAGCAACTGTATACATCTTAGGTGATCCAACCAACACCAATGGCTTGTGAGACCGGCCACCGCCCCTCGTCGGGGTCTCGACTGTATACACTAGTCTACTCCGGAGTATCGATGCCCTGTCTCAAAACTCACACGACTATGGACCACTTTTAAGGATGTGCTTATAGAATACCCAACTCTCACGTATATGATCGCCATCATACTGTTGGTAGTCAAGCAGGGTCCTAAGGGCTCTATCAACGTGTAATAGTGATCAGTAATATCACCAAAAGCTGTACATGACTGATAAAGGCAAACCAGATTGCATACTATCATCATGAGTAAGACTGTCCTACCGGTATAGGTCCCCCCTCAATCATTGCAATCATGTACCTGCGATCCAATAATTGACTTTGAGGGCACTACATCCAACAGAATTAGATGTAGTTCACTGTGATGTAATGTATATTCATATTGCATGGCGAGCGTCCGACATGTGGACTGCCGTCATCGCGGCTTGTATTATTTTTTGGAGCGCGTCCAGGTTGCGGACGTAGTCACCGTTGCATATTCTGTTTTTCATTATAAGAACTAGGATTACCCCACGGCGGGGTGCTCGAGGAGCCGGATTATGGAGGACAACGGGCCTCCATCTCATGGCGTTGAGACAGGAGTGCTTTACTCCAGAATTGGCAGGCTATTCGCCGCACTCGTAGGGGGTATAGGATTGACCCGCGGAGGGGTGCCCAAGTCACCGGATTTCGGAAGTGCTGGGTGGCCCACTCACTTCATTGATTGGGGTTGCCTCACTTCTGGGATTGGCGGGCGGCTTGCCACACTCGTAGGGGTCTAGGTTCTGTTAGTGTATATGCCCTAGAGGCCATTACTGTATCATACTAGTATGTATATTACTTGATGGAAGCTTGGGATATTCACAGTTGTATATACAATCTTGCTCGAAATGGTAGTATGCTACTTGGTTTGTCTCTACTTCAATATGTGCATGTGTTTCTTTTAGCATATCGCTGATATACATATTAGTAGAGCCCTTAGGATTATTGCTTGATTACCAGCGTTGTGATGGCGCTCACACTCGTAGAGGCTGGGTAATCCATAAGCACATCCTTATACTGGTCCCTATTCGTTGGACTATCGAGACAGGGCATCGATACTCCGGAGTAGACTGGCGTATGCGTTTCTCATCCCAGCGTGAGAGACGGTCAGTCCCACAACCGTCAGTACGTCGTACTTGAGATAGTATGCGGGTGCTCGTTAGGTTACGAGTACACTGGACAGGACTCGTCGGGAACTGTTGGTTGGTATTATACCTATCGTCAGTTATCAGTTCCCAGGTGATATGAGTACAGCTTAGTCCGCTGACTTGACACTGTCATTTCGCCTCGAGTGTGTTCCCACTGCACTTTGATTACTACCCTACCACGGCTCAAAGGAGTCGTGCAAACTGGTAGTTTTTGGGTGCAGTCCCGAAGCACTTGGAGGCAGTGACGGTTAGACAGGATTCATCTCTCCCGGTATTGGGGGTTGACATCGCGCTGTGTCCAGGAGAGCCATTACACGAGTAGTCCCTGGCCAGGGGAAGCGAGATATACTGGTAGGTTTCCAGTGTTATCTCAGGATGTTCTGGGCTACACTCCGACACGACTTGTACCGCTATTAGGGGACTGACGTTCACCGCCCCCATAGGCCCGCCATACGATGTATCAGACGAACAGACCGGACTGTACGGAGACTGTCACATACAGGCTCAGTAGGAGTTCAGATGGGGTCACCTCATCAGTCTTCTTATCGGCATCTACCTGGGGACCGTTACGTACAGCTAGTGCCGCTTGCGGTCTGTGGTTAAACTCACTGCCAGCGTAGTGTCGAGTTTTTAGAGTCCCACACAGAGAGCTATTCGCCTTTAGGCAAAATGAGTAGAGGTCGCATGGTTTTGCGACAGGGTTCGTTCACATCCGCACACTTGTGCACGTTTGCTGTCCGGACAGCTTATACTAGCGGGCTTTGGTTTAAGCCGGATCCTAGTATATGATTTGGGATTTGTTTTATCTCATTGTATTCGTGTTCCTCGGATCACGAATACGGGTGTGTATGCACAGTTGCTTGAGACAGTGGGAAAGGACTTGTATTAGGGTTAATGACCATTGTCATTTTATTAACCCTAATGCTTATGTGTGTATTATGGTTAATCGATATTAGTTTAATATAATTGTGCATGGTTATGGTTGTTGACCATTTGACATTCTTGACTTGTTGACCTAGGTTGACACTTTGACCATCATCATTTCATTTGGAAGATGCTCTTTGATCCTTGTAATTTGCATTAAAAATGAAATGATAATGGTCATGTCTTGATTAAGCCATGACAATTTTCGTACTAATTATCAATTTATAATAATTCACACATATATGTGAGAATGCTTCATATTTTCTCTTATTCTATCATAAACTTTCTCTCTCTTGCTCTTCCTCTTCCTCAAGCTCTCCTCTCTCCTGTGATGAGAAACACTTGAGCTTGAGAAAAACCACTTCTTGATAATCTCTACTCTCATCTAGGGTTCTAGGATTAGCACTTCTAGCACCCTAGTTACTTCTAGCTTGGAGTTGAAGCCAAAGGTTGAGGCTTTCGGGTGGATCCTTCTTCGACGTGAGAAGACAACAAAGGCGATCCCTTTCTACTACTCCAAGGAGCATGGAGAGAAGTACATAAAGCCCTAGGTATAACCATTCTACCCTTTAGCTAGTTTCTAGTTAGCTTTAGCTAGTTTTTGTTTAGCAAAGATCCGACTTTGTCTAGTCCATGTTGCCTAGAGTAGTAAAAATCCGATTTTTATTCCGTTTTCCGCCTCCCCGCAAGCACCAGGGTGGGCAACGTGGACTTACAGTGGTATCAGAGACTAACTAAACATAAACTAGCTAGGTAGTAAAGTGTATGGAAGTTCAATCGGAAAAATCGCAAAACCGAGTTTACAAAAACCCAAGTTTCTGTTAAAATTTTTTCTGTTCAAAATAAAATAAATCGTACGTCAAAAATCATCTCAGGGTTTTGTGAAGAAGCCCACCAAAAACGGTCGAGTGATCCCTTCAAAGCGCCGCGGTTCCGCGGCAATGGGTATGCTTTTGCCGCGGAACCGCCGCCGTTTTGACTCGGTTCATGATCGAGTTTGGTGCAGTGTTCTTCTGGCATGGTTTTGGGATTTTTTAGATGGTTTATATATGCCCAGGTTTTCCAGAAAAGAAATTTGTATTTGGGGGCCTGTAAATCCGTATTTTTTGATCGAACTTCACTATACTTTGACTAATCGGTTATATCTGTAATGTTTTTATGTATTGAACGTCGGCTAATCGCTATATGTCGATTAGTGGGGGTTATACATATCTGTGATCTGTGTTTGATGATGGTATGTGTATATGAATGCGTTGGATTGTCGCGGGTGAATAGCCGGGGTGGATATGAGATGAGTGTTTTCTTTTTCTTTCATTCATGTAATATGTAAATTGATGTATTATTATTTGTATGGCCGTACAACCGGGTCGGGGTTGTAGCCGTCATTGTATAATTCTTTTTACTGTTTTTGCTCCTAGGATAGACCCATGGAGGGGGTGCACAAACTACCGGGTATCTCGAAGTGCCGAGTGGCCTACTCACGGTGTTGAGGGAGGTTGCTTCGCTTCGGGTACTTGGCGGGTAGTTTGCCGCACCCATAGGGGTCTTGGGTGGGGTATTGGCTATTCACCGCAACCGTGTAATCCGGTTTTCATTGCAGGCTCGAACGGATTGCGGATTCCTAGTATATCCAATGTATTCATCTGTGATCTGTAATGTCTATCATTGCTTTATATCTATATACTATAACTATTTAGGCGTTGCTTATGTTTTACAGCCGCGCTAGCCCAGCCCCCGCTCTGTCGTTAGTTAAGTAACCTAACGGGTGATGACGGGGTCCCATGGCGAATGCGAATGGCATAAGCGTACGTTATATTTTGGTTGTTCTCTGCAACGGTAAGATTAAATGATGGGACGCATTAAAAGAACTAATGCAAGAAAATAAACCAAGTAAAAGTCGATTGGAACACTTTGAAAACCACTCAGTTCTTTTCAAAACTAAACTTTTAAACGCGGAGCTTGAACCACTCCTTTCAAAAGCTATCTCGTTCCATCGATTATATCAAGTTCACTACGTTCACGGTTTCGCCAAAACCATCCGTAGCCCTCCGTCGTTTCGTATGGATAGTCAATAGTATTCAAGCCGTGTTTGTTGGCCAAAGTCAAGGCACAGTGTTTAGTAGCTATTGGGTATTCATATGTAGCATAGACAGATGCGTTGGTTTGGGACAGTCGTACTACCTTGTTGGCCAAAGTCAAGGGTATGTGCGGGTGGGTTCAAATTAACCTGGATAATGACGGGTAGAACTTGACATGTGACTTATGATTTATTGGCCAAAGTCAAGGTCATAAGAGCATGGGGCAAAAATCCACATCGGGAGTTTCATAAGTACTGAAACTTGCTAGCGCTGCATACCATTTGGAGTGTGATAATTCTGGTAGGATTCCTTCGGTTTTATCACGCGATGATATTTGGATCCCGATCCTACTGTGAGTATATGCTACTCCTCAGGAAAACTCTCACTTAACGATCAATGCTATAAACCTAGTAGGTGTCTAGAAAGGTGTTAGCAGGGCTACGCCCACAGGGAAAAGAGGTTACTTAATTAAGGAACTTCGCGAAAGCGTTGGAAAACCTCCCTTGAAGTACCGACACTGGCCTGGACGAACGGTTATGCAAGTATTGTTCGGTGAGATTGATCCCGTCTAATTCTTTCTTTATGGTTTGAAAAGGAATTCGAGAGACAGTGGGAGCCATCCTGTTTAGATAAATTAAAAACCAATCTAAACTTGCAAGAGCATCATGCTAAAGTGTTTTCTTCTCTCTCACTTAATTGCAGTGACCCAATGACCGCACCTAGGTTACATCTAGATAAAAACATGACTGAATCTGACTGTTATGACTGGCAAAGGTCTGTCCAGATGTCCATTACCTAGGACAAGCTGGGACACCTCTTGACTGATCCCACCCCTGCCGTCTCAGGTCCAGTTTCCCCTGTCACGGATATTGATATCCGTAGGACATCGGAATAAGACTGTACGAAAGCCAAGTGCCTCGTGTTAGCCTCAGTTGATGGTATATACCAGAGGCAGCACGAGAAGATGGACTCAGCTTCTATCTTCCTCCATAACAAAGTTTTATATGGAGAGCAATCTCGTATCGCAAGATATGAGACCTCGAATGAATTGCTTCCAGCGAGGTTGGCTATCGGGTCATCTGTAGGGGGCAACGCCCTTACAGAGACCAGCTCTTTTGAGCTCTCGGACCTGAAGACCACGTTGAAGAACGGGTCAGCTGCTGACTTAGTTCAACAGTCTTTACCTACTACCCTGAAGGAAACCAGGGAAGTAGAAAGAAAGAGAAGGGCAGAAGTTTCGGGAATGGATGCAGTAAAAGAGGGATGTTCCTATTGTTACGGGAATGAACATGGACAGAAGGATTGCAGGGCTTGCAAAGCCAGTAGCCAGAATTCGAAGCATATTGTGGCTTCGGCTTCGGGTGTGTTTGTAATAGAGAACTGTATGTCAGTTAACCCTACTTCCTGGGTATTGGATACCGGATCAGGATCTCATATCTGTAATTCGTTACAGGCTCTGAGAAATCGTAGGGTTATCAGGAAAGGTGATATGACTCTCAGGGTTGCTAACGGAATGAGCATGTATGCTGAATCCATAGGGGAATATCATCTAGGACTGACAACTGGGAAGATATTGATCCTGCGTGACTGTTTTTATGTACCAGATGCGACTTGTAACATCATATCTGTATCCTTACTTTCTAAGGAAGGATATGATTTTACTTTTGTAAGCGATGTTGTAAACATCCACCTAAATCAAGTACTGATTGGGTCAGGTACATTGAAATACAGTATATACGTTTTGAATCAAGCTCAGGTCTTCAGTGTCCAGAACACACTTAAAAGAAAGTCTCCGGAATTAAATCAGGCTTTCTTATGGCATTGTAGACTGGGTCACATTAATGAGACACGGTTGACAAAGTTACATAAAGAAGGATACTTGGATCCGTTCGAGTACCAGTCTTATGCCACTTGTGAATCTTGTCTCACGGGAAAGATTACAAAGTCTCCGTTCACTGGATACGGAGAAAGAGCGAGCGAGCTCTTGGGACTCATACACAGTGACGTGTGTGGTCCAATGTCTACACATGCGCGAAGTGGTTATTCATACTTCATTACTTTCACAGACGATTTCTCTAGGTATGGATATGTCTTCTTGATGAAGCACAAATCCGAGGCCTTTGAGAAATTTCAAGAATACAAGAATGAAGTTGAAAAACAAACAGGCAAAAGTATCAAGACACTGAGATCTGATCGAGATGGTGAATACTTGAGTGCCGAGTTTCTGGGCTTCCTAAAAGAGAATGGAATTCTCTCTCAGCTTACTCCTCCATACACACCACAACATAACGGTGTATCGGAAAGGAGGAATCGAACCCTATTGGATATGGTTCGTTCCATGATGAGTAAGGCTGAGTTACCGCGATCCTTCTGGGGTTATGCACTAGAATCAGCTGCATACCTTTTAAACCGAGTTCCAACTAAGACTGTGCCTACTACACCATATCAGATGTGGTGTGGGAAGAAACCCTATCTTAATCACTTTAAGACATGGGGATGTCCAGCTTTTGTAAAAAAGCAGCATGCGGACAAGCTCGAGGTACGTTCAGTACAGTGTAAGTTTGTAGGATACCCTAAGAGCTCCAAGGGGTATCTTTTCTATTGCGCAGAGGAACAAAAGGTTTTTGTTTCTCGTCATGCCCGCTTCTTGGAAACTGAGTTTTTGGAAACCCAGATAAGTAGGAGCGCAATAGAACTGGAAGAAATTCCAGAACCACAAGCTATTACTGAAAGCTTAGTAGAACTAGAGGGTTAGAAAGAACAGGACATCCCAGCGCCACTCCGCAGGAGTAGTAGGCAGTCCCATCCGCCCGAAAGATACTACGGTTTTCTCATTGACGGGGATAGAGAGGATTGCACTATGGATTATGGTGAGCCTACTAGCTTCCAGCAAGCCATTCAGAGCGGTGACTCGGTAAAATGGCTGGATGCAATGCGGGCCGAGATGGAGTCTATGTACACCAATAATGTTTGGACTTTGGACTTTGCTCCAGAAGGGGTAAAACCTGTAGGCTGCAAATGGATCTTCAGAAAGAAGATTGGTGTAGATGGGCAGGTTGAGACCTATAAAGCTAGACTTGTTGCAAAGGGTTTTCGTCAAAGACCTGGTTTGGACTATGATGAGACCTTTTCTCCAGTAGCTATGCTAAAATCCATTCGGATCCTTCTTACCATTGCTGCCTTCCACGATTATGAAATTTGGCAGATGGACGTAAAAACGGCTTTCCTAAATGGAAATTTGGAAGAGTGCGTCTATATAGATCAGCCGGAGGGATTCATTCAGAGTGGGAGCAGCGGTAGAGTGTGCAAGTTGCTAAAGTCCATCTATGGACTTAAGCAGGCATCGCGGAGTTGGAACATCTGCTTTGATGATACTGTCAAAGAATTCGACTTTATCAAAAACCCAGATGAACCATGCATTTACAGTAAGATTGTAGGGAGAACTGTAGTATTCCTCGTCTTGTACGTGGATGATATTCTCCTAATAGGAAATGATGTTCCTATGCTACAGTCAGTCAAAGGATTCTTGTAGCAGAGGTTCTCCATGAAGGACCTGGGCGATGCCAACTACATTGTGGGGATCCAGATCTATCGTGATAGATCTAAGAGGATGTTGGGACTTTCACAGTCAAGGTACATCGACACCATACTGAAAAGATTCAGTATGGAAGATTCCAAGCGCGGTAATTTACCGGCTTGTCACGGGATCACCCTCTCCAAAGAGATGTCTCCCAAGACTGATTTGGAAAAGGATCGCATGTCTATTATACCCTATGCTTCTGCGGTAGGCTCTATAATGTATGCGATGTTATATACCAGACCAGATGTAGCATACGCATTGAGCGTTGTAAGCCGGTATCAGTCAAACCCAGGGGAGAAAAACTGGATAGCGGTAAAGAACATTCTCAAGTACTTGAGAAGGACTAAGGAGATGTTCTTGGTGTATGGCGGAAAAGACCTCCAGCTCGAGGCCTTTGCTGACTCCAGCTTCCAGAGTGACAAGGATGACTCCAAGTCCATGTCGGGTTATGTCTTCACCCTCAATAGAGGGGTGGTTTGCTGGAAGAGTTCCAAGAAGGAGACCGTTGCTGACTCAACTATGGAAGCGGAGTACATAGCTGCTTGCGATGCCGCAAAGGAAGCTGTCTGGATGAAGAAGTTCCTCACGGAGCTTCAGGTAGTTCCTACCATTGTTGATCCAATACCGCTATATTGCGACAACAACGGCGCTATAGCTTTAGCGAAGGAACCCAGGTCCCATCAAAAGTCCAGGCACATTTTGAGGCGGTACCACCTGATCAGGGAGATCATAGATCGCAGGGAGATCGAGGTGAAGAGAGTAAATACGGAGAACAACACTGCAGATCCACTCACGAAGGCCCTACCCCAGACTCAGTTCGAGTGGCTGATCGAGATGATAGGTCTTCGATACGCCAGTACATGGCCTTAGTGCAAGTTGGAGATTGTTAGTGTATATGCCCTAGAGGCCATTACTGTATCATACTAGTATGTATATTACTTGATGGAAGCTTGGGATATTCACAGTTGTATATACAATCTTGCTCGAAATGGTAGTATGCTACTTGGATTGTCTCTACTTCAATATGTGCATGTGTTTCTTTTAGCATATCGCTGATATACATATTAGTAGAGCCCTTAGGATTATTGCTTGATTACCAGCGTTGTGATGGCGCTCACACTCGTAGGGGCTGGGTAATCCATAAGCACATCCTTATACTGGTCCCTAGTCGTTTGACTATCGAGACAGGGCATCGATACGCCGGAGTAGACTGGCGTATGCGCTTCTCATCCCAGCATGGGAGACGGTCTGTCCCACAACCATCAGTACGTCGTACTTGAGATAGTATGCGGGTGCTCGTTAGGTTACGAGTACACTGGACAGGACTCGTCGGGAACTGTTGGTTGGTATTATACCTATCGTCGGTTATCAGTTCCAAGGTGACATGAGTACAGCTTAGTCCGCTGACTTAACACTGTCATTTCGCCTCGAGTGTGTTCCCACTGCACTTTGATTACTACCCTACCACGGCTCAAAGGAGTCGTGTAAACAGGTAGTTTTTGGGTGCAGTCCCGAAGCACTTGGAGGCAGTGACGGTTAGACAGGATTCATCTCTCCCGGTATTGGGGGTTAACATCGCGCTGTGTCCAGGAGAGCCATTACACGAGTAGTCCCTGGCCAGGGCAAGCGAGATATACTGGTAGGTTTCCAGTGTTATCTCAGGGTGTTCTGGGCTACACTCCGACACGACTTGTACCGCTATTAGGGGACTGACGTTCACCGCCCCCTAGGCCCGCCATGCGATGTATCAGACGAACGGACCGGATTGTACGGAGACTGTCACATACAGGCTCAGTAGGAGTTCAGATGGGGTCACCTCGTCAGTCTTCTTATCGGCATCTACCTGGGGACCGTTACGTACAGCTAGTGCCGCTTGCGGTCTGTGGTTAAACCCACTGCCAGCGTAGTGTCGAGTCTTTAGAGTCCCTCACAGAGAGCTATTCGCCTTTAGGCAAAATGAGTAGAGGTCGCATGGTTTTGTGACAGGGTTCGTTCACATCCGCGCACTTGTACACGTTTGCTGTCCGGACAGCTTATACTAGCGGGTTTTGGTTTAAGCCGGATCCTAGTATATGATTTGGGATTTGTTTTATCTCATTGTATTCGTGTTCCTCGGATCACGAATACGGGTGCGTATGCACAGTTGCTTGAGACAGAGGGAGAGGACTTGTATTAGGGTTAATGACCATTGTCATTTTATTAACCCTAATTCTTATGTGTGTATTATGGTTAATTGATATTAGTTTAATATAATTGTGCATGGTTATGGTTGTTGACCATTTGACATTCTTGACTTGTTGACCTAGGTTGACACTTTGACCATCATCATTTCATTTGGAAGATGCTCTTTGATCCTTGTAATTTGCATTAAAATTGAAATGATAATGGTCATGTCTTGATTAAGCCATGATAATTATCTTACTAATTATCAATTTATAATAATCCACACATATATGTGAGAATGCTTCATATTTTCTCTCATTCTATCATACACTTTCTCTCTCTTGCTCTTCCTCTTCCTCAAGCTCTCATCTCTCATGTGTTGAGAAACACTTGAGCTTGAGAAAAATCACTTCGTGATAATCTCTACTCTCATCTAGGGTTCTAGGATTAGCACTTCTAGCACCCTAGTTACTTCTAGCTTGGAGTTGAAGCCAAAGGTTGAGGCTTTCGGGTGGATCCTTCTTCGACGTGAGAAGACGACAAAGGCGATCCCTTTCTACTACTCCAATGAGCAAGGAGAGAAGGACATAAAGCCCTAGGTATAACCATTCTACCCTTTAGCTAGTTTCTAGTTAGCTTTAGCTAGTTTTTGTTTAGCAAAGATCCGACTTTGTCTAGTCCATGTTGCCTAGAGTAGTAAAAATCCGATTTTTATTCCGTTTTCCGCCTCCCCGCAAGCACCGGGGTGGGCAACGTGGACTTACAGGTTCTGATACTACGGGCTATCCACACGATAGGGGAATTGCATTTCATATTTGGCTCCAGTGAAATGCACTTTTCCTTGTTTATCCGCATTTCCATATTGTGTTTGCTTCTACTATGATTCTGCAGTGATGCTTTTGTGATGTTACTTGATATAATAAGTAAGGCGAATGTTTATATATATATATTATTTATATATCTAGTAGACGCTATATATGTTTGTCATCTACGCTAGTCATGTCCCCGCCCTGCCGTAAGTTAAGTATGTTAGTTGTATGTATGCCCTAGAGGCCAGTATTGTACAGATGATGTATATTATATTGGATGCTTAGACATATATAGAGAGGACTTTCTTGCTCGATATGATAGTATGCTATCTGGTTGCTCTTTATCTTAACATGTATACTTGTCTCTTGATACAGTCTTATAGTTATATAGTGTTAAAGCCCTTAGGATGTGTACTTGACTACCTGAACTATGATGCATATCATACTAGTGGGGACAGAGTATTCCATAAGTACATCCTTTAATGTTCCTAGTCGTGGGTGTATCGAGACAGGGCATCGATATACAAGAGTACACTAGCATATACGCTTCTCGACCCATGAGATGGGCGATGGATGATCCCATATCCATTGGTGTTTGACATCAGAGATGGTATACGGGTGCTCAGTGGAGACTGGGTACACTGGACGGACTCGGCGAGAACTCCCAGATGGTATTATACCTTACGTCAGATGGCAGTTCTCTGGTGACACTTGTACATGTTAGTCTGTAGACCCGAGATCGTCATAGAGTCTTGTGTGATTCCCACTGTGCTTTGATTTCTACCTTACCACGTCCAAGAGGGTATGCAAAACAGTGGTTTTGCGGTATAGTCCGGAGTCACATGGAGGCGGTGAGCGATAGGAGGGGTTTCTTCTTTCCCGGTATTGGGAGTTGATGTTGCGCTGTGCTCGATTGGCCATAACAGGGAAGTCCCTGGCCAGGGATGATTTAGAGATTTACTGGTAAGAGTTACCAGTAGTTTCTCGACCCGTTATGAGCCTCACATCGGCACGACTTATCGATTATTGGGGTCTGACGTTTACCACCCCTAGACTTGATATGCGACATATCAGACGAGGAGACCAGACTGTACGCGAAGTGTTACCGTTAGGCTTTTACAGGAGTTGGAGCGGGCTTGCTTGCTGATCTTCTGATCTCTCAATACCCGGGTAGACGTTACGTCCAGCTAGTACCGCTGGCGGCTTGTGGGTGCTTGATGTGATCATCACCTACTACCGGCGTATTGACGAGTCTTTAGAGTCCTACATAGAGGTTTTACTGGCTCAGGCAAAACGAAATAGGAGCACGTATGAGATATGTGCGGAACCGAGAATAATGCGTGTATGTGATACCTTATTCTATTCTCGCGACTTTTTGTATCGGTCGATTATATATGATATAGCCGGGTTATCGAATCAAGTGTTGATTCGATAAAACGATACATTGGATGTTAGACGGTTATATGAGATATAACCGTATTATTAAGTCAAATGTTAATTTAATAATTTAGTGTATAATTGTACATTTGATATACTAATTTACATTAACTAACATTTTTTCACTTAAGGGTTTTTCTCACATGCGCACAACTTTAATATGTATGTGATATATATTAAAATGTGTTTTCTTTTTATATCATGGTTGTTGATACATCATGCATGGGTGTGCAAGACATACACCATTCTATTTTAAATGGCGGTTAATAATTATTTAAGGTAATTACAAATTAGTGGACCTTTTGTCACAAGCATGAAGCTTGTAGAAGCTTGTGGATGCTTTAACAAAGTCCACTAACTTTGTTTTACTTTAGAATTTTTTTTTAACCTAACCATTTAGGATTAGCCATGGTAATGTCTCTACATGAGTTAGTATATGATACTCACTCACCATGATTAGCTCACTCACCTGATCATTATCCTCATCTTTTTCTTTTGTTCATCTTCTTCTTCTTTGAGCAAAAAGAAAAAGGTTGCTTGGGTTTTAAAAAGAGAGTGAAAGATTGTGAGAAATAAAATTCTAAAGAGAACCCACTTCCTATTTCTCCATCCTCTACTAGACTAGCACTTTAGTTTAGGATGTTTGCTTCACTAATTCTCTAGTTAGTGAAGTAGTAGCTTGAGTTGGTATTCCCTCGACGTAGATCATCTTCGGCCTCGAAGACTTCAATCAAGGACGCTTCTTTCGCCTCGTGAAGCCATGCAAGAGCCCGGGAGAACCATGATCACAGCGAAGGGACTACGACAAGGAGCTTTAGAAGTGAAGGACCGATCTACAAAGGTTGTATTTCGTATTCACTTAGTAGTAAATGTTATTTACTTGTATATGTAACCCTAATTATCTAGCAAAGATCTTGTTTAGGGTTATTCGGCACGGCTAAAATTTTAAACGGGCATGGTGGATGCCTTGTAGAACCTTATTAGAGTGCCTAGTAACCCTACAAAGTAACCTTATGGTAAAAACCCGGGACCCTATGGCGAATGCGGATGGCATATATGTGCGTGATTATTTTCGTTTCTTTCTGGCATGATATGATTAATTGATGGGAATGCATTAATTCTGATTAATGCAAGGAAAACAAACCTAAACGATGTTGGAACCAATTTTTTAAAAACTGACATTACAGACGTTTCCTTTTGCCTTGCACAGCGGTATTCGGTTATGAATATCCAGCACCTCATTCGATGAGGCAAGAGCCGAGATCCCATCATGGGGAGTGACCTCTTCGACAAAAGTTTGTGTCATTGCAATAACTTCACTATAGTAGATTCTTTTGCTTTGCGTCGAGGTATTCAGTTGGGAATATCCTGCACCTCATTCGATGAGGAAAGAGCCTAGATCCCTTCACAGGTAGTGACATCATTAGCCAAAGTTTACGTGATTATAAACTACTTAGTTTTCTTTGAAACCATGGTTTTCTACAAAACCACTCGTTTTAAAAATGCGGAGCTTAAACCGTTTCTTTTCAAAAACTGCTTGAGTTCCTTCAACGATATCAAGTTCATTACGTTAAAGGTTTTTCGCCAAAAACTAGTCGTAGCCCTCCGTCTTTTCAAATAATTACTACTTAGTATTCGTACTGCGTTTGTTGATTATTCGTTAAGGCGTAGTGTACGGTAGCTATGTAATGATTGTCTGTAGCATAGATAATGTGATTGGTTAGGAAGGTCATGTGACTTTGTTGATTACTCGTCAAGAGTCATGCGGGTGGGTCTAATGTAATCTTAGATAACGACGGGTTGAACTTGACTAGGAACTTTTGATTTGTTGATTATTCGTCAAGATCACTTGGGTCCTAGGGCCAAAAACCGTATCGGGGGTTTCAAATATAAAGGAAACTTGCCAGGCATGCGCATACCTTCTGGAGTGTGGTGACTTGAGTGGCTTCCATCAAGTTATCATGCGATGATAGTTGGGTCCCGATTCCCATTGATGAGTAGGTGTTACTCCTCGGGTGATTTTCAGATGATCCCGACTAATTCTCCATTTAGGGTTTGAAGGCGAATTCTATGAAACAGTAGGATCCATCCTGATTAGATAAAGTGATTAACCAATCTAATCTAGGTTAGACTGCACGCTGAGTGTTTCTTTTCTCTCTCTCTCTCTTTGGCAGCGACCATGACCTGGCCTTAAACTAAAACTCATGAACCAAGTTAACCGAATCTTCTTACACACTTTGGCTTTGGATTGTCATTTTTCACGACGAAGTCGCATATATCGTTGCCACTCCTACTTTCCATTTGCATTTCTCAATAACACTCTGTATCACTATGAAGATCCATATAGCTTGGGTATTCCATCGTATAGTTACATATGAACTTGAAGAAACTTATTTCTGTTCGAGGATGGATTCTAGTTCTGAAGAAATTGAATAAGATTATTCGGTTGTCTTATTTTTTTCCCTTCTCTCATGTTGCGAGATCTCTTAGTATTAGGAGAGTACACACATTACGCTTATTGGATAGTCTTCTTCCAAATCTTAGGCAGGTGCCGAAAGGTAGGGAAAGTAGAAAACCAATTAGCCTAAGTGTGGTGTACAAAAGGTAAGAAGTAAAGACATATAAAGGGATTAGAGTTAGGGCAATGGAAATTGTGAATACTGTCATGATTCACAACAAAACCGCATATATCCCTGCCGCTCCTACTTTCCCTTTGCATTTCTCCAGAACACTTCGTATCACTACGAAGATCCATATTGCTTAGATATGTCATCGTATAGTTATATACGAACTCGAAGAAACTTGTTTCTGTTCGAGGATGGATTCCGGTTCTGAAGAAATTGAATAGGATTATTCGGTTGTCTTTTCTTTTTCCCTTCTCTCAGGTTGCGAAGGCTCCTAGTATTAGGAGAGTACACCTATTACGCTTATTGGATAGTCTTCTTCCAAACCTTAGGCTAATGTCGAAAGGTAGGGAAGGAAGAAAACCAATTTGCCTAAGTATGGTGTACAGAAGGTAAGAAGTAAAGACATATAAAGGGATTGGAGTGAGGGCAAAGAAATATACGGTTACTGTTGAATATGTATGCCCTAGAGGCCATTATTGTATATGTATACATGTAGATGCTGGGGATATGTATGTACAGGACAATCTTGCTCGGTTATATATAGTATATTATTTGAGTTGTCTTTATCTTGATATGTGTATTTGTTTCAACTGATGATTTATTCTTCTTGCACATATTGATTAAGACTTGATACAATAGTATACTATTATGGTTTGACTTTATCTTAACATGTGCATATGTTATACTCGTATTACATATAGCGGTTACATGTTGATAAAGCCCGTAGGATCTTGCTTGACTACCAGTGTTATGATAGAGATCATACTTGTGGGAGCTGGGTAGTCCATAATCACATCCTCAAATCGTCCCTAGTCGCATGAGTATCGAGATTGGGCATTGATACTCCAGAGTAGACTAGTGTATACATTTCTAGACCCGACGAAGGACGATGGTTGGTCCCGCAACCATTGGTTTAATGCACCTAAGATCATATACAGGTGCTCACTGGGTGTGAGTACACTGGACGGACTCACCGAGAACTTCTAGATGGTACTATACCTATCGTCAGATGGAAGTTCTCAGGTGACATGTGTACAGGTTAGTCTTCAGGCCTGAGATCGTCATTTTTCTCGTGTGAGTTCCCACTGTGCTTTGATCACTATCCTACCACGGCTCTACTGAGTCGTGCAAATATGTTTTGGTTGGGTACAGTCCCGAGCCACATGGAGGCAGTGAGTGATTGTTGGGGATTCGTTTGTTCCGATTTTGGGAGTCGATATTGCACTGTGTTCGATAGGTCAGGACCATAAGACCTTGGCTAAGGCAGTTGGGATTTACTGATAGGTTGATCAGTAGTTTCTCGAATTGGTCCTAAGCCGCATCAGCATAAATTATCGGGTTATTAGGGTCTGACGTTTACCACCCCCTAGACCTGGTATGCGATACTCTTAGACGAAGAGACCGGACTGTATAGAGATTGTCCCGGATAGGATCAGTAGGAGTTCGGATGAGTTTGCTCGTCGGCCTTCCTTTTTGGATAGGTACCTGGGTAGCCGTTATGTGCAGCTAGTACCGCTGACGTGCATGTGGTTAAACCCGCTGCCAGCATACTGTTGAGTCTTTAGAGTCCCACACAGAGAGTTTCCCTACTTCGGGGGAAACGATGTAGAGGCCGTATGGTTTTATGGTAGGGGTTCGATCATATATGTGTACAAGCTACATGCATCATGACTTGGACGGATAATACTAGTGGGCTTTGATTTAAGCCGGATCCTGGTATTATATTGTTAGATTATTTTCGTCTCTTTGTATTCGTATTTTTCGGAATACGAATATGGGTATGTATATACAGTGAGGGGTATTCTTGCAATTCTACAAGGGTGCCTCTAAAAGAAGACACCCCATTTCTTTTTTAACCATTTTTCATAAATGGTTAATGAGGTGGAGGTATGAGGTGTTGATTGTGCATTTAATGAAGCGTGGCTACTTGGTGACTTATGGTTTACTATTGAAGTATACTTGATTCATTATTTGTGAATTATTGGTATGCTTCAATAATACACAAGACTTAGCCATTCTTCATTCATTCTAACTTCAACACTCTCTCTCCTCCAAATCTCTCTTCTTCGTCCTCAAACCCTAATAGCCTCATGTGTTGAGAAACATAGGGTTAGTGAGACAAATCAATCCATAACCACTCTCTACATCTTCTAGACTACTTATATTAGCATTCTAAGTACCCTAGTTACCTCGGTTTAGAGGTAGGAGCTCAAAGTACACACTCTCGGGTGGATCATCTTTGACGCGAGGAGGCCGTCGATCAAGCGCGATCCATACATCCTTTGAGGAGATAAAAGAGAGGAGTGAAGACCTGGAGGACTTGATTCTTTAGGTATAAAATTCAATCATAATAGAGAACTCATTTGCTTGCCAGTTAGTTTTATGGTAGATCCGGCATATGGGTTATTCTAGCACCAGTTTTAAATCGTAGAAAAACTTTTGTTCCGCAAACGGCCAAGGATGATGGCCAGGGAGTTAGAGTAACCCAACATGGTATCAAATCCATCCCATAAAACCTAAACCAGTTAGTTTTGACATGCTTAAAAGATCGATCGAGAAAAATTTCCGAAATCGCAATTTCAATGTTCAAGTATCTGCCGATTTTTTGAAGTGTTCAAAAAATTATTTCCGTAGTCTTAAAAATTCGTGCAGGGTTTTTTTTTTAGTTGTATGTATGCCCTAGAGGCCAGTATTGTACAGATGATGTATATTATATTGGATGCTTGGACATATATAGAGAGGACTTTCTTGCTTGATATGATAGAATGCTATCTGGTTGCTCTTTACTTTAACATGTATACTTGTCTCTTTATACTGTCTTATCGTTACATGTTGGTAAAGCCCTTAGGATGTGTACTTGACTACCTGAACTATGATGCGGATCATACTAGTGGGGACATGGTAGTCCATAAGTACATCCTTCAAGGTCCCTAGTCGTGGGTGTATCGAGACGGGGCATCGATATACCAGTATAGACTGGCGTATACGCTTCTCGACCCATGAGATGGGCGATGGATGATCCCATATCCATTGGTGTTTGTCATCAGAGATGGTATACGGGTGCTCAGTGGATACTGGGTACACTGGACGGACTCGCCGAGAACTCCCAGATGGTATTATACCTCACGTCAGATGGCAGTTCTCTGGTGACACTTGTGCAGGTTAGTCTGTAGACCCGAGATCGTCATAGAGTCTTCTGTGATTCCCACTGTGCTTTGATTTCTACCTTACCACGTCCATGAGGGCATGCAAAACAGTGGTTTTTGGGTACAGTCCCGAGTCACATGGAGGCAATGAGCGATAGGAGGGGTTTCGTCTCTCCCAGTATTGGGGGTTGATGTTGCGCTGTGCTCGATTGGCCATAACAGGGAAGTCCCTGGCCAGGGCTGATTTAGAGATTTACTGGTAAGTGTTACCAGTAGTTTCTCAACCCGTTATGAGCCTCACATCGGCACGACTTATCGGTTATTGGGGTCTGACGTTTACCACCCCTAGACTTGATATGCAACATATCAGACGAGAAGATCGGACTGTACGGGAAGTGTTACCGGCAGGCTTTTACAGGAGTTGGAGCGGGCTTGCTTGCTGATCTTCTGATCGCTCAATACCCGGATAGCCGTTACGTCCAGCTAGTACCGCTGACGGCTTGTGGGTGCTTGATGTGATCATCACCTACTGCCGGCGTATTGACGAGTCTTTAGAGTCCTACATAGAGGTTTTACTGGCTCAGGCAAAACGAAATAGGAGCGCATATGTGATATGTGCGAGACCGAGAATAATGCGTGTATGTGATACCGTATTCTATTTTCGCGACTTTTTGTATCGGTCGGTTATATATGATATAGCCGGATTATCGAATCAAGTGTTGATTCGATAAGTCGATACAATCGATGTTAGTCGGTTATATGAGATATGACCGGATTATTAAGTCAAGTGTTGATTTAATAATTAAGTGTATAATTGTATATTAGATATACTAGTTTACATTTACTAACACTTGTTCACTTTAAGTTTTTCTCACATGAACACAACTTTATTATATATGTAATATATATTAAAATGTGTTTTCTTTTAGTATCATGGTTGATGATACACATGACATGGGTGTACAAGACATACACCATTCTATTTTTTATGGTGGGTTATAATTATTTAAGGTAATTACAAAATTGGTGGAATTTTGGAAAGAGCATGAAGCTTGTAGAAGCTCGCTTTGCTTTGACAAAGTCCACTACCTTTGTCTTCACCTTAGATTTTTTATTAACCTAACCATTTAGATTAGCTATGGTTATGGCTCTACAAGAGTTAGTATATAATACTCACTCACCATGGTTAGCCTTCTCACATGATCATTATCTTCATCTCTTTCTTTAGTTCATCTTCTTCTTCATTTGTTAAAAGAAAAAAGCTTGCTAGGGTTTGATCAAAAGTGAGAAAGCTTGTGAGAAATAAAATTCTAAAGAGAACCCACTTCCTATTTCTCCATCCTCTACTAGACTTACACTTTAGTTTAGGGTGTTTGCTTCACTAATTCTCAAGTTTGTGAAGTAGTAGCGTGTGTTGGCATCCCCTCGACGTAGATCATCTTCGGCCTCGAAGACTTCAAGCAAGGACGCGTCTTTCGCCTCGTGAAGCCATGCAAGGGTCCGGGAGAACCACGATCGCAGCGAAGGGACTTCAACAAGGAGCTAAAGAAGTGAAGGACAGATCTACAAAGGTTGTATATCGTATTCACTTAGTTATAAACATAGTTTACTTGCATATGAAACCCTAATAATCAAGCGACGATCTTGTTTAGGGTTATTTGGCACGGCTAAAATTTTAATCGGGGATGTTTGATGCGTTGTAGAACCTTGTTAGTGTGCCTAGTAACTCTACAGTGGTATCAGAGCCTAGCTAGAGCATTAGGCGATTTGTTAACGAAGTTAAAACCCCAATCGAACCAGACAATGTCAATGTTAACCCCCTCTCTATACATTTTTTAAAAACTGTGTATTTTCAGAATTAAAAATACCTAAAAAAATCAGCAGGTAATTGTTAGTTATATGTATGCCCTAGAGGTCATTACTATACATAGGATGTATATTGTAGTGGATGCTTGGACATATATAGGGATGACTTTCTTGCTCGATATAATAGTATGCTATCTGGTTACTCTTTACCTTAACGTGTACACTGATTGTCTCTCTGTTACATGTTGGTAAAGCCCTTAGGATGTGTACTTGACTACCTGGACTATGATGCGGATCATACCAGTGGGGACGTGGTAGTCCATAAGTACATCCTTCAAAGTCCCTAGTCGTGGGTGTATCGAGACGGGGCATCGATATACCAGAGTAGACTAGCGTGTAGCTTCTCGACGCATAAAGATGGGCGATGGATGATCCCATATCCATTGGTGTTTGACATCAGAGATGATATACGGGTGCTCAGTGGAGACTGGGTACACTGGACGGACTCGCCGAGAACTCCCAGATGGTATTATACCTTACGTCAGATGGCAGTTCTCTGGTGACACTGGTGCAGGTTAGTCTGTAGACCCGATATCGTCATAGAGTCTTGTGTGATTCCCACTGTGCTTTGATTTCCACCTTACCACGTCCAAGAGGGCGTGCAAAATGGTGGTTTTTGGGTACAGTCCCGAGTCACATGGGGGCAATGAGCGATAGGAGGGGTTTCGTCTCTCCCGGTATAGGGAGTTGATGTTGCGCTGTGCTCGATTGGCTATAACAGGAACTCCTTGGCCAAGGCTGCTTTAGGGATTTACTGGTAAGTGTTAGCAGTAGTTTCTCGACCCGTTATGAGCCTCATATCGACACGACTTATCGAGTTATTGGGGTCTGACGTTTACCAACCCTAGGCAAGTTATGCGACATATCAGATGAACAGACCGGACTGTACGGTAAGTGTTACTGGTTGGAGTCACAGGAGTGTGAGCGGGCTTGCTCGTTGATCTTCTGATCGCTCAATACCCGGGTGGCCGTTACGTTTAGCAGACCGCTTGCAGCTTGTGGGTGTTAGATATGATCATCACCTACTGCCGGCGTATTGACGAGTCTTTAGAGTCTTAGACAGGGGTTTCCTGGCTCAAGCGAAATGAAATAGGAGCGCATATGAGATATGTTCGGGACCGAGAATAATACTAGTATGTGATACTGTATTCTATTCTCGCGATTTGTGACAATGATCGGTTGTATGCGATATAGCCGGGTTATCGGATCAAGTGTTGATTCGATAAGTTGTTACTATAGATATTAGTCGGTTATATACAATATGACCGGATCGTTAAATCAAGTGTTGATTTAATGATTTAATGTATAATTATATATTTGATATATTACTTTACATTAACTAGTATTGGTTCACTTAAGATTGATTTTCTCACTTGAATGTGTACATTGTTTATATGTGATATATGCAAGTGTACATGTTTCTATCATGCTTAATGATACAAAAAAGTTGTGTGTATGAGACTTGAACCAAATCAAGTTTAGATTAGGGTTTACTATATTCCTAAGCATATAACAAAAGAGTGTGACTTTGGTCAAAGTTATCAAGCTTCATGAAGCTTGATAAATATTGACAAAGTCAACTCTTTTTGTCGTTTGTTTAAGATATTAGCTAATCCAACCCTTAATCTAATGCTTTGGTTAATTCACTACATGAGTTAAGTATGAGGGCTTAACTCAACCATGGTGCCATTATTTATTGGATAAGTTTCATTTGGATAATAATTCATATGATTCCTTTCTTCTTCTTCATCTTCATCAAGCTCACAAAAGCTTGAGAGCTCCAATGGTGCCATGAGAAAAAGAGTGAGAAATCCAATTCTAAAGTGAACCGACTTCCTATTTCTTCATCCTCTACCACTTTCCATGTAGTATAGGGTGTTCTCTTCACAAAGTTTTTGACCAAGTGAAGGAATAGCTTGAGTTTGAGTCTCCCCAACGTAGATCATCTTCGGCCTCGAAGTCAATGACCTAGCCCGATTATTTCTCCGACGAAACCATCGCTAGAGTCCGGGATCCGATGATCGCAGCGGAGGGACGTCAACACGGAGTTTTAGAAGTGGAGGACCGGATCTACAAAGGATGTATTTCCATTCACTTAGTAGCAAAGTAGTTTGCTTGCTTGTTGTTTCGCCTAATCTCTAGTTAACGATCTAGTTTAGGGTTTCTCGGCACCGGAAAATTTGAATTTGGCATGGTTGATGCCTTGTGGAATCTCTTGCGTGTGCCTAGTAACCCTACAGTAATTTTAAGGGTTACCATGAAAAACGAGCACTCAAAGCCTCCACGTGGCCGTAGAACCGCGGAACTAAGCCACCATTTGCGGCGGTTCCGCGGCAGAGGAGTATTGGGGACGGTTCTTCATGCAGTAATCTCTACTTTTATTCCTGCATCTTTCTGGTTATTTTTGTTATGACTCATGTGTTGAGTATTTTGGGGGTTTATTTTGAAATCGTCGATTCGATCGGAGATATTAATTTTGTTATGTTATTCCGGATAATTTAGAAAGTACTAAAATGTTCAAACGGATATCATTAACTTAATTTTTCCCGGCACATAAAACATTCAAGTGTTGAATTTTTCTCGGGTTTAAATCTTTCGGAAAACCGTGCATGTGACGCGATGGACCCTCTAGAAGACAACAAACCTTAACTCGATTATGTGACCGTCTTGAACTGCCTTTTGAACCTTAGGGTTTGAGGCAGTACGGCGTGCCACATGTGAGGCGTTGGCTTGACCCTTCTACGGCTGGACCGTTGCTACTGTGACGTATTCTGGATTTTTTGAACTCCGCTCAAGTGTTGAGCTATTTATGAAATCTTGGGTATTTGATTATTCGATCGGAAAGTTTAATACTGTCTATTTATCTGGAATGTGATACAATATGTGGAATTCATACAGTTAGGCATGAAATGCGAAGTATGTGATATTTCGGATTTACGATGTCTAAAGAGATTGTGGATTCCAAATGTTGTAGTTTTACACTTTCTTTTCTGTGACCGTAAGTGTAATATGTGATATCGCCGGTTTCGTTGCTATATGTCAACGACAATTGGGATGCGCATATTTACTTACGTTGATGACGTGTGATGTTATGTGTTGCTGGATATGTTATATTGGATCGTCGCGTTTTGGATAGCCGGGTTTTTTTATGTGAGATGAGTGTTTTTATTTTCATTCATGTAAAATAAAATGTATGTAATATTCTTTTATTGGGGCACTTCCGGGATGTGGTTGATGTCACCTTTTGTATATTATTTACTTTTCCGCACTAGGATAGACCCAAGGAGCAGAGCACAAGTAACCGGGTTCTAGAGTCCAGTAGGAGACCAACTCGAGGAGTCAAGTCCGGGTCTCCTAACTCTAGAATTGGTAGGGTTGCTTGCCGCTCTCGTAGGGGTCTTGGGTGTGGGTTTGGCTATTCATCGCGACCGTGGAATCCGTGTTTTATAGAGGCTCAAAATAAAACACGGACGTCCTAGTATATCCAATATTTCATATGTTTCTTCTGCTGCGATATATGTGATGCGATCATATGATGTGTTGTGATAAATACTGTATATAGTATATATGATATATTATATAGGCGTTACTTATGTTTTACACCCGCGCTAGCCCTGCCCCGCTCTGCCGTTAGTTACCTAACCTAACGGTGCATGAGGGGACATCGAGGCGAATGCGGATGGCATAAGTGTACGTCGTATTTATCTGTGATGTTTAGGTGACTTAAATGATGGGACTTCATTAATGTGATTAATGAAAGAAAAGAAACCTAAAAGATGTTGTAGAATCAAATTTTTCAAAAAGGTAGCTACAGTTTTGCTTTGCATAGCGATATATATGATATATCCCGCACCTTATTCGATGAGGAAATAGCCGAGATCCCTTCACCGGGAGTGACCTCTTTAGCAAAACTGGCAGATGCTACAACACTCGGTTTGCTTTTGATTGCTTTTGGAGTTTTGCTTTGCATGGTGACGTATATGATATATCCTGCACCTTATTCCATAAGGAAAGAGCCGAGATCCCTTCACCGGGAGTGACCTCTTTAGCAAAACTAATAAAAGCCTCAAAATCACTCCATTTAAAAATTCACTCGATTCTACAACGATATCAAGTTCATTACGCAATAGGTTTTCAGAAAAACCTGTCGTAGCCCTCCGTCATTTCAGATAAGTCCTGCTCAGTATTCGTGCTGCGTTTGTTGACCTTGTCAAGGCGTAGTGTGCGGTAGCTGACCAGTATTTACCTGTTTATGCATATGATGCATATTGTTTTAGGGTAGTCGTATGGCCTTGTTGACCTTGTCAAGGGCCGTGCGGGTGTGTTTAATTCAATCAAGAAATGACGGGGTTGAACCTGACTTACGGTCTATGGTTTCTTGACCTTGTCAAGGTCATAGATCGTTTGGGGCAAAATATTATCGTGAAAGTGTTGAGATTTGCAATGAGATTGCATACCTTCTATGAGATAGTTGGATCCCGATACCCATTGCGAGTAATTGTTACTCTTGGAGAGTTTTACACAGGACAATTAGCCGATCAAGTAGGTGTCTAGAAAGGTGTCAACGGGGCTATGCCTCTGGAAAAACGAGGTTTACTTTAATTAGGTCCGTGCGAAAGCACGGGGAACCTCCCTCAAAGTACCGACACTGGCCTGGCTGAAAGATTGGCGAAATTGTATGGTGTAATTAATCCCGGCTAGTCATTCCTTTTAGGGTTTGAAGGAAGATTTGATCAAAACAGTGGGAGCCATCCTGATTAGATAAAATAATAACCAATCTGATCTTGCAAGAGCATACGCTAAAGAGTTTTCTTCTCTTTCTCTCTCCAGGTAGCAACCATATCATGCCTTAATCAAGATAATAATATGGATGTATTGACCGAACCCGCATGTTAACTGTGCTGGGGAACGTTGGTTCCGTTCTTTCTTATAAAAGTTATAAGTCTAAACAGGATATAAGGGAATACCAGGATTCCCATGCCACCCGAATGAAGAAAGTACATGTTGATGCATTTTCTTCGGGTGTGTTCGTTACAGAGAACTGTTTCTCCATTTGCTCTACGTCCTGGGTATTAGATACCGGGTCAGGATCCCATATATGTAATCAGTTACTTGGGCTTAGGAAAGATAGAGAACTTGGAGAAGGTGAAAAAGACATAAGGATTGGAAATGGTGCAATTGTTGCAGCTAAAACCGTCGGGGAATATCACCTTGTATTGCCAACTGGTAATACATTGATTCTGAACGAATGCTATTACATGCCGAACCTGATATGCAACATTATATCGGTTTCTTTGTTGAGTAAAGAGGGATATAATTTTGTATTACAGGATAATGTTATGAACATTTTTCTAAACCAAAAGTTGGTTGGATCAGGCACGATGTGCAATGGCATTTATGTTCTAAATCAATCAACAGTTCTGAGCATAACAAACACACCCAAGAGGAAGAGTTCAGAAATGAACAAATCCTTCTTGTGGCATTGTAGACTGGGTCACATCAATGCGACACGACTAGCTAAGTTGCATAAGGATGGATATTTGAATCCGTTTGAATTTTCATCATATGACACTTGCCAGTCATGTCTCAAAGGCAAGATGACCAAAACTCCATTTACGAGACACGGAGAGAGAGTTACGGAACTCTTGGGACTGGTACATAGTGATGTATGCGGCCCCATGTCTGCACATGCCAGGAATGGTTCTGCGTACTTCATTACATTCACTGACGATCTCTCTAGATTCGGATATGTGTTCCTGATGAAATACAAATCAGAAGATTTTGAGAAATTTAGAGAATATAAATAAAAAGTCGAGAACCCAACCGGGAAAAGTATTAAAATCCTTCGATCTGATCGAGGAGGTGAATACTTGAGCAATGAATTCCTGGACTTCCTAAAAGAGAATGGGATTCTCTCTCAGCTGACTCCTCCATATACACCACAGCACAACGGTGTATCGGAACGGAGGAACCGCACCCTATTAGATATGGTGCGTGTTAGTTATATGTATGCCCTAGAGGCCATTACTATACATAGGATGTATATTGTAGCGGATGCTTGGACATATATAGGGTTGACTTTCTTGTTCGATATGATAGTATGCTATCTGGTTACTCTTTACCTTAACGTGTACACTGATTTTCTCTCTGTTACATGTTGGTAAAGCCCTTAGGATGTGTACTTGACTACCTGGACTATGATGCGGATCATACTAGTGGGGACATGGTAGTCCATAAGTACATCCTTCAAAGTCCCTAGTCGTGGGTGTATCGAGACGGGGCATCGATATACCAAAGTAGACTACCGTAGACCTTCTCGACCCATACAGATGGGCGATGGATGATCCCATATCCATTGGTGTTTGACATCAGAGATGATATACGGGTGCTCAGTGGAGACTGGGTACACTGGACGGACTCGCCGAGAACTCCCAGCTGGTATTATACCTTACGTCAGATGGCAGTTCTCTGGTGACACTGGTGCAGGTTAGTCTGAAGACCCGAGATCGTCATAGAGTCTTGTGTGATTCCCACTGTGCTTTGATTTCCACCTTACCACGTCCAAGAGGGCATGCAAAACGGTGGTTTTTGGGGACAGTCCCGAATCACATGGAGGCAATGAGCGATAAGAGGGGTTTCGTCTCTCCCGGTATAGGGAGTTGATGTTGCGCTGTGCTCGATTGGCTATAATAGGAAGTCCTTGGCCAAGGCTGCTTTAGGGATTTACTGGTAAGTGTTACCAGTAGTTTCTCGACCCGTTATGAGCCTCATATCGACACGACTTATCGAGTTATTGAGGTCTGACGTTTACCAGCCCTAGGTAAGATATGCGACATATCAGACGAACAGACCGGACTGTACGGTAAGTGTTACTGGTTGGATTCACAGGAGTGTGAGCTGGCTTGCTCGTTGATCTTCAGATCCCTCAATACCCGGGTGGCCGTTACGTTTAGCAGACCGCTTGCGGCTTTTGGGTGTTTGATATGATCATCACCTGCTGCCGACGTATTGACGAGTCTTTAGAGTCCTACACAGGGGTTTCCTGGCTCAAGCAAAACGAAATAGGAGCGCATATGAGATATGTGCGGGACCGAGAATAATACCAGTATGTGATACTTATTCTATTCTCGCGATTTGTGACATTGATCGGTTGTATGCGATATAGCCGGGTTATCGGATCAAGTGTTGATTCGATAAGTTGTTACTATTGATATTAGTCGGTTATATACAATATGACCGGATTGTTAAATCAAGTGTTGATTTAATGATTTAATGTATAATTATATATTTGATATATTACTTTACTGTAACATTTCAAAAAGATAAAATATTAATTTTTGGGAATTTTTAATAATTTAATATTATTTTATTGAATATTTTAATATTTTGGTATTTTTAAATACAAATAAATAGGAAAAATGTTAGAAAAATTATGGAAAATTATAAAATAGGGTAAATTAGAGAATTATGCCATTTCTAAGTTTAATTGATTAGTTATATGCTAAATTAGTGCTAATCGCGATTAAAAAAAATCGCTAATCGGTTTTTAGTATTTTTGTGCAAAACATGCACATATCACTTTTTCACACTTGTGTTACATTTTTATTGCCATGGTTGTTTTGGGGTTACTATTTGAGTGAGAAGAGTTTTAAATGAAAAGAAAATAAGAAAAAGAAAAGAGAAGGGAATAAAGAATTGAGGGTAGGTGAGAGAGTGAGGTATGGGCTTCATTTGACCAAAACCCTTAGCCATTTTTCCCCTCATTTCCCTCCCTCTCCCTCCTTCTACTGCTGCTGCTCCTGCACTTCATCTCCCTCCCCTCTTCAACCCCTTAAAATACCTCTAAAACAACCCCAAAACCACACACTCATTTCATTAAAAGTGTGCACAATCCCTAGATCTACACTTGGAGCTAAAGAAGCAAGGATTTTGGCCACTAGGGGCAACTCAAGAATTTTCTTGAGTTGCCAAATGAGGTAATTTCTGGATCATCAACTTAATTTTAGCTTTTCTTATACCCCCATGTTTAGATTGAATCGATATTGTGTGATATTATGGACTTGAGGATAACCAAGTTAGGGTTTGTGGGAACTTTGTGTTGTATGGTGAAATTGAGCTCAGTAGAGGTTGTACTAACATCCTAGTGCACGAATTGAGACCCTAACCTGAAACTTAAACACAGAATACGGAGTTTAGAAACCGATATCGGGGAATTTATGAAATCTGTATAGTGTATATTGAATCTGCTTTTACCCCGAGACTCTGAAAATAAAATTGAGTTACAGAGATATGTGCAGGCACCCAGGAAGCTACCAACAAAGCCCTAGCCCCCAATTCCCTTTCCAGGCCGCCAATTTATTCACTTTGGCCGCCAATTGCGGCCTGGGTCCCACCATTTTGGCTCGTATTGGTTCTGTAGCTCCTACATGTTCATGGTAGACCCCTGGTATATATAGAATTGTATAAATTGACCTAGGATGAAATCTGGGACATATTTCATAAGTTGCTGTTTTGGATTCGTGTTTCCGTATTCCGTATTTTTAATTCTGCAATTGTGTATTGTGTTTTACCTCAACTATTTGGCGTTTATACGACGATATAGAGGATTTATTGATGGTTTTGAAGGTGTGCCATAGGTTCCAACCTATAGGCCCCTTATCGTATCGTTTTGGATTTCACGTGCCGTTCTAGCTTGGATTTGGTTTTAATGCGAATATACGATACTTTGATATGTAGGTACCCATGAAGACTTCAGGACGACAAGAAAGCGCATGGTGACGTCGACAAATGAAGACGCAAGGTGAGTAGATTATATCTACTGGGGGAAGTCGGGTGGATGGCGTATAGCACCCCCGCAGTCCGTAGTTAGTATACTATATTTTATGCTTGATAATTATAGTGTGTCGTGGATATGATAGATTAAGTGTACTATGGATAGTGTAGGGTTAGAAGTGACTAGTGTAGTTCATAGTCGCGAACCCTAGAATAGATTTACACCTACACGCACACCCTTGCATATTCATTATACTTGCTCTGTGTTGATAACATTGGATGACATTGGAGATGAGTCGATGATGTTGGGCTTTGTGCCGCAAGATCGGTGATTTGATGTGATTCGTATTTGGAATACGATACGTGATCTCTAGCGGGCCTTGGGATGTGTGCTTGCACACGCAGTATATTGATGGTATCAGTTGTACTAGACTTAGATCAGTATCCCAGATTATGTGATAGATGATAGTGATACCTGAGATGTGATGAGCTAGTGTGATATTGACCCGTACCCAGCTATTGGGATGCCGTACGACGATTTACCGTACGAGCTTTACATTGATGCTAGATCCGCACTCATGACTTGAGGATGTCATATGATATACTGTATCGTACGCGATACTGTTGAGGCGGGATCACCGACTATTATATCTATATATATATCGACTCAGATTTAGGTGGTTTCCATACCCCTCCCGATTGGCTTGATACTTAGATCTGTAGTTTGCATAGTAGATGTTAGACTAGACCCGAGTCATACCTATTTCAAAAACTACGAATCAGGAATATCTTAAAAGACAAGTAAAGAGATTCTACGGGTATTTTTCAAAGGACGTGTCTTTCTTAAAATAAACTGTAACCCTTATTTTACAAAAAATCCTGATTCGTCTTATTTCAAACGACATAACTGCATGATATATACTTGTTGATGTAGATTCTTCACTGTGGTGTTGATTATTTGATTTCCACCTATTCATGCTATTCATATTGCTTGCATATGTTTATTGCTATATTATTATCATGCTGTTAGGACACCAGCACCATTATCGATGATGCGTATGTTCCACGTACACTATTTGCCGGCTCACACACGTCATCATCGATAATTGCCATGCCACTACACTGTAGTACTGTTGCATTCATGATATGATTCTTGCATGGCATATTGTACACTTATACCTGTACACAAACATAGATGATTCTGACTTGATTAGAGATTTGGGAACCGCATGATGTTCTTCAAAACTGATTCGTTTTAAAGGAGCAGTTTCCCTCGACATGTGCACATTACTATTCCATGTTGCATGACTTATGATATGCTTACCTTTCTTACATGTCGCATACATCATGTTTTGATTATACGCATTGAGATATGTTGTTTTCCTGATATTTCTGGATTTGGGAACCGTGGGTATTTCAAAAGAGAATATATAATTGTGTTAAAAACCCGGTTACCCTTGATATGATATTTCAGTGCGTCCACCATGTGTTTTCTCGGTGCTGAGAGCGACATGTGAAACCCGATTCGAGGAGGCGGATGAGGCCGATTGCGGGTACATGGTGGACCCGGTTTGGTACCCCAAGGCGAGAACGGTTTCGCTGTGTAGTAGACGGTGAGCCTGGCAGAGGGACTACTACCTACCGGTGATTGTATTGGAGCTCCACGGATATCTGGAGGATACCGACCGGAGTTGAGAGATGGACATGGGATGACCCGTACTGCCGGGGCCGAGGACCAATACCGCAGACGGAGCCCCATATGGATGAGGACATGGGATGACCCGTACTTCCGGGGCCGAGGACCGATACCGCAGACGGAGCCCCATATGGATGAGGACATGGGATGACCCGTACTGCCGGGGCCGAGGGCCGATACCGCAGACGGAGCCCCATATGGATGAGGACATGGGATGACCCGTACTGCCGGGGCCGAGGGCCGATACCGCAGACGGAGCCCCATATGGACGAGGATTTACGTGTCGATGCTAGGCACGGGTTTCATGATGTTTTTCCATGATTTTGTTTATATCCTCATATTTGCATACATGATGCTTATTTGTCATTGGATGACGGGTGGACGGGTTCCACGTTTATACAGACTTGATCACATACAGACTGGATTTACATTGATCATGCTTCATTTGTATATATAACAGGGTATGAGGGCGCTGTTATATATACCCTTACACCAATATTAGTGGTATGGGACGCTAATATATGTGTATTGATATCCATTTGATACCGCTTCATATTTACTTCATGCAGACATACCTTATACTGATGACATGTTATTACCTGAGTACTTGGCACTACATACTTGTTTAGATGTTACTTGCCACCTTATCATGCTTCAGACGTATTCTTGTGGGTTATATTATACTGATCGTTTTGACCTAGGATTATGTCTTGCATTCGGTTTCTGCTTGTAGATATTCTCTATTCACGAGTTGGCAACTCACCCCCGTTGTGCCACAGTTCTTGCAGGTTTTGCCGTACAGGTTTCTTGCGGCATTTCTGGCACACTACTTCCTTGCAGGTGAATTGCATTTGGTAGGTGGATTCTTTTGCATCAAGAACCACCATTGTACTTGTATTATTCTTTGTATCTAGAATTTCCATCAACCAAAACTTGTATATTGTTTCAGACTTAGACATTAGTGTTGTATTATTTGACCTTAGAGTCGCGCTTAGTAGTATTGCGGTTTTCATGCTTATTGAGTTCTTTTGATTTGACCCTCGCCTTTCGGCGTTGTATATTATTATTGCTTGTGTGGTTGTGACAGTCGATTGAAGAAGAGCTAGCTCCCGCTTGGGGATGCCTTTTATTCATTGTATATATATATTGTTCTTGTTGTATCCCGTTCGGGGCCAGTATTTACAAAAGAAACTCTGCCGGAATTTTTAGAAAAGACTTTACATTTTAAAAATGCACATTCGGCTTAGTTATTTAAAAACCTTAACTTCAAACATGTTTTTCTTCACTTCTTTAAAAACCAGTTTTCTTTATTTACTCTTAAAATGGTTTTAGATTTCTGGGCTTTTGGCTTACTTGGATCAGATGGAGTCCTATAGACTTCATTTGGTTCAAGAGCCAGTCACGTGCTCTTTCGGGTCGTGACAAAGTTGGTATCAGAGCGCTAGGTTGACCTTGGTTTGAGTCTAAGTTTGACTATGTGGAGCCTAGGGCGTTTATATATATACGGAACTTAGGCTTGACCTTACGGAACTTAGACTTAGTCGAGGGGGTATTAGACCCGAACTTTCGTCGCGTAGGATAACCCTTGGTTGATGGAATAGGTGACTAAAGTAGAGTGACGTACCGTGGGTATGTTCCGCGGCATACTTACGACACGCCACTCCGCTTAAGGAACCTTCGGATGTACATATTTTCGAGATCAGTGATTCTTTTCATATCCATGATTATACATCCATTTGAGATCCCCGATACTATTAGTTTCATGATCATACCTTCATTGATGTTGTTCCTTCTTATGATCATGTATCCACTTTGGATCTGTTGTTCTCTTTGTTGCTATTGATCTGCTCTCTTCGATACTCGATTGAGGTTCCTGTCGCCATGTTTGAGCGCAGTTTGGGCTGCTGCTAGGGTTACGGTCGGTGCGAGCTCGTCTGGTACGAGGGCCGACCATTGTGTTTTCTGGTGACATGGGAACGTCCCGAGTTAGTATTGGTGACTGTGACCTCTAGTGGAGGCGAGTGCTTGGTTTTGCACCGGAGGATCGGGCCATTGTTAGAGCTGCCAGTTGAGAGAGGACTGTTGATGTACAGCATACCTCAGAGGTTATGATGTCGCCTACCGTGCAGACAGATGGACCAGCTGTTGCTGAGATTGACAGGATGTTGCTTTTGGAGCTTACGAGCTGAGATTGCCGGAGCTTTCAGGCTGATATGAGACAGATGATAGCTAGTCTACCCGATTTGGGAGACGAAGGTGATTCGTCTGATTTATGCGCCGGAGCGGGCCCAGTCGAGTTGAACATTTCCAGTGTGGAGAGTCTTACTCGGATCTAGAGCAGTCCGATTCAGAGATGATCGCCAATGTATCGCCTTTCCTGGAGGATTGAGGCGCTGTTCGGCGTACAGGCGAATGAGCCAGTTGTTGCTGCAAACGACGAGATATCACCCAGACGATTTGGAGCTACTGCAGCATGAGTACATACTTAGAGAGATGATAGCGAGTCGCTAGTCACCTGAGGATAAATGACTAGGACATGTGGTTCGTTCGTTTACCGATGTGAGGTCATCAGATAGATTGCTTCCAGCTTGAGATGACTTCACGCAGGTTCGTTGAGAGTCGATAGAGACGATCGAATGTCAGGAGCCATTCTCCAAGTTTAAAGTATACGGAAAGACATGCAGGCGATTCTATGGACCCTCTAGAAGAATGAAACCCTAACTCGACTTAATGACCGTGTGAAAGCCTTTGAACCTTAGGGTTTGCGGCAGTTCCGCGGCGCCATTAGTGAGGCTTAGGTTTGCCCTTCTACGGCTGGACCACCGACGCTGTGGCATGTACTCGATACTATTAAACTGTACTCAAGATGTTGATCTCTTGGGGGATTATAAGGTTCTGACGAGTGGATCGAATGTTTCGACATCATTCGGATATCATGTGATGGGATGCTTTGCTTGGAAGACTCCAGATACGAGTATAGCCGTTGGAGCACAGTCCATGCAGCCACGATGAGACGAGTCCGAATCAGTCGACATTGAAGCGGAGTGAAGAAAAGAGTTCGCAAGAGATTTCGACGAGATGACGTCCCACTCCGCTGACATCAGAGATGTGATATGCACCCAGAGGCGTTGTTTATGGATATATCTTCCAGAAAGAAGTGCGATAAGTATGCAGCCATTCCGGAATAAGAATTTTCCTCAGTAATGGATGATGACTTCCGGGCAATCCTGCAGGAATGAGATTTGAGAGAGAAACCTCGATAGGACCTTTCTGGAAAACGATACGAGGAGACCTAGACCCAGGAGTGGTCATATTGCGCACACCCAGCAGGCCAGAGTTCGGCATCGTTGACGAGGTAGTTGACCAGGTTCGGATAAAGGAACTTACCCAGATGCGTTGCGAATTGATCAAGGACGGACGAATATTGAGTATTCCTCCGATGGTTGGGACGCGTTCCCGAGGAATGGTTCGGCCAGACATCTTATATAGAATGGTGAAGCTACAGAGTACGCGGTTTCGAGTCCGTGCGAGAGACTTCGGAGTGACTGTGGCCGAGAACAGTGCAGTGCGTAGATAGCATGGCGTGACGCCATAGTGGACGACAATAGAGACAAGGGGAACCAGAGGTTCGTGCGAGACACTAACGAGCTGTCATTACTTTCCATCGAGACCAGAGACTTGATATGCTTACAGAGGCGTTGGGATGCGACCAGTTTCCGAGAAATGTTGTACTGAGGACACAGATGTCTATCGAGTGAGTAGATTATGCAAGAGTACCAGCCTTCGTATAGTTCGGCTTAGGTAAGATCGGAAGAGACCTTGAGCAGCATTCCTTCCAGGACATTGCTGCAATGATGTTTGCACCCAGGATCAGATGTGTGATGTGCATTCAGAGAGCCAGAGGCCGACGCCGGTGACATGCTGCCTTACGAGTGGTCATGAGGATTGACCAAGAGATGACCAGAGAAGTGCCAGAACGGAATCGTCCCCGTTAGCACACCTGACAGGGCCGATGAGCCGATTGACTGCGAGATAGGTAATCCGCAGAGAAGATAATGACCCGGAGTCAGAGGACGCCAGACCGTGAGCAAGAGGCAAGTAGATATCTTGCGCTGCTAGCATTGGATGCACCGACTCCCTCTCGACCTTGAAGGAGGAACTACCGGCGACGGTATTTATGATTTGTGATTTTGTGATTCGATTATCACGTATCCGTCATTTTGGATTTCGGTGTTTTGGGCGTTTTATTGCATGATTTAGCTTTGATGACTGAGTTTCATGATATTGTTTCATGCACCTATTAGATATTTATATTTGGCGCATAGTTATTACATTCGAGATATTGATTGTGATTTCACGCCTATCTTATACAGTGATTTGATTTACACTTCCAGCATAATTTTCATGCACCTTTAGTGTTTTGATATACGATATTGGTGCACGCCAGATGCACTAAATCGGGATTCTTCGTGCATGTCACATGCACCTGATTTTTTTTACTGTCAGGCACACACGTTGCCTACGACAGATGTTTCGTGCACACCGGTTGCACTTAGATGTTGTTTTGTACACCTGTTTGACACATATATGGATTTTGATTTTCTTGCGCACCAGACGCACAGGATATTCTTATATATGCATTTTGGGGATTGATTTCTAGTAGAGCAGTACATTTTTGTGATATTCGCTATGTATTGATGTTTTCGGAGCCCCGACAAATTGGATTTTTACTGAAATGTTTTTGTAATTGGGGGATTAAATTTAAATTCGGGGACCGAATTTCTTTAAGGAGGGTATATTGTAACATTTCAAAAAGATAAAATATTAATTTTTGGGAATTTTTAATAATTTAATATTATTTTATTGAATATTTTAATATTTTGGTATTTTTGAATACAAATAAATAGGAAAAATGTTAGAAAAATTATGGAAAATTATAAAATAGGGTAAATTAGAGAATTATGCCATTTCTAAGTTTAATTGATTAGTTATATGCTAAATTAGTGCTAATCGCGATTAAAAAAAATCGCTAATCGGTTTTTAGTATTTTTGTGCAAAACATGCACATATCACTTTTTCACACTTGTGTTACATTTTTATTGCCATGGTTGTTTTGGGGTTACTATTTGAGTGAGAAGAGTTTTAAAAGAAAAGAAAATAAGGAAAAGAAAAGAGAAGGGAATAAAGAATTGAGGGTAGGTGAGAGAGTGAGGTATGGGCTTCATTTGACCAAAACCCTTAGCCATTTTTCCCCTCATTTCCCTCCCTCTCCCTCCTTCTACTGCTGCTGCTCCTGCACTTTATCTCCCTCCCCTCTTCAACCCCTTAAAATACCTCTAAAACAACCCCAAAACCACACACTCATTTCATTAAAAGTGTGCACAATCCCTAGATCTACACTTAGAGCTAAAGAAGCAAGGATTTTGGCCACTAGGGGCAACTCAAGAATTTTCTTGAGTTGCCAAATGAGGTAATTTCTGGATCATCAACTTAATTTTAGCATTTCTTATACCCCCATGTTTAGATTGAATCGATATTGTGTGATATTATGGACTTGAGGATAACCAAGTTAGGGTTTGTGGGAACTTTGTGTTGTATGGTGAAATTGAGCTCAGTAGAGGTTGTACTAACATCCTAGTGCACGAATTGAGACCCTAACCTGAAACTTAAACACAGAATACGGAGTTTAGAAACCGATATTGGAGAATTTATGAAATCTGTGTAGTGTATATTGAATCTGCTTTCACCCCGAGACTCTGAAAATAAAATTGAGTTTACAGAGATATGTGCAGGCACCCAGGAAGCTACCACCAAAGCCCTAGCCCCCAATTCCCTTTCCAGGCCGCCAATTTATTCACTTTGGCTGCCAATTGCGGCCTGGGTCACACCATTTTGGCTCGTATTGGTTCTGTAGCTCCAACATGTTCATGGTAGACCCCCGGTATATATAGAATTGTATAAATTGACCTAGGATGAAATCTGGGACATATTTCATAAGTTGCTGTTTTGGATTCGTGTTTCCGTATTCCGTATTTTTAATTCTGCAATTGTGTATTGTGTTTTACCTCGACTATTTGGCGTTTATACGACGATATAGAGGATTTATTGATGGTTTTGAAGGTGTGCCATAGGTTCCAACCTATAGGCCCCTTATCGTATCGTTTTGGATTTCACGTGCCGTTCTAGCTTGGATTTGGTTTTAATGCGAATATACGATACTTTGATATGTAGGTACCCATGAAGACTTCGGGACGACAAGAAAGCGCATGGCGACGTCGACAAATGAAGACGCAAGGTGAGTAGATTATATCTACTGGGGGAAGTCGGGTGGATGGCGTATAGCACCCCCGCAGTCCGTAGTTAGTATACTATATTTTATGCTTGATAATTATAGTGTGTCGTGGATATGATAGATTAAGTGTACTATGGATAGTGTAGGGTTAGAAGTGACTAGTGTAGTTCATAGTCGCGAACCCTAGAATAGATTTACACCTACACGCACACCCTTGCATATTCATTATACTTGCACTGTGTTGATGACATTGGATGACATTAGAGATGAGTCCATGATGTTGGGCTTTGTGCCGCAAGATCGGTGATTTGATGTGATTCGTATTTGGGATACGATACGTGATCTCCAGCGGGCCTTGGGACGTGTGCTTGCACACGCAGTATATTGATGGTATCAGTTGTACTAGACTTAGATCAGTACCCCAGATTATGTGATAGATGATAGTGATACCTGAGATGTGATGAGCTAGTATGATATTGACCCGTACCCAGCTATTGGGATGCCGTACGACGATTTACCGTACGAGCTTTACTTTGATGATAGATCCGCACTCATTACTTGAGGATGTCATATGATATACTGTATCGTACGCGATACTTTTGAGGCGGGATCACCGACTATTATATCTATATATATATCGACTCAGATTTAGGTGGTTTCCATACCCCTCCCGATTGGCTTGATACTTAGATCTGTAGTTTGCATAGTAGATGTTAGACTAGACCCGAGTCATACCTATTTCAAAAACTACGAATCAGGAATATCTTAAAAGACAAGTAAAGAGATTCTACGGGTATTTTTCAATGGACGTGTCTTTCATAAAATATACTGTAACCCTTATTTTACTAAAAATCCTGATTCGTCTTATTTCAAACGACATAACTGCATGATATATACTTGTTGATGTAGATTCTTCACTGTGGTGTTGATTATTTGTTTTCCACCTATTCATGCTATTCACATTGCTTGCATATGTTTATTGCTATATTATTATCATGCTGTTAGGACACCAGCACCATTATCGATGATGCGTATGTTCCACGTACACTATTTGCCGGCTCACACACTTCATCATCGATAATTGCCATGCCACTACACTGTAGTACTGTTGCATTCATGATATGATTCTTGCATGGCATATTGTACACTTATACCTGTACACAAACATAGATGATTCTGACTTGATTAGAGATTTGGGAACCGCATGATGTTCTTCAAAACTGATTCGTTTTAAAGGAGCGGTTTCCCTCGACATGTGCACATTACTATTCCATGTTGCATGACTTATGATATGCTTACCTTTCTTACATGTCGCATACATCATGTTTTGATTATACGCATTGAGATATGTTGTTTTCCTGATATTTCTGGATTTGGGAACCGTGGGTATTTCAAAAGAGATATATAATTGTGTTAAAAACCCGGTTACCTTTGATATGATATTTCAGTGCATCCACCATGTGTTTTCTCGGTGCTGAGAGCGACATGTGAAACCTGATTCGAGGAGGCGGATGAGGCCGATTGCGGGTACATGGTGGACCCGGTATGGTACCCCCGGGGCGAGAACGGTTTCGCTGTGTACTAGACGGTGAGCCTGGCAGAGGGACTACTACCTACCGGTGATTGTATTGGAGCTCGGCGGATATCTGGAGGATACCGACCGGAGTTGAGAGATGGACATGGGATGACCCGTACTGCCTGGGCCGAGGACCGATACCGCAGATGGAGCCCCATATGGATGAGGACATGGGATGACCCGTACTGCCGGGGCCGAGGACCGATACCGCAGACGGAGCCCCATATGGATGAGGACATGGGATGACCCGTACTGCCGGGGCCGAGGGCCGATACCGCAGACGGAGCCCCATATGGACGAGGATTTACGTGTCGATGCTAGGCACGGGTTTCATGATGTTTTTCCATGATTTTGTTTATATCCTCATATTTGCATACATGATGCTTATTTGTCATTGGATGACGGGTGGACGGGTTCCACGTTTATACAGACTTGATCACATACAGACTGGATTTACATTGATCATGCTTCATTTGTATATATAACAGGGTATGAGGGCGTTGTTATATATACCCTTACACTAATATTAGTGGTATGGGACGCTAATATATGTGTATTGATATCCATTTGATACTGCTTCATATTTACTTCATGCAGACATACCTTATACTGATGACATGTTATTACCTGAGTACTTGGCACTACATACTTGTTTAGATGTTACTTGCCACCTTATCATGCTTCAGACGTATTCTTGTGGGTTATATTATACTGATCGTTTTGACCTAGGATTATGTCTTGCATTCGGTTTCTGCTTGTAGATATTCTCTATTCACGAGTTGGCAACTCACCCCCGTTGTGCCACAGTTCTTGCAGGTTTTGCCGTACAGGTTTCTTGCGGCATTTCTGGCACACTACTTCCTTGCGGGAGAATTGCATTTGGTAGGTGGATTCTTTTGCATCAAGAACCACCATTGTACTTGTATTATTCTTTGTATCTAGAATTTCCATCAACCAAAACTTGTATATTGTTTCAGACTTAGACATTAGTGTTGTATTATTTGACCTTAGAGTCGCGCTTAGTAGTATTGCGGTTTTCATGCTTATTGAGTTCTTTTGATTTGACCCTCGCCTTTCGGCGTTGTATATTATTATTGCTTGTGTGGTTGTGACCGTCGATTGACGAAGAGCTAGCTCCCGCTTGGGGATGCCTTTTATTCATTGTATATATATATTGTTCTTGTTGTACCCCGTTCGGGGCCAGTATTTACAAAAGAAACTCTGCCGGAATTTTTAGAAAAGACTTTACATTTTAAAAATGCACATTCGGCTTAGTTATTTAAAACCTTGACTTCAAACATGTTTTCCTTCACTTCTTTAAAAACCAGTTTTCTTTATTTACTCTTAAAATGGTTTTAGATTTCTAGGCTTTTGGCTTACTTGGATCAGATGGAGTCCTATAGACTTCATTTGGTTCAAGGGCCAGTCACGTGCTCTTTCGGGTCGTGACATTTACATTAACTAGTATTAGTTCACTTAAGATTGATTTTCTCACTTGAATGTGCACATTGTTTATATGTGATATATGCAAGTGTACATGTTTGTATCATGCTTGATGATACAAACAAGTTGTGTGGATGAGACTTGAACAAAATCAAGGTTAAATTAGGGTTTACTATTTTCCTAACAAATAACAAAAAGAGTAAGACTTTGGTCAAAGTTATCAAGCTTCATGAAGCTTGATAAATATTGACAAAGTCAACTCTTTTGTCATTTGTTCAAGATATTAGTTAACCCAACCCTTAACCTAATGCTTTGGTTAATTCTCTACATGAGTGAACCATGAGGGCTTAACTCAACCATAGTGCCATGAATAAAAGGATAAGTTTCATATTATTCTTTTAATTCTTTTCTTCTTCTTCTCCTTCATCAAGCTCACAAAAGCTTGCTAGCTCCAATGGTGCCATGAGAAAAAGAGTGAGAAATCCAATTCTAAAGTGAACCCACATCCTATTTCTTCATCCTCTACTACTTGCCATGTAGTATAGGGTGTTCTCTTCACAAAGTTTTTGACCAAGTGAAGGAATAGCTTGAGTTTGAGTCTCCCCGACGTAGATCATCTTCGGCCTCGAAGTCAATGACCTAGCCCGATCATTTCTCCGACGAAACCATCGCTAGAGTCCGGGATCCAATGATCGCAGCGGAGGGACGTCAACACGGAGCTTTAGAAGTGGATGACTGGATCTACAAAGGTTGTATTTCCATTCACTTTGTAGTTAAGTTGTTAACTAGCTTGTATTTTCGCCTATCCTCTAGTTAACGATCGAACCCCAAAACCCTAACTCAAACCCTTCTCTGTACATTTTCTGAAAATGTGGATTTTGCCAAATTAAAAATATCCAAAAAATACGGAAGGGTATTATAAGAGTTACTGTGAATCACATGAGCCCAAGTCAACCAAAGCACCGCGGAACCGCCGCCCCACCCTAGCATGTGCGGCGGTTCCGCGGCCATAAAGGTGATTCTTGGCACGTGCTTTGCACAGTAATGTCCTATATTGATTCCTGTGTTTTCTGGGTAATTGTAACTTATATTCAACAGTTGAATTTTCTGGGTTGTTTTGGGGATTCGATGATTCGATCGGTTTATTTAACTTCGTCTATTTGTTTTTCCGGATAATTTTTGAATATGTTAAAAATTTCGACCGGATATAAATACCCAATTTTTCCCCTGCCGGAAAATTTCCAAGTGTTGGATTTTTTCGTGGTTTAAGAACTTTCTAAGTAGTGCAAGTAACGCGATGGACCCTCTAGAAGACAACAATCCTCAACTCGATTATGTAACCGTCTTGAACTGCCCTTTGAATCTTAGGGTTTGAGGCAGTACGGCGTGCCACATGTGAGGCGTTGGCTTGACCCTTCTACGGCAGGACCGTTGGTACTGTGGCATGAAGTGAATGTTTTTAAACTTATTTCATGTGTTGAGCTGTTTCGGGAAAACTTGGGTGTTTGATAGTTCGATCGGAAAGTTTAACATTTTCTATTTATCTGGAATGTGATACAATATTTGGAATCCACAAGTAGTTATGAGATAACTAATCCGAATGTTATAAATCTAGCACTTTAGTCTCGAATGATCGGTCGCCACGGAATTTTGATGCGATCAAAAGTCCGTCGCAATCACGTAGCGTACGTCGATACTCGCCGGGTAAACTTAATAGACAGCCATGCCCCATAGCCCCGACCAAGTGACTGTAGGAGAACACCGTCGCCAAAAGCATCCGTTCGGGTGCTCGCGGCAACGGTGTTGCGCCTTAGTGCACTTCGTCGACGGCATCCGGGGGTGCGGCCGTCTACTAAAGTTTGCGACGAGCATTCGATCAGTTTATCGGGAATCTTGTTGAATTGCCCGACTGGATATTGGAAAAGGTTTTCGATATAGAGACTAAAATGCGGGGTTTATAATTGTTAGGCATGCGATGTCTAAAGATGTTGTGGATTCCAACTGTTGTAGTTTTACACTTTCTTTTCTGTGACCGTAAGTGTAATATGTGATATCGCCGGTTTCGTTGCTATATGTCAACGACAATTGGGATGCGCACATTTACTTACGTTGAGGACATGTGATGTTATGTGTTGCTGGATATGTTATATTGGATCGTCGTGTTTGAATAGACGGTTTTTTTTTATGTGAGATGAGTGTTTTTCATTTTCATTCATGTAAAAACTTGTATGTAATATAATTTTATTGGGGCACTTCCACGTTGCGGAAGATGTCACCATTATATATTATTTACTTTTCAGCACTAGGATAGACCCAAAGTGGATAGCACAAGTAACCGGGTTCTGGAGTCCAGTAGGAGACCAACTCGAGGAGTCGAGTCCGGGTCTCCTAACTCTAGAATTGGTAGGGTTGCTTGCCGCTCTCGTAGGGGTCTAGGGGTATGGGTTTGGCTATTCATCGCGACCGTGGAATCCGTGTTTACCTAACCTAGCACTGCCCCACTCTGCCGTTAGTTACCTAACCTAACGGTGCAGACGGGATATCGAGGCGAATGCGGATGACATAAGCGTACGGTGTATTTATCTGTGATGTTTAGGTGGCCTTAAATGATGGGACTTCATTAATGTGATTAATGAAAGAAAAGAAACCTAAGATGTTGTGGAATTGAATTTTCAAAAACAGGTAGCTACAGTTCTTGCTTTGCATCGCGGTGTTCCTTATAGAACATCCTGCACCTTATTCGATAAGGAAAGGGCCGAGATCCCTTCACCAGGAGTGACCCCTTTAGCAATAACTGGCAGATGCTACAACCCTCGGTTTGTCTTTTGATTGCTCCTATAGTTCTTGCTATGCACAGCGGTATATATGATATATCCTACACCTTATTCGATGAGGAAAGGACCGACGATCCCTTCACCGGGAGTGACCCCTTTAGCAAAACTAGAAAAGCCTAAAAAACACTCCATTTTAAAATCATTTGATTCTACAACGATATCAAGTTCATTACGCAATAGGTTTTCAGAAAAACCTGTCATAGCCCTCCGTCATTTCAGATAAGTCCTACTTAGTATTCGTGCTACGTTTGTTGACCTCCGTCAAGGCATAGTGATCGGTAGCTAACTAGTATTTATCTGCTTATGCATATGATGCAGATTGGGTTAGGGTAGTCATACGACCTTGTTGACCTCCGTCAAGGGTCGTGCGGGTGGGTTTGATTCAATCAAGAAATGACGGGTTGAATTTGACTAGTAGCTTATGGTTTGTTGACCTCCGTCAAGGTCATAGGATGCTAGGGGCAAAATTATCGGGAATTTCAAGTGTTGAAAATTGCAATGAGATTGCATACCTTCTATGAGATAGTTGGATCCCGATACCCGCTGTGAGTAATTGTTACTCCTGGGAGAGTTTTACACATTACAATTAGCCGATCAAGTTGGTTTCTAGAAAGGTGTCAACGGGGTTACGCCTCTGGGAAAACGAGATTTACTTTAATTAGGTCCGTGCGAAAGCACGGGGAACCTCCCTCAAAGTACCGACACTGGCCTGGCTGAAAGATTGGCGAGCATGTAGCGTGTAATTAATCCAGGCTAGTCTTTTCTTTTAGGGTTTGAAGGAAGATTTGATAAAAAACAGTAGGAGCCATCCTGATTAGATAAAATAATAACCAATCTGATCTTGCAAGAGCGCACGCAGAGTGTTTTCTTCTCTCTCTCTCCAGGTAGCGACCATGTCACGCCTTAATCAAGATAATAATACGGATATATTGACCGAACCCGCTTGTTATACTCAGCTGGGGAACGTTGGTCCCGCTCCAACTTATAATTGTTATAAGACAGAGCAGGAAATTGGTGATTACCAGAATTCCCGTGCCGCCCAAACGAAGAAAGTGCATATCGATGCATCATCTTCGGGTGTGTTCATTACACAGAACTGCTTCTCAGTATCCTCTGCGTCCTGGGTATATGATACCGGATCAGGATCCCACATATGTAATATATTACATGGGCTACAGAATGGTAGAGAACTGAGAACGGGCGATAAGTTTCATGAGGCAGAAAATGGTGCAAGTGTTGCAGCCAAGTCTGTTGGTCACTGTCACCCTGTATTACCTGAATACATTGATTCTGAACAAATGTTATTAGATACCGAACCTGATATACAAAATCATATCAGTCTCTTTATTAGTAAAGAAGGATATAATTTTGTATTGTTGGATAATGTTTTAAATATTTCCTATATCAAAAGTTGATCGGTTCAGGCACGTTATCTAAAAGCATTAACGTTCTAAATCAAACTACAGTTCTTAGTATATAGAACACACACAAGAGGAAGAGTTCAGAAATGAACGAATCCTTCTTCAGGTATTGTAGACTAGGTCATATCAATGCGACCCGACTAGCTGAAGTTACATATAGATGCATATTTAAATTAGTTTGAATTTACAACTTATGAAACTTGCCAGTCATGTCATAGAGATAAGATGACCATAGCTCTGTTTAATGGAAACAGAGAAAGAGTTAGTGAACTCTTGGGATGATACATATTGATGTATGAAGGTCCCCTATCTACACATGCCAAGACCGGTTCTTTGTACTTCATTACATTCTCTGATGATCTCTCAAGATTCAGATATATATTCCTGTTGAAACACAACTCCGAACCTTTTGAGATATTCAAAGAATATAAGTTAGAAGTAGAGAACCAAAAACGGGTATAAGTATTATGTCCTTTGATGTGATCAGGATGGAGAATACTTGAGCACGGGATTCCTGGACTATTCTAAGAATGAGATTCTCTCTCAGCATTACTCCTCCGTATACACCATAGCACGATGGTATATCGGGGTGGAGCAATAGCACCCTATATGATATGGTGCGCTCTACGATGAGTACTACTGAGTTTCCTATTTCCTTTTAGGGAGTTATGCACTTATGAAGTTGCATACCTATTGAATAGGGTTTCGATCAAATCAGTTGCCTACCACTTCATATGAGATATGGAAAGGGAAGAGCCCATCTCTTAAGACAGTTAAGATTTGGGGTTGTCCGGCCTATGTCTAAAAAGCATAATCCGTACAAGCTCGAGGCAAAGTCAGATTTGTAGAAGTTTGTTGGATATCCCAGGCATACGCAAGGGAATATCTTCTACCTAAGCGAGGAACAAAAGATGTTTTGTTACTCAGCATGCCACTTTTGTGAAAGGGAATTTCTTATGAAGAAATTAGTGGACATGAGGTAGAACTGGAAGGAGTTCCATCTATATAAACTGCAGCTGATGATTTGGTAGAACCAAAGGATTCAATAGCAACCAACGAACCTCAGCCTCTCCGCCGATCTAGTAGGGTTTCTCACCCACCTGAGAGATACATCGGTTTCTCTATGAAAGTGGGAGCGAGGATTGCATCATGGAATGATGAGCTAACTAGTTTCGAGCTGGCCATCAGGAGTGGGACTCTATAAGAATGGCTGGATGCTTAGCGATCTGAGATGGAATCCTTATACACCAACAAAGTATGGACTTTGGTTGCTTTATCTGAAGGGTTAAATCCCCATCAGGAGCAAGTATATCTTGAGAAGATTACTTGGTGTATATGGAAAAGTTGAGACTTTCAAAGCTAGACTTGTTAAAGGTTTGCATCATTGACCAGGTATGGATTATAATGAAACCTTTTCTAAGTAACTATGCTTAAGTCCATCCAGATCCTACTTGCCACGGCTACATACCATGACTAGGATATCTGGCGGTTGGGTGTCATGACTGCTTTTCTAAATAAAGATTTAGAAGAGAGAGTCTATAAGTACACAGTCAGAGGGCTTCATAGACAGTGGGAGCAGCAGAAACGTGTGCAAGATATTTTATGTGATAAAGCAGGCATCGCGGAGTTGGAACATCTGTTTTGATGTGGTAGTCAAAGAGTTTGACTTCATCAAAATGGTCGATGAACCTTGTATATACAAAAAGGAAGTAGGGAGTATGGTAGTGATCCTCGTAGAGTACGTGAATGACATACTCATGATAGGGAAGAAGTTTCCTATGCTACGCTCGGTCAATCTCCGCTTATCATAAGGATTCTCCATAAAGGATCAAAGTGATACCTCCTAAATCCTGGGTTTTGGATCTATGAGATAGATCTAATTGGATGTTAGAATACTCACTAGTTGTAGTTGTAGGGTTCCTAGGCACACTATAGAGGTCTCACAAGGCATCAACCATGCCAATTTCAAAAATTATGGGTGCCGAGAAACCCTAATGCGGATCGTCGGCTAGATTTCGAGGCGAAACTATAAACTAGTTAACACTTTAACTAAAAGTTAGATGCTACAACCTTTGTAGATCCGGTTCTCCACTTCCTTAGCTCCACGTGGGTGTCCTCTCGCTGTCCATCATGAATCCCGAACTCACTCGTCGGCTTCATCGGAGAAACGAGCGGGCTTGGTCGTCGGCTTCGTGTCAAAGACGATCTACGTCGAGGCATCACAAGTTCAAGCTCTGACTTCACAAAGTTGTGAAACTTGTGAAGAAAACACCCAAAACAACTTGGCAAGAGGTAGAGGGTGAAGAAATAGGAGGTGGGTTCACTTTAGAATTGGATTTCACTCACTTTTTCTCAAGTTGCCATTGATGGCATCTAGTTTTCTCTCTTGAAGAAGAAGGAGAAGATGAAGCTAGTTTATGATAAGTTATTTAAAATGAAAAGAAAAAATCATACTTATCATAATCTAACTAGGGTTAAGTGTAGAGAATAAACCATGGTCACTTGAGAGGGTTAGGGTTAAGCATGATGACAAGAATGGTTGCATAAGTCAAAGCTTCATGAAGCTTCAACTAGAAACAAAAGAAGCCACCATTCTTATCTAAATCATTTCCAAATATATATAAACAAATAAATAAATGAAAAAGCAAAACCCTAATCATCTCATAACCATGGTTTAATCCTTTACACTTAACCACATAATCAAGTATCATCAAACATGATACAAAAATGTGCACAAAAGCATATCACATATACAATGTGCATCAAGTGAGAAAAATCCGTATAAAATGAACCAATACTAGTTAATGCAAAGTAATATATCAAATATATAATTATACTTTAAATTATTAAATCAACATTTGATTCAATGATCCGGTCATGTCGCACATAACCGACTAGTATTCAATGTATCGATTTATCGAATCAATGATTCGATAACTAGGTCATATCGAATATAACCAATCGAAACATTTATCGCGAGAATGAAATGCGGTATCACATACACGCATTATTCTCGCTCCCGCACATATCTCATATGCGCTCCTATTTTGTTTCGCTTGAGCCAGGAAACCTCTGTGTAGGACTCTAAAGACTCGTCAATACGCCGGTAGCAGATGATGATCATATCAAGCACCCACAAGCCGCAAGCGGTCTGATAAACGTAATGGCCATCCGGGTATTGAGCGATCAGAAGATCGACGAGCTAGCCCGCTCACACTCCTGTGAATCCAACCAGTAACACTTACCGTACAGTCCGGTCTGTTCGTCTGATATGTCGCATATCAAGTCTAGGGGTGGTATACGTCAGACTCCAATAACCGATAAGTCGTGCCGATGTGAGGCTCATAACGGGTCGAGAAACTACTGGTAACACTTACCAGCAAATCTCTGATCAGCCCTGGCCAGGGACTTCCCTGTTACGGCCAATCGAGCACAGCGCAACATCAACCCCCAATACCGGGAGAGACGAAACCCCTCCTATCGCTCATTGCCTCCATGTGACTCGGGACTGTACCGAAAGACCACCGTTTTGCACGCCCTCATGGACGTGGTAAGGTGGAGATCAAAGCACAGTGGGAATCACACAAGACTCTATGACGATCTCGGGTCTACAGACTAACCTGTACAAGTGTCACCTGAGAACTGCCATCTGACGTGAGGTATAATACCATCTGGGAGTTCTCGGCGAGTCCGTCCAGTGTACCCAGTCTCCACTGAGCACCCGTATACCATCTCTGATGTCAAACACCAATGGATATGGGATCATCCATCGCCCATCTCATGGGTCGAGAAGCGTATACGCTAGTCTACACTGGTATATCGATGCCCCGTCTCGATACACCCACGACTAGGGACCATGAAGGATGTACTTATGGACTACCATGTCCCTACTAGTATGATCTGCATCATAGTCCAGGTAGTCAAGTACACATCCTAAGGGCTTTATCAACATGTAACTATAAGACAGTTTAAAGAGACAAGTGTACATGTTAAGATAAAGAGTAACCAGATAGCATACTATCATATCGAGCAAGAAAGTCATCTCTATATATGTCCAAGCATCCAATATAATATACATCATCTGTACAATACTGGCCTCTAGGGCATACATACAACTAACAATCTCCCACTTGCACTAGGGCCAGCTGCTGTAGTATCGCATACCGAGTATCCCGAAGAGTCTCTCAAACTGTATCTGGGGAATGGACTTCGTGAGTGGATCCGCCGTGTTGTTCTTCGTGTCAACCCTCCTGACCTCGATCTCCCGGCGATCAACTATCTCCCGGATCAGGTGATACCGCCTCAGAATATGTCTGGATCGCTGATGGGACCTGGGTTCCTTGGCCAAAGCCACCGCTCCATTGTTATCGCAATACAAAGGTATTGGATGCTCAATGGATGGAACCACTCCAAGTTCAGTAATGAACTTCTTGATCCAGACAGCCTCTTTGGCAGCATCGTTGGCAGCGATGTATTCAGCCTCCATCGTCGAGTCTGCCACGGTTTCCTTCTTGGAACTCTTCCAGCTAACCGCCCCTCCGTAAAGGGTAAACACAAAGCCCGACTGCGACTTAGAGTCGTCCTTATCACTCTGGAAGCTCGAATCGGTAAAGGACTCTACTTGGAGTTCTCCGTTACCATACACCAAGAACATATCTCTAGTCCTTCGTAAGTACTTGAGAATGTTCTTCACAGCTGTCCAGTGACTCTCTCCAGGATCTGCTTGATACCGACTCACTACACTTAGTGAGTATGCAACATCGGTTCTGGTACATAGCATCGCATACATGATAGAGCCTACTGCCGAAGCATAGGGTATCCCTTGCATGCGAGCTCTCTCTAAATCAGTCTTGGGAGACATCTCTTTGGAGAGAGTGAGTCTAGAGATCGTGGGCAAGTTCCCACGCTTGGATTCTTCCATACTAAACCTCTTTAGTATGGTGTCAATGTACCTGGATTGGGACAATCCCAATATCCGTTTGGATCTATCTCTATAGATCCTAATTCCCAGTATGCAGGAGGCATCACCAAGATCTTTCATTGAGAATCTTTGTGATAAGAAGAGCTTGACCGATTGCAGCATAGGAATATCATTTCCTATCAAGAGTATGTCATCCACGTACAATACGAGGAAGACAACCTTACTCTCTGCCATCTTCTTGTAGATACAAGGTTCATCTGGATTTTTAACGAAATCAAACTCTTTGATAACGACGTCAAAGCAGATGTTCCAACTCCGCGATGCTTGCTTTAATCCATAAATGGATTTAAGCAGCTTGCACACCTTCCCGCTGCTCCCACTGTCTACGAAGCCCTCTGGCTGAGTCATGTACACGCACTCTTCTAAATCACCATTTAGAAAGGCGGTCTTAACATCCATTTGCCAGATTTCGTAGTCATGATATGCAGCGATGGCAAGCATGATCCGGATGGATTTAAGCATAGCCACTGGAGAAAAGGTCTCGTCATGGTCCACACCTGGTCTTTGACGAAAACCCTTTGCTACAAGTCTAGCTTTGAAAGTCTCCACTTTCCCATCTACACCAAGTTTTTTCTTGAAGATCCACTTGCTCCCAATGGGTTTTACCCCTTCAGGAGCAACTTCCAAAGTCCATACTTTGTTGGTGTACATGGATTCCATCTCGGACCGCATAGCATCCAGCCATTTCACTGAGTCCCCACTCGTGATGGCCTGCTCGAAGCTAGTTGGGTCATCATCCTCCATGATGCAATCCTCACTGCCACCATCAATGAGAAAACCATAGTATCTCTCAGGTGGACGAGAAACCCTACTAGATCGGCGGAGAGGCTGGGGTACGTCGGGCACCACTGAATCCTCTGGTTCTACTAAATCGTTAGTTGCAGTTTGTGGTGCTGGAACCTCTTCCAGCTCTACCTCTTTGCCATTAATTTCTTTTGCAAGAAATTCCCTTTCCAAAAAGGTGGCATGTTGAGCAACAAACACTCTTTGTTCCTCAGCTTGGTAGAAAAAATATCCTTGAGAATTCTTAGGATATCCCACAAACTTGCAAAGGACTGATCGTGCCTCGAGTTTGTCCGGATTTTGTTTTTTGACATAGGCCGGACAACCCCATATCTTAATTCGTTTAAAATATGGTCTCTTCCCACTCCATATCTCATATGGTGTGGTAGGTACAGATTTAGACGGAACCAGATTCAATAGGTATATGGCTGTCTCAAGCGCATACCCCCAAAAGGAAATAGGTAACTCAGCATTACTCATCATTGAACGCACCATATCTAATAGGGTGCGATTCCTTCGTTCCGATACACCGTTGTGCTGTGGTGTATAAGGAGGAGTAAGCTGAGAGAGAATCCCATTCTCTTTTAGATAATCCAGGAATTCACTGCTTAAGTATTCACCTCCTCGATCAGATCGAAGAACCTTAATACTTTTGCCCGTTTGGTTCTCTACCTCGTGCTTATATTCTTTGAATTTCTCAAAAGCTTCAGACTTGTGTTTCAACAGGAACACATGCCCGTATCTAGAGAGATCGTCAGTGAATGTAATGAAGTAGGAAGAACCATTTCTGGCATGTGTAGACATTGGACCGCATACATCACTATGCACCAGTCCCAAGAGTTCAGTAACTCTTTCTCCGTGTCCCGTAAACGGAGTTTTGGTCATTTTTCCTTTGAGACATGAATGGCAAGTGTCATAAGATGATAATTCGAATGAATTCAAATATCCATTCTTATGCAACTTAGCTAGTCGTGTCTCATTGATATGGCCAAGTCTACAGTGCCACAAGAAGGATTCGTTCATTTCTGAGCTTTTCCTTTTGTGTGTGTTTTGTATATTGAAGACTGTATTTTGATTGAGAATGAATATGCCATTATGTAGCGAGCCTGATGCAATCAACCTTTGATCTAGGAATATGTTCATAACATTATCCTTTACTACAAAATTATATCCTTCTTTTCTTAATAAAGAAACTGATATAATGTTGCACATCATGTTCGGTATATAATAGCACTCATTCAGGACTAGTGTATTACCATTTGGTAATACCAGGTGATATATACCAACTGCTTTGGCTGCAACATTTGCCCCATTCCCTACTTGAACGGAATGATCACCTTTTCCCAGTTCTCTACCTTTCCTTAGCCCATGTAACTGCTTACATATGTGGGATCCTGATCCGGTATCTAATACCCAGGACGAAGGGGGAACTGAGAAACAGTTCTCAATGACAAACACACCCGAAGATGATGCATCAACATGCATGTTCTCCTTTTGGGCGGTGTGAGAATCCAGATATTCTCCTGTTTCCTGTTCATTCTTATAACACTTATAAGATAGAACGGGTTCAACGTTCCCCTGCACAGTATAACATGCGGGTTCGGTCAATACATCCATATTATTATCTTGATTAAGGCATGAAATGGTCGCTACCTGGAGAGAGAGAGAAGAAAACACTTTAGCGTAAGCTCATGCAAGATCAGATTGGTTATTATCTTATCTAATCAGGATGGCTCCCACTGCTTTTTATCAAATCTTCCTTCAAACCTTAAAAGGAAAGACTAGCCGGGATTAATTACACACTACAAGTTCGCCAATCTTTCAGCCAGGCCAATGTCGGTACTTTAAGGGAGGTCCCCCGTGCTTTCGCACGAACCTAATTAATGTAAACCTCGTTTTCCCAGAGGCGTAACCTCGTTAACACCTTTCTAGACACCTACTTGATCGGCTAATTGTAATGTGTAAAACTCTCCCAGGAGTAACTCTTACTCGCAGTGGGTATCGGGATCCAACTATCTCATAGAAGGTATGCAATCTCATTGCAAATTTCAACACTTGAAATTCCCGATAATGCTTTTGCCCCTAGCGATCTATGACCTTGACTAAGTCAACAAACCATAAATCGCAAGTCAAGTTCAACCCGTACATTTCCCGATTGAATTAAACCTACCCGTACGACCCTTGACTGAGTCAACAAGGCCGTGCGAATGCTCTAATCCAATCACATCTCATGTTGTTGCAGATAAACATAATTTAGCTACCATACACTATGCCTTGAGTAAGTCAACAAACATAGCATGAATACTAAATAATATCTATCTGAAATGACGGAGGGCTATGCGGGTTCTTTCAGAAAAAACCATGAGCGTAATGAACTTGATATCGTTGTAGAATCGAATGAAGTTTTGAAATGGAGTGATTTTGAGGCTTTTCTAGTTTTGCTAAAGGGGTCACTCCTAGTGAAGGGATCGTCGGCCCTTTCCTCGTCGAATGAGGTGCGGGATATATCATATATATCACTATGCAAAGCAAATCTCTTAAAAGCAATCAAAGCCAAACCGAGTGTGTAGCATCTGCCAGTTATTGCTAAAGGAGTCACTCCCGGTGAAGGGATCTCGGTCCTTTCCTCATCGAATAAGGTGCAGGGTATATCATATATACCGCTATGCAAAGCAAGAACTGTAGCTACCTGTTTTATTTAAAATTTGATTCTACAACATCTTAGGTTTCTTTTCTTTCATTAATCACATTAATGAAGTCCCATCATTTAATTACCTAAACATCACAGATAGATATGACGTACACTTATGCCATCCGCATTCGCCTCGATGTCCCCTCGTGCACCGTTAGGTTAGGTAACTAACGACAGAGCAGGGCAGGGCTAGTGCGGGTGCAAAACATAAGTAACGTCTATATAATATATCATATATACTATATAAAGTATCTATCACAGAACATCACATGATCACATCACAGATATCGCAGTAGAAGAATCATATGAAATATTGGATATACTAGGACGTCCGTGTTTTTAATACGAGCCAGTATAAAACACGGATTCCACGGTCGTGATGAATAGCCAAACCCACACCCCTAGACCCCTACGAGAGCGGTAAGCAACCCTACCAATTCTAGAGTTAGGAGACCCGGACTCGACTCCTCGAGTTGGTCTCCCACTGGACTCCAGAACCCGGTTACTTATGCTCCCCTCCTTGGGTCTATCCTAGTGCGGAAAAGTAAATAATATACAAAAGGTGACATCTTCCGCAACCTGGAAGTGCCCCAATAAAAGAATATTACATACAAGTTTTTACATGAATGAAAATGAAAAACACTCATCTCACATAAAAACCCCCGGCTATTCAAACACGACGATCCAATATAACATATCCAGCAACACATAACATCACATGTCATCAACGTAAGTAAATATGCGCATCCCAATTGTCGTTGACATATAGCAACGAAACCGGCGATATCACATATTACACTTACGGTCACAGAAAAGAAAGTGTAAAACTACAACAGTTGGAATCCGCAACCTCTTTAGACATCACATGCCTAATCAAATGAAATACTTAGACATCACATGCCTAACAGATATAAATCCTGCATTTTAGTCTCATTATCGAAAACTCTTTTCAATATCAAGTGAAACTAAAGTGCTAGACTTATAACATTCATTCAGTTATCTCATAACTGTTTGTGAATTCCAATTATTGTATCACATTCCAGATAAACAGAAAATGTTAAACTTTCCGATCGAACAGTCGAATACCCAAGTTTTCCCGATACAACTCAACACATGAAATAAGTCTAACAACATTCAGTTCGTGCCTCAGTACCAACGGTCCAGCCGTAGAAGGGTCAAGCCAACGCCTCACATGTGGCACGCCGTACTGCCCCAAACCCGAAGATTCAAAGGGCAGTTCAAGACGGTCACATAATCGAGTTAAGGTTTGTTGTCTTCTAGAGGGTCCATCGCGTTACTTGCACTACTTAGAACGTCGTTAAACTACGGAAAAATCCAACACTTGGAAATTTCCCGACAGGGGAAAAGTTGGGTATTTATATCCGGTCGAACTTTTTAACATATTCAAAAAATTATCCGGAAATACACAAAGACGAAATTTGATACCCCGATCGAAACACCGAATCCCCAAAGCAACCCCAGAAAATTCAACTCTTGAATAATTATTAAAAATACCCAGGAAAATCACCACTGGAAACTAAGAATTACTGTGTAAAATTCTTTAAATATTGAGGCCGTACGGCCGCGGATCCGCCGCATGAGCCATGCTCATGCCGCGGATCCGCGCCGGCTTAGTGGAATTAAGTTCACGAATTTCACAGTAAACCTTAGAATTTCCTGCTGATTTTTCTGCATATTTTTAATATCGAAAAACTCCAGATTTTGGAAAAAGTCCAGAGAGGATGTTTGGTTTAGGGTTTCGGGTTCGTTCGGGCTTCAAATTGCGTCTAGACTTCGCCTAAGGCTCTAGCTAGGCTCTGATACCACTGTAGGGTTCCTAGGCACACTATAGAGGTCTCACAAGGCATCAACCATGCCAATTTCAAAAATTATGGGTGCCGAGAAACCCTAATGCGGATCGTCGGCCAGATTTCGAGGCGAAACTATAAACTAGTTAACACTTTAACTAAAAGTTAGATGCTACAACCTTTGTAGATCCGGTTCTCCACTTCCTTAGCTCCACGTGGGTGTCCTCTCGCTGTCCATCATGAATCCCGAACTCACTCGTCGGCTTCATCGGAGAAACGAGCGGGCTTGGTCATCGGCTTCGTGTTAAAGACGATCTACGTCGAGGCATCATAAGTTCAAGCTCCGACTTCACAAAGTTGTGAAACTTGTGAAGAAAACAACCAAAACAACTTGTCAAGAGGTAGAGGGTGAGGAAATAGGAGGTGGGTTCACTTTAGAATTGGATTTCACTCACTTTTTCTCAAGTTGCCATTGATGGCATCTAGTTTTCTCTCTTGAAGAAGAAGGAGAAGATGAAGCTAGTTTATGATAAGTTATTTAAAATGAAAAGAAAAAATCATACTTATCATAATCTAACTAGGGTTAAGTGTAGAGAATAAACCATGGTCACTTGAGAGGGTTAGGGTTAAGCATGATGACAAGAATGGTTGTATAAGTCAAAGCTTCATGAAGCTTCAACTAGAAACAAAAGAAGCCACCATTCTTATCTAAATCATTTCCAAATATATATAAACAAATAAATAAATGGAAAAGCAAAACCCTAATAATCTCATAACCATGGTTTAATCCTTTACACTTAACCACATAATCAAGTATCATCAAACATGATACAAAAATGTGCACAAAAGCATATCACATATACAATGTGCATCAAGTGAGAAAAATCCGTATAAAGTGAACCAATACTAGTTAATGCAAAGTAATATATCAAATATATAATTATACATTAAATCATTAAATCAACATTTGATTCAATGATCCGGTCATGTCGCACATAACCGACTAGTATTCAATGTATCGATTTATCGAATCAATGATTCGATAACTAGGTCATATCGAATATAACCAATCGAAACATTTATCGCGAGAATGAAATGCGGTATCACATACACGCATTATTCTCGCTCCCGCACATATCTCATATGCGCTCCTATTTCGTTTCGCTTGAGCCAGGAAACCTCTGTGTAGGACTCTAAAGACTCGTCAATACGCCGGTAGCAGATGATGATCATATCAAGCACCCACAAGCCGCAAGCGGTCTGCTAAACGTAACGGCCATTCGGGTATTGAGCGATCAGAAGATCGACGAGCTAGCCCGCTCACACTCCTGTGAATCCAATCAGTAACACTTACCGTACAGTCCGGTCTGTTCGTCTGATATGTCGCATATCAAGTCTAGGGGTGGTATACGTCAGACTCCAATAACCGATAAGTCGTGCCGATGTGAGGCTCATAACGGGTCGAGAAACTACTGGTAACACTTACCAGCAAATCTCTGATCAGCCCTGGCCAGGGACTTCCCTGTTACGGCCAATCGAGCACAGCGCAACATCAACCCCCAATACCGAGAGAGACGAAACCCATCCTATCGCTCATTGCCTCCATGTGACTCGGGACTGTACCCAAAGACCACCGTTTTGCACGCCCTCATGGACGTGGTAAGGTGGAGATCAAAGCACAGTGGGAATCACACAAGACTCTATGACGATCTCGGGTCTACAGACTAACCTGTACAAGTGTCACCTGAGAACTGCCATCTGACGTGAGGTATAATACCATCTGGGAGTTCTCAGCGAGTCCGTCCAGTGTACCCAGTCTCTACTGAGCACCCGTATACCATCTCTGATGTCAAACACCAATGGATATGGGATCATCCATCGCCCATCTCATGGGTCGAGAAGCGTATACGCTAGTCTACACTGGTATATCGATGCCCCGTCTCGATACACCCACGACTAGGGACCATGAAGGATGTACTTATGGACTACCATGTCCCCACTAGTATGATCTGCATCATAGTCCAGGTAGTCAAGTACACATCATAAGGGCTTTATCAACATGTAACTATAAGACAGTTTAAAGAGACAAGTGTACATGTAAAGATAAAGAGTAACCAGATAGCATACTATCATATCGAGCAAGAAAGTCATCTCTATATATGTCCAAGCATCCAATATAATATACATCATATGTACAATACTGGCCTCTAGGGCATACATACAACTAACAGTAGTGAGATGGTATCAATTGATCCTGGGGAGAATCACTGGAAAGGTTCCAGGGTGATAAGAACGACTGAATGTCAGTCGCAGGCATTGTCTTTACCCTCAGTAAAGGGATGGTATGTTGAAAGAGTTCCAAGCTAGATCCCGTGGCATACTAGACGATAAAGGCTGGATACATCGCTACCAAAGATGCTACCAAAGAGGCAGTCTGGGTGTATATTAGTTCATGAGATGAACTTCGTTCCTCCCATTGTGTGACAATGGAGTTGTGGCTTATGCCAAGGAACGCCCGTCCCATCAGTGATCCAGACATATTCTAAGGCAGTGTCACCTGATCGTGGAGATGGTTGATCTCCAGGGGATCAAGGTTAGGAGAGCAGACTCAGAGGACAACATGGCGGATCCACTCACAAAGGCCTTTTCCCAGAGAGAGGCTTTTATGGATGGTTGAGTATGAGATACTACAGCCACTGCTATCAGATGGCCCTAGTGCAAGTGGGAGATTGTTAGTTATATGTATGCCCTAGAGGCCATTACTATACATAGGTTGTATATTGTAGTGGATGCTTGGACATATATAGGGATGACTTTCTTGCTCGATATGATAGTATACTATCTGGTTACTCTTTACCTTAACGTGTACATTGATTGTCTCTCTTTTACATGTTGGTAAAACCCTTAGGATGTGTACTTGACTACCTGGACTATGATGCGGATCATACTAGTGGGGACATGGTAGTCCATAAGTATATCCTTCAAAGTCCCTAGTCGTGGGTGTATCGAGACGGGGCATCGATATACTAGAGTAGACTAGCGTATACCTTCTCGACCCATACAGATGGGCGATGGATGATCCCATATCCATTGGTGTTTGACATCAGAGATGATATACGGGCGCTCAGTGGAGACTGGGTACACTGGAAGGACTCGCCGAGAACTCCCAGCTGGTATTATACCTTACGTCAGATGGCTGTTCTCTGGTGACACTGGTGCAGGTTAGTCTGAAGATCCGAGATCGTCATAGAGTATTGTGTGATTCCCACTGTGCTTTGATTTCCACCTTACCACGTCCAAGAGGGAGTGCAAAACGATGGTTTTTGGGTACAGTCCCGAATCACATGGAGGCAATGAGTGATAGGAGGGGTTTCGTCTCTTCCGGTATAGGGAGTTGATGTTGCGCTGTGCTCGATTGGCTATAACAGGAAGTCCTTGGCCAAGGCTGCTTTAGGGATTTACTGGTAAGTGTTACCAGTAGTTTCTCGACCCGTTATGAGCCTCATATCGACATGACTTATCGAGTTATTGGGGTCTGACGTTTACCAGCCCTAGGCAAGATATGCGACATATCAGACGAACAGGCCGGACTGTACGGTAAGTGTTACTGGTTGGATTCACAGGAGTGTGAGCGGGCTTGCTCGCTGATCTTCTAATCGCTCAATACCCGGGTGGCTGTTACGTTTAGCAGACCGCTTGCGGGTTGTGGGTTTTTAATATGATCATCACCTGCTGCTGGCGTATTGACGAGTCTTTAGAGTCCTACACAGGGGTTTCCTGGCTCAAGCGAAACGAAATAGGAGCGCATATGAGATATGTGCGGGACCGAGAATAATACCAGTATGTGATACTGTATTCTATTCTCGCGATTTTTGACATTGATCGGTTGTATGCGATATAGCCGGGTTATCGGATCAAGTGTTGATTCGATAAGTTGTTACTATTGATATTAGTCGGTTATATAGAATATGACCGGATCGTTAAATCAAGTGTTGATTTATTGATTTAATGTATAATTATATATTTGATATATTACTTTACATTAACTAGTATTGGTTCACTTAAGATTGATTTTCTCACTTGAATGTGCACATTGTTTATATGTGATATATGCAAGTGTACATGTTTGTATCATGCTTGATGATACAAACAAGTTGTGTGGATGAGACTTGAACCAAATCAAGGTTAAATTAGGGTTTACTATTTTCCTAACAAATAACAAAAAGAGTAAGACTTTGGTCAAAGTTATCAAGCTTCATGAATCTTGATAAACATTGACAAAGTCAACTCTTTTGTCATTTGTTCAAGATATTAGTTAACCCAACACTTAACCTAATGCTTTGGTTAATTCTCTACATGAGTTAAGCATGAGGGCTTCACTCAACCATGGTGCCATGATTAAAAGGATAAGTTTCATATTATTCTTTTAATTCTTTTCTTCTTCTTCTCCTTCATCAAGCTCACAAAAGCTTGCTAGCTCCAATGGTGCCATGAGAAAAAGAGTGAGAAATCCAATTCTAAAGTGAACCCACTTCCTATTTCTTCATCCTTTACTATTTGCCATGTAGTATAGGGTGTTCTCTTCACAATGTTTTTGACCAAGTGAAGGAATAGCTTGAGTTTGAGTCTCCCCGACGTAGATCATCTTCGGCCTCGAAGTCAATGACCTAGCCCGATCATTTCTCCGACGAAACCATCGCTAGAGACCGGGATCCGATGATCGCAGCGGAGGGACGTCAACACGAAGCTTTAGAAGTGGAGGACCGGATCTACAAAGGTTGTATTTCCATTCACTTTATAGTTAAGTTGTTAACTAGCTTGTGTTTTCGCCTATCCTCTAGTTAACGATCTAGTTTAGGATTTCTCGGCACTGGAAAATTTGAATTTGGCATGGTTGATGCCTTGTGGAACCTCTTGAGTGTGCCTAGTAACCCTACAGTGCGCTCTATGATGAGCACAGCTGAGTTACCTATTTCCTTCTGGGGCTATGCGCTGGAGACATCAGCATACCTATTGAATCAAGTTCCATCTAAATTTGTACCTACCACACCATATGAGATATAGAGTGGGAAGATGCCATATCTTAAACGAGTTAAGATATGGGGTTGTCCGGCCTATGTCAAAAGACAAAATCCGGACAAACTCGAGGCACGGTCAGTTCTTTGCAAGTTTGTGGGATATCCAAATAACTCATATGGGTATTTTTTCTACCACAGTGAGGAACAAAAAGTGTTTGTTGCTCAACATGCCACTTTTTTAGAAAAGGAATTTCTTGTAAAAGAAATTAGTGGCAAAGTGGTAGAGCTGGAAGAGGTTCCAGATACACAAACTGCAACTGAAGATTTAGTGGAACCAGAGGATTCAGTGGTTCCCAACGAACCTCAGCCTCTCCGCCAATCTAGTAGGGTTCCTCACCCACCTAAGAGATACTACGGTTTTCTCATGGATGGTGGGAGCGAGGATTGCATCATGGTTGATGATGACCCAACTAGCTTCGAGCAGGCCATCACGAGTAGGGACTCAGTGAAATGGCTGGATGCAATGCGGTCCGAGATGGAATCCATGTACACCAACAAAGTATGGACTTTGGAAGTTGCTCCTGAAGGGGTAAAACCCATTGGCAGCAAGTGGATCTTCAAGAAAAAACTTGGTGTAGATAGGAAAGTGGAGACTTTCAAAGCTAGACTTGTTGCAAAGGGTTTTCGTCAAAGACCAGGTGTGGACTATGACGAAACTTTTTCTACAGTGGCTATGCTTAAATCCATCCGGATCATTCTTGCCATCGCTGCATATCATGACTACGAAATCTGGCAAATGGATGTTAAGACCGCCTTTGTAAACAGTGATTTAGAAGAGTGCGTGTACATGACTCAGCCAGAGGGCTTCATAGATAGTGGGAGCAGCGGGAAGGTGTACAAGCTTCTTAAATCCATTTATGGATTAAAGCAAGTATCGCGGAGTTAGAACATCTGCTTTGACGTTGTTATCAAAGAGTTTGATTTCATCAAAAACGTAGATGAACCTTGTATCTACAAGAAAGTGACAGAGAGTAAGGTTGTCTTCCTCGTATTGTACGTGGATGACATACTCTTGATAGGAAATGACATTCCTATGCTGCAATCGGTCAAGCTCTTCTTATCACAAAGAGTCTCAATGAAAGATCTTGGTGATGCCTCCAGCATATTGGGAATTATGATCTATAGAGATAGATCTAAACGGATATTGGGATTGTCCCAATCCTGGTACATTGACACCATACTAAAGAGGTTTAGTATGGAAAAGTCCAAACGTGGGTTTTTACCCACGATCTCAGGGCTCACTCTCTCCAAAGAGATGTCTCCCAAGACAGATTTGGAGAGAGCTCGCATGCAAGGGATACCCTATGCTTCGGCAGTAGGCTCTATCATGTACGCGATGCTATGTACCAGACCCGATGTAGCATACTCACTAGGTGTAGTGAGTAGGTATCAAGCTGATCCTGGAGAGAGTCACTGGACAGCTGTGAAGAGCATTCTCAAGTACTTGCGAAGGACTAAAGAGATGCTCTTGGTGTATGGTAACGGAGAACTCCAAGTGGAGTCCTTTACCGATTGGAGCTTCCAGAGTGATAAGGACGACTCTAAGTCGCAGTCGGGATTTTTCTTTAACCATTACGGAGGGGCGGTTAGCTGGAAGAGTTCCAAGCAGGAAACCATGGCAGACTCGACAATGGAGGCTGAATACATCGCTGCCAACGATGCTGCCAAAGAGGCTGTCTGGATCAAGAAGTTCATTATAGAACTTGGAGTGGTTCCATCCATTGAGCATCCAATACCTCTGTATTGCGATAACAATGGAGAGGTGGCTTTAGCCAAGGAACCCAGATCCAATCAGTTATCCAGGCATATTCTGAGGCGATATCACCTGATCCGGGTGATAGTTGATCGCCGGGAGATCGAGGTCAGGAGGGTTGACACGAAGAACAACACTGCGGATTCACTCACGAAGGCCATTTCCCAGATACAGTTTGAGAGACTCTTCGGGATGCTCGGTATGCGATACTACAGCAGCTGGCCCTAGTGCAAGTGGGAGATTGTTAGTTGTATGTATGCCCTAGAGGCCAGTATTGTATAGATGATGTATATTATATTGGATACTCGGACATATATAGAGAGGACTTTCTTGCTCGGTATGATAATATCCTATCTGGTTGCTCTTTACTTTAACATGTATACTTGTCTCTTTATACTGTTTTATCGTTACATGTTGGTAAAGCCCTTAGGATGTGTACTTGACTACCTGGACTATGATGCGGATCATACTAGTGGGGATTGGTAGTCCATAAGTACATCCTTCAAGGTCCCTAGTCGTGGGTGTATCGAGACGGGGCATCGATATACCAGTATAGACTAGCGTATACGCTTCTCGACCCATGAGATGGGCGATGGATGATCCCATATCCATTGGTGTTTGTCATCAGAGATGGTATACGGGTGCTCAGTGGAGACTGGGTACACTGGACGGACTCGCCGAGAACTACCAGATGGTATTATACCTCACGTCAGATGGCAGTTCTCTGGTGACACTTGTGCAGGTTAGTCTGTAGACCCGAGATCGTCATAGAGTCTTGTATGATTCCCACTATGCTTTGATTTCCACCTTACCACGTCCATGAGGGCATGCAAAACGGTGGTTTTTGGGTACAGTCCCGAGTCACTTGGAGGCAATGAGTGATAGGAGGGGTTTCGTCTCTCCCGGTATTGGTTGATGTTGCACTGTGCTCGATTGGCCATAACAGGGAAGTCCCTGGCCAGGGCTGATTTAGAGATTTACTGGTAAGTGTTCATAGTAGTTTCTCGACCCGTTATGAGCCTCACATCAGCATGACTTATCGGTTATTGGGGTCTGACGTTTACCACCCCTAAACTTGATATGCAACTTATCAGACGAGGAGACTGGACTGTACGGGAAGTGTTACGGGCAGGCTTTTACAAGAGTTGGAGCGGGCTTGCTTGCTGATCTTCTGATCGCTCAATACCCGGGTAGCCGTTACGTCCAGCTAGTACCGCTGACGGCTTGTGGGTGCTTGATGTGATCATCAACTACTGCCAGCGTATTGACGAGTCTTTAGAGTCCTACATAGAGGTTTTACTGGCTCAAGCAAAACGAAATAGGAGCGCATATGTGATATGTGCGAGACCGAGAATAATGCGTGTATATGATACTGTATTCTATTCTCTTGACTTTTTGTATCGATCGGTTATATATGATATTGCCGGATTATCGAATCAAGTGTTGATTCGATAAGTCGATACAATCGATGTTAGTCGGTTATATGAGATATGACCGGATTATTAAGTCAAGTGTTGATTTAATAATTAAGTGTATAATTGTATATTAGATATACTAGTTTACATTAACTAACACTTGTTCACTTTAAGTTTTTCTCACCTGAACACAACTTTAATATATATGTGATATATATTAAAATGTGTTTTCTTTTAGTATCATGGTTGATGATACAAATGACATGGGTGTACAAGTCATACACCATTCTATTTTTTATGGTGGGTTATAATTATTTAAGATAATTAAAAAATTGGTGGAATTTTGGAAAGAGCATGAAGCTTGTAGAAGCTTGCTTTTCTTTGACAAAGTCCACTACCTTTGTCTTCACCTTAGATTTTTTATTAACCTAACCATTTAGATTAGCTATGGTTATGGCTCTACAAGAGTTAGTATATGATACTCACTCACCATGGTTAGCCTTCTCAATTAATTATTAGCCTCATCTCTTTCTTTACTTCATCTTCTTCTTCATTTGTTAAAAGAAAAAAGCTTGCTAGGGTTTGATCAAAAGTGAGAAAGCTTGTGAGAAATAAAATTCTAAAGAGAACCCACTTCCTATTTCTCCATCCTCTACTAGACTAGAACTTTAGTTTAGGGTGTTTGCTTCATTAATTCTCAAGTTTGTGAAGTAGTAGCTTGAGTTGGCATCCCCTCGACGTAGATCATCTTCGGCCTCGAAGACTTCAAGCAAGGACGTGTCTTTCGCCTCTTGAAGCCATGCAAGGGTCCGGGAGAACCACGATCGCTGCGAAGGGACTTCAACAAGGAGATAAAGAAGTGAAGGACCGATCTACAAAGGTTGTATATCGTATTCACTTAGTTGTAAACATAGTTTACTTGCATATGAAACCCTAATAATCGGGCATGTTTGATGCGTTGTAGAAACTTGTTAGTGTGCCTAGTAACCCTACATTTTTAGGAAGCCAGAAGAAATTTGGGAATACAAGCCCATAATACGGCCACGGAACCGCAGCAGAACATGCGTGTTTGCAGCGGTTCCACGGTCGAAGTGGGTCTTTGTGCACAAACTTTCTTCTGTTGCTCTACAATTTGGAAATGTGATTTCTGGAATGTTTAGTTTATGGCCCAGATTTGTTTGACTGCTGGATTGCACTTGGGGCCAATACGGAAAGTTTTTTGTCGATCGAAATTTAAAATGCGTGAGTTTCAGTGCATACATTACTATCTGCGACCGTGAATGTCATTAGAGCGGTATAACCCGTCTAACTGCTATATTTTCTATTAGACGGGTTTGCGAACATGACATTCACGTTGATGTTCTGTGTTTGTGCTGAGGTTGTGGTTGGTTTGTCGTGGTGGATAGCTTGCGGTACAATGGTAGTAGTACAGTTAAGATTCATTTGTACATTTGTTATTGCGGGGCGAGCGTCCGACATGCGGACAGCTGTTACTACCATGTTGTATATTATTTGATTGGGGCATCACTGGGTTAAGGTTGATGTCACCATTATACATATTATTTTTCTTTTTTGTACTAGGTTTACCCTATGGAGGAGTGCTCGAATAGCCGGGTTCTAGAGGTCAACAAGCACGCATCTCATGGCGTTGAGAAGGATGGGGCTTCACTCTAGAATTGGCAGGTTATTCGCTGCAATCGTAGGGGGTATAGTATGACCCGCGAAGGGGCCCAAGTTACCGGATTCCGTGAAGTGCTGGGTGGCCCATTCACTTTGTTGATTGGGGTTGCCTCACATCTGGGATTGGCGGGTAACATTCTGCGCTCATAGGGGTCCAGGTTTTCATTACATGGGCTATCCATATGATAGGGAATGTCGGGAGTCATTTGCGGCTCAAATGAAACCCGAGGCTCCAAGATTATCCACCATTCTTTGTTGCTTGCTGAGATTCTGTGATGTTGCTTATATCATGTCTGGGAAGAATGTTATATATATTTACATATATACCAGTAGATGTTGTATATATTTTACACCCGCGCTAGACCAGCCCCCGCTCTCCCGTTAGTTAAGTAACCTAACGTTGCATGACGGGGCCCCGTGGCGAATGCAGATGGCATATACGTATATTGTATTTTCGTTCTTTTCTGGTGTGATAGGTTTAATTAATGGGACTGCATTAATTTTGATTAATGCAAGAAAAGAAACCTAAAAGATGTTGTTGGAACAAATTTCGAAAAAATACAGTTATATTCTTTCGCTTTGCATGGTGGTATTCGGTCATGAATATCCAACACCTCATTCCAGGAGGCAAGAGCCGAGATCCCTTCGTGGGGAGTGACCTCTTGAACGAAAGCTTATACTGTAGATTACTCAGTTTTCTTCACAACCACAAGTTTTCAAAAGCGGAGCCTAAACCACTCCTTTTCAAAATTGCTCAGGTTCCTTCAACGATATCAAGTTCATTACGTTAAAGTGTTTTTCGCCAAAAACCCAGTCGTAGCCCTCTGTCATTTCCTATGAGTATTACGTAATATTCGTGCTGCGTTTGTTGACCTTGTCAAGGCATAGTGAACAGTAGCTGGGTAGTGCTTGTTTATAGCACATGATGTGATTAACTAGGATAGTCACATAGCCTTGTTGACCTTGTCAAGAGATTATGCGGGTGGGTCTAGGGTAATCAAGATAATGACAGGTTGAACTTGAGTAGCGATTTATGATTTGTTGACCTTGTCATGATCATAGGTCGTTAGGGGCAAAAACCACATCGGGGGTTTCAAATATACATGAAACTTGCTAGTGTTGAATACCTTCTGGAGTGTGGTGACTAGAGTGGATTCCATCTAGGTTATCATGCAATGATAGTTGGATCCCGATCCCACTGATGAGTAGGATTACTCTTGGGAGATTATTTCATTTAACAATCAATACTATAAACCGAGTAGGTGTCTAGAACGGTGTTAGCGGGGCTATGCCTCCAGGGAAAAGAGGTTATATAATTAAGGAACTTCGCGAAAGCGTAGGAAAATCACCCTCTAATTACCGACACTAGCATGGCCAAAAGGTTAAGCAAGTATTGTAACGTGCGATTAATCCTGACTAATTCTCCTTTTAAGATTTGATGGAGAATTCGAGGAAATAGTGGGAGCCATCCTGATTAGATAAACCAATAACCAATCTAATCTTGCAAGAATGCATGCTAAGTTTTTCTTTTCTCTCTCTCTCTCCAGGTAGCAACATTTTCACGCCTTAATCAAGATAATAAAATGTATCGCTTGACCGATCCGAATTCTTATTTGGGGATAGGGAAAGTCGGTTCGGCTCTAACTTATAACAGCAGTCATGAGTACGAGCAAGGGAAAGAGGATTTCTTGAATTCCTTGATGACCCCAACGAAGAAGAAGCATATTATTGCATCTCCTTCAGGTGTTCTTGTTGTTGAGAACTGTTTTTCGGTAAGTCCTACCTCCTGGGTACTAGATACCGGATCAAGATCTCATATCTGTAATTTATTGCAGGGACTGAGAAAAAGTAGGATGGTTGGACCCGGTGATATGTCCCTCAGAGTAGGGAATGGAGCATAAGTTGATGCTGCTGCCGTCGGTGAATATCATCTAGTATTACCAAATGGCAATACTATGATTTTAAACAATTGCTACTATGTACCTTCCATGGTTTGCAACATCATAACAATTTCTTTACTTGATAAAAATGGATATAAGTTTGTTTTTGATAGAAATATCATGAACATTTAGCTTAATCAGGTATTGGTTACAGAAGGTACACTGTATAATGGTATCTATGTTCTAAATCAAAATACAGTTTTCAATATACAAGACACACGTAAGAGGAAGAGTCCAGAAATGAACGAATCCTACTTGTGGCATTGTAGACTTGGTCATAACGGAGAGAAAAAACTAAATAAGTTGCATAAAGAAGGATATTTGAATATGTTCGAATTTTCATCTTATAAAACTTGTCAGTCTTGTCTCAAGGGAAAGATGACCAAATCTCCGTTCACTGGATACGGAGAAAGAGCAGCTGAGCTCTTGGGACTCATACACAGTGATGCGTGTGGTCCAATGTCTATACATACAAGGGGTGGGTTCTCGTACTTCATCATATTCACTGACGATCTCTCTTGGTTCGAATATGTGTAACTTATGAAACACAAATCTGAACTTTTGAGAAATTCAAAGAATTCAGAAACTAAGTAGAGAACCGTAGTGGAAAAAGTATCAAGATCCTCTGGTCAGATAAAGGAGGGGAGTACTTGAGTATGGAATTCCTAGAAAACCTAAAAGAGAATGGAATTCTCTCTCATCTTACTCCCCCGTATACACCATAGCATAATGGAGTATCAGAGTGAAGGAATCGTACCCTATTGGATATGGTTCGCTCCATGATGAGTAGTGCTGAGTTGCATCTTTCATTCTGGGGATATGCACTTCAAATAGCGGCACATCTGTTGAATCATGTTCCATCCAAATCCGTGCCTAAGACACCATTCGAGATATAGAATAGTAAGAGACCATATCATAAAAATTTAAGATATGGGGTTGTCCGGTTTATGTTAAAAAACATTATCCGGACAAACTTGAGGCACGATCAGTTCTATATAAATTTGTGGGATATCCAAAGAATGGTTATGGATATCTATTCTACCACACTGAGGAACAGAAGATGTTTGTATCTCGCCACGCTACCTTTTTGGAAAAGGAGTTTCTTGCAAAAGAAACTAGTGGGAGTACAGTAGAACTGGGAGAAATTCTTGAACCACAAAATGTCACTGAAGATTTAGAGGAACCACTAGATTCGGTAATACCAGACAAACCTCAGCCACTCCACGGATCTAGTAGGATTTATCATCCGCCAAAGAGATTCTACGGTTTTCTCATTGACAGGGATCGAGAGGATTCCATCTTCGAAGAAGATGATCCTACTAGTTTCAGGAAGGCCATTATGTAATACCCCAGGTGGAGTTGGGGATGAATACCACCTACATCGTGAGAAGTGAGATGTTATCCTGTATTGAGGTTGGGATGTAACCGATACGGATACACACGAGGACCCACTGTAGAACAATGGGGAGTATCGAATTCCATTCCTAAAGAGGGCACGATCAGGACAATAAATGGAATGATACCGCTCCTATAACATGGAGGCGCCTTTTGGATGAATAGGAACTCCGGAGTTTGAAGAACTCCGTAGTTAAGCATGCTTGAGCTAGGGAAATTCTGGGATAGGTGACCTGCTGGGATGTAGCCCCGTTCTTGAGTCCAGTTCATTCAAAGGGACAAAACCGTGCGGTTTAGACCAGAGCGGACAATACCATCTGTGTTTAGGGGTGGGTCGTGACACATTATCAGTAGGGACTCTGATAAATGGCTGGATGCTATGATATCTGAGATGGAGTCCATGTACACCAATAAACTGCGGACCTTGGATATTGCTCCACCTAGGGTAAAACCCGTTGGATGCAAATGGATCTACAAAAGGAAATTTAGTGTAGATGGGCAGGTGGAAACCTGTAAGGCTAGAATCAATGCAAAAGGTTTTCGTCAAAGACCAGGAGTGGACTGTGACAAAACCTTTTCTCCAGTGGCTATGCTCAAATCCATTCGAATCCTACTTGCCATCGCTGCCTTCCATGACTATGAGATCTGGCAGATGGACGTAAAAATGGATTTTCTAAACGGAAGTTTGGAAGAGTGTGTTTATATGGATCAGCCGGAAGGTTTTGTAGACAGTGGGAGTAGCGGGAAGGTGTGCAAGTTGCTCAAATCCATTTATAGATTAAAACAGTCATCGCGGAGATGGAACATCTGTTTTGATGAAATAGTCAAGGAATTTAACTTCATCAAGAATGAGGATGAGCCTTGTATATATAAGAAGATTGTAGGACGAAATGTCGTATTCCTAGTCTTGTACGTGGACGACATTCTTTTGATAGGAAATGATATTCCTATGCTACAATCGATCAAACTGTTCTTGTCACAAAGGTTCTCCATGAAAGACCTGGGTGAGGTCTCGTACATTCTGGGGATTAAGATCTACAAAGATAAATCTAAGAGATTATTGGGACTTTCGCAATCCAGGTACATAGATGTAAGTCGATGTACAACACCCCACGACTTGCGGGGAGGCGGAAATATGAAAAACGATCTTGTTTATATGCTAAACATCGACTAACCGCATGAATCGAAGCTAAACGATAACTAACATCAAACATAGAAGTTCTAAAGTACTATGTAAAGGGATTATACCTAAAGAATCGTGTCCTTCGTCTTTACGAACTCCACCTCCTCCTCGGCCTTCTCAAGGTAGTAGACGATCCACCACGAGAGCTTAACTCCAAGCTTTGCCTCTAAACTTGAGGCAACTAGGTATCTTTAAGTGCTAATCAAAGTACCTAGATGAAATAGAGTATGGTTATTGATTAAGTAGTCTAACTAATCCTTGTACTCAACACATGAGAGAGGAGGATTAGGGTTTGAAGAGAGAGAGCTTGAGGAGAGAGAAGATGAACATAATAATGAGAAGAGAAAATGAGTTATCATAATATATATCAAGCATTTTATTTTATCAAGAAAAGAACAGAAAATGATTTACAACCATGTTTGATAAATATCTTGTGGTGATTCATCTCCATGAGTCATTAAGTAATTATGAAGCATTAATGACATGGATGAATCATCCATATGACTCACTAATCCCATTCAATGTATATGCCACCTAAACCTCCTTAGTCACCATCTTCTAGAAGCTTCTCGCGCAATTACGAGAACGCCCCTCCTATCCGTGAAAACACGGAAAAACTTTAGACTGTATAAATCCAATAACCAGATACTAGTAACTGGCTTAAACCAAAGCCGACTAGTAAAAACTGTCCGAAAGTCGTACGTGCGAAAACACACGTATGCGTCCGAACCCTTGTCGTAAAACCATACGACCTCTATATCGTTTCGCCTGGAGTAGGGAAACTCTCTGCGTGGGACTCTAGAGACTCGACTACTACGCTGGCAGTGGGTTTAACCACAGACCGCAAGCGGCACTAGCTATACGTAACGGTCCCCAGGTAGATGTCGATAAGAAGGCCGATGAGGAAACCCATCCGAACTCCTACTGAGTCTGATGTGACAATCTCCGTACATTCCGGTCCGTTCGTCTAAGACTATCGCATATCGGGCCTAGGGAGGCGGCAAGCGTCAGTCCCCTAATAGCTGTATAAGTCGTGTCGGAGCGAAGCCCATTACACCCTGAGAAACTACTGGAACCTACCAGCAAATCTCGCTTGCCCTGGCCAGGGACTTTGCGTAATGGCTCTCTGACACAGTGCGATATCAACCCCCAATACTGGGAGAGACGAATCCTGTCTAACCGCCACTGCCTCCAAGTGCTCGGGACTGCACCCAACTGCTACCTGTTTGCACGACTCCTTTGAGCCGTGGTAGGGTAGCAATCTAAGAACAGTGGGACACACTCGAGGCGAAGCAGCAGTGTCAAGTCTGCGGACTATGCTGTACTCATGTCACCTGGGAACTGTTTACTGACGACTGGTATAAAACCATCCAACAGTTCCCTGTGAGTCCTGTCCGGTGTACCCGTAACCCAACGAGCACCTGCATACTATCTCTAGTACGACGTATTGACGGCTGTGGGACAGACCATCTCCCCAACTGGGATGAGAAGCGTACACACTAGTCTACTCCGGAGTATCGATGCCCTGTCTCGATAATCCAACGACTAGGAATCTGAATAAGGATGTGCTTGTACACTACCCAGCCCCCACTAGTGTGACTGCCATCACAACGCTGGTAGTCAAGCAAGATCCTACGAGCTCTATCAATACGTATACTAACATATTAAGATAGAAAAATCAAGTAGCATACTACCATGTTTAGCAAGACTGTTATATACATGTGAATATCCCAAGCTTCCATTAAGTAATATACAAACTAGTATGATACAATAATGGCCCCTAGGGCATATACACTAACAATCTCCCACTTGCACTAGGGCCATGTACTGGCATATCGAAGACCGATGATCTCGAGTAGCCTCTCGAACTGAATCTGAGGTAGGGCTTTTGTGAATGGATCAGCAATGTTCTCTTCAGAAGCAGCTCTCCGAACCTCGATCTCCCGACGATCAATGATCTCCCTGATCAGGTGATACCGCCTTAAGATGTGTCTGGACTTCTGATGGGACCTTGGTTCCTTCGCTAAAGTTATAGCTCCGTTGTTGTCGCAATACAGAGGTATTGGATCAGCTATGGTAGGAACCACCTGAAATTCTGTTAGGAACTTCTTCATCCAGACTGCTTCTTTTGCGGCATCGCAAGCAGCTATATACTCCGCTTCCATCGTCGAGTCAGCAACGGTGTCCTGCTTGGAGCTCTTCCAGCACACCGCCCCTCCATTGAGGGTAAAGACATAACCCGACATAGACTTGGAATCGTCCTTATCACTCTGGAAGCCGGAATCAGCAAAGGCCTCCAACCTGAGGTCATTTCCGCCGTAAACCAAGAACATCTCCTTAGTCCTTCTCAGGTACTTGAGAATGTTCTTTACTGCTATCCAGTGCTTCTCCCCTGGGTCTGACTGATACCGGCTTACCACACTCAGTGCGTAAGCTACATCTGGTCTGGTGCACAACATCGCATACATTATAGAGCCTACCGCAGAAGCGTAGGGTATAATAGACATGCGTTCCTTTTCCAAATCAGTCTTGGGAGACATCTCTTTGGTGAGGGTGATTCCGTGACAAGCCGGTAGATTACCGCGCTTAGAATCTTCCATACTGAATCTTTTCAGTACAGTGTCGATATACCTGGACTGCGAAAGTCCCAACATCCTCTTGGATCTATCATGATAGATCCGGATCCCCAGAATGTAAGAGGTATCACCCAGGTCTTTCATGGAGAACCTGTGTGACAAGAATCCTTTGACAGATTGTAGAATAGGAATGTCATTTCCTATCAATAGAATGTCATCCACGTACAAGACGAGGAATACGACACTTCTGGCTACAACTTTACTATATATGCACGGTTCATCTGGATTTTTGATAAAGTCATATTCTTTGACTGTTTCATCAAAACAGATGTTCCAACTCCGCGATGCCTGCTTTAGTCCATAAATGGATTTAAGCAGCTTGCATACTTTCCCGCTGCTCCCACTCTGATTGAAACCCTCTGGCTGATCCATATAGACGCACTCTTCTAAATTTCCATTCAGAAAAGCCGTCTTTACGTCCATCTGCCAGATTTCATAATCATGGAAGGCAGCAATAGCAAGAAGGACCCGAATGGATTTGAGCATAGCCACTGGAGAAAAAGTTTCGTCATAGTCCAAACCAGGTCTTTGACGAAAACCCTTTGCAACAAGTCTAGCCTTATAGGTTTCCACCTGTCCATCTACACCAATCTTTTTCTTGAAGATCCATTTGCATCCTATGGGTTTTACCCCATCTGGAGCAAAGTCCAAAGTCCATACTTTGTTGGTGTACATGGACTCCATTTCGGTCCGCATTGCATCTAGCCATCGTACCGAGTCGCCGCTCTGGATGGCCTGCTGAAAGTCAGTAGGTTCATCATCATCTATGATGCAATCCTCTCTATCCCCATCTATGAGAAAACCGTAGTATCTCTCAGGCGGATGAGACGGCCTACTACTCCTGCGGAGGGGTGCGGGAATGTCCTGTTCTTCTTGAACTACCAGTTCTACCAAACTTTCAGTATTAGTTTGTGGTTCTGGAATTTCTTCCAGTTCTATTTCGCTCCCACTTGATTCCTTTTCTAAAAACTGATGTTCTAGAAAATGGGCATTACGAGAAACAAATACCTTTTGTTCCTCTGCGTAATAGAATAGATATCCTCTGGAGTTCTTTGGATATCCCACAAACTTACACTTTACTGATCGTGCTTCGAGCTTGTCCACATGATGCTTTTTAACAAAAGCTGGACATCCCCAAATCTTTATATATTGTAGATGGGGTTTCTTCCCGCTCCACATCTGATATGGAGTGGTAGGCACAGTCTTGGTAGGAACCATGTTCAAAAGATATGCCGCTGATTCTAGCGCATAACCCCAGAAAAATCGCGGTAACTCAGCATAACTCATCATGGATCATACCATATCCAATAGGGTTCGATTCCGTCTCTCCGATACACCATTATGCTGTGGAGTGTATGGAGGAGTAAGCTGAGAGAGAATTCCTTTCTCTTTTAGGTAACCTAGGAACTCGGCACTCAAGTATTCACCACCTCGATCAGATCTAAGTGTCTTGATACTTTTGCCGGTTTGGTTTTCTACTTCATTCTTATACTCTTGGAATTTCTCAAAAGCCTCGGATTTATGTTTCATCAGATAAATGAATCTGTATCTTGAGTAATCATCCGTGAAAGTAATGAAATAGGAAAAACCACCTCTTGCATGCGTAGACATTGGACCACATACATCGCTGTGTATGAGTCCTAAGAGCTCGCTCGCTCTTACTCCATGTCCAGTAAATGGAGTCTTTGTCATCTTTCCTTTGAGACAAGATTGACAAGTGTCATAAGTTTGATATTCGAACGAGTCCAAATATCCTTCTCTATATAACTTAGTCAACCTTCTCTCATTGATGTGATCCAGTCTACAATGCCATAAGAAAGCTTTATTTAAATCTGGAGACTTTCTTTTTAATGTGTTCTGGACATTGAAAATTTGGAGTTGGTTTAAAACATATATACCGTTATTTAGTGTACCGGACCCAATCAAACCATGATTAAGGTGGATGTTAACAACATCTCTTACAAACGTGAAATCATAACCTTTATTTGATAACAAGGAAACTGATATGATATTACACGTTAAGCTTGGTACAAAAAAACAGTTATGTAAAACCAAAATGTGTCCACTCGTCAATCCTAGGTGATAATCCCCGACGGACGCAGCTCCCACGCTAGCTCCGTTAGCAACCTTTAGGGTCATATCACCTTCCTTCAGCACTCTACGGTTTCTCAGTGCCTGCAATGAATTGCAAATATGAGATCCTGATCCGGTATCCAATACCTAGGAAGTAGAGTTAATTGACAGACAATTCTCAATTACAAACACACCTGAAGTCGAAGCCACAGCTTGCTTCGGTTCCTGGTTCTTGGCGTTTCACGCCTTGCAATCTTTCTTCCAATGCCCTTTCCTGTGACAATGGAAGCACTCATCCTGGCCCACTATTGGTACCGCAAACTTTTTCTTTCCCTTCCCTCCCACCTTACTAACACCTCCTCTAGGTTTGGTGGCGGCCTTCTTCTTCCTTCCTTTGGCCCTAGCCTTAGACCCGGAAGAAGATGCACCGCCAACAAACATAGCGGGTGTTTCCCTTGTCTTCTGCAAGGTGCCCTCTGCACTCCTTAACATGTTCAGGAGTTCCGAAAGTTCAACTTCTTTTCTTTGAATGTTGAAGTTCAGGATAAACTGGGCGTAGGTGTAAGGAAGGGACTGGAGAATAAGGTCTGTATAGAGCTCATTATCCAAAGTCGTCCCAAGGTCTGCGAGCTCTTCAATATAGCCGATCATCTTTAGGACATGTTCTCCTACCGATGACCCGACAGCCAACCTCGCTCGAAACAAGTTCTTAGAGGTCTCGTATCTTGCTATACGAGATTGCTCTCCATAAAGTTCCTTTGTATGGAGAAATATGCCATTTATTTCCATATCATCGTGCCTCCTCTGATGTTCGTTGTTCATCGAGGCAAGCACGATGCACTTGGCTTTCGCGCAATCTAAATCCCAGGTTTAGCGGATTTCCTTATCCGCATTACTGGATTTGGGACCAGGGACAGCAGGTGCCGTAGCGGTGAGGACGTACCCTAATTTGTCATAGGTCAAAGCCATTTTGACATTCCGCAGCCAATCTTTATAGTTTGGCCCAGTCAGTATATTTTTCTCTAAAAGTAACTTAAGTCCAGTCATTTTCAGGGTCGCTGCAAATAGGAGAGAGAGAAGAAAACTCTTTAGCATGATACTCTTGCAAGTTTAGAGTGGTTTTTAGTTTATCTAAACTGGATGGCTCCCACTGTTTCTCGAATCCTTCCTCAAACCATAAAAGAAGAATTAGCCAGGACTATTCTCACCGTACAATACTTTCTTAACCGTTCAGCCAGGCTAGTGTCGATACTTCGAGGGAGGTTTTCCAACGCTTTCGCGAAGTTCCTTAATTAAATAACCTCTTTTCTCTGGGGGCGTAACCCCGCTGACACCTTTCTTGACACCTACTTGGTTTATAGCATTGGTCGTTAAGTGACGAATCTCCTGATAAGTAGCATATACTCACAGTAGGATCGGTATCCAAATATCATTGTATGATAATGTTGAAGGAATCCTACCAACATTCATCAAACTCCAAATGGTATGCAACTCTTTGCAAATTTCAGTTTCTTTAGAAATTCCCGATATATATTTTTTTGCCCCATGCTCTTATGACCTTGGCGTTAGGTCAAAATGTCATAAGTCACATTTAAAGTTCTACCCATCATTATCTTGTCAATTTGAACCCATCCGTATATATCCTTGACGTTCGGCCAAAATGATAATACGACTGTCCCAAACTAACTCATCTATCTATGCAACAAATGAATACCCAGTAGCTACCAAACACTATGCCTTGGCGTTAGGTCAAAATACATAGCTTGAATACTACTGAATACCCAGATGAAATGACGGAGGGCTACGAATGGTTTTGGCGAAACCGTGAACGTAGTGAACTTGATATAACCGAAGGAACCTGATAGCTTTTAAAAGGAGTGGTTAAAGCTCCGCATTTAAAAATATCTGTTTTTAAAATTAACCGAGTGGTTTCTTTTAAATTGTTCCAACGATTAAACTTTTTGGTTTATTTTCTTTGCATTATAAATAATGCGTCCCATCATTAACCTATCATTGCAGAAAACAACGAAAATACAACGTCCTCTTATGCCATCCGCATTCGCCACGGGGTCCCGTCATCACTCGTTAGGTTACTTAACTAACGACAGAGCAGGGGCTGGGCTAGCGCGGGTGTAAAATATAAGTGACGTCTAAATAGCTATCATATACAGATATTGTACATTCGTCAGACGCAATAATAGGCATTCCAGATCACATATGAACTTTATTGGATTTGCAAGCAATCCGTGTTTGTTTTGAGTCTGCAACAAAAGACGGATTACACAGTTGTGATGAATAGCCATTACCCTACCCAAGACCCTAACGGGTACGGCAAACTACCCGCCCGGCAGTTTGTGCACCCCACCTTGGGTCTGTCCTAGGAGCAAAAACAGTAAAATGAAATAATACAACGGTGGCTACAACCGCAACCTGGATGTGCCCCGCAAAATTGTTAGTTATATGTATGCCCTAGAGGCCATTACTATACATAGGATGTATATTGTAGTGGATGCTTGGACATATATAGGGAGGACTTTCTTACTCGACATGATAGTATGCTATCTGGTTGCTCTTTACCTTAACGTGTACTCAGATTGTCTCTCTATTACATGTTGGTAAAGCCCTTAGGATGTGTACTTGACTGTCTGGACTATGATGCAGATCATACTAGTGGGGACATGGTAGTCCATAAGTACATCCTTCAAAGTCCCTAGTCGTGGGTGTATCGAGACGGGGCATCGATATACCAGAGTAGACTAGCGTATACCTTCTCGACCCATACAGATGGGCGATGGATGATCCCATATCCATTGGTGTTTGACATCGGAGATGATATACGGGTGCTCAGTGGAGACTGGGTACACTGGACGGACTCGCCGAGAACTCCCAGATGGTATTATACCTTACGTCAGATGGCAGTTCTCTGGTGACACTGGTACAGAGTAGTCTGTTGACCCGAGATCGTCATAGAGTCTTGTGTGGTTCCCACTGTGCTTTGATTTCCATCTTACCACGTCCAAGAGGGCGTGCAAAACGGTGGTTTTTGGGTACAGTCCCGAGTCACATAGAGGCAATGAGCGATAGGAGGGGATTCGTCTCTCCCGGTATAGGGAGTTGATGTTGCGCTGTGTTCGATTGGCTATAAAAGGAAATCCCTGGCCAGGGTTGCTGAGATTTACTGGTAAATGTTACCAGTAGTTTCTCGAATTGTTATAGACCTCATATCGACACGACTTATCGAGCTATTGGGGTCTGACGTTTTCCACCCCTATGCGAGATATGCGACATATCAGACGATCAGACCGGACTGTACGGTAGTGTTACTGGTTGGATTCACTGGAGTGTGAGCGGGCTTGCTCGTCGATCTTCTGATCGCTCAATACCCGGGTGGCCGTTACGTTTAGCAGACCGCTTGCGGCTTGTGGATGTTTGATATGATCATCATCTGCTGCCGGCGTATTGACGAGTCTTTAGAGTCCTACACAGAGGTTTCCTGGCTCAAGCGAAACGAAATAGGAGCGCATATGAGATATGTGCGGGACCGAGAATAATGCGTGTATGTGATACCGTATTTCATTCTGGCGAACAATGTGTCGAATGGTTGTATGCGATATAACCTAGTTATCGAATCGAAGATTGATTCGATAAATCGATACATTGGATATTAGTCGGTTATATGCGATATGACCGGATCGTTAAATCAAGTGTTGATTTAATGATTTAATGCATAATTATATACTTGATATATTACTTTGCATTAACTAGTATCGGTTCACTTTAAATGGATTTTCTCGCTCGGATGTGCGCATTATATATGTGATATGATTTTGTGCACATGCTTGTATCATGTTTGATGGTGCATGTAAAATTGGTTAAGTATAAAGAATTAAGCCTTGGTTAATGAAATGGTTAGGGTTTATTATTTGCTTATTTATTTATTCATTCATTTATCTATTTCTTTTTGGATGAAAAGAATGAGAAAAGAAAACAAATGGTTGCTTTCTTAGAAGCTTCTTCAAGCTTCATGCAACTTTGACCAAAGCAACCATTCTTGTCTTCTTCTCTAACCCTAACCATTCCACCTAACTAAAGTTAATTCTCTACACTTTACCATGGTTAAAGTTATGATAAGTATTATATTTCTTTTCTATTTTAATTAACTTCTCATAACACTTTCTTCTTCTTCTTCATCTTCTTCAATGAAGAAAGCTTCACTTCATCAATGGTGGATTGATGAAAAGTGTGAGAAATCCAATTCTAAAGTGAACCCACTTCCTATTTCTTCATCCTCTACCTCTTGCCAAGTAGTAGAGTGTGTTTCCTTCACAAGTTTTCTTGAATTGGTGAAGTGGGAGCTTGATCTAGCGATGCCTCGACGTAGATCATCTTCGGCATGGACATCGACGACCTAGCCCGCCTATTCTCCGATGAAGCCGACGCTAGAGCCCGGATTTTGATTTGGACAGCGGAGAGGACTTCATCACGGAGCCGTGGAGGTGGAGGACCGGATCTACAAAGGTTGTATTTCCGTATTCTCTTAGTTTAGTGTTAACTAGTTTCTTTTGTCGCCTAGAAATCTAGCCAACGATCCGTTCTAGGGTTTCTCGGCACCGTTTAAATTTGAAATTGGTATGGTTGATGCCTTGTGAGACCTCATTAGGGTGCCTAGGAATCCTACAGTGGTATCAGAGCCTAGCTAGAGCCTTAGGCGATGGGTAGACGAAGCTAGAGATCCGATCGAACCCCGAAACCCCAATCAAAACGCCTCTCTGTACATTTTTCAAAACTGTTGAATTTTGTGAATTAAAAATATGCAGAAAAGTAAGCAGGAAAAACTAAGAATTACTGTGAAGTTTGGGCCCCTAATTCCATAATTCGACCGCTGAACCGCGGCCAAACCAGGGGTTTGGCGGCGCTTCCGCGGCCCAAATTTGGACTTAGTCCCTCAAATTTCATATATTTATTCTTAGGTCCTTTCTTGGCAATTTTTTTTGTGAATTTTTTAATTCCACTCAAATGTTGAGTTTTCTAGGGTTTTATTGGGGATTCGTTAATTTGATCGGATAATTTAACTTCGTTTATGTTTTTCCGGATATTTTAGAAACTGTTAAAAAGTTCGACCGGATATAAATACCCATTTTTTCCCCTGCCAGGAAATTTCCAAGTGTTGGATTTTTCCATGGTTTAACGACGTTCTAAGTAGTGCAAGTAACGCGATGGTCCCTCTAGAAGACAACAAACCTTAACTCGATTATGTGACCGTCTTGAACTGCCCTTTGAACCTTCGGGTTTGGGGCAGTACGGCGTGCCATATGTGAGGCGTTGGCTTGACCCTTCTACGGCTGGACCGTTGGTACTGAGGCATGAACTGAATATTTTTAGACTCATTTCATGTGTTGAGCTGTATCGAGAAAACTTGGGTGTTTGATTGTTCGATCGGAGAGTTTAACATTTTCTATTTATCTGGAATGGGATACAATAATTGGAATTCACAAGCAGTTATGAGATAACTGAATGAATGTTATAAACATAGCAGTTTAGTCTCACTTGATCGGTTGCCACGGAATTTTGATGCGATCAAAAGTCCGTCGCAATCACGTAGCGTACGCGGATACTCGCCGGATAAACTTATTAGACAGTTACATCCCTTAGCCCCGACCAAGTGACTGTAAGAGAACCCCGTCGCCGAAAGCATCCGTTCGGGTGCTCGCGGTAGCGGTGTTCCGCCTTGGTGCACTTCGTCGACGGTATCGGGGGTGTGACCGTCTACTGAAGTTTGCGACGAGCATTCGATCAGGATGTCGGGAATCTTGTTGAATTACCCGACTTGGTATTGAAAAGTGTTTTCGATTTTGAGACTAAAATGCAGGGTTTATAATTGTTTGGCATGCGATGTCTAAAGAACTCATTTGGTCAGGCATGCGATGTCTGAGGTGGTTGCGGATTCCAACTGTTGTAGTTTTACACTTTCTTTTCTGTGACCGTAAGTGTAATATGTGATATCGCCGGTTTCGTTGCTATATGTCAACGACAATTGGGATGGGCATATTTACTTACGTTGATGACATGTGATGTTATGTGTTGTTGGATATGTTATATTGGATCGTCGTGTTTGAATAGCCGGGTTTTTTTTATGTGAGATGAGTGTTTTTCATTTTCATTCATGTAAAAACTTGTATGTAATATTCTTTTATTTGGGGCACTTCCAGGTTGCGGAAGATGTCACCGTTTGTATATTATTTACTTTTCCGCACTAGGATAGACCCAAGGAGGAGGGCACAAGTAACCGGGTTCTGGAGTCCAGTGGGAGACCAACTCGAGGAGTCGAGTCCGGGTCTCCTAACTCTAGAATTGGTAGGGTTACTTGCCGCTCTCGTAGGGGTCTAGGGGTGTGGGTTTGGCTATTCATCACGACCGTGGAATCCGTGTTTTATACTGGCTCGTATTGAAAACACAGACGTCCTAGTATATCCAATATTTCATATGATTCTTCTGCTGCGATATCTGTGATGTGATCATGTGATGTTCTGTGATAGATACAGTATATAGTATATATGATATATTATATAGATGTTACTTATGTTTTACACCCGCGCTAGCCCTACCTCGCTCTGTCGTTAGTTACCTAACCTAACGGTGCACGAGGGGACATCGAGGCGAATGCGGATGGCATAAGTGTACGTCATATTTATCTGTGATGTTTAGGTATTTAAATGATGGGACTTCATTAATGTGATTAATGAAAGTAAAAGAAACCTAAGATGTTGTAGAATCGAATTTCAAAATAAAACAGGTAGCTACAGTTCTTGCTTTGCACAGAGGTATATGTGATATATCCTGCACCTTATTTGATGAGGAAAGGACCGAGATCCCTTCACCGGGAGTGACTCCTTTAGCAATAACTGGCAGATGCTACACACTCGGTTTGTCTTTTGATTGCTTTTAACAGTTTTGCTTTGCACAGCGGTGTATATGATATATCCTGCACCTTATTCGATAAGGAAAGGACCGACGATCCCTTCACCGGGAGTGACTCCTTTAGCAAAACTAGAAAAGCCTCAAAAGCACTCCATTTTAAAATCATTTGATTCTACAACGATATCAAGTTCATTACGCAATAGCTTTTCAGAAAAACCTGTCGTAGCCCTCCGTCATTTCAGATATGTACTGGTTAGTATTCGTGCTGCGTTTGTTGGCCTTTGTCAAGGCGCAATGTGCGGTAGCTAACTGGTGCTTATCTGCTTATGCATATGATGCAGATTGAGTTAGGGTAGTCGTGCGACCTTATTGGCCTTTGTCAAGGGCCGTGCGGGTGGGTTTAATTCAATCAGGAAATGACGGGTTGAACTTGACTTGCATCCTATGGTTTGTTGGCCTTTGTCAAGGTCATAGGAGGTTAGGGGCAAAATATTATCGGGAATTTCAAGTGTTGAAATTTGCAATGAGATTGCATACCTCCTATGAGATAGTTGGATCCCTATACCCGCTGCGAGTAAGAGTTACTCCTGGAAGAGTTTTACACATTACAATTAGCAGATCAAGTAGGTGTCTAGAAAGGTGTTAACGAGGTTACGCCTCTGGGAAAACGAGATTTACATTAATTAGGTTCGTGCGAAAGCACGGGGGACCTCCCTCAAAGTACCGACACTGGCCTGGTTGAAAGATTGGCGAACTTGTAGTGTGTAATTAATCCCGGCTAGTCTTTCCTTTTAGGGTTTGAAGGAAGATTTGATAAAAAGCAGTGGGAGCCATCCTGATTAGATAAAATAATAACCAATCTATTCTTGCAAGAGCGCACGCTGAGTGTTTTCTTCTCTCTCTCTTCAGGTAGCGACCATATCACGCCTTAATCAAGATAATAATACGGATTATTGACCGAACCCGCTTGTTATACTGAGCTGGGGAACGTTGGTCCCGCTCCAACTTATAATTGTTATAAGACAGAGCAGGAAATTGGGGATTACCAGAATTCCCGTGCCGCCCAAACGAAGAGAGTGCATGCTGATGCATCATCTTCGGGTTTGTTCATTATACAGAACTGTTTCTCAGTATCCTTTACGTCCTGGGTATATGATACCGGATCAGGATCCCAGATATGTAATCTGTTACATAGGGCTACAGATAGGTAGAGAACTGAGAACGGGTGATAAGTTTCATGAGGCAGAAAACGGGGCAAGAGTTGCAGCCAAGTCTGTTGGTCACTGTCACCCTGTATTACAATACATTGATTCTGAACGAATGTTATTAGATACCGAACCTGATATACAAAATCATATCTGTCTCTTTATTAGTAAAGAAACGGTAAAATTTTGTATTGTTGGATAATGTTTTGAACATTTCCTATATCAAAAGTTGATCGGTTCAGGCATGTTATCTAAAAGCGTTGATGTTCTAAATCAAACTACAGTTCTTAGTATACAGAACACACACAAGAGGAAGAGTTCAGAAATGAACGAATTCTTCTTGAGGTATTGTAGACTAGGTCATATCAATGCGACCCGACAAGCTAAGTTCCACATAGATGCATATTTAAATCTGTTTGAATTTACATCTTATGAAACTTGCCAGTCATGTCACAAAGATAAGATGACCATAGCTCCGTTTACTGAAAACAGAGAAAGAGTTAGTAAACTCTTGGGATGATACATGTTGATGTATGTAAGGTCCCTAGTCTACACATACCAAGACCGGTTCTTTGTACTTCATTACATTCTCTGATGATCTCTTTAGATTCAGACATATGTTCCTGTTGAAACACAAGTCCGAACCTTTTGAGATATTCACAGAATATAAGCTAGAAGTAGAGAACCAATACGGGTATAAGTATTATGTCCTATGATGAGATCAAGGAGGAGAATACTTGAGCACGGAAATACTGGACTATTCTAAAGGAGAATGAGATTCCCTCTCAGCATTACTCCTCCGTATACACCATTGCACGATGGTATGTCGGGGCGGAGCAGATACACCCTATCTGATATGGTGTGCTCTATGATGAGTACTACTGAGTTATCTATTTCCTTTTGGGAGTTATGCACTTGAGAAGCTGCATACCTATTGAATAGGGTTCCAATCAAATCAGGTTCCTACCGTTTCATATGTGATATGGAAAGGGAAGAGCCCATCTTTTAAGCTAGTTAGGATTGGGGTTGTCCGGGCTATGTTTAAAAACAAAATCCGGACAAGCTCGAGGCAAGGTCTGTTATGTAGAACTGGAAATGTTCCAGCTATACAAACTGCAGCTGATGATTTGAAAGAACCAAAGGATTCAATAGTTACCAACGAAACTCAGCCTCTCCGCCGATCTAGTAGGGTTTCTCACCCACCTGAGAGATACTTCTGTTTCTCTATGACAGTGGGAGCGAGGATTGCATCATGAGATGATGACCCAACTAGTTTCGAGCTGGCCATCAGGAGTGGGACTCTGTAAGAATGGCTGGATGCTTAGTGATCTGAGATGGAATCCATGTACACCAACAAAGTATGGACTTTGGTTGCTATATCTGAAGGGTTAAATCCCCATCAGGAGCAAGTATATCTTGAGAAGATTACTTGGTGTAAATGGAAAAGTTGAGACTTTCAAAGCTAGACTTGTTACAGTTTTTCGTCATAGACCAGGCGTGGATTATGATGAAACCTTTTCAAGTGGCTATGCTTAAGTCCATCCAGATCCTACTTGCCACGGCTACATACCATGACTATGATATCTGGCGGTTGGGTGTCATGACTGCTTTTCTAAATGATATTTTAGAAGAGAACGTCTATAAGTACACAGCCAGAGGGCTTCGTAGACAGTGGGAGCAGCGGAAACGTGCACAAGATGCTTTATAGGATAAAGCAGGTATCGCGGAGTTGGAACATCTGTTTTGATGTGTTAGTCAAAGAGTTTGACATCATCAAAATGGTAGATGAACCTTGTATAAACAAAAAGGTAGTAGGGAGTATGGTGATGATCCTCGTAGAGTACGTGGATGACATACTCTTGATAAGAAAGGAGTTTCCAATGCTATGCTCGGTCCATCTCCGCTTATCATAATGATTCTCCATATAGGATCAAAGTGATACCTCCTAAATCCAAATGGATGTTAGGATACTCACTAGTTGTAGTAAGATGGTATCAGTTGATCCTGGGGAAATCACTGGAAGTGTTCTAGGGTGATAAACACGACTGAATGTCAGTCACAGGCATTGTCTTTACCCTCAGTAAAGGGACGGTATGCTGGAAGAGTTCCAAGCTAGAAACCGTGACATACTAGACGATAAAGCAGGATACATCGCTACTAAAGATGCTACCAAGGAGGATGTTTGGGTGTATATTGGTTCATGAGATGAACTACATTCCAACCATTGTGAGACAATGGAGTTGTGGCCTATGCCAAGGAACGACGGTCCCATCAGTGATCCAGACATATTCTAAGGCTGTGTCACCTGATCATGGAGATAGTTGATCTCCAGGGTGATCGAGGTTAGGAGAGTAGACTCAGAGGACAACACAGCGGATCCACTCACAAAGGCCTGTTCCCAGAGAGAGATTTTTATGGGATGGTTGAGTATGAGATACTACAACCACTGCTACAGATGGCCCTAGTGCAAGTGGGAGATTGTTAGTTATATATATGCCCTAGAGGCCATTACTATACATAGGATGTATATTGTAGTGGATGCTTGGACATATATAGGGAGGACTTTCTTGCTCGACATGATAGTATGCTATCTGGTTGCTCTTTACCTTAACGTGTACTCAGATTGTCTCTCTATTACATGTTGGTAAAGCCCTTAGGATGTGTACTTGACTGTCTGGACTATGATGCAGATCATACTAGTGGGGACATGGTAGTCTATAAGTACATCCTTCAAAGTCCCTAGTCGTGGGTGTATCGAGACGGGGTATCGATATACCAGAGTAGACTAGCGTATACCTTCTCGACCCATACAGATGGGCGATGGATGATCCCATATCCATTGGTGTTTGACATCGGAGATGATATACGGGTGCTCAGTAGAGACTGGATACACTGGACGGACTCGCCGAGAACTCCCAGATGGTATTATACCTTACGTCAGATGGCAGTTCTCTGGTGACACTGGTACAGAGTAGTCTGTTGACCCGAGATCGTCATAGAGTCTTGTGTGGTTCCTACTGTGCTTTGATTTCCGTCTTACCACGTCCAAGAGGGCATGCAAAACGGTGGTTTTTGGGTACAGTCCCGAGTCACATGGAGGCAATGAGCGATAGGAGGGGATTCGTCTCTCCCGGTATTAGGAGTTGATGTTGCGCTGTGTTCGATTGGCTATAACAGGAAATCCCTGGCCAGGGTTGCTGAGATTTACTGGTAAGTGTTACCAGTAGTTTCTTGAATTGTTATAGACCTCATATCGACACGACTTATCGAGCTATTGGGGTCTGACGTTTACCACCCCTATGCGAGATATGCGACATATCAGACGATCAGACCGGACTGTACGGTAGTGTTACTGGTTGGATTCACTGGAGTGTGAGCGGGCTTGCTCGTCGATCTTCTGATCGCTCAATACCTGGGTGGCCGTTACGTTTAGCAGACCGCTTGCGGCTTGTGGATGTTTGATATGATCATCATCTGCTGCCGGCGTATTGACGAGTCTTTAGAGTCCTACACAGAGGTTTCCTGGCTCAAGCGAAACGAAATAGGAGCGCATATGAGATATGTGCGGGACCGAGAATAATGCGTGTATGTGATACCGTATTTCATTCTCGCGAACAATGTGTCGAATGGTTGTATGCGATATAACCTAGTTATCGAATCGAAGATTGATTCGATAAATCGACACATTGGATATTAGTCGGTTATATGCGATATGACCGGATCGTTAAATCAAGTGTTGATTTAATGATTTAATGCATAATTATATACTTGATATATTACTTTGCATTAACTAGTATCGGTTCACTTTAAATGGATTTTCTCGCTCGGATGTGCGCATTATATATGTGATATGATTTTGTGCACATGCTTGTATCATGTTTGATGGTGCATGTAAAATTGGTTAAGTATAAAGAATTAAACCTTGGTTAATGAAATGGTTAGGGTTTATTAATTGCTTATTTATTTATTCATTCATTTATCTATTTCTTTTTGGATGAAAAGAATGAGAAAAGAAAACAAATGGTTGCTTTCTTAGAAGCTTCTTCAAGCTTCATGCAACTTTGACCAAAGCAACCATTCTTGTCTTCTTCTCTAACCCTAACCATTCCACCTAACTAAAGTTAATTCTCTACACTTTACTATGGTTAAAGTTATGATAAGTATTATATTTCTTTTCTATTTTAATTAACTTATCATAACACTTTCTTCTTCTTCTTCATCTTCTTCAATGAAGAAAGCTTCACTTCATCAATGGTGGATTGATGAAAAGTGTGAGAAATCCAATTCTAAAGTGAACCCACTTCCTATTTCTTCATCCTCTACCTCTTGCCAAGTAGTAGAGTGTGTTTCCTTCACAAGTTTTCTTGAATTGGTGAAGTGGGAGCTTGATCTAGCGATGCCTCGACGTAGATCATCTTCGGCATGGACATCGACGACCTAGCCCGCCTATTCTCCGATGAAGCCGACGCTAGAGCCCGGATTTTGATTTGGACAGCGGAGAGGACTTCATCACGGAGCCGTGGAGGTGGAGGACCAGATCTACAAAGGTTGTATTTCCGTATTCTCTTAGTTAAGTGTTAACTAGTTTCTTTTGTCGCCTAGAAATCTAGCCAACAATCCGTTCTAGGGTTTCTCGGCACCGTTTAAATTTGAAATTGGCATGGTTGATGCCTTGTGAGACCTCATTAGGGTGCCTAGGAACCCTACAAAAATAATATTACAACAAATTACATTTACATCAAATGAATTAAATAATAACCCATCACATAACCCCGGTTATACATCACAACAGTCCAACACAGTTCATATACACAAACAGATAAAATCCATTACAGAAATGTGCAACCCCCTGCCAACCGACATACTAGCAGTTAGGGGAGGTTTACGAACACATTATACAAACACAGATATAATCCAACAAGCAAATACCGTATAATTTCGATCGATTAAACACATTTAATTTTTCTCCAATACTTCTCTGTAAATCTGAAACCTGAGCAAAAATTAAAAATTCCAGAAAATACCAAATATCACAGAGAACCAGCACAGGAAAATTGGGCTTGTGAATCGGCAACTCGGCGGCGGAATCGCGGCGGATTGGGGCGATGCGCCGCGGTTCCGCGGCGGTTTAGTCGATTCGCGAGCCCAGTTTTCCTGGGTGTTCTAATACTATCATTTTGGGCTTTCTGAACCTGCCTGAAAAATTTTTGGACTTCATTTAAAAATCGACAGAAACCATGATATCGGGGTTTTCCGGTTTTGGTTTTTTCCGTTCGAAATTCATACAATTTTGCAAGCGAGTTATTTATTGTTTAGCGAGGCTCTGATACCACTGTAAGTCGATGTACAACACCCCACGACTTGCGGGGAGGCGGAAATATGAAAAACGATCTTGTTTATATGCTAAACATCGACTAACCGCATGAATCGAAGCTAAACGATAACTAACATCAAACATAGAAGTTCTAAACTACTATGTAAAGGGATTATACCTAAAGAATCGTGTCCTTCGTCTTTACGAACTCCACCTCCTCCTCGGCCTTCTCCAAGTAGTAGACGATCCACCACGAGAGCTTAACTCCAAGCTTTGCCTCTAAACTTGAGGCAACTAGGTATCTTTAAGTGCTAATCAAAGTACCTAGATGAAATAGAGTATGGTTAGGGATTAAGTAGTCTAACTAATCCTTGTACTCAACACATGAGAGGAGAGGATTAGGGTTTGAAGAGAGAGAGCTTGAGGAGAGAGAAGATGAACATAATAATGAGAAGAGAAAATGAGTTATCATAATATATATCAAGCATTTTATTTTATCAAGAAAAGAAAAGAAAATGATTTACAACCATGCTTGATAAATATCTTGTGGTGATTCATCTCCATGAGTCATTAAGTAATTATGAAGCATTAATGACATGGATGAATCATCCATATGACTCACTAATCTCATTCAATGTATATGCCACCTAAACCTCCTTAGTCACCATCTTCTAGAAGCTTCTCGCGCAATTACGAGAACGCCCCTCCTATCCGTGAAAACACGGAAAAACTTTAGACTGTATAAATCCAATAACCGGATACTAGTAACTGGCTTAAACCAAAACCGACTAGTAAAAACTGTCCGAAAGTCGTACGTGCGAAAACACACGTATGCGTCCGAACCCTTGTCGTAAAACCATACGACCTCTATATCGTTTCTCTTGGAGTAGGGAAACTCTCTGCGTGGGACTCTAGAGACTCGACTACTACGCTGGCAGTGGGTTTAACTACAGACCGCAAGCGGCACTAGCTGTACGTAACGGACCCCAGGTAGATGTCGATAAGAAGGCCGATGAGGAAACCCATCCGAACTCCTACTGAGTCTGATGTGACAATCTTCGTACAGTCCGGTCCGTTCGTCTAAGACTATCGCATATCGGGCCTAGGGAGGCGGCAAGCGTCAATCCCCTAATAGCTGTATAAGTCGTGTCGGAGCGAAGCCCATTACACCCTGAGAAACTACTGGAACCTACCAGCAAATCTCGCTTGCCCTGGCCAGGGACTTTGCGTAATGGCTCTCTGACACAGCGCGATATCAACCCCCAATACTGGGAGAGACGAATCCTGTCTAACCGCCACTGCCTCCAAGTGCTCGGGACTGCACCCAACTGCTACCTGTTTGCACGACTCCTTTGAGCCGTGGTAGGGTAGCAATCTAAGAACAGTGGGACACACTCGAGGCGAAGCAGCAGTGTCAAGTCTGCGGACTATGCTGTACTCATGTCACCTGGGAACTGTTTACTGACGACTGGTATAAAACCATCCAACAGTTCCCTGTGAGTCCTGTCCGGTGTACCCGTAACCCAACGAGCACCTGCATACTATCTCTAGTACGACGTATTGACGGCTGTGGGACAGACCATCTCCCCAACTGGGATGAGAAGCGTACACACTAGTCTACTCCGGAGTATCGATGCCCTGTCTCGATAATCCAACGACTAGGGACCTGAATAAGGATGTGCTTGTAGACTACCCAGCCCCCACTAGTGTGACTGCCATCACAACGCTGGTAGTCAAGCAAGATCCTAAGAGCTCTATCTATACGTATACTCACATATTAAGATAGAAAAACCAAGTAGCATACTACCATGTTTAGCAAGACTGTTATATACATGTGAATATCCCAAGCTTCCATTAAGTAATATACAAACTAGTATGATACAATAATGGCCCCTAGGGCATATACACTAACAATAGAGACCGTACTAAAGAGATTTACTATGGAAGATAACATACCCGCTTTGCACGGAATCACCCTCTCCAAAGAGATGTCTCCCAAGACTGATGAGAAGAGGGTTTCCATGAGTGTTATACCCTACGCTTCGGTGGTAGGATCTATAATATGTGCGATGCTATGTACCGGACCAGATGTAGCATACGCGCTTGGCGTGGTAAGCCGGCATTAGTCAAACCCGGGTGAGAATCATTGGACGGCTGTGAAGAACATTCTCAAGTACCTAAGAAAGACTAAGGAGATGTTCTTAGTATACGGTAATGAAGATCTCAAGGTCGAATCCTTTACCGATTCAAGATTTCAGAGTGACAAGGATGACAGCAAGTCTGTCTCAGGTTTTGTGTTTACCCTCAATGGAGGGGCAGTGTGTTGGAGGAGCTCCAAACAGGACATCGTCGCAGACTCGACGATGGAGGCTGAATACATTTCTGCGAACGATGCCGCAAAAGAAGCGTTATAGATGAAGAAGTTCATTACTAAACTTCAGGTTGTTCCGTCCATTGTTGATCCGATACCTTTGTATTGCGATAACAATGGGGCTATAGCTTTAGCGAAGGAACCACGGTCCCATCAGAAATCCAGACACATCTTAAGGCGGTATCACCTTATCAGGAAGATCATAGATCGCCAGGAGATCGAGGTCCGGAGAGTGGATACAAAAGACAACATGGTGGATCTATTTACAAAGGCCCTCCATCAAGCGCAGTTCGAGCGACTTTTTGAGAAGTTGGGTATGCGGTACGCCAACAGCTAGCCATAGAGCAGACGATGGGTATTCGTTACGCCAATTGCTGGCCTTTTGTGCAAATGGGAGATTGTTGGATATGTATGACCTAGAGGCCATTATTGTATATGTATACATGTGAAAGTCGACTTTAGCACCACCATGAGGTTCTAGAGGCATCAAGCATGCCAAATTTTAATTTTTATTCGGTGCTAAGCTAGATTAACAAGATCTTTACTATATTATTAGGGTCTGCCTTTGTGATGTGATGAACTAAAGAGAAGAAAAGAGCATACAACCTTTATAGTTAGAGTCCTTCACTTCACATACTCCGTGTATTCCCGCGACTCCACTAGGCTCCACTTGAGGCTTTGGACGAGCTTCCTCCGATGACCTTCGTGCCGAAGATGATCTACGTGAAGTCCCTCCACCTCAAGCTACTTCTACACTAAACTCTTTAGCGTAGTAAACACGCTACACTCGATCGCTAGTAAAATGTAGAATGGTGAAGTAGGGGATGTTAAAAGCTCACAAGTTTGTGTTCAAGCTTCATGGTTCACATCACATGTGAGGGTTGAAGCTTGAACTATCGTAATTGAGGAAGAAGAAGAAGCTAGAGAGCAACCATGGGAGCAACTCAAGAAAAAAATGGCTAGGTGTTGAGAATGAGCAAAGAATGAAATGCAACTCTTGACCCCCACTCATTCAAGCATGGAATTTTGCAATATAAAATTGCAACCATGCTTGAATAGTGAGTCAAGATGAATAAACAAATATAACTGTCATGCTTTCAACCATGCTCTCAATTTACACCTCATTTCTATTTTTCTCAAAAATAGAAAATCAAGCCAAGCTTCATTATTATATATATATATATATATATCATATATATTAATATATATATAATGAAGAATAATTAGTGAGCTAATGATATTAGTTAAGATATAATTATATCATATATACTATATATCACATTATTAAATCGACACTTGATTTAATAATTCGGTTATATCACATATGTCCGACTAATATCATTTATCTGTATATCACATTATCAAATCAACACTTGATTCAACAATCTGGTTATATCACATATAACCGAACGGATAACAGATAACTTCTAGATTACAATACGGTATCACATACACGCATTTAGTCAGGCCCACATACATATCACATATGTGTCCTACTTCATTTCGCTTGAACCAGGAAACTTCTGTGTGTGACTCTAAAGACTCGTCAATACGCCAGCAGTAGATGATGATCACATCAGTCACCTACAAGCCGTCAGCGGTACTAGCTGGACGTAACGGCTACCCGGGTATTGAGCGATATGAAGATCAACAAGAAAGCTCGTCCATACTCTCCATGAAGCCTATCAATAACACTACCGTACAGTCCGGTCTCTTCGTCAAATATGTCGCATATCATGTCTAGGGGTGATAAACATCAAACCCCAGTAACGTGATAAGTCATGCCGATTTCTGGCCTATAACGGTTCGAGAAACTACTGATAACACTTATCAGTAAATCTTATAAGCAGCCCTGGTCAAGGACTTCCAATTATAGCCAATCGAGAATAGCGCAACATCAACCCCCAATACCGGGAGAGACGAAACCCCTACTATCGCTTATTGCCTCCATGCGACTCGGGACTGTACGCAAAATCCAGTTGTTTGCACGTATCCTTTGAGCGTGGTAGGGAGGAAATCAAAGCATAGTGGGAGTTGCATAAGACTCTATGACGATCTCGGCTCTAAGACTAACCTGTACCAGTGTCCCCAGAGGACTGCTATCTGATGATTGGTATACTACCACAAAGGAGTCCTCGGCGAGTCTTTTTCGGTGTACCCATTCTTCAATAAGCACCTGTGTGCAATCTTTGATGTCATACACCAATGGTTGTGGGATCAACCATCATCCTCTAAGGGACAAGAAACATACACACTAGTCTACTCTGGAATATCGATGCCCTAGTCTCGATATTCCCTCGACTAGGAACAGATTAAAGGATGTACTTTTGGACCACCCTGGCTCCACTAGTATATGATCTCATCATAGTCCAGGTAGTCAAGTATATATCCTAAGGGCTTTATCAACATATGAGAGCAAGACAGTAAAGAATACCAGTCAACATGTTAAGATAAAGAGTAACCAGATAGCATATTATCATGTCGAGCAAGAAAGTCCTCTATATATATGTCCAAGCATCCACTATAATATATTGATAAAGACTTGATACAGGAGTATGCTATTATGGTTTGACTTTATCTTAAAATGTGCATATGTTATACTCGTATTACATATAGCGGTTAGATGTTGATAAAGCCCGTAGGATCTTGCTAAACTACCAGTGTTATGATGGTGATCATACTTGTGGGAGCTGGGTAGTCCATAAGCACATCCTCAAATGGTCCTTAATCGCGTGAGTATCAAGACTGGGTATTGATACTCCAGAGTAAACTAGTGTATACATTTCTAGACCCCGACAAGGGGCGGTGGTTGGTCCCGCAGCCATTGGTCTGATCCACCTAAGATCATATACAGATGCTCACTGGGTGTGAGTACTCTGGACGGACTCGCCAAGAACTTCTAGATGGTAATATACCAATCGTCAGATGGAAGTTCTCAGGAGACATATGTACAGGTTAGTCTTCGAACCTGAGATCGTCATTTGTCTCGTGTGAGTTCCCACTATGCTTTGATCACTACCCTATCACGGCTCTACTGAGTCGTGCAAACAGGTTTTGGTTGGGTACAGTCCTGAGGCATAAGGAGACAGTGAGTGATTGTTGGGGATTCGTCTCTCCCGGTATTGGGAGTCGATATTGCACTGTGTTCGATTGGTCAGGAACATAAGACCTTGGCCAAAGCAATTGGGATTTACAGATAGGTTGATCAGTAGTTTCTCGGATTGGTCCTAAGCCACATCAGCACAAATTATCGGATTATTAGGGTCTGACATTTACCACCCATAGACCCGTTATGCGATACTCTTAGACGAAGAGACCGGACTGTACGGAGATTTTCACGGATAGGCTCAGTAGGAGTTCGGACGAGTTTGCTCACCGGCCTTCCTTTTTCGACAGGTACCTGGGAATCCGTTACGTGCAGCTAGTACCGCTGACGTGCTTGTGGTTAAACCCACTGCCAGCATCCTGTTGAGTCTTTAGAGTCCCACACAGAGGGTTTCCCTGTTTCGGGCGAAACGATATAGAGGCCGTATGGTTTTACGGCAGGGGTTCGATCATATACGTGTACTAGCTACACGCATCATGATTCAGACGGATAATACTGGTGGGCTTTGGTTTAAGCCGGATCCCAGTATTATATTGTTGGATTATTTTCGTCTCTTTGTATTCATATTTTTGGGAATACGAATACGGGTATGTATATATGGTGAGGGGTATTCTTTTAATTTTATAAGGGTGCTTCTAGAAGAAGACACCTCATTTCTTGTTTAACCATTTTTCATCAATGGTTAATGAGATGGAGGTATGAAGTGTTGATTGTGCATTTAATGAAGCATGGCTACTTGGTGACTCATGCTTTATTATTGAAGTATGCTTGATTCATTGTTTATGAATTATTGGTTTGCTTCAATAATATACAAGACTTAGCCATTCTTCATTCATTCTAACTTCAACACCTCTCTCCTCCAAAGCTCTTTTCTTCATCCTCAAACCCTAATAGTCTCATGTGTTGAGAAACATAGGGTTAGTGAGACAAATCAATTCATCATCACTCTCTATATCATCTAGGGTACTTAGATTAGCATTTTAAGTACCCTAGTTACATCGGTTTAGAGATAGGAGCTCAAAGTACACACTCTCGGGTGGATCATCTTTGACTCGTGGAGGCCGTCGATCAAGCGAGATTCGTACATCCTTTGAGGAGCTAAAGGAGAGGAGTGAAAACCCAAAGGACTTGATTCATTAGGTATAAACTTCAATCATAGTAGAGAAGTCCTTTGCTTTCTAGTTAGTTTTATGGTAGATCCGGCATATGGGTTATTCTAGCGCCAGTTTTAAAATGTAGAAAAAAAATTGTTTCGCAAACGGCCATGGATGATGGACAGTAACCAACAGTTACTGTCATGAATCTGGATAGTGGAAGAGGCATTACTAGGAATACCTGGCCACCCCTTCGAAACATTTTTCATGTTTCAGTTTTACTATGCGGTGTTAATTGAAAACTGTTTTCCCAATTAGATTCTGACTCCAAGGTATGTATTTACCAGACTTGATTCTCGCATCTGTATGGCGTTACAGATACTGGGGGTAAGATATTGGGAATTTGGTGATTAGATCCTCAATATATCAGAATTCTTTATAATTGGTGATATTTGAGGAAATCGCCTGGATTTTGCCTAATGGCAAATATTTGGTTTTGAATATCCGTTGTTATGCACCAATTTCAAACTGATATATCTATACGTTTATTTATAAAGTGAGATATAACTTTTTGAAATTATGTTTATGACATTTACCTATATCAGTTCATGGTTAGGTAAGGTGCATTCAACAACGGTGTAATTCTTCTTAACCATAGCACAGTTTTCCACCTACGACATACAGGGTTTGAGTTATTGAACTCAGAGGACTTATGCAAAGTATTGTATGTTGTCCGAGGTCCATTAGGACAAAGGTGTTGGTACTCGTACTATATTCCGTTCACTTATGACTTTTCTTGTTTTAGACATGCATTTTGTTGAAATATAAGGTCTAAATTTTGAGAAGTTATAGGTATAAGGATAAAGTAGAGAACCATATGTTGCAAGTATCAGGATTCTTTGAGGTGATCGCAGTTGTAGATACTTATGCTAGGTATTCCGTCGTATGTAATATAATTGAGAACTTGCTTCTCTTTCAGGTTACTCATCCGTGGGTGTGCTCCTTGATGAGTAATGCTACATGGCCTTCTTCCATTTAGTCAATATGCACTGGAAGCAGCCTGCTTGATTTTTGAATCTGGTTCCAATTACATTAGTGCCTTTATTTCTATATTGGATATAGAATGGATTCATATCTTAACGATGTTAAGGTATATAGAGTAGTCCGGCTTATACTTAAAACCACAATCTGGATAAACTCAAGGCACATTTCAGTAATGGTAGTTTGTGGGTTATCCCAGGCTTTGACGAGGGTTTACATTCTACCATTTGGAGCATCAATAGTTATATTGTTCTTTACTCGCCACCTGTTTTAGTAAAATGAATTCTTTTCAGAAAACATTAGTGGGAGTATGGTAGAACTGGAAGTGATTCCAGAACCACAAACGGTTACTAAAAATTTAGTAGAACCTGAGGATTCAATTGGATTCGACAATCCATTAGCCGTTCCACAGATTTGGTGGGTAAGCTCAGCCACCCGAGAGGTACTTTGGTCTCCTCAATGACGGTGACAGGGAGGTTTTGATAATCCAAGCTTGCCACTATTGTTGTCCTAGACTATGAGATCTGGCAGGTGGATGACTATAACATCATTCTAAATTAGCTTTAGAAGTGCACGTGTATATGACTCTGCCAGAGGGTTGTTGTAGTCAGTGGGTGCAGTGGAAGTAGCTTATGTCTATTTATAGACTAAAGCATGTATAGCGGAGATAGATCATCTATTTTTGATGTGACAGTCATAGAGTTTGACTTCATCAGAATAACAGATGGACCTGGCAAGAAGGTAGTAGGGAGTGATGTCCTGGTATTTGGATGACATGCTCTTGATAGGAAGTGATCTTCCTATACTACGATCGGTTATACTGTAGTTGTCACAAGGTATTTCTCTACATAGGATTTAGATAAAATATCAGGGATTCTGGTCACTAGATCTATGGTTTTAGATCTAGATTTGGGAAGTGTCCCGATTCGAGTACTTTGAGACTATTCTAAAGTGTTTTAGAATGGACGAATCCTGGCGTGGTGGTATACCCGCAGGTGATGGAGTCACCCTCTCTAAAGAGATGTCTTCTAGACTGATGAGGAGAGGGATTTGCATGATTGGCATATCTCTTGCTTAGGCAATTGAGTGAATCATGAGATGTCAAGTACCACACCAGATATTGCTTTTGAACTCGCTGTAATAAGCATATATTAATCCAATCCTGGAGAAACATTAGGAAGCAGTTATGAACATAAGAGGATGTTCTTGGTATATAGTAATGGCAGCCTCCTTCAGGAGGCGGCTATCATTTCAGGCTTCCAAGGTGACCTGGATGACAGAGTGACTGTCAGAGTTAATGTTTACCCTTTTCTGAGGGGCAGTATGTTGAACAGGTGGTCCAAGCGGATACTGAGGATGGCATGGCGCAGGATACTGATTAAATTCAGTGGAAGATACCGTATAAGAAGTTTGTTGGATTTAGAATTCATTCAAGAACTTGGACCCATCAGATGTCCAGACAAATTCTAAGACCGGTATCGCTCATTTCGGGAGAAAGTATTTCTCCGCGAAATTGAGATATAGAGAGATAAAGATAGAAACATTGGAGCAGATCCACTCATTGAGGCTAATTCTCGAACGCGATAGTTTCGCAAACAAGCTTTGTGAGATTGATTTGTAGAGAAGTTGGGTGTTCGGTATCACACAGGCTGTGAGTATACGACACTGCAATAATTAGCCTTAAGTGCAAGTGGGAGATTGTTACATATAGTGCCCTCAAGGAAATTATTGTAATCACAGGCAGGTGATTATGATGATTGTGGAAGGACCTATACGGGTAGAACAGTCTTACTCGAGATGATAGTATTCTATCTGGTTTTTCTATATCATCATGTACATGCATTATGTGGTATTACAGATCACTATTACATGTTGATAGAGCCCATAGGATTCTTGCTTGACTAACAACATTATGATGGCGATCATATATGTGGGAGCCGAGTGGTCTATAAGCATATCCTTAAATGTCCCTGGTCGAGAGAGTATCGAGACTGGGCATCGATACTTTTCGAGACCCCGACGAGGGGCGGTGGCCGGTCTCAAAAGCCATTGGTGTCAGTTAGTCACCTAAGATAGTATATAGGTGCTCACAGGGTTATGAGTTACACTGGACGAACTCGCCGGGAACATGCTAGATGGTATTATACCTATTGTCAGATAGCAATTCTCAGGTGACATGAGTACAGGTTAGTCTGTCAACTTGAGATCGTCATTTGTCTCATGTGAGTTTCCACAGTGCTTTGATTACTACCGTACCAGGGCTTAAAGGAGTCATGCAAACAGGTTTTAGTTGGGTACAGTCCAGAGCCACATGGAGGCAGTGAGTGGATCGTTGGGGATTCGTCTCTCCCGGTATTGGAGGTTGATATCACGTTGTGCTTGTTAAGAATATGTATGCCCTGGAGGTCATTATTGTATAATATAATGGATGCTTAAACATACATATAGAGGACTTTCTTGCTCGGCATGATAGTATGCTATTTGGTTGCTCTTTATCTTAACATGTACACTTGTATTATTATACCGTCTCTATAATACATGTTGATAAATCCCTTAGGATGTTTGCTTGACTACCAGGACTATGATGCAGATTATACTACTGGGACTTGTGTAGTCCACAAGCATATCCTTTAATTGTTCCTAGTCGAGGGGATATCGAGACAGGGCATCGATATTCCAGAGTAGACTAGTGTGTACGTTTCTTGACCCTGTATGGGGCGATGGTAGATCCCATAACCATTGGTGTTTGACATCAAAGATTGTACACATGTGATCATTAGAGAATGGGTACACCAAACAGGACTCATCGAGAACTCCTAGATGGTACCATACCTATCATCAGATAGCAGTTCTCTGGTGACACTGGTACAGGTTAGTCTGTAAACCCAAGATCGTCATAGTGTCTTGTGTGGTTCCCACTGTGCTTTGATTTCCTTACTACCACGGCTCAAAAGAGTCGTGCAAACAGGTGGATTTTGGGTACAGTCCCGAGTCACATGGAGGCAGTGAGCGATAGGAAGGGTTTCGTCTCTCCCGGTATAGGGAGTTGATGTTGCGCTATGCTCGATTGGCTATAACAATAAGTCCCTGGCCAGGGCTGGTGAGATTTACTGGTAAGTGTTATCAGTAGTTTCTCGAACCGTTATAAGCCATACATCGGCATGACTTATCAAGTTACTGGGGTCTGACGATTCCACCCCTAGACTTGATATGCGACATATCAGAAGAAAAGACCGTACTGTACGGTAAGTGTTACTTATAGGCTTCATAGGAGTTTGGACAATCATGTTTGTTGATTTTCTATTCGCTCAATTCCTGGATAGCCGTTACGTCCATCTAGTACCGCTGACGGCTTATGGGTAACTGATGTGATCATTACCTACTGCTGGCGTATTGATGAGTCTTTAGAGTCCCACATTGAGGTTTCCTAGTTCAAGAGAAACGAAGTATGGCACATATGCTGATATGTGTGGGAGCCTGATTATATGTGATACCGTATTCTAATCTGGCGACATTTGATATCGTTAGATTATATGTGATATAACCGGAATATTGAATCAAGTGTTGATTTGATAATGTGATATACAGATAAATGATATTAGTCGGTTATATGAGATATAACCGGATTATTGAATCAAGTGTTGATTTAATAATATGATATATATTTATATTTGATACAATTATATATTAACTAATATTATTGCTCACTAACTATTTGCTTTTATTAATATATATATTAATATATGTATATATGATATATGTATATATATATGTATATATATTTATATATATATATATATTTATATATATATATATATATTTATATATATATATATTATGAAGCATGGTTGGATTTTCTATTTTGAGAAAATAGAAATGAGGTGGAAAATGGGGAGATATTTGTGGAATTGGTGAGGCATGGTTTTTTGCATTGTTTATTCATTTGTTTGCACTATTGAAGCATAGTGCATTATATGTATTGCATTTTATTCATGCTTCAATAAGTGAGCAAACACATGAAAACCATTCTTCACTTGATATTTTTCGGAGTTCATTTTCCTAAGCTCTTTCACTCTCCATTTTACTTCTTCTTCCTCCTCCTCTTCCAAGCCCTAACCCTCATATGTGATGTGAACCATAGGGCTTTGGATAAATCCTAAGTGAGCTTAGAACCCCTACTTCACCATCCTACACTTGATTAGCACTTGAGTTTAGGGTGTTTCCTTCACTAAAGAAAGATTAGTGAAAAGGGAGCTTGTATTAAAGAAGCTTTGGGTGGATCATCTTCGGCACGAAGATCGCGAAGGAAGCTTGTTCATTCTTCAAGTGGAACCTGGAGGAGTCCTAGGCACTACTTTCCGGAGCTATAGAAGAGAAGGACTTGATCTACAAAGGTTGTAGTCTCCATCTCTTAGTGTAGTTCTTCTTTAATCATATGCTAAACCCTAATACTCTAGTTAGATTCTAGATTAGTGTAGCTTAGCATCAAGAAAATTTTAAAATTGCATGCTTGATGCCAATTAAAACCTTGTAGTGGTGCTAGGATACATTTTCATTGTATCAGAGCTAAGCTAGAACATTAGGGGAAGTCTTTACGATGTTAAAGTGTTCGATCGAATTTTCGAAGCCGGATTTTGACAAGTTTCTGTCCTTTTTCCAAATGATGGAATTTTTCAAATTAAAAATATGCAGAATTTCGTGCAGGGTATTTAGTGGAGCCCTAAGAAATTTGAGGAGCCAACTCTATTAAAGAGACACGGAACCGCGGCCTAACCTCTAGTTTGGCCGCGGTTCCGCCGCAACATTTTAGTATTTTGACATCATTTTTCTTGTGCTGCTCCAGTATCTTATTTGGCACTTTCTGGGTGTTTTTAGTAAGACTCAAGTTGTTGAGGTCTCTGGAATTTTTGGGTGTTTGATAAGCCGATCGAAATGTTTAACGTCTTCTAGATTATGATGATATGTGATACAATATTTAGAATCCACAATAATTAGTTTTTTGAAAACTAGTTAGTATTTTATAAATCTAGCGTTTTAGTCTCGGTTGATCGATTGCCACGGAGTTTCGATTCGGATCAAAACTACGTCACAATCGCGTATAATACGCGAACACGACAGTTGGGAATCTGACTGTTTATTGAAAAAAGTTTTCAGTTTGAGACTAAAATGTACGGTTTATAGGGTTAGGCATGAAATTCGGAATATAAGATATTCCGGGTTTATGATTCTAAGGAATTTGCGGATTCTAATTATTGTAGTTTTTCGTTTCTTTTCTACGACCGTAAGTGTAATATGTAGTGTATCCCCGATCTCGTTTCTATACGTCAACAAAATTCGAGATACGCATATTTACTTACGTTGATGACATCTAATGTTATATGTTGTTGTGATATGTTATATTGGATCGTCGTGATTGAATAGTGTTAGTGTATATGCCCTAGAGGCCATTACTGTATCATACTAGTTTGTATATTACTTAATGGATGCTTGGGATATTCACCTTGTATATACAATCTTGCTCAAAATAGTAGTATGCTACTTGGTTTGTTTCTACTTCAATGTGTACTTGTGTTTATTTCAGTATATCACTTATACGCATTAGTGGAGCCCTTAGGATCTTTGCTTGATTACCAGCGTTGTGATGGCAGTCACACTAGTGGGGGCTGGGTAATCTATAAGCACATCCTTATACAGGTCCCTAGTCGCAGGACTATCGAGACAGGGCATCGATACTCCGGAGTAGACTAGCGTATGCGCTTCTCATCCCAGTGTGGGAGATGGTCTGTCCCACAGCCATCAGTACGTCGTACTGGAGATAGTATACGGGTGCTCGTTGGGTTACGAGTACACTGGACAGGACTCGTCGGGAACTGACAGGTTGGTATTATACCTATCGTCAGTTATCAGTTCCCAGGTGACATGAGTACAGCTTAGTCCGCTGACTTGACACTGGCACTTCGCCTCAAGTGTGTTCCCACTGCACTTTGATCACTACCCTACCACGGCTCAAAGGAGTCGTGCAAACGGGTGGTGGTTGGGTGCAGTCCCGAAGCACTTGGAGGCAGTGACGGTTAGACAGGATTCGTCTCTCCCGGTATTGGGGGTTGACATCGCGCTGTGTCTAGGAGAGCCATTACACGAGTAGTCCCTGGCCAGGGCAAACGAGATATACTGGTAGGTTTCCAGTGTTATCTCAGGGTGTTTTGGGCTTCGCTCCGGCACGACTTGTACCGCTATTGGGGGACTGACGATTACCACCCCCTAGGCCCGCCATGCGATGTATCAGACGAACAGACCGGACTGTACGGAGACTGTCACATTCAGACTCAGTAGGAGTTCAGATGGGGTTTCACCTCGTCAGCCTTCTTGTCGGCATCTACCTGGGGACCGTTACGCACAGCTAGTGCCGCTTGCGGTCTGTGGTTAAACCCACTGCCAGCGTAGTGTCGAGTGTTTAGAGTCCCACACAGAGGGTATTCGCCTCTGGGCAAAACAGAGTAGAGGTCGCATGGTTTTGCGACAGGGTTCGTTCTCATCCGCGCACTTGTGCACGTTTGGAGTCCGGACGGATTATACTGGCAGGCTCTGGTTTGAGCCAGATACTAGTATATATATTTGGGGTTGCTTTTATATCTTGGTATTCTTGTTCCTTGGAACGAGAATGCAGGTGTGTATGCACAGTTGCTTGAGGCGGAGGATGAGGTATTTCATTAGGGTTTCGGAACGGGTGCGTATGCACAGTTGACAGTTATCTTTTTCCAAACCCTAATGGATTTATGGATTATCTATTTATAATAGTAATTAAATGAGAATTTTGTTATGGTTGATTTTGTTGACTTGTTGACCATGGTTGACTTGTTGACCATGGTTGAAAGTTGACCACCATCTTGCTTCAAAAGTCTTCCTTGATTTATGCTTACATTTTTAAATGAAGCATGGTTGTGGTCATTCCAAATTGCCATCAACTATTCTCATTTTCAATTATTATTATTAGATAATTCTTTTCTTTTGCATTATGGTTGCAAGAAAGAAAAAAAATATAGCTCATTCTATCATTCTCATTCTCTCTCCTCTCTTCATCTTCTTCTTCCTCTAGCAAAGAGAAACCTTCTCATGAGTTGAGAATCCTTCTCTTTAAAAAGAAAAGCAAACCCTGGTCACTCTCTACTCACTCTAGGATCAAAGGATTAGCAAGCCGGAGATTCTAGTTCACTCCAAGTCCGAGAAAGAGCCCAAGGTCGAACCCTCGAGGTGGATCCATCTTCGACGGAAGAAGGCGACAAAAGAGAACCATCAACCTCTACTAGATTTCAAGAAGAAGGAGTTCAAGTTTAGGTATAACCCTCATCCGAGTAGCTAACTCCTTTTAGCGTATTTGCTAGTTTAGTTTAGACACGATCCCGACCTTGTTTAGTCCATGTTGCCTCTTGCGATAAAAATTTGTTTTTTATACCGTTTCCGCCTCCCCGTAAGAACCGGGGGTCGCAATATGGACTTACAGTGGTATCAGAGCCTAACTAAACTTAAACTAGCTTGGTAGTGAAGTGTAACGAAGTTCGGAAACGAAAAATCACAAAACCGGATAAATTACAAAACCTGAGTTTCTGTTGAAATTTTTTTGGCTCAAAATGAAAAAATTTATACTCTAAAAATCGTCTCAGGGTTTTGTAAGAACACCCACCAAAAACGATAGCATGATTCCTCCAAAGCGCCGCCCTTCCGCGGCCTCACCTGTTCATCAGGCCGCGGAACCGCCGCAAGTTGGTGTCATCTTTGCATCGTTTTTCGTGCAGTGTTCTTCTGTGTTAGTTTTGGGATTTTTAAGATATATTATATGTACCCAGATTTTCCAGAACTGAAATTCACTTTTGGGGTCCTATAATTCCGTATTTTTTCCGAACTTCACTGCACTTTGGCTATGTTGGTTATATCTGTGATGTTTGCATGTATTGAACGTCGGCTAATCGCTATAAGACGATTAGTCGGGGTTATACATGATCTGTAATGTGCTGGAATGTGTATATAAATATGTTGGATTGTCGCGGGTGAATAGCCGGGGGTTGTGAGACGAGAGTTTTCTTTTCTTGCAATTCATTGTAAATGTAAATTGATGTAATTATATTATTTGTTTGGCCGCACAACCGGGTCGGGGTTGTAGCCGTCATTGTATAATTCTTTTTACTGTTTTTGCTCCTAGGATAGACCCATGGAGGGGTGCACAAACTACCGAGGACTTGGCGGGTAGTTTGCCGCACCCGTAGGGGTCTTGGGTGGGGTATTTGCTATTCACCGCGACCGTGTTATCTGTTTTTGTTACAGGCTCGTACAAATTACAGATTGCTAGTATATCCAATGTATTTATCTGTGATCTGAAATGTCTATCATTGCTTTCTATTTAGGCGTTGCTTATGTTTTACAGACGCGCTAGCCCAGCCCCCGCTCTGTCGTTAGTTAAGTAACCTAACGGGTAATGACGGGGCCCCGTGGCGAATGCGAATGGCATAAGCGTACGTCATATTTTGGTTGTTTTCTGCAATGGTAGGATTAAATGATGGGACGCATTAAAAGTACTAATGCAAGAATATCACGCATTAAAAGAACTAATGCAAGATAATAAACCAAGTTAAAGTCGTTGGAACACTTTCGAAAAACCACTCGGTTCTTTTCAAAAATAACTTTTAAATGCGGAGCTTGAGCCACTCCTTTTAAAAGCTATCTCGTTCCATCGACCAAATCAAGTTCACTACGTTCACGGTTTTGCCAAAACCATTCGTAGCCCTCCGTCGTTTCGTATGAATATTCAATAGTATTCAAGCTGTGTTTGTTGACCTTCGTCAAGGCATAGTGATTGGTAGCTATTGGGTGTTCATATGTAGCATAGATAGATGCGTTGGTTTGGGACACTCGCATTACCTTGTTGACCTTCGTCAAGGGTATATACGGGTGGATTCAAATTAACCTGGATAATGACGGGCAGAACTTGACATGTGACTTATGATTTGTTGACCTTCGTCAAGGTCATAAGAGCATGGGGCAAAAATCCACATCGGGAGTTTCATAAGTACTGAAACTTGCTAGATTTGCATACCATTTGGAGTGTGGCGATTCTGGTAGGATTCCTTCAGTTTCGTCACGCGATGATATTTGGATCCCGATCCTACTGTGAGTATATGCTACTCCTCGGGAAATTTCTCACTTAACGATCAATGCTATAAACCTAGTAGGTGCCTAGAAAGGTGTTAGCGGGGTTACGCCCCCAGGGAAAAGAGGTTCTTTAATTAAGGAACTTCGCGAAAGCGTTGGAAAACCTCCCTCGAAGTACCGACACCGGCCTGGCTGAACGGTTAAGCAAGTATTGTACGGTGGGATTGATCCTGACTAATTCTTCCTTTATGGTTTGAGGAGGGATTCGAGAAACAGTGGGAGCCATCCTGTTTAGACAAACTAAAAACCACTCTAAACTTGCAAGAGCATCATGCTGAGTGTTTCTTCTTCTCTCTCCTAATTGCAGCGACCAATCAACATGACTGGACTTAAGTTACTCCTAGATAAAAACAAACTGACAGGGCCAAACTACAAAGATTGGCTCAGGAATGTCAAGATAGCAATCACTTATGACAAGCTGGGGTATCTTCTTACCACCAAAGCTCCCCCTGTCCCTGGTCCAACTTCCAGCGTCGCGGATAAGGAAATCCGCAAGACTTGGGAGATTGATAGCGCGAAGGCCAAGTGCCTCCTGCTTGCCTCGATGGACAACGAACATCAGAGGAGGCATGAGAATATGGACATGGAGTCCATATTGCTCCATACAAAAGAACTGTATGGAGAGCAATCACGTATCGCAAGATACGAAGCGTCGAAAAAGTTGTTTTCGACAAAGATGGCCGTCGGATCATCAGTAGCCGAGCACGTGCTAAAGATGATCGGCTATATTGAGGAGCTCGCTGACCTAGGGATCACATTGGAGAGTGAGCTATATACGGATATAGTTCTCCAGTCCCTTCCTTCCACTTACGCCCAGTTTATACTGAACTTCAACCTACAAGAAAAAGAGGTTGAACTATCAGAGCTCCTCAACATGCTGAGGAGCGCAGAGGGCACCCTACAGAAAAGTAGGGATACATCCACTTTGTTTGTAGGAGGATCATCTTCTTCTAGGTCCAAGGCGAAAGCCAAGGGAAAGAAGAAGAAGGCCCCCGCCAAACCAAGGGGCGGTGTTAGTAAAGTGGATACGAAGGGAAAAGGTAAAGCAACAAAGATAGCGGGGAAGCTTGTGGATAAGGAAGAATGCTTCTTTTGTCATAAGAAAGGACACTGGAAGAATGATTGCAGGGCCTGGAAGGCCAGAACACAGGAATTGAAGCAGGTTGCAGCTTCAGCTTCAGGTGTGTATGTTATTGAAAACTGTCTTTCAATAAACTCTACTTCCTGGGTATTGGATACCGGATCAGGATCTCATATCTGTAATTCTTTGCAGGCGTTGAGAAACCGTAGGGATTTGAAGGCAGGTGACATGACCCTCAGAGTTGCGAACGGAGCTAGCATGGATGCTAAAGCCGTGGGGGACTATCACCTGGGAATGTCAGATGGACATGTTTTGGTTTTGCGTAATTGCTTTTTTGTACCCAACGCAACTTGTAATATCATTTCTGTATCTTTAGTTTCTAAAGAAGGTTATGAATTTGCGTTTGTAAGTAATGTTGTAAACATTCACCTTAATCAAGTATTGATTGGGTCAGGTACATTGAGTAATGGTATATACGTGTTAAACCAACCACAGATTTTTAATGTCCAGAATACACACAAAAGAAAGTCTCCAGAAAAAAATCAGACTTTCTTATGGCATTGTAGATTGGGTCACATCAATGAGAGAAGGTTGACTAAGTTGCATACAGAAGGATATTTGAATGCGTTCGAATATCAATCATATGCCACTTGTCAATCTTGTCTCAAAGGAAAGATGACAAAGACTCCGTTTACTGGACGTGGAGTAAGAGCGAGCGAGCTCTTAGGACTCGTACACAGTGACGTGTGCGGTCCAATGTCTACACATGCCCGAAGCGGACATTCTTACTTCATTACTTTTACGGATGACTTCTCAAGGTACGGTTATGTCTTCTTAATGAAACATAAGTCCGAGGCTTTTGGAAAATTCCAGGAGTATAAGAATGAAGTAGAGAAACAAACCGGCAAAAGTATTAAGATTCTAAGATCGGATCGAGGTGGAGAATACTTAAGTGCCGAGTTCCTGGACTATTTAAAAGAGAACGGAATTCTCTCTCAGCTTACTCCTCCATACACCCCGCAACATAACGGTGTATCGGAGAGACGGAACCGCACCCTATTGGATATGGTGCGGTCCATGATGAGTAACGCTGAGTTACCGCGATCATTCTGGGGATATGCACTAGAAGCAGCTGCGTATCTCTTGAACAAGGCTCCTACCAAGACTGTGCCCACCACCCCATATGAGATGTGGACTGGGAAGAAACCCTGTCTTAATTATCTCAAGGTATGGGGATGTCCAGCTTTTGTAAAAAAAGCAGCATGCGGACAAGCTTGAGGCACGTTCAGTACAGTGTAAGTTTGTGGGATACCCAAGGAACTCCAGGGGGTATCTTTTCTATTCCACTGAGGAACAAAAGGTTTTTGTTTCTCAGCATGCCCGCTTCTTGGAAACTGAGTTTTTGGAAACCCAGATAAGTGGGAACACAATAGAACTGGAAGAAATTCCAGAACCACAGACTGTTACTGAAAGCTTAGTGGAACCAGAGGGTTCAACAGAACAGGACATTCCTACGCCGCTCCGCAGGAGTAGTAGGCAGTCTCATCCGCCCGAGAGATACTGCGGTTTTCTCATAGACGGGGATAGAGAGGATTGCATCATAGATTATGATGAGCCTACTAGCTTCCAGCAGGCCGTTCAGAGCGTTGACTCAGTGAGATGGCTGGATGCAATGCGGACCGAAATGGAGTCCATGTACACCAACAAGGTATGGACGTTGGACATTGCTCCAGACGGGGTAAAACCCGTAGGATGCAAGTGGATCTTCAAAAGGAAGATTGGTGTAGATGGACAGGTTGAGACCTATAAAGCTAGGCTGGTAGCAAAGGGTTTTCGTCAAAGACCTGGCTTGGACTACGACGAAACCTTTTCTCCAGTAGCCATGCTGAAATCCATTCGGATCCTTCTTGCCATTGCTGCCTTCCACGATTATGAGATCTGGCAAATGGATGTAAAGACAGCTTTTCTAAATGGAAATTTAGAGGAGTGTGTCTATATGGACCAGCCAGAGGGTTTCATTCAGAGTGGGAGCAGCGGAAAGGTGTGCAAGTTGCTTAAGTCCATCTATGGACTAAAGCAGGCATCGCGGAGTTGGAACATCTGCTTTGATGAGACAGTCAAAGAATTTGGCTTTATCAAAAATCCAGATGAACCATGCATCTATAGTAGATTTGTAGCGAGAACTGTAGTATTCCTCGTTTTATACGTGGATGACATTCTCTTGATAGGAAATGACATTCCTATGCTACAATCTGTCAAGGGGTTCTTGTCACAAAGGTTCTCCATGAAAGACCTGGGTGATGCCTCATACATCCTGGGGATCCGGATCCATCGTGATAGATCCAAGAGGATATTGGGACTTTCTCAGTCCAGGTACATCGACACCATAGTGAAAAGATTCAGTATGGAAGATTCCAAGCGCGGTAACCTACCGGCTTGTCACGGGATCACCCTCTCTAAAGAGATGTCTCCCAAGACTGATTTGGAGAGGGATCGCATGTCTATTATACCCTACGCTTCTGCGGTAGGCTCTATAATGTATGCGATGTTGTGTACCAGACCGGATGTAGCTTATGCACTGAGTGTGGTAAGCCGGTATCAGTCTAACCCTGGGGAGAAACACTGGATAGCAGTAAAGAACATTCTCAAGTACCTGAGGAGGACTAAGGAGATGTTCTTGGTGTATGGCGGAAAAGACCTCCAGATCGAGGCCTTTGCTGACTCCAGCTTCCAGAGTGACAAGGATGATTCCAAGTCCATGTCGGGTTTTGTCTTCACCCTCAATGGAGGGGCGGTGTGTTGGAAGAGTTCCAAACAGGAAACCGTTGCAGACTCGACGATGGAAGCGGAATACATCGCTGCATCTGATGCCGCAAAAGAAGCTGTCTGGATAAGGAAGTTCTTGAAAGAACTTCAGGTGGTTCCGTCCATTGTTGACCCAATACCTCTGTATTGCGACAACAACGGGGCTATAGCTTTAGCGAAGGAACCCAGGTCCCATCAGAGATCCAGGCACATCTTGAGGCGGTATCACCTGATCAGGGAGATCGTGGATCGCAAGGAGATCGAGGTTCGGAGGGTTGCTTCAGAAGAGAACACTGCAGATCCATTCACCAAGGCCTTGCCCCAGACTCAGTTCGAGCGGCTGATCGAGATGATAGGTCTTCGATACGCCAGTACATGGCCTTAGTGCAAGTGGGAGATTGTTAGTGTATATGCCCTAGAGGCCATTACTGTATCATACTAGTTTGTATATTACTTAATGGATGCTTGGGATATTCACCTTGTATATACAATCTTGCTCAAAATAGTAGTATGCTACTTGGTTTGTTTCTACTTCAATGTGTACTTGTGTTTATTTCAGTATATCACTTATACGCATTAGTGGAGCCCTTAGGATCTTTGCTTGATTACCAGCGTTGTGATGGCAGTCACACTAGTGGGGGCTGGGTAATCTATAAGCACATCCTTATACAGGTCCCTAGTCGTAGGACTATCGAGACAGGGCATCGATACTCCGGAGTAGACTAGCGTATGCGCTTCTCATCCCAGTGTGGGAGATGGTCTGTCCCACAGCCATCAGTACGTCGTACTGGAGATAGTATACGGGTGCTCGTTGGGTTACGAGTACACTGGACAGGACTCGTCGGGAACTGACAGGTTGGTATTATACCTATCGTCAGTTATCAGTTCCCAGGTGATATGAGTACAGCTTAGTCCGCTGACTTGACACTGGCACTTCGCCTCAAGTGTGTTCCCACTGCACTTTGATCACTACCCTACCACGGCTCAAAGGAGTCGTGCAAACGGGTGGTGGTTGGGTGCAGTCCCGAAGCACTTGGAGGCAGTGACGGTTAGACAGGATTCGTCTCTCCCGGTATTGGGGGTTGACATCGCGCTGTGTCTAGGAGAGCCATTACATGAGTAGTCCCTGGCCAGGGCAAACGAGATATACTGGTAGGTTTCCAGTGTTATCTCAGGGTGTTTTGGGCTTCGCTCCGGCACGACTTGTACCGCTATTGGGGGACTGACGATTACCACCCCCTAGGCCCGCCATGCGATGTATCAGACGAACAGACCGGACTGTACGGAGACTGTCACATTCAGACTCAGTAGGAGTTCAGATGGGGTTTCACCTCGTCAGCCTTCTTGTCGGCATCTACCTGGGGACCGTTACGCACAGCTAGTGCCGCTTGCGGTCTGTGGTTAAACCCACTGCCAGCGTAGTGTCGAGTCTTTAGAGTCCCACACAGAGGGTATTCGCCTCTGGGCAAAACAGAGTAGAGGTCGCATGGTTTTGCGACAGGGTTCGTTCTCATCCGCGCACTTGTGCACGTTTGGAGTCCGGACGGATTATACTGGCAGGCTCTGGTTTGAGCCAGATACTAGTATATATATTTGGGGTTGCTTTTATATCTTGGTATTCTTGTTCCTTGGAACGAGAATGCAGGTGTGTATGCACAGTTGCTTGAGGCGGAGGATGAGGTATTTCATTAGGGTTTCGGAACGGGTGCGTATGCACAGTTGACAGTTATCTTTTTCCAAACCCTAATGGATTTATGGATTATCTATTTATAATAGTAATTAAATGAGAATTTTGTTATGGTTGATTTTGTTGACTTGTTGACCATGGTTGACTTGTTGACCATGGTTGAAAGTTGACCACCATCTTGCTTCAAAAGTCTTCCTTGATTTATGCTTACATTTTTAAATGAAGCATGGTTGTGGTCATTCCAAATTGCCATCAACTATTCTCATTTTCAATTATTATTATTAGATAATTCTTTTCTTTTGCATTATGGTTGTAAGAAAGAAAAAAAATATAGCTCATTCTATCATTCTCATTCTCTCTCCTCTCTTCATCTTCTTCTTCCTCTAGCAAAGAGAAACCTTCTCATGAGTTGAGAATCCTTCTCTTTAAAAAGAAAAGCAAACCCTAGTCACTCTCTACTCACTCTAGGATCAAAGGATTAGCAAGCCGGAGATTCTAGTTCACTCCAAGTCCGAGAAAGAGCCCAAGGTCGAACCCTCGAGGTGGATCCATCTTCGACGGAAGAAGGCGACAAAAGAGAACCATCAACCTCTACTAGATTTCAAGAAGAAGGAGTTCAAGTTTAGGTATAACCCTCATCCGAGTAGCTAACTCCTTTTAGCGTATTTGCTAGTTTAGTTTAGACACGATCCCGACCTTGTTTAGTCCATGTTGCCTCTTGCGATAAAAATTTGTTTTTTATACCGTTTCCGCCTCCCCGTAAGAACCGGGGGTCGCAATATGGACTTACAAATAGTCGGGGTTTTTACGTGAGATGAGTGTTTTTCTATTTTCATTCATGTAAAAATTATATGTAATATTCTTTTATTGGGACACTTCCGAGTTGAGGATGATATCACTATTGATGTATATTATTTACTTTTCCACATTATGATATACCCAAGGCGGGGAGAACAAGTAACCGGGTTCGGGAGTCTAGTGGGAGAACATCTCGAGGAGTCGAAACCGGGTCTCCTAACTCTATAATTGGCAGGGCTGATTGCCGCTCTTGTAGGGGTCTAGGGATGTGGGTTTGGCTATTCATCATGACCATGGAATCCGTGTTTTTCATTACTGGCTGAATTTAAAACACGGACCTCCTAGTATATCTAATATTTCATATGTTGACTTCTGCTGCTTGAGTTCTTTGATGTGATCATATAACTGCGTGAGACGAATGCTATATGTATCTATGATATATATAATAAATGTTGCGTATTTTTTGCACCCGCGCTAGTCCAGCCCCCGCTCTACCGTTAGTTAACCTAACGGAGCATGACGGGGCCCCGTGGCGAATGCTGATGGCATAAGCGTACTTTCTATTTTCGTTTCTTTTCTGTAACGTTTAGGGAAACATAAATGATGGGACTTCATTAATGAGATTAACGGAAAGAAAATAAACCTAAAGATGTTGTAGAATCAAGATTTTCAAAAAGGTAGCTCTAGTTCTTGCTTTGCATGGTGATATTCGTTGATGAATATCCAGTACTTCATTCGATGAGAAAAGAGCCGAGATCCCTTCACCGGGAGTGACTTCTTTAGCAAAACTAGAAAATTCTGCAACCCACTCGGTTTTGTTTTTGATAGCTTCTCCAGTTCTTTCTTTTCATAGTGGTATTCCTTGATGAATATCTAGCACCTCATTCGATGAGGAAAGAGCAGAGATCCCTTCACCGGGAGTGACCTCTTTAGCAAAACTAGCAAATGCTATAAAACCCAATCTTTTTCAAATCATTTGATTCCACAACGATATTGCAGGATTACCTAAGATTGCAGCAAGGTTTCAGGAGGCATCGCCCATGCCAAATTCAAAAATTTTCCGTTTTAGCTAACCCTTACTATGAATCGTTAACTAGAAATTGACGGAATATAAAATGCAAACTCTTTGCAAGTCTAGTGAGCAAAGAATACAACCTTTTTAGACTGGTCCTTCACTTCAATAGCTCCATGTAGTAGTCACTTTCACTGCGATCGTGAACTCCAGACTCTAGAGAGGATCCCATGAAGAAACGAACATGATTGCTTCGATGTCCTCGAGGCCGAAGATGATCTACGTCGAGGAGACACTAACCCAAGCTATCTCTTCACTAATCATGGAATTAGTGAAGAAAACACCCTATACTAAATGGCAAGTAGTAGAGGATGATGAAGTAGGAATTTTTCTCACATTAGAAATCATTTTCTCACTCAAAATCATCACTTTCCATTGAAGCTAGAAGCTTGAGAGGAAGAAGAAGATGAAGAAGAATTAACTCATCAAATGAATTAATTTTGTAGGGTTCCTAGGCATGCTAATGAGGTCTCACAAGGCATCAACCATGCCAATTTGAAATTTTACAAGTGCCGAGAAACCCTAATACGGATCGTTAACTAGATATTTAGGCGAAACAAGCAACTAGTTAACAAATTAACTAAAAGCACGGAAATACAACCTTTGTAGATCCGGTCCTCCACCTCCACGGCTCCGTGATGAAGTCCTCTCCGCTGTCCAAATCAAAATCCGTGCTCTAGCGTCGGCTTCATCGGAGAAATGGGCAGGCAAGGTCGTCGGCTTCGTGCCGAAGATGATCTACGTCGAAGCATCACAAGATCAAGCTCCCACTTCACCAAGTCATGAAACTTGTGAAGAAAACACACTCTACTACTTGGCAAGAGGTAGAGGATGAAGAAATAGGAAGTGGGTTCACTTTAGAATTGGATTTCTCACTCTTATCATCAAGTTGCCATTGATGAGGCAAGCTTTTTCTTCAAGTAGAAGATGAAGAAGAAGAAGAAGATAATATGATAAGTTAATTCAAGAATAGAAAAGAATAATCATTCTTATCATAATCAAACCATAGTTAAGTGTAGAGAGCTAACGAGAGTTTATGTGAGTGGTTAGGGTTAAAGAAGAAGACAAAATGGTCACTTGGTCAAAAGCTTCATGAAGCTTCAACAAGCTTCATGAAAGAAAGAAAGAAAGAAAACCATTTTGTTTTTTCTCTTTATGCTTTTATTTTCCAAAACTAATAAATAAATAAATGAATAAGTAATCATAACCCTAACCATTCATATAACCATGGTTCAATCTTTACACTTAACCAATTTTGCATGTATCATCAAACATGATACAATCAAGTGCACAAAACTATATCGAATATACAATGTGCACAAGCGAGTGAGAAAATCCATTTAAAGTGAACCAATACTAGTTAATGCAAAGTAATATATCAAATATATATAATTATACATCAAATCATTAAATCAACACTTGATTTAACGATCCGGTCATATCGCATATAACCGACTAGTATCCTATGTATCGGCTTACCGAATCAATCCTTGATTCGATAACTAGGTTATATCGCATACAACCATCCGATACATTCATCGCGAGAATGGAATACGGTATCACATACACGCATTGTTCTCGGTCCTGCACATATCTCATATGCGCTCCTATTTCATTTCGCTTGAGCCAGGAAACCTCTGTGTAGGACTCTAAAGACTCGTCAATACGCCGGCAGAAGGTGATGATCATATCAAACACCCACAAGCCGCAAGCGGTCTGCTAAACGTAACGGCCACCCGGGTATTGAGCGATCAGAAGATCGACGAGCAAGCCCGCTCACACTCCTGTGAATCCAACCAGTAACACTTACCGTACAGTCCGGTCTGATCGTCTGATATGTCGCATATCTCGCCTAGGGGTGGTAAACGTCAGACCCCAATAGCTTGATAAGTCGTGTCGATATAAGGTCTATAACAATTCGAGAAACTACTGGTAACACTTACCAGTAAATCTCAGCAACCCTGGCCAGGGATTTCCGGTTATAGCCAATCGAACACAGCGCAACATCAACTCCCTATACCGGGAGAGACGAATCCCCTCCTATCGCTCATTGCCTCCATGTGATTCGGGACTGTACCCAAAAACCACCGTTTTGCACGCCCTCTTGGACGTGGTAAGGTGGAAATCAAAGCACAGTGGGAACCACACAAGACTCTATGACGATCTCGGGTCAACAGACTACTCTGTACCAGTGTCACCAGAGAACTGCCATCTGACGTAAGGTATAATACCATCTGGGAGTTCTCGGCGAGTCCGTCCAGTGTACCCAGTCTCCACTGAGCACCCGTATATCATCTCTGATGTCAAACATCAATGGATATGGGATCATCCATCGCCCATCTGTATGGGTCGAGAAGGTATACGCTAGTCTACTCTGGTATATCGATGTCCCGTCTCGATACACCCACGACTAGGGACTTTGAAGGATGTACTTATGGACTACCATGTCCCCACTAGTATGATCCGCATCATAGTCCAGGTAGTCAAGTACACATCCTAAGGGCTTTACCAACATGTAACAGAGAGACAATCAGTATACACATTAAGGTAAAGAGTAACCAGATAGCATACTATCATGTCGAGCAAGAAAGTCCTCCCTATATATGTCCAAGCATCCACTACAATATACATCCTATATATAGTAATGGCCTCTAGGGCACACATATAACTAACAATCTCCCACTTGCACTAGGGCCATCTGATAGCAGTGGTTGTAGTATCTCATACTCAACCATCCCATAAAAATCTCTCTCTGGGAACAGGCCTTTGTGAGTGGATCCGCTGTGTTGTCCTCTGAGTCTACTCTCCTAACCTCGATCCCTTGGAGATCAAGCAGCTCCATGATCAGGTGACACTGCCTTAGAATATGTCTGGATCACTGATGGGACTAGTGTTCCTTGGCATAAGCCACAACTCCATTGTCACACAATGGGAGGAACGAAGTTCATCTCATGAACTAATATACACCCAGACTGCCTCTTTGGTAGCATCTTTAGTAGCGATGTATCGAGCCTTTATCGTCTAGTATGCCACGGTATCTAGCTTGGAACTCTTCCAACATACCGTCCCTTTACTGAGGGTAAAGACAATGCCTGTGACTGACACTCAGTCGTCATTATCACCCTGGAACACTTCCAGTGATTCTCCCCAGGATCGATTGATACCTTCTTACTACAACTAGTGAGAATCCTAACATCCAATTAGATCTATTTCATAGATCCAAAACCCAGGATTTAGGAGGTATCACTTTGATCCTATATGGAGAATCCTTGTGATAAACGGAGATCGACCGAGCGTAGCATAGGAAACTCCTTCCCTATCAAGAGTATGTCATCCATGTACTCTACGAGGATCGTCACCATACTCCCTACTACCTTTTTGTTTATACAAGGTTCATCTACCATTTTGATGAAGTCAAACTCTTTGACTACCACATCAAAACAGATGTTCCAACCCCGCGATGCCTGCTTTATCCTATAAAGCATCTTGTACACGTTTCCGCTGCTCCCACTGTCTACGAAGCCCTCTGGCTGTGTACTTATAGACGTTCTCTTCCAAAACATCATTTAGAAAAGCTGTCATGACACCCAACCACCAGATATCGTAGTCATGGTATGCAGCCGTTGCAAGTAGGATCTGGATGGACTTAAGCATAGCTACTGGAAAAAGGTTTCATCATTATCCACGCCTGGTCGATGACGAAAATCTTTAACAAGTCTAGCTTTGAAAGTCTCAACTTTTCCATCTACACCAAGTAATCTTCTCAAGATATACTTGCTCCTGATGGGGATTTAACCCTTCAGATATAGCAACCAAAGTCCATACTTTGTTGGTGTATAAGGATTCCATCTCAGATCGCTAAGCATCCAGCCATTCTTATAGAGTCTCACTCCTGATGGCCAGCTCGAAGCTAGTTGGGTCATCATCTCATGATGCAATCCTCGCTCCCACTGTCATAGAGAAACAGAAGTATCTCTCAGGTGGGTGAGGAACCCTACTAGATCGGCGGAGAGGCTGAGGTTCGTTGGTAAGTATTGAATCCTTTGGTTCTTTCAAATCATCAGCCGCAGTTTGTATAGCTGGAACATTTCCAGTTCTACATAACTAACCTTGCCTCGAGCTTGTCCAGATTTTGCTTTTAGACATAGGCCAGACAACCCCAAATCTTAACTAACTTAAGAAATGGGCTCTTCCCTTTCCATATCTCATATGGAGTGGTAGGCTGTGATCTGATTCAAACCCTATTCAATAGGTATGCAGTTTCTCAAGTGCATCACTCCCAAAAGGAAATAGGTAACTCGGTAGTACTCATCAAAGAGCACACCTTATCATATAGGGTGTTATTGCTCCGCCCCGATACACCATCGTGCTACGGTGTATACGGAGGAGTAATGCTGAGAGAGAATCTCATTCTCCTTTAGAATAGTCCAGAAATTCCGTGCTCAAGTATTCTTCTCCTTGATCACATCAAAGGAAATAATACTTTTACCCGTATTTTGGTTCTCTACTTCTAACTTATATTCTGTGAATATCTCAAAAGGTTCGGACTTGTGTTTCAACAGGAACATAGGTCTGAATCTCGAAAGATCATCAGAGAATGTAATGAAGTACAAAGAACCAGTCTTGGCATGTGTAGACAGGGGACCTTACATACATCAACATGTATCATCCCAAGAGTTTACCAACTCTTTCTCTGTTTTCAGTAAACGGAGCTGTGGTCATCTTATCTTTGTGACATGACTGGCGAGTTTCACAAGATGCAAATTCAAACTCATTTAAATATGCATCTTTATGTAACTTCAGCTAGTCGGGTCGCATTGATATGACCTAGTCTACAATACCTCAAGAAGGATTCGTTCTTTTCTGAACTCTTCCTCTTGTGTGTGTTCCGTATATTAAAGAACTGTAGTTTGATTTAGAACATCAACGCTTTTAGATAACGTGCCTGAACCGATCAACTTTTGATATAGGAAATGTTCAAAACATTATCCAACAATACAAAATTTTATCATTTCTTTACTAATAAAGAGACTGATATGATTTTGTATATCAGGTTCGGTATCTAATAACATTCGTTCAGAATCAATGTATTGATAATACAGGGTGACAGTGACCAACAGACTTGGCTGCAACACTTTCCCCGTTTTCTATCTCATGAAACTTATCACCCGTTCTCAGTTCTCTACCTTTCTGTAGCCCTATGTAACTGATTACATATCTGGGATCCTGATCCGGTATCACATACCCAGGACGTAAAGGATACTAAGAAACAATTCTCTGTAATGAACACACCCGAAGATGATGCATCAGCATGCACTCTCTTCGTTTGGGCTGCACGGGAATTCTGGTAATCCCCAATTTCCTGCTCTGTCTTATAACAATTATAAGTTGGAGCGGGACCAACGTTCCCCAGCTCAGTATAACAAGCGGGTTCGGTCAAATATCCGTATTATTATCTTGATTAAGGCGTGACATGGTCGCTACCAGGAGAGAGAGAGAAGAAAACACTCAGCGTGCGCTCTTGCAAGAATAGATTGGTTATTATTTTATCTAATCAGGATGGCTCCCACTGCTTTTTATCAAATCTTCCTTCAAACCTAAAAAGGAAAGACTAGCCGGGATTAATTACACACTACAAGTTCGCCAATCTTTCAGCCAGGCCAGTATCGGTACTTTGAGGGAGGTCCCCCGTGCTTTCGCACGAACCTAATTAATGTAAACCTCGTTTTCCCAGAGGCGTAATCTCGTTGACACCTTTCTAGACACCTACTTGATCGGCTAATTGTAATATGTAAAACTCTCCCAGGAGTAATTCTTACTCGCAGCGGGTATCGGGATCCAACTATCTCATAGAAGGTATGCAATCTCATTGCAAATTTCAACACTTGAAATTCCCGATAATATTTTGCCCCAAGCATCCTATGACCTTGACGGAGGTCAACAAACCACAGGGTGCAAGTCAAGTTCAACCCGTCATTTCTTGATTGAATCAAACCCACCCGCACGACCCTTGACGGAGGTCAACAAGGTCGTACGACTACCCTAATCCAATCTGCATTATATGCATAAGCAGATAAATACTAGTTAGCTACCGTACACTACGCCTTGACGGAGGTCAACAAACGTGGCACGAATACTAAGTAGGATTTATCTGAAATGACGGAGGGCTACGACAGGTTTTTCTGAAAACCTATTGCGTAATGAACTTGATATCGTTGTAGAATCAAATGAAGTTTTGAAATGGAGTGATTTTGAGGCTTTTCTAGTTTTGCTAAAGGGGTCACTCCCGGTGAAGGGATCGTCGGCCCTTTCCTCGTCGAATGAGGTGCGGGATATATCATATATATCACTGTGCAAAGCAGAAACTATAGAAGCAATCAAAAGTCAAACCGAGTGTGTAGCATCTGCCAGTTATTGCTAAAGGAGTCACTCCCGGTGAAGGGATCTCGGTCCTTTCCTTATCGAATAAGGTGCAGGATATGTCATATATAGCGCTGTGCAAAGCAAGAACTGTAGCAACCTATTTTATTTTGAAATTCGATTCTACAACATCTTAGGTTTCTTTTATTTCATTAATCTCATTAATGAAGTCCCATCATATCAATACCTAAACATCACAGATAAATACGACGTACACTTATGCCATCCGCATTCGCCCCGATGTCCCCTCGTGCACCGTTAGGTTAGGTAACTAACGGCAGAGCGGGGCAGGGCTAGCGCGAGTGCATAACATAAGTAACGTCTATATAATATATCATATATACTATATACTATATCCATCACAGAACATATCGCATGATCACATCACAGATATCGCAGCAGAAGAATGATATGAAATATTGGATATACTAGGACGTCCGTGTTTTGAATACGAGCCAGTATAAAACACGGATTCCACGGTCGCGATGAATAGCCAAACCCACACCCCTAGACCCCTACGAGAGCGGCAAGCAACCCTACCAATTCTAGAGTTAGGAGACCCGGACTCGACTCCTCGAGTTGGTCTCCCAGTGGACTCCAGAACCCGGTTACTTGTGCCCTCCTCCTTGGGTCTATCCTAGTGCGGAAAAGTAAATAATATACAAAGGGTGACATCTTCCGCAACCTGGAAGTGCCCCAATAAAAGAATATTACATACAAGTTTTTACATGAATGAAAATGAAAAACACTCATCTCACATAAAAAACCCCGGCTATTCAAACACGACGATCCAATATAACAAATCCAGCAACACATAACATCATATGTCATCAACGTAAGTAAATATGCGCATCCCAATTGTCGTTGACATATAGCAACGAAACCGGCGATATCACATATTACACTTACGGTCACAGAAAAGAAAGTGTAAAACTACAACAATTGGAATCCGCAACCTGCATAGACATCGCATGCCTAATCAAATGAATTTCTTAGACATCGCATGCCTAACAATTATAAACCCCGCATTTTAGTCTCATTATCAAAAACACTTTTCAATATCAAGTCGGGCAATTCAACAAGATTCCCGACATTCTGATCGAATACTCGTCGCAAACTTCAGTAGACGGCCGCACCCCCGATACCATCGACGAAGTGCACCAAGGCGGAACACCGCTGCCGCGAGCACCCAAACGGATGCTTTCGGCGACGGGGTTCTCCTACAGTCACTTGGTCGGGGCTATGGAGTGAGACTGTCTATTAAGTTTACCCGGCGAGTATCCGTGTACACTACGTGATTGCGACGGATTTTTGATCACATCAAAATTCCGTAGCAACCGATCAAGTGAGACTAAACTGCTATGTTTATAACATTCATTCAGTTATCTCATAACTGTTTGTGAATTCCAAGTATTGTATCACATTCCGGATAAATAGAAAATGTTAAACTTTTCTATCGAACAATCGAACACCCAAGTTTTCCCGATACAGCTCAACACATGAAATAAGTCTAAAAACATTCAGTTCGTGCCTCAGTACCAACGGTCCAGCCGTAGAAGGGTCAAGCCAACGCCTCACATGTGGCACGCCGTACTGCCCCAAACCCTAAAGTTCAAAGGGCAGTTCAAGACGGTCACATAATCGAGTTAAGGTTTGTTGTCTTCTAGAGGGACCATTGCGTTACTTGCACTACTTAGAACGTCGTTAAACTACGGAAAGATCCAACACTTGGAAATTTCCCGGCAGGGGAAAAAGTGGGTATTTATATCCGGTCGAACTTTTTAACAGTTTCTAAAATATCCGGAAAAACATAAACGAAGATAAATTATCCGATCGAATCAACGAGTCCCCAATACAACCCTAGAAAACTCAACACTTGAGTGGAATTAAAATATTCACAGAAAAAATTAACAAGAAAGGACCTAAGAATAATTACATGAAATTTCAGGGACTAAGTCACAATTTTGGCCGCGGAACCGCCGCAAAACCCCTGGTTTCGCCGCGGTTCCGCGGTCAAATTGTTGAATTAGGCGTCCAAACTTCACCGTAATTCTTAGTTTTTCCTGCATAATTTTCTGAGAATTTTTAATTTGGAAAAATCCACAGTTTGTAAAAATGTACAGAGAAGGGTATAATCGGGGGATTCCGGCTTCGATCGGACTTCTAACTTCGTATACACTTCGCCTAAAGCTCTAGCTAGGCTCTGATACCACTGTAGGGTTCCTAGTCATGCTAATGAGGTCTCACAAGGCATCAACCATGCCAATTTGAAATTTTACAAGTGCCGAGAAACCCTAATACGGATCGTTAACTAGATATTTAGGCGAAACAAGCAACTAGTTAACAAATTAACTAAAAGCACGGAAATACAACCTTTGTAGATCCGGTCCTCCACCTCCATAGCTCCGTGATGAAGTCCTCTCCGCTGTCCAAATCAAAATCCGTGCTCTAGCGTCGGCTTCATCGGAGAAATGGGCGGGCAAGGTCGTCGGCTTCGTGCCGAAGATGATCTACGTCGAAGCATCACAAGATCAAGCTCCCACTTCACCAAGTCATGAAACTTGTGAAGAAAACACACTCTACTACTTGGCAAGAGGTAGAGGATGAAGAAATAGGAAGTGGGTTCACTTTAGAATTGGATTTCTCACTCTTATCATCAAGTTGCCATTGATGAGGCAAGCTTTTTCTTCAAGTAGAAGATGAAGAAGAAGAAGAAGATAATATGATAAGTTAATTCAAGAATAGAAAAGAATAATCATTCTTATCATAATCAAACCATAGTTAAGTGTAGAGAGCTAACTAGAGTTTATGTGAGTGGTTAGGGTTAAAGAAGAAGACAAAATGGTCACTTGGTCAAAAGCTTCATGAAGCTTCAACAAGCTTCATGAAAGAAAGAAAGAAAGAAAACCATTTTGTTTTTTCTCTTTATGCTTTTATTTTCCAAAACTAATAAATAAATAAATGAATAAGTAATCATAACCCTAACCATTCATATAACCATGGTTCAATCTTTACACTTAACCAATTTTGCATGTATCATCAAACATGATACAATCAAGTGCACAAAACTATATCGAATATACAATGTGCACAAGCGAGTGAGAAAATCCATTTAAAGTGAACCAATACTAGTTAATGCAAAGTAATATATCAAATATATATAATTATACATCAAATCATTAAATCAACACTTGATTTAACGATCCGGTCATATCGCATATAACCGACTAGTATCCTATGTATCGGCTTACCGAATCAATCCTTGATTCGATAACTAGGTTATATCGCGTACAACCATCCGATACATTCATCGCGAAAATGGAATACGGTATCACATACACGCATTATTCTCGGTCCCGCACATATCTCATATGCGCTCCTATTTCGTTTCGCTTGAGCCAGGAAACCTCTGTGTAGGACTCTAAAGACTCGTCAATACGCCGGCAGCAGGTGATGATCATATCAAACACCCACAAGCCGCAAGCGGTCTGCTAAACGTAACGGCCACCCGGGTATTGAGCGATCAGAAGATCGACGAGCAAGCCCGCTCACACTCCTGTGAATCCAACCAGTAACACTTACCGTACAGTCCGGTCTGATCGTCTGATATGTCGCATATCTCGCCTAGGGGTGGTAAACGTCAGACCCCAATAGCTTGATAAGTCGTGTCGATATGAGGTCTATAACAATTCGAGAAACTACTGGTAACACTTACCAGTAAATCTCAGCAACCCTGGCCAGGGATTTCCGGTTATAGCCAATCGAACACAGCGCAACATCAACTCCCTATACCGGGAGAGACGAATCCCCTCCTATCGCTCATTGCCTCCATGTGATTCGGGACTGTACCCAAAAACCACCGTTTTGCACGCCCTCTTGGACGTGGTAAGGTGGAAATCAAAGCACAGTGGGAACCACACAAGACTCTATGACGATCTCGGGTCAACAGACTACTCTGTACCAGTGTCACCAGAGAACTGCCATCTGACGTAAGGTATAATACCATCTGGGAGTTCTCGGCGAGTCCGTCCAGTGTACCCAGTCTCCACTGAGCACCCGTATATCATTTCTGATGTCAAACATTAATGGATATGGGATCATCCATCGCCCATCTGTATGGGTCGAGAAGGTATACGCTAGTCTACTCTGGTATATCGATGTCCCGTCTCGATACACCCACGACTAGGGACTTTGAAGGATGTACTTATGGACTACCATGTCCCCACTAGTATGATCCGCATCATAGTCCAGGTAGTTAAGTACACATCCTAAGGGCTTTACCAACATGTAACAGAGAGACAATCAGTATACACGTTAAGGTAAAGAGTAACCAGATAGCATACTATCATGTCGAGCAAGAAAGTCCTCCCTATATATGTCCAAGCATCCACTACAATATATATCCTATGTATAGTAATGGCCTCTAGGGCACACATATAACTAACAAATTTGTGAGGTTAGAAATGCAACCTAGGGTTACGCATGTCATGCTTAACCCTTGTAGAGAGTTAACCATGGCCATGGGTTAAAGGGTTGGGTTAAACAAATATCCTAAGCTAGACAAAAGAGTGGACAAAGTTAAAGATGCTTACAAGCTTCTACAAGCTTTCAACAAATATCCACCATCATAAAATCCACAATTTTGAATAACTTAATGACAAATATAAAACCCTAATCTTAACCCTAGCATGGTTTAACCCTTTATAACCCTAGTTGCATTTGTAACCTAGCTTGATACATTTAACATATATCACATATACATCAATGTATCCAAAGTGAGAAAAGAAATCATAAGTGAGCTAATGTAATGTAATATATCAAATATATATAATTATACATTAGATTATCAAATCAACTCTTGATTTAATAATCCGTCTATATCACCTTTAACTGACTAATATCATATGAATCAACTTATCGAATCAACACTTGATCCGATAAACCGGCTATATCATATATAACCGATAGATATCTCATATCGCGAGAATAGAATACGGTATCTCATATCGTATCAATCTCGTTCCTGCACATATCTAATATGTGCTCCTACTCCATTTCGCTTGAGCCAGGAAACCCCTGTGTAGGGCTCTAAAGACTCGTCAATACGCCGACAATAGGTGATGATCATATCAAACACCCACAAGCCGCAAGCGGTATGCTAAACGTAACGGCCACCCGGGTATTGAGCGATCATAAGATCAACAAGCAAGCCTTCTCACACTCCTGCGAATCCAATCAGAAACACTACCGTACAGTCCGGTCTCTTCGTCTGATATGTCGCATATCTCTTCTAGGGGTGTAAACGTCAGAACCCAGAAACTCGATATGTCGTGTCGATATGAGGCTCATAACGGGTCGAGAAACTACTGATAACACTTACCAGTATATCTCTGAAGCAGCCTTGGCCAAGGACTTCCTGTTATAGCCAATCGAGCACAGCGCAACATCAACTCCCAATACCGAGAGAGACGAAACCCCTCCTATCGCTCATTGCCTCCATGTGACTCGGGACTGTAACCAAAAGCCACCGTTTTGCACATTCTCTTGAACGTGGTAAGGTGGAAATCAAAGTACAGTAGGAATCACACAAGACTCTATGACGATCTCGGGTCTACAGACTAACCTATACCAGTGTCTGTTAGATATATGTATGCCCTAGAGGCCATTATATGTATAGTGGATGCTTGGACATGTATATATGATTTGAGAAGGCTTTATCGCTCAACATGATAGTATGTTATCTGGTTTACTTTATCTTGACATGTTGATTTGATCATGCTTTTATTCATTTACACATGTTGATAAAGACCTTAGGATATTTGCTTGACTACTTTGACTATGATGCGGATCATACTAGTGGGGCATGTGTAGTTTATAAGCATATCCTTGAACTGTTCCTAGTCGTGGGTGTGTCGAGACGGGGCATTCCAGAGTAGACTAGCGTATACTATTCTTGTCCCATATGATGGGCGATGGATGATCCCATATCCATCTAGTGAGGTGACACCAGAGATTATATGCGGGTGCTCAGTGGAGACTGGGTACACTGAACGGACTCATAGAGAACTCCTATGTGGTATTATATCTATCATCGGATAGCAGTTCTCAGGTAACACTGGTACAGGTTAATCTGTAGACCTAAGATCGTCATAGAGTCTTGTGTGTCCTACCACTGGACTTTGATATCCACCCTACAACGGCTCAATTGAGTCGTGCAAACAGGTAGACTTTGGGTACAGTCCGGAGGCACATGGAGGCGATGAGAGATAGGAGGGGTTTCGTCTCTCCCGGTATTGGGAGTTAATGTTGTGCTATGCTCGATTGGCTATAACAGGAAGTCCCTGGCCAGGGCTGCTGAGATTTACTGATAAGCGTTATTAGTAGTATCTCAATCTGTTATGAGCCATACACCAGCATGACTTATTGAGTTATTGGGGTCGACGATTCCATCCCTAGACTCGATATGCAACATATCTGATGAAGAGACCGAATTGTACGGTAAGTGTTGCCAGTTGGCTCGACGGGAGTTTTGACAGCTTCGCTGGTTTTCTTCTGATCGCTCAATACCCGGGTGGCCGTTACGTTTAGCTGACCGCTTGCGGCTTGAGGGTGTTTGATATGATCATCACCTACTGCCGGCGTATTGACGAGTCTTAGAGTCCCAGAATGAAGTTTCCTGGCTCAGGAGAAAAGATGTGGTGTGCATATGAGATATTCGCGGGCACCCGATTAAATATGGATATGTGATAACGTATATTAATCGGGCATTTTCTATTGGTCGGGTCGTATGTGATATGACCGGTTTGCAAAATCAAGTGTTGATTTAACAAATGACTTTTAGATTAATTCTTTAATTAAACCCTTTTTCTAAATTGGTATGCAGGCATGTATGCACATGATGATGTGCATGGACACATACATACATACATTGTATCATGGTTGTTGATACATATTTGGTGGCAATGCAAGACTCATATTGTAGTAATTATCTATTTATTTATCATTTTGAATAAAGGAAAGGATAATTTACACATGGTTAATGTTTATCATGTTTGACCTTAGTTCAACTACTTTTTAACCTTGAGTTAACTATCCTTTTGCCTTTTTAACTCAATGATAAAGATCTAGATGGTTACTAACCATGGTTGAAGTGAGAAGGATTAATATAGATTATTCTTTCTCATTTCAATGATTCACTCATATCATTTTCTTTTGAGCTCAAGCTTAGCCACCATCTTCTTCTTCCTCTCTTGAAAATTTCTTTGAGTGAAGTTGATAAAAAGAAAGGGTTTTGATTATAGAATACAAACCATATCATCATACTACACACATCTAGCCCATTTGTGTAGGGTGTTTGCTCCACTTCATTCACATATCAAGTAAAGCAAGGAGCTTTGGGCAAAGGGACTTCAGATGTATCATCGTGGACAAGGAAGGCTTCCATCGAACCGTTCCAAACTCTCAAAGTGCCAAGGAGTCACCAAGGGAGGTCTACAAAGGTTGTAATCTCTACTCTTAGTGATACCTTTTCTTTTGCATGTGATTCTTAGTCAAAAGAAACCCTAAATTTCTAGTTATGTTTCCTTGCAAGTTCACTTAGCACCTTAAAAATTTGATTTTGGCATATGTGATGCTTCTAAACCCTTGATGAGGTACTAGGTAAACCCAACAATGGTATCAGAGCCAAGCTAGAACTTTAGGCGAATTTTAGGCGAAGTTAAAACTCCGATCGAAACACGGAATACGGAATTATACCCTTCTCTGAACATTTTTTAAAACTGTGATTTTTTCTGAATTAAAAATACTTAAAAAATTCAGCAGGGAAATATAAGCTTTACTGTAAAAAACGACGCCATGATCCGTACATACCGCCGCGAAACCGCGGCCATACCTTGCTTGGGCCGCGGATCCGCGGCCGTACAGAAGCATTATGGCATAGTTTTTGTACGGTAATGTCCGTAGCTGCTTGTACATTTTTTGGGGTATTTTTAATCTGACTCAAGTGTTGAGTGGTCTGGGGATTATTTTGGATTCGTTGATTCGATCGGAAAATTTTATTTCGTGCTGTTTTCGGGTAATTTAGAAAGTATTAAAAATTTCGAACGGATATCATTAGCTCACTTTTTCCCGGCACGAAAAACTTTCAAGTGTTGAATTTTTCTCGAGTTTAAATCTTTCGGAAATACGTGCAAGTAATGTGGTGGACCCTCTACAAGAACACAAACCTTAACTCGATTATGTGATCGTCTGAACCGCCTCTAAACCTTAGGGTTTGGGGCAGTACGTCGTGCCACATGTGAGGCGTTGGCTTGACCCTTCTACGGCTGGACCACTGCTACTGTGACATGTTCTGGGATTTTTGAACTCTGCTCAAGTGTTGAGATATTAAGTAAATCTTGGGTATTTGATTATTCGATCGGAAAGTTTAATACTGTCTATTTATCTGGAATGTGATACAATATTGTTAGTGTATATGCCCTAGGGACCATTACTGTATCATACTAGTTTGTATATTACTTAATGGAAGCTTGGGATATTCACAGTTGTATAGACAATCTTGCTCAAAATGGTAGTATGCTACTTGGTTTATTTCTACTTTAATATGTGCATGTGTTTCTTTTAGCATATTGCTTATACATATTAGTGGAACCCTTAGGATCTTTGCTTGATTACCAGCGTTGTGATGGCAGTCGCACTTGTGGGGGCTGGGTAATCTATAAGCACATCCTTATACTGGTCCCTAGTCGTAGGATTATCGAGACAGGGCATCGATACTCCGGAGTAGACTAGCGTATGCGCTTCTCATCCCAGCAGGGGAGATAGTCTGTCCCACAGCCATCAGTACGTCATACTGGAGATAGTATGCGGGTGCTTGTTAGGTTACGAGTACACTGGACAGGACTCGTCGGGAGCTGTTGGTTGGTATTATACGTATCGTCAGTTATCAGTTCCCAGGTAACATGAGTACAGCTTAGTCCGTTGACTTGACACTGTCACTTCGCCTCGAGTGTGTTCCCACTGTTCTTTGATTACTACCCTACCACGGCTCAAAGGAGTCGTGCAAACAGGTAGTAGTTGGGTGCAGTCCCGAAGCACTTGGAGGCAGTGACGGTTAGACAGGATTCGTCTCTCCCGGTATTGGGGGTTGATATCGCGATGTGTCTAGGAGAGCCATTACACATAGTCGTCCCTGGCCAGGGCAAGCGAGATATACCGGTAGGTTTCCAGTGTTATCTTAGGGTGTTCTGGGCTACACTCTGACACGACTTGTACCGCTATTAGGGGACTGACGTTCGCCACCCCCCAAGGCCCGCCATGCGATATTCTTAGACGAACAGACCGGACTGTACGGAGATTGTCACATTCAGGCTCAGTAGGATTCGGATGGGTTTACCTCATCGGCCTTCTTATCGACATCTACCTGGGGACCGTTACGTACAGCTAGTGTCGCTTGCAGTCTGTGGTTAAACCCATTGCCAGCGTAGTGTCGAGTCTTTAGAGTCCCACACAAAGAGTTTCCCCGCACTGAGCAAAACGTGTAGAGGCCGTATGGTTTTATGGCAGGGCTGCGATCACTTACGTGCACTTGTGTGCGTATGCTGTTCGAGCAGGCAATACTAGTGGGCTTTGGTTTAAGCCGGATCCTAGTATTGCACGGATGGATTTGTTTTTTCTTCTGTGCATTCGCATTCTACGGAATGCGGATGCGGGTGTGTATGCACAGTTGTGAGGAGCGAAGAGGAAGGAGGTGCCTCATTATGGTTTTGACAGTTGATTCGGTCGAAACCATAATGAGGCGGACTCATTAGGGTTTTGGCAGTTCGTTCGGTCAAAACCATTATAAACCGGGGACATTATTTACTAATCTTTTTAGTGATAATTATGTGATGGCTAATTGCTTTGACCATTTTACCACACTTGACTTTGTTGACCGTTTGACCAAAGTTGACTTGGACTTTCATGAGAGGTCTAGAGTTTTCTTTGGTTTTCTTTTTATTCTTTGGGTTATGAAAATGATCAAGTCATTAGTTGCCATCAACTTTATCTTGAAAAGATTAGTAATGATGATAATTGTGTATTATTGCAACCATGGTTCATTCTCTCTAGCTCATAATTCATTTCTCATTCTCTCTCTTAAAAAGAAATGAGAAAGCTCCATGGTTGCTAGCTTCATCTTCGTCCTCTTGAAAATTCCTTTGATCTCATGTGTTGAGAGAAAAAGGATCCAAATAGGAAAACACATCCATCTACTACTTCTACACAACCTAGGACATCAAGCCTAGCGATCTTGTTGCCCTAGTTACCTCGGCTCGAGGTGGAGCTCGGAGCACAACTCTCGGGTGGATCGTCTTCGACTCAAGAAGGCCGCGGAGGTGATCAAGATCCGGATCGATCCTCGGAGCTTAAATGGACGAGCAGGACAGCGGAGAGAAGACCCGAAGGACCAATATCGTGAGGTATAATCACTATGGCATAGTAGATAGAACCTCAAGTAGTTTGCTAGTTTGTTGTTTATCAAAGATCCTTCTTTTAGTCCATGTTGCCTTTGCGCCCAAAAATTGTTTTTCGCCGTTTCTGCCTCCCCGTAAGAACCGGGGTGAGCAACATGGACTTACAGTGGTATCAGAGCCTAGCTAAACATAAACTAGCATATTAGCAAAGTATTAAGAATCTCGATCGGAAAAAAATCGCAAAACACATCCGGAAAAACCATGTTTCTGCCGATTTTTTATACCGCTCTGAAAATGATTTAACATACATGAAAAATTGGCTCAGGGTTTTGTAAAAACACAGAACAAAAACAATCCAGTGGCTCGGTCAAAGCGCCACGGATCCGCGGCAAGAACATGCTTCCTGCCGCGGATCCGCGGCCGAGTTGACTCGGCCGTGGACCGGGTTTTGTGCAGTATTCTTATTTGGATGTTTTGGGATTTTTAGTATATTTTGTTTCTGCCCAGAATTTCCAGAGAACAAATTTGGTTTTGGGGTGGTTACAAATCGGTATTTTGATCGAAATTCCGTAGACTTTGGCTAATGGATCATATCTGTGATGTGATATATGTATTGAACGTCTGCTAATCGCTATACGACGATTAGTGGGGGTTATATATATCTGTGATCTGTAATGTTGATGGTTTGTGTATATGAACTCGGTGGATTGTCGCTGATGAATAGCCGGGGATGTGAGATGAGAGTTTCTTTTTCTTTCATTCAATGTAAAGTTTGTAATTGATGTAATATTATTTTATGGCCGCACATCCGGGATGAGATTGTAGCCACCATTGTATATTATTTCTTTTTACTGTTTTTGCTCCTAGGATAGACCCAAGGTGGGGTGCACAAACTACCGGGTATCTCGAAGTGCCGAGTAGCCTACTCACGTTGTTGAGGGAGGTTGCTTCACTTCGGGTACTTGGCGGGTAGTTTGCCGCACCCGTAGGGGGTCTAGGGTGGGGTTTGGCTATTCATCACGACCGTGCAATCCGTTTTTCATTGCAGGCTCGAACGAAACGCGGATTCCTAGTATATCCAAAGTGTTCATCTGTGATCTGGAATGGCTATCATTGCATCTGACGAATGTATATATCTATATATGATATCTATTTAGGCGTTGCTTATGTTTTTCATCCGCGCTAGTCCAGTCCCCGCTCTCTCGTTAGTTAAGTAACCGAACGGGTGATGACGGGACCCCATGGCGAATGCGGATGGCATAAGCGTACGTTATATTTTCGTTGTTTTCTGCAATGGTAGGATTAAATGATGGGACGCATTAAAATTAATGCAAGAAAATAAACCAAGTTAAAGTCGTTGGAACAATTTCAAAACCACTCGGTTTCTTTTCAAAACAAACAACTTTTAAACGCGGAGCTTAAACCACGCCTTTTAAAAGCTATCAAGGTTCCTTCGATTTTATCAAGTTCACTACGTTCACGGTTTCGCCAAAACCATTCGTAGCCCTCCGTCATTTCGTATAAATATTCAATAGTATTCAAGCTATATTTGTTGACCTTCGTCAAAGCATAGTGATTGGTAGCTGTTGGCCATTCATATGTAGCATAGATAGATGCGTTGGTTTGGGAGAGTCGTATTACCTTGTTGACCTTCGTCAAGGGTATATACGGGTGGGTTCAAATTAACCTGGACAATGACGGGTAGAACTTGACATTTGACTTATGACTTGTTGACCTTCGTCAAGGTCATAAGAGCATGGGGCAAAAATCCACATCGGGAGTTTCTAAAGAAATTGAAACTTGCTAGTGCTGCATACCATTTGGAGTGTGATGATTCTAGTAGGATTCCTTCAGTTTTATCACACGATGATATTTGTATCCCGATCCTACTGTGAGTATATGCTACTCCTCAGGAACTTTCTTACTTAACGATCAATGCTATGAACTAAGTAGGTGTCTAGAATGGTGTTAGCGGTGCTACGCCCACAGGGAAAAGAGGTTACTTAATTAAGGAACTTCGCGAAAGCGTTGGAAAACCTCCCTCGAAGTACCGACACTGGCCTGGCTGAACGGTTAAGCAAGAATTGTACGGTGAGATTGATCCCCACTAATTCTTCCTTTATGGTTTGAGGAGGGATTCGAGAAACAGTGGGAGCCATCATGTTTAGATAAATTAAAAACCAATCTAAACTTGCAAGAGCATCATGCTAAAGTGTTTTCTTCTCTCTCTCTTAATTGCAGCGACCCAGTGACCAGACATAGGTTACATCTAGATAATAAAATGACTGAATCTGACTGTTATGACTGGCAAAGGTCTGTCCAAATGTCCAGTGCCCATGACAAGCTGGGACACCTCTTAACTAATCCAACCCCTGCCGTCTCAGGACCAGTTTCCCCTGTCACGGATATTGATATCCGTAAGACATCGGAAAAAGACTGTGCGAAAGCTAAGTTCCTCGTGTTAGCCTCAGTTGATGGCGCATACCAGAGGCAGCACGAGAAGATGGACTTAGTTTCTATCTTCCTCCATAACAAAGAATTATATTGAGAGCAATCTCGTATCGCAAGATATGAGACCTCGAACGAATTGCTTCAAGCGAGGTTGGCTATCGGGTCATCTGTGGCGGGCAACGTCCTTACAGAGACCAGCTATTTTGAGCTCACGGACCTGAAGACCACGTTGAAGAATGGGTCAGATGCTGAATTGATTCTACAGTCTCTACCTTCTACCCTGAAGGAAACCAGGGAAGTAGAAGGAACGAGAAGGGAAAAAGCTTCGGGAATGGATATAGTAAAAGAGGGACTTTCCTATTGTTACGGGAATGAACAGTGGCAGAAGGATTGCAGGGCTTGCAAAGCCAGTAGCCAGGATTCGAAGCATGTTGTGGCTTCAGCTTCGGTGTGTTTGTAATAGAGAACTGTATGTCAGTTAACCCTACTTCCTGGGTATTGGATACCGGATCAGGATCTCACATCTGTAATTCGTTACAAGCTCTGAGAAACCTTAGGGTTATCAGGATAGGTGATATGACTCTCAGGGTTGCTAACGGAATGAGCATGAACGCTGAATCCGTAGGGGAATATCATCTTGGACTGACAACTGGGCAGATATTGATTCTGCGTAACTGTTTGTATGTACCAGGTGCGACTTGTAATATCATATTTGTATCCTTACTTTCTAAGGAAGGATATGATTTTACTTTTGTAAGCGATGTGGTCCACATCCACCTAAATCAAGTTCTAATTGGGTCAGATCCATTAGAAAACGGGTTATACATATTGAATCAAGCTCAGATTTTCAGTGTCCAGAACAGACTTAAAAGAAAGTCTCCGGAATTAAATCAGTCTTTCTTATGGCATTGTAGACTGGGTCACATTAATGAGACACGGTTGACAAAGTTACATAAAGAGGGATACTTGAATCCGTTCGAGTACCAGTCTTATGCCATTTATGAATCTTGTCTCATGGGAAAGATGACAAAGACTCCGTTCACTGGACACGGAGTAAGAGCGAGCGAGCTCTTGGGACTCATACACAGTGACGTGTGTGGTCCAATGTCTACACATGCGCGAAGTGGTTATTCATACTTCATTACTTTCACAGATGATTTCTTCAGGTATGGACATGTCTTCCTAATAAAGCATAAATCCGAGGCCTTTGAGAAATTTCAGAAATACAAGAATGAAGTTGAAAAACAAACAGGCAAAAGTATCAAGAAACTGAGATCTGATCGAGGTGGTGAATACTTGAGTGCCGAGTTTCTGGACTACTTAAAAGAGCATGGAATTCTCTCTCAGCTTACTCCTCCATACACACCACAGCATAACGGTGTATCGGAAAGGAGGAATCGAAGCCTATTGGATATGGTTCGTTCCATGATGAGTAAGGCTGAGTTACCGTGATCTTTCTGGGGTTATGCACTGGAAACAGCTGCATATCTCTTGAACAAGGCTCCAACCAAGACTGTGCCTACCACCCCATATCAGATGTGGAGTGGGAAGAAACCATGTCTTAAGTATCTTAAGACATGGGAATGTCCATCTTTTGTAAAGAAGCAGCATGCGGACAAGCTTGAGGCACGCTCAGTACTGTGTATGTTTGTGGGATACCAAAAGAACTCCATGGGGTATCTTTTCTATTCCGCAGATGAACAAAAGGTTTTTGTTTCTCAGCATTCCCACTTCTTGGAAACTGAATTTTTAGAAAATCAGATAAGTGGGAGCGCAATAGAACTAGAAGAAATTCCAGAACCACAAGCTATTACTGATACCTTGGTAGAACCAGAAGGTTCAGGAGAACTGGACATCCCAGCGCCATTTCGTAGGAGTAGTAGGCAGTCTCATCCGCCCGAGAGATACTACGGTTTTCTCATAGACGGGGATAGAGAGGATTGCACTATTGATTATGGTGAGCCTACTAGCTTCCAGCAAGCCATTCAGAGCGGTGACTCGGTAAAATGGCTGGATGCAATGCGGACCGAGAAGGTGTCCATGTACACCAACAAAGTTTGGACTTTGGACTTTGCTCTAGAAGGGGTAAAACCCGTAGGCTGCAAATAGATCTTCAGAAAGAATATTGGTGTAGATGGGCAGGTTGAAACCTATAAAGCTAGACTTGTAGCAAAGGGTTTTCTTCAAAGACCTGGTTTGGACTATGACGAGACCTTTTCTCCAGTGGCTATGCTCAAATCCATTCGGATCCTTCTTGCCATTGCTGCCTTCCACGATTATGAGATCTGGCAGATGGACGTAAAGTCGACTTTCCTAAATGGAAATTTGGAAGAGTGCATCTATATGGATCAGCTGGAGGGATTCATTCAGAGTGGGAGCAGCGGTAAAGTGTGCATGTTGCTCAAGTCCATCTATGGACTGAAGCAGGCATCGCGGAGTTGGAAGTTCTGCTTTGATGATACTGTCAAGGAATTCGACTTTATCAAAAACCCAGATGAACCATGCATTTACAGTAAGATTGTAGGGAGAACTGTGGAATTCCTCGTCTTGTACGTGGATGACATTCTCCTAATAGGAAATGATATTCCTATGCTACAGTCAGTCAAAGGATTCTTGTCACAAAGGTTCTCCATGAAGGACCTGGGCGATGCCAACTACATTCTGGGGATCCAGATCTATCGTGATAGATCTAAGAGGATGTTGGGACTTTTGCAGTCCGGGTACATCGACACCATACTGAAACGATTCAGTATGGAAGATTCCAAGCGCGACAATCTACCGGCTTGTCACGGAATCACCCTCTGCAAAGAGATGTCTCCCAAGACTGATTTGGAAAAGGCTAGCATGACATCTATACCCAACGCATCTACGGTAGGCTCTATAATGTATGTGATGTTATGCACCAGACCAGATGTAGCATACGCATTGAGCGTTGTAAGCCGGTATCAGTCGGACCCAGGGGAGAAACACTGGTGTCACGGCCCGCAGGGTACGGAACGTGACTGGCACTTAAGTTTACGAAACGTCTCAAGACGTCCGTAAAATAAGTAAGCCAAAGCCCAGAAACCAAAACCAAATAAGCAAAAGAGTGAAGAAAACCCAATCAATTGAAAGCGAGTTTATCAAATAAGTCATGTAAAACCCTTTTTAAAAACAATACCAATTTTTCCGAAAATTTCGGCAGATTCTCCTTTGTAAATACTGGCCCCCAAAATGGGTACAACAAGAATATATATGAATCCAACAAATATGGCATCCCTAAGCGGGAGCTAGCTCTTCGCCACAAGGCGGTCACAAATCCCACGCAATATAAAGCAACAACATGCGAAATAACCATAATGAAGAATAAGAAAAACAGCATGTCGACTCAAGTGAGCTCGACCCCAAAATACAGCATAAAAGTCCACAAACCTCACAGTCTCATCTCTAGGTCAATATACAATAATACTGGTAGATACAGTAGATGGAGTACTCTAGATACAAAGAATATACAAGGTGGTACAAAAATAATGATATAACCCACCAAGAGCAAAACCTCGAGTCCAGGCAAAAGAGGCAAAAGAGGCAAGTGCGCCCGCCGCTACTGTACTGACGGAGCGGACCTGCAAAAGGCTGTGGCACAACGGGGGTGAATTGCCAACTCGTGAGTAATAAATAACATCTACACAGGCTATCGAATGCATGCACACAAGCATCCTAGCATCTAAATACAGGTAAGGCAGGACATAATGGCAAGTATGTATGCAATATGAATATACTAGCAGGTATGAATGCAATGCGAATCAACTCGTGATCTGAATGTGTAAGTATAAGAAATCATGTTTTTCCCTTTAAGAATCTCTTTTGAAATACCAGCACAATACCAATAGAATCAACCAGAACCTGTGTCCAGCAACGACACCTCAAAACTATCACAAATCTTATATATCCATGTCATAGTATCTCTGGCCTCAGCCATCCGGCTGACCCAGCTCAATATCAAAATCTCATCATCTCGCGGCCACGGTCGGTATCCTCTGGATATCCTCCGTGCCAAACAGTAACCGGTAGGTAATCCGTCCCCCGCCAGGCTCAACGTCAACACCACATTCATCTTGCCCCGGGGTACCATACTGGGCCCACCATGTACCCGTGACGGTTCCTCCACTCCTCGACACGGAGCTCAAAAACCACAGCAAACTCATGGTGGACGACACTTACATCACTAGAAAACCGCAATTTACATATTTTAAAAATATAATAAGTTTAGAAATTTTGCGGCTTTCCCCCGAAATCCAGAAATATCATAAAATCTCAAGAAATCCTCATAAGTGCATATGTCAATGATAATGAATGCATATGGTATCAATAATCAAGTTGCGATGTGTGATTAATAGACTAAGCATGAACAAATAATATGATGAGGTACATGCACATGAATAGCAATCCTACAATTTCATTTTAAGGAATTAAAGAAATAGCGCGAGTTAAGTATCAATTATAGTAAAAGGTTTCAATTTAAAGGTTATCTAGTGTGGTGGCATGGCAATTACCAGGGTGTGTGTAAGCATGAATAGTGCTCGTGCTGCATATAAAAACCCTGGCAATGGTGCAGGTGTCCTATAAAATGGTTTCGTATATGTATGTCAATATAGGGCATGAATGTAGCAAATAATCATACAAGTATTACGCCCCTAATTACTAACATTACTAAGAATCTTTTTAAGGTACTAAAACTATCGGGTGACTTGCGCCATCCAACGATAGTCCCCCGTAGATGTTACATCTACTCACCGGAATCCCTAGCTAGTCACGTCCAATCACCGCTTTCCCCTTTCGTGCCGCGTCTGACGTCTCCGCGACCGAACCTGGAATTTACATCAATACCAAACATAAGGTTACATACAAGAACGACGCAAAACCCAAGCGAAAATACTAACGTTCATAAGCTAGGTACAACGTGCACAAAGTGCGCGGAACACACGCGAAAATCGCAAAAATCTACAAAAAAGTCGATTTGGTCGCCCGGAAGAACTAAAACTCGATTACTCAAAAATCCGCACTCACGCATCCTAAATGTCATAGGATAAGCCAATACAATCATCCAGATATCAAAACTAATTTATCACATACTTTTATCACAAAACTAGTAAGCACAAACATTCTAAAAAAAACGATGCAACATCGCCGTTATGCGATAAAGTGCTCACAATCCAACACAACATCCAACTAACCCACTAGATAGCCATTACATTAGTTTTAAACCATTAGCAATGCTTAAAAACCTAATTTCCATAAACAAAACCTTTCTTGATTTTCATCATTAGCAATTTCAATCCAAAACTAAACATGACAATACCAAATTCGCACTAATTTGAATCCCACACAAATAAAGTAACCTCATTAACTTAGATTAGCAAACAACTAGATAGCAAAATAGATTTAATTAACTAAATAATGGTTTCTAAAAACCCTAGTTTAATTTCAACCATGAAATTTTTAAAAAAAACTAGAATGAAACTAACACTAAATTTAACACTAAACAAATTTCAAGGTTCTAGTTTAGCACACTTAAGCTATAATTTAACCATTTGATTAGAAATTATACCTCAAAAGATCAATCCTAAGATTGCTCAAGCCTCCCAAGACACCTCCTTTCACCTCGATTTGAACCAAATTAGGTTGGAGAAGAGATGGAATATGGTTTTGCTTTGAAATTGTGAAGAAATTTGTTGATTTTGTTGATTTTTGAGATGAATTTGTGAACAAAAGAGAGAGGAAAAATGAAGGGGGGGAGCTGCTGGTTTCTGGCCAGAAATGAGGGAGAGGGGAGTGGTGTGGGGTGTGGGAAAAGTCTAGGTCAACTCCTACCAACCCACAAAAGACCATACCCAATTAACAATTCAAAAACCTTTAAAAAAAACCCTCATTTCCACACAAATACAAAGTCAAAGGAGCATGGAATTTTTTTCCCCATGAGCTGCTGGAAATGGCCGGCCTAGGGTGAGGGAAAAGTGAGTGGGAGTGCACAAAAAAAATTTTATGCAAAAAGACCCCCTACAAGTCCAAAATTGCAAGTTTAAGCTTAAATTCAATAAATTTCGTTTCCTATAATAAAAATTAGTTAAAACTTAAAATAAATTACTAAAAATTTATGTTACAACTAGATTTTAATTAACATGATTTTAAAGATTAATTTTAGCCCAAAAAATTTTGTATTTATCGCTAATTTAATGTATTTTCTTACCGGCTTAAAATAATATTAAAAAATTGAAAAATTAGGGAAAATTTTTAAACGACCAGAATTTCATAAGTAACTCATTAGATACTAAAAACAAGCAATTACCTATCCATTTTAGGTATAATTAGTCCTAAACTGCAAAATAACAAAAAAGACGGTTTTCGGAAAAATACCGAATTTTCACCGATTTTCAGGAAAACACCAAAACGACTTTTCAAGGCGCTACAATCTTCCCCCCTTAAAGAAATTCGGTCCCCGAATTTAAAAATATAGCTACGCGTACCTTCAAAGAGATGGGGATATTTCTTACTCATCTCGCCCTCGGTCTCCCAGGTGACCTCCTCGCTGCTCGGGCTACGCCAAAGGACCTTGACGGTTGGTATAATCTTCGATCTCAACTTCTTCACATGCCGATCCAGGATGGCCACCGGCTGCTCTGCAAAAGAAAGGTCGCGCTCTAGCTGGACTGTCGGGTGCTGAATCGCATGCGAAGGGTCGTGAAGGTACTTGCGGAGCATCGAAACATGGAAGACGGGGTGAACATCGGGAAAGCTGGGTGGAAGGGCCAAACGATATGCAACTGTGCCGACATGCTCGAGGATCTCGAAGGGACCTACGAATCTAGGGCTAAGCTTCCCCTTTTGCCCAAAACGCATCACGCCCTTCATCGGAGAGACTTTCAGAAAAACATGGTCGCCAACTGCGAACTCTAATCTGCGACGGCGCCTGTCTGCATAGGATTTCTTTCTGCTCTGAGCTGTCCTCATCCGGTCTCGAATCAACTGTATCTTCGCTGTCGTCTCCTCAACAAGCTGCGGCCCCAAAATACTGCTCTCACTGAGTTCTGTCCAACAGACAGGCGATCTGCATCTCCTCCCATACAATGCCTCGAAAGGTGCCATCTGAATAGTATCCTGGAAGCTGTTGTTGTAGGAGAACTCCACTAGAGGTAAATGACGATCCCAGCTACCGCCGATGTCTAAAACGCACGCTCTGAGCATGTCCTCGAGAGTCTGAATGGTCCGCTCTGACTGTCCGTCGGTCTGCGGATGAAATGCTGTGCTGAACTCAAACGAGTGCCCAAAGCCTCCTGGAGTCTCTGCTATAGTCGGCTGGTAAACTGAGTGCCTCGATCTGACACGATACAAGTCGGTATGCCATGTAGTCGCACAATCTCGTCAATGTAGAGCTGAGCATACTGAGCGAAGCTGAAAGTGGTCTTCACTGATAGGAAGTGAGCCGCTTTCGTCAATCTATCCACGATCACCCAGATGGAGTCGTACCCTCGACTGGTCCTGGGTAGACCCACAACGAAGTCTATCGAAATCTGCTCCCATTTCCACTCTGGAATGGGTAACGGCTGTAGCTCTCCTGCGGGCCTCTGGTGCTCGGCCTTGACTTGCTGACAAGTCAGGCATCTCGATACAAACTCCGCAATGTCCCTCTTCATCCCGTCCCACCAGTAGGTCTCTCTCATATCATGGTACATCTTGGTGGAACCGGGGTGGACACTATACACTGATCGGTGTGCCTCCTCAAGAATGTCGCGCCGCAATCCATCAGCATCTGGTACGCACAGTCTAGATCCATAGCATAAAATCCCCTGATCGCCAATCATGAACTCGGAAAATCTGCCCTGTCCCATCTGTGCCATGATCTCCGAGCAACGGTCGTCGCTGCGCTGTGCCTCATATATACGGTCAAGCAACTGTGGGCGTGCACGAACATGCGCGAGCTGTCCCCCTGTCTGAGTGAACTCGAACTCAATTCGGCTGTCGCATAAAATCTGCCAATCTGCTGACGACTGCCTCTGCACTGCGCGCAAAAAGGATAGACTACCCCCGGGCCTCCTACTCAACGCATCTGCCACCACATTCGCCTTGCCTGGGTGATATAAGATCTCGCAGTCGTAGTCTTTCACCAACTCCATCCAACGACGCTGTCTGAGGTTCAGGTCTCGCTGCTGAAATATGTATTTTAAGCTCTTGTGGTCTGTGAATATTTGGCACGACTCGCCGTATAGGTAATGTCGCCAAATCTTCAGTGCAAAGACCATTGTATCCATCTCCAAATCATGAGTAGGGTAGTTCTGTTCGTGCTTCTTTAACTGCCGAGAAGCATAAGCGATCACCCGGCCATGCTGCATCAATACGCATCCTAATCCCACTCGCGAAGCATCACAGTAGACCACAAATCCGCCTGATCCCGAAGGCAAAGATAATACCGGCGCCGTAGTCAAACAAGTCTGTAGCTGCTGAAAACTGCGCTCGCACTCCTCTGTCCAAACAAAAGGAACTCCCTTCCGGGTCAAACCGGTCAAAGGTGCAGCTATACGGGAGAAGTCCTGAACAAAACGCCTGTAGTAGCCCGCCAAGCCTAGAAAACTACGGATCTCAGTAACTGATGTAGGTCGGGGCCACTGCTGAACAGCCTCAATCTTCTTCGGGTCCACATAAATGCCGTCTCTCGTAACCACGTGACCCAAGAATCCGACGCTGTCCAGCCAGAATGCACACTTGGAGAACTTTGCGAACAGCTGGTGCTCCCTCAGAGTCTGTAACGTAATCTGCAAGTGCTGCTCGTGCTCCTCTTTGCTCCGGGAGTACACCAAGATATCGTCGATAAACACGATGATGAACAAGTCAAGATACGGCCTGAATGTACGGTTCATCATATCCATGAATGCTGTTGGGGCGTTGGTGAGTCCGAACGACATCACCAAAAACTCGTAGTGGCCGTAGCGCGTGCGGAAAGCTGTCCTCGGTATATCCTCCTGTCGAACTCGCAGCTGATGGTATCCTGATCGCAAGTCGATCCTCGAAAAATACCCCGCACCCTGAAGCTGGTCGAACAGATCATCAATGCGCGGCAACGGATATCTGTTCCGCACGGTAACCTTGTTCAGCTGGCGGTAGTCGATACATAAGCGCAAACTTCCGTCCTTCTTCTTGACAAACAGGACCGGAGCACCCCACGGAGAAACACTAGGTCGAATAAGCCCCTTATCTAACAAATCCTGCAACTGATCCTTCAGCTCTCGAAGCTCTGCCGGGGCCATCCGATAAGGCGGTATAGAAATAGGCCCCGAGCCGGGAAACAAATCGATGCAGAACTCAACGTCGCGCTCAGGTGGTAGCCCAGGTAGCTCATCAGGGAAAACATCAGGGAACTCGCAAACAACCGGGACCCGGTCCAACAGAACCTCTGCAGCTCGAGTATCACAAATAAACGCTAAGAATCCCTGACATCCCTTCCGCAAGAGCTGACCAGCGCGAAGAGACGAAATTAAGCTGGGAAGGGTGACACTGCAGTCTCCCTGAATAACAAGGACTGGCTCTCCCGGAAAGCTAAATCTGACTGCCTTCTCACGGCAGTCCACTGAAGCATAACAAGTGGCTAGCCAATCCATGCCCAGAAGCACGTCAAAGTCCAACATATCGAGGAGAATCAAATCAACCGATGAATCCCTCTCCCCGATACGAACGGAACACAATCGAAAAACAAAACGAGCGACAAACGACTCGCCTACCGGAGTACTAACAACAAGCGGATGATCTAACGACGACGACTCACAGCCCAACATCGGTGCAAAGTGTGTAGAGACGTACGAATGTGTGGAACCTGGGTCAAATAATACCCGTGCGTCGAAAGAACAAACTGGCAAGGTACCTGTCACAACGGCATTGGATGCCTGCGCATCCTGCGGTGTCAAAGCAAAAACTCGGGCCTGTCCTCCACCGATAGCGGGCTGACCTCGACCTCGGCCTCTGCCTCCTCGTCCTCTCTGAACAGGACCGCCGCGTCCACGGCCTCTGGGTGCACCTAACTGGCGTGGAGCATCGCCGGTGGTAGGAAGTAGGGCTCTCTGAGGAGGGGGTGGTGATGGTGGTAGGGTCACATGCGGAACTGTCGCTGCTCCCTGTCGTCTCGCCGGACAGTCTCTGACAAGATGGTACGGACTCCCGCACCCAAAACATCCTCGCGACGGCTGCTGTCCCTGGGAATATGAACCATATAACTGTCCCCATCCAAATCCTCTGCCAGGCCTATCTCTCGGAAAGAATCTGGCGCGCTGCCTCTGAGACGGTACATCGGTGCGAATCCTCTTCGGCCCAGAAATGGCCGAAGTCTGTGATATGCGTGCCTCCATCCGCAATGCCGTATCCATAGCAGCTGAATAAGTGTCGTAGTGCTGGGCGCCAATGGCAAGATATAGCAGGGCATCAAGTCCCTGTACAAACCTCTTCACCATCTTCTCTTCGGTATCCACCAAATACTGAGCATATCGGGATAACTGTGTAAACTTGATGTCATACTCAGACACCGTCATCCCAGGTGTCTTGACTAAGGCCTCGAAACTGCGAGCTCTGGCTTCACGAACGCTCTCTGGGAGGAAACGAGCTAGAAAGACCGCTGTAAACTCGGCCCAAGTCATAGGCGGTAGACCTGCAGCTCGACCTCTCAAGACTGACTCCCACCATGTCTGTGCAAGACCCTCTAGTCGGAAACTCGCAAGCTCTACCCATCGATCATCCGAACATCTCAGCGAACGGCAGATCCTGGCTAAACTGTCAAGGAACGTCTGTGGGTCCTCCGCTGCCTCGGTGCCGGTGAATACTGGAGGTCTCAGCCTCATGAAATCCTGTAGTGAAACCGGAATGGCCACGGTGGTAGTAGTAGGAGCAGGTATCATGGTCGTCTGTGATGTAGTAAGTACGTCATCCGGCCTCGGTGTACGACTGGCTGCAACTAGGGATCCTACCATCTGACGCAGCTCCTGCATACTCCCCATCATCTGTCGCAACTCCTCCATACCAGTCTCGAGCCTATCCATACGGCCTGGGGAAGGTGGATCGGTCTGTCCCTGCGGCGTAAGCATACCACCCTGCTCAGTCCTAGTCTCGGACGAGCCAGCTCGAATCTCGTCTCGGGCGGTAGCCCTCTGTGCCCTCGTAGCCTTCGGCGGCATAGTGGTTGTTACAGGAAAACGGATAATAAGAACAGTGCAATAGGATCATAGGATACACGGAAATGAAGAAGGAATTTCAAGCAACTATATCCTAAAGTCACTTAGGCGGAGTACCGTATCGCAAGTATGCCGCGGACATACACACGCTACGTTACCCTACTTAAGTCACTTACTCCATCTACCAAGGGTCATCCTACACTCAAAAAGGCAAAACCTATCGCTCTGATACCAACTTTGTCACGGCCCGCAGGGTACGGAACGTGAATGGCACTTAAGTTTACGAAACGTCTCAAGACGTCCGTAAAATAAGTAAGCCAAAGCCCAGAAACCAAAACCAAATAAGCAAAAGAGTGAAGAAAACCCAATCAATTGAAAGCGAGTTTATCAAATAAGTCATGTAAAACCCTTTTTAAAAACAATACCAATTTTTCCGAAAATTTCGGCAGAGTCTCCTTTGTAAATACTGGCCCCAAAAATGGGTACAACAAGAATATATATGAATCCAACAAATATGGCATCCCCAAGCGGGAGCTAGCTCTTCGCCACAAGGCGGTCACAAATCCCACGCAATATAAAGCAACAATATGCAAAATAACCATAATGAAGCATAAGAAAAACAGCATGTCGACTCAAGTGAGCTCGACCCCAAAATACAGCATAAAAGTCCACAAATCTCACAGTCTCATCTCTAGGTCAATATACAATAATACTGGTAGATACAGTAGATGGAGTACTCTAGATACAAAGAATATACAAGGTGGTACAAAAATAATGATATAACCCACCTAAGAGCAAAACCTCGAGTCCAGGCAAAAGAGGCAAAAGAGGCAAGTGCGCCCGCCGCTACTGTACTGACGGAGCGGACCTGCAAAAGGCTGTGGCACAACGGGGGTGAGTTGCCAACTCGTGAGTAATAAATAACATCTACACAGGCTATCGAATGCATGCACACAAGCATCCTAGCATCTAAATACAGGTAAGGCAGGACATAATGGCAAGTATGTATGCAATATGAATATACTAGCAGGTATGAATGCAATGCGAATCAACTCTTGATCTGAATGTGTAAGTATAAGAAATCATGTTTTTCCCTTCAAGAATCTCTTTTGAAATACCAGCACAATACCAATAGAATCAACCAGAACCTGTGTCCAGCAACGACACCTCAAAACTATCACAAATCTCATATATCCATGTCATAGTATCTCTGGCCTCAGCCATCCGGCTGACCCAGCTCAATATCAAAATCTCATCATCTCGCGGCCACGGTCGGTATCCTCTGGATATCCGTCGTGCCAAACAGTAACCGGTAGGTAATCCGTCCCTCGCCAGGCTCAACGTCAACACCACATTCATCTTGCCCCGAGGTACCATACCGGGCCCACCATGTACCCGTGACGGTTCCTCCACTCCTCGACACGGATCTCGAAAACCACAGCAAACTCATGGTGGACGACACTTACATCACTAGAAAACCGCAATTTACATATTTTAAAAATATAATAAGTTTAGAAATTTTGCGGCTTTCTCCCGAAATCCAGAAATATCATAAAATCTCAAGAAATCCTCATAAGTGCATATGTCAATGATAATGTATGCATATGGTATCAATAATCAAGTTGCGATGTGTGATTAATAGACTAAGCATGAACAAATAATATGATGAGGTACATGCACATGAATAGCAATCCTACAATTTCATTTTAAGGAATTAAAGAAATAGCGCGAGTTAAGTATCAATTATAGTAAAAGGTTTCAATTTAAAGGTTATCTAGTGTGGTGGCATGGCAATTACCAGGGTGTGTGTGTAAGCATGAATAGTGCTCGTGCTGCATATAAAAACCCTGGCAATGGTGCAGGTGTCCTATAAAATGGTTTCGTATATGTATGTCAATATAGGGCATGAATGTAGAAAATAATCATACAAGTATTACACCCCTAATTACTAACATTACTAAGAATCTTTTTAAGGTACTAAAACTATCGGGCGACTTGCGCCATCCAACGATAGTCCCCCGTAGATGTTACATCTACTCACCGGAATCTCTAGCTAGTCACGTCCAATCACCGCTTTCCCCTTTCGTGCCGCGTCTGACGTCTCCGCGACCGAACCTGGAATTTACATCAATACCAAACATAAGGTTACATACAAGAACGATGCAAAACCCAAGCGAAAATACTAACGTTCACAAGCTAGGTACAACGTGCACAAAGTGCGCGGAACACACGCGAAAATCGCAAAAATCTACAAAAAAGTCGATTTGGTCGCCCGGAAGAACTAAAACCCGATTACTCAAAAATCCGCACTCACGCATCCTAAATGTCATAGGATAAGCCAATACAATCATCCAGATATCAAAACTAATTTATCACATACTTTTATCACAAAACTAGTAAGCATAAACATTCTAAAAAAAACGACGCAACATCGCCGTTATACGATAAAGTGCTCACAATCCAACACAACATCCAACTAACCCACTAGATAGCCATTACATTAGTTTTAAACCATTAGCAATGCTTAAAAACCTAATTTCCATAAACAAAACCTTTCTTGATTTTCATCATTAGCAATTTCAATCCAAAACTAAACATGACAATACCAAATTAGCACTAATTTGAATCCCACACAAATAAAGTAACCTCATTAACTTAGATTAGCAAACAACTAGATAGCAAAATAGATTTAATTAACTAAATAATGGTTTCTAAAAACCCTAGTTTAATTTCAACCATGAACTTTTTAAAAAAAACTAGAATGAAACTAACACTAAATTTAACACTAAACAAATTTCAAGGTTCTAGTTTAGCACACTTAAGCTATAATTTAACCATTTGATTAGAAATTATACCTCAAAAGATCAATCCTAAGATTGCTCAAGCCTCCCAAGACACCTCCTTTCACCTCGATTTGAACCAAATTAGGTTGGAGAAGAGATGGAATATGGTTTTGCTTTGAAATTGTGAAGAAATTTGTTGATTTTGTTGATTTTTGAGATGAATTTGTGAACAAAAGAGAGAGGAAAAATGAAGGGGGGGAGCTGCTGGTTTTTGGCCAGAAATGAGGGAGAGGGGAGTGGTGTGGGGTGTGGGAAAAGTCTAGGTCAACTCCTATCAACCCACAAAAGACCATACCCAATTAACAATTCAAAAACCTTTAAAAAAAACCCTCATTTCCACACAAATACAAAGTCAAAGGAGCATGGAATTTTTTCCCCATGAGCTACTGGAAATGGCCGGCCTAGGGTGAGGGAAAAGTGAGAGGGAGTGCACAAAAAAAATTTTATGCAAAAAGACCCCCTACAAGTCCAAAATTGCAAGTTTAAGCTTAAATTCAATAAATTTCGTTTCCTATAATAAAAATTAGTTAAAACTTAAAATAAATTACTAAAAATTTATGTTACAACTAGATTTTAATTAACATGATTTTAAAGCTTAATTTTAGCCCAAAAAATTTTGTATTTATCGCTAATTTAATGTATTTTCTTACCGGCTTAAAATAATATTAAAAAATTGAAAAATTAGGGAAAATTTTTAAACGACCAGAATTTCATAAGTAACTCATTAGCTACTAAAAACAAGCAATTACCTATCCATTTTAGGTATAATTAGTCCTAAACTGCAAAATAACAAAAAAAACGGTTTTCGGAAAAATACCGAATTTTCACCGATTTTCAGGAAAACACCAAAACGACTTTTCAAGGCGCTACAACTGGATAGCAGTAAAGAACATTCTCAAGTACCTGAGAAGGTCTAAGGAGAGGTTCTTGGTGTATGGCGGAAAAGACCTCCAGATCGAGGCTTTGCTGACTCCAGCTTCCACAGTGACAAGGATGACTCCAAGTCCATGTCGGGTTATGTCTTTACCCTCAATGGAGGGGCGATTTGCTGGAAGAGTTCCAAGCAGGAAACCGTTGCTGACTCAACTGACTCAACTATGGAAGCGGAGTACATAGCTGCTTGCGATACCGCAAAGGAAGCTGTCTGGATGAAAAAGTTCCTCACGGAGCTTCAGGTGGTTCCTACCATTGTTGATCCAATACCGCTGTATTGCGACAACAACGGAGCTATAGCTTTAGCGAAGGAACCCAGGTCCCATCAGAAGTCCAGGCATATTTTGAGACGGTACCACCTGATCAGGGAGATCACAGATCGCCGGGAGATCGAGGTGAAGAGAGTAAATTCGGAGGATAACACTGCAGATCCATTCACGAAGGACATACCCCAGACTCAGTTCAAGCGGCTGATCGATATGATAGGTCTTCGATACGCCAGTACATGGCCCTAGTGCAAGTGGGAGATTGTTAGTGTATATGCCCTAGAGGCCATTACTGTATCATACTAGTTTGTATATTACGTAATGGAAGCTTGGGATATTCACAGTTGTATAAACAATCTTGCTCAAAATGGTAGCATGCTACTTGGTTTGTTTCTACTTTAATATGTGCATGTGTTTCTTTTAGCATATTGCTTATACATATTAGTGGAGCCCTTAGGATCTTTGCTTGATTACCAGCGTTGTGATGGCAGTCGCACTTGTGGGGGCTAGGTAATCTATAAGCACATCCTTATACAGGTCCCTAGTCATAGGATTATCGAGACAGGGCATCGATACTCCGGAGTAGACTAGCGTATGCGCTTCTCATCCCAGCAGGGGACATGGTCTGTCCTACAGCCATCAGTACGTCGTACTGGAGATAGTATGCGGGTGCTCGTTAGGTTACGAGTACACTAGACAGGACTCATCGGGAGCTGTTGGTTGGTATTATACCTATCGTCAGTTATCAGTTCCCAGGTGACATGAGTACAGCTTAGTCTGTTGACTTGACACTGTCACTTCGCCTCGAGTGTGTTCCCACTGTTCTTTGATTACTACCCTACCACGGCTCAAAGGAGTCGTGCAAACAGGTAGTAGTTTGGTGCAGTCCCGAAGCACTTGGAGGCAGTGACGGTTTGATAGGATTCGTCTCTCCCGGTATTGGGGGTTGATATCGCAATGTGTCTAGGAGAGCCATTACACATAGTCGTCCCTGGCCAGTGCAAGAGAGATATACCGGTAGGTTTCTAGTGTTATCTCAGGGTGTTCTCGGCTACACTCCGACACGACTTGTACCGCTATTAGGGGACTGACGTTCGCCACCCCCTAGGCCCGCCATGCGATATTCTTAGACGAACAGACCGGACTGTACGGAGATTGTCACATTCAGGCTCAGTAGAAGTTCGGATGGGTTTACCTCATCGGCCTTCATATCGACATCTACCTGGGGACCGTTATGTATAGCTAGTGCCGCTTGCGGTCTGTGGTTAAACCCACTGCCAGCGTAGTGTCGAGTCTTTAGAGTCCCACACAGAGAGTTTCCCTGCACTGAGCGAAACATGTAGAAGCCGTATGGTTTTACGGCATGGCTACGATCACTTACATGCACCTGTGTGCGTATGCTGTTCGGGCAGGCAATACTAGTGGGCTTTGGTTTAAGCCAGATCCTAGTATTGCACGGATGGATTTGTTTTGTCTTCTGTGCATTCGCATTATACGGAATGCGGATGCGGGTGTGTATGCACAGTTGTGAGGACCGAAGAGGAAGGAGGTGCCTCATTAGGGTTTTGACAGTTGATTCGGTCGAAACCATAATGAGGCGGACTCATTAGGGTTTTGGCAGTTCGTTCGGTCAAAACCATTATGAGCCGGGGACATTATTTACTAATCGTTTTAGTGATAATTATGTGATGGCTAATTTCTTTGATCATTTGACCACACTTGACTTTGTTTACCGTTTGACCAAAGTTGACTTGGACCTTCATGAGAGGTCTAGAGTTTTCTTTGGTTTTCTTTTTATTCTTTGGGTTATGAAAATGGTCAAGTCATTAGTTGCCATCAACTTTATCTTGAAAAGATTAGTAATGATGATAATTGTGTATTATTGCAACCATGGTTCATTCTCTCTAGCTCATAATTCATTTCTCATTCTCTCTCTTAAAAAGAAATGAGAAAGCTCCATGTTTGCTAGCTTCATCTTCCTCCTCTTGAAAATTCCTTTGATCTCATGTGTTGAGAGAAAAAGGATCCAAATAGAAAAACACATCCATCTACTACTTCTACACAACCTAGGACATCAAGCCTAGCGATCTTGTTGCCCTAGTTACCTCAGCTCGAGATGGAGCTCGGAGCACAACTCTCGGGTGGATCGTCTTCGACTCAAGAAGGCCGCGGAGGTGATCAAGATCCAGATCGATCCTCGGAGCTTAAATGGACGAGTAGGACAACGGAGAGAAGACCCGAAGGACAGGTATCGTGAGGTATAATCTCTATGGCATAGTAGGTAGAACCTCAAGTAGTTTGCTAGTTTGTACTTTAGCAAAGATCATTCTTTTAGTCCATGTTGCCTTTGCGCCCAAAAATTGTTTTTCGCCGTTTCCACCTCCCCGTAAGAACCGGGGTGAGCAACGTGGACTTACAAATATGTGGAATTCATATAGTTAGGCATGAAATGCAAAGTATGTGATATTTCAGATTTACGATGTCTAAAGAGATTATGGATTCCAAATGTTGTAGTTTTACACTTTATTTTCTGTGACCGTAAGCGTAGTATGTGGGGTATCACCGGCTTCGTTGCTATACATGAACGACAATGGGGATACGCATACTTGCTTACGTTGATGATATGAGTTATTATATACTGCTGAGATATGATGTGCAGGACTGTCGCGATTGAATAGCCGGGAGTTTTATGTGAGATGAGAGTTTTATTTTCATTCATGTATAAATCAATTGTATGTAATATTCTTTTATTTGGGGCACTTCCGGGCTGAGGAAGATGTTTCCATCATTGTATATTATTTACTTTTCCGCATTAGGATAGACCCAAGGAGGGGAGCACAAGTGACCGGGTTCTAGGGTTCAGTGGGAGGCCATCCCGAGGAGTCGAGACCGGGTCTCCTAAACTCTAGAATTGGCTGGATCACTTGCCGCTCTCGTAAGGGTCTAGGGATGTGGGCTTGGCTATTCATCGCGACCGTGGAATCCGTATTTTCTATTGTTGGCTAAATACAAAATACGGATGTCCTAGATATCCTTTTATTTTCATATGTGCTTCTGCTGTTGATATTCTGTAATGTGATTACTTTGTATCTGAGACGAATGGATTATTATTATATATATATGATATATAATAAACGTTGCTTATGTTTTACACCCGCACTAGTCCCGCCCCTCTATGCCGTTAGTTAAGTAACCTAACAGTGCATAACGAGACACTGTGGCGAATGCGGATGGCATAAGTGTACGTTCTATTTTCGTTTCTTTTCTGTGATGGCTTAGGAACTTAAATGATTGGATTACATTAATGAGATTAATATAAAGAAAAAGAAACCTAAAAGATGTTGTAGAATCATATTTGAAACCCACTCGGCCTTTTTATGAAAAATGCAAGTTTCAAAAGATGCGGAGGTTAAGCCACTCCTTTTCTAAAACTGTATTGATTCTAGAACGAGATCAAGTTCAAAGCGTTAAAGGTTTTCATAAAAACCATCTGCAACCCTCCGTCATTTTAGGAAGCAGAGTACTTAGTATTCGTGCTGCGTATTTTGATCATAGTCAAGGCGTAGTGTACGGTAGCTAAGTGATGTCTTCCTACAAAGCATATGATGCGATTAGTTAGGACATTCATATGATTATATTGATCATAGTCAAGGGTCATATGGGTGGGTCTAGTTGATCTCGAAATGACGGGTAGAACTTGACTAGTACTTATGATATTTTGACCATAGCCAAGGTCATAAGTAACTAGGGGCAAACACCATATCGGGAGTTTCAAGAGTTTAAATTTGCAATGAGATTGCATACCATCTATATGATAGTTGGATCCCGATCCCACTGTGAGTAAGTGTTACTTCCAGGAGAATTTTGCACTTTATAATTAGCTAATCCAGTAGGTGTCTAGAAAGGTGTTAACGGGGTTTGACCTATGGGAAAACGAGATTTACTTTAATTAGGTCCGTGCGAAAGCACGGGGAACCTCCCTCAAAGTACCGACACTGGCATGGCTGACCGGTTAGCGAAACTGTAGAATGTAATTAATCCTGGCTAGTTTTCTTTTCAGGGTTTGAAAGAAAATTTGATTAAAGCAGTGGGAGACATCGATTAGATAAGATAATAACCAATCTAATTCTTTGCAAGAGCATTTCGCTGAGTGTATTATTTTCTCTCTCCTAATGGCAGATACCAATGACGGGACTTAAGCTTCTACTAGAGAAAAACAAACTGACTGTGCCGAATTATAAAGAATGGAAGAGGGACTTGAACATTGCACCCCGCATATGATAAAGTATCATATGTCCTCACTACCAAAGCCCCACCCTTCCCAGGAGCTGAATCATCTATTTCGGATAGGGAGATTCGAAAAACATGGGATATTGATTGCAACATGGCCAGGTGCCTCGCGCTTGCTTCTATGGACAACATCCATCAGAAACAGCATGAGAAGATAGTTGTACAATCCATCTTTCTTCATACAAAGGAGTTGTATGAAGAGCAATCTCGTACTTTGAGATATGAGGCATCTAGAAAGCTGTTTCAGATGCGAATGGCCCTTGGTGCATCAGTAGGAGACCATGTTTTGAAGATGATTGGTCTTATTGAAGAACTTGAGGAATTGGGATGGACTATGGATAATGAGCAATATACGGATGTTTTTCTACAGTCTCTCTCCCCCGCCTTTGCTCCGTTCATAGTGAATTTTAATATGAACGATTTAGAGAAATCATTGCCTGAACTTCTCAATATGTTGAGAAGTGCAGAGAACACGCTGAAAACAGCGAAGACTCCCGCTCTACTTGCTGGGCCATCTTCCTCTTCCATCCCAAAAGCCAAGGCCAAGGGAAAGAAGAAGAAGAAGTCCATCAAACCGAAAGGTGGAGTCCAAAAGGCGAAGGGGAAAGACAAAATCGGGGCTGCAGGAAGTGGAAAAGGGGAATGTTTTTTCTGCTACAAGACGGGACATTGGAAACGGAACTGTGCTTTGTATCTTGTTGATCTCAAGAAGAAGAAGCATGCTGATGCTTCCATTTCAGGTGTGTTTGTAACTGAAAACTATTTTTCTTTAAACTCTGCATGTTGGGTATTAGATACCGGTTCTGGTTCTCACATCTGCAATTGTATGCAGGGATTAAGAAATAGTAGAGTTTTGAAGATAGGTGACCATACTCTGCAGGTTGGAAATAGTTCCAATGTACATGCTGTATCCGTGGGAGAGTATCATCTTGGGTTGCCTTCGGGTTGTATTTTGGTTTTGAACCCGTGTTATTTTGTACCTAGTATGCTATGTAATATAATATCTGTTTCTTTGTTAGACAATGAAGGATATCATTTTGTATTGCAGAATAATGTTATGAACATTAACTTGAATCAAGAGTTGATTGGGTATGGTACACTAAATAACGGTATTTACATACTGAACCAACACACAGTTTTCAATATACAACATACTAATAAAAGAAAGTTTTCAGATATAAATGAAGCTTTTCTTTGGCATTGTAGACTTGGTCATATTAATGAAAAAAGACTAAACAAACTACATAAAGATGGATATTTAAATCCTTTTGAATATAAATCTTATGCAACTTGCCAGTCCTGTATCAAAGGTAAAATGACCAAACTCCGTTTACTGGAAATGGAGAAAGAGCTGTGGAACTCTTAAGACTCATACATAGTGATGTATGCGGACCAATGTCTACACATGAACGAGGTGGTTTTTCATACTTCATCACATTTATTGATGATTTCTCAAGATTTGGACACGTGTTTTTGATAAAGCACAAATCCGAAGCTTTCTTGAAATTCAAGGAGTACAAACTTGAAGTAGAAAAACAAACATGCTTGAGCATCAAGAAACTTTGATCAGATCGAGGTGGAGAATATTTAAGTACAGAATTTTTAGACTTCTTAAAAGAGAATGGGATTCTCTCTCAGCTCACTCCTCCTTACACACCATAGCACAATAGGGTGTCAGAACGAAGGAATCGTACCCAATTAGATATGGTACGATCCATGATGTGTGATGCTGAGTTACCACTTTCCTTTTGGGGTCATGCATTAGAGACAGCGATATATCTGTTAAACAGGGTTCTAACCAAGACTGCGTCTACCACTCCATATTTCATATGGAGTGGAAAGAGACCATCTCTTAAAAGAGTTAGGATTTGGGGTTGTCCGGCTTTTGTTAAAAAGCAGAATCCAGACAAACTCGAGACACGATCGGTCATGTGAAAATTTGTGGGGTATCCAAAACATTCGTATGGATATCTATTCTACCACAAGGAGGAACAAAAGGTGTTTGTTGCTCAGCATGCCACATTTTTGGAAAATGAAATCTTTACAGACAGTACTGATGGCAATGTGGTAGAACTAGAAGAGATTCTAGAGACACAAATTACTCAGGACGAATTGGTTGAAACTGATGTTATAGTAGAATTTCAAGAACCTCAGCCACTCCGGAGATCTAGTAGAACTTCTCGCCCACCGGAGAGATACTATGGTTTTCTCATTGATGGTGATAGAGAAGATTGCATCATGGATGATAATGACCCTACTAGTTTTCATCAAGCTATCACGAGTGGTGACTCTGTAAAGTGGCTGGAAGCCATGAGATCTGAAATTGAGTCTATGTATACCAACAAAGTATGGACTTTGGACGTTGCGCCTCCTAGGATAAAACCCGTTAGGTGCAAATAGATCTTTAAAAGAAAGATTGGTATAGATGGACAGGTAGAGACCTTTAAAGCAAGGCTAGTAGCAAAAGGTTTTCGTCAAAGACCAGGATTGGACTATGATGAAACTTTCTCTCCAGTAGCAATGCTTAAATCCATTAGGATCCTACTTGCTATTGCTGCTCACTATGATTATGAAATCTGGCAGATGGACATTAAAACTGCATTTCTAAATGGTGATTTAGAAGAATGCGTTTTTATGGATCATCCAGAGGGCTTCACTGACAGTGGGAGCAGCGGGAAAGCATGTAGATTGCTTAAATCCATTTATGGATTAAAGCAGGCCTCACGGGGCTGGAACATCTGCTTTGATAATACAATCAAAGAGTTTGATTTTATCAAAAATATAGATGAACCGTGCATTTATAAGACGATTGTAGGGAGTACTGTCATATTTCTCGTATTGTACGTAGATGACATTCTCCTGATAGGAAATGATATTCCTATGCTAAAATCGGTCAAACTATTCTTATCATAAAGGTTCTCCATGAAGGACCTGGGTGATGCCTCATGCATTTTGGGCATAAGGATCTATAGAGATAGATCTAAGAGGTTATTGGGATTGTCCCAATCAAAGTACATAGACACCATCCTAAAATGGTTTGGTATGGAAGATTCCAAGCGTGGTGCCTTACCTGCTTGTCATGGAATCACTCTCTCCAAGGACTCTTGTCCGAAGACTGGTAAAGAGAGAGCTCGCATGAGCGTTATACCCTACACTTCAGCTGTAGGATCTATAATGTATGCGATGTTATGTACTCGCCCTGATATAGCTTATGCACTAGCTGTAGTAAGCAGGTATCAATCCAACCCAGGGGAGAAACATTGGATAACAGTGAAGAACATTCTTAAATACTTGCGAAGGACTAAAGAATTGTTCTTGGTGTATGGTAATGGGGATCTCCAGATGGAGGCCTTTACCGATTCCACCTTCCAAAGTGATAAGGATGACAGCAAATCTATCTCAGGGTTTGTATTTACCCTCAACGGAGGGGCGGTTAGTTGGAAGAGTTCCAAACAGGATACCGTTGCAGACTCTACGATGGAAGCTGAGTATATTGCTGCAAATGATGCTGCCAAGGAAGCCGTCTGGATGAGGAAGTTCATCGCGGAACTAAGAGTAGTTCCAACCATTGTTGATCCAATACCATTGTATTGTGATAATAATGGAGCTATGGCGTTAGCCAAAGAACCAAGGTCCCATCAGAAATCTAGACAAATCCTGAGGCGATATCATTTGATCCGGGAGATAGTAGATCGCCAGGAGATCGAGATTCGGAGAGTGGATACAAAGGATAACACAGCGGATCCACTCACCAAGGCCCTTCCACAGCCGCAACATGAGCGACTTTTTGAAATGTTGGGTATGAGATACGCCAATAACTGACCTTAGTGCAAGTGGGAGATTGTTAGATATATGTATGCCCTAGAGGCCATTATATGTATAGTGGATGCTTGGACATGTATATATGATTTGAGATGGCTTTCTCGCTCAACATGATAGTATGCTATCTGGTTTACTTTATCTTGACATGTTGATTTGATCATGCTTTTATTCATTTGCACATGTTGATAAAGCCCTTAGGATATTTGCTTAACTACTGTGACTATGATGCGGATCATACTAGTGGGGCATGTGTAGTTTATAAGCATATCCTTGAACTGTTCCTAATCGTGGGTGTGTCGAGACGGGGCATTCCAGAGTAGACTAGCGTATACTATTCTTGTCCCATATGATGGGCGATGGATGATCCCATATCCATCTGGTGAGGTGACACCAGAGATTATATGCGGGTGCTCAGTGGAGACTGGGTAAACTGAACGGACTCACAGAGAACTCCTATGTGGTATTATATCTATCATCGGATAGCAGTTCTCAGGTAACACTGGTACAGGTTAATCTGTAGACCTAAGATCGTCATAGAGTCTTGTGTGTCCTCCCACTGTACTTTGATATCCACCCTACCACGGCTCTATTGAGTCGTGCAAACAGGTAGACTTTGGGTACAGTCCCGAGGCACATAGAGGCGATGAGAGATAGGAGGGGTTTCGTCTCTCCCGGTATTGGGAGTTGATGTTGTGCTATGCTCGATTGGCTATAACAGGAAGTCCCTGGCCAGGGCTGCTGAGATTTACTGATAAGCGTTATTAGTAGTATCTCAATCTGTTATGAGCCATACACCAGCATGACTTATTGAGTTATTGGGGTCGACGATTCCATCCCTAGACTCGATATGCAACATATCTGATGAAGAGACCGAATTGTACGGTAAGTGTTGCCAGTTGGCTCGACGGGAGTTTTGACAGCTTCGCTGGTTTTCTTCTGATCGCTCAATACCCGGGTGGCCGTTACGTTTAGCTGACCGCTTGCGGCTTGAGGGTGTTTGATATGATCATCACCTACTGCCGGCGTATTGACGAGTCTTAGAGTCCCAGAATGAAGTTTCCTGGCTCAGGAGAAAAGATGTGGTGTGCATATGAGATATTCGCGGGCACCCGATTAAATATGGATATGTGATAACGTATATTAATCGGGCATTTTCTATTGGTCGGGTCGTATGTGATATGACCGGTTTGCAAAATCAAGTGTTGATTTAACAAATGACTTTTAGATTAATTCTTTAATTAAACCTTTTTTTCTAAATTGGTATGCATGCATGTATGCACATGATGATGTACATGGACACATACATACATACATTGTATCATGGTTGTTGATACATATTTGGTGGCAATGCAAGACTCATATTGTAGTAATTATCTATTTATTTATCATTTTGAATAAAGGAAAGGATAATTCACACATGGTTAATGTTTATCATCTTTGACCTTAGTTCAACTACTTTTTAACCTTGAGTTAATTATCATTTTGCCTTTTTAACTCAATAATAAATATCTAGATGGTTACTAACCATGGTTGAAGTGAGAAGGATTAATATAGATTATTCTTTCTCATTTCAATGATTCACTCATATCATTTTCTTTTGAGCTCAAGCTTAGCCACCATCTTCTTCTTCCTCTCTTGAAAATTTCTTTGAGTGAAGTTGATAAAAAGAAAGGGTTTTGATTATAGAATACAAACCACATCATCATAGTACACACATCTAGCTCATTTGTGTAGGGTGTTTGCTCTACTTCATTCACATATCAAGTAAAGCAAGGAGCTTTGGGCAAAGGGACTTCGGGTGGATCATCGTGGACAAGGAAGGTTTCCATCGAACCGTTTCAAACTCTCAAAGTGCCAAGGAGTCACCAAGGCAGGTCTACAAAGGTTGTAATCTCTACTCTTAGTGATACTTTTTCTTTTGCATGTGATGCTTGGTCAAAAGAAACCCTAAATTTCTAGTTATGATTCTTTGCAAGTTCACTCAGCACTTTAAAAATTTGATTTTGGCATATGTGATGCTTCTAAACCCTTGATGAGGTGCTACTTATGATTTGTTGGCCAAAGTCAAGGTCATAAGAGCATTGGGCAAAAATCCACATCGGGAGTTTCAAAAGAACTGAAACTTGCTAGTGTTGCATACCATTTGGAGTGTGATGATTCTGGTAGGATTCCTTCAGTTTCGTCACGCGATGATATTTGGATCCCGATCCTACTGTGAGTATATGCTACTCTTCGGGAAATTTCTCACTTAACGATCAATGCTATAAACCTAGTAGGTGTATAGAAAGGTGTTAGCGGGGCTACGCCTCTAGGGAAAAGAGGTTCTTAAATTAAGGAACTTCGCGAAAGCGTTGGAAAACCTCCCTCGAAGTACCGACACTAGCCTGGCTGAACGGTTAAGCAAGTATTGTACGGTGAGATTGATCCTGACTAATTCTTTCTTTTTGGTTTGAGGAGGGATTCGAGAAACAGTGGGAGCCATCCTGTTTAGACAAACTAAAAACCATTCTAAACTTGCAAGAGCATCGTGCTGAGTGTTTCTTCTCTCTCCTAATTGCAGCGACCAATCGACATGACTGGACTTAAGTTACTCCTAGATAAAAACATACTGACAGAGCCAAACTACAAAGATTGACTCAGGAATGTCAAAATGGCAATCACTTACGACAAGCTGGGGTATCTTCTTACCACCAAAGCTCCCCCTGTCCCAGGTCCTACCTCCAGCGTTGCGGATAAGGAAATCCGTAAGACTTGGGAGATCAATTGCGCGAAGGCCAAGTGCCTCGTGCTTACCTCTATGGACAACGAACATCAGAGGAGGCACGAGAATATGGACCTCGAATCCATATTTCTCCATACAAAAGAACTGTATGGAGAGCAGTCTCGTATCGCAAGATACGAAGTGTCGAAGAAGGTTTTTTCGGCAAGGTTGGCCGTCGGATCATCGGTAGCGGAACACGTGCTTAAGATGATTGGCTACATAGAAGAGCTCGCGGACCATGGGACCACGTTGGAGAATGAACTGTATACGGACGTGATTCTCCAGTCCCTTCCTTCCACTTACTCCCAGTTTATCCTGAACTTCAACTTACAAGAAAAGGAAGTTGAACTTTCAGAACTCCTCAACATGCTGAGGAGCGCAGAGGGCACCCTACAGAAAGGTAGGGAAACATCCGCTTTGTTTGTAGGAGGATCTTCCTTTTCTAGGTCCAAGGCGAAAGCCAAGGGAAAGAAGAAGAAAGCCCCCGCCAAACCAAGGGGCGGTGTTAGTAAAGTGGATACGAAGGGAAAATCAAAAGCAACAAAGAAAGTGGGAAAGCTTGTGGATAAGGAAGAATTCTTCTATTGTCATAAGAAGGGACACTGGAAGAATGATTGTAGGGCTTGGAAGGCCAGAACACAGGAACTGAAGCAGGTTGCGGCTTCAGCTTCAGGTGTGTATGTTATTCAAAACTGTCTTTCAATAAACTCTACTTCCTGGGTATTGGATACCGGATCAGGATCTCATATCTGTAATTCTTTGCAGGCGTTGAGAAACCGTAGGATTTTGAAGGCAGGTGACATGACTCTCAAAGTTGCAAACGGAGCTAGCATGGTTGCTAAGGCCGTGGGGGACTATCACCTGGGAATGTCAGATGGACATGTTTTGGTTTTGCGTAATTGTTTTTTTGTACCCAACGCAACTTGTAATATCATTTCTGTATCTTTGGTTTCTGAAGAAGGTTATGAATTTGCGTTTGTAAGCAATGTTGTAAACATTCACCTTAATCAAGTTATGATTGGGTCAGGTACATTGAGCAATGGTATATACGTATTAAACCAACCACAGATTTTCAATGTCTAGAATACACACAAAAGAAAGTCTCTAGAAATCAATCAGACTTTCTTGTGGCATTGTAGACTGGGTCACATCAATGAGAGAAGATTGATGAAGTTACATACAGAAGGATATTTGAATCCGTTCGAATATCAATCGTATGCCACTTGTCAATCCTGTCTCAAAGGAAAGATGACAAAGACTCCGTTCACTGGACACGGAGTAAGAGCGAGCGAGCTCTTGGGACTCGTACACAGCGACGTGTGCGGTCCAATGTCTACACATGCGCGAAGCGGTTATTCTTACTTCATTACTTTCACGGATGACTTTTCAAGGTATGGTTATGTCTTCTTAATGAAACATAAGTCCGAAGCCTTTGGAAAATTCCAGGAATATAAAAATGAAGTAGAAAAACAAACTGGCAAAAGTATCAAGATTCTAAGATCGGATCGAGGTGGAGAATACTTGAGTGCCGAGTTCCTGGACTATTTAAAAGAGAACGGAATTCTCTCTCAGCTTACTCCTCCATACACTCCGCAACATAACGGTGTATCGGAGAGACGGAATTTGACCCTATTGGATATGGTACGGTCCATGATGAGTAACGCTGAATTGCCGCGATCATTCTGGAGGTATGCGCTAGAATCAGCTGCATACCTTTTGAACCGAGTTCCCACTAAGACTGTGCCTACCACACCATATGAGATGTGGTGTGGGAAGAAACCCTATCTTAAGCACATTAAGACATGGGGATGTCCAGCTTTTGTCAAAAAGCAGCATGCGGACAAGCTCGAGGCATGCTCAGTACAGTGCAAGTTTGTGGGATATCCAAAGAACTCCAAGGGATATTTCTTCTATTGCGAAGTGGAACAAAAGATTTATGTTTCTCGTCATGCCCACTTCTTGGAAACTGAATTTTTGGAAAATCAGATAAGTGGGAACGCAATAGAACTGGAAGAAATTCCAGAACCACGAGCTATTACTGAAAGCTTAGTAGAACCAGAGGGTTCGAAAGATCAGGACATTCCTGCGCCGCTCCGCAGAAGTAATAGGCAGTCTCATCCGCCCGAGAGATACTATGGTTTTCTCATAGACGGGGATAGAGAGGATTGCATCATGGATTATGATGAGCCTACTAGCTTCCAGCAGGCCGTTCAGAGCGTTGACTCGGTAAAATGGCTGGATGCAATGCGGACGGAAATGGAGTCCATGTACACCAACAAAGTATGGACGTTGGACATTGCTCCAGATGGGATGAAACCCGTAGGATGCAAGTGGATCTTCAAAAGGAAGATTGGTGTAGATGGACAGGTTGAGACCTATAAAGCTAGACTAATTGCAAAGGGTTTTCGTCAAAGACCTGGTTTGGACTATGACAAGACCTTTTCTCCAGTAGCTATGCTGAAATCCATTCGGATCCTTCTTGCCATTGCTGCCTTCCACGATTATGAGATTTGGCAGATGGACGTAAAGACCGCTTTTCTAAATGGAAATTTAGAGGAGTGTGTCTATATGGACCAGCCAGAGGGTTTCATTCAGAGTGGGAGCAGCGGAAAGGTATGCAAGTTGCTTAAGTCCATCTATGGACTAAAGCAGGCATCACGGAGTTGGAACATCTGCTTTGATGAGACAGTCAAGGAATTTGACTTTATCAAAAATCCAGATGAACCATGCATCTATAGTAGATTTGTAGCGAGAACTGTAGTATTCCTCGTTTTATACGTGGATGACATTCTCTTAATAGGAAATGACATTCCTATGCTACAATCTGTCAAGGGGTTCTTGTCACACAGGTTCTCCATGAAAGACCTGGGTGATGCCTCATACATCCTGGGGATCCGGATCCATCGTGATAAATCCAAGAGGATATTAGGACTTTCACAGTCCAGGTACATCGACACCATACTGAAAAGATTCAGTATGGAAGATTCCAAGCGCGGTAACCTACCGGCTTGTCACGGGATCACCCTCTCTAAAGAGATGTCTCCCAAGACTGATTTGGAGAGGGATCGCATGTCTATTATACCCTACGCTTCTGCGGTAGGCTCTATAATGTATGCGATGTTGTGTACCAGACCGGATGTAGCTTATGCACTGAGTGTGGTAAGCCGGTATCAGTCAAACCCTGGGGAGAAACACTGGATAGCGGTAAAGAACATTCTCAAGTACCTGAGAAGGACTATGGAGATGTTCTTAGTGTATGGCGGAAAAGACCTCCAGATCGAGGCCTTTGCTGACTCCAGCATCCAGAGTGACAAGGATGATTCCAAGTCCATGTCGGGTTTTGTCTTTACTCTCAATAGAGGGGCGATGTGTTGGAAGAGTTCCAAACAGGAAACCGTTGCAGACTCGACGATGGAAGCGGAATACATCGCTGCATCTGATGCCACAAAAGAAGCTGTCTGGATGAGGAAGTTCTTGAAAGAACTTCAGGTGGTTCCGTCCAATGTTGATCCAATACCTCTGTATTGCGACAACAACGGGGCTATAGCTTTAGCGAAGGAACCCAGGTCCCATCAGAGATCAAGACACATCTTGAGGCGGTATCACCTGATCAGGGAGATCGTGGATCGCCAGGAGATCGAGGTTCGGAGGGTTGCTTCAGAAGATAACACTGCAGATCTATTCACCAAGGCCTTGCCCTAGACTCAGTTCGAGCGGCTGATCGAGATGATAGGTCTTCGATACGCCAGTACATGGCCTTAGTGCAAGTGGGAGATTGTTAGTGTATATGCCCTAGAGGCCATTATTGTATCATACTAGTTTGTATATTACTTAATGGAAGCTTGGGATATTCACCTTGTATATACAATCTTGCTCAAAATAGTAGTATGCTACTTGGTTTGTTTCTACTTCAATGTGTACATGTGCTTATTTTAGTATATCACCTATACACATTAGTGGAGCCCTTAGGATCTTTGCTTGATTACCAGCGTTGTGATGGCAGTCACACTAGTGGGGGCTGGGTAATCTATAAGCACATCCTTATGCAGGTCCCTAGTCGCAGGACTATCGAGACAGGGCATCGATACTCCGGAGTAGACTAGCTTATGTGCTTCTCATCCCAGAGTGGGAGATGGTCTGTCCCACAGCCATCAGTACGTCGTACTGGAGATAGTATGTGGGTGCTCGTTAGGTTACGAGTACACTGGACAGGACTCGTCGGGAACTGACCGGTGGGTATTATACCTATCGTCAGTTATTAGTTCCCAGGTGACATGAGCATAGCTTAGTCCGCTGACTTGACACTGTCACTTCGCCTCGAGTGTGTTCCTACTGCACTTTGATTACTACCCTACCACGGCTCAAAGGAGTCGTGCAAACAGGTAGTTTTTGGGTGCAGTCCCGAAGCACTTGGAGGCAGTGATGGTTAGACAGGATTCGTCTCTCCCGGTATTGGGGGTTGACATCGCGCTGTGTCTAGGAGAGCCATTACATGAGTAGTCCCTGGCCAGGGCAAGCGAGATATACTGGTAGGCTTCCAGTGCTATCTCAGGGTGTTTTGGGCTTCACTCCGACACGACTTGTACCGCTATTAGGGGACTGACGTTTACCGCCCCCTAGGCCCGCCATGCGATGTATCAGACGAACAGACGGGACTGTACGGAGACTGTCACATTCAGGCTCAGTAGGAGTTCAGATGGGTTTCACCTCGTCAGTCTTCTTGTCGGCATCTACCTTGGGACCGTTACGCATAGCTAGTGCCGCTTGCGGTCTGTGGTTAAACCCACTGCCAGCGTAGTGTCGAGTCTTTAGAGTCCCACACAGAAAGCTATTCTCCTTTAGGCAAAAGAGTAGAGGTCGCATGGTTTTGCGACAGGTGGCATGGTTTTGCGACAGTGTTCGGTCACATCTGTGCACTTATGCACGTACAGTGTCCGGACAGTTAACACTAGCGGGCTTTGGTTTAAGCCAGATCCTAGTGTACGTCTTGGGATTGGTTTTATCCAGTATGTATTCGTGTTCCTCGGAACGCGGATGCGGGTGTGTATGCACAGTTGACGGAGAGATAGAGGCTGAGGATTCTCATTAGGGTTGTTGACCGTTGACTGTTGACTATTGACTTTTTGCTCAACCCTAATGAGAATATGATATGTAATTAACAATAATATTAATTAAGTATTATAGTGACACGGTTGTTGAGGGGTTAACTTTGTTGACTTGTTGACATTGTTGACCGGTTGACTAGGTTGGACTAGTTGACCATCATGATGACAATGGCTATCATTTCATGGCAAAGACTTTTGCTTGCTTGTTCTCTTGTGCAAAATGAGTGTATGAAATGATATGGCTATTGTAGCTTAAACCATCACTAATACTTGATTGCTATTATGGGTTATGATGGTTTTGGATTATGAGAGCCAAGAGAGAAAAGTCTTGTTCATTCTTTCATTTCCTTTCTCTCTCTTGTGTTCTTGAGCTCTCATCTTCTTCCTCTTGCTCTCCCTCTCTTTAGTCTATGGTTCACTTGTCTCATATGTTGAAAACCAAGAACCATAGAGAAAAATCCCAACACACTCTCATCTACTCACTCTAGTTCACAAGGTTTAGCAAACTGAGTGAACTAGTTTCTTCAAAGCTCGAAGAAGAAGCAAAAGGTAGAAGCTTTCAGGTGGATCGATCTTCGGCGCAAGGAGACGACGGGGTGAAGCTGATCCGGACAACCATCGAGGCTTGAAGACGAAGGAGTTCAAGAAAGAAAGGTATAACCCCCTAACCGAGTAGTTAACAACTCCTAGTTAGGTTGTTAGTTAGATGTTTAACAAAGATCCGGTTTTGAGTCCATGTTACCGCCTCTAGAAAATTGTTTTTCACCAAATTCCGCATGCCCGAAAGTACCGGGAGAGGTAGCATGGACTTACAGGCATTGCATTAAATGAGATTAGTGCCTCATTTGTGTGATTCATCCAAGTCATTAATGCATCATAAATGCTTAATGACTCATGGTGATGAATCACTTAAAGATATTTGTGAAGCATGGTTGTTAATTCAATTATTTGATTTTTGGATAAATAATAATGCTTCATATATATCATGATAAGTTCATTATCTCATTTCATGATTATTCTCACCTTCTATCTCCTCAAGCTCACTCTCTCTTCAAACCCTAACCCTAACCTCTCATGTGTTGAGATCAAGGGTTAGCTAGACTAATACATCCATAACCTCACTCTATATCCTCTAGGTAGCTTAGATTGGCACTTTAAGCAACCTAGTTATCTCAAGTTTGAGATTAAGCTTGGCGTAGGAGCTTTCGGGTGGATCGTTTTTTATTCGAGGAGGCCGTTGAGGTGCCGATGTTCCAAGGAGCCTACGAGGAGTGGAGGACCGCGATGAAGACCCGAAGGACTAGTATCGTGAGGTATAACTTCGTATCCGAGTAGTTAAACCTCTAGCTTTTAGTTAGCAATGGTTTAGATTACGATTCATGCGCTCAAGTCCGTGTTACGAAGCTTTGATAATCGTTTTTCATATATTCCGCCTCCCCGCAAGTTCGTGGGGTGAGTGACATGGACTTACAGTGGTATCAGAGCCAGGTTAAACCATTACTAGCTTGTTAGCAACTGATTAGAAGTTCGATCGACGGAAAACACGAAAACAAAAAACTGAATATTCCTAGTTGCTGTTAAATTTAAACCTGTCTGAAAAATTATTTGATATACCTTAAAATTCACAGCAGGGAATATAATGAAAACTGAGAAAATACGAGCCCCTAACTCGGCAACTCGGCCGCGGAACCGTGGCACAAAGGTGCTTTTGGCCGTGGATCCGCCGCCGAGTCAACTCCGAGTTGACTCGGATTTCCTCTGTAATTCATATTTTTTGGTTTTCTGTCTTCTTGTATGTTTTTTTTCTGCCCAGGTTACTTCAGTGTTGCTTTGCTTTTGGGATAGACACGGATAAAGGTAATCGATCGATGTTCTAAATTAATTGCTAATTGGGTTATTATCTGTAATGTTTAATGTGTTCGTAAACCTCCCTTAACTGCTAGTATGTCGGTTGTGAGGGGGTTGCACATTTCTGAAATGCTTACTGTTTGTGTATATGAACTGTGTTGGACTGTTGTGATGATTAGCCGGGGTTTGAGATGTGTTTAATATTCATTCATTCGATGTAAATGTAATTTGATGTAATATTCTTTAGCGGGGCACATCCAGGTTGCGGTTGTAGCCACCGTTGTATTATTTCTTTTTACTGTTTTTGCTCCTAGGATAGACCTAAGGTGGGGTGCACAAACTACCGGGTATTTTGAAGTGTTGAGGCAGACCGCTTCACTTCTGGTACTTGGCGGGTAGTTTGCCGTACCCGTAGGGGTCTAGGGTGGGGTAATGGCTATTCATCACAACTGTGTAATCCGTCTTTTATTGCAAGCTCAAAGCAAATGCGGATTGCTAATAAATCCAATAAAGTTCATCAGTGATCTGGAATGCTTATTATTGCGTCTGACGAATGTACAATATCTATATATGATAGCTATTAGACGTTACTTATGTTTTACACCCGAGCTAGCCCAGCCCCCGCTCTGTCGTTAGTTAAGTAACCTAACGGGTGATGACGGGACCCCGTGGCGAATGCGGATGGCATAAGAGGACGTGGTATTTTCATTGTTTTCTGCAATGATAAGATTAAAAGATGGGACGCATTATTATAATGCAAAGAAAATAAACCAAAGTTTAATCGTTGGAACAAATTTAAAAGAAACCACTCGGTTATTTTTAAAAAAAAATCAGAATTTTTAATTGCGGAGCTTTAACCACTCCTTTTAAAAAGTATCAGGTTCTTTCGATTACATCAAGTTCACTACGTTCACAGTTTTGCCAAAACTAGTCGTAGCCCTCCGTCATTTCATACGGATATTCAATAGTATTCAAGCTATGTTTGTTGACCTTCGTCAAGGCATAGTGATTGGTAGCTGTTGGGTGTTCATATGTAGCATAGATAGATGCGTTGGTTTGGGACAGTCGTATTACCTTGTTGACCTTCGTCAAGGGTATGTACGGGTGGGTTCAAATTTACCTGGACAATGACGGGTAGAACTTGACATGTGACTTATGATTTGTTGACCTTCGTCAAGGTCATAAGAGCATGGGGCAAAAATCTATATCGGGAATTTCTAAAGAAACTGAAATTTGCAGAGAGTGCATACCATTTTGGAGTTTGATGAATGTTGGTAGGATTCCTTCAACATTATCATACGATGATATCTTGGATCCCGATCCTACTGTGAGTATATACTACTTATCAGGAGATTCGTCACTTAACGATCAATGCTATAAACCAAGTAGGTGCCTAGAAAGGTGTCAGCGGGGTTACGCCTCTAGAGAAAAGAGGTTATTTAATTAAGGAACTTCGCGAAAGCGTTGGAAAACCTCCCTCGAAGTATCAACACTGGCCTGACTGAACGGTTAATCAAGTATTGTACGGTGAGAATTGTCCTGGCTAATTCTTCTTTTATGGTTTGAGGAGGGATTCGAGAAACAGTGGGAGCCATCCTGTTTAGATAAACTTAAAACCAATCTAAACTTGCAACAGCATCATGCTAAAATGTTTTCTTCTCTCTCTCTTAAATTGCAGCGACCTTGTGACCACACATAGGTTACATCTAGATAACAAATTGACTGAATCTGACTTATATGACCGGCAAAGGTCTGTCCAGATGTCCATTGCCTATAACAAGCTAGACCACCCTATTACTACTCAAGATCCCGCCGTCCCAGGTCCAGTTTCCACTGTCCCGGATATGGATATCCGTCAGACAAGGGAAAAAGATAAAGCGAAAGCTAAGTGCCTCGTGTTAGCTTCAGTTGATGGTGTATACCAGAAACAGCACGAGAAGATGGACCTAGTTTCCATCTTTCTCCATAATAAAGATTTATATGGAGAGCAATCTCATATCACTAGATATGAAACCTCGAACGAATTAATTCAAGCGAGGTTAGCTGACGGGTCATCTGTAGGGGAAAACGTCCTTACAATGACTAGCTATATTGATAAGCTCCAGGACCTAGAGACCGCGTTGGGAAACGAGTCAAATACCGATTTGATTCTACAGTCTCTGCCTCCTACCCTGAAGGAAACCAGGGAGGGAGAAGGAAAGAGAAAGGCAAAAGTTTCGGGACTGGATATAGTAAAAGAGGGACGTTCCTATTGTTAGAGGAATGAACATTGGCAGAAAGATTGCAGGGCTTTAGAAGCCAGTAGCCAGGATTCAAAGCATGTTGTGGCTTCAGCTTCGGGTGTGTTTGTGATAGAAAACTGTATGTCAGTTAACCCTAATTCCTGGGTATTAGATACCGGATCAGGAACTCACATCTGTAATTCTTTACAGGCTCGGAGAAACCGTAGGGTTATCGGGATAGGTGATATGACCCTCACAGTTGCTAACGGAATGAGCATAGACGCTGAATCCGTAGGGGAATATCATCTTGGACTGACAACTGGGCAGATATTAATTCTACGTAACCGTTTTTATATACCAGGTATGACTTGTAATATCATATCTGTACCCTTACTATCTAAGGAAGGATATGATTTTACTTTTAAAAGAGATGCGGTCCACATCCACCTAAATCAAGTTATGATTGGGTCAGGTACATTAGAAAACGGAATATACGTATTAAATCAAGCTCATATTTTCAGTGTCCAGAACACACTTAAAAGAAAGTCTCCGGAAACAAATCAGGCTTTCTTATGGCATTGTAGACTAGGTCACATCAATGAGAGAAGGTTGACTAAGTTACATAAAGAAGGATATTTGAATCCGTTCGAATATCAATCTTATGCTACTTGTGAATCTTGTCTCATAGGAAAGATGACAAAGACTCAGTTTACTGGACACGGAGTAAGAGCAAGCGAGCTCTTGGGACTCGTACACAGTGACGTGTGCGGTCCAATGTCTACACATGCGCGAGGTGGTTATTCCTACTTCATTACTTTTACGGATGATTTCTCTAGGTATGGATATATCTTCTTAATGAAGCATAAATCCGAGGCCTTTAAGAAATTCCAAGAATACAAGAATGAAGTGGAAAAACAAACCGGCAAAAGTATCAAGACACTGAGATCTGATCGAGGTGGTGAATACTTAAGTGCGGAGTTCCTAGGTTACTTAAAAGAGAATGGAATTCTCTCTCAGCTTACTCCTCCATACACACCACAACACAACGGTGTATCGGAAAGGAGGAATCGAACCCTATTAGATATGGTTCGTTCCATGATGAGTAAGGCTGAGTTGCCGCGATCTTTCTGGGGTTATGCACTAGAAACAGCTGCATATCTCTTGAACAAGGCTCCAACCAAGACTGTGCCTACCACCCCATATCAGATGTGGAGTGGGAAGAAACCCTGTCTTAAGTATCTTAAGACATGGGGATGTCCAGGTTTTGTAAAGAAACAGCATACGGATAAGCTCGAGGCACGCTCAGTACTGTGTAAATTTGTGGAATACCCAAAGAACTCCAGGGGGTATCTTTTCTATTACGCAGAGGAACAAAAGGTTTTTGTTTCTCAGCATCCCCACTTCATGGAAACTGAATTTTTAGAAAATCAGAAGAGTGGGAGCGCAATTGAACTGGAAGAAATTCCAGATCCATAAGCAATTACTGATACCTTGGTAGAACAAGAAGGTTCAGGAGAACAGGACATCCCGACGCCACTCCGCAGGAGTAGTAGGCAATCTCATCCGCCCGAGAGATACTACGGTTTTCTCATGGACGGGGATAGAGAGGATTGCACTATTGACTATGATGAGCCTACAAGCTTCCAGCAAGCCATTCAGAGCGGTGACTCAGTAAAATGGCTGGATGCAATGCGGACCGAAATAGAGTCCATGTACACTAACAAAGTATGGACTTTGGACATTGCTCCAGATGGGGTAAAACCCGTAGGATGCAAATGGATCGTCAAAAAGAAGATTGGTGTAGATAGACTGGTTGAAACTTATAAGGCTAGACTTGTTGCAAAGGGTTTCCGTCAAAGACCTGGTTTGGACAATGACGAAACCTTTTCTCCAGTGGCTATGCTGAAATCCATTCGGGTCCTTTTTCCTATTGCTGCCTTCCACGATTATGAGATCTGGCAGATGGATGTAAAAACAGCTTTTCTAAATGGAAATTTGGAAGAGAGCGTCTATATGGATCAACCAGAGGGATTCATTCAGAGTGGGAGCAGCGGTAAAGTATGCAAGCTGCTTAAGTCCATTTATGGACTAAAGCAGGCATCGCGGAGTTGGAACATCTATTTTGATGATGATGTCAAAGAATTCGACTTCATCAAAAATCCAGATGAACCTTGCATATACAGTAAGATTGTAGGGAGAGCTGTAGTATTCCTCGTCTTGTACGTGGATGACATTCTCCTAATAGGAAATGATATTCCTATATTACAGTCAGTCAAAAGATTCTTGTCACATAAATTCTCCATGAAAGACTTGGGTGATGCAACCTACATTCTGGGGATCCGGATCTATCGTGATAGATCAAAGAGGATATTGGGACTTTCGCAGTCCAGATACATAGACACCATAGTGAAGAGATTCAGTATGGAAGATTCTAAGCGCGGTAACCTACCGGCTTGTCACGGAATCACCCTCTCCAAAGATATGTCTCCCAAGACTGATTTGGAAAGGGATCGCATGTCGATTATACCCTACGCTTCTGCGGTAGGCTCTATAATGTATGCGATGTTATGTACCAGACCAGATGTAGCATACGCATTGAGCGTAGTAAGCCGGTATCAAGCAAACCCAGGGGAGAATCACTGGATAGCAGTAAAGAACATTCTCAAGTACCTGAGGAGGACTAAGGAGATGTTCTTAGTATATGGCGGAAAAGACCTCCAGATGGAGGCCTTTGCCGACTCCGGCTTCCAAAGTGACAAAGATGAGTCCAAATCCATGTCAGGTTATGTCTTTACCCTCAATGGAGGGGCGGTCTGTTGGAAGAGTTCCAAGCAGGAGACCGTTGCAGACTCAACGATGGAAGCGGAGTACATAGCTGCTTGCGATGCAGCAAAAGAAGCTGTCTGGATGAAGAAGTTCCTCACAGAACTTCAGGTGGTTCCTTCCAGTGTTGGTCCAATACCTCTGTATTGTGACAACAACGGCGCTATAGCTTTAGCGAAGGAACCCAGGTCCCATCAGAAATCCAGACACATCTTAAGGCGGTATCACCTGATCAGGGAGATCATAGATCGCCGGGAGATTGAGGTGAAGAGAGTAAAGACGGGGAATAACATTGCTGATCCATTCACAAAGGCCATTCCTCAGACGCAGTTCGAGAGGCTATTCGAGATGATAGGTCTACGATATGCCAGCTCATGGCCCTAGTGCAAGTGGGAGATTGTTAGTGTATATGCCCTAGGGGCCATTATTGTATCATACTAGCTTGTATATTACTTAATGGAAGCTTGGGATATTCACAGTTATATATACAGTCTTGCTAAAAATGGTAGTATGCTACTTGGTTTAAGTCTACTTTAATATGTGCATATGTTTCTTGTAACGTATCACTTATACATATTAGTAGAGCCCATAGGATTTTTGCTTGATTACCAGCGTCGTGATGGCAGTCACACTAGTGGGGGCTGGGTAGTCTGTAAAAAAAACATCCTATACAGGTCCCTGGTCGTTGGATTATCAAGATAGGGCATCGATATTCCGGAGTAGACTAAGTGTATACGCTTCTCATCCCAGTTGGGGAGATGGTCTGTCCCACAGCCATCAGTACGGCGTACTAGAGATAGTATACAGGTGCTCATCAGGTTACGGGTACACCAGACAGGACTTGCAGGGGAACTGATTGGTTGGTACTATACCCATCGTCAGTTAACAGTTCCCAGATGACATGAGTACAGTATAGTCCGCAGACTTGACACTGCTACTTCGCCTCGAGTGTGTCCCACTGTTCTTAGATTGCTACCCTACCACGGCTCAAAGGAGTCGTGCAAACAGGTAGCAGTTGGGTGCAGTCCCGAGCTCTTGGAGGCAGTAGTGGTTAGATAGGATTCGTCTCTCCCGGTATTGGGAGATGATATCGCGCTGTGTCAGAGAGCCATTACGCAAAGTCCCTGGCCAGGGCAAGCGAGATATACTGGTAGGTTCCAGTTGCTTCTCAGGGTGTAAAGGATTTCGCTCCGAAACGACTTATACAGCTATTAGGGGACTGACGCTTGCCGCCCCCTAGGCTTGATATGCGATAGTCTTAGACGAACAGACCGGACTGTACGAAGATTGTCACATCAGGCTCAGTGGGAGTTCGGATGATTTTCCTTATCGGCCTTCTTATCGACATCTACCTAGGGACCGTTACGTACAGCTAGTGCCGCTTGCGGTCTGTGGTTAAACCCACTGCCAGCGTAGTGTCGAGTATTTAGAGTCCCACGTAGAGAATTTCCCTGCTCCAGGCGAAACGATATAGAGGTCGTATGGTTTTTACGACAAGGGTTCGGATGCGTACGTGTGTTTACGCACGTACGACTTTTCGGACAGTTTTTACTAGTCGGCTTTGGTTTAAGCCATATTCTAGTATCGGGTTACTGGATTTATACAGTCTAAAGTTTTTCCGTGTTTTCACGGATTGGAGGGGCGTTCTCGTAATTTGTCTGGAAGCTTCTAGAAGAGTGGTGACTAAAGGGTTAAGGTGGCATTGCATTAAATGAGATTAGTGACTCATTTGTGTGGTTCATCCAAGTCATTAATGCATCATAAATGCTTAATGACTCATGGTGATGAATCACTTAAAGATATTTGTGAAGCATGGTTGTTAATTCAATTATTTGATTTTTGGATAAATAATAATGCTTCATATATATCATGATAAGTTCATTATCTCATTTCATGATTATTCTCACCTTCTCTCTCCTCAAGCTCACTCTCTCTTCAAACCCTAACACTAACCTCTCATGTGTTGAGATCAAGGATTAGCTAGACTAATACATCCATAACCTTACTTTATATCCCCTAGGTAGCTTAGATTAGCACTTTAAGCAACGTAGTTATCTCAAGTTTGAGATTAAGCTTGGCGTAGGAGCTTTCGGGTGGATCGTCTTTGATTCGAGGAGGCCGTTGAGGTGCCGATGTTCCAAGGAGACTACGAGGAGTGGAGGACCGCGATGAAGACCCGAAGGACTAGTATCGTGAGGTATAACTTCATATCCGAGTAGTTAAACCTCTAGATTTTAGTTAGCAATGGTTTAGATTACGATTCATGCGCTTAAGTCCGTGTTACGAAGCTTTGATAATCCTTTTTCATATATTCCGCCTCCCCGCAAGTTCGTGGGGTGAGTGACATGGACTTACAAATATATCACATATATTATAACCTGTATTCATCTCATCAATATATCAAATGATCACATCACAGATATCGCAGCAGAAAACAGCATATGAAATATTTGATATACTAGGATTTCCGTGTTTTATTTTAAGCCTGTATAAAACACGGATTCCAAGGTCGTGATGAATAGCCAACCCCACACCCCTAGACCCCAACGAGAGCGGCAAGCAACCCTACCAATTCTAGAGTTAGGAGACCCGGTCTCGACTCCTCGAGATGGTCTCCCACTGGACCCTAGAACCCGGTTACTTGTGCTCCCCGCCTTGGGTCTATCCTAATGCGTAAAAGTAAATAATATACAATGGTGACATCATCCTCAACCCGGAAGTGCCCTAATAAAAGAATATTACATACAATGAATTTTACATGAATGAAAATAAAAACCCTCATCTCACATAAAACCACCGGCTATTCAAAACACGACGATCCAATATAACATATCACAGCAACACATAACATCGCATGTCATCAACGTAAGTAAATATGCGTATCCCAATTGTCGTTGACATAAAGCACTGAAACCGACGATACTCCACATAATACACTTACGGTCGCAGAAAAGAAAGTGAAAACTACAACAGTTGAAATCCGCAGCCACCTTAGACATCATAAAACCAATGTATCACATATATTGGATTTCATGCCTAACCAAATGAATTCCTTAGACATCACATGCCTAACAATTATAAACCCCGCATTTTAGTCCCGATACCGAAAACACTTTTCAATAACAAGTCGGGCAATTCAATAAGATTCCCGACATCCTGATCGAATGCTCGTCGGAAACTTTAGTAGACGGCCGCACCCCCCAATACCGTCGACGAAGTGCACTAAGGCGGAACACCGCTGCCGCGAGCAACCGAACGGATGCTTTTGGCGACGGGGTTCTCCTACAGTCACTTAGTCGGGGCTATGGGGCGTGGCTATCTAATAATGTTACCCGGCGAGTATCCGCGTACACTACGTGATTGCGACGGACTTTTGATAACATTAAAATCCCGTGGCAACCGATCAAATGAGACTAAATTGCTAGATTTATAACATTCAAATTAGTTATCTCATAACTACTTTTGTGGATTCTAAATATTGTATCCCAACACATAATACCCGGACGACGTTAAACTCTTCGATCGATTCATCAAAGTCCCACAATTTTCCGACAGCTCAACACTTGAGCACAGTTCAATAATACCCAGAATATGCCACAGTACCTATGCACCAGCCGTAGAAGGTCAAACCCAAGGCTCACTCATGTTGCCACGGAACTACGACAAACCCTAGGGTTTGACCGCGGTTCCGCAATCCAAAAAGTCGAGTTAGGGTTTCATTCTTCTAGAGGGTTCATAGACTTACTTGCATGTTTTTCCAAATACGTTAAACTTCGAAAAATGGGTTTTTGACATTCGATCGAACTTTTTAACTTCGTCTAGACAACATGCGAATAACCCGAAACAATGTTAAAACTACGAATACGAAACACTCTAAATTGTTTATAGTGTAAGATTACATCACATGCAAAATTAGCAAAAACAAAAAACACCTGAAACATCAAACCCAAGTCACTGGAACACAAAAAAAATTTCATGGGGATGTGCTCGGTTTTGGCCGAGATGTGGTACATGGAGGCCGGCCAAATATTCAAGGAATGCCCTGAAATTTTCATAGTGTTCATGATATATCTCATACATCACTCTGTACTTGTTTGAAACTTTTTTTGAACAACATTTAAAATCGACAGAAACTTCAATTTTCTGTTTCAAGTTTCGGAGTATTTCGGTTTCGTAATTCTAACAAAATCCGTATAAATTTCTAACATGGATCTGTTACCACTGTAGGGTTACCTAAGATGGCAGCAAGGTTTCGGGAGGCATCGTCCATGCCAAATTCAAAAATTTGCCATTTTAGCTAACCCTGACTAAGAATCGTTAACTAGAAATCGACGGAATATAAAATGCAAACTCTTTCCAAGTCTATTGAGCAAGGAATACAACCTTTGTTGACCGGTCCTTCACTTCAATAGCTCCGTGTAGTAGTCCCTTTCGCTGCGATCGTGAACTCCGGACTCTAGAGAGGATCCCATGAAGAAACGAACATGCTTGCTTCGATGTCCTCGAGGCCGAAGATGATCTACGTCGAGGAGACACTAACCCAAGCTATCTCTTCACTAATCATGGAATTAGTGAAGAAAACTCCCAATACTAAATAGCAAGTAGTATAGGATGATTGAGTAGGAATTTTGCTCACATTAGAAATCATTTTCTCACCCAAAATCATCACTTTCCATTGAAGATAGAATCTTGAGAGGAAGAAGAAGATGAAGAAGAATTAACTCATCAAATGAATTAATGTGTGAGGTTAGAAATACAACCAAGGGTTAAGCATGTCATGCTTAACCCTTGTAGAGAGTTAACCATGGCCATGGGTTAAAGGGTTGGGTTAAACAAATATCCTAAGCTAGACAAAAGAGTGGACAAAGTCAAAGATGCTTACAAGCTTCTACAAGCTTTCAACAAATACCAACCATGATAAAATCCACAATTTTAAATAACTTAATGACAAATATAAAACTCTAATCTTAACCCTAGCATGGTTTAACCCTTTATAACCCTAGTTGCATTTGTAACCTAGCTTGATACATTTAACATATATCACATATACATCAATGTATCAAAAGTGAGAAAAGAAATCATAAGTGAGCTACTACTAGTTAATGTAATGTAATATATCAAATATATATAATTATACATTAGAATATCAAATCAACTCTCGATTTAATAATCCGGCTATATCACCTATAACCGACTAATATCATATGAATCAACTTATCGAATCACCACTTGATCCGATAACCCTGCTATATCATATATAACCGACCGATATCTTATATCACGAGAATAGAATACGGTATCTCATATCGTATCATTCTCGGTCCCGCACATATCATATATGTGCTCCTACTCCATTTCGCTTGAGCCAGGAAACCCCTGTGTAGGACTCTAAAGACTCGTTAATACGCCGGCAGTAGGTGATGATCATATCAAACACCCACAAGCCACAAGCGGTCTGCTAAACGTAACGGCCACCCGGGTATTGAGCGATCAGAAGATCAACAAGCTGTTGGAGATAGTGCCCTCAGAGTCAATTATTAGGTCACAGGTACGTGATTGTAATGATTGAGGGAGGACCTATCCCGGTAGGACAGTCTTGCTCGAGATGATAGTATGCTATCTGGTTTACCTTTATCATCGTGTACTGCTTTAGGTGACCTGACACGTCGCTATTACACGTTGATAGAGCCCCTAGGATTCTTGCTTGACCACCAGCAGTATGAGGGCGATCATATAAGTGGGAGCTGGGGTCTATAAGCTTATCCTTAAAAGGTCCCTAGTCGTGGGAGTTTCGAGACTGGGCATCGATACTCCATTAGTAGACTAGTGTATACAGTCGAGACCCCGACGAGGGGCGGTGGCCGGTCTCACAAGCCACTGGTGTCAGTTGGATCACCTAAGATGTATACAGGTGCTCATTGGGTTATGAGTACACCGGACAGGACTCGCCGGGAACATGCTAGTTGGTCATATACCAGACGTCAGATGGCAGTTCCCTGGTGACATGTGTGCAGGTTAGTTCATCGACCTGGGGATCGTCATTTGTCTCGTGTGAGTTCCCACTGTACTTTGATTACTACCCTACCACGGCTCAAAGGAGTCGTGCAAACAGGTTTTAGTTGGGTACAGTCCCGAGCCACATGGAGGCAGTGAGCGTATCTTCAGGGGTTCGTCTCTCCCGGTATTGGGGGTGAGGTCGTGCTGTGTCTAGGAGAGCCATTACACAAAGTCCTTGGCCAAGGCAAGGAGATTTACTGGTAGGTATTCCAGTAGTATCTCAGGGTGTTCTGGGCTACACTCCGACACGACTTGTACCGCTTTTGGGGGTCTGACTTTTACCAACCCCCTAGGCCCGCCATGCGATACTCATAGACGAACGGACCGGACTGCACGGATATTGTCACTGACAGGCTCAGTAGGGTTGTCAGGCTGAGTTCACTCACAGACGTCCCTTTTAGTCAATACTTGGTAGCCCGTTACGTATTGGCTTATACCTCTGACGTGCTAGTGGTTAAATCCACAACCAAGGTGTTGACGAGTCTTTAGAGTCCCCCACATTTCAGTTACTCAAGCTTTCGGGCGAAAGGTTGTAGAGGCCGTATGGAGATATGGCAAGGTCCGATCAGATACGTGCGGTATTGCACGGATCAGGATCGGACAGTTTGTACTATAGGCCGTATGGTTATATGGCAGGGTTCGATCACATACGTGCGGTATTGCACGGATCAGGATCGAACGGATATTACTGGCCGGCTTTGGTATAAGCCGGATCCTAATATAGTACAGTGTAGATTTTGTCTCATTGCATTTGTATTTCGGTCGGAATACAAATGCGGGTGTGTATGCACAGTATCGGGGTTTTCCTGTAATTTATTACGGGACCAGTTTTCTGGAGTTGCCAGTTTGCTTTCCGTTTCGGCCAATTTCCATTGTTCCGTTCATTGGCCGAAGATTGGTGGAGGAGGGCTTATTTGCATTGTTGCAAATAGGCATTTGTGGAGGGGGTCTTTGCATCTTTGTTTTATCATGATAGCCTCTCATTGACCTTGACTTCTAGCTTCATGATTGCTTGACTTTTAGTGATCATCATGGTTGTTGATGATGAGTTTGGTGGTGATGGTTGCTTTGGAGTGTTATTTTCTTTGTGGTGATCATTTGTTTCTCCATCATTACTCTTTTTCCACCCACCCCCTTGTTTGTTCTCTCTCTCTCTCCAATCACACAAGTGAAATGGGGGGCCGGCCACTTTCTTGGAGGGTGGATTTGATTCATTTGGTGTGGCATTTTTGGTTCATATTGTGCAAAGAAAAGAGCTCTCTTGTTCCTCTCCAAAAATCCTCTCTCTTCCTCCACCAAAATGGCAAAGCTCCTAAACCCCAAATGAGACTTCTTCTACTACACATTCTACAACGAACCTTGGGCACGTCGAGTAGCCGACTTCGTGCCCGAGTTGCCTCGGCATTGAGGTGGGAGCCCGTAAACGAAGAAGGCGATGTGGTGCACTTCCGGCGACAAGGAGGAGACGGGACACTCCGCAAGTGATCGGGACGATGGCGAGAAGACCGGAGGACTTGGATCGTCGGTATATCTCTATTCCCATTCTTGTAGTTAGCTTAGACTAGTTAATGGTAACGATCCGGGTGTTTAGTGCGCGGTGGTGCCGGTTTGCAAAGTCCGCAAATTTTTATTTTTTCACCGCTTCCGCTTTCCGGCGTCGGATTGACGGCCGGGGCGCCGCCGTGCACTTACAGTGGTATCAGAGCCTCGCCATTAACTTCGTCTAGCTTCGTTTGATGTGTTTTGCGGTTCCGATCGACCAAAATTCCAAAAACTCTTTTTTTACCTCACATCAGTTTTCTGTTAAGATTTTTTGGTGTCTAAAAATTTTTCTGGTGGTATCAGAATGATGTGCAGGAGATTCTAAGAACTCTGGGAAAATTCGACACTCTGATCTCTCAAACAGAGCGCGGATCCGCGGCCCCACCCTTCTATTGGGCCGCTGTTCCGCCGCAGTCTTGAGAGTTCAGTGGGCCATCTTTTTCCAGTGGGCTTCAGGGGTGTAATTAGGGGTTTTGGAATATTAAAATTGGGCCCAGGTTTTCTGTGATTGCTACAGTTTTGTTTGGGGGCCCACTTGTTGATTTTTGGTCAATCGGAAAATTTTAAACACATTTTTCACAGTATTTACATTATATCTGCGACCGTGAATGTCACTCGATCGGTAAATCCTGTCTAACTGCTATAGCCCGGTTAGACGGGTTTGCGAACGTGACTTTCACGTTGATGTTCTATGTATTTGCTGTGTTGTTGCGGATCGGTCGTGGGGGATAGCCTGGATGCAATGCTAGTACTGTGCTGTTGTATTATGTACATTTGATATTGCGGGGCGAGCGTCCGACATGTGGACTGCCGTCACTGCCTGATTGTATTATTATTTTGGGGCACGACCTGGTTGCGGTCGATATACCCGGTGTATGTATATTTTACTTTCTGTACTAGGATTGCCCCGCGGAGGGGTGCACGGATAGCCGGGTTCTGGAGGGCAACAAGCCCGCATCTCATGGCATTGAGACGGAGGGGGCTTCACTCTAGGATTGGCGGGCTATTCGCCGCACTCGTAGGGGGTACAGGTTTGACCCAGGAGGGGTGCCCAAGTTACCGGATTCCGTGAAGTGCTGGGTGGTCCATTCACGGTGCTGAAGGGGGCTGCCTCGCTTCAGGTTTTGGCGGGTGACTTGCCGCGCCCGTAGGGGTCTAGGTTTTCATTGCACAGGCTATCCACACGACCAGGGGAACGTCGGGTTTCAGCGGCTCTGTGAAACCCGGGGATCCCAGATATCTGTATTGTTTCTGTGATGCTGTACATTTTCTGTGATGTTGCATTTTTATTCACGCCTTGAGCGAATACTATATATTGGTATATATATTAGTAGATGTTGTATATGTTTTACATCCGCGCTAGTCCAGTCCCCGCTCTGTCGTTAGTTAGCTAACCTAACGGGTAATGACGGGACCCAGTGGCGAATGCGGATGGCATATACGTACATCAGTATATTTTCGTTCTTTTTGGTGTGATCAATTGATGGGACTGCGTTGATTCGGATCAATGCAAGTTAAAAACAAACCTAATCTGATGTTGTTGGAACACTTTTCAAAAAGCTGTTATTGCAAGGACGTTCACTTTTGTTTTGCATCGAGGTATTCATTGGAATATCCTGCTCCTCAGTCGACGAGGCAAGGGCCGAGATCCCTTCACCGGGAGTGACCCCTTGGACAGAAGTTTGCGTCAGGGCATTAACTTCACTATAGCCGATTACTTTTGCTTTGCACCGTGGTATTCAGTTGGAATATCCTGCACCCCATTCTACGGGGAAAGAGCCGAGATCCCTTCACCGGGAGTGACCTCTTTAGCAAAGGTTTTCGTCACTATATTTTTAAAAAAGCTATCCGTTCCTTCAACGATATCAAGTTCATTACGTTAAAGGTTTTCGCCAGAAACCATTCGTAGCCCTCCGTCGTTTCATATGGGTGGTCAATAGTATTCAAGCTGTGTATGTTGGCCAAAGTCAAGGCACAGTGATTGGTAGCTATTGGGGTATTCATATGCAGCATAGATAGATGCGTTGGTTTGGGACAGTCGTGCTGCCATTTTGGCCAAAGTCAAGGGTATGTACGGGTGGATTCAAATTAACCTGGAGAATGACGGGTAGAACTTGACATGTGACTTATGATATGTTGGCCAAAGTCAAGGTCATAAGAGCATGGGGCAGAAATCACATCGGGAGTTTCAAAAGTACTGAAACTTGCCAGATATGCGCATACCTTCTGGAGTGTGATACCGTGAGCGGATTCCGTCACGTTGTCATGCGATGAGAGTTGGATCCCGATTCCCACTGATGAGTTAGTATACTCCTCGGGTAACCCCGACTAATTCTTCTTTCAGGTTTGGAGGAGAATTTGAGGTACAGTGGGAGGATTCCAGATTAGATAAATTGGTTACCATTCTGATCTAGGTTAGAGTGCACGCTGAGTGTTTCTTTTCTCTCTCTCTTTGGCAGCAACCATTGACCCGACCCTAAGACTTTGACTCAGTGACCAAGTTGACCGAACCTTCTTAAACACCGGCTTTTGGATTGTCAGAGTTGCAGACCTCATTGCCACTCCTACTTTTACCCTTTTTCTCCAGGACACCCCGTATTACTACGAACGTCCACTTCCATTGGACAAAACCATCGTATGGTTAGATACGAACTCGAAGGAATTTATTCGAGGATGGTTTCAGGTTCTGGAGAAAACGGATAGGATTATTCAGTTGTCTTTTCCTTTTACCCTCTCTCAGGTTACGAGTACTCCTTGGTTTAGGGGTAGTACACCTATTACGCAAATTGGATTGTCTTCTTCCAAACCTTAGGCTGGTGCCGACCGGTAGGGAATGAAGAAAACCAATTAGCATAACGATGGTGTGCAGAAGGTATTAAGTTCAGACAAAGCAAGGGATTAGTAAGAGGGCAAAGTAAATTGCAACAGATATTCACGACCAAACCAAATACTTCGTTACCACTCCCTCATCACCTTTGTATTTCTCCAGGACACTCCGTATCACTACGAAGATCCACAGTTTATTGGATAATCCATCGTATGGTGATATACGAACTCGAAAGGAACTTGTTCCAGTTCGGGGATGGATTCTGGTTCAGGAGAAATAAGAATTAAGTTCATTCGGTTGTCTTTTATCTTCACCCTCTCTCATTGCGAGTGTTCCTAGGATGCGGACAGTACACCCATTATGCTTATTGGATAGTCTTCTTCCAAACCATAGGCTGGTGCCGAACGGTAGGGAAGGTAGAAAACCAATTGGCCTAAAGGGGTGTACAGAAGGTAAAGACTAAAGACATATGAAGGGATTTGGAGAGGTGGCAAAGAATTATACGGTTATAGTTGTGAATCTGGATGATGGAAGAGGCATTACTAGGAATACCAGGATACCCCATCGAAACATTTCAATGTTTCAGTTCCACTGTGTACTGTTAATGGAAAACTGATTTCCCGATTAGATACTTGCTCCAGGGTATGTATTTACCAGATACGATTCTCACATCTGTATGGTTTTACAGATGATGAGTGGGAGTAAGTTATTGGGAATTGGGTGATTATCCTCATTATATCGGGATTCGTTGTAATCGGTGATATTTGAGGAAATCACCTGGGTTGTTTGCCGGTCGGCAAATATTTGGTTTTGAATATCCGCTGTTATGCACCAATTTCAAATTGATATATCTGTACGTCTATTTTCATAGAGTGAGATATACCTTTTTGAAATTATGTCTACGACATTTACCTATATCAGTGGATGGTTAGGTAAGGAGCATTGAACAGCGGTGTAATTCTTCTTAACCATAAGTACAGATTTCAACCTACAACACACAGTGAATGAGTTATCAGACTCAAGGGACTTATACAAAGGATTGTATGTTGTCCAGGGTCCATCAGGACAGAGGGGTTGGTCCTCGTACTATATTCGGTTTACTTATGACTTCTCTAGTTTTTAGACAGGTGTTTCGCGGAAACACAGGGTCCAAATTTTGAGAAGTTATAGGTATTTGAATAGAGTAGAGAACCAGGTATAGCAAGTATCGGGATTCTTCAAAGAGATCGAAGATGTAGATACTTGTGTATGGTGTTCAGTTGATAGTAATGATAAAGAGATCTTGCTTCTCTTTCAGGTTACTCATAATTGGAAGTATTCCTAAGTTGAGTAACGCTGATCGGCCTCCTTCCATTTAGTTGACATGCGCTGGGGACAGCTGCATGATTTGAATCTGGTTCAATTAAATCAGTGCCTCTGTTTCTATATTGGATATAGAACAGTTCATATCTTAACGATGTTAAGGTACGGGGAGTTGTCCGGTTTATGATTAAAACCAGACACTGGATAACTCAAGGCACGCTTCTGTAATGGCTGTTTGTGGGTTGACCCAGGCTATGACGCGGGTTGACTTTCTACCATCTGGATGAACAATAGCGATATTGTTCTAGACTCGCCACAGTTTTAATAAAAATGGATTTTTTCAGAAAACAGTAGTGGGAGTATGGTAGAACTGGAAGTGATTCCAGAACCACAAACGATTACTGAAGATTTGATAAGGAACCTAAAGATTCAATCTGGATTGACATTCCATTGGCCACTCCGCAGATAAGGTGGGTAACTTCAGGCACCCGAGAGGTACTACGGTAGCCTCAAGGACGGTGACAGGGAAGTTCTTGTTTACCCACAATTACCATTGCTGTTGTTCCAGGGTGCGAGACCCGGCGGGAGGATGAGTATAGCGTCGTTCTAAACCAGTTTTAGAAGTGTACGTCTATATGACTCTGCCAGAGGGTTGTCGTAGTCAGTGGGAGCAGCGGAAGCATTGGTGGACAGGTAGCTTATGTCTATTTATAGACTAAAGCAGATGTAGCGGAGAAAGATCATCTATTTCTGACGTGACAGTCATGGGTTTGACTTCATCAGAATAGGGGATGGATCTGTTGAGAAGGTAGTAGGGTGTGATATCCTGGTATTTGGATGATATACACAGAGTAGGAAAGGAAACTCCTACACTACGATCGGTTATAGTTTGGTCGTCACACAGTTGTTTCTCCACAAAAGAAATGGATTTTATATCAGACATACTGGTTACTAGATCTATGGTCTTAGATCTAGATTTGGGTGGTTTCCCAATCAGGGTACTTGACAGCATTCTAAGAGTATTCAGGATGGACGACTCCTGGCACGGTAGTGTACCTGCAGGTAATGGAGTCACCCTCTCCAAAGGTGTCTTACAGACTAAAGGGGAGAGGGACGGGCATGATTGACAGATCACTTGCTCAGGCAATTGAGTCAATCGTGAGATGTCGAGTACCACACCAGATGTTGTTCTTGCACTAGATGCAATAACTTGACATTAATCCAATCCTGGAGAAACAGTCGGAAGCAGTTTTAGAACATAAGTGGATGTTCTAGGGAGATGATAACGACAGCCTCATTCAGGAGACAGTTATCATTCCAGGCTTCCAAGGTGACATGGACGACAAGAAGGTTGTCAGAGTTATAGTTTTCCTTCTGATGAGGGGCAGTATTTTGGACAGGTGGTCCAAGGCAATACTGAGGGAGGCATGGCGCGCAGGATACTGATTAAGTTCAGTTGACGATATAGTCTAAGAAGTTTGGATTTGGAGTTCATTTATGAGCTATGTCCCATCAGACATCCAGACACATTCTAAGACAGGTATTGCTCTTTTCGGGAGATGGGTTTCTCCGCGAACTTGAGATATAGAGAGACAAAGAAAGAAACAGCTAAGCGGATTCACTCACTGGGGCTATTCCTCGAACGCAATAGTTCCGCAAACGAGCTTTGTGAGACTGACTAGTAGAGGAGTTGGATGTTCGGTATCACACGGGCTGTGAGTATGCGACATCGCAATAATTAGCCTTGAGTGCAAGTGGGAGATTGTTGGAGATAGTGCCCTCAGAGTCAATTATTAGGTCACAGGTACGTGATTGTAATGATTGAGGGAGGACCTATCCCGGTAGGACAGTCTTGCTCGAGATGATAGTATGCTATCTGGTTTACCTTTATCATCGTGTACTGCTTTAGGTGACCTGACACGTCGCTATTACACGTTGATAGAGCCCCTAGGATTCTTGCTTGACCACCAGCAGTATGAGGGCGATCATATAAGTGGGAGCTGGGGTCTATAAGCTTATCCTTAAAAGGTCCCTAGTCGTGGGAGTTTCGAGACTGGGCATCGATACTCCATTAGTAGACTAGTGTATACAGTCGAGACCCCGACGAGGGGCGGTGGCCGGTCTCACAAGCCACTGGTGTCAGTTGGATCACCTAAGATGTATACAGGTGCTCATTGGGTTATGAGTACACCGGACAGGACTCGCCGGGAACATGCTAGTTGGTCATATACCAGACGTCAGATGGCAGTTCCCTGGTGACATGTGTGCAGGTTAGTTCATCGACCTGGGGATCGTCATTTGTCTCGTGTGAGTTCCCACTGTACTTTGATTACTACCCTACCACGGCTCAAAGGAGTCGTGCAAACAGGTTTTAGTTGGGTACAGTCCCGAGCCACATGGAGGCAGTGAGCGTATCTTCAGGGGTTCGTCTCTCCCGGTATTGGGGGTGAGGTCGTGCTGTGTCTAGGAGAGCCATTACACAAAGTCCTTGGCCAAGGCAAGGAGATTTACTGGTAGGTATTCCAGTAGTATCTCAGGGTGTTCTGGGCTACACTCCGACACGACTTGTACCGCTTTTGGGGGTCTGACTTTTACCAACCCCCTAGGCCCGCCATGCGATACTCATAGACGAACGGACCGGACTGCACGGATATTGTCACTGACAGGCTCAGTAGGGTTTTCAGGCTGAGTTCACTCACAGACGTCCCTTTTAGTCAATACTTGGTAGCCCGTTACGTATTGGCTTATACCTCTGACGTGCTAGTGGTTAAATCCACAACCAAGGTGTTGACGAGTCTTTAGAGTCCCCCACATTTCAGTTACTCAAGCTTTCGGGCGAAAGGTTGTAGAGGCCGTATGGAGATATGGCAAGGTCCGATCAGATACGTGCGGTATTGCACGGATCAGGATCGGACAGTTTGTACTATAGGCCGTATGGTTATATGGCAGGGTTCGATCACATACGTGCGGTATTGCACGGATCAGGATCGAACGGATATTACTGGCCGGCTTTGGTATAAGCCGGATCCTAATATAGTACAGTGTAGATTTTGTCTCATTGCATTTGTATTTCGGTCGGAATACAAATGCGGGTGTGTATGCACAGTATCGGGGTTTTCCTGTAATTTATTACGGGACCAGTTTTCTGGAGTTGCCAGTTTGCTTTCCGTTTCGGCCAATTTCCATTGTTCCGTTCATTGGCCGAAGATTGGTGGAGGAGGGCTTATTTGCATTGTTGCAAATAGGCATTTGTGGAGGGGGTCTTTGCATCTTTGTTTTATCATGATAGCCTCTCATTGACCTTGACTTCTAGCTTCATGATTGCTTGACTTTTAGTGATCATCATGGTTGTTGATGATGAGTTTGGTGGTGATGGTTGCTTTGGAGTGTTATTTTCTTTGTGGTGATCATTTGTTTCTCCATCATTACTCTTTTTCCACCCACCCCCTTGTTTGTTCTCTCTCTCTCTCCAATCACACAAGTGAAATGGGGGGCCGGCCACTTTCTTGGAGGGTGGATTTGATTCATTTGGTGTGGCATTTTTGGTTCATATTGTGCAAAGAAAAGAGCTCTCTTGTTCCTCTCCAAAAATCCTCTCTCTTCCTCCACCAAAATGGCAAAGCTCCTAAACCCCAAATGAGACTTCTTCTACTACACATTCTACAACGAACCTTGGGCACGTCGAGTAGCCGACTTCGTGCCCGAGTTGCCTCGGCATTGAGGTGGGAGCCCGTAAACGAAGAAGGCGATGTGGTGCACTTCCGGCGACAAGGAGGAGACGGGACACTCCGCAAGTGATCGGGACGATGGCGAGAAGACCGGAGGACTTGGATCGTCGGTATATCTCTATTCCCATTCTTGTAGTTAGCTTAGACTAGTTAATGGTAACGATCCGGGTGTTTAGTGCGCGGTGGTGCCGGTTTGCAAAGTCCGCAAATTTTTATTTTTTCACCGCTTCCGCTTTCCGGCGTCGGATTGACGGCCGGGGCGCCGCCGTGCACTTACACAAGCAAGTCTGCTCACACTCCTGTGAATCTAATCAGTAACACTACCGTACAGTCCGGTCTCTACGTCTAATATGTCGTATATCTCGTCTAGGGGTGGTAAACGCCAGACCCCAGTAACTCGATAAGTCGTGTCGATATGAGGCTCATAACGGGTGGAGAAACTACTGATAACACTTACCGGTATATCTCTGAAGCAGCCTTGGCCAAGAACTTCCTGTTATAGCCAATCGAGCACAGCGCAACATCAACTCCCACTACCGAGAGAGACGAAACCCCTCCTATCGCTCATTGCCTCCATGTGACTCGGGATTGTACCCAAAAGCCACCGTTTTGCACGTTCTCTTGAACGTGGTAAGGTGGAAATCAAAGCACAGTGGGAATCACACAAGACTCTATGGCGATCTCGGGTCTACAGACTAACATGTACCAGTGTCTCCAGAGAACTGCCATCTGACGTTAGGTATAATACCATCTGGGAGTTCTCTGCGAGTCCGTCCAGTATACCTAGTCTCCACTGAGCATCCATATACTATCTCTGATGTCAAACACCAATGGATATAGGATCATCCATCGCCCATCTACATGGGTCGAGAAGCTATACGCTAGTCTACTCTGGTATATCGATGCCCTGTCTCGATATACCTACGACTAGGAACATTTGAAGGATGTACTTAGCAACTACTCTGTCCCCACTAGTATGATCCGCATCATTGTCCTGGTAGTCAAGTAATCATCCTAAGGGCTTTGTCAACATGTAACATAGAGACAAACAGTGTACATGTTAAGATAAAGAGCAACCAGATAGCATACTATCATGTCGAGCAAGAAAGTCCTCCATATATATGTCCAAGCATCCACTACAATATACATCGTATGTACAGTAATGGCCTCTAGGGCATACATATCACTAACAGATATCAAGTTCATTACGTTAAAGGTTTTCATCAAAACCAATCGTAGCCCTCCGTCATTTCAGATAAGTGTTATTTAGTATTCATGCTGCATTTGTTGACCTTGTCAAGACGTAGTGTGCGGTAGCTGATTAGTGCTTATTTGTCGCATGTGATGTGATTGGATTAAGGTAGTCGTACGGCTTTTTTGACATTGTTAAGGGTCGCACGGGTGGGTTTAATTCAATCACGAAATGGCGGGTTCAACTTGGCTAGCGCTTATGATTTGTTGACCTTGTTAAGGTTATGAGTTGCTAGGGGTAAAAACAGATATTAGGAATTTCAAGTGTTGAAATTTGCAATGAGATTGCTGAAAGTCGACCTTAGCACCAACCTGAGATTCTAGAGGCATCAAGCATGCCAAATTTTAAATTTTATTAGGTGCTAAGTTAGACTAACAAGATCTTTACTAGATTATTAGGGTTTGTCTTTGTGATGTGATGAACTAAAGAGAAGAAAAGAGCATACAACCTTTGTATTTTGAGTCCTTCACTTCACATGCTCCGTGTAGTAGTGTCGCGACCCCACTAGGCTCCATTTGAGGCTTTGGACGAGCTTCCTCCGATGATCTTCGTGCCGAAGATGATCCACGCGAAGTCCTTCCACCTCAAGCTACCTCTACACTAAACTCTTTAGCGTAGTAAACACGCTACACTCGATCGCTAGTCAAGTGTAGGATGGTGAAGTAGGGAATGTTAAAAGCTCACAAGTTTGTGTTCAAGCTTCATGGTTCACATCACATGTGATGGTTGAAGCTTGAACTATAGCAATTGAGGAAGAAGAAGAAGCTAGAGAGCAACCATAGGAGCAACTCAAGAAAATGTCTAAGTGTTGAGAATGAGCTTAGAATGAATGGCAACTCTTGACCCCCACTCATTCAAGCATGGAATTTTGCAAAATAAAATTGCAACCATGCTTGAATAGTGAGTCACGATGAATAAACAAATATAACTCCCATGCTTGCAACCATGCTCTCAATTTACACCTCATTTCTATTTTTCTCAAAAATAGAAAATCAAGCCATGCTTCATTATTATATATATATATATATATGTATGTATATATATGTATGTATGTATGTATGTATGTATGTATATCATATATATTAATAAATATATTATGAAGAATTGGTGAGCTAATGATATTAGTTAAGATATAATTATATCACATTATTAAATCAACACTTGATTAAATAATCCGGTTATATCACATATGACTGACTAATATCATTTATCTGTATATCACATTATCAAATCAACACTTGATTCGACAACATGGTTATATCACATATAACCGAACCGATAACAGATAACTTCCAGATTACAATACGATATCACATACACGTATTTAATCAGGCCCACACACTTATCACATATATGTCCTACTTCGTTTCGCTTGAACCAGGGAACTTCTGTATGGGACCCTAAAGACTCGTCAATACGCCAGCAGTAGGTGATGATCACATCAGTCACATGCAAGCCATCAGCGGTACTAGCTGGACATAACGGCTACCCGAGTATTGAGCGATATGAAGATCAACAGGCAAGCTTGTCCATAGTCTCCATGAAACCTATCAGTAACACTACCGTACAGTCCGGTCACTTCGTCTGATATGTCGCATATCATGTCTAGGGGTGGTAAACGTCAGGCCCAGTAACGTGATATGTCATGCCGATGTCTGGCCTATAACGGTTTGAGAAACTACTGATAACACTTATCAGTAAATCTTATAATCAGCCCTAGCCAGGGACTTCCAGTTATAGCAATCAAGCATAGCGCAACATCAACCCCCAATACCGGAAGAGACGAAACCCCTCCTATCGCTCATTGCCTCCATGCGACTCGGAACTGTACCCAAAATCCACTTGTTTGCACGTCTCCTTTGAGCGTGGTAGGGAGGAATCAAAGCACAGTGGGAGCCGCACAAGACTCTATGATGATCTCGGGTCTACAGACTGACCTGTACCAGTGTCACCAGAGGACTGCTATCTGACGATAGGTAAACTACCACATAGGAGTCCTCGGCTTGAGCACTTGTGTACAATCTTTGATGTCACACACCAATGGTTGGGGATCAACCATTGCCCTCTAAGGGATAAGAAACGTACACACTAGTCTACTTTGGAATATCGATGCCTTAGTCTCGATATTCCCTCGACTAGGAACTGATTAAAGGATGTACTTTTGGACCACCCTGGCCCCACTAGTATGATCTCATCATAATCCTGATAGTCAAGTACATATCCTAAGGTCTTTATCAACATGTAAGAGACGGACAATATAAATACCATTCTACATGTTAAGATAAAGGTAACCTAATAGCATACTATCATGTCGAGCAAGAAAGTCCACTATATATATGTCCAAGCATCCACTATATCATCAATAATGGCCTCTAAGGCATACATATTCCTAACAATCTCCCACTTGCACTAAGGCCAGTTGTTGTAGTATCTCATACCCAACGTCCCAATAGTCTTTCGAATAGAATTTGGGGGATGGCATCGGTGAGTGGATCCGCTGTGTTATCCTCTGTGTCAAATCTCCTAACCTCGATCTCCCGGAGATCAACTATCTCCCTGATCAGGTGATACTGTCTAAGAATATGTCTGGATCGCTGACAGGACTGGAGTTCCTGGGCCAAAGCCACAGCTCCATCATCATCACAATACACAGGTACTGGATGCCCAATAGTAGGAACCAAGTTCATCATATGAACTTTTTCATCCAGAAAACCTCTTTGGAAGCATCGTTGGTAGCGATGTAATTAGCCTCTATCAACGAGTCTACTACGGTATATAGCTTGGAACCCTTCCAACATACCGTCCATCCACTAAGGGTAACGACAAAACCAGAGACTGAATTTCAGTCGTCCTTATCACTCTGGAAGCTCGAATCGGTAAGGGACTCCATCTGGAGTCCACCGTTACCATACACCAAGAACATCTCTTTAATCCTTCTTAAGCACTTAAGAATGTTCTTCAGCTGTCCAGTGGTTTTCCCAAAGATCTTTTCGATACTTATTCACTACACCTAGTGAGTAAGCTACATATGGTCTGGTACATAACTTCGCATACATGATTGACCCGTCTGCCAAAGCATAGGGTATCCCTTTTATGCCAGCCCTCTCCAAATCAGTCTCGAGAGACATCTCTTTGGAGAGAGTGATTCCAGAACAAGTGTTGGGGCCTCGCCCGCGCGCGCAAACGCGTATGTTTTGGAAATGGAATCGTTTTAAGGAAATGGATGTGCACGCGAGCTTGATCTCATTTAAAAATTTATAAACCGCATGTGCACAGTGCGTTGTAGCGAGCCGGCAAGTACGGGTCGATCTGCAGGGAATTGTGTATTAGGTTTTGTTGTTTAAGGTTCAACAAATAATGAATTGGTTGGTTTGTCACGAAAATATAAAATACGAAAACAAAGAAAAAAAGTTAAGAAAGAAATGGTCGTGGCTTTGGCTCGGATGGTCGCGATGATTTCTTCGACGCTCCCTTGTGCATGAGTTGTCCGTCCCTGTGTCGATCCCGGCATGAAGCATGACTTGTCAAGGCGGTTGCGGAGCACAAATCATCAAAATACCGATATTTGACGCAAAACACGAAACGAGTCCGTATTGTTTACTTACCGTTTGTATGTCTAAGCTTGAGGTATCAACACTAAGCACAAGGGTTAGCAAGCATACGTCAATATCAAAAACACAAAGTAGCGAGTGAGAGCGATTAGTTTTAGTGTTAACTTTGCAAAGTGTTTGTGATAGTATAGGGTATATGAAAACCGAGGGTTTGTCAAGCACTTGGTCACAAAATACCGTATCCAAACTTAGGAAATTTAACACCAAATTGATTTTAACTTAATCATTGTGAAATGGGGAAGAGGAGTGAATATGGTATATGAAGAGGTTACAAAGTAACCATGGTTTCAAAATACCATATCACATCAATATATGAAACAATCCTTAAGTTATAATCATGTTAAGCAAATTAAACATAAACAAGAGGAGGAGCAAGGAAAAGCTTTTCATCTCACTTCCTTACCATTACCACCACCAAAGAGATTAGTTACACATAGCAATAGCAAAAGAAAGCAAGAAACAAAAGAAAAAAGTAAACAAAGCAATAACAATATTATATAACACTTGATGAAATTGAGGTACATGATACTGGTATCTTGTTCAACCTCCATAATGAAGCTCTCAAAAGAAAGCTTCAAGATGGAAGAAGAAGAAGAAACCAAGTTAAAGCCCACACAACTCTCAAGCCTAAACCAAAAAATAAACAAAACTATAGAAAAATTGGGTATATGTTGCATCCCCTTGGCTCTAATCTATTCTGCTATTTATAGGCAGCAAAATAGAATAAACAAACAATATAGAAGGGGTGATGTGATGCCTATAAAGTGCCAGAAGAAAAATGAGGATCTTTGGAGCAAGTGGGGCCGGCCATGCCGGTTTTATTGAGGGACTCGCCGATCAAAATACGAGCATTGAGGCTCGTCTTGGCATGGTGGACTTGTGTGCTCTCCACAATCACTCTGATGTTGTTTGATTTATCTGTTTAAGCCTAGTTTGCATTCAGAGACATGAAGGGAAACTTGATGCCAATATCACATCAAAACTTTTCCATTTATTACCCATCACACCCACATGTTCCCACATGTGCCATGGGCAGCCCTTCCATGGTCTAAGTCATCAAAGAGCTTAGTGCACACTTGTGTTGTGTTGGACCAAAATTGTGCGCACACATGTTTATTGCAAAAGAGCTCTTTGAATATCGGTCGGTTTTCTGTTCTGTTTGCAGTGTCGGCTCCCAAACGCTATATCCGTGATATTGAGTGTGTTTCCCGTATTTTATCACGAACACCTGTAATCTATAATTACTGAGAAGATACTGATTAATAGTACTGATATATCACAAAATAGATAATGAATGAGCGGTATTAAATTGCAGTTTTCTGTGATGAACAAATACCCCCAAACTTATCTTTTGCTCGTCCCGAGCAAAACACAAAATCCTAGCCTCACTTTCGCAGGGAACGCGATTGCACTGAGCACGTGCAACAAGCCGTTAAACCTCTAGGTGTCCCTAGGAGGAGTGTTGTCTCCTGAAGGTTTTCAGCGGATTACACCCACAAAATCCAGTCCAGTTAGCGTCGTGGAGAAACTGTTGATTCTAATCTTAAGTTAGAGATCAAAGTTGGAAGTTCTATCACCCAAGTCAGAAACGTTAAACCCTATTTTTCACTCCTCACAATTTTTTTAACATAAGCTTATACGCGTCTTTACATGATTGTGCGAATAGTGTCCATAAGTTTTTAAGAATTTGATTAGGGTCATTATGTCATAAATACGTACCAGAATAAACTTCTGAAGGATCACACGAGTTTGAGAGGAGTTAAGATTTTCTCAAGCTTTTGTTCTTAAGTTTGGTTTCAAGTCAGAATTTCTATCGTTTTTTAACAGAGAACCTAAGTCTTATTCTTCACTCCTACCTTTCATCTATTTTTGTTCATACACACCTAAGTTATCGTACAAAACGACTTTATAAATATACCTTCATATCTTCGCTAAAAACTGTTTTAATAGAAAAATTGTCATCGCCAAGATTATTCTCCCACTAAGAACCGTGAGGACTTTTAACTCGGGGAGAATACTTGCTTAGCTTGTTTTATTTAGCGATTGGAAACTTAGCGAGCTTTGGGTCAATGACTCCCAAACCAGATGGTTTTAGGGCATAAGGTGTGGAAACACCACAAGGACTTATTTACCCAAGTTACCAAGGCCACAAAACAAAAGACTCATTTAAAATATTCTGAACTCAGTGAAAACGGAGATATAACCAGCATTTCTTTTAAATCCGAAGACGCTACAGGTGGATAAGGTGTGTAATTACTCCAACATAGTTTTAGATGGGTTATTTTTCAGACTTGTAGCTTCATTTTAAAACCTCAATAATATCCTTCATATCTACTTCACTTTATGAATTATTCTTGATATCGCTTAACTTAGAACAAACCTGTTTGATTCTAAAGATATTTATCAATTTATAAAAGTTTTTCAGACATGTCAGACTTTCATCAAATTCTCAAACACATACGACATGTGTAAAGTGTTATAAAAGACGTATATTAGCTATGGTTAAACACAAGGGAGGGTTATTTTTCGGGTCGTCAGTCTCACAAAAAGAATTTAGTTATTTCAAACTTATCAACCGAGCCGTCAGACTTCGAATCTAAGTTCCCCCAGTAGCTAACATAACAATCAAATTTTTATGTTTTTTTGAATTTTTCAATTTTTATAATTTTTTAAATACAATGCAATACAAAAGCAGATATGAAATGCGACTACATGCAATGAAAAGAAAAATACATAATGTAAAGTACTGAAATTCAGGAAATATGCACATGCAAACTATATGCTGATACAAAGATCCACCCCCAAACTGAAGATGTCGATGTCCTCATCGTCTCTTGGCATTGCCCTTGGTTCTGCAGCTCCCGCTTGCTTCTTCCTGGTTCGCTAAGATCTGGCTTAGTTGTTCTTTTATCTCCTTGTTCTGCCTGATCAAAGTTTTGATGCCACGGACCTCCATCCTGTGTAATTCATATGGATCAGTCGAAACGTCCTCTCCCAAGTAAATCTCTGAGGAAGTCTGTGGTGCCGCATGCTCGCTGGGATCAGTGGGTGACCAAATATGATGCTCACTCCTGCCGTCAGTATAACCCGGTGATATCCTCTCAATCTCTACTGGGACGGTGTCATACATAGTGATGCAGGCCGTGAAATAATCGCCCTCCATATAGTAGCGACAAATTTAGGTGACGAGGACGGGAAGTAACGATTTGTGTACCGCGACACTTTCCTTGATTGTGGCAAATAGCTTGCTCACCATGCAAAATTGATAATCCTTGGTCATTAAACAATGAACAATATGCCCCACAATCGCTGAAAATGAGGAAACTCGAGCGATCCCCCTGACTTTACGGTAAGCCTAGCGGCAAGCCGTATATATGTTTCTATAGATTTGCTGGGCATTTAGCCCAGCATCTCATAACTCACATCGTGCCTCCATGATCGTCCTATACTGGGCAAGCTCTAACGGTCTCTGGAAACCAGGTTAAGTAGGGATGTTGGTGACATTGGATATCATATCTGCTGAGAATACCCTCTTTCTACCCTGAAAGTGAAATCGAATACGATCCTGGAGTATTTCACCATTTCTTAGAGCATCGTAGAACTCATCTACCAAATGCTCACAAGCACACAATACCTCATCCACATACAGAAAAAACTCCCACCCCAACTGTCGTATAGCGTCATGAAAATAGCTCCCAAACACCTCGTGGGTGAACACATCGACAAAATTTCTTTCTAATTCAAAAGGGGCCATGATCTATGGGTTTGGTGAAGTTTTCTGAAAATTTAAACAACGCAGGAGAGGGGGGAAGAGAAAATCTTACAAAGCTGAAGAGGGAAAACGACAATCGGTGGCAAACAGACCGGCGGTGCCGGATTTCTTTGGAGTTTCGCCGGTCGGAACAGAGGAGAAGGATCTAGGGTTTTGGAAGAAGGTTTAAGGAGAGCAGAGAAGGGATATGGTGCTGTTTGAGAAATGAGAATAAGGGGTCGTGTCAGGGATGTTGTGAATTTATAATGTACTTTTTACAAAAAAAAAGCCCCATCAAAAAAGAAACCCCACTCTTTACATATTTACTCAAACCAAAAGCTAAATCAGTGTGCTATCCCCAAAACTTCAGCACTCACCCCCTAACGGGTGAGATCTTATTTTCAAAAAACTAAGAAAAACACAGATTAATTACAGTATTCACAAGTTAAACGTCATTGTTAGTTCAGAAGTTAAAACCAGCCACACAAAAATTTTGTCAATATAATGCAAGGGCTGGTACAAGAATATGTATATAACAAAGAAAAAGAAAAAGAATGTGTTAGTTGTTAGTGAAGGGCATGGGTGTGTATAAGTAGGGATCGGAATACGCTGAAAGTGAAGATGAATTTTTGAAGGGGCAAAAGAATTATTGTTCGAATGAATTGAAATTTAAGGAAGAACGTGTTGAGTTTCGGAGTCAAGCTCGTTTAAAAAATGGAGTTCATCCGCAAAAAAATTGGAAAAGGAAAGGTTCATGGTATGTTCCCTAATTGATCCTGACTCAAACTCACCTAGGATATCAAGTTCATCCACAAATAATTCCTCAAAACTTTGCCAGAAAGTATATTCATCAAGGCTGCCTTCCTTCCTATAATCCTGCACAATCCTTTTCTTATCATTACAGCCCCATAACTCTCCCAATACTATTTTTCCCTCATCACATTCACAATTGGGTAGGTACATGTCATCTAAAAAAGTAAGTTCCCACCCCAATGTTTCTTCTGAAACAATATCACTAGGTGATACAAAAATTGTGGGTTCCTGATCATTGATGTCTTCTAATACTTTATCCCAACCATACCCGTCAAAATCACAAGCTTCCTCCTATAAAATTGGAATACAAAAATCATCGGGCTGACTCGGAGGGTTTTCCTGTGTGTCCTGATAACAGCTAGTCAATTCATTTGCATCGTTATCTATGAAATCATCAAAATTCATATGATCGTTTATCTTACTCAGGTGACTTCCTAGATGACAGATATTGACACTGTGCGGTTCTAATTGACTGTGTTCACTCATTAGAATCTTTACAGCTACATGCTCTTCATTTCTAGCCAAAGATTGAGCTTGAGCGTGAAACAATTGCTCAGACTGCTGTATAAATAGGGCTAGTGTTGTAGCTGTTTGATTCTCGACCGCAATCATCACTTCAATACCTTTCTCTAAAGCGGTCAACCTAGCATCCATCTCACCATCATTCCTTAATGATGGATCAGTTGTTTTAGGAAGGGAGGGTTGTGACGGTGGTGATGCTAAAGCAGTTACCCTGTTGACCTCTTTCTTTAAATCTTAAATCATTAGGTCTCTAATTGAAATGGGACTGGGTTCAAGAGTGTTAGGTGGGTGACCGTTATTAAAAATCCGGGATGGTTGGTCACCCCCTAGAAAAGGACAATTTTCATGAATGTGGGAAGAATCGTGGCAATTTGAACAAAAGAATTGGGACTGAGTATAAACAAATGAATAAGAATCATGAAAAATTGAATGAAATTGTGTGTCACCCATATCAACAAGAATTCACAAATATCACAAAAACAAAGAATATCACACCCCTAGCAGTTTATGTTATTCTAAGTCAACTAAACCTGCTTAAGAACCTGATTGTCGAAGTAAAACTGTGTCGAGAAACGGGCTCAAGATATACGGATCATGAAGCCAGGTAAGTGCAGAGATAAGGGGAGGTTTTCCAACGCTTTCGCGAAGTTCCTTAATTAAAATAACCCTTTCTCTTTTGGCGGTTTCACCGTGAACACTTGCCTAGACACCCCGTGAACGATATACCATTAAGCGGTGTTCTAAACACAGTTAACTTCTCCTAACGAGCGCGAAGTCCTTAAAGTGAAAGTTCTAATTGATTTTAAATTACTGTGGGTATGCAAGAATGCAGTTTTGTAATTTGTGGGCTACGGAAAAAGGTGATGAAATCCTTATCTTGTTTGGTTTCGTGCCCTTATTATCCGTATTAAGATGCAAATGTGCAATTCAATAAAAGAATTCAATCAATAAAGCAATTCTTTTTCCGTTTAGGCTTAAGCGCTGCAACAAAGACGGGTTAGTTCTCTGTGCAATTGGCGGCAAGTTTGTGCGAAGAATCCTGCAGAAGATAGAATATTGGAATGCGTCGGATTTGAGCGAAGGTGTTAGAAAAATACGTACCGATGCGATTTTGGGTTAAGAAACCCCCTTGAAGTGATTACGGGTATTTGAATGTTCTCTTGCACGGGTCAAACTACCCGGATCTTTGGCACTATACTTCACTAACGTCTTGTAATTGAACTTGAATCTCGCTCCACACGATCGCTGGTTGTAATTCCTTAAAAATCTGAAATGTCGAAAAATACGATATTTAGTGTCAAAAAGCGATATATATGCCCCAATTCCTGCACACTCAAAATTATAAAAATCAAACAATACTAATATAATACCAATAGAGCACTGGAGACACTAAAAAAAGAAAACACCCAAACTTCCACCAGGGGACCGGCGGTGCCGGAAATTTCACAAATATCGACGGTCGAAGTAAAACATTAGGAGCAAAAAAAAATTTATGGGTTCTCCAGGATATATTAGTATTCCAATAGTACACCTTGATTTTTAAGTTGGATTAAAGAGTGATAGCAGGTTGCAAAGACAGAGAACAAAGTAAAAAGAATGTTTGTTGTGTTAGTTTTGAAAAAATTTAAGTTAATAGTTAGTTTTGTTAGTACAACCAGAAATAACAATACCTAAAAACTACGGCCAGTTGTTGTAGTATCTCATACCCAACCTCCCAAAAGTCTCTCGAATAGCATTTGGGGGATGGCCTCGGTGAGTGGATCCGCTGTGTTATCCTCTGTGTCAACTCTCCTAACCTCGATGTCCCGGAGATCAACTATCTCCCTGATCAGGTGATATTGTCTAAGAATATGTCTGGAACGCTGACAGGACTAGGGTTCCTAGGCCAAAACTACAGCTCCATTATCATCACAATACACAGGTACTGGATGCCCAATGGTAGGAACCAAGTTCATCATATGAACCTTTTCATCCAGACAACCTCCTTGGTAGCATCGTTGGTAGCGATGTAATTAGCCTCTATCAACGAGTCCGCTACGGTATATAGCTTGGAACCCTTCCAACATACTGTCCCTCCACTGAGGGTAAAGACAAAACCCGAGACTGGCTTGCAGTAGTCCTTATCACTCGGGAAGCTCAAATCGGTAAAGGACTCCATCTGGAGTTCACTGTTACCATACACCAAGAACATCTCTTTAGTCCTTCTCAAGCACATAAGAATCTTCTTCAGCTGTCCAGTGGTTTTCCCAAAGATCTTTTTGATACTTATTCACTACACCTAGTGAGTAAGCTACATCTGTTCTGGTATATAACATCGCATACATAATTGACACGTCTGCCAAAGCATAGGGTATCCCTTGTATGCGAGCCCTCTCCAAATCAGTCTCGAGAGACATCTTTTTGGAGAGAGTTATTCCTGAACAAGTGTTGGGGCCTTGCCCGCTCGCGCAAACGCGTATGTTTTGGAAATGGAATCGTTTTAAGGAAATGGATGCGCACGCGAGCTCGGTCTCGTTTTAAAATTTATAAACCGCAAGTGCACGGCGCGTTGTAGCAAGCCGGCAAGTACGGGTCGATCCGCAGGGAATTGTGTATTAGGTTTTGTTGTTTAAGGTTCAACAAATAATGAATTGGTTGGTTTGTCACGAAAATATAAAATACGAAAACAAAGAAAAAAAGTTAAGAAAGAAATGGCTGTGGCTTCGGCTTGGATGGTCGAATCGCGACGATTTCTTCGACGCTCCTGTTAGTTATATGTATGCCCTAGAGGCCATTATTATACATATGATGTATATTATAGTGGATGCTTAGAAATATATAGGGAGGACTTTCTTGCTCGACATGATAGTATGCTATCTGGTTGCTTTTTATCTTAACATGTACACTTATTGTCTCTCTATCACATGTTGATAAAGCCCTTAGGATGAGTACTTGACTACAAGGATTATGATGCAGATCATACCAGTGGGGCAGAGGTAGTCGGTAAGTACATCCTTAGATTGTTCCTAGTCATGGGAGTATCGAGACGGGGCATCGATATTCCAGAGTAGACTAGCGTATACGCTTCTCGACCCATATGATGAGCGATGGATGATCCCATATCCATTGGTGTTTGACATCAGAGATGGTATACGGGTGCTCAGTGGAGACTGGGTACACTGAACAGACTCGCCGAGAACTCCTAAATGGTAATATACCTATCGTCAGATAGCAAACCTTTAGTGACACTGGTAGAGGTTAGTATGTCGACCCGAGATCGTCATAGAGTCTTGTGTGATTCCCATTGTGCTTTGATTTCCACCTTACCACGTTCAAGAGATTGTGCAAAACGGTGGTTTTTTGGTACAGTCCCGAGTCACATGGAGGCAATTAGCGATAGGAGGGGATTTCGTCTCTCCCGGTATTGGGGGTTGATGTTGCGCTATGCTAGATTAGCCATAACAGGAAATCCCTGGCCAGGGTTGCTGAGATATACTGGTAGGTGTTATCAGTAGTTTCTCGAATCGTTATGGACCTTGCATCGGCAAGACTTATCAGGCTATTGGGGTCTGACGGTATACCACCCCCAGGCTGTGATATGCGACATATCTGATGAAGAGAACGGACTGTACGGTAGTGTTACTGAATGGATTTGCAGGAGTACGAGCAGGCTTGCTGGTTGATCTTCTGATCGCTCAATACCCGGGTGGCCGTTATGTTTAGCATACCGCTTGCGGCTTGTGGGTGTTTGATATGATCATCACCTACTGTCGGTCTATTGACTAGTCTTTAGAGTCCTATAATGAGGTTTCCTGGTTCATGCGAAATGAAGTTGGGGCACATCTGTGATATGTGTCGGGCCGAGATTAATACGCGTATGTGATACCGTATTCTATTCTCGCGATATGTGATATCGGTCGGTTATATGAGATATAGCCGGGTTATCGGATCAAGTGTCGATTCGATAAGTTGATACATTTCCTATTAGTCGGTTGTGTGATATAGCCGAATTATTAAATCAAGTGTTGATTTAATAATTTAATATATAATTATATATGTGATATATTAATTTACATTAACTAATATTTGCTCACTTAAACATTTCTTTTTCTCACTTGTGTACACTTAATATACATGTGATATATATTAATGTACATTATTTTATGCCATGCTTGATGTCACATGCTACATGGGTGTATGAGACTCACACCATACTTATGTTAATGTTAGGTTTTATTTATTTAAAGTTAATCAAAATTTGTTGGAAATTAGTCACATGGTTCAAGCTTGTAGAAGCTTGTGGAACCATTGACCAAGTCCACTAATTTTTTTTTACTTGTAGATATTTATTAACCTAACCATTATTGTTAGCCATGGTTTAATCTCTACATGAGTTAGTGTATGACACTAACTCACCCATGGTTTCTATTCTCACCTCATGAGTTTCATTCTCATCTCCACTTCATCTTCTTCCTCATCTCCAAAAAGCTTTCTAGGGTTTGGAGAGATGAAGAAATATTGTGAGAAAAATAAATCTAAAGTGAGCAAAATTCCTACTTCATCATCCTCTACTGTATTAGCCATTTAGTTTAGGGTGTTTGCTTCACTAAACCCTAATTTAGTGAAGAGGTAGCTTGGGTTGGTGTCTCCTCGACGTAGATCATCTTCGGCCTCGAAGACATCAAGCAAGCTTGTTCCGTTCATCTTGTGGATCCTTTCTAGAGTCCGGGAGTTCACTGCTTGGAGCGAAGGGACTACTACACGGAGCTATTGAAGTGAAGGACCAGTCTACAAAGGTTGTATTCCTTATTCACTTAGTATGTAAAGTTGTTTACATTGTTGTTTCGTCTAAATCTCTAGTTAATATTCTAGGTTAGGGTTCTTTAGTATGGCAAATTTTTGAAATTGTCATGGACGATACCTCCCAAAACCCCGCTACCGCCCTAGGGAACCCAACAGTGGTATCAGAGACAAGCTAGAGAATTAGACGATGTTTGTTATATTACGAAACCGAAACTACTCCGAAACTTGCAACACTAAAATCTAGTTTCTGTCGAAATTTTTAAAGTGTCAAAATTTTTTTAAGCAATTGCAGAATGTTGCATGAGATATAACATGAACACCATAAAAATTTCAGCCCTCGTCTCCGGAAAATGGCCGGCCACAAGTCATGAAAATCCGGCCAGCTCAGTTTTTTTTTGGAGTTCTGGGTTGAATTCTTTAGGGTGTTCCAGTCTCTGGGTTTTGGTGATTCAGGTGTTGCTTGTTTTTTCTATGATTGCATGTGATGTGGTCTTATTGTATTGGCAATTCGGAGTGTTTCGTATTTGTAATTTTAACATTGTTTCGGGTTATTTAGACAACGTTAAAATGTTCGAACGGATATCAATAACTCATTTCTTCCCTCGCTGGAAATTTTCCAAGAGTTGGATTTTTCCAAGTTTAAAATAATCAGAAAATCATGCAGGTGATTCTGTGGACTCTCTAGAAGAACGAAACCCTAACTCGATTATGTGACCGTCGGAACAGCCACCAAACCCTAGGGTTTGTGGTAGTTCCGCGGCGCCATAGGTGAGGCAATGGTTGACCCTTCTACGGCTGGTCCATAGGTACTTGGCATGTTCTGGGCACCTTTTAAATTCCGCTAAAGTGTTGAGCTCTTTGGAAAATTTTGGGTGTTTTGTTAATTCGATCGAAAAGTTTAATATCGTCTAGCTATATGTGATTGTGATACAATACTTGGAATCTACAATAATTAGTTATGTGATAACTAATTTGAATTTTATAAATCTAGCAATTTAGTCTCATTTAATCGGTTGCCACGGAATTTTGATGTGGATCAAAAGTCCGTCGCAATCACGTAGCGTATGCGGATTCTCGCCGGGTAACCTTACTAGATAGCCACGCCCCATAGCCCCGACCAAGTGACTGTAGGAGAACCCCGTCGCCAAAAGCATCCATTCGGATGGTCGCGGCCGCGGTGTTCCTCCTTATTGCACTTCGCCGACGGCATCGGGGGTGCGGCTGTCTACTAAAGTTTCCGATGAGCATTCGATCAGGTTATCGAGAATCTTGTTGAATTACCCGACTGGTTATTGGAAAGTGTTTTCAATATCGAGACTAAACTGTGGGGTTTATAAGTGTTAGGCATGTGATGTCTAAGGAATTCATTTGGTTAGGCATGAAATCCAAAGTATGTGATACATTGGTTTAATGATGTCTAAGGTGGTTGTGTATTCCAATTGTTGTAGTTTTTCATTTTCTTTTCTGCGACCGTAAGTGTAATATGTGGTGTATCGCCGGTTTCGTTGCTATATATCAACGACAATTGGGATACGCATATTTACTTACGTTGATGACATGTGATGTTATGTGTTGTTGTGATATGTTATATTGGATCGTCGTGTTCTGAATAGCCGGGGTGTTTTAATGTGAGATGAGAGTTTTTCATTTTCATTCATGTAAAAGCTTGTATGTAATATTCTTTTATTGGGGAACTTCCGGGTTGAGGATGATGTCACCATTGATATATATTATTTACTTTTCCGCATTAGGATATACCTATGGAAAGTAACCGGGTTCTAAGGTCCAGTGGGAGACCATCTTAAGGAGTTATGACCGGCTCTCCTAACTCTAGAATTGGTAGGGTTGCTTGCCGCTCTCGTAAGGGTCTAGGGATGTGGATTTGGCTATTCATCGTGACCGTGGAATCCGCGTTTTTACTGGCTTAAATAAAACACGGAATTCCTAGTATATCCAATATTTCATATGTGTTCTTCCGCGGTATTCCTTGTAGAATATCCAGCATCTTATTCGATAAGGAAAGAGCCGGGATCCCTTCACCGAGAGTGACCTCTTTAGCGAAAGTGGCAGATGCTACAACCCACTCGGTTTGTCTTTTGATTGCTTTTTTACTTCTTGCTTTGCATAGTGGTATTTGTAAAATATCCTACACCTTATTTGATAAGGAAAGAGCCGAGATCCGTTCATCGGGTGTGACCTCTTTAGCAAAACTAGTAAAAGCCTCAAAAACACTCCTTTTAAAATTCGCTCGATTCTACAACGAGATCAAGTTCATTACGCAAAAGGTTTTCTTAAAAACCTGTCGTAGCCCTCCGTCATTTCAAATGAATGCTACTTAGTATTCGTGCTACGTTTTTTGTCTTTCGTCAAGGGGTAGTGTGCGGTAGCTGACTAGTGCTTATCTGCTAAAGCATGAGATGCGATTGGATTAGGGTAGTCGTGCGACTTTGTTGGCCTTCGTCAAGGGTCATGCGGGTGGGTTTAATTCAATCATGAAATGTACGGGTTGAATTTTACTAGCGGCCTATGGTTTGTTGGTCTTCGTCAAGGTCATAGAAGCTAGGGGTAAAATATTATCGGGAATTTCAAGTGTTGAAATTTGCAATAAGATTGCATACCTTCTATGAGATAGTTGGATCCCGATACCCACTGCGAGTAAGAGTTACACTTGGGAGAGTTTTACACATTACAATTAGCCGATCAAGTAGGTGTCTAGAAGTTGTTAACGGGATTACGCCCCTGGGAAAAAGAGGTTTATATTAATTTGGTCCGTGCGAAAGCACGGGGAACCTCCCTTAAAGTACCGACACTGGCCTGGCCGAAAGATTAGCGAACTTGTAGGGTGTAATCAATCCCAGCTAGTCTTACCTTTTAGGGTTTGAAGGAAGATTTGATAAAAAAGAGTGGAAGCCATCCTGATTAGATAAAATAATAACCAATTTAATCTTGCAAGAGCGCACGCATAGTGTTTTCTTCTCTCTCTGTCCTGGTAGCGACCATGTCATGCCTTAATCAAGATAATAATATGGATGCATTGACTGAACCTGCTTATTATACTGAGCTGGGGAACTTTGGTTCCGCTTTATCTTATAATTGTTATAAGTCTGAGCTGGAAATAGGGGAATATCCGGATTTTCACGCGACCCATTCGAGGAATAAGCATGTAGATGCATATTCTTTAGGTGTGTTCATTACCAAGAACTGTTTCTCAGTATCATCTACGTCCTAGGTATGAGATACCGGATAAGGATCCCACATATGTAATACTTACATGGGCTACAGATAGGTAGAGAACTGGGATTGGGTGATATGTCTCTAACTGTTAGAGAATGGTGCAATTGTTGCAGCCAAGTCAGTTGGCAAATATCACCTTATATTACCAAGTGGTAAATACATTGATTTTGAAAAAATGTTATTAAATACCGAACCTGATATACAACATTAAATCAGTTTCTGTCAAGACCCAAAATATTAGCTCGTGACCAGCACTTGAATCATGCAATGTCTAAAGACGTAACGGAATTCAAGTAAGCTGAAACCCAGAAATCTAAACCTCTTTAAGAAAATAAAGGAGGTGAAGTTTTGAAATAAAGGTATAATGAAATCAAATTTTCTTAATGCATAGAAAAGGAACATGAATGAAGCAAGTGAAATTTACTAGTTTGAAAACATGTTTCGTCTTTTAAAAAATTTTGGGCAGCGCCTCCTTGGTATATTTTGATCCAAAACCACAATTACATAACAAGAATAATGGCATCCCCAAGCTGGAGCTAGCTCTTCGCCAACCGGCGAATCACAACCACACAAGATAGTAAAAAAAGTATACGACGCCCAACGTGTAGGATTCCTAGGCACACTTGTGAAGGTTCATAACGCATCAAACAAGCACGAATAAAATTTTACATGTGCCGAACAACCCAAAGACAGGATCTTTGCTAGATTATTAGGGTTTAGCATGCAAGATAACATCTTTTTATCTAAGTGTGAGGGATTACAACCTTTGTAGTCCGCTCCTTCGCTTCACAAGCTCCGAGTAGAAGTCCCTTTCGCCGCGATCCATGATCTCCCGGACTCAAGAGAGGCTCCACGACTCGAACGATCCATGCTAGCTTGAAGTGTTCCGAATCTCTGATGATCTACGTCGAAGTTGCAATAACCCAAGCTTTCTCACTCTAAAGAGATGAACACCCTAATCTCATGGGCTAGATGAGATGAGGATGAGGGAATAGTATTTATGCTTTCTTTTTAATTCACTTTCTCACAAGGTATCATCACAAATGGAATTTCTAGTGAGCTCAAAATCAAGAGAGAAGAAGATGATAATGGAAATGATAATTCCTTTTGTGATGAATAGAAAAGAAATCTATATGATTGATATATCAACCATGGTCAAGAATGAGTGGCTAAGAGTTTGTAGAGAATAAACAAGAGTTAGGGTTTGGTTAGGTTAGAAATGAGTCATGGAAAAATATCAACCATAATATCTTAACCAAGACAAAAGCAAAGCTTCTAGAAGGTGCAAGAAGAAGCTAACCCTAATCAAACCCTAATCCCATTTAATCATCCTTAAACATGTTTAATAATAAATCATATCATGTCACAATAATATATATCACATATATATTATATATTTGCAACAAAAGAAAATAATACAATTAACATATATCGCATATATATCAATGTATCATCCAGTGAGAAAATGAAATAATAAAGCGAGCCAATATTAGATAATGTAATACAATATATCATATATATTATTATACATTAAATCATCGAATCAACACTTGATCCGACGATCCGGCTATATCGAATATTACCGACTAATATATCATGTACCGATTCATCGAATCAACACTTGATCCGACGACCCGGTTCATATCTAAATATCGCGAGAATATAATACGGTATCTCATATCGCATTATTCTCGGTCCTGCACTTATCACATATGTGCCTCTACTCCGTTTCGCCTGAGCCAAGAAACCTCTGTGTAGGACTCTAAAGAATCATCAATACGCCAGTAGCAGGTGATGATCATATCAAACACCCACAAGCTGCAAGCGGTCAGCTAAACGTAACAGCCACCCAGGTATTGAGCGATCAGAAGATCAACAAGCTAGCCTATGCGTTCTCCTGTGAATCCAATCAGTAACACTCCCGTACAGTCCGGTCTGTTCGTCTGATATGTCGCATATCAAGTCTAGGGGTGGTATACGTCAGACCCCAGTAACCGATAAGTCGTGTCGATGTGTGGCTCATAACGGGTCGAGAAACTACTAGTAACACTTACCAGTAAATCTCTATATCAGCCCTGGCCAGGGACTTCCAGTTATAGCCAATCGAACACAGCACAACATCAACTCCCTATACCGGGAGAGAAGAATCCCCTCCTATCGCTCATTGCCTCCATGTGATTCGGGACTGTACCCAAAAGCCACCATTTTGCACGCCCTCTTAGTCGTGGTAAGGTGGAAATCAAAGCACAGTGGGAATCACACAAGACACTATGACGATCTCGGGTCTACAGACTACCCTGTACCAGTGTCACCGGAGAACTGCCATCTGACGTGTGGTATATCACCATCTGGGAGTTCTCGGCGAGTCCGTCCAGTGTACCCAGTCTCCACTGAGCACCCGTACACCATCTCTGATGTCAAACACCGATGGATATGGGATCATCCATCGCCCATCATATGGGTCAAGATGCGTATACGCTAGTCTACTCTGGTGTATCGATGCCCTGTCTCGATATACCCTCGACTAGGAACAGTTATAGGATGTACTCATCGACTACCGTGGCCCCACTAGTATGATCTCATCACAGTCCCAGTAGTCGAGTACAGATCCTAAGGGCTTTATCAACATGTGAGAGTACGACAGTAAACCAATACAAGTCAACATGTTAAGATAAAGTGAAACCAAATAGCATACTATCATGATGAGCAAGAAAGTCATCTCTATATATATCCAAGCATCCATTATAATATACATCATATGTATAACAATGGCCTCTAGGGCATATACATAACTAACAATCTCCCACTTGTACTAAGGCCAGCTGCTGTAGTATCTCATACCTAGCATCCTGAATAATCTCTCGAACTGTATCTGGGGAATGGCCTTCGTGAGTGGATCCGCAGTGTTGTCCTTCGTATCTACTCTCCTGACCTCGATCTCCCGGCGATCAACTATCTCCCTGATCAGGTGATACCGCCTCAGAATATGTCTAGATTTCTGATGGGATCTGGGTTCCTAGGCCAAAGCCACCGGATTGTTATCGCAATACAGAGGTATTGGATGCTCAATGGATGGAACCACACCAAGTTCACTAATGAACTTCTTTATCCAGACAGCCTCCTTGGCAGCATCGTTGGCAGCGATGTATTCAGCCTCCATCGTCGAGTCTGCAACGGTATCCGGTTTGGAACTCTTCCAACATACCGCCCCTCCATTGAGGGTAAAGACAAAACCCGAATGCGACTTAGAGTCGCCCTTATCACTTTGGAAGCTGGAATCGGTAAAGGACTCCACCCGGAGTTCTCCGTCACCATACACCAAGAACATGTCTCTAGTCCTTCGTAAGTACTCGAGAATGTTCTTCACAGCTGTCCAGTGACTCTCTCCAGGATCTGCTTGATACCGACTCACTACACTTAGTGAGTATGCTACATCGGGTCTGGTACATAGCATCGCATACATGATAGAGCCTACTGCCGAAGCATAGGGTATCCCTTGCATGCGAGCTCTCTCCAAATCAGTCTTGGGAGACATCTTTTTGGAGAGAGTGAGTCCAGAGATCGTGGGTTGGTTCCCACGCTTGGATTCTTCCATACTAAACCTCTTTAGTATGGTGTCAATGTACCTGGATTGGGACAATCCCAGTATCCGTTTAGATCTATCTCTATAGATCATGATTTCCAATATGCAGGAGGCATCACCTAGATCTTTCATTGAGAATCTCTGTGATAAGAAGAGCTTGACTGATTGCAGCATAGGAATATCATTTCCTATCAAGAGTATATCATCCACGTACAATACGAGGAAGACAACCTTACCCTCTGCTACCTTCTTATAGATACAAGGTTCATCTATATTTTTGATGAAGTCAAACTCTTTGACTACAACATCAAAACAGATGTTCCAACTCCGCGATGCTTGCTTTAACCCATAAATGGATTTAAGCAGTTTGCACACCTTTCCGCTGCTCCCACTATCTACGAAGCCCTTTGGCTGAGTCATGTACACGCTTTCTTCTAAATCACCGTTTAGAAAGACGGTCTTAACATCCATTTGCCAGATTTCGTAGTCATGGTATGCAGCAATGGCAAATAAGATCTGGATGGACTTAAGCATAGCCACTGGAGAAAAGGTTTCGTCATAATCCACACCTGGTCATTGACGAAAACCCTTTGCTACAAGTCTAGCTTTGAAAGTCTCAACTTTCCATCTACACCAAATTTCTTTTTAAAGATCCACTTGCTCCCAATGGGTTTTACCCCTTCAGGAGCATTTTCCAAAGTCCATACTTTGTTGGTGTACATGGATTCTATCTCAGATCGCATTGCATCCAGCCATTTCACAGAGTCACCACTCGTGATGGCCTGCTCGAAACTAGTCGGGTCATCATCTTCCATGATGCAATCCTCGCTTCCACCATCAATGAGAAAACCGTAATATCTCTCAGGTGGATGAGAAACCCTGCTAGATCGGCGGAGAGGCTGGGGTTCGTCGGGTACTACTGAATCCTCTGGTTCTACTAAATCTTCAGTTGCAATTTGTGTTTCTGGAACCTCTTCCAGCTCTACCTCTTTGCCACTAATTTCTTATGAAAGAAATTCCTTTTCTAAAAAGGTGGCATATTGAGAAACAAACACTTTTTGTTCCTCAGCGTGATAGAAAATATATCCTTGAGAATTCTTAGGATATCCCACAAATTTGCAAAGAACTGATCGTGCCTCGAGTTTGTCTGGATTTTGTCTTTTGACATAGGCCGGACAACCCCATATCTTAACTCGTTTAAAATATGGTCTCTTCCCGCTCCATATCTTATATGGTGTGGTAGGTACAGATTTAGACGGAACTAGATTCAATATGTATATGGCTGTCTCAAGCGCATACCCCCAAAAGGAAATAGGTAACTCAGCATCGCTCATCATAGATCGCACCATATCTAATAGGGTCCGAATCCTTCGTTCCGATACACCGTTGTGCTGTGGTGTATAAGGAGGAGTAAGCTGAGAGAGAATCCCATTCTCTTTTAGATAATCTAGGAACTCACTGCTTAAGTATTCACCTCCTCGATCAGATCGAAGAATCTTAATACTTTTGCCCGTTTGGTTCTCTACTTCGTGCTTATATTCTCTGAATTTCTCAAAAGCTTCAGACTTGTGTTTCATCAGAAACACATGTCCGTATCTAGAGAGATCGTCAGTAAATGTAATGAAGTAGGAAGAACCGTTCCTTGCATGCGTAGACATGGGACCACATACATCACTATGTATTAGTCCTAAGAGTTCAGTAACTCTTTCTCCATGTCCACTAAACGGAGCTTTGGTCATTTTTCCTTTGAGACATGAATGGCAAGTATCATAAGATGATAATTCGAACGGATTCAAATAACCATCCTTATGTAACTTAGCCAGTCGTGTCGCATTGATATGACCAAGTCTACAATGCCACAAGTAGGATTCGTTCATATCTGAACTTTTCCTCTTGTGTGTGTTTGTATATTCAGGACTGTATTCTGATTCAGAATGAATATGCCATTATGTAACGAGCCTGATGCAATCAACTTTTGATCTAGGAATATGTTCATAACATTATCCTTTACTACAAAATTATATCCTTCTTTACTTAATAAAGAAACTGATATAATATTGCACATCATGTTCGGTATATAATAGCACTCATTTAGAATCAGTGTATTACGACTTGGTAATACAAGGTGATATTCGCCAACTGCTTTGGCTACAATACTTGCACCGTTCCCTACTTGAACGGAATGATCACCTTTTCCCAGTTCTCTACCTTTTCGTAGCCCATGTAACAATTTACATATATGGGATCCTGATCCGGTATCCAATACCCAGGACGTAGGGTGAACTGAGAAACAGTTCTCAATAACTGACACACCTGAAGAAGATGCATCAACATGCATGTTCTTTTAGGCGGTGTGAGAATCCAGATATTCTCCTGTTTGCTGTTCAGTCTTATAACTCTTATAAGAAAGAATGGGTCCAACGTTCCCTTGCTCAGTACAATAATCGGGTTCAGTCAATACATCCATATTATTATCTTGATTAGGGCCTGACATGGTCGCTACCTGGAGAGAGAGAGAAGAAACCACTTTAGCGTATGCTCTTGCAAGATTAGATTGGTTATTATCTTATCTAATCAGGATGTCTCCCACTGTTTTTATCAAATCTACCTTCAAACCCTAAAAGGTAAGATTAGCCGGGATTAATTACACCATACAATTTCGTCAATCTTTCAGCCAGATCAGTGTCGGTACTTTGAGGGAGGTTCCCCGTGCTTTCGCACGGACCTAATTAAAGCAAAGCTCATTTTTCCAGAGGCGTAACCTCGTTAACACTTTTCTAGACACCTACTTGAATGACTAATTGTCCTGTTTAAAACTCTCCCTGGAGTAACTCTTACTCGCAGTGGGTATCGGGATCCAACTATCTCATTGCAAATTTCAACACTTGAAATTCCCAATAATATTTTGCCCCTAGCGATCTATGACCTTAACTAAGTCAACAAACCATAAATCGCAAGTCAAGTTCAACCCGTACATTTCCCGATTGAATTAAACCCACCCGTACGACCCTTAACTGAGTCAACAAGGCCGTACGAATACCCTAATCCAATCACATCTCATGTTTTAGCAGATAAACATTACTTAGCTACCGTACACTATGCCTTAACTCAGTCAAAAAACATAGCACGAATACTAAATAATATCTATCTGAAATGACGGAGGGCTACGCAGGTTTTTCAGAAAACCCTGAGCGTGATGAACTTGATATCGTCGTAGAATCGAGTAGTTTTTGAAAAAGGAGTGTTTTTTAGGCTTTTCTTAGTTTCGCTAAAGGGGTCACTCCCGGTGAAGGGATCGTCGGCCCTTTCCTCATCGAATATGGTGCAGGATATATCATATATACCGCTGTGCAAAGCAAAACTCTAAAAGCAATCAAAAGACAAACCGAGTTTTGTAGCATCTGCCAGTTTCGCTAAAGAGGTCACTCCCGGTGAAGGGATCTCGGCTCTTTCCTCATCGAATAAGGTGCAGGACATATCATATATATCACTGTGCAAAGCAAAACTGTAGATACCCTTTTTATAAAGTTTTGATTATACAACATCTTTAGGTTTCTTTTCTTTTTATTAATCTCATTAATAAAAATCCCATCAGCTTATACTTCCTAAGCATCACAGAAGAAACGAAAGCAGTAATATTTATATATCAGCATATATATATAGTATAAGCATTCGTCTCAGGCAGTAATATGATCTCATCACAGAACATTGCAGCAGAAGAACATATATGAAATATTGGATATACTAGGACGTCCGTGTTTTCAATACGAGCCTGTATAAAACACGGATTCCATGGTCGCGACGAATAGCCAAACCCACATCCCAAGACCCCTACGAGAGCGGCAAGTAACACTGCCAATTCTAGGGTTAGGAGACCCGGTCTCGACTCCTCGAGATGGCCTCCCACTGGACCCTAGAACCCGGTTACTTGTGCTCCCCTCCTTAGGTCTACCTAATGCGGAAAAGTAAATAATATACACTGGTGACATCAACCTCAACCTGGAAGTGCCCCAAATAAAAGAATATTACATTACAAATGAATTTTACATGAATGAAAATAAAAACCCTCATCTCACATAAAACCCCCGGCTATTCAGAACACGACGATCCAATATAACATATCACAGCAACACATAATATCGCATATCATCAACGTAAGTAAATATGCGCATCCCAATTGTCGTTGACATATAGCAACGAAACCGGCGATATCACATATTACACTTACGGTCACAGAAAAGAAAGTGTAAAACTACAATATTTGGAATCCACAATCACTTTAGACATCGTAAATCCGAAATATCACATACTCCGCATTTCATGCCTAACTTTATGAATTCCACATATTGTATCACATTCCAGATAAATAGATAGTATTAAACTTTTCGAACAGATAATCAAATACCCAAAATTTCTTAAAGTGCTCAACACTTGAGCGAAGTTCAAATAATCCCAGAATATGTCATAGTACCAGTGATCCAGCCGTAGAAGGGTCAAGCCAACGCCTCACATGTGGCACGCCGTACTGCCCCAAACCCGAATGTTCAAAAGGCAGTTCAAGACGGTCACATAATCGAGTTAAGGTTTGTTGTCTTCTAGAGGGTCCACCGCTTAACTTGTACAATTTTTCCGAAAGATTTAAACCCGATAAAAATTCAACACTTGAAAGTTTGCCGTGCCGGGAAAAAGTGAGTTAATGATATCCGTTCAAACAGTTTAACAGTTTCTAAATATCCGGAAAAACAACGAATTTAAATTTTTCCGATCGAATCTACAATTACAAAACAAACCCTAGAATTCTCAACACTTGAGTCAGAATAAAAATACCCATAAAATATATATCACAAAACTAGGAATTACTATGCAAAAATTACTCCTTGATCTCCTCATACTGCCGCGGTTCCGCGGCCCAAGCAAGGTACGGCCGCGGTTCCGCGGCGGTTTGTACGGATCAGGGAATTATTTTTCCACCGAAATTCTTAATTTTCCCTGCTGTATTTTTCAGGTATTTTTAATTAAGAAAAATCCAGATTTTGAAAAATTTCCAGAGAGGGGGTAAATTTTGACGGTTCGGGTTCGATCGGAGTTTTAACTTCGTAAACACGTCGCCTAATGCTCTAGCTAGGCTCTGATACCACTGTAGGGTTCCTAGGCACACTTGTGAAGGTTCATAACGCATCAAACATGCACGAATAAAATTTTACATGTGCCGAACAACCCAAAGACAGGATCTTTGATAGATTATTAGGGTTTAGCATGCAAGACAACATCTTTTTATCTAAGTGTGAGGGATTACAACCTTTGTAGTCCGCTCCTTCGCTTCACAAGCTCCGAGTAGAAGTCTCTTCGCCACGATCCATGATCTCCCGGACTCAAGAGAGGCTCCACGACTCGAACGATCCATGCTAGCTTGAAGTGTTCCGAATCTCCGATGATCTACGTCGAAGTTGCAATAACCCAAGCTTTCTCACTCTAAAGAGATGAACACCCTAATCTCATGGGCTAGATGAGATGAGGATGAGGGAGTAGTATTTATTCTTTCTTTTTAATTCACTTTCTCACAAGTTATCATCACAAATGGAATTTCTAGTGAGCTCAAAATCAAGAGAGAAGAAGATGATAATGGAAATGATAATTCCTTTTGTGATGAATAGAAAAGAAATCTATATGATTGATATATCAACCATGGTCAAGGATGAGTGGCTAAGAGTTTGTAGAGAATAAACAAGAGTTAGGGTTTGGTTAGGTTAGAAATGAGTCATGGAAAAATATCAACCATAATATCTTAACCAAGACAAAAGCAAAGCTTCTAGAAGGTGCAAGAAGAAGCTAACCCTAATCAAACCCTAATCCCATTTAATCATCCTTAAACATGTTTAATAATAAATCATATCATGTCACAATAATATATATCACATATATATTATATATTTGCAATAAAAGAAAATAATACAATTAACATATATCGCATATATATTAATGTATCATCCAGTGAGAAATTGAAATAATAAAGCGAGCCAATATTAGATAATGTAATACAATATATCATATATATTATTATACATTAAATCATCGAATCAACACTTGATCCGACGATCCTGCTATATCGAATATTACCGACTAATATATCATGTACCGATTCATCGAATCAACACTTGATCCGACTACCCGGTTCATATCTAAATATCATGAGAATATAATACGGTATCTCATATTGCATTATTCTCGGTCCTGCACATATCGCATATGTGCCTCTACTCCGTTTCGCCTGAGCCAAGAAACCTCTGTGTAGGACTCTAAAGAATCATCAATACGCCAGTAGCAGGTGATGATCATATCAAACACCCACAAGCTGCAAGCGGTCAGCTAAACGTAAAGCCACCCAGGTATTGAGCGATTAGAAGATCAACAAGCTAGCCTGTGCGTTCTCCTGTGAATCCAATCAGTAACACTCCCGTACAGTCCGGTCAGTTCGTCTGATATGTCGCATATCAGGTCTAGGGGTGGTATACGTCAGACCCCAGTAACCGATAAGTCGTGTCGATGTGTGGCTCATAACGGGTCGAGAAACTACTAGTAACACTTACCAGTAAATCTCTATATCAGCCCTGGCCAGGGACTTCCAGTTATAGCCAATCGAACACAGCACAACATCAACTCCCTATGCCGGGAGAGACGAATCCCCTCCTATCGCTCATTGCCTCCATGTGATTCGGGACTGTACCCTAAAGCCACCATTTTGCATGCCCTCTTGGACGTGGTAAGGTGGAAATCAAAGCACAGTGGGAATCACACAAGACACTATGACGATCTCGGGTCTACAGACTACCCTGTACCAGTGTCACCGGAGAACTGCCATCTGACGTGTGGTATATCACCATCTGGGAGTTCTCGGCGAGTCCGTCCAGTGTACCCAGTCTCCACTGAGCACCCATAGACCATCTCTGATGTCAAACACAGATGGATATGGGATCATCCATCGCCCATCATATGGGTCAAGATGCGTATACGCTAGTCTAATCTGGTGTATCGATGCCGTGTCTCGATATACCATCGACTAGGAACAGTTATAGGATGTACTCATCGACTACCGTGGCCCCACTAGTATGATCTCATCACATTCCCAGTAGTCGAGTACAGATCCTATGGGCTTTATCAACATGTGAGAGTAAGACAGTAAACCAATACAAGTCAACATGTTAAAATAAAGTGAAACCAAATAGCATACTATCATGACGAGCAAGAAAGTCATCTCTGTATATATCCAAGCATCCATTATAATATACATCATATGTAAAACAATGGCCTCTAGGGCATATACATAACTAATAAAACGGTGAAGTTCACCACAAAAGATAAAGAAATAGGCAGACATCAACACCAAAAGCGAACAAAAAGAAACCATCGCTCAAATCTCGCACTACAAGTCTTGTTAAGTCTCATTACTTATACAAATACTAGTTTTGGTTGATGGAGTTGACTAGATACAATATGAAATATAAATACAAGAGGAGGTACGATACAAATGTCCCACCTACCAAAGCAAAACACCCGAATGCAACTGTGTGCCAGCGAAGCCGCTACTGATCCGTGCGGTCAACCTGCAAGAACTGTGGCACAACAGGGTGAGTAGAAAAACATCAACAAGTAGAAATCGAATAAACAACGACTCCTAAGTCAACTATATCATAAAGGTAATACTATGATATCTAGGGTGACCGGGTCATCATATATGCCAACAATAAAATCAACACCTATATGTATACAGATATCATCCAATCATATGATCAATGTATGTATGCATGTGGATCTCGTCCAACCATATAATCAATGTATGTATGCACGTAAATATCATAAAAGAGTGTGCATGAAAGTATGAGGATATAAATCAACGGTGTCCCTCGCGACACATCAAAATCATGGAACCTGGGTGTCCAACATCGACACCCGAAAACATCATGAAACCCGTGTCCAACATCAATACGTAAATCCTCATATCTCGGGCTCCGTCAGTCCGAATCGGCCCTCGGGCTCCGTCAGTCCGGATCGGCCCATACCATCTCTCGACTCCGGTCGGTATCCTCCGGATATCCACTGAGCCCAAATACTATCACCGGTAGGTAGTGGTCCCTCTTCCAGGCTCATCGTCTACTGCACAGCAGATCCGTTCTCGCCCCGGGGTACCATACCGGGTCCATCATGTACTCGCAATCGGCTTCATCCAGCTCCTCGAATCGGGATTCACATGTCACACGTCTCAGAACCGAGAAAACGCATGGTGGACGCAATGAAATATCATATCAAGAGAAACCGGGTTTTTAAAACAGTACTTTCTTTCTTTTGAAATAGCCACGGTTCTCAAATCCAGAAATCTCATGAAAACAGCATATCTCAATGCGTAAAATCGTAAAGCATGATGTATGCGACATATAACAGAATGTGAGCATAACCGTATATCATGCAGCATGGAATAGTAATAAGCACGTATCAAGGGAAAACCGCTCTTCAAAATGAATCCAGTTTTAAATATATATCCCACGGTTCCCAAATTCTCCAAGTCCAATGCAACATCGTATAAAGGTGCACATGCAACTATAGCAAGTAAATCATGCGAGGAGTCATATCATGATGCAGCAAATCCTACTGTGTAGTGACATGGAAATTATCGATGATGAAGTGTGTGAGCCGGAAAATCTGTGTACGTGTAACAAACGCATCATCGATAATGGTGTAAGTGTACTAGCACAGGTGCATGCAATGTAATAAGAATAACATGAATGCCACATAAGGTAAATCATATGCAAATGCTGACGGGTATACGTATCTAACATGACCGAGTCGGTGAATCTAACCATCGGCTTCTATACTCACGACATCGTGTATGGAATAATCCATCGTACGACATCTTCCACTCAAGGCTATGGATCAATCATCGAGCCTAACTCATCACGTACGGAAAATCATCGTACGACGGCACTGAACTATCGGGGATCCTATCATCCTATATGACAATGAGGGGTACGGACCTAACGTCTCGTACGGCAATCACTCATGATTCACAACATATATAAATATCTCTATATACCTGTATGCCAGGTCACATCCGCAATAATCTCATATCAGGGGACCGGCAGGGTATAAATCATCTCAATCGACTCGCATCCGTATACCAACATATCATCAAATCATAATATCACGTCATATATTCTTTTCATCGCATTTATATCCCACATCAAGTCAATTTTACAAATACATTCTACCTTTACTATAAGCATACGTATCTAATCTAACATACACACCCGAACCATACAAACAGTTTTTGAAAGATACGAATCGTAGTTTTGAAAGTAGGGGCTACGATGTTTTTAAGGAAAAGATATTATTTGAAAATCCGTAACGTCCCTCAAGGTATCTGTTTAAAAGATGCATACGATTCTTCAGTTTGAAAATAGGTATGATTCGGATGACACGTGTACGTCGACTATCTAGTCCTATAGTACCCTAAATGGCAATATCATCAAATCCCATCCTCAAGTCCCGTTATCACATACTAGTCATATCATATCATTTCTAACTATCCTGCAAGTCTGCGGTAGCGCCCCGGCCGTCTACAGACGCCAAATGCGAACAAAAACTTTTTAACTGGCGCTATCGTATACTTTAACCCGGATCTGTCATTATTGCTAAACTAACAAACTGTAAAGAGTGTAGAAAGGTTATACCGAACGATCCGAGTCCTTCGTTCTTTAACCATCATCCCACGCTCCGTTGCGGCTGCTCCGATCTCGTCGATCTCCGATCTGCTCGTCCAGGTGGCACCACGTCAACGATTCTTTAAACGGGCTCCCGCCTCTGACTCGAGGCAACTCGGTCGTCAAGTTTGCTAAAAGAGACGACCAAGAATGATGTAGAGAATGAGTAGAAGACTTTGTCTCGTTCCGTCCAAAGCTATGGACGAACGGTTAATGAAGTTGCCGTGGGAATCGGGTGATGGAATGAAATGAGCTGTGAAATTCCATACACCGAAAACTATCATAATCTTTTTCTACCAAATGAAAACCTCAAAAGAGAGAGTGAGGAGGGGGCCGGCCATTTATAGGAGGAGGAGAGTGAGTGTAGGAGAGAGGGGGGTGACCTTATGAAAATATCATGTGTGAACACAAAACAAATATCTCAAGTGTGAACACAAACAAATATCTCAAGTGTGAACACAAAGTGTGAACACACCAAAAGCAACCAATGAAACAATGACACCTCACCTCTTCTAGAATCTTCTAGAAGCATCCACACTCTTCCAAAGAAAAGATAAATCCGTCTTTAACCGAATGTTAAAAGACGGCTGATAGAAAACTGGAAACTGGCAACTTCCAAAAGTGATCCTGAAACGAATTTCAGGACAACCCCGTAACTGTATAAATATACCCGCATTTGTATTACGACCGAATACAAATGCAACTGAGACAAAGATATTATATCTACTCAATATAATACTCGGATCCGGCTTAAACCAAAGCCGACCAGTATTATCTGTCCGAAAAATAACACGTGCGTAAACGCACGTGCATTTTCCGAACCCTGCCATAAAACCATACGGCCTCTACAACGTTTCGCCCGAACTTGGGAAACTGTCTGTGGGGGACTCTAATGACTCGTCAGTACCCTGGCAGTGGGTTTAACCACAAACCGTCAGCGGCACTAGCTATGCATAACGGCTGCCCATGGACTGACCTTAAGGGAGGCTGATGAGCGAACTCATCCAGAAACCCTACTGAGCCTAATAGTGACAATGTATATACAGTCCGGTCCGTTCGTCTATGAGTATCGTATATCTGCCTAGGGGCTAGTAACGTCAGACCCCCAATAGCAGTATAAGTCGTGTCGGAGTGTAGCCCAATAACACCCTGAGATACTATTGGAGTACCTACCAGTAAATCTCCTGCCACGGCCGTGGGCTTTGTGTAATGGCTCTCCTAGACACAGCACGATCTCGCCCCCAATACCGGGAGAGACGAATCCCCTGCCGATCCGCTCACGTGCCTCCATGTGGCTCGGGACTGTACCCAAAAACTACCTGTTTGCACGACTCCTTTGAGCCGTGGTAGGGTAGAAATCAAAGCACAGTGGGAACTCACACGAGACAAATGACGACCTCAGGTCGATGAACTAACCTGTACACATGTCACCAGGGAACTGCTATCTGACGATATGTATAATACCAACTAGCAGGTTCCCGGCGAGTCCTGTCCGGTGTACTCATAACCCAATGAGCACTTGTATACATCTTAGGTGATCCAACTGACACCAGTGGGTTGTGAGAACGGCCACCGCCCCTCGTTGGGGTCTCGACTGTATACACTAGTCTACTCCGGAGTATCGATGCCCTGTCTCGAAACTCCCACGACTAGGGACAACAATTAAGGATATGCGTATAAACCACCCAACTCTCACATATATGATCGCCATCATACTGTTGGTGGTAAAGCAAGATCCTAAGGGCTCTATCAAAGTGTAACATGTAATCAGTCACCTGAACATGTACACGACTGATAAAGGCAAACCAGATAGCATACTATCATCTCGAGTAAGACTGTCCTACCGGTATAGGTCCTCCGCAATCATTGCAATCACGTACCTGCGATCCAATAATTGACTATGAGGGCACTATCTCCAACAATCTCCCACTTGCACTCAAGGCTAATTATTGCGATGTCGACTACTCACAGCTCGTGTGAAACCGAACATCCAACTCCTCTACTAATCAGTTTCACAAAGCCCGTTTGTAAAACTATTGTGTTCGAGAAATAGCCTCAGTGAGTGGATCCGCCTAGAAGTATCTTTCTATATCTCTCTAAATCTCAAGTTCACGGAGAAAGCCATCTCCCGAATCGAGTAATACCTGTCTTAGAATATGTCTGGATATCTGATGGGACCTAGTTCATAAATGAACTCCAAATCCAAACTTCTTAGACTGTATCGATCACTGAACCTAATCAGTATCCGGCACCATGCCACCCACAGTATCCTCTTGGACCACCTGTCCATAATACTGTCCCTCGTCAGAGGGAAAACTAAAACTCTGACAATCACTCTGTCATCCATGTCACCTTTGAAGCGTGGAATGATAATCGTCTCCCGAAGGAGGCTGCCGTCATCAAATCCGTAGAACATCCACTTATGTTCTAAAACTGCTTCCTTATGTTTCTCCAGGATTGGATTAATACAAACTTATCGCATCAAGTGCAAAAACAATATCTGGTGTGGTACTTGACATCTCATGATTGACTCAGTTGCCTAAGCAAGTGATCTGTCAATCATGCCCATCCCTCTCCCCTTTAGTCTTTAAGACACCTTTAGAGAGGGTGACTCCATCACCAGCAGGTACACCACCATGCTAGGAGTCAACTATTCTAAAAACCATTAGAATATCTGTCAAAGTACCCACATTGGGAAACTACCCAAATTTAGATCTAAAACCATAGATCCAGAAACCAGAATGTCAAATATTATATCCATATCCTGTCTGGAGAAACAACTGTGTGACGACCACAGTACAACCGATCGTAGTATAGGAATTTTACTTCCTACTCTGTGTATGTCATCCAGATACCATGACATCACACCCTACTACCTTCTTAACAGATCCATCCCCTATTCTGATGAAGTCAAACCCATGACTGTCACATCAAAATTAGATGATCTATCTCCGCTATAACTGCTCTAGTCTATAAATAGACATAAGCTACTTGCCCACTATGCTTCCGCCGCTCCCACTGACTACGACAACCCTCTGGCAGAATAATATACACGTGCACTTCTAAAGCTAGTTTAGAACGACGCTATACTTATCCTCCTGCCTGGTTTCATAGTCTGGAACAACAGTAGTGTCAAGTCTGGGTAGATAAGAACCTCCCTGTCACCGTCCTTGAGGCTACCGGAGTACCTCTCGGGTGTCTGAGGTTACCCACCATATCTGCGGAGTGGCTATTGGAATGTCAAACCTGTTTGAACCTTTAGGTCCTATTAAATTTTCCGTAATCGTTTGCGGTTCTGGAATCACTTCCAGTTCTACCATACTCCCACTACTGTTTTCTGAAAAAGATCCATTTTTACTAAAACTGTGGCGAGTGAAGAACAATATCACTATTGATCTTCCAAATGGTAGAATATCAACCCTCGTCATAGCCAGGGTCAACCCACAAACAGCCATTACAGAAACGTGCCCTGAGTTATCCAGAGTCTGGTTTTAAGCATAAGCTGGACAACTCCCCGTACCTTAACATCTTTTAAGGTATGAACCATTCTATATCCAATATAGAAACTTTGGCACTTTTTTAATTGGAACCAGATTCAATCATGCAACTGTCTCCAGTGCATATCAACTTAATGGAAAGAGGCTAATCAGCATTACACAACTTAGGAATCCATCCAGTTAAGAGTAACCCGAAAGAGAAACAAGTTTCTCAAAACCAATACTATCATCTGAATACCAATCACAAGAATCTACATCTTCGATCTCTTTGAAGAATCCTGATACTTGTGACACCTGGTTCTCTACTTTATTCTTATACCCACAATTTCTCAAAACTTAGACCTTGTATTTCTGCGAAACACTTGTCTAAAAACTAGAGAAGTTATAAGTAAACAGAACATAGTACGAGGACCTACCTCTTTGTCCTGAAGGACACTTGGACAACATACAATACTCTGTATAAGTCCGCTGAGTTAAACAACTCATAACCTGTGCGTCGTAGGTTGAAAACTGTACCCTGGCGATTTCCTCAAATATCACCAATTATAACGAATTCCGATATAATGAGGATGATCACCTAATTTCCAATAACTAACTCCCACTCATCATCTGTAAAACCATACAGATATGAGAATGAAACCTGGTAAATACATACCCTTGGAGTAAGTATCTAATCGGGAAAACAGTTTTCCTTTAATGATGCACTGAAACATGAAAATGTTTCGTAGGGGTATCCTGGTATTCATAGCAATGCCTCTTCCATAATCCAATTCATGACTTCAACCGTATATTTTATTGCCATCTCTCCAAATCCCTTTATTTGTCTTTAGTCGTTACCTTCTGCACACCATCGTTAGGCTAAATGGTTTTCTTCCTTCCCTACCGTTCGGCACCAGCCTATGGTTTGGAAGAAGACTATCCACTAAGCATAATAGGTGTACCCTCCTAAACCAAGGAGTACTCACATCTTGAGAGAAGGTGATGATAAAAGACATCTGAATAATACCTTATTCTTTTAAAGGTGAAATATGAGTGGCGATGAAGTACGCGGTTTTGGTCGTGAATGATATCAGTCGCAATTTACTTTGCCCTCTTTCTAATCCCTTTATTTTGTCTTTACATATTACCTTCTGCACACCCTACTTAGGCTAATTGGTTTTCTTCATTCCCTACCTTTCGGCACCTGCCTATGGTTTGGAATAAGACTATCCAATAAGCGTAATAGGTGTACTCTCCTAAACCAAGGAGCCCTCGCAACCTGAGAGAAGGTGATAATAAAAGACAACTGAATAAACCAATTCTATTTCTCCTGAACCTGGATCCATCCTCGAAGAAGTCCCTTCAAGTTCGTATATAACCATACGATGGATCTATCCAATGGAAGTGGATGTCCGTAGTAATACGGGGTGTTCTGAGAAATACAAAGGGTAAAAGAAGGAGTGGCAATGACTTATGCAACTCAGACAATCCAAAAGCCAGTATTTTAAGAAGGTTCGGTCAACATGGTCACTGAGTCATAGTCTAGGGTCGGTCAAAGGTCGCTGCCAAAGAGAGAGAGAAAAGAAACACTCTGCGTGCACTCTAACCTAGATCAGAATGGTTATCACTTTATCTAATCTGGAAACCTCCCACTGTCCTGTCAAATTCTCCTCCAAACCTGAAAGAAGAATCAATCGGGATCACCCGAAGAGTAAACCAACTCATCAGTGGGAATCGGGATCCAACTCTCATCGCATGATAACGTGATGGAATGCATCCACGTTACTCACACTCCAGAAGGTATGCGCATACTTGGCAAGTTTCAGTTTCTTTAGAAACTCCCGATATGATTTTTGCCCCATGCTCTTATAACCTTGGCTTTGGTCAAAATGTCATAAGTCACATGCCAAGTTCTACCCGTCACTATCTTGTCAATTTGAACCCACCCGCACATGCTCCTGACTTTGGCCAATCGGCAGAACGACTGTCCCAAACTAACTCATCTATCTATGCAACAAATGAATACCCAGCAGCTACCAAACACTATGCCTTAACTTTGGCTAAAATGCATAGCTTGAATACTACTGAATACCCAAAAGAAGTGACGGAGGGCTACGGCTGGTTTTTGGCGAAAAACCTTTAACGTAACGAACTTGATATCGCTGAAGGAACCTGATAGCTTTTTAAAATATAGTGGCGAAAACCTTTTGCTAAAGAGGTCATTCCCGATGAAGGGATCTCGGCTCTTTCCTCGTGGAATGAGGTGCAGGATATTCCACTGAATACCGCTATACAAAGCAACTTGTAATCGACTATAGTGAAGTTATTACCCTGACGCAAACTTCTGCCCAAGGGGTCAGTCCCGGTGAAGGGATATCGGCCCTTGCCCCGTCGAATGAGGTGCAGGATATTCCACTGAATACCGCTATGCAAAACAAAAGGAAACGTCTTTGCAATAACACTTTTTAAATTTGTTCCAACAACTGCAAACAGGTTTGCTTTACTTTGCATTGATCAGAATCAACACAGTCCCATCAATCAATCACACCAGAAAAGAACGAAAATAAAATGTACGTATATGCCATCCGCATTCGTCACTGGGTCCCGTCATCACCCGTTAGGTTACTTAACTAACGACAGAGCGGGGACTGGACTAGCGCGGGTGTAAAACATATACAACATCTAATAGTATATAAACCAATATACAATAATCGCTCCAGGCATGATAATATGCAACATTACAGAAAAGTAATAAGCATCACAGAACAATACAGATAATCTGGGATCCCCGGGTTTCACAGAGCCGCTGCAGAAACCCGACGTTCCCCTGTCGTGTGGATAGCCTGTGCAATGAAACCTAGACCCCTACGGGTGCGGCAAGTTACCCGCCAAAACCTGAAGCGAGGCAGCCCCCTTCAGCAAAGTGAATGGACCACCCAGCACTTCATGGAATCCGGTAATCTTGGGCACCCCTCCTTGGGTCAACCTGTACCCCCTATGAGTGCGGCGAATAGTCTGCCAATTCTAGAGTGGGACCCCTCTGCCTCTCAAAGCCATGAGATGCGGACCCGTTGCCCCCCAGAACCCGGCTATCCGTGCACTCCGTCGCGGGGCAAAACCTAGTACAGTAATGAAAAATAGTACAACAGGTACATCGACCGCAACCTGGTCGTGCCCCAAAAGAATATTATACAACAGGCAGTGACGGCAGTCCACAAGTTGGACGCTCGCCCCGCAATATCAAATGTACAAATAAATCCAAACTGCACTATCATTGCACACTGCTATCCACCACGACAAATCCGCAACATCACAGCACAACACAGAACATCAACGCGAATGCCACGTTCGCAAACCCGTCTAAAAGAACTATAGCAATCAGACGCGGTTTACCGATCAAATGACATTCCCGGTCGGAGATATAATGTAAGCACTATAAACTAACATGTTTAAATTTCGATCGACTAAATATCACAAAGTGGGCTCCACGAAAATCTGGTGAACAGTAACAAAATCTGGGCCCAAAAGATATATATCAAAAAACCCCCAAATTCCAACAGAGAAGACACAGACAAAATTTGGTGCACTGATCCCATAGAATGGCCGCGGATGCGCGGCCAAACCATGGGTTTGGCCGCGACTCCGCGGCGCTTTGGTGGGATCACGTGCTCAAATTTTGTCGGTGTACTTCTGAAACCCTGCACAACTTTCTGTGATATGTGGAATATTTTTAGGACACCATTTAAAATCGACAGAAACTGTGAAAATTGGATTTTGCATTTTTTGATTTCCGGTTCGATCGATGTTTTAAACGCGTTAGCACAAGTTAGTATAGCAAAATGGTTAGGCTCTGATACCACTGTAAGTCTACGGTAGCGCCCCGGCCGTCTACAGACGCCAAATGCGGAACAAAAACTTTTTAACTGGCGCTATCGTATACTTTAACCCGGATCTGCCATTATTGCTAAACTAACAAACTGTAAAGAGTGTAGAAAGGTTATACCGAACGATCCGAGTCCTTCGTTCTTTAACCATCATCCCACGCTCCGTTGCGGCTGCTCCGATCTCGTCGATCTCCGATCTGCTCGTCCAGGTGGCACCACGTCAACGATTCTTTAAACGGGCTCCCGCCTCTGACTCGAGGCAACTCGGTCGTCAAGTTTGCTAAAAGAGACGACCAAGAATGATGTAGAGAATGAGTAGAAGACTTTGTCTCGTTCCGTCCAAAGCTATGGACGAACGGTTAATGAAGTTGCCGTGGGAATCGGGTGATGGAATGAAATGAGCTGTGAAATTCCATACACCAAAAACTATCATAATCTTTTTCTACCAAATGAAAACCTCAAAAGAGAGAGTGAGGAGGGGGCCGGCCATTTATAGGAGGAGGAGAGTGAGTGTAGGAGAGAGGGGGGGTGACCTTATGAAAATATCATGTGTGAACACAAAACAAATATCTCAAGTGTGAACACAAACAAATATCTCAAGTGTGAACACAAAGTGTGAACACACCAAAAGCAACCAATGAAACAATGACACCTCACCTCTTCTAGAATCTTCTAGAAGCATCCACACTCTTCCAAAGAAAAGATAAATCCGTCTTTAACCGAATGTTAAAAGACGGCTGATAGAAAACTTGAAACTGGCAACTTCCAAAAGTGATCCTGAAACGAATTTCAGGACAACCCCGTAACTGTATAAATATACCCGCATTTGTATTACGACCGAGTACAAATGCAACTGAGACAAAGATATTATATCTACTCAATATAATACTCGGATCCGGCTTAAACCAAATCCGACCAGTATTATCTGTCCGAAAAATAACACGTGCGTAAACGCACGTGCATTTTCCGAACCCTGCCATAAAACCATACGGCCTCTACAACGTTTCGCCCGAACTTGGGAAACTGTCTGTGGGGGACTCTAATGACTCGTCAGTATCCTGGCAGTGGGTTTAACCACAAACCGTCAGCGGCACTAGCTATGCATAACGGCTGCCCATGGACTGACCTTAAGGGAGGCTGATGAGCGAACTCATCCAGAAACCCTACTGAGCCTAACAGTGACAATGTATATACAGTCCGGTCCGTTCGTCTATGAGTATCGTATATCTGCCTAGGGGGCTAGTAACGTCAGACCACCAATAGCAGTATAAGTCGTGTCGGAGTGTAACCCAATAACATCCTGAGATACTACTGGAGTACCTACCAGTAAATCTCCTGCCACGGCCGTGGGCTTTGTGTAATGGCTCTCCTAGACACAGCACGATCTCGCCCCCAATACCGGGAGAGACGAATCCCCTGCCGATCCGCTCACGTGCCTCCATGTGGCTCGGGACTGTACCCAAAAATTACCTGTTTGCACGACTCCTTTGAGCCGTGGTAGGGTAGAAATCAAAGCACAGTGGGAACTCACACGAGACAAATGACGACCTCAGGTCGATGAACTAACCTGTACACATGTCACCAGGGAATTGCTATCTGACGATATGTATAATACCAACTAGCAGGTTCCCGGCGAGTCCTGTCCGGTGTACTCATAACCCAATGAGCACCGGTATACATCTTAGGTGATCCAACTGACACCAGTGGCTTGTGTGACCGGCCACCGCCCCTCGTCGGGGTCTCGACTGTATACACTAGTCTACTCCGGAGTATCGATGCCCTGTCTCGAAACTCCCACGACTAGGGACAACAATTAAGGATATGCGTATAAACCACCCAACTCTCACGTATATGATCGCCATCATACTGTTGGTGGTAAAGCAAGATCCTAAGGGCTCTATCAAAGTGTAACATGTAATCAGTCACCTGAACATGTACACGACTGATAAAGGCAAACCAGATAGCATACTATCATCTCGAGTAAGACTGTCCTACCGGTATAGGTCCTCCGCAATCATTGCAATCACGTACCTGCGATCCAATAATTGACTATGAGGGCACTATCTCCACCATATCCTTAGTTTCTAATATGGTTCTCTAACTACCCTTTTACTCTATCTATAGTTTTCTATTAAAGGTTTCATTAACCATAATCTATATATAAATCGGTTTCCATCAAAGTGTACGGGGGTGCTATACGCCATCCACCCGACTTCCCCCGTAGATATAGATCTACTCACATTGATCCTCGCTTGCTGGAGTTGATGACGCCATGCTCTTCTCGTCGTCTCGAATCCCAAGCGGGGTACCTACAACCAATACCCAATCGCAAATGCGTATTAAAATCAAGGCGGAAAACCAAATCGGCACACGTCTTGCTCATAGCTTATAACCTATAGCCTCGCTTGCAAAATACAACCAATAACCCTAGTCGCTGATGTTCAAATGCCACACGATGGAAATCTAATATCAGATACCAAAACCAAGTTAAAACTAACCCGCAAAATAAAGCATCGACTCAAGAAAACACCCCCAGATTTTACCCTAAGCCAAATTGGTCAATTCTGCACATATGGAGGGTCTAATTTACTGATATAGGAGCTACAGAACAAGCACGAGTCAATTTGGAAGCACCAAGGCCGTAATTTGCGGACCAAATGATTAAATCTGCGGCCTGAGTAGGGGGTTTGGGGCTCTGGTCTTCAGGGTAGCTTCTAGGTTGCCTGCATGACTCACAATAATCGCTAAATAATTTCTAGGGTCCCCGGGTGTTAGTAGATTCCAAAATACCCTCACAATTCACACAATTATCCGATGTCGAGGTTTCTAAGTTCGTATTCTGGGGGTTAAGACTCAGGTTTTGGTCAGTATACGATCCCTACAGGGGTTATAAGGTCTCTACTAACCTCAATTACACATCACCACTCAAGATTCCCTCAAACCCTAACTTGAAATTTCCAAACCTCACTAAACAACATCTAAGAACTTCTAAACATGTATAGGTGCTAAGGTGAATGAAATACAATACAAATGGTGTAGAAATTATCTCATTTGGGCAACCTAAGAAAAACCTAGTTTGCCAATGTTGTCAAAATCCCACATTTCTTGGTCCAAAGTGTAGAGGAGAAGGAGGGGGTCAACTTTTGTGAAGGGAGTATAGGGTTTAGGTGAATGTTAGGAGATGGATCTTGAGGTAGAGGTGGAGGGAATGAGAATATGAAGAGGGAGAGAAGAAAACAAATGGGGGAGGATGAAGATGGCTGCCCTCTCACTCTCTTTCCTCTCTTATTCTCACCCTCCCTCACTATTTACCCTTTTACCCTTTCTCTTTTTAACCTTTTCTTATTTATTTAAAACTAAATCATATAATACCCCAAAACAACACAAGAAACAACATGTAACCAGAATGCGACATGCCATGGTGCACTAGCCATGAAAAACTGTAAAAACACGGATTTGGTCTAATCGCGATTAGCAGTACACTAATCGGGTTTTCATTTAAACTGCATATAATAAATCTTTAAAATGCCAAATCCTTTAAATATATTTTTAAATGAATAAATCATTTTAATTTCCATTTATTTCGCAATTATTGGTATATATTTATACCATTTTTCGAAAACCCCAATTTCGCAAATCGGGCAGTTTTCAGGAAAATATATTATTTTAATATTAAATTCCAAAAATAATATTTTATATTTTCTGAAATGTTACAGTTTCTTTATTAAGTTAAAGAAGGATATAATTCTGTATTAGAGGATAATGTTGTAAACATTTTCCTGAATCAAGAGTTAATTGGATCATGCACGTTATGAAATGGCATATATGTTCTAAATCAAACCACAGTTCAAAGTATCTAGAACACACATAAGAGGAATAGTTTATAAATGAACGAATCCTTTTTGTGGTATTGTAGACTAGGTCATATCAATGCGACATGACCAGCTAAGTTACATAAGGATGAATATGAGAATCTGTCCAAATTTTCATCTTATGGTACTCGTCAGTCTTGTCTCAAAGGTAAAATGACCAATACTCCGTTTACTGGAAACAGAGAAAGAGTTACTGAACTCTTGGGACGGATACATGATGATGTGTCTACAAATGCCAGGGCTGGTTCTTTGTACTTCATTACATTCATCGACGATCTCTCAAGATTCGGACATATGTTCCTGTTGAAACACAAGTCTGAAACTTTTGAGAAATTCGATGAATATAAGCTTGAAGTTGAGAACCAGACGGGTAAAAGTATTAAAGTCCGTAGATATGATCGAGGAGGCGAATACTTGGGCATGGAGTTCCTGGATTTTCTAAACAGAGAATGTGATTCTCTCTCAGCTTACTCCTTCGTATACACCACAGCACAAAGGTGTATCGTGGTGGAGGTATCGCACCCTATGAGATATGGTGCGCTCTATAATGAATACTACTGAGTTGCCTGTTTCCTTTTGGTTTTATGCACTTGAGAAGATGCATACCTATTGAATGGGGTTCCATCCAAATCAGTGCCTACCACTCCATATGAAATATGGTATGGGAAGGGACCATGTCTTAAACGAGTTAAGATATGGGGTTGTCTGGCCAATGTTGAAAAGCAAAATCCGGACAAGCTCGAGGCAATGTCAGTTCTGTATAAGTTTGTTGGATATCCGAACATTCGTAAGGGAATATTTTCTACCACACTGAGGAGCAAAAAGTGTTTTGTTTCTCAGCATGCCACCTTTTTAGAAAAAGAATTTCTTGTGAAGAAATTAGTGGTCATGAGGTAGAACTGGAAGGAGTTCCAGCTAGACAAACTAACAGCTGATGATTTGGTAAAACCAAAGGATTCAATAGTCTCCAACGAACCTCAACCTCTCTGTGAATCTGGTAGGGTTCCTCATCCACTTGAGAGATACTACGGTCTTCTCGGTGACAGTGGGAGAGAGGATTGCATCATGGTAGATGATGGCCCAACTAGGCTCATACAGGCCATCACAAGTGGAGACTTTGTGAAATGGCTGGATTCTATGCGATCAAAGATGGAATCCATGTACACCAACAAAGTATGACTTTGAATGTTGAACCTGAAAGGGTAAAACCCATTGGGAGAAAATAGATCTTGAGAAGATTCTTGGTGTAAATGGAAAAGTTAAGACTTTCAAAGCTATGCTTAAGTCCATCAGGATTAAGCAAGCATCATGGAGTTGGAACATCTGTTTTGATGTGGCAGTCAAAGAGTTTGACTTCATCAAAATGGTAGATGAACCTTGTATATACAAGAAGGTTGTAGAGAGTGAGGTTATCTTACACGTATTGTACGTAGATGACATACTCTTGATAGGAAATGGTTTCCTATGCTACACTCGGTCAAGCTCCTCTTATCACAAGGATTCTCAATAGAAGATCTGTATGATACCTGCTACATCTTGTGGATTATGATCTATGGTGATAGATCTAAGTGGATGTTGGGATTGTCCCAAATCCAGGTACATTAACACCATACTAAAGGGGTTTAGTATGGAGGATTCTAATCATGGTGGTCCGCCTACTTACTAGGAAATCACTCTCTCCAAAAAGATGTCTTCAGAGACTGATTTGGAGAGAGCTCGCGTGCAAAGGATACCCTATGCTTCGGCAGTAGGCTCTATCATGTATGTGATGTTATGTACCAGACCAGTTGTAGATGACTCACTAGGTGTAGTGATCAGGAATCAATCGGATCTTAGGAGAATCGCTGGACAGCTGTGGAGGACATTCTTAAGTACTTGAGAAGCACTAAATGAATATTCCTGGTTCGAGCATCTAGAGTGATAAGGTCGACTGAAAGTCATTTACAGGTATTTTCTTTACCCTCAGTGGAGGGACGGTATGTTGGAAGAGTTCCAAGCTAGATACCGTGACAAACTAGACGATAAAGGCTACATACATCGCTATCAACGATGCTACCAAAGTAGATGTCTGGATAATTCTTGTTCATGATATGAACATGGTTCCTACCATTGAGCGTCCAATAACTGTTATTGTGACAACAATGGAGTTGTGGCTTTGGCCTAGGAACACCGGTCCCATCAGCGATCCAGACATATTCTGAGGACAGTATCACCAGATCAAGGAGATGGTTGATCTCCAGCGATCGAGGTCAGGAGAGTTAACGCGAAGGATAACACGGCAGATCCACTCACAGAGGCATTTCCCTAGAGAGACTTTTTATGGGGCGTTGAGTATGAGATATTACAACAAATGGCCTTAGTGCAAGTGGGAGATTGTTAGTTATACGTATGCCCTAGAGGCCATTATAATATATGTGATGTATATTATAGTGGATGCTTAGACATATATAGGGAGGACTTTCTTGCTCGACATGATAGTATGCTATCTGGTTGCTCTTTATTTTAACATGTACACTTATTGTCTCTCTATCACATGTTAATAAATCCCTTAGGATGAGTACTTGACTGCCAGGATTATGATGCAGATCATACTAGTGCGGCAGAGGTAGTCGGTAGGTACATTCTTAGATTGTTCCTAGTCATGGGAGTATCGAGACGGGACATCGATATTTCAGAGTAGACTAGCGTATACGCTTCTTGACCCATATGATGGGCGATGGATGATCCCATATCCATTGGTGTTTGACATCAGAGGTGGTATTCGGGTGCTCAGTGGAGACTGGGTACACTGAACAGACTCGCCGAGAACTCCTAGATGGTATTATACCTATCGTCAGATAGCAGTTCTCTGGTGACACTGGTACAGGTTAGTCTGTCGACCCGAGATCGTCATAGAGTCATGTTTGATTCCCACTGTGCTTTGATTTCCACCTTACCACGTTCAAGAGATCGTGCAAAACGGTGGTTTTTGGGTACAGTCCCGAGTCAATTGGAGGCAATGAGCGATAGGAGGGGATTTCGTCTCTCCCGGTATTAGGGGTTGATGTTGCGCTATGCTCGATTGGCCATAACAGGAAATCCCTGGCCACGATTGCTGAGATCTACTAGTAAGTGTTATCAGTAGTTTCTCAAACCGTTGTGGACCTTGCATCGGCATGACCTATCAGGCTATTGGGGTCCGACGTTATACCACCCTCAGGCTGTGATATGCGACATATCTGACGAAGAGACCGGACTGTACAATAGTGTTACTGAATGGATTCGCAGGAGTATGAGCAGGCTTGCTTGTTGATCTTCTGATCGCTCAATACCCGGGTGGCCGTTACGTTTAGCAGACCGCTTACGGCTTGTGGGTGTTTGATATGATCATCACCTACTGCCAACGTATTGACGAGTCTTTAGAGTCCTACACAGAGATTTATTGGTTCATGCGAAACGAAGTAGGAGCACATATGTGATATGTGCGGGACCGAGATTAATACGCGTATGTGATATCGTATTCTATTCTCGCGATATATGATATCGGTCGGTTTTATGAGATATAGCTGGGTTATCGGATCAAGTGTTGATTCGATAAGTTGATGCATTTCCTATTAGTCGGTTGTATGTGATATAGCCAGATTATTAAATCAAGTGTTTATTTAATAATTTAATGTATAATTATATATGTGATATATTAGTTTACATTAACTAATATTTGCTCACTTAAACATTTCTTTTTCTCACTTGTGTACACTTAGTATATATGTGATATATATTAATGTATATTATTTTGTGTCATGCTTGATGCCACATACTACATGGGTGTATGAGACTCACTCCATGCTTATGTTAATGTTAGGTTTTATTTATTTAAAGTTAATCAAAATTTGTTGGAAATTAGTCACATGGTTCAAGCTTGTAGAAGCTTGTGGAACCATTGACCAAGTCCACTAATTTTGTTTTACTTGTAGATATTTATTAACCTAACCATTATTGTTAGCCATGGTTTAATCTCTATATGAGTTAGTGTATGACACTAACTCACCCATGGTTGCTATTCTCACCTCATGAGTTTCATTCTCATCCCCACTTCATCTTCTTCCTCATCTCCAAAAAGCTTTCTGGGGTTTGGAGAGATGAAGAAATATCATGAGAAAAATATATCTAAAGTGAGCAAAATTCATACATCATCATCCTCTACTATATTAGCGATTTAGTTTAGGGTGTTTGCTTCACTAAACCCTAATTTAGTGAAGAGGTAGCTTGGGTTGGTGTCTCCTCGACGTAGATCATTCTCGGCCTCGAAGACTTCAAGCAAGCTTGTTCCATTCATTTTGTGGAGCCTTTCTAGAGTCCGGGAGTTCACTATTTTAAGTGAAGGGACTACTACACGAAGCTATTGAAGTGAAGGACCGGTCTACAAAGGTTGTATTCCTTGTTCGCTTGGTATGTAAAGTTGTTTACATTGTTGTTTCGTCTAAATTTCTAGTTAAGATTCTAGGTTAGGTTCTTTAGTACGGCAAATTTTTGAAATTGGCATGGACGATGCCTGTCGAAACCCTGTTGCCGCCCTAGGGAACCCAACAGCTCCCTTGTGCATGAGTTGTCCGTCCTTGTGTGGATCCCGGCGTGAAGCATGACTTGTCAAGACGGTTGCGGAGCACAAATCATCAAAATACCGATATTTAACGCAAAACACGAAATGATTCTGTATTGTTCACTTACCGTTTGTATGTCCAAGCTTGAGTTATCAACACTAAGCACAAGGGCTAGCAAGCATACGTCAACATCAAAAACACAAAGTAGCGAGTGGGAGCGATTAGTTCTAGTGTTAACTTTGCTAAGTGTTTGTGATAGTATAGGGTATATGAAAACCGAGTGTTTGTCAAGCACTTGGTCACAAAATACCGTATCCAAACTTAGCAAATTTAACACCAAATTGATTTTAACTTAATCATTGTGAAATAGGGAAGGGGCGTGAATATGGTATATGAAGAGGTTACAAAGTAACCATGGTTTCAAAATACCATATCACATTAATATATGAAACAATCCTTAAGTTATAATCAAGTTAAGCAAATTAAACATAAACAAGAGGAGGAGGAAGGCAAAGTCTTTCATCTTACTTCCTTACCATTACCACCACCAAAGAGATTAGTTACACATAACAATAGCAAAAGAAAGAAAGAAACAAAAGAAACAAGTAAACAAAGCAATAACAATATTATTTAACACTTGATGAAATTGAGGTACATGATATTGGTAACTTGTTCAACCTCCATAATGAATCTCTCAAAAGAAAGCTTCAAGATAGAAGAAGAAGAAGAAGAAACCAAGTTAAAGCCAACACAACTCTCAAGTCTAAACCAAAAACTAAAATAAACTATAGAAAAATTAGGTATATGTTGCATCCCCTTGGCTCTAATCTGTTCTGGTATTTATAGGCATAAAAGTATAATAAACAAACAATATAGAAGGGGTGATGTGATGCCTATAAAGTGCCAGAAGAAAAATGAGGATCTTTGGAGCAAGGGGGCTGGCCATGCCTGTTTTATTGAGGGACTCGCCGGTCCAAATCCAAGCATTGAGGCTCGTCTTGGCATGGTGGATTTGTGTTCTCTCCACAATCACTCTGATGCTGTTTGATTTATCTGTTTAAGCCTGATTTGCATTCAGAGACATGGAGGGAAACTTGATGCCAATATCATATCAAAACTTTTTGCATTTATTACCCATCACACCCACATGTGCCATGGGCAGCCCCTCCATGGTCCAAGTCATCAAAGTGCTTAGTGCACACTTATGTTGTGTTGGACCAAAATTGTGTGCACACATGTTTATTGCAAAAGAGCTCTTTGAATATCGGTCGATTTTCTGTTCTGTTTGCAGTGTCGGCACCCAAACGCTATATCCGTGATATTGAGTGTGTTTCCAGTATTTTATCACGAACACCAGTAATCTGTAATTACTGAGAAGACACTGATTAATAGTACTGATATATCACAAAATAGAAAATGAATGAGCCGTATTAAATTACAGTTTTCTGTGATTAACAACAAGCGGGTACATTACCACGCTTATAATCATCCATACTAAACCCCTTTAGCATGGTGTCTATGTACGTGGATTGGGACAATCCCAAATCCATTTAGATCTATCTCTATAAATCAATATCCCCAGGATGTAGGAGACATCAGTTAGATCTTTCATGGACAACCTGTGTGAAAAGAGGTGCTTGACCGAGTGTAGCATAGGAACACCCTTTCCTATCAAGAGTATGTCATCCGCGTACAATACGAGGAAAACAACCATACTCTCTACAACCTTCTTATATATACATGGTCCATCTAATTTTTTTATGAAGTCAAACTCTTTGACAGCTTCATTAAAACAGATGTTCCATCTCCACGATGCCAGCTTTAACCCGTAGATGGATTTAAGCAGCTTGCACATGCTTCCGCTGCTTCCGCTGTCTACGAAGCCCTATGGCAGTGTCATATACACGCTCTCTTCTAAATCACCATTTAGAAAAGCGGTTTTGACGTGCAGTCTGCCAGATATCGTAGTCATGGTATGCAGCAATGGCAAGTAGGATCCTGATGGACTTAAGCTTAGCGAAAAGTCTAGCTTTGAAAGTCTCAACTTTTCCATCTACACCAAATTTTCTTTCTCAAAGATCCTCTTGCTCCCGATGGGTTTTACCCCTTCAAGAGCAACATCCAAAGTCAATACTTTGTTGGTTTATATGGATTCCATCTCAGATCGCATAGCATCCAGCCATTTCACATAGTCTCCACTTGTGATGGCCTGCTCGAAACTAGTCGGGTCATCATCTCCATGATGCAATCCTCGCTCCCACTGTCTACAAGAAAACCGTAGTATCTCTCAGGTGATTGAGGAACCCTACTAGATCTGCGTAGTGGCTTCGGTTCGTCAGGGACAGTTGAATCCTCCGGTTCCAACAAATCGTCAGTTATAGTTTGCTTTGATAGAACTTCTTCCAGTTCTACCTCGTCGCCACTAATTTCTTCCACAAGAAATTCCTTTTGTTCCTCGGTGTGGTAGAAGATATACCCTGGCGAATGGTTGGGATATCTTACAAACTTGCACAGAACTGACCTTGCCTCAAGCTTGTCCGGATTATGCTTTTCAACACATGCCGGGCAACCTCATAACTTAACTCGTTTAAGAAATGGTCTCTTCCCATTCCATATCTCATATTGAGTGGTAGGCAACAGCTATGGTCGGAACTCTATTCAATAGGTATGCATCTTCTCAAGTGCATATCCCTGAAAGGAAATAGGCAACTCAGCAGTACTCATCATAGAGCGCACCATATCTAATAGGGTGTGATTCCTCCACCCCGATATACCGTTGTGCTGTGGTTTATTCGAAGTAGTAAACTGAGAGAGAATCTCATTCTCTTTTAAATAGTCTCGGAATTCCGTGCTCCAGTATTCTTCTCCCCAATCATATCGAAGGATTAGAATACTATTACCCATCTGGTTCTTAACTTCGTACTTATATTCCTTGAAATTCATAAAAGATTCGGTTTTGTGTTTCAACAAGAACACATGTCCGTATCTTGAGAGAACATCGGTGAATGTAATAAAGTACACGGAACCATCCCTGGCATGTGTAGACATAGGACCATATACATCACTATGCATCTGTCCTAGAGTTCAGTAGCTCTTTCTCCATTTCCAGTAAATGGGGATTTTGTCACCTAGTCTTTGAGACATGACTGACAAGTTTCATAAGATGTAAATTCGAACGGATTCAAATATGCATCCTTATGGAACTTCATCTAGTCTTGATTCATCGATATGACACAGTCTACAATGCCACAAGAAGAATTCATTCATTTCTGAACTGTTCCTCTTATGTGTGTTCTCTACATTTAGAACTGTAGTTTGATTAAGAACGTGTATACTGTTATACAACATACCTTACCCAATCAACACTTGATTTAGGAAAATATTCACAATATTATTGGTAGGAAATAACAGTCGCTGAGAATCAATGTATTACCAGTTGGCAACACAAGGTGATATCTGCCAACTGCTTTGGCTGCAACAATTGCACCATCTCTACTACTAGAGACATATCACCCTATCCCAGTTATCTACTTGTCTTTAGCCCATGTAAAAAATTACATATATGGGATCTTGATCCGGTATCTAATACCCAGGATGTAGAGTTAACTGAGAAACAGTTCTTGGTAATGAACACAACCGAAGAAGATGCATCAACATGCTTATTCTTCGTATGGATGGCATGGGAATCCGAATATTCCCCTATTTCTTGCTCAGACTTATAACAATCATAAGATAGAGCGGAACTTAGCCCAGTATAATAAGTAGGTTTGGTCAATACATCCATATTATTATCTTGATTAAGACATTTCATTGGTCGCTACAAGGAGAGAGAGAAGGATAATCACTTTGCGTGCGCTCTTTGCAAGATTAGATTGGTTATTTTATCTAATCAGGATGGCTCTGTAACGCCTTAGATTTCGATTTGTGTTAGTTTAGACGATAGTGCGGGTTTTTGGTAAAAAATTTACCAGTTTTGGTTCCTCACATTTTATAACATTTAATTAATAATTTATTTTTATTTTTTATGACAAGCACACACATGTGCATGTTTATGTGAGGGTGTGTTTGTGTAATCTAGGTTAGTGACCATGACACTTAACCTAATCTAATCCTTTACTTTAATCCATTCCTAATTATTTGCTTTACCTTAACCCTAATCCTAGATATTTTGGGTGAGATATTTACCTTGGGTTTTGTTTGAGAGAAGAGGTGGCATGGTGAGTAGTGTGGATATATTAATGGTGAGTTATTGCAAAGTGCACTCACCTCTTACACTCACCTCTCTCTTTCTCTTTATCTTTTCCTTCTCTCTTTTTCTCACACTTATTCCCTTCTTATTTTCTTCATCTCTCTCTTATCGAAACTGAACACTTGCTAATCCTTCACTAAATCTACCCAAAACATCATCAAAACTGACAAAAATCACATCGTTTGCCTTGATTTGCCTCTTGGATGCCTTGGAGCTTGGGAAGCTAGGATCTTTGAGTTTTTTTGGTTAGGTAATGATCTCTTTCTGTTAGTTAAGTGTTTATTTTGTGTAGCGTAGCTTATTAATTTCAGTTTAGAACGCGTATAGTTTCGTTTCGTGCAAATATCGTATTTTCAGTGTAGTTTTGGTGTCTCGGATGATCTGCTATCAAACCAGGTATTTGTTGCAAAAGTTCCCATCACTGTGACCTAGTGTAGTGACCTAGAACCTACCCTCAAAATACGAGCCCATTCCCTTATGTTCTGGCCGCAAATTAATTGCTTCTGGCCCTAAATTGCAGCCAGACTAGGGAGTTGGGGTTTGGGTTTTGGTGTAGGGGTCTCTGGGGTTGTGTGTGGTCTCATGGTACTTGCAAATTTTATAGATTGTTGGTATAGCAAAATCTGGGATCACTTGCTTGTTTTCTTGTGTTTCGTTTCACGCGTTACGTTATCCGATACGGTTCGCGTTCTGTGTTCTATTGCTCTGAGTTGGTTTCATTGTGTCGCTATGCACGTTAGCCACAATACGAACACTTGAGAGTAAGCTTTGTGTTGTCGCGTTGGTCAGCGTAGTTTGTATGTGTTTCGGGTCTATTGCTAATATATATATGTTTTATTGTTTTATGTTTTAGGTTCGGAAGCGGGGACTTCGGACACTGCGAAGAAAGGGAAACAGCTGGTAGGCTTTACTTAGTCAGGAGCGTTGGTGATTAGATTTAACATCTACAAGGGAATCGCCCGCATGGCGTTATGCGTCTGGGCTAGGGATGATATGATATTAGTTACATATTCTATTGCATATATAGATGTTGCGCATACACCTCATTTCATATTTACTTGTTGTGCTTGGACTTGTACTTTAGGACACTGCATTGTTATTGACGGCTCTTGTTGCACGAGCACTGATTGTATGCCACTCACACCGTCAATAATTGCCATGACATGCACAACACCTATACATATGTGATATTGTATTGTTCAGGGATATTGAGACATATTCCTTATTTTTTTCGTGCATATAACATATAGCATATCTGTATACCTACATGCTTACATATATGCCTTGACATGCTTACATGCTAGTTACCTGTATACCATTATGGTATTGTACCATTAGTGATAGGTGTTAGGTCCACGATATCCACCCCGGTTCTTTCGGGGAGGCGGAATAGGTAAAAATCAAATTTTTCTCACAAGGTAATATGGACCAACCATGAAGGATCTTTGCAAAACAAAACTTAATCACAACAAGTTCTAGCTACTATATTGAATGGTTATACCAAGATCTTGAACTCCTTCTCTTCTTGTTGTGGTCCTCCTTCTTGCTTGCTCCTTGGAGTGGCGTAGACGGCTCCTCCTCATCGTCTTCTCTTTGCCGAAGATAGATCCACCCGAGGGCCTCTACCTTGAGCTCCTACCTCAACCAAGAGGTAACTAGAGTGCTTGGTTTGCTAGAAAAAGAACCCTACAAAGAGTAGAGAGATGTTTTGATGGTTTTGTCTCAAAAGCTTTTGATTTTCAACACATGAAAGGTTAAAGCTTTGAGAGAGGAAGAGAGAGAGCTTTTTCAAGAGAGAGAAAGAGCATGAGAGAATGAGAATAGAATTCTACAACCATGCTCTCATATGAGAGAATATGAAATAATAATAATAATTAAAAGAAATTGTGATGGTTAGTTTGGAATGACCATTATCATTTCATAATAAATGCAATTTGTAAGAATCAAGAAGCATCTTGTAAGTGAAATGATGATGGTCAAAAGGTCAACAAAAGTCAACCGGTCAACCAAAGTCAAAAGGTCAACAAAAGTCAAATGGTCAACCTAACCATGGCACAATTATCCTTAATTAATATCATTAATCAAATTTCTCATTCTCATTAGTGTTAAGAAAAAGTCAACGGTCAAAAACCCTAATGAGATTCCTCTGCCTCTGTCAACTGTGCATACACACCCACATCCGTGTTCCGAGGAACACGAATACAATGAGACAAAACCAATCCCAAAAACAAATACTAGGATTTGGCTTAAACCAAAGCCTTCTAGTAATAACTGTCCGGACAACAAACGTGCACAAGTGCGCGGATGTGAACGAACCCTGTAGCAAAACCATGCGACCTCTACTCTGTTTTGCCCAAAGGCGAATAACCCTCTGTGTGGGACTCTAAAGACTCGACACTACGCTGGCAGTGGATTTAACCACAGGCCACAAGCGGTACTAGCTGTACGTAACGGTCCCCAGGTAGATGCCGATAAGAAGGCTGATGAGGTGAACCCATTCGAACTCCTACTGAGCCTGAATGTGACAATCTCCGTACAGTCTGGTCTGTTCGTCTGAGAGTATAGCATGGCGGGCCTAGGGGGCGGTAAACGTCAGTCCCCTAATAGCGGTACAAGTCCTGTCGGAGTGTATCCCAGAACACCCTGAGAAACTACTGGAAACACTACCAGTAATTCTCGCTTGCCCTGGCCAGGGACGACTATGTGTAATGGCTCTCCTAGACACAGCGCGATATCAACTCCCAATACCGGGAGAGACGAATCCTGTCTAACCGTCACTGCCTCCAAGTGCTTCGGGACTGCACCCAACTACTACCTGTTTGCACGACTCAATAGAGCCGTGGTAGGGTAGTAATCTAAGAACAGTGGGAACACACTTGAGGCGAAGTGATAGTGTCAAGTCAACGGACTAAGCTGTACTCATGTCACTTGGGAACTGTTAACTGACGATAGGTATAATACCAACCAACAGTTCCCGACGAGTCCTGTCCAGTGTACTCGTAACCTAATGAGCACCTGAATACTATCTCCAGTACTTCGTACTGATGGCTGTGGGACAGACCATCTCCCATGCAGGGACAAGAAGCGTATGCACCAGTCTACTCTGGAGTATCGATGCCCTGTCTCGATAATCCTATGACTAGGGACCAAAATAAGGATGTGCTTGTAGACTACCCAGCCCCCACTAGTGTGATCACCATCACAACGCCGGTAGTCAAGCAAAGATCCTAAGGGCTCCATCAATATGTATTAGCGACATGTTAAAAGAAACATATACACATATTAAGATAGAAACAAACCAAGTAGCATACTACTATATCGAGCAAGACTGTCGTAAACCCGTGTATATATCCCAAGCTTCCAAAATGTATTATACAAACTAGTACTATACAATAATAGCCTCTAGGGCATACATATCCAACAATCTTCCACTTGCACTAAAGGCCAGTAATTGGTGTACCGCATACCCAACGTCTGCACTAAGGCCAGCTGCTAGCGTACCGCATACCCAATAGCTCAAAAAGTCACTCGAACTGTGTTTGAGGGAGGGCCTTTGTGAATGGATCCGCCGTGTTGTCTTTTGTGTCCACTCTTCGTACCTCGATCTCCTGGCGATCAATGATCTCCCTGATCAGGTGATACCGCCTTAAGATGTATCTGGACTTCTGATGGGACCTTGATTCCTTTGCTAAAGCTATAGCCCCATTATTATCGCAATACAAAGGTATTGAGACAACAATGGACGGAACCACCTGAAGTTCACTAATGAACTTCTTCATCCAGACCGCCTCTTTTGCAGCATCTCATGCAGCAATGTATTCAGCCTCCATCGTCGAGTCTGGGACGGTATCCTGTTTGGAACTCCTCCAACACACCGCCCCTCCGTTGAGGGTAAACACAAAACCCGAGACAGACTTGTTGTCATCTTTGTCACCCTGGAAGCTTGAATCGGTAAAGGACTCGACCCAGAGGTCTCCATTACCGTAAACCACGAACATCTTCTTAGTCCTTCTCAGGTACTTAAGAATGTTCTTCACTGCCGTCAAGTGGTTCTCTCCTGGGTCTGACTGATACCGGCTCACCACGCTCAGCGCATAAGCTTCATCTGGTCTTGTACATAGCATCGCATACATTATAGATCCTACCGCCGAAGCATAGGGTATAGTGCTCATGCGAACCCTCTCCTCGTCAGTCTTAGGAGACATCTTCTTGGGAGGGTGATTCCGTGCAATGCGGGTACATTACCGCGCTTAGAATCTTCCATACTAAATCTCTTTAGTATGGTCTCTATGTACCTGGACTGCGAAAGTCCTAGTAATCTCTTGGATCTATCACTGTAAATCTTGATCCCCAGAATGTACGAGGCATCACCCAGGTCCTTCATAGAGAACCGTTGTGACAAGAATAGCTTGACCGATTGTAGCATAGGAATGTCATTTCCTATCAAAAGAATGTCGTCCGCGTACAAGACTAGGAACACGACAGTTCGTCCTACAATCTTCTTATAGATACAAGGTTCATCTTCGTTCTTGATGAAATCAAATTCCTTGATTGCCTCATCAAAACAGATGTTCCAGCTCCACGATGCCTGCTTTAATCCATAAATGGATTTAAGCAACTTGCACACCTTCCCGCTGCTCCCACTGTCTACGAAACCCTCTGAATGATCCATGTAAACGCACTCTTCCAAACAGCCGTTTAGAAAAGTCGTTTTTACGTCCATCTGCCAGATTTCATAGTCATGGAAGGCAGCAATGGCAAGTAGCATCCGAATGGATTTGAGCATAGCCACTGGAGAAAAAGTTTCTTCACAGTCCACACCAGGTCTTTGACGAAAACCTTTTGCAACGAGTCTAGCCTTATAGGTTTTTCACTTGCCCATCTACACCAGGTTTCCTTTTGTAGATACATTTGCATCCAACGGGTTTTACCCCAGTTGGAGCAATATCCAAGGTCCACGCTTTATTGCTGTACATGGACTCCATTTCGGATCGCATAGCATCCAGCCACTTATCAGAGTCCCTACTGATAATGGCCCGCCTGAAACTGGTAGGGTCATCTTCTTCCAAGATGCAATCCTCCCGATCCCCGTTTATGAGAAAACCGTAGTATCTCTCGGGCGAATGAGAAATCCTACCAGATCTGCGGAGTGTCTTAGATTCGTCTGGGGTTCTTGAATCCTAAGGTTCTGTCAAATCTTTAGTTTCATTTTGTGGTCGCTGAATTTCTTCCAGTTCTACCGAACTCCCACTAGTTTCTTTTGCAAGAAATTGTCACTCTAAAAAAGTGGCGTGGCGAGATACAAACACCTTCTGTTCCTCGGTGTGGTAGAACAGATATCCTATAGAGTTCTTAGGATATCCCACAAATTTTCACAGAATTGAACGTGCCTGAAGATTGTCCGGATTTTGTACTTTTACATAGGCCGGACAACCCCATATCTTAATGCGCTCAAGATACGGACTTTTACCATTCCATATCTCGAATGGTGTCTTAGGCACTGATTTAGACGGAACATCATTCAATAGATATGCCGCTGTCAAAAGCGCATGTCCCCAAAATGAAAGAGGCAACTCGGCACTACTCATCATGGTGCGAACCGTATCCAATAGGGTGCGATTACTCCGCTCCGATACACCGTTGTGCTGTGGTGTATAAGGAGGAGTAAGCTGAGAGAGAATTCCATTCTCTTTTAAGTAATCTAGGAATTCCATGCTTAAGTACTCCCCTCCTCTATCTGATCGGAGGATCTTAATACTTTTTCCAGTCTGGTTCTCTACTTCATTTCTGAATTCCTTGAATTTCTCAAATGCTCCAGATTTTTGTTTCATAAGATACACATATCCGAATCTAGAGAGATCGTCAGTGAATGTGATGAAGTACGAGAACCCACCCCTTGCATGTATAGACATCGGACCACATACATCACTGTGTATGAGTCCCAAGAGCTCTGTTGCTCTTTCTCCATGTCCGGTGAATGAAGATTTGATCATCTTTCCATTTAGACAAGACTGACAAGTTTCATAAGATGAAAACTCGAACGTATCCAAGAGTCCATCTTTATGCAACTTACTCAGTCTTTTCTTTCTGATATGACCAAGTCTACAATGCCATAAGTAGGATCCGTTCATATCTGAACTCTTCCTCTTGCATGTGTTTTGTATATTGAGAACTGTATTCTGATTTAGAACATAGATACCATTACACAGTGTACCTTCTGCAACCAGTACCTTATGAAGGTAAATGTTCATGATATTTCTATCAAGAACAAAGTTATATCCATCTTTATTAAGTAAAGATACTGATATTATGTTGCAAATCATGGAAGGTACATAGTAGCAATTGTTCAAAATCATAGTATTGCCATTTGGCAACACTAGGTGATATTCACCGACGGCTGTAGCATTAACTTGTGCCCCGTTCGCTACCCTGAGCAACATATCACCAGGTGCAACTTTCCTACCTTTTCTCAGTCCCTGCAATAAATTACAGATATGAGATCCTGATCCGGTATCAAGTACACAGGAGGTAGGGCTGACCGTAAAGCAGTTCTCAATTACAAGAACACCTGAAGTAGATGCAAAACTATGCTTCTTCTTCAACTAGGTATCCTTGGAATCCATACAATCCTCTTTTCCTTGCTCATACTTATGACTGTTGTCGTAAGTTAGAGCCGAACCGACGTTCCCCAGCCCCGAATAAGAATTCAGATCGGTCAAGCGATACATTTTATTATCTTGATTAGGGCGTGAAATGGTTGCTACCCGGAGAGAGAGAAAAGAAACACTCAGCGTGCGCTCTTGCAATATTAAATTGGTTTATTAATTTATCTAACCATGATGGCTCCCACTGTTTCATCAAATTCTTCTTCAAACCTTTAAAAGAAGAACTAGTCAGGATTAATCGCACGTCACAATACTTGGTTAACCTTTCAGCCAGGCTAGTGTTGGTACTTCGAGAGAGGTTTTCCAATGCTTTCGCGAAGTTCCTTAATTACATAACCTCTTTTCCCTGGAGGCGTAGCCCCGCTAACACCGTTCTAGACAACTACTTGGTTTATAGAATTGATTGTTAAGTGAAATAATCTCCCGAGGGTAATTCAACTCATCAGTGGGATCGGGATCCAACTATCATTGTGTAATGACCTAGATGGAATCCACTCTAGTCACTATACACCATAAGGTATGCTAAATCTGCAAGTTTCCTGTATATTTGAAACTCCCGATGTGGTTTTTACCCCTAGGACCCAAGTGACCTTGACTGAGCCAACATATCAAAGGATCCTAGACAAGTTCAACCCGTCATTATCTTTATTGCATTAGACCCACCCGTATGAGTCCTTGACTGAGCCAAAATGACCGCACGACTGTCCCAACCAATCGCATTAAATGTTACAGAAAAATATTACATAGCTACCGTACACTACGCCTCGGCTGAGCACGAAATACGTAGCACGAATACTAAGCAATACCAATCCGAAATGACGGAGGGCTACGACTGGGTTTTGGCGAAAAACCCGTTAACGTAATGAACTTGATATCGTTGAAGGAACATGGTTGCCCTTTTAAAAATATAGTGGCGAAAAATTTTGCTAAAGAGGTCACTCCCTGTGAAGGGATCTCGGCTCTTTCCTCGTCGAATGAGGTGCAGGATATTCCAAACTGAATACCTCGATGCAAAGCAAGAATAATCAACTATAGTGAAGTTATTACCGTGACGCAAACTTCTGTCCAAGGGGTCACTCCCGATGAAGGGATCCCGGCCCTTGCCTCGTCGAATGAGGTGCTGGGTATTCATAACCGAATACCTCTGTGCAAAACAAAAGTGAACGTCCTTGCAATAACAGCATTTTGAAAATTGTTCCAACAACATCTTTTAGGTTTATTTTTCTTTGCATTAACATAATGCGTCCCATCAGTTAATCCTACCATTGCAGAAAACAACGAAAATATGACGTACGCTTATGCCATCCGCATTCGCCACGGGGCCCCATCATCACCCGTTAGGTTACTTAACTAACGATAGAGCGGGGGATGGACTAGCGCGAATGCAAAACATAAGCAACGCCTACTAGATATCATATATAGATATATACATTCGTCATATGCAATGATAGCCATTCCAGATCACAGATGAACACATTGGATATGATAGGAATCCGCGTTTCGTTCGAGCCTGCAACGAAAGACGGATTACACGGTCGCGATGAATAACCACACCCCACCCTAAACCCCTACGGGTGCGGCAAACTACCCTCCAGGTACCCGAAGTGAAGCAACCTCCCTTAACAACGTGAGTAGGCCACTCGGCACTTCAAAGTACCCGGTAGTTTGTGCACCCCTCCTTGGGTCTATCCTAGGAGCAAAAACAGTAAAAGAAATAATATACAATGGCGGCTACAACCTCATCCCGGATGTGCGGCCATAAAAATAATATTACATCAATTTACAATTTACATCAAATGAAAGATAAATAAACTCTCATCTCACAACCCCGGCTATTCATCCGTGACAAACCAACAAGTTCATATACACAATCCAACATCACAGATCACAGATATGCACAACCCCCACTAATCGACTTAAGGCGATTAGTCGACGTTCAGTGCATATATCACATTACAGATATAACCATTTAGCTAAAGTTTATAGAACTTCGATCAAAATACCAATTTGTAACTACCCCAAACACAACATTGTTCTCTGGAGAATTTGGGCAGAAACAAAACATCTTAAAAATCACAAAACAAACACAGAGAATCCCAGAAGAAATTTGGTGCGCTGCCGAGTCAATTCGGCAGCGGATCCGCGGCGGATGGCTTGGATCGGCCGCGGATCCGCGGTCTTCTGAGGGACTCAGGCGCCCAAATTTCTGCAGTTTTCTCAAAAAAGCCTGCTTGTATTTTTCATGTCACTTAAAATATTTTTAGGCCTGTTTTAAAAATCGACAGAATACACAAGATTTTAGATGGATTTCGCGATTTTTCCCGGATCGAAGTTCTAAACACTTTGCTAACAGTTAGTTTTTGTTTAGCTGGGCTCTGATACCACTGTTAGGTCCACGTTACCCACCCCGGTCCTTTCGGGGAGGCGGAATAGGTAAAAATCAAAATTTTCTCACAAGGTAATATGGACCAACCATGAAGGATCTTTGCAAAACAAAACTAACATAATCACAACAAGTTCTAACTACTATGTTGAATGGTTATATCTAGATCTTGAACTCTTTCTCTTCTTGTTGTGGTCCTCCTTCTTGCTTTCTCCTTGGAGTGGCGTAGATGGCTCATCCTCGTCGTCTTCTCTTTTCCGAAGATAGATCCCCCCGAGGGCCTCTACCTTGAGCTCCTACCTCAACCAAGAGGTAACTAGAGTGCTTGGTTTGCTAGACAAAGAACCCTAGAAAGAGTAGAGAGATGTTTTGATGGTTTTGTCTCAAAAGCATTTGATTTTCAACACATGAAAATTAAAATCTTTGAGAAAGGAAGAGGGAGAGCTTTTTCAAGAGAGAGAAAGAGCATGAGAGAATGAGAATAGAATTCTACAACCATGCTCTCATATGAGAGAATATGAAATAATAATAATTAAAAGAAATTGTGATGGTTTGGAATGACCATTATCATTTCATAATAAATGCAATTTGCAAGAATCAAGAAGCATCTTGCAAGTCAAATGATGATGGTCAAAAGGTCAACAAAAGTCAACCGGTCAACAAAAGTCCAAAGGTCAACAAAAGTCAAATGGTCAACCTAACCATGGCACAATTATCCTTAATTATATTTCTCATTCTCATTAGGGTTAAGAAAAAGTCAACGGTCAAAAACCCTAATGAGATTCATCTGCCTCTGTCAACTGTGCATACACACCCGCATCCGTGTTCCGAGGAACACGAATACAATGAGACAAAACCAATCCCAAAACAAATACTAGGATATGGCTTAAACTAAAGCCCGCTAGTAATAAATGTACGGACAACAATAAAGATGTGCTTGTAGACTACCCAGCCCCCACTAGTGTGATCTCCATCACAACGCCGATAGTCAAGCAAAGATCCTAAGGGCTCCATCAATATGTATTAGCGATATGTTAAAAGAAACATATACACATATTAAGATAGAAACAAACCAAGTAGCATACTACTATATCGAGCAAGACTGTCGTAAACCCGTGTATATATCCCAAGCTTCTAAAATGTATTATACAAACTAGTACTATACAATAATGGCCTCTAGGGCATACATATCCAACAATAGGTATACCCACATAAGAGACATAGCTACATGTACATCTTGCATACATACTTACACTTATACCTGGGGGTATATTACATCATTACTGATAGGTTGATACATATACCTTGCTATACTTACATGTTTACACATATATCTGGTTATAACTACATGTTCACCTTTATTTGATATTATATAGACTTGGAGAAATTAGGACCTACATGATATATATATTAACTTGTTGCAGTTAATTAGCGGCTTTTCCTTTATATGCTCACATTACAGTTTTATGTTGCATATATTATATTCATGGATTTTCGCATTGAGATATGGATTTTTCATGATGTTTTCTGGATTTGAGGACCGTGGTAGTTTCATGAAATTATGCATTATTTGAAAAACCCGGTTTCTCTTGATATAATATTTTAGCAGCCACCATGAGTTTTATCGATTCTCATATATACCCCATGCGAGGAAGGGTCGGGGGCCATGTGAGGGTACATGGTGGGGTCCGGAGGTACCCGGGGCGAGAAAAGTATGTCGATGTACCACGCCGATGAGCCTGACAAGGGAATCATACCTACCGGTGACAGTACCTATGACATGGCGGTTCTCGTGGGGATACCGACGGGAGTCATGTACGTATGCATACGTCGAAAGGCGGAGGTCGAAGCTGGGCACTCGGGTTTTCGGGATAGCATATGATACGTACCTATCAGGGGGCCAGTCGTGGTGACAGCACCTGATAGATCAGTATTTATGTGTCGATGCTTGACACTTGGTTTCATGATATTTTTAATTTTAAGTATATATAACAGTGGAATGGGACGCTGTTATATATGCATATATACATATATATATATATATACACATACATACATATATATATATATATATATTAATGGAATGGGACGCTAATATATATGTATACTTATCAATTTATATACATTATCATATTGATTCATGCAAATATACTTATTCAGGATATATGAGATTCACTTGATATTGGATACAGGATATATGAGATTTACTTGATATTGTACACTCAGGATATATGAGATTTACTTGATATTGTACATTCTGGATATATGAGACTTACATGATATGAGAGCCAATTTGGGGGCTGATTTGAGGAAATTAGGATTTGGATTGTCTTGATGGACTTTGGTCCTACCATGAGGTCAGGATTCCGTGGGAATGACATGTTTTATCCCATACTCTGCATTTATTGTTTACGCACTGCTTCATGTATTAGTAGTACCTGATAGAGTACCTTCCATGATTGTTGCATACATATTGTCATATTATTGTTCATGTATTAGTAGTACCTGATAGAGTACCTTCCATGACTGTTCCATACATATTGTCATATTATTGTTCATGTATTAGTTGTACCTGCTAAAGTACCCTTCATGACTATTGCATACATATGACCATTTATTGATATCAGCTTGCATGCATTAGATTCGCGCAGTACGTGCATACTTGCGATTACTTGCATATGTTATTTACTATTCACGAGTTGGCAACTCACCCCCGTTGTGCCACAGTGTTTTGCAGGTTGTTCCTCAGAGTAGTCAGAGGCAGGGCTATTTTTATATCTATCGTATCATCTTTTGCAGCGGATACCGCTTCGGCTGACTGTGTGCAGTTTTGCTTAGGTGGGTTTTGCGGTTATCCGATATTCTTTATTGTATATTCGTTGTATCCTGTACTCTCCATCTACCATTATCTTGTATGACTTAGAGACTGGATGTGAGGACGATATTGTATATTATTTTGTTACTTGGAGGTCTTTTATGCAGTTTTATTTATATCGTCTTTTATTTCTTCGCTGCGGCGTCGTATATCTGTTGTTGTGGTTTTTTTCTGCCTTTGGGCGTGTTTTTGCTCCCGTTTGGGGATGCTTTACTTATATTTTTGTTGTACCCATTTTTGAGGCTGGTTTTTACAAAGGATGTGCTGCCAAAATTTTTAAGAAATAAAAGTTGGACTTTAAAGAATTTGGGTTGAGATTTCAAAAGTTTTAAAAATGTTCTCATTTCTTACTAATTTTGATGGTTTAGATTGCTGTGTTTTCGTCTTACTTAAATTGCATTACGCCTGTAGACGTTGCGTGGTTTAAGGGCCGTCACGGGCCAATTTTCGGTTCGTGACAATGTTGGTATCAGAGCGCTAGGTTTTACCTTTCGGAATATAGGATGACCTTGGTATGATGGAGTAGGTAGCTTAAGCAGAGTAACGTAGTGTTTGTATGTTCGTGGCATACTTATGACACGGTACTCCGCCTAAAGTGACATAAGTACAAATTGCTTGAAATTCCTTTCGTGATGATACATATCCTTGTGATTCGATTTCCATGTTCTTATCGAATCCTTTTCCATTTATAGCATTTGCCGCCGATGACTATGGAGACTCAGAGTGATGCAGTGAGGGCCGAGGTCAGAGTTGACTCGGGTGGGCCGAGGACTGACCAGGATGGCACGCTCGTTGTACTGGAGCAGATGGATCTGCCTTCGACAGATCGTATCGCTAGGCTTGAGGCTGAGATGCAGGACTTGCGCCAGACGATGAGGTCTTTGGTTGAGGCCAGTAGAGCGCAGCGACAGGATGTTGCCACCCCTGTTACCCAGTTGTTCCTTGCGATCAGCACACAGCATTTCGTCACTTACACAGCACCAGTGGATGCAGCTATAGGTGACGAGGTACATCTTCCAGAGACTTCGGGAGTTCGAGGACCGATGAGGTCTAGTACAGGTGTGTCAGCCCCGAGACAGAGGTTCAGTCGCCGTGACAGGTTTTGTACACGTCGTGGGAGTAGCGGAGGCTTGGGATGAGGAGAGTCGGTTAGCTAGATCAGCCGTTGTTTTGTTAATTTCTGTTAGCGATTCTTTTATTGCGCGGCACATGTTTCGGTCGTGTGCCAATCGGATAGGAGATAGAGATTCATCCGTCGTTGTGATCCTTCTAGAGAAGTTGGATTTGACGTTCTCCTGGGCACGGACTGGTTAGCTACGTGCTAGGCGTTTGTGGACTGCCGCGAGAAAACAGTCAGGTTTTTCATTTCCCGACGAGTCAGTTCTTGTTGTGTAAGGGGCAGTGGTGCCGCCTCTCACAGCTGGAATTCAGCATTTTTCGCTAGTCGGCTTTTGAGGAGAGGATGTCGAGGATTCTTGGCGTTCATTCGTGATACCGGGGCCACAGTAGGTTTGACGGACCGGGTTCCTATCGTGCGAGAGTTTTCCGACGTTGTTCCAGATGAGCCGGCGGAGCTTAGGGAGCTTAAGGATCAGCTGCAGAGTTGCTTGTGGGGGGGCTTGTGCGTCTAAGTGTTTCACTTTGGGGAGCTCCTATTCTGTTCGTCAGGAGAAGGACAGCTGTTGAGGTTGTGTATTGATGAATCATCAATTGAACCGGGTTACGGTGCAGATAGGTATCCTTTACCTCGCATTGACGATTTCTTCGATGAGCTCCAGAGGGCGAGACATTTTCTAAGTTTGTTTGGGATCAGGTCATCATTGGTTGCGGGTTCGGAGTGGTGTCATTCCGAAAACTGCTTTTGTGCGTGCTACGGGCTTTTTTCGGTTAGCTTTATATTCATAAATTAACCCGAAATTACACAAAGAAATAAACTACCGTCTCCCCAGCAACGGCGCCATTTGATTGGTAGAGATTCTGCGTGTTCAAGTTTAGTTAATTACCGCAATCAAAACGGTTTCGCTTGTAGCTAGCCGGTTGAGTACGGGTCGTCCGCAGGGAGATGGGAATCTTTTTCTATGTGCTTTGACGAGTTAAGTCCAATTTTCCAGATTTGTTTGTGATTATCTAAGTGTTAAAATGATATGTAAAGAGAGCTTGTTAGGGTTAGGATTAGGTTAGTTTGAGTTAGGAGTCGCTCACTTCTTTCGTTGCCACTCTTAATATCGGTGTTACGGTAATCGGCAACAACGGGGATTAGCACGACTAGGAAGGAACTTGCGAGTATAAGCTAGGCTTTCCAACGCTTAAGTTATTCCTTTTGGTGCTTGTCCGTCCGTTCTTGGCTCTTAGCCATAACCTCCGGTTAATTCAACCACAACCGGTCTCACTACGGAATCACCGCTATCATGTAGGATAGGGTGCCATAGGGAGCGGATTGTGGTTCAAGTAACGGGAGTCGATTTAAGATGTTGGGCAAGGAAAGAGTGAGAGAGATTTCCTTCTCTCAAACTTCCCTTATCCTACCCTAACAAGTATGAAACTACTCACCCATTATACGGAAACGAAAATAAAACAAAAGAGGAAGATAGAAAGAAGGAGATTAGAAGATAACAACTAGCTATTTGCGACCTCACCTCGGCAAGGATCAAGCGTAAGCGTCATGGTTGTTTAAGGATAAAGGAAAAGAGAAAAGAAACAAACAAACAATAAATAACAACAACTAGATTAGCAAAAGAAAATTACAAGCAATTATAAAAGAACAATTACAACAAGATAAGCATGGCAAGAACAAGAACTCCTTTATTCATTCTTCACTCACAAAAGCTCACTAAAAGTTTTTTAATGGAGAAGAGATGAGAGGAGGAAGAAGAACAACAACTAAAACCTAAAATCTAAATACAAGATTATCCACCCTTGGCTTCACAAGGTTCTGGGCTATTTATAGGCAGGGAAAAGAAAATCTAGGGCAAAATTCTGAACCCATATGAAAAGACCAAACACCCCCTGAAATTTCATCATGCGAGGAGGCAGTACGGCCGCGGAACCGCGGCCTAGACCCCCTATTGGCCGCGGTTCCGCCGCCCTATGGGGGAGTTAGGCTGTCGTCTTTTGTGTGCTGCCCTGGTCTTCTGTTCCCTTTAGTCTGGTACATGTTTTTTCTGATAATATTTCCACATTTCTTCCAGAATCAAGGGTGATTGGATGTGGATCTTTTTGTCATGATTTTCTTGAGCTCCGCGTAGATTTCTTGGTCTTGGTGTTGCCATTGTGCTTTGTGCATGAAGGTGACAATCGATTTGCCATTTTGTCTCTTAAACTGGCATGTGGCAACATACGGATAAAGAGCGGAGACCCGTGTTTTATCTGTGGTTGGCAGGAACCCGGATTTTGTCGTCTTTTTCCATGAATTTCACCGTTTAGAGCCGAGAACCTGTATCCTGCAAGTGACTAGCAAACACGGCTCAAGAGTACCTACCGATAAGCAATATGATAAAAATTGGGTGGTATAAAAATGCAAAAATCTGATATGAACAAATACCCCCAAACTTATCATTTGCTCGTCCCGAGCAAAGCCAATTTATTCACAAAAAATTCCTAACCTCACTTTCGTAGGGAACACGATTGCACTGAGCATGTGCAACAAGCCGTTAAACCTCTAGGTGTCCCTAGTAGGAGGAGTGTTGTCTCCTGTGGGTTTTCAGCGGATACAACCCACAAAATCCTGTCAAGCTAGTTTTGCAAAATAACTATGATTCAAACCCTAAAGTTTTGTTTCAGAAAATAACAATTCTATTATCCTAAGTCTAGACTATCGAACCTTTATTTTTCACACCTCGCTTCTTATTTAACTACAGATTTTATATGTCTTTACGTGCAGTGCAAATAGGGTCGTGAAGGATCGATTTACGTCATCATGTCACACAATAAAGCCCAGATAAAAATTTTGAAAGGATCACATAAGTTTTATAAAGAGTTAAGAATTTTTCAAGTTTCGTTTTCCAGTAAAGTTTCAACTTTTAGAATTTCTATCTTCCTTAACAGGAAACTAGGTCTTATTTTTCACTCCACCTTTTTCTTGTTTTCATTTCATACACATCTCTGTGAACGTGCAATAGTCTTTATCATAGAATAAAACCTTCATATCTCCTTTAAAAATTTTTTTATAAAAGCCTGTCTTTTATCAAGATTATTCTCACACAAAGAACCGTTAGGAATTTTAACTCGGAGAGAACACTTGCTTGACTTTGTTTTAAACTGGACTTTCTAGGCTTCTTAGCGAGCTTTGGGCCAATGCACCCAAACCAGTTGGTTTTAGGGCATTAGGTGTAGAAACACCCTAGCGGACTTAATTACTCAAGTTACCTAGGTCCAAAAACAAAAGACAATTTGGCGTGAAAATCATGATAATTCAATACGAACGGAGACATAACCGGCAGTTCAATTATTTTTTGGATAAAAGACGTGTTTAGTGGGTTCGGTGTGTAATCATTCCAATCAAGTTTCAGATGGGTTATTTTTCAGACTTAGTTCCAATTAAGGCATCAATAACAATCCTTCATATTCACTTACTTCATAAACTATTCTTGATATTACTTATTTCAGAACAAACCTATTTGATCCTCAGAAAATCATTTATCCATTTAAAAGTTTTTCGACATAAAAGACTTGTCATCTAATTCCCAAAAACTCACGACAGGTGTAGTGTGATGTAAAGACGTATATCAGCTATAGTTAACTTCAAAGGAGAGTTATCCTTCAGGTTTTCAAAATCTAAAAATAAGATTTAGTTATTTTTATTTTATCAAACAAAACTGTCGAAATGTTGAATCAGAGTCCTCCCACTAGCTAACTTGACAGAAAAGTTTTTATGTTTTTAGAAAATTTTCAGATTTTTATGGATTTTATGGATTTAGTATGCAGATGCAAAATATACATATGAATGCGAAGGTTAGAAATGCGTACCGAGCGTACCCCCAAACTTAAACTGGACAGTGTCCTCACTGTCATTGCATGAAGAGATCATTTGAAGGGTCAAAATTGTCGGTTAGATATACACAAAAATTTTAGATTTATTATTTTTTTTTGTTTATGGTTATAAGAAAAAGAAAAAAGAATATCCACAAAAATGTACAAAATGGTATATACATACCCCCAAACTTATTTGGAACAGTGTCCACTTGTTCTTGGCTGGATAACCGAAGTTTGGAGGTAGGCAGAGGAAGATTATGCAGGGTAAACCGGCTCCTGTAAGAACAGAAGCTCCTCTGTTAGTTCGGCGCTAAGGTACGGTTTATGTCGGTGTCCGTTCACTTTGAAAAATGAACCGTCCTTTGGATTCTCCAAATCCACAGCGCCATGCGGATACACATTCCGCACAAAATACGGCCCTTTCCAGTGAGATCTGAGCTTTCCTGGATGGAAGTGTAGTCTGGTGTCGTAAAGCAATACCTGTTGACCAGGTACGAAAGTTTTGCGCAAAAGGTGTTTATCGTGAAACACCTTCGTTCGGTTCTTAACGACAACCGCGTTATCGTAAGCCTCATCCCTAAGCTCGCTCAATTCGTTCAACTGCAGCTTCCGATGGCTGCCCGCATCTTCGAGAGACAGATTCAGCTCCTTTATCGCCCAAAATGCACGATGCTCTATTTCGACAGGTAGGTGGCAAGCTTTTCCGTACACAAGCCGATAGGGAGACATGCCAAGGTCGGTCTTATAAGCGGTTCGAAAAGCCCAAAGGGCATCAGCGAGTTTCAGCGACCAATCTTTTCGGTTCTTAGAAACAGTCTTCTCCAGTATCTGCTTGATTTGCCAATTTGAAACTTCGGCCTGCCCGCAGGTTTGGGGGTGGTAGGGTGTAGAGAGCTTATGATTAATGGAATATTTCCGCATCAAGGCCTCGTAAGTTTTGTTGCAGAAATGACTTCTATTGTCGCTAATGATCGCTCGGGGTGCCCAAAACGGGAGAAAATGTTTTCTTTAAGAAACCTAACGACAACCTTGTTGTCGTTAGTCCAGCTGGGCACAGCCTCGACCCATTTAGAGACGTAATCAACAGTGAGAAGGATGTACAAGTTCCCGAAAGAGCTGGGAAACGGCCCCATGAAATCTATCCCCCAAACATCGAAAATCTCCACAACCAAGATCGGTTGGAGCGGCATCTCGTTCCTTCGGGATATCCGGCTCAAGTGTTGGCACTGGGAGCAAGTCTTGCAATAGTCATGAGCGTCTTTGAAGAGTTGTGTCCAGTAGAAACCACATTAGAAACCATATTGCAAGATCTTCTCTGCTGACTTTCTGGGGCCAAAATGCCCGCCACATGCTTGATCGTGGCAAAATGACAGCACACTCTTGAATTCCTCTTCAGGGACACACCGACGAATAATCTGGTCGGGACAGTACTTGAACAAATAGGGTTCGTCCCAGTAAAAGTGTTTTACTTGGGATAAGAAGCGAAGTCTGTCCTGACTTGACCATTCAGTTGGTAGTAATCCCGTGGCCAAATAGTTCACAATATCTGCGAACCAGGGTTCACAAGACACTGTCAAGAGCTGTTCATCCGGGAAAACGTCGTTGATCGGAATTGGAAGCGAAGGCGAAGAAGGAAGTCGTGAGAGATGGTCGGCAACTACGTTTTCACATCCTCGTTTGTCCTTAATGACAAGGTCAAACTCTTGAAGCAAGAGGATCCAACGTATTAACCGAGATTTTGCATCTTTCTTAGCAAAAAGATGGCGCAGAGCAGAATGGTCTGTGTAGACAATGACTGGAGAGCCGATGAGGTAGGGCCTGAACTTTTCTAAAGCAAATACAACAGCCAAGAATTCCTTCTCAGTTGTTGTATAATTGAGTTGGGCGTCGTTCAGGGTTCGGCTCGCATAATAGATTACGTGCGGCATCTTGTTGATGTGTTGTCTAAGGACAGCACCAATGGCAAAGTCGGATGCATCGCACATAATCTCAAATGGGTGCGTCCAGTCAGGCGAAGAAAGAACGGGAGCAGAAGTGAGTGAGCTTTTTAATGACTCGAATGCAGTCACACAGCTCGAGTTGAAGTCGAATGGCGTATCCTTGGCCAGCAAAAGAGTCAAGGGCCTAGCAATCTTGCTAAAGTCCTTGATGAACCGTCTATAGAAACCGGCATGGCCAAGGAAGGCTCGGATATCACTGACGCATCGGGGAGGAGGGAGATTGGAAATTACCTCAATCTTCGCTTTGTCAACCTCTATGCCATTTTGCGAGATGATATGTCCTAAGACAATACCTTCGCGCACCATGAAGTGGCACTTCTCCCAATTCAAAGTGAGATTCTTGTCCTTACATCGGTTAAGGACAGCGTCAAGATGTAGCAAACACTCGTTGAAGGAATCGCCGAAGATGGAGAAATCATCCATGAAGATCTCCAGAAATTTTTCCACCATGTCTGAGAAGATTCCCATCATACACCGCTGGAAGGTAGCGGGTGCATTACATAACCCAAAGGGCATGCGACGATATGCAAACGTGCCGAAAGGACAAGTGAATGTGGTCTTGTCCTGGTCTTTTTCGGCGATGGGAATTTGATTATAGCCAGAGTAGCCATCAAGAAAGCAGTAGTACTCATGTCCGGCCAATCGTTCAAGCATTTGGTAAATGAAAGGTAGCGGAAAGTGGTCCTTCCGCGTTGCGGCGTTGAGTTTTCTGTAATCGATGCATACTCGCCACCCAGTTTGGGTGCGAGTAGGGATTAACTCGTTCGCCTCGTTAGTGATGACCGTTATACCTGATTTCATGGGGACAACGTGAATGGGGCTAACCCACTGGCTATCAGAGATAGGGTAAATGATACCACTATCCAGACATTTTACGATCTCCTTCTTCACAGCCTCTTTCATGACTGGATTGAGACTTCTTTGTGGATCCCGGGCTGGTTTGGCATCATCCATCAGATGAATGTGATGTTCAACGATCAGGGGACTAATCCCCTTGATGTCCGCCATGGACCAGCCAAAAGCTTGCCTGTTGCTGTGCAAGACCGCGAGAAGGGCTTTCTCTTGCTCTGGAGCTAGAGAAGCCGAGATGATGACAGGGAGGGTCTCATTCTCACCTAAGTAAGCGTACTTAAGGTGAGACGGCAAAGGCTTGAGTTCGAGCGTCGGAGGTGAAACGATTGAAGGCAAGATTCGTGCAGAGGTCTCGAACTCAAAGGACTCCAGCAAAGGTTCAAATCGGGTGTAAGCGACCGAGTCGGATGGTTCAGGTAACTCATCCGGAAATTCGAAGGATTCAAACTCGGGTTGCGAGCGGCTAAGATCGTTCAAGAACGTGAAACGCTCGTAGTCGTTGTCGGGCGCAGAAACAGCAGCAGGTTCGAGGAGGAACGCACTAGTGGCGTTAAGGTTAGCATGATCGAACAGAAACTCCTCGAATTCACACTCTTCTGGGGTGATCTCCTGGATCGAGCAGACGTCCAGTATATGAGCATTAGGTTTAGAGGGCTGATTCCCCAACCTAAAAATGTTGAGTTCAATTGTCATGTTTCCAAAAGAGAGGTTCATCGAACCATTGCGACAATTGATCACAGCATTTGAGGTTGCAAGGAATAGGCGACCGAGTATCATCGGAATTTGATTCCGGGGGTTAGCTACAGGCTGTGTGTCTAATACAATGAAGTCAACGGGGAATATGAAGTCCCCGACTTTGATTAACACATCCTCTAGCTCAACCCTAGGATAGGTGATCGATCGGTCGGCCATTTGGAGAGTACAGTGTGTGGATTTCAGCTCTCCTATGCCTAATTACTCGTATACTGAGTACGAAAGCAGGTTAACACTGGCACCAAGATCTAATAGTGCGCGGTTGATGTTCTTATCCCCAATGGTAATAGAAATCGTAGGACAGCCAGGGTCCTTCCGTTTTTGTGGTAAAGATTGGGTAAGAGCATCACTCACAGCACTAGCCAAGAAAACTTTCTTTGGTACCTGAGACTTCCTCTTTTTCATGCACAAGTCCTTTACGATTTTCGCTTAGGATGGGACTTGTTGGACGGCATCTAAAAGAGGAATGTTAATGTTAACCTGCTTAAATAACTCCAGAATCTTCTCCATTTGAGGATTTTGTTTATTAGACCTCAACCGGTTTGGAAATGGGACATTTTTAAAATTGGTTGAGTCTAATGCTTGTGGAGGAGATTGTGGAATTGGAACGGATCCTAGAACAGGTGTTTTCGTGGAGTAAGAAGTGGGTCCGTTCAGAGCAGAAGAAGAAGAAGAAGAAGGAGAGCCTTTTGAAGAATGGAGAATAGGCTCAGAAGACGAAGAAGCAGGAGAAGAAGAAGAAGAAGAAGCGGCCGGGGTGTCATCGTTGATCCGTGTGCCAATGTTGTTTTGCAGCATCCTTCCCGATCTCAATGTAGTCACGGCACTCACATTATGGTTCTGTTGTTCAAGAGCAACATGTACATTCTGTGGATGACCGGGATTTGGGAGTGGCTGGGACGGGAGCTTCCCCTTCTCTCGCTCGCTTAAGGCCGCATTCAGCTGTGCAATCTGGGCCTCGATGGTCTTGATGCTTTGCCCGTGAGCGGCAGTGTGTTGCACTAAGGACTGAATGGAAGACTGGATGTTGGCAGCGGATTGAGTCGATTGTTTAACGAACGCCTCCAGACTTCGTTCGAGCGAGGAAACCTTATCGTTGTTTGACGGAACAAAGTTTTTTGGTGGAAAAGAATTGTTGGGTGCAAAGTTGTTCGTCTGATTTTGAAAAGGTTGGGGTTGGAACGGCTGCTGAAATTGATGTTGAGTTTGTTGTTGCGCTTGTTGTTGCGGCGGAGGGGGCCTTTGGAAATTGTTGCCTTGGAATTGATTCTGATTCTGATTCCAGGCGAAATTAGGACGGTTCCTCCAACCGGGATTGTAGATGGAAGAGTATGGATCATTCCTCGGTCTTTGCTGAAATGCAGCATTAACCTGATCCTGTCCTTGCGATGGTGGATTGTAAGGACACTCTTCAGTTAAGTGAGAAGGATCGGAACAACAAGCGCAAATGGTGCGAAGGGGGAGAACAGGGGTAGGAGCAGGAGAAGAAAATTTGCTCTCTATCGCTTCAAGCTTTCTCATTATCGCAGCCATTTCAGCTTTCATCGCAATAGAGACGTCAAGTTGATGAATTCCTACCCTAGACTGACCGGTAGAAGTGGAGGTAGAAGAAGAAGAAGTCGGTCTGGTGCTCTCCCATTGTAGCGTTTGCTCCGCAAGGTCGTCAAAGAATTGCCACACTTCCTCGTCAGATTTCGATAGGAAGTGGCCCTGACAGATGGTTTCCAACAACTGCTTCGTTGCTGGGTTCAGGCCCTCGTATAAGGTTTGGCAAAGTTGCCATTTTTCTATACCGTGGTGAGGACACTGAACAAGAAGTTCTTTGTACCGGTCAAAGCACTTCCAGAAGGGTTCAGAAGGAAGCTGAGAGAATTGGTTGATTTCATTGCGAATCCTTGCGGTTTTATGATTCGGATAGAACTTTTTGAGAAACGCTTTAACAAACTCATCCCAACTGGTTATGGAGTGGGAAGCGGTGCTATACAGCCATTTTTCAGCAAGATCGCATAAAGTGAACGGAATGACCCGTAGACGTATAGCATCGTCCGACAGTTGGGTAGTTTTCATCATGGCACAAACGTTTTGAAATTTATTGATGAAGATATAGGCATCTTCAGATTCAAGCCCATGAAATCGTGGAAGCATGTTGATGAAATGGGGCTTAATTTCAAAATTATCCCCATTGGCCGGTGGAAGAGAAAGGCAGGTGGGAGGTGCAGAACGGGTGGGATAGAAACGATCCTGGAGCGCGATTCGCTGCGGCGCTACAACAGGCGGTGGTGGTGGGTTATTGGTCTCCGTAGGAGGTGGAGCCAATCCAGGGGTAGTCAAAGAGATGTTCGGATTAAATCCTGACATCACGAAAGAAGAGGTTGGTGATGGTGAAGGTGAAGATGTATGAACAGAATTCCGGTCAACGTCGGAGTTGGCCGGCAAAGGTAAAGGTGAAAGAGGAGTGGACGGAGTTTCGACGTTTGAGTCGATCGCGTAGTCGGTAGCGACTAACGTAACGCGGACTAGGCGGGCGCTAGTGTCCCGAGTCCAAGCGGACATACACTAAACGAGTTTAGTATAGTCAATGCGGAGAAGGTGAGGGTAAGAAAACGTCAATGGAGAAAGGCGATGGGTGGTGGGTGAAAAATGGATTTTGGCGACAAAGGGCAAGTTTTTATAAAAGTTTTTGATTTTTTCCTTTTTTTTTTATTTTTAGAAAGAGCTTTACAGAAATATGTACGGACTTACGGCTTTAAGCAATCACAGATAAGATATGCACAATCACACCTAGATCTAGGGTCACCTAGGTCTGCTAGACAGCTCCTAACTGTTCCAGAGGGCTAGAAATAGAACCTCAAACCGCCTCTTCTCCGTCAATTGCGACCAGGTAAGTGCCAGGTAAGTGGGAGGTTGTCCAACGCTTTCGCGAAGTTCCTTAATTAAATAACCACTTGCCTTCGACACACTTGCCTAGACACCGCAAAAGTCAGATAGGATAAACGGCCGATGCCTGTAACTAATCCTCTGTCCTATTGAGCGCGAAGTCCTTAGGGCTGAGTCTAGTATTTTTTAATTTAACAATGGTCAATGCATATGCTTTTTGTGATTTCTGGGGTCCTGGGAAAGGTGATGAAATCCCCACCCAATCTGAATTGGTTTCAAGCCCCTTAAGTCCGTATTAATAAATGCAAAGCAGTAACAAATCAACTGCAAACAATTTTTATTTTTAGCGCGGCGCAAAGAATCCTGCACAAGAATAGTTTATTGGAAGGGGGAAGAGAATTTGCGCAAAGAATGCTGCAGAAAACACAGTTTATTGGAGTCCAGAGGAGTGGGGAGAGGAAAGAAAGACTCACAGAAAAAATGGCAGCCAGAAGGCTCCAAATGGCCGCGGTTCCGCGGCCAAACGCGTGCTTAGGCTGCGGTTCCGCGGCTGAACAGAGAGATTGGGCTTCTAATTTTTTTTTGTGTGCTGGCCTGGGAGTCCTCTGCTTGTCTGGATTTGCTGAATCTTGATTTGATCACTGTATCTGCTCCAGATTTTTACAGTAGACTGTTTGCTTCGTTTTGATCCGTCGCGGTGTAGCCGCGAAATATGGGTCTATCTTCCCACGTCTTTGGCACTGAACTTGAACTTTGAATATCCCACGTCTTTGGCACTGAACTCGAATTCCGTATTATCCTGCACACTTGCACAAAAACTAATCAAAAATAACAAGATGGTTTTTTTTTTGCAATGTATATTTTTTTTTTGTTTTGTTTTTCGGTTAGCTTTATATTCACAAATTAACCCGAAATTACACAAAGAAATAAAATACCGTCTCCCCGGCAACGGCGCCATTTGATTGGTAGAGATTCTGCGTGTTCAAGTTTAGTTAATTACCGCAATCAAAACGGTTTCGCTTGTAGGTAGCCGGTTGAGTACGGGTCGTCCGCAGGGAGATGGGAATCTTTTTCTATGTGCTTTAACGAGTTAAGTCCAATTTTTCAGATTTGTTTGTGATTATCTAAGTGTTAAAATGATATGTAAAGAGAGCTTGTTAGGGTTAGGATTAGGTTAGTTTGAGTTAGGAGTCGCTCACTTCTTTCGTTGCCACTCTTAATATCGGTGTTACGGTAATCGGCAACAACGGGGATTAGCACGACTAGGAAGGAACTTGCGAGTAAAAGCTAGGCTTTCCAACGCTTAAGTTCTTCCTTTTGGTGCTTGTCCGTCCGTTCTTGGCTCTTAGCCATAACCTCCGGCTAATTCAACCACAACCGGTCTCACTACGGAATCACCGCTATCATGTAGGATAGGGTGCCGTAGGGAGCGGATTGTGGTTCATGTAACGGGAGTCGATTTAAGATGTTGGGCAAGGAAAGAGTGAGAGAGATTTCCTTCTCTCAAACTTCCCTTATCCTACCCTAACAAGTATGAAACTACTCACCCATTATACGGAAACGAAAATAAAACAAAAGAGGAAGATAGAAAGAAGGAGATTAGAAGATAACAACTAGCTATTTGCGACCTCACCTCGGCAAGGATCAAGCGTAAGCGTCATGGTTGTTTAAGGATAAAGGAAAAGAGAAAAGAAACAAACAAACAATAAATAACAACAACTAGATTAGCAAAAGAAAATTACAAGCAATTATAAAAGAACAATTACAACAAGATAAGCATGGCAAGAACAAGAACTCCTTTATTCATTCTTCACTCACAAAAGCTCTCTACAAGTTTTTTAATGGAGAAGAGATGAGAGGAGGAAGAAGAACAACAACTAAAACCTAAAATCTAAATACAAGATTATCCACCCTTGGCTTCACAAGGTTCTGGGCTATTTATAGGCAGGGAAAAGAAAATCTAGGGCAAAATTCTGAACCCATATGAAAAGACCAAACACCCCCTGAAATTTCTTCATGCGAGGAGGCAGTACGGCCGCGGAACCGCGGCCTAGACCCCCTATTGGCCGCGGTTCCGCCGCCCTATGGGGGAGTTAGGCTGTCGTCTTTTGTGTGCTGCCCTGGTCTTCTGTTCCCTGTAGTCTGGTACATGTTTTTTCTGATAATATTTCCACATTTCTTCCAAAATCAAGGGTGATTGGATGTGGATCTTTTTGTCATGATTTTCTTGAGCTCCGCGTAGATTTCTTGGTCTTGGTGTTGCCATTGTGCTTTGTGCATGAAGGTGACAATCGATTTGCCATTTTGTCTCTTAAACTGGTATGTGGCAACATACGGATAAAGAGCGGAGACCCGTGTTTTATCTGTGGTTGGCAGGAACCCGGATTTTATCGTGTTTTTCCATGAATTTCACCGTTTAGAGCCGAGAACCTGTATCCTGCAAGTGACTAGCAAACACGGCTCAAGAGTACCTACCGATAAGCAATATGATAAAAATTGGGTGGTATAAAAATGCAAAAATCTGATATGAACAGCGTTAGGTCAAAATACATAGCTTGAATACTACTGAATACCCAGATGAAATGACGGAGGGCTATGAATGGTTTTGGCGAAACCGTGAACGTAGTGAACTTGATATAACCGAAGGAACCTGATAGCTTTTAAAAGGAGTGGTTAAAGCTCCGCATTTAAAAATATCTGTTTTTTAAAATTAACCGAGTGGTTTCTTTTAAATTGTTCCAACGATTAAACTTTTGGTTTATTTTCTTTGCATTATAAATAATGCGTCCCATCATTAACCTATCATTGCAGAAAACAACGAAAATACAACGTCCTCTTATGCTATCCGCATTCGCCACGGGGTCCCGTCATCACTCGTTAGGTTACTTAACTAACGACAGAGCGGGGGCTGGGCTAGCGCGGGTGTAAAACATAAGTGACGTCTAAATAGCTATCATATATAGATATTGTACATTCGTCAGACGCAATAATAGGCATTCCAGATCACAGATGAACTTTATTGGATTTGCAAGCAATCCGTGTTTGTTTTGAGCCTGCAACAAAAGACGGATTACACAGTTGTGATGAATAGCCATTACCCCACCCAAGACCCCAACGGGTACGGCAAACTACCCGCCCGGCAGTTTGTGCACTCCTCCTTCGGTCTGTCCTAGGAGCAAAAACATTAAAATGAAATAATATAACGGTGGCTACAACCGCAACCTGGATGTGCCCCGCAAAATAATATTACAACAAATTACATTTACATCAAATGAATTAAATAATAACCCATCACATAACCCTGGCTAATCTTCACAACAGTCCAATACAGTTCACATCCACAAACAGTAAAAACCATTACAGAAATGTGCAACCCCCTGCCAACCGACATACTAGCAGTTAGGGGAGGTTTACGAACACATTATACAAACACAGATATAATCCAACAAGCAAATACCGTATAATTTCGATCGATTAAACACATTTAATTTTGCTCCAATACTTCTCTGTAAATCTGAAACCTGAGCAAAAATTAAAAACTTCCAGAAAATTCCAAATATCACAGAGAACCAACACAGGAAAATTGGGCAGATGAATCGACAACTCGGCGGCGGAATCGCGGCGGATCGGGGGGATTCACCGCGGTTCCGCGGCGCTTTAGCCGATTCATAAGCCCAATTTTCTTGGGTGTTCTAATACTATCATTTAGGGCTTTCTGAAGGTCCCTCAAAAATTTTTGGACCACATTTAAAAATCGACAGAATACCATGATATCGGGGTTTTCCGGTTTTGTTTTTTCCGTTCGAAATTCATACAATTTTGCAAGTGAGTTAATTATTGTTTAGCGAGGCTCTGATACCACTGTAAGTCGATGTACAACACCCCACTACTTGCGGGGAGGCGGAAATATTACAAACGATCTTGTTTTATGCTAAACATCGACTAACCGCATGAATCGAAGCTAAACGATAACTAACATCAAACATAGAAGTTAACAACTACTATGTAAAGGGATTATACCTAAAGAACCATGTCCTTCGTCTTTACGAACTCCGCCTCCTCCTCGGCCTTCTCCATGTAGTAGACGATCCACCACGAGAGCTAAACTCCAAGCTTTGCCTCTAAACTTGAGGCAACTAGGTATCTTTAAGTGCTAATCAAAGTACCTAGATGAAATAGAGTATGGTTATGGATTAAGTAGTCTAACTAATCTTTGTACTCAACACATGAGAGGGGAGGATTAGGGTTTGAAGAGAGAGAGCTTGAGGAGAGAGAAGATGAACATAATAATGAGAAGAGAAAATGAGTTATCATAATATATATCAAGCATTTTATTTTATCAAGAAAAGAAAAGAAAATGATTTACAACCATGCTTGATAAATATCCTATGGTGATTCATCTCCATGAGTCATTAAGCAATTATGAAGCATTAATGACATGGATGAATCATCCATATGACTCACTAATCTCATTCAATGTATAAGCCACCTAAACCTCCTTAGTCACCATCTTCTAGAAGCTTCTTGCGCAATTACGAGAACGCCCCTCCTATCCGTGAAAACACGGAAAAACTTTAGACTGTATAAATCCAATAACCGGATACTAGTAACTGGCTTAAACCAAAGCCGACTAGTAAAAACTGTCCGAAAGTCGTACGTGCGTAAACACACGTATACGTCCGAACCTTTGTCGTAAAACCATACGACCTCTATATCGTTTCGCCTGGAGTAGGGAAACTCTCTGCGTGGGACTCTAGAGACTCGACTACTACGTTGGCAGTGGGTTTAACCACAGACCGCAAGCGGCACTAGCTGTACGTAACGGTCCCCAAGTAGATGTCGATAAGAAGGCCGATGAGGAAACCCATCCGAACTCCTACTGAGTCTGATGTGACAATCTCCATACAGTCCGGTCCATTCGTCTAAGACTATCGCATATCGGGCCTAGGGGGCGGCAAGCGTCAGTCCCCTAATAGCGGTATAAGTCGTGTCGGAGCGAAGCCCATTACACCCTGAGAAACTACTGGAACCAACCAGCAAATCTCGCTTGCCCTGGCCAGGAACTTTGCGTAATGGCTCTCTGACACAGCGCGATATCAACCCCCAATACCGGGAGAGACGAATCCTGTCTAACCGCCACAGCCTCCAAGTGCTCGGGACTGCACCCAACTGCTACCTGTTTGCACGACTCTTTTGAGCCGTGGTAGGGTAGCAATTTAAGAACAGTGGGACACACTTAAGGCGAAGTAGCAGTGTCAAGTCTGCGGACTATGCTGTACTCATGTCACCTGGGAACTGTTCACTGACGACTAGTATAAAACCAACCAACAGTTCCCTATGAGTCCTGTCCGTTGTACCCGTAACCTAACGAGCACCTGCATACTATCTCCAGTACGACGTACTGACGGCTGTGGGACAGACCATCTCCCCAACTGGGATGAGAAGCGTACACACTAGTCTACTCCGGACTATCGATGCCCTGTCTCGATAATCCAACGACTAGGGACCTGAATAAGGATGTGCTTGTAGACTACCCAGCCCCCACTAGTGTGACTGCCATCACAACGCTGGTAGTCAAGCAAGATCCTAAGAGCTCTATCAATACGTATACTCATATATTAAGATAGAAAAACTAAGTAGCATACTACCATGTTTAGCAAGACTGTTATATACATGTGAATATCCCAAGCTTCCTTTAAGTAATATACAAACTAGTATGATACAATAATGGCCCCTAGGGCATATACACTAACATTATTTTCCTTAATCGTTTTCGCGAGGCACTGCCCGCCGATGCTCGTTTGTCAGAGATTCTTGAGCATACTCGACTGGGTAAAGATTCGAAAGTCCTTGATTTGTGACCAGGGTATGCTACGTTTAGGGACGCATTTGTGTGTACCTGATACTGTTGGGTAGAAACGCGAAATCCTGGAACAGGCACATCAGTCGGCTTTCTGTGTTCATTCAGGTGCCACCAAGATGTAACATGACTTGTAAGATAGTTATGGGTGGGCAGGGATGAAGAGTGAATTTCGGATTTCGTTTCGAGATGTCTGTCTTGTTGTGAGCTAAGGTTGAGCATTTGAGACCGGCCGGAGAGTTGCAACCTTTAACCGTTCCAGAGTGGGAATGGGAGCAGATCTCCATGAATTTCGTTGTGGTGTCTACCCAGGTCTAGACAGGGTGTGACTCCATTTGGTTGTTTGTTGTCCGGTTATGCTCAGTTTGCTCAGTTGTTCTTTGTTAAGTATGCGTTTGCACGAAGTTCCTTCATGCGTTGTAACCAATAGAGGCACCAAGTTCGCTTGCAGTTCTTGGCAGAAGCTTCAGGAAATCTTGGGTACTTGTTGAGCTTTAGTTCCGCTTTTTCAATCCGCAGGATGATGGTTTGTGAGAACGGGCTATACAGACTCTGGAGGATATGCTTATGCGTGCGTACTAATTGTTGTTGGGATCGTCACTTGCCATTGTTAGGGTTCTCCTTCGATAGCTGTTATCAATATACGTTCCAATTGGCAACCTTTAGGTTTTGTTTGTAAGTTGGTGTCGATCGCTAGTATGTTTTTATGACTCTGCGTGAGTAGGATTTTTGGACCCCAGCTACTCTAGAGACTTCGGAGATGATCCAATTGGTTCAGGTCAGGATGAGAGTAGCCCAGTTCAGACAGAGGTCTTATACCGACCGTGGTGGTCGCAGACTTGAGTTCACAGTGGGAGATTATGTATTCCTACGGATTTTCTGATGAATGACATGTTGATTTTTAGGAAACTGTACCAGGATTTTAGGTCCTTTTGAGATCTTCAAGCGAGTTAGTTCCGTTGCCTTTAATTTGGCACTTCCGCCCAGATTATTGAGTATTCACCCTTTATTCCTTGTGTCAATACTTTGCAAATTGTAGGGTTCCTAGGCACTCATACAAGGGTTTATAAGGCATCAACCATGCCCGGATAAAAATTTAGACGTGCCGAACAACCCAAAGACGGGATCTTTGCTAGATTATTAGGGTTACACATGCAAGTAAACATCTTTACAACTAAGAGTGAGGGATTACAACCATTGTAGATCGGTCCTTCACTTCATAAGCTCCTTGAAGTAGTCACTTCGCTGCGATCGTGGTTCTCCCGGACTCTTGCATGGCTTCACGAGGCAAAAGGAACGTCCTTGCTTGAAGTCTTCGAGGCCGAAGATGATCTATGTCGAGGGAATACGAACTCAAGCTTCTTCGTCACTAACTAGAGATTTAGTGAAACAAACACCCTAAAATAAAGTGCTAGTCTAGTAGAGCATGAGGAAATAGGAAGTGAGTACACCTTAGAATTATTTATCTCACTTTTATTTCTCACTTAATCAAAACCTAAAGAGCTTTTGAGCTCAAGGAAGAAGATGAACAAATAATGAGATGAGGATAATCATCAAGTGAGTGAGCTAACCATGGGTGAGTGAGTATCATATACTAACTCATGTAGAGACATAACCATAGCTAATTCTAATGGTTGGGTTAACTAAATATCTTAAGTAAAACAAATTGAGTTGAATTTGTCAAAGCACTAAAAAGCTTCTACAAACTTCATGCACTTAACAAAAATCAACCAATTTAGATTTACTTTAAATATAAAAACCCCTCCACTAAAATTAGAATGGTGTATGTCTTATACACCCATGTTATGTGTATCAACAACAATGATACAAAAAGATAACACATTTTAATATATATCACATATATATTAAAGTTGTGCACATGTGAGAAAAATCCTTAAGTGAACAAATGTTAGTTAATGTAAATTAGTATATCATATATACAATTATACACTAAATTATTAAATCAATACTTGACTTAATAATCCGGTCATATCACATATAACCGACTAACATCCAATGTATCGATTTATCGAATCAACACTTGATTCGATAACCAGGCTATATCACATATAACCGACCGATACAAAAAGTCGCGAGAATAGAATACGGTATCACATACACGCATTATTCTCGGTCCCGCACATATCACATACGTGCTCCTATTTCGTTTTGCCTGAGCCAGTAAAATCTCTATGTAGGACTCTAAAGACTCGTCAATACGCCGGCAGTAGGTGATGATCACATCAAGCACCCACAAGCCGTCAGCGGTACTAGCTGGACGTAACGGCTACCCGGGTATTGAGCGATCAGAAGATCAGCAAGCAAGCCCGCTCCAACTCCTGTAAAATCCTGACGGTAACACTTCCCGTACAGTCCGGTCTCTTCGTCTGATATGCCGCATATCAAGTCTAGGGGTGGTAAACGTCAGACCCCAATAACCGATAAGTCATGCCGATGTGAGGCTCATAACTGGTCGAGAAACTACTGGCAACACTTACCAGTAAATCTCTAAAATAGCCCTAGCCAGGTACTTCCCTGTTATGGCCAATCGAGCACAGCGCAACATCAACTCCCAATACCGGGAGATACGAAACCCCTCCTATCGCTCACCGCCTCCATATGACTCGAGACTGTACCCAAAAACCACCGTTTTGCACGCACTCTTGGACGTGGTAATGAGGAAATCAAAGCACGGTGGGAATCACACAAGACACTATGACGATCTCGGGTCTACAGACTAACCTGTACAAGTGTCACCAGAGAACTGCCATCTGACGTGAGGTATAATACCATCTGGGAGTTCTCGGCGAGTCCGTCCAGTGTACCTAGTCTCCACTGAGCACCCGTATACCATCTCTGATGTCAAACACCAATAGATATGGGATCATCCATCGCCCATCTCATGGGTCGAGAAGCGTATACGCTAGTCTACTCTAGTATATCGATGCCCTGTCTCGATACACCCACGACTAGGAACATTAAAGGATGAACTTATGGACTACCATGGCCCCACTAGTATGATCTGCATCATAGTTCTGGTAGTCAAGTACATATCCTAAGGGCTTTACCAACATGTAACAATAAGACAGTATCAAGAGACAAGTATACATGTTAAGATAAAGACCAACCAGATAGCATATTATCATATCGAGCAAGAAAGTCCTCTCTATATATGTCCAAGCATCCAACAATATACATCATCTGTACAATACTGGCCTCCAGGGCATACATACAACTAACAATCTTCCACTTGCACTAGGGCCAGCCGCTGTGGTATCGCATACCAAGCATCCCGAAGAGTCTCTCAAACTGTATCTGGGGAATGGCCTTCGTGAGTGGATCCGCTGTGTTTTTCTTCGTGTCAACCCTCCTGACCTCGATCTCCCGGCGATCAACTATCTTCCGGATCAGGTGATACCGCCTCAGAATATGCCTGGATAGCTCATGGGACCTGGGTTCCTTGGCCAAACCTACCGCTCCATTATTATCATAATACAAAGGTATTGGATGCTCAATGGATGGAACCACACCAAGTTCAGTAATGAACTTCTTGATCCAGACAGCCTCTTTGGCAGCATCGTTGGCAGCGATGTATTCAGCCTCCATCGTCGAGTCTGCCACGGTTTCCTGCTTGGAACTCTTCCAGCTTACCGCCCCTCCGTAAAGGGTAAAGACAAATCCCGAGTGCGACTTAGAGTCGTCCTTATCACTCTGGAAGCTCGAATCGGTAAAGGACTCTACTTGGAGTTCTCCGTTACCATACATCAAGAGCATCTCTTTAGTCCTTCACAAGTACTTGAGAATTCTCTTCACAGCTGTCCAGTGACTCTCTCCAGGATCAGCTTGATACTTACTCACTATACTTAGTAAGTGTGCTACATCAGGTCTGGTACATAGCATCGCGTACATGATAGAGCCTACTGCCGAAGCATAGGGTATCCCTTGCATGCGAGCTCTCTCCAAATCAGTCTTGGGAGACATCTCTTTGGAGAGAGTGAGCCCTGAGATCGTGGGTAAAAGCCCACGTTTGGACTCTTCCATACTAAACAGCTTTAGTATGGTGTCAATGTACCTGGATTAGGACAATCCCAGTATCCGTTTGGATCTATCTCTATAGATCTTAATCCCCAAGATGTAGGAGGCATCCCCTAGATCTTTCATTGAGAATCTTTGTGATAAGAAGAGCTTGACCGATTGCAGAATAGGAATGTCATTTCCTATCAAGAGTATGTCGTCCACGTACAATACGAGGAAGACAACCTTACTCTCTGCCACCTTCTCGTAGATACAAGGTTCATCTACGTTTTTGACGAAATCAATCTTTTTGATAATGACGTCATAGCAGATGTTCCAACTCCACAATGCTTGCTTTAATCCATAAATGGATTTAAGCAGCTTGCACACCTTCCCGCTGCTCCCACTGGCTACGAAGCCCTCGGCTGAGTCATGTACACGCTCTCTTCTAAATCGTCGTTTAGAAAGGCGGTCTTAACATCCATTTGCCAGATTTCGTAGTCATGATATGCAGCGATGACAAGCATGATCCGGATGGATTTAAGCATAGCCACTGGAGAAAAGGTTTCGTCATAGTCCACACCTGGTGTTTGACGAAAACCCTTTGCAACAAGTCTAGCTTTGAAAGTCTCCACTTTCCCATCTACACCAAGTTTTTTCTTGAAGATCCACTTGCTCCCAATGGGTTTTACCCCTTCAGAAGCATCTTCCAAAGTCCATACTTTGTTAGTGTACATTAATTCCATCTCGGACCGCATTGAATCCAGCCATTTCACTGAGTCAGCACTCGTGATGGCCTGCTCGAAGCTAGTTGGGTCATCATCCTCCATGATGCAATCCTCGCTCGCACCATCCATGAGAAAACCGTAGTATCTCTCAGGTGGGTGAGGAACCCTACTAGATCGGCGGAGTGGCTGGGGTTCATCGGGTACTACTGAATCCTCTGGTTCCACCAGATCTTCTGTTGCAGCTTTTGTAGCTGGAACCTCTTCCAGTTCTACCTCATTACCACTAATCTCTTTTGCTTGAAATTCCTTTTCTAAAAAGGTGGCATGCCGAGAAACAGTCACCCTTTGTTCCTCAGTGTGGTAGAAGATATACCCTTGTGAATTCTTGGGATATCCTATAAATTTTCATAGAACAGACCGTGCCTCGAGTTTGTCTGGATTTTATCATTTGACATAGGCTGGACAACCCCATATCTTAACATAATTAAGACATGGTCTCTTCCCTTTCCATATCTCATATGCAGTGGTAGGCACAGATTTGGTGGGGGCCATATTCAATAGATGTATGGCTGTCTCTAGCGCATACCCCAAGAAGGAAATAGGTAACTCAGCTGTGCTCATCATAGAGCGCACCATATCCAATAGGGTGCGGTTCCTCCGTTCTGATACACCGTTGTGCTGTGGTGTATATGGAGGAGTCAGCTGAGAGAGAATCCCATTCTTTTTTAGGAAGTCCAGGAATTCATTGCTCAAGTATTCACCTCCTCGATCAGATCGAAGGATTTTAATACTTTTCCCGGTTTGGTTCTCGACTTCTTGTTTATATTCTCTAAATTTCTCAAAATCTTCAGACTTGCGTTTTATCAAGAACACTTGTCCGTATCTTGAGAGATCGTCAGTGAATGTAATGAAGTACGAAGAACCATCCCTGGCATGTATAGACATGGGACCACATACATCGCTATGTATTAGTCCCAAGAGTTCGGTAACTCTTTCTCCGTGTCCCGTAAACGGAGTTTTGGTCATCTTGCCTTTGAGACATGACTGGCAAGTGTCATAAGATGAAAATTCGAACGGTTTCAAATATCCATCCTTATGCAACTTAGCTAGCCATGTCGCATTTATATGACCAAGTCTACAATGCCACAAGAAGGATTCGTTCATTTCTGAACTCTGCCTCTTTTGTGTGTTTGTTAGGCTCAGAACTATTGATTGATTTAGAACATAAATGCCATTGCACAACGTGCCTGATCCAACCAACTTTTGGTTCAGGAAAATGTTCATAACATTATCCTGTAATACAAAATTATACCCCTCTTTACTCAATAAAGAAACCGATATAATGTTGCATATCAGGTTTGGCATGTAATAGCATTCGTTCAGAATCAATGTATTACCAGTTGGTAATACAAGGTGATATTCCCCGACGGTTCTAGCTGCAACAATTGCACCATTTCCAACCCTTATGTCTTTATCACCTTCTCCAAGTTCTTTACCTTTCCTCAGCCCATGTAACTAATTACATATATGGGATCCTGACCCGGTATATAATACCCAGGACATAGAGCAAATGGAGAAACAGTTCTCTGTAACGAACACACCCGAAGAAAATGCATCAACATGTACTTTCTTCAATCGGGTGGCATGGGAATCCTGGTATTTCCCTATATCCTGCTCAGTCATATAACACTTATAAGATAGAACAGAACCAACGTTCCCCAGCACAGTATAACATGCGGGTTCGGTCAATACATCCATATTATTATCTTGATTAAGGCATGATATAGTCGCTACCTAGAGAGAGAAAGAAGAAAAAACTTTAGCGTATGCTCTTGCAAGATCAGATTGGTTATCTGATCAGGATGGCTCCCACTGTTTTTATCAAATCTTCTTTCAAACCCTAAAAGGAAAGACTAGCCGGGATTAATTACATCCAACAATTTCGCCAATCTTTCAGCCAGGCCATTGTCGGTACTTTGAGGGAGGTTCCCCGTGCTTTCGCACGGACCTAATTAAAGTAAACCTCATTTTCCCAGAGGCGTAACCCCGTTGACACCTTTCTAGACACCTACTTGATCGGCTAATTGTCCTGTGTAAAACTCTCCCAGGAGTAACAATTACTCACAGTGGGTCTCGGGATCCAACTATCTCATAGAAAGTATGCAATCTCATTGCAAATTTCAACGCTTGAAATTCCCGATAATATTTTGCCCCTAACGTGCTATGACCTTGACGAAAGCCAACAAACCATAGCCCGCTAGTCAAGTTCAACCCATACATTTCTTGACTGAATTAAACCCACCAACACGACCCTTGACGAATGCCAACAAAGCCGTACGACTACCCTAATCCAATCGCATCATATGGAGCAGATAAGAATCATATAGCTACCGCACACTACACCTTGACGAAAGCCAACAAATGCAGCACGAATACTATATACAACTTATCTGAAATTATGGAAGGCTACGACAGGTTTTTCTAAAAACCAATTGCGTAATGAACTTGATATCGTTGTAGAATCGAGTGAATTTTGAAATGGAGTGATTTTGAGGCTTTCATTAGTTTTGCTAAAGAGGTCACTCCTGGTGAAGGGATCTCGGCTCTTTCCTTATGGAATAAGGTGCAGAATAAATCATATATATTGCTATGCAAAGCCAAAACTCCAAAAGCAATCAAAAGACAAACCGAGTGTTGTAGTATCTGCCAGTTTTGCTAAAGAGGTCACTCCCGGTGAAGGGATCTCGGCTCTTTCCTCATCGAATAAGGTGCAGGATATATCATATATATCGCTATGCAAAGCAAAAACTGTAGCTACCCTTTTTGAAAAATTTGATTCTAAAACATCTTTTAGGTTTCTTTTCTTTCATTAATCATATTAATGAAGTCCCATCATTTAATTCACCTAAACATCACAGATAAATACGACGTACACTTATGTCATCCGCATTCGCCTCGATGTCCCCTCGTGCACCGTTAGGTTAGGTAACTAACGGCAGAGCGGGGCAGGGCTAGCGCGGATGTAAAACATAAGTAACGTCTATATAATATATCATATATACTATATACAGTATCCATCTCAACATATCGAATGATCACATCACAGATATCGCAGCAGAAGAATCATATGAAATAATGGATATAATATGAGGTCCGTTTTTTATTTTGAGCTTGTATAAAACATGGATTCCACGGTCGCGATGAATAGCCAAACCCACACCCTTAGACCCCTACGAGAGCGGCAAGCAACCCTACCAATTCTAGAGTTAGGAGACCCGGACTCGACTCCTCGAGTTGGTCTCCCACTGGACTCTAGAACCCGGTTACTTGTGCTCTCCTCCTTGGGTCTACCTAATGCGGAAAAGTAAATAATATACAATGGTGACATCATCCTCATCCCGGAAGTGCCCTAATAAAAGAATATTATATACAATGAATTTTACATGAATGAAAATAAAAACCCTCATCTCACATAAAACCCCCGGCTATTCAGAACACGACGATCCAATATAACATATCACAGCAACACATAAAATCTCATATTATCAATGTAAGCAAGCATGTGTATCCCGACTGTCGTTGATGTATAGCAACGAAGTCGGCGATACATCACATACTACGCTTACGGTCACAGAAAAGAAAGTGTAAAACTACAACATTTGGAATCCACAATCTCTTTAAACATCGTAAATCCGAAATATCACATACTTCGCATTTCATGCCTAACTATATGAATTCCACATATTGTATCACATTCCAGATAAATAGACAGTATTAAAATTTTCGATCGAATAATCAAATACCCAAGATTTCCTAAATAGCTCAACACTTGAGCGGAGTCCAAAAATCCCAGAATACGTCACAGTACCGATGGTCCAGCCGTAGAAGGGTCAAGCCAACGCCTCACATGTGGCACGCCGTACTGCCCCAAACCCTAAGGTTTAGAGGCGGTTCAGACTGTCACATAATCGAGTTAAGGTTTGTGTTCTTCTAGAGGGTCCATCACGTTACTTGCACGTTTTTCCGAAAGATTTAAACTCAAGAAAAATTCAACAATTGAAAGTTTTTCGTGTCGGGAAAAAGTAAGTTAATGATATCCGTTCGAACATTTTAATACTTTCTAAATTATCCGGAAAACAGGACGAAATTAAACTTTCCGATCGAATCAATGAATTCAAAATAATCCCCTGAACACTCAACACTTGAGTCAGATTAAAAATACCCAGAAATATGCTACAAGCACTTACGGATATTACCCTGAAGACACGTGTCCAAAATGCCAAAGTTCGGCCGCGGAACCGCCGCAGGAAGTAGGTTCCTGCGGCGGTTCCGCGGCGACTTCATGGTATTTTGGGCTCGTATTTCATGGTAATCCTTAGAATTCCCTGCTGATTTTTTTGAGTATTTTTAATACAGAAAAAATCACATTTTTACAAAATTTCCAGAAATAGGGTCTATTTCGATGTATCGAGGTTCGATCGGAGTTTTAACTTCGTATACACGTCGCCTAATGCTCTAGCTAGGCTCTGATACCATTGTAGGGTTCCTAGGCACTCATACAAGGGTTTATAAGGCATCAACCATGCCCAGATAAAAATTTAGACGTGCCGAACAACCCAAAGACGGGATCTTTACTAGATTATTAGGGTTACACATGCAAGTTAATATCTTTACAACTAAGAGTGAGGGATTACAACCTTTGTAGATCGGTCCTACACTTCATAAGCTCCTTGAAGTAGTCCCTTCGCTGCGATCGTGGTTCTCCCGGACACTTGCATGGCTTCACGAGGCAAAAGGAACGTCCTTGCTTGAAGTCTTCGAGGCCGAAGATAATCTACGTCGAGGGAATACGAACTCAAGCTTCTTCATCACTAACTAGAGATTTAGTGAAGCAAACACCCTAAACTAAAGTGTTAGCCTAGTAGAGGATGAGCTTAGAATTATTTATCTCACTTTTATTTCTCACTTAATCAAAACCTAGAGAGCTTTTGAGCTCAAGAAAGAAGATGAACAAATAATGAGATGAGGATAATCATCAAGTGAGTGAGCTAACCATGGGTGAGTGAGTATCATATAGTAACTCATGTAGAGACATAACTATGGCTAATTCTAATGGTTGGGTTAACTAAATATCTTAAGTAAAACAAATTGAGTTGAATTTGTCAAAGCACTAAAAAGCTTCTACAAGCTTCATGCACTTAACAAAAATCAACCAATTTAGATTTACTTTAAATATAAAAACTCCTCCACTAAAATTAGAATGGTGTATGTCTTATACACCCATGTTATGTGTATCAACAACAATGATACAAAAAGATAACACATTTTAATATATATCACATATATATTAAAGTTGTGCACATGTGAGAAAAATCCTTAAGTGAACAAATGTTAGTTAATGTAAATTAGTATATCATATATACAATTATACACTAAATTATTAATCAATACTTGACTTAATAATCCGGTCATATCAAATATAACCGACTAACATCCAATGTATCGACTTATCGAATCAACACTTGATTCGATAACCCGGCTATATCACATATAACCGACCGATACAAAAAGTCGCGAGAATAGAATACGGTATCACATACACGCATTATTCTCGGTCCCGCACATATCACATACGTGCTCCTATTTCGTTTTGCCTGAGCCAGTAAAATCTCTATGTAGGACTCTAAAGACTCGTCAATACGCCGGCAGTAGGTGATGATCACATCAAGCACCCACAAGCCGTCAGCGGTTATAACTGGACGTAACGGCTACCCGGGTATTGAGCGATCAGAAGATCATCAAGAAAGCCCGCTCCAACTCCTGTAAAATCCTGACGGTAACACTTCCCGTACAGTCCGGTCTCCTCATCTGATATGTCGCACATCAAGTCTAGGGGTGGTAAACGTCAGACCCCAATAACCGATAAGTCATGCCGATGTGAGGCTCATAACTGGTCGAGAAACTACTGGTAACACTTACCAGTAAATCTCTAAAATAGCCCTGGCCAGGTACTTCCCTGTTATGGCCAATTGAGCACAATGCAACATCAACTCCCAATACCGGGAGAGACGAAACCCCTCCTATCGCTCACCGCCTCCATGTGACTCGGGATTGTATCCAAAAACCACCATTTTGCATGCCCACTTGGATGTGGTAAGGTGGAAATCAAAGCACGGTGGGAATCACACAAGACACTATGACGACCTCTGGTCTACAGACTAACCTGTACAAGTGTCACCAGAGAACTGCCATCTAACGTGAGGCATAATACCATCTGGGAGTTCTCGGCGAGTCCGTCCAGTGTACCCAGTCTCCACTGAGCACCCGTATACCATCTCTGATGTCAAACACCAATGGATATGGGATCATCCATCGCCCATCTCATGGGTCGAGAAGCGTATACGCTAGTCTACTCTAGTATATCGATGCCCTGTCTCGATATACCCATGACTAGGAAAATTAAAGGATGAACTTATGGACTACCATGGCCCCACTAGTATGATTTGCATCATAGTCCTGGTAGTCAAGTACACATCCTAAGGGCTTTACCAACATGTAACTATAAGACAGTATCAAGAGACAAGTATACATGTTAAGATAAAGAGCAACAAGATAGCATACTATCATATCGAGCAAGAAAGTTCTCTATATATATGTCTATGCATCCAACAATATACATCATCTGTACAATACTGGCCTCTACGGCATACATACAACCAACACAAATACCTTCATGACCTTTCTCACATGATTCAGCACCAGACCATTTAGCTTGGTCCCGATATTTTCGTTCACTGGCAGCCAATTGTATTAGTGGTTCGGCTGGTGGAGAAACTTCGGTCAAAGGGTCTTGCCATCTGTGGAGGGTTTTCTTGGGCGTAGCCGTATAGTGAGGAGATCACTTAGGAAGCCGCGAGCGAGATTTAGGAGTTTTGTACTCTTCTCCTTGAAGGTTCGCTTAGTGAGAAATTTAAATTCGGGGACGAATTTTTATAAGGGGGGAGATAGTAACGCCTTAGATTTCGATTAGTGTTAGTTTAGACGATAGTGTGGGTTTTTGGTAAAAAGTTTACCAGTTTGGGTTCCTCATATTTTATAACATTTAATTAATAATTTATTTTTATTTGTTATGGCATGCACACACATGTGCATGTTTATGTGAGGGTGTGTTTATGTAATCTAGGTTAGTGACCATGACACTTAACCTAATCTAATCCTTTGCTTTAATCCATTCCTAATTCTTTACTTTACCTTAACCCTAATCCTAGATATTTTGGGTGAGATATTTACCTTGGGTTTTGTTTGAGAGAAGAGGTGGCATGGTGAGTAGTGTGAATGCATTAATGGTGAGTTATTGCAAGGTGCACTCACCTCTTACACTCACCTCTCTCTTTCTCTTTATCTTTTCCTTCTCTCTTTCTCTCACACTTATTCCCTTCTCATTTTCTTCATCTCTCTCTTATCTAAACTGAACACTTGCTAATCCTTCACTAAATCTACCGAAAACTTCATCAAAACTGAAAAAAATCACATCTTTTACCTTGATTTGCCTCTTGGATGCCTAAGAGCTTGGAAAGCTAGGATCTTTGAGTTCTTTTGGTTAGGTAATGATCTCTTTCTTTTAGTTAAGTGTTTTTTTTTTGTGTAGCGTAGCTTATTACTTTCAGTTTAGAACGTGTATAGTTTCGTTTCGTGCAAATATAGTATTTTTAGTGTAGTTTTGGGGTCTCGGATGATCTGCTATCAAACCAGGTATTTGTTGCAAAAGTTCCCATCACAGTGACCTAATGTAGTGACCTAGAACCTACCCTCAAAATACGAGCCCATTCCCTTATGTTATGGCCGCAAATTAATTGCTTCTGGCCGCAAATTGCGGCCAGACTAGGGAGTTGGGGTTTGGGTTTTGGTGTAGGGGTCTCTAGGGTTGTGTGTGGTCTCATGGTACTTGCAACTTTTACAGATTGTTGGTATAGCAAAATCTGGGATCACTGCTTGTTTTCTTGTGTTTCGTTTCACGCGTTACGTTATTCGATACACTTCGTGTTCTGTGTTCTGTTACTCTGAGTTGGTTTCGTTGTGTCGCTATGCACGTTAGCTACAATACGAACACTTGAGAGTAAGTTTTGTGCTGTCGCGTTGGTCAGCGTAGTTTGTACATGTTTCGGGTCTATTGCTAATATATACTTGTTTTATTGTTTTATGTTTTAGGTCCGCAGGCGGGGACTTCAGACGCTACGAAGAAAGGGAAACAGGTGGTAGGCTTTACTTAGCCAGGAGCGTTGGTGAGTAGATTTAACATTTACAGGGGAATCGCCCGCATGGCGTTATGCGTCTGTGCTAGGGATGATATGATATTAGTCACATATTCTATTGCATATATAGATGTTGCGCATACACTTCATTGCATATTTACTTGTTGTGATTGGACGTGTACCCTTAGGACACTGCACTGTTATTGACGGCTCATGTTGCACGAGCACTGATTTTATGCCACTCACACCGTCAATAATTTCCATGACACGCACAACACCTATACATATGTGATATTGTATTGTTTAGGGATATTGAGACATGATCCTTATTTTTCTTCGTGCATATGACATATAGCATACATGTATACCTACATGCTTACACATATGCCTTGGCATGCTTACACATATGCCTTGGCATGCTTATATGCTAGTTACCTGTATACCTTTATGGTATTGTACCATTAGTGATAGATATACCCACATATGAGACATAGCTACATGTACATCTTGCATAAAGACTTACACTTATACCTCGGGGGTATATTACATCATTACTAATAGGTAGATACATATACCTTGCTATACTTACATGTTTACACATATATCTGGTTATAGCTACATGTTCACCTTTATTTGATGTTATATAAACTTAGAGAAATTTGGAACCGCGTGATATATATATTAACTTGTTGCAGTTAATTAGCGGCTTTTCCTTTATATGCTCACATTACAGTTTTATGTTGCATATATTATATTCATGGATTTTCGCATTGAGATATGGATTTTTCATGATGTTTTCTGGATTTGAGGACCGTGGTAGTTTCATGAAATTATGCATTATTTGAAAAACCCGGTTTCTCTTGATATGATATTTCAGCAGCCACCATGAGTTTTATCGGTTCTGATATATATACCCCATGCGAGGAGGGGTCGGGGGCCGTGTGAGGGTACATAGTAGGGCCCGGAGGTACCCCGGGGCGAGAAAGATATGTCGATGTACCACGCCGATGAGCCTGACAAGGGAACCATACCTACCGGTGACAGTACCTATGACTCGGCGGTTATCATGGGGATACCGACGGGAGTCATGTACGTATGGATACGTCGAAAGGCGAGGGTCGAAGCTGGGCACTCGGGTTTTTGGGATAGCGTATGATACGTACCTATCAGGGGGCCAGTCGTGGTGACAGCACCAGATATATCAGTATTTATGTGTCAATGCTTGACACTTGGTTTGATGATATTTTTACTCCTAAGTATATATAACAGTGGAATGAGACGTTGTTATATATATAAATATATATATATATATATATTAGTGGAAAGGGACGCTAATATATATGTATACATATCAATTTATATACATTATCATATTGATTCATGCAAATATACTTATTCAGGATATATGAGATTCACTTGATATTGGATACAGGATATATGAGATTTACTTGATATTGTACACTCAGGATATATGAGATTTACTTGATATTGCACATTCAGGATATATGAGACTTACATGATATGAGAGCCAATTTAGGGGCCGATTTGAGGAAATTAGGATTTGGATTGTCTTAATGGACTTTGGTCCTACCACGAGGTTAAGATTCCGTGGGAATGACATGTTTTATCCCATACTCCGCATTTATTGTTTATGCACTGCTTCATGTATTAGTAGTTCCTGATAGAGTACCTTCCAGGACTGTTGCATACATATTGTCATATTATTGTTCATGTATTAGTAGTACCTGATAGAGTACCTTCCATGACTGTTGCATACATATTGTCATATTATTGTTCATGTATTAGTTGTACCTGCTAGAGTACCTTTCATGACTATTGCATACATATGACCATTTATTGATATCAGCTTGCATGCATTAGATTCGCGTTGTACGTGCATACTTTCGATTACCTGCATATGTTATTTACTATTCACGAGTTGGCAACTCACCCACGTTGTGCCACAGTGTTTTACAGGTTGTTTCTCAGAGTAATCAGAGGCAGGGCTATTTTTATATCTATCGTATCATATTTTGCAGCGGATACCGCTACGGCTGACTGTATGCAGTTGCTTAGGTGGGTTTTGCGGTTATCCGATGTTCTTTATTGTATATTCGTTGTATCCTGCACTCTCCATCTACCATTATCTTGTATGACTTAGAGACTGGATGTGAGGACGATATTGTATATTATTTTGTGACTTGGAGGTCTTTTATGCAGTTTTATTTATATCGTCTTTTATGTCTTTGCTACGGCGTCGTATATCTGTTTTGGTGGTTGTTTTCCGCCTTTGGGCGTGTTTTTGCTCCCGTTTGGGGATGCTTTACTTATATTTTTGTTGTACCCATTTTTGGGGCTGGTTTTTACAAAAGAGGTGCTGCCAAAATTTTTAAGAAAGAAAAGTTGGACTTTAAAGAATTTGGGTTGAGATTTCAAAAGTTTTAAAAATGTTCTTATTTCTTAATACTTTTGATGGTTTAGATTGCTGGGTTTTTGTCTTACGTAAATTGCATTACGCCTGTAGACGTTGCGTAGTTTAAGGACCGTCACGGGCCAATTTTCGGGTCATGAGAGTCTCCCACTGTTTTTATCAAATCTTCCTTAAAACCATAAAAGGTAAGATTAGCCAGGATTAATTACACCCTATAAGTTCTCCATTCGTTCGGCCAAGCAAGTATCGGTACTCCGATGGAGGTTCCCCGTGCTATCGCACGGACCTAATTAAAATAAACATCGTTTCCCTATATACATAACCCTGTTGACACCTTTCTAGACACCTATTAGATTAGCTAATTGTAAAGTGCAAAACTTTCCCAGGAGTAACTCTTACTCGCAGTGGGTATCGGGATCCAACTATCATATAGAAGGTATGCAATCTCATTGCAAATTTCTACACTTGAAATTCCCGATAATAGTTTTTACCCCTAGCCACTTATGTCCTTAACATAGTCAACAAATCATAAGCACTAGTCAAGTTCAACCCGTCATTTCTTGATTGGATTAAACCCATCCGCATGACCCTTAACATAGTAAACAAAGTCACAAGACTACCCTAATCCAACCGCATCATATGGTTACAGATAAGCACTAATTAGCTACCACACACTATGCCTTAACATAGTCAACAAACATAGCATGAATACTAAAATAACACTTATCTGAAATGACAGAGAGCTACGCAGGTTTTTAAGAAAACCATGAGCGTAATGAACTTGATATCGTTGTAGAATCTAGTGATTTTGAAAAGGAGTGTTTTTTAGGCTTTTCTAGCTTCGCTAAAGAGGTCACTCCCGGTGAAGGGATCTCGGCTCTTTCCTCATCGAATGAGGTGTTGGATATTCATGAATACCACTATGCAAAGCAAGAACTAGAAAAGCAATCAAAAAACAAAACCGAGTAGGTTGTAGCATTTACTAGTTTTTCTAAAGAGGTCACTCCCGGTGAAGGGATCTCAGCACTTTCCTCATCGAATGAGGTGATGGATATTCATCAAGGAATACCACTATGCAAAGCAAAAACTAGAGCTACCCTTTTTGAAAATTTGATTCTACAACATCTTTTGGTTTCTTTCTTTTCATTAATCTCATTAATGAAGTCCCATCATTTAATGTTTCCTAAACATTACAGAAAAATGAAACGAAAATAGAACATATGCTTATGCCATCCGCATTCACCACGGGGCCCCATCATGCACCGTTAGGTTACTTAACTACCGGCAGAGCGAGGGTTGGACTAGCGCAGGTGCAAAACATAAGCAACGTTTATTATATATCATATATATACTAGTGCATTCGTCTCACGCAGTTATATGATCAACATCTCAGAATCAAGCAGCAGAAGCAACATATGAAATATTGGATATACTAGGATGTCCGTGTTTTAAATTTAGCCAGTAATGTAAAACACGGATTCCACGTGTTAGTTATATGTATGCCCTAGAGGCCATTACTGTACATAGGATGTATATTGTAGTGGATGCTGGGACATATATAGGGAGGACTTTCTTGCTCGACATGATAGTATGCTATCTGGTTACTCTTTACCTTAACGTGTATACTGATTGTCTGTCCGTTACATGTTGGTAAAGCCCTTAGGATGAGTACTTGACTACCTGGACTATGATGCGGATCATACTAGTGGGGACATGGTAGTCCATAAGTACATCCTTCAAGGTCCCTAGTCGTGGGTGTATCGAGACAGGGCATCGATATACCTGAGTAGACTAGCGTATACCTTCTCGACCCATACAGATGGGCGATGGATGATTCCATATCCATTGGTGTTTGACATCAGGGATGATATACGGGTGCTCAGTGGAGACTGGGTACACTGGACGGACTCGCCGAGAACTCCCAGATGGTATTATACCTTACGTCAGATGGCAGTTCTCTGGTGACACTGGTACAGAGTAGTCTGTTGACCCGAGATCGTCATAGAGTCTTGTGTGGTTCCCACTGTGCTTTGATTTCCACCTTACCACGTCCAAGAGGGCGTGCAAAACGGTGGTTTTTGGGTACAGTCCCGAATCACATGGAGGCAATGAGCGATAGGAGGGGATTCGTCTCTCCCGGTATAGAGAGTTGATGTTGCGCTGTGTTCGATTGGCTATAACCGGAAATCCCTGACCAGGGTTGCTGAGATTTACTGGTAAGTGTTACCAGTAGTTTCTCGAATTGTTATAGACCTCATATCGACACGACTTATCGAGCTATTGGGGTCTGACGTTTACCACCCTTAGGCGAGATATGCGACATATCAGACGATCAGACCGGACTGTACGGTAAGTGTTACTGGTTGGATTCACAGGAGTGTGAGCGGGCTTGCTCGTCGATCTTCTGATAGCTCAATACCCGGGTGGCCGTTACGTTTAGCAGACCGCTTGCGGCTTGTGGGTGTTTGATATGATCTTCACCTGCTACCGGCGTATTGACGAGTCTTTAGAGTCCTACACAGAGGTTTCCTGGCTCAAGTGAAACGAAATAGGAGCGCATATGAGATATATGCGGGACCAAGAATAATGCGTGTATGTGATACCGTATTCTATTCTCGTGATGAATGTATCGATTGGTTGTATGCGATATAACCTAGTTATCGAATCAAGGATTGATTCAATAAGCCGATACATTGAATATTAGTCGGTCATATGCGATATGACCGGATCGTTAAATCAACTGTTGATTTAATGATTTAATGTATAATCATATATTTGATATATTAGTTTACATTAACTAATATTGGTTCACTTAAGATGTATTTCTCACTTGTTTGTGCACATTGTATATGTGATATATTTTTGTGCACAAGTTTGTATCATGTTTGATGATACATGTTAACTTGAGTGTATGTTTGATTAAACCTTGGTTAAGTAAATGGTTAGGGTTTTAATTAATTAATTTATTTATTTATTTATTCTTTTTGGAAAAGATAAAATGGTGGCTTTATTTTTCTTTCTTTGCTTGAACCTTCTTGAAGCTTCAAAGCATCTTTGAAAGTCCACCACTTTGTCTTCATCCTAAACCTAACCATTAAACCTAACCCTAGTTTATTCTCTACACTTGACCATGGTTGAGATATGATAAGAATCACCTTATTTTCTATTTTCCAATAATTCATATCATATCATCTTCTTCTTCTTCTTCTTCAAGAAGAAAAAGCTTGCTAGCTTCAATGGTGAATTGAGATAAAGAGTGAGAAATCCAAATCCAAAGTGAACCCACTTCCTATTTCTTCATCCTCTACCACTTGCCAAGTAGTATAGGGTGTTTTTCTTCGCAAGTTTCATGACTTGGTGAAGTTGGAGCTTGATCTTGTGTTGCCTCGACGTAGATCATCTTCGGCATCGAAGTCGGCGACCTAGCCCGCCCATTTCTCCGATGAAGCCGACGCTAGAGCCCGGGATCCGATGATCGCAGCGAGGGGACTTCATCACGGAGCCATGGAGGTGGAGGACCGGATCTACAAAGGTTGTATTTTCGGTTTACTCTTAGTTATGTTGTTAACTAGTTATCGTTTTCGCCTAAATTCTATTTAACGATCCGTATTAGGGTTTCTCGGCACTTGTAAAATTTGAAATTAGCATGGTTGATACCTTGTGAGACCTCATTAGTGTGCCTAGGAACCCTACTGTGGTATCAGAGACTAGCTAGATCCTTAGGCGATGTGTAGACGAAGTTAGAAGTCCGATCGAACCCGGAATTCCCCAATTATACCCTTCTCTGTACATTTTTACAAACTGTGGATTTTTCCAAATTAAAAATTCTCAGAAAATTATGCAGGAAAAACTAAGAATTACTGTGAAGTACAGATCCCTAATTCAACAATTTGACCGCGGAACCGCGGCCAAACCAGGGGTTTTGCTGCGGTTCCGCGGCCAAAATTGTGACCTAGTCCCTAAAATTTCATGTAATTATTCTTAGGTCCTTTCTTGTTAATTTTTTCTGTGAATATTTTAATTCCACTCAAGTTTTGAGTTTTCTAGGGTTTTATTGGGAACTCGTTAATTTGATCGGATAATTTAACTTCGTTTAAGTTTTTCCGGATATTTTAGAAACTGTTAAAAAGTTCGACCGGATATAAATACCGACTTTTTCCCCTGCCGGGAAATTTCCAAGTGTTGGATCTTTTCGTAGTTTAAAGAACGTTCAAAATAGTCAAGTAACGCGATGGTCCCTCTAGAAGACAACAAACCTTAACTCGATTATGTGACCGTCTTGAACTGCCATTTGAACCTTAGGGTTTGGGGCAGTACGGCGTGCCATATGTGAGGCGTTGGCTTGACCCTTCTACGGCTGGACCGTTGGTACTGAGGCATGAACTGAATGTTTTTAAACTTGTTTCATGTGTTGAGCTGTTTTGGGAAAACTTGGGTGTTTGAATGTTCGATCGGAAAGTTTAACATTTCATATTTATCTGGAATGTGATACAATAATTGGAATTCACAAGTAGTTATGAGATAACTAATACGAATGTTATAAGCACGGCACTTTAGTCTCAGTTGATCGGTTGGCACGGAATTTTGATGTGATCAAAAGTCCGTCGCAATCACGTAGTGTACGCGGAAATTCGCCGATAAACTTAATAGACAGCTACACCCCTTAGCCCCGACCAAGTGACTGTAGGAGAACCCCGTCGCCGAAAGCATCCGTTCGGGTGCTCGCGATAGCGGTGTTCTGCCTTGGTGCACTTCGTCGACGGTATCGGGGGTGCGGCCGTCTACTAAAGTTTGCGACGAGCATTCGATCAGAATGTCGGGAATCTTGTTGAAATGCCCGACTTGATATTGAAAAGTGTTTTCGATAATGAGACTAAAATGCGGGGTTTATAATTGTTAGGCATGTGATGTCTAAGGAATTCATTTGATTAGGCATGCGATGTCTAAGCAGGTTGCGGATTCCAACTGTTGTAGTTTTACACTTTCTTTTCTGTGACCGTAAGTGTAATATGTGATATCGCTGGTTTCGTTACTATATGTCAACGACAATTGGGATACGCAAATTTACTTACGTTGATGACATGTGATGTTATGTGTTGCTGGATATGTTATATTGGATCGTCGTGTTTGAATAGCCAGGGGGTTTTTCTGTGAGATGAGTGTTTCTCTTTTTCATTCATGTAAAAACTTGTATGTAATATTCTTTTATTGGGACACTTCCAGGTTGTGGAAGATGTCACCTTTTGTATATTATTTACTTTTCCGCACTAGGATAGACCCAAGGAGGGGAGCACAAGTAACCGGGTTCTGCAGTCCAGTGGGAGACCAACTCGAGGAGTCGAGTCCGGGTCTCCTAACTCTAGAATTGGTAGGGTGGCTTGCCGCTCTCGTAGTGGTCTAGGGGTGTGGGTTTGGCTTTTCATCGCGACCGTGGAATCCGTGTTTTATACTGGCTCATATTGAAAACACGAACGTCCTAGTATATCAAATATTTCATATGATTCTTCTGCTGCGATATCTGTGATGTGATCATTTGATATGTTCTGTGATAAATACTGTATATAGTATATATGATATATTATATAAGCATTACTTATGTTTTACACCCGCGCTAGCCCTGCCCCGCTCTGTCGTTAGTTACCTAACCTAACGGTGCACGAGGGGACATCGAGGCGAATGCGGATGGCATAAGTGTACGTCGTATTTATCTGTGATGTTTAGGTACTTAAATGATGGGACTTCATTAATGTGATTAATGAAAGAAAAGAAACCTAAAGATGTTGTAGAATCGAATTTCAAAAATAAATAAAAAAAAAGTAGCTACAGTTCTTGCTTTGCACAGCGATATATGATATATCCTTCACCTTATTCGATAAGGAAAGGACCGAGATCCCTTCACCGGGAGTGACTCTTTTAGCAATAACTGGCAGATGCTACACACTCGGTTTGTCTTTTGATTGCTTTTAAGAGTTTTTGCTTTGCACAGTGATATATATGATATATCCCGCACCTCATTCGACGAGGAAAGGGCCGACGATCCCTTCACCGGGAGTGACCCCTTTAGCAAAACTAGAAAAGCCTAAAAAACACTCCATTTCAAAATTCGTTCGATTCTACAACGATATCAAGTTCATTACGCAATAGGTTTTCAGAAAAACCTGTCGTAGCCCTCCGTCATTTCAGATAAGTACTAGTTAGTATTCGTGCTGCGGTAGTTTGGCATGCGTCAAGGCGTAGTGTACGGTAGCTAACTAGTGCTTATCTGCTAGCATATGATGCGATTGGATTAGGGTATTCGTACGGCGTTGTTTGGCATGCGTCAAGGGTCGTGCGGGTGGGTTTAATTCAATCAAGAAATGTATGGGTTGAACTTGACTAGCGGACTATGGGTTGTTTGGCATGCGTCAAGGTCATAGCACGCTAGGGGCAAAAATATTATCGGGGATTTCAAGTGTTGAAATTTGCAATGAGATTGCATACCTTCTATGAGATAGTTGGATCCCGATACCCGCTGCGAGTAATTGTTACTCCTGGGAGAGTTTTACACATTACAATTAGCCGATCAAGTAGGTGTCTAGAAAGGTGTCAACGGGGTTACGCCTCTGGAAAAACAAGGTTTACATTAATTAGGTTCGTGGGAAAGCACGAGGGACCTCCCTCAAAGTACCGACACTGGCCTGGCTGAAAGATTGGCGAACTTGTAGTGTGTAATTAATCCCGGCTAGTCTTTCCTTTTAGGGTTTGAAGGAAGATTTGATAAAAACAGTGGGAGCCATCCTGATTAGATAAAATAATAACCAATCTATTCTTGCAAGAGCGCACGATGAGTGTTTTCTTCTCTCTCTCTCCAGGTAGCGACCATATCACGCCTTAATCAAGATAATAATACGGATATTTGACCGAATCCGCTTGTTATACTGAGCTGGGGAACGTTGGTACCGCTCCAACTTATAATTGTTATAAGACAGAGCAGGAAATTGGGGAATACCAGAATTTCCGTGCCGCCCAAACGAAGAAAGTGCATATGATGCATCTCCTTCGGGTGTGTTCATTACAAAGAACTGTTTCTCTGTATCCTCTACATCCTGGGTATTTGATACCAGATCAGGATCCCAGATATGTAATCTGTTACATAGGGCTACAGAAAGGTAGAGAACTGAGAACGGGTGATAAGTTTCGTGAGGCAGAAAACGGGGCAAGTGTTGCAGCCAAGTCTGTTAGTCACTGTCACCCTGTATTCCAAATACATTGATTCTGAACGAATGTTATTAGATACCGAACCTGATATACAAAATCATATCAGTCTCTTTATTAGTAAATAAATGATAAAATTTTGTATTGTTGGATAATGTTTTGAACATTTCCTATATCAAAAGTTGATCGATTCAGGCACGTTATCTAAAAGCATTGATGTTCTAAATCAAACTACAGTTCTTAGCATATAGAATACACACAAGAGGAAGAGTTCAGAAATGAACGAATCCTACTTGAGGTATTATAGACTAGGTCATATCAATGCGACCCGACTAGCTAAAGTTACATAAAGATGCATATTTAAATCAGTTTGAATTTACATCTTATGAAACTTGCCAGTCATGTCACAAAGATAAGATGACCATAGCTCCGTTTACTGGAAACAGAGAAAGAGTTAGTAAACTCTTAGGATTGATATATGTTGATGTATGTAAGGTCCCCTGTCTACATATGCCAAGACCGGTTCTTTATACTTCATTACATTCTCTGATGATCTCTCAAGATTCAGTCATATGTTCCTGTTGAAACACAAGTCCGAACCTTTTGAGATATTCACAGAATATAAGTTAGAAGTAGAGAACCAATACGGGTATAAGTATTATCTCCTTTGATGAGATCAAGGAGGAGAATACTTGTGCATAGAATTCCTGAACTATTCTAAAGGAGAATGAGATTCTCTCTCAGCATTACTCCTCCGTATACACCATAGCACGATGGTATATCGGGGCGGAGCAATAGCACCCTATATGATATGGTGTGCTCTATGATGAGTACTACTGAGTTACCTATTTCCTTTTGGGAGTTATGCACTTGAGAAGCTGCATACCTATTGAATAGGGTTTAAATCAAATCAGTTGCCTACCACTCCATATGTGATATGGTATGGGAAGAGCCCATGTCTTAAGCTAGTTAAGATTTGGGGTTGTCCGGCCTATGTCTAAAAGCAAAATACGGACAAGCTCGAGGCAACGTCAGTTATGTAGAACTGGAAAGGTTCCAGCTATGCAAACTACAGCAGATGATTTGGTACAACCAAAGGATTCAGTAGATTCCAACGAACCTCAGCCTCTCCGCCGATCTAGTAGGGTTCCTCACCCACCTGAGAGATACTTCGGTTTCTCTATGACAGTGGGAGCGAGGATTGCATCATGAGATGATGACCCAACTAGTTTCGAGCTGGCCATCAGGAGTAAGACTCTGTAAGAATGGCTGGATGCTTAGTGATCTGAGATGGAATCCATCTACACCAACAAAGTATGGACTTTGTGTAGGGTTCCTAGGCACTCTAATGGAGTCTCACAAGTGATTAAACATGGCCAATTGAAATTTTACAAGTGCCTATAAACCCTAATACGGATCGTTAACTAGATAAATAGGCGAAACAAGCAAGTAAACGGAAATGTATCTAAAGGAAGGGGCTACAACCTTTGTAGATCCGGTCCACCACTTCCTAAGCTCCGCGATGATCTCCCTCCGCTGTCCAAATCGAACCCTTGACTCTAGCATTGGCATCATCGAAGAATGGGCGGGCTTGATCGTCGGTTCGATGCCGAAGATGATCTACGTCGAGGCATCACAAGAACAAGCTCCAACTTCACCAAGCCTTGAAAACTTTTGAAGAAAACACCCTATACTACTTGGCAAGAGGTAGAGGATGAAGAAATAGGAATTGGGTAGACTTTAGTTTTGGATTTCCCACACTTTTTCATCAATCACCATTGATGTAGCAAGCTTTTTTCTCATGTTGAAGAAGAAGAAGATGAAGAAAAAGAATATGATAAGTATTATGTAAATGATAAATAAATCAATACTTATCATTTACCAACCCTTGGTTAGTTGTAGAGAATGGACCATGGTTAACTTGAATGGTTAGGGTTAAGGATGAGACAAGAATGGTGGACTAATTCAAAGCTTCAAGAATCTTCAACTAGCAAACAAAAATAGCAACCATTCTTTTCTCATCTTTTTCCAAAATAAATAAATAAATAAATAAGAAAAAAGAAAACCCTAATCATAATCTTAACCATGGTCTAATTCTTTACACTAACCCTAGCTTGCATGTATCATCAAACATGATACAATCATGTGCACAAAATATATCACATATGCAATGTGCACAAACCAAGTGAGTAAATCCATTTAAAGTGAACCAATACTAGTTAATGCAAAGTAATATATCAAATATATAATTATACATTAAATCATTAAATCAACACTTGATTTAACGATCCGGTCATATCGTATATAACCGACTAGTATCCAATGTATCGGCTTATCGAATCAATCCTTGATTCGATAACTAGGTTATATCGCATATAACCAATCGATACATTCATCGTGAGAATAGAATATGGTATCACATACACGCATTATTCTCGGTCCCGCACATATCTCATATGCGCTCCTATTTCATTTCGCTTGAGCCGGGAAACCTCTGTGTAGGACTCTAAAGACTCGTCAATACGCCGGCAGCAGATGATGATCATATCAAACACCCACAAGCCGCAAGCGGTCTGCTAAACGTAACGGCCACCCGGGTATTGAGCGATCAGAAGATCGACGAGCAAGCCCGCTCACACTCCTGTGAATCCAACCAGTAACACTTACCGTACAGTCCGGTCTGTTCGTCTGATATGTCGCATATCTCGCCTAGGGGTGGTAAACGTCAGACCCCAGTAGCTTGATAAGTCATCCCGACGTGAAGTCCATAACATTCATGAAACTACTGATAACTCTTACCAGTATATCACTGCAACCCTGGCCAGGGATTTCCTGTTATGGCCAGTCATGCATTGCGCAACATCAACCCCCAATACCGGGAGAGACGAATCCCCTCCTATCGCTCATTGCCTCCATGTGAATCGGGACTGTACCCAAAAACCACCTGTTTGCACGACTCAGTAGAGCCGTGGTAGGGTGGAAATCAAAGCACAGTGGGAGACACACAAGACTCTATGACGATCTCGGGTCAACAGACTAAGCTGTACCAGTGTCACCAGAGAACTGCCATCTGACGTGAGGTATAATACCATCTGGGAGTTCTCGGCGAGTCCGTTCAGTGTACCCAGTCTCCACTGAGCACCCGTATACCATCTCTGATGTCAAACACCAATGGATATGGGATCATCCATCGCCCATCACATGGGTCGAGAAGATACACGCTAGTCTACTCTGGAATATCGATGCCCCGTCTCGATATTCCCACAACTAGGAACAATGAAGGATGTACTCATTGACTACCCAGGCCCACTAGTATGATCTGCATCATAGTCCTGGAAGTCGAGTACACATCCTAAGGGCTTTATCAACATGTAATCAGAGAGACAGAAAGTATACATGTTATGATAAAGAGCAACCAGATAGCGTACTATCATGTCGAGCAAGAAAGTCCTACCTATATATGTCCCATCATCCACTACAATATACTTCCAATGTACAGTAATGGCCTCTAGGGCATACATATAACTAACAATCTCCCACTTGCACTAGGGCCATCTGTAGCAGTGGTCGCAGTATCTAATACTCAACCATCCCATATGAGTCTCTCTGGGAAAAGGCCTTCGTGAGTGGATCCGCCGTGTTGTCCTCTGAGTCTTCTCTCCTAACCTCGATCACCCTGGAGATCAACTATCTCCATGATCAGGTGATGCTGCCTCAGAATTTGTCTGGGTCACTGATGGGACCAGGGTTCCAGGGCCGAAGCCACACTTCCATTGTCACACAATGGCAGGAACCTAGTTCATCTTATGAACCAATATACACCCAAACTGCCTCTTTGGTAGTATCTTTAATAGCAATGTTACCAGCCTTTAACGTCTAGTTTGTCACGGTATCTAGCTTGGAAATCTTCCAACATACCGTCCCTTTACTGAGGGTAAAGACAATGCCTGTGACTGACATTCAGTCGTCTTTATCACCCTGGAACCCTTCCAGTGATTCTCCCCAGGATCGATTGATACCATCTCACTACAACTAGTGAGTATCCTAACATCTAATTAGATCTATCTCATAGATCCAAAGCTTAGGGTTTAGTAGGTATCACTTTGATCCTATATGGAGAATCATTGTGATAAGCGGAGATTGATCGAGCGTAGCATAGGAAACTCCTTCCCTAACAAGAGTATGTCATCCACGTACTCTACGAGGATCGTCACCATACTCCCTACTACCTTTTGGTTTATACAAGGTTCATCTACCATTTTGATGATGTCAACTTCTTTGACTGATCCATCAAAACAGATGTTCCAACTCCGCGATGCCTTCTTTATCCTATAAAGCATCTTGCACACATTTCCGTTGCTCCCACTGTCTACGAGGCCCTCTGGCTGTGTTCTTATAAACGTTCTCTTCTAAATCATTATTTAGAAAAGTAGTCATGGCACCCAACCACCAGATATCGTAGTCATGGTATGTAGCCGTGGCAAGTAGGATCTGGATGGATTTAAACATAGTCCCTGGAAAAGGTTTCATCATTATCCGTGCCTGGTTGATGACGAAAACCTTTAACAAGTCTAGCTTTGAAAGTCTCAACCTTTCCATGTACACCAAGCAATCTTCTCAAGATATACTTGCACCTGATGGGGATTTAACCCTTCAGTTATAGAAATCAAAGTCCATACTTTGTTGGTGTATAAGGATTCCATCTCAGATCACTAAGCATCCAGCCATTCTTACAGAGTCCCTACTCTCGATGGCCTGCTCGAAACTGGTTGGGTCATCATCTCATGATGCAATCCTCGCTCCCACTGTCATCGAGAAACCGAGGTATCTCTCAGGTGGGTGAGGAACCCTACTAGATCGGCGGAGAGGCTGAGGTTCGTCGGAAACTATTGAATCCTTTGGTTCTGTCAAATCATTAGCAGTTTTGTACAGCTAGAACCTTTCCAGTTCTACAGAACTGATCTTGCCTCGATCTTGTCCGGATTTTCCTTTTGACATAGGACGGACAATCCCAAATCTTAACTTACTTAAGAGATAGGATCTTCCCGCACCATATCTTATATGGAGTGGTAGGCACTGATTTGATTCGAACCTAATTCAATAGGTATGCAGCTTCTCAAGCGCATAACCCCCAAAAGGAAATATGTAACTCAGTAATACTCATCATAGAGCACACCATATCTAATATTGTGCAATTGCTCCACCCTGATACACCGTTGTGCTGTGGTGTATTCAGAGGAGTAGCACTCAGAGAGAATCTCATTCTCCTTTAGAATAGTCCAGGAGTTCTATGCACAAGTATTCTCCTCCCTGATCTTATCATAGGACATAATACTTATACCCGTATTTTGGTTCTCTACTTCTAACTTATATTCTGTGAATATCTCATCAAAAGGTTCGGACTTATATTTCAACAGGAATATATGACTGAATCTTGAGAGATCATCAGAGAATATAATGAAGTATAAAGAACCAGTCCTGGCATGTGTAGACAGGAGACCTTACATACATCATCATGCATCAGTCCCAAGAGTTCATTAACTCTTTCTCTGTTTCTAATAAACAGAGCTATGGTCATATTATCTTTGTGACATGACTGGAAAGTTTCATAAGATGTAAATTCAAACTGATTTAAATATACATCTAAATGTAACTTCAGCCAGTCGGGTCGCATTGATATAACCTAGTCTACAATGCCTCAAGAAGAATTCGTTCATTTCTGAACTCTTCTTCTTGTGTGTGTTCAGTATACTAGGAACTGTAGTTTGATTTAGAACGTTAATGCTTTTAGATAGCGTGCCTGAACCGATCAACTTTTGATATAGGAAGTGTTCAAAACATTATCCATCAATACAAAATTATATTCTTTCTTTACTATTAAAGAGACTGATATGATTTTGTATATCAGGTTCGGTATCTAGTAGCATTTGTTCAGAATCAATGTATTCGTAATACAGGGTGACAGTGACCAACAGACTTGGCTGCAACACTTGCCCCGGTTTCTGTCTCATGAAACTTATCACCCGTTCTCAGTTTTTCTACCCTTTTGTAGCCCTATGTAACAGATTACATATCTGGGATCCTGATCCGGTATCATATACCCAGGATGCAGAGGATACTGAGAAACAGTTCTTTGTAATGAACACACCCGAAGGAGATGCATCATATGCACTTTCTTCGTTTGGGCGGCATAGGAATTCTGGTATTCCCCAATTTCCTGCTCTGTCTTATAACAATTATAAGTTGGAGCGGGACCAACGTTCCCCAGCTCAGTATAACAAGCGGGTTCGGTCAATGCATCCGTATTATTATCTTGATTAAGGCGTGATATGGTCGCTACTAGGAGAGAGAGAGAGAAGAAAACACTCTGCGTGCGCTCTTGCAAGATCAGATTGGTTATATATTTTATCTAATCAGGATGGCTCCCACTGTTTTTATCAAATCTTCCTTCAAACCTTAAAAGGAAAGACTAGCCGGGATTAATTACACTCTACAAGTTCGCCAATCTTTCAGCCAGGCCAGTGTCGGTACTTTGAGGGAGGTTCCCCGTGCTTTCGCACGGACCTAATTACAGTAAACCTCGTTTTCCCAGAAGCGTAACCCCGTTGACACCTTTCTAGACACCTACTTGATCGGCTAATTGCAAAGTGCAAAACTCTCCCAGGAGTAACAATTACTCGCAGTGGGTATCGGGATCCAACTATCATATAGAAGGTATGCAATCTCATTGCAAATTTCAACACTTGAAACTCCCGATAAAGGTTTTTACCCCTAGCACCTATGACCTTAACTATGGTCAACAAATCATAAGTACTAGTCAAGTTCTACCCGTCATTTCGTGATTAATTAGACCCACCCACGTGACCCTTAACTAAGGTCAACAAAGTCACGCGACTGTCCTAACTAATCGCATCATATGCGGTGTAGGAAGACATCACTTAGCTACAGTACACTGTGCCTTGACTATGGTCAACAAACACAGCACGAATACTAAGTACTCTACTTCCTAAAATGACGGAGGGTTGCGAATGGTTTTTGTGAAAACCTTTAACGCTTTGAACTTGATCTCGTTGCGGAATCAAATGGTTTTTAAATGGAATGTTTTTGAGGCTTTTCTAGTTTTGCTAAAGGGGTCACTCCCGGTGAAGGGATCGTCGGCCCTTTCCTCGTCGAATGAGGTGCGGGATATATCATATATATCACTGTGCAAAGAGGAAACTATAGAAGCGATCAAAGACAAACCGAGGGTTGTAGCATCTGCCAGTTATTGCTAAAGGAGTCACTCCCGGTGAAGGAATCTCGGTCCTTTCCTTATCGAATAAGGTGCAGGATGTTCTACAAGGAACACCACGATGCACAGCAAGAACTGTAGCTACTTGTTTTATTTTGAAATTCGATTCCACAACATCTATTAGGTTTATTTTCTTTCATTAATCTCATTAATGAATATCCCATCATTTAAATTACCTAAACATCACAGATAAATATGACGTACACTTCTGCCATCCGCATTCGCCTCAATGTCCCCTCGTGCACCGTTAGGTTAGGTAACTAACGGCAGAGCGGGGCAGGGCTAGCGCGGGTGTAAAACATAAGCAACGTCTATATAATATATCATATATACTATATATAATATCTGTCACAGAACATCACATGATCACAGATAAATCACAGCAGAAGATACATATGAAATATTGGATATACTAGGACGTCCGTGTTTTCAATACGAGCCAGTATAAAACACGGATTCCACGGTTGTGATGAATAGCCAATCCCACACCCCTAGACCCCTACGAGAGCGGCAAGCAACCCTACCAATTCTAGGGTTAGGAGACCCGGACTCGACTCCTCGAGTTGGTCTCCCACTGGACCCCAGAACCCGGTTACTTGTGCTCCCCTCCTTGGGTCTATCCTAGTGCAGAAAAGTAAATAATATACATCAACGGTGACAACTTCCGCAACCTGGAAGTGCCCCAATAAAAGAATATTACATACAAGTTTTTACATGAATGAAAATGAAAAACACTCATCTCACATAAAAACCCCCGGCCGGCTATTCAAACACGACGGTCCAATATAACATATCCAGCAACACATAACATCACATGTCATCAACGTAAGTAAATATGCGCATCCCAATTGTCGTTGACATATAGCAACGAAACCGGCGATATCATATATTACACTTACGATCACAGAAAAGAAAGTGTAAAACTACAACAGTTGGAATCCACAACCACCTCAGACATCGCACGCCTGATCAAATGAATTCTTTAGACATCGCATGCCTAACAATTATAAACCCCGCATTTTAGTCTCATTATCGAAAACACTTTTCAATATCAAGTCGGGCAATTCAACAGGATTCCCGACATTTTGATCGAATGCTCGTCGCAAACTTCAGTAGACGGCCGCACCCCCGATTCCGTCGACGAAGTGCACCAAGGCGGAACACCGCTACCGCGAGCACCCGAACGGATGCTTTCGGCGACGGGGTTCTCCTACAGTCACTTGGTCGGGGCTATGGGGCGAGGCTGTCTATTAAGTTTACCCGGCGAGTATCCGCGTACGCTACGTGATTGCGACGGACTTTTGATCACATCAAAATTCCGTGGCAACCGATCAAGTGAGACTAAACTGCTACGTTTATAATATTCATTCCGTTATCTCATAACAATTTGTGAATTCCAATTATTGTATCACATTCCGGATAAATAGAAAATGCTAAACTTTTCGATCGAACAATCGAACACCCAAGTTTTCCCGATACAGCTCAACACATGAAATAAGTCTAACAACATTCAGTTCATGCCTCAGTACCAACGGTCCAGCCGTAGAAGGGTCAAGCCAACGCCTCACATGTGGCACGCCGTACTGCCCCAAACCCGAAGGTTCAAAGGGCAGTTCAAGACGGTCACATAATCGAGTTAAGGTTTGTTGTCTTCTAGAGGGTCCATCGCGTTACTTGCACTACTTAGAACGTCGTTAAACTACGGAAAAATCCAACAATTGGAAATTTCCCGGCAGGGAAAAAAGTGGGTATTTATATCCGGTCGAACTTTTTAACATATTCTAAAAAATACCCGGAAAAGCACACCGACAAAAATTAGACAGTCCGATCGAATACACCGAGTCCCAATACAACCCAGAAAATAAAACTCTGGAATAAATAATAAAATATTCCCAGGAAAACCAGCACTAAAAACTGGGAGTTACTGTGAAAAGTTAAACAGATGATGGGACAACTTGGCCGCGGAACCGCCGCACAAGCCATGCTTGTGCCGCGGTTCCGCCGCACTCTTGAGGAATCATGCTCTCGAATTTCACAGTAAGTCTTAGGATTACCTGCTGATTTTTCTGCATATTTTTAATTTCGAAAAAACCACGATTTCAGAAAAAGTCCAGAGAGCAATATTAGGGTTTGGGTTTTGATTCGATCGGAGTTCTAATTCCGTCGGGACTTCGCCTAAGGCTCAAGCTAGGCTCTGATACCATTGTAGGGTTCCTAGGCACTCTAATGGAGTCTCACAAGTGATCAAACATGGCCAATTGAAATTTTACAAGTGCCTATAAACCCTAATACGGATCGTTAACTAGATAAATAGGCGAAACAAGCAAGTAAACGGAAATGTATCTAAAGGAAAGGGGTTACAACCTTTGTAGATCCGGTCCACCACTTCCTAAGCTCCGCGATGATCTCCCTCCGCTGTCCAAATCAAACCCTTGACTCTAGCATTGGCATCATCGAAGAATGGGCGGGCTTGATCGTCGGTTCGATGCCGAAGATGATCTACGTCGAGGCATCACAAGAACAAGCTCCAACTTCACCAAGCCTTGAAAACTTGTGAAGGAAACACCCTATACTACTTGGCAAGAGGTAGAGGATGAAGAAATAGGAATTGGGTAGACTTTAGTTTTGGATTTCCCACACTTTTTCATCAATCACCATTGATGTAGCAAGCTTTTTTCTCATGTTGAAGAAGAAGATGATGAAGAAAAAGAATATGATAAGTATTATGTAAATGATAAATAAATCAATACTTATCATTTACTAACCCTTGGTTAGTTGTAGAGAATGGACCATGGTTAACTTGAATGGTTAGGGTTAAGGATGAGACAAGAATGGTGGACTAATTCAAAGCTTCAAGAATCTTCAACTAGCAAACAAAAATAGCAACCATTCTTTTCTCATCTTTTTCCAAAATAAATAAATAAATAAGTAAGAAAAAAGAAAACCCTAATCATAATCTTAACCATGGTCTAATTCTTTACACTAACCCTAGCTTGCATGTATCATCAAACATGATACAATCATGTGCACAAAATATATCACATATGCAATATGCACAAACCAAGTGAGTAAATCCATTTAAAGTGAACCAATACTAGTTAATGCAAAGTAATATATCAAATATATAATTATACATTAAATCATTAAATCAACACTTGATTTAACGATCCGGTCATATCGTATATAACCGACTAGTATCCAATGTATCGGCTTATCGAATCAATCCTTGATTCGATAACTAGGTTATATCGCATATAACCAATCGATACATTCATCGCGAGAATAGAATACGGTATCACATACACGCATTATTCTCGGTCCCGCACATATCTCATATGCGCTCCTATTTCGTTTCGCTTGAGCCAGGAAACCTCTGTGTAGGACTCTAAAGACTCGTCAATACGCCGGCAGCAGATGATGATCATATCAAACACCCACAAGCCGCAAGCGGTCTGCTAAACGTAACGGCCACCCGGGTATTGAGCGATCAGAAGATCGACGAGCAAGCCCGCTCACACTCCTGTGAATCCAACCAGTAACACTTACCGTACAGTCCGGTCTGTTCGTCTGATATGTCGCATATCTCGCCTAGGGGTGGTAAACGTCAGACCCCAGTAGCTTGATAAGTCATGCCGACGTGAAGTCCATAACATTCGTGAAACTACTGATAACTCTTACCAGTATATCACTGCAACCCTGGCCAGGGATTTCCTGTTATGGCCAGTCGTGCATTGCGCAACATCAACCCCCAATACCGGGAGAGACGAATCCCCTCCTATCGCTCATTGCCTCCATGTGAATCGGGACTGTACCCAAAAACCACCTGTTTGCACGACTCAGTAGAGCCGTGGTAGGGTGGAAATCAAAGCACAGTGGGAGACACATAAGACTCTATGACGATCTCGGGTCAACAGACTAAGCTGTACCAGTGTCACCAGAGAACTGCCATCTGACGTGAGGTATAATACCATGTGGGAGTTCTCGGCGAGTCCGTTCAGTGTACCCAGTCTCCACTGAGCACCCGTATACCATCTCTGATGTCAAACACCAATGGATATGGGATCATCCATCGCCCATCACATGGGTCGAGAAGATACACGCTAGTCTACTCTAGAATATCGATGCCCCGTCTCGATATTCCCACGACTAGGAACAATGAAGGATGTACTCATTGACTACCCAGGCCCCACTAGTATGATCTGCATCATAGTCCTGGAAGTCGAGTACACATCTTAAGGGCTTTATCAACATGTAATCAGAGAGACAGAAAGTATACATGTTAAGATAAAGAGCAACCAGATAGCGTACTATCATGTCGAGCAAGAAAGTCCTACCTATATATGTCCCAGCATCCACTACAATATACGTCCAATGTACAGTAATGGCCTCTAGGGCATACATATAACAAACACTTTGGTTGCTATATCTGAAGGGTTAAATCCCCATCAGGAGCAAGTAAATCTTGAGAAGATTACTTGGTGTAGATGGAAAAGTTGAGACTTTCAAAGCTAGACTTGTTAAAGGTTTTCGTCATCGACCAGGCGTGGATAGTGATGAAACCTTTTCCAGTAGCTATGCTTAAGTCCATCCGTATCCTACTTGCCACGGCTACATACCATGACTACGATATCTGGCGGTTGGGTGTCATGACTGCTTTTCTAAAAAGATGTTTTAGAAGAGAGCGTCTGTAAGTACACAGCCAGAGGGCTTCGTAGACAGTGGGAGCAGCGGAAACGTGTACAAGTTGCTTTATAGCATAAAACAGACATCGCGGAGTTGGAACGTCTGTTTTGATGTAGATGTCAAAAAGTTTGACTTCATCAAAATGGTAGATGAACCTTGTATATACAAAAAGGTAGTAGGGAGTATTGTGGTGATCCTCGTAGAGTACGTGGATGACATACTCTTGATGGGGAAGGAGTTTCCTATGCTACGCTCAGTCAATCTCCGCTTATCACAAAGATTCTCCAATAGGATCAAAGTGATACCTCCTAAATTCTGAGTTTTCATCTATAAGATAGATGTAATTGGATGCAAGGAGTCTCACTAGATGTAGTGAGATGGTATCAATTGATCCTGGGGAGAATCACTGGAAAAGTTCTAGGGTGATAAAGACGAATGAATGTCACACGCAGGCATTGTCTTTAGCCTAAGTAAAGGGACGGTATGTTGGAAGAGTTCCAAGCTAGATACTGTGGCAAACTAGACGATAAAGGCTGGATACATCGCTACTTAAGATGCTACCAAAGAGGCTGTTTGGGTGTATATTGGTTCATGAGATGAACTACGTTCCTACCGTTGTGAGACAATGGGGTTGTGGCTTAGGCCAAGGAACGTCCGTCCCATCAGTGATCCAGACATATTCTGAGGCAGCAACACCTGATCATGGAGATAGTTGATCTCCAGGGTGATCGAGGTTAGGAGAGCAGACTCAGAGGATAACACGACGGATCCACTCACGAAGGCCTATTGCCAGAGAGAGACTTTTATGGGATGGTTGAGTATGAGATACTAAAACCACTGCTACAGATGGCCCTAGTGCAAGTGGAAGATTGTTAGTTATATGTATGCCCTAGAGGCCATTACTGTACATAGGATGTATATTGTAGTGGATGCTGGGACATATATAGGGAGGACTTTCTTGCTCGACATGATAATATGCTATCTTGTTACTCTTTACCTTAACGTGTATACTGATTGTCTCTCCGTTACATGTTGGTAAAGCCCTTAGGATGAGTACTTGACTACCTGGACTATGATGCGGATCATACTAGTGGGGACATGGTAGTCCATAAGTACATCCTTCAAGGTCCCTAGTCGTGGGTGTATCGAGACAGGGTATCGATATACCAGAGTAGACTAGCGTATACCTTCTCGACCCATACAGATGAGCGATGGATGATCCCATATCCATTGGTGTTGGACATCAGAGATGATATACGGGTGCTCAGTGGAGACTGGGTACACTGGACGGACTCGCCGAGAACTCCCAGATGGTATTATACCTTACGTCAGATGGCAGTTCTCTGGTGACACTGGTACAGAGTAGTCTGTTGATCTGAGATCGTCATAGAGTCTTGTGTGGTTCCCACTGTGCTTTGATTTCCACCTTACCACGTCCAAGAGGGCGTGCAAAACGGTGGTTTTTGGGTACAGTCCCGAATCATATGGAGGCATTGAGCGATAGGAGGGGATTCGTCTCTCCCGGTATAGGGAGTTGATGTTGCGCTGTGTTCGATTGGCTATAACCGGAAATCCCTGGCCAGGGTTGCTGAGATTTACTGGTAAGTGTTACCAGTAGTTTCTCGAATTGTTATAGACCTCATATCGACACGACTTATCGAGCTATTGGGGTCTGACGTTTACCACTCCTAGGCGAGATATGCGACATATCAGACGATCAGACCGGACTGTACGGTAAGTGTTACTGGTTGGATTCACAGGAGTGTGAGCGGGCTTGCTCGTCGATCTTCTGATCGCTCAATACCCGGGTGGCCGTTACGTTTAGCAGACCGCCTGCGGCTTGTGGGTGTTTGATATGACCATCACCTGCTGCCGGCGTATTGACGAGTCTTTAGAGTCCTACACAAAGGTTTCCTAGCTCAAGCGAAACGAAATAGGAGCGCATATGAGATATGTGCGGTACCGAGAATAATGCGTGTATGTGATACCGTATTCTATTCTCGCGATGAATGTATCGATTAGTTGTATGCGATATAACCTAGTTATCGAATCAAGGATTGATTCGATAAGCCGATACATTGAATATTAGTCGGTCATATGCGATATGACCGGATCGTTAAATCAACTGTTGATTTAATGATTTAATGTATAATTATATATTTGATATATTACTTTACATTAACTAATATTGGTTCACTTAAGATGTATTTCTCACTTGTTTGTGCACATTGTATATGTGATATATTTTTGTGCACAAGTTTGTATCATGTTTGATGATACATGCTAACTTGAGTGTATGTTTGATTAAACCTTGGTTAAGTAAATGGTTAGGGTTTTAATTAATTTATTTATTTATTCTTTTTGGAAAAGATAAAATGGTGGCTTTATTTTTCTTTCTTTGCTTGAAGCTTCTTGAAGCTTCAAAGCATCTTTGAAAGTCCACCACTTTGTCTTCATCCTAAACCTAACCATTAAACCTAACCCTAGTTTATTCTCTACACTTGACCATGGTTGAGATATGATAAGAATCACCTTATTTTCTATTTTCCAATAATTCATATCATATCATCTTCTCCTTCTTCTTCTTCTTCAAGAAGAAAAAGCTTGCTAGCTTCAATGGTGAATTGAGATAAAGAGTGAGAAATCCAAATCCAAAGTGAACCCACTTCCTATTTCTTCATCCTCTACTACTTGACAAGTAGTAGAGGGTGTTTTTCTTCACAAGTTTCATGACTTGGTGAAGTTGGAGCTTGATCTCATGTTGCCTCGACGTAGATCATCTTCGGCATCGAAGTCGACGACCTAGCCCGCCCATTTCTCCGATGAAGCCGACGCTAGAGCCCGGGATCCGATGATCGCAGCGAGGGGACTTCATCACAGAGCTATGGAGGTGGAGGACCGGATCTACAAAGGTTGTATTTTCGGTTTACTCTTAGTTAAGTTGTTAACTAGTTATCGTTTTCGCCTAAATTCTAGTTAACGATCCGTATTAGGGTTTCTCGGCACTTGTAAAATTTGAAATTGGCATGGTTGATACCTTGTGAGATCTCATTAGTGTGCCTAGGAACCCTACACCATGGTCATGATGAATAGCCAAACCCACATCCCTAGACCCCTACGAGAGTGGCAAGTAACCCTGCCAATTCTATTGTTAGGTGACCCGGTCTCAACTCCTTGAGATGGTATCCCACTGGACTCTAGAACCCGGTTACTTATGCTCCCCGCCTTGGGTCTATCCTAATACGGAAAAGTAAATAATATCAACAGTGGTGACATCATCCTCAACCCGGAAGTACCCCAATAAAAAAATATTACATACAGATTTTACATGAATGAAAAAATAAAAACCCTAATCTCACATAAAACCCCCCGGCTATTCTTTTACGACGATCCAATAAATCATATCAACAGCAACACATGATATCACATATCATCAACGTAAGCAAATATGTGTATCCCTAAACCTCGTTGACATATAGCAACGAGATTGGGATACTCCACATATTACACTTACGGTGGCAGAAAAGAAAACAGAAAACTACAATAATTAGAATCTGCAATATCCTTAGACATTATAAACCCGGAATATCTCATATTCCAGATTTCATACCTAAGTTATAAAACTTGCATTTTAGTCTCAAATTGAAAACTCTTTTCAATTGGTTGTCGGATAATTCAACAAGATTCCCGGCTTAGTGATCGCGTACAATACGCAATTGCGACGGAGTTTTGATCCGGGTCAAAACTTCGTGGCAATCGATCAATTGAGACTAAACGGCTAGCTATACAATATACTAACTAGTTTTCATAAAACTAATTAATCCGGATTCTAATAATTGTATCACACACATCACAAAGGTTGTAAAGTAACCGTGACATTAGAATTCCGCACACAATTAACAAACCTAACCAATTTTTCCAAGACTTGAAAAATCCAGTGAGCTAAAGTTCCAAAACCGATCGTTTTAAGCCAATCCGGGAGTTGAAACGAACTCGAAACCCGCCCGAATCTTCGCGGAGATGAAGATCACAAAATTAACTATCGAATGGGGGGCTTAGAGGGGGTACCCTACCCTCGAGTCAAGCACGAGGTGGCCAGGGGATGAGGCAGACCCGAAACTGCCTATGGTGGGGCAGTTTCGGGTCCCCACCACCAAGACCACCTTGTGGTGGTCTTGGGGAGTGGGCCCAGCCGTTTGGTCCCCCCCGGGGATTCCCCAGGACGCGCACGCTTCACCCCGCGGCTTCTCGGTTCAAACCGTGAGCCCACGGGGTGTGCAAACAACGCAAAACATCAATTTTGAAACTATTTTCATATGCAGTTTTTGCACGACAAAAACGGTGGATTTCTAACATCGCTACTGTTGGATATATGTATGCCCTAGTGTTTCCAGTTGGCTCGATGGGAGTTTTGACAGGTTCGCTTGTTTTTCTTCTGATCGCTCAATACCTGGGAGCCGTTAGATACAACTAGTGCTGCTGACGGTTTGTGGGTATGTGATATGATCACTGCCTACTACTAGCGTATTGATGAGTCTTAGAGTCCTATAGAGGAGTTTCCTTGCTCAGGCGAAACGATGTGGGGTGCATATAGGATATGCGTGGGAGCTCGATTAAATACGTATATTTGATACCATATTTTAATCGGGCGTTTTCTATTGGTCGGGTCGTATGTGATATGACCGGATTATTAAATCAAGTGTTGATTTAATATTATTGACTTTTAGCTCATTTATTTAAAACCTTTTCTTTATGGATGTATGCATGAATGTATGTATGTACATATATGTTGATATGAATGCACACATGCATGCATACATGTGTCATGGTTGTTGATACATTGGAGATGGCTATGCAAGACTCATATGGTATAAATATTTTTATATATTTATTATTGAGAAAAAGAAAATGATATTAAATCATGATTGCAAATATTATACACTCTTCTTTACTTGACCTAATATTAACCATGGTTTAATTTCCATTTGTTCTTTAACTCTTTAACAAAATATCTAGATATTTATTTACCATGGTTGAATGTGAGTGTGACTCTCATATTTATATTTTCTTTTCTCATTATTCTCGAGGATTATCACAAAAAAAGGAGCTCAAGCTTAACCATCTCCTTCTTCTTCACTCATGCTCTCTATTTTTTTCTAGTGAGTGATGAACATAAAAAGAAAGGTTTTTTAAGTGAGATCCAAACCCACATCACCAATCTATATTAGTCTAGCCCACTAGTGTAGGTTCTTAGCTCCACTTCCATTTCGATCAAGTGAAGCTAGGAGCTTGAGCAAAGGGGCTCCGTGGTGGATCGTCGTGGACTTGGAAGGACTCAAGCGAACCGGTTCAAACCCTAGTTGATCCAAGGAATCACAAAGAGGAGGTCTGCAAAGGTTGTATTACTATCCTCTTAGTGTTAGACTATTGCTTGTATGTGATACTTGCTTCTTGTCGCCCTAAATTTCTAGTTCGATTCATTGATGGTATTGCTTAGCACCCCTAAATTCTTGTTATACCATGTTTGATGCAATCCAAACCCTAGGCATGGTGCTAAGGAATCCCTACAGTGGTATCAGATGCAAGCTATAAACTTAGATGATGTTAGAAATATTACGAAACCGAAACAACTCTGAAAGTTCGATAAACTGAAACCCTAAAATTTTTCTTTCTGTCTATTTTTAAATGTCCTCCTAAAATTATTTAAGCAACTGCAGAAGCTTGCATATGATGCATTTAGAACACTGGAGAAAAACGAGGCGATTCCACTGGTTTTCACCCGGTGAAAAGCCATGAAATTCCGGCCTGGCCGGCCCCTGCACTCCCATTTCGCCTCGGTTTTCTTTGGTGCTCTGGTCTGTTCATTTTGGGGTTTCAGGTATTGTTTGTTTAGCCCAAAATTTCATGTGATGTTAATTTTTTTAAGGGGCTAATTCGGAGTATTTCGTAGTCGTAATTTTAACGTTGTTTTAGGTAACCTGGACGACGTTTAGCAGTTCGAATGAACATCAAACACCACCTCATTACTCTCGCTGGAAATTTTCCAAGTGTTGGAATTTTCCATGTTAAAGATATTCGAAAGATCATGCAAGTAACCTTATGGACCCTCTAGAAGAACGTAACCCTAACTCGATTCTATGACCACGGAACAGCGGCCAAACCTTAGGGTTTGCCGTAGTTCCGTGGCGCCATAGGTGAGGCAAGGGTTGACCCTTCTACGGTTGGTCCATAGGCACTGTGGCATGTTTTTGGTTATTTTAACTTTGTTCAAAAGTTGAGCTCTCGGGGAAATTTGTTGGTGTTTGTTGATTCGATCGAAACGTTTAACATCGTCTAGATATTCGTGAATGTGATACAATAAATAGAATCTACACTAATTAGTTTTGTTAAAAGTAATTAGTTGCGTGTAAATCTAACATTTTTGTCCCGGGAAGAATCGGGAATCTTGTTGAATTACCAAACTTCTTTTGAAAAAGTGTTTTCATAGTTGTGATCCAAATGTATGATTTGCATCGTTAGGCATGAAATCCAGTATATGTGATATTCTGGGTTTATGATGTCTAAAGGCAGTGTCGATTCCAATTGTTGTAGTTTTTCACTTTCTTTTCTGCGACCGTAAGTGTAGTATGTGGTGTATTGCCGGTTTCATTTCTATACATCAACGACAATTGGGGTACGTATACTTACTTACGTTGATGACATGTGATGTTATGTGTTTCTGTGATATGATGTACAGGATCGTCGTGATAGAATGGACGGGGGTTTTATGTGAGATGAGAGTTTTTATTTTCATTCATGTAGAATTTATGTAGGGTTACTAGGCACTCTAAGAAGGTTCTACAAGGCATCAACCATGCTCGATTAAAATTTTAGCCTTGCCGAATAACTCTAAACAAGATCTTTGCTAGATAATTAGGGTAACACATGCAAGTAAATAACAATTATCACTAAGTGAATACGAAATACAACCTTTGTAGATCGGTCCTTCACTTCTAAAGCTCCTTGTTGTAGTCCCTTCGCTGCGATCATCGAACTCCTAGACTCTCGGACGGCTCCATGAGAAGATTGCAACGGTTTTGCTTGAAGTCTTCGAGGCCGAAGATGATCTACGTCGAGGGAATACGAACTCAAGCTTCTACTTCACTAACTAGAGAATTAGTGAAGCAAACACCCTAAGATAAAGTGCTAGTCTAGTAGAGGATGATGAAATAGGAAATGGGTACACTTTAGAATTTCTTTTCTCACTTTGTAACTCTCTCTTTATCAAACCCTAGAAAGAAATTGAAGGAGGAAGAAGATGAGCTAAAAATGAGAATGAAAACTAATCAAGAGAGTGAGAGAGCTAACCATGGTGAGTGAGTATCATATACTAACTCATGTAGAGACATAACCATGGCTAATTATTGTGGTTAGGTTAATTAATATCTTAAGTAAAACAAAACTAGTGGACTAAGTCAATGCAACCATAAGCTTCATGAAGCTTCATGCATGTGAGCTCATTATCCATTTGTTTTAAAATTACTTTAAATATAAAAACCTAAACCTATAATTAGTATGGTATAAGTCTTATACACCCATGATAGTTGTATCAACAACCATGATACAAAAATATGAACACAAATAAATATATATCACATATATATTAAGTTGTGCACAAGTGAGAAAAACAAATGCTTAAGTGAACCAATGTTAGTTAATGTAAATTAGTATATCACATATACAATTATACACTAAATTATTAAATCAACACTTGACTTAATAATCTGGTTATATCACATATAACCGACTAACATCCAATGTATCGACTTATCGAATCAACCCTTGATTCGATAACCTAGTTATATCGCATATAACCGATCGATACAAACATCGCGAGAATTGAATACGGTATCGCATACTCGCATTATTCTCGGTCCCGCACATATCACATATGCGCTCCTATTTCGTTTTGCATGAGCCAGTAAAACCTCTATGTAAGACTCTAAAGACTCGTCAATACGCCGGCAGTAGGTGATGATCATATCAAGCACCCACAAGCCGTCAGCGGTACTAGCTGGACGTAACGGCTACCCGGGTATTGAACGATCAGAAGATCAGCAAGCAAGCCCTCTCCAACTCCTGCAAAAAGCCTGACAGTGACACTACCGTACAGTCCGGTCTCCTCGTCTGATATGTCGCATATCAAGTCTAGGGGTGGTAAACGTCAGACCCCAATAACCGATAAGTCTTGCCGATATGAGGCTCATAACGGGTCGAGAAACTACTGGTAACACATACAAGTAAATCTCTAAACCAGCCCTTGCAAGGGACTTCCCTGTTACGGCCAATCAAGCATAGCGCAACATCAACCCCCAATACTGGGAGAGACGAAACCCCTCCTATCGCTCATTGCCTCCATGTGACTCGGGACTGTACCCAAAAACCACCGTTTTGCACGCCCTCTTGGATGTGGTAAGGTGGAAATCAAAGCACAGTGGGAATCACACAAGACTCTATGACGATCTCGGGTCTACAGACTAACCTGTACCAGTGTCACCAGAGAACTGCCATCTGACGTAAGGTATAATACCATCTGGGAGTTCTCGGCGAGTCCGTCCAGTGTACCCAGTCTCCACTGAGCACCCGTATATCATCTCTGATGTCAAACACCAATGGATATGGGATCATCCATCGCCCATCTACATGGGTCAAGAAGGTATACGCTAGTCTACTGTGGTATATCGATGCCCCGTCTCGATACAACCATGACTAGGGACCTTGAAGGATGTATTTATAGACTACCATGTCCCCACTAGTATGATCCGCATCATAGTCCAAGTAGTCAAGTACACATCCTAAGGGCTTTACCAACATGTAACAGAGAGACAATAAGTATACACGTTAAGGTAAAGAGTAACCAGATAGCATACTATCATGTCGAGCAAGAAAGTCCTTCCTATATATGTCTAAGCATCCACTACGATATACATCTCATGTATAGTAATGGCCTCTAGGGCATACATATAACTAACAATCTCCCACTTGCACTAGGGCCATCTGATAACAGTGGTTGTAGTTTCTCATACTCAACCATCCCATAATAGTCTCTCTCTGGGAAAAGGCCTTTGTGAGTGGATCCGCCGTGTTGTCCTCTGAGTCTACTCTCCTGACCTCGATCTTCTGGAGATCAACCATCTCCATGATCTGGTGACACTGCCTTAGAATATGTCTGGATCACTGATGGGACGGGCGTTCCTAGGCATAAGCCACAACTCCATTGTCACACAATGGTAGGAACGAAGTTCATCTCATGAACTTATATACATCCAAACTTCCTCTTTGGTAGCATCTTTGGTAGCGATGTATCTAGCCTTTATCGTCTAGTATGCCATGGTATCTGTCTTGGAACTCTTCCAACATACCGTCCCTTTACTGAGGGTAAAGACATTGCCTGTGGCTGACATTTAGTCGTCCTTATTACCCTGGAACCCTTCCAGTGATTCTCCCCAGGATCAATTTATACCATCTCACTACAGCTAGTGAGTATCCTAACATCCAATTAGATCTATCTCATAGATCCAAAACCTAGGATTTAGTAGATATCACTTTGATCTTATATGGAGAATCATTGTGATAAGCGGAGATTGACCGAGCGTAGCATAGGAAACTCCTTCCCCATCAAGAGTGTGTCATCCACGTACTCTACGAGGATCACCACCATACACCCTACTACCCTTTTGTATATACAAGGTTCATCTACCATTTTGATGAAGTCAAACTCTTTGACTACCACATCAAAACAGACGTTCCAACTCCGCGATGCCTGCTTTATAACATAAAACATCTTGCATACGTTTCCGCTGCTCCCACTGTCTACGAAGCCCTCTGACTGTGTACTTATAGACTCTCTCTTCCAAATCAACATTTAGAAAAACAGTCATGACACCCAACCGCCAGATATCGTAGTCATGGTATATAGCCGTGGCAAGTAAGATCTGGAAGGACTTAAGCATAAGTACTTAGAAAAGGTTTCATCATAATCCATACCTGATCAATGATGCAAACCTTTAACAAGTCTAGCTTTGAAAGTCTCAACTTTTCCATGTACACCAAGTAATCTTCTCAAGATATACTTGCTCCTGATGGGGATTTAACCCTTCAGATAATGCAACCAAAGTCCATACTTTGTTGGTGTATGAGGATTCCATCTCAGATCGCTAAGCATCCAGCCATTCTTATAGAGTCCCACTCCTGATGGTCAGCTCGAAACTAGTTGGGTCATCATCTCATGATGCAATCCTCGCTCCCACTGTCATAGAGACACTGAAGTATCTCTCAGGTGGGTGAGGAACCCTACTAGATCGGCGGAGAGGCTGAGGTTCGTTGGAAACTATTGAATCCTTTTGTTCTACCAAATCATCAGCTGCAGTTTGTATGGCTGGAACTCCTTCCAGTTCTACCTTATGACAATTATTTTCTTCACAAGAAAATTCCCTTTCACAAAGGTTGCATGCTGAGAAACAAAACATCATTTGTTCCTCGGTTTAGTAGAAGATATTCCCTTGCGAATGCTTGGGATATCTAACAAACATTCACAGAACTGACTTTGCCTCGAGCTTGTCCGGATTATGCTTTTAGACATAGGCTAGACAACCCCAAATCTTAACAAACTTAAGATATGGGCTCTTCCCTTTCCATATCATATATGAAGTGGTAGGCAACTGATTTGATTTGAACCCTATTCAATAGGTATGTAGCTTCTCAAGTGCATAACCCCCAAAAGAAAATAGGAAACTCGGTAGTACTCATCATAGAGCACACCATATCACATAGGGTGCTATTTCTCCGCCCCGATATACCAACGTGCTGTGGTGTATACGGAGGAGTAATGCTGATAGAGGATCTCATTCTCCTTTAGAATTGTCCAGGAATTCCGTGCTCAAGTATTCTCCTCCCTGATCTCATCATAGTACATAATATTTATACCCATTTTAGTTCTCTGCTTCTAACTTATATTCTGTGAATATCTCAAAAGCTTCGGACTTGTGTTTCAACAGAACATATGTCTGAATCTTGAGAGATCATAAGAGAATGTAATGAAGTACAAAGAACCGGTCTTGGCATGTGTAGACAGGGGACCTTCATACATCAGTATGTATTAATCCCAAGAGTTCACTAACTCTTTCTGTGCTTCCTATAAACAGAGCTATGGTCATTTTATCTCTGTGACATGACCGGCAAGTTTCACAAGATGTAAATTTAAACTAATTTAAATATGCATCTTTATGTAACTTCAGCTAGTCGGGTCGCATTGATATGACCTAGTCTACAATACCTCAAGAAGGATTCATTCATTTCTGAACTCTTCCGCTTGTGCGTGTTCTGTACGTTAAGAACTGTGGTTTGATTTAGAACGTCTATGCTTTTATATAACGTGCCTGAACCGATCAACTCTTGATATAGGAAATGTTCAAAACATTATCCAACAATACAAAATTATATCCTTTCTTTACTAATGAAGAGACTGATATGATGTTGTATATCAGGTTCGATATCAAATAACATTCGTTCAGAATCAATGTATTTTGGTAATACAGGGTGATAGTGACCAACAGACTTGGCTGCAACACTTGCACCATTTTCTATCACATGAAACTTATCACCCGTTCTCAGTTCTCTACCTATCAGTAGCCCATGTAACAGATTACATAAGCGGGATCCTGATCCGGTATCTCATACCTAGGACGTAAAGGATACTGAGAAACAGTTCTCTGTAATGAACACACCCGAAGAAGAAGCATCAACATGCACTTTCTTCGTTTGGGCGGCACGGGAATTCTGGTAATCCCCAATTTCCTGCTCTGTCTTATAACAATTATAAGTTGGAGCGGGACCAACGTTCCCCAGCTCAGTATAACAAGCGGGTTCGGTCAATACATCTATATTATTATCTGGATTAAGGCGTGACATGGTCGCTACCAGGAGAGAGAGAGAAGAAAACACTCTGTGTGCGCTCTTGCAAGATCAGATTGGTTATTATTTTATCTAATCGGGATGGTTCCCACTGTTTTTTATCAAATCTTCCTTCAAACCCTAAAAGGAAAGACTAGCCGGGATTAATTACACCCTATAATTTCGCCAATCTTTCAGCCAGGACAGTGTCGGTACTTTGAGGGAGGTTCCCCGTGCTTTCGCACGAACCTAATTAAAATAAACCTCGTTTTCCCAGAGGCGTAACCCCGTTGACACCTTTCTAGACACCTACTTGATCGGCTAATTGTAATGTGTAAAACTCTCCCAGGAGTAACAATTACTAGCAGTGGGTATCGGGATCCAACTAACTCATAGAAGGTATGCAATCTTATTGCAAATTTCAACACTTGAAATTCCCGATAATTTAGCCCCGAACGATCTATGACCTTGACAAGGTCAACAAACCATAGACCGTAAGTCAAGTTCAACCCGTCATTTCTTGATTGAATTAAACCCACCCGCACGACCCTTGACAAGGTCAACAAGGCCGTACGACTACCCTAATCCAATCTTCATCATATGCATTAACTGATAAATACTGGTCAGCTACCGCACATTGCGCCTTGACAAGATCAACAAACGCAGCACGAATACTAAGCAGGACTTATCTGAAATGACGGAGGGCTACGTCAGGTTTTTCTGAAAAGCTATTGCATAATGATCTTGATATTGTTGTAGAATTAAATAATTTTAAAATGGAGTGTTTTTGAGGCTTTTGCTAGTTTCGCTAAAGAGGTCACTCCCGGTGAAGGGATCTCGGCTCTTTCCTCGTCGAATGAGGTGCAGGATATATCATATATATCACTGTGCAAAGCAAGAACTAGAAAAGCAATCAAAAGACAAAACTGGGGGTTGTAGCATCTGCCAGTCATTGCTAAAGGGGTCACTCCCGGTGAAGGGATCTCGGCCCTTTCCTTATCGAATAAGGTGCAGGATTTCTACAAGGAACACCGCGATGCAAAGCAAGAACTGTAGCTACCTGTTTTTGAAAATTCGATTCCACTACATCTTTTAGGTTTCTTTTCTTTCATTAATCATATTAATGAAGTCCCATCATTTAAATCACCTAAACATCACAGATAAATACGACGTACACTTATGCCATCCGCATTCGCCTCGATGTCCCCTCGTGCACCGTTAGGTTAGGTAACTAACGGCAGAGCGGGGCAGGGCTAGCACGGGTGTAAAACATAAGTAACGTCTATATAATATATCATATACACTATATACAGTATCTATCACAACATATCAAATGATCACATCACAGATATCACAGCAGAAGAATCATATGAAACATTGGATATACTAGGACGTCCGTGTTTTATTTTGAGCCTCTATAAAACACGGATTCCACGGTTGCGATGAATAGCCAAACCCACACCCCTAGACCCCTACGAGAGCGGCAACCAACCCTTCCAATTCTAGAGTTAGGAGACCCGGACTCGACTCCTCGAGTTGGTCTCCCACTAGACTCCAAAACCCGGTTACTTGTGCTCTCCTCCTTGGGTCTAACCTAGTGTGGAAAAGTAAATAATATACAAATGGTGACATCAACCTCATCCCGGAAGTGCCCCAATAAAAGAATATTACATACATTTGATTTTACATGAATGAAAATAAAAACCCTCATCTCACATAAAAACCCTCGGCTATTCAAAAACGTGACGATCCAATATAACATATCCAGCAACACATAACATCACATGTCATTAACGTAAGTAAATATGTGCATCCCAATTGTCGTTGACATATAGTAACGAAACCGGCGATAACACATATTACACTTACGGTCGCAGAAAAGAAAGTGTAAAACTACAACAGTTGGAATCCGCAACCTCCTTAGACATCGCATGCCTAACATTTATAAACCCCGCTTTTTAGTCTCTATATCGAAAACACTTTTCAATATCTAGTCGGGCAATTCAACAAGATTCACGATATTTTGATCGAATGCTCGTCGCAAACTTTAGTAGATGGCCGCACCCCCGGATGCCGTCGACGAAGTGCACTAAGGCGGAACACCACTGCCGCGAGCACCCGAACGGATGCTTTTGGCGACGGGGTTCTCCTACAGTCACTTGGTCGGGGCTATGGGGCATGGTTGTCTATTAAGTTTAACCGGCGCGTATCCGCGTACGCTACGTGATTGCAACGGACGTTTGATCGCATCAAAATCCCGTGGAAACCGATCATTTGAGACTAAACTGCTATGTTTATATCATTCAAATTAGTTATCTCATAACTTCTTGTGGATTCCAAATATTGTATCACATTCCAGATAAATAGACAATGTTAAACTTTCCGATCGAATGATCAAACAACCAAGTTTTCCCAAATAGTTCTCAACACTTGAGGGGAGTTTAAAAACATCCATCACATGCCACAATACAAATGGTCCAGCCGTAGAAGGGTCAAGCCAATGCCTCACATGTGGCAACGCCGTACTGCCCCAAACCATAAGGTTCCAAAGGCAGTTCAAGACGGTCACATAATCGAGTTAAGGTTAGTTGTCTTCTAGAGGGTCCATAGCGTAACTTGCACGATTTAGACGTTCTTAAACAACGGAAAAATCCAACACTTGGAAATTTTGCGGCAGGGGAAAAAGTGAGTTATTGATATCCGTTCGAACTTTTTAACACGTTCTAAAAATTACCCGGAATAACACATAGACAAAGTTAAACTTTCCGATCAAATCAATGAGCTCCCAATACAACCCAGAAAACTCAACACTTGAGTATAAATTAAAAATACTCAGAAACATCAGGAAATTAAATAGGAACATTACTGTGCAAAAAGATAAGTGTGACATCACCTTATGGCCGCGGAACCACCGCGGGAGCCTCCTCATGCCGCGGTTCCGCGGCGCTTTGGGCGCCAAACGTTGTCGTTTTGCACAATTTCCCTTATAATTGCCTGCTAATTTTTTTAAGCATTTTTAATCCAGAAAAAACCAACATTTTCAAAAATGTCCAGAGAGGGGTAAAATCGGGGGATTCGGAGTTCGTTCGGAGTTTTAACTTCGTATACACGCCGTCTAATGATCTAGCTAGGCTCTGATACCACTGTAGGGTTACTAGGCACTTTAAGAATGTTCTACAAGGCATCAACCATGCCCGATTAAAATTTTAGCCGTGCCGAATAACTCTAAACAAGATCTTTGCTAGATAATTAGGGTAACGCATGCAAGTAAATAACAATTATCACTAAGTGATTACGAAATACAACCTTTGTAGATCGGTCCTTCACTTCTAAAGCTCGTTGTTGTAGTCCCTTCGCTGCGATCATCGAACTCCCGGACTCTCGGACGGCTCCTTGAGAAGATTGCAACGGCTTTGGTTGAGGTCTTTGAGGCTGAAGATGATCTACGTCGAAAGAATACGAACTCAAGGTTCTACTTCACTAACTAGAGAATTAGTGAAGCAAACACCCTAAACTAAAGTGCTAGTCTAGTAGAGGATGATGAAATAGGAAATGGGTACAATTTAGAATTTCTTTTCTCACTTTGTATCTCTCTCTTTATCAAACCCTAGAAAGAAATTGAAGGAGGAAGAAGATGAGCTCAAAATAAGAATGAAAACTAATCAAGAGAGTGAGAGAGCTAAACATGGTGAGTGAGTATCATATACTAACTCATGTAGAGACATAACCATGGCTAATTATAGTGGTTAGGTTAATTAATATCTTAAGTAAAACAAAACTAGTGGACTAAGTCAATGCAACCATAAGCTTCATGAAGCTTCATGCATGTGAGCTCATTATCCATTTGTTTTAGAATTACTTTAAATATAAAAACCTAAACCTATAATTAGTATGGTATAAGTCTTATACACCCATGATAGTGTTATCAAAAACCATGATACAAAAATATGAACACAAATAAATATATATCACATATATATTAAGTTGTGCACAAGTGAGAAAAACAAATGCTAAAGTGAACCAATGTTAGTTAATGTAAATTAGTATATCACATATACAATTATACACTAAATTATTAAATCAACACTTGACTTAATAATCCGGTTATATCATATATAACCGACTAACATCCAATGTATCGACTTATCGAATCAACCCTTGATTCGATAACCTGGTTATATCGCATATAACCGATCGATACAAACATCGCGAGAATTGAATACGGTATCGCATACTCGCATTATTCTCGGTCCCGCACATATCACATATGCGCTCCTATTTCGTTTTTCCTGAGCCAGTAAAACCTCTATGTAGGACTCTAAAGACTCGTCAATACGCCGGCAGTAGGTGATGATCATATCAAGCACCCACAAGCCGTCAGCGGTACTAGCTGGACATAACGGCTACCCGGGTATTGAGCGATCAGAAGATCAGCAAGCAAGCCCGCTCCAACTCCTGCAAAAAGCCTGATAGTGACACTACCGTATAGTCCGGTCTCCTCGTCTGATATATCGCATATCAAGTCTAGGGGTGGTAAACGTCAGACCCCAATAACCGATAAGTCATGCCGATATGAGGCTCATAACGGGTCGAGAAACTACTGGTAACACTTACCAGTAAATCTCTAAACCAGCCCTGGCCAGGGACTTCCCTGTTACGGCCAATCGAGCAAAGCGCAACATCAACCCCCAATACCGGGAGAGACGAAACCCCTCCTATCGCTCATTGCCTCCATGTGACTCGGGACTGTACCCAAAAAGCACCGTTTTGCACGCCCTCTTGGACGTGGTAAGGTCGAAATCAAAGCACGGTAGGAATCACACAAGACTCTATGACGATCTCGGGTCTACAGAATAACCTGTACCAGTGTCACCAGAGAACTGCCATCTGACGTAAGGTATAATACCATCTGGGAGTTCTCGTCGAGTCCGTCCTGTGTACCCAGTCTCCACTGAGCACCCGTATATCATCTCTGATATCAAACACCAATGGATATGGGATCATCCATCGCCCATCTACATGGGTCGAGAAGGTATACGCTAGTCTACTCTGGTATATCGATTCCCCGTCTCGATACACCCACGACTAGGGACCTTGAAGGATGTACTTATGGTTTACCATGTCCCCACTAGTATGATCCGCATCATAGTCCAGGTAGTCAAGTACACATCCTAAGGGCTTTACCAACATGTAACAGAGAGACAATCAGTATACACGTTAAGGTAAAAAGTAACCAGATAGCATACTATCATGTCGAGCAAGAAAGTCCCCCCTATATATGTCCAAGCATCCACTACGATATACATCTCATGTATAGTAATGGCCTCTAGGACATACATTTAATTAACAATTCATTGTATGTAATATTCTTTTATTGGGGCACTTACGGGTTGAGGATGATGTCACCATTGTTGTATATTATTTACTTTTCTGTGTTAGGATAGACCCAAGGTGGGGAGCCCAAGTGACCGGGTTCTAGGGTCCAGTAGGAGGCCATCTCGAGGAGTCGAGACCGGGTCTCCTAACTCTAGAATTGGTAGGGTCACTTGCCGCTCTCGTAGGGGTCTAGGGGTGTGGGCTTGGCTATTCATCGCGACCGTGGAATCCGTATTTTCTATTGTTGGCTAAATACAAAATACGGACCTCCTAATTTATCTTATATTTTCATATATATGCTTCTGCTGTTGATATTCTCTGATGTAATCACTTTATATGCTGAAACGAATGGTGTATTATATATATGATATACAATAAACGTTGCTTATGTTTTGCATCTGCGCTAGTCCCGCCCCGCTATGTCGTTAGTTAAGTAACCTAACGGTACATAACGAGACATTGTAGCGAATGACGATGGCATAAGCGTACATTCTATTTTCGTTTCTTTTCTATGATGGCTTAAGGACTTAAATGATGGGACTACATTAATGAGATTAATGGAAAGAAAAAGGAACCTAAAAGATGTAGAATCGAATTTGAAACCTACTCGGCTTTTTGTGAAAAAGCAAGTTTTAAAGTGCGGAGCTTAAGCCACTCCTTTTAAAACCATTAGATTCTACAACGATATTAAGTTCAAAACGTTAAAGGTTTTCATAAAGACCATTCGCAGCCCTCCGTCATTTTAAGAAGTAGGGTATTTAGTATTTGTGCTACGTATGTTGACTATAGCCAAGGTGTAGTGTACGGTAGCTAAGTGATGTCTTCCTACACAGCATATGATGCGATTAATTAGGATAGTCACATGATTATGTTGACCATAGCCAAAGGTCATGTGGGTGGGTATAATTAATCATGAAATGAAGGTTATAACTTGACTAGTGTTTATGATATGTTGACCATAGTCAAGGTCATGAGTGCTAGGGGTAAAAACCATATCGGAAGTTTCAAGAGTTGAAATTTGCAATGAGATTGCATACCTTCTATGTGATAGTAGAATCCCGATCCCACTGTGAGCAAGAGTTGCTCCTGGGAGAGTTTTGCACTTTACAATTAGCTAACCCATTAGGTGTCTAGAAAGGTGTCAATGGGGCTACGCCTCTGGGAAAACGTGGTTTATTTTAATTAGGTCCGTGTGAAAGCACGGGGAACCTCCCTCAAAAGTACCGGCACTGGCCTGGCTGAACGGTTAGAGAAGTTCTAGAATGTAATTAATCCTGGCTAATTTTCTTTTTATGGTTTGAAGGAAAATTTAATAAAAGTAGTGGGAGACATCGATTAGATAAGATAATAAATCAATCTGATCTTTGCAAGAGCTTTCGCTGAGTGTATTCTTTTCTCTCTCCTAATGGTAGATAACCATGACTGGACTTAAGCTTTTGTTAGAGAAATATAAGCTAACTGGGCCGAACTATAAAGACTGGCTGAGGAACATTAACATTGCTCTCACATATGATAAGGTATCATATGTCCTCACTGCCTCAGCCCCTCCCAGCCCAGGCCCTGAATTTTCTGTTGCGGATAAGGAGATCCGCAAAACATGGGATATTGACTGTGCTACTACCAAATGCCTCGCGCTTGCATCGATGGACAATACACATCAAAAGCAGCATGAGCAGATAGATGTTCAATCTATCTTTCTCCATACAAAAGAGTTGTATGGGGAGCAATCTCGGACCCTGAGATACGAAGCATCTCGAAAGTTGTTTCAGATGCGGATGGCTCCTGGCACACCAGTAGGCGATCACGTTTTGAAGATGATAGCTCTTGTTGAAGAGCTTGAGGATCTCGGATGGACAATGGAGAACGAACAATATATTGATATTGTTCTTCAGTCTCTTCCCCCTTCCTTTGCTCCATTCATAGTGAACTTTAACATGCATAACATGGAGAAGTCACTACCCGAACTTCTCAATATGTTGAGAAGTGCGGACAGCACGCTTAAGGCGAAGTCTCCCTCACTAATTGTTGGACAATCTTCCTCTTCCGTCCCAAAAGCCAAGGCCAAGGAAAGGAATAAGAAGAAACCCACCAAATCGAGAGGTGGAATCAAGAAGGCACAAAGGAGAGACAAATCTAAGGCTGAGAAGTCAAGAAAAGGATAATGTTTTCACTGCAAGAAGACGGGGCACTGGAAGCGGAACTGTACTGAATACCTTGATCTCAAGAATAAAGAAGCATGGTGATGCTTCTGCTTCAGGTGTGTTCGTGACTGAAAATAGTTTTTCTCTAAACTCTGCTTCCTGGGTATTGGATACCGGTTCAGGTTCTCATATCTGTAATTCTATGCAGGGCTTGAGAAATAGCAGGGTTTTGAAGACCGGGGATCACACACTCCAAGTTGGAAATGATTCCAATGTACATGCAGTTTCAGTAGGAGAGTATCACCTAGGGTTGCCGTCGGGTTGTATATTGGTTTTGAACCCATGTTATTATGTACCTAGCATGCTTTGTAATATAATATCCATTTCTTTGTTAGACAATGAAAGATATCATTTTGTATTGCAGCACAATGTTATGAACATTAAATTGAATCAAGAGTTGATTGGTTATGGTACACTAAATAAAGGGATATACGTCCTAAATCAACACACAGTTTTCAACATACAACACACAAATAAAAGAAAAATTTTAGATATAAATGAAGCTTTTCTTTGGCATTGTAGACTTGGTCATATTAACGAAATAAGACAAAACAAGCTTCATAAAGATGGATATTTAAATCCTTTTGAATATAAATCTTATGCGACTTGCCAGTCTTGTATCAAAGGGAAAATGAACAAAACTCCGTTTACAGGACACGGAGAAAGAGCTACAGAGCTCTTGGGCCTTATACATAGTGATGTATGTGGGCCAATGTCTACACATGCGAGAGGTAGTTTTTCTTACTTCATAACTTTTTGTTGGGTTACGGCAGCGCCCCGGCCATCAAACCGTGGCCAAATGCGGAACAAAATTTTTCTAAATTAGCGCTACCATGACCCGATGGCCGGATCTACCTTAAACCCTATATTACAAAGCAAATAAAGAGGATTTATATGGTTATACCGAATGAACCAAGTCCTTCGGGTCATCAACCATCATCCCAAGCTCCTAGTGGTCGCAGATCGAATTTGGTTGTCGGTCTTCCTCCATGTACGATGATCCACCCGAGGGAAACGACGAAAGCTTCAGCCTCGCCAAGCGAGGCAACCGACGCTCCAAGGTTGCTAGCAATGGAAAGTGGAGGTGTAGGATTATCTCACTATAATTTTTCTCTCATCACAGATGCTCAAAGTGTAAGGTTCCTAGGCACTCTCAAGAGGTCTCACAAGGCATCAACCATGCCAATTTCAAATTTTACGGGTGCCGAGAAACCCTAATAGGGATCGTTAACTAGAAATCTAGGCGACCAAAGCAACTAGTTTACAACTAAACTAAAAGAACGGAAATACAACCTTTGTAGATCCGTTTCTCCACCTCCATAGCTCCATGATGAAGTGCTCTCCGCTGTCCAAATCGAACCATGACTCTAGCATCGGCTTCAACGGAGAAAAAGCGGGCTAGGTCATCGACGACGATGCCGAAGATGATCTACGTCGAGGTTGCACAAGTTCAAGCTCCAACTTCACCAAGTTGTGAAACTTGTGAAGAAAACACCCAAAACAACTTGGCAAGAGGTAGAGGGTGAAGAAATAGGAGGTGGGTTCACTTTAGAATTGGATTTCACTCACTTTTGCTCAAGTTGCCATTGTTGAAGACAAGGTTTTTCTTGAAGAAGAAGAAGGAGAGCAAGAAAGAATATGATAAGTTCCTTCTTTAAAAATGAAACTAATATGAATACTTATCATATCTTGACCATGGTCAAGTGTAGAGATTAAACTAAGGTTAGTTGGAATGGTTAGGGTTAAGGATGAGATAAGGATGGTGGACTTTGTCAAAGCTTCAAGAAGCTTCAACATAGAAACAAAATAAGCCACCATTCTTAATAATATCCAAAAAGAATAAATAAATAAATAACTAAGTAAATAATCAAAACCCTAACCATCCATATAACCATGGTTTAATCTTTACACAAACCCTAGTGAGCAAGTATCATCAAACATGATACAAACAAGTGCACAAAAATATATCATATATACAATGTGCATCAAGTGAGAAAATCCTTTTAAAATGAACCAATACTAGTTAATGCAAAGCAATATATCAAATATATAATTATACATTAAATCATTAAATCAACACTTGATTTAACGATCCGGTCATATCGCATATAACCGACTAGTATCCAATGTATCGGCTTATCGAATCAATCCTTGATTCGATATCTAGGTTATATCGCATATAACCAATCGATACATTCATCGCGAGAATGAAACACGGTATCACATACTCGCATTATTCTCGGTCTCGCACATATCTCATATGTGCTCCTATTTCGTTTCGCTTGAGCCAGGAAACCTCTGTGTAGGACTCTAAAGACTCGTCAATACGCCGGTAGCAGACGATGATCATATCAAGCATCCACAAGCCGCAAGCGGTCTGCTAAATGTAACGGCCACCCGGGTATTGAGCGATCAGAAGATCGACGAGCTAGCCCGCTCAAACTCCTGTGAATCCAACCAGTAACACTTACCGTACAATCCGGTCTGTTCGTCTGATATGTCGCATATCAAGTCTAGGGGTGGTATACGTCAGACCCCAATAACCGATAAGTCGTGCCGATGTGAGGCTCATAACGGGTCGAGAAACTACTGGTAACACTTACCAGCAAATCTCTTATCAGCCCTGGCCAGGGACTTCCCTGTTACGGCCAATCGAGCACAGCGCAACATCAACCCCCAATACCGGGAGAGACGAAACCCCTCCTATCGCTCATTGCCTCCATGTGACTCGGGACTGTACCCAAAGACCACCGTTTTGCACGCCCTCATGGACGTGGTAAGGTGGAGATCAAAGCACAGTGGGAATCACACAAGACTCTATGATGATCTCGGGTCTACAGACTAACCTGCACAAGTGTCACCTGAGAACTGCCATCTGACGTGAGGTATAATACCATCTGGGAGTTCTCGGCGAGTCCGTCCAGTGTACCCAGTCTCCACTGAGCACCCGTATACCATCTCTGATGTCAAACACCAATGGATATGGGATCATCCATCGCCCATCTGTATGGGTCGAGAAGGTATACGCTAGTCTACTCTGGTATATCGATGCCCCGTCTCGATACACCCACGACTAGGGACCTTGAAGGATGTACTTATGGACTACCATGTCCCCACTAGTATGATCCGCATCATAGTCCAGGTAGTCAAGTACTCATCCTAAGGGCTTTACCAACATGTAACAGAGAGACAATCAATGTACACGTTAAGGTAAAGAGTAACCAGATAGCATATTATCATGTCGAGCAAGAGCATCCACTACAATATACATCCTATGTATAGTAATAGCCTCTAGGGCATACATATAACTAACAATCTCCCACTTGCACTAGGGCCATCTGATAGCAGTGGTTGTAGTATCTCATACTCAACCATCCCATAAAAGTCTCTCTCTGGGAAAAGGCCTTTGTGAGTGGATCCGCCGTGTTGTCCTCTGAGTCTACTCTCCTAACCTCGATCACCCTGGAGATCAACTATCTCCATGATCAAGTGATACTGCCTTAGAATATGTCTGGATCACTGATGGGACCGGCGTTCCTTGGCATCAGCTACAACTCCATTGTCTCACAATGGTTGGAACGTAGTTCATCTCATGAACCAATATACACCCAAACATCCTCTTAGGTAGCATCTTAAGTAGCGATGTATCGAGCCTTTATCGTCTAGTATGTCACGGTATCTAGTTTGGAACTCTTCCAACATACCGTCCCTTTACTGAGGGTAAAGACAATGCCTGTGACTGACACTCAGTCGTCATTATCAACCTGGAACACTTCCAGTGATTCTTCCCAGGATCAATTGATACCATCTCACTACAGCTAGTGAGTATTCAAAAATCCATTTAGATCTATCTCATAGGTCCAAAACCCAGGATTTAGTAGGTATCACTTTGATCCTATGTGGAGAATCATTCTGATAGGCGGAGATTGATCGAGCGTAGCATAGGAAACTCCTTCCCTATCTAGAGTATGTCATCCACGTACTCCACGAGGATCGATACCATACTCCCTACTACCTTCTTGTATATACAAGGTTCATCTACCATTTTGATGAAGTCAAACTCTTTGACTACCACATCAAAACAGATGTTCCAACTCCGCGATGCCTGCTTTATCCTATAAAGCATCTTGCACACGTTTCCGCTGCTCCCACTGTCTACGAAGCCCTCTGGCTGTGTACATATAGACGCACTCTTCTAAAACATCATTTAGAAAAGCAGTCATGGCACCCAACCGCCAGATATCGTAGTCATGGCATGTAGCCGTGGCAAGTAGGATCTAGATGGACTTAAGCATAGATTCTTAGAAAAAGTTTCATCATGATCCACACCTGGTCAATGATGCAAACCTTTAACAAGTCTTGCTTTGAATGTCTCAACTTTTCCATGTACACCAAGTAATCTTCTCAAGATATACTTGCTCCTGATGGGGATTTAACCCTTCAGATATAGCAACCAAAGTCAATACTTTGTTGGTGTACATGGATTCCATCTCAGATCACTAAGCATCCAGCCATTCTTACAGAGTCTTACTCCAGATAGCCAGCTCGAAGCTAGTTGGGTCATCATCTAATGATGCAATCCTCGCTCCCACTGTCATAGAGAAACCGAAGTATCTCTCAGGTGGGTGAGGAACCCTACTAGATCGGCGGAGAGGCTGAGGTTCGTTGGTTTCTATTGAATCCTTTGGTTCTATCAAATCATCAGCTGCAGTTTGTATAGCTGGAACCTTTCCAGTTCTACATTACAGACTTTGCCTCGAGCTTGTCCGGATTTTGCTTTCAGACATAGGCCGGTCAACCCCAAATCTTAACTAGCTTAAGACATGGGCTCTTCCCTTTCCATATCACATATGAAATGGTAGGCAACTGATTTGATTGGAACCCTATTCAATAGGTATGCAGCTTCTCAAGTGCATAACTCCCAAAAGGAAATAGGTAACTCAGTAGTACTCATCATAGAGCACACCTTATCATATAGGGTGTTATTGCTCCGTCCCGATATACCATCGTGCTATGGTATATACGGAGGAGTAATGCTGAGAGAGAATCTCATTCTCCTTTAGAATAGTCCAAGAATTCCGTGCTCAAGTATTCTCCTCCTTGATCTCATCATAGGACATAATACTTATATCCGTATTATGGTTCTCTACTTCTAACTTATATTCCGTGAATATCTCAAAAGGTTCGGACTTGTGTTTCAACAGGAACATATGTCTGAATCTTAAGAGATTATCAGAGAATGTAACGAAGTACAAACAACCAGTCTTGGCATGTGTAGACAGGGGACCTACATACATCAACATGTATCATCCCAAGAGTTCACTAACTCTTTCTCTGTTTCCAGTAAACGGAGCTATGGTCATCTTATCTCTGTGACATGACTGGCAAGTTTTATAAGATGTAAATTCAAACTGATTTAAATATGCATCTAATATGTAACTTCAGCCAGTCGGATCGCATTGATATGACCTAGTCTATAATGCCTGAAGAAGGATCCATTCATTTATGAACTCTTCCTCTTCTGTGTGTTCCGTATACTAAGAACTGTAGTTTGATTTAGAATATCAATGCTTTTAGATAACGTGCCTGAACCGATCAACTTTTGATATAGGAAATGTTCAAAACATTATCCAACTATACAAAATTTTATCATTTCTTTACTAATAAAGAGATTGATATGATTTTGTATATCAGGTTCGGTATCTAATAACATTCGTTCAGAATCATTGTATTGGTAATACAGGGTGACAGTGACCAACAGAGTTGGCTGCAACTCTTGCCCCGTTTTCTGCCTCATGAAACTTATCACCCGTTCTCAGTTCTTTACCTATCTGTAGCCCATGTAACATATTACATATGCGGGATCCTGATCCGGTATCATATACCCAGGACGTAAAGGATACTGAGAAACAGTTCTGTATAATGAACACACCCGAAGATGATGCATCAGCATGCACTCTCTTCGTTTGGGCAGCACAGGAAATCTGGTATTCCCCAATTTCCTGCTCTGTCTTATAACAATTATAAGTTGGAGCGGGACCAACGTTCCCCAGCTCAGTATAACAAGCGGGTTCGGTTAATATTCGTATTATTATCTTGATTAAGGCGTGATATGGTCGCTACCTGGAGAGAGAGAGAGAGAAGAAAACACTCAGCGTGCGCTCTTGCAAGAATAGATTGGTTATTATTTTATCTAATCAGGATGGCTCCCACTGCTTTTTATCAAATCTTCCTTCAAACCCTAAAAGGAAAGACTAGCCGGGATTAATTACACACTACAAGTTCGCCAATCTTTCAGCCAGGCCAGTGTCGGTACTTTGAGGGAGGTCCCCCGTGCTTTCGCACGAACCTAATTAATGTAAACCTCGTTTTCCCAGAGGCGTAACCTCGTTAACACCTTTCTAGACACCTACTTGATCGGCTAATTGTAATGTGTAAAACTCTCCCAGGAGTAACTCTTACTCGCAGCGGGTATCGGGATCCAACTATCCCATAGAAGGTATGCAATCTCATTGCAAATTTCAACACTTGAAATTCCCGATAATATTTTGCCCCTAGCGTCCTATGACCTTGACAAAGGCCAACAAATCATAGCATGCTAGTCAAGTTCAACCCGTCATTTCTTGATTGAATCAAACCCACCCGCACGGCCCTTGACAAAGGCCAACAAGGTCGTACGACTACCCTGAAACAATCTGCATCATATGCATAAGCAGATAATCACTATTCAGCTACCGCACACTACGCCTTGACAAAGGCCAACAAACGCAGCACGAATACTAAACAGTTCTTATCTGAAATGACGGAGGGCTACGTCAGGTTTTTCTGAAAACCTATTGCGTAATGAACTTGATATCGTTGTAGAATCAAATGAAGTTTTGAAATGGAGTGATTTTGAGGCTTTTCTAGTTTTGCTAAAGGGGTCACTCCCGGTGAAGGGATCGTCGGCCCTTTCCTCGTCGAATGAGGTGCGGGATATATCATATATATCACTATGCAAAGTAGAAACTATAGAAGCAATCAAAAACAGACCGAGTTTGTAGCATCTGCCAGCTATTGCTAAAGGAGTCACTCCCGGTGAAGGGATCTCGGTCCTTTCCTCATCGAATAAGGTGCGGGGTATATCATATATACCGCTATGCAAAGCAAGAACTGTAGCTACCTGTTTTGTTTAAAATTTGATCCTACAACATCTTAGGTTTCTTTTCTTTCATTAATCACATTAATGAAGTCCCATCAATTAAGTACCTAAACATCACAGATAAATACGACGTACACTTATGCCATTCGCATTCGCCTCGATGTCCCCTCGTGCACCGTTAGGTTAGGTAACTAACGACAGAGCAGGGCAGGGCTAGTGCGGGTGCAAAACATAAGTAACGTCTATATAATATATCATATATACTATATAAAGTATCTATCACAGAACATCACATGATCACATCACAGATATCGCAGCAGAAGAAACATATGAAATATTGGACATACTAGGACGTCCGTGTTTTCAATACGAGCCAGTATAAAACACGGATTCCACGGTCATGATGAATAGCCAATCCCACACCCTTAGACCCCTACGAGAGCGGCAAGCAACCCTGCCAATTCTAGGGTTAGGAGACCCGGACACGACTCCTCGAGTTGGTCTCCCACTGGACCCCAGAACCCGGTTACTTGTGCTCCCCTCCTTGGGTCTATCCTAATGCGGAAAAGTAAATAATATACAAAAGGTGACGACTTCCGCTACCTGGAAGTGCCCCAAATAAAAGAATATTACATACAAGTTTTTACATGAATGAAAATGAAAAACACTCATCTCACATAAAAACCCCCGGCTATTCAAACACGACAATCCAATATAACATATCCAGCAACACATAACATCACATGTCATCAACGTAAGTAAATATGTCCATCCCAATTATCGTTGACATATAGCAACGAAACCGGCGATATCACATATTACACTTACGGTCACAGAAAAGAAAGTGTAAAACTACAACAGTTGGAATCCGCAACCTCTTTAGACATCACATGCCTAATCAAATGAAATACTTAGACATCACATGCCTAACAGATATAAATCCCGCATTTTAGTCTCATTATCGAAAACTCTTTTCAATATCATGTGGGACTAAAGTGCTAGATTTATAACATTCATTCAGTTATCTCATAACTGTTTGTGAATTCCAATTATTGTATCACATTCCAAATAAACAGAAAATGTTAAACTTTCCGATCGAACAGTCGAATACCCAAGTTTTCCCGATACAGGTCAACACATGAAATAAGTCTAACAACATTCAGTTCGTGCCTCAGTACCAACGGTCCAGCCGTAGAAGGGTCAAGCCAACGCCTCACATGTGGCACGTCGTACTGCCCCAAACCCGAAGGTTCAAAGGGCAGTTCAAGACGGTCACATAATCGAGTTAAGGTTTGTTGTCTTCTAGAAGGTCCATCGCGTTACTTGCACTACTTAGAACGTCGTTAAACTACGGAAAAATCCAACACTTGGAAATTTCCCGACAGGGGAAAAATTGGGTATTTATATCCGGTCGAACTTTTTAACATATTCTAAAATTTATCCGGAAAGCCACATATAGATGAAGTTTAACAATCCGATAGAATCTACGATTCCCAATACAACCCCAGAACACTCAGCTCTTGAGTCAAATTAAAAATTCCCAGAAAATTCAGAACTGTGAAAGAGGAATTACTGTGCAAAAATGGGAAGGTGACGTCATCAATTGGCCGCGGAACCGCCGCAGAAGCCATGCTTCTGCCGCGGTTCCGCCGCACTATGGAGGAATTATGGGTACGGGCTTCACAGTAATTCTTACAATTCCCTGCTGAGTTTTCTGCATATTTTTAATTCAGGAAAATCCCAGAATTTGAAAAAAGTCCAGAGAGCATGAAAATTCTAGGGTTTCGGTTCGTTCGGATTTCAAACGTCATCTAGACTTCACCTAAGGCTCTAGCTAGGCTCTGATACCACTGTAAGGTTCCTAGGCACTCTCAAGAGGTCTCACAAGGCATCAACCATGCCAATTTCAAATTTTACGGGTGCCGAGAAACCCTAATAGGGATCGTTAACTAGAAATCTAGGCGACCAAAGCAACTAGTTTACAACTAAACTAAAAGAACGGAAATACAACCTTTGTAGATCCGTTTCTCCACCTCCATAGCTCCATGATGAATTCCTCTCCGCTGTCCAAATCGAACCATGACTCTAGCATCGGCTTCAACGGAGAAAAAACGGGCTAGGTCATCGACGACGATGCCGAAGATGATCTACGTCGAGGTTGCACAAGTTCAAGCTCCAACTTCACCAAGTTGTGAAACTTGTGAAGAAAACACCCAAAACAACTTGGCAAGAGGTAGAGGGTGAAGAAATAGGAGGTGGGTTCACTTTAGAATTGGATTTCACTCACTTTTGCTCAAGTTGCCATTGTTGAAGACAAGGTTTTTCTTGAAGAAGAAGAAGGAGAGCAAGAAAGAATATGATAAGTTCCTTCTTTAAAAATGAAACTAATATGAATACTTATCATATCTTGACCATGGTCAAGTGTAGAGATTAAACTAAGGTTAGTTGGAATGGTTAGGGTTAAGGATGAGATAAGGATGGTGGACTTTGTCAAAGCTTCAAGAAGCTTCAACATAGAAACAAAATAAGCCACCATTCTTAATAATATCCAAAAAGAATAAATAAATAAATAACTAAGTAAATAATCAAAACCCTAACCATCCATATAACCATGGTTTAATCTTTACACAAACCCTAGTGAGCAAGTATCATCAAACATGATACAAACAAGTGCACAAAAATATATCACATATACAATGTGCATCAAGTGAGAAAATCCTTTTAAAATGAACCAATACTAGTTAATGCAAAGCAATATATCAAATATATAATTATACATTAAATCATTAAATCAACACTTGATTTAACGATCCGGTCATATCGCATATAACCGACTAGTATCCAATGTATCGGCTTATCGAATCAATCCTTGATTCGATATCTAGGTTATATCGCATATAACCAATCGATACATTCATCGCGAGAATGAAACACGGTATCACATACTCGCATTATTCTCGGTCTCGCACATATCTCATATGTGCTCCTATTTCGTTTCGCTTGAGCCAGGAAACCTCTGTGTAGGACTCTAAAGACTCGTCAATACGCCGGTAGCAGACGATGATCATATCAAGCATCCACAAGCCGCAAGCGGTCTGCTAAACGTAACGGCCACCCGGGTATTGAGCGATCAGAAGATCGACGAGCTAGCCCGCTCACACTCCTGTGAATCCAACCAGTAACACTTACCGTACAGTCCGGTCTGTTTGTCTGATATGTCGCATATCAAGTCTAGGGGTGGTATACGTCAGACCCCAATAACAGATAAGTCGTGCCGATGAGAGGTTCATAACGGATCGAGAAACTACTGGTAACACTTACCAGCAAATCTCTTATCAGCCCTGGCCAGGGACTTCCCTGTTACGGCCAATCGAGCACAGCGCAACATCAACCCCCAATACCGGAAGAGATGAAACCCCTCCTATCGCTCATTGCCTCCATGTGACTCGGGACTGTACCCAAAGACCACCGTTTTGCACGCCCTCATGGATGTGGTAAGGTGGAGATCAAAGCACAGTGGGAATCACACAAGACTCTATGACGATCTCGGGTCTACAGACTAACCTGCACAAGTGTCACCTGAGAACTGCCATCTGACGTGAGGTATAATACCATCTGGGAGTTCTCGGCGAGTCCGTCCAGTGTACCCAGTCTCCACTGAGCACCCGTATACCATCTCTGATGTCAAACACCAATGGATATGGGATCATCCATCGCCCATCTGTATGGGTCGAGAAGGTATACGCTAGTCTACTCTGGTATATCGATGCCCCGTCTCGATACACCCACGACTAGGGACCTTGAAGGATGTACTTATGGACTACCATGTCCCCACTAGTATGATCCGCATCATAGTCCAGGTAGTCAAGTACTCATCCTAAGGGCTTTACCAACATGTAACAGAGAGACAATCAATGTACACGTTAAGATAAAGAGTAACCAGATAGCATACTATCATGTCGAGCAAGAAAGTCCTCCCTATATATGTCCAAGCATCCACTACAATATACATCCTATGTATAGTAAAGGCCTCTAGGGCATACACATAACTAACACAAAGAGCAACTATATAAGATCAAGAGGAAGTGAGGAAAACAAGTGGCATGAGCAACTAAAGAAAATGGCTAAGTCTCACCAAGTGAGAATGAATCACCAAGTGAAAAAATAGAAAATGAGCAAGGCCGCTCAAGAATGTGGCTGCCACCTCTCTCTCTCAATCATGCACCCAAAATTTTTTTTCTTCATTTTTCTAATAAACAAATACAAACCATACCTCTCTACATACCTTGCATTGTTCATGCCATGTCACCCCCTCTACCTCATTTGTAAAACAAATGATTTTCTAAAAAAGGAAATCATACAAATGAGGTGTCCAATCTTCTAGAAACAATTCTGTATAAATACGGAATAAAACCCGGTATACGTATCGAAATACATATACGCGTATTTGTACAAAAATACGAATAGCCAAGAGAGAAAATGAATAGTGAACAATAATACTAGAATACATATATTATAAATACATATAAAAATTATTAAATCAAAACCCGATTTCATAATCCGACTCAATCCTAAGCCGCTAGTATTATCAACCGTCCGATTAAAGTCTGTGCAGCCTGTACACATATTTAATCGGACACCTATATGTACCAACATACGTCATCTACACCATATCTCCTGAACCGTGAAAACCCTCTGTGTGGGACTCTAAAGACTCATCAATACGCTGGCAGTGGGATTAACCACAAGCACGTCAGCGGCACTAGCTGTACGTAACGGCTACCTAGGTATTGAAATAAAGGAAGGCCAATGAGCAAACTCATCCGTACCCCTACTGAGCCTGACAGTGACAATATCCGTACAGTCTGGTCTGTTCATCTAAGAGTATCACATATCGAGTCTAGGGGGTGGATAAAGTCAGACCCCTAACAACGCAATAATTCGTATCGGTATGATACCCATCACTACCTGAGAAACTATCGATCCTGGATCGGTAATTCTCGTATACCCCGGCCGAGGATTTCTGGTGATGGCCACCCGTGCACAACGCGACATCAACCCCCAATACCGGGAGAGACGAATCCCCGACGATCCGCTCACTGCCTCAATGTGGCTCGGGACTATACTCAACTAAAACCTGTTTGCATGACTCCTTTGAGCCGTGGTAGTGTAGTAATCAAAACACAGTGGGAACTCACATGAGACAAATGACGATCTCAGGTCAACAGACTAACCTGTACACATGTCACCAGGGAACTGCTATCTGACAATAGGTATAATCCCAACTAGCAGGTTCCCGGCGAGTCCGTTCAGTGTACTCATAATGCAATGAGCACCTGTATACTATCTTAGGTGAACAAACTAACACTAATGGCTTGTGAGACCTTGCCACCGCCCCTCGTCAGGGTCTCGATCAGTATACACCAGTCTACACTGGAGTATCGATGCCGAGTCTCGATACTCCCACGACTAGGGATATTTAAGGATGTGCTTATAGACCACCTAGCTCTCACGTATATGATCGCCATCATAATGCTGGTAGTCAAGAAATAATCATATGGGCTCTATCAACATGTAATAGTGATGATAAAGACAAACCAGATAGCACACTATCATCTCGAGTAAGACTGTTCTACCGGTATAGGTCCTCGCTCAATCATCATAATCACCTGCCTGCGACTACGATAATTGACTTGAGGGCACTATAGCCAACAATCTCCCACATGCACTTATGGCCAATTATTGCGGTGTCTCATACTCACAGCCCGTGTGATACCGAACACCCAACTTCTCTACTAATCAGTCTCGCAAAGCCCGTTTGTGAAACTATTGCGTTCGAGAAATAGCCTCAGTGAGTGGATCCGCTCCAATGTTTCTTTCTGTATCTCTCTATATCTCAACTTCGCGGAGAAAGCTATCTACCGAAATTAGCAATACCTGTCTTAGAATTTCTCTGGATATCTGTTGGGACCCAGTTCAAAAATAAACTCCAAATCCAGAAAACTTCCTAGACTTTATCATCCACTGAATTTAATCAATATCTTGCGCCATGCCTTTCCTCAGTATCCGCTTGGACCACATGTCCAACATACTGCCCCTGAAAAGAGGGAAAACTATAACTCTGACAGTCACTCTGTCATCCAGGTCACCTTGGAAGCCTGAAATGATAACCGTCTCCTGAAGGAGGCAGCCGTTACCATATTCCTAGAACATCCATTTATGTTCATAAACTGCTTCCCAAAGTTTCTCCAGGATTGGATTGATATATATGCTTATTGCAGCTAGTGCAAAAAACAATATCTGGTGTTGTACTTGACATCACATGATTGACTCAACTGCATAAGCAAGTGATATGCCAGTCATGCAAATCCCTCTCCCCTTCAGTCTGAAAGACATCCTTTAGAGAGGGTGACTCCATCACCTGCAGGTTCACCACCATGCCAGGAGTCGTCCATTCTAAAACACCTTTAGAATATTTCAAGTACCCTAATTGGGACACTTCCCAAATCTAGATCTAAAATCATATATCTAGTCACCAGAAACCCTGATATTATATCCATATCCTATGTGGAGAAGCACCTTTATGACAACCACAGTATAACCGATCATAGTATAGGAATATCTCTTCCTATCAAGTGCATGTCATCCCAAATACCTGGACATCACTCTCTACTACCTTCATACCAGATCCATCTCATATTCTGATGAGGTCAAGACCTATGACTGTCACATCAAAAATAGATGATCTATTTCCGCTATACTTGATTTAGTCTATATAGACATAAGGTACTTGCCCACTATGCTTCCACTGCTCACACTGACTACAACAACCCTCTGGAAGATTCATATACACGTGCATTTCTAAAGCTAGTTTAGAACGACGCTATACTCATCCTCCTGCCGGGGCTCATAGTCTAGAACAGCAGCAATGGCAAGTCTGGGTAAAAAAGAACATCCCTTTCACCGTTTCTAAGAAGACCGAATTACCTCTCGGGTGCCTGAGGTTACCCACCAAATCTGCGGAGTGGTTAATGGAACATCAAATCCAATTTAATCCTTAGGTTCTATTAAATTTTCAGTAATCGTTTGTGGTTCTGGAATCTCTTCCAGTTTTACCATACTCCCACTAATGTATTCTGAAAAGAATCCATTTTACTAAAACTGGTGGCGAGTCAAGAACAATACAACTATTGATTTTCCTGATGGTAGAAAGTTAACCCTCGTCAAAGCCCGGGATAACCCACAAACTGCTATTACTGAAACGTGCCTTGAATTTATCTGGTTTCTGGTTTTAAGCATCAGCCGGACAACTCCCTATACCTTAACATCGTTAAGATATAAATTGATTCTATATGTATCCAATATAGAAACAAAAGCATTAATTTAGTTGGAACCAGATTCAAAATCATGCAGCCGTCTCCAGTGCATATCAATCAAATGGGAAGAGGCCAATCAGCATTACTCATCTAGGAGCGCATCCATATATGAGTAACCCGAAAAAGAATCAAGTTCTCAAAACCATTACTATCAACGGAATACCAAACACAAGTATCTACATCTTCGACTACCTCGAAGAATCCTGATACTTCCAACAAATGGTTCTCTACTTTATTCTTATACCTATAACTTCTCAATATCTGGACCTTGCATTTCAACGAAATGCTTGTCTAGAACTGGAGAAGTCATGAGTAAATAGAATATAGTACGAGTACCAACCCCATTGTCCTAATTGACACTAGACAATATACAATACTTTGTATAAGTCCCCGGAGTTCAATAACTCAAACCTTGTGCGTCATAGGTTGAAAACTGTGCTATGGTTAAGAAGAATTACACCGCTGTTGAATGCACCTTACCTAACCATCAACTGATATAGGTAAATGTCACAGACATAATTTCAAAAGGTTATACTCACATTATAAAATAAACGTACAGATATATCAGTTTGAAATTGGTGCATAACAACGGATATTCAAAACCAAATATTTGCTGTCAGGCAAAACCCAGGTGATTTCCTTAAATTTCACCAATTACAACGAATTCCGATATTATGTCGATTTAATCACCCATTTCCCAATATCTTACTCCCACTCACCATCTGTAATAATATATAAATGTGAGAAACTAATCTGGTAAATACATACCCAGGAGTTAGATTCCAATTTGGGAAAACGGTTTTCAATTAATATCGCACAGTGAAACTGAAACATGAAAAAGTTTTGAAGGGGTAATCAGGTATTCCTAGTAATGCCTCTTCCACTATCCTGATTCATGAATGTAACCGTATACTTCCATGCCCTCACTCCAATCCCTTTATTATGTCTTTACTTATTACTTTCTGTACACCTTCTTTAGGCTAATTGGTTTTCTTACTTCCCTACCCTTCGGTACCAGCTTAAGGTTTGGAAGAAGACTATCCAATAAGCGTAATAGGTGTACACTCGCAACCTAAGAGAAGGTAATGGGAAAAGACATCTGAATAATCCTATTCTGTTTCTCCTAAACCGGAAACCATCCTCGAATCTGGAACGAATTCCTTCGAGTTCGTATGTAATTATACGATGGCATGTCCAAGCATTATGGACGTTCGTAGTGATACGAAGTGTTCTGTAGAAATCCAAAGTGGATGTGGGAGTGACATGGGTATACACGGTTTTGTCGTGAATGATAGCAGTCGCAATTTTCTTTGCCGTTCTTCTAATCCTTTTATAAGTCTTTACTTATTACCTTTTGTACACAACCTTTAGGCTAATTGGTTTTCTTCCTTCCCCACCTTTCGGCACCTGCCTATGGTTTGGAGGAAGACTATCTAATAAGCTTAATAGGTGTACCCTCTCCTAATCCTAGGAGCCTTCTTAACCTGAGAGAAGGTAAAGGGAAAAGACAACTGAATAATCTTATTCAATCTCTCCAGAACCAGAATCCATCCTCGACTCTGGAACAAGTTCCTTCGAGTTCGTATGTAACTATACGATGGATTTATCCAATAGGAGTGGATGTTCGTAGTGATACGGGGTGTTCTGCAGAAATGCAAAGGTGATATAGAAGTGGAAATGATATATGAGACATGGTGACATTCCTAAAGCTAAAGTGTTTTAAGAAGGTTCGGTTAATTTGGTCATGAGTTTTAGTCTAGGGTCAGGTCATGGTCGCAGCCAGAGAGAGAGAGAAAAGAAACACTCAGCGTGCACTCTAACCTAGATCAGAATGGTTAATCACTTTATCTAATCAGGATGGCTCCCACTGTTTCCTCGAATTCTCCTCCAAATCCTAAAGGAGAATTAGTCAGGATCATCAAAAATCACCCGAGAAGTAATCCTACTCATCAGTGGGAATCGGGATCCAACTATCATCGCATGATAACTTGATGGAAGCCACTCAAGTTATCATACTCCAGAAGGTATGCGCATGCCTGGCAAGTTTCAGTTTCTTAAGAAACTCCTGATGTGGATTTTTGCCCCTAGGACCCAAGTGACCTTGACTGAGCCAACATATCAAAGGATCCTAGTCAAGTTCAACCCGTCATTATCTTGATTGCATTAAACCCACCCATACGAGTCCTTGACTGAGCCAAAATGACTGTGCGACTATCCTAACCAATCGCATATCCATGTAACAGAAAAGCATTACATAGCTACCGAACACTACACCTCAGCTAAGCACGACATACGTAGCATGAATACTAAGCAATACTAATCTGAAATGACGGAGGGCTACAGATGGTTTTTGCGAAAAACCTTTAATGTAATGAACTTGATCTCGTTGAAGGAATCCAAGTGGTTTTACAAATATATAGTGGCGAAAACTTTTGCTAAAGAGGTCACTCCCGATGAAGGGATCTCGGCTCTTTCCTCATCGAATGAGGTGCAGGATATTCCAAACTGAATACCATGATGCAAAGCAAGAGAATCGACTATAGTAAGATTATTACGCTGATGCAAACTTCTGCCCAAGGGGTCACTCCCGATGAAAGGATTTCGGCCCTTACCTCGTCGAATGAGGTGCAGGATATTCATAACCGAATACCACTGTGCAAAACAAAAGAAAATGTTTGTAATGTCTATTTTTTTTAAATACTTGGTTCCAACAACATCATATATAGGTTTGTTTTTCCTTGCATTGATCAGAATCAACGCGGTCAAATCAATTAATCACACCAAAAAAGAATGAAAATATATGATGTACGTATATGCCATCCGCATTCGCCACTGGGCCCCCGTCATCACCCATTAGGTTACTTAACCAACGACAGAGTGGGGGATGGACTAGCACGGGTGCAAAACATATGCAACATCTACTAGTATATATATATATATATATATATATAACAATCGTCCCAGGCATGATATAAGCAACATCACAGAATAGCAATAAGCATCACAGAACAAACGGATAATCTGGGAGCCCCGGGTTTCCTTTGAGCCGCAAGTGAAACTCGGCGTTCCCCTGGTCGTATGGATAGCCTGTGCAATGAAAACCTAGACCCCTACGAGCGCGGCAAGTCATCCGCCAATCCCAGAAGTGAGGCAACCCCAATCAACAACGTGAATAGGCCACCCAGCACTTCATGGAATCCAGTAACTTGACACCCCTCTGTGGGTCAGCCTATACCCCCTACGAGTGCGGCGAATAGCCCGCCAATTCTAGAGTAAGGTCCCCTCCGTCTCAACGCCATGAGATGTGGACCCGTTGCCCTCTAGAACCCGGCTATTCATGCAATCCACCGCGGGGTAATCCTAGTACAGAAGAGAAAATAATATACAAGGGTGACATCGACCTCAACCCGGTCGTGCCCCAAACAAACAATATACAAACCGCAGTGACGGCAGTCCATATATCGGACGCTCACCCTGCAATATCAAATGTACAAATGAAACTAAACTGTACTACCATTGCACCATAGCTATCCACCACGACGATCCAACCACAACACATCACAACACAGAACATAAACATGAATGTCACGTTCGCAAACCCGTCTAAATGAACATATAGCAATTAGACGAGTTATACCGCTCGAATGACATTCACGGTCGCAGATAGTAATGCATGTACTGTAAACATTTAAACAATGTTAAATTATCGACTTCGAAACACCCCGAATTGCCCCTGAACAATAGATAACAAAATATCCAAACTAGGCAAAACAAACAATACCACTGCACCAATATTCCAGAGACTAGACCACCCTACAAAATTCAAGTCTAAAATCCACTAAAAAACCGGCCTCACCCGTTTTTTCGCAAATCTCTTCGGGTCAAATCTAGCGGATGGGGATCGTTTTTGTAAGGTGCTCTATAGTTGTCATCAAAGTAGTCTTCTGCAGTTGCTTAAAAAAAATTTGAAGACTTTGAAAAATCGACAGAAACTGAATTGTGCAGTGTACTGTTTCGGGGTTGTTTCAATTTCGATACTTTAACATTGTCTAAACTAGCTAGCTAAGGGTTTAAGGGTTAGCTCTGATACCATGTTGGGTTACGGCAGCGCCCCATACATCAAACTGTGGCCAAATACGGAACAAAAATTTTCTAAACTGGCGCTACCATGACCCGATGCACGGATCTACCCTAAACCCTATACTAACAAGCAAATAAAGAGGGGTTAGATGGTTATACCGAATGAACCAAGTCCTTCGGGTCTTCAACCATCATCCGAAGCTCCTAGTGGTCGCGGATCAAATTTGGTTGCCGGTCTTCCTCAATCTACGATGATCCACCCGAGGGAAACGACACAAGCTTCAGCCTCGGCAAGCGAAGCAACCGACGCTCCAAGGTTGCTAGCAATGGAAAGTGGAGGTATAGGATTATCTCACTATAATTTTTCTCTCATCACAGATGCTCAAAGAGCAACCTTATAAGATCAAGAGGAGGTGAGGAAAACAAGTGGCATGAGCAACTAAAGAAAATGGCTAAGTCTCACCAAGTGAGAATGAATCACCAAGTGAAAAAAAGAAAATGAGCAAGGACACTCAAGAATGTGGCTGCCACCTCTCTCTCTCAATCATGCACCTAAAAAAATCTCTTTTCATTTTTCTAATAAACAAATGCAAACCATACATCTTTACATGTCTTGCATTGTTCATGCCATGTCACCCCCTCCACCTCATTTGTAAAACAAATGATTTTCTTAAAAAGGAAATCATACAAATGAGGTGTCCAATCTTCTAGAAACAATTCCGTATAAATACGGAATACAACCCGGTATATGTATCGAAATACATATACGCGTATTCGTGCAAAAATACGAATAGCCAAGAGAGAAAATGAATAGTGAAAAATAATACTAGAATACATATATTATAAATACATATATAAATTATTAAATCAAAACCTGATCTAATAATCCGGCTCAATCCTAAGCCGCTAGTATTATCAACTGTTCGATTAAAGTCTATGCAGCCTGTACACATATTTAATCGGACACCTGTATGTACCAACATACGTCATCTATACAATATCGCCTGAACCGTGAAAACCCTCTGTGTGGGACTCTAAAGACTCGTCAATATGCTGGCAGTGGGTTTAACCACAAGCACGTCAGCGGCACTAGCTGTACATAACGGCTACCCAGGTATTGAACGAAAAGAAGGCCGGCGAGCAAACTCATCCGTACCCCTACTGAGCCTAACAGTGAAAATATCCATACAATCCGGTCTATTCATCTAAGAGTGTCGCATATCGAGTCCATGGGGTGGATAAAGTCAGACCCCTAACAACGTGATAATTCGTATCGGTATGAAACCCATCACCACCTGAGAAACTATCGATCCTGGATAGGTAATTCTCGTACACCCCGGCCGAGGATTTCTGGTGATGGCCACCCATGCACAATACGATATCATCCCCCAATACCGAGAGAGACAAATCCTCGACGATCCGCTCACTGCCTCCATGTGGCTTGGGACTGTACCCAACTAAAACCTGTTTACACAGCTCCTTTGAGCCGTGGTAGGGTAGTAATCAAAGCACAGTAGGAACTCACATGAGACAAATGGCGATCTCAGGTCGACAGACTAACCTGTACACATGTCACCAGGGAACTGCTATCTGACAATAGGTTTAATACCAACTAGCAGGTTCCCGGCGAGTCCGTCCAGTGTACTCATAACGCAATGACCACATGTATACTATCTTAGGTGAACAAACTAACACCAATGGCCTGTGAGACCTTGCCACCGCCCCTCGTCAGGGTCTCGATCATTATACACCAGTCTACACTGGAGTCTCGATACTCCCACGACTAGGGACATTTAAGGATGTACTTATAGACCACCCAGCTCTCACGTATATGATCGCCATCATAATGCTGGTAGTCAAGCAAGAATCATATGGGCTCTATCAACATGTAATATTGATGATAAAGACAAACCAGATAGCACACTATCATCTCGAGTAAGACTATTCTACCGGTATAGGTCCTCGCTCAATCATCATAATCACCTACCTGCGACTACGATAATTGACTTGAGGGCGCTATACTTTTACTGATGATTTCTCAAGATTCGGTCATGTGTTTTTATTAAAGCATAAGTCTGAAGCTTTCGAGAAATTCAAGGAGTACAAACTTGAAGTAGAAAAATAAACAGGAATGAGCATCAAGATACTTCGATTAGATCGAGGTAGAGAGTATCTTAGTACAAAGTTTTCGAACTTCCTAAAAGAGAATGGGATTCTATCTCTGCTCATTCCCCCTTACACACCACAGCACAACGGCGTGTCAGAGCGGCAGAATCATACCCTATTAGATATTGTACGATCCATGATGAGTGATGCTAAGTTACCTCTCTCCTTTTGGGGGCATGCATTGGAGACTGCAGCATTTCTGTTAATCAAAGTTCCAACCAAGACTGTTTCTACCACTCCATATGAGATATGGTATGGGAAGAGACCATCTCTTAAACGAGTTAAGATTTGGGGTTGTCCGGCTTTTGTCAAAAAGCAGAATTCAGACAAACTCGAGACACGATCGGTCAAATGTATATTTGTGAGATATCCAAAACATTCGTTTGGATATCTTTTCTACCACAAGGAGGAACAAAAGGTGTTTGTTGTTGGATATATGTATGCCCTAGAGGCCATTATATGATAGTGGATGTATTTGTACATGTATATATATTCAGTATGCATTCTTGCTCGACATGATAATATGCTATCTAGTTCTTCTTTATCTGACATGTTGATTTGATCATGCTTTTATTCATTCATACATGCTGATAAAGCCCTGAGGATATCGGCTTGACTACTCTGATTATGATGGAGATCATACTAGAGGGACATCTGTAGTCTATAAGCATATCCTGGAAAGTCCCTAGTCGTAGGTATATCGAGACGGGGCATTGATATACCAGAGTAGACTAGCGTATATAATACTAGACCCATACGATGGGCGATGAATGTTCCCGCATTCATCGATGTTTGACATCAAGATCATATACGGGTGCTCAGTGGTGACTGGGTACACTGGACGGACTCATCGAGAACTCCTATATGGAATTATACCTATCGTCGGATAGCAGTTCTCAGGTGACACTGGTACAGGTTAGTCTGTAGACCCGAGATCGTCATAGTGTCTTGTGTATTCTCCCACTGTACTTTGATTGCCACCCTACCACGGCTCTACTGAGTCGTGCAAACAGGTGGCCGTTGGGTACAGTCCCGAGACACACGAAGACAATGAGCGATAGGAGGGGTTTCGTCTCTCCCGGTATTGGGAGTTGATGCTGTGCTGTGCCCGACTGGTTATATCAGTAAGTCCCTGGCCAGGGCTGCTGAGATTTGCTGATAAGTGTTATCAGTAGTTTCTCGATCTGTTATAGACCATTCACAGGCACGACTTATTGAGTTATTGGGGTCGACGTGACCATCCCTAGGCTCAATATGCGGCATATCTGACGAAGAGACCAGACTGTACGGTGGTGTTGCCGGTTGGCTCGACGGGAGTTGTAGCAGGTTCGCTTATTTTCTTCTGATCGCTCAATACCCGGGTGGCCGTTACGTTTAGCTGATCGCTTGCGGCTTGGGGGTGCTTGATGTGATCATCACCCACTACCGGCGTATTGACGAGTCTTAGAGTCCCACAAAGGAGTTACCTAGTCCAGGCGAAACGTTGTGGTGCGCGTATGCGATATGCGCTTGGACCCGATTAAAATGCGCATATGGGATACCGTATATTAATTGGGCGGCTTGCTTATGGTCGGGTCGTATGTGATATGACCGGATTAGTAAATCAAGCGTTGATTTATCATTAGCTTCTCACTACAAATCCTATCTTTTTTATTTTGGATGTATGCATGCATGTATGCATTCATTCTTGTTCATGCACATATGGATGTGCATGCACACATGCATACATACATCATTTTATCATGGTTGCTTAGACATTGAGAATGGTGGCAATATAAGAATCACACCATGGTTATTTTTATGGATTATTATTGCTTTTGAATTAAAACAAAAAGGAAATGAAAATGGGTTAAATCATAAAAGGTTTCTACACTCTTCTTAACCTTACCATGCTCGCCTACCATTTAACCCATGGTTTATTTTCTTTTTGTGCTTTTAACTTCAATTCAATAATATCTTTAGAATTAGCCATGGTTGGATATGAGAGATGAAAAATATATATGCTTATTTTTCATTTTTCTTTCATGGGTTCTTTTTCTCTTCTTCACAAAAAGGCCATCATCTTCATCAACCTTGATCCTTTGCTTTCTAGTTCTTTCAAGAGAGCAAAATACTCATAAAAATAGGATTTTGAAGTGAGAACCTTAGCCACAACATCATTCTACACAAGTTTAGCCAACTTGTTTAGAGTGTTCTCTTCAATTCTCGACGTTGCGAGTTTGGACGGGGAACTCCGGGTGGATCGTCGTGGACGTGAGAGGACTTCAAGAGGACCTTCTTCCAAACCCCAAGAGACTAAGGAGTCCAGCAAAAGGGAGCTACAAAGGTTGTAGTCTCGAAACACTAATTTTATTAGCTTTAAGTTTCGTAACCCTAATTTTCTAGGATCAATTCCTTTGCATGCTTGTTTAGCACCATCAAAATCCAAACTTTGAGACATGTGATGCTTCAAAACTCATTATAGGGTGCTAGGCAATCCTTACATTGGTATCAGAGCCGACCTAGAACATTAGGCGTTGCTTTAGCGAAGTAAAAACTCCGATCGAACCAAAATACGAAATTACGGGACACTCTCTGGAAATTTTTTAAAAACTGACATTTTTCAGAATTAAAAATACTCAAAAAATAAAGCAGGTAAATATAAGACAAACTGGAAAATTTGAGCCAATGAACAGTAATTATGGTCACGGAACCGCAGCCCAAGCAGGCTTAGGCCGCGGATCCGCGGCCATACAAGGGGATCTTTCACTCATTTTGGTACAGTGTTTTTCCTTACCCGCTTTTGTATATTTTGAGTATGTTTAATCTGAATCTACTGTTGAATTTTCTGGAGATGGTTTTTGACGCGTAGATTCGATCGGAATTTTCCTTTCATTGTTTATCCGGGTAAATTAGAAAGTATTGAAGTGTTTGAACGAGTGTCATTTGCTCACTATTGACGGGGTTTAAATACTTTGGAGATACGTGCAAGTCTTTTTGTGGTGGACCCTCTAGAAGACAACAAACCTTAACTCGATTATGTGACCGTCTTGAACTGCCCTTTGAACCTTAGGGTTTGGGGCAGTACGGCGTGCCACATGTGAGGCATTGGCTTGACCCTTCTACGGCTGGACCGCTACTACTGTGTCACACTCCGGATTTTTGAACCCTGCTCAAGTGTTGAGCTTTAGTGAATCTTGGGTACTTGATCGTTCGTTCAAAAACTTTAATACTGTCTGTTTATCTGGAATGTGATACAATATGTGGAATTCATATAGTTTATGCATGAAATACGAAATATGTGATATTTCGCATTTATGATGTCTAAAGAGAATGTGGATTCCAAATTATTGTAGTTTTACACTTTCTTTTCTGTGACCGTAAATGTAGTATGTACGATATCGCCGGTTTCGTTGCTATACATCAACGACAATTGGGGTATGCATACTTACTTACGTTGATGATATGAGATATTATGTGTTGCTGAGATATGATGTGCAGGATTGTCGCGATTGAATAGCCGAGGGTTTTTATGTGAGATGAGAGTTTTATATTTTCATTCATGTAAATTCAAATGTAATGTAATATTCTTTTATTTGGGGCACTTCCGGGTTGAGGTTGTGTCACCAGTGTTGTATATTATTTACTTTTCCGCATTAGGATGGACCCAAGGAGGGGAGCACAGGTGACCGGGTTCTAGGGTTCAGTGGGAAACCATCTCGAGGAGTCGAGACCGGGTCTCCTAAACTCCAGAATTGGTAGGGTCACTTGCTGCTCTCGTAGGGGTCCAGGGTGTGGGCTTGGCTATTCATCGCGACTGTGGAATCCGTATTTTCTATTCTGGCTAAATACTAAATACGAACGTCCTAGTATATCCCACTTTATATCTATGTTTCTGCTGCCTGTGTTCTGTGATATCTGAGACGAATGACATATTATATATATGATATATAGTAGACGTTGCTTATGTTTTACACCCGCGCTAGTCCCGTCCCGGTATGCCGTTAGTTAAGTAACCTAACGGTGCATAACGGAACATTGCGGCGAATGCGGATGGCATAAGCGTACGTGTTATTTTCGTTTCTTTTCTGTGTTTGGCTTAAGGACTTAAATGATGGGATTACATTAATGTGATTAATGTAAAGAAAATAAACCTAAAAAGATGTTGTAGAATTGGATTCGAAAACCTCTCGGCTATTTATGAAAAAGCAATATTTCAAAACTGCAGAGCTTAAGCCACTCCTTTTGAAAATCATTTGATTCTACAACGATATCAAGTTCAAAGCGTTAAAGATTTTCTTAAAAATCATCCGCAACCCTCCGTCATTTTAGGAAGTAGAGTACTTAGTATTCGTGCTACGTTTGTTAACTATAGTTAAGGCGTAGTGTACGGTAGCTAAGTGATGTCTTCCTACATTGCATATGATGCAGATTAATTAGGACATTCTTATGACTTTGTTGACCATAGTTAAGGGTTATATGAGTGGGTCTAATTAATCAAGAAATGACGGGTAGAACTTGACTGGTACTTATGATTTGTTGACCTTAGTTAAGGTCATAAGTGCTAGGGGTAAAAACAACATCGGGAATTTCAATAGTTGAAATTTGCAATGAGATTGCATACTTTCCATATGATGGTTGGATCCCGATCCCACTGTAGGCAATAGTTGCTCCTAGGAGAGTTTTACAGTTTACAATCAGCTAACTCATTAGGTGTCTAGAAAGGTGTTAACGGGGCTCCGCCTCTGGGAAAACGAGGTTTACTCTAATTAGGTCCGTGCGAAAGCACGGGGAACCTCCCTCAAAGTACCGACACTGGCCTGACTGAACGGTTAGCGAAGTTGTAGACTGTAATTAATCCTGGCTAGTTTTTCTTTTTAAGGTTTGAAAGAAAAACTCGATAAAAGCAGTAGGAAACATCGATTAGACAAGATAATAATAACCAATCTGATCTTTGCAAGAGCTTTCGCTGAGTGTATTCTTTTCTCTCTCTTAATGGCAGATACCCATGACTGGACTCAAGCTTTTACTAGATAAAAACAAACTGAATGGGACCAACTATAAAGACTGGCTCAGGAATCTGAAAATCGCCTTGACTTATGATAAGGTATCATATATCCTCACGGCTTTAGCCCCGCCCGTCCCAGGTCCAAAATCTTCTGTTGCGGACATTGAAGTCCGCAAGACATGGGACGCTGACTGTGCCACGGCCAAATGCCTCGCGCTTGCATCGATAGACAACACACATCAAAAGCAGCACGAGGACATGGACATTCACGGTATATTGCTTCATACAAAGGAGTTGTATGGAGAGCAATCCCGCGTATTACGATACGAAGCATCAAAGAAATTATTTCAGATGCGAATGGCCCCTGGCACACCAGTAGGAGACCATGTTCTGAAGATGATAGCTCTTATAGAAGAGCTTGAGGACCTTGGATGGACGATGGACAATGAACAATATATAGATATTATTCTGCAGTCCCTTCCCTCCACCTTTGCTCAGTTCATAGTGAACTTCAACATGCATGGCATGGAGAAGGAACTCCCTGAACTCCTTAATATGTTAAGGAGTGCAGAGAGCACTATGAAGTCAGCAAGAACTCCCGTTATGACTATTGGACAATCTTCTTCTTCTCGCCCGAAAGCTAAGGCCAAGGGAAAGAAAAAGAAGAAGCCCACCAATCCTAAAGGTGGAGTTAAAAAGGTGAAGGGAAAGGGAAAGTCCAAGACTGGAGACTCGGGAAAGGGCGAATGTTTTCATTGCCACAAGACAGGACATTGGAAGCGCAACTGCACGGAGTACTTAAGTCTCAAGAAGAAGCATGGTGATGCTTCTGCTTCTGGTGCGTTTGTGACAGAAAACTGTTTTTCAATAAACTCTGCTTCCTAGGTATTAGATACCGGTTCAGGTTCTCACATTTGCAATTCTATGCAGGGGCTGAGAAATAGCAAGGTTTTGAAGACAGGTGACCATACTCTCCGCGTTGGAAATGGTTCCAATGTACATACAGTCGCAGTGGGAGAGTATCACTTGGGGTTGCCATCTGGATGTATTTTGGTTTTGAATCCATGTTATTTTGTACCAAGTATGCTATGTAATATAATATCCGTTTCTTTGTTGGACAATGAAGGATATAATTTTGTATTGCAGAACAATGTTATGAACATTCACCTGAATCAAATGTTGGTTGGGTATGGTACGCTTAATAACGGAATATATGTCCTAAATCAACACACAGTTTTCAGTATACAACACACTAATAAAAGAAAACTCTCAGAATTTAATGAAGCTTTTCTTTGGCACTGTAGACTTGGTCATATTAACGAAACAAGACTAAACAAGTTACACAAAGATGGATATTTAAACTCTTTTGAATATAAATCTTATGCGACTTGCCAGTCTTGTATCAAGGGTAAAATGACCAAAACTCCGTTCACCGGACACGGAGAAAGAGCTACTCAGCTCCTAGGCCTCATACATAGTGATGTATGTGGGCCAATGTCTACACAGGCTAGAGGCGGATTTTCATACTTCATTACATTCACTGATGATTTCTCAAGATACGGTCATGTATTTTTATTAAAGCACAAGTCCGAAGCTTTCGAGAAATTCATTGAATATAAACAAGAAGTAGAAAAACAAACCAGCTTGAGTATCAAGATGCTTCGATCAGATCGAGGTGGTGAGTATCTCAGTACAGAATTTGCAAACTTGCTAAAAGAGAATGGGATTCTCTCTCAACTCACTCCCCCTTACACACCACAGCACAACGGTGTGTCAGAACGACGGAATAGGACCCTATTAGATATGGTCCGGTCCATGATGAGTGACGCTGAGTTACCAGTCTCGTTTTGGGGGCATGCATTGGAGACTGCAGCGTTTCTGCTAAACAGGGTTCCAACCAAAGCCGTGTCTACCACGCCATATGAGATATGGCATGGGAAGAGACCATCTCTTAAGAGAATTAAGATTTGGGGTTGCCCGGCCTATGTTAAAAGCAGAATCCGGACAAACTCGAGACACGGTCAGTCATGTGTAACTTTGTGGGATATCCAAAGAATTCTTATGGATATCTCTTCTACCACAAAGAGGAACAAAAGGTGTTTGTTTCTCAATATGCCACATTCTTGGAAAAAGAGTTTTTCACAGATAAAGATGATGGCAAGGTGGTGGATCTAGAAGAGGTTCTAGAGACACAAACTACAAATGACGATTTGGTTGAACCGGTTGTTGCAACGGAAACTGAAGAACCTCGGCCACTCCGTAGGTCTGGTAGGACTTCTCGCCCACCGGAGAGGTACTACGGTTTCCTCATTGATGGTGACAGAGAAGACTGTATCATGGATGATGATGATCCTACCAGTTTTCAGCAAGCTATCACGAGTAGAGACTCTGTGAAGTGGCTAGATGCCATGAGATCCGACATGGAGTCTATGTACACCAACAAAGTATGGACATTGGACGTTATACCTCCTGGGGTAAAACCTGTGGGGTACAAATGGATCTTTAAAAGAAAGATTGGTGTAGATGGGCAGGTAGAGACCTATAAGGCAAGACTTGTGGCGAAAGGTTTTCGTCAAAGACCAGGTTTGGACTATGACGAAACTTTTTGGCCCGTAGCCATGCTTAAATCCATTCGGATCCTACTTTCTATTGCTGCTCACTACGACTATGAAATCTGGCAGATGGACGTTAAAACAGCATTTTTAAATGGAGATTTAGAAGAATGCGTTTATATGGATCAGCCAGAGGGCTTCATTGACAGTGGGAGCAGCGGGAAAGCATGTAGATTGCTTAAATCCAGATGAACCTTGTGTTTACAAGAAGGCTGTAGGAAGAGCTGTCACATTCCTCGTATTGTACGTGGATGACATTCTTCTGATAGGAAATGATATTCCTATGCTACAGTCGGTCAAATCTTTCTTATCACTAAGGTTCTCCATGAAGGACCTGGGTGATGCCACATACATCCTGGGCATAAGGATCTATAGGGATAGATCCAAAAAGTTATTGGGATTGTCCCAAACCAGGTACATTGACACCATCCTAAAAAGGTTTAGTATGGAAGACTCCAAGCGGGGTGCCTTACCCGCTTGCCATGGGGTCACTCTCTCCAAGGATTCTTGTCCAAAGACCGATGAAGAGAGAGCTCGCATGAGCGTTATACCCTATGCTTCGGCAGTAGGATCTATAATGTATGCGATGTTATGTACACGCCCAGATGTAGCTTATGCACTTAGTATTGTAAGCAGGTATCAATCCAACCCAGGGGAGAACCACTGGACAGCTGTGAAGAACATTCTTAAGTACTTGCGAAGGACTAAAGAATTGTTCTTGGTGTATGGTAATGGAGATCTCCAAATGGAGGCCTTTACTGATTCGAGCTTCCAGAGCGATAAGGACGACAGCAAATATATCTCTGGGTTTGTATTTACCCTCAATGGAGGGGCGGTGAGTTGGAAGAGTTCCAAACAAGATGCCGTTGCAGACTCTACGATGGAAGCTGAGTACATTGCTGCAAATGATGCTGCCAAGGAAGCCGTCTGGATGAAGAAGTTCGTCTCGGAGTTAGGAGTAGTTCCAACCATTATTGATCCAATACCTTTGTATTGTGATAATAATGGGGCTATGGCGTTAGCCAAGGAGCCCAGATCCCATCAGCGGTCCAGACACATCCTGAGGCGTTTTTATTTGATCCGGGAGATTGTAGATCGCCGCGAGATCGAGATTAGGAGAGTAGACACAAAGAATAACGCCGCGGATCCATTCACCAAGGTCCTCCCTCAGCCGCAGCATGAGCGACTTTTTGAGATGTTAGGTATGAGATACGCCAATAACTGGCCTTAGTGCAAGTGGGAGATTGTTGGATATATGTATGCCCTAGAGGCCATTATATGATAGTGGATGTATTTGTACATGTATATATATTCAGTATGCATTCTTGGTCGACATGATAGTATGCTATCTAGTTCTTCTTTATCTGACATGTTGATTTGATCATGCTTTTATTCATTCATACATGCTGATAAAGCCCTGAGGATATCGGCTTGACTACTCTGATTATGATGGAGATCATACTAGTGGGACATCTGTAGTCTATAAGCATATCCTGGAAAGTCCCTAGTCGTAGGTATATCGAGATGGGGCATTGATATACCAGAGTAGACTAGCGTATATGATACTAGACCCATACGATGGGCGATGAATGTTCCCGCATTCATCGATGTTTGACATCAAGATCATATACGGGTGCTCAGTGGTGACTGGGTACACTGGACGGACTCACTGAGAACTCTTATATGGAATTATATCTATCGTCGGATAGCAGTTCTCAGGTGACACTGGTACAGGTTAGTCTGTAGACCCGAGATCGTCATAGAATCTTGTGTGTTCTCCCACTGTACTTTGATTGCCACCCTACCACGGCTCTACTGAGTCGTGCAAACAGGTGGCCGTTGGGTACAGTCCCGAGACACATGAAGACAATGAGTGATAGGAGGGGTTTCGCCTCTCCCGGTATTGGGAGTTGATGTTGTGCTGTGCCCGACTGGTTATATCAGTAAGTCCCTGGCCAGGGCTGCTGAGATTTGCTGATAAGTGTTATCAGTAGTTTCTCGATCAGTTATAGACCATTCACAGGCACGACTTATTGAGTTATTGGGATCGACGTGACCATCCCTAAGCTCAATATGCGGCATATCTGATGAAGAGACCGGACTGTACGGTGGTGTTGCCGGTTGGCTCGACGGGAGTTGTAGCAGGTTCGCTTATTTTCTTCTGATCGCTCAATACCCAGGTGGCCGTTACGTTTAGCTGACCGCTTGCGGCTTGGGGGTGCTTGATGTGATCATCACCCACTACCGGCGTATTGACGAGTCTTAGAGTCCCACAAAGGAGTTACCTAGTCCAGGCGAAACATTGTGGTGCGCGTATGCGATATGCGCTTGGACCCGATTAAAATGCGCGTATGGGATACCGTATATTAATTGGGCGGCTTGCTTATGGTCGGGTCGTATGTGATATGACTGGATTAGTAAATCAAGTGTTGATTTATCATTAGCTTCTAACTACAAATCCTATCTTGTTTATTTTGGATGTATGCATGCATGTATGCATTCATTCTTGTTCATGCACATATGGATGTGCATGCACACATGCATACATACATCATTTTATCATGGTTGCTTATACATTGAGAATGGTTTTGCAATATAAGAATCACACCATGGTTATTTTTATGGATTATTATTGCTTTTGAATTAAAACAAAAAGGAAATGAAAATGGGTTAAATCATAAAAGGTTTCTACACTCTTCTTAACCTTACCATGCTCACCTACCATTTAACCCATGGTTTATTTTCTTTTTGTGCTTTTAACTTCAATTCAATAATATCTTTAGAATTAACCATGGTTGGATATGAGAGATGAAAAATATATATGCTTATTTTTCATTTTTCTTTCATGGGTTCTTTTTCTCTTCTTCACAAAAGGCCATCATCTTCATCAACCTTGATCCTTTGCTTTCTAGTTCTTTCAAGAGAGCAAAATACTCATAAAAATAGGATTTTGAAGTGAGAACCTTAGCCACAACATCATTCTACACAACTTTAGCCAACTTGTTTAGAGTGTTCTCTTCAATTCTCGACGTTGCGAGCTTGGACGGGGAACTCCGGGTGGATCGTCGTGGACGTGAGAGGACTTCAAGAGGACCTTCTTCCAAACCCTAAGAGACTAAGGAGTCCAGCAAAAGGTGTAGCGTTTTGAAAATCGTTTCGGTGAAATTTCGAAAAATCGGTAAAATAAAGGGTTTTTCTGTAAAAAGTCAAAATACAAATATCTTATTATGAAAATTAAATATACATATTCTAGCTATGTAATTGCTATTATTTGGTGTTTTTTGAGCCGCTGGTGAAATTTCAAATTTTCTGAAAAAAATATTATTTTATTATTATTTTAAGCCGTCACTAATACATTTAATTAGGGAAAATTAAAAATTGGAATGAGTTGAAACAAATTTTGTGCAACATAAAACTTTAAATAAAAATTTATCATGTGGTTTTTGGAACGAAATCATTTGCCAAAACGGTTTAGAAATTATTGAAGAAAAAAGGCTTTTTTTTAGCGTAAATGGATGTTTGGGGTATTGTATTTATCATTTTTCATCACCCCACACCCGTGCCCACACCCACACACCCCCACTTACTTCTCCCCTTAGCTAAATTCAGCAGCCCCCATTTTTTCCCCACTTGAATTTCAGAGGAAAAGAAATGAAAGAAAAGAAAAGAAAATGGATAAATTAGTTAGACTTTTGACCTTGAATTGACTTTGACTTTCTCCCCATTTTTCTCCACCTCCCTCTCTCTCCTCCCCCACTCATTTTCTGGCCAAAATCTGAACCCCAACAGCCCTTCATTCTTCATCTCCTTCTCTTTAAAAAAGTTCTTCAAAAATGCTTGAAAAATCCACAAAAAATCAAGCAAAAATCCAAATCAAAATCCACCTCCTACCCATTTTCCCTTGGCTACCATAGCATGGATCTAGGGATTTAGATTTCAATTTGGGAGGCTAAGTGTGCTTGTGGGTTCTTCAAATTATTTGGGTATAAATTCTAACATTTTTGCTTAATGTGTTGTTAATTGCTTAGGTTAGCTTAATTAATTGTTTAATTAGGTTTTTAATTAGTTTTAGGTGCATGATTTAAAATTCAAGAGAGGGGTTTGATTTTAAATTGGTATTTTGTGTTGTGAGATTTAGTTTATGTGATATAATTGACATATTAATGTTATGCTAAATCCAATTTAAGTTGCTAGTTTGCATATTTGTTAATTTAAAAGTGATAATTATATAATTGGTAAACTAGGTTTTTTAAATAATTATATTCTTATGAGATAAAATTCAAATTTAGGTTTCATGTCATTATAAAGATTATATTGAGTGGTTTAATGCTTTTTGTTCTTGGAAATCCAACATAAATTGTAGATTGTGCATTTTTTTGCTTTGAAATTGTTAAAAAGGGTATTTTGTAAACTAGAATATTAGGGTTTTTGGAATTTAATGAGATTAAATTCCGGAAATTGTTTCTATGACTTATTTAAGATATTTAATAAATTTATTGGCCTCTACATTCATTTAAACAACATGTTTTGTACAAAAACGGTGAATTGTGCTCGCTAGATTTTCGGAAAAATGACTTTTTGAGTGAAATTGGCGTTTTTGTGAGTTTCAACCTAGTTTATATTAAAATTAGTGTTCGTGAATGTGCAAATGAGTGTATTTGGGTTTTTCTCGATGGTTTGGCGTTTGTACGCCGACGTCGAGGGTTTTTGGGTTGATTTGTGAAAGCAACCATAGGTTTTGACCTATGTGGGATTCGTGCGTCGTTTTGATCATGAGTCGGATTTTAATGAGATATGGTGCATTATGATATGTAGGTACCCCCATGTGGACTTCGAGACGACAAGAAAGCGCGTGGCGACGTCGGCACCGGCTAGCGAGGACCAGGTGAGTAGATTTATATCTACGGGGAGAAGTCGGGTGGATGGCGTATAGCACCCCCGCAGTCCGTGGTGGTGTATACGGATGCGTATACACACCAACATTTATTATATGTTATTTAGGATTAATAACGATGCTTAGGATGGATATTGGTGTGTTGGACTATTTTTAGTGTTGCGAACCCTAGGGTAGTGTTGCACTACACATACACACATACATACTTGCATACATTCCTATTGATATGTGCTCATGGGATTCTTTATAGTTATGTGTTCACATGGGTATGGGACTATGTGTTCACATACGGATTGAGGATGATACTTAGGATTGAGCTGAGTCGATGAGATTTGATTTGAGGCCGTGAGATCGGTAATATAGCAGGGTTCGTATCTTAGATACGACATGACGTTGTAGCGGGTCCTTGACGTAGTGTTTCACATGCACACGTAGGCGGTATCAGTATGGTACTAGACGTAGATCAGTACCCCGATCATGATATTTGATAAAGAGGATACCAGGTGAATAGTATGATGAATTTGATATTGACCCGTACCCAGATTGGGATGCCGTACGACGGATTTACGTACGAGCTATATTGATGATTGATCCGCACTCTTGACTTGGGATGCCTGATTATAGATATGGTATCGGATATGATATTATTGAGGCGGGATCACCGACTATACATATACAGGTATGTATATGTATCGACTCAGATGATAGGCGGTTTCCGTACCTGTAGTTCAGCTTGTTAGTTCAGCCGTATAGTTTAGTGTAGTTGTTAGATTAGATTAGACTTCTTACATATTTCAAAAACTAACGAATCGTGGGCATTTTTAAAGACAGCTCAAGGGAATCTACGGATATTTCAAAAACGACGTATCTTTTCATAAAAACACCGTAGCCCCTATTTTCAAAACCCCATGATTCGTGTTATTTCAAAAGGCACCATTTGTAGGACTTATATTAGATTATTGCAGATTAGTTATCGTTGTGTATAGTATTCAGCTCCCGCACATTATTGCTGTTCGCTCTGCCTCGCATACTTATTGTGCTGCATATTCCATTATTGATATCATGCTGTTAGGACACCAGCACCATTACCGATGATGCGTATGTACCACGTACACCTACTTGCCGGCTCACACACATCTTCATCGGTAATTGCCATGTCACGTACACTTTAGAGAATATATTTGCTTGACTTAGCTTGTTAGCTAGTAGTTTTGACATGATATTAGTGTACTTTCCTTATATGCCATATTAGACATTTCAGTTATTACTTGCTACTTCATGCATATTGTTATTCATTGTTATACCGCACGCATGGATTCTCATGCCTTTATTCACTAGTTTATGTGCTATTGAGGTTTTGGACTCGGATTTCCTTGATATTTCTGGATTTGGGAACCGTGGAGATTTCAAAAGAGAATATGTAATTGTTTTAAAAACCCGGTTACCCTGGATATGATATTTCAGTGCGTCCACCATGTGTTTTCTCGGTGCTGAGAGCGACATGTAAGACCCGAGTTCGAGGAGTGGAGGAACCGTTTCGGGTACATGGTGGACCCGGTAAGGTACCCCGGGGCAAGAAGCTCGTGGTGATGACGATGAGCCTGGCAGGGGGAGACTACCTACCGGTGATATTACCCGACGCGTCGGATATCCGGAGGATACCGTCGTGGTCTTGAGATGGATGGTAGGGGCCGGTCTGGACTGGCGGCGCCCTAGATATTGTGATTTAGATATTGAGATTTTGAGACATTGAGATTTATGTTTTGTGTCGATGCTAGACACCGTTGGTGCTGATTTCAGTTATGATACCTCATTTGAAAAAAATACAAAGGAAATCTCACTAATTTATGAAAACAGTTTCTTCATTTACATGTATGCTGTTTTCATGCATTCATACCTCACTCATATGATATATTGCTACCTGAGGCACTGACAAGGGCACATGTGATTACACTCGGGTTAGATATTACCCTAGACATTGTCATAGGCTGCCTGTTATACATATATTTGAGGATATATTATGATCATTGACCTAGGATTGCGTTATTTATGCGATTTCTGTGCGTAGATGTTCTTCTATTCACGAGTTGGCAACTCACCCCCGTTGTGCCCCAGTTTCTTGCAGGTTTTGCCGTACAGGTTTCATTACGGCTTTGCGGGCTCAGTTTCATTCGGGTGACTTGCTAGTAGGTGGGTTTTTCTTGTATCGTACCCATCATATTACCTTGTATAATATTATTCAGTTGTATCTAGTAAATTCCATCAACCAAACATGTATTTATTGAGATAGAGACCAGTATTGTTTATTCCTTCGACCTTAGAGTCGCTCGTTACATTTCTGGTGGTTTTGAGTTTCCTTTTGAGTTTTGATCCTCGCCGTTGGCGTTGTATATTATATTGCTTGTGTGGTTGTGACCGTCGATTGACGAAGAGCTAGCTCCCGCTTGGGGATGCCTTTTTCTTGATTTCGTATACTATTCATGTTGTATCCCGTTTGGGGGCCAGTATTTACAAAGGAGACTCTGCCGAATTTTCAGTAAATTTTTGATGTTTTTAAAAACCGCATAATTCGGCTTATGCTATTGAAACTACTTGCTTTAAGTTGGTTTTTCCTGCACTCTACTACTTTTCTTGGTTTGGATTTCTGGGTTTTCGGTTTACTTAGCTTACGTACGCCTCGAGACGTTCGTAGTTTAAGTGCCGGTCATGTTCCATACTTTCGGATCGTGACAAAGTTGGTATCAGAGCGTTAGGTTTTACCTTCGGAGCGTAGGATGACCCTTGGTTGATGGAATAGGTGACTAAAGTAGAGTGACGTACCGTTGGTATGTTCCGCGGCATATTTACGATATGCTACTCCACTTATGAAGCCTTAGGATGTACATTTCCTTGTTTAGTATTATATTCCTTCCTGATCTAGCCTCATCGGTACCAGTTTGGTTTTGCTGCTACGGTTACGGGCAGGGAGAGCTACGGCTAGAGTTGCGGTCAGCACAAGCTCGTCACGAACGAGGACTGACCAGGGCGAAATTCCGGCGACACACGATTGCAGAGATGTGTCTTTTTACTGTGTTTCCGCGCCACGAGCGATTGGCGGATCGCCTTTATGAGGTTACTCGGAGGTGCTGATCGACACTAGAGGATTGAGCCAATGATAGAGGCCAGCCAGATTTTGATGACCGTTGGTGTGTTGCTTACTCCTGATGATTGAGGCACCGTTCAGCATGCAGACGAGTGAGCCAGTTGTTGCTGCGAGCGATGAGATATCGCCCCATATATTGGAGCTATTGCAGTACAGATTGTTCTAAGAGATGATAGAAGGTCGCTAGTCACCCGAGGATGAATGACTAGGACATGTGGTTCGTTCGCCTACCCGATGAGAGGTCATCAGATAGATTGATTCCAGCTTGAAACGACTTCACGCAGAGACATGAGGGTCGGCAGAGACATGAGGGTCGACAGAGACGATCGAATGTCGGAAACCTATTATTCCAAGTTTAAAGTAGTCGGAAAGACATGCAGGCAATTCTATGGTCCCTCTAGAAGAATGAAACCCTAACTCGACTTAATGACCGTGTGAAAGCCTTTGAACCTTCGGGTTTGCGGCAGTTCTACGGCGCCATTAGTGAGGCTTGGGTTTGCCCTTCTACGGCTGGACCACCGATGCTGTGGTATGTATTCGATACTATTAAACTGTACCAAGATGTTGAGCTCTTGGGGGATTATGAGGTTTTGACGAATCGATCGAATGGTTCGACTTAATTCGGATGCTAGGTGGTGAGATGCATTCTTGGGAGACTCCAGATACGAGGATAGCCGTTGGAGCTCAGTCCATGCAGCCACGACGAGACGAGTCCGAAGCGGTCGACATTAGAGAAAAGTGGAGTAAAAGGTTTGCACCAGATCTAGATGAGATGACGTTCCACTCTGCCGACATCAGAGATGCGATGCGCATGCCGAGGCATGATACTTGGACTTACCTTCCAGAAGGAGTCGCGATGGGTATGCAGCCGTTCCAGAGCAAGATGCAGATATAGGAAAGGACGATGACTTCCGGACAGTTGGCAGAGACGAGGCATGGAGTAGACCGTGAGCAGGATTCCTTCCAGGACACTGCTGCAATGATACTTGCACCCAGGATCAGATGTGTCATGTACATTCAGAGAGCCAGAGGCCGACGCCAGTGATATGCTGTCTTACGAGTGGTCGTGATGATTGACCGGGAGATGACAAGAGATGTGCAAGAACTGGATCATCCCCGTTAGCACACCTGACAGGGCCGATGAGCCGATGGACCGAGAGATTGGTAATTCACAGTGAAGACCTTGACCCAGGAGTGGTCATGGTTACGCACACCAGCAGGACAGAGTTCATGATCATCGACGAGACGTCCCACTAGTGACCGTGACAGTTGGCCGAGATTCTTAGAGGATGCGCTTGAGCAGTACTATTCCGCCATTATTGATTACGATGTTTTGGGTGATTTATTCGTATGATTTGATTTTGATGATTGAGGATTTACGATCTTTGCACAGTGTTGCACTTGATATCGTTTTCGTGCTTTAGTTTCACATGTTTGTGATTTACGGTTTTAAACAGTTGAGTTGGTTTTGTGCGTATGCATGCACACGATTTCGTTCCTACACTCGGTATAGTTTATATATGCTTGCAGTGCAGTGATACGCCTTTTGTGTACTTAGATGCACTGGACTTCGATTTCGATTGTGATACTCGATATTTGTTTTGTGCACCTTGTGCACCTGATTGATTTTGCGCACGTTCGGCGCTTGATATTGGATTTCATGATTTTGTGCACGATGGATGCACCTGATTTGGATTTTCGCGCATGTTGGGCGCATGTTTTGAAGGGTGATTTTGGTGCACACCCGAGGCACTAAATCGAGATTTTTTTCGTGCATGTCAGATGCACTTGATTTTGCTGTCAGGCACACATGTTGCCTACGACAGATGTTTCGTGCACACCCGATGCACTTAGATATTGTTTCTGTGCGCATGTATGGCACATTCATGGATTTTGATTTCCGTACGCACCAGACGCACGTAGTATTCATGTGCATATTTTGGGATTGATTTCTTATAGAGCAGTACGTTTTTATGATATTGCTATATGCTTTCGTACTGAGCAGGACTAGTCAGAGGACAGTACCTGAATATATTTTGCATGCATTGATAGTTATTGAAGGGATTTCCAAAAAGCGAGCTATAGCCTCAGTATTTACATACGTGTCTGATATGACACGAAATGTTTAAAACAAGGAGACCCTTCTAAATTGTTTCCAAAACGGCGGAACGTACATTTCAAATAAAGGTATATATGTATATAGCTATTTTCTTATGATAGACGTTCGCCACTGTGCAGTGTTATACGCGTTGCACAGCGACTTAAGAGATTTGGCATGCATTTCCTTCAGATACTTACAGATATAGATTCGATGTTTACATGTATAGTTTCGAGTTATATCATATTGGTTTGATTTGGATTTGGCATTGATGTCTTCTCCATGACTCCGATGATTGCGGGATGCTTGACGGAGTATTGATTTGAGTTATATACTCATTTTTTTTTCAAGCGCATGCACTGCGCTACGATTTGTTTTATGTATTTACAGTTTCAGAGCCCCGACGACTTGATGGTTTTTCTTAGATGTTTTAGTATTTGGGGAAGTTTGAATTTAAATTCGGGGACCGAATTTCTTTAAGGGGGGAAGATTGTAGCGTTTTGAAAATCGTTTCGGTGAAATTTCGAAAAATCGGTAAAATAAAGGGGTTTTCTGTAAAAAGTCAAAATACAAATATCTTATTATAAAAATTAAATATACATATTCTAGCTATGTAATTGCTATTATTTGGTGTTTATTGAGCCGCTGGTGAAATTTTAAATTTTCTGAAAAAAATATTATTTTATTATTATTTTAAGCCGTCACTAATACATTTAATTAGGGAAAATTACAAATTGGAATGAGTTGAAACAAATTTTGTGCATCATAAAACTTTAAATAAAAATTTATCATGTGGTTTTTGGAATGAAATCATTTGCCAAAACAGTTTAGAAATTATTGAAGAAAAAAGGCTTTTTTTAGCGTAAATGGATGTTTGGGGTATTGTATTTATCATTTTTTATCACCCCACACCCGTACCCACAGCCACACACCCCCACTTACTTCTCCCCTTAGCTAAATGCAGCAGCCCCCATTTTTTCCCCACTTGAATTTCAAAGGAAAAGAAATGAAAGAAAAGAAAAGAAAATGGATAAATTAGTTAGACTTTTGACCTTGAATTGACTTTGACTTTCTCCCCATTTTTCTCCACCTCCCTCTCTCTCCTCCCCCACTCATTTTCTGGCCAAAATCTGAACCCCAACAGCCCATCATTCTTCATCTCCTTCTCTTTAAAAAAGTTCTTCAAAAATGCTTGAAAAATCCACAAAAAATCAAGCAAAAATCCAAATCAAAATCCACCTCCTACCCATTTTTCCTTGGCTACCATAGCATGGATCTAGGGATTTAGATTTCAATTTGGGAGGCTAAGTGTGCTTGTGGGTTCGTCAAATTATTTGGGTATAAATTCTAACCTTTTTGCTTAATGTGTTGTTAATTGCTTAGGTTAGCTTAATTAATTATTTAATTAGGTTTTTAATTAGTTTTAGGTGCATGATTTAAAATTCAAGAGAGGGGTTTGATTTTAAATTGGTATTTTGTGTTGTGAGATTTAGTTTATGTGATATAATTGACATATTAATGTTATGCTAAATCCAATTTAAGTTGCTAGTTTGCATATTTGTTAATTTAAAAGTGATAATTATATAATTGGTAAACTAGGTTTTTTAAATAATTATATTCTTATGAAATAAAATTCAAATTTAGGTTTCATGTCATTATAAAGATTATATTGAGTGGTTTAATGCTTTTTGTTCAAGGAAATCCAACATAAATTGTAGTTTGTGCATTTTTTTGCTTTGAAATTGTTAAAAAGGGTATTTTGTAAACTAGAATATTAGGGTTTTTGGAATTTAATGAGATTAAATTCCGGAAATTGTTTCTATGACTTATTTAAGATATTTAATAAATTTATTGGCCTCTACATTCATTTAAACAACATGTTTTGTACAAAAACGGTGAATTGTGCTCGCTAGATTTTCGGAAAAATGACTTTTTGAGTGAAATTGGCGTTTTTGTGAGTTTCAACCTAGTTTATATTAAAATTAGTGTTCGTGAATGTGAAAATGAGTGTATTTGGGTTTTTCTCGATGGTTTGGCGTTTGTACGCCGACATCGAGGGTTTTTGGGTTGATTTGTGAAAGCAACCATAGGTTTTGACCTATGTGGGATTCGTGCGTCGTTTTGATCATGAGTCGGATTTTAATGAGATATGGTGCATTATGATATGTAGGTACCCCCATGTGGACTTCGAGACGACAAGCAAGCGCGTGGCGACGTCGGCACCGGCTAGCGAGGACCAGGTGAGTAGATTTATATCTACGGGGAGAAGTCGGGTGGATGGCGTATAGCACCCCCGCAGTCCGTGGTGGTGTATACGGATGCGTATACACACCAACATTTATTATATGTTATTTAGGATTAATAACGATGCTTAGGATGGATATTGGTGTGTTGGACTATTTTTAGTGTTGCGAACCCTAGGGTAGTGTTGCACTACACATACACACATACATACTTGCATACATTCCTATTGATATGTGCTCATGGGATTCTTTATAGTTATGTGTTCACATGGGTATGGGACTATGTGTTCACATACGGATTGAGGATGATACTTGGGATTGAGCTGAGTCGATGAGATTTGATTTGAGGCCGTGAGATCGGTAATATAGCAGGGTTCGTATCTTAGATACGACATGACGTTGTAGCGGGTCCTTGACGTAGTGTTTCACACATGTCCATGCACACGTAGGCGGTATCAGTATGGTACTAGACGTAGATCAGTACCCCGATCATGATATTTGATAAAGAGGATACCAGGTGAATAGTATGATGAATGTGATATTGACCCGTACCCAGATTGGGATGCCGTACGACGGATTTACGTACGAGCTATATTGATGATTGATCTGCACTCTTGACTTGGGATGCCTGATTATAGATATGGTATCGGATATGATATTATTGAGGCGGGATCACCGACTATACATGTACAGGTATGTATATGTATCGACTCAGATGATAGGCGGTTTCCTTACCTGTAGTTCAGCTTGTTAGTTCAGCCGTATAGTTTAGTGTAGTTGTTAGATTAGATTAGACTTCTTACCTATTTCAAAAACTAACGAATCGTGGGCATTTTTAAAGACAGCTCAAGGGAATCTACGGATATTTCAAAAACGACGTATCTTTTCATAAAAACACCGTAGCCCCTATTTTCAAAACCCCATGATTCGTGTTGTTTCAAAAGGCACAATTTGTAGGACTTATATTAGATTATTGCAGATTAGTTATCGTTGTGTCTAGTATTCAGCTCCCGCACATTATTGCTGTTCGCTCTGCCTCGCATACTTATTGTGCTGCATATTCCATTATTGATATCATGCTGTTAGGACACCAGCACTATTACCGATGATGCGTATGTACCACGTACACCTACTTGCCGGCTCACACACATCTTCATCGGTAATTGCCATGTCACGTACACTTTAGAGAATATATTTGCTTGACTTAGCTTGTTAGCTAGTAGTTTTGACATGATATTAGTGTACTTTCCTTATATGCCATATTAGACATTTTAGTTATTATTTGCTACTTCATGCATATTGTTATTCATTGTTATACCGCACGCATGGATTCTCATGCCTTTATTCACTAGTTTATGTGCTATTGAGGTTTTGGACTCGGATTTCCTTGATATTTCTGGATTTGGGAACCGTGGAGATTTCAAAAGAGAATATGTAATTGTTTTAAAAACCCGGTTACCCTGGATATGATATTTCAGTGCGTCCACCATGTGTTTTCTCGGTGCTGAGAGCGACATGTGAGACCCGAGTTCGAGGAGTGGAGGAACCGTTTCGGGTACATGGTGGACCCGGTAAGGTACCCCGGGGCAAGAAGCTCGTGGTGATGACGATGAGCCTGGCAGGGGGAGACTACCTACCGGTGATATTACCCGACGCGTCGGATATCCGGAGGATACCGTCGTGGTCTTGAGATGGATGGTAGGGGCCGGTCTAGACTGGCGGCGCCCTAGATATTGTGATTTACATATTGAGATTTTGAGACATTGAGATTTATGTTTTGTGTCGATGCTAGACACCGTTGGTGCTGATTTCAGTTATGATACCTCATTTGAAAAAAATACAAAGGAAATCTCACTTATTTATGAAAACAGTTTCTTCATTTACATGTATGCTGTTTTCATGCATTCATACCTCACTCATATGATATATTGCTACCTGAGGCACTGACACGGGCACATGTGATTACACTCGGGTTAGATATTACCCTAGACATTGTCATAGGCTGCCTGTTATACATATATTTGAGGATATATTATGATCATTGACCTAGGATTGCGTTATTTATGCGATTTCTGTGCGTAGATGTTCTTCTATTCACGAGTTGGCAACTTACCCCCGTTGTGCCCCAGTTTTTTGCAGGTTTTGCCGTACAGGTTTCATTACGGCTTTGCGGGCTCAGTTTCATTCGGGTGACTTGCTAGTAGGTGGGTTTTTCTTGTATCGTACCCATCATATTACCTTGTATAATATTATTCAGTTGTATCTAGTAAATTCCATCAACCAAACATGTATTTATTGAGATAGAGACCAGTATTGTTTATTCTTTCGACCTTAGAGTCGCTCGTTACATTTCTGGTGGTTTTGAGTTTCCTTTTGAGTTTTGATCCTCGCCGTTGGCGTTGTATATTATATTGCTTGTGTGGTTGTGACCGTCGATTGACGAAGAGCTAGCTCCCGCTTGGGGATGCCTTTTTCTTGATTTCGTATACTATTCATGTTGTATCCCGTTTGGGGGCCAGTATTTACAAAGGAGACTCTGCCGAATTTTCAGTAAAGTTTTGATGTTTTTAAAAACCGCATAATTCGGCTTATGCTATTGAAACTACTTGCTTTAAGTTGGTTTTTCCTGCACTCTACTACTTTTCTTGGTTTGGATTTCTGGGTTTTCGGTTTACTTAGCTTACGTACGCCTCGAGACGTTCGTAGTTTAAGTACCGGTCATGTTCTATACTTTCGGATCGTGACAAAAGGGAGCTACAAAGGTTGTAGTCTCGAAACCCTAATTTTATTAGCTTTAAGTTTCGTAACCCTAATTTTCTAGGATCGATTCCTTTGCATGCTTGTTTAGCACCATCAAAATCCAAACTTTGAGACATGTGATGCTTCAAAACTCATTATAAGGTGCTAGGCAAACCTTACATTTGTTTCTCAACATGCCACATTTTTAGAAAATGAGATTTTTCTAAATGATACTGATGGCAATGTGGTAGATCTAGAAGAGGTTCTAGAGACACAAGTTACAAATGTCGACATGGTCGAACCTGATGTTGCAACAGAATCTTATGAACCTCAGCCACTCCGTAGATCTGGTAGGACTTCTCGCTCACCGGAGAGATACTACGGTTTTCTCATTGATGGTGATAAAGAAGATTGCATCATGGATGATGATAACCCTACCAGTTTTCAGCAAGCTATCACGAGTGGTGACTCTGTGAAGTGGCTGGATGCCATGAGATCCGAAATGGAGTCTATGTACACCAACAAAGTATGGACTTTGGATGTTGTACCCTCTGGGTTAACCCCTTAGGGTGTAAATGGATCTTTAAGAGAAAGATCGGTGTAGATGGGCAGGTGGAGACCTATAAGGCAAGGCTTGTGGCGAAAGGATTTCGTCAAAGACCAGGAATGGACTATGACGAAACCTTTTCTCCTGTAGCCATACTTAAATCCATTCAGATCCTACTTGTTGTTGCTGCTCACTGCGACTATGAAATCTGGCAGATGGACGTTAAAACTGATTTTCTAAATGGTGATTTAGAAGAATGCGTTTATGTGGATCAGCCAGAGGGCTTCATTGATAGTGGGAGCAGCGGGAAAGCATGTAGGTTGCTTAAATCCATTTATGGATTAAAGAAGGCATCACGGAGTTGGAACATCTATTTTGATGATGTCATCAAAGAGTTTGATTTCATCAAAAATCCAAATGAACCTTGTGTTTATAAGAAGATTGTAGGGAGTACTTTCACACTTCTCGTATTATACATGGATGACATTCTTCTAATGAAATGATGTTCCTGTGCTACAATCGGTCATACTGTTCTTATCACAAAGGTTCTCCATGAAGGACCTGGGTGATACCCCGTACATACTCGGCATGAAGATCTATAGGGATAGATCTAAAAGGTTGTTGGGATTGTCCCAAACCAGGTACATTAACACCATCCTAAAGAGGTTTAGTATGGAAGACTCCAAGTGGGGTACCTTACTGTCATGACCCGAAGTTCGACTCGTGACCGACACTTAACCACGTAACGTCTACAGGCGTAGCGCGACTAAGTAAGCCGAAAACCCAGAAATCAAAACCATTAAAAATAGTGAGTGTTGAAAACATTTGTTTAAAACATTTAGAAAACCTTAAGTAGTTTAATAACAATCTTAAAGTTTAAGTTATTATCTTAAAAATTTGGGCAGCATTTCCTTTGTAAAACTAACACCGAAATCGGGTACAAAACAGGGTATGAGTGAAAATGATACACAATATAATAAGGCATCCCAAATGGGAGCAATCACGCCCAACGGCGGAATCAAACACCACAATAGTAATATACGATGCCATAGCGAAGAAATGAGCAATAAGTGAAAAACATCACAGAAAGATAAACTTCATAAGTAAAGTCGGCTCACACGAGCTCGACACCAGAATACAAATAATATACATCATCGTCCTCAAACTAGTCTCTAAGTCAATACATAAAGGTAGATGGAGAGTACTAGATACAAAAGTGTGTACAATGTAAATAACCAGATACCACAACCCACCTAACAGCAAACAGCTCACGCACCAACTGTAGTGGTATCTGTAGCCAAAAAGATGCAAAAGGCAGCCTGTCGCGACTACTCTGAAGGGCAACCTACAAACACTGTGGCACAACGGGGGTGAGTTGCCAACTCGTGAATAGAAAATAACATATAAAGGTAATCACGAGCATGCACGTGCTGCGCTACTCTATCATATGCCAGCAGATGATATCTATATGTGATAAGCAGTATGTGCAATAATCATGCAAGTACTCTATCAGATAATATGACTACAGGATGAGATGCAAAATAATGAATGCTGAGCATGGGAAATATAACATCTACATGGAATGTCAACGTGGAAAATATAATCGGTGCTTATCAATGCACCCAGATCCCAATAAACTCAGGCGCCGGCACTCTCATCGGCCCTCAAATCCTGTAAATCTCAGAGAATCATGAGTGCACAACATCGGCACTCAAAATATCATGAAATAATCGTGTCCAGTATCGACACGCAAATCCTCATATATCGGGCTCCGTCAGTCTGGATCAGCCCACGGGCTCCGTCTGCTGTATCGGCCCTCGGCCCGGGCTGTACGAGTCGTCCCGTATCCATCTATCGACTCTGATCAGTATCCTCCGGATAACCGCCAGGTCCAACCAATCACCAGTAGGTACTCGCCACCCTGCCAGGCTCATCGTCTACTCCACAAAAAACATTTCTCGCCCCGGGGAACCATACCGGGTCCACCACGAACCCGCAAACGGATCATCCAACTCCTCGAATCGGGTTTCAAGCACACGTCGCAGAACCGAGAAAACGCGTGGTGGACGCACCAAAATATCATATCAAGAGGAACCGGGTTTTCAAATAGTGCATATTTTCTTAAATAACTCCACGGTCCTCAAAACCAGAAATCACATGAAATCCAAAACCAATGTGTAAGTCAATGCGATGTGATATGTGCATCAAGTCATACTACAAGTAAAAGGGAGAAACCGCTCTTTTTAAAATAGTTTCAGTTTTTCAAAAGGTATCGTGTGGCTCCCAGTTTCTACCAAAATCATCTTATCTAGGTAGGTACAGTTTGAATACGCATAAGTATGTAATGAGTACGTGCACAAGTATGAATATGTAAATGAGTACATGCACAAGTATGAACATGTGAAGGAGTACGTGCACAAGTATGAATATGTAAATGAGTACACGCACAAGTATCAATATCATATCGAATCATATGTGAGATGAACTACAGTATAATGATCATGGGAATTTTACAGTGTGAGTGTCATGGCAGTTACTAACGGTGTGTGTGTAACATGCAGATTAGTGCTCGTGCAACATGAACCGTTAGTAACAGTGCGGTGTTCTTACCAATTCTAAGTTCATAAACATATAGCAGGGAATGCGGTATGCAACAAATAGTATCCACGAACAGTCAATGTATGTAAATGCAATATGCTGCTACAAGGTCCTATCAGCCCTGACGCATAACGCCATGCGGGCGATTTCCCCGTAGATGTTAAATCTACTCACCGAAGTTTCGCGCTAAGTGTAGCCGACGACTTGCTTCCCCTTCTTCGCGGCGTTCGTCGTACTCGCCTGCGAACCTAGAATTACACAAGGAATAAGCATAAGCAACAATCCTGTAAAACGTGATACTAAGGCAGTACGGGAAAATAGCGTCACAAGCTAAATGCGTGAACTCGATACACTAAAACGCGCGTGTGCTAAACCCTGTACCACCCCGATGCGTAGCGATGCACAGAACTCACCAGACCACAACGAAGCGTATGTGTCGCGCTAAACACAAACTCCAATTTAAGGGAAACAGCTCCCAGATTTTTACCTGGAAGAAATCCCCAAAAGTAAACAAGACCAAACACTGCAAAACACACACAGACACCACCCTGCACAACACCAGACCCAACAGAGGAGGGGGCTGGCGTCGCCGGACCTGCAGGAGGGAGCCGCCGGTTTTCCTAAGGTGGAAAGGGCTCGAACTTCAACACAACACCCCAAAAACCCTGCACACCATTCTGAGTTTGTTTGTAACTCCAGAAAACACTCGCAGACAAAGCAGATCACCGTATCTTAATAACAAGCTTAAATACATTTTTAAAACACTAATTTGGTACCTAAGGGTATTTTAGTGAAACCTGAAATAAAAACTTGGTTTAGACAGCTCTAATAGCACTTAAAAGAGTTGACCAAGCCATAATAATACCAATTTAACATAAACTTCACAAATTCCCTTCAATATCACAAAAAAACACACAAAAACATGATTTTTAGCTAAATTACAACAAGTTATGAAAAAGGGTGTTAAGTGTGAGATATATACTTTCAAAAGACCTTAAAAAACCCAAAATTTCTGCTCTTTCCCTCACAAGCACAGACTTGCCTCCAAACTCCCCCAAAAATTCATTTTTCCAAGGTTTTGTGAAGGAAAAGGTATTGTTTTGTGTAGGGTTTGAACAAGAATCAAAAGAGAAGTGTAAGAAGAAGAAGAGATGAAGAAAATGTTGTGTTTTGTTGTTGTATTCTGCTGAGAATGCAGAAAAGGTGAGGGGAAGAGAGAGATGAGAGAAGGAAATGGTCAAAACAAGGTCATATCTCTCACCTAACTACCATACCTTACATTTTCTATTTAAAATTTAATTTTAAAGGGGTTTTAAATGATTTAGTGGGGAAAATAAGCCATGCATGAAGGAAAAGAAATGGTTACACTAACCTATGCTACAAAAATGATAAGTGTGCAAGTTTTACACTAAACCTTGCTTAAGAAAATAATTAAGAAAAATTTCAATTAAGGTGAACACAAGTAAAAATAGAATTAATAAACCCTATATATATATAAAAACACCTCTCCTCACAATTTGCACTATTTTACAGAAGAAATATGTTTTACTAGTTTTTATAAAAAACACGCATCAATGCTAACTAACGCGAAATAAACCTAAACGAATTTCAAAGCGTTACAATCTACCCCGCTTGAAGAAATTCGGTCCCCGAATTTAAAAATCTAACAACACGTACCTTCAAAGAGATGGGGATATCTCTTCCTCATCTCACTCTCGGTTTCCCAAGTGACCCCCTCGCTGCTCGGACCACGCCAAAGTACCTTGACGGACGGTATCTCCTTCGATCTCAATTTCTTCACCTGTCGATCTAAGATGACTACCGGCTGCTCTGCAAAAGAAAAGTCATGCTCAAGCTGGATCGTCGGGTGCTGAATCACATGCGAAGGATCATGAAGATACTTGTGGAGCATCAAAACGTGAAATACGGGGTGCACATCTGGAAAACTGGGCGAAAGGGCTAACCGATACGCAACTGCACCAACACGCTCGAGGATCTCGAAGGGGCCTACGTACCTGGGACTAATCTTCCCCTTCTTCCCAAATCTCATCACACCTTTCATTGGGGAGAGCCTCAAGAAAACGTGATCACCTATAGAAAACTCAAGTCTGCGCCGACGACGGTCCGCATAAGATCTCTGCCTACTCTGGGCTGCTTTCATCCTATCGCGAATCAATTGGATCTTCGCGGTTGTCTCCTAAACAATCTGCGGCCCTAAGATACTGCTCTCACTGAGCTCTGTCCAACAGGCGGGCGATCTGCATCTCCTACCATATAGAGCCTCGAATGGTGCCATCTGAATGCTCTCCTGGTAGCTGTTGTTGTAGGAGAACTCCACTAAGGGTAAATGATGATCCGAGCTACCTCCAAAATCTAATACGCACGCTCGGAACATGTCCTCGAGAGTCTGAATAGTCCGCTCTGACTGTCCATCGGTCCGCGGATGAAATGTTGTGCTGAAACTCAAGAGAGTGCCCAAAGCCTCCTGAAGCCTCTGCCATAGTCGGCTGGTAAACTGGGTGCCTCTATCGGACACGATACACATCGGAACTCCGTGCAGTCGTACAATCTTATCGATGTATATCTGAGCATACTGAGCAAAACCGAAAGTCGTCTTCACCGGCAGGAAGTGATCCGCTTTCGTCAAACGATCCACGATCACCCAGATGGAGTCATACCCTCGACTAGTCCTGGGTAGACCCACAATGAAGTCCATAGAAATCTGCTCCCATTTCCACTCCGGAATGGGTAACGGCTGTAGCTCTCCCGTGGGCCTCTGGTGCTCGGCCTTGTTTTGCTGACAAGTCAGGCATCTCGACACGAAATCTGCAATGTCCCTCTTCATTCTGTCCCACCAATAAACATCTCTAATATCATGGTACATCTTGGTGGAACATAGATGAACACTGTACACTGATCGATGTGCCTCCTCAAGAATCTCACGCCGCAGTCCCTCAGCTTCTGGTACGCACAGTCTAGTCCCAAATCGCAGTATCCCCTGATCATCGATCACGAACTCGGAAAATCTGTCCTGTCCAATCTGTGCCATGATCTCTGAACAACGGTCATCACTGTATCGTGCCTCATGTATACGGTCAAGCAACTGGGGGCGTGCACGAACAAGCGCAATCTGTCCCCCGATCGGCGTAAACTCGAACTGCACTCGGCTGTCGCATAAAATCTGCCAATCTGCCAACGACTGCCTCTGCACTGCGCTCAAACAAGATAGACTACCCCCGGACCTCCTACTTAAAGCATCCGCCACTACATTAGCCCTGCCCGGGTGGTACAAGATCTCGCAATCGTAGTCCTTCACTAACTCCATCCAACGGCGCTGTCTAAGATTCAGGTCTCGCTGCTGAAATATATACTTTAAGCTCTTATGATCAGTGAATATCTTGCACGACTTGCCGTATTGGTAATGTCGCCAGATCTTAAGTGCAAAGACCACTGCAGCCATCTCTAAATCATAAATGGGGTAGTTCTGTTCATGTTTCTTCAATTGCCGTGAAGCATACGCGATCACCCTGTCATGCTGCATCAATACGCACCCTAACCCCACTTAAGAAGCATCACAATAGACCACAAATTCGCCTGATCCTGAAGGCAATGATAACATCGGCGCCGTAATCAGTCAAGTCCGTAGCTGCTGAAAACTGTGCTCATACTCCTCCGTCCAATCGAAAGGAACTCCCTTCCGGGTCAACCCGGTCAAAGGTGTAGCAATACGGGAGAAGTCCTGCACAAATCAACTGTAGTAACCGGCTAACCCTGAAAAGCTGCGAATCTCCGTAACTGACGTGAGTCTGGGCCAACGCTGAATGGCCTCAATCTTCCTCGGGTCTACACATATACCATCTCGTGTAATCACGTGACCTAAGAAGTCTACGCTGTCCAGCCAGAAAGCACACTTGGAGAATTTGGCGAAAAGCTGGTGCTCCCTCAAGGTCTGCAGTGTAATCCGCAGGTACTGCTCGTGCTCCTCTCTACTCCGGAAATACACCAGAATATCGTCAATAAATACAATGATGAACAGATCAAGATACGGCCAGAAAATACGATTCATCAAGTCCATGAATGCTGCTGGTGCATTGGTGAGTCCGAACGACATCACCAAAGACTCATAATGGCCGTAGCGCGTGCGGAAAGTTGTCCTCGGAATGTCCTCCTGTCTAACCCGCAGCTGAGGTAGCCTGATCGTAAATCGATATTAGAAAAGTACCCTGTCCCGTGAAGCTGGTCGAACAAGTCGTCGATGCAAGGTAAAGGATACCTGTTCCGCACTGTAACCCTGTTCAGCTGGTGGTAGTCGATACACAGACGCAAATTGCCGTCCTTTTTCTTAACAAACAGGACCGGAGCACCCCAAGGAGAAACACTGGGTCGAATAAGTCCCTTATCCAGCAAATCTTGCAACTGACCCTTCAACTCTCTAAGTTCCGCCGGGGCCATCCGATAAGGCGGTATAGAAATAGGCCCTGTGCCAGGAATCAAGTCAATACAGAAAGAAATGTCGCGCTCGGACGGTAGCCTAGGAAGCTCGAACTCGCTAACAACCGGAACCTGATCCAACGGAGCCTCTGTAGCTCTAGTATCGCAAGCATAGGCGAGAAATCCCTGACATCCCTTCCTCAGAAGCTGTCCAGTGCGAAAAGAAGAAATCAAACTGTGAGGGGCGGCACCACGGTCCCCCAACACAACAAAAACCGACTCGCCGGGAAAACAAAATCTAACTGTCTTCTCGTGGCAGTCCACAGATGCATAGCACGTGGCTAACCAATCCATGCCCAAAAGAACGTCGAAGTCCAACATCTCAAGAAGGATCAAGTCGACTGGCAGCTCTCTCTCGCCAATACGGACGGTACAGGATCGGAACACGTGCCTAGCAACAAACGACTCTCCCATAGGAGTGGTCACAACAAGCGGCTGGTCAAGCGAACCGGACTCTCTACCCAAACTCGACACAAAATGTGTGGAAACGTACGAGTGCGTGGATCGGGGATCAAACAACACGTGTGCATCAATAGAATATACTGAAAGAATACCTGAGACCACCTCATTGAACGCCTGCGCGTCCTGATGTATTAAAGCAAAAACCCATGGATGTCCTCCACCTACGACTGACTGTCCCCTGCCGGCAGCTGGCTGTCCTCTACTTCGGTCACCTCGTCCTCTATGAACAAATCCTCCGTGACCACGACCTCTCTGTGCGTGAGTATGACGCGGAGTAACAGTGGGTACAATAGGCAACGCCCTCTGGGATAGTGAAGGTGGTAAGGTGACAAGCGGTACTGTTGTCTCTCTCCGTTGTATCTCAGGACAATCTCTAACGAGGTGAAGTAGACTGCCGCACCTAAAGCCCTCCTACGATAGCTGCTGACTCTCCCGTGGATACGAACTAAACATCTGGCCACATCCCGAATCTATACTACTCCTCGTACCAGCACGAAACCTGTCGCGGCGTCTAAATGTCTGTCTCCGTGTTGATCTACCACTATGAACTCTCTTCGGCTCTGGAACTACCGAAGTCTCAGCAAGGCGCTCCTCGACTAATAAGGCTGCATCTACAGCTGCTTCATAAGTCTCGTAATGCTGGGCGCTGATCGCAAGGAACAGTGGTGTAAGCAAGCTGATTAGTCGAAAATATTGCATATTTTAGCCGGCAATTTCCTCATCATTTGCATTCATATAGAAGTGTTCGGTATTCATATTTCGCATATTAGCAAAACTGTCGCAAAATATCAGATTGCATGTATTAGACTCTAAAACCGACACTATAAAGGAAATTGACTGCATTTCATGGCATCGCATCATTCCTATATTGCGCAACACTTGTTTTAAGATCTGTGCAGGAAAATCCAGAAGAAAGGCCACAATCTATACGGTACCGATCAAATATTACGCCAACTCAAGGATTTCAATTCTGGTATCAATTCAAAGAGACAAACTAAAATCAACATATCAAAGAAAGCTCCAAATATTAGCCCAAGACCATAGAAGAAGCCCCAAGCCCCCTACATGGCCGCGGAACCGCGGCCAGAGCCTGGTTGAGCCGCGGTTCCGCGGCCGTCTTGCCACGTCAGCCCTAAATCTTTGGTGCACATTGCTTCACTCAGGGCCCACATTCAGTTCATATACTTCAAATTCCAGAAGACTCCAGAGACTTCTGCTAGATCAGCAAGCTTTGGGACCAACACTAAACTAGCCTTGTATTCTAGAAACTTCTCCTTAAACCCTAGCTTAAACCCTAAGCTAAAGCCTAACAAACTCCTTCTAGAAGCCTCAACAAACTTTTGGAGGGAATTGTAAATTCAAACCTAGACCTAGGGTTTGGGAGATCTATAAATAAGACCCTAGGCTCACTTGTATCATAATCTCTAATCTTGGAAAAATCCCTCCATTAGTTCATCTTTAGCCATTCACTCTCTTCATCTTCTTCCACAAGTCTAGTGAGAGGACTTGTGTGAAACCCTAACCCTAATTCCAATCAAAAGCCAAGATCCCGAGTACCCATCAAGCAAGAAGCCTTGCAACCTTTTATGAGCCGAGTCGATCTTCAACAGAGCAAGTGGTCCGAGCCGATCCGCAACTCACGGAGCCGAGCGACGCCAATTCAACAATTTAGTTCTTCCTCTTGTAGTTCTTGAGCGACTGTAATCAAATTGTTGATATAAATAAAATGTGATATTCTTTTATCTTGTTTTCTTTAAATTCTCGCATCATGATATCTTTTCAATTCTTGAATACTTTCTGTGTGATGATGTTTGAGTAATACTCCGCTCGTCGAGGAGTCGAGACGATCAATAGAATGATGATGTAATATATCTTAAATCGATTCTTGAGTCCTACGAGTTTTGTAAACCCTAGCAAGTTCAAGAATCGACGACCCAATTCGTTGCGATACTTTCTTGATTGATATCGCTCGAGATTGGGGAGTTACGATCATTTCTTGAAATTGTTAGAGGCTAGAATGCGAATGATATCAACGAAAGAACAAGGGTTAAACGATGAAACCCTATTTCATCAAGAAAGCCCTAACTCTCGTCGATCATCATCGATCTAGTATCAATCCTTCGAAGGACAAGAACACGAAATCTTGAGATTACATCACGTCTATGGATCCGATCGATTCCTACGAGCCTCATTTAGATTCTTGACATTTTGGTTGGAAATATCATCGAAACACCGATTCTTGATTTGTTTATCAGTTTCTTGATTCTTGATTAAACATCGTGACACCTGAATCAATCGATAAATTCTTGAATCATGTTTTCTTTTCTTTTCGATTAACTTTTCGATTCAAACAAATTAAACATAGAAACGAATCGCACAATCCCTGTGGACGATCCGCACTCGCTTACGATCTACAATCGACACCGTAATTGATTGCGGTCAAATATAATTCTTTGATTGTGAATTTTATTCAATATTACCAACACATTGAAATTCATTCGCTTATTACGATTTACGCAAACAAGAAATCATTACAATCAAATGAAACCGTTATCGGGAATCATTTGAGTATTTGATTTGATACACACAATCGAATTTTATGACAATCAAAATTGCGCCGTTGCCGGGGATCGCGCGCTAATTCGTTTCATATTATAGTTTGAATTGAAAGAATTATTCCATTGTTATTTTGAGATTAAAATTCGTGCAAACCCTAAACGATTTGTTGTGGTTCATTGCAAGGAAATCTGGAGCTGTTTGGAAATTGAAGAAAATTTTTGGAAAATACCATAGACCTGAGGGAGTCAACAGAAGCTCCCTGAAAAATTTTGGTGCAGTGTTCCCATACTTTGACCGTGGAAGGGCGGCATTAGGAGCCATATGCGGCGGAACCGCGGCAAGATTGGGGGGTCTCTGTGCAATTTTTGCTTCAGGTGATTTCTTACCTTCTCCTCTCTCCTCTTTTTAGCTCCAACTAACAAATTTCTGTAGCCTTCTTTGCAAATAATCGCAGCGCCGCAAAAGCAAAATTAAATTTGTGCGTGATTATGATTTCTTGGTTGTTTGCATTCTAATACGGATATTAAGGGGCACGGCCAAATCCAAATTAGGTAGGGATTTCATTACCCTTCTTAGGCCCCGAAAACCACAAAACTTGCATCCGCATTGACCCACATTAACTAAAAGAAATCTAGAGAAGACTCTAAGGACTGTCGCGCTCAATTAGGACAAGAGAAGGCCGTGGGTAATTCATTGCTTATCCGCGTTTTCTTATGGTGCCTAAGGCGAGTGTGTCTAAGGCTAGTGGTTTTTAATTAGGCCCACTACTTACGTAGTGGAGTACCTTCCCACTTACCTGGCACTTATCCGGCCACAGGGGGATAAAGAGGCAGTGGAGGATTCTATCCTGCGACTTGTCTTTTGGCAGTTAGGAGCGGTCTAGAGCCGGACCTAGGTGACCACTAGATTCTAGGGTTTGTGTGCTGCATTTGTTTTGTCGCATCATTTTTTTTAAAAATCCGTCCCTTTTTCAAAAGCAAGCACCGCATTCATTCATTACCCCTAATTATAAGTCAACGCTGCCACTTGTACTAACCCTTTTTAGTGCAAGATAGGCTGGACACGGGATTCTAGTGCCTGTTTAGTCCGCGTACCCTTTATCGACTCCGAAGTTGATATTTCTCCATTTACCTTTCCTCTACTTACTATCACACCCACACCGATGGATTCGAATCCATCAAACTTCTTTAACCCTAATCTGCCGCCGTCCGTTGGTGCGCAGAATCCACCCCGCATCTCTCTCCAGGAGAGGTGCTACCCTATTCGAGGTCCTCTTTCGACCTGCTTATCCACACCACCAGCCAATGGGGATAACTTTGAGATTAAGCCCCAGTATATCAATCTTTTACCCAAATTCCACGGACTCGAGACTGAGGACGCTTACGTTTTCATTACCAAATTTGAAAACGTATGCGCAATGATGGGTACGTCACAACTTTCAGTGGATGCGATGCGTCTACGACTTCTTCCATTTACATTGTGCGATATAGCCGAGAAGTGGCTATATAACACTACCGCACACTCTATTATGAATTGGGAAGAATTCGTCGCTGCATTCCTTAAGAAATTTTACCCAATACAAAAGACAGCTCAAATCCGTAGCGAACTGAATCAATTTGCCCAGCTCCCTGCTGAACCATTTTCAAAATGCTTTGAACGTTTCAAGGATCTATTGGTTCAGTGTCCTCATCACGGCATCCCGAGATGGGAATTGTGCCGAATCATTTATGAGGGCATTAACCCAAACACTAAACAGAACCTTGAAAACATGTGTCAAGGTACTTTTATGACTAAGGATGATGGGGAAGCGTGGAAGTACTTAGAAGAGTTCGCTGAAAAATCACTACAGTGGGAGAGTGGAACCCAACCATTGAATAGGGGTGGCATACACCAAATAGATGTGTCCATAGGCGTTCGAGCTGAGATGGCAGCAATGCAAAAGAAGCTCGACGCTATGGAACACAAATTTGCAGCAGCCTCCCTAAACCCAGTGTCGCTCCCCAAAACTGTTTGTGGGTGCTGTTCTGATCCGTCTCATTTAACGGAAGAATGTCCATTAAACTCTGCGTTTCAAGGTCACGAGCATTCTAATGCCGCATTCCAACAACCTAGAAACGATCCATATTCTTCCACGTACAATCAGGGTTGGAGGAATCACCCAAATTTCTCTTGGAACCAAAACCAATCTCAAAACACGGTTCCAAACACGAATAATTTTCAAATGGCTCTTCCTCCACCACAACAGCAACCCCTTCAACTCACTCAGCACCCCTATCAGTCACAAAATTTCCAAAACCAGGGCAACACTCCTGCACAGTCTAATCCTTTGCAGTCCTGTTCTGACGAGTTCTCTCAATTCACTCAAACCATGAAATCACTTTTATCAAATTTCATAAGGGTTTCGACTGAGGTTAGATCTTCCGTCAGTGAGATAAAGAAAAACTCAGCGTCCCAAGCTGAGAGTATCAGATCGATGGAAGCTGAAATCGCACGCCTAAAAGCCGAAATGAGTGCGAGAGAAAAAGGGAAACTTCCCTCTCAACCCCTACAGAATCCTGGGCATTACAATGTAAATGCCGTCACAACGTTGAGATCGGGAAGAGTGCTGAACAATCATGTCGGGGAAGGTATTGATGATACTGAAAATCATATCAACACCCCGACCGAGACCTTTCCACACACACATACTTCTCCTTCTTATCCTTCTTCTTCTACCACACCATCTTCTCGAGAGCCTATTCTCCATTTCCCACTAGGCTCGACACCTTCTCCCAACCCTTATAGTTCTCCACAGACGGTCCCCACACCTCTTTTGGGACCTCGTCTACCCCCTCTTCCTTCTCCTGTGATGGACCCTGCGCTTATTGCGAAAGCTCCTTACCCGAACCGGTTAAGGGCTAATAGAACGAGTCCTCATATGGAGAAAATTTTGGAAATGTTCAAACAAATTAACATCAATATCCCTCTCCTAGATGCGATTCAACAAGTCCCCGCTTATGCGAAAATTCTTAAGGACTTGTGCACTAGGAAGAGGAAGACTCAAGTGCCGAAGAAGGTCTGTATGTCTAATAATATCAGCACTGCTTTTATTCCCCAGCTACCAAAGAAACGAAAGGACCCAGGATGTCCTACGATATCGATTTCTATTGGGGGTAAAAACATAAATCGTGCTCTTTTAGACCTTGGCGCAAGTGTTAACCTGCTCCCTTATTCTGTCTATGAGCAATTAGGGATTGGAGAGCTGAAACCTGCTCACTGCACTCTCCAGATGGCAGACCGATCTATCACCAAACCAAGGGGTGAATTAGAGGATGTGTTGATAAAGGTCGGGGAATTTGTTTTCCCTGTAGACTTCATTGTACTCGACACACTGTTGGAGATAGTGCCCTCAGAGTCAATTATTGGATCACAGGCACGTGATTGCAATGATTGAGGGAGGACCTATCCCGGTACGACAGTCTTACTCGAGATGATAGTATGCTATCTGGTTTACCTTTATCATCGTGTACTGCTTTAGGTGACCTGACATGTCGCTATTACACGTTGATAGAGCCCCTAGGATTCTTGCTTGACCACCAGCAGTATGAGGGCGATCATATAAGTGGGAGCTGGGGTCTACAAGCATATCCTTAAAAGGTCCCTAGTCGTGGGAGTTTCGAGACCGGGCATCGATACTCCATTAGTAGACTAGTGTATACAGTCGAGACCCCGACGAGGGGCGGTGGCCGGTCTCACAAGCCACTGGTGTCAGTTGGATCACCTAAGATGTATACAGGTGCTCATTGGGTTATGAGTACACCGGACAGGACTCGCCGGGAACATGCTAGTTGGTCATATACCAGACGTCAGATGGCAGTTCCCTGGTGACATGTGTGCAGGTTAGTTCATCGACCTGGGGATCGTCATTTGTCTCGTGTGAGTTCCCACTGTACTTTGATTACTACCCTACCACGGCTCAAAGGAGTCGTGCAAACAGGTTTTAGTTGGGTACAGTCCCGAGCCACATGGAGGCAGTGAGCGTATCTTCAGGGGTTCGTCTCTCCCGGTATTGGGGGTGAGGTCGTGCTGTGTCTAGGAGAGCCATTACACAAAGTCCTTGGCCAAGGCAAGGAGATTTACTGGTAGGTATTCCAGTAGTATCTCAGGGTGTTCTGGGCTACACTCCGACACGACTTGTACCGCTTTTGGGGGTCTGACTTTTACCAACCCCCTAGGCCCGCCATGCGATGCTCATAGACGAACGGACCGGACTGCACGGATATTATCACTGACAGGCTCAGTAGGGTGTCAGGATGAGTTCGCTCATCGACGTCCCTTTTAGTCAATAGCTGGTGGCCCGTTACGTATTGGCTTATACCTCTGACGTGCTAGTGGTTAAATCCACAGCCATAGTATTGACGAGTCTTTAGAGTCCACCACACTTTCAGTTACTCAAGTTTCGGGCGAAACGCTGTAGAGGCCGTATGGAGATATGGCAGGGTTCGATCAGATACGTGCGGTATTGCACGGATCAGGATCGGACGGTTTGTACTAGTAGCCATATAGGTATATGGCAGGGTTCGATCAGATACGTGCGGTATTGCACGGATCAGGATCGAACGGATATTACTAGCCGGCTTTGGTTTAAGCCGGTCCTAGTTTAGTACAGTGTAGATTTTGTCTCATTGCATTTGTATCCGGACGGAATACAGATGCGGGTGTGTATGCACAGTGTCGGGGTTTTCCTGTAATTTATTACGGGACCAGTTTTCTGAAGTTGCCAGTTTGCATTCCGTTCCGGCCGGTTTTCCTTTGTTCTTTCCCGGCCGGACTTTTCCGATGGAGGGGGTAATTTGCAGTTTTGCAAATTACTTTTGTGGAGGGGGTTTCTTTGCATATTGTTTGATTATGATACCTTTCATTTCTTTCATCCATGCTTGCATTTATGTGATTTGAGTGGGCATGGGTTTGATGTGAGAAAAAGCATGGTTGTATGTTTTCTTGTCTTGGGTTGTGGTCACCTCCTTCTTCTCCTACACTCACCTCCCTCATATGATACATATTGTTACTTCCTCCACCATTCTCATGGATGATGATGATAAGTTCTTCAAAAGAAAAGAGATAAGAAGAAAAAGAAAGAGAGAAAGAAAAAGAATGAGAGAGTTCATCTATGTTATGGGAGGAATTCTTCATCTCCTTCTTCTTCTTGTTTCGGAAAAATGAAAGCACCATTTTTCCTAACCCCAATCCTCCATCATGGCAACAAACCCCAAAGTGAGACATCCACTCTACACTACACTTCCTACAGCATATCTTGAGCATGTCGAGTTGCCGGCTTCATGCGCGAGTTGCCTCGGTATTGAGGTGGGAGCCCGTAAAAGTACCCGGCTTCGTGGTGCCCTTTCCGACGAGGAGGAGACGGACGGAGATCCCGCGAGGAGATCGGAGTGGAGATGAAGACCGGAGGACTCGGATCAGTCGGTACATCTCTTCCCTTTCTTGTTAGTAGCTTAGACTTGTTAATGGTTACGATCCGGAGTTTAGTGCGCGGTGGTGCCGGTTTGCAAAGTCCGCAAAATTTAAGTTTATCACCGTTTCCGCATTCCGGCGTCGGATTGACGTCCGGGGCGCCGCCATGCACTTACAGTGGTATCAGAGCCTCGCCATTAACTTAGTCTAGCTTTGTGTAATGTGTTTTACGTTTCCGATCGAACAAAATCCCGAAAACACGTATTTCAAGCACATCAGTTTCTGTCGAATTTTTTTTGAGTCCAAAAATTTTTCAGGTTGTCTCATAGTGATGTGCAGGGAATTCTAAGGTCACTGTAAAAATTTGGTTCAACGATCTCCTCATACCGCCGCGGAAGGGCGGCCAAACCCTTGGTTTGGCCGCGCTTCCGCCGCGGATTTAACTGTTCACCAATCCAAATTTTTGTAGTATGTTCCTGAGTAAGAAATGTGGTTTCTGGAATATTAAAATTGGGCCCAGGTTTTCTGTGAGTGCTACAGTTTTGTTTGGGGCCCACTTGTTAAGTTTGATCAATCGGAAAAATTTTAAACACATTTTTCACAGTATTTACATTATATCTGCGACCGTGAATGTCACTCGATCGGTAAATCCGGTCTAACTGCTATAGCCCGGTTAGACGGATTTGCGAACGTGACTTTCACGTTGATGTTCTATGTATTTGCTGTGTTGTTGCGGATCGGTCGTGGGGGATAGCCTGGATGCAATGCTAGTACAGTTTTGTTGTGTTATGTACATTTGATATTGCGGGGCGAGCGTCCGACATGTGGACTGCCGTCACTGCCTGTTTGTATTATTATTTTGGGGCACGACCTGGTTGCGGTTGATGTACCCGGTGTATGTATATTTTACTTTCTGTACTAGGATTGCCCCGCGGAGGGGTGCACGGATAGCCGGGTTCTGGAGGGCAACAAGCCCGCATCTCATGGCATTGAGACGGAGGGGGCTTCACTCCAGGATTGGCTGGCTATTCGCCGCACTCGTAGGGGGTATAGGATTTCATTGCACAGGCTATCCACACGACCAGGGGAACGTCGGGTTTCAGTAGTGGCTCTGTGAAACCCGGGGATCCCAGATATCTGTATTGTTCTGTGATGCTGTACATTTCTGTGATGTTGCATTTTATTCACGCCTTGAGCGAATATAATATATTGGTATATATATTAGTAGATGTTGTATATGTTTTTCATCCGCGCTAGTCCAGTCCCCGCTCTGCCGTTAGTTAGCTAACCTAACGGGTGATGACGGGACCCAGTGGCGAATGCGGATGGCATATACGTACGTCAGTATATTTTCGTTCTTTGTGGTGTGATCAATTGATGGGACTGCATTGATTCGGATCAATGCAAGTTAAACAAACCTAATCTGATGTTGTTGGAACACTTTTCAAAAAGCTGTTATTGCAAGGACGTTCACTTTTGTTTTGCATCGTGGTATTCAGTTGGAATATCCTGCTCCTCAGTCGACGAGGCAAGGGCCGAGATCCCTTCACCGGGAGTGACCCCTTGGACAAAAAGTTTGCGTCAGGGCATTAACTTCACTATAGCCGATTGCTTTTGCTTTGCACCGTGGTATTCATTTGGAATATCCTGCACCCCATTCTACGGGGAAAGAGCCGAGATCCTTTCACCGGGAGTGACCTCTTTAGTGGAAGTTGTCGTCACTATATTTTAAAAAGCTATCCGTTCCTTCGACGATATCAAGTTCTTTACGTTAAAGGTTTTCGCCAGAAACCATTCGTAGCCCTCCGTCGTTTCATATGGGTGGTCAATAGTATTCAAGCTGTGTATGTTGGCCAAAGTCAAGGCACAGTGATTGGTAGCTATTGGGGTATTCATATGCAGCATAGATAGATGCGTTGGTTTGGGACAGTCGTGCTGCCATTTTGGCCAAAGTCAAGGGTATGTACGGGTGGATTCAAATTAACCTGGAGAATGACGGGTAGAACTTGACATGTGACTTATGATATGTTGGCCAAAGTCAAGGTCATAAGAGCATGGGGCAGAAATCACATCGGGAGTTTCAAAAGAACTGAAACTTGCCAGATATGCGCATACCTTCTGGAGTGTGATAGCGTGAGCGGATTCCGTCACGTTGTCATGCGATGAGAGTTGGATCCCGATTCCCACTGATGAGTTGGTTTACTCCTCGGGTGACCCCGACTAATTCTTCTTTCAGGTTTGGAGGAGAATTTGAGGTACAGTGGGAGGTTTCCAGATTAGATAAATTGGTAACCATTCTGATCTTGGTTAGAGTGCACGCTGAGTGTTTCTATTCTCTCTCTCTGGCAGCGACCATTGACCCGACCCTAAGACTATGACTCAGTGACCAAGTTGACCGAACCTACTTAACACTGGCTTTTGGATTGTCAGAGTTGCAAACCTCATTGCCACTCCTACTTTTACCCTTTTCTCCAGGACACCCCGTTTTACTACGAACGTCCACTTCCATTGGACAAAACCATCGTATGGTTAGATACGAACTCGAAGGAATTCGAGGATGGTTTCCGGTTCTGGAGAAAACGGATAGGATTATTCAGTTGTCTTTTCTTTTCACCCTCTCTCAGGTTGCGAGTACTCCTTAGTTTAGGAGTAGTACACCTATTATGCAAATTGGATAGTCTTCTTCCAAACCTTAGGCTGGTGCCGACCGGTAGGGAATGAAGAAAACCAATTAGCATAACGATGGTGTGCAGAAGGTATTAAGTTTAGACAAAGCAAGGGATTAGTAAGAGGGCAAAGTAAATTGCAACAGATATTCACGACCAAACCAAATATTTCGTTACCACTCCCACATCACCTTTGTATTTCTCCAGGACACTCCGTATCACTACGAAGATCCACAGTTTATTTGGATACTCCATCGTATGGTTATATACGAACTCGAATGGAACTTGTTCCAGTTCGGGGATGGATTCTGGTTCAGGAGAAATAGGAATAAGGTTTATTCGGTTGTCTTTTATCTTCACCCTCTCTCATTGCGAGTGTTCCTAGGATAGGGACAGTACACCCATTATGCTTATTGGATAGTCTTCTTCCAAACCATAGGCTGGTGCCGAACGGTAGGGAAGGAAGAAAACCATTTGGCCTAAAGGGGTGTGCAGAAGGTAAAGACTAAAGACATATGAAGGGATTTGGAGAGGTGGCAAAGAATTAAAAGGTTACAGACGTGAATCTGGAAGAGGCATTACTAGGAATACCAGGATACCCCAACGAAACATTTCAATGTTTCAGTTTCACTGTGTACTATTAAAAGAAAACTGATTTCCCAATTAGACACTTACTCCAGGGTATGTATTTACCAGGTACGATTCTCACATCTGTATGGTTTTACAGATGATGAGTGGGAGTAGGTTATTGGGAATTGGGTGATTATCCTCATAATATCGGGATTCGTTGTAATCGGTGATATTTGAGGAAATCACCTGGCCTGTTTGCCGGTCGGCAAATATTTGGTTTTGAATATCCGCTGTTATGCACCAATTTCAAATTGATATATCTGTACGTCTATTTTCATAGAGTGAGATATACCTTTCTGAAATTATGTCTACGACATTTACCTATATCAGTGGATGGTTAGGTAAGGAGCATTAAACAGCGGTGTAATTCTTCTTAACTATAAGTACAGTTTTCAACCTACGGCACACAGTGAATGAGTTATCAGACTCAAGGGACTTATACAGAGTATTGTATGTTGTCCAGGGTCCATCAGGACAGAGGGGTAGGTCCTCGTACTATATTCGGTTTACTTATGACTTCTCTAGTTTTTAGACCGGTGTTTTCGTGGAAACACAGGGTCCGAATTTTGAGAAGTTACAGGTATTTGAATAGAGTAGAGAACCAGGTGTAGCAAGTATCGGGATTCTTCAAAGAGATCGAAGATGTAGATACTTGTGGTATTCAGTTGAAAGTGATGATTAAAAGAACTTGCTTCTCTTTCAGGTTACTCATAATTGTAAGTGTTCTTAAGTTGAGTAACGCTAATCCGCCTCCTTCCATTTAGTTGACATGCGCTGGGGACAGCTGCATGATTTGAATCTGGTTCAATTAAATCAGTGCCTCTGTTTCTATATTGGATATAGAACAGTTCATATCTTAACGATGTTAAGGTACGGGGAGTTGTCCGGTTCATGATTAAAACCAGACACTGGACAACTCAAGGCACGTTTCTGTAATGGCTGTTTGTGGGTTGACCCAGGCTATGACGAGGGTTGACTATCTACCATCTGGAAGATCAATAGTGATATTGTTCTTCACTCGCCACAATTTTAAAAGAAATAGATTTTTTCAAAAACAGTAGTGGGAGTATGGTAGAACTGGAAGTGATTCCAGAACCGCAAACGATTACTGATGATTTGATAAGGAACCTAAAGATTCAATCTGATTTGACATTCCATTGGCCACTCCGCAGATAAGGTGGGTAACTTCAGGCACCCGAGAGGTACTCCGGTAGCCTCAAGGATGGTGACAGGGAAGTTCTTGTTTACCCACACTTGCCATTGTTGTTGTTCCAGGCTGCGAGACCCGGCAGGAGGATGAGTATAGCGTCGTTCTAAACTAGCTTTAGAAGTGCACGTCTATATGACTTTGCCAGAGGGTTGTCGTAGTCAGTGGGAGCAGCGGAAGCATTGGTGGACATCAGGCTTATGTCTATTCATAGACTAAAGCAGATATAGCGGAGATAGATCATCTATTTCTGATGTGACAGTCATGGGTTTGACGTCATCAGAATAGAGGATGGATCTGTTGAGAAGGTAGTAGGGTGTGATATCCGGGTTTTGGATGACATACACATAGTAGGAAGTGATATTCCTATACTACGATCGGTCATACTTTGGTCGTCACACAGTGTTTTCTCCACGAAGGACTTGGACATTATATCAGACATACTGGTTACTAGATCTATGGTTTTAGATCTAGATTTGGGTGGTTTCCCAATCAGGGTACTTTGACAGCATTCTAAGAGTATTTAGAATGGACGACTCCTGGCACGGTAGTGTACCTGCAGGTGATGAAGTCACCCTCTCTAAAGGTGTCTTATAGACTAAAGTAGAGAGGGATGTGCATGATCGGCAAGATCACTTGCTTAGGCAATTGAGTCAATCATGAGATGTCAAGTACCACACCAAATGTTGTTCTTGCACTAGATGCAATAAGTTGACATTGATCCAATCCTGGAGAAACAGTCGGAAGCAGTTTTTGGAACATAAGTGAATGTTCTAGGGATATGATAACGGCTGCCTCCTTGAGGAGACAGTTATCATTCCAGGCTTCCAAGGTGACCTGGACGACAAGGAGGTTGTCAAAGTTATAGTTTTCCCTCTGACGAGGGGCAGTATTTTGGACAGGTGATCCAAGGCAATACTGAGGGAGGCATGGCGCTTGATACTGATTAAGTTCTGTTGACGATACAGTCTAAGAAGTTTGGATTTGGAGTTCATTTATGAGCTCGGTCCCATCAGACATCCAGACAGTCTAAGACTGGTATTGCTCATTTCGGGAGAAGGTTTTCTCCGCGAACATGAGATATAGAGAGACATAGAAAGAAACATCAGAGCGGATCCACTCGCTGAGGCTATTCCTTGAACGCAAGAGTTTCGCAAACATGCTTTGTGAGACTGACTAGTTGAGGAGTTGGGTGTTCGGTATCACACGGGCTGTGAGTATGCGACATCGCAATAATTAGCCTTGAGTGCAAGTGGGAGATTGTTGGAGATAGTGCCCTCAGAGTCAATTATTGGATCACAGGCACGTGATTGCAATGATTGAGGGAGGACCTATCCCGGTACGACAGTCTTACTCGAGATGATAGTATGCTATCTGGTTTACCTTTATCATCGTGTACTGCTTTAGGTGACCTGACATGTCGCTATTACACGTTGATAGAGCCCCTAGGATTCTTGCTTGACCACCAGCAGTATGAGGGCGATCATATAAGTGGGAGCTGGGGTCTACAAGCATATCCTTAAAAGGTCCCTAGTCGTGGGAGTTTCGAGACCGGGCATCGATACTCCATTAGTAGACTAGTGTATACAGTCGAGACCCCGACGAGGGGCGGTGGCCGGTCTCACAAGCCACTGGTGTCAGTTGGATCACCTAAGATGTATACAGGTGCTCATTGGGTTATGAGTACACCGGACAGGACTCGCCGGGAACATGCTAGTTGGTCATATACCAGACGTCAGATGGCAGTTCCCTGGTGACATGTGTGCAGGTTAGTTCATCGACCTGGGGATCGTCATTTGTCTCGTGTGAGTTCCTACTGTACTTTGTAAGCCCGCGGGGGCGCCCCGGCCGTCGATCCGACGCCGGAAACGCGGAAAACAAAAACTTTGCGAACTTTGCAAAACGGCACCGCCGCGGACTTTTCACCCGGATCGGGCCATTAACCTAGCTAGCTAGCTAAATAGAAAAGAGTAGAGATGCTATACCAAACGATCCGTGTCCTTCGGTCTTCGTCTCCGCTCCGATCTCCTGCGGAATCTCCGTCACTTCCTCGCTCGTCGGAAAGGGGCACCACGTAGCCGGAATCTTTTACGGGCTCCCGCCTCTTGACCGAGGCAACTCGGGCGCGAAGTTGGCTAGCCGACGCGTCCAAGGGATGCTATAGAATAGTGTAGTGAGTTTGTCTCTTTAGGGTTTATGGAAGTTGCCTTGATGGAGGGATTTGAGGAGGAGAGTGAATGAAGAAGAGAAGCTTGGGATTTTTCAAGCAACAAAGCATGAAATGAGATGAAGAATATATATCACATATATCAACCTCTCTCTCTTCTTTTTCTCCAAAGTGGCCGGCCTCTCTAGATGATAGAATAGATTGGAGAGAGAAAAACAAGAAAGAATATATCAAAAGATAATACAAACCTCACAAATCAATCCTTTTTCACTCATCTCAAATGAAAAGCAAAGAGATGGACAAGAATGGAATAACATGATGATGCAAGTCTCATCAAAAGCAACATATGCAAGAAAACCCCTCACAACATGTTAATTGCGAACTTGCAATTAACACTTTCCATCACAAAGCCCGGCCGAGAAGGAATGAAAGAAAACCGGCCGGAACGGAATGCAAACTGGCAACCCCAGAAAAACCGATCCCGTAATAAATTACAGGAAAACCCCGCTACTGCAAATACATGCCCGCATTTGTATTCGCACTGAACACAAATGCAAAGAGACAAAACTACACTATCTAATACTAGAATCCGGCTTAAGCCAAAGCCGGCTAGTAAAAACTGTCCGATCGCGATCCGTGCAATACCGCACGTATCCGATCGAACCCTGCCATATCTCCATACGGCCTCTACAGCGTTTCGCCCGAAACTTGAGTAACTGTCTGTGTGGTGGACTCTAAAGACTCGTCAATACTGTGGCTGTGGATTTAACCACTAGCACGTCAGAGGTATAAGCCAATACGTGACGGGCCACCAGGTATTGACCAAAAGGGACGTCGATGAGCGAACTCATCCTGACACCCTACTGAGCCTGTCAGTGACAATATCCGTACAGTCCGGTCCGTTCGTCTATGAGTATCGCATGGCGGGCCTAGGGGGTTGGTAAAAGTCAGACCCCCAAAAGCGGTACAAGTCGTGTCGGAGTGTAGCCCAGAACACCCTGAGATACTACTGGAATACCTACCAGCAAATCTCCTGCCTTGGCCAAGGACTTTTCATGTTCTGGCTCTCCTAGACACAGCACGACCTCACCCCCAATACCGGGAGAGACGAACCCCTGCAGATCCGCTCACTGCCTCCATGTGGCTCGGGACTGTACCCAACTAAAACCTGTTTGCACGACTCCTTTGAGCCGTGGTAGGGTAGTAATCAAAGTACAGTGGGAACTCACACGAGACAAATGACGATCCCAGGTCGATGAACTAACCTGTACACATGTCACCTGGGAACTGCTATCTGACGTCTGGTATATCCCAACTAGCAGGTTCCCGGCGAGTCCTGTCCGGTGTACTCATAACCCAATGAGCACCTGTATACATCTTAGGTGAACCAACTGACACCAGTGGCTTGTGAGACCGGCCACCGCCCCTCGTCGGGGTCTCGACTGTATACACTAGTCTACTCTGGAGAAACGATGCCCTGTCTCGAATCTCCCACGACTAGGGACCTTTTAAGGATGTGCTTGTAGACCCCCAGCTCCCACTTATATGATCGCCCTCATACTGCTGGTGGTCAAGCAAGAATCCAAGGGGCTCTATCAACGTGTAATAGCGACGTGTCATGTCACCTAAAGCAGTACACGATGATAAAGGTAAACCAGATAGCATACTATCATCTCGAGTAAGACTGTCCTACTGGGACAGGTCCTCCCCTCAATCATTGCAATCACGTGCCTGTGATCCAATAATTGACTTTGAGGGCACTATCTCCAACAATCTCCCACTTGCACTCGAGGCTAATTATTGCGATGTCGCATACTCACAGCCCGTGTGATACCGAACACCCAACTCCTCTACTAGTCAGTCTTACAAAGCTCGTTTGTGAAACTTTTGCGTTCGAGGAATAGCCTCAGTGAGTGGATCCACTTTGATGTTTCTTTCTATATCTCTCTATATCTCATGTTCGCAGAGAAAACTATCTCCCGAAATGAGCAATACCTGTCTTAGAATGTCTGGATGTCTGATGGGACCTAGCTCATAAATGAACTCCAAATCCAAACTTCTTAGACTGTATCGACAACTGAACTTAATCAGTGTCCTGCGCCATGCCTTCCCTCAGTATCCACCTGGACCAACTGTCCAAAATACTGCCCCTCGTCAGAGGGAAAAACTATAACTCTGACAGCCACTCTGCCATCCATGTCACCTTGGAAGCCTGGAATGATAACCGTCTCCTAAAGGAGGCTGTCGTTATCAATTCCCTAGAACATCAACTTGTGTTCTAAAACTGCTTCCGATTGTTTCTCCAGGATTGGATCAATATCAACTTATTGCACCTACTGCAAGAACAACATCTGGTGTGGTACTTGACATCTCATGATTGACTCAATTGCCTAAGCAAGTGATCTGTCAATCATGCGTATCCCTCTCCCCTTTAGTCTGTAAGACACCTTTAGAGAGGGTGACTCCATTATCTGCAGGTACACTATCGTGCCAGGAGTCGTCCATTCTAAATACTCATAGAATGCGGTCAAAGTACCCAGATTGGGAAACCACCCAAATCTAGATCTAAAATCATAGATCTAGTAACCAGATGTCTGATATAATATCCAAATCCTATGTGGAGAAACCACTGTGTGTCGACCAAAGTATAACCGATCGTAGTATAGGAATATCACTTCCTACTCTGTGTATGTCATCAAACACCAGGACATCACACTCTACTACCTTCTTAACAGATCCATCCCCTATTCTGATGAAGTCAAACCTATGACTGTCACATCAGAAATAGATGATCTATCTCCGCTATATCTGCTTTAGTCTATAAATAGACATAAGCTTGATGTCCACCAATGCTTCCGCTGCTCCCACTGACTACGACAACCCTCTGGCAGAGTCATACACACGTGCACTTCTAAAGCCAGTTTAGAACGACGCTATACTCATCCTCCTGCCGGGTCTCACAGTCTGGAACAACAGCAATGGCAAGTCTGGGTAAACAAGAACCTCCCTGCCACCGTCCTTGAGCATACCGAAGTACCTCTCGGGTGCCTGAGGTTACCCACCATATCTGCGGAGTGGCCAATGGAATGTCAAACCAGATTGAATCTTTAGGATCTTATGAAATCTTCAGTAATCGTTTGTGGTTCTGGAATCACTTCCAGTTCTACCATACTCCCACTCCTGTTTTTCTGAAAAAATCCATTTTTGATAAAACTGTGGCGAGTGAAGAACAATATCACTATTGATCTTCCAGATGGTAGAAAGTCAACCCTCGTCATAGCCCAGGTCAACCCACAAACAGCCATTACTGAAACGTGCCTTGAGTTGTCCAGAGTCTGGTTTTAAGCATAAGCCGGACAACTCCCCGTATCTTAACAATGTCAAGATATGAACTGTTCTATATCCAAGCAACAGAGGCACTGATTTAATTGAACCAGATTCAAATCATGCAGCTGTCTCCAGTGCATGTCAAGTAAATGGAAGAGAGGCCGATCAGCGTTACTCAACTTAGGAGTACTTCCAATTATGAGTAACCTGAAAGAGAAGCTAGTTCTCTTAATCATTACTATCAACTGAATACCATTCACAAGTATCTATTCTTCGATCACCTTGAAGAATCCCGATACTTGCAATATCTGGTTCTCTACTTTATTCTTATACCTATAACTCCTCAAAACTTAGACCCTGTGTTTCTACGAAACACATGTCTAAGAACTAGAGAAGTTAAAAGTAAACAGAATATAGTACGAGGACCAACCCTTCTGTCCTAATGGACACTGGACAATATACAATACTCTGTATAAGTCCCTTGAGTCTAGTGACTCATTCACTGTGTGTCGTAGGTTGAAAACTGTACTTTTGGTTAAGAAGTACACCGTTGTTCAATGCTCCTTACCTAACTATCCACTGATATAGGTAAATGTCATAGACATAATTTCAGAAAGGTATATCTCACTCTATAAAAATAGACGTACAGATATATCAATTTGAAATTGGTGCATAACAACGGATATTCAAAACCAAATATTTGCCGACCGACAAACAACCCAGGTGACTTCCTCAAATATCACCAATTCCAACGAATCCCGATATAATGATGATGGTCACCTAATTCCCAATGACTTACTCCCCTTCATCATCTGTAAAACCATACAGATGTGAGACTCATACCTGGTAAATACATACCCTGGAGCAAGTGTCTAATTGGGAAATCAGTTTTCTTTTAACAGTACACAGTGGAACTGAAACATTGAAATGTTTCGATAGGGTATCCTGGTATTCCTAGTAATGCCTCTTCCATTATCCAGATTCACAACTATAACCGTATAATTCTTTGCCATCTTTCTAAATCCCTTTACATGTCTTTAGTCATTACCTTCTGTACACCCCTTTAGGCCAAATGGTTTTCTTCCTTCCATACCGTTCGGCACCAGCCTATGGTTTGGAAGAAGACTATCCAATAAGCATAATGGGTGTACTGTCCTAATCCTAGGAGCACTCGCAATGCGAGAGAAGGTGAGGATAAAAGACAACCGAATGTACTTAATTCATAGGTGATTTAGGATTGACAAAGAAGTACATGGTTTGGTCGTGAATAGCAGTCGCAATTTACTTTGCCCTCTTACTAATCCCTTGCTTTGTCTGAACTTAATACCTTCTGTACACCGTTTAGGCTAATTGGTTTTCTTCATTCCCCACCGTTCGGCACCAGCCTAAGGTTTGGAAGAAGACTATCCAATTTGCATAATAGGTGTACTATCTCCTAAACCAAGGAGTACTCGCAACCTGAGAGAAGGTAAAAGGTAAAGACAACTGAATAGTCCTATTCGTTTTCTCCAGAACCGGAAACCATCCTCGAAGTCCTTCGAGTTCGTATATAACCATACGATGGTTTTGTCCAATGGAAGTGGACGTTCGTAGTAATACGGGGTGTCCCGGAGAAAAGGGTAAAAGTAGGAGTGGCAAAGAGGTCTGCAACTCAGACAATCCAAAAGCCAGTGTTAAGTAGGTTCGGTCAACTTGGTCACTGAGTCATAGTCTAGGGTCGGGTCAATGGTCGCTGCCAAAGAGAGAGAGAAAAGAAACACTCAGCGTGCACTCTAACCTAGATCAGAATGGTTACCAATTTCTCTAATCTGGAAACCTCCCACTGTAACGTCAAATTCTTCTCCAAACCTGAAAGAAGAATTAGCCGGGATCACCCGAGGAGTAAACCAACTCATCAGTGGGAATCGGGATCCAACTCTCATCGCATAATAACGTGACGGAATCCGCTCACGTTATCACACTCCAGAAGGTATGCGCATATCTGGCAAGTTTCAGTACTTTTGAAACTCCCGATGTGGATTTTTACCCCATGCTCTTATGACCTTGGCGTGAGGTCAAAATATCATAAGTCACATGTCAAGTTCTACCCGTCATTATCCTGGTTAATTTGAACCCACCCGTACATACCCTTGACGTAGGCCAAAATAGTAGTACGACTGTCCCAAACCAACGCATCTATCTATGCAACAGATAAATACCCGGCAGCTACCAAACACTATGCCTTGGCGTGAGGTCAAAATACATAGCTTGAATACTACCGAATATTTAACTGAAATGACGGAGGGCTACGAATGGTTTCTGGCGAAAACCTTTAACGTAACGAACTTGATATCGTTGAAGGAACTGATAGCTTTATAAAAATATAGTGACGAAAACCTTTGCTAAAGAGGTCACTCCCGGTGAAGGGATCTCGGCTCTTTCCCCGTAGAATGAGGTGCAGGATATTCCAACTGAATACCACGGTGCAAAGCAAAAGTAATCGGCTATAGTGAAGTTACTGCCCTAACGCAAACTTTTGTCCAAGGGGTCACTCCCGGTGAAGGGATCTCGGCCCTTGCCTCGTCGACTGAGGAGCAGGATATTCCAAATGAATACCACGATGCAAAACAAAAGTGAACGTCCTTGCAATAACAGCTTTTTGAAAAAGTGTTCCAACAACATCAGATTAGGTTTGTTTAACTTGCATTGATCCGAATCAACGCAGTCCCATCAATTGATCACACCACAAAGAACGAAAATATACTGACGTACGTATATGCCATCCGCATTCGCCACTGGGTCCCGTCATCACCCGTTAGGTTAGCTAACTAACGACAGAGCGGGGACTGGACTAGCGCGGATGAAAAACATATACAACATCTACTAATATATATACCAATATATATAGTATTTTCGCTCAAGGCGCGATAAACAATACAGCACAGAAAAGTACAGCAACACAGATCAATACAGATATCTGGGATCCCCAGGTTTCACAGAGCCGCTGAAACCCGACGTTCCCCTGGTCGTGTGGATAGCCTGTGCAATGAAATTCTAGACCCCTACGGGCGCGGCAAGTTACCCGCCAAAACCTGAAGCGAGGCAGCCCCCTTCAGCACCGTGAATGGACCACCCAACACTTCACGGAATCCGGTAACTTGGGCACCCCTCCTGGGTCAACCCTATACCCCCTACGAGTGCGGCGAATAGCCCGCCAATTCTAGAGTGAAGCCCCCTTCATCTCAATGCCATGAGATGCGGGCTTGTTGCCCTCCAGAACCCGGCTACCCGTGCACCCCTCCTTGGGGTAATCCTAGTACAGAAAGTAAAATATACATACAACGGGTACATCGACCGCAACCAGGTCGTGCCCCAAAAGAATAATACAAACAGGCAGTGACGGCAGTCCACATGTCGGACGCTCGCCCCGCAATATCAAATGTACATATAAAACAGAACTGTACTACCACTGCAACCAGGCTATCCCCACGACCGATCCGCAACAACACAGTACAATCACAGAACATCAACGTGAAAATCACGTTCGCAAATCCGTCTAACCGGGCTATAGCAGTTAGACGGGATTTACCGATCAAGTGACATTCACGGTCGCAGATATAATGTAAAAACTGTGAACTAGCATGTTTAAAATATCCGATCGAACAAATTTATCAAAGTGGGCCCCACACACTACTGTAGCACTTACAGAAAACCTGGGCCCAAATAAAATATCCCAAAAGCCCTATTTCTATGCCACAAGCTTACTGGGAAAATTTGGTGCCACAATTCCTCTTATCCGCCGCGCAAGCGCGGCCAAACCAGGGTTTTGGCCGCGCTTCCGCGGTGGAACTGAGGAATTGGTGGATCGTATTTTCCCAGATTTCTTATAATTGCTTGTACATGCCTCTGCAACAACCTGAAAAATTTTAGGAGCTCAAAAAATTTCAACAGAGAACACATGTGCACAAAAATACGGTTTTTGGGGATTTTGTTCGATCGGGTTCTAAACGCGCTAGAGCAAGCTAGGCAAGGTTAATGGCGTGGCTCTGATACCATTGTAAGCCCGCGGGGGCGCCCCGGCCGTCGATCCGACGCCGGAAACGCGGAAAACAAAAACTTTGCGAACTTTGCAAAACGGCACCGCCGCGGACTTTTCACCCGGATCGGGCCATTAACCTAGCTAGCTAGCTAAATAGAAAAGAGTAGAGATGCTATACCAAACGATCCATGTCCTTCGGTCTTCGTCTCCGCTCCGATCTCCTGCGGAATCTCCGTCACTTCCTCGCTCGTCGGAAAGGGGCACCACGTAGCCGGAATCTTTTACGGGCTCCCGCCTCTTGACCGAGGCAACTCGGGCGCGAAGTTGGCTAGCCGACGCGTCCAAGGGATGCTATAGAATAGTGTAGTGAGTTTGTCTCTTTAGGGTTTATGGAAGTTGCCTTGATGGAGGGATTTGAGGAGGAGAGTGAATGAAGAAGAGAAGCTTGGGATTTTTCAAGCAACAAAGCATGAAATGAGATGAAGAATATATATCACATATATCAACCTCTCTCTCTTCTTTTTCTCCAAAGTGGCCGGCCTCTCTAGATGATAGAATAGATTGGAGAGAGAAAAACAAGAAAGAATATATCAAAAGATAATACAAACCTCACAAATCAATCCTTTTTCACTCATCTCAAATGAAAAGCAAAGAGATGGACAAGAATGGAATAACATGATGATGCAAGTCTCATCAAAAGCAACATATGCAAGAAAACCCCTCACAACATGTTAATTGCGAACTTGCAATTAACACTTTCCATCACAAAGCCCGGCCGAGAAGGAATGAAAGAAAACCGGCCGGAACGGAATGCAAACTGGCAACCCCAGAAAAACCGATCCCGTAATAAATTACAGGAAAACCCCGCTACTGCAAATACATGCCCGCATTTGTATTCGCACTGAACACAAATGCAAAGAGACAAAACTACACTATCTAATACTAGAATCCGGCTTAAGCCAAAGCCGGCTAGTAAAAACTGTCCGATCGCGATCCGTGCAATACCGCACGTATCCGATCGAACCCTGCCATATCTCCATACGGCCTCTACAGCGTTTCGCCCGAAACTTGAGTAACTGTCTGTGTGGTGGACTCTAAAGACTCGTCAATACTGTGGCTGTGGATTTAACCACTAGCACGTCAGAGGTATAAGCCAATACGTGACGGGCCACCAGGTATTGACCAAAAGGGACGTCGATGAGCGAACTCATCCTGACACCCTACTGAGCCTGTCAGTGACAATATCCGTACAGTCCGGTCCGTTCGTCTATGAGTATCGCATGGCGGGCCTAGGGGGTTGGTAAAAGTCAGACCCCCAAAAGCGGTACAAGTCGTGTCGGAGTGTAGCCCAGAACACCCTGAGATACTACTGGAATACCTACCAGCAAATCTCCTGCCTTGGCCAAGGACTTTTCATGTTCTGGCTCTCCTAGACACAGCACGACCTCACCCCCAATACCGGGAGAGACGAACCCCTGCAGATCCGCTCACTGCCTCCATGTGGCTCGGGACTGTACCCAACTAAAACCTGTTTGCACGACTCCTTTGAGCCGTGGTAGGGTAGTAATCAAAGTACAGTGGGAACTCACACGAGACAAATGACGATCCCAGGTCGATGAACTAACCTGTACACATGTCACCTGGGAACTGCTATCTGACGTCTGGTATATCCCAACTAGCAGGTTCCCGGCGAGTCCTGTCCGGTGTACTCATAACCCAATGAGCACCTGTATACATCTTAGGTGAACCAACTGACACCAGTGGCTTGTGAGACCGGCCACCGCCCCTCGTCGGGGTCTCGACTGTATACACTAGTCTACTCTGGAGAAACGATGCCCTGTCTCGAATCTCCCACGACTAGGGACCTTTTAAGGATGTGCTTGTAGACCCCCAGCTCCCACTTATATGATCGCCCTCATACTGCTGGTGGTCAAGCAAGAATCCAAGGGGCTCTATCAACGTGTAATAGCGACGTGTCATGTCACCTAAAGCAGTACACGATGATAAAGGTAAACCAGATAGCATACTATCATCTCGAGTAAGACTGTCCTACTGGGACAGGTCCTCCCCTCAATCATTGCAATCACGTGCCTGTGATCCAATAATTGACTTTGAGGGCACTATCTCCAACATACTTTGATTACTACCCTACCACGGCTCAAAGGAGTCGTGCAAACAGGTTTTAGTTGGGTACAGTCCCGAGCCACATGGAGGCAGTGAGCGTATCTTCAGGGGTTCGTCTCTCCCGGTATTGGGGGTGAGGTCGTGCTGTGTCTAGGAGAGCCATTACACAAAGTCCTTGGCCAAGGCAAGGAGATTTACTGGTAGGTATTCCAGTAGTATCTCAGGGTGTTCTGGGCTACACTCCGACATGACTTGTACCGCTTTTGGGGGTCTGACTTTTACCAACCCCCTAGGCCCGCCATGCGATGCTCATAGACGAACGGACCGGACTGCACGGATATTATCACTGACAGGCTCAGTAGGGTGTCAGGATGAGTTCGCTCATCGACGTCCCTTTTAGTCAATAGCTGGTGGCCCGTTACGTATTGGCTTATACCTCTGACGTGCTAGTGGTTAAATCCACAGCCATAGTATTGACGAGTCTTTAGAGTCCACCACACTTTCAGTTACTCAAGTTTCGGGCGAAACGCTGTAGAGGCCGTATGGAGATATGGCAGGGTTCGATCAGATACGTGCGGTATTGCACGGATCAGGATCGGACGGTTTGTACTAGTAGCCATATAGGTATATGGCAGGGTTCGATCAGATACGTGCGGTATTGCACGGATCAGGATCGAACGGATATTACTAGCCGGCTTTGGTTTAAGCCGGTCCTAGTTTAGTACAGTGTAGATTTTGTCTCATTGCATTTGTATCCGGACGGAATACAGATGCGGGTGTGTATGCACAGTGTCGGGGTTTTCCTGTAATTTATTACGGGACCAGTTTTCTGAAGTTGCCAGTTTGCATTCCGTTCCGGCCGGTTTTCCTTTGTTCTTTCCCGGCCGGACTTTTCCGATGGAGGGGGTAATTTGCAGTTTTGCAAATTACTTTTGTGGAGGGGGTTTCTTTGCATATTGTTTGATTATGATACCTTTCATTTCTTTCATCCATGCTTGCATTTATGTGATTTGAGTGGGCATGGGTTTGATGTGAGAAAAAGCATGGTTGTATGTTTTCTTGTCTTGGGTTGTGGTCACCTCCTTCTTCTCCTACACTCACCTCCCTCATATGATACATATTGTTACTTCCTCCACCATTCTCATGGATGATGATGATAAGTTCTTCAAAAGAAAAGAGATAAGAAGAAAAAGAAAGAGAGAAAGAAAAAGAATGAGAGAGTTCATCTATGTTATGGGAGGAATTCTTCATCTCCTTCTTCTTCTTGTTTCGGAAAAATGAAAGCACCATTTTTCCTAACCCCAATCCTCCATCATGGCAACAAACCCCAAAGTGAGACATCCACTCTACACTACACTTCCTACAGCATATCTTGAGCATGTCGAGTTGCCGGCTTCATGCGCGAGTTGCCTCGGTATTGAGGTGGGAGCCCGTAAAAGTACCCGGCTTCGTGGTGCCCTTTCCGACGAGGAGGAGACGGACGGAGATCCCGCGAGGAGATCGGAGTGGAGATGAAGACCGGAGGACTCGGATCAGTCGGTACATCTCTTCCCTTTCTTGTTAGTAGCTTAGACTTGTTAATGGTTACGATCCGGAGTTTAGTGCGCGGTGGTGCCGGTTTGCAAAGTCCGCAAAATTTAAGTTTATCACCGTTTCCGCATTCCGGCGTCGGATTGACGTCCGGGGCGCCGCCGTGCACTTACACACACATCCTGTAGCAAACCCCCGGGGCCAAATTCTGGTGATTCTGGGTCATCCTTTCCTTGCCACTTCCAACGCTGTTATAAACTGTAGAAACGGTTCAATGAACTTATCATTTGGAAATATGACCATTGAACTAAACATCTACAAAGTTGGAAGTCAGCCATCAGAACCCTCTGCTCATATTTTAGATGTGTGCTCTGTCCATGAGATCGCTCCCGATAGTTGTGGAGCCGAGGAACTTTGCTTTACTGATCTTGATGACATTATAACATCTCTGTTTGATTTCATAAATGATCTTAGTGAGGACACTTTCTCTACACTTGAGTCCTGCACTCCTGACTTTACTCCACCCGAGTCTGTATCTTTCACAGGCTCTGAGCTTCTTTGTAAATCCAAAAATCACTTAATGATCCCTCCTTCTATCATTTCTCCGCCTGAGTTAGATCTCAAAATTTTACCTTCTCACCTTAAATATGCATATCTAGGTGAGAATGAGTCTTTACCGGTTATCATATCCGCTTCTCTTGCATCAGAGCAAGAAAATGCACTTTTATCGGTATTGAGATCTAACAAAGAGGCGTTCGTTTGGAATATGGCGGACATCAAAAGGATTAGTCCCTTGATAGTTGAACATCATATACATATGATGGATGATGCCAGACCGACCCGAGAACCACAGAGACGGTTGAATCCCGTCATGAAGGAAGCTGTCATGAAAGAGATCGTTAAATGCTTAGATAATGGTATTATATACCCCATCTCCGATAGCCAGTGGGTGAGTCCTATACATGTCGTTCCTAAGAAATCCGGCATCACTGTTATAACCAATGAGGCAAATGAGTTGATTCAGACATGCGCCCAAACTGGGTGGCGTGTATGTATTGATTATAGAAAACTCAACGCTGCCACGAGGAAAGACCATTTTCCTCTACCATTCATTGATCAAATGCTGGAACGCTTAGCGGGACGAGAGTACTATTGTTTTATGGACGGATACTCAGGCTATAATCAGGTCCCCATCGCCAAAAAGGATCAAGATAAAACCACTTTTACTTGTCCTTTTAGTACCTTTGCTTACAGTCGCATGCCCTTTGGGTTATGCAATGCTCCCGCTACCTTTCAGCGGTGTATGATGGGGATATTCTCTGATATGGTAGAGAATTTTCTGGAGATCTTTATGGACGATTTCTCGATTTTTGGAGACTCTTTCTCTGATTGCCTAGTGAATCTTGACGCTGTTCTTACTCGTTGCAAAGAGAAGAATTTGACTTTGAACTGGGAAAAATGCCATTTTATGGTCCAAGAAGGAATAGTACTTGGACATGTTATTTCACAGAAAGGCATTGAGGTTTACAGAGTTAAGATAGATGTCATTCAAAACCTCCCTCATCCCAAAAGTGTCAAAGATATTCGATCTTTCCTTGGCCATGCGGGCTTTTATAGGAGATTCATTAAGGACTTTAGTAAAATTGTTAGACCTTTAACTCTTCTCCTGGCCAAGGATACGACCTTCCATTTTGACTCGGACTGCGAGACAGCTTTCGACTCACTTAAACACTCACTCGCTTCAGCCCCCGTGTTATCATCACCAAACCGGGACTACCCCTTTGAGCTGATATGTGACGCATCTGATTTTGCAGTAGGTGCAGTCTTAGGACAGCAAATCGAAAAGATGCCATACGTGATATACTATGCAAGTAAGACCCTGAATGATGCGCAAATCAATTATACAACCACAGAAAAAGAACTCTTAGCGGTTGTATTTGCATTAGAAAAATTCAGGCCTTACTTAATTGGCTCGACTATAGTTGTGTATACTGACCATTCCGCTTTAAAACATCTTCTGGCGAAGAAAGATGCAAAAGGTCGACTAATACGTTGGATCCTTCTGTTACAAGAATTCGATTTTTTTATCAAAGATAAGAAAGGATGTGAAAACGTAGTAGCTGACCATATTTCACGCATCATTTCTTCCCCTGTGACCCTGCCGATCAATGATTCATTCCCTGATGAACAACTCTTGAGCATATCCGCTGAACCATGGTTCAGGGATATTGTGAACTATCATGCCACGGGACTTATACCTAGCGATTGGTCAAAACAGGACAAATATCGTTTTCTATCCCAAGTAAAACACTTTTACTGGGACGAGCCCTATTTGTTTAAATATTGTCCTGATCAGATCATTCGCCGGTGTGTCCCGAATGAAGAGTTCAAGAGTGTTCTTTCATTTTGTCATGATCAGGCCTGTGGGGGTCACTTTGGTCCTAGAAAGACAGCGGAAAAGGTTTTGCAATGTGGATTTTATTGGCCGACCTTATTCAAGGACGCATTTGAGTATTGCAAAACCTGTACACAATGTCAGTACACGGGTAGAATATCCCAGAGGAATGAAATGCCTCAGCAACCCATCTTGGTTGTTGAAATATTTGATGTTTGGGGCATTGATTTTATGGGTCCCTTTCCCAACTCCGTTAGGAATTTGTACATATTGCTGGCGGTTGACTATGTCTCAAAGTGGGTAGAAGCCATTCCATGTCGCACTAATGACAAGAAAGTTGTCATTAAGTTCTTGAAAGAGAATATCTTCTCGCGATTTGGACACCCACGCGCTATCATCAGCGACAATGGGACACATTTCTGCAATAGGTCTTTTGAGACTCTGATGCGAAAATACTCAATCAACCACCGACTTTCTACACCCTATCATCCCCAAACGAGCGGGCAGGCTGAAATCTCAAATAGACAAATCAAACTTATCCTGGAGAAAACTGTTGCTAAAAATAGAAAAGACTGGTCGACCAAACTGACGGATGCTCTTTGGGCATTTCGAACTGCACATAAAACCGACCTAGGAATGTCTCCATATAGGATAGTGTTTGGAAAAGCATGTCATTTACCCGTCGAGATAGAGCATAAAGCATTGTGGGCTATAAAAGAAATAAATTTTGATCTAAACCTTCCTTGCAACTTTCGGAAGCTGCAACTTAATGAGCTAAGCGAACTCCGCGATGAAGCTTATGATAACGCTGTAATCACAAAGAATAGGACTAAGGTTTTTCACGATAAAAACATTTTGAGGAAAACATTTTCACCTGGTCAACGAGTCCTTCTTTATGATTCACGATTACACCTTCATGCGGGTAAGCTCCGATCTCGATGGAAGGGACCTTTTGTTGTGCGGTCTGTATACCCGTACGGGGCAGTAGAAGTAGAAAATGTTAAAAACGACACCTTTTTTAAAGTAAATGGACATAGACTTAAGCCGTATTTTTCCACTGACCCTACGGAGGAGCTCTTGTTCTTACAAGAGCCAGTTTATTTGGATTAAAATTCCTCCGTCTCACCTTCATGTCCAGTATATCACTGCATCATCTTTTGAATGAAGGTGAGTAAAAAGAGTAAGTTTGGGGGAAGTTCTTCACTTATATATTTTGCCCCCACTAATAATTCCCCCCAGGCTTACAGTTTTTGTAGGTATAGCGATTGGCAACAGTGAGGACACTGTTGAAAACAAGTTTGGGGGAGGTTTGTGCTTATTTTTGCATCATTTGCATAAGCACAAAACATTTCTTTAAAAATCTATAAAAATAAAAAAAATTTCAAAACCCATAAAAATTTAAAAATTTTCAAGTATAAAAATAATTTTAATATGTACATTTTTTGTACATAAATAAGATAATGAAAGTTTAGATAGTGAACAATTACATCCATGAGATTAGAAAAATTTAAGAAAACTAAGAAAATTAGAAGTTTTCTTATACGAACTAGTAATAAGTAGTTATGAGCCGTTGTCCCAAGGGTTAGTAAGATGAAGGACGTCACTAATCTGAGGATAAAAATAAGTCTGAAAAGTAGTTTCTATTCTGGAAGCCAAACATTTTGAACGTTGATACCCTGCTATTCTCACTTACACACGTCTTAAAGCCTGGGATAGTAGAGGATACCTTGAAATGCTCTTGTCTTAAAGTCGATGTATGAAGGAAATAAATAAAAAAAAATGAATGAAGAAAATATAAAGTGGTGAGAAAAATGGACACTGGTTTTGTTATCACCAAGGGCAATAAAAATATATAGCGAGGGTGCCTCTTCACCTAGTGCCCTAAAGCCAACTGGTCTGGGAGTCACTGCTATGCCTGAGGTAGTGCAAGACGAGGAAAATACACCAAGTAAGCAAGCACAGGAGTAATCGGTCGGTTAGTACCTCAAGAAGTATTAACGGTCGCATGAAAGTGTGTGAGCAATCTCATCAAAATATTCATTAATTAAAAAGTACTGAGGCTGATGGGCAAGAGTACGATAGCTTGAATTGAATTCTCCGGGTGTAGGGATGCCTTTACACACACGCAGGGTTATATGATAGATGTTTGGAAGAAAGATAGGAATGACGAATAAGACGATGTTTTATTGAGGGAGGACGTGATTTCTAACATCTTTTCATGACCATTAAGATAGGGCTCATGACAACCGAAAAGCTAGCTTAGTTGGAAACCCTAATTTTCAAAGCTTTTCTTTTACAATTCTTTTCTTTAAATGTAATATTCATGATCTTCCTTTTATTATTGGATTTTGTGGGTGCAATCCGCTAAAAACCCTCAGGAGACAACACTCCTCCTACTAGGGACACCTAGAGGTTTAAAGGCTTGTTGCACATGCTCAGTGCAATCGTGTTGCCTACGAAAGTGTGCTAGATAGTTTTTCTCTTTCTTTATTTTCTCCTTCTATTTTTAATAAACAGTTCGCTCGAGACGATCGAAATTAAGTTTGGGGGAATTTGATTAGTCGAAAATATTGCATATTTTAGCCGGCAATTTCCTCATCATTTGCATTCATATAGAAGTGTTCGGTATTCATATTTCACATATTAGCAAAACTGTCGCAAAATATCAGATTGCATGTATTAGACTCTAAAACCGACACTATAAAGGAAATTGACTGCATTTCATGGCATCGCATCATTCCTATATTGCGCAACACTTGTTTTAAGATCTGTGCAGGAAAATCCAGAAGAAAGGCCACAATCTATACGGTACCGATCAAATATTACGCCAACTCAAGGATTTCAATTCTGGTATCAATTCAAAGAGACAAACTAAAATCAACATATCAAAGAAAGCTCCAAATATTAGCCCAAGACCACAGAAGAAGCCCCAAGCCCCAAGCCCCCTACATGGCCGCGGAACCGCAGCCAGAGCCTGCTTGAGCCGCGGTTCCGCGGCCGTCTTGCCACGTCAGCCCTAAATCTTTGGTGCACAGTGCTTCACTCAGGGCCCACATTCAGCTCATATACTTCAAATTCCAGAAGACTCCAGAGACTTCTGTCAGATCAGCAAGCTTTGGGACTAACACTAAACTAGCCTTGTATTCTAGAAACTTCTCCTTAAACCCTAGCTTAAACCCTAAGCTAAAGCCTAACAAACTCCTTCTAGAAGCCTCAACAAACTTTTGGAGGGAATTGTAAATTCAAACCTAGACCTAGGGTTTGGGAGATCTATAAATAAGACCCTAGGCTCACTTGTATCATAATCTCTAATCTTGGAAAAATCCCTCCATTAGTTATCTTTTGCCATTCACTCTCTTCATCTTCTTCCACAAGTTTAGTGAGAGGACTTGTGTGAAACCCTAACGCTAATTCCAATCAAAAGCCAAGATCCCGAGTACCCATCAAGCAAGAAGCCTTGCAACCTTTTATGAGCCGAGCCGATCTTCAACAGAGCAAGTGGTCCGAGCCGATCCGCGACTCACGGAGCCGAGCGACGCCAATTCAACAATTTAGTTCTTCCTCTTGTAGTTCTTGAGCGACTGTAATCAAATTGTTGATATAAATAAAAGGTGATATTCTTTTATCTTGTTTTCTTTAAATTCTCGCATCATGATATCTTTTCAATTCTTGAATACTTTCTGTGTGATGATGTTTGAGTAATACTCCGCTCATCGAGGAGTCGAGACGATCAATAGAATGATGATGTAATATATCTTAAATCGATTCTTGATTCCTACGAGTTTTGTAAACCCTAGCAAGTTCAAGAATCGACGACCCAATTCGTTGCGATGCTTTCTTGATTGATATCGCTCGAGATTGGGGAGTTACGATCGTTTCTTGAAATTGTTAGAGGCTAGAATGCGAATGATATCAACGAAAGAACAAGGGTTAAACGATGAAACCCTAGTTTCATCAAGAAAGCCCTAACTCTCGTCGATCATCATCGATCTAGTATCAATCCTTCGAAGGACAAGAACACGAAATCTTGAGATTACATCACGTCTATGGATCCGATCGATTCCTACGAGCCTCATTTAGATTCTTGACATTTTGGTTGGAAATATCATCGAAACACCGATTCTTGATTTGTTTATCAGTTTTTTGATTCTTGATTAAACATCGTGACACCTGAATCAATCGATAAATTCTTGAATCATGTTTTCTTTTCTTTTCGATTAACTTTTCGATTCAAACAAATTAAACATAGAAACGAATAGCACAATCCCTGTGGACGATCCGCACTCGCTTACGATCTACAATCGACACCGTAATTGATTGCGGTCAAATATAATTCTTTGATTGTGAATTTTATTCAATATTACCTACACATTGAAATTCATTCGCTTATTTCGATTTACGCAAACAAGAAATCATTACAATCAAATGAAACCGTTATCGGGAATCATTTGAGTATTTGATTTGATACACACAATCGAATTTTATGACAATCACAAGCCTCGGACAAATCTCTTGACTCGCATCTCCTCAGTAGCCACTAGATATGGGGCATAAACTGACAGCTCGGTAAACAGTACATCGTACTCTGCCACTGTCATCTCCGGAGTCTAGCGTAGGGACTCGAACCTGCATGCTCTAGCATCTTTGACACTCAGTGGAAGGAAGCGGGCAAGGAATATCGTCACGAACTCTGTCCAGGTCATAGGAGGAAGACCTGTTGCTCTGCCATTCTCGACCAATTCGCACCATTTCTGCGCAAGAACTTCCAGGCGAAAGCTCGCGAACTCTACCCATCCCGCATCTGCGGATCTAAGTGAACGACATATCCGAGCCATCCTATCAATGAAAGACTGTGGGTCCTCGGCTGCATCAGTGCCTATGAAGACCGGAGGCTTCAGCCTCATAAACTCTGATAGCGATACCGTAATGACCTCTGTAGCTGCAGGGGAAACTGCCTGCACCGTAGGTACTATCGCGGTTCCTGCAACGGGTGGAACTACCTCTGGTCGCTGCGCTCGAAGCGTCTCAACTAGCGATCCCATCATCTGGCGCATCTCCTGCATATTGGATCCCACCGTCTAGCGCATCTCCTGCATACCAGCCTCTAACATGGCGATCTGATCTGTCGTAGGAGGAACAGCCTGCTCAGGTACAACCGGTGTACTACCCGGATCGGTCCTCGTCTCAAACGAGTCAACTCGAATCTCGGCCCTCGCGGCCGCTCTCTACGCCCTCGTAGTCTTTGGCGGCATAATGGCTGAAAATGAAACAGGATTCGATAAGGATACGGAAATCGAATCGCAAGAATGTATATACTCAAGAAGGAATTTAAATCAATAAGTCTTAAGGTCGCTTAGGCGGAGTACCGTGTCGTGAGTATGTCGCGAAACATACACACGGTGCGCCACTCTGCTTCAGCTACCTACTCTATCATACCAGGGTCATCCTACAATCCGAAAGGTAAAACCTACGCTCTGATACTAACTTTGTCATGACCCAAAGTTCGACTCGTGATCGGCACTTAACCACATAACGTCTACAGGCGTAGCGCGACTAAGTAAGCCGAAAACCCAGAAATCAAAACCATTAAAACTAGTGAGTGTTGAAAACATTTGTTTAAAACATTTGGAAAACCTTAAGTAGTTTAATAACAATCTTAAAGTTTAAGTTACTATCATAAAAAATTTGGCAGCATTTCCATTGTAAAACTAACCCCGAAATCGGGTACAAAACAGGGTATGAGTGAAAATCATACACAATATAATAAGTCATCCTAAACGGGAGCAATCACGCCCAACAGCGGAATCAAACACCACAAGAGTAATATACGACGCCGTAGCGAAGAAATGAGCAATAAGTGAAAAACATCACATAAAGATAAACTGCATAAGTAAAGTCGGCTAACACGAGCTCAACACCGGAATACAAATAATATACATCTTCGTCCTCACACTAGTCTCTAAGTCAATACATAAAGGTAGATGGAGAGTACTAGATACAAAAGTGTATACAATGTAAATAACCAGATACCACAACCCACCTAACAGCAAACAGCTCATGCACCAACTGTAGTGGTATCTGTAGCCAAAAAGATGCAAAAGGCAGCCTGCCGCGACTACTCTGAGGGGCAACCTGCAAACACTGTGGCACAATGGGGGTGAGTTGCCAACTCATGAACAGAAGATAACATATAAAGGTAATCGCGAGCATGCACGTGCTGCGCTACTCTATCATATGCCAGCAGATGATATCTATATGCGATAAGCAGTATGTGCAATAATCATGCAAGTGCTCTATCAAATAATATGACTACATGATGAGATGCAAAATAATGAATGCTGAGCATGGGAAATATAACATCTACACAGAATATCAACATGGAAAATATAATCGGTGCTTATCAATGCACCCAGATCCCAATAAACTCAGGCGCCGGCACACTCATCGGCCCTCAAATCCTGTAAATCTCAGAGAATCACGAGTGCCCAACATCGGCACTCAAAATATCATGAAATAATTGTGTCCAGCTGTAGGGTTACTAGGCACAGTCATGAGGTTCTACAAGGCATCGACCATGCCAAAATCAAATTTTTATGTGCCTAACAACTCTATGCAAGATCGTTAACTAGAGATTAGGTGAAACAACAGCTAGTAAACTACTTTACTACTAAGTGAAAGGGATTACAACCTTTGTAGATTCGGTCCTCCACTTCTAAAGCTCCGTGTTGACGTCCCTTCGCTGCGATCATTGGGATCCCGGACCCTAGCGATGGTTTCATCGGAGAAATGAGCAGGCTATGTCGTTGACTTCGAGGCCGAAGATGATCTACGTCGGGGAGACTCAAACTCAAGCTATTCCTTCACTTGGTCAAAAACTTTGTGAAGAGAACACCCTATACTACATGGAAAATAGTAGAGGATGAAGAAATAGGAAGTGGGCTCACTTTAGAATTGATTTTCTCACTCTTTTTCTCATGGCACCATTGGAGCTAGTAAGCTTTTGGATGGAGCTTGATGATGAAGAAGAAGAAGAAGAAAGAATGAAATTATCCATCCAAATGAAAACTTATCCAATAAATAATGGCACCATGGTTGAGTTAAGCCCTCATGCTTAACTCATGTAGAGAATTAACCAAGGCATTAGGTTAAGGGTTGGGTTAACTAATATCCTAAGGAAATGACAAAAGAGTTGACTTTGTCAATGTTTATCAAGCTTCATGAAGCTTGATAGCTTTGAACAAAGTCTCACCTCTTTTGTTATTTGTTAGGAAATTAGTAAACCCTAATTTAACCTTGATTTGGTTTAAGTCTCATACATCCAACTTGTGTGTATCATCAAACATGATACAAACTTGTACACTTGCATATATCACATATAAACAATGTGCAGAATCTAGTGAGAAAACAAATCTTAAGTGAACCAATACTAGTTAATGTAAAGTAATATATCAAATATATAATTATATATTAAATCATTAAATCAACTCTTGATTTAATAATCCGGCTACAACCGACTAATATCATGTGCAACAACTTATCGAATCAACACTTGATCCGATAACCCGGCTATATCGCATACAACCGATCAATGTCACGAATCGCGAGAATAGAATACGGTATCTCATATCGTATTAATCTTGGTCCCGCACATATCACATATGTGCTCCTACTCCGTTTCGCTTGAGCCAGGAAACCCCAGTGTAGGACTCTAAAGACTCGTCAATACGCCGGCAGTAGGTGATGATCATATCAAACACCCACAAGCCGCAAGCGGTGTGCTAAACGTAACGGCCACCCGGGTATTGAGCGATCAGAAGATCAACAAGCAAGCCCGCTAGTTCTCTTGCGAATCCAATCAGTAACACTCGGTCTAGTCGTCTGATATGTCGCATATCTCGCCTAGGGGTGGTAAATGTCAGACCGCAGTAGCTCGATAAGTCGTGTCGATATGAGGTCTATAACAGTTCGAGAAACTACTGGTAACACTTACCAGTAAATCTCAGCAACCCTTGCCAGGGATTTCTGGTTATAGCCAATCGAACACAGCGCAACATCAACTCCCTATACCGGGAGAAACGAATCCCCTCCTATCGCTCATTGCCTCCATGTGATTCGGGACTGTACCCAAAAACCACTGTTTTGCACGCCCTCTTGGACGTGGTAAGGTGGAAATCAAAGCACAATGGGAATCACACAAGACTCTATGACGATCTCGGGTCAACAGACTAAGCTGTACCAGTGTCACCAGACTCTATGACGATCTCGGGTCAACAGACTAAGTGATATCCGGTCTAGTCGTCTGATATGCCGCATATCTCGCTTAGGGGTGGTAAACGTCAGACCCCAGTAGCTCGATAATTCGTGTCGATATGAGGTCTATAACAGTTCGAGAAACTACTGGTAACACTTACCAGTAAATCTCAGCAACCCTGGCCAGGGATTTCTGGTTATAGCCAATCGAACACAGCGCAACATCAACTCCCTATACTGGGAGAGACGAATCCCCTCCTATCGCTTATTGCCTCCATGTGATTCGGGACTGTACCCAAAAACCACCGTTTTGCACGCCCTCTTGGACGTGGTAAGGTGGAAATCGAAGCACAGTGGGAATCGCACAAGACTCTATGACGATCTCGGGTCAACAAACTAAGCTGTACCAGTGTCACCAGAGAACTGCCATCTGACGTGAGGTATAATACCATCTGGGAGTTCTCGGCGAGTCCATCAAGTGTACCCAGTCTCCACTGAGCACCCGTACACCATCCTTGATGTCAAACATCGATGGATATCAAACACCCATGAGATGTATGTATGCCCTAGAGGCCATTACTATACATGAGATGTATATTGTAGTGGATGCTTGGACATATATAGGGAGGACTTTCTTGCTCGACATGATAGTATGCTATCTGGTTACTCTTTACCTTAACGTGTATACTGATTGTCTCTCTGTTACATGTTAGTAAAGCTCTTAGGATATGTACTCGACTACTGGGACTATGATGAGATCATACTAGTGGGGCCACGGTAGTCGACGAGTACATCCTATAATTGTTCCTAGTCGAGGGTGTATCGAGACAGGGCATCGATGCACCAGAGTAGACTAGCGTATACGCATCTTGACCCATATGATGGGCGATGGATGATCCCATATCCATCGGTGTTTGACATCAAGGATGGTGTACGGGTGCTCAGTGGAGACTGGGTACACTGGACGGACTCGCCGAGAACTCCCAGATGGTATTATACCTCACGTCAGATGGCAGTTCTCTGGTGACACTGGTACAGCTTAGTCTGTTGACCCGAGATCGTCATAGAGTCTTGTGTGATTCCCACTGTGCTTTGATTTCTACCTTACCACGTCCAAGAGGGCATGCAAAACGGTGGTTTTTGGGTACAGTCCCGAATCACATGGAGGCAATGAGCGATAGGAGGGGATTCGTCTCTCCCGGTATAGGGAGTTGATGTTGCGCTGTGTTCGATTGGCTATAACCAGAATCCCTGGCCAGGGTTGCTGAGATTTACTGGTAAGTGTTACCAGTAGTTTCTCGAACTGTTATAGACCTCATATCGACATGACTTATCGAGCTGCTGGGGTCCGACGTTTACCACCCCTAGGCGAGATATGCGACATATCAGACGACTAGGCCGGATATCGCTTAGTCTGTTGACCCGACATATCAGAACCTCACCACTATTCAATCATGGTTGCAAATATTCTACACTCTTCTTTATTTGACCTAATATTAACCATGGTTTAATTTCCATTTGTTCTTTAACTCTTTAACAAAATATCTAGATATTTATTTACCATGGTTGAATGTGAGTGTGACTCTCATATCTATATTTTCTTTTCTCATTATTCTTGAGGATTATCATAAAAAAAAGGAGCTCAAGCTTAATCATCTCCTTCTTCTTCCTCATTCAAGCTCTCTATTTTTTTCTAATGGGTGAAGAACATAAAAAGAAAGGTTTTTTAAGTGAGATCCAAACCCACATCACCAATCTATATTAGTTTAGCCCACTAGTGTAGGTTGTTAGCTCCACTTCCATTTCGATCAAGTGATGTTAGGAGCTTGATCAAAGGGACTCCGTGGTGGATCGTCGTGGACTTGGAAGGACTCAAGAAAACCGGTTCAAACCCTAGTTGATCCAAGGAGTCACAAAAAGGAGGTCTACAAAGGTTGTATGTAACACCCTATGATGTGTTTAGTGGCTAATTATATTTAAATAAAGGGTTTTTAACAAAAAGTTTACCAAATTGAGTTTCAAATATTTTTCCAAATTTAATAAATATTTTTCTAGAATTTTCCTAGGCTTGCACACACATGTGCATGTAAACTAGGGTTTTAAAATGAGGTAATACCATGATTAGCAACCATGGTGGATTTAATCATGGGGATTAAGTCTTTTGGGTTTTAATTAAGTTATTTAGTTAGTGGATGGTTGCTTTAATTTGAATTTTCTTTTGGAGTGTAGACTTGGTGAGAATGAGAGAGAGAGAATGCATCATGGCAAAAGCCATGCTTGCATTTAATGACGAGAGAGAAAAGAGGGGTTGACATTGGGAGTTATCATTTCCTCTCACTCTTGTGCTCATTTCTCTCAACCTCACTCTCACACTCACACACCCACACCCTCCACAGCAGCAGCAAGCAACACAGCAGCAGCAAGCAACAGTGAGCAGCAGCAGCAGCAGTGAGAGCAGCAGCAACAACTCCAGCTGCAGCTCCTTCCCTCCACTCCTTCTTCTTCCTCCAGCTCCCTAGGGTCGAGTGTGGGGTATACTTCTTGAACTTACCCCCTAGTTTGCTTAATTAGTGTATCTTAGCTTCGATTAGTGATTATTGGTGCGTTTTAGTGCGATATGTGGTGATTAGTGGGAACCTTGACCAAGTGATGTATGAACTGGTTTAAGTTGATGGAGTGTTGTTAGAGCCATGTTAACCTAGCTTAGCCCCAATTGCACTAAAATACCACCAGATCCCAATTTGATGCAAATTCATCGTTTTTAAGCAAATTTTGACTTTTTGTAAACTGCTATCGACCCAGTGATTTCAGAATAATTTTGAGATGACTGCAGTATAGTGGTGAGGTTCTGATCCTATGTATAGAAGACGACCCCCAAATTCCATACTGAGGCCGCCGGAAAATTAGTTCTGGCCGCAAATTGCGGCCAGATGGGGAGGTAATGGGTTTAGGTTTGGCCCTATAGGTGTCTGCTGCTACACTTAGACTCATGGCAAGTATAATTTTATTTGATTCTTGCTGTAGAAAAATCTGGAGCTATATACCTATTTCTCGTATTTTAAACCTTCACGACACGCGTGATACGTGTGTGGGTTTGGGGTTTCTGCGTATCGCGACGCGTCGGGGTAGTTTCAGGCGCGTAATTTTACGTTTTAGCGTATCGCGCACACGCGATCGTCATAGAGTCTTGTGATACCTCCTAAATCCTGGTCTAGTCGACCCATCATATGGGTAAAGACAATGCCTGCGACTGACATTCAGTCGTCCTTATCACCCTGGAACCTTTCCAGTGATTCTCCCCATGATCAATTGATACGATCTCACTACAACTAGTTAGAATCCTAACATCCGATTAGATCTATCGCATAGATCCAAATCCCAGGATTTAGGAGGTATCACTATGATCCTATATGGTCTAGTCGTCTGATATGTCGCATATCTCGCCTAGGGGTGGTAAAAAGACTAAGCGATCATATCTAGGATGGTATTAGTAGGTGATGATCATATCAAACACCCACAAGCCGCAAGCGGTGTGCTAAACGTAACGGCCACCCGGGTATTGAGCGATCAGAAGATCAACAAGCAAGCCCGCTAGTTCTCCTGCGAATCCAATCAGTAACACTCCCGTACAGTCCGGTCTAGTCGTCTGATATGTCGCATATCTCGCGTAGGGGTGGTAAACGTCAGACCCTAGTAGCTCGATAAGTCGTGTCGATATGAGGTCTATAACAGTTCGAGAAACTACAGGTAACACTTACCAGTAAATCTAAGCAACCCTGGCCAGTGATTTCTGGTTATTGCCAATCGAACACAGCGCAACATCAACTCCCTATACCGGGAGAGACGAATCCCCTCCTATCGCTCATTGCCTCCATGTGATTCGGGACTGTACCCAAAAACCACCGTTTTGCACGCCCTCTTGGACGTGGTAAGGTGAAAATCAAAGCACAGTGGGAATCACACAAGACTCTATGACGATCTCGGGCCAATAGACTAAGCTGTACCAGTGTCACCAGACTCTATGATGATCTCGGGTCAACAGACTAAGCGATATCCGGTCTAGTCGTCTGATATGTCGCATATCTCGCCTAGGGGTGGTAAACGTCAGACCCCAGTAGCTCGATAAGTCGTGTCGATATGAGGTCTATAACAGTTCGAGAAACTAAAGGTAACACTTACCAGTAAATCTCAACAACCCTGGCAAGGGATTTCTGGTTATATCCAATCGAACACAGCGCAACATCAACTCCCTATACCGGGAGAGACGAATCCCCTCCTATCGCTCATTGCCTCCATGTGATTCGGGACTATACCCAAAAACCACCGTTTTGCACGCCCTCTTGGACATGGTAAGGTGGAAATCAAAGCACGGTGGGAATCACACAAGACTCTATGACGATCTCGGGTCAACAGACTAAGCTGTACCAGTGTCACTAGAGAACTGCCATCTGACGTGAGGTATAATACCATCTGGGAGTTCTCGGCGAGTCCGTCCAGTGTACCCAGTCTCCACTGAGCATCCGTACACCATCCTTGATGTCAAAGACCGATGGATATGGGATCATCCATCGCCCATCATATGGGTCAAGATGCGTATACGCTAGTCTACTCTTATGCATCGATGCCCTGTCTCGATACACCCTCGACTAGGAACAATCATAGGATGTACTCGTCGACTACCGTGGCCCCACTAGTATGATCTCATCATAGTCCCAGTAGTCGAGTACTTATCCTAAGGGCTTTACCAACATGTAACAGAGAGACAATCAATGTACACGTTAAGGTAAAGAGTAACCAGATAGCATACTATCATGTCAAGCAAGAAAGTCCTCCCTATATATGTCCAAGCATCCATTACAATATACATCTCATGTATAGTAATGGCCTTTAGGGCATACATATAACTAACAGACGACTAGACCGGACTGTACGGGAATGTTACTGATTGGATTCGCAGGAGAACTAGCGGGCTTGCTTGTTGATCTTCTGATCGCTCAATACCCGGGTGGCCGTTACGTTTAGCACACCGCTTGCGGCTTGTGGGTGTTTGATATGATCATCACCTAACGCTAGTCTACTCTTGTGCATCGATGCCCTGTCTCGATACACCCTCGACTAGGAACAATCATAGGGTGTACTCGTCGACTACCGTGGCCCCACTAGTATGATCTCATCATAGTCCCAGTAGTCGAGTACTTATCCTAAGGGCTTTACCAACATGTAACAGAGAGACAATCAATGTACACGTTAAGGTAAAGAGTAACCAGATAGCATACTATCATGTCAAGCAAGAAAGTCCTCCCTATATATGTCCAAGCATCCATTACAATATACATCTCATGTATAGTAATGTCCTTTAGGGCATACATATAACTAACAGACGACTAGACCGGACTGTACGGGAATGTTACTGATTGGATTCGCAGGAGAACTAGCGGGCTTGCTTGTTGATCTTCTGATCGCTCAATACCCGGGTGGCCGTTACGTTTAGCACACCGCTTGCGGCTTGTGGGTGTTTGATATGATCATCACCTACTAATACCATCCTTGATATGATCGCTTAGTCTTTTTACTACCCCTAGGCGAGATATGCGACATATCAGACGACTAGACCATATAGGATCATAGTGATACCTCCTAAATCCTGGGATTTGGATCTATGAGTTAGATCTAATTGGATGTTAGGATTCTCACTAGTTGTAGTGAGATCGTATCAATTGATCCTGGGGAGAATCACTGGAAAGGTTCCAGGGTGATAAGGACGACTGAATGTCAGTCGCAGGCATTGTCTTTACCCTCAGTAGAGGGATGGTATGTTGGAAGAGTTCCAAGCTAGATACCGTGACATACTAGACGATTAAAGGCAAGATACATCGTTACCAAAGATGCTGCCAAAGAGGTAGTCTGGATATATATAAGTTCATGAGATGAACTCTGTTCCTACCATTGTGTGACAATGGAGTTGTGGCTTTTGCCAAGGAACCCCCCGTCCCATCAGAAATCCAGATATAATTCTTAGGCAGTATCACCTGATCAAGGAGATGGTTGATCTCCAGGGAGATCGAGGTTAGGAGAGTAGACTCAGAGGACAACACGGCGGATCCACTCACAAAGGCTTTTTCCCAGAGAGAGACTATTAAGGGATGGTTGAGTATGAGATACTACAACCACTGTTATCAGATGGCCCTAGTGCAAGTGGGAGATTGTTAGTTATATGTATGCCCTAGAGGCCATTACTATACATGAGATGTATATTGTAGTGGATACTTGGACATATATAGGGAGGACTTTCTTGCTCGACATGATAGTATGCTATCTGGTTACTCTTTACCTTAACGTGTACACTGATTGTCTCTCTGTTACATGTTGGTAAAACCCTTAGGATATGTACTCGACTACTGGGACTATGATGAGATCATACTAGTGGGGCCACGGTAGTCGACGAGTACATCCTATGATTGTTCCTAGTCGAGGGTGTATCGAGACAAGGCATCGATACACCAGAGTAGACTAGCGTATATGCATCTTGACCCATATGATGGGCGATGGATGATCCTATATCTATCGGTGTTTGACATCAAGGATGGTGTACGGGTGCGCAGTGGAGACTGGGTACACTGGACCAGGATTTAGGAGGTATCACAAGACTCTATGACGATCGCGTGTGCGCGATACGCTAAAACGTATGATTACGCGCCTGAAACTACCCCGACGCGTCGCGAGATATGCGACATATCACATAGATCCAAATCCCAGGATTTAGGAGGTATCACTATGATCCTATATGGTCTAGTCGTCTGATATGTCGCATATCTCGCCTAGGGGTGGTAAACAGACTAAGCTTGAGCTCCTTTTTTTTTATGATAATCCTCAAGAATAATGAGAAAAGAAAATATAAATATGAGAGTCACACTCACATTCAACCATGGTAAATAAATATCTAGATATTTTGTTAAAGAGTTAAAGAACAAATGGAAATTAAACCATGGTTAATATTAGGTCAAGTAAAGAAGAGTGTAGAATATTTGCAACCATGATTGAATAGTGGTGAGGTTCTGATCCTATGTGTAGAAGACGACCCCTAAATTCCATACTGAGGCCGCCGGAAAATTAGTTCTGGCCGCAAATTGCGGCCAGATGGGGAGGGAATGGGTTTAGGTTTGGCCCTATAGGTGTCTGCTGCTAAACTTAGACTCATGGCATGTATAATTTTATTTGATTCTTGCTGTAGAAAAATCTGGAGCTATATACCTATTTCTCGTATTTTAAACCTTCGCGACACGCGTGATACGTGTGTGGGTTTGGGGTTTCTGCGTGTCGCGACGCGTCGGGGCAGTTTCAGGCGCGTAATCATACGTTTTAACGTATTGCGCACACGCGCGCTTGGGTTGCGACACGGGTTTCTAGTTGACCTTAAATGTCGTGTTTGTATGGTTTTGAACTTATGCATGATATTCTGTGGAATTCTAGGTTCGCAGGTGAGTGCGACGGACGCCGCGAAGAAGGGAAAACAAGTCATCAGCTATACCTATCGAGAGACTACGGTGAGTAGATTTAACATCTATGGGGATATCGCCCGCATGGCGTTCTACGTCAGGGCTGATAGGATCTTGTAGCTACATTTCCATACATTGACTGTTCATGGCTACTATTTAGTGCATACCACATTCCCTGATATATGTATATAAACTAAAAATGATAGAACACCGCACCATTATTAACGGTTCATGTTGCACGAGCACAATCATGCATGCTACACACACCGTTAGTAATTGCCATGACACTCACACTGTAGAATTTCCATGATATTCATACTTGATGCATATACCACATCGGATCATTCTGTTGTAGCTCATCTTTATGTGACTTGACATGATATACATACTTGATGCACATATAACATCACATTGACTTGCATATTGGTTTGGATTACATGTGATTTCTGTATTTGGGAACCGTGGCTATTTCAAATATAAAATCATTTAAAAACCCGGTTCCCTTAATATGATATTTCGGTGCGCTCACCCTATATTTTCTCGGTGCTAGAGCGATATATATATATATATATATATGAGATAGAGAGGGCTGACCCGGACTGACGGATGCCCGATGTATGTGAGAGAGAGGGTTGACCCGGACTGACGGATGCCCGATAGATATATGAGAGAGAGGGCTGACACGGACTGACGGATGCCCGATAGATATAAGAGAGAGAGGGCTGACCCGGACTGACGGATGCCCGATAGATATATGAGAGAGGGGGCTGACCCGGACTGACGGATGCCCGATATAGGAAGATTTGCGTGTCGATGCTAGACACGAGTATTTATGATATTTGTGTGCCGATGTTGGGCACTCGTGATTCTCAGTGATGTACAGGATTTGAGGGCCGATGGGAGTGCCGGCGTCTGGGTTGTTGGGATTTGGGGTGCATTAATGGACACCGACTACATATTCCACGTTGACATTCCGTGTAGATGTTATACTTCCCATGCACAGCATTCATTATTGTATCTCATCCTGTAGTTATATTACCTGATAGAGCACTTGCATGATTATTGCACATACTGCTTATCACGCATTGGTATCATCTGTTGGCATATGTTAGAGTAGCGCAGTACGTGCATGCTCGCGATTACCTTTATATGTTATCTCTATTCACGAGTTGGCAACTCACCCCCGTTGTACCATAGTATTTGCAGGTTGCCCCTCAGAGTAGTCGCGGCAGGCTGCCTTTTGCATCTTTTGGCTACAGATACCACTACAGTTGGTGCGAGAGCTGTTTTGCTTTTAGGTGGGTTGTGGTATCTGATTACTTTTATTGTACCCCTTTTGTATCTAGTATTCTCCATCTACCATATATGTACTGGACTTAGTGAAAGTGTGAGGACGATGATGTATATTTCTTTGTATTCTGGTGTCGAGCTCATGGGAGCCGACTATTTTTATATGCAGATTATTATTCTGTGATGTTTATTTATTGCCCATTCTTCGCTACGGCGTCGTATATTACTCTTATGATGATGGTTTCCGCCGGCAGGCGTGATTGCTTCCGTTTGGGGAATGTTTTGGTTTCATTATATCTCATTTTTACTCATATCCTGTTTTATACCCGATTTCGGGGCTGCTTTTACAAAGGAAATGCTGCCAAAATTATTTAAATGATAACGTAACTTTAAAAGAACTTGTTGAACTATTTAAGGTTTTCTAAATGTCTTAATTAAATGTTTTCAACACTCGCTACTTTTAAATGGTTTGATTTCTCGGTTCGGCTTACTTAGTCGCGTTACGTCTGTAGACGTTGCGTGGTTAAGTGCCGGTCACGAGTCGAAACATTCAGGTCGTGACAAAGTTGATATCAAAGCGTAGGTTTTACCTTTCGGAGTGTAGGATGACCTTGGTATGATGGAGTAGGTAGCTGAAGCAGAGTGGCGTAGCGTGTGTATGTTCCGCGGCATACTCACGACACGGTACTCCGCCAAGGCGACCTTAGGACTTATTGATTTAAATTCCTCCTTGAGTATATATATTCTTGTGATTCGATTTCCGTATTCTTATCGAATACTAATTTCCTTTCAGCCATTATGCCGGCAAAGACTATGGGGGCGCAGAGAGCGGCCGCGAGGGCCGAGATTCGAGTTGATACGTCTGAGACGAGGAAGTATCCGGGCAGTACACCGGTTGTTCCCGAGCAGGTTGTTCCTCGCGTGACAGATCAGATCGCCACGCTAGGGACTGGTATGCAGGAGATGCGCCAGACGGTGGGATCCAGCATGCGGGAGATGCGCCAGATGATAGGATCGCTAGTTGAGACGCTTCGAGCACAGCGACCAGAGGTAGCTCCACCCGTTACAGAGACCGCGATGGTACCTACCGCACAGCCAGTTGCCCCTGCAGCCACGGAGGTGATTACAGTATCGCTATCAGAGTTCATGAGGCTGAAGCCTCCGGTCTTCACAGGAACCGACACAGCCGAGGACCCACAGTCTTTCATTGATAGGATGGCCCGGATATTCCGTTCCCTCAGATGCGCAGATGCGAGATGGGTTGAGTTCGCGATCTTTCGCCTGGAAGGTCTTACGCAGAAGTGGTGTGATTCAGTTGAGAAGGGCAGAGCGGCAGGTCTTCCGCCTATGACCTGGACAGAGTTCGTGGCACTGTTCCTTGCCCTCTTTCTCCCACTGAGTGTCAGAGATGCTAGAGCACGCAGGTTCGAGTCCTTACGCCAGACTCCGGAAATGTCAGTGGCAGAGTATGATGTGTTGTTTACAGAGCGAGCAGTTTATGCCCCATATTTAGTGGTTACTAAAGAGTTGCGAGTCAAGAGATTTGTCCTAGGCTTGCTTACACCACTGTTTCTAGCGATCAGCGCACAGCAATACGAGAATTATGCAGCAGCTGTAGACGCAGCCCTATTAGTCGAGGAGCGCCTTGCTGAGACTTCGGTAGTTCTAGAGCCGAAGAGAGTTCGTGCAGATACATTAGCGCAGAGACAGCCTTTTCGGCACCGTGATAGACGTCTTGCAGGTAGCAGAGATTCGGGACGAGGCAGGTTGTTTAGCTCCTATCCCCAGGAAGGTCAGCGACCATCATCAGGATGTTTCCGTTGCGGGAGTTCTTATCATCGTGTACGAGATTGTCCTGAGATACCCCGGAGGGAGGCAGTAGCACCGCATGTCACACTACCACCTTCACCATCCCAAACGGCGTTGCCTATTGTACCTACTGTTACTCCGCGCCAGACTCATGCGCAGAGAGGTCATGGTCGCAGAGGATTTGTTCATAGAGGACGAGGTGATCGAGGCAGAGGACAGCCAGCGGCCGGTGGGGGACAGTCAGTCGCAGGTGGAGGACAGACGCGAGTTTTTGTTTTGACACATCAGGACGCGCAGGCGTCCAATGCGGTGGTCTCAGGTATCCTTCCAGTATGTTCTGTTGATGCACACGTGTTATTCGATCCCGGATCCATACACTCGTACGTGTCCACACACTTAGTGCCGACTTTGGGTAGAAAATACGGTTTGCTTGATCAGCCGCTTGTTGTGACCACGCCTGTGGGAGAGTCGTTTGTTGCTAGGCACGTGTTCCGATCCTGTACCGTCTGTATTGGCGAGAGAGAGTTGCCTGTCGACTTGATCCTTCTCGAGATGTTGGACTTCGACGTTCTTTTAGGCATTGATTGGTTAGCCACGTGCTATGCTTCTGTGGACTGCCGTGAGAAGACAGTTAGATTCTGTTTTCCCGCCGAGTCGGTTTTTGTTGTGTTGGGGGACCGTGGTGCCGCCCCTCACAGTGTGATTTCTTCTTTTCACGCTGGACAGCTTTTGAGGAAGGGATGTCAGGGATTTCTCGCCTATGTTTGCGATGCTAGCGCTACAGAGGTTCCATTGGATCAGGTTCCGGTTGTTAGCGAGTTTCCTGATGTGTTCCCTGACGAGCTTCCTGGGCTACCGCCCGAGCGCGACATTTCTTTCTGTATTGATTTAATTCCTAGCACGGGGCCTATTTCCATACCGCCTTATCGGATGGCCCCGGCGGAACTTCGGGAATTGAAGGGTCAGTTGCAAGATTTGCTGGATAAGGGACTTATTCGACCCAATGTTTCTCCTTGGGGTGCTCCAGTCCTGTTCGTCAAGAAGAAGGACGACAGTTTGCGTCTGTGTATCGACTACCGCCAGCTGAACAGGGTGACAGTGCGGAACAGATATCCCTTGCCACGTATCGACGATTTGTTCGACCAGCTTCAGAGGGCAGGATACTTTTTGAGGATCGATTTACGATCGGGCTATCATCAGCTGCGGGTTCGACAGGAGGACATTCCTGGGATAGCTTTCCGTACGCGCTACGGCCATTATGAGTTTTTGGTGATGTCGTTCGGACTCACCAATGCGCCAGCAGCATTCATGGACTTGATGAACCGTATTTTCCGGCCATATTTGGATCTGTTCATCATAGTATTCATTGACTATATCTTGGTGTATTCCCAGAGTAGTGAGGAGCATGAGCAGCACCTGCAGAGTACACTGCAGACTTTGAGGGAGCACCAGCTTTACGCGAAATTCTCCAAGTGTACTTTCTGGCTGGACAGCATAGACTTCTTGGGACATGTGATTTCACGAGACGGTATATGTGTAGACCCGAGGAAGATCGAGGCCGTTCAGCGTTGGCCCAGACCCACATCAGTTACGGAGATTCGCAGCATTTTGGGGTTGGCCGATTACTACAGGCGATTTGTGCCGGACTTCTCCAGTATTGCTACACCTTTGACCGGGTTGACCCGGAAGGGAGTTCCTTTTGATTGGACGGAGGAGTGCGAGCACAGTTTTCAGCAGCTACGGACTCGGCTGACTACAGCACCGGTGTTATCTTTGCCTTCGGGATCAGGCGGATTTGTGGTCTATTATGATGCTTCTCGAGTGGGGCTAGGGTGCGTATTGATGCAGCATGGCAGGGTGATCGCGTATGCTTCGCGACAATTGAAGAAACATGAACAGAACTACCCCACTCACGATTTGGAGATGGCTGCAGTGGTCTTTGCACTTAAGATCTGGCGACATTACCTATACGGCGAGTCGTGCCAGATATTCACTGATCATAAGAGTTTAAAGTATATATTTCAGCAGCGAGACCTGAACCTTAGACAGCGCCGATGGATGGAGTTAGTGAAAGATTATGACTGCGAGATCTTGTATCACCCGGGCAAGGCGAATGTGGTGGCGGATGCATTGAGCAGGAGGCCCGGGGGAAGTTTATCTTGTTTGAGCACAGTACAGGGGCAGTCGTCGGTAGATTGGCAGATATTATGCGACAGCTGAGTGCAGTTCGAGTTCACGCCGATCGGAGGATAGATTGCGCATGTTCGTGCACGCCCACAGTTGCTTGACCGTGTACATGAGGCACAACACAGTGATGACAGATGTTCAGAGATCAGGAAGCAGATTGGACAGGGAAGATTTTCAGAGTTTGTGATCGATGATCAGGGGATGCTGAGATTTGGGACTAGACTGTGCATACCAGATGCTGAGGGGCTGCGGCGTGAGATTCTCGAGGAGGCACATCGATCGGTGTACAGCATCCATCCTGGTTCAACCAAGATGTATTGTCACGACCCGAAATTGGCACGTGACGGCCCTAATACTACGCAACGTCTACAGGCGTAACGCAGTAAAAGAAAGCCAAAACCCAGAAATCTAAACCATTAAAATACCAGAAAAGATAAGAAACATTGTTTAAAAGTCTTTGAAATCACAACCCAAATTCTTTAAAAGTCCAACTTTATTTCCTTTAAAATTTTGGCAGCACCTCCTTTGTAAAAGCTAGCCCCAAAATGGGTACAACATAAATATAAAGTAAAGCATTCCCAACGGGAGCAAATCCACGCCCAAAGGCGGAAAACAACCACCACAACAAATATACGACGCCGTAGCGAAGAAATAAAGACAATAGAGAGAAAGCTGTATAAAAGACAACAAATCCACAATTTATACAATATCGTCCTCACCAAGTCTCTAAGTCAATGACATAATAGTAGATGGAGAGTACAAGATACAATGAATATACAATACAAGTACAGATAACCACCAAAACCCACCTGAACAAAACAGCACACTGTGACCCGATGCGGTATCTGCAGCAAAAGATGATAGATGAATAGCCAGCATCGACTACTCTGGGGAACACTCTGTAACACCTGTGGCACAACGGGGGTGAGTTGCCAACTCGTGAATAGTAAATAACATATGCAGGTAAACGCAAGTATGCACGTAAAGCGTGAATCTAAGATATGCAATTAACAGTAATAACATGTCATATGAATGCAGAATAATGGAAAGTACACTAGCAGGTACAACCAATATATATAAAGCAATAATGATATGACAACAGAATGCAATAATCATGCGATAGGGATATGAGAAAGTAAATGTGCAACAATCATGAAAGGTACACTAACAGGTACTACTAATACATGAAGCAGTGCACAAAAAGATAAAGGTGAGGTATGGAGTGAAGCATGTCATTTCCATGGAATCCTGACATCGTGGTAGGATCACAATCCAGCAAGACAATTTAAATCCCAATTCCACAAATCAGCCCCCAAATTGGCTCTCATATTATCTAAGTATCACATCTCCTCAATTGCACAATATCAAGTATATCACATATATCCCGAATGTACAACCTCAAGTATATCTCACATATATCGAATGTACAAAATCAAGTGGATCTCACATATCTCGTATGTACAATATCAAGTATATCTCACATATCTCGAATGTACAACAGCAAGTAGATCTCATATATCTCGAATGTACAATATCAAGTAGATCTCACATATCTCGTATGTACCATATCAAGTATATCTCACATATCTCGAATGTACGACAGTAAGTAGATCTCACATATCTATCCAGTATCCAAACTCAATTGAATCTCTTATATCCCGAATCAAATCTCCAGCAAAATTCTAACATCCTAAATATAATGACATAAATAAATATGATGAGGTCAATACATATATATTAGCGTCACATTCCACCAATATTGGTGTAAGGGTATATATAACAGCGGATAAATCCCCTGTTATATATACAAGGAGTAATTAGAAATATCATGAAACCAATGTGCCAAGCATCGACACAGAAATACTGATCTATCATATGCCGTCTCCCAGACTAACATCCTGATAGGTACGTATCATACGCTATCCCGAAAGCTCGAATGTCTAGCTCTGACCCTCGCCTCTCGACGTATCCATACGTACATGACTCCCGTCGGCATCCACATGATAGCCGTTGAGTCATTGGTCCTGTCACCGGATAGTATGGTTCCCTAAGCCTCATCGCCTGACACCACGACATCGTTCTTGCTTTGGGGTACCTCCGGGCCCCCACCATGTACCCGCACACGGACCCCTCCATTCCTCGCGTGGGGTATACACATCGTAAACGACAAATATCATGGTGGCTGCTGAAATATCATATCAAGGGAAACCGGGTTTTTCAAATAATGCATAATTTCATGAACTACCACGGTTCCCAAATCCAGAAAATATCATGAAAAATCCATATCTCAATGCGAAAATCCATGAATAAAGTATACGCATCATAAATCTGAAATGCGAGCATATAGAGGAAAAGCAGCAATTAACTGTAACAAGTTAATATAATATCATGCGGTTCCTAATCTCTCCAATTCAAAAATAACATCAAGTAAAGGTAAACTTGTAGCTATAACCAGATATATGTGCAACATAAAGGTATAGCAAGATATATGTATCTACCTATAAGTAATGATGTAGTATACCCCCTGGATATAAGAATAGTATGTGCAAGGTATACCTGTAGCTATGACGTAAAGTGTGCATGTACCTATCACTAATGGTACAATACTCTATAGGTATACAGGTAACTAGCATGTAAATATGTCAAAACATATGTGTAAGCATGTAGGTATACAGGTATGCTATAATTCAATGCGTAAAGAAATATGAATCAAAGTCTCAATGTCCCTAACCAAGCCATATTATATCTATAAGTGGGTTATGCGTGACATGGCAATTATTGAGGGTGTGTGTAGCATACAATCAGTGCTCGTGCAACATGAATCGTCAATAATATGTGCACTGTCCTACTACTACTAGTCCAGGCACAACTACATCTAAGTAATAGGGTAAAGGCGCAATTCTAACAATAACGTAGAATATGCGACAAGTAATAAAATCTCTAGCCCTGACGGATAACGCCATTCGGGCGATTCCCCTGTAGATGTTAAATCTACTCACCAACGCTCCAAGCTAGGTGAATCCTACCACCTGTTTCCCCTTGTCGTAGCGTCCGAAGTCCCCGCTTACGAACCTAAAATTTCACAAACATATCACATAAGCATATATTCTTCATCGACGAAAAGACATCGAAACGCAAGAATAACGCCCTGAAAATTACACTGCGCGCTTAGCGCATCTAACGCGCACAACATCGGTCAAAAATCCTAACTAGGGTCGCCAAACTACGAAACACCTGGTCTAGATTCCGATCGTCCCGATCGCGCATTCAAAACACAATAATAAACGTGGACTCGAAAATAAATAACGTCGCAAGGTCAAAAGAAACCCACGCCTAAAAGTTACCGAAATCTAGTAAGCAGTACTTATCTTTATAGCACAAAACTACAAGTTTTACCAAAACTATAATTTACAAACATCTTCAATTAGCAAGGTTAAACCATTTCTATATTTTTTTAAACTTGCTTAATTAAGCTTTAGCAAAAACCTAGTAAGCAAAATCCCTTAATTAGATAAAGTAGTAATTAGCAAAAATTAGCATTTTCTACTAGGTTAAGCTTTTCCAATTCACAAATTAACACTTCAATTAAATATTAAACACTTAAATTAAGCTTTAACCTTAACTTGAATTTCTAAAACCATTTTTAGAATTTTGAAACATGAAATTTAAAGCTTAAACTAACATCTAATTAAGCTAGCATAAAGATTTAAACTTAACAATTAGAGATTAGGGTTAGGGTTTTATACCTTCAAGAACACCACTTGAATCAAGGATAAAACCAAACTTTAGCCTCCAAAATCCTCACTAGAATGAAGATCCAAGCAACTTTTGTGAAGAAGAAAGAAGGTTTTGGATTCTATTTGAATTTCTATGAATTTATTTGGATTTTTCATGATTTATTTGTAAAAGAAATGATGAAAAATGAGTGAGGAAGAACAAGGGAAGCAAGGGGGAGAGAGGGGCCGGCCATTTGATGAATATTAGGGATTTTGGTGAATTGTAGAATTTTCTAGAAGAAAATAGAATAATAGTATAATAAAACAAAAGGCTTTAGCTAAAAAAGGTGCCGGTAAGCTTATACGGACGTTTGATCGAAATCGGGTTAAAACGGGAAAAACCGACAATTTTGCCCTAAAACGGGAAAATTCGCAAAACGAGTTCTGAAACGTTACAATCTCCCCCCATTATAAAAATTCGTCCCCGAATTAAAAATTTTTACTAAGCGTACCTTCAAAGAGAGGATTACTAAACTCTCATATCTCGTTCGCAGCCTCCCAAGTGATTACCTCACTATACGACTACGTCCAAGAAAAACCCTTCACAGATGGCAAGACTCTTGACCGAAGTTTCTCCACCCGCCTAGCCATTAACACAATTGGCTGCTGGTGAATGAAAGATCGCGTCCAAGCTAAATGGTCTGGTGCTGAATCATGTGAGAAAGGTCATGAAGGTAATTGCAATGTATCGACACAAGGAATACGGGGTGAATACTCAATAATCTGGGAGGAAGTGCCAAGTTATAGGCAACGGAACCAACTCGCATTAAGGATCTCAAAAGGACCTATGATCTGTAAGTCCACGTTGCGACCCCCGGTTCTTACGGGGAGGCGGAAACGGTATAAAATCAAAATTTTAACGCAAGAGGCAACATGGACTAAGCTAGGTCGGGATCTTTACCTAAACTAAAACTAGCATACTAAGCTAAAGATATTTAGCTACTCGGATAGAGATGGTTATACCTAGCTTGTCTTGAACTCCTTCGTCTTCAAGCTCCGGTGGTGGTCCGATGGCTCCTTCTCGTCGTCTCCGTACGCCGAAGATAGATCCACTTGAAAGCTCCAACCTTTAGCTCCTTCTTCGTTCTTTGAAGAAACTAGTTCACTTGGTTTGCTAAACCTAGTGAACTAGAATGAGTAGAGATGATTTAGAATGGGATTTTATCTATGGTTCTTGATTCTCAACTCATGAGACAAGAGAACCATAGATCAAGAGAGGGAGCAAGAGGTTGAGGGTGAGAGCAAAAGGAGAGCTCAAGAACAAGAGAGAGAATGAGCAAGAAAGAAATGAGCAACTCTTTTGGCTTTCACCCTCTCATAATCCAAAGTGATCATAACTCATCATATCAAAAAAGTCTTATGTGATGGTTAGAAGCAACCATAAGCTTATCATGTCATGCACTCATTTTACTCAAATGAGCAAGCAAGAAAAAGTCTTTGGCATGAAATGATAACCATGGTTATCATGATGGTCAACTAGTCAAGCCTAGTCAACCGGTCAACAAGTCAACAAAAGTCAACAAGTCACCAAAGTCAACAAGTCAAAAAAAGTCAACAAGTCAACAACCATATCACCATAATACTTAATTAATATAATAGTTAATCACATATCATATTCTCATTAGGGTTGAGCATAAAGTCAAAAAGTCAACGGTCAACTGTCAACAACCCTAATGAGAATCCGCTGCCTCTGCCTCCCTGTCAACTGTGCATACACACCCGCATCGGCGTTCCGAGGAACACGAATGCAAACTGGATAAATCCAATCCCATAAGGTACACTAGGATCTGGCTTAAACCAAAGCCCGCTAGTGTAAACTGTCCGGACACTGTACGTGCACAAGTGCACGGATGTGACCGAACCCTGTCGCAAAACCATGCGACCTGTCGCAATACCATGCGACCTCTACTCTTTTGCCTAAAGGCGAAAAGCTTTCTGTGTGGGACTCTAAAGACTCGACACTACGCTGGCAGTGGGTTTAACCACAGACCGCAAGCGGCACTAGCTGTGCGTAACGGTCCCCAGGTAATGCCGACAAGAAGACCGACGAGGCGAAACCCATCTGAACTCCTACTGAGCCTGAGTGTGACATTCTCCGTACAGTCCGGTCTGTTCGTCTGATACATCGCATGGCGGGCCTAGGGGGCGGTAAACGTCAGTCCCCCAATAGCGGTACAAGTCGTGCCGGAGCGAAGCCCAAAACACCCTGAGATAACACTGGAAACCTACCAGTATATCTCGTTTGCCCTGGCCAGGGACTACTCGTGTAATGGCTCTCCTAGACACAGCGCGATGTCAACCCCCAATACCGGGAGAGACGAATCCTGTCTAACCGTCACTGCCTCCAAGTGCTTCGGGACTGCACCCAACCACCACCTGTTTGCACGACTCCTTTGAGCCGTGGTAGGGTAGTGATCAAAGTACAGTGGGAACACACCTGAGGCGAAGTGACAGTGTCAAGTCAGCGGACTAAGCTGTACTCATGTCACCTGGGAACTGATAACTGACGATAGGTATAATACTAACTAGTCAGTTCCCGACGAGTCCTGTCCAGTGTACCCGTAACCTAACGAGCACCCGCATACTATCTCAAGTACGACGTACTGACGGCTGTGGGACAGACCGTCTCCCACACTGGGATGAGAAGCGCATGCGCTGGTCTACTCTGGAGTATCGATGCCCTGTCTCGATAGTCCTGCGACCAGGGACCTGAATAAGGATGTGCTTATAGATTACCCAGCCCCCACTAGTGTGACTGCCATCACAACGCTGGTAATCAAGCAAAGATCCTAAGGGCTCCACTAATGCGTATAAGTGATATACTGAAATAAACACAAGTACACATTGAAGTAGAAACAAACCAAGTAGCATACTACTATTTTGAGCAAGATTGTATATACAAGGTGAATATCCCAAGCATCCATTAAGTAATATACAAACTAGTATGATACAGTAATGGCCTCTAGGGCATATACACTAACAATCTCCCACTTGCACTAAGGCCATGTACTGGCGTATCGAAGACCTATCATCTCGATCAGCCGCTCGAACTGAGTCTGGGGCAGGGCCTTGGTGAATGGATCAGCAGTGTTATCTTCTGAAGCGACTCTCCGAACCTCGATCTCCTGGCGATCTACGATCTCCCTGATCAGGTGATACCGCCTCAAGATGTGCCTGGATCTCTGATGGGATCTGGGTTCCTTCGCTAAGGCTATAGCCCCGTTGTTGTCGCAATACAGAGGTATTGGATCAACAATGGACGGAACCACCTGAAGTTCTTTCAAGAACTTCCTCATCCAGACAGCTTCTTTTGCGGCATCAGATGCAGCGATGTATTCCGCTTCCATCGTCGAGTCTGCAACGGTTTCCTGTTTGGAACTCTTCCAACACACCGCCCCTCCATTGAGGGTAAAGACAAAACCCGACATGGACTTGGAATCATCCTTGTCACTCTGGAAGCTGGAGTCAGCAAAGGCCTCGATCTGGAGGTCTTTTCCGCCATACACCAAGAACATCTCCTTAGTCCTCCTCAGGTACTTGAGAATGTTCTTTACCGCTATCCAGTGTTTCTCCCCAGGGTTTGACTGATACCGGCTTACCACACTCAGTGCATAAGCTACATCCGGTCTGGTACACAACATCGCATACATTATAGAGCCTACCGCAGAAGCGTAGGGTATAATAGACATGCGATCCCTCTCCAAATCAGTCTTGGGAGACATCTCTTTAGAGAGGGTGACCCCGTGACAAGCCGGTAGGTTACCGCGCTTGGAATCTTCCATACTGAACCTCTTCAGTATGGTGTCGATGTACCTGGACTGTGAAAGTCCTAATATCCTCTTGGATCTGTCACGGTAGATCCGGATACCCAGAATGTATGAGGCATCACCCAGGTCTTTCATGGAGAACCTGTGTGACAAGAACCCCTTGACAGATTGTAGCATAGGAATGTCATTTCCTATTAAGAGAATGTCATCCACGTATAAAACGAGGAATACTACAGTTCTCGCTACAAATCTACTATAGATGCATGGTTCATCTGGATTTTTGATAAAGCCAAATTCTTTGACCGTCTCATCAAAGCAGATGTTCCAACTCTGCGATGCCTGCTTTAGTCCATAGATGGACTTAAGCAACTTGCACACCTTTCCGCTGCTCCCACTCTGAATGAAACCCTCTGGCTGGTCCATATAGACACACTCCTCTAAATTTCCATTTAGAAAAGCTGTCTTTACGTCCATTTGCCAGATCTCATAATCGTGGAAGGCAGCAATGGCAAGAAGGATCCGAATGGATTTCAGCATGGCTACTGGAGAAAAGGTTTCGTCGTAGTCCAAGCCAGGTCTTTGACGAAAACCCTTTGCTACCAGCCTAGCTTTATAGGTCTCAACCTGTCCATCTACACCAATCTTCCTTTTGAAGATCCACTTGCATCCTACGGGTTTTACCCCGTCTGGAGCAATGTCCAACGTCCATACCTTGTTGGTGTACATGGACTCCATTTCGGTCCGCATTGCATCCAGCCATTTCACTGAGTCAACGCTCTGAACGGCCTGCTGGAAGCTAGTAGGCTCATCATAATCTATGATGCAATCCTCTCTATCTCCGTCTATGAGAAAACCGTAGTATCTCTCGGGCGGATGAGACTGCCTACTACTCCTGCGGAGTGGCGCAGGAATGTCCTGTTCTGTTGAACCCTCTGGTTCCACTAAGCTTTCAGTAACAGTCTGTGGTTCTGGAACTTCTTCCAGTTCTATTGTGCTCCCACTTATCTGGGTTTCCAAAAACTCAGTTTCCAAGAAGCGGGCATGCTGAGAAACAAAAACCTTTTGTTCCTCAGCGGAATAGAAAAGATACCCCCTGGAGTTCCTTGGGTATCCCACAAACTTACACTGTACTGAACGTGCCTCAAGCTTGTCCGCATGCTGCTTCTTTACAAAAGCTGGACATCCCCATACCTTGAGATACTTTAGACAGGGTTTCTTCCCAGTCCACATCTCATATGGGGTGGTAGGCACAGTCTTGGTGGGAGCCTTGTTCAAGAGATACGCAGCTGCTTCTAGTGCATATCCCCAGAATGATCGCGGTAACTCAGCGTTACTCATCATGGACCGAACCATATCCAATAGGGTTCGGTTCCGTCTCTCCGATACACCATTATGTTGCGGAGTGTATGGAGGAGTAAGCTGAGAGAGAATACCATTCTCTTTTAAGTAATTCAGGAATTCGGCACTTAAGTATTCTCCACCTCGATCCGATCTTAGAATCTTAATACTTTTGCCGGTCTGTTTCTCTACTTCATTCTTATACTCCTGGAATCTTCCAAAGGCCTCGGACTTATGTTTCATTAAGAAGACATAACCGTACCTTGAGAAGTCATCCGTAAAAGTAATGAAGTAAGAATGTCCGCTTCGGGCATGTGTAGACATTGGACCGCACACGTCACTGTGTACGAGTCCCAAGAGCTCGCTCGCTCTTACTCCTTGTCCAGTAAACGGAGTCTTTGTCATCTTTCCTTTGAGACAAGATTGACAAGTGGCATACGATTGATATTCGAACGTATTCAAATATCCTTCTGTATGTAACTTAGTCAACCTTCTCTCATTGATGTGACCCAATCTACAATGCCATAAGAAAGTCTGATTTAGTTCTGGAGACTTCCTTTTGTGTGTATTCTGGACGTTGAAAATCTGTGGTTGGTTTAACACGTATATACCATTACTCAATGTACCTGACCCAATCAGAACTTGATTAAGGTGAATGTTTACAACATTACTTACAAACGCAAATTCATAACCTTCTTTAGAAACTAAAGATACAGAAATGATATTACAAGTTGCGTTGGGTACAAAAAAGCAATTACGCAAAACCAAAACATGTCCATCTGACATTCCCAGGTGATAGTCCCCCACGGCTTTAGCATCCATGCTAGCTCCGTTTGCAACTCTGAGGGTCATGTCACCCGCCTTCAAAACCCTACGGTTTCTCAACGCCTGCAAAGAATTACAGATATGAGATCCTGATCCGGTATCCAATACCCAGGAAGTAGAGTTTATTGAAAGACAGTTTTCAATAACATACACACCTGAAGCTGAAGCTGCAACCTGCTTCAATTCCTGTGTTCTGGCCTTCCAGGCCCTGCAATCATTCTTCCAGTGTCCTTTCTTATGACAATAGAAGCATTCTTCCTTATCCACAAGCTTCCCCGCTATCTTTGTTGCTTTACCTTTTCCCTTCGTATCCACTTTACTAACACCGCCCCTTGGTTTGGCGGGGGCCTTCTTCTTCTTTCCCTTGGCTTTCGCCTTGGACCTAGAAGAAGATGATCCTCCTACAAACAAAGTGGATGTTTCCCTACCTTTCTGTAGGGTGCCCTCTGCGCTCCTCAGCATGTTGAGGAGCTCTGATAGTTCAACCTCTTTTTCTTGTAGGTTGAAGTTCAGTATAAACTGGGCGTAAGTGGAAGGAAGAGACTGGAGAACTATATCCGTATATAGCTCACTCTCCAATGTGATCCCTAGGTCAGCGAGCTCCTCAATGTAGCCGATCATCTTTAGCACGTGCTCGGCTACTGATGATCCGACGGCCATTCTTGTCGAAAATAACTTTTTCGTCGCTTCGTATCTTGCGATACGTGATTGCTCTCCATACAGTTCTTTTGTATGGAGCAATATGGACTCCATGTCCATATTCTCATGCCTCCTCTGATGTTCGTTGTCCATCGAGGCAAGCATGAGGCATTTGGCCTTCGCGCTATCAATCTCCCAAGTCTTACGGATTTCCTTATCCGCGACGCTGGAAGTTGGACCAGGGACAGGGGGAGCTTTGGTGGTAAGAAGATACCCCAGCTTGTCATAAGTGATTGCTATCTTGACATTCCTGAGCCAATCTTTATAGTTTGGCCCTGTCAGTTTGTTTTTATCTAGGAGTAACTTAAGTCCAGTCATGTTGATTGGTCGCTGTAATTAGGAGAGAGAAGAAGAAACACTCAGCATGATGCTCTTGCAAGTTTAGAGTGGTTTTTAGTTTGTCTAAACAGGATGGCTCCCACTGTTTCTCGAATCCCTCCTCAAACCATAAAGGAAGAATTAGCCGGGATCAATCCCACCGCACAATACTTGCTTAACCGTTCAGCCAGGCCGGTGTCGGTACTTCGAGGGAGGTTTTCCAACGCTTTCGCGAAGTTCCTTAATTAAAGAACCTCTTTTCCCTGGGGGCGTAGCCCCGCTAACACCTTTCTAGGCACCTACTAGGTTTATAGCATTGATCGTTAAGTGAGAAATTTCCCGAGGAGTAGCATATACTCACAGTAGGATCGGGATCCAAATATCATTGCGTGACGAAACTGAAGGAATCCTACCAGAATCATCACACTCCAAATGGTATGCAAATCTAGCAAGTTTCAGTACTTATGAAACTCCCGATGTGGATTTTTGCCCCATGCTCTTATGACCTTGACGAAGGTCAACAAATCATAAGTCACATGTCAAGTTCTGCCCGTCATTATCCAGGTTAATTTGAATCCATCCGTATATACCCTTGACGAAGGTCAACAAGGTAATGCGAATGTCCCAAACCAACGCATCTATCTATGCTACATATGAATACCCAATAGCTACCAATCACTATGCCTTGACGAAGGTCAACAAACACAGCTTGAATACTATTGAATATTCATACGAAACGACGGAGGGCTACGAATGGTTTTGGCAAAACCGTGAACGTAGTGAACTTGATTTGGTCGATGGAACGAGATAGCTTTTAAAAGGAGTGGCTCAAGCTCCGCATTTAAAAGTTGTTTTTGAAAAGAACCGAGTGGTTTTTCGAAAGTGTTCCAACGACTTTAACTTGGTTTATTATCTTGCATTAGTTCTTTTAATGCGTGATATTCTTGCATTAGTTCTTTTAATGCGTCCCATCATTTAATCCTGCCATTGCAGAAAACAACCAAAATATGACGTACGCTTATGCCATTCGCATTCGCCACGGGGCCCCGTCATTACCCGTTAGGTTACTTAACTAACGACAGAGCGGGGGCTGGGCTAGCGCGTCTGTAAAACATAAGCAACGCCTAAATAATATCATATATAGATATACTGCAATGATAAACATTTCAGATCACAGACAAATACATTGGATATACTAGGAATCTGTAATTTGTACGAGCCTGTAACAAAAACAGATCACACGGTCGCGGTGAATAGCCAAAACCCCACCCAAGACCCCTACGGGTGCGGCAAACTACCCGCCAAGTACCCGAAGCATAGCAACCTCCCTCATCTCCATGAGTAGGCCACTCGACACTTCGGCATACCCGGTAGTTTGTGCACCCCTCCATGGGTCTATCCTAGGAGCAAAAACAGTAAAAAGAAATTATACAATGACGGCTACAACCCCGACCCGGTTGTGCGGCCATACAAATAATTATTACATCAATTTACAAATTTACATGAATAGCAAGAAAAGAAAACTCTCGTCTCACAACCCCCGGCTATTCACCCGCGACAATCCAACATATTTATATACACATTCCAGCACATTACAGATCATGTATAACCCCGACCAATCGACTTATAGCGATTGGCCGACGTTCAATACATGCAAACATCACAGATATAACCATCATAGTCAAAGTGCAGTGAAGTTCGGAAAAATACGGAATTATAGGACCCCAAAAGGAAATTTCTTTTCTGGAAAATCTGGGCACATATAATATATATCAAAAATCCCAAAACCAACACAGACACACACTGCACGAAAAACGATGCACAGAGGACTACAACACGCGGCGCTTCCGCGGCGGATACCGGGCTCACGCGGCGGATGGGCGGCGGCTTGGAGGAATTACTGCATCGTTTTTCATGGGTGTTCTCACAAAACCCTGAGCCGAATTTAGGAGTATAAAGTTTTTCATTTTGACCAGAAAAAATTTCAACAGAAACTCAGATTTTGTAAAAGTTTGGTTTTTGGATTTTTCCGGTTCCGAACTTCGTTACACTTCACTACCAAGCTAGTTTAAGTTTAGTTAGGCTCTGATACCACTGTAAGTCCACGTTGCGACCCCCGGTTCTTACGGGGAGGCGGAAACGGTATAAAATCAAAATTTTAACGCAAGAGGCAACATGGACTAAGCTAGGTCGGGATCTTTACCTAAACTAAAACTAGCATACTAAGCTAAAGATATTTAGCTACTCGGATAGAGATGGTTATACCTAGCTTGTCTTGAACTCCTTCGTCTTCAAGCTCCGGTGGTGGTCCGATGGCTCCTTCTCGTCGTCTCCGTACGCCGAAGATAGATCCACTTGAAAGCTCCAACCTTTAGCTCCTTCTTCGTTCTTTGAAGAAACTAGTTCACTTGGTTTGCTAAACCTAGTGAACTAGAATGAGTAGAGATGATTTAGAATGGGATTTTATCTATGGTTCTTGATTCTCAACTCATGAGACAAGAGAACCATAGATCAAGAGAGGGAGCAAGAGGTTGAGGGTGAGAGCAAAAGGAGAGCTCAAGAACAAGAGAGAGAATGAGCAAGAAAGAAATGAGCAACTCTTTTGGCTTTCACCCTCTCATAATCCAAAGTGATCATAACTCATCATATCAAAAAAGTCTTATGTGATGGTTAGAAGCAACCATAAGCTTATCATGTCATGCACTCATTTTACTCAAATGAGCAAGCAAGAAAAAGTCTTTGGCATGAAATGATAACCATGGTTATCATGATGGTCAACTAGTCAAGCCTAGTCAACCGGTCAACAAGTCAACAAAAGTCAACAAGTCACCAAAGTCAACAAGTCAACAAAAGTCAACAAGTCAACAACCATATCACCATAATACTTAATTAATATAATAGTTAATCACATATCATATTCTCATTAGGGTTGAGCATAAAGTCAAAAAGTCAACGGTCAACTGTCAACAACCCTAATGAGAATCCGCTGCCTCTGCCTCCCTGTCAACTGTGCATACACACCCGCATCCGCGTTCCGAGGAACACGAATGCAAACTGGATAAATCCAATCCCATAAGGTACACTAGGATCTGGCTTAAACCAAAGCCCGCTAGTGTAAACTGTCCGGACACTGTACGTGCACAAGTGCACGGATGTGACCGAACCCTGTCGCAAAACCATGCGACCTGTCGCAATACCATGCGACCTCTACTCTTTTGCCTAAAGGCGAAAAGCTTTCTGTGTGGGACTCTAAAGACTCGACACTACGCTGGCAGTGGGTTTAACCACAGACCGCAAGCGGCACTAGCTGTGCGTAACGGTCCCCAGGTAATGCCGACAAGAAGACCGACGAGGCGAAACCCATCTGAACTCCTACTGAGCCTGAGTGTGACATTCTCCGTACAGTCCGGTCTGTTCGTCTGATACATCGCATGGCGGGCCTAGGGGGCGGTAAACGTCAGTCCCCCAATAGCGGTACAAGTCGTGCCGGAGCGAAGCCCAAAACACCCTGAGATAACACTGGAAACCTACCAGTATATCTCGTTTGCCCTGGCCAGGGACTACTCGTGTAATGGCTCTCCTAGACACAGCGCGATGTCAACCCCCAATACCGGGAGAGACGAATCCTGTCTAACCGTCACTGCCTCCAAGTGCTTCGGGACTGCACCCAACCACCACCTGTTTGCACGACTCCTTTGAGCCGTGGTAGGGTAGTGATCAAAGTACAGTGGGAACACACCTGAGGCGAAGTGACAGTGTCAAGTCAGCGGACTAAGCTGTACTCATGTCACCTGGGAACTGATAACTGACGATAGGTATAATACCAACTAGTCAGTTCCCGACGAGTCCTGTCCAGTGTACCCGTAACCTAACGAGCACCCGCATACTATCTCAAGTACGACGTACTGACGGCTGTGGGACAGACCGTCTCCCACACTGGGATGAGAAGCGCATGCGCTGGTCTACTCCGGAGTATCGATGCCCTGTCTCGATAGTCCTGCGACCAGGGACCTGAATAAGGATGTGCTTATAGATTACCCAGCCCCCACTAGTGTGACTGCCATCACAACGCTGGTAATCAAGCAAAGATCCTAAGGGCTCCACTAATGCGTATAAGTGATATACTGAAATAAACACAAGTACACATTGAAGTAGAAACAAACCAAGTAGCATACTACTATTTTGAGCAAGATTGTATATACAAGGTGAATATCCCAAGCATCCATTAAGTAATATACAAACTAGTATGATACAGTAATGGCCTCTAGGGCATATACACTAACATGATCCTGGGATAAGCTTCCCAAAACTCAACACGTCATTCATCGGAAAGTCTATAGGAATACATGATCTCCCACTGCGAACCTAAGTCTGCGACCACCATGGTCGGCATAAGACCTCTGTCCACACAGGACTGTCATCATCCTTACCTGAAACAGCTGGATCATTTCCGAAGTCTCTAGACTAGCTGGGGTCCAAAAATCCTACTACGCAGAGTCAGAAAAACGGACTGGAGATCGACACCACCTAACAAACAAAACTTAAAGGTTGCCAATTGGAATGTCTACTGATAACTACTATCGAAGAAGAGTCCTAACAATGGCGAGTGACGATCCCAGCTGCCGACAACAATAATACGAACGTACAAACATATCCTCCAGAGTCGGTATAGCTCGCTCTCACAAACCCATCATCCTGCGGATGGTAAGATGGAGCTAAAGCTTAACCAGTACCCAAGGCTTCCTGAAGCTTCTGCCCAAAACGGCAAGCGAACAGGGTGCCTTCATTGGATACGACCCTCGAAGGAACTCCGTGCAACACACAAACTTAACAAAGAACAACTGAGCAAACTGAGTATAACCGGACAACAAGCATCCGAATGGAGTCACACCCTGACTAAACCTGGGTTTACGCCACAACGAATATTCATGGAGATCTGCTCCCATTCCCACTTCGGAACGGTTAAAGGTTGCAACTCTCCAGCCGGTCTTAGATGCTCAACCCAAAACACACAACAAAACAAACACCTTGAAACGAAACCTGAAATTTCTCTTTACATTCCTACCCACCCGTAACTATCTCACAAGTCACATCAATGTTGGTGGAACTTGAATGAATACAGAGAATTGACAGATGTGCCAGCTCTAGGATTTCACGTCTCTACCCGATAATATCAGGTACACAAACGCATTCCTAACTTAGCACACCCTTATCACAAATCCAGGACTCCGAATCATTACCCAGCCGAGTATGCTCAAGTATTTCTGACGACGAGCATCGGCGGCAGTGTCTCGCGAAAGCGATTAAGGAAAAGTGGTCGGGCGCGGACATGAGCAGGCTGTCCCCTCAGTAGAGGCGAACTTAAGCTGTGCTCAACGATCGCACAAGAACTGTGAATCTGCAGAAGACTATCTCAACAATCAAAATCCGCTGCAGGAAGATGTACATTAAGCTCTGATAGTCCGTGAAAATCTGACACGACTCTCGAACAAGTAGTGTCTCCGAATCTCCAACGCAAGACCACCGCGGCCATCTCCAGATAGTGAGTGGAATATCCTGCTAGTACTTCCTCCAAATGTAGGGAAGCAAAAGTGATAACTCTATAGTGTCACCTCAGTACACAATCAAACCCCACTCGCGAAACATCACAGTTAAAACAACAAAGTCGCCCGAACCAAAAAGCAAGAAGAACTGGTGCAGTTGTTAACCGAGTCTTCAACTGCTGAAAAACTCCGCACGCATGTCTCAGTCCAAAGAAAGAAACCTCCACTCCGGTCAATTCAGTCGACAGTGCAGCACTACACTAACGATCCTGCACGAAACGGCGGTAGAAACGTGCTAAGCCTAAAATCTGCGGACCTTCGTCCGTACACAAGCCTGGGCTAAAGCTGTACGACCTCGATCTTCCTCGGGACCATACGAAAACCGTCTCCCGTAACTACAAGACCTAGGAGTCAACACAAACAAGCCTGAAGGAACACTCCAAGAATCTAGCAACAGCTGGGGCTCTCCCAATGTCTGAAAAACAAATCCTCAAGTGCTACTCCTGTCCCTCACTACACATTGAATAGACCAGAATGTCGTCAATAACACAACAATAACTGGTCGAGGAACGGCCTGAAGAAATCTGGTGTATCATGTCTACGAATGCTGCTAAGGCATTGGTGAGTCCAATGACACACCAGCACACACAAAGCCCGTAGCACACACAAGGCAGTCTTCGGAATGTCATCACTTCGAACTCGCAACAATGATGACCTGATCCCCACAACTTAGAAAAAGTATCGCACTTAGGAGCCGATCGAAGAAATCGTCAATGCGAGGTAAATGATACCTATCCGCACCGTAAGCCGGTTCAATTGACGATCTATCAATACACAACCTCAACTTCCGTCCTTCTCCTTGACGAACAGAAATAGGAGCTCCTCAAGGCGAAACACACAGACGCACAAACCCCCCAAATAAACAATTCTGCAGCTGATCCTTAAGCTCCCTAAGCTCCGCCGGCTCATCTGGAACAACGTCGGAAAACACTCGCACGATAAGAACCCGGTCCAACAAACCCACTATGGCTCCGGTATGACGAATGAACGCAAAGAATCCTCGACATCCTCTCCTCAAAAGCCGACTAGCGAAAAAGGATGAATTCGAGCTGTGAGAGGCGACACCACTGTCCCCCTGCACAACAAGAACTGACTTGCCGGGAAAACAAACCCTGTCTGTTTTCCTCGCGGTAGTCCACAGACGCCTAGCACGTAACTAACCAGTCCGTGCCCAGGAGAACGTCAAATCCAACATCTCTAGAAGGATCAAGTGACGGATGAATCTCCTAACCGATTGGCATACGACTGAAATACGTGTCGCGCAACAAAAGAATCGCTGACAGGAGTTAACACAACAAACGGTTGATCTAGCTAACACGAATCCCCTCGTCCCAACCTCTGCTACTCCCGCAACGGTCACGAAAGCTGTCTCGACGACTAAGCCTCTGTCTCTGAGCTGATACCCCGGTACGATTCCTCCACGGTTCCGGAACTCCCGAAGTCTCTGGAATACGTGTCTCGTCAACTAGGCTGCATCCACTGGTGCTATGTAAGTGACGGAATACTGTGTGCTGATCGCAAGGAACAACTGGGTAGCAGGGTGACAATCTCCTATCGCTGCGCTCGAATGGCCTCAACCAATGAACTCATCGTCTGGCGCAAGTCCTGCATCTCTGCCACATGCCTAGCGATACTATCTGTCGAAGGCGCATCTGTCTGCACCTGTGCAACTAGCGTGCCATCCTGGTCAGTGCCCGTCTCACCCGAGCCAACTCTGACCTCGGCCCTCGCTGCACCTCACTGAATCCCCATAGTCGTCGTCGGCAAAGGCTATAAATAGGAATAGGATTCGATATGAACACGAAAATCGAATCACAAGGATATGAATCATCAAGAAAGGAATTTCAAGTAATTGTACTTAGGTCACTTTAGGTGGAGTACTGAATCGTGAGTATGCTGCAGACATACATACAGTACATTACTCTGCTTAAGCTACCTACTCCATCATATCAAGGTCATCCTACACTCCGTAAGGTAAAAACCTAGCACTCTGATACCAACTTTGTCACGACCCGAAATTGGCACGTGACGGCCCTAATACTACGCAACGTCTACAGTCGTAACGCAGTAAAAGAAAGCCAAAACCCAGAAATCTAAACCATTAAAATACCAGAAAAGATAAGAAATATTGTTTAAAAGTCTTTGAAATCACAACCCAAATTCTCTAAAAGTCCAACTTTATTTCCTTTAAAATTTTGGCAGCACCTCCTTTGTAAAAGCTAGCCCCAAAAATGGGTACAACATAAATATAAAGTAAATCATCCCCAACGGGAGCAAATCCACGCCCAAAGGCGGAAAACAACCACCACAACAAATATACGACGCCGTAGCGAAGAAATAAAGACAATAGAGAGAAAGCTGTATAAAAGACAACAAATCCATAATTTATACAATATCGTCCTCACCAAGTCACTAAGTCAACGACATAATAGTAGATGGAGAGTACAAGATACAACGAATATACAATACAAGTACAGATAACCACCAAAACCCACCTGAACAAAACAGCACACTGTGAGCCAATGCGGTATCTGTAGCAAAAGAAGATAGATGAATAGCCAGCTTCGACTACTCTGGGGAACACTCTGTAACACCTGTGGCACAACGGGGGTGAGTTGCCAACTCGTGAATAGTAAATAACATATGCAGATAATCGCAAGTATGCACGTAAAGCGTGAATCTAAGATATGCAATTAACAGTAATAACATGTCATATGAATGCAGAATAATGGAAAGTACACTAGCAGGTACAACCAATATATATAAAGCAATAATGATATGACAACAGAATGCAATAATGATGCGATAGGGATATGAGAAAGTAAATGTGCAACAATCATAAAAAGTACACTAAAAGGTACTACTAATACATGAAGCAGTGCACAAACAGATAAAGGTGAGGTATGGAGTGAAGTATGTCATTTCCACGGAATCCTGACATCGTGGTAGGATCACAATCAAGCAAGACAATTTAAATCCCAATTCCTCAAATCAGCCCCCAAATTGGCTCTCATATTATCTAAGTATCACATCTCCTCAATTGCACAATATCAAGTATATCTCATATATCCCGAATGTACAACCTCAAGTATATCTCACATATATCGAATGTACAAAATCAAGTGGATCTCACATATCTCTTATGTACAATATCAAGTATATCTCATATATCTCGAATGTACAACAACAAGTAGATCTCATATATCTCGAATGTACAATATCAAGTAGATCTCACATATCTCGTATGTACCATATCAAATATATCTCACATATCTCGAATGTACGACAGTAAGTAGATCTCACATATCTATCCAGTATCCAAACTCAAATGAATCTCTTATATCCCGAATCAAATCTCCAGCAAAATTCTAACATCCTAAATATAACGACATAAATAAATATGATGAGGTCAATACACATATATTAGCGTCCCATTCCACTAATATTGGTGTAAGGGTATATATAACAGCGGATAAATCCCCTGTTATATATACAAGGAGTAATTAGAAATATCATGAAACCAATGTGCCAAGCATCGACACAGAAATACTGATCTATCATATGCCGTCTCCCAGAATAACATCCTGATAGGTGCGTATCATACGCTATCCCGAAAGCTCGAGTGTCTAGCTCTGACCCTCGCCTCTCGACGTATCCATACATACATGACTCCCGTCGGCATCCACATGATAGCCGCTGAGTCATTGGTCCTGTCACCGGATAGTATGGTTCCCCTAAGCCTCATCGCCTGACACCACGACATCGTTCTTGCTTCGGGATACCTCCGGGCCCCACCATGTACCCGCACACGGACCCCTCCTTTCCTCGCGTGGGGTATACACATCGTAAACGACAAATCTCATGGTGGCTGCTGAAATATCATATCAAGGGAAACCGGGTTTTTCAAATAATGCATAATTTCATGAACTACCACGGTTCCTAAATCCAGAAAACATCATGAAAAATCCATATCTCAATGTGAAAATCCATGAATAAAGTATACGCATCATAAATCTGAAATGCGAGCATATAGAGGAAAAAAGCAATTAACTGTAACAAGTTAATATAATATCATGCGGTTCTTAATCTCTCCAATTCTAAAATAACATCAAGTAAAGGTAAACATGTAGCTATAACCAGATATATGTGCAACATAAAGGTATAGCAAGATATATGTATCTACCTATAAGTAATGATGTAGTATACCCCCTGGGTATTAGAATAGTATGTGCAAGGTATACCTGTAGCTATGACGTAAAGTGTGTATGTACCTATCACTAATGGTACAATACTCTATAGGTATACAGGTAACTAGCATGTAAGTATGTCAGAACATATGTGTAAGCATGTAGGTATACAGATATGCTATAAGTCAATGCGTAAAGAAATATGAATCAAAGTCTCAATGTCCCTAACCAAGCCATATTATATCTATAAGTGGGTTATGCATGACATGGCAATTATTGACGGTGTGTGTAGCATACAATCAGTGCTCGTGCAACATGAATCGTCAATAATATATGCAGTGTCCTACTACTACTAGTCCAGGCACAACTACATCTAAGTAATAGGGTAAAGGCGTAATTCTAACAATAACGTAGAATATGCGATAAGTAATAAAATCTCTAGCCCTGACGCATAACGCCATGCGGGCGATTCCCCTGTAGATGTTAAATCTACTCACCAACGCTCCAAACTAGGTGAATCGTACCACCTGTTTCCCTTGTCGTAGTGTCCGAAGTCCCCGCTTACGAACCTAAAATTTCACAAACACATCACATAAGCATATATTCTACATCGACGAAAAGACATCGAAACGCAAGAATAACGCCCTGAAAATTACACTGCGCGCTTAGCTCATCTAACGCGCACGACATCGGTCAAAAATCCTAACTAGGGTCGCCAAACTACGAAACACCTATTCTAGATTCCGATCGTCCCGATCGCGCATTCAAAACATAATAATAAACGTGGACTCGAAAATAAATAACGTCGCAACGTCAAAAGAAACCCACGCCTAAAAGTTACCGAAATCTAGTAAGCAGTACTTATCTTTATAGCACAAAACTACAACTTTTACCAAAACTATAATTTACAAACATCTTCAATTAGCAAGGTTAAACCATTTAAACCATTTCTATATTTTTTAAAACTTGCTTAATTAAGCTTTAACAAAAACCTAGTAAGCAAAAACCCTTAATTAGACAAAGTAGTAATTAGCAAAAATTAGTATTTTCTACTAGGTTAAGCTTTTCCAATTCACAAATTAACACTTCAATTAAATATTAAACACTTAAATTAAGTTTTAACCTTAACTTGAATTTCTAAAACCATTTCTAGAATTTTGAAACATGAAATTTAAATCTTAAACTAACATCTAATTAAGCTAGCATAAAGATTTAAACTTAAAAATTAGAGATTAGGGGTAGGGTTTTATACCTTCAAGAACACCACTTGATCAAGGATAAAACCAAACTTTAGCCTCCAAAATCCTTACTAGAATGAAGATCCAAGCAACTTTTGTGAAGAAGAAAGAAGGTTTTGGATTTTATTTGAATTTCTATGAATTTGTTTGGATTTTTCATGATTTATTTGTAAAAGAAATGATGAAAAATGAGTGAGGAAGAACAAGGGAAGCAAGGGAGAGAGAGGGACCGGCCATTTGATGAATATTAGGGAATTTGGTGAATCGTAGAATTTTCTAGAAGAAAATAGAATAATAGTATAATAAAACAAAAAACTTATGTTCACACTACTTTTCTTTTTCTTTATCTTTTAAAAAAATAAATCCTTTCACCATAAAAATCTTGATATTTAAAAAATAAGGTTCTAAAATAATTGTAGTGATAATTTCCAAGAATTTCCATTTAGAAGAAATTTCCCGATTTACGTGTATATTTTACCGGCTAAAATAATATTTTATTTGGGAAAAATTCTATCTGAACCAAAACCTCCCAAATACCCCTAAAGTTCGCGCACAAGCTTTATTTTAGCTAAAAAAGGTGCCGGTAAGCTTATACGGACGTTTGATCGAAATCGGGTTAAAACGGGAAAAACCGACAATTTTTCCCTAAAACGGGAAAATTCGCAAAACGAGTTCTGAAACGTTACATGTATCATGATATGAGAGATGTTTACGGGTGGGACGGAATTAAAAGGGACATCGCAGATTTCGTATCGAAATGCCTGACTTGTCAGCAAGTCAAGGCCAAACACCAGAGGCCCGCGGAGGAGCTACAGCCGCTATCCATTCCGGAGTGGAAATTGGAGCAAATTTCGATGGATTTCATTGTGGGTCTACCCAGGACTAGGCGAGGGTATAACTCCATTTGGGTGATCGTGGATCGTTTGACGAAAGCGGCTCACTTTCTTCCAGTGAAGACAACTTTCGGATTTACTCAGTACGCCCAGATTTATATCGACGAGATAGTACGACTGCACGGAGTCCCGACATGTATCGTGTCCGACAGAGGCACCCAGTTCACCAGCCGACTATGGCAGAGACTTCAGGAGGCTTTGGGCACACGCTTGAGTTTCAGTACAGCATTTCATCCGCAGACCGACGGCCAGTCAGAGCGGACGATTCAGACTCTTGAGGATATGCTCCGAGCATGCGTTTTAGACTTTGGTGGTAGCTGGGATCATCATTTACCCTTGGTGGAGTTCTCCTACAACAATAGTTTCCAGGATACTATTCAGATGGCACCTTTCAAGGCTCTGTATGGGAGGAGATGTAGATCGCCCGTCTGCTGGACAGAGCTCAGTGAGAGCAGTATTTTGGGGCCCCAGATCGTACAGGAGACGACCGAGAAGATACAGCTGATTCGAGACAGGATGAGGACTGCTCAGAGCAGGCAGAGATCGTACGCTGATAGGCACCACCGCAGATTAGAGTTCACAGTTGGAGATCACGTTTTTCTGAGGGTCTCCCTGATGAAGGGAGTGATGAGGTTTGGACGGAAAGGGAAGCTTAGCCCCAGATTCATAGGTCCTTTCGAGATCCTCGAATGTGTGGGCGCAGTGGCTTATCGTTTGGCTCTTCCACCCGTCTTCCCAGATGTTCACCCTGAGTTCCACGTGTCGATGCTTCGCAGATACCTATATGACCCATCGCACATGATTCAGCATCAGACCGTTCAGCTAGAGCGTGACCTTTCGTTCACCGAGCAGCCAGTCGTGATATTGGACCGGCAGGTGAAGAAACTTAGATCGAGGGTCTTGCCATCAGTAAAGGTGCTTTGGCGCAGCCCGAGTGGCGAAGAGATCACTTGGGAAGCCGAGGGTGAGATGCGGAACAAGTTCCCTCATCTCTTTGAAGGTATGCGTAGCTTTATATTTTCAAATTCGGGGACGAATTTCTTTTAAGGGGGAGATTGTAACACCCTAGGATGTGTTTAGTGTCTAATTATATTTAAATAAAGGGTTTTTAACAAAAAGTTTACCAAATTGAGTTTAAAATATTTTTCCAAATTTAATAAATATTTTTCTAGAATTTTCCTAGGCTTGCACACACATGTGCATGTAAACTAGGGTTTTAAAATGAGGTAATACCATGATTAGCAACCATGGTGAGTTTAATCATGGGGATCAAGTCTTTTGGGTTTTAATTAAGTTTTTTAATTAGTGGATGGTTTCTTTAATTTGAATTTTCTTTCGGAGTGTTGACTTGGTGAGAATGAGAGAGAGAGAATGCATCATGGCAAAAGCCATGCTTGCATTTAATGATGAGAGAGAAAGGAGGGGTTGACATTGGGAGTTATCATTTCCTCTCACTCTTGTGCTCATTTCTCTCAACCTCACTCTCACACTCACACACCCACACCCTCCACAGCAGCAGAAGCAAGCAGCACAGCAGCAGCAAGCAACACAGCAGCAGCAAGCAGCAGTGAGCAGCAGCAGCAGTGAGAGCAGCAGCAACAACTCCAGCTGCAGCTCCTTCCCTCCACTCCTTCTTCTTCCTCCAACTCCCTAGGGTCAAGTGTGGGGTATACTTCTTGAACTTACCCCCTAGTTTGCTTAATTAGTGTAGCTTAGCTTCGATTAGTGATTATTGGTGCGTTTTAGTGCGATATGTGGTGATTAGTGGGAACCTTGACCAAGTGATGTATGAACTGGTTCTAGTAAGTTGATAGAGTGTTGTTAAAGCCATGTTAACCTAGCTTAGCCCTCAATTGCACTAAAATACCACCAGATCCTAATTTTGATGCAAATTCATCGTTTTTAAGCAAATTTTGACTTTCTGTAAACTGTTATCGACCCAGTGATTTCAGAATAATTTTGAGATGACTGCAGTATAGTAATGAGGTTCTGATCCTATGTGTAGAAGACGACCCCCAAATTCCATACTGAGGCCGCCGTAAAATTAGTTCTGGCCGCAAATTGCGGCCAGATAGGGAGGGAATGGGTTTAGGTTTGGCCCTATATGTGTCTGCTGCTACACTTAGACTCATGGCATGTATAATTTTATTTGATTCTTGCTGTAGAAAAATCTGGAGCTATATACCTATTTCTCGTATTTTAAACCTTCGCGACACGCGTGATACGTGTGTGGGTTTGGGGTTTCTGCGTATCGCGACGCGTCGGGGTAGTTTCAGGCACGTAATCACACGTTTTAGCGTATCGCGCACACGCGCGATTGGGTTGCGACACGGGTTTCTAGTTGACCTTAAATGTCGTGTTTGTATGGTTTTGAACTTATGCGCGATTTTCTGTGGAATTCTAGGTTCACAGGCGAGTGCGACGGACGCCGTGAAGAAAGGAAAACAAGTCATTGGCTATACCTAGCGAGAGACTACGGTGAGTAGATTTAACATCTATGGGGATATCGCCAGCATGGCGTTCTACGTCAGGGCTGATAGGATCTTGTAGTTACATTTCCATACATTGACTGTTCATGGCTACTATTTAGTGCATACCCCATTCCCTGATATATGTATACAAACTAAAATTGATAGAACACCGCACCATTACTAACGGTTCATGTTGCATGAGCACTATCCTGCATGCTACACACACACCGTTAGTAATTGCCATGACACTCACACTGTAGAATTTCCATGATATTCATACTTGATGCATATACCACATCGGATCATTATGTTGTAGCTCATCTTTATATGACTTGACATGATATACATACTTGATGCACATATCACATCACATTGACTTGCATATTGGTTTGGATTACATGTGATTTCTGTATTTGGGAACCGTGGCTATTTCAAATATGTAATCATTTAAAAACCCGGTTCCCTTGATATGATATTTCGGTGCGCCCACCCTATGTTTTCTCAGTGCTAGAGCGATATATATATATATGAGATAAAGTGGGCTGACCCGGACTGACGGATGCCCGATATATGTGAGAGAGAGGGCTGACCCGGACTGACGGATGCCCGATAGATATATGAGAGAGAGGGCTGACCCGGACTGACGGATGCCCGATAGATATATGAGAGAGAGGGCTGACCCGGACTGACGGATGCCCGATAGATATATGAGAGAGGGGGCTGACCCGGACTGACGGATGCCCGATATAGGAAGATTTGTGTGTCGATGCTAGACACGAGTATTTATGATATTTGGGTGCTGATGTTGGGCACTCGTGATTCTCAGTGATGTACTGGATTTGAGGGCCGATGGGAGTGCCGGCGTCTGGGTTATTGGGATTTAGAGTGCATTGATGGACACTGACTACATATTCCACGTTGACATTCCGTGTAGATGTTATACTTTCCATGCTCAGCATTCATTATTGTATCTCATCCTGTAGTTATATTACCTGATATAGCACTTGCATGATTATTGCACATACTGCTTATCACGCATTGGTATCATCTGTTGGCATATGTTAGAGTAGCGCAGTACGTGCATGCTCGCGATTACCTTTATATGTTATCTCTATTCATGAGTTGGCAACTCACCCCCGTTGTGCCACAGTATTTGCAGGTTGCCCATCGGAGTAGTCGCGGCAGGCTGCCTTTTGCATCTTTTGGCTACAGATACCACTGCAGTTGGTACGAGAGCTGTTTTGCTTTTAGGTGGGTTGTGGTATCTGATTACTTTTATTGTACCCCTTTTGTATATAGTATTCTCCATCTACCATATATGTACTGGACTTAGTGACAGTGTGAGGACGATGATGTATATTTCTTTGTATTCTGGTGTCGAGCTCGTGGGAGCCAACTGTTTTTATATGCAGTTTATTATTCTGTGATGTTTATTTATTGCCCATTCTTCGCTACGGCGTCGTATATTACTCTTGTGATGATGGTTTCCGCCGGTGGGCGTGATTGCTTCCGTTTGGGGAATGTTTTGGTTTCATTATATCTCATTTTTACTCATATCCTGTTTTATACCCGATTTCGGGGCTGCTTTTGCAAAGGAAATGCTGCCAAAATTATTTAAATGATAACGTAACTTTAAAAGAACTTATTGAACTATTTAAGGTTTTCTAATTGTCTTAATTAAATGTTTTCAACACTCGCTACTTTTAAATGGTTTGATTTCTGGGTTCGGCTTACTTAGTCGCGTTACGCCTGTAGACATTGCGCGGTTAAGTGCCGGTCATGAGTCGAAACATTCGGGTTGTGACATTGTATTACTATCTTCTTAGTGTTAGACTATTGCTTGTATGTGATACTTGCTTCTTGTTGCCCTAAATTTCTAGATCGATTCATAGATGGTATTGCTTAGCACCCCTAAATTTTTGTTATAGCATGTTTGATGCAATCCAAACCCTAGGCATGGTGCTAAGAAATCCCTACAGCTACAAGTTACTATAATGTTCTAGCTTGGCTCTGATACCATGAAAGTCGACCGTAGCACCACCAGGAGGTTCTAGAAGCATCAAGCATGCCAAATTTTAAATTTTATTAGGTGCTAAGTTATACTAACAAGATCTTTACTAGATTATTAGGGTTTGTCTTTGTGATGTGATGAACTAAAGAGAAGAAAAGAGCATACAACCTTTGTAGTTCGAGTCCTTCACTTCACATGCTCCGTGTAGTAGTCCCGCGACTCCACTAGGCTCCACTTGAGGCTTTGGACGAGCTTCCTCCGATGACCTTCGTGCCGAAGATGATCCACGCGAAGTCCCTCCACCTCAACCTACCTCTACACTAAACTCTTTAGCGTAATAAACACGCTACACTCGATCGCTAGTCAAGTGTAGGATGGTGAAGTAGGGGATGTAAAAAGCTCACAAGTTTGTGTTCAAGCTTCATGGTTCACATCACTTGTGAGGGTTGAAGCTTGAACTATAGCAATTGAGGAAGAAGAAGAAGAAGCTAGAGAGCAACCATGGGAGCAACTCAAGAAAAATGGCTAAGTGTTGAGAATGAGCTAAGAATGAATGGCAACTCTTGACCCCCACTCATTCAAGCATGTAATTTTGCAATATAAAATTGCAACCATGCTTGAATAGTGAATCAAGATGAATAAACAAAAATAAATCACATGCTTGCAACAATGCTCTCATTTTCCACCTCATTTCTATTTTTCTCAAAAATAGAAACCATGCCATGCTTCATTATTATATATATATATATATATCATATATATTAATATATATATATATATATATATATATATTATGAAGAATAATTAGTGAGCTAATGATATTAGTTAAGATATAATTATATCATATATAATATATATCACATATTAAATCAACACTTGATTTAATAATCCGGTTATATCACATATGACCGACTAATATCATTTATCTGTATATCACATTATCAAATCAGCACTTGATTCGACAATCTGGTTATATCACATATAACCGAACCGATAACAAATAACTGCCAGATTACAATACAGTATCACATACAAGTATTTAATCAGGCCCACACACATATCACATATGTGTCCTACTTCGTTTCGCTTGAACCAGGGAACTTCTGTGTGGGACTCTAAAGACTCGGCAATACGCCAGCAGTAAGTGATGATCACATCAGTCACCTACAAGTCGTCAGCGGTACTAACTGGATGTAACGGCTACCCGGGTATTGAGCGATATGAAGATCAACAGGCAAGCTTGTCCATAGTCTCCATTAAGCCTATCATTAACACTACCGTACAGTCCGGTCTCTTCGTCTGATATGTCGCATATCATGTCTAGGGGTGGTAAACGTCAGACCCCAGTAACGTGATAAGTCATGCCGATGTCTGGCCTATAACGGTTCGAGAAACTACTGATAACACTTATCAGTAAATCTCATAAGCAGCCCTAGCCAGGGACTTCCAGTTATAGCCAATCGAGCATAGCGCAACATCAACCCCCAATACCGGGAGAGACGAAACCCCTCCTATCGCTCATTGCCTCCATGCGACTCGGAACTGTACCCAAAATCCACATGTTTGCACGCCTCCTTTGAGCGTGGTAGTAAGGAAATCAAAGCAAAGTGGGAGCCGCACAAGAATCTATGACGATCTCGGGTCTACAGACTAACATGTACCAGTGTCACCAAAGGACTTCTATCTGACAATAGGTATACTACCACATAGGAGTCCTCGGCGAGTCCTATTCGGTGTACCCATTCTCCAATGAGCACCTGTGTACAATCTTTGATGTCACACACCAATGGTTGTGGGATCAACCATCGCCCTCTAAGGGACAAGAAACGTACTACACACTAGTCTACTCTGGAATATCGATGCCCTAGTCTCGATATTCTCTCGACTAGGAACTGATTAAAGGATGTACTTTTGGACCACCCTGACCCCACTAGTATGATCTCATCATAATCCTGGTAGTCAAGTACATATCCTAAGGGCTTTATCAACATGTAAGAGATAGACAGTATAAATACCAGTCTACATGTTAAGATAAAGGTAACCTGATAGCATACTATCATGTCAAGCAAGAAAGTCCTCTATATATATGTCTAAGCATCCACTATATCATTAATAATGGCCTCTAGGGCATACATATTCCTAACAATTGCATACCTTCTATGAGATAGTTGGATCCCGATACCCACTGTGAGTAAGAGTTACTCCTGGGAGAGTTTTCCACTTTACAATTAGCTACTCCAGTAGATGTCTAAGAAAGTTGTTAACGGGGTTATGCCCCTGCGGAAACGAGATTATTTAATTAGTTCCATGCGAAAGCATGGGGAGACTCCCGCGAAGTACCAATACCTGCCTGGCTGACTGATTGGCGAACTTGTATGGTGCAATCCCAGCTAATCTTACCTTTTATGGTTTGAAGGAAGATTTGATAAAAACAGTGGGAGCTATCCTGATTAAATAAGATAATAACCAATCTAATCTTGCAAAGAGCACACGCTAAAGCATTTCCTTCTCTCTCTCTCCAGGTAGCGACCATGACACGACTTAATCAAGATAATAATATGGATGTAATGACCGAACCTGCTTATTATACTGAACCGGGGAATGTTGGTTCCGCTCATTCTTATGATTGTCATAAGTCTGAGCAGGGAATAGGGGAATACCCGGATTCCCACTCCACCTGAACGAAGAAGGAGCATGATGATGCATCTTTTTCGGGTGTGTTCATTACCGAGATCTGTAAGTCGATGTACAACACCCCACGACTTGCGGGGAGGCGGAATAATGAAAAACGATCTTGTTTAAAGCGTAAACATCGACTAACCGAGAATCTTTGCTAAAACAATAACTAACAAGAAACCATAGAAGAGTTAACTACTATGATAAGTGATTATACCTAAAGAACCGTGTCCTTCGTCTTGTCGTTCTCCACGTCCTCTCCGGCCTTCTCTATGTAGTAGATGATCCACCCGAGAGCTTAACTTCAAGCTTCACCTCTAACTTGAGGTAACTAGGTTTCTTAAATCGCTAATCTAAGTAAGCTAGGTGATATAGAGAATGGTTAAGGATTAAGTAGTCTATTCGAATCCATGGTCTCAACACATGAGAGGGGAGGATTAGGGTTTGAAGAGGGAGAGCTTGAGGAGAGAGAAAGTGAGCAAGAGAATGAGATGAGATAATGATCTATCATAATATATATCAAGCATTATCATTTATCCAATAAAAGAAAATAAAGGATTAATAATCATGCTTCATAAATACAAGAGGGTGATTCATCTCCATGAGTCATTAAGCATTTATGATGCATTAATGACATGGATGATCACTCAAATGACTCACTAATCTCATTTAATGCATATGCCACCTTAACCCCCAAGTCACCATCTTCTAAAAGCTTCTCACGTAATTACGAGAATGCCCCTCCTATCCGTGAAAACATGGAAAAACTTTAGACTGTATAAATCCAATAACCGGATACTAGAAACTGGCTTAAACCAAAGACGGCTAGTAAAACCTGTCCGGATGTCGTACGTGCTTAAACACACGTATGCGTCCAAACCCTTATCGTAAAACCATACGACCTCTATATCGTTTCGCCTGGAGTAGGGAAACTCTCTGTGTGGGACTCTAGAGACTCGACTACTACGCTGGCAGTGGGTTTAACCACAGACCGCAAGCGGCACTAGCTGTACATAACGGTCCCCAGGTAGATGTCAATAAGAAGGCCGATGAGGAAACCCATCCGAACTCCTACTGAGTCTGATGTGACAATCTCCGTACAGTCCGGTCTGTTCGTCTAAGACTATCGCATATCGGGCCTAGGGGCGGCAAGCGTCAGTCCCCTAATAGCGGTATAAGTCATGTCGGAGTGAAGCTCATTACACCCTGAGAAACTACTGGAACCTACCAGCAAATCTCGCTTGCCCTGGCCAGGGACTTTACGTAATGGCTCTCTGACACAGCGCGATATCAACCCCCAATACCGGGAGAAACGAATCCTGTCTAACCGCCACTGCCTCCAAGTTCTTGGGACTGCACCCAACTGCTACCTGTTTGCACGACTTCTTTGAGCCATGGTAGGGTAGCAATCTAAGAACAGTGGGACACACTCGAGGCGAAGTAGCAGTGTCAAGTCTGCGGACTATGCTGTACTCATGTCACCTGGGAACTGTTAACTGACGACTGGTATAAAACCAACCAACAGTTCCCTGTGAGTCATGTCCGGTGTACTCGTAACCTAATGAGCACCTGCATACTATCTCCAGTATGACGTACTAACGGCTGTGGGACAGACCATCTCCCCAACTGGGATGAGAAGCGTACACACTAGTCTACTCCGGAGTATCGATGCCCTGTCTCGATAATCGTACGACTAGGGACCTGTATAAGGATGTGCTTGTAGACTACCCAGCCCCCACTAGTGTGACTGTCATCACAACGCTAGAAGTCAAGCAAGATCCTAAGAGCTCTATCAATACGTATACTCACATATTAAGATAGAAAAAACCAAGTAGCATACTACCATGTTTAGCAAGACTGTTATATACATGTGAATATCCCAAGCTTCCATTAAGTAATATACAAACTAGTATGATACAGTAATGGCCCCTAGGGCAAATACACTAACAATCTCCCACTTGCACTAGGGCCATGTACTGGCAAATCGAAGACCGATGATCTCGAGTAGCCTCTCGAACTGAATCTGAGGTAGGGCCTTTGTGAATGGATCAGCAATGTTCTCTTCAGTAACAACTCTCCGAACCTCGATCTCCTGACGATCAATGATCTCCCTTATCAGGTGATACCGCCTTAAGATGTGTTTGGACTTCTGATGGAACCTTGGTTACTTTGTTAAAGCTATAGCTCCGTTGTTATCGCAATACAGAGGTATTGGATCAACAACGGTAGGAACCACCTGAAGTTCTGTTAGGAACTTCTTCATCCAGACCGCTTCTTTTGCGGTATCGCAAGCAGCAATATACTCCGCTTCCATCGTCGAGTCAGCAACGGTGTGTTGCTTGGAACTCTTCCAGCACACCGCCCCTCCATTGTGGGCAAAGACATAACCTGACATGGACTTGGAATCGTCCTTATCACTCTGGAAGCCAGAATCAGCATAGGCCTCCATCCTGAGGTCTTTTCCGCTGTAAACTAAGAACATCTCCTTAGTCTTCCTCAGGTACTTGAGAATGTTCTTTACAGCTATCCAGTGCTTCTCCCCTGGGTCTGACTGATACTGGCTTACCACGCTCAGTGCGTAAGCTACATCTGGTCTGGTGCACAACATCGCATACATTATAGAGCCTACCGCAGAAGCGTAGGGTATAATAGACATGTGTTCCCTTTCCAAATCAGTCTTGGGAGATATCTCTTTGGATAGGGTGATTCCGTGACAAGCCGGTAGATTACCGTGCTTAGAATCTTCCATACTGAATCTTTTCAGTACAGTGTCGATATACCTGGACTGGGAAAGTCCCAACATCCTCTTGGATCTATCACGATAGATCCGGATCCCAGAATGTAAGAGGCATCACCCAGGTCTTTCATGGAGAACCTGTGTGACAAGAATCCTTTGACAGATTGTAGCATAGGAATGTCATTTCCTATCAATAGAATGTCATCCACGTACAAGACAAGGAATACGACAGTTCTTGCTACAAATTTACTATATATGCACGGTTCATCTGGATTTTTGATAAAGTCATATTCTTTGACTGTTTCATCAAAACAGATGTTCCAACTCCACGATGCCTGCTTTAGTCCATAAATGGATTTAAGCAACTTGCATACTTTCCCGCTGCTCCCACTCTGATTGAAACCCTCTGGCTGATCCATATAGACGCACTCTTCTAAATTTCCATTCAGAAAAGCCGTCTTTACGTCCATCTGCCAGATTTCATAATCATGGAAGGCAGCAATAGCAAGAAGGACCCGAATGGATTTGAGCATAGCCACTGGAGAAAAAGTTTCGTCATAGTCCAAACCAGGTCTTTGACGAAAACCCTTTGCAACAAGTCTAGACTTATAGGTTTCCATCTGTCCATCTACACCAATCTTTTTCTTGAAGATCCATTTGCATCCTATGGGTTTTACCCCATCTGGAGCAAAGTCCAAAGTCCATACTTTGTTGGTGTACATGGACTCCATTTCGGTCCGCATTGCATCTAGCCATCGTACCGAGTCGCCGCTCTGGATGGCCTGCTGGAAGCCAGTAGGTTCATCATCATCTATGATGCAATCCTCTATATCCCCATCTATGAGAAAACCGTAGTATCTCTCAATTGGATGAGACGGCCTACTACTCCTGCGGAGGGGTGAGGAAATGTCCTGTTCTTCTTGAACTACTTGTTCTACCAAACTTTCAGTATTAGTTTGTGGTTCTGGAATTTCTTCCAGTTCTATTTCGCTCCCACTTGTTTCCTTTTCTAAAAACTGATGTTCTAGAAAATGGGCATTACGAGAAACAAATACCTTTTGTTCCTCTGCGTAATAGAATAGATATCCCCTGGAGTTCTTTAGATATCCCACAAGCTTACACTTTACTGATCGTGCCTCGAGCATGTCCATATGCTGCTTTTTAACAAAAGCTGGACATCCCCAAATCTTTATATACTGAAGATGGGGTTTCTTCCCACTCCACATCTGATATGGGGTGGTAGGCACAGTCTTAGTAGGTACCATGTTCAAAAGATATGCCGCTGATTCTAGCGCATAACCCCAAAAAGATCGCGGCAACTCAGCATTACTTATCATGGAACGTACCATATCCAATAGGGTTCGATTCCGTCTCTCCGATACATTGTTATGCTGTGGAGTGTATGGAGGAGTAAGCTGAGAGAGAATTCCTTTCTCTTTTAGGTAACCTAGGAACTCGGCACTCAAGTATTCACCACCTCGATCAAATCTTAGTGTCTTGATACTTTTGCCGGTTTGGTTTTCTACTTCATTCTAATACTCTTGGAATTTCTCAAAAGCCTCGTATTTATGTTTCATCAGATAAATGAATCCGTACCTTGAGTAATCATCCGTGAAAGTAATGAAATAGGAAAAACCACCTCTTGCATGTGTAGACATTGGACCACATGCATCGCTGTGTATGAGTCCTAAGAGCTCGCTCGCTCTTATTCCATGTCCAGTAAATGGAGTCTTTGTCATCTTTCCATTGAGACAAGATTGACAAGTGGCATAAGTTTGATATTCGAACGAGTCCAAATATCCTTCTCTATGTAACTTAGTCAACCTTCTCTCATTGATGTGACCCAGTCTACAATGCCATAAAAAAGATTTATTTAAATGTGGAGACTTTCTTTTTAGTGTGTTCTGAACATTGAAAATTTGGAGTTGGTTTAACACATATATACCGTTATCCAGTGTACCGGACCCAATCAAACTATAATTAAGGTGGATGTTAACAACATCACTTACAAACGTGAAATCATAACCTTTATTTGATAACAAAGAAACAGATATGATATTACACGTTAAGCTGGGTACACAAAAACATTTATGTAAAACCAAAATGTGTCCACTCGTCAATCCCAGGTGATAATCCCCTACGGACACAGCTCCCACGCTCGCTCCGTTAGCAACCATCAGGGTCATATCACCATCCTTCAGCACTCTACGGTTTCTCAGTGCCTGTAATGAATTGCAAATATGAGATCCTGACCCGGTATCAAATACCCAGGAAGTAGAGTTGATTGACAGACAATTCTCAATTACAAACACACCTGAAGTCGAAGCCACGGCTTGCTTCGGTTCCTGGTTCTTGGCGTTCCACGCCTTGCAATCCTTCTTCCAGTGCCCTTTCCTATGACAATGGAAGCACTCATCCTAGCGGTACTGCAAACTTTTTCTTTCCCTTCCCTCCCACCTTACTTACACCTCCTCTAGGTTTGGTGGCGGCCTTCTTTTTCCTTCCTTTGGCCCTAGCCTTGGACCCGGAAGAAGAAGCACCGCTAACAAACATAGTGGGTGTTTCCCTTGCCTTCTGCAAGGTTCCCTCTGCACTCATTAACATGTTCAGGAGTTCCGTAAGTTCAGCTTCTTTTCTTTGAATGTTGAAGTTCAGAATAAACTGGGCGTAGGTGGAAGGAAGGGACTGGAGAATTAGGTCTGTATAGAGCTCATTATCCAAAGTCATCCCAAGGTCTGCGAGCTCTTCTATGTAGCCAATCATCTTTAGGACATGTTCTCCTACCGATGATCCGACAGCCAACCTCGCTCGAAAAAAGTTCTTAAAGGTCTCGTATCTTGCTATACGAGATTGCTCTCCATAAAGTTCCTTTGTATGGAGAAATATGGCATCTAGTTCCATATCCTCGTGCCTCCTCTGATGTTCATTGTTCATCGAGGCAAGCACGATTCACTTGGCTTTCGCGCAATCAAAATCCCAGGTTTTACGGATTTCCTTATCCGCATTACTGGATTTGGGACCAGGGACAGCAGGTGTCTTAGCGGTGAGGACGTACCCCAATTTGTCATAGGTCAAAGCCATTTTGACATTCCGCAGCCAATCTTTATAGTTTGGCCCTGTCAGTATATTTTCTCTAAAAGTAACTTAAGTCCAGTCATTTTCAGGGTCGCTGCAATTAGGAGAGAGAGAAGAAAACTCTTTAGCATTATGCTTTTGCATGTTTACTGTGGTTTTTAATTTATCTAAACTGGATGGCTCCCACTGTTTCTCGAATCCTTCCTCAAACCATAAAAGAAGAATTAGCCAGGACTATTCTCACTGTACAATACTTGCTTAACCGTTCAGCCAGGCTGGTGTCGGTACTTCGAGGGAGGTTTTCCAACGCTTTCGCGAAGTTCCTTAATTAAATAAGCTCTTTTCTCTAGGGGCATAACCCCGCTGACACCTTTCTTGACACCTACTTTGGTTTATAGCATTGATCGTTAAGTGACGAATATCCTGACGAGTAGCATATACTCACAGTAGGATCGGGATCCAAATATCATCGTATGATAATGTTGAAGGAATCCTACCAACATTCATCAAACTCCAAATGGTATGCAACTCTTTGCAAATTTCAGTTTCTTTAGAAATTCTCGATATATATTTTTGCCCCATGCTCTTATGACCTTGGCGTTATGTCAAAATGTCATAAGTCACATGTCAAGTTCTACCTATCATTATCTTGTTAATTTGAGCCCATCCGTACATATCCATGACGTTCGGCCAAAATGATAATACGACTGTCCCAAACTAACTCATCTATCTATGCGACAAATGAATACCCAGCAGCTACCAAATACTATGCCTTGGCGTTAGGTCAAAATACATAGCTTGAATACTACTGAATACCCAAATGAAATGACGGAGGGCTACGATGTTAGTTGTATGTATGCCCTAGAGGCCAGTATTGTACAGATGATGTATATTATATTGGATGCTTGGACATATATAGAGATGACTTTCTTGCTCGATATGATAGTATGCTATCTGGTTACTCTTTATCTTAACATGTACACTAGTCTCTTTATACTGTCTTATAGTTACATGTTGGTAAAGCCCTTAGGATATGTACTTGACTACCTGGACTGTGATGCAAATCATACTAGTGGGGACATGGTAGTCCATAAGTACATCCTTCAAGGTCCCTAGTCGTGGGTGTATCGAGACGGGGCATCGATATACCAGAGTAGACTAGCGTATACGCTTCTCGACCCATGAGATGGGCGATGGATGATCCCACATCCATTAGTGTTTGACATCAGAGATGGTATACGGGTGCTCAGTGGAGACTGGGTGCACTGGACGGACTCGCCGAGAACTCCTAGATGGTATTATACCTCACGTCAGATGGCAGTTCTCAGGTGACACTTGTACAGGTTAGTCTGTAGACCCGAGATCGTCATAGAGTCTTGTGTGATTCCCACTGTGCTTTGATCTCCACCTTACCACGTCCATGAGGGCATGCAAAACGGTGGTCTTTGGGTACAGTCCCGAGTCACATGGAGGCAATGAGCGATAGGAGGGGTTTCGTCTCTCCCGGTATTGGGAGTTGATGTTGCGCTGTGCTCGATTGGCCGTAACAGGGAAGTCCCTGGCCAGGGCTGATCAGAGATTTGCTGGTAAGTGTTACCAGTAGTTTCTCGACCCGTTATGAGCCTCACATCGGCACGACTTATCGGTTATTGGGGTCTGACGTTTACCACCCCTAGACTTGATATGCGACGTATCAGACGAACAGACCGGACTGTACGGTAAGTGTTACTGGTTGGATTCACAGGAGTGTGAGCGGACTAGCTCGTCGATCTTTTGATCGCTCAATACCCGGATGGCCGTTACGTTTAGCAGACCGCTTGCGGCTTGTGGGTGCTTGATATGATCATCATCTGCTACCGGCGTATTGACGAGTCTTTAGAGTCCTACACAGAGGTTTCCTGGTTCAAGCGAAACGAAATAGGAGCGCATATGAGATATGTGCAGGCCCGAGAAAAATGCGTGTATGTGATACCGCATTTCATTCTCGCGATATATGTTTCGATTGGTTATATTCGATATGACCTAGTTATCGAATCATTGATTCGATAAATCGATACATTGGATTCTAGTCGGTTATGTGCGACATGACCGGATCATTGAATCAAATGTTGATTTAATAATTTGATGCATAATTATATATTTGATATATTGCATTGCATTAACTAGTATTGGTTCACTTTAAATGGATTTTCTCACTTGATGTACATGTTGTATATGTGATATACTTTTGTGCACATCTTTGTATCATGTTTGATGAAACTTGCTCATTAGGTTAAGTGTGAAGTATTAAACCATGGTTAAGAGATGATTAGGGTTTTGCCTTTTTATTTATTTATTTGTTTATTTATTTAGAAAAGGTTTAGATGAGAATGGTGGCTTTTTTTGTTTTAAGTTGAAGCTTCATGAAGCTTTGACTTTTGTAACCATCCTTATCTTCATGCTTAACCCTAACCCATCCAAGTGACCATGGTTTATTCTCTACACTTAACCTAGGTTAGAACATGATAAGTATTTGATTTTATTATTCTTTTTCAAGATACTTATCATAATCTATTTGCTTCTTCATCTTCATCTTCAAGAGAAAAGCTTGATGCCATCAATGGCAACTTGAGTAAAAGTGAGTGAAATCCAATTCTAAAGTGAACCCACCTCCTATTTCTTCACCCTCTACCTCTTGCCAAGTTGTTTTGGGTGTTTTCTTCACAAGTTTCACAACTTTGTGAAGTCGGAGCTTGAACTTGTGATGCCTCGACGTAGATCGTCTTTGACACGAAGCCGACGACCTTGCTCGCCCGTTTTTCCGATGAAACCGACGAATGAGTCAGGGATTCGTGATGGACAGCGAGAGCACACCCACGTGGAGCTAAGGAAGTGGGGAACCGGATCTACAAAGGTTGTAGCATCTAACTTTTAGTTAAGTAGTTAACTAGTTTACCGTTTCGCCTAGAAATCTAACCGACGATCCGTATTAGGGTTTCTCGGCACCCATAAAAATTTAAATTGGCATGTTCGATGCCTTGTGAGACCTCTATAGTGTGCCTAGGAACCCTACATACGAATGGTTTTGGCGAAACCGTGAACTTAGTGAACTTGATATGACCGAAGGAACCTGATAGCTTTTAAAAGGAGTGGTTAAAGCTCCGCAATTTTAAAAAATATCATCTGTTTTAAAATAACCGAGTGGTTTCTTTTAAATTGTTCCAACGATTCATCTTTTGGTTTATTTTTCTTTGCATTATAAATAATGTGTCCCATCATTAACCTATCATTGCAGAAAACAACGAAAATACAACGTCCTCTTATGCCATCCGCATTCGCTACGGGGTCCCGTCATCACCCGTTAGGTTACTTAACTAACGGCAGAGCGGGGGCTGGGCTAGCGTGGGTGTAAAACATAAGTGACGTCTAAATAGCTATCATATATAGATATTGTACATTCGTCAGACGCAATAATAGGCATTCCAGATCTCATATGAACTCTATTGGATTTGCAAACAATCCGCGTTTGTTTAGAGCCTGCAACAAAAGAAGGATTAACAGTTGTGATGAATAGTCATTACCCCACCCTAGACCCCTACGGGTACGGCAAACTACCCGCCAAATACCCGAAGTGAAGCGGTCTCCCTCAACAAAGTGAGTAGGCCACTAAACACTTCGAAGTACCCGGTAGTTTGTGCACCCCATCTTGGGTCTATCCTAGGAGCAAAAACAGTAAAATAAAATAATACAACGGTGGCTACAACCGCAACCTGGATGTGCCCCGCAAAATAATATTACAACATATTACAATAACATTGAATGAATGAATATAACAACCCATCTCAAACCCCGGCTAAACATCACAACAGTCCAATACAGTTCACAACCACAAACAGTAAAAACCATTACAGAAATGTGCAACCCCCTGCCAACCGACATACTAGCAGTTAGGGGAGGTTTACGAACACATTATACAAACACAGATATAATCAAATTAGTAAACTTCGTATAATTTCGATCGAGCAAACATATCAGATTCTACTCCCAAAACTTCTCTGTGCACCTGAGACTTGAGCAGAAAACAAACATACCAGAAAGTACAAAAATATCACAGAAGAGTTACTGGTGGAAACTGGGTTGAATCGGCCCCAACTCGGCCGCGGATCCGCGGAGGATCGGTGGGATCGGCCGCGGTTCTGCGGCTGTATGGCCGATTCAGGAACCCATTTTTCACCAATGTTCTAACAATTCTCTGTAGGTTATACTGCAGCAACCTGAAAAATTTTTAGAGCCTGTTTTAAAATCGACAGAAACTTGTGATATCGATGTCGTTTTCTGGTTCGTTTTGCGTTCGAAATTCATACGACTTTGCTAATGAGTTAATTATTGTTTAGCGAGGCTCTGATACCACTGTAAGTCGATGTACAACACCCAACGACTTGCGGGGAGGCGGAATAATGAAAACGATCTTGTTTAAAGCGTAAACATCGACTAACAGAGAATATTTGCTAAAAAAAATAACTAACAAGAAACCATAGAAGAGTTAACTACTATGATAAGTAATTATACCTAAACAACCGTGTCCTTCGTCTTGTCGTTCTCTACATCCTCTCCGGCCTTCTCTATGTAGTAGATGATCCACCCGAGAGCTTAACTTCAAGCTTCACCTCTAACTTGAGGTAACTAGGTTTCTTAAATCGCTAATCTAAGTAACCTAGGTGATATAGAGAATGGTTAAGGATTAAGTAGTCTATTCTAATCCTTGGTCTCAACACATGAGAGGGGAGGATTAGGGTTTGAAGAGGGAGAGCTTGAGGAGAAAGAAAGTGAGCAAGAGAATGAGATGAGATAATGATCTATCATAATATATATCAAGCATTATCATTTATCCAATAAAAGAAAATAAAGGATTAATAATCATGCTTCATAAATACAAGAGGGTGATTCATTTCCATGAGTCATTAAGAATTTATGATGCATTAATGACATGGATGAATCACTCAAATGACTCACTAATCTCATTTAATGCATATGCCACCTTAACCCCTAAGTCACCATCTTCTAGAAGCTTCTCGCGTAATTACGAGAACGCCCCTCCTATCCGTGAAAACACGGAAAAACTTTAGACAGTACAAATCCAATAACCGGATACTAGAAACTGGCTTAAACCAAAGCCGGCTAGTAAAAACTGTCTGGATGTCGTACGTGCGTAAACACACGTATGCGTCCGAACCCTTGTCGTAAAACAATACGACCTCTATATCGTTTCGCCTGGAATAGGGAAACTCTCTGTGTGGGACTCTAGAGACTCGACTACTACGCTGGCAGTGGGTTTAACCACAGACCGCAAGCGGCACTAGCTGTACATAACGGTCCCCAGGTAGATGTCGATAAGAAGGCCGATGAGGAAACCCATCCGAACTCCTACTGAGTCTGATGTGACAATCTCCGTACAGTCCGGTATGTTCTTCTAAGACTATCGCATATCGGGCCTAGGGGTAGCAAGCGTCAGTCCCCTAATAGCGGTATAAGTCGTGTCGAAGTGAAGCCCATTACACCCTGAGAAACTACTGGAACCTACCGGCAAATCTCGCTTGCCCTGGCCAGGGACTTTGCGTAATGGCTCTCTGACACAGCGCGATATCAACCCCCAATACCGGGAGAGACGAATCCTGTCTAACCGCCACTGCCTCCAAGTGCTCGGGACTGCACCCAACTGCTACCTGTTTGCACGACTCCTTTGAGCCGTGGTAGAGTAGCAATCTAAGAACAGTGGGACACACTTGAGGCGAAGTAGCAGTGTCAAGTCTGCGGACTATGCTGTACTCATGTCACCTGGGAACTATTAACTGACGACTGGTATAAAACCAACCAACAGTTCCCTGTGAGTCCTGTCCGGTGTACTCGTAACCTAACGAGCACCTGCATACTATCTCCAGTACGACGTACTGACGGCTGTGGGACCGACCATCTCCCCAACTGGGATGAGAAGCGTACACACTAGTCTACTCCGGAGTATCGATGCCCTGTCTCGATAATCCTACGACTAGGGACCTGTATAAGGATGTGGTTGTAGACTACCCAGCCCCCACTAGTGTGACTGCCATCACAACGCTGGTAGTCAAGCAAGATCCTAAGAGCTCTATCAATACGTATACTCACATATTAAGATAGAAAAAACCAAGTAGCATACTACCATGTTTAGCAAGACTTTTATATACATGTGAATATCCCAAGCTTCCATTAAGTAATATACAAACTAGTATGATACAATAATGGCCCCTAGGGAATATACACTAACAATATCTGTTTCTCAGTTTGCTCTACGTCCTGGGTATTGGATACAGGATCAGGATCATACGTTTGTAATTTGTCACATGGGCTAAGAAAAGGTAGAGAACTGGGAAAGGGTGATATGTCTCTAAAAGTAGGGAATGGAGCAATTGTTGTAGCCAAAGTAGTTGGCGAATATCACCTAGTATTACCAAATGGTAATACGTTGATTCTGAACAACTGTTATTACGTACCAAATATGATGTGCAATATTATATAAGTTTCTTTATTGCATAAAGAAGGATATATTTTTGTATTGGAGGATAATATTATGAACATTTTCCTAAATCAAGTGTTGATTAGGTTTGGTACGTGGTGTAATGGTATATACGTACTAAATCAAACTACAGTTCTAAACATACATAACACACACAAGAGGAAAAGTTCATAAATGAACGAAGCCTTCTTGTGTCATTGTAGACTAGTCCATATCAATGCGACAAGACTAGCTAAGTTACATAAAGATGGATACATCTTATGAAACTTCTGAGTCATGTCTCAAAGGCAAGATGACTAAAACTCTGTTTACAAGACACAGAGAAAGAGCTACTGAACTCTTGGGACTGATATATAGTGATGTATGCGGTCCTATGTCTACACATGCCAGGAATGGTTCCTCGTACTTCAATACATTCACCGATGATCTCTCAAGATACAGACTTGTGTTCCTGATGAAACACAAATTTGAATCTTTTGAGAAATTCAAGGAATATAAGTACGAAGTAGAAAACCAAACGGGTAATAGTATTAAAATCCTACGATATGATCGGGGAGGAGAATACTTAAGCACGGAATTTCGAGACTATTTAAAAGAGAATGGGATTCTCTCTCAGCTTACTCCTCCATATACACCACAGCACAACGGAGTATCGGAGCAGAGGAATCGCATATATGGTGCGCTCTATGATGAGTAATGCTGAGTTACCTATTTCTTTTGGCGGTTATGCGCTTGAGACAAGCGCATACCTATTGAATCAAGTTCCATCAAAATCAGTGCCTAAAACACCATATGAGATATGGAGTGGAAAGAGACCATATCTTAAACGAGTTATGATATAGGGTTGTCCAGCCTATGTTAAAATACAGAATTCGGAAAAACTCGAGGCACGATCGGTTCTTTGCAAGTTTGTAGGATATCCTAAAAATTCACATGGATATATCTTCTACCATACCGAGGAACAAAGGTGTTTGTTTCTCAATATGCCACCTTTTTAGGAAAGGAATTTCTTGTGAAAGAAATTAGTGGTAAAGAGGTAGAGCTGGAAGAAGTTCCAGTTACACAAACTACAACTGATGATTTGATAGAACCAGAGGATTTAATAGTCCCTGACGAAGCTTAGCCACTCCGCAGATCTAGTAGGGTTCCTCATCCACCTGAGACATACTACGGTTTTCTCATAGACGATGAGAGCGAGGATTGCATCATAGAAGATGATGGCCCAACTAGTTTCGAGCAAGCCATCACAAGTGGAGACTCTGTGAAATGGCTGGATGCTATGCGATCTGAGATAGAATCCATGTACACCAACAAAGTATGGACTTTGTGTAACGTTCTGAAAAATTGTTTAGGGGAATTTTCCGATAATCGGTAAAATAACTGATGTTTTCCGTAAAAACCAATACATATTATTTTTCAACATAGACTTAATTATACCTATTTTAGCTATGTAATGGCTAGTATTGATATTTATTTGGTCACTTATAAATGGTTAGTTTAATTAAATATTTTTCCTTAATTAATTATTTTTAATATTATTTTAAGCTTTCACTAATACATTTAATTAGTGATAATTACAAATTGGAGTGGGTTAATTATACATTAGTGAACCATGACAACTTAATACCAAGTTTACTACACATCCTTTCTTTGTAAATTTTCTCCAAGGTTCTAGTTGGTTCTAGGATAAAATGAATTAGAAAATAAAATTTAAGGAAATAATAAAGAATAGAAGCATGGGCATGTTGATTTGAGTTATGGGTTTTCTTTAGTTGGAAATCCCCCTACACCCACACCCACACACCCATTTCTGGCCGAGCACAGTCCCTCCCCCCCCTCTCCAATCAACTCACTTAATTTCCTCACAAATTTGAGAAAGAAAATAGAATAGAAAATAGGAGGCATGGTTCATTAATTAATGTATGGGTGAGCTTTGACTTACAAACACTCATTCACTCCCTCACACCTCCCACTAGGCTCGGCAACAAGAGAAAAATCTGCAGCCCCCTTTTCTCCACGTCCTTCTCATGCTAAAAATCCACAAAACTCACTCAAAAATCCAATAAAATCCACACAAATTTCCATTAACTCCTAATTAAACCTTTAACCATTTTTCCCTGGCCTAAACTAACTTGGATCTAGGAGCAAGATGGCTTTTTGGGAGGCTAAGATTGCATGTTAGATCTTTAAAATTTGGCAGGTATAATCTTACTCCAATTGTTACCTTGTTAGTATTTGTTGTAATCTAATTTATTTAAGTGTTTGAATATGGTTTAATTGAAAGTTAGAATTTTAAATAAAGGGTTTGAGTTTAAGTTAGGGTTTTTATTAATTGATTATGGTTATATTGTGTAATTTAACGTCTTAAGACATGTAAAATCTAAGCTAGTTGCTTGTTGCTAATTGTTATTTTAAAATTGTCCAAATTATATATTTTGCAAACTAAGTTTTTTATTAGTGAGTAATTAGGTAAAATTAAAATCTAGTTAGGGTTTGTGTAGCCTAATTATGATATTAGAAGAACTTTGTGGCCACTAGATTTGTTAAAACATTTAGATTTGAACTAAATGGCAAGTTGTGCTTACCAGGTTTTTGTAATAATTAGATTTTGGTTCAATTTGACGTTGCGATGATTTACATGTAATATCCTATAATATTAGTGTGTTGTGAACGTGCGATTGGTACGATTGAGTTTTTGGTTTGGTAGTCGCCACGTAAAGCGACCCTAGTTGTGGTTTGTGGCGTTGTCGCGAGCGCGTTTTGTGCACCAATTGCGTGCGCGTTTAGTTAGTGCGCGTGGTTGACTTGTGTTGTTGTGTCCGCGACTATATATATATTTATTCTCTTATTTACTTGTGTACGTGTAACGTTTTAGAATTCGTTATGTGAATGTTTCCGTTTTGGGGTAAAATTTGTCGGTAATTTCTGTTTTTAACCTACTGTGATCAAACGGCCATATAGACTTGCCAGCACCTAGTTTAGCTAAAATAAAGCTAGTGCGCAAGCTTTGGGGGTATATGGGATGTTTTTGTCCAATTTGAATTTTTCCCAATTTTAATATTATTTTAATGCGATATTCATATTTTGGGAAAACTTCTCTTTCGAATCTTCTCATCAATTATGTTTGAGTTAACCTAAACCCTTCTCTTCTTGTCTAAATCCTTATGTTGACCTTGGATTAAAGAAAAGAAAAGAAATAGAAGGAGATGCATGCATGTGTGCAAGTGTGTGTGTGAATGCATTTATGTGCATTAAATATAAGGAATTGCTAGGAAACTCTACTCACTTTCTCACCCACTCCCTCACTTGGCCGAGCCCTCCCTCTCTTCTGCCCTTGTGCATTTCTCTCTCTCTTTTGCTACAAATTCAAGCACAATAATCTCCAAAATCCCAAATTATATCACAATAATCACATTTTTCTTCACTTTTGCCTCTTGGAGCTAGGAAAGCTTGGATCTTTGTGTTCTCTTAGTTAGGTAATGATCTCTATATATTCTTTCTATAGTTTTTGTGTTGTGTAGCCTTATAGATTCAGTTTAGAATGTTTAAAGTTAGGGTTTGTGCGTAATATCGTATTTTAGTATCGATTTGTGATATATATGACCTGCTGTGACCCGGATTTGTTACTAGAAAACCAAACAATGTAGTTTTGTAGTACCTGTGACCATAGGACCCCACCTGAGACACGAACCCACCTGCTTGGACCTCGGCCGGCGACAGGAGGGGAAATTCCGGCGACCTCGGAAAATAGGGTGAGTTGGGGTGTGGGTTTTTGAGGGTAGCTCTATTCTTTGGTTTGGGTGTGTTTGGTCTTGTTTAGTTGTGTTTTCTCTGTATGCAAAATCTGGGATCACTTAGATAGGTTGTAGTGTTTTGTGTTCGCGCGATGCGTTATACGACATGGATCGTACACTTTGGGTGGTTTTGCTCTTAAGTTGTTTTCGTTATGTCGCTACGTACGTTAGCCACAATACGAACACTTGAGAGTATGTTTTGTGTTGTTGCGTCGGTCTAATGTAGTGTGTACGTGTTTTAGGGTTATTTTAATATACACTTGTTTATTGTCTTAATATTGTAGGTTCGCAGGCGGGGACTACGGGCACTGCTACATAGGGAAAACAGGTGGTTGGCTACACTTAACCAGGAGTGTTGGTGAGTAGATTTAACATCTACAGGGGAATCGCCCGCATGGCGTTATGCATCTGGGCTAGAAATGATTAGACTTGTCACATATTCTATGTCATATTTAGAATTGCGCACTTACCCTACTGCTTAGTAAATTGTTGTTCTTGGACTAGTATACTTAGGACACTGCACTATTATTGACGGCTCATGTTGCACGAGCACTGATTGTATGCCACACACACCGTCAATAATTGCTATGTCACGCACAACCCACATATAGAATTGATATTGTCTGGTTAGGGACATTGTGACATTGATTCATATTTCTTATCGCATATGACATATAGCATACCTGTATACCTACATGCTTATAAATATGCTTTGACATGCTAGTTACTTGTATACCTATAGGGTATCGTACCATTAGCGATAGGTACATACACACCTAAGGACATAGCTACAAGTGCTCTTTGCATTTCATACTTCACTTATACCTGGAGGGTATATCACATCATTACTAATAGGTAGATACCTATATTTTCTGCTATACCTTCATGTGTTTACATATATCTGGCTATAGCTACGTATTTACCCTTATTGATGTATAATTTAGAATTGGAGATTAGGAACCGCATGATATTTATAAACTGGTTGCAGTTAATTAGCGGCTTTTCCTTTATACGCTTACATTACAGTTTTATGTTGCGTATACTTTATTCATGGATTTTTGCATTGAGATATGGATTTTTCATGATGTTTTCTAGATTTGGGGACCGTGGGATTTTCATGAAATTATGCATTATTTAAAAAACCCGGTTTCCCTTGATACGATATTTCAGCAGCCACCATGAGTATCGGTACGGATATATATATATACCCCACGCGAGGAAAGGAGGGATCCGTGTGAGGGTACATGGTGGGGCCCGGAGGTACCCCAGGGCAAGAATCTCAGTGAGGAGATGAGTTAATGGGGGAACCATACTTTCCGGTGACATTACCAATGACTCGGCGGTTATCATGGGGATACCGACTGAAGTCATGTGCGTATGGATACGTCGAGAGGCGAGGGTCAGAGCTAGGCACTCGAGCTTTCGGGATAGCGTATGATACGTACCTATCAGGGGGCCAGTCATAGAGAAACGCCTGATAGATCAGCATTTCTGTGTCGATGCTTGACACATTGGTTTCATGATATTTCTTTTTACTCCTTTGTATATATAACAAGGGATTAGGCCGCTGTTATATATGCCCTTACACCAATATTAGTGGAATGGGACGCTAATATATGTGTATTGACATTAAATTATATACATCATCATATTTATTCATGGAAATATACCTAGAATGTAAAGGACTCATTGACATTGGATTTAGGACATTTGAGAATTCACTTGATGTTGTACATTCGATATATGCGAGATATACTTGATATTGTACATACGGGATATGTGAGATCGACTTAATGTTGTATATTCGAGATATGTGAGATATACTTGATATTGTACATACGGGATATGTGAGATCTACTTGATGTTGTACATTCGAGATATGTGAGATATACTTGATATTGTACATACGGAATATGTGAGATCTACTTGATGTTGTACATTCAGGATATGTGAGATTACATGATATGAGAGCCAGTTTGGGGGCTGATTTGTGGAAATTGGGAATTGGATTGTCTTGTTGGATTTTGTTCCTACCACGAGGTTAGGATTTCCGTGGAAATGATGTGTTGTATTCCATACTCCATATTTACTATTTATGCACTGCTTCATGCATTAGTGTACCCGTTAGAGTACCTTCCATGACTGTCGCATTTACACACGTTTATTCATATCTTTTCTTCATGTATTAGTTGTACCGATATAGTACCTTACATGATGCTGTATACAGATTGTCATATTATTACCGCTTCATGTATTAATTGTACCTGCTAGTGTACTTTTCATGATTATTGCATCAAATATGACTATTCGTTAATATTAAATGCTTATGTTAGTTTAGCGTTGTACGTGCATACTCGCGATTACCTGCATATGTTATTTACTATTCACGAGTTGGCAACTCACCCCCGTTGTGCCACAGTATTTGCAGGTGTTCCTCAGGATAGTCAGAGGCGGGCTATTTTCATCCTTCGTATCATCTTTTGCTGCGGATACCACTTCGCCTGACAGTGTGCAGTTTTGCCAGGTGTGTTTTGTGGTTATCCGAGGTTGTATTGTATATTCGTTGTATTCATGTACTCTCTATCTACCAGTATTATGTATGACTTAGTGACTTGGTGTGAGGACGATATTGTATATTATTTTGTAACTTGGAGGTTTTTATGCAGTTTTATTTATATCGTCTCTTTCTTCGCTATGGCGTCGTATCTCTATTGTGGTGGTTGTTTTCCGCCATTGGGCATGGATTTTGCTCCCGTTTGGGATACTTTACTTTATATTTATGTTGTACCCATTTTGGGGGCTTGTTTTACAAAGGAGGTGCTGCCAAAATTTTAAGGAATAAAAGTGAGACTTTAAAGAACTTGGGTTGTGATTTCAAAGGTTTTGAAAATACTATTATCACTTTCTTATTACTTTTGATGGTTTAGATTGCTGGATTTTGGCTTTCTTTTACTACGTTACGTCTGTAGACGTTGCGTAGTATTAGGGCCGTTACGTGCCAATTTCGGGTCGTGACAAAGTTGGTATCAGAGCGTTAGGTTTTACCTTTTGGAGTGTAGGATGACCTTGGTATGATGGAGTAGGTAGATTAAGCAGAGTAACGTAGTGTGTGTATGTCTGCAGCATACTCATGATGCAGTACTCCGCCTAAAGTGACCTAAGTACAATTTGCTTGAAATTCCTTCCTTGATGATACATATTCTTGTGATTCGATTTCCGTATTCTTATCGAATCTTATCTTCATTTATAGCCTTTCCATCGATGACTATAGGGACTCAGAGTGATGCAGTGAGGGCCGAGGTCAGGATTGACTCGGGTGAGACGAGGACTGACCAGGATGGCACGCTCGTTGCACAGGTGCAGACGTTTTCGCCTTCGACTGATAGTATCATTAGGCTTGTGGCAGAGATGCAGAACTTGTGCCAAACGATGAGTTCATTGGTTGAGGCCATTCGAGCGCAGCGACAAGAGGTTGTCACCCCTGTTACCCAGTTGTTCCTTGCGGTCAGCACACAGTATTCCGTCACCTACATAGCACCAGTAGATGCAGCCCCAGTTGACGAGACACGTCTTTCGGAGACTTTAGGAGTTTCGGATCAGAGGAGGGATCATGCAGGTATGCCAGCCCATAGACAGAGGCTTAGGCGTCGAGACAGATTTCGTGACCGTCGCGGGAGCAGTAGAGGCTTGGGACGAGGACAGTCGTTCAACTCTCATCCTCAGGAGGGTCAGCAGCCATCGTATGGATGTTTTCGATGCGGGAGCCTTCATCACCACATCAGGGATTGTTCCTTAGTACCGCGTCAGGCCCATGTTCAGAGAGGTCGTGGTCGCGGAGGATTGGTTATGAGAGGACGGTCTGGCAGAGGAAGAGTTCTGACAGTTCCGGGTAGAAGACAGACACGAGAGTTTGTTTCTACTGATCGGGATGCACAGGCGTCCAGTGCAGAGTTTTCAGGTATTCTTAATTTGTATGTTCTTTTGATTCTTAGGTTGGTGTTGTTCGGGATCTTTACACTTGTTGTTTACACACTTTGTGCCTTTGTTGGGCTGAGGGTTATGTATGCTAGATCAGTCGTTGTTGTGTTAACTTCTGTCAGTGATTCTTTTGTTGCGCGACACGTATTTCAGTCGTATGCCAATCGGTTAGGAGATAGTGTTTCGTCCGTCGTTGTGATCCTTCTAGAGATGTTGGATTTGACGTTCTCCTGGGCACGGACTGGTTAGCTACGTGCTAGGCGTCTGTGGACTACCGCGAGAAAACAGTCAGGTTTGTTTTCCCGGCAGGTCAGTTCTTATTGTGCAGGTGGACAGTGGTGCCGCCTCTCACATCTTGAATCAGCCTTTTTCGCTAGTCGGCTTTTGAAGAGAAGATGTCGAGGATTCTTGGCGTTCATTCGTGATACCGTAGCCACAGTAGGTTTGTTGGACCGGTTTTCTTTCGAGCGAGAGTTTTCCGACGTTGTTCTAAAGGAGCCGGCGAAGCTTAGGGAGCTTAAGGATCTGCTGCAGAGTTGGTTGTTGGGAGGATTGTGCGTCTGAGTGTTTCGCTTTGAGGAGCTCCTATTTCTGTTCGTCAAGGAGCAAGACGGCAATTTGAGTTTGTGTATTGATGGATCGTCAACTGAACCGGCTTACGATGCGGATAGGTATCCTTTACCTCGCATTGACGATTTCTTCGATCATCTCTAGAGTGCGAGACTTTTTTTCTAAGTTGTTTGGGATCAGGTCATCATCGTTGTGGGTTCGGAGTGATGGCATTCTGAATACTGCTTGTGTGCGTGCTACGGGCAGTTTATGTTGTGGTGGTGTCGTTGGACTCGCCAATGCCCTAGCAGCATTCCAGGATATGATGAACCAGATTTCTTCAGGCCGTTCCTCGACCAGCTATTGTTGCGTTATTGACGACATTCTAGTCTATGCAATGTGTCATGAGGAACATGAGCAGCACTTGAGGATTTGTTTTGCAGACATTGGGAGAGTGCCAACAGTTTGCTAGATTCTCGGAGTGTTCCTTCAGGATAGTTTGTGTTGACTCCTAGGTCTTGTAGTTATGGTAGACGGTTTCGTATGGTTCCGAGGGAGATCGAGACCTTACAGTTTTGGCCCAGACTGGTGTACGGACGGAGGTCCGTTGATTTTGGGCTTAGCGTGTTTTGCCACCGTTTCATGCAGGATTACTAGTGCATCACTGCACTGTTGACTGAACTGACCTAAAAGGAGGTTCTTTTCTTCGGACTGAGGCATGTGTGCAGAGTTTTCCAGCAGTTGGAGATTCGGTTGACAACTGCACAAGTTCTTCTTGCTTTCTGGTTCGGGCGACCTTGTTGTTTAACTGTGATGTTTCGCAAGTGGGGCTCCATTGTGTAAGGAGGTGACACTATAGAGTTATCGCTTTTGCTTCCCGACAGTTGGAGGAAGTACGAGCAGGATATCCCACTCTGATCTGGAGATGGCCGCTGGGGTCGTGCATTGGAGAATTTGGGGACACTACTTGTTCGGAGAGTCGTGTCAGATTTTTCACGGAACACCAGAGCTTAATGTACATCTTCCTGCAGTGGATTTTGATTGTTGAGATAATCTTCTGCAGATTTACAGTTCTTGTTCGATCGAGGTGTTGGAGATAGTGCCCTCAGAGTCAATTATTGGATCACAGGCACGTGATTGCAATGATTGAGGGAGGACCTGTCCCAGTAGGACAGTCTTACTCAAGATGATAGTATGTTATCTGGTTTATCTTTATCATCGTGTACTGCTTTAGGTGACCTTACGAATCACTATTACACGTTGATAGAGCCCCTAGGATTCTTGCTTGACTACCAGCAGTATGAGGGCGATCATAGACGTGGGAGCTGGGGTCTATAAGCACATCCTTAAAAGGTCCCTAGTCATGGGAGTTTCGAGACAGGGCATCGATACTCCAGAGTAGACTAGTGTATACAGTCGAGACCTCGACGAGGGGCGGTGGCCGGTCTCACAAGCCACTGGTGTCAGTTGGTTCACCTAAGATGTATACAGATGCTCATTGGGTTATGAGTACACCGGACAGGACTCGCCGGGAACCTGCTAGTTGGTATTATACCTAACGTCAGATAGCAGTTCCCTGGTGACATGTGTACATGTTAGTTCATCGACCTGAGATCGTCACTTGTCTCGTGTGAGTTCGCACTGTACTTTGATTACTACCCTACCACGCTCAAAGGAGACATGCAAACAGGTTTTAGTTGGGTACAGTCCCGAGCCACATGGAGGCAGTGAGCGGATTTGCAGGGGTTCGTCTCTCCCGGTATTGGGGGTGAGGATGCGCTGTGTCAAGGAGAGCCAGAACATGAAAAGTCCTTGGCCAAGGCAGGAGATTTGCTGGTAGGTATTCCAGTAGTATCTCAGGGTGTTCTGGGCTGCACTCCGACACGACTTGTACCGCTTTTGGGGGTCTGACTTTTACCAACCCCTTAGGCCCGCCATGCGATGCTCATAGACGAACGGACCGGACTGTACGGATATTGTCACTGACAGGCTCAGTAGGGTGTCAGGATGAGTTCGCTCATCGACGTCCCTTTTGGTTAATAGCTGGTAGCCCGTCACGTATGGCTAATACCTCTGACGTGCTAGTGGTTAAATCCACAGCCATAGTATTGACGAGTCTTTAGAGTCCACCACACACAGTTACTCAAGTTTCGGGCGAAACGCTGTAGAGGCCGTATGGAGATATGGCAGGGTTCGATCAGATACGTGCGGTATTGCACGGATCATGATCGGACGGTTTTTACTAGCCGGCTTTGGCTTAAGCCGGATCCTAGTATTAGACAGTGTAGATTTTTTCTCTTTGCATTTGTGTTCTGTAGGAATACAAATGCGGGCATGTATATGCAGTGGAGGGGTTTTCCTGTAATTTATTACGGGATCAGTTTTCTGAAGTTGCCAGTTTGCGTTCCGTTCCGGCCGGTTTTCCTTTGTTCCTTCACGGCCGGACTTTATCGTTGGAGGGCGTTATTTGCAGTTTGCAAATAACATTTTGTGAAGGGGGTTTATTGTGATTGTGGCTTCCTCATGATGAGATTCCTTTTGCATCATAAGTCTTGCATTTATTGTGATGGGATTGAGTGAGGTTGAGATGAGAAATGAGTGTGACAAATTTCATTTGATCATACATATTCTTTCTTGCTAAGTTTCTTTTCTCTCTCTCCACCATTTTTTTATGGGAGGCCAGCCATTTTGAGAAGGAGAGGATGAGAGAGGTTTCATTATGTGTGGGAATTGATTCATCTCTTTTCATTCTTGGCTTGCCAAAGTTCCAAACCTCTCTCCATTGTTCTTTCTCTATTCCTCCATCATGGCAACATAAACCCTAAAGAGACAACCCACTACACTATATCTACAGCACATCTTGGACGCGTCGGCTAGCCAACTTCGCGCCCGAGTTGCCTCGGTCCAGAGGTGGGAGCCCGTAAAAGTATTTGGCTACGTGGTGCCCTTTCCGACGAGGAGGTGACGGACGGAGATTCCGCGGGAGATCGGAGTGGAGACGAAGACCGAAGGGCACGGATCGCTTGGTATAACTCTCTACCCATCTTTTAGTTTGCTAGTAGCTAGGTTAATGGCCCGATCCGAGATAAAAGTGCGCGGTGGTGCCGGTTTGCTAGTTTGCAAAGTTTTTCGTTTCCGCATTTCCGGCGTCGGATCGACGGCCGGGGCGCCGCCGTGCACTTACACTGGTATCAGAGCCACATCGTTAACCTAGCCTAGCTTGCTCTAGTATGTTTAGAACTCGATCGAAAAAAAATCCCCAAAAACCGTATTTCGTGTGCACATGTGTTCTCTGTCGAAATTTTTTCAGCTCTAAAATTTTTTCAGGTTGTTGCAGAAACATGTGCAGAGAATTATAAGAATACTGTAAAAATTTGGTGACCTAATCCCTCAACAGTGCCGCGGAACCGCGGCCATAACCCTACTTTGGCCGCGGTTCCGCCGCAGGAATATAGCATCATTTCACCATTTTTTTCCAGTTGGCTTCTGACATGTAATTATGGGTTTTGGGATATTCTTTTTGGGCCCACATTTTCTGTGAGTGCTACAGTAGTGCTTGGGGCCCACTTCGGTAAATTTGTTCGATCGGATATTTTAAATATGCTAGTTCAAAGTATTTACATTTTATCTGCGACCGTGAATGTCACTTGATCGGTAAATCCTGTCTAATTGCTATAGCGCGGTTAGACGGATTTGCGAACGTGACATTCACGTTGATGTTCTGTGTTGTGTTGTGCTGTGTTGTTGCGGATTGGTCATGGGGGATAGCCTGGATGCAATATTAGTACAATTTTGTTTTATATGTACATTTGATATTGCGGGACGAGCATCCGACATGTGGACTGCCGTTATTGCCTGTTTGTATTATTCTTTTGGGGCACGACCGGGTCGAGGTCGATGTACCCGTTGTATGTATATTTTACTTTCTGTACTAGGATTACCCCGCGGAGGGGTGCACGAAAAGCCGGGTTCTAGAGGGCAACGGGCCCGCATCTCATGGCATTGAGACGGAGGGGGCTTTACTCTAGAATTGGCGGGCTATTAGCCGCACTCGTAGGGGGTACAGGTTGACCCAGGAGGGGTGCCCAAGTTACCGGATTCCGTGAAGTGCTGGGTGGTTCATTCACGTTGCTGAAGGGGGCTGCCTCGCTTCAGGTTTTGGCGGGTAACTTGCTGCGCCCGTAGGGGTCTAGGATTTCATTGCACAGGCTATCCACACGACCAGGGGAACGTCGGGTTTCAGTAGCGGCTCTATGAAACCCGGGGATCCCAGATATCTGTATTGTTCTGTGATGCTGTACATTTCTGTGATGTTGCATTTTATCACGCCTTGAGCGAAATATTATATATTGATATATATACTAGTAGATGTTGTATATGTTTTGCATCCGCGCTAGTCCAGTCCCCGCTCTGTCGTTAGTTAAGTAACCTAACGGATGAGGACGGGACCCAGTGGTGAATGCGGATGGCATATACGTACATCATTATTTTCATTCTTTATTGGTGTGATCAATTGATGGGACTGCGTTGATTCGGATCAATGCAAGATAAACAAACCTATTCTGATGTTGTTGGAACACTTTTCAAAAAGCTGTTATTGCAAGGACGTTCACTTTTGTATTGCACAGTGGTATTCAGTTGGAATATCCTGCTCCTCAGTCGACGAGGCAAGGGCCGAGATCCCTTCACCGGGAGTGACCCCTTGGACAGAAGTTTGCGTCAGGGCATTAACTTCACTATAGCCGATTACTTTTGCTTTGCACCGTGGTATTCAGTTGGAATATCCTGCACCTCATTCTACGGGGAAAGAGCCGAGATCCCTTCACCGGGAGTGACCTCTTTAGCAACGGTTTTTCGTCACTATATTTTTAAAAAGCTATCCGTTCCTTCAACGATATCAAGTTCATTACGTTTAAGGTTTTCGCCAGAAACAATTCTTAGCCCTCCATCATTTCAGTTAAATATTCGGTAGTATTCAAGCTATGTATTTTGACCTTACGCCAAGTCATAGTGATTGGTAGCTGCCGGATATTTATCTGCAGCATAGATAGATGCGTTGGTTTGGGACAGTCGTACTACTATTTTGGCCTTCGTCAAGGGTATGTACGGGTGGGTTCAAATTAACCTGGATAATGACGGGTAGAACTTGACATGTGACTTATGATATTTTGACCTCACGCCAAGGTCATAAGAGCATGAGGCAAAAATCCACATCGGGAGTTTCAAAAGAAACTAAACTGGCCAGATATGCGCATGTAGGGTTCCTAGGCACTCACAAGAGGTCTCACAAGGCATCAACCATGCCAATTTCTAAAAATACGGTGCCGAGAAACCCTAGACTAGATCGTTGGCTAGATGTTTAGGCGATAAAATGAAACTAGTTTACAGCTAAACTAAAAGAACGGATATACAACCTTTGTAGATCCGGTCTTCCACCTCCACGGCTCCGTGATGAAGTCCTCTCCGCTGTCCATATCAAGTCCCGGGCTCTAGAGTCGGCTTCATCGGAGAAAGAGCGGGCTAGGTCATCGACGACGTGCCGAAGATGATCTACGTCGAGGCATCGCTAGATCAAGCTCCACCTTCACCAAGCCATGAAACTTGTGAAGAAAACACACTCTACTACTTGGCAAGAGGTAGAGGATGAAGAAATAGGAAGTGGGTAGACTTTAGAATTGGATTTCTCACTCATTTTCATCAATCACCATTAATGAAGAAAGGTATTCTTCAAGTGAAGAAGAAGAAGATGATGAAGATAATATTATGATAAGTTCTATGATAAGACTAAGAATAGAAAAGAAAATCAATTCTTATCATAATCTAACCATGGTAAAGTGTAGAGAGCTAACTATAGTTCAATGAATGGTTAGGGTTTAATGAGATGAAGACAAAAGGTTTCTTTGGTCAAAGCTTCATGAAGCTTCAACAAGCTTCATGAAGAAAAGCAACCTTTTGTTTTCTTTATCTCTTATCTTTTTAATACAAATTAAAAGATAAAAGAATTAATAAATATATCAAAACCCTAACCATTTACTTAACTAAGGTTTAACTCTTTACACAAACCCTAGCTATCATATATCATCAAACATGATACAATCAAGTGCACAAAATATATCACATATACAATGTGCACAGGCGAGTGAGAAAATCCATCTTAAGTAAACCGATACTAGTTAATGCAAAGTAATATATCATATATATATATATATATAATTATGCATTAAATCATTAAATCAACACTTGATTCAATGATCCGGTCATGTCGAACATAACCGACTAGTATTCAATGTATCGACTTATCGAATCAACGCTTGAATCGATAACTAGGTTATATCGCATACAACCTTTCCGATACATTCATCGCGAGAATGGTGTTAGTTGTATGTATGCCCTAGAGGCCAGTATTGTACAGATGTTGTATATTATATTGGATGCTTGGACATATATAGAGATGACTTTCTTGCTCGAGATGATAGTATGCTATCTGGTTACTCTTTATCTTAACATGTACACTAGTCTCTTTATACTGTCTTATAGTTACATGTTGGTAAAGCCCTTAGGATATGTACTTGACTACCTGGACTATGATGCAGATCATACTAGTGGGGACATGGTAGTCCATAAGTACATCCTTCAAGGTCCCTAGTCGTGGGTGTATCGAGATGGGGCATCGATATACCAGAGTAGACTAGCGTATACGCTTCTCGACCCATGTGATGGGCGATGGATGATCCCATATCCATTGGTGTTTGACATCAGAGATGGTATACGGGTGCTCAGTGGAGACTGGGTACACTGGACGGACTCGCCGAGAACTCCCAGATGGTATTATACCTCACGTCAGATGGCAGTTCTCAGGTAACACTTGTACAGGTTAGTCTGTAGACCCGAGATCGTCATAGAGTCTTGTGTGATTCCCACTGTGCTTTGATCTCCACCTTACCACGTCCATGAGGGCGTGCAAAACGGTGGTCTTTGGGTACAGTCCCGAGTCACATGGAGGCAATGAGCGATAGGAGGGGTTTCGTCTCTCCCGGTATTGGGGGTTGATGTTGCGCTGTGCTCGATTGGCCGTAACAGGGAAGTCCCTGGCCAGGGCTGATCAGAGATTTGCTGGTAAGTGTTACCAGTAGTTTCTCGACCCGTTACGAGCCTCATATCGGCACGACTTATCGGGTTATTGGGGTCTGACGTTTACCACCCCTAGACTTGATATGCGACATATCAGACGAAGAGACCGGACTGTACGGTAAGTGTTACTGGTCGGATTCGCAGGAGTGTGAGCGGGCTAGCTCGTCGATCTTCTGATCGCTCAATACCCGGGTGGCCGTTACGTTTAGCAGACCGCTTGCGGCTTGTGGGTGTTTGATATGATCATCATCTGCTACCGGCGTATTGACGAGTCTTTAGAGTCCTACACAGAGGTTTCCTGGCTCAAGCGAAACGAAATAGGAGCGCATATGAGATATGTGCAGGACCGAGAATAATGCGTGTATGTGATACCGTATTCCATTCTCGCGATATATGTATCGAATGGTTATATTCGATATAACCTAGTTATCGAATCGAAGATCGATTCGATAAGCCGATACATTGAATACTAGTCGGTCATGTGCGACATGACCGGATCATTGAATCAAGTGTTGATTTAATGATTTAATGTATAATTATATATTTGATATATTACTTTGCATTAACTAGTATTGGTTCACTTTAAACGGATTTTTCTCACTTGGTTTGCACATTGTATATGTGATATATTTTTGTGCACCTTTTTGTATCATGTTTGATGATACTTGGTCATATGGTTAAATGAATAGAATTAAACCATGGTTATTTTGTAATTAGGGTTTTGCATATTTATTTATTCATTTATTTGTTTATTTATGTGGATAAATTCAAGATGAGAATGGTGGCTATTTTTGTTTCTTATATGAAGCTTCATGAACCCTTGACTTTTGCTACCATTCTTGTCATCATGCTTAACCCTAACCCACCCAACTAACCATGGTATATTCTCTACACTTAACCAAGGTTTAGTTATGATAAGTATTGCTTTTCTATTTCATTTTAATTAGAACTTATCATAACTAGCTCATCTTCTTCTTCTTCTTCAAGCTTGCTACATCAATGGCAACTTGAGTTTTAGTGAGAGAAATCCAAATCTAAAGTGAACCCACCTCCTATTTCTTCATCCTCTACCTCTTGCCAAGTGGTTTTGGGTGTTTTCTTCACAAGTTTCACTACTTGGTGAAGTCGGAGCTTGAACTAGTGCAACCTCGACGTAGATCGTCTTTGACACGAAGCCGACGACCTTGCTCGCCCGTTTTCCGATGAAGCCGACGAATGAGTCGAGGATTCATGATGGACAGCGAGGGCATGACCACGTGGAGCTAAGGAGGTGGAAATCCGGATCTACAAAGGTTGTAGCATCTAACTTCTAGTTAAGTAGTTAACTAGTTTTTGTTTCGCCTAGACATCTAGCAACGATCCGTTAACTAGGGTTTCTCGGCACCATAATTTTTAAATTTGGCATGTTCGATGCCTTGTGAGACCTCTATAGGATGCCTAGGAACCCTACAGTGGTATCAGAGCCTAGCTAGAGCCTTAGGCGAAGTCCTGACGGAGTTTGAAGTCCGAACGAACCCGAAACCCCAATTCTATGATGCTCTCTGTACATTTTCTAAAAACTGGGATTTTTCCAGATTAAAAATGCCTAAAAAATTCAGCAGGAAGATCTAAGAGTTATGGTGAAACACGATCTCTTGATTCATCTAAACAGCCGCGGAAACGCGGCAGAAGCATGCCTTCTGCCGCGCTTCCGCCGCCGACTGTTCATATTGCGCAATAATGTTTGCACAGTAAATCATATTTAATTATGCTGGATTTTCTGGGAATTTTTAATATTTATTCAAGAGTTGTATTTTCTGGAATTGTTTTGGGGATTCGGTGTTTCGATCGGAGTATCAAATTTCGTCTTTGTGTTTTTCCGGATAATTTTTTAGAATATGTTAAAAAGTTCGACCGGATATAAATACCCAATTTTTCCCCTGTCGGGAAATTTCCAAGTGTTGGATTTTTCCGTTGTTTAACGACGTTCTAAGTAGTGCAAGTAACGCAATGGACCCTCTAGAAGACAACAAACCTTAACTCGATTATGTGACTGTCTTGAACTGCCCTTTGAACCTTCGGGTTTGGGGCAGTACGGCGTGCCACATGTGAGGCGTTGGCTTGACCCTTCTACGGCTGGACCGTTGCTACTGAGGCACGAACTGAATGTTGTTAGACTTATTTCATGTATTGAGCTGTATCGGGAAAACTTGGGTATTCGACTGTTCGATCGGAAAGTTTAACATTTTCTGTTTATCCGGAATTGGATACAATAATTGGAATTCACAAACAGTTATGAGATAACTGGAAGAATGTTATAAATCTAGCGGTTTAGTTTCACTTGATATCGAAAAGAGTTTTCGATAGTGGGACTAAAATGCGGGGTTTATAACTGTTAGGCATGTGATGTCTAAAGAAGTTGCGGATTCCAATTGTTGTAGTTTTACACTTTCTTTTCTGTGACCGTAAGTGTAGTATGTTCATATCGCCGGTTTCGTTGCTATACGTCAACGACAATTGGGGTATGCATACTTACTTACGTTGATGACATGTGATGTTATGTGTTGCTGGATATGTCATATTGGATCGTCGTGTTCGAATAGCCGGGGGTTTTTATGTGAGATGAGTGTTTTTCCTTTTTCATTCATGTAAAAACTTGTATGTAATATTCTTTTATTTGGGGCACTTCCAGGTAGCGGAAGTTGTCACCCTTTGTATATTATTTACTTTTCCGCATTAGGATAGACCCAAGGAGGGGAGCACAAGTAACCGGGTTCTGGGGTCCAGTGGGAGACCAACTCGAGGAGTCGAGTCCGGGTCTCCTAACCCTAGAATTGGCAGGGTTGCTTGCCGCTCTCGTAGGGGTCTAGGGGTGTGGGATTGGCTATTCATCACAACCGTGGAATCCGTGTTTTATACTGGCTCGTATTGAAAACACGGACGTCCTAGTATATCCAATATTTCATATGTTTATTCTGCTGCGATATCTGTGTTGTGACTCTGTGATGGATATAGTATATAGTATATATGATATATTATATAGACGTTACTTATGTTTTGCACCCGCACTAGCCCTGCCCTGCTCTGTCGTTAGTTACCTAACCTAACGGTGCACGAGGGGACATCGAGGCGAATGCGGATAGCATAAGCGTACGTCATATCTATCTGTGATGTTTAGGTATTTAAATGATGGGACTTCATTAATGTGATTAATGAAAGGAAAGAAACCTAAGATGTTGTAGAATCAGATTTTAAATAAAACAAGTAGCTACAGTTCTTGCTTTGCACAGTGGTATATATGATATACCCTGCACCTTATTCGATGAGGAAAGGACCGAGATCCCTTCACCGGGAGTGACTCCTTTAGCAATAACTGGCAGATGCTACACACTCGGTTTGCTTTTGACTGCTTTTGCGTTTTTGCTTTGCACAGCGATATATATGATATATCCCGTACCTCATTCGACGAGGAAAGGGCCGACGATCCCTTCACTGGGAGTGACCCCTTTAGCAAAACTAGAAAAGCCTCAAAATCATTCCATTTTAAAACTTCATTTGATTCTACAACGATATCAAGTTCATTACGCAATAGGTTTTCAGAAAAACCTGACGTAGCCCTCCGTCATTTCAGATAAGTACTAGTTAGTATTCGTGCTACGGTTGTTGACTATGTTAAGGCGTAGTGTGCGGTAGCTAATTAGTGCTTATCTGTATAAGCATATGATGCGATTGGATTAGGGTAGTCGTGCGACTTTGTTGACTATGTTAAGGGTCGTGCGGGTGGGTTTAATTCAATCGGGAAATGACGGGTTGAACTTGACTAGCACTTATGATTTGTTGACTATGTTAAGGTCATATAGCTGCTAGGGGAAAAATATTATCGGGAATTTCAAGTGTTGAAATTTGCAATGAGATTGCATACCTTCTATGAGATAGTTGGATCCCGATACCCACTGCGAGTAAGAGTTACTCCTGGAAGAGTTTTACACATTGCAATTAGCCGATCAAGTAGGTGTCTAGAAAGGTGTCAACGGGGTTACGCCTCTGGGAAAACGAGGTTTACAGTAATTAGGTTCGTGCGAAAGCACGGGGGACCTCCCTCAAAGTACCGACACTGGCCTGGCTGAAAGATTGGCGAACTTGTAGTGTGTAATTAATCCCGGCTAGTCTTTCCTTTTAGGGTTTGAAGGAAGATTTGATAAAAAGCAGTGGGAGCCATCCTGATTAGATAAGATAATAACCAATCTGATCTTGCACGAGCTTACGCTAAAGTGTTTTCTTCTCTCTCTCTCCAGGTAGCGACCATTTCATGCCTTAATAAAGATAATAATATGGATGTATTGACCGAACCCGCATGTTATACTGTGCTGGGGAACGTTGGTTCCGTTCTTTCTTATAAGAGTTATAGGAATGAACAGGAAATAGGGGAATACCAGGATTCCCATGCCACCCGAATGAAGAAAGTACATGTTGATGCATTTTCTTCGGGTGTGTTCGTTACAGAGAACTGTTTCTCCATTTGCTCTACGTCCTGGGTATTGGATACCGGGTCAGGATCCCATATATGTAATCAGTTACATGGGCTTAGGAAAGGTAGAGAACTTGGAGAAGGTGATAAAGAAATTAGAGTTGGAAATGGTGCAATTGTTGCAGCTAAGACTGTCGGGGAATATCACCTTGTATTACCAACTGGTAATACATTGGTTCTGAACGAATGCTATTACATGCCGAACCTGATATGCAACATTATATCGGTTTCTTTGCTAAGTAAAGAAGGATATAATTTTGTATTACAGGACAATGTTATGAACATTTTCCATAACCAAAAGTTGATTGGATCAGGCACGTTGTGCAATGGCATTTATGTTCTAAACCAATCAACAGTTCTGAGTATAACAAACACACACAAGAGGAAGAGTTCAGAATTGAACGAATCCTTCTTGTGGCATTGTAGACTGGGTCACATCAATGCGACACGACTGGCTAAGTTGCATAAAGATGGATATTTCAAACCTTTCGAATTTTCATCTTATGACACTTGCCAATCATGTCTCAAAGGCAAGATGACCAAAACTCCGTTTACGGGACACGGAGAAAGAGTTACCGAACTCTTGGGACTGATACATAGTGATGTATGTGGTCCCATGTCTACACATGCCAGGGATGGTTCTTCGTACTTCATTACATTCACTGACGATCTCTCTAGGTTCGGGTATGTGTTCCTGATGAAACACAAATCAGAAGCTTTTGAGAAATTTAGGGAATATAAACAAGAAGTTGAGAACCAAACCGGAAAAAGTATTAAAATCCTTCGATCTGATCGAGGAGGTGAATACTTGAGCAATGAATTCCTGGACTTCCTAAAAGAGAATGGGATTCTCTCTCAGCTGACTCCTCCATATACACCACAGCACAACGGTGTATCTGAACGGAGGAACCGCACCCTATTAGATATGGTACGCTCTATGATGAGCACAGCTGAGTTACCTATTTCCTTCTGGGGATATGCACTGGAGACAGCAGCATACCTATTGAATCAAGTTCCATCTAAATCTGTACCTACCACACCATATGAGATATGGAGTGGGAAGAGACCATATTTTAAACGAGTTAAAATATGGGGTTGTCCGGCCTATGTCAAAAGACAAAATCCAGACAAACTCGAGGCACGGTCAGTTCTTTGCAAGTTTGTGGGATATCCTAAGAATTCCCAAGGATATTTTTTCTACCATGCTGAAGAACAAAAAGTGTTTGTTTCTTAATATGCCACCTTTTTAGAAAAGGAATTTCTTGAAAAAGAAATTAGTGGCAAAGTGGTAGAGCTGGAAGAGGTTCCAGATACACAAACAGTAACAGAAGATTTAGTGGAACCAGAGCATTCAGTAGCTTCCGACGAACCTCAGCCTCTCCGCCGATCTAGTAGGGTTCCTCGCCAGCCTGAGAGATACTACGGTTTTCTCATGGATGGTGGGAGCGAGGATTGCATCATGGAGGATGATGACCCAACTAGCTTCGAGCAGGCCATCACGAGTAGGGACTCGGTGAAATGGCTGGATGCTATGCGGTCCGAGATGGAATCCATGTACACCAACAAAGTATGGACTTTGGACGTTGCTCCTGAAGGGGTAAAACCCATTGGGAGCAAGTGGATCTTCAAGAAGAAACTTGGTGTAGATGGGAAAGTGGAGACTTTCAAAGCTAGACTTGTAGCAAAGGGTTTTCGTCAAAGACCAGGTGTGGACTATGACGAGACCTTTTCTCCAGTGGCTATGCTTAAATCCATCCGGATCATGCTTGCCATCGCTGCTTATCATGATTACGAGATCTGGCAAATGGATGTTAAGACCGCCTTTCTAAATGGTGATTTAGAAGAGTGCGTGTACATGACTCAGCCAGAGGGCTTCGTAGACAGTGGGAGCAGCGGGAAGGTGTGCAAGCTGCTTAACTCTATTTATGGATTAAAGCAAGCATCGCGGAGTTGGAACATCTGCTTTGATGTCGTTATCAAAGAGTTTGATTTCGTCAAAAATCCAGATGAACCTTGTATCTACAAGAAGGTTGCAGAGAGTAAGGTTGTCTTCCTCGTATTGTACGTGGACGACATACTCTTGATAGGAAATGATATTCCTATGCTGCAAGCGGTCAAGCTCTTCTTATCACAAAGATTCTCAATGAAAGATCTTGGTGATGCCTCCTGCATATTGGGAATTAGGATCTATAGAGATAGATCCAAACGGATTTTGGGATTGTCCCAATCCAGGTACATTGACACCATACTAAAGAGGTTTAGTATGGAAGAGTCCAAGCGTGGGAACTTGCCCACGAACTCTGGAGTCACTCTCACCAAAGAGATGTCTCCCAAGACTGATTTGGAGAGAGCTCGCATGCAAGGGATACCCTATGCTTCGGCAGTAGGCTCTATCATGTATGCGATGCTATGTACCAGACCCGATGTAGCATACTCACTAAGTGTAGTGAGCAGGTATCAAGCTGATCCTGGAGAGAGTCACTGGACAGCTGTGAAGAGCATTCTCAAGTACTTGCGAAGGACTAGAGATATGTTCTTGGTGTATGGTAACGGAGAACTCCAAGTGGAGTCCTTTACCGATTCCAGCTTCCAGAGTGATAAGGACGACTCTAAGTCGCAGTCGGGCTTTGTCTTTACCCTTTACGGAGGGGTGGTTAGCTGGAAGAGTTCCAAGCAGGAAACCGTGGCAGACTCGACGATGGAGGCTGAATACATCGCTGCCAAAGAGGCTGTCTGGATCAAGAAGTTCATTACTGAACTTGGAGTGGTTCCATCCATTGAGCATCCAATATCTTTGTATTGCGATAACAATGGAGCGGTGGCTTTGGCCAAGGAACCCAGGTCCCATCAGCGGTCCAGACATATTCTGAGGCGGTATCACCTGATCCGGGAGATAGTTGATCGCCGGGAGATCGAGGTCAGGAGAGTTGACACGAAGAACAACACGGCGGATCCACTCACAAAAGCCATTCCCCAGATACAGTTTGAGAGACTCTTCGGGATGCTCGGTATGCGATACTACAGCAGCTGGCCCTAGTGCAAGTGGGAGATTGTTAGTTGTATGTATGCCCTAGAGGCCAGTATTGTACAGATGTTGTATATTATATTGGATGCTTGGACATATATAGAGATGACTTTCTTGCTCGAGATGATAGTATGCTATCTGGTTACTCTTTATCTTAACATGTACACTAGTCTCTTTATACTGTCTTATAGTTACATGTTGGTAAAGCCCTTAGGATATGTACTTGACTACCTGGACTATGATGCAGATCATACTAGTGGGGACATGGTAGTCCATAAGTACATCCTTCAAGGTCCCTAGTCGTGGGTGTATCGAGATGGGGCATCGATATACCAGAGTAGACTAGCGTATACGCTTCTCGACCCATGTGATGGGTGATGGATGATCCCATATCCATTGGTGTTTGACATCAGAGATGGTATACGGGTGCTCAGTGGAGACTGGGTACACTGGACGGACTCGCCGAGAACTCCCAGATGGTATTATACCTCATGTCAGATGGCAGTTCTCAGGTGACACTTGTACAGGTTAGTCTGTAGACCCGAGATCGTCATAGAGTCTTGTGTGATTCCCACTGTGCTTTGATCTCCACCTTACCACGTCCATGAGGGCGTGCAAAACGGTGGTCTTTGGGTACAGTCCCGAGTCACATGGAGGCAATGAGCGATAGGAGGGGTTTCGTCTCTCCCGGTATTGGGGGTTAATGTTGCGCTGTGCTCGATTGGCCGTAACAGGGAAGTCCCTGGCCAGGGCTGATCAGAGATTTGCTGGTAAGTGTTACCAGTAGTTTCTCGACCCGTTACGAGCCTCACATCGGCACGACTTATCGGGTTATTGGGGTCTGACGTTTACCACCCCTAGACTTGATATGCGACATATCAGACGAAGAGACCGGACTGTACGGTAAGTGTTACTGGTCGGATTCGCAGGAGTGTGAGCGGGCTAGCTCGTCGATCTTCTGATCGCTCAATACCCGGGTGGCCGTTACGTTTAGCAGACCGCTTGCGGCTTGTGGGTGTTTGATATGATCATTATCTGCTACCGGCGTATTGACGAGTCTTTAGAGTCCTACACAGAGGTTTCCTGGCTCAAGCGAAACGAAATAGGAGCGCATATGATATATGTGCAGGACCGAGAATAATGCGTGTATGTGATACCGTATTCCATTCTCGCGATATATGTATCGAATGGTTATATTCGATATAACCTAGTTATCGAATCGAAGATCGATTCGATAAGCCGATACATTGAATACTAGTCGGTCATGTGCGACATGACCGGATCATTGAATCAAGTGTTGATTTAATGATTTAATGTATAATTATATATTTGATATATTACTTTGCATTAACTAGTATTGGTTCACTTTAAACGGATTTTTCTCACTTGGTTTACACATTGTATATGTGATATATTTTTGTGCACCTTTTTGTATCATGTTTGATGATACTTGGTCATATGGTTAAATGAATAGAATTAAACCATGGTTATTTTGTAATTAGGGTTTTGCATATTTATTTATTCATTTATTTGTTTGTTTATGTGGATAAATTCAAGATGAGAATGGTGGCTATTTTTGTTTCTTATATGAAGCTTCATGAACCCTTGACTTTTGCTACCATTCTTGTCATCATGCTTAACCCTAACCCACCCAACTAACCATGGTATATTCTCTACACTTAACCAAGGTTTAGTTATGATAAGTATTGCTTTTCTATTTCATTTTAATTAGAACTTATCATAACTAGCTCATCTTCTTCTTCTTCTTCAAGCTTGCTACATCAATGGCAACTTGAGTTTTAGTGAGAGAAATCCAAATCTAAAGTGAACCCACCTCCTATTTCTTCATCCTCTACCTCTTGCCAAGTGGTTTTGGGTGTTTTCTTCACAAGTTTCACTACTTGGTGAAGTCGGAGCTTGAACTAGTGCAACCTCGACGTAGATCGTCTTTGACACGAAGCCGACGACCTTGCTCGCCCGTTTTCCGATGAAGCCGACGAATGAGTCGAGGATTCATGATGGACAGCGAGGGCATGACCACGTGGAGCTAAGGAGGTGGAAATCCGGATCTACAAAGGTTGTAGCATCTAACTTCTAGTTAAGTAGTTAACTAGTTTTTGTTTCGCCTAGACATCTAGCAACGATCCGTTAACTAGGGTTTCTCGGCACCATAATTTTTAAATTTGGCATGTTCGATGCCTTGTGAGACCTCTATAGGATGCCTAGGAACCCTACAAATGGAATGCGGTATCACATACACGTATTATTCTCGGTCCCGCACATATCTCATATGCGCTCCTATTTCGTTTCGCTTAAGCCAGGAAACCTCTATGTAGGACTCTAAAGACTCGTCAATACACCGGCAGCGGATGATGATCATATCAAACATCCACAAGCCACAAGCGGTCTGCTAAACGTAATGGCCACCCGGATATTGAGCGATCAGAAGATCGACGAGCAAGCCCGCTCACACTCCAGTGAAACCAACCAGTAACACTACCGTACAGTCCGGTCTGATCGTCTGATATGTCGCATATCTTGCCTAGGGGTGGTAAACGTCAGACCCCAATAGCTCGATAAGTCGTGTCGATATGAGGTCTATAACATTTCGAGAAACTACTGGTAACACTTACCAGTAAATCTCAGCAACCCTGGCCAGGGATTTCCTGTTATAGCCAATCGAACACAGCGCAACATCAACTCCCTATACCGGGAGAGACGAATCCCCTCCTATCGCTCATTGTCTCCATGTGACTCGGGACTGTACCCAAAAACCACCGTTTTGCACGCCCTCTTGGACGTGGTAAGATGGAAATCAAAGCACAGTGGGAACCACACAAGACTCTATGACGATCTCGGGTCAACAGACTACTCTGTACCAGTGTCACCAGAGAACTGCCATCTGACGTGAGGTATAATACCATCTGGGAGTTCTCGGCGAGTCCGTCCAGTGTACCCAGTCTCCACTGAGCACCCGTATATCATCTCTGATGTCAAACACCAATGGATATGGGATCATCCATCGCCCATCTGTATGGGTCGAGAAGGTATACGCTAGTCTACTCTGGTATATCGATGCCCCGTCTCGATACACCCACGACTAGGGACTTTGAAGGATGTACTTATGGACTACCATGTCCCCACTAGTATGATCCGCATCATAGTCCAGGTAGTCAAGTACAGATCCTAAGGGCTTTACCAACATGTAATAGGGAGACAATCAGTGTACACGATAAGGTAAAGATCAACCAGATAGCATACTATCATGTCGAGCAAGAAAGTCCTCCCTATATATGTCCCAGCATCCACTACAATATACATCCTATGTATAGTAATGGCCTCTAGGGTATACATATAACTAACAATCTCCCACTTGCACTAGGGCCATCTGATAGCAGTGGTTGCAGTATCTCATACTCAACCATCCTATAATAGTCTCTCTCTGGGAACAGGCCTTTGTGAGTGGATCCGCTGTGTTGTCCTCTGAGTCTACTCTCCTAACCTCGATCTCCCTGGAGATCAACCATCTCCATGATCAGGTGACACTGCCTTAGAATATGTCTGGATCACTGATGGGACGGACGTTCCTTGGCATAAGCCACAACTCCATTGTCTCACAATGGTTGGAACGTAGTTCATCTCATGAACCAATATACACCCAAACATCCTCCTTGGTAGCATCTTAAGTAGCGATGTATCCTGCCTTTATCTTCTAGTATGCCACGGTATCTAGCTTGGAACTCTTCCAACATACCGTCCCTCCACAGAGGGTAAAGACAATGCCTGTGACTGGCATTCAGTCGTCTTTATCACCCTGGAACCCTTCCAGTGATTCTCCCCAGGATCGGTTGATACCGTCTCACTATAACTAGTGAGAGTCCTAACATCCAATTAGATCTATCTCATAGATCCAAAAACCCAGGATTTAGGAGGTATCACTTTGATCCTATATGGAGAATCATTGTGATAAGCGGAGATTGATCGAGCGTAGCATAGGAAACTCCTTCCCTATCAAGAGTATGTCATCCACGTACTCTACGAGGATCGTCACCATACTCCCTACTACCTTCTTGTTTATACAAGGTTCATCTACCATTTTGATGATGTCAACTTCTTTAACTAATCCATCAAAACAGATGTTCCAACTCCGCGATACCTGCTTTATCCTATAAAGCATCTTGCACACGTTTCCGCCGCTCCCACTGTCTACGAGGCCCTCTGGCTGTGTACTTATAGACGCACTCTTCTAAAATATCATTTAGAAAAGCAGTCATGACACCCAACCGCCAGATATCGTAGTCATGGTATGTAGCCGTGGCAAGTAGGATCTGGATGGACTTAAGCCTAGCTCCTTAGAAAAAGGTTTCCTCATGATCCATACCTGGTCAATGATGCAAACCTTTAACAAGTCTAGTTTTGAAAGTCTCAACTTTTCCATCTACACCAAGTAATCTTCTCAAGATATACTTGCTCCTGATGGGGATTTAACCCTTCAGATATAGCAACCAAAGTCCATACTTTGTTGGTGTACATGGATTCCATCTCAGATCGCTAAGCATCCAGCCATTCTTACAGAGTCCCACTCCAGATGGCCAGCTCGAAACTAGTTGTGTCATCATCTCATGATGCAATCCTCGCTCCCACTGTCATAGAGAAACCGAAATATCTCTCATGTGGGTGAGGAACTCTACTAGATCGGCGGAGAGGCCGAGGTTCGTTGGTAACTATTGAATCCTTTGGTTCTTTCAAATCATCTGCTGTAATTTGTATAGCTGGAACCTTTCCAGTTCTACATTACAGACTTTGCCTCGAGCTTGTCCGGATTTTGCTTTCAGATATAGGCCGGTCAACCCCAAATCTTAACTAGCTTAAGACATGGGTTCTTCCCTTTCCATATCACATATGAAATGGTAGGCGACTGATTTGATTTGAACCCTATTCAATAGGTATGCAGCTTCTCAAGTGCATAACTCCCAAAAAGGAAATAGGTAACTCAGTAGTACTCATCATAGAGCACACCTTATCATATAGGGTGTGATTGCTCCGCCCTGATATACCATCGTGCTATGGTGTATACAGAGGAGTAATGCTGAGAGAGAATCTCATTCTCCTTTAGAATAGTCCAGTATTTCCGTGCTCAAGTATTCTCCTCCTTGATCTCATCATAGGACATAATACTTATACCCGTATTCTGGTTCTCTACTTCTCGCTTATATTCTGTGAATATCTCAAAAGGTTCGGACTTGTGTTTCAACAGGAACATAGGTCTGAATCTCGAAAGATCATCAGAGAATGTAATGAAGTATAAAGAACCAGTCCTGGCATGTGTAGACAGGAGACCTTACATACATCATCATGTATCAGTCCCAAGAGTTCATTAACTCTTTCTCTGTTTCTAATAAACAGAGCTGGTGTCATTATATCTTTGTGACATGACTAGCGAGTTTCACAAGATGTAAATTCAAACTGATTTAAATATGCATCTATATATAACTACAGCCAGTCGGGTCGCATAGATATGACCTAGTCTACAATGCCTTAAGAAGGATTCGTTCATTTCTGAACTCTTCCTCTTGTGTGTGTTCCGTATACTAAGAACTGTAGTTTGATTTAGAACATCAATGCTTTTAGATAAAGTGCCTGAACCGATCAACTTTTGATATATGAAATGTTCAAAACATTATCCAACAATACAAAATTATATCATTTCTTTACTAATAAAGAGATTGATATGATTTTGTATATCAGGTTCGGTATCTAATAACATTCGTTCAGAATCAATGTATTGGTAATACAGGGTGACAGTGACCAACAGACTTGGCTGCAACACTTGCCCCGTTTTCTGCCTCATGAAACTTATCACCCGTTCTCAGTTCTCTACCTTTCTGTAGCCCTATGTAACAGATTACATATCTGAGATCCTGATCTGGTATCACATACCCAGGACGTAGAGGATACAGAGAAACAGTTCTTTGTAATGAACACACCCGAAGATGATGCATCAGCATGCACTCTCTTCGTTTGGGTGGCATAGGAATTCTGGTATTCCCCAATTTCTTGCTCTGTCTTATAACAATTATAAGTTGGAGCGGGACCAACGTTCCCCAGCTCAGTATAACAAGCGGGTTCGGTCAATAATCCGTATTATTATCTTGATTAAGGCGTGATATGGTCGCTACCTGGAGAGAGAGAGAAGAAAACACTCAGCGTGCGCTCTTGCAAGAATAGATTGGTTTTTATTTTATCTAATCAGGATGGCTCCCACTGCTTTTTATCAAATCTTCCTTTAAACCCTAAAAGGAAAGACTAGCCGGGATTAATTACACACTACAAGTTCGCCAATCTTTCAGCCAGGCCAGTGTCGGTACTTTGAGGGAGGTCCCCCGTGCTTTCGCACGAACCTAATTAATGTAAACCTCGTTTTCCCAGAGGCGTAACCCCGTTGACACCTTTCTAGACACCTACTTGATCGGCTAATTGTAATGTGTAAAACTCTCCCAGGAGTAACTCTTACTCGCAGCGGGTATCGGGATCCAACTATCTCATAGAAGGTATGCAATCTCATTGCAAATTTCAACACTTGAAATTCCCGATAATATTTTGCCCCGAACGATCTTTGACCTTGACAAGGTCAACAAACCATAGACCGCAAGTCAAGTTCAACCCGTCATTTCTTGATTGAATCAAACCCACCCGCATGACCCTTGACAAGGTCAACAAGGCCGCACGACTACCCTAACCCAATCTGCATCATATGCATAAGCAGATAAATACTGGTTAGCTACCGCACACTGCGCCTTGACAAGGTCAACAAACGCAGCACGAATACTAAACAGGATTTATCTGAAATGACGGAGGGCTACGACAGGTTTTTCTGAAAACCTATTGCGTAATGAACTTGATATCGTTGTAGAATCAAATGATTTTAAAATGGAGTGTTTTTTAGGCTTTTCTAGTTTTGCTAAAGGAGTCACTCCCGGTAAAGGGATCGTCGGTCCTTTCCTCGTCGAATGAGGTGCGGGATATATCATATATATCACTGTGCAAAGCAAAAACACTTAAAAGCAATCAAAAGACAAACCGAGTGTGAAGCATCTGCCAGTTATTGCTAAAGGAGTCACTCCCGGTGAAGGGATCTCGGTCCTTTCCTCATCGAATAAGGTGCAGGATATATCACATATACCTCTGTGCAAAGCAAGAACTGTAGCTACCCTTTTTATTTTGAAATTCGATTCTACAACATCTTAGGTTTCTTTTATTTCATTAATCACATTAATGAAGTCCCATCACTTAAGTACCTAAACATCACAGATAAATACGACGTACACTTATGCCATCCGCATTCGCCTCGATGTCCCCTCGTGCACCGTTAGGTTAGGTAACTAACGGCAGAGCGGGGCAGGGCTAGCACGGGTGTAAAACATAAGTAACGTCTATATAATATATCATATATACTATATACTGTATCCATCACAGAACATCACATGATCACATCACAGATATCGCAGCAGAAGAATCATATGAAATATTGGATATACTAGGACGTCCGTGTTTTCAATACGAGCCAGTATAAAACACGGATTCTACGGTCGTGATGAATAGCCAAACCCACACCCCTAGACCCCTACGAGAGCGGCAAGCAACCTACCAATTCTGGAGTTAGGAGACCCGGACTCGACTCCTCGAGTTGGTCTCCCACTGGACTCCAGAACCCGGTTACTTGTGCTCTCCTCCTTGGGTCTATCCTAGTGCGGAAAAGTAAATAATATACAAACGGTGACATCTTCCGCAACCTGGAAGTGCCCCAAATAAAAGAATATTACATACAAGTTTTTACATGAATGAAAATGAAAAACACTCATCTCACATAAAAACCCCCGGCTATTCAAAGACGACGATCCAATATAACATATCCAGCAACACATAACATCACATGTCATCAACGTAAGTAAATATGCCCATCCCAATTGTCGTTGACATATAGCAACGAAACCGGCGATATCACATATTACACTTACGGTCACAGAAAAGAAAGTGTAAAACTACAACAGTTGGAATCCGCAACCACCTCAGACATTGTTAGTGTATATGCCCTAGAGGCCATTACTGTATCATACTAGTTTGTATATTACTTAATGGAAGCTTGGGATATTCACCTTGTATATACAATCTTGCTCAAAATAGTAGTATGCTACTTGGTTTGTTTCTACTTCAATGTGTACATGTGTTTATATTTTGTATATCGCCTATACACATTAGTGGAGCCCGTAGGATCTTTGCTTGATTACCAGCAATGTGATGGCCGTCACACTAGTGGGGCTGGGTAATCTATAAGCACATCCTTATGCAGGTCCCTGGTCGCAGGACTATCGAGACAGGGCATCGATACTCCGGAGTAGACCAGCGCATGCGCTTCTCATCCCAGTGTGGGAGACGGTCTGTCCCACAGCCGTCAGTACGTCGTACTTGAGATAGTATGCGGGTGCTCGTTAGGTTACGGGTACACTGGACAGGACTCGTCGGGAACTGACTAGTTGGTATTATACCTATCGTCAGTTATCAGTTCCCAGGTGACATGAGTACAGCTTAGTCCGCTGACTTGACACTGTCACTCCGCCTCGAGTGTGTTCCCACTGTACTTTGATCACTACCCTACCACGGCTCAAAGGAGTCGTGCAAACAGGTAGTGGTTGGGTGCAGTCCCGAAGCACTTGGAGGCAGTGACGGTTAGACAGGATTCGTCTCTCCCGGTATTGGGGGTTGACATCGCGCTGTGTCTAGGAGAGCCATTACACGAGTAGTCCCTGGCCAGGGCAAACGAGATATACTGGTAGGTTTCCAGTGTTATCTCAGGGTGTTTTGGGCTTCGCTCCGGCACGACTTGTACCGCTATTGGGGGACTGACGTTTACCGCCCCCTAGACCCGCCATGCGATGTATCAGACGAACAGACCGGACTGTACGGAGAATGTCACACTCAGGCTCAGTAGGAGTTCAGATGGGTTTCGCCTCGTCGGTCTTCTTGTCGGCATTACCTGGGGACCGTTACGCACAGCTAGTGCCGCTTGCGGTCTGTGGTTAAACCCACTGCCAGCGTAGTGTCGAGTCTTTAGAGTCCCACACAGAAAGCATTTCGCCTTTAGGCAAAAGAGTAGAGGTCGCATGGTATTGCGACAGGTCGCATGGTTTTGCGACAGGGTTCGGTCACATCCGTGCACTTGTGCACGTACAGTGTCCGGACAGTTTACACTAGCGGGCTTTGGTTTAAGCCAGATCCTAGTGTATCTTTTGGGATTGGATTTATCCAGTGTGCATTCGTGTTCCTCGGAACGCGGATGCGGGTGCGTATGCACAGTTGACAGGGAGACAGAGGCAGCGGATTCTCATTAGGGTTGTTGACAGTTGACCGTTGACTATTTGACTTTTTGCTCAACCCTAATAAGAATATGATATGTGATTAACTATTATATTAATTAAGTATTATGGTGATATGGTTGTTGACTTTGTTGACTTGTTGACTTTTGTTGACTTGTTGACTTTGTTGACTTGTTGACTTTTGTTGACTTGTTGACCGGTTGACTAGGCTTGACTAGTTGACCATCATGATAACCATAGCCATCATTTCATGGCAAAGACTTTTGTTTACTTGCTCATTTATGTAAAATGAGTGCATGAAATGATATGGTTATGGTTGCTTCAACCATCATATAAGACTTTTGTTAGTATGATGAGTTATGATTGCTTTGGATTATGAGAGGGTGAAAGGAAAAAGAGAGCATCATTCTTTCTTGCTCATTCTCTCTCTTGTTCTTGAGCTCTCCTTTTGCTCTCACCCTCTTGCTCTTTTTCCCTCTCTTTAATCTATGGTTCTCTTGTCTCATGAGTTGAGAATCAAGAACCATAGATAAAATCCAACACAAAGTATTCTCTACTCATTCTAGTTCACTAGGTTTAGCAAACCAAGTGAACTAGTTTCTTCAAAGAACGAAGAAGGAGCTAAAGGTTGGAGCTTTCAGGTGGATCTATCTTCGGCGTACGGAGACGACGAGAAGAAGCCAATCGGACCACCATCGGAGTTTGAAGACGAAGGAGTTCAAGACAAGCAAGGTATAACCCCCTAACCGAGTAGCTAGAAACTCATAGTTAGGATGTTAGATAGATGTTTAACCAAGATCCGGGTTTTAGGTCCATGTTACCACCTCCGTAAAAATCGTTTTTTACCCTATTCCGCATTCCCGAAAGTACCGGGAGAGGTAGCATGGACTTACAGTGGTATCAGAGCCTAGTTAAACTCTATCTAACTTGTTAGCAAGTAACTAGAAGATCGATCAAAGAAAAAGTCCCGAAAACGAACCCCGAAAATTTGCAGTTTCTGTCGATTTTTTTACTGTTCAAAAATTGATTATTTTAACACCTAAAATCGGCTCAGGCTTTTCTGTGAATAACCACCAAAGATGGACCCACGATCGAGTCAAAGCGCCGCGGAAGCGTGGCGGGAGCACGCTCCCGCCGCGGATCCGCGGCCGAGTTGACTCGGCCGAGGTCAATCTTTGGTGCAGTGTTATTCTGGGGGTATTTTGGGATTTTTAGTATATATATTTTCAACCCAGATTTTCCAGAACGAAAATTTTATTTTGGGGTCCCGAAAATCCGTATTTTTGATCGAACTTCTAAAAGACTTTAGCTAACGGGTTTTTCTGTTATGTGATATTTGTATTGAACGTCTACTAATCGCTATATGTCGATTAGTGGGGGTTATACAAATCTGTGATCTGTAATATGCTGGAATGTGTATATGAATATGTTGGATTGTCGCGGGTGAATAGCCGGGGGGTTGTGAGACGAGAGTTTTCTTTTCTTTCAATTCATGTAAATTTGTAAATTGATGTAATAATTATTTGTATGGCCGCACAACCGGGTCGGGGTTGTAGCCGTCATTGTATAATTTCTTTTTACTGTTTTTGCTCCTAGGATAGACCCATGGAGGGAGTGCACAAACTACCGGGTATGCCGAAGTGTCGAGTGGCCTACTCATAGGAGATGAGGGAGGTTACTACGCTTCGGGTACTTGGCGGGTAGTTTGCCGCATCCGTAGGGGTCTTGGGTGGGGTATTTGGCTATTCACCGCGACCGTGTAATCTGTTTGTCGTTACAGGCTCGTGCGAATTACAGATTCCTAGTATATCCAATGTATTCATCTGTGATCTGAAATGTTTATCATTGCAGTATATCTATATATGATATTATTTAGGCGTTGCTTATGTTTTACATCCGCGCTAGCCCAGCCCCCGCTCTGTCGTTAGTTAAGTAACCTAACGGGTAATGACGGGGCCCCGTGGCGAATGCGAATGGCATAAGCGTACGTCATATTTTGGTTGTTTTCTGCAATGGTAGGATTAAATGATGGGACGCTTTAAAAGAACTAATGCAAGAATATCACGCATTAAAAGAACTAATGCAAGATAATAAACCAAGTTAAAGTCGTTGGAACACTTTCGAAAACCACTCGGTTCTTTTCAAAACCAACTTTTAAATGCGGAGCTTGAGCCACTCCTTTTAAAAGCTATCTCGTTCCATCGACCAAATCAAGTTCACTACGTTCACGGTTTTGCCAAAACCATCCGTAGCCCTCCATCATTTCAGTTAAATATTCGGTAGTATTCAAGCTATGTATTTTGACCTCACGCCAAGGCATAGTGATTGGTAGCTGTCGGATATTTATCTGTTGCATAGATAGAATGCGTTGGTTTGAGACAGTCGTACTGCCATTTTGGCCTACGTCAAGGGTATGTACGGGTGGGTTCAAATTAACCTGGATAATGATGGGACGAACTTGACATGTGACTTATGACATTTTGACCTCACGCCAAGGTCATAAGAGCATGGGGCAAAAATCCACATCGGGAGTTTCATAAGTACTGAAACTTGCTAGATTTGCATACCATTTGGAGTGTGATGATTCTGGTAGGATTCCTTCAGTTTCGTCACGCAATGATATTTGGATCCCGATCCTACTGTGAGTATATGCTACTCCTCGGGAAATTTCTCACTTAACGATCAATGCTATAAACCTAGTAGGTGCCTAGAAAGGTGTTAGCGGGGCTACGCCCCCAGGGAAAAGAGGTTCTTTAATTAAGGAACTTCGCGAAAGCGTTGGAAAACCTCCCTCGAAGTACCGACACCGGCCTGGCTGAACAGTTAAGCAAGTATTATACGGTGGGATTGATCCTGACTAATTCTTCCTTTATGGTTTGAGGAGGGATTCGAGAAACAGTGGGAGCCATCCTGTTTAGACAAACTAAAAACCACTCTAAACTTGCAAGAGCATCATGCTGAGTGTTTCTTCTTCTCTCTCCTAATTGCAGCGACCAATCAACATGACTGGACTTAAGTTACTCCTAGATAAAAACAAACTGACAGGGCCAAACTACAAAGATTGGCTCAGGAATGTCAAGATAGCAATCACTTACGACAAGCTGGGGTATCTTCTTACCACCAAAGCTCCCCCTGTCCCTGGTCCAACTTCCAGCGTCGCGGATAAGGAAATCTGCAAGACTTGGGAGATTGATAGCGCGAAGGCCAAATGCCTCCTGCTTGCCTCGATGGACAACGAACATCAGAGGAGGCACGAGAATATGGACATGGAATCCATATTGCTTCATACAAAAGAACTGTATGGAGAGCAATCTCGTATCGCAAGATACGAAGCGTCGAAAAAGTTATTTTCGACAAGAATGGCCGTCGGATCATCAGTAGCCGAGCACGTGCTAAAGATGATCGGCTACATTGAGGAGATCGCTGACCTAGGGATCACATTGGAGAGTGAGCTATATACGGATATAGTTCTCCAGTCCCTTCCTTCCACTTACGCCCAGTTTATACTGAACTTCAACTTACAAGAAAAAGAGGTTGAACTTTCAGAGCTCCTCAACATGCTGAGGAGCGCAGAGGGCACCCTACAAAAAGGTAGGGAAACATCCACTTTGTTTGTAGGAGGATCATCTTCTTCTAGGTCCAAGGCGAAAGCCAAAGGAAAGAAGAAGAAAGCCCCCGCCAAACCAAGGGGCGGTGTTAGTAAAGTGGATACGAAGGGAAAAGGTAAAGCAACAAAGATAGCGGGGAAGCTTGTGGATAAGGAAGAATGCTTCTATTGTCATAAGAAAGGACACTGGAAGAATGATTGCAGGGCCTGGAAGGCCAGAACACAGGAATTGAAGCAGGTTGCAGCTTCAGCTTCAGCTTCAGGTGTATATGTTATTGAAAACTGTCTTTCAATAAACTCTACTTCCTGGGTATTGGATACCGGATCAGGATCTCATATCTGTAATTCTTTGCAGGCGTTGAGAAACCGTAGGGTTTTGAAGGCAGGTGACATGACCCTCAGAGTTGCGAACGGAGCTAGCATGGATGCTAAAGCCGTGGGGGACTATCACCTGGGAATGTCAGATGGACATGTTTTGGTTTTGCGTAATTGCTTTTTTGTACCCAACGCAACTTGTAATATCATTTCTGTATCTTTAGTTTCTAAAGAAGGTTATGAATTTGCGTTTGTAAGTAATGTTGTAAACATTCACCTTAATCAAGTTCTGATTGGGTCAGGTACATTGAGTAATGGTATATACGTGTTAAACCAACCACAGATTTTTAATGTCCAGAATACACACAAAAGAAAGTCTCCAGAAATAAATCAGACTTTCTTATGGCATTGTAGATTGGGTCACATCAATGAGAGAAGGTTGACTAAGTTACATACAGAGGGATATTTGAATGCGTTCGAATATCAATCGTATGCCACTTGTCAATCTTGTCTCAAAGGAAAGATGACAAAGACTCCGTTTACTGGACATGGAGTAAGAGCGAGCGAGCTCTTGGGACTCGTACACAGTGACGTGTGCGGTCCAATGTCTACACATGCCCGAAGCGGACATTCTTACTTCATTACTTTTACGGATGACTTCTCAAGGTACGGTTATGTCTTCTTAATGAAACATAAGTCCGAGGCCTTTGGAAAATTCCAGGAGTATAAGAATGAAGTAGAGAAACAGACCGGCAAAAGTATTAAGATTCTAAGATCGGATCGAGGTGGAGAATACTTAAGTGCCGAGTTCCTGGACTATTTAAAAGAGAACGGAATTCTCTCTCAGCTTACTCCTCCATACACCCCGCAACATAACGGTGTATCGGAGAGACGGAACCGCACCCTATTGGATATGGTGCGGTCCATGATGAGTAACGCTGAGTTACCGCGATCATTCTGGGGGTATGCGCTAGAATCAGCTGCATACCTTTTGAACCGAGTTCCGACTAAGACTGTGCCTACCACCCCATATGAAATGTGGAGTGGGAAGAAACCCTATCTTCAATATCTGAAGATCTGGGGATGTCCAGCTTTTGTCAAAAAGCAGCATGCGGACAAACTCGAGGCACGCTCAGTACTGTGCAAGTTTGTGGGATACCCAAAGAACACCAGGGGGTATCTTTTCTACTACGCAGAGGAACAAAAAGTCCTTGTTTCTCGTAATGCCCACTTTCTAGAACACCAGTTCTTGGAAAAGGAAGTTAGTGGGAGCGCAGTAGAACTGGAAGAAATTCCAGAACCACAGACTATTACTGAAAGGTTAGTGGAACCAGAGGGTTCAACAGAACAGGACATTCCTACGCCGCTCCGCAGGAGTAGTAGGCAGTCTCATCCGCCCGAGAGATACTACGGTTTTCTCATAGACGGGGATAGAGAGGATTGCATCATAGAATATGATGAGCCTACTAGCTTCCAGCAGGCCGTTCAGAGCGTTGACTCAGTGAAATGGCTGGATGCAATGCGGACCGAAATGGAGTCCATGTACACCAACAAGGTATGGACGTTGGACATTGCTCCAGACGGGGTAAAACCCGTAGGATGCAAGTGGATCTTCAAAAGGAAGATTGGTGTAGATGGACAGGTTGAGACCTATAAAGCTAGGCTGGTAGCAAAAGGTTTCCGTCAAAGACCTGGCTTGGACTATGACGAAACCTTTTCTCCAGTAGCCATGCTGAAATCCATTCGGATCCTTCTTGCCATTGCTGCCTTCCACGATTATGAGATCTGGCAAATGGACGTAAAGACAGCTTTTCTAAATGGAAATTTAGAGGAGTGTGTCTATATGGACCAGCCAGAGGGCTTCATTCAGAGTGGGAGCAGCGGAAAGGTGTGCAAGTTGCTTAAGTCCATCTATGGACTAAAGCAGGCATCGCGGAGTTGGAACATCTGCTTTGATGAGACGGTCAAAGAATTTGGCTTTATCAAAAATCCAGATGAACCATGCATCTATAGTAGATTTGTAGCAAGAACTGTAGTATTCCTCGTTTTATACGTGGATGACATTCTCTTAATAGGAAATGACATTCCTATGCTACAATCTGTCAAGGGGTTCTTGTCACACAGGTTCTCCATGAAAGACCTGGGTGATGCCTCGTACATTCTGGGTATCCGGATCTACCGTGACAGATCCAAGAGGATATTAGGACTTTCACAATCCAGGTACATCGACACCATACTGAAGAGATTCAGTATGGAAGATTCCAAGCGCGGTAACCTACCGGCTTGTCACGGGATCACCCTCTCTAAAGAGATGTCTCCCAAGACTGATTTGGAGAGGGATCGCATGTCTATTATACCCTACACTTCTGCGGTAGGCTCTATAATGTATGCGATGTTGTGTACCAGACCGGATATAGCTTATGCACTGAGTGTGGTAAGCCGGTATCAGTCAAACCCTGGGGAGAAACACTGGATAGCGGTAAAGAACATTCTCAAGTACCTGAGAAGGACTAAGGAGATGTTCTTGGTGTATGGCGGAAAAGACCTCCAGATCGAGGCCTTTGCTGACTCCAGCTTCCAGAGTGACAAGGATGATTCCAAGTCCATGTCGGGTTTTGTCTTTACCCTCAATGGAGGGGCGGTGTGTTGGAAGAGTTCCAAACAAGAAACCGTTGCAGACTCGACGATGGAAGCGGAATACATCGCTGCATCTGATGCCGCAAAAGAAGCTGTCTGGATGAGGAAGTTCTTGAAAGAACTTCAGGTGGTTCCGTCCATTGTTGATCCAATACCTCTGTATTGCGACAACAACGGGGCTATAGCTTTAGCGAAGGAACCCAGGTCCCATCAGAGATCCAGGCACATCTTGAGGCGGTATCACCTGATCAGGGAGATCGTGGATCGCCAGGAGATCGAGGTTCGGAGAGTCGCTTCAGAAGATAACACTGCAGATCCATTCACCAAGGCCCTGCCCCAGACTCAGTTCGAGCGGCTGATCGAGATGATAGGTCTTCGATACGCCAGTACATGGCCTTAGTGCAAGTGGGAGATTGTTAGTGTATATGCCCTAGAGGCCATTACTGTATCATACTAGTTTGTATATTACTTAATGGAAGCTTGGGATATTCACCTTGTATATACAATCTTGCTCAAAATAGTAGTATGCTACTTGGTTTGTTTCTACTTCAATGTGTACATGTGTTTCTATTTTGTATATCGCCTATACACATTAGTGGAGCCCTTAGGATCTTTGCTTGATTACCAGCGATGTGATGGCCGTCACACTAGTGGGGCTGGGTAATCTATAAGCACATCCTTATGCAGGTCCCTGATCGCAGGACTATCGAGACAGGGCATCGATACTCCGGAGTAGACCAGCGCATGCGCTTCTCATCCCAGTGTGGGAGACGGTCTGTCCCACAGCCGTCAGTACGTCGTACTTGAGATAGTATGCGGATGCTCGTTAGGTTACGGGTACACTGGACAGGACTCGTCGGGAACTGACTAGTTGGTATTATACCTATCGTCAGTTATCAGTTCCCAGGTGACATGAGTACAGCTTAGTCCGCTGACTTGACACTGTCACTCCGCCTCGAGTGTGTTCCCACTGTACTTTGATCATTACCCTACCACGGCTCAAAGGAGTCGTGCAAACAGGTAGTGGTTGGGTGCAGTCCCGAAGCACTTGGAGGCAGTGACGGTTAGACAGGATTCGTCTCTCCCGGTATTGGGGGTTGACATCGCGCTGTGTCTAGGAGAGCCATTACACGAGTAGTCCCTGGCCAGGGCAAACGAGATATACTGGTAGGTTTCCAGTGTTATCTCAGGGTGTTTTGGGCTTCGCTCCGGCACGACTTGTACCGCTATTGGGGGACTGACGTTTACCGCCCCCTAGGCCCGCCATGCGATGTATCAGACGAACAGACCGGACTGTACGGAGAATGTCACACTCAGGCTCAGTAGGAGTTCAGATGGGTTTCGCCTCGTCGGTCTTCTTGTCGGCATTACCTGGGGACCGTTACGCACAGCTAGTGCCGCTTGCGGTCTGTGGTTAAACCCACTGCCAGCGTAGTGTCGAGTCTTTAGAGTCCCACACAGAAAGCTTTTCGCCTTTAGGCAAAAGAGTAGAGGTCGCATGGTATTGCGACAGGTCGCATGGTTTTGCGACAGGGTTCGGTCACATCCGTGCACTTGTGCACGTACAGTGTCCGGACAGTTTACACTAGCGGGCTTTGGTTTAAGCCAGATCCTAGTGTATCTTTTGGGATTGGATTTATCCAGTGTGCATTCGTGTTCCTAGGAACGCGGATGCGGGTGCGTATGCACAGTTGACAGGGAGACAGAGGCAGCGGATTCTCATTAGGGTTGTTGACAGTTGACCGTTGACTATTTGACTTTTTGCTCAACCCTAATGAGAATATGATATGTGATTAACTATTATATTAATTAAGTATTATGGTGATATGGTTGTTGACTTTGTTGACTTGTTGACTTTTGTTGACTTGTTCACTTTGTTGACTTGTTGACTTTTGTTGACTTGTTGACCGGTTGACTAGGCTTGACTAGTTGACCATCATGATAACCATAGCCATCATTTCATGGCAAAGACTTTTGTTTACTTGCTCATTTGTGTAAAATGAGTGCATGAAATGATATGGTTATGGTTGCTTCAACCATCACATAAGACTTTTGTTAGTATGATGAGTTATGATTGCTTTGGATTATGAGAGGGTGAAAGGAAAAAGAGAGCCTCATTCTTTCTTGCTCATTCTCTCTCTTGTTCTTGAGCTCTCCTTTTGCTCTCACCCTCTTGCTCTTTTTCCCTCTCTTTAATCTATGGTTCTCTTGTCTCATGAGTTGAGAATCAAGAACCATAGATAAAATCCAACACAAAGTATTCTCTACTCATTCTAGTTCACTAGGTTTAGCAAACCAAGTGAACTAGTTTCTTCAAAGAACGAAGAAGGAGCTAAAGGTTGGAGCTTTCAGGTGGATCTATCTTCGGCGTACGGAGACGACGAGAAGAAGCCAATCGGACCACCATCGGAGTTTGAAGACGAAGGAGTTCAAGACAAGCAAGGTATAACCCCCTAACCGAGTAGCTAGAAACTCATAGTTAGGATGTTAGATAGATGTTTAACCAAGATCCGGGTTTTAGGTCCATGTTACCACCTCCGTAAAAATCGTTTTTTACCCTATTCCGCATTCCCGAAAGTACCGGGAGAGGTAGCATGGACTTACAGACATCGCATGCCTGACCAAATGAATTACTTAGACATCGCATGCCTAACAATTATAAACCCCGCATTTTAGTCTCAAAATCGAAAACACTTTTCAATACCAAGTCGGGCAATTCAACAGGATTCCCGACATTTTGATCGAATGCTCGTCGCAAACTTTAGTAGGCGGCCGCACCCCCGATACCGATGACGAAGTGCACCAAGGCGGAACACCGCCACCGCGAGCACCCGAACGGATGCTTTCGGCGACGGGGTTCTCCTACAGTCACTTGGTCGGGGCTATGGGGCGAGGCTGTCTATTAAGTTTACCCGGCGAGTATCCGCGTACGCTACGTGATTGCGACGGACTTTTGATCACATCAAAATTCCGTGGCAACCGATCAAGTGAGACTAAACTGCTATGTTTATAACATTCATTTAGTTATCTCATAACTTATTGTGAATTCCAAGTATTGTATCACATTCCAGATAAATAGAAAATGCTAAACTTTTCGATCGAACATTCGAACACCCAAGTTTTCCCGATACAGCTCAACACATAAAATAAGTCTAACAGCATTCAGTTCGTGCCTCAGTAGTAACGGTCCAGCCGTAGAAGGGTCAAGCCAACGCCTCACATGTGGCACGCCGTACTGCCCCAAACCCGAAGGTTCAAAGGGCAGTTCAAGACGGTCACATAATCGAGTGAAGGTTTGTTGTCTTCTAGAGGGTCCATCGTGTTACTTGCACTACTTAGAACGTCATTAAACTACGGAAAAATCCAACACTTGGAAATTTCCCGACAGGGGAAAAATTGGGTATTTATATCCGGTCGAACTTTTTAACATATTCTAAAATTTACCTGAAAAGCCACACAGACAAAATTTGATAATCCGATCGAATCCATGAAATCCCAAAACAACCCCAGAAAACTCAATTGTATAGTATATATTAAAATTACCCAGAAAACACAGGAATTAATTATAAACATTACTGTGTAAAGAGGAGTCAAAGAGTCAACATTATGGCCGCGGAAGCGCCGCGCCACGTGGGCTTAGGCCGCGCTTCCGCGGCGTTATGACGGAGTTAGGTCTCCGTTTTTCACAGTAATTCATAAAAAACCCTGCTTAATTTTCTGTATATTTTTAATATTGAAAAATCCAGATTTTTAAAAATTGGACAGAGAGCATTTTGGAAATGGGTTTTCGGGTTCGTTCGGATCTCAAACGTCATCTAGACTTCGCCTAAGGCTCTAGCTTGGCTCTGATACCACTGTAGGGTTCCTAGGCACTCACAAGAGGTCTCACAAGGCATCAACCATGCCAATTTCTAAAAATATGGTGCCGAGAAACCCTAGACTAGATCGTTGGCTAGATGTTTAGGCGATAAAATGAAACTAGTTTACAGCTAAACTAAAAGAACGGATATACAACCTTTGTAGATCCGGTCTTCCACCTCCACGGCTCCGTGATGAAGTCCTCTCCGCTGTCCATATCAAGTCCCGGGCTCTAGAGTCGGCTTCATCGGAGAAAGAGCGGGCTAGGTCATCGACGACGTGCCGAAGATGATCTACGTCGAGGCATCGCTAGATCAAGCTCCACCTTCACCAAGCCATGAAACTTGTGAAGAAAACACACTCTACTACTTGGCAAGAGGTAGAGGATGAAGAAATAGGAAGTGGGTAGACTTTAGAATTATATTTCTCACTCATTTTCATCAATCACCATTGATGAAGAAAGGTATTCTTCAAGTGAAGAAGAAGAAGAAGAAGATGAAGATAATATTATGATAAGTTCTATGATAAGAATAAGAATAGAAAAGAAAATCAATTCTTATCATAATCTAACCATGGTAAAGTGTAGAGAGCTAACTATAGTTCAATTAATGGTTAAGGTTTAATGAGATGAAGACAAAAGGTTTCTTTGGTCAAAGCTTCATGAAGCTTCAACAAGCTTCATGAAGAAAAGCAACCTTTTGTTTTCTTTATCTCTTATCTTTTTAATACAAATTAAAAGATAAAAGAATTAATAAATATATCAAAACCTTAACCATTTACTTAACTAAGGTTTAACTCTTTACACAAACCCTAGCTATCATATATCATCAAACATGATACAATCAAGTGCACAAAATATATCACATATACAATGTGCACAGGCGAGTGAGAAAATCCATCTTAAGTAAACCGTTACTAGTTAATGCAAAGTAATATATCATATATATATATAATTATGCATTAAATCATTAAATCAACACTTGATTCAATGATCCGGTCATGTCGAACATAACCGACTAGTATTCAATGTATCGACTTATCGAATCAACGCTTGAATCGATAACTAGGTTATATCGCATACAACCTTTCCGATACATTCATCGCGAGAATGGAATGCGGTATCACATACACGTATTATTCTCGGTCCCGCACATATCTCATATGCGCTCCTATTTCGTTTCGCTTGAGCCAGGAAACCTCTGTGTAGGACTCTAAAGACTCGTCAATACGCCGGCAGCGGATGATGATCATATCAAACATCCAAAAGCCGCAAGCGGTCTGCTAAACGTAACGGCCACCCGGGTATTGAGCGATCAGAAGATCGACGAGCAAGCCCGCTCACACTCCAGTGAAACCAACCAGTAACACTACCGTACAGTCCGGTCTGATCGTCTGATATGTCGCATATCTTGCCTAGGGGTGGTAAACGTCAGACCCCAATAGCTCAATAAGTCGTGTCGATATGAGGTCTATAACATTTCGAGAAATTACTGGTAACACTTACCAGTAAATCTCAGCAACCCTGGCCAGGGATTTCCTGTTATAGCCAATCGAACACAGCACAACATCAACTCCCTATACCGGGAGAGACGAATCCCCTCCTATCGGTCATTGCCTCCATGTGACTCAGGACTGTACCCAAAAACCACCGTTTTGCACGCCCTCTTGGACGTGGTAAGATGGAAATCAAAGCACAGTAGGAACCACACAAGACTCTATGACGATCTCGGGTCAACAGACTACTCTGTACCAGTGTCACCAAGGAACTGCCATCTGACGTGAGGTATAATACCATCTGGGAGTTCTCGGCGAGTCCGTCCAGTGTACCCAGTCTCCACTGAGCACCCGTATATCATCTCTGATGTCAAACACCAATGGATATGGGATCATCCATCGCCCATCTGTATGGGTCGAGAAGGTATACGCTAATCTACTCTGGTATATCGATGCCCCGTCTCGATACACCCACGACTAGGGACTTTGAAGGATGTACTTATGGACTACCATGTCCCCACTAGTATGATCCGCATCATAGTCCAGGTAGTCAAGTACAGATCCTAAGGGCTTTACCAACATGTAACAGGGAGACAATCAGTGTACACGTTAAGGTAAAGATCAACCAGATAGCATACTATCATGTCGAGCAAGAAAGTCCTCCCTATATATGTCCCAGCATCCACTACAATATACATCCTATGTATAGTAATGGCCTCTAGGGTATACATATAACTAACAGCGCATACCTTCTGGAGTGTGATAACGTGAGCGGATTCCGTCACTTTATCATGCGATGATAGTTGGATCCCGATTCCCACTGATGAGTTAGTTTACTCCTCGGGTGATCCCGGCTAATTCTTCTTTCAGGTTTGGGGAAGAATTTGAGGTTACAGTGGGAGGTTTCGAGATTAGATAAAGTGATAACCATTCTGATCTAGGTTAGAGTGCACGCTGAGTGTTTCTTTTCTCTCTCTCTTTGGCAGCGACCATTGACCCGACCCTAGACTATGACTCAGTGACCAAGTTGACCGAACCTTCTTAACACTGGCTTTTGGATTGTCAGAGTTGCAGACCTCTTTGCCACTCCTACTTTTACCCTTTTCTCCAGGACACCCCGTATTACTACGAACGTCCACTTCCATTGGACAAAACCATCGTATGGTTATATACGAACTCGAAGGAATTCGAGGATGGTTTCCGGTTCTGGAGAAAACGAATAGGACTATTCAGTTGTCTTTTCCTTTCACCTTCTCTCAGGTTGCGAGTACTCCTTGGTTTAGGAGATAGTACACCTATTACGCAAATTGGATAGTCTTTTCCAAACCTTAGGCTGGTGCCGAACGGTGGGGAATGAAGAAAACCAATTAGCATAACGATGGTGTACAGAAGGTATTAAGTAAAGACAAAGAAAAGGATTAGTAAGAGGGCAAAGTAAATTGCGACTGCTATTCACGACCAAACCAAGTATTTCTTCGCCAATCCTAAATCACCTTTGTATTTCTCCAGGACACTCCGTATCACTACGAAGATCCCAAGTTTATTGGATAATCCATCGTATGGTTATATACGAACTCAAAAGGAACTTGTTCCAGTTCGGGGATGGATCCTGGTTCAGGAGAAATAAGAATAAGGTTTATTCGGTTGTCTTTTATCTTCACCTTCTCTCGCATTGCGAGTGCTCCTAGGATTAGGACAGTACACCCATTATGCTTATTGGATAGTCTTCTTCCAAACCATAGGCTGGTGCCGAACGGTAGGGAAGGAAGAAAACCATTTGGCCAAAAGGGGTGTACAGAAGGTAATGACTAAAGACATATAAAGGGATTTGGAGAGATGGCAAAGAATTATACGGTTAAAGTTGTGAATCTGGATAATGGAAGAGGCATTACTGGGAATACCCGGATACCCCATCGAAACATTTCAATGTTTCAGTTTCACTGTATACTGTTAAAAGAAAACTGATTTCCCAATTAGACACTTGCTCCAGGGTATGTATTTACCAGGTTTGATTCTCACATCTGTATGGTTTTACAGATGATGGGTGGGAGTAAGTTATTGGGAATTAGGTGATTATCCTCATTATATCGGGATTCGTTGTAATTGGTGATATTTGAGGAAGTCACCTGGGTTGTTTGCCCGACGGCAAATATTTGGTTTTGAATATCCGTTGTTATGCACCAATTTCAAATTGATATATCTGTACATCTATTTTTTATAGAGTGAGATATACCTTTGTGAAATTATGTCTATGACATTTACCTATACCAGTGGATGGTTAGGTAAGGAGCATTGAACAGCGGTGTAATTCTTCTTAACCATAAGTACAGTTTTCAACCTACGACACATAGTGAATGAGTTATTAGACTCAGGGGACTTATACAGAGTATTGTATGTTGTCCAGTGTCCATTAGGACAGAGGGGTAGGTACTCGTACTATATTCTGTTTACTTGTGACTTCTCTAGTTCTTAGACAGGTGTTTCGTAGAAACGCAGGGTCCAAGTTTTGAGAAGATATAAGTATATGAATAAAGTAGAGAACCAGGTATTGCAAGCATCGGGATTCTTCAAGGTGATCGAAGATGTAGATACTTGTATATGGTATTCAGTTGATAGTAATGATTAAGAGAACTTGCTTCTCTTTCAGGTTACTCATAATTGGAAGCACTCCTAAGTTGAGTAACGCTGATCGGCCTCCTTCCATTTAGTGGACATGCACTGGAGATAGCTGCATGATTTGAATCTGGTTCAATTAAATCAGTGTCTCTGTTTCTATATTGGATATAGAACAGTTCATATCTTGACATTGTTAAGGTACGGGGAGTTGTCCGGCTTATGCTTAAAACCAGACTCCGGATAACTCAAGGCACGTTTCCGTAATGGCTGTTTGTGGGTTGACCTGGGCTATGACGAAGGTTGATTTTCTACCATCTGGAAGATCAATAGTGATATTGTTCTAGACTCGCCACAGTTTTAATAAAAATGTTTTTTTTTCAGAAAACAGTAGTGGGAGTATGGTAAAACTGGAAGTGATTCCAGAACCGCAAACGATTACTGAAGATTTGATAAGAACCTAAAGATTCAATCTGGTTTGACATTCCATTGGCCACTCCGTAGATAAAGTGGGTAACCTCAGGCACCCGAGAGGTACTTCGGTATGCTCAAGGACGGTGGCAGGGAGGTTCTTGTTTACCCAGACTTTCTATTGCTGTTGTTCCAGATTGTGAGACCCGGCAGGAGGATGAGTATAGCGTCGTTCTAAACTAGTTTTAGAAGTGCATGTCTATATGACTCTGCCAGAGGGTTGTCATAGTCAGTGGGAGCAGTGGAAGCATTGGTGGACATCAGGCCTATGTCTATTTATAGACTAAAGCAGATATAGCGGAGATAGATCATCTATTTCTGATGTGACAGTCATAGGTTTGACTTCATCAGAATAAAGGATGGATCTATTAAGAAGGTAGTAAGGTGTGATGTCCTGGTATCTGGATGACATACACAGAATAGGAAGTAATATTCCTATACTACGATCGGTTATATTTTGGTCGGACACAGTGGTTTCTCCACACAAGATTTGGATATTATATCAGACATTCTGGTTACTAGATCTATGGTTTTAGATCTAGATTTGGATGGTTTCCCAATCAGGATACTTAGACAGCATTCTAAGAGTATTTAGAATGGACGACTCCTGGCATGGTGGTGTACTTGCAGGTAATGGAGTCACCCTCTCTAAAGGTGTCTTACAGACTAAAGGGGAGAGGGATGTGCATGATTGGCAGATCACTTGCTTAGGCAATTGAGTCGATCATGAGATGTCAAGTACCACACCAGATGTTGTTTTTGCAGTAGGTGCAATAAGTTAATATTGATCCAATCCTGGAGAAGCTGTCAGAAGCAGTTTTAGAACATAAGTGGATGTTCTAGGGATATGATAACGACAGTCTCATTCGGGAGACAATTATCATTCCAAGGCTTCCAAGGTGACCTGGATGGCAGAGTGGCTGTCAGAGTTATAGCTTTCCCTCTGACGAGGGGCAGTATTTTGGACAGGTGGTCCAGGTGGATACTGAGGGAAGGCATGGCGCAGGATACTGATTAAGTTCAGTTGACGATACAGTCTAAGAAGTCTGGATTTGGAGTTCACTTATGAGCTAGGTCCCATCAGATATCCAGACACATTCTAAGACAGGTATTGCTCATTTTGGGAGATGGCTTTCTCCGTGAACTTGAGATAAAGAGAGACATAGAAAGAAACATCAGAGCGGATCCACTTACTGAGGCTATTCCTCAAACGCAATAGTTTCGCAAACGAGCTTTGTGAGACTGACTGGTAGAGGAGTTGGGTGTTCGGTATCACACGGGCTGTGAGTATGCGACATCGCAATAATTAGCCTTGAGTGCAAGTGGGAGATTGTTGAAGATAGTGCCCTCAGAGTCAATTATTGTATCACAGGCACATGATTGCAATGATTGAGGGAGGACCTGTCCCAGTAGGACAGTCTTACTCAAGATGATAGTATGCTATCTGGTTTATCTTTATCATCGTGCACTGCTTTAGGTGACCTTACGAGTCACTATTACACGTTGATAGAGCCCCTAGGATTCTTGCTTGACTACCAGCAGTATGAGGGCGATCATATACGTGGGAGCTGGGGTCTATAAGCAAATCCTTAAAAGGTCCCTAGTCGTGGGAGTTTCGAGACAGGGCATCGATACTCCAGAGTAGACTAGTGTATACAGTCGAGACCCCGACGAGGGGCGGTGGCCGGTCTCACAAGCCACTGGTGTCAGTTGGTTCACCTAAGATGTATACAGGTGCTCATTAGGTTATGAGTACACCGGACAGGACTCGCCGGGAACCTGCTAGTTGGTATTATACCTGACGTCAGATAGCAGTTCCCTGGTGACATGTGTACATGTTAGTTCATCGACCTGAGATCGTCATTTGTCTCGTGTGAGTTCCCACTGTACTTTGATTACTACCCTGCCACGCTCAAAGGAGACGTGCAAACAGGTTTTAGTTGGGTACAGTCCCGAGCCACATGGAGGCAGTGAGCGGATCTGCAGGGGTTCGTCTCTCCCGGTATTGGGGGTGAGGTCGCGCTGTGTCAAGGAGAGCCAGAACATGAAAAGTCCTTGGCCAAGGCAGGAGATTTGCTGGTAGGTATTCCAGTAGTATCTCAGGGTGTTCTGGGCTGCACTCCGACACGACTTGTACCGTTTTTGGGGGTCTGACTTTTACCAACCCCCTAGGCCCGCCATGCGATGCTCATAGACGAACGGACCGGACTGTACGGATATTGTCACTGACAGGCTCAGTAGGGTGTCAGGATGAGTTCGCTCATCGACGTCCCTTTTGGTCAATAGCTGGTAGCCCGTCACGTATGGCTAATTCCTCTGACGTGCTAGTGGTTAAATCCACAGCCATAGTATTGACGAGTCTTTATAGTCCACCACACACAGTTACTCAAGTTTCGGTCGAAACGCTGTAGAGGCCGTATGGAGATATGGCAGGGTTCGATCAGATACGTGCGGTATTGCACGGATCGTGATCGGACGGTCCGGATCCTAGTATTAGACAGTGTAGATTTTGTCTCTTTGCATTTATGTTCAGTGGGAATACAAATGCGGGCATGTATATGCAGTGGAGGGGTTTTCCTGTAATTTATTACGGGATCAGTTTTCTGAAGTTGCCAGTTTGCATTCCGTTCCGGCCGGTTTTCCTTTGTTCCTTCACGGCCGGACTTTATCGTTGGAGGGTGTTATTTGCAGTTTGCAAATAACATTTTGTGGAGGGGGTTTATTGTGATTGTGGCTTCCTCGTGATGAGATTCCTTTTGCATCATAAGTCTTGCATTTATTGTGATGAGATTGAGTGAGGTTGAGATGAGAAATGAGTGTGACAAATTTCATTTGATCATACATATTCTTTCTTGCTAAGTTTCTTTTCTCTCTCTCCACCATTTTTTTTATGGGAGGCCGGCCATTTTGAGAGGGAGAGGATGAGAGAGGTTTCATTATGTGTGGGAATTGATTCATCTCTTTTCATTCTTGGCTTGCCAAAGTTCCAAACCTCTCTCCATTGTTCTTTCTCTATTCCTCCATCATGGCAATATAAACCCTAAAGAGACAACCTACTACACTATATCTACAGCACATCTTGGACGCGTCGGCTAGCCAACTTCGCGCCCGAGTTGCCTCGGTCCAGAGGTGGGAGCCCGTAAAAGTATTTGGCTACGTGGTGCCCTTTCCGACGAGGAGGTGACGGACGGAGATTCCGCGGGAGATCGGAGTGGAGACGAAGACCGAAGGACATGGATCGCTTGGTATAACTCTCTATCCATCTTTTAGTTTGCTAGTAGCTAGGTTAATGGCCCGATCCGGGATAAAAGTGCGCGGTGGTGCCGGTTTGCTAGTTGCAAAGTTTTTCGTTTCCGCATTTCCGGCGTCGGATCGACGGCCGGGGCGCCGCCGTGCACTTACACGAGGAGTACAGCATAGGTTCGCCTCCTCTGAGTAGACAGCTTGCTCATGTCCGCGCCCGACCACTTTTCCTTAATCGCTTTCGCGAGGCACTGCCTACCGATGCTCGTTCGTCAGAGATACTTGAGCATACTCGGCTGGGTAATGATTCGGAGTCCTTGATTTGTGACCAGGGTGTGCTACGCTTAGGGACGCGTTGTGTACCTGTTGCTGATGGGCAGAGGCACGAAATCCTAGCACAGGCACATCAGTCAGCTTCGGTGTTCATTCAAGTTCCACCAACATTGACGTTACTTGTGAGATAGTTACGGGTGGGCAGGGATGTAAAGAGAAGTTTCGGGTTTCGTTTCAAGGTGTCTGCGTTGTTGTGAGCTAAGGTTGAGCATCTGAGACCGGCTAGAGAGTTGCAACCTTTAACCGTTCCGGTGAGGGAATGGGAGCAGATCTTCACGAATTTCGTTGTGGTGTCTACCCAGGTTTAGTAAGGGTGTGACTCCATTCGGGTGTTTTTTGTCCGGTTATTCTGAGTTTTCTCAGTTGTTCTTTTTTATGCTTTTGCGTATGTACTTGTTGTCGGCAGTTGGGATCGTCACTTGCCACACACACCGTCAATAATTGCATGTCACGCACAACCCACATATAGAAATGATATTGTCTGGTTAGGGACATTGTGACATTGATTCATATTTCTTATCGCATATGACATATAGCATACATGTATACCTACATGCTTACACATATGCTTTGACATGCTAGTTACCTGTATACCTATAGGGTATCGTACCATTAGCGATAGGTACATACACACCTAAGGATATAGCTACATGCGCGCTCTGCATTTCATACTTCACTTATACCTGGAGGGTAATTCACATCATTACTAATAGGTAGATACCTATATTTTCTGCTATACCTTCATGTGTTTACATATATCTGGCTATAGCTACGTATTTACCCTTATTGATGCATAATTTAGAATTGGAGATTAGGAACCGCATGATATTTATATTTAACTGGTTGCAGTTAATTAGCATCTTTTCCTTTATACGCTTACATTACAGTTTTATGTTGCGTATACTTTATTCATGGATTTTCGCATTGAGATATGGATTTTTCATGATGTTTTCTAGATTTGGGGACCGTGGGATTTTCATGAAATTATGCATTATTTGAAAAACCCGGTTTCCCTTGATACGATATTTCAGCAGCCACCATGAGTATCGGTACGGATATATATATACCCCACGCGAGGAAAGGAGGGATCCGTGTGAGGGTACATGGTGGGGCCCGGAGGTACCTCGGGGCAAGAATCTCAGTGAGGAGATGAGTTGGTGGGGGAACCATACTTTCCGGTGACATTACCAATGACTCGGCGGTTATCATGGGGATACCGACTGGAGTCATGTGCATATGGATACGTCGAGAGGCGAGGGTCAGAGCTAGGCACTCGAGCTTTCGGGATAGCGTATGATACGTACCTATCAGGGGGCCAGTCATGGAGAAAGCACCTGATAGATCAGCATTTCTGTGTCGATACTTGACACATTGGTTTCATGATATTTCTTTTTACTCATTTGTATATATAACAGGGGATTAGGCCGCTGTTATATATGCCCTTACACCAATATTAGTGGAATGGGACGCTAATATATGTGTATTGATATTAAATTATATACATCATCATATTTATTCATGGAAATATACCTAGAATGTAAAGGACTCATTGACATTGGATTTAGGACATTTGAGAATTCACTTGATGTTGTACATTCGAGATATGTGAGATATACTTGATATTGTACATACGGGATATATGAGATCGACTTGATGCTGTACATTCGAGATATGTGAGATATACTTGATATTGTACATACGGGATATGTGAGATCTACTTGATGTTGTACATTCGAGATATGTGAGATATACTTGATATTGTATATACGGGATATGTGAGATCTACTTTATGTTGTACATTCAGGATATGTGAGATTACATGATATGAGAGCCAGTTTGGGGGCTGATTTGTGGAAATTAGGAATTGGATTGTCTTGTTGGATTTTGTTCCTACCACGAGGTTAGGATTTCCGTGGAAATGACATGTTGTATTCCATACTCCACATTTACTATTTATGCACTGCTTCATGCATTAGTGTACCTGTTAGAGTACCTTCCATGACTGTCGCATTCACACACCTTTATTCATATCTTTTCTTCATGTATTAGTTGTACCGATATAGTACCTTACATGATGCTATATACAGATTGTCATATTATTACCGCTTCATGTATTAATTGTACCTGCCGGTGTACTTTTCATGATTATTGCATCTCATATGACTATTCGTTAATATTAAATGCTTATGTTAGATTCGTGTTGTACGTGCATACTCACGATTACCTGCATATGTTATTTACTATTCACGAGTTGGCAACTCACCCCCGTTGTACCACAGTGTTTGCAGGTGTTCCTCGGGATAGTCAGAGGCGGGCTATTTTCATCCTTCGTATCATCTTTTGCTGCGGATACCACTTCGCCTAACAGCGTGCAGTTTCGCCAGGTGGGTTTTGTGGTTATCCGAGGTTGTATTGTATATTCGTTGTATCCATGTACTCTCTATCTACCAGTATTATGTATGACTTAGTGACTTGGTGTGAGGACGATATTGTATATTATTTTGTGACTTGGAGGTTTTTCTGCAGTTTTATTTATATCGTCTCTTTCTTCGCTACGGCGTCGTATATCTATTGTGGTGGTTGTTTTCCGCCGTTGGGCGTGGATTTTGCTCCCGTTTGGGATGCATTACTTTATATTTATGTTGTACCCATTTTGGGGGCTTGTTTTACAAAGGAGGTGCTGCCAAAATTTTAAGGAATAAAAGTGAGACTTTAAAGAATTTGGGTTGTGATTTCAATGGTTTTGAAAATACTATTATCACTTTCTTATTACTTTTGATGGTTTAGATTGCTAGGTTTTGGCTTTCTTTTACTACGTTACGTCTGTAGACGTTGCGTAGTATTAGGGTCGTCACGTGCCAATTTCGGGTCGTGACAGTACGTTTCTAAGATCGGGTGCAGAGGCGTCGGATGTGGCGCGGAAATGGCAGAGCTGAAATCGGATCAGATTAGCCGAGACGTCCCGGTGAGTAGATGTACACATCTACGGGGAAATCATCTGGATGGCGCGAGGCGCCCGATAGTCATGATTTCCAGTAGTGCTTATATTTTTATATGTGTAGTCTCCTAGTCATTCATCTTATTGCATTGCATCATCATAAACATATATGATATTATCTCATAGGACACTTGAACCATTACCATTGGTTCATGCCACGTGCACTATTCATGCGAACACACACTCCTTTGGTAATTGCTATGTCACGAACACTATAGAACTTGCTTAGAATCAGTATCTGTGCTTTGCATTATATATGATCTGTAAACATGTACCTTATAGTCATTTTCATCAGGATGGATACGTAGGATTGTTAGTTATACCACATTGCATCATGATTCATGCATAGTTTCTGGCCGTACTTCGCATGGTATATACTATCGTATCATATACATCCATCATCACCAACATGTTTACATATTGTGATTCTTCTCGAGGATTTCAGTATTTATGAGATTTATTGATTTTGGAGAAACCACAAGGATTTTAAGAACGTATTGCCATTTAAAAAAATGTAAGTCGCGGTTTTCTCGTGATCTGATGTGCGTGGTGTCCACCATGGGTTTTCTCAGTTCTTAAGCGGTATCATACACCCGATTTGAGGAGGAGGATGAATCGTCTGTGGGTGCATGGTGGACCCGGTGCGGTACCCCGGGGCAAGATGGTCGCAGATGATGGCGTTGAACCCGACAGGGGAACACTACCGACCGGTTATTTGTGACGCTGCGGATATCCGAAGAATACCGACGTTGTAGTGAGATTTGATGATATGGGCTGATCCGGACTGACGGAGCCCGAGATATTGAGATATTGAGATATTGAGACATTGAGATATTGAGATATTGAGATATTGGGATATATTTTGTGTCGATGTTTGACACTGATTTTCTGTTGATTTCATTGAGGATACTTCAGTTATTACACAGAGGTTTTTCTAAGATAAAAACAAAGATTTTCTTATACCAGACTTATTCAGGTTTTGTTTTGATTATGCATTCATGTTGCATTCATGATAGTACATCGTATCATATCGATATGCGTAGGTTATGACGCATTGGCGTGCTTGCTTACGATAGCCTTATTAGATGTTACTTACTACTCACGAGTTGGCAACTCACCCCCGTTGTGCCACAGTATCTTACAGGTCTGACCCGTCGGTACAGTAGCGGCAGGTACACTTTCTCTTTTTGTTCCTTTTGCTTAGACTTACGGCATTACTCGTAGGTGGGTTGCGAGGATATTTTTTCATCATGTACATTATATTGTATCTAGTATACTCCATCTACTCTTGTATATTGGACTAGACAGTGAGACTCGTGAGACTTGTATTTGTAGTGTTTGGTGTCGACGCTCACTTGAGCCGACGTGATATTTTCTTATTTCTTGCTTTCAGATGCTTATTATGCACTTTTGTTATACATATTGCATGTGGTTGTGATTCCGCCTTTGGCGAAGAGCTAGCTCCCGCTTGGGGATGCCTTATTTCATCATATATATGTATTTTCATGTGTTGTACCCATTTGGGGACCAGTATTTACAAAGGAGACTCAGCCGAAATTTTCGGGAAAATATGATGTTGCTTTTAAAATGTTTAATGCGACTTATTTGTTAAAATTGCTTTCTTTAAATAAGTTTTCCTTTACTCTATTTCTTTAAACGGTTTAGTTTTCTGGGCTTTGGCATACTTAGATTACGTACGCCTTGAGACGTTTCGTGATTTAAGTGTCAGTCACGTTCCGTACCTTCGGGTCGTGATACTTTGGAAGTTGCTCCGGAAGGGGTAAAACCCATCGGAAGCAAGTTGATCTTTAAGAAGAAAATTGGTGTAGATGGAAAGGTTGAGACCTTCAAAGCTAGACTTGTAACAAAAGGTTTTCATCAATGACTAGGTGTCGACTATGATGAAACCTTCTCTCCTGTCGCTATGCTTAAGTCCATCAAGATCCTGCTTTCCATTGCTACATACCATGACTACGAAATCTAGCAGATGGACGTCAAGACCGCTTTTCTAAATGGTCATTTAGAAGAGAGCGTGTACATGACACAACCAGAGGGCTTTATAGACAGTAGGAGCAGCGGAAGCATGTGCAAGCTGCTTAAATCAATATACGGATTAAAGCAGGTATCGCGGAGATGGAACATTTGTTTTGATGAAGCTATCAAAGAGTTTGACTTCGTCAAAAATGTAGATGAACCATGTATATACAAGAAGGTTGTAGAGAGTAAGGTTGTCTTCCTCGTATTGTACGTGAATAACATACTCTTAATAGGAAACAATGTTCCTATGCTACACTCGGTCTAGCTTTTCTTATCACACAAGTTCTCCATGAAAGATCTGGGAGATGCCTTCTACATCCTGGGGATCAAGATCTATAGAGATAGATCTAAGCGGATGTTGGGATTGTCCCAATCCAGGTACATTGACACCATACTAAAGAGATTTAGTATGGAAGATTCTAAGAAGGGTAATTTACCCGCTTGTTCAGGAATCACTCTCTCCAAAGAGATGTCTCCCAAGACTGATTTGGAGATGGCTTGCATGCAAGGGATACCTTATGCTTCGGCAATCGGGTCTATCATGTATGTGATGTTATGTACCAGACCGGATGTAGCTTACTCACTAGGTGTAGTGAGTAGGTATCAATCAAATCCTGGGGAGAAGCACTGGACGGTTGTGAAGAACATTCTTCAGTACTTGAGAAGGACTAAAGAAATGTTCTTAGTGTATGGTAACGGAGAACTCCAGGTGGTGTCATTTGCCGATTCGAGCTTCCAGAGTGATAAGGACGATAGTAAGTCGGTCTCGGGTTTTTTCTTTACCCTCAATGGAGGGGCGGTATGTTGGAAGAGTTCCAAGCAAGATACTGTAAAGACTCGACGATGGAGGCTGAATACATCGCTGCCAACGATCCTGCCAAAGAGGCTGTCTGGATGAAGAAGTTCATTGCTGAACTTGGTGTGGTTCCATCCATTGAGCATCCAATACCTGTGTATTGTGATAACAATGGAGCTGTGGCTTTGGCCAAGGAACCCCGGTCCCATCAGAGATCTAGACATATTCTTAGACGGTATCACCTGATCCGGGAGATGGTAGATCGACGGGAAATCGAGGTCAGGAGAGTTGACACGAAGGACAACGCAGAGCATCCACTCACGAAGGCCCTCCTCCAGACGCAGTTTGAGAGACTTTTTGGGATGTTGGGTATAAGATACTAAAGCAACTGGCCTTAGTGCAAGTGGGAGATTGTTAGGAATATGTATGCCCTAGAGACTATTATTGTATGATATAGTGGATGCTTGGACATATATATAGAGGACTTTCTTTCTCGACATGATAGTATGCTATCTGGTTGCTCTTTATCTTAACATGTACACTTGTATTACTATACTGTCTCTCTGATACATGTTGATAAAGCCCTTTAGGATATTTGCTTGACTAACAGGACTATGATGTGGATCATACTACTGGGACTTGATGTAGATGACATATGTTGGTACATACAGGTGTCCGATTAAATATGTGTATAGGCTACACAGACTTTAATTGGACGGTTGGTAGTAGTGGCGGCTTAGGATTAAACCGAATTATTAAATCATGTTTTGATTTAATAATAAATATATATATATATATATATATATATATATATATATATATTGTATATGTATTCTAGTATTATTGTTCACTATTCATTTTCTCTCTTGGCTATTCATATTTTTATACGAATACGCGTAAATGTATTTCGATACGTATACCGGGCTGTATTCTGTATTTATACGGAATATCTTTTAGAAGATGGACACCTCATTACATGATTTTCATTTTAGAAAATCATTTGGAAATGAGGTGGAGGGTGAGTTGGCATGAGCATGGGTTGAGGTATGTAGAGAGGTATGGCCTTTTGTCACGACCCGAAAGTACGGAACATGACCGGCACTTAAATTATGAAACGTCTCGAGGCGTACGTAATCTAAGTAAGCCGAAAACCCAGAAATCCAAACCAAGTAAAGTAGTAGAGTGAAGGAAAAACCAATTTAAATCAAGTAGTTTTGCAACATACGCCGAAATATGCATTTTTAAAATCACAAGTCTTTTCTAAAAATTTTGGCAGAGTTTTCTTTGTAAATACTGACCCTAAACAGGTAAAAAACCTGATAAAGCATATATAATGAATAAAGGGATCCCCAAGCGGGAGCTAGCTCTTCGTCAATCGACGGTCACAACCACGCAAGCAATATGATATACAACGCCGAAGGGCGAGGATCAAAACTCAAAAGGGAACTCAAAACAGTATGAAATCCATAGAAATACAACGCGCGACTCTAAGGTCGAAAGAATAAACATCAATGGTCTCTATCTCTGAAATAAATACATGTTTGGTTGATGGAGTTTAACTAGATACAACTGAAATAAATAATATACAAGGTATAATGGTGGTCACGATGCAAGTGAACCCACCTACCAAGTAAATCACCCGGAAAGGAAGCAGTGTGCCAACAAAGCCGTAATGAAACCTATACGGCAAAACCTGCAAGAAACTGTGGCACAATGGGGGTGAGTTGCCAACTCGTGAATAGAAAACATATATGAGCAGAAATTGCATGTATGACGCAACCCTAGGTCATACGATCAGTAATATCCTCAAATGATAAGTCTAAACCATGAAAAGGTGGCAAGTGTAAACATCTATACATAAGTGTAATCCCATGTGCTCGTGTCAGTGCCTCGGGTAGCAACATATCAAATGAATGAGGTATGAATGCATGAAAACAGAAAACATGTAAACGGAGAAACTTCTTTCATAACTTAGTGAGATTTCTGTACATTTAAAACGAGGTATTATTAATAAAATCAACATAAACAGTGTCTAGTATCGACACAAAACATAAATCCCAATATCTCAATATCTCAGTGTCTCAAATCTCACTGTCTAGGGCGTCGTCAGTCCGGATCGGCCCCTAACATCAATCACAGGACCACGATGGTATCCTCCGGATATCCGACGCGTCGGGTAAAATCACTGGTAAGTAGTGCTCCCCTGCCAGGCTCATCGAATACAACTCGAACTTCTTGCCCCGGGGTACCTTACCGGGCCCACCATGTACCCGAGACGGTTCATCCAACTCCTCGAATCGGGTCTCAAAATCCATCAGCAATCATGAAAACTCATGGTGGACGACTCATACATCATGGGAAAACCGTACTTTTCATTTAAAAAGAGAGAGAAAGAAGTTTATAAATGTTCTTGCGGTTTTCCCCCAAATCTAGGAAATCTCAGGAAAATTTGAAATCCAATCATCAATAGCACGTAAACAGTGAATATAGGCATAAAACTCCATAATACGGCATAACGGTGAATAATAATATGCATGAAGTAGCAAGTAATAACTGCAATGTCTAAACTAGCATATAAGGCAAGTACACTAATATTATGTCGAAACTATCATCTAACAAGCTATGTCGATGAAATAGTATTGTCTAAAGTGTACGTGACATGACAATTACCGATGAGGATGTGTGTGAGCCGGCAAGTAAGTGTACGTGGAACATACGCATCATCGGTAATGGTGCAGGTGTCCTGACAGCATGATATCAATAATGGTATATGAAATCACAATATAAGTATGCGATGCGGAGCGAACAGCAATAATGTGCGGGAGTTGAATGATAAACACAAAGATAACTAATCTGCATTTAATATAAATATAAGTCATACAGTAGTGCCTTTTGAAATAACACGAATCACGGTGTTTTGGAAATAAGGGCTACGGTGTTTTTAAGAAAAGATACGTCCTTTGAAATATCCGTAGAATCCCTTGGCTTGTCTTTTAAAATACCCACGATTCGTTAGTTTTGAAATAGGTAGGAATCGAATATAGTCTAATAACTACACTAACTATAGAGCTGAGCTAACAGGCTAAACGAAAGTTAAGGAAACCACCTAACGTCTGAGTCGATACATATATAAATAATAGTCGGTGATCCCGCCTCAATAGTATCATATACGATCCAAAATCTATAATATGACATCCTCAAGTCAAGAGTGCGGATCAATCATCAATATAAAACTCGTACGGTACATCCGTCGTACGGCCTCCCAAATCTGGGTACGGGTCAAGATCACATCATCACACCATTCATCTGGTATCCTCTTTATCAAACATCAAGGTCCGGGGTACTGACCTACGTCTAGTACAATACTGATACTATCTATGTATGCATGCAGGTGTATGAAACACTACGCCAAAGGACCCGCTAAAACATCATGTCGTATCTCAAATACGAACCATGTCATGTCACCGATCTCACGGCCTCAAATCCAATCTCATCGACTCATCTCATATCCCCAGTACTATCCTCAAATCCAGTATATGAACACATAGTCCCATATCCATGTGTAAATATACACATCCCCATATACGTACAGGTAAAGGAAAGAATGTATGCAAGTATGTGTGTGCGTGTATGTGGGTGCAACCACTACTCTAGGGTTTCGCAACTAACACTAAACCAATCCAAGAACACCTAGAATCCATCTTTATCATCAATAAACTCGAATCAACATATAATATATATGTGTGTATACGTATTCGTATACATCACTACGAACTGCGGGGGTGCTATACGTCATCCACCCGACTTCCCCCGTAGATATAATCTACTCACTTTGCTTCTTATGTGTCGATGTCGATGTCGCCTTCATCTTCTTCATCGTCTGAAACCCTCGTGAAGGTACCTACAAAAATAACACAATCGCAAAAGCACATGAAAATCTCATCGGAAAACCCAAAACAACACGCTAAGGCCTATAGGTTAGAACCTAAGGACTACGCTTCCAACACCATCAACAACCCTCGATATCTTCGTACAAACGTCAAGTGATCGAGGTAAAACACAAATACGCAAATCCAGAATTCAAAATACGAGAAATGAAACCCCGAATCAAAACAGCAATTATTGAAAATGGTCCAGATTTCACCCTAGGTCAAATCAGTCAATTTTGCATATATGGACGGTCAAGTTTACTGGAGATAAAGCTACAGGACCAACACGAATCAAATCCAACATGTTATGGCCGCAAATTGCGGTAAGAAAGATTAAATCTGCGGCTATAGAGTGGATCCAGGGGCTGGGGTCTAGGGTGGTGGTTCCTTGGTGCCTGCACATCTCTCTGTCCTAGCAAAATAATTTTTCAGGTCCTCGGGTGTTAGCAGATTTCCAAATACACTCACAGAATACATAATTCTTCCGATATCGGGTTTCTAAATCCGTATTCCGGGGTTCTAGTCTCTGGTTTGGGTCTGAATTATAGCACTAGGGGGTTTGTGTGGCCTCTACTGAGCTCAATTACACATCACAACTCTCAATTTCCATAAACCCTAAATAGAATTTTCAAAGCTCACACAAATCACACAATATCGGTTCTAATCTAACATGGATGTAAAAGCAATGGGAAAACTAAGCTAATAGTTCAGAAAATACCTCATTTGGCAACTCAAGAAAATTTTCTTGAGTTGCCCTAAGTGTCCAAAATGCAAGCTTTCTTGGTCTAGTGTGTTGCTTGAGGGCTTGTGCATCTTTTTAATGAAATGGGTGATGGGGTTTGAGGTGTTTATTATGATGAAATGAAGGGGTAGAGGGGGTTGGAGAAGGGAGGCAGCAGCAGCAGCTGCAAGGGTGAAAGGGAGAGGGGAGAAATGAGTGAATGATTGTAGAGAGAAGTGGCACAAGACCAAGGTTGACCCCTCACCCTCTCTTTCTCTCTCTTGCCCATCCCTCTTGACTTTTCTTTTCTTTTCTTTTTTTTTCTACTCTCCTCAATAGTAAACCCAAAACAAATACCTATACACCCCAAATCATGTAGGAAAAATGTAACAAGTGATAAAAAATGACATGTGCACAAAACACGTATTAAGTCCGATTAGCGATTTGTAATCGCGATTAGCACTAAATTAGTGTCAAATAACACATAAATTCTCATAATTTGCATGAATCATATAAAGCACCTTCTTTTTAGTAATTTCCATAATTTTCCAAATTTTTCTCAATTTATCGGTATTTAATAATACCGCCTTATTAAAATATTCAATATTTTATTATTAAATTATAAAAATTCCCAAAAATAATATTTTATTTTTCTGAAATGATAAAATCTTCCCCCCTTAAAGAAATTCGGTCCTCGAATTTAAATTTAAATTCCTCAAATACTAAAACATTTCAGTACAAAGTCCAAGTCGTCGGGGTCTTGAAATCATCAATACATAAAACGCATCATAACGCAATGCATGTGCATGAACAATGAGAAGATAACTCAAAATCAAATCTCCGTCACGCATCCCACTGTTAGTTATATGTATGCCCTAGAGGCCATTACTGTACATACGATGTATATTGTAGTGGATGCTAGGACATATATAGGGAGGACTTTCTTGCTCGACATGATAGTATGCAATCTGGTTGTATTTTATCTTAACATGTACTCTGATTGTCTCTATATTACATGTTGATAAAGCCCTTAGGATATATACTCGACTATTGGGACTCTGATGAGATCATACTAGTGGGGCCACGGTAGTCGACGAGTACATCCTATAACTGTTCCTAGTCGAGGGTGTATCGAGACAGGGCATCGATACACCAGAGTAGACTAGCGTATACGCATCTTAACCCATATGATGGGCGATGGATGATCCCATATCCATCGGTGTTTGACATCAAGGATGGTGTACGGGTGCTCAGTAGAGACTGGGTACACTGGACGGACTCGCCGAGAACTCCCAGATGGTATTATACCTCACGTCAGATGGCAGTTCTCCGGTGACACTGGTACAGAGTAGTCTGTTGACCCGAGATCGTCATAGAGTCTTGTGTGATTCCCACTGTGCTTTGATTTCCATCATACCACGTCCAAGAGGGCGTGCAAAAAGGTGGCTTTTGGTTACAGTCCCGAATCACATGGAGGCACTGAGCGATAGGAGGGGATTCGTCTCTCCCGGTATAGGGAGTCGATGTTGTGCTGTGTTCGATTGGCTATTACTAGAAATCCATGGCCAGGGTTACTGAGATTTACTGGTAAGTGTTATCATTAGTTTCTCGAACTGTTATAGACCTCATATCGACACGACTTATCAAGCTACTGGGGTCTGACGTTTACCACCCCTAATCGAGATATGCGACATATCAGACGACGAGACCGGACTGTACGGGAGTGTTATTGACTGGATTCATAGGAGAATGTACAGGTTTTCTTGTTGATCTTCTGAGCGCTTAATACCTGGGTGGCTGTTACGTTTAACTGACCGCTTGCAGCTTGTGGGTGTTTGATATGATCATCTCCTACTGCCGGCGTATTGACGATTCTTTAGAGTCCTACACAGAGGTTTCTTGGCTCAGGCAAAACGGAGTAAGAGCACATATGTGATATGTGCGGGACCGAGAACAATACGTGTATGTGATACTGTATTAGATTCTCATGATATGAGATATCGGCCGGGTATTTGAGATATAGCCGGGTCATCGGATCAAGTGTTGATTCGATAAACTGATACAGATTATATTAGTCGGTTATTTGTGAAATAGCCGGATTATCGGATCAAGTTTTGATTCGATAATTTAATGTATAATTATATATTCGATATATTAAATTACATTAACTAATATAAGCTCACTAAAAGATTCTTTTTCTCACTCGGGTAATACATTGATATATATGTGATATATGTTAATTGTATTATTTTATTTTTTTACAATAAATATTGTATATTTAATATATAATATTGTAACATGTTAGGGTTATTAATGCAACATGTTTAGTGAAGATTAAACATGGTTAGGGTTTGATTTGGGTTAATCTTTTCTAGAACCTTCTAGAAGGTTTTGTTTTGTTTTGTGCAAAGATATTTGTTTTGATATTTTTGCAAGATATTTGTTTAACCCAACCAAACCTTTAACCTTAGTTAAATCTCTACAAAGGTTACTTGAACCATGGTTGCATTACTAACCTTATCATTACTTTCATTGTTCATCACAAAAGGGATTACTATTGTTCTTCTTCTTTCTTCTTCCTTTTTTGATGGAAAAGCTTACTAGCTTTTTCAAAGGTGATGAAAATGAGTGAGAAATAGAAAACAAATGAGAGCTAAAATCCTACTTCATCATCTTAATCTATCCTAGCCATTTAGATTAGGGTGTTCACTTTATTTAGTAAGTGAGAGCTTGTGTTAATGAAACTTCAAGGTAGATCATCTTTGTTATCGAAGATCGGAAGCAAGCTTGCATCTTTCTCTTCGTGGAGCCTCTTGAGAGTCCGGAACTTAATGATCGCAGTGAAGGGACCACAACACGGAGATTATGAAGTAAAGGACCGGACTACAAAGGTTGTAATCCCAAACTCTTAGTGTTAAAGTGTTTAACATGCTTTGTTTCGCCTAATCTCTAGTCTAAGATCTTGGTTTAGGGTGGCATGGTTGATGTCTTATTAATCCTTGTGCGTGTGCCTAGTAACCCTACAGTGGTATCAGAGCCAAGCTAGAGCTTTAGGCGAAGTCTAGACGAAGTTTAAAGTCCGATCGAACTCTGAATACCCGTAAAACCCTAGTTTCTGGAAATTTTTCAAAAAGTTGGTTTTTTTCCATATTAAAAATGCTCAGAAAAATAAGCAGGAAAATCTAAGAATTACTGTGAAGTACGGACCACCAAGTCGATCACGTGACCGCAGAACCGCGGCTAAACCACGCATGTGGCGGCGGTTCCACGGCCGAACAGTGTCGTTGGGCCCCACTGCTTCACAGTATTATTCCTGGGTTCTTTTGCACTATTCTGGGGATTTTTAATTCCACTCAAGTGTTGAGTTTTCTGGGTTGTATTGGGAGCTCGTTGATTCAATCGGAAAGTTTAACTTCGTTTAGTTTGTCCGGATAATTTTTAGAACGTGTTAAAAAGTTCGAACGGATATCAATAACTCACTTTTCCCCTCCCGGAAAATTTCCAAGCGTTGGATTTTTCCGTAGTTTAAGAACGTTCTAAGTCGTGCAAGTAACGCGGTGGACCCTCTAGAAGACAACAAACCTTAACTCGATTATGTGACCGTCTGAACCGCCTCTGAACCTTAGGGTTTGGGGCAGTACGGCGTTGCCACATGTGAGGCGTTGGCTTTACCCTTCTACGGCTGGACCATTGGTACTGTGGCATGTGATGGATGTTTTTAAACTAATTTCAAGTATTGAGCGATTTGGGAAATCTTGGGTGTTTGATCAATCGATCGGAAAGTTTAACATTGTCTATTTATCTGGAATGTGATACAATATTTGGAATTCACAAATAGTTATGAGATAACTAATTTGAATGTTATAAATCTAGTAGTTCAGTCTCAAATGATCGGTTGCCACGGGATTTTTATGCGATCAAAAGTCTGTCGCAATCACGTAGCGTACGCGGATACTCGCCGGGTAAACTTAATAGATAGCCACGCCCCATAGCCCAGACTAAGTGACTGTAGGAGAACACCGTCGCCAAAAGCATCCGTTCGGATGCTCGCGGCAGCGGCGTTCCGCCTTAATGCACTTCGTCGACGGCATCTGGGGGTTCCCACTGGACCCTAGAACCCGGTTACTTGTGCTCCCCTCCTTGGGTCTACCTAATGCGGAAAAGTAAATAATATACACTGGTGACATCAACCTCATCCCGAAAGTGCCCCAATAAAAGAATATTACATACAAATGAATTTTACATGAATGAAAATAAAAAACCCTCATCTCACGTAAAACCCCCGGCTATTCAGAACACGACGATCCAAAATAACATATCACAGCAACACATAATATCTCATATCATCAACGTAAGTAAATATGCATACACCGATCGTCGTAGATGTATAGCAACGAAGACCGGCAATACAACTACATACTACACTTACGGTCACAGAAAAGAAATTGTAAAACTACAAGATTTGGAATCCACAATCACTTTAGACATCGTAAATACGAAATATCACATACTTCGCATTTCATGCCTAACTATATGAATTCCACATATTGTATCACATTCCAGATAAATAGACAGTATTAAACTTTCCGAACAGATAATAAAATACCCAAAATTTCCTAAATAGCTCAACACTTGAGCGAAGTTCAAATAATCCCAGAACTGTCACAGTACCGATGATCCAGCCGTAGAAGGGTCAAGCCAACGCCTCATATGTGGCACGCCGTACTGCCCCAAACCCTAAGGTTTAGAGGCAGTTCAAGACGGTCACATAATCGAGTTAAGCTTTGTTGTCTTCTAGAGGGTCCACCGCGTTACTTGCACATTTTTCCGAAAGATTTAAACCCGATAAAAATTCAGCACTTGAAAGTTTTTCGTGCCGGGAAAAAGTGAGTTAATGATATCCGCTCGAAAATTTTAACAGTTTCTAAATATCCGGAAAACATCACAAAATTAAATTTTCCAATCGAATCAATGATTACAAAATAAACCCCAGAACACTCAACACTTGAGTCAGTTTAAAAATACCCAGAAAAATAAACAAGCATCACTAGACATTACTGTGTAAAAATAATAACCCATATCTACAGTACGGCCGTGGATCTACGACCCAAGTGAGGTATGGCCGCGGTTCCGCGGCCATATGTACGGATTGGGTGCTCGTATTTTACAGTAATGTTTATATTTACCTGCTGAATTTTTAGGTATTTTTAATTCAGAAAAATCACAGTTTTTAAAAAATATCCAGAGAGGGGTTCATTTCGTAGTTTCGGGGTTCGTTCGGAGTTTTAACTTCGTATACACGTCGCCTAATGCTCTAGCTAGGCTCTGATACCACTGTAGGGTTCCTAGGGACTCTTGTGAGGGTTCATAAGGCATAAACCATGCCTGAATAAAATTTTAGATGTGCCGAACAACCCAAAGACGGGATCTTTGCTAGAGTATTAGGGTTTAACATGCAAGTAAACATCTTTACTACTAAGTGTGAGGGATTACAACCTTTGTAGTCCGCTCCTTTGCTTCATAAGCTCCGAGTAGAAGTCCCTTCGCCGTGATCCACGATCTCCCGGACTCAAGAGAGGCTCCACGACTCGAACGATCCATGCTAGCTTGTAGTATTCCTTTTCTCCGATGATCTACGTCGAAATTGCAATAACTCAAGCTCTCTCACTCTAATGAGGTGAACACCCTGATCTAATGGGCTAGATTAGATGAGGATGATGGACTAGTATTTATGCTATCTTTTTATATCAAAATCTCACATTAAATCATCACAAAAGGAAAATCAAGTAAGCTTTCTCAAAGCTCAAGAGAGAAGAAGATGATGAATAATGAGATAATCCTTTTGTGATGAATAATAGAAATGAATATATGATTAATCATGGAACCATGGTCAAGGATGACTAGGATAACCTTTGTAGAGAATAAACTAGGGCTAGGGTTTGGTTGGGTTAAAACAATGAGTCATGAGAAAATATCTATCATAATATCTTCTTTATGACAAACGGAAAAGTTCTGGAAGGTGCAAGAAAGAACTAACCCTAATCAAACCCTAACCTTACTTTATCTCCACAAAACATGTTCCATTATTAATCATATCATATTACTATAATATATATCACATATATATTATATATTTGTAACAAAAGAAAATAATACAATTAACATATATCGCATATATATCAATGTATTATCCGGTGAGAAAATGAAATAATAAAGCGAGCCATTATTAGATAATGTAATACAGTATATCATATATATTATTATACATTAAATCATCGAATCAACACTTGATCCGACAATCCGGCTATATCTAATATAACCGACTAATATATCATGTACCGATTCATCGAATCAACACTTGATCCGATGTCCCAGTTCATATCTAAATATCGCAAGAATATAATACGGTATCTCATATCGCATTATCCTCGGTCCTGCGCATATCACATATGTGCCTCTACTTCGTTTTGCCTGAGCCAAGAAACCTCTGTGTAGGACTCTAAAGAATCGTCAATACGCCGGTAGCAGGTGATGATATATCAAACACCCACAAGCTGCAAGCGGTCAGCTAAACGTAACAGCCACCCAGGTATTGAGTGATCAGAAGATCAACAAGCTAGCATGTACGTTCTCCTGTGAATCCAATCAGTAACACTCCCGTACAGTCCGGTCTCTTCGTCTGATATGTCGCATATCAAGTCTAGGGGTGGTATACGTCAAACCCCAGTAACCGATAAGTCGTGTCGATGTGTGGCTAATAACGGGTCGAGAAACTACTAGTAACACTTACCAGTAAATCTCTATATCATCCCTGGCCAGGGACTTCCAGTTATAACCAATCGAACACAACACAACATCAACTCCCTATACCAGGAGAGACGAATCCCCTCCTATCGCTCATTGCCTCCATGTGATTCGGGACTGTACCCAAAAGCCACCGTTTTACACGCCCTCTTGGACGCGGTAAGGTTGAAATCAAAGCACAGTGGGAATCATATAAGACTCTATGATGATCTCGGGTCAACAGACTACCCTGTACCAGTGTCACCGGAGAACTGCCATCTGACGTGTGGTATATCACCATCTGGGAGTTCTCGGCAAGTCCGTCCAGTGTACCCAGTCACCACTGAGCACCCGTACACCATCCTTGATGTCCAACACTGATGGATATGGGATCATCCATCGCCCATCATATGGGTCAAGATGCATATACGCTAGTCTACTCTGGTGTATCGATGCCTTATCTCGATATACCCTCGACTAGGAACAGTTATAGGATGTACTCATCGACTACCATGGCCCAACTAGTATGATCTCATCATAGTCCCAGTAGTCGAGTACAGATCCTAAGGGCTTTATTAACATGTGAGAGTAAGACAGTAAACCAGTACAAGTCAACATGTTAAGATAAAGTGAAACCAAATAGCATACTATCATGACGAGCAAGAAAGTCCTCTCTATATATATCCAAGCATCCATTATAATATACATCATATGTACAACAATGGCCTCTAGGGCATATACATAACTAACACGCTCTATGATGAGCACTACTGAGTTTCTTATTTTCTTTTGGGAGTTATGCACTTGAGAAACTACATACCTATTAAATAGGGTTCAATAGTAACCAACGAACCTCAGCCTCTCCGCCGATCTAGTAGGGTTCCTCATCCACCAGAGAGATACTTCGCTTTCTCTATGACAGTGGGAGTGAGGATTGCATCATGAGATGATGACCCAACTTATTTCGAGCTGGCCATCAGGAGTGGGACTCTATAAGAATGGCTGGATGCTTAGCGATCTGAGATGGAATCCTTATACACCAACAAAGTATGGACTTTGGTTGCTTTATCTGAAGGGTTAAATCCCCATCAAGAGCAAGTATATCTTGAGAAGATTAATTAGTGTACATGAAAAGGTTGAGACTTTCAAAGCTATCCTTAAGTCCATCCAGATCCTACTTACCACGGCTACATACCATGACTACGATATCTGGCGGTTGGGTGTCATGGCTGCTTTTCTAAATATTGATTTGGAAGAGAGCGTCTATAAGTACACAGCCGAGGGTTTCGTAGACAGTGGGAGCAGCGGAAACGTGAGCAAGATGTTTTTATGTAATAAATCAGTCATCGCGGAGTTGGAACATCTGTTTTGATGTAGTAATCAAAGAGTTTGACTTCATCAAAATGGTAGATGAACCTTGTATATACAAAAAGGTAGTAGAGAGTATGGTGGTGATCCTCGTAGAGTACATGGATGACATACTCTTGATAGGGAAGGAGTTTCATATGCTACGCTCGGTCAATCTCCTCTTATCACAATGATTCTCCATATAGGATCAAGGTGATACCTCCTAAATCCTGGGTTTTGGATCTATGAGATAGATCTAATTGGATGTTAGGATTCTCACTAGTTGTAGTGAGATGGTATCAATCAATCCTGGGAAGAATCACTGGAAAGGTTCCAGGGTGATAAGGACGACTGAATGTCAGTCGCAGGCATTGTCTTTACCCTCAGTAGAGGGACAGTATGTTGGAAGAGTTCCAAGCTAGATACCATGACTTACTAGACGATTAAAGGCAAGATACATCGTTACCAAGGATGCTACCAAAGAGGCAGTCTGGATATATATAAGTTCATGAGATGAACTTCGTTCCTACCATTGTGTGACAATGGAGTTGTGGCTTATGCCAAGGAACCCCCATCCCATTAGAAATCCAGATATAATTCTTAGATAGTATCACCTGATCATGGAGATAGTTGATCTCTAGGGAGATCGAGATTAGGCGAGTAGACACAGAGGACAACAGCGCGGATCCACTCACAAAGGCCTTTTTCCCAATAGAGACTTTTATGGAATGGTTGAGTATGAGATACTTAAACCACAGCTAATTGTTGGGTATGCGATACCACAACAGATGGCCCTAGTGCAAGTGGGAGATTGTTAGTTATATGTATGCCCTAGAGGCCATTATTGTACATACGATGTATATTGTAGTGGATGCTCGGACATATATAGGGAGGACTTTCTTGCTCGACATGATAGTATGCTATCTGGTTGTACTTTATCTTAACATGTACTCTGATTGTCTCTATATTACATGTTGATAAAGCCCTTAGGATATGTACTCGACTACTGGGACTATGATGAGATCATACTAGTGGGGCCACGGTAGTCGACGAGTACATCCTATAACTGTTCCTAGTCGAGGGTGTATCGAGACAGGGCATCGATACACCAGAGTAGAGAAGTGTATACGCATCTTGACCCATATGATAGGTGATTGATGATCCCATATCCATCGGTGTTTGACATCAAGGATGGTGTACGGGTGCTCAGTAGAGACTGGGTACACTGGACGGACTCGCCGAGAACTCCCAGATGGTATTATACCTCACGTCAGATGGCAGTTCTCCGGTGACACTGGTACAGAGTAGTCTGTTGACCCGAGATCGTCATAGAGTCTTGTGTGATTCCCACTGTGCTTTGATTTCCATCATACCACGTCCAAGAGGGCATGCAAAAAGGTGGCTTTTGGGTACAGTCCCGAATCACATGGAGGCAATGAGCGATAGGAGGGGATTCGTCTCTCCCGGTATAGGGAGTTGATGTTGTGCTGTGTTCGATTGGCTATAACTTGAAATCCCTGGCCAGGGTTGCTGAGATTTACTGGTATGTGTTATCAGTAGTTTCTCGAACTGTTATAGACCTCATATCGACATGACTTATCAAGCTACTGTGGTCTGACGTTTACCACCCCTAGGCGAGATATGCGACATATCAGACGACGAGACCGGACTGTACGGGAGTGTTACTGACTGGATTCACAGGAGAATGTACAGGTTTGCTTGTTGATCTTCTGAGCGCTTAATACCTGGGTGGCTGTTACGTTTAGCTGACCGCTTGCAGCTTGTGGGTGTTTGATATGATCATCACCTAATGCCGGCGTATTGACGATTCTTTAGAGTCCTACACAGAGGTTTCTTGGCTCAGGCAAAATGGAGTAGGAGCACATATGTGATATGTGCGGGACCGAGAACAATACATGTATGTGATACCGTATTAGATTTTCACGATATGAGATATCGGCCGGGTATATGAGATATAGACGGGTCATCGGATCAAGTGTTGATTCGATGAACTGATACAGATTATATTAGTCGGTTATTTGTGAAATAGCCGGATTATCGGATCAAGTGTTGATTCGATAATTTAATGTATAATTATATATTCGATATATTAAATTATATTAACTTATATAAGCTCACTAAAAATTCTTTTTCTCACTCGGGTAATACATTGATATATATGCGATATATGTTAATTGTATTATTTTATTTTGTTACAATAAATATTGTATATGTGATATATAATATTGTAACATGTTAAGGTTATTAATGCAACATGTTTAGTGAAGATTAAACATGGTTAGGGTTTGATTTGGGTTAATCTTTTCTAGAACCTTCTAGAAGGTTTTGTTTTGTTTTGTGCAAAGATATTTGTTTTGATATTTTTGCAAGATATTTGTTTAACCCAACCAAACCTTTAACCTTAGTTAAATCTCTACAAAGGTTACTTGAGCCATGGTTGCATTTCTAACCTTATCATTACTTTCATTATTCATCACAAAAGGAATTACTATTGTTCTTCTTCTTCCTTCTTCCTTTTTTGATGGAAAAGCTTACTAGCTTTTTCAAAGGTGATGAAAATGAGTGAGAAATAGAAAACAAATGAGAGTTAAAATCCTACTTCATCATCCTAATCTATCCTAGCCATTTAGATTAGGGTGTTCACTTCATTTAGTAAGTGAGAGCTTGTGTTAATGAAAGTTCAAGGTAGATCATCTTTGTTATCGAAGATCGGAAGCAAGCTTGCATCTTTCTCTTCGTGGAGCCTCTCGAGAGTCCGGAACTTGATGATCGCAGCGAAGGGACCACAACACGGAGCTTATGAAGTGAAGGACCGGACTACAAAGGTTGTAATCCCAAACTCTTAGTGTTAAAGTGTTTAACATGCTTTGTTTCGCCTAATCTCTTGTCTAAGATCTTGGTTTAGGGTTGTTCGGCATGGCTAAATTTTTATTCGGGCATGGTTGATGCCTTATTAACCCTTGTGAGTGTGCCTAGTAACCCTACACCCGCAATCATCAGAGTCATGGTGAAGACATCAATGTCAAATCCAACACGAAATCAATATGATATACCTCAAAATTATACATGTAAACATCAAATCTATACATGTAAACATAAGAAGGAAATGCATGCCAAACCTTTCATGTTGTGCAACGCGCATAACACTGCACAGTGGCGGACGTCTATTTCAAGAAAATATCTAAATCTATATATATCCTTTGTTTAATATGTACGTTCCGCCGTTTTGAAAACAATTTAGAAGGGTTTCCTTGTTTTTTTTAAACGTTTCGTGTCATATCAGACACGTAGGTAAATACTGAGAATATAGCTCCCTTTTTGGAAATCCCTTCAAAAACTATCAATGCATGCAAAATATATCCAGGTACCGTCCTCTGACTAGTCCTGCTCAGTACGAAACAATAATAAATATCATAAAAACGTACTGCTCCATAAGAAATCAATCCCAAAATGTGCATATAAATGCTGCGTGCGTCTGGTGCGCACGGAAATCAAAATCCATGAATGTGCCATATATGGGCACGAAAACAACATCTAAGTGCATCGACTGTGCACGAAACATCTGTCAAGGGCAACAGGTGTGCCGGACAGCAAAATCAGGTGCATCTGATATGCACAAAGAATACGATTTAGTGCATCTGGTGTGCACCAAAATCGCATCTCAAATCATGCGTCCAACATGCGCGAAAATCCAAATCAGGTGCATCCATTATGCACGAAATCACGAAATCCAATATCAAGCGCCGAACATGCGCAAAATCCAATCCAAGCGCGTCAAATATGCGCAAGAATCCAATCAGGTGCATAAGGTGCACAAAACAAATATCGAGTATCACAATCGAAATCAACGGTATACAACACATCTCAAATCCAAATCAGGTATACCGTGGTATCAAATCTCACAACCATGTGCATCAGTGTGCACAAAATCTAATCAAAACACTAAAAGTGCATGAAAACTATGCCATACACATAAGTCAAATCATATGCATGCCCTAGGCATAAGTCAAAATCAATACCTCAAATAACATCAAATCAAAGTCCTGTGCAACTGTAGTGCACAAAATACGCATCACTGCACTGCAAGCATATCTGAACTATACCGAGTGAAAAAACCAAACCGTGTGCGTACCCTAAGCACAAAATCAACTCAACTGTATGAAACCCATGAAATCATAAACATGTGCAGCCAAGGAATAAAAACATATCCCATGCGATAACTGTGCACAAATCGTAAATACCCAGTAGGTGCAACCATGGTGCACGAAAATAAATTTCATGGAACTCAATCATCAAACCTAAATCATGCGAATAGATCGCCCAAACTACCAAAATCAAGATGACGGATACGTGATAATCGAATCACCAAATCACAAATCATAAATACCGTCGTCGATATATCCTCCTTCAAGGTCGAGAAGGTGTCGGTGCATCCAATGCTAGCAGAGCAAGATATCTACTTGCCTCCTGTTCATGGTCTGGCGCCTGATACTTTTAGGCTCTTGTCTCTCACTGTGCATTGCTAGCTATATAGCTCCTCGGCTCAACGGCCCAATATGGAATGACGACGGAAACAGTCCCGCTCTTGCACATCCTCTACAGATCTCTGGCAAACTATCTCGCCGATGATGCCGAACTCTGGCCTTCTGGGTGTGCGCAATGTGACCGCTCCTGGGACTAAGTCTTCTCGTACTTTATTCCATAAAGATCCTGTCGAAGTCTCTCTCAATCTAGTTTCTGCCGAATTTCCCGGAAGTTACCACCCTTCACTAAATCTGTTTCTTGTTCCGGAACAGCTGCATACTTATCGCGACTCCTTCTGGAAGACATATCCATGTATAATGCCTCTGTACGCGTGTCACATCTCTGATGTCGGCGTAGTGGAACGTCATCTCATCAAGATCTCGTACGAACCACTTACTCTACCTTTCTCTAATGTCGACTGCTTCGGACTCGTCTCGTCGTAGCTGCATGGACTGAGCTCCAACGGCCATCCTCGTATTTGGAGTCTCCCAAAAAGTGCATCTCACCACCTAGCATCCGAATGAAATCAAACCATTCGATCGATTCGTCAAAACCTCATAATCCCCTAAGAGCTCAACATCTTGGGTACAGTTTAATAGTATCGAGTACATACAACAGCATCGGTGGACCAGCCGTAGAAGGGCAAACCCAAGCCTCACTAATGGCGCCGCGGAACTGCCGCAAATCCTAAGGTTCAAAGGCTTTCACACGGTCATTATGTCGAGTTAGGGTTTCATTCTTCTAGAGGGTCCATAGAATTTCCTGCATGTCTTTCCGAATACTTTAAACTTGGAATATGGGTTTCTGACATTCGATCGCCTCTGTCGACTCTCAACGTATCCGCGTGAAGTCGTCTCTAGCTGGAATCAATCTATCTGATGACTTCGCATCGGGGTAGGCGAACGAACTACATGTCCTAGTCATTCATCCTCGGGTGACTAGCGACCTTCTATCATATCTCTAAGTACAACTCGTACTGCAATAGCTCCAACATCTGGGGCAATATCTCGTCGTTCGCAGCAACAACTGGCCCATTCGTCCGCATGCTGAATAGTGCCTCAATCACCATGAACAAGCGACACCTCCATGGTCATCACATTCTGGCTGGCCTCTATCGGTGGCTCAATCCTCCGGCGCAAATTTGCACGTCCGAGAAATCTCATACCGCGATCCATCAAACGCTCATGGAGCGAAAACACAGCAAAAGGACACATCTCTGCAATCGTGTGTCGCCGGAATCACGCCCTGGTCAGTCCTCGTTCGTGACGAACTCGTGCTGACCGTAACTCTAGCCGTAGCTCTCCCTGCCCGTAATCATTGCAGCAAAACCATAAACTGGTACCGATGAGGCTAGATCATGAATGAATACAATACTGAGCAAAGAAATGTACATCCTAAGGCAATTTAAATGGAGTAGCGTATCGTAAATATGCCGCGGAACATACGTACGGTACGTCACTCTAATCAAGCTACCTACTCCATCAACCAAGGTCATCCTACACTCAGGAGGTAAAACCTAACGCTCTGATACCAACTTTGTCACGACCCGAAAAGTACGAACATGACCGGCACTTAAATTACGAAACGTCTCGAGGCGTACGTAATCTAAGTAAGCCGAAATCCCAGAAATCCAAACCAAGTAAAGTAGTAGAGTGAAGGAAAAACTAATTTAATTCAAGTAGTTTTGAAACATACGCCGAAATATGCATTTTTAAAATCACAAGTCTTTTCTAAAAATTTCGGCAGAGTTTCCTTTGTAAATACTGACCCCAAAAGGGTACAAAACCTGATTAAGCATATATAATGAATAAAGGCATCCCCAAGTAGGAGCTAGCTCTTCGTCAATCGACGGTCATAACCACGCAAGCAATATAATATACAACGCCGAAGGGCGAGGATCAAAACTCAAAAGGGAACTCAAAACAATATGAAATCCATAGAAATACAACGCGCGACTCTAAGGTCGAAAGAATAAACATCACTGATCTCTATCTCTGAAATAAATACATGTTTGGTTGATGGAGTTTAACTAGATACAACTGAAATAAATAATATACAAGGTATAATGGTGGTCACGATGCAAGTGAACCCACCTACTAAGCAAATCACCCGGAAAGGAAGCAGTGTGCCAACAAAGCCGTAATGAAACCTGTACGGCAAAACCTGCAAGAAACTGTGGCACAACGGGGGTGAGTTGCCAACTCGTGAATAGAAAACATCTACGAGCAGAAATCGCATGTATGACGCAATCCTAGGTCATACAATCAGTAATATCCTCAAATGATAAGTCTGAAGCATGAAAAGGTGGCAAGGGTAAACATATATACATAAGTGCAATCCCATGTGCTCGTGTCAGTGCCTCACGTAGAAACATATCAAATGAATGAAGTATGAATGCATGAAAACAGAAAACATGTAAATGGAGAAACTGCTTTCATAACTTAGTGAGATTTCTGTAAATTTAAAACGAGGTATCATCAATAAAATCAACATAAACAATGTCTAGCATCGACACAAAACATAAATCCCAATATCTCAATATCTCAGTGTCTCAAATCTCACTGTCTAGGGCGCCGTCAGTCCGGATCGGCCTCTAACATCAATCAAAGGACCACGACGGTATCCTTCGGATATCCGACGCGTCAGGTAAAATCACCGGTAGGTAGTGCTCCCCTGCCAGGCTCATCGAATACAACTCAAACTACTTATCCCGGGGTACCTTACCGGGCCCACCATGTACCCGAGACGGTTCATCCAACTCCTCGAATCGGGTCTCAAAATCCATCAGCAATCATGAAAACTCATGGTGGACGACTCATACATCATGGGAAAACTGCACTTTTCATTTAAAAAGAGAGAGAAAGAAGTTTATAAATGTTCTTGCGGTTTTCCCCCAAATCCAGGAAATCTTAGGAAAATCCGAAATCCAATCATCAATAGCACGTAAACAGTGAATATAGGCATAAAAATCCATAACACGGCATAACGGTGAATAATAATATGCATGAAGTAGCAAGTAATAACTGCAATGTCTAAACTAGCATATAAGGCAAGTACACTAATATTATGTCGAAACTATCAGCTAACAAGTTATGTCGATAAAATAGTATTGTCTAAAGTGTATGTGACATGGCAATTACCGATGAGGATGTGTGTGAGCCGGCAAGTAAGTGTACGTGGAACATACGCATCATCGGTAATGGTGCTGGTGTCCTGACAGTATGATATCAATAATGGTATACGAAATTACAATATAAGTATGCGATGCGGAGCGAACACCAATAATGTGCGGGAGCTGAATGATAAACACAATGATAACTAATCTGCATTTAATATAAATATAAGTCATACAGTAGTGCCTTTTGAAATAACACGAATCGCGGTGTTTTGGAAATAAGGGCCACGGTGTTTTTAAGAAAAGATACGTCCTTTGAAATATCCGTAGAATCCCATAGCCTGTCTTTTAAAATACCTGTGATTCGTTAGTTTTGAAATAGGTAGGAATCGAATCTAGTCTAACAACTACACCAACTATAGAGCTGAGCTAACAGGCTAAACGAAAGGTAAGGAAACCACCTAACATCTGAGTCGATACATATATAAATAATAGTCGGTGATCCCGTCTCAATAGTATCATATACGATCCAAAATCTATAATATGACATCCTCAAGTCAAGAGTGCGGATCAATCATCAATATAAAAATCGTACGGTACATCCATCGTACGGCCTCCCAAATCTGGGTACGGGTCAAGGTCACATCATTACACCATTCATCTGGTATCCTCTTTATCAAACATCAAGATCCAGGGTACTGACCTACGTCTAGTACAATACCGATACCATCTATGTATGCATACAGGTGTATGAAATACTACGCCAAAGGACCCGCTAAAACATCATGTCGTATCTCAAATACGAACCCTGTCATGTCACCTCAAATCCAATCTCATCGACTCATCTCATATCCCCAGTACTATCCTCAAATACAGTATATGAACACATAGTCCCATACCCATGTGTAAATATACACATCCCCATATACGCACAGGTAAAGGAAAGAATGTATGCAAGTATGTGTGTGCGTGTGTGTGGGTGCAACCACTACTCTAGGGTTTCGCAACTAACACTAAACCAATCCAAGAACATCTAGAATCCATCTTTATCATCAATAAACTCGAATCAACATATAATATATATGTGTGTATACGTATTCGTATACATCACTACGAACTGCGAGGGTGCTATACGCCATCCACCCGACTTTCCCCGTACATATAATCTACTCACTTTGCTTCTTATGTGTCGGTGTCGGTGTCGCCTTCATCTTCTTCATCGTATGAAACCCACATGAAAGTGTTGGAGATAGTGCCCTCATAGTCAATTATTGGATCGCAGGTACGTGATTGCAATGATTGCGGAGGACCTATTCCGGTAGGACAGTCTTACTCGAGATGATAGTATACTATCTGGTTTGCCTTTATCAGTCGTGTACATGTTCAGGTGACTGATTGCATGTTACACTTTGATAGAGCCCTTAGGATCTTGCTTTACTACCAACAGTATGATGGCGATCATATACGTGAGAGTTGGGTAGTTTATATGCATATCCTTAATTGTGGTCCCTAGTTGTGGGAGTTTCGAAACAGGGCATCGTTACTCCGGAGTAGACTAGTGTATACAGTCGAGACCCCGACGAGGGGCGGTGGCCGGTCTCACAAGCCACTGATGTCAGTTGGATCACGTAAGATGTATACAGGTGCTCATTGGGTTATGAGTACACCGGACAGGACTCGCCGGGAATCTGCTAGTTAGTACTATACCTATCGTCAGATAGCAGTTCCCAGGTGACATGTGTACAGGTTAGTTCATCGACCTGAGGTCGTCATTTGTCTCGTGTGAGTTCCCACTGTGCTTTGATTTCTACCCTACCACGGCTCAAAGGAGTCGTGCAAACAGGTAGCTTTTGGGTACAGTCCCGAGCCATATGGAGGCACGTGAGCGGATCGGCAGGGGATTCGTCTCTCCCGGTATTGGGGGCGAGATCGTGCTGTGTCTAGGAGAGCCATTACACATAGCCCACGGCCGTGGCAGGAGATTTACTGGTAGGTACTCCAGTAGTATCTCAGGGTGTTATTGGGCTTCACTCCGACACGACTTATACTGCTTCTGGGGGTCTGACGTTACTAGCCCCCTAGGCGGATATGCGATACTCATTGACGAACGGACCGGACTGTATATACATTGTCACTATTAGGCTCAGTAGGGTTTCTGGATGTGTCAGCTCATCGGCCACCCTTGAGTTCGCTCATCAGTCTCCCTTGAGGTCAGTCCGTGGGCAGCCGTTACGCATAGCTAGTGCAGCTGACGGTTTGTGGTTAAACCCACTGCCAGGGTACTGACGAGTCATTAGAGTCCCCCACAGACAGTCTCCCAAGTTCGGGCGAAACGTTGTAGAGGCCGTATGGTTTTATGGCAGGGTTCGGAAAATGCACGTGCGTTTACGCACGTGTCAGTTTTCGGGCAGATGATACTGGTCGGCTTTGGTTTAAGCCGGATCCGAGTATTATATTGAGTAGGTATAATATCTTTGTCTCAGTTGCATTTGTATTCGGTCGTAATACAAATGCGGGTATTTTTATACAGATACGGGGTTATCCTGAAAGTCGTTTCAGGATCACTTTTGGAAGTTGCCAGTTTCCAGTTTTCTATCAGCCGTCTTTTAACATTCGGTTAAAGACGGATTTATCTTTTCTTCTGTTGAGGTGAGTCAGTGTTCTAGAAGTTTCTAGATGAGGTGACTAGGATTAATTGGTGTTGATTTTTCATTGGTTGCATTAATGACTTGATGATGTGTATTTGTGACTCATGCTTTGATTTCCTCCATTTTTTGTTAAGCTTAAGATATTTGTTCTTCAAGATAAGCTTCATATCTTATGGTCACCCTCTTTCTCCTACGGTCACCTCCCTCCTTCTATAAGAATGGCCGACCCTCTCTCTCCTCCACACTCTCTCACTTGATAGTTTTTTTCATGGTTGTAAAAAGATATGATAGTATTTGGGGTGCATGGAATTTTACAGTTCATTTCATTCCATCACCCAATTCCCTCGGCAACTTCATTAACCGTCCGTCCACAGTTTTGGACGGAACGAGACAAAGTCATCTACTCATTCTCTACATCAATCTTGGTCGTCTCTTTTAGCAAACTTGACGATCGAGTTGCCTCAAGTCAGAGGCGGGAGCCCGTTTAAAGAATCGGTGATGTGGTGCCACCTCGACGAGGATATCGGAGATCGACGAGATCGGAGCAGCCGCAACGGAGCGTGGGATGATGGTTAAAGAACGAAGGACTCGGATCGTTCGGTATAACCTTTCTACACTCTTTACAGTTTGTTAGTTTAGCAATAATGGAAGATCCGGGTTAAAGTATACGATAGCGCCAGTTTAAAAGTTTTGTTCCGCATTTTGGCGTCTGTAGACGGCCGGGGCGCTAACGTAGACTTACAGTGGTATCAGAGCCTCACCATTTTGCTATACTAACTTGTTCTAACGCGTTCAAAACATCGATCCGACCGGAAATCGAAAATTCCAAAATCCAAGCCCGACAGTTTCTGTTAATTTTAAACTGTCTCAAAATTTATTTCTGGATGTCTTAAAAATCTGTGCAGGCGTTTTTAAGATCCACGACAAAATTTGGGGTCGTGATTCCTCCAAGTTGCCGCGGAAACGCGGCCAAACCCATGGTTTGGCCGCGCATCCGCGGCCACGTAGGAAGCACGTGCTCCCAAATTTTTCCAGTGGGTTCTTCTCTGGATTTTGGGGTTTTTGGTAAATATCATTTTGGCCCAGGTTTTGTTACTGTTCACCAGTAAGTAGTAGGGCCCACTTTTTGATATTTGGTCGATCGAAATTTAAACATGTTAGTTTACAGTGCTTACATTATATCTCCGACCGGGAATGTCATTTATCGGTAAACCGCGTTTGATTGCTATAGTTCTTTTAGACGGGTTTGCGAACATGACATTCGCGTTGATGTTCTGTGTTGTGCTGTATTGTTGCGGATTTGTCGTGGTGGATAGCAGTGTGCAATGGTAGTACAGTTTGAGTTTATTTGTACATTTGTTATTGCGGGGCGAGCGTCCAACATGTGGACTGCCGTCACTGCCTGTTGTATAATATTCTTTTGGGGCACGACCAGGTTGCGGTCGATGTACCTATTGTACTATTTTTCATTACTGTACTAGGTTTTACCCCGCGACGGAGTGCACGGATAGCCGGGTTCGGGAAAGCAACGGGTCCGCATCTCATGGCTTTGAGAGGCAGAGGGGCCCCACTTCAGAATTGGCAGACTATTCGCCGCACTCGTAGGGGGTACAGGTTGACCCAAGGAGGGGTGCCAAGTTTACCGGATTCCGTGAAGTGCCGGGTGTTCCATTCACTATGCTGTGGGGACTGCCTCACTTCAGGTTTTGGCGGGTAACTTGCCGCACCCGTAGGGGTCTAGGTTTCATTGCACAGGCTATCCACACGACAGGGGAACGTCGGGTTTCAGCAGCGGCTCTGTGAAACTCGGGGATCCCAGATTATCTGTATTGTACTGTGATGCTTATTACTTTTCTGTAATGTTGCATATTATCACGCCTGGAGCGATTATGTATATTGGTTTATATACTATTAGATGTTGTATATGTTTTACACCCGCGCTAGTCCAGTCCCCGCTCTGTCGTTAGTTAAGTAACCTAACGGGTGATGACGGGACCCAGTGACAAATGCGGATGGCATATACGTACATTTTATTTTTCGTTCTTTTCTGGTGTGATTGATTGATGGGACTGCATTGATTCTGATCAATGCAAAGTTAAACAAACCTGTTTTAGTTGTTGGAACAAATTTAAAAAGTGTTATTGCAAAGACGTTTACTTTTGTTTTGCATAGCGGTATTCAGTGGAATATCCTGCACCTCATTCGACGGGGCAAGGGCAGATATCCCTTCACCGGGACTAACCCCTTGGGCAGAAGTTTGCGTCAGGGTAATAACTTCACTATAGTCGATTACATGTTGCTTTGCATAGCGGTATTCAGTGGAATATCCTGCACCTCATTCCACGAGGAAAGAGCCGAGATCCCTTCACCGGGAGTGAGCTCTTTAGCAAAAGGTTTTCGCCACTATATTTTAAAAAGCTATCAGGTTCCTTCAGCGATATTAAGTTCACTATGCTAAAGGTTTTTCGCCAAAAACCAGCCGTAGCCCTCCGTCGTTTCTTATGGATGGTCAGTAGTATTCAAGCTATGTTTGTTGGCATACGTCAAGGCATAGTGTTTGGTAGCTGCTGGGTATTCATTTGTTGCATAGATAGATGAGTTGGTTTGGGACAGTCGTATTACCTTGTTGGCATACGCCAAGGGTATGTACGGGTGGGTTCAAATTAGCAAGATAATGACGGGAAGAACTTGACATGTGACTTATGATTTGTTGACATACGCCAAGATCATAAGAGCATGGGGCAAAAATCATATCGGGAGTTTCTAAAGAAACTGAAACTTGCCAAGTATGCGCATACCTTCTGGAGTATGAGTAACGTGGATGCATTCCATCACGTTATCATGCGATGAGAGTTGGATCCCGATTCCCACTGATGAGTTGGTTTACTCTTCGGGTGATCCCGATTGATTCTTCTTTAGGTTTGGAGGAGAATTTGACAGGACAGTGGGAGGTTTCCGGATTAGATAAAGTTATGACCATTCTGATCTAGGTTAGAGTGCACGCAGAGTGTTTCTTTTCTCTCTCTCTCTTTGGCAGCGACCTTTGACCGACCCTAGACTATGACTCAGTGACCAGGTTGACCGAACCTTCTTAAAATACTGGCTTTTGGATTGTCTATGTTGCATAAGTCATTGCCACTCCTTCTTTTACCCTTTGCATTTCTCAGAACACCCGTTTTACTACGGATATCCACTTCCATTGGATAGATCCATCGTATGGTTATATACGAACTCGAAGGGACTTCTTCGAGGATGGATCAAGGTTCAGGAGAAATAGAATTGGTTTATTCAGTTGTCTTTTATTATCACCTTCTCTCAGGTTGCGAGAGCTCCTTGGTTTCGGAGAGTACGCCTATTACGCTTATTGGATATTCTTATTCCAAACCATAGGCAGGTGCCGAAAGGTAGGGAATGAAGAAAACCAATTAGCCTAAGTAGGGTGTGCAGAAGGTAATATGTAAAGACAAAATAAAGGGATTAGAAAGAGGGCAAAGTAAATTGCGACTGATATCATTCACGACCAAAACCGCGTACTTCATCGCCACTCCTATTTCACCTTTAAAGGAATAAGGTATTATTCAGTTGTCTTTTATCATCACCTTCTCTCGAGATGCGAGTACTCCTTGGTTTAGGAGGGTACACCTATTATGCTTACTGGATAGTCTTCTTCCAAACCATAGGCTGGTGCCGAACGGTAGGGAAGGAAGAAAACCATTTAGCCTAACGATGGTGTACAGAAGGTAACGACTAAAGACAAATAAAGGGATTTGGAGAGATGGCAATAAAATATACGGTTGAAGTCATGAATTGGATTATGGAAGAGGCATTGCTATGAATACCAAGATACCCCTACGAAACATTTTCATGTTTCAGTGCATTGTTAAAGAAAACTGTTTTCCCGATTAGACACTTACTCCAAGGGTATGTATTTACCAGGTTTCATTCTCATATCTGTATGGTTTTACAGATGATGAGTGGGAGTAAGATATTGGGAATTAGGTGATCATCCTCATTATATCGGAATTCGTTGTAATTGTTGATATTTGAGGAAATCGCCAGGGTACAGTTTTCAACCTACGACGCACAGTTTTTGAGTTGTTTAACTCAGCGGACTTATACAGAGTATTGTATGTTGTCCAGTGTCCTTCGGGACAAAGGGGTAGGTCCTCGTACTATGTTCTGTTTACTTATAACTTCTCTAGTATTTAGGCAAGTGTTTCGTAGAAATACAAGGTCTAAGTTTTGAGAAGTTGTGGGTATAAGAATAAAGTAGAGAACCAGGTATCACAAGTATCGGGATTCTTCAAAGAGATCGAAGATGTAGATTCTTGTGATTGGTATTCAGATAATAGTGATGGTTTTGAGAAACGTATTTTCTCTTTCAGGTTACTCATAATTGGATGGATTCCTAAGTTGAGTAATGCTGATTAGCCTTTTTCCATTAAAGTGATATGCACTGGAGACAGCTGCATGATTTGAATATGGTTCCAATTAAATAAGTGCCAAAGTTTCTGTATTGGATATAGAATGGATCGTACCTTAAAAGATGTTAAGGTACGGGGAGTTGTCCAGCTTATGCTTAAAACCAGACTCTGGATAACTCAGGGCACGTTTCTGTAATGGCTGTTTGTGGGTTGACCCTGGCTATGACGAGGGTTGATATTCTACCATTTGGAAGATCAATAGTGATATTGTTCTCGACTCGCCACAGTTTTAGTAAAATAGATCTTTTTCAGAAAACAGTAGTGGGAGTATGGTAGAACTGGAAGTGATTCCAGAACCGCGAATGATTACAGAAAATTTAATAGGACCTATATATTCAATCAGGTTTGACATTCCAATAGCCACTCCGCAGATTTGGTAAGTAACCTCAGACACCCGAGAGGTACTTCGGTAGCCTCAAGGACGGTGACAGGGAGGTTCTTATCTACCAAGACTTGACACTACTGTTGTTCCAGGCTATGAGACCCGGTAGGAGGGTTGTCGTAGTCAGTGGGAGCAGCGGAAGCATAGTGGGCAAGATGCTTATATCTATTTATAGACTTGAGCAGTTTTAGCGGAGATAGATCATCTAATTTTGATGTGACAGTCATGGGTTTGACTTCAATCAGAATAGGGGATGGATCAGTTAAGAAGGTAGTAGGGTGTGATGTCATGGTATCAGGATGACATACACAGAGTAGGAAGTAAAATTCCTATACTACGATCGGTTGTATTGTGGTCGTCACACAGTTGTTTCTCCAGACAGGATATGGATATAATATTTGACATTCTGGTTTCTAGATCTATGGTTTTAGATCTGGATTTGGGTAGTTTCCCAATGTTGGTACTTTGACAGATATTCTAATGGTTTTTGGAATAGTTGACTCCTAGCATGGTGATGTACCTGCAGGTGATGGAGTCACCCTCTCTAAAGGTGTCGTATAGACTAAAGGGGAGAGGGATGTGCATGATTGGCAGATCACTTGCTTAGGCAATTGAGTCAATCATGAGATGTCAAGTACCGCACCAAATGTTGTTTTTGCACTAGATGCAATAAGTTTGTATTAATCCAATCCTGGAGAAACATAAGGAAGCAGTTTTAGAACATTAGTACATGTTCTACGGATTTGATAACGGCAGCCTCTTTCGGGAGACGGTTATCATTCCAGGCTTCAAAGGTGACATGGATGATAGAGTGATTGTCAGAGTTTTAGTTTTCCCTCTGACGAGGGACAGTATTATGGACAGGTGGTTCCAGAGAATACTGTGGGTGGCATGGTGCCGGATACTGATTAGGTTCAGTGATCCATACAGTCTAAGAAGTTTGGATATGGAGTTCATTTATGAACTAAGGTCCCATCAGATATCCAGACATATTCTAAGACAGGTACTACTCAACTCGGGAGATGGCTTTCTCCGCGAACTTGAGATTTAGAGAGATATTGAAAGATACTTCTAGGCGGATCCACTCACTGAGGCTATTTCTCAAACACAATAGTTTTACAAACGGGCTTTGTGAAACTGATTAGTAGAGGAGTTGGATGTTCGGTTTCACACGGGCTGTGAGTAGTCGACATCGCAATATTAGCCTTGAGTGCAAGTGGGAGATTGTTGGAGATAGTGCCCTCATAGTCAATTATTGGATCGCAGGTACGTGATTGCAATGATTGCGGAGGACCTATCCCGGTAGGACAGTCTTACTCGAGATGATAGTATACTATCTGGTTTGCCTTTATCAGTCGTGTACATGTTCAGGTGACTGATTGCATGTTACACTTTGATAGAGCCCTTAGGATCTTGCTTTACTACCAACAGTATGATGGCGATCATATACGTGAGAGTTGGGTAGTTTATATGCATATCCTTAATTGTGGTCCCTAGTTGTGGGAGTTTCGAGACAGGGCATCGATACTCCGGAGTAGACTAGTGTATACAGTCGAGACCCCGACGAGGGGCGGTGGCCGGTCTCACAAGCCACTGGTGTCAGTTGGATCACCTAAGATGTATACAGGTGCTCATTGGGTTATGAGTACACCGGACAGGACTCGCCGGGAATCTGCTAGTTAGTACTATACCTATCGTCAGATAGCAGTTCCCAGGTGACATGTGTACAGGTTAGTTCATCGACCTGAGGTCGTCATTTGTCTCGTGTGAGTTCCCACTGTGCTTTGATTTCTACCCTACCACGGCTCAAAGGAGTCGTGCAAACAGGTAGCTTTTGGGTACAGTCCCGAGCCATATGGAGGCACGTGAGCGGATCGGCAGGGGATTCGTCTCTCCCGGTATTGGGGGCGAGATCGTGCGGTGTCTAGGAGAGCCATTACACATAGCCCACGGCCGTGGCAGGAGATTTACTGGTAGGTACTCCAGTAGTATCTCAGGGTGTTATTGGGCTTCACTCCGACACGACTTATACTGCTTCTGGGGGTCTGACGTTACTAGCCCCCTAGGCGGATATGCGATACTCATTGACGAACGGACCGGACTGTATATACATTGTCACTGTTAGGCTCAGTAGGGTTTCTGGATGTGTCAGCTCATCGGCCACCCTTGAGTTCGCTCATCAGTCTCCCTTGAGGTCAGTCCGTGGGCAGCCGTTACGCATAGCTAGTGCAGCTGACGGTTTGTGGTTAAACCTACTGCCAGGGTACTGACGAGTCATTAGAGTCCCCCACAGACAGTCTCCCAAGTTCGGGCGAAACGTTGTAGAGGCCGTATGGTTTTATGGCAGGGTTCGGAAAATGCACGTGCGTTTACGCACGTGTCAGTTTTCGGGCAGATGATACTGGTCGGCTTTGGTTTAAGCCGGATCCGAGTATTATATTGAGTAGGTATAATATCTTTGTCTCAGTTGCATTTGTATTCGGTCGTAATAAAAATGCGGGTATTTTTATACAGATACGGGGTTATCCTGAAAGTCGTTTCAGGATCTCTTTTGGAAGTTGCCAGTTTCCAGTTTTCTATCAGCCGTCTTTTAACATTCGGTTAAAGACGGATTTATCTTTTCTTCTGTTGAGGTGAGTCAGTGTTCTAGAAGTTTCTAGATGAGGTGACTAGGATTAATTGGTGTTGATTTTTCATTGGTTGCATTAATGACTTGATGATGTGTATTTGTGACTCATGCTTTGATTTCCTCCATTTTTTGTTAAGCTTAAGATATTTGTTCTTCAAGATAAGCTTCATATCTTATGGTCACCCTCTTTCTCCTACGGTCACCTCCCTCCTTCTATAAGAATGGCCGACCCTCTCTCTCCTCCACACTCTCTCACTTGATAGTTTTTTCATGGTTGTAAAAAGATATGATAGTATTTGGGGTGCATGGAATTTTACAGTTCATTTCATTCCATCACCCAATTCCCTCGGCAACTTCATTAACCGTCCGTCCACAGTTTTGGACGGAACGAGACAAAGTCATCTACTCATTCTCTACATCAATCTTGGTCGTCTCTTTTAGCAAACTTGACGATCGAGTTGCCTCAAGTCAGAGGCGGGAGCCCGTTTAAAGAATCGGTGATGTGGTGCCACCTCGACGAGGATATCGGAGATCGACGAGATCGGAGCAGCCGCAACGGAGCATGGGATGATGGTTAAAGAACGAAGGACTCGGATCGTTCGGTATAACCTTTCTACACTCTTTACAGTTTGTTAGTTTAGCAATAATGGAAGATCCGGGTTAAAGTATACGATAGCGCCAGTTTAAAAGTTTTGTTCCGCATTTTGGCGTCTGTAGACGGCCGGGGCGCTAACGTAGACTTACAGAAAGTACCTACAAAAATAACACAATCGCAAAAGCACCGAAAATCACATCGGAAAACTCAAAACGACACGCTAAGGCCTATAGGTTAGAACCTAAAGACTACGCTTCCAACACCATCAACAACCCTCGATATCGTCATACAAACGTCAAGTGATCGAGGTAAAACACAAATACGCAAATCCAGAATTCAAAATACGAGAAACGAAACCCCGAATCAAAACTGCAATTATTGAAAATGGTCCCAGATTTCACCCTAGGTCAAATCAGTCAATTTTGCACATATTGAGGGTCAAGTTTACTGGAGATAAAGCTACAGGACCAACACGAATCAAATCCAACATGTTCTGGCCGCAAATTGCGGCCAGAAAGATTAAATCTGCGGCCATAGAGTGGATCCAGGGGCTGGGGTCTTAGGCGGTGGTTCCTAGGTGCCTGCACATCTCTCTGTCCTAGCAAAATAATTTTTCAGGTCCCCGAGTGTTAGCAGATTTCCAAATACACTCACAGAATCCATAATTCTTCCGATATCGGGTTTCTAAATCCATATTCCGGGGTTCTAGTCTTTGGATAGGTCTGAATTATAGCATTAGGGGGTTTTTGTGGCCTCTACTGAGCTCAATTACACATCACAACTCTCAATTTCCATAAACCCTAACTAGAATTTTCAAAGATCACCCAAATCACACAATATCGGTTCTAATCTAACATGGATGTAAAAGAAATGGGAAAACTAAGCTAATGGTTCAGAAAATACCTCATTTGGCAACTCAAGAAAATTTTCTTGAGTTGCCCCAAGTGTCCAAAATGCAAGCTTTCTTGGTATAGTGTGTTGCTTGAGGGCTTGTGCATCTTTTTAATGAAATGGGTGATGGGGTTTGAGGTGTTTTTTGTGATAAAATGAAGGGGTAGAGGGGGTTGGAGGAGGGAGGCGGCAGCAGCGGCAGCAAGGGTGAAAAGGAGAGGAGAGAAATGAGTGGATGATTGTAGAGAGAAGTGGCACAAGACCAAGATTGACCCCTCACCCTCTCTTTCTCTCTCTTGCCCATCCCTCTTGACTTTTCTTTTCTTTTCTTTTCCTTTTCTACTCTCCTCAATAGTAAACCCAAAACAAATACCCATACACCCCAAATCATGTAGGAAAAATGTAACAAGTGATAAAAAATGACATGTGCACAAAACACGCTTTAAGTCCGATTAGCGATTTTTAATCGCAATTAGCACTAAAGTAGTGTCAAATAACACATAAATTCTCATAATTTGCATGAATCACATAAAGCACCTTCTTTTTAGTAATTTCTATAATTTTCCAAATTTTTCTCAATTTATCGGTATTTAATAATACCGCCCTATTAAAATATTCAATATTTTATTATTAAATTATAAAAATTCCCAAAAATAATATTTTATTTTTCTGAAATGTTACACCTTTGATTGTTTATTTGTAAAAACGTGAGAGATATTTTTTTGCATGGTTGAAAAATGAGGAGTCATTCTTTACATTCAGCTCATTTTCTTTCTTGAGTTGCTCATGCCTTGGTTTTCCTCACCTCCTCCTCCTCGTTCTTTGGTTGCTTACTTGAGCATAAGAAATGAGAGAAAAAGAAAGTGGAAAATTCCTACATCCCCGCTCTCCATTGCTAGCGACCTTGGAGCGTCGGTTACTTCGCGAGGCGAAGCTGGAGCCTGCATCGTTTCCCTCAGGTAGATCATCTTCAACAAAGGAGGACCGGCTTCCAAGCGCGATCCGGAGCATTTGAAAAAAGCTTGAGGATGTGAGTATTTTACACATAGTGGATTAGTTTAGCTCACTAAGTTTTGTATGCAAGTTCTAGCTATTTAGTTCGATTCTTGGTTTGGGAATTTTGGAAAACTAGAAAAAAATTAAAATTCATGTTGCCATCTTCGAAAAATTAGTTTGCTAGTGTGCCTAGGTTCCCAGCAGTTTATGTAAAATATTTTGTGATCTAGTTAAAAACTCTATCGACCAAAACTTGTATATTCTTGTGAACTTAGAGACGGGACTTGTATGTTATTCTTTTATATGTCGAGTTTGGATATAGTTGAGTTGATAATGCTTTTAATATTTCTTTTACTTTTTCTTGTGTTGATTTTTTCCTTAGGCGTCGAATATTACAGCGTGTGTTGGGATACCTACAACAGCAGCAAGGTTTCGGGTGGCATCTCTCATGCCAATTTCAAATTTTGCCATTATAGATAACCCTAAACATAGGAACTTTAACTAGAGAATCAAACAAAACTAGCATGTTAACACTTTAACATCTAAGAGTTCGGGATTACAACCTTTGTAGTCCGTTCCTTCGCTTCATAAGCTCCGTGTTGAGGTCCCTTCGCTGCGATCATCAAGTACCCGGACTCTAGAGAGGCTCCATGAAAAGAAAAATGCAACCTTGCTTCCAATCTTCAAAAACTAAGATGATCTACCTTGAAGAAACACTAACCCAAGCTCTTACTTCACTAATCATGTATTAGTAAAGCAAACACCCTAATCTAAGTGGCTAGAATAGATGAGGATGATGAAGTAGGAATTTTGCTCTCTTCTGTTTTCAATTTCTCACATTAAATCACCACAAACCCAAAAGCTAGAAAGCTTTTTCAAGAGCAAGAAGAAGAAGAAGAATCCTTTTGTGATGAATAATGAATTATTGTTGTGGTTACAATTGCAACCATGAGTTAAGAATGAGAGTCTTAACGCTTGTAGAGAATAAACCATAGGTTAAGGGTTTGGGTTGGGTTAAAGAATATCAACACAAAAATCAAAGCTAGATAACAAAAGTCAAAGCTTCATGAAAGCTTCATGAAGCTTCATGAAAGCTTCATCCAAAGCTTAACCCTAATCCAAACCCTAACTAGGTTTAAACCATAAAACCATGTTGCATTTGTAACCCTAACATGTTACAATATTATATATCACATATACAATATATTTTGTAACAAAAGAAAATGATACAATTAACATATATCGCATATACATCAATGTATTATCCGAGTAAGAAAAAGTATCTTTAAGTGAGCTTATATTAGTTAATGTAACGTAATATATCACATATATAATTATACATTAAATTATCCAATCAACACTTGATCCGATAATCCGGCTATTTCACAAATAACCGACTAATATAAAAAGTATCAGTTCATCGAATCAACACTTGATCCGATGACCCGGCTATATCACATATACCCGGCCGATATCACATATCGCGAGAATCTAATACGGTATCACATACTCGTATTATTCTCGGTCCCGCACATATCACATATGTGCTCCTACTCCATTTTTTCTGAGCCAGGAAACCTCTGTGTAGGACTCTAAAGAATCGTCAATACGCCGGCAGTAGGTGATGATCATGTTAGTATATATGCCCTAGAGACCATTACTGTATCATACTAGTTTGTATATTACTTGATGGAAGCTTGGGATATTCACAGTTGTATATACAATCTTGCTCGAAATGGTAGTATGCTACTTGGTTTGTCTCTGCTTTAATATGTGCATGTGTTTCTTTTAGCATATCGCTGATATACATATTAGTAGAGCCCTTAGGATCTTTGCTTGATTACCAGCGTTGTGATGGCGCTCACACTCGTGGGAGCTGGGTGATCTATAAGCACATCCTTATACAGGTCCCTAGTCGTTGGACTATCGAGACAGGGCATCGATACTCCGGAGTAGACTAGCGTATGCGCTTCTCATCCCAGCGTGGGAGACGGTCTGTCCCACAGCCGTCAGTACGTCGTACTTGAGATAGTATGCGGGTGCTCGTTAGGTTACGAGTACACTGGACAGGACTCGTCGAGAACTGTTGGTTGGTATTATACCTATCGTCAGTTATCAGTTCCCAGGTGACATGAGTACAGCTTAGTCCGCTGACTTGACACTGTCACTTCGCCTCGAGTGTGTTCCCACTGCACTTTGATTGCTACCCTACCACGGCTCAAAGGAGTCGTGCAAACAGGTAGTTTTTGGATGCAGTCCCGAAGCACTTGGAGGCAGTGACGATTAGACAGGATTCGTCTCTCCCGGTATTGGGGGTTGACATCGCGATGTGTCCAGGAGAGCCATTACACGAGTAGTCCCTGGCCAGGGCAAGCGAGATATACTGGTAGGTTTCCAGTGTTATCTCAGGGTGTTCTGGGCTACACTCCGACATGACTTGTACCGCTATTAGGGGACTGACGTTCACCGCCCCCCTAGGCCCGCCATGCGATGTATCAGACGAACAGACCAGACTGTACGGAGATTGTCACATACAGGCTCAGTAGGAGTTCAGATGGGGTTCACCTCGTCAGTCTTCTTGTCGACATCTACCTGGGGACCGTTACGTACAGCTAGTGCCGCTTGCGGTCTGTGGTTAAACCCACTGCCAGCGTAGTGTCGAGTCTTTAAAGTCCCACACAGAAAGCTATTCGCCTTTAGGCAAAATGAGTAGAGGTCGCATGGTTTTACGACAGGGTTCGTTCACATCCGCGCACTTGTGCACGTTTGCTGTCCGGACAGCTTATACTAGCGGGCTTTGGTTTAAGCCGGATCCTAGTATATGATTTAGGATTGTTTTTTCTCATTGTATTCGTGTTCCTCGGATCACGAATACGGGTGCGTATGCACAGTTGCTTAAGACAGAGGGAGAGGACTTTGATTAGGGTTAATGACTATTGTCATTTGTATTAACCTTAATGATTATGTGTGTATTATGGTTAATTGATATTAGTTTAATAATTGTGCATGGTTATGGTTGTTGACCATTTGACCTTCTTGACTTGTTGACCATGGTTGACACTTTGACCATCATCATTTCATTTGGAAGATGCTCTTTGATCCTTGCAATTTGCATTAAAAATGAAATGATAATGGTCATGTCTTGATTTAGCCATGACAATTATCTCACTAATTATATAATTACAATAATTCACATATATGAGAGAATGCTTCATATTATTCTCTCATTCTATTATTCACATTCTCTCTCTTGTTCTTCCTCTCCCTCAAGCCCTCCCCTCTCATGTGTTGAGAAACACTTGAGCTTGAGAAAAACCCTCTCTTGATAATCTCTACTCTCATCTAGGGTTCAAGGATTAGCACTTCTTGCACCCTAGTTACTTCTAGCTTGGAGTTGAAGCCAAAGGTCGAGGCTTTCGGGTGGATCTTTCTTCGACGTGATAAGACGACTAAGGTGACCTCCTTCCACCACTCCAAGGAGCAAAGAGAGAAGGACATAAAGCCTAAGGTATAACCTTTCTAGCACTTAGCTAGTTTCTAGTTAGCTTTAGCTTGATTTTGTTTAGCAAAGATCCTTCATAGTCTAGTCCATGTTGCCTAAGCTCATAAAAATTCGATTTTTATTCCGTTTTCCGCCTCCCCGCAAGTACCGGGGTGGGCAACGTGGACTTACAGTGGTATTAGAGCCAAACTAAACATAAACTAGCTAGGTAGTAGAGTGTATCGAAGTTCGAATCGGAAAAATCGAAAAACCGAGTTTTCAAAACCCTAAGTTTCTGTTAATTTTTTTTCTGTTCAAAACAAAATAAATTGTACTCCAAAAATCATCTCAGGGTTTTGTGAAGAAAGCCACCAAAAACGATCCAAAGATTCAACCAAAGAGCCGCGGTTCCGCGGCAATAGCAAGCTATTGCCGCGCAACCGCGGCCATCTTGGCTCTTCTCTGGGTCGAGTTTGGTGCAGTATATTTCTGGCTTGGTTTTAGGATTTTTAAGATGGTTTATATGTGCCCAGATTTTCCCGAATAGAAATTTGATTTTGGGGGCCTATAAATCCGTATTTTTTCCGAACTTCAATACACTTTGACTAAAAGGTTATATCTGTGATGTTTATATGTATTGAACGTCGGCTAATCGCTATATGTCGATTAGTCGGGGTTATACATATCTGTGATCTGTGATTAATGATGGTATGTGTATATGAATGGGTTGGATTGTCGCGGATGAATAGCCGGGGTGGATGTGAGATGAGTGTTGCTTTTTCTTTCATTCATTGTAATATGTAAATTGATGTAATATTATTATTTGTTTGGCCGCACAACCGGGTCGGGGTTGTAGCCGTCATTGTATAATTCTTTTTACTGTTTTTGCTCCTAGGATAGACCCATAGAGGGGGTGCACAAACTACCGGGTATCTCGAAGTGTCGAGTGGCCTATTCACGGTGGTGAGGGAGGTTGCTTCGCTTCGGGTACTTGGCGGGTAGTTTGCCGCACCCGTAGGGGTCTTGGGTGGGGTATTGGCTATTCACCGCGACCGTGTAATCCGCTTTTCGTTGCGGGCTCGAACGGGTTGCGGATTCCTAGTATATCCAATGTATTCATCTGTGATCTGTAATGTCTATCATTGCTATATATTTATATATGATAACTATTTAGACGTTGCTTATGTTTTACAGCCGCGCTAGCCCAGCCCCCGCTCTGTCGTTAGTTAAGTAACCTAACGGGTGATGACGGGGCCCCGTGGCGAATGCGAATGGCATAAGCGTACGTCATATTTTGGTTGTTTTCTGCAATGGTAGGATTAAATGATGGGACGCATTAAAAGAACTAATGCAAGAAAATAAACCAAGTAAAAGTCGATTGGAACACTTTGAAAACCACTCGGTTCTTTTCAAAACTAAACTTTTAAACGCGGAGCTTGAACCACTCCTTTTAAAAGCTATCTCGTTCCATCGATTATATCAAGTTCACTACGTTCACGGTTTCACCAAAACCATTCGTAGCCCTCCGTCATTCCACATAAATGGTCAAAAGTATTCAAGCTATGTATTTTGGCCAAAGTCAAGGCATAGTGATTGGTAGCTATTGGGTATTCATGTGCAGCATAGATAGATGCGTTGGTTTGGGACAGTCGTGCTGCCATTTTGGCCAAAGTCAAGGGTAGGTACGGGTGGGTCCAAATTAACCAGGAGAATGACGGGTAGAACTTGACATGTGACTTATGATATTTTGGCCAAAGTCAAGGTCATAAGAGCATGGGGCAGAAATCCACATCGTGAGTTTCATAAGTACTGAAACTTGCTAGCGCTGCATACCATTTGGAGTGTGATAATTCTGGTAGGATTCCTTCGGTTTTATCACGCGATGATATTTGGATCCCGATCCTACTGTGAGTATATGCTACTCCTCGGGAAAACTCTCACTTAACGATCAATGCTATAAACTTAGTAGGTGTCTAGAAAGGTGTTAGCGGGGCTACGCCCACAGGGAAAAGAGGTTACTTAATTAAGGAACTTCGCGAAAGCATTGGAAAACCTCCCTCGAAGTACCGACACTGGCCTGGCTGAACGGTTAAGCAAGTATTGTACGGTGAGATTGATCCTGACTAATCCTTTCTTTACGGTTTGAGAAGGGATTCGAGAGACAGTGGGAGCCATCCAGTTTAGACAAATTAAAAACCACTCTAAACTTGCAAGAGCATCATGCTAAAGTGTTTCTTTTCTCTCTCCTAATTGCAGCGACCATTCAACATGACCGGACTTAAGTTATTACTAAATAAAAACATATTGACAGGGCCAAACTACAAAGATTGGCTCAGGAATGTCAAGATGGCTATCACTTACGACAAGTTGGGGTATGTCCTTACCACCAAAGCTCCCCCTGTCCCAGGTCCCAAAACTAGTGTCGCGGATAGGGAAATCCGTAAGACATGGGAAATAGATTGCGCGAAGGCCAAATGCCTCGTACTTGCCTCGATGGACAACGAACATCAGAGGAGGCACGAGAATATGGACCTAGAGTCTATATTTCTTCATACAAAAGAACTGTATGGAGAGCAGTCTCGTATCGCAAGATACGAAGTGTCGAAGAAGTTATTTTCGGCAAGGTTGGCCGTCGGATCATCGGTAGCGGAACACGTGCTTAAGATGATTGGCTACATAGAGGAGCTCGCGGACCTTGGGACCACGTTGAAGAATGAACTCTATACTGATTTGATTCTCCAATCCCTTCCTTCCACTTACGCCCAGTTTATTCTTAACTTCAACATGCAAGGAAAGGAGGTTGAACTTTCCGAACTTCTGAACATGTTGAGGAGTGCTGATGGCACCCTACAGAAGGGTAGGGAGACATCCACTTTGTTTGTACGAGGATCTTCCTCTTCTCGGTCCAGAGCGAAAGCCAAGGGCAAGAAGAAGAAAGCCCCCACCAAACCAAGAAGCGGTGTCGGTAAAGTGGATACGAAGGGAAAAGGAAAAGCAACAAAGATAGCGGGAAAGCTAGTGGGGAAGGAAGAATGCTTCTATTGTCACAAAAGTGGTCACTGGAAACAGGATTGCAAGGCTTAGAATGCCAGAACACAGGATTTGAAGCGAGTTGCAGCTTCAGCTTCAGGTGTGTATGTTATTGAAAACTGTCTATCAATAAACTCTACATCCTGGGTATTGGATACCGGATCAGGATCTCATATCTGTAATTCTTTGCAGGCGTTGAGAAAGCGTAGAGTTTTGAAGGCAGGTGACATGACCATCAGAGTTGCAAACGGTGCTAGCATGGATGCTGAGGCCGTGGGGGACTATCACCTGGAATTGTCGGATGGACACTTTTTGGTTTTGCGTAGTTGTTATTATGTACCAAATGCAACCTGTAATATCATTTCTGTATCTTTATTATCTAAAAAAGGTTATGAATTTGCATTTGTAAGTAATGTAGTGAACATTCACCTTAATCAAGTTTTGATTGGGTCAGGTACATTGAACAACGGTATATACGTATTAAACCAACCACAGATTTTCAATGTCCAGAATACACACAAAAGAAAGTCTCCAGAAATCAATAAAACTTTCTTATGGCATTGTAGACTGGGTCACATCAGTGAGAGAAGGTTGACTAAGTTACATACAGAAGGATATTTGGATTCGTTCGAATATCAATCGTATCCAACTTGTCAATCCTGTCTCAAAGGAAAGATGACAAAGACTCCGTTCACTGGACACGGAGTAAGAGCGAGCGAGCTCTTGGGACTCGTACACAGCGACGTGTGCGGTCCAATGTCTACACATGCGCGAAGCGGTTATTCTTACTTCATTACTTTTACGGATGACTTTTCAAGGAACGGTTATGTCTTCTTAATGAAGCACAAATCCGAGGCCTTTGAGAAATTTCAGGAATACAAGAATGCAGTAGAAAAACAAACAGGCAAAAGTATCAAGGCACTGAGATCTGATCGAAGTGGTGAATACTTGAGTGCCGAGTTCCTGGGTTACTTAAAAGAGAATGGAATTCTCTCTCAGCTTACTCCTCCATACACTCCGCAACATAACGGTGTATCGGAGAGACGGAACCGAACCCTATTGGATATGGTACGGTCCATGATGAGTAACGCTGAGTTGCCGCGATCGTTCTGGGGATATGCACTAGAATCAGCTGCATACCTTTTGAACCGAGTTCCAACTAAGACTGTGCCTACTACACCATATCAGATGTGGTGTGGGAAGAGACCTTATCTTAATCACATTAAGACATGGGGATGTCCAGCTTTTGTAAAAAAGCAGCATGCGGACAAGCTCGAGGCACGCTCAGTACAGTGCAAGTTTGTGGGATATCCAAAGAACTCCAAGGGATATTTCTTCTATTGCGAAGAGGAACAAAATGTGTTTGTTTCTCGCCATGCCCACTTTCTAGAACACCAGTTCATAGAAAAAGAATTAAGTGGGAGCGCAATAGAACTGGAAGAAATTCCAGAACCACGAGCTATTACTGAAAGCTTAGTAGAACCAGAGGGTTCGAAAGATCAGGACATTCCCACGCCACTCCGCAGGAGTAGTAGGCAGTCTCATCCGCCCGAGAGATACTACGGTTTTCTCATTGACGGGGATAGAGAGGATTGCATCATAGACCTTGATGAGCCTACTAGCTTCCAGCAAGCCATTCAGAGCGTCGACTCGGTAAAATGGCTGGATGCAATGCGGACCGAAATGGAGTCCATATATACCAACAAAGTATGGACGTTGGACATTGCTCCAGATAGGGTAAAACCCGTAGGATGCAAGTGGATCTTCAAAAGGAAGATTGGTGTAGATGGACAGGTTGAGACTTATAATGCTAGACTGGTTGCAAAGGGTTTTCGTCAAAGACCTGGTTTGGACTATGAGGAAACCTTTTCTCCAGTAGCTATGCTGAAATCCATTCGGATCCTTCTTGCCATTGCTGCCTTCCACGATTATGAGATTTGGCAAATGGACGTAAAGACGGCTTTTCTAAATGGACATTTAGAGGAGTGTGTCTATATGGACCAGCCAGAGGGTTTCATTCAGAGTGGGAGCAGCGGAAAGGTGTGCAAGTTGCTTAAATCCATTTATGTACTAAAGCAGGCATCGTGGAGTTGGAACATCTGTTTTGATGAGACGGTCAAGGAATTTGGCTTTATCAAAAATCCAGATGAACCATGCATCTACTGTAGATTTGTAGCGAGAACTTTAGTATTCCTCGTTTTATACGTGGATGACATTCTCTTAATAGGAAATGACATTCCTATGCTACAATCTGTCAAGGGGTTCTTGTCACACAGGTTCTCCATGAAAGACCTGGGTGATGCCTCATACATTCTGGGTATCCGGATCTACCGTGACAGATCCAAGAGGATATTAGAACTTTCACAGTCCAGGTACATCGACACCATACTGAAGAGATTCAGTATGGAAGATTCCAAGCATGGTAAACTACCGGCTTGTCACGGGATCACCCTCTCCAAAGAGATGTCTCCCAAGACTGATTTGGAGAGGGATCGCATGTCTATTATACCCTACGCTTCTACGGTAGGCTCTATAATGTATACGATGTTGTGTACCAGACCGGATGTGGCTTATGCACTGAGTGTGGTAAGCAGGTATCAGTCAAACCCTGGGGAGAAACATTGGATAGCAGTAAAGAACATTCTCAAGTACCTGAGAAGGACTAAGGAGATGTTCTTGGTGTATGGCGGAAAAGACCTCCAGATTGAGGCCTTTGCTGACTCCAGCTTCCAGAGTGACAAGGATGATTCCAAGTCCATGTCGGGTTTTGTCTTCACTCTCCATGGAGGGGCGGTGTGTTAGAAGAGCTCCAAACAGGAAACCGTTGCTGACTCGACTATGGAAGCAGAATACATCGCTGCATCTGATGCCGCAAAAGAAACTGTCTGGATGAGGAAGTTCTTAAGAGAACTTCAGGTGGTTCCGTCCATTGTTGACCCAATACCTCTATATTGCGACAACAACGGGGCTATAGCTTTAGCGAAGGAACCTAGGTCCCATAAGAAATCCAGACACATCTTAAGGCGGTATCACCTGATCAGGGAGATCGTGGATCGCCAGGAGATCGAGGTTCGGAGGGTTGCTTCAGAAGATAACACAGCAGATCCATTCACCAAGGCCTTGCCCCAGACTCAGTTCGAGCGGCTGATCGAGATGATAGGTCTTCGATACGCCAGTACATGGCCTTAGTGCAAGTGGGAGATTATTAGTATATATGCCCTAGAGGCCATTACTGTATCATACTAGTTTGTATATTACTTGATGGAAGCTTGGGATATTCACAGTTGTATATACAATCTTGCTCGAAATGGTAGTATGCTACTTGGTTTGTCTCTGCTTTAATATGTGCATGTGTTTCTTTTAGCATATCGCTGATATACATATTAGTAGAGCCCTTAGGATCTTTGCTTGATTACCAGCGTTGTGATGGCGCTCACACTCGTGGGAGCTGGGTGATCTATAAGCACATCCTTATACAGGTCCCTAGTCGTTGGACTATCGAGACAGGGCATCGATACTCCGGATTAGACTAGCATATGCGCTTCTCATCCCAGGGTGGGAGACGGTCTGTCCCACAGCCGTCAGTACGTCGTACTTGAGATAGTATGCGGGTGCTCGTTAGGTTACGTGTACACTGGACAGGACTCGTCGGGAACTGTTGGTTGGTATTATACCTATCGTCGGTTATCAGTTCCCAGGTGACATGAGTACAGCTTAGTCCGCTGACTTGACACTGTCACTTCACCTCGAGTGTGTTCCCACTGCACTTTGATTGCTACCCTACCACGGCTCAAAGGAGTCGTGCAAACAGGTAGTTTTTGGGTGCAGTCCCGAAGCACTTGGAGGCAGTGACGGTTAGACAGGATTCATCTCTCCCGGTATTGGGGGTTGACATCGCGCTGTGTCCAGGAGAGCCATTACACGAGTAGTCCCTGGCCAGGGCAAGCGAGATATACTGGTAGGTTTCCAGTGTTATCTCAGGGTGTTCTGGGCTACACTCCGACACGACTTGTACCGCTATTAGGGGACTGACGTTCACCGCCCCCTAGGCCCGCCATGCGATGTATCAGACGAACAGACCGGACTGTATGGAGATTGTCACATACAGGCTCAGTGGGAGTTCAGATGGGGTTCACCTCGTCAGTCTTCTTGTCGACATCTACCTGGGGACCGTTACGTACAGCTAGTGCCGCTTGCGGTCTGTGGTTAAACCCACTGCCAGCGTAGTGTCGAGTCTTTAGAGTCCCACACAGAGAGCTATTCGCCTTTAGGCAAAATGAGTAGAGGTCGCATGGTTTTGCGACAGGGTTTGTTCACATCCGCGCACTTGTGTATGTTTGCTGTCCGGACAGCTTATACTAGCGGGCTTTGGTTTAAGCCGGATCCTAGTATATGATTTGGGATTGTTTTTTCTCATTGTATTCGTGTTCCTCGGATCACGAATATGGGTGCGTATGCACAGTTGCTTGAGACAGAGGGAGAGGACTTTGATTAGGGTTAATGACTATTGTCATTTGTATTAACCCTAATGATTATGTGTGTATTATGGTTAATTGGTATTAGTTTAATAATTGTGCATGGTTATGGTTGTTGACCATTTGACCTTCTTGACTTGTTGACCATGGTTGACACTTTGACCATCATCATTTCATTTGGAAGATGCTCTTTGATCCTTGCAATTTGCATTAAAAATGAAATGATAATGGTCATATCTTGATTTAGCCATGACAATTATCTCACTAATTATCTAATTACAATAATTCACATATATGAGAGAATGCTTCATATTATTCTCTCATTCTATTATTCACATTCTCTCTCTTGTTCTTCCTCTCCCTCTCCCTCAAGCTCTCCCCTCTCATGTGTTGAGAAACACTTGAGCTTGAGAAAAACCCTCTCTTGATAATCTCTACTCTCATCTAGGGTTCAAGGATTAGCACTTTTTGCACCCTAGTTACTTCTAGCTTGGAGTTGAAGCCAAAGGTCGAGGCTTTCGGATGGATCTTTCTTCGACGTGAGAAGACGACTAAGGTGACCTCCTTCCACCACTCCAAGGAGCAAGGAGAGAAGGACATAAAGCCCAAGGTATAACCTTTCTAGCACTTAGCTAGTTTCTAGTTAGCTTTAGCTTGTTTTTGTTTAGCAAAGATCCTTCATAGTCTAGTCCATGTTGCCTAAGCTCATAAAAATTCGATTTTTTTTCCGTTTTCCGCCTCCCCGCAAGTACCGGGGTGGGCAACGTGGACTTACAGATCATATCAAACACCCACAAGCTGCAAGCGGTCAGCTAAACGTAACAGCTACCGAGATATTAAGCGATCAGAAGATCAACAAGCTAGCATGTACATTCTCCTGCGAATCCAATCAGTAACACTCCCGTACAGTCCGGTCTCTTCGTCTGATATGTCGCATATCTAGTTTAGGGGTGGTAAACGCCAGACCCCAGTAACCGATAAGTCGTGTCGATATGAGGTCCATAACAGTTCGAGAAACTACTGATAACACTTACCAGTAAATCTCAGCAACCCTGGCTAGGTATTTCCAGTTATAGCCAATCGAACACAACGCAACATCAACTCCCAATACAGGGAGAGACGAAACCCCTCCTATCGCTCATTGCCTCCATGTGATTCGGGACTGTACCCAAAAGCCACCGTTTTGCACGTTCTCTTGAACGTGGTAAGGTGGAAATCAAAGCACAGTGGGAATCACACAAGACTCTATGACGATCTTGGGTCTACAAACTAACCTGTACCAGTGTCACTAGAGAACTGCCATCTGACGTGAGGTATAATACCATCTGGGAGTTCTCGGTGAGTCCGTCCAGTGTACCCAGTCTCCACTGAGCACCCGTATACTGTCTCTGATGTCAAACACCAATGAATATGGGATCATCCATCGCCCATCTACATGGGTCGAGAAGCTATACGCTAGTCTACTCTGGTATATCGATGCCCTGTCTCGATACACCTACGACTAGGAACATTTGAAGGATGTACTTAGCGACTACACTGTCCCTACTTGTATGATCTACATCATAGTCCTGGTAATCAAGTACTCATTCTAAGGGCTTTATCAACATGTAACATAGAGGCAATCAAAGTACATGTTAAGATAAAGAGCAACCAGATAGCATACTATCATGTCGAGCAAGAAAGTCCTCATTATATATGTCCAACCATCCACTACAATATACATCATATGTACAGTAATGACCTCTAGGGCATACATATAACTAACAGCGTGGTTATGATTCCGCCGATTGGGCAATGAGTGTTAGTAATATGTATGCCCTAGAGGCCATTATTGATTATATAGTAGATGCTTGGACATATATATAGAGGACTTTCTTGCTCGACATGATAGTATGCTATCGGGTTACCTTTATCTTAACATGTAGACTAGTATTTATATTGGCTGTCTCTTACATGTTGATAAAGCCCTTAGGATATGTACTTGACTACCAGGACTATGATGAGATCATACTAGTGGAGCCAGGGTGGTCCACAAGTACATCCTTTAATCAGTTCCTAGTCGTGGGAATATCAAGACCAGGACATCAATATTCCAGAGTAGACTAGCGTATACGCTTCTTGACCCATATGATGGGCGATGGATGATCCCACATCCATTGGTGTTTGACATCAAAGATAGCATACGGGTGCTCAGTGGAGACTGGGTACACTGAACAGGACTCGCCGAGGACTCCTATGTTGTAGTATACCAATCGTCGGATAGCAGTCCTCTGGTGACACTGGTACAGGTTAGTCTGTAGACCCGAGATCGTCATAGAGTCTTGTGTGGCTCCCACTGTGCTTTGATTTCCTCCCTACCATGGCTCAAAGGAGTCGTGCAAACAGGTGGATTTTGGGTACAGTCCCGAGTCACATGGAGGCAATGAGCGATAGAAGGGGTTCGTCTCTCCTGGTATTGGGGGTTGATGTTGCGTTATGCTCAATTGGCTATAACTGGAAGTCCCTGATCAGGGCTACTGCTGAGATTTACTGATAAGAGTTATCAGTAGTTTCTCGAACCGTTATAGGCCAGACATCGGCATGACTTATCACGTTACTGAGGACTGACGTTTACCACCCTTAGACATGATATGCGACATATCAGACGAAAAGACCGGACTGTACGGTAGTGTTACTGATAGGCTTCATGGACAGTATGGACGAGTTTGCTTGTTGATCTTCATATCGCTCAATACCCGGGTAGCTGTTACGTCCATCTAGTACCGCTGACGGCTTGTAGGTGATTGATGTGATCGTCACATACTGCTGGCGTATTGACGAGTCCTTAGAGTCTCATACAGAAGTTTCCTGGTTCGAACGAAACGAAGTAGGACACATATGTGATATGTGTGTGGGCCTGATTAATTACGTGTATGTGATACTGTATTGTAATCTGGCAGTTATCTATTATCGGTTCGGTTATATGTGATATAACCAGATTGTCGAATCAAGTGTTGATTTGATAATATGATATTCAGATAAATGATATTAGTCGGTCATATGTGATATAACCGGATTATTAAATCAAATGTTGATTTAATAATGTGATATATATTATATGTGATATAATTATATCTTAACTAATATCATTATCTCACTAATTATTCTTCATTATATATATATATATATATTAATATATATATATATATAATAATAATGAAGCATGGCTTGATTTTCTATTTTTGAGAAAAAAAATAGAAATGAGGTGTAAATTGAGAGCTTGGTTGTAAGCATGGGAGTTATATTTGTTTATTCATCTTGACTCACTATTCAAGCATGGTTGCAATTTTATATTGCAAAATTCCATGGTTGAATGAGTGGGGGTCAAGAGTTGCCATTCATTCTAGTCTCATTCACAAGACTTAGCCATTTTTCTTGAGTTGCTCCTATGGTCGCTCTCTAGCTTCTTCTTCTTCCTCAATCTCATGGTTCAAGCTTGTCACGATCCAAAGTTTGGCCCGTGACCGGCACTTAACCACGTAACGTCTACAGGCGTAACGCGACTAGGTAAGCCGAAACCCAGAAATCAAAACCATAAAAAGTATTAAGTGTTTAAAACATTTAATAGAAACATTTGTTAAAACGTTTAGTAAACCCTAAGTAATTTAGTAAAATTCTTTAAAGTTCAAGTTATTATCATAAAAATTTTGGCAGCATTTCCTTTGTAAAAACTGGCCCCGAAATCGGGCACAAAGAAATATATGAGTAAAATGATATAAAATAACAATAAGGCATCCCCAACAGGAGCAATCGCGCCCAACGGCGGAACAATCATCACAAATATAATATATGACGCCGTAGCGAAAAAATGAGCATGTATAAATGAAAACAAATATCATGAAAGATAAAGCTGCATAAATAAAGTCGGCTCACAACGAGCGCGACACCAGAGTACAAAACAATATACATCGTCCTCACAACTGGTCTCTAAGTCAATACATAAGTAGTAGATGGAGAGTACTAGATACAACAATGCATACAACTAGAAAATAAACAGATACCGCACAAAACCCACCTATCAGCAAAAGGGCTAGCACGCAAACTGCAGTGGTATCTGTGTCAAACGATGCAAGAAAACAACTTGCCGCGACTACTCTGAGGGGCAACATGCAAACACTGTGGCACAACGGGGGTGAGTTGCCAACTCGTGAATAGTAGATAACATATAAAGGTAATCGCGAGTATGCACATACTGCTATACTCTAACCTATTCCAACAGATAACATCTATATGATAAGCTGGATGCGCAATAATCATGCAACAAGTGCAATCTAATAACATCTATATAGGGTTAGCAGGGTATGCAATAGTCGTGCATAGCAAATGCAATCTAACAACATCTATATAGGGTGAGCAGGGTATGCAATAGTCGTGCATAGCAAATGCAATCTAACAACATCTATATAGGATGAGCAGGGTATGCAATACTCGTGCATAGCAAATACAATCTAACAACATCTATATAGGGTGAGCAGGGTATGCAATAGTCGTGCATAGCATGTATACTCTATCAGGTACTACAGATACAGGATGAGATGTATAATACTGAATGCTGAGCATGGGAATAAATAACATCTACACGGAATATCAACGTGGAAAATAATCGGTGTCCATCAATACACCCAAATCCCAGTAAAACTAACTCAGGCGCCGTCATCCTCATCGGCCCTCAAATCCTGTAAATCTCATAGAATCGTGAGTGCCCAACATCGGCACTCGAACTATCATAAAATCGCCGTGTCTAGCATCGGCACGCAAATCCTCAAGTATCGGGCTCCGTCAGTCGGATCGGCCCACGGACTCCGTCTGCGGAATCGGCCCTCGACCCCGGCAGTACGCGTCGTCCCGTATCCATCTATCGACTCTGGTCGGTATCCTCTGTTAGTGTATATGCCCTAGAGGCCATTACTGTATCATACTAGTTTGTATATTACTTAATGGATGCTTGGGATATTCACCTTGTATATACAATCTTGCTCAAAATAGTAGTATGCTACTTGGTTTGTTTCTACTTCAATGTGTACATGTGTTTATTTTTGTATATCGCCTATACACATTAGTAGAGCCCTTAGGATCTTTCCTTGATTACCAGCGATGTTGTAGCGTCTTGAAAAGTCGTTTTGGTGTTTTCCTGAAATTCGGTGAAAATTCGGTATTTTTCCGAAAACCGTCTTTCTCGATATTTTGCAGTTTAGGGCTAATTATACTTAAAATGGATAGGTAATTACTTGTTTTTAGTGACTAATGAGTTAATTATGAAATTTTGGTCATTTAAAAATTTTTCCCTATTTTTCAATTTTTTAATATTATTTTAAGCCGGTAAGAAAATACTTTAAATAAGCGATAAATACAAATTTTTCCGGGCTAAATTTAATCTCTAAAATTATGATAATTATATTCTAGTGATAACATGAATTTTTAGTAATTTATTTTGATTTTTAACCAATTTTTATAAATTGAAACGAAATTATTGATTTTTGGGCTAAAACTTGCAAATTTTGAGTTGTAGGGGGCCTTTTTGCATAAAATTTCTTTTGTAAAACCCCTCTATCTTTTCCCTCAGCCCAAGAACAGCCCAATGTCTTGGCCAAGACCAGAAAATTCTGACCTCTCTCTTTCTTGAGTTGTTTCTTGAGTTAATGGATAGTTTATGGATTTAATTTAAATAAAATGGTTAATATATGATACTTTTGACTTTAGAAACTTGACCAAGACTTTTCCTCACTTGCCCACACCCCCCACCTTACCTCCAACCTGGCCGAAACTGAACCCTCCCCTTCTTCATCTTTTTCCTTTTCATTTTTCTTCAATTTTCTTCAAAAAATTGCAAGAAAATTCAACAAATATCCATAAATCCTTCTCTTTTTCAACACAAAATCCTTATGCTACCTCTTCTCAAGCCTAATATGGTTGAAATCATGTGGAAAGGAGGCATCTTTGGAGGAAACCTTCTTGCTTGATCTAGTGATCAAGAGGTATAAATTTCCATCTTGTTAAATTCCTTGTTTAAGTGCTTATGTGTTATGGGTTAGTGTTAATTTAGTGTAGTTAATCTAGTTTCCTTAGATTTTGTTTGAAAAATGAACTAGGTTTTGAACCATGATAATTTAATTAAGTTGTTATTTTGTTAATCTAGTTGTTAATGACTAATCTATATAGTTACCTTGTTGTTGTAGTTTCAACTTTGCTAAATTAGTTAACTTTTGAAATGTGAAATTGTTATTTTAGGATTTCAAGAAAAGGTTTTTGTATGGAATTGGTATTTGAAGCTTGATTAGTGAGTTGATTAAACCTAATTTGTGTTGACTAAACCTAATTTGCTATCTAGTGTTTTGCTAACCTTAAGCTAAGTGGTTAATTTGCTTATTAGGCTAAATTTTAGTGTTAAAGTAAGGATTTCTTATATAGTTTGAGTTATGTTTGCTATTTATAAAAATCAAGAGAAGGTTTTGTTAAGTAAATTAGGTTTTTAAGCTTAGTCAATGGTTTAGAAATTGTGTTTTGGCTAACTTTTTGGTTAGTTTGGAATGTTGGCGTTGGATGGTGTTGACTTGTCGCTATATTGTCGATGTTTGCATCAAATTGCAATTAGTGCTTACTAGTTTTTACTAAAATTTTGTGATGAGTTAATTGTGGCATCTTGATGATTTTGTTGGCTTGTCCTACGACTTTTAGGATGCGTGAGTGCGGTTTTTGGGTAGTCGGGTTTTAGTTTTGCCGGGTGACCCAAATCGGCGTTTTTCGGCAGTTTTTGCGATTTTCGCGTGTGTCCGCGCACTTTGTGCACGTTGTACCCAGCTAGAGAACTTTAGTAGTTTCGTTGGGGTTTTGCGTCGTTCTTGATATGTAACCTTATATTTGATATAAATTACAGGTTCGGTCGCGGAGACGTCTGACGCGGCGCGAAAGGGAAAGGCGGTGATCGGACACAGCTAGCCAGGAATCCCGGTGAGTAGATTTAACATCTACGGGGGACGATCGTCTGGATGGCGCAAGTCGCCCGATAGATTTAGTAAACTGGAAAATAGTAAAATGGCTAATCACTTGTGACATTAGAATAATAATACTGGCATGATAGTTGCTGCAATTAGGTCAATAGGTTATACCCATATATGCAAACTCAATTGTAGGACACATGCACCATTACCAGGTTTTATATGCAGCACGAGCACTATTCATGTTACACACACACCCTGGTAATTGCCATGCCACCACACTAGATAACCTTTAAATTAAACCTTTTATTAATTGATACTTAAATTGTGTTATTCCCTTAAAATGAAACCCTAGGATTGCTATTCATGTGCATGTACTTCATCATATTCATTGTTCATGCTTAATCCATTTATCACACATCGCAACTTGGTTATTGATATCATACGCATTCATTGTCATTGATATATGCACTTATGAGGATTTTCTTGAGATTTTATGATATTGCTGGATTTCGGGGGAAAGCCGCAAAATTTCCAAACTTATAATATTTTTAAAACATGTAAATTGCGGTTTTCTAGTGATGTAAGTGTCGTCCACCATGAGTTTGCTGTGGCTTTGGAAATCCGTGTCGAGGAGTGGAGGAACCGGCACGGGTACATGGTGGGCCCGGTAAGGTACCCCGGGGCAAGAGGAATGTGGTGATGACGTTGAGCCTGGCAGGGGACGGATTACCTACCGGTGACTGTTTGGGACGGCGGATATCCAGAGGATACCGACCGTGGCCACTAGATGATGAGATATTGATATTTGAGATGGGTCAGCCGGACGGCTGAGGCCAGAGGTACATTTATGAGATTTGAGACAGCTTTTGGGTGTCGTTGCTGGACACCGATTTTCGTCGATTCATTGGCATTATGCTGGCATTCTAAAAGAGTTTCAAAAACAAAGGAAGATAAAATATTTCTTATATATATACCTTTTGAGACCTCAGATATTCATGTTGCATGCATACCAGTACCCTGATGCTATATACATACCTGCTAGTGCATCCAGTCATACCTGTATTTTAGATGCTAGGATGCTTGTGTGCATGCATACGATAGCCTTTGTAGATGTTATTTATTACTCACGAGTTGGCAACTCACCCCCGTTGTGCCACAGTCTTTTGCAGGTCCGCTCCGTCAGTTCAGTAGCGGCGGGCGCACTTGTCTTTTGCCTCTTTTGCCTGAGCTCGAGATTTGCTCATAGGTGGGTTATGTTATATTTTTTGTACCACCTTGTATATTCTTGTATATTCTCGTATCTAGTGTACTCCATCTACTGTTCTACCAGATATTTGTATATTGACCTAGAGATGAGACTGTGAGGTTTGTGGATTTTATGCTGTATTTTGGGGTCGAACTCACTTGAGTCGACATGATGTTTTCTTATGCTTCATTATGCTTTATTATGCTTGTTGTCATTTATATTGCGTGGGATTTGTGACCGCCGTATGGCGAAGAGCTAGCTCCCGCTTGGGGATGCCCTATTTTGTGGATTCATGTATATATTTGTTGTACCCATTTTTGGGGGTCAGTTTTTACAAAGGAGACTCTGCCGAAATTTTCGGGAAAAATTTGTACTGTTTTTAAAAAAGTGTTTTACATGACTTATTTGATAACTCGCTTTCAATTGATTGGGTTTTCTTCACTCCTTTGCTTCATTGGGTTTGTTTTCTGGGCTTTGGCTTACTTATTTTACGGACGCCTTTAGACGTTCCGTAAACTTAAGTGCCAGTCACGTTCCGTACCCTGCGGGTCGTGACAAAGTTGGTATCAGAGCGATAGGTTTTACCTTCGTGAGTGTAGGATGACCCTTGGTAGATGGAGTAAGTGACTTAAGCAGGGTAACGTAGCGTGCGTATGTCCGCGGCATACTTACGATACGGTACTCCGCCTAAGTGACTTTAGGATATACTTGCTTGAAAAATTCCTTCTTCAATTCCGTGTATCCTATGATCCTATTGCACTGTCCTTACTATCCGTTTTCCTGTGACAGCCACTATGCCGCCGAAGGCTACGAGGGCACAGAGGGCTGCCGCCAGAGACGAGATTCGAGCTGGCTCGTCCGAGACTAGGACTGAGCAGGGTGGTATGCCTACGCCGCTGGGACAGACCGATCCACCTTCCCCAGGCCGTATGGATAGGCTCGAGACCGGTATGGAGGAGTTGCGACAGATGATGGGAGGCATGCAGGAGCTGCGTCAGATGGTAGGATCCCTAGTTGCAGCCAGTCGTACACCGAGGCAGGATGACGTACCTACTACATCACAGACGACCATGATACCTGCTCCTACTACTACCATCGTGTCCATTCCGGTTTCACTACAGGACTTCATGAGGCTGAGACCTCCAGTATTCACCGGCACCGAGACAGCGGAGGACCCACAGACGTTCCTTGATAGTTTAGCCAGGATCTGCCGTTCGCTGAGATGTTCGGATGATCGATGGGTAGAGCTTGCCAGTTTCCGGCTAGAGGGTCTCGCGCAGACATGGTGGGAGTCAGTCTTGAGAGGTCGAGCTGCAGATCTGCCGCCTATGACTTGGGCCGAGTTTACAGCGGTCTTTCTAGCCCGTTTCCTTCCAGAGAGCGTTCGGGACGCCAGAGCTCGCAGCTTCGAGGCCTTAGTCAAGACACCTGGGATGACGGTGTCTGAGTATGACATCCAGTTTACACAGTTGTCCCGATATGCTCAGTATTTGGTGGATACCGAGGAGAAGATGGTGAAGAGGTTCGTACAGGGACTTGATGCCCAGCTATATCTTGCCATTGGCGCCCAGCGCTACGACACTTATTCAGCTGCTAGGGATACGGCATTGCGGATGGAGGCACGCATATCACAGACTTCGGCCGTTTCTGGGCCGAAGAGGATGCGCACAGATGTACCACCTCAGAGGCAGCGCGCCAGATTCTTTCCGAGAGATAGGCCTGGCAGAGGATTTGGGCGGGGACAGTTATATGGTTCTTATTCCCAGGGGCAGCAGCCGTCGCCAGGATGTTTTGGGTGCGGGAGTTTGCACCATCTTGTCAGAGACTGCCCGGTGAGACGACAGGCAGCAGCGACAGTTCCGCACGTGACCCTACCACCCTCACCACCCCCTCCTCAGAGAGCCCTACTTCCTACCCCAGGCGATGCTCCACGCCAGCTAGGTGCACCGAGAGGCCGTGGACGCGGCGGTCCTGTTCAGAGAGGACGAGGAGGCAGAGGCCGAGGTCGAGGTCAGCCCGCTATCGGTGGAGGACAGGCCCGAGTTTTTGCTTTGACACCGCAGGATGCGCAGGCATCCAATGCCGTTGTGACAGGTACTTTGCCAGTTTGTTCTTTCGATGCACGGGTGTTATTCGACCCAGGTTCCACACATTCGTACGTATCTACACACTTTGCACCGATGTTGGGCCGTGAGTCGTCGTCGTTAGATCAGCCGCTTGTTGTTGTTACTCCGGTAGGCGAGTCGTTTGTCGCTCGTTTTGTATTTCGTTTGTGTTCCGTTCGTATCGGGGAGAGGGATTCATCAGTTGATTTGATACTCCTCGATACGTTGGACTTTGATGTGCTTCTGGGCATGGATTGGCTAGCCACTTGTTATGCTTCGGTGGACTGCCGTGAGAAGGCAGTCAGTTTTAGCTTTCCGGGAGAGCCAGTCCTTGTTATTCAGGGAGACCGCAGTGTCGCCCTTCCCAGCTTAATTTCTTCTCTTCGCGCTGGTCAGCTCTTGCGGAAGGGATGTCAGGGATTCTTAGCGTTTGTTTGTGATACTCGAGCTACAGAGGTTCCGTTGGACCAGGTCCCGGTAGTTTGTGAGTTCCTTGATGTTTTCCCTGATGAGCTACCTGGGCTACCGCCTGAGCGCGATGTTGAGTTCTGCATTGATTTGATTCCCGGTTCGGGGCCTATTTCTATACCGCCTTATCGGATGGCCCCGGCAGAGCTTCGAGAGCTGAAGGATCAGTTGCAGGATTTGTTAGATAAGGGGCTTATTCGACCGAGTGTTTCTCCGTGGGGTGCTCCGGTCCTGTTTGTCAAGAAGAAGGATGGAAGTTTGCGCTTGTGTGTCGACTACCGCCAGCTGAACAAAGTTACCGTTCGGAACAGATATCCGTTGCCGCGCATTGATGATTTGTTCGACCAACTTCAGGGTGCGGGGTATTTTTCGAGGATCGACTTGCGATCAGGATACCATCAGCTGCGAGTTCGACAGGAGGATATACCGAGGACAGCTTTCCGTACACGCTATGGCCACTACGAGTTTTTGGTGATGTCGTTCGGACTCACCAACGCCCCAGCAGCATTTATGGATTTGATGAACCGTACATTCAGGCCGTATCTTGACTTGTTCATCATCGTGTTTATCGACGATATCTTGGTGTACTCCCGGAGCAGAGAGGAGCACGAGCAGCACTTGCGGATTACATTACAGACTCTGAGGGAGCACCAGCTGTTCGCGAAGTTCTCCAAGTGTGCTTTCTGGCTGGACAGCGTCGGATTCTTGGGTCACGTGGTTACGAGAGACGGCATTTGTGTGGACCCGAAGAAGATTGAGGCTGTTCAGCAGTGGCCCCGACCTACATCGGTTACTGAGATCCGTAGTTTTCTAGGCTTGGCGGGCTACTACAGGCGTTTTGTTCAGGACTTCTCCCGTATAGCTGCACCGTTGACCAGTTTGACCCGGAAGGGAGTTCCTTTCGTTTGGACAGAGGAGTGCGAGCGCAGTTTTCAGCAGCTACGGACATGTTTGACTACGGCGCCGGTATTATCTTTACCTTCGGGATCAGGCGGATTTGTTGTCTACTGTGATGCTTCGCGAGTGGGATTAGGATGCGTTTTGATGCAGCATGGCCGGGTGATCGCTTATGCTTCTCGGCAGTTGAAGAAGCATGAACAGAACTACCCCACTCATGATTTGGAGATGGCTGCAGTGGTCTTTGCACTGAAGATTTGGCGACATTACCTTTACGGCGAGTCGTGTCAGATATTCACCGATCACAAGAGCTTAAAGTACATATTTCAGCAGCGAGACCTGAACCTCAGACAGCGTCGTTGGATGGAGTTGGTGAAAGACTACGACTGCGAGATCTTATATCACCCCGGCAAGGCGAATGTGGTGGCAGATGCGTTGAGTAGGAGGCCCGGGGGTAGTTTATCCTTTTTGCGCGCAGTGCAGAGGCAGTCGTCAGCAGATTGGCAGACGTTATGCGACAGCCGAGTTGAGTTCGAGTTCACTCAGACAGGGGGACAGCTCGCGCATGTTCGTGCACGCCCACAGTTGCTTGACCGTATATATGAGGCACAGCGTAGTGACGACCGTTGCTCAGAGATCATGGCACAGATGAGACAGGGCAGATTTTCCGAGTTCATGGTTGACGATCAGGGGATTTTACGATATGGATCTAGACTGTGCGTACCAGATGCTGATGGATTACGGCGCGACATTCTCGAGGAGGCACACCGATCAGTGTATAGTGTCCACCCCGGTTCCACCAAGATGTACCATGATATGAGAGAGACCTACTGGTGGGACGGGATGAAGAGGGACATTGCGGAGTTCGTTTCGAGATGCCTGACTTGTCAGCAAGTCAAGGCCGAGCACCAGAGGCCCGCAGGAGAGCTACAGCCGTTACCCATTCCAGAGTGGAAATGGGAGCAGATTTCGATGGACTTCGTTGTGGGTCTACCCAGGACCAGTCGAGGGTACGACTCCATCTGGGTGATCGTGGATAGATTGACGAAAGCGGCTCACTTCCTTCCAGTGAAGACGACTTTCAGCTTCGCTCAGTATGCTCAGCTCTATATTGACGAGATCGTGCGACTACATGGCGTACCGACTTGTATCGTGTCAGATCGAGGCACTCAGTTCACCAGCCGACTTTGGCAGAGACTTCAGGAGGCTTTGGGCACTCGTTTGAGCTTCAGCACAGCGTTTCATCCGCAGACAGACGGACAGTCAGAGCGGACCATTCAGACTCTCGAGGACATGCTCAGAGCGTGCGTTTTAGACTTTGGGGGTAGCTGGGATCGTCATTTACCTCTAGTGGAGTTCTCCTACAACAACAGCTTCCAGGATACTATTCAGATGGCACCTTTCGAGGCATTGTATGGGAGGAGATGCAGATCGCCCGTTTGTTGGACAGAGCTCAGCGAGAGCAGCATTTTGGGGCCGCAGCTTGTTGAGGAGACGACAGCGAAGATACAGTTGATCCGAGACCGGATGAGAGCGGCTCAGAGCAGGCAGAAATCGTATGCAGACAGGCGCCGTCGCAGATTAGAGTTCGCAGTTGGCGACCATGTTTTTCTGAAGGTCTCACCGATGAAGGGCGTGATGCGTTTTGGGCGAAAGGGGAAGCTTAGCCCTAGATTCGTAGGCCCCTTCGAGATCCTCGAGCGTGTCGGCGCTGTTGCATATCGTTTGGCTCTTCCACCCAGCTTTCCCGATGTTCACCCCGTCTTCCATGTTTCGATGCTCCGCAAGTACCTTCACGACCCTTCGCATGCGATTCAGCACCCGACAGTCCAGCTAGAGCGCGACCTTTCTTTTGCAGAGCAGCCGGTGGCCATCTTGGATCGGCAGGAGAAGAAGTTGAGGTCGAAGATTATACCAACCGTCAAGGTCCTTTGGCGTAGCCCGAGCAGCGAGGAGGTTACCTGGGAGACCGAGGGCGAGATGAGGAAGAAATATCCCCATCTCTTTGAAGGTACGCGTAGCTAGATTTTTTAAATTCGGGGACCGAATTTCTTTAAGGGGGGAAGATTGTAGCGTCTTGAAAAGTCGTTTTGGTGTTTTCCTGAAATTCGGTGAAAATTCGGTATTTTTCCGAAAACCGTCTTTCTCGATATTTTGCAGTTTAGGGCTAATTATACTTAAAATGGATAGGTAATTACTTGTTTTTAGTGACTAATGAGTTAATTATGAAATTTTGGTCATTTAAAAATTTTTCCCTATTTTTCAATTTTTTAATATTATTTTAAGCCGGTAAGAAAATACTTTAAATAAGCGATAAATACAAATTTTTCCGGGCTAAATTTAATCTCTAAAATTATGATAATTATATTCTAGTGATAACATGATAATTATGATAATTATCGTAAGTATGCCGCGGACATACGCACGCTACGTTACCCTGCTTAAGTCACTTACTCCATCTACCAAGGGTCATCCTACACTCACAAGAACGACGCAAAACCCCAATTTACTATTTTCCAGTTTACTAAATCTATCGGGCGACTTGCGCCATCCAAACGATCGTCCCCCGTAGATGTTAAATCTACTCACCGGAATCCCTGGCTAGCTGTGTCCAATCACCGCCTTTCCCTTTCGCGCCGCGTCTGACGTTTCCGCGACCGAACCTGGAATTTACATCAATACCAGACATAAGGTTACATATCAAGAAGACGACTTTCAGCTTCGCTCAGTATGCTCAGCTCTATATTGACGAGATCGTGCGACTACATGGCGTACCGACTTGTATCGTGTCAGATCGAGGCACTCAGTTCACCAGCCGACTTTGGCAGAGACTTCAGGAGGCTTTGGGCACTCGTTTGAGCTTCAGCACAGCGTTTCATCCGCAGACAGACGGACAGTCAGAGCGGACCATTCAGACTCTCGAGGACATGCTCAGAGCGTGCGTTTTAGACTTTGGGGGTAGCTGGGATCGTCATTTACCTCTAGTGGAGTTCTCCTACAACAACAGCTTCCAGGATACTATTCAGATGGCACCTTTCGAGGCATTGTATGGGAGGAGATGCAGATCGCCCGTTTGTTGGACAGAGCTCAGCGAGAGCAGCATTTTGGGGCCGCAGCTTGTTGAGGAGACGACAGCGAAGATACAGTTGATCCGAGACCGGATGAGAGCGGCTCAGAGCAGGCAGAAATCGTATGCAGACAGGCGCCGTCGCAGATTAGAGTTCGCAGTTGGCGACCATGTTTTTCTGAAGGTCTCACCGATGAAGGGCGTGATGCGTTTTGGGCGAAAGGGGAAGCTTAGCCCTAGATTCGTAGGCCCCTTCGAGATCCTCGAGCGTGTCGGCGCTGTTGCATATCGTTTGGCTCTTCCACCCAGCTTTCCCGATGTTCACCCCGTCTTCCATGTTTCGATGCTCCGCAAGTACCTTCACGACCCTTCGCATGCGATTCAGCACCCGACAGTCCAGCTAGAGCGCGACCTTTCTTTTGCAGAGCAGCCGGTGGCCATCTTGGATCGGCAGGAGAAGAAGTTGAGGTCGAAGATTATACCAACCGTCAAGGTCCTTTGGCGTAGCCCGAGCAGCGAGGAGGTTACCTGGGAGACCGAGGGCGAGATGAGGAAGAAATATCCCCATCTCTTTGAAGGTACGCGTAGCTAGATTTTTTAAATTCGGGGACCGAATTTCTTTAAGGGGGGAAGATTGTAGCGTCTTGAAAAGTCGTTTTGGTGTTTTCCTGAAATTCGGTGAAAATTCGGTATTTTTCCGAAAACCGTCTTTCTCGATATTTTGCAGTTTAGGGCTAATTATACTTAAAATGGATAGGTAATTACTTGTTTTTAGTGACTAATGAGTTAATTATGAAATTTTGGTCATTTAAAAATTTTTCCCTATTTTTCAATTTTTTAATATTATTTTAAGCCGGTAAGAAAATACTTTAAATAAGCGATAAATACAAATTTTTCCGGGCTAAATTTAATCTCTAAAATTATGATAATTATATTCTAGTGATAACATGAATTTTTAGTAATTTATTTTGATTTTTAACCAATTTTTATAAATTGAAACGAAATTATTGATTTTTGGGCTAAAACTTGCAAATTTTGAGTTGTAGGGGGCCTTTTTGCATAAAATTTCTTTTGTAAAACCCCTCTATCTTTTCCCTCAGCCCAAGAACAGCCCAATGTCTTGGCCAAGACCAGAAAATTCTGACCTCTCTCTTTCTTGAGTTGTTTCTTGAGTTAATGGATAGTTTATGGATTTAATTTAAATAAAATGGTTAATATATGATACTTTTGACTTTAGAAACTTGACCAAGACTTTTCCTCACTTGCCCACACCCCCCACCTTACCTCCAACCTGGCCGAAACTGAACCCTCCCCTTCTTCATCTTTTTCCTTTTCATTTTTCTTCAATTTTCTTCAAAAAATTGCAAGAAAATTCAACAAATATCCATAAATCCTTCTCTTTTTCAACACAAAATCCTTATGCTACCTCTTCTCAAGCCTAATATGGTTGAAATCATGTGGAAAGGAGGCATCTTTGGAGGAAACCTTCTTGCTTGATCTAGTGATCAAGAGGTATAAATTTCCATCTTGTTAAATTCCTTGTTTAAGTGCTTATGTGTTATGGGTTAGTGTTAATTTAGTGTAGTTAATCTAGTTTCCTTAGATTTTGTTTGAAAAATGAACTAGGTTTTGAACCATGATAATTTAATTAAGTTGTTATTTTGTTAATCTAGTTGTTAATGACTAATCTATATAGTTACCTTGTTGTTGTAGTTTCAACTTTGCTAAATTAGTTAACTTTTGAAATGTGAAATTGTTATTTTAGGATTTCAAGAAAAGGTTTTTGTATGGAATTGGTATTTGAAGCTTGATTAGTGAGTTGATTAAACCTAATTTGTGTTGACTAAACCTAATTTGCTATCTAGTGTTTTGCTAACCTTAAGCTAAGTGGTTAATTTGCTTATTAGGCTAAATTTTAGTGTTAAAGTAAGGATTTCTTATATAGTTTGAGTTATGTTTGCTATTTATAAAAATCAAGAGAAGGTTTTGTTAAGTAAATTAGGTTTTTAAGCTTAGTCAATGGTTTAGAAATTGTGTTTTGGCTAACTTTTTGGTTAGTTTGGAATGTTGGCGTTGGATGGTGTTGACTTGTCGCTATATTGTCGATGTTTGCATCAAATTGCAATTAGTGCTTACTAGTTTTTACTAAAATTTTGTGATGAGTTAATTGTGGCATCTTGATGATTTTGTTGGCTTGTCCTACGACTTTTAGGATGCGTGAGTGCGGTTTTTGGGTAGTCGGGTTTTAGTTTTGCCGGGTGACCCAAATCGGCGTTTTTCGGCAGTTTTTGCGATTTTCGCGTGTGTCCGCGCACTTTGTGCACGTTGTACCCAGCTAGAGAACTTTAGTAGTTTCGTTGGGGTTTTGCGTCGTTCTTGATATGTAACCTTATATTTGATATAAATTACAGGTTCGGTCGCGGAGACGTCTGACGCGGCGCGAAAGGGAAAGGCGGTGATCGGACACAGCTAGCCAGGAATCCCGGTGAGTAGATTTAACATCTACGGGGGACGATCGTCTGGATGGCGCAAGTCGCCCGATAGATTTAGTAAACTGGAAAATAGTAAAATGGCTAATCACTTGTGACATTAGAATAATAATACTGGCATGATAGTTGCTGCAATTAGGTCAATAGGTTATACCCATATATGCAAACTCAATTGTAGGACACATGCACCATTACCAGGTTTTATATGCAGCACGAGCACTATTCATGTTACACACACACCCTGGTAATTGCCATGCCACCACACTAGATAACCTTTAAATTAAACCTTTTATTAATTGATACTTAAATTGTGTTATTCCCTTAAAATGAAACCCTAGGATTGCTATTCATGTGCATGTACTTCATCATATTCATTGTTCATGCTTAATCCATTTATCACACATCGCAACTTGGTTATTGATATCATACGCATTCATTGTCATTGATATATGCACTTATGAGGATTTTCTTGAGATTTTCTGATATTGCTGGATTTCGGGGGAAAGCCGCAAAATTTCCAAACTTATAATATTTTTAAAACATGTAAATTGCGGTTTTCTAGTGATGTAAGTGTCGTCCACCATGAGTTTGCTGTGGCTTTGGAAATCCGTGTCGAGGAGTGGAGGAACCGGCACGGGTACATGGTGGGCCCGGTAAGGTACCCCGGGGCAAGAGGAATGTGGTGATGACGTTGAGCCTGGCAGGGGACGGATTACCTACCGGTGACTGTTTGGGACGGCGGATATCCAGAGGATACCGACCGTGGCCACTAGATGATGAGATATTGATATTTGAGATGGGTCAGCCGGACGGCTGAGGCCAGAGGTACATTTATGAGATTTGAGACAGCTTTTGGGTGTCGTTGCTGGACACCGATTTTCGTCGATTCATTGGCATTATGCTGGCATTCTAAAAGAGTTTCAAAAACAAAGGAAGATAAAATATTTCTTATATATATACCTTTTGAGACCTCAGATATTCATGTTGCATGCATACCAGTACCCTGATGCTATATACATACCTGCTAGTGCATCCAGTCATACCTGTATTTTAGATGCTAGGATGCTTGTGTGCATGCATACGATAGCCTTTGTAGATGTTATTTATTACTCACGAGTTGGCAACTCACCCCCGTTGTGCCACAGTCTTTTGCAGGTCCGCTCCGTCAGTTCAGTAGCGGCGGGCGCACTTGTCTTTTGCCTCTTTTGCCTGAGCTCGAGATTTGCTCATAGGTGGGTTATGTTATATTTTTTGTACCACCTTGTATATTCTTGTATATTCTCGTATCTAGTGTACTCCATCTACTGTTCTACCAGATATTTGTATATTGACCTAGAGATGAGACTGTGAGGTTTGTGGATTTTATGCTGTATTTTGGGGTCGAACTCACTTGAGTCGACATGATGTTTTCTTATGCTTCATTATGCTTTATTATGCTTGTTGTCATTTATATTGCGTGGGATTTGTGACCGCCGTATGGCGAAGAGCTAGCTCCCGCTTGGGGATGCCCTATTTTGTGGATTCATGTATATATTTGTTGTACCCATTTTTGGGGGTCAGTTTTTACAAAGGAGACTCTGCCGAAATTTTCGGGAAAAATTTGTACTGTTTTTAAAAAAGTGTTTTACATGACTTATTTGATAACTCGCTTTCAATTGATTGGGTTTTCTTCACTCCTTTGCTTCATTGGGTTTGTTTTCTGGGCTTTGGCTTACTTATTTTACGGACGCCTTTAGACGTTCCGTAAACTTAAGTGCCAGTCACGTTCCGTACCCTGCGGGTCGTGACAGATGTGATGGCCGTCACACTAGTGGGGCTGGGTAATCTATAAGCACATCCTTATGCAGGTCCCTGGTCGCAGGACTATCGAGACAGGGCATCGATACTCCGGAGTAGACCAGCGCATGCGCTTCTCATCCCAGTGTGGGAGACGGTCTGTCCCACAGCCGTCAGTACGTCGTACTTGAGATAGTATGCGGGTGCTCGTTAGGTTACGGGTACACTGGACAGGACTCGTCGGGAACTGACTAGTTGGTATTATACCTATCGTCAGTTATCAGTACCCAGGTGACATGAGTACAGCTTAGTCCGCTGACTTGACACTGTCACTTCGCCTCGGGTGTGTTCCCACTGTACTTTGATCACTACCCTACCACGGCTCAAAGGAGTCATGCAAACAGGTGGTGGTTGGGTGCAGTCCCGAAGCACTTGGAGGCAGTGACGGTTAGACAGGATTCGTCTCTCCCGGTATTGGGGGTTGACATCGCGCTGTGTCTAGGAGAGCCATTACACGAGTAGTCCCTGGCCAGGGCAAACGAGATATACTGGTAGGTTTCCAGTGTTATCTCAGGGTGTTTTGGGCTTCGCTCCGGCACGACTTGTACCGCTATTGGGGGACTGACGTTTACCGCCCCCTAGGCCCGCCATGCGATGTATCAGACGAACAGACCGGACTGTACGGAGAATGTCACACTCAGGCTCAGTAGGAGTTCAGATGGGTTTCGCCTCGTCGGTCTTCTTGTCGGCATTACCTGGGGACCGTTACGCACAGCTAGTGCCGCTTGCGGTCTGTGGTTAAACCCACTGCCAGCGTAGTGTCGAGTCTTTAGAGTCCCACACAGAAAGCTTTTCGCCTTTAGGCACAAGAGTAGAGGTCGCATGGTATTGCGACAGGTCGCATGGTTTTGCGACAGGGTTCGGTCACATCCGTGCACTTGTGCACGTACAGTGTCCTGACAGTTTACACTAGCAGGCTTTGGTTTAAGCCAGATCCTAGTGTACCTTATGGGATTGGATTTATCCAGTTTGCATTCGTGTTCCTCGGAACGCGGATGCGGGTGTGTATGCACAGTTGACAGGGAGGCAGAAGCAGCGGATTCTCATTAGGGTTGTTGACAGTTGACCGTTGACTTTTTGACTTTTTGCTCAACCCTAATGAGAATATGATATGCGATTAACTATTATATTAATTAAGTATTATGGTGACTTGGTTGTTGACTTTTGTTGACCTTGTTGACTTGTTGACTTTTGTTGACTTGTTCACTTTGTTGACCGGTTGACTAGGCTTGACTAGTTGACCATCATGATAACCATGGTTATCATTTCATGCCAAAGACTTTTACTTGCTTGTTCATTTGAGTAAAATGAGTGCATGACATGATAAGGTTATGGTTGCTTCAACCATCACATAAGACTTTTGTTAATATGATGAGTTATCATTGCTTTGGGTTATGAGAGGGTGAGAGACAAAATACTTGCTCATTCTTTCTTGCTCATTCTCTCTCTTGTTCTTGAGCTCTCCTCTTGCTCTCACCCTCAACCTCTTGCTCCCTCTCTTGATCTATGGTTCTCTTGTCTCATGAGTTGAGAATCAAGAACCATAGATAAAATCCCATTCTAAATCTTCTCTACTCATTCTAGTTCACTAGGTTTAGCAAACCAAGTGAACTAGTTTCTTCAAAGAACGAAGAAGGAGCTAAAGGTTGGAGCTTTCAAGTGGATCTATCTTCGGCGTACGGAGACAACGAGAAGGAGCCATCGAACCACCATCGGAGCTTGAAGACGAAGGAGTTCAAGTTTTAGGTATAACCATCTCTATCCGAGTAGCTAACTCTCTTTAGCAAAGTTTGCTAGTTTTAGTTTAGTTAAAGATCCCGACTTTGCTTAGTCCATGTTGCCCCTTGCGCTAAAAATTTGATTTTTATACCGTTTCCGCCTCCCCGTAAGAACCGGGGGTCGCAACGTGGACTTACAGTGGTATCAGAGCCTAACTAAACTTAAACTAGCTTGGTAGTGAAGTGTAACGAAGTTCGGAACCGGAAAAATCCTAAAAACAAACTTTTACAAAACCTGAGTTTCTGTTGAAATTTTTTTGGCTCAAAATGAAAAAATTTATACTCCTAAATTCGGCTCAGGGTTTTGTGTGAACACCCATGAAAAACGGTCCACTGTTTCGTTCAAACCGCCGCGCTTCCGCCGCACGAGGTAGGCATGTGCCGCGGAAGCGCCGCGGTTTGTCGTCTTCTCTGCATCGTTTTTCGTGCAGTGTGTGTCTGTGTTGGTTTTGGGATTTTTGAAATATATTATATGTGCCCAGATTTTCCAGAAAAGAAATTTCCTTTTGGGGTCCTATAATTCCGTATTTTTTCCGAACTTCACTGCACTTTAACTATGATGGTTATATCTGTGATGCTTGCATGTATTGAACGTCGGCTAATCGCTATAAGTCGATTGGTCGGGGTTATACATGATCTGTGTTTGATATTGGAATGTGTATATAAATATGTTGGATTGTCGCGGGTGAATAGCCGGGGGTTGTGAGACGAGAGTTTTCTTTTCTTGCAATTCATGTAAATTTGTAAATTGATGTAATAATTATTTGTATGGCCGCACAACCGGGTCGGGGTTGTAGCCGTCATTGTATAATTTCTTTTTACTGTTTTTGCTCCTAGGATAGACCCATGGAGGGGTGCACAAACTACCGGGTATGCCGAAGTGTCGAGTGGCCTACTCATGGAGATGAGGGAGGTTGCTACGCTTCGGGTACTTGGCGGGTAGTTTGCCGCACCCGTAGGGGTCTTGGGTGGGGTTTTGGCTATTCACCGCGACCGTGTAATCTGTTCTTGTTACAGGCTCGTACAAATTACAGATTCCTAGTATATCCAATGTATTTATCTGTGATCTGAAATGTTTATCATTGCAGTATATCTATATATGATATTATTTAGGCGTTGCTTATGTTTTACAGACGCGCTAGCCCAGCCCCCGCTCTGTCGTTAGTTAAGTAACCTAACGGGTAATGACGGGCCCCCATGGCGAATGCGAATGGCATAAGCGTACGTCATATTTTGGTTGTTTTCTGCAATGGTAGGATTAAATGATGGGACGCATTAAAAGAACTAATGCAAGAATATCACGCATTAAAAGAACTAATGCAAGATAATAAACCAAGTTAAAGTCGTTGGAACACTTTCGAAAAACCACTCGGTTCTTTTCAAAAACAACTTTTAAATGCGGAGCTTGAGCCACTCCTTTTAAAAGCTATCTCGTTCCATCGACCAAATCAAGTTCACTACGTTCACGGTTTTGCCAAAACCATTCGTAGCCCTCCGTCGTTTCGTATGAATATTCAATAGTATTCAAGCTGTGTTTGTTGACCTTCGTCAAGGCATAGTGATTGGTAGCTATTGGGTATTCATATGTAGCATAGATAGATGCGTTGGTTTGGGACATTCGCATTACCTTGTTGACCTTCTTCAAGGGTATATACGGGTGGATTCAAATTAACCTGGATAATGACGGGCAGAACTTGACATGTGACTTATGATTTGTTGACCTTCGTCAAGGTCATAAGAGCATGGGGCAAAAATCCACATCGGGAGTTTCATAAGTACTGAAACTTGCTAGTTTTGCATACCATTTGGAGTGTGATGATTCTGGTAGGATTCCTTCAGTTTCGTCACGCAATGATATTTGGATCCCGATCCTACTGTGAGTATATGCTACTCCTCGGGAAATTTCTCACTTAACGATCAATGCTATAAACCTAGTAGGTGCCTAGAAAGGTGTTAGCGGGGCTACGCCCCCAGGGAAAAGAGGTTCTTTAATTAAGGAACTTCGCGAAAGCGTTGGAAAACCTCCCTCGAAGTACCGACACCGGCCTGGCTGAACGGTTAAGCAAGTATTGTGCGGTGGGATTGATCCCGGCTAATTCTTCTTTTATGGTTTGAGGAGGGATTCGAGAAACAGTGGGAGCCATCCTGTTTAGACAAACTAAAAACCACTCTAAACTTGCAAGAGCATCATGCTGAGTGTTTCTTCTTCTCTCTCCTAATTGCAGCGACCAATCAACATGACTGGACTTAAGTTACTCCTAGATAAAAACAAACTGACAGGGCCAAACTACAAAGATTGGCTCAGGAATGTCAAGATAGCAATCACTTATGACAAGCTGGGGTATCTTCTTACCACCAAAGCTCCCCCTGTCCCTGGTCCAACTTCCAGCGTCGCGGATGAGGAAATCCGCAGGACTTAGGAGATTGATAGCGCGAAGGCCAAGTGCCTCCTGCTTGCCTCGATGGACAACGAACATCAGAGGAGGCATGAGAATATGGACATGGAGTCCATATTGCTCCATACAAAAGAACTGTATGGAGAGCAATCACGTATCGCAAGATACGAAGCGTCGAAAAAGTTATTTTCGACAAGAATGGTCGTCGGATCATCAGTAGCCGAGCACGTGCTAAAGATGATCGGCTACATTGAGGAGCTCGCTGACCTAGGGATCACATTGGAAAGTGAGCTATATACGGATATAGTTCTCCAGTCCCTTCCTTCCACTTACGCCCAGTTTATACTGAACTTCAACTTACAAGAAAAAGAGGTTGAACTTTCAGAGCTCCTCAACATGCTGAGGAGCGCACAGGGCACCCTACAGAAAGGTAGGGATACATCCACTTTGTTTGTAGGAGGATCATCTTCTTCTAGGTCCAAGGCGAAAGCCAAGGGAAAGAAGAAGAAGGCCCCCGCCAAACCAAGGGGCGGTGTTAGTAAAGTGGATACGAAGGGAAAAGGTAAAGCAACAAAGATAGCGGGGAAGCTTGTGGATAAGGAAGAATGCTTCTATTGTCATAAGAAAGGACACTGGAAGAATGATTGCAGGGCCTGGAAGGCCAGAACACAGGAATTGAAGCAGGTTGCAGCTTCAGCTTCAGGTGTGTATGTTATTGAAAATTGTCTTTCAATAAACTCTACTTCCTGGGTATTGGATACCGGATCAGGATCTCATATCTGTAATTCTTTGCAGGCGTTGAGAAACCGTAGGGTTTTGAAGGCAGGTGACATGACACTCAAAGTTGCGAACGGAGCTAGCATGGATGCTAAAGCCGTGGGGGACTATCACCTGGGAATGTCAGATGGACATGTTTTGGTTTTGCGTAATTGCTTTTTTGTACCCAACGCAACTTGTAATATCATTTCTGTATCTTTAGTTTCTAAAGAAGGTTATGAATTTGCGTTTGTAAGTAATGTTGTAAACATTCACCTTAATCAAGTTTTGATTGGGTCAGGTACATTGAGTAATGGTATATACGTGTTAAACCAACCACAGATTTTCAATGTCCAGAATACACACAAAAGAAAGTCTCCGGAAATGAATCAGACTTTCTTATGGCATTGTAGATTGGGTCACATCAATGAGAGAAGGTTGACTAAGTTACATACAGAAGGATATTTGAATGCGTTCGAATATCAATCGTATGCCACTTGTCAATCTTGTCTCAAAGGAAAGATGACAAAGACTCCGTTTACTGGACAAGGAGTAAGTGCGAGCGAGCTCTTGGGACTCGTACACAGTGACGTGTGCGGTCCAATGTCTACACATGCCCGAAGCGGACATTCTTACTTCATTACTTTTACGGATGACTTCTCAAGGTACGGTTATGTCTTCTTGATGAAACATAAGTCCGAGGCCTTTGGAAAATTCCTGGAGTATAAGAATGAAGTAGAGAAACAGACCGGCAAAAGTATTAAGATTCTAAGATCGGATCGAGGTGGAGAATACTTAAGTGCCGAATTCCTGAATTACTTAAAAGAGAATGGTATTCTCTCTCAGCTTACTCCTCCATACACTCCGCAACATAACGGTGTATCGGAGAGACGGAACCGAACCCTATTGGATATGGTTCGGTCCATGATGAGTAACGCTGAGTTACCGCGATCATTCTGGGGATATGCACTAGAAGCAGCTGCGTATCTCTTGAACAAGGCTCCCACCAAGACTGTGCCTACCACCCCATATGAGATGTGGACTGGGAAGAAAACCCTGTCTTAAGTATCTTAAGGTATGGGGATGTCCAGCTTTTGTAAAAAAGCAGCATGCGGACAAACTTGAGGCACGTTCAGTACAGTGTAAGTTTGTGGGATACCCAAGGAACTCCAGGGGGTATCTTTTCTATTCCGCTGAGGAGCAAAAGGTCTTTGTTTCTCAGCATGCCCGCTTCTTGGAAACTGAGTTTTTAGAAACCCAGATAAGTGGGAACACAATAGAACTGGAAGAAGTTCCAGAACCACAGACTGTTACTGAAAGCTTAGTGGAACCAGAGGGTTCAACAGAACAGGACATTCCTGCGCCACTCCGCAGGAGTAGTAGGCAGTCTCATCCGCCCGAGAGATACTACGGTTTTCTCATAGACGGGGATAGAGAGGATTGCATCATAGATTATGATGAGCTCTACTAGCTTCCAGCAGGCCGTTCAGAGCGTTGACTCAGTGAAATGGCTGGATGCAATGCGGACCGAAATGGAGTCCATGTACACCAACAAGGTATGGACGTTAGACATTGCTCCAGACGGGGTAAAACCCGTGGAGGATGCAAGTGGATCTTCAAAAGGAAGATTGGTGTAGATGGACAGGTTGAGACCTATAAAGCTAGGCTGTAGCAAAGGGTTTTCGTTAAAGACCTGGCTTGGACTATGACGAAACCTTTTCTCCAGTAGCCATGCTGAAATCCATTCGGATCCTTCTTGCCATTGCTGCCTTCCACGATTATGAGATCTGGCAAATGGACGTAAAGACAGCTTTTCTAAATGGAAATTTAGAGGAGTGTGTCTATATAGACCAACCAGAGGGTTTCATTCAAAGTGGGAGCAGCGGAAAGGTGTGCAAGTTGCTTAAGTCCATCTATGGACTAAAGCAGGCATCGCGGAGTTGGAACATCTGCTTTGATGAGATGGTCAAAGAATTTGGCTTTATCAAAAATCCAGATGAACCATGCATCTATAGTAGATTTGTAGCGAGAACTGTAGTATTCCTCGTTTTATACGTGGATGACATTCTCTTAATAGGAAATGACATTCCTATGCTACAATCTGTCAAGGGGTTCTTGTCACACAGGTTCTCCATGAAAGACCTGGGTGATGCCTCATACATTCTGGGTATCCGGATCTACCGTGACAGATCCAAGAGGATATTAGGACTTTCACAGTCCAGGTACATCGACACCATACTGAAGAGGTTCAGTATGGAAGATTCCAAGCGCGGTAACCTACCGGCTTGTCACGGGATCACCCTCTCTAAAGAGATGTCTCCCAAGACTGATTTGGAGAGGGATCGCATGTCTATTATACCCTATGCTTCTGCGGTAGGCTCTATAATGTATGCGATGTTGTGTACCAGACCGGATGTAGCTTATGCACTGAGTGTGGTAAGCCGTTATCAGTCTAACCCTGGGAGAAACACTGGATAGCGGTAAAGAACATTCTCAAGTACCTGAGAAGGACTAAGGAGATGTTCTTGGTGTATGGCGGAAAAGACCTCCAGATCGAGGCCTTTGCTGACTCCAGCTTCCAGAGTGACAAGGATGATTCCAAGTCCATGTCGGGTTTTGTCTTTACCCTCAATGGAGGGGCGGTGTGTTGGAAGAGTTCCAAACAGGAAACCGTTGCAGACTCGACGATGGAAGCGGAATACATCGCTGCATCTGATGCCGCAAAAGAAGCTGTCTGGATGAGGAAGTTCTTGAAAGAACTTCAGGTGGTTCCTGTAAGTCGATGTAGTACACCCCAGTACTTGTGGGGAGGCGGAATTTTCTAAAACGATCAAGTTTAAAGAACGAACATCGACTAACCGCTTAAATCGAAGCTAAACAACTAATAACCGAACACATAGCTATACTAAACTATTGTGTTAAGGGATTACCCTATCGATACTAGTCCTTCGTCTTTACGATCTTCTTGTTCTCCTCGGCCTTCTCTAGGTAGTAGATGATCCACCCGAGAGCAAAACTCCAAGCTAAACCTCAAACTTGAGGTAACTAATCAACTTTGATTGCTAATCAAAGATGAAAGGATGATAAAGAGTGATGGTTATGGATTGTTTAGTCTAACTAATCCTTTGATCTCAACTCATGAGGTGTAAGGATTAGGGTTTGAAGATGAGAGCTTGAGGAGAGAGAATGTGAATGAGATTATGAGAGAAGAGAGAGAGTGTATCATAATATATCATGAAGCATTTCTTTTTAAGAAAAATGAATAAAGGAAATGAATAAGCATGCTTCATGAAATATCTAGTGGTGATTCATTAGCATGAGTCATTAAGCAATAAATGTGCATTAATGAAATGAATGAATCACCACCATGACTCACTTTCTTATCCAAAAGAAACCTCCCTTAGTCACATCTTCTAGAAGCTTCTCGTACAATTACGAGAACGCCCCTCCAATCCGTAAAAATACGGAAAAACCTTTAGACTGTAAAAATCCAATAACCGGATACCAGTAACTGGCTTAAACCAAAGCCGACTGGTAAAAAACTGTCCGAAAGTCATACGTGCGTAAACGCACGTATGCGTCCGAACCCTTTGTCGCAAAACCATGCAACCTCTATATCGTTTCGCCTGGAGTAGGAAACTCTCTGTGTGGGACTCTAGAGACTCGACTACTACGCTGGCAGTGGGTTTAACCATAGACCGCAAGCGGCACTAGCTGTACGTAACGGTCCCCAGGTAGTTGTCGATAAGAAGGCCGATGAGTAAACCCATCCGAACTCCTACTGAGTCTGATGTGACAATCTCCATACAGTCCGGTCCGTTCGTCCAAGACTATCGCATATCGGGCCTAGGGGGGCGGCAAGCGTCAGTCCCCTAATAGCGGTATAAGTCGTGTCGGAGTGAAGCCCATTACACCCTGAGAAACTACTGGAACCTACCAGTAAATCTCGCTTGCCCTGGCCAGGGACTTTGCGTAATGGCTCTCTGACACAGCACGATATCTACTCCCAATACGGGAGGGACGAATCCTGTCTAACCGCCACTGCCTCCAAGTGCTCGGGACTGCACCCAACTGCTACCTGTTTGCACGACTCCTTTGAGCCGTGGTAGGGTAGCAATCTAAGAACAGTGGGACACCACTCGAGGCGAAGTAGCAGTGTCAAGTCTGCGGACTACGCTGTACTCATGTCACCTGGGAACTGTTCACTGACGACTGGTATCAAACCAACCAACAGTTCCCTGTGAGTCCTGTCCGGTGTACCCGTAACCTAACGAGCACCTGTATACTATCTCCAGTACGACGTACTGACGGCTGTGGGACAGACCATCTCCCCAACTGGGATGAGAAGCGTATACACCAGTCTACTCCGGAGTATCGATGCTCTGTCTCGATAATCCAACGACCAGGGACCTGAATAAGGATGTGCTTGTAGACTACCCAGCCCCCACTAGTGTGACTGCCATCACAACGCTGGTAGACAAGCAAGATCCTAAGAGCTCTATCAATACGTACACTCACATATTAAGATAGAAAAACCAAGTAGCATACTACCATGTTTAGCAAGACTGTTATATACATGTGAATATCCCAAGCTTCCATTAAGTAATATACAAGCTAGTATGATACAGTAATGGCCTTCTAGGGCATAAACACTAACAATCTCCCACTTGCACTAGGGCCATGTACTGGCATATCGCAGACCGATGATCTCGAGTAGCCTCTCGAACTGAATCTGAGGTAGGGCCTTCGTGAATGGATCAGCAATGTTCTCTTCAGTAGCAACTCTCCGAACCTCGATCTCCCGACGATCAATGATCTCCCTGATCAGGTGATACCGCCTCAAGATGTGTCTGGACTTCTGATGGGACCTTGGTTCCTTCGCTAAAGCTATAGCTCCGTTGTTGTCGCAATACAGAGGTATTGGATCAACTATGGTAGGAACCACTTGAAGTTCTGTTAGGAACTTCTTCATCCAGACTGCTTCTTTTGCGGCATCGCAAGCAGCTATATACTCCGCTTCCATCGTCGAGTCGGCAACGGTGTCCTGCTTGGAGCTCTTCCAGCACACCGCCCCTCCATTGAGGGTAAAGACATAACCCGACATGGACTTGGAATCGTCCTTATCACTCTGGAAGCCGGAATCAGCAAAGGCCTCTAACCTGAGGTCTTTAGCGCCGTAAACCAAGAACATCTCCTTAGTCCTCCTCAGGTACTTGAGAATGTTCTTTACTGCTATCCAGTGTTTCTCCCCTGGGTCAGACTGATACCGGCTTACCACGCTCAGTGCGTAAGCTACATCTGGTCTGGTACACAACATCGCATACATTATAGAGCCTACCGCAGAAGCGTAGGGTATAATAGACATGCGTTCCCTTTCCAAATCAGTCTTGGGAGACATCTCTTTGGAGAGGGTGATTCCGTGACAAGCCGGTAGATTACCGCGCTTAGAATCTTCCATACTGAATCTTTTCAGTATAGTGTCGATATACCTGGACTGCGAAAGTCCCAACATCCTCTTGGATCTATCACGATAGATCCGGATCCCCAGAATGTAAGAGGCATCACCCAGGTCTTTCATGGAGAACCTTTGTGACAAGAATCCTTTGACAGATTGTAGCATAGGAATGTCATTTCCTATCAATAGAATGTCATCCACGTACAAGACGAGGAATATGACACTTCTGGCCACAACTTTACTATATATGCACGGTTCATCTGGATTTTTGATAAAGTCATATTCTTTGACTGTCTCATCAAAACAGATGTTCCAACTCCGCGATGCCTGCTTTAGTCCATAAATGGACTTAAGCAGCTTGCATACTTTCCCGCTGCTCCCACTCTGATTGAAACCCTCTGGCTGATCCATATAGACGCTCTCTTCTAAATTTCCATTTAGAAAAGCCGTCTTTACGTCCATCTGCCATATTTCATAATCATGGAAGGCAGCAATTGCAAGAAGGACCCGAATGGATTTGAGCATAGCCACTGGAGAAAACGTTTCGTCATAGTCCAAACCAGGTCTTTGACGAAAACCCTTTGCAACAAGTCTAGCCTTATAGGTTTCCACCTGTCCATCTACACCAATCTTTTTCTTGAAGATCCATTTGCATCCTATGGGTTTTACCCTATCTGGAGCAAAGTCCAAAGTCCATACTTTGTTGGTGTACATGGACTCCATTTCGGTCCGCATTGCATCTAGCCATCGTACCGAGTCGCCGCTCTGGATGGCCTGCCGGAAGTCAGTAGGTTCATCATCATCTATGATGCAATCCTCTCTATCCCCATCTATGAGAAAACCGTAGTATCTCTCAGGCGGATGAGACGGCCTACTACTCCTGCGGAGGGGTGCGGGAATGTTCTGTTCTTCTTGAACCTCTGGTTCTACCAAACTTTCAGTAACAGCTTGTGGTTCTGGAATTTCTTCCAGTTCTATTTCGCTCCCACTCTTCTGATTTTCCAAAAATTCAGTTTCTAAGAAGCGGGCATGACGAGAAACAAAAACCTTTTGTTCCTCTGCGTAATAGAAATAATATCCCATAGAGTTCTTTGGATATCCCACAAACTTACACTCTACTGAGCGTGCCTCGAGCTTGTCCACATGCTGCTTTTTAACAAAAGCTGGACATCCCCATGTCTTCAGGTACTGAAGACAGGGTTTCTTCCCACTCCATATTTGATATGGTGTGGTAGGCACAGTTTTGGTTGGAACTTTGTTCAAAAGATATGCCGCCGATTCTAGCGCATAGCCCCAGAAAGATCGCGGTAACTCAGCATTACTCATCATGGATCGTACCATATCCAATAGGGTTCGATTCCGTCTCTCCGATACACCGTTATGCTGTGGAGTGTATGGAGGAGTAAGTTGAGAGAGAATTCCTTTCTCTTTTAGGTAACCTAGGAACTCGGCACTTAAGTATTCTCCACCTCGATCAGATCTTAGTGTCTTAATACTTTTGCCTGTTTGGTTTTCCACTTCACTCTTGTATTCCTTGAATTTCTCAAAGGCCTCGGATTTATGCTTCATTAAGAAAACATGTCCATACCTAGAGAAATCATCTGTAAAAGTAATGAAGTAGGAATAACCACCTCTTGCATGTGTAGACATTGGACCACATACATCACTGTGTATGAGTCCTAAGAGCTCGCTCGCTCTTACTCCTTGTCCAGTAAATGGAGTCTTTGTCATCTTTCCTCGGAGACAGGATTGACAAGTGTCATAAGATTGATATTCGAACGTGTCTAAATATCCTTCTCTATGCAACTTAGTCAACCTTCTCTCATTGATGTGACCCAGTCTACAATGCCATAAGAAAGCTTTATTTAAATCTGGAGACTTTCTTTTTAGTGTGTTCTGGACATTGAAAATTTGGAGTTGGTTTAACACATATATGCCGTTATTTAGAGTACCGGACCCAATCAAACCTTGATTAAGGTGGATGTTAACAACATCTCTTACAAACGTGAAATCATAACCTTTATTTGACAACAAGGAAACTGATATGATATTACACGTTAAGCTTGGTACAAAATAACAGTTATGCAAAACCAAAATATGTCCACTTGTCAATCCTAGGTGATAATCCCCGACGGACGCAGCTCCCACGCTAGCTCCGTTAGCAACCCTGAGGATCATATCACCTTCCTTCAGCACCCTACGGTTTCTCAGTGCCTGCAATGAATTGCAAATATGAGATCCTGATCCGGTATCCAATACCCAGGAAGTAGAGTTGATTGACAGACAATTCTCAATTACAAACACACCTGAAGTCGAAGCCACAGCTTGCTTCGGTTCCTGGTTCTTGGCGATCCACGCCTTGCAATCTTTCTTCCAGTGCCCTTTCCTGTGACAATGGAAGCACTCATCCTGACCAACTATCGGTACTGCAGTCTTTTTCTTTCCCTTCTTTCCCACCTTACTAACACCTCCTCTAGGTTTGGGTGCGGCCTTCTTCTTCCTTCCTTTGGCCCTAGCCTTGGACCCTGAAGAAGATGAACCGCCAACAAACATAGCGGGTGTTTCCCTTACCTTCTGTAAGGTGCCCTCTGCACTCCTTAACATGTTCAGGAGTTCCGCAAGTTCAACTTCTTTTCCTTGAAGGTTGAAGTTGAGGATAAACTGGGCGTAGGTGGGAGGAAGGGACTGGAGAATAAGGTCTGTATAAAGCTCATTATCCAAAGTCGTCCCAAGGTCTGCGAGCTCCTCAATATAGCCGATCATCTGTACGACATGTTCACCTACCGATGACCCGACAGCCAACCTCGCTCGAAATAATTTCTTCGAGGTCTCGTATCTTGCAATACGAGATTGCTCTCCATAAAGTTCCTTTGTATGGAGAAATATGCCATCTAGAGACATATCCTCGTGCCTCCTCTGATGCTCGTTGTTCATCGAGGCAAGCACGATGCACTTGGCTCTCGCGCAATCTAAATCCCAGGTTTTGCGGATTTCCTTATCCGCATTGCTGGATTTGGGACCAGGGACAGCAGGTGCCGTAGCGGTGAGGACGTACCCCAATTTGTCATAGGTCAAGGCCATCTTGACATTCCGCAGCCAATCTTTATAGTTTGGCCCCGTCAGTATATTTTTTTCTAAAAGTAACTTAAGTCCAGTCATTTTCAGGGTCGCTGCAATTAGGAGAGAGAGAAGAAAACACTTTAGCATGATGCTCTTGCAAGTTTAGAGTGGTTTTTAGTTTATCTAAACTGGATGGCTCCCACTGTTTCTCGAATCCTTCCTCAAACCATAAAAGAAGAATTAGCCAGGACTATTCTCACCGTACAATACTTGCTTAACCGTTCAGCCAGGCTGGTCTCGGTACTTCGAGGGAGGTTTTCCAACGCTTTCGCGAAGTTCCTTAATTAAATAACCTCTTTTCTCTGGGGGCGTAACCCCGCTGACACTTTTCTGGACACCTACTAGGTTTATAGCATTGATCGTTAAGTGACGAATATCCTGATAAGTAGCATATACTCACAGTAGGATCGGGATCCAAATATCATCGTATGATAATGTTGAAAGAATCCTACCAACATTCATCAAACTCCAAATGGTATGCATCTCTTTGCAAATTTCAGTTTCTTTAGAAATTCCCGATATAAGTTTTTGCCCCATGCTCTTATGACCTTGACGAAAGCCAACAAATCATAAGTCACATGTCAAGTTCTGCCCATCATTATCTTGTTAATTTGAACCCACCCGTATATACCCTTGACGAAAGCCAACAAGGTAATGCGACTGTCCCAAACCAACACATCTATCTATGTAACAAATGAATACCCCAGCAGCTACCAAACACTATGTCTTGACGAAAGCCAACAAACATAGCTTGAATACTACTGACTATCCATAAGAAATGACGGAGGGCTACGACTGGTTTTGGCGAAACCGTGAACGTAGTGAACTTGATATAATCGAAGGAACCTTGATAGCTTTTAAAAGGAGTGGTTAAGTCTCCGCATTTTAAAAAATATCTGTTTTAAAAATAACCGAGCGGTTTCTTTTAAATTGTTCCAACGATTTAAACTTTGGTTTGTTTTCTTTGCATTACAGATAATGCGTCCCATCATTAACCTATCATTGCAGAAAACAACGAAAATACAACGTCCTCTTATGCCATCCGCATTCGCCACGGGGTCCCGTCATCACCCGTTAGGTTACTTAACTAACGACAGAGCGGGGGCTGGGCTAGCGCGGGTGTAAAACATAAGTGACGTCTAAATAGCTACAATAAATATAGATATTTTACATTCGTCTGACGCAATGATATTCATTCCAGAACACAGATAAACAATATTGGATATGCAAGCAATCTGTATTTCTTTTGAGCCTGCAAGAAAAGACAGATTACACAGTTGTGATGAATAGCCGTTACCCCACCCTCGACCCCTACGGGTACGGCAAACTACCCACCCGGCAGTCTGTGTACCCCACCTTGGGTCAGTCCTAGGAGCAAAAACAGTAAAATGAAATAATACAACGGTGGCTACGACCGCAACCTGGAAGTGCCCCGCAAAAATAATATTACAACAAATTACATTTACAACAAATGAATTAAACAATAACCCATTGCAAACCCCGGCTATACACCACAACAGTCCAATACAGTTTATATGCACAAACAGAAATAACCATTTCAGAAATGTGCAACCCCCTGCCAACCGACATACTAGCAGTTGGGGGAGGTTTACGAACACATCAAACAATCACAGATATAATCCAATACGCAAATACTGTACAATTCGATCGAATAAACAACATCAATATTGCTCCAAAATCTGCTCTGTTAAACAGTAACCTGAGCAATAATTAAACATTCCAGAAAACCCCAAATATTATACAGAGACAACACAAGAAAAATCGGCCGCTAACTCGTTGACTCGGCCGCGGAAACGCCGCGCCTCAGTAGGCTGAGGCCGCGGTTCCGCGTCGAGTTGAACGATTCAGCTGACTGTTTTTCTTGTGTAGTCTACTGGTGTCATGTCAAGCTCTCTGAACTCACCTGAAAAATTTTCTGACATCGTTTTAAATTCGACAGAAACATGACAGAATTAGGGTTTTTCGGCTTCGTTTTTCCGTTCGAAATTCGTACAAATTTGCAATCAAGTTATTTAGTGTTTAGCGAGGCTCTGATACCACTGTAAGTCTATGTAGTACACCCCAGTACTTGTGGGGAGGCGGAATTTTCTAAAACGATCAAGTTTAAAGAACGAACATCGACTAACCGCTTAAATCGAAGCTAAACAACTAATAACCGAACACATAGCTATACTAAACTATTGTGTTAAGGGATTATACCTATCGATACTAGTCCTTCGTCTTTACGATCTCCTTGTTCTCCTCGGCCTTCTCTAGGTAGTAGATGATCCACCCGAGAGCAAAACTCCAAGCTAAACCTCAAACTTGAGGTAACTAATCAACTTTGATTGCTAATCAAAGATGAAAGGATGATAAAGAGTGATGGTTATGGATTGTTTAGTCTAACTAATCCTTTGATCTCAACTCATGAGGTGTAAGGATTAGGGTTTGAAGATGAGAGCTTGAGGAGAGAGAATGTGAATGAGATTATGAGAGAAGAGAGAGAGTGTATCATAATATATTATGAAGCATTTCTTTTTAAGAAAAATGAATAAAGGAAATGAATAAGCATGCTTCATGAAATATCTAGTGGTGATTCATTAGCATGAGTCATTAAGCAATAAATGTGCATTAATGAAATGAATGAATCACCACCATGACTCACTTTCTTATCCAAAAGAAACCTCCTTAGTCACATCTTCTAGAAGCTTCTCGTACAATTACGAGAACGCCCCTCCAATCCGTAAAAATACGGAAAAACTTTAGACTGTAAAAATCCAATAACCGGATACCAGTAACTGGCTTAAACCAAAGCCGACTGGTAAAAACTGTCCGAAAGTCATACGTGCGTAAACGCACGTATGCGTCCGAACCCTTTGTCGCAAAACCATGCAACCTCTATATCGTTTCGCCTGGAGTAGGAAACTCTCTGTGTGGGACTCTAGAGACTCGACTACTACGCTGGCAGTGGGTTTAACCACAGACCGCAAGCGGCACTAGCTGTACGTAACGGTCCCCAGGTAGTTGTCGATAAGAAGGCCGATGAGTAAACCCATCCGAACTCCTACTGAGTCTGATGTGACAATCTCCATACAGTCCGGTCCGTTCGTCCAAGACTATCGCATATCGGGCCTAGGGGGGCGGCAAGCGTCAGTCCCCTAATAGCGGTATAAGTCGTGTCGGAGTGAAGCCCATTACACCCTGAGAAACTACTGGAACCTACCAGTAAATCTCGCTTGCCCTGGCCAGGGACTTTGCGTAATGGCTCTCTGACACAGCACGATATCTACTCCCAATACCGGGAGGGACGAATCCTGTCTAACCGCCACTACCTCCAAGTGCTCGGGACTGCACCCAACTGCTACCTGTTTGCACGACTCCTTTGAGCCGTGGTAGGGTAGCAATCTAAGAACAGTGGGACACACTCGAGGCGAAGTAGCAGTGTCAAGTCTGCGGACTACGCTGTACTCATGTCACCTGGGAACTGTTCACTGACGACTGGTATCAAACCAACCAACAGTTCCCTGTGAGTCCTGTCCGGTGTACCCGTAACCTAACGAGCACCTGTATACTATCTCCAGTACGACGTACTGACGGCTGTGGGACAGACCATCTCCCCAACTGGGATGAGAAGCGTATACACCAGTCTACTCCGGAGTATCGATGCTCTGTCTCGATAATCCAACGACCAGGGACCTGAATAAGGATGTGCTTGTAGACTACCCAGCCCCCACTAGTGTGACTGCCATCACAACGCTGGTAGACAAGCAAGATCCTAAGAGCTCTATCAATACGTACACTCACATATTAAGATAGAAAAACCAAGTAGCATACTACCATGTTTAGCAAGACTGTTATATACATGTGAATATCCCAAGCTTCCATTAAGTAATATACAAGCTAGTATGATACAGTAATGGCCTTCTAGGGCATAAACACTAACAGTTCCGTCCATTGTTGATCCAATACCTCTGTATTGCGACAACAACGGGGCTATAGCTTTAGCGAAGGAACCCAGGTCCCATCAGAGATCCAGGCACATCTTGAGGCGGTATCACCTGATCAGGGAGATCGTGGATCGCCAGGAGATCGAGGTTTGGAGAGTCGCTTCAGAAGACAACACTGCAGATCCATTCACCAAGGCCTTGCCCCAGACTCAGTTCGAGCGGCTGATCGAGATGATAGGTCTTCGATACGCCAGTACATGGCCTTAGTGCAAGTGGGAGATTGTTAGTGTATATGCCCTAGAGGCCATTACTGTATCATACTAGTTTGTATATTACTTAATGGATGCTTGGGATATTCACCTTGTATATACAATCTTGCTCAAAATAGTAGTATGCTACTTGGTTTGTTTCTACTTCAATGTGTACATGTGTTTATTTTTGTATATCGCCTATACACATTAGTAGAGCCCTTAGGATATTTGCTTGATTACCAGCAATGTGATGGCCGTCACACTAGTGGGGCTGGGTAATCTATAAGCACATCCTTATGCAGGTCCCTGGTCGCAGGACTATCGAGACAGGGCATCGATACTCCGGAGTAGACCAGCGCATGCGCTTCTCATCCCAGTGTGGGAGACGGTCTGTCCCACAGCCGTCAGTACGTCGTACTTGAGATAGTATGCGGGTGCTCGTTAGGTTACGGGTACACTGGACAGGACTCGTCGGGAACTGACTAGTTGGTATTATACCTATCGTCAGTTATCAGTTCCCAGGTGACATGAGTACAGCTTAGTCCGCTGACTTGACACTGTCACTTCGCCTTGGGTGTGTTCCCACTGTACTTTGATCACTACCCTACCACGGCTCAAAGGAGTCGTGCAAACAGGTGGTGGTTGGGTGCAGTCCCGAAGCACTTGGAGGCAGTGACGGTTAGACAGGATTCGTCTCTCCCGGTATTGGGGGTTGACATCGTGCTGTGTCTAGGAGAGCCATTACACGAGTAGTCCCTGGCCAGGGCAAACGAGATATACTGGTAGGTTTCCAGTGTTATCTCAGGGTGTTTTGGGCTTCGCTCCGGCACGACTTGTACCGCTATTGGGGGACTGATGTTTACCGCCCCCTAGGCCCGCCATGCGATGTATCAGACGAACAGACCGGACTGTACGGAGAATGTCACACTCAGGCTCAGTAGGAGTTCAGATGGGTTTCGCCTCGTCGGTCTTCTTGTCGTCATTACCTGGGGACCGTTACGCACAGCTAGTGCCGCTTGCGGTCTGTGGTTAAACCCACTGCCAGCGTAGTGTCGAGTCTTTAGAGTCCCACACAGAAAGCTTTTCGCCTTTAGGCACAAGAGTAGAGGTCGCATGGTATTGCGACAGGTCGCATGGTTTTGCGACAGGGTTCGGTCACATCCGTGCACTTGTGCACGTACAGTGTCCTGACAGCTTACACTAGCAGGCTTTGGTTTAAGCCAGATCCTAGTGTACCTTATGGGATTGGATTTATCCAGTTTGCATTCGTGTTCCTCGGAACGCGGATGCGGGTGTGTATGCACAGTTGACAGGGAGGCAGAGGCAGCGGATTCTCATTAGGGTTGTTGACAGTTGACCGTTGACTTTTTGACTTTTTGCTCAACCCTAATGAGAATATGATATGCGATTAACTATTATATTAATTAAGTATTATGGTGACTTGGTTGTTGACTTTTGTTGACCTTGTTGACTTGTTGACTTTTGTTGACTTGTTCACTTTGTTGACCGGTTGACTAGGCTTGACTAGTTGACCATCATGATAACCATGGTTATCATTTCATGCCAAAGACTTTTACTTGCTTGTTCATTTGAGTAAAATGAGTGCATGACATGATAAGGTTATGGTTGCTTCAACCATCACATAAGACTTTTGTTAATATGATGAGTTATCATTGCTTTGGGTTATGAGAGGGTGAGAGACAAAATACTTGCTCATTCTTTCTTGCTCATTCTCTCTCTTGTTCTTGAGCTCTCCTCTTGCTCTCACCCTCAACCTCTTGCTCCCTCTCTTGATCTATGGTTCTCTTGTCTCATGAGTTGAGAATCAAGAACCATAGATAAAATCCCATTCTAAATCTTCTCTACTCATTCTAGTTCACTAGGTTTAGCAAACCAAGTGAACTAGTTTCTTCAAAGAACGAAGAAGGAGCTAAAGGTTGGAGCTTTCAAGTGGATCTATCTTCGGCGTACGGAGACAACGAGAAGGAGCCATCGAACCACCATCGGAGCTTGAAGACGAAGGAGTTCAAGTTTTAGGTATAACCATCTCTATCCGAGTAGCTAACTCTCTTTAGCAAAGTTTGCTAGTTTTAGTTTAGTTAAAGATCCCGACTTTGCTTAGTCCATGTTGCCCCTTGCGCTAAAAATTTGATTTTTATACCGTTTCCGCCTCCCCGTAAGAACCGGGGGTCGCAACATGGACTTACATCCTCCGGATAACCGGTCCAACCAATCACCGGTAGGTAGTGGTCCCTCTGCCAGCCTCACCGTCTACTGCACAGCGATCCGTTCTCGCCCCGGGGTACCATACCGGGTTCACCATGTACCCGTAGTCAGCCTCGTCCAGCTCCTCGATTCGGGTTCACATGTCATACGTCTCAGAACCGAGAAAACGCATGGTGGACGCACTGAAATATCATATCAAGGGAGACCGGGTTTTAAAACAATGCGTATTTTCTTAAAATAATACCCCGATTCCCAAATCCAGAAATCACATAAATCCAAACTCAACGCGTAAATCCATGCAATGTGTCGTATGACACTAAGAGTAAAAGAAAGGGAAAAACGCTCTTTAAAAAAGGATCCAATTTTGAAAATGTCTTGTGCGGTCTCTTAGTTTTTAAATCATGTCAATCTCACCCATGTATGTAACATATGTATGTATATTGGTATGGATGTGCAAATGGATATATACGCAATGTGAGTGTAACAATATACATGTGCACTAATATGGATATACAATGTATATGTGCACAAGTATAGATATATCAAGGTACGTATGCACTAATGTGAGTATAATGGGTGCATGTGCGCAGGTAGTGATATATCAATGAAGGTATGTACTAATATGAATATTAAGGGTGCATGTGCGCAGGTAGTGATATATCTGATAATATGTGAATATGCGACAAGTCATGACAATTATCAGTGATGCGGTGATCCTATAGTGCGAGTGTCATGGCAATCACTATCGGCGTGAGTGTAACATACATTTAGTGCTCGTGCAGCTTAAACCGTTAGTGACAGTGCAGTGTTCTATAATTACCATTCTATATGCAACAGGAGATGGTATGCTACTATAGTATATATATGTGAACACATACAACTAAAATATCCTATAACGCCCTGACGCTTAATGCCATACTGGCGATTTCCCCGTAGAAGTTAAATCTACTCACCTTGTCGCGTGCTAAGTGTAGCCGGCCACTTGCTTCCCCTTCTTTGTGGCGTCCGACGTACCGGCCTGCGAACCTGGAATTTACACAAAGAATCCATATATAAGCAATTATCTCGCAAAAACGCGATATCGAATCAAACGAGAAACTCGCGTCGCGAACTAAACGCGCGTGAGTACGATACGCTGAAACATGTGTATACGCGTCTAAAACTATCCCGACACGTCGCGATACGCTGGATCACAGAACCCACTCACGTATCGCGCGTATCGCGCAAACAAAACGTACTAGAAAACGATATATCGTCCCAGATTCTAACTCAGGTGAAAACTTACAAAATTGCACATACCACTGGCCCTAAAAATATAGCAGACTCCTACCCACACAAACCCAACTCAAGACTCCCTCATCTGGCCGCAAATTGCGGCCAGAAAGAATAAACCGGCGGCCACAAGGTGGTAATAGGGGGCCTTGCTCTGGGTATGTGATCAACATCTAACAAATATGCTCCAGTTAACTCAGATTTTATCTGAAATCACCGGGTCTATAGCAGATCACAGAAGGCTAAAAATTCACTTAAAACGTTATATTTTACACAAAATGGAAACCTAGGGTAATTTAGTGAAATCTGGGGTTTAACTAGGTTTAAGTGGCCCTAATAACACTTAACTAGGCTAGGCTAACCATCGGAAACATCTCTTAGCAAAAACTCCCCACAATTCACCATTTCTAGCACAAACTCACTTTTGACACTAATCGAAGCTAATAACACACAAGTTAAGCAAGCTAGGAAGTTGGGTCTAAGAAATATACCCCCAAAAGACCCTAGGAAGCAGGATAAGGAGTAGAAGGAGAAGATTTGGTGTTGCTGTTGCTGCTGGAGCTGATGCTGATGCTGCTGGAGCTGTTGCTGTTGCTGAAGCTGGTGCTGCTACCATGCTGATGCTGTTGATGTTGCTGTTGTGACTGCTGCTTCTTCTGCTGTTGTTGCTTCTTCTGCTGCTGCTTCCAGGAATGAGTGTGTGTGTGTGTGTGTGTGTATGAGTGAGAGTGAGAGAGTTATGAGAACAAAAGAAATGAGAGTGTATGAGTCAACCCCCCATCTCTCTCTCTTCATTTAATGTAGGCATGGGCAAGGCCATGATGTCATTCTCTCTCTCTCTCTCTCTCACTCTCTCTCTCTCACCAAGTCAACCAAATTTTAAATCATTTTCCATTTTGTAAAAAGAAAAAAAACAAACACACTTAATTAAAACCCAAAACACTTAATTCTAAAGGCTTAACCCACCATGGTTGCTAATCATGGTTTAACCCCATTTTAACCCTAGTTTACATGCACAAGTGTGTGCAAGCCTAGGAAAATTCTAATAAAATGTTCATTAATTTTGATAAATATTTGAAAATTAATTTGGTAAACTTTTTATTAAAAACCATATATTAAAATATAATTAGCCACTAATCACATCCTAAGGTGTTACAATCTTCCCCCCTTAAAGAAATTCATCCCCGAATTTAAAAATATAAAGCCACGCATACCGTCAAAGAGATGAGGGAATTTCTTCCGCATCTCGCCCTCGGCCTCCCAAGTGATCTTTTCACCATTCGGGCTGCGCCAAAGTGTTAGTTATATGTATGCCCTAGAGGCCATTACTGTACATACGATGTATATTGTAGTGGATGCTTGGACATATATAGGGAGGATTTTCTTGCTCGACATGATAGTATGCTATCTGGTTGTACTTTATCTTAACATGTACTCTGATTGTCTCTATGTTACATGTTGATAAAGCCCTTAGGATATGTACTCGACTACTGGGACTATGATGAGATCATACTAGTGGGGCCATGGTATTCGACGAGTACATCCTATAACTGTTCCTAGTCGAGGGTGTATCGAGACAGGGCATCGATGCACCAGAGTAGACTAGCGTATACGCATGTTGACCCATATGATGGGCGATGGATGATCCCATATCCATCGGTGTTTGACATCAAGGATGGTGTACGGGTGCTCAGTGGAGACTGGGTACACTGGACGGACTCGCCGAGAACTCCCAGATGGTATTATACCATACGTCAGATGGCAGTTCTCCGGTGACACTGGTACAGAGTAGTCTGTTGACCCAAGATCGTCATAGAGTCTTGTGTGGTTCCCACTGTGCTTTGATTTCCATCATACCACGTCCAAGAGGGCGTGCAAAAAGGTGGCTTTTGGGTACAGTCCCGAATCACATGGAGGCAATGAGCGATAGGAGGGGATTCGTCTCGCCCGGTATAGGGAGTTGATGTTGTGCTGTGTTCGATTGGCTATAACCGGAAATCCCTGGCCAGGGTTGCTGAGATTTACTGGTAAGTGTTATCAGTAGTTTCTCGAACTGTTATAGACCTCATATCGACACGACTTATCGAGCTACTGGGGTCTGACGTTTACCACCCCTAGGCGAGATATGCGACATATCAGACGACGAGACCGGACTATACGGGAGTGTTACTGTTTGGATTCACAGGAGAATGTACAGGCTTGCTTGTTGATCTTCTGAGCGCTCAATACCTGGGTAGCTGTTACGTTTAGCTGACCGCTTGCAGCTTGTGGGTGATTGATATGATTATCACCTACTGCCGGCGTATTGACGATTCTTTAGAGTCCTACACAGAGGTTTCTTGGCTCAGGCAAAACGGGGTAGGAGCACATATGTGATATGTGCGGGACCGAGGATAATGCGATATGTGATACCGTATTATATTCTCGCGATATTTGATATCAGCCGGGTCATCGGATCAAGTGTTGATTCGATGAATCGGTACGGATAAATATTAGCCGGTTATATGCGATATAGCCGGATTGTCGGATCAAGTGTTGATTCGATGATTTAATGTATAATAATATATATGATATATTAAATTGCATTAACTAATATTTTCTCACTGAAAGATTCTTTTTCTCACTCGGGTAATACATTGATATATATGCGATATATGTTAAATGTATTATTTTATTTTGTTACGTTAAATATTATATATGTGATATATAATATTGTAACATGATATGATAACTAATGCAACTTGTTTAGTGGAGTTTAAACATGATTAGGGTTTGGATTAGGGTTAAGCTTTCTAGATGTTTCTAGAAGCTTTTCTTTTTGTCATGATAAAGATATTTGTAAGTGACTCATGCTTTAACCCAACCCAAACCCTAACCCTAGTCAATTCTCTACAATGGTTAAGTCAACCATGGTTGCATTATTCTTCATATCATTTCATTTTCTATTCATCACAAAAGAATTAAAAGATTGTTCATCATCTTCTTCCTTCTTCTTCTTTGCTTGAAATGGTTTCTTGCTTTGATTTTTGTGATGGATAAATATGAGAAAAAGATAAATAAAGAGAGCAAAAATCCTACTTCATCATCCTCATCTTCCCTTGCCATTTAGATGAGGGTGTTCACATCATTTCATGAGTGTTAGCTTGTGTTAAAAAAACTTCAAGGTAGATCATCTTAGTATCGAAGATCGGAAGCAAAGGTTGCGTCTTTCTCTTCATGGAACCTCTCGAGAGTCCGGATCCTCATGATCGCAGCGAAGGGACCACAACACGGAGCATATGAAGTGAAGGACCGGATCTACATAGGTTGTAATCCCTCTCACTTAGTGTTAAAATGTTTAGCATGTTAGTTTTCGCCTAATCTCTAGTTTAAAGTTCCGTATTCGGGTTGTTCGGGACGGCTAAATTTTTAATCGGGCATGGTTGATGCCTCGTAGACCCTTGTGCGCGTGCCTAGCAACCCAACAGTGGTATCAGAGACAAGCTAGAGCTTTAGGCGAAGTCTAGACGGAGTTTGAAGTCCGATCGAACCAAAACCCTAACCCGAAACATGCTCTCTGGAAATTTTCTAAAAATTGGGATTTTTCCACATTAAAAATGCTTAAAAAATTCAGCAGGGAATTCTAAGAATTACGGTGCAAAAATTTTTTGATGAACAGTAAAAAGAGCGGCGGAACCGCGGCAGAAGCATGCCTTCTGCGGCGGTTCCGCGGCTAAATGATGACGTCACCCACTCAATTTTGCACAGTAACTTCTTTTATTTAGTGCTGAGTTCTCTGGGAATTTTTAATATTTATTCTACAGTTGAGTTTTCTGGGGTTGTTTTGGGGATTCGGTGTTTCGATCGGAGTATCAGATTTTGTCTATGTGGTTTTCCGGATAACTTTTAGAAACTGTTAAAAAGTTCGAACGGATATCAATAACTCATTTTTTCCCCTGTCGGGAAATTTTTCAAAAGTTGGATTTTTCTTTTCTCATGTTTAAGAATGTTCTAAGTCGTGCAAGTAACTCGGTGGACCCTCTAGAAGACAACAAACCTTAACTCGATTATGTGACCGTCTTGAACTGCCTTTTGAACCTTAGGGTTTGGGGCAGTACGGCGTGCCACATGTGAGGCGTTAGCTTGACCCTTCTACGGCTGGACCATTGGTACTGTGGCATGTAATGGATGTTTTTTAAACTGATTTCAAGTGTTGAGATATATTGGGGAAATCTTAGGTGCTTGATGATTCGATCGGAAAGTTTAACTTTTTCTATTTATCTGGAATGTGATACAATATTTGGAATCCACAGGTAGTTATGAGATAACTAATTTGAATATTATAAACATAGCAGTTTAGTCTCAGATGATCGGTTGCCACGGAATTTTGATGTGATCAAAAGTCCGTCGCAATCACGTAGAGTACGCGGATACTCGCCGGGTAAACTTAATAGACAGCTACACCTCTTAGCCCCGACCAAGTGACTGTAGGAGAACCCCGTCGCCGAAAGCATCCGTTCGGGTGCTCGCGGCAGCGGTGTTCCGCCTTGGTACACTTCGTCGACGACATCTGGGGGTGCGGCCGTCTACTAAAGTTTGCGACGAGCATTCGATCAGGACGTCGGGAATCTTGTTGAATTGCCCGACTTGATATTGAAAAGAGTTTTCGATAATGAGACTAAAATGCTGGGTTTATAATTGTTAGGCATGTGATGTCTAAGGAATTCATTTGGTCAGGCATGCGATGTCTGAGGTGGTTGCGGATTCCATCTGTTGTAGTTTTACACTTTCTTTTCTGTGATCGTAAGCGTAGTATGTGGTGTATTGCCGGCTTCGTTGCTATACATCAACGACAATCGGGATACGCATACTTGCTTACGTTGATGATATGAGATATTATGTGTTGCTGTGATATGTTGTATTGGATCGTCGCGTTTGAATAGCCGGGGGTTTTATGTGAGATGAGAGTTTTTCTTTTTCGTTCATGTAAAATTCATTTGTATGTAATATTCTTTTATTAGGGCACTTCCAGGTAGCGGAAGCTATCACCGTTGTATATTATTTACTTTTCCGCATTAGGTAGACCCAAGGCGGGGAGCACAAGTAACCGGGTTCTAGGGTCCAGTGGGAGACCATCTCGAGGAGTCGAGACCGGGTCTCCTAACCCTAGAATTGGCAGTGTTACTTGCCGCTCTCGTAGGGGTCTAGGGATGTGGGTTTGGCTATTCATCGCGACCGTGGAATCCGTGTTTTATACTCGCTCGTATTGAAAACACGGACGTCCTAGTATATCCAATATTTCATATATGTTCTTCTGCTGCAATGTTCTGTGATGAGATCATATTACTTCCTGAGACGAATGTTTATATTATATATATAAGATATATGTTATATTGCAGATTTCGTTTCAAAAAGAGATGCTTGTGAAGCATATTAAAATGGGACTTCATTAATGAGATTAATGAAATAAAAGAAACCTAAGATGTTGTAGAAACTTGTTTATAAAAACTGGTAGCTTTAGTTGTTGCTTTGCATAGCGGTGTTCCTTGTAGAACATCCAGCACCTTATTCGATAAGAAAAGGACCGAGATCCCTTCACCGGGAGTGACTCCTTTAGTAATAACTGGCAGATGCTACAAACTCGGTTTGTCTTTTGATTGCTTCTATAGTTCTTGCTTTGCACAGCGGTATATATGATATATCCTGCACCTTATTCGATGAGGAAAGGGCCGACGATCCCTTCACCGGGAGTGACCCCTTTAGCAAAACTAGAAAAGCCTAAAAAAACACTCCATTTAAAATCACTCGATTCTACAACGATATCATGTTCATTAAGCAAAGGGTTTTCATAAAAACCTGTCGTAGCCCTCCGTCATTTCAGATAAGTAGTAGTTAGTATTCGTGCTACGTTTGTTGGCCTGCATCAAGGCGTAGTGTGCGGTAGCTAACTAGTATTTATCTGCTTATGCATATGATGCAGATTGAGTTAGGGTAGTCGTGCGACTTTGTTGGCCTGCGTCAAGGGTCGTGCGGGTGGGTTTAATTCAATCAAGAAATGACGGGTTGAACTTGACTAGCGCACTGTGGTTTGTTGGCCTGCGTCAAGGTCATGGGACGCTAAGGGCAAATTATTATTGGGGATTTCAAGTGTTGAAATTTGCAATGAGATTGCATACCTTCTATGAGATAGTTGGATCCCGATACCCGCTGCGAGTAAGAGTTACTCCTGGGAGAGTTTTACACATTACAATTAGCCGATCAAGTAGGTGTCTAGAAAGGTGTTAACGGGGTTACGCCTCTGGGAAAACGAGGTTTACTTTAATTAGGTTCGTGCGATAGCACGGGGGACCTCCCTCAAAGTACCGACACTGGCCTGGCTGAAAGATTGGCGAACTTGTAGCGTGTGATTAATCCCGGCTAGTCTTTCCTTTTAGGGTTTGAAGGAAGATTTGATTAAAACAGTGGGAGACATCCTGATTAGATATATTAGATAACCAATCTAATCTTGCAAGAGCATACGCTGAGTGTTTTCTTCTCTCTCTCCAGATAGCGACCATATCACGCCTTAATCAAGATAATAAAACGGATATATTGACCGAACCCGCTTGTTATACTGAGCTGGGGAACGTTGGTCCCGCTCCAACTTATAATTGTTATAAGACAGAGCAGGAAATTGGGGATTACCAGAATTCCCGTGCCACCCAAACGAAGAAAGTGCATACTGATGCATCATCTTCGGGTGTGTTCATTATAGAGAACTGTTTCTCAGTATCCTTTACGTCCTGGGTATGTGATACCGCATCAGGATCCCGCATATGTAATCTGTTACATGGGCTATAGATAGGTAGAGAACTGAGAACGGGTGATAAGTTTCATGAGACAGAAAACGGTGCAAGTGTTGCAGCCAAGTCTGTTGGTCACTGTCACCCTGTATTACCGGAATACATTGATTCTGAACAAATGTTATTAGATACCGAACCTGATATACAAAATCATATCAGTCTCTTTATTAGTAAAGAAAGGATATAATTTTGTATTGTTGGATAATGTTTTGAACATTTCCTATATCAAGAGTTGATCGGTTCAGGCACGTTATCTAAAAGCATTGTCGTTCTAAATAAAACTACAGTTCTTAGTATACGGAACACACACAAGAGGAAGAGTTCAAAAATGAATGAATCCTTCTTGAGGTATTGTAGACTAGGTCATATCAATAAGACCCGACTGGCTGAAGTTACATATAGATGCATATTTAAATTAGTTTGAATTTACATCTTGTGAAACTTGCCGGTCATGTCACAAAGATAAGATGACCACAACTCTGTTTGTTGGAAACAATGAAAGAGTTAGTGAACTTTTGGGATTGATACATGCTGATGTATGAAAGTCCCCTGTCTACACATGCCAAGATCGGTTCTTTGTACTTCATTACATTCTCTGATAATCTCTCAAGATTCAGACATATGTTCCTGTTGAAACACAAGTCCGAACCTTTTGAGATATTCACAGAATATAAGTTAGAAGTAGAGAACCAAAATACGGGTATAAGTATTATGTCCTATGATGTGATCAAGGAGGAGAATACTTAAGCACGGAATTCCTGGACTATTCTAAAGGAGAATGAGATTCTCTCTCAGCATTACTCCTCCGTATACACCACAGCACGTCGGTGTATCGGGGCGGAGCAATAGCACCCTATGTGATATGGTGTGCTCTATGATGAGTACTACTGAGTTTCCTATTTCCTTTTAGGAGTTATGCACTTGAGAAGCTGCATACCTATTGAATAGGGTTCAAATCAAATCAGTTGCCTACCGCTTCATATGTGATATGGAAAAGGAAGAGCCCATATCTTAAGTTAGTTAAGATTTGGGGTTGTCCGGCCTATGTTTAAAAGCAAAATCCGGACAAGCTCGAGGCAAGGTCTGTTATGTAGAACTGGAATGGTTCCAGCCATACAAACTGCAGCTGATGATTTGGTAGAACCAAAGGGTTCAATAGTTTCCAACGAACCTCAGCCTCTCCGCCGATCTAGCAGGGTTCCTCACCCACCTGAGAGATACTTCGGTTTCTTTATGACAGTGGGAGTGAGGATTGCATCATGAGATGATGACCCAACTAGTTTCGAGCTGGCCATCAGGAGTGGGACTCTGTAAGAATAGCTGGGTGCTTATCGATCTGAGATGGAATCCTTATACACCAACAAAGTATGGACTTTGGTTGCTTTATCTGAAGGGTTAAATACCCATCAGGAGCGAGTATATCTTGAGAAGATTACTTGGTGTACATGGAAAAGTTGAGACTTTCAAAGCTATGCTTAAGTCCATCCAGATCCTACTTGCTACGGCTACATACCATGACTACGATATCTGGTGGTTGGGTGTCATGACTGCTTTTCTAAGTGATGTTTTAGAAGAGAGCGTCTATAAGTACACAGCCAGAGGGCTTCGTAGACAGTGGGAGCAGCGGAAACTTGTGCAAGATATTTTATATGATAAAACAGGCATCGCGGAGTTGGAACATCTATTTTGATGTGGTAGTCAAAGAGTTTGACTTCATCAAAATGGTAGATGAACCTTGTATATACGAAAAGGTAGTAGAGAGTATGGTGGTGATCCTCGTAGAGTACGTGGATGACATACTCTTGATAAGGAAGGAGTTTCCTATGCTACGCTCGGTCAATCTCCGCTTATCACAAGGATTCTCCATATAGGATCAAAGTGATACCTCCTAAATCCTAGGTTTTGGATCTATGAGATAGATCTAATTGGATGTTAGGATACTCACTAGTTGTAGTGAGATGGTATAAATCGATCCAGGGGAGAATCATTGGAAAGGTTCCAGGCTGATAAGGACGACTGAATGTCAGTCGCAGGCTTGTCTTTACCCTCAGTGGAGGGACGGTATGTTGGAAGAGTTCCAAGCTAGATACCGTGACATACTAGACGATTAAAGGCAAGATACATCGTTACCAAGGATACTACCAAAGAGGCAGTCTGGATATTTATAAGTTCATGCGATGAACTTCGTTCCTACCATTGTGTGACAATGGAGTTGTGGCTTATGCCAAGGAACTACCGTCCCATCAGAAATCCAGATATAATTCTTAGGCAGTATCACCTGATCATGGAGATGGTTGATCTCCAGGGAGATCGACGTTAGGAGAGTAGACACAGTGGACAACAGCGCGAATCCACTCACAAAGGCCTTTTTCCCAGTAGAGACTTTTATGGGATGGTTAAGTATGAGATACTTCAACCGCAGCTAATTGTTGGGTATGCGATACCATAACAGATGGCCCTAGTGCAAGTGGGAGATTGTTAGTTATATGTATGCCCTAGAGGCCATTACTGTACATACGATGTATATTGTAGTGGATGCTTGGACATATATAGGGAGGATTTTCTTGCTCGACATGATAGTATGCTATCTGGTTGTACTTTATCTTAACATGTACTCTGATTGTCTCTATGTTACATGTTGATAAAGCCCTTAGGATATGTACTCGACTACTGGGACTATGATAAGATCATACTAGTGGGGCCACGGTAGTCGACGAGTACATCCTATAACTGTTCCTAGTCGAGGGTGTATCGAGACAGGGCATCGATGCACCAGAGTAGACTAGCGTATACGCATGTTGACCCATATGATGGGCGATGGATGATCCCATATCCATCGGTGTTTGACATCAAGGATGGTGTACGGGTGCTCAGTGGAGACTGGGTACACTGGACGGACTCGCCGAGAACTCCCAGATGGTATTATACCATACGTCAGATGGCAGTTCTCCGGTGACACTGGTACAGAGTAGTCTGTTCACCCGAGATCGTCATAGATTCTTGTGTGGTTCCCACTGTGCTTTGATTTCCATCATACCACGTCCAAGAGGGCGTGCAAAAAGGTGGCTTTTGGGTACAGTCCCGAATCACATGGAGGCAATGAGCGATAGGAGGGGATTCGTCTCTTCCGGTATAGGGAGTTGATGTTGTGCTGTGTTTGATTGGCTATAACCGGAAATCCCTGGCCAGGGTTGCTGAGATTTACTGGTAAGTGTTATCAGTAGTTTCTCGAACTGTTATAGACCTCATATCGACACGACTTATCGAGCTACTGGGGTCTGACGTTTACCACCCCTAGGCGAGATATGCGACATATCAGACGACGAGACCGGACTGTACGGGAGTGTTACTGTTTGGATTCACAGGAGAATGTACAGGCTTGCTTGTTGATCTTCTGAGCGCTCAATACCTGGGTAGCTGTTACGTTTAGCTGACCGCTTGCAGCTTGTGGGTGATTGATATGATTATCACCTACTGCCGGCGTATTGACGATTCTTTAGAGTCCTACACAAAGGTTTCTTGGCTCAGGCAAAACGGGGTAGGAGCACATATGTGATATGTGCGGGACCGAGGATAATGCGATATGTGATACCGTATTATATTCTCGCGATATTTGATATCAGCCGGGTCATCGGATCAAGTGTTGATTCGATAAATCGGTACGGATAAATATTAGCCGGTTATATGCGATATAGCCGGATTGTCGGATCAAGTGTTGATTCGATGATTTAATGTATAATAATATATATGATATATTAAATTGCATTAACTAATATTTGCTCACTGAAAGATTCTTTTTCTCACTCGGGTAATACATTGATATATATGCGATATATGTTAAATGTATTATTTTATTTTGTTACGATAAATATTATATATGTGATATATAATATTGTAACATGATATGATAACTAATGCAACTTGTTTAGTGGAGTTTAAACATGATTAGGGTTTGGATTAGGGTTAAGCTTTCTAGATGTTTCTAGAAGCTTTTCTTTTTGTCATGATAAAGATATTTGTAAGTGACTCATGCTTTAACCCAACCCAAACCCTAACCCTAGTCAATTCTCTACAATGGTTAAGTCAACCATGGTTGCATTATTCTTCATATCATTTCATTTTCTATTCATCACAAAAGAATTAAAAGATTGTTCATCATCTTCTTCCTTCTTCTTCTTTGCTTGAAATGGTTTCTTGCTTTGATTTTTGTGATGGATAAATATGAGAAAAAGATAAATAAAGAGAGCAAAAATCCTACTTCATCATCCTCATCTTCCCTTGCCATTTAGATGAGGGTGTTCACATCATTTCATGAGTGTTAGTTTGTGTTAAAGAAACTTCAAGGTAGATCATCTTAGTATCGAAGATCGGAAGCAAAGGTTGCGTCTTTCTCTTCGTGGAACCTCTCGAGAGTCCGGATCCCGATGATCGCAGCGAAGGGACCACAACACGGAGCATATGAAGTGAAGGACCGGATCTACAAAGGTTGTAATCCCTCTCACTTAGTGTTAAAATGTTTAGCATGTTAGTTTTCGCCTAATCTCTAGTTTAAAGTTCCGTATTCGGGTTGTTCGGCACGGCTAAATTTTTAATCGGGCATGGTTGATGCCTCGTAGACCCTTGTGCGCGTGCCTAGCAACCCAACACAAAGCACCTTCACTGATGGCAAGACCTTCGATCGAAGTTTCTTCACCTGCCGGTCCAATATCACGACTGGCTGCTCGATGAACGAAAGATCACGCTCGAGCTGAACGGTCTGATGATGAATCATATGCGAAGGGTCATGTAGGTATCTGCGAAACATCGACACATGGAATACGGGGTGAACATCTGGGAAGTCGGGTGGAAGAGTCAAACGATATGCTACTGCGCCCACACGCTCGAGGATCTCGAAGGGACCTATGAACCTGGGGCTAAGCTTCCCCTTCCATCCAAACCTCATAAACCCTTTCATCGGAGAGACCCTCAGAAAAACGTGATCGCCAACTGCGAACTCTAATCTGCGGCGGCGTCTGTCAGCATATAATTTCTGCCTGCTCTGAGCTGTCCTCATCCTATCTCGAATCAGCTGTATCTTCCCGGTCGTCTCCTGTACGATCTGTGGCCCCAAAATACTGCTCTCGCTAAGCTCTGTCCAACAGAAGGGCGATCTACATCTCCTCCCATACAAGGCCTCGAAAGGAGCCATCTGAATAGTATCCTTGAAGCTATTGTTGTAGGAGAACTCCACCAAGGGTAAATGATGATCCCATCTACCACCAAAATCTAAAATGCACGCTCGGAGCATATCCTCGAGAGTCTGAATAGTCCGCTTTGACTGGCCGTCGGTCTGCGGATGAAATGCTGTGCTAAAACTCAAGCGTGTGCCCAACGCCTCCTGAAGCCTCTGCCATAGTCGGGTGGTAAACTGGGTGCCTCGGTCGGACACGCTGCACGTCGGGACTCCATGCAGTCATACAATCTCGTCGATGTAAATCTGGGCATACTGAGCAAATCCAAAAGTCGTCTTCACCGGCAGGAAGTGAGCTGCTTTAGTCAAACGTTCCACGATCACCCAGATGGAGTCATAACCTCGCCTAGTCCTGGGTAGACCCACAATGAAGTCCATCGAAATCTGCTCCCATTTCCACTCCGGAATGGGTAATGGCCGTAGCTCTCCCGCTGGCCTATGGTGCTCGGCCTTGACTTGCTGACAAGTCAGGCATCTCGACACGAAGTCTGCGATGTCCCTCTTCATTCCGTCCCACCAGTAAACATCTCTCACATCATGATACATCTTGGTGGAACCCGGATGAACACTATACACCGATCGATGTGCCTCCTCAAGAATCTCATGCCGCAATCCCTCGGCATTTGGTACGCACAGTCTAGTCCCAAATCGCAGTATCCCCTGATCATCGATCCCGAACTCGGAAAATCTGCCCTGTCCAATCTGTGCCATGATCTCTGAACAACGGTCATCACTGTACTGTGCCTCATGTATACAGTCAACTAACTGTGGGCGTGCATGAACATGCGCAATCTATCCCCCGATCGGCGTGAACTCGAACTGCACTCGGCTATCGCATAATATCTGCCAATCTGTGGACGACTGCCTCTGTACTGCACTCAAACAAGATAGACTACCCCCGGGCCTCCTGCTCAAAGCATCCGCCATAACATTCGCCTTGCCCGGGTGATACAGGATCTCGCAATCGTAGTCCTTCACTAGTTCCATCCAACGGCGCTGTCTGAGATTCAGGTCTCGCTGCTGAAATATATACTTTAAGCTCTTGTGATCAGTGAATATCTAGCACGACTCGCCGTATAGGTAATGTCGCCAGATCTTGAGTGCAAAGACCACTGCAGCCATCTCCAAATCGTGAGTTGGGTAGTTCTGTTCATGTTTCTTCAACTGCCGTGAAGCATACGCGATCACCCTGTCATGCTGCATCAATACGCACCCTAGCCCCACTCATGAAGCATCATAATAGACCACAAATCCGCCTGATCCTGAAGGCAATGATAACACCGGCGCCGTAGTCAAACAAGTTCGTAGCTGCTGAAAGCTATGCTCGCACTCCTCCGTCCAATCGAAAGGAACTCCCTTCCGGGTCAACCCGGTCAAAGGTGCAGCAATATGGGAGAAGTCTTGCACAAATCTCCTGTAGTAACCGGCCAATCCTAGAAATCTGCGGATCTCAGTAACTGATGCGGGTCTGGGCCAACTCTGAACGGCCTCGATCTTCCTCGGGTCCACACATATACCATCTCGTGTAATCACGTGACCCAAGAAGTCTACGCTGTCCAGCCAGAATGCACACTTGGAGAATTTTGCGAAAAGTTGGTGCTCCCTCAAAGTCTGCAGTGTGATCCGCAGGTGCTGCTCATGCTGCTCGAGCTGCTCTCGGCTCCGGGAATACACCAAGATATCGTCAAAGAATACGATGATGAACAAATCAAGATACGGACTGAAAATACGGTTCATCAAGTCCATAAACGCTGCTGGGGTGTTGGTGAGTCCGAACGACATCACCAAAAACTCATAATGGCCGTAGCGCGTGCGGAAAGATGTCCTCGGTATATCCTCATGTCGAACCCGCAGCTGATGGTATCCTGATCGCAAGTGGATCCACGAAAAATATCCTGCCCCCCGAAGCTGGTCGAACAAGTCGTCGATGTATGGCAAAGGATATCTGTTCCGCGCGGTAACCCTGTTCAGCTGGCGGTAGTCGATACACAAACGCAAACTGCCATCCTTCTTCTTGATGAACAGGACCGGAGCACCCCAAAGAGAAACACTGGGTCGAATAAGTCCCTTATCCAGCAAATCTTGCAACTGGCCCTTCAACTCACTAAGCTCCGCCGGGGCCATCCGATAAGGCGGTATAGAAATAGGCCCTGTGCCGCGAATCAAATCAATACATAAAGCAATATCGTGCTCAGGCGGTAGCCCAGGAAGCTTGTCAGGGAAAACATCAGGGAACTCACAAACAATCGGAACCTGTTCCAATAGAACATCTGTAGCTCTAGTATCGCAAACATAGGCTAGAAATCCCTGACATACCTTCCCCAACAGCTGTTCAGCGTGAAGAGAAGAAATCAAAATGTGAGGGGCGGCACCACGGTCCCCCTGCACAACAAAAGCCGACTCGCCGGGAAAACAAAATATAACTGTCTTCTCGCGGCAGTCCACAGTCGCATAGCACGTGGCTAGCCAATCCATGCCCAAAAGAACGTCGAAGTCCAACATCTCAAGAAGGATCAAGTCGACAGGTAACTCTCTCTCGCCAATACGGACAACACAGGATCGGAACACGTGTCTAGCAACAAACGACTCTCCCACAGGAGTGGTCACAACAAGCAGCTGATCAAGCAAACCGGACTCTCTACCCAAACTCAGCACGAAGTGTGTGGAAACGTGCGAGTGCGTAGATACGGGATCAAACAACACGTGTGCGTCAACAGAACATACTGATAGGGTACCTGAGACCACAGCATTGGACGCCTGTGCGTCCTGATGCGTCAACGCGAAAACACGTGCCTTTCCTCCACCTGTAACTGGTGGTCCCCTACGAGCAACTGGCTGTACTTTGCCGGCAACTGGCTGTCCTCTGCCTCGGCCACCTCGTCCTCTAGGAGCAAACCCTCCGCGACCACGGCCTCTCTGTGCATGAGCCTGACGCGGAGCAACAGTAGGTTCAATAGGAAACGCCCTCTGGGGTGGAGAAGGTGGAAGTGTGACATGTGGTACGGCAGTGTCGCCCTCACGTGGCTACGGGCAATCTCAAACACGGTGATAAGTACTCCCGCATCGGAAACATCTAGATGGCGTCGGCTGACCCTCCTGGGGATAAGTGCTGAACAACCGGCCTCGCCCTAAGTCTCTGCCACCTGCAAAGTGTCTGTCGCGGCGCCTAAATGGTCGTCTCTGTGCCGGAGTATCAGTACGAACTCTCTTCAGCTCTGGAACTACCGAAGTCTCAGCAAGGCGCTCCTTGACTAATAAGGCTGCATCTACAGCTGCTGCATAAGACTCGCAATGCTGTGCGCTGATCGCAAGGAACAGTGGTGTAAGCAAGCCTCGAAAAAATCTCTTGACTCTCATCTCCTCAGTAGCCACTAGGTATGGAGAATAAACTGATAGCTCGGTAAATAGTACATCGTACTCTGCCATTGTCATCTCTGGCGTCTGGTGTAAAGACTCGAATCTGCGCGCTCGGGAATCCCTGACACTCTGGGGAAGGAAGCGGGCTAGAAAAACCGTCACAAACTCGGTCCAGGTCATAAGAGGAAGACCTGCTGCTCTGCCTTTCTCGATCGATTCACACCATTTCTTCGCAAGACCTTCCAGGCGAAAGCTCACGAACTCTACCCATCTCGCATCTGAGCATCTGAGTGAACGATATATCCGGGCCATCCAATCAATGAAATACTTGGGTCCTCGGCTGTATCGGTGCCTGTGAAGACCGGAGGCTTCAGCCTCATGAACTCTGATAGCGATACCGTAATAACCTCCGTAGCTGCAGGGGCAACTGCCTGTACAGTAGGTACCATCACGGTCCCCGTGACGGGTGGAACTACCTCTGGTCGCTGCGCTCGAAGCGTCTCAACTAACGACCCTATCATCTGGCGCATCTCCTGCATACCGGCCCCTAGCATGGCGATCTAATCTATCGTAGGAGGAACAGTCTGCTCTGGTACAACAGGTGTACTACCCGGATCAGTCCTCGTCTCGGACGAGTCAACTCGAATCTCGGCTCTCGCGGCCGCTCTCTACGCCCTCGTAGTTTTTGGCGGCATAGTGGCTGAAATGAAAGTAGGATTCGATAAGGATACGGAAATCGAATCACAAGAATGTATACAATCATGAAGAATCTCCAATCAATAAGTCCTAAGGTCGCTTAGGCGGAGTACCGTGTCGTAAGTATGCCGCGGAACATACACACGCTACGCCACTGTGCTTCAGCTACCTACTCCATCATACCAGGGTCATCCTACACTCCGAAGGTAAAACCTATGCTCTGATACCAACTTTGTCATGACCCAACGTTTGGCCCTTGACCGGCACTTAACCACGTAACGTCTACAGGCGTAACGCGACTAAGTAAGCCGAAACCACGAAATCAAAACCATAAAAAGTATTGAGTGTTTAAAACATTTAATAGAAACATTTGTTAAAACGTTTAGAAAACCCTAAGTAATTTAGTAAAATTCTTTAAAGTTCAAGTTATTATCTTAAAAATTTTGGCAGCATTTCCTTTGTAAAAACTGGCCCCGAAATCGGGCACAAAGCAATATATGAGTAAAATGATATACAATAAGAATAAGGCATCCCCAACGGGAGCAATCGCGCCCAACGGCGGAACAATCACCACAAATATAATATACGATACCGTAGCGAAGAAATGAGCATGTATAAATGAAAACAAATATCATGAAAGATAAAGCTGCATAAATAAAGTCAGCTCACAATGAGCTCGACACCAGAATACAAAATAATATACATCGTCCTCACAACTGGTCTCTAAGTCAATACATAAGTAGTAGATGGAGAGTACTAGATACAACAATACATACAACTGGAAAATAAACAGATACTGCACAAAACTGTAGGGTTCCTAGGCACCCTAATGAGGTCTCACAAGGCATCAACCATGCCAATTTCAACTTTTAACGATGCCGAGAAACCCTAGAACGGATCATCGGCTAGATGTTTAGGCGAAAATGAAACTAGTTAACACTTAACTACAAGAATACGGAAATACAACCTTTGTAGATCCGGTCCTCCACCTTCATAGCTCCATGATGAAGTCCTCTCCGCTGTCCTCATGCAATCCCGGGCTCTAGCGTCGGCTTCATCGGAGAAGAAGCGGGCTAGGTCATCGACGACGTGCCGAAGATGATCTACGTCGAGGCATCGCTAGATCAAGCTCCAACTTCACCAAGTCAAGAAAACTTGTGAAGGAAACACACTCTACTACTTGGCAAGAGGTAGAGGATGAAGAAATAGGAAGTGGGTTCACTTTAGAATTGGATTTCTCACACTTTTCATCAATCCACCATTGATGAAGTGAAGCTTTCTTCATTGAAGAAGATGATGAAGAAGAAGAAAGTGTTATGATAAGTTAATTAGAATAATTGAAAAAGAATTATCCTTATCATAACATGAACCATGGTTTGATGTAGAGAGTTAACTCAAGTTAGATGAATGGTTAGGGTTTGAAGAAGAAGACAAAAAGGTTACATGAGTCAAAGTTGCATGAAGCTTCATGAAGCTTCATGTAAGAAAGCAACCTTTTTATTTTCTTTTCCCTTTTTCTTTTAATCCAAATTAAAAGATAAAAGAATAAATGAATAATAAATAAAACCCTAACCATTTACTTAACCAAGGTTTAACTCTTTACACAAAACCTAGTAATCTTGCATCATCAAACATGATACAATCAAGTGCACAAAAGTATATCACATATACAATGTGCACACCCGAGTGAGAATATCCATTTAAAGTGAACCGATACGAGTTAATGCAAAGTAATATATCAAATATATAATTATACATTAAATCATTAAATCAACACTTGATTTAACAATCCGGTCATATCACATATAATCGACTAGTATCCAATGTATCGGTTTATCGAATCAATCCTTGATTCGATAACTAGGGTATATCGCATATAACCTAATCGATACATTCATCGCGAGAATGGAATACGGTATACATACACGCATTATTCTCGGTCCCGCACATATCTCATATGCGCTCCTATTTCGTTTCGCTTGAACTAGGAAACCTCTGTGTAGGACTCTAAAGACTCGTCAATACGCCGGCAGCAGATGATGATCATATCAAGCACCCACAAGCCGCAAGCGGTCTGCCAAACGTAACGGCCACCCGGGTATTGAGCGATCAGAAGATCGACGAGCAAGCCTGCTCACACTCCAGTGAATCCAACCAGTAACACTACCGTACAGTCCGGTCTGATCGTCTGATATGTCGCATATCTCGCCTAGGGGTGGTAAACGTCAGACCCCAATAGCTCGATAAGTCGTGTCGATATGAGGTCTATAACTGTTCGAGAAACTACTGGTAACACTTACCAGTAAATCTCAGCAACCCTGGCCAGGGATTTCCTGTTATAGCCAATCGAACACAGCGCAACATCAACTCCCTATACCGGGAGAGACGAATCCCCTCCTATCGCTCATTGCCTCCATGTGACTCGGGACTGTACCCAAAAACCACCGTTTTGCACGCCCTCTTGGATGTGGTAAGATGGAAATCAAAGCACAGTGGGAACCACACAAGACTCTATGACGATCTCGGGTCAACAGACTACTCTGTACCAGTGTCACCAGAGAACTGCCATCTGACGTAAGGTATAATACCATCTGGGAGTTCTCGGCGAGTCCGTCCAGTGTACCCAGTCTCCACTGAGCACCCGTATATCATCTCTGATGTCAAACACCAATGGATATGGGATCATCCATCGCCCATCTGTATGGGTCGAGAAGGTATACGCTAGTCTACTCTGGTATATCGATGCCCCGTCTCGATACACCCATGACTAGGGACTTTGAAGGATGTACTTATGGACTACCATGTCCCCACTAGTATGATCCGCATCATAGTCCAGGTAGTCAAGAACAGATCCTAAGGGCTTTACCAACATGTAACAGGGAGACAATCAGTGTACACGTTAAGGTAAAGATTAACCAGATAGCATACTATCATGTCGAGCAAGAAAGTCCTCCCTATATATGTCCCAGCATCCACTACAATATACATCCTATGTATAGTAATGGCCTCTAGGGCATACATATAACTAACAATCTCCCACTTGCACTAGGGCCATCTGTAGCAGTGGTTATAGTATCTCATACTCAACCATCCCATAAAAGTCTCTCTCTGGGAAAAGGCCTTTGTGAGTGGATCCGCCGTGTTGTCCTCTGAGTCTACTCTCCTTACCTCGATCTCCTTGGAGATCAACCATCTCCATGATCAGGTGATACTGCCTTAGAATATGTCTGGATCACTGATGGGACCGGCGTTCCTTGGCATAAGCCACAACTCCATTGTCTCACAATGGTAGGAACGTAGTTCATCTCATGAACCAATATACACCCAAACAGCCTCTTTGGTAGCATCTTGAGTAGCGATGTATCCAGCCTTTATCGTCTAGTGTGTCACGGTATCTTGTTTGGAACTCTTCCAACATACTGTCCCTTTACTGAGGGTAAAGACAATGCCTGTGACTGACATTCAGTCGTCTTTATCACCCTGGAACCATTCCAGTGATTCTCCCCAGGGTCGATTGATACCATCTCACTACAGCTAGTGAGTATCCTAACATCCATTTAGATCCATCTCATAGATCCAAAATCCAGGATTTAGGAGGTATCACTTTGATCCTATATGGAGAATTATTGTGATAAGCGGAGATTGACCGAGCGTAGCATAGGAAACTCCTTCCCTATCAAGAGTATGTCATCCATGTACTCTACGAGGATCGTCACCATACTCCTTACTTCCTTTTTGTTTATACAAGGTTCATCTACCATTTTGATGATGTCAACTTCTTTGACTAATCCATCAAAACAGATGTTCCAACTCCGCGATGCCTGCTTTATCCTATAAAGCATCTTGCACACGTTTCCGCTGCTCCCACTGTCTACGAAGCCCTCTGGCTGTGTGCTTATAGACGCTCTCTTCCAAAATATCATTTAGAAAAGCAGTCATGACACCCAACCACCAGATATCGTAGTCATGGTATGTAGCCGTGGTAAGTAGGATCTGAATGGACTTAAGCATAGCCACTGGAAAAGGTTTCATCATTATCCACGCCTGGTCGATGACGAAAACCCTTAACAAGTCTAGCTTTGAAAGTCTCAACTTTTCCATGTACACCAAGTAATCTTCTCAAGATATACTTGCTCCTGATGGGGATTTAACCCTTCAGATATAGCAACAAAAGTCCATACTTTGTTGGTGTATAAGGATTCCATCTCAGATCACTAAGCATCCAGCCATTCTTACAGAGTCTTACTCTCGATGGCCAGCTCGAAACTAGTTGGGTCATCATCTCATGATGCAATCCTCGCTCCCACTGTCATAGAGAAATCGAAGTATCTCTCAGGTGGGTGAGGAACCCTACTAGATCGGCGGAGAGGCTGAGGTTCATTGGTAACTATTGAATCCTTTGGTTCTATCAAATCATCAGCTGTAGTTTGTATAGCTGGAACCTTTCCAGTTCTACATTACAGACCTTACCTCGAGCTTGTCCGGATTTTGCTTTCAGACATAGGCCGGACAACTCCAAATCTTAACTAACTTAAGATATGAGCACTTCCCTTTCCATATCACATATGAAATGGTAGGCAACTGATTTGACTGGAACCCTATTCAATAGGTATGCAGCTTCTCAAGTGCATAACTCCCAAAAGGAAATAGGTAACTCAGTAGTACTCATCATAGAGGACACCATATCAAATAGGGTGTATCTGCTCCACCCCGATATACCATCTTGCAATGGTGTATACGGAGGAGTAATGCTGAGAGAGAATCTTATTCTCCTTTAGAACAATCCAGGAATTCCGTGCTCAAGTATTCTCCTCCTTGATCTCATCACAGGACATAATACTTATACCCGTATTGGTTCTCTACTTCTAACTTATATTCTGTGAATATCTCAAAAGGTTCAGACTTGTGTTTCAACAGGAACATATGTCTGAATCTTGAGAGATTATCAGAGAACGTAATGAAGTACAAAGAACCATTCTTGGCATGTGTAGACAGGGGACCTACATACATCAACATGTATCATCCCAAGAGTTTACTAACTCTTTCTCTGTTCCCAATAAACAGAGCTGGTGTCATTATATCTTTGTGACATGACTGGCGAGTTTCACAAGATGTAAATTCAAACTAATTTAAATATGCATCTTTATGTAACTCTAGCTAGTCTGGTCGCATTGATATGACCTAGTCTACAATGCCTGAAGAAGGATGCGTTCATTTCTGAACTCTTCCTCTTCTGTGTGTTCCGTATACTAAGAACTGTAGTTTGATTTAGAACATTAATGCTTTTAGATAACGTGCCTGAACCGATCAACTTTTGATATAGGAAATGTTCAAAACATTATCCAACAATACAAAATTTTATCGTTTCTTTACTACTAAAGAAACTGATATGATTTTGTATATCAGGTTCGGTATCTAATAACATTTGTTCAGAATCAATGTATTGGTAATACAGGGTGACAGTGACCAACAGACTTGGCTGCAACACTTGCCCTGTTTTCTGTCTCATGAAACTTATCACCCGTTCTCAGTTCTCTACCTTTCTGTAGCCCTATGTAACAGATTACATATCTGGGATCCTGATCTGGTGTCAAATACACAGGACGTAGAGAATAGAGAAACAGTTATGTATAAAGAACACACCCGAAGATGATGCATCAGCATGCACTCTCTTCGTTTGGGCGGCACGGGAATTCTGGTAATCCCCTATTTCCTGCTCTGTCTTATAACAATTATAAGTTGGAGCGGGACCAACGTTCCCCAGCTCAGTATAACAAGCGGGTTCGGTCAATATTCCGTATTATTATCTTGATTAAGGCGTGATATGGTCGCTACCTGGAGAGAGAGAGAAGAAAACACTCAGCGTGCGCTCTTGCAAGAATAGATTGGTTATTATTTTATCTAATCAGGATGGCTCCCACTACTTTTTATCAAATCTTCCTTCAAACCCTAAAAGGAAAGACTAGCCGGGATTAATTACACACTACAAGTTCGCCAATCTTTCAGCCAGGCCAGTGTCGGTACTTTGAAGGAGGTCCCCCGTGCTTTCGCACGAACCTAATTAATGTAAACCTCGTTTTCCCAGAGGCGTAACCCCGTTGACACCTTTCTAGTCACCTATTTGATCGGCTAATTGTAATGTATAAAACTCTCCCAAGAGTAACAATTACTCACAGCGGGTATCGGGATCCAACTATCTCATAGAAGGTATGCAATCTCATTGCAAATTTCAACACTTGAAATTCCCGATAATATTTTGCCCCAAACGATCTATGACCTTGACAAGGTCAACAAACCATAGACCACAAGTCAAGTTCAACCCGTCATTTCTTGATTGAATCAAACCCACCCGCACGACCCTTGACAAGGTCAACAAGGTCGTACGACTACCCTAACCCAATCTGCATCATATGCATAATCAGATAAATACTGGTTAGCTACCGCACACTGCGCCTTGACAAGGTCAACAAACGCAGCACGAATACTAAACAGGACTTATCTGAAATGACGGAGGGCTACGACAGGTTTTTCTGAAAACCTATTGCGTAATGAACTTGATATCGTTGTAGAATCAAATGAAGTTTTAAAATGGAGTGTTTTTTAGGCTTTTCTAGTTTTGCTAAAGGAGTCACTCCCGGTGAAGGGATCGTCGGTCCTTTCTCCGTCGAATGAGGTGCGGGATATATCATATATATCACTGTGCAAAGCAAAACACTTAAAAGCAATCAGAAGACAAACCGAGTGTGTAGCATCTGCCAGTTATTGCTAAAGGAGTCACTCCCGGCGAAGGGATCTCGGTCCTTTCCTCATCGAATAAGGTGCAGGATATATCACATATACCGCTGTGCAAAGCAAGAACTGTAGCTACCTGTTTTATTTTTGAAATTCGATTCTACAACATCTTAGGTTTCTTTTATTTCATTAATCACATTAATGAAGTCCCATCATTTAAGTACCTAAACATCACAGATAAATACGACGTACACTTATGCCATCCGCATTCGCCTCGATGTCCCCTCGTGCACCGTTAGGTTAGGTAACTAACGGCAGAGCGGGGCAGGGCTAGCGCGGGTGTAAAACATAAGTAACGCCTATATAATATATCATATATACTATATACTGTATCTATCACAGAACATCACATGATCACATCACAGATATCGCAGCAGAAGAAACATATAAAATATTGGATATACTAGGACGTCCGTGTTTTCAATACGAGCAAGTATAAAACACGGATTCCACGGTCGTGATGAATAGCCAAACCCACACCCCTAGACCCCTACGAGAGCGGCAAGCAACCCTACCAATTCTAGAGTTAGGAGACCCGGACTCGACTCCTCGAGTTGGTCTCCCACTGGACTCCAGAACCTGGTTACTTGTGCTCCCCTCCTTGGGTCTATCCTAGTGCGGAAAAGTAAATAATATACAAACGGTGACAACTTCCGCCACCTGGAAGCGCCCCAATAAAAGAATATTACATACAAGTTTTTACATGAATGAAAATGAAAAACACTCATCTCACATAAAAACCCCCGGCTATTCAAACAAGACGATCCAATATAACATATCCAGCAACACATAACATCACATGTCATCAATGTAAATAAATATGCGCATCCCAATTGTCGTTGACATATAGCAACGAAACCGGCGATATCACATATTACACTTACGGTCACAGAAAAGAAAATGTAAAACTACAACAGTTGGAATCCGCAACCACCTCAGACATCGCATGCCTGACCAAATGAATTACTTAGACATCGCATGCCTAACAATTATAAACCCCGCATTTTAGTCTCATTATCGAAAACACTTTTCAATATCAAGTCGGGCAATTCAACAAGATTCCCGACATCATGATCGAATGCTCGTCGCAAACTTCAGTAGACGGCCGCACCCCCGATACCGTCGACGAAGTGCACCAAGGCGGAACACCGCTACCACGAGCACCCGAACGGATGCTTTCGGCGACGGGGTTCTCCTACAGTCACTTGGTCGGGGCTATGGAGTGAGGCTGTCTATTAAGTTTACCCGGCGAGTATCCGCGTACACTACGTGATTGCGACGGACTTTTGATCACATCAAAATTCCGTGGCAACCGATCAAGTGAGACTAAACTGCTATGTTTATAACATTCATTCAGTTATCTCATAACTCTTTGTGAATTCCAATTATTGTATCCCATTCCGGATAATTAGAAAATGTTAAACTTTTCGATCGAACAGTCAAACACCCAAGTTTTCCCGATACAGCTAAACACATGAAATAAGTCTAACAACATTCAGTTCGTACCTCAGTACCAACGGTCCAGCCGTAGAAGGGTCAAGCCAACGCCTCACATGTGGCACGCCGTACTGCCCCAAACCCTAAGGTTCAAAGGGCAGTTCAAGACGGTCACATAATCGAGTTAAGGTTTGTTGTCTTCTAGAGGGTCCATCACGTTACTTGCACTACTTAGAACGTCGTTAAACTACGGAAAAATCCAACACTTGGAAATTTCCCGACAGGGGAAAAATTGGGTATTTATATCCGGTCGAACTTTTTAACATATTCTAGAATTTATCCGGAAAGCCACACAGACAAAATTTGATACTCCGATCAAAACACCGAATCCCCAAAACAACTCCAGAAAATTCAACTCTTGAATAAATTTTAAAAATACCCAGAGAACTCAGCACCTGAAACAATGAATTACTGTGCAAACAGTTAGGGCTGACGTCATGATTCTGCCGCGGAACCGCCGCATAAGCTAGGCTTATGCCGCGGTTCCGCCGCCGATTACACTGTTCATTCAAAACTTTTTGCGCCGTAATTCTTAGATTTCCCTGCTGGGTTTTCTGCATATTTTTAATTTGGAAAAATCCCAGTTTTTGAAAAAAGGACAGAGAGCATGTTTCGAGTTCGGGTTTTGGTTCGATCGGACTTCAAATTGCGTCTAGACTTCGCCTAAGGCTCTAGCTAGGCTCTGATACCACTGTAGGGTTCCTAAGCACCCTAATGAGGTCTCACAAGGCATCAACCATGCCAATTTCAACTTTTAACGGTGCCGAGAAACCCTAGAACTGATCGTCGGCTAGATGTTTAGGCGAAAATGAAACTAGTTAACACTTAACTACAAGAATACGGAAATACAACCTTTGTAGATCCGGTCCTCCACCTTCATAGCTTCATGATGAAGTCCTCTTCGCTGTCCTCATGCAATCCCGGGCTCTAGCGTCGGCTTCATCGGAGAAGAAGCGGGCTAGGTCATCGACGACGTGCCGAAGATGATCTACGTCAAGGCATCGCTGGATCAAGCTCCAACTTCACCAAGTCAAGAAAACTTGTGAAGGAAACACACTCTACTACTTGGCAAGAGGTAGAGGATGAAGAAATAGGAAGTGGGTTCACTTTAGAATTGGATTTCTCACACTTTTCATCAATCCACCATTGATGAAGTGAAGCTTTCTTCATTGAAGAAGATGAAGAAGAAGAAGAAAGTGTTATGATAAGTTAATTAGAATAATTGAAAAAGAATTATCCTTATCATAACATGAACCATGGTTTGATGTAGAGAGTTAACTCAAGTTAGATGAATGGTTAGGGTTTGAAGAAGAAGACAAAAAGGTTACATGAGTCAAAGTTGCATGAAGCTTCATGAAGCTTCATGTAAGAAAGCAACCCTTTTATTTTCTTTTCCCTTTTTCTTTTAATCCAAATTAAAAGATAAAAGAATAAATGAATAATAAATAAAACCCTAACCATTTACTTAACCAAGGTTTAACTCTTTACACAAAACCTAGTAATCTTGCATCATCAAACATGATACAATCAAGTGCACAAAAGTATATCACATATACAATGTGCACACCCGAGTGAGAATATCCATTTAAAGTGAACCGATACGAGTTAATGCAAAGTAATATATCAAATATATAATTATACATTAAATCATTAAATCAACACTTGATTTAACGATCCGGTCATATCACATATAACCGACTAGTATCCAATGTATCGGTTTATCGAATCAATCCTTGATTCGATAACTAGGGTATATCGCATATAACCTAATCGATACATTCATCGCGAGAATGGAATACGGTATCACATACACGCATTATTCTCGGTCCCGCACATATCTCATATGCGCTCCTATTTCGTTTCGCTTGAACCAGGAAACCTCTGTGTAGGACTCTAAAGACTCGTCAATACGCCGGCAGCAGATGATGATCATATCAAGCACCCACAAGCCGCAAGCGGTCTGCCAAACGTAACGGCCACCCAGGTATTGAGCGATCAGAAGATCGACGAGCAAGCCTGCTCACACTCCAGTGAATCCAACCAGTAACACTACCGTACAGTCCGGTCTGATCGTCTGATATGTCGCATATCTCGCCTAGGGGTGGTAAACGTCAAACCCCAATAGCTCGATAAGTCGTGTCGATATGAGGTCTATAACTGTTCGAGAAACTACTGGTAACACTTACCAGTAAATCTCAGCAACCCTGGCCAGAGATTTCCTGTTATAGCCAATCGAACACAGCGCAACATCAACTCCTTATACCGGGAGAGACGAATCCCCTCCTATCGCTCATTGCCTCCATGTGACTCGGGACTGTACCCAAAAACCACCGTTTTGCATGCCCTCTTGGACGTGGTAAGATGGAAATCAAAGCACAGTGGGAACCACACAAGACTCTATGACGATCTCGGGTCAACAGACTACTCTGTACCAGTGTCACCAGAGAACTGCCATCTGACGTAAGGTATAATACCATCTGGGAGTTCTCGGCGAGTCCGTCCAGTGTACCCAGTCTCCACTGAGCACCCGTATATCATCTCTGATGTCAAACACCAATGGATATGGGATCATCCATCGCCCATCTGTATGGGTCGAGAAGGTATACGCTAGTCTACTCTGGTATATCGATGCCCCTTCTCGATACACCCACGACTAGGGACTTTGAAGGATGTACTTATGGACTACCATGTCCCCACTAGTATGATCCGCATCATAGTCCAGGTAGTCAAGTACAGATCCTAAAGGCTTTACCAACATGTAACAGGGAGACAATCAGTGTACACGGTAAGGTAAAGATTAACCAGATAGCATACTATCATGTCGAGCAAGAAAGTCCACCCTATATATGTCCCAGCATCCACTACAATATACATCCTATGTATAGTAATGGCCTATAGGGCATACATATAACTAACAAAAACCCACCTATCAGCAAAAGGGCTAGTACGCCAACTGCAGTGGTATTTGTGTCAAAAGATGCAAGAAAACAGCCTACCGCGACTACTCTCAGGGGCAACCTGCAAACACTGTTGCACAACGGGAGTGAGTTGCCAACTCGTAAATAGTAGATAACATATAAAAGTATTCGCGAGTATGCACGTACTGCGATACTCTAACCTATGCCAACAGATAACATCTATATGATAAGCTGGATGCGCAATAATCATGCAACAAGTGCAATCTAATAACATCTCTATATGATGAGCAGGGTATGCAATAGTCGTGCATAGCAAATGCAATCTAACAACATCTATATAGGGTTAGCAGGGTATGCAATAGTCGTGCATAGCAAATGCAATCTAACAACATCTATATAGGGTGAGCAGGATATGCAATAGTCGTGCATAGCAAATGCAATCTAACAACATCTATATAGGGTGAGCAGGGTATGCAATACTCGTGCATAGCAAATGCAATCTAACAACATCTATATAGGGTGAGCAGGGTATGCAATAGTCGTGCATAGCATGTGTACTCTATCAGGTACTACAGATACAGGATGAGATGTATAATACTGAATGCTGAGCATGGGAATAAATAACATCTACACGGAATATCAACGTGGAAAATAATCGGTGTCCATCAATACACCCAAATCCCAATAAAACTAACTCAGGCACCGTCATCCTCATCGGCCCTCAAATCCTGTAAATCTCATAGAATCGTGAGTGCCCAACATCGGCACTCGAACTATCATAAAATCGCCGTGTCTAGCATCGACACGCAAATCCTCAAGTATCGGGCTCCGTCAGTCGGATCGGCCCACGGACTCCGTCTGCGGAATCGGCCCTCGACCCCGGCAGTACGCGTCGTCCCGTATCCATCTATCGACTCTGGTCGGTATCTTCCGGATAACCGCCTGGTCCAACCAATCACCGGTAGGTAGTGGTCCCTCTGCCAGGCTCACCGTCTACTGCACAGCGATCTGTTCTCGCCCCGGGGTACCATACCGGGTCCACCATGTACCCGTAATCGGCCTCGTCCAGCTCCTCGATTCGGGTTCACATGTCCACGTCTCAGAACCGAGAAAACGCATGGTGGACGCACTGAAATATCATATCAAGGGAGACCGGGTTTTAAAACAATACGTATTTTCTTAAAATAATACCTCGATTCCCAAATCCAGAAATCACATAAATCCAAACTCAATGCGTAAATCCATGCAATGTGTCGTATGACACTAAGAGTAAAAGAAAGGGAAAACCGCTCTTTTAAAAAGGATCCAGTTTTGAAAATGTCTTGTGCGGTCTCTTAGTTTTTAAATCATGTCAATATCACCCATGTATATAACATATGTATGTATATTGGTATGGATGTGCAAATGGATATATACGCAATGTGAGCGTAACAATATACATGTGCACTAATATGGATATACAATGTATATGTGCACAAGTGTAGATATATCAAGGTACGTATGCACTAATGTGAGTATAAAGGGTGCATGTGCGCAGGTAGTGATATATCAATGAAGGTATGCACTAATGTGAATATAAAGGGTGCATGTGCGCAGGTAGTGATATATCTGGTAATATGTGAATATGCGACAAGTCATGACAAATATCAGTGATGCGGTTATCCTAGAGTGCTAGTGGCATGGCAATCACTAACGGCGTGAGTGTAACATACATTTAGTGCTCGTGCAGTTTAAACCGTTCGTAAGAGTGCAGTGTTCTATAATTACCATTCTATATGCAACAGGAGATGGTATGCTACTATAGTATATATATGTGAACACATACAACTAAAATATACTATAACGCCATACGAGCGATTTCCCCGTAGATGTCAAATCTACTCACCTGGTCGCATGCTAAGTGTAGCCGACCACTTGCTTCCCCTTCTTTGCGGCGTCCGACGTACCGGCCTGCGAACCTAGAATTTACACAAAGAATCCTTATATAAGCAATTATCTCGCAAAAACGCAATATCGAATCAAACGAGAAACTCGCGTCGCGAACTAAACGCGCATGAGTACGATACGCTGAAACGTGTATATACGCGTCTAAAACTATCCCGACATGTCGCGATACGCTGGATCACAGAACCCACTCACGTATCGCGCGTATCGCGCAAACAAAACGTACTAGAAAACGATATATCGTCCCAGATTCTAACTCAGGTGAAAACTTACAAAATTGCACATACCACTGGCCCTAAAAATATAGCAGACTCCTACCCACACAAACCCAACCCAAGACTCCCTCATCTGGCCGCAAATTGCGGCCAGAAAGAATAAACCGGCGGCCACGAGGTGGAAATAGGGGTCGTGCTCTGGGTATGTGATCAACTTCTAACAAATATGCTCCAGTTAACTCAGATTTTATCTGAAATCACCGGGTCTATAGCAGATCACAGAAAGCTAAAAATTCACTTAAAACGTTATATTTTACACAAAATGGCAACCTAGGGTAATTTAGTGAAATCTGGGGTTTAACTAGGTTTAAGTGGCCCTAATAACACTTAACTAGGCTAGGCTAACCATCGAAAACATCTCTTAGCCAAAACTCCCCACAATTCACCATTTCTAGCACAAAAACTCTCTTTTGACACTAATCGAAGCTAATAACACACAAGTTAAGCAAGCGAGGAAGTTGGGTTTAAGAAATATACCCCCAAAAGACCCTAGGAAGCAGGAGAAGGAGTAGAAGGAGAAGATTTGCTGAAGCTGGTGCTGCTGGAGCTGTTGCTGTTGCTGTTGCTGAAGCTGGTGCTGCTGCTATGCTGATGCTGTTGGTGTTGCTGCTGTGACTGCTGCTTCTTCTGCTGTTGTTGCTTCTTCTGCTGCTGTTGCTTCTTCTGCTGTTGCTGCCAGGAATGAGTGTGTGTATGTGTATGGGTAAGAGTGAGAGAGTTTTGAGAACAAAAGAAATGAGAGTGTATGAGTCAACCGCCCCTCTCTCTCTTCATTAAATGTAGGCATGGGCAAGGCCATGATGCCATTCTCTCTCTCTCTCTCACCAAGTCAACCAAATTTTAAATCATTTTCCATTTTGTAAAAAGAGAAAAAACAAACACACTTAATTAAAACCCAAAACACTTAATTCTAAAGGCTTAACCCACCATGGTTGCTAATCATGGTTTAACCCCATTTTAACCCTAGTTTACATGCACAAGTGTGTGCAAGCCTAGGAAAATTCTAATAAAATATTCATTAATTTTGATAAAATATTTGAAAATCAATTTGGTAAACTTTTTATTAAAAACCATATATTAAAATATAATTAGCAACTAATCACATCCTAAGGTGTTACAAAGCTTCAGCACTCACATATGATGTGAACCATGAAGCTTGTACACAAACTTGTGAGCTTTTAACATCCCCTAATTCACCATCCCACAACAAACTAGCAATTTGGTGTGGTGTGTTTCTACACTAAAGGAGTTTAGTGTAGAGTTATCTTGGGCTAGAGGAACTTCGGGTGGATCATCTTTGGCGCGAAGATCACGAAGGAGGTTCCTTCATGTCACGACCCGAAATGGCACGTGACTGGACCTTGAATCATATGAAGTCTATAGGAACCCATCTTATTCAAGTAAGCCAAAATCCCAGAAATCTAAACCATTTTTAAGAAGAAGTGAAGAAAACTTATTTTAAGGCAAGTGGTTTTAACGAAATAAGCCGAAGTATGCATTTTTAAAATCTCAAGTCTTTTCTGAAAATTTTGGCAGAGTTTCCTTTGTAAATACTGGCCCCAAAAGGGTACAACATGCATAATATATATAAGGGCATCCCCAAGCGGGAGCTAGCCCTTCGCCAATTGGCGGTCACAACCATGCAAGCAATATAATATACAACGTCGAAGGACGAGGAGCAAATCTCAAAAGGAAACTCAATAACATCAAGAAAACCATAATAATACAACGCGCGACTCTAAGGTCGAAGGAATAAAAACTGGTTTTCTAAGTCTGAAATAAAATACAAGTCTGGTTGATGGAGTTTCTAGATTCAACTGAAAATAAATAAAAGGTACAATGGTGGTCACGATGTAAGTGAACCGACCTACCAAAGCAATCACCCGAAAGGAGCAGTGTGCCAGCAAAGCCGCAACGAACCTGTATGACAAAACCTGCAAGAAACTATGGCACAATGGGGGTGAGTTGCCAACTCGTGAGTAGAAAACATCACAGAGCAGAAATCGTATGTTTGACTCAATCCTAGGTTAATACGATCAAATATATATATCCTCAATATGATAAAGTCTGAAGCATGATAGGGTGGTAAGGGTAAACATCTATACATAAGTGTAAGACCAAGTGCTCGTGTCAGTGCCTCAGGTAGCAACGTATCATAAATATGAGGTATGAATGCAATATAATGAAAACAAAATGCATCATGAATGTGACAACTGTTTTCTTTATTTAGTGAGATTTCTGTATATTTATAAATCGAGGTATCATCCATGAAATCAACATGAAATTAGTGTCAAGTATCGGCACAAAACATAAATCCCAATATCTCAATATCTCAGGCTCCGGCAATCCGGACTGGCCTGCAACCTCGAATCTCAATATCTAGGGCTCCGGCTATCCGGACTGGCCCATATCATCAAATCTCAAAACCTCAGGCTCCGGCTATCCGGACTGGCCTGCACTCCGATCGATATCCTCCGGATATCCGTCGAGTCACAATAAAATCACCGGTCAGTAGTGCTCCCCTGTCACAGGATCAATGCCATCATCTGCGACCTTCTCGCCCCGGAGTACCGCACCGGGTCCACCATGCACCCACAGACGGTTTCTCCTCCTCCTCGAATCGGGTGTATGATATCGCTCAAGAGCCGAGAAAACTCATGGTGGACATATCTCATATCATATCATGAGAAAACCGCAACTTTCATTTTAAAATGATAATCAGCTTATAAAATCCTTGCGGTTTCTCCAAATCCAGAAATCTCATGGAAATCCGAAATCCAAATCTCAAGGGTAAATAAACAATGAATTTCATAATATTGGGCTCCGGCAATCCGGACTGGCCCATAATGTCATGGCAAATGAATATATAAATAAACATGAAAATCACAGTAATAAATGCAATGTCTAAGCTATCATATAAAAGCAAACTCACTAGTACCATGTCGAAACTATCAGTTAACATTTTATACTAATGTAGTATTTTCTAATGTGTACGTGACATGGCAATTACCGATGATGATGTGTGTGAGCCGGCAAGCAGGTGTACGTGGAGCATACGCATCATCGGTAATGGTGCTGGTGTCCTGACAGCATGGGTTTCACAATAATTACTAAAGCACAAATAAGCATGCGATGCGATGCGAATAATAGAATATGCGGAAAATGAATGGTAAACGCAGCAATAAAGAATATACATTACTATAGATGAGTCATACAGTTTTTACATTTGAAATAACAAGAATCGTGGTGTTTAGTAAATAGGGACTACGGTGTTTTTTTTTAAGAAAATATACGTCCTTTGAAATATCCGTAGAATCCCTTGTCCTGTCTTTAAAATACTCATGATTCGTTGGTTTTGAAATAGGTATGGCTCGAGTCTAGTCTAACGTCTACAAGTAAACTACAGGCTAATCAAAAAGGTAAGGAAACCACCTAAATCTGAGTCGATATATATAAATATAATAGTCGGTGATCCCGCCTCAGTAGTATCACATACGATACAATATATAATATGACATACTCGAGTCAAGAGTGCGGATCTATGATCAATATATAGCTCGTACGGTAAATCCATCGTACGGCATCCCAAATCTGGGTACAGGTCGAATATCACATTTATCTCATTATTCATCTGGTATCCTTATCATCATATCATGTATTAGGAGTACTGATCTAAGTCTAGTACATACTGATACCATCTACATATATGTATGCGTGTGTATGAAAACACATCGCCCAAGGACCCGCTATACTAATCATGTCGTATCTCATAATACGAACCATATCATATCACCGATCTCGTGGCATCATGCCCAAACTCATCGTTGTCCAAGCTCCTAGCTTCACTTGATCAAAGAAAAAGATGAACCTAAACACTCTAAACTAATTAGCTAGATTAGAGTAGAATGATGAGGTGGTGAGTTTTCTATAATCAAAACCCTTTTCTTTTTAACTCTCTCTCTTTGGAAAAATCAAGAAAGCTTGGAGGAAGAAGAAGTTGATGGCAAAAAATTTTGTCAAAATGAAATGATAAAGCTTGATGAATAAAATAGAAAAGATATGTATATATATTTTCTATTTGTCATCACAAACCATGGTCACTTAATTTAGATATTATTGCACTTGAGTTAAAAGGCAAAAGGAATATTAATCCATGGTTAAAAAGTGGGTGAAGTGTGGCCAACTTCAAGAAGAGTGTAGAAGATAACCATGGATGAATAATCCTTTTCTTTTCCTTTTAATTTAAATGCAAAAAGAATATATATAAATTAAGTTCCATGTAAGTCTTATATTTCCTTCATATGTGTATCAACAACCATGACACTTTGCATGTATGTATCCTATGCACATCATCATGTGCATACTTGCACATCAACATATGCATACATGCATGCATTCTTCCTCTTTAAAAAAAAGGGTTTGAATAAAGAATAAGAATAAAACTAAAAGTCAAAATGTTAAATCAACAATTGATTTAACAATCCGGTCATATCGCATACGACCCGACCAATAGAAAAACGCCCGACTAAAATACGGTATCACACGGTCGTATTCAATCGGGTCCCCGCGCATATCTCATATGCACACCACATCATTTTGCCCGGGCTAGGGAACTTCTATGTGGGACTCTAAGACTCGTCAATACTCCGGTAGTGGGTGATGATCATATCAAACACCCACAAGCCGCAAGCGGACAGCTAAACGTAACGGCCATCCGGGTATTGAACGATCAGAAGAAAACCAGCAAAGCTGTCAAAACTCCCGTCGATCCATCTGGCAACACTTACCGTACAGACCAGTCTCCTCGTCAGATATGTTGCATATCGAGTCTAGGGATGGTATCGTCGACCCCAATAACTCAATAAGTCATGCCGGTGTATAGCTCATAACAGATCGAAAACCTACTGATAACACTTATCAGTAAATGTCAGCAGCCCTGGCCAGGGACTTCCTGTTATAGTCAATCGAGCATTGCACAACATAAACTCCCAATACCGGGGGAGAGGAAACCCCTCCTATCGCTCATCGCCTCCATGTGCCTCGGGACTGTACCTAAAGACCACCTGTTTGCACGACCCAGTAGAGCCGTGGTAGGATGGAGATCAAAGTACAGTGGCAGGACACACAAGACTCTATGTCGATCTCGGGTCTACAGAATAACATGTACCAGTGTCACCTGAGAACTGCTATCCGACGATAGATATAATACCACATAGGAGTTCTCTGTGAGTCCGTTCAGTGTACCCAGTCTCCACTGAGCACCCGCATACAATCTTTGGTGTCACCTGTTCATACCATAATATTGCATTTTCTATTCCCCATTCTTATGTATTTTACAATGAAAACAGGTGCTTTTGACCCATGTCTGCTACATGTTACAGGTTACAGGTTCTTGGACAGAAAACAGTGAAAATGATGTAAAGACGATAAAAATATGGACTTTGACCAACAAATAGAAGGATCTTGATAAGGCCTACAAAAAGATCAGTTTACGAAGAACAAAGGGCAGCGCAAGGTCCAAGATTACAAAGCGAACGGGTAAAGTCCACCACAATTATTCACTGGAAGATCTGAAAGAGAACCAGATGCTATTATGAAGAATAAAATGAAGAATAAAGTATCACAATACAACCAGAGCCCAGCCCAGAAGTTTCAGCCAGTGATCTTACCATTGGGCCGCGGAACCGTGGCCCAACCCCTACCCAGGCCGCGGTTCCACGGCCATACAGAGACCTTTGTGAAAATAAAGTTTACCATAATTTGGTGGCGACTTCGAATAGTCAACCTAAGGCTATTTTCGTAAATGTAGACATGCGAATCATTGTAACCCTAGGGTTTCCTATTCTCTATAAATAGGAACTCTAATCATTGTAATTTCTTATGCCTCCTTTTAATAATAAATTCAGAATTCTTTATGGAGAGCATCGGTGTTTCTTTTCAATTCATGAATTCAGATCTGACAACCTGCTTTGATGTTTGGAGAGAGTCACCTGTAAGTAGATTTAATTCCTTGCTCTAGTTTAGATTTCAATTCTTGCCCTAGGTAATTTTCATTCTCTGCCCTAGATAAATGTTCTTCAATTCCCTAATGAGTGAGTAGTCTCCTCACTTGTTAGGGTTAGATCTGGGGAAGGTTTGAGAGACGAAGATCTCTCATCCCCTTTCTTGCCCGTCATATATTTTCATAGAACTCCATGCATACCTTCTTATTCCGCTCCCTACGGCACTCTACCCACGAGGTAGCGGTGATACCGTAGTCTAAAGGCCTGGATTTTAAGGTTTTCCATGGAGCTTAGGGTAAAGATTAAGAAAGGAAGGACAAGGATCTAGAGGAAGAACAATCTTCCCAATCATCCTAATGCCTTTTATTAATATTTACCATAACACCTAATTAGATCTTCATATGGGTATAGAAAGCGGTGAGATTTATTGACTTTCCAAACTTAACCTAGACCTAACCCTAGCAAGATTTAAATATAGATTAATTCAGATTTTAGATTTAATCAATTCGGCTCCCATCGGAATTAACTCGTTTGAGCGATTAGGAAATTCACAACATCCCTGTGGACCGACCCGTACTCACCGGCTAGCTACAAGCGACGCCGTTCTTGATTGCGGTTAATAGATAGTTTTGAGATCAAATCAAATGGCGCCGTTGCAAAAAATTTCAAACCAATAAAAAAATTATAAATAAATAAACAGGGGAGTGTCGGCATTTTTGACCCTCTTGGTTTAGCATGACAGTGAGGACACTGTCAAGTTCAAGTTTGGGGGTACGCTCAGTACGTCTTCTTCCTTCGCATTCATATGTATAGTTTTGCATTTGCATACTTATTTGAAAACCCATAAAAATTGAAAATTTTCAAAAATATAATTTTTAATGTATTCAATTTTGGCCGTATTGACTTGAGTTTGAAAAATAGGTTAACTAGCTAGGAACAACTAGATCTTAGACTTAGTAAATTAAAAACCCTAAAAATAACCTTCCTTAAAGTTTAACGGTAGAAAGTATATGTCCTTGTAGTTTATTTAGAAATAGGCAAATTTTGAGTACAGTTCTTGGGCTAAGTTGAAACAAAGGAAAAGTATTGATGTTCTTATTAGAGTATAAGTTTGAAAAATAATTCCTATCTTAAGTCTAGATTCTGAAAATGTATACCCTACAATTTGCACAATCACGCACCTTGAAACTTGGAATAGTAGAAGAGACCTTGAAATGCTCTTGTCTAAAGTCCTTAGTACGAAAAAAATAAAAGAAAAAAAAAAGTGAATAAAGAAGAAAAAAATGAACACTGGTTTTTGTGATTACTTAAGGCTGCAAAAATAGAAAAATATTTAGCGAGGGTGCTTCATCACTTAGTTCCTTAGACCAACTGGTTAGGGAGTCACTGCTAAAAGCCTTGGGTATTGCAAAACTAGGAATTCCGCTTTAAAGTGCAAACGCATTTTGTAATCGGTCGTTGGTACCTCAAGAAGTATTAACGGTCGCATGAAGGATGTGTAAGCAAAATTCAATTAAAAATTCACATATTAATAAGTACATTGGACAACGTACAAGAGTTTGATTGCTTGATTTGAATTTCCAAGTGTAGGGGTGATTTATACACACACATGGGATATGTGATTGGAGTTTAGATGAGAGAAAGGAGTGAAGAATAAAGCTTGTATCTTTAGTAGAGTTGATAAAAATTCCTAAGTGGAGATGGAACCCTAGAAGGAAAACTTAAGAGATGTCGAAAGCTAAGTAAGTCTATAGAACATATATAATCTTAAGTTAAATGATGAGGAAGTGTGAAGAATATGGGTGGATAATTTACGGGTTGACGATAATAGACTTCCTTGTTAGAAGACCTAATTGGAAAACAAAAGTCGAAAAGCCAAATTGATAGGATTTTGTGGGTAGTATCCGCTGAAAACCCTCAGGAGACAACACTCCTCCTACTAGGGACACCTAGAGGTTTAACGGCTTGTTGCACGTGCTCAGTGCAATCGCGTTTCCCTGCGAAAGTGCGGCTAGGTTAGATTTTTATCGAGAATAAAAAATAAGTTTGCTCGGGGGCGAGCAAAAGATAAGTTTGGGGGTATTTGTTCATACCATAATATTGCATTTTCTATTCCCCATTCTTATGTATTTTACAATGAAAACAGGTGCTTTTGACCCATGTCTGCTACATGTTACAGGTTACAGGTTCTTGGACAGAAAACAGTGAAAATGATGTAAAGACGATAAAAATATGGACTTTGACCAACAAATAGAAGGATCTTGATAAGGCCTACAAAAAGATCAGTTTACGAAGAACAAAGGGCAGCGCAAAGTCCAAGATTACAAAGCGAACGGGTAAAGTCCACCACAATTATTCACTGGAAGATCTGAAAGAGAACCAGATGCTATTATGAAGAATAAAATGAAGAATAAAGTATCACAATACAACCAGAGCCCGGCCCAGAAGTTTCAGCCAGTGATCTTACCATTGGGCCGCGGAACCGTGGCCCAACCCCAACCCAGGCCGCGGTTCCGCGGCCATACAGAGACCTTTGTGAAAATAAAGTTTACCATAATTTGGTGGCGGCTTCGAATAGTCAACCTAGGGCTATTTTCGTAAATGTAGACATGTGAGTCATTGTAACCCTAGGGTTTCCTATTCGCTATAAATAGGAACTCTAATCATTGTAATTTCTTATGCCTCCTTTTAATAATAAATTCAGAATTCTTTATGGAGAGCATCGGTGTTTCTTTTCAATTCATGAATTCAGATCTAACAACCTGCTTTGATGTTTGGAGAGAGTCACCTGTAAGTAGATTTAATTCCTTGCTCTAGTTAAGATTTTAATTCTTGCCCTAGGTAATTTTCATTCTCTGCCCTAGATAAATGTTCTTCAATTCCCTAATGAGTGAGTAGTCTCCTCGCTTGTTAGGGTTAGATCTGGGGAAGGTTTGAGAGACGAAGATCTCTCATCCCCTTTCTTGCCCGTCATATATTTTCATAGAACTCCATGCATACCTTCTTATTCCGCTCCCTACGGCACTCTACCCATGAGGTAGCGGTGATACCGTAGTCTAAAGGCCCGGATTTTAAGGTTTTCCATGGAGGTTAGGGTAAAGATTAAAAAAGGAAGGACAAGGATCTAGAGGAAGAACAATCTTCCCAATTATCCTAATCCCTTTTATTAATATTTACCATAACACCTAATTAGATCTTCATATGGGTATAGAAAGCGGTGAGATTTATTGACTTTCCAAACTTAACCTAGACCTAACCCTAGCAAGATTTAGATATAGATTAATTCAGTTTTTAGATTTAATCAATCCGGCTCCCATCGGAATTAACTCGTTTGAGCGATTAGGAAATTCACAACATCCCTGTGGACCAACCCGTATTTACCGGCTAGCTACAAGCGACGCCGTTCTTAATTGCGGTTAATAGATAGTTTTGAGATCAAATCATCACCTCACCAGATGGATATGGGATCATCCATCGCCCATCATATGGGACAAGAATGGTATACGCTAGTCTACTCTGGAATATCGATGTCCCGTCTTAATACACCAACGACTAGGAACCGTTCAAGGATATGCTTATAAACTACACGTGCCCCACTAGTATAATCCGCATCATAGTCACAGTAGTCAAGCAAATATCCCGAGGGCTTTATCAACATGTGTAAATGAATAAAAGGATGATCGAATCAACATGTCAGATAAAGTAAACCAAATAGCATACTATCTTGTCGAGCAAGAAAGTAATCTATATATATACATGTCCAAGCATCCACTATACATATAATGGCCTCTAGGGCATACATATATCCAACAATCTCTCATTTGCACTAAGGCCAATTATTGGCGTATCTCATACCCAACATCTCAAAAATTCGCTCATGCTGGGGCTGTGGAAGGGCCTTGGTGAGTGGATCCGCTGTGTTATTCTTTATATCTACTCTCCGAATCTCGATCTCGTGGCGATCAACTATCTCCCAGATCAAATGATATCGCCTTAGGATGTGTCTGGACTTCTGATGGGATCTGGGTTCTTTGGCTAACGCCATAGCCCCATTATTATCACAATACTATGGTATTAGATCAACAATGGTTGGAACTACTCCTAGTTCCATGACAAACTTCTTCATCCAGACGACTTCCTTGGCAGCATCATTTGCAGCAATATACTCAGCTTCCATCATTGAGTTTGCAATGGTATCCTGTTTGGAACTCTTCCAACTCACCGCCCCTCCATTGAGGGTAAATACAAACCCTGAGATAGATTTGTTGTCATCGTTATCACTTTGGAAGCTGGAATCGGTAAAGGCCTCCATTTGGAGATCTCCATTACCATACAGCAAGAACAGTTCTTTAGTCTTCGCAAGTACTTAAGAATGTTCTTCACTGCTATCCAATGTCTCTCCCCTGGGTTGGATTGATACCTGCTTACTACAGCTAGTGCATAAGCTACATCAGGGCGTGTACATAACATCGCATACATTATAGATCCTACGGCTGAAGCGTAGGATATAATGCTCATGCGAGCTCTCTCTTCATCAGTCTTCGGACAGAAGTCTTTGGAGAGAGTGATTCCATGACAAGCGGGCAAGGCACCACGCTTAGAATCTTCCATACTAAACCTTTTTAGGATGGTGTCAATGTACTTTGATTGGGACAATCCCAATAACCTCTTGAATCTATCTCTATAGATCCTTATGCCCAAAATGCACGAGGCATCACCCAGGTCCTTCATGGAGAACCTTTGTAATAAGAATAGTTTGACCGATTGCATCATAGGAATGTCATTTCTTATCAAGAGAATGTCATCCATGTACAATACGAGGAATGTGACAGTACTCCCTACAATCTTCTTATAAATGCATGGTTCATCTATATTTTTGATAAAATCAAACTCTTTGATTGTATCATCAAAGCAAATGTTCCAGCTCCGTGAAGCCTGCTTTAAACCATAAATGGATTTAAGCAACCTACATGCCTTCCCGCTGCTCCCACTGTCAATGAAGCCCTCTAGCTGATCCATAAAAACGCATTCTTCTAAATCACCGTTTAGAAATGCAGTTTTAACGTCCATCTGCCAGATTTCATAATCATGGTGAGCAGCAATAACAAGTAGGATCCGAATGGATTTAAGCATTGTTACTGGAGAGAAAGTTTCATCATAGTCCAATCCTGGCCTTTGACGAAAACCTTTCGCTACAAGCCTTGCTTTAAAGGTCTCTACCTGTCCATCTACACCAATCTTTCTTTTAAAGATCCATTTGCACCCAACGGGTTTTATCCCAGGAGGTGCAACGTCCAAATTCCATACTTTGTTGGTATACATGGACTCCATTTCGGATCTCATGGCTTCCAGCCGCTTCACTGAGTCACCACTCGTGATAGCTTGCTGAAAACTAGTAGGATCATCATCATCCATGATGCAATCTTCTCTATCACCATCAATGAGAAACCCATAGTATCTCTCTGGTGGGCGAGAAGCTCTACTAGATCTCCGGAGCGGCTGAGGTTCTTGAAGTTCTACTGCAACATCAGTTTCAACCAATTCTTCCTGAGTAATTTGTGTCTCTAGAACCTCTTCTAGTTCTACCGCATTGCCATCAGTACTGTCTGTAAAGATTTCATTTTCTAAAAATGTGGCATGCTGAGCAACAAACACCTTTTGTTCCTCCTTGTGGTAGAATAGATATCCATACGAATGTTTTGGATACCCCACAAATTTACACATGACCGATCGTGTCTCGAGTTTGTCTGGATTCTACTTTTTAACAAAAGCCGGACAACCCCAAATCCTAACTCTTTTAAGAGATGGTCTCTTTCCACTCCATATCTCATATGGAGTGGTAGACACGGCCTTGGTTGGAACCCTGTTTAACAGATACATTGTTGTCTCCAATGCATGCCCCCAAAAGGAAAGCGGTAACTCAGCATCACACATCATAGATCGTACTAGATCTAATAGGGTACGAATCCTTCGTTCTGACACACCATTGTGCTGTGGTGTGTAAGGAGGAGTGAGCTGAGAGAGAATCCCATTCTCTTTTAAGAAGTCTGAAAACTCTGTACTTAAGTACTCTCCGCCTCGATCTGATCGAAGTTTCTTGATGCTCAAGCCTGTTTGTTTTTCTACTTCAAGTTTGTACTCCTTGAATTTCTCGAAATCTTCGGATTTGTGCTTTATCAAAAACACGTGTCCGAATCTTGAGAATCATCAGTAAAAGTGATGAAGTATGAAAAACCACCTCGTGCATGTGTAGACATTGGTCCGCATACATCACTATGTATGAGGCTTAAGAGTTCCACAGCTCTTTCTCCGTGTCCAGTAAACGGAGTTTTGGTTATTTTACCTTTGATACAAGACTGGAAAGTCGTATAAGATTTATATTCAAACGGATTTAAATATCTATCTTTATGTAGCTTGTTTAGTCTTGTTTCATTAATATGACCAAGTCTACAATGCCAAAGAAAAGCTTCATTTATATCTGAAAAATTTCTTTTAATAGTATGTTGTATGTTAAAAACTGCGTGTTGGTTCAGGACGTAAAAACCGTTATTTAATGTACCATACCCAATCAACTCTTGATTCAAGTTAATGTTCATAACATTATTTTGCAACACAAAATGATATCCTTCATTGTCTAACAAAGAAACGGATATTATATTACATAGCATGCTTGGTACAAAATAACACGTGTTCAAAACCAATATACAACCCGAAGGCAACCCCAGATGATAATCTCCTACGGATACAGCATGTACATTGGAACCATTTCCAACCCGCAGAGTATGGTCTCCAGTCTTCAAAACTCTACTGTTTCTCAATCCCTGCATACAATTGCAGATGTGAGAACCAGAACCGGTATCTAATACCGAAGATGTAGAGTTTAATGAAAAACAGTTTTCAGTTACAAACACACCTGAAGTGGAATCATCAGCATGCTTCTTCTTCTTGAGATCAACAAGATACACAGCACAATTGCGTTTCCAATTTCCCGACTTATGGCAGTAAAAACATTCTCCTTTTCCACTTCCCGCGGCCCCAGATATGTCTTTCCCCTTCGCCTTTTTAACTCCACCTTTCTGTTTGATGGGTTTCTTCTTCCTCTTTCCCTTGGCCTTGGCTTTTGGGACGGAGGAGAAAGATGGCCCAGCAATCAGAGCGGGAGTCTTCGTTGTTTTCAGCGTGCTCTCTGCACTTCTCAACATATTGAGAAGTTCAGGCAATGATTTCTCCAAATCGTTCATATTGAAATTCACTATGAACGGAGCAAAGACGGGGGGAGAGACAATATCTGAATATTGCTCATTATCCATATTCCAACCCAATACCTCGAGTTCTTCTATAAGACCAATCATCTTCAAAACATGCTCTCCTACTGATGCGCCAGAGGCCATTCGCATCTGAAACAGCTTCCGAGATACCTCGTATCTCAAAGTACGAGATTGCTCTTCATACAACTCCTTTGTATGAAGAAAGATGGATTGCACATCCATCTTCTCGTGTTGTTTCTGATGGATTTCTTCCATAGAAGCAAGCGCGAGGCACTTAGCCGTGTTGCAGTCAATATCCCATGTTTTTCGGATCTCCCTATCCGAAACAGATGATTCAGGTCTTGGGACGGGTGGGGCTTTGGTAGTGAGGACATATGATACTTTATCATATGCGAGTGCAATGTTCAAGCTCCTCAACCATTCTTTATAATTTAGCCCAGTCAGTTTGTTTTTCTCTATTAGAAGCTTAAGTCCCGTCATCGGTATCTGCCATTAGGAGAGAGAAAAGAATACACTCAGCGAAATGCTCTTGCAAGAATTAGATTGGTTATTATCTTATCTAATCGATGTCTCCCACTGCTTTTATCAAATTTTCTTTCAAAACCTGAAAAGAAAACTAGCCAGGATTAATTACATTCTACAGTTTCGCTAACCGGTCAGCCAGGCCAGTGTTGGTACTTTGAGGGAGGTTCCCCGTGCTTTCGTACGGACCTAATTAAAATAAACCTCGTTTTCCCAGAGGTCAAACCCCGTTGACACCTTTCTAGACACCTACTGGATTAGCTAATTGTAAAGTGCAAAACTCTCCTGGGGGTAACTCTTACTCACAGTGGGATCGGGATCCAACTATCATATATATGGTATGCAATCTCATTGCAAATTTCAACTCTTGAAACTCCCGATATGGTTTTTACCCCGTGTTACTTATGACCTTGGCTATGGTCAACATATCATAAGTACTGGTCAAGTTCTACCCGTCATTTCAAGATTAACTAGACCCACCCATATGACCCTTGACTATGATCAACATAATCACATGAATGTCCAAACTGATCGCATCATATGCTTTGTAAGAAGACATCACTTAGCTACCGTACACTACGCCTTGACTATAATCAAAATACGCAGCACGAATACTAAGTACTCTGCTTCCTAAAATGACGGAGGGTTGCGGATGGTTTTTATGAAAACCTTTAACGCTTTGAACTTGATCTCGTTGTAGAATCAAAACAGTTTAGAAAAAGGAGTGGCTTAAGCTCCGCATCTTTTGAAACTTGCATTTTTCATAAAAAGGCCAAGTGGGTTTCAAATTCGATTCTACAACATCTTTAGGTTTCTTTTACTTTACATTAATCTCATTAATGTAGTCCCATCATTTAAGTTCCTAAGCTATCACAAAAAAGAAATGAAAATAGAACGTATACTTATACCATCCGCATTCGCTACAGTGTCCCGTTATGCACCGTTAGGTTACTTAACTAACGGCATAGCGGGGCGGGACTAGCGCGGGTGTAAAATATAAGCAACGTTTATTATATATCATATATATAATAATAATCCATTTGTCTCAGATACCAAGTAATCACATTACAGAATATCAACAGCAGCAGAAGCACATATGAAAATAAAAAGGATATCTAGGAGGTCCGTATTTTGTATTCAGCCAGTAATAGAAAATACGAATTCCACGGTCGCGATGAATAGCCAAGCCCACACCCCTAGACCCCTACGAGAGCGGCAAGTGATCCTGCTAATTCTAGAGTTTAGGAGACCCGATCTCGACTCCTCGAGATGGCCTCCTACTGAACCCTAGAACCCGATCACTTGTGCTCCCCTCCTTGGGTGTATCCTAATGCGGAAAAGTAAATAATATAGAATAATGGTGACATCATCCTCAACCCGGAAGTGCCCCAAATAAAAGAATATTACGTACAATTGATATTTACATGAATGAAAATAAACACTCTCATCTCATATAAAACCCCCGGCTATTCGATCGCGACAATCCTGCAAATCATATCTCAGCAACACATAATATCTCATATCATCAACGTAAGCAAGTATGCGTATCCCGATTGTCGTTGATGTATAGCAACGAAACCGGTGATACACCACATACTACACTTACGGTCGCAGAAAAGAAAGTGAAAAACAATAATTGCAATCACAGATATCAAGACGATGTTTAACGTTTCGATCGAATCAACATGCACCCACATCTTAACCCAAGAGCTCAAAACTTGAGCAAAGTTACAAATACCCAAAATCGCGCCACAGTGACTATGGTCCAGCCGTAGAAGGGGTTAACCAACGTCTCACCTATGACACCACGAAACTACCGCAAACCCGAAGGTTCGATCGTGGTTCCATGGGCATAGAATCGAGTTAAGCTTATTATGATCTTCTAGAGGGTCCATAGGAACACTTGCGCGACTATTGAATACAAAGGTAACTTAGAAAAGACACAACACTTAGAAATTTCAGCATGGTTAAGATGTGGGGATTTGAAGTTCGTTCGAACTGCTAAAAATAGTCTAGGTTACCAATTTAGTATTAAATAATACGACTACGAAGCACTAAGAATTAGCCCCAAGTCTAAATAATCATCACATGAAAATTGGGCTAAGCAAACAATACTAGAAACCCCAAAATGAACCCATAAGAGCACTGGAGCAATACGGGGGGGTTCTGAGGGAGGGGGGCGGCCTGCTCAGTTTTGGGGGGGTTGTGCTCGGCCAAAATCCGAGCACTCCCCTCCGTATTTCCCCAGTGTTCTTATAACAGCTCAAATATGACTCTGCAGTTGTTAAAAAAAATTTATACGACTTTTAAAAAATTTCCAGAGAGCAATCCTAGGGTTCCATAATACCGTATTTTCGGAGTTGGTTTCGTTTTCGTATTTGTAATAACACCAAGTCCATAATTCTAGCTTGGCTCTGATACCATTGTTAGGGTTCCGTAGCACCTACTATAGAGTATGGAAGCATCACATATGCCACTTTAAAAATTTAGAGGAGCTAAGCAAACAAAGCAAGGATCTTTAAATAAAATACTAGAGTAACAACACAATTATCTCATACAAAAAACATATCTACACTAAGTGAAAGGAATACAACCTTTGTAGTCCTCTTTGTAGTGACTCCTAGGATCGTTGAGAGTTGTAAAAGCTTGCAAGTAAGATCCTTTGTCCACGATGATCCACCTGAAGTCTACTTTGTCCAAGCTCCTAGCTTCACTTGCTTAAAGAAGAAGATGAAGCTAAACACTCTAAACTAATTGGCTAGATTAGAGTAGACTGATGAGGTGGTGAGTTTTCTATAATCAAAACCCTTTTCTTTTTTACTCTCTCTCTCTCTCTTTGGAAAAATCAAGAAAGCTTGGAGGAAGAAGAAGATGATGGCAAAAGCTTTTGTCAAAATGAAATGATAAAGCTTGACGAATGAAATAGAAAAGATATGTATATATATTTTCTATTTGTCATCACAAACCATGGTCACTTAATTTAGATAATATTGCACTTGAGTTAAAAGGCAAATGCAATATTAATCCATGGTTAGAAAGTGGGTGAAGTGTGGTCACTTCAAGAAGAGTGTAGAAGATAACCATGGATAAATAATCCTTTTCTTTTCCTTTTAATTTAAATGCAAAAAGAATATATATAAATTAAGTTCCATGTAAGTCTTATATTTCCTTCATATGTGTATCAACAACCATGACACTTTGCATGTATGTATCCTATGCACATCATCATGTGCATACTTGCACATCAACATATGCATACATGCATGCATTCTTCCTCTTTAAAAAAAAAGGGTTTGAATAAAGAATAAGAATAAAACTAAAAGTCAAAATGTTAAATCAAAAATTGATTTAACAATCCGGTCATATCGCATACGACCCGACCAATAGAAAAACGCCCGACTAAAATACGGTATCACATAGTCGTATTCAATCGGGTCCCCGCGCATATCTCATATGCACACCACATCGTTTTGCCTGGGCTAGAGAACTTCTGTGTGGGACTCTAAGACTCGTCAATACTCCGGTAGTGGGTGATGATCATATCAAACACCCACAAGATGCAAGCGGTCAGCTAAACATAACGGCCACCCGGGTATTGAACGATCAGAAGAAAACCAGCAAAGCTGTCAAAACTCCCGTCGAGCCATCTGGAAACACTTACCGTACAATCCGGTCTCCTCGTCAGATATGTTGCATATCGAGTCTAGGGATGGTATCGTCGAGCCTAATAACTCAATAAGTCATGCCGGTGTATAGCTCATAACAGATCGAGAAACTACTGATAACACTTATCAGTAAATCTCAACAGCCCTGGCCAGGGACTTCCTGTTATAGTCAATCGAGCATTGCACAACATTAACTCCAAATACCGGGAGAGACGAAAACCCTCCTATCGCTCATCGCCTCCATGTGCCTCGGGACTGTACCTAAAGACCACCTGTTTGCACGACTCAGTAGAGCTGTGGTGGAGATCAAAGTACAGTTGTTGGACACACAAGACTCTATGACGATCTCGGGTCTACAGAATAACCTGTACCAGTGTCACCTGAGAACTGCTATCCGATGATAGATATAATACCACATAGGAGTTCTCTGTGAGTCCGTTCAGTGTACCCAGTCTCCACTGAGCACCCGCATACAATCTTTGGTGTCACCTCACCGGATGGATATGGGATCATCCATCGCCCACCATATAGGACAAAAATGGTATACGCTAGTCTAATCTGGAATATCGATGCCCCGTCTCGATACACCCAAGACTAGGAACCGTTCAAGGATATGCTTATAAACTACACGTGCCCCACTAGTATGATCCTCATCATAGTCACAGTAGTCAACCAAATATCCTGAGGGCTTTATCAACATGTGTAAATGAATAAAAGCATGATCAAATCAACATGTCAGATAAAGTAAACCAGATAGCATACTATCATGTCGAGCAAGAAAGTAATCTGTATATATACATGTCCAAGCATCCACTATACATATAATGGCCTCTAGGGCATACATATATCCAACAATATATATATACGTATCCCCATATTCGCACAAGAAGTAAAATGTATGCAAGTGTGTATGTGTGCGTGTATGCAAATCTTTACTCTAGGGTTCGCGACTACAACTAACTAATGACACTATCATCCAATTACACTAAAATCTATCCATGAACTCCTAAAGTCTATCTAGATAGTCATCTAGTCTCATAATAAACATATTTATATATATAGGTATTCGTATTCGTATACTACACTACGAAACTGCGGGGGTGTTATACGCCAGCCACCCGACTTCCCCCGTAGATATATATCTACTCACCTTGATCCTTGCTTGCCGAAGTCGATGACGCCACGTTCGTCCTTGTCGTTCATGTCCACTCAAGGGTACCTACATATATACACATATAACATCGTAAACAGAAATCACGCACGAAAACCAAAACGTCGCACGAATCACACATAGGTTAAAACCTATAGTTTACGCATGCAAGAATAATCAAACAACTCCCAATATCGACGTACAAACGTCAAGTGACCGGGATAAAACACAAATACCAAAACCCATTTCAGTAAAAGCCACAAAATGAATTCAGAAACATCGTAAAACACTTCCAGATTTTATCCTAGGTGAAATTAGCCAATTTTGCATATGTGTAGGGTCTAGTTAACTGACATAGGAGCTACAGAACAAGCACGAGCCAGTTCCAACCTACCCAGCCCGCAAATTGCGGCCAAATGGAATAAAATTGCAGCCAAGATGAACGGGTTGGGGCTCGGGTCTCTGTGGTAGCTTCTAGGTTGCCTGCACATCTCTACGTGTTTGCTAAATAACTTTTAGGTCACCCAGGTTATAGCAGATACCAATATATCCTCACAGAATCCACAAAATCCGATATCGGGGATTTCTAAGTTTGCGAAATGGGGTTTAGTCTAATATATCATCACTACAGGGGTTGTATGGTCTCTACTAACCTCAATTACACCTTTGGATTCAATTCAAACCCTAACCTCTTTTAGAAATTTTCAAAGTTCACATATCCACACTAAATCGGTTCTAAACATGTATAGGTGCTAAGGTGAATGAAATACAATACAAATGATGAAGGAATTATGTCACGACCCGAAATAGCACGTGACTGGCCCTTGAATCATATGAAGTCTATAGGACCTCATCTAATTCAAGTAAGCCAAAAGCCCAGAAATCTAAAACCATTTTAAATAATAAATGAAGGAAAACTAGTCTTAAAGAAGTGAAGAAAACGTGTTTTAAAAATAAGGTTTTTAAACAAGTAAGCCGAATATGAATTTTTAAAAGCTCAAGTCTTTTCTGGAAATTTCGGCAGAATTTCCTTTGTAAATACTGGACCCAAACGGGGTACAACATGAATAATATATGCACAATGAAAAAGGCATCCCCAAGCGGGAGCTAGCTCTTCGTCAATCGATAGTCACAACCACTCAAGCAATATAATATACAACGCCGAAGGGCGAAGACCAAACTCAAAAGAAACTCGAAATCATCAAGAAACCATAATACTACAACACGCGACTCAATGGTCGAAATAATACATAACCAGTTTCTAAGTCTGAAATAAATATACAAGTCTGGTTGATGGAATTTCTAGATACAACAACGAAAATAAATAAGTACAATGGTGATCATGATGCGAGTGAACCCACCTACCAAAGCAATCACCCAGAATGGAAGCAGTGTGCCAGAAAGCCACAATGAAACCGGTACGGCAAAACCTGCAAGAAACTGTGGCACAACGGGGGTGAGTTTCCAACTCGTGAGTAGAAAACATCACAGAGCAGAAATAGTATGTATGACTCAATCCTAGGTCAAATGATCAGTAATAATATATATCCTCAAAATGATAAAGTCTGAAGCATGATAAGGCGGCAAGGGTAAACATCTATACATCCGTGTAATTCCAAGTGCTCGTGTCAGTGCCTCAGGTAGCAACATATCATAAATATGAGGTATGATCAATGTAATCAACATGAATATGTCAACTATATCATGAAGTCTATAAATATGTGGATATCCTCCAACGATGTAATCAATGTTTGTATGCATGTGGATCTCTTCCACGTGTCACCCAATGACACAAAATATCATGCATGTAAATATCATAAAGCATATGCATGGAAGTATGAGGATATAAATCAACGTGTGTCCCTCGCGACACATCAAAATCATAGAACCTGAGTGTCCAGCATCGACACTCGAAAACATCATGAAACCTGTGCCCAGCATCGGCACGTAAATCCTCATATATATATAGGGCTCCGTCAGTCTGGATCGGCCCATGGGCTCAGTCAGTCCGGATCGGCCCGTATCATCTCTCAACTCCGATCAGTATCCTCCGGATATCCGCCGAGCTCAAATACAATCACCGGTAGGTAGTAGTCCTTCTGCCGGGCTCACCGTCTGTATACACAGCATCCCTTTCTTGCCCCGGGGTACCATACCGAGCCTACCATGTACCCGCAATCGGCCCCATCCGCCTCCTCGAATCGGGTTTCACATGTCACACTCAGAACCGAGAAAAAACATGGTGGACGCACTGAAATATCATATCAAGAGAAACTGGGTTTTTAAAACAGTACTTACTTTCTTTTGAAATAGCCACGGTTCTCAAATACAGAAATCCCATGAAAACAACATATCTCAATGCGTATAATCATAAAGCATGATGTATGCGACATATAAAAGAAATTGTTAGTGTATATGCCCTAGAGGTCATTACTGTATCATACTAGCTTGTATATTATTTAATGGAAGCTTGGGATATTCACAGTTGTATAGACAATCTTGCTCAAAATGGTAGTATGCTACTTGGTTTGTTTCTACTTCAATATGTGCATGTGTTTCTTTTAGCATATCGCATACATATTAGTAGAGCCCTTAGGATCTTTGCTTGATTACCAGCGTTGTGATGGCAGTCACACTCGTAGGGGCTGAGTAATCCACAAGCACATCCTTATACAGGTCCCTAGTCGTGGGACTATCGAGACAGGGCATCGATACTCCGGAGTAGACTAGCGTATGCGCTTCTCATCCCAGCAGGGGAGATGGTCTGTCCCACAGCCATCAGTACGTCGTACTGGAGATAGTATGCGGGTGCTCGTTGGGTTACGAGTACACTGGACAGGACTCGTCGGGAACTGTTGATTGGTACTATACCTATCGTCAGTTATCAGTTCCCAGGTGACATGAGTACAGCTTAGTCCGCTGACTTGACACTGTCACTTTGCCTCGAGTTTGTTCCCACTGTACTTTGATTACTACCCTACTACGGCTCAAAGGAGTCGTGCAAACAGGTAGTAGTTGGGTGCAGTCCCGAAGCACTTGGAGGCAGTGACGGTTAGACAAGATTCGTCTCTCCCGGTATTGGGGGTTGACATCGCGCTGTGTCTAGGAGAGCCATTACACGAGTAGTCCCTGGCCAGGGCAAGCGAGATATACTGGTAGGTTTCCAGTGTTATCTCAGGGTGTTCTGGGCTTCACTCCGACACGACTTGTACCGCTATTAGGGGACTGACGTTTACCGCCCCCAAGGCCCGCCATGCGATGTATCAGACGAACAGACCGGACTGTACAGAGATTGTCACATTCAGGCTCAGTAGGAGTTCAGATGGGTTTCGCCTTGTCAGTCTTCTTGTCGGCATCTACCTGGGGACCGTTACGCACAGCTAGTGCCGCTTGCGGTCTGTGGTTAAACCCACTGCCAGCGTAGTGTCGAGTCTTTAGAGTCCCACACAGAAAGCTATTCGCTTTTAGGCAAAAGAGTAGAGGTCGCATGGTTTTGCGACAGGTCGCATGGTTTTTCCACAGGGTTCGGTCACATCCGTGCACTTATGCACGTACAGTGTCCGGACAGTTAACACTAGCGGGCTTTGGTTTAAGCCAGATCCTAGTGTACGTTTTGGGATTGGTTTTTTCTCGTTTGTATTCGTGTTCCTCGGAACGCGGATGCGTGTGTGTATGCACAGTTGACAGAGAGACAGAGGCAGAGTATTCTCATTGGGGTTGTTGACTGTTGACTGTTGACAGTTGACTGTTGACTGTTGACAGTTGACTGTTGACCGTTGACTTTTGCTTAACCCTAATGAGAATAAGAAATATAATTAGCAATAATATTAATTAAGTATTATAGTGACATGGTTGTAAAGGGGTTGACTTTGTTGACTTGTTGACTTTGTTGACCGGTTGACTAGGTTGGACTAGTTGACCATCATCATTACAATGGTTGTCATTTTTATGCAAAGACTTTTGCTTGCTTGTTGTGGTTTGCAAAATGAGTGCATGAAAATGATATTGCCTTTGATATGATATGAACCATCACATAATACTTGATTATCATTATGGCTCATGATGCTTTTGGATTATGAGAGGGTGAATGAGAAAAGGGAGTCTCATTCTTTGATTTGCTTTCTCTCTCTTGAGCTCTCTCATTCTCTTGCTCTCACCCTCTTCCTCTTGCTCTCTCTCTAGTCTATGGTTCACTTGTCTCATGTGTTGAGAAGCAAGAACCATAGAGAAAAATCCCAACACACTCTCCTCTACTCACTCTAGTTCACAAGGTTTAGCAAACCAAGTGAACTAGTTTCTTCAAAGTTCGAAGAAGAAGCCAAAGGTAGAAGCTTTCAGGTGGATCGATCTTCGGTGCAAGGAGACGACGGGGTGAAGCCGATCCGTACACCATCAAGGGTTGAAGACGAAGGAGTTCAAGAAAGAAAGGTATAACCCCTTAACCGAGTAGTTAACAACTCCTAGTTAGGTTGTTAGATAGATAGTTTAACAAAGATCCGCATTTGAGTCCATGTTACCACCCTCTTGAAAATCGTTTTTCACCACTTCCGCAACCCCGTAAGTACCGGGGAAGGGTAGCATGGACTTACAGTGGTATCAGAGCCAGGTTAAACACTATCTAACATGTTAGCGAAGTAAGTAGAAGTTCGATCGGAAAAAAAAGTCGCAAAACGAACCCGAAATGTCTACTTTCTGCCGAATTTTTCCAGTTCCAAAAATTAATAAATCATACCAAAAAATTCGGCTCAGGGTTTTTAAAACTCACTGTAGAAAAATCGTCCATCGAACCGATCAAATCACCGCGGAAACGCGGCAGGAGCGTGCTCCCGCCGCGGTTCCGCGGCCGAGTTGACTCGGCTGTGGGTAATTTTCCTCACAGTTTGTTCAGTGGGGTGTTTTGTGATTTTTACAATATGTCTTTTCTGCCCAGATTTTCCAGAAAGCAAAATTTGTCTTTGGGGCTTGAAAATCCGTATTTTTATCGAACTTCTAAAGACTACGGCTAACGGGTTTATATCTGCGATGTGATATTTGTATTGAACGTCTGCTAATCGCTATAAGTCGATTAGTGGGGGTTGTACAAATCTGTGATCTGTAATGTTGCTGGTATGTGTATATGAATTCATTGGATTGTCGCGGGTGAATAGCCGGGGGTTGTGAGATGAGAGTTTTCTTTTCTTTCAATTCATGTAAATCTGTAAATTGATGTAATATTATTTATATGGCCGCACAACCGGGTCAGGGTTGTAGCCGTCATTGTATAATTTCCTTTTACTGTTTTTGCTCCTAGGATAGACCCATGGAGGGGGTGCACAAACTACCGGGTATCCCGAAGTGCCGAGTGGCCTACTCACGGAGTTGTGGGAGGTTGCTTCGCTTCGGGTACTTGGCAGGTAGTTTGCCGCACCCGTAGGGGTCTTGGGTGGGGTATTGGCTATTCACCGCGACCGTGTAATCCGCTTTTCGTTACAGGCTCGTACGAATTGTGGATTCCTAGTATATCCAATGTGTTCATCTGTGATCTGAAATGGATATCATTGCAATATATCTATATATGATATTATTTAGGCGTTGCTTATGTTTTGCAGCCGCGCTAGCCCAGCCCCCGCTCTGTCGTTAGTTAAGTAACCTAACGGGTAATGACGGGGCCCCGTGGCGAATGCGAATGGCATAAGCGTACGTCATATTTTGGTTGTTTTCTGCAATGGTAGGATTAAATGATGGGACGCATTAAAAGAACTAATGCAAGAAAAATACGCATTAAAAGAACTAATGCAAGAAAAATAAACCAAGTAAAAGTCGTTGGAACAATTTCAAAAACCACTCGGTTTCTTTTCAAAAATAACTTTTAAAGCGCGGAGCTTAAGCCACTCCTTTTAAAAGCTATCAAGGTTCCTTCAATTATATCAAGTTCACTACGTTCAAGGTTTCGCCAAAACCATTCGTAGCCCTCCGTCGTTTCGTATGAATATTCAATAGTATTCAAGCTATGTTTGTTGACCTTCGTCAAGGCATAGTGATTGGTAGTTGTTGGGTGTTCATATGTAGCATAGATAGATGCATTGGTTTGGGACAGTCGTATTACCTTGTTGACCTTCGTCAAGAGTATATACGGGTGGGTTCAAATTAACCTGGACAATGACGGGTAGAACTTGACATGTGACTTATGATTTGTTGACCTTCATCAAGGTCATAAGAGCATGGGGCAAAAATCCACATCGGGGGTTTCAAAAGAACTGAAACTTGCTAGCGATGCATACCATTTGGAGTGTGATGATTCTGGTAGGATTCCTTCAGTTTATCACACGATGATATTTGGATCCCGATCCTACTGTGAGTATATGCTACTCCTCCGGAACTTTCTCACTTAACGATCAATGCTATAAATCAAGTAGGTGTCTAGAAAGGTGTTAGCGGGGCTACGCCCCCCAGGGAAAAGAGGTTCTTAAATTAAGGAACTTCGTGAAAGCGTTGGAAAACCTCCCTCGAAGTACCGACACTAGCCTGGCTGAACGGTTAAGCAAGTATTGTACGGTGAGATTGATCCTGACTAATTCTTCCTTTTTGGTTTGAGGAGGGATTCGAGAGACATTGGGAGCCATCCTGTTTAGATAAATTAAAAACCACTCTACTTGCAAAAGCATCATGCTGAGTGTTTTCTTCTCTCTCTCTTAAACTGCAGCGACCCAGTGACCACACCTAGGTTACATCTAGATAATAAAATGACTGAACCTGACTGTTATGATTGGCAAAGGTCTGTCCAGATGTCCATTATCCATGACAGGCTGGGACACCTCTTAACTAATCAAACCCCTGCCGTCTCAGGTCTAGTTTCCCATGTCACGGATATTTACATCCACAGGACATCGGAAAAGGATTGTGCGAAAGCCAAGTGCATCGTGTTAGCCTCAGTTGATGGTGCATACCAGGGGTAGCACGAGAAGATGGAATCAGTTTCTATCTTCCTCCATAACAAAGATTTATATGGAGAGCAATCTCGTATCGCAAGATATGAGACCTCGAACGAATTGCTTCAAGCGAGGTTGGCTGTCGGGTCATCTGTAGGGGACAACGTCCTTACAGAGACCAGCTATTTTGAGCTCACGGACCTAGAGACCACGTTGGAGAATGGGTCAAGTACTGACTTAATTCTACAGTCCCTGCCCTCTGCTTATACCCTGCAGGAAACCAGGGAAGAAGAAGGAAAAGCAAGGGCAAAAGTTTCAGGACTGGATGTAGTAAAAGAGGGACGTTCCTATTGTAACGGGAATGAACATTGGCAGAAGGATTGCAGGGCTAGCAAAGCCAGTAGCCAGAATTCGAAGCATGTTGTGGCTTCGGCTTCGGGTGTGTTTATGATAGAGAACTGTATGTCAGTTAACCCTACTTCCTGGGTATTGGATACCGGATCAGGATCTCACATCTGTAATTCATTACAGGCTCTGAGAAACCGTAGGGTTATCAGGAAAGGTGATATGACTCTCAGGGTTGCTAACGGAATGAGCATGGATGCTGAATCCGTAGGGGAATATCATCTTGGACTGACAACTGGGCAGATATTGATTTTGCGTAACTGTTTATATGTACCAGGTGCGACTTGTAATATCATATCTGTATCCTTACTTTCTAAGGAAGGATATGAATTTACTTTTGTAAGCGATGTAGTACACATCCACCTAAATCAAGTTCTGATTGGGTCAGGTACATTAAATAACGGGATATACGTATTAAATCAAGCTCAGATATTCAGTGTCCAGAACACACTTAAAAGAAAGTCTCCGGAAACAAATCAGGCTTTCTTATGGCATTGTAGACTGGGTCACATTAATGAGACACGATTAACTAAGTTACATAAAGAGGGGTACTTGAATCCGTTCGAGTATCAGTCTTATGCCACTTGTGAATCTTGTCTCATGGGAAAGATGACAAAGACTCCGTTCACTGGACACGAAGTAAGAGCGAGCGAGCTCTTGGGACTCATACACAATGATGTGTGTGGTCCAATGTCTACACATGCGCGAAGTGGTTATTCATACTTCATTACTTTCACAGATGATTTCTCTAGGTATGGACATGTCTTCTTAATGAAGCACAAATCCGAGGCCTTTGGGAAATTTCGGGAATACAAGAATGAAGTTGAAAAACAAACAGGCAAAAGTATAAAGACACTGAGATCTGATCGAGGTGGTGAATACTTAAGTGCCGAGTTTCTGGACTACTTAAAAGAGAATGGAATTCTCTCTCAGCGTACTCCTCCATACACACCACAACACAACGGTGTATCTGAAAGGCGGCACCGAACCCTATTGGATATGGTTCGTTCCATGATGAGTAAGGCTGAGTTGCCGCAATCTTTCTGGGGTTATGCACTAGAAGCAGCTGCATATCTCTTGAACAAGGCTCCAACCAAGACTGTGCCTACCACCCCATATCAGATGTGGAGTGGGAAGAAACCCTGTCTTAAGTATCTTAAGGTATGAGGATGTCCAGCTTTTGTAAAAAAGCAGCATGCGGACAAGCTCGAGGCACGCTCAGTACTGTGTAAGTTTGTGGGATACCCAAAGAACTCCAGGGGGTATCTTTTCTATTCCGCAGAAGAACAAAAAGTTTTTGTTTCTCCGCATGCCCACTTCTTGGAAACTGAATTTTTGGAAAATCAGATAAGTGGGGGCGCAATAGAACTGGAAGAAATTCCAGAACCACAAGCTGTTACTGAAAGATTGGATTAACCAGAAGTTTCAGGAGAACCGGACATTCCTGCGCCGCTCCGCAGGAGTAGTAGGCAGTCTCATCCGCCCGAGAGATATTACGGTTTTCTCGTAGACGGGGATAGAGAGGATTGCACTATTGATTATGATAAGCCTACTAGCTTCCAGCAAGCCATTCAGAGCAGTGACTCGGTAAAATGGCTAGATGCAATGCGGACCGAAATGGAGTCCATGTAACCAACAAAGTATGGACGTTGGACGTTGCTCCAGACGGGGTAAAACCCGTAGGATGCAAGTGGATCTTCAAAAGGAAGATTGGTGTAGATGGACAGGTTGAGACCTATAAGGCTAGACTTGTTGCAAAGGGTTTTCGTCAAAGACCTGGTTTGGACTATGACGAAACCTTTTCTCCAGTGGCTATGCTGAAATCCATTCGGGTCCTTCTTGCCATTGCTGCCTTCCACGATTATGAAATCTGGCAGATGGACGTAAAGACGGCTTTCCTAAATGGATATTTAGAAGAGTGTGTCTATATGGATCAGCCAGAGGGATTCATTCAGAGTGGGAGCAGCGGTAAATTGTGCAAGTTACTCAAGTCCATCTATGGACTCAAGCAGGCATCGCGGAGTTGGAACATCTGCTTTGATGATACTGTCAAAGAATTCGACTTTGTCAAAAACCCAGATGAACCATGCATTTACAGTAAGATTGTAGGGAGAAGTGTGGTATTCCTCGTCTTGTACGTCGATGACATTCTCCTAATAGGAAATGATATTCCTATGTTACAGTCAGTCAAAGGATTCTTGTCACAGAGGTTCTCCATGAAGGACCTGGGCGATGCCAACTACATTCTGGGGATCCAGATCTATCATGATAGATCCAAAAGGATGTTGGGACTTTCACAGTCAAGGTACATCGACACCATACTGAAACGATTCAGTATGGAAGATTCCAAGTGCGGTAATCTGCCGGCTTGTCACGGAATCACCCTCTCCAAAGAGATGTCTCCCAAGACTGATTTGGAAAGGGCTCGCATGTCATCAATACCCTACGCATCTGCGGTAGGATCTATTATGTATGCGATGTTGTGTACCAGACCAGGTGTAGCATACGCATTGAGCGTTGTAAGCCGGTATCAGTCGAACCCAGGGGAGAAACACTTGATAGCAGTAAAGAACATTCTCAAGTACCTAAGAAGGACTAAGGAGATGTTCTTGGTGTATGGCGGAAAAGACCTCCAGATCGAGGCCTTTGCTGACTCCAGCTTCCAGAGTGACAGGGATGACTCCAAGTCCATGTCGGGTTATGTCTTTACCCTCAATGGAGGGGCGGTTTGCTGGAAGAGTTCCAAGCAGGAAACCGTTGCTGACTCAACTATGGAAGCGGAGTACATAGCTGCTTGCGATGCCGCAAAGGAAGCTATCTGGATGAAGAAGTTCCTCACGGAGCTTTAGGTGGTTCCTACCAGTGTTGATCCAATACCGCTGTATTGTAACAACAACGGCGCTATAGCTTTAGCGAAGGAACCCAGGTCCCATCAGAAGTCCAGGCACATTTTGAGGCGGTACCACCTGATCAGGGAGATCGTAGATCGCCGGGAGATCGAGGTGAAGAGAGTAAATACAGAAGATAACACTGCTGATCCACTCACAAAGGCCTCACCCCAGACTCAGTTCGAGCGGCTGATTGAGATGATAGGTCTACGATACGCCAGTTCATGGCCTTAGTGCAAGTGGGAGATTGTTAGTGTATATGCTCTAGAGGCCATTACTGTATCATACTAGCTTGTATATTACTTAATGGAAGCTTGGGATATTCACAGTTGTATAGACAATCTTGCTCAAAATGATAGTATGCTACTTGGTTTGTTTCTACTTCAATATGTGCATGTATTTCTTTTAGCATATCGCTTATACATATTAGTAGAGCCCTTAGGATCTTTGCTTGATTACCAGCGTTGTGATGGCAGTCACACTCGTGGGGGCTGAGTAATCCACAAGCACATCCTTATACAGGTCCCTAGTCGTAGGACTATCAAGACAGGGCATCGATACTCCGGAGTAGACCAGCGTATGCGCTTCTCATCCCAGCAGGGGAGATGGTCTGTCCCACAGCCATCAGTACGTCATACTGGAGATAGTATGCGGGTGCTCATTGGGTTACGAGTACACTGGACAGGACTCGTCGGGAACTGTTGGTTGGTACTATACCTATCGTCAGTTATCAGTTCCCAGGTGACATGAGTACAGCTTAGTCCGCTGACTTGACACTGTCACTTCGCCTCGAGTGTGTTCCCACTGTACTTTGATTACTACCCTACCACGGCTCAAAGGAGTCGTGCAAACAGGTAGTAGTTGGGTGCAGTCCCGAAGCACTTGGAGGCAGTGACGGTTAGACAGGATTCGTCTCTCCCGGTATTGGGGGTTGACATCGCGCTGTGTCTAGGAGAGCCATTACACGAGTAGTCCCTGGCCAGGGCAAGCGAGATATACTGGTAGGTTTCCAGTGTTATCTCAGGGTGTTCTGGGCTTCACTCCGACACGACTTGTACCGCTATTAGGGGACTGACGTTTACCGCCCCCTAGGCCCGCCATGCGATGTATCAGACGAACAGACCGGACTGTACGGAGATTGTCATATTCAGGCTCAGTAGGAGTTCAGATGGGTTTCGCCTCGTCAGTCTTCTTGTCGGCATCTACCTGGGGACCGTTACGCACAGCTAGTGCCGCTTGCGGACTGTGGTTAAACCCACTGCCAGCGTAGTGTCGAGTCTTTAGAGTCCTACACAGAAATCTATTCGCCTTTAGGCAAAAGAGTAGAGGTCGCATGGTTTTGCGACAGGTCGCATGGTTTTGCGACAGGGTTCGGTCACATCCGTGCACTTGTGCACGTACAGTGTCCGGACAGTTAACACTAGCGGGCTTTGGTTTAAGCCAGATCCTAGTGTACGTTTTGGGATTGGTTTTATCTCGTTTGTATTCGTGTTCCTCGGAACGCGGATGCGGGTGTGTATGCACAGTTGACAGAGAGACAGAGGCAGAGTATTCTCATTGGGGTTGTTGACTGTTGACTGTTGACAGTTGACTGTGGACCGTTGACTTTTGCTTAACCCTAATGGGAATAAGAAATATGATTAGCAATAATATTAATTAAGTATTATAGTGACATGGTTGTAAAGGGGTTGACTTTGTTGACTTGTTGCTTTGTTGACCGGTTGACTAGGTTGGACTAGTTGACCATCATCATTACAATGGTTGTCATTTTCATGCAAAGACTTTTGCTTGCTTGTTGTGGTTTGCAAAATGAGTGCATGAAAATGATATTGCCTTTGATATGATATGAACCATCACATAATACTTGATTATCATTATGGCTCATGATGCTTTTGGATTATGAGAGGGTGAATGAGAAAATGGAGTCTCATTCTTTGATTTGCTTTCTCTCTCTTGAGCTCTCTCATTCTCTTGCTCTCACCCTCTTCCTCTTTCTCTCTCTCTAGTCTATGGTTCACTTGTCTCATGTGTTGAGAAGCAAGAACCATAGAGAAAAATCCCAACACACTCTCCTCTACTCACTCTAGTTCACAAGGTTTAGCAAACCAAGTGAACTAGTTTCTTCAAAGTTCGAAGAAGAAGCTAAAGGTAGAAGCTTTCGGGTAGATCGATCTTCGGCGCAAGGAGACGACGGGGTGAAGCCGATCCGTACACCATCAAGGGTTGAAGACGAAGGAGTTCAAGAAAGAAAGGTATAACCCCCTAACCGAGTAGTTAACAACTCCTAGTTAGGTTGTTAGATAGATAGTTTAACAAAGATCCGCATTTGAGTCCATGTTACCACCCTCTTGAAAATCGTTTTTCACCACTTCCGCAACCCCGTAAGTACCGGGGAAGGGTAGCATGGACTTACAGAAATGTAAGCATATCAGTATATCATGCAATATGGAATAGTAATATGCATATATCAAGGGAAAACTACTCTTTCAAATGAATCCAGTTTTAAAACATATCTTGCGGTTCCCAAATCTCCAAAATCAAGCCAGAATCATCTATGTATGTGCAAATAGGTATGTATGCAAGTATGAGTGTACAATACGCATGTGTGCCAATAGGGATGTACAGGTAGGTATATATGCAAGTATGAATGTACAATACGCATGTGTGCCCATATGGATGTATAAGTAGGTATATACGCAAGTATGAATGTACAATACGCATGTATGCCAATATGGATGTACAAGTAGGTATATACGCAAGTATGAATGCACAATACACATGTGTGCCAATATGGATGTACAAGTAGGTATATACTCAAGTATGAATATACAATACGCATGTGTGCCAATATGGATGTACAAGTAGGTATATACGCAAGTATGAATGTACAATACGCATGTGTACCAATATGGATGTACAAGTAGGTATATACGCAAGTATGAATGTACAATACGCATGTGTGCCAATATGGATGCAAGTAAGTATATACGTAAGTATGAATGTATAATACGCATGTGTGGCAATATGGATGTACAAGTAGGTATATACGCAAGTATGAATGTACAATACATATGTGTGCCAATATGGATGCAAGGGGGCATATCCTGATGCAACAGTCCTACTGTGTAGTGACATGACAGTTATCGATCATGAAGTGTGTGAGCCGGCAAGCAGGTGTACGTGGAACATACACATCATTGATAATGGTGCTGGTGTCCTGACAGCATGGGTTTAATATAACAATAAACACATTTAAACATGCAATGCGATGCGAATAGCAAGAATATGCGGAAAATGAATAATAAACACAACAGTGAAGAATCTACATCAATATATAAATATTGCCATTTGAAATAACACGAATCGTGGTGTTTAGAAAAAATAAGGGCTACGGTGTTTTTAAGAAAAGATGCGTCTTTTGAAATATCCGTAGAATTCCTTAGCCTGTCTTTTAAAATACTCACGATTCGTTAGTTTTGAAATAGGTATGACTCGGGTCTAATCTAACATCTACTAAGTACTACAGAACTCAACGAACAGTCTAACCGAAAAGGTAAGGGAAACCACCCAAATCTGAGTCGAAATATATATAAATATAATAGTCGGTGATCCTGCCTCAATAGTATCACATACGATATAATATACAATATGACATCCTCGAGTCAAGAGTGCGGATCTATCATCAATATATAGCTCGTACGTAATTCCGTCGTACGGCATCTCAAATCTGGGTACGGGTCGAATCTCACATTTTATCTCATCAATTATCTGGTATCCTTATCATCATATCTCATGAACTGGGGTACTGATCTAAGTCTAGTACAAGTTGATACCATCTATAAATATATGTGTGCGTGTATGAAAACGCACACCTAAAGGCCCGCTGAAAGCTCATGTCGTATCTCCTAATACGAATCACATCATATCACCGATCTCGTGGCACCATGCCCAAACTCATCGACTCATCTCCAAATATCATCCACTATCCTCACCATCCAAGTGTAGGTATACGTGTATATATATATATACACAGTCCCATACCTAAGTGTGTGTGTGTATATATATTTATCCCTATATACACATAAGTATAACAAATACGCACAAGTATAACATGTAAGCATGTGTGTGCGTGTGAGTGTAAACATATTCTAGGGTTCGCGACTAAGAAGCTATACTAGTTCACTTCTAACAACCCTATTCTAACCATGAACACAAATCATATCTTAATAATCATCCATGTAAGATAAACACATATATTTAACCATATATATATATAAAGCTATACTACGAACTGTGGGGGTGCTATACGCCATCCACCCGACTTCCCCCCGTAGATATAATCTACTCACCTGATCTTGCTTGCCGATGTCGATGCCGCCATCATCTTCTTCATCGTCTCGAATCATCATGGGGGTACCTACATGTCACACGTATCGCATCGCATTAAATCCAAATCGAAACCAAAACGACGCGCGGAACTCGCATAGGTCAAAACCTATGGTCTACTCCCGCAAATCAACCCGATGTCACTCGATATAGACGTACAAACGTCACGTGATCGAGATAAAGCACAAATATAAAAATTCAGAATTTAAAATACCCAAAACCATATCTCGAATCAAAACAGCAACTCAAAGAAGTGGTCCCAGATTTTGTATAAGGTGAAAACAATGTGAGCAAACAACACTAGGGTGATATATAAGATGTATATGACCTACTGAAGCAACCTGGGCACCTACCCTCACCAAGTGGCCTAGCCCCTCGCCCTCAAATCCGAGCTTGCCAGTACCGGGGACTCCTCTGGGGTTCGTGCTCTCAGGGTGTCTTCCTAGGGTCAATTCTAAGCTCCTGCAGTTGTTTGCTAGTCTCGTAATCAACCCAGGTCATCCCAGATTTCCCTGCACACTCAAATACCTCACAAACCGACATGAAAAGTTCTGTTTTTCCGTATTTTGGGTTTTCAGTTGGATTGGTCTGGGTTTCTATCAATTGGGAGGGGTTTAAGGTCACTACAAGAGTTCAATTTCACCAACATAACTCAAATAAACCTTTAACCTCTCTAGAAATCTCCAAAGTTCACCAAATCGCACCAAATCACAACTAAACACTTAAATGGTTTAAAGTGAAGGAAAAACTACGCTAAGTGTGAAGGGGTTACCTCATTTTCTACTCATGAATCCTATACAGCGCCAAAATGCAAACTTTCTTGGTCCAATATGTAGCTTGTGAGCTTGTGTGCAATTTTTGTGAAGTGGGGATGAGGTTTTGGTATTGTTTTGATGGAGTTTTGGGGTTTTGAAGTGGAGGTGGAGGAGGGTGCTGCCATGAGAGGAAGGAGAAGAGGAAAGATGAAGATGAAGAAGTGAGAAGCAATGGCCCATCTCTATGGTTGACCCCTCACCCTCTCTCTCTCTCTCGCCCATCCCTCTTGTCATCATTGTGTCTCCTTTTGACTTTTCTTTTTCTTTTCTTTTCTTCTCTCAAATAAAACAACAACCATGATATAAAACATGAAGAAAAGCCATGATAAAAATGTAACAAGTGTAAAAATGACATGATGCATGTCATATGCACAAAACAAGCTTAATGCGCGATTAGCGATATTTAATCGCGATGATCACTAAAACTGAATATAATAAATCATAAAAATTCATAATTTGCATAAAACACCCTCTTTTTAGTCATTTCCATAATTTTTCCAAATTTTATTTTCCAATTTATCGGTATTTAATTATACCGCCCTATTAAAATATTCAATATAATATTATTTAATTATAAAAATTACCAAAAATAATATTTTATTTTTTTGAAATGTTACAATCTTCCCCCCTTATAGAAATTCGGTCCCCGAATTTAAATTTAAATTCCTCAAATACTAAAACATTTCAGTAAAAAGTCCAAGTCGTCGGGGTTCCGAAATCATCAATACATAAAACGCATCATAACGCAATGCATGCGCATGAACAATAAGCAGATAACTCAAAATCAAAACTCCGTCAAGTATCTCGCAAGTATCGGAGTCATGGTGAAGACACAAATGTCAAATCCAATACGAAAACAAATATGATATAAATCAGAACTATACATGTAAACATCAAATTATACATGTAGATATCTGAAGGAAATGCATGTCAAACCTTTTTAAGTCGCTGTGCGATGCGCATAACACTGCACAGTGGCGGACGTCTATTGTAAGAAAATAACCATATATATATATATATATATATATATATATATATATATATATATATATATATCTTTTGTTTAATATGTACGTTCCGCTTTGAAACAATTTAGAAGGGTTTCCTTGTTTTAAACGTTTCGTGTCATATTAGACACGTAGGTAAATACTGAGACTATAGCTCCCTTTTTGGAAATCCCTTCGATAACTATCAATGCATACAAAATATATCCTGGTACTGTCCTCTAACTAGTCCTGCTCAGTACGTAAACAAATAGCAAATATCATAAAAATGTACTGCTCCATAAGAAATCAATCCTAAAATGTGCATATGAATGCTACGTGCGTCTGGTGCGAACGGAAATAAAAATCCATATATGTGCCATATATGTGCACAGAAACAAAATCTAAGTGCAACGGGTGTGCACGAAACACCTGTCAGAGACAACGTGTGTGCCTGACAGCAAAATTAGGTGCATCTGATATGCACGAAGAATCTCGATTTAGTGCATCTGGCGTGCACCAAAATCGCATCTCAGAACATGCGCCCAACATGCATGAAAATCCAAATCAGGTGCATCCATCATGCACGAATAAAATCTAAATCATGTGCATCCTACATGCACGAAATCACGAAATCCAATATCAAACGCCGGACATGTACAAAATCCAATCCAAGCGCGTCAAGTATGCGCAAGAATCCAAATAAAATGCACAAAGTGCACGAAATCAACATCAATATCAAAATCGAAATCGACGATATACAATAAAGCTCAATCCAAAACAGGTATACCGCGGTATAAAATCTCGCAGCCATGTGCATCAGCGTGCACAAATCAAATCAAAACACTAAAAGTGCATGAAACTATGCCGAAAGCACAAGTCAAATCATATGCATATCATATGCATGAAATCAAAATCAATCTCTCGAATGACATCAAATCGAAGTCAGGTGCAACTGTGGTGCACAAATACGTATCAATGCACTGCAAGCATATATGAACTATACCGAGTGCAAAAACCAAATTGTGTGCGTACCATATGCACAAAATCAACCCCACTGTATGAAATCTATGAAATCATAAACATGTGCGGCCAAGGCACAAAAACGATATTAAGTGCAATAACTGTGCACAAATCATAAATCAACACAACGGTGTATAAAGCATATCTCAAGGGTAATAACTATGCACAAAATATGAATACCCAGTAGGTGCAACCATGGTGCACGAAAACAAATATCATGAAACTCGGTCATCAAGAATAAATCATGCGAATAGATCGCCCAAAATACCGAAATCCAAGGTGAAGGATACGTGATAATCGAATCACCAAATCACAATTCATAAATACCGTCGTCGATATTTCCTCCTTCAAAGTCGAGAAGGTGTCGGTGCATCCAATGCTAGAAGAGCAAGATATCTACTTGCGTCATGCTCATGGTCTGACACCTGGTGCTTTTAGGCTCTTGTCTCTCACTGTGCATTGCTAGATATATAGCTCCTCGGCTCAACGGCCCAATATGGAATGACGACGGAAACAGTCCCGCTCTGGCACATCCTCTATAAATCTCTGGCCAACTATCTCGTCGACGGTGCCGAACTATGGGCTGCTTGGTGTGCGCAATATGACCGCTCCTGGGTCCAAGTCTTCTCGTATAGTATTCCAGAAAGTTCCTATCGAGGTCTCTCTCAAATCTCGTTTCTGTCGAACTGCTCGGAAGCCATCATCATTTACTAAATCAATTCCTTGTTCCGGAACGACTGCATACTCATCGCGACTCCTTCTGGAAGATATATCCATATACAACGCCTCTGCATGCGTGTCACATCTCTGATGTCGGCGGAGTGGAACTCATCAAGATCTCGTAAGAACCTCTTACTCCACTTTTCTATGTTGTCGACTGCTTCGGGCTAGTCTCATCGTGGCTGCATAGACTGCGCTCCAACGGTTATAGGCGTATTTGGAGTCTCCCAAGCAATGCATCCCATCACATGATATCTGAAAGATGTCGAACCTTTCGATCGATTCGTCAAGGTTCCATAATTCCCCCAAGAGCTAAACATCTTGGGTACAGTTTAATAGTACTCCAGTACATGACACAGCACCGGTGGACCAACCGTAGAAGGGCAAACCCAAGCCTCACAAATGGCACCGCTGAACTGCCGCAAACCATAAGGTTCAAAGGCGTTCCATGGTCATTACGTCTGTAAGTGCACGGCAGCGCCCCGGCCGTCTGAACGAGGCCAAAATGCGGAAACGAAACATTTCTTTAAACTTTAAAACCGGCGCCACCGCGTACTAAAAACCCGGATCGGGCCATTAACCTAATGCTAGCAAGCTAGAGAATGGGTAGAAAGCTATACCGAGCGATCCGTGTCCTTCGATCTTCGGCCTCCATCCCGATCTCCTCGTGGAATCTCCGGTCTTCATCTCCTCATCGGAAAGGGCACCACATCGCCGGGTTCTTTTACGGGCTCCCACCTCTGGACCGAGGCAACTCGGGTACGAAGTTGGCGAATCGACGTGTCCAAGAATGCTGTGTAAGTGCACGGCGGTGCCCCGGCCGTCAAACCGACGCCGGAAGGCGGAAACGAAACTTTTCTAAAAACTAGAAACCGGCACCACCGCGCACAAAATTCCCGGATCGGGCCATTAACCTACTCCTAGAAAATACGAGAAAAGGGTAGGGAGCAATCCGTGTCCCTCGGTCTTCGGCCTCCACTCCGATCTCCTCGCGGAATCTCCGGTCTTCAGCTCCTCGTCGGAACGGGCACCACATCGCCAGGTTCTTTTACGGGCTCCCACCTCTGGACCGAGGCAACTCGGGCACGTAGTTGGCGAGCCGACGTGTCCAAGAAATGCTGTAGGCTAGTGTAGAAAGGTTTGTCTCATGGGGTTGTGAAGTTGCCATGGTGATGAAATGGAGAAGAGATGAGCTTTGGAGAGGGGTTTGGAATTTTTGCAACAAGCAAAGAATGAGATAATTTTTCCCACACCACAAAAATGAATCTATCTTCTCACAAAGAAGTGGCCGTCCCCTCTAGGGATGGTGTAGGGAAAAAGGGACTATCAAAATGCAAGAAAGAATATGAGAAGAAAATGGTCACACCATTTCTAATCTAATCTAATCAAAATCCATCACCATTAATGCAAAACAAGTGATGGAAAAAGAATCTCATGATGATATATCTATCATTATCCACAAATCATAAATAACACCTCCACAAAAGATAATTTGCACACATGCAAATAACCCCTCCATTATAAAAGTCCGGCCGTGAAGGAACAAAGGAAAACTGGCCGAAACGGAATGCAAACTGGCAACTTCAAAAAACTGATCCCGTAATAAATTACAGGAAAAACCCCGCGACTGTATATACATACCCGCATTTGTATTCCCACTGAATACAAATGCAAAGAGACAAAATCTATACTGTACAATACTAGGATCCGGCTTAATCCAAAGCCCGCTAGTATAATCCGTCCGATCATGATCCGTGCAATACCGCACGTATCTGATCGAACCCTGCCATATCTCCATACGGCCTCTATAGCGTTTCGCCCGAAACTTGAGAAAACGGTCTGTGGGGGACTCTAAAGACTCGTCAATATTTTGGCTGTGGATTTAACCACTAGCACGTCAGAGGTATTAGCCATACGTGACGGGCTACCAGGTATTGACCAAAAGGGACGTCGATGAGCGAACTCATCCTGACACCCTACTGAGCCTGTCAATGACAATATCCGTATAGTTCGGTCCGTTCGTCTATGAGCATCGCATGGCGGGCCTAGGGGGTTGGTAAAAGTCAGACCCCCAAAAGCGGTACAAGTCGTGTCGGAGTGTAGCCCAGAACACTCTGAGATACTACTGGAATACCTACCAGTAAATCTCCTTCCTTGGCCAAGGACTTCGTGTAATGGCTCTCCTAGACACAGCGCGACCTCACCCTCAATACCGGGAGAGACGAACCCCTGCAGATCTGCTCACTGCCTCCATGTGGCTCGGGACTGTACCCAACTAAAACCTGTTTGCACAACTCCTTTGAGCGTGGTAGGGTAGTAATCAAAGCACAGTAGGAACTCACACGAGACAAATGACGATCTCAGGTCGATGAACTAACCTGTACATATGTCACCAGGGATCTGCTATCTGACGTCAGGTATAAGACCAACTAGCATGTTCTCGGCGAGTCCTGTCCGGTGTACTCATAACCCAATGAGCGCCTGTATACATCATAGGTGAACCAACTGACACCAGTGGCTTGTGAGACCGGCCACCGCCCCTCGTCAGGGTCTCGACTGTATATACTAGTCTACTCTGAAGTATCGATGCCATGTTTCGAAACTCCCACGACTAGGGACCTTTTAAGGATGTGCTTATAGACCCCAACTCCTACGTATACGATCGTCCTCATACTGCTGGCAGTCAAGCAAGAATTCTAGGGGCTCTATCAACGTGTAATAGCGACCTGTAAATCACCTAAAACAGTACACGATGATAAAGATAAACCAGATAGCATACTATCATCTTGAGTAAGACTGTCCTACCGGTATAGGTCCTCCCTCAATCTTTGCAATCACGTGCCTGTGATCCAATAATTGACTCTGAGGGCACTATCTCCAACAATCTCCCACTAGCACTCAAGGCTAATTATTGCGATGTCGTATACTCACAGCCCGTGTGATACCGAACACCCAACTCCTCTACTAGTCAGTCCCACGAAGCTCGTTTGCGAAACTATTGCGTTCGAGGAATAGCCTTAGTGAGTGGATCCGCTGTGATGTTTCTTTCTATGTCTCTCCTTATCTCAAGTTCGCGGAGAAACCCATCTCCCGAAATGAGTAATACCTGTCTTAGAATATATCTGGATGTCTGATGGGACCTAGTTCATAAATGAACTCCAAATCCAAACTTCTTAGACTGTATCGTCAAATGAACTTAATCAGTATCCTGCGCAATGCCTCCCTCAGCATCCGCCTAGACCACCTGTCCAAAATACTGCCCCTCTTCAGAGGGAGAACTATAACTCTGACAGTCACTCTGTCATCCAGGTCACCTTAGAAGCCTGGAATGATAATTGTCTCCCAAAGGAGGATGCTGTTATCATATCCCTAGAACATTCATTTATGTTCTAAAACTTCTTCCGAATGTTTCTCCAGGATTGGATCAATATCAACTTATTGCATCTCGTGCAAAAACAACATCTGGTGTGGTACTTGACATCTCATGATCAACTCAGTTGCCTAAGCAAGTGATCTGGCAATCATGCACAGCCCTCTCCTCTTTAGTCTGTGAGACTCCTTTAGAGAGGGTGACTCCATCACCTGCAGGTATACTACCGTGCCAGGAGTCGTCCATTCTAAAACACCTTTAGAATATTGTCTAAGTACCCAGATTGGGACACTTCCCAAATCTAGATCTAAAACCATAGATCTAGTAACCAGAATGTCTCATATAAAATCCAATTCCTTATGTAGAGAAACCACTGTGTGACAACCAAAGTACAACCGATCGTAGTATAGGAATTTCACTTCCTACTCTGTGTATGTCATGCAAATACCAGGACATCACACCCTACTACCTTCTTAACAGATCCATCCCCTATTCTGATGAAGTCAAACCTATGACTGTCACATCAGAAATAGATGATCTATCTCCGCTATATCTGCTTTAGTCTATAAATAGACATAAGCCACTTGTCCACTATGCTTCCGTTGCTCCTACTGACTATGACAACCCTCTGGCAGAGTCATATACACGTGCACTTCTAAAGCTAGTTTAGAACGATGCTATACTCATCCTTCTGCCGGGTCTCACAGTCTGGAATAATAGTAATGGCAAGTCTGGGTAAACAAGAACCTCCCTGCCACCGTCCTTGAGCATACCGAAGTACCTCTCGAGCGCCTGAGGTTACCCACCATATCTGCGGAGTGGCCAATGGAATGTCAAACCAGGTTGAATCTTTAGGTTCTTATTAAATTTTCAGTAATCGTCTGCGGTTCTGGAATCACTTCCAGTTCTACCATACTCCCACTACTGTTTTCTGAAAAAATCCATTTTTATTAAAACTGTGGCGAGTCAAGAACAATATCACTATTGATCTTCCAGATGGTAGAAAGTCAACCCTCGTCATAGCCTGGGTCAACCCACAAACAGCCATTACAGAAACATGCCTTGAGTTATCCGGAGTCTGGTTTTAAGCATAAACCGGACAACTCCCCTACCTTAAAAATGTCAAGATATGAACTGTTCTATATCCAATACAGAAACAGAGGCACTGATTTAATTGAACCAGATTCAAATCATGCAGCTGTCTCCAGTGCATGTCAACTAAATGGAGAGAGGCCGATCAGTATTACTCAACTTAGGAGTGCTTCCAATTATGAGTAATCTGAAAGAGAAGCAAGTTCTCTTAATCATTACTTTCAACTGAATACCATACACAAGTATCTACATCTTCGATCACCTTGAAGAATCCCGATACTTGCAATACCTGGTTCTCTACTTTACTCTTATACCTATAACTTCTCAAAACTTGGACCCTGTGTTTCTACAAAACACTTGTCTAAAAACTAGAGAAGTCATAAGTAAATCGAATATAGTACGAGGACCAACCCCTCTGTCCTAATGGACACTGGACAATATACAATACTCTGTACAAGTCCCCTGAGTCTAATGACTCATTCACTGTGTGTCGTAGGTTGAAAACTGTACCTATGGTTAAGAAGAATTACACCGCTGTTTAATGCTCCTTACCTAACCATCCACTAATATAGGTAAATGTCATAGACATAATTTCAAAAAGGTATATCTCACTCTATAAAAATAGACATACAGATATATCAATTTGAAATTTGTGTATAACAACGGATATTCAAAACCAAATATTTGTCGTCCGGCAAACAGCCCAGGCGATTTCCTCAAATATCACCAATTACAACGAATTCCGATATATTGAGGATGATCACCTAATTCCCAATAACTTACTCCCACTCATCATCTGTAAAACCATACAGATGTGAGAATCAAACCTGGTAAATACATACCCTGGAGCAAGTGTCTAATTAGAAAATCAGTTTTCTTTTAACAGTACACAGTGAAACTGAAACATTGAAATGTTTCGTAGGGGTATCCGGGTATTCCTAGTAATGCCACTTCCATTATCAGATTCACAACTATAACCGTATATCTCATTGCCATCTCTCCAAATCCCTTTATATGTCTTTAGTCATTACCTTCTATACTCCGCTTTAGGCCAAATGATTTTCTTCCTTCCCTACCGTTCGGCACCAGCCTATGGTTTGGAAGTGTAAGTCGATGTACAACACCCCACGACTTGCGGGGAGGCGGAAATATGAAAAACGATCTTGTTCTTTGCTTAAACATCGACTAACCGCATGAATCGAAGCTAAACGATAACTAACATCAAACATAGAAGTTCTAAACTACTATGTAAAGGGATTATACCTGAAGAACCGTGTCCTTCGTCTTTACGAACTCCACCTCCTCCTCGGCCTTCTCCAAGTAGTAGACGATCCACCACGAGAGCTAAACTCCAAGCTTTGCCTCTAAACTTGAGGCAACTAGGTATCTTTAAGTGCTAATCAAAGTACCTAGATGAAATAGAGTATGGTTATGGATTAAGTAGTCTAACTAATCCTTGTACTCAACACATGAGAGGGGAGGATTAAGGTTTGAAGAGAGAGAGCTTGAGGAGAGAGAAGATGAACATAATAATGAGAAGAGAAAATGAGTTATCATAATATATATCAAGCATTTTATTTTATCAAGAAAAGAAAAGAAAATGATTTACAACCATGCTTGATAAATATCTTGTGGTGATTCATCTCCATGAGTCATTAAGCAATTATGAAGCATTAATAACATGGATGAATCATCCATATGACTCACTAATCTCATTCAATGTATATGCCACCTAAACCTCCTTAGTCACCATCTTCTAGAAGCTTCTCGCGCAATTACGAGAACGCCCCTCCTATCCGTGAAAACACGGAAAAACTTTAGACTGTATAAATCCAATAACCGGATACTAGTAACTGGCTTAAACCAAAGCCGACTAGTAAAAACTGTCCGAAAGTCGTACGTGCGAAAACACACGTATGCGTCCGAACCCTTGTCGTAAAACCATACGACCTCTATATCGTTTCGCCTGGAGTAGGGAAACCCTCTGCGTGGGACTCTAGAGACTCGACTACTACGCTGGCAGTGGGTTTAACCACAGACCGCAAGCGGCACTAGCTGTACGTAACGGTCCCCAGGTAGATGTCGATAAGAAGGCCGATGAGGAAACCCATCCGAACTCCTACTGAGTCTGATGTGACAATCTCCGTACAGTCCGGTCCGTTCGTCTAAGACTATCGCATATCGGGCCTAGGGGGGCGGCAAGCGTCAGTCCCCTAATAGCTGTATAAGTCGTGTCGGAGCGAAGCCTATTACACCCTGAGAAACTACTGGAACCTACCAGCAAATCTCACTTGCCCTGGCCAGGGACTTTGCGTAATGGATCTCTGACACAGCGTGATATCAACCCCCAATACCGGGAGAGACGAATCCTGTCTAACCGCCACTGCCTCCAAGTGCTCGGGACTGCACCCAACTGCTACCTGTTTGCACGACTCCTTTGAGCCGTGGTAGGGTAGCAATCTAAGAACAGTGGGACACACTCGAGGCGAAGTAGCAGTGTCAAGTCTGCGGACTATGCTGTACTTATGTCACCTGGGAACTGTTCACTGACGACTGGTATAAAACCAACCAACAGTTCCCTGTGAGTCCTGTCTGGTGTACCCGTAACCTAACGAGCACCTGCATACTATCTCCAGTACGACGTACTGACGGCTGTGGGACAGACCATCTCCCAAACTGGGATGAGAAGCGTACACACTAGTCTACTCCGGAGTATCGATGCCCTGTCTCGATAATCCAACGACTAGGGACCTGAATAAGGATGTGCTTGTAGACTACCCAGCCCCCACTAGTGTGACTGCCATCACAACGCTGGTAGTCAAGCAAGATCCTAAGAGCTCTATCAACACGTATACTCACATATTAAGATAGAAAAACCAAGTAGCATACTACCATGTTTAGCAAGACTGTTATATACATGTGAATATCCCAAGCTTCCATTAAGTAATATACAAACTAGTATGATACAATAATGGCCCCTAGGGCATATACACTAACAATCTCCCACTTGCACTAGGGCCGTGTACCGGCATATCGAAGACCGATGATCTCGAGTAGCCTCTCGAACTGAATCTGAGGTAGGGCCTTCGTGAATGGATTAGCAATGTTCTCTTCAGAAGCAACTCTCCGAACCTCGATCTCCCGACGATCAATGATCTCCCTGATCAGGTGATACCGCCTTAAGATGTGTCTGGACTTCTGATGGGACCTTGGTTCCTTCGCTAAAGCTATAGCTCCGTTGTTGTCGCAATACAGAGGTATTAGATCAACTATGGTAGGAACCACCTGAAGTTCTGTTAGGAACTTCTTCATCCAGACTGCTTCTTTTGCGGCATCGCAAGCAGCTATATACTCCGCTTCCATCGTCGAGTCAGCAACGGTGTCCTGCTTGGAGCTCTTCCAGCACACCGCCCCTCCATTGAGGGTAAAGACATAACCCGACATGGACTTGGAATCGTCCTTATCACTCTGGAAGCCGGAATCAGCAAAGGCCTCCAACCTGAGGTCTTTTCCACCGTAAACCAAGAACATCTCCTTAGTCCTTCTTAGGTACTTGAGAATGTTCTTTACTGCTGTCCAGTGCTTCTCCCCTGGGTTTGACTGATACCGGCTTACCACACTCAGTGCATAAGCTACATCTGGTCTGGTGCACAACATCGCATACATTATAGAGCCTACCACAGAAGCGTAGGGTATAATAGACATGCATTCCCTTTCCAAATCAGTCTTGGGAGACATCTCTTTGGAGAGGGTGATTCCGTGACAAGCCGGTAGATTACCGCGCTTAGAATCTTCCATACTGAATCTTTTCAGTACAGTGTCGATATACCTGGACTGCGAAAGTCCCAACATCCTCTTGGATCTATCACGATAGATCCGGATCCCCAGAATGTAAGAGGCATCACCCAGGTCTTTCATGGAGAACCTGTGTGACAAGAATCCTTTGACAGATTGTAGCATAGGAATGTCATTTCCTATCAATAGAATGTCATCCACGTACAAGACGAGGAATACGACACTTCTGGCTACAACTTTACTATATATGCACGGTTCATCTGGATTTTTGATAAAGTCATTTTCTTTGACTGTCTCATCAAAACAGATGTTCCAACTCCGCGATGCCTGCTTTAGTCCATAAATGGACTTAAGCAGCTTGCATACTTTCCCGCTGCTCCCACTCTGATTGAAACCCTCTGGCTGATCCATATAGACGCACTCTTCTAAATTTCCATTCAGAAAAGCCGTCTTTACGTCCATCTGCCAGATTTCATAATCATGGAAGGCAGCAATAGCAAGAAGGACCCGAATGGATTTGAGCATAGCCACTGGAGAAAACGTTTCGTCATAGTCCAAACCAGGTCTTTGACGAAAACCCTTTGCAACAAGTCTAGCCTTATAGGTTTCCACCTGTCCATCTACACCAATCTTTTTCTTGAAGATCCATTTGCATCCTATGGGTTTTACCCCATCTGGAGCAAAGTCCAAAGTCCATACTTTGTTGGTGTACATGGACTCCATTTCGGTCCGCATTGCATCTAGCCATCGTACCGAGTCGCCGCTCTGGATGGCCTGCTGAAAGTCAGTAGGTTCATCATCATCTATGATGCAATCCTCTCTATCCCCATCTATGAGAAAACCGTAGTATCTCTCAGGCGGATGAGACGGCCTACTACTCCTACGGAGGGGTGCGGGAATGTCCTGTTCTTCTTGAACTACTGGTTCTACCAAACTTTCAGTATTAGTTTGTGGTTCTGGAATTTCTTCCAGTTCTATTTCGCTCCCACTTGATTCCTTTTCTAAAAATTGATGTTCTAGAAAATGGGCATTAGGAGAAACAAATACCTTTTGTTCCTCTGCGTAATAGAATAGATATCCCCTGGAGTTCTTTGGATATCCCACAAACTTACACTTTACTGATCGTGCCTCGAGCTTGTCCACATGCTGCTTTTTAACAAAAGCTGGACATCCCCAAATCTTTATATACTGTAGATGGGGTTTCTTCCCGCTCCACATCTGATATGGAGTGGTAGGCACAGTCTTGGTAGGAACCATGTTCAAAAGATATGCCGCTGATTCTAGCGCATAACCCCAGAAAGATCGCGGTAACTCAGCATTACTCATCATGGATCGTACCATATCCAATAGGGTTCGATTCCGTCTCTCCGATACACCATTATGCTGTGGAGTGTATGGAGGAGTAAGCTGAGAGAGAATTCCTTTCTCTTTTAGGTAACCTAGGAACTCGGCACTTCAGTATTCACCACCTCGATCAGATCTAAGTGTCTTGATACTTTTGCCGGTTTGGTTTTCTACTTCATTCTTATACTCTTGGAATTTCTCAAAAGCCTCGGATTTATGTTTCATCAGATAAATGAATCCGTATCTTGAGTAATCATCCGTGAAAGTAATGAAATAGGAAAAACCACCTCTTGCATGTGTAGACATTGGACCACATACATCGCTGTGTATGAGTCCTAAAAGCTCGCTCGCTCTTACTCCATGTCCAGTAAATGGAGTCTTTGTCATCTTTCCTTTGAGACAAGATTGAAAAGTGTCATAAGTTTGATATTCGAACGAGTCCAAATATCCTTCTCTATGCAACTTAGTCAACCTTCTCTCATTGATGTGACCCAGTCTACAATGCCATAAGAAAGCTTTATTTAAATCTGGAGACTTTCTTTTTAGTGTGTTCTGGACATTGAAAATTTGGAGTTGGTTTAAAACATATATACCGTTATTTAGTGTACCGGACCCAATCAAACCATGATTAAGGTGGATGTTAACAACATCTCTTACAAACGTGAAATCATAACCTTTATTTGATAACAAGGAAACTGATATGATATTACACGTTAAGCTTGGTACAAAAAAACAGTTATGTAAAACCAAAATGTGTCCACTCGTCAATCCTAGGTGATAATCCCCGACGGACGCAGCTCCCACGCTAGCTCCGTTAGCAACCTTTAGGGTCATATCACCTTCCTTCAGCACTCTACGGTTTCTCAGTGCCTGCAATGAATTGCAAATATGAGATCCTGATCCGGTATCCAATACCCAGGAAGTAGAGTTAATTGACAGACAATTCTCAATTACAAACACACCTGAAGTCGAAGCCACAGCTTGCTTCGGTTCCTGGTTCTTGGCGTTCCACGCCTTGCAATCTTTCTTCCAGTGCCCTTTCCTGTGACAATGGAAGCACTCATCCTGGCCCACTACCGGTACCGCAAACTTTTTCTTTCCCTTCCCTCCCACCTTACTAACACCTCCTCTAGGTTTGGTGGCGGCCTTCTTCTTCCTTCCTTTGGCCTTAGCTTTGGACCCGGAAGAAGATGCACCGCCAACAAACATAGCGGGTGTTTCCCTTGTCTTCTGCAAGGTGCCCTCTGCACTCCTTAACATGTTCAGGAGTTCCGGAAGTTCAACTTCTTTTCTTTGAATGTTGAAGTTCAGGATAAACTGGGCGTAGGTGTGAGGAAGGGACTGGAGAATAAGGTCTGTATAGAGCTCATTATCCAAAGTCGTCCCAAGGTCTGCGAGCTCTTCTATATAGCCGATCATCTTTAGGACATGTTCTCCTACCGATGACCCGACAGCCAACCTCGCTCGAAACAAGTTCTTAGAGGTCTCGTATCTTGCTATACGAGATTGCTCTCCATAAAGTTCCTTTGTATGGAGAAATATGCCATCTAGTTCCATATCCTCGTGCCTCCTCTGATGTTCATTGTTCATCGAGGCAAGCACGATGCACTTGGCTTTCGCGCAATCGAAATCCCAGGTTTTGCGGATTTCCTTATCCGCATTACTGGATTTGGGACCAGGGACAGCAGGTGCCGTAGCGGTGAGGACGTACCCCAATTTGTCATAGGTCAAAGCCATTTTGACATTCCGCAGCCAATCTTTATAGTTTGGCCCTGTCACTATATTTTTCTCTAAAAGTAACTTAAGTCCAGTCATTTTCAGGGTCGCTGCAAATAGGAGAGAGAAGAAAACTCTTTAGCATGATGCTCTTGCAAGTTTAGAGTGGTTTTTAGTTTATCCAAACTGGATGGCTCCCACTGTTTCTCGAATCCTTCCTCAAACCATAAAAGAAGAATTAGCCAGGACTATTCTCACCGTACAATACTTACTTAACCGTTCAGCCAGGCTAGTGTCGATACTTCGAGGGAGGTTTTCCAACGCTTTCACGAAGTTCCTTAATTAAATAACCTCTTTTCTCTGGGGGCGTAACCCCGCTGACACCTTTCTTGACACCTACTTGGTTTATAGCATTGATCGTTAAGTGACGAATATCCTGATAAGTAGCATATACTCACAGTAGGATCGGGATCCAAATATCATTGTATGATAATGTTGAAGGAATCCTACCAACATTCATCAAACTCCAAATGGTATGCAACTCTTTGCAAATTTCAGTTTCTTTAGAAATTCCCGATATATATTTTTGCCCCATGCTCTTATGACCTTGGCGTTAGGTCAAAATGTCATAAGTCACATGTCAAGTTCTACCCATCATTATCTTGTCAATTTGAACCCATCCGTATATATCCTTGACGTTCGGCCAAAATGATAATACGACTGTCCCAAACTAACTCATCTATCTATGCAACAAATGAATACCCAGTAGCTACCAAACACTATGCCTTGGCGTTAGGTCAAAATACATAGCTTGAATACTACTGAATACCCAGATGAAATGACGGAGGGCTACGAATGGTTTTGGCGAAACCGTGAACGTAGTGAACTTGATATAACCGAAGGAACCTGATAGCTTTTAAAAGGAGTGGTTAAAGCTCCGTATTTAAAAATATCTGTTTTTTTTTTAAATTAACCGAGTGGTTTCTTTTAAATTGTTCCAACGATTAAACTTTTTGGTTTATTTTCTTTGCATTATAAATAATGCGTCCCATCATTAACCTATCATTGCAGAAAACAACGAAAATACAACGTTCTCTTATGCCATCCGCATTCGCCACGGGGTCCCGTCATCACCCGTTAGGTTACTTAACTAACGACAGAGCGGGGGCTGGGCTAGCGCGGGTGTAAAACATAAGTGACGTCTAAATAGCTATCATATATAGATATTTTACATTCGTCAGACGCAATAATAGGCATTCCAGATCACAGATGAACTTTATTGGATTTGCAAGTAATCCGTGTCTGTTTTGAGCCTTCAAAAAAAGACGGATTACACAGTTGTGATGAATAGCCATTACTCCACCCAAGACCCCAACGGGTACGGCAAACTACCCGCCCGGCAGTTTGTGCACCCCACCCAAGACCCCAACGGGTACGGCAAACTACCCGCCCGGCAGTTTGTGCACCCCACCTTGGGTCTGTCCTAGGAGCAAAAACAGTAAAATGAAATAATACAACGGTGGCTACAACCGCAACCTGGATGTGCCCCGCAAAATAATATTACAACAAATTACATTTACATCAAATGAATTAAATAATAACCCATCACTTAACCCCGGCTATACATCACAACAGTCCAACACAGTTCATATCCACAAACAGTAAAATCCATTACAGAAATGTGCAACCCCCTGCCAACCGACATACTAGCAGTTAGGGGAGGTTTACGAACACATTATACAAACACAGATATAATCGAACAAGCAAATACCATATAATTTCGATCAATTAAACACATTTAATTTTGCTCCAATACTTCTCTGTAAATCTGAAACCTGAGCAAAAATTAAAAATTCCAGAAAATACCAAATATCACAAAGAACCAACACAGGAAAATTGGGCTTGTGAATCGGCAACTCGGCGGCGGAATCGCGGCGGATCGGGGGGATTCGCCGCGGTTCCGTGGCGGTTTAGTCGATTCGTGAGCCCGGTTTTCTTCGGTGTTCTAATACTATCATTTTGGGCTTTCTGAACCTGCCTGAAAAATTTTTGGACTTCATTTAAAAATCGACAGAAACCATGATATCGGGGTTTTCCGGTTTTGGTTTTTTCCGTTCGAAATTCATACAATTTTGCAAGTGAGTTATTTATTGTTTAGCGAGGCTCTGATACCACTGTAAGTCTGTGTACAACACTCCACGGCTTGCGGGGAGGCGGAAATATGAAAAACGATCTTGTTCTTTGCTTAAACATCGACTAACCGCATGAATCGAAGCTAAACGATAACTAACATCAAACATAGAAGTTCTAAACTACTATGTAAAGGGATTATACCTAAAGAACCGTGTCCTTCGTCTTTACGAACTCCACCTCCTCCTCGGCCTTCTCCAAGTAGTAGACGATCCACCACGAGAGCTAAACTCCAAGCTTTGCCTCTAAACTTGAGGCAACTAGGTATCTTTAAGTGCTAATCAAAGTACCTAGATGAAATAGAGTATGGTTATGGATTAAGTAGTCTAACTAATCCTTGTACTCAACACATGAGAGGGGAGGATTAGGGTTTGAAGAGAGAGAGAGCTTGAGGAGAGAGAAGATGAACATAATAATGAGAAGAGAAAATGAGTTATCATAATATATATCAAGCATTTTATTTTATCAAGAAAAGAAAAGAAAATGATTTACAACCATGCTTGATAAATATCTTGTGGTGATTCATCTCCATGAGTCATTAAGCAATTATGAAGCATTAATGACATGGATGAATCATCCATATGACTCACTAATCTCATTCAATGTATATGCCACATAAACCTCCTTAGTCACCATCTTCTAGAAGCTTCTCGCGCAATTACGAGAACGCCCCTCCTATCCGTGAAAACACGGAAAAACTTTAGACTGTATAAATCCAATAACCGGATACTAGTAACTGGCTTAAACCAAAGCCGACTAGTAAAAACTGTCCGAAAGTCGTACGTGCGAAAACACACGTATGCGTCCGAACCCTTGTCGTAAAACCATACGACCTCTATATCGTTTCGCCTGGAGTAGGGAAACTCTCTGCGTGGGACTCTAGAGACTCGACTACTACGCTGGCAGTGGGTTTAACCACAGACCGCAAGCGGCACTAGCTGTACGTAACGGTCCCCAGGTAGATGTCGATAAGAAGGCCGATGAGGAAACCCATCCGAACTCCTACTGAGTCTGATGTGACAATCTTCGTACAGTCCGGTCCGTTCGTCTAAGACTATCGCATATCGGGCCTAGGGGGGCGGCAAGCGTCAGTCCCCTAATAGCTGTATAAGTCGTGTCGGAGCGAAGCCTATTACACCCTGAGAAACTACTGGAACCTACCAGCAAATCTCGCTTGCCCTGGCCAGGGACTTTGCGTAATGGCTCTCTGACACAGCGTGATATCAACCTCCAATACCGGGAGAGACGAATCCTGTCTAACCGCCACTGCCTCCATGTGCTCGGGACTGCACCCAACTGCTACCTGTTTGCACGACTCCTTTGAGCCGTGGTAGGGTAGCAATCTAAGAACAGTGGGACACACTCGAGGCGAAGTAGCAGTGTCAAGTCTGCGGACTATGCTGTACTTATGTCACCTGGGAACTGTTCACTGACGACTGGTATAAAACCAACCAACAGTTCCCTGTGAGTCCTGTTCGGTGTACCCGTAACCTAACGAGCACCTGCATACTATCTCCAGTACGACGTACTGACGGCTGTGGGACAGACCATCTCCCCAACTGGGATGAGAAGCGTACACACTAGTCTACTCCGGAGTATCGATGCCCTGTCTCGATAATCCAACGACTACGGACCTGAATAAGGATGTGCTTATAGACTACCCAGCCCCCACTAGTGTGACTGCCATCACAATGCTGGTAGTCAAGCAAGATCCTAAGAGCTCTATCAACACGTATACTCACATATTAAGATAGAAAAACCAAGTAGCATACTACCATGTTTAGCAAGACTGTTATATACATGTGAATATCCCAAGCTTCCATTAAGTAATATACAAACTAGTATGATACAATAATGGCCCCTAGGGCATATACACTAACAGGAAGAAGACTATCCAATAAGCATAATGGGTGTACTGTCCTAATCCTAGGAGCACTCGCAACGCAAGAGAAGGTGAAGATAAAAGACACCTGAATAAACCTTATTCCTATTTCTCCTGAACCAGAATCCATCCCCGAACTGGAACAAGTTCCTTTCGAGTTCGTATATAACCATACGATGGAGTATCCAATAAACTGTGGATCTTCGTAGTGATACGGGGTGTTCTGGAGAAATACAAAGGTGAAGTGGGAGTGGTAATGAAATACTTGGTTTGGTCATGAATAGCAGTCGCAATTTACTTTGCCCTCTTACTAATTCCTTTATTTGTCTTAACTTAATACCTTCTGCACACCACAATTAGGCTAATCGGCTTTCTTCATTCCCTACCGTTCGGCACCAGCCTAAGGTTTGGAAGAAGACTATCCGATAGGCGTAACGGGTGTGCTATCTCCTAAACCAAGGAGTACTCGCAACCTGAGAGAAGGTAAAAGGAAAAGACAACTGAATAGTCCTATTCGTTTCCTCCAGAACCAGAAACCATCCTCGAATAAATTCCTTCGAGTTCGTATATAACCATACGATGGTTTTGTCCAAGGAAGTGGACGTTCGTAGTAATACGGGGTGTCCTGGAGAAAAGGGTAAAAGTAGGAGTGGCAATGAGGTATGCAACTCTGACAATCCAAAATCCAGTGTTTAAGAAGGTTCGGTTAATTTAGTCACCGAGTTATAGTCAAAGGTCGGGTCATGGTCGCTGCCAAAGAGAGAGAGAAAAGAAACACTCAGCGTGCACTCTAACCTAGATCAGAATGGTTACCAATTTATCTAATCAGGAAACCTCCCACTGTACCGTCAAATTCTCCTCCAAACCTGAAAGAAGAATTAGTCGGGATCACCAGAGGAGTAAACCAACTCATCAGTGGGAATCGAGATCCAACTATCATCGCATGATAACGTGACGGAATCCGCTCACGTTATCACACTCCAGAAGGTATGCGCATATCTGGCAAGTTTCAGTTTCTTTAGAAACTCCCGATGTGATTTCTACCCCATGCTCTTATGACCTTGACTTTGGACAACAAATCATAAGTCACATGTCAAGTTCTACCCATCATTCTCCAGGTTCATTTGAACCCACCCGTACCTACCCTTGACTTTGGCCAACAAGGCAGTACGACTGTCCCAAACCAACGCATCTATCTATGCTGCATATGAATACCCAATAGCTACCAATCACTGTGCCCTGACTTTGGCCAACAAACACAGCTTGAATACTTATTGACTATCCATATGAAACGACGGAGGGCTACGAATGATTTCTGGCGAAAACCTTTAACGTAATGAACTTGATATCGTTGAAGGAACCGGATAGCTTTTTAAAAATATAGTGACGAAAACCTTTGCTAAAGAGGTCACTCCCGGTGAAGGGATCTCGGCTCTTTCCCCGTAGAATGAGGTGCAGGATATTCCAACTGAATATCACGATGCAAAGCAAAAGGCAATCGGTTATAGTGAAGTTATTGACCTGACGCAAACTTCTGTCCAAGGGGTCACTCCCGGTGAAGGGATCTCGGCCCTTGCCTCGTCGACTGAGGAGCTGGATATTCATAACCGAATACCACTGTGCAAAACAAAAGAGAACGTCCTTGCAATAACAGCATTTTGAAAAATGTTCCAACAACATCAGAATAGGTTTGTTTAGCTTGCATTGATCCGAATCAACGCAGTCCCATCAATTGATCACACTAATAAAGAATGAAAATAATGATGTACGTATATGCCATCCGCATTCGCCACTGGGTCCCGTCATCACCCGTTAGGTTACTTAACTAACGACAGAGCGGGGACTGGACTAGCGCGGATGCAAAACATATACAACATCTACTAGTATATATATATCAATATATAATATTCGCTCAAGGTGTGATAAAATGCAACATCACAGAAACGTAATAACCATAACAGAACAATACAAATATCTGGGATCTCCGGGTTTCATAGAGCCGCTACTGAAACCCGACGTTCCCCTGGTCGTGTGGATAGCCTGTGCAATGAAATCCTAGACCCCTACGGGCGCGGCAAGTTACCCGCCAAAACCTGAAGCTAGGCAGCTCCCTTCAGCAACGTGAATGGACCACCCAGCACTTCACGGAATCCGGTAACTTGGGCACCCCTCCTGGGTCAACCTATACCCCTTACGAGTGCGGCGAATAGCCTGCCAATTCTAGAGTAAAGCCCCCTCCGTCTCAATGCCATAAGATGCGGGCCTGTTGCCCTCTAGAACCCGGCTATCCGTGCACCCCGCCGCAGGGTAATCCTAGTACAGAAAGTAAAATATACATACAACGGGTACATCGACCTCAGCCCGGTCGTGCCCCAAAAGAATAATATACAAACAGGCAGTAACGGCAGTCCACATGTCGGACGCTCGCCCCGCAATATCAAATGTACATAAACAACCAAACTGTACTACCATTGCATCCAGGCTATCCCCCACGACCAATCCTCAATATCACAGCACAACACAGAACATCAACGTGAATGTCACGTTCGCAAATCCGTCTAAAAAGGCTATAGCAGTTAGACAGGATTTACCGATCAAATGACATTCACAGTCGCAGATATAATGTAAATACTGTGAACTAATATGTTTAAAATTTTCGATCGATCAAATTTACCGAAGTGGGCCCCAAGCACAACTGTAGCACTCAAAAACATCTGGGCCCAAAACGAATATACCAGAAACCCTATTTCCATGTCAGAAGCCTACTGTGAAAATTTGATGCAGTGAAGCCAAAATTCAGCGGCGGTTCCGCGGCCAAAACGTGGTTTTGGCCGCTGATCCGCCGCTCTACAGTAACTTCATCCTACCAAATTTTCACAGAATGCATAAAAAACCCTGCTCGTATTTTTACAATATACGAAATAATTTTTAAAGCACTGGAAAATTCGACAGAAACATGACATGGAAACGCGGTTTTTTTGAAAATCCGTTCGATCGAACTTGTAAACACGTTAGAGCAAGCTAGACTAGGTTAATAACCTGGGTCTGATACCAGTGTAAGTGCACGGCGGTGCCCCGGCCGTCAATCCGACGCCGGAAGGCGGAAATGAAACTTTTCTAAAAACTAGAAACCGGCACCACCGCGCACAAAAATCCTGGATCGGGCCATTAACCTACTCCTAGCAAATACGAGAAAGGGGTAGAGAGTATACCGAGCGATCCGTGTCCTTCGGTCTTCGGCCTCCACTCCGATCTCCTCGCGGAATCTCCGGTCTTCAGCTCCTCGTCGGAACGGGCACCACATCGCCAGGTTCTTTTACGGGCTCCCTCTTCTGGACCGAGGCAACTCGGGCACGAAGTTGGCGAGCCGACGTGTCTAAGAAATGTTGTAGGCTAGTGTAGAGAGGTTTGTCTCATGGGGTTGTGAAGTTGCCATGGTGATGAAATAGAGAAAAGATGAGCTTTGGAGAGGGGTTTGGAATTTTTGCAACAAGCAGAGAATGAGATAATTTTTCCCACACCACAAAAATGAATCTATCTTCTCACAAAGAAGTGGCCGGCCCCTCTAGGGATTGTGGAAGGAAAAGGAGAATATCAAAATGCAAGAAAGAATATGAGAAGAAAATGGTCACACCATTTCTAATCTAATCTAATCAAAATCCAACACCATTAATGCAAAACAAGTGATGGAAAAAGAATCTCATGATGCTATATCTATCATAATCCACAAATCACAAATAACACCTCCATAAAATATAATTTGCACACTTGCAAATAACCCCTCCATTATAAAAGTCCGGCCGAGAAGGAACAAAGGAAAACTGGCCGAAATGGAATGCAAACTGGCAACTTCAAAAAACTGATCCCGTAATAAATTACAGGAAAAACCCCACGACTTTATATACATACCCGTATTTGTATTCCCACTGAATACAAATGCAAAGAGACAAAATCTACACTGTACAATACTAGGATCCGGCTTAATCCAAAGCTCGCTAGTATAATCCGTCCGATCATAATCCGTGCAATACCGCATGTATCTGATCGAACCCTGCCATATCTCCATACGGCCTCTACAGCGTTTCGCCCGAAACTTGAGAAAACTATCTGTGGGGGACTCTAAAGACTCGTCAATACTTTGGCTGTGGATTTAACCACTAGCACGTCAGAGGTATTAGCCATACGTGACGGGCTACCAGGTATTGACCAAAAGGGACGTCGATGAGCGAACTCATCCTGACACCCTACTGAGCCTGTCAGTGACAATATCCGTACAGTCCGGTCCGTTCGTCTATGAGCATCGCATGGCGGGCCTAGGGGGTTGGTAAAAGTCAGACCCCCAAAAGCGGTACAAGTCGTGTCGGAGTGTAGCCCAGAACACCCTGAGATACTACTGGAATACCTACCAGTAAATCTCCTGCCTTGGCCAAGGACTTCGTGTAATGGCTCTCCTAGACACAGCGCGACCTCACCCCCAATACCGGGAGAGACAAACCCCTGCAGATCCGCTCACTGCCTCCATGTGGCTTGGGACTGTACCCAACTAAAACCTGTTTGCACAACTCCTTTGAGCGTGGTAGGGTAGAAATCAAAGCACAGTAGGAACTCACACGAGACAAATGACGATCTCAGGTCGATGAACTAACCTGCACATATATCACCAGGGAACTGCTATCTGACGTCAGGTATAAGACCAACTAGCATGCTCCCGGTGAGTCCTGTCCGGTGTACTCATAACCTAATGAGCACCTGTATACATCTTAGGTGAACCAACTGACACCAGTGGCTTGTGAGACCGGCCAGCGCCCCTCGTCGGTGTCACGACCCGAAAGTACGGAACGTGACCGGCACTTAGATTACGAAGCGTCCAGAGGCGCAACGTAACCTAAGTAAGCCGAAGCACAGAAATCTAAACCATATAAAAGAAGAAGAAGTAAAAGAAACATGAAGAAAAACAAGTTTAAAAGTATCGGCAAATTTTCCCAAAAATTTCGGCAGAGTCTCCTCTGTAAAAACTGGCCCCAAACGGGTACAACAAGTACAATATACATAAACAATAAAAAGCATCCCCAAACGGGAGCTAGCTCAACGCCAACAGGCCGAAACAACCACAGAAAGCACAGTAATATACAACGCCAAAGGGCGAGGCTCAAAAACTCAAAAGAAAACAATCCACCAAATCAGAATAATACATGCGCGACTCTAAGGTCGAAATAAATAACTGGTCCAATAAACTTATCAAGTAATACAAGTATGGTTGATGGAGCTTACTAGATACAAATGAAAGAATAAAAGTACAATGGTGGTTCAGATACAAGTGAACCAACCTACCGTGCAAATCACCCTGAATGAAATGATGTGCCAGCAACTGCCAGGGAAACCTGTACATCGAACCTGTAATAAAATTTGGCACAACGGGGATGAGTTGCCAACTCGTGAGTAGAAGATATCTACGAAAAGAAATCGAATGCACGACGCTATCCTAGGTCATAATAATACACTACTATATCCCAATCATCTAGTAATAGCAGGGAAATACTACGTGTAAATGCAGATACTCCGTGCTCGTGTCAGTGCCTCATATAATACTATGTCATATGAATGGATATGCATGCACCATGAATGTAAAATAATTAATCCTGAAATCCAGATATATCTGTATAAGAAATCTTTAGCTGTTATCATTGTAAAATGTGTATAGGAATCTGAAATATCAACAATGAAATCCATGAAATCCGTGTCAAGCATCGACACAAAACATGTAAATCTCAAGTCTCAATACCTCATAATCTCAATGTCTCATAGTCTCAATGTCTCGGGCTCCGTCAGTCCGGATCGGCCCATATCATCAAATCCCACGACAACGGTCGGTATCCTCCGGATATCCGCCGCGCCAGACATCACCGGTAGGTAGCCTTCCCCTGCCAGGCTCATCGTCTACAACTCGATCTTCTTGCCCCGGGGTACCATACCGGGCCCACCATGTACCCGAGACGGTTCATCCACTCTTCGAATCGGGTCTCGAAATCCATCAGAAAACATGAAATCTCATGGTGGACGACACATACCACGAGAAAACCGCATCTTATGTTTTAAAAAGAGAGGAGGAGAGAGAGAGAAGTTTTTATATATTCTTGCGGTTTTCCCCAAAAATCCAGAAATCTCATAGAAACCCAAATCTCAAAATCATGAGTAAGTATATGATAAGTGTCGGCATATGCCCATAATACTGCATGATAACATGAAAATATGAATCCATGAATGTCTAAGTAATAAATACCATGTCTATATTAACATCAGAGAGTAATCACAATATTATATCGGTCTAGTTGTTAACTGATTCTATCAATAAAAGATAATATGATCTAGAGTGTACGTGACATAGTAATTACCGATGATGATGTGTGTGAGCCGGCAAATAAGTGTACGTGGAATATGCGCATCATCGGTAATGGTGCTGGTGTCCTAACAGGCAAAGTTTTATGCTGATTACAGAAACATATATATGAACATGCACATTATGATTACGGTATGAAAGTAAAGACAGATGTGTGCTACCCACCCATTTGATATACAAATACAACTACCACTATAAGACTTGAACCTAAACTAATGTCCATCTAACCCCCTAAGAAAAACTAAACCTAAGAACTAGTCGATAAGGAGTAGGAGTATACCTAAAGTCTGAGTCCATATCTCTAATAGTCGGCGATCCAGCCTCAATAGCGTCACGTACATAGTACGACTTCCTCAAATCAAGAGTGCGGATCAATCATCACATCTATGCCTCGTACGGTAAAATCCATCGTACGGCATCCCAATATCGGGGTACGGGTCAAATATCACCTACGTGTCTCATTATTTGTATAATATCATCATCAACACATGTCATGATCAAGGTGCTATGCTGTAATCGCATACATCAATTATATAACATTGCCATCATGAATATACCTCATTAATTTATCCTCAGAAATATCGTGTCATATGTATCATATTGTGATTAAGTCATACTGATATCATATCATCATCAAGTCACACCTATATGATATCGACATCAGGTCACACCTATATGATATCGTAATCAAGTCATACATATATCATATCATGATCAGTCACAAGTTACAGTCCGGGTACTATTTTAGAGTCCCATGTACCTCAATATCATCACCACCCATTATAATTTATGTATACATGTTCATTATCTCATTCTCTAATGATCCCCTAACACTTTAATACGACTGTATAGTCAAGAATCACGGCATCAAGCCCAGTTATACTGTTTCATCATACCTCGGATATCATATCACATCAATGTATCCCATATACGTGTTGTATATATATATATATACCAATACCTAGTCCTATATATATATACACATACACGTATACACCATGTCGAGTTTCAGTGTGTGCGTGTGTGTGTTTCTACCTGAAACCTACGAACCTCTTCCAAGGTATTCATCCTCTGGTATGGTCTTCCTAAATCAGTCTAGTCCAGCCTAGGGTCATTACTAGGGTCCTACTCATTAAGAATCTAGGGTCATATCTGGCTTCTTAATGTCAATAAATACTATTCCTATTCTACGTTGCGGGAGTGCTAAACGCCATCCACCCGACTTCCCCCCATAGATATGCATCTACGCACCTGGTCCATGTCTGCCGAAGACGGTGTCGCCATCCTCCTCTTCATCGCCCGCAGTCCACGTGAAGGGTACCTAAACACAAACATATAAATAGTATCGTAAACTGAATCACAGACAAAAGTCAAAACGACCACGGAACGCGCATAGGTTAAAACCTACGTCCCGTTCACGCAAAAGAACCAAATATCGCTCGATATCGGCGTACAAACGCCGATTAATCGAGATAAATCTTAACAACCAACTCATAGTTTAAAAACTCATTACTTATAATATAAAACATGATTTAATTCATCAAAACCCTAAAATCCATCAAACCGTCCAATTTCGTAAAACCCGAAAATGCCAATTTACCGTTTTTCATCAAAACTTGACATCTAAATGAAACCAATGGTCATAAAACTCATTAAATAGCATAACTAGACTATACAACCCATTACTATATTTTTATTACACAAATTTGTATTAATTTGAAATTTCTAGTTTGCAACCATTAGCAATTTTCAACATTTTACAAGCAAAATGTCACAATTCCACAACAAAACTTGATTTTGCATGAATTAATGTATTAAACTACAATTCATGATGATAATGATCTAATGAAACCATAATTATATTTTTAATCTCATTTATTTAGGAATTTCCAAAATCTAGTTTACAAAAATAGCATTTTATTAGTATTTTCCAATTACCAAAAGAAACTAGTGATCAAACTAAGTTTTTCTTTCCATTAACATGCTAATATTCTCACTAAAACTAAAATCTAATGATAGCAACCTTAATTAGAATTTTATTTTACCCACAAATACATTTTATAAAAAACTAGTTAGCTAAATAGCATAATTAAATCAATTTTGGATAACAATTTACAATATATCATCCATACAAGAATTTCCACTTCTAAAAATGTTAAACTAGTTATTATAACCCTAATTAATTTATAAAAATCACAACTTGATTTTTCAAACCCTAACTTGAATTTTAAAATTTACAACTAGAATTAATTTAATAAATCTAATTATGCTTTAAAAGAAACATCTAATAGAAATAAAACAAAAGAAGGAAATTAATACCTCCAAAATATGAAATCCAAACATGAAAATGAGCCTCCAAAATGCATGCTATCCATCTCCAAAATCCATGTAAAGAAGAGCAAAGAATAAAGGGTAAGAAATAAATAGGATTTTGTGCATTTTTTGTTGAATTTTTGATGTAATTTGATGGATTTTTGAACAAAATCAAGAGAGGAAAATGAGGGGGCTGCCAAGGGGGTGTGGCCGGCCATGGTAGGAGAGAGAGGGAGAAAGAGAAAAGAGTGAAGAAAAGTGTAGAAGTTTCCCCCAACTTATCACTTCATTATGTCTTTTCATGATTTATTTAACTTTCTTTTATTTCTTTACTAAAAACAACCAAGAAAACTCTAGAATTTTGGAAAAATTTGCAAATAAATTTTGCATGATACACACTAAATTCTAATATGCCATGGTTCATTTTTACAAATTAAAACCATTCAAATTTGCAATTTACACTAATTTAGTGTAAAAATAAAGCTTATGTTAATATTTAAAATATTGAATTTAGGAAAAATATTTAATTAAACTAAAAATTTATAAGTGGCTAAATGAACACCATTTACTAGTAATTACATAATTAAAATAGGTATTTTTGAAATTATAATGAAAAACAATCACGGTTTAGTTTTACGAAAAATACATTTTACTTTACCGAAAATCAAAATTTTCACTTAAACAATTTTATTCATTTAATTATTTTTAAAACGTTACAGTCGGGGTCTCGACTGTATACACTAGTCTACTCTGGAGTATCGATGCCCTGTCTCGAAACTCCCACGACTAGGGACCTTTTAAGGATGTGCTTATAGACCCCAGCTCCCACGTATATAATCGCCATCATACTGCTGGCCGTCAAGCAAGAATTCTAAGGGCTCTATCAACGTGCAATAGTGACCTGTAAGGTTACCTGAAGCAGTACACGATGATAAAGATAAACCAGATAGCATACTATCATCTTGAGTAAGACTGTCCTACCGGTATAGGTCCTCCCTCAATCATTGCAATCACGTGCCTGTGATCCAATAATTGACTCTGAGGGCGCTATCTTCCACAATCTCCCACTTGCACTCAAGTCTAATTATTGCGATGTCGCATACTCACAGCTCGTGTGATACCGAACACCCAACTCCTCCACTAATCAGTCTCACAAAGCCTGTTTTTGAAACTAATGTGTTCGAGGAATAGCCTCAGTGCGTGGATCCGCTCTGATGTTTCTTTCTATGTCTCTCTTCATCTCAAGTTCGCGGAGAAAGCCATCTCCCGAAATGAGCAATACCTGTCTTAGAATATGTCTGGATATCTGATGGGACCTAGCTCATAAATGAACTCCAAATCCAAACTTCTTAGACTGTATCGTCAACTGAACTTAATCAGTATCCTGCGTAATGCCTCCCTCAGTGTCCGCTTGGATCACCTGTCCAAAACACTGCCCCTCGTCAGAGGGAAAACTATAACTCTGACAGTCACTCTGTCATCCAGGTCACCTTGGAAGCCTGGAATGATAATTGTCTTCCGAAGGAGGATGTCGTTATCATATCCTTAGAACATCCACTTATGTTCTAAAACTGCTTCCGAATGCTTCTCCAAGATTGGATCAATATCAACTTATTGTATCCAGTGCAAAAACATCTGGTGTAGTACTTGACATCTCATGATTGACTCAATTGCGTAAGCAAGTGATCTGCTAATCATGCACATCCCTCTCCCCTTTAGTCTATAAGACACCTTTAGAGAGGGTGACTCCATTACCTGCAGGTACACCACCATGCCAGGAGTCGTCCATTCTAAAATACCTTTAGAATGCTGTCTAAGTACCCAGATTGGGAAACTACCCAAATCTAGATCTAAAACCATAGATCTAGTAACCAGAATGTCTTATATAATATCCAAGTCCTATGTGGAGAAACCACTGTGTGACAACCAAAGTATAACCGATTGTAGTATAGGAATTTTACTTCCTACTCTGTGTATGTCATCCAAATACCAGGACATCACACCCTACTACCTTCTTAACAGATCCATTCCCTATTCTGATGAAGTCAAACCTATGACTGTCACATCAGAAATAGATGATCTATCTCCGCTATATCTGCTTTAGTCCATAAATAGACATAAGCCACTTGTCCACTATGCTTCCGCTGCTCCCACTGACTACGACAACCCTCTAGCAGAGTCATATACACATGCACTTCTAAAGCTAGTTTAGAACGACGCTATACTCATCCTCCTGCCGGGTTTCATAGCCTGGAACAACATTAGTGTCAAATTTGGGTAAACAAGAACCTCCATGTCGCCGTACTTGAGGCTACCGGAGTACCTCTCGGGTGCCTGAGGTTACCCACCATATCTGCGGAGTGGCTAATGGAATGTCAAACCAAATTGAATCTTTAGGTTCTTATAAAATTTTCAGTAATCGTCTGCGGTTCTGGAATCACTTCCAGTTCTACCATACTCCCACTTCTGTTTTCTGAAAAAATCCATTTTAGTTAAAACTGTGGCGAGTCTAGAACAATATCACTATTGATCTTCCAGATGGTAGAAAGTCAACCCACGTCATAGCCCGGGTCAACCCACAAATAGCCATTATAGAAACGTTCCTTGAGTTATCCAGAGTATGGTTTTAAGCATAAGCCGGACAACTCCCCGTACCTTAACAATATCAAGATATGAACTGTTCTGTATCCAATACAGAAACAGAGGCACAGATTTAATTGAACCAGATTCAAATCATGCAGCTGTCTCAAGTGCATGTCCACTAAATGGAAGGAGGCCGATCAGCGTTACTCAACTTAGGAGTGCTTCCAATTATGAGTAACCTGAAAGAGAAGCAAGATCTCGTAAAACTATTACTATCAACTGAATACCACACACAAGTATCTACATCTTCGATCACCTTGAAGAATCCTGATACTTGCAATACCTGGTTCTCTACTCTATTTTTATACCTATAACTTCTCAAAACTTAGACCTTGTGTCTCTACGAAACACATGTCTAAGAACTAGAGAAGTCACAAGTAAACAGAATATAGTATGAGTACCAACCCCTCTGTCCTAACGGACACTGGACAACATACAATACTCTGTATAAGTCCCTTGAGTCTGATAACTCATTCGCTGTGTGTCGTAGGTTGAAAACTGTACTTATGGTTAAGAAGAATTACACCGCTGTTTAATGCTCCTTACCTAACCATCCACTGATATAGGTAAATGTCATAAAAATAATTTCAAAAAGTTATATCTCGCTCTATAAAGATAGACGTACAGATATGTCGATTTGAAATTGGTGCATAACAACGGATATTCAAAACCAAATATTTGCCGTCCGGCAAACAGCCCAGGCGATTTCCTCAAATATCACCAATTACAACGAATTCCGATATAATGAGGACAATCACCTAATTCCCAATAACTTACTCCCACTCATCATCTGTAAAACCATACAGATGTGAGAATCAAACCTGGTAAATACATACCCTAGAGCAAGTGTCTAATTGAGAAATCAGTTTTCTTTTAACAGTACACAGTGAAACTAAAACATTGAAATGTTTCGTAGGGGTATCTGGGTATTCTTAGCAATGCCTCTTCCATTATCAGATTCACAACTGTAACCGTATATTTCTTTGTCATCTCTCAAAATCCCTTTATATGTCTTTAGTCATTATCTTCAGTACACCCTCTTAGGCTAAATGGTTTTCTTCCTTCCCTACCTTTCGGCACCATCATATGGTTTGGAAGAAGATTATCCAATAAGCATAATGGGTGTACTGTCCTAATCCTAGGAGCGCTCGCAATGCGAGAGAAGGTGAAGATAAAAGACAACCGAATAAACCTTATTCTTATTTCTCCTGAACCAGAATCCATCCCCGAACTGGAACAAGTTCCTTTCGAGTTCGTATATAACCATATGATGGAGTATCCAATGAACTGTGGATCTTCGTAGTGATACGGAGTGTTCTGGAGAAATACAAAGGTGATATAGGATCGGCGAAGAAATACTTGATTTGGTTGTGAATAGCAGTCGCAATTTACTTTGCCCTCTTACTAATCTCTTTATTTGTCTCTATTTAATACCTTCTGCACACCATCGTTAGGCTAATTGGTTTTCTTCATTCCCCACCGTTCGGCACCAGCCTATGGTTTGGAAGAAGACTATCCAATAAGCGTAATAGGTGTGTTGTCCTAATCTAAGGAACACTCGCAACCTGAGAGAAGGTAAAAGGAAAAGACAACTGAATAGTCATATCTGTTTTCTCCAGAACCGGAAACCATCCTCGAATAAATTCCTTCGAGTTCGTATATAACCATACGATGGTTTTATCCAATGGAAGTGGATGTTCGTAATAATACGGGGTGTCCTGGAGAAAAGGGTAAAAGTAGGAGTGGCAATGAGGTATGCAACTCTGACAAATCCAAAAGCCAGAATTTTAGAAAGTTCGGTTAACTTGGTCACTGAGTCATAGTCAAGGGTCGGGTCATGGTCGCTGCCAAAGAGAGAGAGAAAAGAAACACTCAGCGTGCACTCTAACCTAGATCAGAATGGTTACCAATATATCTAATCAGGAAACCTCCCACTGTAACCTCAAATTCTCCTCCAAACCTGAAAGAAGAATTAGTCAGGATCACCCGAGGAGTAAACCAACTCATCAGTGGGAATTGGGATCCAACTATCATCGCATGATAATGTGATGGAATCCACTCACGTTATCAAACTCCAAAAGGTATGCGCAAATCTGGCAAGTTTCAGTTTCTTTAGAAACTCCCGATGTGATTTTTACCCCATGCTCTTATGACCTTGACGTAGGCCAACATATCATAAGTCACATGTCAAGTTCTACCCGTCATTATCCAGGTTAATTTAAACCCACCCGTACATACCCTTGACGTAGGCCAAAATAGTAGTACGACTGTCCCAAACTAACGCATCTATCTATGCAACAGATAAATATCCGGTAGCTACCAATCACTATGCCTTGGCGTAGGTCAAAATACATAGCTTGAATACTACCGAACATTTAACTGAAATGACGGAGGGCTATGAATGGTTTTTGGCGAAAAACCTTTAACGTAATGAACTTGATATTGTCGAAGGAACCGGATAGCTTTTTATAAAAAATATAGTGGCGAAAACCATTGCTAAAGAGGTCACTCCCGGTGAAGGGATTCGGCTCTTTCCCCGTAGAATGAGGTGCAGGATATTCCAACTGAATACCACGATGCAAAGCAAAAGCAATCGACTATTGTGAAGTTATTGCCCTGATGCAAACTTCTGTCCAAGGGGTCACTCCCGGTGAAGGGATCTCGGCCCTTGCCTCGTCGACTGAGGTGCTGGATATTCATAACCGAATACCACTGTGCAAAACAAAAGAGAACGTCCTTGCAATAACAGCTTTTTGAAAATTGTTCCAACAACATCAGAATAGGTTTGTTTAGCTTGCATTGATCCGAATCAATGCTGTCCCATCAATTGATCACACCAATAAAGAACGAAATACGATGTACGTATATGCCATCCGCATTCGCCACTGGGTCTCGTCATCACCCGTTAGGTTACTTAACTAACGACAGAGCGGGAACTGGACTAGCGCGGATGCAAAACATATACATCTACTATTATATATATCAATATATAATATTCGCTCAAGGCATGATAAAATGCAACATCACAGATATGTAATAAGCACACAGAACAATACAGATATCTGGGATCCCTGGGTTTCATAGAGCCGCTACTGAAACCCGACGTTCCCCTGGTCTTGTGGATAGCCTGCGTAATGAAATCCTAGACCCTATGGGCGCGGCAAGTTACCCGCCAAAACCTGAAGCGAGGCAGCCCCCTTCAGCAACATGAATGGACCACCGAGCACTTCACGGATTCCGGTAACTTGGGCACCCCTCCTTGGGTCAACCTGTACCCCCTACGAGTGCGGCGAATAGCCCGCCAATTCTATAGTGAAGCCCCCTCGGTCTCAAAGCCATGAGTTGCAGGCCCGTTGCCCTCTAGAACCCGGCTATCCGTGCACCCCACCGCGGGGTAATCCTAGTACAGAAAGTAAAATATACAACAGGTACATCGACCTCAGCCCGGTCGTGCCCCAAAAGAATAATGTACAAACAGGCAGTGACGGCAGTCCACATGTCGGACGCTCGCCCCGCAATATCAAATGTACATATACAACAAAACTGTACTACCATTGCATCCAGGCTATCAACCACGACAAATCCGCAACATCACAGCACAACACAGAATATCAACGTGAATGTCGCGTTCGCAAATCCGTCTAAAAGGGCTATAGCAGTTAGACAGGATTTACCGATCAAATGACATTCACAGTCGCAGATATAATGTAAATACTGTGAACTAACATGTTTAAAATTTTCGATCGACTAAATTTCCCGAAGTGGGCCCCAAGCACAACTGTAGCACTCAAAAAAATCTGGGCCAAAACAGAATATACCAGAAACCCAATTTCCATGTCAGAAACCCACTATAGAAATTTGGTGCAGTTTGGCCACAGTACGGCGGCGGATCCGCGGCCAAAACGTGGTTTTGGCCGCTGATCCGCCGCGCTACAGTAATTTCAGCCGACCAAATTTTCACAGAATTCTTATAAAACCCTGCACGTATTTTTGCAATGTACCAAAAAAAATTTGAGCACAGCAAAAATTCGACAGAAACCTGGACTTGAAAATGGGGTTTTTGGAAAATCCGTTCGATCGAACTTGTAAACACGTTAGAGTAAGCTAGACTAGGTTAATGGTGTGGATCTGATACCAATGCAAGTGCACGGCAGGGACCCGGCCGTCTGAACGAGGCCAAAATGCGGAAACGAAACTTTTCTTTAAACTTTAAAACCGGCGCCACCGCGTACTAAAAACCCGGATCGGGCCATTAATCTAATGCTAGCAAACTAGAGAATGGGTAGAAAGCTATACCGAGCGATCCGTGTCCTTTGGTCTTCGGCCTCCATCCCGATCTCCTCGCGGAATCTCCGGTCTTCATCTCCTCGTCGGAAAGGGCACCACATCGCCGGGTTCTTTTACGGGCTCCCACCTCTGGACCAAGGCAACTCGGGCACGAAGTTGGCGAGTCGACGTGTCCAAGAATGCTGTAGGCTAAGTGTAGAATGGTTTGTCACTAGGGGTTGTTGAAGTTGCCATTTGGAGGGGAGGTGAAGGAGAAAGCTTCTTAGATGAGCAAAAGGATTTTTTTGCAAAGCAAAAGAGATCAAAATCCCACCTTAAAAATTTTGGACAGCCCCCTAAAAGAAGTGGCCGGCCATGATGTGATGGAGAGAAGGGGGGAGGTCAAAAATAATCCAAGAGGGAATCATGAGTGATCATGAGAAAAGAATGATCACAACCAAGTCAAAACAAGAAACCCATCACCATCCTCATCTCAAACAAGCAAGTGATGATGCACAATCATGAAGCAACCATGTGCCACTAAAAGTCTTCTCCATTATTAATTGCACATATGCAAAAAGAACCCCCTCCATCAAAGGAATTTCAGCCAAGAAGGAATAAAGAAAAATGGCCGAAATGGAATGCAAACTAGCAACTTCAAAAAGTGATCCGGTAATAAATTACAGGAAAACCCAGCGACTGTATATACATACCCGCATTTGTATTGCGACCGAATACAAATGCAATTAGACAAAATCTACACTGTACAATACAAGGATCCAGCTTAAACCAAAGCCCGCTAGTATTATCCGTCCGATCATGATCCGTGCAATACCGCACGTATATGATCGAACCCTGCCATATATCCATACGGCCTCTACATCGTTTCGCCCGAAACTTGAGAAACTGTCTGTGGGGAACTCTAAAGACTCGTCAATACTTTGGCTGTGGATTTAACCACTAGCACATCAGAGGTATTAGCCATACGTAATGGGCTACCAGGTATTGACCAAAAGGGACGTCGATGAGCGAACTCATCCTGACACCCTACTGAGCCTGTCAGTGACAATATCCGTACAGTTCGGTCCGTTCGTCTATGAGCATCGCATGGCGGGCCTAGGGGGTTGGTAAAAGTCAGACCCCCAAAAGCGGTACAAGTCGTGTCGAGTGTAGCCCAGAACACCCTGAGATACTACTGGAATACCTACCAGTAAATCTCCTGCCTTGGCCAAGGACTTCGTGTAATGGCTCTCCTAGACACAGCGCGACCTCACCCCCAATACCGGGAGAGACGAACCCCTGCAGATCCGCTCACTGCCTCCATGTGGCTCGGGACTGTACCCAACTAAAACCTGTTTGCATGACTCCTTTGAGCCGTGGTAGGGTAGTAATCAAAGTACAGTGGGAACTCACATAAGATAAATGACGATCCCGGGTCGATGAACTAATTTGTACACATGTCACCAGGGGACTGCTATCTGACGTCAGGTATAAGACCAACTAGCATGTTCCCGGCGAGTCCTGTCCGGTGTACTCATAACCCAATGAGCACATGTATACATCTTAGGTGAACCAACTGACACCAGTGGCTTGTGAGACCGGCCACCGCCCCTCGTCAGGGTCTCGACTGTATACACTAGTCTACTCTGGAGTATCGATGCCCTGTCTCGAAACTCCCACGACTAGGGACCTTTTAAGGATATGCTTATAGACCCCAGCTCCCACGTATATGATCGCCATCATACTGCTGGCCGTCAAGAAAGAATCCTAAGGGCTCTATCAACGTGCAATAGTGACCTGTAAGGTCACCTGAAGCAGTACACGATAATAAAGATAAACCAGATAGCATACTATCATTTTGAGTAAGACTGTCCTACCGGCATAGGTCCTCCCTCAATCATTGCAATCACGTTCCTGTGATCCAATAATTGACTCTGAGGGCACTATCTCCAACAACGTCGAGTTAGGGTTTCATTCTTCTAGAGGGTCCATAGCATTACTTGCATTTGTCTCTGAATACTTTAAACTTGGAAATGGGTTCCTGACATTCGATCGTCTCCATCGACTCTCAACGTACCTGCGTGAAGTCGTCTCTAGCTGGAACTAATATATCTGATGACCTTGCATCGGGGTAAGAGAACGGACAACATGTCCTAGTCCATCCTCCATGGGTGACTAGCGATCTTCTATCATGTCTCTAAGTATATACTCATGCTGCAGTAGCTCCAACATCTAGGCGATATCTCGTCGTTCGCAGCAACAACTGGCTCATTCGTCCTCACGTTGAACAGTGCCTCAATCATCAGGAATAATCTGTGCATTGACGGTCATCAAAAATCTGGCTGGCCTCTATCAGTGGTTCAATCCTCTGGTGTTGATCTGCACGTCCGAGAAATCTCGTAAAAGCGATCCGTCAAACGCTCATGGCGTGAAAACACAATAAAACGATGCCTCTATGCAATCGTATGTCTCTGGAATCACACCCTGGTCAGTCCTCATCCGCGACGAGCTCTTACTGACGCAACTCTAGCTGTAGTTCTCTCTACCGGTGTAATCGGGGCAGCAAAACCATAAACCGATATCGATGAGGATAGATCATAGGAATAAATTTAATACTGTGCAAGGAAATGTACATCCTAAGGCTCCTTAAGCGGAGTGGCGTATCGTAAGCATGCCGCGGAACATACACACGGTACGTCACTCTCCTTAAGTCACCTACTCCATCAACCAAGGTCAACCTATGCGACGGAAGTTCGGGTATAATACCCCCTCGACTAAGTCTAAGTTCCGTAAGGTCGAGCCTAAGTTCCGAATATATACAAACGCTCTAGGCTCCGCATAGTCAAACTTAGACTCTAACCAAGGTTAACCTAGCGCTCTGATACCAACTCTGTCATGACCCGAAATAGCACGTGACTGGCCCATGAATCATATGAAGTCTATAGGACCTCATCTAATTCAAGTAAGCCAAAAGCCCAGAAATCTAAAGCAATTTTAAATAATAAATGAAGGAAAACTAGTTTTAAAGAAGTGAAGAAAACGTGTTTTAAAAACAAGGTTTTTAAATAAGTAAGCTGAATATGCATTTTTAAAACCTCGAGTCTTTTCTGGAAATTTCGGCATAGTTTCCTTTGTAAATACTGGACCCAAACGGGGTACAACATGAATAATATATGCACAATGAAAAAGGCATCCCCAAGCGGGAGCTAGCTCTTCGTCAATCGACGGTCACAACCACGCAAGCAATATAATATACAACGCCGAAGGGCGAGGATCAAACTCAAAAGAAACTCGAAATCATCAAGAAACCAGAATACTACAACGCGCGACTCTATGGTCGAAATAATACACAACCGGTTTCTAAGTCTGAAATAAATATACAAGTCTGGTTGATGGAATTTCTAGATACAACAACGAAAATAAATAAGTACAATTATGGTCACGATGCGAGTGAACCCACCTACCAAAGCAATCACCCAGAAAGGAAGCAGTGTGCCAGAAAGCCACAATGAAACCGGTACGGCAAAACCTGCAAGAAACTGTGGCACAACGGGGGTGAGTTTCCAACTCGTGAGTAGAAAACATCACAGAGCAGAAATCGTATGTATGACTCAATCCTAGATCAAACAATCAGTAATAATATATATCCTCAAAATGATAAAGTCTTAAGCATGATAAGGTGGCAAGGGTAAACATCTATACATCAGTGTAATACCAAGTGCTCGTGTCAGTGCCTCAGGTAGAAACATATCATAAATATGAGGTATGATCAATGTAATCAACATGAATCAATGTCAACTATATCATGAAGTCTATAAGTATGTGGATATCATCCAACGATGTAATCAATGTCTGTATGCATGTGGATCTCATCCAGGTGTCACCCAATGACACAAAACATCATGCATGTAAATATCATAAAGCATATGCATGGAAGTATGCGGATATAAATCAACGTGTGTCCCTCGCGACACATCAAAATCATGGAACCTGAGTGTCCAGCATCGACACTCGAAAACATCATGAAACCTGTGCCTAGCATCGGCACGTAAATCCTCATATATATATAAGGCTCCGTCAGTCCGGATCGGCCCGTATCATCTCTCAACTCCGGTCGGTATCCTCCGGATATCCGTCGAGCTCAAATACAATCACCGGTAGGTAGTAGTCCTTCTGCCAGGCTCACCGTCTGTATACACAGCATCCATTTCTTTCCCTGTGGTACCATACCGGGCCCACCATGTACCCGCAAATGGCCTCATCCGCCTCCTCGAATCGGGTTTCACATGTCACACTCTGAACCAAGAAAACACATGGCGGACGCACTGAAATATCATATCAAGAGAAACCGGGTTTTTAAAACAGTACTTACTTTCTTTTGAAATAGCCACGGTTCTCAAATCCAGAAATCATATGAAAACAGCATATCTCAATGCGTATAATCGTAAAGCATGATGTATGCGACATATAAAATAAATCTAAGCATATCAGTATATCATGCAACATGGAAAAGTAATATGCACATATCAAGGAAAAACCGCTCTTTCAAATGAATTCAGTTTTAAAATATATCTTGCGGTTCCCAAATCTCCAAAATCAAGCCAGAATCATCTATATATGTGCAAATAGGTATGTATGCAAGTATGAGTGTACAATACGCATGTGTGCCAATAGGGATGTACAAGTAGGTATATACGCAAGTATGAATGTACAATACGCATGTGTGCCAATATGGATGTACAAGTAGGTATATACTCAAGTATGAGTGTACAATACGCATGTGTGCCAATACGGATGTACAAGTAGGTATATACGCAAGTATGAGTGTACAATACGCATGTGTGCCAATACGGATGTACAAGTAGGTATATACGCAAGTATGAATATAAAATACGCATGTGTGCCAATATGGATGTACAAGTAGGTATATACTCAAGTATGAATGTACAATACGCATGTGTGCCAATATGGATGTACAAGTAGGTATATACGCAAGTATGAATGTACAATACGCATGTGTGCCAATACGGCTGCAAGTAGGTATATACGCAAGTATGAATGTACAATACGCATGTGTGCCAATATGGATGTACAAGTAGGTATATACGCAGTTATGAATGTACAATACTCATGTGTGACAATATGGATGCAAGGGGGCATATCCTGATGCAACAGTCCTACTGTGTAGTGACATGGAAGTTATCGATGATGAAGTGTGTGATCCGGCAAGCAGGTGTACGTGGAACATACGCATCATCGATAATGGTGCTGGTGTCCTGACAGCATGGGTTTAATATAACAATAAACACATTTAAACATGCAATGCGATGCGAATAGCAAGAATATGCGGAAAATGAATAATAAACACAACAGTGAAAAATCTACATCAATATATAAATGTCATACGGTTTTGCCATTTGAAATCACACGAATCGTGGTGTTTAGAAAAAATAAGGGCTACGGTGTTTTTAAGAAAAGTTGTATCTTTTGAAATATCCGTAGAATTCCTTAGCCTGTCTTTTAAAATACTCACGATTCATTAGTTTTGAAATAGGTATGACTCGGGTCTAATCTAACATCTACTTAGCACTACAGAACTCAACGAACAGTCTAACCGAAAGGGTAAGCGAAACCACCTAAATCTGAGTCGAAATACATATAAATATAATAGTCGGTGATCCCGCCTCAATAGTATCATATACGATACAATATACAATATGACATCCTCGAGTCAAGAGTGCGGATCTATCATCAATATATAGCTCGTACGTAAATCCGTCATACGGCATCCCAAATCTGGGTACGGGTCGAATATCACATTTTATCTCATCAATTATCTGGTATCCTTATCTCATATCTCATGAACTGGGGTACTGATCTAAGTCTAGTACAAGCCGATGCCATCTATAAATATATGTGTGCGTGTATGAAAACACACGCCTAAAGGCCCACTAAATTCTCATGTCGTATCTCGTAATACGAACCACATCATATCACCGATCTCGTGGCACCATGCCCAAACTCATCGACTCATCTCCAAATATCATCCACTATCCTCACCATCCAAGTGTAGGTATACGTGTGTGTGTATGTGTGTGTGTGTGTGTGTGTGTACACACACACACAGTCCCATACCTATGTGTGTGTATATATATATCTATTCCTATATACGCACAAGTATAGCAAGTAAGCATGCGTGTGCGTGTGAGTGTAAACCTATTTTAGGGTTCGCGACTAAGAAGCTATACTAGTTCACTTCTAACAACCCTATTCTAACCATGAACACAAATCATATCTTGATAATCATCCACGTAAGATAAACACATATATATAACCATATATATATATAAGCTATACTACGAACTGTGGGGGTGCTTTACGCCATCCACCCGACTTCCCCAGTAGATATAATCTACTCACCTGATCTTGCTTGCTGATGTCGATACCGCCATCGTCTTCTTCATCGGCTCAAATCATCATGGGGGTACCTACATGTCACACGTATCGCATCGCATTAAAACCAAATCGAAACAAAAACGACACGCGGAACTCACTGTAAGTCCACGTTGCGACCCCGGTTCTTACGGGGAGGCGGAAACGGTAAAAAATCAAAATTTTAACGCAAGAGGCAACATGGACTAAACTAGGTCGGGATCTTTACCTAAACTAAAACTAGCATACTAAGCTAAAGATATTTAGCTACTCGGATGAAGATGGTTATACCTAAACTTGAACTCCTTCTCTTCAAGCTCCGATGGTGGTTCGATGGCTCCTTCTCGTTGTCTCCGTACGCCGAAGATAGATCCACTTGAAAGCTCCAACCTTTAGCTCCTTCTTCGTTCTTTGAAGAAACTAGTTCACTTGGTTTGCTAAACCTAGTGAACTAGAATGAGTAGAGATGATTTAGAATGGGATTTTATCTATGGTTCTTGATTCTCAACTCATGAGACAAGAGAACCATAGATCAAGAGAGGGAGCAAGAGGTTGAGGGTGAGAGGAAGAGGAGAGCTCAAGAACAAGAGAGAGAATGAGCAAGAAAGAATGAGCAACCCTTTTGTCTTTCACCCTCTCATAATCCAAAGTGATCATAACTCATCATATCAAAAAAGTCTTATGTGATGGTTAGAAGCAACCATAAGCTTATCATTTCATGCACTCATTTTACTCAAATGATCAAGCAATAAAAAGTCTTTGGCATGAAATGATAACCATGGTTATCATGATGGTCAACTAGTCAAACCTAGTCAACCCGTCAACAAGTCAACAAAAGTCAACAAGTCACCAAAGTCAACAAGTCAACAAAAGTCAACAAGTCAACAACCATATCACCATAATACTTAATTAATATAATAGTTAATCACATATCATATTCTCATTAGGGTTGAGCAAAAAGTCAAAAAGTCAACGGTCAACTGTCAACAACCCTAATGAGAATCCGCTGTCTGTGCCTCCCTGTCAACTGTGCATACACACCCGCATCCGCGTTCCGAGGAACACGAATGCAAACTGGATAAATCCAATCCCATAAGATACACTAGGATCTGGCTTAAACCAAAGCCCGCTAGTGTAAACTGTCCGGACACTGTACGTGCACAAGTGCACGGATGTGACCGAACCCTGTCGCAAAACCATGCGACCTGTCGCAATACCATGCGACCTCTACTCTTTTGCCTAAAGGCGAAAAGCTTTCTGTGTGGGACTCTAAAGACTCGACACTACGCTGGCAGTGGGTTTAACCACAGACCGCAAGCGGCACTAGCTGTGCGTAACGGTCCCCAGGTAATGCCGACAAGAAGACCGACGAGGCGAAACCCATCTGAACTCCTACTGAGCCTGAATGTGACATTCTCCGTACAGTCCGGTCTGATCGTCTGATACATCGCATGGCGGGCCTAGGGGGCGGTAAACGTCAGTCCCCCAATAGCGGTACAAGTCGTGCCGGAGCGAAGCCCAAAACACCCTGAGATAACACTGGAAACCTACCAGTATATCTCGTTTGCCCTGGCCAGGGACTACTCGTGTAATGGCTCTCCTAGACACAGCGCGATGTCAACCCCCAATACCGGGAGAGACGAATCCTGTCTAACCGTCACTGCCCCCAAGTGCTTCGGGACTGCACCCAACCACTACCTGTTTGCACGACTCCTTTGAGCCGTGGTAGGGTAGTGATCAAAGTACAGTGGGAACACACTCGAGGCGGAGTGATAGTGTCAAGTCAGCGGACTAAGCTGTACTCATGTCACCTGGGAACTGATAACTGACGATAGGTATAATACCAACTAGTCAGTTCCCGACGAGTCCTGTCCAGTGTACCCGTAACCTAACGAGCACCCGCATACTATCTCAAGTACGACGTACTGACGGCTGTGGGACAGACCGTCTCCCACACTGGGATGAGAAGCGCATGCGCTGGCCTACTCCGGAGTATCGATGCCCTGTCTCGATAGTCCTGCGACCTGGGACCTGCATAAGGATGTGCTTATAGATTACCCAGCCCCCACTAGTGTGACGGCCATCACATCGCTGGTAATCAAGCAAAGATCCTAAGGGCTCTACTAATGTGTATAGGCGATATACAAAAATAAACACATGTACACATTGAAGTAGAAACAAACCAAGTAGCATACTACTATTTTGAGCAAGATTGTATATACAAGGTGAATATCCCAAGCATCCATTAAGTAATATACAAACTAGTATGATACAGTAATGGCCTCTAGGGCATATACACTAATAATCTCCCACTTGCACTAAGGCCATGTACTGGCGTATCGAAGACCTATCATCTCGATCAGCCGCTCGAACTGAGTCTGGGGCAGGGCCTTGGTGAATGGATCAGCAGTGTTATCTTCTGAAGCGACTCTCCGAACCTCGATCTCCTGGCGATCTACGATCTCCCTGATCAGGTGATACCGCCTCAAGATGTGCCTGGATCTCTGATGGGACCCGGGTTCCTTCGCTAAAGCTATAGCCCCGTTGTGTAAGTGCACGGCGGCGCCCCGGCCGTCAATCCGACGCCGGAATGCGGAAGCGGTGAAAAACTAAAATTTTGCGGACTTAGCAAACCGGCACCACCGCACACTAAACACCCGGATCGAACCATTAACTAGTCTAGGCTATCTACAAGAATGGGTTAGAGATATATACCATACGATCCAAGTCCTCCGGTCTTCATCTCCAATCCGATCTCCTCGCGGGATCTCCGTCCGTCTCATCCTCGTCGCCGGAAGTGCACCACGTTGCCTACATCGTTTACGGGCTCCCACCTCAATGCCGAGGCAACTCGGGCACGAAGCCGGCTACTCGACGTGCCCAAGGTTCGTTGTAGAATATGTAGTGAGCAAGTCTCATTTTTGGGGTTTGTGGAATTGCCATTGGTGAAGGAAAAGAGAGCTTGGAGAGAGGTGAGAAAAATGGAGCATTCTCAAGAAGGAATGTATCATATTTTTCTCCACACATCAAAATGAAAATCAATCCCATTCACTCCAAGGAATGGCCGCCCCCCCCTTCATGTGTGATTGGAGAGAGAGAGAGAGAGCAAGGTCAAAGGGTGGGTGGAAGCAATGATGCAAGAGGGCATCATGAAAGAATATGATCACAAGCAAAAACCACACACAACCACAACCATCATCAACAACCATGATGCTAACAAAGTCAAGCCATCATGAAGTATGAAGTCAATCAAGTCAAAGGAGGGTGCTATCATGATACAACAAAATGCAAAGACCCCCTTCCACAAATGCCTATTTGCAACAATGCAAATAAGCCCTCCTCCACCAATCTTCGGCCAATGAACGGAACAATGGAAATTGGCCGAAACGAAAAGCAAACTGGCAACTCCAGAAAACTGGTCCCGTAATAAATTACAGGAAAACCCCGATACTGTGCATACACACCCGCATTTGTATTCCGACCGAAATACAAATGCAATGAGACAAAGTCTACACCGTACTATACTAGGATCCGGCTTAAACCAAAGCCGGCTAGTAATATCTGTTCGATCCTGATCCGTGCAATCCGCACGTATCTGATCGAACCCTGCCATATACCCATACGGCCTATAGTACAAACTGTCCGATCCTGATCCGTGCAATACCGCACGTATCTGATCGGACCTTGCCATATCTCCATACGGCCTCTACAACCTTTCGCCCGAAAGCTGAGTAACTGAATGTGGGGGACTCTAAAGACTCGTCAACACCTTGGTTGTGGATTTAACCACTAGCACGTCAGAGGTATAAGCCAATACGTGACGGGCTACCAGGTACTGACCAAATGGGACGTCGATGAGGAAGCTCACCCCGACACCCAACTGAGCCTGTCAGTGACAATATCCGTGCAGTCCGGTCCGTTCGTCTATGAGCATCGCATGGCGGGCCTAGGGGGTTGGTAAAAGTCAGACCCCCAAAAGCGGTACAAGTCGTGTCGGAGTGTAGCCCAGAACACCCTGAGATACTACTGGAATACCTACCAGTAAATCTCCTTGCCTTGGCCAAGGACTTTGTGTAATGGCTCTCCTAGACACAGTACGACCTCACCCCCAATACCGGGAGAGACGAACCCCTGAAGATACGCTCACTGCCTCCATGTGGCTCGGGACTGTACCCAACTAAAACCTGTTTGCACGACTCCTTTGAGCCGTGGTAGGGTAGTAATCAAAGTACAGTGGGAACTCACACGAGACAAATAACGATCCCCAGGTCGATGAACTAACCTGCACACATGTCACCAGGGAACTGCCATCTGACGTCTGGTATATGACCAACTAGCATGTTCCCGGCGAGTCCTGTCCGGTGTACTCATAACCCAATGAGCACCTGTATACATCTTAGGTGATCCAACTGACACCAGTGGCTTGTGAGACCGGCCACCGCCCCTCGTCGGGGTCTCGACTGTATACACTAGTCTACTAATGGAGTATCGATGCCCAGTCTCGAAACTCCCACGACTAGGGACCTTTTAAGGATAAGCTTATAGACCCCCAGCTCCCACTTATATGATCGCCCTCATACTGCTGGTGGTCAAGCAAGAATCCTAGGGGCTCTATCAACGTGTAATAGCGACGTGTCATGTCACCTAAAGCAGTACACGATGATAAAGGTAAACCAGATAGCATACTATCATCTCGAGCAAGACTGTCCTACTGGGATAGGTCCTCCCTCAATCATTACAATCACGTACCTGTGACCTAATAATTGACTCTGAGGGCACTATCTCCAACAATCTCCCACTTGCACTCAAGGCTAATTATTGCGATGTCGCATACTCACAGCCCGTGTGATACCGAACACCCAACTCCTCTACTAGTCAGTCTCACAAAGCTCGTTTGCGGAACTATTGCGTTCGAGGAATAGCCTCAGTGAGTGGATCCGCTTAGTTGTTTCTTTCTATGTCTCTCTATATCTCAAGTTCGCGGAGAAACCTATCTCCCGAAATGAGCAATACCTGTCTTAGAATGTGTCTGGATGTCTGATGGGACATAGCTCATAAATGAACTCCAAATCCAAACTTCTTAGACTGTATCGTCAACTGAACTTAATCAGTATCCTGCGCCATGCCACCCTCAGTATTGCCTTGGACCACCTATCCAAAATACTGCCCCTCATCAGAAGGAAAACTATAGCTCTGACAACCTCCTTGTCGTCCATGTCACCTTGGAAGCCTGGAATGATAACTGTTTCCCGAATGAGGCTGTCGTTATCATATCCCTAGAACATCCACTTATGTTCTAAAACTGCTTCCGACTGTTTCTCCAGGATTGGATTAATGTCAAGTTATTGCATCTAGTGCAAGAACAACATCTGGTGTGGTACTTGACATCTCATGATTGACTCAATTGCCTAAGCAAGTGATCTGCCAATCATGCACATCCCTCTCCCCTTTAGTCTGTAAGACACCTTTAGAGAGGGTGACTCCGTTACCTGCAGGTACACTACCGTGCCAGGAGTCGTCCATCCTAAATACTCTTAGAATGCTGTCAAGTACCCTGATTGGGAAACCACCCAAATCTAGATCTAAGACCATAGATCTAGTAACCAGTATGTCAGATATAATGTCCAAGTCCATGTGGAGAAACCACTGTGTGACGACCAAAGTATAACCGATCGTAGTATAGGAGTTTCCTTTCCTACTTTGTGTATGTCATCCAAATACCAGGATATCACACCCTACTACCTTCTCAACAGATCCATCCCCTATTCTGATGAAGTCAAACCCATGACTGTCACGTCAGAAATAGATGATCTTTCTCCGCTACATCTGCTCTAGTCTATAAATAGACATAAGCAACCTGTCCACCAATGCTTCCGCTGCTCCCACTGACTACGACAACCCTCTGGCAGAGTCATATAGACGTACACTTCTAAAACTGGTTTAGAACGACGCTATACTCATCCTCCCGCCGGGTCTCGTAACCTGGAACAACAACAATGGCAATTGTGGGTAAACAAGAACTTCCCTGTCACCGTCCTTGAGGCTACCGTAGTGCCTCTCGGGTGCCTGAAGTTACCCACCTTATCTGCGGAGTGGCCAATGGAATGTCAATTCAGATTGAATCTTTAGGTTCCTTATCAAATCTTCAGTAATCGTTTGTGGTTCTGGAATCACTTCCAGTTCTACCATACTCCCACTACTGTTTTCCTGAAAAAATCCATTTTTAATTTAAAACTGTGGCGAGTCAAGAACAATATTGCTATTGATCTTCCAGATGGTAGAAAGTCAACCCGCATCATAGCCTGGGTCAACCCACAAACAGCCATTACAGAAACGTGCCTTGAGTTGTCCAGTGTCTGGTTTTAATCATAAACCGGACAACTCCCCGTACCTTAACATCGTTAAGATATGAACTGTTCTATATCCAATATAGAAACAGAGGCACTGATTTAATTGAACCAGATTCAAATCATGCAGCTGTCCCCAGCGCATGTCAACTAAATGGAAGGAGGCCGATCAGCGTTACTCAACTTAGGAATGCTTCCATTTATGAGTAACCTGAAAGAGAAGCAATTTCTCTTAATCACTACTATCAACTGAATACCATATACAAGTATCTACATCTTCGATCACTTTGAAGAATCCCGATACTTGCTACACCTGGTTCTCTACTGTATTCAAATACCTATAACTTCTCCAAATTCGGACCCTGTGTTTCCACGAAACACTTGTCTAAAAACTAGAGGAGTCATAAGTAAACCGAATATAGTACGAGGACCAACCCCTCTGTCCTGATGGACCCTGGACAACATACAATACTCTGTATAAGTCCCTTTGAGTCTAATAACTCATTCACTGTGTGTCGTAGGTTGAAAACTGTACTTATGGTTAAGAAGAATTACACCGCTGTTTAATGCTCCTTACCTAACCATCCACTGATATAGGTAAATGTCATCGACATAATATCAAAAGGTATATCTCACTCTATGAAAATAGACGTACAGATATATCAATTTGAAATTGGTGCATAAAAGCGGATATTCAAAACCAAATATTTGCCGACCGGCAAACAACCCAGGTGATTTCCTCAAATATCACTGATTACAACGAATCCCGATATAATGAGGATAATCACCCAATTCCCAATAACTTACTCCCACTCAACATCTGTAAAACCATACAGATGTGAGAATCGTACCTGGTAAATACATACCCTGGAGTAAGTATCTAATCGGGAAATCAGTTTTCCTTTAACATTACACAGTGAAACTGAAACATTGAAATGTTTCGATGGGGTATCCTGGTATTCCTAGTAATGCCTCTTCCAGATTCACAACTGTAACCGTATAGTTCTTTGCCACCTCTCTAAATCCCTTCATATGTCTTTAGTCATTACCTTCTGTACACCCCTTTAGGCCAAATGGTTTTCTTCCTTCCCTACCGTTCGGCACCAGCCTATGGTTTGGAAGAAGACTATCCAATAAACATAATGGGTGTACTGTCCCGATCCTAGGAACACTCGCAATGAGAGAGGGTGAAGATAAAAGACAACCGAATAAACCTTATTCCTATTTCTCCTGAACCAGAATCCATCCCCGAACTGGAACAAGTTCCTTTCGAGTTCGTATATAACCATACGATGGAGTATCCAATAAACTGTGGATCTTCGTAGTGATACGGAGTGTCCTGGAGAAATTCAAAGGTGATTTTAGGATTGGCGAAGAAATACCTGGTTTGGTCATGAATATCTGTTGCAATTTACTTTGTCCTCTTACTAATCCCTTGCTTTGTCTTAACTTAATACCTTCTGCACACCATCGTTATGCTAATTGGTTTTCTTCATTCCCTACCGGTCGGCACCAGCCTAAGGTTTGGAAGAAGACAATCCAATTTGCGTAATAGGTGTACTACCCCTAAACCAAGGAGTACTCGTAACCTGAGAGAGGGTAAAAGGAAAAGACAACTGAATAATCCTATCCGTTTTCTCCAGAACCTGAAACCATCCTCGAATAAATTCTTTCGAGTTCGTATCTAACCATACGATGGTTTTGTCCAATGGAAGTGGACGTTCGTAGTAAAACGGGGTGTCCTGGAGAAAAGGGTAAAAGTAGGAGTGGCAATGAGGTTTGCAACTTTGACAATTCAAAAGCCGGTGTTTAAGAAGGTTCGGTCAACTTGGTCACTGAGTCAAAGTCTTAGGGTCGGGTCAATGGTCGCTGCCAAAGAGAGAGAGAAAAGAAACACTCAGCGTGCACTCTAACCTAGATCAGAATGGTTACCAATTTATCTAATCTGGAAATCTCCCACTGTACCTCAAATTCTCCTCCAAACCTGAAAGAAGAATTAGTCGGGGTTACCCGAGGAGTAAACCAACTCATCAGTGGAAATCGGGATCCAACTATCATTGCATGATAACGTGACGGAATCCGCTCACGCTATCACACTCCAGAAGGTATGCGCATATCTGGCAAGTTTCAGTTCTTTTGAAACTCCCGATGTGATTTCTGCCCCATGCTCTTATGACCTTGGCGAAGGTCAACAAATCATAAGTCACATGTCAAGTTCTACCCGTCATTATCCAGGTTAATTTGAATCCACCCGTACAAGCCCTTGACGAAGGTCAACAAGGCTATACGACTGTCCCAAACCAACGCATCTATCTATGCAGCAGAAAGGTAACAAGCAGCTACCATACACTATGCCTTGACGAAGGCCAACAAACATAGCATGAATACTACGTGCTACCCGTCTGAAACGACGGAGGGCTACGAATGGTTTCTGGCGAAAACCTTTAACGTAAAGAACTTGATATCGTTGAAGGAACTGATAGCTTTTAAAAATATAGTGACGAAAAACGGTTGCTAAAGAGGTCACTCCCGGTGAAGGGATCTCGACTCTTTCCCCGTAGAATGGGGTGCAGGATATTCCAACTGAATACCGCGATGCAAAGCAAAAGTAATCGGCTATAGTGAAGTTAATGCCCTGACGCAAACTTCTGTCCAAGGGGTCACTCCCGGTGAAGGGATCTCGGCCCTTGCCTCGTCGACTGAGGAGCAGGATATTCCAATGAATACCACGATGCAAAACAAAAGTAAACGTCCTTGCAATAACAGCCTTTTGAAAAATGTTCCAACAACATCAGATAAGGTTTGTTTTTAACTTGCATTGATCCGAATCAACGCAGTCCCATCAATTGATCACACCACAAAGAACGAAAATATACTGATGTACGTATATGCCATCCGCATTCGCCACTGGGTCCCGTCATTACCCGTTAGGTTAGCTTACTAACGACAGAGCGGGGACTGGACTAGCGCGGATGCAAAACATATACAACATCTACTAATATATATACCAATATATTATATTTCGCTCAAGGCGTGAATAAAATGCAACATCACAGAAAATGAACAGCATCACAGAAACAATACAGATATCTGGGATCCCCGGGTTTCACAGAGCCGCTGAAACCCGACGTTCCCCTGGTCGTGTGGATAGCCTGTGCAATGAAATCCTAGACCCCTACGGGCGCGGCAAGTCACCCGCCAAAACCTGAAGCGAGGCAGCCCCCTTCAGCGCCGTGAATGGACCACCCAGCTGTAAGTCCGTGTTGCCCACCCCGGTGCTTACGGGGAGGCGGAAAACATAATAAAAATCGGATTTTTTATGACTTAGGCAACATGGACTAAGCTTGTGAGGATCTTTGCTAAACTAAAACTAGCTAAAGTAAACTAACAACTAACAAAGTTGTAGAAAGGTTATACCTTTGGTCTTTAGTCCTTCTCTCCTTGCTCCTAGGTATGGTAGAAAAGGATCACCTTGCTTGTCTTCTCCCGTCAAAGAAGGATCCACCCGAAAGCCACCACCTTTAGCTTCAACTCCAAGCTAGGAGTAACTAGAGTGCAAGAAATGCTAAGACTTGAACCCTAGAAGTGAGTAGAGAAGATCAAGAGAGGGTTTTTCTCAAGCTATTTGTTTCTCAACACATGAGAGGGAGAGAGCTTGAGGGAGAGGATGAGCAAGAGAGAGAAAAGAAATGAGAGAATGAATTATTTGTGAGCCTTTCTCACTAATATGTGTGTATAATTTTTAATTGAATAATTAGCTAGATAATTATCATGGTAAATCATGACATGACCATTATCATTTCAAATTGCAAAGATCAAAAAGCATCTTCCAAAAGAAATTATGATGGTCAAAGTGTCAACCTTGGTCAACAAGTCAAAGAAGTCAAAAGGTCAACAAGTACAACCATGGATAATTATTAAACTAATTACTAATTAACAATAACACACACATAAATATTAGGGTTAATAAAATGACAACAACCATTAACCCTAATCAAGGTCCTCTCCCTCAATCTCAAGCAACTGTGCATACGCACCCGCATTCGTGATCCGAGGAACACGAACACAATGAGAAAAACCAATCTCAAATCATATACTAGGATCCGGCTTAAACCAAAGCCCACTAGTATAGACTGTCCGGACAGCAAACGTGCACAAGTGCGCGGATGCGAACGAACCCTGTCGCAAAACCATGCGACCTCTACTCGTTTTGCCTAAAGGCGAATAGCTCTCTGTGTGGGACTCTAAAGACTCGACACTACGCTGGCAGTGGGTTTAACCACAGACCGCAAGCGGCACTAGCTGTACGTAACGGTCCCCAGGTAGATGTCGATAAGAAGACTGACGAGGTGAACCCCATCTGCACTCCTACTGAGCCTGTATGTGACAGTCTCCGTACAGTCCGGTCTGTTCGTCTGATACATCGCATGGCGGGCCTAGGGGGGCGGTGAACGTCAGTCCCCTAATAGCGGTACAAGTCGTGTCGGAGTGTAGCCCAGAACACCCTGAGATAACACTGGAAACCTACCAGTATATCTCGCTTGCCCTGGCCAGGGACTACTCGTGTAATGGCTCTCCTAGACACAGCGCGATGTCAACCCCCAATACCGGGAGAGACGAATCCTGTCTAACCGTCACTGCCTCCAAGTGCTTCGGGACTGCACCCAAAAACTACCTGTTTGCACAGCTCCTTTGAGCCGTGGTAGGGTAGTAATCAAAGTGCAGTGGGAACACACTCGAGGCGAAGTGACAGTGTCAAGTCAGCGGACTAAGCTGTACTCATGTCACCTGGGAACTGATAACTGACGATAGGTATATTACCAACCAACAGTTCCCAACGAGTCCTGTCCAGTGTACTCGTAACCTAACGAGCACCCGCATACTATCCCAAGTACGACGTACTAACGGCTGTGGGACAGACCGTCTCCCACACTGGGATGAGAAGCGCATACGCTAGTCTACTCCGGAGTATCGATGCCCTGTCTCGATAGTCCAACGACCAGGGACCTGTATAAGGATGTGCTTATAGATTACCCAGCTCCCACGAGTGCGAGCGCCATCACAACGCTGGTAATCAAGCAAAGATCCTAAGGGCTCTACTAATATGTATACCAGCAATATGCTAAAAGAAACACATGCACATATTAAAGCAGAGACAAACCAAGTAGCATACTACCATTTCGAGCAAGATTGTATATACAACTGTGAATATCCCAAGCTTCCATTAAGTAATATACAAGCTAGTATGATACAGTAATGGCCTCTAGGGCATATACACTAACAATCTCCCACTTGCACTAAGGCCATGTACTGGCGTATCGAAGACCTATCATCTCGATCAGCCGCTCGAACTGAGTCTGGGGCAAGGCCTTGGTGAATGGATCTGCTGTGTTATCCTCTGATGCAACTCTCCGGACCTCGATCTCCTGGCGATCCACGATCTCCCTGATCAGGTGATACCGCCTTAAGATGTGTCTGGATTTCTGATGGGACCTGGGTTCCTTCGCTAAAGCTATAGCCCCGTTGTTGTCGCAATACAGAGGTATTGGGTCAACAATGGACGGAACCACCTGAAGTTCTTTCAAGAACTTCCTCATCCAGACAGCTTCTTTTGCGGCATCAGATGCAGCGATGTATTCCGCTTCCATAGTCGAGTCAGCAACGGTTTCCTGTTTGGAGCTCTTCCAACACACCGCCCCTCCATTGAGGGTAAAGACAAAACCCGACATGGACTTGGAATCATCCTTGTCACTCTGGAAGCTGGAGTCAGCAAAGGCCTCAACCTGCAGGTCTTTTCCGCCATACACCAAGAACATCTCCTTAGTCCTTCTCAGGTACTTGAGAATGTTCTTTACTGCTATCCAATGTTTCTCCCCAGGGTTTGACTGATACCTGCTTACCACACTGAGTGCATAAGCCACATCCGGTCTGGTACACAACATCGCATACATTATAGAGCCTACCGCAGAAGCGTAGGGTATAATAGACATGCGATCCCTCTCCAAATCAGTCTTGGGAGACATCTCTTTGGAGAGGGTGATCCCGTGACAAGCCGGTAGATTACCGCGCTTGGAATCTTCTATACTGAATCTCTTCAGTATGGTGTCGATGTACCTGGACTGCGAGAGTCCTAATATCCTCTTGGATCTGTCACGGTAGATCCGGATACCCAGAATGTAGGAGACATCACCCAGGTCTTTCATGGAGAACCTGTGTGACAAGAACCCCTTGACAGATTGTAGCATAGGAATGTCATTTCCTATTAAGAGAATGTCATCCACGTATAAAACGAGGAATACTACAGTTCTCGCTACAAATCTACAATAGATGCATGGTTCATCTGGATTTTTGATAAAGCCAAATTCTTTGACCGTCTCATCAAAACAGATGTTCCAACTCCGTGATGCCTGCTTGAGTCCATAAATGGACTTGAGCAACTTGCACACCTTTCCGCTGCTCCCACCCTGAATGAAACCCTCTGGCTGGTCCATATAGACACACTCCTCTAAATGACCATTTAGAAAAGCTGTCTTTACGTCCATCTGCCAAATCTCATAATCGTGGAAAGCAGCGATGGCAAGAAGGATCCGAATGGATTTCAGCATAGCTACTGGAGAAAAGGTTTCGTCATAGTCCAAACCAGGTCGCTGACGAAAACCCTTTGCTACCAGTCTAGCTTTATAGGTCTCAACCTGTCCATCTACACCAATCTTCCTTTTGAAGATCCACTTGCATCCTACGGGTTTTACCCCGTCTGGAGCAATGTCCAACGTCCATACTTTGTTGGTGTACATGGACTCCATCTCGGTCCGCATTGCATCCAGCCATTTTACCGAGTCGACGCTCTGAATGGCTTGCTGGAAGCTAGTAGGCTCATCACAATCTAGGATGCAGTCCTCTCTATCCCCGTCAATGAGGAAACCGTAGTACCTCTCGGGCGGATGAGACTGCCTACTACTCCTGCGGAGCGGCGTAGGAATGTCCTGTTCTTTTGAACCTTCTGGTTCCACTAAACTTTCAGTAATAGTTTGTGGTTCTGGAATTTCTTCCAGTTCTATTGCGCTCCCACTTATTTCTTTTTCTATGAACTGATGTTCTAGAAAGTGGGCATGGCGAGAAACAAGGACTTTTTGTTCCTCTTCGTAATAGAAGTAATATCCCTTGGAGTTCTTTGGATATCCCACAAACTTGCACTGTACTGAGCGTGCCTCGAGCTTGTCCGCATGCTGCTTTTTTACAAAAGCTGGACATCCCCATGTCTTAATGTGATTAAGATAGGGTTTCTTCCCACTCCACAACTCATATGGTGTGGTAGGCACAGTCTTAGTGGGAACACGGTTCAAAAGATATGCAGCTGTTTCTAGCGCATACCCCCAGAATGATCGCGGTAACTCAGCGTTACTCATCATGGACCGTACCATATCCAATAGGGTTCGGTTCCGTCTCTCCGATACACCGTTATGTTGCGGAGTGTATGGAGGAGTAAGCTGAGAGAGAATTCCATTCTCTTTTAAATAGTTCAGGAATTCGGCACTTAAGTATTCTCCTCCTCGATCCGATCTTAGGATCTTGATACTTTTGCCTGTTTGTTTTTCTACTTCATTCTTATATTCCTGGAATTTTTCAAAAGCCTCGGATTTATGTTTCATTAAGAAGACATAACCGTACCTTGAAAAATCATCCGTAAAGGTAATGAAGTAAGAATAACCGCTTCGCGCATGTGTAGACATTGGACCGCACACGTCGCTGTGTACGAGTCCCAAGAGCTCGCTCGCTCTTTCTCCGTGTCCAGAAAACGGAGCCTTTGTCATCTTTCCTTTGAGACAGGATTGACAAGTTGCATATGATTGATATTCGAACGAATCTAAATATCCTTCAGTATGTAACTTAGTCAATCTTCTCTCGTTGATGTGACCCAGTCTACAATGCCATAAGAAAGTTTTATTAATTTCTGGAGACTTTCTTTTGTGTGTATTCTGGATATTGAAAACCTGTGGCTGGTTTAAAACGTAAATACCGTTGTTCAATGTACCTGACCCAATCAACACTTGATTAAGGTGAATGTTCACTACATTACTTACAAATGCAAATTCATAACCTTCTTTAGATAATAAAGATACAGAAATGATATTACAGGTTGCATTTGGTACATAATAACAACTACGCAAAACCAAAAAGTGTCCATCTGATAATCCCAGGTGATAGTCCCCCACGGCCTCTGCATCCATGCTAGCACCGTTCGCAACTCTGAGGGTCATGTCACCTGCCTTCAAAACTCTACGCTTTCTCAACGCCTGTAAAGAATTACAGATATGAGATCCTGATCCGGTATCCAATACCCAGGAATTAGAGTTTATTGATAGACAATTTTCAATAACATACACACCTGAAGCTGAAGCTGCAACTCGCTTCAAATCCTGTGTTCTGGCTTTCCAAGCCTTGCAATCTTGTTTCCAGTGGCCACTTTTGTGACAATAGAAGCATTCTTCCTTCCCCACCAGCTTCCCCGCTACCTTTGTTGCTTTACCCTTTCCCTTCGTATCCACTTTACCGACACCGCCTCTTGGTTTGGCGGGGGCTTTCTTCTTCTTGCCCTTGGCTTTCGCCCTGGACCTAGAAGAGGAAGATCCTCCTACAAACAAAGTGGATGTCTCCCTACCCTTCTGTAGGGTGCCCTCAGCAGTCCTCAACATGTTCAGAAGTTCGGCAAGTTCAACCTCCTTTCCTTGCATGTTGAAGTTGAGAATGAACTGGGCGTAAGTGGAAGGAAGGGACTGGAGAATCAGATCAGTATAGAGTTCATTCTCCAACGTGGTCCCGAGGTCCGCGAGCTCCTCTATATAGCCGATCATCTTAAGCACGTGGTCCGCTACCGATGATCCGACGGCCAACCTTGCCGAAAAGAGCTTCTTCGACACTTCGTATCTTGCGATACGAGACTGCTCTCCATACAGTTCTTTTGTATGGAGAAATATGGACTCTAGGTCCATATTCTCGTGCCTCCTCTGATGGTCATTGTCCATCGAGGCTAGTACGAGGCATTTGGCCCTCGCGCAATCTATCTCCCATGTCTTACGGATTTCTACATCCGCGACACTGGAGGTGGGACCTGGGACGGGGGGAGCTTTGGTGGTAAGTATATACCCCAGCTTGTCATAAGTAATAGCCATCTTGACATTCCTGAGCCAATCTTTGTAGTTAGGCCCTGTCAATATGTTTTTATCTAATAGTAACTTAAGTCCGGTCATCTTGAATGGTCGCTGCAATTAGGAGAGAGAAAAGAAACACTTTAGCATGATGCTCTTGCAAGTTTAGAGTGGTTTTTAGTTTGTCTAAACTGGATGGCTCCCACTGTCTCTCGAATCCCTTCTCAAACCATAAAGAAAAGGATTAGCCGGGATCATTCTCACCGTACAATACTTGCTTAACCGTTCAGCCAGGCCAGTGTCGGTACTTCGAGGGAGGTTTTCCAACGCTTTCGCGAAGTTCCTTAATTAAGTAACCTCTTTTCCCTGTGGGCGTAGCCCCGCTAACACCTTTCTAGGCACCTACTAGGTTTATAGCATTGATCGTTAAGTGAGAGTTTTCCCGAGGAGTAGCATATACTCACAGTAGGATCGGGATCCAAATATCATCGCGTGATAAAACCGAAGGAATCCTACCAGAATCATCACACTCCAAATGGTATGCAAATCTAGCAAGTTTCAGTACTTATGAAACTCCCGATGTGGATTTTTGCCCCATGCTCTTATGACCTTGACTTTGGCCAAAATATCATAAGTCACATGTCAAGTTCTACCCGTCATTCTCCTGGTTAATTTGGACCCACCCGTACCTACCCTTGGCTTTGGCCAAAATGGCAGCACGACTGTCCCAAACCAACGCATCTATCTATGCTGCACATGAATACCCAAACGCTACCAATCACTATGCCTTGACTTTGGCCAAAATACATAGCTTGAATACTTTTGACCATTCATGTGGAATGACGGAGGGCTACGAATGGTTTTGGCGAAACCGTGAACGTAGTGAACTTGATATAATCGATGGAACGAGATAGCTTTTAAAAGGAGTGGTTCAAGCTCCGCGTTTAAAAGTTTTAGTTTTGAAAAGAACCGAGTGGTTTTCAAAGTGTTCCAATCGACTTTTACTTGGTTTATTTCTTGCATTAGTTCTTTTAATGCGTCCCATCATTTAATCCTACCATTGCAGAAAACAACCAAAATATGACGTACGCTTATGCCATTCGCATTCGCCACGGGGCCCCGTCATCACCCGTTAGGTTACTTAACTAACGACAGAGCGGGGGCTGGGCTAGCGCGGCTGTAAAACATAAGCAACGCCTAAATAGTTATTATATATAAATATATAGCAATGATAGACATTACAGATCACAGATGAATACATTGGATATACTAGGAATCCGCAATGCGTTCGAGCCTGCAACGCAAAGCGGATTACACGGTCGCGGTGAATAGCCAATACCCCACCCAAGACCCCTACGGGTGCGGCAAACTACCCGCCAAGCACCCGAAGCGAAGCAACCTCCCTCACCACCGTGAGTAGGCCACTCGGCGCTTCGAGATACCCGGTAGTTTGTGCACCCCCTCCATGGGTCTATCCTAGGAGCAAAAACAGTAAAAAGAATTATACAATGACGGCTACAACCCCGACCCGGTTGTGCGGCCATACAAAGAATATTATTACATCAATTTACATGTTACAAATGAATGAAAGAAAATAACGCTCATCTCACATCCAACCCGGCTATTCACCCGCGACAATCCAATCCATTCATATCCACAAACCAACAATCACAGATCACAGAGATGTATAACCCCGACTAATCGTCTTATAGCGATTAGCCGACGTTCAATACATACAAGCATCACAGATATAACCGATATAGTTAAAGTGTAGTGAAGTTCCGAAAAATACGGATTTATAGGCCCCCAAAAGTAAATTTTAGTTCTGGAAAATCTGGGCATATATTATATATCCTAAAAATCCTAAAACCAACTCAGAAACAATCTGCACCAAAAACGATACAGAGAGTTGACAAGACGGCCGCGCTTCCGCGGCAAGAGCTTCCTTATGCCGCGGAAGCGCGGTCCTCTTGGCTCCTCTCTGGTTCGTATTTGGTGGTGTTTCATACAAAACCCTGAGACAATTTTACAAGTATACAGTTTTTCATTTTAACCAGGAAAAATTTTAACAGAAAGTTGGATTTTGAAAAAGTTTGGTTTTAGGGTTTTTTCGGTTTCGAAACTTCGTTACACTTAACTACTTAGCTAGTTTGAGTTTAGTTAGGCTCTGATACCACTGTAAGTCCGTGTTGCCCACCCCGGTGCTTACGGGGAGGCGGAAAACATAATAAAAATCGGATTTTTTATGACTTAGGCAACATGGACTAAGCTTGTGAGGATCTTTGCTAAACTAAAACTAGCTAAAGTAAACTAACAACTAACAAAGTTGTAGAAAGGTTATACCTTTGGTCTTTAGTCCTTCTCTCCTTGCTCCTAGGTATGGTAGAAAAGGATCACCTTGCTTGTCTTCTCCCGTCAAAGAAGGATCCACCCGAAAGCCACCACCTTTAGCTTCAACTCCAAGCTAGGAGTAACTAGAGTGCAAGAAATGCTAAGACTTGAACCCTAGAAGTGAGTAGAGAAGATCAAGAGAGGGTTTTTCTCAAGCTATTTGTTTCTCAACACATGAGAGGGAGAGAGCTTGAGGGAGAGGATGAGCAAGAGAGAGAAAAGAAATGAGAGAATGAATTATTTGTGAGCCTTTCTCACTAATATGTGTGTATAATTTTTAATTGAATAATTAGCTAGATAATTATCATGGTAAATCATGACATGACCATTATCATTTCAAATTGCAAAGATCAAAAAGCATCTTCCAAAAGAAATTATGATGGTCAAAGTGTCAACCTTGGTCAACAAGTCAAAGAAGTCAAAAGGTCAACAAGTACAACCATGGATAATTATTAAACTAATTACTAATTAACAATAACACACACATAAATATTAGGGTTAATAAAATGACAACAACCATTAACCCTAATCAAGGTCCTCTCCCTCAATCTCAAGCAACTGTGCATACGCACCCGCATTCGTGATCCGAGGAACACGAACACAATGAGAAAAACCAATCTCAAATCATATACTAGGATCCGGCTTAAACCAAAGCCCACTAGTATAGACTGTCCGGACAGCAAACGTGCACAAGTGCGCGGATGCGAACGAACCCTGTCGCAAAACCATGCGACCTCTACTCGTTTTGCCTAAAGGCGAATAGCTCTCTGTGTGGGACTCTAAAGACTCGACACTACGCTGGCAGTGGGTTTAACCACAGACCGCAAGCGGCACTAGCTGTACGTAACGGTCCCCAGGTAGATGTCGATAAGAAGACTGACGAGGTGAACCCCATCTGCACTCCTACTGAGCCTGTATGTGACAGTCTCCGTACAGTCCGGTCTGTTCGTCTGATACATCGCATGGCGGGCCTAGGGGGGCGGTGAACGTCAGTCCCCTAATAGCGGTACAAGTCGTGTCGGAGTGTAGCCCAGAACACCCTGAGATAACACTGGAAACCTACCAGTATATCTCGCTTGCCCTGGCCAGGGACTACTCGTGTAATGGCTCTCCTAGACACAGCGCGATGTCAACCCCCAATACCGGGAGAGACGAATCCTGTCTAACCGTCACTGCCTCCAAGTGCTTCGGGACTGCACCCAAAAACTACCTGTTTGCACAGCTCCTTTGAGCCGTGGTAGGGTAGTAATCAAAGTGCAGTGGGAACACACTCGAGGCGAAGTGACAGTGTCAAGTCAGCGGACTAAGCTGTACTCATGTCACCTGGGAACTGATAACTGACGATAGGTATATTACCAACCAACAGTTCCCAACGAGTCCTGTCCAGTGTACTCGTAACCTAACGAGCACCCGCATACTATCCCAAGTACGACGTACTAACGGCTGTGGGACAGACCGTCTCCCACACTGGGATGAGAAGCGCATACGCTAGTCTACTCCGGAGTATCGATGCCCTGTCTCGATAGTCCAACGACCAGGGACCTGTATAAGGATGTGCTTATAGATTACCCAGCTCCCACGAGTGCGAGCGCCATCACAACGCTGGTAATCAAGCAAAGATCCTAAGGGCTCTACTAATATGTATACCAGCAATATGCTAAAAGAAACACATGCACATATTAAAGCAGAGACAAACCAAGTAGCATACTACCATTTCGAGCAAGATTGTATATACAACTGTGAATATCCCAAGCTTCCATTAAGTAATATACAAGCTAGTATGATACAGTAATGGCCTCTAGGGCATATACACTAACACCAGCACTTCACGGAATCCGGTAACTTGGGCACCCCTCCTGGGTCAAACCTATACCCCCTACGAGTGCGGCGAATAGCCCGCCAATCCTAGAGTGAAGCCCCCTCCGTCTCAATGCCATGAGATGCGGGCTTGTTGCCCTCTAGAACCCGGCTATCCGTGCACCCCTCCGCGGGGTATCCTAGTACAGAAAGTAAAATATACATACAACGGGTACATCGACCGCAACCAGGTCGTGCCCCAAAAGAATAATACAAACAGGCAGTGACGGCAGTCCACATGTCGGACGCTCGCCCCGCAATATCAAATGTACATAATACTACCACAACTGTACTAGCATTGCATCCAGGCTATCCCCACGACCGATCCGCAACATCACAGCAAATACATAGAACATCAACGTGAAAGTCACGTTCGCAAATCCGTCTAACCGGGCTATAGCAGTTAGACCGGATTTACCGATCGAGTGACATTCACGGTCGCAGATATAATGTAAATACTGTGAAAAATGTGTTTAAAATATCCGACCGATCAAATTATACCAAGTGGGCCCCAAAACAATACTGTAGCAGTTACAGAAAATATGGGCCCAATTTTAATGTTCCAAAACCCCTGAAATAAACCCAGAAGGCATCTGTAAAAATTTGGTGATGTGACGTGCACAGTGCGCCGCGGAAGGGCGGCGTGTATGGGGTTTCCGCGGCGGTTCTGCGCTCACACTGTAGCTTTACATCGTCGAATTTTTACAGAACTCTTATATTTTTTGGTAGATCACTTTTCTGTCACTTGAAAAATTTTTGGACACCAAAAAATCTTAACAGAAAACTGATGTGAACATAAATTGGGTTTTCGGAATTTTGGTCGATCGGAACTGAAAAACACATCAAACGAAGCTAGACGAAGTTAATGGCGAGTCTCTGATACCAAGTGGAGGTGCACGGCGGCGCCCCGGCCGTCAATCCGACGCCGGAATGCGGAAGCGGTGAAAAACTAAAATTTTGCGGACTTAGCAAACCGGCACCACCGCACACTAAACACCCGGATCGAACCATTAACTAGTCTAGGCTATCTACAAGAATGGGTTAGAGATATATACCATACGATCCAAGTCCTCCGGTCTTCATCTCCAATCCGATCTCCTCGCGGGATCTCCGTCCGTCTCATCCTCGTCGCCGGAAGTGCACCACGTTACCTACATCGTTTACGGGCTCCCACCTCAATGCCGAGGCAACTCGGGCACGAAGCCGGCTACTCGACGTGCCCAAGGTTCGTTGTAGAATATGTAGTGAGCAAGTCTCATTTTTGGGGTTTGTGGAATTGCCATTGGTGAAGGAAAAGAGAGCTTGGAGAGAGGTGAGAAAAATGGAGCATTCTCAAGAAGGAATGTATCATATTTTTCTCCACACATCAAAATGAAAATCAATCCCATTCACTCCAAGGAATGGCCGCCCCCCCCTTCATGTGTGATTGGAGAGAGAGAGAGAAAGCAAGGTCAAAGGGTGGGTGGAAGCAATGATGCAAGAGGGCATCATGAAAGAATATGATCACAAGCAAAAACCACACACAACCACAACCATCATCAACAACCATGATGCTAACAAAGTCAAGCCATCATGAAGTATGAAGTCAAGCAAGTCAAAGGAGGGTGCTATCATGATACAACAAAATGCAAAGACCCCCTTCCACAAATGCCTATTTGCAACAATGCAAATAAGCCCTCCTCCACCAATCTTCGGCCAATGAACGGAACAATGGAAATTGGCCGAAACGAAAAGCAAACTGGCAACTCCAGAAAACTGGTCCCGTAATAAATTACAGGAAAACCCCGATACTGTGCATACACACCCGCATTTGTATTCCGACCGAAATACAAATGCAATGAGATAAAGTCTACACTGTACTATACTAGGATCCGGCTTAAACCAAAGCCGGCTAGTAATATCTGTTCGATCCTGATCCGTGCAATCCGCACGTATCTGATCGAACCCTGCCATATACCCATACGGCCTATAGTACAAACTGTCCGATCCTGATCCGTGCAATACCGCACGTATCTGATCGGACCTTGCCATATCTCCATACGGCCTCTACAACCTTTCGCCCGAAAGCTGAGTAACTGAATGTGGGGGACTCTAAAGACTCGTCAACACCTTGGTTGTGGATTTAACCACTAGCACGTCAGAGGTATAAGCCAATACGTGACGGGCTACCAGGTACTGACCAAATGGGACGTCGATGAGGAAGCTCACCCCGACACCCAACTGAGCCTGTCAGTGACAATATCCGTGCAGTCCGGTCCGTTCGTCTATGAGCATCGCATGGCGGGCCTAGGGGGTTGGTAAAAGTCAGACCCCCAAAAGCGGTACAAGTCGTGTCGGAGTGTAGCCCAGAACACCCTGAGATACTACTGGAATACCTACCAGTAAATCTCCTTGCCTTGGCCAAGGACTTTGTGTAATGGCTCTCCTAGACACAGTACGACCTCACCCCCAATACCGGGAGAGACGAACCCCTGAAGATACGCTCACTGCCTCCATGTGGCTCGGGACTGTACCCAACTAAAACCTGTTTGCACGACTCCTTTGAGCCGTGGTAGGGTAGTAATCAAAGTACAGTGGGAACTCACACGAGACAAATGACGATCCCCAGGTCGATGAACTAACCTGCACACATGTCACCAGGGAACTGCCATCTGACGTCTGGTATATGACCAACTAGCATGTTCCCGGCGAGTCCTGTCCGGTGTACTCATAACCCAATGAGCACCTGTATACATCTTAGGTGATCCAACTGACACCAGTGGCTTGTGAGACCGGCCACCGCCCCTCGTCGGGGTCTCGACTGTATACACTAGTCTACTAATGGAGTATCGATGCCCAGTCTCGAAACTCCCACGACTAGGGACCTTTTAAGGATAAGCTTATAGACCCCCAGCTCCCACTTATATGATCGTCCTCATACTGCTGGTGGTCAAGCAAGAATCCTAGGGGCTCTATCAACGTGTAATAGCGACGTGTCATGTCACCTAAAGCAGTACACGATGATAAAGGTAAACCAGATAGCATACTATCATCTCGAGCAAGACTGTCCTACTGGGATAGGTCCTCCCTCAATCATTACAATCACGTACCTGTGACCTAATAATTGACTCTGAGGGCACTATCTCCAACACGTTGTTGTCGCAATACAGAGGTATTGGATCAACAATGGACGGAACCACCTGAAGTTCTTTCAAGAACTTCCTAATCAAGACAGCTTCTTTTGCGGCATCAGATGCAGCGATGTATTCCGCTTCCATCGTCGAGTCTGCAACGGTTTCCTGTTTGGAACTCTTCCAACACACCGCCCCTCCATTGAGGGTAAAGACAAAACCCGACATGGACTTGGAATCATCCTTGTCACTCTGGAAGCTGGAGTCAGCAAAGGCCTCGATCTGGAGGTCTTTTCCGCCATACACCAAGAACATCTCCTTAGTCCTTCTCAGGTACTTGAGAATGTTCTTTACCGCTATCCAGTGTTTCTCCCCAGGGTTAGACTGATACCGGCTTACCACACTCAGTGCATAAGCTACATCCGGTCTGGTACACAACATCGCATACATTATAGAGCCTACCGCAGAAGCGTAGGGTATAATAGACATGCGATCCCTCTCCAAATCAGTCTTGGGAGACATCTCTTTAAAGAGGGTGATCCCGTGACAAGCCGGTAGGTTACCGCGCTTGGAATCTTCCATACTGAATCTCTTCAGTATGGTGTCGATGTACCTGGACTGAGAAAGTCCTAATATCCTCTTGGATCTGTCACGGTAGATCCGGATACCCAGAATGTATGAGGCATCACCCAGGTCTTTCATGGAGAACCTGTGTGACAAGAACCCCTTGACAGATTGTAGCATAGGAATGTCATTTCCTATTAAGAGAATGTCATCCACGTATAAAACGAGGAATACTACAGTTCTCGCTACAAATCTACTATAGATGCATGGTTCATCTGGATTTTTGATAAAGCCAAATTCCTTGACCGTCTCATCAAAGCAGATGTTCCAACTCCGCGACGCCTGCTTTAGTCCATAGATGGACTTAAGCAACTTGCACACCTTTCCGCTGCTCCCACTCTGAATGAAACCCTCCGGCTGGTCCATATAGACACACTCCTCTAAATTTCCATTTAGAAAAGCTGTCTTTACGTCCATTTGCCAGATCTCATAATCGTGGAAGGCAGCAATGGCAAGAAGGATCCGAATGGATTTCAGCATGGCTACTGGAGAAAAGGTTTCGTCATAGTCCAAGCCAGGTCTTTGACGAAAACCCTTTGCTACCAGCCTAGCTTTATAGGTCTCAACCTGTCCATCTACACCAATCTTCCTTTTGAAGATCCACTTGCATCCTACGGGTTTTACCCCGTCTGGAGCAATGTCCAACGTCCATACCTTGTTGGTATACATGGACTCCATTTCGGTCCGCATTGCATCCAGCCATTTCACTGAGTCAACGCTCTGAACGGCCTGCTGGAAGCTAGTAGGCTCATCATAATCTATGATGCAATCCTCTCTATCCCCGTCTATGAGAAAACCGCAGTATCTCTCGGGCGGATGAGACTGCCTACTACTCCTGCGGAGCGGCGTAGGAATGTCCTGTTCTGTTGAACCCTCTGGTTCCACTAATGTTTCAGTAATAGTCTGTGGTTCTGGAATTTCTTCCAGTTCTACTGCGCTCCCACTAATCTCCTTTTCTAAGAACTGGTGTTCTAGAAAGTGGGCATTACGAGAAACAAGGACTTTTTGTTCCTCTGCGTAGTAGAAAAGATACCCCCTGGTGTTCTTTGGGTATCCCACAAACTTGCACAGTACTGAGCGTGCCTCGAGTTTGTCCGCATGCTGCTTTTTGACAAAAGCTGGACATCCCCAGATCTTCAGATATTGAAGATAGGGTTTCTTCCCACTCCACATTTCATATGGGATGGTAGGCACAGTCTTAGTCGGAACTCGGTTCAAAAAGGTATGCAGCTGATTCTAGCGCATACCCCCAGAATGATCGCGGTAACTCAGCGTTACTCATCATGGACCGTACCATATCCAATAGGGTGCGGTTCCGTCTCTCCGATACACCGTTATGTTGCGGGGTGTATGGAGGAGTAAGCTGAGAGAGAATTCCGTTCTCTTTTAAATAGTCCAGGAACTCGGCACTTAAGTATTCTCCACCTCGATCCGATCTTAGAATCTTAATACTTTTGCCGGTCTGTTTCTCTACTTCATTCTTATACTCCTGGAATTTTCCAAAGGCCTCGGACTTATGTTTCATTAAGAAAACATAACCGTACCTTGAGAAGTCATCCGTAAAAGTAATGAAGTAAGAATGTCCGCTTCGGGCATGTGTAGACATTGGACCGCACACGTCACTGTGTACGAGTCCCAAGAGCTCGCTCGCTCTTACTCCTTGTCCAGTAAACGGAGTCTTTGTCATCTTTCCTTTGAGACAAGATTGACAAGTGGCATACGATTGATATTCGAACGCATTCAAATATCCTTCTGTATGTAACTTAGTCAACCTTCTCTCATTGATGTGACCCAATCTACAATGCCATAAGAAAGTCTGATTTATTTCTGGAGACTTTCTTTTGTGTGTATTCTGGACGTTGAAAATCTGTGGTTGGTTTAACACGTATATACCATTACTCAATGTACCTGACCCAATCAAAACTTGATTAAGGTGAATGTTTACAACATTACATACAAACGCAAATTCATAACCTTCTTTAGAGACTAAAGATACAGAAATGATATTACAAGTTGCGTTGGGTACAAAAAAGCAATTACGCAAAACCAAAACATGTCCATCTGACATTCCCAGGTGATAGTCCCCCACGGCTTTAGCATCCATGCTAGCTCCGTTCGCAACTCTGAGGGTCATGTCACCTGCCTTCAAAACCCTACGGTTTCTCAACGCCTGCAAAGAATTACAGATATGAGATCCTGATCCGGTATCCAATACCCAGGAAGTAGAGTTTATTGAAAGACAATTTTCAATAACATACACACCTGAAGCTGAAGCTGCAACCTGCTTCAATTCCTGTGTTCTGGCCTTCCAGGCCCTGCAATCATTCTTCCAGTGTCCTTTCTTATGACAATAGAAGCATTCTTCCTTATCCACAAGCTTCCCCGCTATCTTTGTTGCTTTTGCTTTTCCCTTCGTATCCACTTTACTAACACCGCCCCTTGGTTTGGCGGGGGCCTTCTTCTTCTTTCCCTTGGCTTTCGCCTTGGACCTAGAAGAAGATGATCCTCCTACAAACAAAGTGGATGTATCCCTACCTTTCTGTAGGGTGCCCTCTGCGCTCCTCAGCATGTTGAGGAGCTCTGATAGTTCAACCTCTTTTTCTTGTAGGTTGAAGTTCAGTGTAAACTGGGCGTAAGTGGAAGGAAGGGACTGGAGAACTATATCCGTATATAGCTCACTCTCCAATGTGATCCCTAGGTCAGCGAGCTCCTCAATGTAGCCGATCATCTTTAGCACGTGCTCGGCTACTGATGATCCGACGGCCATTCTTGTCGAAAATAACTTTTTCGACGCTTCGTATCTTGCGATACGTGATTGCTCTCCATACAGTTCTTTTGTATGGAGCAATATGGACTCCATGTCCATATTCTCATGCCTCCTCTGATGTTCGTTGTCCATCAAGGCAAGCAGGAGGCACTTGGCCTTCGCGCTATCAATCTCCCAAGTCTTGCGGATTTCCTTATCCGCGACACTGGAAGTTGGACCAGGGACAGGGGGAGCTTTGGTGGTAAGAAGATACCCCAGCTTGTCATAAGTGATTGCTATCTTGACATTCCTGAGCCAATCTTTGTAGTTTGGCCCTGTCAGTTTGTTTTTATCTAGGAGTAACTTAAGTCCAGTCATGTTGATTGGTCGCTGCAATTAGGAGAGAGAAGAAGGAACACTCAGCATGATGCTCTTGCAAGTTTAGAGTGGTTTTTAATTTGTCTAAACAGGATGGCTCCCACTGTTTCTCGAATCCCTCCTCAAACCATAAAGGAAGAATTAGTCAGGATCAATCCCACCGTACAATACTTGCTTAACCGTTCAGCCAGGCCGGTGTCGGTACTTCGAGGGAGGTTTTCCAACGCTTTCGCGAAGTTCCTTAATTAAAGAACCTCTTTTCCCTGGGGGCGTAGCCCCGCTAACACCTTTCTAGGCACCTACTAGGTTTATAGCATTGATCGTTAAGTGAGAAATTTCCCGAGGAGTAGCATATACTCACAGTAGGATCGGGATCCAAATATCATCGCGTGACGAAACTGAAGGAATCCTACCAGAATCATCACACTCCAAATGGTATGCAAATCTAGCAAGTTTCAGTACTTATGAAACTCCCGATGTGGATTTTTTCCCCATGCTCTTATGACCTTGGCGTGAGGTCAAAATGTCATAAGTCACATGTCAAGTTCGTCCCATCATTATCCAGGTTAATTTGAACCCACCCGTACATACCCTTGACGTAGGCCAAAATGGCAGTACGACTGTCTCAAACCAACGCATTCTATCTATGCAACAGATAAATATCCGGCAGCTACCAATCACTATGCCTTGGCGTGAGGTCAAAATACATAGCTTGAATACTACCGAATATTTAACTGAAATGATGGAGGGCTACGGATGGTTTTGGCAAAACCGTGAACGTAGTGAACTTGATTTGGTCGATGGAACGAGATAGCTTTTAAATGGAGTGGCTCAAACTCCGTATTTTAAAAGTTTGTTTTGAAAAGAACCGAGTGGTTTTTCGAAAGTGTTCCAACGACTTTAACTTGGTTTATTATCTTGCATTAGTTCTTTTAATGCGTGATATTCTTGCATTAGTTCTTTTAATGCGTCCCATCAATTAAACCTACCATTGCAGAAAACAACCAAAATATGACGTGCGCTTATGCCATTCGCATTCGCCACTGGGCCCCGTCATTACCCGTTAGGTTACTTAACTAACGACAGAGCGGGGGCTGGGCTAGCGCGTCTGTAAAACATAAGCAACGCCTAAATAATATCATATATAGATATACTGCAATGATAAACATTTCAGATCACAGATAAATACATTGGATATACTAGCAATCTGTAATTTGTACGAGCCTGTAACAAAAACAGATAACACGGTCGCGGTGAATAGCCAAAACCCCACCCAAGACCCCTACGGGTGCGGCAAACTACCCGCCAAGTACCCGAAGCGTAGCAACCTCCCTCATCTCCATGAGTAGGCCACTCGACACTTCGGCATACCCGGTAGTTTGTGCACCCCTCCATGGGTCTATCCTAGGAGCAAAAACAGTAAAAAGAAATTATACAATGACGGCTACAACCCTGACCCGGTTGTGCGGCCATACAAATAATTATTACATCAATTTACAAATTTACATGAATTGCAAGAAAAGAAAACTCTCGTCTCACAACCCCCGGCTATTCACCCGCGACAATCCAACATATTTATATACACATTCCAGCACATTACAGATCATGTATAACCCCGACCAATCGACTTATAGCGATTAGCCGACGTTCAATACATGCAAACATCACAGATATAACCATCATAGTCAAAGTGCAGTGAAGTTCGGAAAAAATACGGAATTATAGGACCCCAAAAGGAAATTTCTTTTCTGGAAAATCTGGGCACATATAATATATATCAAAAATCCCAAAACCAACACAGACACACACTGCACGAAAAACGATGCAGAGAAGACGACAAACCGCGGCGCTTCCGCGGCACATGCCTACCTCGTGCGGCGGAAGCGCGGCGGTTTGAACGAAACAGTGGACCGTTTTTCATGGGTGTTCACACAAAACCCTGAGCCGAATTTAGGAGTATAAAGTTTTTCATTTTGACCAGAAAAAATTTCAACAGAAACTCAGGTTTTGTAAAAGTTAGGTTTTTGGATTTTTTCCGGTTCCGAACTTCGTTACACTTCACTACCAAGCTAGTTTAAGTTTAGTTAGTCTCTGATACCACTGTAAGTCCACGTTGCGACCCCGGTTCTTACGGGGAGGCGGAAACGGTAAAAAATCAAAATTTTAACGCAAGAGGCAACATGGACTAAACTAGGTCGGGATCTTTACCTAAACTAAAACTAGCATACTAAGCTAAAGATATTTAGCTACTCGGATGAAGATGGTTATACCTAAACTTGAACTCCTTCTCTTCAAGCTCCGATGGTGGTTCGATGGCTCCTTCTCGTTGTCTCCGTACGCCGAAGATAGATCCACTTGAAAGCTCCAACCTTTAGCTCCTTCTTCGTTCTTTGAAGAAACTAGTTCACTTGGTTTGCTAAACCTAGTGAACTAGAATGAGTAGAGATGATTTAGAATGGGATTTTATCTATGGTTCTTGATTCTCAACTCATGAGACAAGAGAACCATAGATCAAGAGAGGGAGCAAGAGGTTGAGGGTGAGAGCAAGAGGAGAGCTCAAGAACAAGAGAGAGAATGAGCAAGAAAGAATGAGCAACCCTTTTGTCTTTCACACTCTCATAATCCAAAGTAATCATAACTCATCATATCAAAAAAGTCTTATGTGATGGTTAGAAGCAACCATAAGCTTATCATGTCATGCACTCATTTTACTCAAATGAGCAAGCAAGAAAAAGTCTTTGGCATGAAATGATAACCATGGTTATCATGATGGTCAACTAGTCAAACCTAGTCAATCGGTCAACAAGTCAACAAAAGTCAACAAGTCACCAAAGTCAACAAGTCAACAAAAGTCAACAAGTCAACAACCATATCACCATAATACTTAATTAATATAATAGTTAATCACATATCATATTCTCATTAGGGTTGAGCAAAAAGTCAAAAAGTCAACGGTCAACTGTCAACAACCCTAATGAGAATCTGCTGTCTGTGCCTCCCTGTCAACTGTGCATACACACCCGCATCCGCGTTCCGAGGAACACGAATGCAAACTGGATAAATCCAATCCCATAAGATACACTAGGATATGGCTTAAACCAAAGCCCGCTAGTGTAAACTGTCCGGACACTGTACGTGCACAAGTGCACGGATGTGACCGAACCCTGTCGCAAAACCATGCGACCTGTCGCAATACCATGCGACCTCTACTCTTTTGCCTAAAGGCGAAAAGCTTTCTGTGTGGGACTCTAAAGACTCGACACTACGCTGGCAGTGGGTTTAACCACAGACCGCAAGCGGCACTAGCTGTGCGTAACGGTCCCCAGGTAATGCCGACAAGAAGACCGACGAGGCAAAACCCATCTGAACTCCTACTGAGCCTGAATGTGACATTCTCCGTACAGTCCGGTCTGTTCGTCTGATACATCGCATGGCGGGCCTAGGGGGCGGTAAACGTCAGTCCCCCAATAGCGGTACAAGTCGTGCCGGAGCGAAGCCCAAAACACCCTGAGATAACACTGGAAACCTACCAGTATATCTCGTTTGCCCTGGCCAGGGACTACTCGTGTAATGGCTCTCCTAGACACAGCGCGATGTCAACCCCCAATACCGGGAGAGACGAATCCTGTCTAACCGTCACTGCCCCCAAGTGCTTCGGGACTGCACCCAACCACTACCTGTTTGCATGACTCCTTTGAGCCGTGGTAGGGTAGTGATCAAAGTACAGTGGGAACACACTCGAGGCGGAGTGATAGTGTCAAGTCAGCGGACTAAGCTGTACTCATGTCACCTGGGAACTGATAACTGACGATAGGTATAATACCAACTAGTCAGTTCCCGACGAGTCCTGTCCAGTGTACCCGTAACCTAACGAGCACCCGCATACTATCTCAAGTACGACGTACTGACGGCTGTGGGACAGACCGTCTCCCACACTGGGATGAGAAGCGCATGCGCTGGCCTACTCCGGAGTATCGATGCCCTGTCACGATAGTCCTGCGACCAGGGACCTGCATAAGGATGTGCTTATAGATTACCCAGCCCCCACTAGTGTGACGGCCATCACATCGCTGGTAATCAAGCAAAGATCCTAAGGGCTCTACTAATGTGTATAGGCGATATACAAAAATAAACACATGTACACATTGAAGTAGAAACAAACCAAGTAGCATACTACTATTTTGAGCAAGATTGTATATACAAGGTGAATATCCCAAGCATCCATTAAGTAATATACAAACTAGTATGATACAGTAATGGCCTCTAGGGCATATACACTAACACTCACATAGGTCAAAACCTATGGTCTACTCCCGCAAATCAACATGATGTCACTCGATATAGACGTACAAACGTCACGTGATCGAGATAAAGCACAAATATAAAAATCCAGAATTTAAAATACGCAAAACCATATCTCGAATCAAAACAGTAACTCAAAGAAGTGGTCCCAGATTTTGTATAAGGTGAAAACAATGTGAGCAAACAACACTAGGGTGATATATAGGATGTATATGACCTACTGAAGCAACCTGGTGTTAGTTTTATGTATGCCCAGAGGCCATTACTGTACATGAGATGTATAATGTAGTGGATGCTGGGACATATATAGGGAGGACTTTCTTGTTCGACATGATAGTACGCTATCTGGTTGCTCTTTATCTTAACATGTATACTTATTGTCTCTCTGTTACATGTTGATAAAGCCCTTAGGATGTGTACTCGACTTTCAGGACTATGATGTAGATCATAATAGTTGGGCCTGGATAGTCCATGAGTACATCCTTCAATGTTCCTAGTCGTGGGAATTTCGAGACGGGGCATCGATATTCCAGAGTAGACTAACGTATATCTTCTCGACCCATGTGATGGGCGATGGATGATCCCATATCCATTGGTGTTTAACATCAGAGATGGTATGCGGGTACTCAGTGGAGACTGGGTACACTGAACGGACTTGCCGAGAACTCCCAGATGGTATTATACCTCACGTCAGATGGCAGTTCTCTAGTGACACTGGTACAGCTTAGTATGTTGACCCGAGATCGTCATAGAGTCTTGTGTGTCTCCCACTGTGCTTTGATTTCCACCCTACCACGGCTCTACTGAGTCGTGCAAACATGTGGTTTTTGGGTACAGTCCCGATTCATATGGAGGCGATGAGCGATAGGAGGGGATTCGTCTCTCCCGGTATTGGGGGGTTGATGTTGCGCTATGCTCGACTGGCCATAACTGGAAATCCCTGGCCAGGGTTGCTGTAATTTACTGGTAAATATTATCAGTAGTTTCACGCTTTTTATGGACCTTATATCGGCATGACTTATCAAGCTACTGGGGTCTGACGTTTACCACCCCTAGGCGAGATATGCGACATATCAGACGAACAGACCGGACTGTGCGGTAAGTGTTACTGATTGGATTCACAGGAGTGTGAGAAGGCTTGCTCGTTGATCTTCTGATCGCTCAATACCCGGGTGGCCGTTACGTTTAGTAGACCGCTTGCGGCTTGTGGGTGTTTGATATGATCATCACCTACTGCCGACGTATTGACGGGTCTTTAGAGTCCTACACAGGGGTTTCCTGGCTCAAGCGAAACGGAGTAGGAGCACATATATGATATGTGCGGGACCGAGATTGATACGATATGAGATACCGTATTCTATTCTCGCGATTTGTGACATTGATCGGTTGTATGCGATATAGCCGGGTTATCGGATCAAGTGTTGATTCGATAAGTTGTTACTTTTGATATTAGTCGGTTATAGCCGGATTCTTAAATCAAGAGTTGATTTAATAATTTAATGTATAATTATATATTTGATATATTACATTACATTAACTAGTACTAGCTCACTTAAGATTTATTTTCTCACTAGTTTGTGCATAAGTGTATATGTGATATATATTTGTGTACATATGTTTGTGTCATACTTGATGATACACACAAGATGGGTGTATGAGACTTATACCAAGATTGGGTTTAAGATTAGGGTTATTGTTTTATCTTAAGATATAACAAAAGAGTTGAACTTAGTCAAAGTTATCAAGCATGAAGAAGCTTGGAGAAACTTTGACAAAGTCCACTCTTTTGTCATTTCTCTTGATATTCTTTGACCTAACCCTTAACCTCATACCTTGGTCAATTCTCTAAATGAGTTAAGCATGATAGCTTAACTCACCCATGGTTACATTATTGAGGGATTAATTCATATGATGATTATTCTTTCTTCTTCTTCTTCTTCTTCATCATCAAGCTCCATGAAAAGCTTGCTAGCTCTAATGGTGCCATGCGAAAAAGTGTGAGAAAATCAATTCTAAAGTGATCCCACTTCCTACTTCTTCATCCTCTACCACTTGCCATATAGTAGAGTGTGTTCTCTTCACAAAGTTTATGACCTAGTAAAGGAATAGCTTGAGTTAGTGTCTCCCCGATGTAGATCATTTTCGGCCTCGAAGTCAACGACCTAGCCCGCTCATTTCTCCGAAGAAACCATCACTAGAGTCCGGGATCCCGATGATCGCTGCGAAGGGACGTCAACACGGAGCTTTAGAAGTGAAGGACCGGATCTACAAAGGTTGTAATCCCTTTCACTTGTAGTTAAAGAGTTTAACTTGCTAGTTTTCGCATAATCTCTAGTATACGATCTTGGTTAGGGTTGTTCGGCACGGATAAATTTTTGAATCGGGCATGGTTGATGCCTTGCAGAACCTTGTTAGAGTGCCTAGGAACCCTACAGTGGTATCAGAGCCAAGCTAGACCTTTAGGCGAAGTCTAGACGAAGTTAGAAGTCCGATCGAACCCGAATAATCCCGATTAAACCCTTCTCTGGAAATTTTCTGAACTTGTGATTTTTTGTCAATTAAAAATACTCAAAAAAATCAGCAGGGTTTTCTAGGAATTACTGTGCAGCACATGCTCTTAATTCGATCAACGCGCCGCGGAACCGCGGCCTTACCCTGGCTTGCGCGGCGGTTCCGCGGCCATAATGTAGCTTCATGTATCACTGTTTGCACAGTAACCTCCGTATGTGTTTCCTGATTCTTCTGGGAATTTTTAATTTATACTCAAGTGTTGAGTTTTCTGGGTTGTATTGGGGATTCACTGATTCGATCGGATAATTTAACTTCATTTAAGTTTTGTCCGGGTAATTTTAGAACGTGTTAAAAAGTTCGACCGGCTATCAATAACTCACTTTTTCCCGACCCGGAAAATTTCCAAGTGTTGGATTTTTCCGTAGTTTAAGAACGTTCTAAATCGTGCAAGTAACGTGATGGACCCTCTAGAAGACAACAAACCTTAACTCGATTATGTGACCGTCTTGAACTGCCTTTTGAACCTTAGGGTTTGGGGCAGTACGGCGTGCAACATGTGAGGCGTTGGCTTGACCCTTCTACGGCTGGACCGTTGGTACTGTGGCATGAAATGGATGTTTTTAAACTCCCCTCAAGTGTTGAGCTATTTGGGAAAACTTGGGTGTTTGATTATTCGATCGGAAAGTTTAAAATTGTCTATTTATCTGGAATGTGATACAATATTTGGAATCCACAAGTAGTTATGAGATAACTAATTTGAATGTTATAAACATAGCAGTTTAGTCTCATTTGATCGGTTGCCACGGAATTTTGATGTGATCAAAAGTCCGTCGCAATCACGTAGCGTATGAGGATACTCGTCGGGTAAACTTAATAGACAGCCACGCCCTATAGCCCCGACCAAGTGACTATAGGAGAACCCCGTTGCCAAAAGCATCCGTTCGGGTGCTCGCGGCAGCGGTGTTCCACCTTAGTGCACTTCGTCGACGGCATCCGGGGTTGCGGCCGTCTACTAAAGTTTGCGACGAGCATTCGATCAGGATGTCGGGAATCTTGTTGAATTACCCGACTTGATATTGAAAAGAGTTTTCGATAATGAGACTAAAATGCAGGGTTTATAATTGTTAGGCATGCGATGTCTAAGGAATTCATTTGGTTAGGCATGCGATGTCTAAGGAGGTTGCGGATTCCAACTGTTGTAGTTTTACACTTTCTTTTCTGCGACCGTAAGTGTAATATGTGGTATCGCCGGTTTCGTTGCTATACGTCAACGACAATCGGGATACGCATATTTACTTACGTTGATAACATGTGATGTTATGTGTTGCTGGATATGTTATATTGGATCGTCGTGTTTGAATAGCCGGGGGTTTTTATGTGAGATGAGTGTTTTTCATTTTCATTCATGTAAAAAACTTGTATGTAATATTCTTTTATTGGGGCACTTCCGGGCTGAGGATGATGCCACCATTGTATATTATATACCTTTCCGCATTAGGATAAACCCAAGGCGGGGAGCACAAGTAACCGGATTCTAGGGTCCAGTGGGAGACCATCTCGAGGAGTCGAGTCCGGGTCTCCTAACTCTAGAATTGGTAGGGTTGCTTGCCGCTCTCGTAGGGGTCTAGGGCTGTGGTATTGGCTATTCATCACGACCGTAGAATCCGTGTTTTATACAGGCTCAAAATAAAACACGGACGTTCTAGTATATCCAATATTTCATATGATGTTTTCTGCTGCGTTATCTGTGATGTGTGTAGGGTTCCTAGGCACCCTAGTGAGGTCTCTAAAGGCATCTACCATGCCCATTTCAAAAATTCGGTGCCCAGAAACCCTAATGTACGGATCGTTTGCTAGAAAACTAGGCGAAAAAGCTAACTAGTTAACACTTAACTATGAGAATACGGATATACAACCTTTGTAGATCCGGTGCTCCACCTCCACGGCTCCGCAATGAAGTCTCCTCGCTGTCCAAGACGGATCCCGGGCTCTAGCGTCGGCTTCGTCGGAGAAGGGACGGGCTAGGTCATCGACGACGTGCCGAAGATGATCTACGTCGAAGCATCACTAGATCAAGCTCCACCTTCACCGAGCCTTGAAAACTTGTGAAGGAAACACACTCTACTACTTGGCAAGAGGTAGAGGATGAAGAAATAGGAAGTGGGTAAACTTTAGAATTGGATTTCTCACTCTAATTCATCACTTGCCATTGATGGAGGCAAGCTTTCTTCACTTGAAGAAATGAAGAAGAAGAAGAATAATGATATGATAAGATTAATTAAAAAGAAAAGAATAATCCATTCTTATCATAATGTTAACTATGGTAATGTGTAGAGAATCAATCATGGTTAAATGGGATGGTTAGGGTCAAGCATGAGACAAAATGGTTGCTAAAGTCAAAGTCTTCATGAAGCTTCAACAAGCTTCCAAATAAAGCCACCATTTTGCATTATGCTTATCATTTTCCAATAAAGATTAAACAAATAAATAAATAGATATGAAAATGAAAACCCTAACCATTACATAACCATGGTTTAAACTTTACACAAAACACAAGTTAGCATGCATCATCAAACATGATACATGCAAGTGCACAAAAGTATATCGCATATACAATGCGCACAGCCGAGTGAGAAAATCCATCTTAAGTGAACCAATACTAGTTAATGCAAAGTAATATATCAAATATATAATTATGCATTAAATCATTAAATCAACACTTGATTCAATGATCCGGTCATGTCGCACACAACCGACTAGTATACAATGTATCGGCTTATCGAATCAATCCTTGATTCGATAACTAGGTTATATCACATACAACCATTCGACACATTGATCGCGAGAATGAAATACGGTATCACATACACGCATTATTCTCGGTCCCGCACATATCTCATATGCGCTCCTATTTCGTTTCGCTTGAGCCAGGAAACCTCTGTGTAGGCTCTAAAGACTCGTCAATACGCCGGCAGCAGATGATGATCATATCAAACACCCACAAGCCGCAAGCGGTCTGCTAAACATAACGGCCACCCGGGTATTGAGCGATCTGAAGATCGACGAGCAAGCCCACTCACACTCCAGTGAATCCAACCAGTAACACTACCGTACAGTCCGGTCTGTCCGTCTGATATGTCGCATATCTTGCCTAGGGGTGGTAAACGTCAGACCCCAATAGCTCGATAAGTCGTGTCGATATGAGGTCTATAACAATTCGAGAAACTACTGGTAACACTTACCAGTAAATCTCAGCAACCCTGGCCAGGGATTTCCTGTTATAGCCAATCGAACACAGCGCAACATCAACCCCCTATATCGGGAGAGACGAATCCCCTCCTATCGCTCATTGCCTCCATGTGACTCGGGACTGTACCCAAAAACCACCGTTTTGCATGCCCTCTTGACGTGGTAAGATGGAAATCAAAGCACGGTGGGAACCACACAAAACTCTATGACGATCTCGGGTCAACAGACTACTCTGTACCAGTGTCACCAGAGAACTGCCATCTGACGTGAGGTATAATACCATCTGGGAGTTCTCGGCGAGTCCGTCCAGTGTACCCAGTCTCTACTGAGCACCCGTATATCATCTCTGATGTCAAACACCGATGGATATGGGATCATCCATCGCCCATCTGTATGGGTCGAGAAGGTATACGCTAGTCTACTCTGGTATATCGATGCCCCGTCTCGATATACCCACGACTAGGGACTGTGAAGGATGTACTTATGGACTACCATGTCCCCACTAATATGATCCGCATCATAGTCCAGGTAGTCAAGTACACATCCTAAGGGCTTTACCAACATGTAACAGAGAGACAATCAGCATACACGTTAAGGTAAAGATCAACCAGATAGCATACTATCATGTCGAGCAAGAAAGTCCTCCCTATATATGTCCCAGCATCCACTACAATATACATCCTATGTACAGTAATGGCCTCTAGGGCATACATATAACTAACAATCTCCCACTTGCATTAGGGCCATCTGATAGCAGTGGTTGTAGTATCTCATACTCAACCATCCCATAAAAGTCTCTCTCTGGGAACAGGCCTTTGTGAGTGGATCCGCTGTGTTGTCCTCTGAGTCTACTCTCCTTACCTCGATCTCCCTGGAGATCAACCATCTCCATGATCAAGTGACACTGCCTTAGAATATGTCTGGATCACTGATGGGACGGACGTTCCTTGGCATAAGCCACAACTCGATTGTCTCACAATGGTTGGAACGTAGTTCATCTCATGAACCAATATACACCCAAACATCCTCCTTGGTAGCATATTAAGTAGCGATGTATCCTGCCTTTATCTTCTAGTATGCCACGGTATCTAGCTTGGAATTCTTCCAACATACCGTCCTCCACTGAGGGTAAAGACAATGCCTGTGACTGACATTCAGTCGTCGTTATCACCCTGGAAACCCTTCCAGTGATTCTCCCCAGGATCGGTTGATACCGTCTCACTACAACTAGTGAGAGTCCTAACATCCAATTAGATCTATCTCATAGATCCAAAAACCCAGGATTTAGGAGGTATCACTTTGATCCTATATGGAGAATCATTGTGATAGGCGGAGATTGATCGAGCGTAGCATAGGAAACTCCTTCCCTATCAAGAGTATGTCATCCACGTACTCTACGAGGATCGTCACCATACTCCCTACTACCTTCTTGTTTATACAAGGTTCATCTACCATTTTGATGATGTCAACTTCTTTGACTAATCACATCAAAACAGATGTTCCAACTCCGCGATACCTGCTTTATCCTATAAAGCATCTTGCACACGTTTCCGCTGCTCCCACTGTCTACGAAGCCCTCTGGCTGTGTACTTATAGACGCTCTCTTCCAAATCATCATTTAGAAAAGCAGTCAAGACACCCAACCACCAGATATCGTAGTCATGGAATGTAGCCGTGGCAAGTAGGATCTGAATGGACTTAAGCATAGCCACTGGAAAAGGTTTCATCATTATCCACGCCTGGTCGATGACGAAAACCCTTAACAAGTCTAGCTTTGAAAGTCTTAACTTTTCCATTTACACCAAGTAATCTTCTCAAGATATACTTGCTCCTGATAGGATTTAACCCTTCAGATATAGCAACCAAAGTCCATACTTTGTTGGTGTATAAGGATTCCATCTCAGATCGATAAGCATCCAGCCATTCTTACAGAGTCTCACTCCTGATGGCCAGCTCGAAACTAGTTGGGTCATCATCTCATGATGCAATCATCGCTCCCAACTGTCATAGAGAAACCGAAGTATCTCTCAGGTGGGTGAGAACCCTACTAGATCGGCGAGAGGTTGAGGTTCGTTGGTAACTATTGAATCCTTTGGTTCTTTCAAATCATCAGCTGCAGTTTGTATAGCTGGAACATTTCCAGTTCTACATAACAGATCTTTCCTCGAGCTTGTCCGGATTTTGCTTTCAGACATAGGCTGGACAACCCAAATCTTAACTAACTTAAGACATGGGCTCTTCCCATTCCATATCACATATGAAATGGTAGGCAACTGATTTGATTGGAACCCTATTCAATAGGTATGCAACTTCATAAGTGCATAACTCCCAAAAGGAAAAAGGTAACTCAGTAGTACTCATCATAGAGCACACCTTATTACATAGGGTGTAATTGCACCACCCCGATATACCATCGTGCTATGGTGCATACAGAGGAATAATGCTGAGAGAGAATCTCATTCTCCTTTAGAATAATCCAGGATTTCCGTGCTCAAGTATTCTCCTCCTTGATCACATCAAAGGACATAATACTTATACCCGCATTGGTTCTCTACTCCTAGCTTATATTCTGTGAATATCTCATAAGGTTCGGACTCATGTTTCAACAGGAACATAGGTCTGAATCTTGAAAGATCATCAGAGAATGTAATGAAGTATAAAGAACCGTCTTGGCAAGTGTAGACAGGGGACCTACATACATCAACATGTATCATCCCAAGAGTCCACTAACTCTTTCTCTGTTTCCAATAAACAGAGCTGAGGTCATTTTATCTTGTGACATGACTGGCAAGTTTCATAAGATGTAAATTCAAACTGATTTAAATATGCATCTATCCGTAACTCAGCCAGTCGGGTCGCATTGATATGACCTAGTCTACAATACCTCAAGAAGGATTCGTTCATTTCTGAACTCTTCCTCTTGTGTGTGTTCTGTATACTAAGAACTGTAGTTTGATTTAGAACATCAACGCTTTAGATAACGTGCCTGAACCGATCAACTTTTGATATAGGAAATGTTCAAAACATTATCCAGCAATACAAAATTTTATCATTTCTTTACTAATAAAGAGATAGATATGATTTTGTATATCAGGTTCGGTATCTAATAACATTTGTTCAGAATCAATGTATTCGTAATACAGGGTGACAGTGACCAACAGACTTGGCTGCAACACTTGCCCCGTTTTCTGCCTCATGAAACTTATCACCCGTTCTCAGTTCTCTACCTTTCTGTAGCCCTACATATCTGGGATCCTGATCTGGTATCACATACCCAGGACGTAGAGTATACAGAGAAACAGTTCTTTGTAATGAACACACCCGAAATGATGCATCATCATGCACTCTCTTCGTTTGGGCGGTACGGGAATTCTGGTAATCCCTAATTTCCAGCTCTGTCTTATAACATTTATAAGTTGGAGCGGGACCAACGTTCCCCAGCTCAGTATAACAAGCGGGTTCGGTCAATACTTCCGTATTATTATCTTGATTAAGGCGTGATATGGTCGCTACCAGGAGAGAGAGAGAAGAAAACACTCAGCGTGCGCTCTTACAAGAATAGATAGATTATTATTTTATCTAATCAGGATGGCTCCCACTGCTTTTTATCAATCTTCCTTCAAACCCTAAAAGGAAAGACTAGCCGGGATTAATTACACACTACAAGTTCGCCAATCTTTCAGCCAGGCCAGTGTCGGTACTTTGAGGGAGGTCCCCCGTGCTTTCGCACGAACCTAATTAATGTAAACCTCGTTTTCCCAGAGGCGTAACCCCGTTGACACCTTTCTAGACACCTACTTGATCGGCTAATTGTAATGTATAAAACTCTCCCAGGAGTAACTCTTACTCGCAGCGGGTATCGGGATCCAACTATCTCATAGAAGGTATGCAATCTCATTGCAAATTTCAACACTTGAAATTCCGATAATATTTTGCCCCTAGCTCGCTATGACCTTGACGCATGCCAAACAACCCATAGTCTGCTAGTCAAGTTCAACCCGTACATTTCTTGATTGAATTAAACCAACCCGCACGACCCTTGACGCATGCCAAACAACGCCGTACGAATACCCTAATCCAATCGCATCATATGCTAGCAGATAAGCACTAGTTAGCTACCGTACACTACGCCTTGACGCATGCCAAACAACCGCAGCACGAATACTAACTAGTACTTATCTGAAATGACGGAGGGCTACGACAGGTTTTTCTGAAACCTATTGCGTAATGAACTTGATATCGTTGTAGAATCAAATGATTTTTGAAATGGAGTGTTTTTGAGGCTTTTCTAGTTTTGCTAAAGGAGTCACTCCCGGTGAAGGGATCGTCGGTCCTTTCCTCGTCGAATGAGGTACGGGATATATCATATATATCACTGTGCAAAGCAAAAACTCTAAAAGCAATCAAAAAGACAAACCGAGTGTGTAGCATCTGCCAGTTATTGCTAAAGGAGTCACTCCCGGTGAAGGGATCTCGGTCCTTTCCTCATCGAATAAGGTGCAGGATATATCACATATACCGCTGTGCAAAGCAAGAACTGTAGCTACCTGTTTTATTTTGAAATTCGATTCTACAACATCTTTAGGTTTCTTTTATTTCATTAATCTCATTAATGAAGTCCCATCATTTAAGTACCTAAACATCACAGATAAATACGACGTACACTTATGCCATCTGCATTCGCCTCGATGTCCCCTCGTGCACCGTTAGGTTAGGTAACTAACGGCAGAGCAGGGCAGGGCTAGCGCGGGTGTAAAACATAAGTAACGTCTATATAATATATCATAAATACTATATATAGTATCTATCACAGAACATCACATGATCACATCACAGATATCGCAGCAGAAGAAACATATGAAATATTGGATATACTAGGATGTCCGTGTTTTTAATACGAGCCAGTATAAAACACGGATTCCACGGTCGCGATGAATAGCCAAACCCACACCCCTAGACTCCTACGAGAGCGGCAAGCAACCCTACCAATTCTAGAGTTAGGAGACCCAGACTCGACTCCTCAAGTTGGTCTCCCACTGGACTCCAGAACCCGGTTACTTGTGCTCCCCTCCTTGGGGCACTTCCAGGTTGCGGAAGTTGTCACCCTTTGTATATTATTTGTCTCAACTTCCAGGTTGCGGAAGTTGAGACAAAATGGTTGCTAAAGTCAAAGTCTTCATGAAGCTTCAACAAGCTTCCAAATAAAGCCACCATTTTGCATTATGCTTATCATTTTCAATAAAGATTAAACAAATAAATAAATAGATATGAAAATGAAAACCCTAACCATTACATAACCATGGTTTAAACTTTACACAAAACACAAGTTAGCATGCATCATCAAACATGATACATGCAAGTGCACAAAAGTATATCGCATATACAATGCGCACAGCCGAGTGAGAAAATCCATCTTAAGTGAACCAATACTAGTTAATGCAAAGTAATATATCAAATATATAATTATGCATTAAATCATTAAATCAACACTTGATTCAATGATCCGGTCATGTCGCACACAACCGACTAGTATACAATGTATCGGCTTATCGAATCAATCCTTGATTCGATAACTAGGTTATATCACATACAACCATTCGACACATTGATCGCGAGAATGAAATACGGTATCACATACACGCATTATTCTCGGTCCCGCACATATCTCATATGCGCTCCTATTTCGTTTCGCTTGAGCCAGGAAACCTCTGTGTAGGACTCTAAAGACCCAGGAAACCTCTGTGTAGGACTCTAAAGACTCGTCAATACGCCGGCAGCAGATGATGATCATATCAAACACCCACAAGCCGCAAGCGGTCTGCTAAACGTAACGGCCACCCGGGTATTGAGCGATCTGAAGATCGACGAGCAAGCCCACTCACACTCCAGTGAATCCAACCAGTAACACTACCGTACAGTCCGGTCTGTCCGTCTGATATGTCGCATATCTTGCCTAGGGGTGGTAAACGTCAGACCCCAATAGCTCGATAAGTCGTGTCGATATGAGGTCTATAACAATTCGAGAAACTACTGGTAACACTTACCAGTAAATCTCAGCAACCCTGGCCAGGGATTTCCTGTTATAGCCAATCGAACACAGCGCAACATCAACCCACCTATACCGGGAGAGACGAATCCCCTCCTATCGCTCATTGCCTCCATGTGACTCGGGACTGTACCCAAAAACCACCGTTTTGCACGCCCTCTTGGACGTGGTAAGATGGAAATCAAAGCACAGTGGGAACCACACAAGACTCTATGACGATCTCGGGTCAACAGACCACTCTATGTACCAGTGTCACCAGAGAACTGCCATCTGACGTGAGGTATAATACCATCTGGGAGTTCTCGGCGAGTCCGTCCAGTGTACCCAGTCTCTACTGAGCACCCGTATATCATCTCTGATGTCAAACACCGAATGGATATGGGATCATCCATCGCCCATCTGTATGGGTCGAGAAGGTATACGCTAGTCTACTCTGGTATATCGATGCCCCCGTCTCGATATACCCACGACTAGGGACTGTGAAGGATGTACTTATGGACTACCATGTCCCCACTAATATGATCGCATCATAGTCCAGGTAGTCAAGTACACATCCTAAGGGCTTTACCAACATGTAACAGAGAGACAATCAGCATACACGTTAAGGTAAAGATCAACCAGATTGCATACTATCATGTCGAGCAAGAAAGTCCTCCCTATATATGTCCCAGCATCCACTACAATATACATCCTATGTACAGTAATGGCCTTCTAGGGCATACATATAACTAACAATGTGATCATGTGATATGTTCAGATAGATACTGTATTTAGTATATATGATTATTATATAGACGTTACTTATGTTTTACACTCGCGCTAGCCCTGCCCCGCTCTGCCGTTAGTTACCTAACCTAACGATGCCGAAGGGACATCGAGGCGAATGCGGATGGCATAAGTGTACGTTGTATTTATCTGTGATGTTTAGGTGGATTTAAATGATGGGACATTCATTAATGAGATTAATGAAAGAAAATAAACCTAAATGATGTTGTGGAATCGAATTTCAAAAAATTAGGTAGCTCTAGTTGTTGCTTTGCATAGCGGTGTTCCTTGTAGAACATCCAGCACCTTATTCGATAAGGAAAGAGCCGAGATCCTTTCACCGGGAGTGGCCTCTTTAGCAATAACTAGCAGATGCTACAACCTTCGGTTTGTCTTTTGATTGCTTTTATAGTTCTTACGTTGCATAGTGGTATTGTGAATATCCTGCACCTCATTCGAACGAGGAAAGAGCCGAGATCCCTTCACCGGGAGTGACCTCTTTAGCAAAACTAGTAAAAGCCTCAAAAACACTCCATTTAAAACCATTTGATTCTGCAGCGAGATCAAGTTCAAAGCGTTAAAGGTTTTCTTAAAAACCATCCCCAACCCTCCGTCATTTTTAGGAAGTAGAGTACTTAGTATTCGTGCTGTGTTTGTTTGACCATAGTCAAGGCACAGTGTACGGTAGCTAAGTGATGTCTTCCTACATCGCATATGATGCGATTAGTTAGGACAAGTCGCGTGACTTTGTTGACCTTAGTTAAGGGTCATGTGGGTGGGTCTAATTAATCACGAAATGACGGGTAGAACTTGACTAGTGCTTATGATTTGTTGACCATAGTTAAGGTCATAAGTGCTAGGGGTAAAAACCTTTATCGGGAGTTTCAAGTGTTGAAATTTGCAATGAGATTGCATACCTTCTATGAGATAGTTGGATCCCGATACCCACTGCGAGTAATTGTTACTCCTGGGAGAGTTTTGCACTTTACAATTAGCCGATCAAGTAGGTGTCTAGAAAGGTGTCAACGGGGTTACGCCCCTGGAAAAACGAGGTTTATTTTAATTAGGTCCGTGCGAAAGTATGGGGAACCTCCCTCAAAGTACCAGCACTGGCCTGGCTGAAAGATTGGCGAACTTGTAGAGTGTAATTAATCCCGGCTAGTCTTTCCTTTTAGGGTTTGAAGGAGGATTTGATAAAAACAGTGGAGCCATCCTGATTAGATAAAATATATAACCAATCTAATCTTGCAAGAGCGCACGCAGAGTGTTTTCTTCTCTCTCTCTCCAGGTAGAGACCATGTCACGCTTTAATCAAGATAATAATATGGATGTATTGACCGAACCCGCTTGTTATAACTGAGCTGTGGAACGTTGGTCCCGCTCCAATTTATAATAGTTATGAGACAGAGCAAGAATTGGGGAATACCAGATTTCCCATGCCGCCCAAACGAAGAAAGTGCATGCTGATGCATCTTCTTCAGGTGTGTTCATTACAGAGAACTGTTTCTCAGTATCCTTTACGTCCTGGGTATTAGATACCGGATCAGGATCCCGCATATGTAATCTGTTACATGGGCTACAGAAAGGTAGAGAACTGAGAACGGGTGATAAGTTTCATGAGACAGAAAACAGTGCAAGTGTTGCAGCCAAGTCTGTTGGTCACTATCTGTTAGTGTATATGCCCTAGGGGCCATTATTGTATCATACTAGTTTGTATATTACATAATGGAACCTTGGGATATTCACATGTATATAACAGTCTTGCTAACATGGTAGTATGCTACTTGGTTTTTTCTATCTTAATATGTGAGTATATGTATTGATAGAGCTCTTAGGATCTTGCTTGACTACCAGTGTTGTGATGGCAGTCACACTAGTGGGGGCTGGGTAGTCTACAAGCACATCCTTATTCAGGTCCCTAGTCGTAGGATTATCGAGACAGGGCATCGATACTCCGGAGTAGACTAGTGTGTACGCTTCTCATCCCAGTTGGGGAGATGGTCTGTCCCAACAGCCGTCAGTACGTCGTACTGGAGATAGTATGCAGGTGCTCGTTAGGTTACGGGTACACCGGACAGGACTCACGGGGAACTGTTAGTTGGTATTATACCCATCGTCAATTAACAGTTCCCAGGTGACATGAGTACAGCATAGTCCGCAGACTTGACACTGCTACTTCGCCTCGAGTGTGTCCACTGTTCTTAGATTGCTACCCTACCACGGCTCAAAGGAGTCGTCCAAACAGGTAGCAAGTTGGGTGCAGTCCCGAGCACTTGGAGGCAGTGGCAGTTAGACAGGATTCGTCTCTCCCGATATTGGGAGTTGATATCGCGCTGTGTCAGAGAGCCATTACACAAAGTCCCTGGCCAGGGCAAGCGAGATTTACTGGTAGGGTTCCAGTCGTTTTCTCAGGGTGTATTGGGCTACGCTCCGACATGACTTATACCGCTATTAGGGGACTGACGCTTGCCGCCCCCCTAGGCCCGATATGCGATAGTCTTAGACGAACAGGCCGGGACTGTATGGAGATTGTCACATAAGACTCAATAGGAGTTCGGATGGGTTTCCTCATCGGCCTTCTTATCGACATCTACCTAGGGACCGTTACGTACAGCTAGTGCCGCTTGCGGTCTATGGTTAAACCCACTGCCAGCGTAGTAGTCGAGTCTTTAGAGTCTCACACAGAGAGTTTCCCTACTCCAGGCGAAACGATATAGATGGTCGTATTACGACAAGGGTTCGGACGCATACGTGTGTTTACGCACGTACGACATCCGGACAGTTTTACTAGCCGGCTTTGGTTTAAGCCAGTTTCTAGTATCCGGTTATTGGATTTATACAGTCTAAAGTTTTTCCGTGTTTTCACGAATCGGAGGGGCGTTCTCGTAATTTCACGAGAATCTTCTAGAAGGTTGGTGACTTGGGGGTTTAGGTTGGCATAAGTATTAAATGAGATTATTGACTCATTTGTGTGATTCATCCTTGTCATTAATGCATCATAAATGCTTAATGACTCATGTAGATGAATCACACATTTGTATTTATGAAGCATGGTTGTTAAATCCTTTATTTGATTTTTATTTGATAATGATAATGCTTCATATATATCATGAGAGATCATTATCTCATTCCATTCTCTTGCTCACCTTCTCTCTCCTCAAGCTCTCTCTCTTCAAACCCTAATCCTCCCCTCTCATGTGTTGAGACCAAGGATTAGAATAGACTACTTAATCCATAACCCTTCTCTATATCACCTAGGTTACTTAGATTAGCAGTTTAAGAAACCTAGTTACCTCAAGTTAGTGGTGAAGCTTGAAGTAAAGCTCTCGGGTGGATCATCTACTACATAGAGAAGGCCGGAGAGGACGTGGAGAACGAAAAGACGAAGGACACGGTTCATTAGGTATAATCACTTTTCATAGTAGTTGATAACTTCTATGATTCTTGTTAGTTATAGTTTAGCAAAGATTCTCGGTTAGTCGATGTTTACGCAAAGAACAAGATCGTTTTTCATTATTCCGCCTCCCCGCAAGAAGTGGGGTGTTGTACATCGACTTACAGTGGTATCAGAGCCTTGCTAAACAATAATTAACTCATTAGCAAAGTCGTAAGAATTTCGAACGCAAAAAGAACCGGAAAAATCATCGATTTAACACAGTTTCTGTCGAATTAGAAATAAGGTCCAAAATTTTTTCAGGGACCTGCAGAATTACAAGCAGAGAATAATAGGGCTACTGCAGAAATTTGGACTCATGACTCGGCAAACTCACCGCGGAACCGCGGCGGATCCATGCGATCCGCCGCGGATCCGTGGCCAAGTTGGGGCCTAGTCAGCCCAAATTTCTTCAGTAACTCTTCTGTGTTAATAATGATATTTCTGGGATATTTTATTTTCTGCTAAGATCTTAGGTGCACAAAGAAGTTTTGGAGTAGAATCTAAAGTGTTTGCTCGATCGAAATTTTACGATGTTTGCTAATTTGATTATATCTGTGTTTGTATAATGTGTTCGTAAACCTCCCCTAACTGCTAGTATGTCGGTTGGCAGGGGATTGCACATTTCTGTAATGGTTTTTACTGTTTGTGGTTGTGAACTGTATTGGACTGTTGTGATGATTAGCCGGGGTTTGAGATGGGTTGTTATATTCATTCATTCAATGTAATTGTAATATGTTGTAATATTATTTTGCGGGGCACATCCAGGTTGCGGTTGTAGCCACCGTTGTATTATTTCATTTTACTGTTTTTGCTCCTAGGATAGACCCAAGGTGGGGTGCACAAACTACCGGGTATTTTGAAGTGTTTAGTGGCATACTCACGTTGTTGAGGGAGACCTCTTCACTTCGGGTATTTGGCGGGTAGTTTGCCGTACCCGTAGGGGTCTAGGGTGGGGTAATGGCTATCATCACAACTGTGTAATCCGTCTTTTGTTGCAGGCTCTAAACAAACGCGGATTGCTTGCAAATCCAATAATGTTCATATGAGATCTGGAATGCCTCTCTGACAAATGTACAATATCTATATATGATAGCTATTTAGACGTCACTTATGTTTTACACCCGTGCTAGCCCAGCCCCCACTCTGCCGTTAGTTAAGTAACCTAACGGGTGATGACGGGACCCAGTGGCGAATGCGGATGGCATAAGAGGACGTTGTATTTTCGTTGTTTTCTGCAATGATAGGTTAATGATGGGACGCATTATTTATAATACAAAGAAAATAAACCAAAAGTTGAATCGTTGGAACAAATTAAAAGAAACCACTCGGTTATTTTAAAACAGATGATATTTTTAATTGCGGAGCTTTAACCACTCCTTTTAAAATGCTATCAAGTTCCTTCGATCATATCAAGTTCACTACGTTCACGGTTTCGCCAAAACCATTCGTAGCCTTCCGTCATTTCATTTGGGTATTCAGTTGTATTCAAGCTATGCATTTTGGCCAAAGTCAAGGCATAGTGTTTGGTAGTTGCTGGGTTTTCATTTGTTGCATAGATAGATGAGTTAGTTTGGGACAGTCGTATTATCATTTGACCAAAGTCAGGGGTATGTACGGATGGGTTCAAATTGACAAGATAATGATGGGTAGAACTTGACATGTGACTTATGACATTTTGACCAAAGCCAAGGTCATAAGAGCATGGGGCAAAAACTTAAATCGGGAATTTCTAAAGAAACTGAAATTTGCAAAGAGATGCATACCATTTGGAGTTTGATGAATGTTGGTAGGATTCCTTCAACATTATCATACGATGATATTTGGATCCCGATCCTACTGTGAGTATATGCTACTCATCAGGAGATTCGTCACTTAACGATCAATGCTATAAACCAAGTAGGTGTCAAGAAAGGTGTCAGCGGGGTCACGCCCCCAGAGAAAAGAGGTTATTTAATTAAGGAACTTCGCGAAAGCGTTGGAAAACCTCCCTCGAAGTACCGACACCAGCCTGGCTGAACGGTTAAGCAAGTATTGTACAGTAAGAATAGTCCTGGCTAATTCTTCTTTTATGGTTTGAGGAAGGATTCGAGAAACAGTGGGAGCCATCCAGTTTAGATAAATTAAAAACCACTCTAAACTTGCAAGAGCATCAAGCTAAAGTGTTTCTTCTCTCTCTTCTACTTGCAGCGACCCTGAAAATGACTGGACTTAAGTTACTTTTAGAGAAAAATATACTGACATGGCCAAACTATAAAGATTGGCTGCGGAATGTCAAAATGGCTTTGACCTATGACAAATTGGGGTACGTCCTCACCGCTAAGGCACCTGCAGTCCCAGGTCCCAAATCCAGTAATGCGGATAAGGAAATCCACAAAACCTGGGAGTATGATTGCGCGAAGGCCAAGTGCATCGTGCTTGCCTCGATGAACAATAAACATCAGAGGAGGCACGAGGATATGGATCTTGATGCCATATTTCTCCATACAAAGGAACTTTATGGAGAGCAATCTCGTATAGCAAGATACGAGACCTCTAAGAACTTGTTTCGAGCGATGTTAGCCGTCGGATCATCGGTAGGAGAACATGTCATAAAGATGATTGGCTACATAGAAGAGCTCGCAGACCTTGGGACGACTTTAGATAATGGGCTCTATACAGACCTTATTCTCCAGTCCCTTCCTTCCACCTACGGCCAGTTTATTCTGAACTTCAACATTCAAAGAAAAGAAGTTGAACTTCCGGAACTCCTTAACATGTTGAGGAGTGCAGAGGGCACCTTGCAGAAGGCAAGGGAAACACCCGCTATGTTTGATAGCGGTGCTTCTTCTTCCGGGTCCAAGGCTATGGCCAAAGGAAGGAAAAAGAAGGCCGCCACCAAACCTAGAGGAGGTGTAAGTAAGGTGGGAGCGAAAGGAAAGAAAAAGTTTGCGGTACCAGTAGTGGCCTAGGATGAGTGTTTCCATTGTCATAGGAAAGGGCACTGGAAGAAAGATTGCAAGGCGTGGAACGCCAAGAACCAGGAACCGAAGCAAGCTGTGGCTTCGACTTCAGGTGTGTTTGTAATTGAGAATTGTCTGTCAATCAACTCTACTTCCTGGGTATTGGATACCGGATCAGGATCTCATATATGCAATTCATTGCAGGCACTGAGAAACCGTAGAGTGCTGAAGGATGGTGATATGACCCTGATGGTTGCTAACGGAGCTAGCGTGGGAGCTGCGTCCGTCGGGGATTATCACCGAGGATTGACGAGTGGACACATTTTGGTTTTACATAACTGTTTTTTTGTACCCAGCTTAACGTGTAATACCATATCTGTTTCCTTGTTATCAAATAAAGGTTATGATTTCACGTTTGTAAGTGATGTTGTTAACATCCACCTTAATCATAGTTTGATTGGGTCCGGTACACTGGATAACGGTATATATGTCTTAATCCAACTCCAAATTTTCAATGTCCAGAACACACAAAAATGAAAGTCTCCAGATTTAAATAAAGCTTTCTTATGGCATTGTAGACTGGGTCACATCAATAAGAGAAGGTTGACTAAGTTACATAGAGAAGGATATTTGGACTCGTTCGAATATCAAACTTATGCCACTTATCAATCTTGTCTCAAAGGAAAGATGACAAAGACTCCATTTACTGGACATGGAGTAAGAGCGAGCGAGCTCTTATAACTCATACACAGCGATGTATGTGGTCCAATGTCTACACATGCAAGAGGTGGTTTTTTCTATTTCATTACTTTTACGGATGATTACTCAAGGTACGGATTCATTTATCTGATGAAACATAAATCCGAGGCTTTTGAGAAATTCCAAGAGTATAAGAATGAAGTAGAAAACCAAACCGGCAAAAGTATCAAGACACTAAGATCTGATCGAGGTGGTGAATACTTGAGTGCCGAGTTCCTAGGTTATCTAAAAGAGAAAGGAATTCTCTCTCAGCTTACTCCTCCATACACTCCACAGCATAACGGTGTATCGGAGAGACGGAATCGAACCCTATTGGATATGGTACGTTCCATGATGAGTAATGCTGAGTGACCGCAATCTTTTTGGGGTTATGCGCTAGATTCAGCGGCATATCTTCTGAACAGGGCTCCTACCAAGACTGTGCCTACCACCCCATATCAGATGTGGAGTGGGAAGAAACCCTATCTTCAGCATATGAAGATATGGGGATGTCCGGCTTTCGTTAAAAAGTAGCATGCGGACAAGCTCGAGGCACGATCAGTACAGTGTAAGTTTGTGGGATATCCAAAGAACTCCAAGGGATATTATTTCTATTACGCAGAGGAACAAAAGGTTTTTGTTTCTCGTAATGCCCATTTTCTAGAACAGCAGTTTTTAGAAAAGGAAATGAGTGGGAGTGAAATAGAACTGGAAGAAATTCCAGAACCACAAACTACTACTGAAAGTTTGGTAGAACCAGTAGTTCAAGAAGAACAGGACATTCCCTCACCCCTCCGCAGGAGTAGTAGGCTGTCTCATCCGCCTGAGAGATACTACGGTTTTCTCATAGATGGGGATAGAGAGGATTGCATCATCGATGATGATGAACCTACTAGCTTCCAGCAGGCCATCCAGAGCGGCGACTCGGTACGATGGCTAGATGCAATGCGGACCGAAATGGAGTCCATGAACACCAACAAAGTATGGACTTTAGACTTTGCTCCAGATGGGGTAAAACCCATAGGATGCAAATGGATCTTCAAGAAAAAGATTGGTGTAGATGGACAGGTGGAAACCTATAAGGCTAGACTTGTTGCAAAGGGTTTTCGTCAAAGACCTGGTTTGGACTATGACGAAACTTTTTCTCCAGTGGCTATGCTCAAATCCATTCGGGTCCTTGCTATTGCTGCCTTTCATGATTATGAAATCTGGCAGATGGACGTAAAGACGGCTTTTCTGAATGGAAATTTAGAAGAGTGCGTCTATATGGATCAGCCAGAGGGTTTCAATCAGAGTGGGAGCAGCGGCAAAGTATGCAAGTTGCTTAAGTCCATTTATGGACTGAAGCAGACATCGCGGAGTTGGAACATCTGTTTTGATGAAACAGTCAAAGAATATGACTTTATCAAAAATCCAGATGAACCATGCATATATAGTAAAGTTGTAGCAAGAACTGTCGTATTCCTCGTCTTGTACGTGAATGCCATTCTATTGATAGGAAATGACATTCCTATGCTACAATCTGTCAAATGATTCTTGTTACACAGGTTCTCCATGAAAGACCTGGGTGATGCCTCATACATTCTGGGGATCCGGATCTATCGTGATAGATCCAAGAGGATGTTGGGACTTTTGCAGTCCAGGTATATCGACACTGTACTGAAAAGATTCAGTATGGAAGATTCTAAGCACGGTAATCTACCGGCTTGTCACGGAATCACCCTATCCAAAGAGATGTCTCCCAAGACTGATTTGGAAAGGGAACGCATGTCTATTATACTCTACGCTTCTGCGGTAGGCTCTATAATGTATGCGATGTTGTGTACCAGACCAGATGTAGCTTACGCACTGAGCGTGGTAAGCCGGTATCAGTCAGACCCAGGGGAGAAGCACTGGATAGCAGTAAAGAACATTCTCAAGTACCTGAGGAGGACTAAGGAGATGTTCTTGGTTTACCGCGGAAAAGACCTCAAGATGGAGGCCTTTGCTGATTCTGGCTTCCAGAGTGATAAGGAAGATTCCAAATCCATGTCAGGTTATGTCTTTACCCTCAATGGAAGGGCGGTGTGCTGGAAGAGTTCCAAGCAGGACATCATTGCTGACTCGACGATGGAAGCGGAGTATATTGCTGCTTGCGATGCCGCAAAAGAAGCGGTCTGAATGAAGAAGTTCCTAATAGAACTTCAGGTGGTTCCTACCATTGTTGATCCAATACCTCTGTATTGCGACAACAACAGAGCTATAGCTTTAGCGAAGGAACCAAGGTCCCATCAGAAGTCCAGACACATTTTAAGGAGGTATCACCTGATCAGGGAGATCATTGATCGTCGGGAGATCGGGGACCGGAGAGTTGCTACTGAAGAGAACATTGTTGATCCATTCACGAAGGCCCTACCTCAGATTCAGTTCGAGAGGCTACTCGAGATCATCGGTCTTCGATATGCCAGTACATGGCCCTAGTGCAAGTGGGAGATTGTTAGTGTATATGCCCTAGGGGCCATTATTGTATTATACTAGTTTGTATATTACTTAATGGAAGCTTGGGATATTCACATGTATATAACAGTCTTGCTAAACATGGTAGTATGCTACTTGGTTTTTTCTATCTTAATATGTGAGTATACGTATTGATAGAGCTCTTAGGATCTTGCTTGACTACCAGCGTTGTGATGGCAGTCACACTACTGGGGGCTGGGTAGTCTACAAGCATATCCTTATTCAGGTCCCTAGTCGTAGGATTATCGAGACAGGGCATCGATACTCCGGAGTAGACTAGTGTGTACGCTTCTTATCCCAGTTAGGGAGATGGTCTATCCCACAGTCGTCAGTACGTCGTACTGGAGATAGTATGCAGGTGCTCGTTAGGTTACGGGTACACCGGACAGGACTCACGGGGAACTATTAGTTGGTATTATACCCATCGTCAGTTAACAGTTCCCAGGTGACATGAGTACAGCATAGTCCGCAAACTTGACACTGCTACTTCTCCTCGAGTGTGTCCCACTGTTCTTAGATTGCTACCCTACCACGGCTTAAAGGAGTCGTGCAAACAGGTAGCAGTTGGGTGCAGTCCCGAGCACTTGGAGGCAGTGGCGGTTAGACAAGATTCGTCTCTCCTGGTATTGGGAGTTGATATCGCGCTGTGTCAGAGAGCCATTACACAAAGTCCCTGGCCAGGGCAAGCGAGATTTACTGGTCGGTTCCAGTTGTTTTCTCAGGGTGTATTGGGCTACGCTCCGACACAACTTATACCGCTATTAGGGGACTGACACTTGCCGCCCCCTAGGCCCGATATGCGATAGTCTTAGACGAACAGACCGGACTGTACGGAGATTGTCACATCAGACTCAGTAGGAGTTCGGATGGGTTTCCTCATCGGCCTTCTTATCAACATCTACCTGGGGACCGTTACGTACAGCTAGTGCCGCTTGCGGTCTGTGGTTAAACTCACTGCCAGCGTAGTAGTCGAGTCTTTAGAGTCCCACATAGAGAGTTTCCCTACTCCAGGCGAAACGATATAGAGGTCGTATGGTTTTACGACAAGGGTTCGGACGCATACGTGTGTTTACGCACGTACGACATCCGGACAGTTTTTACTAGCCGGCTTTGTTTTAAGCCAGTTTCTAGTATCCGGTTATTGGATTTACACAGTCTAAAGTTTTTCCGTGTTTTCACGGATCGGAGGGGCGTTCTCGTAATTTCACGAGAATCTTCTAGAAGGTTGGTGACTTGGGGGTTTAGGTGGCATAAGTATTAAATGAGATTAGTGACTCATTTGTGTGATTCATCCTTGTCATTAATGCATCATAAATGCTTAATGACTCATGTAGATGAATCACTTATTTGTATTTATGAAGCATGGTTGTTAAATCCTTTATTTGATTTTTATTTGATAATGATAATGCTTCATATATATCATGAGAGATCATTATCTTATTCCATTCTCTTGCTCACCTTCTCTCTCCTCAAGCTCTCTCTCTTCAAACCCTAATCCTCCCCTCTCATGTGTTGAGACCAAGGATTAGAATAGACTACTTAATCCATAACCCTTCTCTATATCACCTAGGTTACTTAGATTAGCACTTTAAGAAACCTAGTTATCTCAAGTTAGAGGTGAAGCTTGAAGTAAAGCTCTCGGGTGGATCATCTACTACATAGAGAAGGCCGGAGAGGACGTGGAGAACGAAAAGACGAAGGACACGGTTCATTAGGTATAATCACTTTTCATAGTAGTTGATAACTTCTATGATTCTTGTTAGTTATAGTTTAGCAAAGATTCTCGGTTAGTCGATGTTTACGCAAAGAACAAGATCGTTTTTCATTATTCCGCCTCCCCGCAAGTAGTGGGGTGTTGTGCATCGACTTACACTATCACCCTGTATTACCAGATACAATTATTCTGAACGAATGTTATTAGATACCGAACCTGATATACAACATCATATCAGTCTCTTTATTAGTAAAGAAAGGATATAATTTTGTATTGTTGGATAATGTTTTGAACATTTCCTATATCAAGAGTTGATCGGTTCAGGCACGTTATCTAAAAGCATTGACGTTCTAAATCAAACTACAGTTCTTAGTATACAGAACACACACGAGAGGAAGAGTTCAGAAATGAACGAATCCTTCTTGAAGCATTGTAGACTAGGTCATATCAATTCGACCCAACTAGCTAAGTTACATTTAGATGCATATTTAAATCTGTTTGAATTTACATCTTGTGAAACTTGCCAGTCATGTCGCAAAGATAAGATGACCATATCTCTGTTTTCTGGAAACAGAGAAAGAGTTAGTGAACTTTTGGGATTGATACATAGTGATGTATGTAGGTCCCCAGTCTACATATGCCAAGACCGGTTCTTTGTACTTCATTACATTCACTGATGATCTCTCTAGATTCAGACATATGTTCCTGTTGAAACACAAGTCCGAAACTTTTGAGATAATCACCGAATATAAGTTAGAAGTAGAGAACCAAAAACGGATATAAGTATTATGTCTTTTGATGTGATCAGGGAGGAGAATACTTGAGCACGGGATTCCTGGACTATTTTAAAGGAGAATGAGATTCTCTTTCAGCATTACTCCTCCGTATACACCATAGCACAATGGTGTATCAGGGCGGAGCAATCGCACCCTATGTGATATGGTGCGCTCTATGATGATTACTACTGAGTTTCCTATTTCCTTTTGGGAGTTATGCACTTGAGAAGCTGCATACCTATTGAATAGGGTTCCAATCAAATCCATTGCCTACCACTTTATATGTGATATGGAATGGGAAGAGCCCGTATCTTAAGTTTGTTAAGATTTGGGGCTGTCCGGCCTATGTCTAAATGTAAAATCCGGACAAGCTCGAGGAAAAGTCAGTTCTGTAGAAGTTTGTTGCATATCCCAAGCATTCGCAAGGGAATGTCTTCTACCTAACAGAGGAACAAAATATGTTTTTTTCCTCAACATACCACCTTTGTGCAAGGGAATTTCTTATGAAGAAATTAGTGGTCATGAGGTAGAACTGGAAGGAGTTCCAGCTATACAAACTACAACAGATGATTTGGTAGAATCAAAGGATTCAATAGATTCTGACGAACCTCGACCTCTCCGCCGATCTAGCAGGGTTCCTCATCCGCCTGAGAGATACTTCGGTTTCTCGATGACAGTGGGAGCGAGGATTGCATCATGAGATGATGACCCAACTAGTTTTGAGAAGGCCATCAAGAGTGGGGACTCTGTAAGAATGGCTGGATGCTTAGCGATCTGAGAAGGAATCCATGTACACCAACAAAGTATGGACTTTGGCTGCTATATCTGAAGGGTTAAATCCCCATCAGGAGCAAGTATATCTTGAGAAGATTACTTGGTGTAGATAGAAAAGTTGAGACTTTCAAACCTAGACTTGTTAAAGGTTTTCGTCATCGACCAGGCGTGGATAATGATGAAACCTTTTCCAGTGGCTGTGCTTAAGTCCATCCGGATCCTACTTGCCATTGCTACATACCATGATTACGATATCTGGTGGTTGGGTGTCATGACTGCTTTTCTAAATATTGATTTAGAAGAGAGCATCTATAAGTACACAGCCAGAGGGCTTCGTAGACAGTGGGAGCAGTGAAAACATGTGCAAGTTGCTTTACGAGATAAAGCAGGCATCGCGGAGTTGGAACGTCTGTTTTGATGTGGTAGTCAAAGAGTTTGACTTCATCAAAATAGTAGATGAACCTTGTATATACAAAAAGGTATTAAAGAGTAAGGTGGTCATCCACGTATTGTACGTGGACAACATACTCTTGATAGGAAAAGAGTTTCCTATGCTACGCTCGGTCAATCTCCTCTTATCACATGGATTCTCCATATAAGATCAAAGTGATACCTCTTAAATCCTGGGTTTTTGGATCTATGAGATAGATCTAATTGGATGTTAGAATTCTCACTATATTGTAGTGAGATGGTATCAATCGATCCTGGGGAGAATCACTGGACAGCTTCCAGGGTGGTAAGGTTGACTGAATGTCTGTCGAAGGCATTGTCTTTACCCTCAATGGAGGGACGGTATGTTGGAAGAGTTCCAAGCTAAGATACCGTGGCAAACTAGACGATAAAGGCTGGTGACATCGCTATCAAAGATACTACCAAAGAGGCAGTTTGGGTGTATATTAGTTCATGAGATGAACTAGGTTCCTACCATTGTATGACAATGGAAGTGAGGCTTTGGCCCAGGAACCCCGGTCCCATCAGTGATCCAGACATATTCCTAGGCAGTATCACCTGATCATGGAGATAGTTGATCTCCAGGGTGATCGAGGTTAGGAGAGTAGACTCAGAGGACAACACGGCGGATCCACTCACAAAGGCCTTTTCCCAGAGAGAGACTATTATGGGATGGTTGAGTATGAGATACTACAACTACTGCTACAGATGGAGCTAGTGCAAGTGGGAGATTGTTAGTTATATGTATGCCCTAGAGGCCATTACTGTACATGAGATGTATAATGTAGTGGATGCTGGGACATATATAGGGAGGACTTTCTTGCTCGACATGATAGTACGCTATCTGGTTGCTCTTTATCTTAACATGTATACTTATGGTCTCTCTGTTACATGTTGATAAAGCCCTTAGGATGTGTACTCGACTTCCATGACTATGATGTAGATCATACTAGTGGGGCCTGGATAGTCCATGAGTACATCCTTCAATGTTCTTAGTCATGTGAATATCGAGACGGGGCATCGATATTCCAGAGTACACTAGCGTATATCTTCTCGACCCATGTGATGGGCGATGGATGATCCCATATCCATTGGTGTTTGACATCAGAGATGGTATGCGGGTGCTCAGTGGAGACTGGGTACACTGAACGGACTCGCCGAGAACTCCCAGATGGTATTATACCTCACGTCAGATGGCAGTTCTCTGGTGACACCGGTACAGCTTAGTCTGTTAACCCGAGATCGTCATAGAGTCTTGTGTGTCTCCCACTGTGCTTTGATTTCCACCCTACCACGGCTCTACTGAGTCGTGCAAACAGGTGGTTTTTGGGTACAGTCCCGATTCACATGGAGGCGATGAGCGATAGGAGGGGATTCGTCTCTCCCGGTATTGGGGGGTTGATGTTGCGCTATGCTCGACTGGCCATAACTGGAAATCCCTGGCCAGGGTTGCTGTGATTTACTGGTAAGTGTTATCAGTAGTTTCACGCTTATTATGGACCTTATATCGGCATGACTTATCAAGCTACTGGGGTCTGACGTTTACCACCCCTAGGCGAGTAATCCGACATATCAGACGAACAGACCGGACTGTGCGGTAAGTGTTACTGATTGGATTCACAGAAGTGTGAGCAGGCTTGCTCGTTGATCTTCTGATCGCTCAATACCCGGGTGGCCGTTACGTTTAGTAGACCGCTTGCGGCTTGTGGGTGTTTGATATGATCATCACCTACTGCCGGCGTATTGACGAGTCTTTAGAGTCCTACACAGGGGTTTCCTGGCTCAAGCGAAACGGAGTAGGAGCGCATATGTGATATGTGCAGGACCGAGATTGATACGATATGAGATACCGTATTCTATTCTCGCGATTTGTGACATTGATCGGTTGTATGCGATATAGCCAGGTTATCGGATCAAGTGTTGATTCGATAAGTTGTTACTTTTGATATTAGTCGGTTATAGCCGGATTATTAAATCAAGAGTTGATTTAATAATTTAATGTATAATTATATATTTGATATATTACATTACATTAACTAGTATTAGCTCACTTAAGATTTATTTTCTCACTAGTTTGTGCATAAGTGTAAATGTGATATATATTTGTGTACATATATTTGTGTCATACTTGATGATACACACAAGATGGGTGTATGGGACTTATACCAAGATTAGGTTTAAGATTAGGGTTATTGTTTTAGCTTAAGATATAACAAAAGAGTTGAACTTAGTCAAAGTTATCAAGCTTGAAGAAGCTTGGAGAAACTTTGACAAAGTCCACTCTTTTGTCATTTCTCTTGATATTCTTTGACCTAACCCTTAACCTCATACCTTGGTCAATTCTCTACATGAGTTAAGCATGATAGCTTAACCCACCCATGGTTACATTATTGAGGGATTTATTCATATGATGATTATTCTTTCTTCTTCTTCTTCTTCTTCTTCATCAAGCTCCATGAAAAGCTTGCTAGCTCTAATGGTGCCATGAGAAAAAGTTTAAGAAAATCAATTCTGAAGTGAGCCCACTTCCTACTTTTTCATCCTCTACCACTTGCCATGTAGTAGAGTGTGTTCTCTTCACAAAGTGTAGGGTTCCTAGGCATCCTAATGAGGTCTCACAAGGCATCAACCATGCCAATTTCAAATTTTAACGGTGCCGAGAAACCCGACTACGGATCGTTGGCTAGAAATCTAGGCGAAAAACAATCTAGTTAACAACTTAACTAATGGGATATCGGAAATACAACCTTTGTAGATCCAGTGCTCCACCTCCATAGCTCCGCAACGAAGTCGTCTCCGCTGTCCAAAAGGAATCCGGGCTCTAGAGTCGGCTTCGTCGGAGAAAAAGCGAGCTAGGTCGTCGATGTCCATGCCGAAGATGATCTACGTCGAGGCATCGCTAAATCAAGCTCCACCTTCACCAAGCCCTAAAAACTTGTGAAGGATAACGCACTCTACTACTTGGCAAGAGGTAGAGGATGAAGAAATAGGAAGTGGGTAGACTTTAGAATTGGATTTCTCACTCTTTATCATCAATCACCATTGATGACCTTGCTTTCTTCACTTCAAGAAAAATGAGGAAGAAGAAGATAATAGTTATGATAAGTTCTTATGAAAAGAATAATAAATTTATTCTTATCATAATATTAACCTAAGTTAAGTGTAGAGAATTGACCAAGGTTAAAGAATGGTTAGGGTTAAGGAGATGAGACAAAAATGGTGACATAATGAAAGCTTCATGAAGCTTCATGTTGAAAACAAAACTAGCCACCATTTTTGACTTCTTTTCCTTTTCTCATTTATCTTTTAAATGCAAATGAAAAGATAAATGAATGAATAAAAGAAAACCCTAATCATTTACTTAACCTAGGTTTAATTCATTACACTTAACAAAAAAGATATGTATCATCAAACATGATACAATCAAGTGCACAAAAATCATATCGCATATGCAATGCGCACACCCGAGTGAGAAAATCCATTTAAAGTGAACCAATACTAGTTAATGCAAAGTAATATATCAAATATATAATTATACATTAAATCATTAAATCAACACTTGATTTAACGATGCGGTCATATCGCATATAACCGACCAGTATCCTATGTATCGGCTTATCGAATCAACCTTTGATTCGATAACTAGGGTATATCGCATATAACCTAATCGATACATTCATCGCGAGAATGGAATACGGTATCACATACACGCATTATTCTCGGTCCCGCACATATCTCATATGCGCTCCTATTTCGTTTTGCTTGAGCCAGGAAACCTCTGTGTAGGACTCTAAAGACTCGTCAATACGCCGGCAGCAGATGATGATCATATCAAGCATCCACAAGCCGCAAGCGGTCTGCTAAACGTAACGGCCACCCGGGTATTGAGCGATCTGAAGATCGACGAGCAAGCCCGCTCACACTCCAGTGAATCCAACCAGTAACACTACCGTACAGTCCGGTCTGATCGTCTGATATGTCGCATATCTCGCCTAGGGGTGGTAAACGTCAGACCCCAATAGCTCGATAAGTCGTGTCGATATGAGGTCTATAACACTTCGAGAAACTACTGGTAACACTTACCAGTAAATCTCAGCAACCCTGGCCAGGGATTTCCTGTTATAGCCAATCGAACACAGCGCAACATCAACTTCCTATACCGGGAGAGACGAATCCCCTCCTATCGCTCATTGCCTCCATGTGATTCGGGACTGTACCCAAAAACCACCGTTTTGCACGCCCTCTTGGACGTGGTAAGATGGAAATCAAAGCACAGTGGGAACCACACAAGACTCTATGACGATCTCGGGTCAACAGACTACTCTGTACCAGTGTCACCAGAGAACTGCCATCTGACGTGAGGCATAATACCATCTGGGAGTTCTCGGCGAGTCCGTCCAGTGTACCCAGTCTCTACTGAGCACCAGTATATCTCCTCTGATGTCAAACACCGATGGATATGGGATCATCCATCGCCCATCTGTATGGGTTGAGAAGGTTCACGCTAGTCTACTCTGGTATATCGATGCCCCGTCTCGATACACCCACGACTAGGGACTTTGAAGGATGTACTTATGGACTACCATGTCCCCACTAGTATGATCCGCATCATAGTCCAGGTAGTTAAGTATACATCCTAAGGGCTTTACCAACATGTAACAGAGAGACAATCAGTGTACACGTTAAGGTAAAGTTCAACCAGATAACATACTATCATGTCGAGCAAGAAAGTCCTCACTATATATGTCCCAGCATCCACTACAATATACATCCTATGTATAGTAATGGCCTCTAGGGCATACATATAACTAACAATCTCCTACTTGCACTAGGGCCATCTGTAGCAGTGGTTGTAGTATCTCATACTCAACCATCCCATAAAAGTCTCTCTCTGGGAACAGGCCTTTGTGAGTGGATCCGCTGTGTTGTCCTCTGAGTCTACTCTCCTAACCTCGATCCCCTTGGAGATCAACCATCTCCATGATCAAGTGATACTGCCTTAGAATATGTCTGGATTACTGATGGGACCGGCGTTCCTTAGCATAAGCCACAACTCCATTGTCACACAATGGGAGGAACATAGTTCATCTCATGAACAAATATACACCCAAACATCCTCTTTGGTAGCATCTTAAGTAGCGATGTATCCTGCCTTTATCGTCTAGTATGCCACGGTATCTAGCTTGGAACTCTTCCAACATACCGTCCCTTTACTGAGGGTAAAGACAATGCCTGTGACTGACATTCAGTCGTCTTTATCACCCTGGAACACTTCCAGTGATTCTCCCCAGGATCGATTGATACCTTCTCACTACAACTAGTGAGAATCCTAACATCCAATGAAATCTATCTCATAGATCCAAAACTCAGGATTTAGGAGGTATCATTCTGATCCTACACGAAGAATCTTTGTGATAAACGGAGATTGATCGAGCGTAGCATAAGAAACTTCTTTCTTATCAAGTGTATGTCATCCATGTACTCTACGAGGATCGTCACCATACTCCCTACTACCTTTTTGTTTATACAAGGTTCATCTACCATTTTGATGATGTCAAACTCTTCGACTAATCCATCAAAATAGATGTTCCAACTCCGCGATGCCTGCTTTAATCCTATAAAGCATCTTGCACACGTTTCCGCTGCTCCCACTGTCTACGAAGCCCTCTGGCTGTGTACTTATAGACGTTCTCTTCTAAAACATCATTTAGAAAAGCAGTCATGGCACCCAACCGCCAGATATCGTAGTCATGGTACGTAGCCATGGCAAGTAGGATCTGGATGGACTTAAGCATAGATCCTTAGAAAAGGTTTCAACATAATCCACACCTGGTCAATGATGCAAACCTCTGATAAGTCTAGCTTTGAAAGTCTCAACTTTTCCATCTACACCAAGTAATCTTCTCAAGATATACTTGCTCCTGATGGGGATTTAACCCTTCAGATTTAGCAACCAAATTCCATACTTTGTTGGTGTACATGGATTCCATCTCAGATCACTAAGCATCCAGCCATTCTTACAGAGTTTTACTCCTGATGGCCAGCTCGAAACTAGTTGGGTCATCATCTCATGATGCAATCCTCGCTCCCACTGTCATAGAGAAACAGAAGTATCTCTCAGGTGGGTGAGGAACCCTACTAGATCGGCGGAGAGGCTGAGGTTCGTTGGTATCTACTGAATCCTCTGGTTATACCAAATCATCTGATGTAGTTTGTATAGCTGGAACCTTTCCAGTTCTACATAACTGACATTGCCTCGAGCTTGTCCAGATTTTGCTTTTCAGACATAGGCCGGACAACCCCAAATCTTAACTGACTTAAGACATGGGCTCTTCCCATACCATATCTCATATGGAGTGGTAGGCAACTGATTTGATTCGAACCCTATTCAATAGGTATGCAGCTTCTCAAGCGCATAACTCCCAAAAGGAAAAAGGTAACTCAGTAGTACTCATCATAGAGCACACCATATCAAATAGGGTGTATCTGCTCCGCCCCGATATACCATCGTGCTATGGTGTATTCAGAGGAGTAATGCTGAGAGAGAATCTCATTCTCCTTTAGAATAATCCAGGAATTCCGTGCTCAAGTATTCTCCTCCTTGATCTCATCATAGGACATAATACTTATACCCGTATTGTGGTTCTCTACTTCTAACTTATATTCTGTGATTATCTCAAAAGGTTCGAACTCATGTTTCAACAGGAACATATGTCTGAATCTTGAGAGATTATCAGAGAACGTAATGAAGTACAAAGAACCATTCTTGGCATGTATAGACAGGGGACATACATACATCAACATGTATCATCCCAAGAGTTTACTAACTCTTTCTCTGTTTCCAGTAAACGGAGCTATGGTCATCTTATCTCTGTGACATGACTGACAAGTTTCATAAGATGTAAATTCAAACTGATTTAAATATGCATCTAATATGTAACTTCAGCCAGTCGGATCGCATTGATATGACCTAGTCTACAATACCTCAAGAAGGATTCGTTCATTTCTGAACTCTTCCTCTTGTGTGTGTTCCGTATACTAAGAACTGTAGTTTGATTTAGAACATTAATGCTTTTTTATAACGTGCCTGAACCGATCAACTTTTGATATAGGAAATGTTCAAAACATTATCCAACAATACAGAATTTTATCATTTCTTTACTAATAAAGAGACTGATATGATTTTGTGTATCAGGTTCGGTATCTAATAACATTCGTTCAGAATCAATGTATTGGTAATACAGGGTGACAGTGACCAACAGACTTGGCTGCAACACTTACCCCGTTTTCTGCCTCATGAAACTTATCACCCGTTCTCAGTCCTCTACCTTTCTGTAGCCCTATGTAACAGATTACATATCTGGGATCCTGATCTGGTATCACATGCCCAGGACGTAAAGAACACTGAGAAACAGTTCTATATAATGAACACACCCGAAGATGATGCATCATCATGCACTCTCCTCGTTTGGGCGGCACGGGAAATCTGGTATTCCCCAATTTCCTGCTCTGTCTTATAACAATTATAAGTTGGAGCGGGACCAACGTTCCCCAGCTCAGTATAACAAGCGGGTTCGGTCAAAAATCCGTATTATTATCTTGATTAAGGCGTGATATGGTCGCTACCAGGAGAGAGAGAGAAGAAAACACTCTGCGTGCGCTCTTGCAAGAATAGATTGGTTATTATTTTATCTAATCAGGATGGCTCCTACCGCTTTTTATCAAATCTTCCTTCAAACCCTAAAAGGAAAGACTAGCCGAGATTAATTACACACTACAAGTTCGCCAATCTTTCAGCCAGGCCAGTGTCGGTACTTTGAGGGAGGTCCCCCGTGCTTTCGCACGAACCTAATTAATGTAAACCTCGTTTTCCCAGAGGCGTAACCTCGTTAACACCTTTCTAGACACCTACTTGATCGGCTAATTGTAATGTATAAAACTCTCCCATGAGTAACTCTTACTTGCAGCGGGTATCGGGATCCAACTATCTCATAGAAGGTATGCAATCTCATTGCAAATTTCAACACTTGAAATTCCCGATAATATTTTGCCCCTAGCGTCCTATGACCTTGACGGAGGCCAAACAACCCATAGTCCGCTAGTCAAGTTCAACCCGTCATTTCCTGATTGAATTAAACCCACCCGCACGACCCTTGACGGAGGCCAAACAACGCCGTACGAATACCCTAATCCAATCGCATCATATGCTAGCAGATAAGCACTAGTTAGCTACCGTACACTACGCCTTGACGGAGGCCAAACAACCGCAGCACGAATACTAACTAGTACGTATCTGAAATGACGGAGGGCTACGACAGATTTTTCTGAAAACCTATTGCGTAATGAACTTGATATCGTTGTAGAATCAAATGATTTTAAAATGGAGTGTTTTTGAGGCTTTACTAGTTTTGCTAAAGGAGTCACTCCCGGTGAAGGGATCGTCGGTCCTTTCCTCGTCGAATGAGGTGCGGGATATATCATATATATCACTGTGCAAAGCAAAAATACTTAAAAGCAATCAAATGACAAACCGAGTGTGTAGCATCTGCCAGTTATTGCTAAAGGAGTCACTCCCGGTGAAGGGATCTCGGTCCTTTCCTCATCGAATAAGGTGCAGGATATATCATATATACCGCTGTGCAAAGCAAGAACTGTAGCTACCTGTTTTATTTTGAAATTCGATTCTACAACATCTTAGGTTTCTTTTATTTCATTAATCACATTAATGAAGTCCCATCATTTAAATACCTAAACATCACAGATAAATACGACGTACACTTATGCCATCCGCATTCGCCTCGATGTCCCCTCGTGCACCGTTAGGTTAGGTAACTAACGGCAGAGCGGGGCAGGGCTAGCGCGGGTGTAAAACATAAGTAACGCCTATATAATATATCATATATACTATATACTGTATCTATCACAGAACATCACATGATCACATCACAGATATCGCAGCAGAAGAATCATATGAAATATTGGATATACTAGGACGTCCGTGTTTTCAATACGAGCCAGTATAAAACACGGATTCCACGGTCGTGATGAATAGCCAAACCCACACCCCTAGACCCCTACGAGAGCGGCAAGCAACCCTACCAATTCTAGAGTTAGGAGACCCGGACTCGACTCCTCGAGTTGGTCTCCTACTGGACTCCAGAACCCGGTTACTTGTGCTCCCCTCCTTGGGTCTATCCTAGTGCGGAAAAGTAAATAATATACAAACGGTGACATCTTCCGCAACCTGGAAGTGCCCCAATAAAAGAATATTATATACAAGTTTTTACATGAATGAAAATGAAAAACACTCATCTCACATAAAAACCCCCGGCTATTCAAACACGACGATCCAATATAACATATCCAGCAACACATAATATCACATGTCATCAACGTAAGTAAACATGCGCATCCCAATTGTCGTTGACATATAGCAACGAAACCGGCGATATCACATATTACATTTACGGTCACAGAAAAGAAAGTGTAAAACTACAACAGTTGGAATCCGCAATCTGCATAGACATCGCATGCCTAATCAAATGAATACCTTAGACATCGCATGCCTAACAGTTATAAACCCCGCATTTTAGTCTCAAAATCGAAAACACTTTTCAATACCAAGTCGGGCAATTCAACAAGATTCCCGACATTTTGATCGAATGCTCGTCGCAAACTTCAGTAGGCGGCCGCACCCCCGACGCCGTCGACGAAGTGCACCAAGGCGGAACACCGCTACCGCGAGCACCCGGACGGATGCTTTCGGCGACGGGGTTCTCCTACAGTCACTTGGTCGGGGCTATGGAGTGAGGCTGTCTATTAAGTTTACCCGGCGAGTATCCGCGTACGCTACGTGATTGCGACGGACTTTTGATCACATCAAAATTCCGTGGCAACCGATCAAGTGAGACTAAAGTGCTATGTTTATAACATTCATTTAGTTATCTCATAACTTTTTGTGAATTCCAATTATTGTATCCCATTCCGGATAAATAGAAAATGTCAAACTTTCCGATCGAACAATCGAACACCCAACTTTTCCCGATACAGATCAACACATGAAATAAGTCTAACAACATTCAGTTCGTGCCTCAGTACCGACGGTCCAGCCGTAGAAGGGTCAAGCCAACGCCTCACATGTGGCACGCCGTACTGCCCCAAACCCGAAGGTTCAAAGGGCAGTTCAAGACGGTCACATAATCGAGTTAAGGTTTGTTGTCTTCTAGAGGGTCCATCGCGTTACTTGCACTACTTAGAACGTCGTTAAACTTCGGAAAAATCCAACACTTGGAAATTTCCCGACAGGGGAAAAATTGGGTATTTATATCCGGTCGAACTTTTTAACATAATCAAAAAATTATCCGGAAAGCCAAATAGACAAAATTTGATACCCCGATCGAAACACCGAATCCCCAAAACAACTCCAGAAAATTCAACTCTAGAATAAATTATTAAAAATACCCAGAGAACTCAGCACAGCAAACTAATAATTACTGTGCAAATTTTGGTCAACGATGCAACAGTGTTGCCGCGGAACCGCCGCTCCACGTGGGCTAAAGGCCGCGGTTCCGCGGCTGTTTGATGGAATTACGACCAAAATTTTTTACCGTAATTCTTAGAAAACCCTGCTTATTTTTCTGCATATTTTTAATACTGAAAAATCCCTGTTTTTGAAAATTGGACAGAGAGCATGGGTGTGTTAGGATTTCGGGTTCGTTCGGAGTTCAAAATCCGTCTAGACTTCGCCTAAGGCTCTAGCTAGGCTCTGATACCACTGTAGGGTTCCTAGGCATCCTAATGAGGTCTCACAAGGCATCAACCATGCCAATTTCAAAATTTTAACGGTGCCGAGAAACCCGACTACGGATCGTTGGCTAGAAATCTAGGCGAAAAACAATCTAGTTAACAACTTAACTAATGGGATATCGGAAATACAACCTTTGTAGATCCGGTGCTCCACCTCCATAGCTCCGCAACGAAGTCGTCTCCGCTGTCCAAAAGGAATCCGGGCTCTAGAGTCGGCTTCGTCGGAGAAAAAGCGAGCTAGGTCGTCGATGTCCATGCCGAAGATGATCTACGTCGAGGCATCGCTAAATCAAGCTCCACCTTCACCAAGCCCTAAAAACTTGTGAAGGATAACACACTCTACTACTTGGCAAGAGGTAGAGGATGAAGAAATAGGAAGTGGGTAGACTTTAGAATTGGATTTCTCACTCTTTATCATCAATCACCATTGATGACCTTGCTTTCTTCACTTCAAGAAAAATGAGGAAGAAGAAGATAATAGTTATGATAAGTTCTTATGAAAAGAATAATAAATTTATTCTTATCATAATATTAACCTAAGTTAAGTATAGAGAATTGACCAAGGTTAAAGAATGGTTAGGGTTAAGGAGATGAGACAAAAATGGTGACATAATGAAAGCTTCATGAAGCTTCATGTTGAAAACAAAACTAGCCACCATTTTTGACTTCTTTTCCTTTTCTCATTTATCTTTTAAATGCAAATGAAAAGATAAATGAATGAATAAAAGAAAACCCTAATCATTTACTTAACCTAGGTTTAATTCATTACACTTAACAAAAAAGATATGTATCATCAAACATGATACAATCAAGTGCACAAAAATCATATCGCATATGCAATGCGCACACCCGAGTGAGAAAATCCATTTAAAATGAACCAATACTAGTTAATGCAAAGTAATATATCAAATATATAATTATACATTAAATCATTAAATCAACACTTGATTTAACGATGCGGTCATATCGCATATAACCGACCAGTATCCTATGTATCGGCTTATCGAATCAACCTTTGATTCGATAACTAGGGTATATCGCATATAACCTAATCGATACATTCATCGCGAGAATGGAATACGGTATCACATACACACATTATTCTCGGTCCCGCACATATCTCATATGCGCTCCTATTTCGTTTTGCTTGAGCCAGGAAACCTCTGTGTAGGACTCTAAAGACTCGTCAATACGCCGGCAGCAGATGATGATCATATCAAGCATCCACAAGCCGCAAGCGGTCTGCTAAACGTAACGGCCACCCGGGTATTGAGCGATCTGAAGATCGACGAGCAAGCCCGCTCACACTCCAGTGAATCCAACCAGTAACACTACCGTACAGTCCGGTCTGATCGTCTGATATGTCGCATATCTCGCCTAGGGGTGGTAAACGTCAGACCCCAATAGCTCGATAAGTCGTGTCGATATGAGGTCTATAACACTTCGAGAAACTACTGGTAACACTTACCAGTAAATCTCAGCAACCCTGGCCAGGGATTTCCTGTTATAGCCAATCGAACACAGCGCAATATCAACTCCCTATACCGGGAGAGACGAATCCCCTCCTATCGCTCATTGCCTCCATGTGATTCGGGACTGTACCCAAAAACCACCGTTTTGCACGCCCTCTTGGACGTGGTAAGATGGAAATCAAAGCACAGTGGGAACCACACAAGACTCTATGACGATCTCGGGTCAACAGACTACTCTGTACCAGTGTCACCAGAGAACTGCCATCTGACGTGAGGCATAATACCATCTGGGAGTTCTCGGCGAGTCCGTCCAGTGTACCCAGTCTCTACTGAGCACCCGTATATCTCCTCTGATGTCAAACACCGATGGATATGGGATCATCCATCGCCCATCTGTATGGGTCGAGAAGGTACACGCTAGTCTACTCTGGTATATCGATGCCCCGTCTCGATACACCCACGACTAGGGACTTTGAAGGATGTACTTATGGACTACCATGTCCCCACTAGTATGATCCGCATCATAGTCCAGGTAGTTAAGTACACGTCCTAAGGGCTTTACCAACATGTAACAGAGAGACAATCAGTGTACACGTTAAGGTAAAGTTCAACCAGATAGCATACTATCATGTCGAGCAAGAAAGTCCTCACTATATATGTCCCAGCATCCACTACAATATACATCCTATGTATAGTAATGGCCTCTAGGGCATACATATAACTAACACAAAGTTCTTGACCTGGTGAAGGAATAGCTTGAGTTAGTGTCTCCCCGACGTAGATCATCTTCGGCCTCGAAGTCAACGACCTAGCCCGCTCTTTTCTCCGAAGAAACCATTGCTAGAGTCCGGGATCCCGATAATCGCAGCGAAGGAACGTCAACACGAAGCTTTAGAAGTGAAGGACCGGATCTACAATGGTTGTAATCCCTTTCACTTGTATTTAAAGAGTTTAACTTGCTAGTTTTCGCATAATCTCTAGTATACGATCTTGGTTATGGTTGTTCGGCACGGCTAAATTTTTGAATCGAGCATGGTTGATGCCTTGTAGAACCTTGTTAGAGTGCCTAGGAACCCTACACCTGGGCACCTACCCTCACCAAGTGGCCGAGCCTCTCCCCCTCAAATCCGAGCTTGCCGGTACTGGGGACTCCTTTGGGGTTCGTGCTCTCAGGGTGTCTTCCTAGGGTCAATTCTAAGCTCCTGAAGTTGTTTGCTTGTCTCGTAATCAACCCAGGTCATCCCAGATTTCCCTGCATACTCAAATACCTCACAAACCGACATGAAAAGTTCTGTTTTTCCGTATTTTGGGTTTTTAGTTGGGTTGGTCTGGGTTTCTATTAATTGGGAGGGGTTTAAGGTCACCACAAGAGTTCATGTTCACCAACATAACTCAAATAAACCCTTAACCTCTCTAGAAATCTCCAAAGTTCACCAAATCGCACCAAATCACAACTAAACACTTAAATGGTTTAAAGTGAAGGAAAAACTACACTAAGTGTGAAAGGGTTACCTCATTTGCCACTCATGAATCCTATACAGCGCCAAAATGCAAACTTTCTTGGTCCAATGTGTAGTTTGTGAGCTTGTGTACAATTTTTATGAAGTGGGGATGAGGTTTTGGTGTTGTTTTGATGGAGTTTTGGGGTTTTGAAGTGTAGGTGGAGGAGGGTGCGGCCATGTGAGGAGGGAGAAAAGGAAAGATGAAGATGAAAAAGTGAGAAGCAATGGCCCATCTCTATGGTTGACCCCTCACCCTCTCTCTCATGCCCATTCCTCTTGTCATCATTGTGTCCCCTTTTGACTTTTCTTTTTCTTTTCTTTTCTTCTCTCAAATAAAACAACAACCATGATATAAAACATGAAGAAAAGCCATGATAAATATGTAACAAGTGTAAAAATGACATGATACATGTCATGTGCACAAAACAAGCTTAATGTGCGATTAGCGATATTTAATCGCGATTAGCACTAAAAGTGAATATAATAAATCATAAAAATTCATAATTTGCATAATTCACATAAAACACCCTCTTTTTAGTAATTTCCTTAATTTTTCCAATTTATCGGTATTTAATTATACCGCCCTATTAAAATATTCAATATAATATTATTTAATTATAAAAATTCCCAACAATAATATTTTATTTTTTTGAAATGTTACAAATTACCTCATTTGATAACTCAAGAAATTTCTTGAGTTGCCCCAAATCTTCAAAATCCGATTTTTCTTGGTCCAAAGTGCTTGTGGGGAGGTTGTGCATGTTTTTAATGAAGTGGGGATTATGTTTTGATGTGTTTTTCTTGGAGTTGTGAGGAGCTGGAGGAGGGAGGAAATGGAGGCAGCCATGGTGATGGAGGAGGGAAAAAGAGATGAAGGAAATAAAAGGGAGGAGAAATGATCATGGTCAATTTGACCCCCTCACCTCTCTCTCTCATGTCCATGCTTATTTGTTTAATCCCTTCCTTTTCTTTTCTTTTCTTTTCCTTTTTCTTTATCTTTTCTTTTCTTTTCCTTTAAAACAAGGCATGCATGAAAAAATAAGAAAAGTCCGTGGTAGGAAAAATGTAATAAGTGTGAAAAATGACTTGGTGCATATCACATGCATAAAACTAGTTTAATGCACGATTAACGATATTTAATCGCGATTAGCATAAAAAGGAATATAATTAATTATAAAGAATTTATAATTTGCTTAAATCACATAAACCACTCCAAAATCACCATTTAATTTAATTTTCCAATATTTTCCACTTTATTGGTATTTAATTATACCGCATTATCAAAATATTCATAATATTTATTATTTAATTATAAAAATTCCCAAAAATAATATTTTATTTTTTTCTGAAATGTTACAGTTCAACTCGAAGAGGAGCCTAGTAGAGTCGCGTGGACTTCAATCCGGAGCTATAGGAGAGAAGGACTCGAACTACAAAGCTTGTATACTCTTTTCTTCTCTTGACTTAATCACATCACAAAGACAAACCCTAATTTATCTAGTAAAGATCTTGTTAGTCTAACTTAGCACCTAATAAAATTTGAATTTGGCATGCTTGATGCCTCTAGAACCTCATGGTGGTGTCAAGGTAGATTTTCAATGAGATAGCTCCCGATTGGAGACGATGATATTATATTTATTTGTATGTATCGGTTTTATCAAAATTTACAAAGAAGGTGCTGCCAAAATTTTAAATGACGAAATTGTTTTCAAATCATAGTCTAAAACCCATTTGTGTTTTCAAACAAACGGTACTTATACTTTAAAAAGGGACTTGATTTCATTGATAACCATTTTCCAATACTTCATCTCCACTATTTACTTAAAAAGATTTAGATTCTTGGTTTTCGGCTTATTTGGGTTACGGTGGGGTCTTATAGATTTTACGTGATTCAAGTGCCGGTCACGTGCCGTTTCCGGATCTTGACATAATTATATAAAAATATTATTAATATAATTAGTAATCATTATTTATTTTATGAGAAAGGAAAAATGTTCTTTTACTGCGAAATTTAATAAAGTTAATTTGAACCATTAGTTTCTTATTAGTTTTAAATGTAAGCCTAAAATATATATTGTTCTGTATGGTTCGCGGTACTCTCTCTTTTTAACTTTCTAAATCCTGTCTTTTCTCAAAGCAAACATCACTTTCTATTATTTCACTGAACAAAAATTTATTTACTTTATTTATTTACTTTAAACAGAAAAGGGGAAGAAAAATTAACTGGATTCTTGTGGTCTCAGTTATGGAGTGACGTGTCGCTGTAAACATATCTTCTCGCTCTCATTACCACAGTGGCACATTGTCTATCTTCTTGTTAAACAATTTTCTGAGTTTCAGAGATTCAAAAATCAAAACAAGGCCATTTACAAGAAGAAGAAGAGGAAGCACGATGCTCTCCTCTTCATCTATGGCCGTATCATTACCCACTTCCATAGCCTCCTCAAATGTTGCCAGTAGCTCCAGAAATGGGAGAATGAGAAGAACCATGTGTTACAGAAAACCCAGTTGGGTTCCTCCCCAAATGAGACCAATTTCTCGAGTCCTTGAGATTTCCTTCCCTTTTGCTGCCTCCATCTCAATTCTTTTATTGTCTAATCCAGGTACCCACTCTATAATTCTCTTTCCCTTTAGCCCTTGTTGGAGATTTTTGAACAATTTTTGTGGGTTAGAGGTGAATATTTTCTTGGTCTGAGCAAACTTTTTGCAAAATCCAATTTGTTTCTAAGATTTCCATCATGTAACCCTTTTCTAGCCAAATTAGAGTTGTACGGCCCATTTTTTAATTGCTGTCAAATTTCATTGCATAGGCTGTTGGAGATTTATATTAAAATATATATAATTGAAATATAAAAATGCCATGTGAAGAAAGAAAACAATTGATCGGGCAAGGTGCATAAAAGCATTTTCTTTAAGATAGTAAATTCCCCACTATAAATGCAAATGAACACGTGGAATTACTATCTCCAGTATACAATGCCTGACATGTTCGAAACCGATTAGAATTGCACTTTCTAATCGATTTGGGAACCAAATAATCCAGACCCAAGATTTGAGAAAATAGAATAATAGAAACTAGATAATTGTTATAAGATGAGAAGAAGAGAGATTTTTCTGTATCTTTCTATATTGGATATGCAACCATTAATAGAAGATGAAGGGACGGAGGAGTTCAAAACAAAACACCGTTAATTTGAATAGACGCGGCCTTTAGAAGAAACACTCGCAACTAATTGTTGCAATTTTCCTCTCACAGCTCCTCAAATAAATAGGGCCTACTTCTTTACAGATCCAAACAGAGTATTTCCTCATACTTAATATATAGAGGGGGTGATGCACTGCAAACCGGTTTGGGTTTTTTAAAAACGGGAACTCTCGATTTATGACATATTTTCACGATCCGATCCTTTCAAGTTGATCACCCTATTCTCAATATATATGTATGGAAAATCAAAGGATTTGAAGACCTCTAGCCTATTCATCGATGGGTGCAAAAATGAACGTTTTTCGATTATGCAACACTTCATCCAATGCATAGGCCAGATGTCTTTAAATCCTTTGATTTTTCATGCATAGGCTAGATGTTTTTAAATCCTTTGATTTTTCATACACATACATTTGAGGGTGGACGATCAACTTGAACGGATCAGATCCATGAAATATGTCATAGATCGGGAGTTCCCGTTTTTAAAAAACGTGGACCGATTTGCAATGGAGTACTTCCATATATATATATATATATATATATATATATGAGGATAATAGAGGAAAGGTGCCATAGGAGGGGATTTCCTCCTATGGTATCGAAAAATACACCCTCTGCTATTTTTTCGACGATCGGTTTTTATCATTTAAGATGTGGATACACAAAATTTCATGTGATTCCATCACCCTTTCACCGTTGATTTAGTGGGTGCAAAATCAACAATTTACCGACAATAGAACTTTTTACATTGCTAATTCAACAGTGGAAAAGTGGTGGAATCACGTGAAATTTGGTGTATCCATATCTTACATAATAAAGATGATGATGAGTACCGATCGTCGAATAAAATGGTGGGGGTGTAGTTTTTTACGCCACCTAACAAAAAAGCCTCCTACGGTCTTTTCTCTCTCTCTTTATATATATATAATTTAGCAAAACATAAAATTATTTGGAAATATCCTAACAATTCCCCGCTTAAATAATAATAATAAACTATTTAAATATAAAAATAAAAATAAATCTTAAGTATATACACTGTGTATATTGATAGAAGGATGACCCTTGAATTTTCAATTGAACATATAACAATTATATAAAATGGTTGAGGTGATTAAACCTTAATATAAAAACATAGAAAATAATTGAAATAAACTCACATATGTATCGATATAATTGGTTCTCTTAAGGAAGCACATTATACGCCATGCGTTGATCCCGGCTTAGCGAGCGCACTCGGGGTCTTACCGAAAACCCGTAGGAAGCAGCCCTGTCTTTCATACTCGCAAAAGTATACTCAGCAAAAGCATCCACAACCACTTTATTGCATCATAGATATGCTATGAGTCATGTTAAGGACTAAGTCTAACCTTTATATTGTGGATATAATGCACGGACTAAATATGAGACTTTAAGAAAATAGTGCCGATCCTCACTATTTCAAATATTAGTGCACTCGAAATATAACCTTTCTCGTTAATATTTCTTAATAGAGGGTAACTATACAGGAAAAAAAACTAGGGCTTTTCTTTGAGGCGGCAGCGATTGGAGAGCTTGGAGCCGGCGATGAGTGGAGAGTGGGGCTATTGATACGTTAAATTCGACCAAATCAATTCGATATCCACAGGGCGCCGCACTCCGGTGAGGAGGGTTTCTGTTCTCACGAGAGGGAAGACAGCGAGTAGGCCCGATCGAGGGTTTTCTTCTCTCGGCTAAGGCTTCTCAAGGCGATTTGTTCGACAGTCTTCGATGATGCAAAGGTTCAAGGATGGTCGGCGATCAGGTGGTAAGGAAGGTGATCAGGAGAGCGGTTCGAGTAGGAGGGTCAGAATCCATGTAACAGCACAAGGTGTTCACGTCATAGTCGTCGATCACCGAGGCGTGAGGTAGTTGACGGTCGATCGTCTTAATATGCACATAAGGGTCCAGTGGCTAATAGCGAGCATGGTGGTTAGGTATGGAAGGAGGTTCCATCTAGGGGTAGGTCAACGTCGAGGTCGAGGGGTAGGTCCCCGATGAGGTGATGCTCGACGGTGTTGAACTTAGGAGCTCAGGAGGGTCATAGGGTTATTAGTGGTTGCAACGATGAAGTTCGTGTCGGTGATCGTGACGAGTCTCATAGAGGTGGTTCTCATGGCGGTTCTCATAGTGATAGGTTCCGTGATGGTGGAGGACGTAGGGTTGAGAAAGCTCATGGGGACACTGGAAGTCTTGGCAGAGAGGGGTTGGGTATTAGGCAAGGAGGAGATGTGCGGTGCCGTGAGTCTCAGGAAGGGCATTAGTGTTCACGGAGAAAGTGGCTGTCGTCGCGGCGAGGTCTTAGGTGTTGGGCATGGAGGTAATCTGGGTTATGGCGATGACGTGCATGGTGGGGGGCAAGATGGGACTCGTAGAGGGGGGTCATGAGGTGGGTCTTGTGGCGGTCCCTGTGGTGATGGGTTGGGTGTTGATGGTGGTAGTCATGGGGAACAGGGTCGGGTGTTGAGCTTAGAGGTGATGCGGGGCGCTATGGCCGTGGTAACGGTGGTAGTGGAGGCATTGGCCGTGAGTCTTTTGGTTATTTGTTTCGTGGTGGTGTTCTTAATGGGTCTTGTGAAGGGGTTTCTCATGGCCATGGTGTTACTTCGAGGGGAATTCACCGGTAAAACCAGATGTGAACACTTATCGTGATGGTTCATCTAGTCATGATGATAGGTGGGTGGCGCTCATAGGACAGAGGTTTTCTAAAGAAGAGATTTTGCGAACTAAAGAGGTGGAAACACAGCGACGTGTTAGAGAAAGGGATCTAGAAGCCTTTAAGAAGCTTATCTCCTCTGAAGGCGTAAGGATTGTAGATGAGGAGGGATGGGAGGGGTCACCTGCGACGGTGAAGAATGAGGTTGGGCTGATAAAGATTTTTTCTAAAAGCCTAGGTCATGGGTCGCCGTATCCGGAAAGGTGCTATACGTGCGATGAGTGGGGACATACGGCTAAGCAATGCGAACTTGGGCCCCATTGCTACAACTATCAGAAGAATGGTCACATCGCTAGGCATTGCCCACAATCGAAGAAGGTAATACGTGAAAGAAAGGAAGATGAGTTGACTATTATCTCTTATTCGGATTAGATGGATACAATGAGAAAGAAAATAGCAGTTACCCTGAGAATCATCAAGATGACTAAAGCATTGGACGGAACGCCACCTGCTTGGGTGATTGTGGGAAAACTCCAAAGGTTATCATCTCTTTTCAGCACTCACAACTGGAAATTGGTACCGCATTCGCTAGGGTATATGACCTATTTCCCTGATGAGGTCGGGCTTTCTTTGGTGGCTAAATGCCTCGGCGTTTATGATGTTGATCGTTTCGCTTTTAAAATCATTAGATGGACGGGGTATAAGGGTTCGCATCCTTACCGGCATCACTCTGAAGGTTGGTTGAGGGTTAAGAATCTTCCTTGTCATGTGTGGTCGTGGAGTACGTGTTGGATATATATGCCCTAGAGGCCTACATTGTATAGGATGCTTGGGATATGTATGTACATGACAGTCTTGCTTGATATGATAGTACGCTATTTGGTTTGTCTTTATCTTAACGTATGATATATTTTACTTGGTATTTATATATATATGTTGATAAAGCCCATAGGATGTTTGTCTGACTACCGGCGTTGTGATGGCAGTCATACTAGTGGGAGCTGGATAGTCAATAGGCACACCCTTAGATGTCCCTAGTCGCAGGAGTATCGAGATTGGGCATCGATACTCCGGAGTAGACTAGTGTATACATATCTAGACCCTGACGAGGGGCGATGGATTGGTCCCGCAGCCATTGGTGGTGTTCACCTAAGATTGTATACAGATGCTCACTGGGTGTGAGTACACCGGACAGGACTCGCCGAGAACTGACTGGATGGTATTATACCTAACGTCAGATAGCAGTTCTCAGGTGACATGTGTACAGATAGTCCGTTGACTTAAGGTCATCATTTGTCTCGTGTGAGTTCCCACTGTGCTTTGATTATTACCCTACCACGATTCAAAGGAGTCGTGCAAACAGGTTTTAGTTGGGCACAGTCCCGAGCCACGTGGAGGCAGTGAGTGACTGTTAGGGATTCGTCTCTCCCGGTATAGGGAGTTGATATCGCACGGTGATCGGTTGGTCATTACCATAAGTCCCTGGCCAGGGCTGATTGAGAATTACTGATAGATTGATCAGTAGATTCTCGGATGGTGATAGAGCCGTACCGACACGATTTGTACGGTTATTAGGGGTCTGACGTCCACCACCTCCCTAGACCATACATGCGATACTCTTAGACGAACAGACCGGACTGCGCGGATATTGTCACGGACAGGCTCAGTAGGATTTCGGATGGGTTACCTCATCGGCTTTTTTATCGACAACTACCTGGGGATCGTTACGTACAGCTAGTGCCGCTTGCGGTCTGTGGTTAAACCCACTGCCAGCGTAGTAGTTGAGTCTTTAGAGTCCCACACAGAGATTTTCCAAACCCAGGCGAAAAGATATAGAGGTCGTATGGTTTTACGACAAAGGTTCGGACGCGTACGTGTTTAAACGCACGTACGACATTCGGACAGTTTTTACTAGCCGGCTTTGTTTTAAACCAGATTCTAGTATCAGGTTATTGGATTTATACCGTCTAAAGTTTTTCCGTGTTTTCACGGATGAGAGGGGCGTTCTCGTAATTTTCCGAGAAGCTTCTAGAAGGATGTGACTTGGAGGGAGAGGTGGCATTTTCATTTAATGATTTAGTGACTCATTGTGAGTGATTCATCATGTCATTAATGCATTATTAAATGCTTAATGACTCACATAATGAATCACCCACTTGCATTAATGAAACATGATGAATAATCTCATATTATTCATTTCTTTTTAATTCATTATGTTTCATATATCAAGTGGGAAGCTATTTCATTATTATGATTATTATCATTATCATCTTCTCACTCTCTCTCTTCAAGCTCTCTCTCCTTCACCAAAGCCTAATCCTACCCCTCATGAGTTGAGAACAAGGATTAGGAAAGACTAATTACTCCATAACCCATCTCTACATCACCTTAGCTACTCTATTTAGCAACTAGAGAAACTAAGTAACCTCAAGTTTAGAGGTTATAGCTTGGATTAGGGTTCTCGGGTGGATCGTCTATCACGGAAGGAAGCCGAGGAGGACGTGGAGATCCAAAGAGGCCGTAGATAACATAAAGACGAAGGACTAGAACCGTTTGGTATAATCTCTTAACATAGTAGTTTAGAATTCTATAGGTTTTGTTAAGTATTGTTTAGCAAACGATTCATGCGGTTAGTCGATGTTTAACCATAGAACAAGATCGTTTTTCATATTTCCGCCTCCCCACAAGTACTGGGGTGTTGTACATCGACTTACAGTGGTATCAAAGCCTAACTAAACAATAATTAACACACTTGCAAAATTGTATAAATTTCGAACAGAAAAACAAACCGGAAAAACCCCGATATCTTGCATTTTTTGTCGAATTTTAAATGAGGTCCAAAACTTTTTCAGGGTCCTTCAGAACGACCAGAATGATAATATAAGAACACCCAAGAAAAATGGTTTCCTGAATCGGCCAAAGCGCCGCGGAACCGCGGCCGATCCCACCGATCCGCCGCGGTTCCGCCGCCGAGTTGGGGCCGATTCAGCCCATTTTTCTTCTGTGCCTTTGTGATATTTAGGATTTTCTGGTATTTTTAATTTTTGCTCAGGTTTCAGATTTACAGAGAAGTATTGGAGCAAAATTAAAGGTGTTTAATCGATCGAAATTATACGGTGTTTGCATGTTTGATTATATCTGTGAAATGTTTTATGTGTTCGTAAACCTCCCCTAACTGCTAGTATGTCGGTTGGCAGGGGGTTGCACATATCTGTGATGCTATATATAACTGTTTGTGTATATAAACTGTATTGGACTGTTGTGGTGATTAGCCGGGTTTTGTGATGGGTTATTGTATTAATTCATTCGATATAAATGTAATAAGTTGTAATATTATTTTGCGGGGCACATCCAGGTTGCGGTTGTAGCCACCGTTGTATTATTCTTTTTATTGTTTTTTGCTCCTAGGATAGACCCAAGGTGGGGTACACAAACTACCGGGTATTTTGAAGTGTTGAGGTAGACCGCTTCACTTCTGGTACTTGGCGGGTAGTTTGCCGTATCCGTAAGGGTCTGGGGTGGGGTAAATTGGCTATTCATCACAACTGTGTAATCCGTCTTTCATTGCAGGCTCAAAAGAAATGCGGATTGCTTGCAAATCCAATATTGTTTATCTGTGATCTGGAATGCCTATTATTGCGTCTGACGAATGTACAATATCTATATATGATAGCTATTTAGACGTCACTTATGTTTTACACCCGCGCTAGCCCAGCCCCCGCTCTGTCGTTAGTTAAGTAACCTAACGGGTGATGACGGGACCCCGTGGCGAATGCGGATGGCATAAGAGGACGTTGTATTTTCGTTGTTATCTGTAATGATAGGTTAAAGATGGGACGCATTATTTTTAATGCAAAGGAAAATAAAACCTAAACAGAATCGTTGGAACAATTTCTAAAAACCACTCGGTTTTCTTGAAAAAGCAAATTTTAAATGCGGAGCTTAAACCACTCCTTTTAATAAAAGCTATCTTAGTTCCTTCGATCAAATCAAGTTCACCACGTTAACGGTTTTTTGCCAAAAACCGGCAGTAACCCTCCGTCGTTTCAGATAGACAGCACATCGTATTCATGCTATGCTTGTTGGCCTACGTCAAGGCATAGTGTATGGTAGCAGTGTGTGTGCCTATTTGTTGCATAGATAGATGCATTAGTTTAATACAGACGTACACCTTGTTGGCCTACGTCAAGGGCTTGTACGATGTATTTAAATTGATCAGGACAACGACGGGTAGAACTTGACTTGCGTCTTATGACTTGTTGGCCTACGTCAAGGTCTATAAGAGCTTGGGGTAAAAATCACATCGGGAGTTTCAAACATAAAGGAAACTTGCAGATTTAGCTTACCTTCTGGAGTGTGGTGACTAGAGTGGCTTCCATCTAGGGCATCATGCAATGATAGTTGGATCCCGATCCCACTGATGAGTAGGATTACTCTCAGGAATTTCTTTCACCTAACAATTAATGCTATAAACCAAGTAGGTGCCTAGAAAGGTGTTAGAGGGGCTACGCCTCCAGGGAAAAGAGGTTCTTTAATTAAGGAAATTCGCGAAAGCGTTGGAAAACCTCTCTCGAAGTACCAACACCAGCCTGGCTGAAAGGTTAAGCAAGAATTGTGACGTATGATTAAATCCTGACTAGTTCTTCTTTTAGGTTTGAAGAAGGATTTGAGGAAACAGTGGGAGCCATCCTGTTTAGATAAATTAATAACCAATCTAAACTTGCAAGAGCATATGCTGAGTGTTTCTTTTCTCTCTCTCTGCCAGCTACCGTGACTGGACTTAAACTATTACTTGAAAAGAATATACCGACCGGACAGAACTATAAAGATTGGCTAAGGAACGTCAATATTGCACTGACTTATGACAAATTAGCATATGTTACCACCGCTGTTCCTCCCCTTATCCCTGGACCAGATTCCTCAGTTGTGGACAGGGAAGTCCGCAAAACCTGGGATCTAGATTGTGAGCGAGCTAAGTGTATCGTGCTGGCGTCCATGAACAATGAACTCCAGAAACAGCACGAGAGTATGGATATTGTATCCATCTTTCTCCATGTCAAAGAGTTGTATGGAGAGCACTCACGTTTCGCGAGGTACGAAACCTCAAGGAAACTCTTCCAGATGAGGTTAGCTCTAGGATCGCCTGTAGGAGAGCATGTCCTCAAAATGATCATCCTCATTGAGGAACTCGCAAACCTGGGATGCGTGCTAGAGAACGATTTGTATATCGACTTGATTTTGCAGTCCCTTCCCCACAACTTCTCTCAGTTTGTGCTGAACTTCAACATGCACGAAATGGAAGCGGATCTTCCAAAGCTCCTCAATATGTTGAGGGTAGCAGAGACCTCCTTGAAAAAGGAGAAGACCCCCGTTCTGTATATTGGCCAATCATCTTCTTCTAAATCTAAAGCGAAAGCTAAAGGGAAGAAAAAGATGAAAGCCACCAAACCGAAAGGTGGGGTCAAGAAGGTGCAGGAAACGAACAAGGCAGGAAGGGTGAAGACAGAAAAGAACGAGTGCTTCTATTGTCACAAGCAAGGACACTGGAAGAAGGATTATCAGGCCTTCAAAGCCAAGGACATGAAGCAAGCAGTTGCTTCTACTTCAGGTGTGTTCGTAATCGAAAATTGTCTTTCAGTAAACTCTACTTCATGGGTACTTGATACCGGTTCTAGTTCTCACATCTGTAATTCTTTGCAGGATCTGAGAAATCGTAGAGTACTGGGGGCAGGTGATATGACTCTCCGGATGGGCAATGGAATGCATGTAGATGCAGTTGCAATAGGGGAATATCACCTAGGGTTGAATAGTGGACACATTTTGGTATTGTATAGCTGTTTTTGTATTCCCAGTATGTTGTGTAATATTATATCAGTATCTTTGTTGTCTAATAAAGGATATAATTTTGCGCTTGAAAGAAATGTCATGAACATTCTCCTAAATCAAGAACTAATTGGGTTTGGCACACTGGAAAACGGCATATACATACTTAATCAACCACAAATTTTCAATATTCAAAACACGCGTAAAAGAAAGGCTCCAGATTCGAATCAAGCCTTCTTATGGCATTGTAGACTTGGTCATATAAATGAAACAAGGTTGACTAAGTTACATAAAGATGGATATCTAGATTCGTTTGAAGATTCATCATATGCAACTTGTCAATCATGTATTAAAGGAAAAATGACCAAATCTCCGTTCACCGGACACGGAGAAAGAGCCACTGAACTCTTGGGACTTATACACAGTGATGCATGTGGTCCGATGTCTACGCATGCACGAAGCGGTCACTCCTATTTCATAACTTTTACTGATGACTTCTCTAGATATGGACATATATTCTTAATGAAACATAAATCCGAGGCCTTTGAGAAGTTTAAGGAGTATAAAAATGAAGTAGAGAAACAGACTGGTAAAACATCAAGACACTTCGATCTGATCGAGGTGGAGAATACTTAAGTACCAGTTTCCTTGAATACTTAAAAGAGAATGGAATTCTCTCTCAGCTTACTCCGTCTTATACACCTCAGCATAATGGTGTATCAGAAATGAGGAATCGCACGCTATTAGATATGGTGCGTTCAATGATGAGTAGTGCTGAGTTGCCACTTTCCTTCTGGGGATTTGCTCTAGAATCAGCCGCATACCTATTGAATAGAGTTCCAACTAAGTCTGTACCTACCACTCCATATGAAATGTGGTGTGGGAAGAGACCATATCTCAAGTATATCAAGATATGGGGGTGTCCGGTATATGTTAAGAAGCATAATCCGGACAAGCTCGAAGCACGATCGTTTTGTGCAAGTTTGTAGGACACCCCAAGCATTCAAGGGGGTATATGGTCTACCACACTGAAGAACAAAAGGTGTTTGTCACTCGCCACATTGTCTTCTTAGAAAGCGAATTTCTTGCAAAAGAAATTAGTGGGAGCGCGGTAGAACTGGAAGAAATTCCAGAACCTCAAACTGCAACCGAGGACTTAGAAGAATCTCAGATTTCAATAGAACATGACGAACCAATGCCACTCCGCAGATCTAGCAGGCTTTCTCATCCTCCTGAAAGATACTATGGTTTTCTTCTTGATGGGGATCGAGCGGATTGCATCATCGATGATGATGAGCCTACTAGTTTTCAGCAGGCTATCACGAGTAGCGACTCAGTGAAGTGGCTGGATGCTATGAGATCCGAAATGGAATCCATGTACACCAATAAAGTATGGACTTTAGAAGTTGCTCCTCCTGGGGTAAAACCAGTTGGGTGCAAATGGATCTTCAAAAAGAAGATTGGTGCATTTGGACAAGTGGAAACCTACAAAGCTAGACTAGTTGCAAAAGGTTTTCGTCAAAGACCAGGATTGGACTATGATAAAACTTTTTCACCAGTAGCTATGCTTAAATCCATTCGGGTCATGCTTGTCATTGCTGCCTTCCATGACTATGAAATCTGGCAAATGGATGTAAAAACAGCTTTTCTAAATGGGCATTTAGAAGAGAGTGTTTACATGGATCAACCAGAAGGTTTCTTAGACAGTGGGAGCAGCGGAAGAGTGTGCAAATTGCTTAAATCCATTTATGGATTAAAGCAAGCATCGCGGAGTTGGAACATCTGCTTTGATGAGACAGTCAAGGAATTTGACTTTATCAAAAATGTAGATGAACCATGTATTTATAGGAAGATTGTAGAAGGAGCAGTAGTCTTTCTCGTTTTGTACGTCGACGACATACTACTGATAGGGAATGATATCCCTATACTATAATCAGGAAAGCTCTTCTTGTCACAGAAATTCTCCATGAAAGACTTGGGTGATGCATTATACATTCTGGGCATTAAGATCTATCGTGATGGATCTAATAGAACATTGGGACTTTCACAGTCCAGGTATATAGACACTATACTAAAGAGATTTAGTATGGAAGATTCCAAGCGCGGCAATATGCCCGCTTGTCACGGAATCACCCTCTCCAAAGAGATGTCTCCAAAGACCGATGATGAGAGGGCTCGCATGGGCATTATACCCTACGCTACGGCAGTAGGATCAATAATGTATGCGATGTTATGTACCAGACCGGATGTAGCTTACGCACTTAGTGTGGTAAGCAGGTATCAGTCTGACCCAGGTGAGAAACATTGGATAGCGGTGAAGAACATTCTCAAGTACCTGAGAAGGACTAAGAAGATGTTCTTGATTTACGGTAATGGGGACCTCCAGGTAGAGGCTTTTACCGACTCCGGCTTCCAAAGTGACAAAGATGATTCTAAATCCATTTCGGGTTTTGTGTTTACCCTCAATGGAGGGGCAGTATGTTGGAAGAGTTCCAAACAAGATACCGTCGCAGACTCAACTATGGAGGCTGAGTATATAGCTGCTACTGAAGCCGCAAAAGAGGCTGTCTGGATGAGAAAGTTCATTTCTGAACTTCAGGTGGTTCCGTCCATTGCCAATCCAATACCTTTGTATTGCGATAACAATGGCGTTGTAGCTTTAGCGAAGGAACCAAGGTCCCATCAGAAATCCAGGCATATCTTAAGGCGGTTTCACCTGATCAGGGAGATCGTGGATCGTCGGGAGATCGAGATACGGAGAGTGGACACAAAAGACAACACGGCAGATCCATTCACCAAGGCCATTCCTCAAGTACAGTTCGAGAGGCTATTTGAGATGTTGGGCATGCGGTACGCCAGCAACTGGATCTGGTAGAGACAGTGGGTACTCATTGCACCAATTATAGGCCTTAGTGCAAGTGGGAGATTGTTGGATATATATGCCCTAGAGGCCTACATTGTATAGGATGCTTGGGATATGTATGTACATGACAGTCTTGCTTGATATGATAGTACGCTATTTGGTTTGTCTTTGTCTTAACGTATGATATATTTTACTTGGTATTTATATATATATGTTGATAAAGCCCATAGGGTGTTTGTCTGACTACCGGCGTTGTGATGGCAGTCATACTAGTGGGAGTTGGATAGTCAATAGGCATACCCTTAGATGTCCCTGGTCGCAGGAGTATCGAGATTGGGCATCGATACTCTGGAGTAGACTAGTGTATACATATCTAGACCCTGACGAGGGGCGATGGATTGGTCCCGCAGCCATTGGTGGTGTTCACCTAAGATTGTATACAGATGCTTACTGGGTGTGAGTACACCGGACAGGACTCGCCGAGAACGGACTGGATGGTATTATACCTAACGTCTGATAGCAGTTCTCAGGTGACATGTGTGCAGATAGTCCGTTGACTTAAGGTCATCATTTGTCTCGTGTAAGTTCCCACTGTGCTTTGATTATTACCCTACCACGATTCAAAGGAGTCGTGCAAACAGGTTTTAGTTGGGCACAGTCCCGAGCCACATGGAGGCAGTGAGTGACTGTTAGGGATTCGTCTCTCCCGGTATAGGGAGTTGATATCGCACGGTGATCGGTTGGTCATTACCATAAGTCCCTGGCCAGGGCTGATTGAGAATTACTGATAGATTGATCAGTAGATTCTCGGATGGTGATAGAGCCGTATCGACACGACTTGTACGGTTATTAGGAGTCTGACGTCCACAACCTTCCTAGACCATACATGCGATACTCTTAGACGAATAGACCGGACTGCGCGGATATTGTCACGGACAGGCTCAGTAGGATTTCGGATGGGTTACCTCATCGGCTTTCTTATCGACAACTACCTGGGGACCGTTACGTACAACTAGTGCCGCTTGCGGTCTGTGGTTAAACCCACTGCCAGCGTAGTAGTTGAGTCTTTAGAGTCCCACACAGAGATTTCCCAAATCCAGGCGAAAAGATATAGAGGTCGTATGGTTTTACGACAAAGGTTCGGACGCGTACGTGTTTAAACGCACGTACGACATTCGGACAGTTTTTACTAGCCGGCTTTGTTTTAAACCAGATTCTAGTATCAGGTTATTGGATTTATACAGTTTAAAGTTTTTCCGTGTTTTCACGGATGAGAGAGGTGTTCTCGTAATTTTCCGAGAAGTTTCTAGAAGGATGTAACTTGGAGGGAGAGGTGGCATTTTCATTTAATGATTTAGTGACTCATTGTGAGTGATTCATCATGTCATTAATGCATTATTAAATGCTTAATGACTCACATAATGAATCACCCACTTGCATTAATGAAACATGATGAATAATCTCATATTATTCATTTCTTTTTAATTCATTATGTTTCATATATCAAGTGAGAAGCTATTTCATTATTATGATTATTATCATTATCATCTTCTCACTCTCTCTCCTTCATCAAAGCCTAATCCTACCCCTCATGAGTTGAGAATAAGGATTAGGAAAGACTAATTACTCCATAACCCATCTCTACATCACCTTAGCTACTCTATTTAGCAACTAGAGAAACTAAGTAACCTCAAGTTTAGAGGTTATAGCTTGGATTAGGGTTCTCGGGTGGATCGTCTATCACGGAAGGAAGCCGAGGAGGACGTGGAGATCCAAAGAGGCCGTAGATAACATAAAGACGAAGGACTAGAACCGTTTGGTATAATCTCTTAACATAGTAGTTTAGAATTCTATAGGTTTTGTTAAGTATTGTTTAGCAAACGATTCATGCGGTTAGTCGATGTTTAACCATAGAACAAGATCGTTTTTCATATTTCCGCCTCCCCACAAGTACTGGGGTGTTGTACATCGACTTACAGTACGTTTGAAGGGTTGGTGAGGAGATTTCGGGTGCTTTTAGAGCTTGATGAGGGGACGGAGTCACTCTGCCTTATTAATACTGTGCAAATTTGTGTTGGTTGCGAGGGCAACAGGTATATCCCGAAAGAAGTTAAGGTGCGTATTGCGGGAAAGGTTCTACAGGTTCTATTATCGGTAGAGAGATGAGAGTCTATCATGAGGCTGGTGTGTTAGTTATATGTATGCCCTAGAGGCCATTACTGTACATTGGATGTATATTGTAGTGGATGCTGGGACATATATAGGGAGGACTTTCTTGCTCGACATGATAGTATGCTATCTGGTTGACCTTTACCTTAACGTGTACACTCATTGTCTCCCTGTTACATGTTGGTAAAGCCCTTAGGATGTGTACTTGACTACCTGGACTATGATGCGGATCATACTAGTGGGGACATGGTAGTCCATAAGTACATCCTTCACAGTCCCTAGTCGTGGGTATATCGAGACGGGGCATCGATATACCAGAGTAGACTAGCGTATACCTTCTCGACCCATACAGATGGGCGATGGATGATCCCATATCCATTGGTGTTTGACATCGGAGATGATATACGGGTGCTCAGTGGAGACTGGGTACACTGGACGGACTCGCCGAGAACTCCCAGATGGTAATATACCTTACGTCAGATGGCAGTTCTCTGGTGACACTGGTACAGAGTAGTCTGTTGACCCGAGATCGTCATAGAGTCTTGTGTGGTTCCCACTGTGCTTTGATTTCCATCTTACCACGTCCAAGAGGGCGTGCAAAACGGTGGTTTTTGGGTACAGTCCCGAATCACATGGAGGCAATGAGCGATAGGAGGGGATTCGTCTCTCCCGATATAGGGAGTTGATGTTGCGCTGTGTTCGATTGGCTATAACCGGAAATCCCTGGCCAGGGTTGCTGAGATTTACTGGTAAGTGTTACCAGTAGTTTCTCGAATTGTTATAGACCTCATATCGACACGACTTATCGAGCTATTGGGGTCTGACGTTTACCACCCCTAGGCGAGATATGCGACATATCAGACGACGAGACCGGACTGTACGGTAGTGTTACTGGTTGGATTCACTGGAGTGTGAGCGGGCTTGCTCGTCGATCTTCTGATCGCTCAATACCCGGGTGGCCGTTACGTTTAGCAGACCGCTTGCGGCTTGTGGGTGTTTGATATGATCATCATCTGCTGCCGGCGTATTGACGAGTCTTTAGAGTCCTACACAGAGGTTTCCTGGCTCAAGCAAAACGAAATAGGAGCGCATATGAGATATGTGCGGGACCGAGAATAATGCGTGTATGTGATACCGTATTTCATTCTCGCGATGAATGTGTCGAATGGTTATATGCGATATAACCTAGTTATCGAATCAAGGATTGATTCGATAAAACGATACATTGTATACTAGTCGGTTGTGTGCGACATGATCGGATCATTGAATCAAGTGTTGATTTAATGATTTAATGCATAAATATATATTTGATATATTACTTTGCATTAACTAGTATTGGTTCACTTTAAATGGTTTTTCTCACTTGTTTGTGCACATTGTATATGTGATATACTTTTGTACACAAGTTTGTATCATGTTTGATGATGCATGCTTACTTGGGTTTGTGTAAAGACTAAACCATGGTTATATGAATGGTTAGGGTTTTGTTTTGTTTTTGATTTATCTTATTTAGTTATTCATTTTGAAAATGATAAGCATAAAGGGAAAATGGTGGCTTAATTTGTTTTCTAGTTGAAGCTTCTTGAACATTTGACCAAAGTGACCATTTTGTCTCATGCTTAACCCTAACCACTCCATTTAACCCTAGTCTATTCTCTACACCTAACCAAGGTTAGGATATGATAAGTATTCATTTTATTATTCATTTTGGATATACTTATAATATTCTTTCTTCTTCTTCTTCATCTTCTTCAATGAAGAAAGCAAAACTTCATCAATGGTGATTGATGAAAAAGAGTGAGAAATCCAAATCTAAAGTGAACCCACCTCCTATTTCTTCATCCTCTACCTCTTGCCAAGTATTATAGGGTGTTCTCTTCACAAGTTTCATGACTTGGTGAAGTGGAAGCTTGATCTAGTGATGCCTCGACATAGATCATCTTCGGCACGTCGTCGACGACCTAGCCCGCCCATTTTTCCGACGAAGCCGACGCAAGAGTCCGGGATCCGATTTGGACAGCGGAGGGACATCATTGCGGAGCTATGGAGGTGGAGCACCGGATCTAGGTTGTATTTCCGTTCTCTTAGTAAAGTAGTTTACTAGTTGCATGTGTTCGCCTAGACATCTAGTTAACGATCCGTAGTCTAGGGTTTCTCGGCACTTGTAAAATTTGAAATTGGCATGATTGATGCCTTGTGAGACCTCTTGAGAGTGCCTAGGAACCCTACAGTGGTATCAGAGCCTAGCTAGAGCCTTAGGCGATGCGTAGACGAAGTTTGAAACCCGAACGAACCCGAAACCCTAACACAAACATGCTCTCTGGACTTTTTCCAAAATCTGGAGTTTTTCGATATTAAAAATATGCAGAAAAATCAGCAGGGAATTGTAAGGATTACTGTGAAGCCCGTACCCATGAATCCACCAAAGTGCGGTGGAACCGCGGCAGAAGCCTGGCTTCTGCGGCGGTTCCGCGGCCGTATAATGACGTCAGCTTCCTATTTTTGCACAGTAATTCCTATTTTCTGGTGTTGGATTTTCTGGGAATTTTTAATATTTATTCAAGAGTTGAATTTTCTGGGTTGTTTTGGGGATTCGTATGTTCGATCGGATTATCTGATTTTGTCTATGTGTTTTCCGGGTAAATTTTAGAATATGTTAAAAAGTTCGACCGGATATAAATACCCAACTTTTCCCCTGTCGGGAAATTTCCAAGTGTTGGATCTTTCCGTAGTTTAACGACGTTCTAAGTAGTGCAAGTAACGCGATGGTCCCTCTAGAAGACAACAAACCTTAACTCGATTATGTGACCGTCTTGAACTGCCCTTTGAACCTTCGGGTTTGGGGCAGTACGGCGTGCCACATGTGAGGCGTTGGCTTGACCCTTCTACAGCTGGACCGTTGGTACTGAGGCACGAAGTGAATGTCTTTGAACTTATTTCATGAGTTGAGCTGTTTCGGGAAAACTTGGGTGTTCGATTGTTCGATCGGAAAGTTTAACATTTTCTATCTTATTCGGAATGTGATACAATAATTGGAATTCACAAAATGTTATGAGATAACTGAATGAATGTTATAAACATAGCACTTTACTCTCACTTGATCGGTTGCCACGGAATTTTGATGTGATCAAAAGTCCGTCGCAATCACGTAGCGTACGCGGATACTCGCCGGGTAAACTTAATAGACAGCCTCACTCCATAGCCCCGACCAAGTGACTGTAGGAGAACCCCGTCGCCGAAAGCATCCGTTCGGGTGCTCGCAGCAGCGGTGTTCCGCCTTGGTGCACTTTGTCGACGGCGTCGGGGGTGCGGCCGCCTACCGAAGTTTGCGACGAGCATTCGATCAGAATGTCAGGAATCTTGTTGAATTGCCCGACTTGGTATTGAAAAGTGTTTTCGATAATGAGACTAAAATGCGGGGTTTATAATTGTTAGGCATGCGATGTCTAAGTATTTCATTTGATTAGGCATGCGATGTCTAAAGAGGTTGCGGATTCCAACTGTTGTAGTTTTACACTTTCTTTTCTGTGGCCGTAAGTGTAATATGTGATATCGCCGGTTTCGTTGCTATATGTCAACGACAATTGGGATGCGCATATTTACTTACGTTGATGACATGTGATGTTATGTGTTGCTGGATATGTTATATTGGATCGTCGTGTTTGAATAGCCGGGGTTTTTTATGTGAGATGAGTGTTTTTCATTTTCATTCATGTAAAAACTTATATGTAATATTCTTTAATTGGGGCACTTCCAGGTTGCGGAAGATGTCACCCTTTGTATATTATTTACTTTTCCGCACTAGGATAGACCCAAGGAGGGGAGCACAAGTAACCGGGTTCTGGAGTCCAGTGGGAGACCAACTCGAGGAGTCGAGTCCGGGTCTCCTAACTCTAGAATTGGTAGGGTTGCTTGCCGCTCTCGTAGGGGTCTAGGGGTGTGGGTTTGGCTATTCAACACGACCGTGGAATCCGTGTTTTATACTGGCTCGTATTGAAAACACGGACGTCCTAGTATATCCAATATTTCATATGATTCTTCTGCTGCGATATCTGTGATGTGATCATGTGATATGTTCTGTGATGGATACTGTATATAGTATATATGATATATTATATAGGCATTACTTATGTTTGCCCTGCCACGCTCTGCCGTTAGTTACCTAACCTAACGGTGCACGAGGGGACATCGAGGCGAATGCGGATGGCATAAGTGTACGTCGTATTTATCTGTGATGTTTAGGTATTTAAATGATGGGACTTCATTAATGTGATTAATGAAAGAAAAAGAAACCTAAAGATGTTGTAGAATCGAATTTCAAAATAAAAACAGATAGCTACAGTTCTTGCTTTGCACAGAGGTATATGTGATATATCCTGCACCTTATTCGATGAGGAAAGGACCGAGATCCCTTCACCGGGAGTGACTCCTTTAGCAATAACTGGCAAATGCTACACACTCGGTTTGTCTTTTGATTGCTTTTAAGAGTTTTTGCTTTGCACAGTGATATATATGATATATCCCACACCTTATTCGATGAGGAAAGGACCGACGATCCCTTCACCGGGAGTGACTCCTTTAGCAAAACTAGAAAAGCCTCAAAAGCACTCTATTTTAAAATCATTTGATTCTACAACGATATCAAGTTCATTACGCAATAGGTTTTCAGAAAAACCTGTCATAGCCCTCCGTCATTTCAGATAAATCCTGTTTAGTATTCGTGCTGCGTTTGTTGACCTTGTCAAGGCGCAGTGTGCGGTAGCTAACCAGTATTTATCTGCTTATGCATATGATGCAGATTGGGTTAGGGTAGTCATGCGGCCTTGTTGACCTTGTCAAGGGTCGTGCGGGTGGGTTTGATTCAATCAAGAAATGACGGGTTGAACTTGACTTGCGGTCTATGGTTTGTTGACCTTGTCAAGGTCATAGATCGTTCGGGGCAAAATATTATCGGGAATTTCAAGTGTTGAAATTTGCAATGAGATTGCATACCTTCTATGAGATAGTTGGATCCCGATACCCGCTGCGAGTAAGAGTTACTCCTGGGAGAGTTTTGCACATTACAATTAGCCGATCAAGTAGGTGTCTAGAAAGGTGTCAACGAGGTTACGCCTCTGGGAAAACGAGGTTTACATTAATTAGGTTCGTGCGAAAGCACGGGAGACCTCCCTCAAAGTACCGACACTGGCCTGGCTGAAAGATTGGCGAACTTGTAGTGTGTAATTAATCCCGGCTAGTCTTTCCTTTTAGGGTTTGAAGGAAGATTTGATAAAAAGCAGTGAGAGCCATCCTGATTAGATAAAATAATAACCAATCTATTCTTGCAAGAGCGCACGCAGAGTGTTTTCTTCTCTCTCTCTCCAGGTAGCGACCATATCACGCCTTAATCAAGATAATAATACGGATAATTGACCGAACCCGCTTGTTATACTGAGCTGGGGGACGTTGGTCCCGCTCCAACTTATAATTGTTATAAGACAGAGCAGGAAATAGGGGATTACCAGAATTCCTGTACCGCCCAAACGAAGAGAGTGCATGTTGATGCATCATCTTCGGGTGTGTTCATTACAAAGAACTGTTTCTCAGTATCCTCCGCATCCTGGGTATATGATACCGGATCAGAATCCAAGATATGTAATCTGTTACATAGGGCTACAGAAAGGTAGAGAACTGAGAACGGGTGATAAGTTTCATGAGGCAGAAAACGGGGCAAGAGTTGCAGCCAAGTCTGTCGGTCACTGTCACCCTGTATTATCAATACATTGATTCTGAACGAATGTTATTAGATACCGAACCTGATATACAAAATCATATCAGTCTCTTTATTAGTAAAGAAATGATAAAATTTTGTATTGTTGGATAATGTTTTGAACATTTCCTATATCAAAAGTTGATCGGTTCAGGCACGTTATCTAAAAGCATTGATGTTCTAAATCGAACTACAGTTCTTAGTATATGGAACACACAAAAGAGGAAGAGTTCAGAAATGAACGAATTCTTCTTAAGGTATTGTAGACTAGGTCATATCAATGCGACCCGACTGGCTGAAGTTATATTTAGATGTATATTTAAATCAGTTTGAATTTACATCTTGTGAAACTTGCCAGTCATGTCACAAAGATAAGATGACCATAGCTCCGTTTACTGGAAACAGAGAAAGAGTTAATTGAACTCTTGGGATGATACATGTTGATGTATGAAGGTCCCCAGTCTACACATACCAAGAACAGTTCTTTTTACTTCATTACATTCTCTGATGATCTTTCGAGATTCAGACCTATGTTCCTGTTGAAACACAAGTCCGAACCTTTTGAGATATTCACAGAATATAAGTTAGAAATAGAGAACCAAAATACGGGTATAAGTATTATGTCCTTTGATGAGATCAAGGAGGAGAATACTTGAGCACGGAAATCCTGGATTATTCTAAAGGAGAATGAGATTCTCTCTCAGCATTACTCCTCCGTATACACCATAGCACGATGGTATGTCGGGACGGAGCAGATACACCCTATTTGATATGGTGTGCTCTATGATGAGTACTACTGAGTTACCCTTTTCCTTTTGGGTGTTATGCGCTTGTGAAGTTGCATACCTATTGAATAGGGTCACGATCAAATCAGTTGCCTACCACTTCATATGTGATATGGAAAGGGAAGAGCCCATATCTTAAGATGGTTAAGATTTGGGGTTGTCCGGCCTATGTCTAAAAGCAAAATCCGGACAAGATCGAGGCAAGGTCTGTAATGTAGAACTGGAAAGGTTTCAGCTATACAAACTGCAGCTGATGATTTGGTAGAACCGAAGGATTCAATAGTTACCAACGAATCTCAGCCTCTCCGCCGATCTAGTAGGGTTTCTCACCCACCTGAGAGATACTTCGGTTTCTCTATGACAGTGGGAGCGAGGATTGCATCATGAGATGATGACCCAACTACTTTCGAGCAGGCCATCGAGAGTAGAGACTCTGTAAGAATGGCTGGATGCTTAGCGATCTGAGATGGAATCCATGTACACCAACAAAGTATGGACTTTGGTTGCTATATCTGAAGGGTTAAATCCCCATCAAAAGCAAGTATATCTTGAGAAGATTACTTGGTGTATATGGAAAAGTTGAGACTTTCAAAGCTAGACTTGTTAAAGCTTTTCGTCACTGACCAGGCGTGGATTATGATGAAACCTTTTCAAGTGGCTATGCTTAAGTCCATCCAGATCCTACTTGCCACGGCTACATACCATGACTACGATATCTGGTGGTTGGGTGTCATGACTGCTTTTCTAAATGATGTTTTAGAAGAGTGTGTCTATAAGTACACAGCCAGAGGGCTTCGTAGACAATGGGAGCAGCGGAAACGTGTACAAGATGCTTTATAGGATAAAGCAGGCATCGCGGAGTTGGAACATCTGTTTTGATGGATTAGTCAAAGAGTTTGACATCACCAAAATGGTAGATGAACCTTGTATATACAAAAAGGCAGTAGGGAGTATGGTAACGATCCTCGTAGAGTACGTGGATGACATACTCATGATAGGGAAGGAGTTTCTTATGCTACGCTCGGTCAATCTCCGCTTATCACAATGATTTTCCATATAGGATCAAAGTGATACCTCCTAAATCCTGGGTTTTGGATCTATGAAATAGATCTAATTGGATGTTAGGATACTCACTAGCTGTAGTGAGATGGTATTAATCGATCCTGGGGAGAATCACTGGAAGTGTTCCAGGGTGATAAGGACGACTGAAAGTCAGTCACAGGCATTGTCTTTACCCTCAGTAAAGGGACGGTATGTTGGAAGAGTTCCAAGCTAGATACCGTGGCATACTAGACGATAAAGGCAGGATACATCGCTACTTAAGATGCTACCAAAGAGGCTGTTTGGGTGAATATTGGTTCATGAGATGAACTACGTTCCTCCCATTGTGTGACAATGGAGTTATGGCTTATGCCAAGGAACGCCGGTCCCATCAGTGATCCAGACATATTCTAAGGCAGTGTCACCTGATCATGGAGATGCTTGATCTCCAAGGGATCGAGGTTAGGAGAGTAGACTCAGAGGACAACACAGCGGATCCACTCACAAAGGCCTGTTCCCAGAGAGAGATTTTTATGGGATGGTTGAGTATGAGATACTACAACCACTGCTATCAGATGGCCCTAGTGCAAGTGGGAGATTGTTAGTTATATGTATGCCCTAGAGGCCATTACTGTACATTGGATGTATATTGTAGTGGATGCTGGGACATATATAGGAAGGACTTTCTTGCTCGACATGATAGTATGCTATCTGGTTGACCTTTACCTTAACGTGTACACTCATTGTCTCCCTGTTACATGTTGGTAAAGCCCTTAGGATGTGTACTTGACTACCTGGACTATGATGCGGATCATACTAGTGGGGACATGGTAGTCCATAAGTACATCCTTCACAGTCCCTAGTCGTGGGTATATCGAGACGGGGCATCGATATACCAGAGTAGACTAGCGTATACCTTCTCGACCCATACAGATGGGCGATGGATGATCCCATATCCATTGGTGTTTGACATTGGAGATGATATACGGGTGCTCAGTGGAGACTGGGTACACTGGACGGACTCGCCGAGAACTCCCAGATGGTAATATACCTTACGTCAGATGTCAGTTCTCTGGTGACACTGGTACAGAGTAGTCTGTTGACCCGAGATCGTCATAGAGTATTGTGTGGTTCCCACTGTGCTTTGATTTCCATCTTACCACGTCCAAGAGGGCGTGCAAAACGGTGGTTTTTGGGTACAGTCCCGAATCACATGGAGGCAATGAGCGATAGGAGGGGATTCGTCTCTCCCGATATAGGGAGTTGATGTTGCGCTGTGTTCGATTGGCTATAACTGGAAATCCCTGGCCAGGGTTGCTGAGATTTACTGGTAAGTGTTACCAGTAGTTTCTCGAATTGTTATAGACCTCATATCGACACGACTTATCGAGCTATTGGGGTCTGACGTTTACCACCCCTAGGCGAGATATGCGACATATCAGACGACGAGACCGGACTGTACGGTAGTGTTACTGGTTGGATTCACTGGAGTGTGAGCGGGCTTGCTCGTCGATCTTCTGATCGCTCAATACCCGGGTGGCCGTTACGTTTAGCAGACCGCTTGCGGCTTGTGGGTGTTTGATATGATCATCATCTGCTGCCGGCGTATTGACGAGTCTTTAGAGTCCTACACAGAGGTTTCCTGGCTCAAGCAAAACGAAATAGGAGCGCATATGAGATATGTGCGGGACCGAGAATAATGCGTGTATGTGATACCGTATTTCATTCTCGCGATGAATGTGTCGAATGGTTATATGCGATATAACCTAGTTATCGAATCAAGGATTGATTCGATAAAACGATACATTGTATACTAGTCGGTTGTGTGCGACATGACCGGATCATTGAATCAAGTGTTGATTTAATGATTTAATGCATAAATATATATTTGATATATTACTTTGCATTAACTAGTATTGGTTCACTTTAAATGGTTTTTCTCACTTGTTTGTGCACATTGTATATGTGATATACTTTTGTACACAAGTTTGTATCATGTTTGATGATGCATGCTTACTTGGGTTTGTGTAAAGACTAAACCATGGTTATATGAATGGTTAGGGTTTTGTTTTCTTTTTGATTTATCTTATTTAGTTATTCATTTTGAAAATGATAAGCATAAAGGGAAAATGGTGGCTTAATTTGTTTTCTAGTTGAAGCTTCTTGAACATTTGACCAAAGTGACCATTTTGTCTCATGCTTAACCCTAACCACTCCATTTAACCCTACTCTATTCTCTACACCTAACCAAGATTAGGATATGATAAGTATTCATTTTATTATTCATTTTGGATATACTTATAATATTCTTTCTTCTTCTTCTTCATCTTCTTCAATGAAGAAAGCAAAACTTCATCAATGGTGATTGATGAAAAAGAGTGAGAAATCCAAATCTAAAGTGAACCCACCTCCTATTTCTTCATACTCTACCTCTTGCCAAGTAGTATAGGGTGTTCTCTTCACAAGTTTCATGATTTGGTGAAGTGGGAGCTTGATCTAGTGATGCCTCGACGTAGATCATCTTCGGCACGTCGTCGACGACCTAGCCCGCCCATTTCTCCGACGAAGCCGACGCAAGAGTCCGGGATCCAATTTGGACAGCGGAGGGACATCATTGCGGAGCTATGGAGGTGGAGCACCGGATCTACAAAGGTTGTATTTCCGTTCTCTTAGTAAAGTAGTTTACTAGTTGCATGTGTTCGCCTAGACATCTAGTTAACGATCCGTAGTCTAGGGTTTCTCGGCACTTGTAAAATTTGAAATTGGCATGATTGATGCCTTGTGAGACCTCTTGAGAGTGCCTAGGAACCCTACATGGTGGTGGTGAATTTCAAGGAGAATAGGTTTAGTAGAGCGATGATGATATCTCAAAAAAATTAGGATTTGAAAAAAGCAAACCCGGGGTCGGCTGTTGCACTGTAAGAAGATTTGGGTAGCAAGGAGGATACCGGCCCGCGTAAGAGGGACAAAGGGTGTTTGCAAAGTGATGGTGGTAAGTAGTTGAATACCAAAGGGATCAGGAGGTGGGAAAGGCAAGGCTCGCTTCAGTTATGGTGGGTAATCATAGTACTGAGAACGATGCTACGGTGTTTGATGAGTTAAAGCGGAAGAAGAACATAAGGGAATCAGGTGGGACACTCTTGTAATGAAGTTTCAGAAGAAGGTTCAAAATTGATTGAACGATGCAGCTATAGTTCCGACGACGATTTGCATAGGTCTACTTCTAGTAGGGGAAGTGAAGGATTCTCAATCTGGGATGACAAGGGAGAGGAGTTCATGGTGGAGGATACTCTTATGGTCACATCTAGGTCTGATAAAGATCTTGAGGATGCAAGGACAGATGCAGAGGACGAAGGTTCTCTAGCCGGCATGGAGAATTTGGCTATCTTGGTTTTGGCGGATGGGACAGTGTTAGACAGAAGAGATCAACTATAAGTGTTAACGGTTGTGCGGGACAAATTATGTTGGAGAGGAGGCGCTATTTTCTTTTTACGAGAATAAGACTTGTATTTAGTTTTTTATAGGGGTGTTTTATCCACTATCTTTTTCCTTTGTTCTTTTCTTTCTTTTCGTTGTTTTTGGAAGACTTTTGATGTCATTTCATTAAATCGTCGTTTAATGAAACATGGGGGCATTTAGCCTTTGTTTTAATAAAAAAAAATATATTTCTTAGCAAGTCTCGGAATAAATTTTCCTTGAACTCTACGTATGTGATTATCAACTTATGATCTCACTTTAATAGAGTAGTGTACAGTCGAGACTACCTTTAAATCGGTAATAGTCATATATTTCCACAAGTCTTGGCAATCTTCTCTCCCTATAATGGCTTTGTAAAAGGATCCGCTAACATTTGTGAAGTAGGTAAATACTCGATCACTGCTTTTTCTTTCTTCATAAGTTTTCATATGATTATATTGTTAGTGTATATGCCCTAGAGGTCATTACTGTATCATACTAGTTTGTATATTACTTAATGGAAGCTTGGGATATTCACCTTGTATATACAATCTTGCTCAAAATAGTAGTATGCTACTTGGTTTGTTTCTACTTCAATGTGTACATGTGTTTATTTTATTATATCACCTATACGCATTAGTGGAGCCCTTAGGATCTTTGCTTGATTACCAGCGTTGTGATGGCAGTCACACTAGTGGGGGCTGGGTAATCTATAAGCACATCCTTATGCAGGTCCCTAGTCGCAGGACTATCGAGACAGGGCATCGATACTCCGGAGTAGATTAGCGCATGCGCTTCTCATCCCAGTGTGGGAGATGGTCTGTCCCACAGCCATCAGTACGTTGTACTGGAGATAGTATGCGGGTGCTCGTTAGGTTACGAGTACACTGGACAGGACTCGTCGGGAACTGACCGATTGGTATTATACCTATCGTCAGTTATCAGTTCCCAGATGACATGAGTACAGCTTAGTCCGCTGACTTGACATTATCACTTCACCTCGAGTGTGTTCCCACTGTACTTTGATTACTACCCTACCACGGCTCAAAAGAGTCGTGCAAACAGGTAGTAGTTGGGTGCAGTCCCGAAGCACTTGGAGGCAGTGACGGTTAGACATGATTCGTCTCTTCCGGTATTGGGGGTTGACATCGCGCTGTGTCTAGGAGAGCCATTACACGAGTAGTCCCTGGCCAGGGCAAGCGGGATATACTGGTAGGCTTCCAGTGTTATCTCAGGGTGTATTGGGCTTCACTCCGACACGACTTGTACCGCTATTAGGGGACTGACGTTTACCGCCCCCTAGGCCCGCCATGCGATGTATCAGACGAACAGACCGGACTGTACGGAGACTGTCACATTCAGGCTCAGTAGGAGTTCAGATGGGTTTCGCCTCGTCAGTCTTCTTGTCGACATCTACCTGGGGACCGTTACGCACAGCTAGTACCGCTTGCGGTCTGTGGTTAAACCCACTGCCAGCGTAGTGTCGAGTCTTTAGAGTCCCACACAGAAAGCTATTCGCCTTTAGGCAAAAGAGTAGAGGTCGTATGGTTTTGCGACAGGTCCCATGGTTTTGCGACAGGGTTCAGTCACATCCGTGCACTTGTGCACGTTTAGTGTCCGGACAGTTTACACTAGCGGGCTTTGGTTTAAGCCAGATCCTAGTGTACGTATTGGGATTGGTTTTATCCAGTTTGTATTCGTGTTCCTCGGAACGCGGATGCGGGAGTGTATGCACAGTTGACGGAGAGACAGAGGCAGAGGATTCTCATTAGGGTTGTTGACCGTTGACTGTTGACTATTGACTTTTTGCTCAACCCTAGTGAGAATATGATATATGATTAACAATAATATTAATTAAGTATTGTGGTGACATGGTTGTTGAGGGGTTGACTTTGTTGACTTGTTTACTTTGTTGACTAGGTTGGACTAGTTGACCATCATGATGACAATGGCTATCATTTCATGGCAAAGACTTTTCACTTGCTTGTTCTCTTGTGCAATATGAGTGCATGAAATGATATAGCCATTTTGACTTAAACCATTTACACAATACTTGATTACTATTTTTGTGATGATGGTTTTGGATTATGAGAGCCAAGTGAGAAAAGTCTCTCTCATTCTATCATTTTCATTCTCTCTCTTGTGTTCTTGAGCTCTCATCTTCTTCCTCTTGCTCTCCCTCTCTTTAGTCTATGGTTCATTTGTCTCATGTGTTGAGAACCAAGAACCATAGAGAAAATCCCAACACACTCTTCTCTACTCACTCTAGTTCACAAGGTTTGGTAAACCGAGTGAACTAGTTTCTTCAAAGACCGAAGAAGAAGCCAAAGGTAGAAGCTTTTAGGTGGATCGATTTTCGGCGCAAGGAGACGACGGGGTGAAACCGATCCGGACAACCATCGAGGCTTGAAGACGAAGGAGTTCAAGAAAGAAAGGTATAACCCCATAACCGAGTAGTTAACAACTCCTAGTTAGGTTGTTAGTTAGATGTTTAACAAAGATCCGGTTTTGAGTCCATGTTAGCACCTCTAGAAAATTGTTTTTCACCAAATTCCGCATGCCCGAAAGTACCGGGAGAGGTAGTATGGACTTACAGTAGTATCAAAGACTAGTTAAACTCAAACATGTTAGCATAGTAACTAGAAATTCAATCGGAGAAAAAGTCGCGAAATACACCCGGATTTCAAACTTTCTGTCGATTTTCAAAGTGCTGCAAAAATTATTTGAGATATACCAAAAATCGACTCAGGGTTTTTAGAAGAAACTGCAAAAATTCGACCCACTGAATCGATCAACGCGCCGCGTTTCCGCGGCCGAGTTGACTCGGTCGTGGGGTTTTATTTTTGCAGTTTGTTCATAGGGGTATTTTGGGATTTTTGGAATATGTATTTTCTGCCCAGATTTTCCAGAACGAAAATTTTGTGTTTGGGGCCTAAAAATCCGTATTTTTGATCGAACTTCTAAAAGACTTAAGCTGACGGGTTTTTCTGTGATGTGATATTTGTATTGAACGTCTGCTAATCGCTATATGTCGATTAGTGGGGGTTATACAAATCTGTGATCTGTAATGTTATTGGAATGTATATATGAATTCATTGGATTGTCGCGGGTGAATAGCCGGGGGTTGTGAGACGAGAGTTTTCTTTTCTTTCAATTCATGTAAATTTGTAAATTGATGTAATAATTATTTGTATGGCCGCACAACCGGGTCGGTGTTGTAGCCGTCACTGTATAATTTCTTTTTACTGTTTTTGCTCCTAGGATAGACCTATGGAGGGGGTGCACAAACTACCGGGTATGCCGAATGCCGAGTGGCCTACTCACGGAGTTGAGGGAGGTTGCTTCGCTTCGGGTACTTGGCGGGTAGTTTGCCGCACCCGTAGGGGTCTTGGGTGGGGTATTGGCTATTCACCGCGACCGTGTAATCTGCTTTTCGTTACAGGCTCGTACGAATTGCGGATTCCTAGTATATCCAATGTGTTCATCTGTGATCTGAAATGGCTATCATTGCAGTATATCTATATATAATATTATTTAGGCGTTGCTTATGTTTTACAGCCGCGCTAGCCCAGCCCCCGCTCTGTTGTTAGTTAAGTAACCTAACGGGTAATGACGGGGCCCCGTGGCGAATGCGAATGGCATAAGCGTACGTCATATTTTGGTTGTTTTCTGCAATGGTAGGATTAAATGATGGGACGCATTAAAAGAACTAATGCAAGAATATCACGCATTAAAAGAACTAATGCAAGAAAATAAACCAAGTTAAAGTCGTTGGAACACTTTCGAAAAACCACTCGGTTCTTTTCAAAACCAACTTTTAAATGCGGAGCTTGAGCCACTCCTTTTAAAAGCTATCTCGTTCCATCGATTATATCAAGTTCACTACGTTCACGGTTTAGCCAAAACCATTTGTAGCCCTCCATCATTTCAGTTAAATATTCGGTAGTATTCAAGCTATGTATTTTGACCTCACGCCAAGGCATAGTGATTAGTAGCTGCCGGATATTTATCTGTTGCATAGATAGAATGCGTTGGTTTGGGACAGCCGTACTGCCATTTTGGCCTACGTCAAGGGTAGGTACGGATGGGTTCAAATTAACCTGGATAATGATGGGAAGAACTTGACATGTGACTTATGACATTTTGACCTCACGCCAAGATCATAAGAGCATGGGGCAAAAATCCACATCGGGAGTTTCATAAGTACTGAAACTTGCTAGAGTTGCACACCATTTGGAGTGATGATTCTGGTAGGATTCCTTCAGTTTCGTCACGCGATGATATTTGGATCCCGATCCTACTGTGAGTATATGCTACTCCTCGGGAAATTTCTAACTTAACGATCAATGCTATAAACCAAGTAGGTGTCTAGAAAGGTGTTAGCGGGGCTACGCCCCCAGGGAAAAGAGGTTATTTAATTAAGGAACTTCGCGAAAGCGTTGGAAAACTTCCCTCGAAGTACCAACACTGGCCTGGCTGAACGGTTAAGCAAGTATTGTACGGTGAGATTGATCCTGACTAATTCTTCCTTTTTGGTTTGAGGAGGGATTCGAGAAACAGTGGGAGCCATCCTGTTTAGACAAATTAAAAACCATTCTAAACTTGCAAGAGCATCATGCTGAGTGTTTCTTCTCTCTCTTCTAATTGCAGCGACCAATCGACATGACTGGACTTAAGTTACTTCTAGATAAAAACATACTGACAGGGCCAAACTACAAAGATTGGTTCAGGAATGTCAAGATGGCAATCACTTACGACAAGCTGGGGTATCTTCTTACCACCAAAGCTCCCCCTGTCCCAGGTCCCAAAACCAGCGTCGCGGATAAGGAAATCCGTAAGACCTGGGAACTAGATTGCGCGAAGGCCAAGTGCCTCGTGCTTACCTCTATGGACAATGAACATCAGAGGAGGCACGAGAATATTGACCTGGAATCCATATTTCTTCATACAAAAGAACTGTATGGAGAGCAATCTCGTATCGCAAGATACGAAGTGTCGAAGAAGTTATTTTCGGCAAGATTGGCCGTCGGATCATCGGTAGCGGAACACGTGCTTAAGATGATTGGCTACATTGAGGAGCTCGCGGACCTTGGGACCACGTTGGAGAATGAGCTCTATACGGACTTGATTCTCCAGTCCCTTCCTTCCACTTACGCCCAGTTCATACTGAACTTCAACTTACAAGAAAAGGAAGTTGAACTTTCAGAACTCCTCAACATGCTGAGGAGCGCAGAGGGCACCCTACAGAAAGGTAGGGAAACATCCACTTTGTTTGTAGGAGGATCTTCCTCTTCTAGGTCCAAGACGAAAGCCAAGTGAAAGAAGAAGAAAGCCCCCGCCAAACCAAGGGGCGGTGTTAGTAAAGTGGATACGAAGGGAAAGATAAAAGCAACAAAGAAAGTGGGAAAGCTTGTGGATAAGGAAGAATGCTTCTATTGTCATAAGAAAGGACACTGGAAGAATGATTGCAGGGCTTGGAAAGCCAGGACACAGGAATTGAAGCAGGTTGCAGCTTCAGCTTCAGGTGTGTATGTTATTGAAAACTGTCTTTCAATAAACTCTACTTCCTGGGTATTGGATACCGGATCAGGATCTCATATCTGTAATTCTTTGCAGGAGTTGAGAAACCGTAGGGTTTTGAAGGCAGGTGACATGACCCTCAAAGTTGCAAACGGAGCTAGCATGGATGCTAAGGCCGTGGGGGACTATCACCTGGGGTTGTCAGATGGACACGTTTTGGTTTTGCGTAATTGCTATTTTGTACCCAACGCAACCTGTAATATCATTTCTGTATCTTTGACTTCTAAAGAAGGTTATGAATTTGCGTTTGTAAGTAATGTTGTAAACATTCACCTTAATCAAGTTCTGATTGGGTCAGGTACATTAAGCAATGGTATATACGTATTAAACCAACCACAGATTTTCAATGTCCAGAATACACACAAAACAAGGTCTCCGGAAATAAATCAGACTTTCTTATGGCATTATAGACTGGGTCACATCAATGAGAGAAGGTTGGCGAAGTTATATACAGAAGGATATTTGAATCCGTTCGAATATCAATCGTATGTCACTTGTCAATCTTGTCTCAAAGGAAAGATGACAAAGACTCCGTTCACTGGACACGGAGTAAGGACGAGCGAGCTCTTGGGACTCGTACACAGCGACGTGTGCGGTCCAATGTCTACACATGCGCGAAGCGGTTATTCTTACTTCATTACTTTCACGGATGACTTTTCAAGGTACGGTTATGTCTTCTTAATGAAACATAAGTCCGAAGCCTTTGGAAAATTCCAGGAATATAAGAATGAAGTAGAAAAACAAACCGGCAAAAGTATCAAGATTCTAAGATCGGATCGAGGTGGTGAATACTTAAGTGCCGAGTTCCTGGACTATTTAAAAGAGAACGGAATTCTCTCTCAGCTTACTCCTCCATACACTCCGCAACATAACGGTGTATCGGAGAGACGGAACCGAACCCTATTGGATATGGTACGGTCCATGATGAGTAACGCTGAGTTACCGCGATCATTTTGGGGGTATGCGCTAGAATCAGCCGCATACCTTTTGAACTGAGTTCCCACTAAGACTGTGCCTACCACACCATATGAGTTATGGAGTGGGAAGAAACCCTATCTTCAATATCTGAAGATCTGGGGATGTCCAGCTTTTGTCAAAAAGCAGCATGCGGACAAACTCGAGGCACGCTCAGTACTGTGCAAGTTTGTGGGATACCCAAAGAACACCAGGGGGTATCTCTTCTACCACGCAGAGGAACAAAAAGTCCTTATTTCTCATAATGCCCACTTTCTAGAACACCAGTTCTTGGAAAAGGAAATTAGTGGGAGCGCAGTAGAACTGGAAGAAATTCCAGAACCACAGACTATTACTGAAAGCTTAGTGGAACCAGAGGGTTCAAAAGAACAGGACATTCCTACGCCGCTCCGCAGGAGTAGTAGGCAGTCTCATCCGCCCGAGAGATACTTCGGTTTTCTCATAGACGGGGATAGAGAGGATTGCATCATAGATTATGATGAGCCTACTAGCTTCCAGCAGGCCATTCAGAGCGTTGACTCGGTAAAATGGCTGGATGCAATGCGGACCGAAATGGAGTCCATGTACACCAACAAGGTATGGACGTTGGACATTGCTCCAGACGGGGTAAAACCCGTAGGATGCAAGTGGATCTTCAAAAGGAAGATTGGTGTAGATGGACAGGTTGAGACCTATAAAGCTAGACTGGTAGCAAAGGGTTTTCGTCAAAGACCTGGTTTGGACTATGACGAGACTTTTTCTCCAGTAGCTATGCTGAAATCCATTCGGATCCTTCTTGCCATTGCCGCCTTCCACGATTATGAGATCTGGCAGATGGACGTAAAAACCGCTTTTCTAAATGGAAATTTAGAGGAGTGTGTCTATATGGACCAACCAGAGGGTTTCATTCAGAGTGGGAGCAGCGGAAAGGTGTGCAAGTTGCTTAAGTCCATTTATGGACTAAAGCAGGTATCGCGGAGTTGGAACATCTGTTTTGATGAGACGGTCAAGAAATTTGGCTTTATCAAAAATCCAGATGAACCATGCATCTATAGTAGATTTGTAGCGAGAACTGTAGTATTCCTCGTTTTATACGTGGATGACATTCTCTTAATAGGAAATGACATTCCTATGCTACAATCTGTCAAGGGGTTCTTGTCACACAGGTTCTCCATGAAAGACCTGGGTGATGCCTCATACATCCTGGGGATCCGGATCCATCGTGATAGATCCAAGAGAATATTAGGACTTTCACAGTCCAGGTACATCGACACCATACTGAAAAGATTCAGTATGGAAGATTCCAAGCGCGGTAACCTACCGGCTTGTCACGGGATCACCCTCTCTAAAGAGATGTCTCCCAAGACTGATTTGGAGAGGGATCGCATGTCTATTATACCCTACGCTTCTGCGGTAGGCTCTATAATGTATGCGATGTTATGTACCAGACCGGATGTAGCTTATGCACTGAGTGTGGTAAGCCGGTATCAGTCAAACCCTGGGGAGAAACACTGGATAGCGGTAAAGAACATTCTCAAGTACCTGAGAAGGGCTAAGGAGATGTTCTTGGTGTATGGCGGAAAAGACCTCCAGATCGAGGCCTTTGCTGACTCCAGCTTCCAGAGTGACAAGGATGATTCCAAGTCCATGTCGGGTTTTGTCTTTACCCTCAATGGAGGGGCGGTGTGTTGGAAGAGTTCCAAACAGGAAACCGTTGCAGACTCGACGATGGAAGCGGAATACATCGCTGCATCTGATGCCGCAAAAGAATCTGTCTGGATAAGGAAGTTCTTGAAAGAACTTCAGGTGGTTCCGTCCATTGTTGATCCAATAACTCTGTATTGCGACAACAACGGGGCTATAGCTTTAGCGAAGGAACCCAGGTCCCATTAGAGATCCAGACACATCTTGAGGCGGTATCACCTGATCAGGGAGATCGTGGATCGCCAGGAGATCGAGGTTCGGAGGGTTGCTTCAGAAGATAACACTGCAGATCCATTCACCAAGGCCTTGCCCCAGACTCAGTTCGAGCGGCTGATCGAGATGATAGGTCTTCGATACGCCAGTACATGGCCTTAGTGCAAGTGGGAGATTGTTAGTGTATATGCCCTAGAGGCCATTACTGTATCATACTAGTTTGTATATTACTTAATGGAGCTTGGGATATTCACCTTGTATATACAATCTTGCTCAAAATAGTAGTATGCTACTTGGTTTGTTTCTACTTCAATGTGTACATGTGTTTATTTTATTATATCACCTATACGCATTAGTGGAGCCCTTAGGATCTTTGCTTGATTACCAGCGTTGTGATGGCAGTCACACTAGTGGGGGCTGGGTAATCTATAAGCACATCCTTATGCAGGTCCCTAGTCGCAGGACTATCGAGACAGGACATCAATACTCCGGAGTAGACTAGCGCATGCGCTTCTCATCCCAGTGTGGAAGATGGTCTGTCCCACAGCCATCAGTACGTTGTACTGGAGATAGTATGCGGGTGCTCGTTATGTTACGAGTACACTGGACATGACTCGTCGGGAACTGACCGGTTGGTATTATACCTATCGTCAGTTATCAGTTCCCAGGTGACATGAGTACAGCTTAGTCCGCTGACTTGACACTATCACTTCGTCTCGAGTGTGTTCCCACTGTACTTTGATTACTACCCTACCACGGCTCAAAGGAGTCGTGCAAACATGTAGTAGTTGGGTGCAGTCCCGAAGCACTTGGAGGCAGTGACGGTTAGACAGGATTCGTTTCTCCCGGTATTGGGGGTTGACATCGCGCTGTGTTTAGGAGAGCCATTACACGAGTAGTCCCTGGCCAGGGCAAGCGGGATATACTGGTAGGCTTCCAGTGTTATCTCAGGGTGTATTGGGCTTCACTCCGACACGATATGTACCGCTATTAGGGGACTGACGTTTACCGCCCCCTAGGCCCGCCATGCGATGTATCAGACGAACAGACCGGATTGTACGGAGACTGTCACATTCAGACTCAGTAGGAGTTCAGATGGGTTTCGCCACGTCAGTCTTCTTGTCGGCATCTACCTGGGGACCGTTACGCACAGCTAGTGCCGCTTGCGGTCTGTGCTTAAACCCACTGCCAGCGTAGTGTCGAGTCTTTAGAGTCCCACACAGAAAGCTATTCGCCTTTAGGCAAAAGAGTAGAGGTCGCATGGTTTTGCGACAGGTCACATGGTTTTGCGACAGGGGTTCAGTCACATCCGTGCACTTGTGCACGTTTAGTGTCCGGACAATTTACACTAGCGGGCTTTGGTTTAAGCCAGATCCTAGTGTACGTATTGGGATTGGTTTTATCCAGTTTGTATTCGTGTTCCTCGGAACGCGGATGCGGGTGTGTATGCACAGTTGACGGTGAGACAGAGGCAGAGGATTCTCATTAGGGTTGTTGACCGTTGACTGTTGACTATTGACTTTTTGCTCAACCCTAATGAGAATATGATATATGATTAACAATAATATTAATTAGGTATTGTGGTGACATGGTTGTTGAGGGGTTGACTTTGTTGACTTGTTGACTTTGTTGACCGGTTGACTAGGTTGGACTAGTTGACCATCATGATGACAATGGCTATCATTTCATGGCAAAGACTTTTCACTTGCTTGTTCTCTTGTGCAATATGAGTGCATGAAATGATATAGCCATTTTGACTTAAACCATTTACACAATACTTGATTACTATTTTTGTGATGATGGTTTTGGATTATGAGAGCCAAGTGAGAAAAGTCTTTCTCATTCTATCATTTTCATTCTCTCTCTTGTGTTCTTGAGCTCTCATCTTCTTCCTCTTGCTCTCCCTCTGTTTAGTCTATGGTTCACTTGTCTCATGTGTTGAGAACCAAGAACCATAGAGAAAATCCCAACACACTCTTCTCTACTCACTCTAGTTCACAAGGTTTGGCAAACCGAGTGAACTAGTTTCTTCAAAGACCGAAGAAGAAGCCAAAGGTAGAAGCTTTCAGGTGGATCGATCTTCGGCGCAAGGAGACGACGGGGTGAAGCCGATCCGGACAACCATCGAGGCTGGAAGACGAAGGAGTTCAAGAAAGAAAGGTATAACCCCCTAACCGAGTAGTTAACAACTCCTAGTTAGGTTGTTAGTTAGATGTTTAACAAAGATCCGGTTTTGAGTCCATGTTACCACCTCTAGAAAATTGTTTTTCACCAAATTCCGCATGCCCGAAAGTACCGGGAGAGGTAGCATGGACTTACATATATCTCATAGCTATATGCTTACTTGCACCCGTAAGCCTTTTATTTTTAGAGATATATATTGCTGTTTGATTATCAGAATATATGGTAATCGTTTTATTAGGCATATCAATAAAAGGAATACAACATAAAAATCTTCTTAGCCAATTAAGTTCTTTTACCGCTTCGGACATAGCAATATATTCGTCCTCCATAGAAGACAAAAATGTAAGTCCACGTTGCTCACCCCGGTTCTTACGGGGAGACGGAAACCGCGAAAAACAATTTTTGGCGCAAAGGCAACATGGACTAAAAGCCGAATCTTTGCTAAACTAGAAACTAGCAAACAACTAGAGGCGTTAACTACTATGCCGTAGAAATTATACCTCACGAAACCGGTCCTTCGGGTCTTTTCTCCGCTGTCCGGCTCATCCATCCACGCTCCGAGGGTCGATTCGGATCTTGGTCACCTCCGCGGCCTTCTTGAGTCGAAGACGATCCACCCGAGAGATGTACACCGAGCTCCACCTCGAGCCGAGGCAACTAGGGCAACAAGATCGCTAGTCTTGAAGTCCTAGGTTATGTAGAGAAGGTTGATGGAAGTGTTTGTCTATGTGGATTCTTTTTCTCTCAACATATGAGATCAAAAGAAAGAATCAAGAGGAGGAAGAAGGAGCACTAGCAACCATGGAGCTTTTCTTTTCTTCTCACTTTTTTAGGAGAGAGAATGAGAAAAGAATAATTGAACAAAGAAAATGAACCATGGTTCAATAATACTCAAAATCATCATTAGTAATCCTATCATGATAAAGTTAATGGCTACATTGACATGACCATTTTCATAATCCAAAAAGAAAAAGAAAACCAAAGAAGAGTGTAGACCTCTCATGAAGGTCAATGTCAACTTTGGTCAACGGGTCAACAAAGTCAAGAGTGGTCAAGATGGTCAAATGGTCAAAGCAATTAGCCATCACAAAATTATCACTGAAATGATTAGTAAGTAATGTCTCCGGCTCATAATGGTTTTGACCGAACGAATTGCCAAAACCCTAATGAGCCTGCCACATAACGGTTTTGGCCGAACCAACTGCCAAAACCCTAATGTGGCACCTCCTCCTTCTTCGCTCCTCACAACTGTGCATACACACCCGCATCCGCATTCCGTAGAATGCGAATGCACTGAAGATAAAACAAATCCATCCGTGCAATACTAGGATCCGGCTTAAACCAAAGCCCACTAGTATTCCCTGCCCGAACAACATACGCACACAAGTGTACGTAAGTGATCGCAGCCCTGCCGTAAAACCACACGGCCTCTACACATTTCGCTCAGTGCAGGGAAACTCTGTGTGGGACTCTAAAGACTCAACACTACGCTGGCAGTGGGTTTAACCACAGACCGCAAGCGGCACTAGCTGTACGTAACGGTCCCCAGGTAGATGTCGATAAGAAGGCCGATGAGATAAACCCATCCGAACTCCTACTGAGCCTGTATGTGACAATCTCCGTACAGTCCGGTCTGTTCGTCTGATACATCGCATGGCGGGCCTAGGGGGGCGGTAAACGTCAGTCCCCTACTAGCGGTACAAGTCGTGTCGGAGTGTAGCCCAGAACACCTGAGATAACTCTGGAAACCTACCAGTCTATTTCGCTTGCCCTGACCAGGGACTTTATGTAATGGCTCTCCTAGACACAGCGCGATATCAACCCCCAATACCGGGAGAGACGAATCCTGTCTAACCGTCACTACCTCCAAGTGCTTCGGGACTGCACCCAACTACTACCTGGTTGCACGACTCCTTTGAGCCGTGGTAGGGTAATAATTTAAGTACAGTGGGAACACACTCGAGGCGAAGTGACAGTGTCAAGTCAGCGGACTAAGCCGTACTCATGTCACCTGGGAACTGATAACTGACGATAGGTATAATACCAACCAACAGTTCCCGACGAGTCCTGTCCAGTGTACTCGTAACCTAACGAGCACCCGCATACTATCTCCAGTACAACGTACTGATGGCTGTGGGACAGACCATCTCCCCTGCTGGGATGAGAAGCGCATACGCTAGTCTACTCCGGAGTATCGATGCCCTGTCTCGATAGTCCTACGATTAGGGACCTGTATAAGGATGTGCTTATAGATTACCCAGCCCCACTAGTGTGACTGCCATCATAACGCTGGTAATCAAGCAAAGATCCTAAGGGCTCTACTAATATGTATAAGCGATATGCTAAAAGAAACACATGCACATATTGAAGTAGAAACAAACCAAGTAGCATACTACCATTTCGAGCAAGATTGTCTATACAACTGTGAATATCCCAAGCTTCCATTAAGTAATATACAAGCTAGTATGATACAGTAATGGCCTCTAGGGCATATACACTAACAAAAAAGACATGATTGTTTTCTAGATGACCAAGTAATAATACCACAATCTAAAGAATGTTGAAATTGATTGCAAATTCGGAGCCCGAGATCAAGAGCCCAAAATCCCAAGAGTGAATACGTGCAGTGCACGTAGTGAGGATTTAAACTAATCATTAATTTAAATTCCAATCTTATCTTTAAGAATCATATATATCTCTATATATTATTAAATTAATCTACAAGCCTATATATTGGAGCATGAATCAAACAGAGGATGTGATTTTGAAGTCGGCGGTCAAATCAATCCACCAATTTTGCGGTGGATAGGGTATTAATCTATCAGGCTATCAGAGCTAATCTATTATTCCCTAGGCAAAAATTAAATCCAACAGAGGGGTTTGAAGTTTGTGGCCAATTAGAAAGCTGGCGGCAAGAAACAAAAATTAATAGAGAAGATTTTTGAAGGGTGCGGCTGATTAATTGGCAGCGAGTTTTATATATAGAGAGATTTGTATTTGGGTGAGATCGAGAGGGCACAAATTATCTCGTGTAATTCTTACTCTAGTGGAAGTTCTCGTTGCGAAGGTAGGATTAGATGCTAGTTGCACCGAACATGGGTATATTGTTGTGTCCTTTGTGTTGTTGGTATGCTTTACTATTTGTTTATTATATTGCGATAGTCGTCGGATATATCTTTTTCATTGTCTTCGTTTGCGCGCGATTTTGTTTATTTCCGCTATGTCGTACCGTTTGTCCACGCGATAGGCTTGTACGATCCCTTCGTGGTTCACCGTGCCGTGTCAGAGTAGATCGGGATACAACAAGTGGTATCAGAGAATCAGGCTCGGTGATTCGGAGATTTTAGGAAGATGATGACTACAAACATCGAGATAGAAAAGTTCGATGGTCGTAATAACTTCGGTTTATGGAAGTTGAAAATGTCCGCAGTTTTGAAACAACAGGGCATTCTTAAGATAGTTTTCGTGAGAGATAAGATACCGAAAGGGACCTGATTGATCTTTTCTTTATGTGTCGGTTTAGAAAATGAATAGAAATGACAATCAAAGAATTATTTGACCGCAATCAATAACGGTGTCGATTTGTAGCGCATTAGTGAGTGCGGATCGTTCACAAGGATTGTGCGATTCGTTCGTATTTTGTTTTGTTTGAATCGAAAATTTAATAGAAAAGAAAAGCAAAAACAATTCAAGATTTATATCGATGAATTTCAAGAATCAACTAATCTATTCAAGAATCAAGAAAACGTTAAACATCAAGAATCAAGAAAGATAGAATTCCAATCGATTTAGGTTTCAAGATTTGAAGTAAACCTCGTAGGAATCGATTAGATCGTAGATGTGAAGAAGACTAGAAATTACCGTTTCTTATCCATTAACAAATTGATGCTAAATCGATGTCGATTGATCGAGGATTAAGGATCTTGCGAAGAATTAGGGTTTCTTCATCCTATCTTTTGTCCTTTCGATGAATCGCATTCACAAGATAGCTTCTAGAAATTGAATGATTGATCGTTGATCTCTAGATCGTGCGAAAAGAATCAAGAAAGAATTTCGCATCGATCTAAATTATCGATCACTCAATTTTCAAGAATTTACAATTGTTATAAGACTTAAGAAAACGTTTAAACATTCGTCAACATCATCATTCTACAATCATCTCGATTCCTCCACGAGCGGAGTTTTATTCAAGCATCATCACAAAGAATATATTCAAGAATCGAAATATAAGCATAATGCTCGAATTGAAAATATAAGCAAGTTTAAAGAATCTTCAGCTTTATTTATTCCACAAATTGTTACACATCGCTCAAGACTACAAGAATTTGAGAAGGAACAAGATTGTCGAATCTAGCGTTGCATCGGCTCCTTGAGTCATGGATCGGCTTGGATCTCGTGCTCCGTTGAAGTCCGGCTTCGCTTCTAAAGGATCGTTGAAGACTTGCTTTGCTTGCACTCAAAGGATCTTGAATTTGAGGTTTCTTGATTGGATTAGGGTTAGGGTTTGAAGGCAAGTTTTGTCACTAAACTTGTGGGGGGATGAAGAACTAGAGAGTGATTAGCTTTCAACCACCTTTTCTAGTGAGCCTTGGGTCCTTTTTATAGGTTTCCAAAACCCTAGGTCTAGGATTTTGAATTTCTTTCCAAAAGTTTGTTATAGGGAGAGGCTTCTAGAAGTAGTTAGTTAGGGGCTTAGCTTCTATCTTAAGTTAGGAGATTAGGGAGAAGGTTCTAGGCTCTTAATGGAGTTAGGGTGAAGCTTGTTGTGGAAGCTTGGGGTGTTTAGCTTGGAACCCAAGGTTTGCTGATCTGGCAGAATGTTCGAGAGCCATCTAGAAATTGCAGTGTCTTGGTGAAGTATAGGACCAGAGAGAAGAGTTATGAAGTGAAGAAGGGAGGCTGATGTGGCATAGCCACCGCGGTTCCGCGGCGCAAGGCGGCTCCGGCCGCGGAACCGCGGCCATTTGGGCTCATCTTTGTGCACACTTTCCTGTACTGTTTTCTTATTTCTTCCTGGTATTTTTCTGATATAATTAATCTCTGAATGCCTTTTAGATCATTGCCAGATTCCAAAACCTTGAGTCGACGTATTCTTTAGCAGCACTGTTATGTGAATCTGACCGTTCCCTTGGAATTACCTGCACTGACTTCGAAACACAAGTTGCGCAATATAGGAATGATGCCATGCTATGAAATACAGTCAATTTCCCTAGAAATGCCGGTTTTAAAGTCTAACACGTGCAATCTGGTATTTTATGACTGTTTTGCTAATATGTGCAATATGAATACCGAACACTTCTAGATGAGTGCAAATGATAAGGAAATTGCCGGTTTAAAGATGCAGTATTTTCGGCTGATCAGGACCACAAATATAGAGTTGGAGTCGATGGAAGATAAGACGCACAGTTCGTTACACCTTTACCTAACCGACGAGGTGTTTTGCGAGATCGTGCAATAGCCCACAACAACAGCTATTTGGATTAGGCTGGAGTCTCTCTACAATAAGAATTCTCTTACGAACCGTCTCTATTTCAAGCAGAGGTTGTGCACCTTGAAGATGAGGAAGGGACTTCCGTCAAAGACCATATCGACGAGCTCAATCAGACTGTGATGGACTTATTTAATATGGATGTGAAGATCGACGATGCAGATCAGGCGATGATTTTATTATGTTCTTTGACCACAGAGTTTGGACAGTTTGTCAAATCTATGGTGTATGGCCGAGATAAGTTATCTTTGGAAGATATCAAGACAGGTTTGCACAGTGAGGCGTTGAGGGATAAGATGGTAGGTGACTTAAGAAGTTCGGGCGACGCGATGTTCGCTAGAGACCGCTTGGCGAAGATGTCAGATAATGGTTATAAAGAGTCAAGAAACCAGGTGAATGAAAAGTGCAGTCATTGCAAAGAAAGAGCATTAAAAGATGAATTGTCCGAAATTAAAAGAAAGAACAAGCAGATTTCTTCCAGCACTGCAGTCGCAGAGACTGCAGAGGAGGATTCAGATTAGGGCCGTGATGATTCGGTTGTATCGATAAGTGCACTTTCAGGCATACATGATTCTTGGATGGTGGATTCGTGGAGCTCGTTCTATATGACTTCGCATCGAAGTTGGTTTGCTAGATATCGTTCGGTTGTTGGTGGCTCGGTCTTCAAGGGGAACGATGCGTCGAGCAAAGTTATTGGGGTAGGCACAGTTCGGATTCACATGCATGATGGGATAGTTTGGACGTTGACAAGTGTTAAACACGTGCCAGATTTGAGGAGGAGGTTGATCTTTTTGGGAGCTTTGGGCAGGGTCGACTACAAGTGCGTGGCTGACAGAGATTCCATAAGGATTTTCAAGGATGCTCCGATTGTCATGAAGGCGAAAAAGGTGGGGAATCTATATTTTCTTCTGGGAGAGACAGTTGTAGGATTTGTTGTCAGAATTTCTACTAGTTCAGACCGTTCAAATTCAGTCAGGTGTGGCATCCATGTTTGGGTCATATCAGTCAGACGAGTTTGGAGGTGCCTCAGAAAAGGCAGGTACTTGGAGGTGGAGAGTCTGACAGGACAGATTTCCGTGAGGACTGCGAGACAAAGATACAGGTGGTTCCGGCATCGGATTGTTCTCGAGACGGAGTCAGACATGATGTTTCCTTCATGGACAATTTTTCGAGGAAGTTATGGGTGTACGTTCTCAAACCCGAGGCCGAGAATTTTCACAAGTTCAGAATGGCCATGTTGGATTTGCAGCTTTGGAAGCGCATGGAGGTTTTTCAGTCCGATTTAGGCGGGGGTTTCGCTTCGCAGGATTGTGCAGACCGGAGAGGATCGTTCATCAGTACACCGCGTTAGGAGATCCTCAGTCAGATGGCATTGCAGAGCGGATGGTTCGGACAGTTAGGAAGAACAAGACTTTATAGCATACAGCTGGTTTTCCGAGGGAGTTTCGGGCTGGAGCCCAATCTACTATCAAGTATCTCATCGATCGGTCACCATCAACGGTGGTAGATATGATAATTTCCAAGAAAGTATGGACTTGAGAGGTTAGAGATTACTCTGGGCTTCGCGTTATTGGGTGCACCGAGGAGCCAAGGATCAAGAGACGTTCTCTTGTCGGCTTAGGAGACGGAGTAAAAGGGTACAGATTGTGGTGTTCTGGGACCCAGAGTGGAGTAATCAGCCAAGTGACATTCGTTGAGTTTGCGATACTTCGTAGAAGACATACTTGGTCAAATGGTGAACGGAGAACATGTATGCCGCCAAGCAAGGTGGAGTTCGAAATCCCAGTCCATATTATACAAGATGAGGTGGTCGATACTCCGATTCAGGTGGAGAGTTCAGAACAGTCAGTGGTGCAGAGGCCGAGGACAATTCGGTGTACATGAGTGGCTATGGACGAGTTTCCAAGACAAGAGAATCGGAAGTTCGGCAGAATGTTTGCACTTTTGATTCGTAGCATGGTGAGTGTCATGGATGGGGAGTTGCGTCGGTTGCAATAGCGTATCGAGCAGGTTCTAGCTTGGTATGGGATGAAGAAGACTTGGCTCGTTTCTTCTCATTTTGAGGCACATTTTAGGCTTACAGCGATATTATCACCAAGGTCAGATGCAGATAGAGAGCATTGGTAGGCTGTGGAGTGGATTCTGAGATGCTTGAGAGATAATGAAGTGTTTGGCCCGTCATTCAGCGGAGGCAGTGTTGATGGGTGCATTGTGACAGTGGATGGTGATTAGGACAGATGGAGGTCGATGACGGGTGTCATGTTAGGTGTAGATGCAGTGCCAGGTAGATCGACGTTTCAGTCAGGTATCGCGCAATCAACATCAAAGACAAGTTTGGTAACCATCTTAGAGGCGGTTATGAGGTCTATATATTTGCGGAGGATGTTCGGTTTGGGAGTTCCACAAGAGGCGAGAGTGTTCTTCTTAAAGGCCGAGAAAAAGGTAATGTCTCTTACTAAAGTTGTTATTCTAGATAATCCGGCGGACGCGTTTCTGAGATGGTTTCGGTCCAAGTTCATGTTATGCCTAGTTGATTATTAAGGTCAAACCGTGATGAGAACAGAGTTCCAAGGATTAAGAAATTGTCGAGATTACGATGAATTTGCATCAAGACGGAAACTGTTGAAATTGATTATAAATTCGGAGCCCGAGATCAAGAGCCCAAAAGCCTAAGAGTGACTACGTACAGTGCACGTAGTGCGGATTTAAATTAATCATTAATTTAAATTCCAATCTTATCTTTAAGAATCATATATATCTCTATATATTATTAAATTAATCTACAATCCTATATATATTGGAGCATGAATCAACAGAGGATGTGATTTTGAAGTCTTCGGCCAAATCAATCCACTAATTCTGTGCTGGCTAGGGTATTAATCTACGAAGCTGTCAGATCCAATCTATTAATCCCTAGGCCAAAATTAAATCCAATCGAGGGGTTTGTAGTCTGCGGCCAATGAGAAAGCTGGCGGCCAGAAAAAATTTACGTAGAAGATTTTTGAAGGATGCGGCTGATTAATTGGTAGAGAGAGGTAGAGAAATTTGTATGGAGAAAGATTTGTATTTGGGTGAGATCGAAAGGGCATAAATTATCTCATGTAATTCTTACTCTGGTGGAAGTTCTCGTTACGAAGGCAGGATTATGTGCTAGTTACGCTGAATCTGGGTATATTGTTGTGTCCTTTGTATCGTTGGTGTGCTTTACTATTTGTTTGGTGTGTTACGATAGCTGTCGGATATATCTTTTTCATTGTTTCTGTTTGCACGTGATTCTGTTCATTTCCGTCGAGCCGTACCGCTTGTCCGTGCGATAGGCTTGTGTGATCTTTTCGTGGTTCACCGCGCTGTGTCAGAGCAGATCGGGATACACCGGAGAAAATAACCATCCACTCGTAGATTTAGAATTAGTTTTATCTGTCACCCAATTAGCATTGCTATAACATTCTAAAATATGTGAACTACATTTATAATGTAAACCATAGTTCATAGTATGTTTTGGATATCTCATAATTCTAGTAATTTCTTTTCGATGATCGTTACTAGGATTACTTGTAAATCTACATAAAGTACCAACCACATATACAATGTCGGGTCTAGTAAAATTCATGAGATGCATAAGACTACCGACTATTTTAGCATATTCACATTGTTTTACTGGTTCACCCTTATAGGGTGCCAAAAGAGGATGTGGATCATTAATTGGCTACTATCACTATAGCATAATAGCAAGGCTTAATGCTGTTTTGCAAAAGGTCTGGGTTCAAGCCCCGCTTGCATTAGATTACGGCCTTTAATTTCAAGAACAAAAGAAAAAAGAAATATTCATAATTCATTGCATATGGCAACATATATAAAGGTTCAGGATCCCATGCTTTCTTTCTTTTTCCTACAACGCAAATCCGACAGCTCATATTAGTGTAAAACAGGAGTCCCCATGGTTATGTGGGTCCAGGAGGCCCCATGGTTATGTGGGTCCAGGAGGGGAATCCAAAGGCTGCAATTTGCAGAGCAAGGTACAAGCAGAGCAAGTAGGCAACCCTAATACATATATAAGAGGGCTCGCCATAATCTAAATTAATTTTTTGACGTCCTCCGCGTATTTTCATAATCATCTTAACATTTTCATATCAAAGTGGGGAACTTCAAATGGATTTAATAAAGTACAACTGCCAAGTTACGTTAACCCTCATTTTCATTAGTGTTGAATCCCTATTGATAAAACAGTTGGAAATATAGAGAGAGTTCTTATTATCTATCTGCTTAGATGTTTGCCTCAGTTAGGGATATATATACATGGGATACACATGTATAATTCAAACATATTCCCTGCATGTGCTTAGAACATCTTTTATAATGAATTCATACATTAATTTGTTAGATGTATCCTAGCAAAAACAATGTTCAAGAGAACTTTTATAAATCCTAAATCACCGGTTGGCATTTTCATGATTCTTTGAGTTATATATATTCAACTTTTAGTGTGGAAGGAAAATGCATTACCAAATCTATAAGATTTATTGCTATTTTGATAGTGTTGAAATCTTATTCCGACTGTAAGGAAACTATATCTTTCTGGGAGAATTTTCGGCCTGTCTCGTTGCTTTAGAATTAGGTAAGGCCAACACTATCTAACATACTTTAGATTTCAACTTTCTTTTTGAATTGGTTTTGAATTTAGATAACTTGATTGATCTCAACTTCCTGAGAAATGGTGGGGACAATATTACCCAAAATATCATTAAAGAGCCTTCAATCAAAGGAACTTTAAGAATGTGTGCATACAAGGCAGTCTAGAGAAATTAAAAAAAAAACTTAAAGTACATAGTCGAGATACAAAGTCCATAAGGTCTATCATAAGCTATAAGACAAACAAAATATATCAAAAGCCAAATGAAAATGCAGCAAACTCACAGGTCAAAAAGGAGGATCTCGCAAATTTCTTCTGGCTGTGCCATTTCGCAACCTTAGTCAATCCTGAAACATGCTCAATCTCGTCCTGATCTCTATAGCTCCTCAATGCTTTGGTGATAGTCTTGGTGATTGATGAGGCTCGATATCGTGATCTCCCAGATCAGGACACCTGGCAGATGACGTGTCGCAGAGCATACAAGAAAGGACTTACAGTGGCCGACCGGACCACACCTACGCTCGTCCTACCGAGCAAACGCTGGCTCGCCTCCGAGTCCCCTGCACAACTGGCCTCCTCGGCCTCACATCTTGTCTCCGAGCTGCCACAGAACCAAGATATCTCGATTCTCCCGCTTGTCCGCGAGCTCTCCCGCCGAGGTCATCTTCCTCAGTCCCATCGACCGACCAACAGCACCGCTTGCAGGCGTAACCGCCATCCCGCGAATCTTGCCCTGCGCGAGATCTCCGCCGGCTACATCCCACGTTCCACACTACCATGATCCCCCATTAACGAGCCTGTCTCGCCGTTAATGGGATGTCCTGCTCATCACGCGGGCCTGACGTCGGGAGCGTAACGGCCGGCGTGATTCTCACGCCTATCCTTCCTACAGCCACCGCTATATAAACCCCTCTCTTAGACGAGGGAGGTAAGCTATGTTTACTCCACTAAGCCGTTACTCTGCTCGGATCTCTAGACTAACTTGATCGTCGGAGGATCCTCGGTGGTACAACCATTCCGGGACTTCCTTGCAGGTAACTCGGCAACCACAACCTCAAACCCATTGAGATCCACACGCTTCAAGAGCGACAGCCTTCAGTTCCAATCTCAGCCATCCATCACCGCCATCAGCAGATCAACGGGAAGCAACATCTGAAGGAGATTCCAACCTCCATCAGCTGGCGTCTGTGGGAACCTAGATTCCATAAAAACAAAAGCTCGCCTTCCGATCTCATTCCAATGGCGAGCGATCATCACGACGATCCAAGAACCAACCGCCGCCTCCCTCACAACGGAGGCGCGGACGAACCCCCTCCGCCGAATGCCATCAACGCCCTCGCCGGCCGGATAGATCGACTCGTATCCTTCATGGAAGCGCTCGTCCGCGTCCAAACGGCGGGGCAAAATCCCAAGGTCGCTGCCCCCCGTCTCGGGACCGGGACCCCTACAGGGGGAGAAGACTCAGCCCGCGTCGGCACGGCCGACCACCGCCTCGCTGCCTCCCATGGCCGCGGATTCCCCGTGCCAGTACGTTCTGCGACCCGCTGGGCGCCCAACAGCTCGACACCGAGGTCCGTCGCTAGAGCGCCCCGTCCCGAGGTTTTTCGCGCACTTGTCCCTCCTGAGGAAATGTCGGTCAGCTCGCCTGCCACCAGGCATGACTGACACACCCTCCCCCGACGGGGCCGCGTAGACGGGGCTCGTCAAGGCAGCTCAAGGGCCACCTCACCCTGGAATTTGAGGAACCTCATTGAGAGAAACCGCGGCCGAGGTCAGACGCATGCCTCCAACAGCAGAGGCCTGGGATCAGAATGCGCCGAGTCGTCGGGGTACCATGGCCGACTCGACGCCCTCGAAAAGAAAATCGAGAGTCTGTATCGGGAAGGTCACCGTTCGAGCGACGGGGCTAAGTATGCCGCCGACTCGCTCACAAAACCGTTCACCGAGGAGCTGCTCGCCGTCCACGTCTCCTCCCGCAACAAGCCCCTAAAGGTCTCCCTCTTTGACGGCAAATCTGATCCGAAGGACCACTTGGATGCATTCACCGCGGGAATGAGCTTCTAAGACCACTCCGATGCCGCCCAGTGCCGAGCTTTCCTGGCCACTCTCATCCGCTCCAGGCGAGACTAGTTCCGAGGACTCGAGCCGTGCTCGATCTCAACCTTTGACGAGCTGGCCACACAATTCCTCGACCATTTCGTCGGGAACAGGCGGCAGAAGCGCACAGTCAACCACCTGTTCACGATCAAGAGCCGGGACAGGGAGACATTCAAGGCCTACATCACCCGCTTCGACAACGCCCTTCTCGAGGTCCCAGAGCATCGGGACGAAACGGTCATCACGGCTCTGAGGTCTGGTCTTAGGCACAAGGAGGTTACGCTCTTTTGCACTGGCGCAACCTAAGACCATGGCCGAGGTAAAGGCCTGGACCGAGCGCGAGGTCCAGCTCGAATCCGAGGTGAACGCAAGCCTCCCCCAAGCAGAGCAAGCCGACCAGAAAAAGAGGGCAAGTTACGATAGAAGGGGACTGGAACGACAATAACCCTATCCCCCAAGTTCCAGGAGTACACGCCGCTTAATGTCTCCCAGACAGTGCTACTTGAGGAGGCCAAGGGCGAAGGGTTCTTCAAGTTCCCCCCGATCCCATGCACGGCCTCAAAGCGAACCCGGGGCCCCTACTGCGGTTTCCAAAGGTCGCTAGGCCACTCCACGGAGAGCTGCAAGCAACTCCAGGACTATATTGAAGAGCTCATCCGTTCGGGACACCTCGTAGCATACCTGAGGGACAAGCGGCAAGCTGGCCGCGAGCATGAGCAGTGTCCCCCTCCCGCCGAGCTGACCATCGGCCAGATCATAGTAGTGTCAGCGGAGGATACGTCTGGTACCCCCGAAGCTCGGTACCCTATGCCGAGCATAGATACCAACAGACGTATGTGGGCTCAAGCTGCATGAATAAAAGCATCTACTAGCATGTATTTTCTTTTCAAAGCAATGTACCATCTTCTTGAGATCTTTTGTTTATATAATAAAGGGATCAATAGAGCATTGCAGAAAAGAAAAAGAATTTTATTCATTCAAGAGGTACTGTAGGCTGCTCAGCCGTACAAAAAATTTTTACAACAGCGGGAGAATGGTTTACAGAGAGCACTGCTTGTGGTACTCTGAGCATATCGCCTCCAGCCGAGCCCTCGCAGCGTCTAACCTCTGCCTCCGATCCCCCCGCGAGCTTCGGCGTCGAGCCTCAACTGGTAGCACTCACGGACGAGCGCTTCCGAGCGGTCTAGTTGACTCGCAGAGATAAGGCCGAAGCGCCTCAGAGACCTTAGCTTGTCTATGGCATCGTCGAATAGCATTTCGGATAAGGGGTTGTAAAGCCCCGGCGACGCCCTCCAGATGGAGTAGATCAGCGGCTGAAGGAGGGAGGACCGTCGGGGGAGCAATCGGCCGAAGTGGTCCTCGATCCTGCCTATTACCAACTGCACCGTGTCCTCAGTGCAGTACGGGTCATAGAGGTAGACATCCTCGAAGCTTACGATGTCTTCGATGGTGAAGGGGAAGTCCTGCATTTTCGCGTTTCGGGTGTGAGGAGGAAGCGAACAATTACCCCCTCAGTCTTATAGCCTCCAACGCCTCCAGGAGTTTAACGGTCGCCCGTTTTCACCCACAACAGTGTCACCACGTGGCAGAAGTCGCGCCGCTCGAAGAAAAACGGAAACGACACTCAGGCGCTTCACATTCCCCACGCAATCATGATACGTATCGCCAGCGACTGTACCTCTCCCCGGTGCGCCGAGTGGCTATCAAAGACAAAGCCCTCACCAAGAGGCAGCCGAGCGGCTACCTTGCTCGGCTATCCCTGGCCGGTAACTTCACTACCTCGCAACGCTAGGGATCAAAGCCCTTGCATAGAGGCATCCGAGCGGCTTCCCCGCTCGGCTATCCCTGGCCGGTAGCTTCCCTACCACACAACACCAGGGATTAAAGCCCTCACCAAGAGGCAGCCGAGCGGCTACCCTGCTCGGCCATCCCTGGCCGGTAACTTCACTACCACACAACGCCAGGGATCTAAGCCCTCACCAAGAGGCAGCCGAGCGACCACCCTGCTCGGCTATCCCTGTCCGGTAACTTCACCACCTCGCAACGCCAGGGATCTAAGCCCTCACCTAGAGGCAGTCGAGCGGCTACCTTGCTCGGCTATCCCTGGCTGGTAGCTTTCCTACCCCCACAACGCCAGGGATCAAAGCCGTCACAAAGAGGCGGCCCTCCAGCTACCCTTCTCGGCTATCCCTGGATGGTAGGTTCCCTACCCTACGACGCCAGGGATCGAAGCCCTCGCCTAGAGGCAGCCGAGCGGCTACCCCGCTCGGCTATCCCTGGCTGGTAGCTTCCCTACCCCACGACGCAAGGGATCAAAGCCATCGCCAAGAGGCACCGGGTATCAACCCTGTTCGGCCATCCTTAAGGACCCAAAAGCCCTCGCAAGAGGCAACCGTTTAGCACGACCCTTGCTCGGTTATCCCTGGCAACACACCAGGGATCAAAGCCCTTGCCAAGAGGCACCGGGCGGCAACCCTGCCCGACCATCTTTAGTAGGCCTCCTATGGCCCCTCCCGTGCTAAGGATGAAAAGCCCTCGCAAGAGGCAACTGCTTAGCACGACCCGTGCTCAGTTATCCCTGGCAGAACGCCAGGGATCGAAGCCCTTGCCAAGAGGTACCGGGAGGCAACCCCGCTCGGGCATCCTTAAGGATCAAATCCCTCGCCAAGAGGTACCGAGCAGTTACCCTGCTCGGCCCCATCCTTAGCAGGCCTCCTACGGCCCCTCCCGCGCCAAGGATCAAAGCCCTCGCCAAGAGGCACCGAGCAGCTACCCTGCTCGGCCCCATCCTTAGCAGGCCTCCTATGCCCCCCGCGCTAAGGATCAAAGCCCTCGCCAAGAGGCACCGAGCAGATACCCTGCTCGGCCCCATCCTTAGCAGGCCTCCTACGGTCCCCCTGCGCTAAGGATCAAAGCCCCGCGCTAAGGATCAAAACTCTCACCAAGAGGCACCGAGCAGCTATCCTGCTCGGCCCCATCCTTAGCGGGCCTCCTACGCCCCCCCCGCTAAGGATCAAAGCCCTCGTCAAAAGACAGCGAGCGGCTACCCTGCTCGGCCATCGCTATTGAAGCCCCAACGAGAGGCATCTGGTCTATCAACGTCTTAGCGATCTCCACTTCGACTTCGGGGCCATGGAGATACCGTCTTCCCGCCGGTTCTCGCACACTCGGCAAATGATCAGAGTCAAATCAACGAGTAATCGCTAGACGAGGAACATGCCGACCATAAAAGCAGTATTGTGCAGATACAAGTGTCTACCAACAAAAGGAAGACAAGCACAAACGCTATTCCAAAAACAAAAATCTTTATTCAAAAAGTCAAAAATTTTATAAGGGTACCGTGGGCTCCTCAGCCTTACAAAAATGCCCGAAGGCCTACAAAATACCCGACGTGACAAAAGAAAAGACAAAGAGAAGACAAGGTGCTTCAGGCCCCAGGGCCGGGCACGATGTCGACGAGCTCGACGTCCACCGCGTCTGGGGATGCATCCGTCGCAGGAGCCTCGGCGTCGCCCTCAGCCGAGAGTCCCTTCCCCGGCAGTGCTCCGGGGGCATCCCCTGCTCGTCATCCCCGCGGGGATATTCTGCGCGGAGCTCTTCATCAGCAAACTCCGGCACCCGGGCCTTGACGGCGTCGAAAGCCTCATGCCAGATGAGGGTGGTGGCCGAGGCTAGGACGGTGTAGAACTGCTCCGACTTCTGAAAGTTCTCCACCGTCTGCACCATCCTGAGGTCGGCTCTCTTGGCCGCCTCTACCGCAGCCCTCAACTCCTTTCGGAGGGTGCTCACTGACTTCTTCATGGTGCCGACGAGTACCTCGGAGCCCTGAAGCTTGGCCTCGGCGGACCGGGCGGCCTCACGGAGCCTGGCCACTTCTTGCTTCGAGGCCGACACCTCCTACTTCACGGCCGCCGCCTCGCCCTCAAGGGAGCGACCTTCGCCATCGCCACCTCCAGCTCCCGCTTCGAGCTTTCCCCCAGCGAGGAGAACTCGCCCGCGGCTCGCATCGCCGGGGCTATCTCCTCCTCCTCCATCCGGGCGACGATGGCGACGTGCTGGAGGACCTGAAGAAATCGGAGGGGGGACAGAAAGAAAAAGGGACGCCAAATCTCGCAAACAATGAGACGATGTACGAGCGCTAACCTGCAGGGCCTCTTGAGCGATGGACGCCATTTGTGCCTTCAGCGTCCCCCAGCGACCCGGCCCCCGGCTGACCTCTCCATGTCGTGCAGCAAGCTGTCAGCGACGGAAAGCCCTGAGGGCACCTCAAAGCGGAGCTCCCCCTCGTCCACCAAGATCAGAGAGGCCGGGGTCCACGGAACGGTTCGGGGGAACCTCTTGAGAGACGACGTTGGAGAGCTCGTCTCCACCTCCGAAGCTCGGGCGTCCTTTCCCCTAGCCCTTTTTCTGCTCGGCACCTGGTTGGGCCCCGGGGCGCGATCCACACTCGAGTGCTGGGGCGGGACGGCGGCTGGGGAAGCCGGGACCGGCGTCTGACGGGAAGAGCTGGCCCCTTCAGCCTTCGACCCCTTCTTCGGCTTGCGCATAACTGCTCCGAGGAGTTCCGCGTCCATGGTTTCTGCACAAGACAAGATATAGTGGAATCAGTGATACAAGCTCCTAACTTACCGACGAACTGGGAGGGGCTGAGCCCGGCCCAACTGAGGGCCCGCTCAGAAAGCATCACATCAGCCCGAGGAATAGGCTCCTACGCCGCCACCTTCGCCGCGTCGGGATCATTGGACAGATTTCCTTGTCAGCACCTATCCCTAGACTACTGGACGGGTACGGGCTATTTCTCACCTTCTGGAGGCCCGACGAAGAAAAACTTTTTCTTCCAATCATGGATGGAAGAAGGCAGGACGACAACTCCTGACTCGGTTATGCTCCCCCGCTGCTTCTTAAAGGAGAGGTAAACCCACCTCGGGGCGCCCGTGCATGTTCCGGGGTGACTTTTGTAAATAAGGGAGGAGGCAAGGATGGACAGACTAAAGGGGATCGCCTGCAACTTCAACCGGATCAGGAACCCAAGGAGAATCCTCCAGGAGTTCGGCACCAGCTGGCCTGGGGCTAACCTAAAGTAATTTAGCGCAGCTACAACCTCGGAAGAGAAAGGCAGGCGCATTCCGGTCCATAGGGCTTCCAGGTACAAGGCGATCTCTCTACCTCTCACCTGATCTGCCCTCTCCTTCCTCGGCCAATCGTAACGTGTAGCCGGAGGGAATATGGAAACGAGCCCGAGCGGTGGCAAGCTCGTCTTCATATCTTACTGAGGACGATGCACCAGAGGCGTCCGGCGCCACCGCTCCAGGAACCGCCCCAGACGCACGATCCCGGGAAGAGGATCTGACCCCAACTTCCCGAAGGGGCTCCAACCCGGAGGAAGAATCCCTAGTATCTACCCCTACGACATCTACAAATTCCTCAAAACAAGACATCCAACCTGATGGGAGGAAATCCTCGAGAAGAGAAAACGCAAGATCCGACCTAAAGGGAGAACGCCGAGCAAATAAGACTCAGAATGAGAAAAATGTGAAGAGAGAGGGATCCTGAATCATGCATCCCCTCGATTTATCCAGCCGGCGTCCCCATCCAACGGCGACGGTCGACTCCCGCCAAAACGGTTCAGTGCGCTCGACGGTCATGATCGCTCCACCCGTCGCAAGCACATTGGCAGCATCCCATCGGACACCAGAAGCCTGCATTACGTCACATCAGCCAACCGGCACCCGACACGTGGCCTGTCGCTTCACCAAAGTGCACACGATCCGGCGCACCCTCTTTAATGCAAGGGATCTCGCCCTGATTCGCTGGCCTAATCCAGAAAAGACAACCAATTACCCAGAGACACGCCCGACGATATCTTCGGAAAGGAGCTCACCTCGGGTGAACAGGCAAACCACTCTCGACCCGACCCGTCAGCTGGTCGGGACGAGAGTAGGGGGCTAATGACGAGGCTCGATATCGTGATCTCCCAGATCAGGACATGTGGCAGATGACGTGTCCCAGAACATGCAAGAAAGGACTTACAGTGGCCGACCAGACCACACCTACGCTCGTCCTACCGAGCAAACGTTGGCTCGCCTCCGAACCCCCTGCACAACTGGCCTTCTCGGCCTCACAACTAATCTCTGAGCTGCCACAGAACCAAGATACCTCGGCTCTCCCGCTTGTCCGCGAGCTCTCTCTCCGAGGTCATCTTCCTCGGTCCCATCGACCGACCAACAATACCGCTTGCAGGCGTAACCGCCATGCGCGAGATCTCCGCCTGCCACATCCCACGTTCCATGCCACCACGATCCCCCATTAACGAGCCTGTCTCGCCGTTAATGGGAGGTCCCGCTCATCACGCGGGCGTGACGTCGGGAACGTAACGGTCGGCGTGATTCTCGCGCCTGCCCTGCCTGCTGCCACCGCTATATAAACCCCTCTCTCGACGAGGGAGGTAAGCCATTTTTACTCCACTAAGCCGTTACTCTGCTCGGATCTCTAGACTAACTTGATCGTCGGAGGGTCCTCGGTGGTACAACCACCCCGGGACTTCCTTGCAGGTAACTCGGCAACCACAACTTCAAACCCATTGAGATCCACACGCTTCAGGAGCGACAGCCTCCAGATCCAATCTCAGCCATCCATCGCCGCCATCAGCAGATCAACGGGAAGCAACATCTGAAGGAGATTCCACCCTCCACTCTCCATCGGCGATCATTTTCTTGAGCCTTTTCATTGTATCAGCTATGGAAATACATGATCAATTTAATATGTTAGAACATATGAGCATTCGGTGCAGGTAAAGGTTTCTTGTTATTTTTTAAATTAATGTCGTTACGTTCTAACCAAATACCCCGCATAATAGTCATGACCACCACATCCCAAGCTTTCTTAAATTGGAAGCTACCCTTTTTATCCCATCATTTGCCCCGCAAGGATTTATTAGACGCAACGAATCCACGGATAGCGAACTGTGCCATATAGTAATCCTTAATCGCTCTAGCATTGACACAATGCAAGAGCAGGTGGTTAATTGTCTCAAGTCTCATCTCTTCTGATACAAAGGCAACAATCAATATGAACACCACATTTTTTTATTAGATTAATTGTCTCTCATCATAATAGTGTTCTTATTAACTAAACAAACAAACAATCTAACTTTAAGAAGAGATTAGACATTCCAAAGGCAGGTGGCCGAAGAAATAGTACCTCCTCCTTTATTGGGTACCCGGTACAATGTACGAACAGTAAATTCGCCGTTGTTAGTTACTGTCCATATGCATGAGTCCATCTCCGTCGAAGTCACCCGATCAATATACAACTGAGCTAGTAGTTCTTCCAGCCGCCTCCTATTATCCCTATTAAGAACTCACTTAAATTGTAAACGGCATCCAGCACCATTCCAACTCTGAGCAACTGACATATTTTTGTCCACTATGAGTTCAATAGAGTTAAAAAGTTAAATCCAACGCCATATAACCAGCCCCTGTATCTTTCCAAAAACTAATGTCTTCTCCGGTTCCTACTATAAATCTCATTCCGTTGTAAAATATCATCCACGTCTTTCTGATCCCTTGCTAAAACCCCGAAATCGTACTAACATTTTCCATTTTTCCTTGCGGACTCTTGAACAAAATTAATTAGAGCACACTAATTCTTTCCATTTCCCCAGAGTGTTAAAGTTAAGATTGCTAAGGAGTGTTTGCCATCTCTCTTAAGTTGATAAATAATAACTCCTAGCTCGCCTATGTCTTTACCTCTACAAATCTCCCTCCAATTGATAAGAATATACTTTTTGCATGTCACCTGCTGCTTTCCATACAGAATAGCCCGTCTATTCTCTTTCCAGTCTACTTAAGAGAATATTTAAAAACTTTTCTTAAGAATGGCATAACAAAACTTTTAGTATGCTTTTTCACTATGATTGGATATCATATCAGCTCCTCTCATAAAAAGGTTGGTGCCTATCGTGTTTTTTTATTTTGAATTTTATTGTGTTTTCAATTTGTGATAATGATAATTATGAGATTACAATTAAGTTAAGCTATTGAATCTTATGAATTTTGCAATTTTTAAGATGTGTTGGTCCAATTTAAGAACTTGCAATCCATGGAATTCGTATTTTTGATAATCAAACGAATGTCACATGAACGTTTTAGGTTTTTTCAACTCTTGGAACACTCACTTGGTAATATCATTAGTTTAGATTGAATTGAAGTTAAAGTTATCTTCTTTATACTTATCGGGGGGATCTTTCATTGTTCGTTTGATGAATTAAGAATTTTAGTACTTATACTTTTATTAGCATGAAAATTTTCATTGCATTTATGATTTGGCTACACTTGCTTGGTTTTCATATTAAATGGTTTCCTTGAGTATTTTATTGGCTTCTTAAGAGATTATGCCAACTGTTTTATCAACGGCTACTTTCATGTTCATTCTATAAAGATGAATTGTAGTAATTTATATCCTGATTTCGGCATTGTAATGTAACTAGTGTTTTGTGCATGTAATATATTGTGGAAAAGATATAATTTTTTGCTTCAAAATCTATAGAAAACAGAGGAATTTTCTTAATTCAATTTGACCTGTTGATAACCAACACTTATTATTATTTTTATCTAGAGAAAAATATCGAAAACATGAAGCGATAACAAATTTTTTATAGGAAATTAGGTTAATCTAGGGCAGGCGAAATGCAGAACATAAGACATTCCCATTTGTTGTGTGTGCTTAGCTAATCAATATTTGGCAATCTTTCTTGTTCATTCTTAGTCTTTTTATTATGTTTTCCTAAGAGTTTTAATGCTTTTTCACTCATTTGAATAAATTGGGGATGCAGCTCATGCTGGATTTATGTCAGGCTCTACTGGCTTGGAATCAATCCCTGGCCCCCAGCTACCACAGATTGATTTTCTCAACAAATGGAATGGTTTGATTTATCTACTAATTCTGTGAACATTTTATCAAAGATTTCTTTCTTATTTAATTTATTAATGGCAATGATAATTCTTATGTAAACATATACAGACAACAATCAGAAAAGATATGCTGAGCTTGATTCCAAGTTCAAAAAATCCACGGTGCTTAAGGATTTATTGGAGAAATCAAAATTGAATAAAGAAAGGTAATATTCTTAGATTAGCATATATGAGTTTACTGTTTTTACCTGTATATATCAAAGACAATGCAAATATCCATTTTCAGTTTATGACTATTAAACTTCAGATTGTTACCGCCATATTCTTTTCAAAATTGAATTAGTCGTTCTTGACCAAATACTAATACTTTTTAGGAATAAAAAAGAGATCCAAGATAAGTATTGCTTGCGAGGTGCAGAGTGGGGTGTTGGAGACTGCTCCACACAAGGAATGACAGAAGAAGAAAAGGATAATTTCATCGCAATGTTGAAGAAGAAGGCCGAAGAGTGAACAAAGAGAAAGCAGCATATTGCATTCTTGTAAATGATTACATAGTTGATTTATGCATCATTCCTTCTAAGAAGAATATCCATGTGTTCGCTTGATGAGTGATGTAGGAGGATAAATTGAGGATGTTAAAGAATTAAAGACCAAAATTAATATTGATACTTTGAATATCATTTCAATCATCATTTATCATTTTCGGTTCAAAGTATCAAAACATTTATGTTGTTACTTTCAACATCACTTTTATTTATTGCTTTCTCACTTGAAGGTTCACGGAACCTATATATTTTAAAGCCTATAATCTATTTTAAAGCCTATATAAAAGGTCTTCATATACTATATTTTAGAATCAAGTTATTAAATAAATCAAAAGTTGTCGTTTTATCTTGGAATGTTTCTCGTGTTGTAGATTTGTAGATTCGCGCATCCGACTACTCATTCTTTACAGATCCTTGCTCTGGCGAATTCTGGGAAGAGCTCCACCCTTTTTTACCCCTCGTAGGCTTTGTTTCGGTGATTCTTCCTTGGTTTGTGGCACCAATCGTTTTACGGTCGATGGTCCAATTATCCCCTCCCACTCTGCTCGTATTTTTGGCGGCTTTGATCCTCGTTACGCATCCTATCCCATGTCAATTTGTATCAGAGCACCAACTGTCTAACCGGCGTCTAATCCCGTCACCTGTGGAGAATTCGACATCCTCCATGGCAATTTAAACGCCATCAACATCAACATGTAAGATCTCATCCAGCAAGGGGGAGAGATGAGGAAAGCCATCCACGATTGTTTCTGCAAATCATCAAAAGAGCCTGAAAGGCCAACCAAAGATCGCCATCCTTGAGATACGCGAGACGAAGTACCTCGGTACACTACAGTAACGATCGAACATCATAACACCACCAGTTATCGACAATAAGACTTTGCACACCAAAGCCAAGATGAACACCTCCTCATGATCTCGACAGCAACTTCGACGAAGAAGTTCTTGATGATGAACCTGTTGGGGATTCCGTCCCCCTTTACCACATAAAACATATCAAGAACACAAAATAGATAATCCAATTACACCATAAAGAAGATCAACACGCCGATATAATATGGTTCGACCATCTCGGTCTACATTCACGGGGCTAAATACTGTTAGATATGTATGCACTATAGGCCTTTATTGTATAGGATATTAGGGATATGTATGTACATGAATCTTGCTCGATATGACAGTATGTTATTTGGTTTGTTTGTATCTCAACATGTGTATATGTTTTACTGGTTATTACATATCGCTAGTATATGTTAATATAGCCCGTAGGATTTTTGCTTGACTACCAGCGTTGTGATGACGATCACATTTACGGAGGCTGGGTAGTCCATAAGCACATCCTTAAATATCCCTAGTCATGGGAGTATCGAAACTGGGCATTCATATTCCAGAGTAGACTAGTGTATACGTTTCTTGACCCCGACGAGGGGCGATGGTTGGTTCCACAGCCATTGGTGTATAGCACCAAAGATTGTATACATGTGCTCATTAGGTTATGAGTTAAACTGAGCGGACTCACCAGAACTTCTAGATGGTTATATACCTATCGTCAGATAGCAGTTCTCTGGTGACATAGGTACAGGGTAGTATTTAGACTTGACATCGTCATTTTTCTCAAGTGTATTCCTACTATACTTAGATTACCATCCTACCGCGGCTTTAAAGAGTCATGCAAACATGTTTTAGTTAGGTATAGTCCCGAAGCACTTGGGGGCAGTGAGAGATAGAAGGGATTCGTCTCACCCGGTATAGGGAGTCGATGTTGCGCTGTGTTAGATTGGCTGTCATTATAAGACCTTGGCCAAGACAGATGAGATTTACTAATAATGAGATTAGTAGTTTCTCAGAATGGTTTTGAGCCACATTGACATGACTTTCAGATTATTAGGGGTCCGACGTTTTCCACCCCCCAGACCCGATATGCGACACTCTTAGACGAAGAGACCGGAGTGTACGGAGATTGTCACCTTCAAGATCAGTAGGGATACGGACGAGTTAGCTTGTCGACCTTTCTTTCGCTCAATACTTAGGTAGCCGTTACGTACAACTAGTGTCACTGACATGCTTATGGTTAAACCCACTGCCAGCATATTGTCGAGTCTTTAGAGTCCCACACAGAGGGTTTCTCGGCTCAGGAGAAACGATGTATTGTGCATATTTTGATACATACGGAGGTTCAATTAAATACGTATTTTTGTACATGTGCTTTCAATCGGATATTTTGTTAATACTAGCCAGTTTGAAAGATAACCAGATTATCACATGTAGATGAAATGTGAGCTAGTATTATATCTCTTTTGGTATTTGTATTTTAACATGAATACGGTATTTATACGAATACGCGTATTTGTGTCTTGATATAAATATGGGTATTTGTATCTTCATATAAATATGGGTATTCGTATTTTATATGAATACAGTATTCATAATTTGATGCAAATACGGGTGTACGTATTGTAGCATATACTTGTATGTGTACGTGTGTGTATGTGTGTATACACATGAGGTGGCTACTCTATTCTCTTCTCATATTTTCTTATTCTTTTGAGAATAGTGTGGACTTTTGACTCACACTTGTGAGTCACAGTTCCACTCACTATATTCTCAAAAGAAAAGAAAAGAAGAAAAAAAGGTATGATAGATTTTGAACCATATCCTCTTCTTCTCCTCTCTCTTGAGTTTTTAAGAAGATGAAAAGAGAAAAAGAAAAATAGAGAAAACCTAGAGATTAATCACTACTATATTCTTGTGATCAATTCCTAGCAAGTTTTGTTCACAAATTGCTTCACTTTGTGTTCTTGAGTGAAGCTATAGCTTGAGTTAGAATTCCCTCGGGTGGATCATTTTCGACAAGGAAGACCGACTTCCAAACTTGTTCCAGGTGGACCTACGAGCTTAATAAGTGGAAAAGAAGACGAAGGATATGACTACAAAGGTTGTAAACCATAACCGAGTAGTTAAACTCCTTTTTTAGTTTACTAGTTTAGTGTTTGGAATTGATTCTAGGTCGTAGTAACTTGTGCTCTAGTTTAAAATTTTCGTTTTGCATTTCGCCTTGGCCGCAAGTTAGGGACATGAGCATGAGTAACTATTTACAAATACGAGAATTCATCGACACATAAAAGAGATTACGTGGATTCATTAACACATAAAAGAGATTACACCACTTAACAATCTCTCGCATGCCCCTCTCTTGCTTTCACACCAGAGGGAAAGCACAAAATATCCTCACACGATTACATCTTCCAAGCCAATCTATCTCTTCTCCAAAAAGAGATATATATACAACTACAACCCAAGCATATATTGGTAGCCCACACCAATAGATGATCCGACTCAAATGGCCCATAAACACATAAACGGATACGAGACATATTCTCAACAATCTCCACCTTGACTTGAATTTATAGCCCAACATCTAAGAGACACCATTTTCGTAATCCGTGTTAGTGATGTATGCCCTAGAGGCCATTATTGTATCATACTGGATTTTATATTACATAATGGATGCTTCGGATATTTCACAGTTATAATAACAGTCTTGCTCGATATGGTAGTATGCTACCTGGTTTGTTTCTACCTCAATATGTGCATGTGTTTCATTTAGCATATGGCTTATACATATTGGTAGAGCTCTTAGGATCTTTGCTTGACTATCAGCGTTGTGATGGCAGTCACACTTGTGGGGGCTGGGTAGTCTATAAGCACATCCTTATACAAGTCCTTAGTCATTGGATTATCGAGACGGGGTATCGATACTCCGGAGTAGACTATTGTATACGCTTCTCATCCCAGCAGGGGATATGGTCTGTCCCACAACCATTTGTACGACGTACTGGAGATGGTATGCAGGTGCTCACTGGGTTGTGAGTTACACTGGACAGGAATCGTCGGGAACTGCTTGTCGGTATTATACTTATCGTCAGGCAGCAGTTCCCAGGTGGCATGAGTACAGTTTAGTCCGTTGACTTGCCATCTCTACTTCGTCTCGAGTGTGTTCCCACTATTTGCTATAGTGCCCTTAAGTTAATTATTGAATCACAAGCACGCGATTGTGATGATTGAGGGAGGACCTATACCGGTAGAACAGTCTTACTCGAGATGGTAATATACTATCCGGTTTGTCTTTATCATCATGTACATGCTTTAGGTGGTATTACAGATCACTATTACATGTTGATAGAGCCTATAGGATTCTTTCTTGACTACCAGCATTATGATGGCGATCATATACGTAAGAGCTGGATGGTCTATAAGCAAATCCTTAAATGTCCCTAGTTGTGGGAGTTTCGAGACCGGGCATCGATACTCCGGAGTAGACTAGTGTATACTGATCGAGACCCCGACGAGGGGCGGTGGCCAGGTCTCACAAGCCATTGGTATTAGTTTGTTCACCTAAGATAGTATACAGGTGCTTATTAGGTTATGAGTACACTGGACGGACTCGTCGGAAACCTGCTAGAGGGTATTATACCTATTGTCAGATGGCAGTTCCCTGGTGACATGTGTACAGGTTAGTCTGTCGACCTGAGATCGCCATTTGTCTCGTATGAGTTCCCACTTTTCTTTGATTACTACCCTACCACGGCTCAAAGGAGTCGTGCAAACAGGTTTTAGTAGGGTACAGTCCCGATCCATATGGAGGCAGTGAGCGGATCGTCAGGGATTCGTCTTTCCCAGTATTTGGGGTTGATGTCACGTTTTGCACGGGTGGCCATCACCAGAAATCCTCGACCGGGGTAGACGAGAATTGACGATCTAGGATCGATGGTTCTCAGGTGGTGATGGGTTATATACCGACGCTAATTATCGCGTTATTAGGGGTCTGACTTTATCCACCCGTGATTGTCTCAAAAACTATCTATTACTGCAATCAAGAACGGCGTCGCTTTGCAGCTAGCTGGTGAGTATGGGTCGGTCCACAAGGATGTTGTGAATTTCCTAATCGCTCTTATGAGTTAATTCCAAACGGTGTGAATGGATTAATTAAATCTAAAAACTAAATTAATCTAAGGCAATTGAATTAAAGATCTAACTATCTAACTAGGGCAAGGAATTAAATTTAATCTAGGGCAGAGAATGAAAAATTACCTAGGGCAAGAATTGAAATTACCTACTTACTTTACAGATGGCTCTCTCCAAACATCAACACAAGACTTGTCAGATCTGAATTTCTGAAATGAAAAGAGGCATCGATGCTCTCCAAAAAAAATCTAAATTTTATTGATAAAAAGAGGCATAGGGAGGCATAGCCTTTACAATGATTTAGAGTTCCTATTTATAGAGGATAGGAAACCCTAGATTACAATTGATTCGCACGTCTACATTTACCAAAATATCCTTAGGAAGACTTAGTCAAAGTAGACTCCAAGCTTTGGTAAAATTTTATGTCTCTGTCTCTTTAAAAGGAAGTATTGGGCCTTGAAATTTCCTTTGTTGGCTCTTCGCTCTTTGGGTTTCCTTATTATTTTGTTCTTTTATTAAAATAGCTTCTATGTTTCTTCCAGATCTCCAGTGAATAATTGCGGTGGACTTTTTGAAAGGTTCCTAGGCACCCTATAGTGGTCTCACAAGGCATCGAACATGCCAATTTAAAATTTTTGGTGCCGAGAAACCCTAGACTACGGATCGTCGCTAGAATTCTAGGCGAAACTAAAAGCTAGTTAACACTTAACTACTAGGATACGGAAATTACAACCTTTGTAGATCCGGATATCCACCTCCACGGCTCCGGAACGAAGTCTTCTCGCTGTCCATCTTGAAGCTTGGACTCTCGTGACGGCTTCATCGGAGAAACGTGCGGAATAGGTCGTCGGCTTCGTGTCAAAGACGATCTACGTCGAGGTTGCACAAACTCAAGCTCCGACTTCACAAACTTGTGAAACTTGTGAAGTAAACACCCAAAACAACTTGGCAAGAGGTAGAGGATGAAGAAATAGGAGGTGGGTTCACTTTAGATTTGGATTTCTCTCACTAAATCTCAAGTTGCCATTAGAGTAGCAAGCTTGAAGAAGAAGAAGAAGATGGAGCTCAAGAAAAGAATATGATAAGTCTTGTGATAAAAATAAATTTAAATCAAATACTTATCATAACTTGAACTAGGGTTAAGTGTAGAGAATTAACCATGGTCACTTGGATGGGTTAGGGTTAAGCATGAAGATAAGGATGGTTAGCAAAGTCAAAGCTTCATGAAGCTTCAATATAAAACAGATAAAGCCACCATTCTTATCTTAATCCATTTCAAATAAACAAATAAACAAATAAATAAATGAATGAATATGCAAAACCTAATTATCAAATTAACCATGGATTAATTCTATAAACTTAACTATATGATCAAGTATCATCAAACATGATACAAAGTAGTGCACTAAAGCATATCACATATACAATGTGCATCAAGTGAGAAAAATCCGTTTAAAGTGAACCAATACTAGTTAATGAAATGCAATATATCAAATATATAATTATGCATTAAATCATTAAATCAACATTTGATTCAATGATCCGGTCATGTCGCACATAACCGACTAGAATCCAATGTATCGATTTATCGAATCAATGATTCGATAACTAGGTCATATCGAATATGACCAATCGAAACATATATCGCGAGAATGAAATGCGGTATCACATACACGCATTATTCTCGGTCCCGCACATATCTCATATGCGCTCCTATTTCGTTTCGCTTGAGCCAGGAAACCTCTGTGTAGGACTCTAAAGACTCGTCAATACGCCGGTAGCAGATGATGATCATATCAAGCACCCACAAGCCGCAAGCGGTCTGCTAAACGTAACGGCCACCCGGGTATTGAGCGATCAGAAGATCGACGAGCTAGCCCGCTCACACTCCTGCGAATCCGACCAGTAACACTTACCATACAGTCCGGTCTCTTCGTCTGATACGTCGCATATCAAGTCTAGGGGTGGTAAACGTCAGACCCCAATAACCCGATAAGTCGTGCCGATGTGAGGCTCGTAACGGGTCGAGAAACTACTGGTAACACTTACCAGCAAATCTCTGATCAGCCCTGGCCAGGGACTTCCCTGTTACGGCCAATCGAGCACAGCGCAACATCAACCCCCAATACCGGGAGAGACGAAACCCCTCCTATCGCTCATTGCCTCCATGTGACTCGGGACTGTGCCCAAAGACCACCGTTTTGCACGCCCTCATGGACGTGGTAAGGTGGAGATCAAAGCACAGTGGGAATCACATAAGACTCTATGACGATCTCGGGTCTACAGACTAACCTGTACAAGTGTCACCTGAGAACTGCCATCTGACGTGAGGTATAATACCATCTGGGAGTTCTCGGCGAGTCCGTCCAGTGTACCCAGTCTCCACTGAGCACCCGTACACCATTTCTGATGTCAAACACCAATGGATATGGGATCATCCATCGCCCATCACATGGGTCGAGAAGCGTGTACGCTAGTCTACTCTGGTATATCGATGCCCCGTCTCGATACACCCACGACTAGGGACCTTGAAGGATGTACTTATGGACTACCATGTCCCCACTAGAATGATCTGCATCATAGTCCAGGTAGTCAAGTACAAATCCTAAGGGCTTTACCAACATGTAACTATAAGACAGTATAAAGAGACTAGTGTACATGTTAAGATAAATAGCAACCAGATAGCATACTATCATGTCGAGCAAGAAAGTCATCTCTATATATGTCCAAGCATCCAATATAATATACATAATCTGTACAATACTGGCCTCTAGGGCATACATACAACTAACAATCTCCCACTTGCACTAGGGCCAGCTGCTGTAGTATCTCATACCGAGCATCCCGAAGAGTCTCTCAAACTGTATCTGGGGAATGGCCTTCGTGAGTGGATCCGCCGTGTTATTCTTTGTGTCAACCCTCCTGACCTCGATCTCCCGGCGATCAACTATCTCCCGGATCAGGTGATACCGCCTCAGAATATGCCTGGATCGCTGATGGGACCTGGGTTCCTTGGCCAAAGCCACTGCTCCATTGTTATCGCAATACAAAGGTATTGGATGCTCAATGGATGGAACCACACCAAGTTCAGTAATGAACTTCTTGACCCAAACAGCTTCTTTAGCAGCATCGTTGGCAGCGATGTATTCAGCCTCCATCGTCGAGTCTGCCACGGTTTCCTGCTTGGAACTCTTCCAGCTAACCGCCCCTCCGTAAAGGGTAAAGACAAAGCCCGACTGCGACTTAGAGTCGTCCTTATCACTCTGGAAGCTCGAATCGGTAAAGGACTCCACTTGGAGTTCTCCGTTACCATACACCAAGAACATATCTCTAGTCCTTCGCAAGTACTTGAGAATGCTCTTCACAGCTGTCCAGTGACTCTCTCCAGGATCAGCTTGATACCTGCTCACTACACTTAGTGAGTATGCTACATCGGGTCTGGTACATAGCATCGCATACATGATAGAGCCTACTGCCGAAGCATAGGGTATCCCTTGCATGCGAGCTCTCTCCAAATCAGTCTTGGGAGACATCTCTTTGGAGAGAGTGACTCCAGAGATCGTGGGCAAGTTCCCACGCTTGGACTCTTCCATACTAAACCTCTTTAGTATGGTGTCAATGTACCTGGATTGGGACAATCCCAAAATCCGTTTGGATCTATCTCTATAGATCCTGATTCCCAATATGCAGGAGGCATCACCAAGATCTTTCATTGAGAATCTTTGTGATAAGAAGAGCTTGACCGATTGCAGCATAGGAATATCATTTCCTATCAAGAGTATGTCGTCCACGTACAATACGAGGAAGACAACCTTACTCTCTGCCACCTTCCTGTAGATACAAGGTTCATCTGGATTTTTGACGAAATCAAACTCTTTGATAACGACGTCAAAGCAGATGTTCCAACTCCGCGATGCTTGCTTTAATCCATAAATGGATTTAAGCAGCTTGCACACCTTCCCGCTGCTCCCACTGTCTACGAAGCCCTCTGGCTGAGTCATGTACACGCACTCTTCTAAATCACCATTTAGAAAGGCGGTCTTAACATCCATTTGCCAGATTTCGTAGTCATGAAAGGCAGCAATGGCAAGCATGATTCGGATGGATTTAAGCATAGCCACTGGAGAAAAGGTCTCGTCATAGTCCACACCTGGTCTTTGACGAAAACCCTTTGCTACAAGTCTAGCTTTGAAAGTCTCCACTTTCCCATCTACACCAAGTTTCTTCTTGAAGATCCACTTGCTCCCAATGGGTTTTACCCCTTCAGGAGCAACTTCCAAAGTCCATACTTTGTTGGTGTACATGGATTCCATCTCGGACCGCATAGCATCCAGCCATTTCACTGAGTCACCACTCGTGATGGCCTGCTCGAAACTAGTCGGGTCATCATCCTCCATGATGCAATCCTCGCTTCCACCATCCATGAGAAAACCGTAGTATCTCTCAGGTTGGCGAGGAACCCTACTAGATCGGCGGAGAGGCTGAGGTTCATTGGGAGCTACTGAATCCTCTGGTTCCACTAAATCTTCAGTTATAGTTTGTGTTTCTGGAATTTCTTCCAGTTCTACCTCAGAGCCACTAATCTCTTTTGCAAGAAATTCCTTTTCTAAAAAGGTGGCATGTTGAGCAACAAACACCTTTTGTTGTTCACTGTGGTAGAATAGATATCCATACGAATTGCTTGGATATCCTACAAACTTACAAAGAACTGATCGTGCCTCGAGTTTGTCCGGGTTTTGCTTTTTAACATAAGCCGGACAACCCCATATCTTAACTCTTTTAAGAGATGGTCTCTTTCCATTCCATATCTCATATGGAGTGGTAGGCACAGATTTAGTTGGAACTCTATTCAATAGGTATATGGCTGTCTCCAGCGCATATCCCCAGAAGGAAATAGGTAACTCAGCTGTGCTCATCATAGAGCGCACCATATCTAATAGGGTGCGGTTCCTCCGTTCTGATACACCGTTGTGCTGTGGTGTATATGGAGGAGTCAGCTGAGAGAGAATCCCATTCTCTTTTAGGAAGTCCAGGAATTCATTGCTTAAGTATTCTCCTCCTCGATCAGATCGTAGGATTTTAATACTTTTTCCGGTTTGGTTCTCAACTTCTTGCTTATATTCCCTAAATTTCTCAAAAGCTTCTGATTTGTGTTTCATCAGGAACACATACCCGAACCTAGAGAGATCGTCAGTGAATGTAATGAAGTATGAAGAACCATCCCTGGCATGTGTAGACATGGGACCGCATACATCACTATGTATCAGTCCCAAGAGTTCGGTAACTCTTTCTCCGTGTCCCGTAAACGGAGTTTTGGTCATCTTGCCTTTGAGACATGACTGGCAAGTGTCATAAGATGAAAATTCAAACGGATTTAAATATCCATCTTTATGCAACTTAGCTAGTCGTGTCGCATTGATGTGACCCAGTCTACAATGCCACAAGAAGGATTCGTTGAGTTCAGAACTCTTCCTCTTGTGTGTGTTTGTTATGCTCAGAACTGTTGATTGATTTAGAACATAAATGCCATTGCACAACGTGCCTGATCCAACCAACTTTTGGTCATGGAAAATGTTCATAACATTGTCCTGCAATACAAAATTATATCCCTCTTTACTCAATAAAGAAACCGATATAATGTTGCATATCAGGTTCGGCATGTAATAGCATTCGTTCAGAACCAATGTATCACCAGTTGGTAATACAAGGTGATATTCCCCGACAGTCTTAGCTGCAACAATTGCACCATTTCCAACTCTAATGTCTTTATCACCTTCTCCAAGTTCTCTACCTTTCTTAAGCCCATGTAACTGATTACATATATGGGATCCTGACCCGGTATCCAATACCCAGGACGTAGAGCAAATGGAGAAACAGTTCTCAGTAACGAACACACCCGAAGAAAATGCATCAACATGTACTTTCTTCATTCGGGTGGCATGGGAATCCTGGTATTCCCCTATATCCTGTTCATTCCTATAACTCTTATAGGAAAGAACGGAACCAACGTTCCCCAGCACAGTATAACATGCGGGTTCGGTCAATACATCCATATTATTATCTTGATTAAGGCATGAACTGGTCGCTACCTGGAGAGAGAGAGAAGAAAACACTTTAGCGTATGCTCGTGCAAGATCAGATTGGTTATTATCTTATCTAATCAGGATGGCTCCCACTGCTTTTTATCAAATCTTCCTCCAAACCCTTAAAAGGAAAGACTAGCCGGGATTAATTACACACTACAAGTTCGCCAATCTTTCAGCCAGGCCAGTGTCGGTACTTTGAGGGAGGTCCCCCGTGCTTTCGCACGAACCTAATTAATGTAAACCTCGTTTTCCCAGAGGCGTAACCTCGTTGACACCTTTCTAGACACCTACTTGATCGGCTAATTGCAATGTGTAAAACTCTCCCAGGAGTAACTCTTACTCGCAGTGGGTATCGGGATCCAACTATCTCATAGAAGGTATGCAATCTCATTGCAAATTTCAACACTTGAAATTCCCGATAATATTTTTGCCCCTAGCAACTTATGACCTTGGCTAAGGTCAACAAATCATAAGCGCTAGTCAAGTTCAACCCGTCATTTCCTGATTGAATCAAACCCACCCGTACGACCCTTGGCTAAGGTCAACAAAGTCGCACGACTGCCCTAACTCAATCACATCTCATGTTTTAGCAGATAAATACTAATTAGCTACCGTACACCACGCCTTGGCTAAGGTCAACAAACGCAGCACGAATACTAACTAGTCTCTATCTGAAATGACGGAGGGCTACGCAGGTTTTTCTGAAAACCTAGAGCGTAATGAACTTGATATCGTTGTAGAATCAAATGAAGTTTTGAAATGGAGTGATTTTGAGGCTTTTCTAGTTTTGCTAAAGGAGTCACTCCCGGTGAAGGGATCTCGGTCCTTTCCTCGTCGAATGAGGTGCGGGATATATCATATATATCGCTGTGCAAAGCAAAAACGCAAAAGCAGTCAAAAGCAAACCGAGTGTGTAGCATCTGCCAGTTATTGCTAAAGGAGTCACTCCCGGTGAAGGGATCTCGGTCCTTTCCTCGTCGAATGAGGTGCGGGGTATATCATATATACCGCTATGCAAAGCAAGAACTGTAGCTACCTGTTTTATTTAAAATCTGATTCTACAACATCTTAGGTTTCTTTCCTTTCATTAATCACATTAATGAAGTCCCATCATTTAAATACCTAAACATCACAGATAGATATGACGTACACTTATGCCATCCGCATTCGCCTCGATGTCCCCTCGTGCACCGTTAGGTTAGGTAACTAACGACAGAGCAGGGCAGGGCTAGCGCGGGTGTAAAACATAAGTAACGTCTATATAATATATCATATATACTATATACTATATCCATCACAGAATCACAACACAGATATCGCAGCAGAATAAACATATGAAATATTGGATATACTAGGACGTCCGTGTTTTTAATACGAGCCAGTATAAAACACGGATTCCACGGTCGTGATGAATAGCCAATCCCACACCCCTAGACCCCTACGAGAGCGGCAAGCAACCCTGCCAATTCTAGGGTTAGGAGACCCGGACTCGACTCCTCGAGTTGGTCTCCCACTGGACCCCAGAACCCGGTTACTTGTGCTCCCCTCCTTGGGTCTATCCTAGTGCAGAAAAGTAAATAATATACAAAGGGTGACAACTCCCGCTACCTGGAAGCGCCCCAAATAAAAGAATATTACATACAAGTTTTTATACATGAATGAAAATGAAAAACACTCATCTCACATAAAAACCCCCGGCTATTCAAACACGACGATCCAATATAACATATCCAGCAACACATAACATCACATGTCATCAACGTAAGTAAGTATGCATACCCCAATTGTCGTTGACGTATAGCAACGAAACCGGCGATATGAACATACTACACTTACGGTCACAGAAAAGAAAGTGTAAAACTACAACAGTTGGAATCCGCAACCTCTTTAGACATCGCATGCCTAACAGATATAAATCCCGCATTTTAGTCTCATTATCAAAAACTCTTTTCAATATCGTATGGGACTAAACTGCTAGATTCATAACATTCATTCAGTTATCTCATAACTACTTGTGAATTCCAATTATTGTATCACATTCCAGATAAACAGAAAATGTTAAACTTTCCGATCGAACAATCGAACACCCAAGTTTTCCCAATACAGATCAACACATGAAATAAGTCTAACAACATTCAGTTCGTACCTCAGTACCAACGGTCCAGCCGTAGAAGGGTCAAGCCAACGCCTCACATGTGGCACGCCGTACTGCCCCAAACCCGAAGGTTCAAAGGGCAGTTCAAGACGGTCACATAATCGAGTTAAGGTTTGTTGTCTTCTAGAGGGACCATCGAGTTACTTGCACTACTTAGAACGTCGTTAAACTACGGAAAAATCCAACACTTGGAAATTTCCCGACAGGGGAAAAATTGGGTATTTATATCCGGTCGAACTTTTTAACATATTCTAAAATTTATCCGGAAAGCCAAATAGACAAAATTTGATACCCCGATCGAAACACCGAATCCCCAAAACAATTGCAGAAAATTCAACTCTTGAATCAATATTAAAAATTCCCAGAAAACTCAGCAGTATTTATCAGGAGTTACTGTGCAAACAAAGTGGGCTGACGTCACCAATTGGCCGCTGATCAGCGGCAGAAGCCATGCTTCTGCCGCTGATCCGCCGCGAAAAATACTGTTCACCAGAAACTTTTTGCACCGTAATTCTTATTTTTTCCTGCTGAATTTTTTAGCAATTTTTAATTTGGAAAAATCCACTGTTTTCAAAAAAGTACAGAGAGCATATTTTGGGTTTCGGTTTTGGGTCGTTCGGACTTCAAATTCCGTCTACGCTTCGCCTAAGGCTCTAGCTAGGCTCTGATACCAGTGAAAGGTTCCTAGGCACCCTATAGTGGTCTCACAAGGCATCGAACATGCCAATTTAAAATTTTTGGTGCCGAGAAACCCTAGACTACGGATCGTCGCTAGAATTCTAGGCGAAACTAAAAGCTAGTTAACACTTAACTACTAGGATACGGAAATTACAACCTTTGTAGATCCGGATATCCATCTCCACGGCTCCGGAATGAAGTCTTCTCGCTGTCCATCTTGAAGCTTGGACTCTCGTGACGGCTTCATCGGAGAAACGTGCGGAATAGGTCGCCGGCTTCGTGTCAAAGACGATCAACGTCGAGGTTGCACAAACTCAAGCTCCGACTTCACAAACTTGTGAAACTTGTGAAGTAAACACCCAAAACAACTTGGCAAGAGGTAGAGGATGAAGAAATAGGAGGTGGGTTCACTTTAGATTTGGATTTCTCTCACTAAATCTCAAGTTGCCATTAGAGTAGCAAGCTTGAAGAAGAAGAAGAAGATGGAGCTCAAGAAAAGAATATGATAAGTCTTGTGATAAAAATAAATTTAAATCAAATACTTATCATAACTTGAACTAGGGTTAAGTGTAGAGAATTAACCATGGTCACTTGGATGGGTTAGGGTTAAGCATGAAGATAAGGATGGTTAGCAAAGTCAAAGCTTCATGAAGCTTCAATATAAAACAAATAAAGCCACCATTCTTATCTTAATCCATTTCAAATAAATAAATAAACAAATAAATAAATAAATGAATATGCAAAACCCTAATTATCAAATTAACCATGGATTAATTCTATAAACTTAACTATATGATCAAGTATCATCAAACATGATACAAAGTAGTGCACTAAAGCATATCACATATACAATGTGCATCAAGTGAGAAAAATCCGTTTAAAGTGAACCAATACTAGTTAATGCAATGCAATATATCAAATATATAATTATGCATTAAATCATTAAATCAACATTTGATTCAATGATCCGGTCATGTCGCACATAACCGACTAGAATCCAATGTATCGATTTATCGAATCAATGATTCGATAACTAGGTCATATCGAATATGACCAATCGAAACATATATCGCGAGAATGAAATGCGGTATCACATACACGCATTATTCTCGGTCCCGCACATATCTCATATGCGCTCCTATTTCGTTTCGCTTGAGCCAGGAAACCTCTGTGTAGGACTCTAAAGACTCGTCAATACGCCGGTAGCAGATGATGATCATATCAAGCACCCACAAGCCGCAAGCGGTCTGCTAAACGTAACGGCCACCCGGGTATTGAGCGATCAGAAGATCGACGAGCTAGCCCGCTCACACTCCTGCGAATCCGACCAGTAACACTTACCATACAGTCCGGTCTCTTCGTCTGATACGTCGCATATCAAGTCTAGGGGTGGTAAACGTCAGACCCCAATAACCCGATAAGTCGTGCCGATGTGAGGCTCGTAACGGATCGAGAAACTACTAGTAACACTTACCAGCAAATCTCTGATCAGCCCTGGCCAGGGACTTCCCTGTTACGGCCAATCGAGCACAGCGCAACATCAACCCCCAATACCGGGAGAGACGAAACCCCTCCTATCGCTCATTGCCTCCATGTGACTCGGGACTGTGCCTAAAGACCACCGTTTTGTACGCCCTCATGGACGTGGTAAGGTGGAGATCAAAGCACAGTGGGAATCACATAAGACTCTATGACGATCTCGGGTCTACAGACTAACCTGTACAAGTGTCACCTGAGAACTTCCATCTGACGTGAGGTATAATACCATCTGGGAGTTCTCGGCGAGTCCGTCCAGTGTACCCAGTCTCCACTGAGCACCCGTACACCATTTCTGATGTCAAACACCAATGGATATGGGATCATCCATCGCCCATCACATGGGTCGAGAAGCGTGTACGCTAGTCTACTCTGGTATATCGATGCCCCGTCTCGATACACCCACGACTAGGGACCTTGAAGGATGTACTTATGGACTACCATGTCCCCACTAGTATGATCTGCATCATAGTCCAGGTAGTCAAGTACAAATCCTAAGGGCTTTACCAACATGTAACTATAAGACAGTATAAAGAGACTAGTGTACATGTTAAGATAAATAGCAACCAGATAGCATACTATCATGTCGAGCAAGAAAGTCATCTCTATATATGTCCAAGCATCCAATATAATATACATAATCTGTACAATACTGGCCTCTAGGGCATACATACAACTAACACTTTTAACCGTTCGCTTTGTAATCTTGGACCTTGCATTGCCTTATACTTTGTGAATTTTATCTTTGATGTAGGCTTGATCAAGAGTCTTCTGTTTGTTGGTCAAAGTCCACTTTTGCATCGTCTTTTCGTCGTTTTCACTGTTTCTGTCCAAGAACCTGTAACCTGTAATATGTAGCAGACATGCGTCAAAAGCACCTGTTTATTTATAAAACGAATAAGGATGAGGAATATAATAATGAAATATTATGGTGTGAACAAATACCCCCAAACTTATATTTTGCTCGTCCTCGAGCAAACTTATTTTTTTATTCTCGACAAAAAACCTAACCGCACTTTCGCAGGGAAACGCGATTGCACTTAGCTCGTGCAACAAGCCGTTAAACCTCTAGGTGTCCCTAGTAGGAGGAGTGTTGTCTCCTGAGGATTTTCAGCGGATACTACCCACAAAATCCTATCAATTTGGCTTTTCGACTTTAATTCTCCAATTAGGTTTTCTAACAAGAACTCTATTATCTTCGACTCATAAATTATCCACCCATATTCTTCATACTTCCTTATCATTTAACTTAAGATTATATATATTCTTGTGAATTTACTTAGCTTTCGGCATCGCATAAGTTTTCCTTCTAAGGTTCCATCTCCAATTAGGAATTTTTATCAACTCTACTAAAGATACAAGTTCTATTCTTCACTCCTTTCTCTCATCTAAACTCCAATCACATATCCCCACGTGTGTGTATAAATCACCCCTACACTTGGAAATTCAAATCAAGCAATCATACCCTTGTCCGTTGTCCAAAGTACTTATTAGTAGGTGAATTTTTAATTGAATTTCGCTTACACATCCTTCATGCGACCGTTAATATTTCTTGAGGTACCAACAACCGATTACAAGATATGTTTGCACTTTAAAGCGTAATTCCTAGTCTTGCAACACCCAAGGCTTTTAGCAGTGACTCCCAAACCAGTTGGTCTAAGGCACTAGGTGATGAAGCACCATCGCTAAATATTTTTCTATTTTTGCAGCCTTAACTAATCACAAAAACCAGTGTTCATTTTTTTTTCTTTATTCACACTTGTGTATATATATATATATATATATTTTTTTTTTTTTTTTTTTATATATTTTTCTTCATACTAAGGACTTTAGACAAGAGCATTTCAAGGTCTCCTCTACTATTCCAAGTTTCAAGGTGCGTGTTTGTGCAAATTGTAGGGTATATATTTTCAGAATCTAGACTTAAGCTAGAAATTATTTTTCAAACTTATACTTCAATAAAAATATTAATACTTTTCCTTTGTTTCGACTTAGCCTAAAAAGTTAACTCAAAATTTGCCTATTTCTAAATAAACTACAAAGACATATACTTTCTACCGCTAAACTTTAAGGAAGGTTATCTTTAGGGTTTTTAATTTACTACGTCTAAGATCTAGTTGTTCCTAGATAGTTAACCTATCTGTCAAACTCTAGTCAAATAAGCCAAAATTGAATATATTAATTTTTATAATTTTTGAAAATTTTCAATTTTTATGGGTTTTAAAAATAAGTATGCAAATGCAAAAAATATATACAAATGAATGCGAAGGAAGAAGACTTACCGAGCATACCCCCAAACTTAAACTTGACAGTGTCCTCACTGTCATGCCACACCAAGAGGGTCAAAATGTCGGCACTCCCCTGTTTATTTATTTATAAAAAAAAATTGAATTTTTTATTGTTTTGAATTTTTTTTATTTTTTTATTTTTTATAGAAACAAAAAATATATATACATATATACAACAAGGTCCTCCCCAAACTAAACAAGGCCTTACATAAGCCAAAGGTGAGCACCAACCATTCAAAAATCTTATCGTGGTAATGGTAGGGTTGGTGAAAGAATGGGGTGGAAAGAAAAGAAATGAGAAGCACACGAGACCGAATGGGAAGAAGAGTGGAATATGGTCTCGGCGGAGGAGAAGAATGGCGGAAAAGAGAAAGAAGTGGAGTACGATCTTGAGGGTGTAACTCGAGTGAGTAAATTAGCGCAATTTGTGATAACCGATGTGTTAAAAGCAATTGTGCTAATCTATCAACTCATCGAGAAATGGGGTCAAATCCCTCAAGATTCGCAAGAAAGTATGGGTACGTCGAACTTGGTATTGGAGATGAAGGCGTAACAGTCTCTTGCACGGTTGGAACGATAGGACAGCCGAAAGGGAGTGAATACGGAATAGGCTCATTCTCACCGTAGTAAACTGTCTCGAACTGGAAAGATTCCATCAATGATTCGAAACGACTGTAAGCAACCGAGTCTGATGGATCAACTAACTCATCTGAAAATTCAAAAGACTCAAACTCGGGAGGTGAGTCTGCAACATCGTCCGAAAAAGTGAAACACTCGTAAGTGTTATCGGTTGGGAGAACTGTGTCAAATTCAAAGGGAAATTTTTCAAGCTCACAGTCTTCAAGCGTGATCTTTTGCGTGGTCGGAACGATGGAAAGGAGGGAGGGTGATATAACAGTTAAAGGTTCAGGAGGATGAATTGGAAAATCCGACACATCAAACAAAAATGGTTCAACCTCAATATTATCCTCAATACCCTCCTCAATACTATCCTCATAATTCTCCTCAATATTTAGCTCATCCATGCTATTATCATCAAAATCAAGACGCATATGAAGTTCGGGAGAAACAATTAATGACTCGGGATGATGAATTGGACATAAAATTTCAATCAAATCGACAGGTTCATCATCTAAAATATTCCTGGCGTCTATATCCTTAATCAAGTGAAAATCAATTTTTTCTGACACCTCATCAAAAGCATGGATATTTATCGATTTAGGTTCTATAGTGGAGGTGTAAAGATCGAAAGAATTAAGTGTGGTTTCACTCGAAAGGGGTTCTTCACAATCTGGAAAATCAAGCACTACAAAGTCACACAACTCGTTTTTATTTTCAACAAGTGAACTATTTGGGACAATCGATGGAAAACCGGAGTTGTGGGTTTCAATTGGGTAAGGGTAGGTTTTATTTGGAAATGTATAGAACTCACTCGTTCCTCTCAAATTCTCACTCTGTCCAACCGCCTCCTCATACGTTGAAAAATTTGAAACTAGTGGAAAACTAGCTACCGGTTCACTAGGTTGTATAAAGGCGGCTACGGACGCATCCACATTCCTAATCATTTTGTTTGTTGCTAAGATATAAGCCTCCAACGACTCTTCCAAACTAGACTTGGGTGGTAAGGGGGTTTCGGTAAAATATTCGAAATTGTTTGGATATGTGAAACTCCCAAAAGGCTGTGTAGAAACAGTGTCTAGTGACGGTGGTAAAGTCGGGTAGGACTGGTAGGAAGTGGGTGGTTGGACAGGGGTAGGGTCAACATGTGGATAAAAAGGTGAATAGTCTTGTGGATCCCTAGAACTAGATGAGTGGAGAGGGGTGAAAGATCGGCTACGAGATTGAGCAATATGCTCAGCAATGGACATCGGTTTAGGAGTTACAGCAGGACTTGAAAAAGTGGTATCAACATATGAAGGTGGTAAATGTTGACTTGGTTGACACAAAGTGGGTTGCAAAGTCAAACTGTTTCTCCTAGACGCTTCTATTTGATCTTTCAAAGAAATTTTAGGCACGGAGGGATCTTCTTTAAAACGACCGAAACAATTGACGTACGAAGCAAAGTTAGGTTCGGGATACCAAAGTTCGGAAAGTGATTTATGATGTGGGGTAACCCATGATAGAAGAAAGGGGAAAGAAAGAAGGTTGGGTGGTGCAAGGATTTCTTAGCGGCAAAAATTTGCAAGTTGTTAAAAAAATTTCCTTTTTCCTTTTTCTCTTTATTTGGAAATTTTGCAAAAATATTTTTTTTTTGAAAAGAGACTTTGACACAAATGCGATCAACCACAAATGCACAATCATGCCTAGATCTAGGGTCACTTAGGTCAGCTAGACAGCTCCTAACTGTTCCAAAGGGCTAGAAATAGGACCTCAAACCGCCTCTTCACCGCCAATTGCGGCCAGGTAAGTGCCAGGTAAGTGGGAGGCTCCCCGCTACAAGTAGCGGTCCTAATTAAGTAACCACTTGCCTTAGACACACTTGCCTAGACACCGCAAAGTCAGGTTAGGATAAACGGTTGATGCCTATAACCAGTCCTCTGTCCTATTGAGCTCGAAGTCCTTAGGGCTGAGTCTAGTATTTTTTAATTAAGAATGGTCAATGCAAATGCCTTATGTGATTTCTGGGGTCCTGGGAAGAGATGAAATCCCCACCCAATCTGAATTGGTCAAAAGCCCCTTAAAATCTGATTAAAGATATGCAAAACAGTAAATCACTTGCAATCAAATCTTTTTTATTTTATGCACGGCGCAAAGAATCCTGCACAAGATTTGTTATTTGGAAAGAGAAAGATTTTTTTAAGCGCAAAGAATCCTGCAGGAGATTTTTCAGAAGATATATCGGAGATTTGCAGAGGAGGAGAGAGAAAACTCACAGAGATTTGCAGTGGCGGAACTGTTTTTTTTCTTTCCTGGTGATGTCACCAGGGCGCGGCGGTTCCGCGGCCGGAATGGGGGTTGCTCGGCGGTTCCGCGGTCAGAAGGCGCTATTGCCGCGGTTCCGCGGCAGATTTTTTTTTTACACGTCACCAGATCGCCGCGGTTCTTCTTGTTGACTCAGTCCTCCAAATTTCTTCTGTTGTCTGTTGTGATATTTCTCTGTTTGTTCGGATTTGATATTTGCTGTTTTGATCTCTGGAGATTTCCAGATCCGAACTTGATTGTAGATCCTGCAAAATTCAAACAAAGATACCCTTCACAAAATAACAAAATGATAAATTTTTATATTTTTTGTGATTTTTCAGTTTTTATTGTTTTTTTAATTTAATATTAACCCGAAATTGCAAAAAGAAAATAACACGCCATCCCCGGCAACGACGCCATTTGATTGTCTCAAAAACTATCTATTACCGCAATCAAGAACGGCGTCGCTTTGCAGTTAGCCGGTGAGTACGGGTCGGTCTACAGGGATGTTGTGAATTTCCTAATCGCTCTTATGAGTTAATTCCAAGCGGTGTGAATGGATTAATTAAATCTAAAAACTAAATTAATTTAGAGCAATTGAATTAAAGATCTAACTATCTAACTAGGGCAAGGAATTAAATTTAATCTAGGGCAGAGAATGAAAAATTACCTAGGGAAAGAATTGAAATTACCTACTTACTTTACAGATGGCTCTCTCCAAATATCAACGCAAGACTTGTCAGATCTGAATTTCTGAAATGAAAAGAGGCATCGATGCTCTCCAAAAGAAATCTAAATTTTATTGATAAAGAGAGGCATAGGGAGGCATAGCCTTTACAATGATTTAGAGTTCCTATTTATAGAGGATAGGAAACCCTAGGTTACAATTGATTCGCACGTCTACATTTACCAAAATATCCTTAGGGAGACCTAGTCAAAGTAGACTCCAAGTTTTGGTAAAATTTTATATCTCTGTCTCTTTAAAAGGAAGTATTGGGCCTTGAAATTTCCTTTGTTGGCTCTTCTGTCTTTGGGTTTCCTTATTATTTGGTTCTTTTATTAAAATAGCTTCTATGTTTCTTCCAGATCTCCAGTGAATAATTGCGGTGGACTTTTAACCGTTCGCTTTGTAATCTTGGACCTTGCATTGCCTTGTACTTTGTGAATTTTATCTTTGATGTAGGCTTGATTAAGAGTCTTCTGTTTGTTGGTCAAAGTCCACTTTTGCATCGTCCTTTCATCGTTTTCACTGTTTTCTGTCCAAGAACCTGTAACCTGTAATATGTAGCAGACATGCGTCAAAAGCACCTGTTTATTTATAAAACGAATAAGGATGGGGAATATAATAATGCAATATTATGGTGTGAACAACCCCTAGACTCGATATGCGATACTCTTAGACGAACAGACCGGACTGTACGGATATTGTCACTGTCCGGCTCAGTAGGGGTTTGGATGAGTTTGCTCGTCGGCCTTCCTTTCGCTCAATACCTGGGTAGCCATTACGTACAGCTAGTACCGCTGACGTGCTTATGGGTAAACCCACTGCCAGCATATTGACGAGTCTTTAGAGTACCACACAGAGAGTTTTCATGGTTCAGGCGATATGGTGTAGATGACGTATGTTGGTACATACAGGTGTCCGATTAAATATGTGTACAGGCTGCATATACTTTAATCGGACGGTTGATAATACTAGCGGCTTAGGATTAAGCCGGATTATTAAATCAGGTTTTGATTTAATAATTTATATATATGTATTCTAGTATTATTGTTCACTATTCATTTTTTCTCTTGGCTATTCGTATTTTTGTACGAATACGCGTATATGAATTTCGATACCTATACCGGGAAGTATCCATATTTATACGGAATAGCTTCTAGAAGATGGCCACCTCATTATTGATTTTCTTTTTAGAAAATCAATTATGGAAATGAGGTGGATGGTGAATTGGCATGAGCATGAGCTTGGCATGTAGAGAGGCATGGCATACATTTGTTTATTGTAAAATGAGGAGATATTTTCATGGTTGAAAATTATTGTAGCCATGATTCTTTGCATGCCATGCTAGCTCTTTCTTCACTTGATCATTCACTTGGTTTTCTTCACTTGCTTATTTCTCACTTGGAGAAAACACTTAGCCATTTTTCCATGGTTGCTCATGCCACATGTTTCCTCACCTCCTCTTCATCTTCTATGGTTGCTCCTTTGAGCATGTGTGATGAGAGAAAAACAATAGTGAGATAATCCTACACCTCCACTCTCCATTGCTAGCAATCTTGGAGCGTCGGTTGGTCCGCTAGGCGAACCTGAAGCTTGCGCCATTTCCCTCAGGTGGATCATCGTAGATGGAGGAAGACTGGCAACCAAATTCGATCCACGTCCATTAGGAGCTTGGGTTGATGGTTGAAGACCGAAGGACACGGATCAACTCGGTATAACCATTCCTAACTCTTTATATTGCTTACTAGTTTAGGGTAGATGCGGGCTTTGGGTTGTGGTAGCGTCAGTTTAGAAAATTTTTGTTCCACATTTGGCCACGGTTTGATGGCCGGGGCGCTGCCGTAACCCAACATGGTATTAGAGCCAACCCGTAAACCCCTTACTAGCAGTTTTAGACAATGTTAAAGTATCAAAATCGAAACAACCCCAAAACAGTGCATTGCACATTCCAGTTTCTGTCAATTTTTAAAGTCTTCAAATATTGTTTTAAGCAACAGCAGAAGGCTATTTAGGTGACAACTAGAACACCCTACAAAAAAGAGCCCCATCCGCTATATTTGACCTGACGAGATTTGCGAAAAAACGGGTGAGGCCGTTTTTTTAGTGGAGTTTGGACTTGAAATTTTTTGTGTTTTCTAGTCTCTGGAATATTGGTGCAGTAGTATTGCTTGTTGCGCCACAGCAGCGCCCCGGCCGTCTATCTGAGGCCAAAATGCGGAATCAAAATTTTTCCTTACTTGGAAACTGGCGCTACCGCGGACAATATACCCGGATCGAAACCATTAACCTATACTAGCTAACTAGAGATGGGGTGAGAGATATACCGAGTGATCCGAGTCCTCCGGTCTTCTCGTCGTCCTCCCGATCTCTCGCGGAAACTCCGGTCGTCGCCTCTTCGCCGGAAGGGCACCACATCGTCTGTATCTTTTACGGGCTCCCACCTCAATACCGAGGCAACTCGGGCATGAAGCTGGCAAGTCGACATGCCCAAGATGTGCTATAGAATGTAGTGTAGAGTGCATGTCTCACTTTGGGGTATTGTTGCCTTTGAAGATGATGGAGGAATCAAGATAAGAAAAATGGTGCTTGCATTTTTCTAGCATGAAAATGAGATCAAGAATGAATGCCACACTCAAATGAAACACTCTCATTTCACCCCCTCAAAATTGTGGCCGGCCATCATGAATTGAGAATGGTGGAGGGATCAAACATTATCAAAGAGGGAGGTGAGTGTAGTAGAAAGCAAGGGTGACCACAACCAAAAACATCATCATAACAAATGAACATCAAACCCATACCCTTTCTAATCTCATTTAATGCAAGTGATGGAGGGAATCAAAGATGCTATCATAATCTCTCATCTCACAAATAAACCCTCCACAAAATGTTATTTGCAAACTTGCAAATAACCCCCTCCATCGGAAAAGTCCGGCCGGGAAAGAACAAAGGAAAACCGGCCGGAACGGAATGCAAACTGGCAACTCCAGAAAACTGGTCCCGTAATAAATTACAGGAAAAACCCCGATACTGTGCATACACACCCTCATCTGTATTCCGTCCGGATACAAATGCAAAGAGACAAAATCTACACTGTACTATACTAGGATCCGGCTTAAACCAAAGCCGGCTAGTAATATCCGTCCGATCCTGATCCGTGCAATACCGCACGTATCTGATCGAACCCTGCCATATATCCATACGGCAATTAGTACAAACCGTCCGATCCTGATGCGTGCAATATCGCACGTATCTGATCGAACCCTGCCATATCTCCATACGGCCTCTACAGCGTTTCGCCCGAAAGCTTGAGTAACTGAAAGTGTGGTGGACTCTAAAGACCCGTCAATACTATGTCTGTTGATTTAACCACTAGCACGTCAGAGGTATAAGCCAATACGTAACGGGCCACCAGCTATTGACCAAAAGGGACGTCGATGAGCGAACTCATCCTGATACCCTACTGAGCCTGTCAGTGACAATATCCGTACAGTCCGGTCCGTTCGTCTATGAGCATCGCATGTCGGGCCTAGGGGGTTGGTAAAAGTCAGACCCCCAAAAGCGGTACAAGTCGTGTCGGAGTGTAGCCCAGAACGCCCTGAGATACTACTGGAATACCTACCAGTAAATCTCCTGCCTCGGCCGAGGGCTTTGCGTAATGGCTCTCCTAGACACAGCGCGACCTCACCCCCAATACCGGGAGAGACGAACCCCTGAAGATCCGCTCACTGCCTCCATGTGGCTCGGGACTGTACCCAACTAAAACCTGTTTGCACGACTCCTTTGAGCCGTGGTAGGGTAGTAATCAAAGTACAGTGGGAACTCACACGAGACAAATGACGATCCCCAGGTCAATGAACTAACCTGTACACATGTCACCAGGGAACTGCCATCTGACGTCAGGTATAAGACCAACTAGCATGTTCCCGGCGAGTCCTGTTCGGTGTACTCATAACCCAATGAGCACCTATATACATCTTAGGTGAACCAACTGACACCAGTGGCTTATGAGACCGGCCACCGCCCCTCGTCGGGGTCTCGACTGTATACACTAGTCTACTAATGGAGTATCGATGCCCTGTCTCGAAACTCCCACGACTAGGGACCTTTTAAGGATGTGCTTATAGACCCCAGCTCCCACGTATATGATCGCCATCATACTGCTGGTCGTCAAGCAAGAATCCTAGGGGCTCTATCAACGTGTAATAGCGACCTGTCAGGTCACCTAAAGCAGTACACGATGATAAAGATAAACCAGATAGCATACTATCATCTTGAGTAAGACTGTCCTACCGGGATAGGTCCTCCCTCAATCATTGCAATCACGTGCCTGTGATCCAATAATTGACTCCGAGGGCACTATCTCCAACAATCTCCCACTTGCACTCAAGGCTAATTATTGCGATGTCGCATACTCACAGCCCGTGTGATACCGAACACCCAACTCCTCTACTAGTCAGTCTCACAAAGCTCGTTTGCGAAACTATTGCGTTCGAGGAATAGCCTCAGTGAGTGGATCCGCCTAGATGTTTCTTTCTATGTCTCTCTCTATATCTCAAGTTCGCAGAGAAAGCCATTTCCCAAAATGAGCAATACCTGTCTTAGAGTATGTCTGGATATCTGATGTGACCTAGCTCATAAATGAACTCCAAATCCAAACTTCTTAGACTGTATCGATAACTGAACTTAATCAGTACCCAGCGCCATGCCTCCCTCAGTATCTGCCTGGATCACCTGTCCAGAATACTGTCCCTCGTCAGAGGGAGAACTATAACTCTGACAACCTCCTTGTCGTCCATGTCACCTTGGAAGCCTGGAGTGATAACCGTCTCCTAAAGGAGGCAGCCGTTATCATATCCCTAGAACATTCACTTATGTTCTAAAACTGCTTCCGACTGTTCCTCCAGGATTGGATCAATATCAACTTATTGCATCTAGTGCAAGAACAACATCTGGTGTGGTACTTGACATCTCATGATTGACTCAATTGCCTAAGCAAGTGATCTGCCAATCATGCACATCCCTCTCTACTTTAGTCTATAAGACACCTTTAGAGAGGGTGACTCCATTACCTGCAGGTACACTACCATGCCAGGAGTCGTCCATTCTAAATACTCATAGAATGCTGTCAAGGTACCCAGATTAGGAAACCACCCAAATCTAGATCTAAAACCATAAATCTAGTAACCAGAATGTCTGATATAATATCCAAGTCCTGTGTGGAGAAACCACTGTGTGACAACCAAAGTATAACCGATCGTAGTATAGGAGTTTCCTTTCCTACTCTGTGTGTGTCATCCAAAACAAGGACATCACACCCTACTACCTTCTCAACAGATCCATCCCCTATTCTGATGAAGTCAAACCTATGACTGTCACATCAGAAATAGATGATCTATCTCCGCTATATCTGCTTAAGTCTATAAACAGACATAAGCCTCTTGCCTACTGTGCTTCCGTTGCTTCCACTGACTACGACAACCCTCTGGCAGAGTCATATAGACGTGCACTTCTAAAGCTAGTTTAGAACGACGCTATACTCATCCTCCTGCCGGGTCTCGCAGCCTGGAACAACAACAATGGCAAGTGTGGGTAAACAAGAACTTCCCTGTCACCGTCCTTGAGGCTACCGGAGTACCTCTCGGGTGCCTGAAGTTACCCACCTTATCTGCGGAGTGGCCAATGGAATGTCAAATCAGATTGAATCTTTAGGTTCCTTATCAAATCTTCAGTAATCGTTTGTGGTTCTGGAATCGCTTCCAGTTCTACCATACTCCCACTACTGTTTTCTGAAAAATAACCATTTCCTTTTTTAAAATATGGCGAGTTAAGAACAATATCACTATTGATCTTCCAGATGGTAGAAAGTCAACCCTCGTCATAGCCTGGGTCAACCCACAAACAGCCATTACAGAAACGCGCCTTGAGTTGTCCAGTGTCTGGTTTTAATCATAAGCCGGACAACTCCCCGTACCTTAACATCGTTAAGATATGAACTGTTCTATATCCAATATAGAACCAGAGGCACTGATTTAAATGAACCAGATTCAAATCATGCAGCTATCTCCAGTGCATGTCAACTAAATGGAAGGAGGCCGATCAGCGTTACTCAACTTAGGAATGCTTCCAATTATGAGTAACCTGAAAGAGAAGCAATTTCTCTTTATCATTACTATCAACTGAATACCATACACAAGTATCTACATCTACTTTGAAGAATCCCGATACTTGCTACACCTGGTACTCTACTCTATTCAAATACCTATAACTCCTCAAAAACTTAGACCCTGTGTTTCTACGAAACATATGTCTAAGAACTAGAGAAGTTAAAAGTAAACAGAATATAGTATGAGGACCAACCCCTCTGTCCCAATGGACACTGGACAACATACAATACTCTGTATAAGTCCGCTGAGTCTAACAACTCTTTCACTGTGCGTCGTAGGTTGAAAACTGTACTTATGGTTAAGAAGAATTACACCGCTGTTTGATGCTCCTTACCTAACCATCCACTGATATAGGTAAATGTCATCGACATAATATCAAAAAGGTATATCTCACTCTATGAAAATAGACGTACAGATATATCAATTTGAAATTGGTGCACAACAGCGGATATTCAAAACCATATATTTGCCGACCGGCAAACAACCCAGGTGGCTTCCTCAAATATCACCAATTACAACGAATCCCGATATAATGAGGATGGTCACCTAATTCCCAATAACTTACTCCCACTCATCATCTGTAAAACCAACAGATGTGAGAATCATACTTGGTAAATACATACCCTGGAGTAAGTATCTTATCGGGAAATCAGTTTTCTTTTAACATTACACAGTGAAACTGAAACATTGAAATGTTTCGGTGGGGTATCCTGGTATTCCTAGTAATGCCTCTACCATTATCCAGATTCACAACTATAACCGTATAATTCTTTGCCACCTCTCCAAATCCCTTTATATGTCTTTAGTCATTACCTTCTGCACACCCCTTAGGCCAAATGGTTTTCTTCCTTCCCTACCGTTCGGCACCAGCCTATGGTTTGGAAGAAGACTATCCAATAAGCATAATGGGTGTACTGTCCTAATCCTAGGAGCACTCGCAATGCGAGAGAAGGTGAAGAGAAAAGACAACTGAATAAACCTTATTCCTATTTCTCCTGGACCAGAATCCATCCCCGAACTGGAACAAGTTCCTTTCGAGTTCGTATATAACCATACGATGGAGTATCCAAAAACTTGGGATCTTCGTAGTGATACGGAGTGTCCTGGAGAAATACAAAGGTGATTTAGGGTTGGCGAAGAAATACTCGGTTTGGTCGTGGATAGCAGTCGCAATTTACTTTGCCCTCTTACTAATCCCTTTCTTTGTCTTAACTTAATACCTTCTGCACACCATCGTTATGCTAATTGGTTTTCTTCATACCCTACCGTTCGGCACCAGCCTAAGGTTTGGAAGAAGACTATCCAATTTGCATAATAGGTGTACTATCTCCTAAACCAAGGAGTACTCGCAGTGAGAGAAGGTGAAAAGAAAAGACAACTGAATAATCCTATTCGTTTTCTCCAGAACCAGAAACCATCCTCGAAGTCCTTCGAGTTCGTATATAACCATACGATGGTTTTTTCCAATGGAAGTGGACGTTCGTAGTAATACGGGGTGTCCTGGAGAAAAGGGTAAAAGTAGGAGTGGCAATGAGGTTTGCAACTCTGACAATCCAAAAGCCAGTGTTAAGAAGGTTCGGTCAACTTGGTCACTGAGTCATAGTCTAGGGTCGGGTCAATGGTCGCTGCCAAAGAGAGAGAGAGAAAAGAAACACTCAGCGTGCACTCTAACCTAAATCAGAATGGTTACCAATTTATCTAATCTGGAAACCTCCCACTGTAACGTCAAATTCTCCTCCAAACCTGAAAGAAGAATTAGTCGGGATCACCTGAGGAGTAAACTAACTCATCAGTGGGAATCGGGATCCAACTATCATCGCATGATAACTTGACGGAATCCACTCAAGTTACCACACTCCAGAAGGTATGCGTATGCCTGGCAAGTTTCAGTTCTTTTGAAACTCCCGATGTGATTTTTACCCCTAGGACCCAAGTGACCTTGACGAATAATCAACAAATCAAAAGGTCCTAGTCAAGTTCAACCCGTCATTATCTTGATTGCGTTAAACCCACCCGCACGACCCTTGACGAATAATCAACAAAGTCGTACGACTGTCCTAACCAATCCATATATCCATACGACAGAAAGCATTACAGAGCTACCGCACACTACGCCTCGGCGAATAGCAACGACAAACGTAGCGCGAATACTAAGCAATACTAATCTGAAATGACGGAGGGCTACGGCAGGTTTTTGGCGAAAAACCTTTGACGTAATGAACTTGATATCGTTGAAGGAACCGGATAACTTTTTATAAAAATATAGTGACGAAAACCTTTACTAAAGAGGTCACTCCCGGTGAAGGGATCTCGACTCTTTCCCCGTAGAATGAGGTGCAGGATATTCCAACTGAATACCACGATGCAAAGCAAAAGTAATCGGCTATAGTGAAGTTAATGCCCTGACGCAAACTTCTGTCCAAGGGGTCACTCCCGGTGAAGGGATCTCGGCCCTTGCCTCGTCGACTGAGGAGCAGGATATTCCATATGAATACCACGATGCAAAACAAAAGTGAACGTCTTAGCAATAACAGCTTTTTGAAAAGTGTTCCAACAACATCAGAATAGGTTTGTTTATCTTGTATTGATCCGAATCAACGCAGTCCCATCAATTGATCACACCACAAAGAACGAAAATATACTGATGTACGTATATGCCATCCGCATTCGCCACTGGGTCCCGTCATCACCCGTTAGGTTAGCTAACTAACGGCAGAGCGGGGACTGGACTAGCGCGGATGAAAAACATATACAACATCTACTAATATATATACCAATATATTATATTCACTCAAAGCGTGATAAAATGCAACATCACAGAAATATACAGCATCACAGAATAATACAGATATCTGGAAGCCCCGGGTTTCACAGAGCCGCTGCTGAAACCCGACGTTCCCCTGGTCGTGTGGATAGCCTGTGCAATGAAAAACTTAGACCCCTACGGGCGCGGCAAGTCACCCGCCAAAACCTGAAGCGAGGCAGCCCCCTTCAGCACCGTGAATGGACCACCCAGCACTTAACGGAATCTGGTAACTTGGGCACCCCTCCTGGGTCAACCTGTACCCCCTATGAGTGCGGCGAATAGCCCGCCAATTCCAGACTGAAGCCCCCTCCGTCTCAATGCTCTGAGATGCGGGCCCGTTGCCCTGTAGAACCCGGCTATCCGTGCACCCCTCCGCGGGGTAACCCTAGTACAGAAAGTAAAATATACATACAACGGGTACATCGACCGCAACCAGGTCGTGCCCCCAAAAGAATAATACAAACAGGCAGTGACGGCAGTCCACATGTCGGACGCTCGCCCCGCAACAACAAATGTACATAATACAACAGAAACTGTACTAGCATTGCATCCAGGCTATCCCCCACGACCGATCCGCAACCTCACAGCATAAACAAAGAACATCAACGTGAAAATCACGTTCGCAAATCCGTCTAACCGGGCTATAGCAGTTAGACATGATTTACCGATCAAGTGATATTCACGGTCGCAGATATAATGTAAATACTGTGAAATAATGTGTTTAAAATATCCAATCGATCAAAAATTAACAAGTGGGCCCCCAAGTAATACTGTAGCACTCACAGAAAATCTGGGCCCAATATTAATATTCCAAAACCCCAAAAATTAGCCCAGAAGCCCACTGGAAAAATATGCTACAGTAAAGACACCAATGCGCGGCGGAAACGCGGCCCAAGGAGGGGTTTGGCCGCGGTTCCGCGCTTGGGTGATCGACTGACTGTGTCGAATTTTTCCAGTAGTCTTAGAACTCCCTGCACATCATTCTGAGACAACCTGAAAAATTTTTAGAGCCAGAAAAAAATCGACAGAAAACTGATGTGAGAAAAAATGTAGGTTTTGGAATTTTGGTCGATCGGAAATGCAAAACACATCAAACGAAGCTAGACAAGGTTAATGGCGTGGCTCTGATACCATGTTGCGCCACGGCAGCGCCCCGGCCGTCTATCCGAGGCCAAAATGCGGAATCAAAATTTTTCCTTACTTGGAAACTGGCGCTACCGCGGACAATATACCCGGATCGAAACCATTAACCTATACTAGCTAACTAGAGATGGGGTGAGAGATATACCGAGTGATCCGAGTCCTCCGGTCTTCTCGTCGTCCTCCCGATCTCTCGCGGAAACTCCGGTCGTCGCCTCTTCGCCGGAAGGGCACCACATCGTCTGTATCTTTTACGGGCTCCCACCTCAATACCGAGGCAACTCGGGCATGAAGCTGGCAAGTCGACATGCCCAAGATGTGCTATAGAATGTAGTGTAGAGTGCATGTCTCACTTTGGGGTATTGTTGCCTTTGAAGATGATGGAGGAATCAAGATAAGAAAAATGGTGCTTGCATTTTTCTAGCATGAAAATGAGATCAAGAATGAATGCCACACTCAAATGAAACACTCTCATTTCACCCCCTCAAAATTGTGGCCGGCCATCATGAATTGAGAATGGTGGAGGGATCAAACATTATCAAAGAGGGAGGTGAGTGTAGTAGAAAGCAAGGGTGACCACAACCAAAAACATCATCATAACAAATGAACATCAAACCCATACCCTTTCTAATCTCATTTAATGCAAGTGATGGAGGGAATCAAAGATGCTATCATAATCTCTCATCTCACAAATAAACCCTCCACAAAATGTTATTTGCAAACTTGCAAATAACCCCCTCCATCGGAAAAGTCCGGCCGGGAAAGAACAAAGGAAAACCGGCCGGAACGGAATGCAAACTGGAAACTCCAGAAAACTGGTCCCGTAATAAATTACAGGAAAAACCCCGATACTGTGCATACACACCCGCATCTGTATTCCGTCCGGATACAAATGCAAAGAGACAAAATCTACACTGTACTATACTAGGATCCGGCTTAAACCAAAGCCGGCTAGTAATATCCGTCCGATCCTGATCCGTGCAATACCGCACGTATCTGATCGAACCCTGCCATATATCCATACGGCAATTAGTACAAACCGTCCGATCCTGATGCGTGCAATACCGCACGTATCTGATCGGACCCTGCCATATCTCCATACGGCCTCTACAGCGTTTCGCCCGAAAGCTTGAGTAACTGAAAGTGTGGTGGACTCTAAAGACCCGTCAATACTATGTCTGTTGATTTAACCACTAGCACGTCAGAGGTATAAGCCAATACGTAACGGGCCACCAGCTATTGACCAAAAGGGACGTCGATGAGCGAACTCATCCTGATACCCTACTGAGCCTGTCAGTGACAATATCCGTACAGTCCGGTCCGTTCGTCTATGAGCATCGCATGTCGGGCCTAGGGGGTTGGTAAAAGTCAGACCCCCAAAAGCGGTACAAGTCGTGTCGGAGTGTAGCCCAGAACGCCCTGAGATACTACTGGAATACCTACCAGTAAATCTCCTGTCTCGGCCGAGGGCTTTGCGTAATGGCTCTCCTAGACACAGCGCGACCTCACCCCCAATACCGGGAGAGACGAACCCCTGAAGATCCGCTCACTGCCTCCATGTGGCTCGGGACTGTACCCAACTAAAACCTGTTTGCATGACTCCTTTGAGCCGTGGTAGGGTAGTAATCAAAGTACAGTGGGAACTCACACGAGACAAATAACGATCCCCAGGTCAATGAACTAACCTGTACACATGTCACCAGGGAACTGCCATCTGACGTCAGGTATAAGACCAACTAGCATGTTCCCGGCGAGTCCTGTCCGGTGTACTCATAACCCAATGAGCACCTGTATACATCTTAGGTGAACCAACTGACACCAGTGGCTTATGAGACCGGCCACCGCCCCTCGTCGGGGTCTCGACTGTATACACTAGTCTACTAATGGAGTATCGATGCCCTGTCTCGAAACTCCCACGACTAGGGACCTTTTAAGGATGTGCTTATAGACCCCAGCTCCCACGTATATGATCGCCATCATACTGCTGGTCGTCAAGCAAGAATCCTAGGGGCTCTATCAACGTGTAATAGCGACCTGTCAGGTCACCTAAAGCAGTACACGATGATAAAGATAAACCAGATAGCATACTATCATCTTGAGTAAGACTGTCCTACCGGGATAGGTCCTCCCTCAATCATTGCAATCACATGCCTGTGATCCAATAATTGACTCTGAGGGCACTATCTCCAACATTACTTGTTTTGCCTAGTTTAGATATGTTGTTATCTGTTGTTCAGGGGAAATTCAGGGTGTTTCGAAGTCGATAATTTAACACTGTTTAAATGTTCATAGTACATGCATTACTATCTGTGACCGTGAATGTCATTCGAGCGGTATAACTCATCTAATTGCTATATGTTCTTTTAGACGAGTTTGCGAACGTGACATTCACGTTGATGTTTTGTGTTGTGCTGTGTTGTGGTTGGATTGTCGTGGTGGATAGCTTGGGTGCAATGTTAGTACTGTTTAGTTTCATTTGTACATTTGATATTGCGGGGCCAGCGTCCGATATGTGGACTGCCGTCTCTGCCAGTTTGTATATTATTTGTTTGGGGCACGACCGGGTTGAGGTCGATATCACCCTTGTACATATTATTTTCTTTTCTGTACTAGGATTACCCCGCGGTGGAATGCACGAATAGCCGGGTTTTAGAAGGCAACGGTTCCGAATCTTATGGCGTTGAGACGGAGGGGACCTTACTCTAGAATTGGCGGGCTATTCGCCGTATTCGTAGGGGGTATAGGTTGACCCACGGAGGGGTGCCCAAGTTACCGGATTCTGTGAAGTGTTGGGTGGCTCATTCACGTTGTTGATTGGGGTTGCCTTGCTTCAGGGATTGGCGGGTAACTTGACGCACTCGTATGGGACTAGGTTTTCATTGCACAGACTATCCACATGACAGAGAATGTCGGGTCTCATTTGCGGCTCAAGTGAAATTCGGGGCTCCAGGATTATCCACCACTCTGTGTTGCATGGCTGAGATTCTGTGATGCTGCTTTATATCATGCCTGGGACGATTGTTATATATGTTTATATATATACTAGTAGATGTTGTATATGTTTTGCACCCGTGCTAGTACAGTCCCCGCTCTGTCGTTAGTTAAGTAACCTAACGAGTGATGACGGGACACAGTAGCGAATGCGGATGGCATATACGTACATCATATTTTCGTTATTTTCTGGTGTGATTAATTGATGGGACTATGTTGATTTTGATCAATGCAAGGATAAAACAAACCTATATATGATGTTGTTGGATCCAAGTTAAAAAAAACTGACATTACAGACGTTCTCTTTTGCTTTGCATAGTAGTATTCGATTGGGAATATCCTGCACCTCATTCGACGAGGCAAGGGCCGAGATCCCTTCATCGGGAATGACCCCTTGGGCAGAAGTTTGCATCAACGTAATAACTTTACTATAGTCGATTCTTTTGCTTTGCATCGTGGTATTCAGTTTGGAATATCCTGCACCTCATTCGATGAGGAAAGAGCCGAGATCCCTTCACCGGGAGTGACCTCTTTAGCAAAAGTTTTCGCCACTATATATTTGTAAAACTACTTGGATTCTTTCAACAAGATCAAGTTCATTACATTAAAGGTTTTTTGCCAAAAACCATCCGTAGCCCTCCGTCATTTCAGATTAGTATTGCTTAGTATTCGTGCTATGTATGTCGTGCATTGCCGAGGCGTAGTGTTCGGTAGCTCTGTAATGCTTTTCTGTCGTATGGATATGTGGATTAGTTAGGATAGTCGTACGGTTATGTTGGCATTGTCAAGGACTCGTACGGGCGGGTTACGCAATCAAGATAATGACGGGTTGAACTTGACTAGGACTCTTTGATATGTTGGCATTGTCAAGGTCACTTGGGTCCTAGGGGTAAAAAATCACATCGGGAGTTTCAAACATACAGAAAACTTGCCAGGCTTGTGCATACCTTCTGGAGTGTGGTAACTTGAGTGGATTCCATTAAGTTATCATGCGATGATAGTTGGATCCCGATTCCCACTGATGAGTAGGATTACTCCTCGGGGGATTTTAGATGATCCCGACTAATTCTCCTTTTGGTTTGGAAGAGAATTCGAGGAAACAGTTTGAGCCATCCTGATTAGATAAAGTGATTAACCATTCTGATCTAGATTAGAGTGCACGCTGAGTGTTTCTTTTCTCCCTCTCTTTGGCAGCGACTATGACCCGCCCTAAACTAAAACTCATGAACCCAGTTAACCGGACCTTCTTAAAACACTTTGGCTTTTGGAATGTCACGGTGCCGCATATATCATTGCCACCTCTATATCACCTTTGCGTTTCTCCAGAACACCCCGTATCACTACAAAGATCCGCACTTATTGGATAATCCATCGTATAGTTACATACGAACTCGAAGGAACTTGTTCCAGATTCGAGGATGGATTCTGGTTCTGGAGAGATTGAATAGGATTATTCGGTTGTCTTTTCCCTTCACCTTCTCTCAGGTTGTGAGGGCTCCTAGGATTAGGAGGGGATACACCTATTGAGCTTATTGGATAGTCTTCTTCCAAACCATAGGCAGGTGCCGAAAGGCGGGGAAGGAAGAAAACCAATTGGCCTAAGTGTGGTGTACAGAAGCTAAAAAGTAAATACATATAAAGGATTAGAATAACGGCAAAAGGATATTGCGACTGCTATCATTCACGACAAAACTGTGTATACCCCTGCCACTCCCACATCCACTTTGGATTTCTCCAGAACACTTCGTATCACTACGAACGTCCATAATGCTTGGACATGCCATCGTATAGTTACATACGAACTCGAAGGAATTCGTTCCAGATTCGAGGATGGTTTCCGGTTCAGGAGAAATAGAATAGGATTGTTCAGATGTCTTTTCCCATTACCTTCTCTCAGGTTGCGAGGGATCCTGGCATAAGGAGTGTACACCTATTATGCTTATTGGATAGTCTTCTTCCAAACCTTAGGCTGGTGCCGAAGGGAAGGGAAGGAAGAAAACCAATTAGCCTAAAGAAGGTGTACAGAAGGTAATAAGTGAAGACATAATAAAAGGATTGCAGTGATGGTAGGTAAGTATATGGTTACTGTCATAAATCAGGATAGTGGAAGAGGCGTTACTAGGAATACCAGATTACCCTTTAGAAACATTTTCATGTTTCAGATTTACTGTGCAATGTTAATTGAAAACTGTTTTCCCAATAAGAATCTAACTCCAGGGTATGTATTTACCAGATCAGTTTCTCACATCTGTATGTTATTACAGATGGTGAGTGGGAGTAAGATATTGGGAATTGGGTGATTAGATTCTCATTATATTAGAATTTGTTGTAATTGGTGATATTTGAGAAAATCATCTGGGTTTTGCCTGATGGCAAATATTTGGTTTTGAATATCCGTTATTATGCACCAATTTCAAACTGATATATCTGTACGTTTATTTTATAAAGTGAGATATAACCTTTTGAAATTATGTCTATGATATTTACTTATATCAGTTGGTGATTGGGTAAGAAGCATTCAACAGCGGTGTAATTCTTCTTAACCATAGTACAGTTTTCAACCTACGACGCACGGGGTTTGAGTTATTAGACTCAGGGGACTTATACAAAGTATTGTTAGTGTATATGCCCTAGAGGCCATTACTGTATCATACTAGCTTGTATATTACTTAATGGAAGCTTGGGATATTCACAGTTGTATAGACAATCTTGTTCAAAATGGTAGTATGCTACTTGGTTTGTTTCTACTTCAATATGCGCATGTGTTTCTTTTAGCATATCGCTTATACATATTAGTAGAGCCCTTAGGATCTTTGCTTGATTACCAGCGTTGTGATGGCAATCACACTAGTGGGGGCAGGGTAATCTACAAGCACATCCTTATACAGGTCCCTAGTCGTAGGACTATCGAAATAGGGCATCGATACTCCGGAGTAGACTAGCGTATACGCTTCTCATCCTAGCACGGGAGGTGGTCTGTCCTACAGCCATCAGTACGTCATAGTGGAGATAGTATGCGGGTGCTCGTTAGGTTACGAATATACTGGACAAGACTCGTCGGGAACTGTTGGTTGGTATTATACCTATCGTCAGTTATCAGTTCCCAGGTGACATGAGTACAACTTAGTCCGTTGACTTGACACTGTCACTTCGCCTAGAGTGTGTTCCCACTGTACTTTGATTACTACCCTACCACGGCTCAAAGGAGTCGTGCAAACAGATAGTAGTTGGGTGCAGTCCCGAAGCACTTGGAGGCAGTGACGGTTAAACAGGATTCGTCTCTCCCGGTATTGGGGGTTGATATCGCGCTGTGTCTAGGAGAGCCATTACACAAAATCCCTGGCCAGGGCAAGCAAGATAGACTGGTAGGTTTCCAGTGCTATCTCAGGTGTTCTGGGCTACACTCCGACACGACTTGTACCGCTAGTAGGGGACTGACGTTTACCGCCCCTAGGCCCGCCATGCGATGTATCAGACGAACAGACCGGACTGTACGGAGATTGTCACATACATGCTCAGTAGGAGTTCGGATGGGTTTATCTCATCGGCCTTCTTATCGACATCTACCTGGGGATCGTTACGTACAGCTAGTGCCGCTTGCGGTCTGTGGTTAAACCCACTGCCAGCGTAGTGTCGAGTCTTTAGAGTCCCACACAGAGAGTTTCCCTGCACTGAGCGAAACGTGTAGAGGCCGTATGGTTTTACGGCAGGGCTGCGATCACTTACGTACACTTGTATGCGTATGCTGTTCGGGCAGGCAATACTAGTGGTCTTTGGTTTAAGCCGGATCCTAGTATTGCACGGATGGATTTGTTTTGTCTTCTTTGCATTCGCATTCTACGGAATGCGGATGCAGGTGTGTATGCACAGTTTTGAGGAGCGATGAAGGAGGATGGGCCTCATTAGGGTTTTGGCAGATGGTTCGGCCAAAACCGTTATGTGGCAGGCTCATTAGGGTTTTGGCAATTCGTTCGGTCAAAACCATTATGAGCCGCGGACATTACTTACTAATCATTTCAGTGATAATTTTGTGATGGCTAATTGCTTTGACCATTTGACCACCTTGACCACTCTTGACTTTGTTGACCCGTTGACCAAAGTTGACCTTGTCTTTCATGTGAGGTCTACACTCTTCTTTGGTTTTCTTTTTCTTTTTGGATTATGAAAATGGTCATGTCAATGTAGCCATCAACTTTATCATGATAGGATTAGTAATGATGATTTTTAGTATTATTGCAACCATGGTGCCTTTTTTCTTTAGTTGATAATTTCATTATTCTTTTCTCATTCTTTCTCTTGTGAGAAGAAAAGAAAATGAGCTCTCATGGTTGCTAGTTCTCCTTCATCTTCCTCCTCTTGATAAATTCTTTTGATCTCATGTGTTGAGAGAAAAAGAATCCACAAAGACAAACACTTCCATCAACCTCTTCTACACTACCTAGGACTTCAAAACTAGCGATCTTGTTGCCCTAGTTGCCTCGGCTCGAGGTGGAGCTCGGTGTACATCTCTCGGGTGGATCGTCTTCGACTCAAGAAGGCCGCGGAGGTGACCAAGATCCGGATCGACCCTCGGAGCGTGGATGGATGACCCGGACAGCGGAGAGAAGACCCGAAGGACCGTTTTCGTGAGGTATAATTTCTACGGCATAGTAGTTAACGCCTCTAGTTGTTTGCTAGTTTCTAGTTTAGCAAAGATCCGGCTTTTAGTCCATGTTGCCTTTGCGCCAAAAAATTGTTTTTCGCTGTTTCCGCCTCCCCGTAAGAAACGGGGTGAGCAACGTGGATTTACAGTGGTATCAGAGCCTGGCTAAACATAAACTATCAAGTTAGCAAAGTATTTAGAATATCGATCGGAAAAAAAATTCGCAAAACAAGTCCGGAAAATTTAACTTTCTGCCGATTTTTTATACTGTTCAAAAAGTAATTTAACATATATGAAAAATCGGCTCAGGGTTTTCTAAAGACACAGACCAAAAACGGTCCACTGAACCGGTCAAAGCGCCGCAGTTTCGCGGCAAGAACATGCTTCTTGCCGCGGATCCGCGGCCGAGTTGACTCGGCCGTGGACCGAGTTTGGTGCAGTGTGCTTAGTTGGCTGTTTTGGGATTTTTAGTACATGTTGTTTCTACCCAGATTTTCCAGAGAACAAATTGATTTTTGGGGTGGTTACAAATCCGTATTTTGATCGATATTCCGTAGACTTTGGCTAATGGATATTATCTGTGATGTGATATATGTATTGAACGTCTGCTAATCGCTATACGTCGATTAGTGGGGGTTATACATATCTGTGATCTGTAATGTTGATGGTTTGTGTATATGAATTCGTTGGATTGTCGCGGATGAATAGCGGGGGGTTGTGAGATGAGAGTTTTCTTATTCTTTCAATTCTTGTAATATGTAAATTGATGTAATATTATTTGTTTGGCTGCACAACCGGGTCGGGGTTGTAGCCGTCATTGTATAATTTCTTTTTACTGTTTTTGCTCCTAGGATAGACCCAAGGTGGGGTGCACAAACTACCGGGTATCTCGAAGTGCCGAGTGGCCTACTCACGGTTTTGAGGGAGGTTGCTTCGCTTCGGGTACTTGGCGGGTAGTTTGCCGCAGACGTAGGGGTCTAGGGTGGGGTTTGGCTATTCATCACGACCGTGTAATCCGTTCTTCGTTACAGGCTCGTACGAATTGCGGATTCCTAGTATATCCAATGTATTCATCTGTGATCTGGAATGGCTATCATTGCATGTGACGAATGTTTATATATATTTATATGATATCTATTTAGGCGTTGCTTATGTTTTGCATCCGCGCTAGTCCAGCCCCCGCTCTGTCGTTAGTTAAGTAACCTAACGGGTGATGATGGGACCCCGTGGCGAATGCGGATGGCATAAGCGTACGTCATATTTTCGTTGTTTTCTGCAATGGTAGGATTAAATGATAGGACGCATTGGAATTAATGCAAGAAAATAAACCAAGTAAAAGTCGTTGGAACAATTTCAAAACCACTCGGTTTCTTTTCAAAAACAACTTTTAAACGCGGAGCTTAAACCACTCCTTTTAAAAGCTATCAAGGTTCCTTCGATTATATCAAGTTCACTACGTTCACGGTTTCGCCAAAACTATTCATAGCCCTCCGTCGTTTCATATAAATATCCAACAGTATTCAAGCTGTGTTTGTTGGCCATAGTCAAGGCACAGTGATTGGTAGCTGGTTGGTATTCATATGTTGCATAGATAGATGCGTTGGTTTGGGACAGTCGTATTACTTTGTTGGCCATAGTCAAGGGTATATACGGGTGGGTTCAAATCAACCTGGACAACGACGGGTAGAACTTGACATGTGACTTATGATTTGTTGGCCTTAGTCAAGGTCATAAGAGCATGGGGCAAAAATCCACATCGGGAGTTTCAAAAGAACTAAAACTTGCTAGCGCTGCATACCATTTGGAGTGTGATGATTCTGGTAGGATTCCTTCAGTTTTGTCACACGATGATATTTGGATCCCGATCCTACTGTGAGTATATGCTACTCCTCCAGAACTTTCTCACTTAACGATCAATGCTATAAACCAAGTAGGTGTCTAGAAAGGTGTTAGCGGGGCTACGCCCACAGGGAAAAGAGGTTATTTAATTAAGGAACTTCGCTAAAGCGTTGGAAAACCTCCCTCGAAGTACCGACACCAGCCTGGCTGAACGGTTAAGCAAGTATTGTACGGTGAGATTGATCCCGACTAATTCTTCATTTATGGTTTGAGGAGGGATTCGAGAGACAGTGGGAGCCATCCTGTTTAGATAAATTAAAAACCAATCTAAACTTGCAAGAGCATCATGCTAAAGTGTTTTCTTCTCTCTCTCTTAATTGCAGCGACCCAGTGACCAGACATAGGTTACATCTAGATAATAAAATGACTGAATCTAACTGTTTTGACTGGCAAAGGTCTGTCCAGATGTCCATTGCCCATGACAAGCTGGGACACCTCTTGACTGATCCATCCCCTGCCGTCTCAAGTCCAGTTTCCCCTATCACGGATATTTATATCCGCCAGGCATCGGAAAAGAACTGTGCGAAAGCCAAGTGCCTCGTGTTAGCCTCAGTTTATGGTGCATACCAGAGGCAGCACGAGAAGATGGACTTAGTTCTATCTTCCTCCAATACAAAGATTTATATGGAGAGCAATCTCGTAACGCAAGATATGAGACCTCGAACGAATTGCTTCCAGTGAGGTTGGCTATCGGGTCATCTGTAGGGGGTAACGTCCTTACAGAGACCAGCTCTTTTGAGCTCACGGACCTGAAGACCACGTTGAAGAACGGGTCAGATGCTGACTTAGCTCAACAGTCCCTACCTACTACCTTGAAAGAAACCGGGGAAGTAGAAAGAAAGAGAAGGGCAGAAGTTTCGGGACTGGATGTAGTAAAAGAGGGATGTTCCTATTGTTACAGGAATGAACATTGGCAGAAGGATTGCAGGGCTTGCAAAGCCAATAGCCAGGATTCGAAGCATGTTGTGGCTTCGGCTTCGGGTGTGTTTGTGATAGCGAACTGTATGTCAGTTAACCCTACTTCCTGGGTATTGGATACCGGATCAGGATCTCACATCTGTAATTCGTTACAGGCTCTGAGAAACCATAGGGTTATCAAGATAGGTGATATGACTCTTAGGGTTGCTAACGGAATGAGCATGTACGCTGAATCCGTAGGGGAATATCATCTTGGACTGACAACTGGGCAGATATTGATTCTGCGTAACTGTTTTTATGTACCAGGTGCGACTTGTAATATCATATCTGTATCCTTAGTTTCTAGGGAAGGATATGATTTTACTTTTGTAAGCGATGTAGTAAACATCCACTTAAATCAAGTTCTGATTGGGTCAGGTACATTAGAAAACGGTATATACGTATTAAATCAAGCTCAGATTTTCAGTGTCCAGAACACACTTAAAAGAAAGTCTCCGGAAACAAATCAGGCTTTCTTATGGCATTGTAGACTGGGTCATATTAATGAGACACGGTTAACATAGTTACATAAAGAGGGATACTTGAATCCGTTCGAGTATCAGTCTTATGCCACTTGTGAATCTTGTCTCATGGGAAAGATGACAAAGATTCTGTTCACTGGACATGGAGAAAGAGCGAGCGAGCTCTTGGGACTCATACACAGTGATGTGTGTGGTCCAATGTCTACACATGCGCGAAGTGGTTATTCATACTTCATTACTTTCACAGATGATTTCTCTAGGTATGGGTATGTCTTCTTGATGAAGCACAAATTCGAGGCCTTTGAGAAATTTCAGGAATACAAGAATGAAGTTGAAAAGCAAACAGGCAAAAGTATCAAGACACTGAGATCTGATCGAGGTGGTGAATACTTGAGTGCCGAGTTTCTGGGCTACTTAAAAGAGAATGGAATTTTCTCTCAGCTTACTCCTCCATACACACCACAACACAACGGTGTATCGGAAAGGCGGAATCGAACCCTATTGGATATGGTTCGTTCCATGATGAGTAAGGCTGAGTTACCGCGATCCTTCTGGAGTTATGCATTAGAAACAGCTGCATATCTTTTGAACCAAGTTCCTACTAAGTCTATGCCTACCACACCATATCAGATGTGGAGTGGGAAGAAACCCTGTCTTAAACACTTTAAGACATGGGGGTGTCCAGCTTTTTTTAAAAAGCAGCATGCGGACAAGCTCGAGGCACGTTCAGTACAGTGTAGGTTTGTGGGATACCCAAAGAACTCCAAGGGGTATCTTTTCTATTACGCAGAGGAACAAAAGGTTTTTGTTTCTCGTCATGCCCACTTCTTGGAAACTGAATTTTTGGAAAATCAGATAAGTGAGAGCGCAATAGAACTGGAAGAAATTCCAGAACCACAAGCTATTACTGAAACCTTAGTGGAACTAGAAGGTTCAGGAGAACCGGACATCCCAGTGCCACTCCGCATGAGTAGTAGGCAGTCTCATCCGCCCGAGAGATACTACGGTTTTCTCATAGACGGGGATAGAGAGGATTGCACTATTGATTATGGTGAGCCTACTAGCTTCCAGCAAGCCATTCAGAGCGCTGACTCGGTAAAATGGCTGGATGCAATGCGGACCGAGATGGAGTCTATGTACACCAACAAAGTTTGGACTTTGGACTTTGCTCCAGAAGGGGTAAAACCCGTAGGCTGCAAATGGATCTTCAGAAAGAAGGTTGGTGTAGATGGGCATGTTGAAACCTATAAAGCTAGACTTGTAGCAAAGGGTTTTCGTCAAAGATCTGGTTTGGACTATGACGAGACCTTTTCTCCAGTGGCTATGCTCAAATCCATTCGGATCCTTCTTGCCATTGCTGCCTTCCACGATTATGAGATCTGGCAGATGGACGTAAAGACGGCTTTCCTAAATGGAAATTTGGAAGAGTGCGTCTTTATGGATCAGCCGGAGGGATTCATTCAGAGTGGGAGCAGCGGTAAAGTGTGCAAGTTGCTCAAGTCGATCTATGGACTGAAGTAGGCATCGCGGAGTTGGAACATCTGCTTTGATGATACTGTCAAGGAATTTGACTTTATCAAAAACCCAGATGAACCATGCATTTACAGTAAGATTGTAGGGAGAACTGTGGTATTCCTCGTCTTGTACGTGGATGACATTCTCCTAATAGGAAATGATATTCCTATGCTACAGTCAGTCAAAGGATTCTTGTCACAGAGGTTCTCCATGAAGGACCTGGGCGATGCCAACTACATTGTGGGGATCCAGATCTATCGTGATAGATCAAAGAGGATGTTGGGACTTTCACAGTCGAGGTACATAGACACCATACTAAAACGATTTAGTATGGAAGATTCCAAGCGCGGCAATCTACCGGCTTGTCACGGAATCACCCTCTCCAAAGAGATGTCTCCCAAGGCTGATTTGGAAAGGGCTCGCATGTCATCTATACCCTACGCATCTGCGGTAGGCTCTATAATGTATGCAATGTTATGCACCAGACCAGATGTAGCATACGCATTAAGCGTTGTAAGCCGGTATCAGTCGAACCCAGAGGAGAAACACTGGATAGCAGTAAAGAACATTCTCAAGTACCTGAGAAGGACTAAGGAGATGTTCTTGGTGTATGGTGGAAAAGACCTCCAGATCGAGGCCTTTGCTGACTCCAGCTTCCAGAGTGACAAGGATGACTCCAAGTCCATGTCGGGTTATTTCTTTACCCTCAATGGAGGGGCGTTTTGCTGGAAGAGCTCCAAGCAGGAAACCGTTGTTGACTCAACTATGGAAGCGGAGTACATAGCTGCTTGCGATGCCGCAAAGGAAGCTGTCTGGATGAAGAAGTTCCTCATGGAGTTTCAGGTGGTTCCTACCAGTGTTGATCCAATACCGCTGTATTGTGACAACAACGGCGCTATAGCTTTAGCGAAGGAACCCAGGTCCCATCAGAAGTCCAGGCACATTTTGAGGCGGTACCACCTGATCAGGGAGATCGTAGATTGCCGGGAGATCGAGGTGAGGAGAGTAAATACGGAAGATAACACTGCTGATCCATTCATGAAGGCCATACCCAAGACTCAGTTCGAGCGGCTGATCGAGATGATAGGTCTTCGATACGCCAGTACATGGCCCTAGTGCAAGTGGGAGATTGTTAGTGTATATGCCCTAGAGGCCATTACTGTATCATACTAGCTTGTATGTTACTTAATGGAAGCTTGGGATATTCACAGTTGTATAGACAATCTTGCTCAAAATGGTAGTATGCTACTTGGTTTGTTTCTACTTCAATATGTGCATGTGTTTCTTTTAGCATATCGCTTATACATATTAGTAGAGCCCTTAGGATCTTTGTTTGATTACCAGCGTTGTGATGGCAGTCACAATAGTGGGGGCTGGGTAATCTACAAGCACATCCTTATACAGGTCCCTAGTCGTAGGACTATCGAGACGGGGAATCGATACTCCGGAGTAGACTAGCGTATATGCTTCTCATCCCAGCACGGGAGGTGGTCTGTCCCACAGCCATCAGTACGTCATACTGGAGATAGTATGCGGGTGCTCGTTAGGTTACGAGTACACTGACATGAGTACAACTTAGTCCGTTGACTTGACACCGTCACTTCGCCTCGAGTGTGTTCCCACTGTACTTTGATTACTACCCTACCACGGCTCAAAGGAGTCGTGCAAACAGGTAGTAGTTGGGTGCAGTCCCGAAGCACTTGGAGACAGTGACGGTTAGACAGGATTCGTCTCTCCCGGTATTGGGGGTTGATATCGCGCTGTGTCTAGGAAAGCCATTACACAAAGTCCCTGGCCAGGGCAAGCGAGATAGACTGGTAGGTTTCCAGTGTTATCTGAGGTGTTCTGGGCTACACTCCGACACGACTTGTACCGCTAGTAGGGGACTGACGTTTACCGTCCCCTAGGCCCGCCATGCGATATATCAGACGAACAGAACGGACTGTACGTAGATTGTCACATACAGGCTCAGTAGGAGTTCGGATGGGTTTATCTCATCGGCCTTCTTATCGACATCTACCTGGGGACCGTTATGTACATCTAGTGCCGCTTGCGCTCTGTGGTTAAACCCACTGCCAGCGTAGTGTCGAGTCTTTAGAGTCCCATACAGAGAGTTTCCCTGCACTGAGCGAAACGTGTAGAGGCCGTATGGTTTTATGGCAGGGCTGCGATCACTTACGTACACTTGTGTGCGTATGCTGTTCGGGCAGGCAATACTAGTGGGCTTTGGTTTAAGCCGGATCCTAGTATTGCACGGATGGATTTGTTTTGTCTTCTGTGCATTCGCATTCTACGGAATGCGGATGCAGGTGTGTATGCACAGTTTTGAGGAGCGATGAAGGAGGAGGGGCCTCATTAGGGTTTTGGCAGATGGTTCGGCCAAAACCGTTATGTGGCAGGCTCATTAGGGTTTTGGCAATTCGTTCGGTCAAAACCATTATGAGCCGCGGACATTACTTACTAATCATTTCAGTGATAATTTTGTGATGGCTAATTGCTTTGACCATTTGACCACCTTGACCACTCTTGACTTTGTTGACCCGTTGACCAAAGTTGACCTTGACCTTCATGAGAGATCTACACTCTTCTTTGGTTTTCTTTTTCTTTTTGGATTATGAAAATGGTCATGTCAATGTAGCCATCAATTTTATCATGATAGGATTAGTAATGATGATTTTTAGTATTATTGCAACCATGGTGCCTTTTTTCTTTAGTTGATAATTTTATTATTCTTTTCTCATTCTCTCTCTTGTGAGAAGAAAAGAAAATGAGTTCTCATGGTTGCTAGTTCTCCTTCATCTTCCTCCTCTTGATAAATTCTTTTGATCTCATGTGTTGAGAGAAAAAGAATCCACAAAGACAAACACTTCCATCAACCTCTTCTACACTACCTAGGACTTCAAGACTAGCGATCTTGTTGCCCTAGTTGCCTCGGCTCGAGGTGGAGCTCGGTGTACATCTCTTGGGTGGATCGTCTTCGACTCAAGAAGGCCGCGGAGGTGACCAAGATCCGGATCGAACCTCAGAGCGTGGATGAATGACCTGGACAGCGGAGAGAAGACCCGAAGGACCATTTTCGTGAGGTATAATTTCTACGGCATAGTAGTTAACGCTTCTAGTTATTTGCTAGTTTCTAGTTTAGCAAAGATCTGGCTTTTAGTCCATGTTGCCTTTACGCCAAAAAATTGTTTTTCGCCGTTTCCGCCTCCCCGTAAGAACCAGGGTGAGCAACGTGGACTTACAAGTATTGTATGTTGTCCCGTGTCCATTAGGACAAAAGGGTTGGTACTCATATTATATTCTGTTTACTTTTGACTTCTCTAGTTTTAGACAAGTATTTCGTAGAAATACAAGGTCCAAGTTTTGAGAAGTTATAGGTATAAGAATAAAGTGGAGAACCATATGTTGCAAAGTATCAGGATTCTTCATGGTGATCGAAGATGTAGATACTTGTGCTAGGTATTCCGTTGATAGTAATGGTTTTGAGAACTTGCTTCTCTTTCAGGTTACTCTTATGTGGATGCACTCCTAGTTGAGTAATGTTGATCGGCCTCTCTCCATTTAATTGACATGCACTGGAGACAGCTGCATGATTTGAATCTGGTTCCAATTAAATTAGTGCCCTTGTTTCTATATTGTATATAGAATGGTTCATATCTTAACGATGTTATATAGAATGGTTCATATCTTAACGATGTTAAGGTATATGAAGTTGTCTGGCTTTTGCTTAAAACCAGACTCTGGACAAACTCAAGGCATGTTTCAGTAATGGCAGTTTGTGGGTTATCCCGAATTATGAAGAGGGTTAATTTTCAACCATCTGGAAGATCAATAGATGTATTGTTCTTGACTCGCCATAGTTTTAGTAAAATGGAATTTTTTCAGAAAACAGTAGTGGGAGTATGGTAGAACTGGAAGTGATTCCAGAACCACAAATGATTACTGAAGATTTAATAGAACCTAAAGATTCAATCGGGTATGACATTCCATTAGCCACTCCGCAGATATGGTGGGTAACCTCAGGCACCCGAGAGGCACTTCGGTCTTCTCAAAGACGGTGACAGGGAGGTTCTTGTTTACCCAGACTTGCCATTACTGCTGTTCTAGACTATAAGACCCGGCAGGAGGTTGAGTATAGCGTCGTTCTAAACTAGCTTTAGAAGTGCACGTGTATATGACTCTGCCAGAGGGTTGTTCTAGTCAGTGGGAGCAGCGGAAGCATAATGGACAAGTATCTTATGTCTATCTATAGACTAAAACAGGTATAGCGGAAAGATCATCTAATTTTGATGTGACAGTCATAGGCTTTGACTTCATCAGAATAGAAGATGGATCTGGTAAGAAGGTAATAAGGTGTGATGTCCTGGTATTTGGATGACATGCACATTATAGGAAGTGAAATTCCTATACTACGATCGGTTATACTGTGGTTGTCACACAGTTGTTTCTCCACATAGGATATGGATATAATATCAGGCATTCTGGTTATTAGATCTATGGTTTTAGATCTAGATTTGGGAAGTTTCCCAATTTAGGGTACTTTGACACTATTCTAAAAGTGTTTTAGAATGGATGACTCCTGGCGTGGTGGTGTACCTGCAGGTGATGGAGTCACCCTCTCTAAAGAGATGTCTTTCAGACTGATGAGGAGAGGGATCTGCATGATTAGCATATCACTTGCTTAGGCAGTTGAGTTAATCATGTGATGCCAAGTACCACACCAGATGTTGTCTTTGCACTAGCTGCAATAAGCATATATATTAATCCAATCCTGGAGAAACATTGGGAAGCAGTTATGAACATAAGTGGAGGTTCTTCGTATATGGTAACGACAGCCTCCTTCGGGAGACGGTTATCATTTCAGGCTTCCAAGGTGATCTGGATGACAGAGTGGCTGTTAGAGTTATAGTTTTTCCCTCTTCAGAGGGGCAGTATGTTGGACAGGTGGTCCAAGTGGATACCGTGGAAGGCTTGGAGCAGGATACTGATTAAATTCAGTGGATGATACAGTCTAAGAAGTTTGATGGATTTGGAGTTCATTTGTGAACTAGGTCCCATCAGATATACAGACAAATTCTAAGACAGCTATTGCTCATTTCGGGAGATGGTTATTCTCCGCGAAGTTGAGATATAGAAAGATACAGAAAGAAACACTTGTTAGTGTATATGCCCTAGAGGCCATTACTGTATCATACTAGTTTGTATATTACTTAATGAAACCTTGGGATATTCACCTTGTATATACAATCTTGCTCAAAATAGTAGTATGCTACTTGGTTTGTTTCTACTTCAATGTGTACATGTGTTTATTTTAGTATATCACCTATACACATTAGTGGAGCCTTTAGGATCTTTGCTTGATTACCAGCGTTGTGATGACAGTCACACTAGTGGGGGCTGGGTAATCTATAAGCATATCCTTATGCAGGTCCCTAGTCGCAGGACTATCGAGACAGGGCATCGATACTCCGGAGTAGACTAGCGTATGCGCTTCTCATCCCATTATGGGAGATGGTCTGTCCCACAGCCATCAGTACGTCGTACTGGAGATAGTATGCGGGTGCTCGTTGGGTTACAAGTACACTGGACAAGACTCGTCGGGAACTGTTCGTTGGTACTATACCTATCGTCAGTTATCAGTTCCCAGGTGACATGAGTACAGGTTAGTCCGCTGACTTGACACTGTCACTTCGCCTCGAGTGTGTTCCCACTGTACTTTGATTACTACCCTACCACGGCTCAAAGGAGTCGTGCAAACAGGTAGTTTTTGGGTGCAGTCCCGAAGCACTTGGAGGCAGTGACGGTTAGACAGGATTCGTCTCTCCCGGTATTGGGGGTTGACATCGCGCTGTGTCTAGGAGAGCCATTACACGAGTAGTCCCTGGCCAGGGCAAGCGAGATATACTGGTAGGCTTCCAGTGTTATCTCAGGGTGTTTTGGGCTTCACTCCGACACGACTTGTACCGCTATTAGGGGACTGACGTTTACCGCCCACTAGGCCCGCCATGCGATGTATCAGACGAACAGACCGGACTGTATGGAGATTGTCGCATTCAGGCTCAGTAGGAGTTCAGATGGGTTTCACCTCGTCAGTCTTCTTGTCGGCATCTACTTGGGGACCGTTACGCACAGCTAGTGCCGCTTGCGGTCTGTGGTTAAACCCACTGCCAGCGTAGTGTCGAGTCTTTAGAGTCTCACACAGAAAGGTATTCGCCTTTAGGCAAAAGAGTAGAGGTCGCATGGTTTTGCGACAGGGTTCGGTCACATCCGTGCACTTATGCACGTACAGTGTCCGGACAGTTAACACTAGCGGGCTTTGGTTTAAGCCAGATCCTAGTGTACGTTTTGGGATTGGTTTTATCCAGTATGTATTCGTGTTCCTCGGAACACGGATGCGGGTGTGTATGCACAGTTGACGGAGAGACAGAGGCAGAGGATTCTCATTAGGGTTGTTGACCGTTGACTGTTGACTATTGACTTTTTGCTCAACCCTAATGAGAATATGATATGTAATTAACAATAATATTAATTAAGTATTACAGTGATATGGTTGTTGAGGGGTTGACTTTGTTGACCGGTTGACTAGGTTGGACTAGTTGACCATCATGATGACAATGGCTATCATTTCATGGCAAAGGCTTTTGCTTGCTTGTTCTCTTGTGCAAAATGAGTGCATGAAATGATATGGCTATTGTAGCTTAAACCATCACTAATACTTGATTGCTATTATTGGTTATGATGGTTTTGGATTATGAGAGCCAAGAGGGAAAAGTCTTGCTCATTCTTTTCATTTCCTTTCTCTCTCTTGTGTTCTTGAGCTCTCATCTTCTTCCTTTTGCTCTCCCTCTCTCTAGTCTATGGTTCACTTGTCTCATGTGTTGAGAAGCAAGAACCATAGAGAAAAATCCCAACACACTCTCCTCTACTCACTCTAGTTCACAAGGTTTAGCAAACCGAGTGAACTAGTTTCTTCAAAGTTTGAAGAAGAAGCCAAAGGTAGAAGCTTTCAGGTGGATCGATCTTCGGTGCAAGGAGATGACGGGGTGAAGCCGATCCGGACAACCATCGAGGCTTGAAGACGAAGGAGTTCAAGAAAGAAAGGTATAACCCCCTAACCGAGTAGTTAACAACTCCTAGTTAGGTTGTTAGTTAGATGTTTAACAAAGATCCGGTTTTGAGTCCATGTTACCGCCTCTAGAAAATTGTTTTTCATCAAATTCCGCATGCCCGAAAGTACCGGGAGAGGTAGCATGGACTTACAGTGGTATCAGAGCCTAGTTAAACTCTATCTAACATGTTAGCAAAGTAACTAGAAGATCGATCAAAGAAAAAGTCACGAAACGAACCCGATATGCCAAGTTTCTGCCGATTTTTTTTCTGTTCAAAAATTGATAAATTTCATCTTAAAAATCAGCTCAGGCTTTTTATTAAATAACCACAAAATTTGGTCCCACGAACCGATCAAAGCGCCGCGGAAACGCGGCGGGAGCACGCTCCCGCCACGGAAACGCGGCCGAGTTGACTCGGCCGAGGTCCAAACTTTGTGCAGTGTATTTATGGGGTTGTTTTGGGATTTTTGGACTATGTCTTTTCAGCCCGGATTTTCCAGAATGAAAATTTTTTGTTTGGGGCCTAAAAATCCGTATTTTTGATCGAACTTCTAAAGACTTAAGCTGACGGGTTTTTATCTGTGATGTGATATTTGTATTGAACGTCTGCTAATCGCTATATGTCGATTAGTGGGGGTTATACAAATCTGTGATCTGTAATGTTATTGGAATGTGTATATGAATTCATTGGATTGTCGCGGGTGAATAGCCGGGGGTTATGAGACGAGAGTTTTCTTTTCTTTCAATTCATGTAAATTTGTAAATTGATGTAATAATTATTTGTATGGCCGCACAACCGGGTCGGGGTTGTAGCCGTCATTGTATAATTTCTTTTTACTGTTTTTGCTCCTAGGATAGACCCATGGAGGGGGTGCACAAACTACCGGGTATCCCGAAGTGCCGAGTGGCCTACTCACGGAGTTAAGGGAGGTTGCTTCGCTTCGGGTACTTGGCGGGTAGTTTGCCGCACCCGTAGGGGTCTTGGGTGGGGTATTGGCTGTTCACCGCGACCGTGTAATCTGCTTTTCGTTACAGGCTCGTGCGAATTGCGGATTCCTAGTATATCCAATGTGTTCATCTGTGATCTGAAATGGCTATCGTTGCAATATATCTATATATGATATTATTTAAGCGTTGCTTATGTTTTACAGCCGCGCTAGCCCAGCCTCCGCTCTGTCGTTAGTTAAGTAACCTAACGGGTAATGACGGGGCCCCGTGGCGAATGCGAATGGCATAAGCGTACGTCATATTTTGGTTGTTTTTTGCAATGGTAGGATTAAATGATGGGATGCATTAAAAGAACTAATGCAAGAATAACACGCATTAAAAGAACTAATGCAAGAAAATAAACCAAGTAAAAGTCGTTGGAACATTTTGAAAAACCACTCGGTTCTTTTCAAAACCAAACTTTTAAATGCGGAGCATGAACCACTCCTTTTGAAAGCTATCCCGTTCCATCGATTATATCAAGTTCACTACGTTCACGGTTTCGCCAAAACCATTCGTAGCCCTCCGTCGTTTCACATGAATGGTCAATAGTATTCAAGCTATGTTTGTTGGCCAAAGTCAAGGCACAGTGATTGGTAGCTATTGGGTATTCATGTGCAGCATAGATAGATGTGTTGGTTTGGGGCAGTCGTTCTACCTTGTTAGCCAAAGTCAAGGGTATGTGCGGGTGGGCTCAAATTAACCTAGAGAATGACGGGTAGAACTTGACATGTGACTTATGATTTGTTGGCCAAAGTCAAGGTCATAAGAGCATGGGGCAAAAATCCACATCGGGAGTTTCAAAAGAACTGAAACTTGCTAGTGTTGCATACCATTTGGAGTGTGATGATTCTGGTAGGATTTCTTCAGTTTTGTCACGCGATGATATTTGGATCCCGATCCTACTGTGAGTATATGCTACTCCTCGGGAAATTTCTCACTTAACGATCAATGCTATAAACCTAGTAGGTGTCTAGAATGGTGTTAGCGGGGCTACGCCCCCAGGGAAAAGAGGTTCTTAAATTAAGGAACTTCGCGAAAGCGTTGGAAAACCTCCCTCGAAGTACCGACACCAGCCTGGCTGAACGGTTAAGCAAGTATTGTACGGTGAGATTGATCCTGACTAATTCTTCCTTTTTGGTTTGAGGAGGGATTCGAGAAATAGTGGGAGCAATCCTGTTTAGACAAATTAAAAACCATTCTATACTTGCAAGAGCATCGTGCTGAGTGTTTCTTCTCTCTCTCCTAATTGCAGCGACCAATCAACATGACTGGACTTAAGTTACTCCTAGATAAAAACATACTGACAGTGCCAAACTACAAAGATTGGCTCAGGAATGTCAAAATGGCAATCACTTACGACAAGCTGGGGTATCTTCTTACCACCAAAGCTCCCCCTGTCCCAGGTCCCAAAACCAGCGTCGCGGATAAGGAAATCCGTAAGACCTGGGAAATCGATTGCGCGAAGGCCAAGTGTCTCGTGCTTGCCTCTATGGACAACGAACATCAGAGGAGGCACGAGAATATGGACCTCGAATCCATATTTCTCCATACAAAAGAACTGTATGGAGAGCAGTCTCGAATCGCAAGATACGAAGTGTCGAAGAAGTTATTTTCGGCAAGGTTGGCCGTCGGATCATCGGTAGCGGAACACGTGCTTAAGATGATTGGCTACATAGAAGAGCTCGCGGGCCTTGGGACCACGTTGGAGAATGAGCTCTATACGGACTTGATTCTCCAGTCCCTTCCTTCCACTTACGCCCAGTTTATCCTGAACTTCAACTTACAAGAAAAGGAAGTTGAACTTTCAGAACTCCTCAACATGCTGAGGAGCGCAGAGGGCACCCTACAGAAAGGTAGGGTAACATCCACTTTGTTTGTAGGAGGATCTTCCTCTTCTAGGTCCAAGGCGAAAGCCAAGGGAAAGAAGAAGAAAGCCCCCGCCAAACCAAGGGGCGGTGTTAGTAAAGTGGATACGAAGGGAAAAGCAAAAGCAAAAGCAACAAAGAAAGCGGGGAAGCTTGTGGATAAAGAAGAATGCTTCTATTGTCATAAGAAGGGACACTGGAAGAATGATTGCAGGGATTGGAAGGCCAGAACACAGGAACTGAAGCAGGTTGCGGCTTCAGCTTCAGATGTGTATGTTATTGAAAACTGTCTTTCAATAAACTCTACTTCCTGGGTATTGGATACCGGATCAGGATCTCATATCTGTAATTCTTTGCAGGCGTTGAGAAACCGTAGGGTTTTGAAGGCAGGTGACATGACCCTCAAAGTTGCAAACGGAGCTAGCATGGTTGCTAAGGCCGTGGGGGACTATCATCTGGGAATGTCAGATGGACATGTTTTGGTTTTACGTAATTGCTTTTTTGTACCCAACGCAACTTGTAATATCATTTCTGTATCTTTGGTTTCTAAAGAAGGTTATGAATTTGCGTTTGTAAGCAATGTTGTAAACATTCACCTTAATCAAGTTCTGATTGGGTCAGGTACATTGAGCAATGGTATATACGTATTAAACCAACCACAGATTTTCAATGTCCAGAATACACACAAAAGAAAGTCTCCGGAAATAAATCAGACTTTCTTATGGCATTGTAGACTGGGTCACATCAATGAGAGAAGGTTGACGAAGTTACATACAGAAGGATATTTGAATCCGTTCGAATATCAATCGTATACCACCTGTCAATCCTGTCTCAAAGGAAAGATGACAAAGACTCCGTTCACTGGACACGGAGTAAGAGCGAGCGAGCTCTTGGGACTCGTACACAGCGACGTGTGCGGTCCAATGTCTACACATGCGCGAAGCGGTTATTCTTACTTCATTACTTTCACGGATGACTTTTCAAGGTACGGTTATGTCTTCTTAATGAAACATAAGTCCGAAGCCTTTGGAAAATTCCAGGAATATAAGAATGAAGTAGAAAAACAAACCGGCAAAAGTATCAAGATTCTAAGATCGGATCGAGGTGGAGAATACTTGAGTGCCGAGTTCCTGGACTATTTAAAAGAGAACGGAATTCTCTCTCAGCTTACTCCTCCATACACTCCGCAACATAACGGTGTATCGGAGAGACGTAACCGAACCCTATTGGATATGGTACGGTCCATGATGAGTAACGCTGAGTTACCGCGATCATTCTGGGGATATGCACTAGAATCAGCTGCATACCTTTTGAACCGAGTTCCAACTAAGACTGTGCCTACTACACCATATGAGATGTGGTGTGGGAAGAGACCCAATCTTAATCACATTAAGACATGGGGATGTCCAGCTTTTGTCAAAAAGCAGCATGCAGACAAGCTCGAGGCACGCTCAGTACAGTGCAAGTTTGTGGGATATCCAAAGAACTCCAAGGGATATTTCTTCTATTGCGAAGAGGAACAAAAGATTTATGTTTCTCGTCATGCCCACTTCTTGGAAATTGAATTTTTGGAAAATCAGATAAGTGGGAACGCAATAGAACTGGAAGAAATTCCAGAACCACGAGCTATTACTGAAAGCTTAGTAGAACCAGAGGGTTCGAAAGATCAGGACATTCCTGCGCCGCTCCGTAGAAGTAGCAGGCAGTCTCATCCGCCCGAGAGATACTATGGTTTTCTCATAGACGGGGATAGAGAGGATTGCATCATGGATTATGATGAGCCTACTAGCTTCCAGCAGGCCGTTCAGAGCGTTGACTCGATAAAATGGCTGGATGCAATGCGGACCGAAATGGAGTCCATGTACACCAACAAAGTATGGACGTTGGACATTGCTCCAGATGGGGTGAAACCCGTAGGATGCAAGTGGATCTTCAAAAGGAAGATTGGTGTAGATGGACAGGTTGAGACCTATAAAGCTAGACTGGTTGCAAAGGGTTTTCGTCAAAGACCTGGTTTGGACTATGACGAGACCTTTTCTCCAGTAGCTATGCTGAAATCCATTCGGATCCTTCTCGCCATTGCTGCCTTCCACGATTATGAGATTTGGCAGATGGAAGTAAAGACCGCTTTTCTAAATGGAAATTTAGAGGAGTGTGTCTATATGGACCAGCCAGAGGGTTTCATTCAGAGTGGGAGCAGCGGAAAGGTGTGCAAGTTGCTTAAGTCCATCTTCGGACTAAAGCAGGCATCGCGGAGTTGGAACATCTGCTTTGATGAGACAGTCAAGGAATTTGGCTTTATCAAAAATCCAGATGAACCATGCATCTATAGTAGATTTGTAGCGAGAACTGTAGTATTCTTCGTTTTATACGTGGATGACATTCTCTTAATAGGAAATGACATTCCTATGCTACAATCTGTCAAGGGGTTCTTGTCACACAGGTTCTCCATGAAAGACCTGGGTGATGCCTCATACATCCTGGGGATCCGGATCCATCGTGATAGATCCAAGAGGATATTAGGACTTTCACAGTCCAGGTACATCGACACCATACTGAAAAGATTCAGTATGGAAGATTCCAAGCGCGGTAACCTAACGGCTTGTCACGGGATCACCCTCTCTAAAGAGATGTCTCCCAAGACTGATTTGGAGAGGGATCGCATGTCTATTATACCCTACGCTTCTGCGGTAGGCTCTATAATGTATGCGATGTTGTGTACTAGACTGGATGTAGCTTATGCACTGAGTGTGGTAAGCCGGTATCAGTCAAACCCTGGGGAGAAACACTGGATAGCGGTAAAGAACATTCTCAAGTACCTGAGAAGGACTAAGGAGATGTTCTTGGTGTATGGCGGAAAAGACCTCCAGATCGAGGCCTTTGCTGACTCCAGCTTCCAGAGTGACAAGGATGATTCCAAGTCCATGTCGGGTTTTGTCTTTACCCTCAATAGAGGGGCGGTGTGTTGGAAGAGTTCCAAACAGGAAACCGTTGCAGACTCGACGATGGAAGCGGAATACATCGCTGCATCTGATGACGCAAAAGAAGCTGTCTGGATGAGGAAGTTCTTGAAAGAACTTCTGGTGGTTCCGTCCATTGTTGATCCAATACCTCTGTATTGCGACAACAACGGGGCTATAGCTTTAGCGAAGGAACCCAGGTCCCATCAGAGATCCAGACACATCTTGAGGCGGTATCACCTGATCAGGGAGATCGTGGATCGCCAGGAGATCGAGGTTCGGAGGGTTGCTTCAGAAGATAACACTGCAGATCCATTCACCAAGGCCTTGCCCCAGACTCAGTTCGAGCGGCTGATCGAGATGATAGGTCTTCGATACGCCAGTACATGGCCTTAGTGCAAGTGGGAGATTGTTAGTGTATATGCCCTAGAGGCCATTACTGTATCATACTAGTTTGTATATTACTTAATGGAAGCTTGGGATATTCACCTTGTATATACAATCTTGCTCAAAATAGTAGTATGCTACTTGGTTTGTTTCTACTTCAATGTGTACATGTGTTTATTTTAGTATATCACCTATACACATTAGTGGAGCCTTTAGGATCTTTGCTTGATTACCAGCGTTGTGATGGCAGTCACACTAGTGGGGGCTGGGTAATCTATAAGCACATCCTTATGCAGGTCCCTAGTCGCAGGACTATCGAGACAGGGCATCGATACTCCGGAGTAGACTAGCGTATGCGCTTCTTATCCCAGTATGGGAGATGGTCTGTCCCACAGCCATCAGTACGTCGTACTGGAGATAGTATGCGGGTGCTCGTTGGGTTACGAGTACACTGGACAAGACTCGTCGGGAACTGTTCGTTGGTACTATACCTATCGTCAGTTATCAGTTCCCAGGTGACATGAGTACAGGTTAGTCCGCTGACTTGACACTGTCACTTCGCCTCGAGTGTGTTCCCACTGTACTTTGATTACTACCCTACCACGGCTCAAAGGAGTCGTGCAAACAGGTAGTTTTTGGGTGCAGTCCCGAAGCACTTGGAGGCAGTGACGGTTAGACAGGATTCGTCTCTCCCGGTATTGGGGGTTGACATCGCGCTGTGTCTAGGAGAGCCATTACACGAGTAGTCCCTGGCCAGGGCAAGCAAGATATACTGGTAGGCTTCCAGTGTTATCTCAGGGTGTTTTGGGCTTCACTCCGACACGACTTGTACCGCTATTAGGGGACTGACGTTTACCGCCCCCTAGGCCCGCCATGCGATGTAACAGATGAACAGACCGGACTGTACGGAGATTGTCACATTCAGGCTTAGTAGGAGTTCAGATGGGTTTCACCTTGTCAGTCTTCTTGTCGGCATCTACCTGGGGACCATTACGCACAGCTAGTGCCGCTTGCGGTCTGTGGTTAAACCCACTGCCAGCGTAGTGTCGAGTCTTTAGAGTCCCACACAGAAAGCTATTCGCCTTTAGGCAAAAGAGTAGAGGTCGCATGGTTTTACGACAGGTTGCATGGTTTTGCGACAGGGTTCGTTCACATCCGTGCACTTATGCACGTACAGTGTCCGGACAGTTAACACTAGCGGGATTTGGTTTAAGCCAGATCCTAGTGTACGTTTTTGGATTGGTTTTATCCAGTATGTATTCGTGTTCCTCGGAACGCGGATGCGGGTTTGTATGCACAGTTGACGGAGAGACATAGGCAGAGCATTCTCATTAGGGTTGTTGACCGTTTACTGTTGACTATTGACTTTTTGCTCAACCCTAATGAGAATATGATATGTAATTAACAATAATATTAATTAAGTATTACAGTGACATGGTTGTTGAGGGGTTGAATTTGTTGACGTGTTGACTTTGTTGACCGGTTGACTAGGTTGGACTAGTTGACCATCATGATGACAATGGCTATCATTTCATGGCAAAGGCTTTTGCTTGCTTGTTCTCTTGTGCAAAATGAGTGCATGAAATGATATGGCTATTGTAGCTTAAACCATCACTAATACTTGATTGCTATTATTGGTTATGATGGTTTTGGATTATGAGAGCCAAGAGGGAAAAGTCTTGCTCATTCTTTTCATTTCCTTTCTCTCTCTTGTGTTCTTGAGCTCTCATCTTCTTCCTTTTGCTCTCCCTCTCTCTAGTCTATGGTTCACTTGTCTCATGTGTTGAGAAGCAAGAACCATAGAGAAAAATCCCAACACACTCTCCTCTACTCACTCTAGTTCACAAGGTTTAGCAAACCGAGTGAACTAGTTTCTTCAAAGTTCGAAGAAGAAGCCAAAGGTAGAAGCTTTCAGGTGGATCGATCTTCGGCGCAAGGAGACGACGGGGTGAAGCCGATCCGGACAACCATCGAGGCTTGAAGACGAAGGAGTTCAAGAAAGAAAGGTATAACCCCCTAACCGAGTAGTTAACAACTCCTAGTTAAGTTGTTAGTTAGATATTTAACAAAGATCCGATTTTGAGTCCATGTTATCGTCTCTAGAAAATTGTTTTTCATCAAATTCCGCATGCCCGAAATTACTGGGAGAGGTAGCATGGACTTACAACACTGGAGCGGATCCACTCACTAAGGCTATTTCTCGAACGCAATAGTTTCGCAAACGGGCTTTGCGAGACTGATTAGTAGAGGAGTTGGGTGTTCGGTATCACACGGGCTGTGAGTATGCGACACCGCAATAATTAGCCTTAAGTGCAAGTGTGAGATTGTGTTGGCGATAGTGCCCTCAGAGTCAATTATTGGATCACAGGCACGTGATTGCAATGATTGAGGAAGGACCTATGCCGGTAGGACAGTCTTACTTGAGATGATAGTATGCTATCTGGTTTATCTTTATCATCGTGTACTGCTTTAGGTGACCTTATAGGTCACTATTGCACATTGATAGAGCCCTTAGGATTCTTGCTTGACGGCCAGCAGTATGATGGTGATCATATACGTGGGAGCTGAGGTCCATAAGCACATCCTTAAAAGGTCCCTAGTCGTGGGAGTTTTCGAGACAGGGCATCGATACTCCAGAGTAGACTAGTGTATACAGTCGAGACCCCGACGAGGGGCGGTGGCCGGTCTCACAAGCCACTGGTGTCAGTTGGTTCTCCTAAGATGTATACAGGTGCTCATTGGGTTATGAGTACACCCGACATGACTTGCCGGGAACATGCTAGTTGGTCTTATACCTGACGTCAGATAGCAGTTTCCTGGTGACATGTGTACAGGTTAGTTCATCGACCTGGGATCGCCATTTGTCTCATGTGAGTTCCCACTGTGCTTTGATTACTACCCTACCACGGCTCAAAGCTGTAAGTCTATGTCACGCACCCCACGAACTTGCGGGGAGGCGAAATATATGAAAAACGATTATCAAAGCTTCGTAACACGGACTTGAGCGCATGAATCGTGTCTAAACCGTTACTAGCAAACAACGTAAGGTTTAACTACTCGGATTCGAAGTTATACTTCACGTTACTTGTCCTTCGGGTCTTCATTACTGTCCTCTACTCCTTATAGGCTCTTGGGAACGTCGGCACCTCAACGGCCTCCTCGAGTCAAAGACGATCCACCTGAGAGCTCCTACTCCAAGCTTAACCTCTAACTTGAGGTAACTAGGTTTCTCAAAGTGCTAATCTAAGCAACCTAGGTGATATAGAGTTGGATTGTGGATGTATGAGTCTAGCTAACCCTTGATCTCAACACATGAGAGGTTAGGGTTAGGGTTTGAAGATGGAGAGCTTGAGGAGAGAGAAGGTGAGAGTGAGAATCCTTTTGGATGAATCAATCATATGTGTATATATGAAACATATCATCTATATTAAATGAATAACAAATAATGATATATCATCATGTTTCATTAATACACTAAGTGATTCATCACATGAGTCATATAAATAATAAATGATTCTTTAACTCCATGTATGAATCACACCATGACTCACTTATCCAATTAATGCAAATGCCACATTAACCCCCAAGTCACCATGCTTCAAGAAGCTTCCCGACAAATTACGAGAACGCCCCTCCTATCCGTAAAAACACGGAAAAACTTTAGACTGTATAAATCCAATAATCCGATACTAGAATCTGGCTTAAACCAAAACCGACTAGTAAAAACTGTCCGAACATCGTACGTGCGTAAAAACACGTATACGTCCGAACCCTGTCGTAAAACCATACGACCTCTATATCGTTTCGCCCGAAGCAGGGAAACTCTCTGTGTGGGACTCTAAAGACTCGACACTACGCTGGCAGTGGGATTAACCACAGACCGCAAGCGGCACTAGCTGTACGTAACGGTCCCTAGGTAGATGTCGATAAGAAGGCCGATGAGGAAACCCATCCGAACTCCTACTGAGCCCACTGTGACAATCTCCGTACAGTCCGGTCTGTTCGTCTAGGACTATCGCATATCGAGCCTAGGGGCGGCAAGCGTCAGTCCCCTAAAAGCGGTATAAGTCGTGTCGGAGCGTAGCCCATTACACCTTGAGAAACTAGTGGAAAACCTACCAGTAAATCTCGCTTGCCCTGACCAGGGACTTTGCGTAATGGCTCTCTGACACAGCGCGATATCAACTCCCAATACCGGGAGAGACGAATCCTGTCTAACCACCACTGCCTCCAAGTGCTCGGGACTGCACCCAACTGCTACCTGTTTGCACGACTCCTTTGAGCCGTGGTAGGGTAGCAATCTAAGAACAGTGGGACACACTCGAGGCGAAGCAGCAGTGTCAAGTCTGCGGACTATGCTGTACTCATGTCACCTGGGAACTGTTAACTGACGACGGGTATAATCCCAACCAACAGTTCCCCGCGAGTCCTGTCCGGTGTACCCGTAACCTAACGAGCACCTGTATACTATCTCCAGTACGACGTACTGATGGCTGTGGGACATACCATCTCCCCAACTAGGATGAGAAGCGTACACACTAGTCTACTCCGGAGTATCGATGCCCTGTCTCGATAATCCTACGACTAGGGACCTGTATAGGATGTTGCTTAAAGACTACCCAGCCCCCACCAGTGTGACTGCCATCACAACGCTGGTAATCAAGCAAAGATCCTAAGGGCTTTACTAATATGTATAAGCGATACATTACAAGAAACATAAGCACATATTAAAGTAGACTCAAACCAAGTAGCATACTACCATTTTTAGCAAGACTGTCAATACAACTGTGAATATCCCAAGCTTCCATTAAGTAATATACAAACTAGTATGATACAGTAATGGCCTTCTAGGGCATAAACACTAACAATCTCCCACTTGCACTAGGGCAATGTACTGGCATATCACAGACCTATCATCTCGAATATCCTCTTGAACTGCGTCTGAGGAATGGCCTTTGTGAATGGATCAGCAGTGTTATTTTCTGTATCTACTCTCTTTACCTCGATCTCCCGGCGATCTACGATCTCCCTGATCAGGTGATACCGCCTTAAGATGTGTCTGGACTTCTGATGGGACCTGGGTTCCTTCGCTAAAGCTATAGCGCCGTTGTTGTCGCAATACAGAGGTATTGGACCAACACTGGTAGGAACCACCTGAAGTTCTGTGAGGAACTTCTTCATGCAGACAACTTCTTTTGCGGCATCGCAAGCAGCTATATACTCCGCTTCCATCGTTGAGTCAGCAACGGTCTCCTATTTGGAACTCTTCCAATAGACCTCCCCTCCATTGAGGGTAAAGACATAACCCGACATGGACTTGGAGTCATCCTTGTCACTCTGGAAGCTGGAGTCAGCAAAGGCCTCGATCTGGAGGTCTTTTCCGCCATACACCAAGAACATCTCCTTAGTCCTCCTTAGGTACTTGAGAATGTTCTTTACTGCTATCCAGTGCTTCTCCCCTAGGTTTGCCTGATACCGTCTTACAACGCTCACTGCGTATGCTACATCTGGTCTGGTACATAACATCGCATACATTATAGAGTCTACCGCAGAATCGTAGGGTATAATCGACATGCGATCCCTTTCCAAATCAGTCTTGGGAGACATCTCTTTGGAGAGGGTGATTCCGTGACAAGCCGGTAGGTTACCGCGCTTAGAATCATCCATACTGAATCTTTTCAATATGGTATCTATGTACCTAGACTGCGAAAGTCCCAACATTCTCTTTGATCTATCACGATAGATATGGATCCCTAGAATGTAGGTGGCATCATCTAGGTCTTTCATGGAGAACTTCTGTGACAAGAATCTTTTGACTGACTGTAGCATAGGAATATCATTTCCTATTAGGAGAATGTCATCCACATACAAGACGAGGAATACAACAACTCTCCCTACAATCTTACTATATATGAATGGTTCATCTGGATTTTTGACAAAGTCAAATTCTTTGACAGTATCATCAAAACAGATGTTCCAACTCCGCGATGCCTGCTTTAGTCCATAAATGGATTTAAGCATCTTGCATACTTTACCGCTGCTCCCACTGTGAATGAATCCCTCTGGCTGATCCATATAGACGCACTCTTCCAAATTACCATTTAGAAAGGCCGTCTTTACGTCCATCTGCCAGATCTCATAATTGTGGAAGGCAGCAATAGCAAGAAGGATCCGAATGGATTTGAGCATAGCCACCGGAGAAAAGGTTTCGTCATAGTCCAAACCAGATCTTTGATGAAAACCCTTTGCAACAAGTCTAGCCTTATAGGTTTCAACCTGTCCATCTACACCAATCTTCTTTCTGAAGATCCACTTGCATCCTACGGGTTTTACCCCATCTGGAGTGTAAGTCCACGTTGCGACCCCCGGTTCTTACGGGGAGGCGGAAACGGTATAAAATCAAAATTTTAATGCAAGAGGCAACATGGACTAAGCTAGGTCGGGATCTTTACCTAAACTAAAACTAGCATGCTAAGCTAAAGATATTTAGCTACTCGAATAGAGATGGTTATACCTAAACTTGAACTCCTTCTCTTCAAGCTCCGATGGTGGTCCGATGGCTCCTTCTCGTCGTCTCCGTACGCCGAAGATAGATCCACTTGAAAGCTCCAACCTTTAGCTCCTTCTTCGTTCTTTGAAGAAACTAGTTCACTTGGTTTGCTAAACCTAGTGAACTAGAATGAGTAGAGAGGAAATAGAATGGGATTTTATCTATGGTTCTTGATTCTCAACTCATGAGACAAGAGAGCCATAGATCAAGAGAGGGAGCAAGAGGTTGAGGGTGAGAGCAAGAGGAGAGCTCAAGAACAAGAGAGAGAATGAGCAAGAAAGAATGAGGCTCTCTTTTTTCTTTCACCCTCTCATAATCCAAAGCGATCATAACTCATCATATCAAAAAAGTCTTATGTGATGGTTTGAAGCAACCACAACCTTATCATGTCATGCACTCATTTTACTCAAATGAGCAAGCAAGTAAAAGTCTTTGGCATGAAATGATAACCATGGTTATCATGATGGTCAACTAGTCAAGCCTAGTCAACCGGTCAACAAGTCAACAAAAGTCAACAAGTCAGCAAAGTCAACAAGTCAACAAAAGTCAACAAGTCAACAACCATATCACCATAATACTTAATTAATATAATAGTTAATCACATATCATATTCTCATTAGGGTTAAGCATAAAGTCAAATAGTCAACGGTCAACTGTCAACAACCCTAATGAGAATCCGCTGCCTCTGCCTCCCTGTCAACTGTGCATACACACCCGCATCCGCGTTCCGAGGAACACGAATGCAAACTGGATAAATCCAATCCCATAAGGTACACTAGGATCTGGCTTAAACCAAAGCCCGCTAGTGTAAACTGTCCGGACACCGTACGTGCACAAGTGCACGGATGTGACCGAACCCTATCGCAAAACCATGCGACCTGTCGCAATACCATGCGACCTCTACTCTTTTGCCTAAAGGCGAAAAGCTTTCTGTGTGGGACTCTAAAGACTCGACACTACGCTGGCAGTGGGTTTAACCACAGACCGCAAGCGGCACTAGCTGTGCGTAACGGTCCCCAGGTAATGCCGACAAGAAGACCGACGAGGCGAAACCCATCTGAACTCCTACTGAGCCTGAGTGTGACATTCTCCGTACAGTCCGGTCTGTTCGTCTGATACATCGCATGGCGGGCCTAGGGGGCGGTAAACGTCAGTCCCCCAATAGCGGTACAAGTCGTGCCGGAGCGAAGCCCAAAACACCCTGAGATAACACTGGAAACCTACCAGTATATCTCGATTGCCCTGGCCAGGGACTACTCGTGTAATGGCTCCCCTAGACACAGCGCGATGTCAACCCCCAATACCGGGAGAGACGAATCCTGTCTAACCGTCACTGCCTCCAAGTGCTTCGGGACTGCACCCAACCACTACCTGTTTGCACGACTCCTTTGAGCCGTGGTAGGGTAGTGATCAAAGTACAGTGGGAACACACTCGAGGCGGAGTGACAGTGTCAAGTCAGCGGACTAAGCTGTACTCATGTCACCTGGGAACTGATAACTGACGATAGGTATAATACCAACTAGTCAGTTCCCGACGAGTCCTGTCCAGTGTACCCGTAACCTAACGAGCACCCGCATACTATCTCAAGTACGACGTACTGACGGCTGTGGGACAGACCGTCTCCCATACTGGGATGAGAAGCGCATGCGCTGGTCTACTCCGGAGTATCGATGCCCTGTCTCGATAGTCCTGCGACCAGGGACCTGCATAAGGATGTGCTTATAGATTACCCAGCCCCACTAGTGTGACGGCCATCACATCGCTGGTAATCAAGCAAAGATCCTAAGGGCTCTACTAATGTGTATAGGCGATATACTAAAATAAACACATGTACACATTGAAGTAGAAACAAACCAAGTAGCATACTACTATTTTGAGCAAGATTGTCAATACAAGGTGAATATCCCAAGCTTCCATTAAGTAATATACATACTAGTATGATACAGTAATGGCCTCTAGGGCATATACAATAACAATCTCCCACTTGCACTAAGGCCATGTACTGGCGTATCGAAGACCTATCATCTCGATCAGCCGCTCGAACTGAGTCTGGGGCAAGGCCTTGGTGAATGGATCTGCAGTGTTATCTTCTGATTTTACTCTCTTTACCTCGATCTCCTGGCGATCAATGATCTCCCTGATCAGGTGGAACCGCCTCAAAATGTGCCTGGACTTCTGATGGGACCTTGGTTCCTTCGCTAAAGCTATAGCGTCGTTGTTGTCACAATACAGCGGTATTGGATCAACACTGGTAGGAACCACCTGAAGTTCCGTGAGGAACTTCTTCATCCAGACAGCTTCCTTTGCGGCATCGCAAGCAGCTATGTACTCCGCTTCCATGGTTGAGTCAGCAACGGTTTCCTGCTTGGAACTCTTCCAGCAAACCGCCCCTCCATTGAGGGTAAAGACATAACCCGACATGGACTTGGAGTCATCCTTGTCACTCTGGAAGCTGGAGTCAGCAAAGGCCTCAATCTGGAGGTCTTTTCCGCCATACACCAAGAACATCTCCTTAGTCCTTCTCAGGTACTTGAGAATGTTCTTTACTGCTATCCAGTGTTTCTCCCCTGGGTCCGACTGATACCGGCTTACAACGCTCAATGCGTATGCTACATCTGGTCTGGTACATAACATCGCATACATAATAGAGCCTACCGCAGATGCGTAGGGTATTGATGACATGCGAGCCCTTTCCAAATCAGTCTTGGGAGACATCTCTTTGGAGAGGGTGATTCCGTGACAAGCCGGTAGATTACCGCGCTTGGAATCTTCCATACTGAATCGTTTCAGTATGGTGTCGATGTACCTTGACTGTGAAAGTCCCAACATCCTTTTAGATCTATCACGATAGATCTGGATCCCCAGAATGTAGTTGGCATCGCCCAGGTCCTTCATGGAGAACCTCTGTGATAAGAATCCTTTGACTGACCGTAGCATAGGAATATCATTTCCTATTAGGAGAATGTCATCGACGTACAAGACGAGGAATACCACATTTCTCCCTACAATCTTACTGTAAATGCATGGTTCATCTGGGTTTTTGACAAAGTCGAATTCTTTGACAGTATCATCAAAGCAGATGTTCCAACTCCGCGATGCCTGCTTAAGTCCATAGATGGACTTGAGCAACTTGCACACTTTACCGCTGCTCCCACTCTGATTGAATCCCTCTGGCTGATCCATAAAGACGCACTCTTCTAAATTTCCATTTAGGAAAGCCGTCTTAACGTCCATCTGCCAGATCTCATAATCGTGGAAGGCAGCAATGGCAAGAAGGATCCGAATGGATTTAAGCATGGCTACCGGAGAAAAAGTCTCGTCATAGTCCAAACCAGGTCTTTGACGAAAACCCTTTGCAACGAGCCTAGCTTTATAGGTTTCAACCTGCCCATCTACACCAATCTTCTTTCTGAAGATCCATTTGCAGCCTACGGGTTTTACCCCTTCTGGAGCAAAGTCCAAAGTCCAAACTTTGTTGGTGTACATGGACTCCATCTCGGTCCGCATTGCATCCAGCCATTTTACCGAGTCACCGCTCTGAATGGCTTGCTGGAAGCTAGTAGGCTCATCATAATCTATGATGCAATCCTCTCTATCCCCGTCTATGAGAAAACCGTAGTATCTCTCGGGCGGATGAGACTGCCTACTACTCCTGCGGAGCGGCGTAGGAATGTCCGGTTCCCCTGAACCTTCTGGTTCTACTAAGGTTTCAGTAATAGCTTGTGGTTCTGGAATTTCTTCCAGTTCTATTGCGCTCCCACTTATCTGATTTTCTAAAAACTCAGTTTCCAAGAAGCGGGCATGACGAGAAACAAGGACTTTTTGCTCCTCTGCGTAATAGAAAAGATACCCCTTGGAGTTCTTTGGGTATCCCACAAACTTGCACTGTACTGAGCGTGCCTCGAGCTTGTCCGCATGCTGCTTTTTTACAAAAGCCGGACATCCCCATGTCTTAAAGGATTTAAGACAGGGTTTCTTCCCACTCCACATCTGGTATGGTGTGGTAGGCACTGTCTTAGTAGGAACTTGGTTCAAGAGATGTGCAGCTGTTTCCAGTGCATAACCCCAGAAAGATCGCGGTAACTCAGCCTTACTCATCATGGAACGAACCATATCTAATAGGGTTCGATTCCTTCTTTCCGATACACCGTTGTGTTGTGGTGTGTATGGAGGAGTACGCTGAGAGAGAATTCCATTCTCTTTTAAGTACTCCAGAAACTCGGCACTCAAGTATTCACCACCTCGATCCGATCTTAGGATCTTGATACTTTTGCCTGTTTGTTTTTCTACTTCATTCTTATATTCTCGAAATTTCTCAAAGGCCTCGGATTTGTGCTTCATTAAGAAGACATGTCCAAACCTAGAGAAATCATCTGTGAAAGTAATGAAGTATGAATAACCGCTTCGCGCATGTGTAGACATTGGACCACACACGTCACTGTGTATAAGTCCCAAGAGCTCGCTCGCTCTTACTCCGTGTCCAGTGAACGGAGTCTTTGTCATCTTTCCCATGAGACAAGATTCACAAGTGGCATAAGACTGGTACTCGAACGGATCCAAGTATCCTTCTTTATGCAACTTAGTCAACCGTGTCTCATTGATGTGACCCAGTCTACAATGCCATAAGAAAGCCTGATTTAATTCTGGAGACTTTCTTTTAAGTGTGTTCTGGACACTGAATATCTGAGCTTGATTCAATACGTATATACCATTATTTAATGTACCTGACCCAATCAGTGCTTGATTTAGGTGGATGTTTACTACATCGCTTACAAAAGCAAAATCATATCCTTCCTTAGAAAGTAAGGATACAGATATGATGTTACAAGTCGCACCTGGTACATACAAACAGTCACGCAGAATCAATATCTGCCCAGTTGTCAGTCCTAGGTGATATTCCCCTACGGATACAGCATCCATGCTCATTCCGTTAGCAACCCTGAGAGTCATATCACCTTTCTTGATAACCCCACGGTTTCTCAGACCCTGTAACGAATTACAGATATGAGATCCTGATCCGGTATCCAATACCCAGGAAGTAGGGTTAACTGACAAACAGTTCTCAATTACAAACACACTCGAAGCCGAAGCCACAACATGCTTCGAATTCTGGCTACAGGCTTTACAAGCCCTGCAATCTTTCTGCCATAGTTCATTCCCGTTACAATAGGAACATCCCTCTTTTACTATATCCAGTCCTGAAACTTTTGCCCTTGTTTTTCCTTTTTCTTCCCTGGTTTCTTTCAGGGTATAAGCAGAGGGCAGGGACTGTAGAATTAGGTCAGTACTTGACCCATTCTCCAACGTGGTCTCCAGGTCCGTGAGCTCAATATAGCTGGTCCCTGTAAGGACGTTGCCCCTTACAGATGACCCGACAGCCAACCTCGCTTGAAGCAATTCGTTCGAGGTCTCATATCTTGCGATACGAGATTGCTCTCCATATAAAACTTTGTTATGGAGGAAGACAGAAACTGAGTCCATCTTCTCGTGCTGCCTCTGGTTTGCACCATCAACTGAGGCTAACACGAGGCACTTGGCTTTCGCACAATCCTTTTCCGATGTCCTGCGGATGTGAACATCCGTGACAGGGGAAACTGGACCTGAGACAGCAGGGTTTTGATTAGTTAAGAGGCGTTCCAGCTTGTCATGGGCAATGGACATCTGGACAGACCTTTGCCAGTCATAACAGTCAGGTTCAGTCATATTTTTATCTAGATGTAACCTAGGCGTGGTCACAGGGTCGCTGCAATTAAGAGAGAGAAGAAGAAACACTCAGCATGATGCTCTTGCAAGTTTAGAGTGGTTTTTAGTTTGTCTAAACAGGATGGCTCCCACTGTTTCTCGAATCCCTCCTCAAACCAGAAAGGAAGAATTAGTCAGGATCAATCCCACCGTACAATACTTGCTTAACCATTCAGCCAGGCCGGTGTCGGTACTTCGAGGGAGGTTTTCCAACGCTTTCGCGAAGTTTCTTAATTAAAGAACCTCTTTTCCCTGGGGGCGTAGCCCCGCTAACACCTTTCTAGGCACCTACTAGGTTTATAGCATTGATCGTTAAGTGAGAAATTTCCCGAGGAGTAGCATATACTCACAGTAGGATCGGGATCCAAATATCATCGCGCGACGAAACTGAAGGAATCCTACCAGAATCATCACACTCCAAATGGTATGCAAATCTAGCAAGTTTCAGTACTTTTGAAACTCCCGATGTGGATTTTTGCCCCATGCTCTTATGACCTTGACTAAGGCCAACAAATCATAAGTCACATGTCAAGTTCTACCCGTCGTTGTCCAGGTTAATTTGAATCCATCCGTATATACCCTTGACTAAGGCCAACAAAGTAATACGACTGTCCCAAACCAACGCATCTATCTATGCAACATATGAATGTCCACCAGCTACCAATCACTGTGCCTTGACTAAGGCCAACAAACACAGCTTGAATACCGTTGAATATTCATATGAAACGACGGAGGGCTACGAATGGTTTTGGCGAAACCGTGAACGTAGTGAACTTGATTTAGTCGATGGAACGAGATAGCTTTTAAATGGAGTGGCTCAAACTCCGTATTTTTAAAAGTTTGTTTTTGAAAAGAACCGAGTGGTTTTTCGAAAGTGTTCCAACGACTTGTACTTGGTTTATTTTCTTGCATTAGTTCTTTTAATGCATGTTTTGCTTGCATTAGTTCTTTTAATGCGTGATATTCTTGCATCAGTTCTTTTAATGCGTCCCATCATTTAATCCTACCATTGCAGAAAACAACCAAAATATGACGTACGCTTATGCCATTCGCATTCGCCACGGGGCCCCGTCATTACCCGTTAGGTTACTTAACTAACGACAGAGCGGGGGCTGGGCTAGCGCGTCTGTAAAACATAAGCAACGCCTAAATAATATCATATATAGATATACTGCAATGATAAACATTTCAGATCACAGATAAATACATTGGATATACTAGGAATCTGTAATTTGTACGAGCCTGTAACAAAAACAGATTACACGGTCGCGGTGAACAGCCAAAACCCCACCCAAGACCCCTACGGGTGCGGCAAACTACCCGCCAAGTACCCGAAGCGTAGCAACCTCCCTCATCTCCATGAGTAGGCCACTCGACACTTCGGCATACCCGGTAGTTTGTGCACCCCTCCATGGGTCTATCCTAGGAGCAAAAACAGTAAAAAGAAATTATACAATGACGGCTACAACCCCGACCCGGTTGTGCGGCCATACAAATAATTATTACATCAATTTACAAATTTACATGAATTGCAAGAAAAGAAAACTCTCGTCTCACAACCCCCGGCTATTCACCCGCGACAATCCAACATATTTATATACACATTCCAGCACATTACAGATCATGTATAACCCCGACCAATCGACTTATAGCGATTGGCCGACGTTCAATACATGCAAACATCACAGATATAACCATCATAGTCAAAGTGCAGTGAAGTTCGGAAAAAATACGGAATTATAGGACCCCAAAAGGAAATTTCTTTTCTGGAAAATCTGGGCACATATAATATATTTCAAAAATCCCAAAACCAACACAGACACACACTGCACGAAAAACGATGCACAGAAGACGACAAAGAGCGGCGCTTCCGCGGCGGATCCCAAGCTCGCGCGGCGGAAGGGCGGCGGTTTGGACGAATTACTGTATCGTTTTTCTTGGGTGTTCACACAAAACCCTGAGCCGAATTTACAAGTGTAAAGTTTTTCATTTTGAGCCAAAAAAATTTCAACAGAAACTCAGTTTTTGTAAAAGTTTGGTTTTTGGATTTTTCCGGTTCCGAACTTCGTTACACTTCACTACCAAGCTAGTTTAAGTTTAGTTAGGCTCTGATACCACTGTAAGTCCACGTTGCGACCCCCGGTTCTTACGGGGAGGCGGAAACGGTATAAAATCAAAATTTTAACGCAAGAGGCAACATGGACTAAGCTAGGTCGGGATCTTTACCTAAACTAAAACTAGCATGCTAAGCTAAAGATATTTAGCTACTCGGATAGAGATGGTTATACCTAAACTTGAACTCCTTCTCTTCAAGCTCCGATGGTGGTCCGATGGCTCCTTCTCGTCGTCTCCGTACGCCGAAGATAGATCCACTTGAAAGCTCCAATCTTTAGCTCCTTCTTCGTTCTTTGAAGAAACTAGTTCACTTGGTTTGCTAAACCTAGTGAACTAGAATGAGTAGAGAGGAAATAGAATGGGATTTTATCTATGGTTCTTGATTCTCAACTCATGAGACAAGAGAACCATAGATCAAGAGAGGGAGCAAGAGGTTGAGGGTGAGAGCAAGAGGAGAGCTCAAGAACAAGAGAGAGAATGAGCAAGAAAGAATGAGGCTCTCTTTTTTCTTTCACCCTCTCATAATCCAAAGTGATCATAACTCATCATATCAAAAAAGTCTTATGTGATGGTTTGAAGCAACCACAACCTTATCATGTCATGCACTCATTTTACTCAAATGAGCAAGCAAGTAAAAGTCTTTGGCATGAAATGATAACCATGGTTATCATGATGGTCAACTAGTCAAGCCTAGTCAACCGGTCAACAAGTCAACAAAAGTCAACAAGTCAGCAAAGTCAACAAGTCAACAAAAGTCAACAAGTCAACAACCATATCACCATAATACTTAATTAATATAATAGTTAATCACATATCATATTCTCATTAGGGTTGAGCATAAAGTCAAATAGTCAACGGTCAACTGTCAACAACCCTAATGAGAATCCGCTGCCTCTGTCTCCCTGTCAACTGTGCATACACACCCGCATCCGCGTTCCGAGGAACACGAATGCAAACTGGATAAATCCAATCCCATAAGGTACACTAGGATCTGGCTTAAACCAAAGCCCGCTAGTGTAAACTGTCCGGACACCGTACGTTCACAAGTGCACGGATGTGACCGAACCCTGTCGCAAAACCATGCGACCTGTCGCAATACCATGCGACCTCTACTCTTTTGCCTAAAGGCGAAAAGCTTTCTGTGTGGGACTCTAAAGACTCGACACTACGCTGGCAGTGGGTTTAACCACAGACCGCAAGCGGCACTAGCTGTGCGTAACGGTCCCCGGGTAATGCCGACAAGAAGACCGACGAGGCGAAACCCATCTGAACTCCTACTGAGCCTGAGTGTGACATTCTCCGTACAGTCCGGTCTGTTCGTCTGATACATCGCATGGCGGGCCTAGGGGGCGGTAAACGTCAGTCCCCCAATAGCGGTACAAGTCGTGCCGGAGCGAAGCCCAAAACACCCTGAGATAACACTGGAAACCTACCAGTATATCTCGATTGCCCTGGCCAGGGACTACTCGTGTAATGGCTCTCCTAGACACAGCGCGATGTCAACCCCCAATACCGGGAGAGACGAATCCTGTCTAACCGTCACTGCCTCCAAGTGCTTCGGGACTGCACCCAACCACTACCTGTTTGCACGACTCCTTTGAGCCGTGGTAGGGTAGTGATCAAAGTACAGTGGGAACACACTCGAGGCGGAGTGACAGTGTCAAGTCAGCGGACTAAGCTGTACTCATGTCACCTGGGAACTGATAACTGACGATAGGTATAATACCAACTAGTCAGTTCCCGACGAGTCCTGTCCAGTGTACCCGTAACCTAACGAGCACCCGCATACTATCTCAAGTACGACGTACTGACGGCTGTGGGACAGACCGTCTCCCACACTGGGATGAGAAGCGCATGCGCTGGTCTACTCCGGAGTATCGATGCCCTGTCTCGATAGTCCTGCGACCAGGGACCTGCATAAGGATGTGCTTATAGATTACCCAGCCCCACTAGTGTGACGGCCATCACATCGCTGGTAATCAAGCAAAGATCCTAAGGGCTCTACTAATGTGTATAGGCGATATACTAAAATAAACACATGTACACATTGAAGTAGAAACAAACCAAGTAGCATACTACTATTTTGAGCAAGATTGTCAATACAAGGTGAATATCCCAAGCTTCCATTAAGTAATATACATACTAGTATGATACAGTAATGGCCTCTAGGGCATATACAATAACAATCTCCCACTTGCACTAAGGCCATGTACTGGCGTATCGAAGACCTATCATCTCGATCAGCCGCTCGAACTGAGTCTGGGGCAAGGCCTTGGTGAATGGATCTGCAGTGTTATCTTCTGATTTTACTCTCTTTACCTCGATCTCCTGGCGATCAATGATCTCCCTGATCAGGTGGAACCGCCTCAAAATGTGCCTGGACTTCTGATGGGACCTTGGTTCCTTCGCTAAAGCTATAGCGTCGTTGTTGTCACAATACAGCGGTATTGGATCAACACTGGTAGGAACCACCTGAAGTTCCGTGAGGAACTTCTTCATCCAGACAGCTTCCTTTGCGGCATCGCAAGCAGCTATGTACTCCGCTTCCATGGTTGAGTCAGCAACGGTTTCCTGCTTGGAACTCTTCCAGCAAACCGCCCCTCCATTGAGGGTAAAGACATAACCCGACATGGACTTGGAGTCATCCTTGTCACTCTGGAAGCTGGAGTCAGCAAAGGCCTCAATCTGGAGGTCTTTTCCGCCATACACCAAGAACATCTCCTTAGTCCTTCTCAGGTACTTGAGAATGTTCTTTACTGCTATCCAGTGTTTCTCCCCTGGGTCCGACTGATACCGGCTTACAACGCTCAATGCGTATGCTACATCTGGTCTGGTACATAACATCGCATACATAATAGAGCCTACCGCAGATGCGTAGGGTATTGATGACATGCGAGCTCTTTCCAAATCAGTCTTGGGAGACATCTCTTTGGAGAGGGTGATTCCGTGACAAGCCGGTAGATTACCGCGCTTGGAATCTTCCATACTGAATCGTTTCAGTATGGTGTCGATGTACCTTGACTGTGAAAGTCCCAACATCCTTTTAGATCTATCACGATAGATCTGGATCCCCAGAATGTAGTTGGCATCGCCCAGGTCCTTCATGGAGAACCTCTGTGATAAGAATCCTTTGACTGACTGTAGCATAGGAATATCATTTCCTATTAGGAGAATGTCATCGACGTACAAGACGAGGAATACCACATTTCTCCCTACAATCTTACTGTAAATGCATGGTTCATCTGGGTTTTTGACAAAGTCGAATTCTTTGACAGTATCATCAAAGCAGATGTTCCAACTCCGCGATGCCTGCTTAAGTCCATAGATGGACTTGAGCAACTTGCACACTTTACCGCTGCTCCCACTCTGATTGAATCCCTCTGGCTGATCCATAAAGACGCACTCTTCTAAATTTCCATTTAGGAAAGCCGTCTTAACGTCCATCTGCCAGATCTCATAATCGTGGAAGGCAGCAATGGCAAGAAGGATCCGAATGGATTTAAGCATGGCTACCGGAGAAAAAGTCTCGTCATAGTCCAAACCAGGTCTTTGACGAAAACCCTTTGCAACGAGCCTAGCTTTATAGGTTTCAACCTGCCCATCTACACCAATCTTCTTTCTGAAGATCCATTTGCAGCCTACGGGTTTTACCCCTTCTGGAGCAAAGTCCAAAGTCCAAACTTTGTTGGTGTACATGGACTCCATCTCGGTCCGCATTGCATCCAGCCATTTTACCGAGTCACCGCTCTGAATGGCTTGCTGGAAGCTAGTAGGCTCATCATAATCTATGATGCAATCCTCTCTATCCCCGTCTATGAGAAAACCGTAGTATCTCTCGGGCGGATGAGACTGCCTACTACTCCTGCGGAGCGGCGTAGGAATGTCCGGTTCCCCTGAACCTTCTGGTTCTACTAAGGTTTCAGTAATAGCTTGTGGTTCTGGAATTTCTTCCAGTTCTATTGCGCTCCCACTTATCTGATTTTCTAAAAACTCAGTTTCCAAGAAGCGGGCATGACGAGAAACAAGGACTTTTTGCTCCTCTGCGTAATAGAAAAGATACCCCTTGGAGTTCTTTGGGTATCCCACAAACTTGCACTGTACTGAGCGTGCCTCGAGCTTGTCCGCATGCTGCTTTTTTACAAAAGCCGGACATCCCCATGTCTTAAAGGATTTAAGACAGGGTTTCTTCCCACTCCACATCTGGTATGGTGTGGTAGGCACTGTCTTAGTAGGAACTTGGTTCAAGAGATGTGCAGCTGTTTCCAGTGCATAACCCCAGAAAGATCGCGGTAACTCAGCCTTACTCATCATGGAACGAACCATATCTAATAGGGTTCGATTCCTTCTTTCCGATACACCGTTGTGTTGTGGTGTGTATGGAGGAGTACGCTGAGAGAGAATTCCATTCTCTTTTAAGTAGTCCAGAAACTCGGCACTCAAGTATTCACCACCTCGATCCGATCTTAGGATCTTGATACTTTTGCCTGTTTGTTTTTCTACTTCATTCTTATATTCTCGAAATTTCTCAAAGGCCTCGGATTTGTGCTTCATTAAGAAGACATGTCCAAACCTAAAGAAATCATCTGTGAAAGTAATGAAGTATGAATAACCGCTTCGCGCATGTGTAGACATTGGACCACACACGTCACTGTGTATAAGTCCCAAGAGCTCGCTCGCTCTTACTCCGTGTCCAGTGAACGGAGTCTTTGTCATCTTTCCCATGAGACAAGATTCACAAGTGGCATAAGACTGGTACTCGAACGGATCCAAGTATCCTTCTTTATGCAACTTAGTCAACCGTGTCTCATTGATGTGACCCAGTCTACAATGCCATAAGAAAGCCTGATTTAATTCTGGAGACTTTCTTTTAAGTGTGTTCTGGACACTGAATATCTGAGCTTGATTCAATACGTATATACCATTATTTAATGTACCTGACCCAATCAGTGCTTGATTTAGGTGGATGTTTACTACATCGCTTACAAAAGCAAAATCATATCCTTCCTTAGAAAGTAAGGATACAGATATGATGTTACAAGTCGCACCTGGTACATACAAACAGTCACGCAGAATCAATATCTGCCCAGTTGTCAGTCCTAGGTGATATTCCCCTACGGATACAGCATCCATGCTCATTCCGTTAGCAACCCTGAGAGTCATATCACCTTTCTTGATAACCCCACGGTTTCTCAGACCCTGTAACGAATTACAGATATGAGATCCTGATCCAGTATCCAATACCCAGGAAGTAGGGTTAACTGACAAACAGTTCTCAATTACAAACACACTCGAAGCCGAAGCCACAACATGCTTCGAATTCTGGCTACAGGCTTTACAAGCCCTGCAATCTTTCTGCCATAGTTCATTCCCGTTACAATAGGAACATCCCTCTTTTACTATATCCAGTCCTGAAACTTTTGCCCTTGTTTTTCCTTTTTCTTCCCTGGTTTCTTTCAGGGTATAAGCAGAGGGCAGGGACTGTAGAATTAGGTCAGTACTTGACCCATTCTCCAACGTGGTCTCCAGGTCCGTGAGCTCAATATAGCTGGTCTCTGTAAGGACGTTGCCCCTTACAGATGACCCGACAGCCAACCTCGCTTGAAGCAATTCGTTCGAGGTCTCATATCTTGCGATACGAGATTGCTCTCCATATAAAACTTTGTTATGGAGGAAGACAGAAACTGAGTCCATCTTCTCGTGCTGCCTCTGGTTTGCACCATCAACTGAGGCTAACACGAGGCACTTGGCTTTCGCACAATCCTTTTCCGATGTCCTGCGGATGTGAACATCCGTGACAAGGGAAACTGGACCTGAGACAGCAGGGTTTTGATTAGTTAAGAGGCGTTCCAGCTTGTCATGGGCAATGGACATCTGGACAGACCTTTGCCAGTCATAACAGTCAGGTTCAGTCATATTTTTATCTAGATATAACCTAGGCGTGGTCACAGGGTCGCTGCAATTAAGAGAGAGAAGAAGAAACACTCAGCATGATGCTCTTGCAAGTTTAGAGTGGTTTTTAGTTTGTCTAAACAGGATGGCTCCCACTGTTTCTCGAATCCCTCCTCAAACCAGAAAGGAAGAATTAGTCAGGATCAATCCCACCGTACAATACTTGCTTAACCGTTCAGCCAGGCCGGTGTCGGTACTTCGAGGGAGGTTTTCCAACGCTTTCGCGAAGTTTCTTAATTAAAGAACCTCTTTTCCCTGGGGGCGTAGCCCCGCTAACACCTTTCTAGGCACCTACTAGGTTTATAGCATTGATCGTTAAGTGAGAAATTTCCCGAGGAGTAGCATATACTCACAGTAGGATCGGGATCCAAATATCATCGCGCGACGAAACTGAAGGAATCCTACCAGAATCATCACACTCCAAATGGTATGCAAATCTAGCAAGTTTCAGTACTTTTGAAACTCCCGATGTGGATTTTTGCCCCATGCTCTTATGACCTTGACTAAGGCCAACAAATCATAAGTCACATGTCAAGTTCTACCCGTCGTTGTCCAGGTTAATTTGAATCCATCCGTATATACCCTTGACTAAGGCCAACAAAGTAATACGACTGTCCCAAACCAACGCATCTATCTATGCAACATATGAATGTCCACCAGCTACCAATCACTGTGCCTTGACTAAGGCCAACAAACACAGCTTGAATACCGTTGAATATTCATATGAAACGACGGAGGGCTACGAATGGTTTTGGCGAAACCGTGAACGTAGTGAACTTGATTTAGTCGATGGAACGAGATAGCTTTTAAATGGAGTGGCTCAAACTCCGTATTTTTAAAAGTTTGTTTTTGAAAAGAACCGAGTGGTTTTTCGAAAGTGTTCCAACGACTTGTACTTGGTTTATTTTCTTGCATTAGTTCTTTTAATGCATGTTTTGCTTGCATTAGTTCTTTTAATGCGTGATATTCTTGCATCAGTTCTTTTAATGCGTCCCATCATTTAATCCTACCATTGCAGAAAACAACCAAAATATGACGTACGCTTATGCCATTCGCATTCGCCACGGGGCCCCGTCATTACCCGTTAGGTTACTTAACTAACGACAGAGCGGGGGCTGGGCTAGCGCGTCTGTAAAACATAAGCAACGCCTAAATAATATCATATATAGATATACTGCAATGATAAACATTTCAGATCACAGATAAATACATTGGATATACTAGGAATCTGTAATTTGTACGAGCCTGTAACAAAAACAGATTACACGGTCGCGGTGAACAGCCAAAACCCCACCCAAGACCCCTACGGGTGCGGCAAACTACCCGCCAAGTACCCGAAGCGTAGCAACCTCCCTCATCTCCATGAGTAGGCCACTCGACACTTCGGCATACCCGGTAGTTTGTGCACCCCTCCATGGGTCTATCCTAGGAGCAAAAACAGTAAAAAGAAATTATACAATGACGGCTACAACCCCGACCCGGTTGTGCGGCCATACAAATAATTATTACATCAATTTACAAATTTACATGAATTGCAAGAAAAGAAAACTCTCGTCTCACAACCCCCGGCTATTCACCCGCGACAATCCAACATATTTATATACACATTCCAGCACATTACAGATCATGTATAACCCCGACCAATCGACTTATAGCGATTGGCCGACGTTCAATACATGCAAACATCACAGATATAACCATCATAGTCAAAGTGCAGTGAAGTTCGGAAAAAATACGGAATTATAGGACCCCAAAAGGAAATTTCTTTTCTGGAAAATCTGGGCACATATAATATATTTCAAAAATCCCAAAACCAACACAGACACACACTGCACGAAAAACGATGCACAGAAGACGATAAAGAGCGGCGCTTCCGCGGCGGATCCCAAGCTCGCGCGGCGGAAGGGCGGCGGTTTGGACGAATTACTGTATCGTTTTTCTTGGGTGTTCACACAAAACCCTGAGCCGAATTTACAAGTGTAAAGTTTTTCATTTTGAGCCAAAAAAATTTCAACAGAAACTCAGTTTTTGTAAAAGTTTGGTTTTTGGATTTTTCCGGTTCCGAACTTCGTTACACTTCACTACCAAGCTAGTTTAAGTTTAGTTAGGCTCTGATACCACTGTAAGTCCACGTTGCGACCCCCGGTTCTTACGGGGAGGCGGAAACGGTATAAAATCAAAATTTTAACGCAAGAGGCAACATGGACTAAGCTAGGTCGGGATCTTTACCTAAACTAAAACTAGCATGCTAAGCTAAAGATATTTAGCTACTCGGATAGAGATGGTTATACCTAAACTTGAACTCCTTCTCTTCAAGCTCCGATGGTGGTCCGATGGCTCCTTCTCGTCGTCTCCGTACGCCGAAGATAGATCCACTTGAAAGCTCCAACCTTTAGCTCCTTCTTCGTTCTTTGAAGAAACTAGTTCACTTGGTTTGCTAAACCTAGTGAACTAGAATGAGTAGAGAGGAAATAGAATGGGATTTTATCTATGGTTCTTGATTCTCAACTCATGAGACAAGAGAACCATAGATCAAGAGAGGGAGCAAGAGGTTGAGGGTGAGAGCAAGAGGAGAGCTCAAGAACAAGAGAGAGAATGAGCAAGAAAGAATGAGGCTCTCTTTTTTCTTTCACCCTCTCATAATCCAAAGCGATCATAACTCATCATATCAAAAAAGTCTTATGTGATGGTTTGAAGCAACCACAACCTTATCATGTCATGCACTCATTTTACTCAAATGAGCAAGCAAGTAAAAGTCTTTGGCATGAAATGATAACCATGGTTATCATGATGGTCAACTAGTCAAGCCTAGTCAACCGGTCAACAAGTCAACAAAAGTCAACAAGTCAACAAAGTCAACATTCAACAAAAGTCAACAAGTCAACAACCATATCACCATAATACTTAATTAATATAATAGTTAATCACATATCATATTCTCATTAGGGTTGAGCATAAAGTCAAATAGTCAACGGTCAACTGTCAACAACCCTAATGAGAATCCGCTGCCTCTGCCTCCCTGTCAACTGTGCATACACACCCGCATCCGCGTTCCGAGGAACACGAATGCAAACTGGATAAATCCAATCCCATAAGGTACACTAGGATCTGGCTTAAACCAAAGCCCGCTAGTGTAAACTGTCCGGACACCGTACGTGCACAAGTGCACGGATGTGACCGAACCCTGTCGCAAAACCATGCGACCTGTCGCAATACCATGCGACCTCTACTCTTTTGCCTAAAGGCGAAAAGCTTTCTGTGTGGGACTCTAAAGACTCGACACTACGCTGGCAGTGGGTTTAACCACAGACCGCAAGCGGCACTAGCTGTGCGTAACGGTCCCCAGGTAATGCCGACAAGAAGACCGACGAGGCGAAACCCATCTGAACTCCTACTGAGCCTGAGTGTGACATTCTCCGTACAGTCCGGTCTGTTCGTCTGATACATCGCATGGCGGGCCTAGGGGGCGGTAAACGTCAGTCCCCCAATAGCGGTACAAGTCGTGCCGGAGCGAAGCCCAAAACACCCTGAGATAACACTGGAAACCTACCAGTATATCTCGATTGCCCTGGCCAGGGACTACTCGTGTAATGGCTCTCCTAGACACAGCGCGATGTCAACCCCCAATACCGGGAGAGACGAATCCTGTCTAACCGTCACTGCCTCCAAGTGCTTCGGGACTGCACCCAACCACTACCTGTTTGCACGACTCCTTTGAGCCGTGGTAGGGTAGTGATCAAAGTACAGTGGGAACACACTCGAGGCGGAGTGACAGTATCAAGTCAGCGGACTAAGCTGTACTCATGTCACCTGGGAACTAATAACTGACGATAGGTATAATACCAACTAGTCAGTTCCCGACGAGTCCTGTCCAGTGTACCCGTAACCTAACGAGCACCCGCATACTATCTCAAGTACGACGTACTGACGGCTGTGGGACAGACCGTCTCCCACACTGGGATGAGAAGCGCATGCGCTGATCTACTCCGGCGTATCGATGCCCTGTCTCGATAGTCCTGCGACCAGGGACCTGCATAAGGATGTGCTTATAGATTACCCAGCCCCACTAGTGTGACGGCCATCACATCGCTGGTAATCAAGCAAAGATCCTAAGGGCTCTACTAATGTGTATAGGCGATATACTAAAATAAACACATGTACACATTGAAGTAGAAACAAACCAAGTAGCATACTACTATTTTGAGCAAGATTGTCAATACAAGGTGAATATCCCAAGCTTCCATTAAGTAATATACATACTAGTATGATACAGTAATGGCCTCTAGGGCATATACACTAACATGGAGCAATGTCCAAAGTCCATACTTTGTTAGTGTACATGGACTCCATTTCGGTCCGCATTGCATCTATCCATTTTACCGAGTCGCCGCTATGAATGGCTTGCTGGAAGCTAGTAGGGTCGTCATTATCAATGACACAATCATCTCGATCCCCGTATATGAGAAAACCGTAGTATCTCTCGGGCGGATGAGACTGCCTACTACTTTTGCGGATAGGCACTGGTATATCCCTTTCTTCTGAAACTTCTTGTTCTACCAAACTTTTAGTAACAGCTTGTGGTTCTGGAATTTCTTCCAGTTCTACTGCGCTTCCACTCTTCTGATTTTCTAAAAATTCAGTTTCTAAGAAGCGGGCTTGACGAGAAACAAAAACCTTTTGTTCCTCTGCGTAATAGAAGCAATATCCCATGGAGTTTTTTAGATATCCCACAAACTTACACTCTACTGAGCGTGCCTCGAGCTTGTCCGGATGCTGCTTTTTTACAAAAGCTGGACATCCCCATGTCTTCAGGTACTGAAGATAGGGTTTCTTCCCACTCCACATCTGATATGGTGTGGTAGGCACAGTTTTGGTTGGAACCTTGTTCAAAAGATATGCAGCTGATTCTAGTGCATAACCCCAGAATGATCGCGGCAACGCAGCCTTACTCATCATGGAACAAACCATATCCAATAGGGTTCGATTCCTCCTTTCCGATACACCGTTGTGTTGTGGTGTGTATGGAGAAGTATGCTGAGAGAGAATTCCATTCTCTTTTAAGTGACCCAGGAACTCGGAACTTAAGTATTCACCACCTCGATCAGATCTCAGTGTCTTAATACTTTTTCCTGTTTGGTTTTCCACTTAATTCTTGTATTCCTGGAATTTCTCAAAGGCCTCGGATTTATGCTTCATTAAGAAGATATGTCCATACCTAGAGAAATCATCCGTAAAAGTAATGAAGTAGGAATAACCACCTCGCGCATGTGTAGACATTGGACCGCATACGTCACTGTGTACGAGTCCTAAGAGCTCGCTCGCTCTTACTCCATGTCCAGTAAACGGAGTCTTTGTCATTTTTCCCATGAGACAAGATTCACAAGTGGCATAAGATTGATATTCGAACGGATTCAAATATCCTTCTCTATATAACTTCGTTAATCGTGTTTAATTGATGTGACCTAGTCTACAATGCCATAAGAAAGCCTGATTCATTTCTGGAGACTTTCTTTTAAGTGTGTTCTGGACATTGAAAACCTGAACTTGACTCAATACGTATATACCATCATCTAATGTACCGGACCCAATCAAAACTTGATTTAGGTGGATGTGAACTACATCGCTTACGAATGTAAAATCATATCGCTCTTTTGAAAGTAAGGACACTGATATGATATTACAAGTCAAACTAGGTACATACAAACAGTTACGTAGAATCAATATCTGCCCACTTGTCAAACCTAGGCGATATTCTCCCACGGATTCAGCGTCCACGCTCATTCCGTTAGCAACTCTGAGAGACATATCACCTACCCTTATAACTCTACGATTTCTCAAAGCATGTAATGAATTACAGATATGAGATCCTGCTCCGGTATCTAGTACCCGGGAAGTAGAGTTAATTGACGAACAGTTCTCAATTACAAACACACTTGAGGCTGAAGCCACAACATGCTTCGTATCCTGGCTACTGGCTTCCAGAGCCCTGCAATCCTTCTGCTAATGCCCGTTCCCATAACAATAGGAACATCCCTCCTTAGCTATACCAAGTCCCGAAACATTTGCTCTTCCCTTTCCTCCTACTTTATTGACACCGTATATCGGCTTTGTAGAGGTCTTCTTCTTTTCACCCTTTTCTTTCTCCCTGGATGTAGAAGAAGAAGGTCCCCCATTAAGCAGAGCTTGTGTCTCCCTGGTTTCTTTCAGGGTGTAAGTAGAGGGTAGGGACTGTGGAAATAAGTCAGCGTATGACCTGTTTCCCAACGTGGTCTCCAGGTCCTTGAGCTCATCAATATAGCTAGTCATTGTAAGGACGTTGTCCCCTACAGATGACCCGACAGCCAACCTCGCTTGAATTAAATCGTTCGAGGTCTCATATCTTGCGATATGAGATTGCTCTCCATATAAATCTTTGTTATGGAGAAAGATGGAAACTAAGTCCATCTTCTCGTGTTGCTTCTGGTATACACCATCAACTGAAGCCAACACGAGGCTCTTAGCTTTCGCTTTATCCTTTTCCTTTGTCTGACGGATATCCATATCCGCGACGGTGGAAACTGGACCTGGGACGGCGGGATCTTGAGTAGTAATAGGGTGGTCCAGCTTGTCATAGGCAATGGACATCTGGACAGACCTTTGCCAGTCATATAAGTTAGATTCAGTCAACTTGTTATCTAGATGTAACCTAGTCATGGTCACAAGGTCGCTGCAATGAGAGAGAGAGAAGAAAACACTTTAGCATGATGCTCTTGCAAGTTTAGATTGGTTTTTAATTTATCTAAACTGGATGGCTCCCACTGTTTCTCGAATCCTTCCTCAAACCATAAAAGAAGAATTAGCCAGGACTATTCTCACTGTACAATACTTGCTTAACCGTTCAGCCAGGCTAATGTCGGTACTTCGAGAGAGGTTTTCCAACGCTTTCGCGAAGTTCCTTAATTAAATAACCTCTTTTCTCTGGGGACGTAGCCCCGCTGACACCTTTCTCGACACTTACTTGGTTTATAGCATTGATCGTTAAGTGACGAATCTCTTGATAAGTAGCATATACTCACAGTAGGATCGGGATCCAAATATCATCGTATGATAATGTTGAAGGAATCCTACCAACATTCATCAAACTCCAAATGGTATGCAACACTAGCAAGTTTCAGTTTCTTTAGAAACTCCCGATGTGAATTTTTGCCCCATGTTCTTATGACCTAGACGAAAACCAACAAATCATAAGTCATATGTCAAGTTCTGCCCATCATTATCTTGTTAATTTGAACCCACCCGTACATACCCTTGACGAAAGCTAACAAGGTAATACGACTGTCCCAAACCAACTCATTTATTTATGCAACAAATGAATACCCCAGCAGCTACCAAACACTATGCCTTGACGAAAGCCAACAAACATAGCTTGAATACTACTGACCATCCATAAGAAATGACGGAGGGCTACGACTGGTTTTGGCGAAACTGTGAACGTAGTGAACTTGATATAATCGAAGGAACCTGATAGCTTTTTAAAAGGAGTGGTTAAAGTTCCGCAATTAAAAATTCTGCTCTTTTAAAATAACCGAGTGGTTTCTTTTAAATTTGTTCCAACGATTCAACTTTGGTTTATTTTCTTTACATTAAAATAATGCGTCCCATCATTTAACCTATCATTGCAGAGAACAACGAAAATACAACGTCCTCTTATGCCATCCGCATTCGCCACTGGGTCCCATCATCACCCGTTAGGTTACTTAACTAACGACAGAGCGGGGGCTGGGCTACCGCGGGTGTAAAACATAAGTGACGTCTAAATAGCTATCATATATAGATATTGTACATTCGTCAGACGCAATAATAGGCATTCCAGATCTCAGATGAACATTATTGGATATACAAGCAATCCACGTTTTCTTTGAGCCTGCAACAAAAGACGGATTACACAGTTGTGATGAATAGCCTTTACTCCACCCTAGACCCCTACGGGTACGGAAAACTACCCGCCAAGTACCCGAAGTGAAGCGGTCTCCCTCAACAATGTGAGTAGGCCACTAAACACTTCAACGTACCCGGTAGTTTGTGTACCCCACCTTGGGTCTATCCTAGGAGCAAAAAACAGTAAATGAAATAATACAACGGTGGCTACAACCACAACTTGGATGTGCCCCGCAAAAGAATATTACATCATATTACAATTTACATCGAATGAATGAATATAAAACCCATCTCAAACCCCGGCTAATCATCACAACGATCCAATCAAGTTCATATACACAAACAGTATGTTAGTTATATGTATGCCCTAGAGGCCATTACTGTACATAGGATGTATATTGTAGTGGATGCTGGGACATATATAGGGAGGACTTTCTTGCTCGACATGATAGTATGCTATCTGGTTACTCTTTACCTTAACGTGTATGCTGATTGTCTCTCTGTTACATGTTGGTAAAGCCCTTAGGATCTGTACTTGACTACCTGGACTATGATGCGGATCATACTAGTGGGGACATGGTAGTCCATAAGTACATCCTTCAAAGTCCCTAGTCGAGGGTGTATCGAGACGGGGCATCGATATACCAGAGTAGACTAGCGTGTACCTTCTCGACCCATACAGATGGGCGATGGATGATCCCATATCCATCGGTGTTTGACATCAGAGGAGATATACGGGTGCTCAGTAGAGACTGGGTACACTGGACGGACTCGCCGAGAACTCCCAGATGGTATTATACCTCACGTCAGATGGCAGTTCTCTGGTGACACTGGTACATCCGTAGTTTAGGGTTTGTAGGCACTGTAAAATTTTAATTTGCCATGGTTGATGGCTTGGGAGACCTCATTAGAGTGCCTAGGAACCCTGCAGTGGTATCAGATACTAGCTAGAGCCTTAGGCGATGTCCAGACGGAAATTGAAGTCCGAACGAACCCGAAACCCCGATTCAAACATGCTTTCTGTACAATTTTTAAAATCTGGTCTTTTTCCACATTAAAAATGTTCAGAAAAATCAGCAGGTGAATATATGAGGTACTGTGAAATTCGTGCAACTGATTCCTCTATCTTGCCGCGCTTCCGCGGCACGAGCTAGCCTCGTGCGGCGGTTGCGCGGTGGTACGGAAAGCTTATTTGGTAATTTTTACACAGTATCTCATAATTATTAGTGCTGGTATTCCTGGGTATTTTTAATATTTTTTTAAAGAGTTGATTTTTTCTGAGTTGTTTTGGGAATTCGGTGTTTCGATCGGGGTATCAAATTTTGTCTGTGTGGCTTTCCGGATAAATTTTAGAATATGTTAAAAAGTTCGACCGGATACAATACCCAACTTTTCCCCTGTCGGGAAATTTCCAAGTGTTGGATTTTTCCGTAGTTTAACGACGTTCTAAGTAGTGCAAGTAACGCGATGGTCCCTCTAGAAGACACAAACCTTAACTCGATTATGTGACCGTCTTGAACTGCCCTTTGAACCTTCGGGTTTGGGGCAGTACGGCGTGCCACATGTGAGGCGTTGGCTTGACCCTTCTACGGCTGGACCGTTGGTACTGAGGTACGAACTGAATGTTGTTAGACTTATTTCATGTGTTGATATGTATCGGGAAAACTTGGGTGTTCGATTGTTCGATCGAAAAGTTTAACATTTTCTGTTTATCTGGAATGGGATACAATAATTGGAATTCACAAGTAGTTATGTGATAACTAAATGAATGTTATGAACATAGCAGTTTAGTCTCACTTGATCGGTTGCCACGGAATTTTGATGTGATCAAAAGTCCGTCGCAATCACGTAGCGTACAAGGATACTCGCCGGGTAAACTTAATAGACAGCTTCACTCCATAGCCCCGACCAAGTGACTGTAGGAGAACCCCGTCGCCGAAAGCATCCGTCCGGGTGCTCGCGGTAGCGGTGTTCCGCCTTGGTGCACTTCGTCGACGGTATCAGGGGTGCAGCCGTCTACTGAAGTTTGCGACGAGCATTCGATCAGGATTTCGGGAATCTTGTTGAATTACCCGACTTGGTATTGAAAAGTGTTTTCGATTTTGAGACTAAAATGCGGGGTTTATAATTGTTAGGCATGTGATGTCTAAGTAATTCATTTGGTCAGGCATGCGATGTCTGAGGTGGTTGCGGATTCCAACTATTGTAGTTTTACACTTTCTTTTCTGTGACCGTAAGTGTAATATGTGATATCGCCGGTTTCGTTGCTATATGTCAACGACAATTGGGATGGACATATTTACTTACGTTGATGACATGTGATGTTATGTGTTGCTGGATATGTTATATTGGATCGTCGTGATTGAATAGCCGGGGGTTTTTATGTGAGATGAGTGTTTTTCATTTTCATTCATGTAAAAACTTGTATGTAATATTCTTTTATTGGGGCGCTTCCAGGTTGCGGAAGTAGTCACCTGTTGTATATTATTTTCTTTTCCGCACTAGGATAGACCCAAGGAGGAGGGCACAAGTAACCGGGTTCTGGAGTCCAGTGGGAGACCAACTCGAGGAGTCGAGTCCGGGTCTCCTAACTCTAGAATTGGTAGGGTTGCTTGCCGCTCTCGTAGGGGTCTAGGGGTGTGGGTTTGGCTATTCATCACGACCGTGGAATCCGTGTTTTATACTGGCTCGTATTGAAAACACGGACGTCCTAGTATATCCAATATTTCATATGATTTTTCTGCTGCGATATCTGTGATGAGATCATGTGATGTTTCTGTGATGGATATAGTATATAGTATATATGATATATTATATAGATGTTACTTATGTTTTACACCCGCGCTAGCCCTGCCCTGCTCTGCCGTTAGTTACCTAACCTAACGGTGCACGAGGGGACATCGAGGCGAATGCGGATGGCATAAGTGTACGTCATATCTATCTGTGATGTTTAGGTACTTAAATGATGGGACTTCATTAATGTGATTAATGAAATAAAAGAAACCTAAGATGTTGTAGAATCGAATTTCAAAATAAAACAGGTAGCTACAGTTCTTGCTTTGCACAGCGGTATATGCGATATATCCTGCACCTCATTCGACGAGGAAAGGACCGAGATCCCTTCACCGGGAGTGACTCCTTTAGCAATAACTGGCAGATGCTACAACCCTCGGTTTGTCTTTTGATTGCTTCTAAGAGTTTTTGCTTTGCACAGCGGTATATGCGATATATCCTGCACCTCATTCGACGAGGAAAGGACCGACGATCCCTTCACCGGGAGTGACTCCTTTAGCAAAACTAGAAAAGCCTCAAAAGCACTCCATTTTAAAATCATTTGATTCTACAACGATATCAAGTTCATTACGCAATAGGTTTTCAGAAAAACCTGTCGTAGCCCTCCGTCATTTCAGATAAATCCTGTTTAGTATTCGTGCTGTGTTTGTTGACCTTGTCAAGGCGCAGTGTGCGGTAGCTAACCAGTATTTATCTGCTTATGCATATGATGCAGATTGGGTTAGGGTAGTCGTGCGGCCTTGTTGACCTTGTCAAGGGTCGTGCGGGTGGGTTTGATTCAATCAAGAAATGACGGGCTGAACTTGACTTGCGGTCTATGGTTTGTTGACCTTGTCAAGGTCATAGATCGTTCGGGGCAAAATATTATCGGGAATTTCAAGTGTTGAAATTTGCAATGAGATTGCATACCTTCTATGAGATAGTTGGATCCCGATACCCGCTGCGAGTAAGAGTTACTCCTGGGAGAGTTTTATACATTACAATTAGCCGATCAAGTAGGTGTCTAGAAAGGTGTTAACGAGGTTACGCCTCTGGGAAAACGAGGTTTACAGTAATTAGGTTCGTGCGAAAGCACGGGGGACCTCCCTCAAAGTACCGACACTGGCCTGGCTGAAAGATTGGCGAACTTGTAGTGTGTAATTAATCCCGGCTAGTCTTTCCTTTTAGGGTTTGAAGGAAGATTTGATAAAAAGCAGTGGGAGACATCCTGATTAGATAAAATAATAACCAATCTATTCTTGACAGAGCGCACGCTGAGTGTTTTCTTCTCTCTCTCTCCTGGTAGCGACCATATCACGCCTTAATCAAGATAATAAAACGGATTATTGACCGAACCCGCTTGTTATACTGAGCTGGGGAACGTTGGTCCCGCTCCAACTTATATTTGTTATAAGACCGAGCAGGAAATTGGGGAATAGCAGATTTCCCGTGCCGCCCAAACGAAGAGAGTGCATGCTGATGCATCATCTTCGGGTGTGTTCGTTACAAAGAACTGTTTCTCAGAATCCTCTACGTCCTGGGTATGTGATACCAGATCAGGATCCCAGATATGTAATCTGTTACATAGGGCTACAGAAAGGTAGAGAACTGAGAACGGGTGATAAGTTTCATGAGGCAGAAAACGGGGCAAGAGTTGCAGCCAAGTCTGTTGGTCACTGTCACCCTGTATTACCAATACATTGATTCTGAACGAATGTTATTAGATACCGAACCTGATATACAAAATCATATCAGTCTCTTTATTAGTAAAGAAAGGATATAATTTTGTATTGTTGGATAATGTTTTGAACATTTCCTATATCAAAAGTTGATCGGTTCAGGCACGTTATCTAAAAGCGTTGATGTTCTAAATCAAACTACAGTTCTTAGTATATGGAACACACACAAGAAGAACAGTTCAGAAATGAACGGATTCTTCTTGAGGTATTGTAGACTAGGTCATATCAATGCGACCCGACTAGCTAAGTTCCACATAGATGCATATTTAAAACAGTTTGAATCTACATCTTATGAAACTTGCCAGTCATGTCACAAAGATAAGATGACCATAGCTCCGTTTATTGGAAACAGAGAAAGAGTTACTGAACTCATGGGATGATACATGTTGATGTATGTAGGCCCCAGTCTACACATGCCAAGACCGGTTCTTTGTACTTCATTACATTCTCTGATAATCTCTCGAGATTCAGACATATGTTCCTGTTGAAACACAAGTCCGAACCTTTTGAGATATTCACAGAATATAAGTTAGAAGTAGAGAACCAATACGGGTATAAGTATTATGTCCTATGATGAGATCAAGGAGGATAATGCTTGAGCACGGAAATCCTGGACTATTCTAAAGGAGAATGAGATTCTCTCTCAGCATTACTCCTCCATATACACCATGGCACGATGGTATATCGGGGTGGAGCAGATACACCCTATTTGATATGGTGTGCTCTAAGATGAGTACTGCTGAGTTACCTTTTTCCTTTTGGGAGTTATGCACTTATGAAGTTGCATACCTATTGAATAGGGTTCGAATCAAATCAGTTGCCTACCACATCATATGTGATATGGAAGGGGAAGAGCCCATATCTTAAGTTAGTTAAGATTTGGGGTTGACCGGCCTATGTCTAAAAGCAAAATCCGGACAAGCTCAAGGCAAGGTCTGTAATGTAGAACTGGAAATGTTCCAGCTATACAAACTACAGCACATGATTTGATAGAACCAAAGGATTCAGTAGATTCCAACGAGCCTCAGCCTCTCCGCCGATCTAGTAGGGTTCCTCACCCACCTGAGAGATACTTCGGTTTCTCTATGACAGTGGGAGCTAGGATTGCATCATGAGATGATGACCCAACTAGCTTCGAGCTGGCCATCAGGAGTAAGACTCCGTAAGAATGGCTGGATGTTTAGCGATCTGAGATGGAATCTTTATACACCAGCAAAGTATGGACTTTGGCTGCTATATCTGAAGGGTTAAATCCCCATCAGGAGCAAGTATATCTTGAGAAGATTACTTGGTGTAGATGGAAAAGTTGAGACTTTCAAAGCTAGAATTGTTAAAGGTTTTCGTCATCGACCAGGCGTGGATAATGATGAAATCTTTTCCAGTAGCTATGCTTAAGTCCATCCAGATCATACTTACCACGGCTACATACCATGACTACGATATCTGGTGGTTGGGTGTCTTGACTACTTTTCTAAATGATGATTTAGAAGAGTGCGTCTGTAAGTACACAGCCAGAGGGCTTCGTAGACAGTGGGAGCGGCGGAAACGTGTGCAAGATGCTTTATAGGATAAAGCAGGCATCGCGGAGTTGGAACGTCTGTTTTGATGAAGCAGTCAAAGAAGTTGACATCATCAAAATGGTAGATGAACCTTGTATAAATAAGAATGTAGTAGGGAGTATGATGACGATCCTCGTAGAGTACGTGGATGACATACTCTTGATAGGGAAGAAGTTTCCTATGCTACGCTCGATCAATCTCCGCTTATCACAATGATTCTCCATATAGGATCAAAGTGATACCTACTAAATCCTGGATTTTGGATCTATGAGATAGATCTAAATTGATATTAGGATACTCACTAGATGTAGTGAGGTGGTGTCAATCGATCCTGAGGAGAATCACTGGAAGGGTTCCAGGGTGATAAAGACGACTGAGTGTCAGTCGCAGGCATTGTCTTAACCCTCAGTAAAGGGACGGTATATTGGAAGAGTTCCAAGCAGGATACCGTGACATACTAGACGATAAAGGCTGGATACATCGCTGCTTAAGATGCTACCAAAGAGGCTGTTTGGGTAAATATTGGTTCATGAGATGAACTTTGTTCCTCCCATTGTGTGACAATGGAGTTGTGGCTTATGCCAAGGAACGCCGGTCCCATCAGTGATCCAGACTTATTCTAAGGCAGCATCGCTTGATCATGGAGATGGTTGATCTCCAGGGTGATCGAGGTTTGGAGAGTAGACTCAGAGGACAACACAGCGGATCCACTCACAAAGGCCTGTTCCCAGAGAGAGACTTTCATGGGATGGTTGAGTATGAGATACTTGAAACCACTGCTACAGATGGCCCTAGTGCAAGTGGGAGATTGTTAGTTATATGTATGCCCTGGAGGCCATTACTGTACATAGGATGTATATTGTAGTGGATGCTGGGACATATATAGGGAGGACTTTCTTGCTCGACATGATAGTATGCTATCTGGTTACTCTTTACCTTAACGTGTATGCTGATTGTCTCTCTGTTACATGTTGGTAAAGCCCTTAGGATCTGTACTTGACTACCTGGACTATGATGCGGATCATACTAGTGGGGACATGGTAGTCCATAAGTACATCCTTCAAAGTCCCTAGTCGAGGGTGTATCGAGACGGGGCATCGATATACCAGAGTAGACTAGCGTGTACCTTCTCGACCCATACAGATGGGCGATGGATGATCCCATATCCATCGGTGTTTGACATCAGAGGAGATATACGGGTGCTCAGTAGAGACTGGGTACACTGGACGGACTCGCCGAGAACTCCCAGATGGTATTATACCTCACGTCAGATGGCAGTTCTCTGGTGACACTGGTACAGAGTAGTCTGTTGACCCGAGATCGTCATAGAGTCTTGTGTGGTTCCCACTGTGCTTTGATTTCCATCTTACCACGTCCAAGAGGGCGTGCAAAACGGTGGTTTTTGGGTACAGTCCCGAGTCACATGGAGGCAATGAGCGATAGGAGGGGATTCGTCTCTCCCGGTATATGGGGGTTGATGTTGCGCTGTGTTCGATTGGCTATAACAGGAAATCCCTGGCCAGGGTTGATGAGATTTACTGGTAAGTGTTACCAGTAGTTTCTCGAACAGTTATAGACCTCATATCGACACGACTTATTGAGCTATTGGGGTCTGACGTCTACCACCCCTAGGCGAGATATGCGACATATCAGACGATCAGACCGGACTGTACGGTAGTGTTACTGGTCGGATTCACTGGAGTGTGAGCGGGCTTGCTCGTCGATCTTCAGATCGCTCAATACCTGGGTGGCCGTTACGTTTAGCAGACCGCTTGCGGCTTGTGGATGTTTGATATGATCATCATCCGCTGCCGGCGTATTGACGAGTCTTTAGAGTCCTACACAGAGGTTTCCTGGCTCAAGCGAAACGAAATAGGAGCGCATATGAGATATGTGCGGGACCGAGAATAATACGAGTATGTGATACTGTATTCGATTCTCGCGATGTGACATTGATCGGTTATATGCGATATAGCCGGGTTATCGGATCAAGTGTTGATTCGATAAGATGTTACTAATGATACCAGTCGGTTATGTGCGCATGACCGGGTCATTGAATCAAGTGTTGATTTAATGATTTAATGCATATTTATATATTTGATATATTACTTTGCATTAACTAGTATCGGTTCACTTTAGACGGATTTTCTCACTTGGTTCGTGCGCATTGCATATGCGATATGTTTTTGTGCACTAGTATGTATCATGTTTGATGATGCATGCTAACTTGAGTTTGTGTAAAGATTAAACCATGGTTATTCAAATGGTTAGGGTTTTGTTTTTCATATCTATTTATTTATTTATTTATTTATTTTCTTTATGGAAAATGAAATGAGAAGAATGGTGGCTTTCTTTGTTTTGTAGTTGAAGATTCATGAACCTTTGACTTTGTCCACCATTCTTATCTCATGCTTAACCTAACCATTCTTTAACCATGATTTACTCTCTACATCTAACCATGGTTCAAGTTATGATAAGATTATTATTCTTTTCATTTTGAAAATAATCTAATCATAATTTTCTTCTTCATATTCTTCTTCTTCTTCATTGAACTAAAGAAGAAAAACCTTGACCTCATCAATGGTGATTGATGAATTTGAGTGAGAAATCCAATTCTAAAGTTTACCCACTTCCTATTTCTTCATCCTCTACCTCTTGCCAAGTAGTAGAGTGTGTTTCCTTCACAACTTTTCACGGTTTGGTGAAGGTGGAGCTTGATTCATCGATGCTTCGACGTAGATCATCTTCGGCACGGACATCGACGACCTAGCTTGCCCATTCTCCGACGAAGCCGACTCTAGAGCCCGGATTTGATTTGGACAGCGGAGACGACCTCGTTGCGGAGCTATGGAGGTGGAGCACCGGATCTACAAAGGTTGTATTTCCGTATCTTTTAGTTAACTGTTAACTAGTTCTATGTTCGCCTAGAAATCTAGCAAACGATCCGTAGTTTAGGGTTTGTAGGCACTGTAAAATTTTAATTTGCCATGGTTGATGGCTTGGGAGACCTCACTAGAGTGCCTAGGAACCCTGCACAGTAAACATTACAGAAATGTGCAACCCCCTGCCAACCGACATACTAGCAGTTAGGGGAGGTTTACGAACACATAAAACATTACAGATAAAAACCCGATTAGCAAATAACTTAGAATATCGATCGACAACCTTTTTCCGTGTCTACCCCAAATGCAAGCCAGCACAGAAGTAACATGGACAGAAACAGAATATACAGGAAAACAAAACACCACAATTTATGAATAACAGAGCAAATCCGAGTCAACTCGGTGTTGACTCGGCGGCGGATCCACGGCCAAAAGCACCTTCTTGCCGCGGATCCACGCCCGTCTTGCCGAGTTAGGGGCTCGTATTTTCCCAGTATTCTTATAATACCCTGCTGTGAATTTTAAGGCATATCAAATAATTTTTGTGACACTTTTAAAATCAACAGAAACTGTTAGGGTGCTCGGGGTGTTGTTTTCGTGTTTTCCGTCGATCGAAGTTCTAATTAGTTGCTAACAAGCTAGTAATGGTTTAGTTGGCTCTGATACCACTGTAATTCCATGTCACGCACCCTACGAACTTGCGGGGAGGCAGAATATATGAAAAACGATTATCAAAGCTTCGTAACACGGACTTGAGCGCATGAATCATGTCTAAACCGTTACTAGCAAACAACGAAAGGTTTAACTACTCGGATTCGAAGTTATACCTCACGTTACTTGTCCTTTGGGTCTTCATCATTGTCCTCCACTCCTTGTAGGCTCTTTGGAACGTCGGCACCTCAACGGCCTCCTCGAGTCAAAGACGATCCACCCGAGAGCTCCTACTCCAAGCTTAACCTCTAACTTGAGGTAACTAGGTTTCTCAAAGTGCTAATCTAAGCAACCTAGGTGATATAGAGTTGAATTATGGATGTATTAGTCTAGCTAACCCTTGATCTCAACACATGAGAGGTTAGGGTTAGGGTTTGAAGATGGAGAGCTTGAGGAGTGAGAAGGTGAGAGTGAGAATCCTTTTGGATGAATCAATCATATGTGTATATATGAAACATATCATCTATATTAAATGAATAACAAATAATGATATATCATCATGTTTCATTAATACACTAAGTGATTCATCACATGAGTCATATAAATAATAAATGACTCATTAACTCCATGTATGAATCACACCATGACTCACTTATCCAATTAATGCAAATGCCACCTTAACCCCTAAGTCACCATGCTTCAAAAAGCTTCCCGACAAATTACGAGAATGCCCCTCCTATCCGTAAAAACACGGAAAAACTTTAGACTGTATAAATCCAATAATCCGATACTAGAATCTGGCTTAAACCAAAGCCGACTAGTAAAAACTGTCCGAACATCGTACGTGCGTAAAAACACGTATGCGTCCGAACCCTGTCGTAAAACCATATGACCTTTATATCGTTTCGCCCGAAGCAGGGAAACTCTCTGTGTGGGACTTTAAAGACTCGACACTATGCTGGCAGTGGGTTTAACCACAGACCGCAAGCGGCACTAGCTGTACGTAACGGTCCCCAGGTAGATGTCGATAAGAAGGCCGATGAGGAAACCCATCGGAACTCCTACTGAGCCTGCTGTGACAATCTCCGTACAGTTCAGTCTGTTCGTCTAGGACTATCGCATATCGGGCCTAGGGGGCGGCAAGAGTCAGTCCCCTAAAAGCGGTATAAGTCGTGTCGGAGCGTAGCCCATTACACCTTGAGAAACTACTGGAAAACCTACCAGTAAATCTCGCTTGCCCTGGCCAGGGACTTTGCGTAATGGCTCTCTGACAAAGCGCGATATCAACTCCCAATACCGGGAGAGACGAATCCTGTCTAACCACCACTGCCTCCAAGTGCTCGGGACTGCACCCAACTGCTACCTGTTTGCACGACTCCTTTGAGCCGTGGTAGGGTAGCAATCTAAGAACAGTGGGACACACTCTAGGCGAAGCAGCAGTGTCAAGTCTGCGGACTATGCTGTACTCATGTCACCTGGGAACTGTTAACTGACGACGGGTATAATCCCAACCAATAGTTCCCCGCAAGTCCTGTCCGGTGTACCCGTAACCTAACGAGCACCTGTATACTATCTCCAGTACGACGTACTGACGGCTGTGGGACAGACCATCTCCCCAATTGGGATGAGAAGCGTACACACTAGTCTACTCCGGAGTATCGATGCCCTGTCTCGATAATCCTATGACTAGGGACCTGTATAGGATGTTGCTTAAAGACTACCCAGCCCCTACCAGTGTGACTGCCATCACAACGCTGGTAATCAAGCAAAGATCCTAAGGGCTCTACTAATATGTATAAGCAATACATTACAAGAAACATATGCATATATTAAAGTAGACTCAAACCAAGTAGCATACTACCATTTTTAGCAAGACTGTTGATTGAAAGAATTAAAGTTAACCGCAATCAGGACGGTGTCGCTATGCAGCTAGCCGGTTGAGCACGGGTCGATCCACAGGGAGAGGGTTGTATGTCCTTTCTTGTTTTAGACGAGTCAATAAAGAATTGTATGCGTTTGTTCAATCTAACCTATGTGTACTATTTGCAAGTATAAAGTTGTTAAGAAAAAGATACGAGATTGTAAGCTAAAGAAATTCGTACTCAAAACCTTTGAGCCGAGTCTTGACCAATTGAAGCTAAAGCAATCGGCAACAACGTGGATTAGGGGATTTAAGCGCGGTATTCGTGGAATACGGCTTATTTACCCTTGTCCTTCCGTTCTTGTCTCTTGCTTTCACCTCCGGCCAAACCGAACGCAACCGGTCGCGGTTAGGAATCACCGTTACCTTGTTAGGGTAGGATGCCTAACGGAGCGCTTGCGTATGGTTTGGGCGGAGTTCAATGGAAAATAACGGGAAAAGGAAATGAGAAAGAAGATATTAACTTACAATACCGTATTTCATCTTAACAACAATAATTACATCCATTCACAAAATGAACAAAAGAGAGCAAAAGAAAAGAACAAAGAAAAGAAAAGATTACAAGTAATTAAGTGCATGAATTAAATTGCAAGAAAGTAAAGCAAGATAATAATAAGCAAGTAATAAAAAGCGATAAAAAGAACAAGAAACTAAAACTCAAGACAAGCATGGGATCAATAGCCAACCCTTAAACTTGCAAGCTCAATCAAGAGGTTGCAAGATCAAGAGAAGGGTAGAGAACGCATGTGAAATGAAGCGCTAATTCCATAAGAAAATACGACCTTTGAGATCAATGACTAACCCTTAACCATTCAAGCTCAATGAAGAGGTTGAATGATCAAGAGAAAGCAAGAATCTCAAGGGAAAGTTAAAAAAAAAGAGAATGATACAAAAGCCCTCATCTTCATTGATCTTCCACACAAAAAGCTCTCACTACAATTTTCATGGAGACAAAATGAAGAAGAAGAAGAAAAAGACTAAATCCTAACAAAAAGAAGAACAAAGAATGAACACAAAATTGGACCCTTGACTTAGCTCAGTTCTGGAGTATTTATAGGCAGTTTACAGAAACCCTAGGGCAAGAATCTGCCCCCAAATAGAATGACCAAAAAGCCCCTGAAACACGACAACCTGACGGCACTATACGGCCGCGGTTCCGCGGCCTAAGTATGCTTAGGCCGCGGTTCCGCGGCCATTATAAGGAGTTGGGCCATGTGGTTTTTTGTGGGTTCCTGGTTGGATGTTTCCTTGTGTTTGTCAACTCTATAATGTTCAAAGTCTTCCAGAATAACTTCAGATTTCTTATTCCAAGATTGCATTATCTTTTTCACTTTTGACTTCTCTCTCCCTCGAGCTCCGCGCACCCATTGATTCTCGTGCTGCCCCCCTCGTGCTCTGTGCTTGTCCGAGACACGAATGACCACTGTCATATGTCTTGTCTCTGGAACTGGTAAGCGGCACTGGACGGATACGGATGACCGGAAGCCGGCTTTTATCTGCTGTCAACAGATGTTCTGTATTTGGCGTAACTGTGGAGATTTTGTCTTGATTTGCAATATTTGTACTGGAAACCTGTACTCTGTAAATATGTAACAAACACTGATCAAAAGCACCTACCTATAAACATACGAGCGTAAGAATGGGTGGTATAAAATGCAATATTCTGGTATGAACAACTGTCAATACAACTGTGAATATCCTAAGCTTCCATTAAGTAATATACAAACTAGTATGATACAGTAATGGCCTTCTAAGGCATAAACACTAACAAAGGAGTCGTGCAAACAGGTTTTAGTTGGGTACAGTCCCGAGCCACATGGAGGCAGTGAGCGGATCTGCAGGGGTTCGTCTCTCCCGGTATTGGCGGTGAGGTCACGCTGTGTCTAGGAGAGCCATTACATGAAGTCCTTGGCCAAGGCAGGAGATTTACTGGTAGGTATTCTAGTAGTATCTCAGGGTGTTCTGGGCTACACTCCGATATGACTTGTACCGCTTTTGGGGGTCTGACTTTTACCAACCCCCTACGCCCGCCATGCGATGCTCATAGACGAACGGACCGGACTATACGGATATTGTTACTGACAAGCTCAATAGGGTGTCAGGATGAGTTCGCTCATCGACATCCCTTTTGGTCAATACCTGGTAGCCCGTTACGTATGGCTAATACCTCTGACGTGCTAGTGGTTAAATCCACAACCAAGGGATTGACGAGTCTTTAGAGTCCCCCACAGACCGTTTCTCAAGTTTCGGGCGAAACACTGTAGAGGCCGTATGGAGATATGGCAGGGTTCGATCATATACGTGCGGTATTGCACGGATCATGATCGGACGGATGATACTAGCAGGCTTTGGTTTAAGACAGATCCTAGTATTGTACAGTGTAGATTTTGTCTCATTGCATTTGTATTCGGTCGGAATAAAAATGCGGGTATGTAGATACAGTCGCGGGGTTTTCCTATAATTTATTACGGGATCAGTTTTTTGAAGTTACCAGTTTGCTTTCTGTTTCGGCCATTTTTCTTTGTTTCTTTCCTTGGCTGAAAATTGGTGTGGAGGGGCTTATTTGCAAATGTGCAAATTAGCATTATGGAGGGTGTTTCTTGTAATTGGTAGTTTCATGATGGTTCCACCATACATTGACTTCTTGGTTCATGATTGTTCATTATTGCTTGACTTTTGACTTGATGATGGAGTGAGGATTGGACTTTGTTTGTGATCATTATTCATGATGATAACCTTTTCTCTTTCATGGATTATTTTTGGCTCACTCATTGATTCTCATTCTCTCCATTCTCTCATTCCTCAAGAGAGGGCCGGCCATTCTTGGAGAAGGGCTGTCCAATGTTTGTGGGTGGGGTTCTCATCTCTATATGAATATGTGCAACCAAAAGAGAAAAGGACTTCTTGGAGAAGGGCTTCAAGGATTTCATAGATCAAGTGAAGCAACAAGCTTTAAGCAAAGGACTTCGGGTGGATCGTCGTGGACTTGAAAGCGTTCAAGCGAGCCGTTCCAAACCTTAGGAGATCCAAGGAGTTGCCCTAGGAGGTCTACAAAGGTTGTAGTCTCTCCACTTAGTGTTAGATAATCTTTTATTTGTGATACTATTAATTGTTACTATATAATTCTAGTTCGATTCCCAGTTAAGTTTACTTAGCACGTCATAAAATCAATGTTATGGCATGTGTGATGCTTCCAAACCCTATACGAGGTGATAAGGAAACCCTACAGTGGTATCAGAGCCCAGCTAGAGCTTTGGAGTAACCTAGACGTCGTTAAAAACCTCGAACGAACGAAATACGATGCCCGGGGGTGCTCTCTGGAAATTTTTCAAAAACGTGGATTTTTTGACATTAAAAATACTTAAAAAATTCAGCAGGGTATTTTATGGGTCTACAAGAAATACGAACCCCTAACTCCACTAAAGGACCGCGAAACCGCGGCATGAATGGTCATTCCGCGGTGGTTCCGCGGCGCCTTTGGTGCAGGCGGGGCCGTACTTTCTTGCGCTGGCCCGTATGTACTTTGTGCAGTTTCTAGTAATTTTTAAAACTGCTCAAGTGTTGAGCTTTCTGAGAACTCTTTGGATGTTTAATCGTTCGATCGAATGTTTTAACTGCGCCTAGTTTATTAGTATGTGATACAATAATTGGAATCTACAAATTTGTTTGTTGCGTGTAAATCTAGCAGTTCGGTCTCGGGAATAATCGGAAATATTGTTGAATTATCCGGCTTATTTTGAAAAGGTGTTTTCATGGGTGAGACCTAAATGCGAGCTTTGCATTGTTAGGCATGAAATCTTGTATATATGATATTCCGGGTTTGTGTTGTCTAAAGGCAGTTACGATTCCAATTGTTGTAGTTTTTCATTTTATTTCTCTGTGACCGTAAGTGTAGTATGTGGTGTATCGCCGGTTTCGTTGCTATACATCAACGACAATCGGGGTACGCATACTTACTTACGTTGATGATATATGATATTATGTGTTGCTGAGATTTGATTTGCAGGATTGTCGTGAATGAATAGCCGGGTTTTTTTTATGTGAGATGAGAGTTTTTTTTCATTCATGTAAAATTAAATTGTATGTAATATTCTTTTATTTGGGACACTTCCGAGTTGAGGTTGATGTCACCAGTGTTATATATTATTTACTTTTCCGCATTAGGACAGACCCAAGAAGGAGGACACAAGTGACCGGGTTCTAGGATTCAGTGGGAGGCCATCTCGAGGAGTCGAGACCGGGTCTCCTATACTGCAGAATTGGTAGGGTCACTTGCAGCTCTCGTAGGGGTCTAAGGGTGTGGGCTTGGCTATTTATCGCGACCGTGGAATACATATTTTCTATTGCTGGCTAAATACAAAATACGGACCTCCTAGATATCCTATATTAAATGTGCATCTGCTGCTTATTTGATGTGATCATTTAATTTATATCTGAGACGAATGCAATATTATATATATGATATATAATAGACGTTGCATATGTTTTGCACCCCCGCTAGCCCCGTCCTGGTATGCCGTTAGTGTAGGGTTCCTAGGCACTCTAGTGAAGTCTCACAAGTGATCAAACATGCACAAATCAAAATTCTACGGGTGCCTACAAACCCTAATACGGATCGTTTACTAGATATCTAGGCGAAGCATGCAAGTAAACGGAAATGTATCTAAAGGAAAGGAGCTACAACCTTTGTAGATCCGGTCCGCCAATTCCTAAGCTCCACGATGATCTCCCTCCGCTGTCCAAATCGAACTCCGAACTCAAGTATCGGCTTCGTCGAAGAAATGGGCGGGCTTGATCGTCGGTTCGATGCCGAAGATGATCTACGTCGAGGCATCACAAAACTCGAGCTCCGCCTTCGCCAAGTCAAGAAACTTGTGAAGACAACACACTCTACTACATGGCAAGTAGTAGAGGATGAAGAAATAGGAAATGGGTAGACTTTAGATTTGGATTTCTCATTTGTTTTGGCTAGTTGCCATTAAAGGTGCAAGCTTTCTTCAACTTGAAGATGAAGAAGAAGATGATAAAGAATTATGATAAGATAAATCCAATAATAAAATCAAATTGATCTTATCATAATGCAACCTTGGGTTAGACTTAACTCTTGTAGAGAGCAAACTCTAGTTTAGCTAATGGTTAGGTTTTAAATATAAAACAAAATGGTTACAAATTCAAAGCATCATGAAGTTTCCACAAAAGACAAAATTAGCAACCATTTTATTTTAGCCAAAAGAAATAAAGAATATAAATGAAATGAATAAGTGGATACTTTAAAACCATAACCATTAACCTAAACATGGTTCAAAACAAACATACACCCAAGTTTGCATGTATCATCAAACATGATACAAACTAGTGCACAAAACTATATCATATATACAATGTGCACTCCAAGTGAGAAAATCCATTTAAAGTGAACCAATACTAGTTAATGCAAAGTGATATATCAAATATAAAATTATACATTAAATCATTAAATCAACACTTGATTCAATGATCCGGTTATATCGCATATAACCGGCTAGTATCCAATGTATCGGCTTATCGAATCAATCCTTGATTCGATAACTAGGTTATATCGCATACAACCATTCGACACATTCATCGCGAGAATGAAATACGGTATTGTAAGTACGCGGCGGCGCCCTGGACGTCTAACAGACGCCGATATGCGGAACAAAACTTTTACGACTGGCGCTATCGCGTACTTTATCCCGGATCGTCCATTAAAGCTAAACTAACTAATTGTAAAGAGAGTAGAATTGTTATACCGAATGATCCGAGTCCTTCGGTCTTCAACCATCATCCCACGCTATGTTGCAACTGATCCGAACTTGCTTGATCTCCGTTCTCATCGTCCAGGTGGCACCACGTCGACGGATCTTTAAACGGGCTCCCGCCTCTGAACCGAGGCAACTCGCTCGTCAAGTTTGCTAAAAGAGACGACCAAGATGAAGTAGAAAATGAGTAGAATACGTTGTCTCGTTACGTCCAAGATCATGGACGAACGGTTAAAAGAAGTTGCCATTTGGATCAATCGAATTGAGAAATGAGCAATCTAATTTTCATGAAGCCTAAACCATAATGTTTTTAGTCAAAAATCAATCACTTTCCCACAAGAGGGGGCCGGCCACAATTTATAAAGAGGAGGGTGAGTGTAGGAGCAAGGAGGAGGGTGACCATATCCAAATGATACTTATCATAACTAATAAAGAAAGAATGACTCATATTAAGCATTAAATGCAAATGGTGACTCAAATAAAACACCTCACCAAAGTAATTAATGCTTGAATGAGTCACTAACCTAGTCACAAGTCTAGAAGCTTCCACACAATATGACTCACCCTCAAGACAAAAAGACAATTCCGTATTTAACCGAATGTCAAAATACGGCTGATAGAAAACTGGAAACTGGCAACTTCCAAAAATCATCCCGAAACGAATTTCAGGATAACCCCGTATCAGTATAAACATACCCGCATTTATATTACGACCGAATATAAATGCAACTGAGACAAAGATATTATATCTACACAGTATAATACTGGGATCCGGCTTAAACCAAAGCCTACCAGTATTATCTGCCCGAAAACTGACACGTGCGAAAACGCACGTGCATTTTCCGAACCTTGCCATAAACCCATACGGCATCTACAACGTTTCGCCCGAACTTGGGAAAGTGTCGGTGGGGAACTCTAATGACTCATCAGTACACTGGCACTGGGTATAACCACTAGCACGTCAGAGGTACAAGCTGTACGTAACGTTTTGCCTATGTATTGATTGGAAGGGAAGCCGACGAGCGAACTCATCTATAAACCCTACTGAGCCTGACAGTGACAATATCTGTACAGTCCGGAACATTCGTCTATGAGCATCGCATATTAGGCCTAGGGGGCCGGTAAACGTCAGACCCCCAATAGCTGCATAAGTCGTGTCAGAGAGTAGCCCAGAACACCCTGAGATACTACTGGTATACCTACCAGTATATCTCGATTACCCTGGCCAGGGATTTCGTGTAATGGCTCTCCTAAACACAGCGCGATCTCACCCCCAATACCGGGAGAGACGAATCCCCGAAGATCCGCTCACTTGCCTCCAATGTGGCTCGGGACTGTACCCAACTAAAACCTGTTTGCACAACTCCTTTGAGCGTGGTAGGGTAGTAATCTAAGCACAGTGGGAACTCACACGAGACAAATGACGACCTCAGGTCAATGAACTAACCTGTACACATGTCACCAGGGAACTGCTATCTGACGATATGTATAATACCAACTAGCATGTTCCCGGCGAGTCCTGTCCGGTGTACTCATAACCTAATGAGCACCTGTATACATCTTAGGTGATCCAACTGACACCAGTGGCTTGTGAGACCGGCCACCGCCCCTCGTCGGGGTCTCGACTGTATACACTAGTCTACTCTGGAGTATCGATGCCCTATCTCGAAACTCCCACGACTAGGGACTCTTTTAAGGATGTGCTTATAGACCCCAGCTCCCACATATATGATCGCCATCATACTGCTGGTAGTCAAACAAGAATCCTATGGGCTCTATCATGATGATAAAGACAAACCAGATAGCATACTATCATCTCGAGTAAGACTGTTTTATCGGTGTAGGTCCTCCCTCAATCATTGCAATCACGTACCTGCGATCCAATAATTGACTTAGAGGGCACTATATCCAACAATCTCCCACTTGCACTTAAGGCTAATTATTGCGATGTCGAGTACTCACAGCTCGTGCGATACCGAGCATCCAACTCCTCTACTAATCAGTTTCACAAAGCTCGTTTGTAAAACTCTTGTGTTCGAGAAATAGCCTCAGTGAGTGGATCCGCTTCGGTGTTTCTTTCTGTATCTCTATATATCTCAACCTCACGGAGAAAACCATCTCCCGAATTGAGTAATATCTGTCTTAGAAAATGTCTGGATATCTGACGGGACCTAGTTCATAAATGAACTCCAAATCCAAACTTCTTAGACTTTTTCGATCACTGAAACTAATCAGTGTCTAGCACTATGCCTCCCACAGTGTCCTCTTGGACCACCTGTCCATAATACTGTCCATCGTCAGAGGGAAAAACTATAACCTTGACAATCACTCTGTCATTAATGTCACCTTTGAAGCCTGGAATGATAACCGTCTCCCGAAGGAGGCCGTCGTCATCTAATCCGTAGAACATTCACTTATGTTCTAAAACTGCTTCCTAATGTTTCTCCAGGATTGGATTAATATAAACTTATTGTATCTTGTGCAATAACAACATCTGGTGTGGTACTTGACTTCTCATGATTGACTCAATTGCCCAAGCAAGTGATCTGTCAATCATGCACATCCCTCTCCCCTTTAGTCTGTAAGACACCTTTAGAGAGGGTGACTCCATCACCTGCAGGTTCACCACCATGCCAGGAGTCATTTATTCTAAAATACTATTAGAATACTGTCAAAGTACCCACATTGGGAAACTACCCAAATCTAGATCTAAAACCATTAGATCTAGTTACCAGAATGTCAGATATTATATCCATATCCTTTGTGGAGAAACAACTGTGTGACGACCAAAGTACAACCTGATCGTAGTATAAGGATTTTACTTCCTATTCTGTGTATGTCATCAAAATACCAGGACATCACACCATACTACCTTCTTAACAGATCCATCCCCTATTCTGATGAAGTCAAACCCATGACTATTACACCAAAAATCAGATGATCTATCTCCGCTATATCTGCTCACGTCTATAAATAGACACTAGCTACTTGCCCACTATGTTTCCGCTGCTCCCACTGACTACAACAACCCTCTGGCAGAATAATATATACGTGTACTTCTAAAACTAGTTTAGAACGACGCTATACATTTCCTCCTGCCGGGTCTCATAGTCTGGAACAACAGTAGTGTCAAGTCTGGGTAAACAAGAACTTCCCTGTCACCGTCCTTGAGGCTACCGGAGTACCTCTCGGGTGTCTGAGGTTACCCACCACATCTGCGGAGTGGCTATTGGAATGTCAAACCTGATTGAATATATAGGTCCTATTAAACTTTCCGTAATCGTTTGCGGTTCTGGAATCACTTCCAGTTCTACCATGCTCCCACTACTGTTTTTCTGAAAAAATCCATTTTAATAAAACTGTGGCGAGTCAAGAACAATATCACTATTGATCTTTCAGATGGTAGAAAATCAACCCTCGTCGAAGCTTGGGTCAACCCGCAAACTGCCATTACAGAAACGTGCCTTGAGTTTTCCAGTGTCTGTTTTAAAGCATAAGCTGGATAACTCCCCTTACCTTAACATCGTTAAGATATGAATCGTTCTATATCCAATATAGAAACTTTGGCACTTATTTAATTGGAACCAGATTCAAATTATGCAGCTGTCTCCAGTGCATAATAATTTAATAGAGAGAGGCTGATCAGTATTACTCAACTTAGGAATCTATCCAATTATGAGTAACCTGAAAGAGAAACAAGTTTCTCAAAAACCATTACTATCAATTGAATACCATTCACAAGAATCTACATCTTCGATTTCTTTGAAGAATCCCGATACTTGTGACACTTGGTTCTCTACTTTATTCCTATACCCACAACTTCTCAAAACTTAGACATTGTATTTCTACGAAACACTTGTCTAAAAACTAGAGAAGTCACAAGTAAACAGAACATAGTACGAGGACCCACCCCCTTTGTCCTGATGGACACTGGACAACATACATTACTCTGTATAAGTCCACTGAGTTGAATAACTCATAACCTGTACGTCGTAGGTTGAAAACTGTTCCCAGACGATTTCCTCAAATATCACCAATTACAACGAATTCCGATATAATGAGGATGATCACCTAATTCCCAATAACTCGCTCCCACTCAACATCTGTAAAACCATGCAGATGTGAGAATCGTTCCTGGTAAATACATACCCTGGAGTAAGTATCCAATCGGGAAATCAGTTTTCTATTAACAATGCACAGTGAATATGAAACATAAATATGTTTCGTAGGGGTTTCCTGGTATTCCTAGTAACGCCTCTTCCATAATCCAAATCACGACTTTAACCGTATATTTCCCTGCCATCTTTCCATTTCCCTTTATTTGTCTTTAGTCGTTACCTTCTGTACACCAACATTAGGCTAAATGGTTTTCTTCCTTCCCTACCGTTCGGCACCAGCCTATGGTTTGGAAGAAGAATATCCAGTAAGCATAATAGGTGTACCCTCCTAATCCTAGGAGTACTCGCAACTTGAGAGAAGGTGATGATAAAAACAACTGAATAATACCTTATTCTTATTTCTCCTGAACCAGAATCCATCCTCGAAAAAATGTCCTTCGAGTTCGTATATAACCATACGATGGATTTATCCAATGGAATTGGATGTTCGTAGTGATACGGGTTGTTCTGGAGAAATCAAAGGTGAAGTAGGAGTGGCGATGAAATACGTGATTTGGTCATGAATGTAAATAGTCGCAATTTACTTTGCCCTCTTTCTAATTCCTTTATTTTGTCTTTACATATTACCTTCTGCACACCTTTCTTAGGCTAATTGGTTTTCTTCATTCCCTACCTTTCGGCACCAGCCTATGGTTTGGAAGAAGACTATCCAATAAGCATAATAGGTGTACTCTCCTAAACCAAGGAGCCCTCGCAACCTGAGAGAAGGTGATAATAAAAGTCAACTGAATAAACCAGTTTTATTTCTCCTGAACCTGGATCCATCCTCGAAGAAATCCCTTCGAGTTCGTATATAACCATACGATGGATCTATCCAATGGAAGTGGATGTCCGTAGTAATACGGGTTGCTCTGAGAAATACAAAGGGTAAAAGAAGGAGCTGCAATGACTTATGCAACTATAGACAATCCAAAAGTCAGTATATTAAGAAGGTTCGGTCAACTTTGGTCACTTAGTTATAGTCTAGGGTCGGTCAAAAGTCGCTGCCAAAGAGAGAGAGAGAAAAGAAACACTCTGCGTGCACTCTAGCCTAGATCAGAATGGTTATCACTTTATCTAATTAGGAAACCTCCCACTGTTATCTCAAATTCTCCTCCAAACCTAAAAGAAGAATTAGTCGGGGTCACCCGAAGAGTATACCAACTCATCAGTGAGAATCGGGATCCAACTATCATCGCATGATAACTTGATGGAAGCCACTCAAGTCAACACACTCCAGAAGGTATGCGCAAGTCTGGCAAGTTTCTTGTATGTTTGAAACTTCCGATGTAAATTTTATCCCATGCTCTTATGACCTTGACGTAGGCCAACAAGTCATAAACAACATGTCAAGTTCTACCCGTCGTTGTCCTGATCAACTTAAGTCATCGTACAAGCCCTTGACGTAGGCCAACAAGGTGTACGTCTGACTTAAACTAATGCATCTATCTATGCAACAAATGAATACCCAGCAGCTACCAAACACTATGTCTTGACGTAGGCCAACAAACATAGCTTGAATACTACTGACCATCCATAAGAAACGACGGAGGATTACGGCTGGTTTTCAGCGAAAAACCTTTAACGTAATGAACTTGATCTCGTTGAAGGAACTTGATAGCTTTATAAAAATATATAGTAGCGAAAAACTTTTGCTAAAGAAGTCACTCCCGGTGAAGGGATCTCGGCTCTTTACTCGTGGAATGAGGTGCAGGATATTCCAACTGAATACCGCTATGCAAAACAAAAGGAAACGTCTTTGTAATAATTTTAAAATTTGTTCCAACAACATCAAATATAGGTTTGTTTTATCTCGCATTGATAAGAATCAATGCAGTCCCATCAATCAATCACACCAGAAAAGAACGAAAATAAAATGTACGTATATGCCATCCGCATTCGTCACTGGGTCCCGTCATCACCCGTTAGGTTACTTAACTAACGACAGAGCGGGGACTGGACTAGCGCGGGTGTAAAACATATACAACATCTAATAGTATATATACTAATATACAGTAATCGCTCCAGGCGTGATAATATGCAACATTACAGAAAAGTAATAAGCATCACAGAACAATACAGATAATCTGGGATCCCCGGGTTTCACAGAGCCTCTGCTAAAACCCGACGTTCCCCTGGTCGTGTGGATAGCTTGTGCAATGAAACCTAGACCCCTACGGGTGCGGCAAGTTACCCGCCAAAACCTGAAGCGAGGTAGTCCCCACAACATAGTGAATGGAATACCCGGCACTTCACGGAATCCGGTAAATTATGCACCCCTTCTTGGGTCAACCTGTACCCCCTACGAGTGCGGCGAATAGTCTGCCAATTCTAGAGTGAGGTCCCTTTGCCTCTCAATGCCATGAGATACGAACCCGTTGCGTTTTAGAACCTGGCTATTCGTGCACCCCACCGCGGGGTAAACCTAGTACAGAAAATAAAAATAGTACAATAGGTACATCGACCGCAACCTGGTCGTGCCCCAAAAGAATATTATACAAACAGGCAGTGACGGCAGTCCACAAGTCGGACGCTCGCCCCGCAATATCAAATGTACAAATAAATTTAAACAACACTATCATTGCACCCTGCTATCCACCACGGCAAATCTGCAACATTACAGCACAACACAGAACATCAACGCGAATGTCACGTTCGCAAACCCGTCTAAAAGAACTATAGCAATCAGACTCAGTTTACCGATAAAATGACATTCCCGGTCGGAGATATAATGAAAGTACTGAAAAACTAACAAGTTTAAAATTTCGATCGACTAAATATCACAAAGTGGGCCCCACATACATCTGGTGTACAGTAACAAAACCTGGGCCCAAAATATATATACCAAAAACCCCAATTTCCAACATAGAATCCACTGTAGAAAATTGAGTGAGTGATCCCACATTCCTGCGGCGGATCCGCGGCAAAACCCTAGCTGGGGCGGCGGATCCGCGGCGGAACAGTGGAATTACTTCCTCGAATTTCTACAGTATTCCTAAAAAACCCTGCTTGATTTTCTGGTATGGTCAAAATATTTTTACGACACCGTTTAAAATCAACAGAAACTGTCAAGCTTGGATTTTGCAGTTTTTGATTTCCAGTTCGATCGATGTTTTAAACGCGTTAGCACAAGTTAGTATAGCTTAATGGTGAGGCTCTGATACCACTGTAAGTACGCGGCGGCGCCCTGGACGTCTAACAGACGCCGATATGCGGAACAAAACTTTTACGACTGGCGCTATCGCGTACTTTATCCCGGATCGTCCATTAAAGCTAAACTAACTAATTGTAAAGAGAGTAGAATTGTTATACCGAATGATCCGAGTCCTTCGGTCTTCAACCATCATCCCACGCTATGTTGCAACTGATCCGAACTTGCTTGATCTCCGTTCTCATCGTCCAGGTGGCACCACGTCGACGGATCTTTAAACGGGCTCCCGCCTCTGAACCGAGGCAACTCGCTCGTCAAGTTTGCTAAAAGAGACGACCAAGATGAAGTAGAAAATGAGTAGAATACGTTGTCTCGTTACGTCCAAGATCATGGACGAACGGTTAAAAGAAGTTGCCATTTGGATCAATCGAATTGAGAAATGAGCAATCTAATTTTCATGAAGCCTAAACCATAATGTTTTTAGTCAAAAATCAATCACTTTCCCACAAGAGGGGGCCGGCCACAATTTATAAAGAGGAGGGTGAGTGTAGGAGCAAGGAGGAGGGTGACCATATCCAAATGATACTTATCATAACTAATAAAGAAAGAATGACTCATATTAAGCATTAAATGCAAATGGTGACTCAAATAAAACACCTCACCAAAGTAATTAATGCTTGAATGAGTCACTAACCTAGTCACAAGTCTAGAAGCTTCCACACAATATGACTCACCCTCAAGACAAAAAGACAATTCCGTATTTAACCGAATGTCAAAATACGGCTGATAGAAAACTGGAAACTGGCAACTTCCAAAAATCATCCCGAAACGAATTTCAGGATAACCCCGTATCAGTATAAACATACCCGCATTTATATTACGACCGAATATAAATGCAACTGAGACAAAGATATTATATCTACACAGTATAATACTGGGATCCGGCTTAAACCAAAGCCTACCAGTATTATCTGCCCGAAAACTGACACGTGCGAAAACGCACGTGCATTTTCCGAACCTTGCCATAAACCCATACGGCATCTACAACGTTTCGCCCGAACTTGGGAAAGTGTCGGTGGGGAACTCTAATGACTCATCAGTACACTGGCACTGGGTATAACCACTAGCACGTCAGAGGTACAAGCTGTACGTAACGTTTTGCCTATGTATTGATTGGAAGGGAAGCCGACGAGCGAACTCATCTATAAACCCTACTGAGCCTGACAGTGACAATATCTGTACAGTCCGGAACATTCGTCTATGAGCATCGCATATTAGGCCTAGGGGGCCGGTAAACGTCAGACCCCCAATAGCTGCATAAGTCGTGTCAGAGAGTAGCCCAGAACACCCTGAGATACTACTGGTATACCTACCAGTATATCTCGATTACCCTGGCCAGGGATTTCGTGTAATGGCTCTCCTAAACACAGCGCGATCTCACCCCCAATACCGGGAGAGACGAATCCCCGAAGATCCGCTCACTTGCCTCCAATGTGGCTCGGGACTGTACCCAACTAAAACCTGTTTGCACAACTCCTTTGAGCGTGGTAGGGTAGTAATCTAAGCACAGTGGGAACTCACACGAGACAAATGACGACCTCAGGTCAATGAACTAACCTGTACACATGTCACCAGGGAACTGCTATCTGACGATATGTATAATACCAACTAGCATGTTCCCGGCGAGTCCTGTCCGGTGTACTCATAACCTAATGAGCACCTGTATACATCTTAGGTGATCCAACTGACACCAGTGGCTTGTGAGACCGGCCACCGCCCCTCGTCGGGGTCTCGACTGTATACACTAGTCTACTCTGGAGTATCGATGCCCTATCTCGAAACTCCCACGACTAGGGACTCTTTTAAGGATGTGCTTATAGACCCCAGCTCCCACATATATGATCGCCATCATACTGCTGGTAGTCAAACAAGAATCCTATGGGCTCTATCATGATGATAAAGACAAACCAGATAGCATACTATCATCTCGAGTAAGACTGTTTTATCGGTGTAGGTCCTCCCTCAATCATTGCAATCACGTACCTGCGATCCAATAATTGACTTAGAGGGCACTATATCCAACAGGTATCACATACACGCATTATTCTCGGTCCCGCACATATCTCATATGCGCTCCTATTTCGTTTCGCTTGAGCCAGGAAACCTATGTGTAGGACTCTAAAGACTCGTCAATACGCCGGCAGCGGATGATGATCATATCAAACACCCACAAGCCGCAAGCGGTCTGCTAAATGTAACGGCCACCCGGGTATTGAGCGATCAGAAGATCGACGAGCAAGCCCGCTCACACTCCTGCGAATCCAACCAGTAACACTTACCGTACAGTCCGGTCTGTTCGTCTGATATGTCGCATATCTCGCCTAGGGGTGGTAAACGTCAGACCCCAATAGCTCGATAACTCATGCCGACTTGATATCCATAGCATTCGTGAAACTACTGATAACTCTTACCAGTATATCACTGCAACCCTGGCCAGGGATTTCCTGTTATGGCCAGTCGTGCATTGCGCAACATCAACCCCCAATACCGAGAGAGACGAATCCCCTCCTATCGCTCATTGCCTCCATGTGAATCGGGACTGTACCCAAAAACCACCTGTTTGCACGACTCAGTAGAGCCGTGGTAGGGTGGAAATCAAAGCACAGTGGGAGACACACAAGACTCTATGACGATCTCGGGTCAACAGACTAAGCTGTACCAGTGTCACCAGAGAACTGCCATCTGACGTGAGGTATAATACCATCTGGGAGTTCTCGGCGAGTCCGTTCAGTGTACCCAGTCTCCACTGAGCACCCGCATACCATCTTCGATGTCAAACACCAATGGATATGGGATCATCCATCGCCCATCGCATGGGTCGAGAAGATATGCGCTAGTCTACTCTGGAATATAGATGCCCCGACTCGTATTCCCACGACTAGGAACAATGAAGGATGTACTCATTGACTACCCAGGCCCCACTAGTATGATCTGCATCATAGTCCTGGAAGTCGAGTACACATCCTAAGGGCTTTATCAACATGTAATCAGAGAGACAGAAAGTATACATGTTAAGATAAAGAGCAACCAGATAGCGTACTATCATGTCGAGCAAGAAAGTCCTACCTATATATGTCCCAGCATCCACTACAATATACATCCAATGTACAGTAATGGCCTCTAGGGCATACATATAACTAACAATCTCCCACTTGCACTAGGGCCATCTGTAGCAGTGGTCGCAGTATCTAATACTCAACCATCCCATATGAGTCTCTCTCTGGGAAAAGGCCTTCGTGAGTGGATCCGCCGTGTTGTCCTCTGAGTCTACTCTCCTAACCTCGATCACCCTGGAGATCAACTATCTCCATGATCAGGTGATGCTGCCTCAGATTATGTCTGGGTCACTGATGGGACTAGGGCTCCAAGGCCAAAGCCACAGTTCCATTGTCATACAATGGAAGGAACCTAGTTCATCTTATGAACCATTATACACCCAAACTGCCTCTTTGGTAGTATCATTAATAGTGATGTTATCAGCCTTTATCGTCTAGTTTGCCACGGTATCTAGCTTGGAACTCTTCCAACATACCGTCCCTTTACTGAGGGTAAAGACAGTGCCTGTGACTGAAATTCAGTCGTCTTTATCACCCTGGAACCCTTCCAGTGATTCTCCTCAGGATCGATTGATACCATCTCACTACATCTAGTGAGAATCCTAACATCCAATTAAATCTATCTCATAGATCCAAAACTCAGGATTTAGGGGGTATCATTTTGATCCTACACGGAGAATCTTTGTGATAAACGGAGATTGATCGAGCGTAGCATAAGAAACTCCTTTCTTATCAAGAGTATGTCATCCACGTACTCTACGAGGATCACCACCATACTCCCTACTACCTTTTTGTTTATACAAGGTTCATCTACCATTTTGATGATGTCAAACTCTTTGACTAATCCATCAAAACAGATGTTCCAACTCCGCGATGTCTGCTTTATCCTATAAAGCATCTTGCACACGTTTCCGCTGCTCCCACTGTCTACGAGGCCCTCTGGCTGTGTACTTATAGACGCACTCTTCTAAAACATCATTTAGAAAAGCAGTCATGGCACCCAACCGCCAGATATCGTAGTTATGGTACGTAGCCGTGGCAAGTAGGATCTGGATGGACTTAAGCATAGCTACTGGAAAAGGTTTCATCATTATCCACGCCTGGTCGATGACGAAAACCTTTAACAATTCTAGCTTTGAAAGTCTCAACTTTTCCATGTACACCAAGTAATCTTCTCAAGATATACTTGCTCCTGATGGGGATTTAACCCTTCAGATATAGCAACTAAAGTCCATGCTTTGTTGGTGTATAAGGATTCTATCTCAGATCGATAAACATCCAGCCATTCTCACAGAGTCTTACTCTCGATGGCCTGCTCGAAGCTAGTTGGGTCATCATCTCATGATGCAATCCTCGCTCCCACTGTCATAGAGTAACCGAAGTATCTCTCAGGCGGGTGAGGAACCTCACTAGATCGGCGGAGAGGCTGAGGTTCGTTGGTAACTATTGAATCCTTTGGTTCTATCAAATCATCTGCTGCAGTTTGTATGGCTGGAACATTTCCAGTTCTACATTACAGACCTTGCCTCGAGCTTGTCCGGATTTTGCTTTCAGACATAGGCCGGACAACCCCAAATCTTAACTAACTTAAGAAATGGGCTCTTCCTTTTCCATATCACATATGAAGTGGTAGGCAACTGATTTGATTGGAACCCTATTCAATAGGTATGCAACTTCGTAAGTGCATAACTCCCAAAAGGAAAAAGGTAACTCAGTAGTACTCATCATAGAGCACACCTTATCATATAGGGTGTGATTGCTCCGTCCCGATATACCATCGTGCTATGGTTTATACGGAGGATTAATGCTGAGAGAGAATCTCATTTTCTTTTAGAATAGTCCAGGAATGCTATGCACAAGTATTCTCCTCCCTGATCTCATCATAGGATATAATACTTATACCCGTATTTTGGTTCTCTACTTCCTACTTATATTCTGTGAATACCTCAAAAGGTTCGGACTTATATTTCAACAGGAATATATGACTGAATCTTGAGAGATTATCAGAGAATATAATGAAGTATAAAGAACCAGTCCTGGCATGTGTAGACAGGAGACCTTACATACATCATCATGTATCAGTCCCAAGAGTTTATTAACTCTTTCTCTGCTTCCAGTGAACAGAGCTGGTGTCATTATATCTTTGTGACATGACTGGCAAGTTTCACAAGATGTAAATTCAAACTGATTTAAATATGCATCTAAAATGTAACTTCAGCCAGTCGGGTCGCATTGATATGACCTAGTCTACAATGCCTCAAGAAGAATTCGTTCATTTCTGAACTCTTCCTCTTGTGTGTGTTCTGTATACGAGGAACTGTAGTTTGATTTAGAACGTCAATGCTTTTAGATAACGTGCCTGAACCGATCAACTTTTGATATAGAAAATGTTCAAAACATTATCCATCAATACAAAATTATATCCTTTCTTTACTAATAAAGAGATTGATATGATTTTGTATATCAGGTTCGGTATCTAATAGCATTTGTTCAGAATCAATGTATTCGTAATACAGGGTGACAGTGACCAACAGACTTGGCTGCAACACTTGCCCCGTTTTCTGCCTCATGAAACTTATCACCCGTTCTCAGTTTTTCTACCTTTTTGTAGCCCTATGTAACAGATTACATATCTGGGATCCTGATCCGGTATCATATACCCAGGATGCAGAGGATACTGAGAAACAGTTCTTTGTAATGAACACACCCGAAGGAGATGCATTATATGCACTTTCTTCGTTTGGGCGGCATAGGAATTCTGGTATTCCCCTATTTCCTGCTCTGTCTTATAACAATTATAAGTTGGAGCGGGACCAACGTTCCCCAGCTCAGAATAACAAGCGGGTTCGGTCAATACATCCATATTATTATCTTGATTAAGGCGTGATATGGTCGCTACCTGGAGAGAGAGAGAAGAAAACACTCTGCGTGCGCTCTTGCAAGATCAGATTGGTTATATATTTTATCTAATCAGGATGGCTCCCACTGTTTTTATCAAATCTTCCTTCAAATCTTAAAAGGAAAGACTAGCCGGGATTAATTACACTCTACAAGTTCGCCAATCTTTCAGCCAGGCCAGTGTCGGTACTTTGAGGGAGGTTCCCCGTGCTTTCGCACGGACCTAATTACTGTAAACCTCGTTTTTCCCAGAGGCGTAACCCCGTTGACACCTTTCTAGACACCTACTTGATTGGCTAATTGTAAAGTGCAAAACTCTCCCAGGAGTAACAATTACTCGCAGTGGGTATCGGGATCCAACTATCATATAGAAGGTATGCAATCTCATTGCAAGTTTCAACACTTGAAACTCCCGATAATGGTTTTTACCCCTAGCACCTATGACCTTGGCTAAGGTCAACAAATCATAGGTACTAGTCAAGTTCTACCCGTCATTTCGTGATTAATTAGACCCACCCACATGACCCTTGGCTAAGGTCAACAAAGCCACATGACTTTCCTAACTAATCGCATCATATGCTGTGTAGGAAGACATCACTTAGCTACCGTACACTGTGCCTTGACTATGGTCAACAAACACAGCACGAATACTAAGTACTCTACTTCCTAAAATGACGGAGGGTTGCGAATGGTTTTTGTGAAAACCTTTAACGCTTTGAACTTGATCTCGTTGCGGAATCAAATGGTTTTTAAATGGAATGTTTTCGAAGCTTTTCTAGTTTTGCTAAAGGGGTCACTCCCGGTGAAGGGATCGTCGGCCCTTTCCTCGTCGAATGAGGTGCGGGATATATCATATATATCACTGTGCAAAGCAGAAACTATAGAAGCGATCAAAAGACAAACCGAGGGTTGTAGCATCTGCCAGTTATTGCTAAAGGAGTCACTCCCGGTGAAGGGATCTCGGTCCTTTCCTTATCGAATAAGGTGCAGGATGTTCTACAAGGAACACCACGATGCAAAGCAAGAACTGTAGCTACCTGTTTTTATTTTGAAATTCGATTCCACAACATCAGTTAGGTTTATTTTCTTTCATTAATCTCATTAATGAATATCCCATCATTTAAGTCCACCTAACCATCACAGATAAATATAACGTACGCTTATGCCATCCGTATTCGCCTCGATGTCCCGTCTGCACCGTTAGGTTAGGTAACTAACGCCAGAGCGAGGCAGGGCTAGCGCGGGTGTAAAACATAAGCAACGTCTATATAATATATCATATATACTATATATAATACCTGTCACAGAACATCACATGATCTCATCACAGATAAAACACAGCAGAAGAAACATATGAAATATTGGATATACTAGGACGTCCGTGTTTTCAATACGAGCCAGTATAAAACACGGATTCCACGGTCGTGATGAATAGCCAATCCCATACCCCTAGACCCCTACGAGAGCGGCAAGCAACCCTACCAATTCTAGGGTTAGGAGACCCGGACTCGACTCCTCGAGTTGGTCTCCCACTGGACCCCAGAACCCGGTTACTTGTGCTCCCCTCCTTGGGTCTATCCTAGTGCAGAAAAGTAAATAATATACAACGGGTGACGACTTCCGCAACCTGGAAGTGCCCCAATAAAAGAATATTACATACAAGTTTTTACATGAATGAAAATGAAAAACACTCATCTCACATAAAAAAACCCCGGCTATTCAAACACGACGATCCAATATAACATATCCAGCAACACATAACATCTCATGTCATCAACGTAAGTAAATATGCGCATCCCAATTGTCGTTGACATATAGCAACGAAACCGGCGATATCACATATTACACTTACGGTCACAGAAAAGAAAGTGTAAAACTACAACAGTTGGAATCCGCAACTCTTTTAGACATCACATGCCCAATCAAATGAATTCTTTAGACATCGCATGCCTAACAATTATAAACCCCTCATTTTAGTCTCATTATCGAAAACTCTTTTCAATATCAAGTCGGGCAATTCAACAAGATTCCCGACATTCTGATTGAATGCTCGTCGCAAACTTCAGTAGGCGGCCGCACCCCTGATACCGTCGACGAAGTGCACCAAGGCGGAACACCGCTGCCGCGAGCACCCGGACGGATGCTTTCGGCGACGGGGCTCTCCTACAGTCACTTGGTCGGGGCTATGGAGTGAGGCTGTCTATAAAGTTTACCCGACGAGTATCCGCGTACGCTACGTGATTGCGACGGACTTTTGATCAAATCAAAATTTCGTGGCAACCGATCAAGTGAGACTAAACTGCTACGTTTATAATATTCATTCCGTTATCTCATAACAATTTGTGAATTTCAATTATTGTATCACATTCCGGATAAACAGAAAATGTTAAACTTTCCGATCAAACAATCGAACACCCAAGTTTTCCCGATACAGCTCAACACATGAAATAAGTCTAACAGCATTCAGTTCGTGCCTCAGTACCAACGGTCCAGCCGTAGAAGGGTCAAGCCAACGCCTCACATGTGGCACGCCGTACTGCCCCAAACCCGAAGGTTCAAAGGGCAGTTCAAGACGGTCACATAATCGAGTTAAGGTTTGTTGTCTTCTAGAGGGTCCATCGCGTTACTTGCACTACTTAGAACGTCGTTAAACCACGGAAAAATCCAACACTTGGAAATTTTCCGGCAGGGGAAAAGGTGGGTATTTATATCCGGTCGAACTTTTTAACATATTCTAAAATTTATCCGGAAAGCCACACAGACAAAATTTGATAATCCGATCGAACATACGAATCCCCAAAACAACCCCAGAAAATTCAACTCTTGAAAAAATATCAAAAATACCCAGGAAAACCAGCACTGCATATAATGAATTACTGTGCAAATTTGGATGCCACAAACGACAAAACGGCCGCGGTTCCGCCGCACGAGCCATGCTCGTGCCGCGGAAACGCGGCGCATTGATGGAATCAGGCACACGAATTTTACAGAATCCCTTAGAATTTCCTGCTGATTTTACTGAATATTTTTAATATGGAAAAATCCCAATTTTCAGAAAAAGTACAGAGAGCAATTTGTATTAGGGATTCGGATTCGTTCGGAATTCAAAATCCGTCTGGACTTCGCCTAAGGCTCTAGCTCGGCTCTGATACCACTGTAGGGTTCCTAGGCACTCTAGTGAAGTCTCACATGTGATCAAACATGCACAAATCAAAATTCTACGGGTGCCTACAAACCCTAATACGGATCGTTTACTAGATATCTAGGCGAAGCATGCAAGTAAACGGAAATGTATCTAAAGGAAAGGAGCTACAACCTTTGTAGATCCGGTCCGCCAATTCCTAAGCTCCACGATGATCTCCCTCCGCTGTCCAAATCGAACTCCGAACTCAAGTATCGGCTTCGTCGAAGAAATGGGCGGGCTTGATCGTCGGTTCGATGCCGAAGATGATCTACGTCGAGGCATCACAAAACTCGAGCTCCGCCTTCGCCAAGTCAAGAAACTTGTGAAGACAACACACTCTACTACATGGCAAGTAGTAGAGGATGAAGAAATAGGAAATGGGTAGACTTTAGATTTGGATTTCTCATTTGTTTTGGCTAGTTGCCATTAAAGGTGCAAGCTTTCTTCAACTTGAAGATGAAGAAGAAGATGATAAAGAATTATGATAAGATAAATCCAATAATAAAATCAAATTGATCTTATCATAATGCAACCTTGGGTTAGACTTAACTCTTGTATTGGTTAGGTTTTAAATATAAAACAAAATGGTTACAAATTCAAAGCATCATGAAGTTTCCACAAAAGACAAAATTAGCAACCATTTTATTTTAGCCAAAAGAAATAAAGAATATAAATGAAATGAATAAGTGGATACTTTAAAACCATAACCATTAACCTAAACATGGTTCAAAACAAACATACACCCAAGTTTGCATGTATCATCAAACATGATACAAACTAGTGCACAAAACTATATCATATATACAATGTGCACTCCAAGTGAGAAAATCCATTTAAAGTGAACCAATACTAGTTAATGCAAAGTGATATATCAAATATAAAATTATACATTAAATCATTAAATCAACACTTGATTCAATGATCCGGTTATATCGCATATAACCGGCTAGTATCCAATGTATCGGCTTATCGAATCAATCCTTGATTCGATAACTAGGTTATATCGCATACAACCATTCGACACATTCATCGCGAGAATGAAATACGGTATCACATACACGCATTATTCTCGGTCCCGCACATATCTCATATGCGCTCCTATTTCGTTTCGCTTGAGCCAGGAAACCTCTGTGTAGGACTCTAAAGACTCGTCAATACGCCGGCAGCGGATGATGATCATATCAAACATCCACAATTCGCAAGCGGTCTGCTAAACGTAACGGCCACCCGGGTATTGAGCGATCAGAAGATCGACGAGCAAGCCCGCTCACACTCCTGCGAATCCAACCAGTAACACTTACCGTACAGTCCGGTCTGTTCGTCTGATATGTCGCATATCTCGCCTAGGGGTGGTAAACGTCAGACCCCAATAGCTCGATAAGTCATGCCGACTTGATGTCCATAGCATTCGTGAAACTACTGATAACTCTTACCAGTATATCACTGCAACCCTGGCCAGGGATTTCCTGTTATGGCCAGTCGTGCATTGCGCAACATCAACCCCCAATACCGGGAGAGACGAATCCCCTCCTATCGCTCATTGCCTCCATGTGAATCGGGACTGTACCCAAAAACCACCTGTTTGCACAACTCAGTAGAGCCGTGGTAGGGTGGAAATCAAAGCACAGTGGGAGACACACAAGACTCTATGACGATCTCGGGTCAACAGACTAAGCTGTACCAGTGTCACCAGAGAACTGCCATCTGACGTGAGGTATAATACCATCTGGGAGTTCTCGGCGAGTCCGTTCAGTGTACCCAGTCTCCACTGAGCACCCGCATACCATCTCCGATGTCAAACACCAATGGATATGGGATCATCCATCGCCCATCGCATGGGTCGAGAAGATATACGCTAGTCTACTCTGGAATATCGATGCCCCGTCTCGATATTCCCTCGACTAGGAACAATGAAGGATGTACTCATTGACTACCCAGGCCCCACTAGTATGATCTACATCACAGTCCTGGAAGTCGGGTACACATCCTAAGGGCTTTATCAACATGTAATCAGAGAGACAGAAAGTATACATGTTAAGATAAAGAGCAACCAGATAGCGTACTATCATGTCGAGCAAGAAAGTCCTACCTATATATGTCCCAGCATCCACTACAATATACATCCAATGTACAGTAATGGCCTCTAGGGCATACATATAAATAACAGTTAGTTAAGTAACCTAACGGTGCATATCAGGACATTGTGGCAAATGCGAGTGGCATAAGCGTACGTTATATTTTCGTTTCTTTCTGTGATGGCTTAGGATTTAAATGATGGGACTACATTAATGAGATTAATGTAAAGATAAATGGACCTAAAAAGATGTTGTAGAATCGGATTTGAAACACACTCGGCCTTTTATGAAAAAGCAAGTTTCAAAAAATACGGAGCTTAAGCCACTCCTTTTAAACCCATTGGATTCTACAATGATATCAAGTTCAAAGCGTTAAAAGTTTTCTTAGAAACTATCCGCAGCCCTCCGTCATTTTAGGAAGTAGAGTACTTAGTATTCGTGCTGCGTATTTTGACTTTAGTTAAGGCGCAGTGTACGGTAGCTGAGTGATGTCTTCCTATACTGCATATGATGCATATTAGTTAGGACATTGATATGATTATGTTGACTTTAGTTAAGGGTCATATGGGTGGGTCTAGTTAATCACAAAATGACGGGAAGAACTTGACTAGTACTTATGATATGTTGACTATAGTCAAGGTCATGAGTACTATGGGTAAAAATGATATCGGGAATTTCAAGAGTTGAAATTTACAATGAGATTGTATACCTTCTATATGATAGTAGGATCCCGATCCCACTGCTAGTAAAAGTTGCTCCAGGGAGAATTTTGCACTTTACAATTAGCTAACTCAGTAGGTGTAAAGAAAGGTGTCAAACGGGGCTACGCCTCCGGGAAGACGGGGTTTATTTTAATTAGGTCAGTGCGAAAGCACGGGGAACCTCCCTCAAGTACCGGCACCGGCCTGGCTGAACGGTTAGCGAAGGTGTAGAATGTAATTAATCCCGGCTAGTTTTCTTTTTAAAGGGTTTTAAAGAAAATTTGATAAAAACAGTGGGAGACATCGATTAGACAAGATAATAACCAATCTAATCTTTGCAAGAGCTTTTCGCTGAGTGTATTCTTTTCTCTCTCTTAACAGCAGATTCAAATGTCAGGACTTAAACTTCTATTAGATAAAAACAAGCTGAATGGGACTAATTATAACGATTGGCTGAGGAATCTTAACATTGCCTTAACTTATGATAAGGTATCATATGTCCTCACCGCTCTAACCCCGTCCAGCCCAGGTCCTAAATCTTCAGTTCCGGACAAGGAAATCCGCAAGACATGGGACGCTGACTGTTCCACGGCCAAATGCCTCGCGCTTGCATCGATGGATAACACACATCAGAAGCAACACGAGAATATGGACGTACAATCCATATTCCTCCATACAAAATAGTTGTATGGAGAGCAATCTCGCGTATTACGATACGAAGCATCCAGAAAGCTGTTTCAGATGTGAATAGCCCCTGGTACAGCAGTAGGAGACCATGTTCTGAAAATGATAGCTCTCATAGAAGAGCTTGAGGACCTTGGGTGGAAAATGGACAATGAACAATATACGGATATTATTCTGCAGTCTCTCCCCTCCACCTTTGCTCAGTTCATAGTTAACTTCAACATGCACAACATGGAGAAGGAACTACCTGAACTCCTTAATATGTTAAGGAGTACAGAGAGCACGCTGAAGTCAGTAAAGACTCCCATTTCGTATGTTGGTCCATCATCCTCCTCTCGCCCGAAGGCTAAGGCCAAGGGAAAGATGAAGAAGAAACCCACCAAACCTAAGGGTGGAGTCAAAAAGTTAAGGGGAAAGACAAGTCTAAGGTTGGGGAATCGGGGAAATGAGAATGTTTCCACTGCAAAAAGACGGGACACTGGAAGCGGAACTGTACTAAGTACCTTGAACTCAAGAAGAAGCATGGTGATGCTTCAGCTTCAGGTGTGTTCGTGATTGAAAACTGTTTTTCTATTAACTCTGCTTCCTGGGTATTGGATACCGGTTTGGGTTCTCATATTTGCAATTCTGTGCAGGCGTTGAGAAATAGCAGAGTTTTGAAGATAGGTGATCATACTCTCCAAGTTGAAAATGGTTCCAATGTAAATGCAGTTTCAGTGGGAGAGTATCACCTAGGGTTGCCATCGGGTTGTATATTGGTTTTGAACCCATGTTATTTTGTGCCAAGTATGCTTTGTAATATTATATCCGTTTCTTTGTTAGACAAATGAAGGGTATCATTTTGCTGTGCAACAAAATGTTATGAATATTAGACTTAATCAAGAGTTGATTGGTTGCGGTACACTAAATAACGGGATATACATCCTTAATCAACACACAGTTTTCAACATTCAACACACAAATAAAAGAAAATTTTCAGATATAAATGAAGCTTTTCTTTGGCATTGTAGACTTGGTCATATTAATGAAACAAGACTAAACAAGCTTCATAAAGATGGATATTTAAATTCTTTTGAGTATAAATCTTATGCAACTTGCCAGTCTTGTATCAAATGTAAAATGACCAAAACACCGTTTACAGAACACGGAGAAAGTGCTACTGAGCTCCTAGGCCTCATACATAGTGATGTATGTGGGCCAATGTCTACACATGCAAGACGCGATTTTTCTTACTTCATAACTTTTACTGATGATTTCTCAAGATTTGGTCATGTGTTTTTGATAAAACATAAATCTGAAGCTTTCGAGAAATTCAAGGAGTACAAACTTGAAGTAGAAAACCAAACAGGAATAAGAATCAAGATACTTCGATCAGATCGAGGTGGAGAGTACTTAAGTACTGAGTTCTTGAACTTCCTAAAAGAGAATGAGATTCTCTCTCAGCTCACTCCCCCTTACACACCACAGCACAACGGCGTGTCAGAGCGGAGGAATCGTACTCTATTAGATATGGTACGATCCATGATGAGTGATTCTGAGTTACCCCTCTTGTTTTGGGGGCATGCATTGAAAACTGCAGCTTTTCTGTTAAACAAAGTTCCAACCAAGACCGTGTCTACCACTCCATATGAGATATGGCATGGGAAAAGACCATCTCTTAAACGAGTTAAGATTTGGGGTTGTTCGGCTTTTGTCAAAAAGCAGAATCCAGACAAACTAGAGACACGATCGGTCAAATGTATATTTGTGGGATATCCAAAACATTCGTTTATGTATCTTTTCTACCACAAGGAGGAACAAAAGGTGTTTGTTTCTCAGTATGACACATATTTAGAAAATGAGATTTTTCCAAATGATACTGATGGCAATATGGTAGATCTAGAGAGGTTCTAGAAACACAAGTTACAAATGACGACTTGGCTGAAACTGATGTTGTAACAGAATCTAATGAACCTCAGCCACTCCGTAGATCTGGTAGGACTTCTCACCCACCGGAGAGATACTACGGTTTTCTCATTGATGGTGATAGAGAAGATTGCATCATGGATGATGATGATCCTGCCAGTTTTCATCAAGCTATCACGAGTGGTGACTCTGTGAAATGGCTGGATGCCATAAGATCTGAAATGGAGTCCATGTACACCAACAAAGTATGGACATTGGAGGATGTACCCTCCGGGATAAAACCTGTAGGCTGCAAATGGATCTTTAAAAGAAAGATCGGTGTAGATGGACAGGTGGAGACCTATAAGGCAAGGTTGGTAGCGAAAGGTTTTCATCAAAGACCAGGTTTGGACTATGACGAGACTTTCTCTCCAGTAGCCATGCTTAAAACCATTCGGATCCTACTTGCTATTGCTGCTTACTACGACTATGAAATCTGGCAGATGGACGTTAAAACTGCATTTCTAAATAGTGATTTAGATGAATGCGTTTATATGGATCAGCCAGAGGGCTTCATTGACAGTGGGAGCAGCGGAAAAGCATGTAAGTTGATTAAATCCATTTATGGATTGAAGTAGGCATCACGGAGTTGGAACATCTGTTTTGATGATGTTATCAAAGAGTTTGATTTCATCAAAAATCCAGATGAACCTTGTGTTTATAAGAAGACTGTAGGGAGAAATGTCGCATTCCGCGTATTGTACGTGGATGACATACTTCTGATAGGAAATGACATTCCTATGCTACAGTCGGTCAAATCATTCTTGTCACAAAGTTTCTCCACGAAGGACCTGGGTGATGCTACATACATATTGTGCATACGGATCTATAGGGATATATCCAAACGGTTATTGGGATTGTCCCAAACCAAGTACATCAACACCATCCTAAAGAGGTTTAGTATGGAAGACTCCAAGCAGGGTGACTTACCCGCTTGCCACGGAGTCACTCTCTCCAAAGACGATTGCCCAAATTCTGATAAAGAGAGAGCTCACATGAGCATTATTCCCTATGCTTCGGCCGTAGGATCGATAATGTATGCGATGTTGTGTACACGCCCTGATGCGGCTTACGCACTCAGTATAGTAAGCAGGTATCAGTCAAACCCAGGGGAGAATCACTGGATTGCTGTGAAGAACATTCTTAAGTACTTGCGAAGGACTAAAGAATTGTTCTTGGTGTATGGTAACGGGGATCTCCAAATGGAGGCCTTTACCAATTCGAGCTTCCAAAGTGACAAGGATGACATCGAGTCTATCTCAGGGTTTGCATTTACCCTCAATGGAGGGACGGTGAGTTCGAAGAGTTCCAAACAGGATACCGTTGCAGACTCAACGATGGAAGCTGAGTACATTGCTGCAAATGATGCTACCAAGGAAGCTGTCTAGATGAGGAAGTTCATCTCGGAGCTATGAGTAGTTCCAACCATTATTGATCCAATACCTTTGTATTGTGACAATAATGGGGCTATGGCGTTGGCCAAAGAGCCCAGGTCCCATCAGAAGTCCAGACACATCCTGAGGCGATATCATCTGATCCGGGAGATAGTTGATCGCCAAGAGATTGAGATCAAGAGAGTAGATACAAAGGATAACACTGCAGATCCATTCACCAAGACCCTCCCTCAGCCGCAGCATGAGCGACTTTTTAAGATGTTGGGTATGAGATACGCCAATAATTGGCCTTAGTGCAAGTAGGAGATTGTTGGATATATGTATGCCCTAGAGGCCATTATGTGATAGTGTATGTACTGATGTGTGTGTGTGTGTGTGTATATATATATATATATATATATATATATATATATATTCAGAGGACAGTCTTGCTCGACATGATAGTATGCTATCTGGTTTCTTTTTATCATATGTTCACTTGATCTTGTTTATATTCATTTTGGTACATATTGATACAGCCCTAAGGATATTGGCTTGACTACTAGGATTACGATATGGATCATACTAGTGGGACACCTGTAGTTTATAAGCATATCCTTGAAATGTTCCTAGTCGTAGGTATATCGAAACAGGGCATCGATATTCCAGTGTAGACCAGCGTATACTATTCTTGTTCCATATGATAGGCGATGGATGATCCCATATCCATCTGGTGTGCTGACACCGAAGATTGTATACGGGTGCTCAGTGAGACTGGGTACACTGAACGGACTCACCGAGAACTCCTATGTAGTATTATATCATACGTCGGATAGCAGTTCTCAGGTGACACTGGTACAGGTTAGTCTGTAGACCCGAGATCGCCATAGAGTCTTGTCTGTCCTCCCACTGTACTTTGATCTCCACCCTACTGCGGCTCTATTGAGTCGTACAAACAGGTGGATTTTGGGTACAGTCCCGAGGCATATGGAGGCAATGAGCGATAGGAGGGGTTTCGTCTCTCCCGGTATTGGGGGTTGATGCTGTGCTATGCACGATTGGCTATAATAGGAAGTCCCTGGCCAGCGCTGCTGAGATATTACTGATAAGTGTTATCAGTAAGTTTCTCGATCTGTTATAGACCATATACCGGCATGACTTATTGAGTTATTGGGATAGACGATTCCATCCCTAGACTCAATATGCAGCATATCTGACGAAGATACCAGACTGTACGGTAAGTGTTGCCAGTTGGATAGACGGGAGTTTTGACAGTTTCGCTTGTTCTTCTTCTGATCGCTCAATACCCGGATGGCCGTTACGTTTAGCTGACCGCTTGTGGTTTGTAGGTGTTTGATATGATCATCACCTACTGCTGGCTTATTGACGAGTCTTAGAGTCCCACACAGAAGTTTCCTGGCTCAGGAGAAACGATGTGTTGCGCATATGAGATATGTGCGGGAGCTCCATTAAATATGTGGATATGATACTGTATTTTAATCGGGCATTTTATATTAGTCGGGTCGTATGAGATATGACCGATTTATTAAATCAAGTGTTGATTCAATATTGACTTTTATCTCATTTATTTAAACCCTTTTCTTTTGATGGATGTATGCATGTATATGTACATGTTGATGTGCACACACACATACATACATGCATTAGTATCATGGTTGATGATACAACTTAAATGGCAATATAAGACTCATATGGTTCATATATATATATATATTTGTTTTAAGTTAAAGATAAAGGAAATTAACCTAATGACTCATTTCTTTACAAATGAGTCATTGTTTCTACACATTTCCATGGTTGACCTTTGACTCAACCTTGGTTAATTTCCTTTGCTTTTTAACTCATCATAAAATATCTAGATATTATTATTAACCATGGTTTGTTTTATGATATTTATCTCTCTCTCTCTTTCTCTCATTATTATTATGAGATCATTATTCATCCAAAAGAAAAAGTTTGCCATCTTCATCTTCCTCTCTCTAGCTCTCTCTTGAGTTCAAAAATTGAGTGAGGTTAAAAGAATGAAAGGGTTTTAAGTGAGAACCTAAACCACTTCATCATCCTACACATCTCTAGCTACTTTGTGTTGGGGTGTTTGCTTCAAGGATTTCATAGATCAAGTGAAGCAACAAGCTTTAAGCAAAGGACTTCGGGTGGATCGTCGTGGACTTGGAAGCGTTCAAGCGAGCCATTCCAAACCTTAGGAGATCCAAGGAGTTGCCCTAGGAGGTCTACAATGGTTGTAGTCTCTCCACTTAGTGTTAGATAATCTTTTATTTGTGATATTATTAATTGTTACTCTATAATTCTAGTTCGATTCCTAGTTATGTTTACTTAGCACCTCATAAAATCAAAGTTGTGGCATGTGTGATGCTTCCAAACCCTATACGAGGTGATAAGGAAACCCTACACTTTACTTATATTTATGTTGTACCCATTTTTGGGGTTAGTTTTTACAAAGGAGGTGCTGCCAAAATTTTAAAGGAATTAAAGTTGGACTTTTAAAAAATTTGGGTTGAGATATCAAAGGTTTTGAAAATGCTTTTATTTCTTACTACTTTTGATGGTTTAGATTGCTGGGTTTTCGGCTTACTTAAATTGCGTTACGCCTGTAGACGTTGCATAGTTTAAGGGCCGTCACGTGCCAATTTCGGGTCGTGACAGCATGGTGGAGGGAATGGCTCATGGTTTATTTTATTAGATTGGGATCACTATTGAGGCATGGGTGCTTACTTTATTGCTTTTCTTGCCATGGCTCAATGAGTGAGATGAGAGATTATATATGTGCCATTCTCCACACCTTGTTCTCTTGATGGTTCATTTTCTTCACTTGTGTTTTCTTGAGTTGCTCTCCTCTGTTGAGCTCTCTAGGTCTCCTCCATCATCTTCTTCCTCAATACTAAACCCTATCATTCACATGTGTTGTGAGCCAAGGGATTAGTGAGACAAACAATCTATTAGCACATTCTACATCTCCTAGGCTAGTTGGCTTAGCAAACCTTCTACCCTAGTTACCTCACTTGGAGGTTGAAGCTTGGAGCACAAACCTCCGCGGTGGATTATCTTTGATAAGAGAAGACCGATGGAGCAAGCTCGATCCGATCACCGAGGAGCCTTGGAGAGGACTACTAGAAGATCCGAAGGACTTGATCTACTAGGTATATGTTAGTTATATGTATGCCCTAGAGGCCATTACTGTACATAGGATGTATATTGTAGTGGATGCTGGGACATGTATAGGGAGGACTTTCTTTCTCGACATGATAGTATGCTATCTGGTTACTCTTTACCTTAACGTGTATACTGATTGTCTCTCTGTTACATGTTGGTAAAGCCCTTAGGATGTGTACTTGACTACCTGGACTATGATGCGGATCATACTAGTGGGGACATGGTAGTCCATAAGTACATCCTTCAAGGTCCCTAGTCGTGGGTATATCGAGACGGGGCATCGATATACCAGAGTAGACTAGCGTATACCTTCTCGACCCATACAGATGGGCGATGGATGATCCCATATCCATTGGTGTTTGACATCAGAGATGATATACGGGTGCTCAGTGGAGACTGGGTACACTGGACGGACTCGCCGAGAACTCCCAGATGGTATTATACCTTACGTCAGATGGCAGTTCTCTGGTGACACTGGTACAGGTTAGTCCGTAGACCCGAGATCGTTATGGTGTCTTGTGTGATTCCCACTGTGCTTTGATTTCTACCTTACCACGTCCAAGTGGGCGTGCAAAACGGTGGTTTTTGGGTACAGTCCTGAATCACATGGAGGCAATGAGCGATAGGAGGGGATTTGTCTCTCCCGGTATAGGGAGTTGATGTTGCACAGTGTTCGATTGGCTATAACCGGAAATCCCTGGCCAGGGTTGCTGAGATTTACTGGTAAGTGTTACCAGTAGTTTCTCGAACTGTTATAGACCTCATATCGACACGACTTATCGAGCTACTGGGGTCTGACGTTTACCACCCCTAGGCGAGATATGCGACATATCACACGATCAGACCGGACTGTACGGTAAGTGTTACTGGTTGGATTCACAGGAGTGTGAGCGGGCTTGCTCGTTGATCTTCTGATCGCTCAATACCCAGGTGGCCGTTACGTTTAGCAGACCGCTTGCGGCTTGTGGGTGTTTGATATGATCATCACCTGCTGCCGGCGTATTGACGAGTCTTTAGAGTCCTACACAGAGGTTTCCTGGCTCAAGCGAAACGAAATAGGAGAGCATATGAGATATGTGCGGGACCGAGAATAATGCGTGTATGTGATACCGTATTCTATTCTCGCGATGAATGTATCGATTCGTTGTATGCGATATAACCTAGTTATCGAATCGAGGATTGATTCGATAAGTCGATACATTGGATATTAGTCGGTCATATGCGATGTGACCGGATCGTTAAATCAAGTGTTGATTTAATGATTTAATGTATAATTATATATTTGATATATTACTTTACATTAACTAATATTGGTTCACTTAAGATGTTTTTCTCACTTGTTTGTGCACTTTGTATATGTGATATATTTTTGTGCACAAGTTTGTATCATGTTTGATGATACATGCAAACTTGGGTGTATGTTTGAATTAAACCATGGTTAGTTAATGGTTAGGGTTTCATTTGCTTTATTTGCTTATTCATTTATTTATTCATTTGAGAAAGAAACAAAAATGGTGGCTAACTTTGGATTTTTTTTGAAGCTTCATGAAGCTTTGAATAGTTTGACCATTTTGTTTCTTTCCATAACCCTAACCATTCACTTGAACCATAGTTTATTCTCTACACTTGTTAACTCACCCATGGTTGCTAAATGATAGATATCACTTCATTTTCTTTTTGAAAATAATTCATTCTTATTCTTTCTTCTTCTTCTTCTTCAAGAAGAAAGAAAACCTTTTCTTGAAAATGTCTAAGTGATGATTCTAAGTGAGAAATCCAAATCCAAAGTGAACCCACTTCCTATTTCTTCATCCTCTACCACTTGCCATGTAGTATGGGGTGTTTTCTTCACAAGTTTCATGACTTAGTGAAGTTGGAGCTTGATCTTGAGTTGCCTCGACGTAGATCATCTTCGGCATTGAAGTCGACGACCTAGCCCGATCATTTCTTCGACGAAACCATCGTTAGAGTCTGGGATCCGATGATCGCAGCGGAGGGACTTCATCACGGAGCTATGGAGGTGGAGGACCGGATCTACAAAGGTTGTATTTCCGTTCACTTTAGAGTAAAGTTGTTTACTTGCATAGTTATCGCCTATACCTCTAGTCAACGATCGCATTAGGGTTACTTGGCACATAGAAATTTTTGAATTTGGCATGGTTGATGCCTTGTGGAACCTCTTGAGTGTGCCTAGGAACCCTACAGTGGTATCAGAGCCTAGCTAGAGCCTTAGGCGATGCGTAGACGATGTTAGAAGTCCGATCGAAACAAGAAACCCTAATCCGACCCTTTGTCTGGACATTTTTTCAAAACTGGGTTTTTTCCAAATTAAAATTATGCAGAAAATTCAGCAGGGTTTTTTAGGGATTACTGTGCAGCACGTGCGCCTGATTTGACTAAAGCGCGGTGGAACCGCGGCACGAGCATGGCTCGTGCGGCGGTTCCGCGGCCATGTAGTGACATTAGCTTTTCAATTTTGCACAGTAATTCCTATATTTTAGTGCTGTATTTTCTGGGATATTTTAACTTCTACTCAAGAGTTGAGTTTTCTGGGTTGTATTGGGGACTCGGTGTTTCGATCGGGAAGTTTAACTTCGTCTGTGTTTTTCCGGATAATTTTAGAAAATCTTGAAAAGTTCGACCGGATATAAATACCCAATTTTTCCCCTGTTGGGAAATTTCCAAGTGTTGGATCTTTCCATAGTTTAATGATGTTCTAAGTAGTGCAAGTAACACGATGGTCCCTCTAGAAGACAACAAACCTTAACTCGATTGTGACCGTCTTGAACTGCCCTTTGAACCTTCGGGTTTGGGGCAGTACGGCGTGCCACATTGGAGGCGTTGGCTCGACCCTTCTACGGCTGGACCGTTAGTACTGAGGCATGAACTGGATGTTTTTAAACTTATTTCATGTGTTGAGCTGTTTCGGGAAAACTTGGGTGTTTGAATGTTCGATCGGAAAGTTTAACATTTTCTGTTTATCTCGAATGTGATACAATACTTGGAATCCACAAGTAGTTATGAGATAACTGATATGAATGTTATAAACATAGCACTTTAGTCTCAAATGATCGGTTGCCACGGAATTTTGATGCGATCAAAAGTCCGTCGCAATCACGTAGCATACGCGGATATTCGCCGATAAACTTAATAGACAGCTACACCCCTTAGCCCCGACCGAGTGACTGTAGGAGAACCCCGTCGCCGAAAGCATCCGTTCGGATGCTCGCGGTAGCGGTGTTCCGCCTTGGTGCACTTCGTCGATGGTATCGGAGGTGCGGCCGCCTACTAAAGTTTGCGACTAGCATTCGATCAGAATATCGGGAATCCTGTTGAATTGCCCGACTTGATATTGAAAAGTGTTTTCGATAATGAGTCTAAAATGTGGGGTTTATAATTGTTAGGCATGCGATGTCTAAGGAATTCATTTGATTGGGCATGCGATGTCTAAAAAGGTTGCGGATTCCAACTGTTGTAGTTTTACACTTTCTTTTCTGCGACCGTAAGTGTAATATGTGATATCGCCGATTTCGTTGCAATATGCCAACGACAATTGGGATACGCATGTTTACTTACGTTGATGACATTGTAGGGTTCCTAGGCACCCTAGTGAGGTCTCACAAGTGATCAAACATGCACAAATCAAATTTTACGGGTGTCTACAAACCCTAATACGGATCGTTTACTAGATATCTAGGCGAAACAAGCATGTAATCGAATTAAATGCTAAGGGAAAGTGACAACAACCTTTGTAGATCCGGTCCACCACTTCCTAAGCTCCGCGATGATCTCCCTCCACTGTCCAAATCGAATCCCAAACTCAAGTATCGGCTTCGTCGAAGAAATGGGCGGGCTTGATCGTCGGTTCGATGCCGAAGATGATCTACGTCGAGGCATCACAAGAACGAGCTCCGCCTTCGCTAAGTCAAGAAACTTGTGAAGACAACACACTCTACTACATGGCAAGTAGTAGAGGATGAAGAAATAGGAATTGGGTAGACTTTAGTTTTGGATTTCCCACACTTTTTCATCAATCACCATTGATGTAGCAAGCTTTTTTCATGTTGAAGAAGAAGAAGATGAAGAAAAAGAATATGATAAGTATTAAGTAAATGATAAATAAATCAATACTTATCATTTACTAACCCTTGGTTAGTTGTAGAGAATGGACCATGGTTAACTTGAATGGTTAGGGTTAAGGATGAGACAAGAATGGTGGACTAATTCAAAGCTTCAAGAATCTTCAACTAGCAAACAAAAATAGCAACCATTCTTTTCTCATCTTTTTCCAAAATAAATAAATAAATAAATAAGAAAAAAGAAAACCCTAATCATAATCTTAACCATGGTCTAATTCTTTACACTAACCCTAGCTTGCATGTATCATCAAACATGATACAATCATGTGCACAAAATATATCACATATGCAATGTGCACAAAACAAGTGAGTAAATCCATTTAAAGTGAACCAATACTAGTTAATGCAAAGTAATATATCAAATATATAATTATACATTAAATCATTAAATCAACACTTGATTTAACGATCCGGTCATATCGTATATAACCGACTAGTATCCAATGTACGGCTTATCGAATCAATCCTTGATTCGATAACTAGGTTATATCGCATATAACCAATCGATACATTCATCGCGAGAATAGAATGCGGTATCACATACACGCATTATTCTCGGTCCCGCACATATCTCATATGCGCTCCTATTTCGTTTCGCTTGAGCCAGGAAACCTCTGTGTAGGACTCTAAAGACTCATCAATACGCCGGCAGCAGATGATGATCATATCAAACACCCACAAGCCGCAAGCGGTCTGCTAAACGTAACTGTTCCCCTCCGAACGGCGGCCGGGACGTCGGGACGTCTGAGGCGTTAGGTTCGGGGCAGATGCTAGTTGGTGCTATCCGTCCACCTCTCCGAAGATGCCAAGTTGATTTATGGCACCATATATCGAAGGTTTAAACGGATGCGACCGATGTAGCAGACTTCGTCAGATTCCCCCTCGTTTGAGGGGTTTTTGATTGTGGGGACGCTCTTCCCTGCAGGCGCAAGCCCCTGCAGTTAATTACGCTACCGCATTGCGGTAACAACTTTCTCCTTCTCCAGATGGTCACTTCGTGTCGTGGGTGTTTGTTTTATTGCCCGTGGATTGTTTACGGAGACTGAGTTATGTCGTCGCCCGTAGGGCGTGGACTAGCCCAAATCCGCATTATCTTAAATTTGGTTTTGGGGGGGTTTTGGTTTGAGGATACGTCAGCCCTACTCGAGGCTAAGATCAACTCAAACGTTTGTTAAGGATACGTTAGTCTAACTTTGTGACTAAGATCAACTTAACGGGATCGTTTAGATCCGACAAAAGAGTGTTTGGACTCTAATGTTCCAGTTTAGGGACATAGTGGTCCATCGTCTGTATGGCTGTCGGGACCCATCACCTCTCTGACGACGTTGAAGGATTACAACGACAGATGTCAGAGGAGTTCAGAGATGTACCCTTGAGCCGGAGTTAATTTGGGGGATTCGTAGTCCAGTATGTTTGAGGGTTTAAGGACGCGTTAGCCATCTCCAAGGCTAAGATCAACTTAAACGGGACCATTTAGGTCCAACAAAAGAGCATAGGAAAGGGCTCTATTGTTCTCGTTTAGGGACGTTGCGGTCCATGGGTAGTTTAAGGACATTGCGGTCCGTGGGTAGTTTAAGGACATTGCGGTCCGTGGGTAGTTTAAGGACATTGCGGTCCGTTGTTAGTTTTAAGACATCTCGGTCAAGGTTAAGGACGTCGTAGTCCATGGGTTTTAAGGACCCCACAGTCCGGTATGTGCTCTGGATGCATCACACGGGTTCACTGCCGTGCTTAGCGAGGACCAGGCTCCGCTCTGGACGTTTTCCGTGGGGTCAAAGAGTGACGTTGTCCACGTTCCGTGTGACCAGGAATTTGTATGAGTTTAAGGACCCCACAGTCCATATCATGGGTGGTCGTCGGGACCCGTCACCTCTTTGAAGACATTGAGGGATTACAATGCCAAGTATCAAAGGAGTGAAGAGATGTACCCTAGAACCGGAGTGGCTTGAGCAGTCCGTGGCCCAATTTGAGGTCATGACTGATTAATTATGTTATGAGCCCATTGGCCCAATTAGTCACGAATTGAGGACTTATGGCCAGCTTGGGCTAAGTCCCATCATGTCTGGAATATTGATTCCTTGTGAGTCCATCGAGGGAGAAGCTTTGCCGCCATCCCTTTAGCCAATTGGGCTATAGACTAGTGTTAAACACTTCAAAGCAATCAGTGTCGAACACTGGGAATGAGTTTGACAAGTTAGTGTTTAACACTAGAGGAATAATTGGTGTTGAACACCAGCAACAAGGCCTTGGTATGATCATAAGCACTAAAACAGCTCAGTGTTGAACACTGGCAATGGGGATCTTAAATTAGTGCCGAATATTAAAACAATTAATATTGAACACTACGAACAAAATTCTTTAATTAGTGTTGAACACTAAGGCCCGATAGCATTTCAATACTGGATTCGAGGGTTTTAATTTAGTGTTAAACACTACAGCAAGAACGGTCATGTGGCCCCACGTGAGAGTGCTTTCCCTTCAATGATTCTGCCGAAATTACTGTGTCTTTGATAGCGTCACGTGTTAGCACGTGACGGGCATTCAAATGCCTATGTGTTAAGGCTTCTGCTGAAAGTCACGTGGGTCACGTGGGGTGTTGCCTCCAAGGGGCTTTCTGTAGGGCTTTTGGGGGGGTCACGTGGTGACACGTGACCCTGCCTTAATGTTGTTTTTAGAGGATTTGTTACTCCTTTTTCAGGAATTAAATTCCAGAAACTTTTAATTTCAGAGGAATTAAATTCCTATTTCCTTTCGAGGGCCTATATTCTGGAACAGAGTTTAAATCTGAGTTTTCTGTGGGAATTAAATTCCTTGTTTATGCGAAGAACCGAATAGGGTTAAACCCTAACAAAAGCTTTTAAGGAATTAAACTCCCCTTTTCTGAGGATTATGATTAAAGGAATTAAATTCCCACTGTTTCGACAGAACTATGTTCTTGATTAGGGTTCAACCCTGTTTCTTTTTGTTTTGAAGGAATTAAATTCCCATAATACAGGGTCGAACCCTAACTTTATTTTGGAGGAATTAAATTCCTATAGTTCTATGAGAGTTAAATTCTCATGCTTGCATTCCTTCTCCATGTTTTGGATCTGCATGGCAGGATCTCAACCCATTGAGAATTAAATTCTCAACCTTAAGGGGAGATGTGCACTTTGCAGATCCTCCATCAAAGAGAGAAGAAATATGTTCTTCTGTTTTTACATTATCAGAGTTAAACTCTGTTGAGAATTAAATTCTCTTTCTTTCAAAAGGCCTTCCCTTTCTTACCTAGGGTTTTTGCAGAAGATCTGAGTCTTTTTCAAGTATCAAAGCTCTTCTCCTTTTCTCTTTTCTTCTCTGCGTATGTATATATCCTGTGTCTCTTGGCTCCTATTTATAGGAGAAGCAGCCGAATCAATCAGTTTTTTGACGAATCTTCATTGAGATTTGATTTGCGTCCATCATTCATTTTGGGCCTTTGGATTATCAGGTGAATTTTATTCACCATTGGATTTTAAATCCAGAGATTTTCCTTTGTTATTTTGGTTAGATTTAAGGGGGAAATCTTTCCAAACCCGAGATTTTCCATAGATAGATGATATTTAATCATCTCTGAATCTTTAATTTGATTGGTCCCAAATAATTACTTTCCTTTGGAAAGATTCGAATTTCCTTCAGAATTTAATTCTGTCGTCAAAAATGGGCTTTGAAAGCCGGTCACGTGTGACCACGTGACCCATGGTCACGTGTAGACACGTGACCCTCTTTGGAATGAAGAATCCTCTTCCTTTCTGCGCTATCTTCCGGTTGGTGTTGTAGCCATCACGTGCTACCACGTGACGCCTGGTCACGTGTGAGCACGTGACCCCTGTCTGGCGCTTCTTTCTTTGGTTCAATTGGAGAGCGAGTTTGCTGCTTTGAACGTCACGTGTCGACACGTGACCCTGGTCACGTGGGAGCACGTGACCTCTTCTGAAGCTTTTTTTTTCCTTGACTTGATCAGCGAATCAAAGTGCGCTTTTTCTGTATTTTATAGGTCACGTGTCAACACGTGACTGCTGTCACGTGTAAGCACGTGGCCTCTTTTGAAGCTTTTCCCAGAAGCTTTTCCTGATTTTAAATCAGGAAACAAATGCCCCCACAGCGTTGTTCTCACGTGTCAGCACGTGAGTGCAACGCTGTCATCTCTCGCGACCGTTGGATTCCTTTAGGGATCTGGGGAGATGAAACGTTTCCATTGTTTTCTATAAATACTGCTGTCTCTTCATAGGAGCCTTCACTTTGCTCATTCATCTTCTTCCTCTGAGAATTTCCCCTTTGAGAATTTAATTCTCACTTTCAGAGCTTAGTTCTCTGTCTTGATCATTTCCCAGAGTTTAACTCTGTTGACGGATCCTTTCCCTCAGGTAGGAATGCTAAACGGCCAAAGCGCCTTTGTCTTTAAAAGAACTCTTTGGATTTCAAATCTATATTAAGGGTTTCGCAAAGAACCCATTTTTCTTCACGTTTCTCCATAAGAACAGGGAGCCTTCGAACTGTAGATCTCTTAGGTTTTAGGTGACCTTTGGGGAGATGATGACAACGTTTCAACTCCATGGACTTTAATTCCATCAAAATTATTTCTGGGAATTTAATTCCCCTTTTTTCTAATAAGGAATTTAATTCCTATGAAGAACTCAATCTCTTCACACAGAGGCTCCTTGGGGTCTCTTGGCCCGAGGCTGTTCTTCTGTAATTAATGCGCTGGGGACTTTGTAATGATGCTAGTGACTTTTATTTTAGGTATCATGGACGCCCATCTGTATCGTCTTGACGAGATCATTTCCTATGGGAACATTCGTGCGCTGGGCCGCAGTCAGAACCAGGAGTTCACCGATGCTCAGTGCGCCGAGATCATGAGCCGCTTTGATGAGTACAACCATCGACTACTTCCCCGTCGCTCTTCTCTTCTGAGGCTGATCGTGCTGGCGATCCGGGAGGCCCTTCCTCTCTTTTGCGCCGGCATACCACTCGGGGACTTAGACGCTGCCGAGGATAAGGTGCATTCGGTGTACCTTATGGGCTTGATCTCAAAGAGGAGGCGGGATGATCTCATTGATCTCCTTCATCAGCTTTTTCAACAATCAGCCATACTGGGCGCCTATCGGAGGATAGAGGACATCCGCGGGGATCCCGATGCTTGTGACCGTGAGCGAAAGCATACTCGGGAGGTTCGCAATGTTTGGAAGGTTTTGAATAAAGTTAATTTTGAGTTTCTCAACCCATGCCCCGCATCTGAAGTGTTTCCATTGTAAATGTGTCCTCTATATTTTGTATGAATCTCTTGAAGTATGAGCGGCGAGTTTTATTATGTTCTCCCATGTTTGCACGCCTTTTTCCTAGAATTTTATCATTTCACTATTGTTGTTGCTGATGCCTTTAATATGCATGGTGCTATTCTATTTTCTAGTGCACGTCAAATTTGGGTCTCACACGTTCCGCACGTGGGACCATTTGATGGGACTGTTCACAAAATTTTCCATGCCGCATTTTTAGCGCGCAGCATCAGATGCATAAAAAAAAGCCTTGGAAATAGTTATTTCTCCTTGATTTTCGATGCCTTTCCTTTTTGGGCCTTGGAAACATCTTTCGCCTGCAAGATTTTTCGCGCATGGCACTTAATGCACCTCTTTATATTCTTGAGGCCATAGCCTATTTTCTCCTCACAGAAAAATTCATTCCCATATCGACGTGATTTAATTTGAGGAGTATCTGAGCGTTATGGCCTGCAACCGTCCACACGCTCGTCGGTAGCCATGGGAAGTGCCCATCGAGGAGATGATCCCCCGCTTTGCCGCTCGGCTAGTGGATCCGCTCCTTACTGACGACGAATGCGACTCAGCCGTGCATGAACTCTCGATCCGTAGGGGATCTCCCCTCCCGATGGGTTCCTTCTGGCTCCGGATGATTCTCACGATCGTGCTTGCCGACATTCCTCCTCACCCAGCGGAGATGACCCTGGCAATGCTTGATGCGGCGGAAGAAAAGCTCGAGGGCTTTCATGAAGCGTGCCTGATTACCCAGGCCTTGAAGGCCTGCTCAATTCGTCTGTTGAGCGAGATAAGGGCCCGGCGAGCCATCATGTTTGCTTTCGCGGACGAACACGGCACCAACCGATGGGGAGCGACTCCTCGCGAGAATCGTCGTTTCGATGTGCTGGAGAAAGCGGAGAGAGAGATGGAGAATCTTGTCCTTTGCTTCATCAACCCCTGTGCCGTTGATCCTGTGTTTGGTGATCTTTTTCGTTAGTGTAGAACCCCCCTTTTTTTTTTGTACATACTCATGAATAAGAGTATCTGCCCTTTTTTTTTGTTTTGAATTGTATTTTGCATCCATTTTGGTTTATGAATAAAAGATACAATTTTCCTCTCAGTGATGTGTCCCCTTTTCATTGAATGCATTCTGCGGATATTCTATCTTGATCTCCTTGCAGGACAGCCATGGCTCAGGACTCAGGGTTAAGATCTGCTTCCTAAGGCTTTTGCTTCTTATGAGCCACGAGGGTCTCATAAGGAGTCTTTCTCCCTATAGGTCGAGAGGATCCCATAGGTGTGAGTTCCTCTTAAAGATCGTGAGGATCCTTAAACGGGTTTTCCCTTGAGAGTCGCAAGGATCTCACAAGAGAGTTTTTCTTCCTTACAGGTGGCGAGGGCCTGCAAGTGCCGGGTGTGATCACCTTTTTCCGTGTTTCACGGGGTTAGGGATCTCTCAAGGTATCGTAGTTTAAAGACGTCGCGGTCAAGGTTAAGGACCTCATAGTCCATGGATTTAAGGACTCCACAGTCCGATGTTAGTTTTAAGACATCACGGTCAAGGTTAAGGACCTCATAGTCCGTGGATTTAGGGACTCCACAGTCCGGTGTCTGGTCGCAGGGACCCGCCACCTCTTTGAAAACGTTGAGGAATTACAACGCCAGGTATCAAAGGAGTGAAGAGATGTACCCTTAAACCAAGGCGAAATCCGTAGGGAATCGGGGGGGTTGATCGTTAGTTTTAAGACATCACGGTCGAGGTTAAGGACGTCATAGTCCGTGGATTTTAAGGACTCCACAGTCCGGTGTTTGCTCTGGATGCTTCACACGGGTTCACTGCCGTGCTTGGCGAGGACCAGGCTCCGCTCTGGACGTTTTCCACGGGGTCAAAGAGTGACGTTATCCGTGTTCCACGTGACCAGGAAGTTTGCACTAGATGCTCCACACGGGTTCACTGCCGTGCTCGGCGAGGACTAGGCTCCGCTCTGGATGCTTCGCACGGGTTCACTGCCATGCTCTGCGAGGACCAGGATCCGCTCTGGACGTTTTCCACAGGGTCAAAAAGTGACATTATCCGCGTTCCACGTAACCAGGAATTTTGCACTAGATGCTTCACACGGGTTCACTGCCGCGTTAGGCAAGGACTAGGCTCCGCTCTGGATGCTTCGCACGGGTTCACTGCCATGCTCTGCGAGGACCAGGATCCGCTCTGGACGTTTTCCACGGGGTCAAAGAGTGACGTTATCCGCGTTCCACGTGACCAGGAAGTTTGCTCTGGATGCTTCGCACGGGTTCACTGCCATGCTCTGCGAGGACCAGGATCCGCTCTGGACGTTTTCCACGGGGTCAAAGAGTGACGTTATCCGCGTTCCACGTGACCAGGAAGTTTGCACTAGATGCTTCACACGGGTTCACTGCCGCGTTAGGCGAGGACTAGGCTCCGCTCTGGATGCTTCGCACGGGTTCACTGCCATGCTCTGCGAGGACCAGGATCCGCTCTGGACGTTTTCCACGGGGTCAAAGAATGACGTTATCCGCTTTCCACGTAACCAGGAAGTTTGCACTAGATGCTTCACACGGGTTCATTGCCGCGTTAGGCGAGGACTAGGCTCCGCTCTGGATGCTTCGCACGGGTTCACTGCCATGCTCTGCAAGGACCAGGATCCGCTCTGGACGTTTTCCACGGGGTCAAAGAGTGACATTATCCGCGTTCCACGTGACCAGGAAGTTTGCACTAGATGCTTCACACGGGTTCACTGCCGCGTTAGGCGAGGACTAGGCTCCGCTCTGGATGCTTCGCACGGGTTCACTGCCATGCTCTGCGAGGACCAGGATCCGCTCTGGACGTTTTCCACGGGGTCAAAGAGTGACGTTATCCGCTTTCCACGTAACCAGGAAGTTTGCACTAGATGCTTCACACGGGTTCACTGCCGCGTTAGGCGAGGACTAGGCTCCGCTCTGGATGCTTCGCACGGGTTCACTGCCATGCTCTGCGAGGACCAGGATCCGCTCTGGACGTTTTCCACGGGGTCAAAGAATGACGTTATCCGCGTTCCACGTGACCAGGAAGTTTGCACTAGATGCTTCACACGGGTTCACTGCCGCGTTAGGCGAGGACTAGGCTCCGCTCTGGATGCTTCGTACGGGTTCACTGCCATGCTCTGCGAGGACCAGGATCCGCTCTGGACGTTTTCCACGGGGTCAAAGAGTGACGTTATCCGCTTTCCACGTAACCAGGAAGTTTGTACTGATTGTATCCGCATTTCGCGGGATGGAGGCTTGACTGTTGGCGATATGTATACCACCGAGCCATGGAACTGGGAGCTGCCGCTGCTCTGCTTTGTTTGAAGTCATGTCCGTTGTTACGAGACGAGTGTTTGGATGATCTCTAGGTCGCTTGTGGCCCGTCGAGACCTGGCTTCTTTTTCTGATGAAACCTAGGGGAGAAGTATGATCCCTTTTTGTTTACGCCTTTGGATTGTGTACAGGGTGTGATGGAATATCACCTGTAGGGCATAAATTTTATTTTTATTTTATTTCTTTTTCCGCGATGCTCTATCATTTCAGCTTTTATATCGCGAAAATCGCGATTGCCCAATCATTTCGACTATTTTTCGCGGTGCCCAATCATTTCGGCTATTTATTTATTTTCTGCTCGCTACTTTTTATTGCGAGTTGCCCCATCATTTCGGCTGTTTTTCATGCCTTCATATTTACTTGCTGCTTTTTATTGCAAGTTGCCCCATCATTTCGGCTATTTTGCAGGCATGTGTGGCTTGCTAGCTTTTCGTTACAAGCCTGGGTTTTAGGCACCGATTTTTGCATCAGCACCGCTACAACTGGAACGTTGCCAGGAGCGAATCATCATTTGCTTTTGTCGATGACGAACAAAGGTGGCTCAGCAAACAGGGTTAAGGGTCCTGTCGACCAAGGCTTTTGACTTCATGAGCCGTAAGGGTCTCACAAAGGTATTTCTCCCCGCGAGTCGTGAGGATCTCGTAGGTGTATTTTCTCCTTAGGGATCGTGAGGATTCCTAAGTGTGTGCTCCTCTGTAAGTCGCAAGGATCCTACAAGAGGACTTTCTCATTATGGGTCGAGAGGACCTATAAGGGTTGGACTTTGTTGGGGAAATGTTTATTCGCGCCCGTGGATTGTATACAAGGGTCAGTATTGAGCCTCTTGTAGGGCAATATCGGAGGTTGTGGGGGATTTGCTTAAGAACAGGTTCAGGTTTCTGTAACTTAAGACTTTCAAATCTCATGAGCCGTGAGGGTCCCATAAGAGAATTCTCCTTACGAGTCGTGAGGATCTCGTAAGTGTATTTTCTCCTTAGGAATCGTGAGGATCCCTAAGTGTGCTGCTCCTTTGTGAGTCGTAAGGATCTCACGCAGGTGGTTTCTCCTTACAGGGTCGAGAGGACTCTGTAAGTGTCATTTAACGAGGTTGCGCCCTTTCGGGTTTTCACAAACACTCGCCGGTAGTCCTGCTGTTTTTACTCACGGAGCCCTTTCGGGTTTTCATCCGTGCCCATTTTGCTTATGGACATACCGTTTTTTTAATTTATATCATTTTTACTCTTCTCTTTTTTTTTACAAGGTCGCGCCCTTTCGGGTTTTCACGAACACTTGCCGGCAGCCCTGCTGTTTTTACTCACGGAGCCCTTTTCGGGTTTTCATCCGTGCCCATTTTGCTTATGGACATACCGTTTTTTTTTTTTTTTTTATCATTTTTTTTTTATCCATCTCGTCAACCTAAGGACGTTGCGGTGGTAGTTTAGGGACGTTTCGGTCCGTCGATAGTTTAAGGACGTTTCGGTCCGCTGTTAGTTTAAGGACGTTTCGGTCCGACGATAGTTTAAGGACGTTTCGGTCCGTCGTTATAGGAAGGCCGGCTGCTGCTTGTAAAGTCTGAGCCTAGGAAGATAGCGAGCGGACATAGTCGTCGTCATCCATCATTGACCTAGGCTGCAGCTTATTAAGCATGGTATTTCTTCAAGAAGCGGCCGTTTACTGGCCTGAAAGGCCTTTCACCGTGCATGTCCATGAGTAGGTAGGCTCCACCCTGGTAGACCTTGTCTATGATGTACGGGCCTTCATAGTTTGGCTCAAATTTTCCCCGCTTGGCGCGATTGGGGATCATAGGCCTTTTGACCACTAGTACGAGTTCGCCTGGGCGGAATGTCCTCGGCCTGGTCAATCTTTCGTACGAGCGCGTCATCTTTGCTTTGTAGGCTTCTAGATGTTGTTGCACTATGAGCCGGGTTTCATCGAGGGCGTCAAGCTCCTCAAGCCGAAGGTGAGCATTTTCTTCGTTCGTCAGCTCGTGGTGGACTGCTACTCGTAGAGAGGGTAACTCTATCTCAAGGGGGGAGAACTGCTTCCGTCCCAAATACCAACGCGTACGGCGTTGTGTTCGTGGCCGTCTTGAATGTAGTTCGATAAGCCCAAAGGGCTTCTTGCAGCCTTTCGTGCCAGTCCCTCTTATTTCTGGAGACGGTCTTTTTTATGATCTTCGTCAAGGTCTTATTGAAAGCCTCGGCTAGACCGTTAGCTCGTGGGTTGTAAACTGAAGAATATCTCCAGTCTATATTGTGCTGCTGTGCGAAGCGGCTAATCTTATGGCTTCGGTAGGCCGGCCCATTATCGGAGATAATCCGTCGTGGAGTTCCGAACCGATAGATGACTTGCGTCTTGAAGAAATGGAGGATATTCTCCGTCTTCACTTCCTTCAGTGGTACTGCTTCTGCCCATTTAGAGAAGTAATCAGTTGTCGCCAGGATAAAGCGGTGTCCCCGGGATGATGCTGGCTCAATGGGGCCGACTATGTCAGTCCCCCACATTTCGAATGGCCAACTAGCCAGCGTCGGGTGCAGTGGATTCGGATGTTGGTGGATGAAGTCTCCATGGATCTGGCATGAGTGGCATTGCTTCGCATACTCGAGACAGTCCTGGATCATCGTGGGCCAGTAGTAACCCATCCGTTTAATTTTTAACTTCATCTTTGGGCCTGCTTGGTGAGAACCGCAAAGTCCGTCATGAACTTCCCGAATGACTCTTTCTGCTTCGTCAGGTCCCAGGCATCTCAGCCATAGAGAATCAAATGATCTCTTGTATAGAATGTCATTGACAAAAGCGAAAGATAAAGCTCGTTTCATGAGCTGATGCCTTGAGGACGCTTCTTCGGGCATTCGGCGCGACTTAAAGTAGTCTATGAAGACTTCCCTCCAGTCCTCAGCCTTCTCACGGTCTTCTATTTGTAGGGTCGCTTGCTCAGTCGCTCCCTTTTCTTTATACAATTTCGGAGGTATTTCTGCCGGGGCGAGCACTCGACGGCTTTGTACCACGATTCTGACGTCATCGAGGTTCTCGTCGGCCAGTTCTTTAGCGAGTTTGGCCAACGCGTCTGCTTTGCTGTTCTCCGCGCGCGGTATGTTCTCTAGAATATAGAAGGGGATCTGGGCCAACAGTTGTTGCACCTTTTCGCCGTACTTCACCAATTCTGGTTTGCACGTTTGGTAGTCACCATTTACTTGGCTAACGACCAGCTGAGAATCCCCGTATATGAGGAGGTCTTCAATTCCCATGTTGATGGCGATTTCGAGGCCTGCTATCAGGGCTTCGTATTCGGCTTCATTGTTTGTCCTTGACTCTGTTAAGGAAAAGGCGAAGCGCATTATCCCTCCCTGTGGAGTTGCAAAGATAAGGCCTATCCCCGATTTGATGATCGGGCTACCCTGTTTCTGTTTCTTTATGGAGGACGCTCCATCGAAATAGAGTTCCCATCGTGTGCTTCCACCGCCAATTGCGTCAAATGCATGCTCGTCCGGCAAATCACAGTTCAGAGGAGAGTCGGCCGGTATCGGGTGTTCAGCGAGGAAGTCAGCAATGGCCTGGCCTTTCACTGCCTTGAGGGGTTGATATGTTATCGAGAACTCCATCAAGAGCAAGGCCCATTTAGCGAGTCTTCCCGTCAATATAGCCTTTGACATCAGGTATTTAAGGGGGTCCACCTTCGAAATGAGACGGACTTCATGCGCCAACGCATAGTGCCTGAGCTTCGTTATTGCAAAGATTAATGCCAAGCAATGTTTTTCGAAGGGCGAGTAATTGCTTTCTGCCCCCAGCAGCACTCGAGTTAAGTAGTAAAGCGCTCTTTCTTTCCCCTGATCATCCTCCTGTGCCCATAATGCGCCCAAAGAACCTTCAAGGGCGGCCGTGTAAAGAATGAGAGGCTTTCCTTTCACCGGGGCAGCCAACACCGGCGGATTTTGCAAGTATTGTTTGATTTCGTCTAGTGCACCTTGACATTTGCGATTCCAAACGAACGGGGTTCCCTTTTTCATCAGGTGGCTGTAAGGACGGCATTTGCCCGAAAGATTAGCGATAAACCGCCGGATGTATGCGAGCTTCCCTTGGAGAGACCGCAACTGCTTGAGGGTTCTTGGCGGAGGCATTTCCATAATCGCTTTAATCTTTGACGGATCTATTTCAATACCTCGGTGTCGAACGATGAATCCCAGGAATTTACCCGAGGAGACTCCAAACGCGCACTTGAGGGGATTCATTTTCAAATTGTATTGCCGAAGGCGTTGAAATACGGTTTCGAGATGCTTTAAATGCTCTTCGTATGACATGCTCTTCACTACGAGGTCATCGATATAGCATTCGACGATGTCGTGTATGAGATCGTCGAAGATTTTTGTCATGGCCCTTTGATAGGTGGCGCCAGCGTTCTTTAGGCCAAAGGGCATAACCTTGTAGCAGAATATGCCTAAAGGAGTCCGGAAAGCGGTGTGCTTCTGGTCTTCGGGATGCATCTTTATCTGATTGTATCCTGATGAACCATCCATAAAGGAGAAGACCTCGTGAGTGGATGTGTTATCTATCATTAGCTCGGTTACCGGCACCGGGAAATCGTCCTTTGGGCATGCTTTATTGAGATCCCTGAAATCCACGCATATGCGCACCGTTCCATTCTTCTTCATTACCGGGACGATGTTGGCAATCCAGTCGGGATATTGGACTTCCTGGATAAATCCGGAATCGATCAACTTCTTGACTTCGGCGTTGATGCTCATCTCCAGCTCAAGTCGCATCCTCCTTGGCGCCTGCTTGACTGGCTTGATATCTGGGGATATTGCTAATCTATGCACCGCAATCTCCGGATCCAATCCTGGCATCTCGGAGTAGTTCCACGCGAAGCAGTCTTTATGACGTAGGAGCACGTTCTTTAACGCGGCCACCTTTTCCTCGGATAACAGCTCGCTGACAAATGTCGGTCGCGGGTCGTCTGCCGATCCCAGCTCGATCTTCTCGAGGTTATCTGCGGTAGTATGTATACCGTCTTCAAGTTCTTTCGGAGCGGGCGGAAATTCCGAGATCAACTCATCATCGCTGTTCTCGAAACACCGGGGAAGGTCATCTTCGTTCTCGGGTTCTTCTTTTAATATCGTAATCATATAACAGGTGCGAACCCGCTCCCAAGACTGAGGTGGATCCGGTTCTGCTCTTGTGGCTTTGGACTCGTGCTTTTGCGGCGGCGTTACTCTCCAACCGTCGGATAAAGCGAATCTACCCCGTCGGTACTGGTCCTCGACCCAGTTCTTGAAGGTGAAGCAGTCTTCGGTAGGATGTCCTATGGCTCGGTGATAAGAGCAATAACTCGGATGAGAGACCTTGCTAGCTTGCTCAGGATGTCTAGACTCTGGAAGCGTGATCATTTGATGTTTTATAGCGAGGTTGAGCAACCTCTCCGTCTTGTCTCGGGGGAAGGAGTACGCTCGACTCATCTTCTTCATGAGGGACAAACCCGAGCCGCTTCTTGATTTATTTCCGTCTCTGCGTCGGGCCTTTCGTACAACGGATTGACGAGGATAAGCGTCTTTGTCTTTTGCAGCACGTTGAGATAGACGTTGCGTCCTGGCCTTCTCGTAGATGGCCATTTCGCGGTTGTGGTCTTCCCGAGCTTTCTGACCCACTTTCCTGATAGGCTTGCCCATTCGTTCCTCAAGCGACGGACTCGGCGCTTTAATCGCGGGGTCTAGTTTTGATGGACGGTTGGCATCTCCTGACAGGGCGTCCTCCTCTTCATCAAAGGTATATATAGCGTAGCTGCTGTGAGCCCGTTCCCGTTTTCCGGCTCTTGCGTATCCAAGCCCGAGTGTTTCCATCTTCCCGTTGGGCAATTTGCATTGAGTCCCGGGGACATCCCAAATCCTGTTATAGAACCGAGCCTGCCGCACCGTCTGTCTTAAGGGTACTCCTTGGCGCTTCAATAACTTCTTCAATCCATTTGTATAGTATCTAGGCAGACGGATGGGTTGGAGCCTGTCAAGTGTAACATCCGCGCCGTGCCAGATCTCTTTCTCCACCTTCGACTCTGAGGATTGGTAGAATAGGATCACCTTCTCACCCCTTCGCCTGGGAGGGACGTAAAATGTTTGCAGGTCCTGCACGCTGTGAGCTTGAAGCGCGTCGAGATCCTTATAGTGTTCTTGCGGTACCATGGTGATTTGCAGACTATGGTCCTTGCAAAGGGGTGCCTGTATTGACAGCCGACTGGAGAATACGGCGTTAACCTCGTCCTCCGAATCACTCCCGAAGACCGGTATGGGGGTGGGCGCCCCCAGGTTGTTGCGTTGGGATGGCCCTGTATACACTATTTCCTCCTCCTCTTCGGTATCGCTCCCAAAAACGGGAATGGTGGCGGCGGCTTTGTCCTCTGGGTCGCGACACCTTTCTGTATCTTCGAAATCTGGCAAAAAGTATTTCGCGTCTTCGTATTTGCGAACTTCGTTTACAGAAAACGGGTTCAACTCGCCTGTTACGGTGTACTCGAAACCATCCTTGAAGTACTTCATACACTGATGTTGCGTAGAAGGGATGATGTTGTACTCGTGTAGCCAAGGACGACCGAGCAAGGCGTTGTAGCAGGTCTTGGCGTCAATGACATGGAATTTGATGTCTGTGACGAGAAGTCCGAAGCGTAACGTCAGTATTACAGATCCGAGAGTCCGTGACGATTGAGAGTCGAAACCGGAGATAGTAATTTTGTCACGAGCGAGGTGTTGCACACTCATGCAGATTTCCTTCAACACCCGAACATTAAGGAGGTTAACGGAGGATCCATTATCCACCAGGATCTTGCCTATCTTGATGTCATGGCAGTATCCAGAGACATATAGGGGGCGGTTGTGGTCGCACGTCCCGAGAAGGAGGTCTTCATCACCGAAAGTGACATCGGCCGTATGCACTTCCTCCAGTTCATCCTTCATCCTTTCAGTGGCGAGGAAGGCTTGGAATTGCTCGGGTTCTTGTAACGCCTTAATTAGTGAGTCTCGCGCTTCTTTCGATAATAGGAGGGCATCAAGAATGCTAAGCTGAGAAGGTAGCTTCCTTAGGTGCGCGAGGATGTTATAGTCTACCTTACCCTTTTTGGGAGGGTCTTTGGTAGTCAGCTCTTTTGTGACCTGGTCATCTAAAGTGATATCTTCAATGACCTTTTCCTTTCCCTTATCTTTTCGGCCGACGGGCCCGAGATTCTTTTCTGGGAGTGTGCGATTGCGCAGCTGAATGTTCTCGCAGATCTCCGATTCCTCCTCTTTCCCCGAGAAAGATTCTTTAAAGAGAGGGCCCAGAGCCATTTCTTCATCAGAGTCGCTCCCAAAGGTGAGAACTTGTGACTCCCTGGCGTTAACCATGCAACAGTTGCCAGTCGTTATGTTGTGCCCATCGACAGTGCTTCTTCGCTCCCGACGGATCTTGCGTTTCATGCGCTTAAAATGTTGTCGATGAGCAACATATCCTTGCCACCATATCTTAAAGGCGTCGCACTCCTCCGTGGGATGTGAGATTTTTCGATGATATGTGCAATAGTCAGGGTGCGTCTCTACCCCATCGTGTGTGTTTCCTTTCGAGGGTGGTAGCTTCATCCCCATTGACATGGCTTTGGCAAACCTTTTTCTCGTCTTGAATATCTTCTTGTCTGCTTCGGATGCCTTATGCTCTGTCAGGGGTAGTTCAACTCTTTCGTTCAGTTGCCCGCATTTGGCTCCTTCCGACGTGGTCATCTCACGCTCCTGGTCCGCTTTACATTTTAGACGAATCTCGTCTAGAAAAGCGTCGATCATTTCATCTGTTGGCCATGCGCGTTCTGGTACAGGCTCTGCCCCCAGTTTCCTAATGCCAGGAGTTTTCCCATCATCGGCAAACGAGTGGGAGATTACATTACAACTCGCCACATATCCTTCGGATTCATCCGACGAGCTTTCTCCATCATCTTCCTCTTGAAAGATGTGGTTGAGGAACTCTTGCAACGTGACAGGAGTCCGCGCCTTCTGATTGTACTCTTCCAACGCGTCGATTTGCTTTTGTAAGTTCGTGTGTTCTTTTCCAGGTTTCACGGACTTCTTGGATTTCTTCTTCTTTTTCTTCGAAGATTTCGACGATTGGGCGTGAGTATCTGGGCTCTTACCGTGAGCCTTTGTAGTCGGGCGGCGCCTTAGCATCCCTTCGATAATTTGAGGTTCAAGAGGGTCCTTCCATTCGACCGCAGGGCACGCATGAAGGTCTCTCAGCATTCTTTTGGTTTTAGTTGATAGCACGACCTCCCATGGAGCTTCTTCAATAAAAGAACATGTTGCCCCCGGTGTATCCGCTTTCCTAGGAGCATACGGCTGTGGTGGGTTCACCTTCCACTTTTCGGACAGTACAAACTTCCCCTGGAGGTATTGGTCTTCAATCCATCCTTTGAAGACGAAGCAATCTTCAATCAGATGGCCTACCGTTTGATGGTAAGGGCAGTAGTTGGAGTCATTCACCTCGGTGGGTTGCGGCGGTCGCCTTGGATTTGGTAGGTTTATAAGCCTGTTGCGTATCGCCAGCTCGAATAACCGCTTCGTCTTGTCTCGTGGGAATGAGTAGGGACGCTTCATTTTCTCATTATAATACCGGCGTCTTTCTTCCAATTGATCTGTCGGCTTCGGGGCGTTAGGTTGCTGCTGGGCATTCGCGACGAAGGTTGCCCTTCCTTTACCCTTGTCATTCCGAGGTTCCGACTTCGGGAGAGGTGGTCTATGACCCATCTGGTCCATCTGAGCCAACTTGTCGATTAGAGCCTGGAATGTGGTTGGCTTAAAGAACATCATAAACTGGGAGATAGTTGCGTGGGGGTCTAGGGTTCCCACGAACATGCCCACCGCGGGTGCTTCCTCGATACGTTGCTCACATCTCGACCACAAGTTCCGCCAGCGTATAGCGTACTGGACCCAGGTTTCGCCCGGTTTTACCCTGGCGTTAATAAGTGCGGTTATTGGAGTGCGTTCGCTGGCACTTGCAAATCGCTGAGTGAACAACAACTCAATTTCAGCGAACGTTTTGATGGAATCGTTCAGGAGTTCTGAATACCATTCGAACGCTGTTTCTGATAAGCTGCCCACGAACTGGCGAAGCAACAATTTATCGTCACCGCCGGTGTTACCGCAGAGGGCCCGGAACTGGGCAACATGTTGATGGGGATTGCCTGTCCCCTTATACACATGGAATTTCGGTATCGTATAGCCTTGCGGGTATTTGATTTGATCGTACCAGCTCGGATACGGCCGCCCCGTTTTCACGACTTGACCAGCTGCCTCAGTCGCATGATGAACTCGGATTTGCTGGGCTATGTAGTCAGCTAAGTCAGCCTTAGAGATTGCATCCTCCCTGGCCGTTGAGAGGGCTGGTGGTGGATTTGACGTTTCTCCTCGGTCGTCTTCAAGAACGATCGGGGGATCCTCGGCGGGTAAGTCCTGCTGGATCATCATTCCTATCACATCTTGGAAAAGAAGGCCCATCCGTTGTATGTTGGCCGCTTGTTCAGCAGCCTCTTTGTCCCTTTTCTCCAGTGTTCGGCGAAGGAATTCAGCGTCTGTTTCTTCCTCCCGGCGTGCGTCTGAGGACGTTTCTGGGTTTTCTTTTGGTCCGGTGAGCGCGGCCATAGCATTCATCATTTCTTGAAGCTTTTGTTGCTGCTCCTGGGCTTTCGTCACGGATCGGGTTAGGGGTCGGTGGCCCGTGGAAGTATGGCTTTCCTCTTTCCCAAAGGCCATGTAAACAGTATGCACCACCATGCCCCCAGACTCAGGGCGTCTGGGTTTAGTGCTTTCAGTCGTGGCTACATGCTGTGAGGTCCTCTCTGGCCTCCTCCTTTTGTGAGTCAGTCGATCACCAGCTTTTTGGGGTTTAGCCTGGTGACCGGCTTCAGGTTGGATTTTCAGCTTCTTGTGCCGGCGGGAGAAGTTTGGATCGATGATCGAGTCTCGGGCCTGCCGCCAAGCCTTATAGATTTTAGAAGACAGCCGTTGAGGAGATCGGGGCTGTTCGGGTTTTGTTTCCTCAACCTTTTTCAATGAGGGAGGAGACCTCTTCAGTACTGCCGTGGGGGAATTCCTTCGCACCTTATTTAGCATTTCAAAGCTGTTCCCAGTTGGAACAGCAGCATTGACCTCTGCCACCGGGGCCGCTGGAGTCAGCCCAGAGGGAGAGTTGCCCCCAGCCTTCCTTACTCGGCGCCAATGGCGACGTCGAGCGCGTCGAGCAGGCGGCGTTGGGTCAGCAGTAAGAATGGTTCCTTCTTGCCCCCTGTGTGGATGGGGGGTTGTTGTTGGCGTTAGCCTATCGAAGACCGATGTCCTCTGGGAAGCAGGAGCAAAGGCCAGAGCCGTCAATCTTGTAAAGACTGACTTTTTGGCTGGAGAGGTCGCCTTGGCGATTTCGGGAACGGGAACGGCCGCTTTCTCTGAGATTGTAGGCCCCGTGATGAGCTCGCAGGATTCCTGGCCCAATCTAGAGAAGACCGAGGCATCGACGTTGGGCGACTCGTTGAGAGGAGCCGCGGCAGGGGTAAGACGATCAAAGACCGACTTCCCGAGAGTTTTCTTCGTCAGCACTGGAGCGGTAAAGTTTGTCGGCGGGATCATAGTCCCAAAGAACAATCCTGTGGTGGCGCGAGTGACCTGTTCCACTGGCATTGTGAATAGCGAAGCAGCTTGGGGTCCATAGGCTATACCTCCTGGCAAGGCAGAGCGTCGGCTGCAATTGCCGTCTGAGCAGTTGGAGGATTTCGCAGGGGTGGAAGCCATCGATCCTTTGCTTTCTGCAATAAGCGAGATGCCAATTCTCAGTACCTTGAAACCCGAGGGCAACTATTAGCGAACCGCGATTGGTTCGCGAATCACGACACACGAAGTGTGGAGTGGAAAGAGGAAAAGGTCCCACCGGGCGTGCCAGAATCTGTTCCCCTCCGAACGGCGGCCGGGACGTCGGGACGTCTGAGGCGTTAGGTTCGGGGCAGATGCTAGTTGGTGCTATCCGTCCAACTCTCCGAAGATGCCAAGTTGATTTATGGCACCATATATCGAAGGTTTAAACGGATGCGACCGATGTAGCAGACTTCGTCAAATTCCCCCTCGTTTGAGGGGTTTTTGATTGTGGGGACGCTCTTCCCTGCAGGCGCAAGCCCCTGCAGTTAATTACGCTACCGCATTGCGGTAACAACTTTCTCCTTCTCCAGATGGTCACTTCGTGTCGTGGGTGTTTGTTTTATTGCCCGTGGATTGTTTACGGAGACTGAGTTATGTCGTCGCCCGTAGGGCGTGGACTAGCCCAAATCCGCATTATCTTAAATTTGGTTTTGGGGGGGGGGGTTTTGGTTTGAGGATACGTCAGCCCTATTCGAGGCTAAGATCAACTCAAACGTTTGTTAAGGATACGTTAGTCTAACTTTGTGACTAAGATCAACTTAACGGGATCGTTTAGATCCGACAAAAGAGTGTTTGGACTCTAATGTTCCAGTTTAGGGACATAGTGGTCCATCGTCTGTATGGCTGTCGGGACCCATCACCTCTCTGACGACGTTGAAGGATTACAACGACAGATGTCAGAGGAGTTCAGAGATGTACCCTTGAGCCGGAGTTAATTTAGGGGATTCGTAGTCCAGTATGTTTGAGGGTTTAAGGACGCGTTAGCCATCTCCAAGGCTAAGATCAACTTAAACGGGACCGTTTAGGTCCAACAAAAGAGCATAGGAAAGGGCTCTATTGTTCTAGTTTAGGGACGTTGCGGTCCATGGGTAGTTTAAGGACATTGCGGTCCGTGGGTAGTTTAAGGACATTGCGGTCCGTGGGTAGTTTAAGGACATTGCGGTCCGTTGTTAGTTTTAAGACATCTCGGTCAAGGTTAAGGACGTCGTAGTCCATGGGTTTTAAGGACCCCACAGTCCGGTATGTGCTCTGGATGCATCACACGGGTTCACTGCCGTGCTTAGCGAGGACCAGGCTCCGCTCTGGACGTTTTCCGTGGGGTCAAAGAGTGACGTTGTCCACGTTCCGCGTGACCAGGAATTTGTATGAGTTTAAGGACCCCACAGTCCATATCATGGGTGGTCGTTGGGACCCGTCACCTCTTTGAAGACATTGAGGGATTACAATGCCAAGTATCAAAGGAGTGAAGAGATGTACCCTAGAACCGGAGTGGCTTGAGCAGTCCGTGGCCCAATTTGAGGTCATGACTGATTAATTATGTTATGAGCCCATTGGCCCAATTAGTCACGAATTGAGGACTTATGGCCAGCTTGGGCTAAGTCCCATCATGTCTGGAATATTGATTCCTTGTGAGTCCATCGAGGGAGAAGCTTTGCCTCCATCCCTTTAGCCAATTGGGCTATAGACTAGTGTTAAACACTTCAAAGCAATCAGTGTCGAACACTGGGAATGAGTTTGACAAGTTAGTGTTTAACACTAGAGGAATAATTGGTGTTGAACACCAGCAACAAGGCCTTGGTATGATCATAAGCACTAAAACAGCTCAGTGTTGAACACTGGCAATGGGGATCTTAAATTAGTGCCGAATATTAAAACAATTAATATTGAACACTACGAACAAAATTCTTTAATTAGTGTTGAACACTAAGGCCCGATAGCATTTCAATACTAGATTCGAGGGTTTTAATTTAGTGTTAAACACTACAGCAAGAACGGTCACGTGGCCCCACGTGAGAGTGCTTTCCCTTCAATGATTCTGCCGAAATTACTGTGTCTTTGATAGCGTCACGTGTTAGCACGTGACGGGCATTCAAATGCCTATGTGTTAAGGCTTCTGCTGAAAGTCACGTGGGTCACGTGGGGTGTTGCCTCCAAGGGGCTTTCTGTAGGGCTTTTGGGGGGGTCACGTGGTGACACGTGACCCTGCCTTAATGTTGTTTTTAGAGGATTTGTTACTCCTTTTTCAGGAATTAAATTCCAGAAACTTTTAATTTCAGAGGAATTAAATTCCTATTTCCTTTCGAGGGCCTATATTCTGGAACAGAGTTTAAATCTGAGTTTTCTGTGGGAATTAAATTCCTTGTTTATGCGAAGAACCGAATAGGGTTAAACCCTAACAAAAGCTTTTAAGGAATTAAACTCCCCTTTTCTGAGGATTATGATTAAAGGAATTAAATTCCCACTGTTTCGACAGAACTATGTTCTTGATTAGGGTTCAACCCTGTTTCTTTTTGTTTTGAAGGAATTAAATTCCCATAATACAGGGTCGAACCCTAACTTTATTTTGGAGGAATTAAATTCCTATAGTTCTATGAGAGTTAAATTCTCATGCTTGCATTCCTTCTCCATGTTTTGGATCTACATGGCAGGATCTCAACCCATTGAGAATTAAATTCTCAACCTTAAGGGGAGATGTGCACTTTGCAGATCCTCCATCAAAGAGAGAAGAAATATGTTCTTCTGTTTTTACATTATCAGAGTTAAACTCTGTTGAGAATTAAATTCTCTTTCTTTCAAAAGGCCTTCCCTTTCTTACCTAGGGTTTTTGCAGAAGATCTGAGTCTTTTTCAAGTATCAAAGCTCTTCTCCTTTTCTCTTTTCTTCTCTGCGTATGTATATATCCTGTGTCTCTTGGCTCCTATTTATAGGAGAAGCAGCCGAATCAATCAGTTTTTTGACGAATCTTCATTGAGATTTGATTTGCGTCCATCATTCATTTTGGGCCTTTGGATTATCAGGTGAATTTTATTCACCATTGGATTTTAAATCCAGAGATTTTCCTTTGTTATTTTGGTTAGATTTAAGGGGGAAATCTTTCCAAACCCGAGATTTTCCATAGATAGATGATATTTAATCATCTCTGAATCTTTAATTTGATTGGTCCCAAATAATTACTTTCCTTTGGAAAGATTCGAATTTCCTTCAGAATTTAATTCTGTCGTCAAAAATGGGCTTTGAAAGCCGGTCACGTGTGACCACGTGACCCATGGTCACGTGTAGACACGTGACCCTCTTTGGAATGAAGAATCCTCTTCCTTTCTGCGCTATCTTCCGGTTGCTGTTGTAGCCATCACGTGGTACCACGTGACGCCTGGTCACGTGTGAGCACGTGACCCCTGTCTGGCGCTTCTTTCTTTGGTTCAATTGGAGAGCGAGTTTGCTGCTTTGAACGTCACGTGTCGACACGTGACCCTGGTCACGTGGGAGCACGTGACCTCTTCTGAAGCTTTTTTTTTCCTTGACTTGATCAGCGAATCAAAGTGCGCTTTTTCTGTATTTTATAGGTCACGTGTCAACACGTGACTGCTGTCACGTGTAAGCACGTGGCCTCTTTTGAAGCTTTTCCCAGAAGCTTTTCCTGATTTTAAATCAGGAAACAGTAACGGCCATCCGGGTATTGAGCGATCAGAAGATCGACGAGCAAGCCCGCTCACACTCCTGTGAATCCAACCAGTAACACTTACCGTATAGTCCGGTCTGTTCGTCTGATATGTCGCATATCTCGCCTAGGGGTGGTAAACGTCAGACCCCAATAGCTCGATAAGTCATGCCGACTTGAGGTCCATAACATTCGTGAAACTACTGATAACTCTTACCAGTATATCACTGCAACCCTAGCCAGGGATTTCCTGTTATGGCCAGTCGAGCATAGCACAACATCAACCCCCAATACCGGGAGAGACGAATCCTCTCCTATCGCTCATTGCCTCCATGTGAATCGGGACTGTACCCAAAAACCACCTGTTTGCACAACTCAGTAGAGCCGTGGTAGGGTGGAAATCAAAGCACAGTGGGAGACACACAAGACTCTATGACGATCTCGGGTCAACAGACTAAGCTGTACCAGTGTCACCAGAGAACTGCCATCTGACGTGAGGTATAATACCATCTGGGAGTTCTCGGCGAGTCCGTTCAGTGTACCCAGTCTCCACTGAGCACCCGCATACCATCTCCGATGTCAAACACCAATGGATATGGGATCATCCATCGCCCATCGCATGGGTCGAGAAGATATACGCTAGTCTACTCTGGAATATCGATGCCCCGTCTCGATATTCCCTCGACTAGGAACAATGAAGGATGTACTCATTGACTACCCAGGCCCCACTAGTATGATCTACATCACAGTCCTGGAAGTCGGGTACACATCCTAAGGGCTTTATCAACATGTAATCAGAGAGACAGAAAGTATACATGTTAAGATAAAGAGCAACCAGATAGCGTACTATCATGTCGAGCAAGAAAGTCCTATCTATATATGTCCCAGCATCCACTACAATATACATCCAATGTACAGTAATGGCCTCTAGGGCATACATATAACTAACAATCTCCCACTTGCACTAGGGCCATCTGTAGCAGTGGTCGCAGTATCTAATACTCAACCATCCCATATGAGTCTCTCTCTGGGAAAGGGCCTTTGTGAGTGGATCCGCCGTGTTGTCCTCTGAGTCTTCTCTCCTTCCTCGATCACCCTGGAGATCAACTATCTCCATGATCAGGTGATGCTGCCTCAGAATATGTCTGGGTCACTGATGGGACCAGGGTTCCAGGGCCAAAGCCACACTTCCATTGTCATACAATGGCAGGAACCTAGTTCATCTTATGAACCAATATACACCCAAACTTCCTCTTTGGTAGTATCTTCAATAGCGATGTTACCAGCCTTTATCGTCTAGTTTGCCACGGTATCTAGCTTGGAACTCTTCCAACATACCGTCCCTTTACTGAGGGTAAAGACAGTGCCTGTGACTGACATTCAGTCGTCTTTATCACCCTGGAACACTTCCAGTGATTCTCCCCAGGATCGATTGATACAATCTCACTATACCTAGTGAGAACCCTCCCTTTAGATCTATCTCATAGGTCCAAATATCAGGATTTAAGAGGTATCATCTTTATCCTATTTGGAGAATCCTTGTGATAATAGGAGATTGATCGATCGTAGTATAGGAAACTCTTTTCCTATCAAGAGTATGTTGTCTACGTACAATACGAAGATGACCACCTTACTCTCTACTACCCTTTTGTATATACAAGGTTCGTCTACCATTTTGATGAAGTCAAACACTTTGACTATCACATCAAAACAGACGTTCCAACTCCGCGATGCCTGCTTCATTATGTAAAGCAACTTGCACACGTTTCCGTTGCTCCCACTGTTTACGAAGCCCTCTGGCTGTGTTCTTATAGACGTTCTCTTCTAAATCATTATTTAGAAAAGTAGTCATGGCACCCAACCACCAGATATCGTAGTCATGGTATGTAGCCGTGGCAAGTAGGATCTGGATGGATTTAAATATAGTCCCTGAAAAAGGTTTCATCATTATCCGTGCCTGGTTGATGACGAAAACCTTTAACAAGTCTAGCTTTGAAAGTCTCAACTTTTCCATCTACACCAAGTAATCTTCTCAAGATATACTTGCTCCTGATGGGGATTTAACCCTTCAGATATAGCAGCTAAAGTCCATACTTTGCTGGTGTACATGGATTCCATCTCAGATCGCTAAGCATCCAGCCATTCTTACAGAGTCCCTACTCTCGATGGCCTGCTCGAAACTGGTTGGGTCATCATCTCATGATGCAATCCTCGCTCCCACTGTCATCGAGAAACCGAGGTATCTCTCAGGTGGGTGAGGAACCCTACTAGATCGGCGGAGAGGCTGAGGTTCGTCGGAAACTATTGAATCCTTTGGTTATGTCAAATCATTAGCAGTTTTGTACAGCTGGAACCTTTCCAGTTCTACAGAACTGACCTTGCCTCGATCTTGTCCGGATTTTGCTTTTGACATAGGCCGGACAATCCTAAATCTTAACTTACTTAAGAGATAGGATCTTCCAACACCATATCTTATATGGAGTGGTAGGCACTGATTTGATTTGAACCTAATTCAATAGGTATGCAGCTTCTCAAGCGCATAACTCCCAAAAACGAAATAGGCAACTCAGTAGTACTCATCATAGAGCACACCTTATCATATAGGGTGTGATTGCTCCGCCCCGATATACCATATTGCTATGGTTTATACGGAGTTGTAATGCTGAGAGAGAATCTCATTTTCTTTTAGAATAGTCCAGGAATGCTATGCACAAGTATTCTCCTCCCTGATCTCATCATAGGACATAATACTTATACCCGTATTTTGGTTCTCTACTTTCTACTTATATTCTGTGAATACCTCAAAAGGTTCGGACTTATATTTCAACAGGAATATATCACTGAATCTTGAAAGATCATCAGAGAATATAATGAAGTATAAAGAACCAGTCCTGGCATGTGTAGACAGGAGACCTTACATACATCATCATGCATCAGTCCCAAGAGTTCATTAACTCTTTCTCTGTTTCCAATAAACAGAGCTATGGTCATATTATCTTTGTGACATGACTGGCAAGTTTCATAAGATATAAATTCAAACTGATTTAAATATACATCTAAATGTAACTTCAGCCAGTCGGGTCGCATTGATATGACCTAGTCTACAATGCCTCAAGAAGAATTCGTTCATTTCTGAACTCTTCTTCTTGTGTGTGTTCAGTATACTAGGAACTGTAGTTTGATTTAGAACATTAATACAGGGTGACAGTGACCAACAGACTTGGCTGCAACACTTGCCCCGTTTTCTGTCTCATGAAACTTATCACCCGTTCTCAGTTTTTCTACCCTTTTGTAGCCCTATGTAACAGATTACATATCTGGGATCCTGATCCGGTATCATATACCCAGGATGCAGAGGATACTGAGAAACAGTTCTTCGTAATAACACACCCGAAGGAGATGCATCATATGCACTTTCTTCGTTTGGGCGGCATAGGAATTCTGGTATTCCCCAATTTCCTGCTCTGTCTTATAACAATTATAAGTTGGAGCGGGACCAACGTTCCCCAGCTCAGTATAACAAGCGGGTTCGGTCAATACATCCGTATTATTATCTTGATTAAGGCGTGATATGGTCGCTACCAGGAGAGAGAGAGAAGAAAACACTCTGCGTGCGCTCTTGCAAGATCAGATTGGTTATATATTTTATCTAATCAGGATGGCTCCTACTGTTTTTATCAAATCTTCCTTCAAACCTTAAAAGGAAAGACTAGTCGGGATTAATTACACTCTACAAGTTCGCCAATCTTTCAGCCAGGCCAGTGTCGGTACTTTGAGGGAAGTTTCCCGTGCTTTCGCACGGACCTAATTACAGTAAACCTCGTTTTCCCAGAGGCGTAACCCCTTGACACCTTTCTAGACACCTACTTGATCGGCTAATTGTAAAGTGCAAAACTCTCCCAGGAGTAACAATTACTCGCAGTGGGTATCGGGATCCAACTATCACATAGAAGGTATGTAATCTCATTGCAAATTTCAACACTTGAAACTCCCGATAATGGTTTTTACCCCTAGCACCTATGACCTTGGCTAAGGTCAACAAATCATAGGTACTAGTCAAGTTCTACCAGTCATTTCGTGATTAATTAGACCCACCCACATGACCCTTGGCTAAGGTCAACAAAGCCACATGACTGTCCTAACTAATCGCATCATATGCGGTGTAGGAAGACATCACTTAGCTACCATACACTGTGCCTTGACTATGGTCAACAAATACAGCACGAATACTAAGTACTCTACTTCCTAAAATGACGGAAGGTTGCGAATGGTTTTTGTGAAAACCTTTAACGCTTTGAACTTGATCTCGTTGCGGAATCAAATGGTTTTTAAATGGAATGTTTTCGAGGCTTTTCTAGTTTTGCTAAAGGGGTCACTCCCGGTGAAGGGATCGTCGGCCCTTTCCTCGTCGAATGAGGTGCGGGATATATCATATATATCACTGTGCAAAGCGGAAACTATAGAAGCGATCAAAGACAAACCGAGGGTTGTAGCATCTGCCAGTTATTGCTAAAGGAGTCACTCCCGGTGAAGGGATCTCGGTCCTTTCCTCATCGAATAAGGTGCAGGATGTTCTATAATGAACACCGCGATGCAAAGCAAGAACTGCAGCTACCTGTTTTTATTTTGAAATTCGATTCCACAACATCAATTAGGTTTATTTTCTTTCATTAATCTCATTAATGAATATCCCATCATTTAAGTCCACCTAAACATCACAGATAAATATAACGTACGCTTATGCCATCCGCATTCGCCTCGATGTCCTGTCTGCACCGTTAGGTTAGGTAACTAACGGCAGAGCGGGGCAGGGCTAGCGCGGGTGTAAAACATAAGCAACGTCTATATAATATATCATATATACTATATATAATATATGTCACAGAACATCACATGATCTTATCACAAATAAAACACAGCAGAAGAAACATATGAAATATTGGATATACTAGGGCGTCCGTGTTTTCAATACGAGCCAGTATAAAACACGAATTCCACGGTCGTGATGAATAGCCAATCCCACACCCCTAGACCCCTACGAGAACGGCAAGCAACCCTACCAATTCTAGGGTTAGGAGACCCGAACTCGACTCATCGAGATGGTCTCCCACTGGACCCCAGAACCCGGTTACTTGTGCTCCCCTCCTTGGGTCTGTCCTAGTGCAGAAAAGTAAATAATATACATCAACGGTGACAACTTCCGCAACCTGGAAGTGCCCCAATAAAAGAATATTACATACAAGTTTTTACATGAATGAAAATGAAAAACACTCATCTCACATAAAAACCCCCCGGCTATTCAAACACGACGATCCAATATAACATATCCAGCAACACATAACATCACATGTCATCAATGTAAGTAAATATGCGCATCCCAATTGTCGTTGACATATAGCAACGAAACCGGCGATATCACATATTACACTTACGGTCACAGAAAAGAAAATGTAAAACTACAACAGTTGGAATCCGCAACCTCCTCAGACATCGCATGCCTGACCAAATGAATTACTTAGACATCGTATGCCTAACAATTATAAACCCCGCATTTTAGTCTCATTATCGAAAACTCTTTTCAATATCAAGTCGGGCAATTCAACAGGATTCCCGACATTCTGATCGAATGCTCGTCGCAAACTTTAGTAGGCGGCCGCACCCCTAACGCCGTCGACGAAGTGCACCAAGGCGGAACACCGCTACCGGGAGCACCCGAACGGATGCTTTCGGTGACGGGGTTCTCCTACAGTCACTTGGTCGGGGCTATGGAGTGAGGCTGTCTATTAAGTTTACCCGGCGAGTATCCGCGTACGCTACGTGATTGCGACGGACTTTTGATCACATCAAAATTCCGTGGCAACCGATCAAGTAAGACTAAACTGCTATGTTTATAACATTCATTCCGTTATCCCATAACTATTTGCGAATTCCAATTATTGTATCACATTCCGGATAAATAGAAAATGCTAAACTTTTCGATCGAACAATCGAACACCCAAGTTTTCCCGATACAGCTCAACACATGAAATAAGTCTAACAACATTCAGTTCGTGCCTCAGTACCAATGGTCCAGCTGTAGAAGGGTCAAGCCAACGCCTCACATGTGGCACGCCGTACTGCCCCAAACCCGAAGGTTCAAAGGGCAGTTCAAGACGGTCACATAATCGAGTTAAGGTTTGTTGTCTTCTAGAGGGTCCATCGCGTTACTTGCACTACTTAGAACGTCGTCAAACTACGGAAAAATCCAACACTTGGAAATTTCCCGGCAGGGGAAAAAGTGGGTATTTATATCCGGTCGAACTTTTTAACATATTCTAAAAATACCCGGAAAAGCACACCGACAAAATTAGACAGTCCGATCGAATACACCGAGTCCCCAATACAACTCAGAAAATACAACTCTGGAATAAAAGATTAAAAATCCCCAGGAAAACCAGCACAGAAAGCTAAGAACTACTGTGCAAAATTGGATGCACAAAACGACAAAAGGGCCGCGGATCTGCCGCATGAGCCTCCTGTAGGGCCGCGGATCCGTGCCGCCTTTATGGAATCAAGACCACGAATTTTACAGTATGTCTTAGATCTTCCTACTGATTTTTCTGAATATTTTTAATTCACAAAAATCCACATTTTACAGAAAAGTCCAGAGAGCATTTTTCAAGTCGGGTTTTCGGTCGATCGGACTTCTGATTCCGTCGGGACTTCGCCTAAGACTCTAGCTAGGCTCTGATACCTCTGTAGGGTTCCTAGGCACCCTAGTGAGGTCTCACAAGTGATCAAATATGCACAAATCAAATTTTACGGGTGTCTACAAACCCTAATACGGATCGTTTACTAGATATCTAGGCAAAACAAGCATGTAATCGAATTAAATGATAAGGGAAAGTGACAACAACCTTTGTAGATCCGGTCCACCACTTCCTAAGCTCCGCGATGATCTCCCTCCACTGTCCAAATCGAATCCCGAAGTTAAGTATCGGCTTCGTCGAAGAAATGGGCGGGCTTGATCGTCGGTTCGATGCCGAAGATGATCTACGTCGAGGCATCACAAGAACGAGCTCCGCCTTCGCCAAGTCAAGAAACTTGTGAAGACAACACACTCTACTACATGGCAAGTAGTAGAGGATGAAGAAATAGGAATTGGGTAGACTTTAGTTTTGGATTTCCCACACTTTTTCATCAATCACCATTGATGTAGCAAGCTTTTTTCATGTTGAAGAAGAAGAAGATGAAGAAAAAGAATATGATAAGTATTAAGTAAATGATAAATAAATCAATACTTATCATTTACTAACCCTTGGTTAGTTGTAGAGAATGGACCATGGTTAACTTGAATGGTTAGGGTTAAGGATGAGACAAGAATGGTGGACTAATTCAAAGCTTCAAGAATCTTCAATTAGCAAACAAAAATAGCAACCATTCTTTTCTCATCTTTTTCCAAAATAAATAAATAAATAAATAAGAAAAAAGAAAACCCTAATCATAATCTTAACCATGGTCTAATTCTTTACACTAACCCTAGCTTGCATGTATCATCAAACATGATACAATCATGTGCACAAAATATATCACATATGCAATGTGCACAAAACAAGTGAGTAAAACCATTTAAAGTGAAGCAATACTAGTTAATGCAAAGTAATATATCAAATATATAATTATACATTAAATCATTAAATCAACACTTGATTTAACGATCCGGTCATATCGTATATAACCGACTAGTATCCAATGTATCGGCTTATCGAATCAATCCTTGATTCGATAACTAGGTTATATCGCATATAACCAATCGATACATTCATCGCGAGAATAGAATGCGGTATCACATACACGCATTATTCTCGGTCCCGCACATATCTCATATGCGCTCCTATTTCGTTTCGCTTGAGCCAGGAAACCTCTGTGTAGGACTCTAAAGACTCGTCAATACGCCGGCAGCAGATGATGATCATATCAAACACCCACAAGCCGCAAGCGGTCTGCTAAACGTAACGGCCACCCGGGTATTGAGCGATCAGAAGATCGACGAGCAAGCCCGCTCACACTCCTGTGAATCCAACCAGTAACACTTACCGTATAGTCCGGTCTGTTCGTCTGATATGTCGCATATCTCGCCTAGGGGTGGTAAACGTCAGACCCCAATAGCTCGATAAGTCATGCCGACTTGAGGTCCATAACATTCGTGAAACTACTGATAACTCTTACCAGTATATCACTGCAACCCTGGCCAGGGATTTCCTGTTATGGCCAGTCGAGCATAGCACAACATCAACCCCTAATACCGGGAGAGACGAATCCCCTCCTATCGCTCATTGCCTCCATGTGAATCGGGACTGTACCCAAAAACCACCTGTTTGCACAACTCAGTAGAGCCGTGGTAGGGTGGAAATCAAAGCACAGTGGGAGACACACAAGACTCTATGACGATCTCGGGTCAACAGACTAAGCTGTACCAGTGTCACCAGAGAACTGCCATCTGACGTGAGGTATAATACCATCTGGGAGTTCTCGGCGAGTCCGTTCAGTGTACCCAGTCTCCACTGAGCACCCGCATACCATCTCCGATGTCAAACACCAATGGATATGGGATCATCCATCGCCCATCGCATGGGTCGAGAAGATATACGCTAGTCTACTCTGGAATATCGATGCCCCGTCTCGATATTCCCTCGACTAGGAACAATGAAGGATGTACTCATTGACTACCCAGGCCCCACTAGTATGATCTACATCACAGTCCTGGAAGTCGGGTACACATCCTAAGGGCTTTATCAACATGTAATCAGAGAGACAGAAAGTATACATGTTAAGATAAAGAGCAACCAGATAGCGTACTATCATGTCGAGCAAGAAAGTCCTATCTATATATGTCCCAGCATCCACTACAATATACATCCAATGTACAGTAATGGCCTCTAGGGCATACATATAACTAGCAGACATGTGATGTTATGTGTTGCTGGATATGTTATATTGGATCGTCGTGTTTGAATAGCCGGGTTTTTTTTATGTGAGATGAGTGTTTTTCATTTTCATTCATGTAAAAACTTGTATGTAATATTCTTTTATTAGGGCACTTCCAGGTTGCAGAAGTCACCGTTTGTATATTATTTACTTTTCCGCACTAGGATAGACCCAAGGAGGAGAGCACAAGTAACCGGGTTCTAGAGTCCAGTGGGAGACCAACTCGAGGAGTCGAGTCCGGGTCTCCTAACTCTAGAATTGGTAGGGTTGCTTGCTGCTCTCATAGGGGTATAGGGGTGTGGGTTTGGCTATTCATCGCGACCGTGGAATCCGTGTTTTCTATTGGCTCGTATTGAAAACACGGATGTCCTAGTATATCCAATGTTTCATATGTTTCTTCTGCTGCGATATCTGTGATGTGATCATTTGATATGTTCCGTGATAAATAATGTATATAGTATATATGATATATTATATAGACATTACTTATGTTTTACACCCGTTCTAGCCCTGCCCCGCTCTGCCGTTAGTTACCAACCTAACGGTGCACGAGGGGACATCGAGGCGAATGCGGATGACATAAATGTACGTCGTATTTATCTGTGATGTTTAGGTAACTTAAATGATGGGACTTCATTAATATGATTAATGAAAGAAAAAGAAACCTAAAGATGTTGTGGAATCGAATTTTCAAAAACTGGTAGCTACAGTTCTTGCTTTGCATCGCGGTGTTCCTTGTAGAACATCCTGCACCTTATTCGATAAGGAAAGGACCGGGATCCCTTCACCGGGAGTGACTCCTTTAGCAATAACTGGCAGATGCTACAACTCTCGGTTTGTCTTTTGATTGCTTCTATAGTTTCTGCTTTGCACAGTGATATATATGATATATCCCGCACCTCATTCGACGAGAAAAGGGCCGACGATCCCTTCACCGGGAGTGACCCCTTTAGCAAAACTAGAAAAGCCTAAAAAACACTCCATTTTAAATTCCTTCGATCTTACAACGATATCAAGTTCATTACGTAATAGGTTTTCAGAAAAACCTGTCGTAGCCCTCCGTCATTTCAGATATGTTGTATATAGTATTCGTGCTGCATTTGTTGGCTTTCGTCAAGGTGCAGTGTGCGGTAGCTATATGCAGCTTATCTGCTGCATATGATGCGATTGGATTAGGGTAGTCGTGCGGCTTTGTTGGCTTTCGTCAAGGATCGTGCGGGTGGGTTTAATTCAATCAAGAAATGACGGGTTGAACTTGACTAGCGGGCTATGGTTTGTTGGCTTTCGTCAAGGTCATAGCACGTTAGGGGCAAAATATTATCGGGAATTTCAAGTGTTGAAATTTGCAATGAGATTGCATACCTTCTATGAGATAGTTGGATCCCGATACCCACTGCGAGTAATTGTTACTCCTGGGAGAGTTTTACACATCACAATTAGCCGATCAAGTAGGTGTCTAGAAAGGTGTCAACGGGGTTACGCCTCTGGGTAAACGAGGTTTACTGTAATTAGGTTCGTGCGAAAGCACGGGAAACCTCCCTCAAAGTACCGACACTGGCCTGACTGAAAGATTGGCGAACTTGTAGCGTGTAATTAATCCCGGCTAGTCTTTCCTTTTAGGGTTTGAAGGAAGATTCGATAAAAACAGTGGGAGCCATCCTGATTAGATAAAATAATAACCAATCTATTCTTGCAAGAGCGCACGCTGAGTGTTTTCTTCTCTCTCTCCTAGTAGCGACCATGTCATGCCTTAATCAAGATAATAAAACGGATATATTGACCGAACCCGCTTGTTATACTGAGCTGGGGAACGTTCGTCCCGCTTCAACTTATAATTGTTATAAGACAGAGCAGGAAATCGGGGAATACCAGATTTCCCGTGCCGCCCAAACGAAGAAAGTGCATGTTGATGCATCATCTTCGAGTGTGTTCATCTACAGAGAACTGTTTCTCAGTATCCTTTACGTCCTGGGTATATGATACCAGATCAGGATCCCGCATATATAATATATTACATGGGCTACAGAAAGGTAAAGAACTGAGAACGGGTGATAAGTTTCATGAGACAGAAAACGGTGCAAGTATTGCAGCCAAGTCTGTTGGTCACTGTCACCCTGTATTTACCAGAATACATTGATTCTGAACAAATGTTATAAGATACCGAACCTGATATACAAAATCATATCAGTCTCTTTATTTAGATAAAGAAATGATATAATTTTGTATGCTTGGATAATGTTTTGAACATATCCTATTTCAAAAGTTGATCGGTTCAGGCACGTTATCTAAAAGTATTAACGTTCTAAATCAAACTACAGTTCCTAGTATACAGAACACACACAAGCGGAAGAGTTCAGAAATGAACGATTCCTTCTTGAGGCTTTGTAGACTAGGTCATATCAATGCGACCCGACTGGCTGAAGTTACATTTAGATGCATATTTAAATCAGTTTGAATTTACATCTTGTGAAACTTGCCAGTCATGTCACAAAGATAAGATGACCATAGCTCTGTTCATTGGAAACAGAGAAAGAGTTAATGAACTCTTGGGACTGATACATGATGATGTATGTTAGGCCCCCTGTCTACACATGCCAAGACCGGTTCTTTGTACTTCATTATATTCTCTGATAATCTCTCAAGATTCAGACATATGTTCCTGTTGAAACACAAGTCCGAACCTTTTGAGATATTCACAGAATATAAGCTAGAAGTAGAGAACCAAAATACGGGTATAAGTATTATGTCCTATGATGAGATCAAGGAGGAGAATACTTGAGCACGGAAATCCTGGACTATTCTAAAGAAGAATGAGATTCTCTCTCAGCATTACTCCCCCGTATACACCATAGCACGTCGGTGTATCGGGGCGGAGCAGATACACCCTATTTGATATGGTGTGCTCTATGATGAGTACTACTGAGTTACCTATTTCCTTTTGGGAGTTATGCACTTATGAAGTTGCATACCTATTGAATAGGGTTCCAATCAAATTAGTTGCCTACCGCTTCATATGTGATATGGAAAGGGAAGAGCCCATATCTTAAGTTAGTTAAGATTTGGGGTTGTCCGGCCTATATCTAAAAGCAAAATCCGTACAAGATCGAGGTAAGGTCAGTTCTGTAGAACTGGAAACGTTTCAGCTATACAAACTACAGCAGATGATTTGATAGAACCAAAGGATTCAGTAGATTCCAACGAACCTCAGCCTCTCCGCCGATCTTGTAGGGTTCCTCACCCACCTGAAAGATACTTCGGTTTCTCTATGACAGTGGGAGCGAGGATTGCATCATGAGATGATGACCCAACTAGTTTCGAGCTGGCCATCAGGAGTGGGACTCTATAAGAATGGCTGGATGCTTAGCGATCTGAAATGGAATCCATGTACACCAACAAAGTATGGACTTTGGTTGCTTTATCTGAAGGGTTAAATCCTCATCAGGAGCAAGTATATCTTGAGAAGATTACTTGGTGCACATGGAAAAGTTGAGACTTTCAAAGCTAGACTTGTTAAAGGTTTGCATCATTGACCAGGTATGGATTATGTTGAAACCTTTTCTAAGGATCTATGCTTAAGTCCATCCAGATCCTACTTGCCACGGCTATATACCATGACTATGATATCTGGCGGTTGGGTGTCATGATATCTTTTCTAAAATGATGTTTTAGAAGAGAGCATCTATAAGTACAGAGCCAGAGGGCTTCGTAAACAGTGGGAGCAGTGGAAACGTGTGCAAGTTGCTTTACAGGATGAAGAAGGCATCGCGGAGTTGGAACATCTGTTTTGATGAGTTAGTCAAACAGTTTGACATCATCAAAATGGTAGATGAACCTTGTATATACAAAAAGGTAGTAGGGAGTATGGTAGTGATCCTCGTAATGTACGTGGATGACATACTCTTGATAGGGAAGGAGTTTCCTATACTACGCTCGGTCAATCTCCGCTTATCACAATGATTCTCCATATAGGATCAAAGTGATACCTCCTAAATCCTGAGTTTTCATCTATGAGATAGATGTAATTGGATGTTAGGATACTCCCCAGGATCGATTGATACCATCTCACTACATGTAGTGAGATGGTATCAATCGATCCTGGGGAGAATCACTGGAAAGGTTCCAGGGTGATAAGGACGACTGAATGTCAGTCACAGGTATTGTCTTTACCCTCAGTAAAGGGATGGTATGTTGGAAGAGTTCCAAGCTAAATACCGTGGCATACTAAACGATAAAGGCTGGATACATCGCTACTTAAGATGCTACCAAAGAGGCAGTTTGGGTGTATATTGGTTCATGAGATGAACTAGGTTCCTACCATTGTGTGACAATGGAAGTGTGGCTTTGGCCTAGGAACCCCGGTCCCATCAGTGACCCAGACGTATTCTGAGGCAGCATCACCTGATCATGGAGATAGTTGATCTCCAGGGTGATCGAGGTTAGGAGAGTAGACTCAGAAGACAACACCGGCGGATCCACTCACAAAGGCCTTTTCCCAGAGAGAGACTTTTATGGGATGGTTGAGTATGAGATACTACAACCACTGCTACAGATGGCCCTAGTGCAAGTGGGAGATTGTTAGTTATATGTATGCCCTAGAGGCCATTACTGTACATAGGATGTATATTGTAGTGGATGCTGGGACATATATAGGGAGGACTTTCTTGCTCGACATGATAGTATGCTATCTGGTTACTCTTTACCTTAACGTGTATACTGATTGTCTCTCTGTTACATGTTGGTAAAGCCCTTAGGATGTGTACTTGACTACCTGGACTATGATGCGGATCATACTAGTGGGGACATGGTAGTCCATAAGTACATCCTTCAAGGTCCTTAGTCGTGGGTATATCGAGACGAGGCATCAATATACAAGAGTAGACTAGCGTATACCTTCTCGACCCATACAGATGGGCGATGGATGATCCCATATCCATTGGTGTTTGACATCAGAGATGATATACGGGTGCTCAGTGAAGACTGGGTACACTGGACGGACTCGCCGAGAACTCCCAGATGGTATTATACCTTACGTCAGATGGCAGTTCTCTGGTGACACTGGTACAGGTTAGTCTGTAGACCCGAGATCGTTATAGAGTCTTGTGTGATTCCCACTATGCTTTGATTTCCACCTTACCACGTCCAAGAGGGCGTGCAAAATGGTGGTTTTTGGGTACAGTCCTGAATCACACGGAGGCAATGAGCGATAGGAGGGGATTCGTCTCTCCCGGTATAGGGAGTTGATGTTGCACAGTGTTCGATTGGCTATAACCAGAAATCCCTGGCCAGGGTTGCTGAGATTTACTGGTAAGTGTTACCAGTAGTTTCTCAAACTGTTATAGACCTCATATCGACACGACTTATCGAGCTACTGGGGTCTGACGTTTACCACCCCTTAGGCGAGATATGCGACATATCAGACGATCAGACCGGACTGTACGGTAAGTGTTACTGGTTGGATTCACAGGAGTGTGAGCGAGCTTGCTCGTTGATCTTCTGATCGCTCAATACCCGGGTGGCCGTTACGTTTAGCAGACCGCTTGCGGCTTGTGGGTGTTTGATATGATCATCACCTGCTGCCGGCGTATTGACGAGTCTTTAGAGTCCTACACAGAGGTTTCCTGGCTCAAGCGAAACGAAATAGGAGAGCATATGAGATATGTGCGGGACCGAGAATAATGTGTGTATGTTATACCGTATTCTATTCTCACGATGAATGTATCGATTGGTTGTATGCGATATAACCTAGTTATCGAATCAAGGATTGATTCGATAAGTCGATACATTGGATATTAGTCTGTCATATGCGATGTGACCGGATCGTTAAATCAAGTGTTGATTTAATGATTTAATGTATAATTATATATTTGATATATTACTTTACATTAACTAATATTGGTTCACTTAAGATGTTTTTCTCACTTGTTTGTGCACTTTGTATATGTGATATATTTTTGTGCACAAGTTTGTATCATGTTTGATGATACATGCAAACTTGGGTGTATGTTTGAATTAAACCATGGTTAGTTAATGGTTAGGGTTTCATTTGCTTTATTTGCTTATACATTTGAGAAAGAAATAAAAATGGTGGCTAACTTTGGATTTTCTTTGAAGCTTCATGAAGCTTTGAATAGTTTGACCATTTTGTTTCTTTCCTTAACTCTAACCATTCACTTGAACCATTGTTTATTCTCTACACTTGTTAACTCACCTATGGTTGCTAAATGATAGATATCACTTCATTTTCTTTTTGAAAATAATTCATTTTTATTATTTCTTCTTCTTCTTCTTCAAGAAGAAAGAAAACCGTTTCGTGAAAATGTCTAAGTGATGATTCCAAGTGAGAAATCCAAATCCAAAGTGAACCCACTTCCTATTTCTTCATCCTCTACCACTTGCCATGTAGTATGGGGTGTTTTCTTCACAAGTTTCATGACTTGGTGAAGTTGGAGCTTGATCTTGAGTTGCCTCGATGTAGATCATCTTCGGCATTGAAGTCGACGACCTAGCCCGATCATTTCTTCGACGAAACCATCGCTAGAGTCCGGGATCCGATGATCGCAGCGGAGGGACTTCATCACAGAGCTATGGAGATGGAGGACTGGATTTACAAAGGTTGTATTTCCGTTCACTTTAGAGTAAAGTTGTTTACTTTCATAGTTATCGCCTTTACCTCTAGTCAACGATCGCATTAGGGTTACTTGGCACATAGAAATTTTTGAATTTGGCATGGTTGATGCCTTGTGGAACCTCTTGAGTGTGTTAGTTATATGTATGCCCTAGAGGCCATTACTGTACATAGGATGTATATTGTAGTGGATGCTGGGACATATATAGGGAGGACTTTCTTGCTCGACATGATAGTATGCTATCTGGTTGCTCTTTACCTTAACGTGTATACTGATTGTCTCTCTGTTACATGTTGGTAAAGCCCTTAGGATGTGTACTTGACTACCTGGACTATGATGCAGATCATACTAGTGGGGACATGGTAGTCCATAAGTACATCCTTCAAGGTCCCTAGTCGTGGATGTATCGAGACAGAGCATCGATATACCAGAGTAAACTAGCGTATTCCTTCTCGACCCATACAGATGGGCGATGGATGATCCCATATCCATTGGTGTTTGACATCAGAGATGATATACGGGTGCTCAGTGGAGACTGGGTACACTGGACGGACTCGCCGAGAACTCTCAGATGGTATTATACCTTACGTCAGATGGCAGTTCTCTGGTGACACTGGTACAGGTTAGTCTGTAGACCCGAGATCGTCATAGAGTCTTGTGTGGTTCCCACAGTGCTTTGATTTTCACCTTACCGCGTCCAAGAGGGCGTGCAAAACGGTGGCTTTTGGGTACAGTCCCGAATCACATGGAGGCAATGAACGATAGGAGGGGATTCGTCTCTCCCGGTATAGGGAGTTGATGTTGCGCTGTGTTCGATTGGTTATAACCGGAAATCCCTGGCCAGGGTTGCTGAGATTTACTGGTAAGTGTTACCAGTAGTTTCTCGAACTGTTATAGACCTCATATCAACACGACTTATCGAGCTACTGGGGTCTGACGTTTACCACCCCTAGGCAAGATATGCGACATATTAGACGATCAGACAGGACTGTGCGGTAAGTGTTACTGGTTGGATTCACAGGTGTGTGAGCGGGCTTGCTCGTTGATCTTCTGATCGCTCAATACCTGGGTGGCCGTTACGTTTAGCAGACCGCTTGCGGCTTGTGGGTGTTTGATATGATCATCGCCTACTGCCGGCGTATTGACGAGTCTTTAGAGTCCTACACAGAGGTTTCCTGGCTCAAGCGAAACGAATTAGGAGAGCATATGAGATATGTGCGGGACCGAGAATAATACCAGTATGTGATACTATATTCGATTCTCACGATTTGTGATATTGATCGGTTATATGCGATATAGCCGGGTTATCGGATCAAGTGTTGATTCGATAAGTTGTTACTATTGATATTAGTCGGTTATATGCGATATGACCGGTTCGTTAAATCAAGTTTTGATTTAATGATTTAATATATAATTATATATTTGATATATTAATTTACATTAACTAGTATTGGTTCACTTAAGATGTTTTTCTCACTTGATTGTGCATATTGTATATGTGATATATTTTTGTGCACAAGTTGGTATCATGTTTGATGATACATGCAAACTTGGGTGTATGTTTGATTAAACCATGGTTAGTTAATGGTTAGGGTTTTATTTGCTTTATTTACTTATTTATTTATTTATTTATTTCATTTTGGCTTAAAATAAAATGGTGGCTTTCTTTGGATTTTGTTGAAGCTTCATGAAGCTTTTGTTTTATTCCTTAACCCTAACCATTTTCCTAAACCCTAGTTTATTCTCTACACTAGTTAGCCTCACCCATGGTTTCATTATGATAACTATCACTTGGATTTTCTTTTTGCAATAATTCATTTATCCATTTCTTTCTTCTTCTTCTTCTTGATGAAGAAAGAAATGCTTTCTACAAAAATGTCAAGTGATGAAATCATGTGAGAAATCCAAATCCAAAGTGAACCCACTTCCTATTTCTTCATCCTCTACCACTTGCCATGTAGTATAGGGTGTTTTCTTCACAAGTTTCATGACTTGGTGAAGTTGGAGCTCGAGTTAGAGTCGCCTCGACGTAGATCATCTTCGGCATCGAAGTCCTCGACCTAGCCCGATCATTTCTTCGATGAAACCACCGTGAGAGTCTGGGATTCCGATGATCGCAGCGGAGGGACATCAACATGGAGCTAGAGAAGTGGTGGACCGGATCTACAAAGGTTGTATTTCCATTCACTTAGCAATAAAGATGTTTACTTGCATAGTTTTCGCCTTTGCTTCTAGTCAACGATCGCATTAGGGTTTCTCGGCACCGGAAATTTTTGAATTTGGCATGGTTGATGCCTTGTGAGACCTCATTAGAGTGCCTAGGAACCCTACAGTGGTATCAGAGCCTAGCTAGAGCTTTAGCCGAAGTGTAGACGAAGTTAGAAGTCTGAGCGAACCCGTAAACCCCGACAAAACCCTTCTCTGTACATTTTTCAAAACAGTGGAATTTTGTGAATTAAAAATTCTCAGAAAAACAAGAAGGAAAAACTAAGAATTACTGTGAAGTATGGTCCACTAAGTCAATAATTTGACCGCGGAACCGCGGCGAAACCAGGGGTTTTGCGGCGGTTCCGCGGCCAAAATTTGGACTTAGTCCCTGAAATTTCATATATTTATTATTAGGTCCTTTCTTGGCTATTTTTTATGGGAATTTTTTAATTCCACTCCAGTGTTGAGTTTTCTAGGGTTTTATTGGGGACTCGTTAATTCGATCGGATAATTTAACTTCGTTTATGTTTTTCCGGATAATTTAGAATATGTTAAAAAGTTCGACTGGATATAAATACCCAATTTTTCCCCTGCAGGAAAATTTCCAAGTGTTGGATTTTTCCGTGGTTTAATAACGTTCTAAGTAGTGCAAGTAACGCGATGGACCCTCTAGAAGACAACAAATCTTAACTCGATTATGTGACCGTCTTGAACTGCCCTTTGAACCTTAGGGTTTGGGGCAGTACGGCGTGCCACATGTGAGGCGTTGGCTTGACCCTTCTACGGCCGGACCGTTGGTACTGAGGCATGAAGTGAATGTTTTTAAACTTATATCATGTGTTGATCTGTTTCGGAAAAACTTGGGTGTTTGATTGTTCGATCGGAAAGTTTAACATTTTCTATTTATCTGGAATGTGATACAATAATTGGAATTCACAAGTAGTTATGAGATAACTGAATGAATGTTATAAACACAGCACTTTAGTTTCACTTGATCGGTTGCCACGGAATTTTGATGTGATCAAAAGTCCGTCGCAATCACGTAGCGTACGCGGATACTCACCGGGTAAACTTAACAGACAGCCTCACCCCATAGCCCCGACCAAGTGACTGTAGGAGAACCCCGTCGCCGAAAGCATCCGTTCGGGTGCTCGCGGTAGCGGTGTTCCTCCTTGGTGCACTTCGTCGACGGTATCGGGGGTGCGGCCGTCTACTAAAGTTTGCGACGAGCATTCGATCAGGATATCGGGAATCTTGTTGAATTACCCGACTTGATATTAAAAAGAGTTTTTGATAATGAGACTAAAATGCGGGGTTTATAATTGTTAGGCATGCGATGTCTAAGGAATTCATTTGGTTAGGCATGCGATGTCTATGAAGATTGCGGATTCCAATTGTTGTAGTTTTACACTTTATTTTCTGTGACCGTAAGTGTAATATGTGATATCGCAGGTTTCGTTGCTATATGTCAACGACAATTGGGATACGCATATTTACTTACGTTGATGACATGTGATGTTATGTGTTGCTGGATATGTTATATTGGATCGTCGTGTTTGAATAGCCGGGGTTTTTTATGTGAGATGAGTGTTTTTCCATTTTCATTCATGTAAAAACTTGTATATAATATTCTTTTATTGGGGCACTTCCAGGTTGCGGAAGATGTCACCATTTGTATATTATTTACTTTTCCGCACTAGGATAGACCCAAGGAGGAGAGCACAAGTAACCGGGTTCTAGAGTCCAATGGGAGACCAACTCGAGGAGTCGAGTCCGGGTCTACTAACTCTAGAATTGGTAGGGTTGCTTGCTTCTCTCGTAGGGGTCTAGGGGTGTGGGTTTGGCTATTCATCGCGACTGTGGAATCCGTGTTTTATACTGGCTCGTATTGAAAACACGGACGTCCTAGTATATCCAATGTTTCATATGTTTTTTCTGCTGCGTTATCTGTGATGTGATCATGTGACATGTTCAGATAGATATTGTATATAGTATATATGATATATTATATAGACGTTGCTTATGTTTTACACCCGTGCTAGCCCTGCCCCACTCTGCCGTTAGTTACCTAACCTAACGGTGCACGAGGGGACATCGAGGCGAATGCGGATGGCATAAGTGTACGTCATATTTATCTGTGATGTTTAGGTGCTTAAATGATGGGACTTCATTAATGTGATTAATGAAAATAAAAGAAACCTAAAAGATGTTGTGGAATCAAATTTTCAAAAACAGGTAGCTACAGTTCTTGCTTTGCATCGCGGTGTTCCTTGTAGAACATCCTGCACCTCATTCGACGATGAAAGGGCCGAGATCCCTTCACCGGGAGTCACCCCTTTAGGAATAACTGGCAGATGCTACAACCCTCGGTTTGTCTTTTGGTTGCTCCTATAGTTCTTGGTTTGCACAGCGGTATATATGATATATCCTGCACCTTATTCGATGAGGAAAGGGCCGACGATCCCTTCACCGGGAGTGACCCCTTTAGCAAAACTAGAAAAGCCTCAAAAAACACTCCATTTTAAAATCATTTGATTCTGCAACGATATCAAGTTCATTACGCAACAGGTTTTCAGAAAAACCTGTCGTAGCCCTCCGTCATTTCAGATAAGTACAAGTTAGTATTCGTGCTACGTTTGTTGACTATGTTAAGGCGTAGTGTGCGGTAGCTAATTAGTGCTTATCTGTATATGCATATGATGCGATTGGATTAGGGTAGTCGTGCGACTTTGTTGACTATGTTAAGGGTCGTGCGGGTGGGTTTAATTCAATCAGAAAATGACGGGTTGAACTTGACTAGCACTTATGTTTTGTTGACTATGTTAAGGTCATATAGCCGCTAGGGGCAAAAAATTATCGGGAATTTCAAGTGTTGAAATTTGCAATGAGATTGCATACCTTCTATGAGATAGTTGGATCCCGATACCCACTGCGAGTAATTGTTACTCCTGGGAGAGTTTTACACATTACAATTAGCCGATCAAGTAGGTGTCTAGAAAGGTGTCAACGGGGTTACGCCTCTGGGAAAACGAGGTTTACATTAATTAGGTTCGTGCGAAAGCACGGGGGACCTCCCTTAAAGTACCGACACTGGCCTGGCTGAAAGATTGGCGAACTTGTAGTGTGTAATTAATCCCGGCTAGTCTTTCCTTTTACGGTTTGAAGGAAGATTTGATAAAAACAGTGGGAGCCATCCTGATTAGATAAAATAATAACCAATCTGATCTTGCAAGAGCGCACGCTGAGTGTTTTCTTCTCTCTCTCTCCAGGTAGCGACCATATCACGCCTTAATCAAGATAATAATACGGATTATTGACCGAACCCGCTTGTTATACTGAGCTGGGGAACGTTGGTCCCGCTCCAACTTATAATTGTTATAAGACAGAGCAGGAAATTGGGGATTACCAGAATTCCCATGCCACCCAAACGAAGACAGTGCATGTTGATGCATCATCTTCGGGTGTGTTCATTACAGAGAACTGTTTCTCTATGTCATTTACGTCCTGGGTATTTGATACCGGATCAGGATCCCACATATGTAATATACTACATGGGCTACAAAAAGGTAGAGAACTGAGAACGGGTGATAAGTTTCATGAGACAGAAAACGGGGCAAGTGTTGCAGCCAAGTCTGTTGGTCACTGTCACCTGTATTACAAATACATTGATTCTGAACGAATGTTATTAGATACCGAACCTGATATACAAAATCATATCAGTCTCTTTATAAGTAAAGAAATGATAAAATTTTGTATTTTTGGATAATGTTTTGAACATTTCCTATATCAAAAGTTGATCGGTTCAGGCACGTTATCTAAAAGCATTGATGTTCTAAATCAAACTACAGTTCTTAGTATACGGAACACACACAAGAGGAAGAGTTCACATATGAACGAATCCTTCTCGAGGTATTGTAGACTAGGTCATATCAATGCGACCCGACTGGCTGAAGTTACATATAGATGCATATTTAAATCTGTTTGAATTTACATCTTGTGAAACTTGCCAGTCATGTCACAAAGATAAGATGACCATAGCTCTATTTACTGGAAACAGAGAAAGAGTTTGTGAACTCTTGGGACTGATACATGATGATGTATGTAAGGTCCCCTGTCTACACATGCAAGGACCGATTCTTTGTATATCATTACATTCTATTATAATCTCTCAAGATTCAGACATATGTTCCTGTTGACCGAACCTTTTGAGATATTCATAGAATATAAGTTAGAAATAGAGAACCAAAACGGGTATAAGTATTATGTCCTATGATAAGATCAGGGAGGAGAATACTTGTGCATGGCATTCCTGGACTATTCTAAAGGAGAATGAGATTCTCTCTCAGTGTTACTCCTCCGTATACACCACAGCACGTCGGTGTATCGGGGCGGAGCGATCACACCCTATATGATAAGGTATGCTCTATGATGAGTACTACTGAGTTACCTATTTCCTTTTGGGAGTTATGCACTTAAGAAACTGCATATCTATTGAATAGGGTTCAAATCAAATCAGTTGCCTACCATTTCATATGTGATATGGAAAGGGAAGAGTCCATATCTTAAGTTTGTTAAGATTTAGGGTTGTCCGGCCTATGTCTAAAAGCAAAATCCGGACAAGCTCGAGGCAAGGTTTGTTATGTACAACTGGAAAGGTTCCAGCTATACAAACTACAGCAGATGATTTGATAGAACCAAAGGATTCAATAGTAACCAACGAACCTCAGCCTCTCCGCCGATCTAGTAGGGTTCCTCACCCACCTGAGAGTTACTTCGGTTTCTCTATGACAGTGGGAGCGAGGATTGCATCATGGGATGATGACCTAACTAGTTTCGAGTTGGCCATCAGGAGTGGGACTCTATAAGAATGGCTGGATGCTTAGCGATCTGAGATGGAATCCTTATACACCAACAAAGTATGGACTTTGGTTGCTTTTTCTGAAGGGTTAAATCCCCATCAGGAGCAAGTATATCTTGAGAAGATTACTTGGTGTAGATGGAAAAGTTGAGACTTTCAAAGCTAGACCTGTTAAAGATTTTCGTCATCGACCAGGCGTGGATTATGATGAAACCTTTTTCGGTGGCTATGCTTAAGTCCATCCAGATCCTACTTGCCACGGCTACATACCATGACTACGATATCTGGCGGTTGGGTGTCATGACTGCTTTTCTAAATAATGATTTAGAAAACAGAGTCTATAAGTACACAGCCAGAGGGCTTCGTAGAGAGTTGGAGCAGCGGAAACGTGTGCATGATGTTTTATGTGATAAAGCAGGCATCGCGGAGTTGGAACATCGGTTTTGATGTGGTAGTCAAAGAGTTTGACATCATCAAAATGGTAGATGAATCTTGTATATACAAAAAAGTAGTAGGGAGTATGGTGGTGATCCTCGTAGAGTACGTAGATGACATACTCTTGATAGGGAAGAAGTTTCCTATGCTACGCTCGGTCAATCTCCGCTTATCACATAGATTCTCCATATAGGATCAAATTGATACCTCCTAAATCCTGGGTTTTGGATATATGAGATAGATCTATTTGGATGTTAGGATACTCACTAGTTGTAGTGAGAAGGTATCAGTTGATCCTGGGGAGAATCACTGGAAAGGTTCCAGAGTGATAAGGACGACTGAAAGTCAGTCACAGGCATTATCTTTACCCTCAGTAAAGGGACGGTATGTTGGAAGAGTTCCAAGCTAGATACCGTAGCATACTAGACGATAAAGGTTGGATACATCGCTACTTAAGATGCTACCAAAGAGGCAGTTTGGGTGTATATTGGTTCATGAGATGAACTAGGTTCCTACCATTGTGTGACAATGGAAGTGTGGCTTTAGCCCAAGAACCCTGGTCCCATCAGTAACCCAGACGTATTCTGAGGCAGCATCACCTGATCATGGAGATAGTTGATCTCCAGGGTCATCGAGGTTAGGAGAGCAGACTCAGAAGATAACACGGCGGATCCACTCACGAAGGCTTATTCCCAGACAGAGACTTTTATGGGATGGTTGAGTATGAGATACTACAACCACTGCTACAGATGGCCCTATGCAAGTGGGAGATTGTTAGTTATATGTATGCCCTAGAGGCCATTACTGTACATAGGATGTATATTGTAGTGGATGCTGGGACATATATAGGGAGGACTTTCTTGCTCGACATGATAGTATGCTATCTGGTTGCTCTTTACCTTAACGTTTACACTGATTGTCTCTCTGTTACATGTTGGTAAAGCCCTTAGGATGTGTACTTGACTACCTGGACTATGATGCAGATCATACTAGTGGGGACATGGTAGTCCATAAGTATATCCTTCAAAGTCCCTAGTCGTGGGTGTATCGAGACAGGGCATCGATATACCAGAGTAGACTAGCGTATACCTTCTCGATCCATACAGATGGGCGATGGATGATCCCATATCCATTGGTGTTTGACATCAGAGATGATATACGGGTGCTCAGTGGAGACTGGGTACACTGGACGGACTCGCCGAGAACTCCCAGATGGTATTATACCTTACGTCAGATGGCAGTTCTCTGGTGACACTGGTACAGGTTAGTCTGTAGACCCGAGATCGTCATAGAGTCTTGTATGATTCCCACTGTGCTTTGATTTCAGCCTTACCACGTCCAAGAGGGCGTGCAAAATGGTGGCTTTTGGGTACAGTCCCGAATCACATGGAGGCAATGAACGATAGGAGGGGATTCGTCTCTCCCGGTATAGGGAGTTGATGTTGCGCTGTGTTCGATTGGCTATAACCGGAAATCCCTGGCCAGAGTTGCTGAGATTTACTGGTAAGTGTTACCAGTAGTTTCTCGAACTGTTATAGACCTCATATCAACACGACTTATCGAGCTACTGGGGTCTGACGTTTACTACCCTTAGGCAAGATATGCGACATATCAGACGATCAGACCGGACTGTGCGGTAAGTGTTACTGGTTGGATTCATAGGAGTGTGAGCGGGCTTGCTCATTGATCTTCTGATCGCTCAATACCCGGGTGGCCGTTACGTTTAGCAGACCGCTTGCGGCTTGTGGTTGTTTGATATGATCATCGCCTACTGCCGGCGTATTGACGAGTCTTTAGAGTCCTACACAGAGGTTTCCCGGCTCAAGCGAAATGAAATAGGAGCGCATATGAGATATGTGCAGGACCGAGAATAATACCAGTATGTGATACTGTATTCAATTCTCACGATTTGTGGCATTGATCGGTTATATGCGATATAGCCGGGTTATCGGATCAAGTGTTGATTCGATAAGTTGTTACTATTGATATTAGTCGGTTATATGCGATATGACCGGATCGTTAAATCAAGTTTTGATTTAATGATTTAATGTATAATTATATATTTGATATATTAATTTACATTAACTAGTATTGGTTCACTTAAGATGTTTTTCTCACTTGATTGTGCACATTGTATATGTGATATATTTTTGTGCACAAGTTGGTATCATGTTTGATGATACATGCAAACTTGGGTGTATGTTTGATTAAACCATGGTTAGTTAATGGTTAGGGTTTTATTTTCTTTATTTACTTATTTATTTATTTATTTATTTCATTTTGGCTTAAAATAAAATGGTGGCTTTCTTTGGATTTTGTTGAAGCTTCATGAAGCTTTGAAAAAGCTTCGACCATTTTGTTTTATTCCTTAACCCTAACCATTTTCCTAAACCCTAGTTTATTCTCTACACTAGTTAGCCTCACCCATGGTTGCATTATGATAACTATCACTTGGATTTTCTTTTTGCAATAATTCATTTATCCATTTCTTTCTTCTTCTTCTTCTTGATGAAGAAAGAAAAGCTTTCTACAAAAATGTCATGTGATGAAATCAAGTGAGAAATCCAAATCCAAAGTGAACTCACTTCCTATTTCTTCATCCTCTACCACTTGCCATGTAGTATTGGGTGATTTCTTCATAAGTTTCATGACTTGGTGAAGTTGGAGCTCGAGTTAGAGTCGCCTCGACGTAGATCATCTTCGGTATCGAAGTCCTCGACCTAGCCCGATCATTTCTTCGATGAAACCACCGTGAGAGTCCGGGATACCGATGATCGCAGTGGAGGGACGTCAACATGGAGCTAGAGAAGTGGTGGACCGGATCTACAAAAGTTGTATTTCCATTCATTTAGCAATAAAGATGTTTACTTGCATAGTTTTCGCATTTGCTTCTAGTCAACGATCGCATTAGGGTTTCTCGGCACCGGAAATTTTTGAATTTGGCATGGTTGATGCCTTGTGAAACCTCATTAGAGTGCCTAGTAACCCTACAGAGTGTGCTTAGGAACCCTACAGTATAACATTCTACCATAGTAGATAAATCCTCTAGTTTGTCTAGCTAGGTAAGGCTTTAGTAAGATCCTGGAGTAATAGCCGGTGTTGCGTAGTCAAAAGATTACTGTTTTTGAAATTTCCAACTCCCCGCGAACCGCGGGGTGCACGACACTGGCTTACAATCCGCTCCACAGACATTCACCTGCCTGTGCACCTTACTCCACCTGCAAGGAACATCTCACCCTGCCATCACTCTCTCCACCACAGAATCATGATCAACTCAACCTGCCCTGCACGAACAATCTCCGATCTCTCACGAACACTCATGATCATTACACCGTACTCTCCCTCCGAGCACTCATGATCACTACACCGTACTCTCCCTCCGAGCACTCATGATCACTACACCGCACTCTATACTGTACTCTCCTCAAGAAAAAGGAGCGCGAAACATACTGTGCACCAGGTGCTCATGACCATCTTTCTACTCCAACTCAGTCCAGCCCCCGAGACCCAATACCGAGACTCACTCGTTGACGTACTCACCACATGGCAACTATATCTGAACACATTATGCATCTATGAAACACAAGAGACACTCCTCACAGTGCACTATAGTGCCTCCATCAACTTTGATCAACATCTCGATCTCTCTGATCTCCATAATCATATGATCGCTGTTGAACTCAAATCAAATTGCGTCATACCAGCTCTCAATCAATGAAATTTTGCAAATCCAATACCACCATTGCATCGGGATCATCTAAAAAACATAGCACTACATACAGGGATTGCCAAAATCCACAACAATTGCTCGATTCATGCACAAATTATTTTAAGCCATTGATTTTCAGCCATAGGCCCATCCATTTTCTCCACACGTAAATTCCCACCATTTTATTTCCCTCACGTGAAGCATTTACAGACAATAAGCAAGTCCATTATACTCACTAGCAAAGCACGTTGCGACAAGGGATCCTTCAATCATCACCCTTCTCATGTGCATGACACGTGCCATAATTTCTTTCAACATCTAAGCCACCAACAAAGTAATCATGAACCCTAGCTTTTTCTCCATGGAGCATTGCCACTATAAAAAAAATTGCCACCGGCCAACTCAAATAAATTTTCGGCCACCGCCACTATAAAAAAAATCACACACTCGCCTCCTCACACACACGATCTATCTCGGCCTAAAAAAATTGCAAGTTACGGTTCATCCATGACTTCACTTTGTGGATGTAGAAATGATCTATCAATATCGGCTGTCCAGCACATATTGCAACCGCCAGAGTACCTCTAATGGCTCCACCTCAACGAAACATATACACCGAACAAGCACAAATCCAAAGTCAACCCACGAAAACCCGATTCTTCTTCAACAACCATCACCTTGTGAACTCAGCCACGATCAAACACCGTCGGCTCTGATACCATTTGTTCGGGATTTCATCCCCTTTACCGCATAAAACATATCAAGAACACAAAATAGATCATCCAGTTACACCATAAGAAGATCAACACACCAATATAATGTGGTTCGACCACCTCAGTCTACATCCATGGGGCTAAATACGAGGATCCATCAACACATAAAAAAGATTACAAGTACTCACACCACTCAACAATCTCTCTCTCATCCCCTCTCTTGCTCTCACACCACAAGAGAGGAGAGAGGGAAGGCACAAAATATCCTCACACGATTACATCTTTCAAGCCAATCTATCTCTTCCCCAAATACATACACACATACAACTAAAACCCGACCATCTATTGGTAGCCTACACCAATAGATGACCCGGCTCAAATGGCCCATAAACGCATAAATGTATACGGGACACATTCTCAACAGAACCCTGCGATGGCTGGCAAATGTGTTTTTACTAAGGAGATTGCCAATCCCAAGACACCTACGACAATGGCAGTAGGTTCAAAATGAAGATGGACCTTACATCGTTTAACGGATGCCTATATACAAAAGATTTCTTCAACTGGATGATAGAGGTCGAGCATTTCTTTAAATACATACAGCTTGCTGAGGATTCATATCACAAAATGAAACTCGTACCTACCGACTTAAAGGTAGTGTCTCAGTACGGTGGGAGCAACTTGAGTTCTTTCGAGTATGCAAAGGCAAGACTCATTAAGTTGATGTTTCCGGACTCGATCGAAGATCTTCTACAAATCTTTTAGATGGTCACCCTTGTTTTGACGACGAGAATCATCGACATAGCACTAGATAATGTCGTGAAGGAGGTCTCCGAAGATGAGAATCATGCCTCCCTAAAAGAAGTTACGTAGCCCCGACATTGGAGCCCTTTCTGTAGTGGCACAAAATGAAGTGACTCTTGCGTGCCTGGTTTCTTCCATCCGACTTCAAGCAAGTACTTTACCGTGCTTACTAGTACTGTTCATAAGGCAACCGACAAGTACCTGAGTACACCGAGAAGTTTTATCATCTTTTCTCTCACAACAACATAACCGAGACCGACCAACAATGAGTGACTCTATCTTAGAGGTCGCAGACAACACATCTATGATCGCTTTTATCTCCAGAATATTTATTCCTTTAATGATGCCGTCAACTTGGTCAAGCGAGCCAAACAACATATCGAGAAGTAAAAGTCTCCTATGCACTGAACCCATACGAGGAGTCCAACTACATGAGACTCTTGGATTTTGAAACAAAAACAAACGCCAAATCCACCTACATCCACTACCGACAAAGGCAAGAATATTGCTGAATCGTCGGCACCAAATCTACACCGAGAACTCTTGCACTTGTCAGCAACAATCTTATGTTCAACCCAAAGGAGGCAAGTGTTATCGATGGGGTCAGCAGGGCCATTACTCCAACCGATGCCCCATGTATCAAAGAGCATGATGACGGAGGAGAAGTAGAGAAGACATATTCTAAAGAGGAAGTTTACTTAGAGGAAGACGTGTTGGACTCACCCCAGTATGTTTTGATTATTGCCAAATATATTGTTTCACATTCAAGCTAATCATTTTGCAGGATTATATAACATGGAACATTTGATGGAGGACGGAGGACTGAACTCATATCGTCAAATCCATAGGAGACTGGTGGTCAATAGTTGGAATTCACTAATTTAACAATTTTAAGATCAAGTTTGAAGCCGACTTGAAACAAGCAACAAAAGTCAGCGATTGGCTTAACGGTTTTTACTTTTATATTCATTTTCTTTTATGGACTAATGTAAAAGGGATAGAACTAAAGAGCTTGAGAAAACATACACTTGAATTTTCATATTATTTATGTTGATAAAATAGTAATAAATTATAAATTATCTTTCATATGATTTTTTAAAAGGCTTATATTAATTTATCACTAATATTATTACTAGCTTTGACGAATTTGAAAAATAACTAGCCATTAGTTATAAATATGGTCTGAGATCTATCAAAGGGGCATTTTTATTTTATTAACTTTTTGTCCCATGTTTTATTGCAAACATCAAGGGCTAAATGTCATGACCCACCACCCAAACACAGATGGTATTGTCCGCTTTGGCCGAAACCGCATGGTTTTGTCCTTTTAAATGAACCCTGGGCTACTTCCCAGTAGGTCACCCATCCCAGAATTTATCTGGCTCAAGCACGCTTAACTACAGAGTTCTTGTCACGAACCGAATTTAGCTCGTGACCGGCACTTAAATCACGCAACGTCTAGAGGCGTAACATAACTTAAGTAAGCCGAAGCCCAGAAATCTAAACCCTTTTTAGAAAATAAAAGAGGTGCAGTTTTAAAAAAAAAGTATAATGAATACAACCGGTTTATTAAATGAATGGATAATAGAACATGAAAATGCAAGTGAGTTTATTAGTTGAAAAACATTTTTGTTTTTTTTATAAAAAATTTGGGCAGCACCTCCCTTGTATATTTTGATCCAAAACCACAAATACATAATAATGATAAAGGCATCCCCAAGCGGGAGCTAGCTCTTCGCCAACCTGCGGATCACAACCACGCAAGACAGTATATATAAGTAGACGACGCCCAACGGCGAAATTCACCACAAAAGACAAATAAATAAGCAAGACATCAACCCTAAATGCGAACATAAAACCCATCGCTCAAGTCTCGCAACTACAAGTCTTGCTAAGTCTCATTACTTATATAAATACTAGTTTGATTGATGGAGTTGGCTAGATACAATATGAATAGTAAATACAAGAGTGGGTATGATACAAATGTCCCACCTACCAAAGCAAAACACCCGAATGCAACTGTGTGCCAGCGAAGCCGCTACTGATCCATACGGTCAACCTGCCAGAACTGTGGCACAACGGGGGTGAGTTGCCAACTCATAAATAGAAAAACATCTAAAAATAGAAATCGAATAAAAAATGACTCCTAGGTCAACTATATCATAAAGATAATACTAGGATATCTAGGGGGACCGTATCTACATCTGTGCCATCAATATCATCAATATCTATATGCATGTGGCTATCATCCAACAATATAATCAATGTCTGTATGTATGTGGATCTCGTCCACGTGTCAACCAATGACACAACAATATCATGCATGTAAATATCATAAAAGAATATACATGAAAGTATGAGGATATAAATCAACGTGTGTCCCTCGTGACACATCAAATCATGGAACCTAAGTGCCCAACATCGACACTCTAAATAACATGAAACCCGTGTCCAGCATCGACACATAAATCCTCATATATCTCAGGCGTCGCATCCTCAGATCGGCCCTCATATCAATCTCATCTCAGGCGCCGCATACTTGATCAGCCCTCATATCCATCTCATGACTCCGGCCAGTATCCTCCGGACAACCGCCGGGTCCAACCAATCACCGGTAGGTAGTGGTCCCTCTGCCAGGCTCATCGTCATCCCCACGAAATCTCTCTCGCCTCGGGATACCATACCGGGTCCACCATGTACCCATAAACGGTTTCTCCACTCCTCGAATCGGATCTAGAAAACAAATCTCAGAACCGAGAAAACTCATGGTGGACATCTCGAAATATCATATCAAGAGAAACCGGGTTTTTAAAACAATACATACATTCTTTTGAAATAACCACGGTTCTCAAATCCAGAAATCTCATGAAAACAATATCTCAGTGCATATAATCGTAAAGTATGATGTATGCGACATGTTAGTTATATGTATGCCCTAGAAGCCATTACTATACATAGGATGTATATTGTAGTGGATGCTTGGACATATATAGGGATGACTTTCTTGCTCGATATGATAGTATGCTATCTGGTTACTCTTTACCTTAATGTGTACATTGATTTTCTCTCTGTTACATGTTGGTAAAGCCCTTAGGATGTGTACTTGACTACCTGGACTATGATACAGATCATACTAGTGTGGACATGGTAGTCCGTAAGTACATCCTTCAAAGTCCTTAGTCGTGGGTGTATCGAGACGGGGCATCGATATACCAGAGTAGACTAGCGTGTAGCTTCTCGACCCATATAGATGGGCGATGGATGATCCCATATCCATTGGTGTTTGACATCAGAGATGATATACGGGTGCTCAGTGGAGACTGGGTACACTGGACGGACTCGCCGAGAACTCCCAGATGGTATTATACCTTACGTCAGATGGCAGTTCTCTGGTGACACTGGTGCAGGTTAGTCTGTAGCCCCGAGATCGTCATAGAGTCTTGTGTGATTCCCACTGTGCTTTGATTTCCACCTTACCACGTCCAAGAAGGCGTGCAAAACGGTGATTTTTAGGTACAGTCCCGAGTCACATGGAGGCAATGAGCGATAGGAGGGGTTTCGTCTCTCCCGGTATAAGGAGTTGATGTTGCGCTGTGCTCGATTGGCTATAACAGGAAGTCCTTGGCCAAGGCTGCTTTAGGGATTTACTGGTAAGTGTTACCAGTAGTTTCTCGACCCGTTGTGAGCCTCATATCGACACGACTTATCGAGTTATTGGGGTCTGACGTTTACCGCCCCTAGACGAGATATGCGACATATCAGACGAACAGACCGGACTGTACGGTAGTGTTACTGGTTGGATTCACAGGAGTGTGAGCGGGCTTGCTCGTTGATCTTCTGCTCGCTCAATACCCGGGTGGCCGTTACGTTTAGCAGACCGCTTGCGGCTTGTGGGTGTTTGATATGATCATCACCTACTGCCGGCGTATTGACGAGTCTTTAGAGTCCTACAGAGGGGTTTCCTGGCTCAAGCGAAACGAAATAGGAGCGCATATGAGATATGTGCGGGACCGAGAATAATACCAGTATGTGATACTGTATTCTATTCTCGCGATTTGTATCATCGGTAGGTTATATGTGATATAGCCGGGTTACCGAATCAAGTGTTGATTCGATACATTGATACACTTGATATTAGTCGGTTATATGCGATATGACCGGATCGTTAAATCAAGTGTTGATTTAATGTATAATTATATATTTGATATATTACTTTACATTAACTAGTATTGGTTCACTTAAGATTGATTTTCTCACTTGAATGTGCACATTGTTTATATGTGATATATGCAAGTGTACATGTTTGTATCATGCTTGATGATACAAACAAGTTGTGTATATGAGACTTGAACCAAATCAAGGTTAGATTAGGGTTTACTATTTTCCTAAGCATATAACAAAAGAGTGTGACTTTGGTCAAAGTTATCAAGCTTCATGAAGCTTGATAAACATTGACAAAGTCAACTCTCTTTGTCATTTGTTTAAGATATTAGCTAACCCAACCCTTAACCTAATGCTATGGTTAATTCTCTACATGAGTTAAGCATGAGGGCTTAACTCAACCATGGTGCCATGATTAAAAAGATAAGTATTCATATTATTCTTTTAATTCATATGATTCTTTTTCTTCTTCTTCTTCATCAAGCTCACAAAAGCTTGAGAGCTCCAATGGTGCCATGTGAAAAAGAGTGAGAAATCCAATTCTAAAGTGAACCCACTTCCTATTTCTTCATCCTCTACCACTTTCCATGTAGTATAGGGTGTTCTCTTCACAAAGTTTTCGACCAAGTGAAAGAATAGCTTGAGTTTGAGTCTCCCCGACGTAGATCATCTTCGGCCTCGAAGTTAATGACCTAGCCCGATCATTTCTCCGACGAAACCATCGCTAGAGTCCGGGATCCGATGATCGCAGCGGAGGGACATCAACACGGAGCTTTAGAAGTGGAGGACCGAATCTACAAAGGTTGTATTTCCATTCACTTAGTAGCAAAGTTGTTTGCTTGCATGTTGTTTCGCCTTAACTTCTAGTTAACGATCTAGTTTAGGGTTTCTCGGCACCGAAAAAATTTGAATTTGGCATGGATGATGGCTTGTGGAACCTCTTGAGTATGCCTAGTAACCCTACAGTGGTATCAGAGCCTAGCTAGAGCTTTAGGCGAAGTGTAGACGAAGTTAGAAACCCAATCGAACCCCGAAACCCTAATTCAAACCCTTCTCTGTACATTTTCTGAAAATGTGGTTTTTTCCAAATTAAAAATGTTAGTTATATGTATGCCCTAGAGGCCATTACTGTACATACGATGTATATTGTAATGGATGCTTGGACATATATAGGGAGGACTTTCTTGCTCGACATGATAGTATGCTATCTGGTTGTGCTTTATCTTAACATATACTCTGATTGTCTCTATGTTACATGTTGATAAAGCCCTTAGGATGTGTACTCGACTACTGGGACTATGATGAGATCGTACTAGTGGGGCCACGGTAGTCGACGAGTACATCCTATAACTGTTCCTAGTCGAGGGTGTATCGAGACAGGGCATCGATACACCAGAGTAGACTAGCGTATACGCATCTTGACCCATATGATGGGCGATGGATGATCCCATATCCATCGGTGTTTGACATCAAGGATGGTGTACGAGTGCTCAGTGGAGACTGGGTACACTGGACGGACTCGCCGAGAACTCCCAGATGGTATTATACCATACGTCAGATGGCAGTTCTCCGGTGACACTGGTACAGAGTAGTCTGTTGACCCGATATCGTCATAAAGTCTTGTGTGATTCCCACTGCGCTTTGATTTCCATCATACCACGTCCAAGAGGGCATGCAAAAAGGTGGCTTTTGGGTACAGTCCCGAATCACATGGAGGCAATGAGCGATAGGAGGGGATTCGTCTCTCCCGGTATAGGGAGTCGATGTTGTGCTGTGTTCGATTGGCTATAACCGGAAATCCCTGGCCAGGGTTGCTGAGATTTACTGGTAAGTGTTATCAGTAGTTTTTCGAACTGTTATAGACCTCATATCGACACGACTTATCGAGCTACTGGGGTCTGACGTTTACCACCCCTAGGCGAGATATGCGACATATCAGACGACGAGACCGGACTGTACGGGAGTGTTACTGTTTGGATTCACAGGAGAATGTACAGGCTTGCTTGTTGATCTTCTGAGCGCTCAATACCTGGGAGGCTGTTACGTTTAGCTGACCGCTTGCAGCTTGTGGGTGTTTGATATGATCATCACCTACTGCCGGCGTATTGACGATTCTTTAGAGTCCTACACAGAGGTTTCTTGACTCAGGCAAAACGGAGTAGGAGCACATATGTGATATGTGCGGGACCGAGGATAATGCGATATGTGATACCGTATTATGTTCTCGCGATATTTGATATCAGCCGGGTCATCGGATCAAGTGTTGATTCGATGAATCGGTACGGATAAATATTAGTCGGTTATATACGATATAGCCGGATTGTCGGATCAAGTGTTGATTCGATAATTTAATGTATAATAATATATATGATATATTAAATTACATTAACTAATATTAGCTCACTAAAAGATTCTTTTTCTCACTCGGGTAATACATTGATATATATGCGATATATGTTAATTGTATTATTTTATTTGGTTACAATAAATATTATATATGTGATATATAATATTGTAACATGATATGATAACTAATGCAACATGTTTAGTAAAGATTAATCAAGATTAGGGTTTGATTTGGGTTAATGACTTCTAGTAGATTCTAGAAGGTTTTCTATTTTGTTTTGGAAAAGATATTTTCAAGTGGCTCATTCTTAACTCAACCCAAACCCTAACCCTTAGTCAATTCTCTACAATGGTTAAGTCAACCATGGTTGCATAATTCATCATTATCTCTTTTGCATTATTCATCACAAAAGGAATTTTATTATTGTTCATCTTCTTCCTCCATTCCTTTCATAGAAAAAGCTTACTAGTTTTCCAAAGTGATGAATAAATATGAGAAAAAGATAAATAAAGAGAGCAAAAATCCTACTTCATCATCCTCATCTTCCCTTGCCATTTAGATGAGGGTGTTCACATCATTTCATGAGTGTTAGCTTGTGTTAACGGAACTTCAGGTAGATCATCTTAGTATCGAAGATCGGAAGCAAAGGTTGCATCTTTCTCTTCGTGGAACCTCTCGAGAGTCCGGATCCCGATGATCGCAGCGAAGGGACCACAACACGGAGCATATGAAGTGAAGGACCGGATCTACAAAGGTTGTAATCCCTCTCACTTAGTGTTAAAGTTGTTAACATATTAGTTTTCGCCTAATCTCTAGTTTAAAGATCCGTATTCGGGTTGTTCGGCACGGCTAAATTTTTAATCGGGTATGGTTGATGCCTCGTAAATCCTTGTGCGCGTGCATAGCAACCCTACAAAAAATAGCCAAAAAATTCAGCAGGGTTTTCTAGGAATTACTGTGAAACACATGGGCCCAACTCCATTAAACCGCCGCGGAACCGCGACCGTACCCTAGGTTGCGCGGCGGTTCCGCGGCAATACAGTGGCCCTTTTCTTTTCTGTTTGCACAGTAATCTCTCTCTTTAAGTGCTGTATTTTCTGGGAATTTTTAAAGTTCACTCAAGAGTTGAGTTATCTGGGGTGTTTTGGGGATTCGATGATTCGATCGGAAACTTTAACCGCGTCTATGTGTTTTTTCCGGGTATTTTAGAACATGTTAAAAAGTTTGACCGGATATAAATACCCAATTTTTCCCCTGCCGGGAAATTTCCAAGTGTTGGATTTTTCCGTAGTTTAAGAACGTTTGAAGTAGTGCAAGTAACACGATGGACCCTCTAGAAGACAACAAACCTTAACTCGATTATGTGACCGTCTTGAACTGCCCTTTGAACCTTAGGGTTTAGGGCAGTACAGCGTGCCACATGTGAGGCGTTGGTTTGACCCTTCTACGGCTGGACCGTTGGTACTGTGGCATGAAGTGAATGTTTTTAAACTTATTTCATGTGTTGAGCTGTTTCGGGAAAACTTGGGTGTTTGATTGTTCGATCGAAAAGTTTAACATTTTCTATTTATCTGGAATGTGATACAATATTTGGAATCCACAAGTAGTTATGAGATAACTGATTTGGATGTTATAAACATAGCACTTTAGTCTCACTTGATCGGTTGCCACGGAATTTTGATGTGATCAAAAGTCCGTCCTGTAAGTCCATGCTACCTCTCCCGGTACTTTCGGGAATGCGGAATTTGGTAAAAAACGATTTTTACGGAGGTGGTAACATGGACCTAAAACCCGGATCTTGGTTAAACATCTATCTAACAACCTAACTATGAGTTTCTAGCTACTCGGTTAGGGGGTTATACCTTGCTTGTCTTGAACTCCTTCGTCTTCAAGCTCCGATGGTGGTCCGGACCGGCTTCTTCTCGTCGTCTCCGTACGCCGAAGATAGATCCACCTGAAAGCTCCAACCTTTAGCTCCTTCTTTGATCTTTGAAGAAACTAGTTCACTTGGTTTGCTAAACCTAGTGAACTAGGATGAGTAGAGAAGAATTAGAATGGGATTTTATCTATGGTTCTTGATTCTCAACTCATGAGACAAGAGAACCATAGATTAAAGAGAGGGAGCAAGAGCAAAAGGGTGAGAGCAAAAGGAGAGCTCAAGAACAAGAGAGAGAATGAGCAAGAAAGAATGAGGCTCTCTTTTTTCTTTCACCCTCTCATAATCCAAAGTGATCATAACTCATCATATCAAAAAAAGTCTTATGTGATGGTTGAAGCAACCATAACCATATCATTTCATGCACTCATTTTACACAAATGAGCAAGTAAACAAAAGTCTTTGCCATGAAATGATGGCTATGGTTATCATGATGGTCAACTAGTCAAGCCTAGTCAACCGGTCAACAAAGTCAACAAGTCAACAAAAGTCAACAAGTCAACAAAGTCAACAAAAGTCAACAACCATGTCACCATAATACTTAATTAATATAATAGTTAATCACATATCATATTCTCATTAGGGTTGAGCAAAAAGTCAAATAGTCAACGGTCAACTGTCAACAACCCTAATGAGAATCCGCTGCCTCTGCCTCCCTGTCAACTGTGCATACACACCCGCATCCGTGTTCCGAGGAACACGAATGCAAACTGGATAAATCCAATCCCAAAAGGTACACTAGGATCTGGCTTAAACCAAAACCCGCTAGTGTAAACTGTCCGGACACTGTACATGCACAAGTGCACGGATGTGACCGAACCCTGTCGCAAAACCATGCGACCTGTCGCAATACCATACGACCTCTACTCTTTTGCCTAAAGGCGAAAAGCATTCTGTGTGGGACTCTAAAGACTCGACACTACGCTGGCAGTGGGTTTAACCACAGACCGCAAGCGGCACTAGCTGTGCGTAACGGTCCCCAGGTAGTGCCGACAAGAAGACCGACGAGGCGAAACCCATCTGAACTCCTACTGAGCCTGAGTGTGACATTCTCCGTACAGTCCGGTCTGTTCGTCTGATACATCGCATGGCGGGCCTAGGGGGCGGTAAATGTCAGTCCCCCAATAGCGGTACAAGTCGTGCCGGAGCGAAGCCCAAAACACCCTGAGATAACACTGGAAACCTACCAGTATATCTCGTTTGCCCTGGCCAGGGACTACTCGTGTAATGGCTCTCCTAGACACAGCGCGATGTCAATCCCCAATACCGGGAGAGACGAATCCTGTCTAACCGTCACTGCCTCCAAGTGCTTCGGGACTGCACCCAACCACTACCTGTTTGCACGACTCCTTTGAGCCGTGGTAGGGTAGTGATCAAAGTACAGTGGGAACACACTCGAGGCGAAGTGACAGTGTCAAGTCAGCGGACTAAGCTGTACTCATGTCACCTGGGAACTGATAACTGACGATAGGTATAATACCAACTAGTCAGTTCCCGACGAGTCCTGTCCAGTGTACCCGTAACCTAACGAGCACCCGCATACTATCTCAAGTACGACATACTGACGGCTGTGGGACAGACCGTCTCCCACACTAGGATGAGAAGCGCATGCGCTGGTCTACTCCGGAGTATCGATGCCCTGTCTCGATAGTCCTGCGACCAGGGACCTGCATAAGGATGTGCTTATAGATTACCCAGCCCTACTGGTGTGACGGCCATCACATCGCTGGTAATCAAGCAAAGATCCTAAGGGCTCTACTAATGTGTATATGCGATATACAAAAATAAACACATGTACACATTGAAGTAGAAACAAACCAAGTAGCATACTACTATTTTGAGCAAGATTGTATATACAAGGTGAATATCCCAAGCTTCCATTAAGTAATATACAAACCAGTATGATACAGTAATGGCCTCTAGGGCATATACACTAACAATCTCCCACTTGCACTAAGGCCATGTACTGGCGTATCGAAGACCTATCATCTCGATCAGCCGCTCGAACTGAGTCTGGGGCAGGGCCTTGGTGAATGGATCTGCAGTGTTATCTTCTGAAGCGACTCTCCGAACCTCGATCTCCTGGCGATCCACGATCTTCCTGATCAGGTGATACCGCCTCAAGATGTGCCTGGATCTCTGATGGGACCTGGGTTCCTTCGCTAAAGTTATAGCCCCGTTGTTGTCGCAATACAGAGGTATTGGATCAACAATGGACGGAACCACCTGAAGTTCTTTCAAGAACTTCCTCATCCAGACAGCTTCTTTTGCGGCATCAGATGCAGCGATGTATTCCGCTTCCATCGTCGAGTCTGCAACGGTTTCCTGTTTGGAACTCTTCCAACACACCGCCCCTCCATTGAGGGTAAAGACAAAACCCGACATGGACTTGGAATCATCCTTGTCACTCTGGAAGCTGGAGTCAGCAAAGGCCTCGATCTGGAGGTCTTTTCCGCCATACACCAAGAACATCTCCTTAGTCCTTCTCAGGTACTTGAGAATGTTCTTTACCGCTATCCAGTGTTTCTCCCTAGGGTTTGACTGATACCGGCTTACCACACTCAGTGCATAAGCTACATCCGGTCTGGTACACAACATCGCATACATTATAGAGCCTACCGCAGAAGCGTAGGGTATAATAGACATGCGATCCCTCTCCAAATCAGTCTTGGGAGACATCTCTTTAGAGAGGGTGATCCCGTGACAAGCCGGTAGGTTACCGCGCTTGGAATCTTCCATACTGAATCTCTTCAGTATGGTGTCGATGAACCTGGACTGTGAAAGTCCTAATATCCTCTTGGATCTGTCACGGTAGATCCGGATACCCAGAATGTACGAGGCATCACCCAGGTCTTTCATGGAGAACCTGTGTGACAAGAACCCCTTGACAGATTGTAGCATAGGAATGTCATTTCTTATTAAGAGAATGTCATCCACGTATAAAACGAGGAATACTACAGTTCTCGCTACAAATCTACTATAGATGCATGGTTCATCTGGATTTTTGATAAAGCCAAATTCTTTGACTGTCTCATCAAAGCAGATGTTCCAACTCCGCGATGCCTGCTTTAGTCCATAGATGGACTTAAGCAACTTGCACACCTTTCCGCTGCTCCCACTCTGAATGAAACCCTCTGGTTGGTCCATATAGACACACTCCTCTAAATTTCCATTTAGAAAAGCGGTCTTTACGTCCATTTGCCAGATCTCATAATCGTGGAAGGCAGCAATGGCAAGAAGGATCCGAATGGATTTCAGCATGGCTACTAGAGAAAAGGTTTCGTCGTAGTCCAAGCCAGGTCTTTGACGGAAACCTTTTGCTACCAGCCTAGCTTTATAGGTCTCAACCTGTCCATCTACACCAATCTTCCTTTTGAAGATCCACTTGCATCCTACGGGTTTTACCCCGTCTGGAGCAATGTCCAACGTCCATACCTTGTTGGTGTACATGGACTCCATTTCGGTCCGCATTGCATCCAGCCATTTCACTGAGTCAACGCTCTGAACGGCCTGCTGGAAGCTAGTAGGCTCATCATAATCTATGATGCAATCCTCTCTATCCCTATCTATGAGAAAACCGCAGTATCTCTCGGGCGGATGAGACTGCCTACTACTCCTGCGGAGCGGCGTAGGAATGTCCTGTTCTGTTGAACCCTCTGGTTCCACTAACCTTTCAGTAATAGTCTGTGGTTCTGGAATTTCTTCCAGTTCTACTGCGCTCCCACTAATTTCCTTTTCCAAGAACTGGTGTTCTAGAAAGTGGGCATTACGAGAAACAAGGACTTTTTGTTCCTCTGCGTAGTAGAAAAGATACCCCCTGGTGTTCTTTGGGTATCCCACAAACTTGCACAGTACTGAGCGTGCCTCGAGTTTGTCCGCATGCTGCTTTTTGACAAAAGCTGGACATCCCCAGATCTTCAGATATTGAAGATAGGGTTTCTTCCCACTCCACATTTCATATGGGGTGGTAGGCACAGTCTTAGTCGGAACTCGGTTCAAAAGGTATGCAGCTGATTCTAGCGCATACCCCCAGAATGATCGCGGTAACTCAGCGTTACTCATCATGGACCGCACCATATCCAATAGGGTGCGGTTCCGTCTCTCCGATACACCGTTATGTTGCGGGGTGTATGGAGGAGTAAGCTGAGAGAGAATTCCGTTCTCTTTTAAATAGTCCAGGAACTCGGCACTTAAGTATTCTCCACCTCGATCCGATCTTAGAATCTTAATACTTTTGCCGGTCTGTTTCTCTACTTCATTCTTATACTCCTGGAATTTTCCAAAGGCTTCGGACTTATGTTTCATTAAGAAGACATAACCGTACCTTGAGAAGTCATCCGTAAAAGTAATGAAGTAAGAATGTCCGCTTCGGGCATGTGTAGACATTGGACCGCACACGTCACTGTGTACGAGTCCCAAGAGCTCGCTCGCTCTTACTCCATGTCCAGTAAACGGAGTCTTTGTCATCTTTCCTTTGAGACAGGATTGACAAGTGGCATACGACTGATATTCGAACGCATTCAAATACCCTTCTGTATGTAACTTCGTCAACCTTCTCTCATTGATGTGATCCAATCTACAATGCCATAAGAAAGTCTGATTTATTTCTGGAGACTTTCTTTTGTGTGTATTCTGGACATAAAAAATCTGTGGTTGGTTTAACACGTATATACCATTACTCAATGTACCTGACCCAATCAAAACTTGATTAAGGTGAATGTTCACAACATTACTTACAAACGCAAATTCATAACCTTCTTTAGAAACTAAAGATACAGAAATGATATTACAAGTTGCGTTGGGTACAAAAAAGCAATTACGCAAAACCAAAACATGTCCATCTGACATTCCCAGGTGATAGTCCCCCACGGCTTTAGCATCCATGCTAGCTCCGTTCGCAACTCTGAGGGTCATGTCACCTGCCTTCAAAACCCTACGGTTTCTCAACGCCTGCAAAGAATTACAGATATGAGATCCTGATCCGGTATCCAATACCCAGGAAGTAGAGTTTATTGAAAGACAGTTTTCAATAACATACACACCTGAAGCTGAAGCTGCAACCTGCTTCAATTCCTGTGTTCTGGCCTTCCAGGCCCTGCAATCATTCTTCCAGTGTCCTTTCTTATGACAATAGAAGCATTCTTCCTTATCCACAAGCTTCCCCGCTATCTTTGTTGCTTTACCTTTTCCCTTCGTATCCACTTTACTAACACCGCCCCTTGGTTTGGCGGGGGCCTTCTTCTTCTTTCCCTTGGCTTTCGCCTTGGACCTAGAAGAAGATGATCCTCCTACAAACAAAGTGGATGTATCCCTACTTTTCTGTAGGGTGCCCTCTGCGCTCCTCAGCATGTTGAGGAGCTCTGAAAGTTCAATCTCTTTTTCTTGTAAGTTGAAGTTCAGTATAAACTGGGCGTAAGTGGAAGGAAGGGACTGGAGAACTATATCCGTATATAGCTCACTCTCCAATGTGATCCCTAGGTCCGCGAGCTCCTCAATGTAGCCGATCATCTTTAGCACGTGCTCGGCTACTGATGATCCGACGGCCATTCTTGTCGAAAATAACTTTTTCGACGCTTCGTATCTTGCGATACGAGATTGCTCTCCATACAGTTCTTTTGTATGAAGCAATATGGATTCCATGTCCATATTCTCGTGCCTCCTCTGATGTTCGTTGTCCATCGAGGCAAGCAGGAGGCATTTGGCCTTCGCGCTATCAATCTCCCAAGTCTTGCGGATTTCCTTATCCGCGACGCTGGAAGTTGGACCAGGGACAGGGGGAGCTTTGGTGGTAAGAAGATACCCCAGCTTGTCGTAAGTGATTGCTATCTTGACATTCCTGAGCCAATCTTTGTAGTTTGGCCCTGTCAGTTTGTTTTTATCTAGGAGTAACTTAAGTCCAGTCATGTCGATTGGTCGCTGCAATTAGGAGAGAGAAGAAGAAACACTCAGCATGATGCTCTTGCAAGTTTAGAGTGGTTTTTAGTTTGTCTAAACAGGATGGCTCCCACTGTTTCTCGAATCCCTCCTCAAACCATAAAGGAAGAATTAGTCAGGATCAATCCCACCGTACAATACTTGCTTAACCGTTCAGCCAGGCCGGTGTCGGTACTTCGAGGGAGGTTTTCCAACGCTTTCGCGAAGTTCCTTAATTAAAGAACCTCTTTTCCCTGGGGGCGTAGCCCCGCTAACACCTTTCTAGGCACCTACTAGGTTTATAGCATTGATCGTTTAAGTGAGAAATTTCCCGAGGAGTAGCATATACTCACAGTAGGATCGGGATCCAAATATCATCGCGTGACGAAACTGAAGGAATCCTACCAGAATCATCACACTCCAAATGGTATGCAAATCTAGCAAGTTTCAGTACTTATGAAACTCCCGATGTGGATTTTTGCCCCATGCTCTTATGACCTTGGCGTGAGGTCAAAATGTCATAAGTCACATGTCAAGTTCGTCCCATCATTATCCAGGTTAATTTGAACCCACCCGTACATACCCTTGACGTAGGCCAAAATGGCAGTACGACTGTCTCAAACCAACGCATTCTATCTATGCAACAGATAAATATCCGGCAGCTACCAATCACTATGCCTTGGCGTGAGGTCAAAATACATAGCTTGAATACTACCGAATATTTAACTGAAATGATGGAGGGCTACGGATGGTTTTGGCAAAACCGTGAACGTAGTGAACTTGATTTGGTCGATGGAACGAGATAGCTTTTAAAAGGAGTGGCTCAAGCTCCGCATTTAAAAGTTGGTTTTGAAAAGAACCGAGTGGTTTTTCGAAAGTGTTCCAACGACTTTAACTTGGTTTATTATCTTGCATTAGTTCTTTTAATGCGTGATATTCTTGCATTAGTTCTTTTAATGCGTCCCATCATTTAATCCTACCATTGCAGAAAACAACCAAAATATGACGTACGCTTATGCCATTCGCATTCGCCACGGGGCCCCGTCATTACCCGTTAGGTTACTTAACTAACGACAGAGCGGGGGCTGGGCTAGCGCGTCTGTAAAATATAAGCAACGCCTAAATAATATCATATATAGATATACTGCAATGATAAACATTTCAGATCACAGATGAATACATTGGATATACTAGGAATCTGTAATTTATACGAGCCTGTAACAAAAGACAGATTACACGGTCGCGGTGAATAGCCAAATACCCCACCCAAGACCCCTACGGGTGCGGCAAACTACCCGCCAAGTACCCGAAGCGTAGTAACCTCCCTCATCTCCATGAGTAGGCCACTCGACACTTCGGCATACCCGGTAGTTTGTGCACCCCCTCCATGGGTCTATCCTAGGAGCAAAAACAGTAAAAAGAAATTATACAATGACGGCTACAACCCCGACCCGGTTGTGCGGCCATACAAATAATTATTACATCAATTTACAAATTTACATGAATTGAAAGAAAAGAAAACTCTCGTCTCACAACCCCCGGCTATTCACCCGCGACAATCCAACATATTCATATACACATTCCAGCAACATTACAGATCACAGATTTGTATAACTCCCACTAATCGACATATAGCGATTAGTAGACGTTCAATACAAATATCACATTACAGAAAACCCGTTAGCTCAAGTCTTTTAGAAGTTCGATCAAAAATACGGATTTTCGGGACCCCAAAATAAAATTTTCGTTCTGGAAAATCTGGGGTGAAAATATATATACCAAAAATCCCAAAATACCCCAGTGAGTAAACTGCAAAAAAGAAAACCCTTGACCGAGTCAACTCGGCCGCGGTTCCGCGGCGGGAGCGTGCTCCCGCCGCGGAAACGCGGCGCTTTGATCGAGTCAGGGGCCCAATTTTTTGCAGATTCTTTAAAAAAGCCTGAGTCGATTTTAGGTGTATCTCAAAAAAGTTTTCTAGCACTTTTAAAATCGACAGAAACTTGAAAATCTTGGGGTTCATTTTCGGGACTTTTTCTTTGATCGATCTTCTAGTTACTTGCTAACATGTTAGATAGAGTTTAACTAGGCTCTGATACCACTGTAAGTCCATGCTACCTCTCCCGGTACTTTCGGGAATGCGGAATTTGGTAAAAAACGATTTTTACGGAGGTGGTAACATGGACCTAAAACCCGGATCTTGGTTAAACATCTATCTAACAACCTAACTATGAGTTTCTAGCTACTCGGTTAGGGGGTTATACCTTGCTTGTCTTGAACTCCTTCGTCTTCAAGCTCCGATGGTGGTCCGGACCGGCTTCTTCTCGTCGTCTCCGTACGCCGAAGATAGATCCATCTGAAAGCTCCAACCTTTAGCTCCTTCTTCGATCTTTGAAGAAACTAGTTCACTTGGTTTGCTAAACCTAGTGAACTAGGATGAGTAGAGAAGAATTAGAATGGGATTTTATCTATGGTTCTTGATTCTCAACTCATGAGACAAGAGAACCATAGATTAAAGAGAGGGAGCAAGATCAAAAGGGTGAGAGCAAAAGGAGAGCTCAAGAACAAGAGAGAGAATGAGCAAGAAAGAATGAGGCTCACTTTTTTCTTTCACCCTCTCATAATCCAAAGTGATCATAACTCATCATATCAAAAAAAGTCTTATGTGATGGTTGAAGCAACCATAACCATATCATTTCATGCACTCATTTTACACAAATGAGCAAGTAAACAAAAGTCTTTGCCATGAAATGATGGCTATGGTTATCATGATGGTCAACTAGTCAAGCCTAGTCAACCGGTCAACAAAGTCAACAAGTCAACAAAAGTCAACAAGTCAACAAAGTCAACAAAAGTCAACAACCATGTCACCATAATACTTAATCAATATAATAGTTAATCACATATCATATTCTCATTAGGGTTGAGCAAAAAGTCAAATAGTCAACGGTCAACTGTCAACAACCCTAATGAGAATCCGCTGCCTCTGCCTCCCTGTCAACTGTGCATACACACCCGCATCCGTGTTCCGAGGAACACGAATGCAAACTGGATAAATCCAATCCCAAAAGGTACACTAGGATCTGGCTTAAACCAAAACACGCTAGTGTAAACTGTCCGGACACTGTACGTGCACAAGTGCACGGATGTGACCGAACCCTGTCGCAAAACCATGCGACCTGTCGCAATACCATGCGACCTCTACTCTTTTGCCTAAAGGCGAAAAGCTTTCTGTGTGGGATTCTAAAGACTCGACACTACGCTGGCAGTGGGTTTAACCACAGTCCGCAAGCGGCACTAGCTGTGCGTAACGGTCCCCAGGTAGTGCCGACAAGAAGACCGACGAGGCGAAACCCATCTGAACTCCTACTGAGCCTGAGTGTGACATTCTCCGTACAGTCCGGTCTGTTCGTCTGATACATCGCATGGCGGGCCTAGGGGGCGGTAAACGTCAGTCCCCCAATAGCGGTACAAGTCGTGCCGGAGCGAAGCCCAAAACACTCTGAGATAACACTGGAAACCTACCAGTATGTCTCGTTTGCCCTGGCCAGGGACTACTCGTGTAATGGCTCTCCTAGACACAGCGCGATGTCAACCCCCAATACCGGGAGAGACGAATCCTGTCTAACCGTCACTGCCTCCAAGTGCTTCGGGACTGCACCCAACCACTACCTGTTTGCACGACTCCTTTGAGCCGTGGTAGGGTAGTGATCAAAGTACAGTGGGAACACACTCGAGGCGAAGTGACAGTGTCAAGTCAGCGGACTAAGCTGTACTCATGTCACCTGGGAACTGATAACTGACGATAGGTATAATACCAACTAGTCAGTTCCCGACGAGTCCTGTCCAGTGTACCCGTAACCTAACGAGCACCCGCATACTATCTCAAGTACGACATACTGACGGCTGTGGGACAGACCGTCTCCCACACTGGGATGAGAAGCGCATGCGCTGGTCTACTCCGGAGTATCGATGCCCTGTCTCGATAGTCCTGCGACCAGGGACCTGCATAAGGATGTGCTTATAGATTACGCAGCCCCACTGGTGTGACGGCCATCACATCACTGGTAATCAAGCAAAGATCCTAAGGGCTCTACTAATGTGTATAGGCGATATACAAAAATAAACACATGTACACATTGAAGTAGAAACAAACCAAGTAGCATACTACTATTTTGAGCAAGATTGTATATACAAGGTGAATATCCCAAGCTTCCATTAAGTAATATACAAACCAGTATGATACAGTAATGGCCTCTAGGGCATATACACTAACACGTCGCAATCACGTAGCGTACGCGGATACTCGCCGGGTAAACTTAATAGACAGCCATGCCCCATAACCCCGACCAAGTGACTGTAGGAGAACCCCGTAGCCAAAAGCATCCGTTTGGGTGCTCGCGGCAGCGGAGTTCCGCCTTAGTGCACTTCGTCGACGGCATCCGGGGGTGCGGCCGTCTACTAAAGTTTGCGACGAGCATTCAATCAGTTTATCGGGAATCTTGTTGAATTGCCCGACTAGATATTGAAAAGTGTTTTCGATAATGAGACTAAAATGCGGGGTTTATAATTGTTAGGCATGTGATGTCTAAGGAATTCATTTGTTTAGGCATGCGATGTCTAAGGAGGTTGCGGATTCCAACTGTTGTAGTTTTACACTTTCTTTTCTGCGACCGTAAGTGTAATATGTGATATCGCCAGTTTCGTTGCTATATGTCAACGACAATTGGGATGTGCATATTTACTTACGTTGATGACATGTGATGTTATGTGTTGCTGGATATGTTATATTGGATCGTCGCGTTTTGAATAGCCGGGTTTTTTTTATGTGAGATGAGAGTTTTTCTTTTTCATTCATGTAAAATAAATTATATGTAATATTCTTTTATTGGGGCACTTCCAGGTTGCGGAAGATGTCACCATTTATATATTATTTACTTTTCCGCACTAGGATAGACCCAAGGAGGAGAGCACAAGTAACCGGGTTCTGGAGTCCAGTGGGAGACCAACTCGAGGAGTCGAGTCCGGTTCTCCTAACTCTAGAATTGGTAGGGTTGCTTGCCGCTCTCGTAGGGGTCTAGGGGTGTGGGTTTGGCTATTCATCGCGACCGTGGAATCCGTGTTTTATACAGGCTCGTATTGAAAACACGGACGTCCTAGTATATCCAATGTTTCATATGTTTCTTTTGCTGCGATATCTATGATGTGATCATTTGATATGTTGTGATAGATACTGTATATAGTATATATGATATATTATATAGACGTTACTTATGTTTTACACCCGCGCTAGCCCTGCCCCGCTCTGCCGTTAGTTACCTAACCTAACGGTGCACGAGGGGCATCGAGGCGAATGCGGATGGCATAAGTGTACGTCGTATTTATCTGTGATGTTTAGGTGATTTAAATGATGGGACTTCATTAATATGATTAATGAAATAAAAGAAACCTAAAAGATGTTGTAGAATCGAATTTTCAAAAACAGGTAGCTACAGTTCTTGCTTTATATCGCGGTGTTCCTTGTAGAACATCCTGCACCTTATTCGATAAGGAAAGGACCGAGATCCCTCCACCGGGAATGACTCCTTTAGCAATAACTGGCAGATGATACAACCCTCGGTTTGTATTTTGATTGCTCCTATAGTTCTTCTTTGCACAGCAGTATATATGATATATCCTGCACCTCATTCGACAAGGAAAGGGCCGACGATCCCTTCACCGGGAGTGACCCCTTTAGCAAAACTAGAAAAGCCTCAAAAACACTCCATTTAAAAATTATTTGATTCTACAACGATATCAAGTTCATTACGCAATAGGTTTTCAGAAAAACCTATCGTAGCCCTCCGTCATTTCAGATAAGTAGTAGTTAGTATTCGTGCTGCGTTTGTTGGCCTTTGTCAAGGCGTAGTGTGCGGTAGCTGACTGGTGCTTATCTGCTTATGCATATGATGCAGATTGGGTTAGGATAGTCGTGCGACCTTGTTGGCCTTTGTCAACGGTCGTGCGGGTGGGTTTAATTCAATCAGGAAATGACGGGTTGAACTTGACTAGCATCCTATGGTTTGTTGGCCTTTGTCAAGGTCATAGGAGGTTAGGGGCAAAATATTATCGGGAATTTCAAGTGTTGAAATTTGCAATGAGATTGCATACCTTCTATGAGATAGTTGGATCCCGATACCCACTGCGAGTAATTGTTACTCCTGGGAGAGTTTTACACATTACAATTAGCCGATCAAGTAGGTGTCTAGAAAGGTGTCAATGGGGTTACGCCTCTGGGAAAACGATGTTTACTTTAATTAGGTCCGTGCGAAAGCACGGGGAACCTCCCTCAAAGTACCGACACTGGCCTGGCTGAAAAATTGGCGAACTTGTAGCGTGTAATTAATCCCGGCTAGTCTTTCCTTTTAGGGTTTGAAGGAAGATTTGATAAAAACTGTGGGAGCCATCCTGATTAGATAAAATAATAACCAATCTGATCTTGCAAGAGCACACGCAGAGTGTTTTCTTCTCTCTCTCTCTAGGTAGCGATCATGTCATGCCTTAATCAAGATAATAATACGGATACATTGACCGAACCCACTTATTATACTGAGCTGGGGAACGTTGGTCCCGCTCCAACTTATAATTGTTATAAGACAGAGCAGGAAATTGGGGATTACCAGAATTCCCGTGCCATCCAAACGAAGAAAGTGCATACTGATGCATCATCTTCGGGTGTATTCATTACCGAGAACTGTTTCTCAGTGCCCTTTACGTCCTGGGTTTATGATACCGGATCAGGATCCCACATATGTTATATATTACTTGGGCTACAGAAAGGTAGAGAACTGAGAATGGGTGATAAGTTTCATGAGGCAGAGAACGGTGCAAGTGTTGCAGCCAAGTCTGTTGGTCACTGTCACCCTGTATTACCAGAATACATTGATCCTGAACAAATGTTATTAGATACCGAACCTGATATAGAAAATCATATCAGTCTCTTTATTAGTAAAGAAAGGATATAATTTTGTATTGTTGGATAATGTTTTGAATAGTTCCTATATCAAGAGTTGATCGGTTCAGGCACGTTATCTAAAAGCATTAATGTTCTAAATCAAACTACAGTTCTTAGTATACAGAATACACACAAGAGGAAGAGTTCAGAAATGAACGAATCCTTCTTGAGGCATTGTAGACTAGGTCATATCAATGCGACCCGACTGGCTGAAGTTACATTTAGATGCATATTTAAATTAGTTTGAATTTACATCTTGTGAAACTTGCCAGTCATGTCATAGAGATAAGATGACCATTGCTCTGTTTATTGGTAACAGAGAAAGAGTTAATGAACTCTTGGGATTGATACATGCTGATGTATGAAGGTCCCCTGTCTACACATGCCAAGACCGGTTCTCAGTACTTTATTACATTCTCTGATGATCTCTCAAGATTCAGACATATGTTCCTGTTGAAACACAAGTCCGAAATTTTTGAGATATTCACAGAATATAAGTTAGAAGTAGAGAACCAAAATACGGATATAAGTATTATGTCCTTTGATGTGATCAGGGAGGACAATACTTGAGCACGGAAATCCTGGACTATTCTAAAGGAGAATGAGATTCTCTCTCCATGTACACCATAGCACGATGGTATATCGGGGCGGAGCAATAACACTCTATGTGATATGGTGTGCTCTATGATGAGTACTACTGAGTTTCCTATTTCCTTTTGGGAGTTATGCACTTGAGAAGTTGCATACCTATTGAATAGGGTTCAAATCAAATCGGTTGCCTACCACTTCATATGTGATATAGAAAGGGAAGAGCCCATATCTTAAGTTTGTTAAGATTTGGGGTTGTCCGGACTATGTCTAAAAGCAAAATCCGGACAAGCTTGAGGCAAGGTCTGTTATGTAGAACTGGAAAGGTTCCAGCTATACAAACTGCAACTGATGATTTGGTAGAACCAAAGGATTCAATAGCAACCAACGAACCTCAGACTCTCCGCAGATCTAGTAGGGTTCCTCACCCACCTGAGAGATACTCCGGTTTCTCTATGACAGTGGGAGCGAGGATTGCATCATGAGATGATGACCCAACTAGTTTCGAGCTGGCCATCAGGAATGGGACTCTGTAAGAATGGCTGGATGTTAATCGATCTGAGATGGAATCCTTTTACACCAACAAAGTATGGACTTTGGTTGCTTTATCTGAAGGGTTAAATCCCCATCAGGAGCAAGTATATCTTGAGAAGATTACATGGTGTACATGGAAAAGTTGAGACTTTCAAAGCTAGACTTGTTAAAGGTTTGCATCATTGACCAGTTATGGATTGTGATGAAACCTTTTCTAAGTACCTATGCTTAAGTCCATCCAGATCCTACTTGCCACGGCTACATACCATGGCTACGATATCTGGCGGTTGGGTGTCATGACTGCTTTTCTAAATAAAGATTTAGAAGAGAGAGTCTATAAGTACACAGTCAGAGGGCTTCGTAGACAGTGGGAGCAGCGGAAACGTGTGCAAGATGTTTTATGTGATAAAGCAGGCATCGTGGAGTTGGAACATCTGTTTTGATGTGGTAGTCAAAGAGTTTGACATCATCAAAATGGTAGATGAACCAAGTATATACAAAAAGGTAGTAGGGAGTATGGTGGTGATCCTCGTAGAGTACGTGGATGACATACTCTTGATAGGGAAGAAGTTTCCTATGCTACGCTCGGTCAATCTCCGCTTATCACAAGGATTCTCCATATAGGATCAAAGTGATACCTCCTAAATCCTTAGTTTGGATCGATGAGATAGATCTAAGTGGACCTTAGGATACTCACTAGCTGTAGTTAGAAGGTATCAATTGATCCTGGGGAGAATCACAGGAAAGGTTCCAGAGTGATAAGGATGACTGAACGTTAGTCACAGGCATTGTCTTTACCCTCAGTAAAGGGACGGTATGTTGGAAGAGTTCCAAGCTAGATATCGTGGCATACTAGACGATAAAGGCTGGATACATTGCTACCAAAGATGCTACCAAAGAGGAAGTCTCGGTATATATTTGTTCATGAGATGAACTTTTGTCACGACCCGAAAGTACGGAACGTGACCGGCACTTAGATTACGAGACGTCTAAAGGCGTAACGTAACCTAAGTCAGCCAAAGCCCAGAAAAATCTAAACCAAAATCAAAAGGGAGTGAAGGAAAACCTTTCATAAAAACCACTTGAAATCAATTGAGATGCAATGAACCCCTTTTTAAAAACATCAAAAATTTCCGAAAATTTCGGCAGAGTCTCCTTTGTAAATTCTATCCCCCAAAATGGGTACAACAAGATATATAACATGTAATCACAAAATGGCATCCCCAAGCGGGAGCTAGCTCTTCGCCCAAGGCGGATCACAACCACACGCAATATATATATGTAATCTCAAGAAAAAGAGCATAAAGACTGCGAAATGTAAGAAAACACAACGTCGGCTCAAGTGAGCTCGACCCAAAAGAAACCACATATACACAAATCTCTCAGTCTCATCACTAGGTCGAATATACATATAAGAAGTGGTAGATGGAGAATACTAGATACAAAAATAGTACAAAAAGAGATAATAGGGCTCTCGCAACCCACCTACGAGCAATGTCGCGAGTCTGAGCAAAAAAATCACTGATAAGGTAAGCCGCTGCTACTAGGCTGATAAGTCCGACCTGCAAGACACTGTGGTACAACGGGGGTGAGTTGCCAGCTCGTGAGTAGAGTATAACATCTAGTAAGGCTATCGTAAGAATGCACGCAAATGCGTCACAGCATGTATGCCCAGATGTGATATAATACCTCTAGTATGCATGCACATGTATGCAATGTCAATACTAAATCTTTAAGTGTTTTAAATGCTATGAGTTCTGCATTCTTAACTTTAGAAAAAGAATATCTGTATAATAGCAAAATACCATCATGAAATCATCTGAAACCCGTGTCAAGCATCGACACCAAATATGAAAACACATCTGTCTCAATGTCTCACTGTATCAATGTCTCAATACATCGGGCTCCGTCAGTCCGGATCGGCCCATATCATCAAATCTCACGACAACGGTTGGTATCCTCAGGATATCCGCCGCGCCAGACATCACCGGTAGGTAGTCTTCCCCAGCCAGGCTCATCGTCTACAACTCGATCTTCTTGCCCCGGGGTACCATACCGGGCCCACCATGTACCCGAGACGGTTCATCCACTCCTCGAATCGGGTCTTTAAATCCAACAGAAAACATGAAAACTCATGGTGGAAGACACATACATCACGAGAAAACTGCAACTTTGTTTTTTTTTAAAAAATGATAACTATAAGCTTTTGTTAAATTCTTGCGGTTTTCCCCAAAAATCCAGAAATCGCAGCAATACTGAAATCCTCAAGAAAATCATAATACCCAACGTGTTGTATGTGATAAATGTCTATGATATCAAGGTATGCGATGTGATTTGTGGCTAGAAATCTATGTAAGTATGATGATGATGCAAGGTATATATATGCTATACGATTTCATATATCATGTATGATGCAAGTGGTGACACTAAGCTAAACAGGTTCTATGGTGCTCGTGGCATGGCAATTACCAAAGGCGTGTGTGTCACATGAATAGTGCGCATGCAACAGGAGCCAATGGTAATGGTGTTCGTGTCCTACGAAGTGATATCGCACATGTGTACATGAATATCCATGCAATCTAACAGACGATTAGTTATAAGGGTATGCAATGTGAATGAGGGGGGTTAGCTAACTAACAATGCAAATCTTGCAATAAATAAAGTAATCCTAACTACGGGGTGCCTCGCGCCATCCAGACGATTCCCCCATAGATGAATACATCTACTCACCTGAGTGCCTTGCTAATCCGATCCAACCACCGTCTTGCCTTTGCGCGCCGCGTCCGATATTTCCGCGACCGATCCTAGAATTGCATAACACAAAATATAAGATTACAGATTCCTGAAATGACACAACTCACATTATGAAAAGATCGACACTCTCGAATTAATCACAACGTACACTCGGTGCGCGGAAAACGCACGAAAATCGCTAAAACATTAACTAAAATCGCCGTTTCGGTGCAATCGTCAAAACTAAAACCCGACTAGACAAAACTCCGCATTCACACACCCTAATAGTCGTATGAGATGCTAATTATATCGCTAATATAACGCAATTAGATCACTTCCTAAAATTCATAAAAATCTAGTTAGCGTTAGCATACCGATTTCAAAGCAAACATCGCGAATTTACGATATCGCGATCGCAACATCGCACAAATATTCGATCTAACCCACTAGATAGCCACAACACTAACTTAAACCCACTTATCCAACATCAAACCCTAATTAGGGTATCAACACCTCTCTTGAATTTTCAAAAACCAACCATTACAATGAAATTAACACTTTAAAATACTAATCGGATTTATATACCTCCGAAGTTATGATCCTCTTGCAATTAGCCTCTAAAGATGCCTCTTTTCTCCTTGTCTTAGACCAATTTGGGCTTGAGAAGGAATGGAATAGGGTTTAGGTTTGAATTAGTGAAGAAAAGTGTGAATTTTTGTGGATTTCGGAGGATTTTTTGCAAGAATTTTGAGCTAAACAAAATGGGGGAAATGGGGGCTGTTTGCTACAGCAAATTTCAACCAGCAAGATGAAGGAAGATATGTGAGGGAATGGTGTGGAATTTTCTACACAAAAGTCCTTCACAAGATCAATTAATGAATGTTACATCAACTTTTTACAAAAAAAACCCATTTTAATGCATTTTTTACACCATAAAACCACAATTCTTGGAAAGTTCTGGTAAAATTTTTGTTACTACTATATTTTAGTTTATAATGGTTCCTAAGTGTGTAATTTATCTAATTAAATTTGTATTTATCACTAATTTAATATATTTTTAAAAGCTTAAAATAATATTAAAAATAATTAATTAAGGATTTTTTTTAATTAACTAGAAAATTTTAAGTAACATTTTAGTGACCAATTTATAGTAATATAGTATCTAAATTTTGTATAATTAGGCTTATAATGAAAAATACCTATTTTGACTTTTTACGGAAAAGACTGCAAATTTAGCCGATTACCGAAAAACTGCCTAAACGATTTTCGAAGCGTTACAATCTTCCCCGCTTAAAAAATTCGGTCCCCGAATTTAGAATTTAACTACGCGTACCTTCAAAAAGATGGGGATATCTCTTCCTCATCTCGACCTCGGTCTCCCAGGTGACCTCCTCGCTGTTCGGGCCACGCCAAAGGACCTTGACGGACGGTATAACCTTCGACCTCAATTTCTTCACCTGCCGATCCAAAATGACCACCGGCTGCTCGGTGAATGAAAGATCACGCTCTAGCTGGATTGTCTGGTGCTGAATCGCATGGGAAGGATCATGAAGGTACTTGCGGAGCATCGAAACATGGAACACGGGGTGAACATCGGGGAAGCTGGGCGGAAGAGCTAACCGATAAACGACTGGACCATTACGCTCTAGGATCTCGAAGGGACCAACATATCTAGGACTCAGCTTCCCTTTCCGCCCAAATCTCATCACACCCTTCATCGGAGAGACCTTCAGGAAAACATGATCACCAACAGCGAACTCGAGTCGGCGACGGCGCCTGTCAGCATATGATTTCTGCCTACTCAGTGCCGCTCTTGTAAGTGCACGGCGGCGCCCCGGCCGTCAAACCGACGGCCAAATGCGGAAGCGGTGATAAACTTTAATTTTGCGAACTTAGCAAACCGGCACCACCGCGCACTAAACCCCGGATCGGGCCATTAAACTTGTCCTAGCTAACTAACAAGATAGGGAAGAGATATACCGAGTGATCCGAGTCCTCCGGTCTTCTCGTTGTTGTCCCGATCTCACGCGGAAAGTCCGGTCTCCATCTCCTCGCCGGAAGGGCACCACGTCGCCTGTTTCTTTTACGGGCTCCCACCTCAATACCGAAGCAACTCGGGCATTAAGCTGGCAAGTCGACATGCCCAAGATTTGTTGTAGAATGTAGTGTAGAATTTGTCTCTAGGGTTTTGGTTGCCATGGAGGATGGAGGAATGAGGTTGTGAAATGAACTTCAAAGTGGAGCTAGAATTTGTGTAGCATGAAAATGAGATGAACAAATTTTCCCTTATCCAAATGAAATAATCCTCACTCCAAATGAAAAACCTCTCTCCCCAAAATAGTGGCCGGCCTCATCTTAAGAGAATGGTGGAGGAAAGAATGTGTAGCATGAAGGGAGGTGATGGTAGGAGAAGAGAAAGGGTGACCATATCCAAACATCATCATTACAAATTCACATCAAACCCATATCCTTTCAAATATCATTAATGCAAAAACCCATCATGAAAAAGCAAAGATGCTTATCCTATCATATTGAATACAAGTGCAAGAAACTCCTCCACAATGTGTTATCTGCAAACTTGCAAATAACACCCTCCATCGGAAAAGTCCGGCCGGGAAAGAACAAAGGAAAACCGGCCGGAACGGAATGCAAACTGGCAACTCCAGAAAACTGGTCCCGTAATAAATTACAGGAAAACCCCGCTACTGCATATACATGCCCGCATTTGTATTCCGACCGGATACAAATGCAATGAGACAAATCTACACTGTACTATACTAGGATCCGGCTTAAACCAAAGCCGGCTAGTAATATCCGTCCGATCCTGATCCGTGCAATACCGCACGTATCTGATCGAACCCTGCCATATATCCATACGGCCTTTAGTACAAAACCGTCCGATCCTGATCCGTGCAATACCGCACGTATCTGATCGGACCCTGCCATATCTCCATACGGCCTCTACAGCGTTTCGCCCGAAAGCTGAGTAACTGAATGTGCGGTGGACTCTAAAGACTCGTCAATACTATGGCTGTGGATTTAACCACTAGCACGTCAGAGGTATAAGCCAATACGTAACGGGCCACCAGCTATTGACCAAAAGGGACGTCGATGAGCGAACTCATCCTGACACCCTACTGAGCCTGTCAGTGACAATATCCGTACAGTCCGGTCCGTTCGTCTATGAGCATCGCATGGTGGGCCTAGGGGGTTGGTAAAAGTCAGACCCCCAAAAGCGGTACAAGTCGTGTCGGAGTGTAGCCCAGAACACCCTGAGATACTACTGGAATACCTACCAGTAAATCTCCTGCCTTGGCCAAGGACTTTGTGTAATGGCTCTCCTAGACACATCGCGACCTCACCCCCAATACCGGGAGAGACGAACCCCCGAACATCCGCTCACTGCCTCCATGTGGCTCGGGACTGTACCCAACTAAAACCTGTTTGCACGACTCCTTTGAGCCGTGGTAGGGTAGTAATCAAAGTACAGTGGGAACTCACACGAGACAAATGACGATCCCCAGGTCGATGAACTAACCTGTACACATGTCACCAGGGAATTGCTATCTGACGTCAGGTATAAGACCAACTAGCATGTTCCCGGCGAGTCCTGTCCGGTGTACTCATAACCCAATGAGCACCTGTATACATCTTAGGTGAACCAACTGACACCAGTGGCCTGTGAGACCGGCCACCGCCCCTCGTCGGGGTCTCGACTGTATACACTAGTCTACTCTGGAGTATCGATGCCCTGTCTCGAAACTCCCACGACTAGGGACCATTTAAGGATGTGCTTATAGACTACCAGCTCCCACTTATATGATCGCACTCATACTGCTGGTGGTCAAGCAAGAATCCTAGGGGCTCTATCAACGTGTAATAGCGACCTGTAAGGTCACCTGAAGCAGTACATGATGATAAAGGTAAACCAGATAGCATACTATCATCTCGAGTAAGACTGTCGTACCGGGATAGGTCCTCCCTCAATCATTGCAATCACGTGTCTGTGATCCAATAATTGACTCTGAGGGCACTATCTCCAACAATCTCCCACTTGCACTTAAGGCTAATTATTGCGATGTCGCATACTCACAGCCCGTGTGATACCGAACACCCAACTCCTCTACTAGTCAGTCTCACAAAGCTCGTTTGCGAGACTATTGTGTTCGAGGAATAGCCTCAGCGAGTGGATCCGCTCTGATGTTTCTTTCTATGTCTCTCCAAATCTCAAGTTCGCGGAGAATGCCATCTCCCGAAATGAGCAATACCTGTCTTAGAATGTCTGGATGTCTGATGGGACCTAGCTCATAAATGAACTCCAAATCCAAACTTCTTAGACTGTATCGTCAACTGAACTTAATCAGTATCCTGCGCCATGCCTCCCTCAGTATCTGCCTGGATCACCTGTCCAGAATACTGCCCCTCGTCAGAAGGAAAAATTATAACTCTGACAACCTCCTTGTCGTCCATGTCACCTTGGAAGCCTAGAATGATAACTGTCTCCCAAATGAGGCTGTCGTTATCATATCCCTAGAACATCCACTTATGTTCTAAAACTGCTTCCGACTGTTTCTCCAGGATTGGATCAATGTCAACTTATTGCATCTAGTGCAAGAACAACATCTGGTGTGGTACTTGACATCTCATGATTGACTCAATTGCCTAAGCAAGTGATCTGCCAATCATGCACATACCTCTCTACTTTAGTCTATAAGACACCTTTAGAGAGGGTGACTCTATCACCTGCAGGTACACTACCGTGCCAGGAGTCGTCCATTCTAAATACTCTTAGAATGCTGTCAAAGTACCCTGATTGGGAAACCACCCAAATCTAGATCTAAAACCATAGATCTAGTAACCAGTATGTCTGATATAATGTCCAAGTCCCTTGTGGAGAAACCACTGTGTGACGACCAAAGTATAACCGATCGTAGTATAGGAATGTCACTTCCTACTTTGTGTATGTCATCCAAAACCCGGATATCACACCCTACTACCTTCTCAACAGATCCATCCCCTATTCTGATGACGTCAAACTTATGACTGTCACATCAGAAATAGATGATCTATCTCCGCTATATCTGCTTTAGTCTATAAATAGATATAAGCCTGATGTCCACCAATGCTTCCGCTGCTCCCACTGACTACGACAACCCTCTGGCAGAGTCATATAGACGTGCACTTCTAAAGCTAGTTTAGAACGACGCTATACTCATCCTCCCACCGGGTCTCGCAGCCTGGAACAACAGCAATGGCAAGTGTGGGTAAACAAGAACTTCCCTGTCACCGTCCTTGAGGCTACCGGAGTACCTCTCGGGTGCCTGAAGTTACCCACCGTATCTGCGGAGTGGCCAATGGAATGTCAAATCAGATTGAATCTTTAGGTTCCTTATCAAATCTTCAGTAATCGTTTGCGGTTCTGGAATCACTTCCAGTTCTACCATACTTCCACTACTGTTTTTGAAAAAATCCATTTTTTATTAAAACTGTGGCGAGTCTAGAACAATATTACTATTGATCTCCCAGATGGTAGAAAATCAACCCTCGTCATAGCCTGGGTCAACCCACAAACAGCCATTACAGAAACGTGCCTTGAGTTATCCAGAGTCTGGTTTTAATCATAAGCCGGACAACTCCCCGTACCTTAACAATGTTAAGATATGAACTGTACTATATCCAATATAGAACCAGAGGCACTGATTTAATTGAACCAGATCAAATCATGCAGCTATCTCCAGTGCATGTCAACTAAATGGAAGGAGGCCGATCAGCGTTACTCAACTTAGGAATGCTTCCAATTATGAGTAACCTGAAAGAGAAGCAATTTCTCTTTATCATTACTATCAACTGAAAACCATACACAAGTATCTACATCTTCGATCACTTCGAAGAATCCCGATACTTGCTACACTTGGTTCTCTACTCTATTCAAATACCTATAACTCCTCAAAACTTAGACCCTGTGTTTCTACGAAACACATGTCTAAGAACTAGAGAAGTTAAAAGTAAACAGAATATAGTATGAGGACCAAGCCCTCTGTCCTAATGGACACTGGACAACATACAATACTCTGTATAAGTCTGCTGAGTCTAACAACTCTTTCACTGTGTGTCGTAGGTTGAAAACTGTACTTATGGTTAAGAAGAATTACACCGCTGTTTAATGCTCCTTACCTAACCATCCACTGATATAGGTAAATGTCATCGACATAATATCAAAAGGTATATCTCACTCTATGAAAATAGACGTACAGATATATCAATTTGAAATTGGTGCATAAAAGCGGATATTCAAAACCAAATATTTGCCGACCGGCAAACAGCCCAGGTGATTTCCTCAAATATCACTGATTACAACGAATCCCGGTATAATGAGGAGGATCACCTAATCCCCAATAACTTACTTTCACTCATCATCTGTAAAACCATACAGATGTGAGAATCAAACTTAGTAAATACATACCCTGGAGCAAGTGTCCAATCGGGAAATCAGTTTTCTTTTAACAGTACACAGTGAAACCGAAACATTGAAATGTTTCGATGGGGTATCCTGGTATTCCTAGTAATGCCTCTTCCATTATCTAGATTCACAACTATAACCGTATAATTCTTTGCCACCTCTCCAAATCCCTTTATATGTCTTTAGTCATTACCTTCTGCACACCCCTTTAGGCCAATTGGTTTTCTTCCTTTCCTACCGTTCGGCACCAGCCTATGGTTTGGAAGAAGACTATCCAATAAGCATAATGGGTGTACTGTCCTAGTCCTAGGAGCACTCGCAATGCGAGAGAAGGTGAAGATAAGAGACAACCGAATAAACCTTATTCCTATTTCTCCTGAACCAGAATCCATCCCCGAACTGGAACAAGTTCCTTTCGAGTTCGTATATAACCATACGATGGAGTATCCAAATAAACTGTGGATCTTCGTAGTGATACGGAGTGTCCTGGAGAAATACAAAGGTGATTTAGGATTGACGAAGAAATACTTGGTTTGGTCGTGAATATCAGTCGCAATTTACTTTGCCCTCTTACTAATCCCTTGCTTTGTCTTAATCTTAATACCTTCTGCACACCGTTTAGGCTAATTGGTTTTCTTCATTCCCTACCGGTCGGCACCAGCCTAAGGTTTGGAAGAAGACTATCCAATTTGCATAATAGGTGTACTATCTCCTAAACCAAGGAGTACTCACAACTTGAGAGAAGGTAAAAGGGAAAAGACAACTGAATAATCCTATCCGTTTTCTCCAGAACCGGAAACCATCCTCGAATTCCTTCGAGTTCGTATATAACCATACGATGGTTTTGTCTAATGGAAGTGGACGTTTGTAGTAATACGGGGTGTCCTGGAAAAAAGGGTAAAAGTAGGAGTGGCAATGAGGTCTGCAACTCTGACAATCCAAAAGCCAGTGTTTTAAGAAGGTTCGGTGAACTTGGTCACTGAGTCATAGTCTTGGGTCGGGTCAATGGTCGCTGCCAGAGAGAGAGAAAAGAAACACTCAGCGTGCACTCTAACCAAGATCAGAATGGTTACCAATTTATCTAATCTGGAAACCTCCCATTGTACCTCAAATTCTCCTCCAAACCTGAAAGAAGAATTAGTCGGGGTCACCCGAGGAGTAAACCAACTCATCAGTGGGAATCGGGATCCAACTCTCATCGCATGATAACGTGACGTAATCCGCTTACGTCATCACACTCCAGAAGGTATGCGCATGCCTGACAAGTTTCAGTTCTTTTGAAACTCCCGATGAGATTTTTACCCCTAGGACCCAAGTGACCTTGACGAATAATCAACAAATCAAAAGGTCCTAGTCAAGTTCAACCCGTCATTATCTTGATTGCGTTAAACCCACCCGCACGACCCTTGACGAATAATCAATAAAGTCGTACGACTGTCCTAACCAATCCACATATCCATACGACAGAAAGCATTACAGAGCTACCGCACACTACGCCTCGGCGAATAGCAACGACAAACGTAGCGCGAATACTAAGCAATACTAATCTGAAATGACGAAGGGCTACGGCTGGTTTTTGGCGAAAAACCTTTAACGTAATGAACTTGATATCGTTGAAGGAACCGGATAACTTTTTATAAAAATATAGTGACGAAAACCTTTGCTAAAGAGGTCACTTCCGGTGAAGGGATCTCGGCTCTTTCCCCGTAGAATGAGGTGCAGGATATTCCAACTGAATACCACGATGCAAAGCAAAAGTAATCGGCTATAGTGAAGTTAATGCCCTGACGCAAACTTCTGTCCAAGGGGTCACTCCCGGTGAAGGGATCTCGGCCCTTGCCTCGTCGACTGAGGTGCTGGATATTCATAACCGAATATCACTATGCAAAACAAAAGAGAACGTCCTTGCAATAACAGCTTTTTGAAAAGTGTTCCAATAACATCAGATTAGGTTTGTTTATCTTGCATTGATCCGAATCAATGCAGTCCCATCAATTAATCACACCACAAAGAACGAAAATATACTGACGTACGTATATGCCATCCGCATTCGCCACTGGGTCCCGTCATCACCCGTTAGGTTAGCTAACTAATGGCAGAGCGGGGACTGGACTAGCGCGGATGAAAAACATATACAACATCTACTAATATATATACCAATATATTATATTTCGCTCAAGGCGTGAATAAAATGCAACATCACAGAAATGTACAGCATCACAGAACAATACAGATATCTGGGATCCCCGGGTTTCACAGAGCCACTACTGAAACCCGACATTCCCCTGGTCGTGTGGATAGCCTGTGCAATGAAATCCTAGACCCCTACGGGCGCGGCAAGTTACCCGTCAAAACCTGAAGCGAGGCAGCCCCCTTCAGCACCGTGAATGGACCACCCAGCACTTCACGGAATCCGGTAACTTGGGCACCCCTCCTGGGTCAACCTGTACCCCCTACGAGTGCGGCGAATAGCCCGCCAATTCTAGAGCGAAGTCCCCTCCGTCCCAATGCCATGAGATGCGGGCTTATTGCCCTCCAGAACCCGGCTATCCGTGCACCCCTACGCGGGGCAATCCTAGTACAGAAAGTAAAATATACATACAACGGGTACATCGACCGCAACCTGGCCGTGCCCCAAAAGAATAATACAAACAGGCAGTGACGGCAGTACACATGTCGGACGCTCGCCCCGCAATATCAAATGTACATAATACAACAAAACTGTACTAGCATTGCATCCAGGCTATCCCCCACGACCAATCCGCAACATCACAGCAATACACACAACATCAACGTGAAAGTCACGTTCGCAAATCCGTCTAACCGGGCTATAGCAGTTAGACAGGATTTACCGATCAAGTGACATTCACGGTCGCAGATATAATGTAAATACTGTGAAATAATGTGTTTAAAATATCCGATCGATCAAAAATTAACAAGTGGGCCCCCAAGCAATACTGTAGCACTCACAGAAATTCTGGGCCCAATTTTAATATTCCAAAACCCCTATTTTTAGCCCACAAGCCCACTGCAAAAAAAACGATGACACGATCCCTCATTCCTGCGGCGGAACCCCGGCCTAAAGAGGGGTTATGGCCGCGGTTTCGCGGTCGTACGGAGGGATCGTGTTGTCGAATTTTTCCAGTGTTCTTAGAACTCCCTGCACATCATTCTGAGACAACCTGAAAAATTTTTGGACTTCAAAAAATTTCGACAGAAAACTGATGTAAAGAAAAACGCGGGTTTTTGGAATTTTGGTCGATCGGAAATGCAAACACATCAAACAAAGCTAGACTAAGTTAATGGCGAGGCTCTGATACCACTGTAAGTGCACGGCGGCGCCCCGGCCGTCAAACCGACGGCCAAATGCGGAAGCGGTGATAAACTTTAATTTTGCGAACTTAGCAAACCGGCACCACCGCGCACTAAACCCCGGATCGGGCCATTAAACTTGTCCTAGCTAACTAACAAGATAGGGAAGAGATATACCGAGTGATCCGAGTCCTCCGGACTTCTCGTCGTCGTCCCGATCTCACGCGGAAAGTCCGGTCTCCATCTCCTCGCCGGAAGGGCACCACGTCGCCTGTTTCTTTTACGGGCTCCCACCTCAATACCGAGGCAACTCGGGCATGAAGCTGGCAAGTCGACATGCCCAAGATTTGCTGTAGAATGTAGTGTAGAATTTGTCTCTAGGGTTTTGGTTGCCATGGAGGATGGAGGAATGAGGTTGTGAAATGTACTTCAAAGTGGATCTAGAATTTGTGTAGCATGAAAATGAGATGAACAAATTTTCCCTCATCCAAATGAAATAATCCTCACTCCAAATGAAAAACCTCTCTCCCCAAAATAGTGGCCGGCCTCATCTTAAGAGAATGGTGGAGGAAAGAATGTGTAGCATGAAGGGAGGTGATGGTAGGAGAAGAGAAAGGGTGACCATATCCAAACATCATCTTTACAAATTCACATCAAACCCATATCCTTTCAAATCTCATTAATGCAAAAACCCATCATGAAAAAGCAAAGATGCTTATCCTATCATAATGAATACAAGTGCAAGAAACCCCTCCACAATGTGTTATCTGCAAACTTGCAAATAACACCCTCCATCGGAAAAGTCCGGCCGGGAAAGAACAAAGGAAAACCGGCCGGAACGGAATGCAAACTGGCAACTCCAGAAAACTGGTCCCATAATAAATTACAGGAAAACCCCGCTACTGCATATACATGCCCGCATTTGTATTCCGACCGGATACAAATGCAATGAGAAATCTACACTGTACTATACTAGAATCCGGCTTAAACCAAAGCCGTCTAGTAATATCCGTCTGATCTTGATCCGTGCAATACCGCACGTATCTGATTGAACCCTGCCATATATCTATACGGCCTTTAGTACAAAACCGTCCGATCCTGATCCGTGCAATACCGCACGTACCTGATCGGACCCTGCCATATCTCCATACGGCCTCTACAGCGTTTCGCCCGAAAGCTGAGTAACTGAATGTGTGGTGGACTCTAAAGACTCGTCAATACTATGGCTGTGGATTTAACCACTAGCACGTCAGAGGTATAAGCCAATACGTAACGGGCCACCAGCTATTGACCAAAAGGGACGTCGATGAGCGAACTCATCCTGACACCCTACTGAGCCTGTAAGTGACAATATCCGTACAGTCCGGTCCGTTCGTCTATGAGCATCGCATGGCGGGCCTAGGGGGTTGGTAAAAGTCAGACCCCCAAAAGCGGTACAAGTCATGTCGGAGTGTAGCCCAGAACACCCTGAGATACTACTGGAATACCTACCAGTAAATCTCCTGCCTTGGCCAAGGACTTTGTGTAATGGCTCTCCTAGACACAGCGCGACCTCACCCCCAATACCGGGAGAGACGAACCCCCGAACATCCGCTCACTGCCTCCATGTGGCTTGGGACTGTACCCAACTAAAACCTGTTTGCACGACTCCTTTGAGCCGTGGTAGGGTAGTAATCAAAGTACAGTGGGAACTCACACGAGACAAATGACGATCCCCAGGTCGATGAACTAACCTGTACACATGTCACCAGGGAACTGCTATCTGACGTCAGGTATAAGACCAACTAGCATGTTCCCGGCGAGTCCTGTCCGGTGTACTCATAACCCAATGAGCACCTGTATACATCTTAGGTGAACCAACTGACACCAGTGGCCTGTGAGACCGGCCACCGCCCCTCGTCGGGGTCTCGACTGTATACACTAGTCTACTCTGGAGTATCGATGCCCTGTCTCGAAACTCCCACGACTAGGGACCATTTAAGGATGTGCTTATAGACTACCAGCTCCCACTTATATGATCGCCCTCATACTGCTGGTGGTCAAGCAAGAATCCTAGGGGCTCTATCAACGTGTAATAGCGACCTGTAAGGTCACCTGAAGCAGTACACGATGATAAAGGTAAACCAGATAGCATACTATCATCTCGAGTAAGATTGTCGTACCGGGATAGGTCCTCCCTCAATCATTGCAATCACGTGCCTGTGATCCAATAATTGACTCTGAGGGCACTATCTCCAACATCTCTCATCCTGTCCCGAATCAGCTGTATCTTCTCGGTCGTCTCCTGTACAATTTGCGGCCCCAAAATATTGCTCTCCCTGTGCTCTGTCCAACATACAGGCGATCGACATCTCCTCCCATATAAAGCCTCGAAAGGTGCCATCTGAATCGTCTCCTGGAAGCTATTATTGTAGGAGAACTCGATCAAAGGCAAATGACGATCCCAGCTACCATCGAAATCTAAAACACAAGCTCTGAGCATGTCCTCAAGAGTCTGTATAGTACGCTCCGACTGACCGTCAGTCTGCGGGTGAAAGGCTGTGCTAAAACTCAATCGGGTGCCCAAAGCTTCCTGAAGTTTCTGCCACAATCGGCTGGTAAACTGGGTGCCCCGGTCGGACACAATGCAAGTCGGAACGCCATGCAGTCGCACGATTTCATCAATATAAACCAGGGCGTACTGAGAAAATCCAAAAGTGGTCTTCACTGGTAGGAAGTGAGCCACTTTCGTCAGTCGATCCACAATCACCCAAATAGAGTCATACCCTCGACTGGTCCTGGGTAGACCCACAATGAAGTCCATAGAGATCTGCTCCCACTTCCACTCAGGGATGGGCAAAGGCTGTAACTCGCCGGCTGGCCTCTGGTGCTCGGCCTTGACTTGCTGACAAGTCAGGCATCTCGACACAAAGTCTGTAACATCCTTCTTCATCCCGTCCCACCAGTAAACCTCTTTCAAATCATGGTACATCTTGGTGGAACCTGGATGCACACTGTATACCGATCTATGTGCCTCCTCGAGGATATCGCGCCTCAGTCCCTCAGAATCTGGTACGCACAGTCGAGTCCCAAATCGAAGTATCCCTTGATCATCAATCACGAACTCAGAAACTCTGCCCTGCCGAATCTGCTCAATAATCTCTAAAATATGGGCATCGCCGGACTGTGCCTCGCGGATACGGTCAAGTAACTGTGGGCGTGCTCTGAAATGGGCCAGCTGTCCCCCTGTAGGAGTAAACTCGAATTGCACTCTGCTATCACATAAAACCTGCCAATCCGCCATCGACTGCATCTGTACTGCGCTCAAACAAGATAAGCTACCTCCGGGCCTCCTACTCAAAGCATCTGCCACGACATTCGCCTTGCCCGGATGGTATAGAATCTCGCAGTCATAATCCTTCACCAACTCCATCCAATGGCGCTGTCTCAGATTCAGATCTCGCTGCTGAAAGATATACTTCAAACTCTTGTGGTCAGTGAATATCTGGCACGACTCACCGTATAGGTAATGTCTCCAAATCTTAAGTGCAAATACCACTGCAGCCATCTCTAAATCATGAGTGGGGTAGTTCTGTTCGTGTTTCCTCAGCTGCCGAGAAGCATACGCGATAACTCTGTCGTGCTGCATCAATACACAGCCCAGCCCAGCCCCACTCGAGAAGCATCACAATATACCACGAACCCGCCTGATCCTGAAGGCAATGCTAACACTGGTACAGTACTCAGACGAGTCTTCAACTGCTGGAAACTATCCTCACATGCCTGGGTCCAATCAAAAGGAACCCCTTTCCGGGTCAACCCGGTCAATGGTGCAGCAATGCGCGAGAAATCCTGGACAAAACGTCGATAATAGTCGGCCAGACCCAGAAAGCTGCGAACCTCTGTAACTGATACCGGTCTAGGCCAACGCTAAACTTCCTCGATCTTCTTCGGTTCCACACAAATACCATCTCTCGTCACCACATGACCCAAGAAGTCGACACTGTCTAACCAGAATGCGCACTTAGAAAATTTGGCGAACAGCCGATGCTCCTTCAAAGTCTGCAATGTGATACGCAAGTGCTGCTCATGCTCCTCCCGGCTCCGAGAATAAACCAAGATGTCGTCAATGAACACAATGATAAACTGATCGAGATATGGCCTGAATACACGGTTCATCAAGTCCATAAATGCTGCCGGGGCATTGGTGAGCCCGAACGACATCACCATGAACTCATAATGACCATATCGAGTACGGAAAGCGGTCTTCGGAATATCCTACTTCCGAACCCGCAACTGGTGATAACCTGAACGTAAATCAACCTTCGAGAAAAACCCTGCACCCTGGAGCTGATCGAATAAGTCATCAATGCGGGGTAGGGGATATCTATTACGCATAGTAACCCGGTTCAGCTGACGATAATCAATGCATAAACGCATACTTCCGTCCTTCTTCTTAACAAACAAGACGGGAGCACCCCAAGGTGACACACTCGGTCGGATAAGCCCTTTGTCCAGCAAGTCCTGTAACTGATCCTTCAGCTCTCTCAGCTCCGCCGGGGCCATCCGATAAGGCGGTATAGAGATAGGCCCCGTGCCGGGGATCAAGTCGATGCAGAACTCAATCTCGCGCTCTGGTGGCAGACCAGGCAGCTCGTCAGGGAATACATCAGGAAACTCTCTCACAATAGGGACCTGGTCCAACGGAACCTCTGTGGAGCTAGTATCACAAACATAAGCTAAGAATCCCTGACACCCTTTCCTTAAGAGCTGACCGACGCGAAGAGAAGAAATCAAGCTGGGAAGGGTAGCGCTACGATCTCCCTGAATAACCAGAACCGGCTTGCCAGGAAAACTGAATCTGACTGCTTTCTCACGGCAGTCCACGGATGCATAACAGGTGGCTAGCCAGTCCATACCAAGAAGAACGTCAAAGTCTAGCATATCGAGGAGAATCAAATCAACTGAAGAATCTCTCTCCCCGATACAAACGGAACATGATCGGTACACAAAACGAGCAACAAACGACTCACCTACCGGTGTAATAACGACAAGCGGCTGATCTAACGGAGAAGACTCTCGGCCCAACCTCAGTGCAAAGTACGTAGATACATAGGAATGTGTGGAGCCTGGATCAAATAATACCCGTGCATCAAAAGAACATACTGGCAGAGTACCTGTCACGACGGCATTGGATGCCTGTGCATCCTGAGGAGTCAACGCGAACACTCGGGCCTGTCCACCATTAGTAGCTGGCTGTCCTCTGCCTCTACCTCGGCCTCTGCCTCTGCCTCTGTTGCCTCGTCCTCCCTGAACCGGACCGCCATGCCCACGACCTCTAGGAGCATCTGGCTGGCGTGGAGCATCATCAGGAGTAAGAAGTAGAGCTCTCTGAGGAGGTGGTGAGGGTGGTAAGGTCACATGCGGGACTGTCGCCGTGCCCTGGCGTCCCATAGTACAGTCTCTGACACGGTGGTACTGACTCCCACACCGAAAACATCCTAGCGACGACTGCTGGGTCTGTGGATATGAACCAAATAACTGACCTCGTCTCAATCCTCTGCCTCCACCATCTCCCAGAAATAATCTATCGCGGTGTTTACCCATCTGCCGCTGAGCTGGCGTATCAGTACGGATCCTCTTCGGCCCAGAAACGACCAGAGTCTCAGAAATACGCTCCTCCAAAAGTAAGGCTGCATCCATCGTGGCTGCGTATGTATCAAAGTGCTCGGTGCCGATGGCAAGGAATAGCTGTGTATCAAGCCCTCGCACAAACCTCTTTATTCTCTTCTCTTCCGTGTCTACTAGGTACGGAGCATATCGAGACAACTGGGTAAACTGTATATCATACTCCGACACCGTCATCCCAGGAGTCTTGCGCAGAGACTCAAAACTATGGGCTCGAGCATCTCGGACACTCTCGGGAAGAAAACGGGCAAGAAACGCAGCTGTAAACTCATCCCAGGTCATAGAAGGTAGACCTGCAGCTCGGCCTCTCTCTACTGAATCGTACCATGTCTGGGCAAGACCCTCCAGACGAAAACTCACGAACTCCACCAATCTATCATCAGAACACCTCAACGAACGGCAAATCCGAGCCATCCTATCAAGAAATGCCTATGGGTCCTCTGTCGCATCCGTACCTGTAAAAGCTGGAGGTCTCAATCTCATGAACTCCTGTAGTGAAACAGGGATAGTCTCCGTAGTAGCAGGAGCGACCATCTGTGCAGCAGGTACAATCGTGGTCTGTGCGGTAGAAGGAACGTCCTCGGATCTCTGTGCCCGACTGGACTCAACTAAAGATCCCATCATCTGTCGCAACTCTTGCATACTAGCCTCTAATCTGGCAATACGGTCTGGATAAGGCGGATCAATATGACCCTAAGGGGTAGGTGTATCATCCCGCTCGGTCCTCGCCTCAGATGAGCCCGCTCTAATCTCATCCCTAGCGGCAGCCCGCTGAGCTCTCGTAGTCTTTGGCGGCATCGAAGCTGGAATAAAAAACAAGACCGATAAGAACATTGCAATTGAATCAAGGAATGCAAGGAATCAAGAAGGGAAATACAAGCAATTATGTCCTAAGGTCACTTAGGCGGAGTACCGTATCGTAAGTATGTCGCGGATCATGCCCATGCTACGCCACTCTGCTTAAGTCACCTACTCCATCTACCAAGGTCGTCCTACACTCAGAAAGGTAAAACCTACGCTCTGATACCAACTTTGTCACGACCCGAAAGTACGGAACGTGACTGGCACTTAGATTACGAGACATCTAAAGGCGTAAGTAACCTAAGTTAGCCAAAGCCCAGAAAAATCTAAACCAAAATCAAAAGAGAGTGAAGGAAAACTTTTCATAAAAACCACTTGAAATCAATTGAGTTGCATTGAACCCCTTTTTAAAAACATCAAAAATTTCTGAAAATTTTGGCAGAGCCTCCTTTGTAAATTCTATCCCCCAAAATGGGTACAACAAGATATATAACATGTAATCACAAAATGGCATCCCCAAGCGGGAGCTAGCTCTTCGCCCAAGGAGGATCACAACCACACGCAATATATATATGTAATATAAAGAAAAAGAGTATAAAGAATGCGAAATGTAAGAAAACACAACGTCGGCTCAAGTGAGCTCGACCCAAAAGAAACCACATATACACAAATCTCTCAGTCTCATCACTAGGTCGAATATACACATAAGAAGTGGTAGATGGAGAATACTAGATACAAAAATAGTACAAAAAGAGATAAAAGGGCTCTCGCAACCCACCTACGAGCAATGTCGCGAGTCTGAGCAAAAAAATTCACTGATAAGGTAAGTCGCTGCTACTAGGCTGATAAGTCCGACCTGCAAGACACTGTGGCACAACGGGGGTGAGTTGCCAGCTCGTGAGTAGAATATAACATCTAGTAAGGCTATCGTAAGAATGCACGCAAATGCGTTACAGCATGTATGCCCAGATGTGATGTAATACCTCTAGTATGCATGCACATGTATGCAATGTCAATACTAAATCATTAAGTGTTTTAAATGCTATGAGTTCTGCATTCTTAACTTTAGAAAAAGAATATCTGTATAATAGCTAAATACCGTCAAGAAATCATCTGAAACCCGTGTCAAGCATCGACACCAAATATGAAAACACATCTGTCTCAATGTCTCACTGTATCAATGTCTCAATACATCAGGCTCCGTCAGTCCGGATCGGCCCATATCATCAAATCTCACGACAACGGTCGGTATCCTTCGGATATTCGCCGCGCCAGACATCACCGGTAGGTAGTCTTCCCCTGCCAGGCTCATCGTCTACAACTCGATTTTCTTGCCCCGGGGTACCATACCGGGCCCACCATGTACCCGAGACGGTTCATCCACTCCTCGAATCGGGTCTCGAAATCAAACAGAAAACATGAAAACTCATGGTGGACGACACATACATCACGAGAAAACCGCAACTTTGTTTTTTTTTTTAAAAAAAAATGATAACTATAAGCTTTTGTTAAATTCTTGCGGTTTTTCCCAAAAATCCAGAAATCGCAGCAATACTGAAATCCTCAAGAAAATCATAATACCCAACATGTTGTATGTGATAAATGTCTATGATATCAAGGTATGTGATGTGATTTGTGGCTAGAAATCTATGTAAGTATGATGATGATGCAAGGTATATATATGCTATACGATTTCATATATCATGTATGATGCAAGTGGTGACACTAAGCTAAACAGGTTCTATGGTGTTCGTGGCATGGCAATTACCAAAGGCGTGTGTGTCACATAAATAGTGCGCGTGCAACAAGAACCAATGGTAATGGTGTTCGTGTCCTACGAAGTGATATCGCACATGTGTACATGAATATCCATGCAATCTAACAGACGATTAGTTATAAGGGTATGCAATGTGAATGAGGGGGGTTAGCTAACTAACAATGCAAATCTTGCAATAAATAAAGTAATCCTAACTACGGGGTGCCTTGCGCCATCCAAACGATTCCCCCATTGATGAATACATCTACTCACCTGAATGCCTTGCTAATCCGATCCAACCACCGTCTTGCCTTTGCGCGCCGCGTCCGATATTTCCGCGACCGATCCTAGAATTGCATAACACAAAGTATAAGATTACAGATTCCTGAAATGACACAACTCACATTATGAAAAGATCGACACTCTCTAATTAATCACAACGTACACTCGGTATGCGGAAAACGCACGAAAATCGCTAAAACATTAACTAAAATCGCCGTTTCGGTGCAATCGTCAAAACTAAAACCCGACTAGACAAAACTCCGCATTCACACACCCTAATAGTCGTATGAGATTCTAATTATATCGCTAATATAACACAATTAGATCACTTCCTAAAATTCATAAAAATCTAGTAAGCGTTAGCATACCGATTTCAAAGCAAACATCGCGAATTTACGATATCGCGATCGCAACATCGCACAAATATTCGATCTAACCCACTAGATAGCCACAACACTAACTTAAACCCACTTATCCAACATCAAACCCTAATTAGGGCATCAACACCTCTCTTGAATTTTCAAAAACCAACCATTACAATGAAATTAACACTTTAAAATACTAATCTAGCTTATTTAAACTATAAATTTAACAACTAGTTTAGGATTTATACCTCCCAAGTTATGATCCTCTTGCAATTAGCCTCTAAAGATGCCTCTTTTCTCCTTGTCTTAGACCAATTTGGGCTTGAGAAGGGATGGAATAGGGTTTAAGTTTGAATTAGTGAAGAAAAGTGTGAATTTTTGTGGATTTCGAAGGATTTTTTTGCAAGAATTTTGAGCTAAACAAAATGGGGGAAATGGGGGCTGTTTGCTGCAGCAAATTTCGACCAGCAAGATGAAGGAAGAGATGTGAGGGAATGGTGTGGACTTTTCTACACAAAAGTCCTTCACAAGATCAATTAATGAATGTTACATCAACTTTTTACAAAAAAACCCATTTTAATGCATTTTTTACACCATAAAACCACAATTCTTGGAATGTTTTGGTAAAATTTTTGTTACTACTATATTTTAGTTTATAATGGTTCCTAAGTGTGTAATTTATCTAATTAAATTTGTATTTATCACTAATTTAATGTATTTTTAAAAGCTTAAAATAATATTAAAAATAATTAATTAAGGAATTTTTTTTAATTAACTAGAAAATTTTAAGTAACATTTTAGTGACTAATTTATAGTAATATCTTATCTAAATTTTGTACAATTAGGCTTATAATGAAAAATACCTATTTTGACTTTTTACGGAAAAGATTGCAAATTTAGCCGATTACCGAAAAACTGCCTAAACGATTTTCGAAGCGTTACAACTTTGTTCCTTCCATTGTGTGACAATGGAGTTATGGCTTATGCCTAGGAACGCCCGTCCCATCAGTGATCCAGACATATTCTTAGGCAGTATCACCTGATCGTGGAGATGGTTGATCTCCAGGGGATCGAGGTTAGGAGAGTAGACTCAGAGGACAACACGACGGATCCACTCACAAAGGCCTTTTCCCAGAGAGAGACTTTTATGGGATGGTTGAGTATGAGATACTACAACCACTGCTGTCAGATGGCCCTAGTGCAAGTGGGAGATTGTTAGTTATATGTATGCCCTAGAGGCCATTACTATACATAGGATGTATATTGTAGTGGATGCTAGGACATATATAGGGATGACTTTCTTGCTCGATATGTTAGTTAAGCTATCTGGTTACTCTTTACCTTAACGTGTACATTGATTGTCTCTCTGTTACATGTTGGTAAATCCCTTAGGATGTGTACTTGACTACCTGGACTATGATACGGATCATACTAGTGGGGACATGGTAGTCCGTAAGTACATCCTTCAAAGTCCCTAGTCGTGGGTGTATCGAGACGGGGCATCGATATACCAGAGTAGACTAGCGTGTAACTTCTCGACCCATATAGATGGGCGATGGATGATCCCATATCTATTGGTGTTTGACATCAGAGATGATATACGGGTGCTCAGTGGAGACTGAGTACACTGGACGGACTCGCCGAGAACTCCCAGATGGTATTATACCTTACGTCAGTTCTCTGGTGACACTGGTGCAGGTTAGCCTGTAGTCCCGAGATCGTCATAGAGTTTTGTGTGATTCCCACCGTGTTTTGACTTCCACCTTACCACGTCCAAGAGGGCATGCAAAACGGTGGTTTTTGGGTACAGTCCCGAGTCACATGGAGGCAATGAGTGAAAGGAGGGGTTTCGTCTCTCCCGGTATAGGGAGTTGATGTTGCGCTTTACTCGATTGGCTATAACAGGAAGTCCTTAGCCAAGGATGCTTTTGTCACGTCCCGAAAGTACGGAATATGACCGGCACTTAAACTACGAACGTCTCGAGGCGTACGTAATCTAAGTAAGCCGAAAACCCAGAAATCCAAATCAAGAAAAGTAATAGAGTGAAGGAAAACCAATTTAAAACAAGTAGTTTCAATAGCATAAGCCGAATTATGCGGTTTTTAAAACATCAAAAATTTACTGAAAATTTCGGCAGAGTCTCCTTTGTAAATACTGGCCCCCAAACGGGATACAACATGAATAGTATACGAAATCAAAAAAAATGCATCCCCAAGCGGGAGCTAGCTCTTCGTCAACCGACGGTTACAACCACACAAGCAATATAATATACAACGCCAAGGGCGAGTATCAAAACTCAAAAGGAACTCAAACCATAAGAGATCCACAGAAATATAAAGCACGACTCTAAGGTCGAAAGAATAACATCACTGGTCTCTATCTCAAAAATAAATACATGTTTGGTTGATGGAACTTCTAGATACAACTGAATAATAGTATACAAGATGTAATGATGGGTACGATACAAATAACCCACCTACTAGCAAGTCACCCGGAAATGGAAATAGTGCCAGCAAAGCCGTAAAGAAACCTGTACGGCAAAACCTGTAAGAAACTGGGGCACAACGGGGGTGAGTTGCCAACTCATGAGTAGAAAAACATCTACGCACAGAAATCGCATAAATAACGCAACCTAGGTCAATGATCATAATATATCCTCAAATATATGAATAACATGCAGCCTATAACAATGGCTAGGGTAATATCTAACCCGAGTGTGATCTCATGTGCCCGTGTCAGTACCTCAGGTAGCAATATATCATATGAATGAGGTATGAATGCATGCAAACAGAATACATGTAAATGAAGAACTGTTTTCATAATTTAGTGAGATTTCCTTTGTATTTTTAAAATGTGGTATCATAATGAAATCAGCATAAAACAGTGCCTAGCATCAGCGCAAAACGTAATCCCAATATCTCGATATCTCTGTATCACAGTCTCTGTACCTCAATATCTCGAAATCTCAATATCACAGTCTCAATATCTAGGGCGCCGTCAGTCCAGACCGGCCCCTACCATCCATCTCAAGACCACGACGGTATCCTCCGGATATCCGACGCGTCGGGTAAAATCACCGGTAGGTAGTGCTCCCCTGCCAGGTTCACATCGTCATCATCACGCGCTTCTTGCCCCGGGGTACCTTACCGGGTCCACCATGTACCCGAAACGGTTCATCCGTCTCCTCGAATCGGGTCTCGAAATCCATCAGCAAACTCATGGTGGACGACTCATACATCATGGGAAAAACCGCACTTTTTTTTTATTTAAAAAGAGAGAAATCAGTTTATATAAGTTTTTGCGGTCCCCCCCCCCAAATCCAGAAAATCTCATGGAAATCCAAATCCAAATCATCAATAGCATGTAAAACCATGAATGTAGGCATAACAATGAATAACAGTATGCATGAAGTGATAAGTAATAACAACAATGTTAAGCAGGCATATAAGGCAGGTATACTAATATCATGTCAAATTACTAACTAACAAGCTAAGTCAAGCAATAATATTTTCTAAGGTGTACGTGACATGGCAATTACCGATGAAGATGTGTGTGAGCCGGCAAGTAAGTGTACGTGGTACATACGCATCATTGGTAATGGTGCTGGTGTCCTAACAGCATGATATCAATAATGGAGTATGAAACATAATATAAGCATGCGATGCGAAGCGAACCACAATAAAGGGCGGGAGCTGAATACTATACGCAACTATAACTAATCTGCATTAACCTAATATAAGTCCTACAAATGGTGCCTTTTGAAATAACACGAATCATGGGGTTTTGAAAATAGGGGCTACGGTGTTTTTATGAAAAGATACGTCTTTTGAAATATCCGTAGGATCCCTTGGGCTGTCTTTTAAAATACCCATGATTCGTTAGTTTTGAAATAGGTAAGAATCGAATCTAATTTAACTAAACTAAACTAAAGGGCTAAGCTTACCAGCTGGACTACAGGTAAGGAAACCGCGTAACATCTGAGTCGATACATATACATACCTGTATATATATTAGTCGGTGATCCCGCCTCAATAATATCATATCTGATACCATATCTATAATCAGACATCCCAAGTCAAGAGTGCAGATCAATTATCAAAATATAGCTCGTACGTAAATCCGTCGTACGGCATCCCCAAATCTGGGTACGGGTTAATATCATATTCATCACACTATTCATCCGGTATCCTCTTTATCCAAGATCATAGTCCAGGGTACTGACCTGTGTCTAGTACAATACTAATATCATCAATATAGTCATGATCTGACTACTGATCGACAGTCTCGTACAAACCGATATCACAACTACAAAACAAATCTCATCGACTCAGCTCAATCCCTAGTATCGTCCTTATATCCATATGTGAACACATAGTCCCATACACAGGTGAACACATAACTATAAAGAATCCCATGAGCACATATAAATAGGAATGTATGCAAGTATGTATGTGTGTATGTATGTGTGTATGTGTAGTGCAACACTACCCTAGGGTTCGCAACACTAAAGTAATCCAACACACCAATATCCATCCTAACATCGTTATTAACCCCAACTAACATATAATAATTGTTGGTGTGTATACGCATCCGTATACACCACCACGGACTGCGGGGGGGCTATACGCCATCCACCCGATTTCTCCCCGTAGATATAAATCTACTCACCTGGTCCTCGCTCGCCGGTGCCGACGTCGCCATGCGCTTGCTTGCCGTCTCGAAGTCCACATGGGGGTGCCTACATATCATAACGCACCGCATCGCATTAAAATCCGACTCATGACCAAAACGACTCACGAATCCCGCATAGGTCAAAACCTATGGTTGCTTTCACAAATTAACTCAAAAACCCTCGACGTCGGCGTACAAACGCCAAACCATCGAGAAAGCTCCCAACACACTCATTTGTACAATTACAAGCACTAATTATAATATAAAATATCTTAAAATTCACAAAAACCTCAATTTCACTTAAAAAGTCATTTTTCCGAAAATCTAGCAAGCACAAATCACCGTTTTAGTACAAAACTCGATGTATAAACGAATCTAGCGGCCACAATATTCACTAAATATTTTAAATAAGTCATAAAAACAATTCCCATAATTTAATCTCATTAAATTTCATAAACTCCAAAATTCTAGTTTGCAAACATATCAATTTTAACACTTTTTAAAGTAAATTTCACAATTCATCCATTAAGCTTAGTTTTGCATATACAATAGTATTAAACCAAAATTTATAATGCTAATAATGTCATGAAACCTTAATCATATTTTAATCTAAACCATTTAATAAATTTCCAAAAACCTAGTTAGCAATTTAGCAATATTAGAACAATTTACAAAAAAAACAATTAGTAACCAAGTAATTAGCTTTGTTTTAGCATGCCCACTAGATAATAACCACACTATTAGATCATGGTCAATTGACCTAAACCCTAACTTAGTAATCAAAACCCTTTCTTTAAATTTCAAACTTGAAATTTAAAACCCTAATTTAACACCTAATAGCTAGATTCAAGTAATTTAACAACAAATTAAGCATAAGGTTATGATTATACCTCACAAGCTTGAGATCAAACTTGCAAAAATCTTAGCCTCCAACAATGATTTCATGCTCCAAGATCCATGCTTGAATAGCTAAAGAATAATGGGTAAAGCTTGGATTTAGAATTAGCTTTGAATTTTTTAGAAAAAGGGTGGATTTTTGATAGAAATTTTGGGGATTTTGATGGAAAATGAGATGAAGAATTTGGGGCTGTTGTGGTTCAGGTTTCGGCCAGAATTCTTGGTGGATTGGGTGAGGGAGGAGAGAGAGTGAGGTGGGGAAAGTCCACTATAGTCAAAGTCCACTCTAATTCTATCGTTTCCTACTCTTTTCTTTTCTTTTCTTTTGACAAAAGAAATGATTGGAGAGAGGGAGAGGGGGAGGGCTGTCATGGTGGGGCCGGCCACATGGGGAGAGGGAGAGAGGGTGAAGTGTGGGTGTGTGGGTTAGGGAAAAAGATAAATGTATTACCCCAATTCCCGTTAACACTAAATTCACCGGAAAAAGCCTTTTTCTTCGATATATTCTAAACCGTTTTGGCAAACGATTTCATTTCAAAAACCACATGATAAAATTTTATTTAATGTGTCATGATGCAAAAAATTTGTTTCAACTCATTCCAATTTGTAATTTTCCCTAATTAAATGTATTAGTGACGGCTTAAAATAATAATAAAATAAATTTTTTTTCAGAAAATTTGAAATTTCACCAGTGGCTCAATAAACACCAAATACTAGCAATTACATAGCTAGAATATGTATATTTAATTTTTATAATAAGATATTTGCATTTTGACTTTTTACAGAAAACCCCCTTATTTTATCGATTTTCCGAAATTTCACCGAAACGATTTTCAAAACGCTACAATCTTCCTCCCTTAAAGAAATTCGGTCCCCGAATTTAAATTCAAACTCCTCCCAAATACAAAAACATCTAAGCAAAATCATCTAGTCGTCGGGGCTCCGAAACCATATGTACATAAAACGCATTATAGCGCAATGCATGCGCATGAGCAATGAGCATATAACTCAAATTAAAACTCCGTCAAGCATCCCACAATCATCGGAGTCATGGTAAAGACACAAATGTCAAATCCAATACAAAACCAATATGATATAACTCGAAACTATACACGTAAATATCAAATCTATATATGTAAATATCCGAAGGAAATGAATGCCAAATATATTCAGGTACTGTCCTCTGACTAGTCCTGCCCAGCACGAAGACACATAGCAAATATCATAAAAACGTACTGCTCTATAAGAAAAATCAATACCAAAATACGCGTATGAATACTACATGCGTCTGGTGCGCATGGAAATCAAAATCCATACATGTGCCAAGTAGGTGCACAAAACAACATCAAGGTGCAACGGTTGTGCACACAACATCGGTCATAGGCAACGTACGTGCCTAACAGCAAAATTAGGTGCATCTGACATGCACGAAAAATCTCGATTTAGTGCATCTGGTGTGCACCAAAATCGCATCTCAAGACATGCGCTCAACATGTGCGAAAATCCAAATCAGGTGCATCCATCGTGCACGAAATCATGAAATCCAGTATCAAGCGTCGAACATGCGCAAAATCAAATCAGGTGCACAAGGTTCACAAAACAAACATCGAGTATCACAATCGAAATCGAAGTCCAGTGCATTTAAGTGCACAAAAGGCGTATCACTGCACTGCAAGCATATATAAACTATACAGAGTTCAGGAACCAAATCGTGTGCGTGCATACGCATAAAATCAACTCAAATGTCTAAAACCATAAAATCACAAACATGTGAAACCAAAGCACGAAAACGATATCAAGTGCAACGACTGTGCGAAAATCGTAAATACTCAGCAGGTGCAACCATGGTCCATGAAGACAAATATCATGAAACTCAATCATCAAAATCAATCATGCGAATAACTCGCCCAAAACATCGAAATCTAGTATGGCGGAATAGTACCGCTCAAGCACGTCCTCAAGAATCTCTGGCCAACTGTCGTGGTCACTCATAGTATGTCTCGTCAATGATCAAGAACTCTGGTCTGCTGGCGTGCGTAACATGACCACTCCTGGGTCCTAGTCTTCTCGTAATTCATTCCAGAAAGGTCCTGTCGAGGCTCTCCCAAATCACGTCTCTGCCGAACAGTCCGGAAGTTATCGTCCTTTACTATATCTGTTTCTTATTCCGGAACGGCTGCATACTTAACGCGACTCATTCTGGAAGGTATATCCAAGTACAATGCCTCGGCATACGTATCGCATCTCTGATGTCGGCGGAGTGGAACGTCGTTTTATCAAGATCTCGTATGAACCTCTTACTCCACTTTTCTAATGTCGACTGCTCTGGACTCGTCTCGTCGTGGCTGCATGGACTGAGCTCCAACGACTATCCTCGTATCTGGAGTCTCCCAAGAATTCATCTCACCACCTAGCATCCGAATGAAGTCGAACTATTCGATCGATTCGTCAAAACATCATAATCCCCCAAGATCTCAACATCTTGGGCACAGTTTAATAGTATCGAACACATACCACAGCATCGGTGGTCCAGCCATAGAAGGGCAAACCCAAGCCTCACTAATGGCCCGTAGAACTGCCGCAAACCCGAAGGTTCAAAGGCTTTCACACGGTCATTAAGTCGAGTTAGGGTTTCATTCTTCTAGAGGGACTATAGAATTGCCTGCATGTCTTTCCGACTACTTTAAACTTGGAATAATAGGTTTCTGACATTCGATCGTCTCTGTCGACCCCCAACGTCTCCGCGTGAAGTCGTCTCTAGCTGGAATCAATCTATCTGATGACCTCGCATCGGGGGAGGCGAACGATCCACCTGTCCTAGTCATTCGTCCTCGATGACTAGCGACCTTCTATCATCTCTTCGTACTACTCATACTGCAATAGCTCCAACATCTGGGGCACTATCTCGTCATTCGCAGCAATAGCTGGCTCACTCGTCCGTACGCTGAACAGTGCCTCAATCATCATGAGTAAGCAATACACCAACGGTCATCAAAATCTGGCTGGCCTCTGTTAGTGGCTCAATTCTGTAGTGCTGATCGGCACGTCGAAGTAATCTCATACATCGATCCATCAAACGCTCGGGGCGTGAAAACACAATAAAAAGACACATCTCCGCAATCGTGTGTCGCCGGAATTTCGCCCTGGTCAGTCCTCGTTCGTGACAAGCTCGTGCTGACCGCAACTCTAGCTGTAGCTCTCCTTGCCTGTAATCGCGGCAGCAAAACATAACTGGTACCGATGAGGCTAGATCAGGAATGAATATAATACCGAACAAGGAAATGTACATCCTAAGGCTTCTTAAGTGGAGTAGCGTATCGTAAATATGCCGTGGAACATACCCACGGTACGTCACTCTACTTTAGTCACCTATTCCATCAACCAAGGGTCATCCTACGCTCCGAAGGTAAAACCTAACGCTCTGATACCAACTTTGTCACGTCCCGAAAGTACGGAATATGACCGGCACTTAAACTACGAACGTCTCGAGGCGTACGTAATCTAAGTAAGCCGAAAACCCAGAAATCCAAACCAAGAAAAGTAATAGAGTGAAGGAAAACCAATTTAAAACAAGTAGTTTCAAAAGCATAAGCCGAATTATGCGGTTTTTAAAACATCAAAAATTTACTGAAAATTTCGGCAGAGTCTCCTTTGTAAATACTGGCCCCTAAACGGGATACAACATGAATAGTATACGAAATCAAAAAAAAGGCATCCCCAAGCGGGAGCTAGCTCTTCGTCAACCGACGGTCACAACCACACAAGCAATATAATATACAACGCCAAGAGCGAGGATCAAAACTCAAAAGGAACTCAAACCATAAGAGATCCACAGAAATATAAAGCACGACTCTAAGGTCGAAAGAATAACATCACTGGTCTCTATCTAAAAAATAAATACATGTTTGGTTGATGGAACTTCTAGATACAACTGAATAATAGTATACAAGATGTAATGATGGGTACGATACAAATAACCCACCTACTAGCAAGTCACCCGGAAATGGAAATAGTGTCAGCAAAGCCGTAAAGAAATCTGTACGGCAAAACCTGCAAGAAACTGGGGCACAACGGGGGTGAGTTGCCAACTCGTGAGTAGAAAAACATCTACGCACAGAAATCGCATAAATAACGCAACCTAGGTCAATGATCATAATATATCCTCAAATATATGAATAACATGCAGCCTATAACAATGGCTAGGGTAATATCTAACCCGAGTGTGATCTCATGTGCCCGTGTCAGTACCTCAGGTAGCAATATATCATATGAATGAGTTATGAATGCATGAAAACAGAATACATGTAAATGAAGAACTGTTTTCATAATTTAGTGAGATTTCCTTTGTATTTTTAAAATGAGATATCATAATGAAATCAGCATAAAACAGTGCCTAGCATCGGCACAAAACGTAATCCCAATATCTCGATATCTCTGTATCACAGTCTCTGTACCTCAATATCTCGAAATCTCAATATCACAGTCTCAATATCTAGGGCGCCGTCAGTCCAGACCGGCCCCTACCATCCATCTCAAGACCACGACGGTATCCTCCGGATATCCGACGCTTCGGGTAAAATCACCGGTAGGTAGTGCTCCCCTGTCAGGCTCACATCGTCATCATCACGCGCTTCTTGCCCCGGGGTACCTTACCGGGTCCACCATGTACCCGAAACGGTTCATCCATCTCCTCGAATCGGGTCTCGAAATCCATCAGCAAACTCATGGTGGACGACTCATACATCATGGGAAAAACCACACTTTTTTATTTAAAAAGAGAGAAATCGGTTTATATAAGTTTTTGCGGTTTCCCCCCCCCCCCAAATCCAGAAAATCTCATGGAAATCCTAATCCAAATCATCAATAGCATGTAAAACCATGAATGTAGGCATAACAATGAATAACAGTATGCATGAAGTGACAAGTAATAACTACAATGTTAAGCTGGCATATAAGGCAGGTATACTAATATCATGTCAAATTACTAACTAACAAGCTAAGTCAAGCAATAATATTTTCTAAGGTGTACGTGACATGGCAATTACCGATGAAGATGTGTGTGAGCCGGCAAGTAAGTGTACGTGGTACATACGCATCATTGGTAATGGTGCTGGTGTCCTAACAGCATGATATCAATAATGGAGTATGAAACATAATATAAGCATGCGATGCGAAGCGAACCACAATAAAGAGCGGGAGCTGAATACTAGACGCAGCTATAACTAATCTGCATTAACCTAATATAAGTCCTACAAATGGTGCCATTTGAAATAACACGAATCATGGGGTTTTGAAAATAGGGGCTACGGTGTTTTTATGAAAAGATACGTCTTTTGAAATATCCGTAGGATCCCTTGGGCTGTCTTTTAAAATACCCACGATTCGTTAGTTTTGAAATAGGTAAGAATCGAATCTAATCTAACTAAACTAAACTAAAGGGCTAAGCTGACCAGCTGGACTACAGGTAAGGAAACCGCCTAACATCTGAGTCGATACATATACATACCTGTATATATATTAGTCGGTGATCCCGCCTCAATAATATCATATCTGATACCATATCTAAAATCAGACATCCCAAGTCAAGAGTGCGGATCAATCATCAAAATATAGCTCGTATGTAAATCCGTCGTACGGCATCCCCAAATCTGGGTACGGGTTAATATCATATTCATCACACTATTCATCTGGTATCCTCTTTTTCCAAGATCGTAGTCCAGGGTACTGACCTGTGTCTAGTACAATACTAATATCATAAATATAGTCATGATCTGACTACTGATCGACAGTCTCGTACAAACCGATATCACAACCACAAAACAAATCTCATTGACTCAGCTCAATCCCTAGTATCGTCCTTATATCCGTATGTGAACACATAGTCCCATACCCAGGTGAACACATAACTATAAAGAATCCCATGAGCACATATAAATAGGAATGTATGCAAGTATGTATGTGTGTATGTGTAGTGCAACACTACCCTAGGGTTCGCAACACTAAAGTAATCCAACACACCAATATCCATCCTAACATTGTTATTAACCCCAACTAACATATAATAATTGTTGGTGTGTATACGCATCCGTATACACCACCACGGACTGCGGGGGTGCTATACGCCATACACCCGACTTCTCCCCGTAGATATAAATCTACTCACCTGGTCCTCGCTCGCCGGTGCCGACGTCGCCATGCGCTTACTTGCCGTCTCAAATTCCACATGGGGGTGCCTACATATCATAACGCACCGCATCGCATTAAAATCCGACTCATGACCAAAACGACTCACGAATCCCACATAGGTCAAAACCTATGGTTGCTTTCACAAATTAACTCAAAAACCCTCGACGTCGGCATACAAACGCCAAACCATCGAGAAAGCTCCCAACACACTCATTTGTACAATTACAAGCACTAATTATAATATAAAATATCTTAAAATTCACAAAATCCTCAATTTCACTTAAAAAGTCATTTTTCCGAAAATCTAGCAAGCACAAATCACTGTTTTAGTACAAAACTCGATGTATAAACGAATCTAGCGGCCACAATATTCACTAAATATCTTAAATAAGTCATAAAAACAATTCCCATAATTTAATCTCATTAAATTTCATAAACTCCAAAATTCTAGTTTGCAAACATATCAATTTTAACACTTTTTAAAGTAAATTTCACAATTCATCCATTAAGCTTAGTTTTGCATATACAATAGTATTAAACCAAAATTTATAATGCTAATAATGTCATGAAACCTTAATCATATTTTAATCTAAACCATTTAATAAATTTCCAAAAACCTAGTTAGCAATTTAGCAATATTAGAACAATTTACAAAAAAAACAATTAGTAACCTAGTAATTAGATTTGTTTTAGCATGCCCACTAGATAATAACCACACTATTAGATCATGGTCAATTGACCTAAACCCTAACTTAGTAATCAAAACCCTTTCTTTAAATTTCAAACTTGAAATTTAAAACCCTAATTTAACACCTAATAGCTAGATTCAAGTAATTTAACAACAAATTAAGCATAAGGTTATGATTATACCTCACAAGCTTGAGATCAAACTTGCAAAAATCTTAGCCTCCAACAATGATTTCATGCTCCAAGATCCATGCTTGAATAGCTAAAGAATAATTGGTAAAGCTTGGATTTAGAATTAGCTTTGAATTTTTGAGAAAAAGGATGGTTTTTTGATAGAAATTTTGGGGATTTTGATGGAAAATGAGATGAAGAATTTGGGGCTGTTGTGGTTCAGGTTTCGGCCAGAATTCTTGGGGGATTGGGTGAGGGAGGAGAGAGAGTGAGGTGGGGAAAGTCCACTCTAATCAAAGTCCACTCTAATTCTATCATTTCCTACTCTTTTCTTTTCTTTTCTTTTGACAAAAGAAGTGATTGGAGAGAGGGAGAGGGGGAGGGCTGTCATGGTGGGGCCGGACGCATGGGGAGAGGGAGAGAGGGTGAGGTGTGGGTGTGTGGGTTAGGAAAAAAGATAAATGTATTACCCCAATTCCCGTTAACACTAAATTCACCGGAAAAAGCCTTTTTCTTCGATATATTCTAAACCGTTTTGGCAAACGATTTCATTTCAAAAACCACATGATAAAACTTTATTTAATGTGTCATGATGCACAAAATTTGTTTCAACTCAATCCAATTTGTAATTTTCCCTAATTAAATGTATTAGTGACGGCTTAAAATAATAATAAAATAATTTTTTTTCAGAAAATTTGAAATTTCACCAGTGGCTCAATAAACACCAAATACTAGCAATTACATAGCTAGAATATGTATATTTAATTTTTATACTAAGATATTTGCATTTTGACTTTTTACAGAAAACCCCCTTATTTTATCGATTTTCCGAAATTTCACCGAAACGATTTTCAAAACGCTACAGCTTTAGGGATTTACTGGTAAGTGTTACCAGTAGTTTCTCGACCCGTTATGAGCCTCATATCGACATGACTTATCGAGTTATTGGGGTCTGACGTTTACCACCCCTAGACGAGATATGCGACATATCAGACGAACAGACCGGACTGTACGGTGGTGTTACTGGTTGGATTCACAGGAGTGTGAGCGGGCTTGCTCGTTGATCTTCTGCTCGCTCAATACCCGGGTGGCCGTTACGTTTAGCAGACCGCTTGCGGCTTGTGGGTGTTTGATATGATCATCACCTACTGCTGGCGTATTGACGAGTCTTTAGAGTCCTACACAGGGGTTTCCTGGCTCAAGCGAAATGAAATAGGAGCGCATATGAGATATGTGCGGGACCGAGAATAATACCAGTATGTGATACTTTATTCTATTCTCGCGATTCGTATCATCGGTAGGTTATATGTGATATAGCCGGGTTACCGAATCAAGTGTTGATTCGATACATTGATACACTTGATATTAGTCGGTTATATGCGATATGACCGGATCGTTAAATCAAGTGTTGATTTAATGTATAATTATATATTTGATATATTACTTTATATTAACCAGTATTGGTTCACTTAAGATTGATTTTCTCACTTGAATGTGCACATTGTTTATATGTGATATTTGCAAGTGTACATGTTTGTATCATGCTTGATGATACAAACAAGTTGTGTGTATGAGACTTGAACCAAATCAAGGTTAGATTAGGGTTTGCTATTTTCCTAAGCATATAACAAAAGAGTGTGACTTTGGTCAAAGTTATCAAGCTTCATGAAGCTTGATAAACATTGACAAAGACAACTCTCTTTGTCATTTGTTTAAGATATTAGCTAACCGAACCCTTAACCTAATGCTATGGTTAATTCTCTACATGAGTTAAGCATGAGGGCTTAACTCAACCATGGTGCCATGATTAAAAGGATAAGTATTCATATTATTCTTTTAATTCATATGATTCTTTTTCTTCTTCTTCTTCATCAAGCTCACAAAAGCTTGAGAGCTCCAATGGTGCCATGTGAAAAAGAGTGAGAAATCCAATTCTAAAGTGAACCCACTTCCTATTTCTTCATCCTCTACCACTTGCCATGTAGTATAGGGTGTTCTCTTCACAAAGTTTTCGACCAAGTGAAAGAATAGCTTGAGTTTGAGTCTCCCCGACGTAGATCATCTTCGGCCTCGAAGTCAATGACCTAGCCCGATCATTTCTCCGACGAAACCAACGCTAGAGTCCGGGATCCGATGATCGCAGCGGAGGGACGTCAACACGGAGCTTTAGAAGTGGAGGACCGGATCTACAAAGGTTGTATTTCCATTCACTTAGTAGCAAAGTTGTTTGCTTGCATGTTGTTTCGCCTTAACTTCTAGTTAACGATCTAGTTTAGGATTTCTCGGCACCGAAAAAATTTGAATTTGGCATGGATGATGCCTTGTGGAACCTCTTGAGTGTGCCTAGTAACCCTACAGCGATATATAACAGAGATGTAAGCATATCCGTATATCATACAGCATGAAACAATGATGTGAACATTGTAAGTAAATCATGCAAGTAGTCATATCATGATGCAGCGATTCTACTGTGTAGTGACATGGCAATTATCGATGATGAAGTGCGTGAGCCGGCCATCTGTGTACGTGTAACATACGCATCATCGATAATGGTGTAAGTGTACTAGCACAGGTATATGAAATGCAATGAGAATAACATGAATGCAGCATAAGGTAAATCATCAGCTAAAAGCTGTAAGGTATACATATCTAACATGATCGAGTCGGTGAATCTAACCATTGACATCTAGCCTCACGACATCACGTATGGTATAATCCATCGTAGGGCATCCTCTAGTCAAGGGTATGGATCAAACATCAAGTCAAACTCATCACGTACGGAAAATCATCATACGGCGGCATTAACCAATAGGGATCCTATCAGCCTATATGACAATGAGGGTACGGCCTAATGTCACATACGGCCAATCATTCGTGATTCACAACATGTATACATTTATATATCCATATACCTATGTCCCAAGTCACATCCATAACAATCTCATATCAGGGGACCGATAAGGTATCAATCATCTCAATCGACTCGCATCCGTATACCAACATATCATCATATCACATGTCACATCGTATTCTTTTTTCATCGCATTTATATCTCACATAAGGTCAATTTAGAAATACATTCTACCTTTACTATAAGCATACGTATCTTATCTAACATACACACCCGACCCATACAATCAGTTTTTAAAAGATGCGAATCGTAGTTTTGAAAGTAGGGGCTACGGTGTTTTTAAGGAAAAGATATCATTTGAAAATCTGTAACGTCCCTCAAGGTTCCTGTTTAAAAGATGCATACGATTCTTTAGTTTGGAAAGAGGTATGGTTCGGATGACACATTTACGTCGGCTATCTAGTCTTATAGTACCATAAACGGCAATATCATCAAACATCATCCTCGAATCCTGTCATCACATATTAGTCGTATCATATCACTTCTAACTATCCTTTCATTTGTAATATGGTTTCTTTAACTATCTTTTAACTCTATCTATAGTTTTCTATTAAAGGTTCCCTTAACCGTATTCTATATATAAATCGGTTTCCATCAAAGTTCGCGGGGGTGCTATACGCCATCCACCCAACTTCCCCCCGTAGATATAGATCTACTCACCTTGATCCTTGCTTGCCAAAGTCGATGACGCCATACTCCATCGCCTCGGAATCCACACGAAGGTACCTATAAAAATACAGAGTCGCAATCGCTATTAAAATCGAATCCGGAAAACCGATACGGCACACGGTGCGCTCATAGGTTAGAACCTATAGCCTACGCATACAAAAACAATCAAACAACCCTTGTTTTTGACGTACAAACACCCAACAAAAAATACAATACCAAATACCAAAACCAAGCAGTCCAAAATACGTAAAACATATCAAAAATCACACCAAACTGCTCCCAGATTTTGACTCTGGCCAATTGGAGCAAAACTAGCAAGTATATGGTGTTGTATGCTACAGACCCAATTTCAGCACCATCCCCCACACCCAGGCCGGCCAAAACCCTCCAAATTCCGGCCTTCTTATCCCCCAATTCTTAGATGGGGTTAGTATGGTCAGGGTGGTCTCCTAGTACCCTAATTTGGTCCCTGGTATTGTTTGGTTTTCTCAGAAATTCCCCGGGTTGCTCCAGATTCATTGTAGGCACACCAAATGCAACAAAACCGACATGGACACAATTCTTAGTTTGTATTCTCTATTCTAGGTCCACCAATTGATCTCTAGGGTCTTGTACACCCTCACTACTGATCACAAGTCCACAAGTCACCCAAACCCTCTCTAGAATTTTCTAATTTTACAAATCACCACTAAACCAATTCTAAACTAAAACTAGAATATAAAGGAACTTAAAACTATCTGAATGGTAGAAATTATACCTCATTTAGGCCACTCAAGAAAACCCTAGCTTCTCAATGTCATCAAAATCCCACTTTGCTTGGTCCAATGCGATGAGGGTGAGGAGGTGATCATTTTTTGTGAATGGGGTATAGGGTTTTGAGGAGTATTTTGAGATGGGTCATGAGGGTAGATGATGGAGCTTGAAGATGAACAAGGAGATGAAAAAAATGGTGGGGGGAAATGAATGGGGCAGCACTCTCCCTCTCTCTCTCTTTCTCACTATCATTCTCTCTCCTAGCATGGCCTCAACATCATTATGTCCCCTCTCTCTCTCCTCAAGTCATCATGACACCTTTTCCCTTTTCTTTTCTTTTCTCACCAATAAACACATAAACCCAATAAAACAACACAAATGAAACAACATGTAATATGTCATGGTGCACTAACCATGGAAAACTGTAGAAACACGGATTTGGTCTAATCGCGATTAGTAGTGCACTAATCGGGGTTTTTATCCAAACTGCATATAATAAATTTTAAAAATACCAAATCCTTTAAATATATTTTTAAATGAATAAATCAATTTAATCTCCAATTATTTCACAATTATTGGTTTATATTTATACCTTTTTTCGAAAACCCCAATTTCGCAAAACGGCAGTTTTCGGGAAATATATTATTTTAATATTAAATTCCAAAAATAATATTTTATATTTTCTGAAATGTTACAATCTTCCCCCCTTAAATAAATTCGGTCCCCGAATTTAAATTTAAACCCCCAAATACTAAAACATTTCAATACTCAGCTCAAATCAACGGGGTTCCGAAATCACGGAAGATACAGAAATACCACCGCGCATCGCGTGCGCCTGAAAACGAATACAAAACTCAAATCGAACTCCGTCAAGCGTCACGTAAATCATCGGATTTGCACGCATATCCTCGGAGTTACAATGAAGATACAGATCTCAAAATCCACTACAGAAATCCATTATACACTAGTAAAATACTATAATACGTGTATAGTACGCATCTTTGGAAAAACCTCCAAAAACTAACTAAAACACATGCAAAATCTTTTCTGAATAGCCGTGTGATGCGTAACTCACGGCACAAGTGACGAACGCTCATTTGTATAATAATAAATATAGTTCGTATATGTTTTGCTCAGATATATGTCCCGCCCATTTTAAAATATCCCAAAAAGGTTTTCCTTTATAAACGTTCGTGTCGCTCACGGACACGTAGGAAATAGCGAGACTATAGCTCCTTTTTCAAAAACCTATTGGTAAACTTTTAATGCATGCAAAGTACTCAGGTACTTTCCTCAGATCAGTCCTGTTCAGCTTCTACGTAACATAGTGCCCATCATGAAAACAAGGTGCTCAAAAGCAAAATCATCCTCAAAAGGCATATCCAAAAATTATGTGCGTCTGGTGCGCACGGAAATCATATCCAAATACAAGTGCTACGAATGTGCACAAAACCAAAACTAAGTTCAACGGGTGTGCACGGAAGCATCTGTCCAGTGCAACGGGTGTGCACGACAACAATATCAAGTGCATCTAGTGCACGAAAAATAAATACAGTGCATCCAGTGCACGAAAAACTCATCAATAACTCAAATGCGTATAAAACAACACCGAGTGTACTAAGCTGTATAAAAACATATCTCAAGTGCAATAACCATGCACAAAATGTAAATACCCAGTAGGTGCAGCCATGGTGCACGAAAACAATATCATAAAGCTCAATCATCAAAACTCAAATCCAAGCGATATAAGAGTGATACTCGGATCACAAACGCAAATCGCAATAAATGGCACCGAGGTACACCTCCTACAATGTCGAAAAAGTGTCGGTGCGTCCAAAACTGGAATAGCAAGATCATCCGTTTGCCCCCTGTTCACGGTCTGGCGTCTTCTATCTCTGGGTCCTCATTTCTCTGTGGATTCACCAATCTCGCAATCCATCGGCTCGTCGGCCCGGTCGGGTGTGCTAATGGAAATGACTCCGCTTTGGCACTTCTCTGGTCATCTCTCGGCCAATTGGTATGACCACTCGTAAAGCAATACGTCAATGGCGTCGGCCTCTGGCCCTCTGAATACACGTGACACAACTGATCCTGGGTGCAAATCCTATCGCAGCAGTGTCCTGGAAGGAACTCGCTCAAGGTCTCTTCCGATCTCGCATATGCCGAACTATACGGAAGCTGGTACACTTGCATAATCTTTTCTCGTTTTCTGGACATCTGCATTTTCAGCACAACATTTCCTCGGGAACTGGCCGCATCCTAATGCCTCTGTAAGCATATCAGATCTCTGATCTCGACGGGGAGTAACAACAGTTCGCCAACCTCTCGCGTGAACCTCTGGTTCTACTTGTCTGTATCATCGTCCACTTTGACGTCACGTCACGATATCTGCATACTGCAAATGTTCTCGGCTACAGTCAATCCGAAGTCACTCACACAGACTCGAAATCACGAACTCGGTATCTTCATCACTCTGTAGAAGATATCTAGCCGAACACGTCCTCGGGAACTCGTCCCAACCATCGGAGGAATACTCAATACTCTTCCGTTCTCGATCAACTCACAATGCATCTGGGTGAGGTCCCCTATCAAAAGCTGGTCAGCTTGCTGATCTCTTATCCCATGATATCTGGACGACGTTAAACGTTTCGATCGATTCGTCAAATTCCCATAATTCCCCGAAAGCTCAACACCTGAGCACAATTTAATAATATCTGGTACACATCACAGTACCTACGGACCAGCCGTAGAAGGGCAAACCCAAGCCTCACTGATGGCACCGCTAAACTACCGCAAACCCTAAGGTTCAAAAGCGGTTCCATGGTCATCATGTCGAGTTAGGGTTTCATTCTTCTAGAGCAGAATTACTTGCATGTTCCTCCGAATACTTTAAACTTGGAAAAATGGGTTTTCTGACATTCGTTCAAACTTTTTAACTTCGCCTAGACGGCATGTGAATATCCTTCGTCTCTCAATTCGGGGTAGACTAGCTATCATCTGTCGTATCTCTTCCTGAAAGCTCCGGTGATCTCCGCCCGTAAAGTCTGGAGGCGATATCCTATCAATCTCAGCAACAGTTGGGTCATCTTTCTGCACGGTAGGCGACATCACAAACTCTGAGGTATGCTGTACATCAACAGTCCTTTCAAAACAGGCAGCCTCTATCAATGGCCCGATCATTCGGTGCAAAACCAAACACTCGCCTCAACAAGAGGTCACAACTCAACACTACATCGAGACGTTCCCATGTCACCAGAAAACGCAATGGTCAGTCCTCGTCCATGACGAGCTCGCCCTGACCGCAACACTAGTAGCAGCTCAATCTGCGCTCAAGCCATGGTGACAGAAACCTCAATCGTGTATCGATAAAACAGATCAAAGGCATGAAAGGAAACGACAGATCCAGAATGGATACATGATCATAAGAAGGAACAGAATCAATGAGAGTATGATCATGGAAACGAATAGAATCAAGGATCTCAAATGGATGTATAATCATGGGTATGAAGAGAATCATAAGTTTCAATAATATGTACATCCTAAGGTTTCTTAAGTGGAGTATCGTATCGTAAATATGCCGCGGAACATACGTACGGTACGTTACTCTACTCAATCTACCTACTCCATCAATCAGGATCAACCTATGAAACGAAAGTTCGGTCTAATACCCCCCGTTCAAGTCTAAGTTCCGTAAAGTCAAGCCTAGGTTCCGAAATACATACCCGCCCTAGACTCCGCATAGTCAAACATAGACTCGAACCAAGGTTAAACCTAGCGCTCTGATACCAACTTTGTCACGATCCGAATTTAGCTCGTGACCAGCACTTAAATCATGCAATGTCTAGAGGCGTAACGTAACTTAAGTAAGCCGAAGCCCAGAAATCTAAACCCTTTTTAGAAAATAAAAGAGGTACAGTTTAAAAAAAAAGTATAATGAATACAACTGGTTTATTAAATGCATGGATAATAGAACATGAAAATGCAAGTGAGTTTATTAGTTGAAAAACTTTTTTTTTTTAAAAAAAATTTGGGCAGCACCTCCCTTGTATATTTTGATCCAAAACCACAAATACATAATAATGATAAAGGCATCCCCAAGCGGGAGCTAGCTCTTCTCTAACCGGCGGATCACAACCACGCAAGACAGTATATATAAGTATACGACGCCCAACGGCGAAGTTCACCACAAAAGATAAATAAATAAGCAAGACATCAACCCCAAATGCGAACATAAAAACCATCACTCAAGTCTTGCAACTACAAGTCTTGCTAAGTCTCATTACTTATACAAATACTAGTTTTATTGATGGAGTTGGCTAGATACAATATGAATAGTAAATACAAGAGTGGGTACGATACAAATGTCCCACCTACCAAAGCAAAACACCCGAATGCAACTGTATGCCAGCGAAGCCGCTACTGATCCATGCGGTCAACCTGCAAGAACTGTGGCACAACGGGGGTGAGTTGCCAACTCGTGAGTAGAAAAACATCTACAAGTAGAAATCGAATAAACAACGACTCCTAGGTCAATTATATCATAAATGTAATACTATGATATCTAGGGGGACCATATCTACATCTGTGCCATCAATATCATCAATGTCTATATGCATGTGGCTATCATCCAACAATATAATCAATGTCTGTATGTATGTGGATCTTGTCCACGTGTCAACCAATGACACAACAACATCATCCATGTAATATCATAAAAGAATATGCATGAAAGTATGAGGATATAAATCAACGTGTGTCCCTCGTGACACATCAAAATCATGGAACCTGAGTGTCCAACATCGACACTCGAAATATCATGAAACCCGTGTCCAGCATCGACACGTAAATCCTCATATATCTCAGGCGCCGCATCCTCAGATTGGCCCTTATATCTATCTCATCTCAGGCGCCGCATACTCTTATCGGCCCTCATATCCATCTCATGACTCTGGCTGGTATCCTCCGGACAACCGCCGGGTCAAACCAATCACCGGTAGGTAGTGGTCCATTTTCCAGGCTCATCGTCATCCCCACAAAATCTCTCTCCCGCCCCGGGGTACCATACCGGGTCTACCATGTACCCGCAAACGGTTCCTCCACTCCTTGAATCGGGTCTCGAAAATAAATCTCAGAACTGAGAAAACTCATGGTGGACATCTCGAAATATCATATCAAGAGAAACCAGGTTATTAAAACAATACGTACTTTCTTTTGAAATAACCACGGTTCTCAAATCCAGAAATCTCATGAAAACAACATCTCAGTTCATATAATCGTAAAGCATGATGTATGCGACATATAAAAGAAATGTAAGCATATCCGTATATCATGTAGCATGAAACAATGATGTAAACATAGTAAGTAAATCATGCATGTAGTCATATCATGATGCAGTAATTCTACTGTGTAGTGACATGGCAATTATTGATGATGAAGTGCGTGAGCCGTCCATCTGTGTACGTGTAACATACACATCATTGATAATGGTGTAAGTGTACTAGTACAGGTGTATGAAATGCAATGAGAATAACATGAATGCAGCATAAGGTAAATCATCAGCTAAAAGCTATAAGGTATACATATCTAACATGATCGAGTCGGTGAATCTAACCATCGGCATCTAGCCTCACGACATCATGTACGGTATAATCCATTGTACAACATCCTCTAGTCAAGGGTATGGATCAAACATCAGGTCAAACTCACCACGTACGGAAAATCATCGTACGGCGACATTAAACCAATCGGGATCCTATCAGCCTATATGACAATGAGGGTACAGACTAATGTCACGTACGGCCTATCATTCATGATTCACAACATGTACACATACATATATATAATATACATATACCTATGTCCCAAGTCACATCCATAACAATCTCATATCAGGGGACCGGCAAGGTATCAATTATCTTAATCGACTCGCATCCTTATACCAACATATCATCATATCACATGTCAAATCGTATTATCTTTTCATCGCATTTATATCACACATAAGGTCAATTTACAAATACATTCTACCTTTACTATAAGCATACGTATCTAATCTAACATACACACCTGAACCATACAATCAGTTTTCGAAAGATGCGAATCATAGTTTTGAAAGTAGGGGCTACGGTGTTTTTAAGGAAAATATATCATTTGAAAATGTGTAACGTCCCTCAAGGTACCTGTTTAGAAGATGCATACGATTCTTCAGTTTGGAAACAGGTATGGTTCGGATGACACATTTACGTCGGCTATCTAGTCTTATAGTACCCTAAACGACAATATCATCAAACATCATCCTCGAATCCTGTCATCACATATTAGTCGTATCATATCACTTCTAACTATCCTTTCGTTTCTATTATGGTTTCTCTAACTATCTTTTAACTCTATATATAGTTTTCTATTAAAGGTTCCCTTAACCATATTCTATATATAAATCGGTTTCCATCAAAGTTTGCGGGGGTGCTATACGCCATCCACCCGACTTCCCCCATAGATATAGATCTACTCACCTTGATCTTTGCTTGCCGAAGTCGATGACGCCATACTCCATCGCCTCAGAATCCACGCGAAGGTACCTACAAAAATACACAGCCGCAATCGCTATTAAAATCGAATCCGGAAAATCGATACGGCACACGGCGCGCTCATAGGTTAGAACCTATAGCCTATGAGTGCAAAAACAATCAAACAACCCTTATAGTTGACGTACAAACGCCCAACAACAAAATACAATTCCAAATATAAAAACCAAGCAATCCAAAATACGTAAAACATATCAAAAATCACACCAAAGTACTACCAGATTTTGACTCAAGATAATTGGAGCAAAACTAGCAAGTATAGGGTGTTGTATATGGAGTATATGACTACAGACCCAATTTCAGCACCATCCCCCACACCCAGGCCGACCACAACCCTCCAAATTCCGGCCTCCTTAGCCCCCAATGCTCAGATGGGGTTAGTATGGTCAGGGTGGTCTCCTAGTACCCTAATTTGGTCCCTGGTATTGTTTGGTTTTCTCAGAAATTCCCCGGGTTGCTCCAGATTCACTGTAGGCACCCCCAAATGAAACAAAACCGACATGGACACAATTCATAGTTTGTATTCTCTATTCTAGGTCCACTAATTGATCTCTAGGGTTTTGTACACCCTCACTACTGATCACAATTCCACAAGTTGTTGGCTATAATGCCCTCAAGGCAATTATCGTAGTCACAGGCACGTGATTGTGATGATTGAGGAAGGGCATATACCGATAAAATAGTCTTACTCGAGATGATAGTATGCTATCTGGTTTGTCTTTATCATCATATGTTGATAGAGCCCATAGGATTCTTGCTTGACTGCCAGCAGTATGATGGCGATCATATATGTGGGAGCTGGGGTCTATAAGCACATCCTTAAATGTCCATAGTCGTGGGAGTTTCGAGACAGGGCATCGATACTCCAAAGTAGACTAGTGTATACAGTCGAGACCCCGACGAGGGTCGGTGGCCGGTCTCACAAGCCATTGGTGTTAGTTGGATCACCTAAGATGTATGAGTACACCGGACATGACTCGCCGGGAACATGCTAGTTGGTATTATACATATCGTCGGATAACAGTTCCCTGGTGACATGTGTACAGGTTAGTCTGTCGACATGGGATCGTCATTTGTCTCGTGTGAGTTCCCATTGTGCTTTGATTACTACCCTAGCACGGCTCAAAGGAGTCGTGCAAACAGGTTTTAGTTGGGTACAGTCCCGAGCCATATGGAGGCAGTGTGCGGATCGTCAGGGATTCGTCTCTCCCGGTATTGGGGGTGAGATCGCGCTGTGTTTAGGAGAACCATTACACGAAATCCCCGGCCAGGGTAATCGAGATTTACTGTAAGGTATTCCAGTAGTATCTCAGGATGTTGTGGGCTTCACTCCGACACGACTTATACAGCTATTGGGGGTCTGACGTTTACCAGCCCCCTATGCCCTATATGCGATACTCATAGACGAACGGACCGGACTGTATGGATATTGTCACTGTCAGACTCAGTAGGGTTTCTGGATGAGTTCGCTCGTCAGCTTCCCTTCCGATCAATACATAGGCAACCGTTACGTACAGCTAGTACCTCTGACGTGCTAGAGGTTATACCCAGTGCCAGTGTGTTGATGAGTCATTAGAGTCCCCCACAGACAGTTTCCCAAGTTTGGGCGAAACGATGTACATGCCGTATGGTTTTATGGCAGGGTTCGGAAAATGCATTTGCGTTTACGCACGTGTCATATTTCAGGCAGATAATACTGGTAGGCTTTGGTTTAAGCCGGATCCAAGTATTATACTGTGTAGATATAATATCTTTGTCTCAGTTGCATTTGTATTCGGTCGTAATACAAATGCGGGTATATTTATACTGTTATGGGGTTATCATGAAATTCGTTTCAGGATCACTTTTGGAACTTGCCAGTTTCCAGTTTTCTATCGCCCGTCTTTAACATTCGGTTAAAGACGGATTTATCTTTTCTTGAGGTGAGTCATGAGCGTGTGGATGGTTCTAGAAGATTCTAGATGGTGACTAGGCTAGTGAGTCATTAGTGCATTAATTATTGCGTTAATGGTTTTGGTGACTAGGTTAAGGTGACTCATTGATGCATTGAATGTTTAAGCAAGGTGTTAACATGACTCATTCTTTTATTTATGGTTATGGTCACCTTCCCCCCTTCCTACACTCACCCCCTCCTTCATAAGTGGCCGGCCCCTCTTGCTAGATGATGATGGTTGTTCATTTGGGAAAAAGATTAGGGTTTTGCTTCATGAAAATTAAGATTGCTCATTTCTCATTTTCACCCGATCCAAAAGGCAACTTCATTAACCGTTCATCCATAGCTTTGGATGTAACGAGATAAAGTGTTCTACTCATTCTCTACATCAACCTTGGTCATCTCTTTTAGCAAACTTGATGATCGAGTTTCCTCGGTTCAGAGGCGGGAGCCCGTTTAAAGATCCGTCGACGTGGTGCCACCTGGACGAGAAGACTGGAGATTCAGGAGATCGGAGTAGCCGCAACGAAGCGTGGGATGATGGTTGAAGACCGAAGGACTCGGATCATTCGGTATAACATTTCTACCCTCTTTGCAGTATGTTAGTTTAGCGTTAATGGCAGATCCGAGATATAGTATGCGATAGCGATAGTTTATAAAAGTTTTTGTTCCGTATTTGGCGTCTGTTAGACGGCCGGGGCGCTACCGTGGACTTACATTGGTATCAGAGCCACGCCATTAAGCTTTACTAACTTGTGCTAACGCGTTTAAAACATCGATCGAACGGAATTTCGAAATCTGCAATTTTCTGGGTTAAAGTTTCTGTCGATTTTTTAAAGGGTCTAAAAATTATTTCGCATATCACAGAAAATTGTGCAGGGTTTTTCAAGCATTCTGGAAAAATTTGGGCATGTGATCCCACAGTACCGCGGATCCGCGGTCAAAGCTAGGGTTTGACCGCGGAACCGCGGCCAGTATGTGGGAACAGTGAGCCAAATTTTTCTAGTGTCTTGGGAAATTTTAGTTTTTGGTATATTTCTTTTGGGCCCAGATTTTGTTACTGTCCAGCAGATGTTTGTGGGGCCCACTTCGGAAAGTTTTGTCGATCGAAATTTTAAACTTGTTAGTTTACAATACTTATATTATATCTCCGACCGGGAATGTCATTAGAGCGGTAAATTGCGTCTAATTGCTATAGTCCTTTTAGACGAATTTGCGAACATGACATTCGCGTTGATGTTCTGTGTTGTGCTGTGATGTTGCGGATTGTCGTGGTGGATAGAAGTGTGCAATGGTAGTGCTGGTTGGATTTATTTGTACATTTGATATTGCGGGGCGAGCGTCCGACTTGTAGACTGCCGTCACTGCCTGTTTGTATAATATTCTTTTGGGGCACGACCGGGCTGAGGTCGATGTACCCGTTGTATATATTTTCTTTTATATACTAGGATTACCCCGCGGTGGGGTGCACGGATAGCCGTGTTCTGGAGGGCAACGGGCCCGCATCTCATGGCGTTGAGAGGCAGAGGGGACTCAATCTAGAATTGGCAGACTATTCGCCGCACTCGTAGGGGGTACTGGTTGAGCCAAGGATGGGTGCTCAAGTTACCGGATTCCGTAAAGTGCCGGGTGGTCCATTCACTATGCTGTAGGGGGCTGCCTCGCTTCAGGTTTTGGTGGATAACTTGCCGCACCCGTAGGGGTCTAGGTTTCATTGAACAGGCTATCCACACGATCAGGGGAACGTCGGGTTTCAGTAGCGGCTCTGTGAAATCCGGGGATCCCAGATAATCTGTATTGTTCTGTGATGCTTATTACTTTTCTATAATATTGCATTTATCATACCTGGAGCAATTATTATATATTAGTATATATACTAGTAGATGTTGTATATGTTTTGCACCCGCGCTAGTCCAGTCCCCGCTCTGTCGTTAGTTAAGTAACCTAACGAGTAATGACGGGACCCAGTGACGAATGTGGATGGCATATACGTACATTATATTTTCGTTCTTTTGTGGTGTGATTAATTGATGGGACTGCATTGATTCTTATCAATGCAAGGATAAAACAAACCTATATTTGATGTTGTTGGAACAAATTTTAGAAAGAGTTATTACAAAGACGTTTCTTTTTGTTATGCACGGTGGTATTCGGTTATGAATATCCTGCACCTCATTCGACGAGGCAAGGGCCGAGATCCATTCACCGGGAGTGACCCCTTGGGCAGAAGTTTGCGTCAGGGTAATAACTTCAGTATAGTCGATCACAAGTTGCTTTGCATCGCGGTATTCAGTTAGAATATCCTGCACCTCATTCCACGAGGAAAGAGCCGAGATCCCTTCACCGGGAGTGACCTCTTTAGCAAAGGTTTTCGCCACTATATTTTTATAAAAAGCTATCAGGTTCTTTCAACGAGATCAAGTTCATTACGTTAAAGGTTTTTCGCCAAAAACCAGCCGTAACCCTCCGTCATTTCTTATGGATGGTCAGTAGTATTCAAGCTATGTTTGTTGGCCTACGTCAAGGCATAGTGTTTGGTAGCCGTTGGGGTATTCATTTGTTGCATAGATAGATGCATTTGTTTAGGACAGACGTACAAACTTGTTGGCCTACATCAAGGGCATGTACGATGGACCTAAATTAGTCAGGACAATGACGGGTAGAACTTGACATGTGACTTATGATTTGTTGGCCTACGTCAAGGTCATAAGAGCATGGGATTAAAATTACATCGGGAGTTTCAAACATACAAGAAACTTGCCATACTTGCGCATACCTTCTGGAGTGTGATAACTTGAGTGGCTTCCATCAAGTTATCATGCGATGATAGTTGGATCCCGATTCTCACTGATGGGTTGGTTTACTCTACGGGTGATCCCGACTAATTCTTCTTTCAGGTTTGGAGGATAATTTGAGACTACAGTGGGAGGTTTCCTGATTAGATAAATTGATAACCATTCTGATCTAGGTTAAAGTGCACGCAGAGTGTTTCTTTTCTCTCTCTCTTTAGCAGCGACCTTTGACCGACCCTAGACTATAACTCAGTGACCAAAGTTGACCGAACCTTCTTAAAATACTGGCTTTTGGATTGTCTAAAATTGCATAAGTCATTGCCACTCCTTCTTTTACCCTTTGTATTTCTCAGAACACCTCGTATTACTACGGACATCCACTTCCATTGGATAGATCCATCGTATGGTTATATATGAACTCGAAGGGATTTCTTCGAGGATGGATCCAGGTTCAGGAGAAATAGAATTGGTTTATTCAGTTGTCTTCTATTATCACCTTCTCTCAGATTGCGAGTACTCCTAGGTTTAGGAGAGTACACCTATTACGCTTACTGGATAGTCTTATTGCAAACCATAGGCAGGTGCCGAAAGGTAGGGAATGAAGAAAACCAATTAGCTTAAGTTGGGTGTACAGAAGGTAATAACTAAAGACCAAATAAAGGAATTAGAAAGAGGGCAAAGTAAATTGCGACTGTTATCATTTAAGACCAAACCGCATACTTCATTGTCACTCCTATTTCACCTTTGCTTTTTCCCAGTTCGGGAGAAATAGAATAAGGTATTATTCAGTTGTCTTTTATCATCACCTTCTCTCAAGCTGCGAGTACTTCTAGGATTAGGAGAGTACAAACCTATTATTCTTATCGGATAGTCTTCTTCCAAACCATAGGCTGGTGCTGAACGGTAGGGAAGGAAGAAAACCACTTAGCCTAATGATAGTGTACAGAAGGTAATGAATAAAGACAAATAAAAGGATTTAGGGAGATGGCAAACAAATATAAGGTTAAAGTCATGAATTGGATTATGGAAGAGGCATTACAAAGAATACCAGGATACCCTTTCGAAACATTTTCATGTTTCAAATACACTGTGCATTGTTAATTGTAAACTGATTTCCCAATTAAACTCTTGCTCCAGGGTATGTATTTACCAGGTATGCTTCTCACATCTGTATGGTTTTACAGATGATGAAAAGGAGTAAGCTATTGGGAATTAGGTGACCATCCTCATTATATCGGAATTCTTTGTAATTAGTGATATTTGAGGAAATCGCCTGGGTACAGTTTTCAACCTACGACGCACAGGTTTTGAGTTATTCAACTCAGCGGACTTATACAGAGTATTGTATGTTGTCCAGTGTCCATCAGGACAAAGGGGTTGGTCCTCGTACTCTGTTCTGTTTACTTATGACTTCTCTAGTTTTTAGACAAGTGTTTCGTAGAAATACAATGTCTAAGTTTTGAGAAGTTGTGGGTATTGGAATAAAGTAGAGAACCAGGTGTCACAAGTATCGGGATTCTTAAAAGAAATCGAAGATGTAGATTCTTGTGATTGGTATTCAGTTAATGGTTTTGAGAAACTAGTTTCTTTTTCAGGTTACTCATAATTGGATGGATTCCTAAGTTGAGTAATGCCGATTAGCCTTTCTCCATTAAGTTGATATGCACTGGAGACAGTTGCATGATTTAAATCTGGTTCCAATTAAATATGTGCCAAAGTTTCTATATTGGATATAGAATGGTTCATATCTTAACGATGTTAAGGTACGATGAGTTGTCCAGCTTATGCTTAAAACCAGACTCTGGATAACTCAAGGCACGTTTCTGTAATGGCAGTTTGTGGGTTGACCCTGGCTTTGACGAGGGTTGACTTTCTACCATCTGGAAGATCAATAGTGATATTGTTCTAGACTCGCCACAGTTTTAGTAAAATGGATTTTTTTCCAGAAAACAGTAGCGGGAGTATGGTAGAACTGGAAGTGATTCCAGAACCGCAAACGATTACGGAAAATTTAATAGGACCTATATATTCAATCAGGTTTGACATTCCAATAGCCACTCCGCAGATATGGTGGGTAACCTCAGACACCCAAGAGGTACTCCGGTAGCATCAAGGACGGTGACAGGGAGGTTCTTGTTTACCCAGACTTGACACTACTGTTGTTCCAGACTATGAGACCCGGCAGGAGATTAAGTATAGCGTCGTTCTAAACTAGCTTTAGAAGTGCACGTATATATTATTCTGCCAAAGGGTTGTCGTAGTCAGTGGAAGCAGCGGAAGCAAGTGGGCAAGTAGCTTATGTCTATTTATAGACTTGAGCAGTTATAGCGGAGATAGATCATCTAATTTTGATATGAAAGTCATAGGTTTGACTTCATCAGAATAGGGGAAGGATCTGTTAAGAAGGTAGTAGGGTGTGATGTCCTAGTATTTGGATGACATACACAGAGTAGGAAGTAAAATTCCTATACTACGATCGGTTATACTGTGGTTGTCACACAGTTGTTTTTCCACAAAGGACATGGATATAATATCTGACATTCTGGTAACTAGATCTATGGTTTTAGATCTTGATTTAGGTAGTTTCCCAATGTGGGTACTTTGACAGTATTCTAATAGTATTTTAGAATAGATGACTCCTGGCATGATGGTGTACCTGCAGGTGATGGAGTCACCCTCTCTAAAGGTGTCTTACAGACTAAAGGGGAGAGGGACGTGCATGATTGACAGATCACTTGCTTAGGCAATTGAGTCAATCGTGAGATGTCAAGTACCACACCAGATGTTGTTTTTGCACTAGATGCGATAAGTTTATATTAATCCAATCCTGAAGAAACATGAGGAAGCAGTTTTAGAACATAAGTGCATGTTCTACGGATTAGATGACGGCAGCCTCCTTCGGGAGACGGTTATCATTCCAGGCTTCAAAGATGACATAGATGACAGAGTGATTGTCAGAGTTATAGTTTTTCCATCTGACGAGGGACAGTATTATGGACAGATGGTCCAAAAGGATACTGTGGGTGGCATGGTGCGGGATACTGATTAGGTTCAGTTGATGATACAGTCTAATAAGTTTGGATTTGGAGTTCATTTATGAACTAGGTCCCATCAGATATCCAGACATATTCTAAGACATGTATTACTCGATTCGGGAGATAGCTTTCTCCACGAACTTGAAATTAAGAGAGATATAGAAAGAAACATCAAGGCGGATCCACTCACTAAGGCTATTTTCTTGAACACAATAGTTTTACAAACGGGCTTTGTGAAACTGATTAGTAGAGGAGTTGGATGTTCGGTATCACACGGGCTGTGAGTATGTGACATCGCGATAATTAGCCTTGAGTGCAAGTGGGAGATTGTTGGCTATAATGCCCTCAAGACAATTATCATAGTCACAGGCACGTGATTGTGATGATTGAGGAAGGGCATATACCGACAAAACCGTCTTACTCGAGATGATAGTATGCTATCTGGTTTGTCTTTATCATCATATGTTGATAGAGCCCATAGGATTCTTGCTTGACTGCCGGCAGTATGATGGCGATCATATATGTGGGAGCTGGGGTCTATAAGCACATCCTTAAATGTCCCTAGTCGTGGGAGTTTCGAGACAGGGCATCGATACTCCAAAGTAGACTAGTGTATACAGTCGAGACCCCGACGAGGGGCGGTGGCCGTCTCACAAGCCATTGGTGTTAGTTGGATCACCTAAGTGCATACAGGTGCTCATTGGGTTATGAGTACACCGGACAGGACTCGCCGGGAACATGCTAGTAGGTATTATACATTTTGTCGGATAACAGTTCCCTGGTAACATGTCTACAGGTTAGTCTGTCGACCTTGGAACGTCATTTGTCTCTTATGAGTTCCCACTGTGCTTTGATTACTACCCTACCATGGCTCAAAGGAGTCGTGCAAACAGGTTTTAGTTGGGTACAGTCCCGAGACACATGGAGGCAGTGAGCGGATCGTCAGGGATTCGTCTCTCCCGGTATTGGGGTGAGATCGTGCTGTGTTTAGGAGAACCATTACACGAAATCTCTGGCCAGGGTAATCGAGATTTACTGGAAGGTATTCCAGTAGTATCTCAGGGTGTTCTGGGCTTCACTCCGACACGACTTATACAGCTATTGGGGGTCTGACGTTTACCAGCCCCTTAGGCCCTATATGCGATACTCATAGACGAACGGACCGGACTGTATGGATATTGTCACTGTCAGACTCAGTAGGGTTTCTGGATGAGTTCGCTCGTCAGCTTCCCTTCCGATCAATACATAGGCAACCATTACGTACAGCTAGTACCTCTGACGTGCTAGAGGTTATATCCAGTGCCAGTGTGTTGACGAGTCATTAGAGTCCCCCACAGACAGTTTCCAAAGTTCGGGCGAAACGCTGTAGATGCCATATGGTTTTATGGCAGGGTTCAGAAAATGCACGTGCGTTTACGCATGTGTCAAATTTCGGACAGATAATACTGGTAGGCTTTGGTTTAAGCCGGATCCAAGTATTATACTGTGTAGATATAATTTCTTTGTCTCAGTTGCATTTGTATTCGGTCGTAATACAAATGCGGGTATGTTTATACTGTTACGGGGTTATCATGAAATTTGTTTCAGGATCACTTTTGGAAGTTGTCAGTTTCCAGTTTTCTATCGCCCGTCTTTAACATTCGGTTAAAGACGGATTTATCTTTTCTTGAGGTGAGTCATGAGTGTGTGGATGGTTCTAGAAGATCTAGATGGTGACTAGGCTAGTGAGTCATTAGTGCATTAATTATTGCATTAATGGTTTTGGTGACTAGGTTAAGGTGACTCATGGATGCATTGAATGTTTAAGCAAGGTGTTAACATGACTCATTCTTTTATTTACTGTTATGGTCACCTTCCCCCCTTCCTACACTCACCCCCTCCTTCATAAGTGGCCGACCCCTCTTGCTAGATGATGATGGTTGTTCATTTAGGAAAAAGATTAGGGTTTTGTTTCATGAAAATTAAGATTGCTCATTTCTCATTTTCACCCGATCCAAAAGGAAACTTCATTTACCGTTCATCCATAGCTTTGGATGTAACGAGACAAAGTGTTCTACTCATTCTCTACATCAATCTTGGTCAACTCTTTTAGCAAACTTGATGATCGAGGCGGGAGCCCATTTAAAGATCCGTTGACGTGGTGCCACATGGACAAGAAGACTGGAGATTCAGGAGATCGGAGCAGCCGCAACAAAGCGTGGGATGATGGTTGAAGACCAAAGGACTCGGATCGTTTGGTATAACATTTCTACCCTCTTTGCAGTATGTTAGTTTAGCGTTAATGGCAGATCCGGGATATAGTATGCGATAGCGACAGTTTATAAAAGTTTTTGTTCCGCATTTGGCGTCTGTTAGACTGCCGGGGCGCTACCGTGGACTTACACTAGTCACCCAAACCCTCTCTAGAATTTTCTAACTTCACAAATCACCACTAAACCAATTCTAAACTAAAACTAGAATATAAAAGAACTTAAAACTATCTAAATGGTAGAAATTATACCTCATTTAGGCCATTCAAGAAAACCCTAGCTTCTCAATGTCATTAAAATCCCACTTTGCTTGGTCCAATAAGATGAGGGTGAGAAGGTGATCATTTTTTGTGAAAGGGGTATAGGGTTTTGAGGAGTATTTTGAGATGGGTCATGAGGGTAGATGATGGAGCTTGAAGATGAACAAGGATAGGAAAAAATTGGTGGGGGGAAATGAATGGGGCAGCACTCTCCCTCTCTCTCTCTTTCTCACTCTCATTCTCTCTCCTAGCATGGCCTCAACATCATTATGTCCTCTCTCTCTCTCCTTAAGTCATCATGACACCTTTTCCCTTTTCTTTTCTCACCAATAAACACATAAACCCAATAAAACAACACAAATGAAACAACATGTAACATGTCATGGTGCACTAACTATGGAAAATTGTAGAAACACGGATTTGGCCTAATCTCAATTAGCAGTGCACTAATCAGGTTTTTATCCAAACTGCATATAATAAATTTTAAAAATACCAAATCCTTTAAATATATTTTTAAATGAATAAATCATTTTAATCTCCAAGTATTTCACAATTATTGGTATATATTTATACCTTTTTTCGAAAACCCCAATTTCGCAAAACGCCAGTTTTCGGGAAATATATTATTTTAATATTAATTTCCAAAAATAATATTTTATATTTTCTGAAATGTTACACTAAATAACCATGAGGATATCTTTTCAGCTCTTGATATTTTAGAAGGTTTTTAAATAATATAGCCGTTATATCTAATTAGGAATTCATTTAGTATTTTGAGCAAAATTATTTTCAAATATATTTTCACCTTCTCTACAAATTCATTTTTAAATACAACTGGCTTTTCTCAAATAGAAACGCACTTCACTTTCATCAAAATAGAAAAGGTAAGGACATCACTTGTTCAAATCACTTTAAAATAACCTCTCAAGCTCATCCCTTTCTATACCCTATAGAAGATTTGTACGTGCTTCATTATCTCTCACCTGTTTAAAGAGAAGAATCAAAACATTGTAAGGATGATATACTACACGTGTAAAAGAGGTGTAAGGTTGTTCCACTATTCGGGAAACGATATGTTTGTAAGGGTTTCTCTGCCCGGTTAAAGGAGGATTATAGTAATTAGGAAAAGTCCTAAAGGCGGGAGAGCTTTAGGTAGTGGACTAGGCATAGGGCGCCGACCCACTCTAAAATCGTCGTGTTTAGGTTTGCATTTCTCATCTCTTTACTTTACTGCAATTATATATGTGCTATATTCATTATTATCATTATTATTTTAACTACGCTTCAACTGCTCGAACATATTGCTCTCGTTAAAAAGTTAGAGATTAAATATGAAAAACCATATTCATCCCCATCAAAGGTTGTTACTTGCATTTTCATTTAGTATCAGAGCTAAGTGCTCTTGATTTTGGTTTAACAACCTAGAGCGAAAGATCATGGATTTCCTTGAACCGATGTTTAGCGATTTCATATATGATGAACGGATAATTAGAATGGAGCATTTTATGAATGCTAAATCATATGGGTTGTGGGATATAATGATAGAAGGTTTTGTTTCTCCCTCCAAACCAAAATCTGGTTGGAGTTATTATGAAAAGAAAGAAACTATAATGGATAAGTTTGCTTTGCGTTTATTAATTTCTTCTCTTGTACCAACCTTTCTATTAAGATTTCGCATTGTGTAAGAGCTAGTCAAGCTTGGAAAATAATCGAGGCTTCACATAAAGGCGAATCTTTAACAGAGGAAGTACCGATTGTTAGATATGTATTCCTTAGAGGCCAGTATTGTATATGTATACATATGGATGCCGGGGATATGTATGTACAGGACAATCTTGCTCAGTTATATAGTATATTGTTTCAGTTGTCTTTTATCAGGATATGTGTATTTGTTTATATTGATACTTTATCCAGCTTGCATATATTGATAAAGACTTGATACAGTAGTATACTATTATGGTTTGACTTTATCTTAACATGGAATATGTTATACATATGATTACATATTGTGGTTACATGTTGATAAAGCCCGTAGGATCTTGCTTGACTACCTGCATTGTGATGGCGATCATACTTGTGGGAGCATGGTAGTCTATAAGCACATCCTTAAATGGTCCCTAGTCGCGTGAGTATCGAGACTGGGCATTAATACTCCAGAGTAGACTAGTGTATACGTTTCTAGCCCCGACAAGGGGCAATGGTTGGTCCCGCACCATTGGTCAGATGCACCTAAGATCGTATATAGGTGCTCACTGGGTGTGAGTATACTGGACAGACTCGCGGAGAACTTCCAGATGGTACTATACCTATCATCAGATGGAAGTTCTCAGGTGACATGTGTACAGGTTAGTCTTCGGACCTGAGGTCATCATTTTTCTCGTGTGAGTTCCCACTGTGCTTTGATCACTACCCTACCATGGCTCTACTGAGTCGTGCAAACATGTATTGGTTAGGTACAGTCCCGAGCCACATGGAGGCAGTGAGCGATTATTGGGGATTCGTCTCTCTCGGTATTGGGAGTCGATATCGCACTGTGTTCGATTGGTCAGGACCATAAGACCTTTGCCAAGGCAGTTGGGATTTACTGATAGATTGATCAGTAGTTTCCCGGATTGGTTATGAGCCACATCAGCAATTATCGGGTTATTAGGGTCTGACGTATACCTTCCCCTAGACCCGGTATACCATACTCTTAGACGAAGAGACCGGATTGTACGGATATTGTCACGAATAGGCTCAGTAGGGATCCGGTTGAGTTTTCTCGTCGGCTTTCCTTTTCGACAGGTACCTGGGTAGTCGTTACGTACAGCTAATGCCGCTGACGTGCTTGTTGTTAAACCCACTGCCAGCATACTGTCGAGTCTTTAGAGTCCCACACAGAGGGTTCCCTGCTTCGGGCGAAACGATGTAGAGGCCGTATGGTTTTACGGCAGGGTTCGATCACATACGTGTACTTGTGCACGCATGATGTTCGGGCGAATAATACTAGCGGGCTATAGTTTAAGCCGGATCTTAGTATTATATTGATGGATTATTTTCGTCTCTTTTGTATTCGTATTTTTCGGAATACGGATACGGGTATGTATATACGGTGATGGGTATTCTTGTAATTTGTTACAAGAGTGCTATTATAAGAAGAAACCTAATTATTTGTTTTAACCATTTAGTTAAATGGTTAATGAGGTGGAAGTATGAGGGGTTGACTTTTCTTAAGTGAACCATGGCTACTTGTTAACTCACTTGGTGAGTTAAGTGTTACTATTGAGGCAAGAAATATCTAGATATTTTTGTGATGGAGACATTTCTCATCATTATCAAGGCATGCTTGCATTATTAGTAAAATATTGGCCATTCTTCACTTGGTTTTTTTTTCCCATGGTTGCTCTCTACAACACTCACATCTCCTCCAAGCTCCTTTCTTCTTCTACCTCAAGCCCTAATAGTCTCATGTGTTGAGAAACCTAGGGTTCTTGAGACAAAATATTCCATCATCACTCTCTACATCACCTAGGTTACTTAGATTGGCAAACCAAGTGACCTAGTTACCTCGGTTTAGAGGTAGGAACCCAAAGTAGACACTCTCTTATGGATCATCTTCGACACAAGGAGCCGATGATCAAGCTCGATCATGGAGGCCACTAGGAGCACACTAAAGGAGAGGAGTGAAGACCCGAAGGACTTGAGTCTCTTGGTATAACTCTTTTCATAATAGATAGCTTCTCCATTTTTCTAGTTAGGTTTATGGTAGATCCGGTTTAGTGTTATTCTAGCGCCAAGTTTTTGATCGTTTGAAAAAATTTTGTTCCGCATTTGGCCACGGAATTTGGCCGGGGCGCTAGCATAACCTTTCATGGTATCAGAGCCAACCCATAAAACCTAAACTAGCTTTTTGTAACATGTTTAAAATATCGATCGACCGAATTTTTCTAAACCGCATTTCCATTTTCATGCTTTATGCCGATTTTTAAAAGTTGTCTAAAAATTATTTTCAGTGTATCAGAAATTCGTGCAGGCATTTCTAAGACCCCACATGAAATTTGAGATCACGATCCCTTCATAATGCCGCAGAACCGCGGCATTACTGGCATGTTTGCCGTGGTTGCACGGTGGTATTTGTAAGTCCACGTTGCTCACCCCGGTTCTTACGGTGAGGCGGAAACGGAGAAAAACAATTTTTTGGCGCAAAGGCAACATGGACTAAAAGAAGGATCTTTGCTAAACTACAAACTAGCAAACTACTAGAGGTGCTATCTACTATGCCATAGAGATTATACCTCATGACACCAGTCCTTCGGTCTTCATTCTGCTGTCCTGCTCGTCCATCCACGCTCCGAGGGTCGATTCGGATCATGATCACCTCCGCGGCCTTCTTGAGTCGAAGACGATCCACCCGAGAGTTGTACTCCGAGCTCTACCTCAAGCCGAGGCAACTAGGGCAACAAAATCGCTGGGCTTTATGTCCTAGGTTGTGTAGAAGTAGTAGATGGACTTGTTTTTCTATTTGGATCCTTTTTCTCTCAATGCATGAGATCAAAGGAAGAATCAAGAGGAGGAAGAAGAAGCCAGCAACCATGGAGCGTTCTCATTTCTTTTCAAGAGAGAGAATGAGAAATGAATTATGCGCAAGAGAGAATGAACCATGGTTGTAATAATACGCAAAAATCATCATTACTAATCCTTTCATGATAAAGTTGATGGCTACTAATTACTTGACCATTTTCATAATCCAAAGAATAAAAAGAAAAACCAAAGAAAACTCTAGATCTCTCATGAAGGTCCAAGTCAACTTTGGTCAAATGGTCAACAAAGTCAAATATGGTCAAATGGTCAAAGCAATTAGCCATCACATAATTATCACTAAAAAGGATTAGTAAACAATGTCCCCGGCACATAATGGTTTTGACCGAACGAACTGCCAAAACCCTAATGAGTCCGCCTCATTATGGTTTCGACTGAATCAACTGTCAAAACCCTAATGAGGCACCTCCTTCCTCTTCGCTCCTCACAACTGTGCATACACACCCGCGTCCGCATTCCGTAGAATGCGAATGCACAGAAGACAAAACAAATCCATCCATGCAATACTAGGATCCGACTTAAACCAAAGCCCACTAGTATTGCCTGCCCGAACAGCATACGCACACAAGTGTACGTAAGTGATCGTAGCCCTGTCGTAAAACCATACGGCCTCTACACCTTTCGCTCAGTGCAGGGAAACTCTCTGTGTGGGATTCTAAAGACTCGACACTACGCTGGCAGTGGGTTTAACCACAGATCGCAAGCGGAACTAGTTGTATGTAACGGTCCCCAGGTAGATGTCGATAAGAAGGCCGATGAGGTAAACCCATCCAAACTCCTACTGAGCCTGTATGTGACAATCTCCGTACAGTCCGGTCTGTTCGTCTAAGAATATCGCATGGCGGGCCTAGGGGGCTGGCGAACGTCAGTCCCCTAATAGCGGTACAAGTCGTGTCGGAGTGTAACCCAGAACACCCTGAGATAACACTGGAAACCTACCAGTATATCTCACTTGCCCTGGCCAGGGACGACTATGTGTAATGGCTCTCCTAGACACAGCGCGATATCAACCCCCAATATCGGGAGAGACGAATCATGTCTAACCGTCACTGCCTCCAAGTGCTTCAGGACTGCACCCAACTACTACCTGTTTGCACGACTCCTTTGAGCCGTGGTAGGGTAGTAATCAAAGAACAGTGGGAACACACTCGAGGCGAAGTGACAGTGTCAAGTCAACGGACTAAGCTGTACTCATGTCACCTGGGAACTGATAACTGACGATAGGTATAATACCAACCAACAGTTCCCGACGAGTCCTGTCCAGTGTACTCGTAACCTAACGAGCACCCGCATACTATCTCCAGTACGACGTACTTATGGCTGTGGGACAGACCATATCCCCTGCTGGGATGAGAAGCGCATACGCTAGTCTACTCCGGAGTATCGATGCCCTGTCTCGATAATCCTACGACTAGGGACCTGTATAAGGATGTGCTTATAGATTACCCAGCCCCCACAAGTGTGACTGCTATCACAATGCTGGTAATCAAGCTAAGATCCTAAGGGCTCCACTATTATGTATAAGAATATGCTAAAAGAAACACATGCACATATTAAAGTAGAAACAAACCAAGTAGCATACTACCATTTTGAGCAAGATTGTCTATACAACTGTGAATATCCCAAGCTTCCATTAAGTAATATACAAACTAGTATGATACAGTAATGGCCTCTAGGGCATATACACCAACAATCTCCCACTTGCACTAGGGCCATGTACTGGCATATCGAAGACCTATCATCTCGATCAGCCGCTCGAACTGAGTCTGGGGTATGGCCTTCGTGAATGGATCTGCAGTGTTATCCTCCGAATTTACTCTCTTCACCTCGATCTCCCGGCGATCTGCGATCTCCCTGATCAGGTGGTACCGCCTCAAAATGTGCCTGGACTTCTGATGGGACCTGGGTTCATTCGCTAAAGCTATAGCTCCGTTGTTGTCACAATACAGCAGTATTGGATCAACAATTGTAGGAACCACCTGAAGCTCCATGAGGAACTTCTTCATCCAGACAGCTTCCTTTGCGGCATCACAAGCAGCTATGTACTCCGCTTCCATAGTTGAGTCAGCAACGGTTTCCTGCTTGGAACTCTTCCAGCATACCGCCCCTCCATTGAGGGTAAAGACATAACCCGACATGGACTTGGAGTCATCCTTTTCACTCTGGAAGCTGGAGTCAGCAAAGGCCTCAATCTGGAGGTCTTTTCCGCCATACACCAAGAACATCTCCTTAGTCCTTCTCAGGTACTTAAGAATGTTCTTTACTGCTATCCAGTGTTTCTCCCCTGGGTCCGACTGATACCGGCTTACAACGCTCAATGCGTATGGTACATCTGGTCCGGTATATAACATCGCATACATTATAGAGCCTACCGCAGAAGCGTAAGGTATAGATGACATGCAGGCCCTGTCCAAATCAGTCTTGGGTGACATCTCTTTGGAGAGGGTGATTCCGTGACAAGCCGGTAGATTACCGCGCTTGGAATCTTCCATACTGAATCGTTTCGGTATGGTGTCGATGTACCTGGACTATGAAAGTCCCAACATCCTCTTAGATCTATCACGATAGATCTGGATCCCCAGAATGTAGTTGGCGTCGCCTAGGTCCTTCATGGAGAACCTCTGTGACAAGAATCCTTTGACTGACTGTAGCATAGGAATATCATTTCCTATTAGGAGAATGTCATCCACGTACAAGACGAGGAATACCACAGTTCTCACTACAATCTTACTGTAAATGCATGGTTCATCTGGGTTTTTGATAAAGTCGAATTCTTTGACAGTATCATCGAAGCAGATGTTCCAACTCCGCGATGCCTGCTTCAGTCCATAGATGGACTTGAGCAACTTGCACACTTTACCGCTGCTCCCACTCTGAATGAATCCCTCCGGCTGATCCATATAGACGCACTCTTCTAAATTTCCATTTAGGAAAGCCGTCTTTACGTCCATCTTCCAGATCTCATAATCATGGAAGGCAGCAATGGCAAGAAGGATCCGAATGGATTTGAGCATAGCCACTGGAGAAAAGGTCTCATCATAGTCCAAACCAGGTCGTTGACGAAAACCCTTTGCTACAAGTCTAGCTTTATAGGTTTCAACCTGCCCATATGCACCAATCTTCTTTCTGAAGATCCATTTGCAGCCTACGGGTTTTACCCCTTCTGGAGCAAAGTCCAAAGTCCAAACTTTGTTGGTGTACATGGACTCCATCTCGGTCCGCATTGCATCCAGCCATTTTACCGAGTCACCGCTCTGAATGGCTTGCTGGAAGCTAGTAGGCTCACCATAGTCAATGGTGCAATCCTCTCTATCCCCGTCTATAAGAAAACCGTAGTATCTCTCGGGCGGATGAGACTGCCTACTACTCCTACGGAGTGGTCATGGGATGTCCGGTTCTCCTGAACCTTCTGGTTCTACCAAGGTTTCAGTAATAGCTTGTGGTTCTGGAATTTCTTCCAGTTCTACTACGCTCCTACTGTCTCCTTTTTCTAAAAACTGATGTTCCAGAAAGTGGGCATGACGAGAAAAAAAAACCTTTTGTTCCTCTGCGTAATAGAAAAAATACCCCTTGGAGTTCTTTGGGTATCGTACAAACTTATACAGTACTGAGCGTGGCTCGAGTTTGTCCGCATGCTGCTTTTTAACAAAAGCTGGACATCCTCATATCTTCAGATATTGAAGATGGGGTTTCTTCCCACACCACATCTGATATGGTGTGGTAGGCACAGTCTTGGAGGGAACCTTGTTCAAAAGATGTGCAGCTGATTCTAGTGCATAACTCCAGAAAGATCGCGGTAACTTAGCCTTACTCATCATGGAACGGAACATATCCAATAAGGTTCGATTCCGCCTTTCTGATACACCGTTGTGTTGTGGTGTGTATGGAGGAGTAAGCTGAGAGAGAATTCCATTCTCTTTTAAGTAGTCCAGAAACTCGGCACTCAAGTATTCACCACCTCGATCAGATCTCAGTGTCTTGATACTTTTGCCTGTTTGTTTTTCAACTTCATTCTTGTATTCCCGAAATTTCTCAAAGGCCTCGGATTTATGCTTCATCAAGAAGACATGTCCATACCTAGAGAAATCATCTGTGAAAGTAATGAAGTATGAATAACCACTTCGCGCATGTGTAGACATTGGACCACACACATCACTGTGTATGAGTCCCAAGAGCTCGCTCGCTCTTACTCCGTATCCAGTGAACGGAGTCTTTGTCATCTTTCCCATGAGACAAGATTCACAAGTGGCATAAGACTGGTACTCGAACGAATCCAAGTATCCTTCTTTATGTATCTTTGTCAACTGTGTCTCATTAATGTGACCCAGTCTACAATGCTATAAGAAAGCCTGATATAAATCTGGAGACTTTCTTTTAAGTGTGTTCTGGACACTGAAAATCTGAGCTTGATTCAATACGTATATCCCGTTTTTTAATGTACCTTACCCAATCAGAACTTGATTTAGGTGGATGTTGACCACATCGCTTACAAAAGTAAAATCATATCCTTCCCTAGAAAGTAAGGATACAGATATGATATTACAAGTCGCACCTGGTACATAAAAAAAGTCACACAGAATCAATATCTGCCCAGTTGTCAGTCCAAGATGATACTCCCCTACGGATTCAGTGTACATGCTCATTCCGTTAGCAACCCTGAGAGTCATATCACCTATCCTGATAACCCTACGGTTTCTCAGAGCCTGTAACGAATTACAGATGTGAGATCCTGATCCGGTATCCAATACCCAGGAAGTAGGGTTAACTGACATACAGTTCTCTATTACAAACACACCCGAAGCCGAAGCCACAACATGCTTCGAATCCTGGCTACTGGCTTTACTAGCCCTGCAATCTTTCTGCCAATGTTCATTCCCGTAACAATAGGAACGTCCCTCTTTTACTATATCCAGTCCCAAAACTTTTGCCCTTCTCTTTCCTTCTACTTCCCTGGTTTCCTTCAGGGTAGAAGGTAGAGACTGTAGAATCAAGTTAGCATCTGACCTGTTCTTCAACGTGGTCTTCAGGTCCGTGAGCTTAAAATAGCTGGTCTCTGTAAGGACGTTGCCCCCTACAGATGACCCGATAGCCAACCTCGCTGGAAGCAATTCGTTCGAGGTCTCATATCTTGCGATATGAGATTACTTTCCATATAAATCTTTGTTATGGAGGAAGATAGATACTAAGTCCATCTTCTCGTGCTGCCTCTGGTATGCACCATCAACTAAGGCTAACACGAGGCACTTAGCTTTCGCACAGTCCCTTTCCGATGTCTTGCGAATATGAATATCCGTGACAGGGGAAACTGGACCTGAGACGGTAGGGGTTGGATCAGTAAGAGGTGTCCAAGCTTGTCATGGGCAATGGAAATCTGGACAGACCTTTGCCAGTCATAACAGTCAGATTCAGTCATTTTATTATCTAGATGTAACCTATGTCTGGTCACTGGGTCGCTGCAATTAAGGGAGAGAGAAGAAAACACTTTAGCATTATGCTCTTGCAAGTTTAGATTGGTTTTTAATTTATCTAAACAGGATGGCTCCCACTGTCTCTCGAATCCCTCCTCAAACCATAAAGGAAGAATTAGTCGGGATCAATCTCACCGTACAATTCTTGCTTAACTGTTCAGCCAGGCCAGTGTCGGTACTTCGAGGGAGGTTTTCCAACGCTTTCGCGAGTTCCTTAATTAAGTAACCTCTTTTCCCTGTGGGCGTAGCCCCGCTAACACCTTTCTAGACACCTACTTGGTTTATAGCATTGATCGTTAAGCAAGAAAGTTCCCGAGGAGTAGCATATACTCACAGTAGGATCGGGATCCAAATATCGTGTGATAAAACTGAAGGAATCCTACCAGAATCATCACACTCTAAATGGTATGCAGCACTAGCAAGTTTCAGTTTCTTTAGAAACTCCCGATATGGATTTTTGCCCCATGCTCTTATGACCTTGACGAAGGCCAACATATCATAAGTCACATGTCAAGTTCTACCCGTCATTATCCAGGTTAATTTGAACCCACCCGTACATACCCTTGACGAAGGACAAAATAGTAGTACGACTGTCCCAAACCAACGCATCTATCTATGCTACAGATAAATATTCAGCATCTACCAATCACTATGCCTTGGCAAAGGTCAAAATACATAGCTTGAATACTACTGAATATTTAACTGAAATGACGGGGGGCTACGAATGGTTTTGGCGAAACCGTGAACGTAGTGAACTTGATATAATCGAAGGAACCTGATAGCTTTTAAAAGGAGTGGCTTAAGCTCCGCATTTTTAAAAGTTTTCTGTTTTGAAAAGAAACCGAGTGGTTTTGAAATTGTTCCAACGACTTTAACTTTGGTTTATTTTCTTGCATTAATTTTTAATGCGTCCCATCATTTAATCCTACCATTGCAGAAAACAACGAAAATATGACGTATGCTTATGCCATCCGCATTCGCCACGGGGTCCCGTCATCACCCGTTAGGTTACTTAACTAACGACAGAGCGGGGGCTGGACTAGCGCGGATGCAAAACATAAGCAACGCCTAAATAGATATCATATATAGATATATACATTCGTCAGATGCAATGATAGCCATTCCAGATCACAGATGAACACTTTGGATATACTAGGAATCCGTGTTTCGTTCGAGCCTGCAACGAAAGACGGATTGCACGGTCACGATGAATAGCCAAACCCCACCCTAGACCCCTACGGGTGCGGCAAACTACCCGTCAAGTACCCGAAGCGAAGCAACCTCCCTCAACACCGTGAGTAGGCCACTCGGCACTTTGAGATACCCGGTAGTTTGTGCACCCTACCTTGGGTCTATCCTAGGAGCAAAACCAGTAAAAGAAATTATACAATGACGGCTACAACCCCATCCCGGTTGTGCGGCCATATAAATAATATTACATCAATTACAAACTTTACATTGAATGAAAGAAAAAGAAACTCTCATCTCACATCCCCCGGCTATTCATCCGCGACAATCCATCGAGTTCATATACACAAACCATCAACATTACAGATCACAGATATATATAACCCCCACTAATCGACGTATAGCGATTAGCAGACGTTCAATACATATATCATATCACAGATAAGATCCATTAGCCAAAGTCTACGGAATTTCGATCAAAATACGGATTTGTAACCACCCCAAAAGCAAATTTGTTCTCTGGAAAATCTGGGTACAAACAATCTATACTAAAAATCCCAAAACATCCAAATAAGAACACTGCACAAAACCCGGTCCACGGCCGAGTCAACTCGGCCGCGGTTCCGCGGCAGGAAGCACGTTCTTGCCTCGAATCTGCGGCGCTTTGACCGAGTCACTGGATCATTTTTTTCCTGTGTTTTTACAAAACCCTGAGCCGATTTTTCATGTATGTTAAATCATTTTTAGACCAGTATAAAAAATCGGCAGAAACATGGTTTTTCCGGACGTGTTTTGCGATTTTTTTCCGATCGAAATTCTAAATACTTTGCTAACATGCTAGTTTATGTTTAGCCAGGCTTTGGTACCACTGTGAGTCCACGTTGCTCACCCCGGTTCTTACGGGGAGGCGGAAACGGCGAAAAACAATTTTTTGGCGCAAAGGCAACATGGACTAAAAGAAGGATCTTTGCTAAACTACAAACTAGCAAACTACTAGAGGTGCTATCTACTATGCCATAGAGATTATACCTCACGACACCGGTCCTTCGGGTCTTCATTCTGCTATCTTGCTCGTCCATCCATGCTCCGAGGGTCGATCCGGATCTTGATCACCTCCGCGGCCTTCTTGAGTCGAAGACGATCCACCCGAGAGTTGTACTCCGAGCTCCACCTCAAGCCGAGGCAACTAGGGTAACAAGATCGCCAGGCTTGATGTCCTAGGTTGTGTAGAAGTAGTAGATTGATGTGTTTTTCTATTTGGATCCTTTTTCTCGCAACACATGAGATCAAAGGAAGAATCAAGAGGAGGAAGAAGAAGCTAGCAACCATGGAGCTTTCTCATTTCTTTTCAAGAGAGAGAATGAGAAATGAATTATGAGCAAGAGAGAAAGAACCATGGTTGCAATAATACACAAAAATCATCATTACTAATCCTTTCATGATAAAGTTGATGGTTACTAATGACTTGACCATTTTCATAACCCAAAGAATAAAAAGAAAAACCAAAGAAAACTCTAGATCTCTCATGAAGGTCCAAGTCAACTTTGGTCAAATGGTCAACAAAATCAAGTATGGTCAAATGGTCAAAGAAATTAGCCATCACATAATTATCACTAAAAAGGATTTGTAAACAATGTCCCCGCTCATAATGGTTTTGACCGAACGAACTGCCAAAACCCTAATGAGTCCGCCTCATTATGGTTTCGACCGAATCAACTGTCAAAACCCTAATGAGGCACCTCCTTCCTCTTCGCTCCTCATAACTTTGCACACACACCCGCATCCGCATTCTGTACAATGCGAATGCACAAAAGACAAAACAAATCCATCCGTGCAATACTAGGATCCGACTTAAACCAAAGCCCACTAGTATTGCCTGCCCGAACAGCATACGCACACAAGTGTACGTAAGTGATCATAGCCCTGCCGTAAAACCATACGACCTCTACACCTTTCGCTTAGTGCAGGGAAACTCTCTGTGTAGGACTCTAAAGACTCGACACTACGCTGGCAGTGGGTTTAACCACAGACCGCAAGCGGCACTAGCTGTATGTAACGGTCCCCAGGTAGATGTCGATAAGAAGGCCGATGAGGTAAACCCATCCGAACTCCTACTGAGCCTGTATGTGACAATCTCCGTACAGTCCGGTCTGTTCGTCTAAGAATATCGCATGGCGGGCCTAGGGGGTGGCGAATGTCAGTCCCCTTATAGCGATACAAGTCGTGTCGGAGTGTGGCCCAGAACACCCTGAGATAACACTGGAAACCTACCAGTATATCTCGCTTGCCCTGGCCAGGGACGACTATATGTAATGGCTCTCCTAGATACAGCGCGATATCAACCCCCAATACCTGTCATGACCCGAAATTGGCACGTGACGGCCCTAATACTACGCAACGCCTCCAGACGTAACGCAGTAAAAGAAAGCCAAAACCCAGAAACCTAAACCATAAAAATACGGAAAAGATAATAAAATTTTTGGAAACGTTTGAAATCACAACCTAAATTCTTTAAAAGAGTCCACTTTTTTTTTCTTTAAAATTTTAGCAGCACCTCCTTTGTAAAACAAGCCCCCAAAAAGGGTACAACATAAATATAAAGTAAAGCATCCCAACGGGAGCAAAATCCACGCCCAACGGCGGAAAACAACACCACAACAGATATACGACGCCGTAGCGAAGAAAATAAGAGACAAAAGAAAGGAAACTGTATAAAAGGCACAAATCCACAATAATATACAATATCGTCCTCACCAAGTCTCTAAGTCATAACAAACTGGTAGTAGATGGAGAGTACAAGATACAACGAATATACAATACAATCTCAGATAACCACCAAACCCACCTGGGCAAAACTGCACACTAACAGGCGAAGTGGTATCCGCAGCCAAAAGATGATAGATAGGTGAATAGCCAGCCTCGACTACTCTGGGGAAACACCTGCAATACCTGTGGCACAACGGGGGTGAGTTGCCAACTCGTGAATAGTAAATAACATATGCAGGTAATCGCAAGAATGTACGTACAGCATGAATCTAAGATATGACAATTGCAGTAATAACAGGTCATATGAGTACGAAATAATGGAAAGTACACTAACAAGTACCACCAATATATAAAGCGATAATGATATGACAACAGTATGCAATAATCATGCACTGGGGATATGAGAAAGTAAATGTGCAACACTCATGAAGGTACACTCACAGGTACTCCTAATACATGGAACAGTGCACAAGTATATAAAGATGAGGTATGGAGTGAAATATGTCATTTCCATGGAATCCTGACATCGTGGTAGGATCACAATCCAGCAAGACAAATCAGATCCCAATTCCTCAAATCAGCCTCCAAATTGGCTTTCATATCATCTAAGTGTCACATCTCCTCAACTGCACAATATCAAGTATATCTCGCATATGTATCGAATGTACATCATCAAGTATATCTCACATATATCGAATGTACCACATCAAGTGGATCTCACATATCTCGTATGTACAATACCAGGTATATCTCACATATAACTAATGTACAATATCAAGTAGATCTCACATCAATCGAAGGTACATCACCAAGTAGATCTCACATATCTAGTATGTACAATATCAGGTATATCTCATATATATCGCATGTACAACATCAAGTGGATCTCACATATCTCGTATGTACAATATCAACATCCAATCCCAATGAATCTCTTATATCCCAAATCAAATCTCCAGCACAGTTCTAACATCCTAAATATAATGACATAAATAAATATGATGAGGGCAATACACATATATTAGCGTCCCATTCCACTAATATTGGTGTAAGGGTATATATAACAGCGGCTCAATCCCCTGTTATATATACAAATGAGCATTTAGAAATATCATGAAACCAATGTGCCAAGCATCGACACAGAAATACTGATCCATCAGGTGCTGTCTCCATGACTGGCCCCCTGATAAGTACGTATCACAAGCTATCCGAAAAGCACGAGTGCCTAGCTCTGACCCCCGTCTTTCCACGTATCCATACGTACATGACTCCCAACGGTATCCCCATGATAACCGCCGAGTCACTGGTAATGTCACCGGAAAGTATGGTTCCCCTAAGCCTCATCGCCTCCATCGCGACGTCGACTCACACTGCGACAACGTTCTTGCTTCGGGGTACCTCCGGGCCCCACCATGTACCCTCATACGGCTCACGACGCCTCCTCGCATGGGGTATATATATCAGCACCGATAAATCTCATGGTGGATGCTATAATATCATATCAAGGAAACCGGGTTTTTCAATGTATGCATAATTTCATGAACTACCACGGTCCCCAAATCCAGAAAACGTCATGAAAAATCCATATAATAATGCGATAATCCATGAATAAAATATACGCAGCATAAAAACTGTAATGAAAGCGTATAAAAGAAAAGCATAGCATTCACCAGATATAAATGAACACATGAATGGTATAGCAGAAATATAGGTATCTACCTATATGATGATGTGATATACCTATCAGGTATAAGTAAAATATGAAATGCAAGTACACCTGTAGCTATGTCCTTAGGTGTGTATGTACCTAACACTAATGGTACAAAACCCTATAGGTAAACAGGAACTAGTATATCAAAGTCTAAGTTATAAACGATAAGAAATATGTATCAATGTCACAATGTCCCTAACCAGACAATATCATTTCTAAATATGGGTTGTGTATGACATGGCAATTATTGACGGTGTGTGTGGCATACAATCAGTGCTCTCGCAATCTGAGCCGTCAATAATAGTGCAGTGACCTAAGGATACTAGTCCAAGCACAACTATCACTAAGCAGGAAGGTAATTGCGCAATTCTAAACATGACATAGAATATGCGACAATATAAATATTTCTAGCCCAGACGCATAACGCCATGCGGGCGATTCCCCTGTAGATGTTAAATCTACTCACCCACACTCCAAACTAGACGAAGTCTACCACCTGTATCCCCCTGTGGCAGTGTCCGTAGTCTCCGCCTGCGAACCTGCAACATATAAACAACAACAATATAAATATTAATAATAACTCTAAAACACGAACAAGCTACACCTAACCGACACAACAACACACAACCACCCCTTAAGTGTTCGTATCGTGGCTAACGAGAGTAGCGACACGACGAAAACAACTTAAGAGCAAAACCACGAAAACTGCACGACCCATGTCGTATCACGTATCGCGCGGACACAAAACACTAGAAACTACATAAGTGATCCCAGATTTTGCTTACTGTGAAAACTAAAGAAACAAACAAGACCAGAAGAACCCAAACCATAGCAGACACCTACAGACAAAAGCCCAAACCCGAACTCTTCACCATGGCCGGCGTCGCCGGCCCCTCCTCAAGCCGTCGCCGGCCCTGGCCGGTGGCCTGGGGTCCATCTCCTAGGTGGTGCTCCAGGTTCCCTAGTACAACACTACCACTATGTTTAGTTTTTCAGTAAACACCCCGGGTCAAAGCAGATCGTAGAAACCACAAACCGATACCAAAATACGATATTTCGCAACAAAACCTAACTTAAAACATTCTAAACTGAAATTAAAAAGCTAAACTACACTAAAAACACAAAAGAGCAGTAAAAGAATTTTACCTAACCAAAAGAACAGCAAGATCCAAGTTCAAGGCACACCAAGGCAAGAAAAAGAGAAGAAGTGAAGAAAATGAGATTTTGTGAACTTTGAATGAGATGAAAAGGGATTTGTGAAGGATTTTATGAAGAAATGAGATAGAGAATTGCACAAGGCAGTAGGGGAAAGGATAGAGCTCGGCCAAGTGAGAGGGAGAGAGAGAAAAAGGGAATTTGCTCGAAATTTCCAAAAAAAGAAATGCATTAAATGCATTCACACACAAAATTCCACATTCATGCACCTTCTTTATCTTTTCTTTTCTTTTCTTTTTCCTTTAAATCCTAGGCCACACACTCATATTAGATATTATGTGGTTTAGATCAACTTAAGAAAATTTAAAGAAAAGATGTAAAGAGAAGATTTCCCAAAAATGTGCAAACCGGATTAAAATAACATTAAAATTGGGAAAAATTCAAATTGGACCAAAACGTCCCATATACTCCCAAAGTTTGCACACTAGTTTTATTTTATCAAAACTAGGTGCTGGCAAGTTGATATGGCCGTTTGATCACAATCGGTATAAAACTGAAAATACCGACGAATTTCACCCAAAAACCGAAACAAACACAAAACGATTTCTAAAACGTTACAATCTCCCCCCTTATAAAAAATTCGTCCCCGAATTTAAAATTTTCACTAAGCATACCTTCAAAGAGAAGAGTACAAAACTCCCAAATCTCGCTCGCAGCTTCCCAAGTGATCACCTTACTATACAGCTACGTCCAAGAAAACTCCCCACAGCTGGCAAGACCCTTGACCGAAGTTTCTTCACTTGTGGAACCATTAACACACATGGCTGCCGGTGAACGAAAAGATCGAGTCCACACTAATGGTCTGTGCCGAATCATGTGAAAAAGTCAAGAAGGTAATTGCAAAAATCAACACCATGAAAACGGGGTGAATAATCGATAATCTGGGCGGAAGTGCCAAATTAAAGGCAACGAAAACTAACTCGCCTTAAGGATCTCAAAAGGACCTAAAATTCTGGAATAAGCTTCCCAAGACTCAACACGTCATTCATCGGAAAGTCCGTAGGAATACATGATCTCCCACTGCGAACTCAAGTCTGCGACCAACATGGTCGGCATAAGATCTCTGTCTGCACTGGCTACTCATCCTGACCTGAACCAACTGGATCATCTCCGAAGTCTCTAGACTAGCTGAGGTCCAAAATCCTACTACGCAGAGTCAGAAAAACAGACTGGTGATCGACACGACCTGACTAAACCTAAAGGTTGCCAATTGGAATGTCTCCTGATAACAGCCATCAAGAAGTATCCTAATAATGGCGAGTGACGATCCCAACTGTCGCAAACAATTAACACAAACGCACAACAAGACAAACACCTTGAAACGAAACCTGAAATTTCTCTTTACATTCCTGTCCATCCGTAACTATCTCACAAGTCACGTCAATGTTGGCGGAACCTGAATGAACATAGAGAGTTGACTGATGTGCTTTCTCTGGGATTTCACGTCTCTACCCGATAACATCAGGTACACAAACGCATTCCTAACTTAGCACAACCTTGTCACAATCACAGACTCCGAATCAAAAGCAAGAACTGATGCAGTTGCTAACAGAATCTTCCACTGCCGAAAACTCTGCACACATGCCTCAGTTCAAAGAAAAGAACCTCCTTTTAGGTCTGTACAGTCAACGGTGCAACAATACGCTAGTAATCCTGCACGAAACGGCGGTAAAAACCTGCTAAGCCCAAAATCTGCGGATCTTCGTACAGCACACAAGTCTGGGCCTAAGCTGTACGGTCTCGATCTCCCTCGGAACCATACGAAACCGTCTCCCGTAACTACAAGACCTAGGAGTCAACACAAACAAGCCTGAAGGAACACTCCGAGAATCTAGCAAACAGCTGGGGCTCTCCCAATGTCTGCAAAACAAATTCTCAAGTGCTGCTCATGTTCCTCAAGACACAAAGTAGACCAGAATGTCGTCAAAACACAACAGCAACTGGTCGAGGAACAGCCTGAAGAAATCTGTTGCATCATATCTACAAATGCTGCTAGGGCATTGGTGAGTCTAAAGACACCACCAAAACACAAACTGCCCGTAGTACGCACAAAAACAGTATTCGGAATGCCACCACTCCGAACCCGCAACAATGATGACCTGATCCCAAACAAACTTAGAAAAAGTCTCGCACTCTGGAGCTGATCGAAGAGATCGTCAAAGCGAGGTAAATGATACCTAACCGCACCGTAAGCCGGTTCAATTGACGATCTAACAATACACACCCGCATGTCTGTCGTCTTTCTCCTTGACGAACAGAATTAGGAGCTCCCAAAAGCGAAACACTCGGACACACAAACCTCCCAACAAACAACTCTGCAGCAGATCCTTAAGCACCCTGAAATTCGCTAGCTCCCATGGAATATCGTCGGACAACTCTTGCACGATAAGTACCCGGTCCAACAATCCCAATGTGGCTCCGGTATCTCGAATGAACGCTAAGAATCCACGACATCTCCTCCAAAGCTGACTAGCGGAAAAGGCTGAATTCAAGCTGTGAGAGGCGGCACAACTATCCACCTGCACAACAAGAACTGACTCGCCGGGAAAACAATTCTTGACTGTTTTCTCACGGTAGTCCACAGACGCCTAACACGTAGCTAACCAATCCATGCCCAGGGGAACGTCAAATCCAACATCTCTAGAAGGATCCAATGACGGCAAAATCTCCTCACCGATTGGCATACGATTGAAATACGTGTCGCGCAACAAAAGAATCGCCGACAGAAGTTAACATAACAAAACGGCTGATCTAACTAACACGATCCTCGTCCCAACCACGGCACAAAGTGCGAAAAACCAACAAGCACATCAAAGAACATGAACAAGGATACCCGACAAATCTGCACTGGACGCCCGTGCGTCCCGATGAATAGAAACAAACTCTCGTGTCTGCCTTCTACCCACAACTGGTTGAAATCCTCCACTCTGCGGTATAGCTGTCTCGCGACTACATGGCTCTGTACAAGTTCGAACCCGATGATCCAAACTCCCGCACCGATAACATTCGGAAGAAAACTGCTGACCATCCTGGGAATAAGAGCTAGACGACTGTCCTCGCCTCAAGCCTCTTGTACTCCCATGCCGTGCACGAAACCTGTCACGATGACTGAACCTCTGTCCATGGACTGGCACACCTGTACGGGTCCTCCACTGTCCCGGAACTCGTAAAGTCTCTGGAATACGGGTCTCGTCGACTGGGGCTACATCCACTGGTGCTACGTAGGTGACAGACTACTGCATGCTGATCCCAAGGAACAACTGAGTAACTGGGGTGTCAACCTCCTGTCGCTGCGCTCGAATGGCATCAACTATTGATCTCATCGTCTGGCGCAAGTCCTGCATCTCTGCCACAAGCCTAGCGAGCTGATCTGTCGAAGGCTGATCCGTCTGCACCTGTGCAACAAGAGTGCAATCCTGGTCAGTGCTCGTCTCACCCGAGCTAACTCTGACCTCGGCCCTCGCTGCATCACTCTGAGTCCCCATAGTCATCGGCGGCAAGGCTATAAATAGAGATAGGATTCGATAAGAACAAGGAAATCGAATCACAAGGATATGAATCATCAAGGAAGGAATTTCAAACAATTTGTACTTAGGCACTTTAGGCGAAATACTGCATCGTGAGTATGTTGCAGACATACACACACTATGTTACTCCGCTTAGGTTACCTACTCCATCATACCAAGGTCATCCTACACTCCGAAAGGTAAAAGCATGCTCTGATACCAACTTTGTCACGACCCGAAATTGGCACGTGACGGCCCAAATACTACGCAACGCCTCCAGACGTAACGCAGTAAAAGAAAGCCAAAACCCAGAAATCTAAACCATAAAAATACGGAAAAGATAATAAATGTTTTGGAAACGTTTGAAATCACAACCCAAATTCTTTAAAAGAGTCCACTTTTTTTTCTTTAAAATTTTGGCAGCACCTCCTTTGTAAAACAAGCCCCCAAAAAGGGTACAACATAAATATAAAGTAAAGTATCCCAACGGGAGCAAAATCCACGCCCAACGGCGGAAAACAACACCACAACAGATATACGACGCCGTAGCGAAGAAAATAAGAGACAAAAGAAAGGAAACTGTATAAAAGGCACAAATCCACAATAATATACAATATCGTCCTCACCAAGTCTCTAAGTCACAACAAACTGGTAGTAGATGGAGAGTACAAGATACAACGAATATACAATACAATCTTAGATAACCACCAAACCCACCTGAGCAAAACTGCACACTAACAGGCGAAGTGGTATCCGCAGCCAAAAGATGATAGATAGGTGAATAGCCAGCCTCGACTACTCTGGGGAAACACCTGCAATACCTGTGGCACAACGGGGGTGAGTTGCCAACTCATGAATAGTAAATAACATATGCAGGTAATCGCAAGAATGTACGTACAGCATGAATCTAAGATATGACAATTGCAGTAATAACAGGTCATATGAGTACGAAATAATGGAAAGTACACTAACAAGTACCACCAATATATAAAGCGATAATGATATGACAACAGTATGCAATAATCATGCACTGCAGATATGAGAAAGTAAATGTGCAACACTCATGAAGGTACACTCACAGGTATGCCTAATACATGGAACAGTGCACAAGTATATAAAGATGAGGTATGGAGTGAAATATGTCATTTCCACGGAATCCTGACATCGTGGTAGGAACACAATCCAGCAAGACAAATCAGATCCCAATTCCTCAAATCAGCCCCCAAATTGGCTCTCATGTCATCTAAGTGTCACATCTCCTCAACTGCACAATATCAAGTATATCTCGCATATGTATCGAATGTACATCATCAAGTATATCTCACATATATCGAATGTACCACATCAAGTGGATCTCACATATCTCGTATGTACAATATCAGGTATATCTCACATATAACTAATGTACAATATCAAGTAGATCTCACATCAATCGAAGGTACATCACCAAGTAGATCTCACATATCTAGTATGTACAATATCAGGTATATCTCATATATATCGCATGTACAACATCAAGTGGATCTCACATATCTCGTATGTACAATATCAACATCCAATCCCAATGAATCTCTTATATCCCAAATCAAATCTCCAGCACAGTTCTAACATCCTAAATATAATGACATAAATAAATATGATGAGGGCAATACACATATATTAGCGTCCCATTCCACTAATATTGGTGTAAGGGTATATATAACAGCGGCTCAATCCCCTGTTATATATACAAATGAGCATTTAGAAATATCATGAAACCAATGTGCCAAGCATCGACACAGAAATACTGATCCATCAGGTGCTGTCTCCATGACTGGCCCCTTGATAAGTACGTATCACACGCTATCCGAAAAGCACGAGTGCCTAGCTCTGACCCCCGTCTTTCCACGTATCCATACGTACATGACTCCCAACGGTATCCCCATGATAACCGCCGAGTCACTGGTAATGTCACCGGAAAGTATGGTTCCCCTAAGCCTCATCGCCTCCATCGCGACGTCGACTCACACTGCGACAACGTTCTTGCTTCGGGGTACCTCCGGGCCCCACCATGTACCCTCATACGGCTCACGACGCCTCCTCGCATGGGGTATATATATCAGCACCGATAAATCTCATGGTGGATGCTATAATATCATATCAAGGAAACCGGGTTTTTCAATGTATGCATAATTTCATGAACTACCACGGTCCCCAAATCCAGAAAACATCATGAAAAATCCATATAACAATGCGATAATCCATGAATAAAATATACGCAGCATAAAAACTGTAATGAAAGCGTATAAAAGAAAAGCATAGCATTCACCAGATATAAATGAACACATGAATGGTATAGCAGAAATATACGTATCTACCTATATGATGATGTGATATACCTATCAGGTATAAGTAAAATATGAAATGCAAGTACACCTGTAGCTATGTCCTTAGGTGTGTATGTACCTAACACTAATAGTACAAAACCCTATAGGTAAACAGGAACTAGCATATCAAAGTCTAAGTTATAAACGATAAGAAATATGTATCAATGTCACAATGTCCCTAACCAGACAATATCATTTCTAAATGTGGGTTGTGTATGACATGGCAATTATTGACGATGTGTGTGGCATACAATTAGTGCTCTCGCAATCTGAGCCGTCAATAATAGTGCAGTGTCCTAAGGATACTAGTCCAAGCACAACTATCACTAAGCAGGAAGGTAATTGCGCAATTCTAAACATGACATAGAATATGCGACAATGTAAATATTTCTAGCCCAGACGCATAACGCCATGCGGGCGATTCCCCTGTAGATGTTAAATCTACTCACCCACACTCCAAGCTAGACGAAGTCTACCACCTGTATCCCCTTGTGGCAGTGTCCGTAGTCTCCGCCTACGAACCTGCAACATATAAACAACAACAATATAAATATTAATAATAACTCTAAAACACGAACAAGCTACACCTAACCGACACAACAACACACAACCACCTCTTAAGTGTTCGTATCGTGGCTAACGAGAGTAGCGACACGACGAAAACAACTTAAGAGCAAAACCACGAAAACTGCACGACCCGTGTCGTATCACGTATCGCGCGGACACAAAACACTAGAAACTACATAAGTGAGCCCAGATTTTGCCTACTGTGAAAACTAAACAAACAAACAAGACCAGAAGAACCCAAACCATAGCAGACACCTACAGACAAAAGCCCAAACCCTAACTCTTCACCATGGCCGGCATCGCCGGCCCCTCCTCAAGCCGTTGCCGGCCCTGGCCGGTGGCCTGGGGTCCATCTCCTAGGTGGTGCTTCAGGTTCCCTAGTACAACACTACCACTATGTTTAGTTTTTCAGTAAACACCCCGGGTCAAAGCAGATCCTAGAAACCACAAACCGATACCAAAATACGATATTTCGCAACAAAACCTAACTTAAAACATTCTAAACTGAAATTAAAAAGCTAAACTACACTAAAACACAAAAGAGCAGTAAAAGAATTTTACCTAACCAAAAGAACAGCAAGATCCAAGTTCAAGGCACACCAAGGCAAGAAAAAGAGAAGAAGTGAAGAAAATGAGATTTTGTGAACTTTGAATGAGATGAAAAGGGATTTGTGAAGGATTTTATGAAGAAATGAGATAGAGAATTGCACAAGGCAGTAGGGGAAAGGATAGAGCTCGGCCAAGTGAGAGGGAGAGAGAGAAAAAGGGAATTTGCTAGAAATTTCCAAAAAAAGAAATGCATTAAATGCATTCACACACAAAATTCCACATTCATGCACCTTCTTTATCTTTTCTTTTCTTTTCTTTTTCCTTTAAATCCTAGGCCACACACTCATATTAGATATTATGTGGTTTAGATCAACTTAAGAAAATTTAAAGAAAAGATGCAAAGAGAAGATTTCCCAAAACTGTGCAAACCGGATTAAAATAACATTAAAATTGGGAAAAATTCAAATTGGACCAAAACGTCCCATATACTCCCAAAGTTTGCGCACTTGTTTTATTTTATCAAAACTAGGTGCTGGCAAGTCGATATGGCCGTTTGATCACAATCGGTATAAAACTGAAAATACCGACGAATTTCACCCAAAAACCGAAACAAACACAAAACGATTTCTAAAACGTTACAACAGCGGGAGAGACGAATCCTGTCTAACCGTCACTGCCTCCAAGTGCTTCGGGACTGCACCCAACTACTACCTGTTTGCACGACTTCTTTGAACCGTGGTAGGGTAGGAATCAAAGAACAGTGGGAACACACTCGAGGCGAAGTGACAGTGTCAAGTCAACAGACTAAGCTGTACTCATGTCACCTGGGAACTGATAACTGATGATATGTATAATACTAACCAACAGTTCCCGACGAGTCCTGTCCAGTGTACTCGTAACCTAATGAGCACCCGCATACTATCTCCAGTACGACGTACTCTGTGGGACAGACCATCTCCCCTGCTGGGATGAGAAGAGCATACGCTAGTCTACTCCGGAGTATCGATGCCCTGCCTCGATAATCCTACGACTAGGGACCTGTATAAGGATGTGCTTATAGATTACCCAGCCCCCACAAGTGTGACTGCCATCACAACGCTGGTAATCAAGCAAAGATCCTGAGGGCTTCACTAATATGTATAAACAATATGCTAAATGAAACACATGCACATATTAAAGTAGAAACAAACTAAGTAGCATACTACCATTTTGAGCAAGATTGTCTATACAACTGTGAATATCCCAAGCTTCCATTAAGTAATATACAAACTAGTATGATACAGTAATGGCCTCTAGGGCATATACACTAACAGTATTGGGGACTCGGTGCAAAATTTTTCTTATGGGTGTCTAGTTTTTGGAATTGTGGTTTTTGGGATATTTTGTTCTTGGGCCCTGATTTGTTTGAGTACTGGATTAGCACTTGGGGCCTATTCGGAAAGGTTTAGTCAATCAAAATTTTAAAATACGTGTGATTATCAGTACTTAGTTAGCATCTGCGATCGTGAATGTCATTTGATCGGTATATCCCGTCTATCTGCTATATGTTCTTTTAGACGGGTTTGCGAACATGACATTCACGTTGATGTTTTGTGTTTGTGCTGTGGTTGTGGTTGGATAGTCATGGTGGATAGCTTGTGATGCAATGTTAGTAGTAAAGTTAAAGATTCATTTGTATATTCAAATTGCGAGGCGAGCGTCCGACATGTGGACTGCCGTCTTTGCCGGGTTGTATATTATTTGTTTAGGGCACGACCGAGTTAAGGTCGATGTCACCATTGTACATATTATTTTTCATTTTCTGTACTAGGATTACCCTACGGTGGAGTGCACAAATAGCCGGGTTCTAGAAGGCAACAAGCCTGCATCTCATGGCGCTGAGACGGAGGAGGCTTCATTATAGAATTGGCGGGCTATTCGCCGCACTCGTAGGGGGTATAGGATGACCCACGGAGGGGAGCTCAAGTTACAGGATTCCGTGGAGTGTCGGGTGGCCCATTCACCTTGTTGATTGGGGTTGCCTCACTTCTGGGATTGGCATGTAACTTGTTGCGCTCGTAGGGGTCTAGGTTTTCATTGCACAGGCTATCCATATGACCGGGAACGTCGGGTTTCATTTGCGGCTCAAATAAAACCCGGGGCTCCATGATTATCCACCATTCTGTATTGTTGGCTGAGATTCTGTGATGTTGATTATTTCATGCCTGGGACGAATGTTATATATATTTATATATATACTAGTAGATGTTGTATATATTTTACACCTGCGCTAGTCCAGCCCCCGCTCTGTCGTTAGTTAAGTAACCAACGGGTGATGACGAGGCCCAGTGGCGAATGCGGATGGCATATACGTACATCATATTTTCGTTCTTTTCTGGTGTGATAGGTTAAATGATGGGACTGCATTAATTTTGATTAATGTAAGGAAAGAAACCTAAAAAGATGTTGTTGTAACAAATTTCGAAAAACTATAGTTTTATTCTTTCGCCTTGCATAGTAGTATTCGGTTGTGAATATCCAGCACCTCATTCCACGAGGCAAGAGTTGAGATCCCTTCACGGGGAGTGACCTCTTGAGCACATGTCGATACTATAGATTACCCGGTTTTCTTCAAAATCAGAATTTTTCAAAAAGCAGAGCTTAAACCACTCCTTTTCAAAGCTATCAGGTTCTTTCAACGATATCAAATTCATTACGTTAACGGGTTTTTCGCCAAAAACCCAGCCATAGCCCTCCGTCATTTCGGATAAGTAGTACCTAGTATTCGTGCTGCGTTTGTTGTCCTTTGTCAAGGCGTAGTGTACGGTAGCTAAATATTGCTTGTCTATTGCATAGATAGATGCGATTATCTAGGAAAGTCGTATAGCATTGTTGGCCTTTGTCAAGGGTTTGGACGGGTGGGTCTAGATTAATCCATGATAATGACGGGTTGAACTTGACTAGTGTTTTATGATTTGTTGGCCTTTGTCAAGCTCATGAACCGCTAGGGGCAAAAACCACACCGGGAGTTTCAAACATACATGAAACTTGCATATTTAGCATACCTTTTTGTAACATTTCAGAAAATTTAAAATATTATTTTTGGAATTTAATATTAAAATAATATATTTCGCAAAAACTACCCGATTTGCGAAATTGGAGTTTTCGTAAAAAGGTATAAATATATACCAATAATTGTGAAATAATTGGAGATTTAAAATTATTTATTCTTTTAAATTTATATTAATTAGATTTGGCATTTTTAAAATTTATTGTATGCAGTTTGGATAAAATCCGATTAGTGCACTGCTAATCGCGATTAGGCCAAATCCGTATTTCTACAGTTTTCCATGGCTAGTGCACCATGTCATGTTACGTTTTGGTTTCATGTTGTCTCCTTGTGTTGTTTTTAGGGTATTATGTGTGTTGGTTTTTAAAAATAAAATGAAAAGAAAATGAGAAAGGTAGAAGGGTAAATAGGGGTGAGAGAGTGAGAATAAGTGAGAGAGAGAGGGGGGCTGCCTCATATCATTTCCCGCCATCATTTTCTTCTTCTCCTTCTTCATCTTCACATCCCCCTGCACCTCTAGCCCAAGAATCATCTCAATTTCTTCATCCAAACCCTAAACCCCTTTCATTAAAATTGATCCCCTCTTCACCCTCTACACATTGGACCAAGAAAAGTTTGATTATGATGACTTTGAGAAGCTAGGGTTTTTCTTGGGTTGCCCAAATGAGGTATGAATTCTTGCATCTAGTCTAGTTTAAAGTCTAATAGCACCCTATAGCAGTTTAGAGTTAAAATGGTATTGATTAGTGATGTTAGAAAATTCCTAGAGAAGGGTTTGAGTGTTGTTTGCATTGGGTGATGCCTAGTGGCTGTTTACAAGACCCTAGAGATCGATTCTTGACCTGGACCAGTAACTAAAACCCCAAAATACGAAATTTAGATTTGTCGATATCGGGTTTTTGTGGATTTAGCGATGGTATTTAGAAATCTGGAATGATCCGAGACCATTGTAAATAAAGTTCCCTTGACAGTGAGACGGGCAGGCAACCATGAAGCAACAACTGAAACCCTAGCCCCTTTGGATCTGTTCCGGCCGCAGATTTATTCATTGTTTCCACAAATTGCGGCCACATTTTTTTGGAATTCGATGATTTTTGGTCTGGGGCATTGTTATCCTATATCTAGAGCAACCCATATGCAAAATTGGCTAGTTTGATTCGAGTCAAAATCTGGGAGCACATTGGTGTGATTTTTGGTTATGTTTTCCGTATTTTGAATGCTAGGTTGTGATATTTGGATTTGTATTTAGTTGTTAGATGTTTGTACATCAACAACAAGGGATGATTGGTTGGTTTTGCATGCGTAGGCTATAGGTTCTAACCTATAGTGGATCCGTGTGCCGTATTGATTTTCTGGATTCGATTTTAAAAGCGATTGCGATTGTATTGCTTGTAGGTACCTTCACGTGGATTCCGAGACGACGGAGCATGGCGTCATCGACTTCGGCAAGCATGGATCAATGCGAGTAGATCTATATCTACGGGGGAATTCGGGTGGATGGCGTATAGCACCCCCGCAAGTTTTGATGGAAACCGATCTATAGGGTACAGTCGTAGAAACCTAGATTTGAAAACTAGGAATATCGTTATTAAGATAGATAAAGATGAATGGTTGAGTATATACATATGAAGATATGAGATGAAAACTATAAGGATAAGAAAAGTGAATGCGAATCATGATTTGATGATATGTATTTGTACTGGAGTAAGTATGAGTTTTAGGGTAGCATGACATTAGATGTATAAGATAGAATGTATATTTTGAGACGACTTAATGTGATGAAAAGAATTCACGATGTGACATGATGACTTAATGATATGTCGGTATACGGATGCGAGTCGATCGAGATTATCTATACCTTGCCGGTCCCCTGATATGAGTCTGTTATGGATATGGCCTGGGACATAGGTATATAGATATATTTAGAATGTCGTGAATCATGAGTGATATGCCGTACGAGATGTTAGGTCCGTACCCCTCTTTGTCATATAGGATGATAGGATCCCCGATGGTTTAATGCCGCCGTACGATGATTTTTCGTACGTGATGAGTTGGGCTTGATGATTGATCCATACCCTTGATTAGAGGATGCCGTACGGTGTATTTTACCGTACGTGATTTTGTGAGGCTGGATGCTTATTGATAGATTCACCGACTCGGTCATGTTAGATATGTATACCTGTCAGCATTCGCATGCGATTTACTTTATGCTATGCTCATGTCACTCTTATTGCATTACATATACCTGTGCTAGTACACTTGCACCATTATCGATGATGCGTATTTTACACTTACACAGATTTGCCGGCTCACACACACTTCATCATCGATAATTGCCATGTCACTACACAGTAGGACTGCGCATCAGGATATGACTCCTTGCATAATTTACTTGCTATAGTTACATATGCCCCTTTATACGATGTTTTATTTGACTTTGGATAAATTGGGAACCGCATGATATATTTTAAAACTGGATTCATTTAAAAGAGTTGTTTTCCTTTGATTTGTGCATATTACTGTTCCATGTTGCATGATATACGGATATGCTTATATTCTGTTATATGTCGCATACAACATGCTTTACGATTTATATGCATTGAGATGCCGTTTTCATGAGATTTCCGGATTTGAGAACCGTGGTTAAGTTTCAAAGGAATTATGTATTGTTTTAAAAACCCGGTTTCTCTTGATATGATATTTCGAGACGTCCACCATGAGCTTTCTCGGTTCTGAGAATTTGTTTTCGAGACCTGATTCGAGAAGTGGAGGAACCGTCTGCGGGTACATGGTGGACCCGGTATGGTACCCCGGGGCGAGAGAGATTTCGTGGGGATGACGATGAGCCTGGCAGAGGGACTACTACCTACCGGTGATAGAATTTGGACTCGTCGGTTATCCGGAGGTTACCGAACGGAGTCATGAGATGGATATGAGGGCCGACCAGAGTATGCGGCGCGTGAGATGAGATAGATGAGGGCCGATCTGAGGATGCAGTGCCTGAGATAAGAAGATTTACGTGTCGATGCTGGACACGGGTTTCATGATGTTTCGAGTGTCGATGCTGGACACTCAGGTTCCATGATTTTGATGTGTCGCGAGGGACACACGTTGATTTATATCCTCATACTTTCACGCATATACTTTTATGATATTTACATGCATGATGTTGTTGTGTCATCGGTTGACACGTAGACGAGATCCACATGCATACATACTTTGATTTTATGGTTGGATGAAATCTACATGCTGTTAGGCATTCTTTACCTTGTTGGCACATATGCAGATACGGTCACCCAAGATATCATAGTTTTACCTTTATGATATAGTTGACCTAGGAATCATTGTTTATTCGATTTCTACTTGTAGATGTTTTCTAGTCACGAGTTGGCAACTCATCCTCGTTGTGCCCCAGTTCTTGCAGGTTGACCGCATGGATCAGTGGCGGTATCGCTGGCACATAGCTGCTTTCTGGTGTTTTTCTTTAGTAAGTGGTACATATTGGATCTTACCCCTCTTGTATTTATTATTCATATTGTATCTAGTCAACTCCATCAATCAAACTAGTATTTGTATAAGTAATGAGGATTAGTGAGACTTGTGGTTGCGAGACTTAGAGCGAGGGGTATTCCGCTACTTGTGGTTTTGATGACTTGCTTATTTCTTTATCTTTTGTGGTGAACTTCGCCGTTGGGCGTCGTATACTTATATTTATGCTTTGCGTGGTTGTAGATCCGCCGATTGGCGAAGAGTTAGCTCCCGTTTGGGATGCCTTTATATTATCATGTATTGTGGTTTTGGATCAAAAAATACAAAGGAGGTGCTGCCCAAATTTTTAAAAGTCGAAACATATTTTCAACTAGTAAAATTTACTTGCATTTTCATATTCCATCATTTATGTATTTAAGAAAATTTATGAGTTTCACCATACCTTTATTTCAAAACTTCACCTCTTTATTTTCTTAAAAAGGTTTAGATTTCTGTGTTTCGGCTTACTTGAATTACGTTATGCCTTTAGATGTTGCGTGATTTAAGTGCCAGTCATGAGCTAATATTTTGGGTCGTGACAAAGTTGGTATCAGAGCGCTAGGTTTAACTTTGGTTCGAGTCTATGTTTGACTATGCGGAGTCTAGGGCGTATGTATATTTCGGAACCTATGCTTGACCTTACAGAACTTAGACTTGAACATGGGGGTATTAGACCCGAACTTTCTTACATAGGCTGACCCTGATTGATGGAGTAGATAGCTTGGGTAGACTGACGTACCGTACGTATGTTCCGCGGCATATTTACGATACGATACTCCACTTAAGAAATCTTAAGATGTACATATTTTGAGATTTGTGATTCTCTTTGTACCCATGATTATACATCCATTTGAGATCCTTGATTCTATTCGTTTCTATGATCATACTCTTATTGATGCTGTTTCTTCTTATGATCATGTATCCATTCTGGATCTGTCGTTTCCTTTCATGCCTTTGATCTGTTTTCATCGATACATACTTGAGGTTCCTGTCACTATGGTTTGAGCGCAAATTAAGCTGCTGCTAGTGATGCGGTCAGGGCGAGCTCATCTGGTATGAGGGCTAACCATTGTGTTTTCTGGTGACATGGGAACGTCTCGATATACTGTTGTGTTGTGACCTCTTGTTGAGGCGAGTGTTTGGTTTTACACCGGAAGATCGGGACATTGTTAGAGCTTCCAGTTGTGAGAGGACTGTTGATGTACAGCCTACCCTAGAGATTGTGATGTCGTCTACCGTGCAGACAGATGAACCAGCTGTTGCTGAGATTGATGTGATGTCGCTTCCAGAGCTTACGAGCTGAGATCGCTAGAGCTTCCAGGAAGAGATACGACAGATGATAGCTAGTCTACCTTGAGTTGAGAGACGAAGGGTATTCACATGTTGTCTAGGCGAAGTTAAAAAGTTCGAACGAATGTCGGAAACCCATTTTTCTGTAGACCCTCTATAAGAATGAAACCCTAACTCGACATAATGACTATGGAACCGCTTCTGAACCTTAGGGTTTGCAGAAGTTCAGCGGTGCCATCAGTGAGGCTTGGGTTTGCCCTTCTACGGTTGGTCCATAGGCACTGTGGCATGTACTGGATATTATTAGACCGTGCTCAGGTGTTGAGCTCTCGGGGAATTATTGGACTTTGACAAATCGATCGAAAAGTTTAACGTCGTCCGGATATCATGTGATAGGAGATCGGTAAGTGGACCGGCTTCAGATAGAGACCTCACCTAGATGTGTTGTGAGTTGATTGAGAACGGACGAGTACAGAGTATTCCTCCGATGGTTTGGACGAGTTCCCGAGGATGTGTTCGGCTAGATATCTTCTACAGAGTGATTAAGATACCGAGTTCGTGATTTCAAGTCCGTGTGAGAGACCCCGGATTGACTGTAGCCGAGACCATTTACAGTACGCAGATAATATGACGTGACATCGAAGTGGACGATGATAAAGACGAGTGGAACAAGAGGTTCGTGCGAGACGATGACGAGGTGTTGTTACTCCCCATCGAGATAAGAGATCTGATATGCATACAGAGGCGTTGGGATGCGGCCAGCTCCCGAGGAAATGTTGTGCTGAAAACGCAAATGTCCAGAAAACGAGAACAGATTATGTAAGAGTACCGGCCTCCGTACAGTTCGGCATAGGAAAGATCGGAAGAGACCCTGAGCAGGTTCCTTCCAGGACACTACTAAGATGAGATTTGCACCCAGGACTAGTTGGGTCACGTGTATTCAGAGGGCCAGAGGCCGACGCCAGTGACGTGCTGCTTTACGAAGTGGTCATACTAATTGGCCGAGAGATGACCCGAGGAGTGCCAGAGAGGAATCATTTCCGTTAGTACACCTGACTGAGTCGACGAGCCGATGGATTACGGTATTGGTAATCCACAGAGAAATGAGGACCCAGAGACAGAGGACGCCAGACCATGAGCAGGAGGCATGCAGACGTTCTTGCTCTGCCAGTTTTGGGCGCACCGATATTGTTCGACATTATAGGAGGTGTACCTCAATGTTATTTATTGCGATTTGCGTTTGTGATCCGAGTATCACGCTTATATCGCTTGGATTTGAGTTTTGGTAATTGAGTTTCGTGATATTGTTTTGAATGCACCATGGCTGCACCTACTGGGTATTTACTTTTAGTGCACAGTTATCGCACTTGATATTGGTTTTGTGCCTTGGCTGCACGTGTTTATGATTTCGTGGATTTCTTATAGTTGATTTGATTGTGAGCGTGTGGTACGCACTCGATTTGATTTTGCACTCTGTATAGCTTATATGTGCTTGCAGCGTATTGATATGTGTTCTGTGCATGCGGTCGCACACGTTTATGATTTTATACACCTTGGTACACTCGGTGTTACTTTTATATGCATTTGAGTTATTGATGCATTTCGTGCACTGGATGCACTGTATTTGTATTTTGTGCATTTGTTGCACCAGATTTATACTCCGTACCTTGGTTGCACCCGATTTATGTCTTGAGCATTTGTGTTACTAGATTTATGTTTTGTGGGCGTTTGCACTTGACGTTCGTTTTCCTGCGTTTAACCGCACTAGACGTTTTACGGACTTGACGCGCTTGGGTTGAATTTTTGCGCATATTAGGCGCTTGATATTGGACTTTGTGCGCATCGGATGCACTTGAGTGAGATTTTACTCGTGCATGTTGGATGCCCTTGATTTAGATTTTATTCATGCACGATAGATGCACTTGATTTGAATTTTCGTGCATGTTAGGCGCATGATATGAGATAATATTTTTGTGCACACTGGATGCACTCGATTGGGACTTTCATTGTGCGGGTTAGTTGCACTGGGTTGAGACTTTCGTGCACTCTAGATGCACTAGATGTTGTTGTCGTGCTCACCCGTTGCACAGGACAGATGCTTTCGTGGACACCCGTAGCACTTAGTTTTGCTTTTGTGCATATTGTGGCACTTGTATTTGGATTTGATTTCCGTGCGCACCAGACGCACGTGATGGTTGGATACACCTTTTGAGGCTGATTTTTCTCTTGAGCACCTTGTTTTCATGTGAGCACTATGTTACGTAGTAGCCAAACATGACTGATCTGAGGACAGTACCTGAGTATTTTGCATGCATTAAAAGTTTAATAAGAGCTTTTCAAAAAGGAGCTATAGTTTCACTATTTCCTACGTGTCTTTGAGTGAAACGAACGTTAAAAAGGAAAACCTTTTGGGATTTTATTGGAAACGACGGAACGTGTATTTAGCGAAACATATATGAATGTATATTTATTACTTTACAAATGAGCGTCCGTCACTTCTGCCGTGAGTTACGCATTACACGGCGATTCAGAAAAGATTTTTGCATATGATCTATTCAGATTTGGAGATTTTTCAAGGATGCGTACTATATATGTATCGTAGTATTTGACTAGTGCATATTGGATTTCAGTAGTGGATTTCGAGATCTGTATCTCAATTGTAACTCCGATGATATGCGTGCAAATCCGATGATTTGCGTGATGCTTGACGGAGTTCGATTTTGAGTTTTGTACTCGTTTTCATGCGCACTTGACGCGCTGTGTTATTTCTATATCTTCCGTGATTTCGGAGCCCCGTTGAATTGAGCAGATTATTGAAATGTTTTAGTATTTGGGGTTTAAATTTAAATTCGGGGACCGAATTTAATTAAGGGGGGAAGATTGTAACATTTCAGAAAATATAAAATATTATTTTTGGAATTTAATATTAAAATAATATATTTCGCGAAAACTACCCGATTTGCGAAATTGGGTTTTCGTAAAAAGGTATAAATATATACCAATAATTGTGAAATAATTAGAGATTTAAAATGATTTATTCGCTTGAATTTATATTAATTGGATTTGGCATTTTTAAAATTTATTGTATGAAGTTTGGATAAAACCCAATTAGTGCACTGCTAATCGCGATTATGCCAAATCCATGTTTCTACAGTTTTCCATGGCTAGTGCACCATGTCATGTTACATTTTGGTTTCATGTTGTCTCATTATGTTGTTTTTAGGGTATTATGTGTGTTGGTTTTTAAAAATAAAAAGAAAAGAAAACGAGAAGGGTAGAAGGGTAAATAGGTGAGAGAGAGTGAGAATAAGTGTGAGAGAGAGGGGGGCTGCCTCATATCATTTCCCCCCATCATTTTCTTCTTCTCCTTCTTCATTTTCACATCCCCTCCACCTCTACCCCAAGAATCATCTCAATTTCTTCACCCAAACCCTAAACCCCTTTCATTAAAATTGATCCCCTCTTCACCCTCTACACATTGGACCAAGAAAAGTTTGATTATGATGACTTTGAGAAGCTAGGGTTTTTCTTGGGTTGCCCAAATGAGGTATGAATTCTTCAATCTAGTGTAGTTTAAAGTCTAATAGCACCCTATAGTAGTTTAGAGTTAAATTGTTATTGATTAGTGATGTTAGAAAATTCCTAGAGAAGGGTTTGAGTGTTGTGTGGATTGGGTGATGCCTAGTGGCTATTTACAAGAACCTAGAGATCGATTGTTGACCTGGACTAGAGACCAAAACCCCAAAATACGTACTTTAGATTTTTCGATATCGGGTTTTTGTGGATTTAGCGATGGTATTTAGAAATCTGGGATGACCCGAGACCATTGTAAATAAAGTTCCCTTGACAGTGAGATGTGCAGGCAACCATGAAGCAAAACCTGAAACCCTAGCCCCTTTGGATCTGTTCCGGCTGCATATTTATTCATTGTGGCCGCAAATTGCGGCCACATTTTTGTGGAATTCGATGATTTTTGGTCTGGGGAATTGTTATCCTATATCTAGAGCAACCCCATATGCAAAATTGACTAGTTTGACCCGAGTCAAAATCTGGGAGCACATTGGTGTGATTTTTGGTTATTTTTTCTGTATTTTGAATGCTAGGTTGTGATATTTGGATTTGTATTTGGTTGTTGGATGTTTGTACATCAACAACAAGGGATGATTGGTTGGTTTTGTATGCATGGGCTATTGGTTCTAACCTATAGGCGATCCGTGTGCCGTATTGATTTTCCGGATTCGATTTTAATAGCGATTGCGATTGTATTGCTTGTAGGTACCTTCGTGTGGATTCCGAGACGACGGAGTATGGCGTCATCAACTTCGGCAAGGAAGGATCAATGTGAGTAAATCTATATCTACGGGGGAAGTCGGGTGGATGGCGTATAACACCCCCGCAAGTTTTGATGGAAACCGATCTATAGGGTACAGTCGTAGAAACCTAACTAGGAATATGGTTAATAAGATAGTTAAAGATGAATGGTTGAGTATATACATATGATGATATGCGATGAAAGCTATAAGGATAAGAAAAGTGAATGTGAATCACGATTTGATTATATGTAGTTGTACTAGAGTAAGTTTGAGTTTTAGGGTAGCATGATATTAGATGTATAAGATAGAATGTATATTTTGAGATGACTTAATGTGATGAAAAGAATTCACGATGTGACATGATGACTTGATGATATGTCGGTATACGGATGCGAGTCGATCGAGATTATTGATACCTTGCCGGTCCCCTGATATGAGTCTGTTATGGATATGGCCTGGGACATAGGTATATAGATATATTTAGAATGTCGTGAATCATGAGTCATATGCCGTATGAGATGTTTCGTCTGTACCCCTCTTTGTCATATAGGATGATAGGATCCCCGATGGTTTAATACCGCCGTACGATGATTTTCCGTACGTGATGAGTTGGGCTTGATGATTGATCAATACCCTTGAATAGAGGATGCCGTACGATGGATTTTACCGTACGTGATGTTGTGGGGCTGGATGCCGATTGATAGATTCACCGACTCGGTCATGTTAGATATGTATACCTGTCAGCATTCACATGCGATTTACTTTATGCTACGCTCATGTCACTCTTATTGCATTACATATACCCGTGCTAGTACACCTGCACCATTATCGATGATGCGTATGTTACACTTACACGGATTTGCCGGCTCACATACTTCATCATCGATAATTGCCATGTCATTACACAGTAGGACTGCTGCATCAGGATATGACTCCTTGCATAATTTACTTGCTATATTTACATATGCACCTTTATACAATGTTGCATTTGACTTTGGATAAATTGGGAACTGATCAGTCGAAAATAATGTATTTTTAACACGTCAATTTCCCTATCTTTTGCATTCATCTAGAAGTGTTCGGTATTCATATTTCATATATTAGCAAAACAATAGTAAAATACCATATTGCATGTGTTATACTCTAAAACTGTAATTTTTAGGGAAATTGACTGTTTATCATGGCATTGCATCATCCTTGTATTGCGCAACACTTGTTTCGGAGTCTGTGCAGGAAATTCCAGGAGAAAGGTCAAAAAATTGTGAAAATAATGCTGATAAAATACGCCAACTCAAAGGCTAGAGATCTGGCAGTGATCAGGGACTCATTTGGAAATTCAACACATCAGATAAATACCACAAAATCAGTAAAATGCAGCAGAAGAACGCCCAAGCCCCAAGCCCTCACAGGAGCCGCGGAACCGCAGCCGGAGCCGGCTTGCGCCGCGGTTCCGCGGCGGTTTGGACACATCATCAGATCATTTTTACTGCATATTGCTTCTCTCAGGGCCCACATTCATTTCATATACTTCAAGTTCCAGATGACTCTCGAAGCTTCTGCCAGATCAGCAAGGATCATTAAATCAAGCTAATCTTGATTAAGCTAATTAATTTCCTAACAAACTAGTTCTAGAAGCTCCCTCTAACTAACTACTTCTAGAAGCCTCTCTAGCTAACAAACTTTTGGAGGGAAATTCAAATTTTGAATCCTAGATCTAGGGTTTTGGAAGTCTATAAAAAGGAGCCTAGATCTAGGGTTAATGGCTAATCTTCATCTTCCCCAATTTCCATCTACAAGTTGAGTGACACATCTTGTAGCCCTAATTCTAAATCCAAGCCAAATTCAAGATCCCGAGTACCATTCAAGCGAGAAGCCTTCAACATTTAAGGAGCGGAGCCGATCTTCAATCGAGCAAGTGATCCATGCCGATCCGCGACTCAAGGAGACGAGCGAAGCCAAATCGACGATCGAGTTCTTCCTCTTGTAGTTCTTGAGCGATTGTAACGGAATTGTTGATATAAATAAAAGGTGAAATTCTTTAATCTTGCTTTCTTTTAATTCTTGCATCATGATTCGATCTCAATTCGAGATTGTGGTTCTTGTTGTGATGTTTGAGTAAAACTCCGCTCGTAAAGGAGTCGAGACGATCAATAGAATGATGATGTAACAAATCTTAAAACGATTCTTAAGTCCTACGAGTTTTGTAAACCCTAGCAAATTGAAGAATCGACGAGCTAGTTTCGTTGCGATACTTTCTTGATTGTGATCGCTCGAAATTAGGGATCCACGATCGATTCTTGAATTTACTAGAGGCTAGAATGTGAATGATATCGACGAAGGAACAAGGGATAAATGATGAAACCCTAGTTTCATAAGAAATCCCTAATTCTCGTCGATCATCATCGATCTAGTATCATTTCATCGAAGGATAAGAATACGTAATCGCTAGATTTCATCACATCTATAGATCTGATCGATTCCTACGAGCCTCACTTCGATTCTTGATATTTGGATAGGAAATCTACACAGATTCTCAATTCTTGATTTTATCCTTTTTTGTTATTAGATCTAGATTTTTCTAATTCATGAACGTCAATTTACAATTCATGAATTGTTGTTTGTTTTCTTTTCTTTAAAATTTCAACTCATCTAACTCGAAACACGAACGATTACACTTTCCCTATGGACGATCCGCACTTACTAACGCGCTACATTCGACACCGATATTGATTGCGGTCAAAATATTTTTGGTTGTGATTTCTACATAATTTTTCTACTGACACGAACCGAGAATAGAATCAATCAAATGGCGCCGTTGCCGGGGATAGTGCGCTAATTGTTCGTTTTTTTTTGAAATTTGAGTTGAAAAGTTTATTCCATTATAATTTTTGAGATCAAAATTCGTGCAAACACTAAACATGTTGTTGTGATTTGTTGCGAGGAAATCTGGAACTTGTGGAGCTGTGGAAAAAAATTTCTGCATTTTCCAGAGAGCTTAGAAGGTGAAAAGAGGCACACTGTAAAATTTTAGTGCAGAGATATTTCAAACCTGCGGCGGTTCTGCGGCATTAGGCGCTTATTGCGGCTAAACCGCGGCGCTACAGTAAAAAAATTCTCAGGTGACTCCTCTGCTTTCTTATCTTCTCTCTCATCTGCTCCAATTTACAATTTGCTGCAAGTTTCTTTACAAATAAATCGCAGCGCCGCAAAAAGCAATAAAAATTGTGCGTGTTTTTGATTTTTGGTTGTTTGCATATTAATACGGAAATTAAGGGGCAAAGACCAAATCCAGATTAGGTGGGCAGTTCATTACCCTTCCTAAGCCCCAAAAATCATAAATTTGCATCCGCATTTACCCTCATTAACTGAAAAAGATCTAGAGATGACTCTGAGGACCGTCGCGCTCACTTAGGACAAGAGAAGGCCGTGGGTAATTCATTGCTTATCCGCGTTTCTTTTGTGGTGTCTAAGGCAAGTGTGTCGAAGGCTAGTGGTTACTTAATTAGGCTCACTACTTACGTAGTGGAGAACCTTCCATTTACCTGGCACTTACCTGGCCACAGGAGAGACAAAGAGGCAGTGGAGGATTGATCCTGCGACTTGTCTTTTGGCAGTTAGGAGCGGTCTAGAGCTTTGACCTAGGTGACCACTAGAATTAGGGTTTTTCTTGTTGCATTTGTTGTGATCGCATCATTTTTTTTAAAAAATCCGTATATTTTCAAAACAAACACCAACACTTCATTCATTTCCCCTAATTATATTCACGCTGCCACTTGTACTAAACCCCTTTAGTGCAGGCTCGGCTGGATACGGGTTTCTAGTGCCCGTCTTATCCGCGTTTCCCCGATCGACCCAAAAGTCGGTATTTCTATGTTTATCTCTTCTTTACCTACCACCACATCCACATCGATGGATCCATCTCCATCGAATTTCCTTACCACTACTCTGTCGCCGTCCGTTGGTGCGCAGAATCCACCCCGCATCTCTCTCCAAGAGAGGTGTTATCCTACACGAGGTCCTCTTTCGACCTGTCTCTCCATTCCACCAGTCAACGGGGAAAATTTTCAAATAAAACCCCAATACATCAACCTTCTACCAAAATTTCACGGTCTCGAGTCTGAAGACGCATATGCCTTTATCACCAAATTTGAAAATGTATGCGCAATGATGGGCACCTCACAGCTTTCTATGGATGTTATGCGTCTACGTCTTCTCCCATTTACCTTGTGCGATATAGCCGAGAAGTGGCTTTACAACACAACCGTACATTCCATTTCAAACTGAGAAGAATTCGTAAAAGCATTCCTAAAGAAATTCTACCCAAATCATAAGACAACTCGAGTACGTAGCGAAATCAATCAATTCACCCAGCTTCCAAATGAAACATTTTCACAATGTCTTGAACGCTTTAAGGATCTGTTAGTCTAATGTCCACATCACGGAATCCCCAGATGGGAACTGTGCCGAATCATTTATGAGGGCATTAATCCTAACACAAAACAGACCCTTGAATTAATGTGTCAAGGCAACTTCATGACCAAAGATGATGGGGAAGCCTGGAAATTTTTAGAAGATTTCGCTGAAAATTCCTTACAGTAGGAGGGTGTGAGTCCATTGTTTAGGGGTGGCAATAACCAATCGGATGTTTCCATAGGAGTTAGAGCTGACATTTCAGCCCTACATAAGAAACTCGAGACTATGAAAATCAAATTTTTAGCCGCCGCCATCAATCAAATGACACTCTCCAAAACTGTATGTGGATGCTGTTCTGATCCTTCTCATTTGACGGAAGAATGTCCACGAAATTCTCCGTTTCAAGGTCACGAGCATACCAATGCTGCTTTTTAAAGACCTAGGAATGATCCATTTTCTTCCACATATAATCAGGGTTGGAGGAATCACCCTAACTTTGCTTGGAACCAATCACAATCTCAAAACACGGTTCCAACCCAAAACAATTTCCAAAGGGTCCCTCCACCACAACAGCAACCACTTCCATTGAGTCAGCACCCCTACCAATCACAAAACTTCCAAAATCCGGCCAATACTTTTGCACCACATGAAAACTCTTTGCAATTGACCGGTACTGATAATACCTCTGCACTAGCACAAACCTTGGATACTTTCATGAAACAATCCATCCAAGGGACGACGAGTTTGCAATCTTCCATCGAGAATGTGATGAAGATCATTGTCTCTCAAAATGAGAATATCAAATCGATGGAAGCACAAATTGCACAACTAAAAGCCGAAATGAGTGCAAGAGAGAAAGGGAAACTTTCAGCTCAACCTTTACCCAATCCTGGCTATTGGCATCATGTGAATGCAATCATGTTGAGATCTGGAAGAGTGTTTGACAATCACGTTGGGGAAGAGATTGATGACACTAAAAAATCTATCAATGATACCCCGGCTGAGACCTTTCCTTCCACTTCTACTTCTAATTCTGACCCCAGTTCTTCTACCCCACCACCTTCTTGCGAGCCTATTCTTCGTTTCCCATAAGGCTCACCACCTTAGCCCACCTCTTCTAGTTCTCTACGGACGATCCCCACTTCTATTCTGGGATCGGGTCCACACACACTTCATTCTCCTATGATAGACCCAGCACTTATTGCTAAAGCACCTTATCCTAATCGGTTAAGGGCTAACAAATCGAGTCCACATATGGAGAAGATTATGGACATGTTTAAGCAAGTTAACATCAACATCTCTCTCCTAGATGCTATCCAACAAGTTCCGTCCTATGCGAAAACTCTTAAGAACTTGTGCACTAGGAAGAGGAAGAATCAAGTGCCCAAGAAGATTTTTATGACAAAGACAGTAGACACGGCTTTCCCCCAACAAGTACCGAGGAAACGTAAGGACCCTGGCTGTCCTACTATTTCTATTTCTATTGGGGAAAAACACATCAACCGTGCTTTACTAGACCTTGGCGCTAGTGTTAACTTGCTTCCATACTCGGTTTATGGGCAACTAGGTATCGGAGAGTTGAAACCAGCCTATTGCACTCTCCAGATGGCTGACCGATCAAGCACCAAACCTAAGGGTGAACTGGAGGATGTGTTAATAAAAATCGGGGAATTTATATTCCCTTTGGACTTATTGTAATTCATACACAACCTGTAGCGAACCCACGGAATCAAATTCCGGTGATTTTAGGTCGCCCCTTTTTCGCCACTTCCAATGCTATCATCAACTGTCGTAATGGTTCTATGACCCTATCCTTCGGGAATAGGTCAATTGAACTGAACATTTACAAGTTGGGAAGTGTACCCTCCGAACCTACTGCTCAGATATGTTCTGTCGACTTAATGGATGTCGACAGCAGCGAATTTGACGATCCTCATGATACTGATCTAGACTCTTTTCATACGTTGTTGTTTGACCCTACTATGTATCATACACATATGGACTCTTCCACCGAGTTGTCCGGGTCAACAACTAACACTGATTATGAACTGTTTTTAGAGTCTGAAGATCACCCCGCACTTTGTGATGACATTATTCTTCGGGGTATTGATGAGACTTTTGAGGAGATCTTCGCTGATGAACTCGCATTTTTGAATGACACAGATGTTGAGATGAATCCACATCAAATCAATGAAATTGAACCTCCACCCCTTCTTCTGAATTGTAAAAAGAATGCGAGTAATCCATCATATTCACTGCATCGTCTCTCCAAAATGAGACGCACACACATTCTATTCCACCACTTACCTTTTCCCCACTTCTTCTTCCACCAACCAGAGCACTACATTGATAAAATTTTCGATTGGTTGGTGTTAACTTTCGGTCTTTGCAAAGCTTGGCATCGACCAATGATTTTTGACGCCCACATGTGATTTTCAAAGATTAACATGGCTTAACTCAAGTTTGGGGGGGGGTATAATCTGGCTCTTGAAAAGAAATTTTTTACAAAATGATGAGCCAAAAATAAGTTTGGGGGAGGATCTTCACTTAAATATTTTGCCCCCATTAATAAATTTCCTCCCAAGCTTACAGGTTTTTGAGATTTAGCAGAAGGCAACGGTGAGGACACTGTTGAAAACAAGTTTGGGGGAGGTTTGTGCTTATTTTCGCATCATTTGCATATCACTTTGCATAAGCACAAAACATTTTCAAAACCTATAAAAATTTAAATAAATAAATAATTTTTTTTTTGTACATAAATAAGATAATAAAAGTTTAGATAGTGAAAAATTACAACCAAAAGATTTGAAAAATTTAAGAAAACCAAGAAAATTAGAAGTTTTCTTATACGAACTAGTAATAAGTAGTTATGAGCCGTTGTCCCAAGGGTTAGTAAGATGAAGGAAGTCACTAATCTGAGGATAAAAATAAGTCTCAAAAATAGTTCCTATTCTGGAAGCTAAACATTTTGAACGTTGATACCCTACTATACGCACTTACACACATCTTGAAGCTCAGGATAGTAGAGGATACCTTGAAATGCTCTTGTCTAAAAGCCAAAGTTGAAGGAAATAAAAATTGAATAAAATATAAAAATGGTGAGAAAAATGGACACTGGTTTTGTTATCGCCAAGGCACCAATAAAAAAATATAGCGAGGGTGCCTCTTCACCTAGTGCCCTAAGGCCAACTGGTCTGGGAGTCACTGCTAAGCCTTAGGTGGTGTAAGACGAGGAAAAACACCAAATAAGCAAGCACATGAGTATTCGGTCGGTTAGTACCTCTAGAAGTATTAACGGTCGCATGAAAGTGTGTGAGCAAATTCATCTAAATATTCATTAATTAAAAAGTACTGAGATGGATGGGCAAGAGTATGATAACTTGAATTGAATTCTCCGGGTGTAGGGATGTCTTTACACACACGTAGGGCGATATGATCGATGTTTGGAAGAAATATAGGAATGAAGAATAAGACGATGCTTTATTGAGGGGTTATGTGATTTCTAACATCTTTTCATGACTATTAAGATAGGGCTCATGACAACCGAAAAGCTAGCTTAGTTGGAAACCCTAACTTTCAAGGCTTTTCTTTTACAATTCTTGTCTTTAAATTTAATATTCATGATCTTTATTTTATTATTGGATTTTGTGGGTGCAATCCGCTGAAAACCCTCAGGAGACAACACTCCTCCTACTAGGGACACCTAGAGGTTTAAAGGCTTGTTGCACATGCTCAGTGCAATCGAGTTTCCTACGAAAGTGTGCTAGTTAGTTTTTCTCTATCTTTATTTTCTCCTTCTCTTTTTAATAAAACAGTTCGCTCGAGACGACCGAAAATAAGTTTGGGGGAATTTGATCAGTCGAAAATAATGTATTTTTAACACGTCAATTTCCCTATCTTTTGCATTCATCTAGAAGTGTTCGGTATTCATATTTCACATATTAGAAAAACAATAGTAAAATACCAGATTATATGTGTTATACTCTAAAACCGTCATTTTTAGGGAAATTGACTGTTTATCATGGCTTTGCATCATCCTTGTATTGCGCAACACTTGTTTCGGAGTCCATGCAGGAAATTCCAGAAGAAAGGTCAAAAAATTGTGAAAATAATGCTGATAAAATACGCCAACTCAAAGGCTAGAGATCTGGCAGTGATCAGGGACTCATTTGGAAATTCAACACATCAGATAAATACCACAAAATCAGTAAAAAGCAGCAGAAGAAAGCCCAAGCCCCAAGCCCTCACAGGAGCCGCGGAACCGCGGCCGGAGCCGGCTTGCGCCGCGGTTCCGCGGCGGTTTGGACACATCATCAGATCATTTTTGCTGCATATTGCTTCTCTCAGGGCCCACATTCATTTCATATAATTCAAGTTCCAGATGACTCTCGAAGCTTCTGCCAGATCGGCAAGGATCATTAAATCAAGCTAATCTTGATTAAGCTAATTAATTTCCTAACAAACTAGTTCTAGAAGCTCTCTCTAACTAACTACTTCTAAAAGCCTCTCTAGCTAACAAACTTTTGGAGGGAAATTCAAATTTTGAATCCTAGATCTAGGGTTTTGGAAGTCTATAAAAAGGAGCCTAGATCTAGGGTTAATGGCTAATCTTCATCTTCCCCAATTTCCATCTACAAGTTGAGTGACACATCTTGTAGCCCTAATTCTAAATCCAAGCCAAATTCAAGATCCCGAGTACCATTCAAGCGAGAAGCCTTCAACCTTTAAGGAGCGGAGCCGATCTTCAATCGAGCAAGTGATCCAAGCCGATCCGCGATTCAAGGAGACGAGCGAAGCCAAATCGACGATCGAGTTCTTCCTCTTGTAGTTCTTGAGCGATTGTAACGGAATTGTTGATATAAATAAAAGGTGAAATTCTTTAATCTTGCTTTCTTTTAATTCTTGCATCATGATTCGATCTCAATTTGTGATTGTGGTTCTTGTTGTGATGTTTGAGTAAAACTCCGCTCGTAAAGGAGTCGAGACGATCAATAGAATGATGATGTAACAAATCTTAAACGATTCTTAAGTCTTACGAGTTTTGTAAACCCTAGCAAATTGAAGAATCGACGACCTAGTTTCGTTGCGATCCTTTCTTGATTGTGATCGATCGAAATTAGGGATCCACGATCGATTCTTGAATTTACTAGAGGCTAGAATGTGAATGATATCGACGAAGGAACAAGGGATAAATGATGAAACCCTATTTTCATAAGAAATCCCTAATTCTCGTCGATCATCATCAATTTAGTATCAATTCATCGAAGGATAAGAATACGTAATCGCTAGATTTCATCACATCTATAGATCCGATCGATTCCTACGAGCCTCACTTCGATTCTTGATATATGGATTGGAAATCTACACAAATTCTCAATTCTTGATTTTATCGTTTCTTGTTATTAGATCTAGATTTTTCTAATTCTTGAACGTCAATTTACAAATCATGAATTGTTGTTTCTTTTCTTTTCTTTAAATTTCAACTCATCTAACTCGAAACACGAACGATTACACTTTCTCTGTGGACGATCCGCACTTACTAACGCGCTACATTCGACACCGTTATTGATTGCGGTCAAAATATTTTTGGTTGTGATTTCTACATAATATTTCTACCGACACGAACCGAGAATAGAATCAATCAGGAACCACATGATATATTTTAAAACCGGATTCATTTAAAAGAGCTGTTTTCCCTTGATATGTGCATATTACAGTTCTATGCTGCATGATATACGGATATACTTACATTCTGTTATATGTCGCATACATTATGCTTTACGATTTATATGCATTGAGATGTTGTTTTCATGAGATTTCCGGATTTGAGAACCGTGGTTAAATTTCAAAGGAATTATGTATTGTTTTAAAAACCCGGTTTCTCTTGATATGATATTTCGAGACGTCCACTATGAGTTTTCTCGGTTCTGAGAATTTGTTTTCGAGACCCGATTCGAGGAGTGTAGGAACTGTATGCGGGTACATGGTGGACCCAGTATGGTTCCCCGGGGCGAGAGAAAGATTTCGTGGGGATGACGATGAGCCTGGCAGAGGGACTACTACCTACCGGTGATAGCATTTGGACTCGTCGGTTATCCGAAGGATACCGACCGGAGTCATTAGATGGATATGAGGGCCAACCAGAGTATGCGGCGCCTGAGATAAGATAGATGAGGGCCGATCTGAGGATGCGGCGCCTGAGATATGAAGATTTACGTGTCGATGCTGGACACGGGTTTCATGATATTTCTAGTGTCGATGCTGGACACTCAGGTTCCATGATTTTGATGTGTCGCAATGGACACACGTTGATTTATATCCTCATGCTTTCATGCATATACTTTTATGATATTTACATGCATGATGTTGTTGTGTCATCGATTGACACGTGGACGAGATCCACATGCATACATACATTGATTTTATGATTGGATGATATCTACATGCTGTTAGGCATTGTTTACCTTGTTGGCACATATGCAGATACGGTCACCCTAGATATCATAGTTTTGCCTTTATGATATAGTTGACCTAGGAATCGTTGTTTATTCGATTTTTTCTTGTAGATGTTTTCTACTCACGAGTTGGCAACTCACCCCCGTTGTGCCCCAGTTCTTGCAGGTTGACCGCAAGGATCAATGGCGGCATCGCTGGCACATAGCTGCTTTCCGGTGTTTTGCTTTGGTAGGTGGTACATATTGGATCGTACCCCTCTTGTATTTATTATCCATATTGTATCTAGTCAACTCCATCAATCAAACTACTATTTGTATAAGTAATGAGGCTTACTGAGACTTGTGGTTGCGAGACTTAGAGCGAGGGGTATTCCGCTACTTGTGGTTTTGATGTCTTGCTTATTTCTTTATCTTTTGTGGTGAACTTCGCCGTTGGGTGTCGCATACTTATATTTATGCTTAGCGTGGTTGTGGATCCGCCGATTGGCGAAGAGCTAGCTCCTTTTTGGGTATGCCTTTATATTATCATGTATTGTGGTTTTGGATCAAAAAATACAAAGGAGGTGCTGCCCAAATTTTTAAAAGTTGAAACATGTTTTCAACTAGTAAAATTTACTTGCATTTTCATATCCCATCATTTATGTATTTAAGAAAACTTATTATTTTAACCATTTATTTCAAAACTACACCTCTTTATTTTCTTAAAAAGGTTTAGATTTCTGGGTTTCGGCTTACTTGAATTACGTTACGCCTTTAGACATTGCGTGATTTAAGTGCCGGTCATGAGCTAATATTTCGGGTCGTGACACTTTTGGAGTGTGGTGACTAGAGTGGATTCAATCTAAGCTATCACACAATAATAGTTGGATCCCGATCCCACTGATGAGTAGGATTACTCTCGGGAGATTATCTCACTTAACAATCAATGCTATAAACCAAGTAGGTATCTACAACGGTGTTAGTGGGGCTACGCCTCCAGGGAAAAGAGGTTACATAATTAAGGAACTTCGCGCAAGCGTTGGAAAACCTCCCTCGAAGTACCAACACTCGCCTGGCTGAAAGGTTAAGCAAGTATTATGACGTGCGATTAATCCTGATTAGTTCTTCTTGTAACGTCAAGCAAGTATTGTGACGTGCGAATAATCCTGATTTGTTCTTCTTGTAACGTTTTGAAAATCTTTTAAGAGAATTTTCCGATAATCGGTAATATAACATGTGTTTTCCGTAAAAACCAAGATATGATTATTTTTGAACATAGACTTAATTATACCTATTTTAGCGATGAAATTGCTAGTATTTGGTATTTAATTAGTCACTTATAAATTTGCTAGTTTACTTAAATATTTTTCTAAATTAATTATTTTTAAATATTATTTTAAGCTTTCACTTATACATTTAAATAGTGTAAATTACAAATTGAAATGGTTTAATTCTACTTTAGTGAACCATGACAACTTAAAACCTAGTTGTTAACATGTTCTTTCCTTCTACAATTATCTCCATGGTTCTAGACTATTCTAGGGAAAGGGTTTAAAAAATAAACTAATTAGAAAAAGGAGTAAATAGTTGTAATAATGGGGGGTATGGTTACCTCTTTCTCTCACTCACCCTCACTCACTTTTTCTTTCTATCAAGTTTCGGCCAAGTCATTGCAGCAGCCCTCCCCCTTTCTCCACCTCATTTTCATCTCAAAAACTCTCATTTTTCCATTTAAAAATCCACAAAAACCCCCACTAATTCCTAGTTAACCTTTACCCATTTTTCTTTGGTCCTATCGAGATTGGATCTTGGAGCAAGAGAGCATTTTGGGAAGCTAAGTTGCAAGCTAGATCTCATGTTTGTTGAGGTATAATCTTAACCAAATGGTTACTTGTTGGATAATTACTTCAGTCTAATCTAATTAGATGTTTAATTATGGTTTTAATTGCAAGGTTTAGTTTTAAAGATAAGGGTTTGAGATCAAGTTAGGGTTTTTATCATTTGATTATGATTACCATGTGTAGTTTAACATCCTAAGACCTGAAAAATCTAGTATAGTTGTTAATTTGCAAATTGTTACTTTAAAATTGTCCAAATTTTATAATCTTGCAAACTAGATTTTTAGGATTAATGTAAATAGGTAAGATAAAATTTTAGTAAAGATTTGTGTGGCTTAATTAAGCAGTTAAGTGAACATTGTGGCCACTAGAATTGCTAAAACATCTAGATTTGTACTAAAACGGTTAATGGTTGCTTACTAGGTTTTTTGGAATAAATCGATTTGAATCAAGTTTGAGGTTTTGATGGTTTACCACCTATTTCATATAATGTTTAGTATGTTATGAATGCGTGATTGGTACGAGTGGGTTTTAGGTTTGGGGTTTGCCATGTATAGCGACCCTAGTTGTGGTTTGTGGCGTTGTCGCGAGCGCGTTTGTGCACCAAGTGCGTGCGCGTCTAATTAGTGCGTGTGGTTGACTTGTATTGTTTGTGTCCACGACTATTTATATAACTACCCTCTTATATACTTGTGTGCGATTCTAGGATTGGGTGTAGTGACGTCGGACGTAGCGCGGAATGGCAAGGCTGAGATCGGATCGGATTATCCGAGGCGTCCCGGTGAGTAGATGTACACATCTATGGGGGATCGCCTGGATGGCGCGAGGTGCCCGATGGTTAAGGATTACTTATAGTACTTGCATTTTATATGCGTAGTTTCCCAGTTATTCATCTCATTGCATCGCACCATCTTATATATATATATATATATATATATATATGTATGTGATATCATCTCATAGGACACTTGCACCATTACCATTGGTTCATGCCGCACGTGCACTATTCATGCGAACACATACGCCTTTGGTAATTGCTATGTCATGAATACTATAGAACTTGCTTAAAATCGGTAACTGTGCATTTGCATCATATATGATCCGTAGACTTATACTTGTATATTCATTTCATTAAATAGATACGTAGGATTGTTAGTTATATATACATACCTCATTGCATCATGATTCATGCATAGCTTCTGGCCGTACTTCGCATGGTATATACTACCGTATCATAGATTTCCATCATCACTGGCATGTTTATATATTGTGATTCTTCTCAAGGATTTCGGTATTGATGAGATTTCTGGATTTTAGGGAAAACCGCATGGATTTTAGGAACTTATTACCATTTTAAAAAAATGCAAGTTATGGTTTTCTCGCGATATGATGTATGTGTCGTCCACCATGAGTTTTCCTGATTTATGTTGGTTTTCGAGACCCGATCCGAGGAGTTGGATGAACCGTTTCGGGTACATGGTGGGCCCGGTATGGTACCCAGGGCAAGAAGCTCGAGTTGTAGACGATGAGCCTGGCAGGGGCAGACTACCTACCGATGATTGTTGGTGTGGCAGATATCCGGAGGATACCGACGTGGTCGTGAGATTTGATGATATGGGCTGATCCGGACTGACGAAGCTCGAGATATTGAGATATTGAGACACTGAGATATTGAGATGTTGAGACATTGAGATATTGTGATATGTATATACTTTGTCGATGCTTGACATGGAGTTTCTATTGATTTCAGTGATGATACTTCAGTTTATTGCACAGAGGTTTTACTAAGTTAAAGATATAGATCATCTTATATCAGATATATCATGATTTCGTGTTGATTATACATTCATGTTGCATTCATACTTGTGCATCGTATCATTTTGGTATATGTAGGCTGTGACGCATTTGCGTGCATGCTTATGATAGCCTTATTAGATGTTACTTACTACTCACGAGTTGGCAACTCACCCCCGTTGTGCCACAGTATCTTGCAGGTTTGACCCGTCATCGCAGTAGCGGCGGGCGTTCTTCCTCTTTTGGCTTCATTTGGTTGATTTGCAGCTTGCTCGTAGGTGGGTTGCGAGGATATTTTTATTCCATCATGTATAATATTTTGTATCTAGTATACTCCATCTACCCTTGTATATTGGACTAGACGGTGAGACTCGTGAGATTTTTATTTGTGGTATTTGGTGTCGATGCTCACTTGAGCCGACGTGGTATCTGCTTATTTCTTGCTTTCAGATGCTTATTTCGCACTTTGATATATATATATATATATATATATATATATATATATATATATATATATATATTGCATGTGGTTGTAATTCCGCCATTGGCGAAGAGATAGCCCCCGCTTGGGGATGCCTTTATTCATTATATATATGTATTTTCATGTGTTGTACCCGTTTGGGGGCCAGTATTTATAAAGGAGACTCTGCCGAAATTTTCGGGAAAATATGATGTTGCTTTTAAATGTTTAATGCCACTTATTTGTTAAAACCACTTACTTTAAAACAAGTTTTCCTTCACTCTAATTGTTAAACGGTTTAGTTTTCTGGGCTTTGGCTTACTTAGATTACGTTACGCCTTTAGACGTTTCGTAATTTAAGTGCCAGTCATGTTCCGTACCTTCGGGTTGTGACAAAGTTGGTATCAGAGTGATAGGTTTTACCTTTCTGAGTGTAGGATGACCTTTGGTAGATGGAGCAGGTGACTTAAGCAGAGTGGCGTAGTGTGTGTATGTTCTGCGACATACTTACGATACGGTACTCTGCCTAAGTGACCTTAGGATATATATTTGCTTGTACTACCTTCCTTGATTCCGGAAATCCTTTGATTTGATCGCAATGTTCCTATCAATCTTGTTTCTTGTTCCAGCCACTATGCCGCCGGATACTACGAGGGCTAGAGGGCTGCCGCCAGGGATGAGATTAGAGCAGACTCATTTGAGATAAGGACCGATCAGGGCGGTACGCCGACCCCTCAGGGATAGAGTGATCCGCCTACTCCAGAACGGATAGCTAGGCTGGAGTCGAGTATTCAGGACTTGCGACAGATGGTTGGATTGTTAGTTGAGGTTAGCCAAGCTTCGAGAGCCAATGATGTCCCTCCTACTGCAGGGATTGTGATTGTACCTGCTGCACAGGCAGCTGTTTCTATTAATACCAAGATTATTTCCGTATACTTACAGGAGTTTTTGAGACTGAAGCCTCCAGCTTTTACCGGCACAGATGCAGCGGAGGATCCGTAGACAATCCTCGACAGGATGGCTAGGATTTGTCGTTCACAGAGATGTTCTAACGAGAGATGGGTTGAGCTTGTGAGTTTTCTGTAGGGTTCCTAGGCACTCTCAAGAGGTCTCACAAGGCATCAACCATGCCAATTTTAAATTTTAAAAGTGCCGAGAAACCCTAATTCGGATCGTTGACTAGAAATTTAGGCGAAAACGAAACTAGTTAACATCTTAACTAAAGGAGAGAGGCTACAACCTTTGTAGATCCGGTTCTCCACTTCCTTAGCTCCACGTAGGCGTCCTCTCGCTGTCCATCTCGAATCCCGGACTCAATCGTCGGCTTGATCGGAGAAATGGGCGGACTAGGTCGTCGGCTTCGTGCTGAAGATGATCTACGTCGAGGCATCACAAGTTCAAGCTCCGACTTCACAAAGTTGTAAAACTTGTGAAGAAAACACCCAAAACAACTTGGCAAGAGGTAGAGGGTGAAGAAATAGGAGGTGGGTTCACTTTAGAATTGGATTTCTCACTTTAGAACTCAAGTTGCTATTGATGGCATCAAGCTTTCTTTCTTGAAGAAGAAGATCAAGAAGAAGAAAGAATATGATAAGTGTTTTAATTAAAATGAAAAATAAATCAATACTTATCATAAGCTAACCATAGTAGAGTGTAGAGAATAGACCATGGTTACTTGGATGGGTTAGGGTTAAGCATGAAGACAAGAATGGTTAAGAAGTCAAAGCTTCATGAAGCTTCAACTAGAAACAAATAAAGCCACCATTCTCATCTAAACCATTTCCAAATAAATAAATGAACAAATAAATAAATAAATGAATAAGCAAAACCCTAATCATCAAATTAACCATGGTTTAATTCTATACACTTAACTAAATGATCAAGTATCATCAAACATGATACAAAAATGTGCACAAAAGTATAGCACATATACTTCTTGCACATCAAGTGAGAAAATCCATATAAAGTGAACCAATACTAGCTAATGCAAAGTAATATATCAAATATATAATTATACATTAAATCATTAAATCAACACTTGATTTAACGATCCGGTCATATCGCATATAACCGACTAGTATCCTATGTATCGGCTTATCAAATCAATCCTTGATTCAATATCTAGGTTGTATCGAATATAACCATTCGATACATTTATCGCGAGAATGGAATACGGTATCACATACACGCATTATTCTCAGTCCTGCACATATCTCATATGCTCTCCTATTTCGTTTCGTTTGAGCCAGGAAACCTCTGTGTAGGACTCTAAAGACTCGTCAATACGCCGGCAGCAGATGATGATCATATCAAGCACCCACAAGCCGCAAGCGGTCTGCTAAACGTAACGGCCACCCGGGTATTGAGCGATCAGAAGATCGACGAGCTAGCCCGCTCACACTCCTGTGAATCCAACCAGTAACACTTACCATACAGTCCGGTCTGTTCGTCTGATATGTCGCATATCAAGTCTAGGGGTGGTGAACGTCAGATCCCAATAACCGATAAGTCGTGCCGATATGAGGCTCATAACGGGTCGAGAAACTACTGGTAACACTTACCAGCAAATCTCTGATCAGCCCTGGCCAGGGACTTCCCTATTACGGCCAATCGAGCACAGCGCAACATCAACCCCCAATACCGGGAGAGACGAAACCCCTCCTATCGCTCATTGCCTCCATGTGACTCGGGACTGTACCCAAAGACCACCGTTTTGCACGCCCTCATGGACGTGGTAAGGTGGAGATCAAAGTACAGTGGGAATCACACAAGACTCTATGACGATCTCGGGTCTACAGACTAACCTGTACAAGTGTCACCTGAGAACTGCCATCTGACGTGAGGTATAATACCATCTGGGAGTTCTCGGCGAGTCCGTCCAGTGTACCCAGTCTCTACTGAGCACCCGTATACCATCTCTGATGTCAAACACCAATGGATGTGGGATCATCCATCGCCCATCTCATGGGTCGAGAAGCATATACGCTAGTCTACACTGGTATATCGATGCCCCGTCTCGATACACCCACGACTAGGGACCTTGAAGGATGTACATATGGACTACCATGTCCCCACTAGTATGATCTGCATCACAGTCCAGGTAGTCAAGTACATATCCTAAGGGCTTTACCAACATGTAACTATAAGACAGTTTAAAGAGACAAGTGTACATGTTAAGATAAAGAGTAACCAGATAGCATACTATCATATCGAGCAAGAAAGTCATCTCTATATATGTCCAAGCATCCAATATAATATACATCATCTGTACAATACTGGCCTCTAGGGCATACATACAACTAACAATCTCCCACTTGCACTAGGGCCAGCTGCTGTAGTATCGCATACCGAGCATCCCGAAGAGTCTCTCAAACTGTATCTGGGGAATGGCCTTCGTTAGTGGATCCGCCGTATTGTTCTTCGTGTCAACTCTCCTGACCTCGATCTCCCGGCGATCAACTATCTCCCGGATCAGGTGATACCGCCTCAGAATATGCCTGGATCGCTGATGGGACCTGGGTTCCTTGGCCAAAGCCACCGCTCCATTGTTATCGCAATACAAAGGTATTGGATGCTCAATGGATGGAACCACTCCAAGTTCAAAAATGAACTTCTTGATCCAGACAGCCTCTTTAGCAGTATCGTTGGCAGCGATGTATTCAGCCTCCATCATCGAGTCTGCCACGGTTTCCTGCTTGGAACTCTTCCAGCTAACCGCCCCTCCGTAAAGGGTAAAGACAAATCCCGACTGCGACTTAGAGTCGTCCTTATCACTCTGGAAGCTCGAATCGGTAAAGGACTCCACTTGGAGTTCTCCGTTACCATACACCAAGAGCATCTCTTTAGTCCTTCGCAAGTACTTGAGAATGCTCTTCACAGCTGTCCAGTGACTCTCTCTAGGATCAGCTTGATACCTGCTCACTATACTTAGTGAGTATGCAACATCGGGTCTGGTACATAGCATCGCATACATGATAGAGCCTATAGCTGAAGCATAGGGTATCCCTTGCATGCGAGCTCTCTCCAAATCAGTCTTGGGAGACATCTCTTTGGAGAGAGTGACTCCAGAGATCGTGGGTAAGTTCCCACGCTTGGATTCTTCCATACTAAACCTCTTTAGTATGGTGTCAATGTACCTGGATTGGGACAATCCCAAAATCCGTTTGGATCTATCTCTATAGATCCTAATTCCCAATATGCAGGAGGCATCACCAAGATCTTTCATTGAGAATCTTTGTGATAAGAAGAGCTTGACCGATTGCAGCAAAGGAATATCATTTCCTATCAAGAGTATGTCGTCCACGTACAATACGAGGAAGACAACCTTACTCTCTGCGACCTTCTTGTAAATACAAAGTTCATCTGGATTTTTGACGAAATCAAACTCTTTGATAACGACGTCAAAGCAAATGTTCCAACTCCGCGATGCTTGCTTTAATCCATAAATGGATTTAAGCAGCTTGCACACCTTCCTGCTGCTCCCACTGTCTACGAAGCCCTCTGGCTGAGTCATGTACACGCACTCTTCTAAATCACCATTTAGAAAGGCGGTCTTAACATCCATTTGCCAGATTTCGTAATCATGATATGCAGCGATGGCAAGCATGATCCGGATGGATTTAAGCATAGCCACTGGAGAAAAGGTTTCGTCATAGTCCACACCTGGTCTTTGACGAAAACCCTTTGCTACAAGTCTAGCTTTGAAAGTCTCCACTTTCCCATCTACACCAAGTTTTTTCTTGAAGATCCACTTGCTCCCGATGGGTTTTACCCCTTCAGGAGAAACTTCCAAAGTCCATACTTTGTTGGTGTACATGGATTCCATCTCGGACCGCATAGCATCCAGCCATTTTACTGAGTCCCCACTCGTGATGGCCTGCTCGAAGCTAGTTGGGTCATCATCCTTCATGATGCAATCCTCGCTCCCACCATCCATGAGAAAACCGTAGTATCTCTCAGGTTGGCGAGGAACCCTACTAGATCGGCGGAGAGGCTGGGGTTCATTGGGAGCTACTGAATCTTCTGGTTCCACTAAATCTTCAGTTACGGTTTGTGTATCTGGAACCTCTTCCAGCTCTACCACTTTGCCACTAATCTCTTTTGCAAGAAATTCCTTTTCTAAAAAGGTGGCAGGTCGAGAAACAAACACTTTTTGTTCCTCTGCATGGTAGAAAAGATATCCATGTGAATGTTTGGGATATCCCACAAACTTGCATAGAACTGACCGTGCCTCGAGTTTGTCCGGATTTTGCCTTTTGACATAGGCCGGGCAACCCCATATCTTAACTCGTTTAAGACATGGTCTCTTCCCACTCCATATCTCATATGGTGTGGTAGGTACAGATTTAGTTGGAACTTGATTCAATAGGTATGCTGCTGTTTCCAGCGCATATCCCCAGAAGGAAATAGGTAACTCAGCTGTGCTCATCATAGAGCGCACCATATCTAATAGGGTGCGGTTCCTCCGTTCTGATACACCGTTGTGCTGTGGTGTATATGGAGGAGTCAGCTGAGAGAGAATCCCATTCTCTTTTAGGAAGTCCAGGAATTCATTGCTCAAGTATTCACCTCCTCGATCAGATCGAAGGATTTTAATACTTTTTCCGGTTTGGTTCTCAAATTCTTGTTTATATTCTCTAAATTTCTCAAAAGTTTCTGATTTGTGTTTCAACAGGAACGCATATCCGAATCTAGAGAGATCGTCAGTGAATGTAATGAAGTACAAAGAACCATCCCTGGCATGTGTAGACATAGGACCGCATACATCACTATGTATCAGTCCCAAGAGTTCGGAAACTCTTTCTCCATGTCCCGTAAACGGAGTTTTGGTCATCTTGCCTTTGAGACATGACTGGCAAGTGTCATAAGATGAAAATTCAAACGGATTTAAATATCCATCTTTATGCAACTTAGCTAGTCGTGTCGCATTGATGTGACCCAGTCTACAATGCCACAAGAAGGATTCGTTCAGTTCAGAACTCTTCCTCTTGTGTGTGTTTGTTATGCTCAGAACTGTTGATTGATTTAGAACATAAATGCCATTGCACAACGTGCCTGATCCAACCAACTTTTGGTTACGGAAAATGTTCATAACATTGTCCTGTAATACAAAATTATATCCCTCTTTACTCAATAAAGAAACCGATATAATGTTGCATATCAGGTTCGGCATGTAATAGCATTCGTTCAGAACCAATGTATTACCAGTTGGTAACACAAGGTGATATTCCCCGACAGTCTTAGCTGCAACAATTGCACCATTTCCAACTCTAATGTCTTTATCACCTTCTCCAAGTTCTTTACCTTTTCTAAGCCCATGTAACTGATTACATATATGGGATCCTGACCCGGTATCTAATACCCAGGACGTAGGGCAAATGGAGAAACAGTTCTCTGTAACAAACACACCCGAAGAAAATGCATCAACATGTACTTTCTTCAATAGGGTGGCATGGGAATCCTGGTATTCCCCTATGTCCTGTTCATTCCTATAACTCTTATAAGAAAGAACGGAACCAACGTTCCCCAGCACAGTATAACATGCGGGTTCGGTTAATACATCCATATTATTATCTTTGTTAGGGCATGAAATGGTCGCTACCTGGAGAGAGAGAGAAGAAAACACTTTAGCGTATACTCGTGCAAGATCAGATTGGTTATTATCTTATCTAATCGGGATGGCTCCCACTGGTTTTTATCAAATCTTCCTTCAAACCCTAAAAGGAAAGACTAGCCGGGATTAATTACACACTACAAGTTCGCCAATCTTTCAGCCAAGCCAGTGTCGGTACTTTGAGGGAGGTCCCCCGTGCTTTCGCACGAACCTAATTAATGTAAACCTCGTTTTCCCAGAGGCGTAACCCCGTTGACACCTTTCTAGACACCTACTTGATCAGCTAATTGCAATGTGTAAAACTCTCCCAGGAGTAACTCTTACTCGCAGTGGGTATCGGGATCCAACTATCTCATAGAAGGTATGCAATCTCATTGCAAATTTCAACACTTGAAATTCCCGATAATATTTTGCCCCTAGCGTCCTATGATCTTGACAAAGGCCAACAAATCATAGCATGCTAGTCAAGCTCAACCCGTCATTTCTTGATTGAATCAAACCAACCCGCACGGCCCTTGACAAAGGCCAACAAGGTCGTACGACTACCCTGAAACAATCTGCATCATATGCATAAACAGATAATCACTATTCAGCTACCGCACACTACGCCTTGACAAAGGCCAACAAACGCAGCACGAATACTAAACAGTTCTTATCTGAAATGACGGAGGGCTACGACAGGTTTTTCTGAAAACCTATTGCGTAATGAACTTGATATCGTTGTAGAATCAAATGAAGTTTTGAAATAGAGTGATTTTGAGGCTTTTCTAGTTTTGCTAAAGGGGTCACTCCCGGTGAAGGGATCGTTGGCCCTTTCCTCGTCGAATGAGATACGGGATATATCATATATATCACTGTGCAAAGCAGAAACTATAGAAGCAATCAAAAGCAGACCGAGTATGTAGCATCTGCCAGTTATCGCTAAAGGAGTCACTCCCGGTGAAGGGATCTCGGTCCTTTCCTCATCGAATAAGGTGCAGGGTATATCATATATACCGCTATGCAAAGCAAGAACTGTAGCTACCTGTTTTATTTAAAATTTGATTCTACAACATCATTTGGTTTCTTTTCTTTCATTAATCACATTAATGAAGTCCCATCATTTAAGTACCTAAACATCACAGATAAATACGACATACACTTATACCATCCGCATTCGCCTCGATATCCCCTCGTGCACCGTTAGGTTAGGTAACTAACGACAGAGCAGGGCAGGGCTAGTGCGGGTGCAAAACATAAGTAACGTCTATATAATATATCATATATACTATATACTGTATCTATCACAGAACATCACATAATCACATCACAGATATCGCAGCAGAAAATATCATATGAAATATTGGATATACTAGGACGTCCGTGTTTTCAATACTAGCCAGTATAAAACACGGATTCCATGGTCGTGATGAATAGCCAATCCCACACCCCTAGACCCCTACGAGAGCGGCAAGCAACCCTACCAATTCTAGGGTTAGGAGACCCGGACTCGACTCCTCGAGATGGTCTCCCACTGGACCCTAGAACCCGGTTACTTGTGCTCCCCTCCTTGGGTCTATCCTAGTGCAGAAAAGTAAATAATATACAAAGGGTGACAGCTTCCGCAACCTGGAAGTGCCCCAATAAAAGAATATTACATACAAGTTTTTACATGAATGAAAATGAAACACACTCATCTCACACAAAAACCCCGGGCTATTCAAACACGACGATCCAATATAACATATCCAGCAACACATAACATCACATGATATCAACGTAAGTAAATATGCGCATCCCAATTGTCGTTGACATATAGCAACGAAACCGGCGATATCACATATTACACTTACGGTCACAGAAAAGAAAGTGTAAAACTACAACAGTTGGAATCCGCAACCTCTTTAGACATCACATGCCTAATCAAATGAAATGCTTAGACATCACATGCCTAACAGTTATAAACCCCGCATTTTAGTCTCATTATTGAAAACTCTTTTTCAATATCAAATGAAACTAAACCGCTAGATTTATAACATTCATTCAGTTATCTCATAACTGTTTGTGAATTCCAATTATTGTATCCCATTCCGGATAAATAGAATATATTAAACTTTCCGATCGAACATTCGAACACCCAAGTTTTCCCGAAACCGTTCAACACATGAAATTAGTTCAAAGACGTTCACTTCATGCCTCAGTACCAACGGTCCAGCCGTAGAAGGGTCAAGCCAACGCCTTACATGTGGCACGCCGTACTGCCCCAAACCCGAAGGTTCATAAGGCAGTTCAAGACGGTCACATAATCGAGTTAAGGTTTGTTGTCTTCTAGAGGGACCATCGCGTTACTTGCACTACTCAGAACGTCCTTAAACCACACAAAAATCCAACACTTGGATATTTTCCGGCAGGGGAAAAGTTGGGTATTTATATCCGGTCGGACTTTTTAACATATTCAAAAAATTATCCGGAAAACACTTAGACAAAGTTTAATAATCCGATCGAAATACCGAGTCCCCAATACAACCCAGAATACTCAACTCTTGAATAAATATTAAAAATTCCCAGAGAACTCAGCATTGAATAAAAGAAGTTACTGTGCAAAATTGGGTGGGTGACGTCATCATACGGCCGTGGAACCGCCGCAGAAGCCAGGCTTCTGCCGCGGTTCCGCCGCACATTGGAGGAATTGGGTGATCGTGTTTCACAGTAATTCTTAGAAAGTCCTGCTAAATTTTCTGCATATTTTTAATTTGGAAAAAACCCAGTTTTTAAAAAATGTACAGAGAGCAACTTTGATATTAGGGTTTCGGTTCGATCGGACTTCAAACTCCGTCAGTACTTCGCCTAAGGCTCTAGCTAGGCTTTGATACCACTGTAGGGTTCCTAGGCACTCTCAAGAGGTCTCACAAGGCATCAACCATGCCAATTTTAAATTTTAAAAGTGCCGAGAAACCCTAATTCGGATCGTTGACTAGAAATTTAGGCGAAAACGAAACTAGTTAACATCTTAACTAAAGGAGAGAGGCTACAACCTTTGTAGATCCGGTTCTCCACTTCCTTAGCTCCGCGTAGGCGTCCTCTCGCTGTCCATCTCGAATCCCGGACTCAATCGTCGGCTTGATCGGAGAAATGGGCGGACTAGGTCGTCGGCTTCGTGCCGAAGATGATCTACGTCGAGGCATCACAAGTTCAAGCTCCGACTTCACAAAGTTGTGAAACTTGTGAAGAAAACACCCAAAACAACTTGGCAAGAGGTAGAGGGTGAAGAAATAGGAGGTGGGTTCACTTTAGAATTGGATTTCTCACTTTAGAACTCAAGTTGCCATTGATGGCATCAAGCTTTCTTTCTTGAAGAAGAAGATCAAGAAGAAGAAAGAATATGATAAGTGTTTTAATTAAAATGAAAAATAAATCAATACTTATCATAAGCTAACCATAGTAGAGTGTAGAGAATAGACCATGGTTACTTGGATGGGTTAGGGTTAAGCATGAAGACAAGAATGGTTAAGAAGTCAAAGCTTCATGAAGCTTCAACTAGAAACAAATAAAGCCACCATTCTCATCTAAACCATTTCCAAATAAATAAATGAACAAATAAATAAATAAATGAATAAGCAAAACCCTAATCATCAAATTAACCATGGTTTAATTCTATACACTTAACTAAATGATCAAGTATCATCAAACATGATACAAAAATGTGCACAAAAGTATATCACATATACTTCTTGCACATTAAGTGAGAAAATCCATATAAAGTGAACCAATACTAGCTAATGCAAAGTAATATATCAAATATATAATTATACATTAAATCATTAAATCAACACTTGATTTAACGATCCGGTCATATCGCATATAACCGACTAGTATCCTATGTATCGGCTTATCAAATCAATCCTTGATTCAATATCTAGGTTATATCGAATATAACCATTCGATACATTCATCGCGAGAATGGAATACGGTATCACATACACGCATTATTCTCGGTCCTGCACATATCTCATATGCGCTCCTATTTCGTTTCGCTTGAGCCAGGAAACCTCTGTGTAGGACTCTAAAGACTCGTCAATACGCCGGCAGCAGATGATGATCATATCAAGCACCCACAAGCCGCAAGCGGTCTGCTAAACGTAACGGCCACCCGGGTATTGAGCGATCAGAAGATCGACGAGCTAGCCCGCACACACTCCTGTGAATCCAACCAGTAACACTTACCATACAGTCCGGTCTGTTCGTCTGATATGTCGCATATCAAATCTAGGGGTGGTGAACGTCAGACCCCAATAACCAATAAGTCGTGCCGATATGAGGCTCATAACGGGTCGAGAAACTACTGGTAACACTTACCAGCAAATCTCTGATCAGCCCTGGCCAGGGACTTTCCTGTTACGGCCAATCGAGCACAGCGCAACATCAACCCCCAATACCGGGAGAGACGAAACCCCTCCTATCGCTCATTGCCTCCATGTGACTCGGGACTGTGCCCAAAGACCACCGTTTTGCATGCCCTCATGGACGTGGTAAGGTGGAGATCAAAGTACAGTGGGAATCACACAAGACTCTATGACGATCTCAGGTCTACAGACTAACCTGTACAAGTGTCACCTGAGAACTGCCATCTGACGTGAGGTATAATACCATCTGGGAGTTCTCGGCGAGTCCGTCCAGTGTACCCAGTCTCCACTGAGCACCCGTATACCATCTCTGATGTCAAACACCAATGGATGTGGGATCATCCATCGCCCATCTCATGGGTCGAGAAGCGTATACGCTAGTCTACACTGGTATATCGATGCCCCGTCTCGATACACCCACGACTAGGGACCTTGAAGGATGTACCTATAGACTACCATGTCCACACTAGTATGATCTGCATTACAGTCCAAGTAGTCAAGTACATATCCTAAGGGCTTTACCAACATGTAACTATAAGACAGTTTAAAGAGACAAGTGTACATGTTAAGATAAAGAGTAACCAGATAGCATACTATCATATCGAGCAAGAAAGTCATCTCTATATATGTCCAAGCATCCAATATAATATACATCATCTGTACAATACCGGCCTCTAGGGCATACATACTACTAGTGACACCTCACAGCTCATCCTGCTGGCTGAAGTACTCCTGCTCGGACTGCAGCAACGGTACAGAATCTGGGCCATGCAAAACCCAGACGTCAGCGCGTCATGTCATCAAGTAATAAAATATAAACAGGGTGACAGGCAATGCAATATACACATGAATGAAAAGCAGGTGTAACAGTATTATAAATCAGAGCGGTGAAGGGTAGTGTGCAGTGAGTAAACTAAACTGTTCTATTGGGTTTTCTATTCTAAAGTCTTTGAAATCAATTTGATGAATCATCGATGTAACTCAATAGTATCCCGTGCGTGCCCGGGATCACGGTGAAGATTCTCGGGCTGAAACCGAGACATGCCGCTAGGCACTAAAGGGAAAAGGGTAAAGATGAATGATGTCCATGGCATCATCCCAAGGCTGGCCTAGCCTCTGAAAGAAAATGGATAACGATGGATGATGTCAGCAGCATCATCCCATGGCTGGCCCAGCCTCTAAAACTAGTCGGTAAAGGTAGCACACTGTCGAGTTACAAGTCAAGTTTCGTCATTGATTTCCCCATACCCCCCCAAATTATATGTGTTCAAGTCAGGTACTAAATAATCTGGAGCTAATGCCAACTCAGGATCTGGCAGGTGCAGGTTTGTCTGGAAAGACAACAGGAACGGTCCGTAAGGACAACAGGTTAGGTTTGTTGGCATTAGACACAAGATCAGGTAACGGGTAAGACGTACATCAGGTCAAGCCGGGTAGTGTATATAAGTGTCATGACATATAAAGAGTCGTACGGTACCATGTCGTGTCACGTAGGAAGTGCAATAGGTCATGTCAGGAAGCACAAAATGCTATATGGGTGCTCATAAATCAAACTAACATAATTATGGTTATAAATGAACAAGCATGAGTAACATCAGCACAATAAACCAGATCAGGTAATATGATAAGCAATTAGGTACTGATTAAATTATAACGATGTATGGTTATCACTTTGCGTTTAAGGGATGGTGTCCACATTACTTAACTACAGCATAGCTAAAATGGACGTTTACTCATGTTATCAGGTATTAAGAAATTTTAGGGATGCAGTGATATATAAATATGTTCACCGGATGAAATCCTAGCTAACACAGGTTAAAATGCACATGAGTGTCCGATGGAGCAAAACTATATAGAGAATACCATAGGCCGTGTCAATAGTTAAAATGTGATTTGAACATATAAATGTGGTTATTGGGTTTAATCAAGTAAATGCACACGGTAGGTTTCAAGTTTGGAAAATAAAATGATATAATGCGACATCGAGCATGAAAAGGGAAAATCATGGTACTAAGGTTAGACCACGGATTTAACGAGCCATAAAATGTATATATAATATATTAATTAGCATGTAGCAAGTTTTACTTGCCTCGACGGAACGCGATACGGCAAACGGAACGTCTCGCGTCGGCGGGAAAAGTCGCGACGCGCGCACGGTACACAGAATGAACCCAAATGACGAACAGTGGAGTCATACGGGTCAGGGGTTCCTGCTGGGTCGTTGGGAAACGTCATCGGCACGGTCGGATTTCGGCAAACAGACAAAACAATGAACAATGAGAATGCAAGAATGCATGAAAGAAAGAAAAGAGAAGAATAAGAAAAAGAAGAGAAGGAAGATGAAGGGGAGTTGGCTTACAATGGTCTGGAGAGGGATCGTGAAGGTCGACGGCGTCGACGAAGCTCCGACGAGGTACCTGCACCGACCATTGGCGATCAAAATAGAATTGACAGCAGGAAAGAAAGAAAAGAAGGAGAAGGAAGGAGAAGAAGAGGAAGGGAAGCTATGCTCACAGAGGGGTGCGCGAGGGCCAGGGGCACGGATCAAGATCACTGGCGGCGATCCCACAGTGTGCAGCAGTGTGCAGTGGGGTGCAGGGCGCGCGGTTGCAGGTGCAGGGTGCTCGGGAGAGAGGGAAGAAGGAAGAAGAGGAGGTGGAGGTGACGAGGGCGAGGAGGCGACGAGGTCTGTGATGATGGCGTCGGCGCTAGGGCAACGGCGAGAGGAGATGAGGCGGCTAGGGTTTCAGGGATGGGGTTCTGTTTAATTTCGAAGGAGAAAGGAAATATAAAGAAGAGAGGAGAGAGAGAGTGAGACGCGGGGAGAGAGAGAGATCGAGAGGAGAGAGAAGAGGAGAGAGATAGAGAGGGAGAGAGAGATCGAGAGGAGAGAGAAGAGGAAAGAGATAGAGAGGGAGAGAGAGATCGAGAGGAGAGAGAAAGATTTGAGGAGAAAGAAATTTGTCGTTACGCGAGGAGAGAGGAAGAGAGAGGAGAGAGAAAGAGAAGGAGAAAGGAGGAGGGAGAGAGGGACGTGATGCTGGTGGGGCCCACGGCAAGGAAGGGAAGGTTTTGATTGGGTGAAGGAGTTAAAAGTTTGTTTAGGGGAAAAATTTTAAGAAAAGATTTGTTAATAATAGATTCGTTACTGTTGTACAAAAGATTTTCACCAAACTTCTTCTGCTGCACTAAATGGATTTTGCAAAATATTTAAATGATTGGAATATGGAGGAATATAAAACAATTCAGAATTGCGCCCGGGTCGGGTCTAAAAATTTGGATTTGAAATATAAAAATTATTGGCGGGTTCCAAAAATTAAAATGAAGGACTTTATAATTAGAAAACATACCCCTAAGAACGGACGCGCGCACATGCGCCTAGACGTCCAAACACATCCGTTTCACTGAACGGGACGAGAACACGATGCAAGGACGCTACCACAGGATTAGGGGTGTCAAGCAGGCCATGTCAAATATTTTTAATTTAATTTAAATGACTTAAATTGTTATATGCAGAATATGGCATGTCGGGGTAAGACATAACTAGTAACAATCAAAATTAGGATAATGAAATGAATACCACACACCACACATCCGGAAACAGAAACTTATAGAGCTGGACTCGGTTGTTACATTATACCCAAGTACAAAATGAATTTCGTCCTCAAAATTCCATGAATACAAAAGATAGATGAAAAACAAACTACAAGAAAAGATGTGGAAACTTCTGCCGGATTTCATCTTCTCGTTCCCAAGTGGACTCTCCATGTGAGCGATTATCCCAAGAAACAAGTACAAGAGGGATGACCTTATTCTTAAGAACCTTTTTCCTTCGATCCACAATTTCAACCGGTCGCTCCTCAAAAGTCAAGTCTTCTCGTACCGTCAGCTTCGAATGATCCAATACATGCGTTTCATCCCGAACATACTTACGGAGTTGAGATACGTGAAACACATCGTGTACATTCGCCAAGGACTGCGGTAACGCCAAACAATACGCTATCTCACAAACACGCTCCAAGATCTCAAAGGGTCCAACAAATCAAGAAATGAGCTTTCCTCGACTTCCAAAATGAATCACCCCTCTAGTCGGTGATATCTTCAAGAATACCAAATCACCTACGGCGAACTCTAGAGGTCTTCTCGACGTATCTGCCCAACTCTTCTGTCGGTCTTGTGCTGCTTTCATATGATTCCGAATTGCATTAACTTTATCAACTGTCTGCACAACCAAATCTGGTCCCAACAATCTTCGTTCACCGACGTCGTCCCAACAGACAGGTGAACGACACATGTGACCATACAAAGCTTTGAATGGAGCCATCTAAATTGTCTCCTGGAAACTGTTGTTGTAAGAAAACTCTACCAAATGTAGATGATCCTCCCAAGAACCCTTGAAGTCCAACATGCACGCTCTCAACATATCTTCAAGAGTTTGGATCGTTCTCTCCGACTGGCCATCAGTTTGAGGATGATAAGCTGTGCTAAACTTCAATCGAGTCCCCAAACTTTCCTATAAACTTCTCCAGAAGTGTGATAAAAACCGAGTGTCACGGTCGGACACGATGCTCGCCGGTACTCCATGCAATCTTACAATCTCCTGCATGTACCGCTCCGCCAAAGTTTCTGTTGATTGAACAACCCAAAAAGGAATAAAATGAGCTGCCTTGGTCAAACGATCAACAATCACCCAAACTGCATTGTTGCCTTTTGGACTCCGCGGTAAAGCTGTCACGAAATCCATGGTTATATGTCCCCACTTCCACTGAGGAATCGGAAGTGGTTGCAATAAACCAGCAACCGTTTGATGTTCAGCCTTAACTTGCTGACACACCAAGCACTTTGCCACAAAGCGAGCAATCTCCCGTTTCATACCTTCCCACAAGAAATGCTGTCGTATGTCTCGGTACATCTTCGTGCCTCCTGGATGTACGGAATAAGCTGAGCTGTGCGCCTCCTTCATAAGTTCTTCACGAATATCCCCCTTTGGCACACACAAACGGCTACCATATCTCAACGAACGATCTTCGTGGATCAATAAATCTGTTCGTAGTCCGGCTTCAACCTTTTCTCGAAACTTTTGCAATCTAGGATCCTACGATTGCACTGCTTTAAAATTCTCGATCAACGACGAAAGTACTTGCAGCTGCATCAACTGTCCCGAAGAATGCGGTAGCACAACCTCCAAATCAAATCTTCGAAAGTCTTCAACGAGTTCTTTCTACGTAGTCAACATCTGAATTGCCGGTAACCGACTGAGTGCATCCGGTACGACATTAACCTTCCCCGGATGGTACTTAAGATCAAGATCGTAGTCAGCCATCAGCTCTAACCATCTACGCTGCCTCATATTAAGCTCCTTCTGTGTGAACACATACTTCAAGCTCTTATGATCCGTGAAAACTTCGACCCTTTCGCCCAAAAGGTAGTGTCTCCAAATCTTCAAAGCGAAAATTACAGCCGCAAGCTCCAAGTCGTGAGTTGGGTAATTCTTCTCATTGGTCTTCAACTGTCTTGATGCGTACGCTACAACCTTCCCATGCTGCATCAAAACACATCCCAATCCTTTTCCAGATGCGTCGCTGTGAATCACTAACCCTCCGGAACGGCACGGTCAGAATAGGAGCGGTTATCAATCTCTGCTTCAACGTCTCAAAAGCTGATGCACAACTATCCATCCACACAAAAGGTACCTCCTTGCATGTAAGCTTGGTCAACGGTTCCGCCAGACGAGAAAAGTTCTCCACAAATCTTCTGTAATACCCGGCTGGTCCAAGAAAACTTCTTATCTCCTCAACATTCTTTGGAATCGGCAAATCTCGAACTGCTGCTATCTTTTCTGGATCGACGGCGATTCCATCACCAGACACAACATGCCCCAAAAACTTTACTTCATCCAGCCAAAACTCGCACTTTCTCATCTTCGCATATAACTTCTCTTGTCTCAGCGTCTGCAGTGCGATCTTCAGATGCTCAGCATGCTCCTCCATACTCTTCGAATGGACCAGAATATCGTCAATGAATACCACAATAAACTAGTCCAAGAATGGTGAAAAGATTCGGTTCATCAAGTCCCTGAATATCGCCGGTGCATTCGTTACTCCGAAGGGCATCACTAAGTACTCGTAATGTCCATACTGAGTTCGGAACGCCGTCTTGCAAATATCTTCTGCTTTCATTCGGACCTGATGATATCCGGATCGCAAATCCAGCTTCGAGAATACCCTCGCGCAACTAAGCTGCTCAAAAAGTTCGTCAATGCGAGGGATCGGGTACTTGTTCTTAATTGTCACCCTGTTTAATTCTCGATAGTCGATGCACATCCTTCTTGTGCCATCCTTCTTCTTAACTAGAAGAACTGGAGCTCCCCAAGGCGAGTTACTGCTTCGAATCCAACCCTTCTCAAGCAGTTCAGCAACCTGTTTCTTGACTTCTTCCAACTCCACTGGTGCCAATGGGTAATACGCTTTAGATACTGGCGCTGCACCAGCAATAAGATCAATTGCGAACTCCACGTTCCGCTTCGGCGGTAATCCTGATATATCTTCAAACACATCCATAAAATCACGAACAACAGCTGGCTCTTCACTTTCTTTAACCTCCATTGATGCAAGAATATTAGTTGTCGGCCTAGCCCTAAACTCGACTGGCCCGACAAAACTGCTTCCTCCAGTGAAGGTAAACTCGGGATGTCCGGGAATCTGGAAAATTACTTTCTTTTCCCTACAATCAATGTGAGCATGGAAAGTGCCAAGAAAATCCATTCCCAAGACGACTTCGTAGATGCCCGTATCAATCACCAAGAAATCTGCAAAAAGCTCACGTCCCCAAACAACAACTGTACAATCTTTACATTCCCTACTAGATATGATTTTCCCATTCCCAGTGTCTATGTCCCAGAAACTAGACAGGGTCGTGCAAGTAATCGAGTGTGTAGCCATAAACTTGGATGACATAAAACAATGGGATGCACCAGAATCAAATAACGCCAATGCGGGAAAACCATGAACGAGTAGAATACCTGAAACAACTTCTCCCGAAGCCTTAGCTTCCTCAGCCGTCAAGGTAAAATCTCGAGCCTGATTAGGTCCTTGAGTCAGCTGCTTCTTGCCCTGGAATGGTTTCTGCGGAGGCCTCTGAATCTCATCCCTCGTACGAAGCTTCGACGAACAAGCGTTGATAGTGTGATCCGCCGCACCACAAACCAAACAAAGCCCTTGTCTCCTTCGACAGTCTCTTTGCACATGACCGGGTAAATGGCAGTAGTTACAAGTCACGCTCTTTCTCTGGTCAACAACAGCAGACTTCTTCATCGGTGTTACGCCACGTCGGTTCACTGGAATACCCCTGTGTCCATGTGCTCGGTTCGGTGCAAAAGTCGGCTTCCGTACTGTAATTGCTGTCTGCTGTGAACTCCCAGTCTTCCCAGATAAGCTCTGCTGTTCTCGAGCTGCCGTAAGTACTTATGAGAAAGTGGTCAAACCCAGGGAGACAATCTGCCTCTGGATGTCCACATCCAAGCTGCGCATGAACCTCCTTGCCGTGTCTGCATCGTTAGCAACTAAAGGTCCAGCGAATCTACTGAGCCGTGTCCACTCAGCTGCATGTACATCTACGGCCGCACCATTCTGCTTCAGATTGATGAACTTCTCTTCCATTTCCTCCCGTGCAGTCCGCGGGAAGAACTTCTCCAAGAAACTCGTCGAAAAATCCGCCCACTTGATCGGCTTGGGCAAGCAGGTCTCCTCCACAAGCCACCATTCACGGGCGTAGTCCACTAACTGAATGCGTACCACATCCACTCTTTTATCATCTGGAATCTATGCCGCAATAAGTAAGTTCTCCGTGTCAACTAACCACTGCTCCGCTGGCAACGGCTCCTCCAAACCGGTAAAGGCAGACGGACCCAAACGCCTGAAATCTGCTACGGTCCCAACACGATCAACTGGCTTAGCTTCAACATTGTTCACGGACTGCTGAACGGTCTGCAACCCTTCCTGAGACGATTCAGCTTGCTGCTGGATCAGCTCGGTCTGCCTCTTTTGATTTTCCAGCATTCCCCGTATCACTCCAAGCATGGTAGCCTCGTCAACACGCCTTTGGTACGTCTTCAGATTCTTACCTGCCATACTCCTAAAATCAAAACACCCAAGATTAGCATGATAACAGATTCAAATTATAGATCAAGGCTAGAACTCCAAGTTACTTAAATAGAGTACCGCATTGTAACCATGCCGCGGTATCATAGCTACAAGTACATAACTCCACCCAAGTCTCCTAAGTCCTAGAGACAACAAGGAATCGGGTTATCGAGTCGATATGAAAAGGAAGTTTGCACATCGTAAAAGATATAGTCAGGAGGAACTTGATTCAAGAATGGTAAAACGGCAAGGTGGCAGGACATGTCTCCTAAACACGGGTATTCTGATTCGTGTATTGGGTACAATACCTAACTACAAAAGAATCAACCCGACTATCCTATGGCTCTGATACCAAAAGAACCATGTCACGCTCCGCTTCCCAGAGTACGCTAAATTGGGCACGTGACATAGCCAACCATGCTACCTGTGGGTAGGAAGTATCCATTCACAGTCACATTACGGTTGTAGAGATATCAAGAACAAATGTAACTATCTAAATACATGTCCATAAGCCAAGATAACATGAGTCAAGAATAATAAAAGTGTGGAAGCAAAAGATCCAATACAAAATAACTGGAATGTATGTCCCATAATGCGGGCTCACATCAGGAAATAAATGCAGGAAATAAAGGATTTACTACTAGTGACACTTCACAGCTCAGCCTGCTGGCTGAAGTACTCCTGCTCGGACTGCAGCAACGGTACAGAATCTGGGCCATGCAAAACCCAGACGTCAGCGCGTCATGTCATCAAGTAATAAAATATAAATAGGGTGACAGGCAATGCAATACACACATGAATGAAAAGCAGGTGTAACAGTATTATAAATCAGAGCAGTGAAGGGTAGTGTGCAGTGAGTAAACTAAACTGTTCTATTGGGTTTTCTACTCTAAAGTCTTTGAAATCAATTTGATGAATCATCGATGTAACTCAATAGTATCCCGTGCGTACCCGGGATCACGGTGAAGATTCTCGGGCTAAAACCGAGACATGTCGCTAGGCACCAAAGGGAAAAGGGTAAAGATGAATGATGTCCATGGCATCATCCCAAGGCTGGCCTAGCCTCCGAAAGGAAATGGATAACGATGGATGATTTCAGCAGCATCATCCTAAGGCTGGCCCAGCCTCTAAAACTAGTCGGTAAAGGTAGCACACTGTCGAGTTACAAGTCAGGTTTCATCATTGATTTCCCCATACCCCCAAGTTATATGTGTTCAAGTCAGGTACTAAATAATCTGGAGCTAATGCCAACTCAGGATCTGGCAGGTGCAGATTTGTCTAGAAAGACAACAGGAACGGTCCGTAAGGACAACAGGTCAGGTTTGTTGGATTTAGACACAAGATCAGGTAATGGGTAAGACCATGGTATATCAGGTCAAGACGGGTAGTGTATATAAGTATCATGACATATCAAGAGTCATACGGTACCATGTCGTGTCACGTAAGAAGTGCAACAGGGCATGTCAGGAAGCACAAAATGCTATGCGGGTGCTCATAAATCAAACTAACATAATTATGGTTATAAATGAACAAGCATTAGTAATATCAGCACAATAAACCAGATCAGGTGATATGATAAGCAATTAGGTACTTACTAAATTATAACGATGCATGGTTATCACTTTGCGTTTAAGGGATGGTGTCCACATTACTTCACTATAGCAAAGCTAAAATGGACGTTTACTCATGTTATCAGGTATTAAGAAATTTTAGGGATGCAGTGAGATATAAATATGTTCACCGGATGAAATCCTAGCTAACACAGGTTAAAATGCACATGAGTGTCCGATGGAGCAAAACTATATAGAGAATACCATAGGTCGTGTCAATAGTTAAAATGTGATTTGAACATATAAATGTGGTTATTCGGTTTAATCAAGTAAATGCACACGGTAGGTTTCAAGTTTGGAAAATAAAATGATATAATGCGACATCGAGCATGAAAAGGGAAAATCATGGTACTAAGGTTAGACTACGGATTTAATGAGCCATAAAATGTATATGTAATATATTAATTAGCATGTAGCAAGTTTTACTTGCCTCGACGGAACGCGATACGGCAAACGGAACGTCTCGCGTCGGCGGGAAAAGTCGCGACGCGCGCACGGTACACGGAATGAACCCAAATGATGAACAGTGGAGTCACATGGGTCAGTGGTTCCTGCTGGGTCGTCGGGAAACGTCGCCGACATGGTCGGATTCCGGCAAACAGAAAAAACAGTGAACAATGAGAATGCAAGAATGCATGAAAGAAAGAAAAGAGAAGAATAAGAAAAAGAAGAGAAGGAAGATGAAGGGGAGTAGGTTTACAATGGTCTGGAGAGGGATCGTGAGGGTCGATGGAGCTCCGACGAGGTACCTGCAGCGACCATCGGCGATCAAAACAGAATTGACAGCAAGGAAAGAAAGAAAAGAAGGAGAAGGAAGGAGAAGAAGAAGAGGAAGGGAAGCTATGCTCACATAGGGGTGTGCGAGGGCCAGGGGCACGGATCAAGATCACCGGCGGTGATCCCACGGTGTGCAGCAGTGTGCAGGGGGGTGCAGGGCGCGGCTGCAGGTGCAGGGTGCTCGGGAGAGAGGGAAGAAGGAAGAAGAGGAGGTGGAGGTGACGAGGGCGAGGAGGCGACGAGGTCTGCGATGATGGCGTCGGCGCTTGGGCAACGACGAGCGGAGACGAGGCGGCTAGGGTTTCAGGGATGGGGTTCTGTTTAATTTCGAAGGAGAAAGGAAATATAAAGAAGAGAGGGGAGAGAGAGAGAGAGACGCGGAGGAGAGAGAGAGAGATCGAGAGGAGAGAGAAGAGGAGAGAGATAGGGAGGGAGGGAGAGATCGAGAGGAGAGAGAAGGGGAGAGAGATAGAGATCGAGAGAGAGATCGAGAGGAGAGAGAAAGATTTGAGGAGAAAGAAATTCGTCGTTACGCGAGGAGAGAGGAAGAGAGAAGAGAGAGAAAGAGAAGGAGAAAGGAGAGAGGGAGAGAGGGACGTGATGCTGGTGGGGCCTACGGCAAGGAAGGGAAGGTTTTGATTGGGTGAAGGAGTTAAAAGTTTGTTTAGGGGGAAAATTTTAAGAAAAGATTTGTTAACAATAGATTCGTTACTGTTGTACAAAAGATTTTCACCAAACTTCTTCTGCTGCACTAAATGGATTTTGAAAAATATTTAAATGATTGGAATATGGCGGAATATAAAACAATTCAGATTTGCGCCCGGGTCAGGTCAAAAAATTTGAATTTGAAATATAAAATTATTGGCGGGTTCCAGAAATTAAAATGAAGGACTTTATAATTAAAAAGCATACCCAAAAGAACGGATGCGCGCACATGTGCGTAGACGTCCTAACATGTTCGTTTCACCGAACGGGACGAGAACATGATGCAAGGGGTGTCAAGCAGGCCATGTCAAATATTTTTAATTTATTTTAAATGACTTAAATTTTTATATGCAGAATATGACATGTCGGGGTAAGACATAACTAGTAACAATCAAATTAGGATAATGAAATGAATACCACACACCACACATCCGGAAACAGAAACTTGTAGAACTGGACTCGGTTGTTACAGTATCAGTGATGGAGGTTCGCAGCATTTGGGGTTTAGGCGGATACTATTGATATTTTGTACAGGATTTTTCCCATATAGCTGCAACGTTGACCGGCTTGATCCAGAAGGGAGTTTCTTTTCTTTTTGGACCGAGGCATGCGAACCGAGCTTTCAACAGTTAAAGACTTGTTTGATTACGGCGCTAATATTATTTTTGCCTTCAGGATCAGGCGGTTTTTTTGGTTATTGCGATGCTTCTCGGCAGTTGAAGAAGCGTGAGCAGAACTATTTCATGCATGATTTAGAGATGGCTGCGGTGAATTTTACACTTAAGATTTGGAGATTCGTCATGCCAGATATTTATGGACAACATGAAGCTTAAAGTATATCTTTCAGCAGCGAGATCTAATTTTAAGACAGCGCCAATGGATGGAGCTAGTGAAAGACTATGACTGCGAAATTCTTTATCGTCCGGGCATGACGAATGTTGTGGCAGATGCTTTGAGTCGGAGGCCGGAGGTAGCTTTTCTTGTTTGAGAACAGTTCAGAGACAGTCGATGACAAATTAGCAGATTCTTTATGACAGCCGAGTACAGTTCGAGTTTACGTCGACGGGGAGAAAACTTGCCCGTGTCCGTGCACATAAACAGTTATTTGATCATATCAGTGACGCACAGTCCGATGAAGTTCGTTGCTAGAGGTCATGGAGCAGGTTAGACAGGGCAGAGATTCAGAGTTCGTGATTGATGATCAGGGAATACTATAATTTGGGAATCGAATGTGTGTACTAGATTCCAAAGGACTGAGACGCAAGATTTTTAGAGGAGGCACATCAGTCGATGTATAGTGTCCATCCGGGTTCCACCAAGATGTATTATGATTTGGGATAAGTCTACTAGTGTGAAAGGATGAAGAGAGATATCACAGACTTTGTTTCAGGATGCTGACTTGTCAGCAAGTCAAGGCAGAGCATCAGAGGCCAGCAGGAGAATTACAACCCTTGCCCATTCCGAAGTGGAAATGGGAACATATTTCTATGGACTTTATCGTGGGTCTACCTAGGACCAGTTGAGAGTGTGATTCTATTTGAGTGATCGTAAACCGATTGACGGAAGCAGCTCACTTTCTGCCAGTGAAGACCACTTTCGGATTCGTTCAGTATGCTCAGACATATGTTGATGAGATTGTGCGACTACATGGAGTTCCGACTTGTATTGTGTCCGATAGAGACACCCAGTTTACCAGCCGACTATAGCAGGAATTTTAGGAGAATTTAAGCACCAGATTGAGTTTCAGTGCAATTTTCTATCCGCAGACCGACGGTCAATTAGAGCGGACTTTTCAGACTCTTGAGGATATGCTCTGAGCTTGCATTCTAAATTTCGTGGCAGTTGGGATCGATACTTGCCCTTGATAGAGTTTTCCTATAATAACAGCTTCCAGGAGGAGATTCAGATGGCACCCTTGGAGGCGTTTAAGGGGAGAGATGTCGATCGCCTGTATGTTGGACAAAGCTCAGTGGGAGCAGTATTTTAGGGCCGCTGATTGAGCAGGAGACGACCGAAAGGATTCAGTTGATTCGGGATAGGATGAAAGAGGCCCAGAGCAGGCATAAATCTTATGTAGACCGACGTCAGCACAGACTTACATTTACTGTTGGCGATCGTGTTTTCTTGAGGGTCTCTCCAATGGAGGGCGTGATGAGATTCGGAAGGCAGGGAAGCTTAGTCCTTGATTTGTAGGTCCCTTAGAGATTCTCGAGCACGTCGGCACAGTTGTTTATCGTTTGGCTCTTCCACCCAGCTTCCCGAATGTTCACCCTGTGTTTCATGTATCGATGCTCCGCAAGTAACTTCCTGACCCCGCTCACGTGATACAGCATCGGACGATCCAGCAGGAGCGTAATCCTTCTTTCGCCGAGTAGCCGATAGTCATTCTAGATCAGCAGGTGAAGAAACCGAGGTCCGAGGACGTGCCGACCGTAATGGTTCTTTGGCGTGGCCCGAGCGGCGAAGAGGTCAAGTTGGAATCCGAAGAGAAAATGAGATAGAACTATTCCCATCTCTTCGAGGATAAGCATAGTTAGATTTTAAATTCGGGGACCGAATTTCTTTAAGGGGGGAAGATTGTAACGTTTTGAAAATCGTTTAGGGGAATTTTCCGATAATCGGTAATATAACATGTGTTTTCCGTAAAAACCAAGATATAATTATTTTTGAACATAGACTTAATTATACCTATTTTAGCGATGAAATTGCTAGTATTTGGTATTTAATTAGTCACTTATAAATTTGCTAGTTTACTTAAATATTTTTCTAAATTAATTATTTTTAAATATTATTTTAAGCTTTCACTTATACATTTAAATAGTATAAATTACAAATTGGAATGGGTTAAATATACTTTAGTGAACCATGACAACTTATAACCTAGTTGTTAACATGTTCTTTCCTTCTACAATTATCTCCATGGTTCTAGACTATTCTACGGAAAGGGTTTAAAAAATAAACTAATTAGAAAAAGGAGTAAATAGATGTAATAATGGGGGGTATGGTTACCACTTTCTCTCGCTCACCCTTACTCACTTTTTCTTTCCATCAAGTTTCGGCCAAGTCATGGCAGCAGCCCTCCCCCTTTCTCCACCTCATTTTTATCTCAAAACCCCTCATTTTTCCATTTAAAAATCCACAAAACCCCCCACTAATTCCTATCTTAACCTTTACCCAATTTTCTTTGGCGCAATCTAGCTTGGATCTTAGAGCAAGAGAGCATTTTGGGAGGCTAAGTTGCAAGCTAGATCTCATGTTTGTTGAGGTATAATCTTAACCAAATGGTTACTTGTTGGATAATTACTTCAATCTAATCTAATTAGGTGTTTAATTGCAAGGTTTAGTTTTAAAGATAAGGGTTTGAGATCAAGTTAGGGTTTTTATTGCAGGGTTACCTAAGACGGCAGCAAGGTTTCGGGAGGTATCCTCCATGCTAAATTCAAAAATTTGCCATTTTAGCAAACCCTAACTAAAATAGTTAACTAGAAATCGACCGAATATAAAATGCAAACACTTTGCAAGTCTAGTGAGCAAGGAATACAACCTTTGTAGACCGGTCCTTCACTTTAATAGCTCCGTGTAGTAGTCCCTTCGCTGCGATCGTGAACTCCGGACTCTAGAGAGGCTCCCATGAAGAAACGAACATGCTTTCTTCGAAGTCTTCGAGGCCGAAGATGATCTATGTCGAGGAGACACTAACCCAAGCTATCTCTTCACTAATCCTCGAATTAGTGAAGCAAACACCATATACTAAATGGCAAGTAGTAGAGGATGATGAAGTAGGAATTTTGCACACATTAGATTTCATATTCTCACATGTTTTCATCACAAACTCAAACCCTAGAAAACACTTTTCTCATTTGAGCTCATGAAGAAGATGAAGATATTATCAAGAGAGAATGAATTATTGTTGAGGTTAAAAATGCAACCAAGGGTTAAGCATGTCATGCTTAACCCTTGTAGAGAGTTAACCATGGCCATGGGTTAAAGGGTTGGGTTAAATAAATATCCTAAACTAGACAAAAGCGTGGACAAAGTGAAAGATACTTACAAGCTTCTACAAGCTTTCAACAAATATCAACCATGATAAAATCCACAATTTTGAATAACTTAATGATAAATATAAAACCCTAATCTTAACCCTAGCATGGTTTAACCCTCAATAACCCTAGTTGCATTTGTAAAGCATGATATATTTAACATATATCACATATACATCAATGTATCCAAAATGAGAAAAGAAATCATAAGTGAGCTAATACTAGTTAATGTAATGTAATATATCAAATATATAGTTATACATTAGATTATCAAATCAACTATTGATTTAATAATCCGTCTATATCACCTATAACCGACTAATATCATATGAATCAATTTATCGAATCAACACTTGATCCGATAACCCGGCTATATCATATATAACCGATCGATATCTCATATCGTGAGAATAGAATACGATATCTCATATCGTATCAATCTCGGTCCCGCATATATCACATATGTGCTCCTACTCCATTTCGCTTGAGCCAGGAAACCCATGTGTAGAACTCTAAAGACTCGTCAATACGCCGGCAGTAGGTGATGATCATATCAAACACCCATAACCCGCAAGCGGTCTGCTAAACGTAACGGCCACCCGGGTATTGAGCGATCAGAAGATCAACAAGCAAGCCTGCTCACACTCCTGCAAATCCAATCAGTAACACTACCGTACAGTCCGGTCTCTTCGTCTGATCTGTCACATATCTCATTTAGGGGAGGTAAACGGCAGACCCCAGTAACTCGATAAGTCGTGCCGATATGAGGCTCATAACTAGTCGAAAAACTACTGATAACACTTACCAGTATATCTCTGAAGCATCTTTTGTTAAGGACTTCCTGTTATAGCCAATCGAGCACAGCGTAACATCAACTCCTAATACCGGGAGAGACGAAACCCCTCATATCGCTCATTGTCTCCATGTGATTCGGGACTGTACCCAAAAGCCACCGTTTTTCACGTTCTCTTGAACGTGGTAAGGTGTAAATCAAAGCACAGTGGGAATCACACAAGACTCTATGACGATCTCGGGTCCACAGACTAACCTATACCAGTGTCACTAGAGAACTGCCATATGACGTTAGGTATAATACCATCTGGGAGTTCTCGGCGAGTCCGTCCAGTGTACCCAGTCTCCACTGAGCACATGTATACCGTCTCTGATGTCAAACACCATTGTATATGGGATCATCCATCGCCCATCTACATGGGTCGAGAAGCTATACGCTAGTCTACTCTGGTATATCGATGCCCTGTCTCGATATACCCACGGCTTGGAACATTTGAAGAATGTACTTAACGACTACTCTGTCCCCACTAGTATGATCTGCATCATAGTCCTGGTAGTCAAGTACCCATCCTAAGGTCTTTATCAACATGTAACATAGAGACAATCATCGTACATGTTAAGATAATGAGCAACCAGATAGCATACTATCATGTCGAGCAAGAAAGTCCTCCATGTATATGTCCAAGAATCCACTACAATATACATCGCTTGTACAGTAATGGCCTCTAGGGCATACATATAACTAACAATCTCCCACTTGCACTAGGGTCATCTGTTGTAGTATCCAATACCCAACAATCAACAGTGGTTGAAGTATCTCACACTCAACCATCCCATAAAAGTCTCTCCTGGGAATAGGTCTTTGTGAGTGGATCCGCCCTGTTTTCCTCTGTTTCTACTCTCCTATCCTCGATCTTCCTGGATATCAACCATTTCCATGATCAGGTGATACTTCCTAAGAATATGTCTGGATCTCTGATGGGACGGGGGTTCCTAGGCCAAAGCCACAACTCCATTGTCACACAATGGTAGGAACAAAGTGTAGGGTTCCTAGGCACACTAAGGAGGTCTCACAAGGCATCAACCATGCCAATTTCAAATTTTTCCGGTGCCGAGAAACCCTAACTAGATCGTTAACTAGAGATTAGGCGATAACAAATGCGAGCAAACAACTTTACTCTAAAGTGTGAACGAAAATACAACCTTTGTAGATCCGGTCCTCCACCTCCATAGCTCCGTGACGGTGTACCCTCGCTGCGATCATCGGATCCCGGACTCTAGCATCGGCTTCATCGGAGAAATGGGCGGGCTAGGTCGTCGACTTCGATGCCGAAGATGATCTACGTCGAGGCAACACAAGATCAAGCTCCAACTTCACCAAGCCATGAAACTTGTGAAGAAAACACCCTATACTACTTGGAAAGTGGTAGAGGATGAAGAAATAAGAAGTGAAATGGATTTCTCACTCTTTTTATCATTTCACCATTGAAGCTAGCAAGCTTCTTTCTTCTTGAAGAAGAAGAAGAAGATGATAATATGATAAGAATAATGAATAATAGAAAATAAGTGATTCTTATCATATTACCAACCATGGTTATGTGTAGAGAGTAAACTAAGGTTAGGTGAATGGTTAGGTTAGGCAGGAAACAAAAATGGTAGACTTTTTCAAAGCTTCATGAAGCTTCAATGTAAAACAAAGCAAGCCACATTTTCTCTTTTTGCCAAAAATGAATTAAGAGAATAAATAAATAAGTAAATCAAAACCCTAACCATTAACATAACCATGATTTAATCATACACACCCAAGTTTGCATGTATCATCAAACATGATACAAACTAGTGCACAAAACTATATCATATATACAATGTGCACATCTAGTGAGAAAATCCATCTTAAGTGAACTAATACTAGTTAATGTAAAGTAATATATCAAATATATAATTATACATTAAATCATTAAATCAACACTTGATTTAACGATCCGGTCATATCGCATATAACCGACTAATATCAAGTGTATCAATGTATCGAATCAACACTTGATTCGGTAACCCGGCTATATCACATATAACCGACCAGTGATACAAATCGCGAGAATAGAATACAGTATCACATACTGGTATAATTCTCGGTCCCGCACATATCTCATATGCGCTCCTATTTCGTTTCGCTTGAGCCAGGAAACCTCTGTGTAGGACTCTAAAGACTCGTCAATACGCCGGCAGCAGGTGATGATCATATCAAAACACCCACAAGCCGCAAGTGGTCTGCTAAACGTAACGGCCACCCGGGTATTGAGCGATCAGAAGATCGACGAGCAAGCCCACTCACACTCCTTTGAATCCAACCAGTAACACTTACCGTACAGTCCGGTCTATTCGTCTGATATGTCGCATATCTCGCCTAGGGGTGGTAAACGTCAGACCCCAATAGCTCGATAAGTCGTGTCTATATGAGGTCTATAACAGTTCGAGAAACTACTGGTAACACTTACCAGTAAATCTCAGCAACCCTGGCCAGGGATTTCCGGTTATAGCTAATCGAACACAGCGCAACATCAACTCCCTATACCGGGAGAGACGAATCCCCTCCTATCGCTCGTTGCCTCCATGTGTTTCGGGACTGTACCCAAAAACCACCGTTTTGCACGCCCTCTTGGACGTGGTAAGGTGGAAATCAAAGCACAGTGGGAATCACACAAGACTCTATGACGATCTCGGGTCTATAGACTAACCTGTACCAGTGTCACCAGAGAACTGCCATCTGACGTATGGTATAATACCATCTAGGAGTTCTCGGCGAGTCCGTCCAGTGTACCCAGTCTCCACTGAGCACCCGTATATAATCTCTGATGTCAAACACCAATGGATATGGGATCATCCATCGCCCATCTGTATGGGTCAAGAAGGTATACGCTAGTCTACTCTGGTATATCGATGCCCCGTCTCGATACACCCACGACTAGGGACCTTGAAGGATGTACTTATGGACTACCATGTCCCCACTAGTATGATCCGCATCATAGTCCAGGTAGTCAAGTACACATCCTAAGGGCTTTACCAACATGTAACGGAGAGACAATCAGTGTACATGTTAAGTTAAAGAGTAACCAGATAGCATACTATCATGTCGAGCAAGAAAGTCCTCGCTATATATGTCCAAGCATCCACTACAATATACATCCTATGTACAGTAATGGCCTCTAGGGCATACATATAACTAACGCGAAGTTCATCTCATGAACTTATATACATCCAGACTACCTTTTTGGTAGCATCTTTGGTAGCGATGTATCCAGCCTTTATCGTCTAGTATGCCATGGTATCTAGCTTAGAACTCTTCCAACATACCGTCCCTCCACTGAGGGTAAAGACAATGCCTGTGACTGACATTCAGTCGACCTTACCACCCTGGAAGGTATCTAGTGATTCTCCCCATGATCGATTGATTCCATTTCACTACACCTAGTGAGAATCCTAACATCCACATAGATCTATCCCATAGATCCAAAATCCAGGATTTAGGAGGTATCACCTTGATCCTATATGGAGAATCCATGTGATAAGAGGAGATTGACCAAGTGTAGCATAGGAAACTCCTTCCCTATCAAGAATATGTCATCCACGTACAATGCGAGGATCAACACCATACTCCCTACTACCTTTTTGTATATACAAGGTTTATCTACTTATTTTGATGAAGTCAAACTCTTTGACTTCCACATCAAAACAGACATTCCAACTCCGCGATGCCTGCTTTAACCCATTAAAGCAACTTGCACACATTTCCGCTGCTCCCACTGTCTACGAAGCCCTCTGGCTGTGTACTTATAGACGCTCTTTTCTAATTCACCATTTAGAAAAGCAGTCATGACACCCAACCGCCAGATATCGTAGTCATGGTATGTAGCAATGGCAAGTAGGATCCGGATGGACTTAAGTATAGGCACTAGAAAAGGTTTCATCATTATCCATGCCTGGTCAATGATGAGAACCATTTGCAACAAGCCTTAGCTTTGAAAGTCTCAACTTTTCCATATACACCAAGTAATCTTCTCAAGATTTACTTGCTCCTGATGGGGATTTAACCCTTCAGATAAAGAAACCAAAATCCATACTTTGTTGGTGTATATGGATTCCATCTCAGATCGCATAGCATTCAGCTATTCTCACAGAGTCCCCACTCCTGACTGCCTACTCGAAACTAGTTGGTTCATCATCTCATGATGCAATTCTCGCTCCCACCTTCATAGAGAAAACCGAAGTATCTCTTAAGTAGGTGAGAAACCCTACCAGATCGGCGGAGAGTCTGAGGTTCGTTGGGAAGCTATTGAATCCTCCGGTTCTACCAAATCATCAGCTGCAGTTTGTATAGCTGGAACTCCTTCCAGTTCTACCTCATGACCACTAATTTCTTCACCAGAAATTCCCTTTCCAAAAGGTGGCATGCTGAGAAACAAAACACACTTTGCTCCTCAGTGTGGTAGAAGATATTCCCTTGCGAATGCTTGGGATATCAAACAAACTTCTACAGAACTGACCTTGCCTCAAGCTTGTCCGGATTTTGCTTTTAGACATAGGCGGGACAACCCCAAATCTTAATATCCTTAAAAGATGGGCTCTTCCCATACCATATCTCATATGGAGTGGTATGCTCCTGATTTGGTTGGAACCCAATTCAATAGGTATGTAGCTTCACAAGTGCATAGCCCCCAAAAGGAAATAGGCAACTCGGTAGTACTCATCAAAGATCACACCATATCACATAGGGTGCGATTGCTTCACCTCGATACACCGACGTGTTGTGGTGTATACGGAGGACTAATGCTGAGAGAGAATCTCATTCTCCTTTAGAATAGTCCAGGAATTCCGTGCTCAAGTATTCTCCTCCCTGATCTCATCAAAGGACATAATACTTATGCCCGTTTTGGTTCTCTACTTCAAACTTATATTCATTGAATTTCTCAAAAGCTTCAGACTTGTGTTTCAACAGGAACATATGTTCGAATCTCGAGAGATCATCAGCGAATATAATGAAGTACAAAGAACCGGTTCTGGCATGTGTAGACAGGGGACCTACATACATCATCATGTATCAATCCCAAGAGTTCACTAACTCTTTCTCTGTTTCCAATAAACGGAGCTATGGTCAACTTGTCTTTGTGACATGACTGGCAAGTTTCACAAGATGTAAATTCAAACTGATTTAAATATGCATCTAAATGTAACTTAGCTAGTTGTGTCGCATTGATATGACCTAGTCTACAATGCCTCAAGAAAGATTCGTTCATTTCTGAACTCTTCCTTTTGTGTGTGTTTTGTACATTAAGAACCGTGGTTTGATTTAGAACGTATATGCTTTTAGATAACGTGCCTGAACCGATCAACTCTTGATATATGAAAATGTTCAAAATATTATCCAACAATACAAAATTATAACCTTCTATACTAAATAAAGATACTGATATGATATTGTATATCAGGTTCGGTATCTAATAACATTTGTTCAGAATCAATGTATTTGGTAATACAGGGTGATAACTGCAAACAAACTTGGCTGCAACACTTGCACCATTTCCAACTCTTGAAACTTATCACCCATTCTCAGTTCTCTACCTATCTGTAGCCCATGTAATAATTTTACATATGTGGGATCCTGATCCGGTATCTCATACCCATGACGTAAAGGATACTGAGAAACAGTTCTCTGTAATGAATATACCTGAAGAAGATGCATCATCATGCACTTACTTCGTTTGGGCGGTACGGGAATCCTGGTAATTCCCTATTTCCTGCTCGGTCTTATAACAATTATAAGTTGGAGCGGGACCAACGTTCCCCCGGCTCAGTATAACAAGCGGGTTTGGTCAATACATTCGTATTATTATCTTGATTAAGGCGTGACATGGTCGCTACCTGGGGAGAGAGAAGAAAACACTCAGATCCAGAAAACTGACGGGATAGTTATTAATTTATCTAATCAGGATGGCTCCCACTGTTTTAGTCAAATCTTCCTTCAAACCCTAAAAGGAAAGACTAGCTGGAATTAATTACACCTTACAAGTTCGCCAATCTTTCAGCCAGGCCAGTGCCGGTATTTTGAAGGAGGTTCCCCGTGCTTTCGCGTGGACCTAATTAAAATAAACCTCATTTTCCCAGGGGTGTAACCCCGTTAACACCTTTCTAGACACCTACTTGATCGGCTAATTGTGATGTGTAAAACTCTCCCAGGAGTAACTCTTACTCGCAGTGGGTATCGGGATCCAACTATGTCATAGGAGGTATGCAATCTCATTGCAAATTTCAACACATTAAATTCCCGATAATATTTTACCCCAAGCGTCCTATGACCTTGACGGAGGCCAAACAACCCATAGTGCGCTAGTCAAGTTCAACCCATTCATTTCTTGATTGAATTAAACCCACCCGCACGACCCTTGACGGAGGCCAAACTACGCCGTACGAATACCCTAATCCAATCGCATCTCATGCTGTAGATAAGCACTAGTTAGCTACCGAACCCTACGCCTTGACAAAGGCCAAACTACCGCAACACGAATACTAAGTAGTACTTATCTGAAATGACGGAGGGCTACACAGGTTTTTAAGAAAGCCATGAGCGTAATGAACTTGATATCGTTGTAGAATCGAGTGATTTTAAATGGAGTGTTTTTAAGGCTTTTACTAGTTTTGCTAAAGAGGTCACTCCCGGTGAAGAGATCTCGGCTCTTTCCTTATCGAATAAGGTGCACGATATTTCACAAATACCTCTATGCAAAGCAAAGCCTATAAAAGTAATCAAAAAACATTCCGAGTTTGTAGCATCTGCTAGTTTCGCTAAAGTAGTCACTTCCGGAGAAGGGATCTCGGCTCTTTCCTTATCGAATAAGGTGCTGGATATTCTATAAGGAATACCGCTATGCAAAGCAAGAACTAGAGCTACCAGTTTTCGAGACAAGTTTCTACAACATCTTTAGGTTTCTTTTATTTTATTAATCTCATTAATGAAGTCCCATTTATTATGCTTCCCAAGCATCAGATATGAAACGAAAGCAGCAATATTAATTATATCTCATATATATAATATATAGGCATTCGTCTCAGAATATAATCAATGATCACATCACAAAATATCGCAGCAGAATAAAACATATGAAATATTGGATATACTAGGATTTCCGGGTTTTAAATTAAGCCTGTATAAAATACGGATTCCACGGTCGTGATGAATAGCCAATCCCACACCCCTAGACCCCTACGAGAGCGGCAAGCAACCCTACCAATTCTAAAGTTAGGAGACCCGGCCTTGACTCCTCGAGTTGGTCTCCCACTAGACCCTAGAACCCGGTTACTTGTGCTCGCCACCTTGGGTCTATCCTAATGCGGAAAAGTAAATAATATACAATGGTGACATCATCCTCAACCCGGAATTTCCCCAATAAAAGAATATTACATACAATGAATTTTACATGAATGAAAATGAAAAACTCTCATCTCACATAAAACCCCCGGCTATTCAATCACGACGATCCAATATAACATATCCCAGCAACACATAACATCACATGACATCAACGTAAGTAAATATGCGTATCCCAATTGTCGTTGACATATAGCACCGAAACCGGCGATACACCATTATATTACACTTACGGTCGCAGAAAAGAAAGTGAAAAACTACAACAGTTGGAATCCGTAACCACCTTATACATCACATGCCTAACCAAATGAATTCCTTAGACATCGCATGCCTAACAATTATAAACCCCGCATTTTAGTCTCGATCTCGAAAACACTTTTCAATATCTAGTTGGGCAATTCAACAAGATTCCTGACATCCTGATCGAATGCTCGTCGGAAACTTTAGTAGACGGCCACACCCCCTGATACCGTCGACGAAGTGCACTAAAGCGGAACACCGCTGCCGCGAGCACCCGAACGGATGCTTTTGGCGACGGGGTTCTCCTACAGTCACTTGGTCGGGGCTATGGGGTGTGGCTATCTATTAAGTTTACCCGGCGAGTATCCGCGTACGCTACGTGATTGCGACGGACTTTTGATCTCATCAAAATCCCATGGCAACCGATCAAATGAGACTAAACTGCTAGATTTATAAAATTCAAACTAGTTATCTCATAACTATTTGTGGATTCCAAATATTGTATCCCATCACATAATATCCGGACGACGTTAAACTTTTCGATCGATTCATCAAAGTCCCACAAGTTTCCGACAGCTCAACACTTGAGCACAGTTCAATAATACCCAGAATATGCCACAGTATGTATGCACCAGCCGTAGAAGGGTCAAACTAACGCCTCACATGTGACAACGCTGAACTACCATAAACCCTAGGGTTTAGTGGCGGTTCTGACGGTCACATAATCGAGTTAAGGTTTCGTTCTTCTAGAGGGTCCACAGAATCACTTGCATATTTTTCCGAATACAGTAAACTTCGAAAAATGGGTTTTTGACATTCGATCGAACTTTTTAACTTCGCCTAGACAACATGCGAATAACCAGAAACTTTGTTAAGATTACGAAACTGAAATATTCCGAAACTTGAAACGGAAAATTGAAGTTTCTGTCGTTTTTAAAAGTTGTTCAAAATTTTTTTTAAACAGGTACAAAATGATGTATGAGATATATCAAGAACATTGTGAAATTTTCAGGGGGTTTCAAGAAATCATCTTTCAAATGAGACTGGATGAGCATACATGTGGCCGGCCAAAATTTCTTGAAACCCCCTGAAATTTTCACAGTGTTCTTGATATATCTCATACATCATTCTGTACTTGTTTAAAAATTTTTTTGAACAACTTTTAAAAACGACAGAAACATCAATTTTCCGTTTCAAGTTTCGGAGTATTTCGGTTTCGTAATCTTAACAAAATCCGTATAAATTTCTAGCATGGCTCTGATACCACTGCAGGGTTACCTAAGATGGCAGCAAGGTTTCGGAAGGCATCATCCATACTAAATTCAAAAATTTGCCATTTTAGCTAACCCTAACTAAGAATCGTTAACTAGAAATCGACGGAATATAAAATGCTAACACTTTGCAAGTCTAGTGAGCAAGAAATACAACCTTTGTAGACCGGTACTTCACTTCAATAGCTCCGTGTAGTAGTCCCTTCGCTGCGATCGTGAACTTCGGACTCTAGAGAAGCTCCCATGAAGAAACGAACATGCTTGCTTCGAAGACTTCGAGGCCGAAGATGATCTACGTTGAGGAGACACTAACCCAAGCTATCTCTTCACTAATCATGGAATTAATGAAGAAAACACCTTATACTAAATGGCAAGTAGTAGAGGATGATGAAGTAGGAATTTTGCTCACATTAGATTTCATATTCTCACATGTTTTCATCACAAACTCAAACCCTAGAAAACACTTTTCTCATTTGAGCTCATGAAGAAGATGAAGATATTATCAAGAGAGAATGAATTATTGTGGAGGTTAAAAATGCAACCAAGGGTTAAGCATGTTATGCTTAACCCTTGTAGAGAGTTAACCATGGCCATGGGTTAAAGGGTTGGGTTAAATAAATATCCTAAGCTAGACAAAAGAGTGGACAAAGTCAAAGATTCTTACAAGCTTCAACAAGCTTTCAACAAATATCAACCATGATAAAATCCACAATTTTGAATAACTTAATGATAAATATAAAACCCTAATCTTAACCCTAGCATGGTTTAAACCTCAATAACCCTAGTTGCATTTGTAACCTAGCGTGATACATTTAACATATATCGCATATACATCAATGTATCCAAAATGAGAAAAGAAATCATAAGTGAGCTAATACTAGTTAATGTAATGTAATATATCAAATATATAATTATACATTAGATTATCAAATCAACTCTTGATTTAATAATCCGGCTATATCACCTATAACCGACTAATATCTTATGAATCAACTTATCGAATCAACACTTGATCCGATACCCCGGTTATATCATATATAACCGACCGATATCTCATATCGCGAGAATTGAATACGGTATCTCATATCGTATCAATCTCGGTCCCACAAATATCACATATGTGCTCCTACTCCGTTTCGGTTGAGCCAGAAAACCCCTGTGTAGGACTCTAAAGACTCGTCAATACGCCGGCAGCAGGTGATGATCATATCAAATACCCACAAGCCGCAAGCGGTCTGCTAAATGTAACGGCCACCCGGGTATTAAGCGATCAGAATATCAACAAGCAAGCCTGCTCACACTCTCGCGAATCCAATCAGTAACACTACCGTACAGTCCGGTCTCTTCGTCTGATATGTCGCAATCTCGTTTAGGGGTGGTTAACGTCAGACCCCAGTAACTCGACAAGTCGTGCCGATATGAGGCTCATAACGGGTCGAGAAACTACTGATAACACTTACCAGTATATCTCTGAAGCAGCCTTGGCCAAGGACTTCCTGTTATAGCCAATCGACCACAACGCAACATCAACTCCCAATACCGGGAGAGACGAAACCCCTCCTATCGCTCAATGTCTCCATGTGATTCGGGACTGTACCCAAAAGCCACCGTTTTGCACGTTCTCTTGAACGTGGTAAGGTGGAAATCAAAGCACAATAGGAATCACACAAGACTCTATGACGATCTCGGGTCTACAGACTAACATGTACCAGTGTCACCAGAGAATTGCCATCTGACGTTAGGTATAATACCATCTAGGAGTTCTCGGCGAGTCCATCCAGTGTATCCAGTCTCCACTGAGCACCCGTATACTGTCTTTGATGTCAATCACCAATGGATATGGGATCATCCATCGCCCATCTACTTCGGTCGAGAAGCTATACGCTAGTCTACTCTGGTATGTCGATGCCCTGTCTCGATACACTCACGACTATGAACATTTGAAGGATGTACTTAACGACTACTATGTCCCCACTAGTATGATCTGTATCATAGTCCTGGTAGTCAAGTACTCATCCTAAGGGATTTGTCAACATGTAACATAGAGACAATCATCGTACATGTTAAGATAAAGAGCAACCAGATAGCATACTATCACGTCGAGCAAGAAAGTCCTCCATGTATATATCCAAGCATCCACTACAATATACATCGCAAGAATAGTAATGGCCAGGGCATACATATAACTAACATTTATCATTTGATTATGGTTACCATGTTTAGTTTAACATCCTAAGACTTGAAAAATCTGGTCTAGTTGTTAATTAACAAATTGTTGCTTTAAAATTGTCCAAATTATATAATCTTGCAAACTATATTTTTAGGATTAATGTAAATAGGTGAGATAAAATTTTAGTAAAGGTTTGTGTGGCTTAATTAAGCTGTTAAGTGATCATTGTGGCCACTAGAATTGCTAAAACATCTAGATTTGTACTAAAACGGTTAATGGTTGCTTACTAGGTCTTTTGAAATAAATCGATTTGATTCAAGTTTGAGGTTTTGATGGTTTACCACCTATTTCATATAATGTTTAGTGTGTTGTGAATGCACGATTGGTACGAGTGGGTTTTAGGTTTGGGGTTTGCCACGTATAGCGATCCTAGTTGCGGTTTGTGGCGTTGTCGCGAGCGCGTTTGTGCACCAAGTGCGTGCGCGTCTAGTTAGTGCGCGTGGTTAACTTGTATTGTTTGTGTTCGCGACTATTTATATAACTACTCTTGTATTTACTTAAGTGCGATTCTAGGATCGGGTGTAGAGGCGTCGGACATGGCGCGGTATGGCAAGGCTATGATCGGATCGGATTAGCCGAGACGTCCCGGTGAGTAGATGTACACATCTATGGGGGATCGTCTGGATGGAGCGAGGCGCCCGATGGTTTAGGATTACTTGTAGTACTTGCATTTTATATGCATAGTTTTCCAGTTATTCATCTCATTGCATCGCACCATCTTATATATATATAAAAATGTATGTGATATCATCTCTTAGGACACTTGCACCATTACCATTGGTTCATGCTGCACGTGCACTATTCATGCGAACACACACCCCTTTGGTAATTGTTATGTCACGAACACTATAGAACTTGCTTAAAATCGGTAACTGTGCATTTGCATCTTATATGATCCGCAGACATATACTTGTATATTCATTTCATTAAATGGATACGTAGGATTGTTAGTTATATATACATACCTCATTGCATCACGATTCATGCATAGCTTCTGGCCGTACTTCGCATGGTATATACTACCGTATCATAGATTTCCATCATCACCGGCATGTTTATATATTGTGATTCTTCTCGAGGATTTCGGCATTGATGAGATTTCTGGATTTTGGGGAAAACCGCAAGGATTTTAGTAACTAATTACCATTTTAAAAAAATGCAATTTGCAGTTTTCTCGTGATATGATGTATGTGTCGTCCACCATGATTTTTCCTGATTTATGTCAGTTTTCGAGATCCGATACGAGGAGTTGGATGAACCGTTTTGGGTACATGGTGGGCCCGGTATGGTACCCCGGGGCAAGAAGCTCGAGTTGTAGACGTTGAGCCTGGCAGGGGCAGACTACCTACCGGTGATTGTTGGCGCGGCAGATATCCGAAGGATACCGACGCGGTCATGAGATTTGATGATATGGGCCGATTCGTACTGACGGAGCCTGAGATATTGAGATATTGAGACACTGAGATATTGTGATGTTGAGACATTGAGACATTAGGATATGTATATATTGTGTCGATTCTTGACACGGATTTTCTATTGATTTCTGTGATGATACTTCAGTTTATTGCACAAAGGTTTTACTAAGTTAAAGATACAGATCTTCTTATATCAGATATATCATGATTTCGTGTTGATTATACATTCATGTTGCATTCATACTTGTGCATCGTATCATTTTGGTATATGTCGGCTGTGACGCATTTGCGTGCATGCTTACGATAGCCTTATTAGATGTTATTTACTACTCACGAGTTGTCAACTCACCCCTGTTGTGCCACAGTATCTTGCAGGTTTGATCCGTCAGCGCAGTAGCGGCGGGCGTTCTTCCTCTTTTGGCTTCATTGCTTGATTTGCAGCTTGCTCGTAGGTGGATTGCGAGGATATTTTTATTCCATCATGTATATTATTTTGTATCTAGTATACTCCATCTACCCTTGTATATTGGACTAGACGGTGAGACTCGTGATATTTGTATTTGTAGTATTTGGTGTCGATGCTCACTTGAGTCGACGTGGTATCTGCTTATTTCTTGCTTTCAGATACTTATTTCGCACTTTAATATACATATTGCATGTGGTTGTGATTCCTCCATTGGCGAAGAGCTAGCCCCCGCTTGGGGATGCCTTCATTCATTATATATATGTATCTCCATGTGTTGTACCCGTTTGGGGGCCAGTATTTACAAAGGAGACTCTGTCGAATTTTTCGGGAAAATATGATGTTGCTTTTAAATGTTTAATACCACTTATTTGTTAAAACCACTTACTTTAAAACAAGTTTTCCTTCATTCTAATTGTTAAAACGGTTTAGTTTTATGGGCTTTAGATTACATAGATTACGTTACGCCTTTAGACGTTTCGTAATTTAAGTGCCAGTCACGTTCCGTACCTTCAGATCGTGACACTTCTTTTAAGGTTTGAAGAAGGATTCGAGGAAACAGAGGGAGCCATCCTGGTTAGATAAATTAATCACCAATATAATGTTGCAAGAGCGCACGCTAAGTGTTTCTTTTCTCTCTCTTTCCTAGTAGCGACCATTTCACGCCCTAATCAAGATAATAAAATATATCGCTTGACCGATCCGAATTCTTATTCGGGGCTGGGGAACGTCGGTTTAGCTCTAACTTATGATGGCGGTCATTAGTATGAGCTAGGGAAAGAGGATTGCATGAATTCTTTGATGACCCGATCGAAGAAGAAGCACACTGTTACGTCTTCTTCAGGTGTTCTTGTTATTGAGAACTGTTTTCGGTCAGCCCTACCTCCTGGGTACTAGATATCGGATCAGGATCTCATATCTGTAATTTATTGCACGGACTGAGAAAAAGTAGGATAGTTGGACCTGGTGATATGTCCCTCAGAGTAGGGAACAGAGCACAAGTTGATGCTGCAGCCGTCAGTGAATATCACCTAGTGTTGCCAAAAGGAAATATTATAATTTTGAACAATTGCTACTATATACCTTCCATGGTTTGCAACATCATATCAGTTTCTTTACTTGATAAAGATGGATATAAGTTTGTTCTTGATAGAAATATCATGAACATTTACCTTAATTAGGTAATGGTTGCAGAAGGTACATTGTGTAATGGTATTTATGTTCTAAATCAAAACACAGTTCTCAATGTACAAAACACACGTAAGAGGAAGTGTTCAGATAGGAATGAATCCTACTTGTTGTTAGTGTATATGCCCTAGAGGCCATTACTGTATCATACTAGTTTGTATATTACTTAATGGAAGCTTGGGATATTCACCTTGTATAGACAATCTTGCTCAATATAGTAGTATGTTACTTGGTTTGTTTCTACTTTAATGTGTACATGTGTTTATTTTAGTATATCACCTATACACATTAGTGGAGCCCTTAGGATCTTTGCTTGATTACCAGCGTTGTGATGGCAGTCACACTAGTGGGGGCTGGGTAATCCATAAGCACATCCTTATGCAGGTCCCTAGTCGTAGGACTATCGAGACAGGGCATCGATACTCCGGAGTAGACTAGCGTATACGCTTCTCATCCCAGTGTGGGAGACGGTCTGTCCCACAGCCGTCAGTACATCGTACTTGAGATAGTATGCGGATGCACGTTAGGTTACAAGTACACTGGACAGGACTTGTTGGGAACTGTTGGTTGGTACTATACCTATCGTCAGTTATCAGTTCCCAGGAGACATGAGTACAGCTTAGTCCGCTGACTTGACACTGTCACTTCGCCTCGAGTGTGTTCCCACTATACTTTGATTACTACCCTACCACGGCTCAAAGGAATCGTGCAAACTGGTAGTAGTTGGGTGCAGTCCCGAAGCACTTGGAGGCAGTGATGGTTAGACAGGATTCGTCTCTCCCGGTATTAGGGGTTGACATCGCGCCGTGTCTAGGAGAGCCATTACACAAGTAGTCCCTGGCCAGGGCAAGCGAGATATACTGGTAGGTTTCCAGTGTTATCTCAGGGTGTTCTGGGCTACACTCCGACATGACTTGTACCGCTATTAGAGGACTGACGTTTACCGTCCCCTAGGCCTGCCATGCGATGTTATCAGACGAACAGACCGGACTGTATGGAGATTGTCACATTTAGGCTCAGAAGGAGTTCAGATGGGTTTCACCTCGTCCGTCTTCTTGTCGGCATCTACCTGGGGACCGTTACGCACAGCTAGTGCCGCTTGCGGTCTGTGGTTAAACCCACTGCCAGCGTAGTGTCGAGTCTTTAGAGTCCCACACAGAAAGCTATTCGCCTTTAGGCAAAAGAGTAGAGGTCGCATGGTTTTGCGACAGGGTTCGGTCACATCCGTGCACTTGTGCACGTTTAGTGTCCGGAAAGTTAACACTAGCGGGCTTTGGTTTAAGCCAGATCCTAGTGTACGTTTTGGGATTGGTTTTATCTCGTTTGTATTCGTGTTCCTCGGAATGCGGATGCGGGTGTATATGCATAGTTGACAGAGAGACAGAGGCAGAGGATTCTCATTAGGGTTGTTGACTGTTGACTGTTGACTTTTTGCTAAACCCTAATGAGAATAAGAAATATGATTAACAATAATATTGATTAAGTATTATAGTGATATGGTTGTTGAGGGGTTGACTTTGTTGACTTGTTGACTTTGTTGACCGGTTGACTAGGTTGGACTAGGTTACCATCATCATGACAATGGCAATCATTTCATAGCAAAGACTTTTGCTTGCTTGTTTCTTTTTGCAAAATGAGTGCATGAAATGATATAGCCATTTTGACTTGAACCATCACATAATACTTGATTACTATTATTTGTTATGATGGTTTTGGATTATGAGAGCTTGGATGGCAAAAGACTTACTCATTCTCTCATTTGCTTTCTCTCTCTTGCTTGAGCTCTCCCTCTTGCTCTTCCTCTTGCTCTCTCTCTAGCTCAAGGCAACTCCCTCTCATGAGTTGAGAAACATTTCCTTAGAGATAAAAGAAAACCCAAATCACTTCTCTACTCATCCTAGTTCACAAGGTTTAGCAAACCAAGTGTTCTAGTTTCTTCAAGTTCGAAGAAGAAGCCAAAGGTAGAAGCTTTCAGGTGGATCCATCTTCGGCGCAAGGAGACAATGAGGTGAGGCCGATCCGTACACCGCAAAGAGTTGAAGACGAAGGAGTTCAAGAAAGGTATAGCCCCCTAACCGAGTAGGTAAAACTCCTAGTTAGGTTGTTAGGTAGTTGTTTAACAAAGATCCGTATTTTGAGTCCATGTTACCACCTCTTGAAAAATCGTTTTTCATCATTTCCGCAAGCCCGTAAGTACCGAGAGAGGTAACGTGGACTTACAGTGGTATCAGAGCCAAGTTAAACACTATCTAACATGTTAGCATAGTAACTAGAAATTCGATCGGAGAAAAAGTCCCAAATTACGGCCGGAACACAAACTTTCTGTCGATTTTTAAACTGCTGTAAAAATTATTTGACATATACCAAAAATTGACTCAGGGTTTTTATAGTATACTGCAGAAAAACGATCCACAGAATCGACCAACTCACCGTGGTTCCGCGGCAAGAAAAGCTTCTTGCCGCGGATCCGTGGCCGAGTTGACTCGGCCGTGGATCGGTTTTACTGCAGTATACTTTATGGGGTATTTTGGGATTTTTGGAGTATGTTTTTCAGCCCAGATTTTACAGAAAGCAAAATTTATTTTTGGGGCTTAAAAAACCGTATTTTGATCGAGTTTCTAAAGACTAAAGCTAACGGGTTTATATCTGTGATGTGTTATATGTATTGAACGTCTGCTAATCGCTATACGTCGATTAGTGGGGGTTATACATATCTGTGATCTGTAATGTTGATGGTATGTGTATATGAATTCATTGGATTGTCGCGGATGAATAGCCGGGGGTTGTGAGATGAAAGTTTTTTCTTTTTCTTTCAATTCATGTAAATATTTAATTGATGTAATATTATTTTTGGCCGCACAACCGGGGTGAGGTTGTAGCCGTCATTGTATAATTTCTTTTACTATTTTTGCTCCTAGGATAGACCCAAGATGGGGTGCACAAACTACCGGGTATCTAGAAGTGCCGAGTGGCCTACTCACGTCGTTGAGGGAGGTTGCTCCGCTTCAGATATTTGGCGGGTAGTTTGCCGCACCAGTAGGGGTCTAGGGTGGGGTATTGGCTATTCATCGCGACCGTGTAATCCGCTTTTCGTTACAGGCTTGTACGAATTGCAGATTCCTAGTATATCCAATGTATTCATCTGTGATCTGAAATGGCTATCATTGCAATATATCTATATATGATATTATTTAGGCGTTGCTTATGTTTTGCATCCGCGCTAGTCCAGCCCTCGCTCTGTCGTTAGTTAAGTAACCTAACGGGTAATGACAGGGCCCCGTGGCGAATGCGGATGGCATAAGCGTACGTCATATTTTGGTTGTTTTCTGCAATGGTAGGATTAATTGATGGGACACATTAAAATTAATTCAAGAAAAATAAACCAAGTAAAAGTCGTTGGAACACTTTCAAAACCACTCGGTTCTTTTCAAAACCAAATTTTAAATGCGGAGCATCAACCACTCCTTTTTGAAAGCTATCTCGTTCCTTCGATTATATCAAGTTCACTACGTTCACGGTTTCGCCAAAACCATTCGTAGCCCTCCGTCGTTTCACATGAATGGTCAATAACTATTCAAGCTATGTATGTTGGCCAAAGTCAAGGCATAGTGATTGGTAGCTATTGGGTATTCAAGTGCAGCATAGATAGATGTGTTGGTTTGGGACAGTCGTACTGCCATGTTAGCAAAGTCAAGGATAGGTACGGGTGGGTTCAAATTAACCTGGAGAATGACGGGTAGAACTTGACATGTGACTTATGATATTTTGGCCAAAGTCAAGGTCATAAGAGCATGGGGCAAAAATCCACATGGGGAGTTTCAAAAGAACTGAAACTTTCTAGCACTGCATACCATTTGGAGTGTGATGATTCTGGTAGGATTCCTTCAGTTTTGTCACGCGATGATATTTGGATCCCGATCCTACTGTGAGTATATGCTACTCCTCGGGAAATTTCTCACTTAACGATCAATGCTATAAACCAAGTAGGTGTCTAGAAAGGTGTTAGCGGGGCTACGCCCCCAGGAAAAAGAGGTTTTTTAATTAAGGAACTTCGCGAAAGCGTTGGAAAACCTCCCTCGAAGTACCGACACCAGCCTGGCCGAACGTTTAAGCAAGTATTGTACGGTGAGATTGATCCTGACTAATTCTTCCTTTTTGGTTTGAGGACGGATTCGAGAGACAGTGGGAGCCATCCTGTTTAGACAAATTAAAAACCACTCTAAACTTGCAAGGGCATCATGCTAAAGTGTTTCTTCTCTCTCTCCTAATTGCAGTGACCAAACATCATGACCGGACTTAAGTTACTACTAGATAAAAACATACTGACAGGGCCAAACTACAAAGATTGGCCCAAGAATGTCAAAATGGCAATCACTTATGACAAGTTGGGGTATCTCCTTACCACCAAAGCTCCCCTATCCCAGGTCCCAAAACCAGCGTCGCGGATAGGGAAATCCATAAGACCTGGGAAATCGATTGCGCGAAGGCCAAATGCCTCGTGCTTGCCTCTATGGACAATGAACATCAGAGGAGGCACGAGAATATGGACCTCGAATCCATATTTCTCCATACAAAAGAACTGTATGGAGAGCAATCTCGTATCGCCAGATACGAAGTGTCGAAAAAGTTGTTTTCGGCAAGGTTGGCCGTCGGATCATCGGTAGCGGAACACGTGCTTAAGATGATTGGCTTCATTGAGGAGCTCGCGGACTTTAGAACCACGTTGGAGAATGAGCTCTATATAGACTTGATTCTTCAGTCCCTTCCTTCTACTTACGCCCAGTTCATCCTGAATTTCAACTTACAAGAAAAGGAAGTTGAACTTTCAGAGCTCCTCAACATGCTGAGGAGTGCATAGGGCACCCTACAGAAAGGTAGGGAAACATCCACTTTGTTTATAGGAGGATCTTCCTCTTCTAGGTCCAACGCGAAAGCCAAGGGAAAGAAGAAGAAAACCCCCGCCAAACCAAGGGTCGGTGTTAGTAAAGTGGATACGAAGGGAAAGGCAAAAGCAACAAAGATAGCGGGGAAGCTTGTGGGGAAGGAAGAGTGCTTTTACTGTCATAAGAGTGGACACTGGAAGAAAGATTGCATGGCTTGGAAGGCCAGAACACAGGATCTGAAGCAAGTTGCGGCTTCAGCTTCAGGTGTGTATGTTATTGAAAACTGTCTATCAATAAACTCTACTTCCTGGGTATTGGATACCGGATCAGGAATCTGTAATTCTTTGCAGGCATTGAGAAAGTGTAGGTTTTTGAAGGCAGGTGACATGACCCTCAAAATTGCAAACGGAGCTAGCATGGATGCTAAGGCCGTGGGGGACTATCACCTGGGAATGTCAGATGGACATATTTTGGTTTTACGTAATTGCTTTTTTGTACCCAACGCAACTTGTAATATCATTTCTGTATCCCTGATTTCTAAAGAAGGTTATGAATTTGCGTTTGTAAGTAATGTTGTAAACATTCACCTTAATCAAGTTCTGATTGGGTCAGGTACATAAAGAAATGGTATATACGTATTAAACCAACCACAGATTTTCAATGTCCAGAATACACACAAAAGAAAGTCTCCGGAAATAAATCAGATTTTCTTATGGAATTGTAGACTGGGTCACATCAATGAGAGAAGGTTAACGAAGTTACATACAGAAGGATATTTGGATCCGTTCGAATATCAATCATATGCAACTTGTCAATCCTGTCTCAAAGTAAAGATGATAAAGACTCCGTTCACTGGACACGGAGTGAGAGCGAGCGAGCTCTTGGGACTCGTACACAGCGACGTGTGCGGTCTAATGTCTACGCATGCACGAAGCAGTTATTCTTACTTCATTACTTTTACGGATGACTTTTCAAGGTACGGTTATGTCTTCTTAATGAAACATAAATCCGAAACCTTTGGAAAATTCCAGGAATATAAGAATGAAGTAGAAAAACAAACAGGCAAAAGTATCAAAACACTGAGATCTGATCGAGGTGGTGAATACTTAAGTGCCGAGTCCCTGGATTACTTAAAAGAGAATAGAATTCTCTCTCAGCTTACTCCTCCATACACCCCGCAACATAACAGTGTATCGGAGAGACGGAACCGCACCCTATTGGATATGGTACGGTCCATGATGAGTAACACTGAGTTACCGCGATCATTCTGGGATATGCACTAGAATCAGCTGCATACCTTTTGAACCGAGTTCCAACTAAGACTGTGCCTACTACACCATATCAGATGTGGTGTGGGAAGAGACCCTATCTTAATCACATTAAGAAATGGGGAAGTCCAGCTTTTGTCAAAAAGAAGCATGCGGACAAGCTCGAGGAACGCTCAGTACAGTGCAAGTTTGTGGGATATCCAAAGAACTCCAAGGGATATTTCTTCTATTGCGAAGAGGAACAAAAGGTTTTTGTTTCTCGGCATGCCCACTTCTTGGAAACTCATTTTTTGGAGAATCAGATAAGTGGGAGCGTAATAGAACTGGAAGAAATTCCAGAACCACGAGCTATACTGAAAGCTTAGTAGAACCAGATGGTTCAAAAGAACATGACATTCCTACGCCGCTCCACAGGAGTAGTAGGCAGTCTCATCCGCCCGAGAGATACTACGGTTTTCTCATAGACGGGGATAGAGAGGATTGCTTCATTGATAGTGATGAGCCGACTAGCTTCCAGCAGGCCATTCAGAGCGTTGACTCGGTAAAATGGCTGGATGCAATGCGGACCGAAATGGAGTCCATGTACACCAACAAAGTATGGACGTTGGACGTTGCTCCAGATGGGGTAAAACCCGTAGGATGCAAGTGGATCTTCAAAAGGAAGATTGGTGTAGATGGACAGGTTGAGACTTATAAAGCTAGACTGGTTGCAAAGGGTTATCGTCAAAGACCTGGTTTGGACTATAATGAGACCTTTTTTCCAGTAGCTATGCCGAAATCCATTCGGATCCTTTTTGCCATTGCTGCCTTCCACGATTATGAGATTTGGCAGATGGACGTAAAGACCGCTTTTCTAAATGGAAATTTAGAGGAGTGTATTTATATCGACCAGCCAGAGTGTTTCATTCAGAGTGGGGGCAGCGGTAAGGTGTGCAAATTGCTTAAGTCCATCTACGGACTAAAGCAGGCATCGCGGAGTTGGAACATCTGTTTTGATGAGACGGTCAAAGAATTTGGCTTTATCAAAAATTCAGATGAACCATGCATCTATAGTAGATTTGTAGCGAGAACTGTAGTATTCCTCGTTTTATACGTAGATGACATTCTCTTAATAGGAAATGACATTCCTATGCTACAATCTCTCAAAGGGTTCTTGTCACACAGGTTCTCCATGAAAGACCTGGGTGATGCCTCATATATTCTGGGGATCCGGATCTATCGTGATAGATCCAAGAGGATACTGGGACTCTCACAGTCCAGGTACATCGACACCATACTGAAAAGATTCAGTATGGAAGATTCCAAGCGCGGTAATCTACCGGCTTGTCACGGGATCACCCTTTCCAAAGAGATGTCTCCCAAGACTGATTTGGAAAGGGATCGCATGTCTATTATACCCTACGCTTCTGCGGTAGGCTCTATAATATATGCGATGTTGTCTACCAGACCAGATGTAGCTTATGCACTGAGTCTGGTAAGCCGGTATCAGTCAAACCCTGGGGTGAAACACTGGATAGCAGTAAAGAACATTCTTAAGTACCTGAGAAGGACTAAGGAGATGTTCTTGGTGTACGGCGGAAAAGACCTCCAGATCGAGGCCTTTGCTGACTCCAGCTTTCAGAGTGATAAGGATGATTCCAAGTCCATGTCGGGTTATGTCTTTACTCTCAATGGAGGGGTGGTGTGTTGGAAGAGTTCCAAACAGGAAACCGTTGCTGACTCGACGATGGAAGCGGAATATATCGCTGCTGTAGATGCCGCAAAAGAAGCCGTCTGGATAAGGAAGTTCTTAACGGAACTTCAGGTGGTTCCGTCCATTGTTGATCCAATACCGCTGTATTGCGACAACAATGGGGCTATAGCTTTAGCGAAGGAACCCAGGTCCCATCAGAAGTCCAGACACATCTTGAGGCGGTATCACCTGATCAGGGAGATCGTGGGTCGCCAGGAGATCGAGGTTCGAAGAGTTTCTACAGAAGATAACACTGCTGATCCACTTACAAAGGCCTTACCCCAGACTCAGTTCGAGCGGCTGATCGAGATGATAGGTCTTCGATACGCCAGTACATGGCCTTAGTGCAAGTGGGAGATTGTTAGTATATATGCCCTAGAGGCCATTACTGTATCATACTAGTTTGTATATTACTTAATTGAAGCTTGGGATATTCACCTTGTATGGACAATCTTGCTCAATATAGTAGTATGCTACTTGGTTTGTTTCTACTTTAATGTGTACATGTGATTATTTTAGTATATCACCTATACACATTAGTGGGGCCCTTAGAATCTTTGCTTGATTACCAGCGTTGTGATGGCAGTCACACTAGTGGGGGCTGGGTAATCCACAAGCACATCCTTATGCAGGTCCCTAGTCGTAGGACTATCGAGACAGGGCATCGATACTCCGGAGTAGACAAGCGTATGCGCTTCTCAACCCAGTGTGGGAGACGGTCTGTCCCACAGCCGTCAGTACGTCGTACTTGAGATAGTATGCGGGTGCTCGTTAGGTTACGAGTACACTGGACATGTCTCGTTGGGAACTGTTGGTTGGTACTATACCTATCGTTAGTTATCAGTTCCTAGGTGACATGAGTACAGCTTAGTCCGCTGACTTGACACTGTCACTTCGCCTCGAGTGTGTTCCCACTGTACTTTGATTACTACGCTACCACGGCTCAAAGGAGTCGTGCAAACAGGTAGTAGTTGGGTGCAGTCCCGGAGCACTTGGAGGCAGTGACGGTTAGACAGGATTCGTCTCTCCCGGTATTGGGGGTTGACATTACGCTGTGTCTAGAAGAGCCATTACACAAGTAGTCCCTGGCCAGGGCAAGCGAGATATACTGGTAGGTTTCCAGTGTTATCTCAGGGTGTTCTGGGCTACACTCCGACACGACTTGTACCGCTATTAGGGGACTGACGTTTACCGCCCCCTAGGCCCGCCATGCGATGTTATCAGACGAACATACCGGACTGTATGGAGATTGTCACATTCAGGCTTAGAAGGAGTTCAGATGGGTGTCACCTCGTCCGTCTTCTTGTCGGCATCTACCTGGGGACCGTTACGCACAGCTAGTGCCGCTTGCGGTCTGTGGTTAAACCCACTGCCAGCGTAGTGTCGAGTCTTTAGAGTCCCACACAGAAAGCTATTTGCCTTTAGGCAAAAGAGTAGAGGTCGCATGGTTTTGCGACAGGTCGCATGGTTTTGCGACAGGGTTCGGTCACATCCGTGCACTTATCAACGTTTAGTGTCCGGACAATTAACACTAGCGGGCTTTGGTTTAAACCAGATCCTAGTGTACGTTTTGGGATTTGTTTTATCTCGTTTGTATTCGTGTTCCTCGGAACGCGGATGCGTGTGTGTATGCACAGTTGACAGAGAGACAGAGGCAGAGGATTCTCATTGGGGTTGTTGACTGTTGACTGTTGACTATTGACTTTTTGCTAAACCCTAATGAGAATAAGAAATATGATTAACAATAATATTGATTAAATATTATAGTGACATGGTTGTTGAGGGGTTGACTTTGTTGACCGATTGACTAGGTTGGACTAGTTGACCATCATCATGACAATGGCTATCATTTCATGGCAAAGACTTTTGCTTGCTTGTTTCTTTTTGCAAAATGAGTGCATGAAATGATATAGCCATTTTGACTTGAACCATCATATAATACTTGATTACTATTATTTGTTATGATGGTATTGGATTATGAGAGCTTGGATGGCAAAAGACTTACTCATTCTCTCATTTGCTTTCTCTCTCTTGCTTGAGCTCTCCCTCTTGCTCTTTCTCTTGCTCTCTCTCTAGCTCAAGGCAACTCCCTCTCATGAGTTGAGAAACATTGCTTTAGAGATAAAAGAAAACCCAAATCACTTCTCTACTCATCCTAGTTCACAAGGTTTAGCAAACCAAGTGTTCTATTTTCTTCAAGTTCGAAGAAGAAGCCAAAGGTAGAAGCTTTCAGGTGGATCCATCTTCGGCGTAAGGAGAAGACGAGGTGAGGCCGATCCGTACACCGCAAAGAGTTGAAGACGAAGGAGTTCAAGAAAGGTATAGCCCCCTAACCGAGTAGGTAAAACTCCTAGTTAGGTTGTTAGGTAGTTGTTTAACAAAGATCCGTATTTTGAGTCCATGTTACCACCTCTTGAAAAATCGTTTTTCATCATTTCCGCAAGCCCGTAAGTACCGGGAGAGGTAACGTGGACTTACACTTGTGGCATTGTAGACTTGGTCATATCGGAGAGAAAAGACTAAGTAAATTGTATGAAGATGGATATTTGAATACATTCGAATTTTCATCTTATGAAACTTGTCAGTCTTGTCTCAAAGGAAAAATGACCAAATCTCCGTTCACCGGACACGGAGAAAGAGCAACAGAGCTCATGGGTCTCATACACAGTGATGTATGTGGTCCGATGTCTATACATGCACGGGGTGGGTTCTCGTACTTCATCACATTCACTGACGATCTCTCTAGATTCGGATATGTGTATCTTATGAAACACAAATTTGAAGCTTTTGAGAAATTCAAAGAATATAGAAGCAAAGTAGAGAACCATATTGGCAAAAGTATTAAGATCCTCCGATCTGATAGAGGAGGGGAGTACTTAAGTACGGAATTCCGGGACTTTCTAAAAGAGAATGGTATTCTCTCTCAGCTTACTCCTCCGTATACACCACAGCACAATGGTGTATCGGAGCGGAGGAATCATACCCTATTGGATATGGTTCGCTCTATGATCAGTAGTGTTGAGTTTCCTCTTTCATTCTGGGGACATGCGCTGCAAACAACGACATACCTTTTGAATCATGTTCCTTCCAAATCAGTAACTAAGACTCCGTATGAAATATGGAGTGGAAAAGGACTATGTCTTAAGGGTGTTAAGATATGGGGTTGTCCGTGTAGGGTTCCTATGAACGACAACAAGGTTACGGGAGGCATCATCCATGCTATTTTCAAAAATTTGCCATTTTAAAGAACCCTAAAACTAGAGAATCATACGAAACTAAATGTAAACTACTTTACATCTAAGTGATAACGGAATACAACCTTTGTAGACCGGTCCTTCACTTCAATAGCTCCTAGTAGCGGTCCCTTCGAAGCGATCATGGAACTCCCGGACTCTTGCATGGCTTCTCAAGGCGAATGGAACGATCTTGCTTTAAGTCTTCGAGGCCGAAGATGATCTACGTCTAGGAGACACTAAGTCAAGCTACTACTTCACTAATGAGAGATTAGTGAAGCTAACACCCTATAATAAAGTGCTAATCTAGTAGAGGATGATGAAGTAGGAAGTGGGCTCACTTTAGTTTTATTTTTCTCAAATATTTTCTCACTTTTCAAAAGGCTAGCAAGCTTTTTCTCAAGGATGAAGAAGATGAAGTCAAGAGATGAGAATGAACTAATGAGGTGAGAGAATCAACCATGGATGAGTTTGTATCATATACTAACTCATGTAGAGACATAACCATGGCTAAGTTATAATGGTTAGGTTAATAAATATCTTAAGTAAAACAAAATTAGTGGACCAAGTCAATGCATCCACAAGCTTCTACAAGCTTCATGCATATGACTAATTATCCACTAATTTGGATTTACTTTAAATATTTAAACCCTACATTATAATTAGTATGGTGTAAGTCTTATACACCCATGTAGTATGTGTTATCAACCATGACACAAAATAGAACACATTAATATATATCACATATATAATAAGTGTGCACATATGAGAAAAATAAATGCTTAAGTGAGCTAATATTAGTTAATGTAAACTAGTATATCAAATATACAATTATACACTAAATTATCAAATCAACACTTAATTTAATAATCCGGCTATATCTCATATAACCGACTAATATTTCATGTACCAACTTATCGAATCAACACATGATTCGATAACCCGGCTATATCACATATAACCAACCGATACAAATATCGTGAGAATAGAATACGGTATCACATACTCGTATTATTCTCGGTCCCATACATATCACATATGTGCTCCTACTTCGTTTTTCCTGAGCCAGTAAAACCTCTGTGTAGGACGCTAAAGACTCGTCAATACGCCGACAGTAGGTGATGATCACATTAAGCACCCATAAGCCGTCAACGGTACAAGCTGGACGTAACGGCTACCCGGGTATTGAGCGATCAGAAGATCAACAAGCAAGCCCGCTCTAGCTCCTGTAAAGCCTGTCAGTAACACTACCGTACAGTCCGCTCTCTTCGTCTGATATGTCGCATATCAAGTCTAGGGGTGGTAAACGTCAGACCCCAATAACTCGATAAGTCATGCCGATACGAGGCTCATAACGGGTCGAGAAACTACTGATAACATTTACCAGTAAATCTCTAAATCAGCCCTGGCCAGGGACTTCCCTGTTATGGCCAATCGAGCACAGCGCAATATCAACCCCCAATACCGGGAGAGACGAAACCCCTCCTATCGCTCATTGCCTCCATGTGACTCGGGACTGTACCCAAAAACCACCGTTTTGCACATCCTCTTGAACGTGGTAAGGTGGAAATCAAAGCACAGTGGGAATCACACAAGACTCTATGACGATCTCGGGTCTACATACTAACCTGTACCAGTGTCACCAGAGAACTGCTATTTGACGTCAGGTATAATACGATCTAGGAGTTCTCAGCGACTCCGTCCAGTACCCAGTTTCCACTGAGCACCCGTATACCATCTCTGATGTCAAAAACCAATGGATATGGGATTATCCATCGCCCATCACATGGGTCGAGAAGCCTATACGCTAGTCTACTCTGGTATATCGATGCCCTGTCTTGATACACCCACGACTAGGAACATTAAAGGATGATCTTATGGACTACCATGGCCCCACTAGTATGATCTGCATCATAATCCTGGTAGTCAAGTACACATTCTAAGGGCTTTACCAACATGTAACCATAAGACAGTATCAAGAGACAAGTATACATGTTAAGATAAAATGCAACCAGATAGCATACTATCATGTCGAGCAAAAAAGTCCTCTCTATATATGTCCAAGCGTCCACTATAATATACATCATATGTACAATAATGGCCACTAGGGCATACATACAACTAACAATCTCCCACTTGCACTAGGGCCAGCTGCTGTAGTATCGCATACCCAACATCCCGAAGAGTCTCTCGAACTGTATCTGGGGAATGGCCATCGTGAGTGAATCCGCTATGTTGTTCTTCGTGTCAACTCTCCTGACCTCGATCTCCCGGCGATCAACTATCTCCCGGATCAGGTGATACCGCCTCAAAATATGCCTGGATCGCTGATGGGACCTCGGTTCCTTGGCCAAAGCCACTGCTCCATTGTTATCAAAATACAAAGGTATTGGATACTCAATGGATGGAACCACTCCAAGTTCAGTTATGAACTTCTTCATCCAGACAGCCTCTTTGGCAGAATCGTTGGCAGTGATGTATTCAGCCTCCATCGTCGAGTCTGCCACGGTTTCCTGCTTGGAACTCTTCCAGCATACCGCCCCTCCATTGAGGGTAAAGATAAATCCCGAGTGCGAATTAAAGTCGTCCTTATCACTCTGGAAGCTTGAATTGGTAAAGGACTCCACTTGGAGTTCTCCGTTACCATACACCAAGAGCATCTCTTTAGTCCTTCTCAAGTACTTGAGAATGCTCTTCACAGCTGTCCAGTGACTCCCTCCAGGATCTGCTTGATACCTACTCACTACACTTAGTGAGTATGCTACATCGGGTCTTGTACATAGCATCGCGTACATGATAGAGCCTACTGCCGAAGCATAGGGTATCCCTTGCATGCTAGCTCTTTCCAAATCAGTCTTAGGAGACATCTCTTTGGAGAGAGTGAGTCCTGAGATCGTGGGTAAAAACCCACGCTTGGATTCTTCCATACTAAACCTCTTTAATATAGTGTCAATGTACCTGGATTGGGACAATCCCAGTATCCGTTTAGATCTATCTCTATAGATCTTAATCCCCAAGATGTAGGAGGCATCCCCTAGATCTTTCATTGAGAATTTTTGTGATAAGAAGAGCTTGACCGATTGCAGCATAGGAATGTCATTTCCTATCAAGAGTATGTCATCCACGTACAATACAAGGAAGACAACCTTACTCTCTGCCACCTTCTTATATATACAAGGTTCATCTACGTTTTTTACGAAATCAAACTCTTTGATAACGACATCAAAACAGATGTTCCAACTCCGCGATGCTTGCTTTAACCCGTAGATGGATTTAAGCACCTTTCACACCTTTCTGCTGCTCCCACTGTCTACGAAGCCCTCTGGCTGAGTCATGTACACACACTCTTCCAAATCACCATTTAGAAAGGCCGTCTTAACATCCATTTGCCAGATTTCGTAGTCATGGTATGCAGCAATGGCAAGTAGGATCTGGATGGACTTAAGCATAGCCACTGGAGAAAAGGTTTAGTCATAATCCATACCTAGTCGTTGACGAAAACCTTTTGCAACAAGTCTAGCTTTGAAAGTCTCAACTTTTCCATCTACACAAAGTTTCTTCTTAAAGATCCATTTGCTCCCAATGGGTTTTACCCCTTCAGGAGCAAGTTCTAAAGTCCATACTTTGTTGGTGTACATGGATTCCATCTCAGATCGCATTGCATCCAGCCATTTCATAGAGACCCTACTCGTGATGGCCTGCTCGAATCTAGTCGGGTCATCATCCTCCATGATGCAATCCTCGCTTCCACCATCAATGAGAAAACCGTAGTATCTCTCAAGTGGATGAGGAACCCTACTAGATCGACGGAGAGGCTGAGGCTCGTTGGGAACTATCGAATCCTCTGGTTCCACTAAATCTTCAGTTATAGTTTGTTCTTCTGAAACTTCTACCAGCTCTACCTCCTCGCCAATAATTTCTTTTTCAAGAAATTCCTTTTCTAAAAAGGTGGCATGCTGAGCAAAAAACATCTTTTGTTGTTGTCACGACCCGAAAGGTACGGAACGTGACTGGCACTTAAATTACGAACGTCTCAAGACGGACGTAATCTAAGTAAGCCAAAGCCCAGAAATCAAAACCAAATAAGCAGTAGAGTGAAGGAAAAACCAATCAATTGAAAGAGAATTTATCAAATAAGTCATATCAAGCCTTTTTAAAAGAAATTTCAATTTTTCCGAAAATTTCGGCAGAGTCTCCTTTATAAATACTGGCCCCCAAAACGGGTACAACAAGAATATATATGAATAACATGAATACGGCATCCCCAAGCGGGAGCTAGCTCTTTGCCCCAAGGCGGACACAAATCCCACGCAATGTAAATTAGCAACATAAGCATAAAAAGGCATAAGTAAAAAGCAACATGTCAGCTCAAGTGAGCACGACCCAAAGAAACAATATACATGCCCACAAATCTCACTGTCTCGCCTCTAAGTCAATATACAATAGTACTCGTAGATGATACAGTAGATGGAGTACACTAGATACAATGAATGTACAAGGTGGAAGACAAAATAAACATATAACCCACCTACGAGCAAAAATCCTCAATCCACGCAAAAAGAGGAAGTGCGTCCGCCGCAACCGTACTGACGGATCGGACCTGCAAAAAGACTGTGGCACAACGGGGGTGAGTTGCCAACTCGTGAGTAATATGTATCATCTATAAAGACTATCGTACGCATGTACGCAAAGTGTCACAAATCTACGATATTGCTATAGTATTAAGTACTTTCATGTATGCGACATGAGTGCAATATAACACACGATCTGAATATGCTGATATGAGGAAATCATTATTTTCTTCTTAGGAAAATTTCTGTGAAATATCTGAGGAAATATCATATAAAATCAACAGAAATCCGTGCCCAACATCGGCACCTCAAATAAATATCTCAGTGTCCCAAAGTATCTGTATCCAATATCTCGACCCCAACCGTCCGGCTGGTCCATATCAAAATATCAATATCTCAACATCTCACGGCCACGGTCGGTATCCTCTGGATATCCGCCGCGCTAACAATCACCGGCAGGTAGTCTGCCCCTGCCAGGCTCATCGTCTACTACTCGAACTTCTTGCCCCGGGGTACCTTACCGGGCCCACCATGTACCCGAGACGGTTCATCCAACTCCTCGAAACCGGTCTCGAAAACCAACAGAAACTCATGGTGGACGACACATGTATCATGTCACGAGAAAAACTGCAATTTTCAATGTTTAAAAATAATATCAGTTTTATAAAATCCTTGCTTCTTTTCCCCAAAATCTCAAACACTGAAATCCTCCAGAAGAAAGTACAATGAGTATACATGTCAATGATGATGAATGCATACGGTATCAACAGTGCGACTGCAATATATAACATGAAGACTGTGAATGACCGTATGATGTAATGAGGTACATGTATATGACTAGCAATTCTACATGTTTATCTTGCGGAATTTACTTTATTAGTTCTAGTTTATATGTCTTATATGGTGAAATTATTCTAAATTCCGGTTTAAACAAGTTATCTAGTGTTTGTGGAATAGTGCTCGTGCGGCATAAAACCCTGGTAATGGTGCAAGTGTCCTATGAAATGAAATTGCATAATTAAATATAATGAATTAAGAAAGCCAATTATTTACTGTGTCGCATATCTCATTTAATGGTTTCAATGGTTTCTATATGATGAATTTAACACAAATATGGGTATACAGGTCATGCGGTGCCGTAAAATAGGAAACTAAGAACTACATGCAACAAGCTGGTATTACTGGAAATTCTAAATTTTCGGGCGTCCCGCGCCATCCAAACGATTCTCCCCGTAGATGTATACATCTACTCACCGGAAATCCCCAACTAGCTATGTCCAATCACCGCTTTCCCTTTTCGTGCCGCGTCCGAAGTCTCCGCGACCGATCCTGGAATTTGCACCAATACAAAACATAAGGTTACATATCATGAAACGACGCAAATCCCAAACGAAAATATCAACGTTCACAAGCTAGGCACAACATGCACAAGGTGCGCGGAACACACACAAAAATCACAAAAACTAACTAGAATCGTCGTTTTGGGACGCCCGGCAAAACTAAAACCCGATCAAGCAAAATTCCGTACTCATACATCCTAAATGTCGTAGGATAAGCTAATAATATCATCAAGATATCACAAATAAATCACCACAATTTTATATAAAAAAAACCTAGTAAGCACAAGACTTGCTAAATTGGTGCAAATATCGAAAATTAGCGATAAGGTTATTACAATCCAGCACAAATATCTAACCACACAACTAGTTAGCCACAATCACATAATTTCAACTCATTTACCATGCTTCAAAACCCATTTTCCATACACAACCCTTTCTTGAATTTCCAAAACCGACAATTTACAACCAATTTCACACTTTTAAAATTAACTAAATTAGGATAGTTTGAAGACCACATAAACAAAGTAACCTCTTAGATTAGGTTAGCAAACAACTAGATAGCAAAATAAAATTTAATTAACCTAATAATGGTGTATTGAAACCCTAATTCAACTTAAACCATTAACTTTAAAAACCTAGAATGAAAATAGCACTAAAATTAACACTAAAACAACTTAATTAAAGGAATTTAACCATAAGAATTTAAATGGGTCAAGATTATACCTCAATCTAGAGATCTAGCAAGAAAATTTGCTTCCAAAGATGGCCTCCTAGCACCATGATTCAAGTTAGAAAAGCCAAGGAGAATGGGATGAAGAATGGGAATTAAATTGTGAGATTTAATTTGGATTTTAGAGCAATCTTTGATGAAAATTGAAGGAAATGAAAAGTGGAAAATGGAGGGGCTGGGCTACTGAAATTTTCGGCTAGATGAGGGATGGGGATGGTGTGGGTGTTGTGGAAAAATGCCCAGGTCAACCCCTCTCAAATCATGGTACAATATGCCTCCACAACAATATATCTTAACCTACACCTTTTTTTTCCATTCCACACATACAAATGAGATGAAGGGATTTTTTTTTGAGGGGGAAAAGTGGGCTGCTAATGGTGGGCTCGGCCATGGAGGGGTGAGGGTGTTTGTGAGTGATTACAAAAAGAATTCCATGCAAAAAGACCCCCCACAAGCTCAAAATTGCAAGTTTTAGCTTATTTTCTTTAAATTTTAGTTTTCCTTTGATTATAACCAAATAGAACTTGAAATAAAATACTAAAAATTTATATTACTATCTAGATTTTAGTTGTCATGGTTCTATAGATTAAAATTAGCCCATTCAAATTTGTATTTATCGCTAATTTATTGTATTTTTTAACAGCTTAAAATAATATTAAAAATAGTAAAATAGAGAAAAAATTTTAAATGACCATAAATTTATAAGTAACTCATTAGCTGCTAAAAACTAGCAATTACCTATCCAAATTAGGTATAAATAGGCCTATAATGCAAAATAACAATAATGACGATTTACGGAAAAATACCAAATATTTACCAATTTTTGGGAAAACACCAAAACGACTTTTCAAGGCGTTACAATCTTCCCCCCTTAAAGAAATTCTTTCCCTGAATTTAAAAAAAATCTAGCTACGCGTACCATCAAAGAGATGGGGATATTTCTTCCTCATCTCGCCCTCGGTCTCCCAAGTGACCTCCTCGCTGCTCGGGCCATGCCAAAGGACCTTGACGGTCGGTATAACTTTCGATCTCAATTTCTTCACCTGCCGATCCAGGATGACCACCGGCTGCTCTGCAAAAGAAAGGTCGCGCTCTAGCTGGACTGTCGGGTGCTGAATCGCATGCGAAGGGTCGTGAAGGTACTTGCGGAGCATCGAAACATGGAAGATGGGGTGAACATCAAGAAAACTGGGTGGAAGAGCCAAACGATACGCAACTGCGTCGACACGCTCCAGGATCTCAAAGGGACCCACAAATCTGGGACTAAGCTTTCCTTTTCGCCCAAATCGCATCACGCCCTTCATTGGAGAGACCTTCAGAAAAACATGATCGCCAACTGCGAACTCTAGTCTGCGACGGTGTCTGTCCGCATATGATTTCTGCCTGCTCTGAGCCGCTCTCATCCGATCTCGAATCAACTGTATCTTCTCGGTCGTCTCCTCAACAATCTGCGGCCCCAAAATACTGCTCTCGCTGAGCTCTGTCCAACAGACGGGCGATCTGCATCCCCTCCCATACAAGGCCTCGAAAGGTGCCATCTGAATAGTATCCTAGAAGCTGTTGTTGTAGGAGAGAACTCCACTAAGGGTAAATGATGATCCCAGCTACCTCCGAAGTCTAAAACGCACGCTCGGAGCATGTCCTCAAGAGTCTGAATAGTCCGCTCTGACTGGCCGTCGTTCTGCGGATGAAATGCTATGCTGAAACTCAAATGGGTGCCCAACACCTCCTGAAGTCTCTGCCATAGTCGGCTGGTAAACTGGGTGCCTCGGTCTGAGACGATACAAGTCGGGACGCCATGCAGCCGTACGATCTCGTCGATATAAATCTGGGCATACTGAGCAAAACCGAAAGTGGTCTTCACTGGCAGGAAGTGAGCCGCTTTCTTCAAACGATCCACGATCACCCAAATGGAGTCATACCCTCGACTGGTCCTGGGTAGACCCACAATGAAGTCCATAGAAATCTGCTCCCATTTCCACTCCGGAATGGGCAAAGGCTGCAACTCTCTCGCGGGTCTCTAGTGCTCGGCCTTGACTTGCTGACAAGTCAGGCATCTCGACACGAAATCAATGACGTCCCTCTTCATTCCGTCCCACCAGTAAATATCTCGCAAGTCATGGTACATCTTGGTGGAACCGGGATGAACGCTATACATCGATCTATATGCCTCCTCAAGAATCTCACGCCGCAGTCCCTCAGAATTTGGTACGCACAATCGAGTCCCATCGCTCTCTTGCCACGCCTTTCACTCACTCGCTTGATCGCAGTACCCCCTGATCATCGATCACGAACTCGGAAACTCTGCCCTGCCGAACCTGCTCTATAATCTCTGAAAGACGGTCATCACTTGGCTGTGCCTCTCGAATACGGTCAAGCAACTGCGGACGTGCACGAACATGCGCAAGCTGTTCCTCTGTCGGAGTGAACTCGAACTCAACTCGGCTGTCGCATAAAATCTGCCAATCTGCTAAGTACTGCCTCTGTACGGCGCTCAAACAAGATAAACTACCTCCGGGCCTCCTACTCAAAGCATCAGCCACTACGTTCGCCTTGCCCGGATTGTAAAGGATCTCGCAATCATAGTCTTTCACCAGCTCCATCCAACGACGCTGTCTCAGATTCAGGTCTCGCTGCTGAAATATATACTTCAAGCTCTTGTGGTCCGTAAATATCTGGCATGACTCGCCGTATAGGTAATGTCTCCAGATCTTGAGTGCAAACACCACTGCAGCCATCTCTAAATCGTGTGTAGGATAGTTTTGTTCATGTGTCTTCAGCTGCCGAGAAACATACGCAATAACTCTGTCGTGCTGCATCAACACGCAACCTAGTCCCACTCGAGAAGCGTCGCAATAAACCATGAATCCGCCCGATCCCGAAGGCAATGACAACACTGGTGCAGTAGTAAGACTAGTCTTCAACTGCTGAAGCTATGCTCACAGGCCTCGGTCCAATCAAAAGGAACTCCCTTCCGGGTCAACCCGTGTTGGATATATGTATGCCCTAGAGGCCATTATATGATAGTGGATGTATTTATACATGTATATATATATATATATATATATTCAGTGTACATTCTTGCTCGACATGATTGTATGCTATCTGGTTCTTCTTTATCTGACATGTTGACTTGATCATATTTTTATTCATTCATACATGTTGATAAAGCCCTGAGGATATAGGCTTGACTACTGTGATTATGATGGAGATCATACTAGTGGGACATCTGTAGTTTATAAGCATATCCTGAAATGTCCCTAGTCGTAGGTGTATCGAGACGGGGTATCAATATACCAGAGTAGACTAGCGTATATGATACTAGACCCATATGATGGGCGATGGATGTTCCTACATTCATCGATGTTTGACATCGAGATCGTATACGGGTGCTCAGTGGTGACTAGGTACACTGGACGGACTCACCGAGAACTCCTATATGGAATTATATCTATCATCGGATAGCAGTTCTATGGTGACACTGGTACAGGTTAGTCTGTAGACCCGAGATCGTCATAGAGTCTTGTGTGTTCTCCCACTGTACTTTGATTACCACCCTACCACGGCTCTACTGAGTCGTGCAAACAGGTGGCCGTTGGGTACAGTCCCGAGACACACGAAGGCGATGAGCGATAGGAGGGGTTTCGTCTCTCCCGGTATTGGGAGTTGATGTTGTGCTGTGCTCGATTGGCTATATCAGTAAGTCCCTGGCCAGGGCTGTTGAGATTTACTGATAAGTGTTATCAGTAGTTTCTCGATCTGTTATAGACCACTCATCGGCACGACTTATTGAGTTATTGGGGTCGACGTTACCATCCCTAGACTCGATATGCAGCATATGTGACTGTTGGGGTAAAAATTTACACCCCCGTTGACCGAGTCAAAGTCAAGGTCAACCCCAAGCCAGATGGGCCCAAGCCCAGGTCAAGCGGGCCCAGGCCCAAGTCGAGCCCGCGGCCAGCCTCCTCCATGCTAAAATATAGATCATGTAATAAATAATTTTTATGTAATTTTTTATACATGAATGTATACAAAATGGGCATAAAGCCAATATTTTGTAAGCCCATGGCTTATGTGCAAAAATGAAATGGCACATGAGCCATGGGATGGCTAAAATGCCATTTTTGTAAAGCCCAAGGGGCTATATGTAAATATGTAATCCTATAAAAGGCAACATGATGATTAAAGACATGCTTTTCATTCTCTCCACAAAAATTTTAGATCTGAGATCTTTTGTGCCTCCTGCTCCTTCTCCAAGGTTCTAAACCTTCTCATTTTTTTTGAATTAAATCAAGAGTTTCACTCTTTCTTTTCAAATACTAAGAAGTCTTCCACCACAAAACCCACAAAGGGGAACTTGGATCTACCGTTAGATCTCAGAAAGGAGAGATTTTTAGATCTCATATCTCTTGATCATCAAGATCCAGCCAACAGAGGAGGAAGAGGAAGAACCCCTTTCATCAACCAAAACATTTTAGGAGTTTAACTCCATATATTTACATATATATATATAATAAATATTTCCTTTCTGAAGCATAGCTTCTGGTTCTGGGACTAAAAGTCCCTTTGTCTCGCCAGCGCCCAGCGCTCGAGCGCAAAACGCCCACGTGCCGACACGTGGCGCGCTTGCGCTTAGGTGCACTGCGCTCAAGCGCAAAGCGCCCACGTGCCGACACGTGGTACGCTTGCTCTCAGGCGCACTGCGCTCGAGCGCAAAGCGCCCATATGCCGACACGTGGCGCGCTTGCGCTCAGGCGCACTGCGCTCGAGCGCAAACCGCCCACGTACCGACACGTGGCGCACTTGCGCTCGAGCGCAAAGCGCCCACATGCCGACAGGTGGTGTGCTGCGCTCAGGCGCACTGCGCTCGAGCGCAAAGCGCCCACGTGCCGACACGTGGCGCGCTTGCGCTCAAGCGCACTATGCTCAAGCACAAAACGCCCACGTGGCGCGCTTGCGCCTGAGCGCACAGCACCTAAGCGCACAGCGTTCAAGGCGCTGGCCCCACGCATCCTTTAGATGCATTTTCCCCCTCTTTCTTTTATATACATATATACATATATACATATACACATATGTATACATATTTACACACACACATACTCCGCGACACTTTCCGGATAGCGGGACCCCCGTAAAAACTCTGCGTGGCTCCCGATATATTTTAAACCCCTCTCCAAAACAAAACACACATACACTGCACATTGAGTTCGCATGACCAGTTTAACCCGTCAATCGGAGGTTCCCTCACCCCAAAGGCGGGGGGGGGGTAATTAACGGCAGCTTAGTCCGCGGCTGCCGGAGATTCGGATCCCCATAATCATTAAACCCCGGCCTACCCTAGGCAGGGGGAATCTGTAGTACGCCTGACAAGCGCACACGTATTCCCATCTCAATGGGGTGACGAAAAACACCCTACAGATTCTGGCACGCCCGGTGGGACCAATCTCTCCTCCCATATTTCGGGTTAAGCGTTCATGCGAACTCAATCAATATATATACCTGTATTTATACTAAAAATAATGCTTTTTCATGCAGATTTTCAAGCAATTACCTTCCGACGATGTCTTCGATGATGAACTCAGCTCCCGTTTCCTACACGATGAGGATAGACTCTAGGACGGTCCTTTCGGCCAGTCTCGGGCGACAATGGGAGGAGCCGCTGCTACCATTCGGCTCTATTATGTTCATGCCAGTTGGCGCCATCCCAAATCCTCAAGCCCCGGTGGCAGACAAACCGGTCTCGAAAGGCAGGAGACCAAATGTGGTGATCTCAAGGGTGCCCCAACCCAAACGCAAGTCGGTATCTGAACGACTTTCCTTGGCCCCAGCTGGGGGCAAGGCCATCAACACCAACAAAGCTACAACGCGTCCCGAGCAAGCTCCAGCGGCGTCCCTGACAAATGCTCGATCGGGTGTCTTCTCTAAGCTCCCCGCTGATCAACTCATAATGGCTTCCCGGGTAGCGGATGCCCGCCAAGCCTTCAAAAACGAGAAGCTGAGGGAGAAAAGGCTCAGATATAGAGCCAACAAAAGGGCTAGGGCTCCTGCCAGGCTGAACCTCATGAGGTTCGAAGAACGGGGTTACCCCGCCGAAGATGAGGAAATGGCTGGGTATGTGGTCCACACTGTCTACACGGTGGGCACGCGCAGCAAGAGCAAGGACGGGGCTACCACATCTCAAACCCAATCTGGCTTGAATGTGGTGGCCGCTTCCCAAGAACAGCCGCCTCTGCTGGGTGATGAAGACCCTCTCGATGAGGATGATGGGCAGAAAGACCCTTCGATCCATGAGGAGTCGGGATCGGAAAGCGAAGAAGAGCCGACTTTCCGCCCCAGAACCGCGGAGCAAGAGCTGCTTCAAGAGCTCCGAAAGCAGCTCAGAAACAAAGACAAGGAGATGGCCAAGCTCTACTCAAAAATTGACGACTTGACAAATGTCGTCCTACAGCTCACGGCCCGACTTGCCTCTCAGCCGCCCAATCAAGCGGAGGGCTCTGCTCGTGAACCGGGAAATGGTGTCCCAAAGCAGCCGACGCCTATTCCCTCAAATCCAAAAGTGGGCGAACTACATGAAAACCTGTCGCATCCTATCTCGGGAAATGTCTTAGCTACCGATGACAGTAGCCCGCTAACTCAAGATCAAATCATGGATTTGGTTGCCAGCAAAGTCAAAACATTGGTGGCCGAAGCCGAAGCGCAAAAAGATATCAGCAGTAGTGGGAGACCATATCCTGCTCAGTATGATCTGGTAGAATTTCCTAGCGGCTATGTCATCCCCAAATTTGGAAGATTCGATGGGACGGGAAATGCGAATCAGCATATCGCCCACTTCAAAGCCTCATGTGGGAATACTGGGGGCAATGATGCGCTTCTCCTCCGCCAGTTCGTTAATAGCTTGACCGATGTTGCTTTCGACTGGTACGCGAGCATACTGGATGGCTCCGTCACAACTTTTGTCCAAATGGAGTCTCTGTTTCGGCAGAGGTTCATGAGCGTCAGCGATAAGATTACCATTGCCGAGCTCGTAACGACCAAGCCCAAGAGCGACGAAAGCAGCACGGATTTTATAACCTGATGGCGCAATCTCTCCGTCAAATGCGAACCGCCGATAGAGCAGGACCAATCTGTCAGTCCCCTCGTCGGAAATCTCAACAATTGGATGGCCCCGTTTTTATGCACCGCGGGTCTCAAAACATTCCAAGAGCTGACCAGGAAAGTCCAGATGTTGGAGCGCTCAAAACAGGAGTCCTCCTCGGATTCTCAAAATAACAATAGGTCCTAGAGAAACCGGAAGGACGATAATCGCAAAGGCGGAAACTCCGATGATTCTGAATCTTTCAACACTTCGGCTAACCGAAATAAGCAAGGGATGAGCGGACCTAGCGCCAACCAGCCTCGGAAGCCAATGTTCGGAGAGGGAGGAGAATCTCCACTGAAAGAGAAGCTGGATAAAGTCTATTCCTTCAAAAGGGAAAAAATCCGTAAAATATTCAAAGACGCCCTGAAGAACGGTCTACAACTGTCAGAGTCAAAAAGACCACAGGAAGCGAATAGGACCGACGACCCCAAATACTGCCCCTATCACAGAGTGATAGGTCATGCCATTGAGGACTGCTTCGTCTTCAAAGATGGGGTCGAAAAGCAATACAAGGCAGGAGAGATAGAACTGTCCAAAGGCGCGTTAACAAACAGTCAAGCTGCAACCGCCAATTTCATACAAATGGAGACCGAAGTTCTTCGTGAAACCGATTCTCTCAGACATCTGCCTTTCTCTGAAAACAATCGACCACCACATCATTAAACTGGGAACAGTCGACCACCACGTCATTAAACTGGGAACAGTTGACCTCTAAGTCGTTAAACTGGGAATGTAAATATATATATACATATATGTAAATAAACAAAAAATGTGTAAATAAAAGAAAAATAAAGAAAAGCCGAAATGATGGGGCAACTCGCAATAAAAATCAGCGAGTAAGATAAATATGAAAATAAAGCTGAAATGATGGGGCAACCGCGAATAAAAGCCGAAATGATGGGGCAATCGCGACCTTCGTGATAAGAAAAGCTGAAATGATAGAGCAATCGCGGTAAAACAAAAAATGAAAAAACAAAAAAAAACGGCGAATGATGAGTCGCTCCTGGTACCATATTCCAGTGCAGCGATGCAGACGCCAACCAAAATCCAATTTCCCAAAATTCTTCCGGCCCTACGGTTAGTCCTCAAATTGACTGCCGTATACAATCCACGGGCTCAAATAATTCTCAGCATACCCATGCCCCACCGCAACCACCAGTTACGTGGCTGGTCTCCGCCTTTGGAATTATGCTTCATTGGAAAGACCCACTCATGTGTCCTCACGATGCATGAGGAGAACAAACCTTCGTGAGATCCTTACGACTCACCGAGGAAAAACACACTTAGGAGTCCTCACGACTCTTAAGGAGAAAATACACCTGCGGGATCCTTACGACTCGTAGGGAGAAAATACTTTTATGGGACCCTCACGGCCCATAAAATTGAAAAGTCTTAGGTGATAGGGATCTAAACCTGTCTCCTAAGCCATCGCTCCCCAATCCCCAAACGGCGAATGATGAGTCGCTCCTGGTACCATATTCCAGTGCAGCGATGCAGACGCCAACCAAATTCCAAATCTCATACCCCAACGGCGAATGATGAGTCGCTCCTGGTACCATATTCCAGTGCAGCGATGCAGACGCCAACAAAGTCCCAAAAATTTTTATGGCCCTACGGTCTGGATCATACATCCTGCAAAACCGTATACAATCCACGGGCGTAAAACAATCCTAATATCTCCAAAAAAAATATAATAAAATAAAAAAAGGTATGTCCACAAGCAAGATGGGCACGGATGAAAACCCGAAAGGGTTCCGTGAGTAAAAACAGCAGGACTGCCGGCGAGTTTGTGAAAACCCGAAAGGGCGCAAACTCGTGAGAAAGAGATGAAATGCACTCAAAAGGTCCTCTCGACTTTGTGAGAAGAAAATTCCCACGTGAGATCCTTACGACTCACAAGGGTGCAACACACTTGGGAGTCCCCACGACTCCCATGGAGAAAATGCACTTACGGGATCCTTACGACCTGTAGGGAGAAAATGCTTTGTGAGACCCTTACGGCTCACAAAGTTGAAAAGTCTTAGGCGATAGGGACCTAAAACCTGTCTCCTGAGCCATCGTTTCCTAATAAGCAAACGCAAATGATGATTCGCTCCTGGTAACATATTCCAGTGTAGCGATGCTGATGCTAAACAAAAAAAAAACAAATTCCCAAATCCTCTCGGGGCAAATGATGAGTTGCTCCTGGCATTATTCCAGTGCAGCAATGCAGATGCCAAACAAAAACCCCAATTCCCAAATCCTCCTAAAGACGGATGATGATTCGCTCCTGGTACCATATTCCAGTGTAACGATGCTGATGTCGACTCAAATCAAATCAAATCAACTACTCAGCTCTGCGTCGGAATCATACTTCGTCTCAGAGTGTACCCCGCGTCGAAATCAAGCTTCGCCCCGGTGTATCTGCCTTCCCTGTCGGAATTATGCTTCGGCTCGGAATCAACCAACGACCTCCTCGTCGGAAGTTCGCTCTGCCTCGGAATCAAGTCACCCAGCAAGCTCTGCGTTGGAATCATGCTTCGTCTCAGAATGTGCACCCCGTGTTGAAATAATGCTTCGTCTCGGTGTATCTGCCTTCCCTGTCGAAATTATGCTTCGTCTCGGAATCAAGTCAGCCAACAAGCTCTGCGCCGGAATCAAGCTCCATCTCGGAATTTACCCCGTGTCGAAATCATGCTTCGCCTCGGGATATCTACCTTCCCTGCTGGAATTATGCTCCGCCCATCGGAAAGATGCTCCGAACTCTGGAATTATGCTCCGCCCATCGGAATGATGCTCCGATCTCTGGAATTATGCTCCGCTCTTCGGAAAGATGCTCCGAACTCTGGAATCAAGCTCCGCCCTTCGGAACGATGCTCCGATCTCTGGAATTATGCTCCGCCTTTCGGAATGATGCTCCGATCCCTGGAATCATGCTCCGCCCTTCGGAATGATGCTCCGATCTCTGGAATTATGCTCCGCCCTTCGGAACGATGATCCGAATCCTGGAATCATGCTCCGCCAATCGGAACGATGCTCCGATCTCTGGAATTATGCTCCGCCCTTCGGAACGATGCTCCGAATCCTGGAATCATGCTCCGCTCTTCGGAAAGATGTTCCGAACTCTGGAATCATGCTCCGCCCTTCGGAATGATGCTCCGAACCCTGGAATTATGCTCCGCTCTTCGGAATGATGATCCGAATCCTGGAATGATGCTCCGCCCTTCGGAATGATGCTCCGATCCCTAGAATCATGCTCCGCCCTTCGGAATGATGCTCCGATCTCTGGAATTATGCTCCGCCCTTCGAAACGATGCTCCGAATCCTGGAATCATGGTCCGCCCATCGGAACGATGCTCCGATCTCTGGAATTATGCTTCGCCCTTTGGAACGATGCTCCGAATCCTGGAATCATGCTCCGCTCTTCGGAAAGATGTTCCGAACTCTGGAATCATGCTCCGCCCTTCGGAATGATGATCCGAATCCTGGAATTATGCTCCGCTCTTCGGAATGATGCTCCGATCCTTGGAGTCATGCTCCGCTCTTCGGAATGATGCTCCGAACCCTGGAATGATGCTCCGATCCCTGGAATTATGATCCACAAATCGGAATGATGCACCGATCCCTGGAATTATGCTCCACAAATCGGAATGATGCTCCGATCCTTGGAATTATACTCCGCGAATCAGAATGATGCTCCGATCCCCGGGAATCATGCTCCCCGGGATGATGCATCGCCTCTGGAATGATGTTCCACCTCGAAGTTCAGCTTCATGGTCCATCAATTTCATGCACACAACTTAAATGTGCGGTGTGCATTTATTGATGGGGGGCACTTTGTTGGGGTAAAAATTTACACCCCCGTTGACCGAGTCAAAGTCAAGGTCAACCCCAAGCCAAGTGGGCCCAAGCCCAGGTCAAGCGGGCCTAGGCCCAAGTCGAGCCCGCGACCAGCCTCCTCCATGCTAAAATATAGATCATGTAATAGATAATTTTTATGTAATTTTTCATACATGAATGTATGCAAAATGGGCATAAAACCAATATTTTGTAAGCCCATGGCTTATGTGCAAAAACGAAATGGCACATGAGCCATGGGATGGCTAAAATGTCATTTTTGTAAAGCCCAAGGGGCTATATGTAAATATGTAAGCCTATAAAAGGCAACATGATGATGAATAAAGACATACTTTTCATTCTCTCCACAAAAATTTTAGATCTGAGATCTTTTGTGCCTCCTGCTCCTTCTCCAAGGTTCTAAACCTTCTCATTTCTTTTGAATTAAATCAAGAGTTTCACTCTTTCTTTTCAAAAACTAAGAAGCCTTCCACCACAAAACCCACAAAGGGGAACTTGGATCTACCGTTAGATCTCAGAAAGGAGAGATTTTTAGATCTCACATCTCTTGATCATCAAGATCCAGCCAACAGAGGAGGAAGAGGAAGAACCCCTTTCATCAACCAAAACATTTTAGGAGTTTAACTCCATATATTTACATATATATATATATATATATAATAAATATTTCCTTTCTGAAGCATAGCTTCTGGTTCTGGGACTAAAAGTCCCTTTGTCTCGCCAGCGCCCAGCGCTCGAGCGCAAAACGCCCACGTGCCAACACGTGGCGCGCTTGCGCTCAGGCGCACTGCGCTCGAGCGCACTGCGCCCGAGTGCCGATACGTGGCGCGCTTGCGGTCAGGCATACTGCGCTTGAGCGCAAAACGCCCATATGCCGACACGTGGCGCGCTTGCGCTCAGGCGCACTGCTCTCGAGCGCAAAACGCACATATGCCGACAGGTGGCGTGCTGCGCTCAGGCGCACTGCGCTCGAGCGCAAAGCGCCCAAGTGCCGACACGTAGCCCGCTTGCGCTCAAGCGCACTACGCTCAAGCACAAAACACCCACGTGCCGACACGTGGCGCGCTTGCGCCTGAGCGCACAACACCTAAGCGCACAGCTCTCAAGGCGCTGGCCCCACGCATCCTTTGGATGCCTTTTCCCCCTCTTTCTTTTATATATATATATATATATATATACATATCTACATATATATATATACACACACATATGTATACATATTTACACACACACATACTCCGCGACACTGTCCCTGTTAGAAAAAAATTTCAGATATATTTTGCGTGGCTCCCGATAAAAACTCTGCGTGGCTCCCGATATATTTTAAACCCCCCTCCAAAACAAAACACATGTACACTGCACATTGGGTTCGCATGACAGTTTAACCCGTCAATCGGAGGTTCCCTCACCCCAAAGGCGGGGGGTAATTAACGGCAGCTTAGTCCGCGGCTTCCGGAGATTCGGATCCCCATAATCATTAAACCCCGGCCTACCCCTAGGCAGGGGGAATCTCTAGTACGCCTAACAAGAGGACACGTATTCTCATCTCAATGGGGTGACGAAAAACACCCTACAGTGACGAAGAGACCGGACTGTACGGTAATGTTTCCGGTTGGCTCGACGGGAGTTGTGACAGGTTCGCTTGTTTTCTTCTGATCGCTCAATACCCTGGTGGCCGTTACGTTTAGCTGATCGCTTGCGGCTTGAGGGTGCTGTAACATTTCAGAAAAATATAATATTATTTTTGGGAATTTTTATAATTAAATATTATTTTATTAAATATTGTAATATTTCGGTATAATTAAATATCGATAAATGGGGAAAATTCTGAAGAAAAATTATGGAAATTCTAAAATGTGTTTAATGTAGGGTTTTTGGTAAAAAGTTTACCAAAATCGGTTTCTGATGATTTATCTGGTTTTATGAATATTTTATCAGAATTTTATCTGGGCTGCACACATATGTGCATGGTAGCTAGGGTTAAGCCTAGGGTTGAACCATGCTTAGAGAGGTAGGTGGCTCCTAGGTAATGTCACAATCACCATTCACTTCAAAACTTTTGCCTCTCACATCTCTCCTTCTCACTCTCACACACCACACTACACCAGCATCAGCAACTCAAAACCCCACCTAATAACAGCCCCCAATATCAATAGCACCTACACACTCACATCAGCTACACATAGCATCAGCAATTCAGCATCAGATGCATCAGCAGCCACCTCAGCCTCTAGTTTCAGCTGCAGCAGTACCATCAGCCATCATCACCCCACTAGCTACTCTACACCAGTTGCACACAACTTCAACACTTCACCACAAATACATCAAACCCTTCTTTAGCTGCTACTGCAACAGCAACAAAATAAAAATAACAAGCAGCAGCAGCAGCCTGAGTAGCAGCAACAGCAACAAACAGAACAACAACAAACAGCAGCTCAGCAGCAGCAACATCCCCCTTTCTTCCTCCTCCTTCTTTTCCTACATCCTAGGACTTCCCTTGAGGTATAATCTCACAACCCAACTCCTTTCTTGCAAGTTATGGGTAATAGGCTGAAATTTAGTGTTTATATCGTGATTAGTGCTAGTTTAGGCAAATTTGAGTGAGACTTGACCAAGTGTTGGTTTTTAATGTTAGCATAACCTTATTAGGTATGTTTGAGACCAGTTCTCCCCCGAAGTTCCCCAGATTCCAGCAAAAATACCAGATTGTTCGATTTAGTGTCGATTAGCGTTTTGTCGACTTTTTAAGCCTTTTTGGAATCTGCTACAACTCGGGGCCTCCTAGAATAAAATTTACTTGGCAGTGAGATGTGCAGGTAGGTAAAAGCCAACACCCAAAGCCCCACGCCCTGGACCCACTTCCTGGCTGTAGATAAATCCTTTCTGGCCGCAATTTGCGGCCAGAGCAGTAGGGAACCCCCTCGTTTTGCGTGCACGGCTCTTTTACCTGTAAACTTGACCCTGGGTATGTCTAGTTTTGTCTGGTTCCAACCAGGGTAGAATCTGGGTTGATTTTCTTGACTTGGCGCATGATTTACGACTTGTTTTCGTATGGATTTTGGTATTCGATGATTCGTTTCTGTCGGGTGGCGTTTGAACGCCAACGGCAGAGGGTTATGGACTGTGTTTGCACGCGAGGCCACAGGTTTTTTACCTAAGGGCGTAGCATGCACAATTTTGGCTTCCGACATGGTTTTTATGTGTTTTAGCGTGTGATATCCTTGTAGGTACCCCACGTGGCGTCGAAGCGTTGGAGATGCAAATGGCGACATCGGCACCGGCACACATAAGAAGGTGAGTAGATTTATATCTACGAGGAGAAGTCGGGTGGATGGCGTATAGCACCCCCGCAGTCCGATGTCTAGTATACCATATGTACTATACTTATATATATGATAGCTTATGTGTGACTTGGTTGTTTAGGATGTGGTAGGTGTACTATGCATCGATTAGGGTTAAAAGTAACTAGTGTAGTTCCTAGTCGCGAACCCTAGAATAGTTTTGCACCCACACGCACACACGTGCTTATTTGCTATGTTCATACTGTGATGATGAGGATATTGGAGGACATTGGATGTGAGTCGATGAGTTTGGGCATAGTGCCATGATATAGGTGATGCGATGTGATTCGTATTTGGGATACGACATTTAATTTTAGCGGGCCTTTAGGCGTGTCTTTCGCACACGCATTCATACTTATGTAGATGGTATCGATTCGTACTAGACTTAGATCAGTACACCAGATTATGTGATATGATGATAAGGATACCAGATAATTGATGTGATGATTGTGATGATTGACCCGCACCCAGCTATTGGGATGCCGTACGAGCTTTATATTGATGATTGATCCGCACTCATGACTTGAAGGTGTCAGATGATTTACGGTATCGTATGCGATACTATTGATGCGGGATCACCGACTACTATCTTTATATTTATATATTTATCGACTCAAACTTAGGTGGTTTCCTTACCCCTCCCGATTGACTTGATAGTTAGATCTGTAGTTAGTAAAATAGATGTTAGACTAGACCGAGTCATACCAATTTCAAAACTAATGAATCGGGAGTATTTTAAAGACAGGCAAAAAGGGACTCTACGGATAATTTCAAAGGGCGCATCTTTTCTTAAAAACACCGTAGCCCTTATTTTACAAAAACCCCGATTCGTCTTATTTCAAAAAGGCAAACTACATGACACTTACATATTGATATAGACTCTTCACTATTGCGTTGATTATTTGATTCCGCATATTCATATTATTTGCATCGCATTACTTGTGTTTATTGAGATATTACCATCATGTTGTTAGAACACTAGCACCATTATCGATGATGCGTATGTTCCACATACACTGTTTGCCGGCTCACACACTTCATCATTGATAATTGCCATGCCACTACACTGTAGTACTGTTGCATTCATGATGTGATTCTTGCATGGCATATTGTACACTTATACCTGTACACATACATAGATGATTCCGGCTTGATTAGAGATTTGGGAACCGCAAGATATTCTTTAAAACTGATTCATTTAAAAAGAGCGGTTTCCCTCGACATGCGCACATTACTATTCCATTTTGCATGACTTACTGATATGCTCACCTTTCTTTACATGTAGCATACATTATGTTTGATTATACGCATTGAGATATGTTGTTTCCATGATATTTTTGGATTTGGGGACCGTGGATATTTCGGAAGAAAATAAGTAATGGTTTTAAAAATCCGGTCACCCTTGATATGATATTTCAGTGCGTCCACTATAAGTTTTCTAGGTTCCAGAGAGCTTGTGTGGGTATACCCGATTCGAGGAGCAGTAGGGACCGATTGCGGGTACATGGTAGATCCAGTGGGGTACCCCGGGGCAAGAAGACTCGTATATGCTAGACGGTGAGCCCGGCATGGGGAGTGCTACCTACCGGTGATAGTATTTGGGACCCGTCGGTTATCTGAGGGATACCGACTGGAGTCATGAGACGGATATGAGGGCCGACCAGGGTGTGCGGCACCTGAGATACATGAGGATTTACGTGTCGATGCTAGGCATAGGTGTTCATGATGTTTTCGCGTGTCGATGCAAGGCACTCAGGTTCCATGATTTTATTATATCCTCATATTTCCATGCATATGCTTTGCGATTTTTACAGGCATGATGCTTGTTGTCATTGGGTGACACGTGGATGGGATCCACCGATTTACAGATATTGATTAGCTAGTTGGAGGATATCCACATACTACTAGATTCATGTTATAGTTGGCATTGATTCATATTGATTACCTCGATCATACCTCATTTGTATACATAACAGTGGATGAGGATGTTGTTATATATATCCTTACACTAATATTAGTGGAATGGGACGCTAATATATGTGTATTGATGTCAATTTAAATACTTCATCATTTTACTCTATGCAGACATATTTCATATTTATGACATGTTATTACCTGAGGCATTGGCGTGAGTACTTGGCACTACATACCTGTATAGATGTTACATTGCCACCTCAGCATGCTTCAGACTTATTCTTTTGAAGTTTATATATGTTGATCGTATGACCCAGGATTGCGTCATACATGCGATTTTCTGTTCGTAGATGTTCTTCTATTCACGAGTTGGCAACTCACCCCCGTTGTTCCCCAGTTCTTGCGGGTGTTTGCCGTACAGGGTTCATTATGGCTTGCGGCACTGCTTCTTTCGGATGATTTGCTAGTAGGTGGGTTTATTTGTATCGTACCCATCATTATACATTGTATATTATATTCAGTTGTATCTAGAAGTTCCATCAACCAAACATGTACTTATTTGAGATAGAGACTAGTGTTGATTATTCTTTCAACCTTAGAATCGCACGTTATTATCCTCTGGGTTTCATGTTGTTGTGTTTCCCTTTTGTTGTGATCCTCTCCTTTAGGCGTTGTATATTATATTGCAGACTGGTTGTTTTACTTATGGTTTTTCCTTCACTCCACTACTTTTCTTGGTTTGGATTTCTGGGCTCAGCTTACTTATAGCACGTACGCCTTGAGGCGTTCGTAGCCTAAGTGCCAGTCATGTTCCGTACTTTCGGGTCGTGACAAAGTTGGTATCAGAGCGTTAGGTTTTACCTTTGGAGCTTTGGATGACCCTTGGTTGATGGAATAGGTGACTAAATGTCACGACCCGAAAGTACGGAACATAACCGGCACTTAGACTACGAACGTCTCAAGGCGTACGTATGCTAAGTAAGCCGAAATACAGAAATCCAAACCAAGTGAAGTAGTAGAGAATAGGAAGAACCAACTCAAAAAACCTGTATGCACATAATATACAACGCCTAAAGGCAAGGATCACAACAGAAATGAAACTCAACCAGCAAGAACCCATGGAAATATAACACGCGACTCTAAGGTCGAAAGAATAATATCACTGGTCTCTATCCCAAATAAGTACATGTTTGGTTGATGGAAATTCTAGATACAACTGAAATATAATATACAAGGTATAACGATGGGTAAGATACAATAAACCCACCTACTAGCAAGTCACCCGAAAGGTACAGTGCCCGCAAAGCCGTAATGAATCCGTACGGCAACACCTGCAAGAAACTGGGGCACAACGGGGGTGAGTTGCCAACTCGTGAGTAGAAAAAGATCTACGAATAGAAAATCGTATGTATGACGCAATCCTAGGTCATACGATCAATATATAAATAATCCTCAAATATATAACCAGCAATCTCTAACCATGGCTAGTATAAATATCTAACCCCAGTGTAAACCCATGTGTCTGTGCCAGTGCATCAGGTGGCAATATATCATATGAATGATGTATGAATGAATGAAACAGAATGAATGTACTGAAGAAAACTGCTTTTGTAACTTTGTGATATTGCTGTATTTTTAAAATGAGGTATCACGATGAAATCAGCATAAAACAGTGCCTAGCATCGGCACAAATCATAAATCTCAATATCTCGATATCTCTGTATCACAATCTCTGTAACTCAATATCTCAAATCTCAATGTCTCAATCATAATATCCAGGGCACCGTCAGTCCAGATCGGCCCCTACCATCCATCTCATGACTACGACGGTATCCTCCGGATATCCGACATGTCGGGTAAAATCACCGGTCGGTCGTACTCCCCTGCCAGGCTCAACGCCATCTCCTGCGATCTTCTTGCCCCGGGGTACCGCACCGGGTCCACCATGTACCCGAAACGGTTCATCCGCCTCCTCGAATCGGGTCTCGAAATCCGTCAGCAAAACTCATGGTGGACGACTCATACATCATGGAAAAACCGCATTTTTATTAAAAAGAGAAAGCAGTTTATATGTATGTTTTGCGGTTTTCCTCCAAATCCAGAAAATCTCATGGAAACCCGAATCCAAATCATCAATAGCATGTGAAATCATGAATATAAGCATGAGAATCCATGAATGCAGCATATAATGAATAACAGTATGCACGAAGAGACAAGTAATAACTACAATGTCAAGCTGGTATATATTGCAAGTACACTAATATCATGTCACTGCTAGCTATCAAGCTAAATCAAGCAATAATATTCTCTAAGTGTGCGTGACATGGCAATTACCGATGAAGATGTGTGTGCGCTGGCAAATAAGTGTATGTGGCACATACGCATCATCGGTAATGGTGCTGGTGTCCTAGCAGCAGGATATTAATAATAGAATATGAATCACAACAGTATGCGATGCAGAGCAACAATAATAATATACGGGAGCTGAAATACTGAACACCATGATCACTAAAACTGCATCTAATGTCATAAGAGTCATATAGCTACACCACTATAAGGCTGAGCTAAAGCCAACAGTAGGTAAAGGAAACCGCCTAATCTCTGTGTCGATACATATATATACACATATATAGTCGGTGATCCCACCTCGATCATATCACATTCGATACCATATCTCTATAATCGGTTATTCCCAAGTCAAGTAGGCGGATCAAACATCAAAATATAGCTCGTACGTAAATCCGTCGTACGGCATCCCTAAGTCTGGGTACGGGTCAATATCACAATCATTATATTACTCATCAGGTATTCTCTTTATCAATTATCAAAATCTGGGTACTGACCTATGTCTAGTACAATGCTAACATTAACACTATAATCAAGATCTGACTACTGCTCGACAATCTAGTATAAATCGATATTGTCATCATACATCATCACCAAGAGTATACATCACCCAAGGCGGCCTATCACAAGTATCCTGTCATATCATATCATATCTCAAAACATAATCACATGTCGATCACTTAATATATTTATATCATCATTCCTATGGCGTTATCATCCCCAAAATCCTCTAAATCATCAAACGTATCACAAGTATGAATTTTACCGTATCACTGATATCATAATCTCATATCAACTCTCATCGACTCATTTAAATCCCAAGTATCATCCTCAAATCTGTATGTGAACATATAGTCCCAAACCCATGTGAACACATCTCGATATAGAATCCCATAATCACATATGAAATAAGGATGTATGCGAGTATGTATATGTGTGTATGTATGTGTAGTGCACCCGCTACCCTAAGGTTTCGTAATCTTTCACCAATCCAATATACCAATATCTAATTAAACATCAATAATTAATCCCAACAACAATATAATAAATTGTTGGTGTGTAGACGCATCCGTATACATCACCACGGACTGCGGGGATGCTATACGCCATCCACCCGACTTCTCCCCGTAGATATAAATCTACTCCCCTAGTTATGTGTGTCGGTGCCGATGTCACCGTTTGCATCTCCAACGCCTCGACGTCACGTGAGTACCTACAAGAATATCATAAGCTAAAACTCATGAAAATCACATCGGAACCCAAAATGGTGCATGCTACGCCCATAGGTAAAAACCTGTGGCCTTGTATGCAAACGCAGCCAATATCCACTGTTGTCGACGTCCGAACGCCACCCGACAGAAACGAATCATCGAATACCAAAATCCATACGAAAACACGTCGTAAATCATATGCCAACTCATGAAATTCAACCCAGATTTTACCCTAACAGGAAACAGTCAAAACTACACATACCGGGGGTCAATTTTACATGAAAAAGGGGCTGTGCACGCAAAACGAGGCAGTTTTATACTGCTCTGGCCTCAAATTGCGGCCAGGGGGATTAAATTTGCGGCCAGGATTTTGAATTGGTGGCTAGGGCTTTGGGTAGTGGTTCAAGGGTGCCTGCACAGCTCACTGACATGCCTATTTTTCCCTAGGAGGTCCCGGGTGAAAGCAGGTCTCAGAAAGGTCTCAAAATCGGAAAAAACGCTAAAATACGCCAAGTCGAATAACTCTGGTAAATACTAGGAATCTGGGGTAATATTGATTACAATGGTCTCAAAAACACCTAATAAGGTTATACTAACGATCAAAACCAACACTAGGTCAAGTTTCACTCAAATTTGCCTAAACTAGCACAATGTCACAAATAAAACAGTAACTTCAGCTATTTAACCCGAACTGAGCAAGAACTGAGTTGGGATGCGAGATTATACCTCCAGGGGGCCCTAGAATGTAGGAGAACGGAAGAAGGAAGGAGGAGGAAGGGTTGTTGCTGCTGAAGTGGGGTGCTGTTGCTATTGCTTTGGCTGCAGCTGCTGCTTGAAATCTGTTTTCCTCTTCTCTTTTGCAGCAGCTACTGCTGTTGTTGTTTTTATTGGGGTGCTGGTGTTGCTGAAGTTGTGGTATGGTGTTGTTGGTGTGTTGGTTTGTGGTGAGGTTGAAGTGTGATGGGGGTGTGGTGTGGTTTGAATGGGATGGTTGTTGCTGTGGCTGTTTTCCCAGCAATGCTGATGCTGCATCTGCTGCTTGCAACTTCTCCCTTTTCTCTTCCTCTGTTGTTGTTGCAGCAGTTTGGTAGCTTATGATGTTGGGGTGTTGCAAGGGTTATGATGCTTTTGTGGCTGATGTGAGTGAATAGGGGCTGAAGTGTAGCAGTAGGTGTAGGGGGCTGTTCTGGTGGCTGAAGTCAGCTATTGTGGCTGAAAGTATTGATAAGGGGGCTAATGTACTGCTGCTGATGTGAGGGGTTTGGGGTGTAGGTTTTGGGCTATGGTGCTAGGGTGGTGGTTGCAGCTGGTGTAGCTGTTGTAGGGGCTGGTGTGAGTGTGTAGGTGGCTGATGTTACAGCTTGTAGCAATAGCTAAGGGGCTGATAGATTTGTTTCAGCTGAAATCAGGCTGAAGTGCTGATGGTGGCTGAAGTGATGATGTAGGTATTGGGCTAAGGGGTTTAGGAGCTGGCGTAGGGTAGCTTGTGGGGGTGTTGATGGCTGATGGTATTCTTTTCAGCTGAATTTTAGGGTTGTTTTGTGGCTGATATGGGGGCTGAATTTGTGTATTAGCAGCTGATGTTTTCTTCAGCTGCTGCTGAAGTTGTTGTTTTGGCTGAAGTTGGATATTGGGCTGATGTGTGTGAGAAGGAGTAAAGAGCACAAGGGGTTATAAAATGGGATGGGTCATAGCACACCCTAACCATCTCACTCTCTCCCTACACAAGTCATCCTAAAAACACTAATCAACCCAATTACCCTAATCAAATGGTTCAACCCACCATGGTCACCTAAACATTGTCCAACCCTAGGCTACCATGACCAAGACAAGAAACAAGTGTAACAAGTGTAGAAAATATCATGTGCCCATTTTTGCACAAAAAGCCAAAAATCCACTTCGCGATTTTTAATCGCGATTAACACTAATGTCGCATATAATTCATCATAAAAACTATAAAATGACATATTTTCACAAAATACCCTATTTTAGAATTTCTAAAATTTTCTCCGGAATTTTCACCATTTATCGGTATTTAATTACACCGACTATTAAAATATTCATTAAAAATTAATATTAAATTATGAAATTTCCTAAAAATAATATTTTATTTTTTTGAAATGTTACAGTCTTCCTCCCTTAAAGAAATTCGGTCCCCGAATTTAAATTTAAACCTCCCAATTCTAAAAACATTTCAATAAAATGTCTAAACCAATGGGGCTCCGAAACCATCAATATATAAAAGGCATCATAACGCAATACATGCGCATGAGTAACAAGCAGATAACTCGAAACAAAACTCCGTCAAGCGCCTCGCAATCATCGGAGTCAAGATGAAAACATGAATGCCAAATCCAAAGCAAAACCGATATGCTAGAAATCGGAATTTTACATGTAAATAATGAGACTATAGCTCGCTTTAGGAAATCCCTTTTGAAATCTATCAGTGCATGCAAAATATACCCAGGCACTGTCATCTGATCAGTCCTGCTCAGTATGAAAACAATCACATCAACACAAAAATATACTACTCCATAAGAAATCAGTCCTAAAAAGTGCATAGGAAAGCCCTGTGCGTCCGGTGCGCACGGAAACCAAAATCCATACCTGTGCCAAGCAGGGCACAAAACAACATCCAGGTGCAACGGTTGTGCACGCAACATCTGTCATAGGCGACGTGTGTGCCTGACAGAAAAATCAAGTGCATCTGACATGCACGAAAAATCTCGATTTAGTGCATCTGGTGTGCACCAAATCGCATCTCATAACAGGCGCGCAACATGCGCTAAAAATCCAAATCCGGTGCATCCATCATGAACGAAATCATGAAAACCCATTATTAAGTGCCGAACATGCGCAAAATCCAATCGGGTGCATAAAATGCACAAAACAAATATCGAGCATCACCCTCGAAATTGAAGTCCAGTGCGTCCAAGTGCACAAAATCCATGTCACTGCACTGCAAGCATATGTAAACTATACAGAGTGCAGGAACCAAATCGTGTGCGTGCATACGCACAAAATCAACTCCAATGTCTGAAACCATAAAATCATGGCATGAGAAAACCAAGGCACAAAAACAATATCAAATGCAACAACTGTGCAAAAATCGTAAATCCTCAATCATCAAAATCAAATCATGCGAATAACTGCTCAATACCAAAACAAGTATGGCGGAATAGTACCGCTCAAGCGCATCCTCCAAGAATCTCGGGCCAACTGTCGCGGTCACTCGTAGGACGTCTCGTCGATGATCCTGAACTCTGGCCTGCTGGTGTGCGTAACATTGCCACTCCTGGCTCCAAGTCTTCTCTATGAATTATCAATCTCACGATTCATCGGCTCATCGGCCCTGTCAGGTGTACTAACGGGGTCGATTCCGTTCTGGCACTTCTCTGGTCATTTCTCAGTCAGTCATCGCGGTCACTCGTAAAGAAACATGTCACTGGCGTTGGCCTCTGGCTCTCTGAATGTACGTGACACATCTGATCCTGGGTGCAAGTATCATTGCAGCAGTGTCCTGGAAGGAATCCTACCCAAGGTCTCTTCCAGTCTCATCCCTGCCAACTGTCCGGAAGTCATCGTCCTTTACTATATCTGCTTCTTGTTCCAGAACGGCTGCATACTCATCGCGACTCCTTCTAGAAGGTATATCCAGTTACAATGCCTCGGTATGCGCATCGCATCTCTGGTGTCGGCGGAGTGGAACGTTGTCTCATCAAGGTCTCGTACGAATCTCTTACTCCACTATCCTCTAATGTCGTCCGCTTCGGACTTGTCTCGTCGTGGCTGCATGGACTGAACTCCAACGGCTATCATCGTATCTGGAGTCTCCCAAGAAATGCATCTCACCATCTAGCATCCGAATTAAATCGAGCCATCCGATCGAGTCATCAAAACCTCATAATCCCCCAAGAGCTCAACATCTTGGGTACAGTATAATAGTATCGAGTACATACCTCAGCATCGGTGGTCCAGCCGTAGAAGGGCAAACCCAAGCCTCACTAATGGCGTCGCAGAACTGCCGCAAACCCTAAGGTTTAAAGGCTTTCACACGGTCATTAAGTCGAGTTAGGGTTTCATTCTTCTAGAGGGACCATAGAATTGCCTGCATGTCTTTCCGAATACTTTAGACTTGGAATAATAGGTTTCTGATATTCGATCGTCTCTGTCGACTCTCAACGTCTCCGCGTGAAGTCGTCTCAGCTGGAATCAGTTTATCTGATGACCTCACATCGGGGTAGCAAACAATCCACATGTCCTAGTCATTCATCCTCGGTGACTAGTGATCTTCTATAATCTCTTAGTACGATCTCATACTACAATAGCTCTAACATCTGGGACAATATCTCGTCGTTCGCAGCAAGAACTGGCTCATTCTTCTGCACGCTGAACGGTCCCTCAATCATCATGAGTAAACAATATACCAACAGTCATCAAAATCTAGCTGGCCTCTGTCAGTGGCTCAATCCTCTGGTGCTGATCTGTACGTCTGAGTAATCTCATACAGCGATCCATCCAACGCTCGTGGCGCGAAACACCGTAAAAAGACACATCTCTACAATCGTGTGTCGCCCGAATCACGCCCTGGTCAGTCCTCGTTCGTAACGAGCTCAAGCTGACCGCAACTCTAGCCGTAGCTCTCCCTGCCCGTAATCGTGGCAGCAAAACCAAAACTGGTACCGATGAGGCTAGATCAGGAAGGAATGTGATACTGAACAAAGAAATGTACATCCTAAGGCTCCTTAAGTGGAGTAGCGTATCGTAAATATGCCGCGGACATACCACGGTACGTCACTCTACTTTAGTCACCTATTCCATCAACCAAGGGTCCTCCTATACTTTGAAGGTAAAACCTAACGCTTTGATACCAACTTTGTCACGACCCGAAAGTACGGAACATGACCGGCACTTAGACTACGAACGTCTCAAGGCGTACGTATGCTAAGTAAGCCGAAACCCAGAAATCCAAACCAAGTAAAGTAGTAGAGAATAGGAAGAACCAACTCAAACAACCTGTATGCACATAATATACAACGCCTAAAGGCGAGGATCACAGCAGAAATGAAACTCAACCAGCAAGAACCCATGGAAATATAACACGCGACTCTAAGGTCGAAAGAATAACATCACTGGTCTCTATCCCAAATAAGTACATGTTTGGTTGATGGAAATTCTAGATACAACTGAAATATAATATACAAGGTATAACGATGGGTAAGATACAATAAACCCACCTACTAGCAAGTCACCCGAAAGGTACAGTGCCCGCAAAGCCGTAATGAATCCGTACGGCAACACCTGCAAGAAACTGGGGCACAACGGGGGTGAGTTGCCAACTCGTGAGTAGAAAAAGATCTACGAACAGAAAATCGTATGTATGACGCAATCCTAGGTCATACGATCAATATATAAATAATCCTCAAATATATAACCAGCAATCTCTAACCATGGCTAGTATAAATATCTAACCCCAGTGTAAACCCATGTGTCTGTGCCAGTGCATCAGGTGGCAATATATCATATGAATGATGTATGAATGCATGAAACAGAATGCATGTACTGAATAAAACTGCTTTTGTAACTTTGTGATATTGCTGTATTTTTAAAATGAGGTATCACGATGAAATCAGCATAAAACAGTGCCTAGCATCGGCACAAATCATAAATCTCAATATCTCTATATCTCTGTATCACAATCTCTGTACCTCAATATCTCAAATCTCAATGTCTCAATCATAATATCCAGGGCGCCGTCAGTCCAGATCGTCCCCTACCATCCATCTCATGACTACGACGGTATCCTCCGGATATCCGACGTGTCGGGTAAAATCACCGGTCGGTCGTACTCCCCTGCCAGGCTCAACGCCATCTCCTGCGATCTTCTTGCCCCGGGGTACCGCACCGGGTCCACCATGTACCCGAAACGGTTCATCCGCCTCCTCGAATCGGGTCTCGAAATCCGTCAGCAAAACTCATGGTGGACGACTCATACATCATGGAAAAACCGCATTTTTATTAAAAAGAGAAAGCAGTTTATATGTATGTTTTGCGGTTTTCCTCCAAATCCAGAAAATCTCATGGAAACCCGAATCCAAATCATCAATAGCATGTGAAATCATGAATATAAGCATGAGAATCCATGAATGCAGCATATAATGAATAACAGTATGCACGAAGTGACAAGTAATAACTACAATGTCAAGCTGGTATATATGGCAAGTACACTAATATCATGTCACTGCTAGCTATCAAGCTAAATCAAGCAATAATATTCTCTAAGTGTGCGTGACATGGCAATTACCGATGAAGATATGTGTGTGCTGGCAAATAAGTGTATGTGGCACATACGCATCATCGGTAATGGTGCTGGTGTCCTAGCAGCAGGATATTAATAATAGAATATGAATCACAACAGTATGCGATACAGAGCAACAATAATAATATGCGGGAGCTGAAATACTGAACACCATGATCACTAAAACTGCATCTAATGTCATAAGAGTCATATAGCTACACCACTATAAGGCTGAGCTAAAGCCAACAGTAGGTAAAGGAAACCGCCTAATCTCTGAGTCGATACATATATATACACATATATAGTCGGTGATCCCACCTCGATCATATCACATCCGATACCATATCTCTATAATCGGTTATTCCCAAGTCAAGTAGGCGGATCAAACATCAAAATATAGCTCGTACGTAAATCCGTCGTACGGTATCCCCAAGTCTGGGTACGGGTCAATATCACAATCATTATATTACTCATCAGGTATTCTCTTTATCAATTATCAAAATCTGGGTACTGACCTATGTCTAGTACAATGCTAACATTAACCCTATAATCAAGATCTGACTACTGCTCGACAATCTAGTATAAATCGATATTGTCATCATACATCATCACCAAGAGTATACATCGCCCAAGGTGGCCTATCACAAGTATCCTGTCATATCATATCATATCTCAAAACATAATCACATGTCGATCACTTAATATATTTATATCATCATTCCTATGGCGTTATCATCCCCAAAATCCTCTAAATCATCAAACGTATCACAAGTATGAATTTTACCGTATCACTGATATCATAATCTCAGATCAACTTTCATCGACTCATTTAAATCCCAAGTATCATCCTCAAATCTGTATGTGAACATATAGTCCCAAACCCATGTGAACACATCTCGATATAGAATCCCATAATCACATATGAAATAAGGATGTATGCGAGTATGTATATGTGTGTATGTATGTGTAGTGCACCCGCTACCCTAAGGTTTCGTAATCTTTCACCAATCCAATATACCAATATCCAATTAAACATCAATAATTAATCCCAACAACAATATAATAAATTGTTGGTGTGTATACGCATCCGTATACATCACCACGGACTGCGGGGGTGCTATACGCCTTCCACTCGACTTCTCCCCGTAGATATAAATCTACTCACCTAGTTATGTGTGTCGGTGCCGATGTCGCCGTTTGCATCTCCAACGCCTCGACGTCACGTGAGTACCTACAAGAATATCACAAGCTAAAACTTATAAAAATCACATCGGAACCCAAAATGGTGCATGCTACGCCCATAGGTAAAAACCTATGGCCTTGTATGCAAACGCAGCCAATATCCACTGTCGTCGACGTCCGAACGCCACCCGACAGAAACGAATCATCGAATACCAAAATCCATATGAAAACACGTCGTAAATCATACGCCAACTCATGAAATTCAACCCAGATTTTACCCTAACAGGAAACAGTCAAAACTACACATACCGGGGGTCAATTTTACATGAAAAAGGGGCTGTGCATGCAAAACGAGGCAGTTTTATACTGCTCTGGCCGCAAATTGCGGCCAGGGGGATTAAATTTGCGGCCGGGATTTTGAATTGGTGGTTAGGGCTCTAGGTAGTAGTTCCAGGGTGCCTGCACTGTAAGTGCACGGCGGCGCCCCGGCCGTCAATCCGACGGCCAAATGCGGAAGCGGTGATAAACTTTAATTTTTACTTGAACTGGCAAACCGCCGCGCACTAATACCCGGATCGAACCATTAACTAGTCCTAGCTAACTACAAGAAAGGGAATAGAGATATACCGACGATCCAAGTCCTCCGGTCTTCTCGTCATGGTCCCGATCTCCTGCGGAATGTCCTGCCTCCTCCTCGTCGCCAGAAGTGCACCACATCGCCTACTTTGTTTACGGGCTCCCACCTCAATGCCGAGGCAACTCGGGCACGAAGCCGGCTACTCGACGTGCCCAAGATTTACTGTAGAATGTAGTGTACTCAAGTCTCATATGGGGTTATGGAATTGCCTTTTGTGGAGGGATTGAACTTGGAGCTTTTGAGAATGATCTTGTGGGAATTTTGCAACATGAAATGAGCCAAAAAATCCACACTCAAAATTTGGACAGCCTCTTGCCAAAGTGGCCGACCAAGCTAATTGGAGAGAGGAGAGAATGAGATAGATTGGCATGAGGAAGTGAGTGGCTTCAACAAAAATGCAAGGCATCAAAATCAAATCATGAAAGAATATGATCACACACAAACCCACACACAACCCCAACCATCATCAACCATCATGATGACTCAAAAGTCATGCCATCATGAAGTGATCAAGTCAAAAAGGTCAAGGTATGGTGCTCATCATGAAAACCATCATGATGCAACAAGATGCAAAGAACCCCCCTCCACTAATGCCTATTTGCAACAATGCAAATAAACCCTCCTCCACCAAACTTCGGCCAAAGAACGGAACAATGGAAATCGGCCGAAACGGAAAGCAAACTGGCAACTCCAGAAAACTGGTCCCGTAATAAATTACAGGAAAACCCCGATACTGTGCATACACACCCGCATTTGTATTCCGACCGAAATATAAATGCAATGAGACAAAATCTACACTGTATTATACTAGGATCCGGCTTATACCAAAGCCGGCTAGTATTATCCGTTCGATCCTGATCCGTGCAATACCGCACGTATCTGATCGAACCCTGCCATATAACCATACGGCCTATAGTACAGACTGTCCGATCCTGATCCGTGCAATACCGCATGTATCTGATCGGACCTTGCCATATCTCCATACGGCTTCTACAACCTTTCGCCCGAAAGCTTGAGTAACTGAATGTGGGGGACTCTAAAGACTCGTCAACACCTCGGTTGTGGATTTAACCACTAGCACGTCAGAGGTATAAGCCAATACGTAACGGGCTACCAAGTATTGACTAAAAGGGACGTCTGTGAGTGAACTCAGCCTGACAACCCTACTGAGCCTGTCAGTGACAATATCCGTACAGTCCGGTCCGTTCGTCTATGAGTATCGCATGGCGGGCCTAGGGGGTTGGTAAAAGTCAGACCCCCAAAAGCGGTACAAGTCGTGTCGGAGTGTAGCCCAGAACACCCTGAGATACTACTGGAATACCTACCAGTAAACCTCCTTGCCTTGGCCAAGGACTTTGTGTAATGGCTCTCCTAGACACAGCACGACCTCACCCCCAATACCGGGAGAGACGAACCCCTGAAGATACGCTCACTGCCTCCATGTGGCTCGGGACTGTACCCAACTAAAACCTGTTTGCACGACTCCTTTGAGCCGTGGTAGGGTAGTAATCAAAGTACAGTGGGAACTCACACGAGACAAATGACGATCCCCAGGTCGATGAACTAACCTGCACACATGTCACCAGGGAACTGCCATCTGACGTCTGGTATATGACCAACTAGCATGTTCCCGGCGAGTCCTGTCCGGTGTACTCATAACCCAATGAGCACCTGTATACATCTTAGGTGATCCAACTGACACCAGTGGCTTGTGAGACCGGCCACCGCCCCTCGTCGGGGTCTCGACTGCATACACTAGTCTACTAATGGAGTATCGATGCCCAGTCTCGAAACTCCCACGACTAGGGACCTTTTAAGGATAAGCTTATAGACCCCAGCTCCCACTTATATGATTGCCCTCATACTGCTGGTGGTCAAGCAAGAATCCTAGGGGCTCTATCAACGTGTAATAGCGACGTGTCAGGTCACCTAAAGCAGTACACGATGATAAAGGTAAACCAGATAGCATACTATCATCTTGAGTAAGACTGTCCTACCGGGATAGGTCCTCCCTCAATCATTACAATCACGTACCTGTGACCTAATAATTGACTCTGAGGGCACTATCTCCAACAATCTCCCACTTGCACTCAAGGCTAATTATTGCGATGTCGCATACTCACAGCCCGTGTGATACCGAACATCCAACTCCTCTACTAGTCAGTCTCACAAAGCTCGTTTGCGGAACTATTGCGTTCGAGGAATAGCCTCAGTGAGTGGATCCGCTTAGTTGTTTCTTTCTATGTCTCTCTATATCTCAAGTTCGCGGAGAAAGCCATCTCCCGAAAAGAGCAATACCTGTCTCAGAATATGTCTGGATGTCTGATGGGACCTAGCTCATAAATGAACTCCAAATCCAAACTTCTTAGACTGTATCGTCAACTGAACTTAATCAGTATCCTGCGCGCCAGGCCTCCCTCAGTATTGCCTTGGACCACCTGTCCAAAATACTGCCCCTCATCAGAAGGAAAACTATAACTCTGACAACCTCCATGTCGTCCATGTCACCTTGGAAGCCTGGAATGATAACTGTCTCCTGAATGAGGCTGTCGTTATCATCTCCCTAGAACATCCACTTATGTTCTAAAACTGCTTCCGACTGTTTCTCCAGGATTGGATTAATGTCAACTTATTGCTTCTAGTGCAAGAACAACATCTGGTGTGGTACTTGACATCTCATGATTGACTCAATTGCCTGAGCAAGTGATCTGCCAATCATGCACATCCCTCTCCACTTTAGTCTGTAAGACACCTTTAAAGAGGGTGACTCCATTACCTGCAGGTACACTACCGTGCCAGGAGTCGTCCATTCTAAATACTCTTAGAATGCTGTCTAAGTACCCAGATTGGGAAACCACCCAAATCTAGATCTAAAACCATAGATCTAGTAACCAGTTTGTCTGATATAATGTCCAAGTCCCATATGGAGAAACAACTGTGTGACGACCAAAGTATAACCGATTGTAGTATAGGAGTTTCCTTTCCTACTTTGTGTATGTCATCCAAATACCATGACATCACACCCTACTACCTTCTCAACAGATCCATCCCTTATTCTGATGAAGTCAAACCCATGACTGTCACGTCAGAAATAGATGATCTATCTCCGCTACTGGTGCTTCAGTCTATAAATAGACATAAGCTACCTGTCCACCAATGCTTCCGCTGCTCCCACTGACTATGACAACCCTCTGGCAGAGTCATATACACGTATACTTCTAAAACTAGTTTAGAACGACGCTATACTCATCCTCCCGCCGGGTCTCGCACCGTGGAACAACAGCAATGGTAATTGTGGGTAAACAAGAACTTCCCTGTCACCGTCCTTGAGGCTACCGTAGTACCTCTCGGGTGCCTGAAGTTACCCACCTTATCTGCGGAGTGGCCAATGGAATGTCAAACCGGATTGAATCTTAAGGTTCCTTATCAAATCTTCAGTAATCGTTTGTGGTTCTGGAATCACTTCCAGTTCTACCATACTCCCACTACTGTTTTCTGAAAAAAAATCCATTTTTATTAAAACTGTGGCGAGTCTAGAACAATATTGCTATTGTTCATCCAGATGGTAGAAAGTCAACCCGCGTCATAGCCTGGGTCAACCCACAAACAGCCATTACAGAAACGTGCCTTGAGTTGTCCAATGTCTGGTTTTAATCATAAACCGGACAACTCCCCGTACCTTAACATCGTTAAGATATGAACTGTTCTATATCCAATATAGAACCAGAGGCACTGATTTAATTGAACCAAATTCAAATCATGCAGCTGTCTCCAGTGCATGTCAACTAAAATGGAAGGAGGCCGATCAGCGTTACTCAACTTAGGAATGCTTCCAATTATGAGTAACCTGAAAGAGAAGCAATTTCTCTTAATCACTACTATCAACTGAATACCATATACAAGTATCTACATCTTCGATCACTTTGAAGAATCCCGATACTTGCTACACCTGGTTCTCTACTCTATTCAAATACCTATAACTTCTCAAAATTCGGACCCTGTGTTTCCTACGAAACACCTGTCTAAAAACTAGAGAAGTCATAAGTAAACCGAATATAGTACGAGGACCAACCCCGCTGTCCTGATAGACCCTGGACAACATACAATACTCTGTATAAGTCCCTTGAGTCTGAAAACTCATTCACTGTGTGTCGTAGGTTGAAAACTGTACTTATGGTTAAGAAGAATTACACCGCTGTTTAATGCTCCTTACCTAACCATCCACTGATATAGGTAAATGTCATAGACTTAATTTCAGAAAGGTATATCTCACTCTATGAAAATAGACGTACAGATATATCAATTTGAAATTGGTGCATAACTGCGGATATTCAAAACCAAATATTTGCCGACCGGCAAACAGCCCAGGTGATTTCCTCAAATATCACCGATTACAACGAATCCCGATATAATGAGGATGATCACCCAACTCCCAATAACTTACTCCCACTCATCATCTGTAAAACCATACAGATATGAGAATCGTACCTGGTAAATACATACCCTGGAGTACGTATCTAATCGGGAAATCAGTTTTCCTTTAACAGTACACAGTGAGACTGAAACATTGAAATGTTTCGATGGGGTATCCTGGTATTCCTAGTAATGCCTCTTCCAGATTCACGACTGTAACTGTATAATTCTTTGCCACCTCTCCAAATCCCTTCATATGTCTTTAGTCTTTACCTTCTGCACACCCCTTTAGGCCAAATGGTTTTCTTCTTTCCCTACCGTTCGGCACCAGCCTATGGTTTGGAAGAAGACTATCCAATAAGCATAATGGGTGTACTGTCCCTATCCTAGGAACACTCGCAATGAGAGAGGGTGAAGATAAAAGACAACCGAATAAACCTTATTCCTATTTCTCCTGAACCAGAATCCATCCCCGAACTGGAACAAGTTCCTTTCGAGTTTGTATATAACCATACGATGGAGTATCCAATAAACTGTGGATCTTCGTAGTGATACGGAGTGTCCTGGAGAAATGCAAAGGTGATTTTAGGATTGGCGAAGGAATACTTGGTTTGGTCGTGAATATCTGTTGCAATTTACTTTGCCCTCTTACTAATCCCTTGCTTTGTCTTAACTTAATACCTTCTGCACACCATCGTTATGCTAATTGGTTTTCTTCATTCCCTACCGGTCGGCACCAGCCTAAGGTTTGGAAGAAGACTATCCAATTTGCGTAATAGGTGTACTATCTCCTAAACCAAGGAGTACTCGTAACCTGAGAGAGGGTAAAAGGGAAAGACAACTGAATAGTCCTATCCGTTTTCTCCAGAACCGGAAACCATCCTCGAATAAATTCCTTCGAGTTCGTATCTAACCATACGATGGTTTTGTCCAATGGAAGTGGACGTTCGTAGTAATACGGGGTGTCCTGGAGAAAAGGGTAAAAGTAGGAGTGGCAATGAGGTTTGCAACTCTGACAATCCAAAAAGCCAGTGTTTAAGAAGGTTCGGTCAACTTGGTCACTGAGTCATAGTCTTAGGGTCGGGTCAATGGTCGCTGCCAAAGAGAGAGAGAAAAGAAACACTCAGCGTGCACTCTAACCTAGATCAGAATGGTTACCAATTTGTCTAATCTGGAAACCTCCCACTGTACCTCAAATTCTCCTCCAAACCTGAAAGAAGAATTAGTCGGGGTTACCCGAGGAGTAAACTAACTCATCAGTGGGAATCGGGATCCAACTATCATTGCATGATAACGTGACGGAATCCGCTCACGCTATCACACTCCAGAAGGTATGCGCATATCTGGCAAGTTTCAGTTCTTTTGAAACTCCCGATGTGATTTCTGCCCCATGCTCTTATGACCTTGACTTTGGCCAACATATCATAAGTCACATGTCAAGTTCTACCCGTCATTCTCCAGGTTAATTTGAATCCACCCGTACATACCCTTGACTTTGGCCAACATGGCAGTACGACTGTTCCAAACCAACGCATCTATCTATGCTGCATATGAATACCCAATAGCTACCAATCACTGTGCCTTGACTTTGGCCAACATACACAGCTTGAATACTATTGACCACCCATATGAAACGACGGAGGGCTACGAATGGTTTCTGGCGAAAACCTTTAACGTAAAGAACTTGATATCGTTGAAGGAACTGATAGCTTTTAAAAATATAGTGACGAAAACCTTCGCTAAAGAGGTCACTCCCGGTGAAGGGATCTCGGCTCTTTCCCCGTAGAATGAGGTGCAGGATATTCCAACTGAATACCACGGTGCAAAGCAAAAGCAATCGGCTATAGTGAAGTTAATGCCCTGACGCAAACTTTTGTCCAAGGGGTCACTCCCGGTGAAGGGATCTCGGCCCTTGCCTCGTCGACTGAGGAGCAGGATATTCTAAATGAATACCGCGATGCAAAACAAAAGTGAACGTCCTTGCAATAACAGCTTTTTGAAAAAGTGTTCCAACAACATCAGATTAGGTTTGTTTTTAACATGCATTGATCCGAATCAACGCAGTCCCATCAATTGATCACACTACAAAGAACGAAAATATACTGATGTACGTATATGCCATCCGCATTCGCCACTGGGTCCCGTCATTACCCGTTAGGTTAGCTAACTAACGACAGAGCGGGGACTGGACTAGCGCGGATGCAAAACATATACAACATCTACTAATATATATACCAATATATTATATTCGCTCAAGGCGTGAATAAAATGCAACATCACAGAAAATGAACAGCATCACAGAAACAATACAGATATCTGGGATCCCCGGGTTTCACAGAGCCACTGCTGAAACCCGACGTTCCCCTGGTCGTGTGGATAGCCTGTGCAATGAAATCCTAGACCCCTACGGGTGCGGCAAGTCACCCGCCAAAACTTGAAGCGAGGCAGCCCCCTTCAGCGCCGTGAATGGACCACCCAGCACTTCACGGAATCCGGTAACTTGGGCACCCCTCCTGGGTCATCCTGTACCCCCTGCGAGTGCGGCGAATATCCCGCCAATCCTAGAGTGAAGCCCCCTCCATCTCAATGCCATGAGATGCGGGCTTGTTGCCCTCTAGAATCCGGCTATCCGTGCACCCCTCCGCGGGGCAATCCTAGTACAGAAAGTAAAATATACATACAACGGGTACATCGACCGCAACCAGGTCGTGCCCCAAAATAATAATACAATCAGGCAGTGACGGCAGTCCACATGTCGGACGCTCGCCCCGCAATATCAAATGTACATAATACAACAACACAGTACTAGCATTGCATCCAGGCTATCCCCCACGACCGATCCGCAACATCACAGCAAAAACAGAACATCAACGTGAAAATCACGTTCGCAAATCCGTCTAACCGGGCTATAGCAGTTAGACCGGATTTACCGATCGAGTGACATTCACGGTCGCAGATATAATGTAAATACTGTGAAATAATGTGTTTAAAAATATCCGATCGATCAAATTATAACAAGTGGGCCCCAAAGGAATACTGTAGCACTCACAGAAATAATTGGCCCAATTTTAAAATTCCAAAACCCCTATTTTAAGCCCACAAAGCAACTGAAGAAGTTCGATACAGTAAGGACACCATTGCGCGGCGGAACCACGGCCCAAAGGGGGTAATTTCCGCGGTTCCGCGCTCTGGTCGTCGAATTACTGCGTCGAATTTCTACAGTGGGCTTGTTACCTCCAGTGCATCACTTTTTTACAACCTGAAAAATTTTTCGAGACCAAAAATTTTCAACAGAAACTGATGCGAACTAAAATGCAGTTTTGGAACTCTTTGATCGATCGGAAATGCAAACACATTAAACCGAGCTAGACTAAGTTAATGGCGCGGCTCTGATACCACTGTAAGTGCACGGCGGCGCCCCGGCCGTCAATCCGACGGCCAAATGCGGAAGCGGTGATAAACTTTAATTTTTACTTGAACTGGCAAACCGCCGCGCACTAATACCCGGATCGAACCATTAACTAGTCCTAGCTAACTACAAGAAAGGGAATAGAGATATACCGACGATCCAAGTCCTCCGGTCTTCTCGTCATGGTCCCGATCTCCTGCGGAATGTCCTGCCTCCTCGTCGCCAGAAGTGCACCACATCGCCTACTTTGTTTACGGGCTCCCACCTCAATGCCGAGGCAACTCGGGCACGAAGCCGGCTACTCGACGTGCCCAAGATTTACTGTAGAATGTAGTGTACTCAAGTCTCATATGGGGTTATGGAATTGCCTTTTGTGGAGGGATTGAACTTGGAGCTTTTGAGAATGATCTTGTGGGAATTTTGCAACATGAAATGAGCCAAAAAATCCACACTCAAAATTTGGACAGCCTCTTGCCAAAGTGGCCGGCCAAGCTAATTGGAGAGAGGAGAGAATGAGATAGATTGGCATGAGGAAGTGAGTGGCTTCAACAAAAATGCAAGGCATCAAAATCAAATCATGAAAGAATATGATCACACACAAACCCACACACAACCCCAACCATCATCAACCATCATGATGACTCAAAAGTCATGCCATCATGAAGTGATCAAGTCAAAAAGGTCAAGGTATGGTGCTCATCATGAAAACCATCATGATGCAACAAGATGCAAAGAACCCCCCTCCACTAATGCCTATTTGCAACAATGCAAATAAACCCTCCTCCACCAAACTTCGGCCAAAGAACGGAACAATGGAAATCGGCCGAAACGGAAAGCAAACTGGCAACTCCAGAAAACTGGTCCCGTAATAAATTACAGGAAAACCCCGATACTGTGCATACACACCCGCATTTGTATTCCGACCGAAATACAAATGCAATGAGACAAAACCTACACTGTACTATACGAGGATCCGGCTTATACCAAAGCCGGCTAGTATTATCCGTTCGATCCTGATCCGTGCAATACCGCACGTATCTGATCGAACCCTGCCATATAACCATACGGCCTATAGTACAGACTGTCCGATCCTGATCCGTGCAATACCGCATGTATCTGATCGGACCTTGCCATATCTCCATACGGCCTCTACAACCTTTCGCCCGAAAGCTTGAGTAACTGAATGTGGGGGACTCTAAAGACTCGTCAACACCTCGGTTATGGATTTAACCACTAGCACGTCAGAGGTATAAGCCAATACGTAACGGGCTACCAAGTATTGACTAAAAGGGACGTCTGTGAGTGAACTCAGCCTGACAACCCTACTGAGCCTGTCAGTGACAATATCCGTACAGTCCGGTCCGTTCGTCTATGAGTATCGCATGGCGGGCCTAGGGGGTTGGTAAAAGTCAGACCCCCAAAAGCGGTACAAGTCGTGTCGGAGTGTAGCCCAGAACACCCTGAGATACTACTGGAATACCTACCAGTAAATCTCCTTGCCTTGGCCAAGGACTTTGTGTAATGGCTCTCCTAGACACAGCACGACCTCACCCCCAATACCGGGAGAGACGAACCCCTGAAGATACGCTCACTGCCTCCATGTGGCTCGGGACTGTACCCAACTAAAACCTGTTTGCACGACTCCTTTGAGCCGTGGTAGGGTAGTAATCAAAGTACAGTGGGAACTCACACGAGACAAATGACGATCCCCAGGTCGATGAACTAACCTGCACACATGTCACCAGGAAACTGCCATCTGACGTCTGGTATATGACCAACTAGCATGTTCCCGGCGAGTCCTGTCCGGTGTACTCATAACCCAATGAGCACCTGTATACATCTTAGGTGATCCAACTGACACCAGTGGCTTGTGAGACCGGCCACCGCCCCTCGTCGGGGTCTCGACTGCATACACTAGTCTACTAATGGAGTATCGATGCCCAGTCTCGAAACTCCCACGACTAGGGACCTTTTAAGGATAAGCTTATAGACCCCAGCTCCCACTTATATGATCGCCCTCATACTGCTGGTGGTCAAGCAAGAATCCTAGGGGCTCTATCAACGTGTAATAGCGACGTGTCAGGTCACCTAAAGCAGTACACGATGATAAAGGTAAACCAGATAGCATACTATCATCTCGAGTAAGACTGTCCTACCGGGATAGGTCCTCCCTCAATCATTACAATCACGTACCTGTGACCTAATAATTGACTCTGAGGGCACTATCTCCAACATGCACAGCTCACTGACATGCCTATTTTTCCCTAGGAGGTCCCGGGTGAAAGCAGGTCTCAGAAAGGTCTCAAAATCGACAAAAACGCTAAAATACGCCAAGTCGAATAACTCTGGTAAATACTAGGAATCTGGGGTAATATTGGTTACAATGGTCTCAAAAACACTTAATAAGGTTATACTAACGATCAAAACCAACACTAGGTCAAGTTTCACTCAAATTTGCCTAAACTAGCACAATGTCACAAATAAAACAGTAACTTCAGCTATTTAACCAGAACTGAGCAAGAACTGAGTTGGGATGCGAGATTATACCTCCAGGGCGTCCTAGAATGTAGGAGAACGGAAGAAGGATGGAGGAAGAAGGACTATTGCTACTGAAGTGGGGTGCTGTTGCTATTGCTTTGGCTGCAGCTGCTGCTTGAAATCTGTTTTCCTCTTCTCTTTTGCAGCAGCTACTGCTGTTGTTGTTTTTATTGGGGTGCTGGTGTTGCTGAAGTAGTGGTATGGTGTTGTTGGTGTGTTGGTTTATGGTGAGGTTGAAGTGTGATGGGGGTGTGGTGTGGTTTGAATGGGGTGGTTGTTGCTGTGGCTGTTTTCACAGTAATGCTGATGCTGCATCTGCTGCTTGCAACTTCTCCCTTTTCTCTTCCTCTGTTGCTGTTGCAGCAGTTTGGTAGCTTATGATGTTGGGGTGTTGCAAGGGTTATGATGCTTTTGTGGCTGATGTGAGTGAATAGGGGCTGAAGTGTAGCAGTAGGTGTAGGGGGCTGTTCTGGTGGCTGAAGTCAGCTATTGTGGCTGAAAGTATTGATAAGGGGGCTGATGTACTACTGCTGATGTGAGGGGTTTGGGGTATAGGTTTTGGGCTATGGTGCTAGGGTGGTGGCTGCAGCTGCTGTAGCTGTTGTAGGGGCTGGTGTGAGTGTGTAGGTGGCTGATGTTACAGCTTGTAGCAGTTGCTAAGGGGCTGATAGATTTGTTTCAGCTGAAATCAGGCTGAAGTGCTGATGGTGGCTGAAGTGATGATGTAGGTGTTGGGCTAAGGGGGTTAGGAGCTGGCGTAGGGTAGCTTGTGGGGTGTTGATGGCTGATGGTATTCTTTTCAGCTGAATTTTGGGGCTATTTTGGGGCTATTTTGTGGCTGATATGGGGGCTGAATTTGTGTATTAGCAGTTGATGTTTTCTTCAGCTGCTGCTGAAGTTGTTGTTTTGGCTGAAGTTGGATATTGGGCTGATGTGTGTGAGAAGGAGTAAAGAGCACAACGGGTTATAAAATGGGATGGGTCATAGCACACCCTAACTATCTCACTCTCTCCCTACACAAGTCATCCTAAAAACACTAATCAACCCAATTACCCTAATCAAATGGTTCAACCCACCATGGTCACCTAAACAAGGTCCAACCCTAGGCTACCATGACCAAGACAAGAAACAAGTGTAACAAGTGTAGAAAATATCATGTGCCCATTTTTGCACAAAAAGCCAAAAATCCACTTCGCGATTTTTAATTGCGATTAACACTAAAGTCGCATATAATTCATCATAAAAACTATAAAATGACATATTTTCACAAAATACCCTATTTTAGAATTTCTAAAATTTTCTCCGGAATTTTCACCATTTATCGGTATTTAATTACACCGACTATTAAAATATTCATTAAAAATTAATATTAAATTATGAAATTTCCCAAAAATAATATTTTATTTTTTTGAAATGTTACACTAAAGTAGAGTGACGTACTGTGGGTATGTCTGCAGCATATTTACGACACGCCACTCCACTTAAGAAAACTTAGGATGTACATTTCTTGGTTCAGTATCATATTCATTCCTGATCTAGCCTCATCGGTACCCGTTGTGTTTTACTGCCACGATTACGGGCAGGGAGAGCTATGGCTAGAGTTGCGGTCAGCATGAGCTCGTTACGAACGAGGACTGACCGGGGTATAATTCCGGCGACACACGATGGTAGAGATGTGTCTTTTTGATTGTGTTTTCCTGGTGACACGGGAACGTCTCGAGTTAGTTTTGATGATTGTGACCTCTTATGGAGGAGAGTTCTTGGTTTTACACCGGATGATCGGGCCATTGTTAGAGCTGCCAATTGAGAGAGGACTGTCGATGTACATCATACCTCAGAGATTATGATGCCGCCTACCGTGCAGGCAGATGAACCAGCTATTGCTGAGATTGATAGGATATCGCTTCCGGAGCTTACGAGCTGAGATCGCCGGAGCTTCCAGGAAGATATGAGACAGATGATAGCTAGTCTACCCGATTGAGAGACGAAGGTGGTTCGTCCGATTTCGGCGCCGGAGCAGGCCCAGTTGAGCTGAAGATTTCCAGTGTGGGGAGTCTTACTCAGATCTAGAGCAGTCCGATTTGGAGATGACCGCCAATGTATCGCCTTTCCTGGAGGATTGAGGCGCTGATCAGCGTACAGACGAAGGAGACAGTTGTTGCTGCGAACGACGAGATATTGCCCCAGATGTTAGACCTATTGCAGTATGGGTTGTACTAAGAGATGATAGAAGGCCGCTAGTCACCGAGGATGAATGACTAGGACATGTGGATCGTTCGCTACCCTGATGCGAGGTCATCAGATAGATTGATTCCAGCTAGAGGCGACTTCACGCGGAGACGTTGAGGGTCGACAGTGACGATCGAATGTCAGAAACCTACTATTCCAAGTTTAAAGTATTCGGAAGGACGTGCAGGCGATTCTGTGGACCCTCTAGAAGAATGAAACCCTAACTCGACTTAATGACCGTGTGAAAGCCATTAAACCTTAGGGTTTATGGCAGTTCTGCGGCGCCATTAGTGAGGCTTGGTTTTGCCCTTCTACGGCTGGACTACCGATGCTGTGGTGTGTACTCAATACTGTTAAACTGTACCCAAGATGTTGAGCTCTTGGGGGATTATGAGGTTCTGACGAGTCGATCGGATGGTTCGACATCATTCGGATATCATGAGATGGGACACACTGCTTGGGAGACTCCAGATACGAGCTTAGCCATTGGAGTGCAGTCCAGCAGGCCAGAGTTCGGCATCGTTGACGAGATAGTCGACCAGGTTCGGATATAGGACCTCACCCAGATGTGTAGTGAGTTGATCGAGGACGGACGAGTATTGAGTATTCCTTCGATAGTTGGGACGCGTTCCCGAGACCCTGTTCGGCCAGACGTCTTCTACCGAATGATGAAGCTACAGAGTACGCGATTTCGAGTCCGTGCGAGGGACTTCGGATTGACCGTAACCGAGAACAGTGCAGTGCGTAGATAGCATGGCGTGACGTCATAGTGGACGACGGTATAGACAAGCGGGACAAGAGGTTCGTGCGAGACGCTGCCATCTTCCGTCGAGAATAGAGACCTGATATTCTTACAGAGGCGTTGGGATACAGCCAGTTTCCGAGGAAATATGTGCGGAACACGCGGTTGTCCAGAAAACGAGAAAGGATTATGTAAGAGTACCAGCCTCCGTACAGTTCGGCATAAGCAAGATCGGAAGAAACCCTGAGCAGGATTCCTTCCAGGACACAGCTGCAATGATAGTTGCACCAGGATCAGATGTGTGATGTGCTTTCAGGAAGCCAGAGGCCGACGCCAGTGATATGCTTCTTTACGAGTGGTCGTTGACCGAGAGATGACCAGAGAAGTGCCAGAACGGAATCATTCCCGTTAGCACACCTGACTGGGCCAATGAGCCGACTGATTGTGAGATTGGTAAATCCACAGAGAAGATAAGGACCCAGAGACAGAGGATGTCAGACCGTGAGCAAGAGGCAAGTAGATATCTTGCGCTGCTAGCATTGAATGCACCGACACCTTCTCGACTTTGAAGGAGGGACTACCGACGACGGTATTTATGATTTGTGATTTTGTGATTCGATTATCACGCATCCGTCATCTTGGATTTCGGTATTTTGGACGTTCGGTTTACATGATTTAGTCATGATGACTGAGTTCCATGACATTTGTTTTCATACACCTTGGTTGCACCTATTGAGCATTTACAATTTTGCACAATTGTTGCACTTGATATCGTTTTCGTGCCTTGGTTTCACATGTTTGTGATTTTATGGGTTTTAGACCTTTGAGTTGATTTTGTGCGTATGCACGCACACGATTTGGTTTTGCACTCTGTATAGTTTACATATGCCTGTAGTGCAGTGGCATGTATTTTGTGCACTTGGATGCACTGGACTTCGATTTCGAGGGCGATGATCGATATTTGTTTTGTGCATTTTATGCACCGGTTGGATTTGCGCGTGTTCGGCGCTTGATGTTGGATTACATGATTTTGTGCATGATGGATGCACCGGATTTGGATGTTCGCGCATGTTGGGCGCATGTTATGAGATGCGATTTGGTGCACACCAGATGCACTAAATCGAGATTTTTCGTGCATGTCAGATGCACCTGATTTTGCTATCAGGCACACACGTTGCCTATGACCGATGTGGTGTGCACACCTGTTGCACCTTGATGTCGTTTTGTGCACCTTCTTGGCACATGTATGGATTTTGATTTCCGTACGCACCAGACGCACGTGGTTTTCATGTGCACTTTTCGGGATTAATTTCTTTATGGAGCAGTACATTTTTATGATATTGCGATTTGTTTTCGCACTGAGCAGGACTAGTCAGAGGACAGTGCCTGGATATATTTTGCATGCATAGATAGATTTCAAAGGGATTTCCAAAAGCGAGCTATAGTCTCATTATTTGCATACGTGTCCGATATGACACGAAACGTTTAAAAACTGGGAACCCTTCTAAATTGTTTTCAAACGGCGGATCGTGCATACTAAACAAAAGATATATACGTATATGGCTATTTTCTTATAAAGACGTCCGCCACTGTGCAGTGTTATGCGCATTACACATCAATTTTAAGGAAATTCTGGCATGCATTTCCTTCATATATTTACATATATAGTTCCGATTTATGGCATATCGGTTTTGCTTTGGATTTAGCCTTCGTGTTTTTCGCCTTGACTCCGATGATTGCAGGATGCTTGACGGAGTTTTTATTTTGAGTTATCTACTCATTGCTCGTGCATTTGCATTGCGCTACGATGTGTTTTATGGATTGATGATTTCGGAGCCCCGTGGACTTGGACATTTTATTGAAATGTTTTAGAATTTGGGGGTTTAAATTTAAATTCAGGGACCGAATTTCTTTAAGGGGGGAAGACTGTAACATTTCAAAAAAATATAATATTATTTTTGGGAATTTTTATAATTTAATATTAATTTATTAAATATTGTAATATTTCGGTATAATTAAATATCGATAAATGGGGAAAATTCTGAAGAAAAATTATGGAAATTCTAAAATGTGTTTAATGTAGGGTTTTTGGTAAAAAGTTTACCAAAATTGGTTTCTGATGATTTATCTGGTTTTATGAATATTTTATCGGAATTTTATCTGGGCAGCACACATATGTGCATGGTAGCTAGGGTTGAGCCTAGGGTTGAACCATACTTAGATGTCCATGGTGGCTTAAACCTTATGGTTATGTTAAGTGTGTTGTTAAAGGGTGATTAGAGTTAAGTTGACTTGTGGCTAGAGAGAGAGGTAGGTGGCTCCTAGGTAATGTCACAATCACCATTCACTTCAAAACTTTTGCCTCTCACATCTCTCCCTCTCACTCTCACACACCACACTACACCAGCAGCAGCAGCTGCATCAGCAGCTCAAAACCCCACCTAGTAACAGCCCCCAATATCAATAGCACCTACACACTCACATCAGCTGCACATAGCATCAGCAACTCAGCATCAGATGCATCAGCAGCCACCCCAGCCCCTAGTTTCAGCTGCAGCAGTACCATCAGCCATCATCACCCCACTAGCTACTCTACACCAGCTGCACACAACTTCAACACTTCACCACAAATACATCAAACCCTTCTTTAGCTGCTACTGCAACAGCAACAAAATAAAAATAACAAGTAGCAGCAGCAGCCTGAGCAGCAGCAACAGCAACAAACAGAACAACAACAAACAGCAGCTCAATAGCAGCAACATCCCCCTTTCTTCTTCCTCCTTCTTTTCCTACATCCTAGGACTTCCCTTGAGGTATAATCTCACAACCCAACTAATAGGCTGAAATTTAGTGTTTATATCGTGATTAGTGCTAGTTTAGGCAAATTTGAGTGAGACTTGACCAAGTGTTGGTTTTTAATGTTAGCATAACCTTATTAGGTATGTTTGAGACCAGTTCACCCCCGAAGTTCCCCAGATTCCAGCAAAAATACCAGATTGTTCGATTTAGTGTCGGTTAGGGTTTTGTCGACTTTTTAAGCCTTTCTGGAATCTGCTACAACCCGAGGCCTCCTAGAATAAAATTGACTTGGAAGTGAGATGTGCAGGTAGGTAGAAGCCAACACCCAAAGCCCCAGACCATGGACCCACTTCCTGGCCGCAGATAAATCCTTTCTGGCCCCAATTTAAGGCTAAAGCAGTAGGGAACCCCCTCGTTTTGCGTGCACATATCTTTTACCTGTAAACTTGACCATGGGTATGTCTAGTTTTGTCTGGTTCCAACCAGGGTAGAATCTGGGTTGATTTTCTTGACTTGGCGCATGATTTACGACTTGTTTTCGTATGGATTTTGGTATTCAATGATTCGTTTCTGTCGAGTGGCGTTTGAACGCCAACGGCAGAGGGTTATGGACTGTGTTTGCACGTGAGGCCACAGGTTTTTTACCTAAGGGCGTAGCATGCACCATTTTGGCTTCCGACATGGTTTTTATGTGTTTTAGTGTGTGATATCCTTATAGGTACCCCACGTGGCGTCGAAGCGTTGGAGATGCAAATGGCGACATCGGCACCGGCACACATAAGAAGGTGAGTAGATTTATATCTACGGGGAGAAGTCGGGTGGATGGCGTATAGCACCCCCGCAGTCCGATGTCTAGTATACCATATGTACTATACTTATAAATATGATAGCTTATGTGTGACTTGGTTGTTTAGGATGTGGTAGGTGTACTATGCATCGATTAGGGTTAAAAGTAACTAGTGTAGTTCCTAGTCGCAAACCCTAGAATAGTTTTGCACCCACACGCACACACGTGCTTATTTGCTATGTTCATACTGTGATGATGAGGATATTGGAGGACATTGGATGTGAGTCGATGAGTTTGGGCATAGTGCCATGATATAGGTGATGCGATGTGATTCGTAGTTGGGATACGACATTTGATTTTAGCGGGCCTTTAGGCGTGTCTTTCGCACACGCATTCATACTTATGTAGATGGTATCGATTCGTACTAGACTTAGATCAGTACCCCAGATTATGTGATATGATGATAAGGATACCAGATAATTGATGTGATGATTGACCCGCACCCAGCTATTGGGATGTCGTGCGACGATTTACCGTACGAGCTTTATATTGATGATTGATCTGCACTCATGACTTGAGTGTGTCAGATGATTTACGGTATCGTATGCGATACTATTGATGCGGGATCACCGACTACTATCTTTATATTTATATATTTATCGACTCAAACTTAGGTGGTTTCCTTACCCCTCCCGATTGACTTGATAGTTAGATCTGTAGTTAGTAAAATAGATGTTAGACTAGACCGAGTCATACCTATTTCAAAACTAACGAATCGGGAGTATTTTAAAGACAGGCAAAAAGGGATTCTACGGATAATTTCAAAGGGCGCATCTTTTCTTAAAAACACCGTAGCCCTTATTTTACAAAAACCCCGATTCGTCTTATATCAAAAAGGCAAACTACATGACACTTACATATTGATGTAGACTCTTCACTATTGCGTTGATTATTTGATTCCGCATATTCATATTATTTGCATCGCATTACTTGTGTTTATTGAGATATTACCATCATGCTGTTAGGACACCAGCGCCATTATCGATGATGCGTATGTTCCACGTACACTATTTGCCGGCTCACACACTTCATCATCGATAATTGCCATGCCACTACACTGTAGTACTGTTGCATTCATGATGTGATTCTTGCATGGCATATTGTACACTTATACCTGTACACATACATAGATGATTCCGGCTTGATTAGAGATTTGGGAACTGCAAGATATTCTTTAAAACTGATTCATTTAAAAAGAGCGGTTTCCCTTGACATGCGCACATTACTATTCCATGTTGCATGACTTACTGATATGCTTACCTTTCTTTACATGTAGCATACATTATGTTTGATTATACGCATTGAGATATGTTGTTTCAATGATATTTTTGGATTTGGGGACCGTGGATATTTCAAAAGAAAATATGTAATGGTTTTAAAAATCCGGTCACCCTTGATATGATATTTCAGTGCGTCCACCATGAGTTTTCTCGGTTCCAGAGAGCTTGTGTGGGTTTACCCGATTCGAGGAGCGGTAGGCACCGATTGCGGGTACATGGTGGACCCGGTGAGGTACCCCGGGGCAAGAAAACTCGTATATGCTAGACGGTGAGCCCGGCAGGGGGAGTACTACCTACCGGTGATAGTATTTAGGACCCGTCGGTTATCTCGGGGATACCGACTGGAGTCATGAGATGGATATGAGGGCCGACCAGGGTGTGCGGCACCTGAGATACATGAGGATTTACATGTCGATATTAGGCACAGGTGTTCATGATGTTTTCGAGTGTCGATGCTAGGCACTCAGGTTCCATGATTTGATTATATCCTCATATTTCCATGCATATGCTTTGCGATATTTACATGCATGATGCTTGTTGTCATTGGGTGACACGTGGACGGGATCCACCGATTTACAGATATTGATTACCTAGTTGGAGGATATCCACATACTCCTAGATTCATGTTATAGTTGGCATTGATTCATATTGATTACCTCGATCATACCTCATTTGTATATATAACAGTGGATAAGGACGCTGTTATATATACCCTTATACCAATATTAGTGGAATGGGACGCTAATATATGTGTATTGATGTCAATTTAAATACTTCATCATTTTACTCCATGCAGACATACTTCATATTTATGACATGTTATTACCTGAGGCATTGGCGCGAGTACTTGGCACTACATACCTGTATAGATGTTACATTGCCACCTCAGCATGCTTCAGACTTATTCTTTTGAGGTTTATATATGTTGATCGTATGACTGAGGATTGCTTCATACATGCGATTTTCTGTTCGTAGATGTTCTTCTATTCACGAGTTGGCAACTCACCCCCGTTGTGCCCCAGTTCTTGCAGGTGTTTGCCGTACAGGGTTCATTATGGCTTGCGGCACTGCTTCTTTCGGGTGATTTGCTAGTAGGTGGGTTTATTTGTATCATACCCATCATTATACATTGTATAATATATTCAGTTGTATCTAGAAGTTCCATCAACCAAACATGTACTTATTTGAGATAGAGACCAGTGTTGATTATTCTTCGACCTTAGAGTCGCACGTTATATTTCTCTGGGTTTCATGCTGTTGAGTTTCCCTTCTGTTGTGATCCTCGCCTTTAGGCGTTGTATATTATATTGCAGACTGGTTGTTTTACTTATGGTTTTTCCTTCACTCCACTACTTTTCTTGGTTTGGATTTCTGGGCTCGGCTTACTTAGAGCACGTACGCCTTGAGACGTTCGTAGCCTAAGTGCCGGTCATGTTCCGTACTTTCGGGTCATGACAGGTGCTTGATATGATCATCACCCACTGCCGGCGTATTGACGAGTCTTAGAGTTCCACAATGGAGTTTCCTAGTCCAGGCGAAACGATGTGGTGCGCATATGAGATATGCACGTGGACCCGGTTAAAATGCGCGTATGAGATACTGTAAATTAATCGGGCTGTTTTCTTTTAGTCGGGTCGTATGTGATATGACCGGTTCGCTAAATCAAGTGTTGATTTATCATTGACCATTAGTTTCTCATTTTAAACCCTTTCTTGTCTTTTTGTTGTATGCATGCATGTATGTATTCATTCTCATTCATGCACATATTGATGTGCATGCACACATACATGCATACATATTTCTATCATGGTTGTTGATATAGTGGATGGTGGCAATATAAGACTCACACCATATATATATATAAATATATAGATATTATTTATTTGGAAAAGAAAAATGGAAATGGAAATTGTTATCATGGTTTATTATTTTATTCTTGCACTAACCCTTTGGTTTAACCATAATTCATTTTCTATGGCCATTTTTGTTCCAAAACAAATATCTAGATATTTTATAACTATGGTTAAGAATGAGAAAGAGAAAATATATATATTTTCATTTCTTATTTTTATTGTTAAGCTTATCATTATCTTGAGTTTTGACAAGCCATCATCTTCTTCCTCCTTTCTCTCTTGCTCTCTAGTTTTCTCAAGTGAGCAAACGAGTCATCAAGTTACGGTTTTGAAGTGAGAAAATAAACCACATCACCATTTTACACTAGTCTTGCCCATTAGTCTAGAGTGTTAGCTTCTACTTCTTCTCTTGATCTAGTGGAGCTTCAAGTTTGGACAAAGAGAACTCCGGGTGGATCGTCGTGGACCTAGAGGATCTCAAGCGAACCTTTTTCCAACCCTCAAGTAGCCAAGGAGTCTAGCGTAGGGAGCTACAAAGGTTGTACTCTCAAAACCCTAGCTTTTACTACTTGTGTTTATGTTAAAGTTATGTTACCATAAATTTTCTACCATGATCCTTAAGATAGTTTCTTTAGCACCATATAAATTTTAAATATGGCATGTGTGTTCCTCCAAACCCTTGTAGAGGTGCTGTAAGAAACCCTTCATGGTATCAGAGCCAAGCTAGTGCTTTAGGCGACGTTTAGGCGAACTTAAAACTCCGATCGAACCACGAAATACGGAATTAGACCCTTCTCTGGACATTTTTTAAAACTGTGTTTTTTCCGGAATTAAAAATACTTAAAAAATTCAGCAGGGAAATATAAGCATAACTGTAAAAAACGACACCATGATCCGTACATATCGCCGCGGAACCGCGGCCAAACCTTACTTGGGCCGCGGATCCGCGGCCGTACAAAAGCTTTATGGCATCGATTTTGTACAGTAATGTCAGTAGCTGCTTGTACATATTTTTGGGTATTTTTAATCTGACTCAAGTGTTGAGTGTTCTGGGGATTATTTTGGATTCGTTGATTCGACCGGAAAATTTAATTTCGTACTGTTTTCGGGTAATTTAGAAAGTATTAAAAAGTTCGAACGGATATCATTAACTCACTTTTCTCGGCACGAAAAACTTTCAAGTGTTGAATTTTTCTCGAGTTTGAATCTTTCGGAAATACGTGCAAGTAATGTGGTGGACCGTCTAGAAGAACACAAACCTTAACTCGATTATGTGATCGTCTGAACTGCCTCTAAACCTTAGGGTTTTGGGCAGTACGGCATGCCACATGTGAGGCATTGGCTTGACTCTTCTACGGCGGAACACTGCTACTGTGACACATTCTGGGATTTTTGAACTCCGCTAAAGTGTTGAGCTATTTAGGAAATCTTGGGTATTTGATTATTCGATCGGAAAGTTTAATACTGTCTATTTATCTGGAATGTGATACAATATGTGGAATTCATATAGTTAGGCATGAAATGCGAAGTATGCGATATTTCGGATTTACGATGTCTAAAGTTATTGTGGATTCCAAATGTTGTAGTTTTATATTTTATTTCTCTGTGACCGTAAGTGTAGTATGTCGCATATCGCCGGTTTCGTTGCTATACATCAACGACAATCGGGGTACGCATACTTACTTACGTTGATGATATGTGATATTATGTGTTGCTGAGATATGATGTGTAGGATTGTCGGGATTGAATAGCCGGTTTTTTTTATGTGAGATGAGAGTTTTCTTTTCATTCATGTAAAATCCAAATGTAATGTAATATTCTTTTATTTGGGGCACTTCCGGGTTGAGGTTGATGTCACCAGTGTTGTATATTATTTACTTTTCCGCATTAGGATAGACCCAAGGAAGGGAGCACAAGTGACCGGGTTCTGGGGTCAGTGGGAGGCCATCTCGAGGAGTCGAGACCGGGTCTCCTAAACTCCAGAATTGGTAGGGTCGCTTGCCGCTCTCATAGGGGTCTAGGGGTGTGGGCTTGGCTATTCATCGCGACTGTGGAATCCGTATTTTCTATTATTGGCTAAATACTAAATACGGACGTCCTAATATATCCTATATTATCATATCTGTGTTTCTGTTGCCTGTATATTGTGATGTGATATCTGAGACGAATGATGTATTATATATAAGATATATAGTAGACGTTGCTTATGTTTTACACCCGTGCTAGTCCCGTCCCGGTATGCCGTTAGTTAAGTAACCTAACGGTGCATAACGGAACATTACGGCAAATGCGGATGGCATAAGCGTACGTTGTATTTTCGTTTCTTTTCTGTGATTGGCTTAAGGACTTAAATGATGGGGCTACATTAATATGATTAATGTAAAGAAAATAAACCTAAAAAGATGTTGTAGAATCGGATTTGAAAACCACTTGGCTCTTTATGAAAAAGCAACATTTCAAAACTGCGGAGCTCAAGCCACTCCTTTTGAAAACCATTTGATTCTACGACGATATCAAGTTCAAAGCGCTAAAGATTTTCTTAAAAATCATCCGCAACCCTCCGTCATTTTAGGAAGTAGAGTACTTAGTATTCGTGCTACGTTTGTTGCGTACTGTACGGTAGCTAAGTGGTGTCTTCCTACAATGCATATGATGCAGATTAATTGGGACGGGCATGTGACTTTGTTGACCTTAGCCAAGGGTCATGTGAACGGGTCTAATTAATCAAGAAATGACTGGTTGAACTTGACTAGTGCTTGTGATTTGTTGACCATAGCCAAGTTCATGAGTACTAGGGGTAAAAACCACATCGGGAATTTCAATAGTTGAAATTTGCAATGAGATTGCATACCGTCCATATGATGGTTGGATCCCGATCCCACTGTGGGCAATAGTTGCTCCCAGGAGAGTTTTGCAGTTTACAATTAGCTAACCCATTAGGTGTCTAGAAAGGTGTTAACGGGGCTACGCCTCTGGGAAGACGAGGTTTACTTTAATTAGGTCCGTGCGAAAGCACGGGGAACCTCCCTCAAGTACCGACATTGGCCTGGCTGAATGGTTAGCGAAGTTGTAGACTGTAATTAATCCTAACTAGTTTTCATTTTAAGGTTTGAAAGAAAAACTTGATTAAAGCAGTGGGAGACATCGATTAGATAAGATAATAACCAATCTGATCTTTACAAGAGCTTTCGCTGAGTGTATTCTTTTCTCTCTCTTAATGGCAGATACCAATGACAGGACTCAAGCTTCTACTAGATAAAAATAAACTGAATAGGACCAATTATAAAGACTGGCTGAGGAATCTGAACATTGCCTTGACTTATGATAAAGTATCATATGTCCTCACGGCTCCAGCCCCGCCCGTCCCAGGTCCAAAATCCTCAGTTGCGGATATTGAAATCCGCAAGACATGGGACGCTGACTGTGCCACGGCCAAATACCTCGCGCTTGCATCATTGGATAACACACATCAAAAGCAACACGAGAATATGTACGTTCACGCCATATTCCTCCATACAAAGGAGTTGTATGGAGAGCAATCCCGTGTATTACGATACGAAGCATCAAGGAAACTGTTTCAGATGCGAATGGCCCCTGGCACACCAGTAGGAGACCATGTTCTAAAGATGATAGCTCTCATAGTAGAGCTTGAGGACCTTGGATGGACGATGGACAATGAACAATATACGGATATCATTCTACAGTCCCTCCCCTCCACCTTTGCTCAATTTATAGTTAACTTCAACATGCACAACATGGAAAAGGAACTATCTGAACTCCTTAATATGTTAAGGAGTGCATAGAGCATACTGAAATCAGTGAAAACTCCCGTTTTGAGTGTTGGGCAATCTTCCTCTTCTCGCCCAAAGGCTAAGGCCAAAGGAAAGATGAAGAAGAAGCCCACCAATCCTAGGGGTGGAGTTAAAAAGGTTAAGGGGAAGAACAAGTCCAAAGCTGGAGAATCGAGGAAAGGGGAATGTTATCACTGCCACAAAACAGGACATTGGAAGCGCAACTGCACGGAGTACTTAAATCTCAAGAAGAAGCATGGGGATGCTTCCGCTTCAGGTGTGTTTGTGACAGAAAACTGTTTTTCAATAAACTCTGCTTCCTGGGTATTAGATACTGGTTCAGGTTCTCATATTTGCAATTCTATGCAGGGGCTGAGAAATAGCAAGGTTTTGAAGACTGGTGACCATACTTTCCGCGTTGGAAATGGTTCCAATGTATATACAGTTGCAGTGGGAGAGTATCATTTGGGGTTGCCGTCTAGGTGTATATTGGTTTTGAACCCATGTTATTTTGTACCTAGTATGCTTTGTAATATAATATCCGTTTCTTTGCTAGACAATGAATGGCATAATTTGTATTGCAGAACAATGTTATGAACATTCACCTGAATCAAATGTTCGTTGGGTATGGTACGCTTAATAACGGGATATACGTCCTAAATCAACACACAGTTTTCAGCATACAACACACTAATAAAAGAAAATTTTCAGAAATAAATGAAGCTTTTATTTGGCACTGTAGACTTGGTCATATTAACGAAACAAGACTAAACAAGTTACACAAAGATGGATATTTAAACCTTTTTGAATATAAATCTTATGCGACTTGCCAGTCTTGTATCAAGGGTAAAATGACCAAAACTCCGTTTACCGGACACGGAGAAAGAGCTACTGAGCTCCTAGGCCTCATACATAGTGATGTATGTGGGCCAATGTCTACACAGGCTAGAGGTGGTTTTTCATACTTCATTACTTTCACTGACGATTTCTCAAGATTCGGTCATGTATTTTTATTAAAGCACAAATCCGAAGCTTTCGAGAAATTCATTGAATATAAACTCGAAGTAGAAAAACAAACCGGCTTGAGTATCAAAATGCTTCGATCAGATCGAGGTGGAGAGTATCTCAGTACAGAATTTGCGAACTTCCTAAAAGAGAATGGAATTCCCTCTCAGCTCACTCCTGCTTACACACCACAGCACAACGGTGTGTCAGAACGACGGAATCATACCCTATTAGATATGGTCCGTTTTATGATGAATGATGCTGAGTTACCCGTCTCATTTTGGGGGCATGCATTGGAGACTGCAGCGTTTCTACTGAACAAGGTTCCAAACATAACCGTATCTACTACGCCATATGAGATATGGCATGGGAAGAGACCATCTCTTAAGAGAATTAAGATTTGGGGTTGCCCGGCCTATGTAAAAAAGCAGAATCCGGACAAACTCGAGACACGGTCGGTCATGTGTAACTTTGTGGGATATCCAAGGAATTCTTATGGATATCTTTTCTACCACAAAGAGGAACAAAAAGTGTTTGTTTCTTAGCATGCCACATTCTTGGAAAAAGAGTTTTTCACAAATGAAACTGATGGCAATGTTGTAGATCTAGAAGAGGTTCTAGAGATACAAACTACAAAGGACGATTTGGTTGAACCGGCTGTTGCAACAGAAACAGAGGAACCTCGGCCACTCCGTAGGTCTGGTAGGACTTCTCGCCCACCGGAGAGGTACTACGGTTTCCTCATTGATGGTGACAGAGAAGACTGCATCATGGAGGATGATGATCCTACCAGTTTTCAGCAAGCTATCACGAGTGGAGACTCTGTGAAGTGGCTGGATGCCATGAGATCCGAAATGGAGTCTATGTAGACCAACAAAGTATGGACTTTGGACGTTGTACCCCCTGGGGTAAAACCTGTAGGGTGCAAATGGATCTTTAAAAGAAAGATTGGTGTAGATGGGCAGGTAGAGACCTATAAGGCAAGACTTGTGGCGCAGGGTTTTCGTCAAAGACCAGGTTTGGACTATGACGAGACTTTTTCTCCCGTAGCCATGCTTAAATCCATTCGTATCCTACTTGCTATTGCTGCTCACTACGACTATGAAATTTAGCAGATGGACGTTAAAATGGTATTTCTAAATGGAGATTTAGAAGAATGCGTTTATATGGATCAGCCAGAGGGCTTCATTGACAGTGGGAGCAGCGGGAAAGCATGTAGATTAGTTAAATCCATTTATGGGTTAAAACAGGCATCACGGAGTTGGAACATCTGTTTCGATGATGTTATCAAAGAGTTTGATTTCATCAAAAATCCAGATGAACCCTGTGTTTATAAGAAGGCTGTAGGGAGAGCTGTCACATTTTTCGTATTGTACATGGATGACATTCTTCTGATAGGAAATGATATTCCTTTGCTACAGTCGGTCAAATCTTTCTTATCACTAAGGTTCTCCATGAAGGACCTGGGTGATGCCACATACATTCTGGGCATTAGGATTTATAGGGATAGATCCAAGAGGTTATTGGGATTCTCCCAATTCAGGTACATCAACACCATCCTAAAAAGGTTTAGTATGGAAGACTCCAAGCGGGGTGCCTTGCCCGCTTGCCATGGGGTCACTCTCTCTAAGGACTCTTACCCAAAGACCGATGAATAGAGAGCTCACATGAGCATTATACCCTATGCTTCGGCAGTAGGATCTATAATGTATGCGATGTTATGTACACGCCCAGATGTAGCTTATGCACTTAGTGTTGTAAGCAGGTATCAATCCAACTCAAGGGAGAATCACTGGATAGCTGTGAAGAACATTCTTAAGTACTTGCGAAGGACTAAAGAATTGTTCTTGGTTTATGGTAATGGAGATCTCCAAATGGAGGCCTTTACCGATTCGACCTTCCAGAGCGATAAGGACGACAACAAATCTATCTCCGGGTTTGTATTTACCCTCAATGGAGGGGCGGTAAGTTGGAAGAGTTCCAAACATGATACCGTTGCAGACTCTATGATGGAGGCTAAGTACATTGCTGCAAATGAAGCTGCCAAGGAAGTCATCTGGATGAAGAAGTTCGTCTCGGAGCTAGGAGTTGTTCCAACCATTATTGATCCAATACCTTTGTATTGTGATAATAATGGGGCTATGGCGTTAGCCAAGGAGCCCAGGTCCCATCAGCGATCCAGACACATCCTGAGGTGCTTTCATTTGATCCGGGAGATTGTAGATCGCCGCGAGATCGAGATTAGGAGAGTAGACACAAAGAATAACGTCGCGGATCCACTCACCAAGGCCCTCCCTCAGCCGCAGCATGAGCGACTTTTTGAGATGTTGGGTATGAGATACGCCAATAACTGGCCTTAGTGCAAGTGGGAGATTGTTGGATATATGTATGCCCTAGAGGCCATTATATGATAGTGGATGTATTTATACATGTATATATATATATATATATATATATATATATATATATTCAGTGTACATTCTTGCTCGACATGATACTATGCTATCTGGTTCTTCTTTATCTGACATGTTGACTTGATCATGTTTTTATTCATTCATACATATTGATAAAGCCCTGAGGATATAGGCTTAACTACTGTGATTATGATGGAGATCATACTAGTGGGACATCTGTTGTTTATAAGCATATCCTGAAATGTCCCTAGTCGTAGGTGTATCGAGACGGGGCATCGATATACCAGAGTAGACTAGCGTATATGATACTAGACCCATATGATGGGCGATGGATGTTCCTACATTCATCGATGTTTGACATCAAGATCGTATACGGGTGCTCAGTGGTGACTGGGTACACTGGACGGACTCACCGAGAACCCCTATATGGAATTATATCTATCGTCGGATAGCGGTTCTCAGGTGACACTAGTATAGGTTAGTCTGTAGACCCGAGATCGTCATAGAGTCTTGTGTGTTCTCCTACTGTACTTTGATTACCACCCTACCACGGCTCTACTGAGTTGTGAAAACAGGTGGTCGTTGGGTACAGTCCCAAGACACACGAAGGCGATGAGCGATAGGAGGGGTTTCGTCTCTCCCGGTATTGGGTGTTGATGCTGTGCTGTGCTCTATTGGCTATATCAGTAAGTCCCTGGCCAGGGCTGTTGAGATTTACTGATAAGTGTTATCAGTAGTTTCTCGATCTGTTATAGACCACTCATCGGCACGATTTATTGAGTTATTGGGTTCGACGTTACCATCCCTAGACTCGATATGCAGCATATGTGACGAAGAGACTGGACTGTACGGTAGTGTTGCGGTTGGCTCGACGGGAGTTGTGACACGTTCGCTTGTTTTCTTCTGACCGCTCAATACCCGGGTGGCCGTTACGTTTAGATGACCACTTGCGGCTTGGGGGTGCTTGATATGATCATCACCCACTGCCGGCGTATTGACGAGTCTTAGAGTCCCACAATGGAGTTGCCTAGTCCAGGCGAAACGATGTGGTACGCATATGAGATATGCTTATGGACCCGGTTAAAATGCGCGTAAGAGATACCGTATAATAATCGGGCGGTTTGCTTTTGGTCGGGTCGTATGTGATATGACCGGTTTGCTAAATCAAGTGTTGATTTATCATTGACCATTAGTTTCTCACTTTAAACCCTTTCTTGTCTTTTTGTTGTATGCATGCATGTATGCATTCATTCTCATTCATGCACATATTCATGTGCATGCACACATACATGCATACATATTTCTATCATGGTTGTTGATATAGTGGATGGTGGCAATATAAGACTCACACCATATATATATATAAATATATAGATATTATTTATTTGGAAAAGAAAAATGGATATGGAAATTGTTATCATGGTTTATTATTTTATTATTGCACTAACCCTTTGGTTTAACCATGATTCATTTTCTATGGCCATTTTTGTTCCAAAACAAATATCTAGATATTTTATAACTATGGTTAAGAATGAGATAGAGAAAATATATATATTTTCATTAATCATTTTTATTGTTAAGCTTATCATTATCTTGAGTTTTTACAAGCCATCATCTTCTTCCTCCTTTCTCTCTTGCACTCTAGTTTTTTTAAGTGAGCAAAAGAGTCATCAAGTTAGGGTTTTGAAGTGAGAAAATAAATCACATCACCATTCTACACTAGTTTTGCCCATTAGTCTAGAGTGTTAGCTTCTACTTCTTTTCTTGATCTAGTGGAGCTTCAAGCTTGGACAAAGAGGACTCCGGGTGGATCGTCGTGGACCTAGAGGATCTCAAGCGAACCTTTTTCCAACTCTCAAATAGCCAAGGAGTCTAGAGTAGGGAGCTACAAAGGTTGTACTCTCAAAACCCTAGCTTTTACTACTTGTGTTTATGTTAAAGTTATGTTACCCTAAATTTTCTAGCATGATCCTTAAGATAGTTTCTTTAGCACCATATAAATTTTAAATATGGCATGTGTGTTGCCTCCAAACCCTTGTAGTGGTGCTATAAGAAACCCTTCAACCCGGTCAACGGTGCAGCGATACGGGAGAAGTCCTGAACGAATCGTCGGTAGTAGCCAGCCAGGCCTAAGAAGCTGCGGATCTCCGTAGCTAATGTCGGTCTGGGCCAATGTTGAACGGCCTCGATCTTCTTCGGGTCCACACATATGCCATCTCTCGTAATCACGTGGCCCAAGAAATCAACGCTGTCAAGCCAAAATGCGCACTTGGAAAATTTCGCGAACAACTGGTGCTCCCTCAAAGTCTGCAACGTGATCCTCAGGTGCTGCTCGTGCTCCTCTCGGCTCCGGGAATACACCAAAATGTCGTTAATAAACACGATGATGAACAGATCTTGATACGGCCTGAAAATACTGTTCATCAAACCTATAAACGCGGCTGGTGCATTGGTGAGTCCAAACGACATCACCAAAAACTCATAGTGGCCGTAACGTATGCGAAAAGCCGTCCTCGGAATATCCTCCTACCGCACCCGCAACTGATGGTAACCCGATCGCAAGTCAATCCTCGAAAAGTATCCCGCACCCTGAAGCTAGTCAAACAAATCATCGATACGTGGTAAGGGATATCTGTTCCGTACGGTAACTCTATTCAGCTGGCGGTAATCAATGCACAAGCGTAAACTGCCGTCCTTCTTCTTGATGAACAGGACAGGAGCACCCCACGGAGACACACTTGGTCGAATAAGCCCTTTATCTAACAAATCCTGCAACTGATCCTTCAGCTCTCTAAGCTCCGCCGGGGCCATCCGATAAGGAGGTATAGAAATAGGCCCCGAGCCGGGAATCAAGCCAATGCAGAACTCAACATTGTGCTCAGGCGGTAACCCAGGAAGCTCGTCAGGGAAAACATCAGGGAACGCATAAACAATCGGGACCCGGTCCAAAGGAACCTCGGTAGCTCGAGTATCACAAATATACGCTAAGAATCCCTGACATCCCTTCTGTAAGAGCTAACCAGCGCGAAGAGACGAAATCAAGTAGGGAAGGATAACGCTGCGGTCTCCCTGAATAACAAGGACTAGCTCTCCCGGAAAGCTAAATCTGACTGCCTTCTCACGGCAGTCCACAGATGCATAACAAGTGGCCAGCCAGTCCATGCCCAGAAGCACATCAAAGTCTAACATATCGAGGAGAATCAAGTCAACCGACGAATCCCTCTCCTCGATACGAACGGAACACAACCGAAACACAAAACGAGCGACAAATGACTCGCCTACCGGAGTAATAACAACAAGCGACTGATCTAACGACGATGACCCACGGCCCAACATCGGTGCAAAGTGTGTAGATACGTACGAATGTGTGGAACCTGGGTCGAATAATACTCGCGCGTCGAAAGAACATACTGGCAAGGTACCTGTCACAACGGCATTGGATGCATGTGCATCCTGCGGGGTCAAAGCGAACACTCGGTCCTGTCCTCCACCAATAGCTGGCTGTGCTCGGCCTCGGCCTCCTCGTCCTCTCTGAATAGGACCGCAGCGTCCACGGCCTCTGGGGGCGTCTAATGGACATGGAGCAACACCGGGGGAAGCAAGTAGAGCTCTCTGAGGAGGTGGTGAAGGTGGTAAAGTCACGTGTGGAACTGTCGCCGCCCCCTATCGTCTCACCGGACAGTCTCGGATACGATGGTGCGGACTCCCGCACCCAAAACATCCTGGGGACGCCTGCTGTCCCTGCGGATAAGAACCAAATAGCTGACCCTGTCCAACTCCTCTGTCGGCACCATCTCTCAGAAAGAATCTGGCACGATGCCTCTGAGCTGGCATATCGGTACGAATCCTCTTTAGCCCAGAAACGGCCGAAGTCCCTGAAATGTGCGCCTCCATCCGTAAAGCCATGTCCATAGTAGCTGCATAAGTATCGAAGTGCTGGGCGCCGATGGCAAGAAATAACTGTGTGTCGAGTCCCTGCATAAACCTCTTTATCCTTTTCTCTTCGGTGTCTACCAAGTACAGAGCATATCTGGACAACTGCATAAACTGGATATTATACTCTAATACTGTCATCCCTGGAGTCTTATGTAAGGCCTCAAAACTAAGAGCTCGAGCATCACGAACGCTTTCAAGAAGGAAACGGGCTAGAAATACTGCAGTGAACTCGTCCCAAGTCATAGGAGGCAGACCCGCAGCTCGACCTCTCTCGACGGACTCACACCACGTCTGCGTAAGGCCCTCTAGGCGGAAACTCGTAAGCTCTACCCATCGATCGTCAGAACATCTGAGCGAACGGCAAATCCTGGCTAATCTGTCAAGGAATGTCTGCGGATCCTCCGCTGCATCTGTGACGGTGAAGACTGGAGGTCTCAGCCTCATGAACTCCTGTAGTGATACCGGAATAGCCACTGTAGTAGTAGGAGCAACTGTCTGGACGGAAGGTACTATCATAGTCTGTGATGTAGTAGGTACGTCCTCCGATCTCGGTGCACGACTAGCCTCTACTAAGGATCCCACCATCTGTCGTAACTCCTGCATACCTCCCATCATTTGTCGTAACTCCTCCATACCAGACTCTAGCCTATCCATGCGGTCTGGGGAATGCAGATCAGTCTGTCCCTGAGGCGTAGGTACGCCACCCTGCTCGGTCCTCGTCTCGGAAGAGCCTGCTCGGATCTTATCTTGGGCGGCATCCCTCTGCGCTCTCGTAGCCTTCGGCGGCATAGTGGCTGGTACAGGAAACATGATGATAAGAACAGAGCAATATAATCATAGGATACACGGAATTGAAGAAGGAATATTTCAAGCAAGTATATCCTAAAGTCACATAGGCAGAGTACCGTATCGCAAGTATGCCGCGGACATACACACACTACGTTACCCTGCTTAAGTCACTTACTCCATCTACCAAGGGTCATCCTACACTCAGAAAGGTAAAACCTATCGCTCTGATACCAACTTTGTCACGACCCGAAAGGTACGGAACGTGACTGGCACTTAAATTACGAACGTCTCAAGGCGGACGTAATCTAAGTAAGCCAAAGCCCATAATCAAAACTAAATAAGCAGTAGAGTGAAGGAAAAACCAATCAATTGAAAGCGAATTTATCAAATAAGTCATATCAAGCCTTTTTAAAAGAAATTTCAATTTTTCCGAAAATTTCGGCAGAGTCTCCTTTGTAAATACTGGCCCCCAAAACGGGCACAACAAGAATATATATGAATAACATGAATACGGCATCCCCAAGCGGGAGCTAGCTCTTCGCCCCAAGGCGGACACAAATCCCACGCAATGTAAATTAGCAACATAAGCATAAAAAGGCATAAGTAAAAAGCAACATGTCGGCTCAAGTGAGCACGACCCAAAGAAAAAATATACATGCCCATAAATCTCATTGTCTCGCCTCTAAGTCAATATACAATAGTACTGGTAGATGATACAGTAGATGGAGTACACTAGATATAATGAATGTACAAGGTGGAAGACAAAATAAACATATAACCCACCTACGAGCAAAAATCCTCAATCCACGCAAAAGGAGGAAGTGCGTCCGCCGCAACCGTACTGACGGATCGGACCTGCAAAAATTCTGTGGCACAACGGGGGTGAGTTGCCAACTCGTGAGTAATATGTATCATCTATAAAGACTATCGTAAGCATGTACGCAAAGTGTCATAATTCTACGACATTGCTATAGTATGAAGTACTGGCATGTATGCGACATGAGTGCAATGTAACACAAGATCTGAATATGCTGATATGAGGAAATCATTATTTCCATCTTAGGAAAATTTCTGTGAAATATCTGAGGAAACATCATATAAAATCAACAGAAATCCGTGCCCAGCATCGGCACCTCAAATAAATATCTCAGTGTCCCAAAGTATCTGTATCCAATATCCCGGCCCCAACCGTCTAGCTGGTCCATCTCAAAATATCAATATCTCAACATCTCACGGCCACGGTCGGTATCCTCTGGATATCCGCCGCGTCAACAATCACCGGTAGGTAGTCTGCCCCTACCAGGCTCATCGTCTACTACTCGAACTTCTTGCCTCGGGGTACCTTACCGGGCCCACCATGTACCCGAGACGGTTCATCCAACTCCTCGAAACGGGTCTTGAAAACCAACAGAAACTCATGGTGGACGACACATGTATCATGTCACGAGAAAAACCACAATTTTCAATGTTTAAAAATAATATCAGTTTTATAAAATCCTTGCGGCTTTTCCCCAAAATCTCATAAATCTCAAACACTGAAATCCTCCAGAAAAAAGTACCATGAGTATACATGTCAATGATGATGAATGCATATGGTATCAACAGTGCGACTGCAATATATAACATGAAGACTGTGGATGACCGTATGATGTAATGAGGTACATGTATATGACTAGCAATTCTACATGTTTATCTTGCGGAATTTACTATATTAGTACTAGTTTATATGTCTTATATGGTGAAATTATTCTAAATTTCGGTTTAAACAAGTTATCTAGTGTTTGTGGCATAGCAATTACCAAGGCGTGTATGTTCGCATGAATAGTGCTCGTGCAGCATAAAACCCCAGTAATGGTGTAAGTGTCCTATGAAATGAAGTTGCACAATTAAATTTAATGAATTAAGAAAGCCAATTATTTACTGTAGCGCATATCTCATTTAATAGTTTCAATGGTTTCTATATGATGAATTTAACACAAATATGGGTATACAGGTCATGCAGTGACGTAAAATAGGAAACTAAGAACTACATGCAACAAGCTGGTATTACTGGAAATTCTAAATTTTTGGGCGCCTCACGCCATCCAAATGATTCTCTCTGTAGATGTATACATCTACTCACCGGAAATCCCCAGCTAACTATGTCCAATCACCGCTTTCCCTTTTCGTGCCGCGTCCGAAGTCTCCGCGACCGATCCTGGAATTTGCACCAATACAAAACATAAGGTTACATATCATGAAACGAAGCAAATCCCAAACGAAAATATCAACGTTCACAAGCTAGACACAACGTGCACAAGGTGCGCGGAACACACACAAAAATAAAAAAAAAAACTAACTAGAATCGTCGTTTTGGGGCGCCCGGCAAAACTAAAACCCGATCAAGAAAAATTCCGTACTCACACATCCTAAATGTCATAGGATATGCTAATAATATCATCAAGATATCACAAATAAATCACCATAATTTTATAGAATAAAAACCTAGTAAGCACAAGACTTGCTAAATTGGTGCAAACATCGAAAATTAGCGATAAGGTTATCACAATCCAACACAAACATCCAACCACACAACTAGTTAGCCACAATCACATAATTTCAACTCATTTACCATGCTTCAAAACCCATTTTCCATACACAACCCTTTCTTGAATTTCCAAAAACAACAATTTACAACCAATTTCACACTTTTAAAATCAACTAAATTAGCATAGTTTGAAGACCATATAAACAAAGTAACCTCTTAGATTAGGTTAGCAAACAACTAGATAGCAAAATAAAATTTAATTAACCTAATAATGGTGTATTGAAACCCTAATTCAACTCAAACCATTAACTTTAAAAACCTAGAATGAAAATAGCACTAAAATTAACACTAAAACAACTTAATTAAAGGAATTTAACCATAAGAATTTAAATGGGTCAAGATTATACCTCAATCTAGAGATCTAGCAAGAAAATTTGCCTCCAAAAATGGCCTCCTAGCACCATGATTCAAGTTAGAAAAGCCAAGGAGAATGGGATGAAGAATGGGAATTAAATTGTGAGATTTAATTTGGATTTTGGAGCAACCTTTGATGAAAATTGAAGGAAATGAAAAGAGGAAAATGGAGGGGGAGGGCTGCTGAAATTTTCGGCCAGAAGAGCGATGGGGATGGTGTGGGTGTTGTGGAAAAATGCCCATGTCAATCCCTCTCAAATCAAGGTACAATATGCCTCCACAACAATATATCTTAACCTACGCCTTTTTTCCATTCCACACATACAAATGAGATGAAGGAATTTTTTTTTAGGGGGAAACATGGGCTGCTGATGGTGGGCTCGGCCATGGAGGGGTGAGGGTGTTTGTGAGTGATTACAAAAAGAATTCCATGCAAAAAGACCCCCCACAAGCTCAAAATTGCAAGTTTTAGCTTATTTTCTTTAAATTTTAGTTTTCCTTTTATTATAACGAAATAGAACTTGAAATAAAATACTAAAAATTTATATTACTAACTAGATTTTAGTTGTCATGGTTCTATAGATTTAAATTAGCCCATTCAAATTTGCATTTATCGCTAATTTATTGTATTTTTTAACAGCTTAAAATAATATTAAAAATAGTAAAATAGGGAAAAAAATTTAAATGGCCAGAAATTTATAAGTAACTCATTAGATACTAAAAACTAGCAATTACCTATCCAAATTAGGTATAAATAGACCTATAATGCAAAATAACAATAATGACGATTTACGGAAAATACCAAATATTTACCGATTTTCGGGAAAACACCAAAACGACTTTTCAAGGCATTACAGTTGTTCACCGTGGTAGAATAGATATCCGTTTGAATGTTTAGGATATCCAACAAACTTACAAAGAACTGATCGTGCCTCGAGTTTGTCCGGATTTTGCTTTTTAACATAGGGCGAACAACCCCATATCTTAACTCGTTTAAGACATGGTCTCTTCCCACTCCATATCTCATATGGTGTGGTAGGTACAGATTTAGATGGAACTTGATTCAATAGGTATGCTGCTGCTTCAAGCGCATAACCCCAAAAGAAAATAGGCAACTCAGCGGTGCTCATCATAGAGCCCACCATATCTAATAGGGTGCGATTCCTCCATTCCGATACACCGTTGTGTTGTGGTGTATACGGAGGAGTAAGCTGAGAGAGAATCCCATTCTCTTTTAGAAAGTCCAGGAACTCCATGCTCAAGTATTCACCTCCTCGATCAGATCGTAGGATTTTAATACTTGTACCCGTTTGGTTCTCGACTTCGGATTTATATTTCTTGAATTTCTCAAAATCTTTAGACTTGTGTTTCAACAGGACCACATGTCGGAATCTTGAGAGATCGTCAGTGAATGTAATGAAGTATGAAGAACCATTCCTGGCATGTGTAGACATAGGACCACATACATCATTATGTATCAGTCCCAAGAGCTCACTAGCTCTTTCTCCGTGTCCTGTAAACGGAGTTTTGGTCATCTTGCCTTTGAGACATGACTGGCAAGTGTCATAAGATGAAAATTCGAACGGATTCAAATATCCATCCTTATGAAACTTAGTTAGCCGTGTCGCATTGATATGACCTAGTCTACAATGCCATAAGAAGGATTCGTTCATTTCTGAACTCTTCCTCTTGTGTGTGTTTTGTACATTAAGAACTGTAGTTTGATCTAGAACGTATATGCCATTATTTAACAAGCCTGATCCAATCAACTTTTGATTCAGGAAGACGTTCATAAGATTATCCTATACTACAAAATTATATCGTTTTTTACTCAGTAAAGAAACCGATATAAGATTGCATATTAGGGTCGGAATGTAATAGCATTCATTCAGAATCAATGTATTACCTTTTGGTAATACAAGGTGATATTCGCCAACTGCTTTGGCTGCAACATTTGCCCCATTCCCGACTCTTACGGAATGATCTCCCATTCCCAGTTCTCTACCTTTTCTTAGCCCATGTAACATATTACATATATGGCATCCTGATCCGGTATCTAATACCCAGGATGTAGAGTGAACTGAGAAACAGTTCTCAATAACTAACACACCCGAAGAAGACGCATCAACATGCTCATTATTCGTTTGGGCGCCATGGGAATCCGGATACGTCCTTATTCCCTGCTCGGATTTATAACAATTATAAGTAGGAGCAGGTCCAACGTTCTCCTGCTCAGTATAACAAGCGGGTTTGGTCAATACATCCATATCATTATCTTGATTAAGACGTGACATGGTCGATACCTGGAGAGAGAGAAGAAAAAACATTAGCGTATGCTCTTGCAAGATCAGATTGGTTATTATTTTATCTAATCAGGATGGCTCCCACTGTTTTTATCAAATCTTCCTTCAAACCCTAAAAGGAAAGACTAGCCGGGATTAATTACACCCTACAATTTCGCCAATCTTTCAGCCAGGCCAGTGTTGGTACTTTGAGGGAGGTTGCCCGCGCTTTCGCACGGACCTAATTAAAATAAATCTCGTTTTCCCAGGAGCATAACCCCGTAAAGACCTTTCTAGACACCTACTTGATCGGCTAATTGTCTTGTGTAAAAGTCTCCCAGGAGTAACTCTTACTCGCAGTGGGTATCGAGATCCAACAATCTCATAGAAGGTATGCAATCTCATTGCAAATTTCAACACTTGAAATTCCTAATAATGTTTTGCCCCTAGCATGCTATGACCTTGACAGAGGTCATCAAATCATAGTGCACTAGTCAAGTTCAACCCGTCATTTCTGATTGAATCAAACCCACCCGCACGACCCTTGACAAAGGTCAACAAGATCGTACGACTACCTGATTGTTGTGGATTTTCACGTGCGTTTTGAAATCAAAGATTATGAATTACCGCAATCAATAACGGTGTTGCTTGATAGCTTGCCGGTTGAGTACGGGTCGGTCCACAGGGAAATCGTGTTATCTCTTAGAGTTCTAACGAGTTAAGTCCAAAAGAAATGGTGGTTTTGATTTTTATAAAAAACTAAGATTGAATTCAATTCGATTTAAAACCTTGCTAGGGTTAGGATTAGGTTAGTTTGGAAAGAGAATTCTACTCACTGCTTCCTTTGCCCTAATTAAGAACATAGGTGTTAGGGTAATAGTCAACAAAGGGGATTAGCACGACTAGGATGAAACGTAGTTTCTTCTTTTGGTCCTTGTCCTTCCTTTCTTAACTCTTAGCCCTAACCTCTATATAAATCAACCACAACCGGTCTAACTAGGGAATCACCGCTATCTCGTAGGATAGGGTGCCGTAGTGAGCGGTGTGTGTTTGATTCACATAGAGTCCTAATTTAAAAATATTATACAGGCAAGAAAGGAGTGAGAGATGTTCATCTCTCAAACCTACCCGATCCTAACGCTAACAAGTGAGGAACTACTTACTCATTAGTAAAGTTATGACAAAATTAATTTTTATAATTTTCTTTTTAATTAACTAATTAACTTGCAGATAATAAAAGAAAGATACTAAAATTGCAGAAATTAAATTCGAATGAAAAATGCAAGATAAAAAACTTACTTTTATTGACACCTCTTGACGATTACAATGGAATGAAAATTTAATCTAAAAATTAAAAGAGGCATGCCTAATTAGGCTTTAGGGTTTCCTATTTATAGATAGGAGAAACCCTAGGGTTTACATCTGATCCAAATCTAAAATTACAAGACTACCCTAAGAAAGCCGGGTCAAAGCACCGACAACACCGATAAGTTGCACCGATACGTGCACAGCACGGTCGCGGAACCGTGGCGGAATGCCATGTTTGGCCGCGGATCCGCGGCCGTCTTGAGGGTTCTCTGTCTCAACTTTCCAGGGTTGCTTCATGTTGACTTTTTCTTCTGTTTTATTCACTTGGTTCTTCAGAATCTTTTGTACTTTCTTCCAGATTTCCAACAGTGCAGAATTTGTGGGCTTTTACCATAAGCTTCGCTTTGGAGTTTTGTATCTTGTGCTTCCCTTGACTGCCTTGCTCATGGAACTGTTTACTGACCTTCTTTTGTTCCTTGAACTGTTAGGCGGCATTATACAGATTCATCTTTTATTGTTCGTAGTCTCATATTTTGTAACGTCTTTTCATGAATTCCACTTTATTGTTCTGAGAACCTGTAACCTGCAACTATTTAGCAGACATGGATCAAAATCATCTATTTATTTGAAATATGATTAAGAATAGGCGATATAATAATGCAATATTCTGATATGAACAAATACCCCCAAACTTATCTTTTGCTCGTCCTGAGCAAAACCAGTTTATTCTCGAAAAAAAAACCTAACCTCACTTTCGCAGGGAATCGCGATTGCACTGAGCTCATGCAACAAGCCGTTAAACCTCTAGGTGTCCATAGTAGGAGGAGTGTTGTCTCCTGAGGCTTTTCAGCGGATACTACCTACAAAATCCGATCAATTTAGCCTATTGACTTTCATTCTTGAATTCGGTGTTCTAACAAGAAATTCTATTATCTTTAACTTGGAAATTATCAACCCGTATTTTTCATACCCACTTATCATTTAACTTAAGATCATATATGTTCTGTAAATTTATTTAGCTTTTAGCATCTTTTGAATTTTTCTTCTAAGGTTCCATCTCAACTTAGGAATTTTTATCATCTCTACTGAAGATATAAGTCCTATTTTTCATTCCTATCTCTCATCTAAACCCCAATCATATAACCCTACGTGTGTGTATGTATCATCCCTACACTTGGAAATTCAATTCAAGCTATCATACTCTTGTTCATTGTCCAAAATACTTTTATTTGGTGAATTTTAAATGAAATTGCTCACACATCCTTCATGCGACCGTTAATACTTCTTGAGGTACTAACGACCGATTACAAAATGTGTTCACGCATTAAAGCGTAATTCCTCTTCTTGTAATACCTAAGGCTTTAGCAGTGACTCCCAGACCAGTTGGTCTAAGGCACTAGGTGATAAAGCACCCTTGATATATATTTTTATTTATGCAGCCTCAAGTAATTACAAAACCAGTGTTAATTTTTTATATCTCTTTATTCACACTTGTACTTTTATTTTATTTTCCTTCATACTAAGGATTTTAGACAAGAGCATTTCAAGGTATCCTCTACTATTCCAAGTTTCAAGGTGCGTGTTTGTGCAAGTTGTAGGGTATTTATTATCAGAATTTAGACTAAAGGTTCGGAATTTATTTTTCAGACTTATACTTCAAATAAAAATTTCAATACACTTCTCTAATTTTGACTTAACCTTAGAACTGAACTCAAAATTTGCCTATTTCTAAATAATCTACAAGGGCATATATTTTCTAAGGTTAAACTTTAAGAAAGTTTATTTTTAGGGTTTTTAATTTACTAAGTTTAGGATCTAGTTTTTACTACTATTCAACCGTCATGTTGAACTTAAATCAAATATGGCCAAAATTGAATTTCAATTTTTCTAATTTATTATTTTTTTTTCAAGTTTCTCAATTTTTTATTTGCTTTTATTTTTTAAAAAAAAAATTATTTTCATTTTTAATTTTTATAAACTTTTTTATGAAGATGCAATGCAGAATTAAACATGCAAAGAAAGAAAACAAAAAATATCTACAAAAATTAAAATATGCAATGCAATGATAACTATTTACAAACTACCTCCACCCCCAAACTTACCAAAAGCAGTGCCCTCACTTCTCAGGACTTCGTCGTCCCATTGAACGTGAACGAGAATGTTCCTTTTGTTAGTGTATATGCCCTAGAGGTCATTACTGTATCATACTAGTATGTATATTACTTGATGGAAGCTTGGGATATTCACAGTTGTATATACAATCTTGCTCGAAATGGGAGTATGCTACTTGGTTTGTCTCTGCTTTAATGTGTACATGTGTTTCTTTTATTGTATCACCTATACGCATTAGTGGAGCCCTTAGGATCTTTGCTTGATTACCAGCGTTGTGATGGCGCTCACACTCGTGGGGGCTGGGTAATCCATAAGCACATCCTTATACAGGTCCCTGGTCGGAGGACTATCGAGACAGGGCATCGATACTCCGGAGTAGACTAGCGTATGCGCTTCTCATCCCAGCGTGGGAGATGGTTTGTCCCACAGCCGTCAGTACGTCGTACTTGAGATAGTATGCGGGTGCTCGTTAGGTTACGAGTACACTGGACAGGACTCGTCGGGAACTGTTGGTTAGTATTATACCTATCGTCAGTTATCAGTTCCCAGGTGACATGAGTACAGCTTAGTCCGCTGACTTGACACTGTCACTTCGCCTCGAGTGTGTTCCTACCGTACTTTGATTACTACCCTACCACAGCTCAAAGGAGTCGTGCAAACAGGTAGTAGTTGGGTGCAGTTCCGAAGCACTTGGAGGCAGTGACGGTTAGACAGGATTCGTCTCTCCCGGTATTGGGGGTTGACATCGCACTGTGTCCAGGAGAGCCTTTACACAAGTAGTCCCTGGCCAGGGCAAGCGAGATATACTGGTAGGTTTCCAGTGTTATCTCAGGGTGTTTTGGGCTACACTCCGACACAACTTGTACCGCTATTAGGGGACTGACGTTTACCGCCCCCTAGGCCCGCCATGCGATGTATCAGACGAACAGACTGGACTGTACGGAGACTGTCACATTCAGGCTCAGTAGGAGTTCAGATGGGTTCACCTCGTCAGTCTTCTTATCGGCATCTACCTAGGGACCGTTACGTACAGCTAGTGCCGCTTGCGGTCTGTGGTTAAACCCACTGCCAGCGTAGTGTTGAGTCTTTAGAGTCCCACACAGAGAGTTATTCGCCTTTAGGCAAAATGAGTAGAGGTCACATGGTTTTGCGACAGGGTTCGTTCACATCCGCGCACTTGTGCACGTTTGCTGTCCGGACAGCTTATACTAGCGGGCTTTGGTTTAAGCCAGATCCTAGTATATGATTTGGGATTGGTTTTATCTCATTGTATTCATGTTCCTCCGATCACGAATACGGGTGCATATGCACAGTTGACTGAGACAGAGGGAGAGGACTTTCATTAGGGTTGATTACTATTGTCATTTACTTAACCCTAATGCTTATGTGTGCATTATGATTAATTGATATTAGTTAAATATAATTGTGCATGGTTAGGGTTGTTGACCATTTGACTATCTTGACTTGTTGACTTAGGTTGACATGTTGACCATCATCATTCTATATAAATGATGCTCTTTGATCCTTGCAATTTGCATTTAATGTGAAATGATAATGGTCAAGTCTTGATTAAACCATGACAATTATCTTGCTAATTATTTATTTACATAATTCACACATATTAGAGAGAATGGTTTATTTTTCTCTCATTCTATCATATAGATTCTCTCTCCTCCTCTTCCTCTCTCTCAAGCTCTCCCCTCTCATGAGTTGAGAAACACATGAGCTTGAGATAAATCTCTCTAAAGTAATCTCTACTCTCATCTAAGGTTCTAGGATTAGCACTTCTAGCATCTTAGTTACTTCTAGCTTGAAGTTGAAGCCAAAGGTCGAGGCTCTCGGGTGGATCATTCCTCGACTAGAGTAGGCGACAAGGTGATCTCTTTCGTCCACTCCAAGGAGCAAGGAGAGAAGGACATAAAGCCCAAGGTATAACCTTTCTTCCATGTAGCTAATACTAGTTAGCTTGTAGTTAGTTTTTGTTTAGCAAAGATCCTCCTTTTGATAGTCCATGTTGCCTAGTACCGTAAAAATCCGATTTTTATACCGTTTCCACCTCCCCGCAAGCACCGGGGTGGGCAACGTGGACTTACACCTTTCTCGCCAGCAGCGTAGATATGCTATGTTCAATCTCTGTCACCCGGTGATCCAAGTTGGTCACCATCCCCACCAAATTATCAATCCCCCTAATGGCTCTTCTAAGAAGACGTGCATGTTTTGCTGAGGTAAGCTCTTCCTCGCTCGCGGTCGAGCTGGAGCTGGGTGTTCTGGCGGGTACATGTTCGGCCGGTTCTCTTCGCGACCATACATCACTTAGGCGGGTATAGGACGTGGATACGCCCTCAATAAGAGGCCTAATGGTTATACCTCCATGCATGTAAAACTCAAATTCCTCCACAGGGAGGAAATAGCGACACAATTGCGTCACTAGCATAGGGCATGGGTAATTTGCAGCCCTTTTGCCAACACCAATTGAATTAAGCACAACCGTGCACATGTTAAATCTAGGGTTCTTAGTCATTAAGGTGTGCACGATATGAAGAGATGGGGTGAAAAATGTTGTATTATGTGAACTGCCAAAAATGTTGTTTTGTGCCCAACGGCACACTGTTAATTCATTGGCGAAGAGGGTTCTAGCCTGTATGCCCTTCCTAGGTTCCCTCGAACAGTCATTACCCATTAAGGGTAAGTAGTCTTCAAATTGAAGGGGTTGGTCGTGAACAGGTAATCTAGGAATCAAAGTGACTTCATGGATGAAGTCTCTATCAATGATTATTTCCCTATCGCCCCAAAGTAATTTAATAAAACCGTATCGTGCTAGGTAGCCTTCCTCCATGCACTCGTAAAAACGAGTGACTAGATTTGAAAGAGCGTAGGCATTCGGATGATTGAAAATTAAAAAGTTCCACCCTCGCCGTGTGATCTCATCACAAAAATAACTCCCGTAAATTGTGTGTGAAAAGATTTGTGAAAAATCTCGTTCTAATTGCATGGTTGGTGCCATTCAGAAAGTTCACAGATTTATAAAAAAAATTCACATAGAGGGAGAGATGATGCAAACCTCCTATGAAAAATTCAGAGGCAGAAGAGGTAGGGGCGCGGCGGAAGTGCGGCCAGATGTGGGCTTCAGCGGCGGAAACGCGGCAGTTAGGGGAGATTTCCTTCTTCTGGCTGCTGCGGCGGCTAGGGTTTTCTGAGAGCAATTTTTAGGGTTTGATAAGAACAGAGAGAGTCGGATTCTATTTATAGGGGGGTGTTTTGGTTATTTGCAAAAAGGTCCTCTTAGAAAGAGGAATTTATTTTTAAATAAAAATTATTATTATTTTTATTTTTTATTAAAACTGAAAATTTACAAAATTACCCCAATTTATTTTTATTTATTTTTATTTTTTTATTTTTTTGTTTTTAGATATACTTACAAGTGATACATACCCCCAAACTTGTTTGAAACGGTGAGTTGGCTAGATAACCGAAATTTAGGGGTAGATGGAGGAAGATCATTCAATGTAAAGCGGTTCCTGCAAAACCAGGAGCTCCTCCGAAGGGTCCGAAGTGAGGAACGGTTTAAGTCTATGTCCGTTCACTTTAAATAGTGAACCGTCCTCCGGATTTTCTAAATTGACCGCACCATGCGGATAAACGGTGCGTACCAAAAATGGCCATTTCCATCGAGATCGGAGCTTTCCGGAATGGAAGTGCAACCGAGTGTCGTAAAGTAAAACCTGTTGACTAGGTTTGAAAGTCTTGCGCATAAGGTGTTTATCGTGAAACACCTTCGTTCGGTTTTTGATGATTAATGCGTTCTCGTAAGCTTCATCCTGAAGCTCGTTCAATTCGTTCAACTGCAGCTTTTTATTGCTGCCCGCATCTTCCAAAGATAGGTTCAACTCTTTTATTGCCTAAAATGCTTTATGCTCTATTTCAACTGGAAGGTGGCAAGCCTTTCCATAAACAAGCCTATATGGAGACATGCCAAGATCGGTCTTAAAGGCAGTTCGGAATTCCCAAAGGGCATCAATAAGTTTTGACGACCAATCTTTACGGGTTTTGGAAACCGTTTTCTCCAATATCTGTTTAATTTGCCGATTTGAAATCTCGGCTTGTCCACAAGTTTGAGGATGATAGGGCGTTGACAGCTTGTGAGTAATGGAATATTTTTGCATTAAGGACTCGAGAGTCCTATTACAAAAATGAGATCCATTATCGCTGATAATTGCTCGGGGGTGCCCAAATCGAGAAAAAAATGTTTTCTTTGAGGAATCTAACGACAACCTTGTTATCATTAGTTCGGCTGGGCACAGGCTCGACCCACTTTGAAACATAGTCAACAGCGAGGAGAATATACACGTTCCCAAAAAATTGGGAAACGGTCCCATAAAATCTATCCCCCAAACATCAAAAATTTCAACAACCAAAATTGGTTGGAGCGGCATTTCGTTTCTCCGAGCTATCCGGCCCAAGTGTTGGCACTGGGAGCATGTCTTGCAGTAATCATGTGCGTCTTTAAAAAGTTGTGGCCAGTAGACACCACACTGCAAGATCTTTTCGACTGTCTTTTTAGGGAAAAAATGCCCGCCACACGCTTGATCGTGGCAAAAAGACAGCACGCTCTTAAACTCGTTGTCGGGGACACACCGACGAATGATTTGGTCGGAACAGTATTTGAAGAGATACAGTTCATCCCAGTAAAAATGTTTTACTTGGGATAGGAATCAGAGTCTGTCCTGATTCGACCAATCATTAGGTATAAGTCCGGTGGCCAAATAATTTACAATATCTGCGAATCAAGGTTCGCATGACACAGTTAAGAGCTGCTCATCTGGGAAAACGTCTTTTATAGGAATTTGAAGCGTTGGCGAAGAAGGGAGGCATGAAAGATGGTCGGCGACTACGTTTTCGCATCCTCTCTTATCTCTGATGACAAGATCGAACTCTTGTAGTAGGAGGATCCAATGTATAAGCCGAGATTTAGCATCCTTCTTCGCAAAAAGATGGCGAAGAGCTGAATGGTCAGTGTAAACGATGACTGGAGAGCCGATCAAGTAAGGCCTGAACTTTTCTAGTGCAAACACAACAGCTAAGAATTCCTTTTCAGTTGTTGTGTAATTTAATTGGGCCTCGTTCAATGTCTGGCTAGCGTAATAAATTACATGCGGCATCTTATTGATGTGCTGTCTAAGAACAGCACCAATGGCAAAATCAGATGCATTGCACATAATTTCAAATGGATGCGTCCAGTCAGGAAACGAAAGAATGGGAGCGGAAGTAAGTGAGTTTTTCAAAGAATCGAACGCCTTCATACAGCTCGAGTCGAAATCAAAAGTAGCGTCCTTGTCCAACAAAAGAGTCAAGGGTCTAGCAATCTTGCTAAAATCCTTGATGAACCGTCTGTAGAAACCGGCATGGCTAAGGAAGGCTCGAATGTCTCGGACGCACTTGGGAGGAGGAAGATTAGAAATAACTTCAATCTTAGCCTTATCTACCTCAATGCCATTTTGCGAGATGATATGTCCTAAGACAATACCTTCTCGCACCATAAAATTGCATTTCTCCCAATTTAGAGTAAGATTCTTATCCTTACAATGGGTAAGGACTGCGTCTAAATGTAGCAAACACTCATCAAAGGAGTCGCCGAAAATGGAGAAATCATCCATGAAAATTTCCAAGAATTTTTCCACCATGTCTGAAAAAATTCCCATCATATACCGCTGGAAAGTAGCGGGTGCATTGCACAACCCAAAGGGCATGCGACGGTAAGCAAATATACCGAACGTACAAGTGAATGTGGTCTTGTCTTGGTCCTTTTCGGCGATGGGAACTTGATTATAGCCGGAGTAGCCATCCAAAAAGCAATAGTAGTCGTGCCCAGCCAATCGTTCTAGCATTTGGTCAATGAAAGGTAATTGAAAGTGGTCTTTCTGTGTCGCGGCGTTGATTTTTCTATAATCGACGCAAACTCGCCACCCCGTTTGGGTGCGAGTAGGTATTAACTCATTCGCCTCATTAGTTATGACCGTTATGCCCGATTTTTTTGGGACAACATGAATGGGGCTAACCCACTGGCTATCAGAGATAGGGTAAATGATACCACTATCAAGACATTTTACAATCTCCTTTTTAACAGCCTTCTTCATGATTGGGTTGAGGCGTCTCTGTGGATCCCTTGCTGGCTTGGCATCATCCATCATATGAATATGATGTTCAACTATTAGGGGACTAATCCCCTTGATGTCCACCATAGTCCAGCCAAAAGCTTGCCGATTGTTTTGTAAGACCATTAAAACGGATTTCTCTTGCTCGGGGGCTAGTGAGGCCGAGATAATAACAGGAAGGGTCTCATTCTCGCCTAAGTAAGCATACTTAAGGTGAGACGGCAATAGCTTGAGTTCGGGTTTTGGAGGCGAAACAAGTGAAGGTAAAATTGTTGTAACTGTCTCGAACTCAAAGGATTCCAATAGAGGTTCAAAGCGAGTGTAAGCAACCGAGTCGGATGGTTCAGCTGACTCATCCGAAAATTGAAAGTATTCGAACTCGGGTGGTGATTCTTCAAAATCGTTCGTGAAAGTGAAACACTCGTAATCATTATCGGGTGTGTAAGCAGTATCAGATTCTAGGAGGAACACACTAGTGGCGTCAAAGTTGTTGTGATCGAACAGAAATTTTTCGAGCTCATAGTCCTCCTGAGTGATCTCTTAGATCGAGCAAGCATCAAGTATATTATCATTAGGTTCGTAGGGTTGATTCCCCAACATAAAAATGTTGAGCTCAATTGTCATGTTTCCAAAAGATAGGTTCATTGAACCATTTCGACAATTGATCACCGCATTAGAAGTTGCAAGGAATGGTCGACCGATTATCACCGGAATTTGACTCCGGGGGTTAGCTACAGGCTGTGTGTCCATAACAATGAAATCAACAGGGAATATGAAGTCCCCTACCTTTATCAACACATCCTCTAACTCACCCCTAGGATGGGTGATAGATCGGTCGGTCATTTGGAGAGTACAATATGTGGGTTTCAACTCTCCAACGCCTAATTTCTCATATACTGAATAGGGAAGCATGTTAACACTGGCACCAAGATCTAAAAGTGCACGGTTGATGTTCTTATCCCCAATAGTTATAGAAATTGTAGGACATCCAGGGTCCTTTGCTTCTGAGGTAAAGGTTGGGTAAGAGCATCACTCACTGCATTAGCCAAGAAAACTTTCTTAGGTACCTGTGATTTCCTCTTCTTGGTGCATAAGTCCTTCAATATTTTTGCGTAAGAAGGGGCTTGTTGGATTGCATCCAAGAGGGGAATGTTAATGCTAACCTGTTTAAATAATTCCACAATCTTCTCCATTTGTGGACTTGGTTTATTGGATTACAACCTGTTTGGAAATGGAACATTTTGAAAATTGGTTGAGTCCAATGTTTGTGGAGGAGATTGCGGAGTTGGAATGGATCCCAGTGTTGGTGTTTTCGTGGAGTGAGATGTCGGTCCGTTCGGAGTAGTAGACGAATTAGAGCCTTATGAAGAATGGAGAACAGGCTCTGAAGATGAAGAAGAAGAAGAAGATGAAGAAGCGGCGGCCGGGGTGTCATCATTAATACCCACATTATTGTGCAACACTCTTCCAAATCTCAACGTAGTCACATCACTCACATTATGATTTTATTGTTCATGAGCAACATGTGCATTTTGTGTGTGACCGGGATTTGGCAATGGTTGAGATGGAAGCTTTCCCTTTTCTCGCTCGCTTAACGCAGCATTCAGTTGTGCAATTTGAGCTTCAATTATTTTGACGCTTTGATCATGTGAAGCAGTGTGTTGCACCAAAGACTGAATGGAAGACTGGATATTGATGGAGGATTGAGTTGATTGTTTTAAAAATGCATCCAGACTACGTTCTAGCGAAGAAACCTTATCGTTATTTGGCTGAACAAAATTGTTTTGGGGAAAAGCGTTGTTTGGTGTAAAATTGTTCGTCTGATTTTGGTAAGGTTGGGGTTAAAAAGGTTGCTGATATTGAGTTTGTTGTTATGGAGGAGGCCTTTGGAAATTTTTATTGCCCTGGAATTGTTGTTGATTTTGATTCCAGGCGAAATTTGGGTGGCTCCTCCAACCAGGATTATAAGTTGAAGAGTATGGATCATTTCTTTGTCTCTGCTGAAAGGCAGCATTGACTTGATCTTGTCCTTGAGCAGGTCAATTGTAAGGACACTCTTCAGTAAGATGTGATGGATCCGAACAACAAGCGCATATAGTGAGAGTGGGTAAAGCAGGGGCAGGAGAAGGCGATGAGAATTTTCTCTCAATTGCCTCTAGTTTTTTCATGATTGCAGCCATTTCGGCCTTCATTGCAATCGACATATCAAGTTGATGAATGCCTGCCCTAGACTGACCGGAAGAGGTAGATGAAGTGGATAAAGTAGTCTGTCTAGTGCTTTCCCACTGAAGTGTTTGTTCAGCAGGATCGTCAAGAAATTAACAAGCTTCCTCGCTCGATTTGGTTAGGAAGTGACCTTGAGAAATGGTTTCCAGCAATTGCTTAGTTTCGGGGTTCGGTCCTTCGTATAAAGTTTGGCAAAGTTGCCATTTCTCAATACCGTGATGAGGGCACTGAATAAGAAGGTCTTTGAATCTTTCGAAACACTTCCAAAAAGGTTCGGAAGGAAGCTGGGAAAATTGATTAATTTCATTACGAATTCTCGCGGTCTTGTGATGTGGGTAAAACTTTTTAAGAAAAGCTTTAACAAACTCTTCCCAACTGTTTATGGAATGCGATGCAGTACTATATAGCCACTTTTCAGCTAGGTCACATAAAGTGAAGGGAATGACACGTAGCCTTATAGCATCATTGGAAAGTTGGGTCTTCTTCATCATTGCACAAACATTCTGGAATTTGTTTATGAAGATATAGGCATCTTCGGATTCCAGCCCATGAAATTTGGGCAATTTGTTGATGAAGTGGGGCTTAATTTCAATGTTATCCCCATTAGGCGGCGGAAGTGAAAGACAAGTAGGAAGTGTGGAGCGGGTGGGATAAAAAAGATCCTGGAGCGCGATTCGTTGGGGCGCTTCAACAGGATGGTGTGGTGGGTTATTCGCACCCAGTGGAGGTGGAATAAATCCCGAGATAGGTAAGGGGTTGTTAGGATTGAATCCTGACATCTCCTTAGAAGATGATGAATTTGAAGATGAAGGTAAAGAAGTGGAGGGAATTTCGACTTCGGAGTCGAACTCGTCGTCAGTAGGAACTAACGAGATACGGACTAAACGGGCGCTGGTGTCCCTAGTCCAACTGGACATACACTAAATGAGGTGTAGTGTAGTCAAAAAGTAGAAGGTGAGGGTAAGAAAACGTCAATGGAGAAAATGTGGGTGAAAGTTGGGTGCAATAAATTTCTAGCGACAAATGGCAAGTTTTTGTAAAAATTTTGTTTGTTTTTTTATAATGATTTGTGTGCAAAGATTTGTACGGAATTAATTTCAATTAACCACAGTTAAACATGCACAATCAAGCCTAGATCTAGGGTCTCCTAAGTCAACTAGACTACTCCTAACTGGTCCAAAGCGACAAGAATACCTGCAGGAAAAATCTTTGCACAAAGAAAATCTGCAGGAAAATTTTTTATTGGAGAGGGAGAAGAAGTTTTGCACAAAGAATACCTGCAGGAAAATTTTTCAGTGGAGATCAGGGGGTTACATAGAAGATAAGAAATACTCACAGAGGGATTTGAAGTGCCGACGTTAGCAAGATGTCGTGGATCCGCGGTTAAAAGCACCAGACTGCGGCGGTTCCGCGGTAGAAAAGTTGGTTCAATCCTCCAAAAATCATCTGTTGTCTGTCGTGTTTTTTCTCTGTCTGTTCAGATCTTCTGTTTCTGGATTTGTTCACCGAGCTTGCTCCAGATCTGAATCTGTCCTTCCTTTCCTGCGCAATTCACACAAAACCCTTCAAAAAATAACAAGATGATATTTTTTATGTTTTTATATTTTCAATTTTTATAATTTTCAATTTTAATTATCCCGAAATTTCAAAAAGAAATAATTACCGTTTCCCCGGCAACGGAGCCATTTGATTGTTGTGGATTTTCGCGTGCATTTTGAAATCAAAGATAAAGAATTATCGCAATCAATAACGGTGTCACTTGGTAGCTAGCCGGATCAGTACGGGTCTGTCCACAGGGAAATCATGTTATCTCTTAGAGTTCTAACGAGTTAAGTCCAAAAGAAATGGTGGTTTTGATTTTTATAAAAAACTAAGATTGAATTCAATTCGATTTAAAACCTTGCTAGGGTTACGATTAGGTTAGTTTGGAAAGAGAATTCTACTCACTGCTTCCTTTGCCCTAATTAAGAACATAACTGTTAGGGTAATAGTCAACAAAGGGGATTAGCACGACTAGGAAGAAACGTAGTTTCTTCCTTTTGGTCCTTGTCCGTCCTTTCTTAACTCTTAGCCCTAACCTCTATGTAAATCAAGCACAATCGGTCTAACTAGGGAATCACCGCTATCTAGTAGGATAGGGTGCCGTAGTGAGCGGTGTGTTTTGATTCACATAGAGTCCTAATTTAAAAAATATTATACGGGCAAGAAAGGAATGAGAGATATTTATCTCTCAAACCTACCCGATCCTAACCCTAACAAGTGAGGAACTACACACTCATTAGGAAAGTTGTGACAAAATTCATTTTTATAATTTTCTTTTTAATTAACTAATTAACTTGCAGATAATAAAAGACAGATACTAAAATTGCAGAAATTAAATTCCAATGAAAAATGCAAGATAAAAAACTTACTTTTATTGACACCTCTTGACAATTACAATGGAATGAAAATTTAATCTAGAAATTTAATGAGGCATGTCTAATTAGGCTTTAGGGTTTCCTATTTATATATAGGAGAAACCCTAGGGTTTACATCTGATCCACATCTAAAATTACAAGACTACCCTAAGAAAGCCGGGTCAAAGCACCGACACCACTGACAAGTTGCACCGACACGTGCACAGCACGGCCGCGGAACCGCGGCGGAATGCCACGTTTGGCCGCGGATCCGCGGCCGTCTTGAGGGTTCTCTGTCTCAACTTTCCAGGGTTGCGTCATGTTGACTTTTTCTTCTGTTTACTTCACTTGGTTCTTCAGAATCTTTTCTACTTTCTTCCAGATTTCCAACAGTGCGGAATTTGTGGACTTTTACCGTAAGCTTCGCTTTGGAGTTTTGTATCTTGTGCTGCCCTTGACTGCCTTGTGCATGGAACTGTTTACTGATCTTCTTTTGTTCCTTGAACTGTTAGACGGCATTATCCGGATTCATCTTTTATTGTTCGTAGTCTCACATTTTGTAACGTCTTTTCATGAATTTCACTGTATTGTTCTGAGAACTTGTAACCTGCAACTATTTAGCAGACATAGATCAAAAGAACCTATTTATTTGAAATATGATTAAGAATGGGCGATATAATAATGCAATATTCTGATATGAACACTACCCTAATCCAATCGCATCACATGCTTTACAGATAAGCACTATTCTGGTACCGCACACTACGCCTTGACAGAGGTCAACAAGCGCATCACGAATACTAAATAATACTTATCTGAAATGACGGAGGGCTACGACAGGTTTTTCAGAAAACCTATTGCGTAATGAACTTGATATCGTTGTATAAAACACGGATTCTAGGGATGTGGGTTTGGCTATTCATCGCGGCCGTGGAATCCGTGTTTTATACAAGCCAAACCCACATCCCTAGAGAGCGGCAGGCAACCTTACCAATTCTAGAGTTAGAAGACCCGGACTTAACTCCTCGAGTTGGTCTCCCACTGGACTCTAGAACCTGGTTACTTGTGCTCCCCTCCTTGGGTTTATCCTAATGCGGAAAAGTAAATAATATACAACAATGGTGACATCATCCTCAACCCGGAAGTGCCCCAATAAAAGAATATTACATATATTGAAATTTACATGAATGAAAAATAAAAACTCTCATCTCATATAAAACCCCCGGCTATTCAAAACGCAACTATCCAATATAACATATCACAGCAACACATAACACCACATGTCATCAACGTAAGTAAATATGCGTATCCCAATTGTCGTTGACGTATAGCAACGAAACCGGCGATACACCACATATTACACTTACGGTCGCAGAAAAGAAAATGTCAAACTACAACATTTGGAATCCATAATAACCATAGACATCATAAACCCAAAATATCACATACTTTGGATTTCATGCCTAACTATATGAATTCCACATATTGTATCACATTCCAGAAATAGCTAGACGATGTTAAACATTCCGATCGAATCAACAAACATCCAAAATTTCCCAAAAAGCTCAACACTTGAGCGTAGTTTAAAATTATTCAGCACATGCCACAATAACAATGAACCAGCCGTAGAAGGGTCAACCAAGGCCTCACATGTGGCACCGCTGAACCACCACAAACCCTAGGCTTTAGTGGCGGTTCTGACGGTCACATAATCGAGTTAGGGTTTCGTTCTTCTAGAGGGTCCATCGAATCACTTGCACAATATTTGAATGTTTCAAACTTGGAAAAAATCCAACTCTTGAATAAATTTCCAGCGAGGGTTAAAGTGGGTATCTGATATCCGTTCGAACTTTTTAACACCGTCTAAAGTAACTCGAAAACAGTTAGAATAACGACTACGAAACACTTCGAGTTGCCTTTATAGTAAATTAACATCACATGAAAATTTAGCAAAAATAAACAACACCTGAAACACCAAAACTCAGAGACCAGAACACAAAAAATTTTTGAACCCAGAATACCCCTGCAGGGCTGGCCTGCTCGGTTTTGGGGCTATTGTGCTCGGCCAAAATCTGCCCGTTTGGGTTGAAACTTCTTCTGTGTTCATCTAATGTCCCATATATCATTCTGTACTTGTTTAAAAAAATTTTAGAGCTCATATAAAAATCGACAGAACATGGATTCTAGGGTTTAAAGTTTCGGAGTAGTTTCGGTTTCGTAATCTAACAATCCGTCTAATTCTCTAGTTAGGCTCTGATACCACTGTAGGGTTCCTATGAACGACAACAAGGTTTCGGGAGGCATCATCCAGGCCATTTTCAAAAATTTTCCGTTTTAAAGAACCCTGCACTAGAATCGTTAACTAGAGAATCATACGAAACTAAATGTAAACTACTTTACATCTAAGTGATAATGGAATACAACCTTTGTAGACCGGTTCTTAACTTCAATAGCTCCTTGTAGTGGTCCCTTCACTGCAATCATGGAACTCCCGGACTCTTGCATGGCTTCTCAAGGTAAAAGGAACGATCTTGCTTGAAGTCTTCGAGGCCGAAGATGATCTACGTCGAGGAGACACTAACTCAAGCTACTACTTCACTAATGAGAGATTAGTGAAGCTAACACCCTATACTAAAATGCTAATCTAGTAGAGGATGATGAAGTAGGAAGTGGGCTCACTTTAGTTTTATTTTTCTCACAACATTTTCTCACTTTTCAAAAGGCTAGCAAGCTTTTTCTCAAGGATGAAGAAGATGAAGTCAAGAGATGAGAATGAACTAATGAGGTGAGAGAATCAACCATGGGTGAGTTTGTATCATATACTAACTCATGTAGAGACATAACCATGGCTAAGTTATAATGGTTAGGTTAATAAATATCTTAAGTAAAAAAAAATTAGTGGACCAAGTCAATGCATCCACAAGCTTCTACAAGCTTCATGCATATGACTAATTATCCACTAATTTGGATTTACTTTAAATATTTAAACCCTACATTATAATTAGTATGGTGTAAGTCTCATACACCCATGTAGTGTGTGTCATCAACCATGACACAAAATAGAACACAATTAATATATATCACATATATAATAAGTGTGCACATGTTAGAAAAATAAATGCTTAATTGAGAAAATATTGGTTAATGTAAACTAGTATATCAAATATACAGTTATACACTAAATTATCAAATCAACACTTGATTTAATAATCCGGTTATATCTCATATAACCGACTAATATTTCATGTACCAACTTATCGAATCAACACTTGATTCGATAACCCGGCTATATCACATATAACCGACCAATACAAATATCGTGAGAATAGAATACGGTATCACATACTCGCATAATTCTCGGTCCCGCACATATCACATATGTGCTCCTACTTCGTTTTTCCTGAGCCAGTAAAACCTCTGTTTAGGACTCTAAAGACTCGTCAATACGCCGGCAGTTAGTGATGATCACATCAAGCACCCACAAGCCGTGAGCGGTACTAGCTGGACGTAACGGCTACCCGGGTATTGAGCGATCATAAGATCAACAAGGAAGGTCGCTCTAGCTCCTGTAAAGCCTGTCAGTAACACTACCGTACAGTCCGCTCTCTTCGTATGATATGTCGCATATCAAGTCTAGGGATGGTAAACGTCATACCCCAATAACTCGATAAGTCATGTAGATACGAGGCTCATAACGGGTCGAGAAACTACTGATAACACTTACCAGTAAATCTCTAAATCATCCCTGGCCAGGGACTTCCCTGTTATGGCCAATCGAGCACAGCGCAACATCAACCCCCAATACCGGGAGAGACGAAACCCCTCCTATCGCTCATTGCATCCATGTGACTCAGGACTGTACCCAAAAACCACCATTTTGCACGTCCTCTTGAACATGGTAAGGTGGAAATCAAAGCACGGTGGGAATCACACAAGACTCTATGATGATCTCGGGTCTACAGACTAACCTGTACCAGTGTCACCAGAGAACTGCTATCTGACGTGAGGTATAATACCATCTAGGAGTTCTCGGCGAGTCCTTCCAGTGTACCCAGACTCCACTGAGCATCCGTATACCATCTTTGATATCAAACACCAATGGATATGGGATCATCCATCGCCCATCACATGGGTCGAGAAGCGTATACGCTAGTCTACTCTGGTATATCGATGCCCTGTCTCGATCCAGCCACAACTAGGAACATTAAAGGATGAACTTATGGACTACCATGGACCCACTAGTATGATCTGCATCATAATCCTGGTAGTCAAGTACACATCCTAAGGGCTTTACCAACATGTAACCATAAGACAGTATCAAGAGACAAGTATACATGTTAAGATAAAGTGCAACCATATAGCATACTATCATGTCGAGCAAGAAAGTCCTCTCTATATATGTCCAAGCATCCACTATAATATATATCATATGTACAATAATGGTCTCTAGGGCATACATGCAACTAACAGTCGGTCCTATGTAAAAACACAGAAACCGGACAAAGTAGAAGCACGGTCAGTTTTATGTAAGTTTGTAGGATATCCAATGCATTTGTTTGGATATCTGTTCTACCACACTGAGGAACAGAAGGTGTTTGTTGCTCCCCACGCCGTCTTTTTAGAGAAGGAATTTCTTGCAAAAGAAATTAGTGGGAGCGCGGTAGAACTGGAAGAAATTACAGAAGGACAAATTATAACTGAAGGTTTGGTAGAACCAGAAGATTCAACAATCCCAGACGAACCTCAGCCACTCCGCAGGTCTAGTTGGATTTATCATCCTCCCGAGAGATACTACGTGATGGAGGGTGGAATCTCCTTCAGATGTTTTTTCCCGTTGATCTGCTGATGGTGGCGATGAGTGGCTGAGATTTAATCTGGAGGCAGACTCCTGAAGCGTGTGGATCTCAATGGGTTTGAAGTTGTTGAGTCGAGCTACGTGCAAGGAAGTCCCGGGGTGGTTGGACCACCGAGGACCCTCCGATGATCAAGTTAGTGGGGTAATCCGAGCAGAGTAACGGCTTAGTGGATTAAAAATGGCTTACCTTGATCATCTGAAAGAGGGGTTTAAATAGCGGTGGAGCAGGTGCAGTAGGCGCGAGAATCACGCTGGTCGTTACGCTCCCGACGTCACATCCGCGTGATGAGCGGCACCTCCCATTAATGGCAAGACAGGCTCGTTAATGGGGGATCGTGGTGGCGTGGAATGTGGGATGTGGCCGGCAGAGATCTCGCGCATGGCGAGATTCACGGGATGGCGATTACGCCTGTAAGCGGTGCTGTTGGTCGGTCGATGGACCGGGGAAGATGACCCCGGTGGGAAAGCTCGCGGACGTGCGGGAGAGCCGAGGCATCTTTTTTCTGCGGTAGCTCGGGAACGAGTTGTGAGGCCGAGGAGGCCAATTGTGCTAGGGCTCGGAGACGAGCCAGCCTCGTCGGTAGGACGGGCATAGGAGCAGTTTAGTTAGCCCCTGTAGGTCCTTTCTTGCACGCTCTGGGACACGTCATCTGCCACGTGTCATGATTTGGGATATCACCGATATCGAGCATCATCATTATCCCCCCACTCTCATTCCGATCAGCTGACGGGTTAGGTCGAGAGTGGTCTGCCGGGTCACCCGAGGTGAGCTCTCTTATGAAGATATCGTCGGGTGTGTCCCCGGGCAATCCGTTGTCTTTTCCTGGATGACGCCAGCGAGTCAGGGCGAGATCTTCTGCATTAAAGAAGGGCGCCGGATCGTGCAAACTTTTGACGAAGCGGCGGCCCACGTGTCGAGCGTTGGTTGGCGGACGCGACGGGCTGCAGACTTCTGGCATCTGATGGGATACTGCTCAATGCGCGCGCCAGGTGGAGCGATCTGGGTCATCGAATGCGATGAGTTGTTTTTAGCAAGAGTCTACGGTCGCCGTTGGATGAGAGCGCCAGAGGCTATAGATAGATGTGGGCCCTCTTCAGGGCCAATCTCTCTTCATATTTTTCTCGTCCCTGATCTTGTAAGCTCGGCTCTCTCGTCTTAGGTCGTATCTTCTGCTTTCCCGAGGGCTTCTCAATCAGGTTAGATGTCTTCTTCTTCTTCCTTATGCTTTTTCTCCCTCTGAGTCTAGCCTTTTCTCCCTTTTGGCAGGACGGATGGTTCGATCCCAGTCTCTTGGTGCCTTCGGCGCTCAGCCCCGAAGGGGGAACCGCGGTGTGGCCTTGCCTTTGGCTAACTCGAGCCCTGCACTGGATGTGCCCCCGACGGCGGGGCCACCTGCCCCATGAAGGGCTCTTGGTGATTGTTCCGGTAGCAGCCAAATGCGTACACGGGTTCTCGACTCTAAGACGAGGGATGCAGGAGTGAGCGAATACGAGGTTCCTCTCAAGTGGAAGAGGACGGTCTCTCGTGCTCTGCCGGCGGACATTCTGGAGGGGACCCCCATGCAGGAGGGGGACGCCCAGTTCATGGCCCCGTCGGGGCTCTCCATCGCGGCCGGTCTTCTCGCTGGTATGGAGGAGTCGGCCGAGGGCCGGATGCTGCGGGGGACCTTGAGGGCCTAAATGGCTGCTATTGCACAGGAGGCGGTTCAGGTATGCTCTCCCTCATGTGTTGCTTTGGGCGACCTTTTCTTAGTTCGGGTGTCCTTAGCTTTTTCTGCCAATTTTTTCCAGGTCCTTCAGCACTGCGCCCTTATCACTCGTATGGAAGCCGAGGGGGCTATCCGAGCTGCGCAGTCAGTAGAAGAGTCTTCTTCAGAGGTCGAGGGTCTGCGACTCGAGCTGCGCCAGCAGAGGGAGAGGTCGCTCGCCCTCAAAGCTCGGTCAGAAGTTGCGGACCTCACCGTTTCGAAGTGCTGGGTGTCCTACCGCCGCCTAAGTGAGTCCCACCGAGTCTTGAAGGCGAAGTTGGTGGAACTGGCCGATCGTTTCGCAGCCCTGAGGAGGGTGAGGGATGCCAGCAGGCGGGATGCCGACGCGGCGTGTCAGGCGGCGGAGGCCGCCGAAGCCCGGGCTAGGAAGGCGGTGAAGGATTACAAGGAGTCGGACCAGTTTTGTGTCGACCTCGGCGAGGCCTCCGCCCTTGCATGGAACAAAGCTCTTGATGCCATCAAGGAGCAACTTCTGGAGTTTGCCGACGGTGAGCTCCGTTCTCGGGTCCCACTCTCGGTGGTCCCGCCCCCGGCCGATAGCGATGAGGGGAGTGAGGTCTAGGCAGGGCTTGCTGCCCAATTTTTTTGGTTTTTCCTCCTCTCTCTTTTTTAAGCCTCCGGGTAATTCGATAAGGCTGGGGAGCCCACAATACCTTGTGAAAAGATTTAACTTTCGTGAATAAAGGTATTTTTCTTGCAGTCTTGTTTGCACGCGTATTTTTCTTCTTGTTGTGTGAACACTTGTATCTGCATAGGATTGCCTTATGGTCGGCATGTTCCTCGTCCAGCGATTACTCGTCGACTTGACTCTGATCATTTGCCAAGTGTACAAGGACCGGCTTTGATCATTTGCCGAGTGTATGAGGACCGGCGGGAAGACGGTGTCTCAATGGCCCCGAAGTCGAAGTGTAGATCGCTAAGACGTTGATAGACTAGATACCTCTTTTTGAGTTCACGTTCCTTAGTTGTTGGAGGGGCCGTAATTGGCCAACTGAGGATGGAGCCAAGCAGGGTAGCTGCTAGGTGCCTCTTGGCGATGGCTTTGATCCTTAGCGCGGGAGGGGCCGTGAGAGGCCTGCTAAGGATGGCCGAGCAGGGTAGCTACTCGGTGTCTCTTAGCGAGGGCTTTGATCCTCAGCGTGGGAGGGGCCGTAAGGGGCCTGCTAAGGATGGCCGAGAAGGACAGCTGCTCGGTGCCTCTTGGCGAGGGCTTTGATCCTTAGCGCTGGATGGGCCGTTAGATGCCTGCTAAAGATGGCCGAGCAAGGTACCTGCTCGGTGCCTCTTGGCGAGGGCTTTGTACCTTAAGGATGCCCGAGCGGGGTTGCCGCCCGGTGCCTCTTAGCGAGGGCTTTGATCCCTGGTGGGGTGCCAGGGATAACCGAGCATGTTTGATGCTAAGCGGTTGCCTCTTTCGAGGGATTTTCATCCTTAGCGCGGGAGGGGCATAGGATGCCTACTAAGGATGTCTGGGCGGGGTTGCCGCCCGGTGCCTCTAGGCGAGGGCTTTGATCCCTGTTGGGGTGCCAGGGATAACCGAGCATAGTGAGTGCTAAGCGGTTGCCTCTTTCGAGGGCTTTTGGGTCCTTAAGGATGCCTGGACAGGGTTGTTGCCCGGTGCCTCTTCGCGAGGTCTTTGATCCCCGGCGTTGTAGGGTGGGGAAGCTACCAGCCAGGGATAGCCGAGCAGGGTAGCTGCTCGGCTGCCTCTAGACGAGGGCTTTGATCCCCGGCGTTGTGGTGTAGGGAAGCTACCAGCCAGGGATAGCCGAGCAGGGTAGCTGTACGGCTGCCTCTAGGTGAGGGCTTAGATCCCTGGCGTTGTGGGTAGGGAAGCTACCAGCCAGGGATAGCCGAGCAGGGAAGTTGCTCGGTGCCTCTTGCGAGGGCTTTGGTCCTTATCCATTGGAAGGGCCGTAATTGGCCAACTAAGGATAACCGAGCAGGGTAGCCGCTCGGCTGCCTCTAGGTGAGGACTTTGATCCTTAGCTATTGGAGGGGCCGTAATTGGCCAACTAAGGATAGCCGAGCAGGGTAGCCGCTCAGCTGCCTCTAGGTGAGGGCTTTGATCATAAAGAGAGAACTCTTCCTTTAGCAATGTTCTAACGTTCCTTTGTTATTCGGATGAAAAGGACTTCTCAGAAAAAATTTACATTGTCTTTATGAAACGAGGGGTGTACACTCGTAGGTAGTGAGTTCATTGGTACAGCTTGAGTTTCTTGGCGTTGTAAGGCCGCGGAAACTTGCGCCTGTCCGCGTCCTGTAAGCGGTAGGCTCCGCCAGGAAGTACCTCGGCGACGAGGAAAGGACTATCCCATTTCGAGGAAAACTTATGCAGCCTGCCTTGACCTCCAAACTCGTTCCACCGTAGGACTAGGTCTCCGGTCTTGAAGGAACGAGGCTTGACTCACGCGTTGTAGTATCGGGCAGTTTGCTGTTGATAGGTGGCAGCTCTGATCTGAGCCCGGTCCCGTTTCTCCAGCAAGATGTCCAGTTTGGTCCACAGTGCCGTGGTGTTTGCTGCGTCGTCGAAGTGTTCGACCCGGTGACTGGGTAGCCCGATCTCCGTCGGGATCATCGCCTCGGTCCCGTAGCAGAGGCTGAAAGAGGCTTCCCCGGTGGGGGTCTTTTTTGACGTGCACAGGGCCCATAAGACCCGGGGCAATTCCTCGACCCAACTGCCTTGGCACCCTTTCAAGCGGGTCCGAAGACCCCGGAGGACATCCCGGTTGGCGACTTTGGCTTGCCCGTTGCATTGAGGGTGTGCGACCGCGGCGAATTTCATGAGGATATGATATTCGTTGCAGAAACCTTTCACCTTCTCGTTCTCGAAGTTCATCCCGTTGTCGGTAATGATACACCTCGGGATGCCGAACCGGAATATCAGGTTGTTCTATAGGAACTTTATGGTCGTGGAAGCGTCTGGTTTTCTGATGGGGACGGCCTCGATCCACTTCGTGAAGTAATCCACCGCGACGAGAACATATTTGTGGCCGCCCATGCCGGTAGGGAACTGGCCTATCATGTCCAATCCCCACTGGGCGAACGGCCATGAGAAGGTCACCGCGGTTAGCTCGGTTGCCGGGAGGCGAGGGGTGCTTCCGTGGAGTTGGCAGCTTTTGCATCTTCGGACGAGCTTCTGGGCGTCCCCGTGAATAGTTGTCCAGTAGTACCCTTGGAGCAACGCCTTCTGGATTATGGTCCGGGCCCCTTGGTGTGCGCCGCCGACTCCTTCATCGATTTCACGGAGGACGTAGTCAGCTTCGTAGGGGTCGACGCACCAGATCAGGGGCTGAGTGAAGGATTTCTTGTAAGGGTTCCTATTGCTCTAGACGAAGTGACGGGCTTTGGCTCGGAGGCGGCGGGCTGCTCCCTGATCTTCTGGGAGCGTAGCGTCCCATAGGAATTCCACGAGGGGCTTCTTCCAGTCTTGGTCGCCTTCCTGCGCTGCATATACATGAAGCATCATCGCCCCGTCTTCCACGCTAGGCCGTGACAAGGTCTCGAAGAGGATAGACCGCTTGTTGTTAGCCTAGTAGGATGAAGCCAGTTTGCTCAGGGCGTCGGCTTGGGCGTTTAGCTGCCTAGGTATTTGTTCTACCTGGACCTCGTCTAAATTCTTCCGAAGTTTTCTTACCTCGGCCAGGTACTTCACCATCAGAGGTTCCCGAGCCTCGAAGTGACCGGTCACTTGGCCGACAACTAGGGCTGAGTCGCTGCGGATTTGAATTGTTTTCAGCCCCAGGCCGGAGGCCATGCGCAGTCCGTCCAGCAGGGCCTCGTACCCCACCGCGTTGTTTGAGGCTTTGAATCCGAGCCTTAGGGAGTACTCCATTTATGCCTCATTCGGGCCCCGAATGATGAGGCCGGCGCCACAGCCTTCCTCGGTTGAGGACCCGTCGACGTAAATGACTCACTCTGGTACCAGGTTGGGTCTCCCCATGATTGGGTGCTGAGCCACGAGGGCCGGCGTGGACTCCGGCCCCTTGCTGGGGATGGTGCATTCGACGATAAAATCGACCAAGGCTTGTGCTTTGATAGCCTGCCTTGGGCGGTATTTTATGTCGAACTGGGACAGCTCCCACCTCTACTTCTCTAAGCGACCCGAGGATTCGGGTGAGGCGAGGATAGCCCTCAGCGGGCGCTCGGTAATAACGAGGATGGTGTGCGCCTGGAAGTAGTGTCGCGGCTCCCTTGAAGCCACAACGAGTGCCAAGACAATCTTCTATATGACCGGGTATCTCGTTTCTGCGTCTTTGAAGACGCGACTCACGTAGTACACCGGTTTTTGTGCTCCATCGACCTCTCGTACTAGCACTGAGCCTGCTGTTTGGCCTGATACCGCCAGGTACAGAGATAGCTCATCGACCTAAACTGGTCGGGTGAGCAGCGGTGGCATCGCAAGATGCCTTTTTAATTAGTCGAAGGCGGTCAGGCACTTTTCTGACCACTCGAACCTCAGAATTTTTCTCAGAGCTTTAAAGAATGGGAGGCATTTTCCCCCAGACCTCGACATGAAGCGGCTCAGAGCGGCTACCCACCTTATCAATCGCATGATCTCGACGTTGGTCTTGGGCGCAGTCATGTTGAGGATAGCGTCGAATTTTTCCGGGTTAGCCTCGATCCCACGGTGGGAGACCATGAAACAGAGGAACTTTCCCCCGGTGACCTCGAATGCGCACTTGGCTGGGTTCAACTTCATCTTGAACTTGCGGAGTACCTCGAATGCCTCACCCAGGTCCTTAGCATGGTCAGTTGACAAGACTGATTTGACTAGCATATCGTTGATGTAAACCTCTATGTTTTTGCCGATCAGTAACTTGAACATGCGGTTGACCAGTCGTTAGTACGTAGCCCCGGCATTTTTGAGTCCGAAGGGCATCACCTTGTAGCAGTATACCCCCCGGTCCGTTGTGAATGCGGTGAGATCTTCGTCTGCCGGATTCATGCTGATCTGATTGTAGACGGAGAAGGCATCCATATAGCTCAATAGCTCATGGCCTGCCGTGCCATCGACGAGCTGATCTATCCGAAGTAGGGGGTAGTTGTCTTTGGGGCAGGCCTTGTTGAGTTCGGTGAAGTCGACGCACATGCGCCACTTCCCGCTTGACTTCTTAACCAGGACGACGTTCGCTAGCCATTCTGAATAGGGCACATTCCGAATGAAGTTGGCGGTGAGGAGCCGATCTACATCGTCCTCGATAGCCTTCTGTTTGACCGAGGAAAAGCTTCACTTCTTCTGTCTGACGGGTCGGGCCGTAAGATCTACCCCGATCTTGTGGGATATAACTTTGGGTTCGATCCCCGGTGTAAGTCCGCGTTACCTGTCCCGGTACTTACGGGCTTGTGGAAATGATGAAAAACGATTTTTCAAGAGGTGGTAAAATGGACTCAAAATACGGATCTTTGTTAAACAACTACCTAACAACCTAATTTGAGTTTTGCCTACTCGGTTAGGAGCCTATACCTTTCTTGAACTCCTTCGTCTTCAACTCTTTCCTGTGTACGGATCGGCCTCACCTCGTCGTCTCCTTGCGCCGAAGATGGATCCACCTGAAAGCTTCTACCTTTGGCTTCTTCTTCGAACTTGAAGAAACTAGAACACTTGGTTTGCTAAACCTTGTGAACTGGGATGAGTAGAGAAGTGATATGGGTTTTCTTTTATCTCTAAGGCAGTGTTTTTCAACTCATGAGAGGGTGTTGCCTTGAGCTAGAGAGAGAGCAAGAGGAAGAGCAAGAGGGAGAGCTCAAGCAAGAGAGAGAAATGAAATGAGAGAATGAGTAAGTCTTTTGCCATCCAAGCTCTCATAATCCAAAACTATGATTACTCATAATAGTAATTGAGTATTATGTGATGGTTCAAGTCAAAATGGCCATATCATTTCATGCACTCATTTTGCAAAAACAAACAAGCAAGCAAAAGTGTTTGCCATGAAATGATAGCCATTGTAATGATGATGGTCAACTAGTCTAACCTAGTCAACCGGTCAACAAAGTCAACAAGTCGACAAAGTCAACCCCTCATCTCAACCATGACATAATAATACTTAATTAATATTATCATTAATCATATATCTTATTCTCATTAGGGTTTAGCAAAAGTCAATGGTCAACAGTGCACAGTCAACAGTCAACAACCCCAATGAGAATCCTCTGCCTCTGTCTCTCTGTCAACTGTGCATACACACCCGCATCCGCGTTCTGAGGAACACGAATACAAACGAGATAAAACCAATCCCAAAATGTACACTAGGATCTTGCTAAAACCAAAGCCCGCTAGTGTTAACTGTCCGGACACCAAACGTGCACAAGTGCACGGATGTGACCGAACCCTGTCGCAAAACCATGCGACCTCTCGCAAAACCATGCGACCTCTACTTTTTTGCCTAAAGGCGAATAGCTTTCTGTGTGGGACTCTAAAGACTCGACACTACGCTGGCAGTGGGTTTAACCATAGACCGCAAGCGGCACTAGCTGTGTGTAACGGTCCCCAGGTAGTTGCCGACAAGAAGACGGACGAGGTGAAACCCATCTGAACTCCTACTGAGCCTGAATGTGATAATCTCTGTACAGTCTGGTCTGTTCGTCTGATACATCGCATGGCGGGCCAAGGGGGCGGTAAACGTCAGTCCCGTAATAGCGGTACAAGTCGTGTCGGAGTGTAGCCCAGAACACCCTGAGATAGCACTAGAAACCTACCAGTATATCTCGCTTGCCCTGGCCAGGGACTACTCGTGTAATGGCTCTCCTAGACACTGCGCGATGTCAACCCCCAATACCGGGAGAGACGAATCCTGTCTAACCATCACTGCCTCCAAGTGCTTCGGGACTGCACCCAACTACTACCTGTTTGCACGACTCCTTTGAGCCGTGGTAGGGTAGTAATCTAAGTACAGAGGGAACACACTCGAGGCGAAGTGACAGTGTCAAGTCAGCGGACTAAGCTGTACTCATGTCACCTGGGAACTGATAACTGACGATAGGTATAGTACCAACCAATAGTCCCCGACGAGTACTGTCCAGTGTACTCATAACCTAACGAGCACCCGCATACTATCTCAAGTACGACATACTAACGGCTGTGGGACAGACCGTCTCCCACACTGGGATGAGAAGCGCATACGCTAGTCTACTCCGGAGTATCGATGCCCTGTCTCGATAATCCTACGACTAGGGACCTGCATAAGGATGTGCTTGTGGATTACCCAGCCCCCACTAGTGTGACTTCCATCACAACGCTGGTAATCAAGCAAAGATCCTAAGGGCTCCACTAATGTGTATAGGTGATATACTAAAATAAACACATGTACACATTAAAGCAGAAACAAACCAAGTAGCATACTACTATATTGAGCAAGATTGTCTATACAAGGTGAATATCCCAAGCTTCCATTAAGTAATATACAAACTAGTATGATACAGTAATGGACTCTAGGGCATACACACTAACAATCTCCCACTTGCACTAAGGCCATGTTCTGGAGTATCGAAGACCTATCATCTCGATCAGCCGCTCGAACTGAGTCTGGGGTAAGGCCTTTGTGAGTGGATCAGCAGTGTTATCTTCCGTAGAAACTCTCAGAACCTCGATCTCCTGGAGACCCACGATCTCCCAGATCAGGTGATACCGCCTCAAGATGTGTCTGGACTTCTGATGGGACCTGGGTTCCTTCGGTAAAGCTATGCCCCGTTGTTGTCGCAATACAGCGGTATTGGATCAACAATGGACGGAACCACCTGAAGTTCCGTTAAGAACTTCCTTATCCATACGGCTTCTTTTGCGGCATCTGCAGCAGCGATATATTCCGCTTCCATAGTCGAGTCAGCAACGGTTCCTGTTTGGAACTCTTCCAACACACTGCCCCTCCATTGAGGGTAAAGACATAACCCGACATGGACTTGGAATCATCCTTGTCACTCTGGAAGCTGGAGTCAGCAAAGGCCTCGATCTGGAGGTCTTTTCCTCCATACACCAAGAACATCTCCTTAGTCCTTCTCAGGTACTTGAGAGTGTTCTTTACCGCTATCCAGTATTTCTCCCCAGGGTTTGACTGATACCGGCTTACCACACTCAGTGCATAAGCTACATCTGGTCTGGTACACAACATCGCATACATTATAGAGCCTACCGCAAAAGCGTAGGGTATAATAGACATGCGATCCCTTTCTAAATCAGTCTTGGGAGACATCTCTTTGGAAAGGGTGATCCCGTGATAAGCCGGTAGATTACCGTGCTTGGAATCTTCCATACTGAATCTTTTCAGTATGGTGTCGATGTACCTGGACTGTGTGAGTCCTAATATCCTCTTGGATCTGTCACGATAGATCCGGATCCCCAGAATGTATGAGGCATCACCCAGGTCTTTCATGGAGAACCTGTGTGACAAGAACCCTTTGACAGATTGTAGCATAGGAATGTCATTTCCTATCAAGAGAATGTCATCCACGTATAAAACGAGGAATACTACAGTTCTCGCTACAAATCTACTATAGATGCATGGTTCATCTGGATTTTTGATAAAGCCAAATTCTTTGACCGTCTCATCAAAACAGATGTTCCAACTCCGCGATGCCTGCTTTAGTCCGTAGATGGACTTAAGCAACTTGCACACCTCTCCGCTGCTCCCACTCTGAATGAAACCCTCTGGCTGGCCCATATAAACACACTCTTCTAAATTTCCATTTAAAAAAGCGGTCTTTACGTCCATCTGCCAAATCTCATAATCGTGGAAGGCAGCAATGGCAAGAAGGATCCGAATAGATTTCAGCATAGCTACTGGAGAAAAGGTCTCGTCATAGTCCAAACCATGTCTTTGACGAAAACCCTTTGCAACCAGTCTAGCTTTATAGGTCTCAACCTGTCCATCTACACCAATCTTCCTTTTGAAGATCCACTTGCATCCTACGGGTTTTACCCCATCTGGAGCAACGTCCAATGTCCATACTTTGTTGGTGTACATGGACTCCATTTCGGTCCGCATTGCATCCAGCCATTTTACCGAGTCAACGCTCTGAATGGCCTGCTGGAAGCTAGTCGGCTCATCATAATCAATGATGTAATCTTCTTTATCCTCGTCTATGAGAAAACCGTAGTATCTGTCGGGCGGATGAGACTGCCTACTACTCCTGCGGAGCGGCGTAGGAATGTCATGATCTTTCGAACCCTCTGGTTCTACTAAGCTTTCAGTAATAGCTCGTGGTTCTGGAATTTCTTCCAGTTCTATTGCGCTCCCACTTATCTGATTATCCAAAAACTCAGTTTCCAAGAAGTGGGCATGAAGAGAAACATAAATCTTTTGTTCCTCTTCGCAATAGAAGAAATATCCCTTGTAGTTCTTTGGATATCCCACAAAATTGCACTGTACCGAGCGTGCCTCGAGTTTGTCCGCATGCTGCTTTTTGACAAAAGCTGGACATCCCCATGTCTTAATGTGATTATGATAGGGTCTCGTCCCACACCACATCTGATATGGTGTAGTAGGCACAGTCTTAGTTGGGACTCGGTTCAAAAGGTATGCAGCTGATTCTAGTGCATATCCCCAGAATGATCGTGGTAACTCAGCGTTACTCATCATGGACCGTACCATATCCAATAGGGTTCGGTTCCGTCTCTCCGATAAACCGTTATGTTGCGGAGTGTATGGAGGAGTAAGCTGAGAGAGAATTCCATTCTCTTTTAAGTAGTCCAGGACCTCGGCACTCAAGTATTCACCACCTCGATCAGATCTTAGTGTCTTGATACTTTTGCCGGTTTGTTTTTCTACTTCATTCTTATATTCCTGGAATTTTCCAAACGCTTCGGATTTATGTTTCATTAAGAAGACATAACCGTACCTTGAAAAGTCATCCGTAAAAGTAATGAAGTAAGAATAACCGCTTCGCGCATGTGTAGACATTGGACCGCACACGTCGCTGTGTACGAGTCCCAAGAGCTCTCTCGCTCTTACTCCGTGTCCAGTGAACGGAGTCTTTGTCATCTTTCCTTTGAGACGGGATTGATAAGTGGAATATGATTTATATTCGAACAGATCCAAATATCCTTCTGCATGCAACTTCGTCAACCTTCTCTCATTGATGTGACTAAGTCTATAATGCCATAAGAAAGTCTGATTTATTTCCGGAGACTTTCTTTTGTGTATATTCTGGACATTGAAAATCTGTGGTTGGTTTAATACGTATATACCATTGCTTAATGTACCTGACCCAATCAGAACTTGATTAAGGTGAATGTTTACAACATTACTTACAAACGCAAATTCATAACCTTCTTTAGAAATAAAAGATACAGAAATGATATTACAAGTTGCGTTGGGTACAAAAAAGCAATTACGTAAAACCAAAACATGTCAATCTGACATTCCCAGGTGATAGTCCCCCACGGCCTTAGCATCCATGCTAGCTCCGTTTGCAACTTTGAGGGTCATGTCACTGTAAGTGCACGGCGGCGCCCCGGCCTCCATCCAGAGGCCAAATGCGGAAGCGATGGTCAACTTTGATTTTCTTGAACCGGCACCACCACGCACTAAAACCCGGATCATACCATTAACTAGTCCTAGCTAACTACAAGATGGGGAAGAGAGATATACCGACTGATCCGTGTCCTCCGGTCTTCTCGTCGTCGTCCCGATCTCCCGCGGAAGCTCCGGTCTCCACCTTGTCGCCGGAAGGGCACCACGTCGCCTGCTTCTTTTACGGGCTCCCACCTCTATACCGAGGCAACTCGGGCACGAAGTTGGCGAGCCGACGTGCCCAAGATTTGCTGTAGAATGGTGTGTAGAACTTATGTCTCATTTTGGGGTTTGTATGGAGTTGCCTTTTGAGATGGTGAAGGAATGGATTTTTGAGATGAACTGGAGAGCTTTTTTCTTAGCACAATTAGAAAGCTAAAATGCCACACATGAGTAATGAATCCCCCCATCCTACAATTGTGGCCGGCCCCTCATCTTGTGTAAGTGGAGAGAGAGAGAGCAAGGTCAAGGGGTAGGTGGAATGCAATGATGGAAGCAAGTGATGATGAGAGAATCCAATGATCACAACAAAACCCAACACTCCAACAACAACCATCATCATATCCAAAGTCAAGCAATCATGAAAACTATCATGAAGCAAAAAGTCAAGTGAGGTCAAAGAATGGTGCAACCATCATGACACAAGAATATGCAAAGACCACCCTCCACAAATACTTATTTGCACAAATGCAAATAAGCCCTCCTCCACCAATCTTCGGCCAATGAACGATACAAAGGAAATCGGCCGAAACAGAAAGCAAACTGGCAACTCCAGAAAACTGGTCCCGTAATAAATTACAGGAAAACCTCGATACTGTTCATACACACCCGCATTTGTATTCCGACCGAAATACAAATGCAATGAGACAAAATCTACACTGTACTATACTAGGATCCGGCTTAAACCAAAGCCGGCTAGTAATATCCGTTCAATCCTGCTCCGTGCAATACCGCACGTATCTGATCGAACCCTGCAATATCTCCATACGGCCTCTACAGCGTTTCGCCCGAAAACTTGAGCAACTGAATGTGGGGGACTCTAAAGACTCGTCAACACCTTGGTTGTGGATTTAACCACTAGCACGTCAGAGGTATAAGCCAATACGTAACGGGCTACCAGGTATTGACCAAAAGGGACGTCTGTGAGCGAACTCATCCTGACACCCTACTGAGCCTGTCAGTGACAATATCCGTACAGTCCGGTCCATTCGTCTATGAGCATCGCATGGCGGGCCTAGGGGGTTGGTAAGAGTCAGACCCCTAAAAGCGGTACAAGTCGTGTCGGAGTGTAGCCCAGAACACCCTGAGATACTACTGGAATACCCACCAGTAAATCTCCTGCCTCGGCCGAGGGCTTCGTGTAATGGCTCTCCTAGACACAGCGCGACCTCACCCCCAATACCGGGAGAGACGAACCCCTGAAGATCTGCTCACTGCCTCCATGTGGCTCGGGACTGTACCCAACTAAAACCTGTTTGCACGTCTCCTTTGAGCGTGGTAGGGTAGTAATCAAAGTACAGTGGGAACTCACACGAGACAAATGACGATCCTCAGGTCGATGAACTAACCTGTACACATGTCACCAGGGAACTGCCATCTGACGTCAGGTATAAGACCAACTAGCATGTTCCCGGCGAGTCCTGTCCGGTGTACTCATAACCCAATGAGCACCTGTATACATCTTAGGTGATCCAACTGACACCAGTGGCTTGTGAAACCGTCCACCGCCCCTCGTCGGGGTCTCGACTGTATACACTAGTCTACTCTGGAGTATCGATGCCCTGTCTCGAAACTCCCACGACTAGGGACCTTTTAAGGATGTGCTTATAGACCCCAGCTCCCACTTATATGATCGCCCTCAACTGCTGGTGGTCAAGCAAGAATCCTAGGGGCTTTATCAACGTGTAATAGCGACATGTCAGGTCACCTAAAGCAGCACACGATGATAAAGATAAACCAGATAGCATACTATCATCTCGAGTAAGATTGTTCTACTGGAACAGGTCCTCCCTCTGTTAGTTGTATGTATGTCCTAGAGGCCAGTATTGTACAGATGATGTATATTATATTGGATGCTTGGACATATATAGAGATGACTTTCTTGCTCGATATGATAGTATGCTATCTGGTTACTCTTTATCTTAACATGTACACTAGTCTCTTTATACTGTTTTATAGTTACATGTTGGTAAAGCCCTTAGGATATGTACTTGACTACCTGGACTGTGATGCAGATCATACTAGTGGGGACATGGTAGTCCATAAGTACATCCTTCAAGGTCCCTAGTCGTGGGTGTATCGAGACGGGGCATCGATATACCAGAGTAGACTAGCGTATACGCTTCTCGACCCATGAGATGGGCGATGGATGATCCCACATCCATTAGTGTTTGACATCAGAGATGGTATACGGGTGCTCAGTGGAGACTGGGTACACTGGACGGACTCGCCGAGAACTCCCAGATGGTATTATACCTCACGTCAGATGGCAGTTCTCAGGTGACACTTGTACAGGTTAGTCTGTAGACCCGAGATCGTCATAGAGTCTTGTGTGATTCCCACTGTGCTTTGATCTCCACCTTACCACGTCCATGAGGGCGTGCAAAACGGTGGTCTTTGGGTACAGTCCCGAGTCATATGGAGGCAATGAGCGATAGGAGGGGTTTCGTCTCTCCCGGTATTGGGGGTTGATGTTGCACTGTGCTCGATTGGCCGTAACAGGGAAGTCCCTGGCCAGGGCTGATCAGAGATTTGCTGGTAAGTGTTACCAGTAGTTTCTCGACCCGTTATGAGCCTCACATCGGCACGACTTATCGGTTATTGGGGTCTGACGTATACCACCCCTAGACTTGATATGCGACATATCAGACGAATAGACCGGACTGTACGGTAAGTGTTACTGGTTGGATTCACAGGAGTGTGAGCGGGCTAGCTCGTCGATATTCTGATCGCTCAATACCCGGATGGCCGTTACGTTTAGCAGACCGCTTGCGGCTTGTGGGTGCTTGATATGATCATCATCTGCTACCGGCGTATTGACGAGTCTTTAGAGTCCTACACAGAGGTTTCCTGGCTCAAGCGAAACGAAATAGGAGCGCATATGAGATATGTGCAGGACCGAGAATAATGCGTGTATGTGATACCGCATTTCATTCTCGCGATATATGTTTCGATTGGTTATATTCGATATGACCTAGTTATCGAATCATTGATTCGATAAATCGATACATTGGATTCTAGTCGGTTATGTGAGACATAACCGGATCATTGAATCAAATGTTGATTTAATGATTTAATGTAAAATTATATATTTGATATATTACTTTGCATTAACTAGTAATGGTTCACTTTATATGGATTTTCTCACTTGATGTGCAAGAAGTATATGTGATATACTTTTGTGCACAAATTTATATCATGTTTGATGATACTTGATCTTTTTGTTAAGTGTAAAGAATTAAAACCATGGTTAAGTGTTGATTAGGGTTTTGCATATTCATTTATTTATTTATTTGAAAAGGATTATGATGAGAATGGTGGCTTTTTTTGTTTTAAGTTGAAGCTTCATGAAGCTTTGACTTTTGTAACCATCCTTATCTTCATGCTTAACCCTAACCCATCCAAGTGACCATGGTTTATTCTCTACACTTAACCTAGGTTAGAACATGATAAGTATTTGATTTTATTATTCTTTTTCACAATACTTATCATATTCTATTTGCTTCTTCATCTTCATCTTCAAGAAAAAAGCTTGATGCCATCAATGGCAACTTGAGTAAAAGTGAGTGAAATCCAAATCTAAAGTGAACCCACCTCCTATTTCTTCATCCTCTACCTCTTGACAAGTGGTTTTTGGTGTTTTCTTCACAAGTTTCACAACTTGGTGAAGTCGGAGCTTGAACTTGTGCAACCTCGACGTAGATCGTCTTTGACACGAAGCCGACGACCTTGCTCGCCCGTTTTTCCGATGAAGCCGACGAATGAGTCTAGGATTCGTGATGGACAGCGAGAGCACACCCACGTGGAGCTAAGGAAGTGGGGAACCGGATCTACAAAGGTTGTAGCATCTAATTTTTAGTTAAAGTGTTAACTAGTTTATAGTTTCGCCTAGAAATCTAGCCGACGATCCGTGTTAGGGTTTCTCGGCACCAATAATTTTTGAAATTGGCATGGTTGATGCCTTGTGAGACTTCATTAGGATGCCTAGGAACCCTACACCCTCAATCATTGCAATCACGTGCCTGTGATCCAATAATTGACTCTGAGGGCACTATCTCCAACAATCTCCCACTTGCACTCAAGGCTAATTATTGCGATGTCGCATACTCACTGCCCGTGTGATACCGAACACCCAATTCCTCTACTAGTCAGTCTCACAAAGCCTGTTTGCGAAACTATTGCATTCGAGGAATAGCCTCGGTGAGTGGATCCGCTTTGATGTTCTTTCTATGTCTCTCTATATCTCAAGTTCGCGGAGAAAGCCATCTCCCAAAATGAGCAATACCTGTCTTAGAATGTCTGGATGTCTGATGGGACTTAGCTCATAAATGAACTCCAAATCCAAACTTCTTAGACTGTATCGTCAACTGAACTCAATCAGTATCCTGCGCCATGCCTCCCTCAGTATTGCCTTGGACCACCTGTCCAAAATACTGCCCCTCGTCAGAAGGAAAAACTATAACTCTGACAACCTCCCTGTCGTCCAAGTCACCTTAGAAGCCTGGAATGGTAACTGTCTCCCGAATGAGGCTGTCGTTATCATATCCCTAGAACATCCACTTATGTTCTATAACTGCTTCCGACTGTTTCTCCAGGATTGGATCAATGTCAACTTATTGCATCTAGTGCAAAAACAACATCTGGTGTGGTACTTGACATCTCATGATTGACTCAATTGCCTAAGCAAGTGATCTGCCAATCATGCACATCCCTCTCCCCTTTAGTCTGTAAGACAACTTTAGAGAGGGTGACTCCATCACCTGCAGGTACACTACCGTGCCAGGAGTCGTCCATTCTAAATACTCTTAGAATACTGTCTAAGTACCTTTAATTGGGAAACCACCCAAATCTAGATCTAAAACCATAGATCTAGTAACCAGTATGTCTGATATAATGTCCAAGTCCCATGTGGAGAAACCACTGTGTGACGACCAAAGTTTAACCGATCGTAGTATAGGAATATCACTTCCTACTCTGTGTATGTCATCCAAATACCAGGACATCACACCCTACTACCTTCTCAATAGATCCATCCCCTATTCTGATGAAGTCAAACCTATGACTATCACATCAGAAATTGATGATCTATCTCCGCTATATCTGCTTTAGTCTATAAATAGACATAAGCCACTTGTCCACCAATGCTTCCGCTGCTCCCACTGACTACGACAACCCTCTGGCAGAGTCATATACACGTACACTTCTAAAGCAAGTTTAGAACGACGCTATACTCATCCTCCTGCCGGGTCTCACAGTCTGGAACAACAGCAATGGCAAGTGTGGGTAAACAAGAACTTCCCTGTCACCGTCCTTGAGGCTACCGGAGTACCTCTCGGGGGCCTGAAGTTACCCACCGTATCTGCGGAGTGGCCAATGGAATGTCAAACTAGATTGAATCTTTAGGTTCCTTATCCAATCTTCAGTAATCGTTTGCGGTTCTGGAATCACTTCCAGTTCTACCATACTCCCACTACTGTTTTCTGAAAAAATCCATTTTTAATAAAACTGTGGCGAGTCTAGAACAATATCGCTATTGTTCATCCAGATGGTAGAAAATCAACCCTCGTCATAGCCTGGGTCAACCCACAAACAGCCATTACAGAAAACGTGCCTTGAGTTATCCAGAGTCTGGTTTTAATCATAAGCCGGACAACTCCCCGTATCTTAACAACGTTAAGATATGAACTGTTCTATATCGAATATAGAATCAGAGGCACTGATTTAATTGAACCAGATTCAAATCATGCAGCTGTCTCCAGTGCATGTCAACTAAATGGAAGGAGGCCGATCAGCGTTACTCGACTTAGGAATGCTTCCAATTATGAGTAACCTGAACGAGAAGCAAGTTCTCTTAATCACTACTATCAACTGAATACCATTGACAAGTATCTACATCTTCGATCACCTTGAAGAATCCCGATACTTGCAATACTTGGTTCTCTGCTTTACTCTTATACCTATAACTCCTCAAAATTCGGACTCTGCGTTTCCACGAAACACCTGTCTAAAAGCTAGAGAAGTCATAAGTAAACCGAATATAGTATGAGGACCAACCCCTCTGTCCTGATGGACCCTGGACAACATACAATACTCTGTATAAGTCCCTTGAGTCTGATTACTCATTCACTGTGTGTCGTAGGTTGAAAACTGTACTTATGGTTAAGAAGAATTACACCGTTGTTCAATGCTCCTTACCTAACCATCCACTGATATAGGTAAATGTCATAAACATAATATCAAAAAGGTATATCTCACTCTATAAAAATAGACGTACAGATATATCAATTTGAAATTGGTGCATAACAGCGGATATTCAAAACCAAATATTTGCCGACCGGCAAACAGCCCAGGTGATCTCCTCAAATATCACTGATTACAACGAATCCCGATATAATGGGGATGATCACCCAATTACCAATAACCTACTCCCACTCATCATCTATAAGACCATACAGATGTGAGAATCTAACCTGGTAAATACATACCCTGGAGCAAGTATCTAATCGGGAAATCAGTTTTCTTTTAACATTACACAGTGAAACTGAAACATTGAAATGTTTCGATGGGGTATCCCGGTATTCCTTGTAATGCTTCTTCCAGATTCACGACTGTAACCGTACAATTCTTTGCCACCTCTCCAAATCACTTTATATGCCTTTAGTCATTACCTTTTGCACACCCTTTAGGCCAAATGATTTTCTTCCTTCCCTACCGTTCGGCACCAGCCTATGGTTTGGAAGAAGACTATCCAATAAGCATAATAGGTGTACTGTCCTAGTCCTAGGAGCACTCGCAACGCGAGAGAAGGTGAAGATAAAAGACACCTGAATGAACTTTATTCCTATTTCTCCTGAACCAGGATCCATCCCCGAACTGGAACAAGTTCCTTTCGAGTTCGTATATAACCATATGATGGAGTATCCAATAATCTGTGGATCTTCGTAGTGATACGGAGTGTCCTGGAGAAATACAAAGGTGATTTAGGATTGGCGAAGAAAAACTTGGTTTGGTCGTGAATATCAGTCGCAATTTACTTTGCCCTCTTACTAATCCCTTGTTTTGTCTTAACTTAATACTTCTGCACACCATCGTTATGCTAATTGGTTTTCTTCATTCCCTACCGGTCGGCACCTGCCTATGGTTTGGAAGAAGACTATCCAATTTGCGTAATAGGTGTACTATCTCCTAAACCAAGGAGTACTCGCAACCTGAGAGAAGGTAAAAGGAAAAGACAACTGAATAGTCCTATCCGTTTCCTCCAGAACCTGAAACCATCCTCGAATAAATTCTTTCGAGTTCGTATCTAACCATACGATGGTTTTGTCCAATGGAAGTGGACGTTCGTAGTAATACGGGGTGTCCTGGAGAAAAGGGTAAAAGTAGGAGTGGCAATGAGGTTTGCAACTCTGACAATCCAAAAGCCAGTGTTTAAGAAGGTTCGGTCAACTTAGTCTCTGAGTCATACTCTTAGGGTCGGGTCAATGGTCGCTGCCAAAAAGAGAGAGAAAAGAAACACCAGCGTGCACTCTAACCTAGATCAGAATGATTACCAATTTATCTAATCTGGAAACCTCCCACTGTAACCTCAAATTCTTCTTTAAACCCGAAAGAAGAATTAGTCAGGGTCACCCGAGGAGTAAACTAACTCATCAGTGGGAATCGGGATCCAACTATCATCGCATGATAACGTGACGGAATCCGCTCACGTCATCACACTCCAGAAGGTATGCGCATATCTGGCAAGTTTCAGTTCTTTTGAAACTCCCGATGTGATTTTTACCCCATGCTCTTATGACCTTGACTTTGGCCAACAAATCATAAGTCACATGTCAAGTTCTACCCACCATTCTCCAGGTTAATTTGAGCCCACCCGTACAAGCCCTTGACTTTGGCCAACAAGGCTATACGACTGCCCCAAACCAACGCATCTATCTATGCTGCATATGAATACTCCAATAGCTACCAAACACTGTGCCTTGACTTTGGCCAACAAACACAGCTTGAATACTATTGACCACCCATATGAAACGACGGAGGGCTACGAATGGTTTCTGGCGAAAACCTTTAACGTAATGTACTTGATATCGTTGAAGGAACGGATAGCTTTTTAGAAAAATATAGTGACGAAAACCTTTGCTAAAGAGGTCACTCCCGGCGAAGGGATCTCGGCTCTTTCCCCGTAGAATGAGGTGCAGGATATTCCAACTGAATACCACGATGCAAAGCAAAAGTAATCGGCTATAGTGAAGTTATTGCCCTGACACAAACTTTTGTCCAAGGGGTCACTCCCGGTGAAGGGATCTCGGCCCTTGCCTCGTCGACTGAGGAGCAGGATATTCCAACTGAATACCACGATGCAAAACAAAAGAGAACATCCTTGCAATAACAGCTTTTAGAAAAGTGTTCCAACAACATCAAATTAGGTTTTTTTTAACTTTCATTGATCCGAATCAACGCGGTCCCATCAATTGATCACACCACAAAGAACGAAAATATACTGATGTACATATATGCCATCCGCATTAGCCACTGGGTCCCGTCATTACCCGTTAGGTTAGCTAACTAATGACAGAGCGGGGACTGGACTAGCGCGGATGCAAAACATATACAACATCTACTAATATATATACCAATATATAATATTTCGCTCAAGGCATGATAAAATGCAACATCACAGAAATGTACAGCATCACAGAAACAATACAGATATCTGGGATCCCCGGGTTTCACAGAGCCACTACTGAAACCCGACGTTCCCCTGGTCGTGTGGATAGCCTGTGCAATGAAAACCCTAGACCCCTACGGGCGCAGCAAGTTACCCGCCAAAACCTGAAGCGAGGCAGCCCCCTTCAGCAACGTGAATGGACCACCCAGCACTTCACGGAATCCGGTAACTTGGGCACCCCTCCTGGGTCAACCTGTACCCCATACGATTGCGGCGAATAGCCCGACAATTCTAGAGTGAAGCCCCCTCCGTCTTAATGCCATGAGATGCGGGCTTGTTGCCCTCTAGAATCCGGCTATCCGTGCACCCTTCCGCGGGGCAATCCTAGTACAGAAAGTAAAAAATACATACAATGGGTACATCGACCGCAACCTGGTCGTGCCCTAAAATAATAATACAAACAGGCAGTGACGGCAGTCCACATGTCGGACGCTCGCCCCGCAATATCAAATGTACATAATACAACAAAAAATGTACTAGCATTGCATCCAGGCTATCCCCCACGACCGATCCGCAACATCACAGCAATACATAGAACATCAACGTGAAAGTCACGTTCGCAAATTCGTCTAACCGGGCTATAGCAGTTAGACAGGATTTACCGATCAATTAACATTCACGGTCGCAGATATAATGTAAATACTGTGAAATAATGTGTTTAAAATATCCGATCGATCAAATTTTACCAAGTGAGCCCCCAAGTACTACTGTAGCACATCAAGAAATTCTGGGCCCAAAAATAATATTCCAAAACCCCTATTTCCAAGTCAGGAGCTATCTGGAAAATTTTGGTACACTGAATAGTTCAAGTCGCGGCGGAACCGCGGCCCAAGCTTGGGTTTGGCCGCGGTTCCGCGGTCGTTTAGACTGTTCACGAAACCAAATTTTTCCAGAACTCTTAGAATGTCCTACACATCAATCTGAAACAACCTGAAAAATTTTTGGACTTCAAAAAATTTCGACAGAAACTGATGTGAAGAAAAATACGGTTTTGGAACATTTGTTCGATTGGAAATATAAAACACATTAGACAAAGCTAGACTATGTTAATGGCGAGGCTCTGATACCACTGTAAGTGCACGGCGGCGCCCCGGCCTCCATTCCGAGGCCAAATGCGGAAGCGATGGTCAACTTTGATTTTCTCGAACCGGCACCACCGCGCACTAAAACCCGGATCGTACCATTAACTAGTCCTAGCTAACTACAAGATGGGAAAGAGAGATATACCAACTGATCCATGTCCTCCGGTCTTCTCGTCGTCGTGCCGATCTCCCGCGGAAGCTCCGGTCTCCACCTCGTCGCCGGAAGGGCACCACGTCGCCTGCTTCTTTTACGGGCTCCCACCTTTATACCGAGGCAACTCGGGCACGAAGTTGGCGAGCCGACGTGCCCAAGATTTGCTGTAGAATGGTGTGTAGAACTTATGTCTCATTTTGGGGTTTGTATGGAGTTGCCTTTTGAGATGGTGGAGGAATGGATTTTTGAGATGAACTAGAGAGCTTTTTTCTTAGCACAATTAGAAAGCCAAAATGCCACACATGAGTAATGAATCCCCCCATCCTACAATAGTGGCCGGCCCCTCATCTTGTTTGAGTGGAGAGAGAGAGCAAGGTCAAGGGATGGGTGGAATGCAATGATGGAAGCAAGTGATGATGAGAGAATCCAATGATCACAACAAAACCCAACACTCCAACAACAACCATCATCATATCCAAAGTCAAGCAATCATGAAAACTATCATGAAGCAAAAAGTCAAGTGAGGTCAAAGAATGGTGCAACCATCATGACACAAGAATATGCAAAGACCACCCTCCACAAATACTTATTTGCACAAATGCAAATAAGCCCTCCACCACCAATCTTCGGCCAATGAACGATACAAAGGAAATCGGCCAAAACGGAAAGCAAACTGGCAACTCTAGAAAACTGGTCCCGTAATAAATTACAGGAAAAGCCCGATACTGTGTATACACACCCGCATTTGTATTCCGACCGAAATACAAATGCAATAAGACAAAATCTACACTGTACTATACTAGGATCCGGCTTAAACCAAAGCCGGCTAGTAATATCCGTTCGATCCTGCTCCGTGCAATACCGCACGTATCTGATCGAACCCTGCCATATCTCCATACGGCCTCTACAGCGCTTCGCCCGAAAACTTGAGCAATTGAATGTGGGGGACTCTAAAGACTCGTCAACACCTTGGTTTTGGATTTAACCACTAGCACGTCAGAGGTATAAGCCAATACGTAACGGGCTACCAGGTATTGACCAAAAGGGACGTCTGTGAGCGAACTCATCCTGACACCCTACTGAGCCTGTCAGTGACAATATCCGTATAGTCCGGTCCGTTCGTCTATGAGCATCGCATGGCGGGCCTAGGGGGTTGGTAAGAGTCAGACCCCCAAAAGCGGTACAAGTCGTGTCAGAGTGTAGCCCAGAATACCCTGGATACTACTGGAATACCTACCAGTAAATCTCCTGCCTCGGCCGAGGGCTTCGTGTAATGGCTCTCCTAGACACAGCGCGACCTTACCCCCAATACCGGGAGAGACGAACCCCTGAAGATCCGCTCACTGCCTCCATGTGGCTCGGGACTGTACCCAACTAAAACCTGTTTGCACGTCTCCTTTGAGCGTGGTAGGGTAGTAATCAAAGTACAGTGGGAACTCACACGAGATAAATGACGATCCTCAGGTCGATGAACTAACCTGTACACATGTCACCAGGGAACTGCCATCTGACGTCAGGTATAAGACCAACTAGCATGTTCCCGGCGAGTCCTGTCCGGTGTACTCATAACCCAATGAGCACCTGTATACATCTTAGATGATCCAACTGACACCAGTGGCTTGTGAGACCGGCCACCGCCCCTCGTCGGGGACTCGACTGTATACACTAGTCTACTCTGGAGTATCGATGCCCTGTCTCGAAACTCCCACGACTAGGGACCTTTTAAGGATGTGCTTATAGACCCCAGCTCCCACTTATATGATCGCCCTCATACTGCTGGTGGTCAAGCAAGAATCCTAGGGGCTTTATCAACGTGTAATAGCGACATGTCAGGTCACCTAAAGCAGTACACGATGATAAAGATAAACCAGATAGCATACTATCATCTCGAGTAAGACTGTCCTACTGGGACAGGTCCTCCCTCAATCATTGCAATCACGTGCCTGTGATCCAATAATTGACTCTGAGGGCACTATCTCCAACTGTCACCTGCCTTCAAAAACCTACGGTTTCTCAACACCTGCAAAGAATTACAGATATGAGATCCTGATCCGGTATCCAATACCAAGGAAGTAGAGTTTATTGATTGACAGTTTTCAATAACATACACACCTGAAGCTGAAGCCGCAACTTGCTTCAGATCCTGTGTTTTGGCTTTCCAAGCCCTGCAATCTTTCTTCCAGTGCCCACTCTTATGACAGTAAAAGCACTCTTCCTTCCCCACAAGTTTCCCCGCTATTTTTGTTGCTTTTGTCTTTCCCTTCGTATCCATTTTACTAACACCGCCCCTTGGTTTGGCGGGGGCTTTCTTCTTCTTTCCCTTGGCTTTCGCCTTGGACCTAGAAGAGGAAGATCCTCCTACAAACAAAGTGGATGTTTCCCTACCTTTCTGTAGGGCGCCCTCTGCACTCCTCAGCATGTTGAGGAGCTCTGAAAGTTCAACTTCTTTTTCTTGCAAGTTGAAGTTCAGGATAAACTGGGCGTAAGTGGAAGGAAGGGACTGGAGAATCAAGTCCGTATAGAGCTCGTTCTCTAACGTGGTCCCAAGGTCCGCGAGCTCCTCAACGAAGCCAATCATCCTAAGCACGTGTTCCGCTACCGACGATCTGATGGCCAACCTTGCCGAAAATAGCTTCTTCGACACTTCGTATCTTGCAATACGGATTGCTCTCCATACAGTTCTTTTGTATGGAGAAATATGGATTCGAGGTCCATATTCTCGTGCCTCCTCTGATGTTCGTTGTCCATAGAGGCAAGCACGAGGCACTTGGCCTTCGCGCAATCGATTTCCCAGGTCTTACGGATTTCCCTATCCGCGACGCTGGTTTTGGGACCTGGGACAGGGGGAGCTTTGATGGTAAGGAGATACCCCAACTTGTCATAAGTGATTGCCATTTTGACATTCCTGAGCCAATCTTTGTAGTTTGGCCCTGTCAGTATATTTTTATTTAGTAGTAACTTAAGTCCGGTCATGATGTTTGGTCGCTGCAATTAGGAGAGAGAGAAGAAACACTTTAGCATGATGCTCTTGCAAGTTTAGAGTGGTTTTTAATTTGTCTAAACAGGATGGCTCCCACTGTCTCTCGAGTCCCTCCTCAAACCAAAAAGGAAGAATTAGTCAGGATCAATCTCACCGTACAATACTTGCTTAACCGTTCGGCTAGGCTGGTGTCGGTACTTCGAGGGAGGTTTTCCAATGCTTTCGCGAAATTCCTTAATTTAATAACCTCTCTTCCCTGTAGGCGTAGCCCCGCTAACACCTTTCTAGACACCTACTTGGTTTATAGCATTGGTCGTTAAGTGAGAAATTTCCCGAGGAGTAGCATATACTCACAGTAGGATCGGGATCCAAATATCATTGCGTGACAAGACTAAAGGAATCTTACCAGAATCATCACACTCCAAATGATATGCAGCGCTAGCAAGTTTCAGTTCTTTTGAAAGTCCCGATGTGGATTTTTGCCCCATGCTCTTATGACCTTGACTTTGGCCAACAAATTATAAGTCACATGTCAAGTTCTACCCTTCATTCTCTAGGTTAATTTGAGCCCACCCGCACATACCCTTGACTTTGGCCAACAAGTTAGAACGACTGCCCTAAACCAACACATCTATCTATGCTTCACATGAATACCCAATAGCTACCAATCACTATACCTTGACTTTGGCCAACAAACATAGCTTGAATACTTATTGACCATTCATGTGAAACGACGGAGGGCTACGAATGGTTTTGGCAGAATCGTGAACGTAGTGAACTTGATATAATCGAAGGACGAGATAGCTTTTAAAAGGAGTGGCTTGAGCTCCGCGTTTAAAAGTTCTTTTTGAAAAGAAACCGAGTGGTTTTGAAAGTGTTCCAACGACATTTACTTGGTTTATTTTTTCTTGCATTAATTCCAATGCGTCCCATCATTTAATCCTACCATTGCAGAAAACAACCAAAATATGACGTACGCTTATGCCATCCGCATTCGCCACGGGGACCCGTCATTACCCGTTAGGTTACTTAACTAACGACAGAGAGGGGCTGGACTAGCGCGGATGCACAACATAAGCAACGCCTAAATAATATCATATATAGATATATTGCAATGATAGCCATTCCAGATCACAGATGAACACATTGGATATACTAGGAATCCGCAATTCGTACGAGCCTGTAACGAAAAGCGGATTATACGGTCGCGATGAATAGCCAATACCCCACCCTAGACCCCTACGGGTGCGGCAAACTACCTGCTAAATATCCGAAGCGGAGCAACCTCCCTCAACGACGTGAGTAGGCCACTCGGCACTTCGAGATACCCGGTAGTTTGTGCACCCCACCTTGGGTCTATCCTAGGAGCAAAAACAGTAAAAAGAAATTATACAATGACGGCTACAACCCCGACCCGGTTGTGCGGCCAAAAATAATATTACATCAATTTACATATTACATGAATTGAAAGATAAAAGAAAACTCTCATCTCACAACCCCCCGGCTATTCATCCGCGACAATCCAATGAATTTATATACACATACCATCAACATTACAGATCACAGATATGTATAACCCCCACTAATCGACGTATAGCGATTAGCGGACGTTCAATACATATAACACATCACAGATATATACCCGTCAGCTTAAGTCTTTAGAAGTTCGATCAAAATACGGATTTTTAGGCCCCAAACACAAATTTTTCTTTCTGGAAAATCTGGGCAGAAAAAACATATTTTAAAAATCCCAAAACAACCCCAGAAACACACTGCAGCAAAATTGTGCCGCGGCCGAGTCAACTCGGCCGCGGAACCGCGGCGGGAGCATACTCCCGCCGCGTTTCCGCGGCGACTTGACCGGTTCGTTGGACCAATTTTCTTGGGTGTTTTAACAAAAGCCTGAGCCGATTTTTAGTGTAAGATTTATTATTTTTTGAACAGAGGAAAAAATCGGCAGAAACTATGCTATTCGGGTATGTTTCGTGATATTTTCTCCGATCGAACTTCTACTTACTTTGCTAAAATGTTTGATAGTGTTTAACTAGGCTCTGATACCACTGTAAGTCCACGTTACCTCTCCCGGTACTTACGGGCTTACGGAAATGATGAAAAACGATTTTTCAAGAGGTGTTAACATGGACTCAAAATACGGATCTTTGTTAAACAACTACCTAACAACCTAACTAGAGTTTTGCCTACTCGGTTAGGGGGCTATACCTTTCTTGAACTCCTTCGTCTTCTACTCTTTTCGGTGTACGGATCGGCCTCACCTCGTCGTCTCCTTGCGCCGAAGATGGATCCACCTGAAAGCTTCTACCTTTGACTTCTTCTTCGAACTTGAAGAAACTAGAACACTTGGTTTGCTAAACCTTGTGAACTAGGATGAGTAGAGAAGTGATATGGGTTTTCTTTTATCTCTAAGGCAATGTTTTTCAACTCATGAGAGGGTGTTGCCTTGAGCTAGAGAGAGCAAGAGGAAGAGCAAGAGGGAGAGCTCAAGCAAGGGAGAGAAATGAAATGAGAGAATGAGTAAGTCTTTTGCCATCCAAGCTCTCATAATCCAAAACCATGATTACTCATAATAGTAATTAAGTATTATATGATGGTTCAAGTCAAAATGGCCATATCATTTCATGCACTCATTTTGCAAAAACAAGCAAGCAAGCAAAAGTCTTTGCCATGAAATGATAGCCATTGTAATGATGATGGTCAACTAGTCCAACCTAGTCAACCGGTCAACAAAGTCAACAAGTCAAAAAAGTCAACCGCTCATCTCAACCATGACACACTAATACTTAATTAATATTATCATTAATCATATTTCTTATTCTCATTAGGGTTTAGCAAAAGTCAATGGTCAACAGTGAACAGTCAACAATCAACAACCCCAATGAGAATCCTCTGCCTCTGTCAACTGTGCATACACACCCGCATCCGCGTTCCGAGGAACACGAATACAAACGAGATAAAACCAATCCCAAAATGTACACTAGGATCTGGCTTAAACCAAAGCCCGCTAGTGTTAACTGTCCGAACACCAAACGTGCACAAGTGCACGGATGTGACCGAACCCTGTCGCAAAACCATGCGACCTCTACTCTTTTGCCTAAAGGAGAATAGCTTTCTGTGTGGGACTCTAAAGACTCGATACTACGTTGGCAGTGGGTTTAACCACAGACCGCAAGCGGCACTAGCTATGCGTAACGGTCCCCAGGTAGATGCCGACAAGAAGACGGACGAGGTGAAACCCATCTGAACTCCTACTGAGCCTGAATGTGACAATCTTTATACAATCCGGTATGTTCGTCTGATAAATCGCATGGCGGGCCTAGGGGCGGTAAACGTCAGTCCCCTAATAGCGGTACAAGTCGTGTCGGAGTGTAGCCCAGAACACCCTGAGATAGCACTCGAAACCTACCAGTATATCTCGCTTGCCCTGGCCAGGGACTACTCGTGTAATTGCTCTCCTTGACACAGCGCGATGTTAACCCCCAATACCGGGAGAGACGAATCCTGTCTAACCGTCACTGCCTCCAAGTGATTCGGGACTGCACCCAACTACTACCTGTTTGCACGACTCCTTTGAGCCGTGGTAGGGTAGTAATCTAAGTACAGTGGGAACACACTCGAGGCAAAGTGACAGTGTCAAGTCAGCGGACTAAGCTGTACTCATGTCACCTGGGAACTGATAACTGATGATAGGTAAAGTACCAACCAACAGTCCCCGACGAGTCCTGTCCAGTGTACTCATAACCTAACGAGCACCAGCATACTATCTCAAGTACGACGTACTGACGGCTGTGGGACATACCGTCTCCCACACTGGGATGAGAAGCGCATACGCTAGTCTACTCCGGAGTATCGATGCCCTGTCTCGATAGTCCTACGACTAGGGACCTGCATAAGGATGTGCTTGTGGATTACCCAGCCCCCACTAGTGTGACTGCCATCACAACGCTGGTAATCAAGCAAAGATCCTAAGGGCTCCACTAATGTGTATAGGTGATATACTAAAATAAACACATGTACACATTAAAGCAGAAACAAACCAAGTAGCATATTACTATATTGAGCAAGATTGTCTATACAAGGTGAATATCCCAAGATTCCATTAAGTAATATACAAACTAGTATGATACAGTAATGGCCTCTAGGGCATATACACTAACACCCGGCATGTCAGCAGGTGCCCAGGCAAACACATCGAAGTTGTTTATGAGGAAATGAACCAGGTCGTCTCGCTGAGGACCTGTCAGAAGCGACCCGATCTGAACGAGTCTTTCGTTGTCCCCTCTACAAGGGGATCGCTGTCAGAGGCTCCACTGGGGTCCTTCGGATCTATTTTTGCTCATCTCGAGTATCCAGGGAACCCCTGATGTCACCCCCGCCGTCGACATCGTCGGCCGACTCCTCCGATGAAGATGTTGCGGTGAAGCAAACCTTTGCAACTTACTGGTCTCCGTAGACCCGACCTATCCCGCCCTACTCGAGAGGGAACTTCATCGCCAGGTGGTAGGTCGCTATCTGGGCCCGAAGGGAGTTCAGCGTCAGGCGGCCGAGGAGGATGTTGTAGGCCGATGGGATTCTTGCTACGATGAATTCCACCGGCACTGTCCGCGTATGGCCGGCCTTCCCGACGTTGAACTGTAGAGTGATTACTCCTTCCGCCGGGATGGAGTGGTTAGTGAATCCTGAAAGGACGTGGGAGGTCAGCCTTAGGTTTGCAGTGGTGAGCCCCATGCGCAGAAAACAGTCGTAGAAGAGAATGTCTGCCGAGCTTCCCGAGTCGACCAGGATCCTATGCACCTCGTATTGATGGACCCGAGCCGTAATCACTAGGGGTTCGTTGTGGGGCAGGGATATGCTGTGAAAGTCCCCGTCGTCAAAAGTGATCGGCTCGGTCTCCCTGGCCTACTTCCTTGGCCGACCATCGTCTCCCGGAGCTGGCGTAGGGTGTTGAGCTTCGTAAGCACTCGATGCACCCCCCACCGTCGTGACCATGATTATGGACGAGCCTCGGCTCCTTTCGGTGGGGTTCCTTACGTCCCCTAGCGGGGTTGTTTTTGAGCCGCCGTGGGGAGTCTCGTATGCGCGACCACGTCGAGGGAGGGGGTGCCGATCATGCCTGTGAACAGGCGAGCTGACCGCCACCACCTCGTAAGGGACAGGGGTGCGAAGAGACTCGGGGAGAAACTCTCTGGCGTAAGACCTCGGAGCCGAACTTAGCGGTGCCCACCGGGTTTTCGAGTACGTCGGCCCGAGAAAGCCACGGTTGTCGGAAATGATGAGGCGGCGGTTGGCGGTTGGCGCTTGGATCGTCTTGATGATCGCTCGTCATTGGAGTGAGATCGGGAGGGGAACTTTTGTTTTTGTGGAATCAAAGTTTTCCCACAAACGGCGCCAGTTGATGGAGGATGGAATCTCCTTCAGATGTTGCTTCCCGTTGATCTGCTGATAGAGGTGATGAGTGGCTGAGATTTGGTCTGGAGGCAGACTCCTTTAGCGTGTGGATCTCAATGGGTTTGAAGTTGTTGAGCCGAGCTACCTGCAAGGAAGTCCCGGGGTGGTTGGAGCACCGAGGACCCTCCGACAATCAAGTTAGTGGGGTAATCCGAGCAGAGTAACGGCTTAGTGGATTAAAAATGGCTTACCTTGATCAACTGAAAGAGGGGTTTAAATAGCGGTGGCAGCAGGTACAGCAGGCGTGAGAATCACGCCGGCCGTTACGCTCCCGACATCATGCCCGCATGATGAGCGGGACCTCCCATTAATGGCGAGACAGGCTCGTTAATGGGGGATCGTGGTGGCGTGGAACGTGGGATGTGGCCGGCGGAGATCTTGCACATGGCGAGATTCGCGGGATGGCGGTTATGCCTTCAAGCAGTGTTGTTGGTCGGTCGATGGACCGGGGAAGATGACCCCGGCGGGAGAGCTCGCGGACGAGCGGGAAAGCCAAGGCATCTTGTTTCTGCGGTAGACTGGGAACGAGATGTGAGGCCGAGGAGGCCAATTGTGCTGGGGCTCGGAGACGAGCCAGCCTCGTCGGTAGGACGGGCATAGGAGCAGTATGGTCGGCCCCTGTATTTGCTTTCTTGCACGCTCTGGGACACGTCATCTGCTACGTGTCATGATCTGGGAGATCACCGATATCGAGCTGTTAGTGTTTATGCCCTAGAAGGCCATTACTGTATCATACTAGTTTGTATATTACTTAATGGAAGCTTGGGATATTCACATGTATATAACAGTCTTGCTAAACATGGTAGTATGCTACTTGGTTTTTCTATCTTAATATGTGAGTATACGTATTGATAGAGCTCTTAGGATCTTGCTTGACTACCAGCGTTGTGATGGCAGTCACACTAGTGGGGGCCGGGTAGTCTACAAGCACATCCTTATTCAGATCCCTAGTCGTTGGATTATCGAGACAGGGCATCGATACTCCGGAGTAGACTAGTGTGTACGCTTCTCATCCCAGTTGGGGAGATGGTCTGTCCCACAGCCGTCAGTACGTCGTACTGGAGATAGTATGCAGGTGCTCGTTAGGTTACGGGTACACCGGAAAGGACTCACAGGGAACTGTTGGTTGGTTTTATACCAGTCGTCAGTGAGCAGTTCCCAGGTAACATGAGTACAGCATAGTCCCCAGACTTGACACTGCTACTTCGCCTCGAGTGTGTCCCACTGTTCTTAGATTGCTACCTTACCACGGCTCAAAGGAGTCGTGCAAACAGGTAGCAGTTGGGTGCAGTCCCGAGCACTTGGAGGCAGTGGCGGTTAGACAGGATTCGTCTCTCCCGGTATTGGGGGTTGATATCGTGCTGTGTCAGAGAGCCATTACGCAAAGTCCCTGGCCAGGGCAAGCGAGATTTGCTGGTAGGTTCCAGTAGTTTCTCAGGGTGTAATGGGCTTCGCTCCGACACGACTTATACCGCTATTAGGGGACTGACGCTTGCCGCCCCCTAGGCCCGATATGCGATAGTCTTAGACGAACGGACTGGACTGTATGGAGATTGTCACATCAGACTCAGTAGGAGTTCGGATGGGTTTTCTCATCGGCCTTCTTATCGACATCTACCTGGGAACCGTTACGTACAGCTAGTGCCGCTTGCGGTCTATGGTTAAACCCACTGCCAGCGTAGTAGTCGAGTCTCAAGAGTCCCACACAGAGAGTTTCCCTACTCCAGGCAAAACGATATAGAGGTCATATGGTTTTACGACAAGGGTTCGGACGCATACGTGTGTTTACGCACGTACGACTTTCGGAAAGTTTTTACTAGTCGGCTTTGGTTTAAGCCAGTTACTAGTATCCGGTTATTGGATTTATACCGTCTAAAGTTTTTCCGTGTTTTCACGGATAGGAGGGGCGTTCTCGTAATTGCGCGAGAAGCTTCTAGAAGATGGTGACTAAGGAGGTTAAGGTGGCATATACATTGAATGAGATTAGTGAGTCATATGAGTGATTCATCCATGTCATTAATGCATCATAAATGCTTAATGACTCATGGTAATGAATCACCATTAGATATTTATGAAGCATGATTATTCATCATTTGTTTTTCTTTTATTGATAAATCTTAATGCTTCATTTATATTATGATAACTCAGTTTCTCATATCAATTATTCTTCTTACCTTCTCTCTCCTCAAGCTTCTTCTCTTCAAACCCTAACCTCCCCTCTCATGTGTTGAGCACAAGGATTAGTTAGACTACTTAATCCATAACCCTCACTCTATATCATCTAGGTACTTTGATTAGCACTTAAAGAAACCTAGTTGCCTCAAGATTAGAGGCAAAGCTTGGAGTAAAGCTCTCGTGGTGGATCGTCTACTACTTGGAGAAGGTCGAGGAGGAGGTGGAGTTCGTAAAGACGAAGGACACGGTTCTATAGGTATAATCACTTCACATAGTAGTTTAGAACTCCTATGTTAGTTGTTAGTTATCGTTTAGCTTCGATTCATGCGGTTAGTCGATGTTTAAGCAAACAAAAAGATCGTTTTTCATATTTCCGCCTCCCCGCTAGTCGTGGGGTGTTGTACATCGACTTACAGTGGTATCAGAGCCTCGCTAAATAATAATTAACTCATTAGCAAAGTCGTAAGTATTTCGAACACAAAAAGGAACTGGAAAGATCATCGTTTTACACAGTTTCTGTCGAAATTTAAACAGGCCCTAAAATTTTTTCAGGGACCTGCAGAATAACATGCAGGAAATTATAGGGGTACTCAAGAAATTTTGTCGCGTAACTCGGCTAACTTTCCGCGGAACCGAGGCGGATCCATGCGATCCGCAGTGGATCCGCGGCCGAGTTAGGGCCGAGTCGGCCCAAATTTCTTCAGTGACTTTCTGGTGTTAACAGTGATATTTCTGGATGTTTAGTTTTCTGCTCAAGTCTCAGGTGCACTGAGAAGTATTGGAGTAGAATCTATAGTGTTTTGCTCGATCGAAATTTTACGATGTTTGCTAATTTGATTATATCTGTGTTTGTATAATGTGTTCGTAAACCTCCCCTAACTGCTAGTATGTCGGTTGGCAGGGGGTTACACATTTCTATAATGGATTTTATCTGTTTGTGTATATGAACTGTGTTGAACTATTGTGATGTATAGCCGGGGTTATGTGATGGGTTATTATTTAATTCATTTGATGTAAATGTAATTTGTTGTAATATTATTTTGCGGGGCACATCCAGGTTGCGGTTGTAGCCACCGTTGTATTATTTCATTTTACTGTTTTTGCTCCCAGGACAGACCCAAGGTGGGGTGCACAAACTGCCGGGAGGGTAGTTTGCCGTACCCGTTGGGGTCTTGGGTGAGGTAAAGGCTATTCATCACAACTGTGTAATCCGTCTTTTGTTGCAGGCTCAAAACAAACACGGATTGCTTGCAAATCCAATAAAGTTCATCTGTGATCTGGAATGCCTATTATTGCGTCTGACGAATGTACAATATCTATATATGATAGCTATTTAGACGTCACTTATGTTTTACACCCGCGCTAGCCCAGCCCCCGCTCTGCCGTTAGTTAAGTAACCTAACGGGTGATGACGGGACCCCGTGGCGAATGCGGATGGCATAAGAGGACGTTGTATTTTCGTTGTTTTCTGCAATGATAGGTTAATGATGGGACGCATTATTTATAATGCAAAGAAAATAAATCAAAAGTTGAATCGTTGGAACAATTTAAAAGAAACCACTCGGTTATTTTAAAAGAGCAGAATTTTTAATTGCGGAGCTTTAACCACTCCTTTTAAAAAGCTATCAGGTTCCTTCGATTATATCAAGTTCACTACGTTCACGGTTTCGCCAAAACCAGTCGTAGCCTTCCGTCATTTCTTATGGATGGTCAGTAATATTCAAGCTATGTTTGTTGGCTTTCGTCAAGGCATAGTGTTTGGTAGCTGCTGGGGTATTCATTTGTTGCATAGATAGATGAGTTGGTTTGGGACAGTCGTATAACCTTGTTGGCTTTCGTCAAGGGTATATACGGGTGGGTTCAAATTAACAAGATAATGATGGGCAGAACTTGACATGTGTTTTATGATTTGTTGGCTTTCGTCAAGGTCATAAGAACATGGTGCAAAAATCTATATCGGGAATTTCTAAAGAAACTGAAATTTACAAAGATATGCATACCATTTGGAGTTTGATGAATGTTGGTAGGATTCCTTCAACATTATCATACGATGATATTTGGATCCCGATCCTACTGTGGGTATATGCTACTTATCAGGAGATTCATCACTTAACGATCAATGCTATAAACCAAGTAGGTGTCAAGAAAGGTGTCAGCGGGGTTACGCCCCCAGAGAAAAGAGGTTATTTAATTAAGGAACTTCGCAAAAGCGTTGGAAAACCTCCCTCGAAGTACCGAGACTAGCCTGGCTGAACGGTTAAGCAAGTATTGTACAGTGAGAATAGTCCTGGCTAATTCTTCTTTTATGGTTTGAGGAAGGATTCGAGAAACAGTGGGAGCCATCCAGTTTAGATAAATTAAAAACCAATCTAAACTTGCAAGAGCATCATGCTAAAGTGTTTTCTTCCCTCTCTCTCATTGCAGCGACCTTGTGACCATGACTAGGTTACATCTAGATAACAAGTTGACTGAATCTAACTTATATGACTGGCAAAGGTCTGTCCAGATGACCATTGCCTATGACAAGCTGGACCAACCTATTACTACTCAAGATCCCGCCGTCCCAGGTCCAGTTTCCACCGTCGCGGATATGGATATCCGTCAGACAAAGGAAAAGGATAAAGCGAAAGCCAAGTGCCTCGTGTTGGCTTCAGTTGATGGTATAAACCAGAAGAAGCACGAGAAGATGGACTCAGTTTCCATCTTTCTCCATAACAAAGATTTATATGGAGAGCAATCTCATATCACAAGATACGAGGCCTCGAACGAATTAATTCAAGCGAGGTCGGCTGACAGGTCATCTGTAAGGGACGACGTCCTTACGATGACTAGCTATATTGATGAGCTCAAGGACCTGGAGACCACGTTGGGAAACAGGTCATATGCTGACTTATTTCCACAGTCCCTACCCTCTACTTATACCCTGAAAGAAACCAGGGAGACACAGGCTCTGCTTAATGGGGGACCTTCTTCTTCTACATCCAGGGCGAAAGAAAAGGATGAAAAGAAGAAGACCTCTACAAAGCCGATATACAGTGTCAGTAAAGTAGAAGGAAAGGAAAGAGCAAAAGTTTCGGGACTTGGTGTAGGCAAGAAGGGATGTTCCTATTGTTATGGGAACGTACATTGGCAGAAAGATTGCAAGGCTTTGGAAGCCAGTAGCCAGGATACGAAGCATGTTGTGGCTTCAGCCTCAAGTGTGTTTGTAATTGAGAACTGTTTGTCAATTAACTCTACTTCCTGGGTACTAGATACCGGAGCAGGATCTCATATCTGTAATTCGTTACATACTTTGAGAAACCGTAAAGTTATAAGGATAGGTGATTTGTCTCTCCGAGTAGCAAACGGAATGAGCGTGAACGCTGAATCCGTAGGAGAATATCGCCTAGGTTTGACAAGTGGGCAGATATTGATTCTGCGTAACTGTCTGTATGTACCTAGTTTGACTTGTAATATCATATCAGTGTCCTCACTGTCAAGAGAGGGATTTGACTTTACATTCGTAAGCGATGTATTTCACATCCACCTAAATCAAGTTCTGATTGGGTCCGGTACATTAGATGACGGTATATACGTATTGAATCAAGCTCAGGTTTTCAATGTCCAGAACACACTTAAAAGAAAGTCTCCAGAAATGAATCAGGCTTTCTTATGGCATTGTAGACTAGGTCACATCAATGAAACACGATTAACGAAGTTACATAGAGAAGGATATTTGAATCCGTTCGAATATCAATCTTATGCCACTTGTGAATCTTGTCTCATGGGAAAGATGACAAAGACTCCGTTTACTGGACACGGAGTAAGAGCGAGCGAGCTCTTAGGACTCGTACACAGTGACGTGTGCGGTCCGATGTCTACACATGCGCGAGGTGGTTATTCCTACTTCATTACTTTTACGGATGATTTCTTTAGGTATGGACATTTCTTCTTGATGAAGCATAAATCCGAGGCCTTTGAGAAATTCCAAGAATACAAGAATGAAGTGGAAAACCAAACAGGCAAAAGTATTAAAACACTGAGATCTGATCGAGGTGGTGAATACTTAAGTGCCGAGTTTCTGGGTTACTTAAAAGAGAAAGGAATTCTCTCTCAGCTTACTCCTCCATACACACCACAACACAACGGTGTATCGGAAACGAGGAATCGAACCCTATTAGATATGGTTCGTTCCATGATGAGTAAGACTGAGTTACCGCGATCATTCTGGGGTTATGCGCTAGAATCAGCGGCATATCTTTTGAACAAGGTTCCAACCAAGACTGTGCCTACCACGCCATATCAGATGTGGAGTGGAAAGAAACCCTATCTTCAGTACCTGAAGACATGGGGATGTCCAGCTTTTGTAAAAAAGCAGCATCCGGACAAGCTCGAGGCACGCTCAGTAGAGTGTAAGTTTGTAGGATATCCAAAGAACTCCATGGGATATTGCTTCTACTACGCAAAGGAACAAAAGGTTTTTGTTTCTCGTCATGCCCGCTTCTTAGAAACTGAATTTTTAGAAAATCGGAAGAGTGGGAGCGCAGTAGAACTGGAAGAAATTCCAGAACCACAAGCTGTTACTGAAAGTTTGGTAGAACAAGAAGTTTCAGAAGAAAGGGACATACCAGCGCCTATCCGCAGAAGTAGTAGGCAGTCTCATCAGCCCGAGAGATACTACGGTTTTCTCATAGACGGGGATCGAGAAGATTGCGTCATTGATAATGACGACCCTACTAGCTTCCAACAAGCCATTCAGAGCGGCGACTCGGTAAAATGGCTGGATGCAATGCGGACCGAAATGGAGTCCATGTACACTAACAAAGTATGGACTTTGGATACTGCTCCAGATGGGGGTAAAATCCGTAGGATGCAAGTGGATCTTCAGAAAGAAGATTGGTGTAGATGGACAGGTTGAAACCTATAAGGCTAGACTTGTTGCAAAGGGTTTCCGTCGAAGACCTGGTTTGGACTGTGACAAAACCTTTTCTCCAGTGGCTATGCTGAAATCCATTCGGGTCCTTCTTGCTATTGATGCCTTCCACGATTATGAGATCTGGCAGATGGACGTAAAGACGATCTTTCTAAATGGAAGTTTAGAAGAGAGCATCTATATGGATCAGCCAGAGGGATTCATTCAGAGTGGGAGCAGCGGTAAAGTATGCAAGCTGCTTAAGTCCATTTATGGACTAAAGCAGGCATCGCGGAGTTGGAACATCTGTTTTGATGATACTGTCAAACAATTCGACTTTATCAAAAATCCAGATGAACCATGCATATACAGTAAGATTGTAGGGAGAGTTGTTGTATTCCTCGTCTTGTACGTGGATGACATTCTCCTAATAGGAAATGATATTCCTATGCTACAGTCAGTCAAAAGATTCTTGTCACAGAAATTCTCCATGAAGGACCTGGGTGATGCCACCTACATTCTGGGGATCCAGATCTATCGTGATAGATCAAAGAGGATGTTGGGACTTTCACAGTCCAGGTACATAGACACCATATTGAAAAGATTCAGTATGGAAGATTCTAAGCGCGGTAACCTACCGGCTTGTCACGGAATCACCCTCTCCAAAGAGATGTCTCCCAAGACTGATTTGGAAAGGGAACGCATGTCGATTATACCCTACGCTTCTGTGGTATGCTCTATAATGTATGCGATGTTATGTACCAGACCAGATGTAGCATACGCATTGAGCGTTGTAAGCCGGTATCAGGCAAACCCAGGGGAGAATCACTGGATAGCAGTAAAAAACATTCTCAAGTACCTGAGGAGGACTAAGAAGATGTTCTTGGTTTACGGCGGAAAGGACCTCAAGATGGAGGCCTATGCTGATTCCGGCTTCCAGAGTGACAAGGATGACTCCAAGTCCATGTCGGGTTATGTCTTTACCCTCAATGGAGGGGCGGTCTGTTGAAAGAGTTCCAAGCAGGACACCGTTACTGGCTCAACGATGGAAGCGGAGTACATAGCTGCTTGCGATGCCGCAAAAGAAGCTGTCTGGATGAAGAAGTTCCTCACAGAACTTCAGGTGGTTCCTACCAGTGTTGGTCCAATACCTCTGTATTGCGACAACAACGGCGCTATAGCTTTAGCGAAGGAACCCAGGTCCCATCAGAAGTCCAGACACATCTTAAGGCGGTATCACCTGATCAGGGAGATCGTAGATCGCCGGGAGATCGAGGTAAAGAGAGTAAATACAGAGGATAACATTGCTGATCCATTCACTAAGGCCCTACCTCAGATTCAGTTCGAGAGGCTACTCGAGATCATCGGTCTTCGATACGCCGGTACATGGCCCTAGTGCAAGTGGGAGATTGTTAGTGTTTATGCCCTAGAAGGCCATTACTGTATCATACTAGTTTGTATATTACTTAATGGAAGCTTGGGATATTCACATGTATATAACAGTCTTGCTAAACATGGTAGTATGCTACTTGGTTTTTCTATCTTAATGTGTGAGTATACGTATTGATAGAGCTCTTAGGATCTTGCTTGACTACCAGCGTTGTGATGGCAGTCACACTAGTGGGGGCTGGGTAGTCTACAAGCACATCCTTATTCAGGTCCCTAGTCATTGGATTATCGAGACAGGGCATCGATACTCCGGAGTAGACTAGTGTGTACGCTTCTCATCCCAGTTGGGGAGATGGTCTGTCCCACAGCCGTCAGTATGTCGTACTGGAGATAGTATGCAGGTGCTCGTTAGGTGACGGGTACACCGGACAGGACTCACAGGGAACTGTTGGTTGGTTTTATACCAGTCGTCAGTGAGCAGTTCCCAGGTAACATGAGTACAGCATAGTCCGCAGACTTGACACTGCTACTTCACCTCGAGTGTGTCCCACTGTTCTTAGATTGCTACCCTACCACGGCTCAAAGGAGTCGTGCAAACAGGTAGCAGTTGGGTGCAGTCCCGAGCACTTGAGGCAGTGGCTGTTAGACAGGATTCATCTCTCCCGGTATTGGGGGTTGATATCGCGCTGTGTCAGAGAGCCATTACGCAAAGTCCCTGTCCAGGGCAAGCGAGATTTGCTGGTAGGTTCCAGTAGTTTCTCAGGGTGTAATGGGCTTCGCTCCGACACGACTTATACCGCTATTAGGGGACTGACGCTTGCCGCCCCCCTAGGCCCGATATGCGATAGTCTTAGACGAATGGACCGGACTGTATGGAGATTGTCACATCAGACTCAGTAGGAGTTCGGATGGGTTTCCTCATCGGCCTTCTTATCGACATCTACCTGGGGACCGTTACGTACAGCTAGTGCCGCTTGCGGTCTGTGGTTAAACCCACTGCCAGCGTAGTAGTCGAGTCTCTAGAGTCCCACACAGAGAGTTTCCCTACTCCAGGCAAAACGATATAGAGGTCGTATGGTTTTACGACAAGGGTTCGGACGCATACGTGTGTTTACGCACGTACGACTTTCGGACAGTTTTTACTAGTCGGCTTTGGTTTAAGCCAGTTACTAGTATCCGGTTATTGGATTTATACAGTCTAAAGTTTTTCCGTGTTTTCACGGATAGGAGAGGCGTTCTCGTAATTGCGCGAGAAGCTTCTAGAAGATAGTGACTAAGGAGGTTAAGGTGGCATATACATTGAATGAGATTAGTGAGTCATATGAGTGATTCATCCATGTCATTAATGCATCATAAATGCTTAATGACTCATGGTAATGAATCACCATTAGATATTTATGAAGCATGATTATTCATCATTTGTTTTTCTTTTATTGATAAATCTTAATGCTTCATATATATTATGATAACTCATTTTCTCATATCAATTATTCTTCTCACCTTCTCTCTCCTCAAGCTTCCTCTCTTCAAACCCTAATCCTCCCCACTCATGTGTTGAGTACAAGGATTACTTAGACTACTTAATCCATAACCCTCACTCTATATCATCTAGTTACTTTGATTAGCACTTAAAGAAACCTAGTTGCCTCAAGTTTAGAGGCAAAGCTTGGAGTAAAGCTCTCGTGGTGGATCGTCTACTACTTGGAGAAGGTCGAGGAGGAGGTGGAGTTCGTAAAGACGAAGGACACGGTTCTACAGGTATAATCACTTCACATAGTAGTTTAGAACTCCTATGTTAGTTGTTAGTTATCGTTTAGCTTTGATTCATGCGGTTAGTCGATGTTTAAGCAAACAACAAGATCGTTTTTCATATTTCCGCCTCCCCGCTAGTCGTGGGGTGTTGTACATCGACTTACACGAGCATCATCACTACGGTTTTCTCATAGACGGGGATAGAGAGGATTGAATCTTGGAAGAAGATGATCCTACTAGTTTCGGGAAGGCCATTATCAGTAAGGACTCTGATAAGTGGCTGGATGCTATGTGATCCGAAATGGAGTCCATGTACACCAATAAAGTGTGGACCTTGGATATTGCTCCACCTGGGGTAAAACCCGTTGGATGCAAATGGATCTACAAAAGGAAATTTGGTGTAGATGGGCATGTGGAAACCTATAAGGCTAGACTCGTTGCAAAAGGTTTTCGTCAAAGACCAGGTATGGACTATGACGAAATTTTTTCTCCAGTGGCTATGCTCAAATCCATTCGGATCCTACTTGCCATTGCTGCCTTCCATGAACATGAGATCTGGCCGATGGACGTAAAAACGGCTTTTCTAGACGGATTTTTGGAAGAGTGCATTTATATAGATCAGCCAGAAGGTTTTGTAGACAGTGGGAGCAGTGGGAAGGTGTGCATGTTGCTTCAATCCATTTATGGATTAAAGAAGGCATTGCGGAGCTGGAACATCTGTTTTGATGAAATAGTCAAAGAATTTGACCTCATCAAGAACGAGGATGAGCCATGCATTTATAAGAAGATTGTAGGACGAGCTGTCGTATTCCTAGTCTTGTACGTGGACGACATTCTTTTTATAGGAAATGACATTCCTATGCTACAATTGGTCAAGCTATTCTTATCACAACGGTTCTCCATGAAGGACCTGGATGATGCCTCGTACATTCTGGGGATCAAGATCTACAGAGATAGATCCAAGAGATTATTATGACTTTCGCAGTCCAGGTATATAGAGACCGTACTAAAGAGATTTAGTATGGAAGATTCCAAGAGCGGTAACATACCCGCATTGCACGGAATCACCCTCTCCAAGGAGATGTCTCCCAATACTAACGAGGAGAGGGTTCGCATGAGCACTATACCCTACGCTTCGGCGGTAGGATCTATAATGTATGTGATGCTATGTACAAGACCAGATGTAGCTTACGCGCTAAGCATGGTGAGCCGGTATCAGTCGTACCCAGGTGAGAACCACTGGACAGCAGTGAAGACCATTCTCAAGTACCTGAGAAGGACTAGGGAAATGTTCTTTGTTTTCGGTAATGGAGACCTCAGGGTCAAGTCCGATACCGATTACAGCTTTCAGAGTGACAAAGAAGACATCAAGTCTATCTCGGGTTTTGTGTTTACCCTCAACGGAGGGCCGGTGTGTTGGAAGAGTTCCAAACAGGACACCGTCGCAGACTCGACGATGGAGGCTAAATACATTGCTGCAAGCGATGCCGCAAAAGAAGCGGTCTGGATGAAGAAGTTCATTGCTGAACTTCTGGTGGTTACGTCCATTGTTGATCCGATACCTTTGTATTATGATAACAATAGCGTTATAGCTTTAGCGAAGGAACCGCGGTCCCATCAGAAATCCAGACACATCTTATGGTGGTATCACCTGATCAGGGAGATCATTGATCGCCAGGAGTTCGAGGTTCGGAGAGTGGATACGAAAGAGAACACGACGGATCCATTTACAAAGGCCCTCTCTCAAGTGCAGTTCGAGCGACTTTTTGAGATGTTGGGAATGCGGTACGCCAGCAGCTAGCCTTAGTGCAGACGTTGGGTAATCGGTACGCCAATTACTGGCCTTTAGTGCAAGTGAGAGATTGTTGGATATGTATGCCCTAGAGGCCAATATTGTATATGTATACATATGGATACCGGGGATATGTATGTACAGGACAATCTTGCTCGGTTATATAGTATATTGTTTCAGTTGTCTTTTATCAGGATATGTGTATTTTTTTTATTGATGCTTTATCCAGCTTGCACATATTGATAAAGACTTGATACAGTAGTATACTATTATGGTTTGACTTTATCTTAACATGGCATATGTTATACATATTATTACATATTGCGGTTACATGTTGATATAGCCCGTAGGATCTTTCTTGACTACCTGCGTTGTGATGGCGATCATACTTGTGGGAGCAGGGTAGTCCATAAGCACATCCTTAAATGGTCCCTAGTCGCGTGAGTATCGAGACTGGGCATTGATACTCCAGAGTAGACTAGTGTATACGTTTCTAGCCCCGACAAGGGGCAATGGTTGGTCCTGCAGCCATTGGTCAGATTCACCTAAGATCGTATACAGGTGCACACTGGGTGTGAGTATACTGGACGGACTCGCGGAGAACTTCCAGATGGTACTATACCAATCGTCAGATGGAAGTTCTCAGGTGACATGTGTACAGGTTAGTCTTCAGACCTGAGATCGTCATTTGTCTTGTGTGAGTTCCCACTGTGCTTTGATCACTACCCTACCACGGCTCTACTGAGTCGTGCAAATAGGTTTTGGTTGGGTACTGTCCCGAGCCATATGGAGGCAGTGAGTGATTGTTGGGGATTCGTCTCTCCCGGTATTGGGAGTCGATATCGCATCGTGTTCGATTGGTCAGAACCATAAGACCATGGCCAAGGCAGTTGGGATTTACTGATAAGTTGATCAGTAGTTTCCCGGATTGGTTCTGAGCCACATCAGCATGAATTATCGGGTTATTAGGGTCTGACGTATACCACCCCCTAGACCCGGTATGCGATACTCTTAGACGAAGAGACTGGATTGTACGAATATTGTCACAGATAGGCTCAGTAGGGATCCGGTGTAGTTTGCTCGTCGGCTTTCCTTTTCGATAGGTACCTGGGTAGCCGATAAGTACAGCTAGTGCCGCTGATGTGCTTATGGTTAAACCCACTACCAGCGTACTGTCGAGTCTTTAGAGTCCCATACAGAGGGTTTCCCTTCTTCGGGCGAACCAATGTAGAGGCTGTATGGTTTTACGACACGGTTCGATCACATACGTGTACTTGTGTACGCATGATGCTTGGGCGGATAATACTAGCGGGCTTTGCCGGATCCTAATATTATATAGATGGATTATTTTCGTCTCTTCTGTATTCGAATTTTTCGGAATACGGATACGGGTGTAACAATTTGAAATATTTTAGATAATTAATTAATTTATTTATTTAATTAAAAATGTTAATTTAAATTTTATTGTAATAAAAGACCTTTTAATATGTAGTAGGTTAAATTAGTAAAAGAATAGTTTGTTTATATAATAATAAGTATCATGGGGGGGGTTTTGTGAAAAGTTTAGTTAATTGTGAAAATTGGAAATTTTGTGAGGGTTTATGTGTAAAAAGGGTAAGGTCATGGTTAAGGTTAAATTACACTCATGGGATATCATAACCTAGATGACACTTCATGCTTGCATGAGATATTTATGGTGACACTTCATACTTTCATGAAATGTTTATGGTGACACATCCTCTTTGCATGAAAACACCACCATCTTTCATGCTTACACCTCCTACTTGCATTGCTATACAACATTCCCTCTAAGTGACACCTCCTCCTAAACCTCATCACTCCCTTATTCTTATCCTTTCTTTTGCTTCAGTTGAGATATCAAGTTAGACACAAAATTTCTAAATAAGAAGAAAAAGGAAATCCTAAAACACACAAAGAAAAAGAGATGAGAAGAGAAACCAAGTGCTAAGAATCATTACCATCACCCTCAATCTAGGATAAATTATGCTTGTGCATGTTTGAAGGAGCCTTTCAGTGATCATTCAATAGGTTTAAGTTTGAACTCTGCAGATTTAAGTTCAGTACTGTTTTAGTGTGAAGTGTGATATCGGTAAAATATCGTATTTTGATGGATTATTACTATGTTTTGAATCTTCTATGAGTTGGTTTATAATTAGAAATATCAAATAGTACCTTCATATTGTAAATTGGACCTAAAATAACAACTAGAAACACGAACCCATTCCTCGGATTTTTGGCCGACGACATTGAACAAAAATCCGAGCTCGCCGGTTTTTGTAGGGATTTAGGTGTTGGGGTTTTTAGGGTAGCTCTCTGTTTATATTTTAGGATGTATGGTATTGTTAGTTTATGTTATATGTTCAGTATATAAAATCAGGAAGCTAATATCTGTTTTGGGATTAAAGATTTTAAGTATGATACGGATATTTTGTGTCGTGATTCTGCGTTTTCTGTTATGAACAGCGAGGGATTTAATCAGATTAGATAATTCATAGAAAGTTAAAAATATTCACACGTAGCTTGTGTAGTATGTAAATCTCGTAGTTTCACGTTTTAGCCGTATCGGAGTTTAGCCGTTTCATATACGAAACTTAATTTCGATGTTAGGTTCGAATACGGGGACTTCGGAGGCCGCAAGAAAGGGAAAGGGATTGATGATATCTGAGTAGATTCGTTGTATTCCGGTGAGTAGACTAAATATCTACAGGGGGATTGTGTATGGATGGCGTAATATGCCCATGGATATAAGTTTAGTTATAATTGTTCCTTTGTATATAAATTTGAATTTAGCAACTCAACCATATGCATTCATATATATAAATCGTCATGTTTAATAATTACTAGAACACTGCACAATTTATCGACGAGTCATGTTGCACACGCACATTATCTACATGTTACACTACACCTCGTCGATATTGACATGTCACATATACACTTAGTACTTGCTATGTCATATATGATTTACTTCATACCGTAAGCATCAATAGTGGTAAATTTGCAACAATGTTATTATGAACACATATCATGCTTCATTTTCAAGTATTATTATGATATAAAATGCATTGAAATATGCGGATTTCTGGTTTTGAGTTCTTATGCACTATTAACCATATTAAATGATTTTCATGCTGATGTGATATGTCCACCATGAGATATTGTTTTTATGATTTGGTTTTATTCCGGACCGAGTGGGGGATCTATATGGTCGTGGATTTTTACATTATCCGTACTGATTGTGGGAGATATACAGTCGGATTCATGGTGGACCCGGTCGAGATCGAGGGGCAGGATAGCCGCAATTGAGGTGGGGAGTCTAGCGAGGAAACATGATACCGGAGATAGTTGTGAAACACGGCGGATATCTGGAGGATACCGACCGATGTTATTGATTGACAGGATCGTTCGGGGAACGATACCTGTTGGAAACAGAAGATTTTTGTGGATATTGGACACAGAAAAATGAGCCTTATTTAAATAATTATGGAAATACTTGATGAGATTTCGGTGTTGTTTTAATACATTTAGTTAACACATATTCATGCTTCCACATGTTATCATACATTATACTCATCATTGTTATTGTTAGCTTTAGTCGCCATACTTACATTATCAGCTGTTAGATATTAGTTTATTCACTTAGTTGGCAACTCATCCCCGTTGTGCCATAGTTCCTTGCAGGAGACGCGTGGACACGAAGCAGCAATGCGGATCTTTGTCAGCTCTCATCGTTTATTTTGCTAGGTGGGTTACCTACGTAGTAACCTCCTATTTTGGTATATGTATATTGGATGTAGAAATTCTCCATCAGAACTTCTATATTTGACTTAGAACGATATGTGTTTGTATATATTTTAATTCGACTGATGAGATCGTTTAGTTGCGTTAAATTATGTTTTCTTTACATATGCATGAAATTCTTCGCTTTGAGCGTCGTATTATTATTGAGTTTTGATTTCGGCCGTTTGGCGTTATGTTGCTCCCAACTAGGGATGCAACTTATATTAAACACTTTATAATTTCTTATATTATTAATTAAAAAGGGAGATACTGTCAAAATTTTAAATGCTTAAAATCAGTTGTCTAAACTTAAAAACTGAAATTTTTTCTAAATTCCGCAATTAGGGTTTTGATCTTGGTTTTCTGGCTTACTCGGATTGTGTCGGCATCTTAAGATGTCATACAATCTAAGTGCCGGTCACGGACCAAAATTGGGTCGTGACAAAGTTGGTATCAGAGCTTAGGATTAACCTTACGGAACCGAGTAGTGCATTGAAGTTAGTAGGCTTTAGATGTTGTTATGTAGGTTGACCCTTGGATTGATGGAGTAGGTGATTTAGGATGAGTAGAGTACCGTACATATGTTCCGCGTCATATTTACGCTACGATACTCAGCCTAAGTAACCTTAGAATGTATATCTTGATTAATCCTTCCTTTGACTCCCTATTATTGCTGTTCCTATTCGTACGCTTTATCAACTGTCGTTTCTTGTTCCAGTTGTTATAGCTACGCGAGCTAGGCGAGCCGCAGCCAGGGATGCAGCTAGGACAAATCCTCCTGTGACGGCGACTGACGCACCGGATATTTCGGCGGTACCAGAACATGTTGATCCTCCTCCTCCAGATAGACTGACTAGGATAGAGGAGGGCATGTTAGGCTTGCAGCAGATGGTGGGACAGTTGGCCGAGGACACCGGTGTACAGAGACAGAATCAGGCACCGACCATGGTAGAGCCCGATGTACAACCCATGCAGACTGTCGCACTTGTAGACTCGAGGGTGATGGAGGTATCACTTCCAGAGTTTATGAGGTTGAGACCTCCGGTGTTTACAGGGATTGACGCAGCAGAGGATCCTCAGTCCTTTCTTGATAGGATGGATAGGATCGGCAGGTTATTGAGATGTTCTGATGCGAGGTCGGTGGAGCTGACCAACTTTCGATTGGAGGGACTTGCACAGGAATGGTGTGAGTCGATGGAGAGAGGAAGAGCCACTGGTCTTCCTCCGATGACATGGACCGAGTTTTCTGAGGTGTTCCTTGCCAGATTTCTTCTACAAAGCGTACGAGATGCTAGAGCCAGCAGTTTCGAGGCGTTGCGAAAATCTGCAGATATGCCGGTGGCAGAGTATGACTTGCAGTTCACCCAGTTTTCACGCTATGCTCCATAATTAGTTCCTACGGAGGAGCTTCGGGTGAAGAGGTTTGTGAGGAGTCTGGATACACAACCGTTCTTTGCTGTAGGTTCCCAGCATTTCGATACTTACGCGCAGGCCATGGACGCAGCTATGCGAGTAGAAGAGCGTCTGAACGAGACATCGATCGTTCCTGAGCCAAAGATGACCGGACCTATTGAGTCAGTTACTAGGAAGTTTGGTAGAGGATGAGGCAGACACACTCGAGGCCACAGTTTTGGTCGAGGTTGGACTCAGGGTCAGATGTTCAGTTCGTACCCCGATGAGCAGAGGTCCCCATCTACATGTTTTAGTTGTGGACTTCCAAGGCATTTCGCTAGGGATTGTAGACTCCACGGAGGGACTGGATTTCCACAGGCTGCTTTACCCCCTCCACCTTCTACTTCGATGGCATTACTTCCTCCACCAGTTAGCGCTATGCGCCAGGCCGTTGTACCGCGAGGTCGGGGTTTTGCAGGACGTTTTCAAAGAAGGCAAGGAGATCGAGGGAGAGGACGTCAGGATGCTGGTAGGGGCCAGGCTCGGGTTTTTGCTTTGACTCCACAGGATGCCCAGGCATCCAATACAGTTGTGATAGGTACTCTTTCAATATGTTCCTTAGATGCACATATTTTGTTTGATCCCGGTTCTACGCATTCTTACGTGTCTGCACACTTTGCACTTTCTCTGGGGAGAGAGTCGTTGTTGTTAGAATTACCGCTTGTTGTGATTTCTCCGGTGGGAGATTCTTTTGTAGCCCGACACATATTCAGGTCCTGTTCAGTACGTATTGGTGATAGCGATTCGTTAGTCGATTTGATTCTCCTGGATATGCTAGATTTTGATATACTTCTTGGTATGGATTGGCTGGCCGCTTGTCATGCTTATGTTGACTGTCGGGGGAAAGAGGTCAGATTTTTTTCCCGCGCGAACCGGTTTTTGTTGTGCAGGGAGACTGCAGTGTCACCTCTGCCAACCTTATTTCTACTCTTTATGCGGGACGACTCTTGAAGAAGGGTTGTCGTGGGTTATTAGCGTTTATTCAAAACATATGAGACGCTGAAGTCCCGTCAGACCAGGTCCCGATCGTACGAGATATTGAATTTTGCATTGACTTGATTCCGGGTGCGGGGCCTATTTCTATTCCACCATATCGGATGGCCCCGACGGAGCTGAAGGAGCTCAAGAGTCAGTTGTAAGAAATGCTGGATAGAGAACTCGTTCGTCCGAGTGTATCGCCGTGAGGAGCTCATGTCTTATTCGTTAAGAAAAAGGACGACAGCATGAGATTGTGCATCGACTACAGGCAGCTGGATCGAGTTACGGTGCGAAATAGGTATCCATTATCTCGTATTGATGACTTATTTGATCAGCTGCAGGGAGCTGGCTATTTCTCAAAAATTGATTTGCAGTCCGGGTATCACCAGTTGAGAGTTCGGAAGGATGGCATTCCGAAGAATGCTTTTCGCACACGTTACGGGTATTATGAGTTTTTGGTCAGCTTTCATGGATATGATGAACCACATTTTCAGGCCATTTCTTGATCAGTTCATTATTGTATTCATTGATAATATCCTTGTATACTCCCGTAGTCGAGAGGAGCATGAGCAACACTTGCGAATTACATTGCAGATTTTGAAGGAACACCAATTGTTCGCTAAATTATCCTAGTGTGCTTTCTGGCTGGATAGTGTGGATTTCTTGGGTCATGTAGTTATAAGAGATGGTATACGTGTGGACCCAAAGAAGATCGAAGCAGTACAGCACTAGCCCAGACCTATATCAGTTACGGAGATTCACAGCTTCTTGAGTCTGGCCGGTTACTACCGACGGTTTGTGCAGGATTTTTCTCGTATCGCAGCACCGCCGACCGGGTTGACAAGAAAGGAGGTTCCATTTCTTTGGACATAGGAATGCGAGCAGAGTTTCCAGCAGTTGAAGACTCGCTTGACGACTGCACCAGTCTTATCTTTACCTTCTAGGTCAGGTGGTTTTGTTGTTTATTGTGACGCCTCTCGAGTGGGTTTAAGCCGTGTGTTGATGCAGCATGGCAGGGTCGTCGCTTATGCTTCTCGGCAGTTAAAGAAGAACGAGCAGAACTATCACACTCATGACTTAGAGTTTTCGCACTTAAGATTTGGAGGTATTACTTATACGGTGAGTCATGCCAGATATTTACAGATCACAAGAGCTTAAAGTATATTTTTCAGCAGCAGGATCGGAATCTGAGGCAACGTCGATGGATGGAACTTGTGAAGGATTATGATTGCGAGATTCTTTATCATCCGGGCAAAGCGAATGTTGTAGCAGATGCTTTGAGTCGGAGGCCCGGAGGTAGCTTATCTTATTTAAGCACCGTACAGAGACAGTCTTCTGCAGACTGGAAGATTCTATGTGATAGCCATGTACAGTTTGAGTTCGTATCGACAGGAGGACAGTTCGCTCATATTCGCACCCATCCTCAGTTACTGGATCGCATCCAAGAGACACACCCCACAGATGCTCGCTTGTCGGAGATCATAGATCAGGTTAGACAAGGTAGAGATTCTTAGTTCGTGATTGATGACCGTGGAGTGTTACGAATTAGGACTCGTCTTTGTGTGACGGATTCAGAGGGACTGAGACGGGAGATCTTAGAGGAGGCGCATCAGTCAGCATATAGTATTCATCCTGGTTCCACAAGAATGTATCATGACTTGAGAGATGTCTATTGGTGGGAAGGAATGAAGAAAGATGTCATGAAGTTTGTTTCGAGATGCTTGACTTGTCAGCAAGTCAAGGCCGAGCACCAGAGGCCGGCAGGAGAGTTACAGCCCTTACCCATTCCGGAGTGGAAATAGGAGCAGATTTCCATGGATTTCAATGTTGGTCTGCCCAGGACTAGCAGAGTGTATGATTCCATCTGGGTGATTGTGGATCGATTTACAAAGATAGCTCACTTTCTTTCGATGAAGACGACTTATGGATATGCGCAGTATGCCCAGATCTACATTGATGAGATTGTGCGATTGCATGGAGTTCCGACGTGCATAGTGTCCGATAGAGGTGCACAGTTTACCAGCCGACTATGGCAGAAACTTCAAGAGTCTTTAGGAACCCGATTGAGTTTTAGTATGGCTTTCCACCCGCAGACCGACGGTCAGTCAGAGCGAACCATACAGACTCTTGAGGATATGCTTCGAGCCCGCAGTCTTGATTTCGGTGGTAGTTGGGATCGTCACTTGCCTTTGATAGAATTCTCTTACAACAACAGTTTTCAGGAGACGATCCAGATGGCACCCTTCAAAGCTTTGTATGGGAGAAAGTGTCGATCGCCCGTTTGCTGGACAAAACTCAGCGAGAGAAGTATTTTGGGACCGCAGATAGTGCAGGAAACTACAGAAAAGATCCAGTTGATACAGGACAGGATAAGAGCGGCCCAGAGTAGACAGAAATCATATGCTGATCGACGCCGTCGCAGACTTGAGTTTGATATGGGAGATCATGTGTTCATTCGTGTATCTCTGATGAGGGGTGTGATGCGTTTCGGGAAAAAGGGGAAGCTCAGCCCCAGATATGTCGGGCCCTATGAGATTCTAGAGAGGGTGGGTGCTGTAGCATATCGTTTAGCGCTTCTATCGAGTTTTCCTGATGTGCATCCGGTGTTCCATGTGTCTATGCTTCGCAAGTACCTTCACTATCCATCTCACGCGATCCAGTATCAGACTTTACAGCTTGAGAAGGATTTATCCTACACTGTGCAGCCGGTAGCTATTCTAGACCGGCAGGCAAAGAAACTGAGATCAAGGGTACTTCCGTCTGTAAAGGTTCTTTCGTGAGGACCAAATAGCAAGGAGGTCACTTGAGACGCCGAGGATGCGATGCGGAAGAAATTCTCCCATCTTTTTGAAGGTACGTGTAGTTAAGTTTTAAATTCGGGAACCGAATATTCTTAAGGGGGGAATATTGTAACAATTTGAAATATTTTAGATAATTAATTAATTTATTTATTTATTTAAAAATGTTAATTTAAATTTTATTGTAATAAAAGACCTTTTAATATGTAGTAGGTTAAATTAGTAAAAGAATAGTCTGTTTATATACTAATAAGTATCATGGGGGGTTTTGTGAAAAGTTTAGTTAATTGTGAAAATTGGAAATTTTGTGAGGGTTTATGTGTAAAAAGGGTAAGGTCATGGTTAATGTTAAATTACACTCATAGGATATCATAACCTAGATGACACTTCATGCTTGCATGAGATATTTATGGTGATACTTCATACTTTCATGAAATGTTCATGGTGACACATCCTCCTTACTTGAAAACACCACCATCTTTCATGCTTACACCTCCTACTTGCATGGCTATACAACATTCCCTCTAAGTGACACCTCCTCCTAAACCTCATCACTCCCTTATTCTTATCCTTTCTTTTGCTTCAGTTGAGATATCAAGTTAGACACAAAATTTCTAAATTAGAAGAAAAAGGAAATCCTAAAACACATAAAGAAAAGAGATGAGAAGAGAAACTATGTGATAAGGATCATTACCACCATCCTCAAGCTAGGATAAATTGTGCATGTGCATCTGAAGAAGCCTTTCAGTGATCATTAAATAGGTATAAATTTCAACCCTGCAGATTTAAGTTTAGTACTGTTTTAGTGTAGAAGTGTGATATCGGTAAAATTTCGTATTTTGATGAATTATTACTATGTTTTGAATTTGCTATGAGTTGGTTTATAATTAGAAATATCAAACAGTACCTTCATATTTTAAATTCGACCTAGAATAACCACTAGAAACACGAACCCATTCCTCCCATTTTTGGCCGGCGACATTCAACAAAATTCCGAGCTCGCCGGTTTTTGTAGGGATTTAGGTGTTGGGGTTTTTAAGGTAGCTCTCTGTTTATATTTTAGGATGTATTGTATTGTTAGTTTATGTTATATGTTCAGTATATAAAATCTGGAAGCTAATATCTGTTTTGGGGTTAAAGATTTTAAGTATGATACGGATATTTTGTGTCGCGATACTGCATTTTCTGTTATGAACAGCGAAGGATTTAATCAGATTAGATAAGTCTTAGAAAGTTCAAAATATTCACACGTAGCTTGTGTAGTATGTAAATCTCGTATTTTCACGTTTTAGCCGTATCGGAGTTTAGCCATTTCTTATACGAAAGTTAATTTCGATGTTAGGTTCGAATACGGGGACATCAGAGGCCGCAAGAAAGGGAAAGGGATTGATGATATCTGAGTAGATTCGATGTATTCCGGTGAGTAGACTAAACATCTACCGGGGATTGTGTATGGATGGCGTAATACGCCCAAGGATTTAAGTTTAGTTATAATTGTTCCTTTGTGTATAAATTTGAATTTAGCAACTCCACCATACACATTCATATATATAAATCGTCATGTTTAACAATTACTAGAACACTGCATAAATTATCGACGAGTCATGTTGCACGCGCATATTATCTACATGTTACACCACACCTCGTCGATATTGACATGTCACATATACACTTAGTACTTGCTATGTCATATATGATTTACTTCATACCGTAAGCATCAATAGTGGTAAATTTGCAACATTGTTATTATGAACACATATCATGCTTCATTTTCAAGTATTATTATGATATAAAATGCATTGAAATATGCGGATTTCTGGTTTTGAGTTTCTATGCACATTTAAGCATATTCAGTGATTTTCATGTTGATGTGATATGTCAGCCATGAGATGTTGTTTTTATGATTTGGTTTTATTCCGGACCGAGTGGGGGAGCTATACGGTCGCGGATTTTTACGTTATCCGGACTGAGTGGGGGGGCTATACAGTCGGATTCATGGTAGGCCCGGTCGAGACTGAGGAGCAGGATAACCGCATTGGAGGCGGGGAGCCTAGCGAGGTTACTCGATACCAGAGATAGTTGTGAAACACGGCGGATATCAGGAGGATACCGACCGATGTTATTGATTGACAGGATCGTTCGGGGAACGATGCCTGTTGAAAACAGAAGATTTGTGTCGATGTTGGACACGGAAAAATTAGCCTTATTTAGAAAATTATGGAAATACTTGATAAGATTTCGGTGTTGTTTTAATATATTTAGTTAATACATATTCATGCTTCCACATGTTATCATACATTATACTCATCATTGTTATTGTTAGCTCTAGTCGTCATACTTACATTATTAGCTGTTAAATGTTAGTTTATTCACTGAGTTGACAACTCACCCCCATTGTGCCATGATTCCTTGCAGGAGACGCGTAGACACGTAGCAGCAGCGCGGATCCACTTGTCAGCTCTCATCATTTATTTTGCTAGGTGGGTTACCTACGTAGTAACCTCCTATTTTAGTATATGTATATTAGATCTAGAAATTCTCCAACAGACCTTGCATAGTTGACTTATAACGAGATGTGTTTGTATATATTTTAATTCGACTGATGAGATCGTTTAGTTGCGTTAAATTATGTTTTCTTTACATATGCATGAAATTCTTCGCTTTGAGCGTCGTATTATTATTGAGTTTTGATTTCGTCTGTTTGACGTTGTGTTGCTCCTAACTAGGGATGCAACTTATATTAAACACTTTATAATTTCTTATATTATTAATTAAAAAGGGAGATACTGTCAAAATTTTAAATGCTTAAAATCAGTTTTCTAAACTTAAAAACTGAATTTTTTTCTAAATTCCGCAATTAGGGTTTTGATCTTGGTTTTCTGGCTTACTCGAATTATGTCGGCATCTTTAGATATCATACAATCTAAGTACCGGTTACGGACCAAAATTGGGTCGTGACAATGGGTATGTATATACGGTGAGTGGGTATTCTTGTAATTTTTTACAAGAGTGCTATTAGAAGAAGAAACCTCATTATTTGTTTTAACCATTTAGTTAAATGGTTAATGAGGTAGAGGTATGAGGGGTTGACGTTTCTTAAGTGAACCATGGCTACTTGTTAACTCACTTGGTGAGTTAAGTGTTACTATTAAGGCAAGAAAATATCTAGATATTTTTGTGATTGAGGCATTTCTCATCATTATCTAGGCATGCTTGCATTATTAGTAAAAGATTATCCATTCTTCACTTGGGTTTTTTTCCATGGTTGCTCTCTACAACACTCGCATCTCCTCCAAGCTCCTTTCTTCTTCTACCTCAAGCCCTAATAGTCTCATGTGTTGAGAAACCTAGGGTCCTTGAGAAAAAATATTCCATCATCACTCTCTACATCACCTAGGTTACTTAGATTTGCAAACCAAGTGACCTAATTACCTCGGTTTAGAGGTAGGAACCCAAACTAGACACTCTCGGGTGGATCATCTTCGACACAAGGAGCCGACGATCAAGCTCGATCATGGAGGCCACTAGGAGCACACTAAAGAAGAGGAGTGAAGTCCTGAAGGACTTGAGCATCTTGGTATAACTCTTTTCATAGTAGATAGCTTCGCCTTTTTGCTAGTTGGGTTTATGGTAGATCCGGTTTAGTGTTATTCTAGCGCCAAGTTTTCAATCGTTTGAAAAAAATTTGTTCCGCATTTGGTCATGGAAGTTGGCCGGGGCGCTAGCATAACCTTTCACCGGTCTCAAATGAGAAAATTATTGAAATTCCTTTTTATAAAGGTATACCATCTAACTCAAATTTGAATTCAATTGGTGATATTTATTATGAAGATGATGGTGTTTCTTTTGATGATAATGATCATATTTCTTATGATGAGATTTTTGACATGCTTATGAATTGTATGATAAGTTTAGAAATGCGGTTTCTAAGAATAAAAAGCTTGAAAGGAAAAATTCTTTATTAGAAAGTAAAACTGATGAGTTGGTTTCTTTATTCTCTATTAGAAAGTTTGAAATATGAGAATTTATGTTGGATATAGTGCCCTAAAGGCAATTATTGTAATTGCAGGCACACGATTATGATAATTGAGGGAAGACTTATACAGGTAGAACAATCTTACTCGATATGTGTAAATCGATGTCACCCTCCCAAGGTTTGTGGAGAGGAGAAATTTACAAAAAACGATTTTAGGACAAGTAACATCGACTAAACTTCCAAGATCATTCAGAAACCTTAACTCGCTAAACTAAAATAGGTTCTAAACTACTGCGACAGTGGTTTATAATTCCAAGATACAAGTCTTTTGGGTCTTCTTCTCCTTTCCTTGAGCTCTTAGAAAGTGCGGATCAAGCTCGGTTGTCGGCCTCCTCATGTCGAAGATGATCCACCCGAGAGTCTATGGTTCAAGCTCCAACCTCAATAAAGAGGTAACTAAAGTACCTAGTTTGCTAATCTAGGTAGTTTAGGAGATGTAGAGAGTTAATTGGACTAATTTATCTCAAAATACCCTAGGATTCACAACACGTGTGAAGGTTAGGGATTGAGGAAGAAGAAGGAGAGTAATGGAGAGAGAGTGCAAAAACTAGAATGATGATAGAATAAAAGCAAGTGAAGAATGGCTAAGTCTTTTCCAAAATCAAGCATGCAATATTTTTCTATAGAAAAATGTAATCATGCTTGAATAGTAAGGTCAAATGAATAAACTAAAGAATTAGCCATGCTTCAAATCATACCATAAATATCTCCATTTTCTACCTCATTATCTATTTTACCAAAAATAGATATAACCAAAATGTGGTGTCTCCTTCTAGAAGCATATCTCATAAAATTATAAGAATGCCCTCACCGTATATACATATCCGTATTCGTATTGCAAAAAATACTAATATCAAGAGATAAAAACAATCCAATAATATAATATTAGAATGCGACTTAATCCTGAGTCCACTAGTATTATCCGTCCGAACAACATCCGTGTAGTTAGTACACGTATATGATCGGAACCCTGCACGTAAAAACCATACGGCCTCTACATCGTTCTCCTGAACCAGCGAAATCCTTTATGTAGGACTCTAAAGACTCGACAGTACGCTGGCAGTGGGTTTAACAACAAGTCCGTCAGTGGCACTAGCTGTACGTAACGGCTACCCAGGTACCTGTCGAAAAGAAGGCCGACGAGCAAACTCATCCGAACCCCTACTGAGCCTATCCGTGACAGTCTCCGTACAGTCTGGTTTGTTCGTCTGAGAGTATCGCATGCCGGGTCTAAGGAGGTGGAAAATGTCAGACCCCTAATAACCTGACAAGTTGTGCCGATGTGGCTCAAGACCATCCGAGAATCTATTGGTCTAACTACCAGTAATTCTCAATCTGCCCTGGTCAGGGACTTTTGGTGTTGGCCATCCGAATACAGCGCAACATCGACTCCCTATACCAGGAGATACGAATCCCCAACAATCGTTCACTGCCTCCATGTGGCTCGGGACTGTACCCAACTAAAACATGTTTGCATGACTCAGTAGAGCCATGGTAGGGTAGTAATCAAAGCACAGTGGGAACTCACACGAGATAAATGAGGACCTCAGATCGACAGACTATCTGCACTCTTGTCACCAGAGAACTGCTATCTGACGTTAGGTATAATACCATCTAGCCAGTTCTCGGCGAGTCCGTTCAGTGTACTCACCCCCAGTGAGCACCTATATATAATCTTTGGTGCAACACACCAATGCCTGTGGGAACAACCATCGCCCCTCGTCATGGTCTAGATATGTATACACTAGTCTACGCTGGAGTATCGATGCCCGGTCTCGATAATCCCCTGACTAGGGAAATTTTAAAGATGTGTTTATCGACTACCCAGCTCCCATAAGTATGATTGCCATCATAATGCTGGTAGTCAAGGAATGATTTTACAGGCTTTATCAACGTGCATACGAGATATGAAATAACAAGTAAAACATATTACATGTTATGATAAAGAAAAACCAAATAGCATACTATCATATCGATCAAGATTGTCCTGTACATACATATCCCTAGCATCCTGATTAAAAGTGCGCTTGCGCGTGTCGTACTTTAGTTCTAAAGTTAATAGCAATCAAGACGGCGTCGTGTGTAGCTAGCGCGATGAGTACGGGTCGTCCGCAGGGAGACGGTGCATTTTACGTTCTTGTTATGACGAGTTAATGCGAGGGTCGGAATAGTTCTTTTCTAACCTAAGTGTTGTATATGCAAGTATAAGTTTGTTTGGAATAGATAGGTTAGTGTAAATTAGGGAAGTTCGTACTCAATCCTTTGTGCCGAGCTTGACTATTGAAGCTAGAGCAATCAGCAAAAAAGTGGATTAGGGTGCTTAAGCACGGTATTAGTAAAATCTGGCTTATTGAACCTTGTCCGTGCGTTCTTGTCTCTTGGCCTCCGCCTCCGGCCAAACCGAACGCAACCGGTCACGGTTAGGGATCACCGATACCTTGGTAGGGTAGGTTGCCTAACGGAGCGCTTGCGTAAGGTTTGGGCGGAGCTCAATGGAAAATATCGGGCAAAGGAAATGAGAAAAGAAAACCATAACTTACATTACCATTCTTTTTCCTAACAACACTATATTCGCAAACCATAAAAACAACAAAAAGAAAGAGCAAATGAAATGATAAAAAGAAAAGAATAGAACAACATTGCAAGTAAGTAAATGGCAAGGAATAAAAGAGCAAGTAAGTAAATGACAATAATTAAATACTAAGATTCCAAGAACACAAATGAAAGCTTTATTAATCTTCAAGTGATGATACAAATCTTGAGTTCAATAACCAAAACTTAAACTTGCAAGCTCAATGAAGAGGTTGCAAGATCAAGAGAAGGAAAGGAACTCAAGGCAACTAGTTATGTACAAGAACAAAATGGAAAATAAACAAAATGTGTATCCAAGTATGAGACTTCTTTCCCTTGCTCACTGATCTTTATTTATAGGCCTAAAATAAGATTAAACAAACAATAAAAATAAGATGATGTGACAGCAAGGGAGGGCCAGAAGAAAAATGGGGAGCATTGGGAAAGCAAAAACCAGTGGGGCCGGGTTTTTGAGGGATGTCGCCGGTTTTGATCCGAGAAAATTGGCTCGTGTTGGTGTGGTGGTCTAGTGTTCTCTCCACAATCCTACTGGTATTGCTTGATTTCTTTATATGAACCTGGTCTGAATTCTTGGATTTGGATGGAAACTTGTAGCTTTATATCACATCACAACTTTTTTCATTTATAAAACATCACCTCACATGTGCCCACTTGTGGCATAGCCAGCCCCACCATGGTCCATGTGCCAAAGAGTTTATGTGCACACTTGTATTGTGTTGGACAAAAAATTTGTACACTTTATTTTTTGCAAAAGAACTCTTTGGATATCGATCAGTTTGCAGTTCCGGTTGTAGTGTCGGCTCACAAACGTTATATCTGTGATTCTGAGTGTGTTTCCAGTATTGTTTCACGGATACCTGTAATATGTATTTACTGAGCAGACACTGGTTAATAGTACTGATATATAACAAAACAGATAATGAATGAGTAGTATTAAAATGCAGTTTTCTGAGATGAAAAAATACCCCTAAACTTATCTTTTGCTCGTCCCGAGCAAAACAAAAATTCCTAACCTCACTTTCGCAGGGAAAATGATTGCACTGAGCTCGTTCAACAAGCCGTTAAAACTCTAGGTGTCCCTGGTAGGAGAAGTGTTGTCTCCTGAGGGTTTTCAACGGATTACACCCACAAAATCCCATCAAGCTAGTTTCACAAGTTAACGTTGATTCTACTCCTACAGTTTAGTATCTAGGTTAGAAATTCTATTATTCTAAGTTAGAAATATTCAACCCTTATGTTTCACACCTCATATTTATTCACCCTTAGATCCTATACGTTTTTACAGTTTAGAAAGATCTCGGTTTCTCTTGAGTTTTCCTTCTAAAGTGTGGTCTCCAATCAAGGATTTTTATCATCTTTACGGAAAACATAAGTCTTATTCTTTATTCCTATCTTTTCTCCAAACATCGATTGTATACCCCTACGTGTGTGTAAAATTTCACCCTTACACTTACAAATTCAATTCAAGCTATAGTACCCTTACCATAATACCTAATACCACTTCTTTTTGTTAATGATGGACGGTTTTGCTCACACACCTTTCATGCGACTATTAATGCTTCTTGAGGCACTAACAGCTGATTACTGAATGTGTGAGCTTAAAACGTAAATAGCAGTTTCAAGGTCTTGACTTTATTTATTTTTTTTCTTTTTTCTTTTTTCTTTTTCAAGACCGGATATATTTTTTTTAATGATGCTCTTTTGGTGGTTAGCTTTAAATACCGTTTTTTCTTTCATACTAGGTTTTCAGGCAAGAGTATTTCTAGGTATCCTCTACTATCACAAGTTTCAAGGTACGTGTATGTGTAGTTTGTAGGGTATATACTTTCTAAATTTGGACTCAAGAATGGAAACTATTTTTCAGACTTATCTTTCAGTAAAGCTTCAATACTTTCCCTTCATCTTGACTTAACTCAAGTACTGAACTCAAGATTACCTACTTCTATAAAAAAAACTGCAAGGACGTATAATTACTAAGGTTAAACAGAATGAGGGTTATTTTTAAGGTTTTCAATTCCTAAGCCTAGGATTTAGTTATTTCTAACGTATCAACTGAACTTTCAGAATAAAAAATCTAAGTTACCTTATTAGCTAACTTGACGACAAAGTTTTTATATTTTTGTAAATTTTTTCGATTTTTATGTGTTTTTAAATAAGTATGCAAATGCAAAATATACACATGAATGCGAAGGAAGGAAGCTTACCGAGCTCACCCCCAAACTTAAACTTGACAGTGCTCTCACTGTCAGGCTACACCAAGAGGGTTAAAATTGCCGGCGCTCCCTTTTTTTTTAATTTATTTATACAAAACAAAAAGCAAACCAAGAACATATACACAAAAAGATTCCCCCCCAAACATGAGTAAAACAGTGTTGCCAATGTCTAAGCATTAAGATTCAGAGTTAGGGGGGAGAAAATAGTATCAATCTATACAAGGCCTTACACAGGCCAAAAGTTAGCACCAACCATTCAAAAATTTTATCGCGATAATGTGCAGGTTTGTGAATGAATGAGGAGAGGAAAGAAATGGAGAATACGCGAGACCGTGCATGGATAGAAGTGGTGTATGGTCCCGGTATATGAGGAGAAGAGTGACGGAAGGGAAAAAGAAATGGAATACGAACTTGAGGGTGGAAATAGAGTGAATAAATTAGTACAAGTTGTAATGACCGATGTGTAAAAAGCGATTGTACTAATCTATCAATCCGTTGAGAAATGGGGTCAAACCTTTCAAGATTCGTAAGAAAACATGGGCTGCCTGAACTTGGTAAACCAGACATAGGAAATGAATGTGATACGGTGGCTTGCGAAGTTGGAACAATGGAAAGGATGGAGGGGAGAGATCGAGGAATGGCATCGGTTAAAGATTCAGGAGGGTGTACACAGTCAATGAAAGTGATAAGATGAATTAGAAAATCCGACTCATCAAGTAAAACTAGTTCATCCTAAAAAATATCCTCAAAAATATCCTCAAAATTCTCCTCGAAAATTAGCTCATCCATGCATTTATGATCATCTATATCAAGACGCATATGGAGTTCGGGAAAAATAGTTAATGACTCGGGTTGATGTCCACACGGAAGTGAAAGGACATGATGAATTGGAGAGAAAAACTCATCCAAAGCTGTGTGTTCATCATCCAATATATTCCCAGCGTCGATATCCTCAATCAAGTGAAAATCAATTTTCTCAGACACTTCATCAAAAGCATGGATTTCAATCAATTGTGGTTATAGGATGGAGGTATAGAGGTCAAAGGGTATGGGTGTGTTTTCACTTGACAAGGTCCCTTCACAATCCGGTAAATCAAACACTACAAAGTCGCACAACTCATTAATCATTCTATCTTTAATTGGTGAATCATTTGGGACACTCGATAGACTTTCAAAAATGGAGTTGTGGAATTTAATTTGCAATGGGTAGGTTTGATTTGGAAGGGGGTACCCCTCACTCTCACGACTCAAACCTTTAATCGATCATATCGCCTCATCATACATTGGAAAATTTAGAGCTAGTTGGAAACTAGCTGCCGGTTCGTTAGGTTGTATGAGGGTGGCCATGGACACATTCAAATCCATCATCTGTTGTCACGACGCTACCCGAAATTCTTCCAATGACTGTTCTAGACTAGACATGTGTTGTGAAGGGGTTTCAGTAAAAGATTCAAAGTTGTTTGGATATGTGAAAGTCCCAAATGGCTGTTCAGAAGCAATGTCTAGGGAAGGTGTAAAAGTCGGGTAGGATTGATAGGAATCGAACGGTTGGACAGGAGTAGGATCACCATTATGATAAGAAGGTGATTGGAATTTTTGATGAAAAGAATTTGGAGTAGTGAAAGGAGTGAATGATCGGCTACGAGATTGTTCAATTCGGTCAGCAATGGACATTGGTCTTGGAGGTGGAACATGACTCTCAAAAGGGGTATCAATATAAGAAGGTGGGGGAAGTTGAAACGGTTGATACAATATGGATTGCGGAGTCCAATTGTTTGTCCTAGATGCATCTATTCGATCTTTCAATGAAATTTTGGGCATGGATGGATCGTTCAAAGTTCGGCCAAAGCAAGAACCGTAAGAAGTAATATCTGGCTGTGGCTACCAAAGTTCGGCAAGAGTTGGTCTGTATGGGGTACCCATGATAGGAAGAGAAGAAGAAAAGGAGAGGAGAGGAAAAAGAATGTGATTCTTTTTTAATTTTTTAATTATTTTATTTTATGTTAGTTATCAACAAAAGTATGAAATATACACGCAAAAAGACCAAAAATAATCACGACAAAATACCACACACCTAATCGGTCTACGGTTCACCTAGGTCAACTAGACCTGCTCAAGAACTTGATTGTTGAAGTAAAATTGTGTCGAGAAACGGGCTCAAGATATACTGATCACGGGGCCAGGTAAGTGCAGAGATAAGGGGAGGTTTTCCGACGCTTTCGCGAAGTTCCTTAATTAAAATAACCCTTTCTCTTTTGGCGGTTTCGCCGTGAACACTTTCCTAAACACCCCATGAACGATATACCGTTAAGCGGTGTTCTAAACACAGTTAACTTCTCCTAATGAGCACGAAGTCCTTAAAGGCTTAAAGTCTAGTTTCTTTTAACATTTGTGTGTGTAAACGTTATGCTCAATTTCGTGATTTGTGGGTCATGGAAAATGTGATGAAATCTTTTACCGTATGTCGTGGGGTTCGCTTGCCCTTAAGTCCGTATTAATGGATGCAATGCGCGAATCAATGAAAAAGTTATTCAATGTATCAAACAACCATTTTCTTTATGTTTATGCACAGCACTGCAACAAATATGGGTTAGTCACTTTTAGCATTTGACAACGAACTTGTAAAGAATTCTGTCGTTGAGAAACCCTCGTTGAGAAAAAGGTATTAGAAGTATGTACCGATAACTTTTCGGGTTAAGAAACCCTCGTTGAATTGGATCTGGCTAGCTTAAAACGTTCGCTTGAGTGGGTCAAACTACCCGGATATTTGGCACAGTACTTCGCAATCACCTTAGCTTTGAATGTACACTTTGCTCCACATGACCGCAGTTCGCAAATCCGTCAAAAATATGAAAATGACGGAAAAATGGATTATTAGTGTGAAAAAGCGATATGAATGCCCAAACACGTGCACATATATAATTAAAAAAATCAAACAATAAAATTGGGATGATAATAGAACACTGGAGCACAGAGAAAAGTTTTGAAGCAAACGAAGAAGAAGGGGCCGGCGGCGCCGGACTTCTGTAGGATCTCGCCGAATCGAATTTTGAGTTTGGGCTCCAATTTTCTTCTGGTGTCTAAGTGTTCTACTAGTGTCTCAATGTTATTTTTTATCTTTTTTAATTAGTCCCAAAATGGTAGCAGGTCAAAAATCCAGAGAGCAAAAAGTTATATATGTTAATTTTTTTTTTGGTTTCGAAAATTTTTGATTTTTGATTTTTGTTTTAGAATAGTGTTAGAATTATAAACAGGATATACATAAATTATCCCGAAATAACCAGAATAAAAACATTACCGTCTCCCCAGCAATGGCGCCATTTGATTAACAGCGCGCTTGCGCGCGTCGTTTTTTAGTTCTAAAGTTAACCGCAATCAAGACGACGTCACGTGTAGCTAGATGCGATGAGTATGGGTCGTCCACAGGGAGACGATGCATTTTATGTTCTTCTTATGACGAGTTAATGCGAGGGTCGGAATGGTTCTTTTCTAACCTAAGTATTGTATGTGCAAGTATAAGTTTGTTAGGAATACATAGGTTAGTGTAAGTTAGGGAAGTTCGTACTCAATCCTTTGTGTGTAGCTTGACTATTGAAGTTAGAGCAATCGGCAACAACGTGGATTAGGGTGCTTAAGCACGATATTAGTGAAATCCGGCTTATTGACCCTTGTCCGTCCGTTCTTGTCTCTTGGCCTTCTCCTTCGGCCAAACCGAATGCAACCGATCACGGTTAGGGATCACCGATACCTTGGTAGGGTAGGTTTCCTAACGAAGCGCTTGCGTAAGGTTTGGGCGGAGTTCAATGGAAAATATCGGGCAAAGGAAATGAGAAAAGAAAACCTTAACTTACATGACCATTCTTTTTCCTAACAACACCATATTCACAAACCATAAAAACAATAAAAAGAAAGAGCAAATGAAATGATAAAAAGAAAAGAATAGATCAACATTGCAAGTAAGTAAATGGCAAGGAATAAAAGAGAAAGTAAGTAAATGGCAAGAATTAAATACTAAGAACCCAACACAAATGAAAGCTTTATTAATCTTCAAGTGATGATACAAACCTTGAGTTCAATAACCAAAACTTAAACTTGCAAGCTCAATGAAAAGATTGCAAGATCAAGAGAAGGCAAGGAACTCAAGGCAACTAGCTATGTACAAGAACAAAATGGAAACTAAACAAAAAGTGTTGATAGAGCCCATAGGATTCTTGCTTGACTACCAGCATCACTATTACATGTTGATAGAGCCCATAGGATTCGTGCTTGACTACCAACATTATGATGGCGATCATATACGTGAGAGCTAGGTGGTCTATAAGCAAATCCTTAAATGTCCCTAGTCGTGGGAGTTTCGAGACTGGGCATCGATACTTCGGAGTAGACTAGTGTATACTGATCGAGACCCGACAAGGGGCGGTGGCCAGGTCTCACAAGCCATTGGTGTTAGTTTGTTCACCTAAGATAGTATACAGGTTCTTATTCGGTTATGAGTACACTGGACGGACTCGCCGGGAACCTTCTAGAGGGTATTATACCTATTGTCAGATGGTAGTTCCCTGGTGACATGTGTACAGGTTAGTTTGTCGACCTGAGATCGTCATTTGTCTTGTGTGAGTTCCCATTGTTCTTTAATTACTACCCTACCACGGCTCAAAGGAGTCGTGCAAACAGGTTTTAGTTGGGTACGGTCCAGAGCCACATGGAGGCAGTGAGCGGATCGTTGGGGATTCGTCTCTCCTGGTATTGGGGGTTGATGTCGCGTAGTGCACGGATGGCCATCACGAGAAATTCTTGGCCAAGGTAGACGAGAATTACTGATTTGGATCAGTAGTTTCTTAGTTGGTGATGGGATTCATACCGACATGAAATATCGCGTTATTATGGGTCTGACTTTATCCACCCCCTAGACTTGATATGCGATACTCTTAGACGAACAGACCGTACTGTACGGAGATTGTCAAGGACAGGCTCAGTAGGGGTTCGGATGAGTTTGCTCGTCGGCCTTACTTTCGCTTGATACCTGGGTAGCTATTACGTACAGCTAGTGCCGCTGACGTGCTTATGGTTAAACCCACTGCCAGCGTATTGATGAGTCGTTAGAGTCCCACACAGAGGGTTTCCCTGCTTCGGGCGAAATGATGTAGAGGACGTATGGTTTTACGGCGGGGTTCGATCATATACGTGCACTTGTGCATGTATCATGATTCGGACGGATAATATTAGTGGGCTTTGGTTTAAACCGGATCCTAGTATTATATTATTGGATTATTTTCATCTCTTTGTATTCGTATTATTCGGAATATGGATACGAGAATGTATATACGGTGATGGGTATTCTTTTAATTTATTACAAGATTTCTTCTAGAAGATGCCACCTCAATTTTTTTAACCATTTTGTTAAATGGTTAATGAGGTAGAGGATGATATGTGATTTGGCATTAAATGAAGCATGGCTTTGTGGTGACTCATGGGGTGACTCATGTAGCATGCTTGATTTAGTTGTGTTGTGAGATATTTTGTGAGGCTTGCTTCTTGAGTTCACAACACTTAGCCATTTTTTTGATGGTTGCAAAAACAGAACACTCTCATCTCCTCCAAGCTTCCTTCTTCTTGCTCAACCCTTAATGACTCATGTGTTGAGAAACCTAGGGTATTTTGAGACAAACTAATTCATCATTAGACTCTATATCCTCTATGCTATCTAGTTTAGCGAACTAGGTATCCTAGTTACCCCGTCTTTGAGGTTGGAGCTCGAACTACAAATACTCAGGTGGATCATCTTCGATGGAGGGAGACCGGAGGCCAAACTAGATCCATGACGCCTCAAAGAGCTTATGAAGATGGTAGACGACCGAAGGAGATGAATCATTCGGTATAACCATTCTAACTCTTCTCTAGTTTGCTAGCTTATAGGTTTATGGTAGATCCGAGTTATCGGGTTGTTCTAACGCCAGTTTATAAAAATTTTATTCTGTAAACGGTCACAGTAGATGGCCAGGGCGCTGGCATAACCCAACATGGTATCAGAGCTAACCCATAAAACCTTAGCTAGAAGTTTTAGACGATGTTTAAATAACGAAACCGAAACAACTCCGAAACAATACGCTAAATATTCAAGTTTCTGTCAAATTTTATCAGTCTTCAAAAAAAAATTTAAACAATTGCAGAAGACTACTCTTGTGACAACTAGAACATAATCCAAAAACGAGCCCCAAATTCTTTAGTACGGCCAGTGAGATCAGGAAAATTCCCGTCGGCGCCGGTTTTCCATGGGAGTTGGGTCTTGTTGTTTTTGCTGTGTTCTGGGCTTTTGAATATTGGTTTTTGGGTATTGTTTGTTTTTACTCAGATTGAATATTATTTTATCTTTGGTTTTATGGCAATACGGAGTATTTCGAAGTCGTTATTTTTAACATCGTTTATAAGTTTTCAGTACATACATTACTATCTGCGACAGTGAATGTCATTCAAGCAGTATAACTCGTCTAACTGCTATATGTTCTTTTAGACGGGTTTGTGAACATGAAATTCACATTGATGATTTGTGTTGTGCTGAGATTGTGGTTGGATTGTCGTGGTGGATATCTTGCGGTGCAATGGTAGTTGTACAGTTGAGATTCATTTGTACATTTGATATTGCGGGGCGAGCATCCGACATGTGGACTACCATCTCTGCTAGTTTGTTTATTATTTGTTTGGGGCACGACCGGGTTGAGGTTGATGTCACCCTTATACATATATTTTCATTTTCTGTACTAGGATTACCCCACGGTGGAGGTTCTAGAGGGCAACGGGCCCACATCTCATGGCATTGATACTGAGGGGGCCTTACTCTAGAATTGGCGGGCTATTCGACGCATTCGTAGGGGGTACAGGTTGACCCACGGAGGGGTGCTCAAGTTACCGGATTCTGTGAAGTGCTGGGTGGCCATTCACTTTGTTTATTGGGGTTGCCTCACTTCTGGGATTGGCGGGTAACTGTTGGCTATAGTGCCCTCAAGTCAATTATTGATGTTGGAGATAGTGCCCTCAGAGTCAATTATTGGATCACAGGCACGTGATTGCAATGATTGAGGGAGGACTTGTCCCAGTAGGACAGTCTTACTCAAGATGATAGTATGCTATCTGGTTTATCTTTATCATCGTGTACTGCTTTAGGTGACCTTACAGGTCACTATTGCGCGTTGATAGAGCCCTTAGGATTCTTGCTTGACTGCCAGCAGTATGAGGGCGATCATATACATGGGAGCTGGTAGTCTATAAGCACATCCTTAAATGGTCCCTAGTCGTGGGAGTTTCGAGACAGGGCATCGATACTCCAGAGTAGACTAGTGTATACAGTCGAGACCCCGACGAGGGGCGGTGGCCGTTCTCACAAGCCACTGTGTCAGTTGGTTCACCTAAGATGTATACAGGTGCTCATTGGGTTTTGAGTACACCGGACAGGACTCGCCAGGAACATGCTAGTTGGTATTATACCTGACGTCAGATAGCAGTTCCCTGGTGACATGTGTACAGGTTAGTTCATCGACCTGAGATCGTCAATTGTCTCGTGTGAGTTCCCACTGTACTTTGATTACTATCCCACCACGCTCAAAGGAGACGTGCAAACAGGTTTTAGTTTGGTACAGTCCCGAGCCACATGGAGGCAGTGAGCGGATCTGCAGAGGTTCGTCTCTCCCGGTATTGGGGGTGAGGTCGCGTTGTGTCTAGGAGAGCCATTACACGAAGTCCTTGGCCAAGGCAGGAGATTTACTGGTAGATATTCCAGTAGTATCTCAGGATGTTCTGGGGTACACTCCGACACGACGTGTACCGCTTTTGGGGGTCTGACTTTTACCAACCCCCTAGGCCCGCCATGCGTGCTCATAGACGAATGGACCGGACTGTACGGATATTGTCACTGACAGGCTCAGTAGGGTGTCAGGATGAGTTCGCTCATCGACGTCCCTTTTGGTCAATACCTGGTAGCCCGTTACGTATGGCTAATACCTCTGACGTGCTAGTGGTTAAATCCACAGCCAAAGTATTGACGAGTCTTTAGAGTCCCCCACAGACCATTTTCTCAAGTTTCGGGCGAAACGCTGTAGAGGCCGTATGGAGATATGGCAGGGTTTGATCAGATACTTGCGGTATTGCACGGATCATGATCGGACTGATAATACTAGCGGGCTTTGGTTTAAGCCGGATTCTAGTATAGTACAGTGTAGATTTTGTCTCATTGCATTTGTATTCGGTCGGAATACAAATGCGGGTATGTATGTACAGTAGCAGGGTTTTCCTGTAATTTATTACGGGATCATTTTTCCGAAGTTGCCAGTTTGCATTCCGTTTCGGCCATTTTCCTTTGTATCCTTCATTGGCTGAAAAATGGTGGAGGAGGGCTTATTTGCATTTGTGCAAATTAGCATTTGTGGAGGGTGGTCTTTGCATATTGTTGGATCATGATGGTTTTGCCTCCCTTGACTTTCTTGAGTTCATGATGGCTTGACTTTGGGTGTGATGATTGGTTGATGGAGTGTTGGACTTTGATTATGATCATTGCTTGTTATCATGACCCTTTCTCTCTCTTGCATTATTCTTGTGGCTCCCTCATCCATACACCACTCTCTCATTCCTCACTCAAGGCCGTCCATATTAGGGAGGGGCTGTCCCAAATTTTGAGAGTGGGGTTTTTATCTCCTTTGCTTGCTAAAAACTCATTAGCCACCACCAAAGTTTATATCTCCTTTCCTCCACTAAATGGGCAACTTCTAGTGACCCCAAATGAGACATAGCACTACACTACATTCTACAACAATTCTTGGGCACGTCGGCTCACCAACTTCGTGCCCGAGTTGCCTCGGTCCAGAGGTGGGAGCACGTAAAAGAACCCAGCGAAGTGGTGCCCTTCCGACGAGGAGTCAAAGACCGGAGATTCCGCGGGGAGATCGGGACGACGACGAGAAGACCGAAGGACACGGATCGTTCGGTATATCTCTCTACCCCTTCTCTAGTTAGCTAGGATTATATTAATGGCCCGATCCGGGGATTTTAGTGCGCGGTGGTGCCGGTTCAAAAGTTAAAGTGAATTATCGTTTCCGCATTTTGGCCTCGGATTGACGGCCGGGGCGCCGCCGTGCACTTACAATGGTATCAGAGCCACACCATTAACTTAGTCTAGCTTGGTCTAACGTGTTTACAAGTTCGATCGATCGGATTTTCAAAAACCGCATTTTCAAAAGCATCAGTTTATGTCGAAATATTTTTGGCTCGAAATTTTTTTCAGGTTGTTGAAGAAACATGTGCAGGGAAGTATAAGCACTCTGGTAAAATTTGGTCGCATGAACCCATTATTCCACCGCGGAACCGCGGCCAAACCCATGTTTGGGCCGCGGTTCCGCCGCCACCTTTAATGTTCAGTGCATCAAATTTTTACAGAGAGTCTCTGTGTTGAAAATATGGGTTTTGGTATATTCTTTTTGGGCCCAGAATTTCTTTATGTGCTACAGTAGTGCTTGGGGCCCACATGGGTAAATTTGATCGATCGAATATTTTAAACATGTTAGTTCACAGTATTTACATTATATCTGCGACCGTGAATGTCACTTGATCGGTAAATCCTGTCTAACTGCTATAGCCCGGTTAGACGGATTTTCGAACGTGACATTCACGTTGATGTTCTGTGTTGTGCTGTGATGTTGCGGATTGGTCGTGGGGGATAGCCTGGATGCAATGGTAGTACAGTTTTGTTTTATATGTACATTTGATATTGCGGGGCGAGCGTCCGACATGTGGACTGCCGTCACTGCCTGTTTGTATATTATTCTTTTGGGGCACGACCGGGGTGAGGTCGATGTACCCGTTGTATGTATATTTTACTTTCTGTACTAGGATTACCCCAAGGTGCGGTGCATGGATAGCCGGGTTCTAGAGGGCAACGGGACCGCATCTCATAGTATTGAGGCGGAGGGGGCTTCACTCTAGAATTGGCGGGCTATTCGCCGCACTCGTAGGGGGTACAGGTTGACCCAGGAGGGGTGCCCAAGTTACCGGATTCCGTGAAGTGCCGGGTGGTCCATTCACGTTGCTGAAGGGGGCTGCCTCGCTTCAGGTTTTGGCGGGTAACTTGCCGCGCCCGTAGGGGTCTAGGATTTCATTGCACAGGCTATCCACACGACCAGGGGAATGTCGGGTTTCAGTAGCGGCTCTGTGAAACCCGGGGATCCCAGATATCTGTATTGTTCTGTGATGCTTATTACATTTCTGTGATGTTGCATTTTATCACGCCTTGAGCGAAATATTATATATTGATATATATACTAGTAGATGTTGTATATGTTTTGCATCCGCGCTAGTCCAGTCCCCGCTCTGTCGTTAGTTAAGTAACCTAACGGGTAATGACGGGACCCAGTGGCGAATGCGGATGGCATATACATACATCATTATTTTCATTCTTTATTGGTATGATCAATTGATAGGACTGCATTGATTCGGATCAATGCAAGCTAAACAAACCTATTCTGATATTGTTGGAACACTTTTCAAAAAGCTGTTATTGCAAGGACGTTCTCTTTTGTTTTGCATCGTGGTATTCAGTTGGAATATCCTGCTCCTCAGTCGACGAGGCAAGGGCCGAGATCCCTTCACCGAGAGTGACCCCTTGGACAGAAGTTTGCGTCAGGGCAATAACTTCACTATAGCCGATTACTTTTTCTTTGCATCGTTGTATTCAGTTGGAATATCCTGCACCTCATTCTACAAGGAAAGAGCCGAGATCCCTTCACCGGGAGTGACCTCTTTAGCAAAGGTTTTCGTCACTATATTTTTAAAAAAAGCTATCCGGTTCCTTCAACGATATCAAGTTCATTACGTTAAAGGTTTTCGCCAGAAACCATTCGTAACCCTCCGTCGTTTCAGACGGGTAGCACGTAGTATTCATGCTATGTTTGTTGACCTTCGTCAAGGCATAGTGTATGGTAGCTGCTTGTTACCTTTCTGCTGCATAGATAGATGCGTTGGTTTGGGACAGTCGTATAGCCTTGTTGACCTTCGTCAAGGGCTTGTACGGGTGTGTTCAAATTAACCTGGACAATGACGGGTAGAACTTGAAATGTGACTTATGATTTGTTGACCTTCGTCAAGGTCATAAGAGCATGGGGTAAAAATCATATCGGGAGTTTCTAAAGAAACTGAAACTTGCCAGATATGCGCATACCTTCTGGAGTATGATAACGTGAGCGGATTCCGTCACGTTATCATGCGATGACAGTTGGATCCCGATTCCCACTGATGAGTTGGTTTACTCCTCGGGTGATCCCGACTAATTCTTCTTTCAGGTTTGGAGGAGAATTTGACGGTACAGTAGGAGGTTTCCAGATGAGATAAATTGGTAACCATTCTGATCTAGGTTAGAGTGCACGCCGAGTGTTTCTTTTCTCTCTCTCTTTGGCAGCGACTATGACCCGACCCTTGACTATGACTCAGTGACCAAATTAACCGAACCTTCTTATACACTGGCTTTTGGATTGTCAGAGTTGCAAACCTCATTGCCACTCCTACTTTTACCCTTTTCTTCAGGACACCCCGTATTACTACGAACGTCCACTTCCATTGGAAAAAACCATCGTATGGTTATATACGAACTCGAAGGAATTTATTCAAGGATGGTTTCCGGTTCTGGAGAAAACGAATAGGACTATTCAGTTGTCTTTTCCTTTTACCTCATCTCAGGTTGCGAGTACTCCTTGGTTTAGGAGATAGTACACCTATTATGCAAATTGGATAGTCTTCTTCCAAACAATCGGCAGGTGCCGACCGGTAGGGAATGAAGAAAACCAATTAGCTTAACGATGGTGTACAGAAGGTATTAAGTAAAGACATATCAAGGGATTAGTAAGAGGGCAAAATAAATTGCGACTGCTATTCACGACCAAACCAAGTATTTCTTCGCCAATCCTAAATCACCTTTGTATTTCTCTAGGACACTCCGTATCACTATGAAGATCCATAGTTTATTGGATACTCCATTGTATGGTTATATACGAACTCGAAAGGAACTTGTTCCAGTTCGGGGATGGATTCTGGTTCAGGAGAAATAGGTATAAGGTTTATTCAGGTGTCTTTTATCTTCGCCTTCTCTCGCATTGCGAGTGCTCTTAGGATTAAGACAGTACACCCATTATGCTTATTGGATAGTCTTCTTCCAAACCATAGGCTGGTGCCGAATGGTAGGGAAGGAAGAAAACCATTTGGCCTAAAGGGGTATACAGAAGGTAATGACTAAAGACATATGAAGGGATTTGGAGAGATGGCATAGAAATATACGGTTACAGTTGTGAATCTGGATAACGGAAGAGGCATTACTAGGAATACCCGGATACCCCTACGAAACATTTCAATGTTTCAATTTCACTGTGTACTGTTAAAGGAAAACTAATTTCCCAATTAGATACTTACTACAGGGTATGTATTTACCAGGTATGATTCTCACATCTGTATGGTTTTACAGATAATGAGTGGGAGTAAGTTATTGGGAATTGGGTGATCTTCATCATTATATCGGGATTCGTTGTAATCGGTGATATTTGAGGAAGTCACCTGGGTTGTTTGCCGGACGGCAAATATTTGGTTTTGAATATCCGCTGTTATGCACCAATTTCAAATTGATATATCTGTACGTCTATTTTTATAGAGTGAGATATACCTTTTTGAAATTATGTCTATGACATTTACCTATATCAGTTGATAGTTAGGTAAGGAGCATTAAACAGCGGTGTAATTCTTCTTAACCATAAGTACAGTTTTTAACCTACGACGCACAGGGTATGAGTTTTTAGACTCAGGGGACTTATACAGAGTATTGTATGTTTTCCAATGTCCATTAGGACAGGGGGGTTGGTACTCATACTAGATTCTGTTTACTTGTGACTTCTCTGGTTCTTAGACATGTGTTTCGTTGAAACACAAGGTCTGAGTTTTGAGAAGTTATAGGTATAAGAATAGAATAGAGAACCAGGTGTTGCAAGTATCGAGATTCTTCAAGGTGATCGAAGATGTAGATACTTGTGTGTGGTATTTAGTTAATAGTAATGATTAAGAGAACTTGCTTCGCTTTCAGGTTACTCATAATTGGAAGCATTCCTAAGTTGAGTAACGCTGATCGGCCTCTTTCCATTTAGTTGACATGCACTGGAGACAGCTGGATGATTTGAATCTGGTTCAATTAAATCAGTGCCTCTGGTTCTATATTGGATATAGAACAGTTCATATCTTAACGATGTTAAGGTACGGGGAGTTGTCCGTCTTATGCTTAAAACCAGACTCTAGATAACTCAAGGCACGTTTCTGTAATGGCTGTTTGTGGGTTGACCCAGGCTATGACGAGGGTTGACTTTCTACCATCTGGAAGATCAATAGTGATATTGTTCCTGACTTGCCACAGTTTTAACAAAAATGGATTTTTTCAGAAAACAGTAGTGGTAGTATGGTAGAACTGGAAGTGATTCCAGAACCGCAGACGATTACTCAAAGTATGATAAGAACCTAATGATTCAATCTGGCTTGACATTCCATTGGCCACTCCGTAGATACGGTGGGTAACCTCAGGCACCCGAGAGGTACTCCGGTAGCCTCAAGGACGGTGACAGGGAGGTTCTTGTTTACCCAGACTTGCCATAGTTGTTGTTCCAGGCTGCGAGACCCGGCAGGAGGATGAGTATAGCGTCGTTCTAAACTAGCTTTAGAAGTGTACGTGTATATGACTCTGCCAGAGGGTTGTCGTAGTCAGTGGGAGCAGCGGAAGCATTGGTGGACAAGTGGCTTATGTCTATTTATAGACTAAAGCAGATATAGCGGAGATAGATCATCTATTTCTGACGTGACAGTCATAGGTTTGACTTCATCAGAATAGGGGATGGATCTGTTAAGAAGGTGGTAGGGTGTGATGTCCTAGTATTTGGATGACATACAGTAGGAAGTGAAGTTCCTATACTACGATCGGTTATACTTTGGTTGTCACATAGTGGTTTCTCCACATAGTAATTGGATATTATATCAGACATTCTGGTTACTAGATCTATGGTTTTTGATCTAGATTTGGGTGGTTTCCCAATCTGGGTACTTAAACAACATTCTAAAGGTGTTTTTAGAATGGACGACTCCTTGCACGGTAGTGTACCTGCAGGTGATGGAGTCATCCTCTCTAAAGGTGTCTTATAGACTAAAGGGGAGAGGGATGTGCATGATTGGCATATCACTTGCTTAGGCAATTGAGTCAATCATGAGATGTCAAGTACCACACCAGATGTTGCTTTTGCACGAGATGCAATATGTTGATATTTACCCAATCTTGGAGAAACGATCGGAAGCAGTTTTAGAACATAAGTGGATGTTCTAGGGATATGATAACGACAGCCTCATTTGGGAGACAGTTATCATTCCAGGCTTCCAAGGTGACATGGATGACAGATTGGTTGTCAGAGTTATAGTTTTCCCTCTGATGATGGACGGTATTATGGACAGGTGGTCCAAGGGGATACTGAGGGAGGCATGGCGCAGGATACTGATTAAGTTCAGTTGACGATACAGTCTAAGAAGTTTGGATTTGGAGTTCATTTATGAGCTAGGACCCATCAGACATCCAGACACATTCTAAGACGAGTATTGCTCATTTCGGGAGATGGCTTTCTCCGCGAACTTGAGATATAGAGAGATATAGAAAGAAACATCAAAGCGGATCCACTCACTGAGGCTATTCCTCGAACGCAATAGTTTCGCAAACGGGTTTTGTGAGACTGATTAGTAGAGAAGTTGGGTGTTCGGTATCACACGGGTTGTGAGTATGCGACATCGCAATAATTAGCCTTGAGTGCTAGTGGGAGATTGTTGGAGATAGTGCCCTCAAAGTCAATTATTGGATCACAGGCATGTGATTGCAATGATTGAGGGAGGACCTGTCCCAGTAGGACAGTCTTACTCAAGATGATAGTATGCTATCTGGTTTATCTTTATCATCGTGTACTGCTTTAGGTGACCTTACAGGTCACTATTGCGCGTTGATAGATCCCCTAGGATTCTTGCTTGACTGCCAGCAGTATGAGGGCGATCATATACATGGGAGCTGGTAGTCTATAAGCACATCCTTAAATGGTCCCTAGTTGTGGGAGTTTCGAGACAGGGCATCGATACTCCAGAGTAGACTAGTGTATACAGTCGAGACCCCGACGAGGGGCGGTGGCCGGTCTCACAAGCCACTGGTGTCAGTTGGTTCACCTAAGATGTATACGGGTGCTCATTGGGTTATGAGTACACCGGACAGGACTCGCCGGGAACATGCTAGTTGGTCTTATACCTGACGTCAGATAGCAGTTCCCTGGTGACATGTGTACAGGTTAGTTCATCGACCTGAGATCGTCATTTGTCTCGTGTGAGTTCCCACTGTACTTTGATTACTACCCTACCACGCACAAAGGAGACGTGCAAACAGGTTTTAGTTGGGTACAGTCCCGAGCCACATTGAGGCAGTGAGCGGATCTGCAGGGGTTCGTCTCTCCCGGTATTGGGGGTGAGGTCGCGCTGTGTCTAGGAGAGCCATTACACGAAGTCCTTGGCCAAGGCAGGAGATTTACTGGTAGGTATTCCAGTAGTATCTCAGGGTGCTCTGTGCTACACTCCGACACGACTTGTACCGCTTTTGGGGGTCTGACTTTTACCAACCCCATAGGCCCGCCATGCGATGCTCATAGACGAACGGACCGGACTGTACGGGTATTGTCACTGACAGGCTCAGTAGGGTGTCAGGATGAGTTCGCTCATCGACGTCCCTTTTGGTCAATACCTGGTAGCCCGTTACGTATGGCTAATACCTCTGACGTGCTAGTGGTTAAATCCATAGCCAAAGTATTGATGAGTCTTTAGAGTCGCCCACAGACCGTTTTCTTAAGTTTCGGGCGAAATGCTGTAGAGGCCATATGGAGATATGGCAGGGTTCGATCAGATACGTGCGGTATTGCACGGATCATGATCGAACGGATAATACTAGCGGGCTTTGGTTTAAGCTGGATCCTAGTATAGTACAGTGTAGATTTTGTCTCATTGCATTTGTATTCGGTCGGAATACAAATGCGGGTATGTATATACAGTAGCGTGGTTTTCCTATAATTTATTATGGGATCATTTTTCCGAAGTTGCCAGTTTGCATTCCGTTTCGGCCATTTTCCTTTGTATCTTTCATTGGCTGAAAAATGGTGGAGGAGGGCTTATTTGCATTTGTGCAAATTAGCATTTGTGGAGGGTGGTCTTTGCATATTGTTGGATCATAATGGTTTTGCCTCCCTTGACTTTCTTGAGTTCATGATGGCTTGACTTTGGGTGTGATGATTGGTTGATAGAGTGTTGGACTTTGATTATGATCATTGCTTGTTATCATGACCCTTTCTCTCTCTTGCATTATTCTTGTGGCTCCCTCATCTATACACCACTCTCTCATTCCTCACTCAAGGCCGGCCACATTAGGGAGGGGCTGTCCCAAATTTTGAGAGTGGGGTTTTTATCTCCTTTGCTTACTAAAAACTCATTAGCCACCACCAAAGTTTATATCTCCTTTCCTCCACTAAATGGGCAACTTCTAGTGACCCCAAATGAGACATAGCACTACACTACATTCTACAGCAATTCTTGGGCATGTCGGCTCGCCAACTTCGTGCCCGAGTTGCCTCGGTCCAGAGGTCGGAGGCCGTAAAAGAACCCGGCGAAGTGGTGCCCTTCCGATGAGGAGTTGAAGACCGGAGATTCCGCGGGGAGATCGGGACGACGACGAGAAGACCGAAGTTCACGGATCGCTCGGTATATCTCTCTACCCCTTCTCAAGTTAGCTAGGATTATGTTAATAGCCCGATCCGGGGATTTTAGTGCGCGGTGGTGCCGGTTCAAAAGTTAAAGTAAATTATCGTTTCCGCATTTTGGCCTCGGATTGACGGCCGGGGCGCCGCCGTGCACTTACAATTGAATCGCAGGCACGCGATTGCGATGATTGAGGGATGACCTATACCGGTAGAACAATCTTACTCAAGATGATAGTATGCTATCTGGTTTGTCTTTATCATCATGTAAAGCATAAGGTGGCACTACAGATCACTATTACATGTTGATTGAACCTATAGGATTCTTGCTTGACTACCAGCATTATGACGGCGATCATATAAGTAGGAGCTGGGTGGTCTATAAGCACATCCTTAAAATGTCCCTAGTCATGGGAGTATCGAGATTGGGCATCAGTACTCCAGAGTAGACTAGTGTATACTTATTAAGACCCCGACGAGGGGCGATGGCCGGTCTCACAAGCCATTGGTGTATGTACGTCACCTATGATAGTATACAAGTGCTCATTGGCTTATGAGTATACTGGACAGGACTCGCCGGGAACATGCTAGTTGGTATTATACCTATTTTCAGATAGCAGTTCCCATGTGACATGAGTACAGGTTAGTCTGTCGACCTAAGATCGTCATTTTTCTCGTGTGAGTTCCCACTGTGCTTTGATTACTACCCTACCACGGCTCAAAGGAGTCGTGCAAACAGGTTTAGTTAGGTACAGTCCCAAGCCACATGGAGGCAGTGAGCGGATCGTCGGGATTCGTTTCTCCCGATATTGGGGTTTGATGTCACGCTGTGCACGGGTGGCCATCACCAGAAATCCTCGGCCTAGGTGGACGAGAATTACTGATTTGGATTAGTAGTTTCTCGTTGGGTGATGGGCTTCATACCGACATGAATTATCGCGTTATTAGGGGTCTGACTTTATCCACCCCCTAGACTCGATATGCGATACTCATAGACGAACAGACCGGACTGTATGGAGATTGTCACGGACAGGCACAGTAGAGGTTCAGATGAGTTTGCTTATCGGCCTTCCTTTCGCTCAATATCTAGGTAGCCGTTACGTACAGCTAGTGTCGTTGACGTGCTTATGGTTAAACCCACTGCCAGTGTATTGACGAGTCTTTAGAGTCCCACACAGAGGGTTTCCCTGGTTCTGGAGAAATGATGTAGGAGCCGTATTGGATACGTGCAGGGTTCCGATCGATTGATGTACTTTGTATCTGGACTTTCGATCGGACAGTTGATAATACTAGCCGGCTCGGGTTTGAGCCGGATTATTAAATCAGGTATTGATTTAATAATTTATGTATATGTATTTCGATACGTATATTCTACTTTTATGTTCTTTGTGTTATTCTATCTCTTTGGGTATTCGTATTTCGGTATGAACGCAGATATATATACAGTAGAATGTAATCCGTATTTTTTCTCGAAAACATTCTAGAAAGTGGCCACCTCATTTTTGGAATTGACCATTTATTAGAAAATGGTAAATGTCACGACTTAAAAATATTGTTCGTGACCGGCACTTAATTCACGCAACACCTAAAGGCGCAACGTAAATCAAGTAAGCCGAATCCCAGAAATCTAAATCTTTTTAAGAAAATAAAAGAGGTGAAGTTTTGAAATAAAGGTATGATGAAATCAAAAGTTTTCTTAAATGCATAGATAAAGGAACATGAAAAATACAAGTGGATTTATTAGTTGAAAAACATGTTTCGTCTTTTAAAAATTTGGGCAGCACCTTCTTTGTATATTTTGATCCAAAACCACAAATACATGATAATATAAAAGGGCATCCCCAAGCGGGAGCTAGCTCTTCGCAAAACGGCGGAATCACAACCACACAAGTCATAAAATATGTATACGACGCCCAACGGCGAAGATCAACACAAAAGATAATGAATAAAGCAATACATTAACCCAATAAGCGAACATAAACCCTCGCTCTAAGTCTCGCAACCATAAATCTCACTAAGTCTTACTACTTATACAAATACTAGTTTCTGATTGATGGAGTTAACTATATACAACGGAATAGTAAATACAAGAGTGGTACGATCCAACATGTACCACCTACCAAAGCAAATCACCCGAAATCAAGCCGTGTGCCAGCGATGCCGCTACTCATCCATGCGGTCAACCTGCAAGAACTGTGGTACAACGGGGGTGAGTTTCCAACTCGTGAGTAGAAAACATCATCAGGTAGAAATAGAATAAAACAACGATTTCCTAGGTCAACTATATCATAAATGTAATACTGTGATATCTAGGATGGCCGTGTCAACATATATGCTAACAATAATCAAAGCCTGTATGCATGTGGATATCATCCATCAATATAATCAATGCCTGTATGCATGTAGATCTCGTCCACTCGAAACATCATAAAAGTATATGCATGTAAATATATGAGGATATCGAAGAATGTGTGTCCATCAATGACACATCAAATCATGGAACCTGAGTGTCCAACACCGACACTCGAAACATCATGAAACCCGTGTCCAGCATCGACACGTAAATCCTCATATCTCGGGCGCAGCATCCTCAGATCGCCCTCAGGTGCCGCTTACTCTGGTCGGCCCTCATATCCATCTCATGACTCTGGTCGGTATCCTCCGGATAACCGTCAGGTCCAAATTCTATCACCGGTAGGTAGTGCTCCCCTGCCAGGCTCACTGCTTAACAATACGAGTCTTCTTGCCCCGGGGTACCTCACCGGGTCCACCATATACCCGCAGACGGTGCCTACCGATCCTCGAATCGAGTTTCACATGCCAATCTCAGAACCGAGAAAACACATGGTGGACGTCTCGAAATATCATATCAAGAGAAACCGGGTTTTTAAAACAATATATATACTTTCCTTTGAAATAACCACAGTTCTCAAATCCAGAAATCTCATGAAATCAGCATCTCAATGCGTGTAATCGTAAAGCATGATGTATGCGACATATAACAGAAATGTAAGCATATCCGTATATCTTGCAACATGAAACACTGATGTGAACATAGCAAGTAAATCATGCAAGGAGTCATATCATGATGCAGCAATTCTACTGTGTAGTGACATAGCAATTATCGATGATGAAAGTGTGTGAGCCGGCCAATCTGTGTAAGTGTAATATACGCATCATCGATAATGGTGTAGGTGTACTAGCACAGGTATATGTAATGTAATGAGAATGACATGAACGTAGCATAAAGTACATCGTCAGCTAAATGCTATATACGTATCTAACATGACCGAGTCGGTGAATCTATCAATCGGCATCCAGCCTCACAACATCACGTACGGTATAATCCATCGTACGGCATCCTTTAGTCAAGGGTATGGATCAATCATCATAAAACTCATCACGTACGGTAATTCATCGTACAGCGGAATTACACTGAGGGTACGGACCTAACGTCTCGTACGACATATCACTCATGATTCACAACATTATATATACCTATATACCTATATACCAGGTCGCATCCATAACAATCTCATATCAGGGGACCGACAAAGGTATCAATCCTCTCATATCGACTCGCATCCGTATACCGACATATCAATCAAGTCATCATATCACATCGTACATTCTTTTCATCACATTAAGTCATCTTACATCAAGTCATCTTATATATATATTTATCTTATTTGACCGATCTCATAACACATATATCTCAATCTAATCATATTCATGATATCATGTCACATCCTTATACATATCGTTTCATATCCTATATCAATCATATCCGCTCGTATCATCTTATCTCATTAAATGCCACTAAAATCTCATACTTAATGTAGTGCAACTACACATCTATATATCGTGATTTACATTCACTTTTCAAATCCTTATATATCAATTCGAGACATTATTTCAATTATATCATGTCAAAGAGTCATATCCCTATAGCTTTCATCTCATATCTCGATATATATATTCAATCATTCATATCATTTCTAACTGTCTTTCTAATCCTATCTACAGTTTTCTATTCTAGGTTTCCATAACCATATTCTATATATCGGTTTCCATCAAAACTTGCGGGGGTGCTATACGCCCTCCACCCGACTTCCCCCGTAGATATAAATCTACTCACCTTGATCCTTGCTTGCCGAAGTCAATGACGCCATGCTCCGTCGCCTCGGAATCAACGCGAAGGTACCTACGATAAATACATTGTCGCAAAATGCTATTAAAATAAAGTCCGGAAAACCAATACGGCACACGGTGCGCTCATAGGTTAGAACCTATAGCCTACGCATGCAAAACAATCAAACAACCCTTGTTGTTGACGTACAAACGCCCAACAACCAAATACAAATCCAAACTTCAAAACCAAGCATTCCAAAATATGAAAACATAACCAAAAACTCCCCAATGTGGTCCTAGATTTTGGTTCAGGTCAATTGGAACAAAACTAGCAAGTACAAGGAGTTGTATAGGGGGTAAGTGAGCTACAGACCAATCCTAGACACAATTGCCCCCAATTTGTCCGGCCACATTGCCTGAAAAACCTGCCTGCTCGGCCCAAACTGATCCGTTCTGGTTCGTCTTCTCAGGGTGGTCTCTTATGAGTCTAACTAGGTCTCTGGAGTTGCTAGTTTTTCTCGTACAGGTCTCAGGTCATCCCAGATTCCCTGTAGGCACACAATACCTCACAAAACCGACACGGAATAAATCTTAAGTTTGTATTCTCTGTTCTAGGTCCACAAATCGATCTCTAAGGTCTCGTACACACTCACTACATATCACAAGTCCACAAGTCACCCAAACCCTCTCTAGGAATTTCCAAACACCGCATAACCAAACCAAATCAACTTCTAACTAAAATAGGATATAAAGAACTAAAAACTAAACTAAATGAAAGAAGATGTACCTCATTTGGGCAACTCAAGAAAAACCCTAGCTTCCCAAAGTCTTCAAAATCCATCTTTGATTGGTCCAAAGTTTTGACGAGGAGGTGGGGATCAACTTTAATGAAAGGAGTTTAGGGTTTTGGTAAAGAAATGGAGATGATTCCTAGAGGTGAAGGTGGAGGGAGATGAGGATGAAGGAGGTGAAGCAAACAAATGGGGAGGAGATGAATGGCTGCCCCCCTCTCTCTCTTTCTCTTATTCTCACCCTCACTCACAAGCCATGCCTCATATGGTCCCCTCTCTCTCTCCTCAATACAACACTTTCTTTTCTTTTCTAAACCAAATAAAACCAATATCACAACACACTTAAAAAAATATGCAACAAAATGCAACATGTCATGGTGCACTAACCATGGAAAAATGTAGAAATACGAATTTGGCTTAATCGCGATTAGTAGTGCACTAATCAATTTTTATTCAAACTGCATATAATAATTTATAAAAATGCCAAATCCGATAAATATATTTTTAAATGAATAAATCATTTTAATCTCCAATTATTTCACAATTATTGGTATATATTTATACCGTCTTACGAAAACCCCAATTTCGCAAATCAGGTAGTTTTCGCGAAATATATTATTTTAATATTAAATTCCAAAAATAATATTTTATATTTTCTGAAATGTTACAATCTTCCCCCCTTAAATAAATTCGGTTCCCAAATTTAAATTTAAAACCCCAATACTAAAACATTTCAATAATCAGCTCAAATCAATGGGGCTCCGAAATCACGGAAGATATAAAAATATTGCAGCGCATCGCGTGCGCCCGAAAACGAGTACGAAACTCAAAATCGAACTCTTTCAAGCGTCACGCAAATCATCGGATTTGCACGCATATCATCGGAATTACAATGGAGATACAGATCTCAAAATCCACTACTGAAATCCAATATGCACTAGTCAAATACTATAATACGTGTATAGTACGCATCCTTGGAAAAACCTTCAAAAACTGAATAAAACACATGCAAAATCTTTTCTGAATCACCTTGTGATGCGTAACTCACTGGACAAGTGACGGACTCTCATTTGTAAAGTAATAAATATACGTTCATATAGGTTTTGCTTAAATATATGTTCCGCCGTTTTGAAATATCCCAAAAGGTTTTCTTTTGTAAACGTTTGTATCACTCGCGGACACGTAGGAAATAGCGAGACTATAGCTCCTTTTCAAAAACCTCTTGGCAAACTTTTTATGCATGCAAAATACTCAGGTACTGTCCTCAGATCAGTCCTGTCTGGCCACTATATAATATAGTACCCATCATGAAAATAAAGGGTTCAAGAGCTAAATCAGCCCCAAAAGGTGTATCCAATAATCATGTGCGTCTGGTGCGCACGGAAACCAAAGCAAAATACAAGTGCTACGAATTTGCACAAAAATATATGTCCAGTGCAACGGGTGTGCACAACAACAACACCTAGTGCATCTATAGTGCACGAAAATCTCAATCCAGTGCAACTAACATGCACGAATGAAAATCCCAATCGAGTGCATCCGGTGTGCACAAAATAATATCTCATATCATGCGCCCAACATGCGCGAAAATCCAAGTCAAGTGCATCCGTCATGCACAAATAAAATCTAAGTCAAGTGCATCCGATGCGCACAGAATCCAATATCAAGCGCCTAATATGCGCAAAATCCAACCCAAGCACGTCAGGTCCATATAAATTCCCACTGTGGTAAAGCGCACGATAAACGAACGTCAAGTGCAACGCGCAAAAAAACATAAGTCTGGCGAAACAAAAGCTCAAATACATAAATCGGGTGCAACCAATGTACGGAGTATAAATCTAGTGCAACCAATGCACGAAGTGAAAATCTAGTGCAACAAATGCATGAAGTATCAATCTGGTGCAACAAATGCACGAAATGAAAATCTAGTGTAAGAAATACACGAAGTATCAATCTGGTGCAACAAATGCACAAAATACAAATACGGTGCATCGAGTGCACGAAATACAAATCTGGTGCATCCAGTACACGAAATACCAATCTCGCAACACATTGGCTCGTTGGCCCGGTCAGGTGTACTAACGGAAACAATTCCACTCTGGCGCTCCTCTGGTCATCTCTCAGCCAATTAGCATGACCATTCGTAAAGGAGCACGTCACTGGCGTCGGCCTCTGGCCCTCTGAATACATGTGACATAACTGATCCTCGCTGCAAATCTTAGTTCAGCAGTGTCCTGGAAGGAACCTGCTCAAGGTCTCTTCCAATCTCGCCTATGCCGAACTATACGAAGGCTGGTACTCTTGCATAATCTTTTTTCGTTTTCTGGACATCTGCGTTCTCAGCACAACATTTCTCAGGAACTGGCCGTATCCCAACGCCTCTGTATACATATCCGATCTCTAATCTCAACAGGGGGTAACAGCAGCTCATTAACATCTCGAATGAACCTCTTGCTCCACCCGTCTTTATTATCGTCCACTTCGACGTCACGTCAAGCTATCTGCGTACTGCAATTGTTTTCGGCTACAGTCAATCCGGAACCTCTTATACGAACTCGTTATCTTCATCACTATGTAGAAGATATCTAACCGAACACGTCCTCGGAAACTCGACCCAACCATCGGAGGAATACTCTATATTCGTCCGTTCTCGATTGACTCAGAACGCATCTGGGTGAGGTCCTCTATCCGAAGCTGGTCCACTTACTGATCTCCTATCGGATCATCCAATGAACAACGTCATCTCTGGATCGATCTACTCTAGATCTGAGTAAGATTCTCCACACTAAAAATCTTCAACTCAACTAGGCATGCGTCAGCGCATCAATCAGACGAATCATCTCAGTCGCTCAACTCTACTCAAGATAGACCGGCTATCTACCGTCGCATCTCTGCCTGAAAGCTCCAGCGATCTCAGATTGTAAAGTCTGGAAGTGACATCCCATCAAACTCAGCAACAGCTGGGTCATCTGTCTGCAAGGTAGATGACATCATAATCTCTGAGGTAGGCTGTACATCAACAGTCCTCTCACAACAGGCAGCCTCTAACAATGGCCCGATCATCTGGTGAAAAACCGAACACGCTCAATTGGTTTGAATAACGCGTGCGCGCCTCAAGCAAGAGGTCACAACACAAATACAAAATCGAGACGTTCTCGTGTCACCAGAAAACACGATGGTCAGTCCTCGCCCATGATGAGCTCGCCCTGACCGCATCAATAGCAGTAGCTCAATCTGCGCTCAAACCATGGGGAGAAGAACCTCAAGCATGTATCGATGAAGGTAGATCAAAGGAATGAAAGGAATCAACAGATCCTGTCACGACCCGAAATGGCACGTGACTGGAACTTGATTCATGTGAAGTCTATAGGACCCCACCTAATTCAAGTAAGCCAAAAACCCAGAAATGTAAACCATTTTTAAAGAAAAGAGTGAAGGAAAGCTTGTTTTAAAAGCAAGTGGTTTTTAACAAAATAAGGCATTTAACATTTTAAAAAGCAACATCATATTTTCCCAAAAATTTCGGCAGAGTCTCCTTTGTAAATACTGGCCCCCAAACGGGTACAACACAAGAAATACATAATAATGAATAAAGGCATCCCCAAGAGGGAACTAACTCTTCGCCAAATGGCGGAAACCACCACACAAGCAATATAATATACAACGCCGAAGGGCGAGGGTCAAAAGCTCAGAAGAAAACCAACATCCTCAAGAAAACCAGAGAAGAATCATAATAATACAAGCACGCGACTCTAAGGTCGAAAGAATATACAACTGGTCTTCTAATTCTATCAATATATACAAGTCTGGTTGATGGAGTTTACTAGATACAACAGAATATAAATAAAAGTACAATGGTGATCACGATGCAAGTGAACCCACCAGCCAAGCAATCACCCGGAATGAAGTAATGTGCCACCAAAGCCGTCAAGGAAACCTGTACGGAAAAACCTGCAAGAAATTGTGGCACAACGGGGGGGAGTTGCCAACTTGTTAGTAGAAAACATCACCGAGCAGAAATCGCATGTATGACTCTATCCTAGGTCATACTATAATATATCCTCAATATATATAAAAGCCGAAGCATCTAATAATGGCAAGGGTAATCATCTAAACATAAATGTAATACCAAGTGCTCGTGTTAGTGCATCAGGTAGCAACATATCACAATATGAAGTATGAATGCATTAAGAATGAAAACAGAATACATCTTTCATGAGAAAAACAGTTTTCTTATCTCAGTGAGATATCTGTATAAAAACCGAAGTATCATCAATGAAATCAACAGAGAATCCGTGTCAAGCATCGACACAACATATATCCCAATATATCAATATCTCGGGCTCCGGCAATCCTTAGTGGCCCATATCATAAAATCTCAATATCTCAATATCTCAATATCTCGGGCTCCGGCAATTCGGACTGGCCTCGTGCTCCGGCAATTCGGACTGGCCTCGGGCTCCGGCAATCCTCCGGATATCCGCCGCGTCACAAATAACCGGTCGGTAGTGCTCCCCTACTGGGCTCAATGCCATCACCTACGACCATCTTGCCCCGGGGTACCGCACCGGGTCCACTATGCACCCGCGGACGGTTCATCCTACTCTTCGAATCGGGTGTATGATATCGCTCAAGAGTCGAGAAAACTCATGGTGGACACATCTCACATCATATCACGAGAAAACCGTAAATTTCTATCTTTTGAAATGAAAATGAGTTTATAAAATCCTTGCAGTTTCTCCAAATCCAGAAATCTCATGGAAAATCCGAAATCCAAAATTCGAGAGTAAATAAACAGTGAATTACCGGCATAAAGCCCAATAATATTGCGTGACAAATGAATATATAAATGCATGAAGTATCTTAGTAATAAATGGAAATGTTTAACTAGCATATGGAAGCAAGCATACTGATATTATGTTGAAACTATCCAATAGCAATTATACCAATGAAGTAATATTTTCTAGTGTGTACGTGACATGGAAATTACTGATGATAATGTGTGTGAGCCGGCAAGAAAGTGTAAGTGGAGCATACGCATCATCGGTAATGGTGCTGGTGTCCTGACAACAGGGGTTCATGATAACTAAGAAACACGTTTATAAGCAAGAAATGCGATGAAAACAGCATGAATATACGGAAAATGAATAGTGAACGCAACAATGAAGAATATACATTTTTACATATACGAGTCATACAGTGCTGAAGTTTGAAATAGAACGAATCGTGGTTTTTAGAAAATAGGGGCTACGGTGTTTTTAAGAAAAGGTACATCCTTTGAAAAATCCGTAGTATCCCTCGGCCTTTCTTTCAAATACTCACGATTCGTTAGTTTTGAAAATAAGTATGACTCAAGCCCAGTCTAACATCTACCAAGTAAACTACAAGACTAAACTAAGAGACTAGTCGAAAAGTTAAGGAAATCCACATAAGGTCCGAGTCGATATATCTAGTAGTCGGTGATCCCGCCTCAATAGCGCCACGTACGATAAAATGTATAATACGATCCTCGAATCAAGAGTGCGAATCAATCATCATATTTATACTTCGTACGCTAAAATTCATCGTACGGCATCCCAAATCGGGGTACGGGTCAAATATCTCATATACCTCATTATCCATATGGTATTGTTATCATAATGTCATGAACTAGGGGTACTGATCTAAAGTCTAGTACATTCCAATATTATCAACATATATCCGCATGTGTATGAAAACACATCGCCCATCGATATACTATAATATCATGTCGTATATCATAACACGACCCAAATCACATAACCGATCTTACGGCATCATGCCCGATCATATCGACTCATCTCTAAGTACAATATACTATCCTCATCATCCGTGTATACGTATATATATATATATATATATATATATATATATATATATATCAACACATCCACACACACACACACACACATATACATATAAACATATACACCAAAAAACATATCACGTGTGTGCGTGTGTGTGTATCTGAACCTTTACTCTAGGTTTTCGCGACTAAGAAACTAAACCAACAACTCCTTCATCCAATTACACTAAATCCAACTCATGGTCTCCTAAATCTTTTCTTGCTAAGTATTCATATCTCGCAACAACACATATGTTTATTTATATAATAACACATCATATCCTACGAAATTGCAGGGGTGCTATACTCCATCCACCCGACTTCCCCCGTAGATATATATCTACTCACCTGGACGCCTCGGCTAATCCGATCCGATTTCAGCTCTGTCGTCTCCGCGCCACATCCGACGCCTCTGCACCCGATCCTAGAATCGCACACAACCAAAAAGAGAATAAATATATATATATATATATAGTCGCAGACACAACAATATAAGTCAACCACGCGGATTAACTAAATGCGCACGCACTTTGTGCACCAAATGCGCCGCGACAACGCCACAACCACAACTTGGGTCGCTATACGTGGCAACTACCAAACCAAAAACCCAATCGCACTAATCGCGCATTCACAACACACTAAATATTATATGAAATAAGTTGTAACTCATCAAAACCTCAAAATAAATCAAATCGATTTCTTTCCAAAACCTAGTAAGCCTCAATTACCCGTTTTAGCACAAATCTAAATTTTTAACAATTTTAGTGGCCACAAGATTCACTTAATATCTCAATTAGGTCACACCAATATTAATTATATTTTAAACTCATATCTTTACCTTAATCACAAAAAATATAGTTTGCAAGATTATGTAATTAGGACAATTAAATATAACAATTAGCAATTTAGCAACTAGATTAGGTTTTGCATTCCTTAAGATGTTAAATTACTCATTGTAATCATAATTAAATAATAAAAACCTTAACCTAAACTCAAACCCTTTTCATGAAATTTAAATCTTGAAATTAAAACCATAATTACACTAGATTGAAGTAATTTAGCAACAATTTAAACATGGGTTAGGATTTATAACTCACAAACATGAGATCTAACTTGTGACATAGCCTCCCCAAAATGATCTCATTGCTCCAAGATTCAAGCAAGATTTGTCCAAGGAGAAAAGGACAAGGAATTAGCTTTGAATTTGTGAGATAAATTGTGGATTTTTGATGGATTTTGATTAATTTTGAAATGGATATCAAGTGGGGAAATGAGGATTTTTTTTCCTGCAGTGAGGGAGGGCTTGGCCGGCAGGAGGTTAGGATGGGTGTGGGTTTGTGTGAGTGTGGAAAATGATAAATACCATACCCCAAGTCAAACTAAAACCATACCTCCTTAGTTTATTGTTTTCTTTTAATTTTCTTTTCTTCTCTTGACTTTTGAAGTGGGGAAATGATGTGGGAATTTGGGGCTGCCACCATTGGGCTCGGCCAATAGAGGAGAGGGGTGTGTTTGTGTGAGTGTGTAGAGATTCAAGTCAAGAAAAACCCTTCAAAGCTCATTAAAACACCACACATCAATCTTTTCCATTTATTTTATTTTTCAATTAACATTTCCCTTAGAATTATCTAGAATTATGGAGAGATCATGAGAAAAGAGAACACACCATAAACTTGTTATTAAGTTGTCATGGTTCACATAATTTGTATTAACCCATTCAAATTTGTAATTATCTCTAATTAAATGTATTAGTGAAATCTTAAAATAATATTAAAAATAATTAATTTCGGAATTTTTTTGAGTAAACTAGAAATTTACAAGTGGCCAATTAAAAATCAAATACAAGCAATTTCATAGCTAGAATATGTATATTTAAGTTTATGTGGAAAAATAATTATATCTGGGTTTTTACGGAAAACACCAGTTAATTTACCGATTATCCGAAATTTCACCTAAATAATTTTCAAAAATGTTACAATCTTCCCACCCCTTAAAGAAATTCGGTCCCTGAATTTAAATTAAAACTCCCCCAAATACTAAAACATTTTAGCAAAGCACTCAAATCGGCGGGGCTCCAAAATGTTAAATACTTAAGACACATCTCAGCGCAATGCATGCGCATGAAAAACGAGTATAAAACTCAAAATCAAAACTCCGTCAAGTATCGCGCAATCATCGGAGTTATGGTGAAGATACCAATGTCAAAGTCGAATACGAAAATCAATATGATATACATCAAAACTATAACATGTATATAATACGCATCGTTGTAAACTCGTCAAAACATCTGAATGAAATGCATGCCAAACCTTTTTCAAGTCGCTGTGCGATGCGCGTTTCACAGCACAAGTAGCGGACGTTTGTTGTAAGAAAAATAACTATCTATATTTATATATATCCTTTGTTTAACATACACGTCCCGCCGTTTTGAAAATAATTTAGAAGGGTTTCCTTTGTAAAATGTTTCGCGTCATCTCGGAAACATAGGTAAATACTGAGACTATAGATCCTTTTTGGAAATCCCTTCGATAACTATGGATGCATGCAAATTATGTTCAGGTACTGTCCTCTGACTATTCCTGTTCAGTTACTATACCAAATAGTAAATATCATAAAACAAACTGCTCCAAAAGAAACCAATCCCAAAATGCGTATAAGAATGTCACGTGCGTCTGGTGCACACAGAAATCGAAATCAATGAATGTGCCATAAAAGTGCACGGAAACAAAATCTTAGTGCAACGGGTGTGCACGAAAATACCTTTCAGGGGCAACGAACGTGCCTGACAACAATATCAGGTGCATCTGATATGCACAAAGAATCCCGGTTTCGTGCATCTGGTGTGCACCAAAACCGCATCAAGCGCTCCAAGTATGCGCAAGAATCCAACTCAAGTGCACCTGGTGCACGAAAACAAATATCGAATATCACAATCAAAATTGACGGTATACAACAAACCTCAATCCAAATCAGGTATACCGTGGTATATAATCTCACAACCACGTGCCCCAGCGTGCACAAAATCGAATCAAAGTACTAAAAGTGCATGAAAACTACGCCGAAGGCACAAGTCAAATCACATATATACCATAGGCATGAAATCAAAATCAACATCTCCAACGATATCAAATCGAAATCGAGTGCAACTTTGTTGCACGAAAACTCAATCATGCGAATAAATCGCCCAAAATGTCGAAATCCAAAATAATGGACATGTGATATAAAAATCACCAGGTCGCAAATCATAAACACTGTCATCGATATGTCCTTCCTTCAAAGTCGAGAAGGTGTCGATGCATCCAAAGCTAGCAGAGCATGATATCTCCTTTCCTCCTGTTCATGGTCTGGCTCCTTGTGCCCTTAAGCTCTCGTCTCTCACTTTGAATTGCCAGTTACATAACTGTCACGACCCGAAAGTACGGAACGTGACCGGCACTTAGATTACGAAGCGTCTAGAGGCGCCACGTGACCTAAGTAAGCCGAAGCCCAGAAATCTAAACCATAAAAAAAGAAGAAGAAGCAGTAAAAGAAAACAAGTATAAAATCATCAGCAAATTTTACCAAAAATTTCGGCAGAGTCTCCTCTGTAAAAACTGGCCCCCAAACGGGTACAACAAGTATAATATACATAAACTATAAAAAGCATCCCCAAACGGGAGCTAGCATCAACGCCAACAGGCGGAAACAACCACAGCAAGAACAATAATATACAACGCCAATAGGCGAGGCTCAAAACTCAAAAGAAAACAAAACCACCAGATCTGAATAACACATGCGCGACTCTAAGGTCGAAATAAACAACTGGTCCAATAAACTTATCAAGTAATACAAATATGGTTGATGGAGCTTACTAGATACAAATGAATGAATAAAAGTACAATGGTGGTTCGGATACAAGTGAACCAACCTACCGTGCAAATCACCCTGAAGAAAAGATGTGCCAACAAGCTGCCACGGAAACCTGTACATCGAACCTGTAAAGAATTTGGCACAACGGGGGTGAGTTGCCAACTCGTGAGTAGAAGATATCTACGAAAAGAAATCGAATGCACGACGCTATCCTAGGTCATAATAATACACTACTATATCCCAAACATCTAGTAATAGCAGGGTAATACTACGTGTAAGTGCAACTACTCCGTGACGTGTCAGTACCTCATATAATACTATGTCATATGAATGAAATGCATGCACCATGAATGTAAAGTAACAAATCCTGAAATCCAGATATATATGTATAAGAAATCTTTAGCTGTTATCATAATAGAATGTGTAAGAATCTGAAATCTCAATAATGAAATCCATGGAAATCCGTGTCAAACATCGACACAACACATGTAATCTCAAGTCTCAATATCTCGCGCTCCGTCAGTCCGGATCGGCCCATATCATCAAATCTCACGACAACGGTCGGTATCCTCCGGATATCCGCCGCACCAGACATCACCGGTAGGTAGCCTTCCCCTGCCAGGCTCATCGTCTACAACTCGATCTTCTTGCCCCGGAGTACCATACCGGGCCCACCATGTACCCGAGACGGTTCATCCACTCCTCGAATCGGGTCTCGAAATCCAACAGAAAACATGAAATCTCATGGTGGACGACACATACATCACGAGAAAACCGCATCTTATTTTAAAAAGAGAAGAGGAGAGAGAGAGAGAAGTTTTTATATATTTTTGCGGTTTTCCCCAAAAATCCAGAAATCTCATAGAAATCCAAATCTCAAAATCATGAGTAAGTATATGATAAGTGTCGGCATATGCCCATAATACTGCATGATAACATGAAAATATGAATGCATGAATGTCTAAGCAATAAATATCATATCTGTACTAATGTCAGAGAATAATCACAATATTATAGCGGTCTAGTTGTTAACTGATTCTATCCATAAAAGTCAATATGATCTAAAGTGTACGTGACATAGCAATTACCGATGATGATGTGTGTGAGCCGGCAAATAAGTGTGCGTGGAATATGCGCATCATCGGTAATAGTGCTGGTGTCCTAACAGGTAAAGTTTATACTGATTATAGCAACATATAAAAGAACATGCACCATGATAATTACAGTATGAATGTAAATACAGATGTGCATTATCCACTCCTCTGCGAGATACGAGTACAACTACCACTATGTGAGTCGAACCTAAACCAGTGTCCATCTAACATCCTAAGGAACTAAACCTAATAGACTAGTCAGTAAGAAACTAGAGTCTACCTAAGGTCTGAATCAATATCTCTAATAGTCGGCGATCCCGCCTCAATAGCGTCACGTACGTAGTACGGCTTCCTCGAATCAAGAGTGCGGATCAATCGTCAAATCTAAACCTCGTACGGTAAAATCCATCGTACGGCATCCCAATATCGGGGTACGGTCAAGTATCTCCTAGGTGTCTCCTCATTCGTATAATGTCATCATCAGCACATCTCATGATCAAGGTGTTAAACTGTGATCGCATACATCAATCATATATCATTTCCATCATGATAAGCATCATTAGTTTATCCTCAGAAATATCATGTCATATGTATCATATTGTGACTAGGTCATACTTATATGATATCGGCATCAGGTCACACCAATATAATGTCGTAATCAAGTTATACATATATCATATCGTGATCAGTCACAAGTTACAGTCCGGGTACTATTCTAGCGTCCTATGTACATCAATATCACCACCACTCTTTATAATTTATATATATTCATGTTCATTATCTCATTCTCTAATGATCCGCTAACACTTTAATACGACTGTATAGTCAAGAATCACGGCATCAAGCCCAGTTATACTGTTTCATCATGCCTCAAATATCATATCACATCAATGAATCCCATATACGTGTTGTATAATACCTAGTTTTATATATATATACACATATACGTATACTCCATGTCGAGTTTTAGTGTGTGCGTGTGTGTTTCTATCAGAAACCTACGAACCTTTCCCAAAGTACTCATCCTCTGATATGGTTTTCCTAAATCAGTCTAGTCCAGCCTAGGGTCAATACTAGGGTCCTACTAGAGTCACATCTGGTTTCCTAATGTCAATAAGTACTATTCCTATTCTACGTTGCGGGGGTGCTAAACGCTATCCACCCGACTTCCCCCCGTAGATATGCATCTACTCACCTGGTCCATGTCTGCCGACGACGGTGTCGCCATCCTCCTCTTCATCGCCCGCAGTCTACTTGAAGGGTACCTAAACGCAAACATATAAATATTATCGTAAACTGAATCACATACGAAAGTCAAAACGACGCAATGAACCAGCATAGGTTAAAGCCTATGTCCCGTCCACGAAAAAGAACCAAATATCGCTCGATATCGGCGTACAAACTCCGATGGATCGAGATAAACATTAACAAATAACTCGTAGTTTTAAAACACATTACTTATACCATAAAACACGATTAAATCCATCGAAACCCTAAAATCCATCAAACCGTCCAATTTCGTAAAAACCGAAATTGCCAATTTACCGTTTTTCATCAAAACTTGACATTTAAATGAAACCAATAGTTATAAAACTCATTATATAGCATAACTAGACTATACAAACCGTTACTATATTTTTATTACACAAATTTATATTAATTTGAAATTTCTAGTTTGCAACATTTAACAATTTTCAACATTTTTCAAGCAAAGCACCACAATTCCACCACAAAACATGATTTGCATGAATTAATGTATTAAACCACAATTCATAATGATAATGATTCAATGAAACCATAAATTATATTTTTAATCACATTTATTTAGAAATTCCTAAAATCTAGTTTACAAAATAATAGCATTTTATTACTATTTTTCTAATTATCAAAGTAATCTAGTGATCAAACTAAGTTTTTCATTCAATTAATGTGCTAATATCCTCATTAAAACTACCATCTAATGATAGCAACTTAAATTGGAATTTTATATTACCTACAAACACATTTTAGAAAAATCTAGTTAGCTAATTTCCTTATTTAAAACAATTTTAAATGAAAATTTTACAATTTAACAACCATGCCATATTTTCCATTTATAAAAGTGTTAAACTAACTATTATAACCCTAACTAATTATTAAAAACCCTAACATGAATTTACAACCCTAACTTGCATTTAAAAAAAAAAACATAGAATTAATTCATTAAATCTAATTAAGCTTAAATGAACATCTAAAACAATAAATCAAAAGAAAGAAATTATACCTCCCAAAATATGAAATCCCAACAAGAAATGAGCCTCCAAAATACATGCTTTCCCACTCCAAAATCCATATAAAAAAAGGTAGAGAATAAAGGGTATGAAGAGATTAGGATCTTGTGTATTTTTTTGTTGAATTTTTGATGTATTTTGATGGATTTTTGTGCAAAAATGAGGTGGAAATGGGAGGGGGCAGCCATGGGGGGTTGTGGCCGGCCTTGAGGGAGTGAGGGAGAGAAAGAAATGATTAAGGAAAAGTGTAGAAGTTTCAAGAGGAGAAAAATCACTTAAAGGTCTTTTCATGGTTTATTTAATTAATTATTTATTTGTTTACTATAGCAACTCAAGAAAGCTCTAGAAAATAGGAAAAATTTGCAAATAAATTTTGCATGATACACACTAATTTCTAACATGCCATGGTTCATTTTTACAATTTAAAACCATTTAAATTTGTAATTTACACTAATTTAGTGTAAAAATAAAGCTTATGTTAATATTTAAAATAATTAATTTAGGAAAAATATTTTATTAAACTAAAAATTTATAAGTGGCTAAATAAACACTATTTACTAGTAATTACATAATTAAATAGGTATTTTTGAATTTATAATGAAAAACAATTGCGGTTTGATTTTACGAAAAATACATTTTGCTTTACCGAAAATCATAAAATTCGCTTAAACACTTTTATTCATTTAATTATTTATTTAATTATTTATTTAATTATTTTTAAAACGTTACAATCTTCCCCCCTTTAAGAAATTCGGTCCCCGAATTTAAATTAAAACTCCCCTTCCAAATACTAAAACATTTAGCAAAACACTCAAATCGTCGGGGCTCTGAAATCATCAATACATAACAAAATCAACTCCGTCAAGCATGACGCAATCATCGGAGTTATTGCGATAATAAAATATCATAACTCAATGTGAAAACCATCATAATATACATCAATTTATAGCTTATATATAGTTCGCATCCCAGTAAAATCGCCGAATCATCATAATAAAGAAGCATACAAATACCCCTCTTGAAAATCGCCGGGCAATGCACGTGTCACGGCATAAGTAGAGGACGTTTAAATTTTAAAAAAAATAACTATATATATATATCTTTTATTTAACATACACGTCCCGCCTGGTTACTAAATCAAATAATAATGATTAGGAAAACATACTGCTTAAACTAAAATCAATCCCAATCACATCAATAAAATGTCATGTGCGTCCGGTGCGCACTGAAATCGAAGGCAAATGCAGAAACCATGAATACCCACAAAACAAAACTAAGTGCAACAGGTGTGCACCAAAAACATCTGTAAAGTGCAACGGGCGTGCACGACTCAAAATCAGGTGCATCTAATCTGCACAAAACCCCGATTTAGTGCATCTGGTGTGCACAAAATCGCATCGAGTGCGCCAAATATGCGCAAGAATCCTAATCAGGTGCACATGGAGCACGAAAACATACATCGAATATCAGACTCGAATCACAGTATGAAAATGGATAAAAACTAGGTCGAAGCATATATCAAAATCATGTGTAACCCATATGCACGAAATCAAATCAAAATCTCAAAATATATAAAACCAAATCAAGTGTACTGGGTGCGTACTAAACCACATCAATACAACTGATATATGAAACACAGATAGAATGAAGGTACACACAGGAAATACCAATCGTAGAACAAAGTCCTCAAAATACAAAAATCCAATCAACGAAAATAGGAAATTCAAATCACTAAATCACAATCGTAAACACTATCGTCAATGTGCGCCTCTTTCCTCTGATGTCGACTGCTTCGAACTCGTTCTTTCATAGGTGTGCTGACTGCGCTACCAACGGCAATACTCATATCTAGAGTTTCCCACGTAGTCGATCCCTTCACCTGATATCCGGACTACATTAAACTTTTCGATCGATCCATCAAAATCCCATAATTCCCCGAGAGCTCAACACTTAAGTACAGTTTAAAAAATATCCGGTACATAACCCAACATCGATGATCCAGCTGTAGAAGGGTAAACCCAAGCCTCACTAATGACACTGCGAAACTGCCATAAACCCTAAGGTTCAAGGGCGTTCTCGTGGTCATTATGTCGAGTTAGGGTTTCATTCTTCTAGAGGGTCCATCGAAATACCTGCATGTTCTTCCGAATACCTTAAACTTAGGAAAATGGTTTTCTGATAATCGTTCGAACCCTTTAACTTCATCCGGACGGCATGTGAATACCCTTCGTCCGCACGCTAAGCAATGCTTCAATCCTCAAGAACAACCAATACTCTAATGGTTATCGCATTCGAGCCGCAGCTTCCTCTGCCCGTGCGCCCGTGGTAACAGAAACCACCATCCGACATTGACGAAGATAGATCAAAAGAACGAATGGAATACGGTGCAAACAATGTAAATCCTAGGGCTCCTTAAGCAGAGTAGCGTATCGTAAGTATGCCGCGGACCATACCCACGGTACGTTACTCTACCTAAATCGCCTACTCCATCAACCAAGGGTCACCTAGACTTATACAAGGTTAAACCTAGCGCTCTGATACCAACTTTGTCACGACCCGAAAGTACGGAACGCGACCGGCACTTAGATTACGAAGCGTCTAGAGGCGCCACGTGACTTAAGTAAGCCGAAGCCCAGAAATCTAAACCATAAAAAAAGAAGAAGAAGCAGTAAAAGAAAACAAGTATAAAATCATCAGCAAATTTTACCAAAAATTTCGGCAGAGTCTCCTCTGTAAAAACTGGCCCCCAAACGGGTACAACAAGTATAATATACATAAACAATAAAAAGCATCCCCAAACGGGAGCTAGCATCAACGCCAACAGGCGGAAACAACCACAGCAAGAACAATAATATACAACGCCAATAGGCGAGGCTCAAAACTCAAAAGAAAACAAAACCACCAGATCTGAATAACACATGCGCGACTCTAAGGTCGAAATAAACAACTGGTCCAATAAACTTATCAAGTAATACAAATATGGTTGATGGAGCTTACTAGATACAAATGAATGAATAAAAGTACAATGGTGGTTCGGATACAAGTGAACCAACCTACCGTGCAAATCACCCTGAAGAAAAGATGTGCCAACAAGCTGCCACGGAAACCTGTACATCGAACATGTAAAGAATTTGGCACAACGGGGGTGAGTTGCCAACTCGTGAGTAGAAGACATCTACGAAAAGAAATCGAATGCACGACGCTATCCTAGGTCATAATAATACACTACTATATCCCAAACATCTAGTAATAGCAGGGTAATACTACGTGTAAGTGCAACTACTCCGTGACGTGTCAGTACCTCATATAATACTATGTCATATGAATGAAATGCATGCACCATGAATGTAAAGTAACAAATCCTGAAATCCAGATATATATGTATAAGAAATCTTTAGCTGTTATCATAGTAGAATGTGTAAGAATCTGAAATCTCAATAATGAAATCCATGGAAATCCGTGTCAAACATCGACACAACACATGTAATCTCAAGTCTCAATATCTCGCGCTCCGTCAGTCCGGATCGGCCCATATCATCAAATCTCACGACAACGGTCGGTATCCTCCGGATATCCGCCGCGCCAGACATTACCGGTAGGTAGCCTTCCCCTGCCAGGCTCATCGTCTACAACTCGATCTTCTTGTCCCGGGGTACCATACCGGGCCCACCATGTACCCGAGACGGTTCATCCACTCCTCGAATCGGGTCTCGAAATCCAACAGAAAACATGAAATCTCATGGTGGACGACACATACATCACGAGAAAACCGCATCTTATTTTAAAAAGAGAAGAGGAGAGAGAGAGAGAAGTTTTTATATATTTTTGCGGTTTTCCCCAAAAATCCAGAAATCTCATAGAAATCCAAATCTCAAAATCATGAGTAAGTATATGATAAGTGTCGGCATATGCCCATAATACTGCATGATAACATGAAAATATGAATGCATGAATGTCTAAGCAATAAATATCATGTCTGTACTAATGTCAGAGAATAATCACAATATTATAGCGGTCTAGTTGTTAACTGATTCTATCCATAAAAGTCAATATGATCTAAAGTGTACGTGACATAGCAATTACCGATGATGATGTGTGTGAGCCGGCAAATAAGTGTGCGTGGAATATGCGCATCATCGGTAATAGTGCTGGTGTCCTAACAGGTAAAGTTTATACTGATTATAGCAACATATAAAAGAACATGCACCATGATAATTACAGTATGAATGTAAATACAGATGTGCATTATCCACTCCTCTGCGAGATACGAGTACAACTACCACTATGTGAGTCGAACCTAAACCAGTGTCCATCTAACATCCTAAGGAACTAAACCTAATAGACTAGTCAGTAAGAAACTAGAGTCTACCTAAGGTCTGAATCAATATCTCTAATAGTCGGCGATCCCGCCTCAATAGCGTCACGTACGTAGTACGGCTTCCTCGAATCAAGAGTGCGGATCAATCGTCAAATCTAAACCTCGTACGGTAAAATCCATCGTACGGCATCCCAATATCGGGGTACGGTCAAGTATCTCCTAGGTGTCTCCTCATTCGTATAATGTCATCATCAGCACATCTCATGATCAAGGTGTTAAACTGTGATCGCATACATCAATCATATATCATTGCCATCATGATAAGCATCATTAGTTTATCCTCAGAAATATCATGTCATATGTATCATATTGTGACTAGGTCATACTTATATGATATCGGCATCAGGTCACACCAATATAATGTCGTAATCAAGTTATACATATATCATATCGTGATCAGTCACAAGTTACAGTCCGGGTACTATTCTAGCGTCCCATGTACATCAATATCACCACCACTCTTTATAATTTATATATATTCATGTTCATTATCTCATTCTCTAATGATCCGCTAACACTTTAATACGACTGTATAGTCAAGAATCACGGCATCAAGCCCAGTTATACTGTTTCATCATGCCTCAAATATCATATCACATCAATGAATCCCATATACGTGTTGTATAATACCTAGTTTTATATATATATACACATATACGTATACTCCATGTCGAGTTTTAGTGTGTGCGTGTGTGTTTCTATCAGAAACCTACGAACCTTTCCCAAAGTACTCATCCTCTGATATGGTTTTCCTAAATCAGTCTAGTCCAGCCTAGGGTCAATACTAGGGTCCTACTAGAGTCACATCTGGTTTCCTAATGTCAATAAGTACTATTCCTATTCTACGTTGCGGGGGTGCTAAACGCCATCCACCCGACTTCCCCCCGTAGATATGCATCTACTCACTTGGTCCATGTCTGCCGACGACGGTGTCGCCATCCTCCTCTTCATCGCCCGCAGTCCACTTGAAGGGTACCTAAACGCAAACATATAAATATTATCGTAAACTGAATCACATACGAAAGTCAAAACGACGCAATGAACCAGCATAGGTTAAAGCCTATGTCCCGTCCACGAAAAAGAACCAAATATCGCTCGATATCGGCGTACAAACTCCGATTGATCGAGATAAACATTAACAAATAACTCGTAGTTTTAAAACACATTAATTATACCATAAAACACGATTAAATCCATCGAAACCCTAAAATCCATCAAACCGTCCAATTTCGTAAAAACCGAAATTGCCAATTTACCGTTTTTCATCAAAACTTGACATTTAAATGAAACCAATAGTTATAAAACTCATTATATAGCATAACTAGACTATACAAACCGTTACTATATTTTTATTACACAAATTTATATTAATTTGAAATTTCTAGTTTGCAACATTTAACAATTTTCAACATTTTTCAAGCAAAGCACCACAATTCCACCACAAAACATGATTTGCATGAATTAATGTATTAAACCACAATTCATAATGATAATGATTCAATGAAACCATAAATTATATTTTTAATCACATTTATTTAGAAATTCCTAAAATCTAGTTTACAAAATAATAGCATTTTATTACTATTTTTCTAATTATCAAAGTAATCTAGTGATCAAACTAAGTTTTTCATTCAATTAATGTGCTAATATCCTCATTAAAACTACCATCTAATGATAGCAACTTAAATTGGAATTTTATATTACCTACAAACACATTTTAGAAAAATCTAGTTAGCTAATTTCCTTATTTAAAACAATTTTAAATGAAAATTTTACAATTTAACAACCATGCCATATTTTCCAATTCTAAAAGTGTTAAACTAACTATTATAACCCTAACTAATTATTAAAAACCCTAACTTGAATTTACAACCCTAACTTGCATTTTAAAAAAAAAACATAGAATTAATTCATTAAATCTAATTAAGCTTAAATGAACATCTAAAACAATAAATCAAAAGAAAGAAATTATACCTCCCAAAATATGAAATCCCAACAAGAAATGAGCCTCCAAAATACATGCTTTCCCACTCCAAAATCCATATAAAAAAAGGTAGAGAATAAAGGGTATGAAGAGATTAGGATTTTGTGTATTTTTTTGTTGAATTTTTGATGTATTTTGATGGATTTTTGTGCAAAAATGAGGTGGAAATGGGAGGGGGCAGCCATGGGGGGTTGTGGCCAGCCTTGAGGGAGTGAGGGAGAGAAAGAAATGATTAAGAAAAAGTGTAGAAGTTTCAAGAGGAGAAAAATCACTTAAAGGTCTTTTCATGGTTTATTTAATTATTTATTTATTTGTTTACTATAGCAACTCAAGAAAGCTCTAGAAAATAGGAAAAATTTGCAAATAAATTTTGCATGATACACACTAATTTCTAACATGACATGGTTCATTTTTACAATTTAAAACCATTTAAATTTGTAATTTACACTAATTTAGTGTAAAAATAAAGCTTATGTTAATATTTAAAATAATTAATTTAGGAAAAATATTTTATTAAACTAAAAATTTATAAGTGGCTAAATAAACACTATTTACTAGTAATTACATAATTAAATAGGTATTTTTGAATTTATAATGAAAAACAATTGCGGTTTGATTTTACGAAAAATACATTTTGCTTTACCGAAAATCATAAAATTCGCTTAAACACTTTTATTCATTTAATTATTTATTTAATTATTTATTTAATTATTTTTAAAACGTTACAATAACTCCTCGGCTCAATGGCCCAATATGGAAATGATGACGGATACAGTTCCGCTCTGGCACATCATCTAAAGATCTCTGGCCAACTATCATGGTCACTCATAACATGTCTCGTCGATGATACCGAACTCTGGCCTACTGGGTGTGCATGATACGACCGATCCTGGGTCCATGTCTTCTCATGTAGTATTCCAGAATGATTCTGTCGGGGTCTCTCCCAATTCTCGTTTCTGCCGAACTGCCCGGAAGTTATCACCTTTTACTAAATCAATTTCTTGTTCAGGAACAGCTGTATACTCTTCACGACTAATTCTGAAAGATATATCTATATTCAATGCCTATGCATGCGTCTCAAATCTCTGATGTCAACGGAGTGGAACGTCATCTCATCAAAATCTCGTGGCAACCGACCAACTGAGACTAAATTGCTAGATTTATAAAATTCAATTTTGCTTTCTTGTGGATTCCAAGTATTGTATCCCATCACATGATATCCGGACGACGTTAAACTTTTCGATCGACTCATCAAAGTCCAATAATTCCCTGAGAGCTCAACACTTGAACACAGTTTAATAATACCCAGTACATGCCACAGTACCTATGGACCAGCCGTAGAAGGGCAGACCTAAGCATCATTAATGGCACCGCGGAACTGCCGCAAACCCTAAGGTTCAAAAGCGGTTCCATGGTCATTATGTCGAGTTAGGGTTTCATTCTTCTAGAGGGTTCACAGAATTACTTGTATGTTTTTCCGAATATCTTAAACTTGGAAAAATGGATTTTTGACATTCGTTCCTTTTCTATCGACTCTCAACGTACCTGCGTGAAGTCTTCTCTAGCTGAAATCAATCAATCTGATGACCTCGCATCGGGGTATGCAAACGAACCACATGTCCTAGTCATTCAACCATGGGTGACTAGCGATCTTCTATCAAATCCTTAAGTACAACTCGTGCTGTAATAGCTTCAAATATCTAGGGTGATACCTTGTCATTCATAGCAACATCTAGCCCATTCGTCCGCACGCTAAACAATACCTCAATCATCAAGATTAAACGGTGCATTTACGGTCATCACATTCTGGCCGGCCTCTAGCGGTAGCCCGATCATATGGTGTAGATATCGAACGCTCATGTCACCGAAAAACACAATAAAACGACACATCTATGCAATCATGTGTCACTGGAATTTTTGCCCTGGTCAGTCCTCGTCCAAGACGAGCTCATGCTGACCGTAACTTTAGCAGCAGCTCTCTCTGCCCGTGCAACCGTGGTAACAGAAACCACCAACCGATATCGATGAGGATAGATTGATGAACGAATAGAATACCGTGCAAAGAAATGTACATCCTAAGGCTTCTTAAGCGGAGTAGCGTATCGTAAGTATTCCACGGAACATACATACGATACGTCACTCTACTTAAGTCACCTACTCCATCAACCAAGGTCAACCTATGCGACGAAAGTTCGGGTCTAATACCCCCTCGACCAAGTCTAAGTTCCATAAGGTCAAGCCTAGGTTCCGAATATAAATATACGCCCTAGAATCCGCATAGTCAAACCTAGACTTAAACCAAGGTTAAACCTAGCGTTCTGATACCAACTTTGTCACGACCCGAAATGGCACGTGACTCACACTTGAATCATGTGAAGTTTATAGGACCCCACCTAATTCAAGTAAGCCAAAAGCCCAGAAATCTAAACCATTTTTAAAGAAAAGAGTCAAGTAAAACTTGTTTTAAAAGCAAGTGGTTTTTAACAAAATAAAGCATTTAACATTTTAAAAAGTAATATCATATTTTCCCAAAAAATTTCGGCAGAGTCTCCTTTGTAAATACTGGCCCCCAAACGGGTACAACACATGAAATACATAATAATGAATAAAGGCATCCCTAAGCGGGAGCTAGCTCTTCGCCAAATGGCGGAAACCACCACACAAGCAATATAATATACAACGCCGAAGGGCGAGGGTCAAAAGCTCAGAAGAAAACCAACATCCTTAAGAAAACCAGAGAAGAATCATAATAATTGTAACACCACTAGTTCATTTATACCAATTCCAGTTCTCGTATTTGCTTATTTATGGTATTTTCTTGATTTATCGTGTTTTCGATGCGAATGGTATTTCACATTAGTATTGCATCTGACCCGACCCGCTTGCTTGAAACTTGTTTGATTCACATTTATGAATTATCTTGAATTGTTACATAGACATATGCACTTTCATAAATACTGCATACTGGCATTTTATCTGGCATTGCATTTTTACCTTATAATATTTTAAGTCACGTAAATTTTTTTAAAAATATATTGCATGGCCTGCAAGATACCCCTAACCTCGTGGTAGCATCCGCGCATCTTGTTCTTGTCCTGTTCAGTGAAACAGACATGTTTGGATGGCTACGCGCACGCACGTGCATCCGTTCTTGGGGGTATGCATTTTCGTTATCCGGACATTCATTTTTAATTTTGGTCGTCGCATATATTTTTCATATTTTGAAACTGAATTTTTGACCCGACCCGGGCGTGTTTTGGACTACTTTTGTATTAGCCAGAAAATCTCAAACTATATAATATAAAAGTCTTTTAGATATTCAACTGTTTTATATAAGTTTATTTAAACTAAAATACTTTTATCCTAACTGTTGACAGCTATCTCCTCTCTCTACTTATAACAATATTTATATTTTATATTTATATTTTAAAAATCCTAACCACTAATTCACACAGATCTCTCTCTCTCTCTCCCCTGTATATATATAATATATATATATAATATATATATATATATATATATATATATATATATATATTAACCCTTTTCTCCTACCTTACCTCACCCCATGCCTCTCTCTCTCCTCTTTCTTCTTCTTTTCTTTTTTTTTTGTTTTCCTGCTTCCTGCCTCAGCCTCCGAGAAACCCTAACCCTCGCTTCGCGCTGGCCCTCGCTGCCCCCACCCTCGTCACTCACCTCTCTCGTCTCCCTCTCCTCTTCACCTTACCTTCTCCCCTACTCCAACACCACCTCCACCTCCACCTTCTCTCTTTCCCCGACGCGAGAACCCCTGCAACCCGACCTAGCCTTGCCTCGCCGTCGTCTCCTCCTTCCCGATGACCTCACTTCGTCGACTCCATCTCACCGCCACCACCTCTTCTCCCTGAGCACTACGATGCCCGACTCCGAACCCATCTGCCTCGAACAACCCGCGCCTGCAACCCTAAACCTAGCCTTCGGCTGCACCTCACCTGCGCCCTCGATTAAGATCCGATCACCCTCGTCGGCCTCCCCTCTCGACCACCTCCTCACCTCTCTATCCCCTCACCCGACGAATTCCCTGAAAACCCTTGCACCCACCTTCTTCAAATCCATCACCTGTACTTCCTACCTCGCCGGAGACCTCCTCGACAACCGTACCCCCTCGTCGTTGTCATATTCCCTGCCTCGCTTCACATCCCTTCTGAACCCATAACACCAAACCCTAGTTCATTCTCCTTCTCCTTCTTCTTTTCTCTTTTCTTTCTCTTTCTTGATCTTTTCCGGTGATCGCTGGAGACCCGTTGCCGACGTCACCCCCTTGCAGCCTCCTCTGACCCCAGAACACCTTACTACAGTCCCATAGTCTTCTTCCCCTGATTCTTCTTCTTCTTGTTCTTCTTTTCTTGTTTCTTGTTTTCGTGTTTCCCGGTGATCGTCGGAGCCGTGCCGCTGCCAACGATCCAAACAACCCTGTGGACGTCCCCTACCTGCGTGGTCACATTCGTGCATTGCCTGGTCCTGTTCCATACACGCGAGCGTGCATCGAGACTTTACCGACATTGGACGTTGCCGTGTGCATCCGTCGCGTGATCCATCGAGGCAAGTTTATCTTGCTACATGCTATGTTACTGTATTTACATCTATTTGAATAAATATAACACTTGTATTTTAAATCATGCATCCCATGTTATAGTTTACTGTTTTACGACGTTCGTTTGCGTCCGTACAATCTATTTCCTATTTAGTGCATACAAACTTATCTTGTTACGTACTATACTACAATATACTGCATCCAATTGAATATTTCCATTTCATATTATTTAGTTGTGCATCCCGCATTTACCAGTTTATCATTTTACGGTTATATGACATCTGTATACATCCATATCAGTATTTACATATTTATTCGCATGCTAAATCATCTTGCCACATGCTAGGTATAATATTATGCGTCCATATGAGTAAAATGTTACTCGTTCATCCCATTATACATTCATACTAAAAGTTTTACCGTTTTCGTATACCCATTTACATCCATATCATTTAATATACATATAGCTGCATCTACTTATCATATTAGTCCATGTTATTATTGCTCGAACACCCCATACTTATTACAGTTTGATTTGTGCACCCGTACCTTTTACAGTTTTGTTATGAGTATCCGCTTGATACCTGTGCATTACTTGACATGACTTGATACATGTACACTACTTGATATGACATGATACATATACACTACTTGACATGACATGATACACCACTACTTGACATGACCTGATACATGTACACTACCTGACATGACCTGATATATCACTACTTGACATGTTACCTGTTCCTGTTTCTAATGCTGACAATCCTGACATGTTGTCCCGATAGACATATCCTGGTGTCTGTATAGACAAACTTGTTCCTGCTTGATCCTGTGTTGGCATTAGCTTCAGATTTATCCATACCTGACTTGAACACATAACTTGGGGGTATGGGGAAATCAAGAATGTAACCGAACGTAACTCGAAGGGCTATCATATTGTTTGCCGTTTTTCCGGGCGTTACGGAATACCTATTGTTTGCCGTTTTTCCGGGCGTTACGGAATACCTATTGTTTGCCGTTTTTCCGGGCATTACGGAATATCTATTGTTTGCCGTTTTTCCGGGCGTTACGGAATACCTATTGTTTGTCGTTTTTCCGGGCGTTATGGAATACCTATTGCTTGCCGTTTTTCCGGGCGTTACGGAATAATCACCGATGGGTTACGATGAGGATTACATTAATTGATTTCGAAGACTTTAGAATAGATAACCCCGTAGCACAGTTTAGATATCACTGCACGTCACTTTTACTGATATACTTCACTGCTATATATTCCTGTTGTACTCTTGTTACTGTTCACATCCATGCCTGCATATCCTGCTACCTCCTGACTATATTATTGTTGATATTATGACGCACTGACGTCTGGGTTTTGCATGGCCCGGATCCCTTATCCTTATCGAAGGCCGTCCAGGAGTAGTTTGATCAACAGGCCGAGCAGTGAGGACCTATTATTAGTTTAGTTTAGTTTCCTTTCAGTGTTTTCATTCCTGATTTGAGCCCGCATTATAAGACGTACATTCCAGATTATTATTGTATTGGATCTTTTGCTTTCGCATTATTTTATTTCAAGACTCATTATTCTGGCTCATGGACATGTATTAGATAGTTGTTTTATTTTTCTACTGTTCTTGATATCTCTACAGCCGTAATGTGACTGTGGAGGGATATTTCCTATCCACAGGTAGCATAGTTGGCTCTGTCACGTGCCTATCTTAGCGCACTCTGGGAAGCGGGGTGTGACAGGGTTTGTTTGGTATCAGAGCCATAGGATTTAGGTTAATCGGGTTGATTCTTTTGTAGTTGGGTATTTGACCCAATACACGAATCAGAATACTCGTGATTAGGAAATGTCCTGCCACTTTACCATCTTGCCATTCTTGAATCTTAACTTTCTCTTGATCCTCTGTCTTGACGATATGCAAACCACTTTGCATCTCGACTTGAAACTTTTGGTTCCCTATTGTTTATCTCTAGGATTTGGGCGACTTGAACTGAGTTATGTGATTGTAACTATGAACTGCTGCATGGTTACAATGCGGTACTCTATTTAAGTAACTAGGAGTCTTGGTCTTGATTCATTTCTTTGATTCATGGTCGTGAAATTTGCTTGGTTCTCTCAGTTTCATTGCTTACCAGTTCATGTTTTGCAGATTTCTTGGTGATCGATACCGGCAGTTATGATGTTGTCTTGGGAATGGATTTTCTTGGCACTTTCCATGCTCACATTGATTGTAGGGCAAAGAAAGTGATTTTCCAGATTCCCGGACATCCGGAGTTTGTTTTTGCTGGAGGTAGCAGATCTGTCGGACCAGTCGAGTTTAGGGCTAGGCCGACACACAGTGTTCTTTCGTCGATAGAAGTTGTTAAGGAGGAAGCGCTAGCTGTAGTTCGAGAGTTCATGGACGTGTTCGAGGACATCTCAGGTTTACCGCCAAAACGAAATGTGGACTTCGCGATCGATCTTGTTCCTGGTGCAGTGTTCAGACCATAATATTGCATTATTAAATTCCCCATTCTTATTCTTTTTATAAATAAACAGGTGCTTTTGACGCATGTCTGCAACATGTTACAGGTTACAGGTTCTTGGACAGAAAACAGTGAAAACGATGTAAAGACGATGAAAATATGGACTTTAACCAACAAACAGAGGACTCTTGATCAAGCCTACATCAAAAATAAAATTCACAAAGTACAAGGCAACGCAAGGTCTAAGATTACAAAGCGAACGGTTAAAGTTCAACACAACTACTCACTGTGAAGATCTGGAGAATACCTAGAAGACAAATTGAGAAAAGACCTGAAGAAATAGGAAGCCCAAACATCACAGAAAAAGCCCAGAAAAGATCACACTCTAAGTCAACAAATGGGCCGCGGAACCGCGGCCCAACCCCTACCCAGGCCGCGGTTCCGAGGCCCTCAAGAGCAAGTAGAAGCTGAAATTTTTATAGTAATTTGTGGCGGCGTTGAATAAGTCTTTATAGGGCTATTTTTGTAATTGTAGACATGCGGATCAAAATATAGCCTAGGGTTTCTATTTCCTATAAATAGAACTCTAAAGATTTTAATTTCTTATGCCTCCTTTTAATAATAAATTCCAGAATTCTTTATGGAGAGCATCGGTGTCTCTCTTCAATGCATCTATTCAGATCTGACAACCCTGCGTAAATGTTTGGAGAGATCCATTTGTAAATTAAGTAGATTTGTTTATTTTCTTACCTTAGATAATTTCAATTCATGCCCTAGATTAAATTTATTTTCTTGCCCTAGTATAGATTTTATTTATCTGCCCTAGTTATAACTTTCAATTAATTGCCCTAGGTAGAATAATTTAGGATTTTAGATTTAATAATCAATCCGAACACCCTTCGGAATTAACTCGTTAGCGCGAATCGGAAATTCACAACATCCCTATGGACCGACCCGTACTCACCGACTAGCTTCATGCGACGCCGTTCTTGATTGCGGTTTAGAAATAGTTTTTGACATACAAATCAAATGGCGCCGTTGCCGGGGATGGCGTAGAAATTTCCTTTTTGCAATTTCGGGTTAATCTTAGAATTTAAAAAAAAATCATAAAAATCTAAAAAATCCAAAAATTATAAAAATATATCAATTTTTTTTTTTGGAAATGGTACTTTGTTGTTTGAATTTTGCAGGATCTACGAACAAATTCGGATCTGGAAATCTACAGAGATCAAAACAGCAAATATCAAATCCGAACAAACAAAAGATCACAACAACCGAGGAACAGAAGAAATTTGGAGGACCGAGTCAAAAAAGAAGAATCACGGTGATCTGGTCCAAAAAAAAAAAACCGCCCCGCGACCCAATTTCGGCCGTGGAACCGCCGCGCCAGCCTACCTGCGGCCGCGGAACCGCCGCGTTTTGGTCGAGTAAAAAAAAAGAGGCAGAAGTGCTGTATATAAAAATAAAAAAACCAGTTCCGCCACTGCAAATCTCTGTGAGTTTTCTCTCTCCTTCTCTGTAGATCTTGATATATCTTCTGTAAATTTGCCTGCAGGATTTCTTTGCGCTTCAAAAATATTCCCCCTTCCGAATAACAATCTTGTGCAGGATTCTTTGTGCCGCATAAAATAAAAATCTTTGATTGTAAGTGATTTATTGTTTTGCATATCTTTAAAACTGACTTTAAGGGGCTTTTGACCAAATCAGATTGGGTGGGGATTTCAGCACCCTTCTCAGGACCCCAGAAATCACATAAGGCATTTGCATTGACCATATCTTAATAAAAAAATACTAGACTCAGCCCTAAGGACTTCGAGCTCAATAGGACAGAGGACTAGTTATAGGCATCGGCCGTTAATCCTAACCTGACTTTGCGGTGTCTAGGCAAGTGTGTCAAGGCAAGTGGTTACTTAATTAGGACCGCTACTTGTAGCGGGGAGCCTCCCACTTACCTGGCACTTACCTGGCCGCAATTGGCAGTGAAGAGGCGGTTTGAGGTCCTATCTCTAGCCCTTTGGAACAGTTAGGAGCTGTCTAGCTGACCTAGGTGACCCTAGTTTTTGGCCTGATTGTGCATTTTTGGTTGATCGAAAAGTGTGTCTTAGCCCTTTATCAAAAATCATTTTTGCAACACAATAAAAAAATAAGAGGAAAATTTTTATATTAAAAAAAAACTTGCAAATTTTTGCCGCAAATAAATCCTTGCACTACCCAACCTTCTTTCTTTTCCCCTTTCTTCTAACATGGGTACCCCACATAATAAATCACTTGCCGAACTTTGGTATCCCGAACCTAATTTTGCGTCGTACGTCAATTTGTTCGGTCAATTTAAAGACGATCCTTCCTTGCCTAAAATATCTTTGAAAGATCAAATAGAGCGTCTAGGAGAAACAGTTCGACTTTTCAACCCACTTTGTGTCAACCAAGTCAACCTTTACCACCTCCATATGTTGATATTATTTTTTCAAGTCCTGCTGTCTCTCTTAAGCCGATGTCCATTGCTGAGCACATTGCTCAATCTCGCAGCCGATCTTTCACCCCTCTACACATATCTAGTTCTAAGGATCCACAAGATTATTCACATTTTTATCCATATGTTGACCCTACCCCTGTCCAATCACCCACTTCCTATCAGTCCTACCCGACTTTCCCACCTTCACTAGACACTGTTTCTACACAGCCATAAGGGAGTTTTGTATATTCACACGATTTCGAATCTTTTATCGAAACCCCCTCACCACCCAAGTCTAGTTTGGAAGAGTCGTTGGAGGTGTATATCGCAGCGACAAATAAAATGACTAGGAATGTGGAAGCGTCCGTGGCCGCCCTTATGCAACCTAGTGAACCGGTAGCTAGTTTCCCACTAGCTCCAAATTTTTCAATGTATAAGGAGGCAGTTGGAAAGAGTGAGAATGAGAGAGGATTTCCTAATCAAACCTACCCCTATCCAATTGAAGCCCACAACTCCTGTTTTCCATCGATTGCCCTAAATAGTTCACCTGTTGAAAATAAAAATGAGTTGTGTGATTTTGTAGTGCTTGATTTGCCAAATTGTGAAGGACCCCTTTCGAGTGAAACCGCACTTAATCCTTTCGATCTTTACACCTCCACTCTAGAACCTAAATCGATACATATCCATGCTTTTGATAAGGTGTCTAAGAAAATTGATTTTCACTTGATTGAGGATATAGACGCCGGGAATATTTCGGATGATGAACTTGTCGATTTAATTGAAATTTTATGTTCAAATCATCATCCCGAGTTATTAAATGTTTCAACCGAATCTCATATGCGTCTTGACTTTGATGATAATGGCATGGATGAGTTAAATCTTGAGGAGAATTATGAGGATAGTATTGAGGAGAGTTTTGAGGATCATATTGAGGTTGAATCATTTCTGTTTGATGTGTCCGATTTTCCAATTCACCCTCTTGAACGTTTAACTAAATCACCCTCCCTCCTTTCCATCATTCCGACCATGCTTGAAGACTGTGACCTTGAAAAATTTTCCTTTGAATCTGACACAGTCCTCACAGACGATAACACTTACGAGTATTTCATTTTTTCGGACGGTGTTGATGACTCACCGCACGAGTTTGAGTCCTTTACATTTTCAGATGAGTTAGTTGAACCATCAGACTTGGCTGCTTACAGTTGTTTCGAACCATTGTTGGAATCGTTCCAATTCGAGACAGTTTACTACGGTGAGAATGAGACTATCCCTCAATCACTCCCTTTCGTCCTTCCTATCGTTACGACCGTACAAGAGACAGTTACGCTTTCATCTCCAATACCAAGTTCGGCGTACCCATGTTTTCTTGCGAATCTTGAGGGATTTGATCCCATTTCTCGACGGGTTGATAGGTTAGCGCAATCGCCTTTAACACATCGGTCATCACAAATTGCGCTAATTTATTCACTCAATTTACACCCTCAAGATCGCGTGACCCTTCTTTCTCCTTTCCGCCCTTCTTCTCCTCCACCGAGACCATATTCCACTCTTCTTCCCATTCGGTCTCGCGTGTTTCTTATTTCTTTCTTCCACACCCCATTCTTGCACCAACTATACCATTACCACGATAATATTTTTGAATGGTTGGTGCTAACCTTTGGCTTGTGTAAGGCCAAGCTTAAGTTTGGGGGGAACCTTTATGTATATATGTATATATATTTTTTGTTTTCTTTTTCTATAAAAAAAAATTCAAAACATTAAAAAAATAATTTTTTTTATAAATAAATAAACAGGGAAGTATCGGCATTTTGACCCTCTTGGTTTAGCATGACAGTGAGGACACTGTCAAGTTCAAGTTTGGGGGTATGCTCGGTACATCTTTTTCCTTCGCATTCATTTGTACATATTTTTGCATTTGCATACTTATTTGAAAACCCATAAAAAATTGAAAATTTTCAAAAATTAAAAAAATTAATGTATTCAATTTTGGTTAATTGACTGGAGTTTGACAAGTAGGTTAACTGGCTAGGAACAACTAGATCTTAGACATAGTGAATTAAAAAACCCTAAAAAGAACATTCCTTAAAGTTTAACGGTAGAAAGTATATGTCTTGTAGTTTGTTTAGAAATAGGCAAATTTTGGGTTCACTTCTTGGGCTAAGTCGAAACAAGGGAAGAGTATTGATGTTCTTATTAGAGTATAAGTTTGAAAAATAGTTCCTAGCTTAAGTCTAGATTCTGAAAATGTATACCCTACAATTTGCACAATCACGCACCTTGAAACTTGGAATAGTAGAAGAGACCTTGAAATGCTCTTGTCTAAAGTCCTTAGTACGAAAATATATATATATATAAGTGTGAATAAAGAATAAAAAAAATGGACACTGGTTTTTGTGATTACTTAAGGCTGTAAAAATAGAAAAATATTTAGCGAGGGTGCTTCATCACCTTGTGCCTTAGACCAACTGGTTTGGGAGTCACTGCTAAAGCCTTGGGTGTTGCAAGACTAGGAATTACGCTTTAATGTGCAAACACATCTTGTAATCGGTTGTTGGTACCTCAAGAAGTATTAACGGTCGCATGATGGATGTGTAAGCGAAAGTTAATTAAAAATTCACCAGTTAATAAGTGCTTTGGACAATGGACAAGAGTACGATTGCTTGATTTGAATTTCCAAGTGTAGGGGTGATTTTTACACACATGTGGGGATATGTGATTGGAGTTTAGATGAGAGAAAGGATGAAGAATAGAACTTGTATCTCTAGTAGAGTTGATAAAAATTCCTAAGTGGAGATGGAACCCTAGAAGGAAAACTTAAGAGATGCCGAAAGCTAAGTAAGTCTATAGAACATATATAATCTTAAGTTAAATGATGAGGAAGTGTGAAGAATATGGGTGGATAATTTACGGGTCGACGATAATAGAATTCCTTGTCAGAAAACCTAATTGGAGAACAAAAGCCAATGGGCCGAGTTGATAGGATTTTGTGGGTAGTATCCGCTGAAAACCATCAGGAGACAACACTCCTCCTACTAGGGACACCTAGAGGTTTAACGGCTTGTTGCACGAGCTCAGTGCAATCGCGTTTCCCTGCGAAAGTGCGGTTAGGATTTTAGTGAATAAAAATAAGTTTGCTCGAGGACGAGCAAAAGATAAGTTTGGGGGTATTTGTTCAGACCATAATATTGCATTATTATATTCCCCATTCTTATTCTTTTTATAAATAAACAGGTGCTTTTGACGCATGTCTGCTACATGTTATAGGTTACAGGTTCTTGGACAGAAAACAGTGAAAACGATGTAAAGACGATGAAAATATGGACTTTAACCAACAAACAGAGGACTCTTGATCAAGCCTACATCAAAGATAAAATTCACAAAGTACAAGGCAACGCAAGGTCCAAGATTACAAAGCGAACGGTTAAAGTTCAACACAACTACTCACTGCGAAGATCTGGAGAATACCTAGAAGACAAATTGAGAAAAGACCTGAAGAAATAGGAAGCCCAAACATCACAGAAAAAGCCCAGAAAAGATCACACTCTAAGTCAACAAATGGGCCGCAGAACCGCGGCCCAACCCCTACCCAGGCCGCGGTTCCGCGGCCATCAAGAGCAAGTAGAAGCTGAAATTTTTATAGTAATTTGTGGCGGCGTTGAATAAATCTTTATAGGGCTATTTTTGTAATTGTAGACATGCGGATCAAAATGTAACCTAGGGTTTCTATTTTCTATAAATAGAACTCTAAAGATTGTAATTTCTTATGCTTCCTTTTAATAATAAATTCCAGAATTTTTTATGGAGAGCATCGGTGCCTCTCTTCAATGCATCTATTCAGATCTGACAACCCTGCGTAAATGTTTGGAGAGATCCATCTGTAAAGTAAGTAGATTTGTTTATTTTCTTGCCCTAGATAATTTCAATTCATGCCCTAGATTAAATTTATTTTCTTGCCCTAGTATAGATTTTATTTATCTGCCCTAGTTATAACTTTCAATTAATTGCCCTAGGTAGAATAATTTAGGATTTTAAATTTAATAATCAATCCGAACACCCTTCGGAATTAACTCGTTAGCGCGAATCGGAAATTCACAACATCCCTGTGGACCGACCCGTACTCACCGGCTAGCTTCATGCGACGCCGTTCTTGATTGCGGTTTAGAAATAGTTTTTAACATACAAATCATGCAGCGCCAATCTCAAAGGCGTACTATCCAATGGCACCAGAGAAGAAGTCAAGAAGTAGGTTACCGAATTACTTGAGAAGGGTTGGATTCGCAGCAGCAATTCACCTTGGGGAACTCCAGTTCTTCTAGTAAAGAAGAAAGATGACACAAGGAAGATGTGCTTCGATTATCGAGAATTAAACCAAGTGACTATTAAGAACAAGTATCCGATCCCTCACATTGGCGAATTATTCAAGCAACTCAGTGGCGCGAGGGTATTCTCGAAGCTGGATTTGCGATCCGGATATCATCAGGTCCGAGTTAAATCAGAGGATATTTGCAAGACTGCGTTCCGAACTCGGTATGGGCATTACGAGTATTTAGTGATGCCATTCGGAGTCACGAATGCACCGGCGATAGTTATGGACTTGATGAACCGAATCTTTTCACCGTTCTTGGACCAGTTTATAGTGGTGTTCATTGATGATATTCTGGTTTATTCGAGAAGCCTTAAAGAGCATGCATGACACTTGAAGATCGCACTACAGACATTGAGGCAAGAAAGATTATATGCAAAGATGAGCAAGTGCGAGTTTTGGCTTGAAGAAGTGAAGTTTTTGGGGCACATCGTATCCGGAGATGGAATCGCCGTTGATCCCGAGAAGATTGCAGCAGTTCAAGATTGGCCGATTCCGAAGAACGTAGCAGAGATCAGAAGTTTTCTTGGACTTGCCGGATATTACAGAAGGTTCATGGAGAAGTTTGATCGTTTGACTGAGCCTTTGACCAAGCTTACGCGTAAGGAAGTACCGTTCGTATGGACGGATAAATGTGCGTTAGCTTTTGAGGCGTTGAAGCAGAGATTGATAACCGTTCCTATTCTGACCTTACCATACATTTCCGGACGATTGGTAATTCACAGCGACGCATCTGGGAAAGGTTTGGGATGTGTTTTGATGCAGCATGGGAAAGTTATTGCTTACGCATCGAGACAATTGAAGACCCATGAGAAGAATTACCCAACTCATGATTTGGAGCTTGCAGCAGTGATTTTCGCTTTGAAGATTGGGAGACACTACTTACTGGGCAAAAGGGTCGAAGTATTTACCGATCACAAAAGCGTAAAGTATGTGTTCACGCAGAAAGAGCTCAACATGAGGCAGTGTTGATGGTTGGAGCTGATGGTTGACTATGATCTTGATCTCAAGTATCATCCGGGTAAAGTTAATGTAGTGTTGGATGCGCTTAGTCAGTTACCAGCAATTCGGATGTTGACTACACAGAAGGAGCTTATCGAAGACTTCCGGAGATTCGAGTTGGAGATCGTGCTACCGCATTCTTCAGGACAGTTAATGCAGATGCAAGTACAATCGTCGTTGATCGAGAGTATTAAAGACAAGAAGTATCGAAGACTTACGGAGATTCGAGTTGGAGATCGTGCTACCGCATTCTTCGGGACAGTTGATGCAGATGCAAGTACAATAGTCGTTGATCGAGAGTATTAAAGCAGCGCAGTCACAGGACCCAAGATTGCAAAAGTTTCGAGAACAGGTTGAAGCTGGACTTCGAACGGACTTGTTGATTCATGAAGATGGTTCGTTGCGTTATGGTAGCCGTTTGTGTGTGCCAAAAGGAGATATTCGCGAAGAAATTATGAAGGAGGCACACAGTTCCGCATATTCTGTACACCTAGAAGGCACGAAGATGTACCGTAATCTACGACAGCATTTCTGGTGGGAAGGCATGAAAAGGGAGATTGCTCGCTTTGTAGCGAAGTGCTTGGTGTGTCAGCAAGTTAATGCTGAACATCAAAGGGTTGCTGGTTTATTGCAACCACTTCCGATTCCTCAATGGAAGTGGGAACATATAACCATGGATTTCGTGACAGCTTTACCGCAAAGTCCAAAGGGCAACAATGTAGTTTGGGTGATTGTTGATCGATTGACCAAGGCAGCTCATTTCATACCATTTCGAGTTGGTCAGTCAACGGAAACGTTAGCAGAACGGTACATGCAGGAGATTGTAAAATTGCATGGAGTACCTGTGAGCATCGTTTCTGATCGTGATAACCGATTCTTATCGCACTTCTGGAGGAGTTTACAGGAAAATTTGGGGACTCGATTGAAATTTAGCACAACTTGTCATCCTCAAATAGATGGCCAGTCGGAAAGAACGATCCAAACTTTTGAAGACATGTTGAGAGCTTGCATGTTGGACTTCAAGGGTTCGTGGGAGGATAATCTACACTTGGTGGAGTTTTCTTACAACAACAGCTTTCAGGCGACTATTCAGATGGCTCCATTCAAAGCATTGTATGGTCGCAAGTGTCGCTCACCTTTTTGTTGGGATGATGTCGGAGAATGAAGATTGTTGGGACCGGATTTGATCATGCAAACAGTTGAGAAGGTTAATACTATCCAGAATTATATGAAGGCAGCAGAAGATCGGCAGAAGAGTTGGGTCGATACATCGAGAAGACATCTAGAGTTCGCTGTTGGCGATCTGGTGTTTTTGAAGATATCACCTACTAGAGGAGTGATTCGTTTTGGGAGTCGAGGCAAGCTTAGTCCTCGATTCGTAGGGCCTTTCGAGATTTTGGAACGTGTTGGAGAAGTGGCTTATCGATTGGCTTTACCGCAATCTTTGGCGGATGTTCATGACGTGTTTCATGTATCTCAGCTCCGTAAATATGTTCGAGATGAAACACACGTGCAGGATCATTCGGAGCTGACTATAAGAGAGGATTTGACCTTTGAGGAGCGACCGATGTCGATTGTTGATCGAAGAGAAAAGGCCCTTAAGAACAAGGTTATCCCTCTCGTACTTGTTTCTTGGGGAAATCGCTCACGCGGAGAATCGTCTTGGGAACGAGAAGACGAGATTCGACAGAAGTTTCCACACCTATTCTTGTAGTTTCTTGATTGTTTATCCTTCCTTGTTCTTGGAATTTCGAGGACGAAATTATTTTTGTAGTTGGGTATAATGTAACACCACTAGTTCATTTATACCAATTCCAGTTCTCGTATTTGCTTATTTATGGTATTTTCTTGATTTATCGTGTTTTGGGTGCGAATGGTATTTCACATTAGTATTGCATCCGACCCGACCCGCTTGCTTGAAACTTGTTTGATTCACATTTATGAATTATCTTGAATTGTTACATAGACATGTGCACTTTCATAAATACCGCATACTGGCATTTTATCTGGCATTGCATCTTTTACCATATAACATTTTAAGTCACGTAAATTTTTTTAAAAATACATTGCATGCCCTGCATGATACCCCTAACCCCGTGGTAGTATCCGCGCATCTTGTTCTTGTCCTGTTCAGTGAAACATGCTTGTTTGGATGGCTACGCGTAAGTACGTGCATCCGTTCTTCGGGGTATGCATTTTCGTTACCCGGATATTCATTTTTAATTTTGGTCGTCGCATATATTTTTCATATTTTGAAACTGAATTTTTGACCCGACCCGAGCATGTTTTGGACTACTTTTGTATTAGCCAGCAAATCTCAAACTATATAATAAAAAATTCTTTTATTTATTCAACTGTTTTATATAAGTTTATTTAAACTAAAATATTTTTATCCTAACTGTTGACAGTTATCTCCACTCTCTACTTATAACAATATTTATATTTTATATTTATTTTTTAAAAATCCTAACCACTAACTCACACAGATCTCTCTCTCTCTCTCTCTCCTCTGTATAAATATAATATTATATATATATATAAACCCTTTTCTCCTACCATACCTCACCCCACGCCTCTCTCTCTCCTCTTTCTTCTCATCTTCTTCTTTTCTTTTTTTTTGTTTTCCCGCTTCCTGCCTCCGCCTCCGAGAAACCCTAACCCTCGCCTCGCGCTGGCCCTCACTGCCTCCACCCTCGTCGCTCACCTCTCTCGTCTCCCTCTCCTCTTCACCTTACCTTCTCCCTTACTCCAACACCACCTCCACCTTCTCTCTTTCCCCGACGCGAGAACCCCTGCAACCCGAACTATCCTCGCCTCGCCGTCGTCTCCTCCTTCCCGATAACCATACTTCGTCGACTCCATCTCGCAGCCACCACCTTTTCTCCCTGAGCACTACCATCCCCGACTCCGAACTAATTAGCCTCGAACAACCCGCGCCTGCAACCCTAACCCTAGCCTTCGACTGCACCTCGCCTGCTCCCTCGCCTGAGATCCGATCACCCTCGTCGGCCTCCCCTCTCGACCACCTCCTCACCTCTCTATCCCCTCACCCGACGAATTCCCTGAAAACCCTTGCACCCACCTTCTCCGAATCCATCACCTTCACTTCCTACCTCGCCAGAGACCTCCTCGACGATCGTACCCCATCGTCGTCGTCATATTCCCTGCCTCACTTCACATCCCTTCTAAACCCAGAACACCAAACCCTAGTTCATTCTCCTTCTCCTTCTTCTTTTCTCTTTTCTTTCTCTTTCTTGATCTTTTCCGGTGATCGCCGGAGACCCATTGCTGACGTCACCCCCTTGCAGCCTCCTCTGACCCCAGAACATCTTACTACAGTCCCCTCGTCTTCTTCCCCTGATTCTTCTTCTTCTTCTTCTTCTTCTTCTCCTCTTCTTGTTTCTTATTTTCACATTTCCCGGTGATCGCCGGAGCCGTGCCGCTGCCAACGATCCGAGCAACCCTGTGGACGTCCCCTACCTGCGTGGTCACATTCGTGCATTGCCTGGTCCTGTTCCGTACGCGCGAGCGTGCATCGAGACTTTTACCGACATTGGACGTTGCCGTGCGTATCCGTCGCGTGATCCATCGAGGCATGTTTATCTTGCTACATGCTATGTTACTGTATTTACATCTATTTGAATAAATATAACACTTGTATTTTAAATTATGCATCCCATGTTATAGTTTACTATTTTACGACGTCCGTTTGCGTCCGTACAATCTATTTCCTATTTAGTGCATACAAACTTATCTTGTTACATAATATACTATAATATACTGCATCCAATTGAATATTTCCATTTCATATTATTTAGTTGTGCATCCCGCATTTACCAGTTTATCATTTTACGGTTATATGACATCCGTATGCATCCATATTAGTATTTACATATTTATTCGCATGCAAAATCATCTTGCCACATGCTAGGTATAGTATTATGCATCCATATGAGTAAAATGTTACCAGTTCATCCCATTATACATCCATACTAAAAGTTTTACCATTTTCGGATACCCGTTTACATCCATATCATTTAATATACATACATCTACTTATAATATTAGTCCATGTTATTATTGCTAGAACACCCCATACTTATTACAATTTGATTTGTGCACCCGTACCTGTTACAGTTTTATTATGAGTATCCGCTTGATACCTGTGCATTACTTGACATGACTTGATACATGTACACTACTTGACATGATATGATACACCACTACTTGACATGACCTGATACATGTACACTACCTGACATGACCTGATATATCACTACTTGACATGTTACCTGTTCCTGTTTCTAATGCCCACAATCCTGACATGTTGTCCCGATGGACATATCCTGGTGTCTGTATAGAGAAACTTGTTCCTGCTTGATCCTGTTTTGGCATTAGCTTCAGATTTATCAATACCTGACTTGAACATATAACTTGGGGCTATGGGGAAATCAAGAATGTAACCGAACGTAACTCAAAGGGCTATCATATTGTTTGCCGTTTTTCCGGGCGTTACGGAATAGCTATTGTTTGTCGTTTTTCCGGGCGTTATGGAATACCTATTGTTTACCGTTTTTCCGGGCGTTACGGAATAATCACCGATGGGTTACGATGAGGATTACATTAATTGATTTCAAAGACTTTAGAATAGATAACCCCGTAGCACAGTTTAGATATCATTGCACGTCACTTTTACTGATATACTTCACTGCTATATATTCCTGTTGTACTCTTGTTACTGTTTACATTCATGCCTGCATATCCTGTTACCTCCTGACTATATTATTGTTGATATTATGACGCACTGACGTCTGGGTTTTGCATGGCCCAGATCCCTTATCCTTATCGAAGGACGTCCAGGAGTAGTTTGATCAACAGGCCGAGCAGTGAGGACCTGTTATTAGTTTAGTTTAGTTTCCTTTCAGTGTTTTCATTCCTGATGTGAGCCCGCATTATCGGACGTACATTCCAGATTATTATTGTATTGGATATTTTGCTTCCGCATTATTTTATTTCTTGACTCGTTATTCTGGCACATGGACATGTACTAGATAGTTGTTTTATTTTTCTACTGTTCTTGATATCTCTATAGCCGTAATGTGACTGTGGAGGGATATTTTCTATCCACAGGTAGCATGGTTGGCTCTGTCACGTGCATATCTTAGCGCACTCTGGGAAGCGGGGCGTGACAATAATACAAACGCGCGACTCTAAGGTCGAATGAATATACAAATGGTCTTCTAAGTCTATACAAATATATATGTTTGGTTGATGGAGTTTACTAGATACAACAGAATATAAATAAAAGTATAACGGTGGTCACGATGCAAGTGAACCCACCAGCCAAGCAATCACCCGGAATGAAGTTGTGTGCCACCAAAGCCGTCAAGGAAACCTGTACGGCAAAACCTGCAAGAAACTGTGGCACAACGGGGGTGAGTTCTCGTGAGTAGAAAACATCACCGAGCAGAAATCGCATGCATGACTCTATCCCAGGTCATACCATAATATATCCTCAATATATATATAACCCGAAGCATCTAATAATGGCAAGGGCAATCATCTAAACATAAATGTAATACCAAGTGCTCGTGTCAGTGCCTCAGGTAGCAACATATCACAATATGATGTACGAATGCATTAAGAATGAAAACAGAATACGTCTTGCATCAGAAAAACTATTTTCTTATCTCAGTGAGATATCTGTCTAAAAACCGAAGTATCATCAATGAAATCAACAGAGAATCTGTGTCAAGAATCGACACAAAACATATATCCCAATATCTCAATATCTCGGGCTCCAGCCATCCGGACTGGCCTATATCATAAAATCTCAATATCTCAATGTCTCAATATCTCGAGCTCCAGCAATCCGGACTGGTCCCGGGCTCCGGCAATCCGGACTGGTCCCGGGCTTCGGCAATCCGGACTGGCCCATAATATCAAATCTCATGACTCGGTATCCTCCGGATATCCGCCGCGTCATAAATAACCGGTCGGTAGTGCTCCTTTGCCGGGCTCAACGCCATCACCTGCGACCATCTTTCCCCAGGGTACCGCACCGGATCCACCATGTACCCGCAGACGGTTCATCCTCCTCCTCGAATCGGGTGTATGATATCGCTCAAGAGCCGAGAAAACTCATGGTGGACACATTTCACATCATATCATGAGAAAATCGTAAATTTTTATCCTTTGAAATGAAAATGAGTTTATAAAATACTTGCGGTTTTTCCAAGTACAGAAATCTCATGGAAAATCCGAAATCCCAAATTCGAGAGTAAATAAGCAGTGAATTACCGGCATTAAGCCTCATAATATTGCATGACAAATGAATATATAAATGCATGAAGTATCTTTGTAATAAATGCAAATTTTTAACTAGCATATGGAAGCAAGCATACTGGTATTATGTTGAAACTACCCACTAGCAATTATACCAATGAAGTAATATTTTCTAGTGTCTACGTGACATGGAAATTAGCGATGATGATGTGTGTGAGTTGGCAAGCATGTGTAAGTGGAGCATACGTATCAACGTTAATGGTGGTGGTGTCCTGACAACAGGGGTTCACGATAACTAAAGAAAAACGTTTATAAGAATGCAATGGATGAGAACAACATGAATATACAGAATATGAATAGTGAACGCAACAATGAAGATTATACATTTTTACATATACGAGTCATACAGTGCTGACATTTGAAATAGCACGAATCATGGTTTTTAGAAAATAGGGGCTACGGTGTTTTTAAGAAAAGGTACATCCTTTGAAAAATCTGTAGTATCCCTCGTCCTGTCTTTAATATACTCACGATTCGTTAGTTTTGAAAATAAGTATGACTCGAGCCCAGTCTAACATCTACCAAGTAAACTAATGGACTAAACTAAGAGACTAGTCGAAAAGGTAAGGAAATCCACATAAGGTCCGAGTCGATATATCTAGTTGTCGGTGATCCCGCCTCAATAGCGTCACGTATGATAAAATATATAATACGATATCCTCGAATCAAGAGTGCAGATTAATCATCTTATTTATACTTCGTACGGTAAAATCCATCGTACGGCATCCCAAATCGGGGTACAGGTCAAATATCTCATATACCTCATTATTCATATGGTATTGTTATCATAATATCATGAACTAGGGGTACTAATCTAAATTCTAGTACATTCCAATACCATCAACATATATCCGCGTGTGTTTGAAAACACATCGCCTATCGATATACTATAATATCATGTCGTATATCATAACACGACCCAAATCACATAACCGATCTCACGACATCATGCCCGATCATATCGACTCATCTCTAAGTACAATATACTATTCTCATCATCCGTGTATATATATATATATATATATATATATATATATATATATAATCAACACATCCACACACACACACATATATATACATATAAACGTATACACCAAAAAACATATCACGTGTGTGCATGTGCGTGTATGTGAACCTTTACTCTAGGGTTTCGCGGCTAAGAAACTAAACCAACAACTCTTTCATCCAATTACACTAAATCCAACTCATGGTCTCCTAAAGCTTTTCTTGCTAAGTATTCATATCTCGCAACAACACATATGTATATATATATATATATATATATATAAAATAGCGCATCATATCCTACGAAATTGCGGGGTGTTATACGCCATCCACCCGACTTCCCCCGTAGATATATATCTACTCACCTTGACGCCTCAGCTAATCTGATCCGATTTCAGCTCTGTCGTCTCCACGTCACATCCGACGCCTCTTCACCCAATCCTAGAATCGCACACACGCAAAAATAGAATAAATAAATATATATATATATATATATAGTCGCGGACACAAAAATACAAGTCAACCACGTGTACTAACTAAACGCGCATGCACTTGGTGCACCAAATGCGCCGCGACAACGCCACAACTACAACTTGGGTCGCTATACGTGGCAACTACCAAACCAAAAACCCAATCGCACAAATCGCGCATTCACAACACACTAAATATTATATGAAATAAGTTGTAACTCATCAAAATCTCAAAACAAATCAAATTGATTTATTTCCAAAAACCTAGTAAGCCTCAATTACCCGTTTTAGCACAAATCTAAATGTTTTAACAATTTTAGTGGCCACAAGATTCACTTAATATCTCAATTAGGTCACACCAATATTAATTATATTTTAAACTCACATCTTTACCTTAATCACAAAAAATCTAGTTTGCAAGATTATGTAATTTGGACAAATTAAATATAAGAATTCGCAATTTAGCAACTAGATTAGGTTTTGCATTCCTTAAGATGTTAAATTACTCATTGTAATCATAATTAAATAATAAAAACCCTAACCTAAACTCAAACCCTTTTCATGAAATTTAAATCTTGAAATTAAAACCATAATTAAACACCTAATTACACTAAATTGAAGTAATTTAGCAACAATTTAAACATGGGTTAGGATTTATACCTCACAAACATGAGATCTAACTTGTGACATAGCCTCCCCAAAATGATCCCATTACTCCAAGATTCAAGCAAGATTTGTCCAAGGAGAAAAGGATAAGGAATTAGCTTTGAATTTGTGAGATAAATTGTGGATTTTTGATGGATTTTGATTAATTTTGTGATGGAGATCAAGTGGGGAAATGAGGATTTTTTTTCTTTCAGTGGGGGGGGGGGAGGGCTCGGCCAGCAGGAGGTTGGGATGGGTGTGGGTTTGTGTGAGTGTGGAAAATGATAAATACCATACCCCAAGTCAAACTAAAACCATACCTCCTTAGTTTATTGTTTTCTTTTAATTTGCATTTCTTCTCTTGACTTTTGAAGTGGGGAAATGATGTGGGAATTTAGGGCTACCACCATTGGGCTCGGCCAATAGAGGAGAGGGGTGTGTGTGTGAGAGAGTGTAGAGATTCAAGTCAAGAAAAACCCTTCAAAGCTCATTAAAACACCACACATCAATCTTTTCCATTTATTTTTTTTTCAATTAACTTTTCCCCTAGAATTATGGAGACATCATGAGAAAAGAGAACACACCATAAACTTGTTATTAAGTTGTCATGGTTCACATAATTTGTATTAACCCGTTCAAATTTGTAATTATCTCTAATTAAATGTATTAGTGAAACCTTACACTACTACAATATGGGGTTGCCCCTACGGACTCAGGAATCCGTAAAGGCAACTATTTCTTGCCCCTACGGATTTATCCGTAGGTCCCCATCGTTGTCCCTACGGTGCCTTACGTTCTAATTTGTTGTTTGGCCCTATGGAGCCGCAAACGTTGGACCTACGGTTATGTCCGTAGGGGCATATAAATAGGTTATTAATAAAAAAAAGCACATAAAAGTCATTCATCGTTCCCAAAAATTCTCTCTCTCTCCCGAGCCTCGATCGCCCGTTCCCGCGCCTCGTCGCCACCGCGCTCCGCGCCTCGTCGCCACCTTCGTCGGTCGTTCCCAAAACTTCCTCGTCGACTTCCTCGTCGCCACCGTCCGCGACTCGTCGCCGATCGTCGTCGACCACCGATTTCTGTCGTCTCCTCCACCGCCCGGTTAGTAATTAAATCTCAAATTATTTATAATTTTTATGATGTTAGGTCTAGGGTTCAGGGTTCGGGTAGGGGTGAGGGTTAGGCGTCGGCATCGGGTTCGGTTTAGGTTAGGGTTAGGGTTCGGTTGGGGTTGGGGTTCGGTTGGGGTGTAGGGTTCCTAAGCACACTAATGAGGTCTCACAAGTGATCAAACTTGCCCAATTCAAAAAATTTCATGTGCCTACAAACCCTAATACGGATCGTTAACTAGATTTATAGGTGATGCGATGCAAGTTAACGACTTTAACTAAAAGGGAAGGGGCTACAACCTTTGTAGATCCGGTCCTCCACCTCTTAGGCTCCGTGATGACGTCCCTCCGCTGTCCATATCGGATCCCGGACTCTAGCATCGGCTTCATCGGAGAAATGGGCGGGCTAGGTCGTCGACTTCGATGCCGAAGATGATCTACGTCGAGGCAACTCAAGATCAAGCTCCAACTTCACCAAGTCATGAAACTTGTGAAGAAAACACCCTATACTACTTGGCAAGTGGTAGAGGATGAAGAAATAGGAAGTGGGTTCACTTTAGAATTGGATTTCTCACTCTTTTTCTCTTGTTGCCATTAATGGTTGCAAGGTTTCTTCATTGTTGAAGATGAAGAAGATGAAGAAGGAATATGATAAGTACATTAAAAATAGAAAAATAAAATGAATACTTATCATAAAGCAACCATAGTTAGGTGTAGAGAATAAACTATAGTTAGGTTGAATGGTTAGGGTTAAGTAAACAAACAAAATGGTCAAGCTTTCAACACTTCATGAAGCTTCATGAAAGAAACAAAATAAGCCACCATTCTATTTATCTTTCAAAGATGAATAAATAAAAGAAATAGTTAAGAAAATGAAAACTCTAACCATTACATAACCATGGTTTAATCTTAACATACACCCTAACATTCATGTATCATCAAACATGATACAATCAAGTGCACAAAAAATATATCACATATACAATGTGCACATCAAGTGAGAAAATCCTTTTTAAGTGAACCAATATTAGTTAATGCAAAGTAATATATCAAATATATAATTATACATTAAATCATTAAATCAACACTTGATTCAATGATCCGGTCATGTCGCATATAACCGACTAGTATCCAATGTATCGACTTATTGAATCAATCTTCGATTCGATAACTAGGTTATATCGCATACAACCAATCGATACATTCATCGCGAGAATAGAATACGGTATCACATACACGCATTATTCTCGGTCCCGCACATATCTCATATGCGCTCCTATTTCGTTTCGCTTGAGCCAGGAAACCTCTGTGTAGGACTCTAAAGACTCGTAAATACGCCGGCAGTAGGTGATGATCATATCAAACACCCACAAGCCGTAAGCGGTCTGCTTAACGTAACGGCCACCCGGTTGTTGACCGATCAGAAGATCGACGAGCAAGCCCGCTCACACTCCTGTGAATCCAACCAGCAACACTTACCGTACAGTCCGGTCTGTTTGTCTGATATGTCGCATATCTCGCCTAGGGGTGGTAAACGTCAGACCCCAGTAGCTTGATAAGTCATGCCGACGTAGGGTCCATAACAATCGTGAAACTACTGATAACTCTTACCAGTATATCACTGCAACCCTGGCCAGGGATTTCCTGTTATGGCCAGTCGGGCATAGCCCAACATCAACCCCCAATACCGGGAGAGACGAATCCCCTCCTATTGCTCATTGCCTCCATGTGAATCGGGACTGTACCCAAAAACCACCTGTTTGCACGACTCAGTAGAGCCGTGGTAGGGTGGAAATCAAAGCACAGTGGGAGACACACAAGGCTCTATGACGATCTCGGGTCAACTGACTAAGCTGCACCAGTGTCACCAGAGAACTGCCATCTGACGTGAGGTATAATACCATCTGGGAGTTCTCGGCGAGTCCGTTCAGTGTACCCAGTCTCCACTAAGCACCCGCATACCATCTTTGATGTCAAACACCAATGGATATGGGATCATCCATCGCCCATCACATGGGTCGAGAAGATATACGCTAGTCTACTCTGGAATATCGATGCCCCGTCTCGATATTCCCATGACTAGGAACATTGAAGGATGTACTCATGGACTACCCAGGCCCCACTAGTATGATCTTCATCATAGTCCTGGAAGTCGAGCACACATCCTAAGGGCTTTATCAACATGTAATCAGAGAGACAGAAAGTATACATGTTAAGATAAAGAGCAACCAGATAGCGTACTATCATGTCGAGCAAGAAATTCCTACCTATATATGTCCCAGCATCCACTACAATATACATCCAATGTATAGTAATGGCCTCTAAGGCATACATATAACTAACAATCTCCCACTTGCACTAGGGCCATCCGTAGCAGTAGTTGTAGTATCTAATACTCAACCATCCCCTAAAAATCTCTCTTTGGGAAAAGGCCTTCGTGAGTGGATCCGCCGTGTTGTCCTCTGAGTCTACTCTCATAACCTCGATCACCCTGGAGATCATCTATTTCCATGATCAGGTGATGTTGCCTCAGAATATGTCTGGGTCACTGATGGGACCGAGGTTTCTGGGCCAAAGCCACACTTCCATTGTCATACAATGGCAGGAACCTAGTTCATCTTATGAACCAATATACACCCAAACTTCCTCTTTGGTTGTATCTTTAATAGCGATGTTACCAGCCTTTATCGTCTAGTTTGCCACGGTATCTAGCTTGGAACTCTTCCAACATACCGTCCCTTTACTGAGGGTAAAGACAATGCCTGTGACTGACATTCAGTCGTCTTTATCACCTTGGAACCCTTCCAGTGATTCTCCCCAGGATCAATTGATACAATCTTACTACAGCTAGTGAGAATCCTAACATCAATTTAGATCTATCTCATAGATCCAATTCCCAGGATTTAGGAGGTATCACTTTGATCCTATTGGAGAATCCTTGTGATAAGCGGAGATTGACCGAGCGTAGTATAGGAAACTCTTTTCCTATCAAGAGTATGTTGTCCACGTACAATACGAGGATGACCACCTTACACTCTACTACCTTTTTGTATATACAAGGTTCATCTATTATTTTGATGAAGTCAAACACTTCGACTGCCACATCAAAACAGACGTTCCAACTCTGCGATGCCTGCTTTATTCTGTAAAGCAACTTGCGCACGTTTCCGCTGCTCCCACTGTTTACGAAGCTCTCTGGCTGTGTTTTTATAGACGTTCTCTTCTAAATCATAATTTTAGAAAAGCAGTCATGGCACCCAACCACCAGATATTGTAGTCATGGTATGTAGCAATGGTAAGTAGGATCTGGATGGACTTAAGCATAGTCCCTGGAAAAAGGTTTCATCATTATCCATGCTTGGTTGATGACGAAAACCTTTAACAAGTCTAGTTTTGAAAGTCTCAACATTTCCATCTACACCAAGTAATCTTCTAAAGATATACTTGCTCCTGATGGGGATTTAACCCTTCAGATATAGCAGCTAAAGTCCATACTTTGCTGATGTACATGGATTCCATCTCAGATCGCTAAGCATCCAGCCATTCTTACAGAGACCCTATTCTTGATGCCTGCTCGAAACTAGTTAGGTCATCATCTCATGATGTAATCCTCGCTCCCACTGTCATCGAGAAACCGAGGTATCTCTCAGGCGGATGAGGAACCCTACCAGATCGGCGGAGAGGCTGAGGTTCGTCGGGGAATTTTGAATCCTTTGGTTCTGTCAAATCATCAGCTGCAGTTTTGTATAGCTGGAACCTTTCCAGTTTTACAGAACTGACCTTGCCTCGATCTTGTCCAGATTTTGCTTTAGACATAGGCCGGACAATCCCAAATCTTAACTAACTTAAGAGATAGGCTCTTCCCATACCATATCTCATATGGAGTGGTAGGCACTGATTTGATTCGAACCTAATTCAATAGGTATGCAGCTTCTCAAGTGCACAACCCCAAAAGGAAATAGGAAACTCAGTAGTACTCATCATAGAGCACACCATATCTAATATTGTGCGATTGCTCCACCCCGATACACCGTTGTGCTGTGGTGTATTCAGAGGAGTAACACTGAGAGAGAATCTCATTCTCCTTTAGAATAGTCCAGGAATGCCATGCACAAGTATTCTCCTCCCTGATCTTATCATAGGACATAATACTTATACCCGTATTTTGGTTCTCTACTTCTAACTTATATTCTGTGAATACCTCAAAAGCTTCGGACTTATGTTTCAACAGGAACATATGACTGAATCTTGAGAGATTATCAGAGAATATAATGAAGTACAAAGAACCGGTCCTGGCATGTGTAGACAGGGGAGTTTACATACATCATCATATATCAGTCCCAAGAGTTTACTAACTCTTTCTCTGTTTCCAATAAACAGAGCTATGGTCATCTAATCTTTGTGACATGACTGGCAAGTTTCACAAGATGTAAATTCAAACTGATTTAAATATGCATCTAAAATGTAACTTCAGCCAGTCGGGTAGCATTGATGTGACCTAGTCTACAATGCCTCAAGAAGGATCCGTTCATTTCTGAACTCTTCCTCTTGTGTGTGTTCTGTATACTAGGAACTGTAGTTTGATTTAGAACGTCAATGCTTTTAGATAACGTGCCTGAACCGATCAACTTTTGATATGGGAAATGTTCAAAACATTATCCATCAATACAAAATTTTATCATTTCTTTAATAAATAAAGAGATTGATATGATTTTGTATATCAGGTTCGGTATCTAATAGCATTTGTTCAGAATCAATGTATTGGTAATACAGGGTGACAGTGACCAACAGACTTGGCTGCAACACTTGCCCCGTCTTCTGTCTCATGAAACTTATCACCCGTTCTCAGTTTTCTACCCTTTTGTAGCCCTATGTAACAGATTACATATCTGGGATCCTTATCCGGTATCAAATACCCAGGATGCAGAGGATACTGAGAAACAGTTCTTTGTAACGAACACACCCGAAGAAGATGCATCATATGCACTTTCTTCGTTTGGGCGGCATAGGAATTCTGGTATTCCCCTATTTCCTGCTCTGCCTTATAACAATTATAAGTTGGAGCGGGACCAACGTTCCCCAGCTTAGTATAACAAGCGGGTTCGGTCAATACATCCATATTATTATCTTGATTAAGGCGTGATATGGTCGCTACCTGGAGAGAGAGAGAAGAAAACACTCTGCGTGCGCTCTTGCAAGATTAGATTGGTTATATATTTTATCTAATCAGGATGGCTCCCACTGTTTTTATCAAATCTTCCTTCAAACCTTAAAAGGAAAGACTAGCCGGGATTAATTATACTCAACAAGTTCGCCAATCTTTCAGCCATGTCAGTGTCGGTACTTTGAGAGAGGTTCCCCGTTCTTTCGCACGGACCTAATTACAGTAAACCTCATTTTCCCAGAGGCGTAACCCCGTTGACACCTTTCTAGACACCTACTTGATCGGCTAATTGCAAAGTGCAAAACTCTCCCAGGAGTAACAATTACTCGCAGTGGGTATCGGGATCCAACTATCACATAGAAGGTATGCAATCTCATTGCAAATTTCAACACTTGAAACTCCCGATAATGGTTTTTACCCCTATCACCTATGACCTTGGCTAAGGTCAACAAATCATAGATACTAGTCAAGTTCTACCCGTCATTTCGTGATTAATTAGACCCACCCACATGAACCTTGGCTAAGGTCAACAAAGCCACATGTCTGTCTTAACTAATCGCATCATATGCTGTGTAGGAAGACATCACTTAGCTACCGCACACTACGCCTCGGCTATGGTCGACAAATCGTAGCACGAATACTAAGTACTCTACTTCCTAAAATGACGGAGGGTTGCGAATGGTTTTTATGAAAACCTTTTAACGCTTTGAACTTGATCTCGTTGCGGAATCAAATAGTTTTTAAATGGAATGTTTTTGAGTCTTTTCTAGTTTTGCTAAAGTGGTCACTCCCGATGAAGGGATCGTCGGCCCTTTCCTCGTCGAATGAGGTGCGGGATATATCATATATATCACTGTGCAAAGCAGAAACTATAGAAGCAATCAAAAGACAAACCGAGTGTGTAGCATCTTCCAGTTATTGCTAAAGGAGTCACTCCCGGTGAAGGGATCTCGGTCCTTTCCTCATCGAATAAGGTGCAGGATGTTCTACAAGGAACACCGCGATGCAAAGCAAGAACTGTAGCTACCTGTTTTATTTTGAAATTCGATTCCACAACATCAATTAGGTTTATTTTCTTTCATTAATCTCATTAATGAATATCCCATCAATTAAGTCCACCTAAACATCACAGATAAATATAACGTACGCTTATGCCATCCGCATTCGCCTCGATGTCCCGTCTGCACCGTTATGTTAGGTAACTAACGCCAGAGCGAGGCAGGGCTAGCGCGGGTGTAAAACATAAGCAACGTCTATATAATATATCATATATACTATATAATATATCTATCTGAACACATCACATGATCACATCACAGATAACGCAGCAGAAAATATCATATGAAATATTGGATATACTAGGACGTCCGTGTTTTCAATACGAGCCAGTATAAAACACGGATTCCACGGTCGTGATGAATAGCCAATCCCACATCCCTAGACCCCTACGAGAGCGGCAAGCAACCCTACCAATTCTAGGGTTAGGAGACCCGGACTCGACTACTCAAGATGGTCTTCCACTGGACCCCAGAACCCGGTTACTTGTGCTCCCCTCCTTGGGTCTATCCTAATGCGGAAAAGTAAATAATATACAAATGGTGACATCATCCGCAACCTGGAAGTGCCCCAACAAAAGAATATTACATACAAGTTTTTACATGAATGAAAAAGGAAAAACACTCATCTCACATAAAAACCCCCGGCTATTCAAACACGACGATCCAATATAACATACCCAGCAACACATAACATCACATGTCATCAATGTAAGTAAATATGTGCATCCCAATTATCGTTTACATATAGCAACGAAACCGGCGATATCACATATTACACTTACGGTCACAGAAAAGAAAGTGTAAAACTACAACAGTTGGAATCCGCAACCTCTTTAGACATCGCATGCCTAATCAAATGAAATACTTAGACATCGCATGCCTAACAATTATAAACCCCGCATTTTAGTCTCATTATCGAAAACACTTTTCAATATCAAGTCGGGCAATTCAACAAGATTCCCGACATCCCGATCGAATGCTCGTCGCAAACTTTAGTAGGCGGCCATACCCCCGACGCCGTCGACGAAGTGCACCAAGGCGGAACACCGCTGCCGCGAGCACCCGAACGGGTGCTTTCGGCGACGGGGTTCTCCTACAGTCACTTGGTCGGGGCTATGGGGTGAGGCTGTCTATTAAGTTTACCCGGCGAGTATCCGCGTACGCTACGTGATTGCGACGGACTTTTGATCGCATCAAAATTCCGTGGCAACCGATCAAGTGAGACTAAACCGGTATGTTTATAACATTCATATTAGTTATCTCATAACTATTTGTGAATTCCAATTATTGTATCACATTACGGATAAGATAGAAAATGTTAAACTTTCCGATCGAACAATCGAACACCCAAGTTTTCTCGAAACAGCTCAACACATGAAATAAGTTCAAAGACATTCACTTCATGCCTCAGTACCAACGGTCCAGCCGTAGAAGGGTCAAGCCAACGCCTCACATGTGGCATGCCGTACTGCCCCAAACCCTAAGGTTCAAAGGGCAGTTCAAGACGGTCACATAATCGAGTTAAAGTTTGTTGTCTTCTAGAGGGACCATCGTGTTACTTGCACTACTTGGAACGTCATTAAACTACGGAAAAGTCCAACAATTGGAAATTTCCCGGCAGGGGAAAAAGTGGGTATTTATATCCGGTCGAACTTTTTAACATATTCTAAAATTACCCGGAAAAACACACTGACAAAATTAGACAATCCGATCGAAATACCGAGTCCCCAATACAACCCAGAAAACTCAACTCTTGAGTCAGATTTAAAAATTCCCAGAAAATACAGCAACAAAATATAAGAATTACTGTGCAGAAATAATTGTCTGAAGAGACCAAGTGGCCGCGGAACCGCCGCATTTGGCATGCAAATGCCGCGGTTCCGCCGCTCTATTATCGATTCATGTGCTCGGGCTTCACAGTAATTCTTAGAAATTCCTGCTTGGTTTTCTGCATATTTTTAATTCTAAAAAATCCCCGTTTTCAAAAAATGTACAGAGAGCTACTTTGAATTAGGGTTTCGGTTCGATCGGACTTCTAACTCTGTCTATGCATCGCCTAAGGCTCTAGCTAGGCTCTGATACCACTGTAGGGTTCCTAGGCACACTAATGAGGTCTCACAAGTGATCAAACTTGCCCAATTCAAAAATTTTCATGTGCCTACAAACCCTAATACGGATCGTTAACTAGATTTATAGGTGATGCGATGCAAGTTAACGACTTTAACTAAAAGGGAAGGGGCTACAACCTTTGTAGATCCGGTCCTCCACCTCCTAGGCTCCATGATGACGTCCCTCCGCTGTTCATATCGGATCCCGGACTCTAGCATCGGCTTCATCGGAGAAATGGGCGGGCTAGGTCGTCGACTTCGATGCCGAAGATGATCTACATCGAGGCAACTCAAGATCAAGCTCCAACTTCACCAAGTCATGAAACTTGTGAAGAAAACACCCTATACTACTTGGCAAGTGGTAGAAGATGAAGAAATAGGAAGTTGGTTCACTTTAGAATTGGATTTCTCACTCTTTTTCTCTTGTTGCCATTAATGGTTGCAAGGTTTCTTCATTGTTGAAGATGAAGAAGATGAAGAAGGAATATGATAAGTATGTTCAAAATAGAAAAATAAAATGAATACTTATCATAAAGCAACCATAGTTAGGTGTAGAGAATAAACTATAGTTAGGTTGAATGGTTAGGGTTAAGTAAACAAACAAAATGGTCAAGCTTTCAACACTTCATGAAGCTTCATGAAAGAAACAAAATAAGCCACCATTCTATTTATCTTTCAAAGATGAATAAATAAAAGAAATAGTTAAGAAAATGAAAACCCTAACCATTACATAACCATGGTTTAATCTTAACATACACCCTAACATTCATATATCATCAAACATGATACAATCAAGTGCACAAAAAATATATCACATATACAATGTGCACATCAAGTGAGAAAATCCTTTTTAAGTGAACCAATACTAGTTAATGCAAAGTAATATATCAAATATATAATTATACATTAAATCATTAAATCAACACTTGATTCAATGATCCGGTCATGTCGCATATAACCGACTAGTATCCAATGTATCGACTTATCGAATCAATCTTCGATTCAATAACTAGGTTATATCGCATACTACCAATCGATACATTCATCGCGAGAATAGAATACGGTATCACATACACGCATTATTCTCGGTCCCGCACATATCTCATATGCGCTCCTATTTCATTTCGCTTGAGCCAGGAAACCTCTGTGTAGGACTCTAAAGACTCGTCAATACGCCGGCAGCAGGTGATGATCATATCAAACACCCACAAGCCGCAAGCGGTCTGCTAAACGTAACGGCCACCCGGGTATTGAGCGATCAGAAGATCGACGAGCAAGCCCGCTCACACTCCTGTGAATCCAACCAGCAACACTTACCGTACAGTCCGGTCTGTTCGTCTGATATGTCGCATATCTCGCCTAGGTGTGGTAAACGTCAGACCCCAGTAGCTTGATAAGTCATGCCGACGTAGGGTCCATAACAATCGTGAAACTACTGATAACTCTTACCAGTATATCACTGCAACCCTGGCCAGGGATTTCCTGTTATGGCCAGTCGGGCATAGCGCAACATCAACCCCCAATACCGGGAGAGACGAATCCCCCCTATCGCTCATTGCCTCCATGTGAATCGGGACTGTACCCAAAAACCACCTGTTTGCACGACTCAGTAGAGCCGTGGTAGGATGGAAATCAAAGCATAGTGGGAGACACACAATACTCTATGACGATTTCGGGTCAACAGACTAAGCTGCACCAGTGTCACCAGAGAACTGCCATCTGACGTGAGGTATAATACCATCTAGGAGTTCTCGGCGAGTCCGTTCAGTGTACCCAGTCTCCACTGAGCACCCGCATACCATCTCTGATGTCAAACACCAATGGATATGGGATCATCCATCGCCCATCACATGGGTCGAGAAGATATACGCTAGTCTACTCTGGAATATCGATGCCCCGTCTCGATATTCCCACGACTAGGAACATTGAAGGATGTACTCATGGAATACCCAGGCCCCACTAGTATGATCTTCATCATAGTCCTGGAAGTCGAGCACACATCCTATGGGCTTTATCAATATGTAATCAGAGAGACAGAAATTATACATGTTAAGATAAAGAGCAACCAGATAGCGTACTATCATGTCGAGCAAGAAATTGTCCCAGCATCCACTACAATATACATCCAATGTACAGTAATGGCCTCTGGGGCATACATATAACTAACATGGGGTTGGGGCTGGGCTGGGGCTGGGGCTGGGTTAGGGTGGGGGCTGGGCTGGGGCTGGGGCTAGGGTTCGGTTGGGGTTGGGGCTGGGGCTAGGGTTCGGTTGGGGTGGGGCTGGGGCTAGGGCTTGGGCTTCATCACCTGATATAGCGAAATACAAAGCGTACTTCAGTACACCCGACCTCATTGAGTTTCCTATTGAAATTCCCAGTCAAACGGCATATGCATATTTTTATTCGCTATGAAATCCCAATTATCAAGCTACCGAGGACGAAAAGCCACTTTTGTTAGTCGAGAGTCATGGTAATAGACTTGTCATTATAGACCATTGTCAATTATTTTTGCTATCATTTTCTTGATCCAGATGCTAATCAACTTGTTAGTTACCGTTTTTATGACGTATTTGTCTATATTTGTTGGCAGTGGCCTTTCTTTTGGATGAACATATTTTTTTGATGCATGTTTCAGACATGTGAATTCATATGTTACGTATAACGCTTTATGATATCAGTATCCTACATTTATAGTTTTAATTGTTGATTGTTATAGATGAATGCTATTGCAATGATAGTTTTTGGTTGATATATTAATTTTTCAAATATTTGCATGTATGTATCCATGCCTGCCTGCATATATGTATATATGAGGATAATGGGTATATTATTAGGTTGCCGTAGGAGAAAGTTTTCCTTCATATGGCTGTCAAAAGTCAATCCTTAATCTTTTTGTGGATGATCAGTTCTATCAATATTGATCTCAATGGTTTAAAATCATTTTACACATACAACAAGAATACACAACAAATGCATCATTAGAGAGTGATTCAAGATGTTCAAGTTAAAACAAATATATGATACTCGATAATAATATGAAACCTTCATATTCTCATCGATACTCATATATGAAACTAAAAGCGCCACTTAGTCCCTGTCTATCGGTTAACATACGTTCGATGTTCGTCGTGACATAGAACTATACGAAGATTGTTAAATATCGGACGGTATAGCTCGATACTAACAACCATCGTATAGTCTATGTGACGAGAAGATTCAATCGTATGATAACCGATAGATTGGTCCCGTGTGGATAAGTTAGTAATGCATAAAGCAAACACCTTCATTCACTTGTGTTTTCATCCGTTTCGAGATATTTCGTCGGTACCTTTCCGCTGGTTCTCCGTGTACAAAGATATATTAGATGTTCATTTCAACGTTGTTTCACAGCTTTGAAATGATTATCTATTCTATTACAGTGTACTCGGAGAACAGCGAGGAGGTGCTGTCGAAATTTACTCGAAACGGTTGAAAGCACAAGTGAATGGGTGTTCGCTCTATACATTCTTAATGGGATAGAAGCCTTACCCCCGACAGCCGGAACACACACATACAACAAGAATACACAACAAATGCATAATTAGAGAGTGATTCAAGATGTTCAAGTTAAAACCAATATATGATACTCGATGATAATATGAAACCTTCATATTCTCATCGATACTCATATATGAAACTAAAAGCGCCACTTAGTCCCCGTCTATCGGTTAATATACGTTCGATATTCGTCGTGACATAGAACTATACGAAGGTTGTTAAATATCGGACGGTATAGCTCGATACTAACAACCATCGTATAGTCTATGTGACGAGAAGATTCAATCGTATGATAACCGATAGATTTGTCCTGTGTGGACAAGTTAGGAATGTATAAAGCAAACACCTTCATTCACTTGTGTTTTCATCCGTTTCGAGTTATTTCGTCGGTACCTTTCCGCTGGTTCTCCGTGTACAAAGATAGATTATATGTTCATTTCAACATTGTTTCACAGCTTTGAAATGATTATCTATTCTATTACAGTGTACTCGGAGAACAACGGGGAGGTGCTGCCGAAATTTACTCGAAACGGTTGAAAGCACAAGTGAATGGGTGTTGGCTTTATACATTCTTAATGTGATAGAAGCCTTACCCCCGACAGCCGGAACACACACATACAACAAGAATACACAAAAAACGCATAATTAGAGAGTGATTCAAGATGTTCAAGTTAAAACCAATATATGATACTCGATGATAATATGAAACCTTTATATTCTCATCGATACTCATATATGAAACTAAAAGCGCCATTTAGTCCCCGTCTATCAGTTAACATCCGTTCGATGTTCGTCGTGACATAGAATTATACGAAGGTTGTTAAATATCGGACGGTATAGCTCGATACTAACAACCGTCGTATAGTCTATGTGACGAGAAGATTCAATCGTATGATAACAGATAGATTTGTCCCGTGTGGACAAGTTAGGAATGTATAAAGCAAACACCTTCATTCACTTGTGTTTTCATCCGTTTCGAGTTATTTTGTCGGTACCTTTCCGCTGGTTCTCCGTGGACAAAGATAGATTAGATGTTCATTTCAACGTTGTTTCACAGCTTTGAAATGAATATCTATTCTATTACAGTGTACTCAGAGAACAACGGGGAGGTGCTGCCGAAATTTACTCGAAACGGTTCAAATCACAAGCGAATGGGTGTTCGCTCTATACATTCTTAAAGGGAAAGAAGCCTTACCCCCGGCAGCCGGAACACACACATACAACAAGAATACACAACAAACGCATAATTAGGGAGTGATTCAAGATGTTCAAGTTAAAACCAATATATGATACTCGATGATAATATGAAACCTTCATATTCTTATCGATACTCATATATGAAACTAAAAGCGCCACTTAGTCCCCGTCTATCGGTTAACATACGTTCGATAATTTATTCTTTTCAACGACAAACGCACACACAAAGCATATACATGGATTTTCTCCTTTGTCAGTAACTATCCCGTTCTTAGATTTCTCAATATAGTCACCATAACCTACAATTTATATGTTATACAGTCTAACATGGCCCATGAGTACGCCAAAGTTAAGGACTGGATGTATGTGGATTGGCAACAACGTATGCAACCTAAGTTTGTCGCATGAGTTGCTGCTTTTATTGAATTTACACGCGCACATAATAAGATCATAATAGAGAAGATTCTCTGCCCGTGCGATAGATGTGGCAATAAGTACTGGCAGAAGGTAGAATTGGCAGAGCTTCATATTGTAGAATATGGGTTTACTAGACTTTATACAACTTGGAAATTTCATGGGGAAGGAGAAGAACGCAGTAATGCGGCAGAAGAAGAAGGAGAACACGATAATGCGGCAGGAGAAGAAGGAGAATTCGGTAATGCGGCAGAAGGAGAAGACGGTAATTTATTTCCATCAGAAAAAATGGAGGATATGGTAGAGGCTGCCCTAGGTGAATCTATTCGTAACGAAGATGACATTCCTTCCGGTCAAGGACCGCATGCGGATAAATATGAAAATTTCATGAATGATGCTAAAAAACCAATTTATGAGAATGCGAAGTATTCCACCCTCTCATGGTTCGTCCAACTTTTCCAGATTAAGTGCCTAAATGGATGGAGCAACAAGTCATTCACAATGCTTCTTTCGTTCTTGAAAGATTCTATGCCCCCGGAAAATAACGTGCCCGACAGCTGGTACGGAGCCCAGAATATGATGTTTGATTTGGGTCTAAAGTGCGAGAAGATTCAAGCATGTCCTAAAAATTCCGTGTTGTACCGGAAAGAGAATTCAGATTTGAAAGATTGTCCAACATGCGGAGAGGCCAGGTATAAGCCGAAAGATTCTGATAAGAAACCTGATATACCTGTCAAGATAGCACGATACTTTCCCATAACACAGAGGCTACATAGGCTATTCAGGTGCAAGAAAACAGCTGAGGCAATGATTTGGCATCATCGTGCTCCTCCAAGTGAAGATGAAAAAATGAGCCATCCAAGAGATTCACCGGCATGGAAGGATTTCGATAGGAGGCACGCAATATTCAGTAGCGATCCTCGCAATGTCCGGCTCGGACTGGCTAGTGATGGCTTCTGCCCATTCAACTATATGGCTGAAAGTCAGAGCACATGGCCCCTTGTAATGATAATTTATAATCTGTCACCTTGGTTGGCTATGGACCAATCATACTTTATGATGCCTCTTCTTATCGACGGACCAAACTCACCGGGAAACAATATCGACGTCTATCTCCGACCTCTGATCGAGGAGTTGAAATCTTTGTTCATTGATGGTGTAGAGACATACGATGAAAACACAAATACAACCTTCATACTGCGTGCGGCTTTAATGTGGACAATTAATGACTTTCCTGCGTATGGAATGCTATCAGGTTGGTCCATACATGGTCACAAAGCATGTCCTCATTGCCATCAACACACAACATCGAAATTCTTGAATTTTAGCAGGAAGGTTTGTTATTGCGGCCATCGACGTTTCCTGCCTCCAGACCACCCCTATAGGTTAGACACGATTCACTTTGATGGTCATCAGGAGCTTCTTGGACCTCCATCCCCATTGTCCGGAGAGGACGTGACTGCTCAATGGGATGGTTACAATAATGTGACCTTCGGGATGGATCCGACGAAACAGGTCAAACCACCATTTTGGAACAAGTTAAGCATTTTCTTCGAGCTTCCGTACCGGTCAACAAATTTAGTGCGTCATTGTCTGGACGTCATGCATATAGAGAAGGGAGTATCAGAGCACATACTCAACTTGCTTCTTTGTAAAGACGGGAAATTGAAAGACAACCTGAATGCTCGGATGGATCTACAGGAGTGGGGAATAAGAAGTGAATTGCACCCTAGACCGGTAGCGGGTAAACCAGGCAAGTTTTTACTTCCCAATGCCACTTATCATATATCACAACCGGAGAAGAAAAGATTCCTGCAGGTGTTGCATGATTTGAAAGTTCCCACAGGTTTCTCAGGATCATTCAGCAAGAAAATAAAAATTGTGAAAGGCAAGATCGATGGGCTGAAAAGTCATGATCACCATGTTGTCGTGGAGCACCTTTTTCCATTAGCCCTCAGGACTTCTCTCCACGAATCGGTTGGTCTAGTAATCAACGACCTATGTTTTTTTTTCCAGAGAGTTGTGTGCTAAAACACTGGAGGTTGTGACGCTGGATAAACTAGAAAATTCTATTGCGTTGATACTTTGCAACTTTGAGCGTATTTTCCCACCATCATTCTTCGATATCATAATACACTTGACGGTTCATCTTCCAACTGAGGCTAAGTTAGCCGGACCTGTACAATATCGATGGATGTATCCCTTCGAGAGGTACATGTAATTTTTCGTTTCGCGCAATTTTTAAAATTATTATTGTCCTGTATGCCCGTATTTATTTATTCAACATATTTTCATTAGGTACCTCTACACTCTTAAAAAGTATATACGCAATAAAAATCGACCACAGGGTTCTATCATGCAAGGTTATCTTCTTGATGAAGCAACCACATTTTGTTCCCGCTATCTGGACAAGAACATTGAGACGAGACTTAACCGGCCTCGAAGAATTCAAGACGGGCCATATGGTAAAGCCGATTATAAGAGAGTAGACACTATGTTTATCAACAAGATATACCGGTTTATCTTGCTTAATTGCGCATGTCTTGAACAAATTAGAGAGTAAGTTTTTTTGGATTAATTGTTATATTTATGTTTGTGTGTGTTCAATGATATAATATTAATGTCACCATTATTTGTCGAAAACAGAATTCATTTTAACGAGGTACGTGAGGGGCATACTGATTGGAACGAAGAACGATTGGAAAAATATCATCAGGATAATTTTTGTGATTGGGTCACAGATCATGTAAGTTATTCGAATAACATTTTATTGCTATCAGTTTTAATCTAAACTTGTATCGTTATGTATTTGTCGTAAAATTTGTTTTGTTAGATCCACGATCCGAACTTGTCTGCATCATTTGAGAGTGATTCAAGATGTTTAGCTCAATTTCCTAGTATGGAGATTTCATATTACAAAGGATTTGGTGTCCTTGGATACAAATTCGAAGTTAAGGACATAGAAACATCTAGAACCACTCAGAATAGTGGGATTGCGACGGTAGGATCGGACGGTGTGATTTATTATGGGTACTTAAATTGTATACTCGGCATCCACTATCCCGGACGATCAGAACCCTTTTATATATTCCATTGTACTTGGTACGATACACAAACCGATACGGATAAGTGGAGAAGCAATCTTGGGACTTGGAAAGATGAATATGGATTGACCAGTATGAACACACTTCGATTTTACGGTCAGGAAGATCCGTTTATCTTTCCGAACCAAGCGTTCCAAGTATACTACTCACAGTGTTTGAAGCATCCGGGATGGAGTGTTGTATGCCGTTGGAAACCCAGGGATTTCTACGATGTCCCAGAATTCGAGGACATCGATGAGGATGAAGAAGAGAGAAGGCTTAGAGTGCTCCGACCGTCTGTTTCGAAGGACGGGATGTCTTCGGCCGATCATGAAGTTACGTGGGTTAGAAATGACTTCGACGATGAAATCCAAGTAGATATGTATAATGCGCCCACGAAACAAAAAAGGTTATCAGTAATGTTATATTATTACTTCACATTTTACGATCTATACATATATAGTCAATACTTTTAATGATTGTCTAATGCGTCCACGAACCGTTTATCTAGATTTGATGATGATGACGGGAGCAGCGAGGGGCAGCAGGAGCTCCAGCCGCGGCACCGGCAGAGGCAGAGCGGTTCTGCCGCCCGGAGAGCTGTGTAGGGAGCTTCAGAGGGCCGGTCTTGTACCCAGATCGGAGACCCCTTCGGATGCCTCCTTCCGTGTGGACTTTGCCACACCTCCAGGTATATTTCACGCATATCCATTTTGAATGTAATATTATAGATATTCATGCCTGTTTATGTCAAAATTACTTATATTGTCAATGTTCGATTGTCTAGTTGTTGGTGATGCATCCACATCAGGGACAGAGGCCACTCCCGCTCCTCTAGGTATGTTTATATATCATATAGTGCATGTATATTGATTTAGAATGCCATATCATAAATATACACACATTCCTTTTGCTCTTACTTAGATAGTAATTTTTATTATTGTCTAGCTGTAGGTGGTGACACCACCGCACCTGCGGGTATGTTTATATATCCTATAGTGCATGCATATTGATTTAGAATGTTATATTATTGATCTACACATTCTCTTTGCAATTACTTATATAATCTATTTTTAATTGTCTAATTATAGGTGGTGCGTCCACATCTGACGCAGGGGCCACTCCTGCCACTTCCGTACCCTCCGCATCGTCTGTAGGTTAGTATGAATAAATATAAAATATTTATTCATTTTACATATCCTCTATAGAATAAATATGAACTTCATGGAAATTTAGCGTCAATGTTTATTTTCTAGTTGGAGGGGATGCGTCCGCATCCGGGACACCGGCTGTTCCTCACCGGAGGAATTATCGTCCCGCTCGTGCTGCTGCCCGGGCCCAGGATCGTGCTTTAGTCACCGGAGGTATATATCACACTTCAATTTTCGTTTAACCTTGATTTTTTAATACAACTTTGTCTTAATATTGATTGTCTTGATATTTCTTGCAGACGCAGGGCCTCCCCATCCCCAGAGGGGGACTCGAGGCCCGAATCAGTCCCATAGGCTGAGGCCTGACAGAGCTAGGGTGGAGGCAGCATTCCCCCTCTTTTTTACCCTTGATTATCGCTATACCGGTCCTCATGCCGAGAGGTTCGGCCGGTATATGGGGGATGAGAGCCGGCGCATGAAGAACTATCCACTTCACGTTGAGTGGTGCGACCAGCACCGGTGCTCATTCGCCCTCTTCTTTGATCAGGCTCGGGTATTAATATATATTTTCATTTGATTTATCCAATATATTTATTATTAACACTTGCAATCTAATAACAATGTTTTTTTTGTATTTTCAGGTGGATTACGATTTTCAGCCTGTACCCGACCTTGATCACCCTGGGAGGGTGCTCGACCTTCATGCTCTGTACAATGGCCTGATGAAGAACATGCAGACCAAGGTCCGATACCACAGGAATGAGCTGAAGGCCGACTGCTACTCCCTGTGGATGGCGACCCCCGAGGCAGACAGAGCGGCCCTCCTATCTACTCCGGCCTTTGCGAGAGTCGACGTAGAGACATGGCCTCTATTGTGCGAATATTTCGACTCTCAACGCAAACAGGTATGTATTTTAAATGTAATTCATTGTTTAGTATATAATTTATTTTTTTGTGTTCCTTAATTAGAAAACTAAATGTGAATGTGTTGTGCAGAAACAGGCCGCTTAAAATATAGAGAATAGGAAGTCGGCGAAGAGGGGTCGCCCTACTTATACAGGTGGCTCAAGGAATATTACTCGAGCCATAGAGTTATCGGTAAATTACAATAGACCGGCATTTGTGATATAATGCAATATTAAGAGTTATTTTCTAATATATCTAATATTAAGAGTTATTTTCTAATATTGCAGACAGCTCAGACCCTGGAGTAAGGTGGAACACCGAGCGTGTTGTCCGCATATCTTGCCGTCCACGGCACCTCGACAGATCCCGCCACGGGCGAGCTTCGATACCCCGACGTCGCTACCCAGGAGTATTGCGTAAGTGTTAATATTTATTCAACCCCTATTTGAAATTTTAGTTTTGGAAGTTTCAAATTTAAATGATATACTTATATTTTACTGGTTAATGTGGGTGTAGGAGCGGCTGGTTGAGCAGGCCGAGGCATCGGGGATCGATTTTACCGGACAGAGCGATCCGAGGCTGCTGACCCCAGTCGTGGATGCCGCACACGGAGGGCACCACGGAGGTTAGGAGAGAGGCCGGGGACTGGGCCCTAGCAGGGCCCATATGAGGTTGGACTCCACCCCGGCGGTTACTTCATCCGTCTCGAGTGAGCGACGTGTCCAGCAGGAACTGGAGAGCTTGAAGGCCACTGTTCAGAAGTTGAAGGAGATGCTGGTATGTATACTACTTAATAGTAAAATAACATGTCATATTATAGATATCAACATATCCAATATTAGTACGTAGCCTGAGCTTATTTGGTTGTAGACTTAGCTTTGATTAATCATACACACATATCTAATTAAAATAAACTACGGTTTTCCAAACTAGATATCCAAATGGGGTTTCGAAATAACTTGATAATGATACGAATTCGAACAATACACAGTTCTTACTCGCTTATTACACACGTTAGGTCCAGACGCGACAGGGTACATCGACCGAGCCTCCACATGCATCTCCTTCGACTGCGGCTCCGCAAGCCACTACATCGGCTGCGGTTCCGCAGACAGCTCCTATAGCTCCACCGCCCGCTCAGACTTCCGCAGCCGTGGCTCCGCAAGCCACTACCTCGACGGTGGCTGCGCAGACCACATCGCCAGCTCCACATCCCGCTCAGACTCCCGCACGCTCCGCATTGCATGATTTATTGACCGAGGAGCAGGCGCACCACATTCTGGCGTTTATAAGAGGTGGAGCTGGACCGAGCTAGGGTAGCTTTTTGATTCTTATATTTTAAACATGTATTTATTTATATGATACATATTGTACTACATTTTTGACGATATTGATATTGGCGGTGTTTGCGTGTTTATATTTATATCATATTCTGCTTTTTGGTTTCTTTTGTATATTAAATGCGTGAGATGTGATTTTGAATACTGTGATATATGTTCTGTGTGATGATTAATTTTATATTTGATCGATATATATATTATTGTGCACAGGGCGAGAAAAAAATAGGCAGCCCTTTTTTTAAAAAAAAAACTGATAATATGTACCTACGGATTAATCTATAGGGCCCAGCGTTGCCCCTACAGATTAATCCGTAGGGGCAAAATATCAGGATAACTGATATTTTCCCCAATGATCTTAGTATCAGGGGTTAAGCTTTCCCCTACGGATATAACCGTAGGGGCAAACAAATGCCCCTACACAGTTATCTGTAAGGGCAAAATATCAGGATTCCTGATATTTTGCTGATATTTTGCCCTTACGGATGAGTACCTACGCATTTATCCGTAGGGGCCACTACTTGGCCCTACGGATAAGTCCATAGGGACATCTAAACTATTTTATAAAACCGTAAATAAAATAAAATTTTTGCCCCTACGGCCTATTCCGTAGGGCAAACTGGACCTACACATAACTCCGTAGGGGCAAATTTTAGTCTGTAGGGGCAAGTTCAAGGCTTCGACTTGCACCTACGGCGTTTGTACCTACAAGGTATTTTCTTGTCCCTACGGATATATCCGTAGGGGCAGTGGTTTGCTTCTACGGATAAATCCGTAGGGGCAACCCTTATGTGTAGTAGTGTTAAAATAATATTAAATATAATTAATTTCCGAAATTTTTTAAGTAAACTAGAAATTTACAAGTGGCCAATTAAAAATCAAATACTAGCAATTTCATAGCTAGAATAGGTATATTTAAGTTTATTTGGAAAATTAATTATATCTGGGTTTTTACGGAAAACACCAGTTATTTTACCGATTATCCGAAATTTCACCTAAACGATTTTCAAAAACGTTACAGATCCCAAAATGGATACATGATCATAAGGAGGAACGAAATCAATGAGAGTGTGATCATAGAAATGAATAGAATCAATGATCTCAAATGGATGTATAATCATGGGTACGAAGAGAATCATAGATCTCAAAATATGTATATCCTAACGTTTCTTAAGTGGAGTATCGTATCGTAAATATGCTGCGGAACATACGTACGGTACGTCACTCTACTCAAGCTACCTACTCCATCAATCAGGGTCAACCTATGAAACGAAAGTTCGGGTCTAATACCCCCTTGTTCAAGTCTAAGTTCCGTAAGGTCTAGCCTAGATTCCGAAATAAATTACGCCCCAGACTCCACATAGTCAAACCTAAACTCGAACCAAGGTTAAACCTGGCTTTGATACCAACTTTGTCACGACCCGAAAATATTGTTCGTGACCGGCACTTAATTCACGCAACGTAAATCAAGTAAGCCGAAGCCCAGAAATCTAAACCTTTTTAAGAAAATAAAAGAGGTGAAGTTTTGAAATAAAGGTATGATGAAATCAAAAGTTTTCTTAAATGCATAGATAAAGGAACATGAAAAATGCAAGTGGATTTATTAGTTGAAAAACATGTTTCGTCTTTTAAAAATTTGGGCAGCACCTCCTTTGTATATTTTTATCCAAAACCATAAATACATGATAATATAAAAGGACATCCCCAAGCGGGAGCTAGCTCTTCGCCAAACGGCGGAATCACAACCACGCAAGTCATAAAACATGTATACGACGCCCAACGGCGATGATCAACACAAAAGATAATGAATAAAGCAAGACATCAACCCAATAAGCGAACATAAACCCTCTCTCTAAGTCTCGCAACCAAAAATCTCATTATGTCTTACTACTTATACAAATACTAGTTTCTGATTGATGGAGTTAACTAGATACAACGGAATAGTAAATACAAGAGTGGTACGATCCAACATATACCACCTACCAAAGCAAATCATCCGAAATCAAGCGGCGTGCCAGCGATGCCGCTACTGATCCATGCGGTCAACCTGCAAGAACTGTTGCACAACAAGGGTGAGTTGCCAACTCGTGAGTAGAAAACATCATCAGGTAGAAATCAAATAAAACAACGATTTCCTAGGTCAACTATATTATAAAGGTAATACTATGATATCTAGGGCGACCGTGTCTACATATATGCCAACAATAATCAAAGCCTGCATGCATGTGGATATCATCCATCAATATAATCAATGTCTGTATGCATATGGATCTCGTCCACTCGAAACATCATTAAAACATATGCATGTAAATATATGAGGATATCGAAGAATGTGTGTCCATCAATAACACATCAAATCATGGAACCTGAGTGTCCAACACCGACACTCGAAACATCATGAAACCCGTGTCCAGCATTGACACGTAAATTCTCATATCTCGGGCGCAGCATCCTCAGATCGGCCTTCAGGCGCCGCATACTCTGGTCGGCCATCATATCCATCTCATGACTCCGGTCGGTAACCTCCGGATAACCGCCAGGTCCAAATACTATCACCGGTAGGTAGTGCTCCCCTTCCAGGCTCACCGCCTAACAATACGAGTCTTCTTGCCCCGGGTACCTCACCGGGTCCACCATGTACCCGCAGACGGTGCCTACCGCTCCTCGAATCGGGTTTCACATGCCAATCTCAGAACCGAGAAAATATATGGTGGACGTCTCGAAATATCATATTAAGAGAAACCGGGCTTTTAAAATAATATATATACTTTACTTTGAAATAACCACGGTTCTCAAATCCAGAAATCTCATGAAAACAACATCTCAATGCGTATAATCGTAAAGCATGATGTATGCGACATATAACAGAAATGTAAGCATATCCATATATCATGCAACATGAAACAGTGATGTGAACATAGAAAGTAAATCATGCAAGGAGTCATATCATGATGCAGCAATTCTACTGTGTAGTGACATAGCAATTATCGATGATGAAAGTGTGTGAGCCGGCCAATCTGTGTAAGTGTAAATATGCATCATCGATAATGGTGTAGGTGTACTAGCACGGGTATATGTAATGCAATGAGAATGCCATGAACGTAGTATAAAAGTACATTGTCAGCTAAATGCTATAAGGTATACGTATCTAACATGACCGAGTCGGTGAATCTATCAATCGGCATCCAGCCTCACAACATCACGTACGGTATAATCCATCGTACGGTATCCTTTAGTCAAGGGTATGGATCAATCATCATAAAACTCATCACGTACGGTAATTCATCGTACGGCGGCATTAAACCATTAGGGATCCTATCAACCTATATGATACTAAGGGTATGGACCTAACGTCTCGTACGGCATATCACTCATGATTCACAATATTATATATATCTATATACGTATATCCCAGGTCGCATCCATAACAATCTCATATCAGGGGACCGGCAAAGGTATCAATCCTCTCATATCGACTCGCATCCGTATACCGACATATCAATCAAGTCATCATATCACATCGTACATTCTTTTCATCACATTAAGTCATTTTACATCAAGTCATCTTACATATATATTTATCTTATTTGACCGATCTCATAACACATCTATCTCAATCTCGTCATATTCATCTATCTCATGTCATATTTTTATACATCTCGTTTCATATCCTATATCAATCATATCTGCTCGTATCATCTTATCTCATTTTATGCCACTAAAATCTCATACTTAATCTAGTGCAACTACACATCTATATATCGTGATTTACATTCACTTTTCATATCCTTATATATCAATTCGAGACATTATTTCTATCATATCATGTCAAAGAGTCATATCCCTATAGCTTTCATCTCATATCTCGATATATATATTCAATCATTCATATCATCTCTAACTATCTTTCTAACCATATCCATAGTTTTCTAATCTAGGTTTCCTTAACCATATTCTATATATCAGTTTCCATCAAAACTTGCGGTGGTGCTATACGCCATCCACCCGACTTCCCCCATAGATATAAATCTACTCACCTTGATCCTTGCTTGCCAAAGTCGGTGACGCCATGCTCCGTCGCCTCGGAATCCATGCGAAGGTACGTATAATAAATACATAGTCGCAATGCTATTAAAATCAAGTCCGGAAAACCAATACGGTACACGGTGTGCTCATAGGTTAGAACCTATAGCCTACGCATGCAAAACAATCAAACAAACCTTGTTGTTGACATACAAACGACCAACAACCAAATACAAATCCAAACATCAAAACCAAGCATTCCAAAATACAGAAAACATAACCAAAAACACCCCAATGTGCTCCCAGATTTTGGTTCAGGTCAATTGGAACAAAACTAGCAAGTACAGAGAGTTGTATAAGGGGTAAGTGAGCTACAGACCAAACCTAGACACAATTGCCCACAATTTGGCCGACCACATTGCCTGAAAAACCGGCCTGCTCGGCCCGAACTGCTCCGTTCTAGTTCGTCTTCTCAGGGTGGTCTCCTATGGGTCTAACTAGCTCTCTGGAGTTGCTAGTTTTTCTCGTACAGGTTGCAGGTCATCCCAGATTCCCTGTAGGCACACAATACCTCACAAAACCGACACGGGACAAATCTTAAGTTCCTATTCTCTGTTCTAGGTCCACAAATCGATCTCTAGGGTCTCCTACATACTTACTACAGATCACAAGTCCACAAGTCTTCCAAACCCTCTCTAGGAATTTCCAAACATCGCATAACCAAACCAAATCAACTTCAAACTAAACTAGGATATAAAGAACTAAAAACTAAACTAAATGAAAGAAAATATACCTCATTTGGGCAACTCAAGAAAAACCCTAGCTTCCCAAAGTCTTCAAAATCCAACTTTGATTGGTCCAAAGTGTTGAGGATGAGGCGGGGATCAACTTTAATGAAAGGAGTTTTGGGTTTTGGTGAAGAAATGGAGATGATTCCTAGAGGTAAAGGTGGGGGGATATGAGGATGAAGGACGTGAAGCAAACAAATGGGGAGGAGATGAATGGCTGCCCTCTGTCTCTCTCTCTTTCTCTTATTCTCACCCCTCACTCACAAGCCATGCCTCATGTGGTCCCTCTCTCTCTCTCTTCAATACAACACATTCTTTTCTTTTCTTTTCTAAACCAAATAAAACCAATACCACAACACACTTAAAACAATATGTAACAAAATGCAACATGCCATGGTGCACTAACCATGGAAAAATGTAGAAACACGGATTTGTCTTAATCGCGATTAGTAGTGCACTAATCAATTTTTATTCAAACTGCATATAATAATTTATAAAATTGCCAAATCCGATAAATATAATTTTAAATGAATAAATCATTTTAATCTCCAATTATTTCATAATTATTGGTATATATTTATACCGTTTTACGAAAACCCCCATTTTGCAAATCGGGTAGTTTTCGCGAAATATATTATTTTAATATTAAATTCCAAAAATAATATTTTATATTTTCTGAAATGTTACAGTAAATGAGGTGGAAATTTTCATGAGAGGAATATGGCGATGACCATGCTTGCATAGTGTGCACAAATTAATTTTTAACTCATTTGTGCATACTATTCAAATATGGGTGGATTTTAAATTGAAAAGAAATGGTTTTACAAAACCTAGCATGCTTGTTTTTCTCTCTCATGGGTGCTTAATTATTTTTGAGCATGAGTTTTTTCTTGAGCTCTTCTTCACCATTTGTTCTTCACTCCTCTTTAGTTTCCATAGTTGCCTCAACCTTCATTCTCCACCTCCTCTCAACCCTCTCATGAGTTGAGAAACATGAGAGGAGGTGAGATGTGATAGCCAAACACTTTAGAACACTCACTACATTCTAGGCTTTCTAGATTATAAACCTAGAAACCCTAGTTGCTTCACTTGCATCCTTGATGTGAAGCTAGAGCCATTACTACATCCCTCGGGTGGATCATCTTCGAGGAAGGGAGAATGGCGGCCAAGCTCAACCGGACATGCCTCAAGGAGCTAATGAGGAAGATGGAAGACCGAAGGACATGGCACTTTTGGTATAACCATTCTAACTTCTTTATATTGCTTGCTAGTATATTTTTTTTTGGTTCGATCTTGTACGGGTTTTGTTTGCGCCATAGTTTTGAAAATTTTTGTTGCGCATTTGGCCACGGTTTGATGGCCGGGGCACCGGCAAAACCCAGCAGTAATTTGCCGCGCTCGTAGGGGTCTACATTTTCATTGCACAGACTATCCATACGACACGGAACGTTGGGTCTCATTTGCGGCTCAAATGAAACTCGAGGCTCCAAGATTATCCACCATTCTGTGTTGCTTGCTGAGATTCTGTGATATTGTTTATATCATGCCTGGGACGAATGTTATATATATACTAGTGGATGTTGTATATGTTTTGCATCCGCGTGATTGATTCTAGATTTGGAAAGAATTTTTGTGAAGTAACCGCAATCAATAACGGTGTCACTACTAGCTAGCTGAGATGAGTACGGCTCATCCTCAGGGAAACATCGAACCTTTATCTTGCTTTAGACGAGTTGATTAAAATATGGATGGTTTGTTCTAGATCTACTATATACCGATGTAGATTTTATGTAGAAGAGGCTTGTAGGGTTCATAGAATTTGGTGGTAATGTATGATTAATTAAAGATGACTCCTTTTATGTTTTAATAGATTTAAAACTAAATCGATAGGGGTGAATGAAGATTAGGGTTTTTGGAGGGAATATGGTTCCCATTCTTAACCCTTATCTTTTCATTGACCTCTATTCATGTCTAGCCTTTACCAAAACAATTGTTAATCTAAACTCAAATCGCGGTCGAGACTATCAATAAATTGGTAGCGCTCGATTAGGATGTTAGCAATTACTTTGCTAAAGTTTATAAACTTTACAAGACATCAAGGAAGTTAAGAGATTTTATCATCCATTGATCTACCCTAATTCTACGAACCCTATCAAGCGTAGAATTACTCACGCATGGTTGAGAAAGAAGAGGAGATCATAATGTAAATGCAGAAAGTAATGCAGAAAGTAAAATGCAAAGAACTAAACTAAAGATCTAATTTATATTAATCAACTATCATTTACAAATGCGTCGAATTTAGAGTTCAAGAACCCTAGTTTATGCTCTTGATCTCTGTTCTCATTGGATGTAGATGATGTGTCGATTAATCTCCTGGATTCGTGGATCACTGTGGACATCTTGATTGTTTCGGATTGATGATTTTTCGTATGATGCTCTCGGTCCTTTAAATAGTCCTAGAAGCAGAAAACCTAGATCCCCTGTGTTAGGATTTATTGTTTCGATCACACTGAGAAAATCTCAGATCCTACGGCCACGATGAAGCCACGGATCCTCCGTGTATATAGGCTATTGGCCACGGTTGGGCGGCATCTTGGTGAGATCTCGTTTTGAAATTTCTTCTGCTTCTAGGTGTTGACACGTGGAGATTGTTTCAATGTCTGGATTCTTCATATCTTCTGTGAGCCTCTGCCATTCATGATTTTACGATTTGATTCAATTTTTTCGGCAGATTTTATTCCCGACATCTCGAATATCTCGATCTCCAGACCTGAGTTATATCTGCACAATATCTCAATTCATATTATTAGTAATATTTGTTATATTTGAGATATTATCCTAATCATTTTATATGATACAATATTTTAGGAATATTGATTAGGATTATTTGATATGATATGCATCTTTAAATTATCAAAATATCATATAAATATTATATGCATATATTTCCCTTCATAATGTTAAGTTTAGTGTATAAACATATGATAAAGAGTATTCTGCAGATAAACCCAAATATGTTCCATAATTACGATAAACACTTTTAAGTACTTAACAAAAGTAAGGAAAATGTTCCATCAAATGTATAATATTTTCGACTGAACAAATACCCCCAAACTTAACTTTGATCGTCCCGAGCAAACTAGTTATTCAAGAGAGGGAGAAAAAAAGGAAAAGAAAAACCTAGCACACTTTCGTAGGCAACACGATTGCACTTAGTACGTGCAACAAGCCTTTACACTTCTAGGTGTCCCTAGTAGGAGGAGTGTTGTCTCCTGAGGTTTTTCAGCGGATTACACCCACAAAATCCCATAATAAAAGAAAGAAAAAGAAAGTTACATACAAAGATAAGGATTATATAAAAGAAAGAAGTTGAAAATAAGAGTTTAAAACTACACTAGCTTTTCAGTTGCCATAAGCCATATCTTAATGGTCTTGAAAAGATGTCAGAAGTCAGATCATCCCTTAATAAAACATCTCCTTTAGTCTTCATCCCTACCTTTCTTCCTAACATCGATCATATACCCTACGTTGGTGTAAAAGACATCCCAACACTTAGAGAATTCAATTCAAGCTATTATATTCTTGTCTATCTTCCTTAGTACTTTTTAGTCGTTGAATATTTTAGATGGAATTGCTCACACATTCTTCATGCGACCGTTAATACTTCTTGAGGTACTAATCGACCGATTACCAATTGTGCTCACTTACTTGGGCGTAATTAGCAATTTTCTCATCTTGCAACACCTAAGGCTTAGCAGTGGCTCCTAAAACAGTTGGTCTAAGACACTAGGTAATAAAGCATCCACGCTATTTTTTTGCTGCCTTAAGTAATTACAAAACCAGTCTTCATTTTTCTTCACCATTTTATTTTTTTATGTTTCACTTTTTTTCCATTGATCTTCATACTAAGGCTTTTAGATAAGAGCATTTCAAGGTATCCTCTATTATCCCAAGTTTCAAGATGTGTGCAAGTGCGTATAGTAGGGTATTAACATTCAGATATTTGGACTTAAGAATATGGGCTGTTTTTCAGACTCAATTCTATCCTCAGATTAGTGATTCCCTTTATCTTACTAACCCTTGGGATAACAACTCATGACTACCTATTACTAACTTCCTTATAAAACATCTAATTTTCTTGCTTTTCTTAAACTTTTCCTATTTTTCATATGTAATTTTTCACTTTATACTCTTTTATTATCAAAAAAATTTCAGTTAGCCAAAAAATTTATATAGTGCCTAGTGCCAAATGATATTTCAGTAAATACAAACCTCCCCCCAAACCTGTTTTCAGCAGTGTCCTCACTGATGTTGTTCTTTGCGCATAGACCTATAGACTTGGGAGGAGAATAATAGGGGTAAAATAATAATGAAATACTACCCCCAAACTTGTTTTATGGCACGCACAGATATTCAGTTATATCTTAGTTCACTCACCTCCATTCTTATAGGAAACAGTGTTACCTTAACATGGAGGTGAGGCGGAGGAGAGTTAGTTATGATAAAGCGGCTCCTGTAAAAACAAGAGCACCTCCGTTGGGTCAGCGGAAAAATACTGTTTTAATCCATGCCCATTTACATTAAAAATAGAACCATTTTTATCATTTTCAATATCCACTGCCCCATGCGGGTACACATACCGCACCACGAAAGGTCTTTTCCAACAAGATTTAAGCTTACCTGGATGTAGGTGGAGACGGGAATCGTAAAGAAGGACTTGTTGTCCAATTGTGAAAGATTTTCTAAAAAGGTTTTTGTTGTGGAACACTTTAGTCCGGTTTTTTACTATAACCGCATTATCGTAAGCTTTATCGCGGAGTTCTCTTAGCTCATTTAATTGCAGCTTCCGATAGCTGCAAGGTTTAATCAAAATCAAAGTTAAGCTCTTTAATAGCCCACATTTCTTTAAGTTCAATCTCGACAGGAAGGTGGAAAGCCTTCCCAAACACAAGTCGGTATGGAGACATACCAAGATCGGTCTTATAAGCGGTGCGGAATGTCCAAAAAGCATCCGTCAATTTGGTGGACCAATCTTTATGGCTCTTAGAAACCGTTTTCTCCAATCTTTGTTTGATCTGTCGATTGGAGATCTCAGCTTGCCCGCTCGTTTGGGGATGATACGGCATAGAAAGCTTGTGGTTGATTGAATATTTCCGCATTAAAGCCTTGAAAGACCGATTACAGAAATGCATCCCGTTGTCAATAATTATTGCACGAGGGTATCCGAATAGCAAAAAGATATTTTCTTTAAGGAACTTAATAACAACGTTGCTGTCATTAGTGCGACACGGTACTGCTTCCACCCATTTAGAGACATAATCAACCTCAAGTAAGATGTATAAATTCCCAAAAGAGTTAGGAAAAAGGCCCAAAAAATCAATTCCCCATACGTCAAATATCTCCATAACCAAGTTAGGTTGGAGCGGCATCTTATTTCTCCTTGAAATCCGACCCTTGTGTTGACACCAAGGACAAGTTTTGCAATGATCATATGCATTTTTAAATAATGTTGGCCAATAAAAGACACATTGCAAAACTTTCTCCGCCGTTTTACTTGGACCAAAGTGACCGCCATATGCCTGATAATGGCAGAAAGACAATACACTTTTGAATTCATCATTGGGAATACATCGACAAATGATTTGATGGGGACAATACTTAAACAAATAAGGTTCATTTCATGACCCAAAAGTGTGGAACGTGACTGGCACTTAAATCACGCAACGTCTGGAGACACAGCGTAATCCAAGTAAGCCAAAGCTCAGAAGATCTAAACCGTTTATATAAATAGAGTGAAGAAATACTTATTTTAAAAAGGTCATTTTAACAAAATAACATCACATTAAAACATTTTTAAACATCAAGTTTTCCCGAAAATTTCGGCAGAGTTTCATTTGTAAAAACGGGTCCCAAACGAGTACAAAACATGGATACATGTAAGAAATGAATAAAGGCACCCCCAAGCGGGAGCTAGCTCTTCGCCGAATGACGGAACACAACCAAATGCAAGATACATCATAATAATGCGAAATAAGCATATAAAATCAAGAAAATAAGAAAGCACTATGTCGGCTCACTTGAGCTCGACACCAGAGAAAAAAAATACACAAATCTTGCTGCCCAGCCTCTAAGTCACATAATACAAACGGTCGATGGAGTGTACTAGATACAAGATAAAAATACATGGTGGAAACAAAATAATGTCCTCCCAAAAACCCACATATGCGCAAAAGTCGCAAGTCGATGCAAAGGAGAAGAATAAGAAGTATGCCCGCTGCTACTATGATGACGGGTCGGACCTGCAAGATATTGTGGCACAACGAGAGTGAGTTTCCAACTCGTGAGTAGTAAGTAACATCTAATAAGGCTAACATAAGGATGCACGCAAACGCGTCGCAACCTGTGTATACCATAATGATGCTATCCACCAATATAAATGCAACATGAATGAATAATCAAGCACGAAATCTGGTTATATATCTGGTATGAGAAAAATCTGTGCTCTTAACTTAGTAAAACTATTGTATAATAAAACTGTGGTATCATCAAATGAAATCGATAGAAAACCGTGCTAATATCGACACAATATATATATATGTCAAATTTCGGTAGCCGTCTCTCAGATCGGCCCTCAAATCTGTCAAATCACACGACTCCGGTCGGTATCCTCCGGATGACTACCGGGTCAACAATAACCGGTAGGTAATGTTCCCTGCCAGGCACAACGCCTTCTCAATACGTCCATCTTGCCCCGGGGTACCTTACCGGGTCTACGTTGTACCCGCAGAAGGTGCGTGCCCCTCCCCGAATTGGGTGTATGTACATACGTGGCTCAAGAACCGAGAAAACTCATGGTGGACGCCACACACATCATATCACGAGAAAACCTCAAATTTCTATTTTGAAATGATAATAAGTTTATAAAATTTCTTTGCGGTTTTCTCCAAATCCTGAAATCTCATGAATACAGAAATCTCCAAGAAAATCACAATATATGAATATGTGAATAACTATGAATGTCCATGATATCAACATGATGCAATGTGATGTATCTTTAGAAGACTATATATGAATGATGATGCAATGAGGTATATATGACTAGCAATCTTACGTATCAATCCTGGTGAAATGAATATACAACTAAAAGTTACATATCATATATGATGCAAATGCTCAGATATTGATTTAAGCAAGTTCTATAGTGTTCGTGACATAGCAATTACAAATGGCATGTGTGTTCGCATAAATAGTGCACGTGCGGCGTGAACCAATGGTAATGGTACAAGTGTTCTAGGCAATAACATAATATGTAAGAAGATGCAATGCCAAGATATGATGATTTCAATGAAGCATATGACTAGAAACTACATATCATACATGTTGCAAATGCACAGATACCGATCATTAAGCAAGTTCTTAGGTGTATCGTGACATAGCAATTACCGATGGCGTGTGTGTTTACATAAAATGGTGCATGCGCGGCATAAACCATTGGTAATAATGCAAGTGTCCTAAGCTATAATATCAATGTATATGAAGATGCAAAAGTGACATAAGCATGATATGCACATATGAAACACAGGAACTATAACTAAATCATATCTATCGGGCGCTTAACGCCATCCATGTGATTTCTCCGTAGATGTGTACATCTACTCACCCGAAACGTCTCGCCTAGTCAAATCTAATCACCGACTTGCCCTTCTTTGTCGCGTCCGACGTCTTCGCGATCGATCCCATAATCGCATAAATAGTATATAAATAAGGCTAGACAATTAAATAGACGCGAACACATAACGATATGAAGCAACCAACGCACTAGCTAGAAGTGCATGCACCTGGTGCACAAAACGTGCGCGCGATATCCCCACAAATCACAACTAGGGGTTGCTATGCGAAGCAAACAACAAACCGAGAATATAGTCGTACTAATTGCACATTCACATCACACTAAAATTTAGGAAAAATAGGTCGTAGATCATCACAATCTCAAACTTAACTAAAACCTCTTTCTATTAAAAACATAGTAAGCAACATTAAGCCATTTTAGTGCAAAACTAGATGGATTAGCAAGCCTTGTAGCCATTAATCACACATGATATCCTAATTATGCCATGCAACACTTAATTAAATCAAATCTCATATAAACAAACACTAATCATTAAATTAATTGCATGAACTCCTAATTAAGATAATTAAAAACCATATTAGCAAGGTAATCAACTAGATTAGATTTATAAAGCCATTAGATGTTTAAACTACACTTAGCTAACCTAATTAAGTAATAAAAACCTTAACTTTATCCCCAAACCCTTCTCTTTAAAACACTATTTTGCAATAAAACTATATTAACACTTAATTAAAATTAGATTAAAGCAAATAATTACAAAGCAAACTAGGATTTGGTTTTATACCTAAAGGATTTTGAAAGGTCAAACTTGCTAGCTTTGACCACCTAAAATGCTAACATGCTTCAAGATCCAAGACTAGTTTTGGACAAGGAATTTTAGTGAAGATTTAACTAGAAATTAGTGTTGGTTTTTATGGATTTTGATGAGGAAATTGAGGGTTTTGCAATGAAAGAAGAAGAAATGGAGGGGGGCTGTTGCAGCCGAGAATGGGAGAGGGGTGTGTGTGTGTGTGTGAGTGAGCTCAAGAAACAAAGCAACACGCAACCCATACCTCAAGTAAACATGCACCATACTTCTATTTCTAATTATTTTTTATTATTAAAACATTCACTTTATCTTTTCTATGAAAATTATAAAACCATTTGGTCAAACAATTTATTAAAACCACATGTTACATTTTGTGTGTAGTTGTGTCATGGTGCACTAATATGTAATTACGTATACTAATTTATAATTAAAACTAATTTAGTGTGTAAGTGCAAGTTTAAAATAATATTTAAAACTAAGTAATTAAGGAAAATATTTAAGTAACTAGCAATTAAATAAGTAACTAAAAAAACACCCATACATAAGCCATTACATAATTAAAATAGGTATAATTGTGTTTATGGGGAAAAATAATTATAACTAAGTTTTACGGAAAATACGTGTTGTATTACTAATTATCGAAAAATTAGCCTAAACGATTTTTAAAACGTTACAATCTTCCCCTCTTAAAGAAATTTGGTCCCCGAATTTAAAATCTAAGTACGCGTACCTTCGTAGAGATGGGAATATCTTTTCCTCATCTCGTCCTTGGCTTCCCATGTGACCTCTTCGCTGTTCGGGCCACGCCAAAGAACTTTCACGGACGGTAGGACCTTTGACCTCAGTTTCTTCACCTGCCGATCCAGAATAATTACCGGCTGCTCGGTGAAAGAAGGATCGCGCTCTAGCTGGATCGTCTGATGCTGTATCGCATGAGAGTTAAAGGTACTTGCGGAGCATTGATACATGAAACACAGGGTGAACATTCAGAAAACTGGGTGGAAGAGCCAAACGATAAGCAACTGCACCGACTCGCTCGAGAATCTCGAAGGGTCCAACGTAACTGGGACCAAGCATCCCTTTCTTCCCGAATCTCATCATGCCCTTCATTGGAGAAATCTGCAAGAAAACATGAGCACCCACGACGAACTCTGGTCTGCGACGACGTCTATCAGCATAAGATTTCTGCCTGCTTTAGGCCGCTCTCATCCTGTCCTGAATCAACTGGATCTTCTCTGTCGTTTCCTGCACAAATAGCGGTTCCAAAACACTGCTCTCACTGAGCTCTGTCCAACAAATAGTGATCGACATTTCCTCCTATATAACGCCTCGAAGGATGCCATTTGAATCGTCTCCTGGAAACTGTTATTGTAGGAGAACTCCGTCAAGGGTAAGTGACAATCCCATCTGCCACCGAAATCTAGAATGCATATCCTCGTAAGTTTGTATGGTCCGCTCTGATTGACCGTCGGTCTACGGGTGGAAAGTTGTACTGAAACTCAATCGGGTGCCCAAAGCCTCCTGAAGTTTCTGCCATAGTCGGCTGGTGAATTGGGTGCATCTGTCGGAAACAATGCAAGTCGGAACTGTAACGTTTCAAAATAATAAAATATGATTTTTGAGAATTTTTATAATTTAATATTATTTTAATGAATATTTTAATATTTTGGTATAATTAAATACAATAGATGGGGAAAAATTATGGAAAATTCTAAAATAGGGTACTTTATGGAATTATGTCATTTTTAAGTTTTTATGATTAGTTGTATGCTATTTTAGTGCTAATCGCGATTAAAAATCGCTAATAGGATTTTTGGCATTTTTGTGCAAAAATGTGCACATATCATTTTCCACACTTGTTACACTTGTTACATGTTTTGGGTACATGGTTGCTTAGGGTTCATCATGGAGTGAGAAGGAAAAGGAAAAAGGAAAAGAAAAGAAAAAGGAAAAACGTAGCATGATGATGAGAGAGAGAGAGTAGGTTGCTTTTGACTTTTGACCCTTTCCTCCATCATTTCCACCTCATTTCCTCTCCCCCCTTCATAGAGCTGCTGCTGCTCCTGCACTCCCCCTCTTCTTCCTCCTCCCTCTTCAACTTAGATCCACCATTAAAACCTAAGCAAAACCCTATCTCCATTTCACAAAAGTTGCTCCCAAGCTCAATAGCTACACAATGGACTAAGCAAGGGCTGATCTTGAGGGCTTTGAGCAACTCAAGAATTTTCTTGAGTTCCCAAAGAAGGTAATTTCTGCACCCCTAGTTTAGTATTTCAATTCTGATTGAATCAATTCTAGTTTCATGTTGATATGGTGTCGTTTGATGGACTTGTGAACTTCAAGTTAGGGTTTAGGGTTAAACCTGAAATTAAAAATGAAATTGAGGCTTGTGATGACCCTAGAACCCCTGGTGTGATGATAGATTGGACAATACCTGGAACATGAACCCAGAATACGGATTTACGGAATTGATATCGGGGAAAACTGCAAATCTGTCACTGTGTTTGGGAATTTGCTATCACCCGAGACGTCTAAAAATACTTTTGAGTTGGCAGTGGGATGTGCAGGCAAATAGAAACCAACACCCAAAGCCCTAGCCCCAACCACCATGTTCTGGCCGCCAATTAATTCCTTCTGGCCTCAAATTGCGGCCAGAGTAGGAGGGAATTGCCTCGTTTTTGGTGCATGGCCCTATTTCCAGTAGTTTAGACCCCTGGCATGTATAGATTTGTCTAATTTGACCTAGGGTGAAATCTGGAGTCTATTTCCTTAGTTGCTGTTTTGGATTCGTATTTCCGTATTCCGTATTTCTAATTCTGAATTTGATTATGGTGTTTTACCTCGACTACTTGACGTTTATACGACGATATCGAGGGTTGTTGATGGTTTTGGAGGCGTACCCATAGGTTCCAACCTATAAGCCCCATACCGTATCTTTTTGGCTTCCGTGTGTCGTTTTAGCTTTGGTTTGGTTTTGATACGCATTTGCGATACGTTAATGTGTTGGTACCCCATGAAGACTTCGGGATGACAAGCAAACGCGTGACGACATCGACAAATAAAGACGTAAGGTGAGTAGATTATATCTATAGGGGGAAATCGGGTGGATGGCGTATAGCACCCCTGCAGTCCGTAATTGATATACTATATATATATATATATATATATATATATATATATATATATGCTAGTTATAGTGTTTCATGGATATTGTGTTAGGTGTATTATGGATAGTTTAGGGTTAAAGGTAACTAGTGTAGTTCATAGTCGCGAACCCTACTGTGTTGATGATATTGGATGACATTGGAGATGAGTCGATGATGTTGGGCATTGTGCCGCGAGATCGGTGATTTGATATGACTCGTATTTGGGATACGACATGGGATCTCTAGCGGGCCTTGGGACGTGTGCTTACACACGCAGTGATAAATGGTATCGATTGTACTAGACATAGATCAGTACCCCAGATTATGTGATATGATGATAGTGATACCTGATATGTGGTGAGATAATGTGATATTGACCCATACCCAGCTATTTGGATGCCGTACGACGATTTACCGTACGAGCCTATATTGATGATAGATCCGCACTCATGACTCGAGGATGCCTTACGATATACTGTATCATACGTGATATTATTGAGGCGGGATCACCGACTATTATAGCTATATATATATTGACTCAGATTTAGGTGGTTTCCATATCCCTCCCGATTGACTTGATACTTAGATCTGTAGTTTGCATAGTAGATGTTAGACTAGACCCGAGTCATACCTATTTCAAAACTACGAATCAGGAATATTTTAAAAGACAAGTAAAAGGATCCTACGGGTATTTTTCAAAAGACGTATCTTTCATAAAAATACCGTAGCCCTTATTTTACTAAAAATCCTGATTCATCTTATTTCAAATGACATAACTGCATGACATATTCATATTGATGTAGATTCTTTACTGTGGTGTTGATTATTTGATTTCCGCATGTTCATGCTATTCACATTGCTTTGCATATGTTTATTGCTATATTACTATCATGTTGCTAGGACACTAGCACCATTATCGATGATGCGTATGTTCCACGTACACTTGCTCGCCGGCTCACACACTTCATCATCGATAATTGCCATGTCACTACACAGTAGTATTATTGCATCAGGATATGACCCTTGTATGTGCATACTGTTATTTCATGTGGCATGATATACTGTTATACTTGCATTTCATTTATATGTCACATACATCATGCTTATGATTATGCGCATTGAGATATGTTGTTTCCATGATATTTCTGGATTTGGGAACCGTGGGTATTTCAAAAGAGAATATATAATTGTTTTAGAAACCCGGTTACCCTTTATATGATATTTCAGTGCGTCCACCATGTGTTTTCTCGGTGCTGATAGCGACATGTGAAACCCGATTCGAGGAGACGGATGAGGCCGATTGCGGGTACATGGTGGACCCGGTATGGTACTCCGGGGCGAGAACGATTTCGCTGTGTAGTAGACGGTGAGCCTGGCAGAGGGACTACTACCTACTGGTGATTGTATTTGAGCTCGGCGGATATCTGGAGGATACCGACCGGAGTTGAGAGATGGACATGGGCTGACCCGTACTGCCGGGGCCGAGGGCCGATACCGCAGATGGAGCCCCATATGGACGAGGATTTACGTGCCGATGCTAGGCATAGGTTTCATGATGATCTCCATGATTTTGATTATATCCTCATATTTGCATGCATGATGCTTATTGTCATTGGGTGACAGGTGGACGGGATCCACATATATACAGACATTGATTACATACAGACTTTGACTACTTTGATCATACTTCATTTGTATATATAACAGGGTATGAGGGCGCTGCTATATATACCCTTACACCAATATTAGTAGAATGGGACACTAATATATGTGTATTGATATTCATTTTGATACTTCATCATATTTACTTCATGCAGACATACCTTACATTTATGACATGTTTTTACCTTAGGCACTACATACATGATTAGATGTTACATTGCCACCTTATCATCCTTCAGACTTACTTTTGAGGTTTATATCACATACTGATCGTATTGACCTAGGATTATGTCTTGGATTCGGTTTCTGCTTGTAGATATTTTCAATTCATGAGTTGGCAACTCACCCTCGTTGTGCCACAGTTCTTGCAGGTTTTGCCGAACTGGTTCCATAGCGGCATTTCTGGCACACTGCTTCCTTTGCGGGTGAATTGCTTTTGGTAGGTGGGTTCTTTTGCATCAAGAACCACCATTGTACTTTTATTATTCCTTGTATCTAGAATTCCATCAACCAAAACTTGTATATTGTTTCAGACTTAGACATTAGTGATGTATTATTTCGACCTTAGAGTCGCGCTTAGCAGTATTGCGGTTTTAATGCTTATTGAGTTTCTTTTGGATTTGACCCTCGCCATTCGGCATTGTATATTATATTGCTTGCGTGGTTGTGACCGTCAATTGACGAAGAGCTAGCTTCCGCTTGGGGATGCCTTGTATCATTGCATATATATTGTTCTTGTTGTACCCCGTTCGGGGCCAGTATTTACAAAAGAAACTCTGCCGAAATTTTTAGAAAAGACTTTACATTTTAAAATGCATATTCGGCTTAGTTATTTAAAAACCTTAACTTCAAACATGTTTTCTTCACTTCTTTAAACCAGTTTTCTTTACTTACTCTTAAAATGGTTTTAGATTTCTGGGCTTTTGGCTTATTTGGATCAGATGGAGTCCTATAGGCTTCATATGGTTCAAGGGCCAGTCACGTGCTCTTTCGGGTCGTGACAAAGTTGGTATCAGAGCGCTAGGTTAACCTTGGTTCGAGTCTAAGTTTGACTATGTGGAGCCTAGGGCGTCTATGTATATACGGAACTTAGGCTTGACCTTACGGAACTTAGACTTGGTCGAGGGGGTATTAGACCCGAACTTTTGTCGCGTAGGATGACCCTTGGTTGATGGAATAGGTGACTGAAGTAGAGTGACGTACCGTGGGTATGTTCCGCGGCATACTTACGACATGCCACTTCGCTTAAGGAACCTTAGGATGTACATATTTTCGAGATCAGTGGTTCTCTTCATATCCATGATTATTTATCCATTTGAGATCCTCGATTCTATTAGTTTCATGATCATACCTTCATTAATGATGTTCCTTCTTCTGATCATGTATCCATTCTGGATCTGTTGTTTTCTTTCTTGCCTTTGATCTGCTCTCTTCGATACTCGATTGAGGTTCCTGTTGCCATGTCTGAGCGCAGTTTGGGCTGCTGCTAGGGTTACGGTCAGTGCGAGCTCGTCTGGTACGAGGGCCGACCATTGTGTTTTCTGGTGACATGGGAACGTCTCGAGTTAGTATCGATGATTGTGACCCCTTGTGGAGGCGAGTGCTTGGTTTTACACCGGATGATTGGGCCACTGTTAGAGCTGCCAGTTGAGAGAGGACTGTTGATGTACAGCATACCTCAGAGATTATGATGTCGCCTACCGTGCAGACAGATGAACCAGCTGTTGCTGAGATTGATAGGATGTCGCTTCCGGAGCGTACGAGCTGAGATCGCTGGAGCTTCCAGGCGGATATGAGACAGATGATAGCTAGTCTACCCGATTTGAAAGACGAAGGTGATTCGCCCGATTTATGCGCCGGAGCAGGCCCAGATGAGTTGAAGATTTCCAGTGTGGAGAGTCTTACTCAGATCTAGAGCAGACCGATTTAGAGAGGACCGTCAATGTATCGCCTTTCCTGGAGGATTGAGGCGCTGTTCAGCGTACAGACGAATGAGCCAGTTGTTGCTGCAAATGACGAGATATCGCCCAGACGATTGGAGCTACTACAGCATGAGTATATACTCAGAGATATGATGGTGAGTCCCTAGTCACCCGAGGATGAATGACTAGGACAGGTGTTCGTTCGCTTACCTCGATGCGAGGTCATCAGATAAATTGCTTCCAGCTAGAGACGACTTCACGCGGAGACGTTGCGAGTCGACAGAGACGATCGAATGTCGGAAACCTATTATTCCATGTTTAAAGTATTCGGAAAGACATGCAAGCGATTCTATGGACCCTCTAGAAGAATGAAACCCTAACTCGACTTAATGACCGTGTGAAAGCCTTTGAACCATAGGGTTTGCGGCAGTTCCGCGGCGCCATTAGTGAAGCTTGGTTTTGCCCATCTACGGATAGACCACCGACGCTGTGGCATGTACTCAATACTATTAAACTGTACCCAAGATGTTGATCTCTTGGGGGATTATGAGGTTTTGACAATCGATCGGATGGTTTGACATCATTCGGATATCATGTGATGGGATGCATTGCTTGGGAGACTCCAGATACGAGTATAGCCGTTGGAGCACAGTCCATGCAGCCATGATGAGATGAGTCCGAAGCAGTCGACATTGAAGCAGAGTGAAGTAAAGTGTTCGTAAGAGATTTCGACGAGATGACGTCCCACTCCGCTGACATCAGAGATGCGATACGCAAGCAGAGGCGTTGTATATGTGTAAGTCCACGGTAGCGCCCCGGCCGTCTAACAGACGCCAAATGCAGAACAAAAACTTTGACAACCGGCGCTATCGCGTACTATAACCCGGATCTGCCATTAAAGCTAAACTAACAAACTACAAAGAGGGTAGAAAGGTTATACCGAACGATCCGAGTCCTTCGTTCTTTAACCATCATCCCACGCTCCGTTGCGGCTGCTCCGATCTCGTCGATCTCCGATCTTCTCGTCCAGGTAGCACCACGTCATCGGATCTTTAAACCGGCTCCCGCCTCTGACTCGAGGCAACTAGGTCATCAAGTTTGCTATAAAAGATGACCAAGATTGATGTAGAGAATGAGTAGAACACTTTGTCTCACTTCGTCCAAAGCCATGGACAAACGGTTAATGAAGTTGCCATTTGAGTCGGGTGATTGAATGAAATGAGCTATGAAAAATTTCCATACACCAAAAACTATCATCTTTTTCAAACAACAACCATGATCCCACACCAAGCATGGCCGACCACTATATGGAGGTGGGGGGTGAGTGTAGGAGGGTGTGTGTGACCATTAGCACATAAAGAAAAGCATGAGTCAAAGATACACCTAGTATGAACTCATTTAAAGAACTAATGTATCACTTAACCTTGTCATCAAAAAACATTAAATGCACTAATGAGTCACAAAGATGCATGAACCTAGTCACCACCTTCTAGAAGCCTCTAGAAACTTCCACGCTCATCTCAAGAAAAGATAAATCCGTATTTAACCGAATGTTAAATACGGCTGATAGAAAACTGGAAACTGGCAACTTTCAAAAGTGATCCTGAAACGAATTTCAGGATAACCCCGTAACTGTATAAATATACCCGCATTTGTATTACGACCGAATACAAATGCAACTGAGACAAAGATATTATATCTACTAAGTATAATACTCGGATCCGGCTTAAACTAAAGCCCACCAGTATTATCTGCCCGAAATATGACACGTGCGTAAACGCACGTGCATTTTCCGAACCCTGCCATAAATCCATACGGCCTCTACAACTTTTCGCCCGAACTTGGGAAACTATCTGTGGGGGACTCTAATGACTCGTCAGTACCCTGGCAGTGGGTTTAACCACAACCCGTCAGCGGCACTAGCTGTGCGTAACGGCTGCCCATGTACTGACCTCAAGGAAAGCCGATGAGAGAACTCATCCGGAAACCCTACTGAGCCTAACAGTGACAATGTATATACAGTCCGGTCTGTTCGTCTATGAGTATCGCATATCCGGCCTAGGGGCCTAGTAACGTCAGACCCCCAATAGCGGTATAAGTCGTGTCGGAGACAAGCCCTGAACACCCTGAGAAACTACCGGAGTACCTACCAGTAATTTTCACCTGCCTTGGCCAAGGACTTGGTGTAATGGCTTTTCTAGACACAGCGCGACCTCCACCCCCAATACCGGGAGAGACGAATCCCCTGCCGATCCGCTCACGTGCCTCCATGTGGCTCGGGACTGTACCCAAAACCTACCTGTTTGCACGATTCCTTTGAGCCGTGGTAAGGTAGAAATCAAAGCACAGTTGGAACTCACACGAGACAAATGACGACCTCAGGTCGATGAACTAACCTGTACACATGTCACCAGGGAACTGCTATCTGACGATATGTATAATACCAACTAGCAGGTTCCCGGCGAGTCTTGTCCGGTGTACTCATAACCCAATGAGCACCTGTATACATCTTAGGTGATCCAACTGACACCAGTGGCTTATGAGATCGTCCACCGCCCTTCGTCGGGGTCTCGATTGTATACACTAGTCTACTCCGGAGTATCGATGCCCTATCGTGAAACTCCCATGACTAGGGACCACTATTAAAGATGCGCTTATGGACTGCCCAACTCTCACGTATATGATCGCCCTCATACTGTTGGTAGTCAAGCAAGATCCTAAGGGCTCTATCAACGTGTAACATGTAATCAGTCACCTGAACATGTATACGACTGATAAAGACAAACCAGATAGCATACTATCATCTCGAGTAAGACTGTCCTACCGGCATAGGTCCTCCTCAATCATTGCAATCACGTACCTGCGATCCAATAATTGACTTTGAGGACACTATATCGAACAATCTCACACTTGCACTTAAGGCTAATTATTGCGATGTCGCATACTCACAGCCCGTGTGATACCGAACACCCAACTCCTCTACTAATCAGTTTCACAAAGCCCGTTCGTAAAACTCTTGTGTTCGAGAAATAGCCTCAGTGAGTGGATCCGCCCTGATGTTTCTTTCTATGTCTCTCTTCATCTCAAGTTTGCGGAGAAAGCTATCTCCCGAATCGAGTAATACCTGTCTTAGAATATGTCTTTATATCTGATGGGACCTAGTTCATAAATGAACTCCAAATCCAAACTTCTTAGACTGTATCGATAACTGAACCTAATCAGTATCCTGCACTATGCCTCCCATAGTATCCTCTTGGACCACCTGTCCATAATACTGTCCCTTGTCAGAGGGAAAACTATAACTCTGACTATCATTCTGTCATCCACGTCACATTTGAAGCCTGGAATGATAACCGTCTCCCGAAGGAGGCTGCCGTCATCAAATCCGTAGAACATTCACTTATGTTCTAAAACTGCTTCCTTATGTTTCTCCAGGATTGGATTAATACAAACTTATTGCATCTAGTGCAAAAACAACATCTGGTGTGGTACTTGACATCTCACGATTGACTCAATTGCCTAAGCAAGTGATATGCCAATCATGCACATCTCTCCCCCCTTTAGTCTTTAAGATACCTTTAGAGAGGGTGACTCTTACACCTGCAGGTACACCACCATACCAGGAGTCATTTATTCTAAAAACCATTAGAATACTGTCAAAGTACCCACATTGGGAAACTACCCAAATCCATATCTAAAACCATAGATCTAGAAATCAGAATGTCAGATATTATATCCATATCCTGTCTGGAGAAACAACTGTGTGACGACCACAGTACAACCGATCGTAGTTTAGGAATTTTACTTCCTACTCTGTGTATGTCATCCAAATACCAGGACATCATACCCTACCACCTTCTTAACAAATCCATCCCCTATTCTGATGAAGTCAAACCCATGACTGTCACATCAAAATTAGATGATGTATCTCCGCTATAACTGCTCAAGTCTATAAATAGACATAAGCTACTTGCCCACTATGCTTCCGCTGCTCCCACTGACCACAACAACCCTCTGGTAGAATAATATATACGTGCACTTCTAAAGCTAGTTTAGAACGACGCTATACTTAACCTCCTGCCGGGTCTCATTGTCTGGAACAACAGTAGTGTCAAGTCTGGGTAAGCAAGAACCTCCCTGTCACCGTCCTTGAGGCTACCGGAGTACCTCTCGGGTGTCTGAGGTTACCCACCATATCTGCGGAGTGGCTATTGGAATGTTAAACCTGATTGAATCTTTAGGTCCTATTAAATTTTCCGTAATCGTTTGCGGTTCTGGAATCACTTCCAGTTCCACCATACTCCCACTACTGTTTTCTGAAAAAATCTATTTTACTAAAACTGTGGCGAGTCAAGAACAATATCACTATTGATCTTCCAGATAGTAGAATGTCAACCCTCGTCATAGCCTGGGATAACCCACAAACTGTCATTACAGAAACGTGCCCTGAGTTATCCAGAGTCTGGTTTTAAGCATAAGCCGGACAACTCCCCGTACCTTAACAACGTTAAGATATGAACCATTCTGTATCCAATATAGAAACTTTGGCACTTTTTTAATTGGAACCAGATTCTAATCATGCAGCTGTCTCCAGTGCATATCATCTTAATGGAGAGAGGCTAATCAGCATTACTCAACTTAGGAATCCATCCAATTATGAGTAACCTGAAAGAGAAACAAGTTTCTCAAAACCATTACTATCAACTGAATACCAATCACAAGTATGTACATCTTCGATCTCTTTGAAGAATCCCGATACTTGCGATACCTGGTTCTCTACTTTATTCTTATACCCATGACTTCTCAAAACTTAGACATTATATTTCTACAAAATAGTTGTCTAAAAACTAGAGAAGTCACAAGTAAACAGAACATAGTACGAGGACCAACCCCTTTGTCCTGATGGACACTGGACAACATACAATACTCTGTATAAGTCTGCTGAGTTGAATAACTCAAAACCTGTGCGTCGTAGGTTGAAAACTGTACCCTGGAGATTTCCTCAAATATCACCAATTACAACGAATTCCGATATAATGAGGATGAACACCTAATTCCCAATAACTTGCTCCCACTCATCATCTGTAAAACCATACAGATGTGAGAATGAAACCTGGTAAATACATACCCTGGAGTAAGTTTCTAATCGGGAAAACAGTTTTCCATTAACAATGCACTGAAACATGAAAATGTTTCGTAGGGGTATCCTGGTATTCATAGTAATGCCTCTTCCATAATCCAATTCATGACTATAACCGTATATTTTATTGCCATCTCTCCAAATCCCTTTATTTGTCTTTAGTCGTTACCTTCTGTACACCATCGTTAGGCTAAATGGTTTTCTTCCTTCCCTACCTTTCGGCACCAGCCTATGGTTTAGAAGAAGACTATCCAGTAAGCATAATAGATGTACCCTCCTAAACCAAGGAGTACTCGTAACCTGAGATAAGGTGATGATAAAAGACAACTGAATAATACCATATTCTTTTAAAGGTGAAATAGGAGTGGCGATGAAGTACGCGGTTTTGGTCGTGAATGATAACAGTCGCAATTTACTTTGCCCTCTTTCTAATCCCTTTATTTTGTCTTTACATATTACCTTCTGTACACCCTACTTAGGCTAATTGGTTTTCTTCATTCCCTACGTTTCGGTACCTACCTATGGTTTGGAAGAAGACTATCCAATAAGCGTAATAGGTGTACTCTCCTAAACCAAGGAGCCCTCACAACCTGAGAGAAGGTGATAATAAAAGACAACCGAATAAACCAATTCAATTTCTCCTGAACCTTGATCCATCCTCGAAGAAGTCCCTTCGAGTTCGTATATAACCATACGATGGATCTATCCAATGGAAGTGGATGTCCGTAGTAATACGGGGTGTTCTGAGAAATGCAAAGGGTAAAAGAAGGAGTGGCAATGACTTATGCAACTCAGACAATCCAAAAACCAGTATTTTAAGAAGGTTCAGTCAACTTGGTCACTGAGTCTTAGTCTAGGGTCGGTCAAAGGTCGCTGCCAAAGAGAGAGAGAAAAGAAACACTCTGCGTGCACTCTAACCTAGATCAGAATAGTTATCACTTTATCTAATCCGGAAACCTCCCACTGTACTGTCAAATTCTCCTCCAAACCTAAAAGAAGAATCAATCAGGATCACCCGAAGAGTAAACCAACTCATCAGTGGGAATCGGGATCCAACTCTCATCGCATGATAACGTGACGGAATCCACTCGCGTTATCACACTCCAGAAGGTATGTGCATGCCTGGCAAGTTTCAGTTTCTTTAGAAACTCCCGATATGATTTTTACCCCATGTTCTTATGACCTTGACGAAAGCCAACAAATCATAAGTCCCATGTCAAATTCTGCCCGTCATTATCTTGTTAATTCGAACCCACCCGTACATACCCTTGACGAAAGCCAACAAGGTAATACGACTATCCCAAACCAACTCATCTATCTATGCAACAAATGAATACCCCAGCAACTACCAAACACTATGCCTTGACGAAAGTCAACAAACATAGCTTGAATACTACTGACCATCCATAAGAAATGACGGAGGGCTACGGCTGGTTTTTGGCGAAAAACCATTAACGTAATGAACTTGATCTCGTTGAAGGAACCTGATAGCTTTTTATAAAAATATAGTGGCGAAAACCTTTGCTAAAGAGGTCACTCCCGGTGAAGGGATATCGGCTTTTTCCTCGTGGAATGAGGTGCAGGATATTCCACTGAATACCGCGATGCATAGCAACATGTAATCGACTATGGTGAAGTTATTACCCTGACGCAAACTTCTGCCCAAGGGGTCACTCCCGGTGAAGGGATATCGGCCCTTGCCTCGTCGAATGAGGTGCAGGATATTCCAACCGAATACCACTGTGCAAAACAAAAGGAAATATCTTTGTAATAACACATTTTAAATTTGTTCCAACAACATCCAAACAGGTTTGTTTTCCTTTGCATTGATCAGAATCAACGCAGTCCCATCAATTGAGCACACCAGAAAAGAACAAAAAATAAAATGTACGTATATGCCATCCGCATTCGTCACTGGGTCCCGTCATAACCTGTTAGGTTACTTAACTAACGACAGAGCGGGGACTAGACTAGCGCGGGTGCAAAACATATACAACATCTAATAGTATATATACCAATATACAATAATCGCTCCAGGCGTGATGATAAGCAACATTACAGAAAAGTAATAAGCATCACAGAACAATACAGATAATCTGGGATCCCCGGGTTTCACAGAGCCGCTGCTGAAACCCGACGTTCCCCTGGTCGTGTGGATAGCCTGTGCAATGAAACCTAGACCCATACGGGTGCGGCAAGTTACCCGCCAAAACCTGAAGCGAGGCAGCCCCCTATAGCATAGTGAATGGACCACCCTGCACTTCACGGAATCCGGTGACTTGAGCACCCCTCCTTGGGTTAACCTGTACCCCTTACGAGTGCGGCGAAATAGTCTGCCAATTCTAGAGTGAGGCCCCTCTGCCTCTCAAAGCCATGAGACGCGGACCCGTTGCCCTCCAGAACCCTGCTATCTGTGCACTCCGTCGCGGGGTAAAACCTAGTACAGAAATGAAAAAAATGTACAACGGGTACATCGACCTCAGCCCGATCGTGCCCCAAAAGAATATTATACAAACAGGCAGTGATGGCGGTCCACATGTTGGACGCTGGCCCCGCAATATCAAATGTACAAATAAATCCAAACTGCACTACCATTGCACATTGCTATCCACCACGACAAATCCGCAACATCACAGCACAACACAAAACATCAACGTGAATGTCACGTTCGCAAACCCGTCTAAAAGAACTATAGCAATCAGACGCGGTTTACCGCTCGAATGACATTCACGGTCGGAGATATAATGTAAGTACTGTAAACTAACACGTTTAAATTTCGATCGACAAAACTTCCCGAAGTGGGCCCCACGCACATCTGCTGTACAGTAACAAAATATAGGCCCAAAAGAAATATTCCAGAAACCACAATTTTCAATGTAGAACCTACTGTAGAAAAATGGTTCACTGTAGCTCTAAAACGGCCGCGGAACCGCGGCCAAACTATGGTTTGTGCGGCGGTTCTGCGGCGCTTTAGAGTCAACAATTGACCAAATTTCACCAGTATTCTTAGAAAAGCCTGCACGATTTTCTGAGATGCTCAAAATAATTTTTAGACCTGTTTAAAAATTCGACAGAAACTTTTCACAGAAAATAGCGATTTTTGAAATTCCGTTCGATCGATATTTTAAACGTGTTAGCACAAGTTAGTAAAGCTTAATGGCAAGGATCTGATACCACTGTAAGTCCACGGTAGCGCCCCGGCCGTCTAACAGACGCCAAATGCGGAACAAAAACTTTTACAACTGGCGCTATCGCGTACTATAACCCGGATCTGCCATTAATGCTAAACTAACAAACTACAAAGAGGGTAGAAAGGTTATACCGAACGATCCGAGTCCTTCGTTCTTTAACCATCATCCCACGCTCCGTTGCGGCTGCTCCGATCTCGTCGATCTCCGATCTTCTCGTCCAGGTGGCACCACGTCATCGGATATTTAAACGGGCTCCCGCCTCTGACTCGAGACAACTCGGTCATCAAGTTTGCTATAAGAGATGACCAAGATTGATGTAGAGAATGAGTAGAACACTTTGTCTCACTTCGTCCAAAGCCATGGATGACTGGTTAATGAAGTTTCCATTTGAGTCGGGTAATGGAATGAAATGAGCTATGAAAAATTTCCATACACCAAAAACTATCATCTTTTTCAAACAACAACCATGATCCCACACCAAGCATGGCCGGCCACTATATGGAGGTGGGGGGTGAGTGTAGGAGGGTGTGTGTGACCATTAGCACATAACGAAAAGCATGAGTCAAAGATACACCTAGTATGAACTCATTTAAAGAACTAATGAATCACTTAACCTTGTCATCAAAAAACATTAAATGCACTAATGAGTCACAAAGATGCATGAACCTGGTCACCACCTTCTAGAAGCCTCTAGAAACTTCCACACTCATCTCAAGAAAAGATAAATCCGTATTTAACCGAATGTTAAATACGGCTGATAGAAAACTGGAAACTGGCAACTTCCAAAAGTGATCCTGAAACGAATTTCAGGATAACCCCGTAACTGTATAAATATACCCGCATTTGTATTACGACCGAATACAAATGCAACTGAGACAAAGATATTATATCTACTAAGTATAATACTCGGATCCGGGTTAAACTAAAGCCCACCAGTATTATCTGTCCGAAATATGGCACGTGCGTAAACGCACGTGCATTTTCCGAAACCTGCCATAAATCCATACGGCCTCTACAACGTTTCGCCCGAACTTGGGAAACTATCTGTGGGGGACTCTAATGACTCGTTAGTACCCTGGCAGTGGGTTTAACAACAACCCGTCAGCGGCACTAGCTGTGCGTAACGTCTACTTATGTACTGACCTCAAGGGAGGCCGATGAGCGAACTCATCCGGAAACCCTACTGAGCCTAACAGCGACAATGTATATACTGTCTGGTCCGTTCGTCTATGAGTATCGCATATCCGGTCTAGGGGGCTAGTAACGTCAGACCCCCAATAGCGGTATAAGTCGTGTCGGAGACAGGCCCTGAACACCCTGAGAAACTACCGGAGTACCTACCAGTAATTCTCACCTGCCTTGGCCAAGGACTTGGTGTAATGGCTTTTCTAGACACAGCGCGACCTCCACCCCAATACCGGGAGAGACGAATCTCCTGCCGATCCGGTCACGTGCCTCCATGTGGCTCGAGACTGTACCCAAAAACTACCTGTTTGCACGACTCCTTTGAGCCGTGGTAGGGTAGAAATCAAAGCACAGTGGGAACTCACACGAGACAAATGACGACCTCAGGTCGATGAACTAACCTGTACACATGTTACCAGGGAACTGCTATATGACGATATGTATAATACCAACTAGCATGTTCCCGGCGAGTCATGTCCGGTGTACTCATAACCTAATGAGCACCTGTATACATCTTAGGTGATCCAACTAACACCAGTGGGTTGTGAGACTGGCCACCGCCGCTCGTCGGGGTCTCGACTGTATACACTAGTCTACTCCGGAGTATCGATGCCCTGTCTCGAAACTCCCATGACTAGGGACCACTATTAAGGATGCGCTTATGGACTACCCAACTCTCACGTATATGATCGCCCTCATACTGTTGGTAGTCAAGCAAGATCCTAAGGGCTCTATCAACGTGTAACATGTAATCAGTCACCTGAACATGTATACGACTGATAAAGGCAAACCAGATAGCATACTATCATCTCGAGTAAGACTGTCCTACCGGCATAGGTCATCCTCAATCATTGCAATCACGTGCCTGCGATCCAATAATTGACTTTGAGGGCACTATATCCAACAATATGGATATACCTTCCAGAAGGAGTTGCGACGAGTATGCAGCCGTTCCGGAACAAGAATTAGCTTCAGTAAAGGACGATGACTTTCGGGCAATTCGGCAGAAAGGAGATATGCGAGAGACTTTGGATGGACCGTAGCCGAGAACGTTGCAGTGCGCAGATAAAGACGTGACGTCGATGTGGACGATGATACAGACAAGCGGGACCAGAGGTTCGTGCGAGACGCTGACGAGCTGTCATTACTTCCCGTCGAGACCAGAGACCTGATGTGCTTACAGAGGCGTTGGGATGCGACCAGTTTCCGAGAAATGCTGTGCTGAGGACACAGATGTCCATTGAGCGAGAAGAGATTATGCAAGAGTACCAACCTCTGTACAAACCGGCATAGGCAAGATCGGAAGAGACCTTGAGCGGGATTCCTTCCAGGACACTGCTGCAATGGTGTTTGCACCCAGGATCAGATGGGTGATGTGCATTCAAGGAATCAGAGGCCGACGCCAGTGACATGCTGCGTTACGAGTAGTCGTGAGGATTGACCGAGAGATGACCAAAGAAGTGCCAGAACGGAATCGTCCCCGTTAGCATACCTGACAGGGCCGATGAGCCGATTGATTGTGAGATTGGAAATCCACAGAGAAGATAAGGACCCAGAGACAGAGGACGCTAGACCATGAGCAATAGGCAAGTAGATATCTTGCGCTGCTAGCATTGGATGCACCGACACCTTCTCGACTTTGACGGAGGGACTACCGACGACGGTATTTATGATTTGTGATTTTGTGATTCGATTATCACGTATCCGTCATTTTTGATTTCAGTATTTTGGGCGTTCAGTTTGCATGATTTAGTTTTGATGACTGAGTTTCATGATATTTGTTTCATGCACCCACTGGGTATTTATATTTTGCGCATAGTTATTACATTTGAGATATTGATTGTGATTTCATGCCTATTTTATGCCAGTGATGTGATACGTTTCCAGCATAGTTTTCATGCACCTTTAGTGTTTTGATATACGATTTTGGTGCACGCCAGATGCACTAAATCGGAATTCTTCGTGCATGTCAAATGCACCTGATTTTGCTGTCAGGCACACACGTTGCCTATGACAGATGTTTCGTGCACACCCGTTGCACCTAGATGTTGGTTTGTGCCCATGTATGGCACATATATGGATTTTGATTTCCGTGCGCACCAGACGCACGGGGTATTGTTATATACATTTTTGGGGATTGATTTCTTATAGAGCAGTACATTTTTTTATGATATTCGCTATGTATTGATGTTTTCGGAACCGCGATAATTTGGACTTTTACTGAAATGTTTTAGTATTAGGGGGTTTAAATTTAAATTCGGGGACCGAATTTCTTTAAGGGAGGTAGATTGTAACGTTTCAAAATAATAAAATATGATTTTTGAGAATTTTTATAATTTAATATTATTTTAATGAATATTTTAATATTCTGGTATAATTAAATACAATAGATGGGGAAAAATTATGAAAAATTCTAAAATAGGGTACTTTATGGAATTATGTCATTTTAAATTTATTATGATTAGTTGTATTCTATTTTAGTGCTAATCGCGATTAAAAATCGCTAATCGGATTTTTGGCATTTTTGTGCAAAAATGTGCGCATATAATTTTCCACACTTGTTACATGTTTTGGGTACATGGTTGCTTAGGGTTCATCATGGAGTGAGAAGGAAAAGGAAAATGGAAAAGAAAAGAAAAAGGAAAAACGTAGCATGATGATGAGAGAGAGAGAGTAGGTTGCTTTTGACTTTTGACCCTTTCCTCCACCATTTCCACCTCATTTCCTCTCCCCCCTTCATAGAGCTGCTGCTGCTCCTACCCCCCCTCTTCTTCCTCCTCCCTCTTCAACTTAGATCCGCCATTAAAACCTAACCAAAACCCTATCCCCATTTCATAAAAGTTGCTCCCAAGCTCAATAGCTACACAATGGACTAAGCAAGGGCTGATCTTGAGGACTTTGAGCAACTCAAGAATTTTCTTGAGTTGCCAAAGAAGGTAATTTTTGCACCCCTAGTTTAGTATTTCAATTCTTATTGCATTAATTCTAGTTTCATGTCGATATGGTGTCGTTTGATGGACTTGTGAACTTCAAGTTAGGGTTTAGGGTTAGACCTGATATTAAAAGTGAAATTGAGGCTTGTGATGACCGTAGAACCCCTGGTGTGATGATAGATTGGACAATACCTGGAACATGAACCCAGAATACGGATTTACGGAATCGGTATCGGGGAAAACTGCAAATCTGTCACTGTGTTTGGGAATCTGCTATCACTCGAGACGTCTAAAAATACTTTTGAGTTGGCAGTGAGATGTGCAGGCAAATAGAAACCAACACCCAAAGCCCTAGCCCCAACCACCATGTTCTGGCCGCCAATTAATTCCTTCTGGCCGCAAATTGCGGCCAGAGAAGGAGGGAATTGCCTCGTTTTTGGTGCATGGCCCTATTTCCAGTAGTTTAGACCCCTGGCATGTATAGATTTGTCTAATTTGACATAGGGTGAAATCTGGAGTCTATTTCCTTAGTTGCTGTTTTGGATTCGTGTTTCCGTATTCCGTATTTCTAATTCTGAATTTGCTTATGGTGTTTTACCTTGACTACTTGGCGTTTATACGACGATATCGAGGGTTGTTGATAGTTTTGGAGGCGTACCCATAGGTTCCAACCTATAGGCCCCATAGCGTATCGTTTTGGCTTTCGTGTGTCGTTTTAGCTTTGGTTTGGTTTTGATATGCATTTGCGATACATTAATGTGTAGGTACCCCATGAAGACTTCAGGATGACAAGCAAACGCATGACGACATCGACAAATAAAGACGCAAGGTGAGTAGATTATATATATACAGGGGGAAGTCGGGTGGATGGCATATAGCACCCCCGCAGTCTGTAGTTGATATACTATATATATATATATATATATATATGCTAGTTATAGTGTGTCATGGATATTGTGTTAGGTGTATTATGGATAGTTTAGGGTTAATGGTAACTAGTGTAGTTCATAGTCGCGAACCCTAGAATAGATTTACACCTACACGCACACCCTTGCATATTCATTATACTTGCACTGTGTTGATGATATTGGATGACATTGGAGATGAGTCGATGATGTTGGGTATTGTGCCGCGAGATCGGTGATTTGATATGATTCGTATTTGGGATACGACATGGGATCTCTAGCGGGCCTTGGGACGTGTGCTTACACACATAGTGATTAATGGTATCGATTGTCTAGACTTAGATCAGTACCCCAGATTATATGATGTGATGATAGTGATACCTGATATGTGGTGAGATAATGTGATATTGACCCGTACCCAGCTATTGGGATGCCGTACGACGATATACCGTACGATCCTATATTGATGATAGATCCGCACTCATGACTCGAGGATGCCTTACGATATACTGTATCGTACGCGATATTATTGAGGCGGGGTCACCGACTATTATAGCTATATATATATATATATCGACTCAGATTTTGGTGGTTTCCATACCCCTCCCGATTGTCTTGATACTTAGATCTGTAATTTGCATAGTAGATGTTAGACTAGACCCGAGTCATATCTATTTCAAAACTACGAATCAGGAATTTCTTAAAAGACAAGTAAAGGGATCCTGCGGGTATTTTTCAAAGGACGTATCTTTCTTAAAAATACCATAGCCCTTATTTTACTAAAAATCCTGATTCATCTTATTTCAAATGACATAACTGCATGACATATTCATATTGATGTAGATTCTTTACTGTGGTGTTGATTATTAGATTTCAGCATGTTCATGCTATTCATATTGCTTTGCATATATTTATTGCTATATTACTATCATGTTGCTAGGACACTAGCACCATTATCGATGATGCGTATGTTCCACGTACACTTACTCGCCGGCTTACACACTTCATCATCGATAATTGCCATGTCACTACACAGTAGTATTATTGCATCAGGATATGACCCTTGTATGTGCATACTGTTATTTCATGTGGCATGATATACTGTTATACTTGCATTTCATTTATATGTCACATACGTCATTCTTATGATTATGCGCATTGAGATATGTTGTTTCCATGATATTTCTGGATTTGGGAACCGTGGGTATTTCACAAGAGAATATATAATTGTTTTAAAAACCCAGTTACCCTTGATATGATATTTCAGTGCGTCCACCATGTGTTTTCTCGGTACTGAGAGCGACATGTGAAACCCGATTCGAGGAGGCGGATGAGGCCGATTGCGGGTACATGGTGGACCCGGTATGGTACCCCGGGGCGAGAACGGTTTCGCTGTGTAGTAGACGGTGAGCCTGGCAGAGGGACTACTACCTACCGGTGATTGTATTTGAGCTCGACGGATATCTGGAGGATACTGACCGGAGTTGAGAGATGGACATGGGCTGACCCGTACTGCCGGGGCCGAGGGCCGATACCGCAGACGGAGCCCCATATGGACGAGGGTTTACGTGCCAATGCTAGGCACAGGTTTCATGATGATCTCCATGATTTTGATTATATCCTCATATTTGCATGCATGATGCTTATTGTCATTGGGTGACAGGTGGACGGGATCCATATATATACAGACATTGATTACATACAGACTTTGACTACTTTGATCATACTTCATTTGTATATATAAAAGGGTATGAGGGCGCTGTTATATATACCCTTACACCAATATTAGTGGAATGGGACGCTAATATATGTGTATTGATATTCATTTTGATACTTCATCATATTTACTTCATGCAGACATACCTTACATTTATGACATGTTATTACCTGAGGCACTACATACATGATTAGATGTTACATTGCCACCTTATCATGCTTCAGACTTACTTTTGAGGTTTATATCACATACTGATAGTATTGACCTAGGATTATGTCTTGCATTCGATTTCTGCTTGTAGATATTTTCTATTCATGAGTTGGCAACTCACCCCCGTTGTGCCACAGTTCTTGATGGTTTTGCCGAACAGGTTCCATAGCGGCATTTCTGGCACACTACTTCCATTGCGGGTGAATTGCTTTTGGTAGGTGGGTTCTTTTGCATCAAGAACCACCATTGTACTTGTATTATTCCTTGTATCTAGAATTTCATCAACCAAAACTTGTATATTGTTTCAGACTTAGACATTAGTGATGCATTATTTCGACCATAGAGTCGCGCTAAGCAGTATTGCGGTTTTAATGCTTATTGAGTTTCTTTTGGATTTGACCCTCGCCATTCGGCGTTGTATATTATATTGCTTGCGTGGTTGTGACCGTTAATTGACGAACAGCTAGCTCCTGCTTGGGGATACCTTTTATCATTGCATATATATTGTTCTTGTTGTACCCCGTTCGGTGCCAGTATTTACAAAAGAAACTCTGCCGAAATTTTTAGAAAAGACTTTACATTTTAAAATGCATATTCGGCTTAGTTATTTAAAAACCTTGACTTCAAACATGTTTTCTTCACTTCTTTAAACAAGTTTTCTTTACTTCCTCTTAAAATGGTTTTAGATTTCTGGGCTTTTGGCTTACTTGGATCAGATGGAGTCCTATAGGCTTCATATGGTTCAAGGGCCAGTCACGTCCTCTTTCGGGTCGTGACAGGAATGCCGTGTAGTCGCACAATCTCATCAACATGTATCTGAGCATACTGAGCGAATCCGAAAGTGGTCTTCACCGGAAGAAAGTGAGCCTCTTTCATCAAATGGTCTACGATTACCCAAATAGAGACATGCCCTCAACTGGTCCTAGGTAGACCCACGATAAAATCCATAGAGATCTGCTCCCACTTCTACACCGGAATGGGCAAAAGTTGTAGTTCTCCTGCTGGCCTCTGATGCTCGGTCTTGACTTGCTAGCAAGTCAGGCATCTCAAAACAAAATCTGTGACATCTTTCAAGTCATGGTAGATCTTGGTGGAACCCGGATGAACACTATGTGCTGACTGATGCGCCTCCTCTAAAATCTCGCGTCTCAGCCCCTCAGAATCTGGCACACACAGTCGAGTCCCAAATCGTAGCACTCCCTGATCATCGATCACGAACTCTGATTCTCTGCCCTGTCGAACCTGCTCCATGATCTTTGACAAACGAACGTCATCAAACTGTGCCGCACGGATACGATCAAGTAACCGTGGACGTGCAAAGACATGGGCAAGCTGTCCCCCGGTTGAAGTAAACTCGAACTGTACTCGGCTCTCATATAGATTCTTCTAATCTGCCGTCGACTGTCTCTGAACTGCGCTCAAATAAGACAAACTACCTCCAGGCCTTCGACTCAAAGCATCTGCAACAACATTCGCCTTGCCCGGATGATAAAGAGTCTCGCAGTCATAGTCTTTCACTAGCTCCATCCAACGACGCTGTGTCAAATTTAGATCTTGCTGCTGAAAGATGTACTTTAAGCTCTTGTGGTCCGTGAATATCTGACACGACTCGCCGTATAAGTAGTATCTCCAGATCTTGAGTGCAAAAACCACCGCAGCCATCTCTAAGTCATGAGTGAGATAGTTCTGCTCGTACTTCTTCAACTGCCGAGAAGCATAAGCGACGACCCTACCGTGCTGCATCGACACACAGCCTAGCCCCATTCGAGAAGCATCACAATAAACAACAAAACCGTCCAATCCTGAAGGCAAAGATAATACTGGCGCAGTAGTCAAACGAGTCTTCAACTGCTGAAAGCTCTACTCGCATGCCTCGGTCCAAAGAAAAGGAACTCCCTTCTGGGTCAACCCGGTCAGCTGTGCAGCTATATGAGAAAAATCCTGAACAAAGCGTCGGTAGTAACCGGTCAAACCCAATAAGCTGCGAACCTCCATCACTGATACAGGTCTGGGCCAGTGCTGAACGGCCTCGATCTTCTTCGGGTCCACACGAATGCTATCTCTCGTAACCACGTGACCCAAGAAATAAACACTATCCAGCCAGAAGGCGCATGTGGAGAATTTAGAGAACAACTGGTGCTCTCTCAAAGTCTGCAACATAATCCTCAAATGCTGCTCATGCTCCTCTCTGCTCTGGGAGTATACTAAAATGTCATCAATGAACACAATAATAGACTGATTAAGAAACAGCCTGAATATGCAGTTCATCAAATACATGAACGCTGCTGGGGCATTGGTGAGCCCGAACGACATCACCAAAAACTCATAATGCCCATAGCGCGTACGAAAAGCAGTCTTCGGAATGTCATCCTTCCGAACCCGCAACTTGTGATAGTCCGATCGCAAGTTAAACTTTGAGAAATGTCCCGCACCCCGGAGCTGATCAAACAAATCGTCATTGCGAGGTAGGGGATATCTATTCCGCACAGTAACTCGATTCAACTGACAATAATCAATGCATAATCTCATACTGCCGTCTTTCTTCTTGATGAACAAGACAGGAGCTCCGCAAAGTGACACACTCGGACGAATAAGCCCTTTATCCAGCAAATCTTGCAACTGATCCTTCGGCACTTTAAGCTCCGCCGGGGCCATCCGATATAGAGGTATAGAAATAGGCCCCGTGCCGGGGATCAAGTCAATGCAGAACTCAATATTGTGCACTGGAGACAGTCCAGGTAACTCGTCAGGAAAGACATCAGAAAACTCCCTCACTATCGAAACCTGGTCCAGCGGGACCTCTGCGGCTCCAGCATCACGTATATACGCTAAGAATCCCTGACATCCTTTCCTAAAAAGCTGACTAGCGCGAAGAGAAGAAATCAAACCGGGAAGGGTGACACTACGGTCTCCCTGAATAACAATAACTGGTTCACTCGGAAAACTAAATCTGACTGCCTTCTCACGGCAGTCCACGGACGCGTAACAAGTGGCTAGTCAGTCCATGCCCAGAAGAACGTCGAATTCTAGCATCTCCAGAAGAATCAAATCGACAGAAGAATCCCTATCTCTGACACGAACGGAACACGATCGAAACACATATCGAGCGACAAAAGACTCGCCTACTGGGGTAATAACAACCAGCGGCAGATCAAGCAAAGACGACTCTCGGTCTAATCTCGGTAAAGAATGCGTAAATACATGTTCAAAAAACAAAAGAAACATGCACATAGAAAGAAAAAACTGAAAGAATATCTGTCACGACTACGTTCGATGCCTGTGCGTCCCGAGGAGTCAACACAAAAGCTAGGGCCTGCCCTCTTCCAGCGATCAATTGTCATCTGCCTCTGCCACCTTGTCCTCTCGGAATACGACCGCCACGACCACGGCCTCTATGGGCGTCGATCTGGCTTGGAGAAACAACAGGTGTAGGAGGTAACGTGCTCGGAGGAGGTGGTGAAGGTGGTAAAGTCACATGTGGAACTGTCGCTGTGTCCTGACGCCTCATGGTACAAAATCTAATGCGGTGATCCAGACTCCCATAGTAGAAACATCCTAACAATGGCTGCTGATCATATGGGTAAAAGCGATATAACTGGTCCATAAAGAATCCACCACGGCCCCTGTGAACACGCCTAGGAGCTGATATATCAGTAAGAACCTGCCTTGGTCTCGGAACAACCGTAGGTAGAGCAATGTCCGATCTCCATGCTCGACTGATCTCTATCAAGGATTCGATCGTTTGGCGCAAATCATGAATACTTGCCTCCAGCCTTTCTATACGATCAATAGAGGGTGGATCAATCTGTCCATGGAAAATAGGCGTACTGCCTTGGTCGGTCCTCGTCTCAGACGAGCCCGCTCCAATCTCATCTCTGACAGCAGCCTTCTGGGCCCTCGTAGCCTTCGGCGGCATAGTGGCTGGAACAAGAAACAGGATTTGATGAGAACATCGTAATCGAATCAAGGATATTCGGAATCAAGGATGGAAGTACAAGCAATCATATATCCTAAGGTCACTTAGGCTGAGTACCGTATCGTAAGTATGCCGCAGAACATACACACGCCATGTCACTCTGCTTAAGTCACCTAATCCATCATACCAAGAGTCATCCTACACTCAGAAAGGTAAAACCTAACGCTCTAATACCAACATTGTCACGACCTAAATGTGTGGAACGTGACTGGAACTTAAATCACGCAACGTCTAGAGACGTAGCGTAATCCAAGTAAGCCAAAGCCCAGAAGATATAAACCGTTTAAATAAATAGAGTAAAGAAATACTTATTTTAAAAAGGTTATTTTAACAAAATAACGTCACATTAAAACATTTTTAAAACATCAAGTTTTCCCGAAAATTTCGGCAGAGTTTCCTTTATAAAAACTGGCCCAAACGGGTACAAAACATGGATATCTGTAAGAAATGAATAAAGGCATCCCCAAGCGGGAGCTAGCTCTTCGCCGAATAGCGGAACACAACCACATGCAAGATACATCATAATAATGCGAAATAAGCATATAAAAGTAAGAAAATAAGAAAGCACCAAGTCGGCTTACTTGAGCTCGACACCAGAGAACAAAATACACAAATCTTGCTGCCCAGCCTCTAAGTCACGTAATACAAACGGTCGATGGAGTGTACTAGATACAAGATAAATATACATGGTAGAAACAAAATAATATCCTCTCAAAAACCCACCTATGCACAGAAGTCGCAAGTCGATGCAAAGGAGCAGAAGAAGAAGTATGCCCGCCGCTACTATGCTGACGGGTCAGACCTGCATGATACCGGGCACAACGGGGGTGAGTTGCCAACTCGTGCGTAGTAAGTAACATCTAATAAAGCTATCACAAGCATGCACGCAAACGCGTCGCTACTTTTGTGTACCACAATGATTCTATGCACCAATATGAATACAACATGAATGAATGATCAAGCACGAAATCTGGTTATATATCTGGTATGAGAAAAATATGTGCTCGTATCTTAGTAAAACTTTTTTATAATAAAACTGGGGTACCATCAAATGAAATCGACAGAAAACCGTGCCAATATCGACACAAAATATATATATATATATATATATATATATCTGTGTGTGTATGTGTCAAATCTCGGTAGCCGTCTCTCAGATCGGCCCTCAAATTTGTCAAATCACACAACTCCGGTTGGTATCCTCCGGATTACTGCCGGGTCAACAATCATAGGTAGGTAATATTCCCCTGCCGGGCGCAACGCCTTCTCAATACATCCATCTTGCCTCAGGGTACCTTACCGGTTCCACCATGTACCCGCAGACGGTGCGCCCCCGTCCTCGAATCGGGTGTATATACATACGTGGCTTAAGAACCGAGAAAACTCATGGTGGACGCCACACATATCATATTACAAGAAAACCGCAAATTTCTATTTTGAAATGATAATAAGATTATAAAATTCCTTTGCGATTTTCCCCAAATCCAGAAATCTCATGAATACGGAAATCTCCAAGAAAATCACAATATATGAATTTGTGAATAACTTTGAATGTTCATGATATCAACATGATGCAATGCAATGTATGTTTAGAAGACTACATATGAATGATGATGCAATGAGGTATATATGACTAGCAATCCTACGTATCCATCCTGGTGAAATGAATATACAACAACAAGTTACATATCATAAATGATGCAAATGCTCAGATACTGATTTAAGCAAGTTCTATAGTGTTCGTGACATAGCAATTATCAATGGCACATGTGTTCGCCTAAATAGTGCATGTGCGGCGTGAACCAATAGTAATGGTGCAAGTGTCTTAAGTAATAACATCATTTGTAAGAAGATGCAATGCCATGATATGAATGATTTCAATGAAGCATATGACTAGAAATTACATATCAAACATGATGCAAATGCAGAGATACCGATCATTAAGCAAGTTATATGGTGTATCGTGACATAGCAATTACCAATGTCGTGTGTGTTTACATAAAATGGTGCATATGCGGCATAAACCATTGGTAATAGTGCAAGTGTCCTAAGTTATAATATCAATGTATATGAAGATGCAAAAGTGACTTGAGCATGATATGCGCATATGAAACATAGGAACTATAACTAAATCCTATCTATCGGGCGCTTAACACTATCCATGTGATTTCCCCGTAGATGTGTACATCTACTCACCCAAAACGTCTCGCCAAGTCGAATCCAATCACCGCCTTGCCCTTCCTTGCCGCGTCCGACGTCTCGGCGATCGATCCTATAACCGCACAAATAGTATATAAATAAGGCTAGACAATTAAATAGACGCGAACACATAACGATACGAAGCAACCGATGCGCACTATCTAGAAGTGCATGAACTTCGTGCACAAAACGCGCGCGCGACATCGCCACAAACTACAACTATGGGTTACTATGCGAAGCAAACGCTAAACCGAGAATCTAGTTTTACTAATCGCGCATTCACATCACACTAAAAGTTAGGAAAAATAGGTCGTAGATCATCACAACCTCAAACTTAACTAAAACCTATTTCTATTAAAAACCTAGTAAGCAACATTAAGCCCTTTTAGTGCAAAACTTGTTTGATTAGCAAGCCTTGTAGCCATTAATCACATGATATCCTAATCAAGCCATGCAACACTTAATTAAATCAAATCTCATATAAACACACACTGATCATGAAATTAATTGCATGAACTCCTAATTAAGATAATTAAAAACCATATTAGCAAAGTAATCAACTAGATTAGATTTATAAAGCCATTAGATATTTAAACTACACTTAGCCAACCAAATTAACTGATAAAAACCTTAAATTTACCCCCAAACCATTCTCTGTAAAACTCTATTTTGCAAAAAAACTATATTAACACCTAATTAAAATTAGATTAAAGCAAATAATTAACAATGCAAACTAGGATTTTCCTCTTCTAGATCCAAGGTGAAAGCCAAGGGGAAGAAGAAGGCCCTACCAAGCCGAAAGGTGGTGTTAGTAAGGTAGAGGCAAGGGGCAAGGCAAAAGTTGGAGGCCGACGGTAGGGAAGGAAGAATGCTTCTACTATCATAAGAAGGGCCATTAGAATAAGGATTGCAGGGCCTGGAAAGCCCAGAACCAGGATGCGAAGCAGGTTGTGGCTTCGGCTTCAGGTTGTTTGTGATTGAAAACTGTCTTTCAATCAACTCTACTTTCTGGGTATTGGATACCGGATCGGTATCTCATATCTGTAATTATTTGCAGGCACTGAGAAGCCGTAGAGTTTTGAAGGCGGGTGATATGACCCTCAGTGTTGCTAATGGAGCGAGCGTGGATGCTCTGTCCGTAGGGGAATATTATTTAGGATTGACAAGGGGACATATTTTGGTTTTGCGCAACTAATTTTGTGTACCTAGTTTGACTTGTAATATCATTTCTATATCTTTATTATCTAAAGAAGGTTATGATTTTACATTTGTAAGCGGTGTCTTAAACATCCACCTTAATCATGGTTTGATTGGGTCGGGTACACTAAATAACGGTATATACATATTAAACCAACTGCAGGTTTTCAATGTCCAGAACACACACAAAAGAAAGTCTCCAGAATTAAATCAAGCTTTCTTATGGCATTGTAGACTAGATCACTCAATGAAACACGGTTAACCAAGTTACATAAAGAGGGATATTTGGATCCATTCAAATATCAGTCTTATGCAACTTGTCAATCATGTCTCAAAGGAAAGATGACAAAGACTTTGTTCACTGGACACGGAGGAAGAGCGAGCAAGCTCTTAGGACTCATACACGGCGACGTGTGTAGTCCAATGTATACACATGCAAGAAGTGGTTATTCCTATTTCATTACTTTTACGGATGATTTATCTAGGTATGGACATGTATTCTTGATGAAACAGAAATCCGAGGCCTTTGAGAAATTCCGAGAATATAAGAATGAAGTGTAAAAACAAACCGACAAAATTATCAAGACGCTGAGATCTGATCAAGGTGGTGAATACTTAAGTACCGAGTTCTTGGATTACTTAAAAGAGAATGGAATTCTCTCTCAGCTTACTCCTCCATACACACCACAATACAACGGTGTATCGCAAAGGCGGAACCGAACCTTATTAGATATGGTATGTTTCATGATGAGTAACACTGAGTTACCGCGATCCTTTTGGGGCTATGCACTAGAATCAGCTGCATATCTTTTGAACAAGGTTCCTACTAAGACTGTTCCGACCACACCATATCAGATGTGGAGTGGGATGAAACCCTATCTTCAGTATCTGAAGATATGGGGATGTCCATCTTTTGTTAAAAAGTAGCCTGCGGACAAGCTCGATGCACGCTCAGTACTGTGTAAGTTTGTGGGATACCCAAAGAACCCCAGGGGGTATCTTTTCTATTACGTAGAGAAACAAAAAAATTTTGTTTCTCGTCATGCCTACTTCTTGGAAACTCAATTTTTAGAAAAAGAGATAAGTGGGATCGCAATAGAACTGGAAAAATTCCAGAAGCACAAGCTATTACTGAAAGCATGGTGGAACCAGAAGTTTCAAAAGAACAGGACATCTCCGCGCCACTTTGCAGAAGTAGTAGGTTGTCTCATCTGCCCGAGAGATACTACGGTTTTATCGTAGACGGAGTTAGAGAGGATTGCATCATTGACAATGATGAGCCAACTAGCTTCCAGCAAGCCATTCAGAGCAGAGACTCGGTAAAATGGTTGGATGCAATGCGGACCGAGATGGAGTCCATGTACACCAAAAAAGTATGGACTTTGGACATTGCTCCAGAAGGGGTAAAACCCGTAAGCTGCTAATGGATCTTCAGAAAGAAGATTGGTGTAGATGGATAGGTTGAAACCTATAAGGCTAGACTCGTTGCAAAAGGTTTTCATCAAAGACCTAGTTTGGACTATGATAATACCTTTTCTCCAGTGGCTATGCTCAAATTCATTCGGATCTTTCTTGCTATTGCTGCCCTCCACGATTATGAAATTTGGCAGATGGACGTAATGACCTCTTTTCTAAATGGAAATTTGGAAGAGTACGTCTATAAGGATCAGCCAGAGGGTTTCATTCAGAGCGGGAGCAGCGAGAAATTGTGCAAGTTGCTTAAATCCATTTATGGATTAAAGCAGGCATCGCGGAGTTGGAAAATCTGTTTTAATGAGACGGTCAAAGAATTTGACTTTATCAAAAATCCAGATGAACTATGCATCTATACTAAGATTGTAGCAAGAACTGTTGTATTTCTCGTCTTGTACGTGGATGACATTCTCTTGATAGGAAATATCATTCTTATGCTACAATCAGTCAAAGGATTCTTGTCATAAAGGTTCTCCATGAAAAACCTGGGTGATGCCACTTACATTTTGGGGATCCAGATCTATCGTGATAGATCTAAGAGGATGTTGGGACTTTCACAGTCCAGGTATATCAACACCATACTGAAAAGATTCAGTATGGAAGATTCAAAGCGCGGTAATCTACCGGCTTGTCACGGAATCACCCTCTCCAAAGAGATGTCTCCCAAGACTGATTTAGAAAGGGATTGCATGTCAACTATACCCTACGCTTCTGCGGTAGGCTCTATATTGTATGTGATGTTGTGTATGTTAGTTATATGTATGCCTTAGAGGCCATTATTGTAAATATGATGTATATTATAGTGGATGCTTGGACATATATATAGAGGACATTCTTGCTCGACATGATAGTATGCTATCTGGTCGCTCTTTGTCTTAACATGTAGATTTGTATTGTGATACTGTCTTGCTCTCACATGTTGATAAAGCCCTTAGGATGTGTACTTGACTACCAGGACTATGATGGAGATCAAACTAGTGGGGCCAGGGTAGTCCACAAGTTCATCCTTTAATTGTTCCTAGTCGAGGGTGTATCGAGACATGGCATCGATATTCCAGAGTAGACTAGTGTATACGCTTCTTGACCCATATGATGGGCGATGGATGATCCTACATCCATTGGTGTTTGACATAAAAGATCGTATACGGGTGCTCAGTGGAGACTGGGTACAATGAATAGGACTCGCCGAGAACTCCTAGTTGGTATTATTCCTATCGTCAGATAGCAGTTCTCTGGTGACACTGGTACAGATTAGTCTGTAGACCCGATATCGTCATAGAGTCTTGTGTGATTCCCACCGTTCTTTGATTTCTACCTTACCAAGTTCAAGAGAACGTGCAAAACGGTGGTTTTTGGGTACAGTCCCGAGTCACATGGAGGCAATGAGCGATAGGAGGGGATTCGTCTCTCCCAGTATTGGGGGTTGATGTTGCACTGCACTCGATTAGCCATAACAGGAAGTCCCTGGTCCGGGCTGATATGGAGATTTACTGGTAAGTGTTATCAGTAGTTTCCCGATCCGTTATGAGCCTCAAATCGGCATGACTTATCAAGTTACTTGGGTCTAACGTTTACTGCCCCTAGACTAGATATGCGACATATCAGACGAAGAGATCGGACTGTACAACAGTGTTACTGATAGGATTTGCGGGAGTTTAGAAAATCTTGCTTGTTGATCTTCTGATCATTCAATACCCGGGTAGCCGTACGTCCAGCTAGTACTGCTGACGGCTTGTAGGTGACTGATATGATCATCACCTACTGCCGGCGTATTGACGAGTATTTAGAGTCCTACACAGAGGTTTCTTAGCTCACGCGAAATGAAGTAGGAGCACATATGTGATATGTGCGGGACCGAGATTAATACGTGTATGTGATACCGTATTCTATTCTCGCGATATGTGATATCAGTCGGTTATATGTGATATAGTCGGGTTATCGAATCATGTATTGATTCGATAAGTTAATACAAATAATATTAGTCGGTTATATGTGATATATCCGGATTATTAAATCAAGTGTTGATTTAATAATTTAATGTATAATTATATATTTGATATAATAACATACATTAACTAATATTAGCTCACTTAAATATTTCTTTTTCTCACATGTGTACACTTAATATATATGTGATATATATTATTGTGTCATGCTTGTTGAATTTTACATGGTGTATGAGACTCACACCATGCTTATGATAATATGGGGTTTATTTATTTAAAGTAAATCACTAATTAGTTGGAAATTAGTCACATGGTTTAAGCCTAGTGGAAGCTTGTAGAACCATTGACTTAGTCTACTAGATTTGTTTTACATTAGCTATTTATTAACCCAACCATTAACTTAAGCCATGCTTAATTCTCTACATAAGTTATATGAGATATTTCTCACCCATGGTTGCCCCAACATTATTGGCTTCATCTTCTTTTTCATCAAGAGAGAGCTCTTCAGGTTTTGAGGAGGTGAAGAAAATTAGTGAGAAAAATATTTCTAAAGTGAGAAAAATTCCTACTTCATTAACCTACACTAGATTAGCCATTTAGTTTAGGTTGTTTGCTTCACTAATTCCTAATTAGTGAAGACGTAGCTTGAGTTGGTGTCTCCTCGACGTAGAACATCTTCAGCCTCGAAGATTTCAAGCAAGTTTGTTCCTTTCACCTTGTGGAGCCTTACTAGAGTCTGGGAGTTCACTACTTGGAACGAAGGGACTACTACATGGAGCTATTGAAGTGAAGGATCGGTCTACAAAGGTTGTATTTCTTGTTCACTTAGATGTAAAGATGTTTACATTCTTCTATTGTCTAATTCTCTAGTTAAGATTCTAGGGTTAGGCTTATTTAGCATACAAATTTTTTGAAAACGGCAAGGATGATGCCTCCCGAAATCTTGCTGTCGTCCTAGGTAATGTTGGGTTACGGCGGCGCCCGGGCCGTCAAACCGACGCCAAATGCGAAACAAAAACTTTTTACAAAACCGGCGCCACCGCAGCCCAAATACCCGGATCGTTCCATTAACCATAAACTTGCAAACTGTAAAAGAGTTTGGAAAGATTATACCGATCGATCCGTGTCCTTCGGTCTTCAATCTCCGCGCCAAACTCCCCGCTGCTGCACCGATGAAGTCTGCTCTCCGATCTCGCTCGTCAAAGTGGCACCACGTCAATGAATCTTTATACGGGCTCCCGCCTCGAACCGAGGCAACTCAGACATGAAGTTTGCTAGCTGACATGTCCAAGAATGAAGTAGAGAGAGCGTAGAATCTTTTGTCTCAAGACGGAAGTTGCCAATTAGGATTTGCGATGAAGTGAATGTGAGCACCTAAAGAAAATACTTGTGAAACCAAGGAAACAGAAATGGGGCTTGGCTAGTATCAATGTTCTCTGGGAATTATTTTTGATGAGGTGAAGAGGTCAAAAAGCTACTAAAGAAATTAAACAACCTAACACAATATATACCATCACATTGGATGCCCTGCCCATCACCACGAATAACCCCCTGCAATTAAGAAGTCGGCCAATTTTGCAGAGAACCCCTTGCCTGGAAAAACAGCCACACTCTAAAACACCATGCTACCCACTCACTTTCCCTTGCCCATTAAATGAATCCAAGCAACCCCATACCCTTCTAGAAGACCCACACCATGCCAAGCCAAAATGGAGGCCCCAGGTTTCGAAATTGACAGGGAAAATGGGTCAAAGTCGGTGCTCACAATAAACATGGATCAAGATGTTTTGGACGGAAAAAAGAAGGAAACTGGCAACTCCTAAGATAATCCCGTAACGAATTACGAGATTACATCTCAACTGTAAATACATACCCGCATTTGTATTCCGTCCGAATACAAAAGCAATGAGACAAAAATATCCCTACAATATAATACTAGGATCCGGCTTAAAACAAAGCCCGCTATTATTATCCGTCCGATCCTGATCCGTGCACAAGTGCACGAATTTGATCGAACCCTGCCATAAAACCATACGGCCTCTACAACGTTTTGCCCGAACTTTGGAAATTGTCTATGGAGGACTCTAATGACTCATCAATACCCTGGCACTGGGTATAACCACTAGCACGACAGAGGTACTAGCTGTACGTAATGCTTGCCCATGTATTGATCGGAAGGGAAGCTGACGAGCGAACTCATCCTGAAACCCTACTGAGTCTGACAGTGACAAAATCCGTACAGTCCGGTCTGTTTGTCTATGAGTATCGCATATAGGGCCTAGGGGGCTGGTAAACGTCTGACCCCCAATAGCGGTATAAGTCGTGTCGGAGTGAAGCCCAGAACACCCTAAGATACTACTGGAATACCTACCCGTAAATCTCGATTACCCTGTCCAGGGATTTCGTGTAATGGCTCTCCTAAACACAGCGCGATCTCACCCCAATACTGGGAGAGACGAATCCCCGACGATCCGCTCACTGCCTCCATGTAGCTCAGGACTGTAGCCAACTAAACCTGTTTGCATGACTCCTTTGAGCCATGGTAGGGTAGTAATCAAAGCACAGTTGGAACTCACACGAGACAAATGACGATCTCAGGTCGACAGACTAACCTGTACACATGTCACCTGGGAACTGCTATCTGACGATATGTATAATACCAACTAGCATGTTCCCGGCAAGTCCTGTCCGGTGTACTCATAACCTAATGAGCACCTATATACATCTTAGGTGAACCAACTGACACAAATGACTTGTGAGTCTGGCCACCGCCCCTCGTCGGGGTCTCGACTGTATACACTAGTCTACTCTGGAGTATCGATGCCCTGTCTCGAAACTCCCACGACTAGGGACACTTTAAGGATGTGCTTATAGACCCCAGCTCCCACGTATATGATCGCCATCATACTGCTGGCAGTCAAGCAAGAATCCTATGGGCTCTATCAACATGCAATAGTGAACTAAAGCATGTACACAATGATAAAGACAAACCAGATAGCATACTATCATCTTGAGAAAGACTGTACTACCGGTATAGGTCCTCCCTCAATTATTATAATCACGTACCTGCGATCCAATAATTGACTTTGAGGGCACTATATCCAACAATCTTCCACTTGCACCTAAGGCCAATTATTACGATGTCGCATACTCAGAGCTCGTGTGATACCGAACATTCAACTCCTCTACTAATCAGTTTCACAAAGCTCGTTTGTAAACCTATTGTGTTCGAGAAATAGCCTCAGTGAGTGGATCTGCCCTGATGTTTCTTTCTATGTCTCTCTTTGTCTCAAGTTCGCTGAGAAAGCCATCTCCCAAAATGAGTAATACATGTCTTAGAATATGTCTGGATATCTGATAGGACCCAGTTCATAAATGAACTCCAAATCCAGCAAACTTCTTAGACTGTATCGTCAACTGAAATTAATCAGTATCCTGCGCCATGCTTTCCTCAGTATCCGCCTGGACTACCTGTCCAAACTACTGCCCCTCGTGAGAGTGAAAACTATAACTCTGACAGTCACTCTGTCATCCGGGTCACCATGGAAGCCTGGAATGATAACTGTCTCCCGAAGGAGGCTGTCGTTATCAAATCCCTAGTACAACCACTTATGTTCTAAAACTGCTTTCGAACGTTTCTCCAGGATTGGATTAATATCAACTTATTGCATCTAGTGCCAAAACAAAATCTGGTGTGGTACTTGACATCTCATGATCAACTCAATTGCCTAAGCAAGTGATCTAACAAATATGCACATCCCTCTCCCTTTAGTCTGTAAGACACCTTTAGAGAAGGTGAATCCATCAACTGCAGGTACACCACCATGTCAGGAGTCATTCATTCTGAAATACCTTTAGAATGCTGTCAAAGTACCCAGATTAGGAAACTACCCAAATCTAGATCTAAATCCATAGATCCAGTAACCAGAATGCCGGATATTATATCCATATCCTCTGTGGAGAAACTACTATGTGACAGCCACAGTATGACCGATCGTAGTATAGGAATTTCATTTCCTATAATGTGTATGTCATCGAAGTACCAGGACATCACACCCTACTACCTTCTTAACAGATCCATCTCCTATTCTGATGAAGTCAAAGCCTATGACTGTCACATAAAAAATAGGTGATTTATCTCCTCTATATGTGCTTCAGTCTATAAATAGACATAAGTTACTTGTCCACTATGCTTCCGCTGTTCCCACTGACCACAACAAACCTCTGGCAGAATAATATATATGTGCACTTCTAAAGCTAGTTTAGAACGACGCTATACCCATCCTCCTGCCGGGTCTCATAGTCTGGAACAACAGTAGTGTCAAGTCTGGGTAAACAAGAACCTCCCTGTCACCGTCCTTGAGGATACCGGAGTACCTCTCGGGCGCCTTAGGTTACCCACCATATCTACGGAGTGGCTAATGGAATGTCAAACCTGATTGAATCTTTAGGTTCAATTAAATTTTTCGTAATCGTTTGCGGTTCTGGAATCACTTCCAGTTTTACCATACTCCCACTACCGTTTTCTAAAAAAAGTCCATTTTACTAAAATTGTGGCGAGTCAAGAACAATATCACTATTGATCTTCCTGATGGTAGAAAGTTAACCCTCGTCAAAGCCCGGGTTAACCCACAAACTTCCATTACAGAAAATATGCCTTGAGTTATCCAGAGTCTGGTTTTAAGCATAAGCCGGACAACTCCCCGTGCCTTAACAACATTAAGATATGAACCATTCTATATACAATATAGAAATAGAGGCACTGATTTAATTGGAACCAGATTCAAAACATGCAGCTGTCTCCGGTGCATGTAACCTAAATGGAGAGAGACCGATCAGCATTACTCAACTTAGGAATGCATCCAATTATGAGTAACCTGAAAGGGAAACAAGTTCTCAAAACCATTACTATCAACTGAATACTAACCACAAGTATCTCCATCTTCGATCACCTTGAAGAATCCTGATACTTGCAACACATGGTTCTCTACTTTATTCATGTACCTATAACTTCTCAAACTTGGACCTTGTATTTCTACGAAACACATGTCTAAAACTTGAGAAGTCACAAGTAAACAGAATAAAGTACAAGGACCAACCCCTTTGTCCTAATGGACACTGGACAATATACGATACTTTGTATAAGTCCCCTGAGTTGAATAACTCAAACTCTGTGCGTCGTAGATTGAAAACTGTACCCAGGCGATTTCCTCAAATATCCCCAATTACAACGAATTCCGATATAATGAGGATGATCACCTAATTCCCAATAACTTACTCCTACTCATCATCTGTAAAACCATACGGATGTGAGAATCATACCTGGTAAATACACACCCTGGAGCAAGGGTCTAATTGGGAAATCAGTTTTCTATTAACAATACACAGTGAAACTGAAACATGAATATGTTTCGAAGGGGTATCCGAGTATTCCTAGTAATGACTCTTCCATGATCAGATTCATGGCTGTAACTGTATATTTCTTTGCCATCTCTCCAATTCCCTTTATTTGTCTTTACTCATTACCTTCTGTACACCATCGTTAGGCTAAGAGGTTTCTTCTTTCCCTACCGTTCGGCACCAGCCTATGGTTTGGAAGAAGACTATCCAGTAAGCATAATAGGTGTACTCTCCTAATCCTTGGAGCACTCACAACCTGAGAGAAGGTAAGGATAAAAGATACCTGAATAAATCTTATTCCTATTTCTCCTGAACCAGAATCCATCCTCGAAAAAGTTCCTTCGAGTTCGTATATAACCATACGATGGATTTATCCAATGGAATTGGATGTTCGTAGTGATACGGGGTGTTTTGGAGAAATACAAAGGAGAATATGGAGTGGCGATGAGATACGTGGTTTGGTCGTGAATGTTAACAGTCGCAATTTACATTGCCCTCTTTCTGATCCCTTTGTCTTTACTTATTACCTTCTGTACACCCAACTTAGGCTAATTGGTTTTCTTCATTCCCTATCTTTCGGCACCTGCCTATGGTTTGGAAGAAGACTATCCAATAAGCGTAATAGGTGTACCTTCTCCTAATCCTAGGAGCCCTCACAACCTGAGAGAAGGTAAAAAGAAAAGACAACTGAATAATCCTATTCTATCTCTCCAGAACCAGAATCCATCCTCGAAGAAGTTCCTCCGAGTTCGTATATAACCATACGATGGATTTATCCAATGGAAGTGGATGCTCGTAATAATACGGGGTGTTCTGGAGAAACTTAAAGGGTAAAAGAAGGAGTGGCAATAATGTATGCAACTCATACAATCCAAAAGCCAGTGTTTTAAGAAAGTTCGGTCAACTGGGTCACTGAGTTATAATAAAGGGTCGGGTCATGGTCGCAGTTAAAGAGAGAGAGAGAGAAAAGAAACACTCTGCGTGCACTCTAACCTAGACCAAAATGGTTAATCACTTTATCTAATCAGGAAACCTCCCACTATTTTCTCAAATTCTCCTCCAAACCTGAAAGAAGAATTAGTCGGGATCACCCGAGGAGTAAACCAACTCATCAGTGGGAATCGGGATCCAACTATCATCGCATGATAACGTGATGGCAGCCACTCACGTCATCACACTCCAGAAGGTATGTGCAAGCCTGGAAAGTTTCCTGTATGTTTGAAACTCCCGATATGATTTGTACCCCAAGCAGCTTATGACCTTGACGGATGCCAACAAATCATAAGTTGCTGGTCAAGTTCTACCCGTCATTGTCCTGATTAATTTAGACCCACCCGTACTCGCCCTTGACGGATGCCAACAAGGCTGCACGACTGTCCTAGATTAATGCATATCCATGCTACAGAAAAGCAACACGTCGCTACCGTACACTATGCCTTGATGGAAGCCAACAAACATAGCACGAATACTAGGCGCTGCTTTTCAGAAATGACGGAGGGCTACGGCTGGATTTTGGCGAAAAACCTTTAGCGTAATGAACTTGATATCGCTGAAGGAATCCAAGTGGTTTTATGAAAAATATAGTGGCGAAAACCTTTGCTAAAGAGGTCAGTCCCGGTGAAGGGATCTCGGCTCATTCCCCGTAGAATGAGGTGCATGATATTCTAACTGAATATCTCGATGCAAAGCAAAAAGCAATCGACTATAGTGAAGTTATTACCCTGACGCAAACTTCTTCCCAAGAGGTCACTCCCGATGAAGGGATCTCGGCCCTTGCCTCGTCGAATGAGGTGCTGGATATTCATAACCGAATACCACTGTGCAAAACAAAAGAGAACGCCCTTGTAATAACAACTTTTGAGAAATTGGTTCCAACAACATCATATATAGGTTTGTTTTCCTTGCATTGATAAAAATCAACACAGTCCCATCGATTGATCACACCAGAAAAGAACGAAAATATGATGTACGTATATGCCATCCGCATTCGCCACTAGGTCCCGTCATAATTCGTTAGGTTACTTAACTAATGACAGAGCGGGGACTAGGCTAGCGCGGGTGCTAAACATATACAACATCTACTAGTATATATATATCAATATATAATAATCGCTCCAGGTGTGATAAATGCAACATCACAGAAAAGTAATAAGCATCACAGAATAATCTAGATAATCTGGGATCCCCGGGTTTCATTGAGCCACAAGTGAAACCCGACGTTCCCCTGGTCTTGTGGATAACATGTGCAATGAAAACCTGTACCCCCTACTAGTGCGGCGTATAGACCGCCAATTCTAGAGTGAGGCCCCCTCCGTCTCAACGCCTTGAGATGCGGATCCGTTGCCCTCTAGAACCCGGCTATCCGTGCACCCCACTGCGGGATAATCCTAGTACAGAAAATAAAATATGTACAACGGGTACATCGACCTCAACCCGGTCGTGCCCCAAAAGAATAATATACAAACGGGCAGTGACGGCAGTCCACATGTCGGACGCTCGCCCCGCAATATCAAATGTACAAATAAATCCAAAAATCACTAATATTGCACCAAGCTATCCACCAGGACAATTCCAGAACAACACAGCACAACACAGAACATCAACGTGAATGTCACGTTCGCAAACCCGTCTAAAAGAGCTATAGCGATTAGACAAGATTTATCGATCAAACGACATTCACGGTCGCAGATATAATGTAACCACTATAATCTCGATCGACAAAACTTCCCGAAGTGGGGCCCCAAGTACAAATCCTGTACTCAAAATAAAATCTGGGCCCAAACAAAATATTCCAGAAACCCCAATTCCATGTTAAAGACCCAAAGCAAAAATTTAGTGCACTGAAACCGGAACACTGCGGCGGAACCGCGGCCAAAACGTGGGTACGGCCGCGGTTCCGCGGCGCTACAGAGGGATCAAGCTACCAAAATTTTACAGCTGTCTTATAAAAGCCTGCCTGATTTTCTGAAACACTCAAAATAATTTTTCGACGAGAAAAAATTCGACAGAAACTTTAGAACTGAAATTGCGGTTTCGGAAATTTTGTTCGATCGATATTTTAAACATGATAGAACAAGCTAGTATAGGTTAATGGCGTGGCTCTGATACCATGTTGGGTTACGGCGGCGCCCCGGCCGTCAAACCGACGCCAAATGCGGAACAAAAACTTTTTACAAAACCGGCGCCACCGCAGCCCAAATACCCGGATCGTTCCATTAACCGTAAAGTAGCAAACTGTAAAAGAGTTTGGAAAGATTATACCGATCGATCCGTGTCCTTCGGTCTTCAATCTCCATGCCAAACTCCCCGCTGCTGCACCGACGAAGTCTGCTCTCCGATCTCGCTCGTCAAAGTGGCACCACGTCAATGAATCTTTATACGGGCTCCCGCCTCGAACCGAGGCAACTCGGACATGATGTTTGCTAGCCGACATGTCCATGAATGAAGTAGAGAGCGTATAATCTTTTGTCTCAAGATGGAAGTTGCCAATTAGGATTTGTGATGAAGTGAATGTGAGCACCTCAAGAAAATACTTGTGAAACCAAGGAAACAGAAATGGGGCTCGGCTAGTATCAATGTTCTCAGGGAATTCTTTTTGATGAGGTGAGGAGGTCAAAAAGTCACTCAAGAAATTAAAAAACCTAACACAATATATACCATCACATTGGATGCCCTTCCCATCACCGCAAATAACCCCCTGCAGTTAAGAGGTCACCCAATTTTGCAGGGAACCCCTTGCTGGAAAAACAGCCACACTCCAAAACACCATGCTACCCACTCACTTGCCCTTGCCTTTGCCCTTGCACATGCCCATTAAATGAAGCCAAGAAACCCCATACACTTCTAGAAGACCCACACCATGCCAAGCCAAAATGGCAGCCCCGGATTTCAAAATTGACAGGGAAAATGGGTCAAAGTCGGTGCTCACAATAAACATGGATCAAGATGTTTTGGACGGAAAAAATGGAAACTGGCAACTCCCAAGATAATCCCGTAACAAATTAGCAAATTACATATCAACTGTAAATACATACCCGCATTTGTATTCCGTCCGAATACAAAAGCAATGAGACAAAAATATCCCTACAATATAATACTAGGATCCGGCTTAAAACAAAGCCCGCTAGCATTATCCGTCCGATCCTGATCCGTGCACTAGAGCATGAATATGATCGAACCCTGCCATAAAACCATACGGCCTCTACAACGTTTTTCCCGAACTTGGGAAACTGTGTGTGGGGGACTCTAATGACTCATCAATACACTGGCACTGGGTATAACCACTAGCATGTCAGAGGTACTAGCTGTACGTAACGGTTTCCCATGTATTGATCGGAAGGGAAGCTAACGAGCGAACTCATCCAGAAACCCTACTAAGCCTGACAGTGACAATATCCATACAGTCCAGTCTGTTCGTCTATGAGTATCGCATATAGGGCCTAGGGGGCTGGTAAACGTCAGACCCCCAATAGCGGTATAAGTCGTGTCGGAGTGAAGCCCAGAACACCCTGAGATACTACTGGAATACCTACCAGTAAATCTCGATTACCCTGGCCAGGGATTTCCTGTAATGGCTCTCCTAAACACCGCGCGATCTAACCCCCAATACCGGGAGAGACGAATCCCCGACGATCCGCTCACTGCCTCCATGTGGCTCGGGACTGTACCCAACTAAAACCTGTTTGCAAGACTCCTTTGAGCCGTGGTAGGGTAGTAATCAAAGCACAGTGGGAACTCACACGAGACAAATGACGATCTCAGGTCGACAGACTAACCTGTACACATGTCACCTGGAAACTGCTATCTGACGATATGTATAATACCAACTAGCATGTTCCCGGCTAGTCCTGTCCGGTGTACTCATAAACCAATGAGCACCTGTATACATCTTAGGTGAACCAATTGACACCAATGGCTTGTGAGACCGGCCACCGCCCCTCGTCGGGGTCTCGACTGTATACACTAGTCTACTCTGGAGTATCGATGCCCTGTCTCGAAACTCCCACGACTAGGGACACTTTAAGGACAATGGCTTGTGAGACCGGCCACTGCCCCTCGTCGGGGTCTTGACTGTATACACTAGTCTACTCTGGAGTATCGATGCCCTGTCTCGAAACTCCCACGACTAGGGACACTTTATGGATGTGCTTATAGACCCCAGCTCCCACGTATATGATCGCCATCATACTGCTGGCAGTCAAGCAAGAATCCTATGGGCTCTATAAACATGCAATAGTGAACTAAAGCATGTACACGATAATAAAGACAAACCAGATAGCATACTATCATCTCGTGCAAGACTGTACTACCGGTATAGGTCCTCCCTTAATCATTGTAATCACGTACCTGTGATCCAATAATTGACTTTGAGGGCACTATATCCAACAGGTAACCCTACAGTGGTATCAGAGCCATGCTATAGAATTATACGATGTTTGTAGAATTACGAAACCAAAACAACTCCGAAACATCAAAACGAAAAACCATGTTTCTGTCGTTTTTAAAATCTCCTCTAAAATTTTTTTAAGCAACTGCAGAATGTTACATGAGATGTAATATGAACACCACACAAATACGAACCCTTAAAGTGTCGTGGAGGATGAGGCCTGCCGGACCCCTATGCGGACAGTGCACTGTGGACTTTCGCGATCTCAATAAAGCCTGCCCGAAAGAAGACTTCCCAGTACCAGCCACTGAGCTGATGATAGATAACACGTCCACTCACGATGCTTTCTCCTTCATGGACGGATCGTCGGGATATAACCAGATAAAGATGCATCCCGAGGACCAGAGGCACACCGCTTTCCGGACCCCTTTGGGTATATTATGCTACAAAGTGATGCCTTTCGGTCTAAAGAACGCCGGTGCCACCTATCAGAGGGCCATGACGAAGATCTTCGATGAACTCATACATGAAATCGTCGAATGCTACATCGACGACCTCATGGTTAAAAGCAAATCATACGAGGAACATCTCGAGCATCTGAAGATCGTATTTCAATGCCTTCTGCAATACAACTTGAAGATGAACCCTCTCAAATGCGCGTCGGAGTCTCCTCGGACAAATTCATGGGGTTCATCGTCCGACACCGAGGCATCGAGATAGATCCATCGAAGATCAAGGCAATTATGGAGATGCCCCCGCCGAGGACTCTCAAGCAGCTGCGGTCCCTCCAAGGGAAGCTTTCGTATATCCGGCGATTTATAGCCAATCTTTCAGGCAAGTGCCGTCCTTACAGTCACCTGATGAAAAAGGGGACCCCGTTCGTCTGGGATCGCAAATAGCAAAGCGCGTTGGACAAAATCAAGCAATAACTGCAGAATCTGCCAGTACTGGTCGCTTCGGTCAAGGGAAAACATCTCATTCTGTATACAACCGCCCTTGAAGGTTCCTTAGGCGTATTATGGGCACAGGAGAACGACCAAGGGAAGGAGAGAGCGCTCTACTATTTGAGTCGAGTTCTACTGGTGGAAGAAAGCAATTATTCTCCCATCGAAAAACACTGCCTGGCATTGATCTTCGCGATAACGAAGATCAGGCACTATGCGTTGGCGCATTAAGTCCGTCTCAAATCGAAGGTGGACCCTCTCAAATATTTGATGTCAATGGCCATATTAACGGGGCGACTCGCTAAATAGGCCTTGCTCTTAATGGAGTTATCGATAACCTATCAGCCTCTTAAGGAAGTGAAAAGCCAGGCCATCGCCGACTTCCTCGCTGATCATCCGATACCTGCCGATTCCCCTCTGAATTGTGAAATGCCAGACGAACATGCGTTTGACACGATCGACGGAAGTGATACCCAGTGGGAACTTTATTTCGATGGAGCATCCTCCATGAAGAAGCGCAAACAAAACACCCCCATAATCAAATCGGTGGTACGCCTCATCTTCGTACATGCTTTAGTTTACTATTGCATGTTGATAGAGCCCATAGGATTCTTGCTTGACTTCCAGCAGTATGATGGCGATCCATATGTGTGAACTAAAGACGTGTTATCTATCATCAGCTCAGTGACTGGTACTGGGAAGTCGTCTTTCGAGCAGGCTTTATTGAGATCCCGAAAGTCCACACATATGCGCACTGTCCCATTTTTCTTCATCACCGGGACGATGTTGGCGATCCTATCAGGATACTAAAGTTCTTGGATGAAGCCAGAGTCGATTAACTTCTTGACCTCGGCGTTGATACTCATCTCAAGCTCAAGCCGCATTCTCCTTGGTGCTTGTTTGATTGGCTTAACGTCTGGGGATATTGCCAGTTTATGGACAGCAATTTTTGGATCTAGTCCTGGCATCTCAGAATAGTTCCATGTGAAGCAATCCCTATGCTGCATAAGCACGTCTTTTAGTGTAGCCACCCTTTCTTCAGACAGCCATTCGCTGACGAACGTCGGCCGCGGGTCACTTGCCGTCCCTAAATAAATTTGCTTGAGCTCATCTGCAGTGGCATGTATTCCATCTTCCAACTCTTTCGGCGCCGGTGGAAACACTGAGATCACTTCGTCATCATTGTTTTTGAAGAGTCAGGGGAGATTATCCATACTGTCGGGGCCTTCTTCTGATAGCGTTATCACGTGGCAGGTACGAGCTCGCTTCCAAGACCGACGTTGATCTGGTTCTACCCTCATGGATTTGGGTTCATGCTTCTGTGGCGGGGTTACCCTCCAGCTGTTGGATAGAGCGAACCTGCCCTGTCGATATTGATCTTCGACCCAGTTCTTGAAGGTGAAGCGTTCTTCAATAGGATGTCCTATTGCCCTATGATAGGAGCAATAGACCGGATGCGAAACTTCGCCTGCTTGCTCGGGGTGCTTGGACGCCGGGAGTATGATCAGTTGATGTCTTATGGCAAGATCAAGTATTTTCTTCGTCTTGTCTTGGGCAAAAAAGTATGCTCGATCCATCTTCTTTATAAGAGATGAATCCGGATTGCCTGGCTCCTGGTCGCGTGATTTCTTGGTCCCTCTTTGTCGCTCTCAAACGCCTTTCCCTTTCTTTGGTTTGTTTCTGCCTCTGCGTCGTGCCTTTTGTACAATGGGTTGACAAGGAGGGGCACTTTCTTCTTTCGCAGCCTGTTGAAGAAGGCGTTGTGTCATGGCTTTCTCGTAGATGGCCATTTCGCGATTATGGTCGTCTCGAACCTTTTGACCTGCTTCCCTTATAAGCTTGTCCATTTGTTCTTCGAATGACGGACTGGGCATTTTCACGGCGGGAGTTCTTTCTGGTTTAGGGTTCGCATCTTCCCACAGAGCATCCCCTTCTTCATCAAAGTCATGTACAACATAGCAGTCGCGGAGTAGCTCCCGTTTCTTGGACCGAACATATCCAAGCCCGATCGTTTCCATTCTCCCATTGGGCAACTTGCGCTGTGTTCCGGGAACGTTCCAGATCCTGTCATAGAACATAGCTTTTCGAGCGGTCTGTTTGAAAGGTACTCCTTGGCACCTTAACAGCCTTTTTAGTCCGCTCGTGTAATATCTGGGTAAACGGATGGGCTGGAGCCTGTCAAGTGTAGAATCCGTGCCGTGCCAGATTTCTTTCTCCCCTTTGGTTTCCCCGGATCGGTAGAATAGGATCGCCTTTTCACCTTCTCACCTGGGAGGGACATAGAACGTCTGCAGCTCTTCCACACTATAGGTATCAAGCGCGTCTAGTTCTTTATGATGTTTGGGCGAAACCATGACAACTTGCAAACGTTGCTCTTCATCAGCGAATGTTTGTATTGAAGGCCGAGCAGAGAATATAGCATGGACCTCATCTTCCGAGTCGCTGCCAAAGATCAACATAGGAGTGGACGGTCCCGGCTTGTTGTACTGGGGTGGACCTGAATAAACTATCTCTTCCTCTTCCTCAGTATCACTCCCGAAGACCGGAATGGTGGTGACAGCTTTGTTCTCCGGTTTGTGACATCTCACCGTGTCCTCGAAATCTGGCAAGAAGTATTTTGCATCTTCATACTTGCGGACTTCGTTCATGGAGAATGGGTTCAACTCTCCTGTTACGGTATATTCAAGACCATCCATAAAGTACTTCATACACTGGTGCTGTGTAGAAGGATAATATTGTACTCATGTAACCAAGGCCTACCGAGCAAAGCATTGTAGCATGTCTCAGCGTCAATGACATGAAATTTAATGTCTGTGACAAGCAGCCCGAAGCGCAGTGTCAGTATTATCGACCCGAGGGTCCGTGATGACTGGGAGTCGAACCCAGAGATGGTGATCTTATCACGAGCGAGGTGTTGAACGCTCATGCAGATTTCCTTCAACACTCGCACGTTGAGAAGATTGACGGAAGACCCATTGTCGACCAGGATTTTGCCTATCTTTATATCGTGACAGTATCCTGAGACATATAGGGGACGGTTGTGCTCAGATGTCCCAAGTAGAAGATCTTCGTCGCCGAAGGTGATATCGGCTGTGTGCACTTCTTCTAGTTCGTCCTTCATCCTTTCTTCGGCGAGGAAAGCTTGGAATTGCTCTGGCTCTTGTAATGCCTTGATCAATGAATCTCTTGATTCTTTTGATATTAAAAGGGCGTCGAGAATGCTGAGCTGTGAGGGTAACTTCCTTAGGTGTGCCAGGACGTTGTAGTCCACCTTACTCTTCTTTGGAGGGTCCTTGGCGGTCAGTTCTTTTATGGCTTGGTCATCTAGGGCGATATCCTCAGAGACCTTTTCTTTACCCTTATCTTTTCTATTCGACCCACTGTTCAAGGGCCCAAGATTCTTTTCGGGTAGCGTACGATTGCGTAGCTGAATGTTTTCACAGGTTTTTAGTTCTTCTATTTTTTTAAGTCGGACTTTTTGAAGAGAGGGCCAAGAGTCATTTCTTCGTCAGAGTCGCTTCCGAAGGTGAGAACCTGCAATCCCCCGGCGTTAACCATGCGACAGTTGCTGGTAGTTCTTTTACGCTCCTCGGTCGTATTTCTTTGCTCCCGACGAGTTTTGCGGTTCATCCGCTTGAAATGTTGCCGGTGAGCAACGTATCCCTGCCACCATCTTTTAAAAGCGTCGCACTCTTTGGTAGGGTGAAAAATCTTTCGATGATATAAGCAGTAGCTAGGATGTGTTTCTGTTTCACCAAGGGCGTTTGCTTCGGAGGGTGGTAGCTTCATCCCCATTGATATGGCTTTGGCGAACCTTTTCCTCGTCTTGAACTTGCTTTTATTTGTGGCGGATGTACCTTGATCTGGCAGGGGTATTTCACCCCTTTCGTCCAGTCGCCGTCGTTTGGCCTTTTCAAATATGGCCATCTCACGCTCCCGATCAGCTTTACTTTCTAGGAGAGCTTCATTTAGGAATGCGTCGATCATTTCGTCTGACGGCCCTAGAAGTCCCGGCTTAGGATCTGCCCCCAGTCTTTCGGTGAAAGGGGCTTCTTTATTGTCTGTGGACGAGTAAGAGATCATATGGCAACTTGCTACATAATCCTCAGATCCATCCGACGAGTCTTCTCCATCATCTTTGTCCTCAAGGACGTGACCGAGGAACTCTTGGAGCGTGATTGGAGCCCGCGCCTTCTGGTTATACTCTTCCAGTGCGTCGATCTGTTTCTGAAGGTCCGTGCGCTTGTCGCCAGGCTTCACGGGCTTTTTGGATTTCTTCTTCTTTTTCAAAGATTTCGACGGCTGGGTGTGAACACTTTGGCTATCACCACCAATCTTTGGAGTTGGGCGCGGCTTTAGCATTCCTTCGATGATCTGGGGTTCCAGCGGATTCTTCCACCTGATCGCAGGGCATGTCTGGAGATCATTCAGCACCCTTTTGGTTTTGGCCGAAAGAACGACCTCCCATGGAGCTTCTTCAACAAAAGAGCACATTGCCCCCGGTCTGTCCGTCTTCTTAGGAGTGTGCGGTTGCGGTGGGTTTACTTTCCACTTCTCAGACAGCGCAAACATGCCTTGTTGGTACTGATCCTCGATCCATCCCTTAAAGACAAAGCAATCTTCGATTGGATGGCTTACCGTTTGGTGGTAAGGGCAATAATTGGGATTATTCGCTTCGCCGGGTTGCAATGGCCGCCTTGGATTCGGCAGATTGATAAGCCGGTTACGCATCGCCAGCTCGAAGAGTCTCTTCGTTTTGTCCCGTGGGAATGAGTAAGGACGCTTCATTTTCTCATTATAATAGCGCCGTCTCTCTTCCAGTTGATCCATTAATTTTGGGGCACTGGGCTGCTGTTGGGTATTCGCAACGAAGGTCGCCTTCCCTTTACCTTTTTCGTTTCGCGACTCCGGCTTCGGAGGAGATGGTCATCTGGTCCATTTGGGCTAGCTTGTCGATTAGAGCCTGAAACCTGGTCGGTTTGAAGAACATCATGAACTGTGAAATAGTTGCATGTGGGTCTAGGGTGCTCACGAACATGCCCACCGTTGGTGCTTCTTCGATGCGTTGTTCACACTTCGACCACAGATTCCTCCATCAGATCACGTACTGAACCCACGTCTCGCCGGGCTTCACCCTGGCATTGATCAATGCCGTTATTGGGGTGCATTCACTGGCACTTGCGAATCGCTGGGTGAACAACAACTCCATTTCTGCTAAAGTTTTGATTGAGTCGATTGGAAGCTCGGAATACCACTCAAATGTCGTCTCCGATAAGCTGCCGACGAATTGACGGAGCAAAAGCTTATCATCGCCCCCGGTGTGTAAGTCGATGTGCAACACCCCACGACTTGCGGGGAGGCGGAAATATGAAAAACGATCTTGTTCTTTGCTTAAACATCGACTAACCACATGAATCGAAGCTAAACGATAACTAACAACAATCCTAGAAGTTATAAACTACTATGTGAAGTGATTATACCTCAAGAACCATGTCCTTCGTGTCTTCATCGCTGTCCTCCACTCCTCGTAGGCTCCTTGGAATATCGGCACCTCAACGACCTCCTCGAATCAAAGACGATCCACCCGAAAGTTCCTACGCCAAGCTTAATCTCAAACTTGAGATAACTAGTTTGCTCAAATCGCTAATCTAAGCTAACTAGGTGATATAGAGTGAGGTTATGGATGTATTAGTCTAGCTAACCCTTGTACTCAACACATGAGAGGGAAGGATTAGGGTTTGAAGAGAGAGAGCTTGAGGAGAGAGAAGATGAACATGATAATCAAATGAGAAAAATGAGCTATCATAATATATATCAAGCATTATTGTTTTTCAAGAAAAGAAAAGAAAATTATTTACAACCATGCTTGATAAATATCTTATGGTGATTCATCTCCATGAGTCATTAAGCAATTATGAAGCATTAATGACATGGATGAATCATCCATATGACTCACTAATCTCATTCAATGTATATGCCACCTAAACCTCCTTAGTCACCATCTTCTAGAAGCTTCTTGCGCAATTACGAGAACGCCCCTCCTATCCGTGAAAACACGGAAAAACTTTAGACTGTATAAATCCGATAACCGGATACTAGTAACTGGCTTAAACCAAAGCCGACTAATAAAAACTGTCCGGATGTCGTACGTGCGTAAACACACGTATGCGTCCGAACCCTTGTCGTAAAACCATACGACCTCTATATCGTTTCTTCTGGAGAAGGAAAACTCTCTGTGTGGTACTCTAAAGACTCGACACTACGCTGGCAGTGGGTTTAACCACAGACCGCAAGCGGCACTAGCTGTACGTAACGGTCCCCAGGTAGATGTCGATAAGAAGGCCGATGAGGAAAATCATCCGAACTCCCACTGAGCCTGATGTGACAAACTTCGTACATTCCGGTCTGTTCATCTAAGACTATCGCATATCAAGCCAAAGGGGCGGCAAGCGTCAGTCCCCTAATAGCTGTATAAGTCGTGTCGGAGCGAAGACCATTACACCCTGAGAAGCTACTGGAACCTACCAGTATATCTCGCTTGCCCTGGCCAGGGACTTTGCGTAATGGCTCTCTGACACAGCGCGATATCAACTCCCAATACCGGGAGAGACGAATCCTATCTAACCGCTACTGCCTCCAAGTGCTCGGGACTGCACCCAACTTCTACCTGTTTACACGACTCCTTTGAGCCGTGGTAGGGTAGCAATCTAAGAATAGTGGGACACACTCGAGGCGAAGCAGCAGTGTCAAGTCTGCGGACTATGCTATACTCATGTCACCTGGGAACTGTTAACTGACGATAGGTATAATACCAACCAATCAGTTCCCCGGCGAGTCCTGTCCGGTGTACCCGTAACCTAACGAGCACCAGTATACTATATCTAGTACGACGTACTGATGGCTGTGGGACAGACCATCCCCCCAACTGGGATGAGAAGCGTATACACTTAGTCTACTCCGGAATATCGATGCCCAATCTCGATAATCCAATGACCAGGGACCTATATAGGATGTTGCTTACAGACCACCCAGCCCCCACTAGCGTGACTGCCATCACGACGCTGGTAATCAAGCAAAGATCCTATGGGCTCTACTAATATGTATAAGTGATACGTTACAAGAAACATATGCACATATTAAAGTAGACTTAAACCAAGCAGCATACTACTATGTTTAGCAAGACTGTTATTTACAACTGTGAATATCCCAAGCTTCCATTAAGTAATATACATGCTAGTATGATACAATAATGGCCCCTAGGGCATATACACTAACAATCTCCCACTTGCACTAGGGCCATGAGCTGGCATATCGTAGACCTATCATCTCGAATAGCCTCTCGAACTGCGTCTGAGGAATCGCCTTTATGAATGGATCAGCAATGTTATCCTCCGTCTTTACTCTCTTCACCTCGATCTCTCGGCGATCTATAATCTCCCTGATCAGGTGATACCGCCTTAAGATGTGTCTGGACTTTTGATGGGACCTGGGTTCCTTCGCTAAAGCTATAGCGCCATTGTTGTCACAATACAGAGGTATTGGACCAACACTGGTAGGAACCACCTGAAGTTCTGTGAGGAACATCTTCATCCAGACTGCTTCTTTTGCGGCATCGCAAGCAGCTATGTACTCTGCTTCCATCGTTGAGTCAGCAACGGTCTCCTGTTTGGAACTCTTCCAACAGACCGCCCCTCCATTGAGAGTAAAGACATAACCCGACATGGACTTGGAGTCATCTTTGTCACTCTGGAAGCCGGAGTCGGCAAAGGCCTCTAACTGGAGGTCTTTTCCGCCATATACCAAGAACATTTCCTTAGTCCTCCTTAGGTACTTGAGAATGTTCTTTACTGCTATCCAGTGCTTCTCCCCTGGGTTTGCTTGATACCGGCTTACTACGCTCAATGCGTATGCTACATCCGGTCTGGTACATAACATCGCATAAATTATAGAGCCTACCGCAGAAGCGTAGGGTATAATCGACATGCGATCCCTTTCAAAATCAGTCTTGGGAGACATCTCTTTGGAGAAGGTGATTCCGTGACAAGTCGGTAGGTTACCGCGCTTAGAATCATCCATACCGAATCTTTTCACTATGGTGTCTATGTACCTGGACTGTGAAAGTCCCAAAATCCTTTTTGATCTATCACGATAGATCCGGATCTTTAGAATGTAGGTGGCATAACCCAGGTCTTTCATGGAGAATTTATGTGACAAGAATCTTTTGACTGACTGTAACATAGAAATATCATTTCCTATTAGGAGAATGTCATCCACGTATAAGACGAGGAATACTACAGCTCTCCCTACAATCTTATTGTATATGCAAGGTTCATCTGGATTTTTGATAAAGTCAAATTCTTTGACAGCATCATCAAAACAGATGTTCCAACTCCGCGATGCTTGTTTTAGTCCATAAATGGACTTAAGCAGCTTGCATACTTTACCGCTGCTCCCACTCTGAATGAATCCTTCTGGCTGATCCATATAGACGCTTTCTTCTAAATTACCATTTAGAAAGGCCGTCTTTACGTCCATCTGCCAGATTTCATAATCGTGGAAGGCAGCAATAGCAAGAAGGACCCGAATAGATTTAAGCATAGCCACTGGAGAAAAGGTTTCGTCATAGTCCAAACCAGGCCTTTGACGGAAACCCTTTGCAACATGTCTAGCCTTATAGGTTTCAACCTGTCTATCTACACCAATCTTATTTTTGAAGATCCATTTGCATCCTACGGGTTTACCCTATCTGGAGCAAAGTCCAAAGTCCATACTTTGTTAGTGTACATGGACTCCATTTCGGTCCGCATTGCATCCAGCCATTTTACCGAGTCACCTCTCTGAATGGCTTGCTGGAAGCTAGTAGGCTCATCATAGTCAATAGTGCAATCCTCTCTATCCCCGTCTATGAGAAAACCGTAGTATCTCTCGGGCGGATGAGATGCCTACTACTCCTGCGGAGTGGCGTTGGGATGTCATGTTCCTCTTGAACTTCTGGTTCTACCAAACTTTCAGTAGTAGTTTGTGTTTCTGGAATTTCTTCCAGTTCTATTTCGCTCCTATTAGTTTCCTTTTCTAAAAACTGATATTCTAGAAAATGGGTATTACGAGAAACAAAAACCTTTTGTTCCTCTGCGTAATAGAATAGATATCCCCTGGAGTTCTTTGGATATCCCACAAACTTACATAGTACTGATCGTGCCTCGAGTTTGTCCGCATGCTGCTTTTTAACATAAGCCGGACATCCCCAAATCATTAGATACTAAAGATAGGGTTTCTTCCCACTCCACATCTGATATGGTGTGGTAGGCACAATCTTGGTGGGAACCTGGTTCAAAAGATATGCAGCTGATTCTAGTGCATATCCCCAGAATGATCGCGTTAACTCAGCGTTACTCATCATGGAACGAACCATATCCAATAGGGTTCGATTCCTCTTTTCTGATACACCGTTATGTTGTGGTGTGTATGGAGGAGTAAGATGAGAGAGAATTCCATTCTCTTTTAAGTAACCCAGGAACTCGGCACTTAAGTATTCACCACCTCGATCAGATCTCAGTGTCTTTATACTTTTGCCTGTTTGTTTTTCCACTTCATTCTTGTATTCTTGGAATTTCTCAAAGGCCTCGGATTTATGCTTCATTAAGAAGACATATCCATACCTAGAGAAATCATCCGTAAAAGTAATGAAGTAGGAATAACCACCTCGCGCATGTGTAGACATTGGACCGCACACGTCACTGTGTACGAGTCCTAAGAGCTCGCTTGCTCTTACTCCGTGTCCAGTGAACGGAGTTTTTGTCATCTTTCCTTTGAGACAAGATTCACAAGTAGCATAAGATTGATATTCGAACGGATTCAAATATCCTTCTTTATGTAACTTAGTCAACCTTCTCTCATTGATGTGACCTAGTCTACAATGCCATAAGAAAGCCTAATTTATTTCTGGAGACTTTCTTTTAAGAGTGTTCTGGACATTGAATACCTGAGCTTGACTTAATACGTATATACCGTTATCTAATGTACCGGACCCAATCAGAACTTGATTTAGGTGGATGTTAACTACATCACTTACGAATGTAAAATCATATCCCTCTCTTGAAAGTGAGGACACTGATATGATATTACAAGTCATACTAGGTACATATAAACAGTTATGTAAAATCAATATATGCCCACTTGTCAAACCTAGGCGATATTCTCCCACGGATTCAGCGTTCACTGTCATTCCGTTTGCAACTCTGAGAGACCAATCACCTACCTTTATAACTCTACTGTTTCTCAAAGCATGTAATGAATTACAGATATGAGATCCTGCTCCGGTATCTAGTACCCAGGAAGTAGAGTTTAATGACATACAGTCTTCAATTACAATTACACTTGAGGCTGAAGCCACAACATGCTTCGTATCCTGGCTACTGGCTTCAAAAGCCTTGCAATCTTTCTGCCTATGCCCAATCCCATAACAATAGGAACGTCCCTCTTTTACTATATCCTGTCCCGAAACTTTTGCCCTTCTCTTTCCTTCTACTTCCCTGGTTTTCTTCAGGATAGAAGGTAGAGACTGTAGAATCAAGTCAGTATCTGACCTGTTTCCCAACGTGGTCTGCAAGTTCCGGAGCTCATCAATATAGCTAGTCATTGTAAGCACGTTGTCCCCTACAGATGACCCGTCAGCCAACCTCGCTTGAATTAATTCGTTCGAGGTCTCATATCTTGCGATATGAGATTGCTCTCCATATAAATCTTTGTTAAGGAGAAAGATGGAAACTAAGTCCATCTTCTCGTGCTGCTTCTGGTATACACCATCAACTGAAGCTAACACGAGGCACTTGGCTTTTGCTTTATCTTTTCCTTTTGTCTGACGGATATCCATATCCGCGACAGTGGAAACTGGACCTGGGATGGCGGGATCTTGAGTAGTAATAGGGTGGTCCAGCTTGTCATAGGCAATGGACATCTGGACAGACTTCTGCCAGTCAAATAAGTCTGATTCAGTCAAATTATTATCTAGATGTAACCTATGTGTGGTCACAAGGTCGCTGCAATTTAAGAGAGAGAAGAAAATACTATTAGCATGATGCTGTTGCAAGTTTAGAGTGGTTTAATTTATCTAAACAGGATGGCTCCCACTGTTTCTCGAATCCTTCCTCAAACCATAAAAGAAGAATTAGCCAGGACTATTCTCACCGTACAATACTTGCTTAACCGTTCAGCCAGGCCAGTGTCGATACTTCGAGGGAGGTTTTCCAACGCTTTCGCGAAGTTCCTTAATTAAATAACCTCTTTTCTCTGGGGGCGTAACCCCGCTGACACCTTTCTAGGAACCTACTTGGTTTATAGCATTGATCGTTAAGTGACGAATCTCCTGATAAGTAGTATATACTCACAGTAGGATCGGGATCCAAGATATCATCGTATGATAATGTTGAAGGAATCCTACCAACATTCATCAAACTCCAAAATGGTATGCTTCTCTCTGCAAATTTCAGTTTCTTTAGAAATTCCCGATGTGGATTTTTGCCCTATGCTCTTATGACTTTGACTAAGGGCCAAATATGTCATAAGTCACATGTCAAGTTCTACCCATCATTATCCAGGTTAATTTGAACCCACCCGTACATACTCTTGACTAAGGGCCAAGAAAAGTAATACGACTGTTCCAAAACAACGCATCTATCTATGCAACAAATGAATACCCTAGCAGCTACCAAGCACTATGTTTTGACTAAGGGCCAAATATACATAGCTTGAATACTACTAAATACCCAAATGAAATGACGGAGGGCTACGAATGGTTTTGGAAAAAACCGTGAATGTAGTGAACTTGATATAATCGAAGGAACCTGATACTTTTTAAAAGGAGTGGCTAAAGCTCCGCAATTAAAAATTATGCTCTTTTAAAATAACCGAGTGGTTTCTTTTAAATTTGTTCCAACGATTTAAACTTTGGTTTATTTTCTTTGCATTATAATAATGTGTCCCATCATTTAACCTATCATTGCAGAAAAAAACGAAAATACAACGTCCTCTTATGCCATCCGCATTCGCCACGGGGTCCCGTCATCACCCGTTAGGTTACTTAACTAACGACAGAGCGGGGGCTGGGCTAGCGCGGGTGTAAAGCATAAGTGACGTCTAAATAGCTATCATATATAGATATTGTACATTCGTCAGACACAATAATATTCATTCCAGATCACAGATGAACTTTATTGGATTTGCAAGCAATCCGTGTTTGTTTTGAGCCTGCAACAAAAGACGGATTACACGGTTGTGATGAATAGCCATTACCCCACCCAAGACCCCTACGGGTACGGCAAACTACCCGTCCGGCAGTTTGTGCACCCCACCTTGGGTCTGTCCTAGGAGCAAAAACAGTAAAATGAAATAATACAACGGTGGCTACAACCGCAACCTGGATGTGCCGCGCAAAATAATATTACAACAAATTACATTTACATCAAATGAATTAAATAATAACCCATCACATAACCCCGGCTATACATCACAACAGTCCAACACAGTTCATATACACAAACAGATAAAATCCATTACAGAAATGTGTAACCCCCTGCCAACCGACATACTAGCAGTTAGGGGAGGTTTACGAACACATTATACAAACACAGATATAATCCAACAAGCAAATACCGTATAATTTTGATCGATTAAACACATTTAATTTTGCTCCAATACTTCTCTGTAAATCTGAAACCTGAGCAAAAATTAAAAAATTCCAGAAAATACCAAATATCACAGAGAACCCACACAGGAAAATTGGGCTGATGAATCGGCAACTCGGCGGCGGAATTGCGGCGGATCGTTGGGATCCGCTGCGGTTCCGCGGTGGTTTAGCCGATTCATGAGCCCAGTTTTCTTGGGTGTTCTAATACTATCATTTAGGGCTTTCTGAAGGTCCCTGAAAAATTTTTGGACCTCATTTAAAAATCGACAGAAACTCATGATATCGGGGTTTTCTGGTTTGTTTTTTTTCGTTCGAAATTCATACAATTTTGCAAGTGAGTTATTTATTGTTTAGCGAGGCTCCGATACCACTGTAAGTCGATGTGCAACACCCCACGACTTGCGGGGAGGCGGAAATATGAAAAACGATCTTGTTCTTTGCTTAAACATCGACTAACCGCATGAATCGAAGCTAAACGATAACTAACAACAATCATAGAAGTTCTAAACTACTATGTGAAGTGATTATACCTCAAGAACCATGTCCTTCGGGTCTTCATCGCTGTCCTCCACTCCTCGTAGGCTCCTTAGAACATCGGCACCTCAACGACCTCCTCGAATCAAAGACGATCCACCCGAAAGTTTCTACGCCAAGCTTAATCTCAAACTTGAGATAACTAGTTCGCTCAAATCGCTAATCTAAGCTAACTAGGTGATATAGAGTGAGGTTATGGATGTATTAGTCTAGCTAACCCTTGTACTCAACACATGAGAGGGAAGGATTAGGGTTTGAAGAGAGAGAGCTTGAGGAGAGAGAAGATGAACATGATAATCAAATGAGAAAAATGAGCTATCATAATATATATCAAGCATTATTGTTTTTCAAGAAAAGAAAAGAAAATGATTTACAACCATGCTTGATAAATATCTTATGGTGATTCATCTCCATGAGTCATTAAGCAATTATGAAGCATTAATGATATGGATGAAACATCCATATGACTCACTAATCTCATTCAATGTATATGCCACATAAACCTCCTTAGTCACCATCTTCTAGAAGCTTCTCGCGCAATTACGAGAATGCCCCTCCTATCCGTGAAAACACGGAAAAACTTTAGACTGTATAAATCCGATAACCGGATACTAGTAACTGGCTTAAACCAAAGCCGACTAGTAAAAACTGTCCAGATGTCGTACGTGCGTAAACACACGTATGCGTCCGAACCCTTGTCGTAAAACTATACGACCTCTATATCATTTCTCCTAGAGCAGGGAAACTCTCTGTGTGGGACTCTAAAGACTCGACACTACGCTGGCAGTGGGTTTAACCACAGACCGCAAGCGGCACTAGCTGTACGTAACGGTCCCCAGGTAGATGTCGATAAGAAGGCCGATGAGGAAAATCATCCGAACTCCCATTGAGCCTGATGTGACAATCTTCGTATAGTCTGGTCTGTTCGTCTAAGACTATCGCATATCAAGCCTAGGGGGCGGCAAGCGTCAGTCCCCTAATAGCTGTATGAGTCGTGTCGGAGCGAAGCCCATTACACCCTGAGAAGCTACTGGAACCTACCAGTATATCTCACTTGCCCTGGCCAGGGACTTTGCGTAATGGCTCTCTGACACAGTGCGATATCAACTCCCAATACCGGGAGAGACGATCCTATCTAACCGCCACTGCCTCCAAGTGCTCGGGACTGCACCCAACTGCTACCTGTTTACATGACTCCTTTGAGCCGTGGTAGGGTAGCAATCTAAGAACAGTGGGACACACTCGAGGCGAAGCAGCAGTGTCAAGTCTGGGGACTATGCTGTACTCATGTCACCTGGGAACTGTTAACTGACGATAGGTATAATACCAACCAATCAGTTCCCCGGCGAGTCCTGTCCGGTGTACCCGTAACCTAACGAGCACCTGTGTACTATCTCTAGTACGACGTACTGATGGCTGTGGGACAGACCATCTCCCCAACTGGGATGAGAAGCGTATACACTTAGTCTACTCCGGAATATCGATGCCCTATCTCGATAATCCAACGACCAGGGACCTATATAGGATGTTGCTTACAGACTACCCAGCCCCCACTAGTGTGACTGCCATCACGACGCTGGTAATCAAGCAAAGATCCTATGGGCTCTACTAATATGTATAAGTGATACGTTACAAGAAACATATGCACATATTAAAATAGACTTAAACCAAGTAGCATACTACTTTGTTTAGCAAGACTGTTATTTACAACTGTGAATATCCCAAGCTTCCATTAAGTAATATACATGCTAGTATGATACAATAATGGCCCCTAGGGCATATACACTAACACGGTGTTGCCGCAGAGAGCCCTGAACTGAGCGACATGTTGATGGGGTTTCCTGTCCCCTTGTACACGTGGAATTTCAGGATCGTGTAGCCCGGCGGAGACTTTATCTGATCATACCAACCTGGATACGGTAGCCCAGTTCTAACAATTTACCTAGCCGCTTCATTCGCTTGGTGAACTCGTATTTGCTGGACAATATAGTCATCTAGGGCAGCTTTGGAGATTGTCTCCTCCTTGGCTATTGATAGAGTCGGCAGAGGATTCGATGTTTCTCCTCTGTCATCTTCAATTATTACTGGAGGATCTTCGGCTGGAGGGTCCGGCCGGATCATCATGCCCACCATATCCTGGAATAGAAGGGCCATCTTCTTTATATTGGCCGCTTGTTCCGTAGCCTCCTTGTCCTTCTTTTCGAGCATTCTCCGAAGGAATTCAGCATCAGTCTCGTGTTCGTGAAGCTGTTCTGTTGATGCCTCCGGGCTTTCTTTTGGCCCGGTGAGTGCGGCCATCGCAGTCAGCATCTCTTGAAGTTTCTGTTGCTGCTGTTCCTGAGCTCTCGTGATGGATCGGGTGAGTGGTCGGTTGCCCGTAGAAGCACGGCTATCCTCTTTCCCGGATGCCATGTATACGGTATGCACTACCATGCTCCCGGACTTAGGGCTTTTGGTCTTAGTGCCTTTGACATTTGTCGCAGGCATGGGGATTTTCTCCGGCCTTCTCCAGTTATGAGCGGTCGAAGTTGAGGGGGCCGTTGCAGTGGGCACCCAAGTAGCCGTCGCCTTCCATGGCTTAACAAGACGGTTTTTTTCCTTTCGGACCTTCAGCTTCTTCTGCCGGTGGGGATAGTCTTGATCCACCACTGACTCTCGGACTTGTCGCCAGATTTTGTATACTTTGGAAGACAGCCGTTAAGGGGACTGCTCCGGCTTTATTTCTGTGACAGTCTCCACCGGTGGCGGGGATTTTTTAGTACGGCAATAGGCGAGTTCCTTCGAACCTTGTTCAGCAGCTCAAAACTGTTCCCGGTTGGAACAGCAGCATTAACTTCTGGTGGAGTTAGCCCAGAGGAGGAGTTGCCCCTGGCCTTCCTTACTCGGCGCCAGTGGCGACGTCGAGCATGTCGAGCTGTTGGGGCTGGTTCAGCGATGGGGATGGCTTTGTTTTTACCCCTATCCAGATGAGGCGCCGCTGGTGCCAGCCTCTTGAAGACTGACGTCTTTTGAGTAGCGGTATCCAATCTGTCAAAGATAGACCTTCGGGCAGGAACGGTAACCGGAATAGTCAGTCTTGTAAAGACCGACTCTTTGGCGGGAGAAGCCGCCTTGACGACTTCAGGAGCAGTGATGGCTATCTTCTTCGGGATAGCCACTTCAGGTGTCATGGGCTTCTTGGCAGGCCCATCGGAGTTCAGGCTCAGTCTGGAGAAGACCGATATGGACGACCCGTTGAGAAGGGCCGCGGTAGTAGCAAGCCGATCAAAGACCGACTTCTTGGGAGTTTCTGGTGTTGGTACAGGAGTGCTGAAACTTGCTGGCGTGAGCATGGTCCCGAAAAACAACCCTGTGGTGTCTTGAGTGACCTGTTCCACCGGCATCGTGAATAGGGAAGCTACTTGGGGCCCATAAGCTATGCCTCCAGATGAGGCGGAACGTGAATTGCAGCTGCAGTTAGAAAACTTCGTGCAAGTAGACGCCATTGATCCTTCGCTTTCTGCACCAAGAAAAACGCCAAATCTTTATACCTCGAAACCCAAGGGCAACCATTAGCAAACCGTGATTCGTTCGCGAACACGACACACGAAATGTGGAGTGGAAAGAGGAAAAGGTCCCACCGGGCGTGCCAGAATTTGTTCCCCTCCGAAAGACGCAGCGGAGACGCGGCGAACGTGTTAGTTATATGTATGCCCTAGAGGCCATTACTGTACATTGGATGTATATTGTAGTCGATGCTATATAGGTAGGACTTTCTTGCTCGACATGATAGTACGCTATCTGGTTGCTCTTTATCTTAACATGTATACTTTCAGTCTCTCTGTTACATGTTGATAAAGCCCTTAAGATGTAGTACTCGGCTTCCAGGACTATGATGCAGATCATACTAGTGGGGCCTGGGTAGTCCATGAGTACATCCTTCAATGTTCCTAGTCGTGGGAATATCGAGACGGGGCATCGATATTCCAGTGTAGACTAGCGTATATCTTCTCGACCCATGTGATGGGCGATGGATGATCCTATATCCATTAGTGTTTGACATCAGAGATGGTATGCAGGTGCTCAGTGGAGACTGGGTACACTGAACGGACTCGCCGAGAACTCCCAGATGGTATTATACCTCACGTCAGATGGCAGTTCTCTGGTGACACTGGTACAGCTTAGTCTGTTGACCCGAGATCGTCATAGAGTCTTGTGTATCTCCTACTGTGCTTTGATTTCCACCCTACCACGGCTCTACTGAGTCCTGCAAACAGGTGGTTTTTGGGTACAGTCCCGATTCACATGGAGGCAATGAGCGATAGGAGGGGATTCGTCTCTCCCGGTATTAGGGGTTGATGTTGCGCTATGCTCGACTGGCCATAACTGGAAATCCCTGGCCAGGGTTGCAGTGATCTACTGGTAAGTGTTATCAGAAGTTTCACACATGTTATGGACCTTATATCGGCATGACTTATCAAGCTACTGGGGTCTGACGTTTACCACCCCTAGGCGAGATATGCGACATATCAGACGAACAGACCGGACTGTACGGTAAGTGTTACTGGTTGGATTCACAGGAGTGTGAGCGGGCTTGCTCGTCGATCTTCTGATCGCTCAATACCCGGGTGGCCGTTACGTTTAGCAGACCGCTTGCGGCTTGTGGGTGTTTGATATGATCATCACCTACTGCCTGCGTATTGACGAGTCTTTAGAGTCCTACACAGAGGTTTCCTGGCTCAAGCGAAACGAAATAGGAGCGCATATGAGATATGTGCGGGACCGAGAATAATGCGTGTATGTGATACCGTATTCTATTCTCGCGATGAATGTATCGATTGGTTGTATGCGATATAACCTAGTTATCGAATCGAGGATTGATTCGATAAGTTGATACATTGGATATTAGTCGGTCATATGCGATATGACCGGGTCGTTAAATCAAGTGTTGATTTAATGATTTAATGTATAATTATATATTTGATATATTACTTTACATTAACTAGTATTTATTCACTTAAGATGGATTTTCTCACTTGATGTGCACATTGTATATATGATATAGTTTTGTGCACAAGTTTGTATCATGTTTGATGATACATGCAAACTAGGGTGTGTATGATTAAACCATGGTTATGTTAATGGTTAGGGTTTTGATTTACTTATTTATTTATTCTCTTTATTCATTTTGGCAAAGGAAAATGAAATGGTGGCTTGTTTTGTCTTTTGTTGAAACTTCATGAAGTTTTGAAGCTTTGACCATTTTGTTTCTTAGCCTTAACCTAACCATTAAACCTAACCCTAGTTTATTCTCTACACTTAACCATGGTTGCTATATGATAAGAATCACTTTATTTTCTATTTTCAATAATACTTATCATATTCTTTTTCTTCTTCTTCTTCAAGAAGAAAGAAGCTTGCTAGCTTCAATGGTGAGATGAGAAAAAGAGTGAGAAATCCAATTCTAAAGTGAACCCACTTCCTATTTCTTCATCCTCTACCACTTGCCATGTAGTATAGGGTGTTTTCTTCACAAGTTTCATGACTTGGTGAAGTTGGAGCTTGATCTTGAGTTGTCTCGACGTAGATCATCTTCGGCATCGAAGTCGACGACCTAGCCCGCCTATTTCTTCGATGAAGCCGATGCTAGAGTCCGGGATCCGATGATCGCAGCGAGGGGACATCTTAACGGAGCTAAGGAAGTGGAGGACCGGATCTACAAAGGTTGTAGCCTCTTTCATTTTATAGTTAAAGTTGTTTACTTGCTTGCATCGCTTATCCTCTAGTTACGATCTTGCTTAGGGTTACTTGGCACATAGGAAATTTTTGAATTGGCCATGTTTGATCACTTGTAGAACCTCATGGGTGTGCCTAGGATCCCTACAGTGGTATCAGAGCCGAGCTAGAGCCTTAGGCGATGCGTAGACGAAGCTAGAAACCCGATCGAACCCCGAAACCCTAATGCAAAATTGCTCTCTGTACATTTTTTGAAATCAGGGATTTTTTCGAATTAAAAATATGCAGAAAAATCAGCAGCTGTTTGTAGGAGTTACTGTGAAATTCGAGCGGCTAAATCGATCAAACCGCCGCGGTTCCGCGGCACGAGCATGGCTCGTGCGGCGGTTCCGCGGCCGTACGGAAGCATCATTCATTTTAATTTGCACAGTAATTCCTATATTGTTGTGCTGTACTTTCTGGGAATTTTTAACTTCTACTCAAGAGTTGAGTTTTCTGGGTTGTATTGGGAGTTCGTAGATTCGACCGGACTATCAAACTTTGTCTATGTGTTTTTCCGGGTAATTTTAGAATATGTTAAAAAAGTTCGGCCGGATATAAATACCCACTTTTTCCCCTGCCGGAAAATTTCTAATTGTTGGATTTTTCCGTAGTTTAAAGACGTTCTAAGTAGTGCAAGTAACGCAATGGACCCTCTAGAAGACAACAAACCTTAACTCGATTATGTGACCGTCTTGAACTGCCCTTTGAACCTTAGGGTTTGGGGCAGTACGGCGTGCCACATGTGAGGCGTTGGCTTGACCCTTCTACGGCTGGACCGTTGGAACTGAGGCACGAAGTGAATGTTTTTAAACTTATTTCATGTGTTGAGCTGTTTCGGGAAAATTTGGGTGTTCGATTGTTTGATCGTTCGATCGGAAAGTTTAACATTTTCTATTTATCCGGAATGTGATACAATATTTGGAATCCACAAATAGTTATGAGATAACTGAATGAATGTTATAAATCTAGCGGTTTAGTCTCACTTGATCGGTTGCCACGGAATTTTGATGTGATCAAAAGTCCGTCGCAATCACGTAGCGTACGCGGATACTTGCCGGGTAAACTTAATAGACAGCTACACCCCATAGCCCCGACCAAGTGACTGTAGGAGAACCTCGTCGCCCAAAGCATCCATTCGGGTGCTCGCAGCAGCGGTGTTCCGCCTTGGTGCACTTCGTCGACGGCATCGGGGGTGCGGCCGTCTACTAAAGTTTGCGACAAGCATTCGATCTGAATTCCGGGAATCCTGTTGAATTGCCCGACTTGATATTGAAAAGAGTTTTCGATAATGAGACTAAAATGCGGGGTTTATAATTGTTAGGCATGCGATGTATAAGTATTTCATTTGATTAGGCATGCGATGTCTAAAGAGGTTGCGGATTCCAACTGTTGTAGTTTTACACTTTCTTTTCTGTGACCGTAAGTGTAATATGTGATATCACCGGTTTCGTTGCTATATGTCAACAACAATTGGGATACGCATGTTTACTTACGTTGATGACATGTGATGTTATGTGTTGCTGGATATGTTATATTGGATCGTCGTGTTCGAATAGCCGGGGGTTTTTATGTGAGATGAGTGTTTTTCATTTTCATTCATGTAAAAACTTGTATGTAATATTCTTTTATTGGGGCACTTTCAGGTTGCGGAAGATGTCGCCTTTTCTATATTATTTACTTTTCCGCATTAGGATAGACCCAAGGAGGGGAGCACAAGTAACCGGGTTCTAGGGTCCAGTGGGAGACCATCTCGAGGAGTCGAGTCCGGGTCTCCTAACGCTAGAATTGGTAGGGTTGCTTGTCGCTCTCGTAGGGGTCTAGGGGTGTGGGATTGGCTATTCATCGCGACCGTGGAATCCGTGTTTTATACTGGCTCGTATTAAAAACACGGACGTCCTAGTATATCCAATATTTCATATGATATTTTCTGCTGCGTTATCTGTGATGTGATCATGTGATATGTTCAGATAGATATTATATATAGTATATATGATATATTATATAGACGTTGCTTATGTTTTACACCCGCGCTAGCCCTGCCTCGCTCTGGCGTTAGTTACCCAACGTAACGGTGCAGACGGGACATCGAGGCGAATGCGGATGGCATAAGCGTACGTTATATTTATCTGTGATGTTTAGGTGGACTTAAATGATGGGATATTCATTAATGAGATTAATGAAAGAAAATAAACCTAAAAGATGTTGTGGAATCGAATTTCAATAAAACAGGTAGCTACTGTTGGATATATGTATGCCCTAGAGGCCATTATGTGATAGTTGATGTATCTATACATGTATATATATTCAGTTTGCATTCTTGCTCGACATGATAGTATGCTATCTGGTTTCTCTTTATCTGACATGTTGATTTGATCATGCTTTTATTTCATTCATACATGCTGATAAAGCCCTAAGGATATCGGCTTGACTACTCTGATTATGATGGAGATCATACTAGTGGGACATCTGTAGTCTATAAGCATATCCTGAAATGTCCCTAGTCGGAGGTGTATTGAGACGGGGCATCGATATACCAGAGTAGACTAGCGTATATGATACTAGACCCATGTGATGGGCGACGGATGTTCCCACATTCGTCGATATTTGACATCAAGATCATATACGGGTGCTCAGTGTTGACTGGGTACACTGGACGGACTCGCCGAGAACTCCTATATGGAATTATATCTATCGTCGGATAGCAGTTCTCAGGTGACACTGGTACAGGTTAGTCTGTAGACCCGAGATCGTCATGGAGTCTTGTGTGTTCTCCCACTGTACTTTGATTGCCACCCTACCACGGCTCTACTGAGTCGTGCAAACAGGTGGCCGTTGGGTACAGTCCCGAGACACACGAAGGCAATGAGCGATAGGAGGGGTTTCGTCTCTCCCGGTATTGGGAGTTGATGCTGTGCTGTGCTCGACTGGTTATAACAGCAAGTCCCTGGCCAGGGCTGCTGAGACTTACTGATAAGTGTTATCAGTAGTTTCTCGATCTGTTATAGACCATTCACCGACACGACTTATTGAGTTATTGGGGTCGACGTGACCATCCCTAGGCTCGATATGCAGCATATCTGACGAAGAGAACGGACTGTACGGTAGTGTTGCCGGATGGCTCGATGGGAGTTGTAGCAGGTTCGCTTGTTGTCTTCTGATCGCTCAATACCCGGGTGGCCGTTACGTTTAGCTGACCTCTTGCGGCTTGAGGGCACTTGATATGATCATTACCCTCTGCCGGCGTATTGACGAGTCTTAGAGTCCCACAGAGGAGTTACCCAGTCCAGGCGAAACGTTGTGGTGCGCATATGCGATATGCGCATACACCCGATTGAAATGTGCGTATATGATACCGAACATTGATCGGGTGAATTGCTTTTGGTGGGGTCATATGAGATATGACCGGATTGATAAATCAAGTGTTGATTTATCATTTAACCATAAGTTGTCTCACTTGAAACCTTTCTAGGGTTTGATGGATGTATGCATGCATGAATGTGTTTCTATTTTTCTTTTCTAGTTTCATGCACATGAAGATGTGCATACATGTACACATACATACATCAAACCATCATGGTTGATTATATATGGAAATGGTGGCAATATAAGCTTCACACCATAGATTAAACTATGGATAATTATTTAATTTTGGTTTTAAAAGAAAATGAAAAGGAAAGGATAATTATGCTAGTTTCTACATGCTTCTTTTAACCTAACCATTCTCACCCACCACTAAACCATGGTTATCTTTTCCTTTATCATTCTAAACCCAAGTTAAATTAATCATCCATCATTTAATCATGGTTAGAGTCAAGAAAGATTAAATATATATAGTGATATTTATTTTCTTTTGGAGGTTAACCTAAGGGTTATCATTTTATCTCTTGAAAGAAAAAGCCACCATCTTCATTCTCCTCCATCTCTTGCTCTCTTGATTTTCCTAGTGAGCAAATACCACTCAAAGATAGGTTTTTGAAGTGAGATTCCACACCACAACATCATTCTACACAAGCTTAGCCGCTTCGTTTAGAGTGTTTCCTTCGGTTTGTCGAAGTTGCGAGTTTGGACGGATATCTCCGTGGTGGATCGTCGTGGATACAAGAGGACATCAAGAGGACCTCGACTCAACACCAAAGAGCCTAAGGAGCGAAGCAAAAACGGGAGCTACAAAGGTTGTAGCCTTCAAACCCTAACTTTTGTTAGCCTTAAGTTTAGTAAACCCTAATTTTCTAGGATCTATCCTTTGCATGTTAGCTTAGCACCATAAAAAAAATCATAACTTTGGGTCATTTGATGCTTCAAAACACTTCATAGGGTGCTATACTAACCTTACATTGGTATCAGAGCCGACCTAGAACATTAGGCGACCTTTTTGCGGAGTAAAAAGTCCGATCGAAACAAAAATACGGGTTTATGGAATGCTCTCTGGAAATTTTTTAAAAATTAATCTTTTTCAGAATTAAAAATTCTCAAAAATTATAGCAGGTAAAAATTAAGAGATCTGGAAAATCCGTACCAATGAACAGTTAAACTGAGCGCGGAAGCGCGGCATAAGAAGGCTTATGCCGCTCTTCCGCGGCCAAATGTGGGGCCCTCTGATTTTTCTTTGTACAGTAATTTTCTTTACCTGCTACAGTACATTTTGAGAGTATTTAATCTGAATCTTCTGTTGAAAATTCTGGAGATGGTTTTGAACTAGTTGTTTCGATCGGAGTTTTCATTTCGTATTTCTTTTCCGGGTAAACTAGAAAGTATTGAAGTGTTTGAACGATTATCATTTACTCAATATTCACGGGGTTTAAATAGTTTGGAGATGTGTGCAAGTCTTTTTGCGGTGGTCCCTCTAGAAGACAACAAACCTTAACTCGATTATGTGACCGTCTCGAACTGCCCTTTGAACCTTAGGGTTTGGGGCAGTACGGCGTGCCACATGTGAGGCGTTGGCTTGACCCTTCTACGGCTGGACCGCCGCTACTGTGTCACACTCCGGATCTTTGAACCCTGCTCAAGTGTTGAGCTTTAGTGAATCTTGGGTGCTTGACAGTTCGTTCGAAAACTTTAATACTGTCTGTTTATCTGGAATGTGATACAATATGTGGAATTCAAATAGTGTAGACATGAAATACGAAATATGTGATATTTCGCATTTATGATGTCTAATGAGAATCTGGATTCCAAATATTGTAGTTTTACACTTTCTTTTCTGTGACCGTAAGTGTAGTATGTTAGATATCGCCGGTTTCGTTGCTATACATCAACGACAATCGGGGTACGCATACTTACTTACGTTGATGATATGTGATATTATGTGTTGCTGAGATATGATGTGCAGGATTGTCGCGATCGAATAGCCGGGGGTTTTTGTGAGATGAGAGTTTTGTATTTTCATTCATGTAAATTCAAATGTAATGTAATATTCTTTTATTTGGGGCACTTCCAGGTTGCGGTTGTGTCACCAGTGTTGTATATTATTTACTTTTCCGCATTAGGATGGACCCAAGGAGGGGAGCACAGGTGACCGGGTTCTGGGGTTCAGTGGGAGGCCATCTCGAGGAGTCGAGACCGGGTCTCCTAAACTCCAGGATTGGTAGGGTCACTTGCCGCTCTCGTAGGGGTCCAGGGTGTGGGCTTGGCTATTCATCGCGACTGTGGAATCCGTATTTTCTATTCTGGCTAAATACTAAATACGGACGTCCTAGTATATCCCACGTTATATCTATATTTCTGCTGCCTGTGTTCTGTGATATCTGAGACGAATGACTTATTATATATATGATATATAGTAGACGTTGCTTATGTTTTACACCCGCGCTAGTCCCGTCCCGGTATGCCGTTAGTTAAGTAACCTAACGGTGCATAACGGAACATTGCGGCGAATGCGGATGGCATAAGCGTACGTGTTATTTTCGTTTCTTTTCTGTGATTGGCTTAAGGACTTAAATGATGGGATTACATTAATGTGATTAATGTAAAGAAAATAAACCTAAAAGATGTTGTAGAATCGGATTTAAAAACTACTCGGCTATTTATGAAAAAGCTATATTTCAAAAACTGCGGAGCATAAGCCACTCCTTTTGAAAAACTGTTTGATTCTACAACGATATCAAGTTCAAAGCGTTAAAGATTTTCTTAAAAATCATTCGCAACCCTCCATCATTTTAGGAAGTAGAGTACTTAGTATTCGTGCTACGTTTGTTGACTTTAGTTAAGGCGTAGTGTACGGTAGCTAAGTGATGTCTTCCTACACTGCATATGATGCAGATTAATTAGGACATTCATACGACTTTGTTGACCATAGTTAAGGGTCATATGGGTGGGTCTAATTGATCAAGAAATGACGGGTAGAACTTGACTGGTACTTATGATTTGTTGACCATAGTTAAGGTCATAAGTACTAGGGGAAACAATTACATCGGGAATTTCAAGTGTTGAAATTTGCAATGAGATTGCATACCTTCCATGTGATGGTTGGATCCCGATCCCACTGTGGGCAATAGTTGCTCCTAGGAGAGTTTTACAGTTTACAATTAGCTAACTCATTAGGTGTCTAGAAAGGTGTTAATGGGGCTCCGCCTCTGGGAAAACGAGGTTTACTCTAATTAGGTCCGTGCGAAAGCACGGGGAACCTCCCTCAAAGTACCGACACTGGCCTGGCTGAACGGTTAGCGAAGTTGTAGACTGTAATTAATCCTGGCTAGTTTTTCTTTTTAAGGTTTGAAAGAAAAACTTGATAAAAAGCAGTGGGAAACATCGATTAGACAAGATAATAAACCAATCTAATCTGTGCAAGAGCTTTCGCTGAGTGTATTCTTTTCTCTCTCTTAATGGCAGATACCAATGACTGGACTTAAGCTTCTACTAGATAAGAACAAACTGAATGGAACCAACTATAAAGACTGGCTAAGGAATCTGAAGATCGCCTTGACATATGATAAAGTATCATATGTCCTCACGGCTTCAGCCCCGCCCGTCCCAGGCCCAAAATCCTCAGTTGCGGACATAGAAGTCCGCAAGACATGGGACGCTGACTGTGCCACGGCCACATGCCTCGCGCTTGCATCGATGGATAACACACATCAAAAGCAGCACGAGGACATGGACATTCACGGGATTTTACTCCATACAAAGGAGTTGTATGGGGAGCAGTCCCGCGTATTACGATACGAGGCATCAAAGAAACTGTTTCACATGCGAATGGCCCCTGGCACACCAGTAGCAGACCATGTTTTGAAGATGATAGCTCTTATAGAAGAGCTTGAGGACCTCGGATGGACTATGGACAATGAACAATATATCGATATTATTCTGCAGTCCCTCCCCTCCACCTTTGCTCAGTTCATAGTGAACTTTAACATGCATGGCATGGAGAAGGACCTCCCTGAACTCCTTAATATGTTAAGGAGTGCAGAGAGCACTATGAAGTCGGCAAAGACTCCCGTTATGACGATTGGACAGTCTTCTTCTTCTCGCCCGAAAGCTAAGGCCAAGGGAAAGAAAAAGAAGAAACCCACTAATCCTAAGGGCGGAGTCAAAAAGGTGAAGGGAAAGGGAAAGTCCACGGCTGGAGACCCAGGAAAAGGCGAGTGTTTTCATTGCCACAAGACAGGACACTGGAAGCGCAACTGCACGGAGTACCTAAGTCTTAAGAAGAAGCATGGTGATGCTTCTGCTTCAGGTGCGTTTGTGACTGAAAACTGTTTTTCTATAAACTCTGCTTCCTGGGTATTGGATACCGGTTCAGGTTCTCACATTTGCAATTCTATGCAGGGGCTGAGAAATAGCAAGGTTTTGAAGACAGGTGACCATACTCTCCGCGTTGGAAATGGTTCCAATGTACATACAGTCGCAGTGGGAGAGTATCACTTGGGGTTGCCGTCTGGATGTATTTTGATTTTGAATCCATGTTATTTTGTACCTGATATGCTATGTAATATAATATCCGTTTCTTTGTTGGACAATGAAGGGTATAATTTTGTATTGCAAAACAATGTTATGAACATTTACCTGAATCAAATGTTGGTTGGGTATGGTACACTTAATAACGGAATATATGTCCTAAATCAACACACAGTTTTCAGTATACAACACACTAATAAAAGAAAACTTTCAGAATTAAATGAAGCTTTTCTTTGGCATTGTAGACTTGGTCATATTAACGAAACAAGACTAAACAAGTTACACAAAGATGGATATTCAAATCCTTTTGAATATAAATCTTATGCGACTTGCCAGTCTTGTATCAAGGGTAAAATGACCAAAACTCCGTTTACTGGACACGGAGAAAGAGCTACTCAGCTCCTGGGCCTCATACATAGTGATGTATGTGGGCCTATGTCTACACAGGCTAGAGGCGGTTTTTCATACTTCATTACATTCACCGATGATTTCTCAAGATTCGGTCATGTATTTTTATTAAAGCACAAGTCCGACGCTTTCGAGAAGTTCGTTGAATATAAACAAGAAGTAGAAAAACAAACCGGCTTGAGTATTAAGATGCTTCGATCAGATCGAGGTGGTGAGTATCTCAGTACAGAATTTGCAAACTTCCTAAAAGAGAATGGGATTCTCTCTCAGCTCACTCCGCCTTACACACCACAGCACAACGGTGTGTCAGAACGACGGAATAGGACCCTATTAGATATGGTCCGGTCCATGATGAGTGATGCTGAGTTACCAGTCTCGTTTTGAGGGCATGCGTTGGAGACTGCTGCGTTTCTGCTAAACAGGGTTCCGGCCAAAGCCGTGTCTACCACACCATATGAGATATGGAATGGGAAGAGACCATCTCTTAAGAGAATTAAGATTTGGGGTTGCCCGGCCTATGTTAAAAAACAGAATCCGGACAAACTCGAGACACGGTCAGTCATGTGTAACTTTGTGGGATATCCAAAGAATTCTTATGGGTATCTGTTCTACCACAAAGAGGAACAAAAAGTGTTTGTTTCTCAGTATTCTACATTCTTGGAAAAAGAGTTTTTCACAGACAGAGATGATGGCAAGGTGGTAGATCTAGAAGAAGTTCTGGAGACACAAACTACAAATGACGATTTGGTTGAACCGGCTGTTGCAACAGAAACTGAAGAACCTCGGCCACTCCGAAGGTCTGGTAGGACTTCTCGCCCACCGGAGAGGTACTACGGTTTCCTCATTGATGGTGACAGAGAAGACTGTATCATGGAAGATGATGATCCTACCAGTTTTCAGCAAGCTATCACGAGTGGTGACTCTGTGAAGTGGCTGGATGCCATGAGATCCGAAATGGAGTCTATGTACACCAACAAAGTATGGACTTTGGACGTTGTACCCCCTGGGGTAAAACCTGTTGGGTGCAAATGGATCTTTAAAAGAAAGATTGGTGTGGATGGGCAGGTAGAGACCTATAAGGCAAGACTAGTGGCGAAAGGTTTTCGTCAAAGACCAGGATTGGACTATGACGAAACTTTTTCGCCCGTAGCCATGCTTAAATCTATTCGGATCCTACTTGCTATTGCTGCTCACTACGACTATGAAATCTGGCAGATGGACGTTAAAACAGCATTTCTAAATGGAGATTTAGAAGAATGTTTTTATATGGATCAGCCAGAGGGCTTCATTGACAGTGGGAGCAGCGAGAAAGCATGTAGATTGCTTAAATCCATATATGGGTTAAAGCAGGCATCTCGGAGTTGGAACATCTGTTTCGATGATGTTATCAAAGAGTTTGATTTCATCAAAAATCCAGATGAACCTTGTGTTTATAGGAAGGCTGTAGGAAGAGCTGTCACATTCCTCGTATTGTACGTGGATGACATTCTTCTGATAGGAAATGATATTCCTATGCTACAGTCGGTCAAATCATTCTTATCACTGAGGTTCTCCATGAAGGACCTGGGTGATGCCACATACATCCTGGGCATAAGGATCTATAGAGATAGATCCAAAAAGTTATTGGGATTGTCCCAAACCAGGTACATCAACACCATCCTAAAAAGGTTTAGTATGGAAGACTCCAAGCGGGGTGCCTTACCCGCTTGCCATGGAGTCACTCTCTCCAAGGATTCTTGTCCAAAGACTGATGAAGAGAGAGCTCGCATGACCATTATACCTTATGCTTCGGCAGTAGGGTCTATAATGTATGCGATGTTATGTACACGCCCAGATGTAGCTTATGCACTTAGTGTTGTAAGCAGGTATCAATCCAACCCAGGGGAGAACCACTGGACAGCTGTGAAGAACATTCTTAAGTACTTACGAAGGACTAAAGAATTGTTCTTGGTGTATGGTAATAAAGATCTCCAAATGGAGGCCTTTACCGATTCGAGCTTCCAGAGCGATAAGGATGACAGCAAATCTATCTCAGGGTTTGTATTCACTCTCAATGGAGGGGCGGTAAGTTGGAAGAGTTCCAAACAAGATACCGTTGCAGACTCTACGATGGAAGCTGAGTACATTGCTGCAAATGATGCCGCCAAGGAAGCAGTCTGGATGAAGAAGTTCGTCTCGGAGCTAGGAGTAGTTCCAACCATTATTGATCCAATACCTTTGTATTGTGACAATAATGGGGCGATGGCGTTAGCCAAGGAACCCAGATCCCATCAGCGGTCCAGACACATCCTGAGGCGCTTTCATTTGATCCGGGAGATTGTAGATCGCCGCGAGATCAAGATTAAGAGAGTAGACACAAAGAACAACGCCGCGGATCCATTCACCAAGGCCCTCCCTCAGCCGCAGCATGAGCGACTTTTTGAGATGTTGGGTATGAGATACGCCAATAACTGGCCTTAGTGCAAGTGGGAGATTGTTGGATATATGTATGCCCTAGAGGCCATTATGTGATAGTTGATGTATCTATACATGTATATATATTCAGTTTGCATTCTTGCTCGACATGATAGTATGCTATCTGGTTTCTCTTTATCTGACATGTTGATTTGATCATGCTTTTATTTCATTCATACATGCTGATAAAGCCCTAAGGATATCGGCTTGACTACTCTGATTATGATGGAGATCATACTAGTGGGACATCTGTAGTCTATAAGCATATCCTGAAATGTCCCTAGTCGGAGGTGTATTGAGACGGGGCATCGATATACCAGAGTAGACTAGCGTATATGATACTAGACCCATGTGATGGGCGACGGATGTTCCCACATTCGTCGATATTTGACATCAAGATCATATACGGGTGCTCAGTGTTGACTGGGTACACTGGACGGACTCGCCGAGAACTCCTATATGGAATTATATCTATCGTCGGATAGCAGTTCTCAGGTGACACTGGTACAGGTTAGTCTGTAGACCCGAGATCGTCATGGAGTCTTGTGTGTTCTCCCACTGTACTTTGATTGCCACCCTACCACGGCTCTACTGAGTCGTGCAAACAGGTAGCCGTTGGGTACAGTCCCGAGACACACGAAGGCAATGAGCGATAGGAGGGGTTTCGTCTCTCCCGGTATTGGGAGTTGATGCTGTGCTGTGCTCGACTGGTTATAACAGCAAGTCCCTGGCCAGGGCTGCTGAGACTTACTGATAAGTGTTATCAGTAGTTTCTCGATCTGTTATAGACCATTCACCGACACGACTTATTGAGTTATTGGGGTCGACGTGACCATCCCTAGGCTCGATATGCAGCATATCTGACGAAGAGACCGGACTGTACGGTAGTGTTGCCGGATGGCTCGATGGGAGTTGTAGCAGGTTCGCTTGTTGTCTTCTGATCGCTCAATACCCGGGTGGCCGTTACGTTTAGCTGACCTCTTGCGGCTTGAGGGCACTTGATATGATCATTACCCTCTGCCGGCGTATTGACGAGTCTTAGAGTCCCACAGAGGAGTTACCCAGTCCAGGCGAAACGTTGTGGTGCGCATATGCGATATGCGCATACACCCGATTGAAATGTGCGTATATGATACCGAACATTGATCGGGTGAATTGCTTTTGGTGGGGTCATATGAGATATGACCGGATTGATAAATCAAGTGTTGATTTATCATTTAACCATAAGTTGTCTCACTTGAAACCTTTCTAGGGTTTGATGGATGTATGCATGCATGAATGTGTTTCTATTTTTCTTTTCTAGTTTCATGCACATGAAGATGTGCATACATGTACACATACATACATCAAACCATCATGGTTGATTATATATGGAAATGGTGGCAATATAAGCTTCACACCATAGATTAAACTATGGATAATTATTTAATTTTGGTTTTAAAAGAAAATGAAAAGGAAAGGATAATTATGCTAGTTTCTACATGCTTCTTTTAACCTAACCATTCTCACCCACCACTAAACCATGGTTATCTTTTCCTTTATCATTCTAAACCCAAGTTAAATTAATCATCCATCATTTAATCATGGTTAGAGTCAAGAAAGATTAAATATATATAGTGATATTTATTTTCTTTTGGAGGTTAACCTAAGGGTTATCATTTTATCTCTTGAAAGAAAAAGCCACCATCTTCATTCTCCTCCATCTCTTGCTCTCTTGATTTTCCTAGTGAGCAAATACCACTCAAAGATAGGTTTTTGAAGTGAGATTCCACACCACAACATCATTCTACACAAGCTTAGCCGCTTCGTTTAGAGTGTTTCCTTCGGTTTGTCGAAGTTGCGAGTTTGGACGGATATCTCCGTGGTGGATCGTCGTGGATACAAGAGGACATCAAGAGGACCTCGACTCAACACCAAAGAGCCTAAGGAGCGAAGCAAAAACGGGAGCTACAAAGGTTGTAGCCTTCAAACCCTAACTTTTGTTAGCCTTAAGTTTAGTAAACCCTAATTTTCTAGGATCTATCCTTTGCATGTTAGCTTAGCACCATAAAAAAAATCATAACTTTGGGTCATTTGATGCTTCAAAACACTTCATAGGGTGCTATACTAACCTTACAGCTACAGTTCTTGCTTTGCATCGCGGTGTTCCTTGTAGAACATCCTGCACCTTATTCGATAAGGAAAGGACCGAGATCCCTTCACCGGGAGTGACTCCTTTAGCAATAACTGGCAGATGCTACAACCCTCGGTTTGTCTTTTGATTGCTTCTATAGTTTTCGCTTTGCACGGCGGTATATATGATATATCGTGCACCTCATTCGACGAGGAAAGGGCCGACGATCCCTTCACCGGGAGTGACCCCTTTAGCAAAACTAGAAAAGCCTCAAAAACACTCCATTTAAAAACCATTTGATTCCGCAACGAGATCAAGTTCAAAGCGTTAAAGGTTTTCATAAAAACCATTCGCAACCCTCCGTCATCTTAGGAAGTGGAGTACTTAGTATTCGTGTTGTGTTTGTTGACCATAGTCAAGGCACAGTGTACGGTAGCTAAGTGATGTCTTCCTACACCGCATATGATGCGATTAGTTAGGATAGTCATGTGGCTTTGTTGACCTTAGCCAAGGGTCATGTGGGTGGGTCTAATTAATCACGAAATGACGGGTAGAACTTGACTAGTGCTTATGATTTGTTGACCTTAGCCAAGGTCATAGGTGCTAGGGGAAAAAACCGTTATCGGGAGTTTCAAGTGTTGAAACTTGCAATGAGATTGCATACCTTCTATATGATAGTTGGATCCCGATACCCACTGCGAGTAATTGTTACTCCTGGGAGAGTTTTACACTTTACAATTTGCCGATCAAGTAGGTGTCTAGAAAGGTGTCAACGAGGTTACGCCTCTGGGAAAACGAGTTTTACATTAATTAGGTTCGTGCGAAAGCACGGGGGACCTCCCTCAAAGTACCGACACTGGCCTGGCTGAAAAATTGGCGAACTTGTAGAGTTTAATTAATCCCGGCTAGTCTTTCCTTTTAGGGTTTGAAGGAAGATTTGATAAAAACAGTGGAAGCCATCCTGATTAGATAAAATAAATAACCAATCTAATCTTGCAAGAGCGCACGCAGAGTGTTTTCTTCTCTCTCTTAACAGGTAGCGACCATATCACGCCTTAATCAAGATAATAATATGGATGTATTGACCGAACCCGCTTGTTATACTGAGCTGGAAAACGTTGGTCCCGCTCCAACTTATAATTGTTATAAGACAGAACAGGAAATAGGGGAATACCAGAATTCCCATGCCACCCAAACGAAGAAAGTGCATATGATGCATCTCCTTCGGGTGTGTTCATTACAAAGAACTGTTTCTCAGTATCCTCTGCATCCTGGGTATTTGATACCGGATCAGGATCCCAGATATGTAATCTGTTACATAGGGCTACAGAAAGGCAGAGAACTGAGAACGGGTGATAAGTTTCATGAGACAGAAAATGGGGCAAATGTTGCAGCCAAGTCTGTTGGTCACTGTCATCCTGTATTACCAGTACATTGATTCTGAACGAATGTTATTAGATACCGAACCTGATATACAAAATCATATCAGTCTCTTTACAAGTAAAGAAATGATAAAATTTTGTATTGTTGGATAATGTTTTGAACATTTCCTATTTCAAAAGTTGATCGGTTCAGGCACGTTATCTAAAAGCATTGATGTTCTAAATCAAACTACAGTTCCTAGTATACAGAACACACACAAGAGGAAGAGTTCAGAAATGAACAGATCCTTCTTGAGGCATTGTAGACTAGGTCATATCAATGCGACCCGACTGGCTGAAGTTACATTTTAGATGCATATTTAAATCAGTTTGAATTTATATCTTGTGAAACTTGCCAGTCATGTCACAAAGATTAGATGACCATAGCTCTGTTTATTAGAAACAGAGAAAGAGTTAGTAAACTCTTGGGACTGATACATGATGATGTATGTAAGGTCCCCTGTCTACACATGCCAGGACCGGTTCTTTGTATTTCATTACATTCTCTGATAATCTCTCAAGATTCAGACATATGTTCCTGTTGAAACACAAGTCCGAACCTTTTGAGATATTCACAGAATATAAGTTAGAAATAGAGAACCGAAAACTGGGTATAAGTAATATGTCCTATGAGAAGATCAGGGAGAAGAATACTTGTGCATAGAATTCCTGGATTATTCTAAAGGAGAATGAGATTCTCTCTCCGTATTACTCCTCTGAATATACCACAGCACAACGGTCTATCGGGGCAGAGCAATCACACCACATTAGATATATTGTGCTCTATGATGAGTACTACTGAGTTACCTATTTGCTTTTAGGGGGTTATGTACTTGAGAAGTTGCATACCTATTGAATTGGGTTCGAATCAAATCAGTGCCTACTACTCCATATAAGATATGATATGGGAAGAGCCTATCTCTTAAGTAAGTTAAGATTTAGGATTGTCCGGCCTATGTCAAAAGCAAAATCCGGACAAGATCGAGGCAAGGTCAGTTCTGTAGAACTGGAAAGGTTCCAGCTATACAAAACTTCAGCTGATTTGACAGAACCAAAGGATTCAATAGTCCCCAACGAACCTCAGCCTCTCCGCCGATCTAGCAGGGTTCCTCACTTGCCTGAGAGATACTTCGGTTTCTCGATGACAGTGGGAGCGAGGATTGCATCATGAGATGATGACCCAACTAGTTTCGAGCAGGCCATCGAGAGTGGGGACTCTGTAAGAATGGCAGGATGCTTAGCGATCTGAGATGGAATCCATGTACACCAACAAAGTATGGACTTTGGATGCTATATCTGAAAGGTTAAATCCCTATCAGGAGCAAGTATATCTTGAGAAGATTACTTGGTGTAGATAGAAAAGTTGAGATTTTAAAAGCTAGACTTGTTAAAGGTTTTCGTCATCAACCAAGCATGGATAATGATGAAACCTTTTCCAGGGACTATGCTTAAGTCCATCCAGATCCTACTTACCATTGCTACATACCATGACTACGATATCTGGTGGTTGGGTGCCATGACTACTTTTCTAAATACTGATTTAGAAGAGAACGTTTATAAGTACACAGCCAGAGAGCTTCGTAAACAGTGGGAGCAGCGGAAATATGTGCAAGTTGCTTTACAGGATAAAGCAGGCATCGCGGAGTTGGAACGTCTGTTTTGATGTGGTAGTCAAAGAGTTTGACTTCATCAAACTGGTAGACGAACCTTGTATATACAAAAAGGTAGTAGAGAGTAAGGTAGTCATCCTCGTATTGTACGTGGACAACATGCTCTTGATAGGAAAAGTGTTTCCTATACTACACACGGTCAATCTCCTCTTTTCAAATGGATTCTCCAATAGGATCAATGTGATGCCTCCTAAATCCTGGGTTTTGGATCTATGAGATAGATCTAAATGGATGTTAGGATTCTCACTAACTATAGTGAGATAGTATCAGTTGATCCTGGGGAGAATCACTGGAAAGGTTCCAGGGTGATAAGGACGACTGAGTGTCAGTCGCAGGCATTGTCTTTACCCTCAGTAAAGGGACGGTATGTTGGAACAGTTCCAAGCTAGATACCGTGGCATACTAGACGATAAAGGCTGGATACATCGCTACTTAAGATGCTACCAAAGAGGCAGTTTGGGTGTATATTGGTTCATGAGATGAACTAGGTTCCTACCATTGTGTGACAATGGAAGTGTGGATTTAGCCCAGGAACCCTGGTCCCATCAGTGACCCAGACCTATTCTGAGGCAGCATCACCTGATCATGGAGATAGTTGATGTTGGAGATAGTGCCCTCAGAGTCAATTATTGGATCACAGGCACGTGATTGCAATGATTGAGGGAGGACCTATCCCGGTAGGACAGTCTTACTCGAGATGATAGTATGCTATCTGGTTCATCTTTATCATCGTGTACTGCTTTAGGTGACCTGACAGGTCACTATTAGACGTTGATAGAGCCCCTAGGATTCTTGCTTGACCACCAGCAGTATGAGGGCGATCATATAAATGGGAGCTGGGGTCTATAAGCACATCCTTAAAAGGTCCCTAGTCGTAGGAGTTTCGAGACAGGGCATCGATACTCCAGAGTAGACTAGTGTATACATTCGAGACCCTGACGAGGGGAGGTGGCCGGTCTCACAAGCCATTGGTGTCAGTTGGATCACCTAAGTTGTATATAGGTGCTCATTAGGTTATGAGTACACCGGACAGGACACGCCGGGAACTTGCTAGTTGGTCTTATACCTGACGTCAGATAGCAGTTCCCTGGTGACATGTGTACAGGTTAGTTCATCGACCTGGGGATCGTAATTTGTCTCGTGTGAGTTCCCACTGTACTTTGATTACTACCCTACCACGCTCAAAGGAGACGTGCAAACAGGTTTTAGTTGGGTACAGTCCCGAGCCACATGGAGGCAGTGAGCGGATCTTCAGGGGTTCGTCTCTCCCGGTATTGGGGGTGAGGTCGCGCTGTGTCTAGGAGAGCCAGAACATGAAAAGTCCTTGGCCAAGGCAGGAGATTTACTGGTAGGTATTCCAGTAGTATCTCAGGGTGTTCTGGGCTTCACTCCGACATGACTTGTACCGCTTTTGGGGGTCTGACTTTTACCAACCCCCTAGGCCTGCCATGCGATGCTCATAGACGAACGGACCGGACTGTACGGATATTGTCACTGACAGGCTTAGTAGGGTGTCAAGATGAGTTCGCTCATCGACGTCCCTTTCGGTCAATAGCTGGTGGCCCGTCACGTATGGCTAATACCTCTGACGTGCTAGTGGTTAAATCCACAGCCATAGTATTGACGAGTCTTTAGAGTCCCCCACATTCAGTTGCTCAAGTTTTCGGGCGAAACGCTGTAGAGGCCGTACGGAGATATGGCAGGGTTCGATCAAATACGTGCGGTATTGCACGGATCAGGATCGGACGGATAATACTAGCCGGCTTTGGTTTAAGCCGGATCCTAGTATAGTATAGTGTAGATTTTGTCTCATTGCATTTGTATTTCGGTCGGAATACAGATGCGGGTGTGTATACACAGTATCGGGGTTTTCCTGTAATTTATTACGGGACCAGTTTTCTGGAGTTGCCAGTTTGCTTTCCGTTTCGGCCAAATTTCTTTGTATCCTTCATTGGCCGAAGATTGGTTGAGGAGGGCTTATTTGCATTTGTGCAAATAAGCATTTGTGGAGGGTTGTTTTTGCAAGATGTTTTGTCATGATAATTCTACCACCCTTGACTTTGCTTCATGATGGTTTTCATGATGGGTGTAGATTTCCTTGATTTTCTTCATGGCTTGACTTTTGGTTCAACATGGTTGTTGATGATGGTAGTATGAGTGTTGGAGTTTCTTTGTGATCATTTCTTCATATGATGACCTTTTCTCTCTTGCATTATGATTGTGGTTCTATCATCCATACACACTCTCTCTCTCATTCTCTCCTCTCCCACCTAAGGAGGCCGGCCACTCCTCATATGGACTGTCCTAATTTTGGTGGTGGTGTTCATCTCATTTGCCATGCAAAAATTCCCAAGTTCCTGCACAAAAGTATATACTTCATTTCCTCCACCAAAATGGCAACCTCCATGAACCCCAAATGAGACATAGCCTCTACACTACATTCTACAGCAAACCTTGGGCACGTCGGCTCGCCAACTTCGTGCCCGAGTTGCCTCGGTATAGAGGTGGGAGCCCGTAAAAGAATCAGGCGACGTGGTGCCCTTCCGGCGAGGAGGTGGAGACCGGACATTCCGCGGGAGATCGGGACGACGGCGAAAAGACCGGAGGACTCGGATCACTTGGTATATCTCTCTTCCCCATCTTGTAGTTAGCTAGGACTAGTTTAATGGCACGATCCGGGTTTATAGTGCGCGGTGGTGCCCGTTTGAAAATTAAAGCTAACCATCGCTTCCGCATTTGGCCTCGGGATGGAGGCCGGGGCGCCGCCGTGCACTTACAGTGGTATCAGAGCCTCGCCATTAACATAGTCTAGCTTTGTCTAATGAGTTTACATTTCTGATCGATCAAAAATTCCAAAATCCGCGTTTTTCAGTACAATCAGTTTCTATCGAAAATTTTTGTCTCCAAAAATTTTTCAGTATGTTGCAGAGTGATGTGCAGAGAAAGATAAGACATCTGTGAAAATTTAGTGTACTGATAAGGCAAGATGACCACGGAACCGCGGCCAAACCCCCATTGGGCCGCGGTTCCGCCGCAGTATAGAGCCTTCAGTGCACCAATTTTGCACAGTAATCTTTAAATAGTGAAAATAGGGGTTTTGGAACTTTCTTTTTGGGCCCAGAATTTCTTTATCTGCTACAGTAAAGCTTGGGGCCCACTTGGTAAAATTTTGATCGATCGGAAAATTTTAAACACATTAGTTCACAGTATTTACATTATATCTGCGACCGTGAATGTCACTTGATCGGTAAATCCAGTCTAACTGCTATAGCCCGGTTAGACGGATTTGCAAACGTGACTTTCACGTTGATGTTCTGTGTATTGCTGTGATGTTGCGGATTGGTCGTGGGGGATAGCCTGGATGCAATGCTAGTACAGTTTTTATTGTATTATGAACATTTGATATTGCGGGGCGAGCGTCCGACATGTGGACTGCCGTCACTGCCTGTTTGTATTATTATTTTGGGGCACGACCAGGTTACGGTCGATGTACCCGTTGTATGTATATTTTACTTTCTGTACAAGGATTGCCCCGCGGAGGGGTGCACGGGTAGCCGGGTTCTAGAGGGCAACAAGCTCGCATCTCATGGCATTGGGACGGAGGGGGCTTCACTCTAGAATTGGCAGGCTATTCGCCGCACTCGTAGGGGGTACAGGTTGACCCAGGAGGGGTGCCCGAGTTACCGGATTCCGTGAAGTGCTAGGTGGTCCATTCACGTTGCTGAAAGGGGCTGCCTCGCTTCAGGTTTTGGCGGGTAACTTTCCGCGCCCATAGGGGTCTAGGATTTCATTGCACAGGCTATCCACACAACCAGGGGAACGTCGGGTTTCAGTAGTGGCTCTGTGAAACCCGGGGATCCCAGATATCTATATTGTTCTGTGATGCTGTACATTTCTGTGATGTTGCATTTTATCACGCCTTGAGCGAAAATTATATATTGGTATATATATATTAGTAGATGTTGTATATGTTTTGCATCCACGCTAGTCCAGTCCCCGCTCTGTCGTTAGTTAGCTAACCTAACGGGTAATGACGGGACCCAATGGCGAATGCGGATGGCATATACGTACATCAGTATATTTTCGTTCTTTGTGGTGTGATCAATTGATGGGACTGCGTTGATTCGGATCAATGCAAGTTAAAAACAAACCTAATCTGATGTTGTTGGTGTAGGGTTCCTAGGCACTCTAATGAAGTCTCACAAGGCATCAATCATGCCAATTTCAAAAATTATGGGTGCCGAGAAACCCTAACACGGATCGTTGACTAGATGTTTAGGCGAAATGAGAACTAGTTAACTACTTAACTAAAAGTTAGATGCTACAACCTTTGTAGATCCGGATATCCACTTCCTTAGCTCCACGTAGTCATCCTCTCGCTGTCCTTTTCGAATCCTAGACTCATTCGTCGGCTTCATCGGGAAAACGAGCGGAATAGGTCGTCGGCTTCGTGTCAAAGACGATCTACGTCGAGGTTGCACAAGTTCAAGCTCCGACTTCGCCAAGTTGTGAAACTTGTGAAGAAAACACCCAAAACCACTTGGCAAGAGGTAGAGGATGAAGAAATAGGAGGTGGGTTCACTTTAGATTTGGATTTCTCTCACTAAAACTCAAGTTGCCATTGATGGCATCAAGGTTTCTATCTTGAAGAAGAATGAAGAAGATGAGCTAGAATTATGATAAGTTATTTAAAATGAAAAGAAAAATCATACTTATCATAATCTAACTTGGGTTAAGTGTAGAGAATAAACCATGGTAAGTGGATGGGTTAGGGTTAAGCATGAAGACAAAATGGTCTCCTTGGTCAAAGCTTCATGAAGCTTCAACAAGCTTCATGACAAAAACAAACCATTATCTCTTCATTTATCCAATAAAATAAATAAAGAAATGAATAAATAAATGATAAGGCAAAACCCTAATTATCATTTAACCATGGTTTAATTCTTCACACTTAACTAAATGATCAAGTATCATCAAACATGATACATATATGTGCACAAAAGTATATCACATATACAACTTGCACATCAAGTGAGAAAATCCGTATAAAGTGAACCAATACTAGTTAATGCAAAGTAATATATCAAATATATAATTATACATTAAATCATTAAATCAACATTTGATTCAATGATCCGGTCATGTCGCACATAACCGACTAGTATTCAATGTATCGATTTATCGAATCAATGATTCGATAACTAGGTCATATCGAATATAACCAATCGAAACATTTATCGCGAGAATGAAATGCGGTATCACATACACGCATTATTCTCGCTCCCGCACATATCTCATATGCACTCCTATTTCGTTTCGCTTGAGCCAGGAAACCTCTGTGTAGGACTCTAAAGACTCGTCAATACGCCGGTAGCAGATGATGATCATATCAAGTACCCACAAGCCGCAAGCGGTCTGCTAAACGTAACGGCCATCCGGGTATTGAGCGATCAGAAGATCGACGAGCTAGCCCGCTCACACTCCTGTGAATCCAACCAGTAACACTTACCGTACAGTCCGGTCTCTTCGTCTGATATGTCGCATATCAACTCTAGGGGTGGTAAACGTCAGACCCCAATAACCCGATAAGTCGTGCCGATGTGAGGCTCATAACGGGTCGAGAAACTACTGGTAACACTTACCAGCAAATCTCTGATCAGCCCTGGCCAGGGACTTCCCTGCTACGGCCAATCGAGCACGGCGCAACATCAACTCCCAATACCGGGAGAGACGAAACCCCTCCTATCGCTCATTGCCTCCATATGACTCGGGACTGTACCCAAAGACCACCGTTTTGCACGCCCTCATGGACGTGGTAAGGTGGAGATCAAAGCACAGTGGGAATCACACAAGACCTTATGACGATCTCGGGTCTCCAGACTAACCTGTACAAGTGTCACCTGAGAACTGCCATCTGACATGAGGTATAATACCATCTGGGAGTTCTCGGCGAGTCCGTCCAGTGTACCCAGTCTCCACTGAGCACCCGTATACCATCTCTGATGTCAAACACCAATGGATATGGGATTATCCATCGCCCATCTCATGGGTCGAGAAGCGTATACGCTAGTCTACACTGGTATATCGATGCCCCGTCTCGATACACCCACGACTAGGGACCTTGAAGGATGTACTTATGGACTACCATGTCCCCACTAGTATGATCTGCATCATAGTCCAGGTAGTCAAGTACACATCCTAAGGGCTTTACCAACATGTAACTATAAGACAGTATAAAGAGACTAGTGTACATGTTAAGATAAAGAGCAACCAGATAGCATACTATCATATCGAGCAAGAAAGTCATCTCTATATATGTCCAAGCATCCAATATAATATACATCATCTGTACAATACTTGCCTCTAGGGCATACATACAACTAACAATCTCCCACTTGCACTAGGGCCAGCTGCTGTAGTATCGCATACCGAGCATCCCGAAGAGTCTCTCAAACTGTATCTGGGGAATGGCCTTCGTGAGTGGATCCGCCGTGTTGTTCTTCGTGTCAACCCTCCTGACCTCGATCTCCCGGCGATCAACTATCTCCCGGATCAGGTGATACCGCCTCAGAATATGCCTGGATCGCTGATGGGACCTGGGTTCCTTGGCCAAAGCCACCGCTCCATTGTTATCGCAATACAAAGGTATTGGATGCTCAATGGATGGAACCACTCCAAGTTCAGTAATGAACTTCTTGATCCAAACAGCTTCTTTAGCAGCATCGTTGGCAGCGATGTATTCAGCCTCCATCGTCGAGTCTGCCACGGTTTCCTGCTTGGAACTCTTCCAGCTAACCGCCCCTCCGTAAAGGGTAAAGACAAATCCCGACTGCGACTTAGAGTCGTCCTTATCACTCTGGAAGCTCGAATCGGTAAAGGACTCCACTTGGAGTTCTCCGTTACCATACACCAAGAACATATCTCTAGTCCTTCGCAAGTACTTGAGAATGCTCTTCACAGCTGTCCAGTGACTCTCTCCAGGATCAGCTTGATACCTGCTCACTACACTTAGTGAGTATGCTACATCGGGTCTGGTACATAGCATCGCATACATGATAGAGCCTACTGCCGAAGCATAGGGTATCCCTTGCATGCGAGCTCTCTCCAAATCAGTCTTGGGAGACATCTCTTTGAAGAGAGTGACTCCAGAGATCGTGGGAAAGTTCCCACGCTTGGACTCTTCCATACTAAACCTCTTTAGTATGGTGTCAATGTACCTGGATTGGGACAATCCCAAAATCCGTTTGGATCTATCTCTATAGATCCTAATCCCCAATATGCAGGAGGCATCACCAAGATCTTTCATTGAGAATCTTTGTGATAAGAAGAGCTTGACCGATTGCAGCATAGGAATATCATTTCCTGTCAAGAGTATGTCGTCCACGTACAATACGAGGAAGACAACCTTACTCTCTGCCACCTTCTTGTAGATACAAGGTTCATCTGGATTTTTGACGAAATCAAACTCTTTGATAACGACGTCAAAGCAGATGTTCCAACTCCGCGATGCTTGCTTTAATCCATAAATGGATTTAAGCAGCTTGCACACCTTTCCGCTGCTCCCACTGTCTACGAAGCCCTCTGGCTGAGTCATGTACACGCACTCTTCTAAAGCACCATTTAGAAAGGCGGTCTTAACATCCATTTGCCAGATTTCGTAATCATGATATGCAGCGATGGCAAGCATGATCCGGATGGATTTAAGCATAGCCACTGGAGAAAAGGTCACGTCATAGTCCATACCTGGTCTTTGACGAAAACCCTTTGCTACAAGTCTAGCTTTGAAAGTCTCCACTTTCCCATCTACACCAAGTTTCTTCTTGAAGATCCACTTGCTCCCAATGGGTTTTACCCCTTCAGGAGCAATGTCCAAAGTCCATACTTTGTTGGTGTACATGGATTCCATCTCGGACCGCATAGCATCCAGCCATTTCACTGAGTCCCCACTCGTGATGGCCTGCTCGAAGCTAGTTGGGTCATCATCCTCCATGATGCAATCCTCGCTCCCACCATCCATGAGAAAACCGTAGTATCTCTCAGGTGGGCGAGGAACCCTACTAGATCGGCGGAGAGGCTGGGGTTCATCGGGAACTACGGAATCCTCTGGTTCAACCAAATCTTCTGTTGTAGTCTGTATTGCTGGAACCTCTTCCAGTTCTACCTCAATGCCACTTATCTGTTTCATAAGAAAACTTTTTTCTAAGAAAGTGGCATGTCGAGAAACAAACACTTTTTGTTCCTCGGAGTGGTAGAAGATATACCCTCGTGAATGTTTGGGATATCCAACAAATTTACATAGAACAGACCTTGCCTCGAGCTTGTCCGGATTTTGTGTTTTAACATAGGCCGGACAACCCCATATCTGAATAAAATTAAGACATGGTCTCTTGCCATTCCATATCTCATATGGAGTGGTAGGCACTGATTTGGTCGGAACTCTATTCAGTAGGTATGCAGCAGTCTCCAGTGCATATCCCCAGAAGGAAATAGGTAACTCAGCTGTACTCATCATAGAGCGCACCATATCTAATAGGGTGCGATTTCTCCGCTCCGATACACCGTTGTGTTGTGGTGTATATGGAGGAGTCAGCTGAGAGAGAATCCCATTCTCTTTTAGGAAGTCCCGGAATTCATTGCTCAAGTATTCACCTCCTCGATCAGATCGTAGGATTTTAATACTTTTTCCGGTTTGGTTCTCAACTTCTTGTTTATATTCCCTAAATTTCTCACAAGCTTCTGATTTGTGTTTCATCAGGAACACATATCCGAATCTAGAGAGATCGTCAGTGAATGTAATGAAGTACGAAGAACCATCCCTGGCATGTGTAGACATGGGACCGCATACATCACTATGTATCAGTCCCAAGAGTTCGGTAACTCTTTCTCCGTGTCCCGTAAACGGAGTTTTGGTCATCTTGCCTTTGAGACATGACTGGCAAGTGTCATAAGATGAAAATTCAAACGGATTTAAATATCCATCTTTATGCAACTTAGCTAGTCGTGTCGCATTGATGTGGCCCAGTCTACAATGCCACAAGAAGGATTCGTTGAGTTCAGAACTCTTCCTCTTGTGTGCGTTTGTTATGCTCAGAACTGTTGATTGATTTAGAACATAAATGCCATTGCATAACGTGCCTGATCCAACCAACTTTTGGTTACGGAAAATGTTCATAACATTGTCCTGTAATACAAAATTATATCCCTCTTTACTTAATAAAGAAACCGATATAATGTTGCATATCAGGTTCGGCATGTAATAGCATTCGTTCAGAACCAATGTATTACCAGTTGGTAATACAAGGTGATATTCCCCGACAGTCTTGGCTGCAACAATTGCACCATTTCCTACTCTTATGTCTTTATCACCTTCTCCAAGTTCTCTACCTTTCCTAAGCCCATGTAACTGATTACATATATGGGATCCTGACCCGGTATCTAATACCCAGGACGTAGAGCAAATGGAGAAACAGTTCTCAGTAACGAACACACCCGAAGAAAATGCATCAACATGTACTTTCTTCATTCGGGTGGCATGGGAATCCTGGTATTCCCCTATATCCTGTTCATTCCTATAACTCTTATAAGAAAGAACGGAACCAACGTTCCCCAGCACAGTAAAACATGCGGGTTCGGTCAATACATCCATATTATTATCTTGATTAAGGCATGAAATGGTCGCTACCTGGAGAGAGAGAGAAGAAAACACTTTAGCGTAAGCTCGTGCAAGATCAGATTGGTTATTATCTTATCTAATCAGGATGGCTCCCACTGCTTTTTATCAAATCTTCCTTCAAACCCTAAAAGGAAAGACTAGCCGGGATTAATTACACACTACAGGTTCGCCAATCTTTCAGCCAGGCCAGTGTCGGTACTTTGAGGGAGGTCCCCCGTGCTTTCGCACGAACCTAATTAATGTAAACCTCGTTTTCCCAGAGGCGTAACCCCGTTGACACCTTTCTAGACACCTACTTGATCGGCTAATTGCAATGTGTAAAACTCTCCCAGGAGTAACTCTTACTCGCAGCGGGTATCGGGATCCAACTATCTCATAGAAGGTATGCAATCTCATTGCAAATTTCAACACTTGAAATTCCCGATAATATTTTGCCCCTAGCATCCTATGACCTTGACGGAGGCCAAACAACCCATAGTCTGCTAGTCAAGTTCAACCCGTCATTTCCTGATTGAATTAAACCCACCCGCACGACCCTTGACGGAGGCCAAACAACGCCGTATGAATACCCTAATCCAATCGCATCATATGCAAGCAGATAAGCACTAGTTAGCTACCGTACACTGCGCCTTGACGGAGGCCAAACTACCGCAACACGAATACTAACTAATACTTATCTGAAATGACGGAGGGCTACGCAGGTTTTTCATAAAAATCATGAGCGTAATGAACTTGATATCGTTGTAGAATCAAATGAAGTTTTGAAATGGAGTGATTTTGAGGCTTTTCTAGTTTTGCTAAAGGGGTCACTCCCGATGAAGGGATCGTCGGCCCTTTCCTCGTCGAATGAGGTGCGGGATATATCATATATATCGCTGTGCAAAGCAAAAACCCAAAAGCAGTCAAAAACAAACCGAGTGTGTAGCATCTGCCAGTTATTGCTAAAGGAATCACTCCCGGTGAAGGGATCTCGGTCCTTTCCTCATCGAATAAGGTGCAGGGTATATCATATATACCGCTGTGCAAAGCAAGAACTGTAGCTACCTGTTTTATTTTAAAATTCGATTCCACAACATCTTAGGTTTTTTTTTTTATCTTTCATTAATCACATTAATGAAGTCCCATCATTTAAATACCTAAACATCACAGATAGATATGACGTACACTTATGCCATCCGCATTCGCCTCGATGTCCCCTCGTGCACCGTTAGGTTAGGTAACTAACGACAGAGCAGGGCAGGGCTAGCACGGGTGTAAAACATAAGTAATGTCTATATAATATATCATATATACTATATACTATATCCATCACAGAATCTCATCTCAGAAATCGCAGCAGAAGAAACATATGAAATATTGGATATACTAGGACGTCCGTGTTTTCAATACGAGCCAGTATAAAACACGGATTCCACGGTCGTGATGAATAGCCAATCCCACACCCCTAGACCCCTACGAGAGCGGCAAGCAACCCTGCCAATTCTAGGGTTAGGAGACCCGGACTCGACTCCTCGAGTTGGTCTCCCACTGGACCCCAAAACCCGGTTACTTGTGCTCCCCTCCTTGGGTCTATCCTAATGCGGAAAAGTAAATAATATACAAAGGGTGACAACTTCCGCTACCTGGAAGTGCCCCAAATAAAAGAATATTACATACAAGTTTTTACATGAATGAAAATGAAAAACACTCATCTCACATAAAAACCCCCTGGCTATTCAAACACGACGATCCAATATAACATATCCAGCAACACATAACATCACATGCCATCAACGTAAGTAAGTATGCATACCCCAATTGTCGTTGACGTATAGCAACGAAATCGGCGATATGAACATACTACACTTACGGTCACAGAAAAGAAAGTGTAAAACTACAACAATTGGAATCCGCAACTTCTTTAGACATCACATGCCTAATCAAATGAAATACTTAGACATCACATGCCTAACAGTTATAAACCCCGCATTTTAGTCTCATTATCGAAAACACTTTTCAATATAAAGTGAAACTAAACCGCTAGATTTATAACATTCATTCAGTTATCACATAACTGTTTGTGAATTCCAATTATTGTATCACATTCCAGATAAACAGAAAATGTTAAACTTTCCGATCGAACAGTCGAATACCCAAGTTTTCCCGATACAGCTCAACACATGAAATAAGTCTAACAACATTCAGTTCGTGCCTCAGTACCGACGGTCCAGCCGTAGAAGGGTCAAGCCAACGCCTCACATGTGGCACGCCGTACTGCCCCAAACCCGAAGGTTCAAAGGGCAGTTCAAGACGGTCACATAATCGAGTTAAGGTTTGTTGTCTTCTAGAGGGTCCATCGCGTTACTTGCACTACTTAGAACGTCGTTAAACTAAGGAAAAATCCAACACTTGGAAATTTCCCGACAGGGGAAAAATTGGGTATTTGTATCCGGTCGAACTTTTTAACATATTCTAAAATTTATCCGGAAAGCCACAAAGACGAAATTTGATAATCCGGTCGAAACACCGAAGCTCTAAAACACCCCAGAAAATTAAACTCTGGAATAATTATTAAAAAATACTCATAAAGCTCAGCTGCAGAAACTATGAATTACTGTGCAGAGGAGGAGGGATGACATCATCAAGCCGCCGCGGAACAGCCTCCTAAGCTGGCTTAGGCCGCGGTTCCGCCGCGCTTATTACTGTTCATTGGATGAAATTTGCATCGTAATTCTTAGAATTCCCTGCTGAATTTTTTAAGCATTTTTAATATTGAAAAATCCCAGAATTTAGAAAATGTACAGAGAGCATGTTTAGTTTAGGGTTTCGGGTTCGTTCGGGCTTCAAATTGCGTCTAGACTTCGTCTAAGGCTCTAGCTTGTCTCTGATACCACTGTAGGGTTCCTAGGCACTCTAATGAAGTCTCACAAAGCATCAACCATGCCAATTTCAAAAATTATGGGTGCCGAGAAACCCTAACACGGATCGTTGACTAGATGTTTAGGCGAAATGAGAACTAGTTAACTACTTAACTAAAAGTTAGATGCTACAACCTTTGTAGATCCGGATATCCACTTCCTTAGCTCCACGTAGTCATCCTCTCGCTGTCCTTTTCGAATCCTAGACTCATTCGTCGGCTTCATCGGGAAAACGAGCGGAATAGGTCGTCGGCTTCGTGTCAAAGACGATCTACGTCGAGGTTGCACAAGTTCAAGCTCCGACTTCGCCAAGTTGTGAAACTTGTGAAGAAAACACCCAAAACCACTTGGCAAGAGGTAGAGGATGAAGAAATAGGAGGTGGGTTCACTTTAGATTTGGATTTCTCTCACTAAAACTCAAGTTGCCATTGATGGCATCAAGGTTTCTATCTTGAAGAAGAAGGAAGAAGATGAGCTAGAATTATGATAAGTTATCTAAAATGAAAAGAAAAATCATACTTATCATAATCTAACTTGGGTTAAGTGTAGAGAATAAACCATGGTAAGTGGATGGGTTAGGGTTAAGCATGAAGACAAAATGGTCTCCTTGGTCAAAGCTTCATGAAGCTTCAACAAGCTTCATGACAAAAACAAACCATTATCTCTTCATTTATCCAATAAAATAAATAAAGAAATGAATAAATAAATGATAAGGCAAAACCCTAATTATCATTTAACCATGGTTTAATTCTTCACACTTAACTAAATGATCAAGTATCATCAAACATGATACATATATGTGCACAAAAGTATATCACATATACAACTTGCACATCAAGTGAGAAAATCCGTATAAAGTGAACCAATACTAGTTAATGCAAAGTAATATATCAAATATATAATTATACATTAAATCATTAAATCAACATTTGATTCAATGATCCGGTCATGTCGCACATAACCGACTAGTATTCAATGTATCGATTTATCGAACCAATGATTCGATAACTAGGTCATATCGAATATAACCAATCGAAACATTTATCGCGAGAATGAAATGCGGTATCACATACACGCATTATTCTCGCTCCCGCACATATCTCATATCCACTCCTATTTCGTTTCGCTTGAGCCAGGAAACCTCTGTGTAGGACTCTAAAGACTCGTCAATACGCCGGTAGCAGATGATGATCATATCAAGCACCCACAAGCCGCAAGCGGTCTGCTAAACGTAACGGCCATCCGGGTATTGAGCGATCAGAAGATCGACGAGCTAGCCCGCTCACACTCCTATGAATCCAACCAGTAACACTTACCGTACAGTCCGGTCTCTTCGTCTGATATGTCGCATATCAAGTCTAGGGGTGGTAAACGTCAGACCCCAATAACCCGATAAGTCGTGCCGATGTGAGGCTCATAACGGGTCGAGAAACTACTGGTAACACTTACCAGCAAATCTCTGATCAGCCCTGGCCAGGGACTTCCCTGCTACGGCCAATCGAGCACGGCGCAACATCAACTCCCAATACCGGGAGAGACGAAACCCCTCCTATCGCTCATTGCCTCCATGTGACTCGGGAATGTACCCAAAGACCACCGTTTTGCATGCCCTCATGGACGTGGTAAGGTGGAGATCAAAGCACAGTGGGAATCACACAAGACCCTATGACGATCTCGGGTCTCCAGACTAACCTGTACAAGTGTCACCTGAGAACTGCCATCTGACGTGAGGTATAATACCATCTGGGAGTTCTCGGCGAGTCCATCCAGTGTACCCAGTCTCCACTGAGCACCCGTATACCATCTCTGATGTCAAACACCAATGGATATGGGATCATCCATCGCCCATCTCATGGGTCGAGAAGCGTATACGCTAGTCTACACTGGTATATCGATGCCCCGTCTCGATACACCCACGACTAGGGACCTTGAAGGATGTACTTATGGACTACCATGTCCCCACTAGTATGATCTGCATCATAGTCCAGGTAGTCAAGTACACATCCTAAGGGCTTTACCAACATGTAACTATAAGACAGTATAAAGAGACTAGTGTACTTGTTAAGATAAAGAGCAACCAGATAGCATACTATCATATCGAGAAAGAAAGTCATCTCTATATATGTCCAAGCATCCAATATAATATACATCATCTGTACAATACTGGCCTCTAGGGCATACATACAACTAACAGTTGGAACACTTTTCGAAAAGCTGTTATTGCAAGGACGTTCTCTTTTGTTTTGCATCGTGGTATTCAGTTGGAATATCCTGCTCCTCAGTCGACGAGGCAAGGGCCGAGATCCCTTCACCGGGAGTGACCCCTTGGACAAAAAGTTTGCGTCAGGGCATTAACTTCACTATAGCCGATTACTTTTGCTTTGCACCGTGGTATTCAGTTGGAATATCCTGCACCTCATTCTACGGGGAAAGAGTCGAGATCCCTTCACCGAGAGTGACCTCTTTAGCAAAGGTTTTCGCCACTATATTTTTAAAAGCTATCCAGTTCCTTCAACGATATCAAGTTCACTACGTTAAAGGTTTTCGCCAGAAACCATTCGTAGCCCTCCGTCGTTTCATATGGGTAGTCAATAGTATTCAAGCTATGTTTGTTGGCCAAAGTCAAGGCACAGTGTTTGGTAGCTGTTGGGTATTCATATGCAGCATAGATAGATGCGTTGGTTTGGGGCAGTCGTATAGCCTTGTTGGCCAAAGTCAAAGGCTTGTGCGGGTGGGCTCAAATTAACCTGGAGAATGACGGGTAGAACTTGACATGTGACTTATGATTTGTTGGCCAAAGTCAAGGTCATAAGAGCATGGGGCAAAAATCACATCGGGAGTTTCAAAAGAACTGAAACTTGCCAAATATGCGCATACCTTCTGGAGTGTGATAGCGTGAGCGGATTCCGTCACGTTATCATGCGATGATAGTTGGATCCCGATTCCCACTGATGAGTTAGTTTACTCCTCGGGTAATCCCGACTAATTCTTCCTTCAGGTTTGGGGAAGAATTTGACGGTACAGTGGGAGGTTTCCAGATTAGATAAATTGGTAACAATTCTGATCTAGGTTAGAGTGCACGCTGAGTGTTTCTTTTCTCTCTCTCTTTAGCAGCGACCATTGACCCGACCCTAAGACCATGACTCAGAGACCAAAATTGACCGAACCTTCTTAAACATCGGTTTTTGGATTGTCAGAGTTGCAGACCTCATTGCCACTCCTACTTTTACCCTTTTCTCCAGGACACCCCGTATTACTACGAACGTCCACTTCCATTGGACAAAACCATCGTATGGTTAGATACGAACTCGAAGGAATTTATTCGAGGATGGTTTCCGGTTCTGGAGAAAACGAATAGGACTATTCAGTTGTCTTTTCCTTTTACCTTCTCTCAGGTTACGAGTACTCCTTGGTTTAGGAGATAGTACACCTATTACGCAAATTGGATAGTCTTCTTCCAAACCTTAGGCTGGTGCTGAACGGTGGGGAATGAAGAAAACCAATTAGCATAGCGATGGTGTGCAGAAGGTATTAAGTTAAGACAAAGCAAGGGATTAGTAAGAGGGCAAAGTAAATTGCAACTGATATTCACGACCACACCAAGTATTTCATCGCCAATCCTAAATCACCTTTGTATTTCTCCAGGACACTCCGTATTACTACGAATATCCACAGTTTATTGGATACTCGATCGTATGGTTATATACGAACTCGAAAGGAACTTGTTCCAGTTCGGGGATGGATTCTGGTTTAGGAGAAATATGAATAAGGTTTATTCGGTTGTCTTTTATCTTCACCTTCTCTCGCATTGCGAGTGCTCCTAGGATTAGGGAAGTACACCCATTATGCTTCTTGGATAGTCTTCTTCCAAACCATAGGCTGGTGCCGAACGGTAGGGAAGGAAGAAAACCATTTGGCTTAAAGGGGTGTGCAGAAGGTAATGACTAAAGACATATAAAGGTATTTGGAGAGGTGGCAAAGAATTATACGGTTACAGTCGTGAATCTGGAAGAGGCATTACTAGGAATACCGGGATACCCCATCGAAACATTTCAATGTTTCAGTTTCACTGGGTACTGTTAAAGGAAAACTGATTTCCCAATTAGTCCTTACTCCAGGGTATGTATTCCCCAAGTATGATTCTCACATCTGTATGGTTTTACAGATGATGAGTGGGAGTAAGTTATTAGGAATTGGGTGATCATCCTCATTATATCGGGATTCATTGTAATCGGTGATATTTGATGAAGTCACCTGGGTTGTTTGCCAGACGGCAAAAATTTGGTTTTGAATATCCGCTGTTATGCATCAATTTCAAATTGATATATCTGTACGTCTATTTTCATAGAGTGAGATATACCTTTTTGAAATTATGTCTATGACATTTACCTATATCAGTGGATGGTTAGGTAAGGAGCATTAAACAACGGTGTAATTCTTCTTAACCATAAGTACAGTTTTCAACCTGCGACACACAGTGAATGAGTTATCAGACTCAAGGGACTTATACAGAGTATTGTATGTTGTCCAGGGTCCATCAGGACAGAGGGGTTGGTCCTCGTACTATATTCGGTTTACTTATGACTTCTCTAGTTTTTAGACAGGTGTTTCGTGGAAACACAGGGTCCGAATTTTGAGAAGTTATAGGTATTTGGATAAAGTAGAGAACCATGTATTGCAAGTATCGGGATTCTTCAAAGTGATCGAAGATGTAGATACTTGTGTATGGTATTCAGTTGATAGTAATGATTAAGAGAACTTGCTTCTCTTTCAGGTTACTCATAATTGGAAGCATTCCTAAGTTGAGTAACGCTGATCGGCCTCCTTCCATTTAGTTTACATGCACTGGAGACAGCAGCATGATTTGAATCTAGTTCAATTAAATCAGTGCCTCTGGTTCTATATTGGATATAGAACAGTTCATATCTTAATGATGTTAAGGTACGGGGAGTTGTCCGGCCTATGCTTAAAACCAGACTCTGGATAACTCAAGGCACGTTTTCTGTAATGGCTGTTTGTGGGTTGACCCATGCTATGACGAGGGTTGACTTTCTACCATCTGGAAGATCAATAGTGGTATTGTTCTAGACTCGCCAAAGTTTTAAATAAAATGAATTTTTTCAGAAAACAGTAGTAGGAGTATGGTAGAACTGGAAGTGATTCCAGAACCACAAACGATTACTGAAGATTTCATAGGAACCTAAAGATTCAATCTGGTTTGACATTCTATTGGCCACTCCGCAGATAAGGTGGGAAACTTCAGGCACCCGAGAGGTACTCCGGTAGCCTCAAGGACGGTGACAGGGAAGTTCTTGTTTACCCACACTTGCCATTGCTGTTGTTCCAGGCTGCGAGACTCGGCAGGAGGATGAGTATAGCGTCGTTCTAAACTAGCTTTAGAAGTGTACGTGTATATGACTCTGCCAGAGGGTTGTCGTAGTCAGTGGGAGCAGCGGAAGCATTGGTGGACAGGTAGCTTATGTCTATTTATAGACTAAAGCAGCTATAGCGGAGATAGATCATCAATTTCTGATGTGACAGTCATAGGTTTGACTTCATCAGAATAGGGGATGGATCTGTTGAGAAGGCAGTAGGGTGTGATGTCATGGTATTTGGATGACATACACAGAGTAGGAAGTGATATTCCTATACTACGATCGGTTATACTTTGGTCGTCACACAGTGGTTTCTCTACATGGGACTTGGACATTATATCAGACATACTGGTTACTAGATCTATGGTTTCAGATCTAGATTTGGGTAGTTTCCCAATCTGGGTACTTAGACAGCATTCTAAGAGTATTTAGAATGGACGACTCCAGGCATGGTAGTGTACCTGCAGGTAATGGAGTCACCCTCTCTAAAGGTGTCTTATAGACAAAAAGGGGAGAGGGATGTGCATGATTGGCAGATCACTTGCTCAGGCAATTGAGTCAGTCATGAGATGTCAAGTACCACACCAGATGTTGTTTTTGCACTAGATGCAATAAGTTGACATTGATCCAATCCTGGAGAAACAGTCGGAAGCAGTTTTAGAACATAAGTGGATGTTCTAGGGATATGATAACGACAGCCTCATTCGGGAGACAGTTATCATTCCAGGCTTCCAAGGTGACCTGGACGACAAGGAGGTTGTCAGAGTTATAGTTTTCCTTTTGATGAGGGGCAGTATTTTGGACAAGTGGTCAAGGCAATACTGAGGGAGGCATGGCGCAGGATACTGATTAAGTTCAGTTGACGATACAGTCTAAAAAGTTTGGATTTGGAGTTCATTTATGAGCTAGGTCCTATCAGACATCCAGACACATTCTAAGACAGGTATTGCTCATTTTGGGAGATGGCTTTCTCTGCGAACTTGAGATATAGAGAGACATAGAAAGAAACATCAAAGCGGATCCACTCACTGAGGCTATTCCTCGAACGCAATAGTTTCGCAAACGAGCTTTGTGAGACTGACTAGTAGAGGAGTTGGGTGTTCGGTATCACACGGGCTGTGAGTATGCAACATCGCAATAATTAGCCTTGAGTGCAAGTGGGAGATTGTTGGAGATAGTGCCCTCAGAGTCAATTATTGGATCACAGGCACGTGATTGCAATGATTGAGGGAGGACCTATCCCGGTAGGACAGTCTTACTCGAGATGATAGTATGCTATCTGGTTCATCTTTATCATCGTGTACTGCTTTAGGTGACCTGACAGGTCGCTATTACACGTTGATAGAGCCTCTAGGATTCTTGCTTGACCACCAGCAGTATGAGGGCGATCATATAAGTGAGAGCTGGGGTCTATAAGCATATCCTTAAAAGGTCCATAGTCATGCGAGTTTCGAGACAGGGCATCGATACTCCAGAGTAGACTAGTGTATACATTTGAGACCCCGACGAGGGGCGGTGGCCGGTCTCACAAGCCATTGGTGTCAGTTGGATCACCTAAGATGTATACAGGTGCTCATTGGGTTATGAGTACACCGGACAGGACTCGCCGGGAACATGCTAGTTGGTCTTATACCTGACGTCAGATAGCAGTTCCCTGGTGACATGTGTACAGGTTAGTTCATCGACCTGGGGATCGTAATTTGTCTCGTGTGAGTTCCCACTGTACTTTGATTACTACCCTACCACGCTCAAAGGAGATGTGCAAACAGGTTTTAGTTGGGTACAGTCCCGAGCCACATGGAGGCAGTGAGCGGATCTTCAGGGGTTCGTCTCTCCCGGTATTGGGGGTGAGGTCGCGCTGTGTCTAGGAGAGCCAGAACATGAAAAGTCCTTGGCCAAGGTAGGAGATTTACTGGTAGGTATTCCAGTAGTATCTCAAGGTGTTCTGGGCTTCACTCCGACATGACTTGTACCGCTTTTAGGGGTCTGACTTTTACCAACCCCCTAGGCCCGCCATGCGATGCTCATAGACGAACGGACCGGACTGTACGGATATTGTCACTGACAGGCTCAGTAGGGTGTCAAGATGAGTTCGCTCATCGACGTCCCTTTCGGTCAATAGCTGGTGGCCCGTCACGTATGGCTAATACCTCAGACGTGCTAGTGGTTAAATCCACAGCCATAGTATTGACGAGTCTTTAGATTCCCCTACATTCAGTTGCTCAAGTTTTCGGGCGAAACGCTGTAGAGGCCGTATGGAGATATGGCTGGGTTCGATCAGATACGTGCGGTATTGCACGGATCAGGATCGGACGGATAATACTAGCCGGCTTTGGTTTAAGCCGGATCCTAGTATAGTACAATGTAGATTTTGTCTCATTGCATTTGTATTTTGGTCGGAATACAGATGCGGGTGTGTATACACAGTATCGGGGTTTTCCTGTAATTTATTACGGGACCAGTTTACTGGAGTTGCCACTTTGCTTTCCGTTTCGGCCATATTTCTTTGTATCCTTCATTGGCCGAAGATTGGTGGAGGAGGGCTTATTTGCATTTGTGCAAATAAGCATTTGTGGAGGGTTGTTTTTGCAAGATGTTTTGTCATGATAATTCTACCACCCTTGACTTTTGCTTCATGATGGTTTTCATGCTGGGTGTAGCTTTCCTTGATTTTCTTCATGGCTTGACTTTTGGTTCATCATGGTTGTTGATGATGGTAGTATGAGTGTTGGAGTTTCTTTGTGATCATTTCTTCATATGATGACCTTTTCTCTCTTGCATTATGATTGTGGTTCTATCATCCATACACACTCTCTCTCATTCTCTCCTCTCCTACCTAATGAGGCCGGCCACTCCTCATATGGGCTGTCCCAATTTTGGTGGTGGTGTTCATCTCATTTGCCATGCAAAAATTCCCATGTTCCTTCACAAAAGTATATACTTTATTTCCTCCACCAAAATGGCAACCTCCATGAACCCCAAATGAGACATAGCCTCTACACTACATTCTACAGCAAACCTTGGGCACGTCGGCTCGCCAACTTCGAGCCCGAGTTGCCTCGGTATAGAGGTGGGAGCCCGTAAAAGAAGCAGGCGACGTGGTGCCCTTCCGGCGAGGAGGTGGAGACCGGACATTCCGCGGGAGATCGGGACGACGGCGAGAAGACCGGAGGACTCGGATCACTCGGTATATCTCTCTTCCCCATCTTGTAGTTAGCTAGGACTAGTTTAATGGCACGATCCGGGTTTATAGTATGCGGTGGTGCCGGTTTGAAAATTAAAGTTAACCATCGCTTCCGCATTTGGCCTCAGGATGGTGGCCGGGGCGCCGCCGTGCACTTACAGTTGATCTCCAGGAGATCGAGGTTAGGAGAGTACACTCAGAGGACAACACGGCGGATCCACTCACGAAGGCCTTTTCCCTGAGAGAGACTTTTATGGGATGGTTGAGTATGTGATACTGCAACCACTGCTACAGATGGCCCTAGTGTAAGTGGGAGATTGTTAGTTATATGTATGCCCTAGAGGCTATTACTGTACATTGGATGTATATTGTAGTGGATGCTGGGACATATATAGGTAGGACTTTCTTGCTCGACATGATAGTACGCTATCTGGTTGCTCTTTATCTTAACATGTATACTTTCAGTCTCTCTGTTACATGTTGATAAAGCCCTTAGGATGTGGTACTCGACTTCCAGGACTATGATGCAGATCATACTAGTGGGGCCTGGGTAGTCCATGAGTACATCCTTCAATGTTTCTAGTCGTGGGAATATCGAGATGGGGCATCGATATTCCAGTGTAGACTAGCGTATATCTGTTGGATATAGTGCCTTCTAAGTCAATTATTGGATCGCAGGTACGTGATTGCAATGATTGAGGGAGGACCTATACCGATAAACAGTCTTACTCGAGATGATAGTATGCTATCTGGTCTGTCTTTATCATCATATATAGATGTTGATAGAGCCCATAGGATTCTTGTTTGACTACCAGCAGTATGATGGCGATCATATAAGTGGGAGCTGGGGTCTATAAGAATATCCTTAAAGTGTCCCTAGTCGTAGGAGTTTTGAGACAGGGCATCGATACTCCAGAGTAAACTAGTGTATACAGTCAAGACCCCGACGAGGGGCGGTGGCCGGTCTCACAAGCCACTGGTGAGTTGGATCACCTAAGATGTATACAGGTGCTCATTAGGTTATGAGTACACCGGACAGGACTCGCCGGAAACATGCTAGTTGGTATTATACATATCGTCAGATAGCAGTTCCCTGGTGACATGTGTACAGGTTAGTTCATCGACCTGAGGTCGTCATTTGTCTCGTGTGAGTTCCCACTGTGCTTAGATTACTACCCTACCACGCTCAAAGGAGTTGTGCAAACAGGTTTTAGTTGGGTACAGTCCCGAGCCACATTGGAGGCAAGTGAGCGTATCTTCGGGGATTCGTCTCTCCCGGTATTGGGAGTGAGATCGCGCTGTGTTTAGGAGAGCCATTACACGAAATCCCTGGCCAGGGTAATCGAGATATACTGGTAGGTATACCAGCAGAATCTCAGGGTGTTCTGGGCTGCTCTCTGACACGACTTATACAGCTGTTGGGGGTCTGACGTTTACCGGCCCCCTAGGCCATATATGCGATACTCATAGACGAATGTTCCGGACTGTACGGTTATTGTCACTGTCAGGCTCAGTAGGGTTTATAGATGAGTTCGCTCGTCAGCTTCCCTTCCAATCAATACATAGGCAAAACGTTACGTACAGCCAGTACCTCTGACGTACTAGTGGTTATACCCAGTGCCAGTGTACTGATGAGTCATTAGAGTCCCCCACCGACACTTTCCCAAGTTCGGGCGAAACGTTGTAGAAGCCGTATGGGTTTATGGCAAGGTTCGGAAAAAGCACGTGCGTTTTCGCACGTGTCAGTTTTCGGGCAGATAATACTGGTAGGCTTTGGTTTAAGCCGGAACCCAGTATTATACTGTGTAGATATAATATCTTTGTCTCAGTTGCATTTGTATTCGGTTGTAATACAAATGCGGGTATGTTTATACCGATACGGGGTTATCCTGAAATTCGTTTCGGGATGATTTTTGGAAGTTGCCAGTTTCCAGTTTTCTATCAGCCGTATTTGACATTCGGTTAAATGCGGATTTATCCTTTCGTCTTTTGGGTGAGTCATGGTTCTAGAAGATTCTAGAAATGGTGATTAGGATTAGTGACTCATCATTTGCATTAATTGTGAGGTGAGGTGTTAAGTGAGGTGGATTAATTCATTTAATGTGTTCATACCACTCATTCTTTGCATATGATAAATATCCTTGATATTTTTCCTTACACTCACTCTCCTTGCTCCTACACTCACTCTCCCTCTTCTTTATATATATGGCCGGCCCCTCTTGTGAGATGATGATGGTTTTTCATTTGCTTGAGAGAAAAGATTATGATAGTTTAGGGTATGGAAATCTCATACAGTTCAATTTCCATTTACCCGATTCCAATTGGCAACTTCTTTTAACCGTTCGTCCATAGCCTTGGACGTAACGAGACAAAGTATTCTATTCATTCTCTACTTCATCTTGGTCGTCTCTTTTGGCAAACTTGACGATCGAGTTGCCTCGGTTCAGAGGCGGGAGCCCGTTTAAAGATCCGTCGACATGGTGCCACCTGGACGACGAGACCGGAGATCGAGCAAGTTCGGATCAGTTGCAACATAGCGTGGGAAGATGGTTGAAGATCGAAGGACTCGGATCATTCGGTATAACAATTCTACCCTCTTTACAATTTGTTAGTTTAGCTTTAATGGACGATCCGGGATAAAGTACGCGATAGCGCCAGTCGTAAAAGTTTTGTTCCGCATGTTGGCGTCTGTTAGACGGTCGGGGCGCTGCCGCGGACTTACAGTGGTATCAGAGCCTCACCATTAAGCTATACTAACTTGTGCTAACACGTTTAAAAGATCGATCGAACGGATTTCGCGAAATCACAATTTTCTGTACATGATGTTTCTGTCGTTTTTTAAACTGTTCTAAAATTCATTTTGAGCATTTCAGAAAATCATCCAGGGTTTTTGAAGAATACTGGTGAAATTTGGGCAAGTGATCCCACAAAACGACCGCGGATCCGCGGCCCAAACCATGGTTTGGCCGCTGATCCGCCGCGCTTTTGTGGGAACAGTGCGCCAAATTTTTTCGGTGGGTTTCTCATGGGAAATGGTGGTTTTTGGTATATGTCTTTTGGGCCAAACTTTTGTTACTGTACACCAGATGTACGTTGGGCCCACTTCGGGAAATTTTTGTCGATCGAAATTTTAAACGTGTTAGTTATGCAGTACTTTCATTATATCTCTGACCGGGAATGTCATTTGATCGGTAAACCGCGTCTGATTGCTATAGTTCTTTCAGACAGGTTTGCGAACGTGACATTTGCGTTGATATTCTGTGTTGTGCTGTAATGTTGCGTATTTGTCGTGGTGGATAGCAGGGTGCAATGATAGTGTTGTTCAAATTTATTTGTACATTTGATATTGCGAGGCGAGCGTCCGACTTGTGGACTGCCGTCACTGCCTGTTTGTATAATATTCTTTTGGGACACGACCAGGTTGCGGTCGATGTACCTGTTGTACTATTTTTATTTCTGTACTAGGTTTACCCCGCGGTGGGGTGCACGAATAGCCGGGTTCTGGAGGGCAACGGGTTCGTATCTCATGGCATTGAGAGGCAAAGGGACCTCACTCTAGAATTGGCAGACTATTCGCCGCACTCGTAGGGGGTACAGGTTGACCCAAGGAGGGGTGCTCAATTTACCGGATTCCGTGAAGTGCCGGGTGTTCCATTCACTATGTTGTGGGGACCACCTCACTTCAGGTTTTGGCGGGTAACTTACCGCACCCATAGGGGTCTAGGTTTCATTGCACAGGCTATCCACACGACCAGGGAACGTCGGGTTTCAGTAGCGGCTCTGTGAAACCCGGGGATCCCAGATTATCTGTATTATTCTGTGATGCTTATTACTTTTCTGTAATGTTGCATATTATCACGTCTGGAGCGATTATTGTATATTAGTATATATACTATTAGATGTTGTATATGTTTTACACCCGCGCTAGTCCAGTCCCCGCTCTGTCGTTAGTTAAGTAACCTAACGGGTGATGACGGGACCCAGTGACGAATGCGGATGGCATATACGTACATTTTATTTTCGTTCTTTTATGGTGTGATTGATTGTTGGGACTGTATTGATTCTTATCAATGCAAGGATAAAACAAACCTATATTTGATGTTGTTGGAACAAATTTTAAAATTATTACAAAGACGTTTCCTTTTGTTATGCATAGCGGTATTCAGTTGGAATATCCTGCACCTCATTCCACGAGGAAAGAGCCGAGATCCCTTCACCGGGAGTGACTTCTTTAGCAAAAGGTTTTCGCTACTATATATTTTTATAAAGCTATCAGGTTCCTTCAACGAGATCAAGTTCATTACGTTAAAGGTTTTTCGCCAAAAACCAGCCGTAATCCTCCGTCGTTTCTTATGGATGGTCAGTAGTATTCAAGCTATGTTTGTTGGCCTACGTCAAGACATAGTGTTTGGTAGCTGCTGGGTATTCATTTGTTGCATAGATAGATGCATTAGTTTAAGTCAGATGTACACCTTGTTGGCCTACGTCAAGGGCATGTACGATGACTTAAGTTGATCAGGACAACGACGGGTAGAACTTGATATGTTGCTTATGATTTGTTGGCCTACGTCAAGGTCATAAGAACATGGGATAAAAATTACATCGGGAGTTTCAAACATACAAGAAACTTGTCAGGCTAGCGCATACCTTCTGGAGTGTGTTAACTTGAGTGGCTTCCATCAAGTTATCATACGATGATAGTTGGATCCCGATTCTCACTGATGAGTTGGTTTACTCTTCGGGTGACCCCGACTAATTCTTCTTTCAGGTTTGGAGGAGAATTTGAGAAGACAGTGGGAGGTTTCCTAATTAGATAAAATGATAACCATTCTGATCTAGGTTAGAATGTACGCAGAGTGTTTCTTTTCTCTCTCTCTTTCTGGCAGCGACCTTTGACCCACCCTTGACTATAACTCAGTGACCAAAGTTGACCGAACTTTCTTAACATACTGGCTTTTGGATTGTCGATAGTTGCATAAGTGATTGCCACTCCTTCTTTTACCCTTTGTATTTCTCAGAACAACCCGTATTATTACGGACATCCACTTCCATTGGATAGATCCATCGTATGGTTATATACGAACTCGAAGGGAATTCTTCGAGGTTGGATCCAGGTTTAGAAGAAATAGAATTGATTTATTCAGTTGTCTTTTATTATCACCTTCTCTCAGGTTGCGAGGGCTCCTTGATTTAGGAGAGTACACCTATTACGCTTATTGGATAGTCTTCTTCCAAACCATAGGCAGGTGCCGAAAGGTAGGGAATGAAGAAAACCAATTAAGCCTAAGTGGGGTGTGAAAAAGGTAATATATGAAGACAAGATAAAGGAATTAGAAAGAGGGCAAAGGTAAATTGCAACTATTTACATTCACGACCAAACCACGTATTTCATCGCCACTCCTACTTCACCTTTGATTTCTCCAGAACAACCCGTATCACTACGAACATCCAATTCCATTGGATAAATCCATCGTATGGTTATATACGAACTCGAAGGATATTTTTTCGCGGATGGATTCCGGTTCAGGAGAAATAGGAATAAGGTACATTCAGTTTTCTTTTATCATCACATTCTCTCAAGTTGCGAGTACTCCTAGGATTAGGAGAGTATACCTATTATGCTTACTGGGTAGTCTTCTTCCAAACCATATGCTGGTGCCGAACGGTAGGGAAGGAAGAAAACCATTTAGCCTAATAATGGTGTACAGAAGGTAACGACTAAAGACAAATAAAGGGAATTGGAAAAGTGGCAGGGAAATATACGGTTAAAGTCATGATTTGGATTATGGAAGAGGCATTACTAAAGAATACCAAGATGCCCCTACGAAACATATTTATGTTTCATATTCACTGTGCATTGTTAATTGAAAACTGATTTCCCGATTGGATACTTACTCCAGGGTATGTGTTTACCAGGTTTCATTCACATCTATATGAGAATACAGATGTTGAGTGGGAGCGAGTTATTGGAAATTAGGTGATCATCCTCATTATATCGGAATTCGTTGTAATTGGTGATATTTAAGGAAATCGCCTGGGTACATTTTTCAACCTACGATGCATATGTTTTGAGTTATTCAACTCAGCGGACTTATACAGAGTTGTGTATGTTGTCCAGTGTCCGTCAGGACAAAAGGGTTGGTCCTCGTACTATATTCTGATTACTTGTAACTTCTCTAGTTTTTAGACAAGTGTTTCGTAGAAATACAATGTCTAAGTTTTGAGAAGTTGTGGGTATAGGAATAAAGTAGAGAACCAAGTGTCACAAGTATCGGGATTCTTCAAAGAAATCGAAGATGTAGATTCTTGTGATTGGTATTCAATTAATAGTAATGGGTTTTGAGAAACTTGTTTCTCTTTCAGGTTACTCATAATTGGATGGATTCCTAAGTTGAGTAATACTGATCATCCTCTCTCTATTAAGTTATTATGCACTGGAGACAACTGCATAATTTGAATCCGGTTCCAATTAAATAAGTGCCAAAGTTTCTATATTGGATATAGAACGATTCATATCTTAACGATGTTAAGGTAAGGGGAGTTGTCCAGCTTATGCTTAAAAACAGACACTGGATAACTCAAGGCACGTTTCTGTAATGGCAGTTTGCGGGTTGACCCTAGCTTCGACGAGGGTTGATTTTCTACCATCTGGAAGATCAATAGTGATATTGTTCTTGACTCGCCACAGTTTTATTAAAATGGATTTTTCAGAAAACAGAAGTGGGAGTATGGTAGAACTGGAAGTGATTCCAGAACCGCAAACGATTACGGAAAGTTTAATAGGACCTATATATTCAATCAGGTTTGACATTCCAATAGCCACTCCGCAGATATGGTGGGTAACCTCAGACACCCGAGAGGTACTCTGGTAGCCTCAAGGACGGTGACAGGGAGGTTCTTGCTTACCCAGACTTGACACTACTGTTGTTCCAGACTATGAGACCGGGCAGGAGGATATTTATAGCGTCGTTCTAAACTAGTTTTAGAAGTACACGTATATATATTATTCTGCCAGAGGGTTGTCGTAGTCAGTGGGAGCAGCGAAAGCATAGTGGGCAAGAAGCTAGTGTCTATTTATAGACTTGAGCAGAAATAGCGGAGATAGATCATCTATTTTTGATGTGACAGTCATAGATTTGACTTCATCAGAATAGGGGATTGATCTGTTAAGAAGGTAGTAGGATGTGATGTCCTAGTATTTGGATGACATACACAGAGTAGGAAGTAAAATTCCTATACTACGATCGGTTGTACTGTGGTCGTCACACAGTTGTTTCTCCACAAAGGATATGGATATAATATCTGACATTCTGGTTACTAGATCTATGGTTTTAGATATAGATTTGGGTAGTTTCCCAATATGGGTACTTTGACGGTATTCTAATAGTATTTTAGAATAAAAGACTCCTGGCATGGTGGTGTACCTGCAGGTGATGGAGTCACCCTCTCTAAAGGTGTCTTACAGACTAAAAGGAAGAGGGACGTACATGATTGACAGATTACTTGCTTTGGCAATTGAGTCAATCATGAGATATCAAGTACCACACCAGATGTCGTTTTTGCACTAGATGCGATAAGTTTATATTAATCCAATCCTGAAGAAACATACGGAAGCAGTTTTAGAACATAAGTGAATGTTCTACGGATTTGATGACGGCAGCCTCCTTCGGGAGACGGTTATTATTCCAGGCTTCAAAGGTGACATAGATGACAGAGTGATTGTCAAAGTTATAGTTTTTCCTCAGACGAGGGACAGTATTATGGACAGGCGGTCCAAGAGGATACTGTGGGAGGCATGGTGCTGGACACTGATTAGTTTCAGGGATCGATACAGTCTAAGAAGTTTGGATTTGGAGTTCATTTATGAACTAGGTCCCATCAGATATCCAGACATATTCTAAGACACGTATTACTCAATTCGGGAGATGGTTTTTTCCGCGAAGTTGAGATATAGAGAGATACAGAAAGAAACACCGAAGCGGATCCACTCACTGAGGCTATTTCTCGAACACAATAGTTTTGCAAACGAGCTTTGTGAAACTGATTAGTAGAGGAGTTGGATGTTCGGTATCACACGAGCTGTGAGTACACGACATCGCAATAATTAGCCTTAAGTGCAAGTAGGAGATTGTTGGATATAGCGCCCTCTAAGTCAATTATTGGATCGCAGGTACGTGATTGCAATGATTGAGGGAGGACCTATACCGATAAACAGTCTTACTCGAGATGATAATATGCTATCTGGTTTGTCTTTATCATCATATATAGATGTTGATAGAGCCCATAGGATTCTTGTTTGACTACCAACAGTATGATGGCGATCATATAAGTGGGAGCTGGGGTCTATAAGAATATCCTTAAAGTGTCCCTAGTCGTAGGAGTTTCGAGACAGGGCATCGATACTCCAGAGTAGACTAGTGTATACAGTCGAGACCCCGACGAGGGGCGGTGGTCGGTCTCACAAGCCACTGGTGTCAGTTGGATCACCTAAGATGTATACAGGTGCTCATTAGGTTATGAGTACACCGGACAGGACTCGCCGGAAACATGCTGGTTGGTATTATACATATCGTCAGATAGCAGTTCCCTGGTGATATGTGTACATGTTAGTTCATCGACCTGAGATCATCATTTGTCTCGTGTGAGTTCCCACTGTGCTTAGATTACTACCCTACCATGCTCAAAGGAGTTGTGCAAACAGGTTTTAGTTGGGTACAGTCCCGAGCCACATTGGAGGCAAGTGAGCGTATCTTCGGGGATTCGTCTCTCCCGGTATTGGGAGTGAGATCGTGCTGTGTTTAGGAGAGCCATTACACAAAATCCCTGGCCAGGGTAATCGAGATATACTGGTAGGTATACCAGCAGAATCTCAGGATGTTCTGGGCTGCTCTGTGACACGACTTATACAGCTGTTGGGGGTCTGACGTTTACCGGCCCCCTAGGCCATATATGCGATACTCATAGACGAATGTTCCGGACTGTACGGTTATTGTCACTGTCAGGCTCAGTAGGGTTTATAGATGAGTTCGCTCGTCAGCTTCCCTTCCAATCAATACATAGGCAAAACGTTACGTACAGCCAGTACCTCTGACGTGCTAGTGGTTATACCCAGTGCCAGTGTACTGATGAGTCATTAGAGTCCCCCACCAACACTTTCCCAAGTTCGGGCGAAACGTTGTAGAAGCCGTATGGGTTTATGGCAAGGTTCGAAAAAAGCACGTGCGTTTTCGCACGTGTCAGTTTTCGGGCAGATAATACTGGTAGGCTTTGGTTTAAGCTGGAACCCAGTATTATACTGTGTAGATATAATATCTTTGTCTCAGTTGCATTTGTATTCGGTTGTAATACAAATATGGGCATGTTTATACCGATACGGGGTTATCCTGAAATTCGTTTCGGTATGATTTTTGGAAGTTGCCAGTTTCCAGTTTTTTATCAGCCGTATTTGACATTCGGTTAAATGCGGATTTATCCTTTCGTCTTTTGGGTGAATCATGGTTCTAGAAGATTCTAGAAATGGTGACTAGGATTAGTGACTCATCATTTGCATTAATTGTGAGGTGAGGTGTTAAGTGAGGTGGATTAATTCATTTAATGTGTTCATACCACTCATTCTTTGCATATGATAAATATCCTTGATATTTTTCCTTACACTCACTCTCCTTGCTCCAACACTCACTCTCCTTCTTCTTTATATATATGGCCGGCCCCTCTTGTGAGATGATGATGGTTTTTCATTTGCTTGAGAGAAAAGATTATGATAGTTTAGGGTATGGAAATCTCATACAGTTCAATTTCCATTTACCCGATTCCAATTGGCAACTTCTTTTAACCGTTCGTCCATAGCCTTGGACGTAACGAAACAAAGTATTCTATTCATTCTCTACTTCATCTTGGTCGTCTCTTTTGGCAAACTTGACGATCGAGTTTCCTCGGTTCAGAGGCGGGAGCCCGTTTAAAGATCCGTCGACGTGGTGCCACCTGGACGACAAGACCGGAGATCGAGCAAGTTCGGATCAGTTGCAACATCGCATGGGATGATGGTTGAAGACCGAAGGACTCGGATCATTCGGTATAACAATTCTACCCTCTTTACAATTTGTTAGTTTAGCTTTAATGGACGATCCGGGATAAAGTACACGATAGCGCCAGTCGTAAAAGTTTTGTTCCGCATATTGGCGTCTGTTAGACGGCCGGGGCGCTGCCGCGGACTTACAATATCTTCTCGACCCATGTGATGGGCGATGGATAATCCCATATCCATTGGTGTTTGACATCAGAGATGGTATGCGGGTGCTCAGTGGAGACTGGGTACACTGAACGGACTCGCCGAGAACTCCCAGATGGTATTATACCTCACGTCAGATGGCAGTTCTTTGGTGACACAGGTACAGCTTAGTCTGTTGACCCGAGATCGTCATAGAGTCTTGTGTGTCTCCCATTGTGCTTTGATTTCCACCCTACCACGGCTCTACTGAGTCGTGCAAACAGGTGGTTTTTGGGTACAGTCCCGATTCACATGGAGGCAATGAGCGATAGGAGGGGATTCGTCTCTCCCGGTATTGGGGGTTGATGTTGCGCTATGCTCGACTGGCCATAACTGGAAATCCCTGGCCAGGGTTGCAGTGATCTACTGGTAAGTGTTATCAGTAGTTTCACACGTGTTATGGACCTTATATCGGCATGACTTATCAAGCTACTAGGGTCTGACGTTTACCACCCCTAGGCGAGATATGCGACATATCAGACGAACAGACCGGACTGTACGGTAAGTGTTACTGGTTGGATTCACAGGAGTGTGAGCGGGCTTGCTCGTCGATCTTCTGATCGCTCAATACCCGGGTGGCCGTTACGTTTAGCAGACCGCTTGCGGCTTGTGGGTATTTGATATGATCATCACCTACTGCCGGCGTATTGACGAGTCTTTAGAGTCCTACACAGAGGTTTCCTGGCTCAAGCGAAACGAAATAGGAGCGCATATGAGATATGTGCGGGACCGAGAATAATGCGTGTATGTGATACCGTATTCTATTCTCGCGATGAATGTATCGATTGGTTGTATGCGATATAACCTAGTTATCGAATCGAGGATTGATTCGATAAGTCGATACATTGGATATTAGTCGGTCATATGCGATATGACCGGGTCGTTAAATCAAGTGTTGATTTAATGATTTAATGTATAATTATATATTTGATATATTACTTTACATTAACTAGTATTTGTTCACTTAAGATGGATTTTCTCACTTGATGTGCACATTGTATATATGATATAGTTTTATGCACTAGTTTGTATCATGTTTGATGATACATGCAAACTTGGGTGTGTATGATTAAACCATGGTTATGTTAATGGTTAGGGTTTTGATTTACTTATTTATTTATTCTTTTTATTCATTTTGGCAAAGGAAAATGAAATGGTGGCTTGCTTTGTCTTTTGTTGAAACTTCATGAAGCTTTGAAGCTTTGAGCATTTTGTTTCTTAGCCTTAACCTAACCATTAAACCTAACCCTAGTTTATTCTCTACACTTAACCATGGTTGCTATATGATAAGAATCACTTTATTTTCTATTTTCAATAATACTTATCATATTCTTTTTCTTCTTCTTCTTCTTCAAGAAGAAAGAAGCTTGCTAGCTTCAATGGTGAGATGAGAAAAAGAGTGAGAAATCCAATTCTAAAGTGAACCCACTTCCTATTTCTTCATCCTCTACCACTTGCCATGTAGTATAGGGTGTTTTCTTCACAAGTTTCATGACTTGGTGAAGTTGGAGCTTGATCTTGAGTTGCCTCGACATAGATCATCTTCGGCATCGAAGTCGACGACCTAGCCCGCCCATTTCTCCGATGAAGCCGACGCTAGAGTCCGGGATCCAATGATCGCAGCGAGGGGACATCTTAACGGAGCTAAGGAAGTGTAGGACCGGATCTACAAAGGTTGTAGCCTCTTTCATTTTATAGTTAAAGTTGTTTACTTGCTTGCATCGCTTATCCTCTAGTTACGATCTTGCTTAGGGTTACTTGGCACATAGGAAATTTTTGAATTGGCCATGTTTGATCACTTGTAGAACCTCATGGGTGTGCCTAGGATCCCTGCAGAACGTCTTGCCTGTATTTCAGGGCAGATGCTAATTGGTGCTATCCGTCCACCTCTCCGAAGATGCCAAGTTGATTTATGGCACCATGTATCGAAGGTTTAAACGGATGCGGCCTGTAGGGTTGCTAGGCACGCGCATAAGGGTCTACAAGGCATCAACCATGCCCGAATAAAAATTTAGCCGTGCCGAACAACCCGAATACGGAACTTTAAACTAGAGATTAGGCGAAAACAAACATGTTAACAACTTTAACACTAAGTGAGAGGGATTACAACCTTTGTAGATCCGGTCCTTCACTTCATATGCTCCGTGTTGTGGTCCCTTCGCTGCGATCATCGGGATCCGGACTCTCGAGAGGTTCCACGAAGAGAAAGGTACAACCTTTGCTTCCGATCTTCGATACTAAGATGATCTACCTCGAAGTTTCTTTAACACAAGCTAACACTAGATTGTTGGAGATAGTGCCCTCAGAGTCAATTATTAGGTCACAGGTACGTGATTGTAATGATTGAGGGAGGACCTATCCCGGTAGGACAGTCTTACTCGAGATGATAGTATGCTATCTGGTTTACCTTTATCATCGTGTATTGCTTTAAGTGACCTGACATGTCGCTATTACACGTTGATAGAGCCCCTAGGATTCTTGCTTGACCACCAGCAGTATGAGGGCGATCATATAAGTGGGAGCTGGGGGTCTACAAGCATATCCTTAAAAGGTCCCTAGTCGTGGGAGTTTCGAGACTGGGCATCGATACTCCATTAGTAGACTAGTGTATACAGTCGAGACCCCGACGAGGGGCGGTGGCCGGTCTCACAAGCCACTGGTGTCAGTTGGATCACCTAAGATGTATACAGGTGCTCATTGGGTTATGAGTACACCGGACAGGACTCGCCGGGAACATGCTAGTTGGTCATATACCAGACGTCAGATGGCAGTTCCCTGGTGACATGTGTGCAGGTTAGTTCATCGACCTGGGGATCGTCATTTGTCTCGTGTGAGTTCCCACTGTACTTTGATTACTACCCTACCACGGCTCAAAGGAGTCGTGCAAACAGGTTTTAGTTGGGTACAGTCCCGAGCCACATGGAGGCAGTAAGCGTATCTTCAGGGGTTCGTCTCTCCCGGTATTGGGGGTGAGGTCGTGCTGTGTCTAGGAGAGCCATTACACAAAGTCCTTGGCCAAGGCAAGGAGATTTACTGGTAGGTATTCCAGTAGTATCTCAGGGTGTTCTGGGCTACACTCCGACACGACTTGTACCGCTTTTGGGGGTCTGACTTTTACCAACCCCCTAGGCCCGCCATGCGATGCTCATAGACGAACGGACCGGACTGCACGGATATTGTCACTGACAGGCTCAGTTGGGTGTCGGGGTGAGCTTCCTCATCGACGTCCCTTTTGGTCAATAGCTGGTGGCCCGTCACGTATTGGCATATACCTCTGACGTGCTAGTGGTTAAATCCACAGCCATAGTATTGACGAGTCTTTAGAGTCCACCACATTTTCAGTTACTCAGCTTTCGGGCGAAAGGTTGTAGAGGCCGTATGGAGATATGGCAAGGTCCGATCAGATACGTGCGGTATTGCACGGATCAGGATCGGACAGTTTGTACTATAGGCCGTATGGTTATATGGCAGGGTTCGATCAGATACGTGCAGTATTGCACGGATCAGGATCGAACAGATATTACTATCCGGTTTTGATATAAGCCGGATTCTAGTATAGTACAGTGTAGATTTTGTCTCATTGCATTTGTATTTCGGTCGGAATACAAATGCGGGTGTGTATGCACAGTATCGGGGTTTTCCTGTAATTTATTACGGGACCAGTTTTCTGGAGTTGCCAGTTTGCTTTCCGTTTCGGCCGATTTCCATTGTTCCGTTCATTGGCCGAAGATTGGTGGAGGAGGGCTTATTTGCATTGTTGCAAATAGGCATTTGTGGAAGGGGGTCTTTGCATTTTGTTGTATCATGATAGCACCCTCCTTTGACTTGCTTGACTTCATACTTCATGATGGCTTGACTTTGTTAGCATCATGGTTGTTGATGATGGTTGTGGTTGTGTGTGGTTTTTGCTTATGATCATATTCTTTCATGATGCCCTCTTGCATCATTGCTTCCACCCACCCCTTGACCTTGCTCTCTCTCTCTCTCTCCAATCACACATGAAAGGGGGGGGCCGGCCATTCCTTGGAGGAATGGGATTGATTTTCATTTTGATGTGTGGAGAAAAATATGATACATTCCTTCTTGAGTATGCTCCATTTTTCTCACCTCTCTCCAAGCTCTCTTTTCCTTCACCAATGGCAATTCCACGATCCCCAAAAATGAGACTTGCTCACTACATATTCTACAACGAACCTTGGGCACGTCGAGTAGCCGGCTTCGTGCCCGAGTTGCCTCGGCATTGAGGTGGGAGCCCGTAAACGATGTAGGCAACGTGGTGCACTTCCGGCGACGAGAATGAGACGGACGGAGATCCCGCGAGGAGATCGGATTGGAGATGAAGACCGGAGGACTTGGATCGTATGGTATATATCTCTAACCCATTCTTGTAGGTAGCTTAGACTAGTTAATGGTTCGATCCGGAGTTTAGTGCGCGGTGGTGCCGGTTTGCAAAGTCCGCAAAATTTTAGTTATTCACCGTTTCCGCATTCCGGCGTCGGATTGACGGCCGGGGCGCCGCCGTGCACTTACAGTGGTATCAGAGCCTCGCCATTAACTTCGTCTAGCTTCGTTTGATGTGTTTTGCGGTTCCGATCGACCAAAATTCCAAAAACTCATTTTTACCTCACATCAGTTTTCTGTTAAGAATTTTTGGTGTCTAAAAATTTTTCTGGTGGTCTCAGAATAATGTGCAGGAGATTCTAAGAACTCTGGGAAAATTCGACACTCTGATCTCTCACACAGAGCGCGGATCCGCGGCCTCACCCTTCTATTGGGCCGCTGTTCCGCCGCAGTCTTGAGAGTTCAGTGGGCCATCTTTTTCCAGTGGGCTTCAGGGGTGTAATTAGGGGTTTTGGAATATTAAAATTGGGCCAATTGTTTCTGTGACTGCTACAGTATTCTTTGTGGGCCCACTTGTTAATTTTTGGTCAATCGGAAAATCTTAAACACATTTTTCACAGTATTTACATTATATCTGCGACCGTGAATGTCACTCGATCGGTAAATCCGGTCTAACTGCTATAGCCCGGTTAGACGGATTTGCGAACGTGACTTTCACGTTGATGTTCTATGTATTTGCTGTGATGTTGCGGATCGGTCGTGGGGGATAGCCTGGATGCAATGCTAGTACTGTGCTGTTGTATTATGTACATTTGATATTGCGGGGCGAGCGTCCGACATGTGGACTGCCGTCGCTGCCTGTTTGTATTATTATTTTGGGGCACGACCTGGTTGCGGTCGATGTACCCGTTGTATGTATATTTTACTTTCTGTACTAGGATTGCCCCGCGGAGGGGTGCACGGATAGCCGGGTTCTGGAGGGCAACAAGCCCGCATCTCATGGCATTGAGACGGAGGGGGCTTCACTCTAGGATTGGCGGGCTATTCGCCGCACTCGTAGGGGGTACAGGTTGACCCAGGAGGGGTGCCCAAGTTGCCGGATTCCGTGAAGTGCTGGGTGGTCCATTCACGGCGCTGAAGGGGGCTGCCTCGCTTCAGGTTTTGGCGGGTGACTTGCCGCGCCCGTAGGGGTCTAGGATTTCATTGCACAGGCTATCCACACGACCAGGGGAACGTCGGGTTTCAGTAGTGGCTCTGTGAAACCCGGGGATCCCAGATATCTGTATTGTTTCTGTGATGCTGTTCATTCTCTGTGATGTTGCATTTTATTCACGCCTTGAGCGAAATATAATATATTGGTATATATATTAGTAGATGTTGTATATGTTTTGCATCCGCGCTAGTCCAGTCCCCGCTCTGTCGTTAGTAAGCTAACCTAACGGGTAATGACGGGACCCAGTGGCGAATGCGGATGGCATATACGTACATCAGTATATTTTCGTTCTTTTTGGTGTGATCAATTGATGGGACTGCGTTGATTCGGATCAATGCAATTTAAAAACAAACCTAATCTGATGTTGTTGGAACACTTTTCAAAAAGCTGTTATTGCAAGGACGTTTACTTTTGTTTTGCATCGTGGTATTCATTGGAATATCCTGCTCCTCAGTCGACGAGGCAAGGGCCGAGATCCCTTCACCGGGAGTGACCCCTTGGACAGAAATTTGCGTCAGGGCATTGACTTCACTATAGCCGATTACTTTTGCTTTGCACCGTGGTATTCAGTTGGAATATCCTGCACCCCATTCTACGGGGAAAGAGCCGAGATCCCTTCACCGGGAGTGACCTCTTTAGCAACGGTTTTCGTCACTATATTTTTAAAAGCTATCCGTTCCTTCGACGATATCAAGTTCTTTACGTTAAAGGTTTTCGCCAGAAACCATTCGTAGCCCTCCGTCGTTTCATATGGGTGGTCAATAGTATTCAAGCTGTGTATGTTGGCCAAAGTCAAGGCACAGTGATTGGTAGCTATTGGGGTATTCATATGCAGCATAGATAGATGCGTTGGTTTGGGACAGTCGTGCTGCCATTTTGGCCAAAGTCAAGGGTATGTACGGGTGGATTCAAATTAACCTGGAGAATGACGGGTAGAACTTGACATGTGACTTATGATATGTTGGCCAAAGTCAAGGTCATAAGAGCATGGGGCAGAAATCACATCGGGAGTTTCAAAAGTACTGAAACTTGCCAGATATGCGCATACCTTCTGGAGTGTGATACCGTGAGCGGATTCCGTCACGTTGTCATGCGATGAGAGTTGGATCCCGATTCCCACTGATGAGTTAGTTTACTCCTCGGGTGACCCCGACTAATTCTTCTTTCAGGTTTGGAGGAGAATTTGAGGTACAGTGGGAGGTTTCCAGATTAGATAAATAGGTGACCATTCTGATCTAGGTTAGAGTGCACGCTGAGTGTTTCTTTTCTCTCTCTCTTTGGCAGCGACCATTGACCCGACCCTAAGACTTTGACTCAGTGACCAAGTTGACCGAACCTTCTTAAACACCGGCTTTTGGATTGTCAGAGTTGCATACCTCATTGCCACTCCTACTTTTACCCTTTTTCTCCAGGACACCCCGTATTACTACGAACGTCCACTTCCATTGGACAAAACCATCGTATGGTTAGATACGAACTCGAAAGAATTTATTCGAGGATGGTTTCCGGTTCTGGAGAAAACGGATAGGATTATTCAGTTGTCTTTTCCTTTTACCTTCTCTCAGGTTACGAGTACTCCTTGGTTTAGAGGTAGTACACCTATTACGCAAATTGAATTGTCTTCTTCCAAACCTTAGGCTGGTGCCGACCGGTAGGGAATGAAGAAAACCAATTAGCATAACGATGGTGTGCAGAAGGTATTAAGTTCAGACAAAGCAAGGGATTAGTAAGAGGGCAAAGTAAATTGCAACAGATATTCACGACCAAACCAAATATTTCATTACCACTCCCACATCACCTTTGTATTTCTCCAGGACACTCCGTATCACTACGAAGATCCACAGTTTATATGGATACTCCATCGTATGGTTATATACGAACTCGAATGGAACTTGTTCCAGTTCGGGGATGGATTCTGGTCCAGGAGAAATAGGAATAAGATTTATTCAGGTGTCTTTTATCTTCACCCTCTCTCATTGCGAGTGTTCCTAGGATTGGGACAGTACACCCATTATGCTTATTGGATAGTCTTCTTCCAAACCATAGGCTGGTGCCGAACGGTAGGGAAGGAAGAAAACCATTTGGCCTAAAAGGGTGTGCAGAAGGTAAAGACTAAAGACATATGAAGGGATTTGGAGAGGTGGCAAAGAACTATACGGTTACAGTCGTGAATCTGGAAGAGGCATTACTAGGAATACCAGGATACCCTATCGGAACATTTCAATGTTTCAGTTTCACTGTGTAATGTTAAAGGAAAACTGATTTCCCGATTAGATACTTACTCCAGGGTATGTATTTACCAGGTACGATTCTCACATCTGTATGGTTTTACAGATGATGAGTGGGAGTAAGTTGTTGGGAATTGGGTGATTATCCTCATTATAACGGGATTCGTTGTAATCGGTGATATTTGAGGAAATCACCTGGGCTGTTTGCCGGTCGGCAAATATTTGGTTTTGAATATCCGCTGTTATGCACCAATTTCAAATTGATATATCTGTACGTCTATTTTCATAGAGTGAGATATACCTTTCTGAAATTATGTCTACGACATTTACCTATATCAGTGGATGGTTAGGTAAGGAGCATTAAACAGCGGTGTAATTCTTCTTAACCATAAGTACAGTTTTCAACCTACGACATACAGTGAATGAGTAATCAGACTCAAGGGACTTATACAGAGTATTGTATGTTGTCCAGGGTCCATCAGGACAGAGGGGTTGGTCCTCGTACTATATTCGGTTTACTTATGACTCCTCTAGTTTTTAGACACGTGTTTCGTGGAAACACAGGGTCCGAATTTGGAGAAGTTATAGGTATTTGAATACAGTAGAGAACCAGGTGTAGCAAGTATCGGGATTCTTCAAAGTGATTGAAGATGTAGATACTTGTATGTGGTATTCAGTTGATAGTAGTGATTAAGAGAAATTGCTTCTCTTTCAGGTTACTCATAATTGGAAGCATTCCTAAGTTGAGTAACGCTGATCTGGCCTCCTTCCTTTTAGTTGACATGCACTGGAGACAGTTGCATGATTTGGATCTGGTTCAATTAAATCAGTGCCTCTGGTCCTATATGGGATATAGAACAGTTCATATCTTAACGATGTTAAGGTACGGGGAGTTGTCCGGTTTATGATTAAAACCAGACACTGGACAACTCAAGGCACGTTTCTGTAATGGCTGTTTGTGGGTTGACCCAGGCTATGACGCGGGTTGACTTTCTACCATCTGGATGAACAATAGCAATATTGTTCTAGACTCGCCACAGTTTTATTAAAAATGGACTTTTTCAGAAAACAGTAGTGGGAGTATGGTAGAACTGGAAGTGATTCCAGAACCACAAACGATTACTGAAGATTTGATAAGGAACCTAAAGATTCAATCTGGATTGACATTCCATTGGCCACTCCGCAGATAAGGTGGGTAACTTCAGGCACCCGAGAGGTACTACGGTAACCTCAAGGACGGTGACAGGGAAGTTCTTGTTTACCCACACTTGCCATTGTTGTTGTTCCAGGCTGCGAGACCCGGCAGGAGGATGAGTATAGCGTCGTTCTAAACTAGTTTTAGAAGTGCACGTCTATATGACTCTGGCAGAGGGTTGTCGTAGTCAGTGGGAGCAGCGGAAGCATTGGTAGACATCAGGCTTATATCTATTTATAGACTAAAGCAGATGTAGCGGAGATAGATCATCTATTTCTGACGTGACAGTCATAGGTTTGACTTCATCAGAATAGGGGATGGATCTGTTGAGAAGGTAGTAGGGTGTGATGTCCTGGTATCTGGATGACATACACAGAATAGGAAAGGAAACTCCTACACTACGATCGGTTATACTTTGGTCGTCACACAGTTGTTTCTCCACAAAGGAAATGGATTTTATATCAGACATACTGGTTACTAGATCTATGGTTTTAGATCTAGATTTGGGTGGTTTCCCAATCAGGGTACTTGACAGCATTCTAAGAGTATTTAGGATGGACGACTCCTGGCACGGTAGTGTACCTGCAGGTAATGGAGTCACCCTCTCTAAAGGTGTCTTACAGACTAAAGGGGAGAGGGACGTGCATGATTGGCAGATCACTTGCTCAGGCAATTGAGTCAATCATGAGATGTCAAGTACCACACCAGATGTTGTTCTTGCACTAGATGCAATAAGTTGACATTAATCCAATCCTGGAGAAACAGTCGGAAGCAGTTTTAGAACATAAGTGGATGTTCTAGGGAGATGATAACGACAGCCTCATTCAGGAGACAGTTATCATTCCAGGCTTCCAAGGTGACATGGACGACAGAGAGGTTGTCAGAGCTATAGTTTTCCTTCTGATGAGGGGCAGTATTTTGGACAGGTGGTCCAGGGCAATACTGAGGGAGGCATGGCGCAGGATACTGATTAAGTTCAGTTGACGATACAGTCTAAGAAGTTTGGATTTGGAGTTCATTTATGAGCTATGTCCCATCAGACATCCAGGCACATTCTAAGACAGGTATTGCTCATTTCGGGAGATGGGTTTCTCCGCGAACATGAGATATAGAGAGACATGGATAGAAACAACAAAGCGGATCCACTCACTGAGGCTATTCCTCGAACGCAATAGTTCCGCAAACGAGCTTTGTGAGACTGACTAGTAGAGGAGTTGGGTGTTCAGTATCACACGGGCTGTGAGTATGCGACATCGCAATAATTAGCCTTGAGTGCAAGTGGGAGATTGTTGGAGATAGTGCCCTCAGAGTCAATTATTAGGTCACAGGTACGTGATTGTAATGATTGAGGGAGGACCTATCCCGGTAGGACAGTCTTACTCGAGATGATAGTATGCTATCTGGTTTACCTTTATCATCGTGTATTGCTTTAAGTGACCTGACATGTCGCTATTACACGTTGATAGAGCCCCTAAGATTCTTGCTTGACCACCAGCAGTATGAGGGCGATCATATAAGTGGGAGCTGGGGGTCTACAAGCATATCCTTAAAAGGTCCCTAGTCGTGGGAGTTTCGAGACTGGGCATCGATACTCCATTAGTAGACTAGTGTATACAGTCGAGACCCCGACGAGGGGCGGTGGCCGGTCTCACAAGCCACTGGTGTCAGTTGGATCACCTAAGATGTATACAGGTGCTCATTGGGTTATGAGTACACCGGACAGGACTCGCCGGGAACATGCTAGTTGGTCATATACCAGACGTCAGATGGCAGTTCCCTGGTGACATGTGTGCAGGTTAGTTCATCGACCTGGGGATCGTCATTTGTCTCGTGTGAGTTCCCACTGTACTTTGATTACTACCCTACCACGGCTCAAAGGAGTCGTGCAAACAGGTTTTAGTTGGGTACAGTCCCGAGCCACATGGAGGCAGTAAGCGTATCTTCAGGGGTTCGTCTCTCCCGGTATTGGGGGTGAGGTCGTGCTGTGTCTAGGAGAGCCATTACACAAAGTCCTTGGCCAAGGCAAAGAGATTTACTGGTAGGTATTCCAGTAGTATCTCAGGGTGTTCTGGGCTACACTCCGACACGACTTGTACCGCTTTTGGGGGTCTGACTTTTACCAACCCCCTAGGCCCGCCATGCGATGCTCATAGACGAACGGACCGGACTGCACGGATATTGTCACTGACAGGCTCAGTTGGGTGTCGGGGTGAGCTTCCTCATCGACGTCCCTTTTGGTCAATAGCTGGTGGCCCGTCACGTATTGGCATATACCTCTGACGTGCTAGTGGTTAAATCCACAGCCATAGTATTGACGAGTCTTTAGAGTCCACCACATTTTCAGTTACTCAGCTTTCGGGCGAAAGGTTGTAGAGGCCGTATGGAGATATGGCAAGGTCCGATCAGATACGTGCGGTATTGCACGGATCAGGATCGGACAGTTTGTACTATAGGCCGTATGGTTATATGGCAGGGTTCGATCAGATACGTGCGGTATTGCACGGATCAGGATCGAACAGATATTACTATCCGGTTTTGATATAAGCCGGATTCTAGTATAGTACAGTGTAGATTTTGTCTCATTGCATTTGTATTTCGGTCGGAATACAAATGCGGGTGTGTATGCACAGTATCGGGGTTTTCCTGTAATTTATTACGGGACCAGTTTTCTGGAGTTGCCAGTTTGCTTTCCGTTTCGGCCGATTTCCATTGTTCCGTTCATTGGCCGAAGATTGGTGGAGGAGGGCTTATTTGCATTGTTGCAAATAGGCATTTGTGGAAGGGGGTCTTTGCATTTTGTTGTATCATGATAGCACCCTCCTTTGACTTGCTTGACTTCATACTTCATGATGGCTTGACTTTGTTAGCATCATGGTTGTTGATGATGGTTGTGGTTGTGTGTGGTTTTTGCTTATGATCATATTCTTTCATGATGCCCTCTTGCATCATTGCTTCCACCCACCCCTTGACCTTGCTCTCTCTCTCTCTCTCCAATCACACATGAAAGGGGGGGAGGGGCCGGCCATTCCTTGGAGGAATGGGATTGATTTTCATTTTGATGTGTGGAGAAAAATATGATACATTCCTTCTTGAGTATGCTCCATTTTTCTCACCTCTCTCCAAGCTCTCTTTTCCTTCACCAATGGCAATTCCACGATCCCCAAAAATGAGACTTGCTCACTACATATTCTACAACGAACCTTGGGCACGTCGAGTAGCCGGCTTCGTGCCCGAGTTGCCTCGGCATTGAGGTGGGAGCCCGTAAACGATGTAGGCAACGTGGTGCACTTCCGGCGACGAGAATGAGACGGACGGAGATCCCGCGAGGAGATCGGATTGGAGATGAAGACCGGAGGACTTGGATCGTATGGTATATATCTCTAACCCATTCTTGTAGGTAGCTTAGACTAGTTAATGGTTCGATCCGGAGTTTAGTGCGCGGTGGTGCCGGTTTGCAAAGTCCGCAAAATTTTAGTTATTCACCGTTTCCGCATTCCGGCGTCGGATTGACGGCCGGGGCGCCGCCGTGCACTTACAGCTAACACTCATGAAATGATGTGAACACCCTCATCTAGATGGCAAGGGAAGATGAGGATGATGAAGTAGGATTTTTGCTCTATTTATTTATCTTTTTCTCACTATTATTCATCACTTGGAAAAATCAAGAAAGTTTTTTTCCATGAAAGAAAATGAAGGAAGAAGATGAATGAATAATGATAATTCTTTTGTGATGAATAGGAAAATAATAATATGATAGATTATGCAACCATGGTTCACTTAACCATTGTAGAGAATTAACTAGGGTTAGGGTTTGGGTTTGGTTAAAGCATGAGTCACTTGCAAATATCTTCATCATGACAAAATAAAAACCTTCTAGAAGCAACTAGAAGTTTTAACCCTAATCCAAACCCTAATCAAGTTTAAACTCCACTAAACAAGTTGCATTAATTATCATATCATGTTACAATATTATATATCACATATATAATATTTATCGTAACAAAATAAAATAATACATTTAACATATATCGCATAGATATCAATGTATTATCCGAGTGAGAAAAAGAATCTTTTAGTGAGCAAATATTAGTTAATGTAATTTAATATATCATATATATTATTATACATTAAATTATCGAATCAACACTTGATCCGACAATCCGGCTATATCGCATATAACCGGCTAATATTTATCCGTACCGATTCATCGAATCAACACTTGATCCGATGACCCGGCTGATATCAAATATCGCGAGAATATAATACGGTATCACATATCGCATTATCCTCGGTCCCGCACATATCACATATGTGCTCCTACTCCGTTTTGCCTGAGTCAAGAAACCTCTGTGTAGGACTCTAAAGAATCGTCAATACGCCGGCAGTAGGTGATGATCATATCAAACACCCACAAGCTGCAAGCGGTCAGCTAAACGTAACAGCTACCCAGGTATTGAGCGCTCAGAAGATCAACAAGCAAGCCTGTACATTCTCCTGCGAATCCAAACAGTAACACTCCCGTACAGTCCGGTCTCGTCGTCTGATATGTTGCATATCTCGCCTAGGGGTGGTAAACGTCAGAACCCAGTAGCTCGATAAGTCGTGTCGATATGAAGTCTATAACAGTTCGAGAAACTACTGATAACACTTACCAGTAAATCTCTGCAACCCTGGCCAGGGATTTCCGGTTATAGCCAATCGAACACAGCACAACAGCAACTCCCTATACCGGGAGAGACGAATCCCCTCCTATCGCTCATTGCCTCCATGTGATTCGGGACTGTACCCAAAAGCCACCTTTTTGCACGCCCTCTTGGACGTGGTATGATGGAAATCAAAGCACAGTGGGAACCACACAAGACTCTATGACGATCTCGGGTCAACAGACTACTCTGTACCAGTGTCACCGGAGAACTGCCATCTGACGTATGGTATAATACCATCTGGGAGTTCTCGGCGAGTCCGTCCAGTGTACCCAGTCTCTACTGAGCACCCGTACACCATCCTTGATGTCAAACACCGATGGATATGGGATCATCCATCGCCCATCATATGGGTCAAGATGCGTATACGCTAGTCTACTCTGGTGTATCGATGCCCTGTCTCGATACACCCTCGACTAGGAACAGTTATAGGATGTACTCACCGACTACCGTGGCCCCACTCGTATGATCTCATCATAGTCCCAGTAGTCGAGTACATATCCTAAGGGCTTTATCAACATGTAACATAGAGACAATCAGAGTGCATGTTAAGATAAAGTACAACCAGATAGCATACTATCATGTCGAGCAAGAAAGTCCTCCCTATATATGTCCAAGCATCCATTACAATATACATCGTATGTACAGTAATGGCCTCTAGGGCATACATATAACTAACAATCTCCCACTTGCACTAGGGCCATCTGTTATGGTATCGCATACCCAACAATTAGCTGCGGTTGAAATATCTCATACTCAACCATCCCATAAAAGTCTCTACTGTGAAAAAGGCCTTCATGAGTGGATCCGCGCTGTTGTCCTCTGTGTCTACTCTCCTAACCTCGATCTCCCTGGAGATCAGATCAACCATCTCCATGATCAGGTCATACTGCCTAAGAATTATATCTGGATTTCTGATGGGACGGTAGTTCCTTGGCTGAAGCCACAACTCCATTGTCACACAATGGTAGGAACGAAGTTCATCTTATGAACTTATATATATATCCAGACTGCCTCTTTGGTAGCATCCTTGGTAACGATGTATCTTGCCTTTAATCGTCTAGTATGTCACGGTATCTAGCTTGAAACTCTTCCAACATACCGTCCCTCCACTGAGGGTGAAGACAATGCCTTCGACTGACATTCAGTCGTCCTTATCAGTCTGGAACCTTTCCAGTGATTCTCCTCAGGATTGATTGATACCATCTTACTACAACTAGTGAGTGTCCTAACATCCAATTAGATCTATCTCATAGATCCAAAAACCAGGATTTAGGAGGTATCACTTTGATCCTATATGGAGAATCCTTGTGATAAGCGGAGATTGACCGAGCGTAGCATAGGAAACTCCTTCCCTATCAAGAGTATGTCATCCACGTACTCTACGAGGATCACCACCATACTCTCTACTACCTTTTCGTATATACAAGGTTCATCTACCATTTTGATGAAGTCAAACTCTTTGACTACCACATCAAAACAGATGTTCCAACTCCGCGATACCTGCTTTATCATATAAAACATCTTGCACACGTTTTCGCTGCTCCCACTGTCTACGAAGCCCTCTGGCTGTGTACTTATAGACGCTCTCTTCTAAAACATCATTTAGAAAAGCAGTCATGACACCCAACCACCAGATATCGTAGTCATGGTATGTAGCCGTAGCAAGTAGGATCTGGATGGACTTAAGCATAGCTTTGAAAGTCTCAACTTTTCCATGTACACCAAGTAATCTTCTCAAGATATACTCGCTCCTGATGGGGATATAACCCTTCAGATTAAGCAACCAAAGTCCATACTTTGTCGGTGTATAAGGATTCCATCTCAGATCGATAAGCATCCAGCCATTCTTACAGAGTCCCACTCCTGATGGCTAGCTCGAAACTAGTTGGGTCATCATCTCATGATGCAATCCTTTCTCCCACTGTCATAGAGAAACCGAAGTATCTCTCAGGTGGGTGATGAACCCTACTAGATCGGCGGAGAGGCTGAGGTTCGTTGGAAACTATTGAATCCTTTGGTTCTACCAAATTATCAGCTGTAGTTTGTATAGCTGGAACATTTCCAGTTCTACATGACAGACCTTGCCTCGAGCTTGTCCGGATTTTGCTTTTAGACATAGGCCGGACAACCCCAAATCTTAACAAACTTAAGATATGGGCTCTTCCCTTTCCATATCACATATGAAGTGGTAGGCATCTGATTTGATTTGAACCCTATTCAATAGGTATGCAGCTTCTCAAATGCATAACTCCCAAAAGGAAATAGGAAACTCAGTAGTACTCATCATAGAGCACACCATATCATATAGGGTGCTATTGCTCCGCCCCGATACACCGACGTGATGTGGTGTATACGGAGGAGTAATGCCGAGAGAGAATCTCATTCTCCTTTAGAATAGTCCAGGAATTCCGTGCTCAAGTATTCTCCTCCTTGATCTCATCAAAGGATATAATACTTTTACCCGTATTTTGGTTCTCTACTTCTAAATTATATTCTGTGAATATCTCAAAAGGTTCGGACGTGTGTTTCAACAGGAACACATGTCTGAATCTTGAGAGATTATCAGAGAACGTAATGAAGTAAAAAGAACCTGTCTTGGCATGTGTAGACAGGGGACTTTCATACATCAGCATGTATCAATTCCCAAGAGTTCACTAACTCTTTCTCTGTTTCCAATAAACAGAGCTATGGTCATCTTATCTTTGTGACATGACTGGCAAGTTTCATAAGATGTAAATTCAAACTAATTTAAATATGCATGTAAATATAACTTTAGCCAGTCGGGTCGCATTGATATGACATAGTCTACAATACCTCAAGAAGGATTCATTCATATCTGAACTCTTCCTCTTGTGTGTGTTCTGTATACTAAGAACTGTAGTTTGATTTAGAACGATAATGCTTTTAGATGACGTGCCTGAACCGATCAACTCTTGATATAGGAAATGTTCAAAACATTATCCAACAATACAAAATTATATCCTTTCTTTACTAATAAAGAAACTGATATGATTTTGTATATCAGGTTCGGTATCTAATAACATTTGTTCAGAATCAATGTATTCCAGTAATACAGGGTGATAGTGACCAACAGACTTGGCTGCAACACTTGTATCGTTTTCTGTCTCATGAAACTTATCACCCGTTCTCAGTTCTTTACCTATCTGTAGCCTATGTAACAGATTACATATACGGGATCCTGATCCGGTATCACATACCCAGGACGTAAAGGATACTGAGAAACAGTTCTGTGTAATGAACACACCCGAAGATGATGCATCAACATGCACTTTCTTCGTTTGGGCGGCACGGGAATTCTGGCAATCCCCAATTTCCTGCTCTGTCTTATAACAATTATAAGTTGGAGCGGGACCAACGTTCCCCAGCTCAGTATAACAAGCGGGTTCGATCAATATATCCGTTTTATTATCTTGATTAAGGCGTGATATGGTCGCTATCTGGAGAGAGAGAGAAGAAAACACTCAGCGTATGCTCTTGCAAGATTAGATTGGTTATATAATATATCTAATCAGGATATCTCCCACTGTTTTTGTCAAATCTTCCTTCAAACCCTAAAAGGAAAGACTAGCCGGGATTAATTACATGCTACAAGTTCGCCAATCTTTCAGCCAGGCCGTGTCGGTACTTTGAGGGAGGTCCTCCGTGCTCTCGCACGAACCTAATTATAGTAAACCTCGTTTTCCCAGAGGCGTAACCCCGTTGACACCTTTCTAGACACCTACTTGATCGGCTAATTGTAATGTGTAAAACTCTCCCAGGAGTAACTCTTACTCGCAGCGGGTATCGGGATCCAACTATCTTATAGAAGGTATGCAATCTCATTGCAAATTTCAACACTTGAAATTCCCAATAATATTTTGCCCCTAGCGATCTATGACCTTAACTAAGTCAACAAACCATAAATCGCAAGTCAAGTTCAACCCGTACATTTCCCGATTGAATTAAACCCACCCGTACGACCCTTAACTGAGTCAACAAAGCCGTACGAATACCCTAATCCAATCACATCTCATGTTTTAGCAGATAAACATTACTTAGCTACCGTACACTATGCCTTAACCAAGTCAACAAACATAGCACGAATACTAAATAATATCTATCTGAAATGACGGAGGGCTACGACGGGTTTTTAAGAAAACCCTTTGCGTAATGAACTTGATATCGTTGTAGAATCGAGTGATTTTGAAATTGGAGTGTTTTTGAGGCTTTTCTAGTTTTGCTAAAGGAGTCACTCCTGGTGAAGGGATCGTCGGTCCTTTCCTCGTCGAATGAGGTGCGGGATATATCATATATATCACTGTGCAAAGCAAAAACTCTTAAAAGCAATCAAAAGACAAACCGAGTGTGTAGCATCTGCCAGTTTTTGCTAAAGGAGTCACTCCCGGTGAAGGGATCTCGGTCCTTTCCTTATCGAATAAGGTGCTGGATGTTCTACAAGGAACACCGCTATGCAAAGCAAGAACTAGAGCTACTAGTTTTTATAAACAAGTTTCTACAACATCTTAGGTTTCTTTTATTTCATTAATCTCATTAATGAAGTCCCATTTTATTATGCTTCACAAGCATCTCTTTTGAAACGAAATCTGCAATATAACATATATCTCATATATATATAATATAAACATTCGTCTCAGGCAGTAATATGATCTCATCACAGAACATTGCAGCAGAAGAACATATATGAAATATTGGATATACTAGGACGTCCGTGTTTTCAATACGAGCCTGTATAAAACACGGATTCCACGGTCGCGATGAATAGCCAAACCCACATCCCTAGACCCCTACGAGAGCGGCAAGTAACACTGCCAATTCTAGGGTTAGGAGACCCGGTCTCGACTCCTCGAGATGGTCTCCCACTGGACCCTAGAACCCGGTTACTTGTGCTCCCCGCCTTGGGTCTACCTAATGCGGAAAAGTAAATAATATACAACGGTGACATCTTCCGCTACCTGGAAGTGCCCCAATAAAAGAATATCACATACAAATGAATTTTACATGAATGAAAAAGAAAAAACTCTCTTCTCACATAAAACCCCCGGCTATTCAAACGCGACGATCCAATACAACATATCACAGCAACACATAATATCTCATATCATCAACCTAAGCAAGTATGCGTATCCCGATTGTCGTTGATGTATAGCAACGAAGCCGGCGATACACCACATACTACGCTTACGGTCACAGAAAAGAAAGTGTAAAACTACAACAGTTGGAATCCGCAACCTCCTTAGACATCGCATGCCTGACCAAATGAATTCCTTAGACATCACATGCCTAACAATTATAAACCCCGCATTTTAGTCTCATTATCGAAAACTTTTTTCAATATCAAGTCGGGCAATTCAACAAGATTCCCGACGTCCTGATCGAATGTTCGTCGCAAACTTTAGTAGACGGCCGCACCCCCAGATGCCGTCGACGAAGTGCACCAAGGCGGAACACCGCTGCCGCGAGCACCCGAACGGATGCTTTCGGCGACGGGGTTCTCCTACAGTCACTTGGTCGGGGCTATGGGACATAGCTGTCTATTAAGTTTACCCGGCGAGTATCCGCGTACGCTACGTGATTGCGACGGACTTTTGATCACATCAAAATTCCGTGGCAACCGATCATCTGAGACTAAACTGCTATGTTTATAATATTCAAATCAGTTATCTCATAACTATTTGTGGATTCCAAATATTGTATCACATTCCAGATAAATAGAAAAAGTTAAACTTTCCGATCGAATTGTCAAGTACCCAAGATTTCCCCAATATACCTCAACACTTGAAATCAGTTTAAAAACGTCCATCACATGCCACAGTACCAATGGTCCAGCCGTAGAAGGGTCAAGCCAACGCCTCACATGTGGCACGCCGTACTGCCCCAAACCCAAAGGTTCAAAGGGCAGTTCAAGACGGTCACATAATCGAGTTAAGGTTTGTTGTCTTCTAGAGGGTCCACCGAGTTACTTGCACGACTTAGAACATTCTTAAACACGAGGAAAAATCCAACTTTTGAAAAATTTTCCGACAGGGGAAAAATTGAGTTATTGATATCCGTTCGAACTTTTTAACAGTTTCTAAAAGTTATCCGGAAAACCACATAGACAAAATCTGATACTCCGATCGAAACATCGAATCCCCAAAACAACCTCAGAAAATTCAACTCTTGAATAAATATTAAAAATTCCCAGAAAATCCAGCATAATTAAATAGAAGTTACTGTGCAAACAGGAGTTGATGACGTCACCATTGCGCCGCGGAACCGCCGCAGAAGGCATGCTTCTGCCGCGCTTCCGCCGCGTTTATTACTGTTCATCAAAAAAATTTTGTACCGTAATTCTTAGAATTCCCTGCTGAATTTTTTAAGCATTTTTAATTTGGAAAAATCCCAGTTTTTGGAAAAATTCCAGAGAGCGGGTTTTAACGGGGTTTCGGGTTTCGATCGGACTTTAAACTTCATCTAGACTTCGCCTAAAGCTCTAGCTTGGCTCTGATACCACTGTAGGGTTGCTAGGCACGCGCACAAGGGTCTACAAGGCATCAACCATGCCCGAATAAAAATTTAGCCGTGCCGAACAACCCGAATACGGAACTTTAAACTAGAGATTAGGCGAAAACAAACATGTTAACAACTTTAACACTAAGTGAGAGGGATTACAACCTTTGTAGATCCGGTCCTTCACTTCAAATGCTCCGTGTTGTGGTCCCTTCGCTGCGATCATCGGGATCCGGACTCTCGAGAGGTTCCACGAAGAGAAAGGTGCAACCTTTGCTTCCGATCTTCGATACTAAGATGATCTACCTCGAAGTTTCTTTAACACAAGCTAACACTCATGAAATGATGTGAAAACCCTCATCTAGATGGCAAGGGAAGATGAGGATGATGAAGTAGGATTTTTGCTCTATTTATTTATCTTTTTCTCACTATTATTCATCACTTGGAAAAATCAAGAAAGTTTTTTTCCATGAAAGAAAATGAAGGAAGAAGATGAATGAATAATGATAATTCTTTTGTGATGAATAGGAAAATAATAATATGATAGATTATGCAACCATGGTTCACTTAACCATTGTAGAGAATTAACTAGGGTTAGGGTTTGGGTTTGGTTAAAGCATGAGTCACTTGCAAATATCTTCATCATGACAAAATAAAAACCTTCTAGAAGCAACTAGAAGTTTTAACCCTAATCCAAACCCTAATCAAGTTTAAACTCCACTAAACAAGTTGCATTAGTTATCATATCATGTTACAATATTATATATCACATATATAATATTTATCGTAACAAAATAAAATAATACATTTAACATATATCGCATATATATCAATGTATTATCCGAGTGAGAAAAAGAATCTTTTAGTGAGCAAATATTAGTTAATGTAATTTAATATATCATATATATTATTATACATTAAATTATCGAATCAACACTTGATCCGACAATCCGGTTATATCGCATATAACCGGCTAATATTTATCCGTACCGATTCATCGAATCAACACTTGATCCGATGACCCGGCTGATATCAAATATCGCGAGAATATAATACGGTATCACATATCGCATTATCCTCGGTCCCGCACATATCACATATGTGCTCCTACTCCGTTTTGCCTGAGTCAAGAAACCTCTGTGTAGGACTCTAAAGAATCGTCAATACGCCGGCAGTAGGTGATGATCATATCAAACACCCACAAGCTGCAAGCGGTCAGCTAAACGTAACAGCTACCCAGGTATTGAGCGCTCAGAAGATCAACAAGCAAGCCTGTACATTCTCCTGCGAATCCAAACAGTAACACTCCCGTACAGTCCGGTCTCGTCGTCTGATATGTTGCATATCTCGCCTAGGGGTGGTAAACGTCAGACCCCAGTAGCTCGATAAGTCGTGTCGATATGAGGTCTATAACAGTTCGAGAAACTACTGATAACACTTACCAGTAAATCTCTGCAACCCTGGCCAGGGATTTCCGGTTATAGCCAATCGAACACAGCACAACATCAACTCCCTATACCGGGAGAGACGAATCCCCTCCTATCGCTCATTGCCTCCATGTGATTCGGGACTGTACCCAAAAGCCACCTTTTTGCACGCCCTCTTGGACGTGGTATGATGGAAATCAAAGCACAGTGGGAACCACACAAGACTCTATGACGATCTCGGATCAACAGACTACTCTGTACCAGTGTCACCGGAGAACTGCCATCTGACGTATGGTATAATACCATCTGGGAGTTCTCGGCGAGTCCGTCCAGTGTACCCAGTCTCCACTGAGCACCCGTACACCATCCTTGATGTCAAACACCGATGGATATGGGATCATCCATCGCCCATCATATGGGTCAAGATGCGTATACGCTAGTCTACTCTGGTGTATCGATGCCCTGTCTCGATACACCCTCGACTAGGAACAGTTATAGGATGTACTCACCGACTACCGTGGCCCCACTAGTATGATCTCATCATAGTCCCAGTAGTCGAGTACATATCCTAAGGGCTTTATCAACATGTAACATAGAGACAATCAGAGTGCATGTTAAGATAAAGTACAACCGGATAGCATACTATCATGTCGAGCAAGAAAGTCCTCCCTATATATGTCCAAGCATCCATTACAATATACATCGTATGTACAGTAATGGCCTCTAGGGCATACATATAACTAACACGGCCGATGTAGCAGACTTCGTCAGATTTCCCCTCGTTTGAGGGGTTTTTGATTGTGGGGACACTCTTCCCTGCAGGCGCAAGCCCCTGCAGTTAATTACGCTATCGCATCACGGTAACAACTTTCTCCTTCTCGAGATGGTTACTTCGTGTCGTGGGTGTTTGTTTTGTGTTTGGTTGCCCGTGGATTGTAAGCGTAGACTAATTTATGTTGTCGCCCGTAGGGTGTGGACTAGTCCAAATCCGTATCTTTCTTAGATTTGGATTTGGGGGGTTTGGGTGTAAGGATACGTTAACCTCATTTGAGACTAAGATCAACTTAAACGTTTGTTAAGGATACGTTATTCTGATTTTAGGATACGATCAACTTAACGGGATCAATTAGATCCGACAAGAGAGCAATTGGGCTTTATTGTTTAGTTTAGGGACATTGCGGTCGATTACCAGTTTAAGGACATAGTGGTCCATTACCAGTTTAAGGACATAGTGGTCCATGAGTTTAAAGACCTCACAGTCAAGGTTAAGGACGTCATAGTCCGTGAGTTTAAAGACCTCACAGTCAAGGTTAAGAACATCATAGTCCGTGAGTTTAAAGACCTCACAGTCAAAGTTAAGGACATCATAATCCATGGGCTTAAGGACCCTACAGTCTGATTTAGTTTTAAGACATCACGGTCGAGGTTAAGGACATCATAGTCCATGGGTTTAGGGACCCCACAGTCTATTGTTAGTTTTAAGACATCACGGTCGAGGTTAAGGACATCATAGTCCATGAGTTTAAGGACCCCACAGTCCGATGTTAGTTTAAAGACATCACGGTCGAGGTTAAGGACATCATAGTCCGTGAGTTCAAGGATCCCATGGTCCGATGTTAGTTTAAAGACATCACGGTCGAGCTTAAGGACATCATAGTCCGTGAGTTCAAGGACCCCACAGTCCGATGTTAGTTTAAAGACATCACGGTCGAGGTTAAGGACATCATAGTCCGTGGGTTTAAGGACCTCACAGTCCGTTGAATGTGTGGTTATCGGGACCCGTCACCTCTTTGAAGACGTTGAGGAATTACAACGACAAATATCAAAGGATGAAGAGATGTACCCTTGAACCAAGGTGGTTTAAATGATCTATAGCCCAGTTTGGAACTAAGACCAATTAATTATATTATGAGCACAATAGCTCAGTTAAGTCTGAATTGAGGACTTATGGCCAATTTAGGCTATGTCCAATCAAGTTAAAATGTTTAACATTCGTTTTGGGCTGTTAAGCATTTTTTTGGGCTTGGCCCTTTTAACAATGCGGAGCATTGATTTAAATTCTGACAATGTTTGTCTTTTATTGAGTGCTAAGCATTCATCATAGCTCTGGGGCTTATCCAAAGAACATTTTATATTCTTCCCAAACGCATATAAAAGCATATAGCGCGCTAGGCACTAGCGCCAGTCGATGAGCGCAGTGCGCTATGGATAAAGCGCTAATGCGCTTGGTGCTTTGCGCCAGATGTTAAGCGATGATGCGTTTAGCGCGTTGCGCTATGTGAAGAGCGCAGATGTGCTTAGCGCTTTGCGCTAAATGAAGAGTGCTGATGTGCTATAATTGAAGCGTTGAGGCGCTTGGTGCTGGTGACATATAATGAGCACGAAGCGCTTTTAGTAATGCAGCGCACACGTGAGGAGCACGTGGTGCGCTTAGCGCTAGCCAATGAGCGCAGTGCGCTATTGTTTGAAGTGCTATGGCACTGCAGCGCTTTGCGCTAGACGAAGAGCACTATGGCACTTTTAAATTAGGAGCGCTAAGGCTTTTCTTAGGTTAACTTTGCGCTCTGAAGATTATCTTCTTTGATAATAGAATTTGTCTCAATATTCTAAGAACAAAGTTCTTAACTTATAGGAGATACTTCAATCACTTTTTGATGAAAGGCTTTGCCTTTATGGATCTGTGATCCGAGGAGAATTGAATAATTCTCCCCCCTTTATGATCTCAGAAAGACAATTTGTCTTATAGATCTATGATCTGTGAAGTAAGTACTTCTTTATTTTATGATAAGATCTTTTTGATCTCTTTATAAAAGACCTTGGTCTTTGTAGATATATGATCTTTTAAGAAGAGAATTCTACTCTTTAATTATGAGATGATTTCATCTCATTGTTCATCACCATTCTTTTTACCTTGAAGAAAAGTCTTCTTTTGCCGAGAGCTATTTCTTCTTCTTGAGATTTTCTCAAAGTTTATGGGGGGTTCCTCCTTTTCAGACTTGAAGTCATGGGTCTTTATATAGGGGAAGCTGATTTGTTGAATCAGTTACAAAGATTTGTTCTCCAATTGATTTGGGAATTTCCCCACCGTTAGATCCTTGATCCAAGGGCTTCTGATTTACAGAAGATAATCTTCTTGTTTTAACAAGATTGAGAAATCTTTACTTCTTTACAGAATTTGTTCTGTATTTTAGTGATTTTTAATCACCATTGGATCATTGATCCAATGGTATTCCAAATTCAGGGCACAATCTTTTCTGTTTGGAAAGATTCAACATAATTTTATTCTTGTTAACTGATGATTTAATCATATCCGTTGGATATTTGATCCAAGGGTGAGGAATATTTAGTTCCAGCGCTAGCGCTTATGCGCTTTGCCCATGGTGCGCTTTGCCCATGGTGCGCTAATTCAAGCGCAGCGCTCTTAGCGCTAGCACACACGTGCTTTGCACGGGGTGCACTAGTTGTAACGAAGCGCTTTTATAAAAGCTCAGCTTTAATTCAAATTTTGAATTCCGAACAGAGTTTTGCTCTAATTGGGGGAAGCAGTCGTGTTTTGAATAACCGGGGTTTTTTGCGTGAGATGAGTGTTTTTTCATTTTCATTCATGTAAAAGCTTGTATGTAATATTCATTTATTAGGGTACTTCCAGGTTGAGGATGATGTCACAATTGTTGTATATTATTTACTTTTCCGCATTAGGGAAGACCCAAGGTGGGGGCCACAAGTAACTGGGTTCTAGAGTCCAGTGGGAGACCATCTCGAGGAATCGAGTCCGGGTCTCCTAACTCTAGAATTAGTTGGGTTGCTTGCCGCTCTTGTAGGGGTCTGGGGATGTGGGTTTGGCTATTCACCGTGACCGTGGAATCCATGTTTTTACTGGCTTAATATAAAACACGGACCTCCTAGTATATCCAATATTTCATATGTAGACTTCTGCTGGTGATATTCTATGATGTGATCACTTTATATGCGTGAGACGAATGCTTTATTATTATATATATGATATATAATAAACGTTTCTTATGTTTTACACCCGTGCTAGTCCCGCCCCGCTATGCCGTTAGTTAAGTAACCTAACGGTGCATAACGGGACACTGTGGCGAATGCGGATGGCATAAGCGTACGTTGTATTTTCGTTTCTTCTGTGATGCTTAGGAAGCATAATTGATGGGACTTCATTAATGAGATTAATGAAAAGGAAATATGTAAGTCGATGTACAACACCCCAATACCTGTGGGGAGGCGGAATTTTCAAAAACGAACTTGTTTAGTGAACGAACATCGACTAACCGCTTGAATCGAAGCTAAACTATAAATAACCAAGCACAAAGTGTTTCTAAACTACTGTGTTTAGGGATTATACCTAATGAACCAACTCCTTCGTCTTTACGATCTCCTTGTCCTCCTCGGCCTTCTCTTTGTAGTAGACGATCCACCCGAGAGCAAAACTCCAAGCTTAGCCTCTAAACTTGAGGCAACTAACCTTCTTGGATTGCTAATCAAAGAAGATAGATGAGATAGAGTGAGGGTTATGGATTGTTTAGTCTAGCTAATCCTAGTTCTCAACACATGAGAGGTGAGGATTAGGGTTTGAAGAGAGTGAGCTTGAGGAGAGAGAATGTGAATGATATTATGAAGTGAGAATAGTAAGTTATCATAATATATATGAAGCATTTACTTTTATCAAGAAAAGAAAATAAGTGATGAATAATCATGCTTCACAAATATCAAGTGGTGATTCATTATCATGAGTCATTAAGCATTTATGATGCATTAATGACCATGATGAATCACTCTCATGACTCACTAATCTCATTCAATGTATATGCCACCTAAACCTCCTTAGTCACCATCTTCTAGAAGCTTCTCGCGTAATTACGAGAACGCCCCTCCGATCCGCAAAAATACGGAAAAACTTTAGACTGTATAAATCCAATAACCGGATACCAGTAACTGGCTTAAACCAAAGCCGACTGGTAAAAACTGTCCAAACGACGTAAGTGTGTAAACACACATACGTGTCCGAACCCTTTGTCGTAAAACCATACGACCTCTATATCGTTTCGCCTGGAGTAGGAAACTCTCTGTGTGGGACTCTAGAGACTCGACTACTACGCTGGCAGTGGGTTTAACCACAGACCGCAAGCGGCACTAGCTGTACGTAACGGTCCCCAGGTAGTTGTCGATAAGAAGGCCGATGATGAAACCCATCCGAACTCCTACTGAGCCTGCTGTGACAATCTCCATACAGTCCGGTCCGTTCGTCCAAGACTATCGCATATCGGGCCTAGGGGGGCGGCAAGCGTCAGTCCCCTAATAGCGGTATAAGTCGTGTCGGAGCGAAGCCCATTACACCCTGAGAAACTACTGGAACCTACCAGCAAATCTCGCTTGCCCTGGCCAGGGACTTTGCGTAATGGCTCTCTGACACAGCGCGATATCTACTCCCAATACCGGGAGGGACGAATCCTGTCTAACCGCCACTGCCTCCAAGTGCTCGGGACTGCACCCAACTGCTACCTGTTTGCACGACTCCTTTGAGCCATGGTAGGGTAGCAATCTAAGAACAGTGGGACACACTCGAGGCGAAGTAGCAGTGTCAAGTCTGCGGACTATGCTGTACTCATGTCACCTGGGAACTATTCACTGACGACTGGTATAAAACCAACCAACAGTTCCCTGTGAGTCCTGTCCGGTGTACCCGTAACCTAACGAGCACCTGCATACTATCTCCAGTACGACGTACTGACGGCTGTGGGACAGACCATCTCCCCAACTGGGATGAGAAGCGTACACACTAGTCTACTCCGGAGTATCGATGCTCTGTCTCGATAATCCAACGACCAGGGACCTGAATAAGGATGTGCTTGTAGACTACCCAGCCCCCACTAGTGTGACTGCCATCACAACGCTGGTAGACAAGCAAGATCCTAAGAGCTCTATCAATACGTACACTCAAATATTAAGATAGAAAAACCAAGTAGCATACTACCATGTTTAGCAAGACTGTTATATACATGTGAATATCCCAAGCTTCCATTAAGTAATATACAAACTAGTATGATACAGTAATGGCCTTCTAGGGCATAAACACTAACAATCTCCCACTTGCACTAGGGCCATGTACTGGCATATCGTAGACCGATGATCTCGAGTAGCCTCTCGAACTGAATCTGAGGTAGGGCCTTCGTGAATGGATCAGCAATGTTCTCTTCAGAAGCAACTCTCCGAACCTCGATCTCCTGACGATCAATGATCTCCCTGATCAGGTGATACCGCCTCAAGATGTGTCTGGACTTCTGATGGGACCTTGGTTCCTTTGCTAAAGCTATAGCTCCGTTGTTGTCGCAATACAGAGGTATTGGATCAACTATGGTAGGAACCACCTGAAGTTCTGTTAGGAACTTCTTCATCCAGACTGCTTCTTTTGCGGCATCGCAAGCAGCTATATACTCCGCTTCCATCGTCGAGTCGGCAACGGTGTCCTGCTTGGAGCTCTTCCAGCACACCGCCCCTCCATTGAGAGTAAAGACATAACCCGACATGGACTTGGAATCGTCCTTATCACTCTGGAAGCCGGAATCAGCAAAGGCCTCCAACCTGAGGTCTTTTCCGCCGTAAACCAAGAACATCTCCTTAGTCCTTCTCAGGTACTTGAGAATGTTCTTTACTGCTATCCAGTGCTTCTCCCCTGGGTCTGACTGATACCGGCTTACCACGCTCAGTGCGTAAGCTACATCTGGTCTGGTACATAACATCGCATACATTATAGAGCCTACCGCAGAAGCGTAGGGTATAATAGACATGCGTTCCCTTTCCAAATCAGTCTTGGGAGACATCTCTTTGGAGAGGGTGATTCCGTGACAAGCCGGTAGATTACCGCGCTTAGAATCTTCCATACTGAATCTTTTCAGTACAGTGTCGATATACCTGGACTGCGAAAGTCCCAACATCCTCTTGGATCTATCACGATAGATCCGGATCCCCAGAATGTAAGAGGCATCACCCAGGTCTTTCATGGAGAACCTGTGTGACAAGAATCCTTTGACAGATTGTAGTATAGGAATGTCATTTCCTATCAATAGAATGTCATCCACGTACAAGACGAGGAATACGACACTTCTGGCTACAACTTTACTATATATACACGGTTCATCTGGATTTTTGATAAAGTCATATTCTTTGACTGTCTCATCAAAACAGATGTTCCAACTCCGCGATGCCTGCTTTAGTCCATAAATGGACTTAAGCAGCTTGCATACTTTCCCGCTGCTCCCACTCTGATTGAAACCGTCTGGCTGATCCATATAGACGCTCTCTTCTAAATTTCCATTCAGAAAAGCCGTCTTTACGTCCATCTGCCAGATTTCATAATCATGGAAGGCAGCAATAACAAGAAGGACCCGAATGGATTTGAGCATAGCCACTGGAGAAAAAGTTTCATCATAGTCCAAACCAGGTCTTTGACGAAAACCCTTTGCAACAAGTCTAGCCTTATAGGTTTCCACCTGTCCATCTACACCAATCTTTTTCTTGAAGATCCATTTGCATCCTATGGGTTTTACCCCATCTGGAGCAAAGTCCAAAGTCCATACTTTGTTGGTGTACATGGACTCCATTTCGGTCCGCATTGCATCTAGCCATCGTACCGAGTCGCCGCTCTGGATGGCCTGCTGGAAGTCAGTAGGTTCATCATCATCTATGATGCAATCCTCTCTATCCCCATCTATGAGAAAACCGTAGTATCTCTCAGGCGGATGAGACGGCCTACTACTCCTGCGGAGGGGTGCGGGAATGTCCTGTTCTTCTTGAACTCCTGGTTCTACCAAACTTTCAGTAGCAGTTTGTGGTTCTGGAATTTCTTCCAGTTCTATTTCGCTCCCATTTATTTCCTTTTCTAAAAACTGATTTTCCAGAAAATGGGCATTACGAGAAACAAAAACCTTTTGTTCCTCTGCGTAATAGAAATAATATCCCTTGGAGTTCTTTGGATATCCCACAAACAAACATTTTACTGATCGTGCCTCGAGCTTGTCCACATGCTGCTTTTTAACAAAAGCTGGACATCCCCAAACCTTCATATGTTGAAGATGGGGTTTCTTCCCAGTCCACATCTGATATGGAGTGGTAGGCACAGTCTTGGTAGGAGCCCTGTTCAAAAGATATGCCGCTGATTCTAGCGCATAACCCCAGAAAGATCGCGGTAACTCAGCATTACTCATCATGGATCGTACCATATCCAATAGGGTTCGATTCCGTCTCTCCGATACACCGTTGTGCTGTGGAGTGTATGGAGGAGTAAGCTGAGAGAGAATTCCTTTCTCTTTTAGGTAACCTAGGAACTCGGCACTTAAGTATTCTCCACCTCGATCAGATCTTAGTGTCTTAATACTTTTGCCGGTTTGGTTTTCTACTTCATTTTTATACTCTTGGAATTTCTCAAAAGCCTCGGATTTATGTTTCATCAGATAAATGAATCCGTATCTTGAGTAATCATCCGTGAAAGTAATGAAATAGGAAAAACCACCTCTTGCATGTGTAGACATCGGACCGCATACATCGCTGTGTATGAGTCCTAAGAGCTCGCTCGCTCTTACTCCTTGTCCAGTAAATGGAGTCTTTGTCATCTTTCCTTTGAGACAAGATTGACAAGTGTCATAAGTTTTATATTCGAACGAGTCCAAATATCCTTCTCTATGCAACTTAGTCAACCTTCTCTCATTGATGTGACCCAGTCTACAATGCCATAAGAAAGCTTTATTTAAATCTGGAGACTTTCTTTTTAGTGTGTTCTGGACATTGAAAATTTGCAGTTGGTTTAAAACATATATACCGTTATTTAGGGTACCGGACCCAATCAAACCATGATTAAGGTGGATGTTGACAACATCTCTTACAAACGTGAAATCATAACCTTTATTTGATAACAAGGAAACTGATATGATATTACACGTTAAGCTTGGTACAAAATAACAGTTATGTAAAACCAAAATGTGTCCACTCGTCAATCCTAGGTGATAATCCCCGACGGACGCAGCTCCCACGCTAGCTCCGTTAGCAACCTTTAGGGTCATATCACCTTCCTTCAGCACTCTACGGTTTCTCAGTGCCTGCAATGAATTGCAAATATGAGATCCTGATCCGGTATCCAATACCCAGGAAGTAGAGTTGATCGACAGACAATTCTCAATTACAAACACACCTGAAGTCGAAGCCACAGCTTGCTTCGGTTCCTGGTTCTTGGCGTTCCACGCCTTGCAATCCTTCTTCCAGTGCCCTTTCCTGTGACAATGGAAGCACTCATCCTGGCCCACTACCGGTACCGCAAACTTTTTCTTTCCCTTCCCTCCCACCTTACTAACACCTCCTCTAGGTTTGGGTGCGGCCTTCTTCTTCCTTCCTTTGGCCCTAGCCTTGGACCCGGAAGAAGATGCACCGCCAACAAACATAGCGAGTGTTTCCCTTGCCTTCTGCAAGGTGCCCTCTGCACTCCTTAACATGTTCAGGAGTTCCGCAAGTTCAACTTCTTTTCCTTGAAGGTTGAAGTTGAGGATAAACTGGGCGTAGGTGGGAGGAAGGGACTGGAGAATAAGGTCTGTATAGAGCTCATTATCCAAAGTCGTCCCAAGGTCTGCGAGCTCTTCAATATAGCCGATCATCTTTAGGACATGTTCTCCTACCGATGACCCGACAGCCAACCTCGCTCGAAACAAGTTCTTAGAGGTCTCGTATCTTGCTATACGAGATTGCTCTCCATAAAGTTCCTTTGTATGGAGAAATATGCCATATAGGGTCATATCCTCATGCCTCCTCTGATGTTCATTGTTCATTGAGGCAAGCACGATGCACTTGGCTTTCGCGCAATCTAAATCCCAGGTTTTGCGGATTTCCTTATCCGCATTGCTGGATTTGGGACCAGGGACAGCAGGTGCCGTAGCGGTGAGGATGTACCCCAATCTGTCATAGGTCAAAGCCATTTTGACATTCCGCAGCCAATCTTTATAGTTTGGCCCTGTCAGTATATTTTTCTCTAAAAGTAACTTAAGTCCAGTCATTTTCAGGGTCGCTGCAATTAGGAGAGAGAGAAGAAAACCCTTTAGCATGATGCTCTTGTAAGTGCACGGCGGCGCCCCGGCCGTCAATCCGACGCCGGAATGCGGAAACGGTGAATAACTTAAATTTTGCGGACTTAGCAAACCGGCACCACCGCGCACTAAACACCCGGATCGAAACCATTAACTAGTCTAAGCTAACTAGAAGATGGGAAAGAGATATACCGACGATCCAAGTCCTCCGGTCTTCATCTCCACTCCGATCTCCTCGCGGGATCTCCGTCCGTCTCCTCCTCGTCGCCGGAAGTGCACCACATCGCCTTCTTCGTTTACGGGCTCCCACCTCAATGCCGAGGCAACTCGGGCACGAAGCCGGCTACTCGACGTGCCCAAGGTTCGTTGTAGAATATGTAGTGAGCAAGTCTCATTTTTGGGGTTTGTGGAATTGCCATTGGTGAAGGAAAAGAGAGCTTGGAGAGAGGTGAGAAAAATGGAGCATACTCAAGAAGGAATGTATCATATTTTTCTCCACACATCAAATGAAAATCAATCCCATTTCCCCAAGGAATGGCCGGCCCCCCCCCTTCATGTGTGATTGGAGAGAGAGAGAGAGAGCAAGGTCAAGGGGTGGGTGGAAGCAATGATGCAAGAAGGCATCATGAAAGAATATGATCACAAGCAAAAACCACACACAACCACAACCATCATCAACAACCATGATGCTAACAAAGTCAAGCCATCATGAAGTATGAAGTCAAGCAAGTCAAGGGAGGGTGCTATCATGATACAACAAAATGCAAAGACCCCCTTCCACAAATGCCTATTTGCAACAATGCAAATAAGCCCTCCTCCACCAATCTTCGGCCAATGAACGGAACAATGGAAATCGGCCGAAACGGAAAGCAAACTGGCAACTCCAGAAAAATGGTCCCGTAATAAATTACAGAAAAACCCCGATACTGTGCATACACACCCGCATCTGTATTTCGACTGAAATACAAATGCAATGAGACAAAATCTACACTGTACTATACTAGGATCCGGCTTATACCAAAGCCGGCCAGTAATATCCGTTCGATCCTGATCCGTGCAATACCGCACGTATGTGATCGAACCCTGCCATATAACCATACGGCCTATAGTACAAACTGTCCGATCGTGATCCGTGCAATACCGCACGTATCTGATCGGACCTTGCCATGTCTCCATACGGCCTCTACAACCTTTCGCCCGAAAGCTGAGTAACTGAATGTGGGGGACTCTAAAGACTCGTCAACACCTTGGTTGTGGATTTAACCACTAGCACGTCAGAGGTATAAGCCAATACGTGACGGGCTACCAGGTACTGACCAAATGGGATGTCGATGAGGAAGCTCACCCCGACACCCAACTGAGCCTGTCAGTGACAATATCCGTGCAGTCCGGTCCGTTCGTCTATGAGTATCGCATGGCGGGCCTAGGGGGTTGGTAAAAGTCAGACCCCCAAAAGCGGTACAAGTCGTGTCGGAGTGTAGCCCAGAACACCCTGAGATACTACTGGAATACCTACCAGTAAATCTCCTTGCCTTGGCCAAGGACTTTGTGTAATGGCTCTCCTAGACACAGCACGACCTCACCCCCAATACCGGGAGAGACGAACCCCTGAAGATACGCTCACTGCCTCCATGTGGCTCGGGACTGTACCCAACTAAAACCTGTTTGCACGACTCCTTTGAGCCGTGGTAGGGTAGTAATCAAAGTACAGTGGGAACTCACACGAGACAAATGACGATCCCCAGGTCGATGAACTAACCTGCACACATGTCACCAGGGAACTGCCATCTGACGTCTGGTATATGACCAACTAGCAGGTTCCCGGCGAGTCCTGTCCGGTGTACTCATAACCCAATGAGCACCTGTATACATCTTAGGTGATCCAACTGACACCAGTGGCTTGTGAGACCGGCCACCGCCCCTCGTCGGGGTCTCGACTGTATACACTAGTCTACTAATGGAGTATCGATGCCCGGTCTCGAAATTCCCACGACTAGGGACCTTTTAAGGATATGCTTGTAGACCCCCAGCTCCCACTTATATGATCGCCCTCATACTGCTGGTGGTCAAGCAAGAATCCTAGGGGCTCTATCAACGTGTAATAGCGACGTGTCAGGTCACCTAAAACAGTACACGATGATAAAGGTAAACCAGATAGCATACTATCATCTCGAGTAAGACTGTCCTACCGGGATAGGTCCTCCCTCAATCATTACAATCACGTACCTGTGACCTAATAATTGACTCTGAGGGCACTATCTCCAACAATCTCCCACTTGCACTCAAGGCTAATTATTGCGATGTCGCATACTCACAGCCCGTGTGATACCGAACACCCAACTCCTCTACAAGTCAGTCTCACAAAGCTCGTTTGCGAAACTATTGCGTTCGAGGAATAGCCTCAGTGAGTGGATCCGCTTAGTTGTCTCTTTCCATGTCTCTCTAAATCTCAAGTTCGCGGAGAAACCCATCTCCCGAAATGAGCAATACCTGTCTTAGAATGTGTCTGGATGTCTGATGGGACATAGCTCATAAATGAGCTCCAAATCCAAACTTCTTAGACTGTATCGTCAACTGAACTTAATCAGTATCCTGCGCCATGCCACCCTCAGTATTGCCTTGGACCACCTATCCAAAATACTGCCCCTCATCAGAAGGAAAACTATAGCTCTGACAACCTCCTTGTCGTCCATGTCACCTTGGAAGCCTGGAATGATAACTGTTTCCTGAATGAGGCTGTCGTTATCATCTCCCTAGAACATCCACTTATGTTCTAAAACTGCTTCCGACTGTTTCTCCAGGATTGGATTAATGTCAACTTATTGCATCTAGTGCAAGAACAACATCTGGTGTGGTACTTGACATCTCACGATTGACTCAATTGCCTGAGCAAGTGATCTGCCAATCATGCCCGTCCCTCTCCCCTTTAGTCTGTAAGACACCTTTGGAAAGGGTGACTCCATTACCTGCAGGTACACTACCGTGCCAGGAGTCGTCCATCCTAAATACTCTTAGAACGCTGTCAAGTACCCTGATTGGGAAACCACCCAAATCTAGATCTAAGACCATAGATCTAGTAACCAGTATGTCTGATATAAAATCCATTTCCTTTGTGGAGAAACCACTGTGTGACGACCAAAGTATAACCGATCGTAGTGTAGGAGTTTCTTTTCCTACTTTGTGTATGTCATCCAAATACCATGACATCACACCCTACTACCTTCTCAACAGATCCATCCCCTATTCTGATGAAGTCAAACCCATGACTGTCACGTCAGAAATAGATGATCTATCTCCGCTACATCTGCTTTAGTCTATAAATAGACATAAGCTACCTGTCCACCAATGCTTCCGCTGCTCCCACTGACTACGACAACCCTCTGGCAGAGTCATATACACGTGCACTTCCAAAACTAGTTTAGAACGACGCTATACTCATCCTCCCGCCGGGTCTCGCAGCCTGGAACAACAGCAATGGTAATTGTGGGTAAATAAGAACTTCCCTGTCACCGTCCTTGAGGCTACCGGAGTACCTCTCGGGTGCCTGAAGTTACCCACCTTATCTGCGGAGTGGCCAATGGAATGTCAATCCAGATTGAATCTTTAGGTTCCTTATCAAATCTTCAGTAATCGTTTGTGGTTCTGGAATCACTTCCAGTTCTACCATACTCCCACTACTGTTTTTCTGAAAAATCCATTTTTAATAAAACTGTGGCGAGTCTAGAACAATATTGCTATTGTTCATCCAGATGGTAGAAAATCAACCCGCGTCATAGCCTGGGTCAACCCACAAACAGCCATTACAGAAATGTGCCTTGAGTTGTCCAGTGTCTGGTTTTAAGCATAAGCCAGACAACTCCCCATACCTTAACAATGTTAAGATATGAACTGTACTATATCCAATATAGAAACAGAGGCACTGATTTAATTGAACTAGATTCAAATCATGCAGCTGTCCCCAGCGCATGTCAACTAAATGGAAGGAGGCCGATCAGCGTTACTCAACTTAGGAATACTTCCAATTATGAGTAACCTGAAAGAGAAGCAAGATCTCTTTATCATTACTATCAACTGAATACCATACACAAGTATCTACATCTTCGATCTCTTTGAAGAATCCCGATACCTGCTACACCTGGTTCTCTACTCTATTCAAATACCTATAACTCCTCAAAACTTAGACCCTGTGTTTCAACGAAACACATGTCTAAGAACTAGAGAAGTTAAAAGTAAACAGAATATAGTATGAGGACCAACCCCTTTGTCCTAATGGACACTGGACAACATACAATACTCTGTATAAGTCCCTTGAGTCTGATAACTCTTTCACTGTGTGTCGTAGGTTGAAAACTGTACTTATGGTTAAGAAGAATTACACCGCTGTTTAATGCTCCTTACCTAACCATCCACTGATATAGGTAAATGTCGTAGACATAATTTCAGAAAGGTATATCTCACTCTATGAAAATAGACGTACAGATATATCATTTTGAAATTGGTGCATAACAGCGGATATTCAAAACCAAATATTTGCCGACCGGCAAACAGCCCAGGTGATTTCCTCAAATATCACTGATTACAACGAATCCCGATATAATGAGGATAATCACCCAATTCCCAATAACTTACTCCCACTCATCATCTGTAAAACCATACAGATGTGAGAATCAAACCTGGTAAATACATACCCTGGAGCAAGTATCTAATCGGGAAATCAGTTTTCCATTAACAGTACACAGTGGAACTGAAACATTGAAATGTTTCGATGGGGTATCCTGGTATTCCTAGTAATGCCTCTTCCATCATCCAGATTCACAACTATAACCGTATAATTCTTTGCCACCTCTCCAAATCCCTTCATATGTCTTTAGTCTTTACCTTCTGTACACCCCTTTAGGCCAATTGGTTTTCTACCTTGCCTACCGTTCGGCACCAGCCTATGGTTTGGAAGAAGACTATCCAAAAAGCATAAAGGGTGTACTGTCCTAATCCTAGGAGCACTCGCAACGCGAGAGAAGGTGAAGATAAAAGACATCTGAATGTACTTTATTCCTATTTCTCCTGAACCAGGATCCATCCCCGAACTGGAACAAGTTCCTTTCGAGTTCGTATATAACCATACGATGGATTATCCAATAAAATGGGATCTTCGTAGTGATACGGAGTGTCCTGGAGAAATACAAAGGTGATGTGGGAGTGGTAACGAAATATTTGTTTTGGTCGTGAATATCTGTTGCAATTTACTTTGCCCTCTTATTGATCCCTTGTTTTGTCTGAACTTAATACCTTCTGCACACCATCGTTATGCTAATTGGTTTTCTTCATTCCCTACCGGTCGGCACCAGCCTATGGTTTGGAAGAAGACTATCCAATTTGCATAATAGGTGTACTACTCCTAAACTAAGGAGTACTCGCAACCTGAGAGAGGGTGAAAAGAAAAGACAACTGAATAATCCTATCCGTTTTCTCCAGAACCGGAAACCATCCTCGAATAAATTCTTTCGAGTTCGTATCTAACCATACGATGGTTTTGTCCAATGGAAGTGAACATTCGTAGTAAAACGGGGTGTCCTGGAGAAAAGGGTAAAAGTAGGAGTGGCAATGAGGTTTGCAACTCTGACAATCCAAAAGCCAGTGTTTAAGAAGGTTCGGTCAACTTGGTCACTGAGTCATTGTCTTAGGGTCGGGTCAATGGTCGCTGCCAAAGAGAGAGAGAAAAGAAACACTCAGCGTGCACTCTAACCTAGATCAGAATGGTGACAATTTATCTAATCTGGAATCCTCCCACTGTACCTCAAATTCTCCTCCAAACCAGAAAGAAGAATTAGTCGGGGTCACCCGAGGAGTAAACCAACTCATCAGTGGGAATCGGGATCCAACTCTCATCGCATGATAACGTGACGGAATCCGCTCACGGTATCACACTCCAGAAGGTATGCGCATATCTGGCAAGTTTCAGTACTTTTGAAACTCCCGATGTGATTTCTGCCCCATGCTCTTATGACCTTGACTAAGGCCAACAAATCATAAGTCACATGTCAAGTTCTACCCGTCATTGTCCAGGTTAATTTGAATCCACCCGTACAAGCCCTTGACTAAGGCCAACAAGGCTATACGACTGTCCCAAACCAACGCATCTATCTATGCAGCATATGAATACCCAATAGCTACCAAACACTGTGCCTTGACTAAGGCCAACAAACACAGCTTGAATACTATTGACTACCCATATGAAACGACGGAGGGCTACGAATGGTTTCTGGCGAAAACCTTTAACGTAGTGAACTTGATATCGTTGAAGGAACGGATAGCTTTTTAGAAAATATAGTGACGAAAACCTTTACTAAAGAGGTCACTCCCGGTGAAGGGATCTCGGCTCTTTCCCCGTAGAATGGGGTGCAGGATATTCCAAATGAATACCACGGTGCAAAGCAAAAGCAATCGGCTATAGTGAAGTCATTGCCCTGACGCAAACTTTTTGTCCAAGGGGTCACTCCCGGTGAAGGGATCTCGGCCCTTGCCTCGTCGACTGAGGAGCAGGATATTCCAATGAATACCACGATGCAAAACAAAAGTAAACGTCCTTGCAATAACAGCTTTTTGAAAAGTGTTCCAACAACATCAGATTAGGTTTGTTTTAACTTGCATTGATCCGAATCAATGCAGTCCCATCAATTGATCACACCAAAAAGAACGAAAATATACTGATGTACGTATATGCCATCCGCATTCGCCACTGGGTCCCGTCATTACCCGTTAGGTTAGCTTACTAACGACAGAGCGGGGACTGGACTAGCGCGGATGCAAAACATATACGACATCTACTAATATATATACCAATATATTATATTCGCTCAAGGCGTGAATAAAAATGCAACATCACAGAAAATGTACAGCATCACAGAAACAATACAGATATCTGGGATCCCCGGGTTTCACAGAGCCGCTGAAACCCGACGTTCCCCTGGTCGTGTGGATAGCCTGTGCAATGAAATCCTAGACCCCTACGGGCGCGGCAAGTCACCCGCCAAAACCTGAAGCGAGGCAGTCCCCTTCAGCGCCGTGAATGGACCACCCAGCACTTCACGGAATCCGGCAACTTGGGCACCCCTCCTGGGTCAACCTGTACCCCCTACGAGTGCGGCGAATAGCCCGCCAATCCTAGAGCGAAGCCCCCTCCGTCTCAATGCCATGAGATGCGGGCTTGTTGCCCTCCAGAACCCGGCTATCCGTGCACCCCTCCGCGGGGCAATCCTAGTACAGAAAGTAAAATATACATACACCGGGTACATCGACCGCAACCAGGTCGTGCCCCAAAATAATAATACAATCCGGCAGTGACGGCAGTCCACATGTCGGACGCTCGCCCCGCAATATCAAATGTACATAATACAACAGCACAGTACTAGCATTGCATCCAGGCTATCCCCCACGACCGATCCGCAACATCACAGCAAATACATAGAACATCAACGTGAAAGTCACATTCGCAAATCCGTCTAACCGGGCTATAGCAGTTAGACCGGATTTACCGATCGAGTGACATTCACGGTCGCAGATATAATGTAAATACTGTGAAAAATGTGTTAAAAATATCCGATTGATCAAACTTTAACAAGTGGGCCCACAAAGAATACTGTAGCAGTCACAGAAATAATTGGCCCAATTTTAATATTCCAAAACCCATACTTTAAGCCCAGAAAACTACTGAAGAAATTTGATGCAGGGATCAGAACAGTAAGCGGCGGAAGGGCGGCGCTTAAGGAAGGTCAGGCCGCGCTTCCGCGCTTGTACTGTTGACTGACACTCTCGAATTTTCTCAGTAGCCTTGAAATCTCCAGTACATTAATATTTTACAACCTGAAAAAATTTTCGAGACCAAAAATTTTCAACAGAAAACTGATGCGACAAAATACGGGTTTTTGGACTTTTTGATCGATCGGAAATGCAAACACATCACACAAAGCTAGACTTAGTTAATGGCGAGTCTCTGATACCACTGTAAGTGCACGGCGGCGCCCCGGCCGTCAATCCGACGCCGGAATGCGGAAACGGTGAATAACTTAAATTTTGCGGACTTAGCAAACCGGCACCACCGCGCACTAAACACCCGGATCGAAACCATTAACTAGTCTAAGCTAACTAGAAGATGGGAAAGAGATATACCGACGATCCAAGTCCTCCGGTCTTCATCTCCACTCCGATCTCCTCGCGGGATCTCCGTCCGTCTCCTCCTCGTCGCCGGAAGTGCACCACATCGCCTTCTTCGTTTACGGGCTCCCACCTCAATGCCGAGGCAACTCGGGCACGAAGCCGGCTACTCGACGTGCCCAAGGTTCGTTGTAGAATATGTAGTGAGCAAGTCTCATTTTTGGGGTTTGTGGAATTGCCATTGGTGAAGGAAAAGAGAGCTTGGAGAGAGGTGAGAAAAATGGAGCATACTCAAGAAGGAATGTATCATATTTTTCTCCACACATCAAATGAAAATCAATCCCATTTCCCCAAGGAATGGCCGCCCCCCCCCCTTCATGTGTGATTGGAGAGAGAGAGAGAGAGCAAGGTCAAGGGGTGGGTGGAAGCAATGATGCAAGAGGGCATCATGAAAGAATATGATCACAAGCAAAAACCACACACAACCACAACCATCATCAACAACCATGATGCTAACAAAGTCAAGCCATCATGAAGTATGAAGTCAAGCAAGTCAAGGGAGGGTGCTATCATGATACAACAAAATGCAAAGACCCCCTTCCACAAATGCCTATTTGCAACAATGCAAATAAGCCCTCCTCCACCAATCTTCGGCCAATGAACGGAACAATGGAAATCGGCCGAAACGGAAAGCAAACTGGCAACTCCAGAAAAATGGTCCCGTAATAAATTACAGAAAAACCCCGATACTGTGCATACACACCCGCATCTGTATTTCGACTGAAATACAAATGCAATGAGACAAAATCTACACTGTACTATACTAGGATCCGGCTTATACCAAAGCCGGCCAGTAATATCCGTTCGATCCTGATCCGTGCAATACCGCACGTATGTGATCGAACCCTGCCATATAACCATACGGCCTATAGTACAAACTGTCCGATCGTGATCCGTGCAATACCGCACGTATCTGATCGGACCTTGCCATATCTCCATACGGCCTCTACAACCTTTCGCCCGAAAGCTGAGTAACTGAATGTGGGGGACTCTAAAGACTCGTCAACACCTTGGTTGTGGATTTAACCACTAGCACGTCAGAGGTATAAGCCAATACGTGACGGGCTACCAGGTACTGACCAAATGGGACGTCGATGAGGAAGCTCACCCCGACACCCAACTGAGCCTGTCAGTGACAATATCCGTGCAGTCCGGTCCGTTCGTCTATGAGTATCGCATGGCGGGCCTAGGGGGTTGGTAAAAGTCAGACCCCCAAAAGCGGTACAAGTCGTGTCGGAGTGTAGCCCAGAACACCCTGAGATACTACTGGAATACCTACCAGTAAATCTCCTTGCCTTGGCCAAGGACTTTGTGTAATGGCTCTCCTAGACACAGCACGACCTCACCCCCAATACCGGGAGAGACGAACCCCTGAAGATACGCTCACTGCCTCCATGTGGCTCGGGACTGTACCCAACTAAAACCTGTTTGCACGACTCCTTTGAGCCGTGGTAGGGTAGTAATCAAAGTACAGTGGGAACTCACACGAGACAAATGACGATCCCCAGGTCGATGAACTAACCTGCACACATGTCACCAGGGAACTGCCATCTGACGTCTGGTATATGACCAACTAGCAGGTTCCCGGCGAGTCCTGTCCGGTGTACTCATAACCCAATGAGCACCTGTATACATCTTAGGTGATCCAACTGACACCAGTGGCTTGTGAGACCGGCCACCGCCCCTCGTCGGGGTCTCGACTGTATACACTAGTCTACTAATGGAGTATCGATGCCCGGTCTCGAAACTCCCACGACTAGGGACCTTTTAAGGATATGCTTGTAGACCCCCAGCTCCCACTTATATGATCGCCCTCATACTGCTGGTGGTCAAGCAAGAATCCTAGGGGCTCTATCAACGTGTAATAGCGACGTGTCAGGTCACCTAAAACAGTACACGATGATAAAGGTAAACCAGATAGCATACTATCATCTCGAGTAAGACTGTCCTACCGGGATAGGTCCTCCCTCAATCATTACAATCACGTACCTGTGACCTAATAATTGACTCTGAGGGCACTATCTCCAACAGCTCTTGCAAGTTTAGAGTGGTTTTTAGTTTATCTAAACTGGATGGCTCCCACTGTTTCTCGAATCCTTCCTCAAACCATAAAAGAAGAATTAGCCAGGACTATTCTCACCGTACAATCCTTACTTAACCGTTCAGCCAGGCCAGTGTCGATACTTCGAGGGAGGTTTTCCAATGCTTTCGCGAAGTTCCTTAATTAAATAACCTCTTTTCTCTGGGGGCGTAACCCCGCTGACACTTTTCTGGACACCTACTTGGTTTATAGCATTGATCGTTAAGTGACGAATATCCTGATAAGTAGCATATACTCACAGTAGGATCGGGATCCAAATATCATCGTATGATAATGTTGAAGGAATCCTACCAACATTCATCAAACTCCAAATGGTATGCATCTCTTTGCAAATTTCAGTTTCTTTAGAAATTCCCGATATATGTTTTTGCCCCATGCTCTTATGACCTTGGCTTTGGTCAAAATGTCATAAGTCACATGTCAAGTTCTACCCGTCATTATCTTGTCAATTTGAACCCATCCGTATATACCCCTGACTTTGGTCAAATGATAATACGACTGTCCCAAACTAACTCATCTATCTTATGCAACAAATGAAAACCCAGCAGCTACCAAACACTATGCCTTGACTTTGGCCAAAATGCATAGCTTGAATACTACTGAATACCCAAATGAAATGACGGAGGGCTACGAATGGTTTTGGCGAAACCTTGAACGTAGTGAACTTGATATAACCAAAGGAACCTGATAGCTTTTAAAAGGAGTGGTTAAAGCTCCGCATTTAAAAATATCTGTTTTTAAAATTAACCGAGTGGTTTCTTTTAAATTGTTCCAACGATTAAACTTTGGTTTGTTTTTCTTTGCATTATAGATAATGCGTCCCATCATTAACCTATCATTGCAGAAAACAACGAAAATACAACGTCCTCTTATGCCATCCGCATTCGCCACGGGGTCCCGTCATCACCCGTTAGGTTACTTAACTAACGACAGAGCGGGGGCTGGGCTAGCGCGGGTGTAAAACATAAGTGACGTCTAAATAGCTATCATATATATAGATATTTTACATTCGTCTGACGCAATGATATACATTCCAGAACACAGATGAACTTAATTGGATTTGCAAGCAATCCGTATTTCTTTCGAGCCTGCAAGAAAAGACGGATAACACAGTTGTGATGAATAGCCATTACCCTACCCTCGACCCCTACGGGTACGGCAAACTACCCGCCCGGCAGTTTGTTCACCCCACCTTGGGTCAGTCCTAGGAGCAGAAACAGTAAAATGAAATAATACAACGGTGGCTACAACAGCAACCTGGATGTGCCCCGCAAAAATAATATTACAACAAATTACATTTACAACAAATGAATTAAATAATAACCCATTGCTAAACCCCGGCTATACACCACAACAGTCCAATACAGTTCATATGCACAAACAGATAAAACCATTACAGAAATGTGCAACCCCCTGCCAACCGACATACTAGCAGTTAGGGGAGGTTTACGAACACATTAAACAATCACAGATATAATCCAATATGCAAATACTGTACAATTTCGATCGATTAAATGCATTTAATATTGCTCCATTACTGCTCTGTAAACTTGAAACCTGAGCAAAATTAAAAATTACCAGAAAATACCAAATATCACAGGGGACCCACACAAGAAATTTGGGTTCATGACTCGGCAACTCGGCGGCGGAACCGCGGCGGATCGTGTAGGATCCGCCGCGCTTCCGCGGCGCTTTAGCCGAGTCATGGGCCCAATTTTCTTGGGTGTTCTCCTGGATGCTTTTCAAGCTTTCTGAACATCCCTGAAAAAATTTTAGACTTCATTTAAATTTCGACAGAAACTTGACAGTTCGGTGTTTTCCGGTATCATTTTTTCCGTTCGAAATTCGTACAAATTTGCAATTAAGTTATTTATTGTTTAGCGAGGCTCTGATACCACTGTAAGTCGATGTACAACACCCCAATACTTGTGGGGAGGCGGAATTTTCAAAAACGAACTTGTTTAGTGAACGAACATCGACTAACCGCTTGAATCGAAGCTAAACTATAAATAACCAAACACAAAGTGTTTCTAAACTACTGTGTTTAGGGATTATACCTAATAAACCAACTCCTTCGTCTTTACGATCTCCTTGTCCTCCTCGGCCTTCTCTTTGTAGTAGACGATCCACCCGAGAGCAAAACTCCAAGCTTAGCCTCTAAACTTGAGGCAACTAACCTTCTTGGATTGCTAATCAAAGAAGATAGATGAGATAGAGTGAGGGTTATGGATTGTTTAGTCTAGCTAATCCTAGTTCTCAACACATGAGAGGTGAGGATTAGGGTTTGAAGAGAGTGAGCTTGAGGAGAGAGAATGTGAATGATATTATGAAGTGAGAATAGTAAGTTATCATAATATATATGAAGCATTTACTTTTATCAAGAAAAGAAAATAAGTGATGAATAATCATGCTTCACAAATATCAAGTGGTGATTCATTATCATGAGTCATTAAGCATTTATGATGCATTAATGACCATGATGAATCACTCTCATGACTCACTAATCTCATTCAATGTATATGCCACCTAAACCTCCTTAGTCACCATCTTCTAGAAGCTTCGCGCGTAATTACGAGAACGCCCCTCCGATCCGCAAAAATACGGAAAAACTTTAGATTGTATAAATCCAATAACCGGATACCAGTAACTGGCTTAAACCAAAGCCGACTGGTAAAAACTGTCCAAACGACGTAAGTGTGTAAACACACATACGCGTCCGAACCCTTTGTCGTAAAACCATACGACCTCTATATCGTTTCGCCTGGAGTAGGAAACTCTCTGTGTGGGACTCTAGAGACTCGACTACTACGCTGGCAGTGGGTTTAACCACAGACCGCAAGCGGCACTAGCTGTACGTAACGGTCCCCAGGTAGTTGTCGATAAGAAGGCCGATGAGGAAACCCATCCGAACTCCTACTGAGCCTGCTGTGACAATCTCCATACAGTCCGGTCCGTTCGTCCAAGACTATCGCATATCGGGCCTAGGGGGCGGCAAGCGTCAGTCCCCTAATAGCGGTATAAGTCGTGTCGGAGCGAAGCCCATTACACCCTGAGAAACTACTGGAACCTACCAGCAAATCTCGCTTGCCCTGGCCAGGGACTTTGCGTAATGGCTCTCTGACACAGCGCGATATCTACTCCCAATACCGGGAGGGACGAATCCTGTCTAACCGCCACTGCCTCCAAGTGCTCGGGACTGCACCCAACTGCTACCTGTTTGCACGACTCTTTTGAGCCGTGGTAGGGTAGCAATCTAAGAACAGTGGGACACACTCGAGGTGAAGTAGCAGTGTCAAGTCTGCGGACTATGCTGTACTCATGTCACCTGGGAACTGTTCACTGACGACTGGTATAAAACCAACCAACAGTTCCCTGTGAGTCCTGTCCGGTGTACCCGTAACCTAACGAGCCCCTGCATACTATCTCCAGTACGACGTACTGACGGCTGTGGGACAGACCATCTCCCCAACTGGGATGAGAAGCGTACACACTAGTCTACTCCGGAGTATCGATGCTCTGTCTCGATAATCCAACGACCAGGGACCTGAATAAGGATGTGCTTGTAGACTACCCAGCCCCCACTAGTGTGACTGCCATCACAACGCTGGTAGACAAGCAAGATCCTAAGAGCTCTATCAATACGTACACTCACATATTAAGATAGAAAAACCAAGTAGCATACTACCATGTTTAGCAAGACTGTTATATACATGTGAATATCCCAAGCTTCCATTAAGTAATATACAAACTAGTATGATACAGTAATGGCCTTCTAGGGCATAAACACTAACAAAAGAAACCTAAAAGATGTTGTGGAATCAAATTTTTTAAAAAGGGTAGCTCTAGTTTTTGGCTTTGCATAGCGGTATTCTTTGTAGAATTTCCAGCACCTCATTCGATGAGGAAAGAGCCGAGATCCCTTCACCGGAGTGACCTCTTTAGGAAAAGCTAGCAGATGCTACAATCTACTCGGTTTTGTTTTTGATTGCTTCTCTAGTTCTTGTTTTGCATAGCGGTATTCCTTGTAGAATATCCAGCACCTTATTCGATAAGGAAAGAGCCGAGATCCCTTCACCGGGAGTGACCTCTTTAGCAAAACTAGAAAAAAGCCTAAAAAACAATCCTTTCCAAAATCACTTATTTCTACAACGATATCAAGTTCATTACGCAAAAGGTTTTCTTAAAAAACTGTCGTAGCCCTCCTTCATTTCAGATAAGTGCTACTTAGTATTCGTGCTACGTTTGTTGAATAAGTTAAGGCGTGGTGTGCGGTAGCTAATTAGTGCCTATCTGCTAAAGCATGAAATGCGATTGGATTAGGGTTGTCTTACGACTTTGTTGACTAAATTAAGGGTCGTACGGGTGGGTTTAATTCAATCAGGAAATGACGGGTTGAACTTGGCTAGCGCTTATGATTTGTTGACTATGTTAAGGTCATAAGTTGCTAGGGGCAAAACATTATCGGGAATTTCAAAAGTTGAAATTTGCAATGAGATTTCATACCTTCTATGAGATAGTTGGATCCCGATACCCACTACGAGTAAGAGTTACTCCTGGGAGATTTTACACATCACAATTAGCCGATTAAGTAGGTGTCTAGAAAGGTGTTAAAGGGGTTACGCCCCTTGGAAAATGAGGTTTATTTTAATTAGGTCTGTGCGAAAGCACGGGGAACCCACCTCAAAGTACCAACACTGGCCTGGCCGAAAGATTAGCGAACTTGTAAGGAGTAATTAATCCCGGCTGGTCCTACCTTTTAGGGTTTGAAGGAAGATTTGATAAAAACAGTGGGAGCCATCCTGATTAGATAAGATAATAACCAATCTAATCTTACAAGAGCATACGCTAAGAGTTTTCTTCTCTCTCTCTCCAGGTAGCGACCATGTCAGGCCTTAATAAAGATAATAATATGGGTGTATTGACCGAACACGCTTGTTATACTGAGCCGGGAAATGTTGGTTCCGCTCCAACTTATAATTGTTATAAGTTCGAGCAGGAAATAGGGGAATATCCGGAATCCCACGCCACCCAAACGAAGAATAAGCATGTTGATGCATCTTCTTCGGGTGTGTTAGTTACCGAGAGCTGTTTCTCCGTACACTCTACATCCTGGGTATTGGATACCGGATCGGGATCCCACATATGTAATATGTTGCATGGTCTAAGGAAAGGTAAAGAACTGGGAATGGGTGATCATTCTGTAAGAGTGGGGAATGGTGCAAATGTTGTAGCCAAAGCAGTTGGCGAATATCACCTTGTATTACCAAATGGTAATACATTGATTCTGAACGAATGCTATTACATACCGAACCTGATATGCAATCTTATATCAGTTTCTTTATTAAGTAAAGAAAGATATAATTTTGTAATGCAGGATAATGTTATGAACATCTTTCTGAATCAAATGTTGATTGGATCAGGCTCGTTAAATAATGGCATATACGTTCTAAATCAAACCACAGTTCTTAAAGTACAAAACACACACAAGAGGAAGAGTTCAGAAATGAACGAATCCTTCTTGTGGCATTGTAGACTAAGCCACATCAATGCGACACGACTAGCTAAGTTACATAAGGATGGATATTTGAATCCGTTCGAATTTTCATCTTATGAAACTTGCCAGTCATGTCTCAAAGGCAAGATGACCAAAATTCCGTTTACTAGACACAGAGAAAGGGTTACGGAACTCTTAGGACTGATACATAGTGATGTATGCGGTCCCATGTCTACACATGAAAGGAATGGTTCCTCATACTTCATTACATTCACTGACGATCTCTAAAGATACGGACATGTGTTCCTGTTGAAACACAAGTCTGAAGCTTTTGAGAAATTCAAAGAATATAAGCAAGAAGTCGAGAACCAAACGGGTAAAAGTATTAAAATCCTACGATCTGATCAGGGAAGAGAATACTTGAGCAATGAGTTCCTGGACTATTTAAAAGAGAATGGGATTTTCTCTCAGCTTACTCCTCCGTATACACCACAGCACAATGGTGTATCGAAACGGAAGAATCGCACCCAATTAGATATGGTGCGCTCTATGATGAGCACCGCTGAGTTACCTATTTCCTTTTGGGGTTATGCGCTTGAGACAGCAGCATAGCTATTGAATCAAGTTTCATCTAAATCAGTGCCTACAACGCCATATGAGATATGGAGTGGGAAGAGACCATATCTTAAACGAGTTAAGATATGGGGTTGTCCGGCCTATGTCAAAAGGCAAAATCCGGACAAACTCGAAGCACGATCAGTTCTTTGCAAGTTTGTGGGAAATCCAAAGAATTCACAAGGATATACTTTCTACCACGCTGAGGAAGAAAAGGTGTTTGTTTCTCAATACGCCACCTTTTTAGAAAAGGAATTTCTTGTAAAAGAAATTAGTGGAAAAGAGGTAGAGCTGGAAGAAGTTCCAACAGCACAAACTGCAACTGATGATTTGGTGGAACCAGAGGATTCGATAGCTCCCAACAAATCTCAGCCTCTCCGCCGATCTAGTAGAATTAAACATCCACCTGAGAGATGCTACGGTTTTCTCGTTGATGGTGGGAGCGGGGATTGCATCATGGAAGATGATGACCCAACTAGCTTCGAGCAGGCTATCACGAGTGGCGACTCTGTGAAATGGCTGGATGCAATGCGATCTGAGATGGAATCCATGTACACCAACAAAGTATGGACTTTGGAAGTTGCTCTTGAAGGGGTAAAACCCATTGGGAGAAAATGGATATTTAAGAAGAAACTTGGTGTAGATGGAAAAGTTGAGACTTTAAAAGCTAGACTTGCTGCAAAAGGTTTTCGTCAACGACCATGTGTGGATTATGATGAAACCTTTTCTCTTATGGCTATGCTTAAGTCCATACGGATCCTACTTGCCATTGCTGCATACCATGTCTATGAAATCTGACAGATGGATGTTAAGACCGCCTTTCTAAATGGTGATTTAGAAGAGAGCGTGTACATGACTCAGCCAGAGGGCTTCGTGGACAGTGGGAGCAGCGGAAAGGTGTGGAAGCTGCTTAAATCCATCTACGGGTTAAAGCAGGCATCGCGGAGTTGGAACATCTGTTTTGATGTGGTAGTTAAAGAGTTTGACTTCATAAAAAACGTAGATGAACCTTGTATATACAAGAAGGTGATAGAGAGTAAGGTCGTCTTCCTCGTATTGTACGTGGATGACATATTCTTGATGGAAAATAATGTTCCTATGCGGCACTCGGTCAAGCTCTTCTTATCACGAAGATTCTCAACGAAAGATCTAGGTGATGCCTCCTACATCTTGGGGATTAAGATCTATAGAGATAGATCTAAACGGATACTGGGCTTATCCTAATCCAGGTACATTGACACCATTTTAAAGAAGTTTAGTATGGAAGATTCTAAGCGTGGGAATTTGTTGGGCTATGGCAGCGCCCCGGCCGTCTTTCCGAGGCCAAATGCGGAACACAAACTTTTCAAAACGGCGCTAACATAACTTTAAACTATGGATCGTACCATTAACCCTATACTAGTATGCTGTAAAAGAGTTTGGAGAGATTATACCGATCGATCCGTGTCCTTCGGTCTTCAATCTCTTCGCCAATCTCCATGCGGCTGCCCTCGAACAAACTCGCTCTCCGATCTGGTTAACCGAAGTGGCTCCACGTCAAGGATTATTTATATGGGCTCCCGCTTCAAACCGAAGCAACTCGGACATGAAGTTTACTAGCCAACAAGTCCAAGGTGAAGTAGAGATAGTGTGTGATTACTTTGTCTCAATACACTCTAGGATTCTCAACACATGAGAGGGTTAGAGTGGAGGTTGAAGAAGAAGCCATGAGTGAAGAGTTGTGAGCACAAGAAAAAGCTAGTGAAGAAAAAGAGCTTGCTTATTGTGTGAGATAAAAATGTGAGAGCTCTCATAATAATCTCAAGACCAAACCCTTGCCTCAAGTGGCTGCCCTCTCTCTCTCCACATATCAATCCCACACAATAATCAAGCAAGAGAATAGACATGGCATAAGAAAACACACCACGAGTCATCAAAAAAGCACATGCCACATTTAATGCTCTTGATCAAGACTTGCACTCACAATTTCCACTTAATAAACATTAATCCAAATGTTTAAAATAATAAATAGAATGGCATCTTCTAAAGTAAACTCGTGACGGATCACAAGAATACCCCTCACCTGTATATACATACCTGCATCCGCATTCCGACTTAATACGAATACAACGAGACGAAAATAATCCAACAATCTAATACTAGGATCTGGCTTAAACCAAAGCCCACTAGTATGATCCGTCCGATCATGATCCGTGCACGAGTGCACGTATATGATCGAACCCTGCCATAAAACCATACGGCCTCTACAACGTTTTCGCCCGAACTTGGGAAACATTTTGTGGGGGTCTCTAAAGACTCGTCAATACGCTGGCAGTGGGTTTAACCACAAGCACGTCAGTGGTACTAGCTGTACATAACGGCTACCCAGGTATTGAGCGAAAGGGAGGCCGACGAGCGAACTCATCTTCAAACCCTACTGAGCCTATCTGTGACAATCCCCGTACAGTCCGGTCTGTTCGTCTATGAGTATCGCATATTGGGCCTAGGGGGACGGTAAATGTCAGACCCCCAATAGCGGTATAAGTCGTGTCAGAGTGTAGCCCAGAACACCTTGAGAAACTACTGGAATACCTACCAGTAAATCTCACTTGCCTTGGCCAAGGACTTTTTGTAATGGCTCTCCTAAACACAGCGCGATATCAACCACCAATATTGGGAGAGACGAATCCTATCTAACCGCCACTGCCTCCAAGTGCTTCGGGAATGCACTCAACTACTACCTGTTTGCACGACTCCTTTGAGCCGTGGTAGTGTAGCAATCAAAGAACAGTGGGAACACACTTGAGGCAAAGTAGCAGTGTCAAGTCAATGGACTAAGCTGTACTCATGTCACCTGGGAAATGCTTCAGACGATAGGTATAGTACCAATCAGCAGTGCCCCTGCGAGTCCGTCCGGTGTACTCATAACCCAATGAGCACCTGTATATAATCTTAGGCGAACCAACTAACACTAATGGCTTGTGAGACCGGCCATCTCACCTCGTCGGGGTCTCGATCCGTATACACTAGTCTACTCTAGGAGTATCGATGCCCAGTCTTGAAACTCCCACGACTAGGGACACTTTAAGGATGTGCTTATAGACTACCCAACTCTCACGTATATGATCGCCATCAAACTGCTGGTAGTCAAGCAAGAATCCTATGGGCTCTATCAACGTGTAATAGTGATCTGTAATGTCACCTGAAGTATGTACACGATGATAAAGACAAACCAGATAGCATACTATCATCTCGAGTAAGACTGTTCTACCGGTATAGGTCCTCCCACAATCATTACAATCACGTGCCTGTTGTCACGACCCGAAAATGGCACATGATGGCTCTTAAACTACGCAACGTCTACAGGCGTAACGCAATTTAAGTAAGCCGAAAACCCAGCAATCTAAACCATCAAAAATAGTAAGAAATAAGAACATTGCTAAAACTTTTGAAAATCTCAAACCAAATTCTTTGAAGTCCAACTTTTCTTCCTTTAAAATTTTGACAGCACCTCCTTTGTAAAACAAGCCCCCAAAAATGGGTACAACATAATATAAGTAAAAGCATCCCAAACGGGAGCAAAATCCACGCCCAACGACAGAAAACAACCACCACAACAGATATACGACGCCATTGCGAAGAAAGAGACGATATAAATAAAATATCATTGTCACGACCCGAAAGAGCACGTGACTGGCCCTTGAACCATATGAAGTCTATAGGACCCCATTTTATCCAAGTAAGCCAAAAGCCCAGAAATCTAAAACCATTTAAAGAGTAAATAAGGAAAACTGGTTTTAAGAAGTAAAGAAATCATGTTTCGAAAATCAATGTTTTTAAATAACTACGCCGAATATGCATTTTTTAAATGTGTAATCTTTCCTGAAAATTTCGGCAGAGTTTCCTTTGTAAAAACTGGCCTCGAACGGGGTACAACAAGAATAATATATATGAAATGATAAAAGGCATTCCCAAGCGGGAGCTAACTCTTCGTCAATCGACGGTCACAACCACGCAAGCAATAATAATATACAACGCCAAAGGGGCGAGGATCAAAACCCAAAAAGAAATTCAACAGCCAGAAAACCGTAATACTACGAGCGCGACTCTAAGGTCGAAATAACACAACACTGTTTTCTAAGTCTGAAACAATATACAAGTTTTGGTTGATGGAATTTCTAGATACAATGAATAATACAGGAACAATGGCTGTTCCGATACAAAAGAACCCACCTACCAACGCAAGTCACCCATATGGAAGCAGTGTGCCAGAAATGCCGCTATGGAATCTGTACGGCAAAACCAGCAAGGACTGTGGCACAACGGGGGTGAGTTGCCAACTCGTGAATAGGAAATATCTACAAGCAGAAACCGAATGTATGACCCATCCTAGGTCAATACGATCAGATATAAAATAAACCTCAATATGAATAAGTCTGAAGCATGCTAAACTGGCAATGTAATCTCTATACATGTGTGTAGTGCCAAGTGCTCGTGCCAGTGCCTCAGGTAATAGCATATCATAAATATGAGGTAGAATCAATGAAATCAAATATGCATGTACGTGGATCCCGTCCACTCATCACCCAATGACAATAACCATCATGCATGTAAATATCATCAGCATATGCATGGAAATATGAGGATATAAACCACCTGTGTCCCTCGCGACACGTCAAAATCATGGAACCGGAGTGCCCAGCATCGACACTCGAAAACATCATGAAAACTGTGCCCAGCATCGGCACGTAAATCCTCATATATCAGGCTCCGTCAGTCCGGATCGGCCTACGGGCTCTGTCTGCGGTATCGGCCCTCGGCCCCGGCAGTATGCCCATATCCATCTATCGACTCTGGTCAGTATCCTCCGGATAACCGCCAGGTCCAACCAATCACCGGTAGGTACTCGCCACCCTGCCAGGCTCATCGTCTACTCCACGAAAAACATTTCTTGCCCCGGGGAACCATACCGGGTCCACCATGTACCCGCAATCGGCCTCATCCGCCTCCTTGAATCGGGTTTCACATGTCGCTCTCAGCACCGAGAAAACACATGATGGACGCACTGAAATATCATATCAAGGGTAACTGGATTTTAAAACAATTACATATTCTCCTTTTGAAACACCCACGGTTCCCCAAAAAAACAGCAATATCATGGAAACAACATATCTCAATGCGTATAATCAAAAAGCATGATGTATGCGACATGTAAAGAAATATAAGCAACATACACTGAATGCAACAGTACTACAGTGTAGTGACATGGCAATTATCGATGATGAAGTGTGTGAGCCAGCAAACAAGTGTACGTGGAACATACGCATCATCGATAATGGTGCTGGTGTCCTAGTAGCATGACTGAAATATATCAACAATACAAGCGATGCAATGCAAATAGCATGAATATGCAGAATCGAATAATCAACGTAACAGTAAAGAACCTGCCTCAATAAATATATCATGCAGCCTTGCCTTTCTGAAATAAGACGAATCAGGGTTTTTGGTAAAATAAGGGCTACGGTGTTTTATGAAAAGATGTGTCGTTTGAAAATATCCGTAGAATCACTTTTGCCTATCTTTAAAATATCCCCGATTCGTTAGTTTTGAAATAAGTATGACTCGGGTCTAGTCTAACGCCTACTATGCGAACTACGAACCCAAAAATCAAGTCAATCGGGAAGAGTATGAAAACCACCTAAATCTAAGACAATATCACATTATCTCTTCACATAACAGGTATAACTACTATCATACCACATCTCCAATACGAACTCTGTCATGTCGCCAAATCTCACGGCCTCAAATGAATCTCATCGACTCATCTCAATCCCACGTATCATCCTCAATTCTCGTATATGAACACATAGTCCCATACCCATGTGTAGATATACACACCTCCGTATGCGCACAGATAAAAGAAAGAATGTATGCAAGTATATGCGTGCGTGTATGTGTGAGTGCAATCACTACTCTAGGGTTCGCACATCATCAAAAATTCCATTATTACCATCAATAGTCCTAACAACACATAATAAGTATATGTGTGTATACGTATTCGTATACATCACCACGGTCTGCGGGGGTGCTATACGCCATCCACCCGACTTCTCCTCGTAGATATAAATCTACTCACCTTGCTTCTCATGTGTCGGTGCCGATGTCACCATCTTCATATTCTTTGCCTCAACATCACGTAAGGTACCTACAAGTATATCACAACGCTAAAGCACATGAAAATCACATCGGAAACCAAAATAGCACATGCTACTCGCATAGGTAAAAAACCTATCGTCTCGCATGTAAACACGTTCAATATCCACTTGTCGTTGACGTCCAAACGCCACCCGACAGAAACGAATCACCAAATACCAAAATCCATGCTAAAACAGGTCGTAAATCATATGCCAACTCAAGCAAATCAACCCAGATTTTACCCTAACTGGAATCAGTCAAAACTAGACATACCCAGGGTCAAGACTAGAGGAAATAGGGCCATGCACAAAAATCGAGACAATTCCCTCCTGCTCTGGCCGCAAATTGCGGCCAGAAGGAATAAATTAGAGGCCGTACTTTGGAGTTGGGGGCTAGGGTTTGCTGTGGTGGTTCCATGGTGCCTGCACATCTCACTGTCAACTCAGTTTTATTTTTGGGGTCTCGGGGTGATAGAAGATTCTTAAATACGATCATAGATTCACAGTTTTTCTCCGACATCGTCTCATAAATCCGTATTCTGGTTTCAAGTTCAGGTTTGGGTCCAAATTAGCATCACACAAGGGGTTCTAAGGTCACCACAATTCTCAATTTCATCTTTAATTTCAGATCTCACATAAACCCTAACTTGAAGTTTCACAAATCCATCAAACGACACCATATCGACACAAAACTAGTATTGATGCACAAGGAAATTGAAATACTACACTAGGGTGCAGAAATTACCTTCTTTGGCAACTCAAGAATTTTCTTGAGTTGCTCAAAGTCCTCCAAATCCAACCTTGCTAGGTTCAAAGTGTAGCTAGTGAGCTTGGGAGTAATTTTTGTGAAGTGGGAATGGGGTTTTGGGTTTGATTTCATTGTGGATCTAGGGTTTCATGAAGAGGGAGAGAGATAGGGAGAGGGGCAGCAGCAGCTCAAGAGAGGGAGAGGAGAGAGAATGAGAAGGGGAAAATGATGGGAGTATGGTTCATAAAGTGAGGGTTGACTTGGTCTCTCTCTCTCTCTCTCACTTACTTTTTCTTTCTTTTCTTTTCTTTTCCTTCTCACTCCAATAGTGAACCCAAATGAACAACCATGGCAATAAAAATGTAACACAAGTGTAACAAGTGTGGAAAATGATATGTGCACATTTTTGCACAAAAATACGAAAAATCCGATTAGCGATTTTTAATCGCGATTAGCACTAAATTAGCATATAACTAATCTTAAAAACTTTAAAATGGCATAATTCCATAAAATACCCTATTTTAGAATTTTCCATAATTTTTCCCCATTTATTTGTATTTAATTATACCAGAATATTAAAATATTCATTAAAATAATATTAAATTATAAAAATTCCCAAAAACCATATTTTATTATTTTGAAAACGTTACAATCTACACCCCTTAAAGAAATTCGGTCCCCGAATTTAAATTTAAACCCCCAAATACTAAAATATTTCAATACAAATTCCAAGTCATCGGGGCTCCGAAATCATCAATACATAAAACATCATAGCGCAATGCATGCGCATGAGTACTGAGCAGATAACTCAAAAGTAACACTCCGTCAAGCATCCCGCAATTATCGGAGTCATGGTAAAGACACAAATGTCAAATCCAATACAAAACAATATGATATAGATCGGAACTATACATGTAGACATCCAGTCTATACATGTGAATAGCTGATGTAAATGCATGCCAAATCCTTCTAAGTCGCTGTGCGATGCGCATAACACTGCACAATGGCGGATGTTTTTCAAAAGAAAATAACTATATATGTATATATCCTTTATTTAATAGGTACGTTCCGCCGTTTTGAAAACAATTTAGAAGGGTTTCCTTGTTTTTAAACGTTTCGTGTCATATCGGACACGTAGGTATATAAATATCGAGACCATAGCTCGCTCTTTGGAAATCCCTTCGAACTATCAATGCATGCAAAATATATCTAGGTACTGTCCTCTGACTAGTCCTGCTCAGTATGAAAACAAATATCCAATATCAAAAAATGTACTGCTCCAAAAGGAATAAATCCCAAAAATGCACATAACACCACCCTGTGCGTCTGGTGCGCACGGAAATCAAAATCCATATATGTGCCATACAGGTGCACAAAACAACATCTAGGTGCAACGGGTGTGCACGAAGTATCTGTCATAGGCAACGTGTGTGCCTGACGGCCAAATCCGGTGCATCTGACATGCACGAAGAATCTCGATTTAGTGCATCTGGTGTGCACCAAAATCGTATCTCAAAACATGCGCCCAACATGCGCGAAAGTCCAAATCGATGCATCCATCGTGCACGAATGAAAATCTAAACCCTGCGTACTCAACATGTACGGAATCACGAAATCCAATAGCAAACGCCGAACATGCGTAAGTCCAGTCAAAAGCACGGAGTGCAAGAATCAACATCAATATCAGAATCAAAATCGATATATCGAATGACATCAAATCGAAGTCAGGTGCAACCGTAGTGTTAGTTATATGTATGCCCTAGAGGCCATTACTGTACATAGGATGTATATTGTAGTGGATGCTGGGACGTATATAGGGAGGACTTTCTTGCTCGACATGATAGTATGCTATCTGGTTGATCTTTACCTTAACGTGTATACTAATTGTCTCTCTGTTACATGTTGGTAAAGCCCTTAGGATCTGTATTTGACTACCTGGACTATGATGCGGATCATACTAGTGGGGACATGGTAGTCCATAAGTACATCCTTCAAAGTCCCTAGTCGTGGGTGTATCGAGACGGGGCATCGATATACCAGAATAGACTAGCGTATACCTTCTCGACCCATACAGATGGGCGATGGATGATCCCATATCCATCGGTGTTTGACATCAGAGATGATATGCGGGTGCTCAGTAGAGACTGGGTACACTGGACGGACTCGCCGAGAACTCCCAGATGGTATTATACCTCACGTCAGATGGCAGTTCTCTGGTGACACTGGTACAGAGTAGTCTGTTGACCCGAGATCGTCATAGAGTCTTGTATGGTTCCCACTGTGCTTTGATTTCCATCTTACCACGTCCAAGAGGGCGTGCAAAACGGTGGTTTTTGGGTACAGTCCCGAGTCACATGGAGGCAATGAGCGATAGGAGGGGATTCGTCTCTCCCGGTATAGGGGGTTGATGTTGCGCTGTGTTCGATTGGCTATAACAGGAAATCCCTGGCCAGGGTTGCTGAGATTTACTGGTAAGTGTTACCAGTAGTTTCTCGAATTGTTATACACCTCATATCGACACGACTTATCGAGCTATTGGGGTCTGACGTTTACCACCCCTAGGCGAGATATGCGACATATCAGACGATCAGACCGGACTGTACGGTAGTGTTACTGGTTGGATTCACTGGAGTTTGAGCGGGCTTGCTCGTCGATCTTCAGATCGCTCAATACCCGGGTGGCCGTTACGTTTAGCAGACCGCTTGCGGCTTGTGGATGCTTGATATGATCATCATCTGCTGCCGGCGTATTGACGAGTCTTTAGAGTCCTACACAGAGGTTTCCTGGCTCAAGCGAAACGAAATAGGAGCGCATATGAGATATGTGCGGGACCGAGAATAATACCAGTATGTGATATTGTATTCGATTCTCGCGATGTGACATTGATCGGTTATATGCGATATAGCCGGGTTATCGGATCAAGTGTTGATTCGATAAGTTGTTACTAATGATACTAGTCGGTTATATGCGATATGACCGGATCGTTAAATCAAGTGTTGATTTAATGATTTAATGCATAATTATATATTTGATATATTACTTTGCATTAACTAGTATCGGTTCACTTTAAATGGATTTTCTCGCTCGGGTGTGCACATTGTAAATTCGATATAGTTTTGTGCACTTGCTTGTATCATGTTTGATGATACATGCCTTATGGTTAAGTGTAAAGAATTAAACTATAGTTAAGTGGGTGATTAGGGTTTTTGATTTCATTTTATTCATTTATCTTTTTGGAAAAAGAAAAGGCAAAATGAGGAAAATGGTTGCTTTCTTTTGTTCATTCATGAACCTTCATGAAGACTTTGACTTTATGACCATTTTGTCTCATGCTTAACCCTAACCACTCACTTAAACCTTAGTTAACTCTCTACATCTAACCATGGTTCATAATATGATAAGGATTGATTTTTCTTTTCTATTTTAATATTATTATCATAATATTTTAGCTTCTTCTTCTTCTTCCTTCAAGTGAAGAAAAGCTTGACCATCAATGGCAACTTGATGAAATGAGTGAGAAATCCAATTCTAAAGTCTACCCACTTCCTATTTCTTCATCCTCTACCTCTTGCCAAGTAGAAGAGTGTGTTTTCTTCACAAGTTTCATGACTTGGTGAAGTGAGAGCTTGATGTTGCGATGCTTCGACGTAGATCATCTTCGGCATGGACATCGATGACCTAGCTCGCCATTTCTCCGACGAAGCCGACGCTAGAGCCCGGGAATTCTTTTGGACAGCGGAGAAGACTTCGTTGCGGAGCTATGGAGGTGGAGCACCGGATCTACAAAGGTTGTATTTCCGATATCCCATTAGTTAAGTGTTAACTAGTTAGCTTTTTCGCCTAAACTTCTAGCCAACGGTCCGTAGTTTAGGGTTTCTCGGCACGTTAAAATTTGAAATTGGCATGTTCGATGCCTTGCGAGACCTCACTAGTGTGCCTAGGAACCCTACAGTGGTATTAGAGCCTAGCTAGAGCCTTAGGCGATGCGTAGACGGAGTTAGAAGTCCGATCGACCCGAAACCCCGACTTTAAAATGCTCTCTGGACATTTTTGTAAAATGTGGATTTTTGCAAATTAAAAATATGCAAAAAATCAGCAGGTAAATCTAATAATTACGATGCAAAAATTACCTAATGATCTTTCTAAAGTGCGGCGGAACCGCGGCATTAGCGTGCTAATGCGGCCCTTCCGCGGCCCTTTTTTCTTATCTGCCATTGAATTTTGCACAGTAACTCCTATTTTTCAGTGCTGGTTTTCCTGGGAATTTTTACTCTGAAATCAAGAGTTGAGTATTTTGGGTTGTATTGGGAGTTCATACATTCGATCGGATTGTCAAACTTTGTCTATGTGTCGTTCCGGATAATTTTTTTGAATATGTTAAAAAGTTCGACCGGATATAAATACCCAATTTTTCCCCTGTCGGGAAATTTCCAAGTGTTGGATATTTCTGTAGTTTAATCACGTTCTAAGTAGTGCAAGTAACACGATGGTCCCTCTAGAAGACAACAAACCTTAACTCGATTATGTGACCGTCTTGAACTACCCTTTGAACCTTCGGGTTTGGGGCAGTACGGCGTGCCACATGTGAGGCGTTGGCTTGACCCTTCTACGGCTGGACCGTTGGTACTGAGGCACGAACTGAATGTTTTTAGACTTGTTTCATGTATTGATCTGTATCGGGAAAACTTGGGTGTTCGATTGTTCGATCGGAAAGTTTGACATTTTCTATTTATCCGGAATGGGATACAATAATTGGAATTCACAAGAAGTTATGAGATAACTGAATGAATGTTATAAACGTAGCAGTTTAGTCTCACTTGATCGGTTACCACGGAATTTTGATGTGATCAAAAGTCCGTCGCGATCACGTAGCGTACGCGGATACTCGCCGGGTAAACTTAATAGACAGCCTCGCTCCATTGCCCCGACCAAGTGACTGTAGGAGAACCCCGTCGCCGAAAGCATCCGTTCGGGTGCTCGCGGCAGCGGTGTTCCGCCTTGGTGCACTTCGTCGACGGCATCGGGGGTGCGGCCGCCTACTAAAGTTTGCGACGAGCATTCGATCAGGATGTCGGGAATCCTGTTGAATTGCCCGACTTGGTATTGAAAAGTGTTTTCGATTTTGAGACTAAAATGCGGGGTTTATAATTGTTAGGCATGCGATGTCTAAAGTAATTCATTTGGTCAGGCATGAGATGTCTGAGGTGGTTGCGGATTCCAACTGTTGTAGTTTTACACTTTCTTTTCTGTGACCGTAAGTGTAATATGTGATATCGCCGGTTTCGTTGCTATATGTCAACGACAATTGGGATGGACATATTTACTTACGTTGATGACATGTGATGTTATGTGTTGCTGGATATGTTATATTGGATCGTCGTGTTTGAATAGCCGGGGGGTTTTTATGTGAGATGAGTGTTTTTCATTTTCATTCATGTAAAAACTTTTATGTAATATTCTTTTATTGGGGCACTTCCAGGTTGCGGAAGTTGTCTCCGTTGATGTATATTATTTACTTTTCTGCATTAGGATAGACCCAAGGAGGGGAGCACAAGTAACCGGGTTCTGGAGTCCAGTGGGAGACCAACTCAAGGAGTCGAGTCCGGGTCTCCTAACTCTAGAATTGGTAGGGTTGCTTGCCGCTCTCGTAGGGGTCTAGGGGTGTGGGTTTGGCTATTCATCGCGACCGTGGAATCCGTGTTTTATACTGGCTCGTATTGAAAACACGGACGTCCTAGTATATCCAATATTTCATATGTTTCTTCTGCTGCGATATCTGTGATGTGATCATGAGATTTCTGTGATAGATACAGTATATAGTATATATGATATATTATATAGGCGTTGCTTATGTTTTACACCCGCGCTAGCCCTACCCCGCTCTGCCGTTAGTTACCTAACCTAACGGTGCACGAGGGGACATCGAGGCGAATGCGGATGGCATAAGTGTACGTCGTATTTATCTGTAATGTTTAGGTACTTGAATGATGGGACTTCATTAATGTGATTAATGAAAGGAAAAGAAACCTAAGATGTTGTAGAATCGAATTTCAAAATAAAACAGGTAGCTACAGTTCTTGCTTTGCACAGCGGTATATGTGATATATCCTGCACCTTATTCGATGAGGAAAGGACCGAGATCCCTTCACCGGGAGTGACTCCTTTAGCAATGACTGGCAGATGCTACACATTCGGTTTGTCTTATGATTGCTTTTAAGTGTTTTTGCTTTGCACAGTGATATATATGATATATCCCGCACCTCAATCGACGAGGAAAGGACCGACGATCCCCTCACCGGGAGTGACTCCTTTAGCAAAACTAGAAAAGCCTCAAAAGCACTCCATTTAAAAATCATTTGATTCTACAACGATATCAAGTTCATTACGCAATAGGTTTTCAGAAAAACCTGTCGTAGCCCTCCGTCATTTCAGATAAGTAGTAGTTAGTATTCGTGCTACGTTTGTTGGCCTGCGTCAAGGCGTAGTGTGCGGTAGCTAACTGGTGCTTATCTGCATAAGCATATGATGTGATTGGATTAGGGTAGTCGTGCGACTTTGTTGGCCTGCGTCAAGGGTCGTGCGGGTGGGTTTAATTCAATCAGGAAATGACGGGTTGAACTTGACTAGCGGACTATGGTTTGTTGGCCTGCGTCAAGGTCATAGGACGCTAGGGGCAAAAGATTATCGGGAATTTCAAGTGTTGAAATTTGCAATGAGATTGCATACCTTCTATGAGATAGTTGGATCCCGATACCCGCTGCGAGTAAGAGTTACTCCTGGGAGAGTTTTATACATTACAATTAGCCGATCAAGTAGGTGTCTAGAAAGGTGTCAACGAGGTTACGCCTCTGGGAAAACGAGGTTTACATTAATTAGGTTCGTGCGAAAGCACGGGGCACCTCCCTCAAAGTACCGACACTGGCCTGGCTGAAAGATTGGCGAACTTGTAGTGTGTAATTAATCCCGGCTAGTCTTTCCTTTTAGGGTTTGAAGGAAGATTTGATAAAAAGCAGTGGGAGCCATCCTGATTAGATAAAATAATAACCAATCTATTCTTGACAGAGCGCACGCTGAGTGTTTTCTTCTCTCTCTCTCCAGGTAGCGACCATATCACGCCTTAATCAAGATAATAATACGGATGATTGACCGAACCCGCTTGTTATACTGAGCTGGGGAACGTTGGTCCCGCTCCAACTTATAATTGTTATAAGATAAAGCAGGAAATTGGGGAATACCAGATTTCCCGTGCCGCCCAAACGAAGAGAGTGAATGCTGATGCATCATCTTCGGGTGTGTTCTTTATACAGAACTGTTTCTCAGTATTCTTTACGTCCTGGGTATGTGATACCAGATCAGGATCCCAGATATGTAATATGTTACATGGGGCTACAGATAGGTAGAGAACTGAGAACGGGTGATAAGTTTCATGAGGCAGAAAACGGGGCAAGTGTTGCAGCCAAGTCTGTTGGTCACTGTCACCCTGTATTCCAAATACATTGATTCTGAACGAATGTTATTAGATACCGAACCTGATATACAAAATCATATCTATCTCTTTATTAGTAAAGAAAGGATATAATTTTGTATTGTTGGATAATGTTTTGAACATTTCCTATATCAAAAGTTGATCGGTTCTGGCACGTTATCTAAAAGCATTGACGTTCTAAATCAAACTACAGTTCTTTAGTATACGGAACACACACAAGAGGAAGAGTTCAGAACTGAACGAATCCTTCTTGAGGCATTGTAGACTAGGTCATATCAATGCGACCTGACTAGCTGAAGTTACATATAGATGCATATTTAAATCAGTTTGAATCTACATCTTGTGAAACTTGCCAGTCATGTCACAAAGATATAATGACACTAGCTCTGTTTATTGGAAACAGAGAAAGAGTTAGTGAACTCTTGGGATGATACATGTTGATGTATGTAAGGTCCCCTGTCTACACATGCCAAGACCGGTTCTTTGTACTTCATTACATTCTCTGATGATCTTTCAAGATTCAGACCTATGTTCCTGTTGAAACGCAAGTCCGAACCTTTTGAGATATTCACAGAATATAAGTTAGAAGTATAGAACTAAAATACGGGTAAAAGTATTATGTCCTTTGATGCGATCAAGGAGGAGAATACTTGTGCACGGAATTCCAGGACTATTCTAAAGGAGAATGAGATTCTCTCTCAGCATTACTCCTCCGTATACACCATAGCACGATGGTATATCGGGGCGGAGCAGATACACCCTATTTGATATGGTGTGCTCTATGATGAGTAATACTGAGTTACCTTTTTCTTTTTGGGAGTTATGCACTTACGAAATTGCATACCTATTGAATAGGATTCCAATCAAATTAGATGCCTACCACTTCATATTAGATATGATAAGGGAAGAGCCCATCTCTTAAGTTAGTTAAGATTTGGGGTTGTCCAGCCTATGTCTGAAAAGCAAAATCCGGACAAGCTCGAGGCAAGGTCTATAATGTAGAACTGGAAAGGTTCCAGCTATACAAACTACAGCTGATGATTTGATAGAACCAAAGGATTCAGTAGATACCAACGAACCTCAGCCTCTCCGCCGATCTAGTAGGGTTCCTCACCCACCTGAGAGATACTTCGTTTTCTCTATGACAGTGGGAGCGAGGATTGCATCATGAGATGATGACCCAACTAGCTTCGAGCAGGCCATCGAGAGTAAGACTCTGTAAGAATGGCTGGATGTTTAGCGATCTGAGATGGAATCCTTATACACCAACAAAGTATGGACTTTGGTTGCTATATTCTAAGGGTTAAATCCCCATCAGGAGCAAGTATATCTTGAGAAGATTACTTGGTGTAGATGGAAAAGTTGAGACTTTCAAAGCTAGACTTGTTGAAGGTTTTCGTCATCAACCAGGCGTGGATAATGATGAAACCTTTTCTAAGTAGCTATGCTTAAGTCCATCCAGATCCTACTTACCACGGCTGCATACCATGACTACGATCTCTGGTGGTTGGGTGTCTTGACTGCTTTTCTAAATGATGATTTAGAAGAGTGCGTCTATAAGTACACAGCCAGAGGGCTTCGTAGACAATGGGAGCAGCGGAAACGTGTGCAAGATGCTTTATAGGATTAAAGCAGGCATCGCGGAGTTGGAACATCTGTTTTGATGGATCAGTCAAAGAGTTTGACATCATCAGAATGGTAGATGAACCTTGTATAAACAAAAAGGTAGTAGGGAGTATGGTGACGATCCTCGTAGAGTACGTGGATGACATACTCTTGATAGGGAAGGAGTTTCCTATGCTACGCTCGATCAATTTCCGCTTATCACAATGATTCTCCAAATAGGATTAAACTGATACCTACTAAATCCAAGGTTTTGGATCTATGAGATAGATCTAAATGGATGTTAGGATTCTCACTAGTTGTAGTGAGATGGTATCAACCGATCCTGGGGAGAATCACTGGAAGGTTTCCAGGGTGATAAAGACGACTGAATGTCAGTCGCAGGCATTGTCTTTACCCTCAGTAAAGGGACGGTATGTTGGAAGAGTTCCAAACTAGATACCGTGACATACTAGACGATAAAGGCTGGATACATCGCTACTCAAGATGCTACCAAAGAGGCCGTTTGGGTGTATAATGGTTCATGAGATGAACTATGTTCCTCCCATTGTATGACAGTGGAGTTGTGGCTCATGCCAAGGAACGCAGGTCCCATCAGTGATCCAGACATATTCTAAGACAGTATCACCTGATCATGGAGATGGTTGATCTCCAAGGGATCGAGGTTAGGAGAGTAGACTCAGAGGACAACACAGCGGATCCACTCACGAAAGGCCTTTTCCCAGAGAGAGACTTTTATGGGATGGTTGAGTATGAGATACTGCAACCACTGCTACAGATGGCCCTAGTGCAAGTGGGAGATTGTTAGTTATATGTATGCCCTAGAGGCCATTACTGTACATAGGATGTATATTGTAGTGGATGCTGGGACGTATATAGGGAGGACTTTCTTGCTCGACATGATAGTATGCTATCTGGTTGATCTTTACCTTAACGTGTATACTAATTGTCTCTCTGTTACATGTTGGTAAAGCCCTTAGGATCTGTATTTGACTACCTGGACTATGATGCGGATCATACTAGTGGGGACATGGTAGTCCATAAGTACATCCTTCAAAGTCCCTAGTCGTGGGTGTATCGAGACGGGGCATCGATATACCAGAGTAGACTAGCGTATACCTTCTCGACCCATACAGATGGGCGATGGATGATCCCATATCCATCGGTGTTTGACATTAGAGATGATATGCGGGTGCTCAGTAGAGACTGGGTACACTGGACGGACTCGCCGAGAACTCCCAGATGGTATTATACCTCACGTCAGATGGCAGTTCTCTGGTGACACTGGTACAGAGTAGTCTGTTGACCCGAGATCGTCATAGAGTCTTGTATGGTTCCCACTGTGCTTTGATTTCCATCTTACCACGTCCAAGAGGGCGTGCAAAACGGTGGTTTTTGGGTACAGTCCCGAGTCACATGGAGGCAATGAGCGATAGGAGGGGATTCGTCTCTCCCGGTATAGGGGGTTGATGTTGCACTGTGTTCGATTGGCTATAACAGGAAATCCCTGGCCAGGGTTGCTGAGATTTACTGGTAAGTGTTACCAGTAGTTTCTCGAATTGTTATACACCTCATATCGACACGACTTATCGAGCTATTGGGGTCTGACGTTTACCACCCCTAGGCGAGATATGCGACATATCAGACGATCAGACCGGACTGTACGGTAGTGTTACTGGTTGGATTCACTGGAGTTTGAGCGGGCTTGCTCGTCGATCTTCAGATCGCTCAATACCCGGGTGGCCGTTACGTTTAGCAGACCGCTTGCGGCTTGTGGATGCTTGATATGATCATCATCTGCTGCCGGCGTATTGACGAGTCTTTAGAGTCCTACACAGAGGTTTCCTGGCTCAAGCGAAACGAAATAGGAGCGCATATGAGATATGTGCGGGACCGAGAATAATACCAGTATGTGATATTGTATTCGATTCTCGCGATGTGACATTGATCGGTTATATGCGATATAGCCGGGTTATCGGATCAAGTGTTGATTCGATAAGTTATTACTAATGATACTAGTCGGTTATATGCGATATGACCGGATCGTTAAATCAAGTGTTGATTTAATGATTTAATGCATAATTATATATTTGATATATTACTTTGCATTAACTAGTATCGGTTCACTTTAAATGGATTTTCTCGCTCGGGTGTGCACATTGTATATTCGATATAGTTTTGTGCACTTGCTTGTATCATGTTTGATGATACATGCCTTATGGTTAAGTGTAAAGAATTAAACTATAGTTAAGTGGGTGATTAGGGTTTTTGATTTCATTTTATTCATTTATCTTTTTGGAAAAAGAAAAGGCAAAATGAGGAAAATGGTTGCTTTCTTTTGTTCATTCATGAACCTTCATGAAGACTTTGACTTTATGACCATTTTGTCTCATGCTTAACCCTAACCACTCACTTAAACCTTAGTTAACTCTCTACATCTAACCATGGTTCATAATATGATAAGGATTGATTTTTCTTTTCTATTTTAATATTCTTATCATAATATTTTAGCTTCTTCTTCTTCTTCCTTCAAGTGAAGAAAAGCTTGACCATCAATGGCAACTTGATGAAATGAGTGAGAAATCCAATTCTAAAGTCTACCCACTTCCTATTTCTTCATCCTCTACCTCTTGCCAAGTAGTAGAGTGTGTTTTCTTCACAAGTTTCATGACTTGGTGAAGTGAGAGCTTGATCTTGCGATGCTTCGACGTAGATCATCTTCGGCATGGACATCGACGACCTAGCTCGCCATTTCTCCGACGAAGCCGACGCTAGAGCCCGGGAATTCTTTTGGACAGTGGAGACGACTTCGTTGCGGAGCTATGGAGGTGGAGCACCGGATCTACAAAGGTTGTATTTCTGATATCCCATTAGTTAAGTGTTAACTAGTTAGCTTTTTCGCCTAAACTTCTAGCCAACGGTCCGTAGTTTAGGGTTTCTCGGCACGTTAAAATTTGAAATTGGCATGTTCGATGCCTTGCGAGACCTCACTAGTGTGCCTAGGAACCCTACACGTAGTGCCCAAAAATATAACTCCGGTGCAACAAAGGCACGAAATATAAATCTGATGCGATACACGCAAGAAGCATAAAACTGGTGCGACAAACGCACGAAGTATAGAACTGGTGCATACCATGCACAAATACCAAGCAATAACTCAAATGCGTAAGCAGCAACACCAAGTGTACCCACGTATAAAGGAAATCATAAACGTGTGCAACTGCGTGCACAAAACACATATCAATGCACTACAAGCACATATAAGCTATACCGAGTGCAAAATCAAATCGTGTGCGTAATATATGCACAACCTCAAATCAACCGTATGAAATCCATGAAGCCATAAGCAGGTGCAGCCAAGGCACGAAACGATATACAACGCGGCTTAATCAAAATCAGGTGTACCGCGATGGAAAAATCTCACAACCGCGTGCATCTGCGTGCACAAATCAAAACACTAAAAGTACATGAAAACTATGCTGGAAGCGTAAATCAAATCACCGGCATAAAATAGGCATGAAATCACAATCAATACCTCAAGTGTAATAACTATGTGCAAGGTATAAATACCCAGAAGGTGCAACCATGGTGCACACAATCAAATATCATGGATCTCAGTCATCAAGACTAAATCATGCGAATAGATCGTCCAAAATACCGAAATCCATAGTGACGGATACGTGATAGTCAAATCACAAAATCACAAATCATAAATACCGTCGTCGGTATATCCTTCTTCGAAGTCGAGAAGGTGCCGGTACATCCAATGCTAGCGGCGCAAGATATCTACTGGCCTCTTGCTCACGGCTGGTGTCCTCTGCCTCTGGTTCCTTATCTTCCCTGTGGATTACCAATCTCTCAATCCATCGGCTCATCAGCCCGGTCAGGTGTGCTAACAGGAACGATTCCGTTCTGGCACTTTTCTGGTCATCTCTCGGTCAATCCTCACGATCGCTCGTAACGCAGCACATCTCTGGCGCCGACCTCTGGTCCTCTAAATGCACATCACACATCGGCTCCTGGTGCAAATCTTATTGTAGCAGTGTACTGGAAGGAATCCCTGCTCAAGGTCTCTTCTGATCTCGCCTAAGCCAAACTGTACGGAGGCTGGTACTCTGGCAAAAATCTTTTCTCGCTATCTGGACATCTGCGTCCTTAGTACAACATCTCCTCGGAAGCTGGTCGCATCCCCGCGCCTCTGTATGCATATCCGACCTTTAATCTTAACGGGGTGTAGTAACAGCTCGTCTGCGTCTCGCACGAACTTCTTGTCTCGCTTGTCTATATCATCGACCATTTCGACATCGCGTCTCCATCTGCGCACTGCAATGTCCTCGGCTACGGTCCCTCCGAAGTCTCTAACACGGACTCAAAATCACGAACTCGGTATCTTCGTCACTCAGTAGGAGGTATCTAGCCGATCACGTCCTCAACGTGCGTATCGCATCTCTGATGTCAGCGGAGTGGAACGTCATCTCGTCGAAATCTCATGCGAACTCTTTACTCCACTCTGCTTCAATATCGACTGATTCGGACTCATCTCATCGTGGCTACACAGACTGTGCTCCAACGGCTACGCTCGTATCTGGAGTCTCCCAAGCAGTATCCCATCACATGATATCCGAATGATGTCGAATCGTCCGATCGACTCGTCAGAACCTCACAATCCCCCAAGAGCTCAACATCTCGGGTACAGTTTAATAGTATCGAGTACATACCACAGCATCGGTGGTCCAGCCGTAGAAGGGCAAACCCAAGCCTCACTAATGGCGCCGCGGAACTGCCGAAAACCCTAAGGTTCAAAGGCTTTCACACTGTCATTATGTCGAGTTAGGGTTTCATTCTTCTAGAGGGTCCATAGAATGGATTGCATGTCCTTCCGAATACTTTAAACTTGGAAAATGGGTTCCTGACATTCGATCGTCTCAATCGACTCTCAACGAATCTGCGTGAAGTCGCCTCTAGCTGGAATCAATCTACCTGATGACCTCGCATCGAGGTAAGCGAACGAACCAGATGTCCTAGTCACTCATCCTCGGTGACTAGCGACTCACTATCATATATCTAAGAATATGCTCATGCTGCAGTAGCTCCAATCATCTGGGCGATATCTCATCTTCCGCAGCAACAACTGGCTCCTTCGTCTATACGCTAAACAACGCCTCAATCGTCATGGATAAGCGATAATATCAACGGTCATCACATTCTGGCTGGCCTCTATCAGTAGCTCAATCCTCTGGTGCCGATCAGCACATCCGGGAAATCTCATAAAAGCGATCAATCCAACGCTCATGGTACGAAAACACAATAAGACGACGCCTCAATATGCAATCGTATGTCTCTGGAATCACGCCCTGGTCAGTCCTCGTCCACGACGAGCTCATGCTGACGCAACTCGAGCCATAGCTCACTCTGCCCGTGCAATCGTGGCAGCAAAACCATAACCAGTATCGATGAGGATAGATCATAGGAAGGAATATAATACGGTCCAAGGAAATGTACATCCTAAGGTTTCTTAAGCAGAGTGGCGTGTCGTAAGTATGCCGCGAAACATACGTACGGTACGTCCCTCTACTCAAGCTACCTACTCCATCAACCAAGGGTCATCCTATGCGACGAAAGTTCGGGTATAATACCCCCTCGACTAAGTCTAAGTTCCGTAAGGTCAAGCCTAAGTTCCGTATATAGATAAAGCCCTAGGCTCCACATAATCAAACTTAGACTCGAACCAACGTCAACCTAGCGCTTTGATACCAACATTGTCACGACCCGAAAGAGCACGTGACTGGCCCTTGAACCATATGAAGTCTATAGGACCCCATCTGATCCAAGTAAGCCAAAAACCCAGAAATCTAAAACCATTTAAAGAGTAAATAAGGAAAATTGGTTTTAAGAAGTAAAGAAATCATGTTTCGAAAATCAATGTTTTTAAATAACTAAGCTGAATATGCATTTTTAAAATGTGTAATCTTTCCTGAAAATTTCGGCAGAGTTTCCTTTGTAAAAACTGGCCCCGAACGGGGCACAACAAAAATAATATATATGAAATGATAAAAGGCATCCCCAAGCGGGAGCTAGCTCTTCGTCAATCGACGGTCACAACCACGCAAGCAATAATAATATACAACGCCAAAGGGGCGAGGATCAAAACCCAAAAAGAAATTCAACAGCCAGAAAACCGTAATACTACAAGCGCGACTCTAAGGTCGAAATAATACAACACTGTTTTCTAAGTCTGAAACAATATACAAGTTTTGGTTGATGGAATTTCTAGATACAATGAATAATACAGGAACAATGGCGGTTCCGATACAAAAGAACCCACCTACCAACACAAGGCACCCATATGGAAGCAGTGTGCCAGAAATGCCGCTATGGAATCTGTACGGCAAAACCTGCAAGGACTGTGGCACAACGGGGGTGAGTTGCCAACTCGTGAATAAGAAATATCTACAAGCAAAGACCGAATGTATGACCCATCCTAGGTCAATACGATTAGATATAAACAAAGCCTCAATATGAATAAGTCTGAAGCATGCTAAACTGGCAATGTAATCTCTATACATGAGTGTAGTGCCAAGTGCTCGTGCCAGTGCCTCAGGTAATAGCATATCATAAATATGAGGTAGAATCACTGAAATCAAATATGCATGTACGTGGATCCCGTCCACTCGTCACCTAATGACAATAACCATCATGCATGTAAATATCATCAGCATATGCATGGAAACATGAGGATATAAACCACCTGTGACCCTCGCGACACGTCAAAATCATGGAACCGGAGTGCCCAGCATCGACACTCGAAAACATCACGAAAACTGTGCCCAGCATCGGCACGTAAATCCTCATATATCGGGCTCCGTCAGTCCGGATCAGCCCACAGGCTCTGTCTGCGGTATCGGCCCTCGGCCCCGCCAGTACGCCCATATCCATCTATCGACTCTGGTCAGTATCCTCCGGATAACCGCCAAGTCCAACCAATCACCGGTAGGTACTCGCCACCCTGCCAGGCTCATCGTCTACTCCACGAAAAACATTTCTTGCCCCGGGGAACCATACCGGGTCCACCATGTACCCGCAATCGGCCTCATCCGCCTCCTCGAATCGGGTTTCACATGTCGCTCTCAGCACCGAGAAAACACATGGTGGACGCACTGAAATATCATATCAAGGGTAACCGGGTTTTAAAACAATTACATATTCTCCTTTTGAAACACCCACGGTTCCCAAAAAAACAGCAATATCATGGAAACAACATATCTCAAAGCGTCTAATCAGAAAGCATGATGTATGCGACTTGTAAAGAAATGTAAGCAACATACACTGAATGCAACAGTACTACAGTGTAGTGACATGGCAATTATCGATGATGAAGTGTGTGAGCCGGCAAACAAGTGTACGTGGAACATACGCATCATCGATAATGGTGCTGGTGTCCTAGCAGCATGACTGAAATATATCAACAATAAGAGCGATGCAATGCAAATAGCATGAATATGCGGAATCGAATAATCAACGCAACAGTAAAGAACCTGCCTCAATAAATATATCATGCAGCCTTGCCTTTTTGAAATAAGACGAATCAGGGTTTTTGGTAAAATAAGAGCTACGGTGTTTTATGAAAAGATGTGTCGTTTGAAAATATCCGTAGAATCCCTTTTGCCTATCTTTAAAATATCCCCGATTCGTTAGTTTTAAAATAGGTATGACTCGGGTCTAGTCTAATGCCTACTATGCGAACTACGAACCCAAAAATCAAGTCAATCGGGAGGAGTATGAAAACCACCTAAATCTAAGTCAATATCACATTATCTCTTCACATAACAGGTATCACTACTATCATACCACATCTCCAATACGAACTCTGTCATGTCGCCAAATCTCACGGCCTCAAACGAATCACATCGTCTCATCTCAATCCCACGTATCATCCTCAATTCTCGTATATGAACACATAGTCCCATACCCATGTGTAGATATACACACCTCCGTATGCGCACAGATAAATGAAAGAATGTATGCAAGTATATGTGTGCGTGTATGTGTGAGTGCAATCACTACTCTAGGGTTCACACCTCATCAAAAATTCCATTATTACCATCAATAGTCCTAACAACACATAATAAGTATATGTGTGTATACGTATTCGTATACATCACCACGGACTGCGGGGGTGCTATACGCCATCCACCCGACTTTTCCCCGTAGATATAAATCTACTCACCTTGCTTCTCATGTGTTGGTGCCGATGTCACCATCTTCATCTTCTTTGCCTCAACATCACGTAGGGTACCTACAAGTATATCACAACGCTAAAGCACATGAAAATCACATCGGAAACCAAAATAGCACATGCTACTCGCATAGGTAAAAAACCTATCGTCTCGCATGTAAACACGTTCAATATTCACTTGTCGTTGACGTCCAAACGCCACCCGACAGAAACGAATCACCAAATACCAAAATCCATGCTAAAACATGTCGTAAATCATACGCCAACTCAAGCAAATCAACCTAGATTTTACCCTAACTGGAATCAGTCAAAACTAGACATACCCAGGGTCAAGACTAGAGGAAATAGGGCCATGCACAAATATCGAGACAATTCCCTCCTGCTCTGGCCGCAAATTGCGGCCAGAAGGAATAAATTGGCGGTCGTACTTTGGAGTTGGGGGCTAAGGTTTCGTGAGGTGGTTCCATGGTGCCTGCACATCTCACTGTCAACTCAGTTTTATTTTTGGGGTCTCGGGGTGATAGCAGATTCTTAAATACGATCACAGATTCACAGTTTTTCTCCGACATCGTCTCATAAATCCGTATTCTGGTTTGAAGTTCAGGTTTGGGTCCAAATTAGCATCACACAAGGGGTTCTAAGGTCACCACAATCCTTAATTTCATCTTTAATTTCAGATCTCACATAAACCCTAACTTGAAGTTTCACAAATCCATCAAACGACACCATATCGACACAAAACTAGTATTGATGCACAAGGAAATTGAAATACTACACTAGGGTGCAGAAATTACCTTCTTTGGCAACTCAAGAATTTTCTTGAGTTGCTCAAAGTCCTCCAAATCCAACCTTGCTAGGTTCAAAGTGTAGCTAGTGAGCTTGGGAGCAAGTTTTGTGAAGTGGGAATGCGGTTTTGGGTTTGATTTCATTATGGATCTAGGGTTTCATGAAGAGGGAGAGAGAGGGAGAGGGGCAGCAGCAGCTCAAGAGAGGGAGAGGAGAGAGAATGAGAAGGGGAAAATGTCACGGCCCGAAAGTACGGAACGTGACCGGCGCTTAGATTACGAAGCGTCTAGAGGCGCCACGTAACCTAAGTAAGCCGAAGCCCAGAAATCTAAACCATGAAAAAAAAAAGAAACAGTAAAAGAAAACAAGTATAAAATCATCAGCAAATTTTACCAAAAATTTCGGCAGAGTCTCCTCTGTAAAAACTGGCCCCCAAACGGGTACAACAAGTATAATATACATAAACAATAAAAAGCATCCCCAAACGGGAGCTAGCATCAACGCCAACAGGCGGAAACAACCACAGCAAGCACAATAATATACAACGCCAATAGGCGAGGCTCAAAACTCAAAAGAAAACAAAACCACCATATCTGAATAATACATGCGCGACTCTAAGGTCGAAATAAAAAACTGGTCCAATAACTTATCAAGTAATACAAATATGGTTGATGGAGCTTACTAGATACAAATGAATGAATAAAAGTACAATGGTGGTTCGGATACAAGTGAACCAACATACCGTGCAAATCACCCTGAAGAAAAAATGTGCCAACAAGCTGCCACGGAAACCTGTACATCGAACCTGTAAAGAATTTGGCACAACGGGGGTGAGTTGCCAACTCGTGAATAGAAGACATCTACGAAAAGAAATCGAATGCACGACGCTATCCTAGGTCATAATAATACGCTACTATATCCCAAACATCTAGTAATAGCAGGGTACTAATACGTATAAGTGCAAGTACTCCGTGTCATAGGAAATGTAATGCATGCACCATGAATGTAAAGTAACAAATCCTGAAATCCAGATATATATGTATGAGAACTCGTTAGCTGTTATCATAGTAAAGTATGTATAAGCATCTGAAATCTCAACAATGAAATCCATGGAAATCCGTATCAAGCATCGACACAACACATGTAACCTCAAGTCTCAATATGTCGGGCTCCGTCAGTCCGGATCGGCCCATATCATCAAATCCCACAACAACGGTCGGTATCCTCCGGATATCCGCCGCGCCAGACATCACCGGTAGGTAGCCTTCCCCTGCCAGGCTCATCGTCTACAACTCGATCTTCTTGCCCCGGGGTACCATACCGGGCCCACCATGTACCCGAGACGGTTCATCCACTCTTCGAATCGGGTCTCGAAATCCAACAGAAAACATGAAATACTCATGGTGGACAACACATACATCACGAGAAAACCGCATCTTATTTTAAAAAGAGAAGAGGAGAGAGAGAAGTTTTTACATATTTTTGCGGTTTTCCCCAAAAATCCAGAAATCTCATAGAAATCCAAATCTCAAAATCATGAGTAACTATATGATAAGTGTCGGCATATGCCCATAATACTGCATGATAACATGAAAATATGAATGCATGAATGTCTAAGTAATGAATATCATGTCTTATACTTAACATCAGAGAGAAATCACAATATTTTATCGATTTAGTTGTTAACTGATTCTATCAATAAAAGATAATATGATCTAAAGTGTACGTGACATAGCAATTACCGATGATGATGTGTGTGAGCCGGCAAATAAGTGTGCGTGGAATATGCGCATCATCGGTAATGGTGCTGGTGTCCTAACAGGTAAAGTTTATACTGATTATAGCAACATATAAAAGAACATGCACCATGATGATTATAGTATGAAAGTAAATACAGATGTGCATTATCCACTCCTCTGCGAGATACGAGTACAACTACCACTATGTGAGTCGAACCTAAACCAGTGTCCATCTAACATCCTAAGGAACTAAACCTAATAGACTAGTCAGTAAGAAACTAGAGTCTACCTAAGGTCTAAATCAATATCTCTAATAGTCGGCGATCCTGTCTCAATAGCGTCACGTACATAGTACGGCCTCCTCGAATCAAGAGTGCGGATCAATCATCAAATCTAAGCCTCATACGGTAAAATCCATCGTACGGCATCCCAATATCGGGGTACGGTCAAGTATCTCCTAGGTGTCTCTTCATTCGTATAATGTCATCATCAGCACATCTCATGATCAAGGTGTTAAACTGTGATTGCATACATCAATCATATATCATTACCATCATGATAAGCATCATTAATTTATCCTCAAAAATATCATGTCATGTGTATCATATTGTGACTAGGTCATACTTATATGATATCGGGATCAGGTCAGACCAATATAATGTCGTAATCAAGTTATACATATATCATATCGTGATCAGTCACAAGATACAGTCCGGGTACTATTCTAGCATCCCATGTACATCAATATCACCACCACTCTTTATAATTTATATATTCATGTTCATTATCTCATTCTCTAATGATCTGCTAACACTTTATTACGACTGTATAGTCAAGAATCACGGCATCAAGCCCAGTTATACTGTTTCATCATACCTCGGATATCATATCACATCAATGGATCACCTATACGTGTTGTATATATATGTATATACCTATACCTAGTTCTATATATATACACATACACGTACCCCATGTCGAGTTTCAGTGTGTGCGTGGGTGTGTTTCTATCTGAAACCTGCGAACCTCTTCCAAGGTACTCATCCTCTGATATGGTTTTCCTAAATCAGTCTAGTCCAGCCTAGGGTCAATACTAGGGTCCTAGTAGGGTCACGTCTGCTTTCCTAATGTCAATAAGTACTATTCCTATTCTACGTTGCGGGGGTGCTAAACGCCATCCACCCGACTTCCCCCCGTAGATATGCATCTACTCACCTGGTCCATGTCTGCCGAAGACAGTGTCGCCATCCTCCTCTTCATCGCCCGCAGTCCACGTGGGGGTACCTAGACGCAAACATATAAATAGCATCGTAAACCGAATCACATACAAAAGTCAAACGATACAAGGAACAAGCATAGGTTAAAACCTATGTCCCGTCCACGCAAAAGAACCAAATACAGCTCGATATCGGTGTACAAACTCCGATGGATCGAGATAACATCATCAAACAACTTGTAGTTTAAAAACACATTACTTATACCATAAAACACGATTAAATCCATCGAAACCCTAAAATCTATCAAACCGTCCAATTTCGCAAAAACCCGAAAATGCCAGTATACCGTTTTTCATCAAAACTTGACATTTAAATGAAACTAATGGTCATAAAACTCATTAAACAGCATTACTAGACTATACAAATCATCACTATATTTTTATTACACAAATTTATATTAATTTGAAATTTCTAGTTTGCAGCATTTAACAATTTTCAACATTTTCCAAGCAAAATACCACAATTCCACCTCAAAACATGATTTTGCATAATTTAATGACTTAAACCACAATTTATGATGATAATGATTTAATGAAACCAATATTATATTTTTAATCACATTTATTTAGAAATTCCTAAAATCTAGTTTACAAAATAATAGCATTTTATTACTATTTTTCCAATTATCAAAATAATCTAGTGATCAAACTAAGTTTTTCATTCAATTAATATGCTAATATTCTCACTAAAATTACCATCTAATGATAACACCCTTAATAAGAATTTTATTTTACCCACAACACATTTTAGAAAAATCTAGTTAGCTAAATAGTTTAATTAAAACAATTTCGATAAACAATTTATTATACCACCACCATGCAAGAATTTTCCACTCTAAAAGATGTTAAACTAGCTATTATAACCCTAATTAATTAACAAAAACCACCTCTTGAATTTTCAAACCCTAACTTGAATTTTAGAATTTGCAACTAGAATTAATCTAATTAATCTAATTATGCTTTAAAAGAAATATCTAATAGAAATAAAACAAAAGAGAAGGATTTATAACTCCACAACCTCATGTCCAAACTTGAAAATGAGCCTCAAAAATACATGCTTTCCCACTCCAAAATCCATGTAAAGAAGAGTAGAGAATAAAGGGTATGAAATAATTAGGTTTTTGTGGAATTTAAATTGGATTTTTGTAGTATTTTTGATGAATTTTGAAATAAAATGAAGTGGGCAATGGGGGGGCTGCCATGGTTGAGGCCGGCCATCGTAGGAGGGAGAGGGAGCAAGAGAAAAGAGTGAAGAAAAGTGTGGAAGCTTCATGAAAAGAAACATCACAAAAAGTCTTTTCATGGTTTTAATTATTTATTTATTTATTCCTTCACTATAGCAAATCAAGAAAACTCTAGAAAATAGCAAAAATTTGCAAATAATTTTTGCATGATACATACTAAATTCTAACATGCCATGGTTCATTTTTACAAATTAAAACCATTTAAATTTGTAATTTACACTAATTTAGTGTAAAAATAAAGCTTATGTTAATATTTAAAATAATAAATTTAGGAAAAATATTTTATTAAACTAAAAATTTATAAGTGGCTAAATAAACACTATTTACTAGTAATTACATAATTAAATAGGTATTTTTGAATTTATAATGAAAAACAATTGCGGTTTGATTTTACGAAAAATACATTCTGCTTTACCGAAAATCATAAAATTCACTTAAACAATTTTATTTATTTAATTATTTATTTAATTATTTTTAAAACGTTACAGAAAATGATGGGAGTATGGTTCATAAAGTGAGGGTTGACTTGGTCTCTCTCTCTCACTTACTTTTTCTTTCTTTTCTTTTCTTTTCCTTCTCACTCCAATAGTGAACCCAAATGAACAACCACGACAATAAAAATGTAAAACAAGTGTAACAAGTGTGGAAAATGATATGTGCACATTTTTGCACAAAAATGCTAAAAATCCGATTAGCAATTTTTAATCGCGATTAGCACTAAATTAGCATATAACTAATCTTAAAAACTTTAAAATGGCATTATTCCATAAAATACCCTATTTTAGAATTTTCCATAATTTTTCCCCATTTATTTGTATTTAATTATACCAGAATATTAAAATATTCATTAAAATAATATTAAATTATAAAAATTCCCAAAAACCATATTTTATTATTTTGAAAACATTACAATCATAAAATACCTCCAAGTCACAAATGAAATACAATATCGTCCTCACACCAAGTCTCTAAGTCATTCAAGATAATGGTAGATGGAGAGTACGGGATACAACGAATATACAAGCTACCTCGGATAACAGCAAAACCTACCTAGGCAAAACTGCACACTGTCAGGAGAAGCGGTATCCACAGTAAAAGATGATACGATGGATGAAAATAGCCCTACCTCTGACTATCCTGAGGAACACCTGCAAAACACTGTGGCACAACGGGGGTGAGTTGCCAACTCATGAATAGTAAATAACATATGCAGGTAATCGCGAGTATGAACGTGCAGCGCGAATCTAACACATTGCAAACTATTAGCAATGAACGGTCATATGTAATGCATCAGTCATGAAAGGTACACTAGCAGGTACTACTAATACATGAAGCAATAATATGACAATTTGATTGCAGCAATCATGTAAGGTACACTATTAGATACTGTTAGTACATGAAGCAATGCATATAAAATAAAGTATGTGAATGCAACAGTCATGGAAAGTACTCTATCCGGTACTACTAATACATGAAACCGTGCATAAACAATAAATGTGGAGTATGGAATAAAACATGTCATTCCCACGGAAATCCTAACCTCGTGGTAGGACTAAAATCCAACAAAACAATCAAATTCCCAATTTCCAGAAATCATCCCCCAAATTGGCTCTCATATCATGTAAGTCTCATATATCCTCAATGTACCACATCAAGTAAATCTCATATATCATGAATGTCCAACATCAAGTATATCACATATATCCCGAATGTACAATATCAGTATATCCCACATATCTGTGTGTACAATATCAGTATATCCCACATATCCTGTGTGTACAATATCAGTATATCCCACATATCCTGTGTGTACAATATCAGTATCAAGTAAGTTTCATATAAGGTGAGTGTCTAACCTCGACACCCAAAACATCATGAAACAAGTGTCAAGCATCGACACCGAAATGCTGATCTATCAGGTGTTGTCACCACGACTGGCCCCCTGATAGGTACGTATCATACGCTATACCGAAAAGCCCGAGTGCCTAGCTCTGACCCTCATTTTTCCACGTATCCATACGTACATGACTCCCGTCGGTATCCCCACGATAACCGCCGAGTCATAGGTAATGTCACCAGACGGTATGGTTCCCCTGCCAGGCTCATGGTCATGTTACATCGACTCTTGTCCCTGGGTACCTCCGGGCCCTACCATGTACCCACAGACGGTGCCTCCCGCTCCTCGAATCGGGTATATAATCAGAACCGATAAAACTTATGGTGGCTGCAGAAATATCATATCAAGAGAAACCGGGTTTTTCAAAAAATGCATAATTTCATGAAACTACCACGATCCCCAAATCCATAAAACATCATGAAAAATCCATATCTCAATGCGAAAATCCATGAATATAATATACGCAACATGAAACTGAAATGCAAGCGTATAAAGGAAAAGTCGCTATTTAACTGCAACCAGTTAAAATATAAATCATGCAGTTCTTAATTCTCCAAGTCCAATATAACATCAAATAAAGGAAAACATGTAGCTTTAAACAGATATTTACGTAAACATAAAGGTATAGCATAGTATATGTATCTACCTATCAGTAATAATGTAATATACCGTCCAGGTATAAATAAGGTATATGTATCTACCTATCAGTAATGATATAATATACCCTCCAGGTATAAGCAAGGTATATGTATCTACCTATCAGTAATGATGTAATATACCCTCCAAGTATAAGCAAGGTATACATACAAGGTATACACGTAGCTATGTCATTATGTGTGTATGTACCTATCGCTAATGGTACAATACCCTATAGGTAATACATGTAACTAGCTTGTAAGCAAGTCACGGCATATGTGTAAGCATGTAGGTATATATGTATGCTATAAGTCATATGCATAAAGAAATATGAATCAATGTCTCAATGTTGTTGGGGTAAAAATTTACACCCCGGTTGACCAAGTCAAAATCAAAGTCAACCCTAAGCCAAGTGGGCCCAAGCCCAGATCCAGTGGGCCAATGCCCGGGTCGAGCCCGAACATGAAGCGGCCGACCTCCCCCCATGCCAAGATAAAAATTTTTTAATAAATAATTTTGTTGTATTTCTTTTATTTTGTTTTAGATAAATGTAAGAAAAATAGGCATAAAGCCAAATTTTTGTAAAGCCCATGGCTTATGTGCAAAAAGGAATGGCACATGAGCCATGGGATAGGCAAAATGCCATTTTGTGAAGCCCAAGGGGCTATGTGTAAAGTGTATAGCCTATAAATGCAAGGATAATGAAAATATCTCACAACTTTTTTCTCTCTCCAAAAAAATTTTAGATCTGAGATCTTTTCTCCTCCCTCAATGTTCCAAAACCTTCTTCTTTTTTTTGAATTAAATCAAGAGTTTCACTCTTCATTTTATAAAATTAAACAGTTTTTCACCACAAAATCCATAAAGGGGAACTCAGATCTTCCATTAGATCTCAAAAAGAAGAGATTTTTAAAATCTGATATCTCTTGATCTTCAAGATCCAGCAACAAGAGGAGAAAGAAGAAGAACCCCTTTCATCAACCCCAAAACATCTTAGGAGTTTAACTCCACTCTGATTTCTCTTTCGAGAACTTCTGGGGTTAAAAGCCTCTTTTTCTGGCCGGCGCCCAAGCGCTCAAGCGCCCAGCACTCAAGCGCCAAGCGCCCACGTGTCAACACGTGGCGCACGAGCGCTCGAGCCCCCAGCGCTCAAGCGCCAAGCGCCTACGTGCCATTGCACTGGCGCGCTAGCGCTCGAGCGCTTTGCGCTCAAGCGCCCAGCGCCCAAGCGCAAAGCGCCCACGTGCCGACACGTGGCGCGCTAGCGCTCGAGCGCCTAGCGCTCAAGCGCCCAAGCACAAAGCGCCCACGTGCCGACACATGGCGCGCTAGCTCTCTAGCGCCTGGCGCTCAAGCGCAAAGCGCCCACATGCCGACACGTGGCGCGCTAGCGCCTAAGCGCACAACACCTAAGCATACAGCGCTCAAGGCGCTGACCCCACGCGCCCTTTGGGCGCTTTTTTCCTTTTTTATATATGAATACATGTATATATATATATATGTAAAGACACACACACTCCACAACACTACCCTCCTCCAAAAAAAATTTGGGTCGGGGCGCTGCCCCACACCCTGCAAGGGGGCTCTAGCCCCCTTGACCCCCAGCCCGCTATCAGGGTAGCGGGACCCCCGTAAAAACTCTGCGTGGCTCCCGATATATCCAAACCCCCCTTCCAAAACAACACACACGTACACTGCACATTGAGTTCGCATGACCAGTTTAACCCGTTAATCGGAGGTTCCCTCACCCCAAAGGAGAGGGGTAATTAACGGCAGCTTAGTCCGCGGCTGCCGGAGTATCGGAGCCCCACAATCAATAAACCCCCGGCCTACCCTAGGCAGGGGGAATCTATAGTATGCCTGACAAGCGCGCGCGTATTCCCATCTCAATGGGGTGACGAAAAACACCCTACAGATTCTGACACGCCCAGTGTGACCTATCTCTCCTCCCATATTTCGGGTTAAGCTTCTTGTGAACTCAATTAATATGTATATCAATTGCCTGTACTAAAATCGTGTTTTTTTGTGCAGGTTAACGTTCTCCACTTGCAATCTTCGGACGCAGCGAAGATGTCTCCAAGGATCAGCTCAGCTCTCGACACAGCTCCCGTCTCCTACACGATGAAGATGGACGCCAGGACGGTCCTCCCGGCAAGTCTTGGGTGACAATGGGAAGAGCCGCCGCTACCATTCGGCTCTATTCTGTTCGTATCAGCTAACACCATCCCAGCTCCTCAAGCCCCGGTGACATACAAGCCGGTCTCGAGAGGCAAGAAGCTAAATATGGTGGTCTCGAAGGCTCCCCAACTCAAACGCAAGTCAGTGTTTGAACGACTCTTCTTAGCCCCAGCTAGGGGCAAGGCCATCAACACCAACAAAGCAACAAGGCCTCTCGAGCAAGCTCCGGTGGTGCTCCCTGACAACTGCTCAATCGGGTGTCTTATCTAAGCTCCTCGCTAATCGACTCACGGTGGCTTCCCAGGAAATGGATGCCCGCCAAGCCTTTAAAATTGAGAAGATAAGGAAGAAAAGGCTCAGATATAGAGCCAACCAAAGGGCTAGGACTCCTGCTGGGCTGAACCTCATGGGGTTTGAAGAACAGGGTTACCCCGCCGAAGATGGGGAAATGGTTGGATATGTGGTCCACACTGTCTATACGGTGGGCACGCGCAGCAAGAGCAAAGACGGGGCCACCACATCTCAAATTCAATCTGGCTTGAATGTGGTTGCCGCTTCCCAAGAACAGCCGCCTCCGCTGGATGATGAAAACCCTCTCGATGAGGATGATAGGCAGAAAGACCCTTCGGTCCATGAGGAGTCGGGCTTGGAAAGCGAAGATGAGCCAATCTTCCGTCCCAAGAACGCAGTACATCAACTTTTCCAAGAGCTCCGAAAACAGCTCAGAAGCAAAGACAAGGAGATGGCCAAGCTCTACTCAAAAATTGACGACTTGACAAATGTCGTCTTACAGCTCACGGCCCGACTTGCCTCTCAGCCGCCCAATCAGGCGCAGGGCTCTCATGAACCGGGAAACGGTGTCCCGAAACAGCCGATGCCCGTTCCTTCAAATCCAAAAGTGGGCGGACCGCACGAAAGCCAGTCGCATACTATCTCGGGAAATGTCTTGGCTACTGTCACGCCCCGCTTCCCAAAATACGGAATACGAGGGGTAGACAAGGCCAGCCATGCTCCTACGGTCAAGAAAATGTCCTGCCGTAGTCACACTTCGGCTTCTAGTTTATCATGGTAAACAGTAAACGATACGCAGGTAATGAGAAATGCAGTAACTGAAGGAAACAATATAAAGACTGACCTGAAGTGGAACAAATGAATATAAATCGGGAAGGCAAGTCAAGAAGTCTGTGATGCACGTTTAGATCTGGTCCAAGCTAAATCTTCTCCTCACACTGAGCATGCATACTCAGGTCGTCAGAGCGACACAATAGCAATATAATGTATATAATTAAGTAACAATTCTAACAGTGGTGAAGGATATGAATAACAGTAAATCAATAACAGCATGAATATAAATGAGTAGAGATAAATGCAGCGGAGCAGTAAAACAGTATAACGATGTGGCATGTATGTCAACACAGTATATCAAGAATGTAAATGACAGTAACCCTATCAGTCTCTAAGTCTCACTGCACAGGTCAATAAGCCTATCGTCAGTCCAAGTGTGAGAGTCAACCACTCGCGAGTGTCCTCCACCCAAGGGTAGAACCCAAGGGCAAGGGACCACGGGCCCAACATGTAACGAATGTATCACGGTGTCTATAGCACATACCCTGTAAATCTCCATATAACTCCCTAAATATATAAGCCGGCATGGGACTCCCGAGATTCTGTTGAATTCACACTTGAACTACCCCACACCCCGAGGTCTACATCAAACGCTAACCATCAATCTAAATACTAATCGATCCGTGACAAGTCTGCGCGAGAACTGGAGGCAGGGCCTCCATCAAGCACGTCCCGACTAATACCTAAGATAAATGGCAGTGTCGGATGCCTTATCTGTGACATCCGTGCAAGCGCTTCCATAAGTGTCCCATACCACTTATAGTCACACGTACACGCATCCCACAGACGTCGACAATGCAATAGAATAAAAGGGACATTGATTGTGCACAAGTACGTATCACTTTCACTTAATCACGAATACACGAACACTGACGTACTTGCCACAATCAACACTAAAATCTAACACTGGGTAAATGCACGACGTCACTAGGTTATCACTACCATGATATGGGTATAATGTGATGCATGAACAGTATAAAAGCACAATTAAGGTGTCATAAAAACAACAGTCTATTACTTGCACGATTTATCATGAAGTATATGTATGTAATTTGGCAAAATGATAAACATGTAGTAATTAATATGTTCAGTTATCTATCCTTAGAATTTTGTTTCAGGTCAAACGGGTTTCAGGATCATTAGTTATAACTGTTTCATTTTAAGCGCACGCGGCTGGAAATCCAATTTCAGAATCAGGAATCCATTTCGCAACGCATTTTAATCCCAGTTGGGATCATAATTTAGCGACGTTACAGTTGGATGAATTCTAGGATTTTCAGTAAAGTTTTCAACGCAACAAACGGATCTTAAATCGCGTCTGTACGTTAGGAGATATACAATGTTTAACCCTAATATGTCAGTTCTGATTCTGCTGGGACTGTTATGCGTCCCGATCTTTTAAAATACAGAATAAATAACAAATGGTAACGAAACAGTATGAAATCAATATTGTTGTCTAGCTAACAGATTTATATACGATAAACAGTGGAGTTCCGCAACCTAAGAGTCAAGTAAATCCTGTGGTACTCAAAACGGAACAGCAAACAATAATTGGAGTCGCTCTGGACTGCAGTCCAGAGCCGCACTCCGAACCGAATATCATCGCAGTTTAAATACCGAAATGTCTGGAAACTGGTATAGGATTAAAGGTCGTCGAGTTAGCTTCAATTTGAGCCCTCGAACGCACCAATCTAATATGTATATGATTTATGATGAATTTAACTATTTTCAGGTGCAACAGAATTTCAGTTTTACGATCAAACTTGGGGGTAGTCATTTTAACTGTTAACAGTCGTATTTTCTAATGAAAATTGCACACGTTAATAATCTCTACAAGGGCCAATATAATATGTCCAGTTCCGTCAAATACGATAATGATTTTCTATGGGACCAAGCATCGAACAGTTTTGTAACGATATATAGCATCAGCAAACATGGAATATATCTACGATTCTGATTTGTAATATATACAGAATAGCATGAAAGCAAGTAAGAACTTGCCTGGAGGTGTCTAGGCGATGCACGGCAGTGGTAAAGTCACGGACGCGCGACACACGCGCGGCACGGCAACTCGATTTGTCTCGGACTCGTGTCTCGGCAGCGGCGGCTCGCAGCTTGGTGGTCGGGGTTCTGCTGTGAAGCTGATGGTGAGGGGTTTGCAGAGGGAGAGGTATAATGGGAGAGAGTTAGAGCAGTAAGAGAGAGAGAGAGAGAGAGAGAGAATGTTCAGTGAGAGAGAGAGTTAGAGAGAGAGGGAGGCGTACAGAGGGGGAGAGGGAGGAATTGAGAGAGAGTGAGAGAGAAACGAGAGAGAGAGAGAGAGTTGAGACAGAGAGTGAGAGAGAGTTGAGACAGAGAGAGAGAGAGAAACGAGGGAGAGAGAGACAGGGACTGAGAGGGAGGGGAAGCAGAGAGATAGAGGGAGAGAGTTACAGAGAGATAGAGAGATTGTGAGAGAGAACTCAGAGGGAATTAGAGGGAGAGACAAGAGGGAGGGACAGCGATGGTGATGATGATGGTGGTGGTCGACGGTGCAGTGGGCTCGTCGGCGTGAGGCGGGTGATGGGTGCAGGGGAGTGATGGGTGCAGGGAAGTGAGTCGGTGATGGGTGCAGGGAAGGCTCGCCGTGGTGGCAAGAGGGGTCGGTGTCGGTGGTGGAGTGGAGAGGAGACGAATGGGTTGAAGTCGTCGTCGTCGTCGACGGCGGGGTAGTGGGAGCGGGAGGGGTTGAGATAGGAGGAACGAGGCGGTGAAGAGTCGCGAGATCCAGAAAAAGAAGGTGTAGGTGTGAAGAGAGGAGAAGTAGCGAAGACGGGTCGCGCGTCGAGGCGGTAACGCCTGCAAGCGACGAGGCGCGAGCGTCGGCGGAGGCGACGGAGGAAACGCGCGCGTGAATGGCGGAGAGAGACGTTGGGAATTTGAAGAAGGAAGTGCACAGTGGCTCAGCGGGTCGGGTCGGGCACGAGGAGGCGGGCTGGAGGGAGTGGGCCGGGCCGTGAGCCAAACGAAAATAAAAAAAAAGAAAGGGACTTAGAGAAAGGAGGCCGGGCCAAAGGCAAAAATAAAGAGAGAAATGGAGAAAGAAATGTGAGGCCGGGCCACGGTGGGCTGAGGGAAAAATAAGGAATTAAGAATGAGATGTGGGCTGGGCAATTATTTTAAAAGGGAAATGAATGGGCCGAGAAAATTAAAAAATAGAATTTAGACGAGGAATGAAAGACAGGGCCGAGGGTTTTTGATTAAGAAATTAAGTTTAAAGGAAAAGGAAATGGAACGGGCCGGGGAAAAATGGTGCTGGGCTGGTTTTAAAATAAAAGAGCTTCTTTTCCAATTTGAGGGGATGGGCCCGGGGATGAAGGGAAAAATTAATTAGATTTAGGGTTTGGGTTCAATGGGTTGTATTGATGAAGAAAAATAGGATCTAGAATAAAATAAATAAATTATAAGTAAAATGAATAAAATTGTAAATAATAATAAATAGAATTCTGAAGCATAAACTACCGATTTTGATATAGAAAGGGGCTGGGTAAAAATGGGTTTGTATAATTGAGAAGAAATAACTTAAATAAAATTCAAGAATACAAGATACAGATATTGGTATAATAAGAAGCTGGGTATTACATCATACCACCCTTACAAAAATTTCGTCCTCGAAATTTAAAATAAACGATAAGTCATATAAATATAAGTGAAAGCTATTTAGATTGCACACTAACACCAAAGATCTATTATCAGTACGGGGACGAAGAAGTTTTAAAATAGGTGAATGTAAGAACAATGTACGGAAAGCTAGATCTAAAAAACTATAATGCAGGAATAACTACAAGGGTAACTTCATATACGGAAATATAAATAACAACAATAACGAACAATATTATTCGAGGCGTACTCGATAAAATCGAAATTTAACTATGTGCACGTATATTCATAATCAAGTAGCATAGCAGAAATAATAAGTATCAAGTATAACCACTTATAATAGTAACAACACAACACTCGAAGATAAAGTAACCATAATGAGGTAGTGAAAGCTTATTCGGTAGGTTAAAATACTTTTAGAACGAAGTATCGATCAAATAGCGTAGAAAACTCTTATAGTGAAAATAAAGAGCATGGAATAAAATATGTGCGGTATAAGGTTGTGCTACTGAAATGAAAATAACAATAATGTACTTCAAACCTAAAAACGGAGTAATCAATGACACGTACTCTTTGATAAATACAAAATACTGAAAACTAAATTTTTGAATAAGAGAGTCCATATATATATTTAGGGTAATAAGGAGAACACAAGGAGGTATAGGGCTAGCTAGGGTAATGATTACAAGAAAATGTGGATTATTCAATGGTCGGAGTATGGCGGCTTTAGACTGAAGATCAAGGAGATCGTGATCGGGTCTGCACAGGAAGTAAGGACGAGCAACAAGGGAATACCAAAGGAAAGTATAGGAGAAAACAACAATCGGTACAACATACGAATCAAAAATTTGAAGAGTTAATGAACTCAGACGTTTCACAAGAGTTGTTTTCCTCCCAGAAGGATCTCAAACGGGCACCGACCAGGGATGAAGGGTGACTCATTCCAAGGATCGGGGTGTGGTACTTTCTAATCAAAACGGTTGAAAACCATACAATGGGTGGGGATGGACAATCAGGGATCTCAGCAGAAAAGTAAATGGATATGGGCAAATAAACAAGTATCAATCGAACCAATAATCAAAAGTTTATGAATTCAGAAGATTTATTTCATTCAAGAAAATTTGAAACAAGACATTCTCAAAGACGAAAAGTGGCCCTAGACTATACACAAATTATTCGGCCAAAAGACAACATCAAAAGAAATCCCATCAGTCGCGGTGGTGGAGATTCAGCAGGTTGCGGTAGACTCGTGCGCTCAGGTAGGGGCATCCATTTCCATAGCGCCTTGCAGGTATCGCTAAAGGAAGTTCTTCCGTGGCAGGGTCTTGAGCTTCTGGTCCTTCATCCTCGGATAGAACTTCTTCATCGAGATTCGATTCCATGTGATCCTCTGCTTCTGGGTTTTCTTCCATGGGGTCTTCCTCCACTGGATTTTCTTCTATTGGATCTCCCTCGGGATCTTCCTCTATCGGGTCTTCTTCTATAGGGTTCTCTTCCGGATCTCCTTCTTCTTCGTCAGAATCGGCTATCATGTCGAACTCTGGGGCGCCTGCTCCTTCGCCCTCTGAATCGTTGTCTCCGAAATTAACCTGGGGACCGTTGACCTCATCATCGGAACTCGTCAGTGTGTGATCTAAGGAAACGCATGACCGTGCATCCTCGTCTAGATGCGGCGCTGCTCCAGGGTGGGCCATGGCCTGAAAGAGAAGTCATGATATCAAGGAAACTCGGGGTACGCAATATAGGAAAAATATGCGGTTGCAGGAACTGAAAGATTCGAATGAAAATACTGTGATAAGGAATAGAATGTGACATAGAGAAAGCATGAGAATAATACATATATTATGATTCAAATTTCATTGCATTCAACTAAAAGTTCAAAGGATACAGGATTTCAAGCAGAAAGAAATATTCATAAAGGATGACAATATTATTGTTACTGAAAGTAGATAACATGAAAATTATTCTTCGACTACTATAACGTTGCATTCTCGTCGCGTGAGTTGAATCCTGCGTTTGATCCGCCTTATCGTCGAAGTCCGAACTACGCGGCAATCTTCACTTGGCGGAAGTGGGGAGTGTGGACGAGTTTCTCCCTTGCAGTTCTTTCCTTTCTGGGCATCCGTTGATGAGATGTTTGTCGGAACCGCATATCAGACATTTCCATTGAGCACGGCGACAATCCCTCTGAAGGTGTCCTGGCCTCTTACAATATCCACAGCAAGGGTTCTTCTGGTACTTCTGTTGCGGGGAAACAATTTGGCGTTTCATCTTCTTCCCTTTTCCTCGTCCAATAGAGATCCCTGTATGATAGGAGACTCCCGCTGGGGTCTGACTCACTTGTCTTCTCAGCCCTTCAGCTAATAGGTCGTTTGTTCGCCCCTGGGCTTCCTTTAAACCGTGTAGTACACTAAGGATCTCAACAGTCTGATTCTGGGGAGCGGACAAAGATGAAGAGTCGTTGGAAGACATGATCCTGAAACAGTAATTTGAGGATGATATAAGTCACAAGCTAAATGAATCAAAACATAGTATGGACAAAACAAGGATTCAAGAATATCAGAGATGATGAATATCATTACAAGTGGGTAATCAACAGTATCACTTTAAGTCACTTGAATAGAGTACGGTAGTGCAATTGCCACCACGTACCCTTGTCAAGTCATCCGAAACCATAGTGAATGGATAGCTGAACACACGATGTGAATATGGATCAAGAATGACAAGTTTACAATCTAGACTGAGTGATGTCTTAGATTGCCATACTCTGCACGGAAAACTGCAATCTCAATCTATGCAAAACCTGGGCTCTGATACCAACTAAACCATGTCACGCCCCGCTTCCCAAAATACGGAATACGAGGGGTAGACAAGGCCAGCCATGCTCCTACGGTCAAGAAAATGTCCTGCCGTAGTCACACTTCGGCTTCTAGTTTATCATGGTAAACAGTAAACGATACGCAGGTAATGAGAAATGCAGTAACTGAAGGAAACAATATAAAGACTGACCTGAAGTGGAACAAATGAATATAAATCGGGAAGGCAAGTCAAGAAGTCTGTGATGCACGTTTAGATCTGGTCCAAGCTAAATCTTCTCCTCACACTGAGCATGCATACTCAGGTCGTCAGAGCGACACAATAGCAATATAATGTATATAATTAAGTAACAGTTCTAACAGTGGTGAAGGATATGAATAACAGTAAATCAATAACAGCATGAATATAAATGAGTAGAGATAAATGCAGCGGAGCAGTAAAACAGTATAACGATGTGGCATGTATGTCAACACAGTATATCAAGAATGTAAATGACAGTAACCCTATCAGTCTCTAAGTCTCACTGCACAGGTCAATAAGCCTATCGTCAGTCCAAGTGTGAGAGTCAACCACTCGCGAGTGTCCTCCACCCAAGGGTAGAACCCAAGGGCAAGGGACCACGGGCCCAACATGTAACGAATGTATCACGGTGTCTATAGCACATACCCTGTAAATCTCCATATAACTCCCTAAATATATAAGCCGGCATGGGACTCCCGAGATTCTGTTGAATTCACACTTGAACTACCCCACACCCTGAGGTCTACATCAAACGCTAACCATCAATCTAAATACTAATCGATCCGTGACAAGTCTGCGCGAGAACTGGAGGCAGGGCCTCCATCAAGCACGTCCCGACTAATACCTAAGATAAATGGCAGTGTCGGATGCCTTATCTGTGACATCCGTGCAAGCGCTTCCATAAGTGTCCCATACCACTTATAGTCACACGTACACGCATCCCACAGACGTCGACAATGCAATAGAATAAAAGGGACATTGATTGTGCACAAGTACGTATCACTTTCACTTAATCACGAATACACGAACACTGACGTACTTGCCACAATCAACACTAAAATCTAACACTGGGTAAATGCACGACGTCACTAGGTTATCACTACCATGATATGGGTATAATGTGATGCATGAACAGTATAAAAGCACAATTAAGGTGTCATAAAAACAACAGTCTATTACTTGCACGATTTATCATGAAGTATATGTATGTAATTTGGCGAAATGATAAACATGTAGTAATTAATATGTTCAGTTATCTATCCTTAGAATTTTGTTTCAGGTCAAACGGGTTTCATGATCATTAGTTATAACTGTTTCATTTTAAGCGCACGCGGCTGGAAATCCAATTTCAGAATCAGGAATCCATTTCGCAACGCATTTTAATCCCAGTTGGGATCATAATTTAGCGACGCTACAGTTGGATGAATTCTAGGATTTTCAGTAAAGTTTTCAACGCAACAAACGGATCTTAAATCGCGTCTGTACGTTAGGAGATATACAATGTTTAACCCTAATATGTCAGTTCTGATTCTGCTGGGACTGTTATGCGTCCCGATCTTTTAAAATACAGAATAAATAACAAATGGTAACGAAACAGTATGAAATCAATATTGTTGTCTAGCTAACAGATTTATATACGATAAACAGTGGAGTTCCGCAACCTAAGAGTCAAGTAAATCCTGTGGTACTCAAAACGGAACAGCAAACAATAATTGGAGTCGCTCTGGACTGCAGTCCAGAGCCGCACTCCGAACCGAATATCATCGCAGTTTAAATACCGAAATGTCTGGAAACTGGTATAGGATTAAAGGTCGTCGAGTTAGCTTCAATTTGAGCCCTCGAACGCACCAATCTAATATGTATATGATTTATGATGAATTTAACTATTTTCAGGTGCAACAGAATTTCAGTTTTACGATCAAACTTGGGGGTAGTCATTTTAACTGTTAACAGTCGTATTTTCTAATGAAAATTGCACACGTTAATAATCTCTACAAGGGCCAATATAATATGTCCAGTTCCGTCAAATACGATAATGATTTTCTATGGGACCAAGCATCGAACAGTTTTGTAACGATATATAGCATCAGCAAACATGGAATATATCTACGATTCTGATTTGTAATATATACAGAATAGCATGAAAGCAAGTAAGAACTTGCCTGGAGGTGTCTAGGCGATGCACGGCAGTGGTAAAGTCACGGACGCGCGACACACGCGCGGCACGGCAACTCGATTTGTCTCGGACTCGTGTCTCGGCAGCGGCGGCTCGCAGCTTGGTGGTCGGGGTTCTGCTGTGAAGCTGATGGTGAGGGGTTTGCAGAGGGAGAGGTATAATGGGAGAGAGTTAGAGCAGTAAGAGAGAGAGAGAGAGAGAGAATGTTCAGTGAGAGAGAGAGTTAGAGAGAGAGGGAGGCGTACAGAGGGGGAGAGGGAGGAATTGAGAGAGAGTGAGAGAGAAACGAGAGAGAGAGAGAGAGTTGAGACAGAGAGTGAGAGAGAGTTGAGACAGAGAGAGAGAGAGAAACGAGGGAGAGAGAGACAGGGACTGAGAGGGAGGGGAAGCAGAGAGATAGAGGGAGAGAGTTACAGAGAGATAGAGAGATTGTGAGAGAGAACTCAGAGGGAATTAGAGGGAGAGACAAGAGGGAGGGACAGCGATGGTGATGATGATGGTGGTGGTCGACGGTGCAGTGGGCTCGTCGGCGTGAGGCGGGTGATGGGTGCAGGGGAGTGATGGGTGCAGGGAAGTGAGTCGGTGATGGGTGCAGGGAAGGCTCGCCGTGGTGGCAAGAGGGGTCGGTGTCGGTGGTGGAGTGGAGAGGAGACGAATGGGTTGAAGTCGTCGTCGTCGTCGACGGCGGGGTAGTGGGAGCGGGAGGGGTTGAGATAGGAGGAACGAGGCGGTGAAGAGTCGCGAGATCCAGAAAAAGAAGGTGTAGGTGTGAAGAGAGGAGAAGTAGCGAAGACGGGTCGCGCGTCGAGGCGGTAACGCCTGCAAGCGACGAGGCGCGAGCGTCGGCGGAGGCGACGGAGGAAACGCGCGCGTGAATGGCGGAGAGAGACGTTGGGAATTTGAAGAAGGAAGTGCACAGTGGCTCAGCGGGTCGGGTCGGGCACGAGGAGGCGGGCTGGAGGGAGTGGGCCGGGCCGTGAGCCAAACGAAAATAAAAAAAAAGAAAGGGACTTAGAGAAAGGAGGCCGGGCCAAAGGCAAAAATAAAGAGAGAAATGGAGAAAGAAATGTGAGGCCGGGCCACGGTGGGCTGAGGGAAAAATAAGGAATTAAGAATGAGATGTGGGCTGGGCAATTATTTTAAAAGGGAAATGAATGGGCCGAGAAAATTAAAAAAATAGAATTTAGACGAGGAATGAAAGACAGGGCCGAGGGTTTTTGATTAAGAAATTAAGTTTAAAGGAAAAGGAAATGGAACGGGCCGGGGAAAAATGGTGCTGGGCTGGTTTTAAAATAAAAGAGCTTCTTTTCCAATTTGAGGGGATGGGCCCGGGGATGAAGGGAAAAATTAATTAGATTTAGGGTTTGGGTTCAATGGGTTGTATTGATGAAGAAAAATAGGATCTAGAATAAAATAAATAAATTATAAGTAAAATGAATAAAATTGTAAATAATAATAAATAGAATTCTGAAGCATAAACTACCGATTTTGATATAGAAAGGGGCTGGGTAAAAATGGGTTTGTATAATTGAGAAGAAATAACTTAAATAAAATTCAAGAATACAAGATACAGATATTGGTATAATAAGAAGCTGGGTATTACAGCTACCGATGACAGTAGCCCGCTAACTCAAGATCAAATCATGGATTTGGTTGCCAACAAAGTCAAATCATTGGTAGCCGAAGCCGAAGCGCAAAAATATATCAGCAGCAGTGGGAGACCATATCCTGCTCAATATGATCTGGTAGAATTTCCTAGCGGCTATGTCATCCCTAAATTCGGAAGATTTGATGGGACGGGAAATGCGAATCAGCATATTGCCCACTTCAAAGCCTCATGCGGGAATACTGGGGGAAATAATGCGCTTCTCCTCCGCCAGTTCGTTAATAGCTTGGCCGACGTTGCTTTCGACTGGTACGCAAGCATACCGGATGGCTCCGTCACAACTTTCTTCCAAATGGAGTCTCTATTTCGGCAGAGGTTCATGAGCGTCAGCGATAAGATCACCATTGCCGAGCTCGTAAGGACCAAGCCAAAGAACAACGAAAGCAGCACGGATTTTATAACCCGATGGCGCAATCTCTCCGTCAAATGTGAACCGCCGATAGAGCAAGACCAATCTGTCAGTCTCCTCGTCGGAAATCTCAACAATTGGATGGCCCCGTTTCTATGCACCGCGGGTCTCAAAATATTCCAAGAGCTGACCAGGAAAGTTCAGATGCTGGAGCGCTCAAAGCAGGAGTCCTCCTCTGACTCCCAAAATAACAATAGGTCCTGGAGAAACCGAAAGGACGATAATCGCACAGGCAGAAATCCCGACGATTCTGAGTCTTTCAACACTTCGGCTAAGCGAAATAAGCGAGGGATGAGCGGGCCTAGTGCCAACCAGCCTCGGAAGCCATTGTTAGGAGAGGGAAGAGAATCTCCACTGAAAGAGAAGCTGGATAAGGTATATTCCTTCAGAAGGGACAAAATCCGTAAAATATTCAAAGACGCCCTGAGGAACGGTCTACAACTGCCAGAGTCAAAAAGACCACAGGAAGCGAATATGACCGACGACCCCAAATACTGCCCCTAACACAGAGTGATAGGTCATTCCATTGAGGACTGCTTCGTCTTCAAAAATTGGGTCGAAAAGCAATACCAGGCAGGAGAGATAGAACTTTCTAAAGGCGTGTTAACAAACAGTCCAGTTGCGACCGCCAATTTCACACAAACGGAGACCGAAGTTCTTCGTGAAACTGATTCTCTCAGACATTTGCCTTTCTCTGAAAACAAACGACCTCTATGTCGTTAAACTGGGAATGTAAAAAATATATATATGTAAATAAACAAAAAATGTGTAAGTAAAAGAAAAATAATGAAAAGACAAAATGATAGGGCAACTCGCAATAAAAATCAGCGAGTAAAATAAAGATGAAAATAAATCCGAAATGATGCGGCAACCGCGAATAAAACCCGGAATGATAGGGCAATCACGACCTTCGCGATAAGAAAAGCTGAAATGATAGAGCAACCGCGGTAAAAAAAAAACAGCGGCGAATGATGAGTCGCTCCTGGTACCATATTCCAGTGCAGCGATGCAGACGCCAACAAAAATTCAAATTTCCAAAATTCTCCTGGCCCTACGGTTGGTCCCCAAGTTGACCATCGTATACAATCCACGGGCTCAAATAATTCTCACCATACTCATGCCCCACCGTAATCACCAGTTACGCGGCTGGTCTCCACCCTTGGAATTATGCTCCGTTGGGAAGACCCACTCATGTGTCCTAACGATGCATGAGTAGAACAAACCTTCATGGGATCCTTACGACTCACCAAGGAAAAACACACTTGGGGTCCTCACGACTCCCAAGGAGAAAATACACCTACGGGATCCTTACGACTCGTGGGGAGAAAATGCTTTTATGGGACCCTCACGACCCATAAAATTGAAAAGCCTTAGGTGATAGGGATCTAAACCTGTCTCCTAAGCCATCGCTCCCCAATCCCCAAGTGGCGAATGATGAGTCGCTTCCGGTACCATATTCCAGTGTAGCGATGCAGACGCCAACCAAATTCCAAACTCAAATTCCCAAGTGGCGAATGATGAGTCTCTCCTGGTACCATATTCCTGTGCAGCGATGCAGACGCCAACCAAATTCCAAACTCAAATTCCCAAGCGGAGAATGATGAGTCGCTCCTGGTACCATATTCCAGTGCAGCGATGCAGACGCCGACAAAGTCCCGAAATTTTTCCGGCCCTACGGTTTGGATCATACATCCTGTAAAACCGTATACAATCCACGGGCGTAAAACAATCCCAATCTCTCCCAAGTCTTACCGGTGAGACCACATTCAAAGTCTCGCCACAAAAAAAAATGGTATGTCCACAAGCAAAATGGGCACGGATGAAAAACCGAAAGGGCTCCGTGAGTAAAAACAGCATGGCTGCCGGCGAGTTTGTGAAAACCCGAAAAGGCACAAATTCGTAAAAAAAGAGATGAAATGCGCTCGTAAAGTCCTCTCGACTTTGTGAGGAGAAAATTCCCGCATGAGATCCTTACGACTCACAAAGGAGCAATACACTTCGGAGTCCCCACGACTCCTAAGGAGAAAATACACTTACGGGATCCTTACGACCCGTAAGGAGAAAATGCTTTGTGAGACCCATACAGCTCACGAAATTGAAAAGTCTTAGGTGATAGGGACCTAAAACCTGTCTCCTAAGCCATCGCTTCCTGATAAGCAAGCGCAAATGATGATTCGCTCCTGGTACCATATTCCAGTGTAGTGATACTGATGCCAAGCAAAAACCAATTCCCAAATCCTCTCGGGGCAAATGATGAGTTGCTCCTGGCATTATTCTAGTACAGCAATGCTGATGCCAAACCAAAATAAAATCCCTAATTCCTCTCATGGCAAATGATGATTCGCTTCTGGTACCATATTCCAGTATGGCGATGCTAATGTCAACCCAAATCAAATCATACCAACAACCTCTGCGGCGGAATCATGCTCCGTCCCAGAATTTACCCCGTGTCGAAATAATGCTTCGCCTCGGGATATCTACCTTCCCTTCCGGAATTATGGTCCGCTTCGGAATCAAATCGACCAACCAGCTCTGCGTCGGAATTATGCTTCATCTCAGAGTATACCCCGCATCGAAATCAAGCTTCGCCTCGGTGCATCTGCCTTCCCTGTCGGAATTATGCTTCGACTCGGAATCAACCAGCGACACTCTGTGCTGGTGAAAAGTCGATCAGCGACACTCCGTGCCGGGGACAAGTCGAACAGAGACACTCCGTGCCGGGGACAAGTCAACCAGCGACACTCCGTGCCGGGGACAAGTCGAACATCAGCGACACTCCGTGCCGGGGACAAGTCAAACAGCGACACTCCGTGCCGGGGACAAGTCGAACAGCGACACTCCTTGCCGGGGACAAGTCGAACATCAGTGACACTCTGTGCCGGGGACAAGTCGAACAGCGACACTCCGTGCCGGGGAAAAGTCGATCAGCGACACTCCGTGCCGGGGACAAGTCGAACATCAGCGACACTCCATACCGGGGACAAGTCGAACAGCGACACTCCGTGCCGGGAAAAAGTCGATCAGCGACACTCCGTGCCGGGGACAAGTCGAACATCAGCGACACTCCGTGCCGGGGAAAAGTCGAACAGCGACACTCCGTGCCGGGGAAAAGTCGATCTGCGACACTACGTGCCGGAGACAAGTCGAACATCAGCGACACTCCATGCCGGGGACAAGTCGAACAGCGACACTCCGTGCCGGGGACAAGTCGAACAGCGACACTCCGTGCCGGGGACAAGTCGAACAGCGACACTCCGTGCCGGGGAAAAGTCGATCAGCGACACTCCGTGCCGGGGTCAGGTCGAACAGCGACACTCTGTGCCGCGGAAAAGTCGATCAGCGACACTCCATGCCGGGGACAGGTCGGACATCAGCGACACTCCATTCCGGGGACAAGTCGACCAGCGACCCTCTGTGCCGGGGAAAAGTCGATCACCGACACTCCGCCTCGGGGAAACGTCAAGCAGACACTTCGTGCCGGGGGCACGTCGACTACAGACACTCCGTCTCGGAGACACGTCAACCAGCGACACTCCGTGCTGGGGAAACGTCATACAACGACACTCCGTCTTGGAGACACGTCAAGCATCGACCGTCCATGTCGCAAAAAGGGCAATGCAGGCTTCCCACAAATCGGGAACCAAATCGCTCCGGATCAGAGCGTCGACCGTCCATGTCGTAAAAAGGGCAGTGCAGGCTTCCCACAAATCGGGAACCAAATCGCTCCGCAACAGAGCGTCGACCGTCCATGTGGTAGGAAGGGCAGTGCAGGCTTCCTACAAGCAGGAACCAGATCACTCCGGGCCAGGGAAAAGTCTACCACTGACACTCCGCCTCGGAGACGCGTCAAGCGTCGACCGTCCATGTCGTAAAAAGGGCAGTGCATCCCTAAAAGTAGGAACCAAAGCAAGTTACCTCCACGTGAAAGAAGATCCATCAATTTCATGCACACGACTCACCTATGTGGTGTGCATTTATTGATGGGGGGTACTTTGTTGAAGTCAAAAATTGCATCCCAGTTGACCAAGTCAAAGTCAAAGTCAACCCCAACCCAAGTGGGCCCATGCCTAGGTCGAGTCCGAACATGAAGCGGCCGGCCCTCCCCTATGCCAGAATGAAATCATGTAATAAATAATTTTTATGTAATTTTTTATGCATGAATGTAAACAAAATGGGCATAAAGCCAAATTTTTGTAAGCCCGTGGCTTATGTGCAAAAAGAAATGGCACATGAGCCATGGGATGGGAAAAACGCCATTTTGTAAAGACTAAGGAGCTATATGTAAATATGTAAGCCTATATAAGGCAACATGATGATGAATAAAACATAGACTTTTTCATTCTCTCAAAAACTAGGGTTTTTTGTGCCTCCTGCTCCTTCTCCAAGGTTCTAAACCTTCTTATTCCTTTTGAATTAAATTAAGAGTTTTACTCTTTCTTTTCCAAAACTAAATAGTTTTTCACCACAAAACCCACAAAGGGTGTTGGAGATAGTGCCCTCAGAGTCAATTATTAGGTCACAGGTACGTGATTGTAATGATTGAGGGAGGACCTATCCCGGTAGGACAGTCTTACTCGAGATGATAGTATGCTATCTGGTTTACCTTTATCATCGTGTACTGCTTTAGGTGACCTAACACGTTGCTATTACACGTTGATAGAGCCCCTAGGATTCTTGCTTGACCACCAGCAGTATGAGGGCGATCATATAAGTGGGAGCTGGGGTCTATAAGCTTATCCTTAAAAGGTCCCTAGTCGTGGGAGTTTCGAGACTGGGCATCGATACTCCATTAGTAGACTAGTGTATACAGTCGAGACCCCGACGAGGGGCGGTGGCCGGTCTCACAAGCCACTGGTGTCAGTTGGATCACCTAAGATGTATACAGGTGCTCATTGGGTTATGAGTACACCGGACAGGACTCGCCGGGAACATGCTAGTTGGTCATATACCAGACGTCAGATGGCAGTTCCCTGGTGACATGTGTGCAGGTTAGTTCATCGACCTGGGGATCGTCATTTGTCTCGTGTGAGTTCCCACTGTACTTTGATTACTACCCTACCACGGCTCAAAGGAGTCGTGCAAACAGGTTTTAGTTGGGTACAGTCCCGAGCCACATGGAGGCAGTGAGCGTATCTTCAGGGGTTCGTCTCTCCCGGTATTGGGGGTGAGGTCGTGCTGTGTCTAGGAGAGCCATTACACAAAGTCCTTGGCCAAGGCAAGGAGATTTACTGGTAGGTATTCCAGTAGTATCTCAGGGTGTTCTGGGCTACACTCCGACACGACTTGTACCGCTTTTGGGGGTCTGACTTTTACCAACCCCCTAGGCCCGCCATGCGATACTCATAGACGAACGGACCGGACTGCACGGATATTGTCACTGACAGGCTCAGTAGGGTGTCAGGCTGAGTTCGCTCACGGACGTCCCTTTTAGTCAATACCTGGTAGCCCGTTATGTATTGGCTTATACCTCTAACGTGCTAGTGGTTAAATCCACAACCAAGGTGTTGATGAGTCTTTAGAGTCCCCCACATTCAGTTACTCAGCTTTCGGGCGAAAGGTTGTAGAGGCCGTATGGAGATATGGCAAGGTCCGATCAGATACGTGCGGTATTGCACGGATCAGGATCGGACAGTCTGTACTATAGGCCGTATGGTTATATGGCAGGGTTCGATCAGATACGTGCGGTATTGCACGGATCAGGATCGAACAGATATTACTAGCCGGCTTTGGTTTAAGCCGGATCCTAGTATAGTACAGTGTAGATTTTGTCTCATTGCATTTGTATTTCGGTCGGAATACAAATGCGGGTGTGTATGCACAGTATCGGGGTTTTCCTGTAATTTATTACGGGACCAGTTTTTGGAGTTGCCAGTTTGCTTTCCGTTTCGGCCAATTTCCATTGTTCCGTTCATTGGCCGAAGATTGGTGGAGGAGGGCTTATTTGCATTGTTGCAAATAAGTGTTTGTGGAGGGGTTCTTTGCTTATTGTTGTATCATGATAGCCTCTCATTGACCTTGACTTCTAGCTTCATGATAGCTTGACTTTCTTTATCATCATGGTTTTGATGATGGTTGTTGATGATGAGAGATGGTTGTTAGTTGAGTGTTGGTTTTGCTTTGTTATCATTTGGTTCATATGATAACCATTCCTCTCTCTCTCTTGTTTTTGGAGATGAGAATGGCTCCCATTTTTTTTGAGCTCTCTCTCTCTTTTCACTCTCCTTCTCCTCTTGTCATGGCCGGCCACCATGAGGGTGGGTTGCCCATTTTTGTAGTGGGGATTTTTTGCTCTCTTGATGTTAGAAAAATCCCCAAGTTCCTCCACATTGTTCTTGTATCATCCCTCCACCTAAAATGGCATCTCCATGAACCCCAAAGTGAGACTTGAGGACTACGTATTCTACAGCGAACCTTGGGCACGTCGAGTAGGCGGCTTCGTGCCCGAGTTGCCTCGGCATTGAGGTGGGAGCCCGTAAACAAAGTAGGCGATGTGGTGCACTTCCGGCGACGAGGAGGAGACGGGACTTTTCCGCAGGAGATCCGGACGATGGCGAAAAGACCGGAGGACTTGGATCGTCGGTATATCTCTAACCCATCTTGTTAAGTAGCTTAGACTTGTTAATGGTTACGATCCGGGTGTTTAGTGCGCGGTGGTGCCGGTTTGCTAAGTCCGCAAAAATTAAAGTTATTCACCGCTTCCGCATTCCGGCGTCGGATCGACGGCCGGGGCGCCGCCGTGCACTTACAGTGGTATCAGAGCCTCGCCATTAACTTAGTCTAACTTTGTGTAATGTGTTTGCATTTCCGATCGATCAAAAAGTTCCAAAACTGCATTTTAGTTCGCATCAGTTTCTGTTGAAAATTTTTGGTCTCGAAAAATTTTTCAGGTTGTAGAATATTGATGTACTGGATAATCTAAGAGTTCTGTAAAAATTTGATGAAGTAACTCCACAGTTGGAGCGCGGAACCGCCGCGAAAACCCCATTAGTGCGGCCCTTCCGCCGCGCACTATTCACATCACTTCACCATTTTTTTACAGAGGCCTTCTGGGCTTAAAATATGGGCTTTGGAATATTAAAGTTGGGCCAATTGTTTCTGTGAGTGCTACAGTTTTCTTTGGGGCCCACTTGTTAATTGTTTGATCAATCGGAAATTTTTTAAACACATTTTTCACAGTATTTACATTATATCTGCGACCGTGAATGTCACTCGATCGGTAAATCCGGTCTAACTGCTATAGCCCGGTTAGACGGATTTGCGAACGTGACTTTCACGTTGATGTTCTATGTATTTGCTGTGATGTTGCGGATCGGTCGTGGGGGATAGCCTGGATGCAATGCTAGTACAGTTTTGTTGTATTATGTACATTTGATATTGCGGGGCGAGCGTCCGACATGTGGACTGCCGTCACTGCCTGACTGTATTATTATTTTGGGGCACGACCTGGTTGCGGTCGATGTACCCGGTGTATGTATATTTTACTTTCTGTACTAGGATTGCCCCGCGGAGGGGTGCACGGATAGCCGGGTTCTGGAGGGCAACAAGCCCGCATCTCATGGCATTGAGACGGAGGGGGCTTCACTCTAGGATTGGCGGGCTATTCGCCGCACTCGTAGGGGGTACAGGTTGACCCAGGAGGGGTGCCCAAGTTGCCGGATTCCGTGAAGTGCTGGGTGGTCCATTCACGGGGCTGAAGGGGGCTGCCTCGCTTCAGGTTTTGGCGGGTGACTTGCCGCGCCCGTAGGGGTCTAGGATTTCATTGCACAGGCTATCCACACGACCAGGGGAACGTCGGGTTTCAGCGGCTCTGTGAAACCCGGGGATCCCAGATATCTGTATTGTTTCTGTGATGCTGTACATTTCTGTGATGTTGCATTTTATTTCACGCCTTGAGCGAAATATAATATATTGGTATATATATTAGTAGATGTCGTATATGTTTTGCATCCGCGCTAGTCCAGTCCCCGCTCTGTCGTTAGTAAGCTAACCTAACGGGTAATGACGGGACCCAGTGGCGAATGCGGATGGCATATACGTACATCAGTATATTTTCGTTCTTTTTGGTGTGATCAATTGATGGGACTGCATTGATTCGGATCAATGCAAATTAAACACAAACCTAATCTGATGTTGTTGGAACACTTTTCAAAAAGTTGTTATTGCAAGGACGTTCACTTTTGTTTTGCATCGCGGTATTCATTTAGAATATCCTGCTCCTCAGTCGACGAGGCAAGGGCCGAGATCCCTTCACCGGGAGTGACCCCTTGGACAAAAGTTTGCGTCAGAGCAATAACTTCACTATAGCCGATCACTTTTGCTTTGCATCGCGGTATTCATTTGGAATATCCTGCACCCCATTCTACGGGGAAAGAGCCGAGATCCCTTCACCGGGAGTGACCTCTTTAGCAACGGTTTTCGTCACTATATTTTTAAAAGCTATCCGTTCCTTCGACGATATCAAGTTCTTTACGTTAAAGGTTTTCGCCAGAAACCATTCGTAGCCCTCCGTCGTTTCATATGGGTGGTCAATAGTATTCAAGCTGTGTATGTTGGCCAAAGTCAAGGCACAGTGATTGGTAGCTATTGGGGTATTCATATGCAGCATAGATAGATGCGTTGGTTTGGGACAGTCGTGCTGCCATTTTGGCCAAAGTCAAGGGTATGTACGGGTGGATTCAAATTAACCTGGAGAATGACGGGTAGAACTTGACATGTGACTTATGATATGTTGGCCAAAGTCAAGGTCATAAGAGCATGGGGCAGAAATCACATCGGGAGTTTCAAAAGAACTGAAACTTGCCAGATATGCGCATACCTTCTGGAGTGTGATAGCGTGAGCGGATTCCGTCACGTTATCATGCAATGATAGTTGGATCCCGATTCCCACTGATGAGTTAGTTTACTCCTCGGGTAACCCCGACTAATTCTTCTTTCAGGTTTGGAGGAGAATTTGAGGTACAGTGGGAGGTTTCCAGATTAGATAAATTGGTTACCATTCTGATCTAGGTTAGAGTGCACGCTGAGTGTTTCTTTTCTCTCTCTCTTTGGCAGCGACCATTGACCCGACCCTAAGACTTTGACTCAGTGACCAAGTTTACCGAATCTTCTTAAACACCGGCTTTTGGATTGTCAGAGTTGCAAACCTCATTGCCACTCCTACTTTTACCCTTTTTTCCAGGACACCCCGTATTACTACGAACGTCCACTTCCATTGGACAAAACCATCGTATGGTTAGATACGAACTCGAAAGAATTTATTCGAGGATGGTTTCCGGTTCTGGAGAAAACGGATAGGATTATTCAGTTGTCTTTTCCTTTTACCCTCTCTCAGGTTACGAGTACTCCTTGGTTTAGGGGTAGTACACCTATTACGCAAATTGGATTGTCTTCTTCCAAACCTTAGGCTGGTGCCGACCGGTAGGGAATGAAAAAAACCAATTAGCATAACGATGGTGTGCAGAAGGTATTAAGTTAAGACAAAGCAAGGGATTAGTAAGAGGGCAAAGTAAATTGCAACAGATATTCACGACCAAACCAGGTATTTCGTTACCACTCCCAAATCACCTTTGTATTTCTCCAGAACACTCCGTATCACTACGAAGATCCACAGTTTATTGGATACTCCATCGTATGGTTATATACGAACTCGAAAGGAACTTGTTCCAGTTCGGGGATGGATTCTGGTTCAGGAAAAATAGGAATAAGGTTTATTCGGTTGTCTTTTATCTTCACCCTCTCTCATTGCGAGTGTTCCTAGGATTGGGACATTACACCCATTATGCTTATTGGATAGTCTTCTTCCAAACCATAGGCTGGTGCCGAACGGTAGGGAATGAAGAAAACCATTTGGCCTAAAGGGGTGTACAGAAGGTAAAGACTAAAGACATATGAAGGGATTTGGAGAGATGGCAAAGAATTATACGGTTACAATCGTGAATCTGGAAGAGGCATTACTAGGAATACCAGGATACCCCATCGGAACATTTCAATGTTTCAGTCTCACTGTGTACTGTTAAAAGAAAAACTGATTTCCCGATTAGATACTTACTCCAGGGTATGTATTTACCAGGTACGATTCTCACATCTGTATGGTTTTACAGATGATGAGTGGGAGTAAGTTATTGGGAATTGGGTGATTATCCTCATTATATCGGGATTCGTTGTAATCGGTGATATTAGAGGAAATCACCTGGGTTGTTTGCCGGTCGGCAAATATTTGGTTTTGAATATCCGCTGTTATGCACCAATTTCAAATTGATATATCTGTACGTCTATTTTCATAGAGTGAGATATACCTTTCTGAAATTATGTCTACGACATTTACCTATATCAGTGGATGGTTAGGTAAGGAGCATTAAACAGCGGTGTAATTCTTCTTAACCATAAGTACAGTTTTCAACCTACGACACACAGTGAATGAGTAATCAGACTCAAGGGACTTTTACAGAGTATTGTATGTTGTCCAGAGTCCATCAGGACAGAGGGGATGGTCCTCGTACTATATTCGGTTTACTTATGACTCCTCTAATTTTTAGACAGGTGTTTCGTGGAAACACAGGGTCTGAATTTGGAGAAGTTATATGTATTTGAATAGAGTAGAGAACCAGGTAAAGCAAGTATCGGGATTCTTCAAAGAGATCGAAGATGTAGATACTTGTGTATGGTATTCAGTTGATAGTAATGATAAAGAGATCTTGCTTCTCTTTCAGGTTACTCATGATTGGAAGTATTCCTAAGTTGAGTAACGCTGATCTGGCCTCCTTCCATTTAGTTGACATGCACTGGAGACAGTTGCATGATTTGGATCTGGTTCAATTAAATCAGTGCCTCTGGTCCTATATGGGATATAGAACAGTTCATATCTTAACGATGTTAAGGTACGGGGAGTTGTCCGGTTTATGATTAAAACCAGACACTGGACAACTCAAGGCACGTTTCTGTAATGGCTGTTTGTGGGTTGACCCAGGCTATGACGAGGGTTGACTTTCTACCATCTGGATGAACAATAGCGATATTGTTCTAGACTCGCCACAGTTTTAATAAAAATGGATTTTTTCAGAAAACAGTAGTGGGAGTATGGTAGAACTGGAAGTGATTCCAGAACCACAAACGATTACTGAAGATTTGATAAGGAACCTAAAGATTCAATCTGGATTGACATTCCATTGGCCACTCCGCAGATAAAGTGGGTAACTTCAGGCACCCGAGAGGTACTCAGGTAGCCTCAAGGACGGTGACAGGGAAGTTCTTGTTTACCCACACTTGCCATTGTTGTTGTTCCAGGCTGCGAGACCCGGCAGGAGGATGAGTATAGCGTCGTTCTAAACTAGTTTTAGAAGTGCACGTCTATATGACTCTGGCAGAGGGTTGTCGTAGTCAGTGGGAGCAGCGGAAGCATTGGTGGACATCAGGCTTATATCTATTTATAGACTAAAGCAGATGTAGCGGAGATAGATCATCTATTTCTGACGTGACAGTCATGGGTTTGACTTCATCAGAATGGGGGATGGATCTGTTGAGAAGGTAGTAGGGTGTGATATCCTGGTATTTGGATGATATACACAGAGTAGGAAAGGAAACTCCTACACTACGATCGGTTATACTTTGGTCGTCACACAGTTGTTTCTCCACAATGGAAATGGATTTTATATCAGACATACTGGTTACTAGATCTATGGTCTTAGATCTAGATTTGGGTGGTTTCCCAATCAGGGTACTTGACAGCATTCTAAGAGTATTTAGGATGGACGACTCCTGGCACGGCAGTGTACCTGCAGGTAATGGAGTCACCCTCTCCAAAGGTGTCTTGCAGACTAAAGGGGAGAGGGACGTGCATGATTGGCAGATCACTTGCCAAGGCAATTGAGTCAATCATGAGATGTCAAGTACCACACCAGATGTTGTTCTTGCACTAGATGCAATAAGTTGACATTAATCCAATTCTGGAGAAACAGTCGGAAGCAGTTTTAGAACATAAGTGGATGTTCAGGGATATGATAACGACAGCCTCATTCAGGAGACAGTTATCATTCCAGGCTTCCAAGGTGACATGGACGACAAGGAGGTTGTCAGAGTTATAGTTTTCCTTCTGATGAGGGGCAGTATTTTGGACAGGTGGTCCAAGGCAATACTGAGGGAGGCATGGCGCGCAGGATACTGATTAAGTTCAGTTGACGATACAGTCTAAGAAGTTTGGATTTGGAGTTCATATATGAGCTGGGTCCCATCAGATATCCAGACATATTCTGAGACAGGTATTGCTCTTTTCGGGAGATGGCTTTCTCCGCGAACTTGAGATATAGAGAGACATAGAAAGGAACAACTGAGCGGATCCACTCACTGAGGCTATTCCTCGAACGCAATAGTTCCGCAAACGAGCTTTGTGAGACTGACTAGTAGAGGAGTTGGATGTTCGGTATCACACGGGCTGTGAGTATGCGACATCGCAATAATTACCCTTGAGTGCAAGTGGGAGATTGTTGGAGATAGTGCCCTCAGAGTCAATTATTAGGTCACAGGTACGTGATTGTAATGATTGAGGGAGGACCTATCCCGGTAGGACAGTCTTACTCGAGATGATAGTATGCTATCTGGTTTACCTTTATCATCGTGTACTGCTTTAGGTGACCTAACACGTTGCTATTACACGTTGATAGAGCCCCTAGGATTCTTGCTTGACCACCAGCAGTATGAGGGCGATCATATAAGTGGGAGCTGGGGTCTATAAGCTTATCCTTAAAAGGTCCCTAGTCGTGGGAGTTTCGAGACTGGGCATCGATACTCCATTAGTAGACTAGTGTATACAGTCGAGACCCCGACGAGGGGCGGTGGCCGGTCTCACAAGCCACTGGTGTCAGTTGGATCACCTAAGATGTATACAGGTGCTCATTGGGTTATGAGTACACCGGACAGGACTCGCCGGGAACATGCTAGTTGGTCATATACCAGACGTCAGATGGCAGTTCCCTGGTGACATGTGTGCAGGTTAGTTCATCGACCTGGGGATCGTCATTTGTCTCGTGTGAGTTCCCACTGTACTTTGATTACTACCCTACCACGGCTCAAAGGAGTCGTGCAAACAGGTTTTAGTTGGGTACAGTCCCGAGCCACATGGAGGCAGTGAGCGTATCTTCAGGGGTTCGTCTCTCCCAGTATTGGGGGTGAGGTCGTGCTGTGTCTAGGAGAGCCATTACACAAAGTCCTTGGCCAAGGCAAGGAGATTTACTGGTAGGTATTCCAGTAGTATCTCAGGGTGTTCTGGGCTACACTCCGACACGACTTGTACCGCTTTTGGGGGTCTGACTTTTACCAACCCCCTAGGCCCGCCATGCGATACTCATAGACGAACGGACCGGACTGCACGGATATTGTCACTGACAGGCTCAGTAGGGTGTCAGGCTGAGTTCGCTCACGGACGTCCCTTTTAGTCAATACCTGGTAGCCCGTTATGTATTGGCTTATACCTCTAACGTGCTAGTGGTTAAATCCACAACCAAGGTGTTGATGAGTCTTTAGAGTCCCCCACATTCAGTTACTCAGCTTTCGGGCGAAAGGTTGTAGAGGCCGTATGGAGATATGGCAAGGTCCGATCAGATACGTGCGGTATTGCACGGATCAGGATCGGACAGTCTGTACTATAGGCCGTATGGTTATATGGCAGGGTTCGATCAGATACGTGCGGTATTGCACGGATCAGGATCGAACAGATATTACTAGCCGGCTTTGGTTTAAGCCGGATCCTAGTATAGTACAGTGTAGATTTTGTCTCATTGCATTTGTATTTCGGTCGGAATACAAATGCGGGTGTGTATGCACAGTATCGGGGTTTTCCTGTAATTTATTACGGGACCAGTTTTTGGAGTTGCCAGTTTGCTTTCCGTTTCGGCCAATTTCCATTGTTCCGTTCATTGGCCGAAGATTGGTGGAGGAGGGCTTATTTGCATTGTTGCAAATAAGTGTTTGTGGAGGGGTTCTTTGCTTATTGTTGTATCATGATAGCCTCTCATTGACCTTGACTTCTAGCTTCATGATAGCTTGACTTTCTTTATCATCATGGTTTTGATGATGGTTGTTGATGATGAGAGATGGTTGTTAGTTGAGTGTTGGTTTTGCTTTGTTATCATTTGGTTCATATGATAACCATTCCTCTCTCTCTCTTGTTTTTGGAGATGAGAATGGCTCCCATTTTTTTTGAGCTCTCTCTCTCTTTTCACTCTCCTTCTCCTCTTGTCATGGCCGGCCACCATGAGGGTGGGTTGCCCATTTTTGTAGTGGGGATTTTTTGCTCTCTTGATGTTAGAAAAATCCCCAAGTTCCTCCACATTGTTCTTGTATCATCCCTCCACCTAAAATGGCATCTCCATGAACCCCAAAGTGAGACTTGAGGACTACGTATTCTACAGCGAACCTTGGGCACGTCGAGTAGCCGGCTTCGTGCCCGAGTTGCCTCGGCATTGAGGTGGGAGCCCGTAAACAAAGTAGGCGATGTGGTGCACTTCCGGCGACGAGGAGGAGACGGGACTTTTCCGCAGGAGATCCGGACGATGGCGAAAAGACCGGAGGACTTGGATCGTCGGTATATCTCTAACCCATCTTGTTAAGTAGCTTAGACTTGTTAATGGTTACGATCCGGGTGTTTAGTGCGCGGTGGTACCGGTTTGCTAAGTCCGCAAAAATTAAAGTTATTCACCGCTTCCGCATTCCGGCGTCGGATCGACGGCCGGGGCGCCGCCGTGCACTTACAAAGGGGAACTCAGATTTGACATCAGATCTCAGAAATGAGAGATTTTTAGATCTCACATCTCTTGATCTTCAAGATCCGGCCAACAAAGAAAGAAGGAGACCCATCTCCAGAAACCCCACTTTGGGGAAGAACTAGGGCTCAAGGGGATAAGCCCTTCATCAGCTTCAAAACATCTTAGGAGTTTAACTCCTCATATATATATATATTACACACACACACACACACACAGAGAATAATAAGTGCTCCTTTCTGGGAGTACAACTCCCATTGCAGGGACCAAGTCCTTTTTGTTTTTCGAGCGCCCATGTGCTCACACGTGGTGCGCTAGCGCTCAAAGTGCTAGCGCTCTAGCGCCCGAGCGCCCACGTGCTCATACGTGGTGCGCTAGCACTCATAGCGCTAGAGCGCTGGCGCCCAAAGCGCGAGCGCTCGAGCGCCCACGTGTTGTTACGTGGCGCGCTAGCGCTCTTTCGCTCAGAGCGCTAGCGCCCGAGCACCCACGTGCTGACACATGGCGCGCTAGTGCTCAGTGCGTTAGCATTCTTGCGCTCAGAGCGCCCACGTGCTGACACGTGGCGCGCTAGTGCTCAGTGCGCTAGCGTTCTTGCACTCAGAGCGCTAGTGCATGTGCTGACACGTGGCGCGCTAGTGCTCAATGTGCTAGCTCCCGAGCGCCTACATGCTAACACGTGGCGCGCTGGCGCTAGCACCCGAGCGCCCACGTGCTGACACATGGTGCGCTAGCGCTCAAAGCGCCGGCGCTGGCCCCATGCATCTTTTGGATGCCTTTTCCCCCCTTTTATATATATATATACATATATATATATACATATATATATATATACATATATATATATATATACATATACATCTGTAAACACACACATACTCCGCGACACTGTCCCTGTTAGAAAAAAATTTCTAACGGGGCGCTGCCCCACATCCCGCTAGGGAGCTGCTGGCCCCCTTGACCCCCAGCCCGCTATCCGAATAGCGGGACCCCCGTAAAAACTCTGCGGGGCCCTCGATATATCCAAAACCCGTTCAAAACACAACACCGCACATTGAGTTCGCATGACCAGTTTAACCCGTCAATCGGAGGTTCCCTCGCCCCAAAGGCGATGGGTAATTAACGGCAGCTTAGTCCGCGGTTGCCGGAGATTCGGATCCCCACAATCATTAAACCTCGGCCTACCCTGGGCAGGGGAAATCTGTAGTGCGCCTGACAAGCGCGCGCGTATTCCCATCTCAATAGGGTGACGAAATACACCCTAGTCTGTAGAGTGTATTTCGTCACCCCATTGAGATGGAAATACGCGCGTTACAGATTCCCCCTGCCTAGGGTAGGCCGGGGTTTAATGATTATGGGGATCCGAATCTCTGGCAGCCGCGGACTAAGCTGCCGTTAATTACCCATCGCCTTTGGGGCGAGGGAACCTCCGATAGTCGGGTTAAACTGGTCATGCGAACTCAATGTCCAGTGTACGTGTGTGTTCTTTTGAAAGGGGGTTTGGATATATCGGGAGCAACGCAGAGTTTTTACGGGGGTCCCGCCTTGAGCGCTGTGCGCTTAGGCGCTAGCGCGCCACGTGTCGGCATGTGGGCGCTTTGCGCTTGAGCGCTGGGCGCTTGAGCGCTGGGCGCTTGAGCGCAAACGCGCCACGTGTCGGCACGTAGGCGCTTTGCGGTTGAGTGCAGGGCGCTGGAGCGCCACGTATCGGCACGCTGGCGCTTTGCGCTTGAGCGCTAGCGCGCCACGTGTCGGCACGTGGGCGCTTTGCGCTTGAGCGCCGGGCGCTTGAGCGCTGGGCGCTCGAGCGGCGGCGCTCCACGTGTCGGCACGTGGACGCTTTGCACTTGGGCGCTGGGCGCTTGAGCGCTAAGTGCTCGAGCGCGAGCGTGCCATGTGTCGACACGTGGGCGCTTGGTGCTTGAGCACTAGCGCGCCACGTGTCGGCACGTAGGCGCTTGAGCGCTTGGGCGCCGGTGAGAAAAGGAGTCTTTTAGACCCAGAAGTTCTCGAAAGAGAAATCAGAGTGGAGTTAAACTCCTAAGATGTTTTGGGGTTGATGAAAAGGGTTCTTCTTCTTTCTCCTCTGCTTGCTAGATCTTGAAGATCAAGAGATATGAGATTTTAAAAATCTCTTCTTTTTGAGATCTAATGGAAGATCGGAGTTCCCCTTTATGGGTTTTGCGGTGAAAAACTATTTAGTTTTATAAAATGAAGAGTGAAACTCTTGATTTAATTCAAAAGAAAGAAAAAGGTTTTAGAACCTTGAGGAAAGAGAAAAGATCTCAGATCTAAAATTTTTTTGGAGAGAGAAAAAAGTTGTGAGATATTTTCATTATCCTTGCCTTTATAGGCTATACACTTTACACACAGCCCCTTGGGCTTCACAAAATGGCATTTTGCATATCCCATGGCTCATGTGCCATTCCTTTTTACATATAAGCCATGGGCTTTACAAAAATTTGGCTTTATGCCTATTTTTCTTACGTTTATCCATAAAACAAAATAAAAGAAATACAACAAAATTATTTATTACAAAATTTTTATCTTGGCATGGGGGATGCCGGCCGCTTCAGGTTCGGGCTCGACCCGGGCATGGGCCCACTGGATCTGGGCTTGGGCCCACTGGATCTGGGCTTGGGCCCACTTGGCTTGGGGTTGACTTTGATTTTGATTTGGTCAACCTGGGTGTAAATTTTTACCCCAACAAATTGCCCCTCATCAATAAATGCACACCACATATGTGGGTCGTGTGCATGAAATTGATGGATCTTCTTTTATTTGGAGGCGACCTTATTTGGTTCCCGCATTTTGGGAAGCCGGCACTACCCTTTTTACGACATGGACGATCGTTGCTTGACATGTCTCCGAGACGGAATGTCCGTGATAGATGTTTCCCTGGACCGGAGTGATCTGGTTCCCTCTTTGTAGGAATCCCGCGCTGCCCTTTTTACGACATGAACGGTCAATGCTGCCCTTTTTGTGACTTGGACGGTCGATGCTGCCCTTTTAGCGACTTGGACGGTCGATGCTGCCCTTTTTGCGACTTGGACGGTCGGTGCTGCCCTTTTAGCGACGTGGACGGTCGATGCTGCCCTTTTTGCGACTTGGACGGTCGGTGCTGCCCTTTTTGCGACGTGGACGGTCGATGTTGCCCTTTTTGAGACTTGGACGGTCGGTGCTGCCATTTTAGCGACTTGGACGGTCGGTTCTTCCCTTTTTGCGACGTAGACGGTCGGTGCTGCCATTTTAGCGACGTGGATGGTCGGTGCTGCCATTTTAGCGACATGGACAGTCGCTGCTGCCCTTTTTACGACTTGGATGGTCAATGCTGCCATTTTAGCGACGTGGATGGTCGGTGCTGCCATTTTAATGACTTGGACGGTCGATGTTGCCCTTTTGCAACTTGGACGGTCGGTTCTGCCCTTTTTGCGACTTGGACGGTCATTGCTGCCCTTTTAGCGACGTGGAGGGTCGGTGCTGCCATTTTAGCGACGTGGACGGTCTATTCTGGATTTGACTTGCCCCGCTTCTTGCGGCGTCAGGGATGAAGTCGACTTGTTTCCGAGGTGGAATTTGATTCTGCCAGGGAGGTCATTGGTTGTTTGACTTGATGTGATTTGGGTTGACATCAGCATTGCTACGCTGGAATATGGTACCAGGAGCGAATCTGGGCATGAGCCCACTTGGCTTGGGGTTGACTTTGACTTTGACTTGGTCAACCGGGGTGCAATTTTCGACTTCAACAAATATCCCTAACCAAACAATATCATATCTATAAGGGTGTTGTGCGTGTCATGGAAATTATTGACGGTGTGTGTGGAATACAATCAGTGCTCGTGCAACATAAGCCGTCAATAATATGTGCAGTGTCATAAGGATACTAGTCCAAGCACAACAATAACTAAGCACTAATGTGTTTGCGCAACTCTATATATGCAATAGGATATGCGACAAAACATGACATCTCTAGCCCAGACGCATAACGCCATGCAGGCGATTCCTCTGTAGATGTTAAATCTACTCACCAACCATCCTGGCTAAGCAAAGCCAACCACCTGTTTCCCCCTCCTTCGCAGCGTCCGAAGTCCCCGCCTGCGAACCTAAAACAACAAAACAATAACACAAGTGTATATTAGCAAAAGACCAAAAACACGTACAAACTACGTTTGACCGACACACCAACTCCAAACCTACTCCCAAGTGTTCGTATTGTGGCTAACGTACGTAGCGACACGACGAAACCAACCCAAGAGCAAAACCAGCACGAAGTGCATGGACCGTGTCGGATAACGTATCGCGTGTAGTCGTATCACTATAAACTACCTATTTGATCCCAGATTTTTCATACAGAGAACACTAAACAATCAAACAGAACCAAACACACCGAAAACAAAGCATAGAGCTACCCTCAAAAATCCACACCACAACACCAACCCACAGCCGATGTCGCCAGAATTCCTTCGAGTCGTCGCCGGCCGAGTCCGAGCTCCATGTGTTCGTGCTTCAGGTGGTCACTGGTACAACACAACTACTTTGTTTGGTTTTCTAGTATTTTCTCGGGGTCACAGCAGGTCACAAATATCACAAACCGACACTAAAATACGATATTACGCACAAAAAACTTAACTTTACACTATCTAAACTGAACTAAAAGTCTACATAACACAAAAACTATATAAAGAACAGCTAGAGATCAATAGCTAACCAAAAGAACTCAAAGATCCAAGCTCCTAGGCATCCAAGAGGCAAAACAAGGTAAAAGATGTGATTTTGTGAATTTTGTGATGGATTTGTGTTGAATTGGTGAAGTGTTCAGTTTAGAGTTGAGGGAGATAGAGAAATATGAAAGAATTAAGTGAGAAAGAATAAGCTATGCATTCATACTACTCACCATGCCACCTCTTCACACAAACAAAACCCAAAGTAAATATCTCTCTCCTTCTCACAACAATTGACAAGAGGATTAAGGTTAGGGTTAAAGCAAAGAATAGATTAAAGCAAGGATTGGAATTAGGTTTAAGTGTCATGGTTGCTAATACTAGTTTAGCACAAACAAACCCTCACATTTACGTGCACACGTGCGTGCGTGCCCATAACAATTAATATTAAAATAATAATTAAATGTTATAAAATGTGAGGAATCCGAATTGGTAAACTTTTTACTTTAAACCCGCATTACCGTCTAAACTAACACTAACTGAAATCTAAGGCGTTACAATCTCCCCCTTATAACAATTCGTCCCCGAATTTAAAATTCTCACTATGTGTACCTTCGAAGAGATGGGTACAAAACTCCCAAATACCTCTCGCAGCCTCCCAAGTGACCACCTCACTATACGGCTACGTCCAAGAAAACCTTCCAAAGATTGCAAGACCCTTGACCGAAGTTTCTCCACCTGCCGAGCCACTAACACAAATGGCTGCCGGTGAATGAAAAAATCGCGTCCGAGCTAAATGGTATGGTGCTGAATCATGTGTGAAAGGTCATGAAGGTATTTGCAAAGTATCGACACATGGAATACGGGGTGAAAACTCGATAATCTGGGCGGATGTGCCAAATCAAAGGCAACGGAACTAACTCGCTTTAAGGATCTCAAAAGGACCTACAATCCTGGGATAAGCTCCCCAAAACTCAACACGTCATCCATCGGAAAATCCTTAGGAATACATGATCTCGCACTGCGAACTCAAGTCTGCGACCACCACGATCGACATAAGACCTCTGTCTGCACTGGGCTGTCCTCATCCTGACCTGAACCAACTGGATCATCTTCGAAGTCTCTAGACTAGCTGGGGTCCAAAAATCCTACTCATACAGAGTCAGAAAAACCGAATGGCAATCGAAACAACCTAACAACAAAACCTAAAGATTACCAATTGGAATGTCTCCTGATAACAGCTATCGAAGGAGAACTCTAACAATGGCAAGTGACGATCCCAACTGCCAACAATAACAATTAGTACGTACACACAAGCATAACCTCCAGAGTCTGTATAGTCCGCTCTATCTAACCATCGCCAACGGATGGAAAGCGGAGCTAAAGCTCAACCGGTATCCAAGGCTACCTGAAGCTTCTGCCCAATACGGCAAGCGAACAGGGTGCCTCTATTGGATACAACACAAGAAGGAACTCCATGCAACGCACAAACTTAACAAAGAACAACTAAGCATACTGAGAATAACCGGACAACAAACACCCAAAAGGAGTCACATCCTGACTAAACCTGGGTAGACACTGTTCCCTCATAAAATATCGGGAAACACCCCAATGAGGTATCACGTGCTCACACGCGACCAAGGGTCACGTGCTGACACGTGATGGGCTCCTGGGATCTCTAGTTTATAGAGTTAAACTCTAGTCAAACAGTCAATCAGTGGAATCACGTGTCCACACGTGATAGGACCTTCAACCCACTAAAAAGGAATTAAAAGATATAATAAAAACTAAGGAAAAACCCCAATTGGGCATCATGTGCTCACACGTGACCAAGGGTCACGTGCTGACACGTGACGATCCTTAGTCCTTTAAAACAACATAATTTAATTCTGGGAAAAGTGTTAATCAAGGGGGGTCACGTTCTAACACGTGATGGGTGCCTAAACTCTTTTATTAATAGAATTCTAGTTAAACGAGAATATACTAAAACAGCAAGGAAAAACCCCAATGGGGTATCACGTGCTCACACGTGACTAACGGTCACATGCTGGCACATGATAAGTTCCTTTGATCTCTACTTTATAGAATTGAAAATCTAGTCAAACAAAAATATAACAAAATACCAGGAAATATCTCAATGAGGTATCACGTGTTCACACGTGACCAAGGGTCACGTGTTGACACGTGATAGTTTCTTGTGATCTCTACTTTATAGAATTAAATTCTAATCAAACAAAAATGTATCAAAACAGCTAAGGAAAAACCCCAATGGGGCATCACGTGCTCACACGTGACCAAGGGTCACGTGCTGACACGTGATGGTCCCTTAGTTCTATTAAAAGGCAGAATTAAATTTCGAATAAAAGATGGTCACGTGCTGACACGTGAGGGTCCCTTAGCTCTGTTAAAAGGCAAAATTAAATTCTGAATAAAAGAGAGTGACGTGCCAACACGTGACAAGTCCCTTAGCTCTTTAACTGATAGAATTAAATTCTATTTCAATGATCAAACATTAGGATCACGTGCCAACACGTGATGGGCTTTAAAAGCCTTCTGAGCTAATAGAATTAAATTCTAATTAAGGGAAATCAAAGACCCTAAACGAGAAAATATTTTATGGAGCACCGTTGGATTAAAAATCCAATGGTGATTAAAAATCACCAATTTATGGAAAGATTTTATACAAGGAAAGATTTCCCAGAAATTTACCAAGAATAACAAACAGAATATCTTCTGGAATAAAAATGCAAGGGTGAATAAAATTCACCAAGTGATCTAAAAGATCATGTTGGATACAAAAACAAACATAATCTTTCAATGAAAGATCCACTAAACTAATTGATCCTTTTCCTTCTCCTATAAATAGGAGCCAAGAAGAGGAGAAAAAAGGGAGGGAATTTTTGGATCTTGGAATTTTCTGAAGAAAAAACAATAGTAGAGAGAAAAGAAAGGATAATTTAATTCTCAAGAAAAGAAACCCTAGGTGAGAAAGGGGAAAGGGATCAAAGCTCCATAAAACAAAAAGAGAATTTAATTCTCAATCTAAGATTTTAACTCTTCTGCAAAAGAACTTAGTTCTTCCTCTTGTTGAAGATCTGCAAAAGCAAATCTCCCCACAGGTTGAGAATTTAATTCTCATCGGGGAGATTCTGCCATGCAGATCCAAAACATAGAGGAAGAATTCAGTTTAGAGAATTTAATTCTCCCAAATTCATAGGAATTTAATTCCTCCCAAATAAAACTACGGTTTAACCCTATATGAGAATTTAATTATCTCAAATTCACAGGAATTTAATTCCTCCCAAATAAAACTAAGGTTTAACCCTATATGAGAATTCAATTCTCCCAATTCATAGGAATTTAATTCCTCCAAGACAGAACTAGGGTTTAACCCTATATAAGAATTTAATTCTTCCACATAAATAGGAATTTAATTCCTCTAAAAACATAATTAGGTTTTAACCCTACAGAGAATTTAATTCTTAAAATAAAGAGATTTGAAAGATCTCCATGCACGTAAAGAACATTGGTCACGTGATGACACGTGAACCCAATCCGCAGTGATCAGAAAAGAAAGAATAAAACTAGGTCACGTGCCCCCGCGTGACCCCTGAACAAATCCCCTAAAATGAGAAGGAAAAAGCTTGGAGGCAATGCCTCATGTGCTCCCACGTGACATCCAAAATAAAGAAAACAAAAAGCAAAGGGAATGCTGGCTTTGGGCGCTCTCACATGTCCTCACGTGACCCCTAATTAACATTCTAATAAATCAATGCATGAGTACCCATCACGTGCCCACTCGTGATGGTTATGAAAACTAAAAGTGTTTAACACTTATTTGCAGTCCTGAGAACAAAGTAAAAGAGATCTGGCCCCACCTCTGGGTGCCCTCACGTGCCCCCACGTGACCCCTTCCATTCTAGTGTTTAACATTATTCTGAGGATTTCTTCTCCAGTGTTTAACACTGTTTTAGATACATCACGTGAGGACACGTGACCACCAGATGTCCTCTAGTGTTTAACACTATTTTAAAGCCAAACTTAGCCAAATTGGCTAAGTTTTCCAGAGGCAAGCCTCTCCTTCAACTGAATCTCAAAATTAATCATTTCATATGACATGCAGAGTAAAACCCAGAGCTATAATGTTTAATGTTCAGTCAAAGACAAAAATTTTATCAGAGCCCCTTAAAACTCTGGTTTAGCATTGCTAAATAATGAGGGGCTGAACCCAGACAAATGTTTAATGGTCCAACAAGGGGCCAACATTTCAAATTTAATTGGACTTAGCCCAAACTGGTCATAAGTCCTCAATTCAGATTTAACTGAGCCAAGGTGCTCATAATCTAATTAATTGATCTTAGTTCCAAATTGGACTATAGATCACCCAATCCACTTCGGTTCAAGGGTACATCTCTTCACTCCTTTAATATTTGTCGTTTTAATCCTTCAACATCTTCAGAGAGGTGTCGGGTCCCGACAACCATACATTTCATGGACTATGATGTCCTTAACCTTGACTCTGAGGTCTTTAAACTCACGAACTATGATCTCCTTAACCTTGACTGTGAGGTCTTTAAACTCACGGACTATGATGTCCTTAACCTCGACCGTGATGTCTTTAAACTAACATTGGACCGCAATGTCCTTAAACTAACCGACCGCAATGTCCCTAAACTAAACATTATAGTCTAATTGCTCTTTTGTTGGATCTAAACGATCCCGTTAAGTTGATCTTAGCCTGAAATGAGATCAACGTATCCTTAACAAACGTTTAAGTTGATCTTACTTTCAAATGAGACTAACGTATCCTTAAACCAACCCCCAAACCCAAATCTAGAAAAATACGGATTTGGACTAATCCACGTCCTACGGGCGACAACATAAATTATTTTCTGTATACAATCCACGGACAACCAAAAACAAAACAAACACACCCGACATGAAGTGACCATCTGGAGAAAGAGAGAGTGGTTACCGCGATGCGGTAACGTAATTAACTGCAGGGGCTTGCGCCTGCAGGGAAGAGCATCCCTACAATCAAAAACCCCTCAACGAGGGGGAATCTGACGAAGTCTGCTACATCGGCCTCATCCGTCTAAACCTCCGGTATATGGTGCCATAAATCAACTTGGCATCTTCGGAGAGGTGGACGGATAAATCCAAATAGCATCTGCCCTCGGAATTCAGGCACGGACGTCCCAACGTCCCGGTCGCGTCTTTCGGCGGGGAACAGATTTTGGCACGCCCGGTGGGACCTTTTCCTTTTTCCACTCCACACTTCGTGTGTCGTGTTCTTGAACGAATCGTGGTTGAATGGTTGCCCTTGGGTTCGAGGTACTAAGATTTGGTCTTGCTCCGTGCAGAAAGAAGAACATCAATGGCCTCTAACTGCTCCAGCTGCAACTGCAACTCCCGTTCCGCCTCATCTGGAGGTGTAACCTATGGGCCTCAAGCGGCCTCCTTGTTCACAATGCCGGTGGACCAAGAGACTCAGGCCACCATTGGTCTATTCTTCAGGACAATGCTCCCACCCATGAACTTCAATGCTCCTGTACCATCATAAGAAGCTCCCAAGAGGTCGATCTTTGATCGACTTACCACCGCTACGGCTCCTCTCAACGGGTCGCCCAAACCAAATGCCTCAGTTTTCAGCAGACTGGCCCAAAGCATCAACGGTCCCATGAAGAAGCCTGCAATCCCAGAAAGGGTTATTCCGAAGAGGATAGCCATCCCTGCTCCAGAAGTTGTTAAAACGGTTTCTCCTGCCAAGGAGTCTGTCTTCGCTAAACTGACTGTTCCGACTTTCACCCCGAACGAAGTCGTCAAAACTTCTCCCCCTGCGCGAAAGTCTGCTTTTGATAGGTTGGCCATCCCCACTCAATGGACGTCGGTCTTCAAGAGGCTCGCACCAGCAGTGCCTGACCAGAAAAGGGGGCACGACGAAGCCATCCACATAGCTGAACCAACACCATCCGCGCGACATGCTTGCCGTCGTCACTGGCGTCGAGTAAGGAAGGCTGGGGGCAGCTCTCCGTCTGGATTTACTCCACCGGCTCCAAAGGTGGAGATTGATACTGCTGTTCCAACCGGGAACAGCTTTGAACTTCTTAACAAGGTGCGCAGGAACTCTCCCACCGCCGTACTGAAAAGATCTCCTCTACCGTGGAAAATGAGACAGAAACGAAGCCGGAGCAGCCCCCTCAGCGGCTGTCCTCCAAGATTTACAAAGTCTGGCGACAGGTCCAGGAATCAGTGATTGACCAGGACTACTCTCGCCGGCCAAAGAAGCTTAAGGCCCAACAAGAAAAGAGCCATCCTGTGGTACCACAGAGAATGTCATCCGTCCGGGTGCCCGCTGCAACGGCTCCCTCAACGTCAAACACTCAAAAGAGAAGGAGGCCGGAGAAAGCCTCTGTAGCTGCGGCGAACCGCAAAAGCACTGAATCTAAATGCCCCAAGTCTGGGGGCATGGTAATATATACCGTTTATATGGCTTCCAGAAAAGAATAAAGTCGTGCCTCTACGGGTCATCGACCACTTACTCGATCGATAACGAAAGCTCAAGAACAACAGCAGCAGAAACTTCAGGAGATGCTGACTGCGAAAGCCGCACTCACTGGGCTGAAAGAAAGTCCAGAGACCTCAGAGCAGCATCGAGAACAAGAGACTGACACTGAGTTCCTCCGAAGAATGCTCGAGAGGAAAGAAAAAGAGGCTGCGGAGCAGGCAGCCAATATAAAACGAATGGCTCTTTTTTTCCAAGACATGGCTGGGATGATGTTACAACTGGAGCCTCCAGCTGAAGACCCTCCGATTATAATTGAAGATGACAGTGGAGAGACATCGAACCCTCCTCCGGCTCTTTCAGCAGCTAAGGAGGAGACCATCTCCAAGGCCGCTCTGGACGATTATATTGCTCAGCAAATACGAGCTCACCAGGAGAATGAAGCGGCTGAACAGATCGTTAAAACTGGACGACCTTATCCAGGCTGGTATGAAAAAATAAGGTACCCGCCGGGATATACCATCCCTAAATTTCATGTATATAAAGGGACGGGGAATCCACATCAGCTTGTCGCTCAATTCAGAGCCTTGTGCGGCAACACCGGTGGTGATGATAAACTTCTGCTTCGCCAGTTTGTCGGCAGCTTGTCGGAGACGGCGTTCGAATGGTATTCTGAACTTCCAAACGACTCCGTCAAGACTTTTGCGGAGATGGAACTGCTGTTTACGAAGAGATTCGCGAGCGCTAGCGAGCGTACCCCGATTACCGCATTAATTAACGCCAGGGTGAAGCCAGGCGAAACTCGGGTACAATACGCAATACGATTGCGAAATTTATGGTCAAAATCTGAGCAGCGCATCGAGGAAGCGCCGGCAGTGGGCATGTTCGTAGGCACTCTTGACCCTCAAGCAACTATTTCCCAATTCATGATGTTCTTCAAGCCGACCACGTTCCAGGCCTTGATTGATAAACTGGCCCAAATGGACCAGATGGGTCATAAACCATCTCCTTCAAAGTCGAAGCCGCCGAGAGAAAAGGGTAAAGGGAAGGCGACATTCATTGCGAATACTCAACAGCAGCCCAGTGGTCCAAAATTAACGGATTGCCTAGAGAAAAGACGGCGGTACTATAATGAGAAAATGAAGCGCCCTTATTCATTTCCCCGGGACAAAACGAAAAGATTGTTCGAGCTAGCGGTGCGTAACAGGCTCATCAATCTGCCGAATCCTAAACGACCGTTGCAACTCGGCGAGGCTAATAGTCCCAATTATTGCCCCTACCATCAAACGGTAAGCCATCCAATTGAAGATTGCTTCATATTCAAGGGCTGGATTGAAGATCAGTATCAACAGGGAAAATTTGCCCTGTCCGAGAATTGGAAGGTGAACCCACCACAGCCACACACTCCCAAGAAGGCGGACTCACCGGGGGCATCATGTTCTTTAGTAGAAGAAGCTCCGTGGGAGATTGCTCTTTCAGCTAAAACTAAAAGAATGCTGAACGATCTCCAAACATGCCCGGCGATCAGGTGGAGGAATCCGCTGGAACCCGAGATTATCAAGGGAATGCTGAAGCCGCGCCCAACTCTAAAAATTGGCGGAGATAGTCAAAGTGCTCACACCCAGCCGTCAAAATCTTCGAAGAAGAAGAAGAAATCCAAGAAGCAGGTGAAGCTTGGAGACAGGCGCATGGACCTGCAAAAGCAGATTGACGCGCTGGAAGAGTATAACCAGAAGGCGCAAACTCTAATCACACTCCAAGAATTTCTCAGTCACGACCTTGAGGACGGAGATGATGGGGAAGACTCGTCGGATGAATCTGAAGATTACATGGCAAGTTGACATGTGATGTCTCACTCGTCAATAAACGATGAAGAAGCCCCTTACACAGAGAAACTGGGGGCAGGGCCTAAGCCGGAACTTCTAGGGCCATCAGACGAAATGATTGATGTATTCCTGAATGAAGCGCTTCTTAAAAGAAAAGCTGCTTGAGAGCGTGAGATGGCCATATTTGAAAAAGCCAAGCACCGGCGACAGGACGAAAGGCGCGAAACGCTCCCGCCAAATCAAAATACATCTGCCGCAAATAAAAGCAGGTTCAAAATGAAGAAGAGGTTCGCCAAAGCCATATCAATGGGAATGAAACCGCCACCCTCCGAAGGAAACATTCTTGGTGAAACGGAAATGCATCCTAGCTAGTGCTTATATCATCGAAAGATTGCGCACCCCACCGAAGAGTGCAACACTTTTAAAAGGTGGTGGCAGGGATATGTTGCTCACCGATAAAATTTCGAGAGGATGAAACGCAAAACTCGTCGGGAGCAAAGAAATACGACTGAAGAGCGTAAAAGAACTACCGGCAACTGTCACATGATCGACGCTTGGGGATCGCACGTTCTCACATTCGGAAGCGATTCTGACGAAGAAATGACTCTCGGCCCTCTCTTCAAAGAATCCGCCTCAGGAAAGGAGGAAGAACCAAAAAACTGCAAGAACATTGTAGGGTTACTAGGCACTCTCACAAGGGTCTATAAGGCATCAACCATGCCCGATTTAAAATTTAGACGTGCCGAACAACCCTAACCAAGATCTTTAAACTAGAGATTAGGCGAAACAAAGCATGTTAAACACTTTAACATCTAAGAGTTTGGGATTACAACCTTTGTAGTCCGGTCCTTCGCTTCATTAGCTCCGTGTTGAGGTCCCTTCGCTGCGATCATCATGTACCCGGACTCTAGAGAGGCTCCATGAAGAGAATGATGCAAACATGCTTCCGATCTTCGATAACTAAGATGATCTACCTTGATGTTTCTTTAACACAAGCTCTCACTTACAAATGAAGTGAACACCCTAATCTAAATGGCTAGGATTGATTAGGATGATGAAGTAGGATTTTAGTTCTTATTTGTTTTCTATTTCTCACTCAAAATCATCACTAAGCAAAAAGCTAGAAAGCTTGCAAGGAGGAAGAACAAGATGAATTACTTTGTGATGAATAATGAATTGTGGTGAGGTTAGAAATACAACCATGGGTTAAGTATGATAACTTAACCCATGTAGATACTTAACCATGGTAAAGGGTTGGGTTGGGTTAACAAATATCATAACAAATATCTTTAGAAAATATCTTTAGTTAAAAACAAAAGAAACCTTCTAGAAACTTCTAGAAAAAATTAACCCAAATCAAACCTTAATCATGTTTAAGCCCCACTAATCACGTTGCATTAATAACCCTAACATCAACTCCCTATACCGGGAGAGACGAATCCCATCCTATCGCTCATTGCCTCCATGTGATTCGGGACTGTACCCGAAAGCCACCTTTTTGCACGCCCTCTTGGACTTGGTATGATGGAAATCAAAGCACAGTGGGAATTACACAAGACTCTATGACGATCTCGGGTCTACAGACTCACCTGTACCAGTGTCACCAGAGAACTGCCATATGATGTGAGGTATAATACCATCTGGGAGTTCTCGGCGAGTCCGTCCAGTGTACCCAGTCTCCACTGAGCACCCGTATACCTTCTCTGATGTCAAACACTAATGGATATGGGATCATCCATCGCCCATCATATGGCTCAAGAAGCGCATACGCTAGTATACACTGGAGTACCGATGCCCTGTCTCGGTACTCCCATGACTAGGAACATTTGAAGGATGTACTTGGCGACTACACTGTCCCTACTAGTATGATCCACATCATAGTCCTTGTAGTCAAGTACTCATCCGAAGGGCTTTATCAACATGTAACAAAGAGACAATCAGAGTACACGTTAAGATAAAGGGCAACCAGATAGCATACTATCATGTCGAGCAAGAAAGTCCTCCCTATATATGTCCAAGCATCCACTACAATATACATCGTATGTACAGTAATGGCCTCTAGGACATACATATATGTCACGACCCGAATATTTCGACTCGTGACTGGCACTTAACCACGCAACGTCTACAGGCGTAACGCGACTAAGTAAGCCGAACCCAGAAATCAAAACCATTTAAAAGTAGTAAGTGTTGAAAACATTCAATTAAAACCTTTAGAAACCTTAAATAGTTCAATAAAGTTCTTTTTTTTTAAAGTTAAGTTATCCTTATAATAATTTTGGCAGCATTTCCTTTGTAAAAGTAACCCCGAAATTCGGGTATAAAACAAGATATAAGTGAAAATGACATATAAAGTAATAAGCATCCCCAACGGGAACAATCACGCCCAACGGCGACAACCATCACCACAAAAGTAATATACGACGCCGTAGCGAAGAATGAGCAATGAGTAAACATCACAGAATAATAAACTGCAGATATAAAGTCGGCTCCCACGAGCTCGACACCAAAATACAAAATATACATCATCGTCCTCACACTGTCTCTAGGTCCAGTACATATATGGTAGATGGAGAATACTAGATAAAAAAGTGTGTACAATAAAAGTAACCAGATACCACAACCCACCTAATAGCAAAATAACTCTCGCACCAGCTGCAGTGGTATCTGTAGCCAAAAGATGCAAAAAGGCAGCCTGCCGCGACTACTCTGATGGGAAACCTGAAAATACTGTGGCACAACGGGGGTGAGTTGCCAACTCGTGAATAGAGATAACATATAAAGGTAATCGCGAGCATGCACGTACTGCATTACTCTATCATATGCCAGCAGGTAAAATCTATATGCGACAAGCAGTGGTGCAATAATCATGCAAGTACTATGTCAGGTAAAATAACTACAGGATGAGATACATGATAATCAATGCTGAACACGGGATAAACAACATCTACACGGAATATCAATCATGGAAAATAATCGGTGCCCAAGACTGCACCCAAATCCCAAATTAACTCTGGCGCTGGCACTCTCCTCGGCCCTCAAATCCTGTAAATCTCTGAGAATCGCGAGTGCCCAACATCGGCACCCAAAATATCATAAAATACTCATGTCCAATATCGACACGCAAATCCTCATACATCGGGCTCCGTAAGTCCGAATCAGCCCACAGGCTCCGTCTGCCGTATCGGCCCTCGGTCCCGGCAGTACGGATCATCCCGCATCCATCTCTCGACTCTGGTTAGTATCCTCCGGATAACCGCCACGTCCAACCAATCACCGGTAGGTACTCGCCCACCTCCAGGCTCAATCGGCAAAGTCCATCGATCATCTTGCTGAGGGGAACCATACCGGGTCCACCACAAACCCGCAAACGGATCATCCACTCCATGAATCGGGTTTCAAGCACACGTCTCAGCACCGAGAAAACGCGTGGTAGACGCACCAAAATATCATATCATGAGGAACCAGGTTTTTAAATGGTGCATCTATTCTTAAATAATTCCACGGTCCTCAAAACCAGAAATCACATAAAAATCCAACACCAATGAGTAAATAAAATACGATGTGCTATGTACATCAAGTCATAATATAGGTACAAGGGAGAAACCGTTTTTCTTAAGATAGTTTCAGTTTTCAAAGACAGCATGCGGCTTCCAATTTCTATGAAAATCATATCGAATCATATGTGAAATGAACTACAGTATAATGATCATGGCAATTCTACAGTGAGTGTGTCATGGCAATTACTAACGGTGTGTGTGTAACATGCAGATTAGTGCTCGTGCAACATGAACCGTTAGTAATAGTGCGGTGTTCTATCAATTCTAAGTTTTCAAACATATAGCAGGGAATGCAGTATGCAATAACAGTATCCATGAACAGTCAATGTAGGTAAATGCAATATGTAGCTATAAGGTCCTATCAGCCCTGACGCATAACGTCATGCGGGCGATATCCCCGTAGATGTTAAATCTACTCACCGAAGTCTCGCTCTAAGTGTAACCGACGACTTGCTTTCCCTTCTTCGCAGCATCCGTCTCACTCGCCTGCGAACCTAGAATTACACAATATATCACACATAAGCTCAAATCTACAAACACGCAATATTAAGGTCAACCTAGAAACCCGCATCCCAATCCAAGCGCGCGTATGCGCGATACGCTAAAACGTGTGATTACGCGCCTGAAATTACCCCGACGCGTCGCGATACACAGAAACCCCAAACCTACACACGTATCACGCATGCCACGAAGATTTGAAATACGGAAAATAGGGTAATAGGTCCCAGATTTTGATACAGAAATAGTTTTATAAAAATAAATGTACCATAACACCCCATATACCAGCAGACACCAACTACCAAAACCCCAACCCACAATTCTCCCATCTGGCCGCAAATTACGGCCAGAATGAGTTTTTCGGCGGCCCGGGTAGGGGTGTGGGCTCCCGGGTTTGGTGTGTGCATTCCATACCCCAAGAACATACCACAGTAATTATAAAATCATTCTGAAATAATCCGGGCACAAGCAGATCTAACAGAGCCCCAAATTCTAGTTAAAATTCCATTTTTACACTAAATTGATACTTTATGGTACTTTTCTGAAATCTGAAACAACCCAAGTCTAAAATCACCTTTATAACTCATCACCAAGCTAATCAAGCCATAAAGATATCAATTTTAACATAACTTCACTACATCCCCTTAAATAGCACAAAACATGCATAAAAATGTGACCTTTTAGCCAAATTACAACAAGTTATGGAAAAAGAGGTTTAGATATGAGTTTATACCTTCTAATGACCTTTCAAATGACCAAAAGTTCCAGATTTATCCTCAAGTATCCAGACTTGCCATCAAACTCCCCCAAAGGTCATTTTTCCATGGTTTTAGTGTAGAAAATGGATTGTTTTGTGTAGGGTTCATGCAAGAATCAAAAGAGAAGTGAAAAGAAAAGAGAAGATGAAGAAAATGCTCTGGTTTTCCGCAACTCTTCTGCAGAAATCAGAAATGAGAGAAGAGAGAGAGAAGAGAGGGGAAAAATTGGTCAAAAGAATTCAACCTTTTACCTAACCACCATACCTCCATTCCTTAATTAAAAATGTAAATTTTATAAGGGGTTTGACTTGTTTAAATGGTTGGGATAAATAAAAACCATGCAAGAAAAGAAAAAGGGTTAACATGATACATTCCCCATCTAGTCTCAAAAAAATCTAAGTGTGCATGTGTGCTCCTAACACAAAATCTCACACTTAGGGTACACCCGACTAAAATAATTAATAACCCTCTAAATATATATAAATATACCTATAAAAACACTTCACAACACAATTTCCACTAGTCAAGAAGGAAAATAAGATATCCGTTTTTTACGAAAAACACGCACACTTGCAATTTAACGCGAAAACACCCTAAACGTAGTTCAAGGCGTTACAATCTACCCCCCTTAAAGAAATTCGGTCCCCGAATTTAAAAATCTAATTACACGTACCTTCAAAAAGATGGGGATACTTCTTTCTTATCTCGCTCTCGGTCTCCCAAGTGACCTCCTCGCTGCTCGGACCACGCCAAAGTACCTTGACGGACGGTATCTCTTTTGACCTCAATTTCTTTACTTGTCGATCCAAGATCATCACCAGCTGCTCTGCATAGGAAAGGTCGCGCTCAAGCTGGATCGTCAGGTGCTGAATCGCATGCGAAGGATTGTGAAGATACTTGCAAAGTATCGAAACGTGAAATACGGGGTGCACATCTGGGAAACTGGGCGGAAGGGCCAACCGATATGCAACTGCACCAATGCGCTCGAGGATCTCGAAGGGGCCCACATATCGGGGACTAAGCTTCCCCTTCTTCCCAAACCTCATCACACCTTTCATTGGGGAGACCCTCAAGAAAACATGATCACCAACAGAAAACTCAAGTCTGCGCCGACGACGGTCCGCATAAGATCTCTGCCTACTCTGGGCTGCTCTCATCCTATCACGAATCAACTGGAACTTCGCGGTCGTCTCCTCAACAATCTGGGGCCCTAAGATACTGCTCTCACTGAGCTCCGTCCAACAGGTGGGCGATCTACATCTCCTCCCATAAAGAGCCTCAAACGGCGCCATCTGAATGGTCTGCTGGTAGCTGTTGTTATAAGAGAACTCTACTAAGGGCAAATGATGATCCCAGCTACCTCCGAAGTCTATTACGCACGCTCTGAGCATGTCCTCGAGAGTCTGAATAGTCCGCTCTAACTGTCCGTCGGTCTGCGGATGAAATGCTGTCCTGAAACTCAAGCGGGTGCCCAAATCCTCCTGAGGCCTCTGCCATAGTCGGTTGGTAAACTGGGTGCCTCTGTCGGACACGATACATGTCGGAACTCCGTGCAGTCGTACAATCTCATCAATGTAAATCTGGGCATACTGAGCAAATCTGAAAGTCGTCTTCACCGGTAGGAAGTGAGCAGCTTTCGTCAAACGATCCACGATCACCCAGATGGAGTCATACCCTCGACTAGTCCTGGGTAGACCCATAATGAAGTCCATAGAAATCTGTTGCCATTTCCACTCCGGAATGGGCAACGGCTGTAGCTTTCCCGCGGGCCTCTGATGCTTAGCCTTGACTTGCTGACAAGTCAGGCATCTCGACACGAAATCTGCGATGTCCCTCTTCATCCCGTCCCACCAGTAAACATCTCTCATATCGTGGTACATCTTGGTGGAACCTGGATGAACACTGTATACCGATCGATGTGCCTCCACGAGAATCTCCTGCCGCAGTCCTTCAGCATCTGGTACACACAATCTGGTACCAAATCATAGTATCCCCTGACCATCGATCACAAACTCGGAAAATCTGCCCTGACCTATCCATGCCATGATCACTGAACATCGGTCATCACTGGGCTGTGCCTCAAGTACACGGTCAAGCAACTGTGGGCGTGCACGAACATGCGCCATCTGTCCTCCGATCGGCGTGAACTAGAACTGTACCCGGCTGTCGCATAAGATCTGCCAATCTGCCGACGACTGCCTCTGTACTGCGCTCAAGCAAGATAGACTACCCCCGGGCCTCCTGCTCAAAGCATCCACCACTACATTAGCCCTGCCCGGGTGGTACAAGATCTCGCAGTCGTAGTCCTTCACTAACTCCATCCATCGGCGCTGTCTAAGGTTCAGGTCTCGCTGCTGGAATATATACTTTAAGCTCTTGTGATCAGTGAATATCTGGCACGACTCGCCGTGAAGGTAATGTCGCCAGATCTTAAGTGCAAAGACCACTGCAGCCATCTCCAAATCTTGAGTGGGGTAGTTCTGTTCATGTTTCTTCAATTGCCGCAAAGCATACGCGATCACCCTATCATGCTGCAACAAAACGCACCCTAGCCCCACTAGAGAAGCATCACAATATACCACAAATCCACCTAACCCTGAAGGCAATGATAATACTGGCACCGTAGTCAGTAGAGCCCGTAACTGCTGAAAACTGTGCTCACACTCCTCTGTCCAAACGAAAGGAACTCCCTTCCGGGTCAACCCGGTCAAAGGTACAACAATGCGAGAGAAATCCTGCACAAATCGCCTGTAGTAGCCGGCCAGACCTAGAAAGCTGCGAATCTCCGTAACTGATGTGGGTCTGGGCCAACTCCGAACGGCCTCGATCTTCCTCGGGTCTACACATATACCGTCTTATGAAATCACGTGCACCAAGAAGTCTACGCTGTCCAGCCAGAAAGCACACTTGGAGAATTTGGCGAAAAGCTGATGCTCTCTCAAGGTCTGCAGTGTAATCCGCAGGTGCTGCTCGTGCTCCTCTCTACTCCGAGAATACACCAGAATATCGTCAATGAATACAATGATGAACAGATCAAGATACGGCCGGAAAATACGGTTCATCAAATCCATGAATGCTGCTGGCGCATTGGTGAGTCTGAACGACATCACCAAAAACTCGTAATGGTCGTAGCGCGTGCGGAAAGCTGTCTTAGGAATGTCCTCCTGTCGAACCCGCAGCTGATGATAGCCTGATCGCAAATCGTGTTGGAGATAGTGCCCTCAGAGTCAATTATTAGGTCACAGGTACGTGATTGTAATGATTGAGGGAGGACCTATCCCGGTAGGACAGTCTTACTCGAGATGATAGTATGCTATCTGGTTTACCTTTATCATCGTGTACTGCTTTAGGTGACATGACACGTCGCTATTACACGTTGATAGAGCCCCTAGGATTCTTGCTTGACCACCAGCAGTATGAGGGCGATCATATAAGTGGGAGCTGGGGGTCTACAAACATATCCTTAAAAGGTCCCTAGTCGTGGGAGTTTCGAGACCGGGCATCGATACTCCATTAGTAGACTAGTGTATACAGTCGAGACCCCGATGAGGGGCGGTGGCCGGTCTCACAAGCCACTGGTGTTAGTTGGATCACCTAAGATGTATACAGGTGCTCATTGGGTTATGAGTACACCGGACAGGACTCGCCGGGAACATGCTAGTTGGTCATATACCAGACGTCAGATGGCAGTTCCCTGGTGACATGTGTGCAGGTTAGTTCATCGACCTGGGGATCGTCATTTGTCTCGTGTGAGTTCCCACTGTACTTTGATTACTACCCTACCACGGCTCAAAGGAGTCGTGCAAACAGGTTTTAGTTGGGTACAGTCCCGAGCCACATGGAGGCAGTGAGCGTATCTTCAGGGGTTCGTCTCTCCCGGTATTGGGGGTGAGGTCGTGCTGTGTCTAGGAGAGCCATTACACAAAGTCCTTGGCCAAGGCAAGGAGATTTACTGGTAGGTATTCCAGTAGTATCTCAGGGTGTTCTGGGCTACACTCCGACACGACTTGTACCGCTTTTGGGGGTCTGACTTTTACCAACCCCCTAGGCCCGCCATGCGATACTCATAGACGAACGGACCGGACTGCACGGATATTGTCACTGACAGGCTCAGTTGGGTGTCGGGGTGAGCTTCCTCATCGACGTCCCTTTTGGTCAATAGCTGGTGGCCCGTCACGTATTGGCTTATACCTCTGACGGGCTAGTGGTTAAATCCACAGCCATAGTATTGACGAGTCTTTAGAGTCCACCACACTTTCAGTTACTCAGCTTTCGGGCGAAACGCTGTAGAGGCCGTATGGAGATATGGCAGGGTCCGATCAGATACGTGCGGTATTGCACGGATCAGGATCGGACGGTTTGTACTAGTAGCCGTATGGTTATATGGCAGGGTTCGATCAGATACGTGCGGTATTGCACGGATCAGGATCGAACGGATTTAACTAGCCGGCTTTGGCTTAAGCTGGTCTTAGTTTAGTACAGTGTAGATTTTGTCTCATTGCATTTGTATCCGGACGGAATACAGATGCGGGTGTGTATGCACAGTATTGGGGTTTTCCTGTAATTTATTACGGGACCAGTTTTCTGGAGTTGCCAGTTTGCATTCCGTTCCGGCCGGTTTTCCTTTGTTCTTTCCCGGCCGGACTTTTTCGATGGAGGGGGTTATTTGCAGTTTTGCAAATAACACTTTGTGGGGGGGTTTCTTGCAATTGTATTGATTATGATGGCTTTCATATCTTGCACCATTGACTTGCTTTTTATTGTGATTGAAAGGGTATGGGTTGAATAGTAGTTTAAGCATGGTGTATGTTTCTTTGACCTTGGATATGGTCACCTTTCTTATGCTCCTACACTCACCTCCCTTTGCATTATGTGTTGATTCCTCCACCATTCTCATTCTCACTAGAAGAGAGTTTTATTCATGGTTGAGAAAAAGAAAGAGTGAAAGAAAAGAGAAGAAGAGGGTTTCATCTTCATCCTTGAGAGTGTTTCATTTTCTTGATCTCATTTCATGATAAGAAAAATGCAAGCACCATTTTTCTTGTCTTGTATCCTCCATCATCCTCAAATGGCAACAAACCCCAAAAGAGACACTACACTAGATAACCTACAGCATATCTTGAGCATGTCGAGTTGCCGGCTTCATGCTCGAGTTGCCTCGGTATTGAGGCGGGAGCCCGTAAAAGACGAAGGCGATGTGGTGCCCTTTCCGGCGAGGAGGCGACGAGGAGGAGAAGGACGGAGATCCCGCGAGGAGATCGGAGTGGAGATGAAGACCGGAGGACTTGGATCGTCGGTATACATCTCTTCCCTTTCTTTTTAGTAGCGTAGACTAGTTAATGGTTCGATCCGGAGTTTAGTGCGCGGTGGTGCCGGTTTGCAAAGTCCGCAAAATTTAAGTTTATCACCGTTTCCGCATTCCGGCGTCGGATTGACTGCCGGGGCGCCGCCGTGCACTTACATTGGTATCAGAGCCTCGCCATTAACTTAGTCTAGCTTTGTGTAATGTGTTTGCATTTCCGATCGATCAAAAAGTTCCAAAACTGCATTTTAGTTCGCATCAGTTTCTGTTGAAAATTTTTGGTCTCGAAAAATTTTTCAGGTTGTAAAATATTGATGTACTGGATAATCTAAGAGTTCTGTAAAAATTTGATGAAGTAACTCCACAGTTGGAGCGCGGAACCGCCGCGAAAACCACCTTTGTGCGGCCCTTCCGCCGCGCACTATTCACATCACTTCACCATTTTTTTACAGAGGCCTTCTGGGCTTAAAATATGGGCTTTGGAATATTAAAGTTGGGCCAATTGTTTCTGTGAGTGCTACAGTTTTCTTTGGGGCCCACTTGTTAATTGTTTGATCAATCGGAAATTTTTTAAACACATTTTTCACAGTATTTACATTATATCTGCGACCGTGAATGTCACTCGATCGGTAAATCCTGTCTAACTGCTATAGCCCGGTTAGACGGATTTGCGAACGTGACTTTCACGTTGATGTTCTATGTATTTGCTGTGATGTTGCGGATCGGTCGTGGGGGATAGCCTGGATGCAATGCTAGTACAGTTTTGTTGTATTATGTACATTTGATATTGCGGGGCGAGCGTCCGACATGTGGACTGCCGTCACTGCCCGTTTGTATTATTCTTTTGGGGCACGACCTGGTTGCGGTCGATGTACCCGTTGTATGTATATTTTACTTTCTGTACTAGGATTGCCCCGCGGAGGGGTGCATGGATAGCCGGGTTCTGGAGGGCAACAAGCCCGCATCTCATGGCATTGAGACGGAGGGGGCTTCACTCTAGGATTGGCGGGCTATTCGCCGTACTCGTAGGGGGTACAGGTTGACCCAGGAGGGGTGCCCAAGTTACCGGATTCCGTGAAGTGCTGGGTGGTCCATTCACGGCGCTGAAGGGGGCTGCCTCGCTTCAGGTTTTGGCAGGTGACTTGCCGCGCCCGTAGGGGTCTAGGATTTCATTGCACAGGCTATCCACACGACCAGGGGAACGTCGGGTTTCAGTAGTGGCTCTGTGAAACCCGGGGATCCCAGATATCTGTATTGTTCTGTGATGCTGTACATTTCTGTGATGTTGCATTTCTTTTCACGCCTTGAGCGAAATACTATATATTGGTATATATATTAGTAGATGTTGTATATGTTTTACATCCGCGCTAGTCCAGTCCCCGCTCTGTCGTTAGTAAGCTAACCTAACGGGTAATGACGGGACCCAGTGGCGAATGCGGATGGCATATACGTACATCAGTATATTTTCGTTCTTTTTGGTGTGATCAATTGATGGGACTGCATTGATTCGGATCAATGCAAGTTAAAACAAACCTAATCTGATGTTGTTGGAACACTTTTTCAAAAAGCTGTTATTGCAAGGACGTTCACTTTTGTTTTGCATCGTGGTATTCATTTGGAATATCCTGCTCCTCAGTCGACGAGGCAAGGGCCGAGATCCCTTCACCGGGAGTGACCCCTTGGACAAAAAGTTTGCGTCAGGGCATTAACTTCACTATAGCCGATTACTTTTGCTTTGCACAGTGATATTCGGTTATGAATATCCAGCACCCCATTCTACGGGGAAAGAGCCGAGATCCCTTCACCGGGAGTGACCTCTTTAGTAAAGGTTTTCGTCACTATATTTTCTAAAAAGCTATCCGTTCCTTCAACGATATCAAGTTCATTACGTTAAAGGTTTTCGCCAGAAACCATTCGTAGCCCTCCGTCGTTTCATATGGGTAGTCAATAGTATTCAAGCTGTGTATGTTGGCCAAAGTCAAGGCACAGTGTTTGGTAGCTGTTGGTTATTCATATGCAGCATAGATAGATGCGTTGGTTTGGGACAGTCGTGCTGCCATTTTGGCCAAAGTCAAGGGTATGTACGGGTGGATTCAAATTAACCTGGAGAATGACGGGCAGAACTTGACATGTGACTTATGATATGTTGGCCAAAGTCAAGGTCATAAGAGCATGGGGCAGAAATCACATCGGGAGTTTCAAAAGTACTGAAACTTGCCAGATATGCGCATACCTTCTGGAGTGTGATACCGTGAGCGGATTCCGTCACGTTGTCATGCGATGAGAGTTGGATCCCGATTCCTACTGATGAGTTGGTTTACTCCTCGGGTGACCCCGACTGATTCTTCTTTCAGGTTTGGAGGAGAATTTGAGGTACAGTGGGAGGTTTCCAGATTAGATAAATTGGTAACCATTCTGATCTAGGTTAGAGTGCACGCTGAGTGTTTCTTTTCTCTCTCTCTTTGGCAGCGACCATTGACCCGACCCTAAGACTTTGACTCAGTGACCAAGTTGACCGAACCTTCTTAACACTGGCTTTTGGATTGTCAGAGTTGCAGACCTCATTGCCACTCCTACTTTTACCCTTTTCTCCAGGACACCCCGTATTACTGCGAACGTCCACTTCCATTGGACAAAACCATCGTATGGTTAGATACGAACTCGAAGGAATTCGAGGATGGTTTCTGGTTCTGGAGAAAACGGATAGGATTATTCAGTTGTCTTTTCCTTTTACCCTCTCTCAGGTTACGAGTACTCCTTGGTTTAGGGGTAGTACACCTATTACGCAAATTGGATTGTCTTCTTCCAAACCTTAGGCTGGTGCCGACCGGTAGGGAATGAAGAAAACCAATTAGCATAACGATGGTGTGCAGAAGGTATTAAGTTCAGACAAAGCAAGGGATTAGTAAGAGGGCAAAGTAAATTGCAACAGATATTCACGACCAAACCAAATATTTCGTTACCACTCCCACATCACCTTTGTATTTCTCCAGGACACTCCGTATCACTACGAAGATCCACAGTTTATTTGGATACTCCATCGTATGGTTATATACGAACTCGAATGGAACTTGTTCCAGTTCGGGGATGGATTCTGGTCCAGGAGAAATAGGAATAAAGTACATTCAGGTGTCTTTTATCTTCACCTGCTCTCGCGTTGCGAGTGCTCCTAGGATTAGGACAGTACACCCTTTATGCTTATTGGATAGTCTTCTTCCAAACCATAGGCTGGTGCCGAACGGTAGGGAAGGAAGAAAACCATTTGGCATAAAGGGGTGTGCAGAAGGTAAAGACTAAAGACATATGAAGGGATTTGGAGAGGTGGCAAAGAATTATACGGTTATAGTTGTAAATTTGGATAATGGAAGAGGCATTACTAAGAATACCGGGATACCCCACCGAAACATTTCAATGTTTCAGTTTCACTGTATACTGTTAAAAGAAAACTGATTTCCCGATTAGATACTTACTCCAGGGTATGTACTTACCAGGTATGATTCTCACATCTGTATGGTTTTACAGATGATGAGTGGGAGTAGGTTATTGGGAATTGGGTGATCATCCTCATTATATCGGGATTCGTTGTAATCGGTGATATTTGAGGAAATCACCTGGGCTGTTTGCCGGTCGGTAAATATTTGGTTTTGAATATCCGCTGTTATGCACCAATTTCAAATTGATATATCTGTACGTCTATTTTCATAGAGTGAGATATACCTTTCTGAAATTATGTCTACGACATTTACCTATATCAGTGGATGGTTAGGTAAGGAGCATTAAACAGCGGTGTAATTCTTCTTAACCATAAGTACAGTTTTCAACCTACGACACACAGTGAATGAGTTATCAGACTCAAGGGACTTATACAGAGTATTGTATGTTTTCCAGGGTCCATCAGGACAGAGGGGTTGGTCCTCGTACTACATTCAGTTTACTTATGACTTCTCTAATTTTTAGACAGGTGTTTCGTGGAAACACAGGGTCCGAATTTGGAGAAGTTATAGGTATTTGAATAGAGTAGAGAACCAGGTATAGCAAGTATCGGGATTCTTCAAAGAGATCGAAGATGTAGATACTTGTGTATGGTATTCAGTTGATAGTAATGATAAAGAGATCTTGCTTCTCTTTCAGGTTACTCATAATTGGAAGTATTCCTAAGTTGAGTAACGCTGATCGGCCTCCTTCCATTTAGTTGACATGCGCTGGGGACAGCTGCATGATTTGAATCTGGTTCAATTAAATCAGTGCCTCTGTTTCTATATTGGATATAGAACAGTTCATATCTTAACGATGTTAAGGTACGGGGAGTTGTCCGGTTTATGATTAAAACCAGACACTGGACAACTCAAGGCACGTTTCTGTAATGGCTGTTTGTGGGTTGACCCAGGCTATGACGAGGGTTGATTTTCTACCATCTGGATGAACAATAGCGATATTGTTCTAGACTCGCCACAGTTTTATTAAAAATGGATTTTTTCAGAAAACAGTAGTGGGAGTATGGTAGAACTGGAAGTGATTCCAGAACCACAAACGATTACTGAAGATTTGATAAGGAACCTAAAGATTCAATCTGGATTGACATTCCATTGGCCACTCCGCAGATAAGGTGGCTTCAAGGACGGTGACAGGGAAGTTCTTGTTTACCCACAATTACCATTGCTGTTGTTCCAGGCTGCGAGACCCGGCGGGAGGATGAGTATAGCGTCATTCTAAACTAGTTTTAGAAGTGTACGTCTATATGACTCTGCCAGAGGGTTGTCGTAGTCAGTGGGAGCAGCGGAAGCATTGGTGGACAGGTTGCTTATGTCTATTTATAGACTAGAGCAGATGTAGCGGAGATAGATCATCTATTTCTGATGTGACAGTCATGGGTTTGACTTCATCAGAATAGGGGATGGATCTGTTGAGAAGGTAGTAGGGTATGATATCCTGGTATTTGGATCATATACACAGAGTAGGAAAAGAAACTCCTACACTACGATCAGGTTATACTTTGGTCGTCACACAGTTATTTCTCCACAAAGGAAATGGATTTTATATCAGACATACTGGTTACTAGATCTATGATTTTAGATCTAGATTTGGGTGGTTTCTCAATCAGGGTACCTTGACAGCATTCTAAGAGTATTTAGAATGGACGACTCCTAGCACGGTAGTATACCTGCAGGTGATGGAGTCACCCTCTCCAAAGGTGTCTTACAGACTAAAGGGGAGAGGGACGTGCATGATTGGCAGATCACTTGCTTAGGCAATTGAGTCAATCATGAGATGTCAAGTACCACACCAGATGTTGTTCTTGCACTAGATGCAATAAGTTGACATTAATCCAATCCTGGAGAAACAGTCGGAAGCAGTTTTAGAACATAAGTGGATGTTCTAGGGATATGATAACGACAGCCTCATTCGGGAAACAGTTATCATTCCAGGCTTCCAAGGTGACATGGACGACAAGGAGGTTGTCAGAGTTATAGTTTTCCCTCTGACGAGGGGCAGTATTTTGGACAGGTGATCCAAGGCAATACTGAGGGAGGCATGGCGCGCAGGATACTGATTAAGTTCAGTTGACGATACAGTCTAAGAATTTTGGATTTGGAGTTCATTTATGAGCTATGTCCCATCAGACATCCAGGCACATTCTAAGACAGGTATTGCTCATTTCGGGAGATGGGTTTCTCCGCGAACTTGAGATATAGAGAGACATAGAAAGAAACTACTAAGCGGATCCACTCACTGAGGCTATTCCTCGAACGCAATAATTCCGCAAACGAGCTTTGTGAGACTGACTAGTAGAGGAGTTGGATGTTCGGTATCACACGGGCTGTGAGTATGCGACATCGCAATAATTAGCCTTGAGTGCAAGTGGGAGATTGTTGGAGATAGTGCCCTCAGAGTCAATTATTAGGTCACAGGTACGTGATTGTAATGATTGAGGGAGGACCTATCCCGGTAGGACAGTCTTACTCGAGATGATAGTATGCTATCTGGTTTACCTTTATCATCGTGTACTGCTTTAGGTGACATGACACGTCGCTATTACACGTTGATAGAGCCCCTAGGATTCTTGCTTGACCACCAGCAGTATGAGGGCGATCATATAAGTGGGAGCTGGGGGTCTACAAACATATCCTTAAAAGGTCCCTAGTCGTGGGAGTTTCGAGACCGGGCATCGATACTCCATTAGTAGACTAGTGTATACAGTCGAGACCCCGATGAGGGGCGGTGGCCGGTCTCACAAGCCACTGGTGTTAGTTGGATCACCTAAGATGTATACAGGTGCTCATTGGGTTATGAGTACACCGGACAGGACTCGCCGGGAACATGCTAGTTGGTCATATACCAGACGTCAGATGGCAGTTCCCTGGTGACATGTGTGCAGGTTAGTTCATCGACCTGGGGATCGTCATTTGTCTCGTGTGAGTTCCCACTGTACTTTGATTACTACCCTACCACGGCTCAAAGGAGTCGTGCAAACAGGTTTTAGTTGGGTACAGTCCCGAGCCACATGGAGGCAGTGAGCGTATCTTCAGGGGTTCGTCTCTCCCGGTATTGGGGGTGAGGTCGTGCTGTGTCTAGGAGAGCCATTACACAAAGTCCTTGGCCAAGGCAAGGAGATTTACTGGTAGGTATTCCAGTAGTATCTCAGGGTGTTCTGGGCTACACTCCGACACGACTTGTACCGCTTTTGGGGGTCTGACTTTTACCAACCCCCTAGGCCCGCCATGCGATACTCATAGACGAACGGACCGGACTGCACGGATATTGTCACTGACAGGCTCAGTTGGGTGTCGGGGTGAGCTTCCTCATCGACGTCCCTTTTGGTCAATAGCTGGTGGCCCGTCACGTATTGGCTTATACCTCTGATGGGCTAGTGGTTAAATCCACAGCCATAGTATTGACGAGTCTTTAGAGTCCACCACACTTTCAGTTACTCAGCTTTCGGGCGAAACGCTGTAGAGGCCGTATGGAGATATGGCAGGGTCCGATCAGATACGTGCGGTATTGCACGGATCAGGATCGGACGGTTTGTACTAGTAGCCGTATGGTTATATGGCAGGGTTCGATCAGATACGTGCGGTATTGCACGGATCAGGATCGAACGGATTTAACTAGCCGGCTTTGGCTTAAGCTGGTCTTAGTTTAGTACAGTGTAGATTTTGTCTCATTGCATTTGTATCCGGACGGAATACAGATGCGGGTGTGTATGCACAGTATTGGGGTTTTCCTGTAATTTATTACGGGACCAGTTTTCTGGAGTTGCCAGTTTGCATTCCGTTCCGGCCGGTTTTCCTTTGTTCTTTCCCGGCCGGACTTTTTCGATGGAGGGGGTTATTTGCAGTTTTGCAAATAACACTTTGTGGGGGGGTTTCTTGCAATTGTATTGATTATGATGGCTTTCATATCTTGCACCATTGACTTGCTTTTTATTGTGATTGAAAGGGTATGGGTTGAATAGTAGTTTAAGCATGGTGTATGTTTCTTTGACCTTGGATATGGTCACCTTTCTTATGCTCCTACACTCACCTCCCTTTGCATTATGTGTTGATTCCTCCACCATTCTCATTCTCACTAGAAGAGAGTTTTATTCATGGTTGAGAAAAAGAAAGAGTGAAAGAAAAGAGAAGAAGAGGGTTTCATCTTCATCCTTGAGAGTGTTTCATTTTCTTGATCTCATTTCATGATAAGAAAAATGCAAGCACCATTTTTCTTGTCTTGTATCCTCCATCATCCTCAAATGGCAACAAACCCCAAAAGAGACACTACACTAGATAACCTACAGCATATCTTGAGCATGTCGAGTTGCCGGCTTCATGCTCGAGTTGCCTCGGTATTGAGGCGGGAGCCCGTAAAAGACGAAGGCGATGTGGTGCCCTTTCCGGCGAGGAGGCGACGAGGAGGAGAAGGACGGAGATCCCGCGAGGAGATCGGAGTGGAGATGAAGACCGGAGGACTTGGATCGTCGGTATACATCTCTTCCCTTTCTTTTTAGTAGAGTAGACTAGTTAATGGTTCGATCCGGAGTTTAGTGCGCGGTGGTGCCGGTTTGCAAAGTCCGCAAAATTTAAGTTTATCACCGTTTCCGCATTCCGGCGTCGGATTGACTGCCGGGGCGCCGCCGTGCACTTACAAATCGATCCTCGAAAAGTATCCTGCCCCCTGAAGCTGGTCGAACAAATCGTCGATACGTGGCAAAGGATATCTGTTCCGCACTGTAACCCTGTTCAGCCGGCGATAGTCGATACACAGACGCATACTGCCGTCCTTCTTCTTGACGAACAGGACTGGAGCACCCCAAGGAGAAACACTGGGTCGAATAAGTCCCTTGTCCAGCAAATCTTGCAACTGACCCTTCAATTCACGAAGTTCCACCGGGGCCATCCGATACGGCGGTATAGAAATAGGCCCCGTGCCAGGAACCAAATCAATACAGAAAGAAATGTCGCGCTCGGGCGGTAGCCAGGAAGCTCGTCAGGGAACACATCAGGGACCTCGCTAACAACCGGAACCTGATCCAGAGGAACCTCTGTAGCTCTAGTATCGCAAACATAGGCGAGAAATCCCTAACATCCCTTCCTCAAAAGCTGTCCAGCGTGAAAAGAAGAAATCACACTGTGAGGGGCAGCACCACGGTCCCCTAACACAACAAAAACCGACTCGCCGGGAAAACAAAATCTAACTGTCTTCTCACGGAAGTCCACAGAAGCATAGCACGTGGCTAACCAATCCATTCCTAAAAGAACGTCGAAGTCCAACATCTCAAGAAGGATCAAGTCGACAGGCAACTCTCTCTCGCCAATGCAGACGGTACAGGATCGGAACACGTGCCTAGCAACAAACGACTTCCCCACTGGAGTGGTCACAACAAGCGGCTGATCAAGCAAGCCGGACTCTCTACCCAAACTCGGCACAAAGTGTGTGGATACGTACGAGTGCTTGGACCCGGGATCGAACAATATGTGTGCATCAACAGAATATATTGGAAGGATACCTGAGACCACCGCATTGGACACCTGCGCGTCCTGATGCGTCAAGGCAAAAACTCGCGCCTGTCCTCCACCTGTGACTGACTGTCCTCTGCCTCGGTCATCCCGTCCTCTCTGAGCAACTCCTCCACGCCCACGACCTCTCTGTGTATGAGGCTGACGCGGAGTAACAGTAGGAACAACAGGCAACGCCCTTTGGGGTGGTGAAGGTGGTAGGGTGACGTGCGGTGCTGCTGTCTCCCTCTGGTGTATCTCAGGACAATCTCTGATGAGGTGAAGTATGTTAGTGTATATGCCCTAGAGGCCATTACTGTATCATACTAGTTTGTATATTACTTAATGGAAGCTTGGGATATTCACCTTGTATATACAATCTTGCTCAAAATAGTAGTATGCTACTTGGTTTGTTTCTACTTCAATGTGTACATGTGTTTATTTTAGTATATCGCCTATACACATTAGTGGAGCCTTTAGGATCTTTGCTTGATTACCAGCGTTGTGATGGCAGTCACACTAGTGGAGGCTGGGTAATCTATAAGCACATCCTTATGCAGGTCCCTAGTCGTAGGACTATCGAGACAGAGCATCAATACTCCGGAGTAGACTAGCGCATGCGCTTCTCATCCCAGTGTGGGTGATGGTCTGTCCCACAGCCATCAGTACGTCGTACTAGAGATAGTATGCGGGTGCTCGTTAGGTTACGAGTACACTGGACAGGACTCGTCGGGAACTGACCGGTTGGTATTATACCTATCGTCAGTTATCAGTTCCCAGGTGACATGAGTACAGCTTAGTCCGCTGACTTGACACTGTCACTTCGCCTCGAGTGTGTTCCCACTGTACTTTGATTACTACCCTACCACGGCTCAAAGTAGTCATGCAAACAGGTAGTAGTTGGGTGCAGTCCCGAAGCACTTGGAGGCAGTGACGGTTAGACAGGATTCGTCTCTCCCGGTATTGGGGGTTGACATCGCGCTGTGTCTAGGAGAGCCATTACACGAGTAGTCCCTGGCCAGGGCAAGCGGGATATACTGGTAGGCTTCCAGTGTTATCTCAGGGTGTATTGGGCTTCACTCCGACTCGACTTGTACCGCTATTAGGGGACTGATGTTTACCGCCCCCCTAGGCCTGCCATGCGATGTATCAGACGAACATACCGGACTGTACGGAGACTGTCACATTCAGGCTCAGTAGGAGTTCAGATGGGTTTCACCTCGTCAGTCTTCTTGTCGGCATCTACCTGGGGACCGTTACGCACAGCTAGTGCCGCTTGCGGTCTGTGGTTAAACCCACTGCCAGCGTAGTGTCGAGTCTTTAGAGTCCCACACAGAAAGCTATTCGCCTTTAGGCAAAAGAGTAGAGGTCGCATGGTTTTGCGACAAGTCGCATGGTTTTGCGACAGGGTTCAGTCACATCCGTGCACTTGTGCACGTTTAGTGTCCGGACAGTTTACACTAGCGGGCTTTAGTTTAAGCCAGATCCTAGTGTACGTATTGGGATTGGTTTTATCCAGCATGTATTCGTGTTCCTCGGAACGCGGATGCGGGTGTGTATGCACAGTTGACGGAGAGACAGAGGCAGAGGATTCTCATTAGGGTTGTTGACCGTTGACTGTTGACTATTGACTTTTTGCTCAACCCTAATGAGAATATCATTTATGATTAACAATAATATTAATTAAGTATTGTGGTGACATGGTTGTTGAGGGGTTGACTTTGTTGACTTGTTGACTTTGTTGACCGGTTGACTAGGTTGGACTAGTTGACCATCATGATGACAATGGCTATCATTTCATGGCAAAGACTTTTCACTTGCTTGTTCTCTTGTGCAATATGAGTGCATGAAATGATTTAGCCATTTTGACTTGAACCATTTTACACAATACTTGATTACTATTTTTGTGATGATGGTTTTGGATTATGAGAGCCAAGTGAGAAAAGTCTTTCTCATTTCTATCATTTTCATTCTCTCTCTTGTTCTTGAGCTCTCATCTTCTTCCTCTTGCTCTCCGTCTCTTTAGTCTATGGTTCACTTGTCTCATGTGTTGAGAACCAAGAACCATAGAGAAAATCCTAACACACTCTCCTCTACTCACTCTAGTTCACAAGGTTTAGTAAACCGAGTGAACTAGTTTCTTCAAAGACCGAAGAAGAAGCCAAAGGTAGAAGCTTTCAGGTGGATCGATCTTCGGCGCAAGGAGATGACGGGGTGAAGCCGATCCGGACAACCATCGAGGCTTGAAGACGAAGGAGTTCAAGAAAGAAAGGTATAACCCCTTAACCGAGTAGTTAACAACTCCTAGTTAGGTTGTTAGTTAGATGTTTAACAAAGATCCGGTTTTGAGTCCATGTTACCACCTCTAGAAAATTGTTTTTCACCAAATTCCGCTTGCCCGAAAGTACTGGGAGAGGTAGCATGGACTTACAAAGTAGACTGCCGCATCTATAGCAACCTCGTGACGAGTGCTGACCCTCCCGTGGATATGAACTAAACATCTGGCCTCGTCCCGAATCTCTGCCACTCCCCGTACCTGAACGATACCTGTCGCGGCGTCTGAAAGACTATCTCCGTGCCGATATACCAGTACGAACTCTCTTCGGCTCTGGAACTACCGATGTCTCAGCAAGGCGCTCCTCGACTGATAGAGCTGCATCTACCGCTGCTGCATATGTCTCGTAATGTTGCGCGCTGATCACAAGGAACAGTGGTGTAAGCAAGCCTTGAACAAATCTCTTGACTCGCAACTCCTCTGTAGCCACTAGATACGGGGCATAGATAGATAGCTCTGTGAACAGCACATCATACTCTGCCACTAACATCTCCGGAGTCTGGCGTAAGGACTCGAACCTGCGTGCTCTAGCATCTCTAACGCTCAGTGGAAGAAAGCGGGCAAGGAATAGAGCCACGAACTCTGTCTAGGTCATAAGAGGAAGACCTGCTGCTCTGCCTTTCTCGACTGATTCGCACCATTTCTGCGCAAGACCTTCCAGGCGAAAGCTCACGAACTCAACCCATCTCGCATCTGCGCATCTGAGGGAACGACATATCCAAGCCATCCTATCAATGAAGGACTGTGGGTCCTCGGCTGCATCGGTGCCTGTGAAGACCGGAGGCTTCAGCCTCATGAACTATGATAGCGATACTGTAATCACCTCCGTAGCTGCAGGGGCAACTGGCTGTGCGGTAGGTACCATCGCGGTCTCTGTAACAAGTGGAGCTACCTCTGATCGCTGCGCTCGAAGCGTCTCAACTAGCGATCCTATCATCTGGCGCATCTCCTGCATGCTGGATCCCACCGTCTGGCGCATCTCCTGCATACCAGCCCCTAGCGTGGCGATCTGATCTGTCACGGGAGGAATAGCCTGCTCCGGTACAACCAGTGTACTGCCCTGATCAGTCCTCGTCTCAGACGAGTCAACTCGAATCTCGGCCCTCGCGGCCGCTCTCTGCGCCCTCGTAGTCTTTGACGGCATAATGGCTGAAAGGAAAATAGGATTCGATAAGGATGCAGAAATCGAATCGCAAGAATGCATATACTCAAGAAGGAATTTAAATCAATAAGTCCTAAGGTCGCTTTGGTGAAGTACCGTGTCGTGAGTATGCCGCGGAACATACGCACGCTACGCCACTCTGCTTCAGCTACCTACTCCATCATACCAGGTCATCCTACACTCCGAAAGGTAAAACCTACGCTCTGATGCCAACTTTGTCACGACCCGAATATTTCGACTCGTGACCGGCACTTAACCACGCAACGTCTACAGGCGTAACGCGACTAAGTAAGCCGAATCCAGAAATCAAAACCATTTAAAAGTAGTGATTTTTGAAAACATTCAATTAAAACCTTTAGAAACTTTAAATAGTTCAATAAAGTTCTTTTTTTTGAAGTTAAGTTATCCTTATAATAATTTTGGCAGCATTTCCTTTGTAAAAGTAACCCCGAAATTCGGGTATAAAACAGATATAAGTGAAAATGACATATAAAGTAATAAGCATCCCCAACGGGAACAATCACGCCCAACGGCGACAACCATCACCACAAACGTAATATACGACGCTGTAGCCAAGAATGAGCAATGAGTAAACATCACAAAATAATAAACTGCAGATATAAAGTCGGCTCCCATGAGCTTGACACCAGAATACAAAATATACATCATCGTCCTCACACTGTCTCTAGGTCCAGTACATATATAGTAGATGGAGAATACTAGATACAAAAGTGTGTACAATAAAAGTAACCAGATACCACAACCCACCTAATAGCAAAATAACTCTCGCACCAGCTGTAGTGGTATCTGTAGCCAAAAGATGCAAAAAAGCAGGCTGCCGCGACTACTCTGATGGGCAACCTGCAAATACTGTGGCACAACGGGGGTGATTTGCCAACTCGTAAATAGAGATAACATATAAAGGTAATCGCGAGCATGCACGTACTGCGTTACTCTATCATATGCCAGCAGGTAAAATCTATATGCGACAAGCAGTGGTGGAATAATCATGCAAGTACAATGTCAGGTAAAATAACTACATGATGAGATACATGATAATCAATGCTGAGTATGGGATAAACAACATCTACACGGAATATCAATCGTGGAAAATAATCGGTGCCCAAGACTGCACCCAAATCCTAAATAAACTCAGGCGCCGGCACTCTCCTCAGCCCTCAAACCCTGTAAATCTCTGAGAATCGCGAGTGCCCAACATCGGCACCCAAAATATCATAAAATACTCGTGTCAAGCATCGACACGCAAATCCTCATACATCGGGCTCCGTAAGTCCGGATAAGCCCACGGGCTTCGTCTGCGGTATCGTCCATCGGTCCCGGCAGTACGGATCATCCCGCATCCATCTCTCGACTCTGGTCAGTATCCTCCGGATAACCGCCAGGTCCAACCAATCACCGGTAGGTACTCTCCTATCTCCAGGCTCAATCGGCAATGTCCATCGATCATCTTGCCGAGGGGAACCATACCGGGTCCACCACGAACCCGCAAACGGATCATCCACTCCACGAATCAGGTTTCAAGCACACGTCTCAGCATCGAGAAAACGCGTGGTGGACACACCAAAATATCATATCACGAGGAACCGGGTTTTTAAATGGTGCATCTTTTCTTAAATAATTCCACGGTCCTCAAAACCAGAAATCGCATAAAAATCCAACAACAATGAGTAAATCAAATACGATGTGCTATGTACATCAAGTCATAATATAGGTACAAGGGAGAAACCGTTTTTCTTAAGATAGTTTCAGTTTTCAAAGACAGTATGCGGCTTCCAATTTCTATGAAAATCATATCGAATCATATGTGAAATGAACTACAGTATAATGATCATGGCAATTCTACAGTGAGTGTGTCATGGCAATTACTAACGGTGTGTGTGTAACATGCAGATTAGTGCTCGTGCAACATGAACCGTTAGTAATAGTGCGGTGTTCTATCAATTCTAAGTTTACATACATATAGCAGGGAATGCAGTATGCAATAACAGTAACCATGAACAGTCAATGTACGTAAATGCAATATGTAGCTATAAGGTCCTATCAGCCCTGATGCATAACGCCATGCGGGCGATATCCCCGTAGATGTTAAATCTACTCACCGAAGTCTCGCGCTAAGTGTAGCCGACGACTTGCTTCCCCTTCTTCGCAGCGTCCGTCTCACTCGCCTGCGAACCTAGAATTACACAATATATCACACATAAGCTCAAATCTACAAACACGCAATATTAAGGTCAAACTAGAAACCCGCGTCGCAAACCAAGCGCGCGTGTGCGCGATACGCTAAAATGTGTAATTACGCGCCTGAAATTACCCCGACGCGTCGCGATATGCAGAAACCCCAAACCCACACACGTATCACGCATGCCACGAAGATTTAAAATACGGAAAATAGGGTAATAGGTCCCAGATTTTGATACAGAAATAGTTTTATAAAAATAAATGTACCATAACACCCCATATACCAGCAGACACCAACCACCAAAACCCCAACCCACAATTCTCCCATCTGGCCGCAAATTGCGCCAGAATGAGTTTTTCGGCGGCCCGGGTAGGGGTGTGGGCTCCCAGGTTTGGTGTGTGCATTCCATACCCCAAGAACATACCACAGTAATTATAAAATCATTTTGAAATAATCCGGGCACAAGCAGATCTAACAGAGCCCCAAATTCTAGTTAAAATTCCATTTTTACACTAAATTGATACTTTATGGTACTTTTCTGAAATCTGAAACAACCCAAGTCTAAAATCACCTTTATAACTCATCACCAAGCTAATCAAGCCATAAAGATATCAATTTTAACATAACTTCACTACATCCCCTTAAATAGCACAAAACTTGCATAAAAATGTGACCTTTTTGCCAAAATACAACAAGTTATGGAAAAAGAGGTTTAGATATGAGTTTATACCTTCTAATGACACTTCAAACCACCAAAAGTTCTAGATTTATCCTCAAGTATCCAGACTTGCCATCAAACTCCCCCAAAGGTCATTTTTCCATGGTTTTAGTGTAGAAAATGGATTGTTTTGTGTAGGGTTCATGCAAGAATCAAAAGAGAAGTGAAAAGAAAAGAGAAGATGAAGAAAATGCTCTGGTTTTCTGCAGCTCTTCTGCAGAAATCAGAAATGAGAGAAGAGAGAGAGGAGAGAGGTGAAAAATTGGTCAAAAGAAGTCAACCTTTTACCTAACCACCATACCTCCATTCCTTAATTAAAAATTTGAATTTTATAAGGGGTTTGACTTGTTTAAATGGTTGGGATAAATAAAAACCATGCAAGAAAAGAAAAAGGATTAACATGATAAATTTCCCATCTAGTCTCAAAAAACGCTAAGTGTGCATGTGTGCTACTAACACAAAATTTCACACTTAGGGTAAACCCGACTAAAATAATTAATAACCCTCTAAATATATATAAATATACCTATAAAAACACTTCACAAAACAATTTCCACTAGCCAAGAAGGAAAATAAGATATCCGTTTTTTACGAAAAACACACACACTTGCAATTTAACACGAAAACACCCTAAACGAAATTCAAGGCATTACAATATAACTAACAATCTCCCACTTGCACTAGGGCCATCTGTTGTGGTATCACATACCCAACAATTAGCTGTGGTTGAAGTATCTCATACTCAACCATCCCATAAAAGTCACCACTGGGAAAAAGGCCTTTGTGAGTGGATCCGCGTTGTTATCCTCTGTGTCTACTCTCCTAACCTCGATCTTCCTGGAGATCAACCATCTCCATGATCAGGTGATACTGTCTAAGAATTATATCTGGATTTCTGATGAGACGGGGGTTCCTTGGCATAAGCCACAACTCCATTGTCACACAATGGTAGGAACGAAGTTCATCTCATGAACTTATATTTATCCAGACTGTCTCTTTGGTAGCATCCTTGGTAACGACGTATCTTACCTTTAATCGTCTAGTAAGTCACTGTATCTAGCTTGGAACTCTTCCAACATACCGTCCTTCCACTGAGGGTAAAGACAATGCCTGCGACTGACATTCAGTCGTCCTTATCTGTCACGTCCCGAAAGTACGGAATATGACCGGCACTTAAACTACGAACGTCTCGAGGCGTACGTAACCTAAGTAAGCCGAAAAGCCAGAAACCCAAACCAAGGAAAGTAGAAGAGTGAAGGAAAACCAATTTAAAACAAGTAGTTTTAATAGCATAAGCCGAGTTATGCGGTTTTAAAAACATCAAGTATTTCCTGAAAATTTCGTCAGAGTCTCCTTTGTAAATACTGGCTCCCAAACGGGATACAACATGAATAGTATACGAAATCAATAAAAAGGCATCCCCGAGCGGGAGCTAGCTCTTCATCAATCGACGGTCACAACCACACAAGTAATATAATATACAACGCCAAGGGCGAGGATCAAAACTCAAAAGGAACTCAAAACAACAAGAAAACCATAGAAATACAACGCGCGACTCTAAGGTCGAAAGAATAACATCACTAGTCTCTATCTCAAATAAATACATGTTTTGTTGATGGAACTTCTAGATACAACAGAATAATGATATACAAGATATATAATGGGGGGACGATACAAGTAAACCTACCTACTAGAAAATCACCCGAAGGAAACTATGCCCGCAAAGCCGTAATGAAACCTGTACGGCAAACCTGCAAGAAACTGGGGCACAACGGGGGTGAGTTGCCAACTCGTGAATAGAAAACATCTACGAAAAGAAATCGCATAAATAACGCAATCCTAGGTCAATGATCATAATGTATCCTCTAATATAAGAATAACCTGCAACCTATAACAAGGCTAGGGTAGATATCTGACCCGAGTGTAATCTCATGTGCCCGTGTTAGTGCCTCAGGTAGCAATATATCATATGAATGAGGTATGAATGCATGAAACAGAATACATGTAAATGAAGAACTCTTTTCATAATTTAGTGAGATTTCCTTTGTATTTTTAAAATGAGGTATCATAATGAAATCAGCATAAGACAGTGCCCAGCATCGGCATAAAACGTAATCCCAATATCTCGATATCTCTGTATCACAGTCCATGTACCTCAATATCTCGAAATCTCAATATCACCGTCTCAATATCTAGGGCGCCGTCAGTCCAGACCGGCCCCTACCATCCATCTCAAGACCACGACGGTATCCTCCGGATATCCGACGCGTCGGGTAAAATCACCGGTAGGTAGTGCTCCCCTGCCAGGCTCACATCGTCATCATCACGCGCTTCTTGTCCCGGGGTGCCTTACCGGGTCCACCATGTACCCGAAACGGTTCATCCATCTCCTCGAATCGGGTCTCGAAATCCATCAGCAAATTCATGGTGGACGACTCATACATCATGGGAAAACCGCACTTTTTATTTTAAAAGTGGGAAAAGGTTTATTTATGTTTTTACGGTTTTCTTCCAAATCCAGAAAAAATCTCATGGAAATCCGAATCCAAAACCTCAATAACACGTAAAATAGTGAATATATGCATGAGAATCCATGAATGCGGCATAACAATGAATAACAGTATGCATGAAGTAGCAGATAATAACTACAATGTCTAAACTAACATATAAGGCAAGTACGCTAATATCATGTCTAAACTATTAGCTAACAGGCTATATCAAGCAATAATATTTTCTAAGGTGTACGTGACATAGAAATTACCGATGAAGATGTGTGTGAGCCGGCAAGTAAGTGTATGTGGTACATACGCATCATCGGTAATGGTGCTGGTGTCCTAACAGCATGATATCAATAATGGAGTATGAAACATAATATTAACATGCGATGCGAAGGGGACCACAAAAAAAAAGAGCGGGAGCTGAAAACTAGACGCAACTATAACTAATCTGCATTAATCTAATATAAGTCCTACAAATGGTGCCTTTTGAAATAACACGAATCATGGGGTTTTGAAAATAGGGGCTACGGTGTTTTTATGAAAAGATACGTCTTTTGAAATATCCGTAGGATCCCATGGGCTGTCTTTTAAAATGCCCACGATTCGTTAGTTTTTGAAATAGGTAAGAATCGAATCTAATCTAACAACTAAACTAAACTAGAGGGCTAAACTAACAAGCTGGACTACAGGTAAGGAAACCGCCTAACATCTGAGTCGATCCATATACATACCTGTATATATATTAGTCGGTGATCCCGCCTCAATAATATCATATCCGATACCATATCTATAATCAGACATCCCAAGTCAAGAGTGTGGATCAATCATCAAGATATATCTCGTACCTAAATCCGTCGTACGGCATCCCCAAATCTGGGTACGGATCAATATCATATTCCTCACACTATTCCTCTGGTATGCTCTTTCCTAATATCATCCTCAAATCCGTATGTGAATACATAGTCCCATACCCATGTGAACACATAACTATAAAGAATCTCATGAGCACATATAAATAGGAAGGTATGCAAGTATGTATGTGTGTATGTATAGTGCAACACTACCCTAGGGTTCGCAACACTAAAGTAATCCAACACACCAATATCCATCCTAACATCGTTATTAATCCCAAATAACATATAATAATTGTTGGTGTGTATACGCATCCGTGTACACCACCACGGACTGCGGGGGTGCTATACGCCATCCACCCGACTTCTCCCCGTAGATATAAATCTACTCACCTGGTCCTCGCTCGCCGGTGCCGACGTCGCCATGCGCTTGCTTGCCGTCTCGAAGTCCACATGGGGGTACCTACATATCATAACGCACCGCATCGTATTAAAATCCGACTCATGACCAAAACGACACACGAATCCCACATAGGTCAAAACCTATGGTTGCTTCCACAAATCAACCCAAAAACTCTCGACATCGGCGTACAAACGCCAGGCCATTGAGAAAAACCCAAATACACTCATTTGCACATTCACGAATACTAATTTTAATATAAAATAGGTTAAAACTCACAAAAACCCCAAATTCACTTTGAAAACCGTTTTTTTTCCCGAAAAACTAGCAAGCAAAATTTCCCGTTTTAGTACAAAACTCGACGTTTAAACAATTCTAGCGGCCATAATACTTATTAAATAACTTAAATAAGTCATAAAAACAATTCTCATAATTTAATCTCATTAAATTCCAAAACCCCTAAAATTCTAGTTTACAAAATACCTAAATTTTAACAATTTTGTAGCAAAATGCACAAACCATAATTTAGGTTGGATTTCCATGAACTAAAGTGTTAAACTACACTTAATAATGTTAATGAAGTCATGAAAAACCTAATTAGAATTTTAATCTCCCATTTGCAATTAAATTCCAAAACCTAGTTTGCATAAAATTCCAATTTTTAAAAATTACAAGTATCAAGTAGTAAACTAGCAACTAGGATAGTTTTAGCATAACATTAACATGTTAATCCCCACATCAAGATCAATAACCAATGAAGAAAACCCTAATTTGATTTACAAACCCTTTTCTTGAATTTTTCCAACCAAGCAATTAAACCTAATTAAACACCTAATTAGCTTCAAATGAGGTATGATAGCAACAATTAAGTAACTAAGCAACAAACAAACCATGGAACAAGGATGTATACCTCACAAAACTTGAATCAAACATCCAACCTAGCCTCCCAAATTAGCTTCTATACCCTAAGATCCATGCTAGATGAGCTAAAGAATAATGGGTAAGTGTTGGATTTGGATTTAGCTTTGATTTTTGATGGAATTTGGACATTTTTTTGAGGAGAAAAGAGGTGGGGTTTTGTGGGAAATTTCTGGACAGCAGAAGAGGGGAGGTCGGCTGGTTGTGGAGGAAAAAGAGGAGAGAGAGGGAGGTGGAGAAAATGATATGTAGTCAAAGTCCACCTTGGTTTCTACATTTCCTTTTCTTTTCTTTTCTTTTCTTTGTTTTATTGTGTGAAATGGGAGGCCCAAGAATGTTGGGCTGATCAAGGGGGGCCGGCCAAAGCATGTTGGGGGAATGGGTGTGGGTTTTGTTTGGGTGAGAAAAAGAGATAAGTGTAGTAACCCACTTCCATTACACTAATTTCACCGGAAAAAGCCTTTTTTCGATATTTTCTAAACCGTTTTGGCAAACGATTTCATTTCAAAAACCACATGTTAAAATTTTATTTAATATTTTATGATGCACAAAATTTTTTTCAACTCATTCCAGTTTGTAATTTTTCCTAATTAAATATATTAGTGACGGCTTAAAATAATATTAAAATAATTAATTTCGGAAAATTTTTCAGAAAATTTGAAATTTTACCAGTGGCTCAATAAACACCAAATACTAGCAATTACATAGCTAGAATATATATATTTAATTTTATAATAAAGATATTTGCATTTTGACTTTTTACAGAAAACCCCCTTATTTTACCTTTTTTTCCGAAATTTCACCGAAACGATTTTCAAAACGTTACAATCTTCCCCCCTTAAAGAAATTCGGTCCCCAAATTTAAATTAAAATTTCCCCCAAATACTAAAATATTTCAGCCAAAACCATCAAATCGCCGGGGCTCCGAAATCATAAATACATAAAACAAATCGTAGCGCAACGCATGCGCATGAAAAATGAGCATATAACTCAAATCAGAACTCCGTCAAGCATCCCGCAATCATCGGAGTCATGGGGAAGACATCAATACCAAATCCAAAGCAAAACCAATGTGATATAACTCGAAACTATACATGTAAAATATATTCAGGTACTGTCCTCTGACTAGTCCTGCTCAGTACGAAAACATATAGCAATATCATAAAAACGTACTGCTCTATAAGAAAAATGAATCCCAAAATACGCGTATGAATACTACGCGTGTCTTGTGCGCACGGAAATCAAAATCAAAATATGTGCCATACATATGCACAGAAAAAACATCTAAGTGCATCGGGTGTGCACGAAACATCTGTCGTAGGCAACATGTATGCCTGACAGCAAAATCAGGTGCATCTGACATGCACGAAAAATCTCGATTTAGTGCATCTGGTGTGCACCAAAATCACACTTCAAAACATGCGCCCAACATGTGCGAAAATCCAATCAGGTGCATCCATCGTGCACGAAATCATGAAATCCAATATCTAGTGCCGAACATGCGCAAAATCAAATCAGGTGCATAAGGTGCACAAAACAAATATCGAACATCACCATCGAAATCAAAGTCCAATGCATCTAAGTGCACAAAAGGCGTATCACTGCACTGCAAGCATATATAAACTATACAGAGTGCAGGAACCAAATCGTGTGCGTGCATACACACAAAATCAACTCAAATGTCTAAAACCGTAAAATCACAAACATGTGAAACCCAAGCACTAAAACGATATCAAGTGCAACACTGTGCAAGGATCGTAAATCCTCAATCATCAAAATCAAATCATTCGAATAAATCACCCAAAACATCGAAATCAATAATGGCGGCATAGTACCGCTCAAGCGCATCCTCTAAGAATCTCGAGCCAACTGTCGCGGTCACTAGTGGGACGTCTCGTCGATGATCATAAACTCTGGCCTGCTGGTGTGCGTAACAATGACCACTCCTGGGTCAAGGTCTTCACTGGGAATTACCAATCTCTCGGTCCATCGGCTCATCGGCCTTGTCAGGTGTGCTAACGGGGATGATCCCGTTCTGGCACGCCTCTTGTCATCTCCCGGTCAATCATTGCGACCACTCGTAAGACAGCATATCACTGGCGTCGGCCTCTGGCTCTCTGAATGTACGTAACACATCTGATCCTGGGTGCAAGTATCATTGCAGCAGTGTCCTGGAAGGAATCCTGCTCACGGTCTCTTCCATGTCTCGTCTCTGCCAACTGTCCGGAAGTCATCGTCCTTTCCTATATCTGCATCTTGCTCCGGAACGGCTGCATACCCATCGCGACTCCTTCTGGAAGGTATATCCAGTACTCTGCCTCGGCATGCGTATCGCATCTCTGATGTCGGCGGAGTGGAACGTCGTCTTATCCAGATCTTGTACGGACCTCTTTACTCCACTTTCTCTAATGTCGACTGCTTCGGACTCGTCTCATCGTGGCTACATGGACTGAGCTCCAACGGCTATCCTCATATCGGGACTCTCCCAAGAAATGCATCTCACCACCTAGCATCCGAATTAAGTCGAGCCATCCGATCGAGTCGTCAAAACTTCATAATCCCCCAAGAGCTCAACCTCTTGGGCACAATTTAATAGTATCGAGTACATACCACAGCATCGGTGGTCCAGCCGTAGAAGGGCAAACCCAAGCCTCACTAATGGCGCCGCGGAACTGCCACAAACCCTAAGGTTCAAAGGCTTTCACACGGTCATTAAGTCGAGTTAGGGTTTCATTCTTCTAGAGGGACCATAGAATTGCCTGCATGTCTTTCCGACTACTTTAAACTTGGAATAATAGGTTTCTGACATTCGACATCTCTGTCGACTCTCAACGTCTCAGCGTGAAGTCGTCTCTAGCTGGAATCAATCTATCTGATGACCTCGCATCGGGGTAGGCGAACGAACCACCTGTCCTAGTCATTCATCCTCGGGTGACTGGCGACCTTCTATCATCTCTTAGTACAACTTGTACTGCAATAGCTCCAACATATAGGACGATATCTCGTCGCTCGCAGCAACAACTGGCTCACTCGTCTGCACGCTGAACAGTGCCTCAATCATCATGAGTAAGCAATACACCAACGGTCATCAAAATCTGGCTGGCCTCCATCATTGGCTCAATCCTCTAGTGTCGATCCGCACATCCGAGTAACCTCATAAAGGCGATCCGCCAAACGCTCGTGGCGTGGAAACATAGTAAAAAGACACATCTCTGCAATCGTGTGTTGCCGGAATTTCGCCCTGGTCAGTCCTCGTTCATGACGAGCTCGTGCTGACCGCAACTCTAGCTGTAGCTCTCCCTGCCCGTAATCGTGGTAGCAAAACCATAACTGGTACTGATGAGGCTAGATCGGAATGAATATAATACTGAGCAAAGAAATGTACATCCTAAGGCTTCTTAAGTGGAGTAGCGTATCGTAAATATGCCGCGGAACATACCTACGGTACATCACTCTACTTTAGTCACCTATTCCATCAACCAAGGGTCATCCTACGCTCCGAAGGTAAAACCTAACGCTCTGATACCAACTTTGTCACGTCCCGAAAGTACGGAATATGACCGGCACTTAAACAACAAACGTCTCGAGGCGTACATAACCTAAGTAAGCCGAAAACCCAGAAACCCAAACCAAGGAAAGTAGAAGAGTGAAGGAAAACCAATTTAAAACAAGTAGTTTTAATAGCATAAGCCGAGTTATGCGGTTTTAAAAACATCAAGTATTTCCTGAAAATTTCGGCAGAGTCTCCTTTGTAAATACTGGCTCCCAAACGGGATACAACATGAATAGTATACGAAATCAATAAAAAGGCATCCCCGAGCGGGAGCTAGCTCTTCGTCAATCGACGGTCACAACCACACAAGCAATATAATATACAACGCCAAGGGCGAGGATCAAAACTCAAAAGGAACTCAAAACAACAAGAAAACCATAGAAATACAACGCGCGACTCTAAGGTCGAAAGAATAACATCACTGGTCTCTATCTCAAATAAATACATGTTTGGTTGATGGAACTTCTAGATACAACAGAATAATGATATACAAGATATATAATGGGGGTACGATACAAGTAAACCCACCTACTAGCAAATCACCCGAAGGAAACTATGCCCGCAAAGCCGTAATGAAACCTGTACGGCAAACCTGCAAGAAACTGGGGCACAATGGGGGTGAGTTGCCAACTAGTGAATAGAAAACATCTACGAAAAGAAATCGCATAAATAACGCAATCCTAGGTCAATGATCATAATGTATCCTCAAATATAAGAATAACCTGCAACCTATAACAAGGCTAGGGTAGATATCTAACCCGAGTGTAATCTCATGTGCCCGTGTCAGTGCCTCAGCTAGCAATATACCATATGAATGAGGTATGAATGCATGAAACAGAATACATGTAAATGAAGAACTCTTTTCATAATTTAGTGAGATTTCCTTTGTATTTTTAAAATGAGGTATCATAATGAAATCAGCACAAGACAGTGCCCAGCATCGGCACAAAACGTAATCCCAATATCTCGATATCTCTGTATCACAGTCTCTGTACCTCAATATCTCGAAATCTCAATATCACCGTCTCAATATCTAGGGCGCCGTCAGTCCAGACCGGCCTCTACCATCCATCTCAAGACCACGACGGTATCCTTCGGATATCCGACGCGTCGGGTAAAATCACCGGTAGGTAGTGCTCCCCTGCCAGGCTCACATCGTCATCATCACGCGCTTCTTGTCCCGGGGTACCTTACCGGGTCCACCATGTACCCGAAACGGTTCATCCGTCTCCTCGAATCGGGTCTCGAAATCCATCAGCAAACTCATGGTGGACGACTCATACATCATGGGAAAACCGCACTTTTTATTTTAAAAGAGAGAAAAGGTCTATTTATGTTTTTGCGGTTTTCCTCCAAATCCAGAAAAAATCTCATGGAAATCCGAATCCAAAACCTCAATAACACGTAAAATAGTGAATATATGCATGAGAATCCATGAATCCGGCATAACAATGAATAACAGTATGCATGAAGTAGCAGGTAATAACTACAATGTCTAAACTAACATATAAGGCAAGTACGCTAATATCATGACTAAACTATTAGCTAACAGGCTATGTCAAGCAATAATATTTTCTAAGGTGTACGTGACATGGCAATTACCGATGAAGATGTGTGTGAGCCGGCAAGTAAGTGTACGTGGTACATACGCATCATCGGTAATGGTGCTGGTGTCCTAACAGCATGATATCAATAATGGAGTATGAAACATAATATAAATATGCGATGCGAAGCGGACCACAAAAAAAAAGAGCGGGAGCTGAAAACTAGACGCAACTATAACTAATCTGCATTAATCTAATATAAGTCCTACAAATGGTGCCTTTTGAAATACCACGAATCATGGGGTTTTGAAAATAGGGGCTACGGTGTTTTTATGAAAAGATACGTCTTTTGAAATATCCGTAGGATCCCTTGGGCTATCTTTTAAAATGCCCACGATTCGTTAGTTTTTGAAATAGGTAAGAATCGAATCTAATCTAACAACTAAACTAAACTAGAGGGCTAAACTAACAAGCTGGACTACAGGTAAGGAAACCGCCTAACATCTGGGTCGATCTATATACATACCTGTATATATATTAGTCGGTGATCCCGCCTCAATAATATCATATCCGATACCATATCTATAATCAGACATCCCAAGTCAAGAGTGCGGATCAATCATCAAGATATAGCTCGTACCTAAATCCGTCGTACGGCATCCCCAAATCTGGGTACGGGTCAATATCATATTCCTCACACTATTCCTCTGGTATGCTCTTTCCTAATATCATCCTCAAATCCGTATGTGAACACATAGTCCCATACCCATGTGAACACATAACTATAAAGAATCCCATGAGCACATATAAATAGGAATGTATGCAAGTATGTATGTGTGTATGTATAGTGCAACACTACCCTAGGGTTCGCAACACTAAAGTAATCCAACACACCAATATCCATCCTAACATCGTTATTAATCCCAAATAACATATAATAATTGTTGGTGTGTATACGCATCCGTATACACCACCACGGACTGCGGGGGTGCTATACGCCATCCACCCGACTTCTCCCCGTAGATATAAATCTACTCACCTGGTCCTCGCTCACCGGTGCCGACGTCGCCATGCGCTTGCTTGCCGTCTCGAAGTCTACATGGGGGTACCTACATATCATAACGCACCGCATCGCATTAAATTCCGACACATGACCAAAACGACACACGAATCACACATAGGTCAAAACCTATGGTTGCTTCCACAAATCAACCCAAAAACCCGCGACATCGGCGTACAAATGCCAGGCCATCGAGAAAAACCCAAATACACTCATTTGCACATTCACGAACACTAATTTTAATATAAAATAGGTTAAAACTCACAAAAACCCCAAATTCACTTTAAAAACCGTTTTTTCCCCCCGAAAAACTAGCAAGAAAAATTTCCCGTTTTAGTACAAAACTCGACGTTTAAACAATTCTAGCGGCCATAATACTTATTAAATAACTTAAATAAGTCATAAAAACAATTCTCATAATTTAATCTCATTAAATTCCAAAAACCCTAAAATTTAGTTTACAAAATACCTAAATTTTAACAATTTTATAACAAAATGCACAAACCACAATTTATGTTGGATTTCCATGAACTAAAGTGTTAAACTACACTTAATAATGTTAATGAAGTCATGAAAAACCTAATTAGATTTTTAATCTCCCATTTGCAATTAAATTCCAAAACCTAGTTTGCATAAAATTCCAATTTTTAAAAATTACAAGTATCAAGTAGTAAACTAGCAACTAGGTTAGTTTTAGCATAACATTAACATGTTAATCCCTACATCAAGATCAATACCCAATGAAGAAAACCCTAATTTGATTTACAAACCCTTTTCTTGAATTTTTCCAACCAAGCAATTAAACCTAATTAAACACCTAATTAGTTTCAAATGAGGTATGATAGCAACAATTAAGTAACTAAGCAACAAACAAACCATGGAACAAGGATTTATACCTCATAAAACTTGAATCAAACATCCAACCTAGCCTCCCAAATTAGCTTCTATACCCTAAGATCCATGCTAGATGAGCTAAAGAATTATGGGTAAGTGTTGGATTTGGATTTAGCTTTGATTTTTGATGGAATTTGGACATTTTTTTGAGGAGAAAAGAGGTGGGGTTTTGTGGGAAATTTCTGGACAGCAGAAGAGGGGAGGTCGGCTGCTTGTGGTGGAAAAAGAGGAGAGAGAGGGAGGTGGAGAAAATGATATGTAGTCAAAGTCCACCTTGGTTTCTACATTTCCTTTTCTTTTCTTTTCTTTTCTTTGTTTTATTGTGTGAAATGGGAGGCCCAAGAATGTTGGGCTGATCAAGGGGGGCCGGCCAAAGCATGTTGGGGGAATGGGTGTGGGTTTTGTTTGGGTGAGAAAAAGAGATAAGTGTAGTAACCCACTTCCATTACACTAATTTCACCGGAAAAAAGCCTTTTTCTTCGATATTTTCTAAACCGTTTTGGCAAACGATTTCATTTCAAAAACCACATGTTAAAATTTTATTTAATGTTTTATGATGCACAAAATTTGTTTCAACTCATTCCAGTTTGTAATTTTCTCTAATTAAATATATTAGTGACGGCTTAAAATAATATTAAAATAATTAATTTCGGAAAAATTTTCGGAAAATTTGAAATTTCACCGGTGGCTCAATAAACACCAAATACTAGCAATCACATAGCTAGAATATGTATATTTAATTTTATAATAAAGATATTTGCATTTTTGACTTTTTACAGAAAACCCCCTTATTTTACCGTTTTTTTCGAAATTTCACCGAAACGATTTTCAAAACGTTACATTATCACTCTGGAACCTTTCCAGTGATTCTCCCCAGGATCGATTGATACCATCTCACTGTAACTAGTGAGAATCCTAACATCCAAAAAAATCTATCTCATAGATCAAAACCCATGATTTAGGAGGTATCACTTTGATCCTATATGGAGAATCCTTGTGATAAGCGGAGATTGGCCAAGCGTAGCATAGGAAACTTCTTCCCAATCAACAGTATGTCATCCACATACTCTATGAGGATCACCACTATACTCTCTACTACCCTTTTGTATATACAAGGTTCATCTACCATTTTGATGAAGTCAAATTCTTTGACTACCACATCAAAACAGATTTTCCAACTCCGCGATACCTTCTTTATCACATAAAACATCTTGCACACGTTTCCGCTGCTCCCACTATCTACAAAGCCCTCTGGCTGTGTACTTACAGACGCTCTCTTCTAAAACATCATTTAGAAAAGCAGTCATGACACCCAACCACCAGATATCGCAGTCATGGTATGTAGCAGTGGCAAGTAGGATCTGGATGGACTTAAGCATAGCTTTGAAAGTCTCAACTTTTCCATGTACACAAAGTAATCTTCTCAAGATATACCTGCTCCTGATGGCGATTTAACCCTTCAGATAAAGCAACCAAAGTCCATACTTTGTTGGTGTATAAGGATTCCATCTCAGATCGCTAAGCATCCAGCCATTCTTACAGAGTCCCACTCCTGATGGCCTGCTCGAAATAAGTTGGGTCATCATCTCATGATGCAATCCTTGCACCCACTGTCATAGAGAAACCGAAGTATCTCTCAGGTGGATAAGGAACCCTATCAGATTGGCGGAGAGGCCGAGGTTCGTTGGAAACTATTGAATCCTACGGTTCTACCAAATCATCAGCTGCAGTTTGTATAGCTGGAACTTTATCCAGTTCTACCTCATAACCACTAATTTCTTCACAAGAAATTCACTTTCACAAAGGTGGCATGTTGAGAAACAAAACATCTTTTGTTCCTCGGTTAGGTAGAAGATATTCCCTTGCGAATGCTTGGGATATCTAACAAACTTCTACAGAACTGACTTTGCCTCGAGCTTGTCCGGATTATGCTTTTAGACATAGGCTGGAAAACCCCAAATCTTAACATACTTAAGATATGGGCTCTTCCCATTCCATATCATATATGGAGTGGTAGGTATCTGATTTGGTTGGAACCCTATTCAATAGGTGTGCAACTTCTCAAGTGCATAACTCCCAAAAAGGAAATAGGAAACTCAGTAGTACTCATCATAGAGCACACCATATCACATAGGGTGTGTTTGCTCCGCCCCGAAACACCGACATGCTGTGGTGTATACGGAGGAGTAATGCTGAGAGAGAATCCCATTCTCCTTTAGAATAGTCCAGGAATCCCATGCTCAAGTATTCTCCTCCTTGATCTCATCAAAGGACATAATACTTATACCCGTTTTTGGTTCTCTACTTCTAACTTATATTCTGTGAATATCTCAAAAGGTTCAAACTTGTGTTTCAACAGGAACATATGTCCGGATCTTGAGAGATAACCAGTGAATGTAATGAAGTAAAAAGAACCGGTCTTGGCATGTGTAGACAGGGGACCTTCATAGATCAGCATGTATCAATCCCAAGAGTTCACTAACTCTTTCTCTGTTTTCAATAAACAGAGCTGTGGTCATCTTATCTTTGTGACATGACCGGCAAGTTTCACAAGATGTAAATTCAAACTAATTTAAATATGAATCTAAATGTAACATCAGCTAGTCGAGTCACATTGATATGACCTAGTCTACAATACCTCAAGAAGGATTCGTTCATTTCTGAACTCTTCCTCTTGTGTGTGTTCTGTATACTAAGAACTGTGGTTTGATTTAGAACGTCTATAGTTTTAGATAACGTGCCTGAACCGATCAACTCTTGATATAGGAATTGTTCAAAACATTATCCAACAATACAAAATTATATCCTTCTTTACTAATAAAGAGACTGATATGATGTTGTATATCAGGTTCGGTATCTAATAACATTCATTCAGAATCATTGTATTCTGGTAATACGGGGTGATAACTACCAACAGACTTGGCTGCAACACTTGCATCGTTTCTATCTCATGAAACTTATCACCCGTTCTCAGTTCTCTACCAATCTGTAGCCCATGTAACAGATTACATATTTGGGATCCTGATCCGGTATCTCATACCCAGGACGTAAAGGATACTGAGAAACAGTTCTCAGTAATGAACACACCCGAAGATGATGCATCAATATGCACTTTCTTCATTTGGGCGGCACGAGAATTCTGGTAATCCCCTACTTCCTGCTCTGTCTTATAACAATTATAAGTTGGAGCGGGACCAACGTTCCTTAGCTCAGTATAACAAGCGAGTTCGGTCAACACATCCGTATTATTATCTTGATTAAGGCGTCATAACCAGGAGAGAGAAAGAAGAAAACACTCAGCGTGCGCTTTTACAAGATTAGATTAGTTATCAATTTATCTAATCAGGATATCTCCCACTGTTTTAGTCAAATCTTCCTTCAAACCTAAAAGGTAAGACTAGTCGGGATTAATTACACCCTACAAGTTCGCCAATCTTTCAGCCAGGCCAGTGCCGATACTTTAAGGGAGGTTCCCCATGCTTTCGCACGGACCTAATTAAAATAAACCTCGTTTTCCCAGGAGCGTAACCCCGTTAACACCTTTCTAGACACTTACTTGATCGGCTAATTGTAATGTGTAAAACTTTCCCATGAGTAACTCTTACTCGCAGCGGGTATCGGGATCCAACTATCTCATAGAAGGTATGCAATCTCATTACAAATTTCAGCACTTGAAATTCCCAATAATATTTTTGCCCCAAGCGTCCTATGACCTTGACAGAGGTCAACAAACCATAGGCTGCTAGTCAAGTTCAACCCGTCATTTCCTGATTGAAGTAAAACCACCCGCACGACCCTTGACAGAGGTCAACAAGGTCGCACAACTACCCTAAATCAATCACATCATATGCTTATACAAATAAGCACTAATCAGCTACCGCACACTACTTCTTGACAAAGGTGAACAAACGTAGTACGAATATTAAGTATTACTTATCTGAAATGACTGTCACGACCCCAAAATGGCACGTGACGGCCCTAATACTACGCAACGCCTAAAGACGTAACGCAGTAAAAGAAAGCCAAAACCCAGAAATCTAAACCATTAAAAAAGACAAGAAAAGATAATAGGAGTTTTGAAACATTTGAAATCACAACCCAAATTCTTTAAAATTCCAACTTATTTCCTTTAAAATTTTGGCAGCACCTCCTTTGTAAAAGCTAGCCCCAAAATGGGTACAACATAAATATAAAGTAAAGCATTCCCAAACGGAAGCAAAAACACGCCCAACGGCGGAAAACAAACACCACAACAAATATACGACGCCGTAACGAAGAAATAAGAGATAAAATAAAGGAACTGTATAAAAGGCAACAAAACCACAATAATATACAATATCGTCCTCACCAAGTCTCTAAGTCATCAAGCAACAATAGATGGAGAGTACAAAACTACAACGAGTATACAATACAAAATATAAATAACCACCCAAAACCCACCTAAGCAAAACGGCACGCTGTGAGCCGATGCGGTATCTGTAGCAAAAGATGATAGATGAATAGCCAGCCTCGACTACTCTGGGGAAACACCTGCAAACACTGTGGCACAACGGGGGTGAGTTGCCAACTCATGAATAGTAATTAACATATGCAGGTAATCGCGAGTATGCACGTACAGCGCGATCTAAGATATGAAATTAATAGCAATAACAGGTCATAAAAATGCAGAATAATGGAAAGTACACTAGCAGGTACAACCAATATATATAACAGTAAAGATATGACATCAGTATGCAATAATCATGCAATAATGATATTACAACAGTATGCAATAATCATGCAATAGGGATTTGAGAATTAAATATGCAACAATCATGAAAGGTACACTAACAGGTACTACTAATACATGAAGCAGTGCATAAACATTAAATGTGGAGTATGGAAAGAAGTATGTCATTTCCACGGAATCCTGACCTCGTGGTAGGATCACAATCCATCAAGACAAATTCAAAACCAAAATCCTCAAATCAGCCCCCAACTTGGGCTCTCATATCATATAAGTCTCATATCTCCTCAATGTACAATATCGAATAGATCTCCTATATCCCGAATGTACAAAATCAAGTGAGTCCCGAATATATATCCAAAATCCAATCTCAAATGAATATCCTATATCCCAAGTACCAGATCTCAAGTAACATCCTAACATCCTAATTATATTTGCATAAATAAATATGATGAGGTCAATACATATATATTAGCGTCCCATTCCACTAATATTGGTGTAAGGGTATATATAACAGCGGCTAAATCCCCTGTTATATATACAAAGTAATTAGAAATATCATGAAACCAATGTGCCAAGTATCGACACAGAAATACTGATCTATCATATGTCGTCTCCCAGACTAACATCCTGATAGGTACGTATCATACGCTATCCCGAAAGCTCGAGTGCCTAGCTCTGACCCTCGTCTCTCGACGTATCCATACGTACATGACTCCCGTCGGTATCCACATGATAGCCGCTGAGTCATTGGTCCTGTCACCGGAAAGTATGGTTCCCCTAAGCCTCATCGCCTGACACCACGACATCGTTCTTGCTTCGGGGTACCTCCGGGCCCCACCATGTACCCGCACACGGATCCCTCATTTCCTCGCGTGGGGTATACACATCGCAAACGACAAATCTCATGGTGGATGCTGAAATATCATATCAAGGAAACCGGGTTTTTCAAATAATGCATAATTTCATGAGCTCTCGCGGTCCCCAAATCCAGAAAACATCATGAAAAGTCCATATAAACATGCGAAAATCCATGAATATAATATATGCAACATAAACTGTAATTAAAGCGCATAAAGGAAAAGCCACTAATTAACTGCAACCAGTTAATATAGAAATTATGTAGTTCCTAAATTTCTCCAATTCTAAAATAACATCTAGTAAAGGTAAACATGTAGCTATAACCAGATGTTTGTGAAAACATGAAGGTATAGCAAGATAATGTATCTGTTAGTTATATATATGCCCTAGAGGCCATTACTGTACATAGGATGTATATTGTAGTGGATGCTGGGACATATATAGGGAGGACTTTCTTGCTCGACATGATCGTATGCTATCTGGTTGCTCTTTACCTTAACGTGTACACTGATTGTCTCTCTGTTACATGTTGGTAAAGCCCTTAGGATGTGTACTTGAGTATCTGGACTATGATGCGGATCATACTAGTGGTGGCATGGTAGTCCATAAGTACATCCTTCAAGGTCCCTAGTCATGGGTGTATCGAGATGGAGCATCGATATACCAGAGTAGACTAGCGTATACCTTCTCGACCCATACAGATGGGCGATGGATGATCCCATATCCATTGGTGTTTGACATCAGAGATGATATACGGGTGCTCAGTGGAGACTGGGTACACTGGACGGACTCGCCGAGAACTCCCAGATGGTATTATACCTTACATCAGATGGCAGTTCTCTGGTGACACTGGTACAGAGTAGTCTGTTGACCCGAGATCATCATAGAGTCTTGTGTGATTCCCACTGTGCTTTGATTTCCACCTTACCATGTCCAAGAGGGCGTGCAAAATGGTGGCTTTTGGGTACAATCCCGAATCACATGGAGGCAATGAGCGATAGGAGGGGATTCGTCTCTCCCGGTATAGGGAGTTGATGTTGCACTGTGTTCGATTGGCTATAACCGGAAATCCCTGGCCAGGGTTGCTGAGATTTACTGGTAAGTGTTACCAGTAGTATCTCGAACTGTTATAGACCTCATATCGACAGGACTTATCAAGCTATTGGAGTCTGACCTTTACCACCCCTAGGCGAGATATCCGACATATCAGATGAACAGACCGGACTGTACGGTAAGTGTTACTGGTTGGATTCACAGAAGTGTGAGCGGGCTTGCTCGTCGATCTTCTGATCGCTCAATACCCGGGTGGCCGTTACGTTTAGCAGACCGCTTGTGGCTTGTGGGTGTTTGATATGATCATCATCTGCTGCCGGCGTATTGACGAGACTTTAGAGTCCTACACAGAGGTTTCCTGGCTCAAGAGAAACGAAATAGGAGCGCATATGAGATATGCGCGGGACCGAGAATTATACCAGTATGTGATACTGTATTCTATTCTCGCGATTTGTATCATTGGTCGGTTATATGTGATATAGCCGGGTTACCGAATCAAGTGTTGATTCGATACATTGATACACTTGATATTAGTCGGTTATATGCGATATGACCGGATCGTTAAATCAAGTGTTGATTTAATGATTTAATGTATAATTTTATATTTGATATATTACTTTACATTAACTAGTATTTGTTCACTTAAGATGGATTTTCTCACTTGATGTGCACATTGTATATATGATATAGTTTTGTGCACTAGTTTGTATCATGTTTGATGATACATGCAAACTTGAGTGTATGTTTGATTTAAACCTTGGTTAAGTAAATGGTTAGGGTTTTTATTTATTTATTCATTTATTTATTTTGGCAAAAAGAGAAATGGTAGCTTGCTTTGTTTTATAGTTGAAGCTTCATGAAGCTTTGAAAAAGTCTACCATTTTTGTTTCATGCTAAACCTAACCATTCACCTAACCTTAGTTTATTCTCTACACTTAACCATGGTTGCTAATATGATAAGAATGACTTAATTTCTAATTTCCAATAATGCTTATCATATTATCATCATCTTCTTCTTCTTCTTCAAGAAGAAAGAAGCTTGCTAGCTTCAATGGTGAAATGAGAAAAAGAGTGAGAAATCCAATTCTAAAGTGAACCCACTACCTATTTCTTCATCCTCTACCACTTGCCAAGTAGTATAGGGTGTTTTCTTCACAAGTTTCATGACTTGGTGAAGTTGGAGCTTGATCTTAAGTTGCCTCGACGTAGATCATCTTCGGCATCGAAGTCGACGACCTAGCCCGATCATTTCTCCGATGGAATCAACATTAGAGTCCGAGATCCGATGATCGCAGCGAAGGGACATCGTCACGGAGCTAAGGAGGTGGAGGACCAGATCTACAAAGGTTGTATTTTCCGTTCACTCTTAGTTAAGTTGTTAACTAGTTGCATGTTTCGCCTTAATCTCTATTCAACGATCGCATTAGGGTTTCCCGGTACCGGAAATTTTTGAATTTGGCATGGTTGATGCCTTGTGAGACCTCATTAGTGTGCCTAGGAACCCTACAGTATCTACCTACAAGTAATGATGTAGTATAACCCCTGGGTATAAGTGAAATATGTGTGCAAGGTATACCTGTAGCTATGTCATGAGGTATGTATGTACCTATCACTAATGGAACGATACCCTATAGGTATACAGGTAACTAGCATATAAGTATATGAAGGCATATAAGTAAGCATGTGGATATACAGGTATGCTATATGTCATATGCGATAAGAAATATGAATCAAAGTCAATATGTCCCTAACCAAACAATATCCTAACTATAAGTGGTTTGTGTGTGACATGGCAATTATTGACGGTGTGTGTAGCATACAATCGGTGCTCGTGCAACATGAATCGTCAATAATATGTGCAGTGTCCTAAGGGTACTAGTCCAAGCACAACAATAACTAAGCAATAAAGTAAATGCGCAAAATCCTAAATCTGACATAGAATATGCGACAAAAATAACATCTCTAGCTCAGACGCATAACGCCATGCGGGCGATTCCCCTGTAGATGTTAAATCTACTCACCAACGCTCCTGGCTAGGTGAAGTCTACCACCTGTTTTCCTTTTGTAGCAACGTCCGAAGTTCCCGCCTGCGAACCTGCAACAAGATACGATAAAGAAAATATATATCAATAATAACCTAAAATACAAACAATCTACACAGACCAACACGACACACAAACGTACACTAAAGGATTCGTATTGTAGCTAACGCGTATAGCTACACTACGAAACCAACTCAGACCAACAGCAACACAGAACACGCACCGTATCGGATAATGTATCGCACGAAACGAAACACTAGAAATAGGAAAATGATCCTAGATTTTCTGTGCTAACTAATTGTAAAAATTGCAAGTACCATGAGCCTACACATAACACCAGAGACCCCCTGCACCAAAAACCAACACCCAGGTCCCTACTCTGGCCGCAAATTGCGGCCAGATCGAGTAAATCTGCAGCCGTAGTATGGGCAAATGGGATCGTATTTTGTGGGTAGGTTCTAGGTCTCTATACTAGGTTACTGTCTAGTCAATTTTTGCAACACACTTCTAGTTTAACAACAGATCATTCGGGACCATAAAACGACACTAAAAATATGATATTTACCCGAAACGATACGATACGTGATAAAAACAGCAACTTTAAAGCTAAGCTACACAAAAATAACTTAAACAACAGAAAAGAAACAATACCTAATCAAAAGAACACAAAGATCCTAGCTTTGTGCACACCAAGGCATCCAAGGAGCAAGCAAGAGGGAAAACATGAAGAAAGATGTGATTTTTGTGAAGATTTTGGTGAATTGTGATGAATTGGGTGATGAGAATGGAGAGTGTTCAGTTGAGAGAGAGAATGAGATGAAGAAAATGAGTTAGAGAAAAAGAGAGAAGGTGTGAGGATAAGAGAGAGGGAGGTGAGTGTAGGAGAGAAAAGAGAGTGAGTGTATCCAATGCATTAATTAACCATTAATGCATTCCCATACACCTCATCACTCAAACAAAATATCTTTCTCTCATCTCACAAAAGATCTAGAGATTAGGGTTAAGGATTGGATTAACTAGGATTAAAGCAAAGAGATTAGATTAGGGTTAAGTGTCATGGTTGCTAAGAACAAAATTAGCACAAACAAATCCTCGCATTTACGTGCACACGTGAGTGCAAGCTTATAACAAATAATAATAAATTATTAATTAAATGTTATAAAATGTGAGGAACCCGAATTGGTAAACTTTTACAGTAAACTCGCATTAACGTCTCTACGAACACTAACCGAAATCTAAGGCGTTACAATCTCCCCCCTTATAAAAATTCGTCCCTGAATTTAAAATTCTTACTAAGCGTATCTTCAAAGAGAAGATTACAAAGTCTCATATCTCGCTCGCAGCTTCCCAAGTGATCACCTCACTAATGGCTACGTCCAAGAAAAACCCTTCACAGATTGCAAGACCCTTGACCGAAGTTTCTCCACCCGCCTAGCCATTAACACAATTGGCTGCTGGTGAATGAAAGATCGCGTCCAAGCTAAATGGTCTGGTGCTGAATCATGTGAGAAAGGTCATGAAGGTAATTGCAAAGTATCGACACAAGGAATACGGGGTGAATACTCAATAATCTGGGCAGAAGTGCCAAATTAAAGGCAACGGAACTAACTCGCCTATAGGATCTTAAAAAGGAACCTACAATTCTGGGATAGGCTACCCAAAACTCAACACGGCATTTATCGGCAAAATCCGTAGGAATACATGATCTCCCACTGCGAACTCAAGTCTGCGACCACATGGTCGGCATAAAACCTCTGTCCGCACAGGACAGCCATCATCCTGACCTGAACCAAATGGATCATCTCCGAAGTCTCTAGACTAGCTGAGGTCCAAAATCGTAATACGCAGAGTCAGAAAACAGACTGGTGACCGACACGACCTAACTAAACCTAAAGTTTGCCAATTGGAGTGTCTCCTGATAACAGCTATCAAGAAGTATACTAACAATGGCGAGTGATGATCCCAACTGCCAACAACAAATTAACACAAACACACACAAGACAAACACCTTGAAACGAAACCTGAAATTTCTCTTTACACTCTTGTCCACCCGTAACTATCTCACAAATCACGTCAATGTTGGCGGAACTTGAATGAATATAGAGAGTTGACTGATGTGCTTGCTCTAGGATTTCACGTCTCTACCCGATAACATCAGGTACACAAACGCATTCCTAACTTAGCACACCCTAGTCATAATCAAGGACTCCGAATCATTACCCAGCCGAGTATACTCAAGTATCTCAAACGAACGAGCGTCGGCGGGCAGTGTCACAACCACACCCAATCGAGCCACTCTCGTGAAACATTACAGTTAAATCACAAAGTCGCCCGAACCAAAAGCAAAGAACTGATGCAGCTGTTAACCGAATCTCCAACTGCCGAAAACTCCATACACATGCCTCGGTCCAAAGAAAAGGACCTCCTCCCAGGTCTGTCCAGTCAACGGTGCAACAATACGCTAGTAATCCTGCATGAAACGGCGGTAAAAACCTGCTAAGCCAAAAATCAGCGGATCTCCGTCCCGCACACAAGTCTGGGCCTAAGTTGTACGGCCTCGATCTTCCTCGGAACCATACGAAAACCGTCTCCGTAACTACAAGACCTAGGAGTCAACACAAACAAGCCTGAAGGAACACTCCGAGAATTTAGCAAACAGCTGGTGCTCTCCCTGTATCTGCAAAACAAATCCTCAAGTGCTGCTCCTGTTCCTCAATACACATTGAATAGACCAGAATGTCATCAGTAACACAACAATAACTGGTCGAGGAACGGCCTGAAGAAATCCGGTTCATCATATCTATGAATGCTGCTAGGTCATTGGTGAGTCCGACGACACCACCAAAACACACAGAGCCCGTAGCACGCACAAGGCAGTCTTCAGAATGTCATTACTCCGAACCCGTAACAATGATGACCTGATCCCAAACAAACTAAGAAAATGTCTCGCACTCTGGAGCTGATCGAAGAAATCGTCAAGGCAAGGTCAAGGATATCTATCTGCACCGTAAGCCGGTTCAATTGACGATCAATCAATACACAACCTAGACTGCCGTCTTCCTCCTTGACGAACAGAAATAGGAGCTCCCAAATGCGAAACACTCAGACACACAAGCCCCCCAACAAACAACTCGGCAGCTGATCCTTAAGCTCCCTAAGTTTCGCCTGCTCATCTGGAACAACGTCGGATAACTCTCAAACGAAAGGAACCCGGTCCAACAACCTAACTGTGGCTCCGGTACCATGAATGAACGCCAAGAATCCACGACATCCTCTCCTCAAAAGCCGACTAGCGAAAAAGGCTAAATTCAAGCTGTGAGAGGCAGCACAACTATCCACCTGCACAACAAGAACCGACTTGCCGGGAAAACAAGTCCTGACTGTTTCCTCACGGTAGTCCACAGACGCCTTAACACGTAGCTAACCAATCCATGCCCAGGAGAACGTCAAATCCAACATCTCTAGAAGGATCAAGTGACGGATGAATCTCCTTACCGGAAGGCACACGACTGAAATACGTATCGCGCAACAAAAGAATCGCTGACAAAAGTTAACCCAACAAACGGCTGATCTAGCTAACACGATCCTCGTCCCAACCACGGCACAAAGTGTGAAAAAACCAACAAGTTCAACAAAAGAACATACGAAATAAGGATACCTGGAAACTCTGCATTGGACGCCCGTGCGTCGCGATGAGTAGAAGCAAACTCCTGTGTCTGCCTCCTACCCGCAGCTGTCAGAACCCTTCCTCTGCCAGACTGACCCCTCAGAGCAAACCTTCCGCGCCCACGACCTCTTAGAACACGACTCTGACACGGTGGTAAGGAACAGTCCCTGATGAAGTGATGAAGGCTCCCGCATCGAAAACATCCATACGACGGCTGCTGGCCCTCCAAGGGATGAAAGCTGAACGACTGACCTCGTCCCAAGCCTCTGCTACTCCTGCGACGATCACGAAATCTGTCTCGATGACCAGGCCTCTGTCTCTGGGCTGGTACACCGGTACGAGTCCTCCACTGTCCTGGAACTCTCTGAGCCTCTAGAATATGCGCCTCGTCAACTGGAGCTGCAACCATGGGTGCTATGTAGGTGACGGACTGCTGCATGCTGAACGTAAGTGACAACTGAGTAACGGGGGTGACAACCTCCTGTCGTAGCTCCCGAACGACATCGACCAAAGAACTCATAATCTGGCGGAAGTCATGCATCTCTGCCACAAGCCTAGTAAGCTGCTCTGTCGAAGGCTGATCCGTCTGCATCTTTGCAACAAGAGTGCCATCCTGGTCAATGCTCGTCTCACCCGAGCTAATTCTGATCTCGGCCCTTGCTGCATCACTCTGAGTCCCCATAGTCATCGGGGGCAATGCTATAAATGGAAAAATGCTTCAATAAGAATATGGAAGTCGAATCACACGATATGAATCCTCAAGGAAGGAATTTCTAGCAATTTGTACTTAGGTCACTTTAGGTGGAGTACCGCATCGTGAGTATGCTGCAGACATACACACACTACGTTACTCTGCTTTTCTACCTACTCCAGCATACCAAGGTCATCCTACTCTACGAAAGGTAAAACCTAGCGCTCTGATACCAACTTTGTCATGACCCGAAAATGGCACGTGACGGCCCTAATACTACGCAATGCCTAAAGACGTAACGCAGTAAAAGAAAGCCAAAACCCAGAAATCTAAACCATTAAAAAAGACAAGAAAAGATAATAGGAGTTTTGAAACATTTGAAATCACAACCCAAATTCTTTAAAATTCCAACTTATTTCCTTTAAAATTTTGGCAGCACCTCCTTTGTAAAAGCTAGCCCCAAAAATGGGTACAACATAAATATAAAGTAAAGCATTCCCAAACGGGAGCAAAAACACGCCCAACGGCGGAAAACAAACACCACAACAAATATACGACGCCGTAGCGAAGAAATAAGAGATAAAAGAAAGGAACTGTATAAAAGGCAACAAAACCACAATAATATACAATATCGTCCTCACCAAGTCTCTAAGTCATCAAGCAACAGTAGATGGAGAGTACAAAACTACAATGTGTATACAATACAAATTACAGATAACCACCCAAAACCCACCTAAGCAAAACGGCACGTTGTGAGCCGATGCGGTATCTGTAGCAAAAGATGATAGATGAATAGCCAGCCTCGACTAATCTGGGGAAACACCTGCAAACACTGTGGCACAACGGGGGTGAGTTGCCAACTCGTGAATAGTAATTAACATATGCAGGTAATCGCGAGTATGCACGTACAGCGCGATCTAAGATATGAAATTAATAGCAATAACAGGTCATAAAAATGCAGAATAATGGAAAGTACACTAGCAGGTACAACCAATATATATAACAGTAAAGATATGACATCAGTATGCAATAATCATGCAATAATGATATGACAACAGTATGCAATAATCATGCAATAGGGATATGAGAATGTAAATATGCAACAATCATGAAAGGTACACTAACAGGTACTACTAATACATGAAGCAGTGCATAAACAATAAATGTGGAGTATGGAAAGAAGTATGTCATTTCCACGGAATCCTGACCTCGTGGTAGGATCACAATCCATCAAGACAAATTCAAAACCAAAATTCTCAAATCAGCCCCCAAGTTGGGCTCTCATATCATATAAGTCTCATATCTCCTCAATGTACAATATTGAATAGATCTCCTATATCCCGAATGTACAAAATCAAGTGAGTCCCGTATATATATCCAAAATCCAATCTCAAATGAATCTCCTATATCCCAAGTACCAGATCTCAAGCAACATCCTAACATCCTAATTATATTTGCATAAATAAATATGATGAGGTCAATACACATATATTAGCGTCCCATTCCACTAATATTGGTGTAAGGGTATATATAACAGCGGCTAAATCCCCAGTTATATATACAAAGTAATTAGAAATATCATGAAACCAATGTGCTAAGCATCGACACAGAAATACTGATCAATCATAAGCCATCTCCCAGACTAACATCCTGATAGGTGCGTATCATACGCTATCCCGAAAACTCGAGTGCCTAGCTCTGACGCTCGTCTCTCGACGTATCCATACGTACATGACTCCCGTCGGTATCCACATGATAGCCGCTGAGTCATTGGTCCTGTCACCGGAAAGTATGGTTCCCCTAAGCCTCATCGCCTGACACCACGACATCGTTCATGCTTCGGGGTACCTCCGGGCCCCACCATGTACCCGCACACGGATCCCTCCTTTCCTCGCGTGGGGTATACACATCGCAAACGACAAATCTCATGGTGGATGCTGAAATATCATATCAAGGAAACCTGGTTTTTCAAATAATGCATAATTTCATGAACTCCCGCGGTCCCCAAATCCAGAAAACATCATGAAAAGTCCATATAACCATGCGAAAATCCATGAATATAATATATGCAACATAAACTGTAATTAAAGCGCATAAAGGAAAAGCCACTAATTAACTGCAACCAGTTAATATAGAAATCATGTAGTTCCTAAATTTCTCCAATTCTAAAATAATATCTTGTAAAGGTAAACATGTAGCTATAACCAGATGTTTGTGAAAACATGAAGGTATAGTAAGATAATGTATCTACCTACAAGTAATGATGTAGTATACCCCCTGGGTATAAGTGAAATATGTGTGCAAGGTATACCTGTAGCTATGTCATGAGGTATGTATGTACCTATCACTAATGGTACGATACCCTATAGGTATACAAGCAACTAGCATATAAGTATATGAAGGCATATAAGTAAGCATGTGGATATACAGGTATGCTATATGTCATATGCGATAAGAAATATGAATCAAAGTCAATATGTCCCTAACCAAACAATATCCTAACTATAAGTGGTTTGTGTGTGACATGGCAATTATTGACGGTGTGTGTAGCATACAATCGGTGCTCGTGCAACATGAATCGTCAATAATATGTGCAGTGTCATAAGGGTACTAGTCCAAGCACAACAATATCTAAGCAATAAAGTAAATGCGCAAAATCCTAAATCTGACATAGAATATGCGACAAAAGTAACATCTCTAGCCCAGACGCATAACGCCATGCGGGAGATTCCCTTGTAGATGTTAAATCTACTCACCAACGCTCTTGGCTAGGTGAAGTCTACCACCTGTTTTCCTTTTGTAGCAGCGTCCGAAGTTCCCGCCTGCGAACCTGCAACAAGATACGATAAAGGAAATATATAACCTAAAATACAAACAATCTACACAGACCAACACGACACACAAACGTACACTAAAGGATTCGTATTGTAGCTAACGCGTATAGCTGCACTACGAAACAAACTCAGACCAACAGCAACACAGAACACGCACCGTATCGGATAACGTATCGCACGAAACGAAACACTAGAAATAGGCAAATGATCCAAGATTTTTCTGTGCTAACTAATTGTAAAAATTGCAAGTACCATGAGCCTACACATAACACCAGAGACCCCCTGCACCAAAAACCAACACCCAGGTCCCTACTCTGGCCGCAAATTGCGGCCAGATCGAGTAAATCTGCGGCCGTAGTAAGGGGAAATGGGCTCGTATTTTGTGGGTAGGTTCTAGGTCTCTATACTAGGTTACTGTCTAGTCAATTTTTGCAACACACTTCTAGTTTAACAACAGATCATTCGGGACCATAAAACGACACTAAAAATATGATATTTACCCGAAACGATACGATACGTGATAAAAACAGCAACTTTAAAGCTAAGCTACACAAAAATAACTTAAACAACAGAAAAGAAACAATACCTAATCAAAAGAACACAATGATCCTAGCTTTGTGCACACCAAGGCATCCAAGGGGCAAGCAAGAGGGAAAACATGAAGAAAGATGTGATTTTTGTGAAGATTTTGGTGAATTGTGATGAATTGGGTGATGAGAATGGAGAGTGTTCAGTTGAGAGAGAGAATGAGATGAAGAAAATGAGTTAGAGAAAAAGAGAGAAGGTGTGAGGATAAGAGAGAGGGAGGTGAGTGTAGGAGAGAAAAGAGAGTGAGTGTATCCAATGCATTAATTAACCATTAATGCATTCCCATACACCTCATCACTCAAACAAAATATCTTTCTCTCATCTCACAAAAGATCTAGAGATTAGGGTTAAGGATTGGATTAACTAGGATTAAAGCAAAGAGATTAGATTATGGTTAAGTGTCATGGTTGCTAAGAACAAAATTAGCACAAACAAATCCTCGCATTTACGTGCACACGTGCGTGCAAGCTTATAACAAATAATAATAAATTATTAATTAAATATTATAAAATGTGAGGAACCCGAATTAGTAAACTTTTACAGTAAACTCGCATTAACGTCTCTACGAACACTAACCGAAATCTAAGGCGTTACAATCTCCCCCCTTAAAAAAATTCGTCCCCGAATTTAAAATTCTTACTAAGCGTATCTTCAAAGAGAAGATTACAAAGTCTCATATCTCGCTCGCAGCCTCCCAAGTGATCACCTCACTAATGGCTACGTCCAAGAAAAACCCTTCACAGATGGCAAGACCCTTGACCGAAGTTTCTCCACCCGCCTAGCCATTAACACAATTGGCTGCTGGTGAATGAAAGATCGCGTCCAAGCTAAATGGTCTGGTGCTGAATCATGTGAGAAAGGTCATGAAGGTAATTGCTAAGTATCGACACAAGGAATACGGGGTGAATACTCAATAATCTGGGCAGAAGTGCCAAATTAAAGGCAACGGAACTAACTCGCCTATAGGATCTTAAAAAGGAACCTACATTTCTGGGATAGGCTTCCCAAAACTCAACACGGCATTTATCGGCAAAATCCGTAGGAATACATGATCTCCCACTGCGAACTCAAGTCTACGACCACATGGTCGGCATAAAACCTCTGTCCGCACAGGACTGCCATCATCCTGACCTGAACCAAATGGATCATCTCCGAAGTCTCTAGACTAGCTGAGGTCCAAAATCGTAATACGCATAGTCAGAAAACAGACTGGTGACCGACACGACCTAACTAAACCTAAAGGTTGCCAATTGGAGTGTCTCCTGATAACAGCTATCAAGAAGTATCCTAACAATGGCGAGTGATGATCCCAACTGCCAACAACAAATTAACACAAACACACACAAGACAAACACCTTGAAACGAAACCTGAAATTTCTCTTTACACTCTTGTCCACCCGTAACTATCTCACAAATCACATCAATGTTGGCGGAACTTGAATGAATATAGAGAGTTGACTGATGTGCTTGCTCTAGGATTTCACGTCTCTACCCGATAACATCAGGTACACAAACGCATTCCTAACTTAGCACACCCTAGTCACAATCAAGGACTCCGAATCATTACCCAGCCGAGTATACTCAAGTATCTCAAACGAACGAGCGTCGGCGGGCAGTGTCACAACCACACACAATCGAGCCACTCTCGTGAAACATTACAGTTAAATCACAAAGTCGCCCGAACCAAAAGCAAAGAACTGATGCAGCTGTTAACCGAATCTCCAACTGCCGAAAACTCCGTACACATGCCTCGGTCCAAAGAAAAGGACCTCCTCCCAGGTCTGTCCAGTCAACGGTGCAACAATACGCTAGTAATCCTGCACGAAACGGCGGTAAAAACCTGCTAAGCCCAAAATCAGCGGATTTCCGTCCCGCACACAAGTCTGGGCCTAAGTTGTACGGCCTCGATCTTCCTCGGAACCATACGAAAACCGTCTCCGTAACTACAAGACCTAGGAGTCAACACAAACAAGCCTGAAGGAACACTCCGAGAATTTAGCAAACAGCTGGTGCTCTCCCAGTATCTGCAAAACAAATCCTCAAGTGCTGCTCCTGTTCCTCAATACACATTGAATAGACCAGAATGTCATCAGTAACACAACAATAATTGGTCGAGGAACGGCCTGAAGAAATCCGGTTCATCATATCTATGAATGCTGCTAGGGCATTGGTGAGTCCGACGACACCACCAAAACACACAGAGCCCGTAGCACGCACAAGGCAGTCTTCGGAATGTCATTACTCCGAACCCGTAACAATGATGACCTGATCCCAAACAAACTAAGAAAATGTCTCGCACTCTGGAGCTGATCGAAGAAATCGTCAAGGCAAGGTCAAGGATATCTATCCGCACCGTAAGCCGGTTCAATTGACGATCAATCAATACATAACCTAGACTGCCGTCTTCCTCCTTGACGAACAGAAATAGGAGCTCCCTAATGCGAAACACTCAGACACACAAGCCCCCCAACAAACAACTCGGCAGCTGATCCTTAAGCTCCCTAACTTTCGCCTACTCATCTGGAACAACGTTGGATAACTCTCGCACGAAAGGAACCCGGTCCAACAACCCAACTGTGGCTCCGGTACCATGAATGAACGCCAAGAATCCACGACATCCTCTCCTCAAAAGCCGACTAGCGAAAAAGGCTAAATTCAAGCTGTGAGAGGCAGCACAACTATCCACCTGCACAACAAGAACCGACTTGCCGGGAAAACAAGTCCTGACTGTTTCCTCACGGTAGTCCACAGACGCCTTAACACGTAGCTAACCAATCCATGCCCAGGAGAACGTCAAATCCAACATCTCTAGAAGGATCAAGTGATGGATGAATCTCCTAACCGGAAGGCACACGACTGAAATACGTGTCGCGCAACAAAAGAATCGCTGACAAAAGTTAACCCAACAAACGACTGATCTAGCTAACACGATCCTCGTCCCAACCACGGCACAAAGTGTGAAAAAACCAACAAGTTCAACAAAAGAACATACGAAATAAGGATACCTGGAAACTCTGCATTGGACGCCCGTGCGTCGCGATGAGTAGAAGCAAACTCCTGTGTCTGCCTCCTACCCGCAGCTGTCAGAACCCTTCCTCTGCCAGACTGACCCCTCAGAGCAAACCTTCCGCGCCCACGACCTCTTAGAACACGACTCTGACGCGGTGGTAAGGAACAGTCCCTGATGAAGTGATGAAGGCTCCCACATCGAAAACATCCATACGACGGCTGCTGGCCCTCCAAGGGATGAAAGCTGAACGACTGACCTCGTCCTAAGCCTCTGCTACTCCTGCGACGATCACGAAATCTGTCTCGATGACCAGGCCTCTGTCTCTGGGCTGGTACACCGGTACGAGTCCTCCACTGTCCTGGAACTCTCTGAGCCTCTAGAATATGCGCCTCGTCAACTGGAGCTGCAACCATGGGTGCTATGTAGGTGACGGACTGCTGCATGCTGAACGTAAGTGACAACTGAGTAACAGGGGTGACAACCTCCTGTCGTAGCTCCCGAACGACATCGACCAAAGAACTCATAATCTGGCGGAAGTCATGCATCTCTGCCACAAGCCTAGCAAGCTGCTCTGTCGAAGGCTGATCCGTCTGCATCTTTGCAACAAGAGTGCCATCCTGGTCAATGCTTGTCTCACCCGAGCTAACTCTGACCTCGGCCCTCGCTGCATCACTCTGAGTTCCCATATTCATCGGCGGCAAGGCTATAAATGGAAAAATGATTCAATAAGAATATGGAAGTCGAATCACACGATATGAATCCTCATGGAAGGAATTTCAAGCAATTTGTACTTAGGTCACTTTAGGCGGAGTACCGCATCGTGAGTATGCTGCAGACATACACACACTACGTTACTCTGCTTAAGCTACCTACTCCATCATACCAAGGTCATCCTACTCTCCGAAAGGTAAAACCTAGCGCTCTGATACCAACTTTGTCATGACCCGAAAATGGCACGTGACGGCCCTAATACTACGCAACGCCTAAAGACGTAACGCAGTAAAAGAAAGCCAAAACACAGAAATATAAACCATTAAAAAAGACAAGAAAAGATAATAGGAGTTTTGAAACATTTGAAATCACAACCCAAATTCTTTAAAATTCCAACTTATTTCCTTTAAAATTTTGGCAGCACCTCCTTTGTAAAAGCTAGCCCCAAAAATGGGTAAAACATAAATATAAAGTAAAGCATTCCCAAACGGGAGCAAAAACACGCCCAACGGCGGAAAACAAACTCCACAACAAATATACGACGCCGTAGCGAAGAAATAAGAGATAAAAGAAAGGAACTGTATAAAAGGCAACAAAACCATAATAATATACAATATCGTTCTCACCAAGTCTCTAAGTCATCAAGCAACAGTAGATGGAGAGTACAAAACTACAATGAGTATACAATACAAAATACAGATAACCACCCAAAACCCACCTAAGCAAAACGGCACGCTATGAGCCGATGCGGTATCTGTAGCAAAAGATGATAGATGAATAGCCAGCCTCGACTACTCTGGGGAAACACCTGCAAATACTGTGGCACAACTGGGGTGAGTTGCCAACTCGTGAATAGTAATTAACATATGCAGGTAATCGCGAGTATGCACGTACAGCGCGATCTAAGATATGAAATTAATAGCAATAACAGGTCATAAAAATGCAGAATAATGGAAAGTACACTAGCAGGTACAACCAATATATATAACAGTAAAGATATGACATCAGTATGCAATAATCATGCAATAATGATATGACAACAGTATGCAATAATCATGCAATAGGGATATGAGAATGTAAATATGCAACAATCATGAAAGGTACACTAACAGGTACTACTAATACATGAAGCAGTGCATAAACAATAAATGTGGAGTATGGAAAGAAGTATGTCATTTCCACGGAATCCTGACCTCGTAGTAGGATCACAATCCATCAAGACAAATTCAAAACCAAAATTCTCAAATCAGCCCCCAAGTTGGGCTCTCATATCATATAAGTCTCACATCTCCTCAATGTACAATATTGAATAGATCTCCTATATCCCGAATGTACAAAATCAAGTGAGTCCCGTATATATATCCAAAATCCAATCTCAAATGAATCTCCTATATCCCAAGTACTAGATCTCAAGTAACATCCTAACATCCTAATTATATTTGCATAAATAAATATGATGAGGTCAATACACATATATTAGCGTCCCATTCCACTAATATTGGTGTAAGGGTATATATAACAGTGGCTAAATCCCCTGTTATATATATAAAATAATTAGAAATATCATGAAACCAATGTGCCAAGCATCGACACAGAAATACTGATCCATCATAAGCCATCTCCCAGACAAACATCATGATAGGTACGTATCATACGCTATCCCGAAAACTCGAGTGCCTAGCTCTGACGCTCGTCTCTCGACGTATCCATACGTATATGACTCCCGTCGGTATCCACATGATAGCCACTGAGTCATTGGTCCTGTCACCGGAAAGTATGGTTCCCCTAAGCCTCATCGCCTGACACCACGACATCGTTCATGCTTAGGGGTACCTCCGGGCCCCACCATGTACCCGCACACGGATCCCTCCTTTTCTCGTGTGGGGTATACACATCGCAAACGACAAATCTCATGGTGGATGCTGAAATATCATATCAAGGAAACCGGGTTTTTCAAATAATGCATAATTTCATGAACTCCCGCGGTCCCCAAATCCAGAAAACATCATGAAAAGTCCATATAACCATGCGAAAATCCATGAATATAATATATGAAACATAAACTGTAATTAAAGCGCATAAAGGAAAAGCCACTAATTAACTGCAACCAGTTAATATAGAAATCATGTAGTTCCTAAATTTCTCCAATTCTAAAAGAATATCTAGTAAAGGTAAACATGTAGCTATAACCAGATGTTTGTGAAAACATGAAGGTATAGCAAGATAATGTATCTACCTACAAGTAATGATGCAGTATACCCCCTGGGTATAAGTGAAATATGTGTGCAAGGTATACCTGTAGCTATGTCATGAGGTATGTATCTACCTATCACTAATGGTACGATACCCTATAGGTATACAAGTAACTAGCATATAAGTATATGAAGGCATATAAGTAAGCATGTGGATATACAGGTATGCTATATGTCATATGCGATAAGAAATATGAATCAAAGTCAATATGTCCCTAACCAAACAATATCCTAACTATAAGTGGTTTGTGTGTGACATGGCAATTATTGACGGTGTGTGTAGCATACAATCGGTGCTCGTGCAACATGAATCGTTAATAATATGTGCAGTGTCCTAAGGGTACTAGTCCAAGCACAACAATATCTAAGCAATAAAGTAAATGCGCAAAATCCTAAATCTGACATAGAATATGCGACAAAAGTAACATCTCTAGCCCAGACGCATAACGCCATGCGGGAGATTCCCCTGTAGATGTTAAATCTACTCACCAACGCTCCTGGCTAGGTGAAGTCTACCACCTGTTTTCCTTTTGTAGCAGCGTCCGAAGTTCCCGCCTGCGAACCTGCAACAAGATACGATAAAGCAAATATATATCAATAATAACCTAAAATACAAACAATCTACACAGACCAACACGACACACAAACGTACACTAAAGGATTCGTATTGTAGCTAACGCGTATAGCTACACTACGAAACCAACTCAGACCAACAGCAACACAGAAAACGCACCGTATCGGATAACGTATCGCACGAAACGAAACACTAGAAATAGGCAAATGATCCAAGATTTTTCTGTGCTAACTAATTGTAAAATTTGCAAGTACCATGAGCCTACACATAACACCAGAAATCCCCTGCACCAAAAACCAACACCCAGCTCCCTACTCTGGCCGCAAATTGTGGCCAGATCGAGTAAATCTGCGGCCGTAGTATGGGGAAATGGGCTCGTATTTTGTGGGTAGGTTCTAGGTCTCTATACTAGGTTACTGTCTAGTCAATTTTTGCAACACACTTCTAGTTTAACAGCAGATCATTCGGGACCATAAAACGACACTAAAAATACGATATTTATCCGAAACGATACGATACGTGATAAAAACAGCAACTTTAAAGTTAAGCTACACAAAAATAACTTAAACAACAGAAAAGAAACATTACCTAATCAAAAGAACACAATGATCCTAGCTTTGTGCACACCAAGGCATCCAAGAGGCAAGCAAGAGGGAAAACATGAAGAAAGATGTGATTTTTGTGAAGATTTTGGTGAATTGTGATGAATTGGGTGATGAGAATGGAGAGTGTTCAGTTGAGAGAGAGAATGAGATGAAGAAAATGAGTTAGAGAAAAAGAGAGAAGGTGTGAGGATAAGAGAGAGGGAGGTGAGTGTAGGAGAAAAAAGAGAGTGAGTGTATCCATTGCATTAATTAACCATTAATGCATTCCCATACACCTCATCACTCAAACAAAATATCTTTCTCTCATCTCACAAAAGATCTAGGGATTAGGGTTAAGGATTGGATTAACTAGGATTAAAGCAAAGAGATTAGATTAGGGTTAAGTGTCATGGTTGCTAAGAACAAAATTAGCACAAACAAATCCTCGCATTTACGTGCACACGTGCGTGCAAGCTTATAACAAATAATAATAAATTATTAATTAAATGTTATAAAATGTGAGGAACCCGAATTGGTAAACTTTTACAGTAAACCCGCATTAACGTCTCTACGAACACTAACCGAAATCTAAGGCGTTACAATGACGGAGGGCTACGACAGGTTTTTAAGAAAACCCTTTGCGTAATGAACTTGATATCGTTGTAGAATCGAGTGATTTTGAACGGAATGTTTTTTAGGCCTTTTCTAGTTTTGCTAAAGAGGCCACTCCCGGTGAAGGGATCGTCGGCTCTTTCCTTATCGAATAAGGTGCAGGATATTTCACAAATATCACTATGCAAAGCAAGAACTATAGAAGCAATCAAAAAACAAAGCGAGTGTGTAGCATCTGCCAGTTTCGCTAAAGAGGTAACTCCCGGTGAAGGGATCTCGGCTCTTTCCTTATCAAATAAGTTGCTGGATGTTCTACAAGGAACACCGCTATGCAAAGCAAGAACTAGAGCTACCAGTTTTTAAACAAGTTTCTACAACATTTTTATGTTTCTTTTATTTCATTAATCTCATTAATGAAGTCCTATTTTAATTATGCTTCACAAGCATCACTTTTGAAACGAAATCTGCAATACAACATATATCTCATATATATAATATAAACATTCGTCTCAGGAAGTAATATGATCTCATCACAGAACATTGCAGCAGAAGAACATATATGAAATATTGGATATACTAGGACGTCCGTGTTTTAATATGAGCCTGTATAAAACACGGATTCCACGGTCGCGATGAATAGCCAAACCCACATCCCTTGACCCCTACAAGAGCGGCAAGAAACTCTGCCAATTCTAGGGTTAGGAGACCCGGTCTCGACTCTTCTTGATGGTCTCCCACTGGACCCTAGAACCCGGTTACTTGTGCTCCCCGCCTTGGGTCTACCTAATGCGGAAAAGTAAATAATATACAATGGTGACATCATCCTCAGCCCGTAAGTGCCCCAATAAAAGAATATTACATACAATTGAATTTTACATGAATATAAAAGAAAAACTCTCATCTCACATAAAACCCCCGGCTATTCAGAACGCGACGATCCAATATAACATATCATAGCAACACATAATATCTCATATCATCAACGTAAGCAAGTATGCGTATCCCGATTATCGTTGATGTATAGCAACGAAGCCGGCGATACACCACATACTACGCTTACGGTCACAGAAAAGAAAGTGTAAAACTACAACAATTGGAATCCGCAACTTCCTTAGACATCGCATGCCTAACCAAATGAATTCCTTAGATATCTCATGCCTAACAATTATAAACCCCACATTTTAGTCTCTTTATCGAAAACTCTTTTCAATATCAAGTCGGGAAATTCAACAAGATCCCCGACATCCTGATCGAATGCTCGTCGCAAATTTTAGTAGACGGTCGCACCGCCGGATGCCGTAGACGAAGTGCACTAAGGCGGAACACCGCTTCCGCGAGCACCTGAACGGATGCTTTTGGCAATGGGGTTCGCCTACAGTCACTTGGTCGGGGCTATGGGGCATGGCTACCTATTATGTTTACCCGGCGAGTATCCGCGTACGCAACGTGATTACAACGGACTTTTGATCGCATCAAAATCCCGTGGCAACCGATCATCTGAGACTGAACTGCTAGATTTATAACATTCAAATTAGTTATCTCATAACTACTTGTGGATTCCAAATATTGTATCACATTCCAGATAAATAGACAATGTTAAACTTTCCGATCGAATAAACAAACACCCAAGATTTGCCAAATAGCTCAACATTTGAGCGGAGTTAAAAAAAAAGCATCCATCACATGCTACAGTACCGATGGTCCAGCCGTAGAAGGGTCAAACCAACGCCTCACATGTGGCAACGCCGTACTGCCCCAAACCCTAAGGTTTAGAGGCAGTTCAGACGGCCACATAATCGAGTTAAGGTTTGTGTTCTTCTAGAGGATCCACCGCGTTGCTTGCACGACTTTCCGGAAGTTTCAAACTCGAGAAAAAATCCAACTTTTGAACATTTTCCGACAGTGGAAAAAGTGAGTTATTGATATCCGTTCGAACATTTTAACACGTTCTAAAATTATCCGGAAAAACTTAAACGAAGTTAAACTATCCGATCGAATCAACGAGTTCCCAATACAACCTAGAAAACTCAACACTTGAGTAGAATAAAAATTCCCAAAACAATCAAGAAATCTGTACGAATATTACTGTGTAAAATACAACCCTAATTCCACTGTAGCGCCGCGGAACCGTTACACAACCAAGGGTACGGCCGCGGTTCAACGGCGCAGTAAAGGTATTTTGGGGTCGTTTTTTACAGTAACCCATACAATTACCTGTTGAATTTTCTGAGCATTTTTAATATGAAAAATGTCAACTTTTTGAAAAATTTCCAGAAACTAGGGTTTTACGGGTATTCGGAGTTCGATCGGACTTTAAACTTCGTCTAGACTTCGCCTAAAGCTCTAGCTTGGCTCTGATACCACTGTAGGGTTACTAGGCACTCTCACAAGGGTCTATAAGGCATCAACCCTGCCCGATTTAAAATTTAGACGTGCCGAACAACCCTAACCAAGATCTTTAAACTAGAGATTAGGCGAAACAAAGCATGTTAAACACTTTAACATCTAAGAGTTTGGGATTACAACCTTTGTAGTCCGGTCCTTCGCTTCATAAGCTCCATGTTGAGGTCCCTTCACAGCGATCTTGTACTCGGACTCTAGAGAGGCTCCACGAAGAGAATGATGCAAACTTGCTTCCGATCTTCGATAACTAAGATGATTTACCTTGAAGTTTCTTTAACACAAGCTCTCACTCACAAATGAAGTGAACACCCTAATCTAAATGGCTAGGATAGATTAGGATGATGAAGTAGGATTTTATCTCTCATTTGTTTTCTATTTCTCACTCAAAATCATCACTAAGAAAAAATCTAGAAAGCTTGCAAAGAGGAAGAACATGATGAATTACTTTGTGATGAATAATGAATTGTGGTGAGGTTAGAAATGCAACAATGGGTTAAGTATGATAACTTAACCCATGTAGAGACTAACCATAGTCAAGGATTGGGTTGGGTTAATAAATATCATAACAAATATCTTTAGAAAATATCTTTAGTTAAAAACAAAAGAAAACCTTCTAGAAGCTTCTAGAAAAAAATTAACCCAAATCAAACCTTAATCATGTTTAATCTCCACTAATCACGTTGAATTAATAACCCTAACATGTTACAATATTATATATCACATATACAATATTTATTGTAACAAAATAAAATAATACAATTAACTTATATCGCATATATATCAATGTATTACCCGAGAGCTTGTATTAGTTAATGTAATTTAATATATCGAATATATAATTATATATTAAATTATCGAATCAACACTTGATCCGATAATCCGGCTATTTCATAAATTACCGACTAATATAATCTGTATGAGTTCATCGAATCAACACTTGATCCGATGACCCATCTATATCACATATACCCGGCCGATATCTCATATCGCGAGAATCTAATACGGTATCGCATACATGTATTATTCTCGGTCCCGCACATATCACATATGTTCTCCTACTCCGTTTTTCCTGAGCCAAGAAACCTCTGTGTAGGACTCTAAAGAATCGTCAATACGCCGGCAATAGGTGATGATCATATCAAACACCCACAAGCTGCAAGCGGTCAGCTAAACGTAATAGCCACCCAGGTATTGAGCGATCAGAAGATCAACAAACAAGCCTGTACATTCTCCTATGAATCCAGTCAGTAACACTCCCGTACAGTCCAGTCTCTTCGTCTGATATGTCGCATATCTCGCCTAGGGGTGGTAAACGTCAGACCCCAGTAGCTTGATAAGTCGTGTCGATATGAGGTCTATAACAGTTCGAGAAACTAATGATAACACTTACCTGTAAATCTCAGCAACCCTGGCCAGGGATTTCCAGTTATAGCCAGTCAAACACAGCGCAACATCAACTCCCTATACCGGGACAGACGAATCCCCTCCTATCGCTCATTGCCTCTATGTGATTCGGGACGGTACCAAAAAGCCACCTTTTTGTACGCCCTCTTGGACGTGGTATGATGGAAATCAAAGCACAGTGGGAATCATTCAAGACTCTATGACGATCTCTGCTCTACAGACTAATCTGTACCAATGTCACCAGAGAACTGCCATCTGACATGAGGTATAATACCATCTTGGAGTTCTCGGCGAGTCCGTCCAGTGTACCCAGTCTCCACTGAGCACCCGTATACCTTCTCTGATGTCAAACACCAATGGATATGGGATCATCCATCTCCCATCATATGGGTCAAGAAGCGCATACGCTAGTCTACACTGGAGTATCGATGCCCTGTCTCGGTACTCCCACGACTAGGAACATTTGAAGGATGTACTTGGCGACTACACTGTCCCCACTAGTATGATCCACATCATAGTCCTTGTAGTCAAGTACTCATCCTAAGGGCTTTATCAACATGTAACAAAAAGACAATCAGAGTACACGTTAAGATAAAGGGCAACCAGATAGCATACTATCATGTCGAGCAAGAAAGTCCTCCCTATATATGTCCAACCATCCATTACAATATACATCGTATGTACAGTAATGGCCTCTAGGGCATACATATAACTAACAAACATTCAGTTGCGCAATCGTACGCTGCCTGAAAAGAATCTCGGACCTATGAACAAAGGATCGAACAAAAAGGATAAGGGGAAAGAAAATATCCCTGAAGATATCACCCTCGATGATCGAGTCGTCGAAGAGCTGGCAACCAAGGACTTGCCCAAGAAAAGTAAGGTGGATTACAATGTTCTGGCATACCTGAGTAAGATACCCTCGCAGCTCAGCATTCTTGACGCCCTTATGCTATCCAAAGAGGCGAGAGACTCTTTAATCAATGCACTACAAGAACCCGAACAATTCCAAGCTTTCCTCGCCGAAGAAAAGATGAAAGACGAGCTAAAAGAAGTGCACACAGCCGATATCACCTTTGGCGATGATGATCTCCTCCTTGGGACGTGCAAACATAACCATCCCCTTTATGTCTCCGGATACTGCCATGATACTAAGATCGGTATGATCCTGGTCGACAATGGGTCCTCCATCAATCTCCTCAATGTTAAAGTATTGAAGGAAATCTGCATGAGCGTTCAGCACCTCGCTCATGATAAAATCACTATCTCCGGGTTTGATTATCAATCATCAAGGAAGCTTGGGTCTGTGATACTGACGCTGCGCTTTGGGCTGCTAGTCACTGACATCAAATTTCACGTCATTGACGCTAAGACCTGCTATAATGCTTTGCTCGGCCGGCCTTGGTTGCACGAGTACAACATCATCCCTTCTACACAACATCAGTGTATGAAGTATTTTAAAGATGGTCTCGAGTATACTGTGACAGGAGAGCTGAACCCATTCTCCATAAACAAAGCCCGAAGGTACGAAGATGCAAAATACTTTTTACCAGATTTCGAGGACATGGAAAGATGTCAGAAACTGAAGAACAAGGCCATCACTACTATTTCGGTCTTCGGGAGTGATACCGAGGAGGAAGAAGAAATAGTTTATTCAGGGCCGCCCCAATACAACAAGCCGGGACTGTCCACCCCTATGTTGATCTTCGGCAGCGACTCGGCAGATGAAGCCAATACCGCGTTCTCTGCTCGGCCATCAATACAAGCCTTTGCGGACAATGATCAAAGTTTGCAGATCGCCATGGTTCTACAAGGGCATTACAAAGAGCTCGACGCACTTGATACCTATAATGTGCAAGAACAACAAACATTCTACGTCCCTCCCAGGCGAAGAAATGAAAAGGCGATCCTCTTTTATCGATCCACGGAAACCAAAGTGGATAAAAAAATGAGGCACGGCGCTGATGCTGCACTTGACAGGCTCCAGCCCATCCGTTTGCCCAGATACTACACAGATGGATTGAAAAGGCTGTTGAGGCGTCAAGGTGTACCCTTCAAACAGACTGCTCGACAAGCTCAATTTTACAACAGGATCTTGAACATTCCCGGAACTCAGCGAAAGTTGCCCAACGGAAAAATGGAAATGATCGGGCTTGGATATATTCGATCCAAGAAACGGGAGCGAGTCCATGGTAGCTACGTCATACATGACTTCGATGAAGAAGGAGACGCCTTGTTAAAAGACGCTGACCCTGAACCAAAACAATGTCCTGCCATGAATTTGCCAAGTCCGTCGTTTGAAGAACAGATGGACAAGCTGATGAGGGAAGCGGGTCAAAAGGTCCGAGATGATCATAATCGCGAAATGGCCATCTACGAGAGAGCCAGGACGCAGCGCCTCCTTCAGCAGGCCGCAGAGAATGACAATGCTCCTCGTCCCCAGCCCGTCATACAAAAGACCCGGTGCAGAGGAAAAAATAAACCAAAGAATGGAAAAAACGTTCAACAGCAGCCAAGCAGGTCTAAAAAGCCACGCGTACAAGGATCGAGCAGCCGGGATCCGTCCCTTATAAGGAAGATGGGTCGAGCGTATTCTTTTCCCAGAGACAAGACAAGAAAGATATTCGATCTCGTCGTAAAGCATCAGATGATGACACTCCCGGAGTCCAAGCACTCCGAGCAAGCGAACGAGATCTCCCACCAAGACTACTGCTCCTACCACCGAGCAGTAGGACATCTTCTCTAAGACTGCTTCACCTTCAAGAATTGGGTCGAAGATCAATACCAACTCGGCAAATTCGCTTTGTCCAGCAGCTGGAGGGTAACCCCGCCGCAGAAGCATGAACCCAAAGCCACGCATGCAGCAAGAGTAGAACCAGATCAACATCGGTCCTGGAAGCGATTTCGCACCTGTCACATGATAACGCTATCAAAAGAAGAGCATGAGAATATGGATGACCTTTCCTAGTGCATCAAAAATGGTGATGGTGAGTTAATCTCAGAGTTTCCACCGGCACCAAAAGAGCTGGAAGATAGGATACATACTACTGCAGATGACCTCAGAAAAATCGACTTGGGAACGACAAACGACCTACGACTGACATTCGTCACTGAGCTGTTGTCTGAAGAAAGGGTGGCTACGCTAAAGGACGTGCTCATGCAATATAAAGATTGCTTTGCATGGAACTATTCCGAGATGCCCGGATTAAATCCAGAGATAGTTGTCCAAAAATTGGCAATCTCTCTGTACATCAAGCCGATCAAACAAGCACCGAGAAGAATGCGGCTCGAGCTTGAGATGAGCATCAACGCCGAGGTCAAGAAGCTAATCGACTCTGGTTTCATCCAAGAGGTTCAGTATCCTGACTGGATCGCCAACATTGTCCCGGTGATGAAGAAAAATGGGACGGTGCGCGTCTGCGTGGACTTCCAAGATCTTAACAAAGCCTGCCCGAAGGACGACTTTCCAGTACCGGTCACTGAGCTGATGATAGATAATACGTCCACTCACGAAGTTTTCTCCTTCATGGACGGATCATCAGGATACAATCAGATAAAGATGCATACCGAGGACTAGGAGCTTACCGCTTTCCTCACCCCTTTAGGCATATTCTTCTACAAGGTGATGCCCTTCGGTCTAAAGAACGCCGGTGCCACTTATCAGATGGCCATAACGAAGATCTTCGATGACCTCATACATGAAATCGTCGAATGCTATATCGATGACCTCGTAGTTAAAAGAAAATCATACGAAGAACATTTAGAGCATCTAAAGATCGTGTTTCAGCGTCTTCGGAAGTACAACATGAAGATGAACCCTCTCAAATGCGTGTTCGGAGTTTCTTCAGGCAAGTTCCTGGGATTCGTCGTCCAACACCAAGGCATTGAGATAGATTCGTCAAAGATCAAGGCGATCATGGAAATGCCTCCGCCAAGGACTCTCAAGCAACTGAGATCTCTCCAAGGAAAGCTCGCATATATCCGGCCATTCATAGCCAATCTCTCCGGCAAGTGCCGTCCTTACAATCACCTAATGAAGAAAGGGACTCCTTTCGTCTGGGATCGCAAATGCCAAAGTGCACTGGACGAAATCAAGCAATACCTGCAGAGCCCGTCAGTACTAACCGCTCAGTCAAGGGAAAGCCTCTCATCTTGTATACAACATCCCTAGAAGGTTTTTTAGGCGCGTTGTGGGCACAAGAGAACGATCAAGGGAACGAGAGAGCCCTTTATTATCTGAGTCGAGTTCTCCTGAGGGCAGAAAGCAATTACTCTCCCATTGAAAAACACTGCTTGGCGTTGATCTTCGCAATAACGAAGCTCAAGCACTACGCGTTGGCACATGAGGTCCATCTTATATCGAAGGTGGATCCTCTCAAATATTTGATGTCGAAGGCCATATTGACGGAGCGGCTTGCTAAATGGGCCCTGCTCTTGATGGAGTTCTCGATAACTTATCGTCCCCTCAAGGCAGTGAAAGGCCAGGCCATCGCCGATTTCCTCGCTGAGCATCCGATACCCGCCGACTCTCCCTTGAACTGTGAATTGCCGGACGAACACGCATTTGACACGATCGACGAAGAAAGAAGAGATAATGATACCTGCTGGGAACTTTACTTCGACGGAGCATCTTCCATGAAGAAGCGCAAACAAAGCACCTCTATAATCAAATCAGGGGTAGCCTCATCTTCGTGACTCCACAAGGAGGGATAATGCACTTTGCCTTCTCCTTAACATAGCCGAGGACAAACAACGAGGCCGAGTATGAAGCTTTGATAGCAGGTCTCGAGATCGCCATCGACATGGGAATTGAAAACCTTCTCATATACGGAGACTCCCAATTGGTCGTTAGTCAAGTAAACGGCGACTACCAAATGTGCAAGCCAGAGTTGGTGAAGTACGGTGAGAGAGTACAGCAACTACTGACTCAAATTCCCTCAAACACCCTGGAAAGTATACCGCGTGCGGAAAATAGCAAGGCGGATGCATTAGCCAAGCTCGCTAAAGAACTAGCTGACGAGAGCCTCGATGACGTGAGGATCATTGTGCGAAGCCGTCGGGTTCTTGCACCGGCAGAAATATCTCCGGAGTCGTCCGAAGAAAAGGAAGTGACCGAGAAAATGGCTCTGCAAATAAAAGACCAGGAGAAGGCTGAGGATTGGAGAGAAGTCTTTATAGACTACTTCAAATCCCATCGAACACCTGAAGATGCGCCCTCAAGACATCAGCTTATGAAACGAGCTCTGTCTTTTGCTTTCGTCAATGATACTCTGTATAAGAGGTCATTTGATTCTCTATGGCTAAGATTCCTGGGGCCTGAAGAAGCAAAACGAGTCGTCCAAGAAACTCATGACGGACTCTGCGGTTCTCACCAATCTGGGCCAAAGATGAAACTAAAGATCAAAAGGATGGGTTACTATTGGCCCACGATGATCCAGGACTGCCTTGAGTACGCGAAGCAGTGCCACTCGTGCCAGATTCCTGGGGAATTTATCCATCAGCATCCAAATTCGCTACACCCGACGATGGCTAGCTGGCCGTTCGAAATGTGGGGCACTGACATAATCGGCCCCATTGAACCAGCATCGTCCAGAGGACACCGGTTCATTTCGGCAACAACCGATTACTTCTCCAAGTGGGAAGAAGCAGTACCACTAAGAGAAGTGAAGACGGAGAACATCCTCCATTTCTTCAGGACACACGTCATTTATCGGTTTGGTACTCCGCGACGGATTATCTCCGATAACGGGCCAGCCTATAGAAGCCACAAGATCAGCCGCTTCGCACAACAACATAACATAGACTGGGGATACTCTTCAGTCTATAATCCCTGTGCCAACGGTCTAGCTGAGGCTTTTAACAAGATCGTGAAAAAGACGGTGTCTCGAAATAAGAAGGACTGGCACGAAAGACTGCATGAAGCTCTCTGGGCGTATCAAACTACGGTCAAAACAGCCACGAGCACGACGTCGTACGTGTTGGAATTCGGTACGGAAGAGGTACTCCCCCTCGAGATAGAGCTACCCTCTATGAGTAGCAATTCACTACGAGCTAACAGATGAAGAAAGTGCTCACCTTCGGCTTGAGGAGCTCGATGCCCTTGATGAAACCCGGCCCATGGCGTAACAAAATCTGGAGGCTTATAAAGCAAAGATGACGCGCTCATACGAGAGATTTACTAGGCCAAGAATATTCCGCCAAGGTGAACTCGTACTAGTAGTCAAAAGACCTATGATCCCGAATCGTGCCAAACGGGGGAAATTCGAGCCGAACTATGAAGGCTCGTATATCATAGACAAAGTTTACCAGGGTGGAGCCTATCTACTCATGGACATGCATGGTGAAAGACCTTTCAGGCCAATAAACGGTCGCTTCCTAAAAAAATACTAAGCCTGAAGAGTCACGGCCTAGGTCAACGATAGATGACAACGCCTATGTCCGCTCGCTATCTTCCTAAGCCCAAACTCTATAAGTAGTAGCCGGCTTTCGGACCGAAACATCCTTAAACTAACGATGGACCACTATGTCCTAAAACTGGCTGTTGACCGAGACGTCTATAAACTACTACGGACCGCAGCATCGCAAGGTTAACACAAAAATAATAATAAAAAATAAAAAAATAAAAAGGGGGGAAACGATATGTCCATAAGAAAAATGGCACGGATGAAAACCCGAAAGGGCTCCGTGAGTAAAAACAGCAGGGCTACCGGCGAGTTGTGAAAACCCGAAAGGGCACAAGCTCATTAAAAGACACTTGCAAGGTCCTCTCGACCCTATAAGGAGAAACCACCTGCGTGAGCTCCTTACGACTCACAAGGGAGCAACACACTTAGGGATCCCTACGATTCCTAAGGAGAAATTACACTTGCGAGATCCTCACGACTCGTAAGGAGGACCCTCCTATGAGACCTTCACGGCTCTGTAACGTTTTGAAAATCGTTTCGGTGAAATTTCGAAAAATCGGTAAAATAAGAGGATTTTCTGTAAAAAGTCAAAATACAAAAATCTTTATTATAAAATTAAATATACATATTCTAGCTATGTAATTGCTAGTATTTGGTGTTTATTGAGTCACTAGTGAAATTTTAAATTTTCTGAAATTTTTTCCGAAATTAATTATTTTAATATTATTTTAAGCCGTCACTAATACATTTAATTAGGAAAAATTACAAATTGCAGTGAGTTGAAACAAATTTTGTGCAGCATAACACATTAAATAAAATTTTATCCTGTGGTTTTTGAAATGAAATCGTTTACCAAAACGGTTTAGAAAATATCGAAGAAAACGGCTTTTTCCGGTGAATTTAGTGTTAACATGAATTGGGGTAATACATTTATCTTTTTTCCTATCCCACACACCCACACCTCACCCTCTCTCCCTCTCCCCATGTGGCCGGCCCCACCATGACAGCCCTCTCTCTCTCTCTTTCCCCAATCACCAAGAAAAGATAAGAAAAGAAATAAATTTGATAAAAGAAAATGGTGGACTTTGACTTTCCCACTTTCTCCACCTCACTCTCTCTCCTCCCTCACCTATTTCTCCTCCCCATGATGGCCGAATCCTGCACCTTTCCAGCAGCCCTCCCCTCTCATTTCCTCACCTCATCTCTTCTCCAAAAATCCACAAAAAATTCCATGAAAAATCAACTAAAACCTCACAAAATCAAAATCTAACTCTTACCCATTATTCTTTATCCCATGTAGCATGGATCTTGGTGAAAAGAGAGCAATTTGGGAGGCTTAGATCCTTGCTAGATCTCTAATTGGGAGGTATAAATCTTAACCCATGTCTTAATTGTTGGTTAATTACTCCAATTTAACTAAATTTGGTGTTTAATTTGTGTTCATATTGCAAACTTGAATTGTGGAATTAATGGTTATATGTGAGATTAAAATCAAGATAGAATTTTATCACATCATTAAGGTTGCCATGAGTAGATTAACATGTTAATTCTTGCTAAAACCTAATCCAGTTACTAATTTCAAATTGTTTGTTGGAAATTGTGATAAATGTGCTATTTTGCTAACTAGGTTTTTTTGAAATTGTTTTATATTTGGGTTTAAAATCTAAATTAAGGTTTCATGTCATTATTAATATTATAATGAGTGGTTTGATGACTTTGTATCATGCAAAATCAAGCTTAATTGATGAATTGTGAATTTTGCTTTAAAAGGTGTTAAAAATTGATATTTTTGCAAACTAGGATTTTGGAATTTATGCAAATTTATGAGAATAAATTATAGAAATGGTTTAAGTGACTTAGTTATGATATTTATTGGATATTGGGGCTGCTAGATTTATTTAAACATCGAGTTTTGTACTAAAACGGTTAATTTTGCTTGCTACATTTTCGGAAAAATGGCTTTTAAGATGAATTTGGGGTTTTGTGAATTTTAACCTATTTTATATTATAATTAGTGTTCGTGAATGCGCAAATGAGAGTGTTTGGGTTTTCTCGATGGTTTGACGTTTGTACATCGACATCGAGGGTTGGTTTGGCTATTCTTGCCTGCGTAGGCGATAGGTTTTGACCTATGCGTGATACGCGTGCCGATTTGATTTTCTTATGCCGTTTCGATTTCGAATTTGGTTTTAATGCGATACGGTGCGTTATGATATGTAGGTACCCCATGTGGACTTCGAGACGACAAGCAAGCGCGTGGCGACGTCGGCACCGGCGAGCAAGGACCAGGTGAGTGGATTCATATCTACGGGGAGAAGTCGGGTGGATGGCGTATAGCACCCCTGCAGTTCGTGGTGATGTATACGAATACGTATACACACATAGTGATTATGTATTGTTTGATGTTATCGATGATATAGATGGATTTAGGGTGTGATCGGATTAGTTAGTGTTGCGAGACCCTAGAGTAGAGGTTACCCCACATTTACACACACATACCATACTTGCATACATTCTTCTTTCATATGTGCTTATATCGGGTTATATTGTTATGTGTTCATATGGGTATAGGACTATGTGCTCACATACTGGATTTGAGGATAGTATTTGGGATTTGAGATGAGTCGATAAGATTTGATTGAGACCGCGAGAACGGTGATATGGCAGGATTCGTACTTGAGGTACGTCCTGGTGTTATAGCGGATCTTGGGACGACGATACGGGTGAATAGTGTTATTAATTAAATGGTCGACATGTGATCGTGATATGAGATATGGTATGCTAGGATATTGATCCTAGGCCGTATTGGGTGATGTATACCCCTTGATGATGATATGTGCTGATGATATCAGTTTGTACGAGACTGTCGATCAGTAGCCTGATCACGACAATATTGATGATATTAGTATTGTACTAGACATAGGTCAGTACCCTAGACTATGATCTTTGATAAAGAGGATACCGGATGAATAGTGTGATGAATATGATATTGATCCGTAACCAGATTTGGGGATGCCGTACGACGGATTTACGTACGAGCTATATTTTGATGATTGATCCGCACTTTTGACTTGGGATGTCTGATTATAGATATAGAATCAGATATGATATTATTGAGGCGGGATCACCGACTAATATATATACAGGTATGTATATATATCGACTTAGATGTTAGGCGGTTTCCTTACCTGTAGTCCAGCTTGTTAGCTTAGCCCTTTAGTTTAGTTTAGTTGTTAGATTAGATGCAACTCCTACCTATTTCAAAAATCTTACGAATCGTGGGTATTTTAAAAGACAGGTCAAGGGATTCTACGGATATTTCAAAAGATGTATCTTTTCCTAAAAACACCGTAGCCCTTATTTTCAAAACACCGCGATTCGTGTTATTTCAAAAGGCACTATTGTAAGACTTATATTAGGATAATGCAGTTTAGTTATCGTTGTGTCTAGTATTCGCTCATTATTACTGTTCACTCCGCATCGCATACTTATATTATAATTTCTTATTGCATTGTTGATATCATACTGTTAGGACACCAGCACCATTACCGATGATGCGTATGTACCACGTACACTTGCTTGCCGGCTCACACACATCTTCATCGGTAATTGCCATGTCATGCACACCTTAGAAAATATTATCGCCTAATGTAGCTTGTTAACTAGTAGTTTTGACATGATGATTAGTTGCTTGCCTCATATGCTAGTTTAGACATTGTAGTTGTTACTTGTCACTTCATGCATACTGTTATTCATTATATGCCGCATTCATAGATGCTTATGCTTATATTCATAGTTTTACATGCTATTGATGATTCGGATTTCCATGATATTTTCTGGATTTGGAGGAAAACCGCAAAACATATATAAACTGCTTTCTCTTTTTTTAAATAAAAATGCGGTTTTCCCATGATGTATGAGTCGTCCACCATGAGTTTGCTGATGGATTTCGAGACCCGATTTGTGGAGATGGATGAACCGTTTCGGGTACATGGTGGGCCCGGTGCGGTACCCCGGGGCAAGAAGATCGTGTTGTTGACGTTGAGCCTGTGCAGGGGAGCACTACCTACCGGTGATATTACCCGACGCGTCGGATATCCGGAGGATACCGTCGTGGTCTTGAGATGGATGGAAGGGGCCGGTCTGGACTGACTACACCCTAGATATTGAGATTGAGACATTGAGATTTTGAGATATTAAGGTACTGAGATTTGATGATACGGGCCAGTCCGGATAACCGGAGCCTGAGATTTTGAGACATTGGGATTTATGTTTTGTGTCGATGCTAGACACTGTTGATGCAGATTTCATTGTGATACCTCATTTTAAAAATACAAAGGAAATCTCACTAAATTATGAAAACAGTTTCTTCATTTACATGTATTTTGTTTTCATGCATTCATACCTCATTCATATGATATATTGCTACCTGAGGCACTGACACGGGCACATGAGATTACACTCGGGTTAGATATTTACCGTAGCCATTGTTATAGGCTGCATGTTATATACATATTTGAGGATATATTATGATCATTGACCTAGGATTGCGTTATTTATGCGATTTCTGTGCGTAGAAGTTTTTCTACTCACGAGTTGGCAACTCACCCCCGTTGTGCCACAGTTCTTGCAGGTTTCGCCGTACAGGTTTCATTACGGCTTGCTGGCACTATTTCCATTTCCGGGCGACTTGCTAGTAGGTGGGTTTATTTGTATCGCACCCATCATTATATCTTGTATATCATTATTCTGTTGTATCTAGAAGTTCCATCAACCAAACATGTATTTATTTTTGAGATAGAGACCAGTAATGTTATTCTTTCGACCTTAGAGTCGCGCGTTATATTTCTGTGGATTTCTTGTTGTTTTGAGTTTCCTTTTGAGTTTTGATCCTCGCCCTTGGCGTTGTATATTATATTGCTTGTGTGGTTGTGACCGTCGATTGACGAAAAGCTAGCTCCCGCTTGGGGATGCCTTTTTTTGATTTCGTATACTATTCATGTTGTATCCCGTTTGGAGGCCTGTATTTACAAAGGAGACTCTGCCGAAATTTTCAGGAAATATTTGATGTTTTTAAAACCGCATAATTCGGCTTTTGCTATTAAAACTACTTGATTTTAAATTGGTTTCCTTCACTCTACTAATTTTCTTGGTTTGGATTTCTGGGTTTTCGGCTTACTTAGATTACGTACGCCTCGAGATGTTCGTAGTTTAAGTGCTGGTCATGTTCCGTACTTTCGGGACGTGACAAAGTTGGTATCAGAGTGCTAGGTTTTACCATCGGAGCGTAGGATGACCCTTGGTTGATGGAATAGGTAAGTAAAGTAGAGTGATGTACCGTGGGTATGTTCCGCGGCATACTTTCGATACGCTACTCCACTTAAAGAGCCTTAGGATATACATTTCTTTGCTCAGTACCATATTCATTCCTGATCTAGCCTCATCGGTACCAGTTACGGTTTGCTGCCACGATTACGGGTATGGAGAGCTATGGCTACATTTGCGGTCAGCACGAGCTCGTTAAGGACGAGGACTGACCAGGGCGTAATTTCGGCGACACACGATTGCAGAGATATATCTTTTTACTGTGTTTTTGCGCCACGAGCGTTTGGCGGATCGCCTTTACGAGATTTCTCGGACGTGCCGATCAGTACCAGAGGATCGAGCCAATGATAGAGGCCAACCAGATTTTGGTGACCGTTGGTGTATTGCTTATTCATAAGGTTTGAGGCACTGTTCAGCGTGCAGTCGAGTGAGCTTGTTATTGCTGCGAACGACGAGATATCGCCCCAGACGTTGGAGCTATTGCAGTACGAGTTGTACTAAGAGATGATAGAAGGTCGCTAATCACCAAGGATGAATGACTAGGACATGTGGTTCGTTCGCTACCCTGATGCGAGGTCATCAGATAGATTGATTCCAGCTAGAGACGACTTCACGCGGAGACGTTGAGAGTCGACAGAGATGATCGAATGTCAGAAACCTATCATTCCAAGTTTAAAGTATTCGGAAAGACATGCAGGCAATTCTATGGACCCTCTAGAAGAATGAAACCCTAACTCGACTTAATGACCGTGTGAAAGCCTTTAAACCTTAGGGTTTGCGGCAGTTCCGCGGCGCCATTAGTGAGGCTTGGGTTTGCCCTTCTACGGCTGGACCATCGATACTGTGATACGTACTCGATACTGTTAAACTATACCCAAGATGTTGAGCTCTTGGGGGATTATGAGGTTTTGACGAATCGATCGGATGGTTCGACTTCATTCGGATGCTAGGTGGTGAGATGCATTCTTAGGAGACTCCAGATACGAGGATAGCCGTTGGAGCTCAGTCCATGCAGCCACGACGAGACGAGTCCGTTGCAGTCGACATTAGAGAAAAGTGGAGTAAAAGGTTCGTACAAGATCTGGATAAGACGACGTTCCACTCCGCCGACATCAGATATGCGATACGCATGCCGAGGCATTGTACTTGGATATACCTTCCAGAAGGAGTCGCGGTGAGTATGCAGCCGTTCAGGAATAAGAAACAGATATAGTAAAGGACGATGACTTCCGGACAGTTCGGCAGGGACGAGATTTGGGAGAGATTTCGACAGGACCTTTCTGGAATGAATTACGAGAAGACTTGGACCCAGGAGTGGTCATGATACGCACACCGGCAGACCAGAGTTCAGGATCGTTGACGAGACATGCCATGAGTGACCACGACAGTTGGCCAGAGGTTCTTAGAGTGAGTGCTTGAGCGGGGACTATTCCTCCATAGTTGATTTCGGTATTTTGGGCGATCTATTCGCATGATTGATTTTGATGATTGAGTTTCATGATATTTGTTTTCATGGACCATAGTTGCACCTACTGAGTATTTACGATTTTTGCACAGTTGTTGCACTTGAGATAGTTTTCGTGCCTTGGATTTTCGCGCATGTTGAGCGCATGTTTGAGATGCGATTTTGGTGCACAGCAGATGCACTAAATCGAGATTTTTCATGCATGACATACGCACCTGATTTTGCTGTCAGGCACACACGTTGCCTATGAAAAATGTTGTGTGCACACCCGATGCACTAGATGTTGTTTCTGTGCGCATGTATGGTACATATATGGGTTTTGATTTCCGTGCACACCAGACGCACGTAGTATTCATATGCGTATTTTGGAATTGATTTCTTATACAGCAGTATGTTTTTATGATATTTGCAATGTGTTTTCATACTAAGCAGGACTAGTCAGAGGACAGTACCTGAATATATTTTGCATTCAGTGATAGTTATTGAAGGGATTTCCAAAAAGCGAGCTATAGTCTCAGTATTTACCTACGTGTCTGATATGACACGAAATGTTTATAATAAGGAAACCCTTCTAAATTGTTTCCCAAAACGGCGGAACGTATATTTCAAACAAAGGTATATATATATATAGTTATTTTCTTATGATAGACGTCCGCCACTGTGCAGTGTTATGCGCATTGCACAACGACTTAAAAGATTTGGCATGCATTTCCTCCTGATATTTACATGTATAGTTCCGATTTATAGCATATCGGTCTTGCTTTGGATTTGGCATTCGTGTCTTCACCTTGACTCCGATGATTGCGGAATGCTTGACGGAGTTTTGATTTCGAGTTATCTGCTCATTACTCATGCGCATGCATTGCGCTATGATGCGTTTTATGTATTTATGATTTCGGAGCCCCGGCGATTTGATGGTTTTGGATGAAATATTTTAGAATTTGGGAGGAGTTTTAATTTAAATTCGGGGACCGAATTTCTTTAAGGGGGAAGATTGTAACGTTTTGAAAATCGTTTCGGTGAAATTTCGAAAAATCGGTAAAATAATGGGGTTTTCTATAAAAAGTCAAAATACAAATATCTTTATTATAAACTTAAATATACATATTCTAGCTATGTAATTGCTAGTATTTTGTGTTTATTGAGTCACTGGTGAAATTCCAAATTTTCTGAAAATTTTTCTGAAATTAATTATTTTAATATTATTTTAAGTCGTCACTAATACATTTAATTAGGAAAAATTACAAATTGGAATGAGTTGAAACAAATTTTGTGCATCATAACACATTAAATAAAATTTTATCCTGTGGTTTTTGAAATGAAATCGTTTGCCAAAACGGTTTAGAAAATATCGAAGAAAAAGGCTTTTTCCGGTGAATTTAGTATTAACGGGAATTGGGGTAATACATTTATCTTTTTCCCTAACCCACACACCCACACCTCACCCTCTCTCCCTCTCCCCATGTTCCCGGCCCCACCATGACAACCCTCTCTCTCTCTCTCTCCAATCACCAAGAAAAGATAAGAAAAGAAAAGAATTTGATAAAAGAAAATGGTAGACTTTGACTTTCCCACTTTCTCCACCTCACTCTCTCTCCTCCCTCACCCATTTCTCCTCCCCATGCTGGCCGAATCCTGCACCTTTCCAGCAGCCCTCCCCTCTCATTTCCTCACCTCATCTCTTCTCCAAAAATCCACAAAAAATTCCATGAAAAATCAACTAAAACCTCACAAAATCAAAATCTAACTCTTACCCATTATTCTTTATCCCATGTAGCATGGATCTTGGTGAAAAGAGAGCAATTTGGGAGGCTTAGATCCTTGCTAGATCTCTAATTGGGAGGTATAAATCTTAACCCATGTCTTAATTGTTGGTTAATTACTCCAATTTAACTAAATTTGGTGTTTAATTTGTGTTCATATTGCAAACTTGAATTGTGGAATTAATGGTTATATGTGAGATTAAAATCAAGATAGGATTTTATCACATCATTAAGATTGCCATGAGTAGATTAACATGTTAATTCTTGCAAAAACCTAATCCAGTTACTAATTTCAAATTGTTAGTTGGAAATTGTGATAAATGTGCTATTTTGCTAACTAGGTTTTTTTGAAATTGTTTTATATTTGGGTTTTAAAATCTAAATTAAGGTTTCATGTCTTTATTAATATTATAATGAGTGGTTTAATGACTTTGTATCATGCAAAACCAAGCTTAATTGATGAATTGTGAATTTTGCTTTAAAAGATGTTAAAAATTGATATTTTTGCAAACTAGGATTTTGGAATTTATGCAAATTTATGAGAATAAATTATAGAAATGGTTTATATGACTTAGTTATGATATTTAGTGGATATTGGGGCCGCTAGATTTATTTAAACATCGAGTTTTGTACTAAAACGGTTAATTTTGCTTGCTAGATTTTCGAAAAAATGGCTTTTAAGGTGAATTTGGGGTTTTGTGAATTTTAACCTATTTTATAATATAATTAGTGTTCGTGAATTCGCAAATGAGAGTGTTTGGGTTTTCTCGATGGTTTGACGTTTGTACATCGACATCGAGGGTTGGTTTGGCTATTCTTGCCTGCGTAGGCGATAGGTTTTGACCTATGCGTGATACGCATGCCGATTTGATTTTCGTATGCTGTTTCGATTTCGAATTTGGTTTTAATGCGATACGGTGCGTTATGATATGTAGGTACCCCATGTGGACTTCGAGACGACAAGCAAGCGCGTGGCGACGTCGGCACCGGCGAGCAAGGACCAGGTGAGTAGATTCATATCTACGGGGAGAAGTCGGGTGGATGGCGTATAGCACCCCCACAGTTCGTAGTGATGTATATGAATACGTATACACACATAGTGATTATGTATTGTTTGATGTTATCGATGATATAGATGGATTTAGGGTGTGATCGGATTAGTTAGTGTTGCGAGACCCTAGAGTAGAGGTTACCCCACATTTACACACACATACCATACTTGCATACATTCTTCTTTCATATGTGCTTATATCGGGTTATATAGTTATGTGTTCACATGGGTATGGGACTATGTGCTCACATACTGGATTTGAGGATAGTATTTGGGATTTGAGATGAGTCGATAAGATTTGATTGAGACCGTGAGAACGGTGTTATGGCAGGATTCGTACTTGAGGTACGTCCTGGTGTTATAGCGGATCTTGGGACGACGATACGGGTGAATAGTGTTATTAATTAAATGGTCGACATGTGATCGTGATATGAGATATAGTATGCTAGGATATTGATCCTAGGCCGTATTAGGCGATGTATACCCCTTGATGATGATATGTGCTGATGATATCAGTTTGTACGAGACTGTCGATCAGTTGCCAGATCATGACTATATTGATGATATTAGTATTGTACTAGACATACGTCAGTACCCTAGACTATGATCTTTGATAAAGAGGATACCGGATGAATAGTGTGAAGAATATGATATTGATCCGTAACCAGATTTGGGGATGCCGTACGTCGGATTTACGTACGAGCTATATTTTGATGATTGATCCACACTCTTGACTTGGGATGTCTGATTATAGATATGGTATCGGATATGATATTATTGAGGCGGGATCACCGACTAATATATATACAGGTATGTATATATATCGACTCAGATGTTAGGCGGTTTCCTTACCTGTAGTCCAGCTTGTTAGCTTAGCCCTTTAGTTTAGTTTAGTTGTTAGATTAGATGCAACTCCTACCTATTTCAAAAAGCTTACGAATTGTGGGTATTTTAAAAGACAGGTCAAGGGATTCTACGGATATTTCAAAAGACGTATCTTTTCCTAAAAACACCGTAGCCCTTATTTTCAAAACACCGCGATTCGTGTTATTTTAAAAGGCACAATTGTAGGACTTATATTAGGATAATGCAGTTTAGTTATCGTTGTGTCTAGTATTCCGCTCATTATTACTGTTCACTCCGCATCGCATACTTATATTATAATTTCTTATTGCATTGTTGATATCATACTTTTAGGACACCAGCACCATTACCGATGATGCGTATGTACCACGTACAGTTGCTTGCCGGCTCACACACATCTTCATCGGTAATTGCCATGTCACGCACACCTTAGAAAATATTACCGCCTAATGTAGCTTGTTAACTAGTAGTTTTGACATGATGATTAGTTGCTTGCCTCATATGCTAGTTTAGACATTGTAGTTGTTACTTGTCACTTCATGCATACTGTTATTCATTATATGCCACATTCATAGATGCTTATGCTTATATTCATGGTTTTACATGCTATTGATGATTTGGATTTCCATGATATTTTCTGGATTTGGAGGAAAACCGCAAAACATATATAAACTGCTTTCTCTTTTTTTAAATAAAAATGCGGTTTTCCCATGATGTATGAGTCGTCCACCTTGAGTTTGCTGATGGATTTCGAGACCCGATTCGACGAGATGGATGAACCGTTTCGGGTACATGGTGGGCCCGGTACGGTACCCCGGGGCAAGAAGATCGTGTTGTTGACGTTGAGCCTGTGCAGGGGAGCACTACCTATCGGTGATATTACCCGACGCGTCGGATATCCGGAGGATATCGTCGTGGTCTTGAGATGGATGGTAGGGGCCGGTCTGGACAGACGTCGCCCTAGATATTGAGATTGAGACATTGAGATTTCGAGATATTGACGTACTGAGATTTGATGATACAGGCCAGTCTGGATAACCGGAGCCTGAGATTTTGAGACATTGAGATTTATGTTTTGTGTCGATGCTAGACACTGTTGATGCAGATTTCATTGTGATACCTCATTTTAAAAATACAAAGGAAATCTCACTAAATTATGAAAACAATTTCTTCATTTACATGTATTCTGTTTTCATGCATTCATACCTCATTCATATGATATATTGCTACCTGAGGCACTGACACGGGCACATGAGATTACACTCGGGTTAGATATTTACCCTAGCCATTGTTATAGGCTGCATGTTATATACATATTTGAGGATATATTATGATCATTGACCTAGGATTGCGTTATTTATGCGATTTCTGTGCGTAGAAGTTTTTCTATTCATGAGTTGGCAACTCACCCCCGTTGTGCCACAGTTCTTGCAGGTTTCGCCGTACAGGTTTCATTACGGCTTGCTGGCACTATTTCCATTTCCGGGTTACTTGCTAGTAGGTTGGTTTCTTTGTATCGCACCCATCATTATATCTTGTATATCATTATTCTGTTGTATCTAGAAGTTCCATCAACCAAACATGTATTTATTTTTGAGATAGAGACCAGTGATGTTATTCTTTCGACCTTAGAGTCGTGCGTTATATTTCTGTGGATTTCTTGTTGTTTTGAGTTTCCTTTTGAGTTTTGATCCTCGCCCTTGGCGTTGTATATTATATTGCTTGTGTGGTTATGACCGTCGATTGATGAAGAGCTAGCTCCCGCTTGGGGATGCCTTTTTTTTTGATTTCGTATACTATTCATGTTGTATCCCGTTTGGGGGCCTGTATTTACAAAGGAGACTCTGCCGAAATTTTCAGGAAATATTTGATGTTTTTAAAACCGCATAATTCGGCTTATGCTATTAAAACTACTTGATTTTAAATTGGTTTCCTTCACTCTACTAATTTTCTTGGTTTGGATTTCTGGGTTTTCGGCTTAGATTACGTACGCCTCGAGACGTTCGTAGTTTAAGTGCCGGTCAAGTTCCGTACTTTCGGGACGTGACAGGCTCATAGGATTCAAAAGCCTTAAGCTACAGGGATCTGAACCTGTTCTTAAGCAGCCATCACAACCTCCAATGTTGCCCTACAAGCGGTTCAGTATTGACCCTTGTATACAATCCACGGGCACGAATAAACATTTCCCTAATAGAGCCCCATCCGGGACTAGGGATATGTTTACACTGCAAACAACACTTGTAAGTCCTCTCGACTTATAAGGAGAAAATACTCTTGTAAGATCCTTACGACTTATAAGAGACCACACACTTAGGAATCCTCATGATTCCTAAGGAGAAAACGCACCAACGAGATCCTCACGACTCGTAGGGAGAAATACCATTTTGAGGCCCTTACGACTCGTAAAGTTAAAAGCCTTAGTCGACAGGATCCTAACCCAGTTTACTAAGCCACCTTTGTTTGACATCGACAAAGGCAAATGACGATTCGCTCCTGGCAATATCCTAGTTGTAACGTGTTGGATATAGTGCCCTCAGAGTCAATTATTGGATCACAGGCACGTGATTGCAATGATTGAGGGAGGACCTATACCGGTATGACAGTCTTACTCTAGAGGTTTGTATACTATCTGATTTGTCCTTATCATCGTGTACATGCTTTAGGTGAAATTTTAGTTCACTATTACACGTTGATAGAGAATAGTATGCTAGCATGGTTTGTCTTTATCATCGTGTACTGCTTTAGGTGACATTATCGGTCACTATTGCACGTTGATAGAGCCCTTAGGATTCTTGCTTGACGGCCAGCAGTATGATGGCCATCATATACGTGGGAGCTGGGGTCTATAAGCACATCCTTAAAAAGTCCCTAGTCGTGGGAGTTTCGAGACTGGGCATCGATACTCCATGAGTAGACTAGTGTATACGATCGAGACCCCGACGAGGGGTGGTGGCTGGTCTCACAAGCCATTGGTGTCAGTTGGTTCACCTAAGACATATACAGGTGCTCATTGGGTTATGAGTACATCGGACAGGACTCGCCGGGAATATGCTAGTTGGTATAATACCTGACGTCAGATAGAAGTTCCCAGGTGACATGTGTACAGGTTAGTTCATCGACCTGAGATTGTCATTTGTCTCATGTGAGATCCTACTGTGCTTTGATTACTACCCTACCACGGCTCAAAGGAGCCGTGCAAACGGGTTTTAGTTGGGTACAGTCCCGAGCCACATTGAGGCAGTGAGCGGATCGGCAGGGGTTTCGTCTCTCCCTGTATTGGGGGTGAGATCGCGCTGTGTCTTGGAGAGCCATTACACGAAGTCCTTGGCCAAGGCAGGAGATTTACAGGTAGGTATTCTCGTAGTATCTCAGGGTGTTCTGAGCTATACTCCGACGTGACTTGTACCGCTTTTGGGGGTCTGACTTTTACCACCCCCTAGGCCCGCCATGCGATGCTCATAGACGAACGGACCGGACTGTACGGATATTGTCACTGACAGGCTCAGTAGGGTGTCAGGATGAGTTCGCTCATCGACCTCTCTTTTGGTCAATACCTGGTAGCCCGTTACGTACGGCTAGTACCTCTGACGAGCTAGTGGTTAAATCCACAGCCAAAGTATTGACGAGTCTTTAGAGTCCCCCACAGACAGTTTTCAAGATTCGGGCGAAACGTTGTAGAGGCCGTATGATATATGGCAGGGTCCGATCATATACGTGCAGTGGTGCACGGATCATGATCGGGCGAATCATACTAGTGGGCTTTAGTTTAAGCCGTTTCCTAGTATTAGATATGTTGGATTAGTTTAGTCTCATCGCATTCGCATTCAGTCGGAATGCGGATGCAGGTATGTATATACAGGTAAGGGGTATCCTTCTGATCCGTCATGAGTTTACTTTAGATGTTGCCATATCTTTTTATTGTTGCAAACATTTGGATTAATGTTTGCATATAGAAATTGTGAACTAAAAATCATCATTTTGTGCATTTAATGTGGCATGTGCAAGGGTAGTGACTCATGGTCTCTTTTTATGTGCATATGTCACATTATTGTTTGATTTGTGTGTTGATATGATAAGAGGAGAGAGAGAGGGCAGCCATAAGTAAGGGTTACCTCTTGTATTTTTCATTCATAATCTCTCTCTCTCATTTTATCATAGCAAAACAAAAGAAAAGAAAATGCTTCATCTTCTTCTTCTTCTTCTAGCTCACAATCTCCATTGATGGCTCCATCTTTAACCTCCATCCATACAATGGATGCAAGAGACAAAGTTGTCACAAACATTCTCTACTTCGCCTTGGACACGTCGGCTAGCGAATTTCGTGCCCGAGTTGCTTCGGATGAAGTGGGAGCCCGTAAAAAGACTCGAAGATGTGGTGCCCTTTCCGATGAGGAGATCGAGACCGGAGATGCCGCGAGGAGCTTAGGATGGTGGCCAAAGACCGAAGGACATGGATCGATTGGTATAGCTTTCCAACCCTTTCTCTAGTTGCTAGTTGTAGGTTAATGGTTCGATCCGGATTTAAAGTCTGCGATAGCATCGGTTTCTAGTTTAAGAAAAGTTTTCATTTCCGCATTTTGGCCTCGGACAGATGGCCGGGGTGCTACCGTAGACTTACATGGTATCAGAGCCACGCCATTAACCTTTACTAGCTTGTTCCAACATGTTTAAAATATCGATCGGTCGAATTTTCCAAAACCGTGATTCCAATTTAACAGTTTCTGTCGAATTTTTTTTGTGCTCGAAAAATTATTTTGAGTATTGCAGAAAATCAGGCAGGCTTTTTTAAGCAATCTGGGAAAATTTGATACACTGCTATCACTGTAGCGCTGCGGAACCGCGGCAATAATCTTGTTTTGGCCGCGGTTTCGCCGCCGTACTGTAGCATTAGTGCACCAAACTTTCTGCAGTGCTTTCTGACTTGGAATTGGGGTTTCTGGTATTTTTGTTTGGGCCCAGATTTGTTTGAGTACTGGGAATTGTGCTTGGGGCCCACTTCGGGAAATTTTGTCGTTCGAAAATTTTAAACATGTTAGTTCACAGTATTTACATTATATCTGCGACCGTGAATGTCATTTGATCGGTAAATCCTGTCTAATTGCTATAGCCATTTTTGACGGATTTGCGAACATGACATTCACGTTGATGTTCTGTGTTGTGCTGTGATGTTGCGGATTTGTCGTGGTGGATAGCCTGGATGCAATGTTAGTACAGTTTGTACATTTGATATTGTGGGGCGAGCGTCCGACATGTGGACTGCCGTCACTGCCTGTTTGTGTATTATTCTTTGAGGGCACGACCGGGCTGAGGTCGATGTACCCGTTGTATATTTTACTTTTTGTACTAGGATTACCCTGCGGTGGGGTGCACGGATAGTCGGGTTCTACAGGGCAACGGGCCCGCATCTCATGGCTTTGAGACGGAGGGGGCTTCACTCTAGAATTGGCGGGCTATTCGTCGCACTCATAGGGGGTACAGGTTGACCCAAGGAGGGGTGCTCAAGTTACCGGATTCCGTGAAGTGCTGGGTGGTCCATTCACTTTGTTGAAGGGGGCTGTCTCGCTTCAGGTTTTTATGGGTAACTTGCCGCACCCGCAGTGGTCTAGGATTTCATTGCACAGGATATCCACACGACCAGGGGAACGTCGGTTTTCAGTAGCGGCTCTATGAAACCCGGGGATCCCAGATTATCTGTATTGTTCTGTGATGCTTATTACTCTCTGTGATGTTGCATTTTATCACGCCTTTAGCAAATATTATATATTGATATATATACTAGTAGATGTTGTATATGTTTTACACCCGCGCTGGTCCAGTCCCCGCTCTGTCGTTAGTTAAGTAACCTAACGGGTGATGACGGGACCCAGTGGCGAATGCGGATGGCATATACGTACATCGTATTTTCGTTCTTTTGTGGTGTCATTAATTGATGGGACTGCGTTGATTCGGATCAATGCAAGCTAAACAAACCTATTCTGATGTTGTTGGAACATTTTTCAAAAAGCTGTTATTGCAAGGACGTCCTCTTTTGTTTTGCACAGTGGTATTCGATTATGAATATCCAGCACCTCAGTCGACGAGGCAAGGGCCGAGATCCCTTCACCGGGAGTGACCCTTTGGACAGAAGTTTGCGTCAGGGTAATAACTTCACTATAGCCGATTTCCTTTTTGCTTTGCATCGTGGTATTCAGTTGGAATATCATGCACCTCATTCTACGGGGAAAGGGCCGAGATCCCTTCACCGGGAGTCACCACTTTAGCAAAGGTTTTCTCCACTATACTTTTATAAAAAGGCTATTTAGTTCCTTCAACGATATCAAGTTCATTACGTTAAAGGTTTTTCTCTAAAAACCAGCCGCAGCCCTCCGTCATTTCTTACAAGTATTACTTAGTATTCGTGCTGCGTTTGTTGACTGTGTCAAGGCGTAGTGTGCGGTAGCTAACTTGTGTTTGTTTGTGGCATATTAATGAGATTGGTTAGGACAGTCGTGCGGCCTTGTTGACTGTGTCAAGGGCTCGTACGGGTGGATTTAATGCAATCCTGGATAATGACGGGTTGAACTTGACTAGGACTCTTTGATTTGTTGACTGTGTCAATGTCACTTGGGTCCTAGGGGTAAAAATCACATCGAGAGTTTCTAAAGAAACTGAAACTTGCCAGATATGCGCACACCTTCTGGAGTGTGATAACGTGGGTGGATTCCGTCACGTTATCATGCGATGATAGTTGGATCCCGATTCCCACTGATGAGTTGGTTTATTCCTCGGGTGATCCCGACTAATTCTTCTTTCAAGTTTGGAGGAGAATTTGAGGTTACAGTGGGAGGTTTCCTGATCAGATAAAGTGATAACCATTATGATCAAGGTTAGAGTGCACGCAGAGTGTTTCTTTTCTCTGTCTCTTTGGCAGCGACCATGGCCCGACCCTTGACTATGACTCAGTGACCAAGTTAACCGAACCTTCTTAAAACACTGGCTTTTGGATTGTCTGGGTTGCATGCCTCATTGCCACTCCTACTTTTACCCTTTTCTCCAGAACACCCCTTATTACTATGAACATCCACTTCCACTGGATAAAACCATCGTATGGTTATATACGAACTCGAAGGAACTTATTCGAGGATGGTTTCCGGTTCTGGAGAAAATGAATAGGACTATTCAGTTGTCTTTTCCTTTTACCTTCTCTCAGGTTGCGAGTGCTCCTTGGATTAGGATGGTACACCTATTATGCTTATTGGATAGTCTTCTTCCAAAACATAGGCAGGTGCCGAACGGTGGGGAATGAAGAAAACCAATTAGCCTAACGATGGTGTACAGAAGGTAATAAATAAAAACAAATAAAGGGATTAGTAAGAGGGTAATGTAAATTGCGACTGCCATTCACGACCAAACCAAGTATTTCATTACCACTCCTACTTCACCTTTGTATTTCTCCAGAACACTCTGTATCACTACGAAGATCCACAGTTATTTGGATACTCCATCGTATGGTTATATACGAACTCGAAGGAACTTGTTGCAGTTCGGGGATGGATTCTGGTTCAAGAGAAATAGAATAAGGTTTATTCAGTTGTCTTTTATCTTTACCTTCCCTCACGTTGCGAGTGCTCCTAGGATTAGGACAGTACACCTATTACGCTTATTGGATAGTCTTCTTCCAAACCATAGGCTGGTGCCGAACGGTAGGGAAGGAAGAAAACCATTTAGCCTAACGATGGTGTATAGAAGGTAATGACTAAAGACATATAAAGGGATTTGGAGAGATGGCAAAGAAATACACGGTTACAGTTGTGAATCTGATAATGGAAGAGGCATTACTAGGAATACCCGGATACCCCTTCGAAACATTTATATGTTTCAGTTTCACTATGTATTGTTAAAAGAAAACTTATTTCCTAATTAGTCCTTGCTCCACGGTATGTATTTACCAGTTTTTATTCTCATATCTGTATAGTTTTACAGATGATGAGTGGGAGCAAGTTATTAGGAATTGGGTGATCATCCTCATTATATCGGGATTCGTTGTAATTGGTGATATTTGAGGAAATCGCCTGGGTTGTTTGCCGGACGGCAAATATTTGGTTTTGAATATCCGTTGTTATACACCAATTTCAAATTGATATATCTGTACGTTTATTTTTATAAAGTGAGATATAACTTTTTGAAATTGTGTCTATGACATTTACCTATATCAGTGGATGGTTAGGTAAGGAGCATTAAACAACGGTGTAATTCTTCTTAAGCATAAGTACAGTTTTCAACCTACGACACATATGGAATGAGTTATTAGACTCAGGGGACTTATACAGAGTATTGTATGTTGTCCAGTGTCCATGAGGACAGAGGGGTTGGTACTCGTACTATATTCTGTTTACTTGTGACTTCTCTAGTTCTTAGACACGTGTTTCGTAGAAATGCAAGGTCCAAGTTTTTAGAAGTTATAGGTATATGAATAAAGTAGAGAACCAGGCGTTGTAAGTATCGGGATTCTTCAAGGTAATCGAAGATGTAGATACTTGTGTATGGTATTCAAATATTAGTAATGATTAAGAGAACTTGCTTCTCTTTCAGGTTACTCATAATTGGAAGCACTCCTAAGTTGAGTAATGCAGATCGGCCTCTCTCCATTTAGTTGACATGCACTGGAGACAGCTGCATGATTTGAATCTAGTTCCAATTAAATCAGTGCTTCTATTTCTATATTGGATATAGAACGGTTCATATCTTAACGATGTTAAGGTTCGGGGAGTTGTCCGGCTTATGCTTAAAACCAGACTCTGGATAACTCAAGGCATGTTTCTGTAATGGCTGTTTGTGGGTTGACCCGGGCTATGACGAGGGTTGACTTTCTACCATCTGGAAGATCAATAGTGATATTGCTCTTGACTCGCCACAGTTTTGATAAAAATGGATTTTTCAGAAAACAGTAGTGGGAGTATGGTAGAACTGGAAGTGATTCTAGAACCGCAAACGATTACTGAAAATTTAATAAGAACCTAAAGATTCAATCTGGTTTGACATTCCATTAGCCACTCCGCAGATATGGTGGGTAACCTCAGGCACTCGAGAGGTACTTCGGTATGCTCAAAGACGGTGACAAGGAGGTTCTTGTTTACCCAGACTTGCCATTGCTGTTGTTCCAGACTGTGAGACCTGCCAGGAGGATGAGAATAGCGTCGTTCTAAACTGGCTTTAGAAGTGTACGTGTATATGAATCTGCTAGAGGGTTGTCGTAGTCAATGGGAGCAGCGGATGCATAGTGGACAAGTAGCTTATGTCGATTTATGGACTAAAGCAGATATAGCGGAGATAGATCATCTATTTCTGATGTGACAGTCATAGGTTTGACTTCATTAGAATAGAGGATGGATCTGTTAAGAAGATAGTAGGGTGTGATGTCCTGGTATTTGGATGACATACACATAGTAGGAAATGAAATTCCTATACTACGATCTGTTATACTTTGGTTGTCACACAGTGTTTTCTCCACATAGGATATAGAAATAATATCAGACATTCTGGTTACTAGATCTATGGTTTTAGATCTAGATTTGGGAAGTTTCCCAATCTGGGTACTTAGACAGCATTCTAAATGTTAGTTATATGTATGCCCTAGAGGCCATTACTGTACATAGGATGTATATTGTAGTGGATGCTGGGACATATATAGGGAAGACTTTCTTGCTCGACATGATAGTATGCTATCTGGTTGCTCTTTACCTTAACGTGTATACTGATTGTCTCTCTGTTACATGTTGGTAAAGCCCTTAGGATGTGTACTTGACTACCTGGACTATGATGCGGATCATACTAGTGGGGACATGGTAGTCCATAAGTACATCCTTCAAAGTCCCTAGTCGTGGGTGTATCGAGACGGGGCATCGATATACCAGAGTAGACTAGCGTATACCTTCTCGACCCATACAGATGGGCGATGGATGATCCCATATCCATCGGTGTTTGACATCAGAGATGATATACGGGTGCTCAGTAGAGACTGGGTACACTGGACGGACTCGCCGAGAACTCCCAGATGGTATTATACCTCACGTCAGATGGCAGTTCTCTGGTGACACTGGTACAGAGTAGTCTGTTGACCCGAGATCGTCATAGAGTCTTGTGTGGTTCCCACTGTGCTTTGATTTCCATCTTACCACGTCCAAGAGGGCGTGCAAAATGGTGGTTTTTGGGTACAGTCCCGAGTCACATGGAGGCAATGAGCGATAGGAGGGGATTCGTCTCTCCCGGTATAGGGAGTTGATGTTGCGCTGTGTTCGATTGGCTATAACAGGAAATCCCTGGCCAGGGTTGCTGAGATTTACTGGTAAGTGTTACCAGTAGTTTCTCGAATTGTTATAGACCTCATATCGACACGACTTATCAAGCTATTGGGGTCTGACGTTTACCACCCCTAGGCGAGATATGCGACATATCAGACGATCAGACCGGACTATACGGTAGTGTTACTGGTTGGATTCACTGGAGTGTGAGCGGGCTTGCTCGTCGATCTTCAGATCGCTCAATACCCGGGTGGCCGTTACGTTTAGCAGACCGCTTGCGGCTTGTGGGTGTTTGATATGATCATCACCTGCTGCCGGCGTATTGACGAGTCTTTAGAGTCCTACACAGAGGTTTCCTGGCTCAAGCGAAACGAAATAGGAGCGCATATGAGATATGTGCGGGACCGAGAATAATGCGTGTATGTGATACCGTATTCTATTCTCGCGATGAATGTATCGATATGGTTGTATGCGCGATATAACCTAGTTATCGAATCAAGTATTGATTCGATAAGCCGGTACATTGGATACTAGTCGGTTATATGCGATATGACCGGATCGTTAAATCAAGTGTTGATTTAATGATTTAATGCATAATTATATATTTGATATATTACTTTGCGTTAACTAGTATTGGTTCACTTTAGATGGATTTTCTCACTCGGTTGTGTGCATTGCATATGCGATATGATTTTGTGCACATGTTTGTATCATGTTTGATGATGCATGCTTTTTGGTTAAGTATAAAGAATTAAACCAAGGTTAAGTTGTTGATTAGGGTTTTACTTATTCATTTATCTTATTTATTTATTCATTTTGAATAAATTGGAAGATAAATGAATGGTGGCTACTTTTGTTTTTAGTTGAAGTTTCATGAAGCTTTGACTTGTTGACCTTTTGTTCTCATCCTTAACCCTTACCATTCAACCCAACCTTAGTCAATTCTCTACACTTAACTAAGGTTAAGATTATGATAAGTATTCTTTTATTTTTCTATTTTCTAATGAACTTATCATATTCTTCATCTTCTTCTTCTTCTTCACTTCAAGAAAAAGCTTCACAAGCTTTAATGGCAAAGTGAGAATTAGAGTGAGAAATCTAATTCTAAAGTTTACCCACTTCCTATTTCTTCATCCTCTACCTCTTGCCAAGTAGTAGAGTGTGTTTCCTTCACAAGTTTTCAAGGCTTGGTGAAGGTGGAGCTTGATCTAGCGATGCCTCGACGTAGATCATCTTCGGCATGGACATCGACGACCTAGCTCGCTTATTCTCCGATGAAGTCGACGCTAGAGCCCGGATTCTTTTTGGACAGCGGAGAGGACTTCGTTGCGGAGCTATGGAGGTGGAGCACCGGATCTACAAAGGTTGTATTTCCGTTAAACTTTTAGTTAAGTGTTAACTAGTTAGCTTTTCGCCTAGATATCTAGCCGACGATCCGTAGTCTAGGGTTTCTCGGCACCATAATTTTTGAAATTGGCATGGTTGATGCCTTGTGAGACCTCATTGGGATGCCTAGGAACCCTACACTAAAGGTGTCTTAGAATGCACGACTCCTGGCATGGTGGTGTACCTGCAGGTGATGGAGTCACCCTCTCTAAAGGTGTCTTACAGTCTAAAGGGGAGAGAGATGTGCATGATTGGCAGATCACTTGCTTAGGCAATTGAGTCAATCATAAGATGTCAAGTACCACACCAGACGTTTTTTTTGCACCAGATGCAGTAGATTAATATTAATCATATCCTGGAGAAACGTTCGGAAGCAGTTTTAGAACATAAGTGGATGTTCTAGGGATATGATAACAACAACCTCTTTCAGGAGACGGTTATCATTCGAGGCTTCCAAGGTGACCTGGATGACAGAGTGACTGTCAGAGTTGTAGTTTTTCCTCTGACGAGGGGCAGTAGCTTGGATAGGTGGTCCAAGCGGATACTAAGGGTGGCATGGCGCAGGATACTGATTAAATTCAGTTGACGATACAGTCTAAGAAGTTTGTATTTGGAGTTTATTTATGAACTAGGTCCCATCAGATATCCAGTCATATTCTAAGATAGGTATTGCTCAATTCAGGAGATGGCTTTCTCCGCGAACTTGAGATAAAGAGAGACATAGAAAGAAACATAAGGGCGGATCCATTCACTGAGGCTATTCCTCGAACGCAATAGTTTCACAAACGGGCTTTGTAAGACTGGTTAGTAGAGGAGTTGGGTGTTCGGTATCACACGGGCTATGAGTATGCGACATCGCAATAATTATCCTTGAGTGCAAGTGGGAGATTGTTGGATATAGTGCTCTCAGAGTCAATTATTAGATCATAGGCACGTGATTGCAATGATTGAGGGAGGACCTATACCGGTAGGACAGTCTTACTCGAGAGGTTTGTATACTATCTGGTTTGTCTTTATCATCATGTACATGCTTTAGGTGACATTGTAGTTCACTATTACACGTTGATAGAGAATAGTATGCCAGCATGGTTTGTCTTTATCATCGTGTACTGCTTTAGGTGACATTACCGGTCACTATTGTACGTTGATAGAGCCCTTAGGATTCTTGCTTGACGGCCAGCAGTATGATGGCGATCATATACGTAGGAGCTGGGGTCTATAAGCACATCCTTAAAAGGTCCCTAGTCGTGGGAGTTTCGAGAGTGGGCATCGATACTCCATGAGTAGACAAGTGTATACGATCGAGACCCCGACGGGGGGCGGTGGCTGGTCTCACAAGCCATTGGTGTCAGTTGGTTCACCTAAGACGTATACAGGTGCTCCTTGGGTTATGAGTACACCAGACAGGACTCACCGGGAACATGCTAGCTGGTATTATACCTGACATCAGATAGCAGTTCCCAGGTGACATGTGTACAGATTAGTTCATCGACCTGAGATCGTCATTTGTCTCGTGTGAGTTCCCACTGTGCTTTGATTACTACCCTACCACGTCTCAAAGGAGTCGTACAAACAGGTTTTAGTTGGGTACAGTCCCGAGCCACATGGAGGCAGTGAGCGGATCGGCAGGGGTTTCGTCTCTCCCGGTATTGGGGGTAAAATCGCGCTGTGTCTAGGAGAGCCATTACACGAAGTCCTTGGACAAGGCAGGAGATTTACTGTTAGGTATTCCCGTAGTATCTCAGGGTGTTCTAGGCTATACTCCGACGCGACTTGTTCCGCTTTTGGGGGTCTGACTTTTACCAACCCCCTAGGCCCGCCATGCGATGTTCATAGACGAACGGACCGGACTGTATGGATATTGTCACTGACGGGCTCAGTAGGGTGTCAGGATGAGTTCATTCATCGACCTCCCTTTTAGTCAATACCCGGTAGCCCGTTACGTACGGCTAGTACCTCTGACGAGCTAGTGGTTAAATCCATAGCCAAAGTATTGACGAGTCTTTAGAGTCCCCTACAGACAGTTTTCAAGTTTCGGGCGAAATGTTGTAGAGGCCGTATGATATATGGCAGGGTCCGATCATATACGTGCAGTGGTGCACGGATCATGATCGGGCGGATCATACTAGTGGGCTTTGGTTTAAGCCGGATCCTAGTATTAGATTTGGTGGATTACTTTAGTCTCATCGCATTCGCATTCAGTCGGAATGCGGATGCAGGTATGCATATACAGGTGAGGGGTATCCTTGTGATCCGTCATGAGTTTACTTTAGATGTTGCCGTATCTTTTTATTGTTGCAAACATTTGGATTAATGTTTGCATATGGAAATTGTGAGCTAGAAATCATCATTTTGTGCATTTAATGTGGAATGTGCAAGGGTAGTAACTCATGGCCTCTTTTTATGTGCATATGTCACATTATTGTTTGATTTGTGTATTGATATGATAAGAGGAGAGAGGGAGGGCAGCCATGAGTAAGGGTTAGCTCTTGTATTTTTCATTCATACTCTCTCTCTCTCTCATTTTATCATAGCAAAACAAAAGAAAAGAAAATGCTTCTTATTCTTCTTCTTTCTCTAGCTCACAATCTCCATTGATGGCTCCATCTTCAACCTCCATCCATACAATAGATGCAAGAGACAAAGTTGTCACAAACATTCTCTACTTCGCCTTGGACACGTCGGCTAGCGAACTTCGTGCCCGCGTTGCTTCGGATGAAGCGGGAGCCCGTAAAAAGACTCGAAGATGTGGTGCCCTTTCCGACGAGGAGATCGAGACTGGAGATACGGCGAGGAGCTTGGGATGGTGGCCAAAGACCGAAGGACACGGATCGATCGGTATAGCTTTCCAACCCTTTCTCTAGTTGCTAGTTGTAGGTTAATGGTTCGATCCGGATTTAAAGTCTGCGATAGCGCCGGTTTCTAGTTTAAGAAAAGTTTTCGTTTCCGCATTTTGGCCTCGGACAGACGGCCGGGGCGCTACCGTAAACTTACATAACGATGCTGATGCCGAAATCGGTGTCAAATCCCAAAATTTGCATTGAAAAGCAAGAGAGCCACAAATGCATACGAAATAGCCGAAATGATGGGGCAACTTGCAACAAAATCAGCAAGTAAGAATGAATGCATACAAAAATAGCCGAAATGATTGGGCAACTCGCAATAAAAAGCAGTGAGTAAATAAAAAAAATAGCCGAAATGATTGGGCACCGCGAAAAATAGCCGAAATGGTTGGGCAATCGCGACTTTCGCGATATAAAAAGCTGAAATGATAGAGCATCGCGGAAAGAAAAAAGAAGATACAAAATGAAACTTTTTGCCCTACAGGTGATATCACATCAATCCCTGTATACAATCCAGGGAGTAAACAAAAAAGGAATCACACCTTCCCTCCCCAGGCTTCATCAGAAGAAGAAGCCAAATCTCAACAGTTCACGGACAGCTTGGAGATCAACTAAACATTCATCTCATTACAACAGACGCAACATCAAGCAAAGCGGAAAAGCAGTAATTCCCAGTTCTATGACTCGGCGATGCACAGATGACTGAGAGTCAAACCCCAACTCCGTGAAATGCGAATAAAGTCAACCCTTCCTGGTTTCGTGGAACACGGCCTATATCAATCCTGACCCCGTGGAAAACGTCCAGAGCAGAGCCTGGTCCCCGCAGAACACGGAAATGACCCCGTAGGAAGCATCCAGAGCAAATTCCTGGTCGTAACAGAACACGGCAATGACCCCGTAGGAAGCATCTAGAGCGGAGCCTGGTCCTCCCAGAACACGGCTATGACCCCGTAGGAAGCATCCAGAGCAAATTCCTGATCACGTGGAACGCGACTTATATCAATCCTGACCCCATGGGAAACGTCTAAAGCGGATCCTGGTCCTCGCAGAACACGGCACTGACCCCATGGGAAGCATCCAGAGAAAATTCCTGGTCACGTAGAACGCGGATTATGTCAATCTTGACCCCGTGGGAAACGTCCAGAGCGGATCCTGGTCCTCGCAGAACACGGCAATGGCCCCATTGGAAGCATCCAGATCGGAGCCTGGTCCCCGCAGAACACGGCTATTACCCCGTAGGAAGCATCCAGAGAAAATTCCTGGTCACGTGGAACGCGCCTATGTCAATCCTGACCTCGTGGGAAACGTCCAGAGCGGATCCTGGTCCTCCCAGAACACGGCAATGACCCCGTGGGAAGCATCTAGAGCGGAGCCTGGTCCTCGCAGAATACGGCTATGACCCCGTGGGATGCATCCAGATCAAATTCCTGGTCACGTGGAACACGACTTATGTCAATCCTAACCCCGCGGGAAACGTCCAGAGTGGATCCTGGTCCTCGCAGAACATGGCAATGACCCCATGGGAAGCATCCAGAGCGGAGCCTGGTCCTCGCAGAATACGGCTATGACCCCGTGGGAAGTATCCTGAGCAAATTCCTGGTCACGTAGAACGCGGCTTATGTCAATCCTGACCCCGTGGGAAACATCCAGAGCGAATCCTGGTCCTCGCGGAACATGGCAATGACCCCGTGGGAAGCATCCAGAGCGGAGCCTGGTCCTCGCAGAACACGGCTATGACCCCGTGGGAAGCATCCAGAGAAAATTCCTGGTCACGTGGAATGCAGCTTATGTCAATCCTGACCCCGTGAGAAACGTCCAGAGCGGATCCTGGTCCTCGCAGAACACGAAAATGACCCCGTAGGAAGCATCCAGAGCGGAGCCTGGTCCTCACAGAACACGGCTATAACCTCGTGGGAAGCATCCAGAGCAAATTACTGGTCACGTGGAACGCGGCTTATGTCAATCCTGACCCCGTGGGAAACGTCCAGAGAGGATCCTGGTACTCGCAAAACACGGCAATGACCCCGTGGGAAGCATCAAGAGCGGAGCCTGGTCCTCGCAGAACACGGCTATGACACCGTGGGAAGCATCCAGAGCAAATTCCTGGTCACGTGGAACGCGGCTTATATCAATCCTGACCCCGTGGGAAACATCCAGAGCAGAGCCTGGTCCTCGCAGAACAAGGCTATGACCCCGTGGGAAGCATCGAGAGAAAATTCTTGGTTATGTGGAACACAGCTTAAGTCAATCCCGACCCCGTGGAAAACGTCCAGAGCGGATCCTGGCCCTCGCAGAACACGGCTATGACCCCGTGGGAAGCATCCAGAGCAACTCCTGACTCCGTGAAATGTGGATAATGGTAACCTTACCCATCACTTACGGGTCCTCACGACTCGTAAGGGAGCAAATTCTCTTGCGAGATCCTTACGACTTTCAAGAGAAAACACACTTAGGAATCCTCACGATTCTTAAGGAGAAATTACACCTACGGGACCCTCTCGACCTGTAGGGAGAAAATTCATTATGAGACCCTTACGGCTCATAAAGTTGAAAAGTCTTAGGAGGCAGATCTTAACCCTGAGTCCTAAGCCATCGTTGCCCTGCAAAGAAATCAAAATAGATTACCCACAGAATGCACTTACTAAAAAGGCACACACCATCGTGAAGAAAAATATGTCTTTTATTCATGAATTAAAATGAATACAAAGTACGATTTATAAAAAAAATACTCTCATTCAGGAGTATGTACAAAGGAAGAATAAAAAATATTTACAATTCTTCAAGCCGGCGGACGATTTAATAAATGTGCCAGTTCATCCTTCTTCCACTGGGCCTCGGCTTCATGATTCATTATTATTATAAGACGGGCCTCCGCTTGAGCCTGTTGGGCCTTATACGAGGCAAGCCGACCTTCCAGCTCCTTTTCGGTGACTTTATGAGCTTCGACCATTTCACGAGTAAAAACAACGGCTTTATCAATGGCTACCACCTCTCTGATAGCTTCTTGAAGTACCCGCCAAAGTTCATACGCCCGAGTGGTCTTAGCCGTAAGATTAGCTTGAAGTTCCCCCAGCGCCTTTGAAGCCAGCTTCCTCTCCGAGAACTTTCGACTAAGCCTCTTCTCGCATGACAGCAAGTTTGCAGCGCACCGCTTGATCAACCCCTATAAACTTTCCTTTGCGACCACAGCTTCTGAAGGAAGGTGCGTGCATTCAAGACTGTGCAAGCAAGCCTCCACCGGACGACAAAACTCAACCCAAACTTGCACCAACGTTTCTCTATTGTAAGTAGCAAGAAAGGGAAGAGAACCGTTGACTTCAGCGGCAAATGCTTCGGCCGTGAGCAAACTGCCAGCCCGGAGGTCTTCAATCAAAGCCGACAAAGAGTCAAGGCTTAACTTTGCCATCCGTTCAAAGGCACGCAGGGCATAAAGGCCAGGCGACATGATGATGCGAGACTTCAGCGCTGTAAGAACCGGCAAAGATGTTAAGATTCATAAACAGTCAGCGAGGTTCACAAGCAAAGAATAGATGAAACAACATCAAAATTTTACTTACCCATGGTCATGCAAGAAGGATACAAAAGATCCCCAGGCCCGTCAAGAATCTCAACTTCATCATCGGCTTCCAGAACTGCAGAAGACATCAGTATCGTTATAAGGAATAACGATAATGCTGTGAAGAAGGTGAATGACACTAACCTTGCCCGGAAGATAGGACGATGCGTTGAGGAGATATCGCATGCGGAGCGGCCAGCTCTAGCAGACGCTGAAAAGACTCCCTGGGGGACAAATCCGCAATGGACGCCGCCAGTCCTCGTAGCTCTGAAAAGGCAGAATAGAGTTCAGATAATGAAGAGATCATTAAAATAATAAATAGAAAGTTACCTTCGATGCTTCTCCCTCTTGGGCCAGGAGGGATAGCAGCTTCGGCGACCTCCTCCATGCCTCCAGGCACAACATCAGGGACATGGGCCTGTATAGGAACTTCCAATTGAGGAGCGACGGCCGCCGCTGCAGGCTCCAAAGAAAGGACAGTGGCCTCAACTACCTGTCCTCATAACCTCCGAGCCGTCCCCAGAAAGATCCATTGAAGACGTCTCTCATAGAGAGCAAGCGCCATGGGAATGGAGACCACCAATGGGAGCTCCGTGGAAGGTAGCACAGCTACATCACCCCCCTCCACACTTATTAGTGTCTCATCGGGGATTATGTAGAGCCCGTAATCAAAGCGCGACTCGAACCAATGTCCTCTGCCATGGCCGAAGTCCCTGCAAAGTTTTCATGAAGATAAGGATATATATATATATATATGTATAAGCATTGCAAAATAATACAAAAAGTTATATAAACATACCGATGCGTAAAGGAGCTTCTAGTATGGATTTTTCGAGCCGACGATCCTTCTCAAGATGTCGTGCTCGCCGGGGCTCGAGGGTAGATTCGTGACCACCAGTCCATATGAAAGAGCGTCTCGACATCAGCCGAGATAGGTTGCTTAAGGGCCCTCTCACCCCATTCCTCCGAACGGCTATGAATCGCCGCCGTATCGATGGAGGGTCTTCATAAAAGATAACAGCAAGGTAGGCCTCTTTGGGATCCTTACATTATCAGTTTCAATCTGTAAGCGTCTTATAGCCTTAGCCAATTGTGCGGCTTACTCGGCAGATGAACCTGGGAAAAGAAGACCATCATCGGCACTATCATGGATATTGGTTCGTCTTGAACGATAGGCTCAGATTCTACTAAAAGATCGGATCGAGCAGACGGGTGACTGTCTTCTTCTTCCTCTTCGGCACAGAACTAACACCAGAAGAAGCTCGCTTCTTTTCCCTTGAAGCTTTGGTTCGACGCTGACCCACCTCGCCTTCAATGTCCTCTCTCGGCGGAGCTACCGATGAGGACACTGCCATTGCTGACGCCACATCTGATGATACGGCTACTGGCGCCTTATTGCCCCTTGATTGAGCTCTAGTGCGCGGTGGCATACCAGTTGTGGGAGTTAGATCCACTTCCGCCGTCCCCAGAGTAAGCACGACGCTAGTATCTCTCAAAGGAGGGCGAACCACGGCACGCGGTCGCGGCGAAACTCCCGTGGCTTGGATCGGAGCAGGAACCCTATATCCAAGGAGTATCCTTTTCTCCTCATTAATAATAGGACTGACTCGGTGAAGATACCAGCCCGTGAAAGCCCCCACACATCGAGTGATATAATCAGCATCGGGAATCATGAAGAAAGAGCAGGTGTTCAACCGCATGAAGTGATGAGCGGCGTCACGAACAACTTTAGACGACGGGATGGGCTCCACTGTAAACGCCTCGAAAGGGACACCCTGGTCATACCCCAATTACCGAGCAAAGCGGTGTGGGTTGTACTGTATATAAAAATGGCCGCACCGTTCTGACGGAATACCAGATAACCTGGTCTGATTGAATATAAGTGCGCGGCTTTAAAGAAGGTGCTCCCTCTTTCGACGAATCAAAGAGCTGCTGGATCGGTCCTGAAGGGGCCGAGAGGACTCGATCGTTAAACACCATCCCGCCCGCATTAGCATAAGGACTAAGCAGTGTTAGTTATGTATATGCCCTAGAGGCCATTGTTGTACATATGATGTATATTATGATGGATGCTTGGATATATAGAGAGAGGACTTTCTTGCTCGTCATGATAGTATGCTATTTGGTTTCACTTTATCTTAACATGTTGACTTGTACTGGTTTACTGTCTTACTCTCACATGTTGATAAAGCCCTTAGGATCTGTACTCGACTACTGGGACTATGATAAGATCATACTAGTGGGGCCATGGTAGTCGATGAGTACATCCTATAACTGTTCCTAGTCGAGGGTATATCGAGACAGGGCATCGATACACCAGAGTAGATTAGCGTATACGCATCTTGACCTATATGATGGGCGATGGATGATCCCATATCCATCGGTGTTTGACATCAGAGATGGTGTACGGGTGCTCAGTGGAGACTGGTTACACTGGACGGACTCGTCGAGAACTCCCAGATGGTAATAAACCACACGTCAGATGGCAGTTCTCCGGTGACACTGGTACAGGGTAGTCTGTAGACCCGAGATCGTCATAGAGTCTTGTGTGATTCCCACTGTGCTTTGATTTCCACCTTACCACGTCCAAAAGGGCATGAAAAACGGTGGCTTTTGGGTGCAGTCCCGAATCATATGGAGGCAATGAGCGATAGGAGGGGATTCGTCTCTCCCGGTATAGGGAGTTGATGTTGTGCTGTGTTCGATTGGCTATAACTGGAAGTCCCTGGCCAGGGCTGATATAGAGATTGACTGGTAAGTGTTACTAGTAGTTTCTCGACCTGTTATGAGCCTCACATCGACACGACATATCAGTTACTGGGGTCTGACGTATACCACCCCTAGACTTGAGATGCGACATATCAGACGAACAGACCGGACTGTACGAGAGTGTTACTGATTGGATTCACAGGAGAATGTACAGGCTAGCTTGTTGATCTTCTGATCGCTCAATACCTGGGTGGCTGTTACCTTTAGCTAACCGCTTGCAGCTTGTGGGTGTTTGATATGATCATCACCTGCTACCGGCGTATTGACGATTCTTTAGAGTCCTACACAGAGGTTTCTTGGCTCAGGCAAAACGGAGTAGAGGCACATATGTGATATGCGCAGGACCGAGGATAATGCGATATGAGATACCGTATTATATTCTCGCGATATTTAGATATGAACCGGGACATCGGATCAAGTGTTGATTCGATGAATCGGTACATGATATATTAGTCGGTTATATTCGATATAGCCGAATTGTCGGATCAAGTGTTGATTCGATGATTTAATGTATAATAATATATATGACATATTGTATTACATTATCTAATATTGGCTCGCTTTATTATTTCATTTTCTCACCGTATAATACATTGATATATATACGATATATGTTAATTGTATTATTTTCTTTTGTTACAAATATATAATATATATGTGATATATATTATTGTGACATGATATGATTAATAATGGAACATGTTTAGTGAAGATTAAACCAGGTTAGGGTTTGATTAGGATTAGCTCCTTCTTGATCATTCTAGAAGGAATTCCTTTTGTCTTGGTTAAGATATTATGGTTGATATTTATCCATGTCTCTTTGTTTAACCTAACCAAACCCTAGCTCTAGTTTATCCTCTACAAGGGTTATCCTTGTCATGCTAAACTATGGTTACATTATTAATTCATATATACTTTTCTACTATTCATCACAAAAGGATTATCTCTTTTATTCATCATCTTCTTCTCTCTTAAGCTTTGAGAAAGCTCATTAGATTTTCCTTTTGTGATATTTTCATGTGAGAATTTGATATAAAAAGATAGCATAAATACTACTCCATCATTCTCATCTAATCTAGCCCATTAGATTAGGGTGTTCACCTCATTAGAGTGAGAGAGCTTGAGTTATAGCAAGTTCGACGTAGATCATCGGAGAAACGGAATACTACAAGCTAGCTTGGATCGTTCGAGTCGTGGATCCTTTCTTGAGTTCGGGAGATCATAGATCGCGGTAAAGGGACTTCTACTCGGAGCTTATGAAGCGAAGGAGCGGACTACAAAGGTTGTAATCCCTCACACTTAGTGGTAAAGATGTTTACTTGCATGTTAAACCCTAATAATCTAGCAAAGATCCCGGCTTTGGGTTGTTCGGCACGTCTAAAATTTTATTCGGGCATGTTTGATGCCTTATGAACCTTCATAAGAGTGCCTAGGAACCTTACAGTGGTATCAGAGCCTAGCTAGAGCATTAGGCGACGTGTATACAAAGTTAAAACTCCGATCGAACCCGATACGACGAAATAAAACCCCTCTCTAGATATTTTTCAAAAACTGTGATTTTTCAGAATTAAAAATGCTTTAAAATACCAGCAGGAAATTATAAGAATAACTGTGAAAAACGACAGGGTAAAGCGTATGGATCGCCGCGGAACCGCGGCCAATCCTTGCTTGGGCCGCGGATCCGCGGCCGTACATTGGCCTTTAACCTATCTTTTTGCACAGTAATCTATATTTCTGTAAGTTATATTTTCTGGGTATTTTTAATCAGTCTCAAGTGTTGAGTGTTCTGGGGTTTATTTTGTAATCGTTGATTCGATCGGAAAATTTAATTTTCTTTTGTTTTCCGGATATTTAGATACTGTTAAAATGTTCGAACGGGTATCATTAACTCACTTTTTCCCGGCACAAAAAACTTTCAAGTGTTGAATTTTTATCGGGTTTAAATCTTTCGTAAAAACGTACAAGTAACACGATGGAACCTCTAGAAGACAACAAACCTTAACTCGATTATGTGACCGTCTTGAACTGCCTCTAAACATTAGGGTTTGGGGCAGTACGGCGTGCCACATGTGAGGCGTTGGCTTGACCCTTCTACTGCTGGATCATCGGTACTGTGACAGTTTCTGGGATTATTTGAACTCCGCTCAAGTGTTGAGCTATTTAGGAAATTCTGGGTATTTGATTATTTGTTCGGAATGTTTAATACTGTCTATTTATCTGGAATGTGATACAATATGTGGAATTCATATAGTTAGGCATGAAATGCGAAGTATGTGATATTTCAGATTTACGATGTCTAAGATATGGATTCCAAATGTTGTAGTTTTACAATTTCTTTTCTGTGACCGTAAGTGTAGTATGTAGTTGTATTGCCGGTCTTCGTTGCTATATATCTACGACGATCGGTGTATGCATACTTACTTACGTTGAAGATATGAGATATTATGTGTTGCTGTGATATGTTATATTGGATCGTCGTGTTCTGAATAGCCGTGGGTTTTATGTGAGATGAGGGTTTTTATTTTCATTCATGTAAAATTCATTTGTATGTAATATTCTTTTATTGGGGCACTTCCGGGATGAGGTTGATGTCACCAGTGTATATTATTTACTTTTCCGCATTAGGTAGACCCAAGGAGGGGAGCACAAGTAATCGGGTTCTAGAGTCCAGTGGTAGGCCATCTCGAGGAGTCGAGACCGGGTCTCCTAACCCTAAAATTGGCAGTGTTACTTGCCGCTCTCGTAGGGATCTTGGGATGTGGGTTTGGCTATTCATCGCGACCGTGGAATCCGTGTTTTATACAGGCTCGTATTGAAAACACGGACGTCCTAGTATATCAAATATTTCATATATGTTCTTCTGCTGCAATGTTCTGTGATGAGATCATATTACTGCCTGAGACGAATGCTTATACTATATATATATATATGCTGATATATAAATATTACTGCTTTCGTTTCTTCTGTGATGCTTAGGAAGCATAAGCTGATTGGATTTTATTAATGAGATTAATAAAAAGAAAAGAAACCTAAAAGATGTTGTAGAATCAAAACTTTATAAAAAGGGTAGCTACAGTTTTGCTTTGCATAGCGGTATATATGATATATCCTGCACCTTATTCGATAAGGAAAGAGCCGAGATCCCTTCACCGGGAGTGACCTCTTTAGCAAAACTGGCAGATGCTACAAACTCGCGGTTTAGTTTTTGACAGCTTGTATAGTTCTTGCTTTGCATAGCGGTATATATGATATACCCTGCACCTTATTCGATGAGGAAAGAGCCGAGATCCCTTCACCGGGAGTGACCTCTTTAGCAAAACTAGAAAAGCCTCAAAAACACTCCTTTTCAAAAACACTCGATTCTATGACGATATCAAGTTCATTACGCTCGAGGTTTTCTGAAAAACCTGCGTAGCCCTCCGTCATTTCAGATAATGACTATTTAGTATTCGTGCTGCGTTTGTTGACCTCTGTCAAGGCGTAGTGTGCGGTAGCTGATTAGTAATTATCTGTAAAGCATGTGATGTGATTGGATTAGGGTAGTCGTACGACCTTGTTGACCTCTGTCAAGGGTCGTGCGAGTGGGTTTGAATCAATCAAGAAATGACGGGTTGAACTTGACTAGTGCACTATGGTTTGTTGACCTCTGTCAAGGTCATAGCACACTAGGGGCAAAATATTATCGGAAATTTCAAGTGTTGAAATTTGCAATGAGATTGCATACCTCCTATGAGATAGTTGGATCCCGATACCCACTGCGAGTAAGTGTTACTCCTGGGAGAGTTTTACACAGGACAATTAGCCGATCAAGTAAGTGTCTAGAAAAGTGTTAACGGGGTTACGCCTCTGGGAAAACGAGGTTTACTTTAATTAGGTCCGTGCGAAAGCACGGGGAACCTCCCTCAAGTACCGACACTGATCTGGCTGAAAGATTGACGAAATTGTATGGTGTAATTAATCTCGTCTACTCTTACCTTTTAGGGTTTGAAGGAAGATTTGATAAAAACAGTGGGAGACATCCTGATTAGATAAGATAATAACCAATCTAATCTTGCAAGAGCATACGCTAAAGTGTTTTCTTCTCTCTCTCTCTAGGTAGCGACCATGTCAGGCCATAATCAATATAATAATATAGATGTATTGACTGAACCCGCTTATTATACTGAGCAGGGGAACGTTGGACCCGTTCTTTCTTATAAGAGTTATAAGACTGAACAGGGAATAGTAGAATATCTGGATTCTCAAGCCGCCCAAAAGAACATGCATGTTGATGCATCTTCTTCGGGTGTGTTAGTTATTGAGAACTGTTTCTCAGTTCACCCTACGTCATGGGTATTAGATACGGGATCAGGATCCTACATATGTAAATTGTTACATGGGCTACGGAAAGGTAGAGAACTGGGAAAAGGTGATCATTCCGTTCAAGTAGGGAATGGTGCAAGTATTGCAGCCAAAGCAGTTGGCGAATATCACCTAGTATTACCAAGTCGTAATACAATGATTCTGAATGAGTGCTATTATATACCGAACATGATGTGCAACATTATATCGGTTTCTTTATTAAGTAAAAAAGGATATAATTTTGTAGTGCAGGATAATGTTATGAACATCTTCCTAAATCAAAAGTTGATTGCATCAGGCTCGTTACATAATGGCATATTCATTCTCAATCAAAATACAGTCCTAAATATACAAAACACACACAAGAGGAAAAGTTCAGAAATGAACGAATCCTTCTTGTGGCATTATAGACTTGGTCATATCAATGCGACACGGCTAGCTAAGTTACATGAAGATGGATATTTGAATCCGTTCGAATTATCATCTTATGATACTTGCCATTCATGTCTCAAAGGAAAAATGACCAAAGCTCCGTTTAGTTGACACGGAGAAAGAGTTACCGAACTCTTAGAACTTGTACATAGTGATGTATGCGGTCCTATGTCTACGCATGCCAGGAACGGTTCTTCCTACTTCATTACATTCACTGACGATCTCTCTAGATTCGGACATGTGTTCCTAATGAAACACAAGTCTGAAGTTTTTGAGAAATTCAGAGAATATAAGCACGAAGTAGAGAAACAAACGGGCAAAAGTATTAAGATCCTTCGATCTGATCGAGGAGGAGAATACTTAAGCAATGAGTTCCTAGATTATCTAAAAGAGAATGGGATTCTCTCTCAGCTCACTCCTCCTTATACACCACAGCACAACGGTGTATCAGAACGGAGGAATCGCACCCTATTAGATATGGTGCGCTCGATGATGAGTACTGCTGAGTTACCTTTTTCCTTCTGGGGGTATACGCTTGAGACAACAGCATACCTATTGAATCAAGTTCCAACTAAATCTATACCTACCACACCATATGAGATATGGAGTGGGAAGAGACCATGTCTTAAACGAGTTAACATATGGGGTTGTCTGGCCTATGTCAAAAGGCAAAATCCAGACAAACTCGAGGCACGGTCAGTTCTATGTAAGTTTGTGGGATATCCTAAACATTCAAATAGATATTTTTTCTACTACAGTGAACAACAAAAGGTGTTTGTTGCTAAACATGCCACCTTTTTAGAAAAGGAATTTCTTGCAAAAGTGATTAGTGGCTCTGAGGTAGAACTGAAAGAAGTTCCAGCAACACAAACCATAACTGAAGATTTAGTGGAACCAGAGGATTCGGTAGTACCCGACGAACCCCAGCCTCTCCGCCGATCTAGTAGGGTTTCTTGTCCACCTGAGAGATACTACGGTTTTCTCATTGATGGTGGGAGCGAGGATTGCATCATGGAAGATGATGACCCAACTAGTTTCGAGCAGGCCATCACGAGTGGTGACTCTGTGAAATGGCTGGATGCAATGCGATCTGAGATGGAATCCATGTACACCAACAAAGTATGGACTTTGGAAAATGCTCCTGAAGGGGTAAAACCCATTGGGAGCAAGTGGATCTTTAAAAAGAATTTTGGTGTAGATGGAAAAGTTGAGACTTTCAAAGCTAGACTTGTAGCAAAGGGTTTTCGTCAGCGACCAGGTGTGGATTATGACGAAACCTTTTCTCCAGTGGCTATGCTTAAGTCCATCCGGATCTTACTTGCCATTGCTGCATACCATGACTACGAAATCTGGCAAATGGATGTTAAGATCGCCTTTCTAAACAGTGATTTAGAAGAGTGCGTGTACATGACTCAGCCAGAGGGCTTCGTAGATAGTGGGAGCAGCGGAAAGGTGTGCAAGCTGCTTAAATCCATTTATGGGTTAAAGCAAGCATCGCGGAGTTGGAACATCTGTTTTGATGTTGTAGTCAGAGTTTGACTTCATCAAAAATATAGATGAACCTTATATCTATAAGAAGGTAGCAGAGAGTAAGGTTGTCTTCCTCGTATTGTACGTGGATGACATACTCTTGATAGGAAATGATATTCCTATGCTGCAATCAGTCAAGCTCTTCATATCACAAAGATTCTCAATGAAAGATCTAGGTGATGCCTCCTGCATATTGGGAATCATGATCTATAGAGATAGATCCAAACGGATACTGGGATTGTCCTAATCTAGGTACATTGACACCATACTAAAGAGGTTTAGTATGGAAGAATCCAAGCGTGGGAACCAACCCACGATCTCTGGACTCACTCTCTCCAAAGAGATGTCTCCCAAGACTGATTTGGAGAGAGCTCGCATGCAAGGTATACCCTATGCTGCGGCAGTAGGCTCTATCATGTATGTGATGCTATGTACTAGACCTGATGTAGCATACTCACTAAGTGTAGTGAGTAGGTATCAAGCAGATCCTGGAGAGAGTCACTGAACAGCTGTAAAGAACATTCTCAAGTACTTACGAGGGACTAGAGACATGTTCTTGGTGTATGGTAACGGAGAACTCCGGGTGCAGTCCTTTACCGATTCCAGCTTCCAAAGTGATAAGGACGACTCTAAGTCGCACTCGGGATTTGTCTTTATCCTTAATGGAGGGGCGGTATGTTGGAAGAGTTCCAAACAGGATACCGTTGCAGACTCGACGATGGAGGCTGAATACATCGCTGCCAACGATGCTGCCAAAGAGGCTGTCTGGATAAAGAAGTTCATTAGTGAACTTGGTGTGGTTCCATCCATTGAGCATCCAATACCTCTGTGTTGCGATAACAATGGAGCTGTGGCTTTGGCCAAGGAACCCAGGTCCCATCACAAGTCCAGACATATTCTGAGGCGGTATCACCTGATCAGGGGATAGTTGATCGCCGGGAGATCGAGGTCAGGAAAGTAGATACGAAGGACAACACTGCGGATCAACTCACAAAGGTCATTCCCCAGATACAGTTTGAGAGATTATTCGGGATGCTAGGTATGAGATACTACAGCAGCTGGCCTTAGAGCAAGTGGGAGATTGTTAGTTATGTATATGCCCTAGAGGCCATTGTTGTACATATGATGTATATTATGACGGATGCTTGGATATATATAGAGAGGACTTTCTTGCTCGTCATGATAGTATGCTATTTGGTTTCACTTTATCTTAACATGTTGATTTGTACTGGTTTACTGTCTTACTCTCACATGTTGATAAAGCCCTTAGGATATGTACTCGACTACTGGGACTATGATGAGATCATACTAGTGGGGCCATGGTAGTCGATGAGTACATCCTATAAGTGTTCCTAGTCGAGGGAATATCGAGACAGGGCATCGATACACCAGAGTAGACTAGCGTCTACGCATCTTGACCCATATGATGGGCGATGGATGATCTTATATCCATTGGTGTTTGACATCAGAGATGGTGTACGGGTGGTCAGTGAAGACTAGGTACACTGGACGGACTCGCCGAGAACTTCCACATGGTGATATACCTCACGTCAGATGGCAGTTCTCCGGTGACACTGGTACAGGGTAGTCTGTAGACCCGAGATCGTCATAGAGTCTTGTGTGATTCCCACTTTTCTTTGATTTCCACCTTACCACATCCAAGAGGGCGTGCAAAACGGTGGCTTTTGGATGCAGTCCCGAATCACATGGAGGCAATGAGCGATAGGAGGGGATTCGTCTCTCCCGGTATAGGGAGTTGATGTTGTGCTGTGTTCGATTGGCTATAACTGGAAGTCCCTGGCCAGGGCTGATATAGAGATTTACCGGTAAGTGTTACTAATAGTTTCTCGACCTGTTATGAGCCTCACATCGACACGACTTATCAGTTACTGGGGTCTGACGTATACCACCCCTAGACTTGATATGCGACATATCAGACGAACAGACCGGACTGTATGGGAGTGTTACTGATTGGATTCACAGGAGAACGTACAGGCTAGCTTGCTGATCTTATGATCGCTCAATACCTAGGTGGCTATTACGTTTAGCTGACCGCTTGCAGCTTGTGGGTGTTTGATATGATCATCACCTGCTACCGGCGTATTGAGATTCATTAGAGTCCTACACAGAGGTTTCTTGGCTCGGGCAAAACAGAGTAGAGGCACATATGTGATATGCGCAGGACCGGGGATAATGCGATATGAGATACCGTATTATATTCTCGTGATATTTAGTTATGAACCGGTCCATCGGATCAAGTGTTGATTCGATGAATCGGTACATGATATATTAGTCGGTTATATTCGATATAGCCGGATTGTCGGATCAAGTGTTGATTCGATGATTTAATGTATAATAATATATATGATATATTGTATTACATTATCTAATATTGGCTCGCTTTATTATTTCATTTTCTCACCGGATAATACATTGATATATATGCGGTATATGTTAATTGTATTATTTTCTTTTGTTGCAAATATATAATATATATGTGATATATATTATTGTGACATGATATGATTAATAATGGAACATGTTTAGTGAAGATTAAACAAGGTTAGAGTTTGATTAGGGTTAGCTCCTTCTTGATCATTCTAGAAGGAATTCCTTTTGTCTTGGTTAAGATATTATGGTTGATATTTATCCATGACTCTTTCTTTAACCTAACCAAACCCTAGCTCTAGTTTATTCTCTACAAGGGTTATCCTTGTCATGCTAAACTATGGTTACATTATTAATTCATATATATACTTTTCTACTATTCATCACAAAAGGATTATCTCTTTTATTCATCATCTTCTTCTCTCTTAAGCTTTGAGAAAGCTCACTAGATTTTCCTTTTGTGATGTTTTCATGTGAGAATTTGATATAAAAAGATAGCATAAATACTACTCCATCATCCTCATCTAATCTAGCCCATTAGATTAGGGTGTTCACCTCATTAGAGTGAGAGAGCTTGAGTTATAGCAACTTCGACGTAGATCATCAAAGAAACGGAATACTACAAGCTAGCATGGATCGTTCGAGTCGTGGAGCCTCCCTTGAGTCCGGGAGATCATGGATCGCAGTGAAGGGACTTCTACTCGGAGCTTTTGAAGCGAAGCAGCGGACTACAAAGGTTGTAATCCCTCACACTTAGTGGTAAAGATGTTTACTTGCATGTTAAACCCTAATAATCTAGCAAAGATCCCAGCTTTGGGTTGTTTGGCACGTTTAAAATTTTATTCGGGCATGTTTGATACCTTATGAACCTTCACAAGTGTGCCTAGGAACCCTACAAGCAACACACGAATAGCCCCGGACTGAGTCGGGTCAGGAGCAGAAGCGTCCACCAGCCGCATGACTCGCAGAAAAGTGTAGGCGTCATAAAAGCTGGGTCTTTGATGCGCAGCGAATTCCCCTAGCACATGCATCTCAATCCAGGATGTAAAGTAATGAAGAGAGAAATTTACCACATTTACTCCTGGAGTTGTAGTGTTGGCAACAGCGCTTAGCCCATGATACAGATGCGCTAGCCCCGCATTACCCACAGCTAGTCGCGTCCCTTCGGCAATACGATTGCAGGGTAGATAACTGAGGCTCTCATAGAGCGACGGTGCGTGGGAATGGCGAACCAGCTGAGCCAAACACTAATGAAGCCCACGAAGAAGGTCTCTTCATCCATACCGGGAGCTGCGATCGACTCGAAAGATACGGTCGACATGATGGGAGTATAGTACCGCGACAAGTCTTCTTCTTTAGTCGGCCGTTTATTGAAACCAAACCCAAAAGGGTCTTTAATGTTCGCGAACTTCGGAGCCGTCTTTGATAGGACAACTTCGCGAATGAAGCAAGTGATAAAGCTTTTAAAAGTGATGCCCTGCTCCTCTGACTCTGTGAACAGTTTGTCAAAAATACTCAGGGTCTTGAACAAACTTGGGCGCTTGTGGCGGACGGCGTTCTCGGTCGACAGGCCGTCAAGCATGGTAGGCTCAGTTTCGAAGAAATACTCATCGGGAGACAGTAATTCTTCATAAAGTGTTCCCCTGACCGGTAGCCCTGAGATCTCGTTTCAATTCCTCCAGAGAAATTGAAACTTCGCGGTCCCCTAGAAGGAAGGTGTTGGTGGGAAGATTCCATTGATTTAAGAAAGCCTTAACCCACCAGACATGAGGGGACTGCTAGTGGAAGAGAGATGCATACACCGCCTAGTAGAGCCCAACCTTCTGTAATCGCGCACGATGGGCGGACAGGATGTAACGAGCCCAGAGAAGGTATCCCGTGGGTTGTCGAGGAGTAAGCCCTGTTTTGTAAACCTGTCCCTATGGCTGGGCTTTGCCTTGGCAGATGCGACGCCCTAAAATGTCTATAGCTGGTACAGGGTGGTTTGGAATCCCAGTTGTAGATGGTTCAAGCCGTCCCGTAGGGGTACAATTTGGCATATCCACAGCAAAAGCGGTCTGTGGACGCTCCATCGGCAGAAAGGGGTAGGTTGGCTCCGTTGGTACCTCGTAAAGGAAGCTACGACGCCCGCGGATGATATGACCATACCAGGTCCCCCATAAAGGTAGATTGGTACAATTCGGGTCATGAGCCAAGATGTAACACCTTAGAATGTGTTTTGTGGCTAATTATAGTTTATTGTATGGATTTTAATAAAAATTTTACCAAATTAAGTTTCAATTATTTTATCTTATTTAATGAATATTTTAGTAGATTTTTCCTAGCCTTGCACACACTTGTGCATGATAGCTAGAGTGTTAAGTGTGGTTTAACCATTGCTTAATCTAGTTTTATGTTTGGGTTTAAGTGTTTTGGGTTAATAGTGTATTGTTAAAAATAATAAGGGTTTTAAATTGATTTTTTTATTTGGTTTGAAATGTTGACCTTGTGAGTGGGAGAGGGTATGGTGCTACATGGAGAGAGAGCCATGCCTCATTTAATGAAGTGAGAGAGAGTGAGAAGGGGGGGTTTGTTTGTGTTCTCCCATTTCACTCTTTGCTCTCATTCTCTCTCTCACACACACACACACACACACACACTCACCTAGCAGCAGCAGCAACCCCAGCAAAGAGAAGCAAGGTAGCAGCACATCAACAACAACAGCAGCAGCAGCACCAGAAGCAGCTTCAGCAGCAGACAGCAACAGCATCAGCTGCTTCTAGCAGCAGCAATAGGAACTCTAGCAGCTGTAGCCACCCCTCATCTCCTCCATACACTTCTTCTCTTGCTTCCTAGGGTTCTACAAGGTATATTTCTGAACCCAATTCCCTTTTTCTTAAGCTTGTGTGTTAATTAGCGTCGGTTTGTGTTAATTAGCTAGTTTAGTGCTAATTATGATGTTTTGTGTGGAATGTTGATTAAGTGGTGATTGTGTTAGTTAACCCTACTTATTTAAGTGTTGTTAGGGTCACTTTAACTGAGAATTTCCCTGGATTACACTAAAATACCATAGGGTTTCCTTTTTAGTGCAAATTGGTGTTTTTAAGCGATATTTGTGACATTCTGTGATCTGCTATTGACCCAGACACTTCAGGATAAAATTGAGCAAACTGGAGCATGTACACTAGGTATAGATACCACCACCAGAACACGAGCCCCTATCTCTAAAGCCTGGCCGCAGATTTAATCATATTGGCCGCAAATTGCGGCCAGGGTAGGGTGTTGGGTCTTGGGGTTTTGGGTAGGGTTGTCTGCAGTGTATTGTAGTGTTTTGGCATGTGTAAGATTTGGCCTGTAGGAAAATCTGTGACAATATATCGTTTTGCATGTCCGTTGTGTTTGCGGGATACGCGCGATACGTGAGTGGCTTTTGTGATCCAGCGTATCGCTGCGTGTCGCGGTAGTTTTAGACGCGTATACACACGTTTTAACGTATCATGCACACGCCCTTTTAGTTCGCGACGCGAGTTTCTCGTTTGGGTTCGATATCGCGTTTTGCGAGATATTGGGCTTATATATGATTTCCATGTCTAAATTGCAGGTTTGCAGGCGGGGACTACAGACACTGCTACAGGGGGGAGCAGATGGTAGGATTCACCTAGCATGGAGCGTAGGTGAGTAGATTTAACATCTACAGGGGAATCTCCCGCATGGCGTTATGCGTCTGGGCTAGGATTCAAATACTTGTGGTATATTCTACGTCATTGTTAGAATTGCGCCTTTACCCTATTTTCTTAGATATAGTTATACTGTGACTAGTAGCTGTAGGGCACTGCACATATTATTGACGGTTCATGTTGCACGAGCACGGATTGTATGCAACACACACACCGTCAATAATTGCCATGTCACACACCAACCATTATAGATACTATATTACTTATCACACATGACATCTAGCTTATCGGTATACCTATAGTGTATCATACCATTAGCGATAGGTACATATACACCTTACGACACAGCTACAGGTATACCTTGCTCATGTTTGACTTATACCCAGGGGGTATACGACATCAGTTCTTATTGGTAGATACATATACATTGCTACACCTGTATGTTATACACATATTCAGTTGCTGTTACATATTTACCTTTACTGATGTTACTTAGCTGTACCTTATTGGTTTCGCATACATCTGGTTTCAGCTACATATTCTCATTTATATGCTCGCATTTCAGATATATTGCATATATTTATTCCTGGATTTGCGCGTTGTTATTTGGATTTCACATGATGATTTCTGGATTTGGGAACCGCGGGAGTTCATGAAATTATGCATACATTGAAAAACCCGGTTTCCTTGATATGATATTTACGCAGCCACCATGAGATTTATCGGTTCTGATTATATACTCCATACGAAGTGTGGTTGCCGTATGAGGGTACATGGTGGGGCCCGGTATGGTTCCCCTCGGCAAGAAGATCGATGGATGTTGCCGATTGAGCCTGGAGGTGGGCTAGTACCTACCAGTGACAGTACTAATGACTCGGCCGGGATCATGGAGATACCGTTGGGAGTCATGCACGTATGCATACGTCGAAAGGCAAGGGTCAGAGCTAGGCACTCGTGCTTTCGGGACAGCGTATGATACGTACCTATCCGGATTTCTGTGTCGATGCTTGATACATTGTTTTCATGATATTTCTTTTAAACACCTTTGTATATATAACAGGGGATTTAGCCGTTGTTATATATACCCTTACACCAATATTAGTGGAATGGGACGCTAATATATGTGTATTGACCCCGTCATATTCATTTCTGCATATATATATATATATATATATATATATATATATATACTTAGGATGCTAGAATCTTACTTGAGACTTTGACTTGGGATATCAGGTGATTCATTGAGATTGGACATACATATGGGATTATTGATTTGTACATTCGGGATATAGGAGATTACTCGACATTGTACATTGAGGAGACGTGTGACTTATATGATGTGAGAGCCCAACGTGGGGGCTGATTTGAGGAATTGGGATTTGAGTGTCTTGATGGATTGTGATCCTACCACGATGACAGGATTCCGTGGGATGACATATTTCACTCCATACCTCATACCTTTTCACTTATGCATTGTTCCATGTATTAGGAGTACCTGTTAGTGTACCCTTCATGATTACTGCATATTTGCATTCTCATATCCCTATTGCATAGTTATTGCATACTATTGTTATGTTACTATTGCTTCACATATTGACTGTACCTGCTAGTGTACTTTCCATTATTCGGCATTTACATAACATGTTATTACTGTAATCGCATATCTTAGATTCATGCTGTACGTACATTCCTGCGATTACCTGCATATGTTATCTACTATTCACGAGTTGGCAACTCACCCCCGTTGTGCCACAGGTGTTTCAGGTTGTTCCCTAGAGTAGTCGAGGCAAGCTATTCAGCTATTCATCTATCATCTTTTGCTGCAAATGTCGCAGCGGCTCACAGTATACTATTTTGCTTAGGTGGGTTAGATGATTATCTGTATTTCATATTGTACATTCGTTGTATCTTGTACTCTCCATCTACTATTATGTTGTTGACTTAGAGACTTGGTGAGGACGATATTGTATATTATTTATGGATTTGTTGTCTTTTATATACAGCTTTCTCTCTATTGTCTTTATTTCTTCGCTACGGCGTCGTATTTTGTATTGTATTCATCATGGGCTAGTTTTTACAAAAGGGGGTGTTACCAAAATTTTAAAGAAAGAAAGTAGGACTTTTAAAGAATTTGGGTTGCGATTTCAAATGTTTCAAAAACTTTTATTATCTTTTCCGTATTTTCATGATTTAGATTTATGGGTTTTGGCTTTCTTTTACTGCGTTACGTCTTTAGGCGTTGCGTAGTATTAGGGCCGTCACGTGCCAATTTCGGGTCGTGACACCTGATCATCGCCATCACCTCTTCGTCAGACGGTGACTGAGGAAAGGCAACCTCCGAGCGAGTGAAAGGAAAGTATGGAACATAAGTCATTATGCCAGAAATAAAAGAAGGGGAAACTGTTAAGCGAAGCCAACACGCGCGCGTGTGTGTGTGTGTGTGTATATATATATGTTTGTAAATGCATATATAAAAAGACAGTAGAAGAAAGCAACAAAGGACTCATTTTATGGGACCATTGGTAACAAAATGCGTGGGTCCCACAAAATCAAGATGTCGGCTTACTAATGATGAGGCAAAGCAATTACTATGAGAACAAAAGCAAGATTCTCAATAAATGAACAATGGATTTCAAATGACCGTACACATTCCCCAAAAAGAAATCCATCTTGGACTCTGCAAAAATCAAGCAGAAAAAGGGAATTAAAATCCCAGAAAACCTTACTGCAAATCTTTTCTTTTGTTGTAAAGAACAACTCAGCGCAAGAAAACCCCAAGAAGTTCTTTTGGAAGAACTAAGTTCTTCAGAGGAATTAAATTCCTTTTGAACAGGGGAATTAAATTCCCAGAAATATTTTTTCAGAGCCAAAGATCTTTGGAATGGAATTAAATTCCAGAAAAAAAAATACAAGCATCGCCATCGATCCCTGAAGATCAGAGAAACCCTAAAAGATCTATTGTTTAAAGATTGAGTGGTTTTCTTTTTAAAGAACTTTAAAAAAATGGGTCTTGTTAAAGGGAAAAACCCTTGGTATGGATTTAAAATCCAACAAAGATTTCTACAAAAAATTCTTCAGCCGTTCAAGACAATTACCTGAAAAAAGGGAATCTTTCGTTAACAGAGTTAAACTCTGGAAATTTTCGAAACAGAGAACTAAGCTCTGGGAGAGAGAATTAAATTATCAGAGGATAAAGCAAGCAAGGAAGAATATGGAAAAAGTGGAGGCGCTTCTGAAGGGACTCCTGCATTTATAGGATGTGATGGGAAACGGTTCATCTTCTCCTTTCCCTAAGCAGATCAAACGGCTGCAAAAGAGGACAGCGTTGCACTCACGTGCAAACACGTGAGAACAACGTTGTGGGTGCATTTGTTCCCTCATAAAATATCTGGAAACACCCCAATGATGTATCACGTGCTTACACGTGACTAAAGGTCACGTGCTGACACGTGATGAGCTCCTGGGATCTCTAATTTATAAAGTTAAACTCTAGTCAAACAGTCAATCAGTGGAATCACGTGTGCACACGTGATAGGCTCTTCAACCCACTAAAAAGGAATTAAAAGATATAATAAAAACTAAGGAAAAACCCCAATGGGGCATCATGTGCTCACACGTGACCAAGGGTCACGTGCTTACACGTGACGATCCTTAGTCCTTTAAAACAACAGAATTAAATTCTGGGAAAAGTGTTAATCAAGGGGGGTCATGTGCTAACACGTGATAGGTTCCTAAACTTTTTTATTAATAGAATTCTAGTTAAACGAGAATATACTAAAACAGCAAGGAAAAACCCCAATGGGGTATCACATGCTCAAACGTGACTAAGGGTCACGTGCTGGCACGTGATAAGTTCTTTTGATCTCTACTTTATAGAATTGAATTCTAGTCATACAAAAATATAACAAAATATCAGGAAATACCTCAATGAGGTATCACGTGTTCACACGTGACCAAGGGTCACGTGTTGACACGTGATAGTTTCCTGTGATCTCTACTTTATAGAATTAAATTCTAATCAAACAAAAATGTAACAAAACAGCTATGGAAAGACCCCAATAGGGCATCACGTGCTCACATGTGACCAAGGGTCACGTGCTGACACGTGATGATCATTTAGCTCTGTTAAAAGGCAGAATTAAATTCTGAATAAAAGATGGTCAAGTGCTGACACGTGAGGGTCCCTTAGCTCTGTTAAAAAGCAGAATTAAATTCTGAATAAAAGAAAGTCACGTGCCAACACGTGACAAGTCCCTTAGCTCTTTAACTGATAGAATTAAATTCTATTTCAACGATCAAACATTGGGATCACTTGCCAACACGTGATGGGCTTTAAAAGCCTTCTGAGCTAATAGAATTAAATTCTAATTAAGGGAAATCAAATGTAACGTTTTAAGAATAATTAAATAAATAATTAAATGAATAAAATTGTTTAAGTGAATTTTATGATTTTCGGTAAAGTAAAATGTATTTTTCATAAAACTAAACCGTGATTGTTTTTCATTATAATTTCAAAAATACCTATTTTAATTATGTAATTACTAGTAAATGGTGTTTATTTAGCCACTTATAAATTTTTAGTTTAATTAAATATTTTCCTAAATTAATTATTTTAAATATTAACATAAGCTTTATTTTTACACTAAATTAGTGTAGATTACAAATTTGAATGGTTTTAATTTGTAAAAATGAACCATGGCATGTTAGAATTTAGTGTGTATCATGCAAAATTTTTTTGCAAATTTTTCCTATTTTCTAGAGTTTTCTTGAGTTGCTATAGTAAAGAAATAAAAGAAAAATAAATAAATGCATGAAAAGATATAATGAAGTGATATTTTGGTGGAGACTTCTACACATTTTCTCACCCTCTTCTTTCTCTCCCTCACCTCCAAAAAAACGGCCGGCCTCACCCCCCATGGTAGCCCCCATTTTCCTCATTTTATTTTGCTCCAAAATTCATCAAAAATCCTTTAAAAATTCAATTAAAAATCCACAAAATCCTATTTATTTCCTACCCTTTATTCCTTGCTCATTTTTATATGGAATTTGGAGATGGAAACCATGCTTTTTGGAGGCTCATTTTCTTGTTTGGATTTCATATTTTGGAGGTATAAATTTCCTTCTTTTGTTTATTTGTTATTTGATGTTTCTTTTAAGCATGTTTAGATTTAATGAATTAATTCTATGTTCAATTTTTAAAATTCAAGTTAGGGTTTGTAAATTCAAGTTATGATTTTTATTAATTAATTAGGGTTATAATAGTTAGTTTAACACTTTTAGAATTGGAAAATCTTGCATGGTTGTTGAATTGTAAATTTTTCATTTAAAATTGTTTAAATTTGGAATTTTGCTAACTAGGTTTCTATAAAACATAATTTTTGGTGAAATAAAATTTCAATTAATATTTGTAACACTAGATTGTGGTCTTAATAAGGGTATTAACTTGTTGGTGGAATGGAAACTTAAATTGATTGCTAGTTTCTATTGATAATTGATAAATTGTGATAAAAATTGCTATTTTGTAAACTAGATTTTAGAAATTCATAAATAAATGAGATTAAAAATATAATTTATGGTTTCATTAAATCATTATCATCATGAATTGTGGTTTAATACATTAATTCATGCAAAATCATGTTTTGTGGTGGAATTGTGGTATTTTGCTTGAAAATTGTTGAAAATTGTTAAAGGTTGCAAACTAGAAATTTCAAATTAATACAAATTTGTGTAATAAAAATATAGTAATGGTTTGTATAGTCTAGTTATGCTATTTAATGAGTTTTATAACCATTGGTTTCATTTAAATGTCAAGTTTTGATGAAAAACGGTAAATTGGCATTTTCGGGATTTACGAAATTGGACGGTTTGATGGATTTTAGGGTTTCGATGGATTTAATCATGTTTTATAATATAAGTAATGTGTTTTAAAACTACGAGTTATTTGTTGATGTTTATCTCAATCCATCGGAGTTTGTACGCCGATATCGAGCGATATTTGGTTCTTTTGCGTGGACGAGACATAGGTTTTAACCTATGCTGGTTCATTGCGTCGTTTTGACTTTTGTATGTGATTCAGTTTACGATGCTATTTATATGTTTGCATTTAGGTACCCCTCACGTGGACTGCGGGAGATGAAGAGGAGGATGGCGACACCGTCTTCGGCAAACATGGACCAGGTGAGTAGATGCATATCTACGAGGGGAAGTCGGGTGGATGGCGTTTAGCACCCCCGCAACGTAGAATAGGGATAGTACGTATTGTCATTAGGAAACCAGATGTGACCCTAGATTCTTAATGAGTAGGACCCTAGTAATGACCTTAGGCTGGACTAGACTGATTTAGGAAAACCATATCAGAGGATGAGGTCCTTGGAAGAGGTTCGTAGGTTTCAGATAGAAACACACACGCACACACTGAAACTCGACATGGTGTATACGTATATGTGTATGTATATATAGGACTAGGTATAGTTATATATATATATACAACACGTATTTGGGATTCATTGTTGTGATATGATATCTGAGGTGTGATGAAATAGTATAACTGGGCTTGATGCCGTGATTCTTGGCTATACAGTCGTATTAAGTGTTAGCGGATCATTAGAGAATGAGATAATGAACACGTACATAAATTATAATGGTTGGTGATGATATTGAGGTACATGGGACTCTAAAATAGTACCCGGACTGTAAGTTGTGATTGATCACGATATGGGATATGTATGATTTGATTTCGATATCATATAGGTGTGACCTGATGTCGATATCATATAGGTGTGACTTGATGACAATATGATATCAGTATGACTTAATCACAATATGATACATATGACATGATATTTCTGAGGATAAACTAATGATGCATTTTATGATGGCAATGATATATGATTGATGTATGCGATTACAGTTTAGCACCTTGATCATGAGATGTGTTGACGATGACATTATACGAATGATGAGACACCTAGAAGATACTTGACCCGTACCCCGATATTGGGATGCCGTACGATGGATTTTACCGTACGAGGCATAGATAGGATGATTGATCCTCACTCTTGATTCGAGGAAGCCGTACTACGTACGTGACGCTATTGAGGCTGGATCGCCGACTATTAGAAATATTGATTCAGACCTTAGGTAGACTCTTGTTTCTTATTGACTAGTTTCTTAGGTTTAGTTCCTTAGGAGGTTAGATGGACACTAGTTTAGGTTTGATTTATATAGTGGTAGTTGTACTCGTATATAGCAGAGGAGTGGATAATGCACATCTGCCTTTACATTCATATTGTAATCATCATGGTGCATGTTCTTACATATGCTGCTATAATCAGTATAAACCTTACATGTTAGGACACCAGCACCATTACCGATGATGTGCATATTCCACGCACACTTATTTGCCGGCTCACACACATCATCATCAGTAATTGCTATGTCACGTACACTTTAGATTATATTATCTTTTATTGATAGAATCAGTTAACAACTTGACCGATATAATATTGTGATTACTCTCTGATGTTAGTATAGACATGATATTATTACTTAGACATTCATGCATTCATATTTTCATGTTATCATGCAGTATTATGGGCATATGCCGACACTTATCATTTACTTACTCATGATTTTGAGATTTGGATTTCTATGAGATTTCTGGATTTTGGGGAAAACCGCAAGAATATATAGAAACTTCTCTCTCTCTCCTCCTCTCTTTTTAAAATATAAGATGCGGTTTTCTCGTGATGTATGTGTCGTCCACCATGAGATTTCATGTTTTCTGTTGGATTTCGAGACCCGATTCGAGGAGTGGATGAACCGTCTCGGGTACATGGTGGGCCCGGTATGGTACCCCAGGGCAAGAAGATCGAGTTGTAGACGATGAGCCTGGCAGAGGAAGGCTACCTACCGGTGATGTCTGGCGCGGCGGATATCCGGAGGATACAGACCGTTGTCGTGAGATTTGATGATATGGGCCGATCCGGACTGACGGAGCCCGACATATTGAGACTATGAGACTTGAGATTTACATGTTTGTGTCGATGCTTGACACGGATTTCCATGGATTTCATTGTTGATATTTCCGGTTTCTATACCCGTTTTACTATGATAATAGCTAAAGATTTCTTATACAGATATACCTGGATTTCAGGATTGGTTATTTTACATTCATGGTGCATGCATATCCATTCATATGACATAGTACTATATGAGGCACTGACACGAGCACGGAGTATCTGCACTTACACGTAGTATTACCCTGCTATTACTAGATGATTGGGACTTAGTAGTGTATTATTATGACCTAGGATAGCGTCGTGCATTCGATTTCTTTTCGTAGATGTCTTCTACTCACGAGTTGGCAACTCACCCCCGTTGTGCCAAATTTTATTACAGGTTCGATGTACAGGTTTCCCTGGCAGCTTGCTGGCACATCTTTTCTTCAGGGTGATTTGCACGGTAGGTTGGTTCACTTGTATCTGAACCACCATTGTATTTTTATTCTTTCATTTGTATCTAGAAAGCTCCATCAACCAAACTTGTAATACTTGATAAGTTTATTGGACCAGTCTTTTATTTCGACCTTAGAGTCGCGCATGTATTATTCTGATCTGGTGGTTTTGTTTTCTTTTGAGTTTTGAGCCTCGCCCTTTGGCCTTGTATATTATTGTGCTTGTTGTAGTTGTTTCCGCCTGTTAGCGTTGAGCTAGCTCCCGTTTGGGGATGCTTTTTATTGTTTATGTATATTATACTTGTTGTACCCGTTTGGGGCCAGTTTTTACAGAGGAGACTCTGCCGAAATTTTTGGGAAAATTTGCTGATGCATTTAAACTTGTTTTCTTCATGTTTTCTTTTACTTCTTCTTCTTTTGTGTGGTTTAGATTTCTGGGCTTCGGCTTACTTAGGTTATGTGGCGCCTCTAGACGCTTCGTAATCTAAGTGTCGGTCACGTTCTGTACTTTCGGGTCGTGACAAAGTTGGTGTCAGAGCGCTAGGTTTAATCTTGTATAAGTCTAGGTGACCCTTGGTTGATGGAGTAAGCGATTTAGGTAGAGTAACGTACCGTGGGTATGGTCCGCGGCATACTTACGATACGCTACTCTGCTTAAGGAGCCTTAGGATGTACATTGTTTGCACCGTATTTCATTCGTTCCTTTGATCTATCTTCGTCGATATCGGATGGTAGTTTCTGTTACCACGGGCATACTGGCAGAGGAAGCTGCGACTCGAATGCGATAACCATTAGAGTATTGGTTATTCTTGAGGATTGAAACATTGCTTAGCGTGCGGACGAAGGGTATTCACATGCCGTCCGGCTGAAGTTAAAGGGTTCGAACGATTATCAGAAAACCATTTTCCCAAGTTTAAAGTATTCGGAAGAACATGCAGGTATTTCGATAGACCCTCTAGAAGAATGAAACCCTAACTCGACATAATGACCACGAGAACGCCCTTGAACCTTAGGGTTTACGGCAGTTCCGCGGTACCATTAGTGAGGCTTGGGTTTGCCCTTCTACGGCTGGATCATCGATGCTGGGGTATGTACCGGATATTTTTAAACTGTACTTGAGTGTTAAGCTCTCGGGGAATTATGGGAGTTTGATGGATCGATCGAAAAGTTTAATGTAGTCCGGATATCAAGTGAAGGGATCGACTACGTGGGAGACTCTAGATATGAGTATTGCAGTTGGTAGTGCAGTCAGCAAACTTATGAAGAGAAAAGTTTGAAGCAGCCGACATCAGAGGAGAGAGGCGTACATTGACGATAGTGTTTACGATTGTGATTTAGTGATTTGAATTTCATATTTTCGTTGATTGGATTTTTGTATTTTGAGGACTTTGTTCTACGATTGGTATTTCATGTGTGTACCTTCATTACATTCTATTTGTGTTTTATATATCAGTTGTATTGATGCTGTTTAGTACACACCCAGTACACTTGATTAGGTTTTATATATTTTGAGATTTTTGATTTGATTTCGTGCATAGGGGTCACACATGATTTTGACATATGTTTCGACCTAGTTTTCATGCATTTTTGTACTGTGATTTTGATTTTGATATTCGATTTATGTTTTCGTGCACCATGTGCACCTGATTAGGATTCTTGCGCATACTTGGCGCACTTGATGCGATTTTGTGCACACCAGATGCACTAAATCGGGGTTTTGTGCAGATTAGATGCACCTGATAGTGAGTCGTGCACGCCCGTTGCACTTGACAGATGTTTTGGTGCACACCTGTTGCACTTATTTTGTTTTTGTGTGTATTCATGGTATCTGTATTTGGTTTCGATTTCAGTGCGCACCGGACGCACATGATATTTTATTGATGTGATTGGGATTGATTTCAGTTTGAGCAGTATGTTTCATAATCATTATTATTTGATTTAGTAACCAGGCGGGACGTGTATGTTAAATAAAAGATATATATATATATATATATATAGCTATTTTTTTAAAAAATAAACGTCCGCTACTTATGCCGTGACACGTGCATTGCATGGCGATTTTCAAGAGGGGTTTTTGTATGCTTCTTTATTATGATGTTTATGCGATTTTACTAGGATGCGAACTATATATAAGTTATAGATTGATGTATATTATGATGGTCTTCATATTGGGTTTTGATATTTTATTCTCGCCATAACTCCGATGATTGCGTAATGCTTGACGGAGTTGATTTTAGTTATGTATTGATGATTTCGGAGCCCCGATGATTTGAGTGTTTGCTAAGTGTTTTAGTATTTGGAAGGAGAGTTTTAATTTAAATTCGGGGACCGAATTTCTTAAAGGGGGGAAGATTGTAACGTTTTAAAAATAATTAAATAAATAATTAAATGAATAAAATTGTTTAAGTGAATTTTATGATTTTCGGTAAAGTAAAATGTATTTTTCATAAAACTAAACCGTGATTGTTTTTCATTATAATTTCAAAAATACCTATTTTAATTATGTAATTACTAGTAAATGGTGTTTATTTAGCCACTTATAAATTTTTAGTTTAATTAAATATTTTCCTAAATTAATTATTTTAAATATTAACATAAGCTTTATTTTTACACTAAATTAGTGTAGATTACAAATTTGAATGGCTTTAATTTGTAAAAATGAACCATAGCATGTTAGAATTTAGTGTGTATCATGCAAAAATTTTTTGCAAATTTTTCCTATTTTCTAGAGTTTTCTTGAGTTGCTATAGTAAAGAAATAAAAGAAAAATAAATAAATGCATGAAAAGACATAATGAAGTGATATTTTGGTGGAGACGTCTACACATTTTCTCACCCTCTTCTTTCTCTCCCTCACCTCCAAAAAAACGGCCGACCTCACCCCCCATGGTAGCCCCCATTTTCCTCATTTTATTTTGCTCCAAAATTCATCAAAAATCCTTTAAAAATTCAATTAAAAATCCACAAAATCCTATTTATTTCCTACCCTTTATTCCTTGCTCATTTTTATATGGAATTTGGAGATGGAAACCATGCATTTTGGAGGCTCATTTTCTTGTTTGGATTTCATATTTTGGTGGTATAAATTTCCTTCTTTTGTTTATTTGTTATTAGATGTTTCTTTTAAGCATGTTTAGATTTAATGAATTAATTCTATGTTCAATTTTTAAAATTCAAGTTAGGGTTTGTAAATTCAAGTTATGATTTTTATTAATTAATTAGGGTTATAATAGTTAGTTTAACACTTTTAGAATTGGAAAATCTTGCATGGTTGTTGAATTGTAAATTTTTCATTTAAAATTGTTTAAATTTGGAATTTTGCTAACTAGGTTTCTATAAAACATAATTTTTGGTGAAATAAAATTTCAATTAATATTTGTAACACTAGATTGTGGTCTTAATAAGGGTATTAACTTGTTGGTGGAATGGAAACTTAAATTGATTGCTAGTTTCTATTGATAATTGATAAATTGTGATAAAAATTGCTATTTTGTAAACTAGATTTTAGAAATTCCTAAATAAATGAGATTAAAAATATAATTTATGGTTTCATTAAATCATTATCATCATGAATTGTGTTTTAATACATTAATTCATGCAAAATCATGTTTTGTGGTGGAATTGTGGTATTTTGCTTGAAAATTGTTGAAAATTGTTAAAGGTTGCAAACTAGAAATTTCAAATTAATACAAATTTGTATAATAAAAATATAGTAATGGTTTGTATAGTCTAGTTATGCTATTTAATGAGTTTTATAACCATTGGTTTCATTTAAATGTCAAGTTTTGATGAAAAACGGTAAATTGGCATTTTCGGGATTTACAAAATTGGACGGTTTGATAGATTTTAGGGTTTCGATGGATTTAATCATGTTTTATAATATAAGTAATGTGTTTTAAAACTACGAGTTATTTGTTGATGTTTATCTCGATCCATCGGAGTTTGTACGCCGATATCGAGCGATATTTGGTTCTTTTGCATGGACGAGACATAGGTTTTAACCTATGCTGGTTCATTGCGTCGTTTTGACTTTTGTATGTGATTCAGTTTACGATGCTATTTATATGTTTGTGTTTAGGTACCCCTCACGTGGACTGCGGGCGATGAAGAGGAGGATGGTGACACCGTCTTCGGTAGACATGGACCAGGTGAGTAGATGCATATCTACGGAGGGAAGTCGGGTGGATAGCGTTTAGCACCCCCGCAACGTAGAATAGGGATAGTACGTATTGTCATTAGGAAACCAGATGTGACCCTAGATTCTTAATGAGTAGGACCCTAGTAATGACCTTAGGCTGGACTAGATTGATTTAGGAAAACCATATCAGAGGATGAGGTCCTTGAAAGAGGTTCGTAGGTTTCAGATAGAAACACACACGCACACTCTGAAACTCGACATGGTGTATACGTATATGTGTATGTATATATAGGACTAGGTATAGTTATATATATATATATATATATACAACACGTATATGGGATTCATTGTTGTGATATGATATCTGAGGTGTGATGAAATAGTATAACTGGGCTTGATGCCGTGATTCTTGGCTATACAGTTGTATTAAGTGTTAGCGGATCATTAGAGAATGAGATAACGAACACGCACATAAATTATAATGGGTGGTGATGATATTGAGGTACATGGGACTCTAAAATAGTACCCGGACTGTAAGTTGTGATTGATCACGATATGGGATATGTATGACTTGATTTCGATATCATATAGGTATGACCTGATGTCGATATCATATAGGTATGACTTGATGACAATATGATATCAGTATGACTTAATCACAATATGATACATATGACATGATATTTCTGAGGATAAACTAATGATGCATTTTATGATGGCAATGATATATGATTGATGTATGCGATTACAGTTTAGCACCTTGATCATGAGATGTGTTGACGATGACATTATACGAATGATGAGACACCTAGGAGATACTTGACCCTACCCCGATATTGGGATGCCGTACGATGGATTTTACCGTACGAGGCATAGATAGGATGATTGATCCGCACTCTTGATTCGAGGAAGCCGTACTACGTACGTGACGCTATTGAGGCTGGATCGCCGACTATTAGAAATATTGATTCAGACCTTAGGTAGACTCTTGTTTCTTATTGACTAGTTTCTTAGGTTTAGTTCCTTAGGAGGTTAGATGGACACTAGTTTAGGTTTGATTTATATAGTGGTAGTTGTACTTGTATATAGCAGAGGAGTGGATAATGCACATCTGTCTTTACACTCATACTGTAATCATCATGGTGCATGTTCTTACATATGCTGCTATAATCAGTATAAACCTTACCTGTTAGGACACCAGCATCATTACCGATGATGCGCATATTCCACGCACACTTATTTGCCGGCTCACACACATCATCATCGGTAATTGCTATGTCACGTACACTTTAGATTATATTATCTTTTATTGATAGAATCAGTTAACAACTTGACCGATATAATATTGTGATTACTCTCTGATGTTATTATAGACATGATATTATTACTTAGACATTCATGCATTCATATTTTCATGTTATCATGCAGTATTATGGGCATATGCCGACACTTATCATTTACTTACTCATGATTTTGAGATTTGGATTTCTATGAGATTTCTGGATTTTGGGGAAAACCGCAAGAATATATAAAAACTTCTCTCTCTCCTCCTCTCTTTTTAAAATATAAGATGCGCTTTTCTCGTGATGTATGTGTCGTCCACCATGAGATTTCATGTTTTCTGTTGGATTTCGAGACCCAATTCGAGGAGTGGATGAACCGTCTCGGGTACATGGTGGGCCCGGTATGGTACCCCAGGGCAAGAAGATCGAGTTGTAGACGATGAGCCTGGCAGGGGAAGGCTACCTACCGGTGATGTCTGGCACGGCGGATATCCAGAGGATACCGACCGTTGTCGTGAGATTTGATGATATGGGCCGATCCGGACTGACGGAGCCCGAGATATTGAGACTATGAGACTTGAGATTTACATGTTTGTGTCGATGCTTGACACGGATTTCCATGGATTTCATTGTTGATATTTCCGGTTTCTATACCCGTTTTACTATGATAACAGCTAAAGATTTCTTATACAGATATACCTGGATTTCAGGATTGGTTATTTTACATTCATGGTGCATGCATATCCATTCATATGACATAGTACTATATGAGGCACTGACACGAGCACGGAGTATCTGCACTTACACGTAGTATTACCCTGCTATTACTAGATGATTGGGACTTAGTAGTGTATTATTATGACCTAGGATAGCGTCGTGCATTCGATTTCTTTTCGTAGATGTCTTCTACTCACGAGTTGGCAACTCACCCCCGTTGTGCCAAATTTTATTACAGGTTCGATGTACAGGTTTTCCTGGCAGCTTGCCGGCACATCTTTTCTTCAGGGTGATTTGCACGGTAGGTTGGTTCACTTGTATCTGAAACACCATTGTATTTTTATTCTTTCATTTGTATCTAGAAAGCTCCATCAACCAAACTTGTAATACTTGATAAGTTTATTGGACCAGTCTTTTATTTCGACCTTAGAGTCGCGCATGTATTATTCTGATCTGGTGGTTTTGTTTTCTTTTGAGTTTTGAGCCTCGCCCTTTGGCCTTGTATATTATTGTGCTTTTTGTGGTTGTTTCCGCCTGTTGGCGTTGAGCTAGCTCCCGTTTGGGGATGCTTTTTATTGTTTATGTATATTATACTTGTTGTACCCGTTTGGGGCCAGTTTTTACAGAGGGGACTCTGCCGAAATTTTTGGGAAAATTTGCTGATGCATTTAAACTTGTTTTCTTCATGTTTTCTTTTACTTCTTCTTCTTTTGTGTGGTTTAGATTTCTGGGCTTCGGCTTACTTAGGTTACGTGGCGCCTCCAGACGCTTCGTAATCTAAGTGCCGGTCACGTTCCGTACTTTCGGATCGTGACATCAAAGATCCTAACCGGGAAAATATTTTATGGAGCACCGTTGGATTAAAAATCCATTGGTGATTAAAAATCACAAATTTATGAAAATATTTTATACAAGGAAAGATTTCCCAGAAAATTCACCTAGAATAACAAACAGAATATCTTCTGGATTAAAAATCCAATGGTGAATAAAATTCACTGAGTGATCTAATAGATCATGTTGGTTACAAAAACAACCAAAATATTTCAATGAAAGATTCCCTTAACAAATTGATCATTTTCTTTCTCCTATAAATAGGAGCCAAGAAGATGAGAAAAAAGGGAGGGAATTTTTGGATCTTGGAATTTTCCGAAGAAAAAACAATAGCAGATAGAAAAGAAAGGAGAATTTAATTCTCAAGAAAAGAAACCCTAGGTAAGAAAGGGGAAAGGGATCAAAGCTCCATAAAAAAAAGAATTTAATTCTCAATCTAAGAGTTTAACTCTTCTGCAAAAGAACTTAGTTCTTCCTCTAGTTGAAGATCTGCAAAAGCAAATCACCCCACAGGTTGAGCATTTAATTCTCATCGGGGAGAATCTGCCATGCAGATCCAAAACTTAGAGGGAGAATTGAGTTTAGAGAATTTAATTCTCCCAAATTCACAGGAATTTAATTCCTCCCAAATAAAAATAGAGTTTAACCCTATATGAGAATTTAATTCTCTAAAATTCACAGGAATTTAATTCCTCCCAAATAAAACTAGGGTTTAACCCTATATGGAATTCAATTCTCCCAATTCATAGGGATTTAATTTCTCCAAGACAGAACTAGGGTTTAACCCTATATAAGAATTTAATTCTTCCACATACATAGGAATTTAATTCCTCTAAAAACATAATTAGTGTTTAACCCTACAGAGAATTTAATTATTAAAATAAAGAGACTTGAAAGATCTCCATGCACGTAAAGAACATTGGTCACGTGATGACACGTGACCCCAATCCGCAGTGATCAGAAAAGAAAGAATAAAACTAGGTCACGTGCCCCCGTGTGACCCCTGAACAAATCCCCCAAAATGAGAAGGAAAAAGCTTGGAGGTAATGCCTCACGTGCTCCCACGTGACTTCCAAAATAAAGAAAACAAAAAGCAAAGGCGATGCTGGCTTTGGGCGCTCTCACGTGTCCTCACATTACCCCTAATAAACATTCTAATAAGTCAATGCATGAGTACCCATCACGTGCCCACACGTGATGGCTATGAAAACTAAAAGTGTTGAACACTTATTTGTAGTCCTGAGAACAAAGTAAAGGAGATCTGGCCCCACCTATGGGTGCCCTCACATGCCCCCATGTGACCCCTTCCTTTCAGTGTTTAACACTATTCTAAGCATTTCGTCTCCAGTGTTTAACACTGTTTTAGATACATCACGTGAGGACACGTGACCACCAGATGTCCTCTAGTGTTTAACACTATTTTAAATCCAAACTTAGCCAAATTGGCTAAGTTTTCCAGAGGCCTCTATTTCAACTGAATCTCAAAATTGATCATTTCATATGACATGCAGAGTAAAACCCAGAGCTATAATGTTTAATGTTCAGTCAAAGACAAAAATGTTATCAGAGCCCTTTAAAACTCTGGTTTAGCCTTACTAAATAATGAGGGGCTGAACCCAAACAAATGTTTAATGGTCCAACAAGGGGCCAGCATTTCAAATTTAATTGGACTTTGCCCAAACTGGCCATAAGTCCTCAATTCAGATTTAACCGAGCCAAGGTGCTCATAATCTAATTAACTGATCTTAGTTCCAAATTGGACTATAGATCACCCAATCCACTTCGGTTCATGAGTACATCTCTTCACTCCTTTGATATTTGTGGTTGTAATCCTTCAACGTCTTCAGAGAGGTGTCGGGTCCCGACAACCATACATTTCATGGACTATAATATCCTTAACCTTGACTGTGAGGTCTTTAAACTCACAGACTATGATGTCCTTAACCTTGACTGTGAGGTCTTTAAACTCACGGACTATGATGTCCTTAACCTCGACCGTGATGTCTTTAAACTAACATTGGACCGCAATGTCCTTAAATTAACTGACCGTAATGTCCCTAAACTAAACATCAGAGTCCAATTTCTCTTTTGTTGGATCTAAACGACCCCGTTAAGTTGATCTTAGTCTGAAATGAGATTAACATATCCTTAATAAACATTTAAGTTGATCTTAGTCTCAAATAAGACTAACGTATCCTTAAACCAACCCCCAAACCCAAATCTAAGAAAATATGGATTTGGACTAATCCACGTCCTACGGGAGACAACATAAATTAGTCTCCGTATACAATCCACGGGCAACCAAAAACAAAATAAACACACCCGACACGAAGTGACCATCTGGAGAAGGAGAAAGTGGTTACCGCGATGCGGTAACGTAATTAACTGCAGGGGCTTGTGCCTGCAGGGAAGAGCGTTACCACAATCAAAAACCCCTCAACGAGAGGGAATCTGACGAAGTTTGCTACATCGTCCGCATCCGTCTAAACCTCCGGTATATGGTGCCATAAATCAACTTGGTATCTTCGGAGAGGTGGACGAATAAATCCAAATAGCATCTGCCCTAAGAATTCAGTCACGGACGTCCCAACGTCCCGGTCGCGTCTTTCGGCGGGGAACAAACACCACAACGAAAAACATGGAGATCTGCTCCCATTCCCTCCCCGGAACGGTTAAAGGTTGCGACTCTCCAGCCGGTCTCAAATGCTCAACCGTAGCTCACAACCAGACAGACACCTCGAAACGAAATCCGAAACTTCTCTCTTCATCCTGCCCACTGGTAACTATCTCACAAGTCACGTCACAAATTGGTGGAACTTGAATGAACTCAGAAAGCTGACTAATGTGCCTGCTCTAGGATTTAGCGTCTCTACCCAACAGTAATAGGTACATACAAACGCGTCCCTAAACGTAGCACATCCTGGTCACAAATCAAGGACTCCGAATCTTTACCCTGCCGAACATGCTCAAGTATCACAGACAACGAGCATCGGTGGGCTGTGCCTCACGAAAACGACTAAGGGAAAAGTGGTCGGGCGCGGAAATGAGCAAGTTGTCCCCTCAGTAGAGGCGAACCTAGCTGTACACCATGATCACACAAGAACTGTAAATCTGCAGAAGACTGTCTCTGAGCTGCGCACAACTGGAACATGCTAACCCCGGGCCTACGACTCAAGCATCAGCTACCACAATCGCCTTGCCACGGGTAACCAAAGGATCTCACAAAACACAATCCTCTACAAGCTCCATCCAACGGCGCTATCTCAACAATCAAAACCCGTTGCAGGAAAATATACATTATGCTCTGGTGGTCCATGAAAATCTGACACAACTCTCCACACAAGTAGTGTCTCCAAATCTTCAATGCACGACCACCGCGGCCATCACCAAATCATGAGTGGAATATCCTTCTCATACTTCCTACAACCGTTGAGAAGCAAAAGCGATAACTCTATAATGCCACATCAACGCAAAATCGAGCCCCACATGCGAAACATCACAGTAAAACAACAAAGCCGCCCGAACCAGAAAACAAGAAAGAACTGGTGCAGTTGTCGACCGAATCTCCAACTGCTGAAAACTCCACACACATGCCTCAGTGCACAGCAAAAGAACCTCCTTCCCGGTCAGTTCAGTCAACGGTGCAGCGATACACGAGCAATCCTGCACGAAACGGCGGTAAAAACCTGCTAAGCCTAAAATCTACGGACCTCTGTCTCGGATATAAGTATGGGGAAAAGCTGTACGGCCTCGATCTCCCTCGGGTCCATACGAAAACCGTCTCCCGTAACTACTAGACCTAGGAGTCAACACAATCAAGCCTGAAAGAACACTCCGAGAATTTAGCAAACAGCTGGTGCTCTCTCAGTATGTGCAAAACAAATCCTCAAGTGCAGCTCGCGTTCCTCACGACTCTTGGAATAGACCAGTATGTCATCAATGACACAACAATAAACTGGTCGAGGAACAGCTTGAAGAAATCTGGTCCATCATATCCACGATTGCTGCTAGGGCACTGGTGAGTCCAACGACACCACCAAAACACATATAGCCCGTAGCGCGCACAAAAGCAGTCTTCGGAATGCCATCACTCCGAACACACAACCAATGATGACCTGATCCCAAACAAACTTAGAAATTGTCTCGCACTCTGGAGCTGATCAGGAAATCGTCAACGCGAGGTAAAAGATATATATACGCACCGTAACTCGGTTCAATTGACAATCAATCAACACACAACCTCAAACTGCCGTCTTCTCCCTGACGTACAGAAAAGGAGCTCCCCAAAGAGAACCACTCGGACGCATAAGTCCCCCAACAAACAACTCTGCAGCTGATCCTTAAGCTCCCTAAGCTCCGCCGGCTCATCTGGAACAATGTCGGAAAACTCTCGTACGAAAGGAACCCGGTCCAACCAACCCACTATGGCTCCAATATCATGAATGAAATCCAAGAATCCTCGACATCCTCTCCTCAAAAGTCGACTAGCGAAAAAGGCTGAATTCAAGCTGTGAGAGGCGGCACCACTGTCCCTCTGCACAACAAGAACTGACTCACCGGGAAAACAAAACCTGATTGCTTCCTCGCGGCAGTCCACAGACGCCTAGCACATAGCTAACCAGTCCGTGCCCAGGAGAACGTCAAATCCAACATCTCTAGAAGGATCGCAATGACGGACGAATCTCTATCTCCTATCCGACTGGCACACGACTGAAACACGTGTCGCGCAACAAAAGAATCGCTGACTCAAGTTAACACAACAACGGCTGATTTAGCATACACAACTCTCAGCCCAACCAAGGCACAAAGTGTGTAGAACAACAAGTGCATAGATCCCGAACAAAACCAACCTATGAATCAAAAGAACATACAAATTAAGAATACTTAAAAACTCTGCACTGGATGCCCATGCGTCACGATGAGTAGAACCAAACTCTCATGTCTGCCTTCTATCCGCAACTGGCCGAACTCCTCCTCTACCAAACTGTCCCCTCAGAGCGAACCCTCCGCGTCCACGACCGTTCTGAAATCGACTCTGACGCGGCGTTAGGGAACAACTCCTGATGTGGTGATGAAGGCTCCCGCATCGAAAATATCCATACGATGGCTGCTGACCCTCCTAGGGATGAGAGCTGAATGACTGTCCTCGTCCCAAGCCTCTACTACTCCCGCGACGATCACGAAATCTGTCTCGATGACTAAGCCTTTGTCCCAAGCCTCTACTATATTTTCAAAAAGGGCTATCATGTTCCTTCAACTACATCAAGTTCATTACGTTAACGGGTCTTTTCACCAAAAACCCAGCCGTAGCCCTTCGTCGTTTCAGAAAATTAATACTTAGTATTCGTGCTGCGTTTGTTGATTATTCGTCAAGGCATAGTGAACGGTAGCTAAGTAATAATTCTCTGTTGCATTGATAGATGCGATTGGTTAGGACGGTCACATGATTTTGTTGATTATTCGTCAAGGATCATGTAACGTTTTGGAAATCGTTTTGCGAATTTTCCCGTTTTAGGGCAAAATTGTCGGTATTTTCCGTTTTAACCCGATTTCGATCAAACTTCCGTAGAAACTTACCGACACTTTTTTTTAGCTAAAATAAAGCTTGTGAGCGAACTTTAGGGGTATTTAGGAGGTTTTGGTCCAATTTGAATTTTTCCTAATTTTAATGTTATTTTAATACGGTATTCACATTTTGGGAATTTCTCTTTAAGCGATCTTTTCTTCAATTATTCTTGTGTAAACCTAAACCACATAATTTCTAGATTATTGTGTGGACAAGGATTTAAGAGTAAAAGAAAAGAAAAGAAAAGAAAAGAGAGATGCATGCATGTGTATATGTGTTGTGTGAATGCATTTAATGCATTTAATTTTGGAAATTGGTTGGAAATTCCTCCTCTCTCTCTCTCCTTGGCCGAGCTCCCTCTATCCCTACTACCTTTATCCATTTCTTTATCTCTTTTCTTCACAAAATCCGTCACAAATCCTTATATCTTCACAATTCTTCACAAAAATCCCATTTTTCTTCACTTTTGCCTCTTGCTTGCTTTGGAGTGCCTAAAGCTTGGATCTTTGGCTTCTTTTGTGTAGGTAATAGTCCCTAATTGTTCTTTTAGTGTTTTTAGTGTTGCTTTGCTTGTTAATTCAGTTTAGATTAGTTAAAGTTAGGTTTTTGTGCGAAATATCGTATTTTAGTGTCGGGTTGTGGTATCTAGGATCTGCTGGGACCCAGGAAGTTTACTGGAAAATTAAACAAGTTTGTAGTGATGTACCTGTGACACTGGAGCACCACCTGAGGCACGACACCCAGGCCACCAACCAGGGCCGGCGACGTCAAGAGGAGTGGCCGGCGACGCCTACTTTCCTATGGAGTTAGGGTTTGGGTTTTTGTCTGTTGGTGTCTGCAGTGGTTTGGGTTCTGTTGGTCTTGTTTGTTTGTTCGTGTCTTGTAGCTGTTATTAATATATATATTTGCTTGTTGTTTTAATGTTGCAGGTTCGCAGGCGGGGACTACGAACACTGCCACAGAGGGAAACAGGTGGTAGGATTCACCTAGCTTGGAGTGTTGGTGAGTAGATTTAACATCTACAGGGGAATCGCCTGCATGGCATTATGCGTCTGGGCTAGAGATATTAACTTGTCGCATATTCTATGTCATGTTTAGAATTGCGCATTTACCCTATTAATTAGATGTAGTGTGCCTGGACTAGTAGTCGTAGGACACTGCACATATTATTGACGATTTATGTTCCACGAGCACTGTTTGTATGCTGCTACACACACCGTCAATAATTACCATGTCACACACAATCCACTTATAGATGTTATATTGCTTGGTTAGGGACATTGTGACATTGATTCATATTTCTTATCGCATATGACATATAGTTACCTGTTTACCTATAGGGAATCGTACTATTAGTGATAGGTACATATACACCTAAGGACATAACTACAGGTGTACCTTGCATTTCATATTTTACTTATACCTGGTAGGTATATCACATCATTACAAATAGGTAGATACCTATATTTTCTGCTATATCTTCATGTGTTCACATATATCTGGTTATAGCTACGTATTTACCCTTATTGATGTATTAATTAAGAATTGCAGATATTACGAACCGCATGATATTTATATTAACTAGTTGCAGTTAATTAGCGGCTTTTCCTTTATACGCTTACATTACAGTTTATGTTGCGTATACTTTATCATGGATTTTCGCATTGAGATATGGATTTTTCATGATGTTTTCTGGATTTGGGAACCGTGGTAGTTCATGAAATTATGCATTATTTGAAAAACCCGGTTTCCCTTGATATGCTATTTCAGTAGCCACCATGAGATTTATCGGTTCAAATTATATACCCGATTCGAGGAGCGGGAAGCACCGTCTGTGGGTACATGGTGGGGCCCGGAGGTACCCCGAAGCAAGAACGATGTCGTGGTGCTAGGTGATGAGGCTTAGGGGAACCATACCTACCGGTGACAGGACCTATGACTCAGCGGCTATCATGTGGATACCGATAGGAGTCATGTACGTATGGATACGTCAAGAGGCGAGGGTCAGAGCTAGGGACTCGAGCTTTCGGGATAGCGTATGATACGTACCTATCAGGGGGCCAGTCATGGTGACAGCACCTGATAGATCAGCATTTCTGTGTCGATGTTTGGCACATTGGTTTCATGATATTTCTAATTACTCCTTTGTATATATAACAGGGGATTGAGCCACTGTTATATATACCCTTACACCAATATTAGCGGAATGAGACGCTAATATATGTGTATTGACCTCATCTTATTTATTTATGTCATTATATTTAGGATGTTAGAATTTTGCTGGAGAATTGATTCGGGATATAAGAGATTCAGTTTGGATACCGGATATATGTGTGAGATATACTTGATGTTGTACATACGAGATATGTGAGATCCACTTGATGTTGTACATTCGATATATGTGAGATATACTTGATATTGTACATACGAGATATGTGAGATCCACTTGATATTGTACATTCGATATATGTGAGATATATTTGATAATGTATATACGAGATATGTGAGATCCACTTGATGTTGTGCATTCGATATATGTGAGATATACTTGATATTGTACATACGAGATATGTGAGATGCACTTGATGTTGTACATTCGATATATGTGAGATATACTTGATATTGTACATACGAGATATGTGAGATCCACTTGATGTTGTACATTCGATATATGTGAGATATACTTGATATTTTACATACGAGATATGTGAGATCCACTTGATGTTGTACATTCGATATATGTGAGGTATACTTGATATTGTACATACGAGATATGTGAGATCTACTTGATGTTGTACATTCGATATATATACGAGATATACTTGATATTGTGCAGTTGAGGAGATGTGACACTTAGATGATATGAGAGCCAATTTGGGGGCTGATTTAAGGAATTGGGATTTGAATTGTCTTGCAGGATTGTGATCCTACCACGATGTCAGGATTCCGTGGAAATGACATATTTCACTCCATACCTCACCTTTATCTATTTGTGCACTGCTTCATGTATTAGTAGTACCTGCTAGAGTACCTTTCATGATTATTGCATACTGTTGTCCTATCATTATTGCTTTATATATATTGGTTGTACCTGCTAGTGTACTTTCCATTATTCTGCATTCATATGACATGTTATTACTGGTAATTGCATATCTTAGATTCGCGCAGTACGTGCATACTTGCGATTACCTGCATATGTTATTTACTATTCACGAGTTGGCAACTCACCCCCGTTGTGCCACAGGTATTGCAGGTGTTTCCCTAGAGTAGTCGAGGCAGGCTAATCACCTATCTATCATCTTTTGCTCCAGATACCGCATCGACTCACAGTGTGCCGTTTGCTTTGGTGGGTTTTGGTGGTTATCTGTATTTTGTATTGTATATTCGTTGTATCTTGTACTCTCCATCTACTATTAGTATGTTGTGACTTAGAGACTTGGTGAGGACGATATTGTATATTATTGTGGATTTGTTGCCTTTTATACAGTTTCCTTTCTTTTGTCTCTTATTTCTTCGCTACGGCGTCATATATCTGTTGTGGTGTTTGTTTTCCGCCATTGGGCGTGGATTTTTGCTCCCGTTTGGGATGATTTACTTTATATTCATGTTGTACCCATTTGGGGGTTAGTTTTTACAAAGGGGGTGCTGCCAAAATTTTAAAGAAAAAGTGGACTCTTTTAAAGAATTTGGGTTGTGATTTCAAACGTTTCAAAAACTTTTATTATCTTTTCCGTATTTTCTTGGTTTAGATTTCAGGGTTTGGATTTCTTCTACTGCGTTACGTCTGTAGGCGTTGCGTAGTATTAGGGCCGTCACGTGCCAATTTTGGGTCGTGACAGATCATGCGGGCGGGTCTAATGCAATCTTGGATAACGACGGGTTGAACTTGACTAGGACCTTTTGATTTGTTGATTATTCGTCAAGGTCACTTGGGTCCTAGGGGCAAAAATCCACATCGGGAGTTTCTAAAGAAACTGAAACTTGCAGATTTAGCATACCTTCTGGAGTGTGGTGACTAGAGTGGATTCCATCTAGGACATCGCACAATGATAGTTGGATCCCGATCCCACTGATGAGTTGGATTACTCTCGGGAGATTATTTCACTTAACAATCAATGCTATAAACCAAGTAGGTGTCAAGAACGGTGTTAGCGGGGCTACGGCTCCAGGGAAAAGAGGTTATTTAATTAAGGAACTGCACGAAAGCGTTGGAAAACCTCCCTCAAAGTACCAACACCAGCCTGGCTGAAAAGTTAAGCAAGTATTGTGACGTGTGATTAATCCTGACTAGTTCTTCTTTTAGGGTTGGAAGAAGAATTTAAGGAAATGGTGGGAGCCATCCTGGTTAAATAAATAAATAAACCAATCTAATCTTGCAAGAGCGCACGGTGAGTGTTTCTTTTCTCTCTCTCCGGGTAGCAACCATTTCACGCCCTAATCAAGATAATAAAATGTATCGCTTGATCGATCCGAATTCTTATTCGGGGCTGGGGAACGTTGGTTCGGCTTTAACTTACGAAAACAGTCATAAGTACGAGCAAAGGAAAGAGGATTGTATGGATTCTAAGGATACCCAGTTGAAGAAGAAGCATAGTTTTGCATCTACTTCAGGTGTTCTTATAATTGAGAACTGCTTTGCGGTCAGCCATACCTCCTGGGTAGTTGATACCGGATCAGGATCTCATATCTGTAATCTATTGCAGGGACTGAGAAAAAGTAGGAGAGTTGTACCTGGTGATATGTCGCTCAGGGTAGCGAACGGAGCACAAGTTAATGCTGCAGCCGTCGGTGAATATCACCTAGTGTTTCCAGATGGCAATACTATGATTTTGAACGATTGCTACTATGTACCTTCCATGGTTTGCAACATCATATCAGTTTCTTTACTCGATAAAGATGGATATAACTTTGTTCTTGATAGAAATATCATGAACATTTACCTTCATAAGGTGCTGGTTGCAGAATGTACACTGTGTAATGGTATCTACGTTCTAAATCAGAATACAGTTCTCAATATACAAAACACACGCAAGAGAAAGAATTCAGATACGAATGAATCCTATTTGTGGCATTGTAGACTTGGTCATATCGGAGAGAAAAGACTAAGTAAGTTGCATCAAGATGGACACTTGAATACGTTCGAGTTTTCATCTTATGAAACTTGTCAGTCTTGTCTCAAAGGAAAGATGACCAAATCTCCATTCACCGGACATGGAGAAAGGGCAGCAGAGCTCTTGGGACTCATACACAGTGATGTATGTGGTCCAATGTCTATACATGCAAGGGGTGGGTTCTCGTACTTCATCACATTCACTGACGATCTCTCTAGGTTCGAATATGTGTATCTGATGAAACACAAATCTGAAGCTTTTGAGAAATTCAAGGAATTCAGAAACGAAGTGGAGAACCAGACTGGCAAAAGTATCAAGATCCTCCGATCGGATAGGGGAGGGGAGTACTTAAGTAAGGAATTCCTAGATTACTTAAAAGAGAATGGTATTCTCTCTCAGCATACTCCTCCTTATACACCATAGCACAACGGTGTATCGGAACGGAGGAATCATACACTATTGGATATGGTTCGCTCCAAGATGAGTAGTGCTGAGTTGCCTCTTTCATTCTGGGGACATGCGCTTCAGACAGCGGCATACTTTTTGAATCAAGTTCCGTCCAAATCTGTGCCTAGAACTCCGTATGAAATATGGAGCAGTAAGAAACCATGTCTTAAATTTATTAAGATATGGGGTTGTCCGGCCTATGTGAAAACACGGAAACCGGACAAGCTAGGGGCACGGTCGGTTCTATGTAAATTTGTGGGATATCCTAAAGGATCACTAGGATATCTGTTCTACCAAACTGAGGAACAGAAGGTGTTTGTATCTCGCCATGCTACCTTTTTAGAAGGGGAGTTTCTTGTAAAAGAAACTAATGGGAGTTCGGTAGAACTGGAAGAAATTATGAAACCACAAAATGAAACTGAAGATTTGACAGAACCTCAGGATTCAATAACCCCGAACGAACCTCAGCCACTCCGCAGATCTGGTTGAATTTCTCATCTGCCCGAGAGATACTACCGTTTTCTTATAGATGGAGATCGAGAGGATTGCATCTTGGAAGAAGATAACCCTACCAGTTTCAGGCAGGCCATTATCAGTAGGGACTCTGATAAGTGGCAGGATGCAATGCAATCCGAAATGGAGTCCATGTACACCAATAAAGAATGGACCTTGGATATTGCTCCACCTGGGGTAAAACCCGTTGGATACAAATGGATCTACAAAAGGAAATTTGGTGTGGATGAGCAGGTGGAAACCTATAAGGCTAGACTCGTTGCAAAAGGTTTTCGTCAAAGACCTGGTGTGGACTATGACGAAACTTTTTCTCCAGTGGCTATGCTCAAATCCATTCGGATCCTACTTTCCATTGCTGCCTTCCATGACTATGAAATCTGGCAGATGGACGTAAAAACGGCTTTTCTAAACGGCTGTTTAGAAGAGTACGTTTACATGGATCAGCCAGAGGGTTTTGTAGACAGTGGGAGCAACGGGATGGTGTGCAAGTTGCTTAAATCCATTTATGAATTAAAGCAGGCATCGCGGAGCTGGAACATCTGTTTTGATGAGGCAATCAAGGAATTTGATTTCATCAAGAACGAAGATGAACCTTGTCTCTATAAGAAGATTGTAGGACAACTGTCGTGTTCCTAGTCTTGTACGTGGACGACATTCTTTTGATAGGAAAAAGACATTCCTATGCTACAATCGGTCAAGCTATTCTTGTCACAACAGTTCTCCATGAAGGACCTGGGTGATGCTGTTGGAGATAGTGCCCTCAGAGTCAATTATTGGATCACAGGCACGTGATTGCAATGATTGAGAGAGGACCTATCCCGGTACGACAGTCTTACTCGAGATGATAGTATGCTATCTGGTTTACCTTTATCATCGTGTACTGCTTCAGGTGACCTTACAGGTCGCTATTACACGTTGATAGAGCCCCTAGGATTCTTGCTTGACTGCCAGCAGTATGAGGGCGATCATATAAGTGAGAGCTGGCAGTCTATAAGCACATCCTTAAATGGTCCCTAGTCGTGGGAGTTTCGAGACAGGGCATCGATACTCCAGAGTAGACTAGTGTATACAGTCGAGACCCCGACGAGGGGCGGTGGCCGGTCTCACAGGCCACTGGTGTCAGTTGGTTCACCTAAGATGTATACAGGTGCTCATTGGGTTATGAGTAAACCGGACAGGACTCGCCGGGAACCTGCTAGTTGGTCTTATACCTGACGTCAGATAGCAGTTCCCTGGTGACATGTGTACAGGTTAGTTCATTGACCTGGGGATCGTCATTTGTCTCGTGTGAGTTCCCACTGTGCTTTGATTACTACCCTACCACGGCTCAAAGGAGTCGTGCAAACAGGTTTTAGTTGGGTACAGTCCCGAGCCACATGGAGGCTGTGAGCGGATCTTCAGGGGTTCGTCTCTCCCGGTATTGGGGGTGAGGTCGCGCTGTGTCTAGGAGAGCCATTACACGAAGTCCTTGGCCAAGGCAGGAGATTTACTGGTAGGTATTCCAGTAGTATCTCAGGGTGTTCTGGGCTACACTCCGACACGACTTGTACCGCTTTTGGGGGTCTGACTTATACCAACCCCCTAGGCCCGCCATGCGATGCTCTTAGACGAACGGACCGGACTGTACGGATATTGTCACTGACAGGCTCAGTAGGGTGTCAGGATGAGTTCGCTCATCGACGTCCCTTTTGGTCAATAGCTGGTGGCCCGTCACGTATTGGCTTATACCTCTGACGTGCTGGTTGTTAAATCCACAGCCATAGTATTGACGAGTCTTTAGAGTCCACCACACATTCAGTTACTCAGGTTTTCGGGCAAAACGCTGTAGAGGCCGTATGGAGATATGGCAGGGTCCGATCAGATACGTGCGGTATTGTACGGATCGGGATCGGACGGTTTGTACTAGAGGCCGTATAGATATATGGCAGGGTTCGATCAGATACGTGCGGTATTGCACGGATCAGGATCGGACGGATATTACTAGCCGGCTTTGTTTTAAGCCGGATCCTAGTATAGTACAGTGTAGATTTTGTCTCTTTGCATTTGTATCCGGACGGAATACAGATGCGGGTGTGTATGCACAGCATCGGGGTTTTCCTGTAATTTATTACGGGACCAGTTTTCTGGAGTTGCCAGTTTGCATTCCGTTCCGGCCGGTTTTCCTTTGTTCTTTCCCGGCCGGACTTTTCCGATGGAGGGGGTTATTTGCAAGTTTGCAAATAACTTTTTGTGGAGGGGTTTATTGCAAAAGGATTTATTATGAGAGCATCTTTTGATACCATTCTTTTCTACATCATTCTTTTGCATTTATTTTGATATGAAAGGGTATGGTTTGGATGTAAGTTTGATGATGATGATGTTTGTATATGATCACCTTCCACCTTTATCCTACAATCACCTTCCTTCATATCTTTGGTTCACCCTCCACCATTCTCACCATATATGTGGCCGGCCAATTTTTTTTTGAGGGAGGGAGAGCTTTGATTTTGGTGGTGTGGCAAATTTCATTCATCTCATTTTTGATACAAGGAAAAATGAAAGCACCATTTTTCATACCTTCATTCCTCCATCTTCAAAAGGCAACCAATACCCCAAAGTGAGACATGCACTCTACACTACATTCTATAGCACATCTTGGGCATGTCGACTTGCCAGCTTCATGCCCGAGTTGCCTCGGTATTGAGGTGGGAGCCCGTAAAAGATACAGACGATGTGGTGCCCTTCCGGCGAAGAGGCGACGACCGGAGTTTCCGCGAGAGATCGGGAGGACGACGAGAAGACCAGAGGACTCGGATCACTCGGTATATCTCTAACCCGTCTTGTTGTTTGCTAGATCTAGTTTAATGGCCCGATCCGGAGTTTAGTGCACGATGGTGCCGGTTTGCAAAGTTCGCAAAATTAAAGTTTATCACCGCTTCCGCATTTGGCCATCGGTTTGACGGCCGGGGCGCCGCCGTGCACTTACAGTGGTATCAGAGCCTCGCCATTAACTTCGTCTAGCTTCGTTTGATGTGTTTTGCATTTCCGATCGACCAAAATTCCAAAATCTACATTTTTGCTAGCGACAGTTTTTGGTCTCTAAAAATTTTTCAGGTTGTATAAAAGTACTGTGCTAGATGACCTAAGACTACTGTAGAAATTCGAGACACTGATCTCTTCAGAGGAGCGCGGAACCGCGGCAAAACCCTACTTGTTGCCGCGGTTCCGCCGCAGTATTGATGGATCAGTGTGTACAATTTTTCCAGTAGGCTTTATGGGTGATTTTAGGGGTTTTGGAATAATAACATTGGGCCCAGAATTTCCTGATCTGCTACAGTAATGCTTGGGGGCCCACTTGTAATTTTTTGATCGATCGGATATTTTAAACACATTATTTCACAGTATTTACATTATATCTGCGACCGTGAATGTCACTCGATCGGTAAATCCGGTCTAACTGCTATAGCCCGGTTAGACGGATTTGCGAACGTGACTTTCACGTTGATGTTCTGTGTTTTTGCTGTGATGTTGCGGATCGGTCGTGGGGGATAGCCTGGATGCAATGCTAGTACAGTGTTGTTGTATTATGTACATTTGATATTGCGGGGCGAGCGTCCGACATGTGGACTGCCGTCACTGCCTGATTGTATTATTCTTTTGGGGCATGACCTGGTTGCGGTCGATGTACCCGTTGTATGTATATTTTACTTTCTGTACTAGGATTGCCCCGCGGTGGGGTGCACGGATAGCCGGGTTCTGGAGGGCAACAAGCCCGCATCTCATGGCATTGGGACGGGAGGGGCTTCAGTCTGGAATTGGCGGGCTATTCGCTGCACTCGCAGGGGGTACAGGTTGACCCAGGAGGGGTGCCCAAGTTACCGGATTCCGTGAAGTGCTGGATGGTCCATTCACGGTACTGAAGGGGGCTGCCTCGCTTCAGGTTTTGGCGGGTGACTTGCCGCGCCCGTAGGGGTCTAGGTTTTCATTGCACAGGCTATCCACACGACCAGGGAAACGTCGGGTTTCAGTAGTGGCTCTGTGAAACCGGGGGATCCCAGATATCTGTATTGTTCTGTGATGCTGTACATTTCTGTGATGTTGCATTTTATTCACGCCTTGAGCGAAATATAATATATTGGTATATATATTAGTAGATGTTGTATATGTTTTTCATCCGCGCTAGTCCAGTCCCCGCTCTGCCGTTAGTTAGCTAACCTAACGGGTGATGACGGGACCCAGTGGCGAATGCGGATGGCATATACGTACGTCAGTATATTTTCATTCTTTGTGGTGTGATCAATTGATGGGACTGCATTGATTCGGATCAATGCATGTTAAAACAAACCTATTCTGATGTTGTTGGAACACTTTTCAAAAAGCTGTTATTGCAAGGACGTTCACTTTTGTTTTGCATCGTGGTATTCATTTGGAATATCCTGCTCCTCAGTCAACGAGGCAAGGGCCGAGATCCCTTCACCGGGAGTGACCCCTTGGACAGAAGTTTGCGTCAGGGCTTTAACTTCACTATAGCCGATTACTTTTGCTTTGCATCGTCGTATTCATTTGGAATATCCTGCACCCCATTCGACGGGGAAAGAGCCGAGATCCCTTCACCGGGAGTGACCTCTTTAGTAAAGGTTTTCGTCACTATATTTTCTAAAAAGCTATCCGTTCCTTCAACGATATCAAGTTCATTACGTTAAAGGTTTTCGCCAGAAACCATTCGTAGCCCTCCGTCGTTTCAGACGGGTAGCACGTAGTATTCATGCTATGTTTGTTGGCCTTCGTCAAGGCATAGTGTTTGGTAGCTGCTTGTTGCCTTTCTGCAGCATAGATAGATGCGTTGGTTTGGGACAGTGGTATAGCTTTGTTGGCCTTCATCAAGGGCTTATGCGGGTGGGTTCAAATCAACCTGGAGAATGACGGGTAGAACTTGACATGTGACTTATGATTTGTTGGCATTCGTCAAGGTCATAAGAGCATGGGATAAAAATCACATCGGGAGTTTCAAAAGAACAGAAACTTGCCAGATATGCGCATACCTTCTGGAGTGTGATACCGTGAGCGGATTCCGTCACGTTATCATGCGATGATAGTTGGATCCCGATTCCCACTGATGAGTTAGTTTACTCCTCGGGTGACCCCGACTAATTCTTCTTTCAGGTTTGGAGGAGAATTTGAGGTACAGTGGGAGGTTTCCAGATTAGATAAAGTGATAACCATTCTGATCTAGGTTAGAGTGCACGCTGAGTGTTTCTTTTCTCTCTCTCTTGGCAGCGACCATTGACCCGACCCAAGACTATGACTCAGTGACCAAGTTGACCGAACCTTCTTAAACACTGGCTTTTGGATTGTCAGAGTTGCAGACCTCATTGCCACTCCTACTTTTACCCTTTTCTCCAGGACACCCCGTATTACTACGAACGTCCACTTCCATTGGACAAAACCATCGTATGGTTAGATACGAACTCGAAGGAATTCGAGGATGGTTTCCGGTTCTGGAGAAAACGGATAGGATTATTCAGTTGTCTTTTCCTTTTACCTTCTCTCAGGTCGCGAGTACTCCTTGGCTTAGGAGATAGTACACCTATTACGCAAATTGGATAGTCTTCTTCCAAACCTTAGGCTGGTGCCGACCGGTAGGGAATGAAGAAAACCAATTAGCATAACGATGGTGTGCAGAAGGTATTAAGTTCAGACAAAGCAAGGGATTAGTAAGAGGGCAAAGTAAAATGCGACTGATATTCACGACCAAACCAAGTATTTCTTCGCCAATCCTAAATCACCTTTGTATCTCTCCAGGACACTCCGTATCACTACGAAGATCCACAGTTTATTGGATAATCCATCGTATGGTTATATACGAACTCGAAAGGAACTTGTTCCAGTTCGGGGATGGATTCTGGTCCAGGAGAAATAGGAATAAGGTTTATTCGGTTGTCTTTTATCTTCACCTTCTCTCGCATTGCGAGTGCTCCTAGGATTAGGACAGTACACCCATTATGCTTATTGGATAGTCTTCTTCCAAACCATAGGCTGGTGCCGAACGATAGGGAAGGAAGAAAACCAATTGGCCTAAAGGGGTGTGCAGAAGGTAATGACTAAAGACATATAAAGGGATTTGGAGAGGTGGCAAAGAATTATACGGTTATAGTTGTGAATCTGGATAATGGTAGAGGCATTACTAGGAATACCAGGATACCCCATCGAAACATTTCAATGTTTCAGTTCAACTGTGTACTGTTAAAAGAAAACTGATTTCCCGATTAGACACTTTCTCCAGGGTATGTATTTACCAGGTATGATTCTCACATCTGTATGGTTTTACAGATGATGAGTGGGAGTAAATTATTGGGAATTAGGTGACCATCCTCATTATATCGGGATTCTTTGTAATTGGTGATATTTGAGGAAGCCACCTGGGTTGTTTGCCGGTCGGCAAATATTTGGTTTTGAATATCCGCTGTTGTGCACCAATTTCAAATTGATATATCTGTACGTCTATTTTCATAGAGTGAGATACACCTTTTGATATTATGTCGATGACATTTACCTATATCAGTGGATGGTTAGGTAAGGAGCATCAAACAGCGGTGTAATTCTTCTTAACCATAAGTACAGTTTTCAACCTACGACGCACAGTGAAAGAGTTGTTAGACTCAGCGGACTTATACAGAGTATTGTATGTTGTCCAGTGTCCATTAGGACAGAGGGGTTGGTCCTCATACTATATTCTGTTTACTTTTAACTTCTCTAGTTCTTAGACATGTGTTTCGTAGAAACACAGGGTCTATGTTTTGAGGAGTTATAGGTATTTGAATAGAGTAGAGAACCAGGTGTAGCAAGTATCAGGATTCTTCAAAGTGATCGAAGATGTAGATAGTTGTGTATGGTATTCAGTAATGATAAAGAGAAATTGCTTCTCTTTCAGGTTACTCATAATTGGAAGAGTTCCTAAGTTGAGTAACGCTGATCGGCCTCCTTCCATTTAGTTGACATGCACTGGAGATAGCTGCATGATTTGAATCTGGTTAAATTAAATCAGTGCCTCTGGTTCTATATTGGATGTAGAACAGTTCATATCTTAACGTTGTTAAGGTACGGGGAGTTGTCCGGCTTATGATTAAAACCAGACACTGGACAACTCAAGGCACGTTTCTGTAATGGCTGTTTGTGGGTTGACCCAGGCTATGACGAGGGCTGACTTTCTACCATCTGGCAGATCAATAGAAATATTGTTCTAGACTCGCCACAATTTTATTAAAAATGGATTTTTTCAAAAACAGTAGTGGGAGTATGGTAGAACTGGAAGTGATTCCAGAACCGCAAACGATTACTGAAGATTTGATAAGGAACCTAAAGATTCAATCTGATTTGACATTCCATTGGCCACTCCGCAGATACGGTGGGTAATTTCAGGCACCCGAGAGGTACTCCGGTAGCCTCAAGGACGGTGACAGGGAAGTTCTTGTTTACCCACACTTGCCATTGTTGTTGTTCCAGGCTGCGAGACCCGGCAGGAGGATGAGTATAGCGTCGTTCTAAACTAGCTTTAGAAGTGCACGTCTATATGACTCTGCCAGAGGGTTGTCGTAGTCAGTGGGAGCAGCGGAAGCATTGGTGGACATCAGGCTTATGTCTATTTATAGACTAAAGCAGATATAGCGGAGATAGATCATCTATTTCTGATGTGACAGTCATAGGTTTGACGTCATCAGAATAGGGGATGGATCTGTTAAGAAGGTAGTAGGGTGTGATATCCTGGTATTTGGATGACATACACAAAGTAGGAAGTGACATTCCTATACTACAATCGGATATATTTTGGTCGTCACACAGTGGTTTCTCCACAAAGGACTTGGACACTATATCAGACATACTGGTTAGTAGATCTATGGTTTTAGATCTAGATTTGGGTGGTTTCCCAGTCAGGGTACTTTGACAGCATTCTAAGAGTATTTAGAATGGTCGACTCTTGGCACGGTAGTATACCTGTAGGTGATGGAGTCACCCTCTCTAAAGGTGTCTTATAGACTAAAGTAGAGAGGGATGCGCATGATTGGCAGATCACTTGCTCAGGCAATTGAGTCAATCATGAGATGTCAAGTACCACACCAGATGTTGTTCTTGCAGTAGATGCAATAAGTTGATATTGATCCAATCCTGGAAAAACAGTCGGAAGCAGTTTTAGAACATAAGTGGATGTTCTAGGGATATGATAACGACAGCCTCATTTGAGAGACAGTTATCATTCCAGGCTTCCAAGGTGACATGGACGACAAGGAGGTTGTCAGAGTTATAGTTTTTCCTTCTGACGAGGGGCAGTGTTTTGGACAGGTGATCCAAGGCAATACTGAGGGTGGCATGGCACAGGATACTGATTAAGTTCAGTTGACGATACAGTCTAAAGAAGTTTGGATTTGAAGTTCATTTATGAACTGGGTCCCATCAGACATCCAGACATTCTAAGACAGGTATTGCTCATTTCGGGAGATGGCATTCTCCACGAACTTGAGATTTAGAGAGACATAGAAAGAAACATCGGAGCGGATCCACTCGCTTAGGCTATTCCTCGAACGCAATAGTCTCGCAAACGAGCTTTGTGAGACTGACTAGTAGAGGAGTTGGGTGTTCGGTATCACACGGGCTGTGAGTATGCGACATCGCAATAATTAGCCTTGAGTGCAAGTGGGAGATTGTTGGAGATAGTGCCCTCAGAGTCAATTATTGGATCACAGGCACGTGATTGCAATGATTGAGGGAGGACCTATCCCGGTACGACAGTCTTACTCGAGATGATAGTATGCTATCTGGTTTACCTTTATCATCGTGTACTGCTTCAGGTGACCTTACAGGTCGCTATTACACGTTGATAGAGCCCCTAGGATTCTTGCTTGACTGCCAGCAGTATGAGGGCGATCATATAAGTGAGAGCTGGCAGTCTATAAGCACATCCTTAAATGGTCCCTAGTCGTGGGAGTTTCGAGACAGGGCATCGATACTCCAGAGTAGACTAGTGTATACAGTCGAGACCCCGACGAGGGGCGGTGGCCGGTCTCACAGGCCACTGGTGTCAGTTGGTTCACCTAAGATGTATACAGGTGCTCATTGGGTTATGAGTAAACCGGACAGGACTCGCCGGGAACCTGCTAGTTGGTCTTATACCTGACGTCTGATAGCAGTTCCCTGGTGACATGTGTACAGGTTAGTTCATCGACCTGGGGATCGTCATTTGTCTCGTGTGAGTTCCCACTGTGCTTTGATTACTATCGTACCACGGCTCAAAGGAGTCGTGCAAACAGGTTTTAGTTGGGTACAGTCCCGAGCCACATGGAGGCAGTGAGCGGATCTTCAGGGGTTCGTCTCTCCCGGTATTGGGGGTGAGGTCGCGCTGTGTCTAGGAGAGCCATTACACGAAGTCCTTGGCCAAGGCAGGAGATTTACTGGTAGGTATTCCAGTAGTATCTCAGGGTGTTCTGGGCTACACTCCGACACGACTTGTACCGCTTTTGGGGGTCTGACTTATACCAACCCCCTAGGCCCGCCATGCGATGCTCTTAGACGAACGGACCGGACTGTACGGATATTGTCACTGACAGGCTCAGTAGGGTGTCAGGATGAGTTCGCTCATCGACGTCCCTTTTGGTCAATAGTTGGTGGCCCGTCACGTATTGGCTTATACCTCTGACGTGCTGGTGGTTAAATCCACAGCCATAGTATTGACGACTCTTTAGAGTCCACCACACATTCAGTTACTCAGGTTTTCGGGCGAAACGCTGTAGAGGCCGTATGGAGATATGGCAGGGTCCGATCAGATACGTGCGGTATTGCACGGATCGGGATCGGACGGTTTGTACTAGAGGCCGTATAGATATATGGCAGGGTTCGATCAGATACGTGCGGTATTGCACGGATCAGGATCGGACGGATATTACTAGCCGGCTTTGTTTTAAGCCGGATCCTAGTATAGTACAGTGTAGATTTTGTCTCTTTGCATTTGTATCCGGACGGAATACAGATGCGGGTGTGTATGCACAGTATCGGGGTTTTCCTGTAATTTATTACGGGACCAGTTTTCTGGAGTTGCCAGTTTGCATTCCGTTCCGGCCGGTTTTCCTTTGTTCTTTCCCGGCCGGACTTTTCCGATGGAGGGGGTTATTTGCAAGTTTGCAAATAACTTTTTGTGGAGGGGTTTATTGCAAAAGGATTTATTATGAGAGCATCTTTTGATACCATTCTTTTCTACATCATTCTTTTGCATTTATTTTGATATGAAAGGGTATGGTTTGGATGTAAGTTTGATGATGATGATGTTTGTATATGATCACCTTCCACCTTTATCCTACAATCACCTTCCTTCATATCTTTGGTTCACCCTTCACCATTCTCACCATATATGTGGCCGGCCAATTTTTTTTTGAGGGAGGGAGAGCTTTGATTTTGGTGGTGTGGCAAATTTCATTCATCTCATTTTTGATACAAGGAAAAATGAAAGCACCATTTTTCATACCTTCATTCCTCCATCTTCAAAAGGCAACCAATACCCCAAAGTGAGACATGCACTCTACACTACATTCTATAGCACATCTTGGGCATGTCAACTTGCCAGCTTCATGCCCGAGTTGCCTCGGTATTGAGGTGGGAGCCCGTAAAAGATACAGACGATGTGGTGCCCTTCCGGCGAAGAGGCGACGACCGGAGTTTCCGCGAGAGATCGGGAGGACGACGAGAAGACCGGAGGACTCGGATCACTCGGTATATCTCTAACCCGTCTTGTTGTTTGCTAGATCTAGTTTAATGGCCCGATCCGGAGTTTAGTGCGCGGTGGTGCCGGTTTGCAAAGTTCGCAAAATTAAAGTTTATCACCGCTTCCGCATTTGGCCGTCGGTTTGACGGCCGGGGCGCCGCCGTGCACTTACAGATGCCTCGTACATTCTGGGGATCAAGATCTACAGAGATAGATCCAAGAGACTACTGGGACTTTCACAGTCCAGGTACATAGAGACCGTACTATAGAGATTTAGTATGGAAGATTCCAAGCGCGGTAATATACCCGCATTCCACGGAATCACCCTCTCCAAGAAGATGTCTCCCAAGAATGACGAGGAGAGGGTTCGCATGAGCACTATACCCTACGCTTCGGCGGTAGGATATATAATGTATGTGATGCTATGTACAAGAGCAGATGTAGCTTACGCGCTGAGCGTGGTGAGCCGGTATCAGTCAGACCCAGGTGAGGACCATTGGACGGCAGTGAAGAACATTCTCAAGTACCTGAGAAGGACTAAGGAGATGTTCCTGGTTTACGGTAGTGGAGACCTCAGGGTCAAGTCCTTTACCGATTCAAGCTTCCAGAGTGACTAGGATGACAGCAAGTCTGTCTTGGGTTTTGTGTTTACCCTCAACGGAGGGGCGGTGTGTTGGAGGAGTTCTAAACAGGATGCCGTCGCAGACTCGACGATGGAGGCTGAATACATTACTGCAAGCGATGCTGCAAAAGAGGCGGTCTGGATGAAGAAGTTCATTAGTGAACTTCAGTTGGTTCCGTCCATTGTTGACCTAATACCTTTGTATTGCGATAACAATGGGGCTCTAGCTTTAGCGAAGGAACCAAGGTCCCATCAGAAATCCAGACACATCTTAAGGCGGTATCACCGGATCAGGGAGATCATTGATCGCCAGGAGATCGAGGTACGGAGAGTGGACACAAAAGAAAACACGGCGGATCCATTCACAAAGGCCCTCCCTCAAACACAGTTCGAGCGACTGGGTATGCGGTACGCCAGCAGCTGGCCTTAGTGCAGACGTTGGGTATGCGGTACACCAATTACTGGCCTTTAGTGCAAGTGGGAGATTGTTAGATATGTACGCCCTAGAGGCCATTATTGTATAGTACTAGTTTGTATAATACATTTTGGAGGGTTGGGATATATATATACGGGTTTACGACAGTCTTGCTCGATATAGTAGTATGCTACTTGGTTTGTTTCTATCTTAATATGAGTATATGTTTCTTTTAACATATCGCTAATACATATTGATGGAGCCCTTAGGATCTTTGCTTGACTACCGGCGTTGTGATGGCGATCACACTAGTGGGGGCTGGGTAGTCTATAAGCACATTCTTGTTTTTGGTCCCTGGTCGTAGGATTATCGTGACAGGGCATCGATACTCCAGAGTAGACTGGTGCATACGCTTATCTTCCCAGTAGGGGAGATGGTCTGTCTCACATCCATCAGTACGTCGTACTAGAGATAGTATGCAGGTGCTCGTTAGGTTACGAGTACACTTGACATGACTCGTCGGGAACTGTTGGTTGGTATTATACCTATCGTCAGTTAACAGTTCCCAGGTGACATGAGTACAGCTTAGTCCGCTGACTTGACACTGTCACTTCGCCTCAAGTGTGATCCCACTGTTCTTAGATTACTACCCTACCACGGCTCTATTGAGTCATGCAAACAGGTAGTAGTTGGGTGCAGTCCCGAAGAACTTGGAGGCAGTGACGGTTAGACAGGATTCGTCTCTCCCGGTATTGGGAGTTGATATCGCGCTGTGTCTAGGAGAGCCATTACACATAGCCGTCCCTGGCCAGTGCAAGCGAGATTTGCTGGTAGTGTTACCAGTAGTTTCTCAGGGTGTTTTGGGCTACACTCCGACACGACTTGTACCGCTATTAGGGGACTGACGTTTACTGCCCCCCTAGGCCCGCCATGCGATACTCTCAGACGAACAGACCGGACTGTACGGAGTTTGTCACATTCAAGCTCAGTAGGTGGTCGATGGGTTCACCTCATCAGTCTTCTTATCGGCATCTACCTGGGGACCGTTATGTACAGCTAGTACCGCTTGTGGCCTGTAGTTAAACCCACCGCCAGCGTAGTGTTGAGCCTTTAGAGTCCCACACAGAGGGTTACTCGCCTTTGGGCAAAACTGAGTAGAGGTTGCATGGTTTTGCGACGGGGTTCGTTCACATCCGCACACTTATGCACGTTTGGTGTCCGGACAGTTGTTACTAGCGGGCTTTGGTTTAAACCAGATCCTAGTAATTGTTTTGGGATTGGTTTTGTCTCAGTGTATTCGTGTTCTTTGGAGTACGGATGCGGGTGTGTATGCACAATTGACAGAGGCGGAGGATTCTCATTAGGGTTGTTGACCATTTGACTTTGGTTGACTTGTTGACCGTTGACTTTTCTCTTAACCCTAATGAGAATATGTTATATGACTATTAATATTAATTAAGTATTATTGTGCCATGGTTGAGTTGAAAGTTTGACTTTTATTGACTTGTTGACTTTGTTGACCGGTTGACCATTTTGGACTTGTTGACCATCATCATTTCATGGCTATCATCTCATGGGTATGACTTTTGCTTGCTTGTTGTTTAAAATATGAAATTATTGCATGAAATGATAATGGTCATTGAAACTAACCATCACCATACTTAATTATTATTATTATTATAATTATTCTCACTTTTGTGAGGATGGTTGCATGATGAGTGCTCATTCTATCATCTTCTTGCTCTCTCATGAAAAAAAGCTCTCCCTCTTCCTCTCTCAAGGTTCAAGTGTTCCATGAGTTGGAAATCATGAACCTTTGAGACAAAACCACCATCACTCTTCTCTACTCAATCTAAGATATTAGGTTTAGCAAACCAAACATCTTAGTCATCTCTAGGTTGAGATTGGAGCTCAATTTCGAGACCCTCGGATGGATCCATCTATGGCAAAGAGGAGACGACAAGGAGGATCCGTTCAAGCAACTACAAGGAGAAAGCAAGAGGAAGAACCACAACAAGAAGAGAAGGAGTTCATGACCAAGGTATAACCATTCTACATAGTAGTTAGAACTTGTAGAATATTTGTTAGTTCTTGTTTAGCAACGATCCTTCTTGCACGGTCCATGTTACGTAGATAGGAAAAATTTTCGTTTTACCTATTCCGCCTCCTCGAAAGGACCGGGGTGGATAACGTGGACCTAACAGTAGTATCAGAGCCTAGCTAAGCATCAACTAACTGTTGGCAAAGTTTTTAGAATCTCGATCCGGAAAAAAAAATCCCGAAAACAAACCGAAAAATGTATTTGCTGTCGATTTTCAAAACAGGCCTAAAAATATTTTGTATGACATGAAAAATACAGGCAGGGTTTTCTGGGAATTGTCAAGAAATTTGAGACCTCGACTCGTCCAACTCGCCGCGGAAGCGCGGCGGAACCATGAGTTCCGCCGCGGACCCGCGGCCGAGTTGACTCGGCCGCAGCTCAAATTTGTTGCAGATTCCTCTGTTTGCTGTTTTGGGATTTTTGGCATATTTTGTTTCTGCCCAGATTTTCCAGAGAAAAATGTTAATTTTTGGGGTAGTTACAAATTTGTATTTTGATCGGAATTCTACAAACTTTGGCTAAATGGTTATATCTGTAATATGATATATGCACTGAACGTCGGCTAATCGCTATACGGCGATTAGTGGGGGTTGTGCATATCTGTGATCTCTAATGTTGTTGGATTGTGTATATGAACTTGTTGGATTGTCGTGGATGAATAGCTGGGGTTTTGTGAGATGAGAGTTTTCTTTATCTTTCATTTGATGCAATTATGTAATTGATGTAATATTATTTGTATGGCCGCACATCCGGGATGAGGTTGTAGTCGCCATTGTATATTATTTCTTTTACTGTTTTTGCTCCTAGGATAGACCCAAGGTGGGGTGCACAAACTACCGGGTACGTTGAAGTGCTGAGTGGTCTACTCACGGTGTTGAGGGAGGCTGCTTCACTTTAGGTATTTGGCGAGTAGTTTGCCGCACCCGTAAGGGTCTAGGTTGGGGTATTTGGCTATTCATCGCGACCGTGTAATCCGTCTTTCGTTGCAGGCTCGAACGAAACGCGGATTCCTAGTATATCCAATGTGTTCATCTATGATCTGGAATGGCTACCATTGCATCTGACGAATGTGCATATATCTATATGATTTCTATTTAGGCGTTGCTTATGTTTTGCATCTGCGCTAGTCCAGCCCCGCTCTGTCGTTAGTTAAGTAACCTAACGGGTAATGACGGGGCCCCATGGCGAATGTGGATGGCATAAGCGCACGTCATATTTTCGTTGTTTTCTGCAATGGTAGGATTAACTGATGGGACGCATTAAATTAATGCAAAGAAAATAAACCAAAAAGACGTTGTTGGAACAATTTTCAAAAAGCTGTTATTGCGAAGACGTTCTCTTTTGTTTTGCATAGAGGTATTCGGTTATGAATGCCCAGCACCTCATTCGACGAGTCAAGGGCCAAGATCCCTTCATCGGGAGTGACCCCTTGGAAAAAAAGTTTGCGTCAGGGTAATAACTTCACTATAGTCGATTATTCTTGCTTTGCATCGAGGTATTCAGTTTGGAATATCCTGCACCTCATTCGACGAGGAAAGAGCCGAGATCCTTTCACAGGGAGTGACCTCTTTAGCAAAAGTTTTCGCCACTATATTTTCAAAAAGGGCTATCATGTTCCTTCAACTACATCAAGTTCATTACGTTAACGGGTCTTTTCGCCAAAAACCCAGCCGTAGCCCTCTGTCGTTTCAGAAAATTAATACTTAGTATTCGTGCTGCGTTTGTTGATTGTTCGTCAAGGCACAGTGAACGGTAGCTAAGTAATAATTCTCTGTTGCACTGATAGATGCGATTGGTTAGGACGGTCACATGATTTTGTTGATTATTCGTCGAGGATCATGCGGGCGGGTCTAATGCAATCCTGGATAACGACGGGTTGAACTTGACGAGGACCTTTTGATTTGTTGATTATTCGTCAAGGTCACTTGGGTCCTAGGGCAAAAATCCACATCGGGAGTTTCTGAAGAAACTGAAACTTGCAGATTTAGCATACCTTCTGGAGTGTGGTGACGAGAGTGGATTCCATCTAGGTCATTGCACAATGATAGTTGGATCCCGATCCCACTGATGAGTTGGATTACTTTCGGGAGATTATTTCACTTAACAATCAATGCTATAAACCAAGTAAGTGTCAAGAACGTTGTTAGCGGGGCTATGCCTCTAGGGAAAAGAGGTTATTTAATTAAGGAACTTCGCGAAAGCGTTGGAAAACCTCCCTCGAAGTACCAACACCAGCCTAGCTGAAAAGTTAAGCAAGTATTGTGACGTGAAATTAATCCTGACTAGTTCTTCTTTTAGGGTTTGAAGAAGAATTTGAGGAAATAGTGGGAGCCATCCTGGTTAGATAAATCAATAAACCAATCTAATCTTGCAAGAGCGCACGCTGAGTGTTTCTTTTCTCTCTCTCCGGGTAGCAACCATTTCACGCCCTAATTAAGATAATAAAATGTATCGCTTGACCGATCCGAATTCTTATTCGGGGCAGGGGAACGTTGGTTCGACTCTAACTTGCGACAACAGTCATATGTATGAGCAAAGGAAAGAGGATTGTATGGATTCCAAGGATACCCAGTTGAAGAAGAAGCATAGTTTTGCATCAACTTCAGGTGTTCTTATAATTGAGAACTGCTTTACGGTCAGCCCTACCTCCTGGGTACTTGATACCGGATCAGGATATCATATCTGTAATCAATTGTAGGGACTGAGAAAAAGTAGGAGAGTTGTACCTGGTGATATGTCGCTCAGGGTAGCGAACGGAGCACAAGTTAATGCTGCAGCCGTCGGTGAATATCACCTAGTGTTGCCAGATGGCAATACTATGATTTTGAACGATTGCTACTATGTACCTTCCATGGTTTGCAACATCATATCAGTTTCTTTACTCGATAAAGATGGATATAATTTTGTTCTTGATAGAAATATCATGAACATTTACCTTCATAAGGTGCTGGTTGCAGAAGGTACACTGTGTAATGGTATCTACGTTCTAAATCAGAATATAGTTCTCAATATACAAAACACACGCAAGAGGAAGAATTCAAATACGAATGAATCCTACTTGTGGCATTGTAGACTTGGTCATATCGGAGAGAAAAGACTAACTAAGTTGCATAAAGATGGACTCTTGAATACGTTCAAGTTTTCATCTTATGAAACTTGTCAGTCTTGTCTCAAAGGAAAGATGACCAAATCTCCGTTTACCGGACATAGAGAAAGGGCAGCAGAGCTCTTGGGACTCATACACTGTGATGTATGTGGTCCAATGTCTATACGTGCAAGGGGTGGGTTCTCGTACTTCATCACATTCACTGACGATCTCTCTAGGTTCGGATATGTGTATCTGATGAAACAAAAATCTGAAGCTTTTGAGAAATTCAAGGAATTCACAAACGAATTGGAGAACCAGACTGGCAAAAGTATCAAGATCCTTCGATCGGATAGGGGAGGGGAGTACTTAAGCAAGGAATTCCTAGATTACTTAAAAGAGAATGGTATTCTCTCTCAGCTTAATCCTCCTTATACACCACAGCACAACGGTGTATCGGAACGGAGGAATCGTACACTATTAGATATGGTTCGCTCCATGATGAGTAGTGCTGAGTTGCCTCATTCATTCTGGGGACATGTGCTTCAGACAGCGGCATACCTTTTGAATCAAGTTCCGTCCAAATCTGTGCCTAGAACTCCGTATGAAATATGGAGCAGTAAGAAACCATGTCTTAAATTTATTAAGATATGGGGTTGTCCGGCCTATGTGAAAACACAGAAACCGGACAAGCTAGAGGCACGGTCAGTTCTATGTAAATTTGTGGGATATCCTAAAGGATCACTAGGATATCTGTTCTACCACACTGAGGAACAGAAGGTGTTTGTATTTCGCCATGCTACCTTTTTAGAAGGGGAGTTTCTTGCAAAAGAAATCAATAGGAGTTCGGTAGAACTGGAAGAAATTCTGCAACCACAAAATGAAACTGAAGATTTGACAGATCCTCAGGATTCAATAACCCCGAACGAACCTCAGCCACTCCGCAGATCTGGTAGGATTTCTCATCCACCCGAGAGATACTACGGTTTTCTCATAGACGGGGATCGAGAGGATTGCATCTTGGAAGAAGATGACCCTACCAGTTTCAGGCAGGCCATTATCAGTAAGGACTCTGATAAGTGGCTGGATGCAATGCAATCCGAAATGGAGTCCATGTACACCAATAAAGCATGGACCTTGGATATTGCTCCACCTGGGGTAAAACCCGTTGGATGCAAATGGATCTACAATAGGAAAGTTGGTGTGGATGAGCAGGTGGAAACCTATAAGTCTAGACTCATTGCAAAAGGTTTTCGTCAAAGACCTGGTGTGGACTATGATGAAACTTTTTCTCCAGTGGCTATGCTCAAATCCATTCGGATCCTACTTTCCATTGCCGCCTTCCATGACTATGAAATCTGGCAGATGGACGTAAAAACGGCTTTTCTAAACGGCTGTTTAGATGTGTGCGTTTACATGGATCAGCCAGAGGGTTTTGTAGACAGTGGGAGCAACGGGATGGTGTGCAAGTTGCTTAAATCCATTTATGGATTAAAGCAGGCATCGCGGAGCTGGAACATCTGTTTTGATGAGGCAATCAAGGAATTTGATTTCATCAAGAACGAAGATGAACCTTGTATCTATAAGAAGATTGTAGGACAACTGTCGTGTTCCTAGTCTTGTACGTGGAGGACATTATTTTGATAGGAAAAAGACATTCCTATGCTACAATCGGTCAAGCTATTCTTGTCACAACAGTTCTCCATGAAAGACCTGGGTGATGCCTCGTACATTCTGGAGATCAAGATCTACAGAGATAGATCCAAGATACTACTGGGACTTTCACAGTCCAGGTACATAGAGACCATACTAAAGAGTCTTAGTATGGAAGATTCCCTGCGCGGTAATATACCCGCATTGCACGGAATCACTCTCTCCAAGAAGATGTCTCCCAAGAATGATGAGTAGAGGGTTCGTATGAGTACTATACCCTACGCTTCGGAGGTAGGATCTATAATGTATGCAATGCTATGTGTAAGTCCACGTTGCCCACCCCGGTACTTGCGGGGAGGCGGAAAACGGAATAAAAATCGAATTTTTATGAGCTTAGGCAACATGGACTAGACAAAGAAGGATCTTTGCTAAACAAAAACAAGCTAAAGCTAACTAGAAACTAGCTAAGTGCTAGAAAGGTTATACCTTGGGCTTTATGTCCTTCTCTCCTTGCTCCTTGGAGTGGTGGAAGGAGGTCACCTTAGTCGTCTTCTCACGTCGAAGAAAGATCCACCCGAAAGCCTCGACCTTTGGCTTCAACTCCAAGCTAGAAGTAACTAGTGTGCATGAAGTACTAATACTTGAACCCTAGATGAGAGTAGAGATTATCAAGAAAGGGTTTTTCTCAAGCTCAAGTGTTTCTCAACACATGAGAGGGGAGAGCTTGAGGGAGAGGAAGAACAAGAGAGAGAAAGTAAATGATAGAATGAGAATAAAATAAACCATTCTCACATATATGTGTGAATTATTGTAATTAGATAATTAGCTAGATAATTGTCATGGTTAATCAAGACATGACCATTATCATTTCATTTTTAATGCAAATTGCAAGGATCAAAGAGCATCTTCCAAATGAAATGATGATTGTCAAAGTGTCAACAAGGTCAACAAGTCAAGGTGGGTCAAATGGTCAACAACCATAACCATGCACAATTATTAAACTAATATCAATTAACCATAATACACACATAATCATTAGGGTTAATACAAATGACAATAGTCATTAACCCTAATCAAAGTCCTCTCCCCCTGTCTCAAGCAACTGTGCATACGCACCCGTATTCGTGATCCGAGGAACACGAATACAATGAGAAAAACCAATCCCAAATCATATACTAGGATCGGGCTTAAACCAAAGCCCGCTAGTATAAGTTGTCCGGACAGCAAACGTGCACAAGTGCGCGGATGTGAACGAACCCTGTCGCAAAACCATGCGACCTCTACTCATTTTGCCTAAAGGCGAATAGCTCTCTGTGTGGGACTCTAAAGACTCGACACTACGCTGGCAGTGGGTTTAACCACAGACCGCAAGCGGCACTAGCTGTACGTAACGGTCCCCAGGTAGATGTCGACAAGAAGACTGACGAGGTGAACCCCATCTGAACTCCTACTGAGCCTGTATGTGACAATCTCCGTACAGTCCGGTCTGTTCGTCTGATACATCGCATGGCGGGCCTAGGGGGCGGTGAACGTCAGTCCCCTAATAGCGGTACAAGTCGTGTCGGAGTGTGCCTAGAACACCCTGAGATAACACTGGAAACCTACCAGTATATCTCGCTTGCCCTGGCCAGGGACTACTCGTGTAATGGCTCTCCTTGACACAGCGCGATGTCAACCCCCAATACCGGGAGAGACGAATCCTGTCTAACCGTCACTGCCTCCAAGTGCTTCGGGACTGCACCCAAAAACTACCTATTTGCACGACTCCTTTGAGCCGTGGTAGGGTAGTAATCAAAGTGCAGTGGGAACACACTCGAGGCGAAGTGACAGTGTCAAGTCAGCGGACTAAGCTGTACTCATGTCACCTGGGAACTGATAACTGATGATAGGTATAATACCAACCTACAGTTCCCGACGAGTCCTGTCCAGTGTACTCGTAACCTAACGAGCACCCGCATACCATCTCAAGTATGACGTACTGACGGCTGTGGGACAGACCGTCTCCCACGCTGGGATGAGAAGCGCATACGCTAGTCTACTCCGGAGTATCGATGCCCTGTCTCGATAGTCCAACGACTAGGGACCTGTATAAGGATGTGCTTATAGATCACCCAGCTCCCACGAGTGTGAGCGCCATCACAACGCTGGTAATCAAGCAAAGATCCTAAGGGCTCTACTAATATGTATATCAGCGATATGCTAAAAGAAACACATGCACATATTAAAGCAGAGACAAACCAAGTAGCATACTACCATTTCGAGCAAGATTGTATATATAACTGTGAATATCCCAAGCTTCCATCAAGTAATATACAAACTAGTATGATACAGTAATGGCCTCTAGGGCATATACACTAACAATCTCCCACTTGCACTAAGGCCATGTACTGGCGTATCGAAGACCTATCATCTCGATCAGCCGCTCGAACTGAGTCTGGGGCAAGGCCTTGGTGAATGGATCTGCTGTGTTATCTTCTGAAGCAACCCTCCGAACCTCGATCTCCTGGCGATCCACGATCTCCCTGATCAGGTGATACCGCCTTAAGATGTGTCTGGATTTCTGATGGGACCTGGGTTCCTTCGCTAAAGCTATAGCCCCGTTGTTGTCGCAATACAGAGGTATTGGGTCAACAATGGACGGAACCACCTGAAGTTCTCTCAAGAACTTCCTCATCCAGACAGCTTCTTTTGCGTCATCAGATGCAGCGATGTATTCCGCTTCCATAGTCGAGTCAGCAACGGTTTCCTGTTTGGAGCTCTTCTAACACACCGCCCCTCCATTGAGGGTGAAGACAAGACCCGACATGAACTTGGAATCATCCTTGTCACTCTGGAAGCTGGAGTCAGCAAAGGCCTCAATCTGGAGGTCTTTTCCGCCATACACCAAGAGCATCTCCTTAGTCCTTCTCAGGTACTTGAGAATGTTCTTTACTGCTATCCAATATTTCTCCCCAGGGTTTGACTGATACCTGCTTACCACACTCAGTGCATAAGCCACATCCGGTCTGGTACACAACATCGCATACATTATAGAGCCTACCGCAGAAGCGTAGGGTATAATAGACATGCGATCTCTCTCCAAATCAGTCTTGGGAGACATCTCTTTGGAGAGGGTGATCCCGTGACAAGCCGGTAGATTACCGCGCTTGGAATCTTCCATACTGAATCTCTTCAGTATGGTGTCGATGTACCTGGACTGTGAAAGTCCTAATATCCTCTTGAATCTGTCACGGTAGATCCGGATACCCAGAATGTATGAGGCATCACCCAGGTCTTTCATGGAGAACCTGTGTGACAAGAACCCCTTGACAGATTGTAGCATAGGAATGTCATTTCCTATTAAGAGAATGTCATCCACGTATAAAACGAGGAATACTACAGTTCTCGCTACAAATCTACAATAGATGCATGGTTCATCTGGATTTTTGATAAAGCCAAATTCCTTGACCGTCTCATCAAAACAGATGTTCCAACTCCGCGATGCCTGCTTTAGTCCATAAATGGACTTAAGCAACTTGCACACCGTTCCGCTGCTCCCACTCTGAATGAAACCCTCTGGCTGGTCCATATAGACACACTCCTCTAAATGTCCATTTAGAAAAGCTGTCTTTACGTCCATTTGCCAAATCTCATAATCGTGGAAGGCAGCAATGGCAAGAAGGATCCGAATGGATTTCAGCATAGCTACTGGAGAAAAGGTTTCGTCATAGTCCAAACCAGGTCTTTGACGAAAACCCTTTGCAACCAGTCTAGCTTTATAGGTCTCAACCTGTCCATCTACACCAATCATCCTTTTGAAGATCCACTTGCATCCTACGGGTTTTACCCCATCTGGAGCAATGTCCAACGTCCATACTTTGTTGGTGTACATGGACTCCATCTCGGTCCGCATTGCATCCAGCCATTTTACCGAGTCGACGCTCTGAATGGCTTGCTGGAAGCTAGTAGGCTCATCAAGGTCTATGATGCAATCCTCTCTATCCCCGTCAATGAGAAAACCGTAGTATCTCTCGGGCGGATGAGACTGCCTACTACTCTTGCGGAGTGGCGTGGGAATGTCTTGATCTTTCGAACCCTCTGGTTCTACTAAGCTTTCAATAATAGCTTGGTTTCTGGAATTTCTTCCAGTTCTATTGCGCTCCCACTTATTTCTTTTTCTAAGAACTGATGTTCCAGAAAATGGGCATTACGAGAAACAAGGACTTTTTGTTCCTCTGCGTAATAGAAAAGATACCCCCTAGAGTTCTTTGGGTATCCCACAAACTTGCACAGTACTGAGCGTGCCTCGAGCTTGTCCGTATACTGCTTTTTGACATAAGCTGGACATCCCCAAATCTTCAGGTATTGAAGATAGGGTTTCTTCCCACTCCATAACTCATATGGTGTGGTAGGCACAGTCTTAGTGGGAACTCGGTTCAAAAGGTATGCAGCTGATTCTAGCGCATATCCCCAGAACGATCGCGGCAACTCAGTGTTACTCATCATGGACCGTACCATATCCAATAGGGTTCGGTTCCGTCTCTCCGATACACCGTTATGTTGCGGAGTGTATGGAGGAGTAAGCTGAGAGAGAATTCCATTCTCTTTTAAGTAACCCAGGAACTCGGCACTCAAGTATTCACCACCTCGATCAGATCTCAGTGCCTTGATACTTTTGCCTGTTTGTTTTTCTACTTCATTCTTATATTCCTGGAACTTTTCAAAAGCTTCGGATTTATGTTTCTTCAAGAAGACATGTCCGAACCTTGAGAAATCATCCGTAAAAGTAATGAAGTAATAATAACCGCTTCGCGCATGTGTAGACTTTGGACCGCACACATCGCTGTGTACGAGTCCCAAGAGCTCGCTCGCTCTCACTCCGTGTCCAGTGAACGGAGTCTTTGTCATCTTTCCTTTGAGACAGGATTGACAAGTTGCATACGATTGATATTCGAACGAATCCAAATATCCTTCTGCATGTAACTTAGTCAACCTTCTCTCATTGATGTGACCCAGTCTACAATGCCATAAGAAAGTTTTATCGATTTCTGGAGACTTTCTTTTGTGTGTATTCTGGACATTGAAAATCTGTGGCTGGTTTAATACGTATATACCGTGGTTCAATGTACCTGACCCAATCAGAACTTGATTAAGGTGAATGTTCACTACATTACTTACAAATGCAAATTCATAACCTTCTTTAGATAATAAAGATACAGAAATGATATTACAGGTTGCATTTGGTACAAAATAACAACTACGTAAAACCAAAAAGTGTCCATCCGACAATCCCAGGTGATAGTCCCCCACGGCCTCAGCATCCATGCTAGCACCGTTTGCAACTCTGAGGGTCATGTCACCTGCCTTCAAAACTCTACGCTTTCTCAACGCCTACAAAGAATTACAGATATGAGATCCTGATCCGGTATCCAATACCCAGGATGTAGAGTTTATTGATAGACAGTTTTCAATAACATACACACCTGAAGCTGCAGCTCGCTTCAAATCCTGTGTTCTGGCCTTCTATGCCTTGCAATCCTGTTTCCAGTGACCACTTTTGTGACAATAGAAGCATTCTTCCTTCCCCACCAGCTTTCCCGCTATCTTTGTTGCTTTTCCTTTTCCCTTCGTATCCACTTTACCGACACCGCCTCTTGGTTTGGCGGGGGCTTTCTTCTTCTTGCCCTTGGCTTTCGCCCTGGACCGAGAAGAGGAAGATCCTCCTACAAACAAAGTGGATGTCTCCCTACCCTTCTGTAGGGTGCCCTCAGCACTCCTCAACATGTTCAGAAGTTCGGAAAGTTCAACCTCCTTTCCTTGCATGTTGAAGTTAAGAATAAACTGGGCGTAAGTGGAAGGAAGGGACTGGAGAATCAAATCAGTATAGAGTTCATTCTCCAACGTGGTCCCAAGGTCCGCGAGCTCTTCTATTTAGCCAATCATCTTAAGCATGTGTTCCGCTACCGATGATCCGACGGCCAACCTTGCCGAAAATAACTTCTTCGACACTTCGTATCTTGCGATACGAGACTGCTCTCCATACAGTTCTTTTGTATGAAGAAATATGGACTCTAGGTCCATATTCTCGTGCCTTCTCTGATGTTCGTTGTCCATCGAAGCTAGTACGAGGCATCTGGCCTTCGCGCAATCTATTTCCCAGGTCTTGTAGATTTCCCTATCTACGACACTGGTTTTGGGACCTGGGACAGGGGGAGCTTTGGTGGTAAGGACATACCCCAACTTGTCGTAAGTGATTGCCATCTTGACATTCCTGAGCTAATCTTTGTAGTTTGGCCCTGTCAATATGTTTTTATCTAGTAATAACTTAAGTCCGGTCATGTTGAATGGTCACTGCAATTAGGAGAGAGAAAAGAAACACTTTAGCATGATGCTCTTGCAAGTTTAGAGTGGTTTTTAATTTGTCTAAACTGGATGGCTCCCACTGTCTCTCGAATCCCTTCTCAAACCGTAAAGAAAGGATTAGTCAGGATCAATCTCACCGTACAATACTTGCTTAACCGTTCAGCCATGCCAGTGTCGGTACTTCGAGGGAGGTTTTCCAACGCTTTTGCGAAGTTCCTTAATTAAGTAAGCTCTTTTCCCTGGGGGCGTAGCCCCTAACACCTTTCTAGACACCTACTAAGTTTATAGCATTGATCGTTAAGTGAGAGTTTTCCCGAGGAGTAGCATATACTCACAGTAGGATCGGGATCCAAATATCATCGCGTGATAAAACCGAAAGAATCCTACCAGAATTATCACACTCCAAATGGTATGCAGCGCTAGCAAGTTTCAGTACTTATGAAACTCCTGATGTGGATTTTTGCCCCATGCTCTTATGACCTTGGCGTGAGGTCAAAATGTCATAAGTCACATGTCAAGTTCTTCCCATCATTATCACGGTTAATTTGAACCCACCCGTACTTACCCTTGACGTAGGCCAAAATGGCAGTACGACTGTCTCAAACCAACGTATTCTATCTATGCAACAGATAAATATCCGGCAGCTACCAATCACTATGCCTTGGCGTGAGGTCAAAATACATAGCTTGAATACTACCGAATATTTAACTGAAATGATGGAGGGCTACGGATGGTTTTGGCGAAACCGTGAACGTAGTGAACTTGATATAATCGATGGAACGAGATAGCTTTTAAAAGGAGTGGTTCAAGCTCCGCGTTTAAAAGTTTAGTTTTGAAAAGAACCGAGTGGTTTTCAAAGTGTTCCAATCGACTTTTACTTGGTTTATTTTCTTGCATTAGTTCTTTTAATGCGTCCCATCATTTAACCCTACCATTGCAGAAAACAACCAAAATATGACGTACGCTTATACCATTCGCATTCGCCACGGGGCCCCGTTATCACCCGTTAGGTTACTTAACTAACGACAGAGCGGGGGCTGGGCTAGCGCGGCTGTAAAACATACGCAACGTCTAAATAGTTATCATATATAAATATATAGCAATGATAGACATTACAGATCACAGATGAATACATTGGATATACTAGGAATCCGCAACCCGTTCGAGCCTGCAACGAAAAGCGGATTACACGATCGCGGTGAATAGCCAATACCCCACCCAAGACCCCTACGGGTGCGGCAAACTACCCGCCAAGTACCCGAAGCGAAGCAACCTCCCTCACCACCGTGAGTAGGGCACTCGGCACTTCGAGATACCCGGTAGTTTGTGCACCCCCTCCATGGGTCTATCCTAGGAGCAAAAACAGTAAAAAGAATTATACAAAGACGGCTACAACCCCGACCCGGTTGTGCGGCCAAACAAATAATAATATTAGATCAATTTACATGTTACAATGAATGAAAGAAAAAGCAACACTCATCTCACATCCACCCCGGCTATTCATCCGCGACAATCCAACCCATTCATATACACATACCATCATCAATCACAGATCACAGATATGTATAACCCCGACTAATTGACATATAGCGATTAGCCGACGTTCAATACATATAAACATCACAGATATAACCTTTTAGTCAAAGTGTATTGAAGTTCGGAAAAAAATACGGATTTATAGGCCTCCAAAAACAAATTTCTATTCTGGAAAATCTGGGCACATATAAACCATCTTAAAAATCCTAAAACCAAGCCAGAAATACACTGCACCAAACTCGACCCAGTGAAGAGCCAAGACGGCCGCGGTTGCGCGGCAATAGCTTGTTATTGCCGCGGAACCGCGGCTCTTTGGTCGAATCATTGGATCGTTTTTGGTGGCTTTCTTTAAAAAACCCTGAGATGATTTTTGGAGTATGACAAATTTTATTTTGAACAGAAAAAAATTAACAGAAACTTAGGGTTTTGAAAACTCGGTTTTTCGATTTTTCCGATTCGAACTTCGATACACTCTACTACCTAGCTAGTTTATGTTTAGTTAGGCTCTGATACCACTGTAAGTCCACGTTGCCCACCCCGGTACTTACGGGGAGGCGGAAAACGGAATAAAAATCGAATTTTTATGAGCTTAGGCAACATGGACTAGACAAAGAAGGATATTTGCTAAACAAAAACAAGCTAAAGCTAACTAGAAACTAGCTAAGTGCTAGAAAGGTTATACCTTGGGCTTTATGTCCTTCTCTCCTTGCTCCTTGGAGTGGTGGAAGGAGGTCACCTTAGTCGTCTTCTCACGCCGAAGAAAGATCCACCCGAAAGCCTCGACCTTTGGCTTCAACTCCAAGCTAGAAGTAACTAGGGTGCAAGAAGTGCTAATACTTGAACCCTAGATGAGAGTAGAGATTATCAAGAAAGGGTTTTTCTCAAGCTCAAGTGTTTCTCAACACATGAGAGGGGAGAGCTTGAGGGAGAGGAAGAACAAGAGAGAGAAAGTAAATGATAGAATGAGAATAAAATTAACCATTCTCACATTTATGTGTGAATTATTGTAATTAGATAATTAGCTAGATAATTGTCATGGTTAATCAAGACATGACCATTATCATTTCATTTTTAATGCAAATTGCAAGGATCAAAGAGCATCTTCCAAATGAAATGATGATGGTCAATGTGTCAACAAGGTCAACAAGTCAAGGTGGGTCAAATGGTCAACAACCATAATCATGCACAATTATTAAACTAATATCAATTAACCATAATACACACATAATCATTAGGGTTAATACAAATGACAATAGTCATTAACCCTAATCAAAGTCCTCTCCCTCTGTCTCAAGCAACTGTGCATACGCACCCGTATTCGTGATCCGAGGAACACGAATACAATGAGAAAAACCAATCCTAAATCATATACTAGGATCCGGCTTAAACCAAAGCCCGCTAGTATAAGCTGCCCGGACAGCAAACGTGCACAAGTGCGCGGATGTGAACGAACCCTGTCGCAAAACCATGCGACCTCTACTCATTTTGCCTAATGGCGAATAGCTCTCTGTGTGGGACTCTAAAGACTCGACACTACGCTGGCAGTGGGTTTAACCACAGACCGCAAGCGGCACTAGCTGTACGTAACGGTCCCCAGGTAGATGTCGACAAGAAGACTGACGAGGTGAACCCCATCTGAACTCCTACTGAACCTGTATGTGACAATCTCCGTACAGGCCGGTCTGTTCGTCTGATACATCGCATGGCGGGCCTAGGGGGGCGGTGAACGTCGGTCCCCTAATAGCGGTACAAGTCATGTCGGAGTGTAGCCCAGAACACCCTGAGATAACACTGGAAACCTACCAGTATATCTCGCTTGCCCTGGCCAGGGACTACTCGTGTAATGGCTCTCCTTGACACAGCGCGATGTCAACCCCCAATACAGGGAGAGACGAATCCTGTCTAACCGTCACTGCCTCCAAGTGCTTCGGGACTGCACCCAAAAACTACCTGTTTACACGACACTTTTGAGCCGTGGTAGGGTAGTAATCAAAGTGTAGTGGGAACAGACTCGAGGCGAAGTGACAGTGTCAAGTCAGCAGACTAAGCTGTACTCATGTCACCTGGGAACTGATAACTGACGATAGTATAATACCAACCAACAGTTCCCGACGAGTCCTGTCCAGTGTACTCGTAACCTAACGAGCACCCGCATACTATCTCAAGTACGACGTACTGACGGCTGTGGGACAGACCGTCCCCCACGCTGGGATGAGAAGCGCATACACTAGTCTACTCCGGAGTATCGATGCCCTGTCTCAATAGTCCAACGACTAGGGACCTGTATAAGGATGTGCTTATAGATCACCCAGCTCCCACGAGTGTGAGCGCCATCACAACGCTGGTAATCAAGCAAAGATCCTAAGGGCTCTACTAATATGTGTTAGTGTATATGCCCTAGAGGCCATTACTGTATCATACTAGTTTGTATATTACTTAATGGATGCTTGGGATATTCACCTTGTATATACAATCTTGCTCAAAATAGTAGTATGCTACTTGGTTTGTTTCTACTTCAATGTGTACTTGTGTTTATTTCAGTATATCACTTATACGCATTAGTGGAGCCCTTAGGATCTTTGCTTGATTACCAGCGTTGTGATGGCAGTCACACCAGTGGGGGCTGGGTAATCTATAAGCACATCATTATTCAGGTCCCTGGTCGCAGGACTATCGAGACAGGGCATCGATACTCCGGAGTAGACCAGCGCATGCGCTTCTCATCCCAGTGTGGGAGACGGTCTGTCCCACAGCCGTCAGTACGTCGTACTTGAGATAGTATGCGGGTGCTCGTTAGGTTACGGGTACACTGGACAGGACTCGTCGGGAACTGACTAGTTGGTATTATACCTATCGTCAGTTATCAGTTCCCAGGTGACATGAGTACAGCTTAGTCCGCTGACTTGACACTGTCACTTCGCCTCGGGTGTGTTCCCACTGTACTTTGATCACTACCCTACCACGGCTCAAAGGAGTCGTGCAAACAGGTGGTAGTTGGGTGCAGTCCCGAAGCACTTGGAGGCAGTGACGGTTAGACAGGATTCGTCTCTCCCGGTATTGGGGGTTGACATCGCGCTGTGTCTAGGAGAGCCATTACACGAGTAGTCCCTGGCCAGGGCAAACGAGATATACTGGTAGGTTTCCAGTGTTATCTCAGGGTGTATTGGGCTTCACTCCGGCACGACTTGTACCGCTATTGGGGGACTGACGTTTACCGCCCCCTAGGCCCGCCATGCGATGTATCAGACGAACAGACCGGACTGTACGGAGAATGTCACGCTCAGGCTCAGTAGGAGTTCAGATGGGTTTCGCCTCGTCGGTCTTCTTGTCGGCATTACCTGGGGACCGTTACGCACAGCTAGTGCCGCTTGCGGTCTGTGGTTAAACCCACTGCCAGCGTAGTGTTGAGTCTTTAGAGTCCCACACAGAAAGCTTTTCGCCTTTAGGCAAAAGAGTAGAGGTCGCATGGTATTGCGACAGGTCGCATGGTTTTGCGACAGGGTTCGGTCACATCCGTGCACTTGTGCACGTACAGTGTCCGGACAGTTTACACTAGCGGGCTTTGGTTTAAGCCAGATCCTAGTGTACCTTATGGGATTGGATTTATCCAGTGTGCATTCGTGTTCCTCGGAACGCGGATGCGGGTGTGTATGCACAGTTGACAGGGAGGCAGAGGCAGCGGATTCTCATTAGGGTTGTTGACAGTTGACCGTTGATTTTTGACTTTTTGCTCAACCCTAATGAGAATATGATTTGTGATTAACTATTATATTAATTAAGTATTATGGTGATATGGTTGTTGACTTGTTGACTTTTGTTGACTTGTTGACTTTGGTGACTTGTTGACTTTTGTTGACTTGTTGACCGGTTGACTAGGCTTGACTAGTTGACCATCATGATGACCATGGTTATCATTTCATGCCAAAGACTTTTTTCTTGCTTGCTTTTTTGAGTAAAATGAGTGCATGATATGATAACCTTATGGTTGCTTCTAACCATTACCAAAAGACTTTTTTTGATATGATGAGTTATGATCACTTTGGATTATGAGAGGGTGAAAGGAAAAAGAGAGCCTCATTCTTTCTTGCTCATTCTCTCTCTTGTTCTTGAGCTCTCCTCTTGCTCTCATCCTCAACCTCTTGCTCCCTCTCTTGATCTATGGTTCTCTTGTCTCATGAGTTGAGAATCAAGAACCATAGATAAAATCCCATTCTAAATCATCTCTACTCATTCTAGTTCACTAGGTTTAGCAAACCAAGTAAACTAGTTTCTTCAAAGAACGAAGAAGGAGCTAAAGGTTGGAGCTTTCAAGTGGATCTATCTTCGGCGTACGGAGACAACGAGAAGGAGCCATCGAACCACCATCGGAGCTTGAAGAGAAGGAGTTCAAGTTTAGGTATAACCATCTTCATCCGAGTAGCTAACTCTCTTTAGCATAGTTTGCTAGTTTTAGTTTAGACAACGATCCCGACCATAGTTTAGTCCATGTTGCCTCTTGCGATAAAAATTCGTTTTTTATACCGTTTCCGCCTCCCCGTAAGAACCGGGGGTCGCAATATGGACTTACAGTGGTATCAGAGCCTAACTAAACTTAAACTAGCTTGGTAGTGAAGTGTAACGAAGTTCGGAACCGGAAAAATCCAAAAACCAAACTTTACAAAAACCTGAGTTTCTGTTGAAATATTTTCTGGTCAAAATGAAAAACTTTATACTTGTAAATTCGGCTCAGGGTTTTGTGTGAACACCCAAGAAAAACGATACAGTGACTCGTCTAAACTGCCGCCCTTCCGCCGCGTGAGCCTTCTTAGCCGCCGTGGAACCGCCGCGAGTTGTTGTCTTCTCTGCATCGTTTTTCGTGCAGTGTGTTTGTGTGTTGGTTTTGGGATTTTTAAAATATATTATATGTGCCCAGATTGTCCAGAAAAGAAATTTCCTTTTGGGGTCCTATAATTCCGTATTTTTTCCGAACTTCACTGCACTTTGACTATGATGGTTATATCTGTGATGCTTGCATGTATTGAACGTCGGCTAATCGCTATAAGTCGATTAGTCGGGGTTATACATGATCTGTAATGTGCTGGAATGTGTATATGAATGTGTTGGACTGTCGCGGGTGAATAGCCGGGGTGGATGTGAGATGAGCTTTTGTTTTTCTTTCATTCATTGTAAATGTAAATTGATGTAATAATATTATTTGTTTGGCCGCACAACCGGGTCGGGGTTGTAGCCGTCATTGTATAATTCTTTTTACTGTTTTTGCTCCTAGGATAGACCCATGGAGGGGTGCACAAACTACCGAGTACTTGGCGGGTAGTTTGCCGCACCCGTAGGGGTCTTGGGTGGGGTATTTGGCTATTCACCGCGACCGTGTTATCCGCTTTTCGTTTCAGGCTCGAAAGGATTGCGGATTGCTAGTATATCCAATGCATTCATCTGTGATCTGTAATGTCTATCATTGCTTACTATTTAGGCGTTGCTTATGTTTTACAGACGCGCTAGCCCAGCCCCCGCTCTGTCGTTAGTTAAGTAACCTAACGGGTAATGACGGGGCCCAGTGGCGAATGCGAATGGCATAAGCGTACGTCATATTTTGGTTGTTTTCTGCAATGGTAGGGTTAAATGATGGGACGCATTAAAAGTACTAATGCAAGAATATCACGCATTAAAAGAACTAATGCAAGATAATAAACCAAGTTAAAGTCGTTGGAACACTTTCGAAAAACCACTCGGTTCTTTTCAAAATAACTTTTAAATGCGGAGCTTGAGCCACTCCTTCTAAAAGCTATCTCGTTCCATCGATTAAATCAAGTTCACTACGTTCACGGTTTCGCCAAAACCATTCGTAGCCCTCCGTCGTTTCGTACGAATATTCAATAAGTATTCAAGCTGTGTTTGTTGACCTTCGTCAAAGCATAGTGATTGGTAGCTATTGGGTATTCATATGTAGCATAGATAGATGCGTTGGTTTGGGACATTCGCATTACCTTGTTGACCTTCGTCAAGGGTACATACGGGTGGATTCAAATTAACCTGGATAATGACGGGCAGAACTTGACATGTGACTTATGATTTGTTGACCTTCGTCAAGGTCATAAGAGCATGGGGCAAAAATCCACATCGGGAGTTTCATAAGTACTGAAACTTGCTAGATTTGCATACCATTTGGAGTGTGATGATTCTGGTAGGATTCCTTCAGTTTCGTCACGCGATGATATTTGGATCCCGATCCTACTGTGAGTATATGCTACTCCTCGGGAAATTTCTCACTTAACGATCAATGCTATAAACCTAGTAGGTGCCTAGAAAGGTGTTAGCGGGGCTACGCCCCCAGGGAAAAGAGGTTCTCTAATTAAGGAACTTCGCGAAAGCGTTGGAAAACCTCCCTCGAAGTACCGACACCGGCCTGGCTGAACGGTTAAGCAAGTATTGTACGGTGGGATTGATCCTGACTAATTCTTCCTTTATGGTTTGAGGAGGGATTCGAGAAACAGTGGGAGCCATCCTGTTTAGACAAACTAAAAACCACTCTAAACTTGCAAGAGCATCATGCTGAGTGTTTCTTCTTCTCTCTCCTAATTGCAGCGACCAATCAACATGACTGGACTTAAGTTACTCCTAGATAAAAACAAACTGACAGGGCCAAACTACAAAGATTGGCTCAGGAATGTCACGATAGCAATCACTTATGACAAGCTGGGGTATCTTCTTACCACCAAAGCTCCCCCTGTCCCTGGTCCAACTTCCAGTGTCGCGGATAAGGAAATCCGCAAGACTTGGGAGATTGATAGCGCGAAGGCCAAGTGCCTCCTGCTTGCCTCGATGGACAACGAACATCAGAGGAGGCATGAGAATATGGACATGGAGTCCATATTGCTCCATACAAAAGAACTGTATGGAGAGCAATCACGTATCGCAAGATACGAAGCGTCGAAAAAGTTATTTTCGACAAGAATGGCCGTCGGATCATCAGTAGCCGAGCATGTGCTAAAGATGATCGGCTTCATTGAGGAGCTCGCTGACCTAGGGATCACATTGGAGAGTGAGCTATATACGGATATAGTTCTCCAGTCCCTTCCTTCCACTTACGCCCAGTTTATACTGAACTTCAACCTACAAGAAAAAGAGGTTGAACTATCAGAGCTCCTCAACATGCTGAGGAGCGCAGAGGGCACCCTACAGAAAGGTAGGGAAACATCCACTTTGTTTGTAGGAGGATCATCTTCTTCTAGGTCCAAGGCGAAAGCCAAGGGAAAGAAGAAGAAGGCCCCCGCCAAACCAAGGGGCGGTGTTGGTAAAGTGGATACGAAGGGAAAAGGCAAAGCAACAAAGATAGCGGGGAAGCTTGTGGATAAGGAAGAATGCTTCTATTGTCATAAGAAAGGACACTGGAAGAATGATTGCAGGGCCTGGAAGGCCAGAACACAGGAATTGAAGCAGGTTGCAGCTTCAGCTTCAGGTGTGTATGTTATTGAAAACTGTCTTTCAATAAACTCTACTTCCTGGGTATTGGATACCGGATCAGGATCTCATATCTGTAATTCTTTGCAGGCGTTGAGAAACCGTAGTGTTTTGAAGGCAGGTGACATGACCCTCAAAGTTGCGAACGGAGCTAGCATGGATGCTAAAGCCGTGGGGGACTATCACCTGGGAATGTCAGATGGACATGTTTTGGTTTTGCGTAATTGCTTTTTTGTACCCAACGCAACTTGTAATATCATTTCTGTATCTTTAGTTTCTAAAGAAGGTTATGAATTTGCGTTTGTAAGTAATGTTGTAAACATTCACCTTAATCAAGTTTTGATTGGGTCAGGTACATTGAGTAATGGTATATACGTGTTAAACCAACCACAGATTTTCAACGTCCAGAATACACACAAAAGAAAGTCTCTGGAAATGAATCAGACTTTCTTATGGCATTGTAGATTGGGTCACATCAATGAGAGAAGGTTGACTAAGTTACATACAGAAGGATATTTGAATGCGTTCGAATATCAATCGTATGCCACTTGTCAATCTTGTCTCAAAGGAAAGATGACAAAGACTCCGTTTACTGGACAAGGAGTAAGAGCGAGCGAGCTCTTAGGACTCGTACACAGTGACGTGTGCGGTCCAATGTCTACACATGCCCGAAGCGGACATTCTTACTTCATTACTTTTACGGATGACTTCTCAAGGTACGGTTATGTCTTCTTAATGAAACATAAGTCCGAGGCCTTTGGAAAATTCCAGGAGTATAAGAATGAAGTAGAGAAACAGACCGGCAAAAGTATTAAGATTCTAAGATCGGATCGAGGTGGAGAATACTTAAGTGCCGAATTCCTGAATTACTTAAAAGAGAATGGTATTCTCTCTCAGCTTACTCCTCCATACACTCCGCAACATAACGGTGTATCGGAGAGACGGAACCGAACCTTATTGGATATGGTTCGGTCCATGATGAGTAACGCTGAGTTACCGCGATCATTCTGGGGATATGCACTAGAAGCAGCTGCGTATCTCTTGAACAAGGCTCCTACCAAGACTGTGCCCACCACCCCATATGAGATGTGGACTGGGAAGAAACCCTGTCTTAATTATCTTAAGGTATGGGGATGTCCAGCTTTTGTAAAAAAGCAGCATGCGGACAAGCTTGAGGCACGTTCAGTACAGTGTAAGTTTGTGGGATACCCAAGGAACTCCAGGGGGTATCTTTTCTATTCCGCTGAGGAACAAAAGGTTTTTGTTTCTCAGCATGCCCGCTTCTTGGAAACTGAGTTTTTGGAAACCCAGATAAGTGGGAACACAATAGAACTGGAAGAAATTCCAGAACCACAGACTGTTACTGAAAGCTTAGTGGAACCAGAGGGTTCAACAGAACAGGACATTCCTACGCCGCTCCGCAGGAGTAGTAGGCAGTCTCATCCGCCCGAGAGATACTGCGGTTTTCTCATAGACGGGGATAGAGAGGATTGCATCATAGATTATGATGAGCCTACTAGCTTCCAGCAGGCCGTTCAGAGCGTTGACTCAGTGAAATGGCTGGATGCAATGCGGACCGAAATGGAGTCCATGTACACCAACAAGGTATGGACATTGGACATTGCTCCAGACGGGGTAAAACCCGTAGGATGCAAGTGGATCTTCAAAAGGAAGATTGGTGTAGATGGACAGGTTGAGACCTATAAAGCTAGGCTGGTAGCAAAGGGTTTTCGTCAAAGACCTGGCTTGGACTACGACGAAACCTTTTCTCCAGTAGCCATGCTGAAATCCATTCGGATCCTTCTTGCCATTGCTGCCTTCCACGATTATGAGATTTGGCAGATGGACGTAAAAACCGCTTTTCTAAATGGAAATTTAGAGGAGTGTGTCTATATGGATCAGCCAGAGGGTTTCATTCAGAGTGGGAGCAGCGGAAAGGTGTGCAAGTTGCTTAAGTCCATCTATGGACTAAAGCAGGCATCGCGGAGTTGGAACATCTGTTTTGATGAGACGGTCAAGGAATTTGGCTTTATCAAAAATCCAGATGAACCATGCATCTATAGTAGATTTGTAGCGAGAACTGTAGTATTCCTCGTTTTATACGTGGATGACATTCTCTTAATAGGAAATGATATTCCTATGCTACAATCTGTCAAGGGGTTCTTGTCACAAAGGTTCTCCATGAAAGACCTGGGTGATGCCTCATACATCCTGGGGATCCGGATCCATCGTGATAGATCCAAGAGGATATTGGGACTTTCTCAGTCCAGGTACATCGACACCGTACTGAAAAGATTCAGTATGGAAGATTCCAAGCGTGGTAACCTACCGGCTTGTCACGGGATCACCCTCTCTAAAGAGATGTCTCCCAAGACTGATTTGGAGAGGGATCGCATGTCTATTATACCCTACGCTTCTGCGGTAGGCTCTATAATGTATGCGATGTTGTGTACCAGACCGGATGTAGCTTATGCACTGAGTGTGGTAAGCCGGTATCAGTCAAACCCTGGGGAGAAACACTGGATAGCGGTAAAGAACATTCTCAAGTACCTGAGAAGGACTAAGGAGATGTTCTTGGTGTATGGCGGAAAAGACCTCCAGATCGAGGCCTTTGCTGACTCCAGCTTCCAGAGTGACAAGGATGATTCCAAGTCCATGTCGGGTTTTGTCTTTACCCTCAATGGAGGGGCGGTGTGTTGGAAGAGTTCCAAACAAGAAACCGTTGCAGACTCGACGATGGAAGCGGAATACATCGCTGCATCTGATGCCGCAAAAGAAGCTGTCTGGATGAGGAAGTTCTTGAAAGAACTTCAGGTGGTTCCGTCCATTGTTGATCCAATACCTCTGTATTGCGACAACAACGGGGCTATAGCATTAGCGAAGGAACCCAGGTCCCATCAGAGATCCAGGCACATCTTGAGGCGGTATCACCTGATCAGGGAGATCGTAGATCGCCAGGTGATCGAGGTTCGGAGAGTCGCTTCAGAAGATAACACTGCTGATCCATTCACCAAGGCCCTGCCCCAGACTCAGTTCGAGCGGCTGATCGAGATGATAGGTCTTCGATACGCCAGTACATGGCCTTAGTGCAAGTGGGAGATTGTTAGTGTATATGCCCTAGAGGCCATTACTGTATCATACTAGTTTGTATATTACTTAATGGATGCTTGGGATATTCACCTTGTATATACAATCTTGCTCAAAATAGTAGTATGCTACTTGGTTTGTTTCTACTTCAATGTGTACTTGTGTTTATTTCAGTATATCACTTATACGCATTAGTGGAGCCCTTAGGATCTTTGCTTGATTACCAGCGTTGTGATGGCAGTCACACCAGTGGGGGCTGGGTAATCTATAAGCACATCCTTATTCAGGTCCCTGGTCGCAGGACTATCGAGACAGGGCATCGATACTCCGGAGTAGACCAGCGCATGCGCTTCTCATCCCAGTGTGGGAGACGGTCTGTCCCACAGCCGTCAGTACGTCGTACTTGAGATAGTATGCGGGTGCTCGTTAGGTTACGGGTACACTGGACAGGACTCGTCGGGAACTGACTAGTTGGTATTATACCTATCGTCAGTTATCAGTTCCCAGGTGACATGAGTACAGCTTAGTCCGCTGACTTGACACTGTCACTTCGCCTCGGGTGTGTTCCCACTGTACTTTGATCACTACCCTACCACGGCTCAAAGGAGTCGTGCAAACAGGTGGTAGTTGGGTGCAGTCCCGAAGCACTTGGAGGCAGTGACGGTTAGACAGGATTCGTCTCTCCCGGTATTGGGGGTTGACATCGCGCTGTGTCTAGGAGAGCCATTACACGAGTAGTCCCTGGCCAGGGCAAATGAGATATACTGGTAGGTTTCCAGTGTTATCTCAGGGTGTATTGGGCTTCACTCCGGCACGACTTGTACCGCTATTGGGGGACTGACGTTTACCGCCCCCTAGGCCCGCCATGCGATGTATCAGACGAACAGACCGGACTGTACGGAGAATGTCACGCTCAGGCTCAGTAGGAGTTCAGATGGGTTTCGCCTCGTCGGTCTTCTTGTCGGCATTACCTGGGGACCGTTACGCACAGCTAGTGCCGCTTGCGGTCTGTGGTTAAACCCACTGCCAGCGTAGTGTTGAGTCTTTAGAGTCCCACACAGAAAGCTTTTCGCCTTTAGGCAAAAGAGTAGAGGTCGCATGGTATTGCGACAGGTCGCATGGTTTTGCGACAGGGTTCGGTCACATCCGTGCACTTGTGCACGTACAGTGTCCGAACAGTTTACACTAGCGGGCTTTGGTTTAAGCCAGATCCTAGTGTACCTTATGGGATTGGATTTATCCAGTTTGCATTCGTGTTCCTCGGAACGCGGATGCGGGTGTGTATGCACAGTTGACAGGGAGGCAGAGGCAGCGGATTCTCATTAGGGTTGTTGACAGTTGACCGTTGATTTTTGACTTTTTGCTCAACCCTAATGAGAATATGATTTGTGATTAACTATTATATTAATTAAGTATTATGGTGATATGGTTGTTGACTTGTTGACTTTTGTTGACTTGTTGACTTTGGTGACTTGTTGACTTTTGTTGACTTGTTGACCGGTTGACTAGGCTTGACTAGTTGACCATCATGATGACCATGGTTATCATTTCATGCCAAAGACTTTTTTCATGCTTGCTTTTTTGAGTAAAATGAGTGCATGATATGATAACCTTATGGTTGCTTCTAACCATTACCAAAAGACTTTTTTTGATATGATGAGTTATGATCACTTTGGATTATGAGAGGGTGAAAGGAAAAAGAGAGCCTCATTCTTTCTTGCTCATTCTCTCTCTTGTTCTTGAGCTCTCCTCTTGCTCTCATCCTCAACCTCTTGCTCCCTCTCTTGATCTATGGTTCTCTTGTCTCATGAGTTGAGAATCAAGAACCATAGATAAAATCCCATTCTAAATCATCTCTACTCATTCTAGTTCACCAGGTTTAGCAAACCAAGTGAACTAGTTTCTTCAAAGAACGAAGAAGGAGCTAAAGGTTGGAGCTTTCAAGTGGATCTATCTTCGGCGTACGGAGACAACGAGAAGGAGCCATCGAACCACCATCGGAGCTTGAAGAGAAGGAGTTCAAGTTTAGGTATAACCATCTTCATCCGAGTAGCTAACTCTCTTTAGCATAGTTTGCTAGTTTTAGTTTAGACAACGATCCCGACCATAGTTTAGTCCATGTTGCCTCTTGCGATAAAAATTCGTTTTTTATACCGTTTCCGCCTCCCCGTAAGAACCGGGGGTCGCAATATGGACTTACAATATGTATATCAGCGATATGCTAAAAGAAACACATGCACATATTAAAGCAGAGACAAACCAAGTAGCATACTACCATTTCGAGCAAGATTGTATATATAACTGTGAATATCCCAAGCTTCCATCAAGTAATATACAAACTAGTATGATACAGTAATGGCCTCTAGGGCATATACACTAACACTATGTACAAGACCAGATGTAGCCTACGCGCTGAGCGTGGTGAGCCAGTATCAGTCAGACCCAGGTGAGGACCACTGGACGGCAGTGAAGAACATTCTCAAGTACCTGAGAAGGACTAAGGAGATGTTCCTGGTTTACGGTAGTGGAGACCTCAGGATCGAGTCTTTTACCGATTCAAGCTTCCAGAGTGACAAGGATGACAGCAAGTCTGTCTCGGGTTTTGTGTTTACCCTCAACGGAGGGGCGGTGTGTTGGAGGAGTTCCAAACAGGATACCGTCGCAGACTCGACGATGGAGGCTGAATACATTGCTGCAAGCGATGCCGCAAAAGAGGCGGTCTGGATGAAGAAGTTCATTAGTGAACTTCAGATGGTTCCGTCCATTGTTGACCCAATACCTTTGTATTGCGATAATAATGGGGCTATAGCTTTAGCGAAGGAACCAAGGTCCCATCAGAAATCCAGACACATCTTAAGGCGGTATCACCTGATCAGGGAGATCACTGATCGCCAGGAGATCGAGGTACGGAGAGTGGACACAAAAGACAACACGGCGGATCCATTCATAAAGGCTCTCCGTCAAACACAGTTTGAGCGACTTTTTGAGCTATTGGGTATGCGGTACGCCAGCAGCTGGCCTTAGTGCAGACGTTGGGTATGCGGTACACCAATTACTGGCCTTTAGTGCAAGTGGGAGATTGTTAGATATGTATGCCCAAGAGGCCATTATTGTATAGTACTAGTTTTTATAATACATTTTGGATGCTTGGGATATATATATAAGGGTTTACGACAGTCTTGCTCGATATATTAGTATGCTACTTGGTTTGTTTCTATCTTAATATGAGTATATGTTTCTTTTAACATATCGCCAATACATATTGATGGAGCCCTTAGGATCTTTGCTTGACTACCGGCGTTGTGATGGCGATCACACTAGTGGGGGCTGGGTAGTCTATAAGCACATCCTTGTTTTTGGTCCCTGGTCGTAGGATTATCGTGACAGGGCATCGATACTCCAGAGTAGACTGGTGCATACGCTTATCTTCCCAGTAGGGGAGATGGTCTGTCCCACATCCATCAGTACATCATACTAGAGATAGTATGCAGGTGCTCGTTAGGTTACGAGTACACTTGACATGACTCGTCGGGAACTGTTGGTTGGTATTATACCTATCGTCAGTTAACAGTTCCCAGGTGACATGAGTACAGCTTAGTCCGCTGACTTGACACTGTCACTTCGCCTCAAGTGTGATCCCACTGTTCTTAGATTACTACCCTACCACGGCTCTATTGAGTCATGCAAACAGGTAGTAGTTGGGTGCAGTCCCGAAGAACTTGGAGGCAGTGACGGTTAGACAGGATTCGTCTCTCCCGGTATTGGGAGTTGATATCGCGCTGTGTCTAGGAGAGCCATTACACATAGCCGTCCCTGGCCAGGGCAAGCGAGATTTGCTGGAAGTGTTACCAGTAGTTTCTCAGGGTGTTTTGGGCTACACTCCGACATAACTTGTACCGCTATTAGAGGACTGACGTTTACCGCCCCCTAGGCCCGCCTTGCGATACTCTCAGACGAACAGACCGGACTTTACGGAGATTGTCACATTCAGGCTCAGTAGGAGTTTGATGGGTTCACCTCATCAGTCTTCTTATCGGCATCTACCTGGGGACCGTTACGTATACCTAGTACCGCTTGCGGCCTGTGGTTAAACCCACTGCCAGCGTAGTGTCGAGCCTTTAGAGTCCCACACAGAGGGTTACTCGCCTTTGGGCAAAACTGAGTAGAGGTTGCATGGTTTTGCGACGGGGTTCGTTCACATCCGCGCACTTGTGCACGTTTGGTGTCCGGAAAGTTGTTACTACCGGGCTTTGGTTTAAGCCAGATCCTAGTAATTGTTTTGGGATTGGTTTTGTCTCAGTGTATTCGTGTTCCTTGGAGCACGGATGCGGATGTGTATGCACAGTTGACAGACGCAGAGGCAGAGGATTCTCATTAAGGTTGTTGACCATTTGACTTTGGTTGACTTGTTGACCATTGACTTTTCTCTTAACCCTAATGAGAATATGTTATATGACTAATAATATTAATTATGTATTATTGTGCCATGGTTGAGTTGAAAGTTTGTCTTTTGTTGACTTGTTGACTTTGTTGACCGGTTGACCATTTTGGACTTGTTGACCATCATCATTTCATGGCTATCATCTCATTGGTATGACTTTTGCTTGCTTGTTGTTTACAAAATGAAATAATTGCATGAAATGATAATGGTCATTGAAACTAACCATCACCATACTTAATTATTATTATTATAATTATTCTCACTTTTGTGAGGATGGTTTCATGATGAGAGCTCATTCTATCATTTTCTTTCTCTCTCATGAAAAAAAGCTCTCCTTCTTCCTCTCTCAAGGTTCAAGTGTTCCATGAGTTGGAAATCATGAACCTTTGAGACAAAACCACCATCACTCTTCTCTACTCAATCTAAGGTATTAGGTTTAGAAAACCAAACACCTTAGTCATCTCTAAGTTGAGATTGGAGCTCAATTTCGAGACCCTCGGGTGGATCCATCTATGGAAAAGAGGAGACGACAAGGAGGATCCGTTCAAGCAACTACAAGGAGCAAGCAAGAGGAAGAACCACAACAAGAAGAGAAGGAGTTCAAGACCAAGGTATAACCATTCTACATAGTAGTTAGAACTTGTAGAATATTTGTTAGTTTTTGTTTAGCAACGATCCTTCTTGTACAGTCCATGTTAACTAGTTAGGAAAAAAATTTGTTTTACCTATTCCGCATCCCCGAAAGGACCGGGGTGGGTAACGTGGACCTAACAAAAACTGCACACTGTCAGGCGAAGCGGTATCTGTAAGTTGATGTGCAACACCCCACGAGTTGCGGGGAGGCGGAAATTTGAAAAACAATCATGTTTAAAAGGCGAACATCAACTAACCGAAGATCGTTTCTAAACAATACTTAACAAAAGGCATAGAGTTCTAAGCTACTATGTAAAGAGATTATACCAAATGATTCTAGTCCTTCGTCTTTACGATATCTACGGCCTCTTTGGATCTCCACGTCCTCCTCGGCTTCCTTCCATGATAGACGATCCACCAGAGAACCCTAATCCAAGCTATAACTGTTAGTTATATGTATGCCCTAGAGGCCATTACTATACATAGGATGTATATTGTAGTGGATGCTTGGACATATATAGGGATGACTTTCTTGCTCGACATGATAGTATGCATCTGGTTGATCTTTACCTTGACGTGTATACTGATTGTCTCTCTGTTACATGTTGGTAAAGCCCTTAGGATGTGTACTTGACTACCTGGACTATGATGCAGATCATACTAGTGGGGACAGGGTAGTCCATAAGTACATCCTTCAAAGTCCCTAGTCGTGGGTGTATCGAGACGGGGCATCGATATACCAGTGTAGACTAGCGTATACCTTCTCGACCCATACAGATGGGCGATGGATGATCCCATATCCATTGGTGTTTGACTTCAGAGATGATATACGGGTGCTCAGTAGAGACTGGGTACACTGGACGGACTCGCCGAGAACTCCCAGATAGTATTATACCTTACGTCAGATGGCAGTTCTCTGGTGACACTGGTACATAGTAGTCTGTTGACCCGAGATCGTCATAGAGTCTTGTGTGGTTCCCACTGTGCTTTGATTTCCATCTTACCACGTCCAAGAGGGCGTGCAAAACGGTGGTTTTTGGGTACAGTCCCGAATCACATGGAGGCAATGAGCGATAGGAGGGGATTCGTCTCTCCCAGTATAGGGGGTTGATGTTGCGCTGTGTTCGATTGGCTATAACCGGAAATCCCTGGCCAGGGTTGCTGAGATTTACTGGTAAGTGTTACCAGTAGTTTCTCGAATTGTTATAGACCTCATATCGACACGACTTATCAAGCTATTGGGGTCTGACGTTTACCACCCCTAGGCGAGATATGCGACATATCAGACGATCAGACCGGACTGTACGGTAGTGTTACTGGTTGGATTCACTGGAGTGTGAGCGGGCTTGCTCATTGATCTTCTGATCGCTCAATACCCGGGTGGCCGTTACGTTTAGCAGACCGCTTGCGGCTTGTGGGTGTTTGATATGATCATCATCTGCTGCCGGCGTATTGACGAGTCTTTAGAGTCCTACACAGAGGTTTCCTGGCTCAAGCGAAACGAAATAGGAGCGCATATGAGATATGTGCGGGACCGAGAATAATGCGTGTATGTGATACCGTATTCTATTCTCGCGATGAATGTATTGATTGGTTGTATGCGATATAACCTAGTTATCGAATCAAGGATTGATTCGATAAGTCGATACATTCCATATTAGTCGGTTATATGCGATATGACCGGATCGTTAAATCAAGTGTTGATTTAATGATTTAATGCATAATTATATATTTGATATATTACTTTGCATTAACTAGTATTGGTTCACTTTAAATGGATTTTCTCACTTGATGTGCACATTGTATATGTGATATACTTTTGTACACTAGATTGTATCATATTTGATGATACTTGCTCACTTGGGTTTGTGTAAAGATTAAACCATGGTTATATGAATGGTTAGGGTTTTGATTATTTACTTAGTTATTTATTTATATATTCATTTTGGAAATTTTTAAGGATGGTGGCTTATTTTGTTTTTATGTTGAAGTTTCTTGAAGGTTTGAACAAGTCCACCATTCTTATCTCATCCTTAACCTTAACCAATCCAACTAACCTTGGTTTAATCTTTACACTTGACCATGGTTTACATTATGATAAGTATTCATTTTCTTTTCATTTTTAAATAACTTATCATAATATTTCTATCTTCTTCTTCTTCTTCTTCAAGAAGAAAACCTAGACTTCATCAATGGTGATTGATGAAAAAGAGTGAGAAATCCAATTCTAAAGTCTACCCACTTCCTATTTCTTCATCCTCTACCTCTTGCCAAGTAGTAGAGTGTGTTTCCTTCATAAGTTTTCATGGCTTGGTGAAAGTGGAGCTTGATCTAGTGATGCCTCGACGTAGATCATCTTCGGCATCGTCGTCGATGACCTAGCCCGCTTTTTCTCCGTTGAACCCGATGCTAGAGTCATGGTTCAATTTGGACAGTGGAGAGGACTTCATTGTGGAGCTATGGAGGTGGAGGACCGGATCTACAAAGGTTGTATATCTGTTCTCTTAGTAAAATAGTTTACTTGTTCTTGTTTCGCCTAAAAATCTAGCCAACGATCCGTAGTCGGGTTTCTCGGCACCGTTAAAATTTCAAATTGGCATGGTTGATGCCTTGTGAGACCTCTTGGGAGTGCCTAGGAACCCTACAGTGGTATCAGAGCCTAGCTAGAGTCTTAGGCGAAGTCTAGACGACGTTTGAAATCCGAACGAACCCGAAACCCATTTCCAAAATGCTCTCTGTCCAATTTTTAAAAATATGGATTTTTCCATATTAAAAATATGCAGAAAATTAAGCAGCATTTTTTTATGAATTACTGTGCAAAACGGAGCTCTAACTCCGTCAAACCGCCGCGGAACCGCGGCCTTACCCCACGTGTCGCGGCGGTTCCGCGGCCGTTATGTTGAATCTTTGACTTTTGTTTGCACAGTAATTGTTATATTTGACTCCTGTGTTTTCTGGATAATTTTAATATTTTATTCAAGAGTTGAATTTTCTGGGGTTGTTTTGGGGATTCGAATGTTCGATCGGATTATCAAATTTTGTCTGTGTGGCTTTCCGGATAATTTTAGAATATGTTAAAAAGTTCGACCGGATATAAATACCCAATTTTTCCCCTGTCGGGAAATTTCCAAATGTTGGATTTTTCCGTAGTTTAATGATGTTCTAAGTAGTGCAAGTAACTCGATGGACCCTCTAGAAGACAACAAACCTTAACTCGATTATGTGACCGTCTTGAACTGCCCTTTGAACCTTCAGGTTTGGGGCAGTACGGCATGCCACATGTGAGGCGTTGGCTTGACCCTTCTACGGCTGGACCGTTGGTACTGAGGCACGAACTGAATGTTTTTAGACTTGTTTCATGTGTTGATCAGTATCGGGAAAACTTGGGTGTTTGAATGTTCGATCGGAAAGTTTAACATTTTCTAATTATCTAGAATGTGATACAATAATTGGAATTCACAAGTAGTTATGAGATAACTCAATGAATGTTATAAACATAGCAGTTTAGTCTCACTTGATCGGTTGCCACGGAATTTTGATGTGATCAAAAGTCCGTCGCAATCACGTAGCGTACGCGGATACTCGCCGGGTAAACTTAATAGACAGCCTCACTCCATAGCCCCGACCAAGTGACTGTAGGAGAACCCCGTCGCCGAAAGCATCCGTTCGGGTGCTCGCGGTAGCGGTGTTCCGCCTTGGTGCACTTCGTCGACGGTATCGGGGGTGCAGCCGCCTACTAAAGTTTGCGACGAGCATTCGATCAGGATGTCGGGAATCTTGTTGAATTGCCCGACTTGATTTTGAAAAGTGTTTTCGATTATGAGACTAAAATGCGGGGTTTATAATTGTTAGGCATGCGATGTCTAAGTAATTCATTTGATTAGGCATGCGATGTCTAAAGAGGTTGCGGATTCCAACTGTTGTAGTTTTACACTTTCTTTTCTGTGACCGTAAGTGTAATATGTGATATCGCCGGTTTCGTTGCTATATGCCAACGACAATTGGGATACGCATGTTTACTTACGTTGATGACATGTGATGTTATGTGTTGCTGGATATGTTATATTGGATCGTCGTGTTTGAATAGCCTGGGGTTTTTATGTGAGATGAGTGTTTTTCATTTTCATTCATGTAAAAACTTGTATGTAATATTCTTTTATTGGGGCACTTCCAAGTAGCGGAAGATGTCACCCTTTGTATATTATTTACTTTTCTGCACTAGGATAGACCCAAGGAGGGGAGCACAAGTAACCGGGTTCTGGAGTCCAGAGGGAGACCAACTCGAGGAGTCGAGTCCGGGTCTCCTAACTCTAGAATTGGTAGGGTTGCTTGCCGCTCTCGTAGGGGTCTAGGGGTGTGGGTTTGGCTATTCATCACGACCGTGGAATCCGTGTTTTATACTGGCTCGTATTGAAAACACGGACGTCCTAGTATATCCAATATTTCATATGATTCTTCTGCTGCGATATCTGTGATGTGATCATGTGATGTTCTGTGATAGATACAGTATATAGTATATATGATATATTATATAGGCGTTACTTATGTTTTACACCCGCGCTAGCCTGCCCCGCTCTGTCGTTAGTTATCTAACCTAACGGTGCACGAGGGGACATCGAGGCGAATGCGGATGGCATAAGTGTACGTCGTATTTATCTGTGATGTTTAGGTACTTAAATGATGGGACTTCATTAATGTGATTAATGAAATAAAAAGAAACCTAAGATGTTGTAGAATCGAATTTCAAAAATAAAACAGGTAGCTACAGTTCTTGCTTTGCACAGCGGTATATATGATATATCCTGCACCTTATTCGATGAGGAAAGGACCGAGATCCCTTCACCGGGAGTGACTCCTTTAGCAATAACTGGCAGATGCTACACACTCGGTTTGTCTTTTGATTGCTTTTAAGTGTTTTTGCTTTGCACAGTGATATATATGATATATCCCGCACCTCATTCGACGAGGAAAGGACCGACGATCCCTTCACCGGGAGTGACTCCTTTAGCAAAACTAGAAAAGTCCCAAAAGCACTCCATTTTAAAATCATTTGATTCTACAGCGATATCAAGTTCATTACGCAATAGGTTTTCAGAAAAACCTGTCGTAGCCCTCCGTCATTTCAGATATGTACTAGTTAGTATTCGTGCTGCGGTAGTTTGGCATTCGTCAAGGCGTAGTGTACGGTAGCTAACTAGTATTTATCTGCTTGAGCATATGATGCGATTGGATTAGGGTATTCGTACGGCGTTGTTTGGCATTCGTCAAGGGTCGTGCAGGTGGGTTTAATTCAATCAAGAAATGTACGGGTTGAACTTGACTAGTGGACTATGGGTTGTTTGGCATTCGTCAAGGTCATAGAACACTAGGGGCAAAATATTATCGGGAATTTCAAGTGTTGAAATTTGCAAGGAGATTGCATACCTTCTATGAGATAGTTGGATCCCGATACCCGCTGCGAGTAAGAGTTACTCCTGGGAGAGTTTTACACATTACAATTAGCCGATCAAGTAGGTGTCTAGAAAGGTGTCAACGAGGTTACGCCTCTGGGAAAACGAGGTTTACATTAATTAGGTTCGTGCGAAAGCACGGGGGACCTCCCTCAAAGTACCGACACTGGCCTGGCTGAAAGATTGGCGAACCTGTAGCGTGTAATTAATCCCGGCTAGTCTTTCCTTTTTGGGTTTGAAGGAAGATTTGATAAAAAGCAGTGGGAGCCATCCTGATTAGATAAAATAATAACCAATCTATTCTTGCTAGAGCGCACGCTGAGTGTTTTCTTCTCCCTCTCTCCAGGTAGCGACCATATCACGCCTTAATCAAGATAATAATACGGATTATTGACCGAACCCGCTTGTTATACTGAGCTGGGGAACGTTGGTCCCGCTCCAACTTATAATTGTTATAAGACAGAGCAGGTAATTGAGGATTACCAGAATTCCTATGCCGCCCAAACGAAGAGAGTGCATGCTGATGCATCATCTTCGGGTGTGTTCTTTATACAGAACTGTTTCTCTATTCTCTACGTCCTGGGTATTTGATACCTGATCAGGATTCCAGATATGTAATATATTACATAGGGCTACAGAAAGGTAAAGAACTGAGAACGGGTGATAAGTTTCATGAGGTAGAAAACGGGGCAAGTGTTGCAGCCAAGTCTGTTGGTCACTGTCACCCTGTATTACCAATACATTGATTCTGAACGAATGTTATTAGATACTGAACCTGATATGCAAAATCATATCTGTCTCTTTATTAGTAAAGAAATGATAAAATTTTTTATTGTTGGATAATGTTTTGAACACTTCCTATATCAAAAGTTGATCGGTTCAGGCACGTTATCTAAAAGCATTGATGTTCTAAATCAAACTACAGTTCTTTAGTATACGGAACACACACAAGAGGAAGAGTTCAGAAATGAACGAATCCTTCTTGAGGCATTGTAGACTAGGTCATATCAATGTAACCCGACTAGCTGAAGTTACATGTAGATGCATATTTAAATCAGTTTGAATCTACATCTTGTGAAACTTGCCAGTCATGTCACAAAGATATAATGACACCAGCTCTGTTTATTGGAAACAGAGAAAGAGTTAGTAAACTCTTGGGATGATACATGTTGATGTATGTAAGGTCCCCTGTCTACACATGCCAAGACCGGTTCTTTGTACTTCATTACATTCTCTGATGATCTCTTTAGATTCAGACATATGTTCCTGTTGAAACACAAGTCCGAACCTTTTGAGATATTCACGGAATATAAGTTAGAAGTAGAGAACCAAAATACGGGTATAAGTATTATGTCCTATGATGAGATCAAGGAGGAGAATACTTGAGCATGGAAATCCTGGACTATTCTAAAGGAGAATGAGATTCTCTCTCAGGATTACTCCTCCGGATACACCATACGATGGTATATCGGGGCGGAGAAATAGCACCCTATATGATATGGTGTGCTCTATGATGAGTACTACTGAGTTACCTATTTCCTTTTGGGAATTATGCACTTGAGAAGTTGCATACCTATTGAATAGGGTTCCGATCAAATCAGTTGCCTACCGCTTCATATGTGATATGGTAAGGGAAGAGCCCATATCTTAAGTTAGTTAAGATTTGGGGTTGACCGGCCTATGTCTAAAAGCAAAATCCGGACAAGCTCGAGGCAAGGACAGTTATGTAGTACTGGAAAGGTTCCAGCTATACAAACAACAGCAGATGATTCGGTAGAACCAAAGGATTCAATAGATACCAACGAACCTCAGCCTCTCCGCCGATCTAGTAGGGTTCCTCACCCACCTGAGAGATACTTCTGTTTCTCTATGACAGTGGGAGCGAATATTGCATCATGAGATGATGACCCAACTAGTTTCGAGCTGGCCATCAGGAGTGAGACTCTGTAAGAATGGCTGGATGCTTAGCGATCTGAGATGGAATCCTTATACACCAACAAAGTATGGACTTTGGTTGCTATATCTGAAGGGTTAAATCCCCATCAGGAGCAAGTATATCTTGAGAAGATTACTCGGTGTACATGGAAAAGTTGAGACTTTCAAAGCTAGACTTGTTAAAGGTTTGCATCATTGACCAGGTGTGGATCATGATGAAACTTTTTCTAAGGATCTATGCTTAAGTCCATCCAGATCCTACTTGCCACGGCTACATACCATGACTACGATATCTGGTGGTTGGGTGCCATGACTGCTTTTCTAAATGATGTTTTAGAAGAGTGCGTCTATAAGTACACAGCCAGAGGGCTTCGTAGACAGTGGGAGCAGCGGAAACGTGTGCAAGATGGTTTATGTGATAAAGCAGGTATCGCGGAGTTGGAACATCTGTTTTGATGGATTAGTCCAAAAGTTTGACATCATCAAAATGGTAGATGAACCTTGTATAAACAAAAAGGTAATAGGGAGTATGGTGGTGATCCTCGTAGAGTACGTGGATGACATACTCTTGATAGGGAAGGAGTTTCCTATGCTACGCTCGATCAATCTCCGATTATCACAAGGATTCTCCATAAAGGATCAATGGGTTACCTCCTAAATCCTGGGTTTTGGATCTATAAGATAGATCTAATTGGATATTAGGATTCTCACTAGTTGTAGTGAGATGGTATCAACCGATTCTGGGGAGAATCACTGGAAGGGTTCCAGGATGATAATGACGACTGAATGTCAATCACAGGCATTGTCTTTACCCTCTGTAAAAGGGACGGTATGTTGGAAGAGTTCCAAGCTAGATACCGTGGCATACTAGACGATAAAGGCTGGATACATCACTACTTAAGATGCTACCAAAGAGGTTGTCTGGGTGTATATTTGTTCATGAGATGAACTTAGTTCCTCCCATTGTGTGACAATGGAGTTGTGGCTTATGCCAAGGAACGCCGGTCCCATCAGTGATCCAGACATATTCTAAGGCAGTGTCACCTGATCATGGAGATGCTTGATCTCCAAGGGATCGAGGTTAGGAGAGTAGACTTAGAGGACAACACAGCGGATCCACTCACAAAGGCCTGTTCCCAGAGAGAGATTTTTATGGGATGGTTGAGTATGAGATACTACAACCACTGCTATCAGATGGCCCTAGTGCAAGTGGGAGATTGTTAGTTATATGTATGCCCTAGAGGCCATTACTATACATAGGATGTATATTGTAGTGGATGCTTGGACATATATAGGGAGGACTTTCTTGCTCGACATGATAGTATGCTATCTGGTTGATCTTTACCTTGACGTGTATACTGATTGTCTCTCTGTTACATGTTGGTAAAGCCCTTAGGATGTGTACTTGACTACCTGGACTATGATGCAGATCATACTAGTGGGGACAGGGTAGTCCATAAGTACATCCTTCAAAGTCCCTAGTCGTGGGTGTATCGAGACGGGGTATCGATATACCAGTGTAGACTAGCGTATACCTTCTCGACCCATACAGATGGGCGATGGATGATCCCATATCCATTGGTGTTTGACTTCAGAGATGATATACGGGTGCTCAGTAGAGACTGGGTACAGTGGACGGACTCGCCGAGAACTCCCAGATGGTATTATACCTTACGTCAGATGGCAGTTCTCTGGTGACACTGGTACAGAGTAGTCTGTTGACCCGAGATCGTCATAGAGTCTTGTGTGGTTCCCACTGTGCTTTGATTTCCATCTTACCACGTCCAAGAGGGCGTGCAAAACGGTGGTTTTTGGGTACAGTCCCGAATCACATGGAGGCAATGAGCGATAGGAGGGGATTCGTCTCTCCCGGTATAGGGGGTTGATGTTGCGCTGTGTTCGATTGGCTATAACCGGAAATCCCTGGCCAGGGTTGCTGAGATTTACTAGTAAGTGTTACCAGTAGTTTCTCGAATTGTTATAGACCTCACATCGACACGACTTATCAAGCTATTGGGGTCTGACGTTTACCACCCCTAGGTGAGATATGCGACATATCAGACGATCAGACCGGACTGTACGGTAGTGTTACTGGTTGGATTCACTGGAGTGTGAGCGGGCTTGCTCGTCGATCTTCTGATCGCTCAATACCCGGATGGCCGTTACGTTTAGCAGACCGCTTGCGGCTTGTGGGTGTTTGATATGATCATCATCTGCTGCCGGCGTATTGACGAGTCTTTAGAGTCCTACACAGAGGTTTCCTGGCTCAAGCGAAACGAAATAGGAGCGCATATGAGATATGTGCGGGACCGAGAATAATGCGTGTATGTGATACCGTATTCTATTCTCGCGATGAATGTATTGATTGGTTGTATGCGATATAACCTAGTTATCGAATCAAGGATTGATTCGATAAGTCGATACATTCCATATTAGTCGGTTATATGCGATATGACCGGATCGTTAAATCAAGTGTTGATTTAATGATTTAATGCATAATTATATATTTGATATATTACTTTGCATTAACTAGTATTGGTTCACTTTAAATGGATTTTCTCACTTGATGTGCACATTGTATATGTGATATATTTTTGTACACTAGATTGTATCATGTTTGATGATACTTGCTCACTTGGGTTTGTGTAAAGATTAAACCATGGTTATATGAATGGTTAGGGTTTTGATTATTTACTTAGTTATTTATTTATATATTCATTTTGGAAATTTTTAAGGATGGTGGCTTATTTTGTTTTTATGTTGAAGCTTCTTGAAGCTTTGAACAAGTCCACCATTCTTATCTCATCCTTAACCTTAACCATTCCAACTAACCTTGGTTTAATCTCTACACTTGACCATAGTTTACATTATGATAAGTATTCATTTTCTTTTCATTTTTAAATAACTTATCATAATATTTCTATCTTCTTCTTCTTCTTCAAGAAGAAAACCTAGACTTCATCAATGGTGATTGATGAAAAAGAGTGAGAAATCCAATTCTAAAGTCTACCCACTTCCTATTTCTTCATCCTCTACCTCTTGCCAAGTAGTAGAGTGTGTTTCCTTCACAAGTTTTCATGGCTTGGTGAAAGTGGAGCTTGATCTAGTGATGCCTCGACGTAGATCATCTTCGGCATCGTCGTCGATGACCTAGCCCGCTTTTTCTCCGTTGAAGCCGATGCTAGAGTCATGGTTCAATTTGGACAGCGGAGAGGACTTCATTGCGGAGCTATGGAGGTGGAGGACCGGATCTACAAAGGTTGTATATCCGTTCTCTTAGTAAAATAGTTTACTTGTTCTTGTTTCGCCTAAAAATCTAGCCAACGATCCGTAGTCGGGTTTCTCGGCACCGTTAAAATTTCAAATTGGCATGGTTGATGCCTTGTAAGACCACTTGGGAGTGCCTAGGAACCCTACAATAACCTCTAAACTTGAGGTTACTTAGTTTCTCTAGTTGCTAATTAGAGTAGCTAAGGTGATGTAGAGATAGGTTATGGAGTAATTAGTCTTTCCTAATCCTTGTTCTCAACTCATGATGGGTAGGATTAGGGTTTGATGAAGGAGAGAGAACTTGAAGAGAGAGAGTGAGAAGATGACAATGATAATCATAATAATAATGAAATAGCTTCTCACTTGATATATGAAACATAATGAATTAAAAAGAAATGAATAATATGAGATTATTCATCATGTTTCATTAATGCAAGTGGGTGATTCATCATGTGAGTCATTAAGCATTCAATGATGCATTAATAACCTGATGAATCACTCACAATGAGTCACTAAATCATTAAATGATAATGCCACCTCTCCCTCCAAGTCATCACCTTCTAGAAGCTTCTCGGAAAATTACGAGAACGCCCCTCCTATCCGTGAAAACACGGAAAAACTTTAGACTGTACAAATCCAATAACCTGATACTAGAATCTGGCTTAAACCAAAGCCGGCTAGTAAAAACTGTCTGAATGTCGTACGTGCGTTTAAACACGTATGCGTCCGAACCTTTGTCGTAAAACCATACGACCTCTATATCTTTTCGCCTGGGTTTGGGAAATCTCTGTGTGGGACTCTAAAGACTAGACTACTACGCTGGCAGTGGGTTTAACCACAGACCGCATGCGGCACTAGCTGTACGTAACGGTCCCCAGGTAGTTGTCGATAAGAAAGCCGATGAGGTAACCCATCCGAAATCCTACTGAGCCTGTCCGTGACAATATCCGCGCAGTCCGGTCTGTTCGTCTAAGAGTATCGCATGTATGGTCTAGGAGGTGGTGGACATCAGACCCCTAATAACCGTACAAGCTGTGTCGGTATGGCTCAAGACCATCCGAGAATCTACTGATCAGTCCATCAGTAATTCTCAATCAGCCCTGGCCAGGGACTTACGGTAATGACCAACCGACCACAGTGCGTTATCAACTCCCTATACCGGGAGAGACGAATCCCTAACAGTCGCTCACTGCCTCCACGTGGCTCAGGACTGTGCCCAACTAAAACCGGTTTGCACGACTCCTTTGAGCCGTGGTAGGGTAATAATCAAAGCACGGTAGGAACTCACACGAGACAAATGATGACTTTAAGTCAACAGACTATCTGCACACATGTCACCTGAGAACTGCTATCTGACGTTAGGTATAATACTATCCAGTCAGTTCTCGGCGAGTCCTGTCCGGTGTACTCACACCCAGTGAGCATCTGTATACAATCTTAGATGCACACCACCAATGGCTGCGGGACCAATCCATCGCCCCTCGTCAGGGTCTAGATATGTATACACTAGTCTACTCCGGAGTATCGATGCCCAGTCTCGATACTCCTGCGACTAGGGACATCTAAGGATGTGCCTATTGACTATCCAGCTCCCACTAGTATGACTGCCATCACAACGCCGGTAGTCAGGCAAACACCCTATGGGCTTTATCAACATGTATATAAATGAATACAACACAAAATATATCATATGTCAAGATAAAGATAAACCAAATAGTGTATTATCATATCAAGCAAGACTGTCATGTACATACATATCCCAAGCATCCTATACAATGTAGGCCTCAAGGGCATATATATCCAACAATCTCTCACTTGCACTAAGGCCTATAATTGGCGCAATGAGTACCCACTATCTGCACTAGATCCAGTTGCTGGCGTACCGCATGCCTAACATCTCAAACAGCCTCTCGAACTGGACTTGAGGAATGGCCTTGGTGAATGGATCTGCCGTGTTGTCTTTTGTATCTACTCTCCGTACCTCGATCTCCCGACGATTCACGATCTCCCTGATCAGGTGAAACCGCCTTAAGATATGCCTGGATTTCTGATGGGACCTTGGTTCCTTCGCTAAAGCTACAGTGCCATTGTTATCGCAATACAAAGGTATTGGATTGGCAATGGACGGAACCACCTGAAGTTCAGAAATGAACTTCCTCATCCAGACAGCCTCTTTTGCGGCTTCACTAGCAGCTATATACTCAGCCTCTATAGTTGAGTCTGCGACGGTATCCTGTTTGGAACTCCTCCAACATACCACCCCTCCATTGAGGGTAAACACAAAACCCGAAATGGATTTAGAATCATCTTTGTCACTTTGGAAGCCTGAGTCGGTAAAAGCCTCTACCTGGAGGTCTTTATTACCGTAAATTAAGAACATCTCCTTAGTCCTTCTCAGGTACTTGAGAATGTTCTTCACCGCTATCCAATGTTTCCCACCTGGGTCAGACTGATACCTGCTTACCACACTAAGTGCGTAAGCTACATCCGGTCTGGTACATAACATCGCATACATTATTGATCCTACCGCCGAAGCGTAGGGTATAATGCCCATGCGAGCCCTCTCTTCATCAGTCTTTGGAGACATCTCTTTGGAGAGGGTGATTCTGTGACAAGCGGGCATATTGCCGCGCTTGGAATCTTTCATACTAAATCTCTTTAGTATAGTGTCTATATACCTGGATTGTGAAAGTCCCAACATTCTATTGGATCTATCACGATAGATCTTAATGCCCAGAATGTATGATGCATCTCCCAAGTCTTTCATAGAGAATTTTTGTGACAAAAAGAGCTTTACTGATTGTAGCATAGGGATATCATTCCCTATCAGTAGTATGTCGTCGACGTATAAAACGAGGAAGACTACTGCTCTTTCTACAATCTTCTTATAAATACATGGTTCATCTACATTTTTGATAAAATCATCAAAGCAGATGTTCCAACTCCGCGATGCTTGCTTTAATCCATAAATGGATTTAAGCAACTTGCAGACTCTTCCGCTGCTCCCACTGTCTAAGAAACCTTCTGGTTGATCCATGTAAACACTCTCTTCTAAATGTCCATTTAGAAAAGCTGTTTTTACGTCCATCTGCCAGATTTCATAGTCATGGAAGGCAGCAATCGCAAGCAGGATCTGAATGGATTTAAGCATAGCTACAGGTGAAAAGGTTTCATCATAGTCCAATCCTGGTCTTTGACGAAAAACCTTTTGCTACGAGTCTAGCTATGTAGGTTTCCACTTGTCCAAATGCACCAATCTTCTTTTTGAAGATCCATTTGCATCCAACCGGTTTTACTCCAGGAGGAGCAACTTCTAAAGTCCATACTTTATTTGTGTACATGGATTCCATTTCGGATCTCATAGCATCCAGCCATTTCATCGAGTCACTACTCGTAATAGCCTGCTGAAAACTAGTAGGCTCATCATCATCGATGATGCAATCATCTCGATCCCCATCAAGAAGAAAACCATAGTATCTTTCAGGAGGATGAGAAAGCCTACTAGATCTGCGGAGTGGCGTTGGTTCGTCATGTTCTATTGAAATCTGAGATTCTTCTAAGTCCTCAGTAGCAGTTTGAGGTTCTGGAATTTCTTCCAGTTCTACCGCGCTCCCACTAATTTCTTTTGCAAGAAATTCGCTTTCTAAGAAGACAATGTGGCGAGCGACAAACACCTTTTGTTCTTCAGTGTGGTAGACCATATACCCCCTTGTATGCTTGGGGTATCCTACAAACTTGTACAAAACCGATCGTGCCTCGAGCTTGTCCGGATTATGCTTTTTAACATATACCGGACACCCCCATATCTTGATATACTTGAGATATGGTCTCTTCCTGCTCCACATTTCATATGGAGTGGCAGGCACAGACTTAGTCGGAACTCTATTTAATAGGTATGCTGCTGATTCTAGAGCAAATCCTCAGAAGGAAAGTGGCAACTCAGCACTACTCATCATTGAACGCGCCATATCTAATAGCGTGCGATTCCTCCTTTCTGATACACCATTATGTTGAGGTGTATAAGGCGGAGTAAGCTGAGAGAGAATTCTATTCTCTTTTAAGTATTCAAGGAAACTGGTACTTAAGTATTCTCCACCTCGATCAGATCGAAGTGTCTTGATGCTTTTACCAGTCTGTTTCTCTACTTCATTTTTATACTCCTTAAACTTCTCAAAGGCCTCGGATTTATGTTTCATTAAGAATATATATCCATACCTAGAGAAGTCATCAGTAAAAGTTATGAAGTAGGAGTGACCGCTTCGTGCATGTGTAGATATTGGACCACATACATCACTGTGTACAAGTCCCAAGAGTTGTGTGGCTCTTTCTCCATGTTCGGTGAACGGAGATTTGGTCATTTTTCCTTTGATACATGATTGACAAGTTGCATATGATGAATATTCAAACGGATCTAGATATCCATCTTTATGTAACTTAGTCAACCTTGTTTCGTTTATATGACCAAGTCTACAATGCCATAGGAAGGCTTGATTTGAATCTGGAGCCTTTCTTTTACGTGGTTTTTGTATATTGAAAATATGAGGTTGATTAAGTATGTATATGCCGTTTTCCAGTGTGCCAAACCCAATCAGTTCTTGATTTAGGAGAATGTTCATGACATTTCTTTCAAGTGCAAAATTATATCCTTCATTAGACAACAAAGATACTGATATAATATTACACAACATACTCGGAATACAAAAACAGCTATACAATACAAAAATGTGTCCACTATTCAACCCTAGGTGATATTCCCCTATTGCAACTGCATCTACATGCAGTCCATTGCCCATCCGGAGAGTCATATCACCTGCCCCCAGTACTCTACTATTTCTCAGATCCTGCAAAGAATTACAGATGTGAGAACCAGAACCGGTATTAAGTACCCATGAAGTAGAGTTTACTGAAAGACAATTTTCGATTACGAACACACCTGAAGCAGAAGCAACAGCTTGCTTCTGGTCCTTGGCTTTAAAGGCCAAACAGTCCTTCTTCCAGTGCCCTTGCTTGTGACAATAAAAGCATTCATTCTTTTCTGCCTTCACCCTTCCAGCCTTGTTCGTTCCCTGCACCTTCTTGATCCCACCCTTCGGTTTGGTGGCTTTCATCTTCTTCTTCCCTTTAGCTTTCGATTTAGATTTAGATGAGGATGATTGGCCGACATACAGAACGGGGGTCTTCTCCTTTCTCAAGGAGCTCTCTGCTACCCTCAACATGTTGAGGAGCTTTGGAAGATCAGCTTCCATCTCGTGCATATTGAAGTTTAGCACAAACTGAGAGAAGGTATGGGGAAGGGACTGCAAAATCAAGTCGATATACAAATCATTCTCTAGCACGCATCCCAGGTTTGCGAATTCCTCAATGAGAGTGATCATTTTGAGGACGTGCTCTCCTACAGGCGATCCTGGAGCTAACCTCATCTGGAAGAGTTTCCTTGAGGTCTCGTACCTCGCGATACGGGAGTGTTCACCATACAATTCCTTGCAATGGAGGAATATGGATACAATATCCATACTCTCATGCTGTTTCTAGAGTTCATTGTTTATGGACGCCAGCACGATACACTTAGCTCGCTCACAGTCTAGATCCCAGGTTTTGCGAACTTCCTTGTCCGCAACTGAAGAATCTGGTCCTGGGATAAGGGGAGGAACAGCGGTGGTAACATATGCAACTTTGTCATAAGTCAGCGCAATATTGACGTTCCTTAGCCAATCTTTATAGTTCTGCCCGGTCGGTATATTCTTTTCAAGTAATAGTTTAAGTCCAGTCATGGTAGCTGCCAGAGAGAGAGAAAAGAAACACTCAGCATATGCACTTGCAAGTTTAGATTGGTCATTAATTTATCTAAACAGGATGGCTCCCACTGTTTCCTCAAATCCTTCTTCAAAACCTAAAAGAAGAACTAGTCAGGATTTAATCACACGTCACAATACTTGCTTAACCTTTCAGCCAGGCTGGTGTTGGTACTTCGAGGGAGGTTTTCCAACGCTTTCGCGAAGTTCCTTAATTAAAGAACCTCTTTTCCCTGGAGGCGTAGCCCCTTTAACACCTTTTTAGGCACCTACTTGGTTTATAGCATTGATTGTTAAGTGAGAGAAATTCCCGAGAGTAATCCTACTCATCAGTGGGATCGGGATCCAACTATCAATGCATGATGCCCTAGATGGAAGCCACTCTAGTCACTACACTCCAGAAGGTAAGCTAAATCTGCAAGTTTCCTTTATGTTTGAAACTCCCGATGTGATTTTTACCCCAAGCTCTTATAGACCTTGACGTAGGCCAACAAGTCATAAGACGCAAGTCAAGTTCTACCCGTCGTTGTCCTGATCAATTTAAGTACATCGTATAAGCCCTTGACGTAGGCCAACAAGGTGTACGTCTGTATTAAACTAATGCATCTATCTATGCAACAAATAGGCGCACACACTGCTACCATTCACTTTGCCTTGACGTAAGCTAACAAGCATATCATGAATACGATGTGCTGTCTATCTGAAACGACGGTGGGTTACGGCTGGTTTTTTTTGCAAAAAAACCGTTAACGTAATGAACTTGATATGATCGAAGGAACAGAGATAGCTTTTATTTAAAAGGAGTGGTTTCAGCTCCGCATTTTAAAATTTGCTTTTTCAAGAAAACCGAGTGGTTTTTAGAAATTGTTCCAACGATTCCGTTTAGGTTTTATTTTCTTTGCATTAATAATAATGCGTCCCATCATTAACCTATCATTACAGATAACAACGAAAATACAACGTCCTCTTATGCCATCCGCATTCTCCACAGGGTCCCGTCATCACCCGTTAGGTTACTTAACTAACGACAGAGCGGGGGCTGGTCTAGCGCAGGTGTAAAACATAAGTGACGTCTAAATAGCTATCATATATAGATATTGTACATTCGTCAGACCCAATAATAGGCATTCCAGATCATAGATAAACAATATTGGATTTGCATGAAATCCGCATTTCTTTTGAGCCTGCAATGAAAGACGGATTACACAGTTGTGATCAATAGCCATTACCCCACCCCAGACCCTTACGGGTACGACAAACTACCCGCCAAGTACCAGAAGTGAAGCGGTCTACCTCAACACTTCAAAATACCCGGTAGTTTGTGTACCCCACCTTGGGTCTATCCTAGGAGCAAAAAACAGTAAAAAGAAATAATACAACGGTGGCTACAACCGCAACCTGGATGTGCCCCGCAAAATAATATTACAACTTATTACATTTACATCAAATGAATTAATACAATAACCCATCACAAAACCCGGCTAATCACCACAACAGTCCAATACAGTTTATATACACAAACAGTTATATATAACATCACAGATATGTGCAACCCCCTGCCAACCGACATACTAGCAGTTAGGGGAGGTTTACGAAAACATAAAACATTTCACAGATATAATCAAACATGCAAACACTGTATAATTTCGATCGATTAAACACTTTTAATTTTGCTCCAATACTTCTCTGTAAATCTGAAACCTGAGCAAAAATTAAAAAATACCAGAAAATCCCAAATATCGCAAAGAAGGCACAGAAGAAAAATGGGCTGAATCGGCCCCAACTCGGCGGCGGAACCGCGGCGGATCGGTGGGATCGGCCACGGTTCCGCGGCGCTTCGGCCGATTCAGGAGACCATTTTTCTTTTGTGTTCTTATATTATCATGCTGGTCATTCTGGAGGTCCCTGAAAAATTTTTGGACCTTATTTAAAATTCGACAGAAACTACAAGATATCGGGGTTTTTCCGGTTTGTTTTTCCGTTCGAAATTCATACAATTTTGCAAGTGTGTTAATTATTGTTCAGTGAGGCTCTGATACCATTGTAAGCTGATGTGCAACACCCCACGAGTTGCGGGGAGGCGGAAATTTGAAAAACAATCATGTTTAAAAGGCGAACATCAACTAACCGAAGATCGTTTCTAAACAATACTTAACAAAAGGCTGTTGGAGATAGTGCCCTCATAGTCAATTATTGGATCGCAGGTACGTGATTGCAATGATTGCGGAGGACCTATACCGGTAGAACAGTCTTACTCGAGATGATAGTATGCTATCTGGTTTGCCTTTATCAGTCGTGTACATGTTCAGGTGACTGATTGCATGTTACACTTTGATAGAGCCCTTAGGATCTTGCTTTACTACCAACAGTATGATGGCGATCATATACGTGAGAGTTGGGTAGTTTATATGCATATCCTTAATTGTGGTCCCTAGTCGTGGGAGTTTCGAGACAGGGCATCGATACTCCGGAGTAGACTAGTGTATACAGTCGAGACCCCGACGAGGGGCGGTGGCCGGTCTCACAAGCCACTGGTGTCAGTTGGATCACCTAAGATGTATACAGGTGCTCATTGGGTTATGAGTACACCGGACAGGACTCGCCGGGAATCTGCTAGTTAGTACTATACCTATCGTCAGATAGCAGTTCCCTGGTGACATGTGTACAGGTTAGTTCATCGACCTGAGGTCGTCATTTGTCTCGTGTGAGTTCCCACTATGCTTTGATTTCTACCCTACCACGGCTCAAAGGAGGCGTGCAAACAGGTAGCTTTTGGGTACAGTCCCGAGCCATATGGAGGCACGTGAGCGGATCGGCAGGGGATTCGTCTCTCCCGGTATTGGGGGCGAGGTCGTGCTGTGTCTAGGAGAGCCATTACACAAAGTCCATGGCCATGGCAGGAGATTTACTGGTAGGTACTCCAGTAGTATCTCAGGGTGTTATTGGGCTACACTCCGACACGACTTATACTGCTATTGGGGGTCTGACGTTACTAGCCCCCTAGGCGGATATGCGATACTCATTGACGAACGGACTGGACTGTATATGCATTGTCACTGTTAGGCTCAGTAGGGTTTCCGGATGAGTTCGCTCATCGGCCTCCCTTGAGTTCGCTCATCGGTTTCCCTTGAGGTCAGTCCATGGGCAGCCGTTACGCATAGCTAGTGCCGCTGATGGTTTGTGGTTAAACCCACTGCCAGGGTACTGACGAGTCATTAGAGTCCCCCACAGACAGTTTCCCAAGTTCGGGCGAAACGTTGTAGAGGCCGTATGGTTTTATGGCAGGGTTCGGAAAATGCACGTGCGTTTACGCACGTGTCAGTTTTCGGGCAGATGATACTGGTCGGCTTTAGTTTAAGCCGGATCCGAGTATTATATTGAGTAGGTATAATATCTTTTTCTCAGTTGCATTTGTATTCGGTTGTAATACAAATGCGGGTATATTTATACAGTTACAGGGTTATCCTGAAAGTCGTTTCAGGATCACTTTTGGAAGTTGCCAGTTTCCAGTTTTCTATCAGCCGTCTTTTAACATTCGGTTAAAGACGGATTTATCTTTTCTTGGATGAGAGTGACTCAGTGTTCTAGATGGTTCTAGAAGGTGATGACTTGGCTATTTGGTGTTGTGTTTTCATTGGTTGCATTAATGAATGGATGACTAGGTTTAGTGAGTCATTCATTTCATTAATGAGTTTTGTTTACTTAAGGATATTTCTTCATGATCTTTGTATATGGTCACCCCCCTTGATTGCTCCTACCATCACCTCCCTCTTGCATAAATAGTGGCCGGCCCCTCTCTCCTCCTCACTTCACTCATTTGAGAAATTATGGTTGCTAAAAAGAAAAGACTAAAGTTTTGGATGCATGGAAATTTCATAGTTCATTTTCTTGTTCCATTTCATTTCCATCGGCAACTTCATTTACCGATCGTCCACGGACTTGGACGAAGTGAGACAAAGTCATCTACTCATTCTCTACATCATTCTTGGTCGTCTCTTTTAGCAAACTTGACGACCGAGTTGCCTCGAGTCAGAGGCGGGAGCCCGTTTAAAGAATCAGTGATGTGGTGCCACCTGGACGAGCAGATCAGAGATCGACGAGATCGGAGCAGCCGCAACGGAGCGTGGGATGATGGTTAAAGAACGAAGGACTCGGATCGTTCGGTATAACCTTTCTACACTCTTTACAGTTTGTTAGTTTAGCAATAATGGCAGATCCGGGTTAAAGTATACGATAGCGCCAGTTAAAAAGTTTTTGTTCCGCATTTGGCGTCTGTAGACGGCCGGGGCGCTAGCGTAGACTTACAAAGGCATAGAGTTCTAAGCTACTATGTAAAGAGATTATACCAAATGATTCTAGTCCTTCGTCTTTACGATATCTACGGCCTCTTTGGATCTCCACGTCCTCCTCGGCTTCCTTCCGTGATAGACGATCCACCCGAGAACCCTAATCCAAGCTATAACCTCTAAACTTGAGGTTACTTAGTTTCTCTAGTTGTTAATTAGAGTAGCTAAGGTGATGTAGAGATAGGTTATGGAGTAATTAGTCTTTCCTAATCCTTGTTCTCAACTCTTGAGGGGTAGGATTAGGGTTTGGTGAAGGAGAGAGAACTTGAAGAGAGAGAGTGAGATGATGATAATGATAATCATAATAATATTGAAATAGCTTCTCACTTCATATATGAAACATAATGAATTAAAAAGAAATGAATAATATGAGATTATTCATCATGTTTCATTAATGCTAGTGGGTGATTCATCATGTGAGTCATTAAGCATTTAATGATGCATTAATGACATGATGAATCACTCACAATGAGTTACTAAATCATTAAATGATAATGCCACCTCTCCCTCCAAGTCATCACCTTCTAGAAGCTTCTCAGAAAATTACGAGAACGCCCCTCCTATCCGTGAAAACACGAAAAAACTTTAGACTGTACAAATCTAATAACCTGATACTAGAATCTGGCTTAAACCAAAGCCGGCTAGTAAAAACTGTCCGAATGTCGTACGTGCGTTTAAACACGTATGCGTCGGAACCTTTGTCGTAAAACCATACGACCTCTATATCTTTTCGCCTGGGTTTGGGAAATCTCTGTGTGGGACTCTAAAGACTCGACTACTACGCTGGCAGTGGGTTTTTAACCACAGACCGCAAGCGGCACTAGCTGTACGTAACGGTCCCCAGGTAGTTGTCGATAAGAAAGCCGATGAGGTAACCTATCGGAAATCCTATTGAGCCTGTCCGTAACAATATCCGCGCAGTCCGGTCTGTTCGTCTAAGAGTATCACATGTATGGTCTAGGGAGGCGGTGGACGTCAGACCCCTAATAACCGTACAAGTTGTATCGGTATGGTTCAAGACCATCCGAGAATCTACTGATCAGTCCATCAGTAATTCTCAATCAGCCCTGGCCAGGGACTTACGGTAATGACCAACCGACCACAATGCGATATCAACTCCCCATACCGGGAGAGACGAATCCCTAACAGTCGCTCACTGCCTCCACGTGGCTCGGGACTGTGCCCAACTAAAACCTGTTTGCACGACTCCTTTGACCCGTGGTAGGGTAATAATCAAAGCACAGTGGGAACTCACACGAGACAAATGATGACTTTAAGTCAACAGACTATCTGCACACATGTCACCTGAGAACTGCTATCTGACGTTAGGTATAATACCATCCAGTCAGTTCTCGGCGAGTCCTGTCCGGTGTACTCACACCCAGTGAGTATCTGTATACAATCTTAGGTGCACACCACCAATGGCTGCGGGACCAATCCATCGCCCCTCGTCAGGGTCTAGATATGTATACACTATTCTACTCCGGAGTATCGATGCCCAGTCTCGATACTCCTGCGACTAGGGACATCTAAGGATGTGCCTATTGACTATCCAGCTCCCACTAGTATGACTGCCATCACAACGCCGGTAGTCAGGTAAACACCCTATGGGCTTTATCAACATGTATATAAATGAATACAACACAAAATATATCATATGTTTAGATAAAGACAAACCAAATAGCGTACTATCATATCAAGCAAGACTGTCATGTACATACATATCCCAAGCATCCTATACAATGTAGGCCTCTAGGGCATATATATCCAACAGTATCTATAGTAAAAGATGATATGATGGATGAAAATTGCCCTGCCTCTGACTATCCTGAGGAACACCGGCAAAACACTGTGGCACAACGGGGGTGAGTTGCCAACTCGTGAATAGTAAATAACATATGCAGGTAATCGCGAGTATGCACGTACATTGCGAATCTAACACATTGCAAACTATTAGCAATGAACGGTCATATGTAATGCATCAGTCATGAAAGGTACACTAGCAGGTACTACTAATACATGAAGCAATAATATGACAATCTGTATGCAACAATCATGTAAGGTACACTATCAGGTACTGCTAGTACATGAAGCAATGCAAATAAAATAAAGTAAGTGAATGCAACAGTCATGGAAAGTACTCTATCCGGTACTACCAATACATGAAGCCATGCATAAACAATAAATGTGGAGTATGGAATACAACATGTCATTCCCACGGAAATCCTAACCTCGTGGTAGGACTAAAATCCAACAAGACAATCAAATTCCCAATTTCCACAAATCAGCCCCCAAATTAGCTCTCATATCATGTAAGTCTCATATATCCTCAATGTACCACATCAAGTAAATCTCATATATCATGAATGTCCAATATCAACTATATCACATATATCCCGAATGTACAATATCGGTATATCCCACATATCCTGTGTGTACAATATCAGTATATCCCACATATCCAGTATGTACAATATCAGTATCAAGTAAGTTTCATATAAGTGTAAGTCGATGTTCAACACCCCAATACTTGTGGGGAGGCGGAAATATGAATAACAATCAAGTTCTATGATCAAACATCGATTAACCGTACGAATCGTTTGCTATACAAGTTTTAACAAAAGCTTTAGAGTTTTAATCTACTGTGCGAAGAGATTATACCAAACGGTTCTAGTCCTTCGTCTTGATGTTGTCTACGGCCTCTTTGGATCTCCACGTCCTCTTCGGCTTTCTCCCGTGATAGACGATCCACCCGAGAACCCTAATCCAAGCTATAACCTCTAAACTTGAGGTTACTTAGTTTCTCTAGTTGCTAAATAGAGTAGCTAAGATGATGTAGAGATAGGTTATGGAGTAATTAGTCTTTCCTAATCCTTGTTCTCAACTCATGAGGGGTAGGATTAGGGTTTGGTGAAGGAGAAAGAACTTGAAGAGAGAGAGTGAGAAGATGATAATGATAATATTATATTGAATAAAGCTTCTCACTTGATATATATGAAACATAATGAATTAAAAGAAATTAATAAAAAGATAATATTCATCATGTTTCATTAAATCAAGTGGGTGATTCATCATGTGAGTCATTAAGCAATTAATGATGCATTAATGATATGATGAATCACTCACAATGAGTCACTTAATCATTAAATGAAAATGCCACCTCTCTGTTTATGTCACATCCTTCTAGAAGCTTCTCGGAAAATTACGAGAACGCCCCTCTCATCCGTGAAAACACGGAAAAACTTTAGACTGTATAAATCCAATAACCTGATACTAGAATCTGGCTTAAACCAAAGCCGGCTAGTAAAAACTGTCCGAATGTCGTACGTGCGTTCAAGCACGTATGCGTCCGAACCTTTGTCGTAAAACCATACGACCTCTATATCTTTTCGCCTGGGTTTGGGAAATCTCTGTGTGGGACTCTAAAGACTCGACTACTACGCTGGCAGTGGGTTTAACCACAGACCGCAAGCGGCACTAGCTGTACGTAACGGTCCCCAGGTAGTTGTCGATAAGAAAGCTGATGAGGTAACCCATCTGAAATCCTACTGAGCCTATCTGTGACAATATCCGCGCAGTCCGGTCTGTTCGTCTAAGAGCATCGCATGTATGGTCTAGGGAGGTGGTGGATGTCAGACCCCTAATAACCGTACAAGTCGTGTCGGTATGGCTTTATCACCATCCGAGAATCTACTGATCAACCTATCAGTAATTCTCAATCAGCCCTGGCCAGGGACTTATGGTAATGACCAACCGATCACCGTGCGATATCAACTCCCTATACCGGGAGAGACGAATCCCTAACAGTCACTCACTGCCTCCACGTGGCTCGGGACTGTGCCCAACTGAAACCTGTTTGCACGACTCCTTTGAGCCGTGGTAGGGTAACAATCAAAGCACAGTGGGAACTCACACGAGACAAATGATGACCTTAAGTCAACGGACTATCTGCACACATGTCACCTGAGAACTGCTATCTGACGTTAGGTATAATACCATCCAGTCAGTTCTCGGCGAGTCCTGTCCGGTGTACTCACACCCAGTGAGCATCTGTATACAATCTTAGGTGAACACCACCAATGGATGCGGGACCAATCCATTGCCCCTCATCAGGGTCTAGATATGTATACACTAGTCTACTCCGGAGTATCGATGCCCAATCTCGATACTCCTGCGACCAGGGACATCTAAGGGTGTGCCTATTGACTATCCAGCTCCTACTAGTATGACTGCCATCACAACGCCGGTAGTCAGACAAACACCCTATGGGCTTTATCAACATATATATATAAATACCAAGTAAAATATATTATACGTTAAGACAAAGTCAAACCAAATAGCGTACTATCATATCAAGCAAGACTGTCATGTACATATATATCCCAAGCATACTATACAATGTAGGCCTCTAGGGCATATATATCCAACAATCTCCCACTTGCACTAAGGCCTATAATTGGCGCAATGAGTACCCACTGTCTCTACCAGATCCAGTTGCTTGCGTACCGCATGCCCAACATCTCAAAAAGCCTCTCGAACTGTACTTGAGGAATGGCCTTGGTGAATGGATCTGCCGTGTTGTCTTTTGTGTCTACTCTCCGTATCTCGATCTCCCGACGATCCACGATCTCCCTGATCAGGTGAAACCGCCTTAAGATATGCCTGGATTTCTGATGGGACCTTGGTTCCTTCGCTAAAGCTACAGCGCCATTGTTATCGCAATACAAATGTATTGGATTGGCAATGGACGGAACCACCTGAAGTTCAGAAATGAACTTCCTTATCCAGACAGCCTCTTTTGCGGCTTCACTAGCAGCTATATACTCAGCCTCCATAGTTGAGTCTGCGACGGTATCTTGTTTGGAACTCTTCCAACTTACCGCCCCTCCATTGAGGGTAAACACAAAACCCGAAATAGATTTAGAATCATCCTTGTCACTTTGGAAGCCGGAGTCGGTAAAAGCCTCTACCTGGAGGTCCTTATTGCCGTAAATCAAGAACATCTCCTTAGTCCTTCTCAGGTACTTGAGAATGTTCTTCACCGCTATCCAATGTTTCTCACCTGGGTCCGATTGATACCTGCTTACTACACTAAGTGCGTAAGCTACATCTGGTCTGGTACATAACATCGCATACATTATTGATCCTACCGCCGAAGCGTAGGGTATAATGCCCATGCGAGCCCTCTCTTCATCAGTCTTTGGAGACATCTCTTTGGAGAGGGTGATTCCGTGACAAGCGGGCATATTGCCGCGTTTGGAATCTTCCATACTAAATCTCTTTAGTATAGTGTCTATATACCTGGACTGTGAAAGTCCCAATATTCTATTAGATCTATCTCGATAGATCTTAATGCCCAGAATGTATGATGCATCTCCCAAGTCTTTCATAGAGAATTTCTGTGACAAGAAGAGCTTTACTGATTGTAGTATAGGGATATCATTCCCTATCAGTAGTATGTCGTCGACGTATAAAACGAGGAAGACTACTGCTCCTTCTACAATCTTCCTATAAACACATGGTTCATCTATATTTTTGATAAAGTCAAATTCCTTGACTGTTTCATCAAAACAGATGTTCCAACTCCGCGATGCTTGCTTTAACCCATAAATGGATTTAAGCAATTTGCACACTCTTCCGCTGCTCCCACTGTCTAAGAAACCTTCTGGTTGATCCATGTAAACACTCTCTTCTAGATGTCCATTTAGAAAAGCTGTTTTTACATCCATTTGCCAGATTTCATAGTGATGGAAGGCAGCAATGGCAAGCATGATCCGAATGGATTTAATCATAGCTACTGGCGAAAAAGTTTCATCATAGTCCAATCCTGGTCTTTGACGAAAACCTTTTGCTACTAGTCTAGCTTTGTACGTTTCCACTTGTCCAAATGTACCAATCTTCTTTTTGAAGATCCATTTGCACCCAACTGGTTTTACCCCAGGAGTAGCAACTTCTAAAGTCCATACTTTATTGGTATACATGGATTCCATTTCGGATCTCATTGCATCCAGCCACTTTACTGAGTCGCTACTTGTGATAGCCTGCTGGAAACTAGTAGGCTCATCATCATCGATGATGCAATCCTCTCGATCCCCATCAAGAAGAAAACCATAATATCTTTCAGGAGGATGAGAAAGCCTACTAGATCTGCGGAGTGGCGTTGGTTCGTCATGTTCTATTGAAATCTGAGATTCTTCTAAGTCCTCGGTTACAGCTTGAGGTTCTGGAATTTCTTCCAGTTCTACCGCGCTCCCACTAATTTCTTTTGCAAGAAACTCGCTTTCTAAGAAGACAATGTGACGAGCGACAAACACCTTTTGTTCTTCAGTGTGGTAGACCATGTACCCCCTTGAATGCTTGGGGTATCCTACAAACTTGCACAAAACCGATCGTGCCTCGAGCTTGTCCGGATTATGCTTTTTAACATATACCGGACACCCCCATATCTTGATATACTTGAGATATGGTCTCTTCCCACACCACATTTCATATGGAGTGTTAGGTACAGACTTAGTTGGAACTCTATTTAATAGATATGCGGCTGATTCTAGAGCAAATCCCCAGAAGGAAAGTGGCAACTCAGCACTACTCATCATTGATCGCACCATATCTAATAGCGTGCGATTCCTTCTTTCTGATACACCATTATGCTGAGGTGTATAAGGTGGAGTAAGCTGAGAGAGTATTCCATTTGCTTTCAAGTATTCAAGGAAACTGGTACTTAAGTATTCTCCACCTCGATCAGATCGAAGTGTCTTGATGCTTTTACCAGTTTGTTTCTCTACTTCATTTTTATACTCCTTAAACTTCTCAAAAGCCTCGGATTTATGCTTTATTAAGAACACATGTCCATACCTAGAGAAGTCATCAGTAAAAGTGATGAAGTAGGAGTGACCACTTCGTGCATGTATAGACATCGGACCACATACATCACTGTGTACTAGTCCCAAGAGTTCGGTGGCTCTTTCTCCGTGTCCGGTGAACGGAGATTTGGTCATTTTTCCTTTGATACATGATTGACAAGTTGCATATGATGAATATTCAAACGAATCTAGATATCCATCTTTATGTAACTTAGTCAACCTTGTTTCATTTATATGACCAAGTCTACAATGCCATAGGAAGGCTTGATTCGAATCTTGAGCCTTTCTTTTACGCGTGTTTTGAATATTGAAAATTTGTGGTTGATTAAGTATGTATATGCCGTTTTCCAGTGTGCCAAAACCCAATCAGTTCTTGATTTAGGAGAATGTTCATGACATTTCTTTCAAGCACAAAATTATATCCTTTATTAGACAATAAAGATACTGATATAATATTACACAACATACTGGGAATACAAAAACAGTTATACAATACCAAAATGTTTCCACTATTCAACCCTAGGTGATATTCCTCTATTGCAATTGCATCTACATGCATTCCATTGCCCATCCGGAGAGTCATATCACCTGCCCCCAGTACTCTACTATTTCTCAGATCCTGCAAAGAATTACAGATGTGAGAACCAGAACCGGTATCAAGTACCCATGAAGTAGAGTTAACTGAAAGACAATTTTCGATTACGAACACACCTGAAGTAGAAGCAACAACTTGCTTCATGTCCTTGGCTTTGAAGGCCTGACAATCCTTCTTCCAGTGCCCCTGCTTTTGACAATAGAAGCATTCGTTCTTTTCTGCCTTCACCCTTCCTGCCTTGTTCGTTCCCTGCACCTTCTTGACCCCACCCTTCGGTTTGGTGGCTTTCATCTTCTTCTTCTTCCCTTTAGCTTTCACTTTAGTTTTAGAAGAAGATGATTGGCCAACATACAGAACGGGGGTCTTCTCCCTTTTCAAGGAGGTCTCTGCTACCCTCAACATATTGAGGAGCTTTGGAAGATCCGCTTCCATTTCGTGCATGTTGAAGTTCAGCACGAACTGAGAGAAGGTGTGGGGAAGGGACTGCAAAATTAAGTCGATATACAAATCAATCTCTAGCACGCATCCCAGGTTTGCGAGTTCCTCAATGAGGATGATCATTTTGAGGACATGCTCTCCAACAGGCGATCCTGGAGCTAACCTCATCTGGAAGAGTTTCCTTGAGGTTTCGTACCTCGCGATACGGGAGTGTTCACCATACAATTCCTTGCAATGGAGGAATATGGATGCAATATCCATACTCTCGTGCTGTTTCTGGAGTTCATTATTCATGGACGCCAGCACGATACACTTAGCTCGCTCACAGTCTAGATCCCAGGTTTTACGAACTTCCTTGTCCGCAACTGAGGAATCTGGTCCTGGGATAAGGGGAGGAACAGCGGTGGTAACATATGCAACTTTGTCATAAGTCAGCGCAATATTGACGTTTCTTAGCCAGTCTTTATAGTTCTGCCCGGTTAGTATATTCTTTTCGAGTAATAGTTTTAGTCCAGTCATGGTAGCTGCCAGAGAGAGAGAAAAGAAAACACTCAGCATATGCTCTTGCAAGTTTAGATTGGTTTATTAATTTATCTAAACAGGATGGCTCCCACTGTTTTCTCAAATCCTTCTTCAAAACCTAAAAGAAGAACTAGTCAGGATTTAATCACACGTCACAATACTTGCTTAACCTTTCAGCCAGGCTGGTGTTGGTACTTCGAGGGAGGTTTTCCAACGATTTCGCGAAGTTCCTTAATTAAAGAACCTCTTTTCCCTGGAGGCGTAGCCCCTCTAACACCTTTCTAGGCACCTACTTGGTTTATAGCATTGATTGTTAAGTGAGAGAAATTCCCGAGAGTAATCCTACTCATCAGTGGGATCGGGATCCAACTATCATTGTATGATGCCCTAGATGGAAGCCACTCTAGTCACCACACTCCAGAAGGTAAGCTAAATCTGCAATTTTCCTTTATGTTTGAAACTCCCGATGTGATTTTTACCCCAAGCTCTTATAGACCTTGACGTAGGCCAACAAGTCATAAGACGCAAGTCAAGTTCTACCCGTCGTTGTCCTGATCAATTTAAATACATCGTACAAGCCCTTGACGTAGGCCAACAAGGTGTACGTCTGTATTAAACTAATGCATCTATCTATGCAACAAATAGGCACACACACTGCTACCATACACTATGCCTTGACGTAGGCCAACAAGCATAGCATGAATACGATGTGCTGTCTATCTGAAACGACGGAGGGTTACGGCTGGTTTTTGGCAAAAAACCGTTAACGTAATGAACTTGATTTGATCGAAGGAACTAAGATAGCTTTTATTAAAAGGAGTGGTTTAAGCTCCGCATTTAAAATTTGCTTTTTCAAGAAAACCGAGTGGTTTTTAGAAATTGTTCCAACGATTCAGTTTAGGTTTTATTTTCTTTGCATTAATGATAATGCGTCCCATCTTTAACCTATCATTACAGATAACAACGAAAATATGACGTCCTCTTATGCCATCCGCATTCGCCACGGGGTCCCGTCATCACCCGTTAGGTTACTTAACTAACGACAGAGCGGGGGCTGGGCTAGCGCGGGTGTAAAACATAAGTGACGTCTAAATAGCTATCATATATATAGATATTTTACATTCGTCTGACGCAATGATATACATTCCAGAACACAGATAAACAATATTGGATTTGCAAGCAATCTGTATTTCTTTTGAGCCTGCAAGAAAAGACAGATTACACAGTTGTGATGAATAGCCATTACCCCACCCAAGATCCCTACGGGTACGGCAAACTACCCGCCCGGCAGTTTGTGTACCCCACCTTGGATCTGTCCTAGGAGCAAAAACAGTAAAAAGAAATAATACAACGGTGGCTACAACCGCAACCTGGATGTGCCCCGCAAAAAAAAAATATTACAACTTGTTACATTTACATCAAATGAATTAAAACAATAACCCATCACAAAACCCGGCTAATCACCACAACAGTCCAATACAGTTTATATACACAAACAGTTAAAATCCATTTCAGAAATGTGCAACCCCCTGCCAACTGACATACTAGCAGTTAGGGGAGGTTTACGAATACATTATACAATCACAGATATAATCCAATATGCAAATACTGTACAATTTCGATCGATTAAACATCTTTAATATTGCTCCAAAAACTGCTCTGTAAATCTGAAACCTGAGCAAAATTAAAAATTACCAGAGAATCCCAAATATCACAGAGAACCACCACAAGAAAAATGGTTCCCTGAAACGTCAAAACGGCGGCGGATCCGCGGCGGGAACAGTGCTAGGCGCCGCGGATCCGCGGCTATGTTGGCGATTCAGGGCACCAAATTTTTTGTGTGTTCTACTGCTATCATTTTAAGCTTTCTGAACAACCCTGAAAAATTTTTGGACTTCATTTAAATTTCGACAGAAACTTGATGTTTTTGGGGTTTTCCGGCTTCGTTTTTCCGTTCGAAATTCGTACAAATTTGCAATAAAGTTAAAACTTGTTTAGCTAGGCTCTGATACCACTGTAAGTCGATGTTCAACACCCCAATACTTGTGGGGAGGCGGAAATATGAATAACAATCAAGTTCTATGATCAAACATCGATTAACCGTACGAATCGTTTGCTATACAAGTTTTAACAAAAGCTTTAGAGTTTTAATCTACTATGCGAAGAGATTATACCAAACGGTTCTAGTCCTTCGTCTTGATGTTGTCTACGGCCTCTTTGGATCTCCACGTCCTCTTCGGATTTCTCCCGTGATAGACGATCCACCCGAGAACCCTAATCCAAGCTATAACCTCTAAACTTGAGGTTACTTAGTTTCTCTAGTTGCTAAATAGAGTAGCTAAGATGATGTAGAGATAGGTTATGGAGTAATTAGTCTTTCCTAATCCTTGTTCTCAACTCATGAGGGGTAGGATTAGGGTTTGGTGAAGGAGAGAGAACTTGAAGAGAGAGAGTGAGAAGATGATAATGATAATATTATATTGAATAAAGCTTCTCACTTGATATATATAAAACATAATGAATTAAAAGAAATTAATAAAAAGATAATATTCATCATGTTTCATTAAATCAAGTGGGTGATTCATCATGTGAGTCATTAAGCAATTAATGATGCATTAATGATATGATGAATCACTCACAATGAGTCACTTAATCATTAAATGAAAATGCCACCTCTCTGTTTATGTCACATCCTTCTAGAAGCTTCTCGGAAAATTACGAGAACGCCCCTCTCATCCGTGAAAACACGGAAAAACTTTAGACTGTATAAATCCAATAACCTGATACTAGAATCTGGCTTAAACCAAAGCCGGCTAGTAAAAACTGTCCGAATGTCGTACGTGCGTTCAAGCACGTATGCGTCCGAACCTTTGTCGTAAAACCATACGACCTCTATATCTTTTCGCCTGGGTTTGGGAAATCTCTGTGTGGGACTCTAAAGACTCGACTACTACGCTGGCAGTGGGTTTAACCACAGACCGCAAGCGGCACTAGCTGTACGTAACGGTCCCCAGGTAGTTGTCGATAAGAAAGCTGATGAGGTAACCCATCTGAAATCCTACTGAGCCTGTCTGTGACAATATCCGCGCAGTCCGGTCTGTTCGTCTAAGAGTATCGCATGTATGGTCTAGGGAGGTGGTGGATGTCAGACCCCTAATAACCGTACAATTCGTGTCGGTATGGCTTTATCACCATCCGAGAATCTACTAATCAACCTATCAGTAATTCTCAATCAGCCCTGGCCAGGGACTTATGGTAATGACCAACCGATCACCGTGCGATATCAACTCCCTATACCGGGAGAGACGAATCCCTAACAGTCACTCACTGCCTCCACGTGGCTCGGGACTGTGCCCAACTGAAACCTGTTTGCACGACTCCTTTGAGCCATGGTAGGGTAACAATCAAAGCACAGTGGGAACTCACACGAGACAAATGATGACCTTAAGTCAACGGACTATCTGCACACATGTCACCTGAGAACTACTATCTGACGTTAGGTATAATACCATCCAGTCAGTTCTCGGCGAGTCCTGTCCGGTGTACTCACACCCAGTGAGCATCTGTATACAATCTTAGGTGAACACCACCAATGGATGCGGGACCAATCCATTGCCCCTCGTTAGGGTCTAGATATGTATACACTAGTCTACTCCGGAGTATCGATGCCCAATCTCGATACTCCTGCGACCAGGGACATCTAAGGATGTGCCTATTGACTATCCAGCTCCCACTAGTATGACTGCCATCACAACGCCGGTAGTCAGACAAACACCCTATGGGCTTTATCAACATATATATATAAATACCAAGTAAAATATATTATACGTTAAGACAAAGTCAAACCAAATAGCGTACTATCATATCAAGCAAGACTGTCATGTACATACATATCCCAAGCATCCTATACAATGTAGGCCTCTAGGGCATATATATCCAACAATAAGGTGAGTGTCTAACCTCGACACCTAAAATATCATGAAACAAGTGTCAAGCATCGACACCGAAATATTGATCTATCAGGTGCTGTCACCACGACTGGCCTCCTGATAGGTACGTATCATACGCTATACCGAAAAGCCCGAGTGCCTAGCTCTGACCCTCGTCTTTCCACGTATCCATACGTACACGACTCCCGTCGGTATCCCCACGATAACCGCCGAGTCATAGGTAATGTCACCGGACGGTATGGTTCCCCTGCCAGGCTCATGGGAATGATACATCGACTCTTGCCCCGGGTATCTCCGGGCCCCTACATGTACCCACAGACGGTGCCTCCCGCTCCTCGAATCGGCTATATAATCAGAACTTATAAAACTCATGGTGGCTGCAGAAATATCATATCTAGAGAAACTGGGTTTTTCAAATAATGCATAATTTCATGAAACCACCACGGTCCCCAAATCCATAAAACATCATGAAAAATCCATATCTCAATGCGAAAATCCATGAATATAATATACTCAACATGAAACTGAAATGCAAGCGTATAAAGGAAAAGCCGCTATTTAACTGCAACCAGTTAAACTATAAATCATGCGGTTCCTAATTCTCCAAGTCCAATATAACATCAATTAAAGTCAAACATGTAGCTATAACCAAATATTTACGTAAACATAAAGGTATAGCAAGGTATATGTACCTACCTATCAGTAATGATGTAATATACCCTCCAGGTATAAGCAAGGTATATGTATCTACCTATCAGTAATGATGTAATATACCCTCCAGGTATAAGCAAGGTATATGTATCTACCTACCAGTAATGATATAATATACCCTCCAGGTATAAGCAAGGTATACATACAAGGTATACACGTAGCTTTGTCATCATGTGTGTATGTAACTATCGCTAATGATACAATTGCTAGTTATGTATATGCCCTAGAGGCCATTGTTGTACATATGATGTATATTATAATGGATGCTTGGATATATATAGAGAGGACTTTCTTGCTCGTCATGATAGTATGTTATTTTGTTTTCCTTTATCTTAACATGTTGACTTGTATTGGTTTACTGTTTTTACTCTCACATGTTGATAAAGCCCTTAGGATCTGTACTCGACTACTGGGACTATGATGAGATCATACTAGTGGGGCCATGGTAGTCGATGAGTACATCCTATAACTGTTCCTAATCGAGGGTATATCGAGACAGGGCATCGATACACCAGAGTAGACTAGCGTATACGCATCTTGACCCATATGATGGGCGATGGATGATCCCATATCCATCGGTGTTTGACATCAGAGATGGTGTACGGGTGCTCAGTGGAGACTGGGTACACTGGACGGACTCGCCGAGAACTCCCAGATGGTGATATACCACACGTCAGATGGCAGTTCTCCGGTGACACTGGTACAGGGTAGTCTGTAGACCCGAGATCGTCATAGAGTCTTGTGTGATTCCCACTGTGCTTTGATTTCCACCTTACCACGTCCAAGAGGGTGTGTAAAACGATGGCTTTTGGGTACAGTCCTGAATCACATGGAGGCAATGAGCGATAGGAGGGGATTCGTCTCTCCCGGTATAGGGAGTTGATGTTGTGCTGTGTTCGATTGGCTATAACTGGAAGTCCCTGGCCTGGGCTGATATAGAGATTTACTGGTAAGTGTTACCAGTAGTTTCTCAACCCGTTATGAGCCACACATCGACACGACTTATCCGTTAATGGGGTCTGACGTATACCACCCCTAGACTTGATATACGACATATCAGACGAAGAGACCGGACTGTACGGGAGTGTTACTGATTGGATTCATAGGAGAACAGACATGCTAGCTTGTTGATCTTATGATCGCTCAATACCTGGGTGGCTGTTACGTTTAGCTGACCGCTTGCAGCTTGTGGGTGTTTGATATGATCATCACCTGCTACCGGCATATTGACGATTTTTTTGAGTCCTACACAGAGGTTTCTTGGCTCAGGCAAAACGGAGTAGAGGCACATATGTGATATCTGCAGGACCGAGGATAATGCGATATGAGATACCGTATTATATTCTCGCGACATTTAGATATGAACCGGATCATCGGATCAAGTGTTGATTCGATGAATCGGTACATGATATATTAGTCGGTTATATTCGATATAGCCGGATTGTCAAATCAAGTGTTGATTCGATGATTTAATGTATAATAATATATATGATATATTGTATTACATTATCTAATATTGGCTCGCTTTATTATTTCATTTTCTCACCGGATAATACATTGATATATATGTGATATATGTTAATTGTATTATTTTTCATTTGTTACAAATATATAATATATATGTGATATATATTATAGTAACATGTTATGATTAATTATGGAACATGTTTTGTGGAGATAAAGCAAGGTTAGGGTTTGATTAGGGTTAGTTCTTTCTTGCACCTTCTACAACTTTTCCTTTTGTCTTAAAGAAGATATTATGATAGATATTTTCTCATGACTCATTGTTTTAACCCAACCAAACCCTAGCCCTAGTTTATTCTCTACAAAGGTTAAGCTTCTCATCCTTGACCATGGTTCCATAATCAATCATATATTCACTTCTACTATTCATCACAAAAGGATTATCTTTTAAATTCATCATCTTCTTCTCTCTTAGCTTTGAGAAAGCTTACTAGTTATTTCTTTTGTGATGATTTCATGTGAGATTATGATATAAAAGGAAAGCATAAATACTACTCCATCATCCTCATCTAATCTATCCCATTAGATTAGGGTGTTCACCTCATTAGAGTGAGAGAGCTTGAGCTATTGCAATTTCGACGTAGATCATCGGAGAAAAGGAATACTACAAGCTAGCATGGATCGTTCGAGTCGTGGAGCCTCTCTTGAGTCCTGGAGATCATGGATCGTGGCGAAGGGACTTCTACTCGGAGCATATGAAGCGAAGGAGCGGACTACAAAGGTTGTAATCCCTCACACTTAGTAGTAAAGATGTTTACTTGCATTTTTAACCCTAATAATCTAGCAAAGATCCCGGTTTTGGGTTGTTCTGCACGTCTAAATTTTTATCCGGGCATGTTTGATGCCTTATGAGCCTTCACAACAGTGCCTAGGAACCCTACAGTGGTATCAGAGCCTAGCTAGAGCATTAGGCGACGTGTATACGAAGTTAAAACTCCGATCGAACACCAAACCGCAATTTTAGACCCCTCTCTGGATTTTTTTTCAAAACTGTGATTTTTTAGAATTAAAAATACAAGCAGGAAAATATAAGCATCACTGTGAAACACGTGTCAATGATCCGTACATTCAGCCGCGGAATCGTGGCAATACCTTGCTCCTTCCGCGGATCCGCGGCCGTACAGTCAAATCGTTGACTCGTTTTCCCATGGTTATATCCGTAGGTGATTTTGTAATTTTCTGGGTACTTTTAATCTGACTCAAATGTTGAGTGTTCTGGGGTTTATATTTTAATCGTTGATTCGATCGGAAAATTTAAATTCGTTATTATTTCCGGATATTTTGAAATTGTTAAAATGTTCGAACGGATATCATTAACTCACTTTTTCCCGGCACGTAAAACTTTCAAGTGTTGAATTTTTTTTATCGGGTTTAAATCTTCCGAAAAAATGTACAAGTTACGCAGTGGACCCTCTAGAAGAATACAAACCTTAACTCGATTATGTGACCATCTTGAACTGCCTATAAACCTTAGGGTTTGGGGCAGTACGGCGTGCCACATGTGAGGCGTTAGCTTGACCCTTCTACGGCTGGATCACCGGTACTGTGACATATTATGGGATTATTTGAACTACGCTCATGTGTTGAGTTATTTAGGAAATTTTGGGTATTTGATTATCTGTTCGGAAAGTTTAATACTGTCTATTTATCTGGAATGTGATACAATATGTGGAATTCATATAGTTAGGCATGAAATGCGAAGTATGTGATATTTCGGATTTACGATGTCTAAAGTGATTGTGGATTCCAAATATTGTAGTTTTACAATTTCTTTTCTTTGACCGTAAGTGTAGTATGTAGTTATATTGCCGGTCTTCGTTGCTATACATCTACGACGATCGGTGTATGCATACTTACTTACGTTGATGATATGTGATATTATGTGTTGCTGTGATATGTTATATTGGATCGTCGTGTTCTGAATAGCCGGGGGTTTTATGTGAGATGAGGGTTTTTATTTTCATTCATGTAAAATTCTTTTGTATGTAATATTCTTTTATTGGGGCACTTCCGGGATGAGGTTGATGTCACCATTGTATATTATTTACTTTTCCGCATTAGGTAGACCCAAGGAGTCGAGCACAAGTAACCGGGTTCTAGGGTCCAGTGGGAGGCCATCTCGAGGGGTCGAGACCGGGTCTCCTAACCCTAGAATTGGCAGTGTTACTTGCCGCTCTCGTAGGGGTCTTGGGATGTGGGTTTGGCTATTCGTCGAGACCGTGGAATCCGTGTTTTATACAGGCTCGTATTGAAAACACGGACGTCCTAGTATATCCAATATTTCATATATGTTCTTCTGCTGCAATGTTCTGTGATGAGATCATATTACTGCCTGAGACGAATGCTTATACTAAATATATATATGCTGATATATAAATATTACTGCTTTCGTTTCTTCTGTGATTCTTAGGAAGCATAAGCTGATGGGATTTTATTAATGAGATTAATAAAAAAAAAAGAAACCTAAAAGATGTTGTAGAATCAAAACTTTATAAAAAGGGTAGCTACAATCTTGCTTCGCATAGCGGTATATATGATATACCCTGCACCTTATTCGATGGGGAAAGAGCCGAGATCCCTTCACCGGGAGTGACCTCTTTAGCGAAACTGGCAGATGCTACAAACTCGCGGTTTAGTTTTCGATAGCTTATATAGTCTAGCTTTGCATAACGGTATATATGATATATCCTGCACCTTATTCGATGAGGAAAGAGCCGAGATTCCTTCACCGAGAGTGACCTCTTTAGCGAAACTAGAAGCCTCAAAAACACTCCTTTTCAAAAACACTCGATTCTACGACGATATCAAGTTCATTACGCTCGAGGTTTTCTGAAAAACCTGCGTAACCCTCCGTCATTTTAGGAAAATAGTGTACTTAGTATTCGTGCTGCGTTTGTTGACCATAGCTAAGGCGTAGTGTACGGTAGCTAAGTGATGTTTTCCTATATAACATAAGATGTGATTAATTAGGACAGTCATATGACTTTGTTGACTATAGTTAAGGGTCATGTGGATGGGTCTAAATTAATCAAGAAATGTCGGGTAGAACTTGACTAGTGCTTATGATTTGTTGACCATAGTTAAGGTCATAAGACACTAGGGGTAAAAGCATTATCGGGAATTTCAAGTGTTGAAATTTGCAATGAGACTGCATACCTCCTATGAGATAGTTGGATCCCGGTACCCACTGCGAATAAGAGTTACTCCTGGGAGAGTTTTACACAAGACAATTAGCCGATCAAGTAAGTGTCTAGAAAAGTGTTAACGGGGTTACGCCTCTGGGAAAATGAGGTTTACTTTAATTAGGTCCGTGCGAAAGCACGTGGAACCTCCCTCAAGTACCGGCACTGATCTGGCTGAAAGATTGACGAAATTGTAGGGTGTAATTAATCCCGACTAATCTTACCTTTTAGGGTTTGAAGGAAGATTTGATAAAAACAGTGGGAGACATCCTGATTAGATAAGATAATAACCAATCTAATCTTGCAAGAGCATACGCTAAAGTGTTTTCTTCTCTCTCTCTCCAGGTAGCTACCATGTCAGGCCATAATCAAGATAATAATACGGATGTATTGACTGAACCCGCTTATTATACTGAGCAGGGGAACGTTGGACATGTTCTTTCTTATAAGAGTTATAAGACTGAATAGGGAATAGGAGAATATCTGGATTCTCAAGCCACCCAAAAGAACATGCATGTTGATGCATCTTCTTCAGGTGTGTTAGTTATTGAGAACTGTTTCTCAGTTCACCCTACGTCCTGGGTATTAGATACCGGATCAGGATCCCACATATGTAAAATGTTACATGGGCTACGTAAAGGTAGAGAACTGGGAAAAGGTGATCATTCCGTTCAAGTAGGGAACGGTGCAAGTATTGTAGCCAAAGCAGTAGGCGAATATCACCTAGTATTACCAAGTCGTAATACACTGATTCTGAATAAGTGCTATTATATACGGAACATGATATGCAACATTATATCAGTTTCTTTATTAAGTAAAGAAGGATATAATTTTGTAGTACAGGATAATGTTATGAACATATTCCTAGATCAAAAGTTGATTGCATCAGGCTCGTTACATAATGGCATATTCATTCTCAATCAAAATACAGTCCTCAATATACAAAACACACACAAGAGGAAAAGTTCAGAAATGAACGAATCCTTCTTGTGGCATTGTAGACTTGGTCATATCAATGCGACACGACTGGCTAAGTTACATAAGGATGGGTATTTTAATCCGTTCGAATTATCATCTTATGATACTTGCCATTCATGTCTCGAAGGTAAAATGACAAAAGCTCCATTTAGTGGACACGGAGAAAGAGTTGCGGAACTCTTAGGACTGGTACATAGTGATGTATGCGGTCCCATGTCAACGCATGCCATGAACGGTTCTTCCTACTTTATTACATTCACTGACGATCTCTCAAGATTCGGACATGTGTTCCTGATGAAACACAAGTCTGAAGCTTTTGAGAAATTCAGAGAATATAAGCACGAAGTAGAGAACCAAACAGGCAGAAGTATTAAAATCCTTCGATCTGATCGAGGAGGAGAAAACTTGAGCAATGAGTTCCGGGATTATCTAAAAGAGAATGCGATTCTCTCTCAGCTTACTCCTCCTTATACACCATAGCACAACGGTGTATCGGAGCGGAGGAATCGCACCCTATTAGATATGGTGCGCTCTATGATGAGCACTGCAGAGTTACCTATCTTTTTTTGGGGTTATGCGCTGGAGACAGACGCATATCTATTGAATAGAGTTCCAACTAAATCAGTGCCTACCACTCCATATGAGATATGGAATGGGAAGAGACAATCTCTTAAACGAGTTAAGATATGGGGTTGTCCGGCCTATGTTAAAAAGCAAAATCCGGAAAAACTCGAGGCAAGATCAGGTCTATGTAAGTTTGTAGGATATCCAAAAGATTCGTATAGATATATCTTCTACCACGGTGAGGAACAAAAAGTATTTATTTCTCAATATGCCACCTTTTTAGAAAAGGAATTTCTTGCAAAAGAAATTAGTGGCGAAGAGGTAGAGCTAGAAGAGGTTCCAGCACAACTACAACTGATGATTTGTTGGAACCAGAGGATTCAGTAGTACCCAATGAACCCCAGCCTCTCCGCCGATCTAGCAGGGTTTCTCATACACCTGAGAGATACTACGGTTTTCTCATTTATAGTGGAAGTGAGGATTGCATCATGGAAGATGATGACCCAACTAGTTTCGAGCGGGCCATCACGAGTGGTGACTCTGTGAAATCGCTGGATGCAATGCGATCTGAGATGGAATCCATGTACACCAACAAAGTATGGACTTTGGAAAATGCTCCTGAAGGGGTAAAACCCATTAGGAGCAAGTGGATCTTTAAAAAGAAATTTGGTGTAGATGGAAAAGTTGAGACTTTCAAAGCTAGACTTGTAGCAAAGGGTTTTTGTCAAAGACCAGATGTGGATTATGACGAAACCTTTTCTCCAGTGGCTATGCTTAAGTCTATCCGGATCTTACTTGCCATTGCTGCATACCATGACTACGAAATCTGGCAAATGGATGTTAAGACCGCCTTTCTAAATGGTGATTTAGAAGAGTGCGTGTACATGACTCAGCCAGACGGCTTCGTAGATAGTGGGAGCAGCGGAAATGTGTGCAAGCTGCTTAAATCCATTTATGGGTTAAAGCAAGCATCGCGGAGTTGGAACATCTGTTTTGATGTTGTACTCAAAGAGTTGGACTTCATCAAAAATATAGATGAACCTTGTATTTATAAGAAGGTAGCAGAGAGTAAGGTTATCTTCCTCGTATTGTACGTGGATGACATACTCTTGATAGGAAATGATATTCCTATGCTGCAATCAGTCAAGCTCTTCTTATCACAAAGATTCTCAATGAAAGATCTAGGTGATGCCTCCTGCATATTGGGAATCATGATCTATAGAGATAGATCTAAACGGATACTGGGATTGTCCCAATCCAGGTACATTGACACCATACTAAAGAGGTTTAGTATGGAAGAATCCACGCGTGGGAACCTATCCACGATCTCTGGACTCACTCTCTCCAAAGACATGTCTCCTAAGACTGATTTGGAGAGAGCTTGCATGCAAGGGATATCCTATGCTTCGGCAGTAGGCTCTATCATGTATGCGATGCTATGTACCAGACCCGATGTAGCATACTCACTAAGTGTAGTAAGTCGGTATCAAGCAGATCCTAGAGAGAGTCACTGGACAATTGTGAAGAACATTCTCAAATACTTGCGAAGGACTAGAGACATGTTCTTGGTGTATGGTAACGGAGAACTCAAAGTGGAGTCCTTTACCGATTCCAGCTTCCAAAGTGATAAGGATGACTCTAAGTCGCACTCGGGATTTGTCTTTACCCTCAATGGAGGGGCGGTATGTTGGAAGAGTTCCAAACAGGATACCGTTGCAGATTTGACGATGGAGGCTGAATACATCGCTGCCAACGATGCTGCCAAAGAGGCTGTCTAGATAAAGAAGTTCATTAGTGAACTTGGTGTGGTTCCATCTATTGAACATCCAATACCTCTGTATTGCGATAACAATGGAGCTGTGGCGTTGGCCAAGGAACCCAGGTCCCATCAAAAGTCCAGACATATTCTGAGGCGGTATCACCTGATCAGGGAGATAGTTGATCGCCGGGAGATCGAGATCAGGAGAGTAGATACGAAGGACAACACAGCGGATCCATTCACGAAGGCCATTCCCCAGATATAGTTTAAGAGATTATTCGGGATGGTAGGTATGAGATACTACAGCAGCTGGACTTAGTGCAAGTGGGAGATTGTTAGTTATGTATATATGCCCTAGAGGCCATTGTTGTACATATGATGTATATTATAATGGATGCTTGGATATATATAGAGAGGACTTTCTTGCTCGTCATGATACTATGCTATTTGGTTTTCCTTTATCTTAACATGTTGACTTGTATTGGTTTACTGTTTTTACACTCACATGTTGATAAAGCCCTTAGGATCTGTACTCGACTACTGGGACTATGATGAGATCATACTAGTGGGGCATTGGTAGTCGATGAGTACATCCTATAACTGTTCCTAGTCGAGGGTATATCGAGACAGGGCATCGATACACCAGAGTAGACTAGCGTATACGCATCTTGACCCATATGATGGGCGATGGATGATCCCATATCCATCGGTGTTTGACATCAGAGATGGTGTACGGGTGCTCAGTGGAGACTGGGTACACTGGACGGACTCGCCGAGAACTCCCAGATGGTGATATACCACACGTCAGATGGCAGTTCTACGGTGACACTGGTACAGGGTAGTCTGTAGACCCGAGATCGTCATAGAGTCTTGTGTGATTCCCACTGTGCTTTGATTTCCACCTTACCACGTCCAAGAGGGTGTGTAAAACGATGGCTTTTGGGTACAGTCCTGAATCACATGGAGGCAATGAGCGATAGGAGGGGATTCGTCTCTCCCGGTATAGGGAGTTGATGTTGTGCTGTGTTCGATTGGCTATAACTGGAAGTCCCTGGCCTGGGCTGATATAGAGATTTACTGGTAAGTGTTACCAGTAGTTTCTCAACCCGTTATGAGCCACACATCGACACGACTTATCGGTTACTGGGGTCTGACGTATACCACCCCTAGACTTGATATGCGACATATCAGACGAAGAGACCGGACTGTACGGGAGTGTTACTGATTGGATTCATAGGAGAACAGACATGCTAGCTTGTTGATCTTATGATCGCTCAATACCTGGGTGGCTGTTACGTTTAGCTGACCGCTTGCAGCTTGTGGGTGTTTGATATGATCATCACCTGCTACCGGCATATTGACGATTTTTTTGAGTCCTACACAGAGGTTTCTTGGCTCAGGCAAAACGGAGTAGAGGCACATATGTGATATCTGCAGGACCGAGGATAATGCGATATGAGATACCGTATTATATTCTCGCGACATTTAGATATGAACCGGATCATCGGATCAAGTGTTGATTCGATGAATCGGTACATGATATATTAGTCGGTTATATTCGATATAGCCGGATTGTCAAATCAAGTGTTGATTCGATGATTTAATGTATAATAATATATATGATATATTGTATTACATTATCTAATATTGGCTCGCTTTATTATTTCATTTTCTCACCGGATAATACATTGATATATATGTGATATATGTTAATTGTATTATTTTTCATTTGTTACAAATATATAATATATATGTGATATATATTTTAGTAACATGTTATGATTAATTATGGAACATGTTTTGTGGAGATAAAGCAAGGTTAGGGTTTGATTAGGGTTAGTTCTTTCTTGCACCTTCTACAACTTTTCCTTTTGTCTTAAAGAAGATATTATGATAGATATTTTCTCATGACTCATTGTTTTAACCCAACCAAACCCTAGCCCTAGTTTATTCTCTACAAAGGTTAAGCTTCTCATCCTTGACCATGGTTCCATAATCAATCATATATTCACTTCTACTATTCATCACAAAAGGATTATCTTTTAAATTCATCATCTTCTTCTCTCTTAGCTTTGAGAAAGCTTACTAGTTATTTCTTTTGTGATGATTTCATGTGAGATTATGATATAAAAGGAAAGCATAAATACTACTCCATCATCCTCATCTAATCTATCCCATTAGATTAGGGTGTTCACCTCATTAGAGTGAGAGAGCTTGAGCTATTGCAATTTCGACGTAGATCATCGGAGAAAAGGAATACTACAAGCTAGCATGGATCGTTCGAGTCGTGGAGCCTCTCTTGAGTCCTGGAGATCATGGATCGTGGCGAAGGGACTTCTAGTCGGAGCATATGAAGCGAAGGAGCGGACTACAAAGGTTGTAATCCCTCACACTTAGTAGTAAAAATGTTTACTTGCATTTTTAACCCTAATAATCTAGCAAAGATCCCGGTTTTGGGTTGTTCGGCACGTCTAAATTTTTATCCGGGCATGTTTGATGCCTTATGAGTCTTCACAACAGTGCCTAGGAACCCTACAGTGGTATCAGAGCCTAGCTAGAGCATTAGGCGACGTGTATACGAAGTTAAAACTCCGATCGAACACCAAACCGCAATTTTAGACCCCTCTCTGGATTTTTTTTCAAAACTGTGATTTTTTAGAATTAAAAATACAAGCAGGAAAATATAAGCATCACTGTGAAACACGTGTCAATGATCCGTACATTCAGCCGCGGAACCGTGGCAATACCTTGCTCCTTCCGCGGATCCGCGGCCGTACAGTCAAATCGTTGACTCGTTTTCCCATGGTTATATCCGTAGGTGATTTTGTAATTTTCTGGGTACTTTTAATCTGACTCAAATGTTGAGTGTTCTGGGGTTTATATTTTAATCGTTGATTCGATCGGAAAATTTAAATTCGTTATTATTTCCGGATATTTTGAAATTGTTAAAATGTTCGAACGGATATCATTAACTCACTTTTTCCCGGCACGTAAAACTTTCAAGTGTTGAATTTTTTTTATCGGGTTTAAATCTTCCGAAAAAATGTACAAGTTACGCAGTGGACCCTCTAGAAGAATACAAACCTTAACTCGATTATGTGACCATCTTGAACTGCCTATAAACCTTAGGGTTTGGGGCAGTACGGCGTGCCACATGTGAGGCGTTAGCTTGACCCTTCTACGGCTGGATCACCGGTACTGTGACATATTATGGGATTATTTGAACTACGCTCATGTGTTGAGTTATTTAGGAAATTTTGGGTATTTGATTATCTGTTCGGAAAGTTTAATACTGTCTATTTATCTGGAATGTGATACAATATGTGGAATTCATATAGTTAGGCATGAAATGCGAAGTATGTGATATTTCGGATTTACGATGTCTAAAGTGATTGTGGATTCCAAATATTGTAGTTTTACAATTTCTTTTCTTTGACCGTAAGTGTAGTATGTAGTTATATTGCCGGTCTTCGTTGCTATACATCTACGACGATCGGTGTATGCATACTTACTTACGTTGATGATATGTGATATTATGTGTTGCTGTGATATGTTATATTGGATCGTCGTGTTCTGAATAGCCGGGGGTTTTATGTGAGATGAGGGTTTTTATTTTCATTCATGCAAAATTCTTTTGTATGTAATATTCTTTTATTGGGGCACTTCCGGGATGAGGTTGATGTCACCATTGTATATTATTTACTTTTCCGCATTAGGTAGACCCAAGGAGTCGAGCACAAGTAACCGGGTTCTAGGGTCCAGTGGGAGGCCATCTCGAGGGGTCGAGACTGGGTCTCCTAACCCTAGAATTGGCAGTGTTACTTGCCGCTCTCGTAGGGGTCTTGGGATGTGGGTTTGGCTATTCGTCGAGACCGTGGAATCCGTGTTTTATACAGGCTCGTATTGAAAACACGGACGTCCTAGTATATCCAATATTTCATATATGTTCTTCTGCTGCAATGTTCTGTGATGAGATCATATTACTGCCTGAGACGAATGCTTATACTAAATATATATATGCTGATATATAAATATTACAGCTTTCGTTTCTTCTGTGATTCTTAGGAAGCATAAGCTGATGGGATTTTATTAATGAGATTAATAAAAAAAAAAGAAACCTAAAAGATGTTGTAGAATCAAAACTTTATAAAAAGGGTAGCTACAATCTTGCTTCGCATAGCGGTATATATGATATACCCTGCACCTTATTCGATGGGGAAAGAGCCGAGATCCCTTCACCGGGAGTGACCTCTTTAGCGAAACTGGCAGATGCTACAAACTCGCGGTTTAGTTTTCGATAGCTTATATAGTCTAGCTTTGCATAACGGTATATATGATATATCCTGCACCTTATTCGATGAGGAAAGAGCCGAGATCCCTTCACCGAGAGTGACCTCTTTAGCGAAACTAGAAGCCTCAAAAACACTCCTTTTCAAAAACACTCGATTCTACGACGATATCAAGTTCATTACGCTCGAGGTTTTCTGAAAAACCTGCGTAACCCTCCGTCATTTTAGGAAAATAGTGTACTTAGTATTCGTGCTGCGTTTGTTGACCATAGCTAAGGCGCAGTGTACGGTAGCTAAGTGATGTTTTCCTATATAACATAAGATGTGATTAATTAGGACAGTCATATGACTTTGTTGACTATAGTTAAGGGTCATGTGGATGGGTCTAAATTAATCAAGAAATGTCGGGTAGAACTTGACTAGTGCTTATGATTTGTTGACCATAGTTAAGGTCATAAGACACTAGGGGTAAAAGCATTATCGGGAATTTCAAGTGTTGAAATTTGCAATGAGACTGCATACCTCCTATGAGATAGTTGGATCCCGGTACCCACTGCGAATAAGAGTTACTCCTGGAAGAGTTTTACACAAGACAATTAGCCGATCAAGTAAGTGTCTAGAAAAGTGTTAACGGGGTTACGCCTCTGGGAAAATGAGGTTTACTTTAATTAGGTCCGTGCGAAAGCACGGGGAACCTCCCTCAAGTACCGGTACTGATCTGGCTGAAAGATTGACGAAATTGTAGGGTGTAATTAATCCCGACTAATCTTACCTTTTAGGGTTTGAAGGAAGATTTGATAAAAACAGTGGGAGACATCCTGATTAGATAAGATAATAACCAATCTAATCTTGCAAGAGCATACGCTAAAGTGTTTTCTTCTCTCTCTCTCCAGGTAGCTACCATGTCAGGCCATAATCAAGATAATAATACGGATGTATTGACTGAACCCGCTTATTATACTGAGCAGGGGAACGTTGGACATGTTCTTTCTTATAAGAGTTATAAGACTGAACAGGGAATAGGAGAATATCTGGATTCTCAAGCCACCCAAAAGAACATGAATGTTGATGCATCTTCTTCAGGTGTGTTAGTTATTGAGAACTGTTTCTCAGTTCACCCTACGTCCTGGGTATTAGATACCGGATCAGGATCCCACATATGTAAAATGTTACATGGGCTACGTAAAGGTAGAGAACTGGGAAAAGGTGATCATTCCGTTCAAGTAGGGAACGGTGCAAGTATTGTAGCCAAAGCAGTAGGCGAATATCACCTAGTATTACCAAGTCGTAATACACTGATTCTGAATAAGTGCTATTATATACGGAACATGATATGCAACATTATATCAGTTTCTTTATTAAGTAAAGAAGGATATAATTTTGTAGTACAGGATAATGTTATGAACATATTCCTAGATCAAAAGTTGATTGCATCAGGCTCGTTACATAATGGCATATTCATTCTCAATCAAAATACAGTCCTCAATATACAAAACACACACAAGAGGAAAAGTTCAGAAATGAACGAATCCTTCTTGTGGCATTGTAGACTTGGTCATATCAATGCGACACGACTGGCTAAGTTACATAAGGATGGGTATTTTAATCCGTTCGAATTATCATCTTATGATACTTGCCATTCATGTCTCGAAGGTAAAATGACAAAAGCTCCATTTAGTGGACACGGAGAAAGAGTTGCGGAACTCTTAGGACTGGTACATAGTGATGTATGCGGTCCCATGTCAACGCATGCCATGAACGGTTCTTCCTACTTTATTACATTCACTGACGATCTCTCAAGATTCGGACATGTGTTCCTGATGAAACACAAGTCTGAAGCTTTTGAGAAATTCAGAGAATATAAGCACGAAGTAGAGAACCAAACAGGCAGAAGTATTAAAATCCTTCGATCTGATCGAGGAGGAGAAAACTTGAGCAATGAGTTCCGGGATTATCTAAAAGAGAATGCGATTCTCTCTCAGCTTACTCCTCCTTATACACCATAGCACAACGGTGTATCGGAGCGGAGGAATCGCACCCTATTAGATATGGTGCGCTCTATGATGAGCACTGCAGAGTTACCTATCTTTTTTTGGGGTTATGCGCTGGAGACATACGCATATCTATTGAATAGAGTTCCAACTAAATCAGTGCCTACCACTCCATATGAGATATGGAATGGGAAGAGACAATCTCTTAAACGAGTTAAGATATGGGGTTGTCCGGCCTATGTTAAAAAGCAAAATCCGGAAAAACTCGAGGCAAGATCAGGTCTATGTAAGTTTGTAGGATATCCAAAAGATTCGTATAGATATATCTTCTACCACGGTGAGGAACAAAAAGTATTTATTTCTCAATATGCCACCTTTTTAGAAAAGGAATTTCTTGCAAAAGAAATTAGTGGCGAAGAGGTAGAGCTAGAAGAGGTTCCAGCACAACTACAACTGATGATTTGTTGGAACCAGAGGATTCAGTAGTACCCAATGAACCCCAGCCTCTCCGCCGATCTAGCAGGGTTTCTCATACACCTGAGAGATACTACGGTTTTCTCATTTATAGTGGAAGTGAGGATTGCATCATGGAAGATGATGACCCAACTAGTTTCGAGCGGGCCATCACGAGTGGTGACTCTGTGAAATCGCTGGATGCAATGCGATCTGAGATGGAATCCATGTACACCAACAAAGTATGGACTTTGGAAAATGCTCCTGAAGGGGTAAAACCCATTAGGAGCAAGTGGATCTTTAAAAAGAAATTTGGTGTAGATGGAAAAGTTGAGACTTTCAAAGCTAGACTTGTAGCAAAGGGTTTTCGTCAAAGACCAGATGTGGATTATGACGAAACCTTTTCTCCAGTGGCTATGCTTAAGTCTATCCGGATCTTACTTGCCATTGCTGCATACCATGACTACGAAATCTGGCAAATGGATGTTAAGACCGCCTTTCTAAATGGTGATTTAGAAGAGTGCGTGTACATGACTCAGCCAGACGGCTTCGTAGATAGTGGGAGCAGCGGAAATGTGTGCAAGCTGCTTAAATCCATTTATGGGTTAAAGCAAGCATCGCGGAGTTGGAACATCTGTTTTGATGTTGTACTCAAAGAGTTGGACTTCATCAAAAATATAGATGAACCTTGTATTTATAAGAAGGTAGCAGAGAGTAAGGTTATCTTCCTCGTATTGTACGTGGATGACATACTCTTGATAGGAAATGATATTCCTATGCTGCAATCAGTCAAGCTCTTCTTATCACAAAGATTCTCAATGAAAGATCTAGGTGATGCCTCCTGCATATTGGGAATCATGATCTATAGAGATAGATCTAAACGGATACTGGGATTGTCCCAATCCAGGTACATTGACACCATACTAAAGAGGTTTAGTATGGAAGAATCCAAGCGTGGGAACCTATCCACGATCTCTGGACTCACTCTCTCCAAAGACATGTCTCCTAAGACTGATTTGGAGAGAGCTTGCATGCAAGGGATATCCTATGCTTCGGCAGTAGGCTCTATCATGTATGCGATGCTATGTACCAGACCCGATGTAGCATACTCACTAAGTGTAGTAAGTCGGTATCAAGCAGATCCTAGAGAGAGTCACTGGACAATTGTGAAGAACATTCTCAAATACTTGCGAAGGACTAGAGACATGTTCTTGGTGTATGGTAACGGAGAACTCAAAGTGGAGTCCTTTACCGATTCCAGCTTCCAAAGTGATAAGGATGACTCTAAGTCGCACTCGGGATTTGTCTTTACCCTCAATGGAGGGGCGGTATGTTGGAAGAGTTCCAAACAGGATACCGTTGCAGATTTGACGATGGAGGCTGAATACATCGCTGCCAACGATGCTGCCAAAGAGGCTGTCTAGATAAAGAAGTTCATTAGTGAACTTGGTGTGGTTCCATCTATTGAACATCCAATACCTCTGTATTGCGATAACAATGGAGCTGTGGCGTTGGCCAAGGAACCCAGGTCCCATCAAAAGTCCAGACATATTCTGAGGCGGTATCACCTGATCAGGGAGATAGTTGATCGCCGGGAGATCGAGATCAGGAGAGTAGATACGAAGGACAACACAGCGGATCCATTCACGAAGGCCATTCCCCAGATATAGTTTAAGAGATTATTCGGGATGGTAGGTATGAGATACTACAGCAGCTGGACTTAGTGCAAGTGGGAGATTGTTAGTTATGTATATATGCCCTAGAGGCCATTGTTGTACATATGATGTATATTATAATGGATGCTTGGATATATATAGAGAGGACTTTCTTGCTCGTCATGATACTATGCTATTTGGTTTTCCTTTATCTTAACATGTTGACTTGTATTGGTTTACTGTTTTTACACTCACATGTTGATAAAGCCCTTAGGATCTGTACTCGACTACTGGGACTATGATGAGATCATACTAGTGGGGCATTGGTAGTCGATGAGTACATCCTATAACTGTTCCTAGTCAAGGGTATATCGAGACAGGGCATCGATACACCAGAGTAGACTAGCGTATACGCATCTTGACCCATATGATGGGCGATGGATGATCCCATATCCATCGGTGTTTGACATCAGAGATGGTGTACGGGTGCTCAGTGGAGACTGGGTACACTGGACGGACTCGCCGAGAACTCCCAGATGGTGATATACCACACGTCAGATGGCAGTTCTCCGGTGACACTGGTACAGGGTAGTCTGTATACCCGAGATCGTCATAGAGTCTTGTGTGATTCCCACTATGCTTTGATTTCCACCTTACCACGTCCAAGAGGGCGTGTAAAACGGTGGCTTTTGGGTACAGTCCCGAATCACATGGAGGCAATGAGCGATAGGAGGGGATTCGTCTCTCCCGCTATAGGGAGTTGATGTTGTGCTGTGTTCGATTGGCTATAACTGGAAGTCCCTGGCCAGGGCTGATATAGAGATTTACTGGTAAGTGTTACCAGTAGTTTCTCGACCCGTTATGAGCCACACATCGACACGACTTATCGGTTACTGGGGTCTGACGTATACCACCCCTAGACTTGATATGCGACACATCAGACGAAGAAACCGGACTGTACGGGAGTGTTACTGATTGGATTCACAGGAGAACAGACAGGCTAGCTTGATGATCTTCTTGTTAGTGTATATGCCCTAGAGGCCATTACTGTATCATACTAGTATGTATATTACTTAATGGAAGCTTGGGATATTCACAGTTGTATAGACAGTCTTGCTCGAAATAGTAGTATGCTACTTGGTTTGTCTCTGCTTTAATGTGTACATGTGTGTTTCTTTATCATATCACCTATAAGCATTAGTAGAGCCCTTAGGATCTTTGCTTGGTTACCGGCGTTGTGATGGTGATCACACTCGTGGGGGCTGGGTAATCCACAAGCACATCCTTATACACGTCCCTAGTCGTGGGATTATCGAGATAGGGCATCGATACTCCGGAGTAGACTAGCGTATGCGCTTCTCATCCCAGCACGGGAGACGGTCTGTCCCACAGCCGTCAGTACGTTGTACTTGAGATAGTATGCAGGTGCTCGTTAGGTTACGAGTACAGAGGACAGGACTCGTCGGGAACTGATGGTTGGTATTATACCTATCGTCAGTTATCAGTTCCCAGGTGACATGAGTACAGCTTAGTCCGCTGACTTGACACTGTCACTTCGCCTCGAGTGTGTTCCCACTGTTCTTTGATTACTACCCTACCACGGCTCTACTGAGTCGTTCAAACAGGTAGTAGTTTAGTGCAGTCCCGAAGCACTGGGAGGCAGTGACGGTTAGACAGGATTCGTCTCTCCCGGTATTGGGGGTTGACATCGCGCTGTGTCTAGGAGAGCCATTACACGAGTAGTCCCTGGCCAGGGCAAGCGAGATATACTGGTAGGTTTTCAGTGTTATCTCAGGGTGTTCTGGGCTTCACTCCGACACGACTTGTACCGCTATTAGGGGACTGACGTTTACCGCCCCCCTAGGCCCGCCATGCGATGTATCAGACGAACAGACCAGACTGTACGGAGATTGTCATATACAGGCTCAGTAGGAGTTCGGATGGGTTTACCTCATCGGCCTTCTTATCGACATCTACCTGGGGACCGTTACGTACAGCTAGTGCCGCTTGCGGTCTGTGGTTAAACCCACTGCCAGCATAGTGTCGAGTCTTTAGAGTCCCACACAGAGAGTTTCCCTGCACTGAGCGAAACGTGTAGAGGCCGTATGGTTTTACGGCAGGGCTGCGATCACTTACGTACACTTGTGTGCGTGTGGTGTTCGGGCAGGCAATACTAGTGGGCTATGGTTTATGCCGGATCCAAGTATTGCACGGATGGATTTGTTTTGTCTTCTGTGCATCCGCATTCTACGGAATGCGGATGCAGGTGTGTATGCACAGTTTTCCGGAGCGATGAAGGACGAGGTGTCTCATCAGGGTTTTGGCAGTTGGTTCGGCCAAAACCGTTATGTGGCAGGCTCATTAGGGTTTTGACAGTTGATTCGGTCAAAACCATTTTGAGGCGGGCTCATTAGGGTTTTGACAGTTTGTTTGGTCAAAACCATGATGAGCCGCGGACATCATTTACTAATCCTTTTAGTGATAATTTTATGATGGCTAATTGCATTGACCATTTGACCCCATTGACCTCTCTTGACTTTGTTGACCGGTTGACCGTGTGGGCCATTGAACTTCAAGAGAGGTCTACACTCTTCTTTTCTTTTTCTTTTTCTTTTTGATTATGATAATGGTCATTTCAATTTAGTCATCAACTTTATCTTGATAGGATTGGTAATGATGGTTTAGTGCATTATTGAACCATGGTTCATTTTCTTTAGCTCATAATTCATTCTCATTTCTCTCTCTTGCTCTTTCTCATGAGAAGAAAAGAAATGTTCCATGATTGCTAGCTCTTCCTTCTTCCTCCTCTTGATTCATCTTTTGATCTCATGTGTTGAGAGATAAAGATCCCACAAAGACAAAACCATCCCTCCACCACTTCTACATAACCTAGGGCTTCTAGACTAGCAATTTTGTTGCCCTGGTTACCTCGGCTCGAGGTGGAGCTCGGTGTACATCTCTCGGGTGGATCGTCTTCGACTCAAGGAGGCCGCGGAGGTGACCAAAGTCCGGATCAACTCTCGGAGCAAGCAAAGAGAAGAACAACAAGAAGAGAAGGAGTTCAAGTTGAGGTATAACCCCTAACCGAGTAGATAAATCTCTAGTTAGGATGCTATTGTGTTGTTTAGCAAAGATCCGGCTTTTACGGTCCATGTTACCATGTTTAGAAAAATTCTTGTTTTACCGTTTCCGCAACCCCGAAAGTACCGGGAGAGGTGACGTGGACCTAACAGTGGTATCAGAGCCTAACTAAACACACCCTAGCAAGTTAGCAAAGTATCTAGAAGTTCGACCGGACGAAAAACCGCAAAACACCCCGGATATTTCCAGTTTCTGCCGATTTTTAGATCTGTTCAAAAAAATAATAAATCATGTCTTAAAAATCGGCTCAGGCTTTTGTTAGAACACTGGAGAAAAACGATCCCCTAACTCGGCTAAAGCGCCGCGGAACCGCGGCATAATCTTGCTTATGCCGCGGAACCGCGGCCGAGTTAGCTCGGTTGTGAATCGGGTTTCCTGTAGTGTTCTTATATGGGTATTTTGGGATTTTTGGAATATGATTTTTCTGCCCAGATTTTCCAGAAAGCAAAATTTGTTTTTAGGGCTCAAAAATCCGTATTTTTGGTCGATGTTCTGTAGACTTTGGCTAATGGTTATATCTGTAATGTTATATATGTATTGAACGTCTACTAATCGCTATACGTCGATTAATGGGGGTTATACATATCTATGATCTGTGTTGTTGATGGTATGTGTATATGAACTCGTTGGATTGTCGCGGATGAATAGCCGGGGTAGATGTGAGATGAGAGTTTCTTTTTCTTTCATTCATGTAATAAATTTGTAAATTGATGTAATATTATTTGTATGGCCGCACAACCGAGTCGGGGTTGTAGCCGTCATTGTATAATTCTTTTTACTGTTTTTGCTCCTAGGATAGACCCATAGAGGGGGTGCACAAACTACCGGGTATCTCGAAGAGCCGAGTGGCCTACTCACGGTGTTGAGGGAGGTTGCTTCGCTTCGGGTACTTGGCAGGTAGTTTGTCGCACCCGTAGGGGTCTTGGGTGGGGTTTTGGCTATTCATCGCGACCGTGTAATCCGCTTTTCGTTGCAGGCTCGAACGAATCGCGGGTTCTTAGTATATCCAAAGTGTTCATCTGTGATCTGGATTGGCTATCATTGCTATATATCTATATATAATAACTATTTAGGCGTTGCTTATGTTTTTCAGCCGCGCTAGCCCAGCCCCCGCTCTGTCGTTAGTTAAATAACCTAACGGGTGATGACGGGGCCCCGTGGAGAATGCGAATGGCATAAGCGTACGTCATATTTTGGTTGTTTTCTGCAATGGTAGGATTAAATGATGGGACACATTAAAAGAACTAATGCAAGAAAATAAACCTAAAAGTCGTTGTTGGAATAATTTTTCAAAAAGCTGTTATTGCAAGGACGTTCACTTTTGTTTTGCATCGAGGTATTCAGTTATGAATGCCCAGCACCTCATTCGACGAGGCAAGGGCCGAGATCCCCTCATCGGGAGTGACCCCTTGGACAAAAAGTTTGCGTCAGGGTGATAACTTCACTATAGTCGATCATTTTTGCTTTGCATCGAGGTATTCATCTTATGAATACCCAACACCTCACTCGACGAGGAAAGAGCCGAGATCCCTTCACAGAGAGTGACCTCTTTAGCAAAAGTTTTCGTTACTATATTTTTCAAAAAGGGTGTATCACGTTCCTTCAACAATATCAAGTTCATTACGTTAACGGGTTTTTCGCCAAAAACCCAGCCGTAGCCCTCCGTCGTTTCTTATAAGTTATACTTAGTATTCGTGCTGCGTTTGTTGACCGTGTCAAGGAGCAGTGAACGGTAGCTAAGTGTTGCTTATTTGCTGGATACAATGTGATTGGTTAGGACATTTGTGTAACCTTGTTGACTGTGTCAAGGGTTATGCGGGTGGGTTTAATGTAATCAAGATAATGACGGGCTGAACTTGACCAGGACTCTTTGATTTGTTGACTGTGTCAAGGGTCACTTGGGTCCTAGGGGCAAAAACCACATCGGGAGTTTCAAAAGTACTGAAACTTGCTAGTGTTGCATACCATTTGGAGTGTGATAATTCTGGTAGGATTCCTTCAGTTTTGTCACGCGATGATATTTGGATCCCGATCCTGCTGTGAGTATATGCTACTCCTCGGGAACTTTCTCGCTTAACGATCAATGCTATAAACCAAGTAGGTGTCTAGAAAGGTGTTAGCGGGGCTACGCCCATAGGGAAAAGAGGTTACTTAATTAAGGAACTTCGCGAAAGCGTTGGAAAACCTCCCTCGAAGTACCAACACTGGCCTGGCTGAACGGTTAAGCAAGTATTGTACGGTGAGATTGATCCCGACTAATTCTTCCTTTATGGTTTGAGGAGGGATTCGAAAGACAGTGGGAGCCATCCTGTTTAGATAAATTAAAAACCAATCTGAACTTGCAAGAGCGCACGCTAAGTGTTTCTTTTCTCTCTCTCCAGGTAGCAACCATTTCACGCCCTAATCAAGATAATAAAATGTATCGCTTGACCGATCCGAATTCTTATTCGGGGCTGGGGAACGTTGGTTCAGCTCTAACTTGTGACAATAGTCATAAGTATGAGCAAGGGAAAGGGGATTGTATGGATTCCCAGGATACCCAGTTGAAGAAGAAGCATGGTTTTGCATCTACTTCAGGTGTTCTTGTAATTGAGAACTGTTTTACGGTCAGCCCTACCTCCTGGGTACTTGATACCGGATCAGGATCTCATATCTGTAATTTATTGCAGGGACTGAGAAAAAGTAGGAAAATTGCACCGGGTGATATGTCGCTCAGTGTAGCGAACAGAGCACAAGTTAATGCGGCAGCCGTCGGTGAATATCACCTAGTATTGCCAAGTGGCAAGACTATGATTTTGAACGATTGCTACTATGTACCTTCCATGGTTTGCAACATCATATCAGTTTCTTTACTCGATAAAGATGGATATAACTTTGTTCTTGATAGAAATATCATGAACATCTACCTTCATAAGGTACTGGTTGCAGAAGGTACACTGTGTAATGGTATCTACGTTCTAAATCAGAATACAGTTCTCAATGTACAAAACACACGCAAGAGGAAGAATTCAGATACGAATGAATCCTACTTGTGGCATTGTAGACTTGGTCATATCGGAGAGAAAAGACTGAGTAAGTTGCATAAAGATGGACTCTTGAATGCGTTCGAGTTTTCATCTTATGAAACTTGTCAGTTTTGTCTCAAAGGGAAGATGACCAAATCTCCGTTCACGGACATGGAGAAAGAGCAACAAAGCTCTTGGGACTCATACACAGTGATGTATGTGGTCCAATGTCTATACATGCAAGAGGTGGGTTCTCCTACTTCATCACATTCACTGACGATCTCTCTAGATTCGGATATGTGTATCTTATGAAACACAAATCTGAAGCTTTTGAGAAATTCAAGGAATTTAGAAACGAAGTAGAGAACCAGGCTGGAAAAAGTATTAAGATCCTCCGGTCTGATAGGGGAGGGGAGTACTTAAGCACAGAATTCCTAGATTACTTAAAAGAGAATGGTATTCTCTCTCAGCTTACTCCTCCTTATACACCACAGCACAACGGTGTTTCGGAGCTGAGGAATCATACCCTAATGGATATGGTTCTCTCCATGATGAGTAGTGCCGAGTTACCTCTTTCATTTTGGGGATATGCACTTCAAACTGCAGCGCATCTATTGAATCAAGTTCCATCCAAATCCGTGCCTAAGACTCCGTATGAAATATGGAGTGGTAAGAGTTTGTATCCTAAACGTATTAAGATTTGGGGTTGCCCAGCTTATGTCAAAAAGCAGAACCCAGATAAACTTGAGGCACGGGCAGTTTTGTGTAAGTTTGTGGGATACCCAAAAGATTCAAGTGGGTATCTATTCTACCATGCAGAGGAACAGAAGATAATTGTTTCAAGAAATGCCACATTTTTAGAAAAAGAATTTCTTGTTAAAAATATTAGTGGCAGCACGGTAGAACTGGATGAAATTCCAGAAACACAAGCTTTAACAAAAGATTTGGTGGAACCGCTAGATTCAGTTACAACCAACGAACCTCAGCCACTCCGCAGATCTAGTAGAATTTCTCATCCGCCATAGAGATACTACAGTTTTCTCATAGACGGGGATCGAGAGGATTGCATCTTGGAAGAAGATGACCCTACCAGTTTCAGGCAGGCCATTATCAGTAGGGACTCTGATAAGTGGCACGAAGCAATGCAATCCGAAATGGAGTCCATGTACTCCAATAAAGTGTGGACCTTCGATATTGCTCCACCTGGGGTAAAACCCGTTGGATGCAAATGGATCTACAAAAGGAAACTTGGTGTAGATGGGCAGGTGGAAACCTATAAGGCTAGATTCGTTGCAAAAGGTTTTCGTCAAAGACCTGGTTTGGACTATGACGAAACTTTTTCTCCGGTGGCTATGCTCAAATCCATTCGGATCCTACTTGCCATTGCTGCCTTCCATGACTATGAAACCTGGCAGATGGACGTTAAAACGGCTTTTCTAAACGGTTGTTTGGAAGAGTACGTTTATATGGATCAGCCAGAAGGTTTCGTAGACAGTGGGAGCAGCGGGAAGGTGTGCAAGTTGCTTAAATCCATTTATGGATTAAAGCAGGCATCGCGGAGCTGGAACATCTGTTTTGATGAGGCAATCAAGGAATTTGATTTCATCAAGAACGAAGATGAACCTTGTGTCTATAAGAAGATTGTAGGACGAACTGTCGTATTCCTAGTGTTGTACGTGGACGACATTCTTTTGACAGGAAATGACATTCATATGCTACAATCGGTCAAGCTATTTTTGTCACAAAGGTTCTCCATGAAGGACCTGGGTGATGCCTCATACATTCTGGGGATCAAGATCTATAGAGATAGATCCAAGAGACTACTGGGACTTTCGCAGTCCAGGTATATAGAGACCGTACTAAAGAGATTTAGTATGGAGGGTTCCAAGCGCGGTAATATACCCGCATTGCACGGAATTACCCTCTCCAAGAAGATGTCTCCTAAGACTGACGAGGAGAGGGTTCGCATGAGCACTATACCCTACGCTTCGGCGGTAGGATCTATAATGTATGCGATGCTATGTACAAGACCAGATGTAGCTTACGCGCTGAGCGCGGTAAGCCGGTATCAATCAGACCCAGGTGAGGACCACTGGACAGCAGTGAAGAACATTCTCAAGTACCTGAGAAGGACTAAGGAGATGTTCCTGGTTTACGATAATTGAGACCTCAGGGTCGAGTCCTTTACCGATTCAAGCTTCCAGAGTGACAAAGATGACAGCAAGTCTGTCTCGGGTTTTGTGTTTACTCTCAACGGAGGGGCGGTATGTTGGAGGAGTTCCAAACAGGATACCGTCGCAGACTCGACGATGGAGACTGAATACATTGCTGCAAAAGAGGCGGTCTGGATGAAGAAGTTCATTAGTGAACATCAGGTGGTTACGTCCATTGTTGACCCAATACCTATGTATTGCGATAACAATGGGGCTATAGCTTTAGCGAAGGAACCAAGGTCCCATCAAAAATCGAAGCACATCTTAAGGCGGTATCACCTGATCAGGGAGATCATTGATCGCCAGGAGATCGAGGTGCGGAGAGTGGACACAAAGGACAACACAGCGGACCCATTCACGAAGGCATTGCCCCAGACTCAGTTTGAGCGACTGATCGAGATGATAGGTCTTCGATACGCCAGTACATGGCCTTAGTGCAAGTGGGAGATTGTTAGTGTATATGCCCTAGAGGCCATTACTGTATCATACTAGTATGTATATTACTTAATAGATGCTTGGGATATTCACAGTTGTATAAACAGTCTTGCTCGAAATAGTAGTATGCTACTTGGTTTGTCTCTGCTTTAATGTGTACATGTGTGTTTCTTTATTATATCACCTATACGCATTAGTAGAGCCCTTACGATCTTTGCTTGGTTACCGGCGTTGTGATGGCGATCGCACTCGTGAGGGCTGGGTAATCCACAAGCACATCCTTATACACGTCCCTAGTCGTGGGATTATCGAGATAGGGCATCGATACTCCGGAGTAGACTAGCATATGCGCTTCTCATCCCAGCACGGGAGACGGTCTGTCCTACAGCCGTCAGTACGTCGTACTTGAGATAGTATGCGGGTGCTAGTTAGGTTATGAGTACACTGGACAGGACTCGTCGGGAACTGATGGTTGGTATTATACCTATCGTCAGTTATCAGTTCCCAGGTGACATGAGTACAGCTTAGTCCGCTGACTTGACACTGTCACTTCGCCTCGAGTGTGTTCCCACCGTTCTTTGATTACTACCCTACCATGGCTATACTGAGTCGTGCAAACAGGTAGTAGTTGGGTGCAGTCCCGAAGCACTTCGAGGCAGTAACGGTTAGACATGATTCGTCTCTCCCGGTATTGGGGGTAGACATCGCGCTGTGTCTAGGAGAGCCATTACACGAGTAGTCCCTGGCCAGGGCAAGCGAGATATACTGGTAGGTTTCCAGTATTATCTCAGGGTGTTCTGGGCTTCACTCCAACACGACTTGTACCGCTATTAGGGGACTGACGTTTATCGCCCCCTAGGCCCTCCATGCGATGTATCAGACGAACAGACCAGACTGTACGGAGATTGTCACATACAGGCTCAGTAGGAGCTCGGATGGGTTTACCTCATCGGCCTTCTTATCGACATCGACCTGGGGACCGTTACGTACAGCTAGTGCCGCTTGCGGTCTGTGGTTAAACCCACTGCCAGCGTAGTATCGAGTCTTTAGAGTCCCACACAGAGAGTTTCCCTGCACTGAGCAAAACGTGTAGAGGCCGTATGGTTTTACGGCAGGGCTGCGATCACTTACGTACACTTGTGTGCGTATGGTGTTCGGGCAGGAAATACTAGTGGGCTTTGGTTTAAGCCGGATCCTAGTATTGCACTGATGGATTTGTTTTGTCTTCTGCGCATCCGCATTCTACGGAATGCGAATGCGGGTGTGTATGCACAGTTTTCCGGAGCAATGAAGGAGGAGGTGCCTCATCCGGGTTTTGGCAGTTGGTTCGGCCAAAACCGTTATGTGGCAGGCTCATTAGGGTTTTGACAGTTGATTCGGTCAAAACCATTTTGAGGCGGACTCATTAGGGTTTTGACAGTTCGTTTGGTCAAAACCATGATGAGCCGCGGGCATCATTTACTAATCCTTTTAGTGATAATTTTATGATGGCTAATTGCATTGACCATTTGACCCCATTGACCTCTCTTGACTTTGTTGACCGGTTGACCGTGTTGACCATTGACCTTCAAGGGAGGTCTACACTCTTCTTTTCTTTTTCTTTTTCTTTTTGATTATGATAATGGTCATTTCAATTTAGCCATCAACTTTATCTTGATAGGATTGGTAATGATGGTTTAGTGCATTATTGAACCATGGTTCATTTTCTTTAGCTCATAATTCATTCTCATTTCTCTCTCTTGCTCTTTCTCATGAGAAGAAAAGAAATGTTCTATGGTTGCTAGCTCCTCCTTCTTCCTCCTCTTGATTCATCTTTTGATCTCATGTGTTGAGAGATAAAGATCCCACAAAGACAAAACCATCCCTCTACCACTTCTACATAACGTAGGGCTTCTAGACTAGCAATCTTGTTGCCCTAGTTACCTCGGCTCGAGGTGGAGCTCGGTGTACATCTCTCGGGTGGATCGTCTTCGACTCAAGGAGGCCGCGGAGGTGACCAAAGTCCGGATCAACTCTCGGAGCAAGCAAAGAGAAGAACAACAAGAATAGAAGGAGTTCAAGTTGAGGTATAACCCCTAACCGAGTAGATAAATCTCTAGTTAGGATGCTAGTGTGTTGTTTAGCAAAGATCCGGCTTTTACGGTCCATGTTACCATGTTTAGAAAAATTCTTGTTTTACCGTTTCCGCAACCCCGAAAGTACCGGGAGAGGTGACGTGGACCTAACACTTCTGATCGCTCAATACCTGGGTGGCTGTTACGTTTAGCTGACCGCTTGCAGCTTGTGGGTGTTTGATATGATCATCACCTGCTACCGGCGTTTTGACGATTCTTTAGAGTCCTACACAGAGGTTTCTTGGCTCAGGCAAAACGGAGTAGAGGCACATATGTGATATGTGCAGGACCAAGGATAATGCGATATGAGATACCATATTATATTCTCGCGATATTTAGATATGAACCGGATCATCAGATCAAGTGTTGATTCGATGAATCGGTACATGATATATTAGTAGCCGGATTGACAAATCAAGTGTTGATTCGATGATTTAATGTATAATAATATATATGATATATTGTATTGCATTATCTAATATTGGCTCGCTTTATTATTTCATTTTCTCACCGGATAATAATACATTGATATATATGTGATATATGTTAATTGTATTATTTTTCTTTTGTTACAAATATATAATATATAAGTGATATATATTATAGTAACATGTTATGATTAATTATAGAACATGTTTTGTGGAGATAAAGCAAGGTTGGGGTTTGATTAGGGTTAGTTCTTTCTTGCACCTTCTAGAACGTTTCCTTTTATCTTAAAGAAGATATTATGATAGATATTTTCTCATGACTCACTGTTTTAACCCAACCAAACCCTTGCCTTAGTTTATTCTCTACAATGGTTAAGCTTCTCATCCTTGACCATGGTTCCATAATCAATCATATATTCACTTCTACTATTCATGACAAAAGGATTATCTTTTTCATTCATCATCTTCTTCTCTCTTAGCTTTGAGAAAGCTTACTAGTTATTTCTTTTGTGATGATTTCATGTGAGATTATGATATAAAAGGAAAGCATAAATACTACTCCATCATTCTAATCTAATCTAGCCCATTAGATTAGGGTGTTCACCTCATTAGAGTGAGAGAGCTTGAGCTATTGCAACTTCGACGTAGATCATCGGAGAAAAGGAATACTACAAACTAGCATGGATCGTTCGAGTCGTGGAGCCTCTCTTAAGTCCGGGAGATCGTGGATCGCGGCGAAGGGACTTCTACTCGAGGCTTATGAAGCGAAGGAGCGGACTACAAAGGTTGTAATCCCTCAAACTTAGTAGTAAAGATGTTTACTTGCATGTTTAACCCTAATAATCTAGCAAAGATCCCGGTTTTGGGTTGTTCGGCACGTCTAAATTTTTATCCGGGCATGTTTGATGCCTTATGAGCCTTCACAAGAGTGCCTAGGAACCCTACAACAATACCCTATAGGTAATACAGGTAACTAGCGTGTAAGCAAGTCACGGCATATGTGTAAGCATGTAGGTATACAGGTATGCTATAAGTCATATGCATAAAGAAATATGAATCAATGTCTCAATGTCCCTAACCAAACAATATCATATCTATAAAGGTGTTGTGCGTGTCATGGCAATTATTGACGGTGTGTGTGGCATACAATCAGTTCTCATGCAACATAAGCCGTCAATAATATGTGCAGTGTCCTAAGGATACTAGTCCAAGGACAACAATAACTAAGCAGTAATGTGTATGCGCAACTCTATATATGCAATAGGATATGCGACAAAACTTAACATCTCTAGCCCAGACGCATAACGCTATGCGGGCGATTCCCCTGTAGATGTTAAATCTACTCACCAACCGTCCTGGCCAAGCAAAGCCAACCACCTGTTTCCCCCTCCTTCGCAGCGTCCGAAGTCTCCGCCTGCGAACCTAAAACAACAAAACGATAACACAAGTATATATTAGCAAATGACCAAAAACACGTACAAACTACGTTTTACCGACAGACCAACTCCAAACCTACTCCCAAGTGCTCGTATTGTGGCTAACATACGTTGCGACATGGCGAACCAACCCAAGAGCAAAACTAGCATGAAGTGCACGGACCGTGTCGGATAACGTATCGTGTGTAGTCGTATCACTAGAAACTACCTATGTGATCCCAGATTTTTCATACAAAGAACACTAAACAATCAAACATAACCAAACACGCCTATACCAAAGCATAGAGCTACCCTCAAAAACCCAAACCACAACTCCGACCCACAGCCGATGTCGCCGGAATTCCTTCGGGTCGTCGCCGGCCGAGTCCGAGCTCCATAGGTTCATGCTCCAGGTGAGGCCCTATGGTCACTGGTACAACACAACTATTTTGTTTGGTTTTCTAGTAGCGACTTTGCTTGATTGGGAGGCGCTCGAGCAATTTGAGCCATAAGCTGCATCACAACGTTTGTTAGGTCGTCAATTTTCGAATAGAGCTTGGCCATCTCTTTATCCTTTCTCCTGAGCTGTTTCCGAAGCTCTTGAAGCATCTCCTGCTCCGCGGTCCTGGGGCGGAAAGTCGGCTCTTCCTCGCTGTCCGAGCTTGACTCTGCATGGACCGAGAAGTCTTTCTGCCTATCTTCCTCCTCCTCGAGAGGGTTTTCATCATCCGGCGGGGGGGGGGGCTGTTCTTGGGAAGCGGCAACCACATTCAAGAAAGATTGGACTTGGGATATGGTGGCCCCATCATTGCTTTTGCTGCGAAGGTTGTCGCTGGGGCGCCCGCCCGCCATATAGACCGTATGGATAATATATCCAGCCCTCTTTTTATTGTCGGCAGTTGATTTCACAGATCGCTCTCTTGACCCCCCTTGTTTCAGTAGCGAGCAGTCGATTGAAGGTGGATGGCCCGGCCGGATTCTTGAATGGTGTTGGCGCTTCTTTTCTGGATTTGCCCTGCTGATTTCGTGCGGCACAGAGCGCCTGATAGACTCTTGAAGAGACAGTGTCATACTTTTTCTGTTGGGGCCGGGACACGTCTCTTTGTAGCATTGTTCGGACCACTGTCTTCTTGATTCCGGCGGTCATGACATTTTTCTGAACCCACTTCAGAGGCTCGAAGGAATTGCTGATTCTCACGTCCGACTCAGCCGTCATCGCGGGGCGACCCTGCTCTTGGAACTTCATAAGATTCCATTTGGCCGAAGCCCTGGCCCTCTTGTTGGCTCGATACCTGAGCTGCTTCTGCCTTAACTTTTCTGTTCTAAGCACCTGCCAGACTTCGGCTCTTTGGGAAGACGCCGTAGACTGGACGATGGAGGATTTTGGAGATATGCTCGATTGTGCATTTATTGGAGTCATCGCCTGAGCTCGTCCGCAACATTTGATGTTGCCCTTTGTACCGGAGTTCTTGCCCCCCGCTGGAGCACCAGAGAATCGTTCAGACACCATCTTAAGTTTCGGTTGTGGTGCTTTGGAGACCACGACATTCGGCCTATTGCCCCTTGAGACCGGCTTGGCCACCTGTTTCGCCTGGATTTCTGCGAGATGAACGCTTCCGGAAGGGTAGATGACGACGGAGCCAAACTGGCGGGGCAGTTCCTCCCACTGTCGACTGAGGCTTACGGGGAGAACCACACGAGCATTGACCTTGACCACGCACGAGATCGGGGTCGCGTTGGAAGATGAATTCGTCTTGGGAGACATTGTCGTCAAAAGTTGATTGCTGCACAGAAAAGAAAAAAAACATCATTTCAGTATAGATAATCGATATGTATATTGATTGAGTTCGCATGAACATTTAACCTAAGATATGGGAAGAAAGACAAGTCCCACCGGGCAAGCCAGAATATGTAGGGTGTTTTTCGTCACCCCATTGAGATGGGAATACGCGCACGCATGTCAGGCGCATTACAGATTCCCCCTGCCTAGGATAGGCCGGTGTTTAATGATTGTAGGGATCCGAAACTCCGGCAGCCGCGGACTAAGCTGCCGTTAATTACCCCTCGCCTTTGGAGCGAGGGAACCTCCGATTGACGGGTTAAATTGGTCATGTGAACTCAATGTGCGGTGTTGTGTTTTGAAGTGGTTTTAGATATATCGGGGGCCCCGCAGAGTTTTTACGGGGGTCCCGTTATCCGGATAGCGGGCTGGGGGTCAGCCCCCTTGCGGGGTGCGGGGAAGCGCCCCGTTAGAAATTTTTTTCTAACAGGAACAGTGTCGTGGAGTATGTGTGTGTGTACATATGTATACATATGTATATATATATATATGTATATATATAAAAAGGGGGGAAAAGGCATCCAAAGGATGCGTGGGGCCAGCGCCAGCACTTTGAGCGCAAGAGCGCTAGCGCTTTGAGAGCTAGCGCACCACGTGTCAGCACGTGGGAGCTCGGGCGCTAGCGCTTTGGGTGCTAGCGCTCTGAGCGCAAGAATGCAAGTGCACTGAGCACTAGCGCGCCACGTGTCAGCACGTGGGCGCTCCGGCGCTAGCGCTTTGGGCGCTAGCACTCTGAGCGCAAGAACGCCAGCGCACTGAGCAATAACGCGCCACGTGTCAGCACGTGGGCGCTCGGGCGCTAACGCTTTAGGCGCTAGCACTCTGAGCGCAAGAGTGGTAGCCCGCCATGTGTCAACACGTGGGCACTCGAGCGCTAGCGCTTTAGGCGCTCGAGTGCTAGCGCTTTTGGTGCTAGTGCTCTGAGCGCAAGCGCGCCACGTGTCAACACGTGGGCGCTCGAGCGCTAGCGCTTTAGGCGCTAGCGCTCTGAGCGCAAGCGCGCTAGCGCTATGAGTGCTAGCGCACCACGTGTCAGCACGTGGGTAGCTCGGGCTCTAGAGCGCTAGCGCACCACGTGTCAGCACGTGGGCGCTCGAGTAGCAAAAGGGACTTGGTCCCTGCAATGGGAGTTATACTCCCAGAAAGGAGCACTTATTATTCTGTATATATATATATATATATATATATATATATATATATGTATAAGGAGTTAAACTCCTAAGATGTTTTGAAGCTGATGAAGGGCTTCTCCCCTTGAGCCCTAGTTCTTCCCCAAAGTGGGGTTTCTGGAGATGGGTCTCCTTCTTCTTCCTTTGTTGGCCGGATCTTGAAGATCAAGAGATGTGAGATCTAAAAATCTCTCCTTTCTGAGATCTGATGGCAGATCTGAGTTCCCCTTTGTAGGTTTTGTGGTGAAAAACTATTTAGTTTTGGAAAAGAAAGAGTAAAACTCTTAATTTAATTCAAATGGAATGAGAAGGTTTAGAACCTTGGAGAAGGAGCAGGAGGCATAAAAAACCCTAGTTTTGGGGGAAATGAAAAAGTCTATGTTTTATTCATCATCATGTTGCCTTTTATAGGCTTACATATTTACATATAGCCCCTTGGGCTTTACAAAATGGCGTTTTGCCCATCCCATGGCTCATGTGCCATTTCTTTTTGCACATAAGCCACGGGCTTACAAAAGTTTGGATTTATGCCCATTTTGTTTACATTCATGCATAAAAAATTACATAAAATTATTTATTACATGATTTCATTCTGGCATAGGGGAGGGCCGACCGCTTCATGTTCGGACTCGACCTGGGCATGGGCCCACATGGCTTGGGGTTGACTTTGACTTTGACTTGGTCAACCGGGGTGCAATTTTTGACTTCAACAAATGTCCCTAACCAAACAATATCATATCTATAAGGGTGTTGTGCGTGTCATGGAAATTATTGACGGTGTGTGTGGCATACAATCAGTGCTCGTGCAACATAAGCCGTCAATAATATGTGCAGTGTCATAAGGATACTAGTCCAAGCACAACAATAACTAAGCACTAAGGTGTTTGCGCAACTCTATATATGCAATAGGATATGCGACAAAACATAACATCTCTAGCCCAGACGCATAACGCCATGCGGGCGATTCCCCTGTAGATGTTAAATCTACTCACCAACCGTCCTGGCCAAGCAAAGCCAACCACCTGTTTCCCCCTCCTTCGCAGCGTCCGAAGTCCCCGTCTGCGAACCTAAAACAACAAAACGATAACACAAGTGTATAATAGCAAATGACCAAAAACACGTACAAACTATGTTTTATCGACACACCAACTCCAAACCTACTCCCAAGTGTTCGTATTGTGGCTAACGTACGTAGCGACACGACAAAACCAACCCAAGAGCAAAACCAGCACGAAGTGCACGGACCGTATCGGATAACGTATCGCGTGTAGTCGTATCACTAGAAACTACCTATGTGATCCCAGATTTTTCATACAGAGAACACTAAACAATCAAACAGAACCAAACACACCTTAAACAAAGCATAGAGCTACCCTCAAAAACCCAAACCACAACTCCAACCCACAGCCGATGTCGTCGGAATTCCTTCGAGTCGTCACCGGCCGAGTCCGAGCTCCATGTGTTCGTGCTCCAGGTGAGGCCCTATGGTCACTGGTACAACACAACTACTTTGTTTGGTTTTCTAGTATTTTCTCGGGGTCACAGCAGCACACAAAACTTAACTTTACACTATCTAAACTGAACTAAAAGTCTACATAACACAAAAACTATATAAAGAACAGCTAGAGATCAATACCTAACCAAAAGAACTCAAAGATCAAAGCTATCCAAGCTCCTAGGCATCCAAGAGGCAAAACAAGGTAAAAGATGTGATTTTGTGAATTTTGTGATGGATTTGTGTTGAATTGGTGAAGTGTTCAGTTTAGAGTTGAGGGAGATAGAGAAATATGAATGAATTAAGTGAGAAAGAATGAGCTATGCATTCATACTACTCACCATGCCACCTCTTCATACAAACAAAACCCAAAGTAAATATCTCTCTCCTTCTCACAACAATTGACAAGAGGATTAAGGTTAGGGTTAAAGCAAAGAATAGATTAAAGCAAGGATTGGAATTAGGTTTAAGTGTCATGGTTGCTAATACTAGTTTAGCACAAACAAACCCTCACATTTACGTGCACACGTGCGTGCGTGCCCATAACAATTAATATTAAAATGATAATTAAATGTTATAAAATGTGAGGAACCCGAATTTGTAAACCTTTTACAGTAAACCCGCATTACCGTCTAAACTAACACTAACCGAAATCTAAGGCGTTACACCTGTGATCCAATAATTGACTTGAGGGCACTATAGACAACAATCTCCCTCTTGCACTTAAGGCTAATTATTGCGGTGTCGCATACTCACAGCCCGTGTGATACCGAACACCCAACTCTTCTACTAATCAGGTTCACAAAGCTCGTTTGTGAAACTATTGCTTTCGAGAAGTAGCCTCAGTGAGTGGATCCATTCTGATGTTTCTTTCTATGTCTCTATTAATCTCAAGTTCGCGGAGAAAGCCATCTCCCGAAATGAGCAATACCTGTCTTAGAATATGTCTGGATATCTGATGGGACCTAGTTCACAAATGAACTCCAAATCTAGCAAACTTCTTAGACTGTATCGTCAACTGAATTTAATCAGTATCCTGCGCCACGCCTCCCTCAGTATTCACTTGGACCACCTGTCCAAACTACTGCCCTCGTTAGAGTGAAAACTATAACTCTGACAGTCACTCTGTCATCCATGTCACCTTGGAAACCTGGAATGATAACCGTCTCCCAAAGGATGCTGCCGTTATCAAATCCCTAGAACATCCACTTATGCTCATAAACTGCTTCCGAATGTTTCTCCAGGATTGGATTAATATATATAAACTTATTGCATCTTGTGCAAAAACAACATCTGGTGTGGTACTTGACATCTCATGATTGACTCAATTGCCTAAGCAAGTGATATGACAATCATGCATATCCCTCTCCCCTTTAGTCTGTAAGACACCTTTAGAGAGGGTGACACGTTCACCTGCAGGTACACCACCATGCCAGGAGCCATCCATTCTAAAATACTTTTAGAATACTGTATAAGCACCCAGATTGGGACACTATCCAAATCTAGATCTAAAACCATAGATCTAGTGACCAGAATGCCTAATATAATATCCATATCGTATGTTGAGAAACCACCGTGTGATAACCATAGTATAACCGATCGTAGTATAGGAATTTTACTTCCTACAACGTGCATATCATCCAAATACCAGGACATCACACCTGATCAGTCGAAAATACTGCATCTTTATCACGGCAATTTCCCTATCAACTGCATTCATCTAGAGCTGTTCGGCATTCATATAGCACATATTATCAAAACAGTCGTAAAATAACAGATTGCATGTGTTAAGACTTTAAAACCGGCACTTAAAGGGAAATTGACTGTATTTCATATCATGGCATGATTCCTATATTGCGCAACTTGTGTTTCGAAGTCTGTGCAGGAAATTACAGAAGATTGGTCAAATTTACATAACAAAGACTGTTAAAAAGACGCCAACTCAAGGATTTGAAATCTGGAAATGATCTAGAAGGAATTCAGGGAATCAATATATCAGAGAATAATGCCAAAGACAGAAGAAGGCAACATGTGAAGTATGAAGCTCCATAGAAGCCAAGTGGCCGATGAACTGCGGCCGGAGCCGCCCTGCGCCGCGGTTCCGCGGCGGCTATGACACGTCAGCAGGAACTGTTTAGCTCAGACCTCTTCTCTCAAGTTAAGCACCTCAGAAAGCCTCTGCAAGTTCCAGAAAACTCTTGAACATTCTGCCAGATCAGCAAGCCTTTGGGTTCTAAACTAAACACTCCAAGCTTCCACAACAAGCTTCACCTTAACTACATTAAGTGCCTAGAACCTTCTCCCTAACCTCCTAGCTTAAGGTAGAAGCTAAGCTCCTAACTAACTACTTCTAGAAGCCTCTCCCTATAATAAACTTTTGGAGGGAAATTCAAATTTGAAATCATAGATCTAGGGTTTTGGGAAACCTATAAAAAGGACCCTAGGCCTCACTTGAAAAGGTTGTTCAAAAAGTTGTTGATTGTTGTTGAAATTCTATCACTCATTCAACCCAACACCTACCACCTCCAAACCCTAACCCTAATCCAAATCAAGAAACCAAATTCAAGATCCTTTGAGTTCTAGCAAAGCAAGTCTTCAACCATCCTTTATAAGCGAAGCCGGACTTCATCGGAGCATGAGATCCAAGCCGATCCGCGCCTCAAGGAGCCGATGCAACGCTAGATTCGACAATTTTGTTCCTTCTCAAATTCTTGTAGCCTTGAGCAATGTGTAACAATTTGTGGAATAAATAAAGGAGAAGATTCATTTAACTTGCTTATATTTCAATTCGAGCATTATGATTCATCTTCAATTCTTGAATGTACTCTTTGTGATGATGCTTGAATAAAATTCCGCTCATGGAGGAATCGAAAAGATCGGTAGAATGATAATGTTGACGAATCTTTAAACGTTTTCTTAAGTCTTATATAACAATTGTAAATTCTTGAAAATTGAATGATCGATGATCTAGATCGATGCGAAATGCGTTCTTGATTCTTTTCGCACGATCTAGAGATCAACAATCAATCATTCGATTTCTGAGAAGCTATCTTGTGAATGCGATTCATCGAAAGGACAAAGGATAGGATGAAGAAACCCTAATTCTTCGCAAGATCCTTAATCCTCGATAAATCGACATCGATTTAGCATCAATTTGTTAATGGATAAGAAACGGTAATTTCTAGTCTCCTTCACATCTACGATCTAATCGATTCCTACGAGCTTTACTTCAAATCTTGAAACCTAAATCGATTGGAATTCTATCTTTCTTGATTCTTGATGTTTAACGCTTTCTTGATTCTTGATTAGATTTAGTTGATTCTTGAAATTCATCGATATAAATCTTGAATCGTTTTTGCTATTCTTTTAAATTTTCAATTCAAATAAAACAAAATACGAACGAATCGCACTATCCCTGTGTACGATCCGCACTTACTAACGCGCTACATTCGACACCGTTATTGATTGCGGTCAAATATTTTTGGTTGTGATTTCATACAATTTTATAAATACCGACAACGGAAAATAAGATCAATCAAATGGCGCCGTTGCCAGGGATCGTGCGCTAATTCGTTCTTTATTTGAAATTTGAATTGAAAGATTTATTCCATTACAATTTTGAGATCAAAATTCGCACAAAATCTAAACGTGTTGTTGTGATTTGATTGCAAGGAATTCTGGAAGCTGTGGAGCAATTGCAAAATTTTTCAGAATATACCGGAGGGCTCAGGGACTAGACAGGAGCTCTCTGTACAATTTTTGTGCAGGTTACTGTTCATACCGCGGCGGAAGCGCGGTGTAAGGCCTTCATTGCGGCGGAATCGCAGTGGGGTTGGGGCTTCGCTGCACCAAAATTGCTCTGTAAAATCCTAACTTTCTTATCTCCTCCTCTGTCTGCTCTAAATAACATTTTTCTGCAGGCTTCTTTGCAAAAATCGCAGTGCCGCAAAAAGCAATAAAAATTGTGCGTGTTTTTGATTTTGTGGTTGTTTACATAATTAATACGGACATTAAGGGGCAAAGACCAAATCCAGATTAGATGGGGAGTTCATTACCCTTCCTAAGCCCCAAAAATCACGAACTTGCATCCGCATTTACCCTCATTAACTAAAAAATATCTAGAGATGACTCTAAGGACCATCGCGCTCACTTAGGACAGAAGAAGGCCGTGGGTAATTCATTGCTTATCCGCGTTTCTTTTGTGGTGTCTAACGCAAGTGTGTCGAAGGCTATTGGTTACTTAATTAGGCCCATTACTTACGTAGTGGAGAACCTCCCACTTACCTGGCACTTACCTGGCCATAGGAGAGACAAAGAGGCAGTGGAGGATTTATCCTGCAACTTGTCTTTTGGTAGTTAGGAGCGGTCTAGAGATTTGACCTAGGTGACCCCTAGAATTAGGGTTTTGCTTGTTGCATTTGTTGTGATCGCATCATTTTTAAAAAAATCCGTATCAATTTTCAAAACAAACACCGCATTCATCATTCCCCTAATTATAAGTCACGCTGCCACTTGTACTAACCCTTTTTAGTGCAAGATAGGCTGGACACGGGATTCTAGTGCCCGTTTAGTCCGCGTACCCCCGATCGACTCCGAAGTCGGTATTTCTCCATTTACTTCTTCTTTACCCACTACCACACCCACATCGATGGATCCGTCTCCATCGAATTTCTTTACCACTAATCTGCCGCCGTCCGTTGGTGCGCAGAATCCACCTCGCATCTCTCTCCAAGAGAGGTGCAATCCTTTGCGAGGTCCTCTTTCGACCTGTTTATCCATTCCACCAGCCAACGGGGATAATTTTGAGATTAAACCCTAATACATCAACCTTTTACCCAAATTCGACGGTCTCGAGACTGAAGACGCATACGTTTTTATCACCAAATTTGAAAACGTATGCACAATGATGGGTACGTCATAACTTTCTGTGGAAGCTATGCGTCTACGACTTCTTCCATTTACTTTGTGCAATATGGCCGAGAAGTGGCTATATAACACTACCGCACATTCCATTACGAATTGGGAAGTATTCGTTGCGGCATTCCTTAAGAAATTCTACCCTATGCAAAAGACAGCTCGAATCCGTAGCGAACTAAATCAATTCACCCAGCTTCCGACTGAACCATTCTCAAAATGCTTTGAACGTTTCAAGGATCTTTTGGTTCAATGTCCACATCAGGGCATCCCGAGATGGGATCTTTGCCGAATCATATATGAGGGCATTAACCAAATCACTAAACAGAACCTTGAAAACATGTGTCAAGGCACCTTTATGACCAAGGATGATGGGGAAGCTTGGAAATTTTTAGAAGAGTTCGCTGAAAAATCACTACAGCGGGAGAATGGAACCCAATCATCGAATAGGGATGGCGTACACCAAATTGATGTGTCCATAGGTGTTCGAGCTGAGATGGCAGCAATGCAAAAGAAGCTCGAGGCTATGGAACACAAATTTTAAGCAGCCTCCCTAAACCTAATGTTGCACCCCAAAACTGAATGTGAGTGTTGTTCTGATCCTTCTCACTTAACGGAAGAATGTCCATTAAACTCTCCATTTCAAGGTCACGAGCATACTAATGCCGCATTTCAAAGACCTAGAAACGATCCATACTCTTCCACGTACAATCAGGGTTGGAGGAATCACCCGAATTTTGCTTGGAACCAACAACAATCTCAAAACATGGTTCCAAGCCAAAATAATTTCCAAAGGGTTCTTCCACCACAACAACAACCACTTCAACTCACTCAGCACCCCTACCAGTCACAAAATTTCCAAAACCAGGTCAACACTCCTACACCGTCTAATCCTATGCAGTTGTCCTGTTCTAACGAATTCTCTCAATTCACTCAAACCATGAAATCACTCTTGTCAAATTTCATAGAGGTTTCGGCTAAGGTTAGATCTTCCGTCAGTGAGATAAAGAAAAACTCAGCGTCCCAAGCTGAGAGTATCAGATCGATGGAAGCTGAAATTGCACGACTTAAAGCCGAAATGAGTGCGAGATAAAAAGAGAAACTTCCGTCTCAACCCCTACCGAATCCTGGGCATTACAATGTAAACGCCGTCACAACATTGAGATCAGGAAGAGTGCTGAATAACCATGTTGGGGAAGGAATTGATGATATTGAAAATCCTATCAATAACACCCCGGCTGAGACCTTTCCTCACACACACACTTCTACTTCTGATCCTTGTTCTTCTACCCCACCGCCTTCTCGTGAACCTATTCTCCATTTCCCACTAGGCTCGACACCTCAGTATAGCTCTTCTAGTTCTCCACAGATGATCCCCACTCCTCTTTTGGGATCCCGTCTACCCCCACTTCCTTCTCCTATGATGGACCCGTCGCTTATTGCTAAAGCTCCTTACCCGAATCGGTTAAGGGGTAACAAATCGAGTCCACATATGAAGAAAATTATGGAAATGTTCAAACAGGTTAACATCAACATCCCTCTCGTATATGCTATTCAACAAGTTCCCACTTATGCGAAAATTCTTAAGGACTTGTGCACTAGGAAGAGGAAGACTCAAGTGCCGAAGAAGGTCTTCATGTCTAATAACATTAGCACTGCTTTTATCCCTCAGCTACCAAAGAAACGTAAGGACCCAGGATGTCCTACGATATCAATTTCTATTGGGGGTAAAAACATAAATCGTGCTCTTTTAGACCTTGGCGCAAGTGTTAACCTACTTCCATATTCTATCTATGAGCAGCTAGGGATTGGAGAGTTGAAACCAGCTCACTGCACTCTCCAAATGGCAGACCGTTCGATCACCAAACCAAGGGGTGAACTAGAGTATGTGTTGATAAAGGTCGGGGAATTTGTATTCCCTGTGGACTTCATTGTTCTCGATACACAACCTGTAGCGAACCCCCAGAGCCAAATTCCGGTGATTTTGGGTCGACCATTCCTTGCCACTTCCAACGCTGTTATTAACTGTAGAAATGGTTCGATGAACTTATCATTTGGAAATATGACCATTGAACTAAACATCTACAAAGTTGGAAGTCAGCCATCAGAACCCTCTGCTCATATTCTTGATGTGTGCTCTGTCCACGAGATCGCTCCCGAAAGTTGCGGAGTTGAGGAACTTTGCTTTACAGATCTCGAAGACACTACCACATAACTGTTTGATCTAGCACATGATCTTAGTGAGGACACCTTTCCCACACTTGAGTCCGACACTCCTGACCTATCACCACCCGAGTCTGTATCTTTCACAGGCTATGAGCTTCTTTGTGACTCCAAAAATCACTCGATGATCCCACCTTCTATTATTTCTCCGCCAGCATTAGATCTCAAAATTTTACCTTCTCATCTTAAATATGCTTATTTAGGTGAGAATGAGTCTTTACCGCACTTTTATCGGTATTGAGATCTAATAGAGAGGCGTTTGGTTGGACTATGTCGAACATCAAAGGGATTAGTCCCTTGATTGTAGAACATCATATACATGTGATGGATGATGCCAGACCAACCCGAGAACCACAGAGATGGTTGAATCCCGTCATGAAGGAAGCGGTGATGAAAGAGATCGTCAAATGCCTTGATAATGGTATTATATACCCAATCTCCGATAGCCAATGGGTGAGTCCTATACATGTCGTCCCTAAGAAATCCGGCATCACTGTTATTACCAATGAGGCAAATGAGTTGATTCAGACACGCGCCCAAACTGGGTGACGTGTATGTATTGATTACAGAAAACTCAATGCCGCCACGAGGAAAGATCACTTTCCTTTACCATTCATCGATCAAATGCTGGAACGCTTAGCTGGACGTGAGTATTATTGCTTTATGGACGGATACTCTGGCTATAATCAGGTTCCCATAGCCAAAAAGGATCAAGATAAAACCACTTTTCCTGGTTTTTTTGGTACCTTTGCTTATAGACGCATGCCCTTTGGGTTATGCAATGCTCCCTGTTCATACCAGAATATTGCATTTTATACCGCCCATTCTTACGCTCGTTTGTTTATAGGCATGTGCTTTTAATCCGTGTTTGCTACATGTTTACAGGATACTGGTTCTCATCTCTAAACAGTGAAATTCATGGAAAAGTACGTCAAATTCCGGATTACTGCCAACAACAGATAAAACACGGGTTTCCGCTCTCTATCCGTGTGTTGCCACACACCAGTTTAAGGGACAAAATGGCAAATCGATGTCATTTTCATGCACAAAGCACAATGGCAACACAAAATCAAACATATCTACGCGGAGCTCGAGGAAATCTTGGCAAAAGATCCACATCACATCACCTTTTGATCTACTAAAATTCTAGAAGAAATGTGAAGAGATTCTGAGAAAAGTCATATACCAAACAGCAAACAACATAAAACCAGGGATCCCCACAAAAACCCACATCCTAATTCCTTACTATGGCCGCGGAACCGCGGCCGAAGCATGCTTAGGCCGCGGAACCACGGCCGTACGGCCTCCTCTCTCTGTCGTTTTTCAGGGGCTGTTTGGGCATTTTATTTTATGCCAGATTCTTGCCCTAGGTTTCCATTTCCCTGCCTATAAATACCCCAGTTCTAAGCCAAGCCAAGGGGGTCCATTCTTTGTGCCTCTTTTGTAGGTTTTAGTGTAGTTTTGCTTTCTTCTTCTTCTTATTCATTCTCTACTCCATGAAAATTGTAGTGAGAGCTTTTTGAGTGGATGATGAAATGAAGATGAGGGTTTTTGTATCATTCTTTTTTGTTTAGTTTCTCCTTAAGATCCTTACTTTCTCTTGATCTTTCAACCACTTCATTGAGCTTGAAAGTTTAAGGGTTTGTTATTGATCTCAAGGGTTGTATCTTCATATGGAATTAGTGCTTCATTTCACATGAGTTCTTTACCCTTCTCTTGATCTTGCAACCTCTTGATTGAACTTACAAGTTTAAGGGTTGGCAATTGATCCCACGCTTGTCTTGAGTCTATGTTCTTGTAATTACTTTCTTGCATTTTTCATTATTGTCTTTTATTAATTGCAATTTATTACCATGCACTTTAATTACTTGCTTGTAATCTTTTCTTTTCTTTGTTCTTTTCTTTTGCTCTTTTTGGTTTGTTTTGTGAATGGTTGTAATTATTGTTGTTAAGAATAAATATGATATTGTAAGTTAATGTTTCTTTGCTCATTTCCTTTTCCCGTTATTTTCCATTGAACTCCGCCCAAACGTTACGCAAGCGCTCCGTTAGGCACCCTACCCTACCAAGGTAACGGTGATTCCTAACCGCAACCGGTTGCGTTCGGTTTGGCCGGAGGCGAAAGCAAGAGACAAGAACAGAAGGACAAGGCTAAATAAGCCGGATTCCACGAATACCGTGCTTAAATCCCCTAATCCACGTTGTTGCCAATTGCTCTAGCTTTAATTGGTCAAGACTCGGCTCAAAGGTTTTGAGTACAGATTTCCTTAGCTTACACTCTCGTATCTTTTTCTTAACAACTTTATAGTTGCAAATAAAACACATAGATTAGACTTGAACAAATATATACTCATTCTTTATTGACTCGTCTAAAACAAGAACGGACATACAACCGTCTCCCTGTGGATTGACCCGTGCTCAACCGGCTAGCTGCATAGCGACACCGTCCTGATCGCGGTAAACTTTAGAACTTTGAACATCCGACACGCTTTTGGCGTGCGATCAAATGGTGCTGTTGCAGGGGAGACGGTAGCGTTTTTTCTTTCTTGTTATTCGGGTTAATATTCTTTTTGTATATATTTATAAATAAATAAAAAATCTTTTTGTTTTTTTTGATAATTTTTGTGAGCAAGTCTGCAGATTTCTGCGGATTTGCAAACGGCGATTGTGCGGAGCAAAGTGTACGTTCAAGGCTAAGGTGATTGCAAAGAACAGTGCCAAAGATCAGGGTAGTTTGACCCGTGCAAGCGAACTTTTCAAGCTTACCGGATTTGATTCAACGGGGGTTTCCTAACCCAAGACTTAACGGTACGTACTTTACTAACACCTTCTTCTCAAATCCGACGCATCCAATATACTATTCTTTGCAGGATTCTTTGCAAGTTTGCTAGCAAACGCTAAAAATTGACTAACCCGTATTTGTTGCAGTGCCGTGCTTAAACTAAAAAACGATTGTTTGATTCTTTATAGAATTTTTATTAAATTGCGCATTGCATACATTAATACGGACTTAAGGGCAAGCGAACCCCACAACATACGGTAAAGGATTTCATCACCTTTTCCGTGGCCCACAAATCACGAACTTGAGCATAACGTTTACCCGCACAAACTTTAAAAGAAACTAGACTTTAAGCCTTAAGGACTTCGCGCTCACTAGGAAAAGTTAACTGTGTTTAGAACCTCGCTTAACGGTATATTGTTTACGGGGTGTCTAGGAAAGTGTTAACGGCGAAACCGCCAAAAGAGAAAGGGTTATTTAATTAAGGAACTTCGCGAAAGCGTTGGAAAACCTCCTCTTATCTCTGCACTTACCTGGCCTCGTGATCAGTGTATCTTGAGCCCGTTTCTCGACACTTTTTTACTTCGACAATCAAGTTCTGGAGCAGGTCAAGTTGACCTAGGTGAACCCTAGAACGATTAGGTGTGTGGTATTTTTGTGTCGTGATTGTTTTTGTCCAGATTCTTCTTGTGTGTATATTTCATTCTTTTGTTAATAACTAAAAAAAAAAAATCTACATCCTTTTTCCCCTCCTTTTTTCTACCTTTCTTTCATTCTCTCTTCATATCATGGGTACCCCACCTCGCAAAACTCTTGCCGAACTTTGGTACCCACAACCAGACATAACTTCCTACGGTTCTTGCTTTGGCCGAACATCGAACGATCCCTCAATGCCCAAAATTTCATTGAAAGATCGCATAGACGCGTGTATGACAAACACTTGCCCTCCGAAAACCACTTTGTATCAACCTTTTCAACCTCCCCCACCCTCTTATGTTGATACCCCTTTTGCAAGTCATCCTTTGTCCATCGCTAAACATATTGAACAATCCTGTAGCCGATCTTTCACTCCTTTCACCACTACAGATTCTTGGGATCAACAATTCCATTCACCTTCTTATCCAAATGTTGATCCTGCTCCTGTCCAGCCATTCAATTCCTACCAGTCCTACCCGACTTTTGCACCTTCCCTAGACATTGCTTCTGAACCGCCATTTGGGAGTTTTCAGTATCCAAACAACTATGAATCTTTTACTGAAACCCCTTCACAACCCATGTCTAGTCTGGAACAGTCTTCGGAAGACTTTAGGGTAGCGTCGTACCAACAGATGATGGATTTGAATGCGTCCATGGCCGCCCTCATACAACCTAGTGACCCGGTAGCTAGTTTTCAACTAGCTCCAAATTTTCCAATGTATGAAGAGACGGTTGGACAGGTTGAGAATTTGAGTGAAAAGAGTGAGATGTACCCCCTTCCGAATCAAGCCTACCCGTTTCAACTTGAATCCCACAACTCCGGTTTTGAATGTCTATCTAGTGTTCCAAATGATTCATTGATTAAAGATAGAACAGCTAATGAGTTGTGTGACTTTGTAGTGTTTGATTTGCCCGATTGTGAAGGGTCCTTTTCGAGTGAAACCACACCCAATCCTTTTGACCTCTACACCTCCACTCTAGAAACTGAATTGATTAATATCCATGCTTTTGTTGAGGTGTCTGAGAATATTGATTTTCACTTGATTGAGGATATTGACGCCAGGAATATTTTGGATGATGAACCTGTAAATTTGGCAGAGTTTTTCTCTCCAATTCATCATCCCGAGTCATTAACTGTTTTTCCCGAACCCCACATGCGTCTTGATTTTGATGAAATTTGCATGGATAAGCTGAATTTTGAGGAAACTTTTGAGGATATTTTTAAGGATGAACCAGTTTTAATTGATGAATCGGATTTTCCAATTCATCCTGTTCCTTTCATTGACTGTGTACATCCTCCTGAACCATTAATCGATACCCTTCCTCAATCACTTCCCCCCATCCTTTCCATCGTTCCGACATTGCAAGAAACTGTATCATCTTCACTTCCTGTGTCTGGTTTACCAAGTTCGGCGTACCCATGGTTTCTCACGAATCTTGAGGGATTTGACCCAATTTCTCGCCATATTGATAGATTAGTACAATCCATCTTTTGACATCGATCATTACAGATTGTACTAATCTATTCACTCCATTTCCACCCTCAAGTTCGTATTCCACTTCTTTCTCCCTTCCGCCATTCTTCTTCTCATATACCGAGACCGTATCCCGCTTCTATCTCAATACGGTCTCGTGCATTCTCTATTTCTTACCTCTCCGCATTCTTTCACCAGCCACTGCTTTATCACGATAAGATCTTTGAATGGTTGGTGCTTACTTTTAGCCTGTGTAAGGCCTTGTATAGCTTGATACTGTTCTTTCCCCCCTAATCCTGAACTTCAACGCTTAACAGTGGAAACACTGTTTTACTTAAGTTTGGGGGGGAACCTTTTTGTATATATTTTTTGTTTTCCTTTTTTTTATATAATTTGTTTCTAGGGAGCGCCGACAATTTTGACCCTCTTGGTGTAGCCTGACAGTGAGGGCACTATCAAGTTTAAGTTTGGGGGTGTGCTCGGTAAGCTTTCTTCCTTTGCATTCATTTGTATATTTTGCATATACATACCTTATTAAAAACCCACAAAAATCAGAAAATTGTCTAAAAACATAAAAACTTTTCTGTCAAGTTAGCTAGTGGGAGAACTCAGATTCAACATTTCGACGGTTTTGTCTGATAAGATAAGAATAACTAAATCTTATTTTTAGATTTTGAAAACCTGAAAGATAACTCTCCTTTGAAGTTAACTATAGCTGATATACGTCTTTACATCACACTACACGTGTCTTGAGTTTTGGAAATTTGATGACAAGTCTTTTATGTCTAAAAACTTTTAAATAGTTAAATGATTTTCTGAGGATCAAATAGATTTGTTCTGAAATAAGTAATACCAAGAATAGTTTATGAAGTGAAGTGAATATGAAGGAATGTTATTGATGCCTTAATTGGAACTAAGTCTGAAAAATAACCCATCTGGAACTTGATTGGAATGATTACACACCGAACCCACTAAACACGTCTTTTATCCAAAAAAATAATTGAACTGCCGGTTATATCTCCGTTCGTATTAAATCATCATGATTTTCACGCCAAACTGTCTTTTGTTTTTGGACCTAGGTAACTTGAGTAATTAAGTCCGCTGGGGTGTTTCTACACCTAATGCCCTAAAACCAATTGGTTTGGGTGCATTGGCCCAAAGCTCGCTAAGAAGCCTAGAAAGTCCAGATTAAAACAAAGTCAAGTAAGTGTTCTCTCCGAGTTAAAATTCTTAACGGTTCTTTGTGTGAGAATAATCTTGACAAAAGACAGGTTTTTATAAAAAATATTTCTAGCGAAGATATGAAGGTTTTATTCTATGATAAAGACTATTGCACGTTCACAGAGGTGTGTATGAAATGAAAACAAGAAAAAGGTAGAGTGAAAAATAAGACCTAGTTTCCTGTTAAGGAAGATAGAAATTCTGAAGTTGAAACCTTACTGGAAAACGAAACTTGAAAAATTCTTAACTCTTTATAAAACTTATGTGATCCTTTTAAAATTGTTATCTGGGCTTTATTGTGTGACATGATGACTTTAATCGACCCTTCTGGAACTTAACGACACTATTTACACTGCACGTAAAGACATATAAAATCTTAAGTTAAATAAGAAGCGAGGTGTGAAAAATAAAGGTTCGATAGTCTAGACTTAGGATCATAGAATTATTATTTTCTGAAACAAAACTTTAGGGGTTTGAATCATAGTAATTTTGCAAAACTAGCTTGACCGGATTTTGTGGGTAGTATCCGCTGAAACCCTCAGGAGACAACACTCCTCCTACTAGGGACACCTAGAGGTTTAACGGCTTGTTGCACATGCTCAGTGCAATCGCGTTCCCTGCGAAAGTGCGGTTAGGACTTTTTTGTGAAAAATTGGTTTTGCTCGGGACGAGCAAAAGTTAAGTTTGGGGGTAATTGTTCATACCAGAATATTGCATTTTATACCGCCCATTCTTACGCTCGTTTGTTTATAGGCAGGTGCTTTTAATCCGTGTTTGCTACATGTTTATAGGATACTGGTTCTCATCTCTAAACAGTGAAATTCATGGAAAAGTACGTCAAATTCCGGATTACTGCCAACAACAGATAAAACACGGGTTTCCGCTCTCTATCCGTGTGTTGCCACACACCAGTTTAAGGGACAAAATGGCAAATCGATGTCATTTTCGTGCACAAAGCACAATGGCAACACAAAGTCCAACATATCTACGCGGAGCTCGAGGAAATCTTGGCAAAAGATCCACATCACATCACCTTTTGATCTACTAAAATTCTAGAAGAAATGTGAAGAGATTCTGAGAAAAGTCATATACCAAACAGCAAACAACATAAAACCAGGGATCCCCACAAAAACCCACAGCCTAATTCCTTACTATGGCCGCGGAACCGCGGCCTAAGCATGCTTAGGCCGCGGAACTGCGGCCGTACAGCCTCCTCTCTCTGTCGTTTTTCAGGGGCTGTTTGGACATTTTATTTTATGCCAGATTCTTGCCCTAGGTTTCCATTTCCCTGCCTATAAATACCCCAGTTCTGAGCCAAGCCAAGGGGGTCCATTCTTTGTGCCTCTTTTGTAGGTTTTAGTGTAGTTTTACTTTCTTCTTCTTCTTCTTCATTCTTTCCTCCATGAAAATTGTAATGAGAGCTTTTTGAGTGGATGATGAAATGAAGATGACGGTTTTTGTATCATTCTTTTTTGTTTAGTTTCTCCTTAAGATCCTTGCTTTCTCTTGATCTTTCAACCTCTTCATTGAGCTTGAAAGTTTAAGGGTTTGTTATTGATCTCAAGGGTTGTATCTTCATATGGAATTAGTGCTTCATTTGACATGAATTCTTTACCCTTCTCTTGATCTTGCAACCTCTTGATTGAACTTGCAAGTTTAAGGGTTGCCTATTGATCCCATGCTTGTCTTGAGTTCTATGTTCTTGTAATTACTTTCTTGCATTTTTCATTCTTGTCTTTTATTAATTGCAATTTATTACCATGCACTTTAATTACTTGCTTGTAATCTTTTCTTTTCTTTGTTCTTTTCTTTTGCTCTTTTTGGTTTGTTTTGTGAATGGTTGTAATTATTGTTGTTAAGAATAAATACGATATTGTAAGTTAATATTTCTTTGCTCATTTCCTTTTCCCGTTATTGTCCATTGAACTCCGCCCAAGCGTTACACAAGCGCTCCGTTAGGCACCCTACCCTACCAAGGTAACGGTGATTCCTAATCGCGACCGGTTGCGTTCGGTTTGGCCGGAGACGAAAGCAAGAAACAAGAACAGAAGGACAAGGGTAAATAAGCCGGATTCCACGAATACCGTGCTTAAATCACCTGATCCACGTTGTTGCCAATTGCTCTAGCTTCAATTGGTCAAGACTCGGCTCAAAGGTTTTGAGTACAGATTTCCTTAGCTTACACTCTCGTATCTTTTTCTTAACAACTTTATACTTACAAATAAAACACATAGATTAGACTTGAACAAACATATACTCATTCTTTATTGACTCGTCTAAAACAAGAACGGACATACAACCGTCTCCCTGTGGATCGACCCGTGCTCAACCGGCTAGCTGCATAGCGACACCGTCCTGATCGCGGTAAACTTTAGAACTTTGAACATCCGACATGCTTTTGGCGTGCGATCACTCCCGCTACCTTTCAGCGGTGTATGATGGGGATATTCTCTGACATGGTCGAGAATTTTTTGGAGATCTTTATGGACGATTTCTCGATTTTTAGAGACTCTTTTTCTGATTGCCTAGCGAATCTTGACGCGGTTCTTACTCGTTGCAAAGAGAAGAACTTAACCATGAATTGGGAAAAATGCCATTTCATGGTCCAAGAGGGAATTGTGCTTGGACATGTTATTTCACAGAAAGGTATTGAGGTTGACAGAGCTAAGATAGATGTCATTCAAAACCTTCCTCATCCCAAAAGCGTCAAGGACATTCGATCATTTCTTAGCCATGCGGGCTTTTATAGGAGATTCATTAAGGATTTTAGCAAAATTGCTAGACCCTTAACTCTTCTCTTGGCCAAGGACACGACCTTCCACTTTGACTCGGATTGTGAGGCACCTTTCGACTCACTCAAACACTCCCTCACTACAGCCCCCGTTTTATCGTCTCCAAATTGGGATTACCCCTTTGAGCTGATGTGTGACGCATCCGATTTTGCAGTTGGTGCAGTCTTAGGACAGCACATTGAAAAGATGCCACACGTGATCTATTACGCAAGTAAGACCCTGAATGATACTCAAATCAACTATACAACTACCGAAAAAGAACTTTTGGCAGTTGTATTTGCATTAGAAAAATTCAGGCCTTACTTGATTGGCTCACTTATAGTTGTGTACATTGACCATTCCACCCTGAAACATCTTCTGGCGAAGAAAGATGCAAAAGGTAGGCTAATACATTGGATCCTTCTATTACAAGATTTTGATCTTGTTATCAATGATAAGAAAGGATGTGAAAACGTTGTAGCCGACCATCTTTCACGCATCTCTTCTTCCCCTGTGACCCTGCCGATCAATGAATCATTTCCGGACGAACAACTCTTGAGCCTATCCAATGAACCTTGGTTCAGGGATATTGTGAACTACCTTGTCACGGGACTTATACCCAGCAATTGGTCAAAACAGGACAAATACGATTTTCTATCCCAAGTAAAACACTTATACTGGGATGATCCATATCTTTTTAAGTATTATCCTGATCAGATCATTCGCCGGTGTGTCCCGAAAGAAGAGTTCAAGAGTGTTCTTTCTTTTTGTCATGATCAGGCCTGTGGGGGTCACTTCGGTCCTAAAAAGATGGCGGGGAAGGTTTTGCAATGCGGATTTTATTGGCCGACCTTGTTCAAGGATGCATTTGACTATTGCAAAACCTGTACACAATGTCAGTACACTGGTAGAATTTCCCGGAGAAATGAAATGCCTCAGCAACCCATCTTAGTGGTTGAAATTTTTGATGTTTGGGGCATTGACTTTATTGGTCCCTTTCCCAACTCCTTTGAGAATTTGCACATACTACTTGCGGTTGATTATATCTCAAAGTGGGTTGAAGCCATTCTATGTCGCACTAATGACAAGAAGGTTGTCATTAAGTTCTTAAAAGAGAATATCTTTTCGCGATTTGGACACCCATGCGCTATCATTAGCGATAATAGGACACATTTCTGCAACAGGTCTTTCGAGACTCTGATGCGGAAATACACAATCAACCACAGAATTTCTACACCCTATCATCCCCAAACGAGCGGGCAGGCTGAGATTTCAAATAAACAGATCAAACAAATCCTGGAGAAGACTGTTGCTAAGAATAGAAAAGATTGATCGACCAAACTGACGGATGCTCTTTGGGCATTCCGAACTGTATTTAAAACCGACCTAGGGATGTCTCCATATAGGATAGTGTTTGGGAAGGCATGTCACTTACCCGTCGAGATTGAGCATAAAGCATTATGGGCTATTAAGGAAATCAACTTTGACCTAAACCAAGCCTGCAACTTTCGGAAGCTGCAATTAAGTGAGCTAAGCGAACTCCGCGATGAAGCTTATGATAACGCTGTAATCATAAAGAATAGGACGAAGGTTTTTCACGATAAAAAAATTTTGAGGAAAACATTTTCACCTGGTCAGCATGTCCTTCTTTATGATTCACGACTACACCTTCACGCGGATAAGTTTCGATCTCGGTGGAAGGGACCTTTTATTGTGTGGTCTGTATACCCGCACGGGGCAGTAGAAGTAGAAAATGTTCAAAACGGCATATTTTTCAAAGTGAATGGACATAGACTAAAACCGTATTTTTCCACTGACCCCACGGAGGAGCTCCTGTTCTTACAGGAGCCATTTTATTTGGATTAAAATTCCTCCGTCTCACTTCCATGTCCTGTATATCACTGCATCATTTTTTGAATGGAGGTGAGTGAAAAGAATAAGTTTGGGGGAGTTGCTTAACTTATATATATTGCCCCCACTAATAAATTCCTCCCAGGCTTACAGGTTTTGTAGATATAGCTGTTGGCAACAGTGAGGACACAGTTGAAAACAAGTTTGGGGGAGATTTGTGCTTATTTTTGCATCATTTGCATATCATTTGCATAAGCACAAAACATTTCTTTAAAAACCTATAAGAATTTAAAAAAATTTCAAAACCCATAAAAATTTAAAATTTTCAAATATAAAAATAATTTTATATTTAAACATTTTTTGTACATAAATAAGATAATAAAAGATTAGATAGTGAAAAATTACATCCATGAGATTAGAAAAATTTAAGAAAACCAAGAAAATTAGAAGTTTTCTTATACGAACTAGTAATAAGTAGTTATGAGCCGTTGTCCCAAGGGTTAGTAAGATGAAGGAAGTCACTAATCTGAGAATAAAAATAAGTCTGAAAAATAGTTTCTATTCCGGAAGCCAAACATTTTGAACGTTGATACCCTGCTATTCGCACTTACATACGTCTTGAAGCCTGGGATAGTAGAGGATACCTTGAAATGCTCTTGTCTTAAAGCCGATGTATGAAGGAAATAAAAAAAATGAAGAAAATATAAAATGGTGAGAAAAATGGACACTGGTTTTGTTATCGCCAAGGCAGCAATAAAAAAATATAGCGAGTGTGCCTCTTCACCTAGTGCCCTAAGGCCAACTGGTCTGGGAGTCACTGCTAAGCCTTAGGTGGTGCAAGACGAGGAAAAACACCAAATAAGCAAGCACATGAGTAATCGGTCGTTTAGTACCTCAAGAAGTATTAACGGTCGCATGAAAGTGTGTGAGCAATCTCATATAAATATTCATTAATTAAAAAGTACCGAGGCTGATGGGCAAGAGTATGATAGCTAGTGTAGGGATGTCCTTTACACACACGTAGGGTTAAAAGATCGATGTTTGGAAGAAAGATAGGAATGAAGAATAAAGACGATGTTTTATTTAGGGAGGACGTGATTTCTGACATCTTTTCATGACTATTAAGATAGGGCACATGACAACTGAAAAGCTAGCTTAGTTGGAAACCCTAATTTTCAAAGCTTTTCTTTTACAATTCTTGTCTTTAAATGTAATATTCATGATCTTCCTTTTATTATTGGATTTTGTGGGTGCAATCCGCTAAAAACCCTCAGGAGACAACACTCCACCTACTATAGTGTAGGGTTCCTAGGCACACTCATGAGGTTCTACAACTGATCAATCATGCCAAAATCAAATTTTTCATGTGTCGAGAAACCTTAATGCTAGATCGTTAACAAGAGGTAAGGCGAAAATCATACAAGTAAACAACTTTACTAGAAAGTGAAAGTGACTACAACCTTTGTAGATCCGGTCCGCCACTTCCAAAGCTCCGTGACGACGTCCTTCGCTGCGATCATCGGGATCCCGAACTCTAGTGATGGTTTCATCGGAGAAATGGGCGGGCTAGGTCGTTGACTTCGATGCCGAAGATGATCTACGTCGAGGCGACTCAAACTCAAGCTCCATCTTCACTAGGTCATGAAACTTGTGAAGATAACACACTCTACTACATGGCAAGTGGTAGAGGATGAAGAAATAGGAAGTGGGTTAGCTTTGGATTTGGATTTCTCACTTGGATTCATCACTTGGAATTTTTCTAGCAAGGTTTTCTTCTCTTCATGAAGAAGAAGAAGAAGAAGAAAGAAAAAGAATGAATGAATAATATCAAAAAATAGAAAATCAAGTGATGCTTATCATTTAGCAACCATGGGTGAGTGTAACTAATGTAGAGAATAAACTAGGGTTTAAGTAAATGGTTAGGTTATGGATAAAACAAAATGGTAGACTTTTTCAAAGATGCATGAAGCATCATGAAGCTTCTTGCATAAAACAAAGATAACCACCATTTTATTTTTGCCAGAAGTAAATAAATAAAATAAATAAATAAGGCAATTGAAACCCTAACCATTACCTAAACATGGTGTATAGCATACACACACCCAAGTTTGCATGTACCATCAAACATGATACAAACTAGTACACAAACATATATCATATATACAATGTGCACAATCAAGTAAGAAAAAACAATCTTAAGTGAACCAATACTAGTTAATGTAAAGTAATATATCAAATATATAATTATATATTAAATCATTAAATCAACACTTGATTTAATGATCCGGTCATACTGCATATAACCGACTAATATCAAGTGTATCAATATATCGAATCAACATTTGATTCGGTAACCCGGCTATATCCCGCACATATCTCATATGCGCACCTATTTCGTTTCGCTTGAGCCAGGAAAGCTCTGTGTAGGACTCTAAAGACTCGTCAATATGCCGGCAGTAGGTGATGATCATATCAAACACCCGCAAGCCGCAAGCGGTCTGCTAAACGTAACGGCCACCCGGGTATTGAGCGATCAGAAGATCAACGAGCAAGCCCGCTCACACTCCTGTGAATCAAACCAATAACACTTACCGTACAGTCCGGTCTGTTCGTCTGATATGCCGCATATCTCGCCTAGGGATGGTAAACGTCATACCTCAGTAGCTTGATAAGTCATGCCGATGTAAGGTCCATAACAAGCGTGAAACTACTGATAACTCTTACCAGTATATCACTGCAATCCTGGCCAGGGATTTCCAGTTATGGCCAGTCGAGCATAGCGCAACATCAACCCCCAATACCGGGAGAGACGAATCCCCTCCTATCGCTCATTTCCTCCATGTGAATCGGGACTGTACCCAAAAACCACCTGTTTGCACGACTCAGTAGAGCCGTGGTAGGGTGGAAATCAAAGCACAGTGGGAGACACACAAGACTCTATGACGATCTCGGGTCAACAGACTAAGCTGTACCAGTGTTACCAGAGAACTGCCATCTGACGTGAGGTATAATAACATCTGGGAGTTCTCGGCGAGTCCGTTCAGTGTACCCAATCACCACTGAGCACCCGCATACCATCTCTGATGTCAAACACCAATGGATATGGGATCATCCATCGCCCATCACATGGGTCGAGAAGATATACGCTAGTCTACTCTGGAATATCGATGCCCCGTCTCGATATTCCCACGACTAGGAACATTGAAGGATGTACTCATGGACTACCCAGGCCCCATAGTATGATCTACATCATAGTCCTGGAAGTCGAGTACACATCCTAAGGGCTTTATCAACATGTAACAGAGAGACTGAAAGTATACATGTTAAGATAAAGAGCAACCCGATAGCATACTATCATGTCGAGCAAGAAAGTCCTACCTATATATGTCCCAGCATCCACTACAATATACATCCAATGTACAGTAATGGCCTCTAGGGCATACATATAACTAACAATCTCCCACTTGCACTAGGGCCATCTGTAGCAGTGGTTGCAATATCTAATACTCAACCATCCCATAAAAGTCTCTCTTTAGGAAAAGGCCTTTGTGAGTGGATCCGCCGTGTTGTCCTCTGAGTCTACTCTCCTAACCATGATCACCCTGGATATCAACTATCTCCATGATCAGGTGATGCTGCCTTAGAATATGTCTGGGTCACTGATGGGACTGGGATTCCTGGGCCAAAGCCACACTTCCATTGTCACATAATGGTAGGAACCTAGTTCATCTTATGAACTAATATACACCCAAACTGCCTCTTTGGTAGTATCTTTAATAGCGATGTTACCAGCCTTTATCGTCTAGTTTGCCATGGTATCTAGCTTGGAACTCTTCCAACATACCGTCCCTTTACTGAGGATAAAGACAATGCCTGTGACTGACATTCAGTCGTCCTTATCACCCTGGAACCTTTCCAATGATTCTCCCCAGGATCGATTGATACCATCTAACTAAACCTAGTGAGAACCCTAACATCCATTTAGATCTAACTCATAGATCCAAAACCCAGGATTTAGGAGGTATCACCTTTATCCTATTTGGAGAATCCTTGTGATAAGAGGAGATTGACCGTGCGTAGTATAGGAAACTCTTTTCCTATCAAGAGTATGTTATCCACGTACTCTACGAGGATCACCACCTTACTCTCTACTACCTTTTTGTATATACAAGGTTCATCTACCATTTTGATGAAGTCAAACTTTTTGACTACCACATCAAAACAGATGTTCCAACTCCGCAATGCCTGCTTTATTCTATAAAGAACTTGCACACGTTTCCGCTGCTCCCACTGTTTACGAAGCCCTCTGGCTGTGTACTTATAGACGTTCTCTTCTAAATCAATATTTAGAAAAACAGTCATGACACCCAACCACCAGATATCGTAGTCATGGTATGTAGCAATGGCAAGTAGGATCTGGATGGACTTAAGCATCGTCCCTGGAAAAGGTTTCATCATTATCCACGCCTGGTCGATGACGAAAACCTTTAACAAGTCTAGCTTTGAAAGTCTCAACTTTTCCATCTACACCAAGTAATCTTCTCAAGATATACTTGCTCCTGATGGGGATTTAACCTTTCAGATATAGCAACCAAAGTCCATACTTTGTTGGTGTACATGAATTCCATTTCAGATCGCTAAGCATCCAGCCATTCTTACAGAGTCCCTACTCTCGATGGCCTGCTCGAAACTAGTTGGGTCATCATCTCATATGCAATCCTCGCTCCCACTGTCATCGAGAAACCGAAGTATCTCTCAGGCAGGTGAGGAACCCTACCAGATCGGCGGAGAGGCTGAGGTTCGTCGGAGACTATTGAATCCTTTGGTTCTATCAAATCATCAGCTGTAGTTTGTATAGCTGGAACCTTTCTAGTTCTACAGAACTGACCTTGCCTCGATCTTGTCCGGATTTTGCTTTTGACATAGGCCGGACAATCCCAAATCTTAACTTACTTAAGAGATAGGCTCTTCCCATACCATATCTTATATGGAGTGGTAGGCACTGCTTTGATTCGAACCTAATTCAATAGGTATGCAACTTCTTAAGTGCATAACCTCCAAAAGGAAATAGGTAACTCGTTAGTACTCATCATAGAGCGCACTATATCATATAGGGTGCGATTGCTCCGCCCCGATACACCGTTGTGCTATGGTTTATTCAGAGGAGTAACACCGAGAGAGAATCTCATTCTCCTTTAGAATAGTCCAAGAATTCCATGCACAAGTATTCTCCTCCCTGATCTCATCATAGGACATAATACTTATACCCGTATTTTGGTTCTCTACTTCTAACTTATATTCTGTGAATATCTCAAAAGCTTCGGACTTATGTTTCAACAGGAACATATGGCTGAATCTTGAGAGATCATCAGAGAATGTAATGAAGTACAAAGAGCCGATCCAGGCATGTGTAGACAGGGGACCTTACATACATCATCATGTATCAGTCCCAAGAGTTTACTAACTCTTTCTCTGTTTCCAATAAACAGAGCTATGGTCATCTAATCTTTGCGACATGACCGGCAAGTTTCACAAGATGTAAATTCAAACTGATTTAAATATGCATCTAAAATGTAACTTAAGCTAGTCGGGTCACATTGATATGACCTAGTCTATAATACCTCAAGAAGGAATCGTTCATTTCTGAACTCTTCTTCTTGTGTGTGTTCTGTATACTAGGAACTGTAGTTTGATTTAGAACGTCAATGCTTTTAGATAACGTGCCTGAACCGATCAACTTTTGAAAAGTTCAAAACAATATTCAACAATACAAAATTATATCCTTCTTTAATAAATAAAGAGATTGATATGATTTTGTATATCAGGTTCGGTATCTAATAGCATTTGTTCAGAATCAATGTATTGGTAATACAGGGTGACAGTAACCAACAGACTTGGCTGCAACACTTGCACCGTTTTCTGTCTCATGAAACTTATCACCCGTTCTCAGTTCTCTACCTTTCTGTAACCCATGTAACGGATTACATTTGCGGGATCCTGATCCGGTATCTAATACCTAGGACGTAGAGGACACTGAGAAACAGTTCTTTATAATGAACACACCCGAAGGAGATGCATCTCATGCACTTTCTTCGTTTGGGCGGCATAGGAATTCTGGTATTCCCCTATTTCCTGCTCGGTCTTATAACAATTATAAGTTGGAGCGGGACCAACGTTCCCCAGCTCAGTAAAACAAGCTGGTTCGGTCAATACATCCATATTATTATCTTGATTAAGGCGTGATATGGTCGCTACCTGGAGAGAGAGAGAAGAAAACACTCTGCGTGCGCTCTTACAAGATTAGATTGGTTATTTATTTTATCTAATCAGGATGGCTCCCACTGTTTTTATCAAATCTTCCTTCAAACCTTAAAAGGAAAGACTAGCCGGGATTAATTACACTCTACAAGTTCGCCAATCTTTCAGCCAGGCCAGTGTCGGTACTTTGAGGGAGGTTCCCCGTGCTTTCGCACGGACCTAATTAAAATAAAACTCGTTTTCCCAGAGGCGTAACCCCGTTGACACCTTTCTAGACACCTAGTTGATCGGCTAATTGCAAAGTGTAAAACTCTCCCAGGAGTAACAATTACTCGCAGTGGGTATCAGGATCCAACTATCATATAGAAGGTATGCAATCTCATTGCAAATTTCAACACTTGAAACTCCCGATAATGGTTTTTACCCCTAGCACTTATGACCTTGGCTAAGGTCAACAAATCATAAGCACTGGTCAAGTTCTACCCGTCATTTCGTGATTAATTAGACCTACCCACATGACCCTTGGCTATGGTCAACAAAGCCATATGACTGTCCTAACTAATCGCATCATATGCGGTGTAGGAAGACATCACTTAGCTACCGTACACTGTGCCTTGACTATGGTCAACAAACACAGCACGAATACTAAGTACTCTACTTCCTAAAATGACGGAGGGTTGCGGATGGTTTTTAATAAAACCTTTAACGCTTTGAACTTGATCTCATTGCGGAATCAAATGGTTTTTAAATGGAGTGTTTTTGAGGCTTTTCTAGTTTTGCTAAAAGGGTCACTCCCAGTGAAGGGATCGTCGGCCCTTTCCTCATCGAATAAGGTGCAGGATATATCATATATACCGCTGTGCAAAGAAAAAACTATAGAAGCAATCAAAAGACAAACCGAGGGTTGTAGCATCTGCCGGTTATTGCTAAAGGGGTCACTCCCGGTGAAGGGATCGTCGGCCCTTTACTCATCGAATAAGGTGCAGGATGTTCTACAAGGAACACCGCGATGCAAAGCAAGAACTGTAGTGTCACGACCCGAGAGTTTCGACTCGTGACCGGCACTTAACCACGCAACGTCTACAGGCGAAACGCAGCTAAGTAAGCCGAACCCAGAAATCAAAACTAATAAATAAAGAGTGATTAAAACATTTTTGTAAAAACAGTAATACATGTCTGAAAAGCTTCCATTTATTTAGTAGAAATCCTTTAAAGTTCAAGAGTTATAACTTTTATAATTTTGGCAACATTTCCTTTTTAAACATCTGTCCCGTAAGTCGGGTAAAAGCAAGGTGTAGCAGAAATAACAAGTGAAATAAGTAAAGCATCCCATATGATATACGACGCCGTAGCAAAGAATACACAGTAAAGCAAGGACAAATATCACAAAGATAAGACTGCATAAAATAAAGTCGGCTCACATGCGAGCTCGACACCAGAGTATAAAATCATACACCACGTCCTCACAACTGTCTCTAAGTCAATACAGAAAGGTAGATGGAGAGTACTAGATACATCAATACACAACTGAAAGATAACAGATACCGTACAAAACCCACCTATCAGCAAAAGGCTATCTCGCCTCAAAAGGGTATCTGTGCCAAAAGATGCGGTAAACAGCCAGCCGTGACTACTCCCAAGGGCAACCTGCAAATACTGTAGCACAACGGGGGTGAGTTGCCAACTCGTGAATAGAGATAACAATAAAGGTGATCGCGAGCATGCACATATAGCGTGGCTCTACTAATGCCATCAGATGATATCAATGCATGATAAGCAGTATGTGCAATAACCATGCAGATGCTCTATCAGGTAAAATAACTACAGGATGAGATATATGGTAATCAGTACTGAGCATGGGATAAACAACATCTACATGGATATGTCAACATGGAAAGCAATAATCGGTGCCTCAGACTGCACCCAAATCCCAAATACACTCAGGCGCCGGCACACCCATCGGCCCTCAAATCCTGTACATCTCTGAGAAACCACGAGTGCCCAACATCGGCACCCAAAATATCATAAAATACTCGTGTCTAGCATCGACACGCAAATCCTCGAATATCGGGCTCCGTCAGTCACGGGGTCTATCTGCGGTATCGGCCCTCGGCCCCGGCAGTACGGATCATCCCGCATCCATCTCTCGACTCTGGTCAGTATCCTCCGGACAGCTGCCAGGTCCAACCAATCACCGGTAGGTACTCGCCCGCCTCCAGGCTCAATCGGCAAATCCCATCGATCATCTCGCCGAGGGGAACCATACCGGGTCCACCACGAACTCACAAACGGAACATCCACTCCTCGAATTGGGTTTCAAGCACACGTCTCAGCACCGAGAAAACGCGTGGTGGACACACCAAAATATCATATCACGAGGTACCGGGTTTTTCAAAATAGTGCATCTTTTCTTAAATACTTCCACGGTCCTCAAAACCAGAAATCGCATGAAATCCAACACCAATAAGTAAATCTAATGCGAGGTACAATGTAAATCAATCCATGGTATGAGCATGAGGGGAAAACCGCTTTTGAAAAATAGTTTCCGTTTTTAAAGATGTCATGCGGCTCCCAATTTCCAGGAAATCACCACCAATCATATGTAAGATAAACTACATCAATATAATCAGGGCAGTTCTACAGTGAGTGTGGCATGGCAATTACTAACGGTGTGTGTGTAGCATGCAAATAGTTCCCGTGCAACATAGACCGTTAGTAATAGTGCGGTGTTCTATTAGTTCTAAGCATATGCATATAAACACAGCAGGGAATGCAATATGCGATGACAGTCTATGGGGTACATGCAACATATAATAATAAAGTCCTATCAGCCCTAACGCATAACGCCATGCGGGCGATATCCCCGTAGATGTGAAATCTACTCACCGAGTCTCACGCTAAGTGTATCCAACAACTTGCTTGCCCATCTTCGCAGCGTCCGTCTCACTGGCCTGCGAACCTAGAATCACATAACATATATCACACATAAGCTCAATTTCACAGAAACGCGACATTACAGTCCAACTAGAAACCCGTGTCGCAAACCAATCGCGCGTGTGCGCGATACGCTAAAACGTGTGATCACGCGCCTGAAACTACCCCGACGCGTCGCGATACGCAAAAACCCCAAACCTACTCACGTATCACGCGTGTCGCGAAGGTTTAGAAAAATGGCAAAACAGGTATTTGGTCCCAGATTTCTACACAGAGCTAAACTTACAAAACTATATATATAACAACACCCTACACACTAGCAGACACCTACAGGACCAAACAACACCCAAAACCCTACCCATCTGGCCGCAATTTGCGGCCAGAAAGAGAAAATCGGCGGCCTACTGTAGCAATTAGGGGGTCGGGTTCAAGCTATGGTATCAGCACATCTCCACTACACTGAAGTCTTCCCAATTTCACTCAGATCTCATCGGGTCAAAAGCAGATCCAGAAAACCTAAAATTTGCTTAAAAACGACAATTTGCATCAAATAGGGAAACTGGTGGTATTTGTTAGTTATATGTATGCCCTAGAGGCCATCACTGTACATTGGATGTATATTGTAGTAGATGCTGGGACGTATATAGGGAGGACTTTCTTGCTCGACATGATAGTATGCTATCTGGTTGCTCTTTACCTTAACGTGTACACAGATTGTCTCTCTATTACATGTTAGTAAAGCCCTTAGGATGTGTACTTGACTACCTGGACTATGATGCGGATCATACTAGTGGGGACATGGTAGTCCATAAGTACATCCTTCAAAGTCCCTAGTCGTGGGTGTATCGAGACGGGGCATCGATATACCAGTGTAGACTAGCGCATACCTTCTCGACCCATACAGATGGGCGATGGATGATCCCATATCCATTGGTGTTTGACATCAGAGATGATATACGGGTGCTCAGTGGAGACTGGGTACACTGGACGGACTCGTCGAGAACTCCCAGATGGTAATATACCTTACGTCAGATGGCAGTTCTCTGGTGACACTGGTACAGAGTAGTCTGTTGACCCAAGATCGTCATAGAGTCTTGTGTGGTTCCCACTGTGCTTTGATTTCCATCTTACCACGTCCAAGAGGGCGTGCTAAACGGTGGTTTTTGGGTACAGTCCCGAGTCACATGGAGGCAATGAGCGATAGGAGGGGATTCGTCTCTCCCGGTATAGGGGGTTGATGTTGCGCTGTGTTCAATTGGCTATAACAGGAAATCCCTGGCCAGGGTTGCTGAGATTTACTGGTAAGTGTTACCAGTAGTTTCTCGAATTGTTATAGACCTCATATCGACACGACTTATCGAGCTATTGGGGTCTGACGTTTACCACCCCTAGGCGAGATATGCGACATATCAGACGATCAGACCGGACTGTACGGTAGTGTTACTGGTTGGATTCACTGGAGTGTGAGCGGGCTTGCTCGTCGATCTTCTGATCGCTCAATACCCGGGTGGCCGTTACGTTTAGCAGACCGCTTGCGGCTTGTGGGTGTTTGATATGATCATCACCTGCTGCCGGCGTATTGACGAGTCTTTAGAGTCCTACACAGAGGTTTCCTGGCTCAAGCAAAACGAGATAGGAGCGCATATGAGATATGTGCGGGACCGAGAATAATGCGTGTATGTGATACCGTATTCTATTCTCGCGATGAATGTGTCGAATGGTTGTATGCGATATAACCTAGTTATCGAATCGAGGATTGATTCGATAAGCCGATACATTGGATACTAGTCGGTTATATGCGATATGACCGGATCGTTAAATCAAGTGTTGATTTAATGATTTAATGTATAATTATATATTTGATATATTACTTTGCATTAACTAGTATTGGTTCACTTTAAATGGATTTTCTCACTCGGGTGTGCGCATTGCATATGCGATATGATTTTGTGCACTTGCTTGTATCATGTTTGATGATGCATGCATTTTGGTTAAGTGTAAAGAATTAAACCTTGGTTAATGAAATGGTTAGGGTTTACTTTTTCCTTATTCATTTTATTCATTTATTTATTCTTTTGGAAAAAGAAAAGCAAATGAGAAAATGGTGGCATGTTTTGTTTTGTTCATGAAACTTCATGAAGACTTTGACCAAGTGACCATTTTGTCTCATGCTTAACCCTAACCATCCCACTAACCATGATTTATTCTCCACACTTGACCATGGTTTGGTTATGATAAGTATTCTTTTAATTTTCTTTTTGGAATTAACTTGTCGTAATTTTTACCTTCTTCTTCTTCATTTCTTCAAGTGAGGAAAGCTTGCCTCCATCAATGGCAAGTGATGGAAAAGAGTGAGAAATCCAAATCTAAAGTCTACCCACTTCCTATTTCTTCATCCTCTACCTCTTGCCAAGTAGTAGAGTGTGTTTTCTTCACAAGTTTCATGACTTGGTGAAGTGAGAGCTTGATCTTGCGATGCTTCGACGTAGATCATCTTCGGCATGGACATCGACGACCTAGCTCGCCTATTCTCCGATGAAGCCGACGCTAGAGCTCGGGATTTATTTTGGACAGCGAGAGGACTTCATTGCGGAGCTATGGAGGTGGAGCACCGGATCTACAAAGGTTGTATTTCCGTATTCTCTTAGTTAAGTTGTTAACTAGTTTACTTTTCGCCTAGTTTTCTAGCCAACGATCCGTTCTAGGGTTTCTCGGCACCGTTTAAATTTGAAATTGGCATGTTCGATGCCTTGTGAGACCTCATTAGGGTGCCTAGGAACCCTACAGTATTTTAGTGTAATAGGGGTTAAGCTAAGCTAATAGGGTCTCGACAAACCTCAATTATCCTACTGAAACCAATTTACACCTCATTAGCACAAGGTTCCCACTAAACACTCCATATCACACTGAAACGCACTAAAAACCATTAACCGATGCAAATCTACGCCAACCAAGCAAACTAGGGAAGCAAGTTAGGAAATATACCTCACACTTAACCCTAGGGAGCTGCAGGAAGATGAAGAAGTGAAGGGAAGGGGCTGCACTTGCTGTTGTTGATGTTGGTGCTCACTGCTGCTGCTGCTGAACTTTGCTGCTGCTGCTACTGCTTCTTGCTGCCACTGCTGCTGTGCTTGGTGCTGCTGCTGTGCTTGCTGCTGCTGGGGGTTCTGCTGAGGTAAGTGTGTGTGTGTGAGTGTGAGAGTGTGAGAGTTTTGAGAGAAATGCAAAGGAATGAGAGGAAACACTCAAGGTCCAATTGTCAACCCTCCTCTCTCTCTCTTCATTTAATGCAAGCATGGCTTGAGCCATGATGCACCCTCCCTCTCTCTCACAAGTCAACCCCTAAACAAATTCAAATTAAAGTAACTACTAATTAACTAATAAAACCCATTTAAAAACCCATAAGACTTAATCCTATGATTAACCCACCATGGTTAATAATTATGGTATTAACTCAATTTAAAAACCCTAGTTTACATGCACATGTGTGTGCAAGCCTAGGAAAATTTTGGAAAAATGTTTATTGAATTAGGAAAAATATTTAAAGCACAATTTGGTAAACTTTTTGTTAAAAACCATTATTTAATTATAACTATTCACTAACCATTATCCTAAGGTGTTACAATCTCTCCCCCTTAAAGAAATTCGTCCCCGAATTTCAAAAATCTAACTACACGTACCTTCAAAAAGATGGGGATACGTCTTCATCATCTCGCTTTCGGTCTCCCAAGTGACCTCCTCACGGTTCTGGCCACGCCAAAGTACCTTGACTGATGGAATGTCCTTCGATCTTAATTTCTTCACTTGCCGATCCAAGATCATCACCGGCTGCTCTGCATAGGAAAGGTCACGCTCAAGCTGGATCGTCGGATGCTGAATCGCATGCGAAGGATCATGAAGATATCTGCGGAGCATCGAGACATGAAATACGGGGTGCACGTCTGGAAAGCCGGGCGGAAAGGCTAAACGGTAGGCTACTGCACCAACACGCTCGAGGATCTCGAAGGGGCCCACATACCTGGGACTGAGCTTCCCCTTCTTCCCAAACCTCATCACACCTTTCATTGGGGAGACCCTCAAGAAAACATGATCACCAACAGAAAACTCAAGTCTGCGTCGCCGACGGTCCGCATAAGATCTCTGCCTACTCTGGGCTGCTCTCATCCTATCGCGAATCAACTGGATCTTCGCTGTTGTCTCCTCAACGATCTGTGGCCCTAAGATACTGCTCTCACTGAGCTCTGTCCAACAAGTGGGCGACCTGCATCTCCTTCCATAAAGAACCTCAAATGGTGCCATCTGAATGGTCTCCTGGTAGCTGTTATTGTATGAGAAATCTACCAAGGGTAAGTGATGATCCCAGCTACCTCCGAAATCTAATACACAAGCTCTGAGCATGTCCTCGAGAGTCTGAATGGTCCGCTCTGACTGTCCATCAGTCTGCGGATGAAATGCTGTGCTGAAACTCAAGCGAGTGCCCAAAGCCTCCTGAAGCCTTTGCCATAGTCTACTGGTAAACTGGGTGCCTCTGTCGGACACAATGCATGTCGGGACTCCGTGTAGTCGCACTATCTCGTCAATATAGATCTGGGCATACTGAGTAAATCCGAAAGTCGTCTTCACCGGTAGGAAGTGAGCCGCTTTCGTCAACCGATCCACGATCACCCAGATGGAGTCATACCTCCGACTAGTCCTGGGTAGTCCCACAATGAAGTCCATCGAAATCTGTTCCCATTTCCACTCCGGAATGGGTAACGGCTGTAGTTCTCCCGCGGGCCTCTGGTGTTCAGCCTTGACTTGCTGACAAGTCAGGCATCTCGACACAAAATCTGCGATGTCCCTCTTTATTCCGTCCCACCAGTAAACACCTCTCATATCATGATACATCTTGCTGGAACCGGGATGGACGCTATATACCGATCGATGTGCCTCCTCAAGAATCTCACGCCTCAGTCCCTCAGCATTTGGTATGCACAGTCTGACTCCAAATCATAGTAACCCCTGATCATCGATCACGAACTCGGAAAATCTGTCCTGTCCAATCTGTGCCATGATCTCTGAACATCGGTCATCACTGAGCTGTGCCTCATGTATACGATCGATCAACTGTGGGCGTGCACGGACATGCGCTATCTGTCCTCCAATCGGCGTGAACTCGAACTGTATCCGGCTGTCGCATAATATCTGCCAGTCCGCGGATGACTGCTCCTGTACTGCGCTCAAACAAGATAAACTACCCCCGGGCCTCCTACTCAAAGCATCCGCCACTACATTTGCCTTGCCCGAGTGATAGAAGATCTCGCAGTCATAATCCTTCACTAACTCCATCCATCGGCGCTGTCGAAGGTTCATATCCCGCTGCTGGAATATGTATTTCAGACTTTTGTGATCCGTGAATATCTGGCACGACTCGCTGTATAGGTAATGTCGCCAGATCTTAAGTGCGAAGACCACTGCTGCCATCTCCAAATCGTGAGTGGGGTAGTTCTGCTCATGCTTCTTCAATTGTCGCGAGGCATACGCGATCACTCTATCATGCTGCATCAGTACGCACCCTAACCCCACTCGAGAAGCATCACAAAAGACCACAAATCCGCCCGATCAGGAAGGTAAAGATAACACCGGTGCCGTCGTCAGCCGTGTCCGTAACTGCTGGAAACTGTGCTTGCACTCCTCCGTCCAAACGAAAGGAACTCCCTTCCGGGTCAACCCGGTCAACGGTGTAGCAATACGGGAGAAGTCCTGCACAAAACATCTATAGTAACCGGCCAACCCCAAAAAGCTGCGAATCTCCGTCACCGGTGTGGGTCTGGGCCAACGCTGAACGGCCTCGATCTTCCTCGGGTCTATACATATACCGTCTCGTGAAATCACATGCCCCAAGAAATCTACACTGTCCAGCCAAAAAGCACACTTGGAGAATTTCGCATAGAGCTGGTGCTCCCTCAAGGTCTGCAATGTGATCCGCAGGTGCTGCTCGTGCTCCTCACTACTCCGGGAATACACCAAGATATCCTCAATGAAGACTATGATGAACAGATCCAAGTATGGCCGGAAAATACGGTTCATCAAGTCCATGAAGGCTGCTGGCGCATTGGTGAGTTCGAACGACATCACCAAAAACTCGTAATGGCCGTAGCGCGTACGGAAAGCTGTCCTGGGAATGTCCTCCTGTCGAACCCGCAGCTGATGATAGCCCGATCGTAAATCGATCCTCGAAAAGTACCCTGCCCCCTGAAGTTGGTCGAACAAATCGTCGATACGCGGCAAAGGATACCTGTTCCGCACTGTCACCCTGTTCAGCTGGCGGTAGTCGATACACAGACGCAAACTGCCGTCCTTCTTCTTGACGAACAGGACTGGAGCACCCCAAGGAGAAACACTGGGTCGAATAAGTCCCTTATCTAGCAAATCTTGCAACTGACCCTTCAATTCCCTAAGTTCCGCCGGGGCCATCCGATAAGGCGGTATGGAAATAGGCCCCGAGCCAGGAACCAAATCAATACAGAAAGAAATGTCGCGCTCGGGTGGCAACCCTGGAAGCTCGGCAGGGAACACATCAGGAAACTCGCTAACAACCGGAACCTGATCCAATGGAACCTCTGTAGCGCGAGCATCGCAAACATAGGCGAGAAATCCCTGACATCCCTTCCTCAAAAGTTGTCCAGCGCGAAAAGAAGAAATCACACTGTGAGGGGCGGCACCACGGTCCCCCAACACAACAAAAACCGACTCGCCGGGAAAGCAGAATCTAACTGTCTTCTCACGGCAGTCCACAGAAGCATAGCACGTGGCTAACCAATCCATGCCCAAAAGAACGTCGAAGTCCAACATCTCCAGAAGGATCAAGTCGACAGGCAACTCTCTCTCGCCAATACAGACGATACAGGATCGGAACACGTGCCTAGCAACAAACGACTCTCCCACAGGAGTGGTCACCACAAGCGGCTGATCAAGCAAGCCGGACTCTCTATCCAAACTCGGCACAAAGTGTGTGGATACATACGAGTGTGTGGATCCGGGATCGAACAACACGTGTGCATCAACTGAACATACAGGAAGGATACCTGAAACCACCGCATTGGACGCCTGCGCGTCCTGATGTGTCAAAGCAAAAACCCGTGCCTGTCCACCACCTGCAACTGACTGCCCTCTGCCTCGGTCATCTCGTCCTCTCTGAGCAACTCCTCCACGCCCACGACCTCTCTGTGCGTGAGTCTGGCGCGGAGCAACGGTAGGTACAACGGGCAACGCCCTCTGGGGTGGTGAAGGTGGTAAAGTAACATGCGGTGCTGCCGCCTCCCTCCGGTGTGTCTCTGGACAATCTCGAACGAGGTGAAGTAGGCTGCCACATCTGAAACAACCCCGCGGCGACTGCTGACTTTCCTGGGGATACGAACTAAACATCCGGCCTCGTCCCGAATCTCTGCTACTCCTCGTACCAGAACGATACCTGTCGCGGCGTCTGAATGACTGCCTCCGTGCGGAAATACTGGTACGAACTCTCTTCGGCTCTGGAACTACCGAAGTCTCAGCAAGGTGCTCCTCCACTACTAGGGCTGCGTCTACAGCTGCTGCATAGGTCTCGTAATGCTGCGCGCTGATCGCGAGGAACAGTGGTGTAAGCAAGCCTCGAACAAATCTCCTGACTCGCAACTCCTCGGTAGCCACTAAATATGGGGCGTAGACTGCTAGCTCTGTAAACAGCACGTCATACTCTACCACTGTCATCCCTGGCGTCTGGCGCAAGGACTCAAATCTGCGTGCTCGGACATCCCTAACACTCTGGGGAAGGAAACGGGCTAGAAATATGGTCACGAACTCCGTCCAGGTCATAGGAGGAAGACCTGCTGCTCTGCCCTTCTCAACTGAATCACACCACTTCTGCGCAAGACCTTCCAGGCGAAAGCTCGCAAACTCGACCCATCTCGCATCTGCACATCTGAGGGAACGGCATATCCTGGCCATCCTGTCGATGAAAGACTGTGGGTCCTCGGCTGTATCGGTGCCTGTGAATACCGGAGGCTTCAGCTTCATGAATTCTGATAGCGATACTGTAATCACCTCCGTGGCTGCAGAGACAACTGGCTGTGCGGTAGGTACCATCGCGGTCGCTGGAACAGGTGGAGCTACCTCTGGTCGCTGGGCTCGAAGCGTCTCAACTAGCGATCCTATCATCTGGCGCATCTCCTGCATGCTAGATCCCACCGTCTGGCGCATCTCCTGCATACCAGCCCCTAGCGTGGCGATCTGATCTGTCACGGCAGGAACAGCCTGCTCGGGTACAACGGGTGCACTGCCCGGATCAGTCCTCGTCTCGGACGAGTCAACACGAATCTCGGCCCTCGCGGCCGCTCGCTGTGCCCTCGTAGTCTTAGGCGGCATAATGGCTGAAAGAAAATTTGGATTCGATAAGAACACGGAAATCGAATCGCAAGAACATATGTAATCAAGGAGGAATTTAAATCAACAAGTCCTAAGGTCGCGTAGGCGGAGTACCGTGTCGTGAGTATGCCGCGGAACATACACACGCTACGCTACCCTGCTGCAGCTACCTACTCCATCATACCAGGGTCATCCTACACTCCGAAGGTAAAACCTACGCTCTGATACCAACTTTGTCACGACCCGAGAGTTTCGACTCGTGACCAGCACTTAACCACGCAACGTCTACAGGCGAAACGCAGCTAAGTAAGCCGAACCCAGAAATCAAAACCAATAAATAAAGAGTGATTAAAACATTTTTGTAAAAACAGTAATACATGTCTGAAAAGCTTCCATTTATTTAGTAGAAATCCTTTTAAGTTCAAGAGTTATAACTTTTATAATTTTGGCAACATTTCCTTTTTAAACATCTGTCCCGTAAGTCGGGTAAAAGCAAGGTGTAGCAGAAATAACAAGTGAAATAAGTAAAGCATCCCATATGATATACGACGCCGTAGCAAAGAATACACAGTAAAGCAAGGACAAATATCACAAAGATAAGACTGCATAAAATAAAGTCGGCTCATATGCGAGCTCGACACCAGAGTATAAAATCATACACCACGTCCTCACAACTGTCTCTAAGTCAATACAGAAAGGTAGATGGAGAGTACTAGATACATCAATACACAACTGAAAGATAACAGATACCGTACAAAACCCACCTATCAGCAAAAGGCTATCTCGCCTCAAAAGGGTATCTGTGCCAAAAGATGCGGTAAACAGCCAGCAGTGACTACTCCCAAGGGCAACCTGCAAATACTGTGGCACAACGGGGGTGAGTTGCCAACTCGTGAATAGAGATAACATATAAAGGTGATCGCGAGCATGCACATATAGCGTGGCTCTACTAATGCCATCAGATGATATCAATGCATGATAAGCAGTATGTGCAATAACCATGCAGATGCTCTATCAGGTAAAATAACTACAGGATGAGATATATGGTAATCAGTACTGAGCATGGGATAAACAACATCTACATGGATATGTCAACATGGAATGCAATAATCGGTGCCTCAGACTGCACCCAAATCCCAAATACACTCAGGCGCCGGCACACCCATCGGCCCTCAAATCCTGTACATCTCTGAGAAACCACGAGTGCCCAACATCGGCACCCAAAATATCATAAAATACTCGTGTCTAGCATCGACACGCAAATCCTCGAATATCGGGCTCCGTCAGTCACGGGGTCCATCTGCGGTATCGGCCCTCGGCCCCGGCAGTACGGATCATCCCGCATCCATCTCTCGACTCTGGTCAGTATCCTCCGGACAGCTGCCAGGTCCAACCAATCACCGGTAGGTACTCGCCCGCCTCCAGGCTCAATCGGCAAATCCCATCGATCATCTCGCCGAGGGGAACCATACCGGGCCCACCACGAACCCGCAAACGGAACATCCACTCCTCGAATCGGGTTTCAAGCACACGTCTCAGCACCGAGAAAACGCATGGTGGACACACCAAAATATCATATCACGAGGTACCGGGTTTTTCAAAATAGTGCATCTTTTCTTAAATACTTCCACGGTCCTCAAAACCAGAAATCGCATGAAATCCAACACCAATAAGTAAATCCAATGCGAGGTACAATGTAAATCAATCCATGGTATGAGCATGAGGGGAAAACCGCTTTTAAAAAATAGTTTCCGTTTTTAAAGATGTCATGCGGCTCCCAATTTCCAGGAAATCACCACCAATCATATGTAAGATAAACTACATCAATATAATCAGGGCAGTTCTACAGTGAGTGTGGCATGGCAATTACTAACGGTGTGTGTGTAGCATGCAAATAGTGCCCGTGCAACATAGACCGTTAGTAATAGTGCGGTGTTCTATCAGTTCTAAGCATATATATATAAACACAGCAGGGAATGCAATATGCGATGACAGTCTATGGGGTACATGCAACATATAATAATAAAGTCCTATCAGCCCTGACGCATAACGCCATGCGGGCGATATCCCCGTAGATGTGAAATCTACTCACCGAGTCTCGCGCTAAGTGTATCCAACAACTTGCTTGCCCTTCTTCGCAGCGTCCGTCTCACTGGCCTGCGAACCTAGAATCACATAACATATATCACACATAAGCTCAATTTCACAGAAACGCGACATTACGGTCCAACTAGAAACCCGTGTCGCAAACCAATCGCTCGTGTGCGCGATACGCTAAAACGTGTGATCACGCGCCTGAAACTACCCTGACGCGTCGCGATACGCAAAAACCCCAAACCTACTCACGTATCACGCGTGTCGCGAAGGTTTAGAAAAACGGCAAAACAGGTATTTGGTCCCAGATTTCTACACAGAGCTAAACTTACAAAACTATATATATAACAACACCCTACACACTAGCAGACACCTACAGGACCAAACAACACCCAAAACCCTACCCATCTGGCCGCAATTTGCGGCCAGAAAGAGAAAATCGGCGGCCTACTGTAGCAATTAGGGGGTCGGGTTCAAGCTATGGTATCAGCACATCTCCACTACACTGAAGTCTTCCCAATTTCACTCAGATCTCATCGGGTCAAAAGCAGATCCAGAAAACCTAAAATTTGCTTAAAAACGACAATTTGCATCAAATAGGGAAACTGGTGGTATTTTAGTGTAATAGGGGTTAAGCTAAGCTAATAGGGTCTCGACAAACCTCAATTATCCTACTGAAACCAATTTACACCTCATTAGCACAAGGTTCCCACTAAACACTCCATATCACACTGAAACGCACTAAAAACCATTAACCGATGCAAATCTACGCCAACCAAGCAAACTAGGGAAGCAAGTTAGGAAATATACCTCACACTTAACCCTAGGGAGCTGCAGGAAGATGAAGAAGTGAAGGGAAGGGGCTGCACTTTCTGTTGTTGCTGTTGGTGCTCACTGCTGCTGCTGCTGAACTTTGCTGCTGCTGCTACTGCTTCTTGCTGCCACTGCTGCTGTGCTTGGTGCTGCTGCTGTGCTTGCTGCTGCTGGGGGTTATGCTGAGGTAAGTGTGTGTGTGTGAGTGTGAGAGTGTGAGAGTTTTGAGAGAAATGCAAAGGAATGAGAGGAAACACTCAAGGTCCAATTGTCAACCCTCCTCTCTCTCTCTTCATTTAATGCAAGCATGGCTTGAGCCATGATGCACCCTCCCTCTCTCTCACAAGTCAACCCCTAAACAAATTCAAATTAAAGTAACTACTAATTAACTAATAAAACCCACTTAAAAACCCATAAGACTTAATCCTATGATTAACCCACCATGGTTAATAATTATGGTATTAACTCAATTTAAAAACCCTAGTTTACATGCACATGTGTGTGCAAGCCTAGGAAAATTTTGGAAAAATGTTTATTGAATTAGGAAAAATATTTAAAGCACAATTTGGTAAACTTTTTGTTAAAAACCATTATTTAATTATAACTATTCACTAACCATTATCCTAAGGTGTTACATGTAGCTACCTGTTTTTAAGAAATTCGATTACACAACATCTTTTAGGTTTATTTTCTTTCATTAATCACATTAATGAAGTCCCATCATTTAAGTCCACCTAAACATCACAGATAAATATAACGTACGCTTATGCCATCCGCATTCGCCTCGATGTCCCGTCTGCACCGTTAGGTTAGGTAACTAACGCCAGAGCGAGGCAGGGCTAGCGCGGGTGGAAAACATAAGCAACGTCTATATAATATATCATATATACTATATACAATATCTATCTGAACAAATCACATGATCACATCACAGATAACGCAGCAGAAAGTATCATATGAAATTGGATATACTAGGACGTCCGTGTTTCATTTTGAGCCTGTATAAAACACGGATTCCACGGTCGTGATGAATAGCCAATCCCACACCCCTAGACCCCTTCGAGAGCGGCAAGCAACCCTACCAATTCTAGGGTTAGGAGACCCGGACTCGACTCCTCGAGATGGTCTCCCACTGGACCCTAGAACCCGGTTACTTGTGCTCTCCTCCTTGGGTCTATCCTAATGCGGAAAAGGAAATAATATACATCAACGGTGACATCTTTCGCAACCTGGAAGTTCCCCAATAAAAGAATATTACATACAAGTTTATACATGAATGAAAATGAAAAACACTCATCTCACATAAAAAAAACCCGGCTATTCAAACACGACGATCCAATGTAACATATCCAGCAACACATAACATCACATGTCATCAACGTAAGTAAATATGCCCATCCCAATTGTCGTTGACATATAGCAACGAAATCGGCGATATCACATATTACACTTACGGTCGCAGAAAAGAAAGTGTAAAACTACAACAGTTGGAATCCGCAAACTCTTTAGACATCGCATGCCTAACCAATTATAAACCCCGCATTTTAGTCTCATTATCGAAAACACTTTTCAATATCAAGTCGGGCAATTCAAAAAGATTCCCGACATCCTAAACGAATGCTCGTCGCAAACTTCAGTAGACGGACGCACCCCCGATACCGTCGACGAAGTGCACTAAGGCGGAACACGCTACCGCGAGCACCCGAACGGCTTTCGGCGACGGGGTTCTCCTACAGTCACTTGGTCGGGGCTATGGGGTGTGGCTGTCTATTAAGTTTACCCGGCGAGTATCCGCGTATACTACGTGATTGCGACGGACTTTTGATCACATCAAAATCCCGTGGCAACGGATCAAGTGAGACTAAACTGCTAGATTTACAACATTCATTCAGTTATCTCATAACTACTTGTGGATTCCAAATATTGTATCACATTTCAGATAAATAGAAAATGTTAAACTTTCCGATCGAACAATCAAACACCCAAGTTTTCCCGAAATAGCTCAACACATGAAATAAGTTTAAAAACATCCACTTCATGCCACAGTAGCAACGGTCCAGCCGTAGAAGGGTCAAGCCAACGCCTCACATGTGGCACGCCGTACTGCCCCAAACCTTAAGGTTCAAAGGGCAGTTCAAGACGGTCACATAATCGAGTTAAGGTTTGTTGTCTTCTAGAAGGTCCATCGCGTTACTTGCACTACTTAGAACGTTCTTAAACAACGGAAAAATCCAACACTTGGAAATTTCCCGGCAGGGGAAAAATTGGGTATTTATATCCGTTCGAACTTTTTAACATGTTCTAAAATTACCCGGAAAAACATAAACGAGGATAGAATATCCGATCGAATCAACGAGTCCCCAATACACCCCAGAAAACTCAACTGTTGAGTATATTTAAAAGCACCCAGAAACATCAGGAATCCCATACGGGGGAAACTGTACAAAACTGAAACCCTAACTCTTTAATTGCGCCGCGGAACCGCCACCAATGGCATGTCATTGCCGCGGATCCGCGACCGTTTGAGTGAGTTAGAGTCTCGTTTTCTACAGTTAACCTTATATTTCCCTACACTATTTTCTGAGCATTTTTAATTAGGAAAAATCCACAGTTTCAAAAATTGTACAGAGAGGGGTGAAATCGGGGGATATCGGGTTCGATCGGACTTTTAGCTTCATCTACACTTCGCCTAAAGCTCTAGCTAGTCTCTGATACCACTGTAGGGTTCCTAGGCACACTCATGAGGTTCTACAACTGATCAACCATGCCAAAGTCAAATTTTTCATGTGCTGAGAAACCCTAATGCTAGATCGTTAACTAGAGGTAAGGCGAAAATCATACAAGTAAACAACTTTACTAGAAAGTGAAAAGTGACTACAACCTTTGTAGATCCGGTCCGCCACTTCCAAAGCTCCATGACGACGTCCCTTCCCTGCGATCATCGGGATCCCAGACTCTAGCGATGGTTTCATCGGAGAAATGGGCGGGCTAGGTCGTTGACTTCGATGCCGAAGATGATCTACGTCGAGGCGACTCAAACTCAAGCTCCATCTTCACTAGGTCATGAAACTTGTAAAGATAATACACTCTACTACATGGAAAGTGGTAGAGGATGAAGAAATAGGAAGTGGGTTCACTTTGGATTTGGATTTCTCACTTGGATTCATCACTTGGAATTTTTCTAGCAAGGTTTTCTTCTCTTCATGAAGAAGAAGAAGAAGAAAGAAAAAGAATGAATGAATAATATCAAAAAATAGAAAATCAATTGATGCTTATCATTTAGCAACCATGGGTGAGTGTAACTAATGTAGAGAATAAACTAGGGTTTAGGTAAATGGTTAGGTTAAGGATAAAACAAAATGGTAGACTTTTTCAAAGATGCATGAAGCATCATGAAGCTTCTTGCATGAAACAAAGATAACCACCATTTTATTTTTGCCAAAAGTAAATAAATAAAATAAATAAATAAGGCAATTGAAACCCTAACCATTAACTAAACATGGTGTATAGCATACACACACCCAAGTTTGCATGTACCATCAAACATGATACAAACTAGTGCACAAACAAATATCATATATACAATGTGCACAATCAAGTGAGAAAAAACAATCTTAAGTGAACCAATACTAGTTAATATAAAATAATATATCAAATATATAATTATACATTAAATCATTAAATCTACACTTGATTTAATGATCCGGTCATACTGCATATAACCGACTAATATCAAGTGTATCAATATATCGAATCAACATTTAATTCGGTAACCCGGCTATATCCTATATAACCGTCCGATGATACAAATCGCGAGAATAGAATTCAGTATCACATACTGGTATTATTCTCGGTCCCGCACATATCTCATATGCGCTCCTATTTCGTTTCGCTTGAGCCAGGAAAGCTCTGTGTAGGACTCTAAAGACTCGTCAATATGCCGGCAGTAGGTGATGATCATATCAAACATCCGCAAGCCGCAAGCGGTCTGCTAAACGTAACGGCCACCCGGGTATTGAGCGATCAGAAGATCAACGAGCAAGCCCGCTCACACTCCTGTGAATCCAACCAATAACACTTACCGTACAGTCCGGTCTGTTCGTCTGATATGCCGCATATCTCGCCTAGGGATGGTAAACGTCAGACCTCAGTAGCTTGATAAGTCATGCCGATGTAAGGTCCATAACAAGCGTGAAACTACTGATAACTCTTACTAGTATATCACTGCATCCCTGGCCAGGGATTTCCAGTTATGGCCAGTCGAGCATAGCGCAACATCAACCCCCAATACCGGGAGAGACGAATCTCTTCCTATCGCTCATTTCCTCCATGTGAATCGGGACTGTACCCAAAAACCACCTGTTTTGCACGACTCAGTAGAGCCGTGGTAGGGTGGAAATCAAAGCACAGTGGGAGACACACAAGACTCTATGACGATCTCGGGTCAACAGACTAAGCTGTACCAGTGTTACCAGAGAACTGCCATCTGACGTGAGGTATAATAACATCTGGGAGTTCTCGGTGAGTCCGTTCAGTGTACCCAGTCACCACTGAGCACCCGCATACCATCTCTGATGTCAAACACCAATGGATATGGGATCATCCATCGCCCATCACATGGGTCGAGAAGATATACGCTAGTCTACTCTAGAATATCGATGCCCCGTCTTGATATTCCCACGACTAGGAACATTGAAGGATGTACTCATGGACTACCCAGGCCCCACTAGTATGATCTATATCATAGTCCTGGAATTCGAGTACACATCCTAAGGGCTTTATCAACATGTAACAGAGAGACTGAAAGTATACATGTTAAGATAAAGAGCAACCAGATAGCATACTATCATTTTGAGCAAGAAATTACTACCTATTTATGTCCCAGCAACCACTACAATATACATCCAATGTACAGTAATGGCCTCTAGGGCATACATATAACTAACATATGGACACCTAGAGGTTTAAAGGCTTGTTGCACGTGCTCAGTGCAATCGTGTTGCCTCCGAAAGTGTGCTAGTTAGTTTTTCTCTTTCTTTATTTTCTCCTTCTCTTTTTAATAAAATAGTTCGCTCGAGACGACCGAAAATAAGTTTGGGGGAATTTGATCAGTCGAAAATACTGCATCTTTTTCATGGCAATTTCCCTATCAATTGCATTCATCTAGAGCTGTTCGGCTTTCATATAGCAAAACAGATGATGTAAAATACCAGATTGCATGTGTTAGACTTTAAAACCGGCACTTAAAGGGAAATTGATTGTATTTCATAGCATGGCATCATTCCTATATTGCGCAACTTGTGTTTCGAAGTCTGTGCAAGAAATTACAGAAGATTGGTCAAATTTACATAACAAAGACTGTTAAAAAGACGCCAACTCAAGGATTTGAAATCTGGAAATGATCTAGAAGGAATTCAGGGAATCAATACATCAGAGAATAATACCAAAGACAGAAGAAGGCAACATGTGAAGTATGAAGCTCCATAGAAGCCAAGTGGCCACGGAACCGCGGCCGGAGCCGCCTTGCACCGCGGTTCCGCGGCGGCTATGACACGTCAGCAGGAACTGTTTAGCTCAGACCTCTTCTCTCAAGTTAAGCACATCCGAAAGCCTCTGCAAGTTCCAGAAAACTCCTGAACATTCTGCCAGATCAGCAAGCCCTTGGGTTCTAAACTAACACTCCAAGCTTCCACAACAAGCTTCACCTTAACTACATTAAGAGCCTAGAACCTTCTCCCTAACCTCTTAGCTTAATGTAGAAGCTAAGCTCCTAACTAACTACTTCTAGAAGCCTCTCCCTATAACAAACTTTTGGAGGGAAATTCAAATTTGAAATCCTAGATCTAGGGTTTTGGGAAACCTATAAAAAGGACCCTAGGACTCACTTGAAAAGGTTGTTCAAAAAGTTGTTGATTGTTGTTGAAATTCTATCACTCATTCAACCCAACACCTACCACCTCCAAACCCTAACCCTAATCAAAATCAAGAAACCAAATTCAAGATCCTTTGAGTTCTAGCAAAGTAAGTCTTCAACCATCCTTTAGAAGCGAAGCCGGACTTCATCGGAGCATGAGATCCAAGCCGATCCGCGACTCAAGGAGCCGATGCAATGCTAGATTCGACAATTTTGTTCCTTCTCAAATTCTTGTAGCCTTGAGCAATGTGTAACAATTTGTGGAATAAATAAAGGTGAAGATTCTTTTAACTTGCTTATATTTCAATTCGAGCATTATGATTCATCTTCAATTCTTGAATGTACTCTTTGTGATGATGCTTGAATAAAACTCCGCTCGTGGAGGAATCGAAAAGATCGGTAGAATGATGATGTTGACGAATCATTAAACGTTTTCTTAAGTCTTATAACAATTGTAAATTCTTGAAAATTGAACGATCGATGATCTAGATCGATGCGAAATGCGTTCTTGATTCTTTTCGCACGATCTAGAGATCAACGATCAATCATTCGATTTCTGAGAAGCTATCTTGTGAATGCGATTCATCGAAAGGACAAAGGATAAGATGAAGAATCCCTAATTCTTCGCAAGATCCTTAATCCTCGATAAATCGACATCGATTTAGCATCAATTTGTTAATGGATAAGAAACGGTAATTTCTAGTCTTCTTCACATCTACGATATAATCGATTCCTACGAGCTTTACTTCAAATCTTGAAACCTAAATCGATTGGAATTCTATCTTTCTTGATTCTTGATGTTTAACGCTTTCTTGATTCTTGATTAGATTTAGTTGATTCTTGAAATTCATCGATATAAATCTTGAATCGTTTTTGCTATTCTTTTAAATTTTCAATTCAAACAAAACAAAATACGAACGAATCGCACAATCCCTGTGGACGATCCACACTTACTAACGCGCTACATTCGACACCGTTATTGATTGCGGTCAAATATTTTTGGTTGTGATTTCATACAATTTTCTAAATACCGACAACGGAAAATAAGATCAATCAACACCCAACTACCTTCTTAACAGATCCATCCCCTATTCTGATGAAGTTAAAACCTATGACTAACACATCAAAAATAGATGATCTATCTCCGCTATATTTTCTTTAGTCTATAAATAGACATAAGCTACTTGTCCACTATACTTCCGATGCTCCCACTGACTACAACTAATCTCTGGCAGAGTCATATACACGTGCACTTCTAAAGCTAGTTTAGAATGACGCTATACTCATCCTCCCGCTGGGTCTCATAGTCTAGGACAACAGTAATGGCAAGTCTGCGTAAACAAGAACCTTCCTGTCACCGTCCTTGAGGATACCGGAGTACCTCTCGGGTGCCTGAGGTTACCCGCCATATCTGCGGAGTGGCTAATGGAATGTCAAACCTGATGGAATGTTTTGGTCCTATTAAATTTTCAGTAATCATCTGTGGTTCTGGAAACACTTCTAGTTCTACTATACTCCCACTACTGTTTTCTGAAAAAGTCCATATTACTAAAACTGTGGCGAGTCAAGAACAATATCTCTATTGATCTTCCAGATGGTAGAAAGTTATCCCTCGTCATAACGTGGGATAACCTACAAACTGCCATTAAGAAACGTGCCTTCAGTTATCCAGAGTCTGGTTTTAAGTATAAGACGGACAACTCCATATACCTTAACATCGTTAAGATATGATCCATTATATATACAATATAGAAACAGAGGCGCTGATTTAATTAGAACCAGATTTAAATCATGCAGTTGTCTCCAGTGCATGTCAACTAAATGGAGAGAGGCCGATCATCATTACTCAACTTAGGAGTGCATCCAATTATGAGTAACCTGAAAAAGAAGCAGGTTTTCAAAATCATTACTATCGACTGAATACCAAATACAAGTATCTACATTTTCGATCACTTTGAAGAATCCTCATACTTGCATCACGTGGTTCTCTATTTTATTCTTGTACCTATAACTTCTCAAAACTTGGACCTTGTATTTCCACGAAACACTTGTCTAAAACTTGAGAAGTCACAAGTAAACAAAATATAGTACGAGGACCAACCCCTTTGTCTTAATGGACATTGGACAACATACAATACTTTGTATAAGTCCCCTGAATTGAATAAATCAAACCCTGTACATCGTAGGTTGAAAACTGTACTATGGTTATGAAGAATTACGCCGCTGTTTAATACTCCTTACCTAACCATCAACTGATATAGGTAAATTTCGTGGACATAATTTCAAAAAGTTATATCTCACTTTATAAAATAAACGTACAGATATATCAGTTTGAAATTGGTGCATAATAACGGATATTTAAAACCAAATATTTGTCGTCCGGCAAAAACCCTGGCGATTTCCTGGTAAATACATACCCTGGAGTAAGGACCTAATTGGGAAATCAGTTTTCTATTAACAACGCACAATGAAACTGAAACATGAGCATGTTTCGAAGGGGTATCCGGGTATTCCTAGTAATGCATCTTCCATTATCCAGATTCATGACTATAACCGTATATTTCTTTGCCATCTCTCCAAATCCTTTTATTTGTCTTTACTCATTACCTTGTGTACACCGCCCTTAAGCTAAATGGTTTTCTTCCTTCCCTACCATTCGGCACTAGCCTATGGTTTGGAAAAAGATTATCCAATAAGAATAATAGGTGTACTCTTCTAATCCTAAGAGTACTCGCAACCTGAGAGAAGGTGATGATAAAAGACAACTGAATAAACCTTATTCTATTTCTCCTGGACCGGAGAAAAGAAAAGGTGAAGTAGGAGTGGCGATGAAATACGCGGTTTGGTCGTGAATGATAGCAGTCGCAATTTACTTTGCCCTCTTTCTAATCCCTTTATTTTGTCTTTACTTATTACCTTCTGTACACCCAACTTAAGCTAATTGGTTTTCTTCCTTCCCTACCGTTCGACACTAGCCTATGGTTTGGAAGAAGACTATCCAATAAGCATAATAGGTGTACTATTCTAATCCTAGAAGTACTCGCAACCTGAAAGAAGGTAAAACGAAAAGGCAACCGAATAGTCCTATTCATTCTCTCCAGAACCAGAATCCATCGTCGAAAAAGTTCCTTCAAGTTCGTATGTAATTAGATGATGGATTTATCCAATGGAAGTGGATCTACGTAGTGATACGGAATGTTTCGGAGAAAAGCAAAGGGTGAAAGAAGTAGTGGCAATGTTGTATGCAACCTAGACAATCCAAAAGCCAGTGTTTTAAGAAAGTTCGGTTAATTTGGTTACTGAGTTATAGTCCAGGGTCGGGCCATGGTCGCTGCCAAAGAGAGAGAGAAAGAAACACTCTGCGTGCACTCTAACCTAGATCAGAATGGTTAATCACTTTATCTAATCAGGATGTCACCCACTGTATCCTCAAATTCTCCTCCAAACCTGAAAGAAGAATTAGTCGGGATCACCCGAGGAGTAAACAAACTCATCAGTGGGAATCAGGATCCAACTATCATCGCATGATAACGTGATGGAATCCACTCACGTTATCACACTCAAGAAGGTATGCACATGCCTGGCAAGTTTCAGTTTCTTTAGAAACTCCCGATGTAATTTTTACCCCTAGGACCCAAGTGACCTTGACTGAGCCAACATATCAAAAGATCCTAGCCAAGTTCAACCCGTCTTTATCTTGATTGCATTAGACCCACCCGCACGAGTGAATGACCGTGCCAAAATGACCGTACGACTGTCCTAACCAATCTCATATCCATGAGACAGAAAAAGCATTACAGAGCTACCGCAGACTACGCCTCGGCTGTGCACGACATACGTACACTAATACTAAGCAATACTAATCTGAAATGACGGAGGGCTACGGCTGGTTTTTGGCGAAAAACCTTTAATGTAATGAACTTGATATCGTTGAAGGAACCAGATAGCTTTTTATAAATATACAGTGGTGAAAACCTTTGCTAAAGAGGTCACTCTCGGTGAAGGGATCTTGGCTCTTTCCCCGTAGAATGAGGTGCAGGATATTCCAACTGAATACCGCGATGCAAAGCAAAAACTAATTGACTATAGTGAAGTTATTACCCTGACGCAAACCTCTATCCAAGGGGTCACACCCGATGAAGGGATCTCGGCCCTTGCCTCGTCGAATGAGGTGCTCGATATTCATAACCGAATACCACTGTGCAAAACAAAGGATAACGTCCTTGCAATAACAGCTTTTTGAAAAATGTTCCAACAACATCGAATATGTTTGTTTTTCTTACATTGATCTGAATCAACGTAGTCCCATAAATTAATCACACCAGAAAAGAACGAAAATATGATGTACGTATATGCCATCCGCATTCGCCACTGGGTCCCATCATCACCCGTTAGGTTACTTAGCTAACGACAGAGCGGGAACTGGACTAGCGCGGGTGTAAAACATATACAACAACTACTAGTATATATATCAATATATAATAATCGCTCCAGGCATGATAAATGCAACATCAAAGAAAAGTAATAAGCATCACAAAACAATACAAATAATCTGGGAGCCTTGGGGTTCTTTTGAGCCGCAACTGAAACCCGACGTTCCCCGGGTCGTTTAGATAGCCTGTGCAATGAAAACCTAGACCCTTACGAGTGCGGCAAGTTACCTGCCAAAACCAGAAGCGAGGCAACCCCCTTCAGCAATGTGAATGGGCCACCCAGCACTTCACGGAATCCGGTAACTTGAGCACCCCTCCTTGGGTCAACCTGTACCCCCTATGAGTGCGGCGAATAGCCCGCCAATTCTAGAATGAAGCCCCCTCCGTCTTAAAACCATGAGATGCGGGCCCGTTGCCCTCCAGAACCCGGCTATCCGTGCACTCCACCGCGGGGTAATCCTAGTATAGAAAAAAATATGTACAACGGTGACATCGACCTCAACCCGGGCGTGCCCCAAAAGAATAATATACAAAAAGGGAGTGACGGCAGTCCACATGTCGGACGCTCGCCCCGTGATATTAAATGTACAAATAAATCCAAACTGCACTAACATTGCACCCTAGCTATCCACCACGACAAATCCGCAACAACTCTGCACAACACATGACATCAACGTGAATGTCACGATCGCAAACCCGTCTAAAAGAACTATAGCAATTAGACAAGTTGTACCGATCAAATGATATTCACGGTCGCAGATAGTAATGCAAGTATTGAAAAATACACATTTAAAATTTCGATCGACTAAACCTTTCCAAATAGGCCCCAAATGCAAATCCAGCACTCAAAGAAATCTAGACCAAAACAATATATCACAAAAATCATATTTTCATGAACTAGAGCCCCAGAAAAATTTTGGGATACTGTAGACCAAAAAGCGCGGCGGAAGGGCCGCAAAATGCGACATTTTACTCCGGTTCCACGGCGGAAGTTTGGAGTTAGGTCTCCAAATATTTTCCGTAGCTCTAGTTTTTCATGCACATAATTCTAAGATACCAAAAAAATTTTTAGAACAACTTTGAAAATCGACAGCAAGCACATGAACATAGATTCGTGATTCGGAAAAATTTGTCAATCAAGATTTTAACCTTGTGTAAATAATTAGTAGGGTTAATGGGTTGGCTTTGATACCATATTGGGCTACGGCAGCGCCCCGGCCGTCTTTCCGAGGCCAAGTGTGGAACAAAAACTTTTCAAAACGGCGCTAACGTAACCCTAAACTACAGATCGTGCCATTAACCCTATACTAGTATACTGTAAAAGAGTTTGGAGAGATTATACCGATCGATCCATGTCTTTCGGTCTTCAATCTCTTCGCCAAGCTCCTTGCGGCTTTCCCTAAACAAACTCGCTCTCCGATCTGGCTTGTCGAAGGGGCTCCACGTCGAGTATTCTTTATACGGGCTCCAGCTTCAAACCAAAGCAATTCGGACATGAAGTTTGCTCGACGACATGTCCAAGGTGAAGTAGAGATAATATGTGATTACTTTGTCTTAATACCCTCTAGGATTCTCAACACATGAGAGGGATAGAGTGGAGGTTGAAGAAGAAGCCATGAGTGAAGAGTTGTGAGCACAAGAAAAAGCTAGTGAAGAAAATAAGCTTGCTTATTGTGTGAAATAAAAATGTGAGAGCTCTCATAATAATCTCAAGACCAAACCCTTGCCTCAAGTGGATGCCTTCTTTCTCTCCACATATCAATCCCACAGAATAATCAATCAAGAGAATAGACATGGCATAAGAAAACACACCACGAGTCATCAAAAAAGCACATGCCACATTTAATGCTCTTGATCAAGACTTGCACTCACAATTTTCACTTAATAAACATTAATCCAAATGTTTAAAACAATAAATAGAATGACATCTTCTAAAGTAAACTCGTGACGGATCAAAAGAATACCCCTCACCTGTATATACATACCTGCATCCGCATTCCGACTGAATACGAATACAACGAGACGAAAATAATCCAACAATCTTATACTAGGATCCGGCTTAAACCAAAACCCACTAGTATGATCCGTCCGATTATGATCCGTGCACGAGTGCACGTATATGATTGAACCCTGCCATAAAACTATACGGCCTCTATAACGTTTCGCTCGAACTTGGGAAACATTCTATGGGGGACTCTAAAGACTCGTCACTACGTTGGCAGTGGGTTTAACCACAAGCACGTCAGTGGTACTAGCTGTACGTAACGGCTGCCAAGGTATTGAGCGAAAGGGAGGTCGATGAGCGAACTCATCTTGAAACCTTACTGAGCCTATACGTGATAATACAGTCCGGTCTGTTCGTCTATGAGTATCGCATATCGGGCCTAGGGGGATGGTAAACGTCTGACCCCCAATAGCGGTATAATTCGTGTCGGAGTGTAGCCCAGAACACCTTGAGAAACTACTGGAATACCTACCAGTAAATCTCACTTGTCTTGGCCAAGGACTTTGTGTAATGGCTCTCCTAAACACAGCGCGATATCAACCCCCAATACCGGGAGAAACGAATCCTATCTAACCGCCACTGCCTCTAAGTGCTTCGGGACTGCACCCAACTACTACCTATTTGCACGAATCCTTTAAACCGTGGTAGGGTAGAAATCAAAGATCAGTAGGAACACACTTGAGAAAAAGTAGCAGTGTCAAGTCAACGGACTAAGCTGTACTCATGTCACCTGGGAACTGCTCCTGACGATAGGTATAGTACCAATCAGCAGTGCCCTGCGAGTCCGTCCGGTGTACTCATAACCCAATGAGCACCTGTTTACAATCTTAGGTGAACCAACTGGCTTGTGAGACCGGCCATCACCCCTCGTCGCGGTCTCGATCCGTATACACTAGTCTACTCTCGGAGTATCGATGCCCAGTCTCGAAACTCCCATGACTAAGGACACTTTAAGGATGTGCTTATAGACTACCCAACTCTCACGTATATGATCGCCATCATACTGCTGGTAGTCAAGCAAGAATCCTATGGGCTCTATCAACGTGTAATAGTGATCTGTAATGTCACCTGAAGCATGTACACGATGATAAAGACAAACCAGATAGCATACTATCATCTCGAGTAAGACTGTTCTACCGGTATACGTCCTCCTTCAATCATTGCAATCACGTGCCTGTGATCCAATAATTGACTTGAAGGCACTATAGCCAACAGAATTTACCCACGATCTCAGGACTCACTCTCTCCATAGAGATGTCTCCCAAGACTGATTTGGAAAGAGGTCGCATGCAAGGGATACCCTATGCTTCGGTAGTAGGCTCTATCATGTACGTGATATTATGTACCAGACCCTATGTAGCATACTCACTAAGTGCAGTGAGTAGGTATTAAGCAGATCCAGGAGAGAATCACTGGACAGCTGTGAAGAACATTCTCAAGTACTTGAGAAGGACTAAAGAGATGTTCTTGGTGTATGGTAACGGTGAACTCCAAGTGTAGTCCTTTACCGAATCTGTCACGACCCGAAAGGTACGGAACATGACCGACACTTAAATTATGAAACGTCTCGAGGCGCACGTAATCTAAGTAAGCCAAAACCCAGAAATCAAAACCAAATAACCAGTAGAGTGAAGGAAAACCAATTTATTGAAAGCGATTTTAATCAAATGGGTCAGATCAAGCTTTTTAAAAGCAACATCTATTTTTCCGAAAATTTTGGCAGAGTCTCCTTTGTAAAAACAGGCCCCAAATGGGTACAAAACAGGAATATACACATAACATGAAATAAGGCATCCCCAAGCGGGAGCTAGCTCTTCGCCAAAAGCGGTCTCAACATCACACGCAATAAATATCATCACTGTGCAAAAATAAGCATTTAAAGGCACAAGTAATAAGCATCACGTCGGCTCAACTGAGCTCGACCAAGAAAAACAACATATATGTACACAAATCTCACTGTCTCGTCTCTAGGTCAAAGTACATCGGTATAAGTAGCAGATAAAGTAGATGGAGTCCACCAGATACAATGAATATACAATGTGGAAACAAAATAATCTCACACCCACCTACGAGCAAAAGCCTCAAATCCAAGTAAAAGGAGCAAAAGGAGGAAGTGCGTCCGTCGCTACAGTGCTGACGGATCGGACATGCAAAAAGGCTGTGGCACAACGGGGGTGAGTTGCCAACTCGTGAGTAATAAGTAACATCTATAAAGGCTATCGTAAGCATGTACGCAAAAGTGTCACAACTCAACAATACTGATATGGCATGATGTACTAGCATGAATGCAACATGAAGGCAATTTAACACGAGATCTGAGTATGTTTGATATGAGAAAATAATTAATTTCATCTTATAAAAACTCCTGTGCAATATCTGAAGAAATATCAATGAAATAAACAGAAATCCGTATCAAGCATCAATATCTCAAATGAATATCTCAATGTCTCAAAGTATCGTTATCTCAAAGTCTCAAGACCACGGTCGGTATCCTCTGGATATCCGCCGCGCCAACAATCACCGGTAGGTAGTCTGCCCCGGAGTACCTTACCGGGCCCACCATGTACCCGAGACGGTTCATCCAACTCCTCGAAACGGGTCTCGAAAACTAATAGAAAACCCATGGTGGACGACACATGTATCATATCACGAGAAAAACCGCAACTCGCAATGTTTAAAAATAATATCAGGTTTATTAAATCCTTGCGGCTTTTCCCCAAAATCTCATAAATCTCAAGTGCTGAAATCCTTAAGAAAATCATCATAAGTGCACATGTCAATGATAATGAATGCTTATGTTATCAACATGGCAAACTGCAATGTATGACTAAAAGACTAGGCATGAACGAATGATGCAATGAGGTGCATGCATATGACTAGCAATCCTACATGTTCATCCTGAGGAATTTAAATGTATTAGCACAGGTTTACACGTCGTATATGGTGAAATTGTTCTAGATTTCAGGTTTTACAAGTTATCTAGTGTTTGTGGCATAGCAATTTCCAAGGCGTGTGTGTTCGCATGAATAGTGCTCGTGCTGCATAAAACCATGGTAATGGTGCAAGTGCCCTATGAGATGTGTTCGCACATGTATGTAAATATATAGGATCGTGAATGCAGCAAGATGATTAACTAGGAACTATACTCATAAATTCTAGTACTACTAGGAGTTTTTAAACTATCTAAAATATCGGGTGTCTTGCGACATCCAAACGATTTCCCCCGTAGATGTTACATCTACTCACCCGTGATCTCGTGCTAGCCAGGTCCAACTAACGCTTTTCCCTTCTGCGCCGCGTCCGACGTCCCCACGATCGATCCTGGAAACACACAAGCAACACACATAAGGCTAAAATCCTGCCAAAAATGCGTTATCAAGATTAAAAGAGAAACTCGCGTTGGAAGCTAAACGCGTGTGCACTCGATGCGCCAAAACGTGTGTAACCTAGCCTGAAACCACCCCGACACGCTGTGACGCGCAGTAAACAACAAACCGAGCTCACAAAACGTACGTGTCGCACAAATTAAAAAGTATTGAACACGAGGTTTTAGGTTCCCGAATTTGACTCGAGTGGAAAAAAAAAGTTGTATATACCAAAAACCTTAGATATATAGCAGACTCCTACAGACCAAGACCTGACACCCACACCTACCCTCTTGCCGCAAATTGCGGCCAGACACATTAAATCTGCGGCCAATTAGGGGAGAGGGGGTCTCGTGTTTCGGGTGTGTGGTCCTATCCCAGTCACTAAGCTCCAGTATTTGCAACTTTTTCCTGAAGTACCTGGGTCAAAAGCAGATCTCAAGAAGAACCCAAATCCTAACTAAAACACTAATTAACACTAAAATGATACAATATGGTATTTTTGTGAAATCTGGTGCAAAAACTTGGATTAGATGACCTTAATAACACTTAGTTAAGCTACTTTCGCCATAAAAATCCTAACTTGGCCTAAACTCAACTTAAATCAAAAAACTAGCACTAAAATCAACTTAAACCCTAAATTATGCTAAATAAACTGCAAGTTTAGCAAAATAGAAGTTGAGGTTAACCTTAAACCTCAAGTTGGTCTAGGTGTGGCTCAAACTTGATGATCTTGCCTCAAGGTCCAGCAAAGAATGGTTTGCAAGGGATTTTGTGAAGAAAAATGTATTTTTGAAGAAGGTATGAGGCTTGGATGCAAGGAGAAGAAGAAGAAGATAAGGAGAAGAAGAAGAGAAGGGGGGTTTTACTGCTGTTGCTGCTGATGGTGATGCTGCTGCTGCTACGGATGTTGTTGTTGCTGTGCTGCTGCTGGGTGTGTGTGTGTGTATAGGGAAAAAGAAATGAGAGGGAGAGATGTGAGAATGAGTGTGTGCTAGAAAATAAAATGAGGGTCAACCATTTTCCTTCTCTCTCTCTCATAATTACCTAGCAAGCATGCTTCTTGCCATCATTTCCTCTATCTCTCCTCAATCTCAAGTCAACCCCCAAAACACTAATTATATTTAAAATTTAAAGAAAGCTAATACACTTAGTTAACTTCATAATACTAATTAAATGGGTTAGTCCACCATGGCTACCTAAACAAGGTTTAACCCCAAACTTAGCCCTAGTTTACATACACATGTGTGTGCAAGCCCAATTAAATTCTAATAAAATATTCATAAATTCATATAAAATATTTCAAAACCGTTTTGGTAAACTTTTTACTAAAAACCCCACATTAAAGTATAATTAGCCACTAATCGATTTCTTAGGTGTTACAATCTTCCCCCTTAAAGAAATTCGTCCTTGAATTTAAAAATATAGCTATGCGTACCTTCAAAGAGATGAGCGAATTTCTTCCCATCTCGCCCTCGGCCTCCCAAGTGATCTCTTCACCATTCGGGATGCGCCAAAGAACCTTCACAGATGGCAAGACCTTTGATCGAAGTTTCTTCACCTGCCAATCCAATATCACTACTGGCTGCTCGGTGAACGAAAGATCGCGCTCAAGCTGAACGGTCTATTGCTGAATCATGTGAGAAGGGTCATGAAGATATCTGCGAAGCATCTGTTAGTTATATGTATGCCCTAGAGGCCATTGCTGTACATAGGATGTATATTGTAGTGGATGATGGGACATATATAGGTATGACTTTCTTGCTCGACATGATAGTACGCTATCTGGTTGCTCTTTATCTTAACATGTATACTTGCAATCTCTCTATTACATGTTGATAAAGCCCTTAGGATGTGTTCTCGACTTCCAGGACTATGATGTAGATCGTACTAGTGGGGCCTGGGTAGTCCATGAGTACATCCTTCAATATTCCTAGTCATGGGAATATCGAGACGGGGCATCGATATTCCAGAGTAGACTAGCGTATATCTTCTCGACCCATGTGATGGGCGATGGATGATCCCATATGCATTGGTGTTTGACATCAGAGATGGTATGCGGGTGCTCAGTGGTGACTGGGTGCACTGAACGGACTCGCCGAGAACTCCCAGATGGTATTATACCTCACATCAGATGGCAGTTCTCTGGTGACACTGGTACAGCTTATTCTGTTGACCCGAGATCGTCATAGAGTCTTGTGTGTCTCCCACTGTGCTTTGATTTCCACCCTACCACGGCTCTACTGAGTCGTGCAAACAGGTGGTTTTTGGGTACAGTCCCGATTCACATGGAGGCAATGAGCGATAGGAGGGGATTCGTCTCTCCCGGTATTGGGGGTTGATGTTGCGCTATGCTCGACTGGCCATAACTGGAAATCACTGGCCAGGGTTGCACTGATTTACTGGTAAGTGTTATCAGTAGTTTCTTGCTTGTTATGGACCTTACATCGGAATGACTTATCAAGCTACTGGAGTCTGACGTTTACCACCCCTAGGCGAGATATGCGACATATCAGACGAACAGACCGGACTGTACGGTAAGTGTTGCTGGTTGGATTCACAGGAGTGTGAGCGGGCTTGCTCGTTGATATTCTGATCGCTCAATACCCGGGTGGCCGTTACGTTTAGCAGACCGCTTGCGGCTTGTGGGTGTTTGATATGATCATCACCTGCTGCCGGCGTATTCACGAGTCTTTAGAGTCCTACACAAAGTTTTCCTGGCTCAAGCGAAACGAAATAGGAGCGCATATGAGATATGTGCGGGACCGAGAATAATACCAGTATGTGATACTGTATTCTATTCTCGCGATTCGTATCATCGAACGGTTATATAAGATATAGCCGGGTTACCGAATCAAATGTTGATTCGATACATTGATACACTTGATATTAGTCGGTTATATGCGATATGACCGGATCATTAAATCAAGTATCAATTTAATGATTTAATGTATAATTATATATTTGATATATTACTTTACATTAACTAGTATTGGTTTGTTAGTTATATGTATGCCCTAGAGGCCATTACTGTACATTGGATGTATATTGTAGTGGATGCTGGGACATATATAGGTAGGACTTTCTTGCTCGACATGATAGTACGCTATCTGGTTGCTCTTTATCTTAACATGTATACTTTCTGTCTCTCTGATTACATGTTGATAAAGCCCTTAGGATGTGTACTCGACTTCCAGGACTATGATGCAGATCATACTAATGGGGCCTGGGTAGTCAATGAGTACATCCTTCATTGTTCCTAGTCGTGGGAATATCGAGACGGGGCATCGATATTCCAGAGTAGACTAGCGCATATCTTCTCGACCCATGCGTTGGGCGATGGATGATCCCATATCCATTGGTGTTTGACATCGAAGATGGTATGCGGGTGCTCAGTGGAGACTGGGTACACTGAACGGACTCGCCGAGAACTCCCAGATGGTATTATACCTCACGTCAGATGGCATTTCTCTGGTGACACTGGTACAGCTTAGTCTGTTGACCCGAGATCGTCATAGAGTCTTGTGTGTCTCCCACTGTGCTTTGATTTCCACCCTACCACGGCTCTACTGAGTCGTGCAAACAGGTCGTTTTTGGGTACAGTCCCGATTCACATGGAGGCAATGAGCGATAGGAGGGGATTCGTCTCTCCCGGTATTGGGGGTTGATGTTGTGCTATGCTCGACTGGCCATAACAGGAAATCCCTGGCCAGGGTTGCAGTGATATACTGGTAAGAGTTATCAGTAGTTTCACGAATGTTATGGACCTCAAGTCGGCATGACTTATCGAGCTACTGGGGTCTGACGTTTACCACCCCTAGGCGAGATATGGGACATATCAGACGAACAGACCGGACTGTACGGTAAGTGTTACTGGTTGGATTCACAGGAGTGTGAGCGGGCTTGCTCGTCGATCTTCTGATCGCTCAATACCCGGGTGGCCGTTACGTTTAGCAGACCGCTTGCAGCTTGTGGGTGTTTGATATGATCATCATTTGCTGCCGGCGTATTGACGAGTCTTTAGAGTCCTACACAGAGGTTTCCTGGCTCAAGCAAAATGAAATAGGAGCGCATATGAGATATGTGTGGGACCGAGAATAATGCGTGTATGTGATACCGCATTCTATTCTCGCGATGAATGTATCGATTGGTTATATGCGATATAACCTAGTTATCGAATCAAGGATTGATTCGATAAGCCGATACATTGGATACTAGTCGGTTATATACGATATGACCGGATCGTTAAATCAAGTGTTGATTTAATGATTTAATGTATAATTATATATTTGATATATTACTTTGCATTAACTAGTATTGGTTCACTTTAAATGGATTTACTCACTTGTTTTGTGCACATTGCATATGTGATATATTTTGTGCACATGATTGTATCATGTTTGATGATACATGCAAGCTAGGGTTAGTGTAAAGAATTAGACCATGGTTAAGATTATGATTAGGGTTTTCTTTTTTCTTATTTATTTATTTATTTATTTTGGAAAAAGATGAGAAAAGAATGGTTGCTTTTTTTGTTTGCTAGTTGAACATTCTTGAAGCTTTGAATTAGTCCACCATCCTTGTCTTATACTTAACCCTAACCATTCTAGTTAACCATGGTCCATTCTCTACAACTAACCAAGGGTTAGTAAATGATAAGTATTGATTTATTTATCATTTACAAAAAACTTATCATATTCTTTTTCATCATCTTCTTCTTCTTCAACATGAGAAAAAAGCTTGCTACATCAATGGTGATTGATGAAAAAGTGTGGGAAATCCAAATCTAAAGTCTACCCACTTCCTATTTCTTCATCCTCTACCTCTTGCCAAGTTGTATAGGGTGTTTACTTCATAAGTTTTCAAAGCTTGGTGAAGTTGGAGCTTGTTCTTGTGATGCCTCGACGTAGATCATCTTCGGCATCGAACCGACGATCAAGCACGCCCATTCTTCGATGATGCCAATGCTAGAGTCAAGGGTTCGATTTGGACAGCGGAGTGAGATCATCGCGGAGCTTAGGAAGTGGTGGACCGGATCTACAAAGGTTGTAGCCCCTTCCCTTTAGCTATATTTCCGTTTACATGCTTGCTTCGCCTATATATCTAGTTAACGATCCGTATTAGGGTTTGTAGGCACTTGTAAAATTCGATTTGTGCATGTTTGATCACTTGTGAGACTCCATCAGAGTGCCTAGGAACCCTACAGTGGTATCAGAGCCTAGCTAGAGCCTTAGGCGAAGTCCCGACGGAATTAGAAGTCCGATCGACCCGAAACCTCGATTTTAATATGCTCTCTGGTCTTTTTTGAAATTCATGGATTTTTGTGAATTAAAAATATGCAGAAAATTAAGAAGAATATTGTAAGAATTACTGTACAAAACGGAAGGCCTAAATCGATTAAGTAGCCGCGGAAGAGCGGCACAAGCTGGCTTGTGCGGCGCTTCCGCGGCCGTACGGCCTGTTCTGCCAATTTAATTTGCACAGTAATTTTATATTAATATTCCTGAGTTTTCTGGGAATTTTTAATTTGCATTCCAGAGTTTTATTTTCTGGGTTGTATTGGGAACTCAGTGTATCGATCGGATTGTCTAATTTTGTCAGTGTGTTTTTCCGGGTATTTTAGAATATGTTAAAAAGTTCGATCGGATATAAATACCCACTTTTTCCCCTGCCGGGAAATTTCCAATTGTTGGATTTTTCCGTAGTTTAACGACGTTCTAAGTAGTGCAAGTAACGCGATGGACCCTCTAGAAGACAATAAACCTTAACTCGATTATGTGACCGTCTTGAACTGCCCTTTGAACCTTCGGGTTTGGGGCAGTACGGCGTGCCACATGTGAGGCGTTGGCTTGACCCTTCTACGGCTGGACCGTTGGTACTGAGGCACGAACTGAATGTTGTTAGACTTATTTCATGTGTTGAGCTGTATCGGGAAAACTTGGGTGTTCGATTGTTCGATCGGAAAGTTTAACATTTTCTATTTATCCGGAATGTGATACAATACTTGGAATTCGCAAATAGTTATGAGATAACTGAATGAATGTTATAAACATAGCACTTTAGTCTCACTTGATCGGTTGCCACGGAATTTTGATGTGATCAAAAGTCCGTCGCAATCACATAGCGTACGCGGATACTCGTCGGGTAAACTTAATAGACAGCCTCACTCCATGTCCCCGACCAAGTGACTGTAGGAGAACCCCGTCGCCGAAAGCATCCGTTCGGGTGCTCGCGGCAGCGGTGTTCCGCCTTGGTGCACTTTGTCGACGGCGTCGGGGGTGCGGCCGCCTACTAAAGTTTGCGACGAGCATTCGATCAGAATGTCGGGAATCCTGTTGAATTGCCCGACTTGATATTGAAAAGAGTTTTCGATAATGAGACTAAAATGCGGGGTTTATAATTGTTAGGCATGCGATGTCTAAAGAATTCATTTGGTCAGGCATGCGATGTCTGAGGTGATTGCGGATTCCAACTATTGTAGTTTTACACTTTCTTTTCTGTGACCGTAAGTGTAATATGTGATATCGCCGGTTTCGTTGCTATATGTCAACGACAATTGGGATGCGCATATTTACTTACGTTGATGACATGAGATGTTATGTGTTGCTGGATATGTTATATTGGATCGTCGTGCTTGAATAGCCGGGGGTTTTTATGTGAGATGAGTGTTTTTTCATTTTCATTCATGTAAAAACTTGTATGTAATATTCTTTTATTGGGGCACTTCCAGGTTGCGGATGTTGTCACCATTTGTATATTATTTACTTTTCCGCATTAGGATAGACCCAAGGAGGGGAGCACAAGTAACCGGGTTCTGGGGTCCAGTGGGAGACCAACTCGAAGAGTCGAGTCCGGGTCTCCTAACCCTAGAATTGGTAGGGTTGCTTGCCGCTCTCGTAGGGGTCTAAGGGTGTGGGATTGGCTATTCATCACGACCGTGGAATCCGTGTTTTATACTGGCTCGTATTGAAAACACGGACGTCCTAGTATATCCAATATTTCATATGTATCTTCTGCTGTGATTTATCTGTGATCATGTGATGTTCTGTGACAGATATTGTATATAGTATATATGATATATTATATAAACGTTGCTTATGTTTTACACCCGCGCTAGCCCTGCCCCGCTCTGCCGTTAGTTACCTAACCTAACGGTGCAGACGGGACATCGAGGCGAATGCGGATGGCATAAGCGTACGTTATATTTATCTGTGATGTTTAGGTGGACTTAAATGATGGGATATTCATTAATGTGATTAATGAAAGAAAATAAACCTAATTGATGTTGTGGAATCGAATTTCAAAATAAAAACAGGTAGCTACAGTTCTTGCTTTGCATCGCGGTGTTCATTATAGAACATCCTGCACCATATTCGATGAGGAAAGGACCGAGATCCCTTCACCGGGAGTGACTCCTTTAGCAATAACTGGCAGATGCTACACACTCGGTTTGTCTTTGATCGCTTCTATAGTTTTCGCTTTGCACAGTGATATATATGATATATCCCGCACCTCATTCGACGAGGAAAGGGCCGACGATCCCTTCACCGGGAGTGACCCCTTTAGCAAAACTAGAAAAGCTTCAAAAACATTCCATTTAAAAACCATTTGATTCCGCAACGAGATCAAGTTCAAAGCGTTAAAGGTTTTCATAAAAAAACCATTCGCAACCCTCCGTCATTTTAGGAAGTAGAGTACTTAGTATTCGTGCTGTGTTTGTTGACCATAGTCAAGGCACAGTGTACGGTAGCTAAGTGATGTCTTCCTACACCGCATATGATGCGATTAGTTAGGACAGTCATGTGGCTTTGTTGACCTTAGCCAATGGTCATGTGGGTGGGTCTAATTAATCACGAAATGACGGGTAGAACTTGACTAGTACCTATGATTTGTTGACCTTAGCCAAGGTCATAGGTGCTAGGGGTAAAAACCATTATCGGGAGTTTCAAGTGTTGAAACTTACAATGAGATTGCATACCTTCTATATGATAGTTGGATCCCGATACCCACTGCGAGTAATTGTTACTCCTGGGAGAGTTTTGCACTTTGCAATTAGCCGATCAAGTAGGTGTCTAGAAAGGTGTCAACGGGGTTACGCCTCTGAGAAAACGAGGTTTACTGTAATTAGGTCCGTGCGAAAGCACGGGGAACATCCCTCAAAGTACCGACACTGGCCTGGCTGAAAAATTGGCGAACTTGTAGAGTGTAATTAATCCCGGCTAGTCTTTCCTTTTAAGGTTTGAAGGAAGATTTGATAAAAACAGTGGGAGCCATCCTGATTAGATAAAATATATAACCAATCTGATCTTGCAAGAGCGCACGCAGAGTGTTTTCTTCTCTCTCTCTCCTGGTAGCGACCATATCACGCCTTAATCAAGATAATAATACGGATGTATTGACCGAACCCGCTTGTTATACTGAGCTGGGGAACGTTGGTCCCGCTCCAACTTATAATTGTTATAAGACAGAGCAGGAAATTGGGGAATACCAGAATTCCTATGCCGCCCAAACGAAGAAAGTGCATATGATGCATCTCATTCGGGTGTGTTCATTACAAAGAACTGTTTCTCAGTATCCTCTGCATCCTGGGTATATGATACCGGATCAGGATCCCAGATATGTAATCTGTTACATAGGGCTACAAAAGGGTAGAAAAACCGAGAACGGGTGATAAGTTTCATGAGACAAAAAACGGGGCAAGTGTTGCAGCCAAGTCTGTTGGTCACTGTCACCCTGTATTACGAATACATTTATTCGGAATAAATGCTATTAGATACCGAACCTGATATACAAAATCATATCAGTCTCTTTATTAGTAAAGAAAAGATAAAATTTTGTATTGATGGATAATGTTTTGAACACTTCCTATATCAAAAGTTGATCGGTTCAGGCACGCTATCTAAAAGCATTAATGTTCTAAATCAAACTACGGTTCCTAGTATACTGAACACACACAAGAAGAAGAGTTCAGAAATGAACAAATTATTCTTGAGGCATTGTAGACTAGGTCATATCAATGCGACCCGACTGGCTGAAGTTACATTTAGATGTATATTTAAATCAGTTTGAATTTACATCTTGTGAAACTTGCCAGTCATGTCACAAAGATAATATGACCATAGCTCTGTTTATTGGAAACAGAGAAAGAGTTAATGAACTCTTGGGACTGATGCATGATGATGTATGTAAGGTCTCCTGTCTACACATGCCAGGACTGGTTCTTTATACTTCATTATATTCTCTGATGATCTCTCAAGATTCAGTCATATATTCCTGTTGAAATATAAGTCCGAACCTTTTGAGGTATTCACAGAATATAAGTAGGAAGTAGAGAACCAAAATACGGGTATAAGTATTATGTCCTATGATGAGATCAGGGAGGAGAATACTTGTGCATAGCATTCCTGGACTATTCTAAAAGAAAATGAGATTCTCTCTCAGCATTACTCCTCCGTATAAACCATAGCACGATGGTATATCGGGGCGGAGCAATCACACCCTATATGATAAGGTGTGCTCTATGATGAGTACTACTGAGTTGCCTATTTCCTTTTTGGGAGTTATGCGCTTGAGAAGCTGCATACCTATTGAATTAGGTTCAAATCAAATCAGTGCCTACCACTCCATATAAGATATGGTGCGGGAAGATCCTATCTCTTAAGTAAGTTAAGATTTGGGATTGTCCGTCCTATGTCAAAAGAAAAATCCGGACAAGATCGAGGCAAGATCAGTTCTGTAGAACTGGAAAGGTTCCAGCTGTACAAAACTGCTAATGATTTGACAGAACCAAAGGATTCAATAGTTTCCGACGAACCTCAGCCTCTCCGCCGATCTAGTAGGGTTCCTCACCCACCTGAGAGATACCTCGGTTTCTCGATGACAGTGGGAGCGAGGATTGCATCATGAGATGATGACCCAACCAGTTTCGAGCAGGCCATCGAGAGTAGGGACTCTGTAAGAATGGCTGGATGCTTAGTGATCTGAGATGGAATCCTTATACACCAACAAAGTATGGACTTTGGTTGCTATAACTGAAGGGTTAAATCCCCATCAGGAGCAAGTATATCTTGAGAAGATTGCTTGGTGTACATGGAAAGGTTAAGACTTTCAAAGCTAGACTTGTTAAAGGTTTTCGTCATCAACCAGGCACGGATAATGATGAAACCTTTTCCAGGGACTATGTTTAAATCCATCCAGATCCTACTTGCCACGGCTACATACCATGACTACGATATCTGGTGGTTGGGTGCCATGACTACTTTTCTAAATAATGATTTAGAAGAGAACGTCTATAAGAACACAGCCAGAGGGCCTCGTACACAGTGGGAGCAGCGGAAATGTGTGAAAGATGCTTTATAGGATAAAGCAGGCATCGCGGAGTTGGAACATCTGTTTTGATGGATTAGTCAAATAAGTTGACGTCATCATGGTAGATGAACCTTGTATAAACAAAAGGATAGTAGGGAGTATGGTGACGATCCTCGTAGAATACGTGGATGACATACTCTTGTTAGGGAAGGAGTTTCCTATGCTACGCTCGATCAATCTCCGCTTATCACAATGATTTTCCATATAGGATCAAAGTGATACCTACTAAATCCTAAGCTTTGGATCTATGAGATAGATTTAATTGGATGTTAGGATACTCACTAGTTGAAGTGAGATGGTATCAATCGATCCTGGGGAGAATCACTGGAAAGGTTCCAGAGTGATAAAGACGACTGAACGTCAGTCACAGGCATTGTCTTTACCCTCAGTAAAGGGACGGTATGTTGGAAGATTTCCAAGCTAGATACCGTGACAAACTAGACGATAAAGGCTGGTAACATCGCTATTAAAGATACTACCAAAGAGGCAGTTTGGGTGTATATTGGTTCATAAGATGAACTAGGTTCCTGCCATTGTATGACAATGGAAGTGTGGCTTCGGCCCTGGAACCCTGGTCCCATCAGTGACCCAGACAAATTCTGAGGCAGCATCACCTGATCATGGAGATAGTTGATCTCCAGGGTGATCGAGGTTAGGAGAGAAGACTCAAAGGACAACACGGCGGATCCACTCACGAAGGCCTTTTCCCAAAGAGAGACTAATATGGGATGGTTGAGTATTAGATACTGCGACCACTGCTACAGATGGCCCTAGTGCAAGTGGGAGATTGTTAGTTATATGTATGCCCTAGAGGCCATTACTGTACATTGCATGTATATTGTAGTGGATGCTGGGACATATATAGGTAGGACTTTCTTGCTCGACATGATAGTACGCTATCTGGTTGCTCTTTATCTTAACATGTATACTTTCTGTCTCTCTGATTACATGTTGATAAAGCCCTTAGGATGTGTACTCGACTTCCAGGACTATGATGCAGATCATACTAGTGGGGCCTGGATAGTCAATGAGTACATCCTTCATTGTTCCTAGTCGTGGGAATATCGAGACGGGGCATCGATATTCCAGAGTAGACTAGCGCATATCTTCTCGACCCATGCGTTGGGCGATGGATGATCCCATATCCATTGGTGTTTGACATCGAAGATGGTATGCGGGTGCTCAGTGGAGACTGGGTACACTGAACGGACTCGCCGAGAACTCCCAGATGGTATTATACCTCACGTCAGATGGCAGTTCTCTGGTGACACTGGTACAGCTTAGTCTGTTGACCCGAGATCGTCATAGAGTCTTGTGTGTCTCCCACTGTGCTTTGATTTCCACCCTACCACGGCTCTACTGAGTCGTGCAAACAGATGGTTTTTGGGTACAGTCCCGATTCACATGGAGGCAATGAGCGATAGGAGGGGATTCGTCTCTCCCGGTATTGGGGGTTGATGTTGTGCTATGCTCGACTGGCCATAACAGGAAATCCCTGGCCAGGGTTTCAGTGATATACTGGTAAGAGTTATCAGTAGTTTCACGAATGTTATGGACCTCAAGTCGGCATGACTTATCGAGCTACTGGGGTCTGACGTTTACCACCTCTAGGCGAGATATGCGATATATCAGACGAACAGACCGGACTGTACGGTAAGTGTTACTGGTTGGATTCACAGGAGTGTGAGCGGGCTTGCTCGTCGATCTTCTGATCGCTCAATACCCGGGTGGCCGTTACGTTTAGCAGACCGCTTGCGGCTTGTGGGTGTTTGATATGATCATCATTTGCTGCCGGCGTATTGACGAGTCTTTAGAGTCCTGCACAGAGGTTTCCTGGCTCAAGCGAAACGAAATAGGAGCGCATATGAGATATGTGCGGGACCGAGAATAATGCGTGTATGTGATACCGCATTCTATTCTCGCGATGAATGTATCGATTGGTTATATGCGATATAACCTAGTTATCGAATCAAGGATTGATTCGATAAGCCGATACATTGGATACTAGTCGGTTATATACGATATGACCGGATCGTTAAATCAAGTGTTGATTTAATGATTTAATGTATAATTATATATTTGATATATTACTTTGCATTAACTAGTATTGGTTCACTTTAAATGGATTTACTCACTTGTTTTGTGCACATTGCATATGTGATATATTTTGTGCACATGATTGTATCATGTTTGATGATACATGCAAGCTAGGGTTAGTGTAAAGAATTAGACCATGGTTAAGATTATGATTAGGGTTTTCTTTTTTCTTATTTATTTATTTATTTATTTTGGAAAAAGATGAGAAAAGAATGGTTGCTTTTTTTGTTTGCTAGTTGAACATTCTTGAAGCTTTGAATTAGTCCACCATCCTTGTCTTATACTTAACCCTAACCATTCTAGTTAACCATGGTCCATTCTCTACAACTAACCAAGGGTTAGTAAATGATAAGTATTGATTTATTTATCATTTACAAAAAACTTATCATATTCTTTTTCATCATCTTCTTCTTCTTCAACATGAGAAAAAAGCTTGCTACATCAATGGTGATTGATGAAAAAGTGTGGGAAATCCAAATCTAAAGTCTACCCACTTCCTATTTCTTCATCCTCTACCTCTTGCCAAGTTGTATAGGGTGTTTACTTCACAAGTTTTCAAAGCTTGGTGAAGTTGGAGCTTGTTCTTGTGATGCCTCGACGTAGATCATCTTCGGCATCGAACCGACGATCAAGCCCGCCCATTCTTCGATGATGCCAATGCTAGAGTCAAGGGTTCGATTTGGACAGCGGAGGGAGATCATCGCGGAGCTTAGGAAGTGGTGGACCGGATCTACAAAGGTTGTAGCCCCTTCCCTTTAGCTATATTTCCGTTTACATGCTTGCTTCGCCTATATATCTAGTTAACGATCCGTATTAGGGTTTGTAGGCACTTGTAAAATTCGATTTGTGCATGTTTGATCACTTGTGAGACTCCATTAGAGTGCCTAGGAACCCTACATGCTTCACTTAAGATTTGTTTTCTCACTAGTTTGTGCATAAGTGTATATATGATATATATTTGTGTACATATGTTTGTATCATGTTTGATGATACATACAAGTTGTGTGTATGGCAATTATATCAAGATTATGTTTAAGATTAGGGTATTGTTTTATCAAGAGAATTAACAAAAGAAATGAACTTGGTCAAAGTTGTCAAGCTTGAAGAAGCTTGGAGAAATCTTGACAAAGTCCACTCTTTTGTCATTTCTTTTGATAATTCTTTAACCTAACACTACTACAAATAAGGGTTGCCCCTACGGATATATCCGTAGGGGCGAAAAAATACCCCGTAGGTGCAAAGGCCGCAGGTGCAAGTTGAAGCCCTGAACTTGCCCCTACGGGAAAATTCTTGCCCCTACGGATTTCTGTGTAGGTCCTGTTGCCCCTACGGAGTAGGCCGTTGGGTAAAAAAAGTTATATTATTTACGGTTTTTTTTAATATATTACATGTACCTACGGATATAGCCGTAGGGCCAAGTACTACCCTCTACGGATATCTACGTAGGTACCTATCCATAGGGGCAAAATATCAGGAATCCTGATATGTTGCCCCGAAGGATAAGTCCGTAGGGGCGAAGCAATGGCCCCTACGGATATGTCCGTAGGGGCACTCCCAACCCCTGGTACTGAAATCAGGGGGGAAATATCAGTTACTGCTGATATTTTGCCCCTACGGTTTAATCCGTAGGGACAACATGTGTACCTACGGATTAATCCGTAGGTACATATTATCTGTATTTTTTTTTTAATGGGCTGCTTGATTTTTTCCCGCCCTGTGCACAATAATATATACATCAATCAAATATAAAATTAATCATCACACAACATATATCGCAGTATTCATAATCACATCTCATGCATATATATAATATACAAAAGAAACCCAAAAACTGAATATGAAATAAATATAAACCAATATCAATATCGTTTCAAAATGTAGTACAATGTGTATGATATAAATAAATACATGTTTCAAAAAATAAGAACCAAAAAGCTACCCTAGTTCGGTCCAGCTCCACCTCTGAATAACGATAGAATAACGCGCGCCTGCTCCTCGGTCAATAAACTCTGCAATTCGGCGAGAGCTGGAGTCTGAGCGGCCTGTGGAGCTGGCGATGTGGTCTGCGCAGCCGCCATCTAGGTAGTCGCTTGCGGAGCCGCGGCTGCGGGAGTCTGAGCGGGCGGTGGAGCTATAGGAGCTGTCTGCGGAACCGCAGCCGATGTAGTGGCTTGTGGAGCCGCAGCCGAAGGAGATGCATGTGGAGGCTCGGCCGATGTACCCTGTCGTGTCTGGACCTAACGTGTGTAATAAGCATGTAAGAACTGTGTATTATTCGAATTCGTATCATTATTAAGTTATTTCGAAACCCCGTTTGGATATCTAGTTTGTTGTTTATTTTAGTTACATATGTATGATGATTAATCAAACTTAAGTCTAAAACCAAATAAGCTCAAGCACGTACTAATTATGGAAATGTTGATATCTATATAATATGACATGATATTTTACTATAAAGTAGTATACATACCTGCATCTCCTTCAACACCTGAACGGTGGCCCTCAAGCTCTCCAGTTCCTGATGGACACGTCGGTCACTAGAGATGGAGGAAGTAACCGCCGGGGTGGAGTCCAACCTCATATGGGCCCTGCTAGGGCCCAGTCCCCGGCCTCTCTCCCAACCTCCGTGGTGCCCTCCGTGTGCGGCGTCCAGAACTGGGGTCAGCAGCCTCGGATCGCTCTGTCCGGTAAAATCGATCCCCGAGGCCTGGGCCTGCTCAACCACCCGCTCCTAAACCCATATTAAGCAGTAAAGTATAAGTAAAAAATTTAAACTTGAACCTTCCAAAACTAAAATTTCAAATTTGGGTAGAAAAAATATTAACACTTACACAGTACTCCTGGGTAGCGACGTCGGGATATCGAAGCTCGCCCGTGGCGGGATCTGTCGAGGTGCCGTGGACGGCAAGATATGCGGACAGCACGCTCGGTGTACCACCTGACGCCACGGTCCGAGATGTCTACAATATTAGAAAGTAACTCTTAATATTAGAAATATTAGAAAATAACTCTTAATATTGCAAAATATCACAAAGGTCGGTCTATTGTAATTTACCGATAACTCCATGGCTCGAGTAATGTTCCTCGAGCCACCTGTGTAAGTGGGGCGACCCCTCTTCGCCGACTTCCTGTTCTCTGTATTCTGAGCGGCCTGTTTCTGCACAACGCATTAACATTTAGTTTTCTAATTAAGAAACACAAAGAAATAAATTATATCATAAATAATGAATTACATTTAAAATACATACCTGTTTGCGTTGGGAGTCAAAATAAGCGCACAATAGAGGCCATGTCTCTACGTCGACTCTCGCAAACGCCGGAGTAGATAGGAGGGCCGTTCTCTCTGCCTCGGGGGTCGCCATCCACAGGGAGTAGCAGTCGTCCTTCAGCTCATTCCTGTTGTATCGGACCTTGGCCTGCATGTTCTTCATCAGGCCATTGTACAGAGCATGAAGGTTGAGCACCATCCCCGGGTGATCAGGGTCGGCTACAGGCTGAAAATCGTAATCCAACTGAAAATACAAAAAAAAAACATTGTTATTAGATTGCAAGTGTTAATAATAAATATATTGGATAGATCAAATGAAAATATATATTAATACATACCCGAGCCTGATCAAAGAAGAGGGCGAATGAGCGCTGGTACTGCTCGCCCCACTCAACGTGAAGTGGATAGTTCTTCACGAGCCGGCTCTCGTCCCCCAAATACCGGCCGAACCTCTCGGCATTAGGACCGGTATAGCGATAGTCAAGGGTAAAAAAAAGGGGGAATGCTGCCTCCCCCCTAGCTGTGTCAGGCCTCAGCCTATGGGACTGATTCGGGCCTCGAGTCCCCCTCTGGGGATGGGGAGGCCCTGCGTCTGCACGAAATATCAAGACAATCAATAATAAGACAAAGTTGTATTAAGAAATCAAGGTTAAACAAAAATTCAAGTGTGATATATACCTCCGGTGACTATCGCACGAGCCTGGGCCCGGGCAGCAGCACGAGCGGGTCGATAGTTCCTCCGGTGAGGAACAACCGGGGTCCCGGATGCGGACGCATCCCCTCCAACTAGAAAATAAACATCGACGCTAAATTTCCATGAAGTTCATATTTATTCTATAAAGCATATGTAAAATGAATAAATATTTTAAATTTATTCATACTAACCTGCAGACGATGCGGAGGGTATGGAAGCGGCAGGAGTGGCTCCTGCGGAAGATGTGGACGCACCACCTATAATTAGACAATTAAAAATAGATTATATAAGTAATTGCAAAAAGAATGTGTAGATCAATAATATAATGTTCTAAATCAATATGCATGCACTATAGGATATATAAACATACCCGTAGGTGCGGTGGTGTCACCACCTACAGCTAGACAATAATAAAAATTGCTAAGTAAGAGCAAAAGGAATGTGTGTATTTATGATATAGCATTCTAAATCAATATACATACACTATATGATATATAAACATACCTGGAGGAGCGGGGGTGGCCTCTGTCCCAGATGTGGACGCGTCACCAACAACTAGACAATCAAACATTGACAATATAAGTAATTTTGACATAAATAGGCATGAATATCTGTAATATTACATTCAAAATGGATATGCGTGCAGTATACCTGAAGATGTGGCAAAATCAACACTGAAGGAGGCATCCGAAGGGGTCTCCGATCTGGGTGCAAGACCGGCCCTCTGAAACTCCCTACGGAGCTTTCCGGGCGGCAGAACCGCTCTGCCTCTGCCTCTGCCGCGGCTGGAGCTCCTGCCGCCCCTCGCTGCTCCCGACATCGTCATCAAATCTAGATAAACGGTTCGTGGACGCATTAGACAATCATTAAAAGTATTGACTATATATGTATAGAGCGTAAAATGTGAAATAATAATATAACATTACTGATAACCTTTTTCGTTTCATGGGCGCATTATACATATCTACTTGGATTTCATCGTCGATGTCATTTCTTACCCACGTAACTTCATGATCGGTCGAAGACAACCCGTCCTTCGCAACAGACGGTCGGAGCACTTTAAGCCGTCTCTCTTCTTCGTCCTCATCGCTGTCCTCATATTCTGGGACATCATAGACATCTCTGGGTTTCCATCGGCATACAACACTCCACCCCGGATGCTTCAAACACTGTGAGTAGTATACTTGGAACGCTTCGTTCGGAAAGATAAACGGATCGTCCTGACCGTAAAATCGAAGTGTGTTCACACTGGTCAATCCATATTCATCTTTCCAAGTCCAAAGACTGCTTCTCCAACTGTCCGTATCGGTTCGCGGATCGTACCAAGTACACTGGAATATATAAAAGGGTTCTGATCGTCCGGGATAGTGGATGTCGAGTATACAATTTAAGTACCCATAGTAAATCATACCGTCCGATCCTACCATCGCAATCCTACTATTCTGAGTGGTTCTAGATGTTTCTATGTCCTTAACTTCGAATTTGTATCCAAGGACACCAAATCCTTTGTAATATGCAACCTCCATACTAGGAAGTTGAGCTAAACATCTTGAATCACTCTCAAATGATGCAGACAAGTTCTGATCGTGGAGCTAACAAAACAAATTTTACGACAAATACATAACGATACAAGTTTAGATTAAAACTGATAGCAATAAAATGTTATTCGAATAACTTACATGATCTGTGACCCAATCACAAAAATTATCCTGATGGTATTTTTCCAAACGTTCTTCGTTCCAATCAGGATGCCCCTCACGTACCTCGTTAAAATGAATTCTGTTTTCGACAAATAATTGTGATATTAATATTATATCATTTCATACACACACAAACACAGATATAACAATTAATCCAAAAGAACTTACTCTCTAATTTGTTCAAGACATGCGCAATTAAGCAAGATAAACCGGTATATCTTGTTGATAAATATAGTGTCTACCCTCTTATACTTGGCTTTACCATATGGCCCGTCTTGAATTCTTCATGGTCGGTTAAGCCTTGTCTCAATGTTCTCGTCCAGATAGCGGGAACAAAATGTGGTTGCTTCATCAAGAAGATAACCTTGCATGATAGAACCCTCTGGTCGATTTTTATTGCGTATATACTTCTTAAGAGTGTAGAGGTACCTAATGAGAATATGTTGAATAAATAAATACGGGCATACAGGACAACAATAAATTTATAAATTGCGCGAAACGAAAAATTACACGTACCTCTTGACGGGATACATCCATCGATATTGTACCGGTCCGGCTAATTTCGCCTCAGTTGCAAGATGAACCGTCAAGTGTATTATGATATCGAAGAATGACGGTGGGAAAATACGCTCAAACTTGCAAAGTATCAACGCAATAGAATTTTCTAGTTTATCCAGTGTCACAACCTCCAGTGTTTTAGCACACAACTCCCTGAAAAAACAACATAGGTCGTTGATTACTAGACCAACCGAGTCGGGGAGAGAAGTCCTGAGGGCTAAGGGAAGAAGGTGCTCCAAGATAACATGGTGATAATGACTTTTCAGCCCATCGATCTTGCCCTTCATAATTTTTATTTTCTTGCTGAATGATCCTGAGAAACCTGTGGGGACTTTCAAATCATGCAACACCTGCAGGAATCTTTTCTTCTCCGGTTGTGACATATGATAAGCGGCATTGGGAAGTACAAACTTGCCCGGTTTACCCGCTACCGGTCTAGGGTGCAATTCACTTCTTATTCCCCACTCTTGTAGATCCATCCGAGCATTCATGTTGTCTTTAGATTTCCCGTCTTTACAAAGAAGCAAGCTAAGTATGTGCTTTGATACTCCCTTCTCTATATGCATGACGTCCAGACAATGACGCACTGAATTTGTAGACCAGTACGGAAGCTCGAAGAAAATGCTTAACTTGTTCCAATATGGTGGTTTGACCCGTTTCATCGGATCCATCCCAAAGGTCACGTTATTGTAACCATCCCATTTAGCAGCCACGTCCTCTCCGGACAATGGGGATGGAGGTCTAAGAAGCTCCTGATGACCATCAAAGTGAACCGTGTCTAACCTATAGGGGTGGTCTGGAGGCAGGAAACATCGATGGCCGCAATAACAAACCTTCCTGCTAAAATTCAAGAATTTCGATGTTGTGTGTTCATGGCAATGAGGACATGCTTTGTGACCATGTACGGACCAACCTGATAGCATTCCATACGCAGGAAAGTCATTAATTGTCCACATTAAAGCCGCACGCAGTATGAAGGTTGTCTTTGTGTTTGCATCATATGTCTCTACACCATCAACGAACAAAGATTTCAACTCCTCGATCAGAGGTCGGAGATAGACGTCGATATTGTTCCCTGGTGAGTTTGGTCCGTCGATAAGAAGAGGCATCATAAAGTATGATTGGTCCATAGCCAACCAAGGCGACAGATTATAAATTATCATTACAACGGGCCATGTGCTGTGACTTCCAGCCATATAGTTGAATGGGCAGAAGCCATCAGTAGCCAGTCCGAGCCGGACATTGCGAGGATCGCTACTGAATATTGTGTGCCTCCTATTGAAATCCTTCCATGCCGGAGAATCTCTTGGATGGTTCATTTTTCCATTTTCACTTGGAGGAGCACGGTGATGCCAAATCATTGCCTCGGCTGTTTTCTTGCACCTGAATAGCCTCTGTAGCCTCTGTGTTATGGGAAAGTATCGTGCTATCTTCACAGGTATATCAGGCTTCTTATCAGAATCTTTCGGCTTATACCTGGCCTCTCCGCATGTTGGACACTCTTTCAAATCTGAATTCTCTTTCCGGTACAACATGCAATTTTTAGGACATGCTTGAATCTTCTCGCACTTTAGACCCAAATAAGACATCATCTTCTGGGCTTCGTACCAGCTGTCGGACACATTATTTCCCGGAGGCATAGAATCTTTTAAGAATGAAAGAAGCATTGTGAATGACTTGTTGCTCCATCCATTTAGACACTTAATCTGGAAAAGTTGGACGAACCATGAGAGAGTGGAATACTTCGCATTCTCATAAATTGGTTTCCTAGCATCATTCATGAAATTTTCATATTTATCCGCAGGAGGTCCTTGACCGGAAGGAATGTCATCTTCGGTACAAATAGATTCACCTAGGGCAGGCTCTACCATATCCTCCATTTCTTCTGATGGAAATAAATTACCGCCTTCTCCTTCTGCCGCATTACCGAATTCTTCTTCTCCTGCCGCATTATCGTGTTCTACTTCTTCTGCCGCAGTACTGCATTCTTCTCCTTTCCCGTGATATTTCCAAGTTGTATAAAGTCTAGTAAACCCATGTTTTACAATATGAAGCTCTGCCAATTCTACCTTCTGCCAGTACTTATGTCACGACCGGAAAGTATGGAGCATGACCGGCACTTAGACTACGAACGACTCAAGGCGTACGTAAGCTAAGTAAGACGAACCCAGAAATCCAAACCAAGAGAAGTAGTAGAGGGTAGGAAGAACCACATCAAAACAACCTGTATGCAACAAAATATACAACGCCTAAAGGCGAGGATCACAACAGAATGAAACTCAACCAGCAAGAACCCAAGGAAATATAACACGCGACTCTAAGGTCGAAAGAATAAATATCACTGCTCTCTATCTCAAATAAGTACATGTTTGGTTGTTGGAACTTCTAGATACAACTGAATATAATATACAATGAATAATGATGGGTATGATACAAATAAACCCACCTACTAGCAAGTCACCCGAAGGAACAGTGCCCGCAAAGCCGTAATGAAATCCGTACGGCAACACCTGCAAGAAACTGGGGCACAACGGGGGTGAGTTGCCAACTCGTGAGTAGAAAAAGATCTACGAACAGAAAATCGCATGTATGACGCAATCCTAGGTCATACGATCAAAATATATAATCCTCAAATATATAACCAGCAATCTCTAACCATGGCTAGTGTAAATATCTAACCCAAGTGTAAACACATGTGTCTGTGCCAGTGCATCAGGTGGCAATATATATCATATGAATGATGTATGAATGCATGAAACAGAATGCATATACAGAAGAAAATTGCTTTCATAAACTTGTGAGATTGCCGTATTTTAAAATGAGGTATCATAATGAAATCAGCATAAAACAGTGCCTAGCATCGGCACAAAACACAAATCTCAATATCTCGATATCTCTGTATCACAATCTCTGTACCTCAATATCACAAATCTCAATGTCTCAATCATAAGATCCAGGGCACCGTCAGTCCAGATCGGCCCCTACCATCCATCTCATGACTACGACGGTATCCTCCGGATATCCGACGTGTCGGGTAATATCACCGGTCGGTCGTGCTCCCCTGCCAGGCTCAACGCCATCTCCTACGATCTTCTTGCCCCGGGGTACCGCACCGGGCCCACCATGTACCCGAAATGGTTCATCCGCCTCCTCGAATCGGGTCCCGAAATCCATCAGCAAAACTCATGGTGGACGACTCATACATCATGGGAAAACCGCATTTTTATTAAAAAGAGAAAGCAGTTTATATGTATGCATTGCGGTTTTCCTCCAAATCCAGAAAATCTCATGGAAACCCGAATCCAAATCATCAATAGCATGTGAAATCATGAATATAAGCATGAGAATCCATGAATGCAGCATATAATGAATAACAGTATGCATGAAGTGACAAGTAATAACTACAATGTCAAGCTGGTATATATGGCAAGTACACTAATATCATGTCACTGCTAGCTATCAAGCTAAATCAAGCAATAATATTCTCTAAGTGTACGTGACATGGCAATTACCGATGAAGATGTGTGTGCGACAGCAAATAAGTGTACGTGGTACATACGCATCATCGGTAATGGTGCTGGTATCCTAGCAGCAGGATCTCAAAAAAATAGAATATGAATAACAACAGTATGCGATGCAGAGCAATAATAATAATATGAGGAAACTGAAATACTGAAAACCATGATCACTAAACTGCATCTAATGTCATAAGAGTCATATAGCTACACCACTAAAAGGCTGGGCTACAGCTAACAGTAGGTAAAAGGAAACCGCCTAATCTCTGAGTCGATACATATATACACATATATAGTTGGTGATCCCGCCTCGATCATATCACATCCGATATTATATCTCTATAATCGGTTATTCCCAAGTCAAGTAGGCGGATCAAACATCAAAATACAACTCGTAAGTAAATCCGTCGTACGGCATCCCCAAATCTGGGTACGGGTCAATATCACATTTATCATCTCATTCATCAAGTATTCTCTTATCAAGATCATCACCTGGGGTACTGACCTACGTCTAGTACAATGCTAACATCATCACCATAATCAAGATCTGACTACTGATCGACAGTCTAGTATAAATCGGTATTATCATCACATATCATCACAAAGAGTATACATTGCCCAAAGCGGCCAATCAAAAGTATCCTGTCATATCATATCACATCATATCCTATCGTGCATCATAATCCCATGTCGATCATTAATATATATAGGTCACAATTCCTATGGCATCATTATTCCCAAAATCCCCTAAAACATCAAGACGTATCTCAATCCTGGATCCTACCATATCATCGATATCATAATCCAGATCAAACTCATCGACTCATATATACCCCATGTGTCATCCTCAAATCCGTATGTGAACACAAAAACCCAAACCCATATGAACACATATCTATATAGAATCCTATAACCATATATGAAATATGGATGTATGCAAGCATGTATATGCGTGTATGTATGTGTAGTGCACCCAATACCCTAAGGTTTCGTAACCTTTCACCAATCCAACATACTAATATCCAATTAAATATCAATAATTAATCCCAACAACATATATAATTATAGGTGTGTATACGCATCCGTATACATCACCACGGACTGCGGGGGTGCTATACGCCATCCACCCGACTTCTCCCCGTAGATGTAAATCTACTCACCTAGTTATGTATGCCGGTGCCGATGTCGCCATTTGCATCTCCAACGCCTCGACGCCACGTGGGGGTACCTACAAGGATATCACACGCTAAAACTCATGAAAACCATGTCGGAAACCAAAATGGTGCACACTACGCCCATAGGTAAAAACCTGTGACCTTGTGTGCAAAAACAGCCAATCACCACTGTCGTTAACGTCCAAACGCCACCCGACAGATACGAATCATCGAATATCAAAATCCATACGAAAACGAGTCGTAAATCATACGCCAACTCTTGAAATTCAACCCAGATTTTACCCTAACAGGAAACAGTCAAAACTAGACATACCGGGGGTCAATTTTTACATGAAAAAGGGCTGTGCACGCAAAACGAGGCAGTTTTACCCTGCTCTGGCCGCAAATTGCGGCCAGGGGGATTAAATTTACGGCCGGGACATTGAGATGGTGGCTAGGGCTTTGGTTAGTGGTTCCAGGGTGCCTGCACAGCTCACTGACAAGTCAATTTTTCCCTAGGAGGTCCCGGGTGAATGCAGGTCTCAGAAAGGTCACAAAATCGACAAAAACACTAAAATACGCCAAGTCGAATAACTCTTGTAAATACTAGGAATCTAGGGTAATATTGGTTACAATGGTCTCAAAAACACCTAATAAGGTTATACTAACGATCAAAACCACACTTGGTCAAGTCTCACTCAAGTTTTGCCTAAACTAGCACTAAATCTCAAATATAACAGTAACTATCAGCTAAAACCCAAAACTTAACAAGATAGGAGTTGGTTGTGAGATTATACCTCAAGAAACTCCTAGAATGCAGGAGAAAAGAGGATGAAGGAAGAAGGAGTGGGTTGGTGCTGCTGGAGTGCCCCGGGACTGAAGTTGCTGTTGCAACTGAGGCTGATGCTGGTTTTGCTTGTTGTTGTTGCTGCTACTCAAGCTGCTGTTGTTGCTTGTTGTTTTCTATATTCTGTTGTTGATGAAGTAGCAGCTAATGAAGGGGTTGTTGTGTTTGGGGTGTGGTGTTGTGTGATGAGGATGGTGTGGGTTTGTTTTGAAATGGAGTTGCTGCTGTGGCTGATAAAATATAAGCTGAAAGGTGTTAAGCTGATGCAGAATTGAGGCTGATGTTTTTGAATGGGGTTATGGCTGTTGTATCAGCAGAGGTAGGGGGCTATGGTGGCATGTAGCTGTGTAGGGTTGGCTGATGCAAGATTAGGGGCTGAATTGTGCTGATGTAGCTGAAGTGTGCTGATGGGTTGATATGGGGGCTGATGTGTTGGTATTGGGCTGATGTATCAGCTGCTGTTGCAGCAATAATGATGTTGCTGTAAGTCGATGTAGTACACCCCAGTACTTGTGGGGAGGCGGAATTTTCAAAAACGATCAAGTTTAAAGAACGAACATCGACTAACCGCTTGAATCGAAGCTAAACTATAAATAACCGTACACAAAGTGTTTCTTAACTATTGTGTTTAGGGATTATACCAAATGAATCTAGTCCTTCGTCTTTACGATCTCCTTGTTCTCCTCGGCCTTCTCTAGGTAGTAGACGATCCACCCGAGAGCAAAACTCCAAGCTACACCTCTAACTTGAGGCAAATAATCTACTTTGATTGCTAATCAAAGAAGAAAGGATGATATAGAGTGAAGGTGATGGATGTTTAAGTCTAACTAATCCTTTGATCTCAACACATGAGGATTAAGGATTAGTCTCTTGAAGATGAGAGCTTGAGGAGAGAGAATGTGAGATAAGATCATGAGATGAGAGAGAGTGTATCATAATATATTATGAAGCATTCTTATTTTTAGAATAATGAATAATAGAAATGAATAAGCATGCTTCATAAATGCAAAATGGTGATTCATTAAGCATGTGTCATTATCATTTATGGTGCAATAATGATAATGATGAATCACCCTCATGACTCACAATCTTATCCAAAGTAACCTCCTTAGTCACATCTTCTAGAAGCTTCTCGCACAATTACGAGAACGCCCCTCCGATCCGCAAAAATACGGAAAAACTTTAGACTGTAAAAATCCAATAACCGGATACCAGTAACTGGCTTAAACCAAAGCCGACCGGTAAAAACTGTCCGAAAGTCGTACGTGCGTAAACGCACGTATGCGTCCGAACCCTTTGTCGCAAAACCATGCGACCTCTATATCTTTTCGCCTGGAGTAGGAAACTCTCTGTGTGGGACTCTAGAGACTCGACTACTACGTTGGCAGTGGGTTTAACCACAGACCGCAAGCGGCACTAGCTGTACGTAACGGTCCCCAGGTAGTTGTCGATAAGAAGGTCGATGAGGAAACCCATCCGAACTCCTACTGAGTCTGATGTGACAATCTCCATACAGTCCGGTCCGTTCGTCCAAGACTATCGCATATCGGGCCTAGGGGGCCGGCAAGCGTCAGTCCCCTAATAGCGGTATAAGTCGTGTCGGAGGGAAGCCCATTACACCCTGAGAAACTACTGGAACCTACCAGTAAATCTCGCTTGCCCTGGCCAGGGACTTTGCGTAATGGCTCTCTGACACAGCACGATATCTACTCCCAATACCGGGAGGGACGAATCCTGTCTAACCGCCACTGCCTCCAAGTGCTCGGGACTGCACCCAACTGCTACCTGTTTGCACGACTCCTTTGAGCCGTGGTAGGGTAGCAATCTAAGAACAGTGGGACACACTCGAGGCGAAGTAGCAGTGTCAAGTCTGCGGACTACGCTGTACTCATGTCACCTGGGAACTGCTCACTGACGACTGGTATCAAACCAACCAACAGTTCCCCGTGAGTCCTGTCCGGTGTACCCGTAACCTAACGAGCACCTGCATACTATCCCCAGTACGACGTACTGACGGCTGTGGGACAGACCATCTCCCCAACTGGGATGAGAAGCGTACACACCAGTCTACTACGGAGTATCGATGCTCTGTCTCGATAATCCAACGACCAGGGACCTGAATAAGGATGTGCTTGTAGACTACCCAGCCCCCACTAGTGTGACTGCCATCACAACGCTGGTAGACAAGCAAGATCCTAAGAGCTCTATCAATACGTACACTCACATATTAAGATAGAAAGACCAAGTAGCATACTACCATGTTTAGTAAGACTATTATATACATGCGAATATCCCAAGCTTCCATTAAGTAATATACAAGCAAGTATGATACAGTAATGGCCTTCTAGGGCATAAACACTAACAGTTGCTGATGCTGATGTAAAGGGGCTGCTGTTGCAGTTGTTTGGTGGCTGAAGTTGAACAATTGGGGGATGTTGTAGGGGCTGATGGTTTGTTTCAGCTGATGGGGGGATGTAGGTATTGGCTAAGGGGTTAGGCGCTGGTATGTGAGCTGATGTAGTTGATGTATAATGGGGGTATGGTGTAATGTGTGAGAGTGAGAGGTAGTATGAAAGACACAAGGGATAATAAAGGTTGAGAGGGACCATGCACACTCTAGCCACCTCTCTCTCTCTCTCTCCCCTACACAAGGTCAACTCCCATCCTAATCACCCTTAATAACCTAAAACCCTTAATTAACCCCAATTAACCTAATCAAAAGATTTAAGCCACCATGGTCACCTAAGCATGGTCCAAACCTAGGCCATCATGAGTCTAAAATATGAAACAAGTGTAACAAGTGTAGAAAATGTTATGTGCACATTTTTGCACAAAAGCCAAAAATCCACTTAGCGATTTTTAATCGCGATTAATACCAAAATAACATATAATCCATCATAAAACTGCAAAACGGCATATTTCCACAAAATAAGCTATTTTAGAATTTCTATAATTTTCTCCAGAATTTTCACCATTTATCGGTATTTAATTATACCGGCTATTAAAATATTCATTAAAAATTAATATTAAATTATGAAAATTCCCAAAAATAATATTTTATTTTTTTGAAATGTTACAACTTATTGCCACATCTATCGCACGGACAGAGAATCTTCTCTATTATGATCTTATTATGTGCGTGTGCAAATTCAAGGAAAGCAACAACTCCTGCGACAAACTTAGGTTGCATACGTTGTTTCCAATCCACATACATCCAGTCCTTAGCTCTGACGTACTCATGGGCCATGTTAGACTGTATAACATATAAATTGTAGGTTATGCTTACTATATTGAGAAATATAATAACAGGATAGTTACTGACAAAGGAGAAAATCCGTGTATATGCATTAGACTTAAGCTCCTACGGAGAACGTATCTCCTTTTAATATTATTAAATGTTCTCATGTAGTGCGCACGTGCATTGCACGTGGTGCGCGCAGAGCGGGCATACGTGCGTTGCACGTAGCGCACATGGCGCTTGCGCATATGCGCATTATGGGGAGGAGCAGGCTCCTAACTTGGAGAACTAAGCTCCTTTTAATATTATTGAATATTCTCATGTGGTGCGCACGTGCATTGCACGTGGTGCGCGCATGGCGGGCGCACGTGCATTGCACGTGGGGCGCGCATGGCGGGCACACGTGCGTTGCACGTAGCGCACATGGCGCTTGCACGTAGCGCACATGGCGCTTGCACGTATGCGCATTATGAGGAGGAGCATGCTCCTATCTTGGAGAACTAAGCTCCTATGGAGAACTAAGCTCCTTTTAATATTATTAAATATTCTCATGTGGTGCGCACGTGCATTGCACGTGGTGCGCGCATGGCGGGCACACGTGCGTTGCACGTAGTGAACGTGGCGCTTGCGCATATGCGCATTATGGGGAGGAGCATGCTCCTATCTTGGAGAACTAAGCTCCTATGGAGAACTAAGCTCCTTTGAGAATTGAGCATTAAAGAACTAAGATGCATTAGACTTGAGATTGAGATACATACCTGCAACATAGAAAAGAAATCAATAAACAAGATGAATATAATAAAAATTTAAGTTGAAAGAATATATATCCTCCATTCAAATACAATTAAGTCTCGATGATGCTGAAGATGTTACAAGAAAAACATCTTCTGCCAACATTCATGTGTGAAGGGGTGTGTGTGGGAAAATTGGGTACACGGTGTCAGAAAAAACATTTTCTGCTTTTTCCTAAATACACGGCTCATCCTTTCTATTATTCGTTACTTGTTGTTCTTGGTATCAGACTGCAGGACAAATTGTTAGAAATGCATATCGTAGAGCATATCAAAGCCCTCCAATCTCATTAGACAACATTAGAAAATACTAACATTGCAACACAAACGACAAGAACCCAACAATTCAAACCCGATCAAATTATAAAGTAAATATTTGATCTTCAAAATTGCGTTCCAAGATCAACCAGATAGCTAATACCTAACCCTAAATTCACCCTTCACCTAAGAACCAGCAACAAAACAAAACAATTCAAAAAAAAAAGCTTAGACCCTGAAATCCAAAACCCCAACCCCAACCCTAACCCTAACCCTAACCCCAATCCCAACCCCAACAGCAACCCCTTGCCAAACCCCAACCCCAACCGCAGCACGAGCCCCAGTCCCAGCCCCAGCCCCAGCCCCAACCCTAACGCTAACCGCAGCCCGAGCCCGAGCCCGAGCCCTAACCCCAACCCCAGCCCTAGCTGCAGCCCGAGCCCCAGCCCCAACCCTAACCCGAGCCCCAGCCCAAGCCCGAGCCCCAACCCGCAGCCTGAGCCCCAGCCCCAATCAAGAAGTGCTCAGGGACACACAACCCCAGCCCTAACCCCAACCGCTACCCCCTGCCGAACCCCAACCCCAACCGTAACAGCAGCCCCCTAGCCCCACCCCTAACCCTAATGCTAACCCCAACCGATGCCTACCCAAACCATGAACCATAGACCTAAAACAATCAAAAATTTGTTTAATTAAGATTTCCTAACCTGTGCAGGCGGTGGCGACGACGAATCGGCCGTGGGTTGAAGAAGAAGGCGATGGCGACGACGAACGGAGATATGGAAGAAGCAGGCGGTGGCGACGACGATTCGGCCGGTGCTGGCGACGACGACGCCGGCGACGACGAGAACGGCGATCGACGGGAACGTCGAGGGTTTAGGGATTTGGGTTCGCGCGCAACTGTGATCGATAAAGGGTATAAGAAATAATCAGCGTAGGGATTGATCACTTAAATCCCTATTTTGATGCCCCTACGGATATACCCGTAGGTGCTTGGTTTGCGGCTCCGTACGGGCAAACAACACTTTAAGATTTAATAATTTTTAAATAAATATGGAATGACCGTAGGGGCAACCGTTTGGCCCTACGGATTAATCCGTAGGGCCAAACTTTATCTTCCCCTACGGATGTTGTTATCCGTAGGGGCAACCCCTTATTTTACTATTGTAACCTTTAACCTAATACCTTGGTCAATTCTCTACACAAGTTAATCATGAGAGCTTAACTTAACCATGGTACCATAATTAAAAGGATAAGTTTCATTCTTATTTCATTATCTTTTGATATTCTTTCTTCTTCTTCATCTTCATCAAGCTTCATGAAAGCTTGCTAGCTCCAATGGTGCCATGAGAAAAAGAGTGAGAAATCCAATTCTAAAGTGAACCCACTTCCTATTTCTTCATCCTCTACCACTTGCCATGTAGTAGAGTGTGTTATCTTCACAAATTTCATGACCTAGTGAAGATGGAGCTTGGGTTTGAGTTGCCTCGACGTAGATCATCTTCGGCATCGAAGTCAACGACCTAGCCCGATCATTTCTCCGACGAAACCATCGCTAGAGTCCGGGATCCGATGATTGCAGCGGAGGGACGTCATCATGGAGCTAAAGAGGTGGAGGACCGGATCTACAAAGGTTGTAGTCACTTTCACTTAGTAGCAAAGTAGTTTTCTTGTTTAGTTTCGCCTTACCTCTAGTAACGATCTAGTTTAGGGTTCTTTGGCACATAGAAAATTTTGATTTTGGCATGGTTGATCAGTTGTAGAACCTCATGAGTGTGCCTAGGAACCCTACAGTGGTATCAGAGCCTAGCTAGAGCTTTAGGCGAAGTGTAGACGATGTTAGAAATCCGATCGAACCCGAAACCCTAATTGAAAACCCTTCTCTATACAATTTTTCAAAACTGTGATTTTTGTGAATTAAAAATATGCAGAAAAATCAGCAGGCTTTTATAAGAAATACTGTACAAAACGTGTGCCTAAATCGATCAAGGCGCCGCGGAACCGCGGCACGAGCATGGCTCGTGCGGCGGTTCCGCGGCCATACAGTCATAATATTCTTTGATTTTTGCACAGTAATTTCTTTCTTTTATTGCTGTGTTTTCTGGGAATTTTTAATGTTTACTCAAGAGTTGAGTTTTCTGGGTTGTATTGGGGACTCGGTGTTTCGATCGGGAAGTCTAATTTCGTCTATGTGTTTTTCCGGATAATTTAGAATATGTTAAAAAGTTCGACCAGATATAAATCCAACTTTTTCCCCTGCCGGGAAATTTCCAAGTGTTGGACTTTTCCGTGGTTTAAGAATGTTCTAAGTAGTGCAAGTAACGCGATGGACCCTCTAGAAGACAACAAACCTTAACTCGATTATGTGACCGTCTTGAACTGCCCTTTGAACCTTAGGGTTTGGGGCAGTACGACGTGCCACATGTGAGGCGTTGGCTTAACCCTTCTATGGATGGACCGTTGCTACTGTGGCATGAAGTGGATGTTTTTAAACTTATTTCATGTGTTGAGCTGTTTCGGGAAAACTTGGGTGTTTGATTGTTCGATCGAAAAGTTTAACATTTTCTATTTATCTGGAATGTGATACAATATTTGGAATCCACAAATAGTTATGAGATAACTGATTTGAATATTATGAACATAGCAGTTTAGTCTCACATGATCGGTTGCCACGGAATTTTGATGCGATCAAAAATCCGTCGCAATCACGTAGCGTACGCGGATACTCGCCGGGTAAACTTAATAGACAGCTACACCCCATAGCCCCGACCAAGTGACTGTAGGAGAACCCCATCGCCGAAAGCATCCGTTCGGGTGCTCGCGGCAGCGGTGTTCCGCCTTGGTGCACTTGTCGACGGCATCGGGGGTGCGGCCGCCTAATAAAGTTTGCGATGAGCATTCGTTCAGGATGTCGGGAATCTTGTTGAATTACCCAACTTGATATTGAAAAGTGTTTTCGATAATGAGACTAAAATGCGGGGTTTGTAATTGTTAGGAATGCGATGTCTAAGGAATTCATTTGGTTAGGCATGCGATGTCTATGCAGGTTGCGGATTCCAACTGTTGTATTTTTACACTTTCTTTTCTGCGACCGTAAGTGTAATATGTGATATCGCCGGTTTCGTTGCTATATGTCAACGGCAATTGGGATGCGCATATTTACTTACGTTGATGACATGTGATGTTATGTGTTGCTGGATATGTTATATTGGATCGTCGTGTTTGAATAGCCGGGGGTTTTTATGTGAGATGAGTGTTTTTCATTTTCATTCATGTAAAAACTTGTATGTAATATTCTTTTATTGGGGCACTTCCAGGTTGCGGAAGATGTCACCGTTGATGTATATTATTTACTTTTCCACATTAGGATAAACCCAAGGAGGGGAGCACAAGTAACCGGGTTCTAGGTTCCAGTGGGAGACCATCTCGAGGAGTCGAGTCCGGGTCTTCTAACCCTAGAATTGGTAGGGTTGCATGCCGCTCTCGTAGGGGTCTAGGGGTGTGGGATTGGCTATTCATCACGACCGTGGAATCCGTGGTTTATTCAGGCTCAAAATAAAACACGGACGTCCTAGTATATCCAATATTTCATAAGATATTTTCTGCTGCGTTATCTGTGATGTGATCATGTGATATGTTCAGATAGATATTGCATATAGTATATATGATATATTATATAGACGTTGCTTATGTTTTACACCCGCGCTAGCCCTGCCTCGCTCTGGCGTTAGTTACCTAACCTAACGGCGCAGACGGGACATCGAGGCGAATGCGGATGGCATAAGCGTACGTTATATTTATCTGTGATGTTTAGGTGGACTTAAATGATGGGATATTCATTAATGCGATTAATGAAAGAAAATAAACCTAAAAGATGTTGTGGAATCGAATTTCAAAAATAAAAACAGGTAGCTACAGTTCTTGCTTTGCATCTCGGTATTCCTTGTAGAACATCCTGCACCATATTCGATAAGGAAAGGACCGAGATCCCTTCACCGGGAGTGACTCCTTTAGCTATAACTGGGAGATGCTACAACCCTCGGTTTGGTTTTTGATTGCTTCTATAGTTTTTGTTTTGCACAGCGGTATATATGATATATCCTGCACCTTATTCGATGAGGAAAGGGCCGACGATCCCTTCACCGGGAGTGACCCCTTTAGCAAAACTAGAAAAGCCTAAAAAACACTCCATTTAAAAACCATTTGATTCCGCAATGAGATCAAGTTCGAAGCGTTAAAGGTTTTCATAAAAACCATCCGCAACCCTCCGTCATTTTAGGAAGTAGAGTACTTAGTATTCGTGCTGTGTTTGTTGATCATAGTCAAGGCACAGTGTACAGTTGCTAAGTGATGTCTTCCTACACCGCATATGATGCGATTAGTTAGGACAGTCGTGTGACTTTGTTGACCTTAGTTAAGAGTCATGTGGGTGTGTCTAATTAATCACGAAATGACGGGTAGAACTTGACTAGTGCTTATGATTTGTTGACCATAGTTACGGTCATAGGTGCTAGGGGTAAAAACCTTTATCGGGAGTTTCAAGTGTTGAAATTTGCAATGAGATTGCATACCTTCTATATGATAGTTGGATCCCGATACCCACCGCGAGTAATTGTTACTCCTGGGAGAGTTTTGCACTTTACAATTAGCCGATGAAGTAGGTGTCTAGAAAGGTGTCAACGGGGTTACGCCTCTGGGAAAACGAAGTTTATCATAATTAGGTCCGCACGAAAGCATGAGGAACCTCCCTCAAAGTACCGACACTGGCCTGACTGAAAGATTGGCGAACTTGTAGTGTGTAATTAATCCCGGCTAGTCTTTTCTTTTAAGGTTTGAAGGAAGATTTGATAATAACAGTGGGAGCCATCCTGATTAGATAAAATATATAACCAATCTAATCTTGCAAGAGCGCACGCAGAGTGTTTTCTTCTCTATCTCTCCAGGTAGCGACCATATCACGCCTTAATCAAGATAATAATATGGATGAATTGACCGAACCCGCTTGTTATACTGAGCTGGGGAACGTTGGTCCCGCTCCAACTTATAATTGTTATAAGACCGTGCAGGAATTAGGGGAATACCAGGATTTCCATGCCGCCCAAATGAAGAAAGTGCATATGATGCATCTCCTTCGGATGTGTTCATTACAAAGAACTGTTTCTCAGTATTCTCTACGTCCTGGGTATTTGATGCCGGATCAGGATCCCAGATATGTAATCAGTTACATAGGGCTACAGAAAGGTAGAGAACTGAGAACGGGTGATAAGTTTCATGAAACAGAAAACGGTGCAAGTGTTGCAGCCAAGTCTGTTGGTCACTGTCACCTTGTATTACCAATACATTGATTCTGAACAAATGCTGTTAGATACCGAAGCTGATATACAAAATCATATCAATCTCTTTATTTAGTAAAGAAAGGATATAATTTTGTATTGTTGAATATTGTTTTGAACATTTCAAAAGTTGATCGGTTTAGGCACGTTATCTAAAAGCATTGACGTTCTAAATCAAACTACAGTTCCTACTATGCAGAACACATATAAGAGGAAGAGTTCAGAAATGAACGAATTCTTCTTGAGGTATTGTAGACTAGGTAATATCAATGTGACCCGACTAGCTTAAGTTACATTTATATGCATATTTAAATCAGTTTGATTTTACATCTTATGAAACTTGCCAGTCATGTCACAAAGATTAGATGACCATAACTCTGTTTATTGGAAACAGAGAATGAGTTAGTAAACTCTTGGGACTGATACATAGTGATGTATGCAAGGTCCCCTGTCTACACATGCCAGGACCGGTTCTTTGTACTTCATTACATTCTCTGATGATCTCTCAAGATTCAGTCACATGTTCCTGCTGAAACAAAAGTCCGAAGCTTTTGAGATATTCACAGAATATAAGTTAGAAGTAGAGAACCAAAATTACGGGTATAAGTATTATGTCCTATGATGAGATCAGGGAGGAGAATACTTGTGCATAGAATTCCTGGACTATTCTAAAAGAGAATGAGATTCTCTCTCGGTGTTACTCCTCTGAATATACCACAGCACAAAGGTGTATCGGGGCGGAGCAATCGCACCATATTAGATATGGTGCGCTCTATTATGAGTACTACTTGTAGGGTTCCTAGGCACACTAATGAAGTCTCACAAGTGATCAAACATGCCTAATTGAAATTTTACATGTGCCGAGAAAACTAATACGGATCGTTAACTAGATATATAGGCTATGCGATGCATGTAAAAGAGTTTATCTAAAAGGAAAGGGGCTACAACCTTTGTAGATCCGGTGCACCACATCCTAAGCTCTGCGATGATGTCCTTCCACTGTCCAAATCGGATTCCGGACTCTAGCATCGGCTTCATCGAGGAAATGGGCGGGCTTGGTCGTCGGCTTCGTTGCCGAAGATGATCTACGTCGAGGCATCACTAGATCAAGCTCCCACTTCACCAAGTCATGAAACTTGTGAAGAAAACACCCTATACTACTTGGCAAGAGGTAGAGGATGAAGAAATAGGAAGTGGGTTCACTTTAGAATTGGATTTCTCACTCTTATTCTCAAGTTGCCATTGATGGTGGCATTGTTTTCTTCTTGTTCAAGATGAAGAAGAAGATGAAGATGAATATGATAAGTTAATCAAAATAGAAAAGAAATATAATACTTATCATATACTAACCCTTGGTTAAGTGTAGAGAATGAACTAAGGTTAGTATAAATGGTTAGGGTTAAGCATGAGACAAGAATGGTGACTTAGTCAATGCTTCATGAATCTTCAACTAAAAACAAACATAGCCACCATTCATTTATCTTTATCATTTTCTTTTGCCAAAATAAACAAAAAGAATAAATAAATGAATAAGTAAATAAAATGAAACCATAACCATTCATATAACCATGGTCAATTCTTTACACAAACCCAAGCATGCATGTATCATCAAACATGATACAATCTTGTGCACAAAAAATATATCACATATACAATATGCACATCAAGTGAGAAAATCCAATTTAAGTGAACCTATACTAGCTACTGCAAAGTAATATATCAAATATATAATTATGCATTAAATCATTAAATCAACACTTGATTTAACGATCCGGTCATATCGCATATAACCGACTAATATCAATAGTAACAACTTATCGAATCAATACTTGATCCGATAACCCGGCTATATCGCATATAACCGATCAATGTTACAAATCGCGAGAATCAAATACAGTATCATATACTGGTATTATTCTCGGTCCCGCACATATCTCATATGCGCTCCTATTTCGTTTCGCTTGAGCTAGGAAACCTCTGTGTATGACTCTAAAGACTCGTCAATACGCCGGCAGCAGATGATGATCATATCAAACACCCACAAGCCGCAAGCGGTCTGCTAAACGTAACGGCCACCCGGGTATTGAGCTATCAGAAGATCGACGAGCAAGCCCGCTCGCACTCCTGTGAATCCAACCAGTAACACTTACCGTACAGTCCGGTCTGTTCGTCTGATATGTCGCATATCTCGCCTAGAGGTGGTAAACGTCAGACCCCAGTAGCTCGATAAGTCATGCCGACGTGAAGTCCATGACATGTGCGAAACTACTGATAACACTTACCAGTAGGTCACTGCAACCCTGGCCAGGGATTTCCTGTTATGGCCAGTCGAGCATAGCGCAACATCAACCCCCAATACCGGGAGAGACGAATCCCCTCCTATCGCTCATTGCCTCCATGTGAATCGGGACTGTACCCAAAAACCACCTGTTTGCACGACTCAGTAGAGCCGTGGTAGGGTGGAAATCAAAGCACAGAGGGAGACACACAAGACTCTATGACGATCTCGGGTCAACAGACTAAGCTGTACCAGTGTCACCAGAGAACTGCCATCTGACGTGAGGTATAATACCATCTGGGAGTTCTCGGCGAGTCCGTTCAGTGTACCCAGTCTCCACTGAGCACCTGCATACCATGTCCGATGTCAAACACCAATGGATATGGGATCATCGATCGCCCATCACATGGGTCGAGAAGATATACGCTAGTCTACTCTGGAATATCGATGCCCCGTCTCGATATTCCCACGACTAGGAACAATGAAGGATGTACTCATTGACTACCCAGGCCCCACTAGTATGATCTTCATCATAGTCCTGGAAGTCGAGTACACATCCTAAGGGCTTTATCAACATGTAATCAGAGAGACATAAAGTATACATGTTAAGATAAAGAGCAACCAGATAGCGTACTATCATGTCGAGCAAGAAAGTCCTACCTATATATGTCCCAGCATCCACTACAATATACATCCAATGTACAGTAATGGCCTCTAGGGCATACATATAACTAAAAATCTCCCACTTGCACTAGGGCCATCTGTAGCAGTAGTTGTAGTATCTAATACTCAACCATCCCCTTAAAAGTCTCTCTTTGGGAAAAGGCCTTCGTGAGTGGATCCGCCGTGTTGTCCTCTGAGTCTACTCTCCTAACCTTGATCATCCTGGAGATCAACTATCTCCATGATCAGGTGATGCTCCCTCAGAATATGTCTGGGTCACTGATGGGACCAGGGTTCCAGGGCCAAAGCCACAGTTCCATTGTCACACAATGGTAGGAACCTAGTTCATCCTATGAACCAATATACACCCAAACTGCCTCTTTGGTAGTATCTTTAATAGCGATGTTACCAGCCTTTGTCTTCTAGTTTGTCACGGTATCTAGCTTGGAAATCTTCCAACATACCGTCCCTTTACTGAGGGTAAAGACAATGCCTGTGACTGACATTCAGTCGTCTTTATCACCCTGGAACACTTCCAGTGATTCTCCCCAGGATCAACTGATACTATCTCACTATAGCTAGTGAGAATCCTAAAATCTATTTAGATCTATCTCATAGATCCAAATCCCAGGATTTAGGAGGTATCACTTTGATCCTTTATGGAGAATCTATGTGATAAAAGGAGATCGACCAATCGTAGCATAGGAAATTCCTTTCCTATCAAGAGTATGTTGTCCACGTACAATACGAGGATGACCACTTCACTCTCTACTACCGTTTTGTATATACAAGGTTCATCTACCATTTTGATGATGTCAAATTGTTTGACTAACTCATCAAAACAGATGTTCCAACTCCGCGATGCCTGCTTCATCACATAAAACATCTTGCACACGTTTCCGCTGCTCCCACTGTTTACGTAGCCCTCTGGCTGTGTTCTTATAGACGTTCTCTTCTAAATCATTATTTAGAAAAGTAGTCATGGCACCCAACCACCAGATATCGTAGTCATGGTATGTAGCCGTGGTAAGTAGGATCTGGATGGACTTAAGCATTGTCCCTGGAAAAGGTTTCATCATTATTCGTGCCTGGTCGATGACGAAAACCTTTAACAAGTCTAGCTTTGAAAGTCTCAACTTGTCCATCTACACCAAGTAATCTTCTCAAGATATACTTGCTCCTGATGGGGATTTAACCCTTCAGATATCGCAACCAAAGTCCATACTTTGTTGGTGTATATGGATTCCATCTCAGATTGCTAAGCATCCAGCCATTCTTACAGAGTCCCTACTCTTGATGGCCTGCTCGAATCTAGTTGGGTCATCATCTCATGATGCAATCCTTGCTCCCACTGTCATCGAGAAACCGAAGTATCTCTCAAGCAGGTGAGGAACCCTGCTAGATCGGCGGAGAGGCTGAGATTCGTCGGGAACTATTGAATTCTTTGGTTCTGTCAAATCATCAGCTGCAGTTTTGTATAGATGGAACCTTTCCAGTTCTATACAACTGACTTTACCTCGATCTTGTCCGGATTTTGCTTTTGACATAGGCCAGACAACCCCAAATCTTAACTAACTTAAGATATGGGCTCTTCCTTTTCCATATCACATATGAAGTGGTAGGCAACTGATTTGATTTGAACCCAATTCAATAGGTATGCAGCTTCTCAAGTGCACAACCCAAAAAGGAAATAGGTAACTCAGTAATACTCATCATAGAGCACACGATATCTAATATTGTGCGATTGCTCCGCCCCGATACACCGTTGTGCTGTGGTGTATTCAGAGGAGTAATACGGAGAGAGAATCTCATTCTCCTTTAGAATGGTCCAGGAATGCCATGCACAAGTACTCTCCTCCCTGATCTTATCATAGGACATAATACTTATACCCGTATTGGTTCTCTACTTCAAACTTATATTCTGTGAATATCTCAAAAGGTTCGGACTTGTGTTTCAACAGGAACATATGTCTGAATCTTTAGAGATTATCAGAGAATATAATGAAGTATAAAGAACCATTCCTGGCATGTGTAGACAGGAGACCTTACATACATCATCATGTATCAGTCCCAAGAGTTCATTAACTCTTTCTCTGTTTCCAATAAACAGGGCTATGGTCATCTAATCTTTGTGACATGACTGGCAAGTTTCATAAGATGTAAATTCAAACTGATTTAAATATGCATCTAAAATGTAAGTTCAGCTAGTCGGGTCGCATTGATGTGACCTAGTCTACAATGCCTCAAGAAGGATTCGTTCATTTCTGAACTCTTCCTCTTGTGTGTGTTCTGCATACTAGCAACTATAGTTTGATTTAGAACGTCAATACTTTTAGATAACGTGCCTGAACCGATCAACTTTTGATATAGGAAATGTTCAAAACATTATCCATCAATACAAAATTTTATCATTTCTTTACTAATAAAGAGACTGATATGATTTTGTATATCAGGTTCGGTATCTAATAGCATTTGTTTAGAATCAATGTATTGGTAATACAGGGTGACAGTGACCAACAGACTTGGCTGCAACACTTGCCCCGTTTTCTGTCTCATGAAACTTATCACCCTTTCTCAGTTTTTCTACCCTTTTGTAGCCCTATGTAACAGATTACATATCTGGGATCCTGATCCGGTATCGAATACCCAGGATGCAGAGGATACTGAGAAACAGTTCTTTATAATGAACACACCCGAAGGAGGTGCATCATATGCACTTTCTTCGTTTGGGCGGCATAGGAATTCTGGTATTCCCCTTATTTCCTGCTCTGTCTTATAACAATTATAAGTTGGAGCGGGACCAACGTTCCCCAGCTCAGTAAAACAAGCGGGTTCGGTCAATACATCCATTTTATTATCTTGATTAAGGCGTGATATGGTCGCTACCAGGAGAGAGAGAGAAGAAAACACTCAGCATGCGCTCTTGCAAGATTAGATTGGTTATATATTTTATCTAATCAGGATGGCTCCCACTGTTTTATCAAATCTTCCTTCAAACCCTAAAAGGAAAGACTAGCCGGGATTAATTACACTCTACAAGTTCGCCAATCTTTCAGCCAGGCCAGTGTCGGTACTTTGAGGGAGGTTCCCCGTGCTTTCGCACGGACCTAATTACAGTAAACCTCGTTTTCCCAGAGGCGTAACCCCGTTGACACCTTTCTAGACACCTACTTGATCGGCTAATTGCAAAGTGCAAAACTCTCCCAGGAGTAACAATTACTCGCAGTGGGTATCGGGATCCAACTATCATATAGAAGGTATGCAATCTCATTGCAAATTTCAACACTTGAGACTCCCGATAAAGGTTTTTACCCCTAGCACCTATGACCTTAACTATGGTCAACAAATCATAAGTACTAGTCAAGTTCTACCCGTCATTTCGTGATTAATTAGACCCACCCACATGACCCTTAACTAAGGTCAACAAAGTCACGCGACTGTCCTAACTAATCGCATCATATGCGGTGTAGGAAGACATCACTTAGCTACCGTACACTGTGCCTTGACTATGGTCAACAAACACAGCACGAATACTAAGTACTCTACTTCCTAAAATGACGGAGGGTTGCGAATGGTTTTTATGAAAACCTTTAACGCTTTGAACTTGATCTCGTTGCGGAATCAAATGGTTTTTTAAATGGAATGTTTTTGAGGCTTTTCTAGTTTTGCTAAAGGGGTCACTCCCGGTGAAGGGATCGTCGGCCCTTTCCTCGTCGAATGAGGTGCGGGATATATCATATATATCACTGTGCAAAGCAGAAACTATAGAAGCGATCAAAAGACAAACCGAGTGTGTAGCATCTGCCAGTTATTGCTAAAGGAGTCACTCCCGGTGAAGGGATCTCGGTCCTTTCCCCATCGAATAAGGTGCAGGATGTTCTACAATGAACACCGCGATGCAAAGCAAGAACTGTAGCTACCTGTTTTTATTTTGAAATTTGATTCCACAACATCAATTAGGTTTATTTTCTTTCATTAATCTCATTAATGAATATCCCATCATTTAAGTCGACCTAAACATCACAGATAAATATAACGTACGCTTATGCCATCCGCATTCGCCTCGATGTCCTGTCTGCACCGTTAGGTTAGGTAACTAACGGCAGAGCGGGGCAGGGCTAGCGCGGGTGTAAAACATAAGCAACGTTTATATAATATATCATATATACTATATATAATATCTGTCACAGAACATCACATGATCACATCACAGATAAATCACAGCAGAAGAAACATATGAAATATTGGATATACTAGGACGTCCGTGTTTTCAATACGAGCCAGTATAAAACACGGATTCCACGGTCGTGATGAATAGCCTATCCCACACCCCTAGACCCCTACGAGAGCGGCAAGCAACCCTACCAATTCTAGGGTTAGGAGACCTGGACTCGACTCCTCGAGATGGTCTCCCACTGGACCCTAGAACCCGGTTACTTGTGCTCCCCTCCTTGGGTCTATCCTAGTGCAGAAAAGTAAATAATATACATCAACGGTGACATCTTCCGCAACCTGGAAGTGCCCCAATAAAATAATATTACATACAAGTTTTTACATGAATGAAAATGAAAACACTCATCTTACATAAAAAACCCCCGGCTATTCAAACACGACGATCCAATATAACATATCCAGCAACACATAACATCACATGTCATCAACGTAAGTAAATATGCGCATCCCAATTGTCGTTGACATATAGCAACGAAACCGGCGATATCACATATTACACTTACGGTCACAGAAAAGAAAGTGTAAAACTACAACAGTTGGAATCCGCAAACACCTCAGACATCGCATGCCTGATCAAATGAATTCTTTAGACATCGCATGCCTAACAATTATAAACCCCGCATTTTAGTCTCATTATCGAAAACACTTTTCAATATCAAGTCGGGCAATTCAACAAGATTCCCTACATTTTGATCGAATGCTCGTCGCAAACTTTAGTAGACGGTCGCACCCCCGATACCGTCGACGAAGTGCACCAAGGCGGAACACCGCTACCGCGAGCACCCGAACGGATGCTTTCGGCTATGGGGTTCTCCTACAGTCACTTGGTCGGGGCTATGGAGTGAGGCTGTCTATTAAGTTTACCCGGCGAGTATCCGCGTACGCTACGTGATTGCGACGGACTTTTGATCAAATCAAAATTCTGTGGCAACCGATCAAGTGAGACTAAAGTGCTATTTTTATAACATTCATTCAGTTATCACATAACTTTTGTGAATTCCAATTGTTGTATCACATTCCGGATAAACAGAAAATGTTAAACTTTCCGATTGAACATTCGAACACCCAAGTTTTCCCGAAATAGCTCAACACATGAAATAAGTCTAACAACATTCAGTTCGTGCCTCAGTACCAACGGTCCAGCCGTAGAAGGGTCAAGCCAACGCCTCACATGTGGCACGCCGTACTGCCCCAAACCCGAAGGTTCAAAGGGCAGTTCAAGACGGTCACATAATCGAGTTAAGGTTTGTTGTCTTCTAGAGGGTCCATCGCGTTACTTGCACTACTTAGAACGTCGTTAAACTACGGAAAAATCCAACAATTGGAAATTTCCCGGCAGGGGAAAAAGTGGGTATTTATATCCGGTCGAACTTTTTAACATATTCTAAAAATACCCGGAAAAACACACTGACAAAATTAGACAATCCGATCGATACACCGAGTCCCCAATACAACCCAGAAAATTCAACTCTTGAAAAATTATTAAAAATTCCCAGAAAAACCAGCACTGCAAACTAGGAATTACTGTGCAAAATTTATTGCAAGAGGAGACAAAAGGGCCGCGGAACCGCCGCATTAGCATGCTAATGCCGCGGTTCCGCCGCGCTTTAATGGATTCAGGGGGCCCGTTTTATACTGTAATTCTTAGAATCTTCTACTGAGTTTTCTGCATATTTTTAATCTGGAAAAAACCACGTTTTTAAAAAATGTCCAGAGAGCAAAATGCGATGGGGGTTTCGGTTCAATCGGACTTCTAATTCCGTCTACGCATCGCCTAAGGCTCTAGCTAGGCTCTGATACCACTGTAGGGTTCCTAGGCACACTAATGAAGTCTCACAAGTGATCAAACATGCCCAATTGAAATTTTACATGTGCCGAGAAAACCTAATACGGATCGTTAACTAGATATATAGGCTATGCGATGCAAGTAAAAGAGTTTATCTAAAAGGAAAGGGGCTACAACCTTTGTAGATCCGGTCCACCACATCCTAAGCTCCGTGATGATGTCCCTCCACTGTCCAAATCGGATTCCGGACTCTAGCATCGGCTTCATCGAGGAAATGGGCGGGCTTGGTCGTCGGCTTCGATGCCGAAGATGATCTACGTCGAGGCATCACTAGATCAAGCTCCCATTTCACCAAGTCATGAAAATTGTGAAGAAAACACCCTATACTACTTGCAAGAGGTAGAGGATGAAGAAATAGGAAGTGGGTTCACTTTAGAATTGGATTTCTCACTCTTATTCTCAAGTTGCCATTGATGGTGGCATTGTTTTCTTCTTGTTCAAGATGAAGAAGAAGATGAAGATGAATATGATAAGTTATTCAAAATAGAAAAGAAATATAATACTTATCATATACTAACCCTTGGTTAAGTGTAGAGAATGAACTAGGGTTAGTATAAATGGTTAGGGTTAAGCATGAGACAAGAATGGTGACTTAGTCAATGCTTCATGAATCTTCAACTAAAAACAAACATAGCCACCATTCATTTATCTTTATCATTTTCTTTTGCCAAAATAAACAAAAAGAATAAATAAATGAATAAATAAATAAAATGAAACCATAACCATTCATATAACCATGGTCAATTCTTTACACAAACCCAAGCATGCATGTATCATCAAACATGATACAATCTTGTGCACAAAAAATATATCACACATACAATATGCACATCAAGTGAGAAAATCCAATTTAAGTGAACCTATACTAGTTACTGCAAAGTAATATATCAAATATATAATTATGCATTAAATCATTAAATCAACACTTGATTTAACGATCCGGTCATATCGCATATAACCGACTAATATCAATAGTAACAACTTATCGAATCAATACTTGATCCGATAACCCGGCTATATCGCATATAACCGATCAATGTTACAAATCGCGAGAATCAAATACAGTATCATATACTGGTATTATTCTCGGTCCCGCACATATCTCATATGCGCTCCTATTTCGTTTCGCTTGAGCTAGGAAACCTCTGTGTAGGACTCTAAAGACTCGTCAATACGCCGACAGCAGATGATGATCATATCAAACACCCACAAGCCGCAAGCGGTCTGCTAAACGTAACGGCCACCCGGGTATTGAGCGATCAGAAGATCGACGAGCAAGCCCGCTCGCACTCCTGTGAATCCAACCAGTAACACTTACCGTACAGTCCGGTCTGTTCGTCTGATATATCACATATCTCGCCTAGGGGTGGTAAACGTCAGACCCCAGTAGGTCGATAAGTCATGCCGACGTGAAGTCCATGACATGTGTGAAACTACTGATAACACTTACCAGTAGGTCACTGCAACCCTGACCAGGGATTTCCTGTTATGGCCAGTCGAGCATAGCGCAACATCAACCCCCAATACCGGGAGAGACGAATCCCCTCCTATCGCTCATTGCCTCCATGTGAATCGGGACTGTACCCAAAAACCACCTGTTTGCACGACTCAGTAGAGCCGTGGTAGGGTGGAAATCAAAGCACAGTGGGAGACACACAAGACTCTATGACGATCTCGGGTGAACAGACTAAGCTGTACCAGTGTCACCAGAGAACTGCCATCTGACGTGAGGTATAATACCATCTGGGAGTTCTCGGCGAGTCCGTTCAGTGTACCCAGTCTCCACTGAGCACCCGCATACCATATCCGATGTCAAACACCAATGGATATGGGATCATCGATCGCCCATCACATGGGTCGAGAAGATATACGCTAGTCTACTCTGGAATATCGATGCCCCGTCTCGATATTCCCACGACTAGGAACAATGAAGGATGAACTCATTGACTACCCAGGCCCCACTAGTATGATCTTCATCATAGTCCTGGAAGTCGAGTACACATCCTAAGGGCTTTATCAACATGTAATCAGAGAGACATAAAGTATACATGTTAAGATAAAGAGCAACCAGATAGCGTACTATCATGTCGAGCAAGAAAGTCCTACCTATATATGTCCCAGCATTCACTACAATATACATCCAATGTACAGTAATGGCCTATAGGGCATACATATAACTAACACTACTGAGTTACCTATTTCCTTTTGGAGGTTATGCACTTAAGAAGCTGCATACCTATTGAATTAGGTTCGAATCAAATCAGTGCCTACCACTGTAAGTCCATGCTACCTCTCCCGGTACTTACGGGCATGCGGAATTTGATGAAAAACAATTTTCTAGAGGCGGTAACATGGACTCAAAACGGATCTTTGTTAAACTATCTACCTAACAACCTAACTAGGAGTTGTTAACTACTCGGTTAGGGGGTTATACCTTTCTTTCTTGAACTCCTTATCTTTGACTCTCGATGGTGTACGGATCGGCTTCACTCCGTCGTCTCCTTGCGCCGAAGATCGATCCACCCGAAAGCTTCTACCTTTGGCTTCTTCTTCGAGCTTTGAAGAAACTAGTTCACTCGGTTTGCTAAACCTTATAAACTAGAGTGAGTAGAGGAGAGTGTGTTGGGATTTTTCTCTATAGTTCCTGCTTCTCAACACATGAGACAAGTGAACCATAGACTAGAGAGAGGGAGAGCAAGAGGAAGAGGATGAGAGCTCAAACACAAGAGAGAGAAAGGAAATGAAAGAATGAGCAAGACTTTTCTCTCTTGGCTCTCATAATCCAAAGCCATCATAACAAATCATAGCAATCAAGTATTATGTGATAGTTTAAGCTACAATAGCCATATCATTTCATGCACTCATTTTGCATAAAAGAAACAAGCAAGCAAAAGTCTTTGCCATGAAATGATAGCCATTGTCATGATGATGGTCAACTAGTCCAACCTAGTCAACCGGTTAACAAAGTCAACAAGTCAACAAAGTCAACCCCTCAACAACCATGTCACTATAATACTTAATTAATATTATTGTTAATCATATATCATATTCTCATTAGGGTTGAGCTAAAAGTCAATAGTCAACAGTCAATAGTCAACAACCCTAATGAGAATCCTCTGCCTCTGTCTCTCCGTCAACTGTGCATATACACCCGCATTCGCGTTCCGAGGAACACGAATACATACTAGAAAAAACCAATCCCAAAACATACACTAGGATCTGGCTTAAACCAAAGCCCGCTAGTGTTAACTGTCCGGACACTGTACGTGCACAAGTGCAAGGATGTGACCGAACCCTGTCGCAAAACCATGCGACCTGTCGCAAAACCATGCGACCTGTCGCAAAACCATGCGACCTGTCGCAAAACCATGCGACCTCTACTTTTTTGCCTAAAGGCGAATAGCTTTCTGTGTGGGACTCTAAAGACTCGACACTACGCTGGCAGTGGGTTTAACCACAGACCGCAAGCGGCACTAGCTGTGCGTAAGGGTCCCCAGGTAGATGCCGACAAGAAGATTAACGAGGTGAAACCCATCTGAACTCCTACTGAGTCTGACTATGACAGTATCCATACAGTCCGGTCTGTTCGTCTAATACATCGCATGGCGGGCCTAGGGGGCGGTAAACGTCAGTCCCCTAATAGCGGTACAAGTCATGTCGAAGTGAAGCCCAGAACACCCTGAGATAACACTGGAAACCTACCAGTATATCTCGCTTGCCCTGGCCAGGGACTACTCGTGTAATGGCTCTCCTAGACACAGCGCGATGTCAACCCCCAATACCGGGAGAGACGAATCCTGTCTAACCGTCACTGCCTCCAAATGGTTCGGGACTGCACCCAACTACCACCTGTTTGCACGACTCCTTTGAGCCGTGGTAGGGTAATAATCTAAGTACAATGGGAACACACTCGAGGCGAAGTGACAGTGTCAAGTCAGCGGACTAAGCTGTACTCATGTCACCTGGGAACTGATAACTAACGATAGGTATAGTACCAACCAACAGTTCCCCAACGAGTCCTGTCCAGTGTACTCGTAACCTAACGACCACCCGCATACTATCTCCAGTACGACGTACTGATGGCTGTGGGACAGACCATCTCCCACACTGGGATGAGAAGCGCATACGCTAGTCTACTCCGGAGTATCGATGCCCTGTCTCGATAGTCCTGCGACTAGGGACTTACATAAGGATGTGCTTATAGATTACCCAGCCCCCACTAGTGTGACTGCCATCACAACGCTGGTAATCAAGCAAAAATCCTAAGGGCTCCACTAATGTGTATAGGTGATATACTAAAATAAACACATGTACACATTGATGTAGAAACAAACCAAGTAGCATACTACTATATTGAGCAAGATTGTATATACAACTGTGAATATTTCAAGCTTCCATTAAGTAATATACAAACTAGTATGATACAGTAATGGCCTCTAGGGCATATACACTAACAATCTCCCACTTGCACTAAGGCTATGTACTGGTGTATCGAAGACCTATCATCTCGATCAGCCGCTCGAACTGAGTCTGGGGTAAGGCCTTTATGAGTGGATCAGCAGTGTTATCTTCCGTAGAAACTCTCCGAACCTCGATCTCCTGGCGACCCACGATCTCCCTGATCAGGTGATACCGCCTTAAGATGTGCCTGGACTTCTGATGGGACCTTGGTTCCTTCACTAAAGCTATAGCCCCGTTGTTGTCGCAATACAGAGGTATTGGATCAACAATGGACGGAACCACCTGAAGTTCAGTTAAGAACTTCCTTACCCAGACAGCTTCTTTTGCGGCATCTGCAGCAGCGATATATTCCGCTTCCATCGTCGAGTCAGCAACGGTTTCCTGTTTGGAACTCTTCCAACACACCGCCCCTCCATTTAGGGTAAAGACATAACCCGACATGGACTTGGAATCATCCTTGTTACTTTGGAAGCTGGAGTCAGCAAAGGCCTCGATCTGGAGGTCTTTTCCGCCATAGACCAAGAACATCTCCTTAGTCCTTCTCAGGTACTTGAGAATGTTCTTTACTGCTATCCAGTGTTTCTCCCCAGGGTTTGACTAATACCGGCTTACCACACTCAGTGCATAAGCTACATCTGGTCTGGTACACAACATCGCATACATTATAGAGCCTACCGCAGAAGCGTAGGGTATAATAGACATGCGATCCCTTTCCAAATCAGTCTTGGGAGACATCTCTTTGGAGAGGGTGATCCCGTGACAAGCCGGTAGATTACCGCGCTTGGAATCTTCCATACTGAATCTTTTCAGTATGGTGTCGATGTACCTGGACTGTGAGAGTCCCAGTATCCTCTTGGATCTGTCACGATAGATCCGGATCCCCAGAATGTATGAGGCATCACCCAGGTCTTTCAAGGAGAACCTGTGTGACAAGAACCCCTTGACAGATTGTAGCATAGGAATGTAATTTCCTATTAAGAGAATGTCATCCACGTATAAAATGAGGAATACTACAGTTCTTGCTACAAATCTACTATAGATGCATGGTTCATCTGGATTTTTGATAAAGCTAAATTCCTTGACTGTCACATCAAAACAGATGTTCCAACTCCGCGATGCCTGCTTTAGTCCATAGATGGACTTAAGCAACTTGCACACCTTTCCGCTGCTCCCACTCTGAATGAAACCCTCTGGCTGGTCCATATAAACACACTCCTCTAAATTTCCATTTAGAAAAGTGGTCTTTACGTCCATCTGCCAAATCTCATAATCGTGGAAGGCAGCAATGGCAAGAAGGATCCGAATGGATTTCAGCATAGCTACTGGAGAAAAGGTCTCGTCATAGTCCAAACCAGGTCTTTGACGAAAACCCTTTGCAACCAGTCTAGCTTTATAGGTCTCAACCAGTCCATCTACACCAATCTTCCTTTTGAAGATCCACTTGCATCCTACGGGTTTTACCCCATCTGGAGCAACGTCCAACGTCCATACTTTGTTGGTGTACATGGACTCCATTTCGGTCCGCATTGCATCCAGCCATTTTACCGAGTCAACGCTCTGAATGGCTTGCTGGAAGCTAGTCGGCTCATCATAATCTATGATGCAATCCTCTCTATCCCCGTCTATGAGAAAACCGTAGTATCTCTCGGGCGGATGAGACTGCCTACTATTTCTGCGGAGCGGCGTAGGAATGTCCTGATCTTTCGAACCCTCTGGTTCTACTAAGCTTTCAGTAATAGCTCGTGGTTCTGGAATTTCTTTCAGTTCTATTGCGTTCCCACTTATCTGATTTTCCAAAAATTCAGTTTCCAAGAAGTGGGCATGACGAGAAACTTAAATCTTTTGTTCCTCTTCGCAATAGAAGAAATATCCCTTGGAGTTCTTTGGATATCCCACAAACTTGCACTGTACTGAGCGTGCCTCGAGCTTGTCCGCATGCTGCTTTTTGACAAAAGCTAGACATCCCCATGTCTTAATGTGATTAAGATAGGGTGTCTTCCCACACCACATCTCATATGGTGTAGTAGGCACAGTCTTAGTCGGAACTCGGTTCAAAAGGTATGCAGCCGATTCTAGTGCATATCCCCAGAATGATCGCGGTAACTCAGCGTTACTCATCATGGACCGTACCATATCCAATAGGGTTCGGTTCTGTCTCTCCGATACACCGTTATGTTGCGGAGTGTATGGAGGAGTAAGCTGAGAGAGAATTCCGTTCTCTTTTAAATAGTCCAGGAACTCGGCACTCAAGTATTCACCACCTCGATCCGCTCTTAGAATCTTGATACTTTTGCCGGTTTGTTTTTCTACTTTATTCTTATATTCCTGGAATTTTCCAAAGGCTTCGGACTTATGTTTCATTAAGAAGATATAACCGTACCTTGAAAAGTCATCCGTAAAAGTAATGAAGTAAGAATAACCGCTTCGCGCATGTGTAGACATTGGACCGCACACGTCGCTGTGTACGAGTCCCAAGAGCTCGCTCACTCTTACTCCGTGTCCAGTGAACGGAGTCTTTGTCATCTTTCCTTTGAGACAGGATTGACAAGTGGCATACGATTGATATTCGAACGGATTCAAATATCCTTCTGTATGTAACTTCATCAACCTTCTCTCATTGATGTGACCCAGTCTACAATGCCATAAGAAAGTCTGATTTATTTCCGGAGACTTTCTTTTGTGTGTATTCTTGACATTGAAAATCTGTGGTTGGTTTAGTACGTATATACCATTGCTTAATGTACCTGACCCAATCAGAACTTGATTAAGGTGAATGTTTACAACATTACTTACAAACGCAAATTCATAACCTTCTTTAGAAATCAAAGATACAGAAATGATATTACAAGTTGCGTTGGGTACAAAAAAGCAATTACGCAAAACCAAAACATGTCCATCTGACATTCCCAGGTGATAGTCCCCCACGGCCTTAGCATCCATGCTAGCTCCGTTTGCAACTTTGAGGATCATGTCACCTGCCTTCAAAACCCTACGGTTTCTCAATGCCTGCAAAGAATTACATATATGAGATCCTGATCCGGTATCCAATACCCAGGAAGTAGAGTTTATTGATAGACAGTTTTCAATAACATACACACCTGAAGCTGAAGCCGCAACTTGCTTCAGTTCCTGTGTCCTGGCTTTCCAAGCCCTGCAATCATTCTTCCAGTGTCCACTTTTATGACAGTAGAAGCATTCTTCCTTATCCACAAGCTTCCCTACTTTCTTTGTTGCTTTTGCCTTTCCCTTCGTATCCACTTTACTAATACCGACCCTTTGTTTGGCGAGGGCTTTCTTCTTCTTTCCCTTGGCTTTCGCCTTGGACCTAGAAGAAGAAGATCCTCCTACAAACAAAGTGGATATTTCCCTACCTTTCTGTAGGGTGCCCTCTGCACTCCTCAGCATGTTGAGGAGTTCTGAAAGTTCAACTTCTTTTTCTTGTAAGTTGATGTTCAGGATAAACTGGGCGTAAGTGGAAGGAAGGGACTGGAGAATCAAGTCTGTATAGAGCTCGTTCTCTAACGTGGTCCCAAGTTCCGCGAGCTCCTCAATGAAGCCAATCATCTTAAGCACGTGTTCCGCTGCCGATGATCCGATGGCCAACCTTGCCAAAAATAACTTCTTCGACACTTCGTATCTTGCGATACGAAATTGCTCTCCATACAGTTCTTTTGTATGGAGAAATATGGATTCGAGGTGCATATTCTCGTGCCTCCTCTGATGTTCGTTGTCCATAGAGGCAGGCACGAGGCACTTGGCCTTCGCGCTATCTATCTCCCAAGTCTTACGGATTTCCTTATCCGCGACGTTGGAGGTGGGACCTAGGACAGGGGGAGCTTTGGTGGTAAGGAGATAACCCAACTTGTCATAAGTGATTGCCATTTTGACATTCCTGAGCCAATCTTTGTAGTTTGGCCCTGCCAGTATGTTTTTATCTAGAAGTAACTTAAGTCCAGTCATGTCGATTGGTCGCTACAATTAGGAGAGAGAGAAGAAACACTCAGCATGATGCTCTTGCAAGTTTAGAGTGGTTTTTAATCTGTCTAAACAGGATGGCTCCCACTGTCTCTCGAATCCCTCCTCAAACCAAAAAGGAAGAATTAGTCAGGATCAATCTCACCGTACAATACTTGCTTAACCGTTCGGCCAGGCTGGTGTCGGTACTTCGAGGGAGGTTTTCCAACGCTTTCGCAAAGTTCCTTAATTTAAGAACCTCTTTTCCCTGGGTCGTAACCCCGCTAACACCTTTCTAGACTCCTACTTGGTTTATAGCATTGATCGTTAAGTGAGAAATTTCCCGAGGAGTAGCATATACTCACAGTAGGATCGGGATCCAAATATCATCGCGTGACGAAACTGAAGGAATCCTACCAGAATCATCACACTCCAAATGGTATGCAAAACTAGCAAGTTTCAGTTCTTTTGAAACTCCCGATGTGGATTTTTGCCCCATGTTCTTATGACCTTGACTTTGGCCAACAAATCATAAGTCACATGTCAAGTTCTACCCGTCATTCTCCAGGTTAATTTGAGCCCACCCGCACATACCCTTGACTTTGGCCAACAAGGTAGAACGACTGCCCCAAACCAACACATCTATCTATGCTGTACATGAATATCCAATAGCTACCAATCACTATGCCTTGACTTTGGCCAACAAACATAGCTTGAATACTATTGACCATCCATGTGAAACGACGGAGGGCTACGAATGGTTTTGGCGAAACCGTGAATGTAGTGAACTTGATATAATCGATAGAACGAGATAGCTTTCAAAAGGAGTGGTTCATGCTCCGCATTTAAAAGTTTGGTTTTGAAAAGAACCGAGTAGTTTTTCAAAGTGTTCCAACGACTTTTACTTGGTTTATTTTTTCTTGCATTAGTTCTTTTAATGCGTGTTTCTCTTGCATTGGTTCTTTTAATGCGTCCCATCATTTAATCCTACCATTGCAGAAAACAACCAAAATATGACGTACGCTTATGCCATTCGCATTCGCCACGGGGCCCCGTCATTACCCGTTAGGTTACTTAACTAACGACAGAGCGGGGGCTGAGCTAGCGCGGCTGTAAAACATAAGCAACGTCTAAATAATATCATATATAGATATATTTCAATGATAGCCATTTCAGATCACAGATGAACACATTGGATATACTAGAAAGCCGCAATTCGTATGAGCTTGTAACGAAAAGCAGATTACACGTTCGCGGTGAATAGCCAATACCCCACCCTAGACCCCTACGGGTGCGGCAAACTACCCGCCAAGTACCCGAAGCGAAGCAACCTCCCTCAACTCCATGAGTAGGCCACTCGGCACTTCGGGATACCCGGTAGTTTGTGCACCCCCTCCATGGGTCTATCCTAGGAGCAAAACAGTAAAAAGAAATTATACAATAACGGCTACAACCCCGACCCGGTTGTGCGGCCATACAAATAATTATTACATCAATTTACAAATTTACATGAATTGAAAGAAAAGAAAACTCTCGTCTCACAACCCCCGGCTATTCAACCGCGACAATCCAATGAATTCATATACACATTCCAACAACATTACAGATCACAGATTTGTATAACCCCCACTAATCGACATATAGCGATTAGCAGACGTTCAATACAAATATCACATCACAGATATAAACCCGTTAGCCTTAGTCTTTAGAAACTCGATCAAAATACGGTTTTTAAAGCCCCAAAAACAAATTTTTCTTTCTGGAAAATCTGGGCTGAAAAAACATATACCAAAATTCCCAAAATACCCCACTAAGTATACTGCAGTAAAGAAGATCCAGAGAAGAGCTAAGACGGCCGCGGAACCGCGGCAATAGCAAGCTATTGCCGCGTTTCCGCGGCGGTTTGATGGGTTCTCTGCACCGTTTTTCTACAGTATCTTATAAAATCCCTGAGTCGATTTTTAAAGCATGATTTATTATTTTTACAGAACTTAAAAAATCAACAGCAAGTTTGATTTCCGGGTCTATTTCGGGACTTTTTCTCCGATCGAATTTCTAGTTACTATGCTAACATGTTAGGTAGTGTTTAACTAGGCTCTGATACCACTGTAAGTCCATGCTACCTCTCCCGGTACTTACGGGCATGCGGAATTTGATGAAAAACAATTTTCTAGAGGCGGTAACATGGACTCAAAACGGATCTTTGTTAAACTATCTACCTAACTACCTAACTAGGAGTTGTTAACTACTCGGTTAGGGGGTTATACCTTTCTTTCTTGAACTCCTTCGTCTTTGACTCTCGATGGTGTACGGATCGGCTTCACTCCGTCGTCTCCTTGCGCCGAAGATCGATCCACCCGAAAGCTTCTACCTTTGGCTTATTCTTCGAGCTTTGAAGAAACTAGTTCACTCGGTTTGCTAAACCTTATGAACTAGAGTGAGTAGATGAGAGTGTGTTGGGATTTTTCTCTATGGTTCTTGCTTCTCAACACATGAGATAAGTGAACCATAGACTAGAGAGAGGGAGAGCAAGAAGAAGAGGATGAGAGCTCAAACACAAGAGAGAGAAAGGAAATGAAAGAATGAGCAAGACTGTTCTCTCTTGGCTCTCATAATCCAAAGCCATCATAACAAATCGTAGCAATCAAGTATTATGTGATGGTTTAAGCTACAATAGCCATATCATTTCATGCACTCATTATGCACAAGAGAAACAAGCAAGCAAAAGTCTTTGCCATGAAATGATAGTCATTGTCATGATGATGGTCAACTAGTCCAACCTAGTCAACCGGTCAACAAAGTCAACCCCTCAACAACCATGTCACTATAATACTTAATTAATATTATTGTTAATCATATATCATATTCTCATTAGGGTTGAGCAAAAAGTCAATAGTCAACAGTCAACAGTCAACAACCCTAATGAGAATCCTCTGCCTCTGTCTCTCCGTCAACTGTGCATACACACCCGCATCCGCGTTCTGAGGAACACGAATACATACTAGAAAAAACCAATCCCAAAACGTACACTAGGATCTGGATTAAACCAAAGCCCGCTAGTGTTAACTGTCCGGACACTGTACGTGCACAAGTGCACGGATGTGACCGAACCCTGTCGCAAAACTATGCGACCTGTCGCAAAACCATGCGACCTGTCACAAAACCATGCGACCTCTACTCTTTTGCCTAAAGGCGAATAGCTTTCTGTGTGGGAATCTAAAGACTCGACACTACGCTGGCAATGGGTTTAACCACAGACCGCAAGCGGCACTAGCTGTGTGTAACGGTCCCCAGGTAGATGCCGACAAGAAGACTGACGAGGTGAAACCTATCTGAACTCCTACTGAGTCTGACTGTGACAGTCTCCATACAGTCCGGTCTGTTCGTCTGATACATCGCATGGCGGGCCTAGGGGGCGGTAAACGTCAGTCCCCTAATAGCGGTACAAGTCGTGTCGGAGTGAAGCCCAGAACACCCTGAGATAACACTGGAAACCTACCAGTATATCTCGCTTGCCCTGGCCAGGGACTACTCGTGTAATGGCTCTCCTAGACACAGCGCGATGTCAACCCCAATACCGGGAGAGACGAATCCTGTCTAACCGTCACTACCTCCAAGTGCTTCGGGACTGCACCCAACTACCACCTGTTTGCACGACTCCTTTGAGCCGTGGTAGGGTAGTAATCTAAGTACAGTGGGAACACACTCGAGGCGAAGTGACAATGTCAAGTCAGCGGACTAAGCTGTACTCATGTCACCTGGGAACTGATAACTGACGATAGGTATAGTACCAACCAACAGTTCCCAACGAGTCCTGTCCAGTGTACTCGTAACCTAACGAGCACCCACATACTATCTCCAGTACGACGTACTGATGGCTGTGGGACAGACCATCTCCCACACTGGGATGAGAAGCGCATACGCTAGTCTACTACGGAGTATCGATGCCCTGTCTCGATAGTCCTGCGACTAGGGACCTGCATAAGGATGTGCTTATAAATTACCCAGCCCCCACTAGTGTGACTGCCATCACAACGCTGGTAATCTAGCAAAGATCCTAAGGGCTCCACTAATGTGTATTGGTGATATACTAAAATAAACACATGTACACATTGAAGTAGAAACAAACCAAGTAGCATACTACTATATTGAGCAAGATTGTATATACTACTGTGAATATCCCAAGCTTCCATTAGGTAATATACAAACTAGTATGATACAGTAATGGCCTCTAGGGCATATACACTAACAACCACTCCATATAAGATATGGTATGGGAAGAACCTATCTCTTAAGTAAGTTAAGATTTGGGATTGCCGGCCTATGTCAAAAGCAAAATCTGGACAAGATCGAGGCAAGGTCAGTTCTGTACAACTGGAAAGGTTCCAGGTATACAAAACTGCAGCTGATGATTTGACAGAACCAAAGGATTCAATAAGTCCCCAATGAACCTCAGCCTCTCCGCCGATCTAGCAGGGTTCCTCGCCTACCTGAGAGATACTTCGGTTTCTCGATGACAGTGGGAGCGAGGATTGCATCATGAGATGATGACCCAACTAGTTTCGAGCAGGCCATCAAGAGTGGGGACTCTGTAAGAATGGCTGGATGTTTAGCGATCTGAGATGGAATCCATGTACACCAACAAAGTATGGACTTTGGATGCTATATCTGAAGGGTTAAATCCCCATCAGGAGCAAGTATATCTTGAGAAGATTACTTGGTGTAGATGGAAAAGTTGAGACTTTCAAAGCTAGACTTGTTAAAGGTTCTCGTCATCGACCAAGCGTGGAAAATGATGAAACCTTTTCCAGTGGCTATGCTTAAGTCCATCCAGATCCTACTTGCCATTGCTACATACCATGACTACGATATCTGGTGGTTGGGTGCCATGACTGCTTTTCTAAATAATGATTTAGAAGGGAACATCTATAAGAACACAGCCAGAGGGCTTCGTAAACAGTGGGAGCAGCGGAAACGTGTGCAAGTTGCTTTGAAGGATAAAGCAGGCATCGCGGAGTTGGAACGTCTGTTTTGATGTAGTAGTCAAAGTGTTTGACTTCATCAAAATGGTAGATGAACCTTGTATATACAAAACGGTAGTAGAAAGTAAGGTGATTATCCTCGTATTGTATGTGGACAACATACTCTTGATAGGAAAAGAGTTTCCTATACTACACACGGTCAATCTCCCCTTATCACAAGGATTCTCCAAATAGGATAAAGGTGATACCTCCTAAATCCTAGGATTTGGATCTATGAGATAGATCTAAATGGATGTTAGGATTCTCACTAGTTGTAGTGAGTTGGTATCAGTTGATCCTGGGGAGAATCACTAGAAAGGTTCCAGGGTGATAAGGATGACTGAATGTCAGTCCCGGGCAATATCTTTACCCTCAGTAGAGGGACGGTATGTTGGAAGAGTTCCAAGCTAGATACCGTGGCAAACTAGACGATAAAGGCTGGTAACATCGCTAAAGAGGCAGTTTGGGTGTATAATGGTTCATAAGATAAACTAGGTTCCTACCATTGTATGACAATGGAAGTGCAGCTTTAGCCCAGGAACCCCGATCCCATCAGTGACCCAGATATATTCTAAGGCAGCATCACCTGATCATGGAGATAGTTGATCTCCAGAGTGATCGAGGTTAGGAGAGTAGACTCAGAGGACAACACGGCGGATCCACTCACAAATGCCTTTTCCCAAAGAGAGACTTTTATGGGATGGTTGAGTATTAGATACTGCAACCACTGCTGCAGATGGCCCTAGTGCAAGTGGGAGATTGTTAGTTATATGTATGCCCTAGAGGCCATTGCTGTACATAGGATGTATATTGTAGTGGATGATGGGACATATATAGGTCTGACTTTCTTGCTCGACATGATAGTACGCTATCTGGTTGCTCTTTATCTTAACATGTATACTTGCAGTCTCTCTATTACATGTTGATAAAGCCCTTAGGATGTGTGCTCGACTTCAAGGACTTGATGTAGATCATACAAGTGGGGCCTGGGTAGTCCATGAGTACATCCTTCAATGTTCCTAGTCGTGGGAATATCGAGACGGGGCATCGATATTCCAGAGTAGACTAGCGTATATCTTCTCGACCCATATGATGGGCGATGGATGATCCCATATCCATTGGTGTTTGACATCAGAGATGGTATGCGGGTGCTCAGTGGTGAGTGGGTACACTGAACGGACTCGCCGAGAACTCCCAGATGGTATTATACCTCACGTCAGATGGCAGTTCTCTGGTGACACTGGTACAGCTTAGTCAATTGACCCGAGATCGTCATAGAGTCTTGTGTGTCTCCCAGTGTGCTTTGATTTCCACCCTACCACGGCTCTACTGAGTCGTGCAAACAGGTAGTTTTTGGGTACAGTCCCGATTCACATGGAGGCAATGAGCGATAGGAGGGGATTCTTCTCTCCCGGTATTAGGGGTTGATGTTGCGCTATACTCGACTGGCCATAACTGGAAATCCCTGGCCAGGGTTGCACTGATTTACTGGTAAGTGTTATCAGTAGTTTCATGCTTGTGATGGACCTTAATCGGCATGACTTATCAAGCTACTGGGGTTTGACGTTTACCGCCCCTTGGCGAGATATGCGACATATCAGACGAACAGACCGGACTGTATGGTAAGTGTTGCTGGTTGGATTCATAGGAGTGTGAGCGGGCTTGCTCGTTGATCTTCTGATCGCTCAATACCCGGGTGGCTGTTACGTTTAGCAGACCGCTTGCGGCTTGTGGGTGTTTGATATGATCATCACCTGCTGCCGGCGTATTGACGAGTCTTTAGAGTCCTACACAGAGGTTTCCTGGCTCAGGCGAAACGAAATAGGAGCGCATATGAGATATGTGCGGGACCGAGAATAATACCAGTATGTGATACTGTATTCTATTCTCGCGATTCGTATCATCGGACGGTTATATAAGATATAGCCGGGTTACCGAATCAAATGTTGATTCCATATATTGATACACTTGATATTAGTCGGTTATATACGATATGACCGGATCATTAAATCAAGTATCGATTTAATGATTTAATGTATAATTATATATTTGATATATTACTTTACATTAACTAGTATTGGTTCACTTAAGATTTGTTTTCTCACTAGTTTGTGCATAAGTGTATATATGATATATATTTGTGTACATATGTTTGTATCATGTTTGATGATACATACAAGTTGTGTGTATGAGAATTATATCAAGATTAAGTTTAAGATTAGGGTATTGTTTTATCAAGAGAATTAACAAAAGAAATAAACTTGGTCAAAGTTGTCAAGCTTGAAGAAGATTGGAGAAACCTTGACAAAGTCCCCTCTTTTGTCATTTCTTTTGATAATTCTTTAACCTAACCTTTAACATAATACCTTTGTCAATTCTCTACACAAGTTAAGCATGAGGGCTTAACTTAACCATGGTACCATAATTAAAAGGATAAATTTCATTCTTATTTCATTATCTTTTGATATTCTTTCTTCTTCTTCATCTTCATCAAGCTTCATGAAAGCTTGCTAGCTCCAATGGTGCCATGAGAAAAAGAGTGAGAAATCCAATTCTAAAGTGAACCCACTTTCTATTTCTTCATCCTCTACCACTTGCCATGTAGTAGAGTGTGTTATCTTCACAAGTTTCATGACCTAGTGAAGATGGAGCTTGGGTTTGAGTTGCCTCGACGTAGATCATCTTCGGTATCGAAGTCAACGACCTAGCCCGATCATTTCTCCGACGAAACCATCGCTAGAGTCCGGGATCCGATGATCGCAGCGGAGGGACGTCATCACGGAGCTAAACAGGTAGAGGACCGGATCTACAAAGGTTGTAGTCACTTTCACTTAGTAGCAAAGTAGTTTGCTTGTTTAGTTTCGCCTTACCTCTAGTAACGATCTAGTTTAGGGTTCTTTGGCACATAGAAAATTTTGATTTTGGCATGGTTGATCAGTTGTAGAACCTCATGAGTGTGCCTAGGAACCCTACAGCATCGACATGTGGAATACAGAATGAACGTCCGGAAAGCTTGGTGGAAGAGCCATACGATATGCAACTGCGCCGACACGCTCGAGGATCTCGAAGGGACCCACAAATCTGGGACTAGGCTTTCCTTTTCGCCCAAATCTCATCATGCCCTTCATCGGAGAGACCCTCAGAAAAACATGATCGCCAACTGCGAACTTTAGTCTGCGACGGCGTCTGTCCGCATACGATCTCTGCCTGCTCCGGGCTACTCTCATCCAATCATGAATCAACTGGATCTTCGCGGTCGTCTACTCAACAATCTGCGGCCCCAAAATGGTGCTCTCGCCGAGCTCTGTCCAACAGACGGGCGATCTGCATCTCTTCCCATATAGAGCATCGAATGGTGCCATCTGAATGGTCTCCTAGAAGCTGTTGTTGTAGGAGAACTCTATTAAGAGAAAATGGTGATCCCAGCTACCTCCGAAATCTAAAACGCACGCTCGGATCTGTAAGTGCACGGCGGCGCCCCGGCCGTCAATCCGACGCCGGAATGCGGAAGCGGTGATAAACTTTTATTTTTGCGGACTTTGCAAACCGGCACCACCGCGCACTAAACTCCGGATCGTAACCATTAACAAGTCTACGCTACTAACAAGAAAGGGAAGAGATGTACCGACTGATCCGAGTCCTCCGGTCTTCATCTCCACTCCGATCTCCTCGCGGGATCTCCGTCCGTCTCCTCCTCGTCGGAAAGGGCACCACAACGCCTGTAGCTTTTACGGGCTCCCACCTCAATACCGAGGCAACTCGGGCGCGAAGCTGGCGAATCGACGCGTCCAAGATTTGCTGTAGGAAGTGTAGTGTAGAATCGTAGTCTCTTTTTGGGGTGGTTGCCATTTGATGGAGGAATGAAGATTGAGCTTTGGAGGAAAATGAAGCTATCAATTTTTGCATGAAAAATGATATGAGCAAATATATCTCCTCACAAAATGAACCACTCTCTCTCCCTCTAAAATGTGGCCGGCCAATTCATGTAGGAAATGGTGGAGGGAACAAAATACATGTCATGAAGGGAGGTGAGGGTAGGAGAAGTCAAGAGGTGACCACAACATCAACCATACCTTTCACTTTAAACCCATCCTCATTCAATCAAATCTCATAAAGCAAAAGCATGGTTGAAAAGCAAAGATTCTTATCATATCAAACCCTTTTGCAAGAAAACCCCTCCACAAATGTAATTTGGAAAACTGCAAATTACCCCTTCCATCGGAAAAGTCCGGCCGGGAAAGAACAAAGGAAAACCGGCCGGAACGGAATGCAAACTGGCAACTCCAGAAAACCGGTCCCGTAATAAATTACAGGAAAACCCCGATACTGTGCATACACACCCGCATCTGTATTCCGTCCGGATACAAATGCAAAGAGACAAAATCTACACTGTACTAAACTAGGACCGGCTTAAACCAAAGCCGGCTAGTAATATCCGTTCGATCCTGATCCGTGCAATACCGCACGTATCTGATCGAACCCTGCCATATACCTATACGGCTACTAGTACAAACCGTCCGATCCCGATCCGTGCAATACCGCACGTATCTGATCGGACCCTGCCATATCTCCATACGGCCTCTACAGCGTTTCGCCCGAAAGCTGAGTAACTGAAAGTGTGGCGGACTCTAAAGACTCATCAATACTATGGCTGTGGATTTAACCACTAGCACGTCAGAGGTATAAGCCAATACGTAACGGGCCACCAGCAATTGACTAAAAGGGACGTCGATGAGCGAACTCATCCTGACACCCTACTGAGCCTGTCAGTGACAATATCCGTGCAGTCCGGTCCGTTCGTCTATGAGTATCGCATGGCGGGCCTAGGGGGTTGGTAAAAGTCAGACCCCCAAAAGCGGTACAAGTCGTGTCGGAGTGTAGCCCAGAACACCCTGAGATACTACTGGAATACCTACCAGTAAATCTCCTTGCCTTGGCCAAGGACTTTGTGTAATGGCTCTCCTAGACACAGCACGACCTCACCCCCAATACCGGGAGAGACGAACCCCTGAAGATACGCTCACTGCCTCCATGTGGCTCGGGACTGTACCCAACTAAAACCTGTTTGCACGACTCCTTTGAGCCGTGGTAGGGTAGTAATCAAAGTACAGTGGGAACTCACACGAGACAAATGACGATCCCCAGGTCGATGAACTAACCTGCACACATGTCACCAGGGAACTGCCATCTGACGTCTGGTATATGACCAACTAGCATGTTCCCGGCGAGTCCTGTCCGGTGTACTCATAACCCAATGAGCACCTGTATACATCTTAGGTGATCCAACTGACACCAGTGGCTTGTGAGACCGGCCACCGCCCCTCGTCGGGGTCTCGACTGTATACACTAGTCTACTAATGGAGTATCGATGCCCGGTCTCGAAACTCCCACGACTAGGGACCTTTTAAGGATATGCTTGTAGACCCCCAGCTCCCACTTATATGATCGCCCTCATACTGCTGGTGGTCAAGCAAGAATCCTAGGGGCTCTATCAACGTGTAATAGCGACGTGTCAGGTCACCTAAAACAGTACACGATGATAAAGGTAAACCAGATAGCATACTATCATCTCGAGTAAGACTGTCTTACCGGGATAGGTCCTCCCTCAATCATTACAATCACGTACCTGTGACCTAATAATTGACTCTGAGGGCACTATCTCCAACAATCTCCCACTTGCACTCAAGGCTAATTATTGCGATGTCGCATACTCACAGCCCGTGTGATACCGAACATCCAACTCCTCTACTAGTCAGTCTCACAAAGCTCGTTTGCGGAACTATTGCGTTCGAGGAATACCCTCAGTGAGTGGATCCGCTTTGTTGTTTCTTTCCATGTCTCTCTATATCTCATGTTCGCGGAGAAACCCATCTCCCGAAATGAGCAATACCTGTCTTAGAATGTGTCTGGATGTCTGATGGGACATAGGTCATAAATGAACTCCAAATCCAAACTTCTTAGACTGTATCATCAACTGAACTTAATCAGTATCCTGCGCGCCATGCCTCCCTCAGTATTGCCTTGGATCACCTGTCCAAAATACTGCCCCTCGTCAGAGGGAAAACTATAACTCTGACAACCTCCTTGTCGTCCATGTCACCTTGGAAGCCTGGAATGATAACCGTCTCCTGAATGAGGCTGTCGTTATCATATCCCTAGAACATCCACTTATGTTCTAAAACTGCTTCCGACTGTTTCTCCAGGATTGGATTAATGTCAACTTATTGCATCTAGTGCAAGAACAACATCTGGTGTGGTACTTGACATCTCATGATTGACTCAATTGCCTAAGCAAGTGATCTGCCAATCATGCACGTCCCTCTCCCCTTTAGTCTGTAAGACACCTTTGGAGAGGGTGACTCCATAACCTGCAGGTACACTACCGTGCCAGGAGTCGTCCATCCTAAATACTCTTAGAATGCTGTCAAGTACCCTGATTGGGAAACCACCCAAATCTAGATCTAAAACCATAGATCTAGTAACCAGTATGTCTGATATAATACCCAATTCCTATGTGGAGAAACAACTGTGTGACGACCAAAGTACAACCGATTGTAGTATATGAGTTTCTTTTCCTATTCTGTGTATGTCATCCAGATACCAGGACATCACACCCTACTACCTTCTCAACAGATCCATCCCCTTTTCTGATGAAGTCAAACCCATGACTGTCACATCAGAAATAGATGATCTATCTCCGCTACATCTGCTTTAGTCTATAAATAGACATAAGCTACCTGTCCACCAATGCTTCCGCTGCTCCCACTGACTACGACAACCCTCTGGCAGAGTCATATACACGTACACTTCTAAAACTAGTTTTAGAACGACGCTATACTCATCCTCCCGCCGGGTCTCGTAACCTGGAACAACAGCAATGGCAATTGTGGGTAAACAAGAACTTCCCTGTCACCGTCCTTGAGGCCACCGTAGTGCCTCTCGGGTGCCTGAAGTTACCCACCTTATCTGCGGAGTGGCCAATGGAATGTCAATCCAGATTGAATCTTTAGGTTCCTTATCAAATCTTCAGTAATCGTTTGTGGTTCTGGAATTACTTCCAGTTCTACCATACTCCCACTACTGTTTTCTGAAAAAATCCATTTTTAATAAAACTGTGGCGAGTCTAGAACAATATTGCTATTGTTCATCCAGATGGTAGAAAGTCAACCCGCGTCATAACCTGGGTCAACCCACAAACAGCCATTACAGAAACGTGCCTTGAGTTATCCAGTGTCTGGTTTTAATCATAAACCGGACAACTCCCCGTACCTTAACATCGTTAAGATATGAACTGTTCTATATCCAATATAAAAACAGAGGCACTGATTTAATTGAACCAGATTCAAATCATGCAGCTGTCCCCAGCGCATGTCAACTAAATGGAAGGAGGCCGATCAGCGTTACTCAACTTAGGAATGCTTCCAATTATGAGTAATCTGAAAGAGAAGTAATTTCTCTTCATCATTACTATCAACTGAATACCATACACAAGTATCTACATCTTCGATCACCTTGAAGAATCCCGATACTTGCTACACCTGGTTCTCTACTCTATTCAAATACCTATAACTCCTCAAAACTTAGACCCTGTGTTTCTACGAAACACATGTCTAAGAACTAGAGAAGTTAAAAGTAAACAGAATATAGTATGAGGACCAACCCCTCTGTCCTAATGGACACTGGACAACATACAATACTCTGTATAAGTCCGCTGAGTCTAACAACTCTTTCACTGTGTGTCGTAGGTTGAAAACTGTACTTATGGTTAAGAAGAATTACACCGCTGTTTAATGCTCCTTACCTAACCATCCACTGATATAGGTAAATGTCATCGACATAATATCAAAAGGTATATCTCACTCTATGGAAATAGACGTATAGATATATCAATTTGAAATTGGTGCATAACAGCGGATATTCAAAACCAAATATTTGCCGACCGGCAAACAGCCCAGATGATCTCCTCAAATATCACCGATTACAACGAATCCCGATATAATGAGGATGATCACCCAATTCCCAATAACTTACTCCCACTCATCATCTGTAAAACTATACAGATGTGAGAATCAAACTTGGTAAATACATACCCTGGAGCAAGTGTCCAATCGGGAAATCAGTTTTCTTTTAACAGTACACAGTTGAACCTGAAACATTGAAATGTTTCGATGGGGTATCCTGGTATTCCTAGTAATGCCTCTACCATTATCCAGATTCACAACTATAACCGTATAATTCTTTGCCACCTCTCCAAATCCCTTCATATGTCTTTAGTCATTACCTTCTGTACATCCCTTTGGGCCAAATGGTTTTCTTCCTTCCCTACCGTTCGGCACCAGCCTATGGTTTGGAAGAAGACTATCCAATAAGCATAATGGGTGTACTGTCCTAGTCCTAGGAGCACTCGCAATGCGAGAGAAGGTGAAGATAAAAGACACCTGAATGTACTTTATTCCTATTTCTCCTGAACCAGGATCCATCCCCGAACTGGAACAAGTTCCTTTCGAGTTCGTATATAACCATACGATGGATTATCCAATAAAATGGGATCTTCATAGTGATACGGAGTGTCCTGGAGAAATACAAAGGTGATTTAGGATTGGCGAAGAAATACTTGGTTCGGTCGTGAATAGCAGTCGCAATTTACTTTGCCCTCTTACTAATCCCTTGTTTTGTCTGAACTTAATACCTTCTGTACACCGTTTAGGCTAACTGGTTTTCTTCATTCCCTACCGGTCGGCACCAGCCTATGGTTTGGAAGAAGACTATCCAATTTGCGTAATAGGTGTACTACTCCTAAACCAAGGAGTACTCGCAACCTGAGAGAAGGTGAAAAGAAAAGACAACTGAATAATCCTATTCGTTTTCTCCAGAACCGGAAACCATCCTCGAATTCCTTCGAGTTCGTATCTAACCATACGATGGTTTTGTCCAATGGAAGTGGACGTTCGTAGTAATACGGGGTGTCCTGGAGAAAAGGGTAAAAGTAGGAGTGGCAATGAGGTCTGCAACTCTGACAATCCAAAAGCCAGTGTTAAGAAAGTTCGGTCAACTTGGTCACTGAGTCAAAGTCTTAGGGTCGGGTTAATGGTCGCTGCCAAAGAGAGAGAGAGAAGAAACACTCAGCGTGCACTCTATCCTAGATCAGAATGGTTACCAATTTATCTAATCTGGAAACCTCCCACTGTACCTCAAATTCTCCTCCAAACCTGAAAGAAGAATTAGTCGGGGTCACCCGAGGAGTAAACCAACTCATCAGTGGGAATCGGGATCCAACTCTCATCGCATGACAACGTGACGGAATCCGCTCACGGTATCACACTCCAGAAGGTATGCGCATATCTGGCAAGTTTCAGTACTTTTGAAACTCCCGATGTGATTTCTGCCCCATGCTCTTATGACCTTGACTTTGGCCAACATATCATAAGTCACATGTCAAGTTCTACCCGTCATTCTCCAGGTTAATTTGAATCCACCCGTACATACCCTTGACTTTGGCCAAAATGGCAGCACGACTGTCCCAAACCAACGCATCTATCTATGCTGCATATGAATACCCCAATAGCTACCAATCACTGTGCCTTGACTTTGGCCAACATACACAGTTTGAATACTATTGACCACCCATATGAAACGACGGAGGGCTACGAATGGTTTCTGGCGAAAACCTTTAACGTAATGAACTTGATATCGTTGAAGGAACGGATAGCTTTTTAGAAAATATAGTGACGAAAACCTTTACTAAAGAGGTCACTCCCGGTGAAGGGATCTCGGCTCTTTCCCCGTAGAATGAGGTGCAGGATATTCCAACTGAATACCACGGTGCAAAGCAAAAGCAATCAGCTATAGTGAAGTTACTGCCCTGACGCAAACTTCTGTCCAAGGGGTCACTCCCGGTGAAGGGATCTCGGCCCTTGCCTCGTCGACTGAGGAGCAGGATATTCCAAATGAATACCACGATGCAAAACAAAAGTGAACGTCCTTGCAATAACAGCTTTTTGAAAAGTGTTCCAACAACATCAGATTAGGTTTGTTTAACTTGCATTGATCCGAATCAATGCAGTCCCATCAATTGATCACACCACAAAGAACGAAAATATACTGACGTACGTATATGCCATCTGCATTCGCCACTGGGTCCCGTCATCACCCGTTAGGTTAGCTAACTAACGGCAGAGCGGGGACTGGACTAGCGCGGATGAAAAACATATACAACATCTACTAATATATATACCAATATATAGTATTTCGCTCAAGGCGTGAATAAAATGCAACATCACAGAAATGTACAGCATCACAGAACAATACAGATATCTGGGATCCCCGGGTTTCACAGAGCCACTACTGAAACCCGACGTTCCTCTGGTCGTGTGGATAGCCTGTGCAATGAAATCCTAGACCCCTACGGGCGCGGCAAGTTACCCGCCAAAACCTGAAGCGAGGCAGCCCCCTTCAGCGCCGTGACTGGACCACCCAGCACTTCACGGAATCCGGCAACTTGGGCACCCCTCCTGGGTCAACCTGTACCCCCTACGAGTGCGGCGAATAGCCCGTCAAACCTGGAGTGAAGCCCCCTCCGTCCCAATGCCATGAGATGCGGGCTTGTTGCCTTCTAGAACCCGGCTATCCGTGCACCCCTCCGCGGGGCAATCCTAGTACCGAAAGTAAAATATACATACAACGGGTACATCGACCGCAACCAGGTCGTGCCCCAAAATAATAATACAAACTGGCAGTGACGGCAGTCCACATGTCGGACGCTCGCCCCGCAATATCAAATGTACATAATACAACAAAACTGTACTAGCATTGCATCTAGGCTATCCCCCACGACCGATCCGCAACATCACAGCAAATACATAGAACATCAACGTGAAAGTCACGTTCGCAAATCCGTCTAACCGGGCTATAGCAGTTAGACCGGATTTACCGATCGAGTAACATTCACGGTCGCAGATATAATGTAAATACTGTGAAAAATGTGTTTAAAATTTTCCGATTGATTAAACATTAACAAGTGGGCCCCCAAACAAAACTGTAGCAACCACAGAAAACCTGGGCCCAATTTTAATATTCCAAAAACCACATTTATCACTCAGGAACACACTGCAAAAATTTGGGGGGGTGAACAGTTACATCCGCGGCGGAAGCGCGGCCAAAACAGGGGTTTGGCCGCCCTTCCGCGGCGGTATGATGAGCTCGTTGAACCAAATTTTTACAGTGACCTTAAAATTCCCTGCACATCACTCTGAGACAACCTGAAAAATTTTTGGACTCAAAAAAAATTCGACAGAAACTGATGTGCAAAAAATACGGGTTTTTGGACATTTTGATCGATCGGAAATGCAAACACATTACACATAGCTAGACTAAGTTAATGGCGAGGCTCTGATACCACTGTAAGTGCACGGCGGCGCCCCGGCCGTCAATCCGACGCCGGAATGCGGAAGCGGTGATAAACTTTTATTTTTGCGGACTTTGCAAACCGGCACCACCGCGCACTAAACTCCGGATCGTAACCATTAACAAGTCTACGCTACTAACAAGAAAGGGAAGAGATGTACCGACTGATCCGAGTCCTCCGGTCTTCATCTCCACTCCGATCTCCTCGCGGGATCTCCGTCCGTCTCCTCCTCGTCGGAAAGGGCACCACAACGCCTGTAGCTTTTACGGGCTCCCACCTCAATACCGAGGCAACTCGGGCGCGAAGCTGGCGAATCGACGCGTCCAAGATTTGCTGTAGGAAGTGTAGTGTAGAATCGTAGTCTCTTTTTGGGGTGGTTGCCATTTGATGGAGGAATGAAGATTGAGCTTTGGAGGAAAATGAAGCTATCAATTTTTGCATGAAAAATGATATGAGCAAATATATCTCCTCACAAAATGAACCACTCTCTCTCCCTCTAAAATGTGGCCGGCCAATTCATGTAGGAAATGGTGGAGGGAACAAAATACATGTCATGAAGGGAGGTGAGGGTAGGAGAAGTCAAGAGGTGACCACAACATCAACCATACCTTTCACTTTAAACCCATCCTCATTCAATCAAATCTCATAAAGCAAAAGCATGGTTGAAAAGCAAAGATTCTTATCATATCAAACCCTTTTGCAAGAAAACCCCTCCACAAATGTAATTTGGAAAACTGCAAATTACCCCTTCCATCGGAAAAGTCCGGCCGGGAAAGAACAAAGGAAAACCGGCCGGAACGGAATGCAAACTGGCAACTCCAGAAAACCGGTCCCGTAATAAATTACAGGAAAACCCCGATACTGTGCATACACACCCGCATCTGTATTCCGTCCGGATACAAATGCAAAGAGATAAAATCTACACTGTACTAAACTAGGACCGGCTTAAACCAAAGCCGGCTAGTAATATCCGTTCGATCCTGATCCGTGCAATACCGCACGTATCTGATCGAACCCTGCCATATACCTATACGGCTACTAGTACAAACCGTCCGATCCCGATCCGTGCAATACCGCACGTATCTGATCGGACCCTGCCATATCTCCATACGGCCTCTACAGCGTTTCGCCCGAAAGCTGAGTAACTGAAAGTGTGGCGGACTCTAAAGACTCATCAATACTATGGCTGTGGATTTAACCACTAGCACGTCAGAGGTATAAGCCAATACGTAACGGGCCACCAGCAATTGACTAAAAGGGACGTCGATGAGCGAACTCATCCTGACACCCTACTGAGCCTGTCAGTGACAATATCCGTGCAGTCCGGTCCGTTCGTCTATGAGTATTGCATGGCGGGCCTAGGGGGTTGGTAAAAGTCAGACCCCCAAAAGCGGTACAAGTCGTGTCGGAGTGTAGCCCAGAACACCCTGAGATACTACTGGAATACCTACCAGTAAATCTCCTTGCCTTGGCCAAGGACTTTGTGTAATGGCTCTCCTAGACACAGCACGACCTCACCCCCAATACCGGGAGAGACGAACCCCTGAAGATACGCTCACTGCCTCCATGTGGCTCGGGACTGTACCCAACTAAAACCTGTTTGCACGACTCCTTTGAGCCGTGGTAGGGTAGTAATCAAAGTACAGTGGGAACTCACACGAGACAAATGACGATCCCCAGGTCGATGAACTAACCTGCACACATGTCACCAGGGAACTGCCATCTGACGTCTGGTATATGACCAACTAGCATGTTCCCGGCGAGTCCTGTCCGGTGTACTCATAACCCAATGAGCACCTGTATACATCTTAGGTGATCCAACTGACACCAGTGGCTTGTGAGACCGGCCACCGCCCCTCGTCGGGGTCTCGACTGTATACACTAGTCTACTAATGGAGTATCGATGCCCGGTCTCGAAACTCCCACGACTAGGGACCTTTTAAGGATATGCTTGTAGACCCCCAGCTCCCACTTATATGATCGCCCTCATACTGCTGGTGGTCAAGCAAGAATCCTAGGAGCTCTATCAACGTGTAATAGCGACGTGTCAGGTCACCTAAAACAGTACACGATGATAAAGGTAAACCAGAGAGCATACTATCATCTCGAGTAAGACTGTCTTACCGGGATAGGTCCTCCCTCAATCATTACAATCACGTACATGTGACCTAATAATTGACTCTGAGGGCACTATCTCCAACAGGATCATGTCCTCAATTGTCTGAATAGTCCGCTCTGACTGGCCGCCGGTCTGCGGATGAAATGCTGTGCTGAAACTCAAACGGGTGCCCAACGCCTCCTGAAGTCTCTGCCATAGTCGGCTGGTGAACTGGGTGCCTCGATCGGACACGATACAAGTCGGGACACCATGCAACCGTACGATCTCGTCGATGTAAATCTGGGCATACTGAGCAAAACCGAAAGTGGTCATCACTGGCAGGAAGTGAGCCGCTTTCGTCAATCGATCCACGATCACCCAAATGGAGTCATACCCTCGACTGGTCCTGGGTAGACCCACGATGAAGTCCATATAAATCTGCTCCCATTTCCACTCCGGAATGGGCAAAGGCTACAACTTTCCTGCTGGCCTCTGGTGCTCGGCCTTGACTTACTGACAAGTCAGGCATCTCGACACGAAGTCTGTGACGTCCTTCTTCATTCCTTCCCACCAGTAAACATCTCTCAGATCGTGGTACATCTTGGTGGAACCTGGATGAACGCTGTATATTGATCTATGTGCCTCCTCAAGAATCTCACGCCTCAGTCCCTCAGAGTCTGGTATGCACAGTCTAGTCCCAAATTGTAGTATCCCTTGATTGTCGATCACGAACTCGGAATCTCTTCCCTGTCTAATCTGCTCCATGATCTCTGAAAGACGGTCATCACTGGGCCATGCCTCTCGAATACGGTCAAGCAACTGCGGACGTGCACGAATATGCGCAAGCTGTTCCCCGGTCGGAGTGAACTCGAACTGTACTTGGCTATCGCATAGAATCTGCCAATCTGCTGACGACTGCCTCTGCATGGCTCTCAAACAAGATAGACTACCTCCGGGCCTCCGACTCAAAGCATCTTCCACCACGTTCGCCTTACCTGGATGATAAAGGATTTCGCAATCATAGTCTTTCACCAGCTCCATCCAACGGCGTTGTCTCAGATTCAGGTCTCGCTGCTGAAATATGTACTTCAAGCTCTTGTGGTCCGTGAATATCTGGCACGACTCGCCGTAAAGGTAGTGTCTCCATATCTTGAGTGCAAACACCACTGCATCCATCTCTAAATCGTGCATAGGATAGTTCTGTTCATGTGTCTTCAGCTGCCGAGAAGCATACACGATAACCCTGTCGTGCTGCATCAACACGCAACCTAGTCCCACTCGAGAAGCATCGCAATAAACCACGAATCCGCCCGATCCCGAAGGCGTTGACAACATTGGTGCAGTAGTCAGACGAGTCTTCAACTGCTGGAAGCTATGCTCGCACGCCTCGGTCCAATCAAAAGGAACTCCCTTCCGGGTCAACCCGGTCAACGGTGCAGCGATATGGGAGAAGTCCTGAACAAATCGTCGGTAGTATCCAGCCAGGCCTAAGAAGCTGCAGATCTCTGTAACTAATGCTGGTCTGGGCCAATGCTGAACGGCCTCGATCTTCTTCGGGTCCACACATATGCTATCTCTCGTAATCACGTGACCCAAGAAATCAACGCTGTCAAGACAAAACGCGCACTTGGAGAATTTCGCGAACAGCTGGTGCTCCCTCAAAGTCTGCAATGTGATCCGCAGGTGCTGCTCGTGCTCCTCTCGGCTCCGGGAATACACCAAAATGTCGTCAATAAGCACGATGATGAACAGATCTAGATACGACCTGAAAATGCGGTTCATCAAATCCATAAACGCGGATGGTGCATTGGTGAGTCTGAATGACATCACCAAAAATTCATAGTGTCCATAACGCGTGCGAAAAGCCGTCCTCGGAATATCCTCCTTCCGAACCCGCAACTGATGGTAACCCGATCGCAAGTCAATCCTCGAAAAGTATCCCGCACCCTGAAGCTGGTCGAACAAATCATCGATACGTGGTAAGGGATATCTGTTCCGTACTGTAACCCTGTTCAGCTGGCGGTAATCAATGCACAATCGCAAACTACCGTCCTTCTTCTTGACGAACAGGACAAGAGCACCCCACGGAGATACACACGGTCGAACTAGCCCTCTATCTAACAAATCCTGCAACTGACCCTTCAGCTCTCTAAGCTCCACCGGGGCTATCCGATAAGGCGGTATGGAAATAGGCCCCGAGCCAGGGATCAAATCGATGCAGAACTCAACATCGCGCTCAGGCGGTAGACCAGGAAGCTCGTCGGGGAAGACATCAGGAAACTCACACACAATCAGGACCTGGTCCAACGGAAACTCTGCAACTCCAGTATCACAAACATACGCTATAAATCCCTGACATCCCTTCCGCAAGAGCTGACCGACGCGAAGAGACGAAATCAAGCTGGGAAGGGTGACGTTGCGGTCTCCCTGAATAACAAAGACTGGATCTCCCGGAAAGCTAAATCTGACTGCCTTCTCACGGCAGTCCACAGATGCATAACAAGTGGCTAGCCAGTCCATGCCCAGAAGCACATCAAAGTCCAACATATCGAGAAGAATCAAATCAACCGATGAATCCCTCTCCCCGATATGAACGGAACACAAACGAGCGACAAATGACTCTCCTACTGGAGTAATAACAACAAGCGGCTGATCTAACGACGATGACTAACGGCCCAACATCGGTGCAAAGTGGGTAGATACATTCGAATCTGTGGAACCTGGGTCGAATAATACCCGCGCGTCGAAAGAACATACTGGCAATGTACCTGTCACAACGGCATTGGATGCCTGCGCATCCTGCGGAGTCAATGCGAAAACTCGGGCCTGTCCCCCACCAATAGCTGGCTATCCTCTGCCTCAGCCTCAGCCTCCTTGTCCTCTCTGAACCGGACCGCCGCATCCACGGCCTCCGGGGGCATCTAACTGGCGTGGAGCATCACCGGGGGTAGGAAGTAGAGCTCTCTTAGGAGGTGGTGAACGTGGTAGAGTCACGTGTGGAACTGTTGCCGCTCCCTGTCGTCTCACCATACAGTCTCTGATATGATGGTACGGACTCCCGCACCTAAAACATCCTGGCGACGCCTGCTGGTCCTGCAGATAAGAACCAAATAACCGACCTCGTCCAACTCCTCTGCCGCCACTATCTCCCAGAAAGAATCTGTCACGATGCCTACCCATCTGCCTCTAAGCTGGCATATCGGTACGAATCCTCTTCGGCCCAGAAACGACCGAAGTCTCTGAAATGCGCTCCTCCAACCGTAAGGCCATGTCCATGGCAGCTGCGTAAGTGTCGAAGTGCTGGGCGCCGATGGAAAGAAATAACTGGGTGTCAATTCCCTGCATAAACCTTTTTATCCTTTTCTCTTCGGTGTCTACCAAGTACGGAGCATATTGGGACAACTAAGTAAACTGGATATCATACTTGGACACTGTCATCCCTGGAGTCTTGCACAATGTCTCAAAAGTACGAGCTCGAGCATCACGAACGCTCTCTGGAAGGAAACGGGCTAGAAATACTGCTGTGAACTCATCCCAAGTCATAGGAGGTAGACCTGCAGCTCGACCTCTCTCGACCGACTCATACCACATCTGAGCAAGGCCCTCCAGACGAAAACTCGTAAGCTCCACCAATCTATCGTCAGAACATCTAAGCGAACGGCAAATCCTGGTCAATTTGTCGAGGAATGTCTGCGGATCCTCCGCTGCATCTGTGCCGGTGAAGACTGGAGGTCTCAGCCTCATGAACTCCTATAGTGATACGGGAATGGCAACGGTAGTAGTAGAAGCAACTGTCTGGGCATTAGGTACAATTGTGGTCTATGCAGGGGTAGGTACGTCCTCAGATCACTGTGCACGACTGGCCTCGACTATGGATCCCATCATCTGACGTAGCTCCTGCATGCCTGACTCTAGCCTATCCATGCGGCCTGGGGAAGGCGGATCAATCTGTCCCTGAGGGGTGGGCATGCCGTCCTGATCGGTCCTCGTCTCAGATGAGCCCGCTCGAATCTCATCTCTGGTGGCAGCCCTCTACGCTCTCGTAGCATTCGACGGCATAGTGGCTGGTACAGGAAACAGGATAATAAGAATAGTGCAATAGAATCATAAGATACACGGAATTGAAGAAGGAATTTCAAGCAGTATATCATAAAGTCACTTAGGCGGAATACCGTATAACAAGTATGTCGCGGACATACACACGCTACGTTACCCTGCTTAATTCACGTACTCCATCTACCAAGGGTCATCCTACACTCAGAAAGGTAAAACCTATCGCTCTGATACCAACTTTGTCACGACCCGAAAGGTACGGAACATGACCGGAACTTAAATTACGAAACGTCTCGAGGCGCACGTAATCTAAGTAAGCCAAAACCCAGAAATCAAAACCAAATAAGCAGTAGAGTGAAGGAAAACCAATTTATTTAAAGCGATTTTAATCAAATGAGTCACATCAAGCTTTTTAAAAGCAACATCTATTTTTCCGAAAATTTTGGTAGAGTCTCCTTTGTAAAAACTGGCCCCAAACGGGTACAAAACAGGAATATACACATAACATGGAATAAGGCATCCCCACGCGGGAGCTAGCTTTTTGCCAAAAGCAGTCTCAACATCACACGCAATAAATATCATCACTGTGCAAAAATAAGCATATAAAGGCACAAGTAATAAGCATCACGTCGGCTCAAGTGAGCTCGACCCAGAGAAACAACATATATGCACACAAATCTCACTGTCTCGTCTCTAGGTCAAAGTACATCAGTACAAGTGGCAGATAAAGTAGATGGAGTCCACTAGATACAATGAATATACATGGTGGAAACAAAATAATCTCACACCCACATACGAGCAAAAGCCGCAAATCCAAGCAAAAGGAACAAAATGAGGAAGTGCGTTCGCTGCTACAGTGCTGACGGATCGGACCTGCAAAAAGGCTGTGGCACAACAGGGGTGAGTTGCCAACTCGTGAGTAATAAGTAAAATCTATAAAGGCCATCGTAAGCATGTACGTAAAAGTGTCACAACTCTACAATACTGATATGGCATGATGTACTAGCATGAATGCAACATGAATGCAATTTAACACGAGATCTGAGTATGTTTGATATGAGAAAATCATTAATTTCATCTTAGAAAAACTCATGTGCAATATCTGAAGAAATATCAATGAAATAAACAGAAATCCGCATCAAGCATCGACATCTCAAATGAATATCTCAATGTCTCAAAGTATCGGTATCTCAAAGTCTCACGACCACGGTCGGTATCCTCTGGATATCCACTGCGCCAACAATCACCGGTAGGTAGTCTACCCCGCAAGGCTTATCGTCTACAACTCGAACTTCTTGCCCCGGGGTACCTTACCGGGCCCACCATGTACCCGAGACGGTTTATCCAACTCCTTGAAATGGGTCTCGAAAACTAACAGAAAACCCATGGTGGACGACACATGTATCATACCACGAGAAAAAAGCAACTCGCAATATTTAAAAATAATATCAGGTTTCTTAAATCCTTGCGGCTTTTCCACAAAGTCTCATAAATCTCAAGTGCTGAAATCCTCAAGAAAATCATCATAAGTACACATGTCAATGATAATGAATACCTATGGTATCAACAAGGCAAACTGCAATGTATGACTAAAAGACTAGGCATGAACGAATGATGCAATGAGGTGCATGCATATGACTAGCAATCCTACATGTTCATCCTGAGGAATTTAAATGTATTAGCACAGGTTTACACATCATATATGGTGATATTGTTCTAGATTTCAGGTTATACCAGTTATCTAGGGTTTGTGGCATAGCAATTACCAAGGCGTGTGTGTTTGCATGAATAGTGCTCGTGTTGCATAAAACCATGGTAATGGTGCAAGTGTCCTATGAGATGAGTTCGCACATGTATATAAATATATAGGATCGTGAATGCAGCAAGATGATTAACTAGGAACTATACTCATAAATGCTAATACTACTAGGAGTTTTTAAACTATCGGGCGTCTTGTGCCATCCAAACGATATCCCCCGTAGATGTTACATCTACTCACCCGTGATCTCGTGCTAGCCAGGTCTAACCACCGCTTTTCCCTTCCGCGCCGCGTCCGACGTCCCTACGATCGATCCTAGAAACATACAAACAACACACATAAGGCTAAAATCCTGCCAAAATGCGATATCAAGATCAAAAGAGAAACTCACGTTGGAAGCTAAACGCGTGAGCACTCGATACGCCAAAACGTGTGTAACCTCGCCTGAAACCACCCCGACACGCTGTGACGCGCAGTGAACAACAAACCCAACTCACATAACACACATGTCGCGCAAGTTAAAAAGTATTGAAAATGAGGTTTTAGGTTCCAGAATTTGACTCTAGTGGAAAAAAACAAAAGTTGTATATACCAAAAACCTTAGACATATTGCAGACTCCGACAGACCAAGACCCGATACCCACACCCACCTTCTGGACGCAAATTTCGGCCAGACACATTAAATCTACGGCCAATTAGGGGAGAGGGGGTCTCGTGTTTCGGGTGTGTAGTCCTGTCCCAATCACTAAGCTCCATTATTTGCAACTTTTTCCTGAAGTACCCGGGTCAAAAACAGATCTCAAATAGAACCCAAATCCTAACTAAAACAATAGTTAACACTAAAATGATACAATATGGTATTTTTGTGAAATCTGGTGTAAAAACTTGGATTAGATGACCTTAATAACACTTAGTTAAGCTACTTTAGCCATAAAAATCCTAACTTGGCCTAAACTCAACTTAAATCACAAAACTAGCACTAAAATCAATTTAAACCCTAAATTATGCTAAATAAACTGCAAGTTTAGCAAAATAGAAGTTGAGGTTAACCTTATACCTCAAGTTGGTCTAGGTATGGCTCAAACATGATGATCTTGCCTCAAGGTCCAGCAAGGAAGGGTTTGCAAGGGATTTTGTGAAGAATAAAGTATTTTTGAAGAAGGTTTGAGGCATGGATACAAGGAGAAGAAGAAGAAGAGAAGGAGAAGAAGAAGAGAAGGGGGGTTTGTTGCTGGTGATGCTGCTGCTGCTACTGCTGATGGTGATGCTGCGCTGGTGCTGATGGTGATGATGCTGCTGCTGCTGATGTTGCTGTTGCTGTGCTGCTGCTGGGTGTGTGTGTGTGTATAGGGAAAAAGAAATGAGAGGGAGAGATGTGAGAATGAGTGTTTGTGTTAATTGAGTGTTAGAAAAGAAAATGTGGGTCAACCATTTTCCTTCTCTCTCTCTCATAATTACCTAGCAAGCAAGCTTCATGCCATCATTTCCTCTCTCCCCTCAATCTCAAGTCAACCCCCAAAACACTAATTATATTTAAAATTAAAAGAAATCTAAAACACTTAGTTAACTTCATAATCCTAATTAAATGGGTTAGTCCACCATGGCTACCTAAACATGGTTTAACCCCAAACTTAGCCCTAGTTTACATGCACATGTGTGTGCAAGCCCAATTAAATTCTAATAAAATATTCATAAATTCATATAAAATATTTGAAAACCGTTTTGGTAAACTACTAAAACCCCTATATTAAAGTATAATTAGCCACCAATCGATTTCTAAGGTGTTACAGATTCGAGCTTCCAGAGTGATAAGGACGAATCTAAGTCGGTCTCGGGATTTGTCTTTACCGTCAATGGAGGGGCGGTTTGTTGGAAGAGTTCCAAGCAAGAAACCGTGGCAAACTCGACGATGGAGGATGAATACATTGTTGCCAACGATGCTGGCAAAGAGGCTGTCTGGATGAAGAAGTTCATAACCGAACTTGGTGTGGTAACATCCATCGAGCATCCAATACCTTTGTATTGTGATAACAACGGAGCTATGGCTCTGGCCGAAGAACCCAGGTCCCATCAGCGATCCAGGCATATTCTGAGGCGTATCACCTGATCCGGGAGATAGTTGATCGCCGGGAGATTGAGGTCAGGAGAGTTGACACGAAGAATAGCATGGCGGATCCACTCACGAAGGCCATACCCCAAATACAATTTGAGAGACTGTTCAGGATGTTGGGTATGAGATACTAGAACAACTGGCCTTAGTGCAAGTGGGAGATTGCTAGTCATATGTATGTGTCGGGTTCCCTAGGGTCTCCGCTGGGTTTCGAGAGGCATCGTCCAGGCCATTTTAAAAAAATTGGCGCGCTAAAGAACCCTAACCTAGAATCTTAACTAGAGAATCGGAAGAAAAAAGAATGCAAACATCCTTACGTCTAAGTGAACAAGGAATACAACCTTTGTAGACCGGTCCTTCACTTCAATAGCTCTGTCTAGTAGTCCCTTCGCTCCAAGAGGTGAACTCCTGGACTCTAGAAAGGCTCCACAAGATAAAAGGAACAAGCTTGTTTGAAGTCTTCAAGGCCGAAGATGATCTACGTCGAGGAGACACTAACTCAAGCTACCTCTTCACTAATTATGAAGAACTAGTGAAGAAACAACCCAATCTAAATGTCTAGTCTAAAAGAGGTTGATGAAGTAAGAATTTTGCTCACTTTAGAAATAATTTTCTCACTCATTTTCTTCACATCCCAAAAAGCTAGAGAGCTTGAGGAAGGAGATGAAGAAAGGAAACCATGGAGAGAAGCAAGTGAAGAATGAATCAAGTGGTGAGAATAGCAACCATAGGTGAGATAATATCATACTAACTCATGTAGAGACTTAACCATGGCTTGGGATAATGGTTGGGTTAATAAATATCTTCATGTAAAACAAAATTAGTGGACTTGGTCAATGGGTCAACAAGCTTCCACAAGCTTCAACCATGTGACAATTTCCAACTAATTTGATTTACTTTAAATAAATAAAACCTTAATTATTATAAGCATGGTGTGAGTCTCATACACCCATGTAGCATGTCGCAACATGCATGACACAATAATATATATCACATATATATTAAGTGCAGACATAAGTGAGAAAAAGAAATGCTTAAGTGAGCTAATATTAGTTAATGTAAATCAATATATCTCACGACCCAATTTAGGAACGTGACCGGCACATAAACCACGTGACGTCAACAGGCGTAACGCAATTTAAGTAAGCCGAAAACCCAGAAATCTAAACCATAAAGAGAAGTAAGTGATAAAAATATAGTTAAAATATTTGGAAATCTCAAGTAAAAATCTTAAAGCTTAAGTTTATTTTCTTAAAAAATTTGGCAGCACCTCTTTTGAAAAACTAGCCTCGAAACGGATACAACACAGGATATAAATAAAGCATTCCCAAACGAAAGCAAATCACGCCCAAAGGCGGAAAACAATCACCACAAGCATATATATGACGTCGTAGCGAAGAAATAGACAATAAATATGAAAACAACATAAAGAAATAAAGCTAGATAAGAAAAGCCGGCTCATACGAGCACGACACCCAAAGTCACATAATATACAATAACGATCCTCACAAACTCGTCTCTATGTCAATACATGAAAGTGGTAGATGGAGAGTACAAGATACAATGAGATATACAATAGATATGTTCGGACAACCGCAAACCCACCAACACTAAAAAGGCCTCACAGCCAACCATAGCGGTATCCGCAGAAATAAATACAATAAGGAGCCCTGCCACGACTACTCTGAGGGTCAAGCCAGCAAAACTCTGTGGCACAACGGGGGTGAGTTTCCAACTCTTGAATAGTAAGTAAATTCATACAGATAATCGCAAGTATGCACGAACAGCGATAATCTATCACATGCAATCCTGATAGCCGAAGTATGGCAATATGGATATGCAATAATCATGATCAAGGTACACCATCAAGGTACTACAACTGCATGAAACAATGCATATCAAATAATCCTAAGTGAGGGATAAAACATAATCATCATCAATGAATCATCATCGTGGAAAAACCCGGTGTCCATCAACGACACCCCAAATCCCAATACCTCATGCGCCGTCACTCTGATCGGACCTCATATCCATAAATCTCATGGAACCTGAGTGCCCAACATCGACACTCGAAACATCATGAAAACCCGTGTCCAGCATCAACACGTAAATCTACATAACTCGGGCTCCGTCAGTCCGAATCGGCCCACGGGCTCTTTCAGTCCGGATCGACCCATATCCATCTCACGACTCCGGTCGGTATCCTCCGGATAACTGTCGGGTCCAAACTATCACCGGTAGGTAGTAGTCCCTCTGCCAGGCTCATCGTCTACTGCACAACATACCTTTCTTGCCCCGGGGTACCATACCGGGTCCACCATGAACCCGCAAACGGATCATCCATCTCCTCGAATCGGGTTTCTAAAACAAATCTCAGAACTGAGAAAACTCATGCTGGATGCATCGAAATATCATATCAAGAGAAACCGGGTTTTCAAAACAATGCATACTTTCTTGAAATATAACCACGGTTCTCAAATCCATAAATCACATGAAATCAGTATCTCAATGCGTAAATCCATGAAATACGATGTATGCAGTATAGAACAGTAATGTGAGCATATCAAGGGAAAACCGCTATTTTAAAGGAATCAAGTTTTTAAAGATATCATGCGGTTCCCAAATTCCCGAAGTCAATTTCAACATCATATAAAGGTGTATATGTAGCTATAGCAAGGTATGTATGTATGCATGCATGTATGTATGTATGCTTAATGCAATTCATATGCGCAATAGAACAAGAATCAACGTCTAACTATTGATAATAATGAAAGAGGTACAATACATATTCCCTTAGTAAAGTGGTACAAGAATAACTACCTCAATGTCAATAACGAATGGAGTACCATATATATGTATATGTTGTGCGTGTCATAGTAATTACCAACGGTGTGTGTGTGTGGAATACAATTCAGTGCTCGTGCTACATGAACCGTCAGTAATGGTGCAATGTCCAATAGGTACTAAGTCAGGGTACAACAAGTAATGGTATGCAGATGATACTCATGCACAGTCAACATATATGCATATAAACATGTGGCTATAACATCGAATCTAGCCCTCGACGCTTAACGCCATATGGGCGATTCCCCCATAGATGTTAAATCTATTCACATATGATCTCGAGCTAGGTAAATCCAACCACCTACTTTCCCTTCCTTGTAGCGTCCGAAGTCCCCGCAACCGATCCTAATATCACACAAAACATAATAAGTGCAACTTAGAAACCGTCCAATAATACATACAAACTACGTTTAGATCAACGCATCGACTCCTACAACTCTCATGTGTTAGCTAAGTGGCTAACGTGTGTAGCGACATCCCAACTCAAACCTAAGTGCAGCAAGCTACACAAAGTACGCGAACCGTGTCGGATACCGTAACGCGCGTTGCCGAAACACTAGAAATTAGCAAAGTGGTCCCAGATTTTTTCCTACAGTCAATATATAAAAATCAAGCTGTACCAAACACCTAGGATAACATACAAATAGCTACCCTCAAAACCCCAACTCCCCAAGCCCCCAAAAATCCGGTGACGCCGGAATTTCACCTCATCTCGCCGGGTCCACTAGGTTGGTGTAACACCTTAGAATGCGATTAGTGTTAATTAGGCGATATTGCGGATTTTTGGTAAAATGGTTTACCAAAATAGCTTTCTCGCATTTTAGTAGATTAATTAATATTTTATTATTATTTGTTTTGGGTCACACACACTTGTGCATTTTAACATGGAGGGGGTTGTTTAGTGTTAACCTTGCTTAGTGGACATAACACTTTAAACTAATCCATGCCTTGTTTAACCTTAACCTTGCACTAGATATTTGTTGTGAGAGTAGATATTTGTTTTGGACTGAGGGGAGGTGGCAAGGTGACTCATGAACGAGTCATGTTTTCTGTTCAGTCGAAAATACCGCACTGTCAACACGAAAATTTCCTTACTCTTTCTAATCATCTAAAGGTGTTTGGTATAAATATAACACATATTAGCAATTCTTCTGCAAAATATCAAATAACATGTGTTATACATTATAACCGGCATTATGAAGGAAATTGTGTGTAAATATTTCACGTATAATATTTTGTATCTCAACACTTTTCATCGAGATTGTGTGCAGAGAATTATTCAGGTCAAAGAACTAGAATCGCAAATTTGCCGATAAAATACAGCAAGTCAAAGAATTCAAATCTGGCAGAGATTCAGAAGGGATAAAAAGATTCCAGATATCAATTATACACCCAGAGACCAACAAAATAAGACCACGGAAAAATGATGCAGTGATCTCTTCAGACGGCCGCGGATCCACGGCCGAGTCAAGCCGATCCGCCGCAGATCCGCGGCCGAGTTAGGGCATCGGCGATCAAGAATTCTCTAGAAGGCTCCTTGTAACAACTTTGTTCTAGAAGGCTCCTTCTAACAACCTTGTTCTAGAAGGTTCCTTCTAACAACCTTGTTCTAGAAGGCTCCTTATAACAACCTTATTCTAGAAGGCTTCTTGTAACAACCTAGCTTATGAGGGAAGCTTGATTTGAGATCTATAAAAAGGGATCTAGATCTAGGGTCGTGGGGTGGTTGAATGGTGGTAAAATTCTAGCACAAATCCAAATCAATTCAAATTCCAATTCTAATCAAGATCAATTGAGAGCATAATCAAGCGACTACTTCAAAGATCCTTTATCGCAACACCGATCATCATCAAGAGCAAGAGATCCGCGATGATCCACGTCTCACGGCGATCGAGCCACGCAAAGATTGACGACAAATTCCCTTTCAAAAGAACGATTGAGAGCTAGTCTTGTAATCTCAAATTGAGAGGTGTAATTTGAAGAAGATTTAATAAATGTGATAAATTGTTAATTCTTGTTTTCTTTACATTCTTGCATTATGAAATTTCTCATTCTTGATTCTTTAATTTTCATAATGTGTGAGTGAAATCTCCGCTTGTAAAGGATTCGAGAGAACCGGTAGATCAAATTATGATGAAATTCTTTTACTAATCTTAAGTCTTATGAGAATTATGAACTTTAGGAAAAAGAATCATCAATGACCTAATTTGGAGCGAGATCACCATTCTTGATAATTTTATTGCAAATTAGGGATCAAATGATTGATGATCTTCTTTGTTAGAGGCTAGATTTGAATGATGATCAATGAAAAGACAAGGGATAGTGAAGGAGAAACCCTAGTTTCTTCAATAGATCCCAAATCTTCATTCATCACCATCGATCTAGCCACAATTTATCAATAGATAAGATTAGTCATTATTATATTCATCTTGGCTACTAATTTGATCAAATCCTACAAGCTTTTCTACATTCTCTTTGTAACATTTCTGAAAATATAAAATATTATTTTTGGAATTTAATATTAAAATAATATTTTTCCCGGAAACTGCCCGATTTACGAAATTGGGGTTTTCGAAAAAGGGTATAAATATATACCGATAATTGTGTAATAAATGAAAATTAAAATAATTTATTCATTTAATAATATATTTAAAGGATTTGGCATTTATAATATTTATTATATGCAGTTTTGATAAAAACCCGATTAGTGCACTGCTAATCGCGATTAAGCCAAATCCGTGTTTCTACAGTTTTTCATGGTAAATGCACCATGACATGTTACATGTTATTTCATGTTGTTGTTTTATATGGGTGTATGTGTTTTGGTGAGAAAAGAGAAAGAAAAGGTGTCATGATGAGTGAGGAGAGAGAAAGGAGAGATAATGATGACTTGGAGAGAGAGAGAGAGTGAGAATAATTGAGAGAGAGAGGGGGGGCTGCCTCCATCTTCATTCCTCCACCATTTTCATCTCCTTCTTAATTTTACTCACCCTCATCTCCCTCCACCTTAAAGCCCTAGATCCATCTCCAAATAATCCCCAAAACCCAAAACCCCTTCCACAAAAAATGATCCCCCCTTCATGCTCATCACATTGAACCAAGAAAAATGGGATATGGCAACTTTAGGACTTCTAGGGTTTTCTTAAGAGACATCCATGAGGTATATCTTTTTCCATGTTGGTTTAGTTTAAATTCCTAGCTTTTAGTTTAGCTTAGAACTCGTTTAGTTGTGATTTGTGGAAATTAGAAAATCCTAGTGAGGGTTAGAGGGAAATTGTGGATTGGTGGTGATTGAGTAGTTGTTTAAGACCTGGGCTTGGGTATAGAAAACCAAAATACGGATTTACGAATTGGTTATGTCGGTTTTGTGTTGATTTGTGAGGATATATGGAAATCTAGAGTAACCCGGTGGCACTAAAAATAATTTAGCGAACACAGTGACACATGCAGGCACCCAGGAAGTTACCACAGAGACCTGAGACCCCAACTCCACCTTTTGGCCGTAGATTAATCCATTCAGGCTGCAATTTGCGGCCAGAGCACGGAATTAGGGTCCCAGGTTTGGTCCATGGCTCCTTTTGAAATAAATTAGACCCCTCCTGTATGCAATTTTGGCTAATTGTCACCTGGGGAAAATCTGGGAGTGTTTTACTTAGTTTCTGAAATAATTTTGCGGCTTTTAATGAATTTGAATTTGGTATTTGGTATTTTGTTTCCGTCGTGTGGCATTTGGACGTCAACGACCAGGGTTATTGGTCGTGTTTTGCATGCTAGGCTATAGGTTTTAACCTATGAGCGAAACGTGTGCCGTTTTGGTTTCCGACTTGATTTTAATACGCAATTGCGATGTGTTATGATATGTAGGTACCCCACGAGGATTTCGAGACGACGAAGAAGAGGATGGAGACATCGACATCGGCAAGCAAGAGCAAGGTGAGTAGATCTATATCAACCGGGGAAGTCGGGTGGATGGCGTGTAGCACCCCCGCAAAGTTTTGATAGAAAACTGATTTATAGAATATGATTAAGGAAACCTAGATTAGGAAACTAGGGTTAGAATGAAGATAGCTATGAAACCATATTAGAAACTAAAGGATTGTTAGAAGTGATATGTTACGACTATTATAGTATGACAGAATTTGAGGATGACGTTTGTCGATATTGCCGTTAAGGGTACGGTAGGACTAGATAGTCGATGTAGATATGTCATCCAAACCATACATTTTTCTAAACCGAAGAATCATATGTATCATTTAAATATATACCTTGAGGGATGTTACGGATTTTCAAATGATATCTTTTCCTTAAAAACACCATAACTCCTATTTTTCAAAACTACGATTCGCTTCTTTAAAAATCTGATTGTATTGTTCGGGTGTGTATGTTAGATTAGATACTTATACTTATACTAGAGATAGAATGTTTATGTAAACTCGACTTGATGTGAGATATAAATGTGATGAAAAGAATATAAGACGAGTATGATGATTTGATGATATTTTGGTATACGGATGCGAGTCGATTGAGATGATTTAAACCCTGCCGGTCCCCTGATATGAGATTATTGTGGATGTGACCTGGGACATAGGTATATAGAGATATTTATATATGTTGTGAATCGTGAGTGATAGCCGTACGAGACATTAGTTCCGTACCCTCCTCGTCTTATAGGATGATAGGATCCCTGATAGCTTAATTCCGCCGTACGATGATTTTCCGTACGTGATGAGTTTGACTTGAGGTTTGATCCATACCCTTGACTTGAGGTTGTCGTACGATGGATTATACAGTACGCGGTGTAGTGAGGCTGGATGCCGATCGATAGATTCACCGACTCAGACATATGATAGTTATGTATACCTTATAACTTTTAGCTGATGATTTACCTTATGCTGCATTCATGTTATTCGCATTGCATTACTTATACCTGTACTAGTACACTTACACCATTATCGATGATGCGTATGTTACACGTACACAGATTCACCGGCTCACACACTTCATCATCGATAATTGCTATGTCACTACACAGTAGGGTTGCTGCATCATGATATGCATATTGTACATCTATATTGGCACACATACATTGTTACATCCATACTTGCGCATATACATATTGTACCTACATAGATAACTGGATTATTTGGGAATTTGGGAACCGCATGTTATATTTTAAATACTGGAATCATTTAAAAGAACGGTTTCCCCTAAATATGTTATATTACTGTTCTATGTTGCATGATACACGGATATGCTCACATTTCTATTATATGTCGCATACATCATGCTCTATGATTTTACGCATTGAGATATGCTGTTTTCATGAGGTTTCTGGATTTGAGAACCGTGGACATTTTAAAAGAGATTATGTGTTGTTTTAAAAACCCTGTGTCTTTTTATATGATATTTCAGTGCGTCCACCATGTGTTTTCTCGGTTCTAAGAGCGACATGTGAAACCCGATTCGAGGAGACGGATGAGGCCGATTGCGGGTACATGGTGGACCCGGTATGGTACCCCGGGGCATGAAAAGGATGCTGTGTATATAGACGGTGAGCCTGGCAGAGGGACTACTATCTACCGATGATTGTATTTGGGCTCGGCGGATATCCGGAGGATACCGACCGGAGTCGAGAGATGATATGGGCTGATCCGGACTGACGGACCCCGAGAGATATGAGGATTTGCGTGTCGATGCTGGACACGGGTTTCATGTTATCTCGAGTGTCGATAAGGGACACTAAGGTTCCATGATTTTGAGGTGTCGCGAGGGACACATGTTGATTTATATCCTTATATTTTCATGCATATGCTTTTATGATATTTACATGCATGATGTTGTTGTGTCAGTGGTTGACACGTGGACGAGATCCACATGCATACATACATTGATTATATGGGTGGACGAGATCCACATGCATACATGCATTGATTTTACTGTTGGATGTTATCCACATGCTTATAGGCATTGACTACCTTATTGGCACATATACAGACCCGGTCACCTTAGATATCATAGTATTACCTTTATGATAAAGTTGACCTAGGAGTCGTTGTTTATTCGATTTCTGCTTGTAGATGTTTTTCTACTCACGAGTTGGCAACTCAACCCCATTGTGCCACAGTTCTTGCAGGTTGACCGCATGGATCAGTAGAGGCATCGCTGGCATAGAGCTTCATTTGGGTGTTTTGCATTGGTAGGTGGGGCATTTGTATCGTATCCACTCTTGTATTTATATTTCATATTGTATCTAGGCAACTCCATCAATCAAAATTAGTAAATTGTATAAGTAATGAGACTTAGTGGGATTTTAGTTGCGAGACTTAGAGCGAGGGGTTTCCGCTACTTGTGGTTTTTATGTCTTGCTTTTCTTTATCTTTGTGGTGATCTTCGCCGTTGGGCGTCGTATACTTGCATATATTGTCTTGCTTGGTTGTGATCCGCCGGTTGGCGAAGGCTAGCTCCCGCTTGGGGATGCCTTTATTTTATCATGTATTTTGGTTTTGGATCAAAATATACAAAGGAGGTGCTGCCCAAATTTTCAAAAAAGACGAAACATGTTTTTAAACTTGCATAATCCACTTGCATTTTCATGTTCCTTTTTTATGCATCAAGAAAACTTGATTTCATTATACTTTTATTTCAAAACTTCACCTCCTTTATTTTCTTAAAAAGATTTAGATTTCTGAGTTTCAGCTTACTTGAATTATGTTATGCCTTTAGTCGTTGCGTGATTTATGTGCTGGTCATGAGCTAATATTTTGGGTCGTGACAAAGTTGGTATCAAAGCGTTAGGTTTAACCTTTGTCGAGTCTATGTTTGATTATGCGGTGTCTAGGGCGGGTATGAATTTCGGAACCTAGGCTTGACCTTACGGAACTTAGACTTGAACGGGGGGGGGGTATTAGACCCGAACTTTCATTTCATAGGCTGACCCTAATTGATGGAGTAGGTAGCTTGAGTAGAGTGACGTACCGTACGTATGTTCCGCGGCATATTTACGATACGATACTCCACTTAAGAAACCTCAGGATGTACATATTTTGAGATCTATTATTCTCTTCATATCCTTGATTATACATCTTTTTGAGATCCTTGATTTTATTTGTTCCATGATCATACTCTCATTGATGCTGTTCCTTCTTATAATCATGTATCCATTCTGGATGTGTCGTTTTCTCTCATGTCGTTGATCTGCTTTCGTCGATACTCGATTGAGGTTCCTTTCACCATGGTTTGAGCGCAGATTGAGATGTTGCTAATGTTGCGGTCAGGGCGAGCTCATCTGGTACGAGGGCTGTCTATTGTGTTTTCTGGTGACATGGGAACGTCTCGATGTAGTGTTATGTTGTGACCTCTCGGATGAGGCGAGTTGTTGGTTTTGCACCGGATGATCGAGCCTTTGATAGAGCTTCTAGTTGCGAGAGGACTGTTGATGTACAACATACCTCATAGATTTTGATGTCGCCTACCGTGAAGACAGATGACCCAGCTGTTGCTAAGATTGATGGAATGTCGCTTCCTGAGCTTACAAGCTGAGATCTCCGGAGCTTCCAGGCAAAGATGCGACAGGTGATAGCTAGTCTATCCCTAGTTGAGAGACGAAGGTGATTCGTCAGATTGATGCGCCAACGCAGGCCCAGTTGAGATGAAGATTTTCAGTATGGAGAGTCTTACTCAGATCTAGAGCAGACCGATCCACAGATGACCGCCAATGTATCGCCTTTCCTGGAGGATTGAGGCATTGTTTAGCGTGCGGACGGAGGGTATTCGCATGTCGCCAAGGCAAAGTTAAGAAGTTCGAACGAGAGTCAGAAAACCATTTTTTCCCAAGTTTAAAGTGTTCGGAGGAACATGCAAGTGATTCTGTGGACCCTCTAGAAGAATGAAACCCTAACTCGACATGATGACCATGGAACCGCTTTTGAACCTTAGGGTTTGCAGCAGTTTAGCGGTGCCATCAGTGAGGCCTGGGTTTTCCCTTCTACAGCTGGTCCAGAGGTACTGTGGTATGTACAAGATATTCTTAGACTGTGCTCAGGTGTTGAGCCTTCGGGAATTTTAGGACCTCGATGACTTGATCGAAAAGTTTAACGCCGTCCGGATACCATGTGATAGGAGACCAGTAAGCTGACCAGTTTCGGATAGAGGACCTCACCCAGATGCGTTACGAGTTGATCGAGAACGGATGAGTATTGAGTATTCCTCCGACGGTTGGGACGAGTTCCCGAGGACGTGTTCGGCCAGATATCTTCTACAGAGTGATGAAGATACCGAGTTCGTCACTTCGAGTCCGTGTGAGAGACTACGGATTGACCTGGCCAAGAACAGTTGCAGTGTGCAGATAACATGGCGTGACGTCAAACTGGACGACGATACAGACAAATGGAACCAGAGGTTCGTGCGAGATGTTGACGAGCTGTTGTTACTCCTTGTTGATGCCAGAGGATCTGATATGTATACCGAGGCGTTGGGATGCGGCCAATTCCCGAGGAAATGTTGTACTGAGAACGCAGATGTCCAGAAAATAAGAACAGATTATATAAGAGTACCAGCCTCCGTACAGTTCGGCATAGGCGAGATCGGAAGAGACCTTGAGAAGGATTCCTTCCAGGATACAGCTGCAATGAGATTTGCACCAAGGATCAGTTGTGCCACGTGTATTCAGTGGGCCTGAGGCCGACGCCAGTGACGTGCTTCTTTACGAGTGGTCGTGATGATTGACCGAGAGATGACCAAAGAAGTGCCAGAACGGAATTGTTCCCGTTAGCACTCCTGACCGGGCTGATGAGCCGATGGATTGCGAGATTGGTAAATCCACAGAGAAAATGAGGACTAAGAGACCGAGGATGCCAGACCGTGAGCAGGAGGCAAGGCGCACCGATTTATTCTTCGACATTGTAGGAGGTGTACCTCAATGTCCTTTATTGCCATTTGCGTTTGTGATCCGAGTATCACGCTTTTATCGCTTGGATTTGAGTTTTGATGATTGAGTTTCATGATATTGTTTTCATGCACCATGACTGCACCTACTGGGTATTTACATTTTGTCCATAGTTATTGCACTTGATATATATTTTATACACCGTTGGGTTGATTGCAATTTGTGCAAAACTATTACACTAGAGATTCGGTTTTGTGCCTTTGCTGCACACGTTTATGATTTCATGGATTTCATACGGTTGATTTGATTTTTGCACTCGGTATAGCTTATATGTACTTATAGTGCATTGATATATGTTTTGTTCACGCAGTTACACACGTTTATGATTTTATGCACCTTGGTATACTCGGTGTTGTTGTTTACGTATTTGAGTTATGTATTTGTATTTCGTGCACTGGGTGCACTGGATGCACTGTATTCGTACTTCGTGCACTGGATGCACTGTATTCGTACTTCGTGCACTGGATGCACTGTATTTGTATATCGTGCACTAGACGCACCAGATTTGCACGTCGTGCATTTGTTGCACTAGGTTTTCATTTCGTGCAATTGTCACACCAGATTTATATTTTGTGCATTTGCTGCACCAGATTCGTATTTCGCACATTAGTTGCACAGATTTGCATTTCTTGCATTTGTTGCACCGGACGGGTATTTATGCGTTTGTCGTACTGGATTTATACTCCGTATCTTGGTTGCACCGATTTATGTCCTTGAGCATTCGTTTTACCAGATTTGTATTTTCGTGCGCATTGGCACTTGTTTTTCGTTTTCGTGCATGCTACTGCATTATATGCTTTTACGGACCCGACATGCTTGGGTTGGATTTTTGCGCATATTAGGCGCTTGATTTTGGGATTTTGTGCGCATCGGATGCACTTGAGTGAGATTTTTACTCGTGCATGTCGGATGCACTGGATTTAGCTTTTATTCGTCCATGTTTGATGCACTTGATTTAGATTTCATTCGTGCATGATGGATGCACTAAATTTGGATTTTCGCGTATTTTGGGCGCATGATATGAGGCGTGATTTTGTGCACACTGGATGCACTCGATTTAGGATTTTTATTCGTGCACGGTAGTTGCACTGGATTGAGATTTTCGTGCACTCTAGGTGCACTTGATATTATTGTCGTGCACACCCGTTGCACAGGACAGATGCTTTCGTGCACACCCGTTGCACTTAGTTTTGGATTTTGTGCATATCCTAGCACATGTATTTAGATTTGATTTCCGTGTGCACCAGACGCACGTGATTATTGGATACGCCTTTTGAGGCTAATTTTGCTTTTGAGCACCTTATTTTCATGATGGGCACTATGTTAGGTAGTAGCCGAACAGGACTAATCCGAGGACAGTACCTGAGTACTTTACATGCATTAAAAGTTTACCAAGAGGTTTTTGAAAAAGTGCTATAGTCTCGTTATTTCCTACGTGTCCGTGAGCGACACGAACGTTTATAAAGGAAAACCTTTTGGGATATTTTGAAAACGACGGAACGTGTATTAAGGAAAACATATATGGACATATATTATTATTTTAAAATGAATGTCCGTCACTTATGCCGTGAGTTACGCATTCACGCGGTGATTTAGAAAAGATTTTCGCATGAGTTTTATTTAGTTCTTGAAAGTTTTCCAACGATGCGTACTATACACGTATTATAGTATTCGACTAGTGTGTATTGGATTTCAGTGGTGGATTTCGAGATCTGTATCTATATTGTAACTCCGAGGATATGCGTGCAAATCCGATGATTTGCTTAACGCTTGACGGAGTTCGATTTTGAGTTTGGTACTCGTTTTCATGCGCACTTGACGCGATGTGCTGTGTAATTTCTGTATTTTCCGTGATTTCGGAGCCCCGTTGATTTGAGTTGATTATTGAAATGTTTTAGAATTTGGGGGTTCAAATTTAAATTCGGGGACCGAATTTATTTAAGGGTAGAAGATTGTAGCATTTCAGAAAATATAAAATATTATTTTTGAATTTAATATTAAAATAATATTTTTCTCGAAAACTGCCCGATTTGCGAAATTGGGGTTTTCGAAAAAGGGTATAAATATATACCGATAATTGTGAAATAAATTGAAATTAAAATAATTTATTCATTTAATAATATATTTAAAGGATATAGCATTTTTAAAATTTATTATATGCAGTCTTGATAAAAACCCGATTAGTGCACTGCTAATCGCGATTAAGCAAATCCGTATTTCTACAGTTTTTCATGGTAAATGCACCAAGACATGTTACATGTTATTTCATGGTGTTGTTTTATATGTGTGTATGTGTTTTGGTGAGAAAAGAGAAAGAAAAGGTGTCATGATGAGTGAGAAGAGAGAAAGGAGACATAATGATGACTTGGAGAGAGAGAGAGAGTGAGAATACTTGAGAGAGGGAGAGAGAAGGGGAGGCTGCCTCCATCTTAATTCCTCCACCATTTTCATCTCCTTCTTCATTTTACTCACCCTCATCTCCCTCCACCTTCAAGCCCTAGATTCATCTCCAAATAATCCCCAAAACCCTAAACCCCTTTCACAAAAAATGATCCCCCCTTCATGCTCATCACATTGAACCAAGCAAAATGGGATTTTGGCAACTTTGGGACTTCTAGGGTTTTCTTAAGAGACATCCATGAGGTATATCTCTTTCCATGTTGGTTTAGTTTAAATTCCTAGCTTTTAGTTTAGCTTAAAACTAGTTTAGTGGTGATTTGTGGAAATTAGAAAATCCTAGTGAGGGTTTGAGTGGAATTGTGGATTGGTGGTGATTGAGTGGCTGTTTAAGACCTGGGCTTGGGTATAGAAAACCAAAATACGGATTTAGGAATTTATTATGTCGGTTTTGTGTTGATTTGTGAGGATATATGGAAATCTGGAGTAGCCCGGGGGCACTAAAAATAATTTTACGAACACAGTGACACATGCAGGCACCCAGGAAGCTACCATAGAGACCCGAGACCCCAACTCCACCTTTTGGCCGCAGATTAATCCATTCTAGCCGCAATTTGCGGCTAGAGCAGGGAATTAGGGTCCCAGGTTTGGTCCATGGCTCCTTTTGCAATAAATTAGACCCCTCATGTATTCAATTTTGGCTAATTGTCACCTGGGGAAAATCTGGGAGTGTTTTACTTAGTTTCTGAAATTATTTTGCGGCTTTTAATGAATTTGAATTTGGTATTGTGTTTCTGTCGTGTGGCGTTTGGACGTCAACGACCGGGGTTATTGGTCGTTGTAGGGTTCCTAGGCACTCTTGTGAAGGTTCATAAGGCATCAAACATGCCCGGATAAAAATTTAGACGTGCCGAACAACCCAAAGCCGGGATCTTTGCTAGATTATTAGGGTTTAACATGCAAGATGATAGCTTTTATCTAAGTGTGAGGGATTACAACCTTTGTAGTCCGCTCCTTCGCTTCACAAGCTCCGAGTAGAAGTCCTTTTGCCGCGATCCACGATCTCCCGGACTCATGAAAGGCTCCACGACTCGAACGATCCATGCTAGATCGAAGTATTCCAAATCTCCGATGATCTACCTCGAAGTTGCAAAGACTCAAGCTATCTCACTCTAAAGAGATGAACACACTAATCTCATGGGCTAGATGGGATGAGGATGAGAGAGTAGTATTTTTGCTTTCTTTTTAAATCATTTTCTTATATTATTTCATCACATAAAGAAAATCTAGTAAGCTTTCTTCAAGAGAGAAGAAGATGATAATGGAAATGATAATCATAATAATCCTTTTGTGATGAATAGAAAACAAAGCTATATGATTGATATATTAACCATGGTCAAGGATGAGTGGTCAAGATTTAGTAGAGAATAAACTAGAGTTAGGGTTTGGTTGGGTTAAGAATGTGTCATCCTAAAATATCTTAAGAATGACAAAAGAAAAAGCTTCTAGAAGGTGCATGAAGCATCTAACCCTAATCAAACCCTAACCTCTATTAATCATCCTTAAACATGTTTAACAATTAATCATATCAAGTCACAATAATATATATCACATATATATTATATATTTGCAACAAAAGAAAATAATACAATTAACATATATTGCATATATATCAATGTATCATCCAGTGAGAAAATGAAATAATAAAGCGAGCAAATATTAGATAATGTAATAATATATCATATATATTATTATACATTAAATCATCGAATCAACACTTGATCCGACGATCCGGCTATATCAAATATAACCGACTAATATATCATGTACCGATTCATCGAATCAACACTTGATCCGATGACCCGGTTCATATCTAAATATCGCGAGAATATAATACGGTATCTCATATCGCATTATTCTCGGTCCTGCACATATCACATATGTGCCTCTACTCCGTTTCGCCTGAGCCAAGAAACCTCTGTGTAGGACTCTAAAGAATCGTCAATACGCCGGTAGCAGGTGATGATCATATCAAACACCCACAAGCTGCAAGCGGTCAGCTAAACGTAACAGCCACCCAGGTATTGAGCGATCAGAAGATCAACAAGCTAGCCTGTGCGTTCTCCTGTGAATCCAATCAGTAACACTCCCGTACAGTCCGGTCTGTTCGTCTGATATGTCGGATATCAAGTCTAGGGGTGGTATACGTCAGACCCCAGTAACCGATAAGTCGTGTCGATGCGTGGCTCATAACGGGTCGAGAAACTACTAGTAACACTTACCAGTAAATCTCTATATTAGCCCTAGCCAGGGACTTCCAGTTATAGCCAATCGAACACAGCACAACATCAACTCCCTATACCGGGAGAGACGAATCCCCTCCTATCGCTCATTGCCTCTATGTGATTCGGGACTGAACCCAAAAGCCACCGTTTTGCACGCCCTCTTGGACGTGGTAAGGTGGAAATCAAAGCACAGTGGGAATCACACAAGACTCTATGACGATCTCGGGTCTTCAGACTACCATGTACCAGTGTCACAGGAGAACTGCCATCTGACGTGTGGTATATCACCATCTGGGAGTTCTCGGCGAGCCCGTCCAGTGTACCCAGTCTCCACTGAGCACCCGTACACCATCTCTGATATCAAACACCGATAGATATGGGATCATCCATCGCCCATCATATGGTTCAAGATGCGTATACGCTAGTCTACTCTGGTGTATCGATGCCCTGTCTCGATATACCCTCGACTAGGAACAGTTATAGGATGTACTCATCGACTACCGTGGCCCCACTAGTATGATCTCATCATAGTCCCAGTAGTCGAGTACAGATCCTAAGGGCTTTATCAACATGTGAGAGTAAAATAGTAAACCAATACAAGTCAACATGTTAAGATAAAGTGAAACCAAATAGCATACTATCATGACGAGCAAGAAAGTCATCTCTATATATAACCAAGCATCCATTATAATATACATCATATGTACAACAATGGCCTCTAGGGCATATACATAACTAACAATCTCCCACTTGCACTAAGGCCAGCTGCTGTAGTATCTCATACCTAGCATCCCGAATAATCTCTCAAACTGTATCTGGGGAATAGCCTTCGTGAATGGATCCGCAGTGTTGTCCTTCGTATCTACTCTCCTGACCTCGATCTCCCGGCGATCAACTATCTCCCTGATCAGGTGATACCGCCTCAGAATATGTCTGGACTTCTGATGGGATCTGGGTTCCTTGGCCAATGCCACAGCTCCATTGTTATCGCAATACAGAGGTATTGGATGCTCAATGATGGAACCACTCCAAGTTCAGTAATGAACTTCTTGATCCAGACAGCCTCTTTGGCAGCATCGTTGGCAGCGATGTATTCAGCCTCCATCGTCGAGTCTGCAACGGTATCCTGTTTGGAACTCTTCCAACATACCGCCCCTCCATTGAGGGTAAAGACAAAACCCGAATGCGACTTAGAGTCGTCCTTATCACTTTGGAAGCTGGAATCGGTAAAAGACTGCACCTGGAGTTCTCCGTTACCATACACCAAGAACATCTCCTTAGTCCTTCGTAAGTACTTGAGAATGTTCTTCACAGCTGTCCAGTGACTCTCTCCAGGATCTGCTTGATACCGACTCACTACACTTAGTGAGTATGCTACATCGGGTCTGGTACATAGCATCGCATACATGATAGAGCCTACTGCCGAAGCATAGGGTATCCCTTGCATGCGAGCTCTCTCCAAATCAGTCTTGGGAGACATCTCTTTGGAGAGAGTGAGTCCAGAGATCGTGGGTTGGTTCCCACGCTTGGATTCTTCCATACTAAACCTCTTTAGTATGGTGTCAATGTACCTGGATTGGGACAATCCCAGTATCCGTTTAGATATATCTCTATAGATCATGATTCCCAATATGCAGGAGGCATCACCTAGATCTTTCATCGAGAATCTCTGTGATAAGAAGAGCTTGACTGATTGCAGCATAGGAATATCATTTCCTATCAAGAGTATGTCATCCACGTACAATACGAGGAAGACAACCTTACCCTCTGCTACCTTCTTATAGATACAAGGTTCATCTATATTTTTGATGAAGTCAAACTCTTTGACTACTACATCAAAATAGATGTTCCAACTCCGCGATGCTTGCTTTAACCCATAAATGGATTTAAGCAGCTTGCACACCTTTCCGCTGCTCCCACTATCTACGAAGCCCTCTGGCTGAGTCATGTACACGCTCTCTTCTAAATCACCATTTAGAAAGGCGGTCTTAACATCCATTTGCCAGATTTCGTAGTCATGGTATGCAGCAATAGCAAGTAAGATCCGGATGGACTTAAGCATAGCCACTGGAGAAAAGGTTTCGTCATAATCCACACCTGGTCGTTGACGAAAACCCTTTGCTACAAGTCTAGCTTTGAAAGTCTCAACTTTTCCGTCTACACCAAATTTCCTTTTAAAAATCCACTTGCTCCCAATGGGTTTTACCCCTTCAGGAGCATTTTCCAAAATCCATACTTTATTGGTGTACATGGATTCCATCTCAGATCGCATTGCATCCAGCCATTTCACAGAGTCACCACTCGTGATGGCCTGTTCGAAACTAGTCGGGTCATCATCATCCATGATGCAATCCTCGCTTCCACCATCAATGAGAAAACCGTAGTATCTCTCAGGTGGACGAGAAACCCTATTAGATCGGCGGAGAGGCTGGGGTTCGTCGGGTACTACTGAATCCTCTGGTTCCAATAAATCATCAGTTGTTGTCTGTGGTGCTGGAACATCTTCCAGCTCTACCTCTTTGCCACTAATTTCTTTTGCAAGAAATTCCTTTTCTAAAAAGGTGGCATATTGAGAAACAAACACTTTTTGTTCCTCAGCGTGATAGAATATATATCCATAAGAATCTTTTGGATATCCTACAAACTTACATATACCTGATCTTGCCACGAGTTTGTCCGGATTTTGCTTTTTAATATAGGCCGGACAACCCCATATCTTAACTCGTTTAAGAGATGGTCTCTTCCCATTCCATATCTCATATGGATTGGTAGGCACCGATTTAGTTGGAACTCTATTCAATAGATATGTGGCTGTTTCCACCGCATAACCCCAAAAGAAGATAGGTAACTCAGCAGTGCTCATCATAGAGCGCACCATATCTAATAGGGTGCGATTCCTTCGCTCCGATACACCGTTGTGCTGTGGTGTATAAGGAGGAGTAAGATGAGAGAGAATCCCATTCTCTTTTAGATAATCTCGAAACTCATTCCTTAAGTATTCACCTCCTCGATCAGATCGAAGAATCTTAATACTTTTGCCCGTTTGATTCTCTACTTCATGCTTATATTCTCTGAATTTTTCAAAAGCTTCAGACTTGTGTTTCATCAGGAACACATGTCCGAATCTAGAGAGATCGTCAGTGAATGTAATGAAGTAGGAAGAACCGTTCCTGGCGTGCGTAGACATGGGACCGCATACATCACTATGTATTAGTCCTAAGAGTTCAGTAACTCTTTCTCCGTGTCCACTAAACGGAGCTTTGGTCATTTTTCCTTTGAGACATGAATGGCAAGTATCATAAGATGATAATTCGAACGGATTCAAATAACCATCCTTATGTAACTTAGCCAGTCGTGTCGCATTGATATGACCAAGTCTACAATGCCACAAGTAGGATTCGTTCATATCCGAACTTTTCCTCTTGTGTGTGTTTTGTATATTCAGGACTGTATTCTGATTTAGAATGAATATGCCATTATGTAACGAGCCTGATGCAATCAACTTTTGATCTAGGAATATGTTCATAACATTATCCTGTACTACAAAATTATATCCTTCTTTACTTAATAAGGAGACTGATATAATGTTGCACATCATGTTCGGTATATAATAGCACTCATTTAGAATCAGTGTATTACGACTTGGTAATACAAGGTGATATTCGCCAACTGCTTTGGCTACAATACTTGCACCGTTCCCTACTTGAACGGAATGATCACCTTTTCCCAGTTCTCTACCTTTACGTAGCCCACGTAACTGTTTACATATGTGGGATCCTGATCCGGTATCTAATACCCAGGACGTAGGGTGAACTGAGAAACAGTTCTCAATAACTAACACACCCGAAGAAGATGCATCAACATGTATGTTCTTTTGGGCGGCGTGAGAATCCAGATATTCTCCTGTTTCCTGTTCAGTCTTATAACTCTTATAAGAAAGAACGGGTCCAACATTCCCTAGCTCAGTACAATAATTGGGTTCAGTCAATACATCCATTTTATTATCTTGATTATGGCCTGACATGGTCGCTACCTGGAGAGAGAGAGAAGAAAACACTTTAGCGTATGCTCTTGCAAGATTAGATTGGTTATTATCTTATCTAATCAGGATGTCTCCCACTGTTTTTATCAAATCTACCTTAAAAACCTAAAAGGTAAGATTAGCCGGGATTAATTACACCCTACAATTTCGTCAATCTTTCAGCCAGATCAGTGTCGGTACTTTGAGGGAGGTTCCCCGTGCTTTCGCACGGACCTAATTAAAGTAAACCTCGTTTTCCCAGAGGCGTAACCCCGTTAACACTTTTCTAGACACCTACTTGAATGACTAATTGTCCTGTGTAAAACTCTTCCAGGAGTAACACTTACTCGCAGTGGGTATCGGGATCCAACTATCTCATAGGAGGTATGCAATCTCATTGCAAATTTCAACACTTGAAATTCCCGATAATATTTTTGCCCCTAGTGTCTTATGACCTTAACTATGGTCAACAAATCATAAGCACTAGTCAAGTTCTACCCGTCATTTCTTGATTAATTTAGACCCACCCACATGACCCTTAACTATGGTCAACAAAGTCATATGACTGTCCTAATTAATCACATCTTATGTTATATAGGAAAACATCACTTAGCTACCGTACACTGCGCCTTAACTATGGTCAACAAACGCAGCACGAATACTAAGTACTCTATTTTGCTAAAATGACGGAGGGCTACGCAGGTTTTTCAGAAAACCCTGAGCGTAATGAACTTGATATCGTCGTAGAATCGAGTGAAGATTTGAAAAGGAGTGTTTTTTAGGCTTTTCTTAGTTTCGCTAAAGGGGTCACTCCCGGTGAAGGGATCGTCGGCCCTTTCCTCATCGAATAAGGTGCAGGATATATCATATATACCGCTGTGCAAAGCAAAACTCTAAAAGCAATCAAAAGACAAACCGCGTTTTGTAGCATCTGCCAGTTTCGCTAAAGAGGTCACTCCCGGTGAAGGGATCGTCGGCTCTTTCCCCATCGAATAAGGTGCAGGATATATCATATATATCACTGTGCAAAGCAAAACTGTAGCTACCCCTTTTTATAAAGTTTTTGATTCTACAACATCTTTAGGTTTCTTTTCTTTTATTAATCTCATTAATAAATATCCCATCAGCTTATGCTTCCTAAGCATCACAGAAGAAACGAAAGCAGTAATATTTATATATCAGCATATATATATAGTATAAGCATTCGTCTCAGGCAGTAATATGATCTCATCACAGAACATTGCAGCAGAAGAACATATATGAAATATTAGATATACTAGGACGTCCGTATTTTCAATACGAGCCTGTATAAAACACGGATTCCACGGTCGCGACGAATAGCCAAACCCACATCCCAAGACCCCTACGAGAGCGGCAAGTAACACTGCCAATTCTAGGGTTAGGAGACCCGGTCTAGACTCCTCGAGATGGCCTCCCACTGGACCCTAGAACCCGGTTACTTGTGCTCCCCACCTTGGGTCTACCTAATGCGGAAAAGTAAATAATATACACTGGTGACAGCAACCGCAACCTGGAAGTGCCCCAAATAAAAGAATATTACATTACAAATGAATTTTACATGAATGAAAATAAAAACCCTCATCTCACATAAAACCCCCCGGCTATTCAGAACGCGACGATCCAATATAACATATCACAGCAACACATAATATCACATATCATCAACGTAAGTAAATATGTGCATCCCAATTGTCGTTGACATATAGCAACGAAACCGGCGATATCACATATTACACTTACGGTCACAGAAAAAAAAGTGTAAAACTACAACATTTGGAATCCACAATCACTTTAGACATCGTAAATCCGAAATATCACATACTTCGCATTTCATGCCTAACTCTATGAATTCCACATATTGTATCACATTCCAGATAAATAGACAGTATTAAACTTTCCGAACAGATAATCAAATACCCAAAATTTCCCAAAGTGCTCAACTCTTGAGCGGAGTTCAAATAATCCCAGAATATGTCAAAGTACCAGTGATCCAGCCGTAGAAGGGTCATGCCAACGCCTCACATGTGGCATGCCGTACTGCCCCAAACCCGAAGGTTCAAAAGGCAGTTCAAGACGGTCACATAATCTAGTTAAGGTTTGTTGTCTTCTAGAGGGTCCACCGCTTAACTTGTACAATTTTTCCGAAAGATTTAAACCCGATAAAAATTCAACGCTTGAAAGTTTTCCGTGCCGGGAAACAGTGAGTTAATGTATCCGTTCAAATAGTTTAACAGTTTCTAAATATCCGGAAAGAAATATGAATTTAAATATTCCGATCGAATTTACGATTACAAAATAAACCCCAGATTTAAACAATACTGGAATCACTTGTAAAAAAATCCAGAAGCATCAACAAGCACCTACGGATATTACCAGAAAAGCCACGTGTCGCCAATCGATGAATCCTCCGCGGAACCGCCGCGCAAGCATGCTTGCGCCGCGGTTCCGCCGCCGTTTGGTCGAATTGGGGGCTCGGGTTTTATGGTAATTCTTAGAATTCCCTGCTGATTTTTTTACAAATTTTTAATTCAGAAAAATCCCAAATTTTGAAAAATTTCCAGAGAGGGGGCCTTTTCCGTCGGTTCGGGTTCGATCGGAGTTTTAACTTCGTAAACACATCGCCTAATGCTCTAGCTAGGCTCTGATACCACTGTAGGGTTCCTAAGCACTCTTGTGAAGGTTCATAAGGCATCAAACATGCCCGGATAAAAATTTAGACGTGCCGAACAACCCAAAGCCGGGATCTTTGCTAGATTATTAGGGTTTAACATGCAAGATGATAACTTTTATCTAAGTGTGAGGGATTACAACCTTTGTAGTCCGCTCCTTCGCTTCACAAGCTCCGAGTAGAAGTCCCTTTGCCGCGATCCACGATCTCCCGGACTCATGAGAGGCTCCACGACTCGAACGATCCATGCTAGCTCGAAGTATTCCAAATCTCCGATGATCTACCTCGAAGTTGCAAAGACTCAAGCTATCTCACTCTAAAGAGATGAACACACTAATCTCATGGGCTAGATGAGATGAGGATGAGAGAGTAGTATTTTTGCTTTCTTTTTAAATCATTTTCTCATATTATTTCATCACATAAAGAAAATCTAGTAAGCTTTCTTCAAGAGAGAAGAAGATGATAATGGAAATGATAATCATAATAATCCTTTTGTGATGAATAGAAAACAAAGCTATATGATTGATATATTAACCATGGTCAAGGATGAGTGGTCAAGATTTAGTAGAGAATAAACTAGAGTTAGGGTTTGGTTGGGTTAAGAATGTGTCATCCTAAAATATCTTAAGAATGACAAAAGAAAAAGCTTTTAGAAGGTGCATGAAGCATCTAACCCTAATCAAACCCTAACCTCTATTAATCATCCTTAAACATGTTTAGCAATTAATCATATCATGTCACAATAATATATATCACATATATATTATATATTTGCAACAAAAGAAAATAATACAATTAACATATATCGCATATATATCAATGTATCATCCAGTGAGAAAATGAAATAATAAAGCGAGCCAATATTAGATAATGTAATAATATATCATATATATTATTATACATTAAATCATCGAATCAACACTTGATCCGACGATCCGGCTATATCAAATATAACCGACTAATATATCATGTACCGATTCATCGAATCAACACTTGATCCGATGACCCGGTTCATATCTAAATATCGCGAGAATATAATACGGTATCTCATATCGCATTATTCTCGGTCCTGCACATATCACATATGTGCCTCTACTCCGTTTCGCCTGAGCCAAGAAACCTCTGTGTAGGACTCTAAAGAATCGTCAATACGCCGGTAGCAGGTGATGATCATATCAAACACCCACAAGCTGCAAGCGGTCAGCTAAACGTAACAGCCACCCAGGTATTGAGCGATCAGAAGATCAACAAGCTAGCCTGTGCGTTCTCCTGTGAATCCAATCAGTAACACTCCCGTACAGTCCGGTCTGTTCGTCTGATATGTCGCATATCAAGTCTAGGGGTGGTATACGTCAGACCCCAGTAACCGATAAGTCGTGTCGATGCGTGGCTCATAACGGGTCGAGAAACTACTAGTAACACTTACCAGTAAATCTCTATATCAGCCCTGGCCAGGGACTTCCAGTTATAGCCAATCGAACACAGCACAACATCAACTCCCTATACCGGGAGAGACGAATCCCCTCCTATCGCTCATTGCCTCCATGTGATTCGGGACTGTACCCAAAAGCCACCGTTTTGCACGCCCTCTTGGACGTGGTAAGGTGGAAATCAAAGCACAGTGGGAATCACACAAGACTCTATGACGATCTCGGGTCTTCAGACTACCCTGTACCAGTGTCACCGGAGAACTGCCATCTGACGTGTGGTATATCACCATCTGGGAGTTCTCGGCGAGTCCGTCCAGTGTACCCAGTCTCCACTGAGCACCCGTACACCATCTCTGATGTCAAACACCGATGGATATGGGATCATCCATCGCCCATCATATGGGTCAAGATGCGTATACGCTAGTCTACTCTGGTGTATCGATGCCCTGTCTCGATATACCCTCGACTAGGAACAGTTATAGGATGTACTCATCGACTACCGTGGCCCCACTAGTATGATCTCATCATAGTCCCAGTAGTCGAGTACAGATCCTAAGGGCTTTATCAACATGTGAGAGTAAAACAGTAAACCAATACAAGTCAAGATGTTAAGATAAAGTGAAACCAAATAGCATACTATCATGACGAGCAAGAAAGTCATCTCTATATATAACCAAGCATCCATTATAATATACATCATATGTACAACAATGGCCTCTAGGGCATATACATAACTAACAGTCGTGTTTTGCATGCTAGGCTATAGGTTTTAGCCTATGAGCGAAACGTGTGCCGTTTTGGTTTCCGACTTGATTTTAATACGCAATTGCGATGTGTTATGATATGTAGGTACCCCACGAGGATTTTGAGACGATGAAGAAGAGGATGACGACATCGACATTGGCAAGCAAGAGCAAGGTGAGTAGATCTATATTACCGGGGAAGTCGGGTGGATGGCGTATAGTACCCCCGCAAAGTTTTGATGGAAAACTGATTTATAGAATATGATTAAGGAAACCTGGATTAGGAAACTAGGGTTAGACTGAAGATAGCTATGAAACCATATTAGAAACTAGAGGATAGTTAGAAGTGATATGTTACGACTATTATAGGATGTCGGAATTTGAGGATGACGTTTGTCGATATTGCTGTTTAGGGTACGGTAGGACTAGATAGTCGATGTAGATGTGTCATCCAAACCATACCTTTTTCTAAACCGAAGAATCGTATGTATCTTTTAAATATATACCTTGAGGGATGTTACGGATTTTCAAATGATATTTTTTTCCTTAAAAACACCGTAACTCATATTTTCAAAACTACGATTCGCTTCTTTAAAAATCTGATTGTATGGTTCGGGTGTATATGTTAGATTAGATACTTATACTTATAGTAGAGATAGAATGTTTATGTAAAATCGACTTGATGTGAGATATAAATGTGATGAAAAGAATATAAGACGAATATGATGATTTGATGACATGTTGGTATACGGATGCGAGTCGATTGAGATGATTTATACACTGCCGGTCCCCTGATATGAGATTATTGCGGATGTGACCTGGGACATAGGTATATAGAGATATTTATATATGTTGTGAATCGTGAGTGATAGCCGTACGAGACGTTAGGTCTGTACCCTCCTTGTCTTATAGGATGATAGGATCCCTGATAACTTAATGCCGCCGTACGATGATTTTCCGTACGTGATGATTTTGACTTGAGGTTTGATCCATACCCTTAACTAGAGGTTGCCGTACGATGGATTATACCGTACACGATGTGGTGAGGCTGGATGCCGATCGATAGATTCACCGACTCAGACATATGATAGTTCTGTATACCTTAAAGCTTTTAGCTGATGATTTACCTTATGCTGCATTCATGTTATTCGCATTGCATTACTTATACCTGTGCTAGTACACTTACACCATTATCGTTGATGCGTATGTGACGCGTACATAGATTCGCCGGCTCACACACTTCATCATCGATAATTGCCATGTCACTACACAGTAGGGTTGTTGCATCATGATAAGCATATTGTACATCCACATTGGCACACATACATTGGTACATCCATACTTCTGCATATACATATTGTACCTACATAGATAACTGCATTATTTGGGAATTTAGGAATGGCGTGTTATATTTTAAAAACTGGAATCATTTAAAAGAACGGTTTTCCCTTAATATGTTATATCACTGTTCTATGTTGCATGATACACGGATATGCTCACATTTCTATTATATGTCGCATACATCATGCTCTATGATTTTATGCATTGAGATATGTTGTTTTCATGAGGTTTCTGGATTTGAGAACCGTGGACATTTTAAAAGAGATTATGTGTTGTTGTAAAGACCCGGTCTCTCTTGATATGATATTTCAGTGCGTCCACCATGTGTTTTTTCGGTTCTGAGAGCGACATGTGAAACCCGATTCGAGGAGGCGGATGAGGCCGATTGCGGGTACATGGTGGACCCGGTATGGTACCCCGGGGCAAGAAAGGGATGCTGTGTATATAGACGGTGAGCCTGGCGGAGGGACTACCACATACCGTTTATTGTATTTGGGCTCGGCGGATATCCGGAGGATACCGACCGGAGTCGAGAGGTGATATGGGCCGATCCGGACTAACGGAGCCCGTGGGCCGATCTGGACTGACGGAACCCGAGAGATATGAGGATTTGCGTGTCGATGCTGGACACGGGTTTCGTGTTGTTTCGAGTGTCGATGCTGGACACTCAGGTTCCGTGATTTTGAGGTGTCGCGAGGGACCCATGTTGATTTATATCCTCATATTTTCATGCATATGTTTTTATGATATTTACATCCATGATGTTGTTGTGTCAGTGGTTGACACGTGGACGAGTTCCACATGCATACATAAATTGATTATATGGGTGGACGAGATCCATATGCATACATGCATTGATTTTACTGTTGGATGTTATCCACATGCTTATATGCATTGACTACCTTGTTGGCACATATACAGACCCGGTCACCTTAGATATCATAGTATTACCTTTATGATACAGTAGACCTAGGAGTCGTTGTTTATTCGATTTCTACCTGTAGATGTTTTTCTACTCACGTGTTGGCCACTCACCCCTGTTGTGCCATAGTTCTTGCAGTTTGATCGCATGGATCAGTAGCGGCATCGCTGGCATATAGCTTCATTTGGGTGTTTTGCATTGGTAGGTGGGGCATTTGTATCGTACCCACTCTTGTATTTATATTTTATATTGTATCTAGTCAACTCCATCAATCAAAATTAGTAAATTGTATAAGTAATGAGACTTAGTGGGATTGTGGTTGCGAGACTTAGAGCGAGGGGTTTCCGCTACTTGTGGTTTTTATGTCTTGCTTTTCTTTATCATTGTGGTGATCTTCACCGTAGGGCGTCGTATCCTTGCATATATTGTCTTGCGTGGTTGTGATCCGCCGGTTGGCGAAGAGCTAGCTCCCGCTTGGGATGCCTTTATTTTATCATGTATTATGGTTTTGGATCAAAATATACAAAGGTGGTGCTGCCCAAAGTTTCAAAAAAGACGAAACATGTTTTTAAATTTGCATAATCCTCTTGCATTTTCATGTTCCTTTTCTATGCATCAAGAAAACTTGATTTCATTACACCTTTATTTCAAAACTTCACCTCCTTTATTTTCTTAAAAAGGTATAGATTTCTGTGTTTCAACTTACTTGAATTACGTTACGCCTTTAGACGTTGCGTGATTTAAGTGCTGGTCACGAGATAATATTTCGGGTCGTGACACTCTTGATAACCGATATTGATCTTGGATATATTCTTAATCTTTCTTAAATTCTTGAATATTTTCTTGATTTACTTGAAATGACAACTCAATTAAATCATGAATCTCTTTCTTGAATTTTTCTTTACTATTTTTTTCAATTCATCTAAAATAAGATCGATCAAATACACGAATCTCAGTGGACGACCCGTGCTCACTAACGATCGCTTCAAACAACACCGTTATTAATTGCGGTTTACAAAATTCTTTGGTTGTGATTATATTTTCAAAACACGATTCGAAATTTTAGATCAATCAAATGGCGTCGTTGCCGGGGATGCGTGCTTAATTTGTTTATTCTTTTTATTTGAGTTTAGATCAATCAAATGGCGCCGTTTCCGGGAATGCAAGCGTAATTTGTTCGTTCTTGTTATTTGAGTTGAAACATTATTATTCCATCAAAAATTTGATTCAAGAATCGCTTCGAGTGCTTAACAATTAGTGTTTGAATTTTTTTGCGAGGGAATCTGGAATCATTTTAGCAGTGAGATCAAGATTGAGAAAATATCTACAAATTCCAGAGGAGTACAGGTGTAACAATTCAAAATAATAAAATATTATTTTTGGGAAATTTTATAATTTAATATTATTTTATTGAATATTTTAATATTTCGGGATAATTAAATAACGATAAATGGGAAAAATTATGGAAAATTATAAAATGGGGTATTAATTGGAATTATGCCATTTTAAAGTTTTTGTGATCATTTATATGCTAATTTAGTACTAATCGCGATTAAAAATCGCTAATCGGTTTTTAGCAATTTTGTGCAAAACTTGCACATATCTTTTCTCTACACTTGTGCATTTCTACCATGACTTTTCTTTTGGGTTTACTATTCAAGTGAGAAGGGATTTAGTGAAGAAAAGAAATAAGAAAAAGGAAAGAAAATAGGTATGGTGAGAGAGAGGGTTGGTGAGGGTGTTGACTTAGCCTTTTTCCTCTCATTTCTTGATCACATTTCCCTCTCCCTCTCCTTCATTGCTGCTGCTGCTCCTGCTCCCTCTTCTCCCTCCCCTCTTCAAGCCTTAAATCACCATGAAAACAACACCAAAACACTACTCCCATTTCACAAAAAAGGTGCACGAGCTCAAGATCTACACATTGGACCAAGGAAGCAAGGATTTTGGCCATTAGGGGTAACTCAAGAATTTTCTTGAGTTGCCAAAAGAGATAATTTCTGGATCATTAGCTTAGTTTATGCATTTCTTATACCCCATGTTTAGTTTAGAACCGATATTATATGTTTTGGTGGACTTAAGGAAAACCTAGTGAGGGTTTAGGGTGGATCTGAAATCAAAAGTGGAATTGAGGCTTGTGATGACCTTAGAACTCCCGGTGTGATGTTTTTTTGGACCCAAACCTGAACTGGAAACCAGAATACGGATTTACGGAATCGATATCGGGGACAACTGTTGTTAGTGTATATGCCCTAGAGGCCATTACTGTATCATACTAGTTTGTATATTACTTAATGGAAGCTTGGGATATTCACCTTGTATATACAATCTTGCTCAAAATAGTAGTATGCTACTTAGTTTGTTTCTACTTCAATGTGTACATGTGTTTATTTTAGTATATCGCCTGTACACATTAGTGGAGCCCTTAGGATCTTTGCTTGATTACCAGCGTTGTGATGGCAGTCACACTAGTGGGGCTGGGTAATCTATAAGCACATCCTTATGCAGGTCCCTGGTCGCAGGACTATCGAGACAGGGCATCGATACTCAGGAGTAGACTAGCGCATGCGCTTCTCATCCCAGTGTGGGAGACGGTCTGTCCCACAGCCGTCGGTACGTCGTACATGAGATAGTATGCGGGTGCTCGTTGGGTTACGAGTACACTGGACAGGACTCGTCGGGGACTGACTAGTTGGTATTATGCCTATCGTCAGTTATCAGTTCCCAGGTGACATGAGTACAGCTTAGTCCGCTGACTTGACACTGTCACTTCGCCTCGAGTGTGTTCCCACTGTACTTTGATTACTACCCTACCACAGCTCAAAGGAGTCGTGCAAAAAGGTGGTAGTTGGGTGCAGTCCCGAAGCACTTGGAGGCAGTGACGGTTAGACAGGATTCGTCTCTCCCGGTATTGGGGGTTGACATCGCGCTGTGTCTAGGAGAGCCATTACACGAGTAGTCCCTGGCCAGGGCAAACGAGATATACTGGTAGGCTTCCAGTGTTATCTCAGGGTGTTTTGGGCTTCACTCCGACATGACTTGTACCGCTATTGGGGGACTGACGTTTACCGCCCCCTAGGCCCGCCATGCGATGTATCAGACGAACAGACCGGACTGTACGGAGAATGTCACATTCAGGCTCAGTAGGAGTTCAGATGGGTTTCGCCTCGTCAGTCTTCTTGTCGGCATCTACCTGGGGACCGTTACGCACAGCTAGTGCCACTTGCGGTCTGTGGTTAAACCCACTGCCAGCGTAGTGTCGAGTCTTTAGAGTTCCACACAGAAAGCTATTCGCCTTTAGGCAAAAGAGTAGAGGTCGCATGGTTTTGCGACAGGGTTCGGTCACATCCGTGCACTTATGCACGTACAGTGTCCGGACAGTTTACACCAGCGGGCTTTGGTTTAAGCCAGATCGTAGTGTACGTATTGGGATTGGTTTTATCCAGTTTGTATTCGTGTTCCTCGGAACGCGGATGCGGGTGTGTATGCACAGTTGACGGAGAGACAGAGGCAGAGGATTCTCATTAGGGTTGTTGACCGTTGACCGTTGACTATTGACCTTTTTGCTCAATCCTAATGAGAATATGATATATGATTAACAATAATATTAATTAAGTATTGAGGTGACATGGTTGTTGAGGGGTTGACTTTGTTGACTTGTTGACTTTGTTGACCGGTTGACTAGGTTGGACTAGTTGACCATCATGATGACAATGGCTATCATTTCATGGCAAAGACTTTTTTACTTGCTTGTTTCTCTTGTGAGAAATGAATGCATGAAATGATATGGCTATTGTAGCTTAAACCATTTACACAATACTTGATTACTATTTTGTGATGATGGTTTTGGATTATGAGAGCCAAGAGAGAAAAGTCTTCTCTCATTCTTTCATGCTCATTCTCTCTCTTGTTCTTGAGCTCTCATCTCCTCCTCTTGCTCTCCCTCTCTTGACTCTATGGTTCACTTGTCTCATGAGTTGAGAACCAAGAACCATAGATAAAATCCCATACAAACTCTTCTCTACTCACTCTAGTTCATAAGGTTTAGCAAACCGAGTGAACTAGTTTCTTCAAAGTTCGAAGAAGGAGCCAAAGGTTGAAGCTTTCAGGTGGATCTATCTTCGGCGCAAGGAGACGGCGTGGAGAAGCCTATTCGGACGACCATCGAAGCTTGAAGACGAAGGAGTTCGAGAAAAAGAAAGGTATAACCCCCTAACCGAGTAGTTAGCAACTCGTAGTTAGGCTGTTAGTTAGATGTATAACAAAGATCCGGGTCTTTAAGTCCATGTTCCCACCTCTAAGAAAATTGTTTTTCAACAAATTCCGCGTGCCCGAAAGTACCGGGAGAGGTAGCATAGACTTACAGTGGTATCAGAGCCTAGTTAAACTCTATCTAACATGTTAGCAAAGTAACTAGAAGATCGATCAAAGAAAAAGTCACGAAACGAACCCGAGATTGTCAAGTTTCTGCCGATTTTTATTCTGTTCAAAAGTTGATAAATTTCATCTTAAAAATCGGCTCAGGCTTTTTATAGAACAACCACAAAATTTGGTCCCACGAACCGTTCAAAGCGCCGCGGAAACGCGGCGGGAGCACGCTCCCGCCGCGGTTCTGCGGCCGAGTTGACTCGGCCGAGGTCCAAATTTGGTGTAGTGTATTTCTGGGGTTGTTTTGGGATTTTTGGAATATGTTTTTTCAGCCCAGATTTTCCAGAACGAAAATTTTGTATTTGGGGCCTATAAATCCGTATTTTTGATCGAACTTCTAAAAGACTTAAGCTGACGGGTTTTTCTGTGATGTGATATTTGTATTGAACGTCTGCAAATCGCTATATGTCGATTAGTGGGGGTTATACAAATCTGTGATCTGTAATGTTATTGGAATGTGTATATGAATTCATTGGATTGTCGCGGGTGAATAGCCGGGGGTTGTGAGACGAGAGTTTTCTTTTCTTTCAATTCATGTAAATTTGTAAATTGATGTAATAATTATTTGTATGGCCGCACAACCGGGTCGGGGTTGTAGCCGTCATTGTATAATTTCTTTTTACTGTTTTTGCTCCTAGGATAGACCCATGGAGGGGGTGCATAAACTACCGGGTATGCCGAAGTGCCGAGTGGCCTACTCACGGAGTTGAGGGAGGTTGTTTCGCTTCGGGTACTTGGCGGGTAGTTTGCCGCACCCGTAGGGGTCTTGGGTGGGGTATTGGCTATTCACCGCGACCGTGTAATCTGCTTTTCGTTACAGGCTCGTACGAATTACGGGTTCCTAGTATATCCAATGTGTTCATCTGTGATCTGAAATGGCTATCATTGCAATATATCTATATATGATATTATTTAGGCATTGCTTATGTTTTACAGCCGCGCTAGCCCAGCCCCCGCTCTGTCGTTAGTTAAGTAACCTAACGGGTAATGACGGGGCCCCGTGGCGAATGCGAATGGCATAAGCGTACGTCATATTTTGTTTGTTTTCTGCAATGGTAGGATTAAATGATGGAACGCATTAAAAGAACTAATGCAAGAATATCACGCATTAAAAGAACTAATGCAAGAAAATAAACCAAGTAAAAATCGTTGGAACATTTTCGAAAAACCACTCGGTTCTTTTCAAAACTAACTTTTAAATGCGGAGCTTGAGCCACTCCTTCTAAAAGCTATCTCGTTCCTTCGATTATATCAAGTTCACTATGTTCAAGGTTTCGCCAAAACCATTCGTAGCCCTCCGTCGTTTCGTATGAATATTCAATAGTATTCAAGCTATGTTTGTTGACCTTCGTCAAGGCATAGTGATTGGTAGCTGTTGGGTTTTCATATGTAGCATAGATAGATGCGTTGGTTTGGGACAGTCGTATTACCTTGTTGACCTTCGTCAAGGGTATATACGGGTGGGTTCAAATTAACCTGGATAATGACGGGTAGAACTTGACATGTGACTTATGATTTGTTGACCTTCGTTAAGGTCATAAGAGCATGGGGCAAAAATCCACATCGGGAGTTTCAAAAGAACTGAAACTTGCTAGCGCTGCATACCATTTGGAGTGTGATGATTCTGGTAGGATTCCTTCAGTTTTGTCACGCAATGATATTTGGATCCCGATCTTACTGTGAGTATATGCTACTCCTCGGGAAATTTCTCACTTAACGATCAATGCTATAAACCAAGTAGGTGTCTAGAAAGGTGTCAGTGGGGCTACGCCCACAGGGAAAAGAGGTTATTTAATTAAGGAACTTCGCGAAAGCGTTGGAAAACCTCCCTCGAAGTACCGACACTAGCCTGGCTGAACGGTTAAGCAAGTATTGTACGGTAAGATTGATCCCGACTAGTTCTTCCTTTATGGTTTGAGGAGGGATTCGAGAGACAGTGGGAGCCATCCTGTTTAGATAAATTAAAAACCAATCTAAACTTGCAAGAGCATCATGCTGAGTGTTTTCTTCTCTCTCTCTCTTAATTGCAGCGACCCAGTGACCACACCTAGGTTACATCTAGATAATAAAATGACTGAACCTGACTGTTATGACTGGCAAAGGTCGTCCAGATGTCCATTGCCCATGACAAGCTGGGACACCTCTTAACTAATCAAACCCCTACCGTCTCAGGTCCAGTTTCCCCTGTCACGGATGTTTACATCCGCAGGACATCGGAAAAGGATTGTACGAAAGCCAAGTGCCTCGTGTTAGCCTCAGTTGATGGTGCAAACCAGAGGCAGCGCGAGAAGATGGACTCAGTTTCTATCTTCCTCCATAACAAAGTTTTATATGGAGAGCAATCTCGTATCGCAAGATATGAGACCTCGAACGAATTGCTTCAAGCGAGGTTGGCTGTCGGGTCATCTGTAAGGGACAACGTCCGTACAGAGACCAGCTATTTTGAGCTCACGGACCTGGAGACCACGTTGGAGAATGGGTCAAGTACTGACTTAATTCTACAGTCCCTACCCTCTGCTTATACCCTGAAGGAAACCAGGGAAGAAGAAGGAAAAGGAAGGGCAAAAGTTTCGGGACTGGATATGGTTAAAGAGGGACGTTCCTATTGTAACGGGAATGAACATTGGCAGAAGGATTGCAGGGCTTGCAAAGCCAGTAGCCAGAATTCGAAGCATGTTGTGGCTTCGGCTTCGAGTGTGTTTGTAATTGAGAACTGTATGTCAGTTAACCCTACTTCCTGGGTATTGGATACCGGATCAGGATCTCATATCTGTAATTCGTTACAGGCTCTGAGAAACCGTAGGGTTATCAGGAAAGGTGATATGACTCTCAGGGTTGCTAACGGAATGAGCATGGATGCTGAATCCGTAGGGGAATATCATCTTGGACTGACAACTGGGCAGATATTGATTTTGCGTAACTGTTTGTATGTACCAGGTGCGACTTGTAATATCATATCTGTATCCTTACTTTCGAAGGAAGGATATGAATTTTCTTTTGTAAGCGATGTAGTACACATCCACCTAAATCAAGTTCTGATTGGGTCAGGTATATTACAGAACGGAATATACGTGTTAAATCAAGCTCAGATTTTCAGTGTCCAGAACACACTTACAAGAAAGTCTCCGGAAACAAATCAGGCTTTCTTATGGCATTGTAGACTGGGTCACATTAATGAGACACGATTAACTAAGTTACATAGAGAAGGGTACTTGAATCCGTTCGATTATCAGTCTTATGCCACTTGTGAATCTTGTCTCATGGGAAAGATGACAAAGACTCCGTTCACTGGACGCGGAGAAAGAGCGAGCAAGCTCTTGGGACTCATACACAGTGATGTGTGTGGTCCAATGTCTACACATGCGCGAAGTGGTTATTCATACTTCATTACTTTCACAGATGATTTCTCTAGGTATGGACATGTCTTCTTAATGAAGCACAAATCCGAGGTCTTTGGGAAATTTCAAGAATACAAGAATGAAGTTGAAAAACAAACCGGCAAAAGTATCAAGATTCTAAGATCGGATCGAAGTGGAGAATACTTGAGTGCCGAGTTTCTGGGCTACTTAAAAGAGAATGGAATTCTCTCTCAACTTACTCCTCCATACACACCACAACACAACGGTGTATCGGAAAGGCGGAATCGGACCCTATTGGATATGGTTCGTTCCATGATGAGTAAGGCTGAGTTACCGCGATCTTTCTGGGGTTATGCACTAGAAGCAGCTGCATATCTCTTGAACAAGGCTCCAACCAAGACTGTGCCTACCACCCCATATCAGATGTGGAGTGGGAAGAAACCCTGTCTTAAGTATCTTAAGGTATGGGGATGTCCAGCTTTTGTAAAAAAGCAGCATGCGGACAAGCTCGAGGCACGCTCAGTACTGTGTAAGTTTGTGGGATACCCAAAGAACTCCAGAGGGTATCTTTTCTATTCCGCAGAAGAACAAAAAGTTTTTGTTTCTCCGCATGCCCACTTCTTGGAAACTGAATTTTTGGAAAATTAGATAAGTGGGGGCGCAATAGAACTGGAAGAAATTCCAGAACCACAAGTTGTTACTGAAAGCTTGGATGAACCAGACGTTTCAAGAGAACCGGACATTCCTACGCCGCTCCGCAGAAGTAGTAGGCAGTCTCATCCGCCCGAGAGATGTAAGTCCATGCTACCTCTCCCGGTACTTTCGGGAATGCGGAATTTGGTAAAAAACGATTTTTATGGAGGTGGTAACATGGACCTAAAACCCGGATCTTGGTTAAACATCTATCTAACAACCTAATTACGAGTTTCTAGCTACTCGGTTAGGGGGTTATACCTTGCTTGTCTTGAACTCCTTCGTCTTCAAGCTCCGATGGTGGTCCGGAATGGCTTCTTCCCGTCGTCTCCGTACGCCGAAGATAGATCCACCTGAAAGCTCCAACCTTTGGCTCCTTCTTCGTTCTTTGAAGAAACTAGTTCACTCGGTTTGCTAAACCTTGTGAACTAGAGTGAGTAGAGAAGAGTTTGTATGGGATTTTATCTATGGTTCTTGATTCTCAACTCATGAGACAAGAGAACCATAGATTAAAGAGAGGGAGCAAGAGCAAGAGGGTGAGAGCAAAACAAGAGAGCTCAAGAACAAGAGAGAGAATGAGCAAGAAAGAATGAGCAAGTCTTTTGTCTCTCACCCTCTCATAATCCAAAGTCATGATAACTCATCATACCAAAAAAAGTCTTATGTGATGGTTGAAGCAACCATAACCATATCATTTCATGCACTCATTTTACACAAATGAGCAAGTAAGTAAAAGTCTTTGCCATGAAATGATGGCTATGGTTATCATGATGGTCAACTAGTCAAGCCTAGTCAACCGGTCAACAAAGTCAACAAGTCAACAAAAGTCAACAAGTCAACAAAGTCAACAAAAGTCAACAACCATGTCACCATAATACTTAATCAATACAATAGTTAATCACATATCATATTCTCATTAGGGTTGAGCAAAAAGTCAAATAGTCAACGGTCAACTGTCAACAACCCTAATGAGAATCAGCTGCCTCTGCCTCCCTGTCAACTGTGCATACACACCCGCAGCCGCGTTCCGAGGAACACGAATGCACACTGGATAAATCCAATCCCAAAAGGTACACTAGGATCTGGCTTAAACCAAAGCCCGCTGGTGTAAACTGTCCGGACACTGTACGTGCACAAGTGCACGGATGTGACCGAACCCTGTCACAAAACCATGCGACCTGTCGCAATACAATGCGACCTCTACTCTTTTGCCTAAAGGCGAAAAGCTTTCTATGTGGGACTCTAAAGACTCGACACTACGCTGGCAGTGGGTTTAACCACAGACCGCAAGCGGCACTAGCTGTGCGTAATGGTCCCCAGGTAATGCCGACAAGAAGACCGACGAGGCGAAACCCATCTGAACTCCTACTGAGCCTGAGTGTGACATTCCCCGTACAGTCCGGTCTGTTCGTCTGATACATCGCATGGCGGGCCTAGGGGGAGGTAAACGTCAGTCCCCCAATAGCGGTACAAGTCGTGCCGGAGCGAAGCCCAAAACACCCTGAGATAACACTGGAAACCTACCAGTATATCTCGTTTGCCCTGGCCAGGGACTACTCGTGTAATGGCTCTCCTAAACACAGCGCGATGTCAACCCCCAATACCGGGAGAGACGAATCCTGTCTAACCGTCACTGCCTCCAAGTGCTTCGGGACTGCACCCAACCACTACCTGTTTGCACGACTCCTTTGAGCCGTGGTAGGGTAGTGATCAAAGTACAGTGGGAACACACTCGAGGCGAAGTGACAGTGTCAAGTCAGCGGACTAAGCTGTACTCATGTCACCTGGGAACTGATAACTGACGATAGGCATAATACCAACTAGTCAGTTCCCGACGAGTCCTGTCCAGTGTACCCGTAACCTAACGAGCACCCGCATACTATCTCAAGTACGACATACTGACGGCTGTGGGACAGACCGTCTCCCACACTGGGATGAGAAGCGCATGCGCTGGTCTACTCCGGAGTATCGATGCCCTGTCTCGATAGTCCTGCGACCAGGGACCTGCATAAGGATGTGCTTATAGATTACCCAGCCCCACTAGTGTGATGGCCATCACATCGCTGGTAATCAAGTAAAGATCCTAAGGGCTCCACTAATGTGTATAGGCGATATACTAAAATAAACACATGTACACATTGAAGTAGAAACAAACCAAGTAGCATACTACTATTTTGAGCAAAATTGTATATACAAGGTGAATATCCCAAGCTTCCATTAAGTAATATACAAACTAGTATGATACAGTAATGGCCTCTAGGGCATATACACTAACAATCTCCCACTTGCACTAAGGCCATGTACTGGCGTATCGAAGACCTATCATCTCGATCAGCCGCTCGAACTGAGTCTGGGGTAGGGCCTTGGTGAATGGATCTGCAGTGTTATCTTCTGAAGCGACTCTCCGAACCTCGATCTCCTGGCGATCCACGATCTCCCTGATCAGGTGATACCGCCTCAAGATGTGCCTGGATCTCTGATGGGACCTGGGTTCCTTCGCTAAAGCTATAGCCCCGTTGTTGTCGCAATACAGAGGTATTGGATCAACAATGGACGGAACCACCTGAAGTTCTTTCAAGAACTTCCTCATCCAGACAGCTTCTTTTGCGGCATCAGATGCCGCGATGTATTCCGCTTCCATCGTCGAGTCTGCAACGGTTTCCTGTTTGGAACTCTTCCAACACACCGCCCCTCCATTGAGGGTAAAGACAAAGCCCGACATGGACTTGGAATCATCCTTGTCACTCTGGAAGATGGAGTCAGCAAAGGCCTCGATCTGGAGGTCTTTTCCGCCATACACCAAGAACATCTCCTTAGTCCTTCTCAGGTACTTGAGAATGTTCTTTACCGCTATCCAGTGTTTCTCCCCAGGGTTTGACTGATACCGGCTTACCACACTCAGTGCATAAGCTACATCCGGTCTGGTACACAACATCGCATACATTATAGAGCCTACCGCAGAAGCGTAGGGTATAATAGACATGCGATCCCTCTCCAAATCAGTCTTGGGAGACATCTCTTTAGAGAGGGTGATCCCGTGACAAGCCGGTAGGTTACCGCGCTTGGAATCTTCCATACTGAATCTTTTTAGTACGGTGTCGATGTACCTGGACTGTGAAAGTCCTAATATCCTCTTGGATCTATCATGATGGATCCGGATCCCCAGGATGTATGAGGCATCACCCAGGTCTTTCATGGAGAACCTGTGTGACAAGAACCCCTTGACAGATTGTAGCATAGGAATGTCATTTCCTATTAAGAGAATGTCATCCACGTATAAAACGAGGAATACTACAGTTCTCGCTACAAATCTACTATAGATGCATGGTTCATCTGGATTTTTGATAAAGCCAAATTCTTTGACCGTCTCATCAAAGCAGATGTTCCAACTCCGCGATGCCTGCTTTAGTCCATAGATGGACTTAAGCAACTTGCACACCTTTCCGCTGCTCCCACTCTGAATGAAACCCTCTGGCTGGTCCATATAGACACACTCCTCTAAATTTCCATTTAGAAAAGCTGTCTTTACGTCCATTTGCCAGATCTCATAATCGTGGAAGGCAGCAATGGCAAGAAGGATCCGAATGGATTTCAGCATGGCTACTGGAGAAAAGGTTTCGTCATAGTCCAAGCCAGGTCTTTGACGAAAACCCTTTGCTACCAGCCTAGCTTTATAGGTCTCAACCTGTCCATCTACACCAATCTTCCTTTTGAAGAGCCACTTGCATCCTACGGGTTTTACCCCGTCTGGAGCAATGTCCAACGTCCATACCTTGTTGGTGTACATGGACTCCATTTCGGTCCGCATTGCATCCAGCCATTTCACTGAGTCAACGCTCTGAACGGCCTGCTGGAAGCTAGTAGGCTCATCATAATCTATGATGCAATCCTCTCTATCCCCGTCTATGAGAAAACCGTAGTATCTCTCGGGCGGATGAGTCTGCCTACTACTCCTGCGGAGCGGCGTAGGAATGTCCTGTTCTGCTGAACCTTCTGGTTCCACTAAGCTTTCAGTAATAGTCTGTGGTTCTGGAACTTCTTCCAGTTCTATTGTGCTCCCACTTATCTGGGCTTCCAAAAACTCAGTTTCCAAGAAGCGGGCATGCTGAGAAAAAAAAACCTTTTGTTCCTCAGCGGAATAGAAAAGATACCCCCTGGAGTTCCTTGGGTATCCCACAAACTTACACTGTACTGAACGTGCCTCAAGCTTGTCCGCATGCTGCTTTTTTACAAAAGCTGGACATCCCCACACCTTAAGATACTTAAGACAGGGTTTCTTCCCAGTCCACATATGATATGGGGTGGTAGGCACAGTCTTGGTGGGAGCCTTGTTCAAGAGATACGCAGCTGCTTCTAGTGCATATCCCCAGAAAGATCGCGGTAACTCAGCGTTACTCATCATGGACCGAACCATATCCAATAGGGTTCGGTTCCGTCTCTCCGATACACCGTTATGTTGCGGAGTGTATGGAGGAGTAAGCTGAGAGAGAATACCATTCTCTTTTAAGTAATTCAGGAATTCGGCACTCAAGTATTCTCCACCTCGATCCGATCTTAGAATCTTAATACTTTTGCCTGTTTGTTTCTCTACTTCATTCTTGTACTCCTGGAATTTTCCAAAGGCTTCGGACTTATGTTTCATTAAGAAGACATAACCGTACCTTGAGAAGTCATCCGTAAAAGTAATGAAGTAAGAATAGCCGCTTCGTTCATGTGTAGACATTGGACCGCACACGTCACTGTGTACGAGTTCCAAGAGCTCGCTCGCTCTTACTCCATGTCCAGTAAACGGAGTCTTTGTCATCTTTCCTTTGAGACAGGATTGACAAGTGGCATACGATTGATATTCGAACGGATTCAAATATCCTTCTGTATGTAACTTAGTCAACCTTCTCTCATTGATGTGACCCAGTCTACAATGCCACAAGAAAGTCTGATTTATTTCCGGAGACTTTCTTTTGTGTGTATTCTGGACATTAAAAATCTGTGGTTGGTTCAATACGTATATACCATTACTCAATGTACCTGACCCAATCAAAACTTGATTAAGGTGAATGTTTACAACATTACTTACAAACGCAAATTCATAACCTTCTTTAGAAACTAAAGATACAGAAATGATATTACAAGTTGCGTTGGGTACAAAAAAGCAATTACGCAAAACCAAAACATGTCCATTTGACATTCCCAGGTGATAGTCCCCCACGGCTTTAGCATCCATGCTAGCTCCATTCGCAACTCTGAGGGTCATGTCACCTGCTTTCAAAACACTACGGTTTCTCAACGCCTGCAAAGAATTACAGATATGAGATCCTGATCCGGTATCCAATACCCAGGAAGTAGAGTTTATTGAAAGACAGTTTTCAACAACATACACACCTGAAGCTGAAGCTGCAACCTGCTTCAATTCCTGTGTTCTGGCCTTCCAGGCCCTGCAATCATTCTTCCAGTGTCCTTTCTTATGACAATAGAAGCATTCTTCCTTATCCACAAGCTTCCCCGCTTTCTTTGTTGCTTTAGCTTTTCCCTTCGTATCCACTTTACTAACACCGCCCCTTGGTTTGGCGGAGGCTTTCTTCTTCTTTCCCTTGGCTTTCGCCTTGGACCTAGAAGAAGATGATCCTCCTACAAACAAAGTGGATGTTTCCCTACCTTTCTGTAGGGTGCCCTCTGCGCTCCTCAGCATGTTGAGGAGCTCTGAAAGTTCAACCTCTTTTTCTTGTAAGTTGAAGTTCAGTATAAACTGGGCGTAAGTGGAAGGAAGGGACTGGAGAACTATATCCGTATATAGTTCACTCTCCAATGTGGTCCCTAGGTCCGCGAGCTCCTCAATGTAGCCGATCATCTTTAGCACGTGCTCGGCTACTGATGATCCGACGGCCATTCTTGCCGAAAATAACTTTTTCGACGCTTCGTATCTTGCGATACGAGATTGCTCTCCATACAGTTCTTTTGTATGAAGAAATATGGATTCCAAGTCCATATTCTCGTGCCTCCTCTGATGTTCGTTGTCCATCGAGGCAAGTACGAGGCACTTGGCCTTCGCGCTATCAATCTCCCAAGTCTTGCGGATTTCCTTATCCACGACGCTGGAAGTGGGACCAGGGACAGGGGGAGCTTTGGTGGTAAGAAGATACCCCAGCTTGTCGTAAGTGATTGCTATCTTGACATTCCTGAGCCAATCTTTGTAGTTTGGCCCTGTCAGTTTGTTTTTATCTAGGAGTAACTTAAGTCCAGTCATGTCGATTGGTCGCTGCAATTAGGAGAAAGAAGAAGAAACACTCAGCATGATGCTCTTGCAAGTTTAGAGTGGTTTTTAGTTTGTCTAAACAGGATGGCTCCCACTGTTTCTCGAATCCCTCCTCAAACCATAAAGGAAGAATTAGCCGGGATCAATCCCACAGCACAATACTTGCTTAACCGTTCAGCCAGGCCGGTGTCGGTACTTTGAGGGAGGTTTTCCAACGCTTTCGCGAAGTTCCTTAACTAAAGAACCTCTTTTCCCTGGGGGCGTAGCCCCGCTAACACCTTTCTAGGCACCTACTAGGTTTATAGCATTGATCGATTAGTGAGAAATTTCCCGAGGAGTAGCATATACTCACAGTAGGATCGGGATCCAAATATCATCGCGTGACGAAACTGAAGGAATCCTACCAGAATCATCACACTCCAAATGGTATGCAAATCTAGCAAGTTTCAGTACTTATGAAACTCCCGATGTGGATTTTTGCCCCATGCTCTTATGACCTTGACGAAGGTCAACAAATCATAAGTCACATGTCAAGTTCTGCCCGTCATTATCCAGGTTAATTTGAATCCACCCGTATATACCCTTGACGAAGGTCAACAAGGTAATGCGAATGTCCCAAACCAACGCATCTATCTATGCTACATATGAATACCCAACAGCTACCAATCACTATGCCTTGACGAAGGTCAACAAACACAGCTTGAATACTATTGAATATTCATACGAAACGACGGAGGGCTACGAATGGTTTTGGCAAAACCGTGAACGTAGTGAACTTGATTTGGTCGATGGAACGAGATAGCTTTTAAAAGGAGTGGCTCAAGCTCCGCATTTAAAAGTTGGTTTTGAAAAGAACCGAGTGGTTTTTCGAAAGTGTTCCAACGACTTTAACTTGGTTTATTATCTTGCATTAGTTCTTTTAATGCGTGACATTCTTGCATTAGTTCTTTTAATGCGTCCCATCATTTAATCCTACCATTGCAGAAAACAACCAAAATATGACGTACGCTTATGCCATTCGCATTCGCCACTGGGCCCCGTCATTAACCGTTAGGTTACTTAACTAACGACAGAGCGGGGGCTGGGCTAGCGCGTCTGTAAAACATAAGCAACGCCTAAATAATATCATATATAGATATACTGCAGTGATAAACATTTCAGATCACAGATGAATACATTGGATATACTAGGAATCTGTAATTCGCACGAGCCTGTAACGACAAACAGATTACACGGTCGCGGTGAATAGCCAAATACCCCACCCAAGACCCCTACGGGTGCGGAAAACTACCCGCCAAGTACCCGAAGCGTAGTAACCTCCCTCATCTCCATGAGTAGGCCACTCGACACTTCGGCATACCCGGTAGTTTGTGCACCCCCTCCATGGGTCTATCCTAGGAGCAAAAACAGTAAAAAGAAATTATACAATGACGGCTACAACCCCGACCCGGTTGTGCGGCCATACAAATAATTATTACATCAATTTACAAATTTACATGAATTGAAAGATAAGAAAACTCTCGTCTCACAACCCCCGGCTATTCACCCGCGACAATCCATCATATTCATATACACATTCCAGCAACATTACAGATCACAGATTTGTATAACCCCCACTAATCGACATATAGCGATTAGTAGACGTTCAATACAAATATCACATTACAGAAAAACCCGTTAGCTTAAGTATTTTAGAAGTTCGATCAAAAATACGGATTTTCGGGGCCCCAAAATAAAATTTTCGTTCTGGAAAATCTGGGCAGAAAATATATATTCCAAAAATCCCAAAATACCCCTGCAAGTACACTGTAGCAAAGAAACACCAGAGAGGGGCCAAGGAGGCCGCGGATCCGCGGCAATAGCAAGCTATTGCCGCGTTTCCGCGGTCGTTTAGGGGGATCTCTTGGTGATTTTTCTACAGTGGCTTTTAAAAACCCTGAGCCGATTTTAGGTGTGAAAATAATCAACTTTTGAACAGTATAAAAATCGACAGAAACTCGAATTTTTGGGGTTTGTTTTCGGGACTTTTTCTTTGATCGATCTTCTAGTTACTTGCTAACATGTTAGATAGAGTTTAACTAGGCTCTGATACCACTGTAAGTCCATGCTACCTCTCCCGGTACTTTCGGGAATGCGGAATTTGGTAAAAAACGATTTTTATGGAGGTGGTAACATGGACCTAAAACCCGGATCTTGGTTAAACATCTATCTAACAACCTAACTACGAGTTTCTAGCTACTCGGTTAGGGGGTTATACCTTGCTTGTCTTGAACTCCTTCGTCTTCAAGCTCCGATGGTGGTCCGGAATGGCTTCTTCCCGTCGTCTCCGTACGCCGAAGATAGATCCATCTGAAAGCTCCAACCTTTGGCTCCTTCTTCGTTCTTTGAAGAAACTAGTTCACTCGGTTTGCTAAACCTTGTGAACTAGAGTGAGTAGAGAAGAGTTTGTATGGGATTTTATCTATGGTTCTTGATTCTCAACTCATGAGACAAGAGAACCATAGATTAAAGAGAGGGAGCAAGAGCAAGAGGGTGAGAGCAAAACAAGAGAGCTCAAGAACAAGAGAGAGAATGTGCAAGAAAGAATGAGCAAGTCTTTTGTCTCTCACCCTCTCATAATCCAAAGTCATGATAACTCATCATACCAAAAAAAGTCTTATGTGATGGTTGAAGCAACCATAACCATATCATTTCATGCACTCATTTTACACAAATGAGCAAGTAAGTAAAAGTCTTTGCCATGAAATGATGGCTATGGTTATCATGATGGTCAACTAGTCAAGCCTAGTCAACCGGTAAACAAAGTCAACAAGTCAACAAAAGTCAACAAGTCAACAAAGTCAACAAAAGTCAACAACCATGTCACCATAATACTTAATCAATACAATAGTTAATCACATATCATATTCTCATTAGGGTTGAGCAAAAAGTCAAATAGTCAACGGTCAACTGTCAACAACCCTAATGAGAATCAGCTGCCTCTGCCTCCCTGTCAACTGTGCATACACACCCGCATCCGCGTTCCGAGGAACACGAATGTACACTGGATAAATCCAATCCCAAAAGGTACACTAGGATCTGGCTTAAACCAAAGCCCGCTGGTGTAAACTGTCCGGACACTGTACGTGCACAAGTGCACGGATGTGACCGAACCCTGTCGCAAAACCATGCGACCTGTCGCAAAACCATGCGACCTGTCGCAATACCATGCGACCTCTACTCTTTTGCCTAAAGGCGAAAAGCTTTCTGTATGGGACTCTAAAGACTCGACACTACGCTGGCAGTGGGTTTAACCACAGACCGTAAGCGGCACTAGCTGTGCGTAACGGTCCCCAGGTAATGCCGACAAGAAGACCGACGAGGCGAAACCCATCTGAACTCCTACTGAGCCTGAGTGTGACATTCTCCGTACAGTCCGGTCTGTTCGTCTGATACATCGCATGGCGGGCCTAGGGGGTGGAAACGTCAGTCCCCCAATAGCGGTACATGTCATGCCGGAGCGAAGCCCAAAACACCCTGAGATAACACTGGAAACCTACCAGTATATCTCGTTTGCCCTGGCCAGGGACTACTCGTGTAATGGCTCTCCTAGACACAGCGCGATGTCAACCCCCAATACCGGGAGAGACGAATCCTGTCTAACCGTCACTGCCTCCAAGTGCTTCGGGACTGCACCCAACCACTACCTGTTTGCACGACTCCTTTGAGCCGTGGTAGGGTAGTGATCAAAGTACAGTGGGAACACACTCGAGGCGAAGTGACAGTGTCAAGTCAGCGGACTAAGCTGTACTCATGTCACCTGGGAACTGATAACTGACGATAGGCATAATACCAACTAGTCAGTTCCCGACGAGTCCTATCCAGTGTACCCGTAACCTAACGAGCACCCGCATACTATCTCAAGTACGACGTACTGACGGCTGTGGGACAGACCGTCTCCCACACTGGGATGAGAAGCGCATGCGCTGGTCTACTCCGGAGTATCGATGCCCTGTCTCGATAGTCCTGCGACCAGGGACCTGCATAAGGATGTGCTTATAGATTACCCAGCCCCACTAGTGTGACGGCCATCACATCGCTGGTAATCAAGCAAAGATCCTAAGGGCTCCACTAATGTGTATAGGCGATATACTAAAATAAACACATGTACACATTGAAGTAGAAACAAACCAAGTAGCATACTACTATTTTGAGCAAGATTGTATATACAAGGTGAATATCCCAAGCTTCCATTAAGTAATATACAAACTAGTATGATACAGTAATGGCCTCTAGGGCATATACACTAACAAGAGATACTTCGGTTTTCTCATAGACGGGGATAGAGAGGATTGCACAGTTAATCATGATGAGCCTACTAGCTTCCAGCAAGCCATTCAGAGCGGTGACTCGGTAAAATGGCTGGATGCAATGCGGACCGAGATGGAGTCCATGTACACTAACAAAGTTTGGACTTTGGACTTTGCTCCAGAAGGGGTAAAACCCGTAGGCTGCAAATGGATCTTCAGAAAGAAGATTGGTGTAGATAGGCAGGTTGAAACCTATAAAGCTAGGCTCGTTGCAAAGGGTTTTCGTCAAAGACCTGGTTTGGACTATGACGAGACCTTTTCTCCGGTAGCCATGCTTAAATCCATTCGGATCCTTCTTGCAATTGCTGCCTTCCACGATTATGAGATCTGGCAGATGGACGTAAAGACGGCTTAACTAAATGGAAATTTGGAAGAGTGCGTCTATATGGATCAGCCAGAGGGATTCATTCAGAGTGGGAGCAGCGGTAAAGTGTGCAAGTTGCTCAAGTCCATCTATGGACTCAAGCAGGCATCGCAGAGTTGGAACATCTGCTTTGATGATACTGTCAAAGAATTCGACTTTGTCAAAAACCCAGATGAACCATGCATTTACAGTAAGATTGTAGGGAGAAATGTGGTATTCCTCGTCTTGTACGTCGATCACATTCTCCTAATAGGAAATGATATTCCTATGCTACAGTCAGTCAAAGGATTCTTGTCGCAGAGGTTCTCCATGAAGGACCTGGGCGATGCCAACTACATTCTGGGGATCCAGATCTTTCGTGATAGATCTAAGAGGATGTTGGGACTTTTACAGTCAAGGTACATCGACACCATACTGAAACGATTCAGTATGGAAGATTCCAAGCGCGGTAATCTACCGGCTTGTCACGGAATCACCCTCTCCAAAGAGATGTCTCCCAAGACTTATTTGGAAAGGGCTCGCATGTCATCAATACCCTACGCATCTGCGGTAGGCTCTATTATGTATGCGATGTTATGTACCAGACCAGATGTAGCATACGCATTGAGCGTTGTAAGCCGATATCAGTCGAACCCAGGGGAGAAACACTGGTTAGCAGTAAAGAACATTCTCAAGTACCTGAGAAGGACTAAGGAGATGTTCTTGGTGTATGGCGGAAAAGACCTCCAGATTGAGGCCTTTGCTGACTCCAGCTTCCAGAGTGACAAGGATGATTCCAAGTCCATGTCGGGTTTTGTCTTTACCCTCAATGGAGGGGCGGTGTGTTGGAAGAGTTCCAAACAGGAAACCGTTGCAGTCTCGAAGATGGAAGCGGAATACATCGCTGCATCTGATGCCGCAAAAGAAGCTGTCTGGATGAGGAAGTTCTTGAAAGAGCTTCAGGTGGTTCCGTCCATTGTTGATACAATACCTCTGTATTGCGACAACAACGGGGCTATAGCTTTAGCGAAGGAACCCAGGTCCCATCAGAGATCCAGACACATCTTGAGGCGGTATCACCTGATCAGGGAGATCAATGATCGCCGGGAGATTGAGGTAAAGAGAGTAAATTCAGAAGATAACACTGCAGATCCATTCACCAAGGCCTTGCCCCAGACTCAGTTCGAGCGGCTGATCGAGATGATAGGTCTTCGATACGCCAGTACATGGCCTTAGTGCAAGTGGGAGATTGTTAGTGTATATGCCCTAGAGGCCATTACTGTATCATACTAGTTTGTATATTACTTAATAGAAGCTTGGGATATTCACCTTGTATATACAATCTTGCTCAAAATAGTAGTATGCCACTTGGTTTGTTTCTACTTCAATCTGTACACGTGTTTATTTTAGTATATCGCCTATACACATTAGTGGAGCCCTTAGGATCTTTGCTTGATTACCAGCGTTGTGATGGCAGTCACACTAGTGGGGCTGGGTAATCTATAAGCACATCCTTATGCAGGTCCCTGGTCGCAGGACTATCGAGACAGGGCATCGATACTCCGGAGTAGACTAGTGCATGCGCTTCTCATCCCAGTGTGGGAGACGGTCTGTCCCACAGCCGTCGGTACGTCGTACTTGAGATAGTATGCGGGTGCTCGTTGTGTTACGAATACACTGGACAGGACTCGTCGGGAACTGACTAGTTGGTATTATGCCTATCGTCAGTTATCAGTTCCCAGGTGACATGAGTACTGCTTAGTCCGCTGACTTCACACTGTCAGTTCGCCTCGAGTGTGTTCTCACTGTACTTTGATTACTACCCTACCACGGCTCAAAGGAGTCATGCAAACAGGTGGTAGTTGGTTGCAGTCCCGAAGCACTTGGAGGCAATGACGGTTAGACAGGATTCGTCTCTCCCGGTATTGGGGGTTGACATCGCGCTGTGTCTAGGAGAGCCATTACACGAGTAGTCCCTGGCCAGGGCAAACGAGATATACTGGTAGGCTTCCAGTGTTATCTCAGGGTGTTTTGGGCTTCACTCCGACACGACTTGTACCGCTATTGGGGGACTGACGTTTACCACCCCCTAGGCCCGCCATGCGATGTATAAGACGAACAGACCGGACTGTACGGAGAATGTCACATTCAGGCTCAGTAGGAGTTCAGATGGGTTTCGCCTCGTCAGTCTTCTTGTCGGCATCTACCTGGGGACCGTTACGCACAGCTAGTGCCGCTTGCGGTCTGTGGTTAAACCCACTGCCAGCGTAGTGTCGAGTCTTTAGAGTCCCACACAGAAAGCTATTCGCCTTTAGGCAAAAGAGTAGAGGTCGCATGGTTTTGCGACAGGTCGCATGGTTTTGCGACAGGGTTCGGTCACATCCGTGCACTTATCCACGTACAGTGTCCGGACAGTTTACACTAGCGGGCTTTGGTTTAAGCCAGATCGTAGTGTACGTATTGGGATTGGTTTTATCCAGTTTGTATTCGTGTTCCTCGGAACGCGGATGCGGGTGTGTATGCACAGTTGACGGAGAGACAGAGGCAGAGGATTCTCATTAGGGTTGTTGACCGTTGACCGTTGACTATTGACCTTTTTGCTCAACCCTAATGAGAATATGATATATGATTAACAATAATATTAATTAAGTATTGAGGTGACATGGTTGTTGAGGGGTTGACTTTGTTGACTTGTTGACTTTGTTGACCGGTTGACTAGGTTGGACTAGTTGACCATCATGATGACAATGGCTATCATTTCATGGCAAAGACTTTTTTACTTGCTTGTTTCTCTTGTGAGAAATGAGTGCATGAAATGATATGGCTATTGTAGCTTAAACCATTTACACAATACTTGATTACTATTTTGTGATGATGGTTTTGGATAATGAGAGCCAAGAGAGAAAAGTCTTCTCTCATTCTTTCAAGCCCATTCTCTCTCTTGTTCTTGAGCTCTCATCTCCTCCTCTTGCTCTCCCTCTCTTGACTCTATTGTTCACTTGTCTCATGAGTTGAGAACCAAGAACCATAGATAAAATCCCATACAAACTCTTCTCTACTCACTCTAGTTCACAAGGTTTAGCAAACCGAGTGAACTAGTTTCTTCAAAGTTCGAAGAAGGAGCCAAAGGTTGAAGCTTTCAGGTGGATCTATCTTCGGCGCAAGGAGACGACGGGGAGAAGCCGATTCGGACGACCATCGAAGCTTGAAGACGAAGGAGTTCGAGAAAAAGAAAGGTATAACCCCCTAACCGAGTAGTTAGCAACTCGTAGTTAGGTTGTTAGTTAGATGTTTAACAAAGATCCGGGTCTTTAAGTCCATGTTACCACCTCTAAGAAAATTGTTTTTCACCAAATTCCGCATGCCCGAAAGTACCGGGAGAGGTAGCATGGACTTACAACTGTAAATCTGGGAGTGTATTTTGTAATCTGCTATCACCCGAGACATCCTAAAATAAAATTGATTGGACAGTGAGATGTACAGGCACCCTAGAACCACCACACCAAACCCCAGCCCCCAACTCCTTCTTCAGGCCGCAGATTTATCCTGTTTGGCTGCAAATTGCGGCCTGGACCCTACCATTTTGCCTTGTTTTGGTTCTGTAGCTCTTACATGTGTAGACTAAACCCCTGACATGTGTAGATTTGTCTAATTTGACCTAAGGTGAAATCTGGAGCCTATTTCTTTAGTTGCTGTTTTGGATTCGTATTTCCGTATTCCGTATTTGTAATTCTGAATTTGCGTATGGTGTTTTACCTCGACTACTTGGCGTTTATGAGACGATATCGAGGGTTGTTGATGGTTTTGGAAGGCATTGTCCATAGGTTCTAACCTATAGATCATAGCGTATCGTTTTGGGTTTCGTATGCCGTTTTAGTTGAATTGGTTTTGACACGCATTTGCGATACGTTAATGTGTAGGTACCCCATGAAAACTTCGGGACGACAAGCAAAAGCGCATGGCGACGTCAAAAAATAAGAAGCGAGGTGGGTAGATTATATCTACGGGGGTAGTCGGGTGGATGGCGTATAGCACCCCCGCAGTCCGTGGTGATATATACGAATACGTATACACACATATATTTATTATATGTTCTTTGAGATTATTGCTGATAAGATGGATTGGTTTAGTGTAGTGCGAAACCCTAGAGTAGGGGTTGCACCCACACACATGCACGCACACACTTACATACATACTTTCTTTCGCATGTGTATATGGGAATATATTTTTGTATGTGTTCATATGGGTATGGGACTATGTGTACATATACTGGTTTATGAGGATAGTACTTGGGATGTGGTTTGAGTCGATGAGATTCGATTTGAGTCCATGAGATCGGCGATATGACAGGATTCGTATGGGAGAAACGACGTAATGCTTTGGCGGGCTTTGGGACGTGTGTTTACACACGCATTTATGTAGATGGTATCGATTGTACTAGACTTAGATCTGTACCATAGATTATGTGATGTGATGGTAGTGATACCTGATATGTGATGAGATAATGTGATATTGACCCGTACCCAGCTATTGGGCTGCCGTACGACGATTTACCGTACGAGCCTATATTGATGATAGATCCGCGCTCATGACTCAAGGTTGTTATATCGTTTGTGATACTATTGAGGCGGGATTACTGACTATTATATGGTAGTGTTTATGCCCTAGAAGGCCATTACTGTATCATACTAGTTTGTATATTACTTAATGGAAGCTTGGGATATTCACATGTATATAACAGTCTTGCTAAACATGGTAGTATGCTACTTGGTTTTTCTATCTTAATATGTGAGTGTACGTATTGATAGAGCTCTTAGGATCTTGCTTGTCTACCAGCGTTGTGATGGCAGTCACACTAGTGGGGGCTGGGTAGTCTACAAGCACATCCTTATTCAGGTACCTGGTCGTTGGATTATCGAGACAGAGCATCGATACTCCGGAGTAGACTAGTGTGTATGCTTCTCATCCCAGTTGGGGAGATGGTCTGTCCCACAGCCGTCAGTACGTCGTACTGGAGATAGTATGCAGGTGCTCGTTAGGTTACGGGTACACCGGACAGGACTCACAGGGAACTGTTGGTTGGTTTTATACCAGTCGTCAGTGAGCAGTTCCCAGGTGACATGAGTACAGCATAGTCCGCAGACTTGACACTGCTACTTCGCCTCGAGTGTGTCCCACTGTTCTTAGATTGCTACCCTACCACGGCTCAAAGGAGTCGTGCAAACAGGTAGCAGTTGGGTGCAGTCCCGAGCACTTGGAGGCAGTGGCGGTTAGACAGGATTCGTCCCTCCCGGTATTGGGAGTAGATATCGCGCTGTGTCAGAGAGCCATTACGCAAAGTCCCTGACCAGGGCAAGCGAGATTTGCTGGTAGGTTCCAGTAGTTTCTCAGGGTGTAATGGGCTTCGCTCCGACATGACTTATACCGCTATTAGGGGACTGACGCTTGCCACCCCCCTAGGCCCGATATGCGATAGTCTTGGACGAACGGACCGGACTGTATGGAGATTGTCACATCAGACTCAGTAGAAGTTCGGATGGGTTTCCTCATCGGCCTTCTTATCGACAACTACCTGGGGACCGTTACGTACAGCTAGTGCCGCTTGCGGTCTGTGGTTAAACCCACTGCCAGCGTAGTAGTCGAGTCTCTAGAGTCCCACACAGAGAGTTTCCTATTCCAGGCGAAACGATATAGAGGTCGTATGGTTTTACGACAAGGGTTCGGACTCATACGTGCGTTTACGCGCGTACGACTTTTGGACAGTTTTTACCAGTCGGCTTTGGTTTAAGCCAGTTACTGGTATCTGGTTATTGGATTTATACAGTCTAAAGTTTTTCCGTATTTTTACGGATCGGAGGGGCGTTCTCGTAATTACTCGAGAAGCTTCTAGAAGATGGTGACTAAGGAGGTTTATGTGTCATATGCATTGAATGAGATTAGTGAGTCATGAGAGTGATTCATCATAGTCATTAATGCATCATAAATGCTTAATGACTCATGATAATGAATCACCACTTGATATTTATGAAGCATGATTATTCATCACTTATTTTCTTTTCTCTTTTAAAAGATAATGTTTCATATATATTATGATAACTTACTATTCTCACTCATAATATTATTCACATTCTCTCTCCTCAAGCTCACTCTCTTCAAAAGACTAATCCTCACCCCTCATGTGTTGAGATCTAGGATTAGTTAGACTAAACAATCCATAACCATCACTCTATCTCAATCTATCTTCTTTGATTAGCAATCCAAGAAGGTTAGTTGCCTCAAGTTTAGAGGCTAAGCTTGGAGTTTTGCTCTCGGGTGGATCGTCTACTACAAAGAGAAGGCCGAGGAGGACGAGGAGATCGTAAGGACGAAGGACTTGGTTCGATAGGTATAATCCCTAAGCATAGTAGTTTAGAACAACTATATGTTTGGGTAGTTATCGTTTAGCTTCGATTCAAGCGGTTAGTCGATGTTTGTTCACTAAACAAGTTCGTTTTTTAAAATTCCGCCTCCCCACAAGCATTGGGGTGTAGAACATCGACTTACAGTGGTATCAGAGCCTCGCTAAACAATAAATAACTTTATTGCAAATTTGTACGAATTTCGAACGGAAAAACGAAGCCGGAAAACCCTAAAAAAATCAGTTTTCTGTCGATTTTAAAATGAAGCCTAAAAATTTTTCAGGGTTGCTCAGAAAGCTTGAAAAGGGTCCAGGAGAACACCCATGAAATTTGAGCCCATGAATCGGCTAAAGAGCCGCGGAAGCGCGGCGGATCCCACCGATCCGCGGCTGTTCCGCGGCCGAGTTGCCGAGTCATGGACTCATTTTTCATGTGTGGGTCCTCTCTGGTATTTGGGGTTTTCTGGAATATTTTAATTTTGCTCAGGTTTCCAGTTTACAGAGCAGTATTGGAGCAATATTAAATATGTTTAATCGATCGAAATTGTACAGTATTTGCATGTTGGATTATATCTGTGATTGATAAATGTGTTCGTAAACCTCCCCTAACTGCTAGTATGTCGGTTGGCAGGGGGTTGCACATTTCTGTAATGGTTATCTCTGTTTGTACATATGAACTGTATTGGACTGTTGTGGTGTATAGCCGGGGTTTAGCAATGGGTTATTGTTTAATTCATTTGTTGTAAATGTAATTTGTTGTAATATTATTTTTGCGGGGCACATCCAGGTTGCGGTTGTAGCCACCGTTGTATTATTTCATTTTACTGTTTTTGCTCCTAGGACTGACCCAAGGTGGGGTACACAAACTGCCGGGCGGGTAGTTTGCCCTACCCGTAGGGGTCGAGGGTGGGGTAACGGCTATTCATCACAACTGTGTAATCTGTCTTTTCTTGCAGGCTCAAAAGAAATACAGATTGCTTGCAAATCCAATATTGTTTATCTGTGTTCTGGAATGTATATCATTGCGTCAGACGAATGTAAAATATCTATATATATGATAGCTATTTAGACGTCACTTATGTTTTACACCCGCGCTAGCCCAGCCCCCGCTCTGTCGTTAGTTAAGTAACCTAACGGGTGATGACGGGACCCCGTGGCGAATGCGGATGGCATAAGAGGACGTTGTATTTTCGTTGTTTTCTGCAATGATAGGTTAATGATGGGACGCATTATCTATAATGCAAAGAAAAACAAACCAAAGTTTAAATCGTTGGAACAGTTTAAAAGAAACCACTCGGTTAATTTTAAAAACAGATATTTTTAAATGCGGAGCTTTAACCACTCCTTTTAAAAAAGCTATCAGGTTCCTTCGGTTATATCAAGTTCACTACGTTCACGGTTTCGCCAAAACCAGTCGTAGCCCTCCGTCATTTCTTATGGATAGTCAGTAGTATTCAAGCTGTGTTTGTTGGCTTTCGTCAAGACATAGTGTTTGGTAGCTGCTGGGTATTCATTTGTTACATAGATAGATGTGTTGGTTTGGGACAGTCGCATTACCTTGTTGGCTTTCGTCAAGGGTATATACGGGTGGGTTCAAATTAACAAGATAGTGATGGGCAGAACTTGACATGTGACTTATGATTTGTTGGCTTTCGTCAAGGTCATAAGAGCATGGGGCAAAAACTTATATCGGGAATTTCTAAAGAAACTGAAATTTGCAAAGAGATGCATACCATTTGGAGTTTGATGAATGTTGGTAGGATTCCTTCAACATTATCATACGATGATATTTGGATCCCGATCCTACTGTGAGTATATGCTACTTATCAGGATATTCGTCACTTAACGATCAATGCTATAAACCTAGTAGGTGTCCAGAAAGGTGTCAGCGGGGTTACGCCCCCAGAGAAAAGAGGTTATTTAATTAAGGAACTTCGCGAAAGCGTTGGAAAACCTCCCTCGAAGTATCGACACTGGCCTGGCTGAACGGTTAAGCAAGTATTGTACGGTGAGAATAGTCCTGGCTAATTCTTCTTTTATGGTTTGAGGAAGGATTCGAGAAACAGTGGGAGCCATCCAGTTTAGATAAACTAAAAACCACTCTAAACTTGCAAGAGCGTCATGCTAAAGAGTTTTCTTCTCTCTCTCCTAATTGCAGCGACCCTGAAAATGACTGGACTTAAGTTACTTTTAGAGAAAAATATACTGACAGGGCCAAACTATAAAGATTGGCTGCGGAATGTCAAAATGGCTTTGACCTATGACAAATTGGGGTACATCCTCACCGCTACGGCACCTGCTGTCCCTGGTCCCAAATCCACCAATGCGGATAAGGAAATCCGCAAAACCTGGGATTTAGATTGCGCGAGAGCCAAGTGCATCGTACTTGCCTCAATGAACAATGAACATCAGAGGAGGCACGAGGATATGTCCCTAGATGGCATATTTCTCCATACAAAGGAACTTTATGGAGAGCAATCTCGTATAGCAAGATACGAGACCTCTAAGAACTTGTTTCGAGCGAGGTTGGCTGTCGGGTCATCGGTAGGTGAACATGTCCTAAAGATGATCGGCTATATTGAAGAGCTCGCAGACCTTGGGACGACTTTGGATAATGAGCTCTATACAGACCTTATTCTCCAGTCCCTTCCTCCCACCTACGCCCAGTTTATCCTCAACTTCAACCTTCAAGGAAAAGAAGTTGAACTTGCGGAACTCCTGAACATGTTAAGGAGTGCAGAGGGCACCTTACAGAAGGCAAGGGAAACACCCGCTATGTTTGTTGGCGGTGCATCTTCTTCCGGGTCCAAGGCTAGGGCCAAAGGAAGGAAGAAGAAGGCCGCACCCAAACCTAGAGGAGGTGTTAGTAAGGTGAGAGGGAAGGGAAAGAAAAAGTTTGCAGCACCGGTAGTTGGCCAGGATGAGTGCTTCCATTGTCACAGGAAAGGGCACTGGAAGAAGGATTGCAAGGCATGGAACGCCAAGAACCAGGAACTGAAGCAAGCTGTGGCTTCGACTTCAGGTGTGTTTGTAATTGAGAATTGTCTGTCGATCAACTCTACTTCCTGGGTATTGGATACCGGATCAGGATCTCATATTTGCAATTCATTGCAGGCACTGAGAAACCGTAGAGTGCTGAAGGAAGGTGATATGATCCTCAGGGTTGCTAACGGAGCTAGCGTGGGAGCTGCGTCCGTCGGGGATTATCACCTAGGATTGACGAGTGGACACATTTTGGTTTTACATAACTGTTATTTTGTACCAAGCTTAACGTGTAATATCATATCAGTTTCCTTGTTATCAAATAAAGGTTATGATTTCACGTTTGTAAGAGATGTTGTCAACATCCACCTTAATCATGGTTTGATTGGGTCAGGTACACTAAATAACGGCATATATGTTTTAAACCAACTCCAAATTTTCAATGTCCAGAACACACTAAAAAGAAAGTCTCCAGATTTAAATAAAGCTTTCTTATGGCATTGTAGACTGGGTCACATCAATGAGAGAAGGTTGACTAAGTTGCATAGAGAAGGATATTTGGACACGTTCGAATATCAAACCTATGACACTTGTCAATCTTGTCTCAAAGGAAAGATGACAAAGACTCCATTTACTGGACAAGGAGAAAGAGCGAGTGAGCTCTTAGGACTCATACACAGCGATGTATGTGGTCCAATGTCTACACATGCGAGAGGTGGTTATTCCTACTTCATTACTTTTACAGATGATTTCTCTAGGTATGGACATGTTTTCTTAATGAATCATAAATCCGAGGCCTTTGAGAAATTCAAGGAATACAAGAGTGAAGCGGAAAACCAAACAGGCAAAAGTATTAAGACACTGAGATCTGATCGAGGTGGAGAATACTTAAGTGCCGAGTTCCTAGGTTACCTAAAAGAGAAAAGAATTCTCTCTCAGCTTACTCCTCCATACACTCTACAGCACAACGGTGTATCGGAGAGACGGAATCGAACCCTATTGGATATGGTACGATCCATGATGAGTAATGCTGAGTTACCGCGATCTTTCTGGGGTTATGCGCTAGAATCGGCGGCATATCTTTTGAACAAAGTTCCAACCAAAACTGTGCCTACCACACCATATCAGATATGGAGTGGGAAGAAACCCTGTCTTCAGTACCTGAAGACGTGGGGATGTCCAGCTTTTGTAAAAAAGCAGCATTCGGACAAGCTCGAGGCACGCTCAGTAGAGTGTAAGTTTGTGGGATATCCAAAGAACTCTATGGGATATTACTTTTATTACGCAGAGGAACAAAAGGTTTTTGTTTCTCGTCATGCCCGCTTCTTAGAAACTGAATTTTTAGAAAATCAGAAGAGTGGGAGCGTAGTAGAACTGGAAGAAATTCCAGAACCACAAACTGCTACTGAAAGTTTGGTAGAACCAGAGGTTCAAGAAGAACAGAACATTCCCGCACCCCTCCGCAGGAGTAGTAGGCCGTCTCATCCGCCTGAGAGATACTACGGTTTTCTCATAGATGGGGATAGAGAGGATTGCATCATAGATGATGATGAACCTACTGACTTCCAGCAGGCCATCCAGAGCGGCGACTCGGTACGATGGCTAGATGCAATGCGGACCGAGATGGAGTCCATGTACACCAACAAAGTATGGACTTTGGACTTTGCTCCAGATGGGGTAAAACCCATAGGATGCAAATGGATCTTCAAGAAAAAGATTGGTGTAGATGGACAGGTGGAAACCTATAAGGCTAGACTTGTTGCAAAGGGTTTTCATCAAAGACCTGGTTTGGACTATGACGAAACTTTTTCTCCAGTGGCTATGCTCAAATCCATTCGGGTCCTTCTTGCTATTGCTGCCTTCCATGATTATGAAATCTGGCAGATGGACGTAAAGACGGCTTTTCTGAATGGAAATTTAGAAGAGAGCGTCTATATGGATCAGCCAGAGAGTTTCAATCAGAGTGGGAGCAGCGGGAAAGTATGCAAGCTGCTTAAGTCTATTTATGGACTAAAGCAGGCATCGCGGAGTTGGAACATCTGTTTTGATGAGACAGTCAAAGAATATGACTTTATCAAAAATCCAGATGAACCGTGCATATATAGTAAAGTTGTAGCCAGAAGTGTCGTATTCCTCGTCTTGTACGTGGATGACATTCTATTGATAGGAAATGACATTCCTATGCTACAATCTGTCAAAGGATTCTTGTCACACAGGTTCTCCATGAAAGACCTGGGTGATGCCTCGTACATTCTGGGGATCCGGATCTATCGTGATAGATCCAAGAGGATGTTGGGACTTTCGCAGTCCAGGTATATCGACACTGTACTGAAAAGATTCAGTATGGAAGATTCTAAGCGCGGTAATTTACCGGCTTGTCACGGAATCACCCTCTCCAAAGAGATGTCTCCCAAGACTGATTTGGAAAGGGAACGCATGTCTATTATACCCTACGCTTCTGCGGTAGGCTCTATAATGTATGCGATGTTGTGTACCAGACCAGATGTAGCTTACGCACTGAGCGTGGTAAGCCGGTATCAGTCAGACCCAGGGGAGAAGCACTGGATAGCAGTAAAGAACATTCTCAAGTACCTGAGAAGGACTAAGGAGATGGTCTTGGTTTACGGCGGAAAAGACCTCAGGTTGGAGGCCTTTGCTGATTCCGGCTTTCAGAGTGATAAGGACGATTCCAAGTCCATGTCGGGTTATGTCTTTACCCTCAATGGAGGGGCGGTGTGCTGGAAGAGCTCCAAGCAGGACACCATTGCTGACTCGACGATGGAAGCGGAGTATATAGCTGCTTGCGATGCCGCAAAAGAAGCAGTCTGGATGAAGAAGTTCCTAACAGAACTTCAGGTGGTTCCTACCATAGTTGATCCAATACCTCTGTATTGCGACAACAACGGAGCTATAGCTTTAGCGAAGGAACCAAGGTCCCATCAGAAGTCCAGACACATCTTAAGGCGGTATCACCTGATCAGGGAGATCATTGATCGTCAGGAGATCGAGGTTCGGAGAGTTGCTTCTGAAGAGAACATTGCTGATCCATTCACGAAGGCCCTACCTCAGATTCAGTTCGAGAGGCTACTCGAGATCATCGGTCTACGATATGCCAGTACATGGCCCTAGTGCAAGTGGGAGATTGTTAGTGTTTATGCCCTAGAAGGCCATTACTGTATCATACTAGTTTGTATATTACTTAATGGAAGCTTAGGATATTCACATGTATATAACAGTCTTGCTAAACATGGTAGTATGCTACTTGGTTTTTCTATCTTAATATGTGAGTGTACGTATTGATAAAGCTCTTAGGATCTTGCTTGTCTACCAGCGTTGTGATGGCAGTCACACTAGTGGGGGCTGGGTAGTCTACAAGCACATCCTTATTCAGGTCCCTGGTCGTTGGATTATCGAGACAGAGCATCGATACTCCGGAGTAGGCTAGTGTGTACGCTTCTCATCCCAGTTGGGGAGATGGTCTGTCCCACAGCCGTCAGTACGTCGTACTGGAGATAGTATGCAGGTGCTCGTTAGGTTACGGGTACACCGGACAGGACTCACAGGGAACTGTTGGTTGGTTTTATACCAGTCGTCAGTGAGCAGTTCCCAGGTGACATGAGTACAGCATAGTCCGCAGACTTGACACTGCTACTTCGCCTCGAGTGTGTCCCACTGTTCTTAGATTTCTACCCTACCACGGCTCAAAGGAGTCGTGCAAACAGGTAGCAGTTGGGTGCAGTCCCGAGCACTTGGAGGCAGTGGCGGTTAGACAGGATTCGTCCCTCCCGGTATTGGGAGTAGATATCGCGCTGTGTCAGAGAGCCATTACGCAAAGTCCCTGGCCAGGGCAAGCGAGATTTGCTGGTAGGTTCCAGTAGTTTCTCAGGGTGTAATGGGCTTCGCTCCGACACGACTTATACCGCTATTAGGGGACTGACGCTTGCCGCCCCCCTAGGCCCGATATGCGATAGTCTTGGACGAACGGACCGGACTGTATGGAGATTGTCACATCAGACTCAGTAAGAGTTCGGATGGGTTTCCTCATCGGCCTTCTTATCGACAACTACCTGGGGACCGTTACGTACAGCTAGTGCCGCTTGCGGTCTGTGGTTAAACCCACTGCCAGCGTAGTAGTCGAGTCTCTAGAGTCCCACACAGAGAGTTTCCTATTCCAGGCGAAACGATATAGAGGTCGTATGGTTTTACGACAAGGGTTCGGACTCATACGTGCGTTTACGCGCGTACGACTTTTGGACAGTTTTTACCAGTCGGCTTTGGTTTAAGCCAGTTACTGGTATCCGGTTATTGGATTTATACAGTCTAAAGTTTTTCCGTATTTTTACGGATCGGAGGGGCGTTCTCGTAATTACTCGAGAAGCTTCTAGAAGATGGTGACTAAGGAGGTTTATGTGTCATATGCATTGAATGAGATTAGTGAGTCATGAGAGTGATTCATCATAGTCATTAATGCATCATAAATGCTTAATGACTCATGATAATGAATCACCACTTGATATTTATGAAGCATGATTATTCATCACTTATTTTCTTTTCTCTTTTAAAAGATAATGCTTCATATATATTATGATAACTTACTATTCTCACTCATAATATTATTCACATTCTCTCTCCTCAAGCTCACTCTCTTCAAAAGACTAATCCTCACCCCTCATGTGTTGAGATCTAGGATTAGTTAGACTAAACAATCCATAACCATCACTCTATCTCAATCTATCTTATTTGATTAGCAATCCAAGAAGGTTAGTTGCCTCAAGTTTAGAGGCTAAGCTTGGAGTTTTGCTCTCGGGTGGATCGTCTACTACAAAGAGAAGGCCGAGGAGGACGAGGAGATCGTAAAGACGAAGGACTTGGTTCGATAGGTATAATCCCTAAGCATAGTAGTTTAGAACAACTATATGTTTGGTTAGTTATCGTTTAGCTTCGATTCAAGCGGTTAGTCGATGTTTGTTCACTAAACAAGTTCGTTTTTTAAAATTCCGCCTCCCCACAAGCATTGGGGTGTAGAACATCGACTTACATTATATTTATATATATATCGACTCAGATGTAGGTGGTTTCATACCCCTCCTGTTTAGATTACTTAGTAGACATTAGACTAGACTCGAGTCATACCTATTTCAAAACTAACGAATCGTGGATATTTTAAAGATAGGCAAAAGGGATTCTACGGGTATTTTCAAACGAAGCATCTTTTCTTAAAACACTGTACCCCTTATTTTATTAAAAACCCTGATTCATCTTATTTCAAATGTCAAGGCTTCATGATATATTTATTGAGGTGGATTCTTTACTGTTGGGTTGATTATTTGATTACGCATATTCATGCTATTTGCATTGCATCGCTTGTGTTGTTGATATATTACAGTCATGCTGCTAGGACACCAGCACCATTATCGACGATGTGTATGTTCCACGTACACTTGTTTGCCGGCTCACACACTTCATCATCGATAATTGCCATGTCACTACACTGTAGTACTGTTGCATTTAGTATATGATTCTTGCATGACATAATGATATGCTTACATTTCTTTTACATGTCGCATACATCATGCTTTCTGATTATACGCATTGAGATATGTTGTTTCCATGATATTTCTGGATTTGGGAACCGTGGGTATTTCAAAAGAGAATATGTAATTGTTTTAAAAACCCGGTTACCCTTGATATTATTTTTCAGTGCGTCCACCATGTGTTTTCTCGGTGCTGAGAGTGACATGTGAAACTCGATTCGAGGAGTGGACGAGGCCGATTGCGGGTACATGGTGGGCCCGGTATGGTTCCCCTCGGCAAGACGATCGATGGACTTTTCCGATTGAGCCTGGAAGTAGGCGAGTACCTACCGGTGATTGGTTGGACCTGGCGGTTATCCCGAGGATACCGACCAGAGTCGATAGATGGATATGGACGTACTGCTGGGGCCGAGGGCCGATTCTGCAGACGGAGCCCGTGGGCTGATCCGGACCGACGGAGCCCGATATATGAGGATTTACGTGCTGATGCTGGGCACAGCTTTCATGATGTTTTTGAGTGTCGATGCTGGGCACTCCGGTTCCATGACTTTGACGTGTCGCGAGGGACACAGATGGTTTATATCCTCATATTTTTCCAGGCATATGCTTTATGATATTTGCATGCATGATGCTTATTGTCATTGGGTGACGAGTGGACGGGATCCACGTACATGCAGATTTGATTACATTGATCTTACCTCATATTCATGATATGCTATTACCTGAGGCACTTGGCACTACACTTATGTATTGAGGTTACATTTCCAGTTTAGCATGCTTCAGATTTATTCATATTGAGGTTTATATGTCTGAACGTATTGACCTAGGATGGGTCATACATTCGATCTCTGCTTGTTGATATTTTCTATTCACGAGTTGGCAACTCACCCCCGTTGTGCCACAGTTCTTGCAGGTTTAGCCGTACAGATTCCATAGCTGCTTTTCTGACACACTGCTTCTATATGGGTGGCTTGCTTGGGTAGGTGGGTTCTTTTGTATCAGAAGCACCATTGTACATTTATTATTCTTTGTATCTAGAAATTCCATCAACCAAAACTTGTATAATGTTTCAGACTTAGTAAAACAGTGATGTACTATTTCGACCTTAGAGTCGCGCTTGTATACGGTTTTCTGGCTGTTTTGAGTTTCTTTTTGAGTTTTGATCCTCGCCCTTTGGCGTTGTATATTATATTGCTTGCGTGGTTGTGACCGTCGATTGACGAAGAGCTAGCTCCCGCTTGGGTATGCCCTTTTCCTTGCATATATATATGTTATTCTTGTTGTACCCCATTCGGGGCCAATATTTACAAAGGAAACTCTGCCGAAATTTTCAGGAAACATTACACATTTAAAAAGAAATGCATATTCGGCTTAGTTATTTAAAAACTTTGATTTTCAAAACATGTTTTCTTTACTTCTTAAAACCAGTTTTCTTTATTTACTCCTTAAAATGGTTTTAGATTTTTGGGCTTTTGGCTTACTTAGATCAGATGGGGTCATATAGGCTTCATATAGTTCAAGGGCCAGTCACGTGCTCTTTCGGGTCGTGACAAAGTTGGTATCAGAGTGCTAGGTTAACCTTGGTTCGAGTCTAAGTTTGACTATGTGGAGCCTAGGGCGTTTATATATGTACGGAACTTAGGCTTGACCTTACGGAACTTAGACTTAGTCGAGGGGGTATTATACCCGAACTTTCGTCGCATAGGATGACCCTTGGTTGATGGAGTAGGTAGCTTGAGTAGACGGACGTACTGTACATATGTTCCGCGGCATACTTACGACACGCCACCCCGCTTAAGAAACCTTAGGATGTACATTTCCTTGCACAGTATTATATTCATTCCTATAATCTATCCTCATCGATACTGGTTATGATTTTGCTGCCACGATTGCATGGGCAGAGTGAGCTACGGCTCGAGTTGCGTCTTCATGAGCTCTTCGTGGACGAGGACTGACCTGGGCGTGTTTCCAGAGGCATACGGTTGCATAGTGGCTTCGTATTTTTGTGTTTCCGCACTATGAGCGTTTGACAGATCGCTGTTGTGAGATTTCTCGGATGTACCGGTCGGTACCAGAGGATTGAGCCACTGATAGAGGCCAGCCATGGATGTGATGACCATTGATATATCGCTTATTCATGATGATTGAGGCGCTGTTCAACGTATGGACGAATGAGCTAGTTGCTGCTGCAAATGACGAGATATTGCCCAGATGACTGGAGCTACTGCAGCATGAGCATATACTTAGAGATATGATGTTGAGTCGCTAGTCACCGAGGATGAATGACTAGGACATGCGGTTCGTTCGCTTACCCCGATGCGAGGTCATCAGATAGGTTGATTCCAGCTAGAGGCGACTTCATGCATATTCGTTGTGAGTCGATAGAGACGATCGAGTGTCAGGAACCCATTTTTCCAAGTTTAGTATTCGGAAAGACATGCAAACGATTCTATGGACCCTCTAGAAGAATGAAACCCCAACTCGACTTAATGACCGTATGAAATCCTTTGAACCTTAGGGTTTGCGGCAGTTCCGCGGCGCCATTAGTGAGGTGGGTTTGCCTCAACGGCTGGACCACCGATGCTGTGGTATGTACTCGATACTATTAAACTGTACGCAAGATGTTAAGCTCTTGGGGGATTATGAGGTTCCGACGAGTCGATCGGATGGTTCGACATCATTCGGATATCATGTGATAGGACATATTGCTTGGGACACTCCAGATACGAGCATAGCCGTTGGAGCGTAGTCCATGCAGCCACGAGTGGACGAATCCGAATCAGTCGACATTGGAGTAAGTGGAGTAAATAGTTCGCACGAGATTTCGACGAGATGACGTACCACTCCGCTGACATCAGAGATGCGATACGCACGCTGAGGATGTGTTCGGCTAGATATCTTCTACTTAGTGATGAAGATACCGAGTTCGTGATTTCGAGTCCGTATGAGAGACTTCGGATGGACCGTAGCCGAGAACATTGCAGTGCGCAGTTAGAGACGCGACATCGAAATGGACGATGATACAGACAAGCGGGACAAGAAGTTCGTGCGTGATGCAGACGAGCTGTTACTACTCCCCGTTAAGATTAATGGTCGGATATGTCTACAGAAGCGTTGGGACGCGACCAGCTTCCGAGGAGATGCTGTGCTGAGGACGCGAATGTCCAGAGAGCGAGAAAAGATTGTGTAAGAGTGCCAGCCTCTGTACAGTTCGGCGTAGGCGAGATTGGAAGAGACCTTGAGCGGGATTCCTTCCAGGACACTGCTGCAATAAGAATTGCACCCAGGATCGGATGTGTGATGTGTATTCAGAGGACCAGAGGTCGGCGCCAGTGACGTGCGACTTTACGAGCGGTCGTGAGGATTGACCGAGAGATGACCATAGTGGTGCCAGAACGGAATCGTTTCCGTTAGCACACCTGACAGGGCCGTCGAGCCGATGGATTGCGAGATTGGTAATCCACAGAGAAGATAAGGACGCTAGACCGTGAGCAAGATGCAAGTAGATATTTTGCACTGCTAACATTGGATGTACCGGCACCTTTTCGACTTTGAAGGAGGATATACCGACGACAGTATTTATGATTTGTGATTTTGTGATTCGATTATCACGTATCCGTCACTTTGGATTTCGGTATTTTGGGCGATCTATTCACATGATTTAGTTTTGATGACTGAGTTCCATGGTTGCACCTACTGGGTATTCGTATTTTGTGTATAGTTATTACGCTTGAGGTATTGATTGTAATTTCATGCCTATTTTAGGCCGGTGATTTGATTTACGCTTCCAGCATAGTTTTCATGCACTTTAGTGTTTTGATTTGATGTTGTGCATATATTACACACACGATTTGGTTTTTGCACTCGGTATAGCTTATTTGTGCTCGTAGTGCATCGATATGTGTTTTGTGCACGCAGTTGCACACGTTTACGATTTTCTTTACACCTGGGTACACTTGGTGTTAATGCTTTCGCATTTGGATTGTTGCTGGGTATTTGTGCATGTGATACACCAGTTCTATACTTCATGCGTTTGCCGCACCAGTTTTATGTTTCTTGCGTTTATCGCACCAGATTTATATTCTGTGCCTTTGTTACACCAGATTTATATTTGTGCACTACGGTTGCACCTGACTTCGATTTGATGTCATCCGATATATCGATTTTGGATTCTGATATTGATGTTGATTTCTTGCACTCCGTGCATTTGATATTGGACTTGCGCATGTTCGACGCTTGCTATTGGATTTCGTGATTTCGCGCATGTTGGGCGTGTGTTTTGAGATACGATTTTGGTGCACACCAGATGCACTAAATCGGGATTCTTCGTGCATGTCAGATGCTCCTGATTTGGCTGTCAGGCACACACGTTGCCTATGACTGATGCTTCGTGCACACCCGTTGCACCTAGATGTTTTTTCTGTGCACATGTATGGAACATATATGGATTTTGATTTCCGTGCGCACCAGACGCATAGGGTATATATACCTTTTGGGATTGATTATTATGAAGCAGTACGTTTTTATGATATTTGCTATGTGTTTTCGTACTGAGCAGGACTAGTCAGAGGACAGTACCTGGATATATTTTGCATGCATCGATAGTTATCGAAGGGATATCCAAAAATCGAGCTATAGTCTCAGTATATACCTACGTGTCCGATATGACACGAAACGTTTTAAAAACAAGGAAACCCTTCTAAATTGTTATCGAAATGGCGGAACGCACCTATTAAACAAAAGATATATACATATATAGTTGTTTTTTTTGAAAGACGTCCTCCACTGTACAGTGCTATGCGCATCGCACAGCGAATTAAAAAGATTTGTCATGCATTTACTTCAGCAATTCTCATGTATAGATTGGATGTCTACATATATAGTTCTGATTTATATCGTATTGGTTTTGTATTGGATTTGATAATGTGTCTTTACCCTAACTCTGATGATTGCGGGATACTTGACGGAGTTTTGATTTTGAGTTATCTTCTCATTACTCATGCGCATGCATTGCGCTATGATGTGTTATGTATTGATGATTTCGGAACCCCGAAGACTTGGACTTTGTATAGAAATGTTTTAGAATTCGGCTGTTTAAATTTAAATTCGGCGATCGAATTTCTTTAAAGGGGGTAGACTGTAACAATTCAAAATAATAAAATATTATTTTTGGGAAATTTTATAATTTAATATTATTTTATTGAATATTTTAATATTTCGGGATAATTAAATAACGATAAATGGGAAAAATTATGGAAAATTCTAAAATGGGGTATTTATTGGAATTATGCCATTTTTAAGTTTTTGTGATCATTTATATGCTAATTTAGTGCTAATCGCGATTACAAATCGCTAATCGGTTTTTTGCAATTTTGTGCAAAACATGTACATATCTTTTCTCTACACTTGTGCATTTCTACCATGACTTTTCTTTTGGGTTTACTATTCAAGTGAGAAGGGATTTAGTGAAGAAAAGAAATAAGAAAAAGAAAAGAAAATAGGTATGGTGAGAGAGAGGGTAGGTGAGGGTGTTGACTTAGCCTTTTTCCTCTCATTTCTTCATCACATTTCCCTCTCCATCTCCTTCATTGCTGCTGTTGCTCCTGCTCCCTCTTCTCCCTCCCCTCTTCAAGCCTCAAATCACCATGAAAACAACACCAAAACACTACTCCCATTTCACTAAAAAGGTGCACGAGCTCAAGATCTACACATTGGACCAAGGAAGCAAGGATTCTGGCCACTAGGGGCAACACAAGAATTTTCTTGAGTTGCCAAAAGAGGTAATTTCTTGATCATTAGCTTAGTTTATGGATTTCTTATACCCCATGTATAGTTTAGAACCGATATTATGTGTTTTGGTGGACTCAAGGAAAACCTAGTTAGGGTTTAGGGTGGATCTGAAATCAAAAGTGGAATTGAGGCTTGTGATGACCTTAGAACTCCTGGTGTGATGTTATTTTGGACCCAAACCTGAACTAGAAACCAGAATACGGATTTATGGAATCGATATCGGGGAAAAATGTAAATCTGGGAGTGTATTTTGTAATCTGCTATCACCCGAGACATCCTAAAATAAAATTGGTTGGACAGTGAGATGTGCAGGCACCCTAGAACCACCACACCAAACCCCAGCCCCCAACTCCTTCTTCAGGCCGTAGATTTATCCTGTTTGGCTGCAAATTGCGGCCTGGACCCCACCATTTTGCCTCGTTTTGGTTCTGTAGCTCCTACATGTGTAGACTAGACCCCTGGCATGTGTAGATTTGTCTAATTTGACCTAGAGTGAAATCTTGAGCCTATTTCCTTAGTTGTTGTTTTGGATTCGTGTTTCCGTATTCCGTATTTGTAATTCTGAATTTACGTATGGTGTTTTATCTCGACTACTTGGCGTTTATACGACGATATCGAGGGTTGTAGATGATTTTGGAAGGCGTTGTCCATAGGTTCTAACCTATAGATCATAGCGTATCGTTTTGGGTTTCGTATGCCGTTTTAGTTGAATTGGTTTTGACACGCATTTGCGATACGTTAATGTGTAGGTACCCCATGAAAAGTTCGGGACGAGAAGAAAAAGTGCGTGGCGACGTCGAAAAACGAGAAGCGAGGTGGGTAGATTATATCTACGGGGGAAGTCGGGTGGATGGCGTATAGCACCCCCGCAGTCCGTGGTGATGTATACGAATACGTATACACACATATATTTATTATATGGTCTTTGAGATTATTGATGATAAGATGGATTGGTTTAGTGTAGTGCGAAACCCTAGAGTAGGGGTTGCATCCATACACACACGCACGCACACACTTACATACATACTTTCTCTATGGGAATATATTTTTGTATGTGTTCACATGGGTATGGGACTATGTGTACATATACTGGTTTATGAGGATAGTACTTGGGATGTGGTTTGAGTCGATGAGATTCGATTTGAGGCCGTGAGATCGGCGATATGACAGGATTCGTATGGGAGATACGACAGAATGCTTTGGTGGGCTTTGGGACGTATGTTTACACACGCATTTATGTAGATGGTATCGATTGTACTAGACTTAGATCTGTACCCTAGATTATGTGATATGATGGTAGTGATACCTGATATGTGTTGAGATAATGTGATATTGACCCGTACCCAGCTATTGGGATGTCTTACGACGATTTACCGTACGAGCCTATATTGATGATAGATCCGCGCTCATGACTCGAGAATGTTATATCGTTTGTGATACTGTTGAGGCGGGATTACTGACTATTATATTTATATATATCGACTCAGATGTAGGTGGTTTCATACCCCTCCTGTTTAGATTACTTAGTAGACATTAGACTAGACCCGAGTCATACCTATTTCAAAACTAACGAATCGTAGATATTTTAAAGATAGGCAAAAGGGATTCTACGGGTATTTTCAAACGAAGCATTTTCTCTTAAAACACCGTAGCCCTTATTTTATTAAATACCCCGATTCGTCTTATTTCAAATGTCAAGCCTGCATGATATATTTATTGAGGTAGATTCTTTACTGTTGCGTTGATTATTTGATTCCGCATATTCATGCTATTTGCATTGCATCGCTTATGTTGTTGAAATATTACAGTCATGCTGCTAGGACACCAGCACCATTATCGATGATGCGTATGTTCCACATACACTTGTTTCCCGGCTCACACACTTTATCATCGATAATTACCATGTCACTACACTGCAGTACTGTTGCATTCAGTATATGAATCTTGCATGACATAATGATATGCTTACATTTCTTTTACATGTCGCATACATCATGCTTTCTGATTATACGCATTGAGATATGTTGTTGCCATGATATTTTTGGATTTGGGAACCGTTGGTATTTCAAAAGAGAATATGTAATTGTTTTAAAAACCCGGTTATCCTTCATATGATATTTCAGTGCGACCATCATGTGTTTTCTCGGTGCTGAGAGTGACATGTGAAACTTGATTCAAGAAGTGGACAAGGCCGATTGTGGGTACATGGTGGGCCCGGTATGGTTCCCCTCGGCAAGATGATCGATGGACATTGCCGATTGAGACTGGAGGTGGGCGAGCACCTACCGGTGATTGGTTGGACCTGGCGGTTATCTGGAGGTTACCAACCAGAGTCGATAGATGGATATGGGTGTACTGCTGGGGCCGAGGGTCGATTCCGCAGACGGAGCCCGTGGGCTGATCCGGACTGACGGAGCCCGATATATGAGGATTTACGTGCCGATGCTGGGCACAGCTTTCATGATGTTTTCGAGTGTCGATGTTAGGCACTCCGGTTCCATGACTTTGACGTGTCGCGAGGGACACAGATGGTTTATATCCTCATATTTTTCCATGCATATGCTTTATGATATTTGCATGCATGATGCTTATTGTCATTGGGTGACGAGTGGACGGGATCTACGTACATGCAAATTTGATTACATTGATCTTACCTCATATTCATGATATGCTATTACCTGAGGCACTTGGTACTACACTTATGTATTGAGGTTACATTGCCAGTTTAGCATGCTTCAGAGTTATTCATATTGAGGTTTATATATCTGATCGTATTGACCTAGGATGGGTCATACATTCGATCTCTGCTTGTAGATATTTTCTATTCACGAGTTGGCAACTCACCCCCGTTGTGCCACAGTTCTTGCAGGTTTTGCCTTACAGATTCCATAGCGGATTTTCTGACACACTTCTTCTATATGGGTGACTTGCTTGGGTAGGTGGGTTCTTTTGTATCAGAACCACCATTGTACATTTATTATTCATTGTATCTAGAAATTCTATCAACCAAAACTTGTATATTGTTTCAGACTTAGTAAAACAGTGATGTACTATTTCAACCTTAGAGTCGTGCTTATAGTATTACGGTTTTCTGGTTGTTTTGAGTTTCTTTTTGATTTTTGATTCTCGCCCTTTGGCGTTGTATATTATATTGCTTGCGTGGTTGTGACCGTCGATTGACGAAGAGCTAGCTCCCGCTTGGGGATGCCTTTTTCCTTGCATATATATATGTTATTCTTGTTGTACCCCGTTCGGGGCCAGTGTTTGTAAAGGAAACTCTGCCGAAATTTTCAAGAAAGATTACACATTTAAAAAGAAATGCATATTCGGCTTAGTTATTTAAAAACTTTGATTTTCAAAACATGTTTTCTTTACTTCTTAAAACCAGTTTTCTTTATTTACTCCTTAAAATGGTTTTAGATTTCTGAACTTTTTGCTCACTTGGATCAGATGGGGTCCTATAGGCTTCATATGGTTCAAAGGCCAGTCACGTGATCTTTCGGGTCGTGACAACAGGAAGCTACCGAAAAATTTTGAAACCCTAATTCCCCTGTAGGACCGCGGATCCGCGGCTATATTGAGGTTTTTACGGCGGTTCCGCCGCCGTTTAGGCGTTTTAGTGTTCCAAACATCTGTGGTATATTCTCTGTTCTCTCCTCTTCTCTCTGATCTTCTCCAATAACAATTTTCTGCAGGATTCTTTGCAAAAATTCGCAGCGCCGCTAAAAAAAATTCTTGTTGCGTTTCTTGAAATTGGTTGTTTTGTGTATATTTTAATATGGAAATTAAGGGGCAAATACCAAATTCAGATCAGGTAGGGATTTCATTACCCTTCCTAAGCCCCAAAAATCACAAAACTAGCATCCGCATCACCCTCATTAACTAAAAAATATCTAGATAAGACTCTAAGGACCGTCGCCCTCAATTAGGACAGAAGATGGTCGTAGGGTAATCTATTGCTTTCTTTTGTGGTGTCTAAGGAAAGTGTGTCTAAGGCAAGTGGTTACTTAATTTGGCCCGTTACTTACGTAGCGGAGAACCTCACACTTACCTGGCACTTACCTGGCCACAGAAGAGATAAAGAGGTAGTAGAGGATTTATCCTGCTATTTGTCTTCTGGAAGTCTAGGAGAGGTCTAGTGACTTGACCTAGGTGACCATTAGATCTAGGGTTGCTGGTGCATTTTTGTGATTTGATTTTTCAAAATCCGTCTTTTTCAAAACAAACCAAACCACTTTTCTCTAATTATCTCCAACGCTGCCACTTATGCTACAACTGTTTAGAACATGTTAAGCTGGACACGGGATTCTATTGCCCGTCTTGTCCGCGTTTCTTTTATCGACCCGAGAGTGAGTAATTCTTAGTCTTCTTTCCCACCACCCACTACGACCGTGATGGACGGATATCCATCGAATTTCAATAACACCACTCTGCCACCGCCTGCAGGTGCGCAGAATCCTCCGCGTATTTCTCTTCAAGAGAGATGCTACCCTAAACATGGTCCCCTTCCTACCTGTCTTTCTATACCACCAGCCAATGGGGATAATTTTGAAATTAAACCTCATTTCATCAAACTTTTATCCAAATTTCATGGGCTCGAGTCTGAAGACGCATACGTTTTTATCACCAAATTCGAAAACATATGCGCTATGATGGGTACTTCACAGCTTTCCGTGGATGCTATGCGTTTACGTCTTCTCCCGTTCACTTTGTGCGATTTAGCCGAGAAGTGGCTTTAAAACACACCCGCACATTCTATTTCAACATGGGATGAATTCGTTTCAGCATTCCTTTAGAAATTTTATCCCGATCATAAGACCGCCCATGTTCGGGGTGAAATCTACCAGTTTACCCAACTTCCCAATGTTGGAGATTCTATGAACGGTTCAAGGATCTTCTTATCTAATGTCCTCATCATGGAATCCCTAGATGGGATCTGTGTCGCATTATCTATGAGGGTATTGATCTCACGACAAAACAGATGCTTAAAACCATGTGTCAATGTCAATTCCTGTCTAAAGATGATGGTGAAGCTTGGAAATGCCTGGAAGATCTTGCCCAAAACACAATGCAGTGGGAAAGTGTTAGTCATCCATCGTCTAGGGAAGGTATCAATCTGCTCGATGTTTCCATTGCAATGAAAGCCGAAATGGCTGCGATACAAAGGAAACTCGACGCTATAGAAAAAAGAATCACTTTAGCCTCCCTAAACCAATACACACTTCCCAAAACCGTGTGTGGTTGTTGTTCCAACCCATCACATTTGACGGAAGAATGTCCTTTGAATGTACCGTTTCAAGGTCACACTAATGCTGCATTTCAGCAACGACCTAGAAACGATCCTTCTTCTTCCACATATAATCAAGGTTGGAGGAATCATCCTGATTTTGCTTGGAACCGACACCAAACTCAAAACACGGTTCCAAACCAGAATAACATTCAAAGGGTCCCTCCACCACAACAGCAACCATCACAGAGTCAGCACCCCTTCCAAATACAATCTTTTCAAAACCCGGCCAACAACTTTGATCCTTTTTCTGCCGGTACCAATAATTCCTCTGCACTCGACAAGTTCATTGCACATTCCATGCGAACGAATGATATTTTAACGTCTTCTATCCAAACGTTAGTGCAAAACACTGCCTCCCTAGGTGAGAGTATTAAATCGATAGAAGCACAAATCGCACAACTGACTGCTGCAATGAATGCTAGAGAGACCGGAAACTTCTATCTCAACCCCCACCTATCCTAGACCCTCGCATTATAATGATGTGAGTGCTATTACTACGTTGAGATCTGGAAGAGTGCTAGATAATCATGTGGGTGAACAAATTGATAATGATGAGTTGATCATTAACACCCCGGCTTCCACTTCCACTTCTACTTCCACTTCTACTTCTTACCCTATTTCGTCCAGTTTACCTTCTTCTTCCGAGCCTATTCTCCGTTTTCCCCAAGGCTCGAACCCTCCACTTACTTCATTTTTTCCACCCCCACAAACTTCTTCACATATGTTGGATCCAACACTTATTGATAAAGCTCCATTTCCAAACAGATTGATGCCCAACAAACCTAATGCACAAGTGGAAAAGATTGTGGAAATGTTTAAGCAAGTTAACGTAAATATCCCTCTCCTAGATGCTATCTAACAAGTTCCAGCTTATGCAAAAATCCTTAAGAACTTGTGCACTAGGAAGAGGAAAACTCAAGTGCCTAAGAAGGTATTCATGTCGAGTAATGTAAGCACAGCTTTTACACAGCAATTACCCAAGAAACGTAAGGACCTTGGCTGTCCTACAATCTATATTTCTATTGGGGGTAAAAATATCAATCGTGCTTTACTCGATTTAGGCGCTAGTGTTAACTTGATTCTATATTCTGTGTATGAGCAATTGGGTATCGGAGAGTTAAAGCCCACGCACATAACTCTCCGGATGGCAGATCGATCTATCACCCGCCCAAGGGGTATGTTACAGGATGTGTTGATAAAAGTCGGGGAATTTATATTCCCTGTGGACTTTATTACTCTAGATACACAACCTGTAGAAAACCGACGGAACCAAATTCCGGTGATTCTAGGTCGACCCTTTCTTGCGACTTCCAATGCTGTAATCAATTGTCGAAACGGTTATATGACCCTATCCTTCGGGAATAGGTCAATTGAACTTAACATTTAGAAGTTGGGAAGTGTGCCCTCCGAACCCTATGCTCATGTATGTTCTGTCGAATTAATGGATGTCGATAGCAGCGAATCTGAACAGCTTCACGATACTGATCTAGAATCTTTTCATACGTTGTTGTTTGACCCAGCTATGTATTATACACATACAGACACTTCTTTTGAGTTGTCCGGGTCAACATCTAACACTTATTCTGAAATTTTCATGGAGTCTGAGTATCATCCCGTTCTTTCCGATGACATTATTCTTCGGGATATCGATGAAAGCTTCCCTGATGAACTCGCATTCTTAGCTGACACGGGAGTTGTGATGAATCAACCCCAAAACAAAGAAATTGAACCACCACCCCTTCTTTTTGACACTCATGAGAATGCGAGTAATCCATCATCATCATCACGGTGTCGTCTCTCCAAATCGAGATGCAAACCCTTTCCATCACACCACTTATCTCTTCCCCACTTCTTCCTGGCTCTTTATAACATGTTCTTCCACCAACCGGTGCGTTTCATCGATAAAATCTTCGAATGGTTGGTGTTGACTTTCGGTCTTTGTATGGTTTTGCATTGACCAATAACTTTACCCCCCACTTATGAATTTTTTAAAAAAAGCTTAACATTGTTTAACTCAAGTTTGGGGGGGGGTTTATATTTTTGGCTCTTGAAAATAAAAGTTGTCCTCAAAATTGAGAGCCAAAAATAAGTTTGGGGGAGATTTTCACGTCCATATATTCTTGCCCCCGTTTAATAAATTTTCCTCCCAAGCCTGCAGGTTTTTGAGATTTAACAGATGACAACAGTGAGAACACTGTTATAAACAAGTTTGGAGGAGGTTTGTGCTTATTTACGCATCACTTCGCATACACTTTGCATAAGCACAAAACATGAAAATTTTCAAAAAAATTCTTTTATAATAAAAGATTAGAAAGTGAAAATTTACATTTAAAAGATTGGAAAATTTTAAGAAAACCAAGAAAGTTAGACGTTTTGTTAGACGATACTAGTAATAAGTAGTTATGAGCCGTTGTCCCAAGGGTTAGAAAGATGAAAGAAGTCACTAATCTGCGGATAAAAATATGTCTGAAAAATAGTTCCTATTCCGGAAGTCAAACATTTGAATATTGATACCCTACTATACGCACTTACACACGTCTTGAAACTCGGGATGGTAGAGGAAACCTTTAAATGCACTTATCTAAAAGCCAAAGTATGAAGAAAATAAATGAAGTATAAAGTATAAAATGGTGAAGAAAAATGAACATTGGTTTTGTAATCACCAAGGCAATATAAAAAAAATATAGCGAGGGTGCTTCACCACCTAATGCCTTAGACCAACTGGTTTGGGAGTCACTGCTAAGACTTAGGTGTTGCAAGACGAGGAAATTGCTATTTACACCTAATCTGCAAGCACATGAGTAATCGGTCGGTTAGTACCTCAAGAAATATTAACGATCGCATGAATAATGTATGAGCAATTCCATTTAATATTCACCGACTAAAAAAATACTGAGGTAGATGGACAAGAGTATAATAGTTTTAATAGAATTCTTCGAGTGTAGGGATGTCTTGTACACACACGTAGGGGTATATGATCAGTGTTTGGAAGAAAGGTAGGAATGAAGAATAAAGATGATGTTTTATTGAGGGATGATGTGATTTCTAACATCCTTTCATGACTATTAAGATATGGCTCATGACAACTGAAAAGCTAATACAGTTGGAATCTCTAATTTTCAAAGTCTTTCTTTTACAATTCTTATCTTTATATGTAACTTTCACAGTCTTTCTTTTATTATAGGATTTTGTGGGTGCAATCCGCTGAAAACCCGTAGGAGACAACACTCCTCCTACTAGGGACACCTAGAGGTTTAAAGGCTTGTTGCACATGCTCAGCGCAATCGTGTTGCCTACAAAAGTGTGCTACTTAGTTTTTCTTTATTTTTTCCTTCTCTTGAATAAAAAAGTTTGCTCGAGACAATCAAAATCAAGTTTGGGGGAATTTGTTCAGTCGAAAATACTGCACTTTCAGCACGACAATTTTCTTACTCTTTGTAATCTTCTAAAGGTGTTTGGTATAAATATAGCACATATTAGCAATTCGTCTGCAAAATATCAAATAACATGTGTTATATATTATAACCGGCATTTTGAAGGAAATTGTGTGTAAATATTTCACGTATAATATTTTGTATCTCAACACTTTTCATCGAGATTGTGTGCAGAGAATTATTCAGGTCAAAGAACTGGAATCGCAAATTTGCCGATAAAATACAGCAAGTCAAAGAATTCAAATCTGCCAGAGATTCAGAAGGGATAAAAAGATTCCAGATATCAATTATACACCCAGAGACCAACAGAAGAAGACCACAGAAAAATGATGCAGTGATCTCTTGAAACGGCCGCGGATCCGCGGCCGAGTCAGGCCGATCCACCGCGGATCCATGGCAGAGTTAGGGCATCGGCGATCAAGAATTCTCTAGAAGGCTCCTTGTAACAATCTTGTTCTAGAAGGCTCCTTGTAACAACCTTGTCCTAGAAGGCTCCTTGTAACAACCTTGTTCTAGAAGGCTCCTTGTAACAACCTGCCTTATGAGTGAAGCTTGATTTGACATCTATAAAAGGGGATCTAGATCTAGGGTTGTGGGGTGGTTGAATGGTGGTAAAATTCTAGCAAAAATCCAAATCAATTCAAATTCCAAATCAAATCAAGATCAATTGAAAGCATAATCAAGCGACTACTTCAAAGATCCTTTATCGCAACGCCGATCGTCATCAAGAGCAAGAAATCCGTGACGATCCACGTCTCACGGCGATCGAGCCACGCAAAGATCGACGACAAATTCCCATTCAAAAGAGCGATCGAGAGCTGGTCTTGTAATATCAAATTGAGAGGTGTAATTTGATGAAGATTTAATAAAGGTGATAAATTGTTATTTCTCGTTTTCTTTACATTCTTGCATTATGAAATTTCTCATTCTTGATTCTTTAATTTTCATAATGTGTGAGTGAAATCTCCGCTTGTAAAGGATTCGAGAGAATCGGTAGATCAAATGATGATGAAATTCTTTTACCAATCTTATGTCTTATGAGAATTGTGAACTTTAGGAAAAATATTCATAAATAACCTAATTTGGAGTGAGATCACCATTCTTGATAATTTCGTTGCAAATTAGGGATCAAATGATTGATGATCTTCTTTGCTAGAGGCTAGATTTGAATGATGATCAATGAAAAGACAAGGGATGGTGAAGGAGAAACCCTAGTTTCTTCAATAGATCCCTAATCTTCATTCATCACCATCGATCTAGCTACAGTTTATCAATAAATAAGATTAGTCATTATTAGATTCATCATTGCTACTAATTTGATCGAATCCTACAAGCTTTTCTATATTCTCTTGATAACCGATATTGATCTTGGATATATTCTTAATCTTTCTTAAATTCTTGAATGTTTTCTTGATTTTCTTGAAATGACAACTCAATTAAATTATGAATCTATTTCTTGAATTTTTCTTTACTATTTTTATTCAATTCATCTAAAACAAGATCGATCAAATACACGAATCTCAGTGGACGACTCGTGCTCACTAATGATCGCTTCAAACAACACCGTTATTGATTGCGGTTTACAAAATTCTTTGTTTGTGATTATATTTTCAAAACACGATCCGAAATTTTAGATCAATAACTTGCATTAATGGAATAGAGGGAGAGAGTAAGTGTAATGGTACACTCACCCTACACTCACCCTCTCACCATTATCACACCCCACTCACTCATTATCATCTCACCCTCTCTCTTTCTCAATCTTTCTCATCATTCCTTTACCCTCAACTGAAACCTTCACTACCCCTTCACTAAATCTTGCAAAACTTCATTAAACCTTCACAAAACATCACCAAATCACTTCCCAAGTCTTGTTTTAGCCTCTAGGATCCCTTGGAGCTTAGAAAGCTAGGATCATTGAGCAAGTGTGGATAAGTATAATCTCTAAACTGTTAAATAGGTGTTATAATGTTGTGTAGCTTGTTAGTTGTTGTTTAGAACACTTAAAGTTTAGTTTTGTGCACATATCGTATTTTTTAGTATCATTATAGGATATCCGTGATCTGCTGTGACCCCGAGTGTGTACTGGAAAATCTAGCGGTGTAGTTGTGTTGTACCATAGACCCTAAGCATTCACCTGAAGCACGAACCACATAAGCTCGGATTTGGCCGGGGACATTTGGGTGAAATCCGGCGACCTCGTCCATGTAGTGGAGTTAGGGCTTGGGTTTTGTAGGGTAGTTGTCTGCAGTTGTTTAGAAGTGTTTGGCACTGTTTGATTTTTGTGTTTTGACAGTATACAAAATCTGGGATCACATTGCTTGTTTCTAGTGTTATGACTACGCGCGTTACATTATTCGACACGGTTCGTGTACTTTGTGTAGCTGTTGCTCTTGGGTTGGTTTCATAGTGTCGCTACGCACTTTAGCCACTAGACGAACAATTGAGAGTATGTTTGGAGTTGGTGCGTCTGTCAAACGTAGTTTGTACGTGTTATTGGTCGATTGCTAATGTGAACTTGTTATGTTGTTATACGATTTTAGGGTCGCAGGCGGGGACTTGGGACGCTGCGAAGAAGGGAAAGCAAGTGGTTGGCTTTACTTAGCCCAAGATCATCGGTGAGTAGATTTAACATCAACAGGGGAATTGCCCGTATGGCGTTATGTGTCTGGGCTAGATTCAATAACATGATTATTAGTTATAAGTATATGGACATTGATTGTGCATGTGTACCATTATTGCATACCTCATTTTCCTCTTGCATATGGACATAGTATTAATGAGACACAGCACTATTATTGACGGTTCATGTTACTCGAACACAAATTTTATGCTACACACACTTCGTCGATAATTGCCATGACACGCACAACCCATATACATATGTGATATTGTATTGGTTAGGGACATTGAGAGATGATCCTTATTTCCATTGTGTATAAGAAAGATAGCATACACATATACCTGTATACCTACATGTTTACACATATACCTATACGGTATTACATCATTATTGATAAGTATATACCCATATCTTGCTATAGCTACATGTACATCATGCATACATACTTACATGTACACCTACATTCCTTGCTGTAGCTACATGTTCATCTTTATATGATGTTGCATGGACTTTGGAGAAATTTGGAAACCACATGATATATTTAATAACTTGATGCATTTAATTAGCTGTTTTTCCTTGATATACTCATATTATTGTTTTATGTTGCATATATTATATTTCATGGATTTACGCATTGAGATATAGATTTCATATGATATATTCTGGATTTGAGGATCGTGGTATTTCATGAAATTATGCATTGTTTGAAAAACCCGGTTTCTCTTGATATGATATTTCGATGCATCCACCCTGAGATTTCTCGGTTCTGAGACTTATGTTAGAAACCCGATATGATTCATGGATTGCGAGTGTCAGAGTTGGACACTCAGGTTCCGTGAGACGTATGGATATGTGGATTGCAAGTGTCGTAGTTGAACACTCAGGTTCCGTAGATTGCGAGTGTCGGAGCTGGAAACTCAGGTTCCGTGAGACGTATGGATACGTGGATTCCGAGTGTCTGAGTTGGACACTTAGGTTCCGTGAGACGTATGATACGTGGATATGAGGGCCGGTCCTGGTGACGGCGCCTGAGAGATGGGTATTTACGTGTCGATGCTGGACACTAGTTTTCGTGATGTTTTCGGGTGTCGATGTTGGAAGCTCAGGTCCCATGAGACTTATAGGATATGTTTTATCCCATACGCAACATTTATTTGATATGCATTGCTTCATGTTTTAGTAGTACCTGATAGAGTATTATACTATCGGCTTGCATGTGATAGATTATCATAGTACGTGCATATCTGCGATTACCTGCATGATGTTATTTACTATTCATGAGTTGGCAACTCACCCCCGTTGTGCCACATTGTTTTGCAGGTTATCCCTCAGATTGGTAGCGACAGGGCTTCTTCTTATCGTATCATCTTTTGCAGCGGATACCGCTATGGCTGACTGTGAGCAGTTTTGCTAGGTGGGTTTTGCGGTTATCCGATGATGCTCATTGTATATCTTGTTGTATCTAGTACTCTCCATATACTACTTTATGTATTGACTTAGAGACGAGATGTGAGGAAGATATTGCATAGTATTTTGTGACTTTGGATGTCTTTTATGCTGTTGTCACTTTATTATTGTCCTTTCCTTCGCTACGGCGTCGTATATCTTCTTGTGGTGGTTGTTTTCACCTTTGGGCGAGGATTTGCTCCCGTTTGGGGATGTTTTACTCATATTTTCTGTTGTACCTTTTTTGGGACTAGTTTTTACAAAGGTGGTGCAGCTAAATTTTAAAGCAAGTAAATTTGGACTTTAAAGAATTTTTACTTGAGATTCCCAAAAGCTTTTAACAATGTTCTTATCACTTACTACTTTTGATGGTTTAGATTGCTGGGTTTTCGGCTTACTTAAATTGCGTTAGGCCTGTAGACGTTGCGTGGTTTAAGGGCCGCTACGTGCCAAAATTCGGGTCGTGACAAAATTGGTATCAGAGCGCTAGGTTTTACCTTTCGGAGTGTAGGATGACCTTGGTATGATGGAGAAGGTAGCTTAAGCAGAGTGACGTAGTGTGTTTATGTCCGCGGCATACTTACAACACGATACTCCGCCTAAGTGACCTTAGGATTTATTGCTTGAAATTCCTTCCGTGATTATATACGTCCTTGCGATTCAATTTCCGTGTTCTTATGAATCCTATTTCCATTTCTAGCCATTATGCCGCAGAAGACTATGAGGGCTCACAGAGAGGCAGCGAGAGCCGTGGTCAGAGTTGACTCGTTTGAGACGAGGACTGAACAGGACGGCACGCTCGCTGTACAGGAGCAGATTGATCGTCCTTCGATAGATCGTATTGCTAGGCTAGATGCAGATATGCAGGATTTGCGCCAGATGATGGGATCGTTTGTTGGAGCCAGTCGAGCGCAGCGACAGGAGGTTGCCACTCATATTACCCAGTTATTCCTTTCTATCAACACACAGCATTGTGTCACGTATATAGCAGCAGTGGACGCAGCCCTACTAGATGAGGAGCGTCTTTCCGAGACTTTGGATGTTCCGGAACCGAGGAAGGCTCGTACAGGTGTATCAGCCCAGAGACAGATGTTTAGACGTCGTAACAGATTTCGTTCCGTTCGCGAGAGTAGCAGAGGCTTGGGACGAGGACAGTTTTTTAGCTCTTACCCCCAGGTGGGTCAGCAGTCATCATATGGATGTTTCCGGTGCGGGAGTTTCCATCACCACGTCAGGAATTGTACCGTGGTATGCTAGAGAAGGGCAGCAGTACCATATTTTACCTTACCACCTTCACCTCAGGGAGTGTTTCCCCTTGCGCCTGTTGTCGCACCGCGTCAGACTTATGTTCAGAAAGGTCGTAGTCGCGGAGGGTTCGTTCAGAGAGAACAGGATGGCAGAGGAGGAGGACAGCCAGTTACTGGTAGAGGGCATGCACGAGTGTTTGCTTCTACTCATCGGGACGCGCGGGTGTCCAATGCAGAGTTTTCAGGTATTCTTATTCGTATGTTCTTATGATGCGCATGTTTGTTTAATTCGGGATCTATGCACTCGTTTTTTCTAGACACTTCGTGCCGAGGTTGGGCCGAGAGTTGTGTTTGCTAGATCATCCATTGTTGTAATTACTCCTGTTAGCGATTCTTTTGTTGCGCGACACGTGTTCCGGTCATGTGGCAATCGGATAGGAGATAGAGATTCGTTCGTCGATTTGATCCTTCTAGAGGTGTTGGAATTTGACGTTTTCCTGGACATGGACTGGTTAGCTACATGCTATGCGTCTGTGGACTGTTGTGAGAAAACGTTCAGGTTTTGTTTTCCCGGCGAGTCAGTTCTTGTTGTGTAGGGGGCTGTGGTGCCGCCCCTTACAGCTTGATTTCAGCCTTTTTCGCTAGTCGGCTTTTGAGGAGAGGATGTCGAGAATTCTTGGCTTTCATTCGTGATACCGGAGCCACAGTAGATTTTTTGGACCGGGTTTCTATCGTGCGAGAGTTTTCCGACGTTGTTCCAGATGAGCCGGCGGAGCTTAGGGAGCTTAAGGATCAGCTGCAATAGTTGCTTGTTGGGTGACTTGTGCGTCCAAGTGTTTCGCTTTGGGGAGCTCCTGTTCTTTTCATCAAGAAGAAGGACAACAGTTTGATGTTGTGTATTGATTGATCGTCAATTGAACCGAGTTAGGTGCGGAATAGGTATCCTTTACCTCGCATTGACGATTTCTTGATCAGCTCCAGGGTGCGGGACATTTTTCTATGTTTGATTTGGGATCAGGTCATCATCAGTTGCGGGTTCGGAATGAAGACATTTCGAAGACTGCTTCGCGCTACGAGCATTATGAATTGTTGGTGGTGTCGTTTGGACTCACCAATGCCCCAGCAGCGTTCATGGATGTGATGAACCAGATCTTTCAGGCCGTTCCAAGACCAGTTTATTGTTGAGTTATTGATGACATTCTGTTATATTCCAAGAGTCGAGAGGAACATGAACAACACTTCAGGATTTCTTTGTGTTAGTTATATGTATGCCCTAGAGGCCAGTATTTTACAGATGATGTATATTATATTGGATGATTAGACATATATAGAGAGGACTTTCTTACTCGACATGATAGTATGCTATCTGGTTGCTCTTTATCTTAACATGTATACTTCTCTCTTTATACTGTCTTATGGTTACATGTTCATAAAGCCCTTAGGATGTGTACTTGACTACCAGGACTATGATGCATATCATACTAGTGGGGCCATGGTAGTCCATAAGTTCATCCTTTAATGTTCCTAGTTGTAGGTGTATCGAGACAAGGCATCGATATACCAGAGTAGACTAGCGTATACGCTTCTCGACCCATGAGATGGAAGGTGGATGATCCCATATCCATTGGTGTTTGACATCAGAGATGGTATACGGGTGCTCGGTGGAGACTGGGTACACTGGACGGACTCGCCGAGAACTCCCAGATGGTATTATACCTCACGTCAGATGGCAGTTCTCTGGTGACAATTGTACAGGTTAGTCTGTAGACCCGAGATCGTCATAGAGTCTTGTGTGATTCCCACTGTGCTTTGATTTCCACCTTACCAAATCCAAGAGGGCATGCAAAACGGTGGTTTTTTGGGTACAGTCCCGAGTCATATGGAGGCAATGAGCGATAGGAGGGGTTTCGTCTCTCCCGGTATTGAGAGTTGATGTTGCGCTGTGCTCGATTGGCCATAACAGGGAAGTCCCTGGCAAGGGCTGTTTTAGAGATTTACTCGTAAGTGTTACCAGTAGTTTCTCGACCCGTTATGAGCCTCACATCGGCATGACTTATCGGTTATTGGGGTCTGACGTTTACCACCCCTAGACTTGGTATGCGACATATCAGACGAGGAGACCGGACTGTACGGCAAGTGTTACCGTCAGGCTTTTGCAGGAGTTGGAGCAGGCTTCCTTGCTAATCTTCTGATCGCTCAATACCCGGGTAGCCGTTACGTCCAGCTAGTACCGCTGATGGCTTGTGGGTGCTTGATGTGATCATCACCTTTTGCTGCCGTATTGACGAGTCTTTAGAGTCCTACATAGAGGTTTTACTGGCTCAGGAAAAACGAAATAGGAGCACATATGTGATATATGGGGTTCCGAGAATAATGCGTGTATGTGATACCGTATTCTATTCTCGCGACTTTTTGTATCGGTCGGTTTTATGCGATATAGCCGGGTTATCGAATCAAGGGTTGATTCGATAAGTTGATACATTAGATGTTAGTCGGTTATATGAGATATAGCCGGATTATTAAGTCAAGTGTTGATTTGATAATTTAGTGTATAATTGTATATATGATATACTAATTTACATTAACTAACATTGGTTCACTTAAGCATTTGTTTTTCTCACATGTGCACAACTTTAATATATATATGATATATGTAACGTTTTGAAAATCGTTTCGGTGAAATTTCGAAAAATCGGTAAAATAAGGGGGTTTTCTGTAAAAAGTCAAAATACAAATATCTTATTATAAAAATTAAATATACATATTCTAGCTATGTAATTGCTATTATTTGGTGTTTATTGAGCCGCTGATGAAATTTCAAATTTTCTGAAAAAAATATTATTTTATTATTATTTAAGCCGTCACTAATACATTTAATTAGGGAAAATTACAAATTGGAATGAGTTGAAACAAATTTTGTGCATCATAAAACATTAAATAAAATTTTATCATGTGGTTTTTGGAACGAAATCATTTGCCAAAACGGTTTAGAAATTATTGAAGAAAAAAGGCTTTTTTTTTAGCGTAAATGGATGTTTGGGGTATTATATTTATCATTTTTCATCACCCCACACCCGTACGCACATCCACACACTCCTATTTACTTCTCCCCTTGAAGAATTCAGTAGCCCCCATTTTTTTTCCCCACTTGAATTTCAAAAGAAAGAAATGAAAGAAAAGAAAAGAAAATGGAGAAATGAGGTGGACCTTTGACCTTGAATTGACTTTGACTTCTCCCCCCACTTTCTTTACCTCCCTCTCTCTCCTCTCCCACTCACATTCCAGCAGCCCCCCTCCTACAGCAGCAGCAGGCCCCCCCCATTTCCCTTCTCTTTTCTCTTCAAACTTCATCAAAAATTGCCTCAAATCCATCAAAAAAAATCCCAAAACCCAAATCCGACTCCTACCCATTTTAGCTTAGCCCGTATAGCATGGATCTTTGTGAAAAGAGAGCATTTTGGGAGGCCATGGATGCTTGTGGATCTTCAAATGTTTTTGGGTATAATTCTAAAACATTTTTGCTTAATTTGTTACTAATTTCTTAAAGCTAAACTACTTAAGTGTTAATTAGGCTTAAGTTGCAAGTTTTGGAATTCAAGTTATGAATTTGAATGCAAGTTAGGGTTTTATAAAATTGGTGTATGGTTGTGTGTTATATTTAGGCTTTTTGTCATGTTAATACAAGATTAGTAGCTTGTGCTAATAGTTAGTTTAAAAATTGTGTTAATTTGCTAATTTGCTTACTAGGTTTTTGAAATTGGTTAAATACTTGGGATTAAAAATGTGTTTAGGTTTTTCATGACTTCATTAACTTTATTAAGTGTGGTTTAATGCTTTAGATCATGCAAATCTAAGCTAGATTGTAGTTTGTGCATTTTTGCTTTGGAATTGTTAAATTTTAGGTATTTTGTAAACTAGAATATTAGGGTTTTTGGAATTTAATGAGATTAAATTCCGGGAATTGTTTATATGACTTATTTAAGATATTTAATAAATATATTGGCCGCTACATTCATTTAAACATCCTGTTTTGTACAAAAACGGCGAATTGTGCTTGCTAGATTTTCGGAAAAATGACTTTTTAAGTAAAAATTGGGGTTTTTGTGAGTTTTAACCTAGTTTATATTAAAATTAGTATTCGTGAATGTGAAAATGAGTGTGATTGGATTTTTCTCGATGGTTTGACGTTTGTACATCGACATCGAGGGTTGGTTTGACTATTCTTGCATGCGTAGGCGATAGGTTTGGACCTATGCGTGATACGCGTGCCGATTTGATTTTCGTATGCCGTTTCGATTTCGAATTTAGTTTTAATGCGATATGGTGCGTTATGATATGTAGGTACCCCCATGTGGACTTCGAGACGACAAGCAAGCGCGTGACGACGTCGGCACCGGCTAGCGAGGACCAGGTGAGTAGATTTATATCTACGGGGAGAAGTCGGGTGGATGGCGTATAGCACCCCCGCAGTCCGTGGTGGTGTATACGGATGCGTATACACACCAACAATTATTATATGTTATTTGGGATTAATAACGATGCTTAGGATGGATATTGGTGTGTTGGATTACTTTAGTGTTGCGAACTCTAGGGTAGTGTTGCACTACACATACACACATACATACTTGCATACATTCCTATTGATATGTGCTCATGGGATTCTTTATAGTTATGGGTTCACATGGGTATGGGACTATGTGTTCACATACGGATTTGAGGATGATACTTGGGATTGAGCTGAGTCGATGAGATTTGATTTGAGGCCGTGAGATCGGTGATATAGCAGGGTTCGTATTTGAGATACGACATGACGTTGTAGCGGGTCCTTGACGTAGTGTTTCACACACGTCCATGCATACATAGGCGGTATCAGTATGGTACTAGACGTAGATCAGTACCGCGATCATGATATTTGATAAAGAGGATACCAGGTGAATAGTATGATGAATGTGATATTGACCCGTACCCAGATTTGGGATGCCGTACGACGGATTTACGTACGAGCTATATCTTGATGATTGATCCGCACTCTTGACTTGGGAGGTCTGATTTTAGATATGGTATCGGATATGATATTATTGAGGCGGGATCACCGACTAATATATATACAGGTATGTATATGTATCGACTCAGATGTTAGGCGGTTTCCTTACCTGTAGTTCAGCTTGTTAGCTTAGCCCTTTAGTTTAGTTGTTAGATTAGATTCGATTCTTACCTATTTCAAAAACTAACGAATCGTGGGTATTTTAAAAGACAGCCCAAGGGATCCTACGGATATTTCAAAAGACGTATCTTTTCATAAAAACACCGTAGCCCCTGTTTTCAAAACCCCATGATTCGTGTTATTTCAAAAGGCACCATTTGTAGGACTTATATTAGATTATTACAGATTAGTTATTGTTGTGTCTAGTATTCAGCTCCCGCACATTATTGCTGTTCGCTCTGCCTCGCATACTTATTTTGCTGCATATTCCATTATTGATATCATGCTTTTAGGACACCAGCACCATTACCGATGATGCGTATGTACCACGTACACCTACTTGCCGGCTCACACACATCTTCATCGGTAATTGCCATGTCACGTACACTTTAGAGAATATATTTGCTTGACTTAGCTTGTTAGTTAGTAGTTTGATATGATATTAGTGTACCTGCCTTACATGCCTAGTTTAGTAATCATACATTGCAACTTGGTTATTGATACCATATGCATTCATTATCATTGACATATGCACTTGTGATGATTTCTTGAGATTTATGATATTTCTGGATTTCGGGGAAAGCCGCAAAATTTACAACTTATGATCTTTTAAAATATAAAATGTTGCGGTTTTCTAGTGATGTAAAGTGTCGTCCACCATGAATTTGCTGTGGTTTTCGAGATCCGTGTCGAGGAGTGGAGGAACCGTCACGGGTACATGGTGGGCCCGGTGCGGTACCCCGGGGCAAGAGGAATGTGGTGTTGACGTTGAGCCCGGCAGGGGAGCACTACCGACCGGTGATATTACCCAACGCGTCGGATATCCGGAGGATACCGTCGTGGTCTTGAGATGGATGGTATGGGCCGGTCTGGACTGACGGCGCCCTAGATATTGAGATTGAGACATTGATATTTCGAGACAGTGAGATTTATGTTTTGTGTCGATGCTAGACACTGTTGATACTGATTTCATTTATGGTACCTCACTTTAAAAATACAGAAATCTCACTAATTTATGAAAACAGTTTCTTCATTTACATGTATTCAGTTTTCATGCATTCATACCTCACTCATATGATATATTGCTACCTGAGGCACTGACACGGGCACATGAGTTTACACTCGGGTTAGATACTACCCTAGCCATTGTTATAGGCTGCATGTTATATACATTTTTGAGGATATATATTATGATCATTGACCTAGGATTGCGTTATTTATGCGATTTCTGTGCGTAGATGTTTTTCTATTCACGAGTTAGCAACTCACCCCCGTTGTGCCCCAGTTTCTTGCAGGTTTTGCCGTACAGGTTTAATTACGGCTTTGCGGCATAGTTTCGTTCGGGTGATTTTCTAGTAGGTGGGTTTACTTGTATCGTACCCCCATTATATATCTTGTATATCATTATTCTGTTGTATCTAGAAGTTCCATCAACCAAACATGTATTTATTGAGATAGAGACCAGTGTTGACAAGTGTTGTTTATTCTTTCGACCTTAGAGTCGCTCGTTATATTTCTGGTGGTTTTGAGTTTCCTTTTGAGTTTTGATCCTCGCCGTTGGCGTTGTATATTATATTGCTTGTATGGTTATGACCGTCGATTGACGAAGAGCTAGCTCCCGCTTGGGGATGCCTTTTTCTTGATTTCGTATACTATTCATGTTGTATCCCGTTTGGGGGCCAGTATTTACAAAGGAGACTCTGCCGAAATTTTCAGTAAATTTTTGATGTTTTAAAAACCGCATAATTCGGCTTATGCTATTGAAATTACTTGCTTTAAGTTGGTTTTTCCTGCACTCTACTACTTTTCTTGGTTTGGATTTCTGGGTTTTCGGTTTACTTAGATTACGTATGTCTCGAGACGTTCGTAGTTTAAGTGCCGGTCATGTTCCGTACTTTCGGGTCGTGACAATATATATTAAATTGTGTTTTCTTTTTGTATCATGGTTGTTGATACATCATACATGGGTATATGAGACACACACTATTTTATCAATAATGGTGGGTTATAATTATTTAAGGTAATTACAAAATTAGTGGATATTTGAAAAGAGCATGAAGCTTGTAGAAGCTTGTTTTGCTTTGACGAAGTCCACTAACTTTGTTTTTACCTTAGATATTTGTTAACCTAACCATTTGGATTAGCCATGGTTATGTCTCTACATGAGTTAGTATATGATACTCACTCACCCAAGGTTATCTTGTTAGTGTGTATATGCCTAGGGGGTGGTAAACGTCAGTCCCCTAATAGCGGTACAAGTCGTGTCGGAGTGTAGCCCAAAACACTCTGAGATAACACTGGAAACCTACCAGTATATCTCGCTTGCCCTGGCCAGGGACTACTTGTGTAATGGCTCTCCTAGACACAGCGCGATGTCAACCCCCAATACAGGGAGAGACGAATCCTGTCTAACCGTCACTGCCTCCAAGTGCTTCGAGACTGAACCCAACTACTACCTGTTTGCACGACTCCTTTGAGCCGTGGTAGGGTAGTAATCAAAGTACAGTGGGAACACACTCGAGGCGAAGTGACAGTGTCAAGTCAGCGGACTAAGCTGTACTCAACGTGGAGTTACATAGCTCACTCACTTAATCATTATCCTCATCTCATTCTAGTTCATCTTCCTTCTCAAGCTCAAAAAGCTTGCTAGGTTTTGATTAAATGAGAAAATATTGTGAGAAAAGAGATTCTAAAGTGAACCCATTTCCTATTTCTCAATCCTCTACTAGACTAGCACTTAAGTTTAGGGTGTTTGGTTCACTAATTCTCTAGATAGTGAAGTAGAAGCTTGAGTTGGCATCCCTTCGACGTAGATCATCTTCGGCCTCGAAGACTTCAAACAAGGACGCTCCTTTAGCCTCGTGAAGTCATGCAAGAGTCCGGGAGAACCACGATCGCAGCGAAGGGACTACAACAAGGAGCTTGTGAAGTGAAGGACCGATCTACAAAGGTTGTATTTCCTTTTTCACTTAGATAGTAAATGGTTTACTATGTTTCCGTATTGTATTCTAGCTAACGATTCTAGTTTAGAGTTCCTTTTTAACGGAAAAATTTTAAAATGGCATGGATGATGCCTCCCAAAACCTTGCTTCCGTCGATAGGAACCCTACAGTGGTATTAGAGCTTAGCTAAGAAATTATACGGATGATGTTAGATTACGAATACGAAACGAACTCCGAAACTTGAAACCCTAAAACCCACTTTCTGTCGATTTTCAAACGAGCCCTAAATTTTTTTTTAAAACAAGTACAGAATGATATATGTATGATACAATGAACACTGAAGAAATCTGGAGGCATTCTGAAACATTTGGGCCGGCGACACCCCCCCTCACCGGTGATCGATAGATTTTCCGTTGTGTTTGTAGAAAATTGTAAAGAAATCCCAACCAAAAATTATTTTGACCGCAATCAAACTACGGTGTCAATTGTAGTTCATGATTGAGTGCGGATCGTCCACAGGGATTGCACGATTCATTTATATCTTTGATATGTTTGAATTGAAAAGTTAAGTAAAGATAAACGAAAACATGATTCAAGAGTATTGATTTTCAAGTGTCACTATTCTATTCAAGAATCAAGAAAAAGATAAACAGTCAAGAATCGGTGTATCGATGATATTTCCAATCAACAATCAAGAATCTAAAAGAGGCTCGTAGGAATCGATAGGATCAATAGACGTGATGTAATCTAAAGATGTCGTGTTCTTGTCCTTCGAAGGATTGATACTAGATCGATGATCATCGACGAGAGTTAGGGCTTTCTTGATGAAACTAGGGTTCATCTTTTAACCCTTGTTCTTTCGTCGATATCATTCCTTTTCTAGCCTCTACCAAATTCAAGAAACGATCGTAACTCCCCAATTTCGATCGATGTCAATCAAGAAAGCATCGAAACGAAATGGGTCGTCGTTTCTTGAACTTGCTAGGGTTTACAAATCTCGTAGGACTCAAGAATCGATTAAAGCTATGTTACATCATCATTCTATTAACCGTCTCGACTCCTCGACGAGCGGAGTTTTATTCACACATCACCACACAGAAAAGATTCACAAATTGTAAAGATATCATGATGCAGAATTTAAAGAAAACAAGATAAAAGAATATCACCTTTATTTATCTCAACAATTTTGATTACATTCGCTTCAAGAACTACAAGAAAAAGAATCTAAATCGTTGATCGGGCGTCGCTCGGCTTCGTGAGTCGTGGATCGGCTCGGATCGCTTGCTCCGTTGAAGATCGGCTCCGCTCCTAAAGGTTGTAAGGCTTCTTGCTTAATGGGTACTCGGGATCTTGATCTTTAATTGGAATTAGGGTTAGGGTTTCCTACAAGCTCTCTCACTAAACTTGTGGAAGAAGGAGATGAAGAAGGAGAATGGCTAAAAAACTAAAATGGGTTGATTCTATCTATCTCCACACTATGATGATTTTTTGATTATCCTTCCCCTTTGAGTCTAGGGTCTTATTTATAGAACTCCCAAACCCTAGGTTTAGGTTTGAAATGGTAGTTCCCTCCAAAAGTTTGTTGAGAGAGTTTGTTAGACTTAGCTTAGGGTTTAAGCTAGGGTTTAGGGGGAAAGTTCTAGAATGATAGGCTAGTTTAGTGTAGATCAAAGTGTTTGCTGATCTGGTAGAAATCCCCGGAGTCTTCTGGAAGTTGGAGTGCATTTCTGAACTGTAGCCAATGATGTAGGAGTTTTGGTGCAAATTTGGGAGGCTAACTCTATGGACCCACCGCGGATCCGCGGCATTAGCAAGCCCATGCCGCAGATCCGCGACTCTTTAATGAGCTTGGACTTTGAATCTTCTGGTGTGGTCTTGGACTGCTGTTTAGGGCTTTGTCTGATATGCTGAATTGTGATTGCTCCTTTGGATTGATACCAGATCTGAAATTAGTGAGTTGACGTATCTTTTGAGCGGTGTAATGTTCGAGCAAGCTTTCCTTTTCCTGCACAGACTTCGAAACACGGGTTGCGACATATAGAAATATTGCGATGCCATGCAATGCAGTCAATTTCCCTAGAAATGCCGGTTTTAAGGTCTAATACCTGTAGTCTTGTAATCTGTGATAGATTTGCTAATATGTGAAATACGGATACCGAACACTTCTATATGAATGCAAATGGTGAGGAAATTGCCGGCTAAAATATGCAATATTTTCGACTGATCAAATACCCCCAAACTTAATTTCGATCGTCTCGAGCGAATGTTTTATTAAAAAGAGAAGGAGAAAATAAAGAAAGCGAAAAACTAACTAACACACTTTCGTAGGCAACACGATTGCACTGAGCACGTGCAACAAGCCTTTAAACCTCTAGGTGTCCCTAGTAGGAGGAGTGTTGTCTCCTGAGGGTTTTCAGCGGATTGCACCCACAAAATCCCATAATAAAAGCAAGATCATGAATATTACATTTAAAGAAGAGAATCGTAAAAGAAAAGCTTTGAAAATTAGGGTTTCCAACTAAGCTAGCTTTTCGGTTGTCATGAGCCCTATCTTAATGGTCATGAAAAGATGTTAGAAATCACGTCCTCCCTCAATAAAACATCGTCTTATTCTTCATTCCTATCTGTATTCCAAACATCGATCATATAACCCTGCGTGTGTGTAAAGACATCCCTACACCCAGAGAATTCAATTCATGCTATCATACTCTTGCCCATCAGCCTCAGTACTTTTTAATTAATGAATATTTAGATGAGATTGCTCACACACTTTCATGCGACCGTTAATATTTCTTGAGGTACTAACCGACCGATTACTCCTGTGCTTGCTTACTTGGTGTATTTTCCTCGTCTTGCACCACCTCAGGCATAGCAGTGACTCCCAGACCAGTTGGCCTTAGGGCACTAGGTGAAGAAGCACCCTCGCTATACATTTTTATTGCCCTTGGTAATAACAAAACCAGTGTTCATTTTTCTCACCACTTATATTTTCTTTTTTATTCACTTTTCTTTTTATTTCCTTCATACATCGGCTTTAAGACAAGAGCATTTCAAGGTATCCTCTACTATCCCAGGCTTCAAGACGTGTGTAAGTGCGAATAGCAGGGTATCAACGTTCAAAATGTTTGGCTTCCAGAATAGAAACTATTTTTCAGACTTATTTTTATCCTCAGATTAGTGACTTCCTTCATCTTACTAACCCTTGGGACAACGGCTCATAACTACTTATTACTAGTTCGAATAAGAAAACTTCTAATTTTCTTAGTTTTCTAAAAATTTTCTAATCTCATGGATGTAATTTTTCACTATCTAAACTTTCATTATCTTATTTATATACAAAAAGGTGTAAATATTAAAATTATTTTTATATTTGAAAATTTTTAAATTTTTATGGGTTTTGAAAATTTTTCAATTTTTATAGATTTTTTTAAAAAAATGTTTTGTGCTTATGCAGATGATATGCAAATGATGCAAAAATAAGCACAAACCTCCCCCAAACTTGTTTTCAACAGTGTCCTCACTGTTGCCAAATGCTATACCTACAAAACCTGTAAGTCTGGGAGGGATTATTAGTGGGGGCAAAATATATAAGTGAAGAACTTCCCCCAAACTTACTCTTTTTTACTCACCTCCATTCAAAAGATGATGCAATGATATACTGGATATGAAGGTGAAACAGAGGAATTTTAATCCAAATAAACTGGCTCTTGTAAGAACAAGAGCTCCTCCGTGGGGTCAGTGGAATAATACGGCTTTAATCCATGTCCATTTACATTGAAAAATGTGCCGTTTTTAACATTTTCTACTTCTACCGCCCCGTGCGGGTATACAGACCGCACAACAAAAGGTCCCTTCCATCGAGATCGGAGCTTACCCGCGTGAAGGTGTAATTGTGAATCATAAAGAAGGACTTGTTGACCAGGTAAAAATGTTTTCCTTAAAATGCTTTTATCGTGAAAAACCTTAGTCCTATTCTTTGTGATTACAGCATTATCATAAGCTTCATCGCGGAGTTCGCTTAGCTCGTTAAGTTGCAGCTTCCGAAAGTTGCAAGCAAGGTTTAAATGAAGATTTATTTCCTTTATAGCCCACAATGCTTTATGCTCTATCTCGACGGGTAAATGACATGCTTTTCCAAACACTATCCTATATGGAGACATTTCTAGGTCGGTCTTATATGCAGTCCTGAATGCCCAAAGAGCATCCGTCAATTTGGTCGACCAGTCTTTTCTATTTTTAGCAACAGTTTTCTCCAGGATAAGTTTGATTTGTCTGTTTGAGATTTCAGCCTGCCCGCTTGTTTGGGGATGATAGGGTGTAGAAAGTCGGTGGTTGATTGAGTATTGTCGCATCAGAGTCTCGAAAGACCTGTTGCAGAAGTGTGTCCCATTGTCGCTAATAATAGCGCGTAGGTGTCCAAATCGCGTAAAGATATTCTCTTTTAAGAACTTAATGATAACTTTCTTGTCATTAGTGCGACATGGAATGGCTTCTACCCACTTGGAGACATAATCAACCGCCAGCAAAATGTACAAATTCCCAAAGGAGTTGGGAAAAGGACCCATAAAATCAATGCCCTAAACATCGAATATTTCAACAACCAAGATGGGTTGCTGAGGCATTTCATTCCTCTGGGATATTCTACCCGTATACTGACATTGTGTACAGGTTTTGCAATACTCAAATGCGTCCTTGAATAAGGTCGGCCAATAAAATCCACATTGCAAAACCTTTTCCGCTGTCTTTCTAGGACCAAAGTGACCCCCACAAGCCTGATCATGACAAAATGAAAGAACACTCTTGAACTCTTCATTCAGGACACACCGGCGAATGATCTGATCAGGACAATATTTAAACAAATAGGGTTCATCCCAGTAAAAGTGTTTTACTTGGGAAAGAAAACGATATTTGTCCTGTTTTGACCAATCGCTCGGTATAAGTCCCGTGGCATGATAGTTCACAATATCCCTGAACCATGGTTCAGCGGATATGCTCAAGAGTTGTTCATCAGGGAACGAGTCATTGATTGGCAGGGTCACAGGGGAAGAAATGATGCGTGAAAGGTGGTCAGCTACTACGTTTTCACATCCTTTCTTATCTTTGATAACAAGATCGAATTCTTGTAACAGAAGGATCCAACGTATTAGTCGACCTTTTGCATCTTTCTTCGCCAGAAGATGTTTCAAAGCGGAATGGTCAGTATACACAACTATAGGTGAGCCGATTAAGTAAGGCCTGAATTTTTCTAAAGCAAATACAATCGCTAAAATTTATTTCTCTGTGGTTGTATAATTGATTTGCGCATCATTCAGGGTCTCACTAGCATAGTAAATCACGTGTGGCATCTTATCAATATGCTGTCCTAGGACTGCACCTACTGCAAAATCAGATGCGTCACATATCAGCTCAAAGGGGTAGTCCCAGTTTGGTGATGATAAAACGGGGGCTGAAGTGAGTGAGTGTTTAAGCGAGTCGAAAGCTGTCTCGCAATCCGAGTCAAAATGGAAGGTCGTATCCTTGGCCAGGAGTAGTGTTAAAGGTCTAGCAATTTTGCTAAAATCCTTAATGAATCTCCTATAAAAGCCCGCATGGCCAAGGAAAGAGCGAATATCTTTGACGCTTTTGGGATGAGGGAGGTTTTGAATGACATCTACTTTAGCTCTGTCGACCTCAATGCCTTTCTGTGAAATGACATGTCCAAGGATTATTCCTTCTTGGACCATAAAATGGCATTTTTCCCAGTTTAATGTCAAGTTCTTCTCTTTGCAACGAGTAAGAACAGCGTCAAGATTCGCAAGGCAATCAGAAAAAGAGTCTCCAAAAATCGAAAAATCGTCCATAAAGATCTCCAGAAAATTCTCTACCATATCAGAGAATATCCCCATCATACACCGCTGAAAGGTAGCGGGAGCATTGCATAACCCAAAGGGCATGCGACTGTAAGCAAAGGTACCAAAAAGACAAGTAAAAGTGGTTTTATCTTGATCCTTTTTGGCGATGGGGACCTGATTGTAGCCTGAGTATCCGTCCATAAAACAATAATACTCTCGTCCCGCTAAGCGTTCCAGCATCTGATCAATGAATGGTAGAGGAAAGTGGTCTTTCCTCGTGGCAGCGTTGAGTTTTCTATAATCGATACATACACGCCACCCAGTTTGGGCGCGTGTCTGAATCAACTCATTCGCCTCATTTGTGATAACTGTGATGCCGGATTTCTTAGGAACGACATGTATAGGACTCACCCACTGGCTATCGGAGATGGGGTATATAATACCATTATCTAAGCATTTGACGATTTCTTTCATGACAGCTTCCTTCATGACGGGATTCAACCGTCTCTGTGGTTCTCGGGTCGGTCTGGCATCATCCATCACATGTATATGATGTTCAACTATCAAGGGACTAATCCCTTTGATGTCCGCCATACTCCAACCAAACGCCTCTTTGTTAGATCTCAATACCGATAAAAGTGCATTCTCTTGCTCTGATGCAAGAGAAGCGGATATGATAACCGGTAAAGACTCATTCTCACCTAGATATGCATATTTCAAGTGAGAAGGTAAAATTTTGAGATCTAACTCAGGCGGAGAAATGATAGAAGGAAGGATCATAGATTGATTTTTGGATCTACAAAGAAGCTCAGAGCCTGTGAAAGATACAGACTCGGGTGGAGAAAAGTCAGAAGTGCAGGACTCAAGTGTAGGTAAAGTGTCCTCACTAAGATCATGTGTGACATCAAACAGAGATGTGGTAATGTCATCGAGATCAGTAAAGCAAAGATCCTCAGCTCCACAACTATCGGGAGCGATCTCATGGACAGAGCACACATCTAAAATATGAGCAGAGGGTTCTGATGGCTGACTTCCAACTTTGTAGATATTTAGTTCAATGGTCATATTTCCAAATGATAAGTTCATTGAACCGTTTCTACAGTTTATAACAGCGTTGGAAGTGGCAAGGAAAGGACGACCTAAAATCACCGGAATTTGGCCCCGGGGGTTTGCTACAGGATGTGTGTCGAGCACAATGAAGTCTACAGGGAAAACAAATTCCCCGACCTTTATCAGTACATCCTCTAATTCACCCCTTGGTTTGGTGATAGATCGGTCTGCCATCTGGAGAGTGCAATGAGCAGGTTTCAGCTCTCCAATCCCTAATTGCTCATAGACAGAATAAGGGAGCAGGTTAACACTTGCGCCAAGGTCTAAAAGAGTACGATTTATGTTTTTACCCCCAATCGAAATCGATATTGTAGGACATCCTGGGTCCTTTCTTTTCTTTTGAAGCTGGGGTATAAAAGCAGTGCTGATATTATTAGACATAAAGACCTTCTTTGGCACTTGAGTCTTCCTCTTCCTAGTGCACAAGTCCTTAAGAATTTTCGCATAAGCGGGGACTTGCTGAATCGCATCTAGGAGAGGGATATTGATGTTAACCTGTTTGAACATTTCTATAATTTTCTCCATATGAGGACTCGTTCTATTACTCCTTAACCGGTTCGGGTAAGGAGCTTTCGCAATAAGCACAGGGTCCATCATAGGAGAAGGAAAGGGGGGTAGACGAGGTCCCAAAGGAGGTGTGGGGACCGTCTGTGGAGAACTATAAGGGTTGGGTGAAGGTGTTGAGCCTAAAGGGAAATGGAGAATAGGCTCGCTAGAAGGTGGTTTGGTAGAAGAAGAAGGATCAGAAAGAGAAGTGTGTGGAAAGGTCTCAGCCGGGGTGTTGATATGATTTTCAGTATTATCAATATCTTCCCCGACATTATTATTCAGCACTCTTCCCGATCTCAACGTAGTGACGGCATTTACATTGTAATGCCCAGGATTCTGTAGGGGTTGAGAGGGAAGTTTCCCTTTTTCTCTCGCACTCATTTCGGCTTTTAGGCATGCGATTTCAGCTTCCATCGATTTGATACTCTCAGCTTGGGACGCTGAGTTTTTCTTTATCTCACTGACTGAAGATCTAACCTCAGTCGAAACCTCTATGAAATTTGACAAAAGTGATTTCATGGTTTGAGTGAATTGAGAGAACTCGTCAGAACAGGACTGCATAGGATTAGACTGTGCAGGATTGTTGCCCTGGTTTTGGAAATTTTGTGACTGATAGGGGTGCTGAGTGAGTTGAAGGGGTTGCTGTTGTGGTGGAGGAAGAGCCCTTTGAAAATTATTCGTGTTTGGAACCGTGTTTTGAGATTGGTTTTGGTTCCAAGCAAAATTCGGGTGATTCCTCCAACCCTGATTGTACGTGGAAGAATATGGATCGTTTCTAGGTCTTTGAAATGCGGCATTAGAATGCTCGTGACCTTGAAACGCTGAGTTTAATGGACATTCTTCCGTTAAATGTGACGGATCAGAACAGCACCCACAAACAGTTTTGGGGAGTGACACTGGGTTTAGGGAGGCTGCTGCAAATTTGTATTCCATAGCGTCGAGCTTCTTTTGCATTGCTGCCATTTCAGCTCGAACACCTATGGACACATCTATTTGGTGAACGCCACCCCTATTCAATGGTTGGGTTCCACTCTCCCACTGTAGTGACTTTTCAGCGAACTCTTCTAAGTACCTCCAAGCTTCCCCATCATCCTTAGTCATAAATGTACCTTGACACATGTTTTCAAGGCTCTGTTTAGTGTTAGGGTTACTGCCCTCATATATGATTCGGCAAAGCTCCCATCTCGGGATGCCGTGATGAGGACATTGAACCAATAGATCCTTGAAACGTTCAAAGTATTTAGAAAATGGTTCAGCAGGGAGCTGGGCAAATTGGTTCAGTTCGCTACGGATTCGAGCTGTCTTTTGGTGTGGGTAGAATTTCTTAAGGAATGCAGCGATAAATTCTTCCCAATTTGTAATAGAATGTGCGGTAGTGTTATATAGCCACTTCTCGGCTATATCGCACAATGTAAATGGAAGAAGTCGTAGACGCATCGCATCCACTGAAAGTTGTGACGTACCCATTATTGCGCATACGTTTTCAAATTTGGTAATGAAAACGTAAGCGTCCTCAGTCTCGAGTCCGTGGTATTTGGGTAAAAGATTGATATACTGGGGCTTGATTTCAAAGTTATCCCCATTGGCTGGTGGTGTGGATAAGCAGGTCGAAAGAGGACCTCTATGTGGATAGCATCTCTCCTGGATAGAAATGCGGGGTGGATTCTGCGCACCAACGGACGGCGGCAGATTAAGGTTAAAGAAGTTTGATGGATTCGGATCCATCGGTGTGGGTGTGGTAGTGGGTAAAGAAAAGGTAAATGGAGAAATATCGACTTCGGAGTCGATAAGAGGTACGCGGACTAAACGGGCACTAGAATCCCGTGTCCAGCCTATCTTGCACTAAAAAGGGTTAGTACAAGTGGCAGCGTTGACTTATAATTAGGGGTAATGAATGCGGTGTTTGCTTTTGAAAAAGGGTCGGATTTTGAAAAAAATGATGCGACAAAACAAATGCAGCACACAACCCTAGAATCTAGTGGTCACCTAGGTCCGGCTCTAGACCGCTCCTAACTGCCAAAAGACAAGTCGCAGGATAGAATCTTCCACTGCCTCTTTGTCCCCCTGTGGCCGGATAAGCGCCAGGTAAGTGGGAAGGTACTCCACTACGTAAGTAGTGGGCCTAATTAAAAACCACTAGCCTTAGACACACTCGCCTTAGGTACCACAAGAAAACGCGGATAAGCAATGAATTACCCACGGCCTTCTCTTGTCCTAATTGAGCGCGACAGTCCTTAGAGTCTTCTCTAGATTTCTTTTAGTTAATGAGGGTAATGCGGATGCAAGTTTTGCGATTTTCGGGGCCTAGGAAGGGTAATGAAATCCCCACCTAATTTGGATTTGGCCGTGCCCCTTAAATTTCCGTATTATAATGCAAACAACCAAGAAATCAAAATCACGCACAATTTTAATTTGCAATTTGCGGCGCTGCGATTATTTGCAAAGAATCCTGCAGCAAAGTGTTAGTTGGAGCTAAAAGAGGAGAGAGGAGAGAGTAAGAAGTTACCTGAAGCAATTTGGCAGAGAGAAGCCCCTACCCAGCCGCGGAACCGCCGCACTTAGGCACTCCCACCGCGGAAACGCGGTCTGTTGATGAGATCACCCCACCAAATTTCTTCAGAGAGTCTCTGTAGACTCCCTCAGCTCTCTGGTATTTTCTAAAAATTTTCTTCAATTTCCAAACAGCTCCAGATTTCCTTGCAATGAACAACAGCAAATCGTTTAGGGTTTGCACGAATTTTGATCTCAAAAACAACAATGGAATAATTCTTTCAATTCAAACTATAATATGAAACGAATTAGAGCGTGATCCCCGGCAACGGCGCCATTTTGATCGATAGATTTTCCGTTGTGTTTGTAGAAAATTGTAAAGAAATCACAACCAAAAATTATTTTGACCGCAATCAAACTACGGTGTCAATTGTAGTTCATGAATGAGTGCGGATCGTCCACAGGGATTGCACGATTCATTTATATCTTTGATATGTTTGAATTGAAAAGTTAAGTAAAGATAAACGAAAACATGATTCAAGAGTATTGATTTTCAAGTGTCACTATTCTATTCAAGAATCAAGAAAAAGATAAACAGTCAAGAATCGGTGTATCGATGATATTTCCAATCAACAATCAAGAATCTAAAAGAGGCTCGTAGGAATCGATAGGATCAATAGACGTGATGTAATCTAAAGATATCGTGTTCTTGTCCTTCGAAGGATTGATACTAGATCGATGATCATCGACGAGAGTTAGGGCTTTCTTGATGAAACTAGGGTTCATCTTTTAACCCTTGTTCTTTCGTCGATATCATTCCTTTTCTAGCCTCTACCAAATTCAAGAAACGATCGTAACTCCCCAATTTCGATCGATGTCAAACAAGAAAGCATCGAAACGAAATGGGTCGTCGTTTCTTGAACTTGCTAGGGTTTACAAAACTCGTAGGACTCAAGAATCGATTAAAGCTATGTTACATCATCATTCTATTAACCGTCTCGACTCCTCGACGAGCGGAGTTTTATTCACACATCACCACACAGAAAAGATTCACAAATTGTAAAGATATCATGATGCGGAATTTAAAGAAAACAAGATAAAAGAATAACACCTTTATTTATCTCAATAATTTTGATTACATTCGCTTCAAGAACTACAAGAGGAAGAATCTAAATCGTTGATCGGGCGTCGCTCGGCTTCGTGAGTCGTGGATCGGCTCGGATCGCTTGCTCCGTTGAAGATCGGCTCCGCTCCCAAAGGTTGTAAGGCTTCTTTCTTAATGGGTACTCGAGATCTTGATCTTTAATTGGAATTAGGGTTAGGGTTTCCTACAAGCTCTCTCACTAAACTTGTGGAAGAAGGAGATGAAGAAGGAGAATGGCTAAAAAACTAAAATGGGTTGATTCTATCTATCTCCACACTATGATGATTTTTTGATTATCCTTCTCCTTTGAGTCTAGGGTCTTATTTATAGAACTCCCAAACCCTAGGTTTAGGTTTGAAATGGTAGTTCCCTCCAAAAGTTTGTTGAGAGAGTTTGTTAGACTTAGCTTAGGGTTTAAGCTAGGGTTTATGGGGAAAGTTCTAGAATGATAGGCTAGTTTAGTGTAGATCAAAGTGTTTGCTGATCTGGTAGAAATCCCTGGAGTCTTCTGGAAGTTGGAGTGCATTTATGAACTGTAGCCACTGATGTAGGAGTTTTGGTGCAAATTTGGGAGGCTAACTCCATGGACCCACCGCGGATCCGCGGCATTAGCAAGCCCATGCCGCGGATCCGCGGCTCTTTAATGAGCTTGGACTTTGAATCTTCTGGTGTGGTCTTGGACTGCTGTTTAGGGCTTTGTCTGATATGCTGAATTGTGATTGCTCCTTTGGATTGATACCAGATCTGAAATTAGTGAGTTGATGTATCTTTTGAGCGGTGTAATGTTCGAGCAAGTTTTCCTTTTCCTGCACAGACTTCGAAACACGGGTTGCGACATATAGAAATATTGCGATGCCATGCAATGCAGTCAATTTCCCTAGAAATGCCGGTTTTAAGGTCTAATACCTGTAGTCTTGTAATCTGTGATAGATTTGCTAATATGTGAAATACGGATACCGAACACTTCTATATGAATGCAAATGGTGAGGAAATTGCCGGCTAAAATATGCAATATTTTCGACTGATCAACCGGCCAAATCCGAGCCCCCCTCCAAATTTTTTTACAGTGTTCTGTTACATGGGTTTTAGTGCTTCAGGTGTTGTTTATTCTTCCTAAATTATCATGTGATGTTAATTTACTATAATGACAAATCGGAGTGTTTCGTAGTCGTAATTTTAACTGTTTTCCGATAACTTTAGATGTTGTTAAAAAGTTCAATCGGAAGTCTAATACCCACTTTAACCCTTGCCGGGAAAATTTCCAAGTGTTGGATTTTTCCCGTAGTTAAAAAGCATTCAAAGATCATGCAGGTTATGCGATGGACCCTCTAGAAGAACAAAACCATAACTCGATTATGTAACCGTCAGAACCGCCACTGAACCTTCGGGTTTGTGGTGGTTCAGCGGTGCCATATGTGAGGCGTTGGTTTGGCCCTTCTACGGCTGTTTCATTGGTGCTGTGGCATATGCTGAATTACTTTGAACTATGCTCAAGTGTTGAGTTTTCTGGGTAATCTTGGGTGTTCGATGATTCGATTGGAATGTTTAACATCGTCTAGTTTTTCTGTGCTGTGACGACATGTGATTTATGTACTGCTGGATATGTTATATTGGATCGTCGCGTTTTGAATAGCCGGGGTTTTTTATGTGAGATGAGAGTTTTTATTTTCATTCATGTAAAATTAAATGTATGTAATATTCTTTTATTAGGGCACTTCCGGGTTGAGGTTGATGTCACCATATGTATATTATTTACTTTTCCGCACTAGGATAGACCCAAGGAGGAGAGCACAAGTAACCGGGTTCTAGAGTCCAGTGGGAGACCAACTCGAGGAGTCGAGTCCGAGACTCCTAACTCTAGAATTGGTAGGGTTGCTTGCCGCTCTCGTAGGGGTCTAGGGGTGTGTGTTTCGCTATTCATCGCGACCGTGGAATCCGTGTTTTATAAAGGCTCAAAATAAAACACAGACATCCTAGTATATCCAATGTTTCATATGTTTCTTCTGCTGCGATATCTGTGATGTGATCATTTGATATGTTGAGATGGATACTGTATATAGTAAATATGATATATTATATAGATATTACATATGTTTTACATCCACGCTAGCCCTGCCCCGCTCTGCCGTTAGTTACCTAACCTAACGGTGCACGAGGGGACATCGAGGCGAATGCGGATGGAATAAGTGTACGTCGTATTTATCTGTGATGTTTAGGTGACTTAAATGATGGGACTTCATTAATATGATTAATGAAAGAAAAGAAACCTAAAGATGTTGTAGAATCAAACTTTTCAAAAAGGGTAGCTACAGTTTTGCTTTGCATAGTGATATATATGATGTATCCCGCACCTTATTCGATGAGGAAAGAGCTGAGATCCCTTCACCGGGAGTGACCTCTTTAGCAAACCTGGCAGATGCTACAACACTCGGTTTATCTTTTGATTGCTTTTGGAGTTTTGCTTTGCATAGTGATATATATGATATATCCTGAACCTTATTCCATAAGCAAAGAGCCGACATTTCTTCACCGGGAGTGACCTCTTTAGCAAAACTAGTGAAAGCCTAAAAAACACTCCTTTTTCAAAATTCACTCGATTCTACAACGATATCAAGTTCATTACGCAATAGGTTTTCAGAAAAACCTGTCGTAGCCCTCCATCAATTCAGATAACTCCTACTTAGTATTCGTGCTACGTTTGTTGACCTCCGTCAAGGCGTAGTGTGCGGTAGCTAACTAGTATTTATCTACTTATGCATATGATGCAGATTGGATTAGGGTAGTCGTACGACCTTATTGACCTCCGTCAAGGGTCGTGCGGTGGGTTTGATTCAATCAAGAAATGACGGGTTGAACTTGACTTGCACCCTATGGTTTGTTGACCTCCGTCAAGGTCATGGGATGCTTGGGGCAAAATATTATCGGGAATTTCAACTGTTGTAATTTGCAAGGAGATTGCATACCTTCTATGAGATAGTTGGATCCCGATACCCACTGCGAGTAATTGTTACTCCTGGGAGAGTTTTATACAGGACAATTAGCCGATCAAGTAGGTGTCTAGAAATGTGTCAACGGGGTTACGCCTTTGGAAAAACGAGGTTTATTTTAATTAGGTCCGTGCGAAAGCACGGGGAACCTCCCTCAAAGTACCGACACTGGCCTGGCTGAAAGATTGGAGAAATTGTAGGGTGTAATTAATCCCGGCTAGTCTTTCCTTTTACGGTTTGAAGGAAGATTTGATAAAAACAGTGGGAGCCATCCTGATTAGATAAAATAATAACCAATATGATCTTGCAAGAGCATAGGCTAAACTGTTTTCTTCTCTCTTTCTCCAGGTAGCGACCATATCATGCCTTAATCAAGATAATAATATGGATGTATTGACCGAACCCGCGTGTTATACTGTGCTGGGGAACGTTGGTTCCGTTCTTTCTTATAAAAGTTATAAGACTGAACAGGATATAGGGGAATACCAGGATTCCCATGCCAGCCGAATGAAGAAAGTACATGTTGATGCATTTTCTTCGGGTGTGTTCGTTACAGAGAACTGTTTCTCCATTTGCTCTACGTCCTGGGTATTAGATACCAGGTCAGGATCCCATATATGTAATAAGTTACATGGGCTGAGAAAAAGTAGAGAACTTGGAGAAGGTGATAAAGACATAAGGGTTGGAAATGGTGCAATTGTTGCAGCTAAAACCGTCGGGGAATATCAACTTGTATTACCAACGGGTAATACATTGATTCTGAACGAATGCTATTACATGCCGAACCTGATATGCAATATTATATCGGTTTCTTTGTTGAGTAAAGAGGGATATAATTTTGCATTATAGGATAATGTTATGAACATTTTTCTGAACCAAAAGTTGGTTAGATCAGGCACGTTGTGCAATGCTATTTATGTTCTAAACCAATCAACAGTTCTGAGCATAACAAACAAACATAAGAGGAAGAGTTCAGAACTGAATGAATCCTTCTTGTGGTATTATAGACTTGGTCATATCAATGCTACACGACTAGTTAAGCTGCATAAGGATGGATATTTGAATCCTTTCGAACTTTCATCTTATGACACTTGCCAGTCATGTCTCAAAGGCAAAATGACCAAAACTCCGTTTATGGGACACGGAGAAAGTGTTACTGAACTCTTGGGGCTGATACATAGTGATGTATGCGGTCCCATGTCTACACATGCCAGGGATGGTTCTGTTAGTGTATATGCCCTAGCGGCCATTACTGTATCATACTAGTTTGTATATTATTTAATGGAAGCTTGGGATATTCACAGTTATATAGACAATCTTGCTCAAAATGGTAGTATGCTACTTGGTTTATTTCTACTTTAATTTGTACAAATGTTTCTTTTAGCATATAGCTTATACATATTACTGGAGCCCTTAGGATATTTGCGCTTGATTACCGGCGTTGTGATGGCAGTCACACTAGTGGAGGCTGGGTAATCTATAAGCACATCCTTATACAGGTCCCTAGTCGTAGGATTATCGAGACAGAGCATCGATACTCCAGAGTAGACTAGTGTATACGCTTCTCATCCCAGGAGGGGAGATGGTTTGTCCCACAGCCATCAGTACGTCGTACTGGAGATAGTATGCAGGTGCTCGTGAAGTTACGGGTACACTGTACAGGACTCGCAGGGAACTGTTGGTTGGTATTATGCCTATCGTCAGTTATCAGTTCCCAGGTGACATGAGTACCGCTTAGTCCATTGACTTGATACTGTCACTTCGTCTCGAATGTGTGCTCACTGTTCTTGGATTGCTACCTTACCACGGCTGAAATGAGTCATGCAAACAAGTAGTGGTTGGGTGCAGTCCCGAAGCACTTGGAGGCAGTGACGGTTAGACAGGATTCGTCTCTCCCGGTATTGGGGGTTGATATCGCGCTGTGTCTAGGAGTGCCATTACACAAAGTCCCTGGCCAGGGCAAGCGAGATATACTGGTAGCGTTTTCAGTGTTATCTCAGGGTGTTCTGGGCTACACTCCGACACGACTTGTACCGCTATTAGGGAGCTGACGTTTACCGCCCCCTAGGCCCACCATGCGATACTCTCAGACGAACAAACCAGACTGTACGGAGATTGTCACATACAGACTCAGTAGGAGTTCGGATGAGTTATGCTCATCGGCTTTATCGACAATACCTGGGGACCGTTACGTACAGCTAGTACCGCTTGCGGCCTGTTGTTAAACCCATTGCCAGCGTAGAGTCGAGTCTCTAGAGTCCCACACAGAGCGTTTCCCTGCATCAGGCAAAACATGTAGATATCGTACGGTTTTACGAAAAGGTTCGATCACGTGCGTACACTCGTGCACGCACGATGAGTCGGACGGACAATACTAGTGGGCTTTGGTTTAAGCCGGATCCTAATATTGTACTAATGGATTGTCGTCTTTGGTATTCGTATTTTTCCGGAATACGAATACAGGTATGTATATACGGACGAGGGGCGTTTTCGTAATTTGTACAAAATGGATTTGTAGATGGCATAACCTAATTGTATTAATTATTTAGTTTTAAATGATTAATGCATTTTAGGTAATTAAGAAATGATGTATATTATGCATGAATAAGGACATGGGTTTTAAGGACACATGTTGGTCATTTGACCCATGAGTCATTTGTTTGACCTTTGAACATATTTTCTAGTTTTGAATTAGTTTTCTAATTCATTATTGGATTTAGTTCAGATAGAACAAGAGAGGGAAAAAACCCTAACTTTCTTCATTCTAAAGACTTATCATTTCTTCTCTCCATCTTCAATCCCCTCAAGCTCAAGAACACTCATGAGTTGAGTAACCTTGAGCTAATAAAGATTACTCAATCCATCTTCATCATCTACACATCCTAGGTGATTTAGTTTAGCAAACTACTTGATCTAGTTTCTTCGGTTTGGAAGAAAAGCTTGGTGCACAAGCGTTCGGGTGGATCAACTAGGATTCGAGCAAGCCGACGAGGAAACAACATCCACACCACCTAGAAGAGTTCATGCAGGTGAGGAGGAAAGCAAGATAAGGAGAAGAAGGACCAGTTCACTTGAGGTGTATTTTCTGTACTTGATTTATATCTTTTATGGTTTTGCTAGATACGGTTTAGGTTACGATTTAGGCTTTAAGTCGGTGTTATGATGCTAAAATTATCGTTTTTTACACCTTCCGCCTCCCGCGATTCCGCGGGGTGCATAGCATCGACTTACAGGTTCTTCGTACTTCATTACATTCACTGACGATCTCTCAAGATACGGACATTTGTTCTTGATAAAACACAAGTCTGAAGCTTTTGAAAAACTTAGAGAATATAAACAAGAAATCGAGAACCAAACCGGGAAAAGTATTAAAATCCTTCGATCTGATCGAGGAGGTGAATGCTTGAGCAATGAATTCCTGGACTTCCTAAAAGAGAATGGGATTCTCTCTCAGCTGACTCCTCCATATACACCACAGCACAACGGTGTATCGGAACGGAGGAACCGCACCATATTAGATATGGTGCGCTCTATGATGAGCATAGCTGAGTTACCTATTTCCTTCTGGGGGTATGGACTGGAAACAGCAGCATACCTACTGAATAAAGTTCCTACCAAATCTGTGCCTACCACCCCATATAAGATATGGGAAGGGAAGAGACCGTATCTTAATTTTGTTAAGATATGGGGTTGCCCGGCCTATGTCAAATGACAAAAACTGGACAAACTCGAGGCAAGGTCTATTTTGTGTAAGTTTATTGGATATCCCAAGCATTCGTTAGGGTATATCTTCTACCACAGTGAGGAACAAAGGGTATTTGTTGCTCAACACGCCACCTTTTCAGAAAAGGAATTTCTTGCAAAAGAAATTAGTGGCTCTAAGGTAGAACTGGAAGAGGTTCCAGCAATACAAACCACAACAGAAGATTTGGTAGAATCTGAGAATTCGGTAGTTCCCGATGAACCCCAGCCACTCCGCCGTTCTAGTAAGGTTCCTCACCCACCTGAGAGATACTACGGTTTCCTCATGGATGGTGGGAGCGAGGATTGCATCATGGAGGATGATGACCCAACTAGTTTCGAGCAAGCCATCACGAGTGGGGACTCAGTGAAATGGCTGGATGCAGTGCGGTCCAAAATGGAATCCATGTACACCAACAAAGTATGGACTTTGGAAGTTGCTCCTGAAGGGGTAAAACCCAATGGGAGCAAGTGGATCTTCAAGAAAAAACATGGTGTAGATGGGAAAGTGGAGACTTTCAAAGCTAGACTTGTTGCAAAGGGTTTTCGTCAACGACCAGGTGTGGATTATGACGAAACCTTTTCTCCGGTAGCTATGCTTAAATCCATCCGGATCATGCTTGCCATCGCTGCATATCATGACTATGAAATCTGGCAACTGGATGTTAAGACCGCCTTTCTAAATGGTGATTTGGAAGAGTGCGTGTACATGACTCAGCCAGAGGGCTTTGTAGACAGTGGGAGCAGCGGAAAGGTGTGCAAGCTTCTTAAATCCATTTATGGATTAGAGCAAGCATCGCGGAGTTGGAACATCTGCTTTGACGTCGTTATCAAAGAGTTTGATTTCGTCAAAAACGTAGATGAACCTTGTATATACAAGAAGGTAGTAGAGAGTAAGGTTGTCTTCCTCATATTGTACGTGGACGACATACTGTTGATAGTGAATGACATTCCTATGCTGCAATCGGTCAAGCTCTTCTTATCACAACGATTTTCAATGAAAGATCTAGGGATGCCTCCTACATCTTGGGGATTAAGATCTATAGAGATAGATCTAAACAGATACTGGGATTGTCCCAATCCAGATATATTGACACCATACTAAAGCGGTTTAGTATGGAAGAATCCAAGCATGGGTTTTTACCCACGATATCTGGACTCACTCTCTCCAAAGAGATGTCTCCCAAGTCTGATTTGGTGAGAGCTCGCATGCAAGCGATACCCTATGCCTCGGTAGTAGGCTCTATCATGTATGTGATGCTATGTACCAGACCCGATGTAGCACACTCACTAAGTGTAGTGAGTAGGTATCAAGCAGATCCTGGAGAGAGTCACTGGACAGCTGTGAAGAGTATTCTCAAGTACTTGCGAAGGACTAAAGAGTTGCTCTTGGTGTATGGTAACGGAGAACTCTCAGAAGAGTCCTTTACCGATTCGAGCTTCCAGAGTGATAAGGACGACTCTAAGTCGCACTCGGGATTTGTCTTTACCCTCTACGGAGGGGCGGTATGCTGGAAGAGTTCCAAGCAGGAAATCATGGTAGACTCGACGATGGAGGCTGAAAACATCGCTGCCAACGATGCTGTCTGGATCAAGAAGTTTATAACTGAACTTGGAGTGGTTCCATCCATTAAGGATCCAATACCTTTGTATTGTGATAACAATGGAGCGGTGGCTTTGGCCAAGTAACCCAGGTCCCATCAGCGATCCAGGCATATTCTGAGGCGGTATCACCTGATCTGGGAGATAGTTGATCGCCGGGAGATCGAGGTCAGGAGAGTTGACACGAAGAACAACACAGCGGATCCATTCACGAAGGCCATTCCCCAGATACAGTTTGAGAGACTCTTCGGGATGCTTGGTATGCGATACTATAGCAGCTGGCCCTAGTGCAAGTTGGAGATTGTTAGTTGTATGTATGCCCTAGAGGCCAGTATTGTACAGATAATGTATATTATATTGGATGCTTTGACATATATAGAGAGGAATTTTTTACTTTACATGATAGTATGCTATCTGGTTGCTCTTTATCTTAACATGTATACTTGTCTCTTGATACTGTCTTATGGTTACATGTTGATAAAGCCCTTAGGATGTGTACTTGACTACCAGGACTATGATGCAGATCATACTAGCGGGGCCATGGTAGTCCATAAGTTCATCCTTTAATGTTCCTTGTCGTAAGTGTATCGAGACATGGCATCGATATACCAGAGTAGACTAGCGTATACGTTTCTCGACCCATGAGATGGATGGTGGATGATCCCATATCCAATGGTGTATGACATCAGAGATGGTATACGGGTGCTCAGTGAAGATTGGGTACACTGGACGGACTCGCCGAGAACTCCCAGATGGTGTTATACCTCACGTCAGATGGCAGTTCTCTGGTGACACTTGTACAGATTTGTCTGTAGACCCGAGATCGTCATAGAGTCTTGTGTGATTCCCACTGTGCTTTGATTTCCACCTTACCACATCCAAGAAGGCATGCAAAATGGTGGTTTTTGGGTACAGTCCCGAGTCACATGGATGCAATGAGCGATAGGAAGGGTTTCGTCTCTCCCGGTATTTGGAGTTGATGTTGCGCTGTGCTCGATTGGCCATAACAGGGAAGTCTCTGGCTAGGGCTGTTTTAGAGATTTACTCGTAAGTGTTACCTTCTCGACCCGTTATGAGCCTCACATCGGCATGACTTATCGGTTATTGGGGTCTGACGTTTACCACCCCTAGACTTGATATGCGACATATCTGACGAGGAGACCGGACTGTACAACAAGTGTTACCGTCGGGCTTTTGCAGGAGTTGGAGCGGGCTTGCATGCTGATCTTCTGATCACTCAATACCCGGGTAGCCATTACGTCCAACTAGTACTGCTGACGGCTTGTGGGTGCTTGATGTGATCATCACCTACTGTCGGCGTATTGATGAGTCTTTAGAGTCCTACATAGAGGTTTTACTGGCTCAGGCAAAACGAAATAGGAGCATATATGTGATATGTGCGGGACCGAGAATAATGCGTGTATGTGATACCGTATTCTATTCTCGCGAATTTTTGTATCGGTCGGTTATATGCGATATAGCTGGGTTATCGAATCATTGGTTGATTCGAAAAGTCGATACATTAGATGTTAGTCGGTTATATGAGATATAGCCGGATTATTAAGTCAAGTGTTGATTTGATAATTTAGTGTATAATTGTATATATGATATACTAATCTACATTAACTAGCATTTGTTTTTCTCACATGTGCACAACTTTAATATATATGTGATATATATTAAATTGTATTTTCTTTTTGTATCATGGTTGTTAATACATCATACATGGGTGTATGAGACACACACCATTCTATCAATAATGGTGGGTTATAATTATTTAAGATAATTACAAAATTAGTGGATATTCGAAAAGAGCATGAAGCTTGTAGAAGCTTGTTTTGCTTTGACAAAGTCCACTAATTTTGTTTTTACCTTAGATATTTGTTAACCTAACCATTTGGATTAGCCATGGTTATGTCTCTACATGAGTTATTATATGATACTCACTCACACATGGTTAGCTCACTCAGTTAATCATTACCCTCATCTCATTCTAGTTCATCTTCTTCCTCAAGCTCAAAAAGCTTGCTAGGTTTTGATTAAGTAAGAAAATATTGTGAGAAAAGAGATTCTAAAGTGAACCCATTTCCTATTTCTCCATCCTCTAGTAGACTAGCACTTTAGTTTACGGTGTTTGCTTTACTAATTCTCTAGATAGTGAAGTAGAAGCTTGAGTTGGCATCCCCTCGACGTAGATCATTTTCAGCCTCGAAGACTTCAAACAAGGACGCTCCTTTAGCCTCGTGAAGCCATGCAAGAGTCCGGGAGAACCACGATCACAGCGAAGGGACTACTACAAGGAGCTTGTGAAGTGAAGGACCGATCTACAATGGTTGTATTTCCTTTTTCACTTAGATAGTAAATGGTTTACTATGTTTCCGTATTGTACTCTAGCTAACGATTCTAGTTTAGAGTTCCTTTTTAACGCCAAAATTTTAAAATGGCACGGATGATGCTTCCTGAAACCTTACTGCCGTCGATAGGACCCTACACTTTGCAGACATTGAGGGAGCACTAACTGTTTGCTAAATTCTCGAAGTGTTCCTTCAGACTTGATAGTGTTGACTTCATAGGTCATGTGGTTACGGGAGACGGTATTCGTATGGACCCGAGGGAGATCGAGGCCGTAAAGCTTTGGCCCAGACCTGTATCAGTGATAGAGGTCTGCAGCTTTTGGGCTTTGCCGGTTTTTACCACCGTTTCATGCAGGATTTCTTGTGTATCGCTGCACCGCTGACCGGACTGACCAGGAATGGTGTTCCATTTCATAGACTGAGGTATGTGAGCTGAGTTTTCAACGGTTGAAGACTCGGTTGACAACTGCACCAGTTCTATCTTTGCTTTCAGGATCGGGCGACTTTGTCATTTACTGTGATGTTTCGCGAGTGGGGCTCGATTGTGTATTAATGCATCATGATAGAGTTATCTCTTATGCATCCCAACAGTTGGAGGAAGTGCGAGCAGAATTACCCCACTCATGATCTTGAGATGGTCGCGGTGGTCTTGCGCTGATGATTTGGAGACACTACTTGTTCGGAGAGTCGTGTATGATTTTCACAGACCACCAAAGCTTAATTTTCCTGCAGCGGGATCTGAGTTTGAGACAGCGCCGTTGGATAGAGCATGTGAAGGATTATGATTGTGAGATCCTTTATCACACGGGGCAAGGCGATTGTGGTAGCTGATGCTTTGAGTCGTAGGCCCAGGGGTAGCCTGTCCCTGATGAGCGCAGTTCAGAGACAGTCTTCTGCAGATTTACAGTTCTTGTGCGGCAACTGAGTACAGTTTAAGTTCACCTCTACTGGGGGGACAACTTGCTCATGTCCACGCCCGTCTACTTCTACTTAATCATTTTCGTGAGGCACAGCCCGCCAATGCCTATTTGTCTGAAATTCTTGAGCATGTTTGGCAGGGTAGAATTCGGAGTTCTTGATTAATGACCAGGGTGTGCTACGTTTAGGAACTCATTTGTGTATACCTGATATTGATGGGTAGAGACAGGAGATCCTAGAGCAGGCACATCAGTCGGCTTTCAGTGTTCACCCAAGTTCCACCATGATGTAACATGACTTGAGAGATAGTTACGGTTGGACAGGGATGAAGAGTGATGTTTCAGATTCATTTTAAGGTGCCTGACTTGTCAGCGAGCTAAGGTTGAGTATTTGAGACCGGCAGGAGAGTTGCAATCTCTAACCGTTCCAGAGTGAGAATGGGAGCAGATCTCCATGAATTTCGTCGTGGTGTCTACCCTGGTCTAGACAGGGTGTGACTCCATTTGGGTGTTTTTTGTCCGGTTAACGAAAGCGGCTCCCTTCCTTCCAGTGAAGACCATTTTCGGTTATGCTCAGTATGCTCAGTTTGCTCAATTTTACTTTAGTAAGTTTGAGCGTTTGCACGGAGTTCCTTCATGCTTTGTATCCAATAGAGGCACCCAATTCACTAGCCGTCTTTGGCAGAAGCTTCAGGAAGCCTTGGGTACTGTTTGACCTTTAGCACCGCTTCCCATTCGTAGACTGATGGTCAATCAGAGCGGACTATACAGACTCTGGAGGATATGCTTCGTGTGTGCGTGCTTAATTTTGTTGGCAGTTAGGATCGTCACTTGCCATTGATGGAGTTCTCCTACAAGAACAATTATCAGGAGACGATTCAGATGGCATCCTTTTTAGGCTTTGAATGGTAAATTGTGTGGATCTCCAGTTTGTTAGACCGACTCCGCGAGAACAGGATTTTTGGACCCCATCTAGTCAAGATACTTCGGAGATGATCCAGTTGATTAAGGACATGATGAGAGCAGCCCAGTGCAAACAGAAGTCTTATGCCGACCGTCGATGTCGCAGACTTGAGTTCGCAATGGGAGATCATGTATTCCTACGGATTTTTCCGATGAAATTGCGTGTTGAGTTTTAGGAAGAAGGGAAGCTTAGTCTCAGATTGTAGGTCCTTTTGAAATTGTTGAGCGAGTTAGTTTCTTTGCCTATCGTTTTGCACTTCCACCCAGATTTCAGGATGTTCACCCCGTATTCCTTGTGACGATACTTCGCAAATACCTTCATGACCTTTCTCACATGATGTCACGACCCGAAATTGGCACGTGACGGCCCTGATACTACGCAACGCCTAAAGACGTAACGCAGTAAAAGAGAGCCAAAACCCAGAAATCTAAACCATGAAAATACGGAAAAGATAATAAAAGTTTTTGAAACATTTGAAATCGCAACCCAAATTCTTTAAAAGCCCAACTTCTTTCTTTAAAAATTTTGGCAGCACCACCCTTTTTGTAAAAACTAACCTCAAAATAGGTAAAACAGAGAAGATAAATAAAGCATTCCCAAACGGGAGTAAATACACGCCCAAAGGCGGAAAACAATCACCACCACAAATATACGACACCGTAGCGAAGAAATAAAGACAATAGAGATAAAGCTGTATAAAAGACAACAAATCCACAAATAATATACAATAACGTCCTCACCAAGTCTCTAAGTCAACAACATAATAGTAGATGGAGAGTACAAAATACAATGAATGTATAATACAAAATACAGATAACCACCAAAACCCACCTAAGCAAAATAGCACACTGTGAGCCGATGCGGTATCTGTAGCAAAAGATGATAGGTGAATAGCCTGTCTCGACTACTCTGGGGAACACCCTGCAACACCTATGGCACAACGGGGGTGAGTTGCCAACTCGTTAATAGTAAATAACATATGCAGGAAATCGCAAGCATGCACGTACAACGTGAATCTAAGATATGCGATTTGCAGAAATAATATGTCATGTGAATGCAGAATAATGGAAAGTACACTAACAGGTACAACCAATATATGAAGCAATAGTGATATGAAAATAGTATGCAATAATCATGCGATAGGGATATGAGAATGTAGATATGCAACAATCATGAAGGGTAGACTAACAGGTACTCCTAATACATGGAGCAATAGTGATATGGCAATAGTATGCAATAATCATGCGATAGGGATATGAGAATGTAGATATACAACAATCATGAAGGGTACACTAACAGGTACTCCTAATACAAGGAACAGTGCATAAGTAAATAGGTATGAGGTATGAAGTAAAATATGTCATTCCCACGGAAACCTGACATCGTGGTAGGATCACAATCCATCAAGACACTCAAATCCTAATTGCTCAAATCAGCCCCCAAGTTAGGCTCTCATATCATATAAGTCTCACATCTCCTCAATATACAATATCGAGTAATTTCCTATATCCCGAATGTACAAATCAGTAATCTCATATGTATCCGGTATCCAATCTCAATGAATCACCTAATATCACAAATCAAACTCAAGTAAAATTCTGACATCCTAAATATATATATATATATATATATATATATATATATATATATATATATTTGCAGAAATAAATATGACGGGGCCAATACACATATATTAGCGTCCCACTCCACTAATATTGGTGTAAGGGTATATATAACAACGGCTAAATCCCCTGTTATATATACAAAATAATTGGAAATATCATGAAAACAAATGTGCCAAGCATCGACATGGAAATACTGATCTATCAGATGCCGTCACCAAGACTAGCATCCTGATAGGTACGTATCATACGCTATCCCGAAAGCACGAGTGCCTAGCTCTGACCCTCGCCTTTCGATGTATCCATACATACATGACTCCCAACGGTATTCCCATGATCCCCGCCGAGTCATTGGTACCGTCACCGGTAGGTACTCGCCCACCTCCAGGCTCAATCGACAAAGTCCATCGATCATCTTGCCGAGGGGAACCATACCGGGCCCCACTATGTACCCTCATACGGCACCTACTCCTCGTATGGGGTATATAATCAGAAGCGATAAATCTCATGGTGGCTGCGCAAATATCATATCAAGGAAACTGGGTTATTCAATTAATCCATAATTTCATGAATTCCCGCGGTTCCCAAATCCAGAAAATATCGTGTAAAATCCAAATAACAATGCGCAAATCCATGAATATACTATGTGCGACATATCTGAAACGCAAGCATATAAAGGAAAACATGTAGCTAAAACCAGATGTATGCGAAATCAATAAGGTATAGCTAAGTATAGGTGTCTAGCTATACGTAAAAGATGTAGTATACCTCCCCTGGGTATAAGTAAAATATGAGCAAGGTATACCTGTAGCTGTATCGTAAAGGGTATATGTACCTATCACTAATGGTACAATACTCTATAGGTATACAAGTATGGTAAATGTCATATGTGATAAGCAGTACGAATCAATGTCACAAGGTCCCTAGCCAAGCAATATAGTATCTATAAGTGGTTTGTGTGTGACATGGCAATTATTGACGGTGTGTGTAGCATACAATCAGTGCTCGTGCAACATGAATCGTCAATAATTTGTGCAGTGTCCTACGGCTACTAGTCCAAGTACAACATCTAAGTAATGGGGTAAAGGCGCAATTCTAACAATAATGTAGAATATGCGACAAGTATTAGAATTCTAGCCCAGACGAATAACGCCATGCGAGCGATTCCCCTGTAGATGTTAAATCTACTCACCTACGCTCCATGCTAGGTGAATCCTACCATCTATTTCCCTCTGTAGCAGTGTCCGTAGTCCCCGCCTGCAAACATGAAAATGAAACAAGAATTCCATATATAAGCCAAATATATCGCAAAACGCGATATTGACACTAAACAAGAAACTCGCGTCGCGAACTAAACGCGCATGTGCACGATACGCTGAAACATGTGAATACGCGTCTAAAACTACCGCGACATGCTGGATCACAGAACCCACTCACGTATAGCGCGTATCGCGCATACACAACGAACTAGAAATACGATATATTGTCCCAGATTTTCCTACAGGTCAAATCTCACAAAACTACACATGCCAAAACACTATAGAACACAGCAGACAACCCTAGCCAAGACCCCAACACCCAACTCCCCTTCCTGGCCGCAATTTGCGGCCAGATTGATTAAAATTGCGGCCAAGTCTGGGAATTAGGGGATCGTGTTCTGTTGGTGTGGTCTATACCTAATGAGCATGCTCCAGTATTCTCAATTTTATCCTGAAGGATCCGGGTCAATAGCAGATCACAAAAAGCTAAAATATCGCTTAAAACGCTAATTTGGACACAATTGGAAACCCTATGGTATTTTAGTGAAATATGGGTTAATTCTCAGTTAAAGTGACCCTAATAACACTTAAATATGTAGGGTTAACCAACGTAATCATCATATAATCAAAATTCCACATAAATCACCATTTTAGCATAAAAACTAACTTTAAACTCAAACCGAAGCTAATTAGTACACAAGCTGCACAAAAAGAGAAATTGGGTTTGATAGTTATACCCTATGGGATCCTAGGAAGTAGGAGAAGAAGTGAATGGAGGAGATGAGAGCTGCTGCAAGTTGCTGGAGCTGTTGTTGCCCTTGTTGTTGCTGCTGCAGAAGCTGCTGCTGATGCTTCTCTGCTGCTGCTGCTTCTCTGCTGCTGCTGCTCTGCTAATGGTGCTGCTGTTGGAGCTGCTTGCTTCTAGTGCTGCTGCTGGAGCTGCTGCCCTTGTGTGTGTGTGTGTTTGAGAGTGTGAGAGAATGAGTGAGAAATGAGAGAACACTAAAAAAAAAACCTCTCTTTCTCTCTCCACATTTAATGAAGCATGGCTTGGGCCATATAACACCATGCCCTCACTCTCTCTCTCCCATGGTCAACATTTCAACCCAATTTAAAAATCCTTTTAAATTCATTTTTCATTTTTCATTTTAAAAGAACAACCATGCAAAGAAAACCCAAAGCACTAAATATAAATTTTAAAACTAGCTTAAAGAAATGGTTAGCTCACCATGATGCTAATCATGGCTAAACCCCAAATTACAACCCTAGTTAACATGCACAAGTGTGTGCAAGGCTAGGAAAAATCTAATAAAATATTCATTAAATAGGATAAAATAATTGGAAATCAATTTGGTAAACTTTTCATTAAAAACTATATATTAAAATATAATTATCCACAAAACACATTCTAAGGTGTTACAATCTCCCCCCCTTAAAAGAAATTCGTCCCCGAATTTAAAAATATACTGCTACGCGTATCTTCAAAGAGAATATTACAACTATCAAATCTCGCTCGCAGCCTCCCAAGTTATTACCTCACTATACGGCTACGTCCAAGAAAAACCCTTCACAGATGGCAAGACCCTTGACCGACGTTTCTCCACCTGCCGAGCCATTAACACAAATGGCTTCCTGTGAGCGAAACGATCGCGTCCAAGCCAAATCATGTGAGAAAGGTCATGAAGGTAATCGTAAAGTACCGACACAAGGAATACGGGGTGAAAACTCAATAATCTGGGCGGAGTGCCAAATTATAGGCAACGAAACTAACCCGGTTAAGAGATCTCAAAAGGACCTAAAATCCTGGGCAAGCTTCCCAAAATCCAACACGTCATTTATCGGAAAAAAATCCACAGGAATACATGATTTGCCACTGCGCACTTAAGTCTATGACCAACACAGTCGGCATAAGACCTCTATTTGCACCGGGCTACTCTTATCCTGACCTGAAACAACTGGATCATCTCCGAAGCCTCTAGACTAGCTGGGGTCTAAAATCCGACTTATACAGAGTCAGAAAACAACAGACTGGTGATCGACACGACCTAACCCCTATACCTAAAGGTTGCCAATTGGAGTGTCTCCTGATAACAGCTATCGAAGGAGAACTCTATCAATGGCGAGTGACGATCCGCAACTGCCGAAAACAATTAGCACAAACGCACAACTTAACAAGAACAACCGAGCAAACTGATTATAACCGGACGACAAGCATTCGAATGGGGTCACACCCTGACTAAACTTGGTTAGACACCATAACGAAATTCATGGAGATCTGCTCCCACTCCTACTTCGGAGCGGTTAAAGGTTGCAACTCTCTAGCCGGCCTCAGATGCTCGACCTAAGCACACAACAAGACAGACACTTTGAAACGAAACCTGAAACTTCTCTTTACATCCCTTCCCACCCGTAACTATCTCACAAGTCACGTCAATGTTGGTGGAACTTGAATGAATACAGAGAGTTGACTGATGTGCTTGTTCTAGGATTTCACATCTCTACCTGATAACATCATGTACACAAACGCGTCCCTAACTTAGCACACCGTGTCACAACTTAAGGATTCAGAATCATTACCCAGCCGAGTATGCTCAAGTATCTCTGACAAACGAGCATCGGTGGGCAGTGTCACGCGAAAGCGATTTAAGAAAAAGGTCGGGCGCGGATATGGGCAAGCTGTCCCCTCAGTAGAGACGAACTTAAGATGTACTCAACGATCGCACAAGAACTGCAAATCTGCAGAAGACTATCACAACAATCAAAATCCGCTGCAGGAAGATGTACATTAAGCTCTGGTGATCCGTAAGAATCTGACACGACTCTCGAACAAATAGTGTCTCCAAATCCCCAATGTAAAAACACCGTGGCCATCTCCAGATCATGAGTGGAATATCCTTCTCGTACTTCCTCCAAATGTAGGGAAGCAAAAGCGATAGCTCTATAGTGTCACCTCAGTACACACTCGAGCCCACTCAAGAAACATTACAGTTAAACAACAAGGTCGCCCGAACCAAAAGCAAAGAAAGAATTGATGCAGTTGTTAACCGAATCTTCAACTGCCGAAAACTCCACACACATGCCTCAGTCCAAAGAAAAGAAGCCTCCTTTCCGGTCAATTCAGTCGACGGTGCAGCACTACTCTAGCAATCCTGCACGAAACGGCGGTAAAAACCTGCTAAGCCAAATATCTGCGGACCTCCGTCCTGCACACAAGTCTGGGCCTAAGTTGTATGGCCACGATCTTTCTCAGAACTATAAAAAACCGTCTCCCGTGACTACAAGACCTAGGAGTCAACACAAACAAGCCTGAAGAAACACTCCGAGAATTTAGCAGACCGCTGGGCCTCTCCCAGTATCTGCATATCAAATCCTCAGGTGCTGCTCCTGTTCTTCAAGGCACATTAAATAGACCAGAATGTCGTAAATAACAAAACAATAACTGGTCGAGGAACGGCCTGAAGAAATCCGGTTCATCACATCTACGAATGCTGCCAGGGCATCAGTGAATCCAATGACTCACCAAAACACACAAAGCCCGTAGCACGCATAAGGAAGTCTTCGGAATGCCATCACTCCGAACCCGCAACAATGATGACCTGATCCCGAACAAACTTAGAAAATGTCTCACACTGCGGAGCTGATCGAAGAAATCGTCAATGCGAGGTAAAGGATACCTATCCGCACCGTAAGCCGGTTCAATTAACGATCCGTCGATACACAACCTTAAACTGCCGTCTTTCTCTTTGACGAACAGAAATAGGAGCTTCCAAAAGCGAAATACTCAGACGCACAAAACTCTCCAAACAACAACTCTGCAGCTGATCCTTAAGCTCCCTAAGCTTCGCCGGCTCATCTGGAACAACATTGAAAAACTCTCGCACAAAAGGAACCCGGTCCAACAATCCCACTGTGGCTCTGGTATCACGAATGAACGCCAAGAATCCACGACATCTCCTCAAAAGCCGATTAGCAAAAAAGGCTGAATTCAAGCTGTGAGAGGCGGCACAACTATCCACCTGCACAACAAGAAATAACTCGCCGGGAAAACAATTCCTGACTGTTTCCTCATGGTAGTCCATAGACGCCTAGCACGTAGCTGACCAGTCCGTGCCCAGGAGAACGTCAAATCTAATATCTCTAGAAGGATCAAATCGACGGACGAATCTCTATCTCCTATCCGATTGGCACACAACTGAAATACGTGTCGCGCAACAAAAGAATCGCTGACAGAAGTTAACACAAAATGGCTAATCTACCTAGCACAACTCTAGTCCCAAACACGGCACAAGGTGTGAAAAACAACAAATAAATCAAAAGAACATGCGAATTAAGGATACCTGAAAACTCCACATTGGACGCCTGCGCGTCCCGATGAGTAGAAGCAAACTCCTGTGTCTGCCCCTTACCCACAACTGGCTGAACTCCTCTGGTAGACTGACTCCTCTGAGAGAACCATCCATGTCCACAACCTCTCTGAATACGATCCTGACGAGGTGCTAAGGAAAAATCCCTGACGAAGTGCTGAAAGCTTCCGCATCGAAAGCACCCACGCGCTGACTGCTGACCCTCTTGGGAATGAGAGCTGAACGACTGTCCTCGTCCTAAGCCTCTGCTACTCCCGCGACGGCCACGAAATCTGTCTCGACGCCTAAACCTCTGTCTCTGGGCTGGTACACTGTACGAGTCCTCCACTGTCCTGGAACTCTCAGCGTCTCTGGAATATGTGCCTCGTCAAGTGGAGCTGCAACCATGGGTGCTATGTAGGTGACGGACTGCTGCATGCTGATCGAAAAGGACAACTGAGTAACAGGGGTGACAACCTCCTGTCGCATCGCTCGAACGACATCAACCAATGAACTCATAGTCTGGAGGAAGTCCTGCATCTCTGCCACAAGCCTATCGATACTATATGTCGAAAGCTGATCCGTCTGCACCTGTGCAACTAGAGTGCCATCCTGGTCAGTACTCGTCTCACCCGAGCCAACTCTGACATCGGCCCTCGCTGCATCACTCTGAGTCCCCATAGTCATCGGCGGCAAGGCTATAAATAGAGATAAGATTCGATAAGAATACGGAATCGAATAACAAGGATACGAATCATCAAGGAAGGAATTTCAAGCAATTTGTACTTAGGTCACTTTAGGCGAAGCACCGCATCGTGAGTATGATGCAGACATACACACACTACGTTACTTTGCTTAAGCTACCTACTCCATCATACCAAGGTCATCCGACACTCCAAAAGGTAAAACCTAGCGCTCTGATACCAACTTTGTCACGACCCGAAATTGGCACGTGACGGCCCTAATACTACGCAACGCCTAAAGACGTAACGCAGTAAAATAAAGCGAAAACCCATAAATCTATACCAGGAAAATACGAAAAAGTTAATAAAAGTTTTTGAAACATTTGAAATCGCAACACAAATTCTTTAAAAGTCCAACTTCTTTCTTTAAAAATTTTGGCAGCACCCCCTTTTTTGTAAAAACTAACCCCAAAATGGGTACAACAGATAAGATAAATAAAGCATCCCCAAACGGGAGTAAATACAAGCCCAAAGGCCGAAAACAATCACCACCACAAATATACGACGCCTTAGCTAAGAAATAAAGACAATAGAGATAAAGCTGTATAAAAGACAACAAATCCACAAATAATATACAGTAACGTCCTTACCAAGTCTCTAAGTCAACAACATAATAGTAGATGGAGAGTACAAGATACAACGAATGTACAATACAAAATACAGATAACCACCAAAATCGACCTAAGCAAAATAGCACACTGTGAGCCGATACGGTATCTGTAGCAAAAGATGATAGGTGAATAGCCTGCCTCGACTACTCTGGGGAACACCCTGCAACACCTGTGGCACAACGGGGGTGAGTTGCCAACTCATAAATAGTAAATAACATATGCAGATAATCGCAAGCATGCACGTACAGCGTGAATCTAAGATATGCGATTTGCAGTAATAATATGTCATGTGAATGCAGAATAATGGAAAGTAAACTAACAGGTACAACCAATATATGAAGCAATAGTGATATGACAATAGTATGCAATAATCATGCGATAGGGATATGAGAATGTAGATATGCAACAATCATGAAGGGTACACTAACAGGTACTCCTAATACATGGAGCAATAGTGATATGACAATAGTATGCAATAATTATGTGATAGGGATATGAGAATGTAGATATGCAACAATCATGAAGGGTACACTAACAGGTACTCCTAATACATGGAACAGTGCATAAGCAAATAGGTATGAGGTATGGAGTAAAATATGTCTTTCCCACGGAAACCTGACATCGTGGTAGGATCACAATCCATCAAGTCACTCAAATCCCAATTGCTCAAATCATCCCCCAAGTTAGGCTCTCATATCATATAAGTCTCACATCTCCTCAATGTACAATATCGAGTAATCTCCTATATCCCGAATGTACAAATCAGTAATCTCATATGTATCCGGTATCCAATCTCAATGAATCGCCTAATATCACAAATCAAACTCAAGTAAAATTCTAACATCCTAAATATATATATATATATATATATATATATTTGCAGAAATAAATATGACGGGGCCAATACACATATATTAGCGTCCCACTCCACTAATATCGGTGTAAGGGTATATATAACAACGGCTAAATCCCCTGTTATATATACAAAATAATTGGAAATATCATGAAAACAAATGTGCCAAGCATCGACACAGAAATACTGATCTATCAGATGCCGTCACCAAGACTAGCATCCCGATAGGTACGTATCATACGCTATCCCGAAAGCACGAGTGCCTAGCTCTGACCCTCGCCTTTCGACGTATCCATACATACATGACTCCCAACGGTATTCCCATGATCCCCGCCGAGTCATTGGTACTGTCACCGGTAGGTACTCGCCCACCTCCAGGCTCAATCAGCAAAGTTCATCGATCATCTTGCCGAAGGGAACCATACCGGGCCCCACCTTGTACCCTCATACGTCACCCACTCTTCGTATGGGGTATATAATCAGAACCGATAAATCTCATGGTGGCTGCGCAAATATCATATCAAGGAAACCGGGTTTTTCAATTAATGCATAATTTCATGAATTCCCGCGGTTCCCAAATCCAGAAAACATGATGTAAAATCCAAATAACAATGCGCAAATCCATGAATATACTATGTGCGACATATCTGAAATACAAGCATATAAAAGAAAATATATAGCTAAAACCAGATGTATGCAAAATCAATAAGGTATAGCTAAGTATATGTGTCTAGCTATACGTAAAAGATGTAGTATACCTCCCCTGGGTATAAGTAAAATATGAGCAAGGTATATGTGTAGCTGTACAAGTATGGTAAATGTCATATGTGATAAGCAATACGAATCAATATCAAAAGGTCCCTAACCAAGCAATATAGTATCTATAAGTGGTTTGTGTGTGACATGGCAATTATTGACGGTGTATGTAGCATACAATCAGTGCTCGTGCAACATGAATCGTCAATAATTTGTGCAGTGTCCTACGGCTACTAGTCCAAGTACAACATCTAAGTAATGAGGTAAAGGCGCTATTCTAACAATAACGTAGAATATGTGACAAGTATTAGAATTCTAGCCCAGACGCATAACGCCATGCGGGCAATTCCCCTGTAGATGTTAAATCTACTCACCTACGCTCCAAGCTAGGTGAATCCTACCATCGGTTTCCCTCTGTAGCAGTGTCCGTAGTCCCCGCCTGCAAACCTGAAAATGAAACAAGAATTCCATATATAAGCCAAATATCTCATAAAACGTGATATCGACACTAAACGAGAAACCTGCGTCGCGAACTAAACGCGCATATGCACGATACGCTGAAACGTGTGAATACGCGTCTAAAACTACCGCGACACGCTGGATCACAGAACCCACTCACGTATCGCGCGTATCGCGCAGACACAACGAACTAGAAATACAATATATTGTCCCAGATTTTCCTACAGGTCAAATCTCACAAAACTACACATGCCAAAACACTATAGAACACAGCAGACAACCCTAGCCAAGACCCCAACACCCAACTCCTCTTCGTGGCCGCAATTTGTGGCCAGATTGATTAAAATTGCGGCCAAGTCTGGGAATTAGGGGTTCGTGTTCTGGTGGTGTGGTCTATACCTGATGAGCATGCTCCAGTATTCTCAATTTTATCCTGAAGGATCCGGGTCAATAGCAGATCACAGAAAGCTAAAATATTGCTTAAAAACGCTAATTTGCACACAATTGGAAACCCTATGGTATTTTAGTGAAATCTGAGTTAATTCTCAGTTAAAGTGGCCCTAATAACACTTAAATAGGTAGGGTTAACCAACACAATCATCATATAATCAAAATTCCACATAAATCACCATTTTAGCACAAAAACTAACTTTAAACTCAAACCGAAGCTAATTAGCACACAAGCTGCACAAAAAGAGAAATTGGGTTTGAGAGTTATACCCTATGGGATCCTAGGAAGTATGAGAAGAAGTGAATGGAGGAGATGAGAGCTGCTGCAGGTTGCTGGAGCTGCTGCTGCCCTTGCTATTGCTGATGCTGATGGTGCTGCTGCTTCTCTGCTGCTGCTCTGCTGATGGTGCTGCTGCTGGAGCTGCTTGCTTCTGGTGCTGCTGCCCTTGTGTGTGTGTGTGTTTGAGAGTGTGAGAGAATGAGCGAGAAATGAGAGAACATTCAAACCCCCTCTCGTTCTTTCTCCACATTTAATGAAGCATGGCTTGGGCCATGTAGCACCATGCCCTCACTCTCTCTCTCTCTCATGGTCAACATTTCAACCCAATTTAAAAATCCTTTTAAATTCATTTTTCATTTTTCTTTTTAATAGAACAACCATGCAAAGAAAACCCAAAGCACTTAATATAAATTTTAAAACTAGCTTATAGAAATGGTTAGCTCACCATGATGCTAATCATGGCTAAACCCCAAATTACAACCCTAGTTAACATGCACAAGTGTGTGCAAGGCTAGGAAAACTCTAATAAAATATTCATTAAATAGGATATAATAATTGAAAATCAATTTAGTAAACTTTTCATTAAAAACTATATATTAAAATATAATTATCCACAAAACACATTCTAAGGTGTTACACATGATTTAGCACCAAACCATTTTGACGCGATCTTTTCGTTCACCAGCAGCCGATAGTTATAGTGGGTCGGCAGGTTGAGAAACTTCGGTCAAAGAGTCTTGCCATCTGTGAAGGTTCTTTGGCGTAGCCCTCCTAGTGAGGAGATCACTTGGGAGGCTGCGAGCGAGATACGGAAGTTTTCACTGATCTCCTTGAAGGTATGCATAGTAAGAATTTTAAATTCGGGGACGAATTTCTATAAGGGGGAGATTGTAACACCTTAGAATGCGATTGGTGTTAATTAGGCGATATTGCGGGTTTTTAGTAAAAAGGTTTACCAAAATAGCTTTCTCGCATTTTAGTAGATTAATTAATATTTTATTATTATTTGTTTTGGTTCATACACACTTGTGCATGTTAACATAGAGGGGGTTGTTTAGTGTTAACCTTGCTTAGTGGACATAACACATTAAACTAATCCATGCCTTGTTTAACCTTAACCATGCACTAGATATTTGTTGTGAGAGTAGATATTTGTTTTGGATTGAGGGGAGGAGGCAAGGTGACTCATGGAAGAGTCAAGCTTGCATTAATGGAGGAGAGGGAAAGAGTAAGTGTAATGGTACACTCACCCTATCACCATTATCACACCTCACTCACTCATTATCATCTCACTCCCTCTCTTTCTCAATCTTTCTCATCATTCCTTTACCCTCAACTGAAATCTTCACTACCCCTTCACTAAATCTTGCAAAACTACATTAAACCTTCACAAAACATCAACAAATCACTTCCCAAGTCTTATTTTAGCCTCTAGGATTCCTTGGAGCTTCGAAAGCTAGGATCTTTGAGCAAGTGTGGATAGGTATAATCTCTAAACTGTTAAATAGGTGTTATAATGATGTGTAGCTTGTTAGTTGTTGTTTAGAACACTTAAAGTTTAGTTTTGTGCACATATCTGTAGGGTTCCTAGGCACCCTAATGAGGTCTCACAAGGCATCAACCATGCCAATTTCAAATTTAAACGGTGCCGAGAAACCCTAGAACGGATCGTTGGCTAGATTTCTAGGCGAACAAAGTAACTAGTTAACACTTAACTATAAGAATCGGAAATACAACCTTTGTAGATCCGGTGCTCCACCTCCATAGCTCCGCAATGAAGTCCTCTCGCTGTCCAAAACAAATCCCGGGCTCTAGCGTCGGCTTCATCGGAGAATATGCGAGCTAGGTCGTCGATGTCCGTGCCGAAGATGATCTACGTCGAGGCTGTAAGTGCACGGCGGCGCCCCGGCCGTCAATCCGACGCCGGAATGCGGAAGCGGTGAATAACTAAAATTAACCGGCACCACCGCGCACTAAACTCCGGATCGAACCATTAACTAGTCTAGGCTAACTAGAAGATGGGAAAGAGATATACCGACGATCCAAGTCCTCCGGTCTTCATCTCCACTCCGATCTCCTCGCGGGATCGTCCCGTCTCCTCCTCGTCGCCGGAAGTGCACCACATCGCCTTCTTCGTTTACGGGCTCCCACCTCAATGCCGAGGCAACTCGGGCACGAAGCCGGCTACTCGACGTGCCCAAGATTCGTTGTAGAATATCTAGAGAAGAAGTCTCATTTGGGGTTTTGGAGCTTTGCCATTTTGGTGGAGGAAGAGAGAGGATTTTTGGAGAGGAACAAGAGAGCTCTTTTCTTTGCACAATATGAACCAAAAATGCCACACCAAAAATGAATCAATCCCTCAAACCCCACCCTCAAGTGGCCGGCCCATGTAGGAAGAAAAAGGGAGAGGGAAAAGTCAAGGGGGAGGTAACCATATGAATCATGCAAGAGAGAGAGAGAGGAATGGTTATCATGAAAAACAATGATACCAAAACAAAACCCACACTCATCCAACAACCATGATGATCACTAAAAGTCAAGCAATCATGAAGCTAGAAGTCAAGGTCAATGAGAGGCTATCATGATAAAACAAAGATGCAAAGACCCCCTCCACAAATGCCTATTTGCAACAATGCAAATAAGCCCTCCTCCACCAATCTTCGGCCAATGAACGGAACAATGGAAATTGGCCGAAACGGAAAGCAAACTGGCAACTCCAGAAAACTGGTCCCGTAATAAATTACAGGAAAACCCCGATACTGTGCATACACACCCGCATCTGTATTTCGACCGAAATACAGATGCAATGAGACAAAATCTACACTGTACTATACTAGGATCCGGCTTATACCAAAGCCGGCTAGTAATTTCTGTTCGATCCTGATCCGTGCAATACCGCACGTATCTGATCGAACCCTGCCATATAACCATACGGCCTATAGTACAGACTGTCCGATCCTGATCCGTGCAATACCGCACGTATCTGATCGGACCTTACCATATCTCCATACGGCCTCTACAACCTTTCGCCCGAAAGCTGAGTAACTGAATGTGGGGGACTCTAAAGACTCGTCAACACCTTGGTTGTGGATTTAACCACTAGCACGTCAGAGGTATAAGCCAATACGTAACGGGCTACCAGGTACTGACTAAAAGGGACGTCTGTGAGCGAACTCAGCCTGACACCCTACTGAGCCTGTCAGTGACAATATCCGTGCAGTCCGGTCCGTTCGTCTATGAGCATCGCATGGCGGGCCTAGGGGGTTGGTAAAAGTCAGACCCCCAAAAGCGGTACAAGTCGTGTCGGAGTGTAGCCCAGAATACCCTGAGATACTACTGGAATACCTACCAGTAAATCTCCTTGCCTTGGCCAAGGACTTTGTGTAATGGCTCTCCTAGACACAGCACGACCTCACCCCCAATACCGGGAGAGACGAACCCCTGAAGATACGCTCACTGCCTCCATGTGGCTCGGGACTGTACCCAACTAAAACCTGTTTGCACGACTCCTTTGAGCCGTGGTAGGGTAGTAATCAAAGTACAGTGGGAACTCACACGAGACAAATGACGATCCCCAGGTCGATGAACTAACCTGCACACATGTCACCAGGGAACTGCCATCTGACGTCTGGTATATGACCAACTAGCAGGTTCCCGGCGAGTCCTGTCCGGTGTACTCATAACCCAATGAGCACCTGTATACATCTTAGGTGATCCAACTGACACCAGTGGCTTGTGAGACCGGCCACCGCCCCTCGTCGGGGTCTCGACTGTATACACTAGTCTACTAATGGAGTATCGATGCCCGGTCTCGAAACTCCCACGACTAGGGACCTTTTAAGGATATGCTTGTAGACCCCCAGCTCCCACTTATATGATCGCCCTCATACTGCTGGTGGTCAAGCAAGAATCCTAGGGGCTCTATCAACGTGTAATAGCGACGTGTCAGGTCACCTAAAACGGTACACGATGATAAAGGTAAACCAGATAGCATACTATCATCTCGAGTAAGACTGTCCTACCGGGATAGGTCCTCCCTCAATCATTGCAATCACGTACCTGTGATCCAATAATTGACTCTGAGGGCACTATCTCCAACAATCTCCCACTTGCACTCAAGGCTAATTATTGCGATGTCGCATACTCACAGCCCGTGTGATACCGAACACCCAACTCCTCTACAAGTCAGTCTCACAAAGCTCGTTTGCGAAACTATTGCGTTCGAGGAATAGCCTCAGTGAGTGGATCCGCTTAGTTGTCTCTTTCCATGTCTCTCTAAATCTCAAGTTCGCGGAGAAACCCATCTCCCGAAATGAGCAATACCTGTCTTAGAATGTGTCTGGATGTCTGATGGGACATAGCTCATAAATGAGCTCCAAATCCAAACTTCTTAGACTGTATCGTCAACTGAACTTAATCAGTATCCTGCGCCATGCCACCCTCAGTATTGCCTTGGACCACCTATCCAAAATACTGCCCCTCATCAGAAGGAAAACTATAGCTCTGACAACCTCCTTGTCGTCCATGTCACCTTGGAAGCCTGGAATGATAACTGTTTCCTGAATGAGGCTGTCGTTATCATCTCCCTAGAACATCCACTTATGTTCTAAAACTGCTTCCGACTGTTTCTCCAGGATTGGATTAATGTCAACTTATTGCATCTAGTGCAAGAACAACATCTGGTGTGGTACTTGACATCTCACGATTGACTCAATTGCCTGAGCAAGTGATCTGCCAATCATGCCCGTCCCTCTCCCCTTTAGTCTGTAAGACACCTTTGGAAAGGGTGACTCCATTACCTGCAGGTACACTACCGTGCCAGGAGTCGTCCATCCTAAATACTCTTAGAACGCTGTCAAGTACCCTGATTGGGAAACCACCCAAATCTAGATCTAAGACCATAGATCGAGTAACCAGTATGTCTGATATAAAATCCATTTCCTTTGTGGAGAAACCACTGTGTGACGACCAAAGTATAACCGATCGTAGTGTAGGAGTTTCTTTTCCTACTTTGTGTATGTCATCCAAATACCATGACATCACACCCTACTACCTTCTCAACAGATCCATCCCCTATTCTGATGAAGTCAAACCCATGACTGTCACGTCAGAAATAGATGATCTATCTCCGCTACATCTGCTTTAGTCTATAAATAGACATAAGCTACCTGTCCACCAATGCTTCCGCTGCTCCCACTGACTACGACAACCCTCTGGCAGAGTCATATACACGTGCACTTCCAAAACTAGTTTAGAACGACGCTATACTCATCCTCCCGCCGGGTCTCGCAGCCTGGAACAACAGCAATGGTAATTGTGGGTAAATAAGAACTTCCCTGTCACCGTCCTTGAGGCTACCGGAGTACCTCTCGGGTGCCTGAAGTTACCCACCTTATCTGCGGAGTGGCCAATGGAATGTCAATTCAGATTGAATCTTTAGGTTCCTTATCAAATCTTCAGTAATCGTTTGTGGTTCTGGAATCACTTCCAGTTCTACCATACTCCCACTACTGTTTTTCTGAAAAAATCCATTTTTAATAAAACTGTGGCGAGTCTAGAACAATATCGCTATTGTTCGTCCAGATGGTAGAAAATCAACCCTCGTCATAGCCTGGGTCAACCCACAAACAGCCATTACAGAAACGTGCCTTGAGTTGTCCAGTGTCTGGTTTTAATCATAAACCGGACAACTCCCCGTACCTTAACATCGTTAAGATATGAACTGTTCTATATCATATATAGAACCAGAGGCACTGATTTAATTGAACCAGATTCAAATCATGCAACTGTCTCCAGTGCATGTCAACTAAATGGAAGGAGGCCGATCAGCGTTACTCAACTTAGGAATGCTTCCATTTATGAGTAACCTGAAAGAGAAGCAATTTCTCTTAATCACTACTATCAACTGAACACCATACACAAGTATCTACATCTTCGATCTCTTTGAAGAATCCCGATACTTGCTATACCTGGTTCTCTACTCTATTCAAATACATATAACTTCTCCAAATTCAGACCCTGTGTTTCCTCGAAACACCTGTCTAAAAATTAGAGGAGTCATAAGTAAACCGAATATAGTACGAGGACCATCCCCTCTGTCCTGATGGACTCTGGACAACATACAATACTCTGTAAAAGTCCCTTGAGTCTGATTACTCATTCACTGTGTGTCGTAGGTTGAAAACTGTACTTATGGTTAAGAAGAATTACACCGCTGTTTAATGCTCCTTACCTAACCATCCACTGATATAGGTAAATGTCGTAGACATAATTTCAGAAAGGTATATCTCACTCTATGAAAATAGACGTACAGATATATCAATTTGAAATTGGTGCATAACAGCGGATATTCAAAACCAAATATTTGCCGACCGGCAAACAACCCAGGTGATTTCCTCAAATATCACCGATTACAACGAATCCCGATATAATGAGGATGATCACCCAATTCCCAATAACCTACTCCCACTCATCATCTGTAAAACCATACAGATGTGAGAATCAAACCTGGTAAATACATACCCTGGAGCAAGTATCTAATCGGGAAATCAGTTTTCCATTAACAGTACACAGTGGAACTGAAACATTGAAATGTTTCGATGGGGTATCCTGGTATTCCTAGTAATGCCTCTTCCATCATCCAGATTCACAACTATAACCGTATAATTCTTTGCCACCTCTCCAAATCCCTTCATATGTTTTTAGTCTTTACCTTCTGCACACCCCTTTAGGCCAAATGGTTTTCTTCCTTCCCTACCGTTCGGCACCAGCCTATGGTTTGGAAGAAGACTATCCAAAAAGCATAATGGGTGTACTGTCCTAATCCTAGGATCACTCGCAACACGAGAGAAGGTGAAGATAAAAGATACCTGAATGTACTTTATTCCTATTTCTCCTGAACCAGGATCCATCCCCGAACTGGAACAAGTTCCATTCGAGTTCGTATATAACCATACGATGGAGTATCCAAATAAACTGTGGATCTTCGTAGTGATACGGAGTGTCCTGGAGAAATACAAAGGTGATGTGGGAGTGGTAACGAAATATTTGGTTTGGTCGTGAATATCTGTTGCAATTTACTTTGCCCTCTTACTAATCCCTTGCTTTGTCTGAACTTAATACCTTCTGCACACCATCGTTATGCTAATTGGTTTTCTTCATTCCCTACCGGTCGGCACCAGCCTAAGGTTTGGAAGAAGACAATCCAATTTGCGTAATAGGTGTACTACCCCTAAACCAAGGAGTACTCGTAACCTGAGAGAGGGTAAAAGGAAAAGACAACTGAATAATCCTATCCGTTTTCTCCAGAACCGGAAACCATCCTCGAATAAATTCTTTCGAGTTCGTATCTAACCATACGATGGTTTTGTCCAATGGAAGTGAACGTTCGTAGTAAAACGGGGTGTCCTGGAGAAAAGGGTAAAAGTAGGAGTGGCAATGAGGTTTGCAACTCTGACAATCCAAAAGCCAGTGTTTAAGAAGGTTCGGTCAACTTGGTCACTGAGTCATTGTCTTAGGGTCGGGTCAATGGTCGCTGCCAAAGAGAGAGAGAAAAGAAACACTCAGCGTGCACTCTAACCTAGATCAGAATGGTGACAATTTATCTAATCTGGAATCCTCCCACTGTACCTCAAATTCTCCTCCAAACCAGAAAGAAGAATTAGTCGGGGTCACCCGAGGAGTAAACCAAATCATCAGTGGGAATCGGGATCCAACTCTCATCGCATGATAACGTGACGGAATCCGCTCACGGTATCACACTCCAGAAGGTATGCGCATATCTGGCAAGTTTCAGTACTTTTGAAACTCCCGATGTGATTTCTGCCCCATGCTCTTATGACCTTGACTAAGGCCAACAAATCATAAGTCACATGTCAAGTTCTACCCGTCATTGTCCAGGTTAATTTGAATCCACCCGTACAAGCCCTTGACTAAGGCCAACAAGGCTATACGACTGTCCCAAACCAACGCATCTATCTATGCAGCATATGAATACCCAATAGCTACCAAACACTGTGCCTTGACTAAGGCCAACAAACACAGCTTGAATACTATTGACTACCCATATGAAACGACGGAGGGCTACGAATGGTTTCTGGCGAAAACCTTTAACGTAGTGAACTTGATATCGTTGAAGGAACGGATAGCTTTTTAGAAAATATAGTGACGAAAACCTTTACTAAAGAGGTCACTCCCGGTGAAGGGATCTCGGCTCTTTCCCCGTAGAATGGGGTGCAGGATATTCCAAATGAATACCACGGTGCAAAGCAAAAGCAATCGGCTATAGTGAAGTCATTGCCCTGACGCAAACTTTTTGTCCAAGGGGTCACTCCCGGTGAAGGGATCTCGGCCCTTGCCTCGTCGACTGAGGAGCAGGATATTCCAATGAATACCACGATGCAAAACAAAAGTAAACGTCCTTGCAATAACAGCTTTTTGAAAAGTGTTCCAACAACATCAGATTAGGTTTGTTTTAACTTGCATTGATCCGAATCAATGCAGTCCCATTAATTGATCACACCAAAAAAGAACGAAAATATACTGATGTACGTATATGCCATCCGCATTCGCCACTGGGTCCCGTCATTACCCGTTAGGTTAGCTTACTAACGACAGAGCGGGGACTGGACTAGCGCGGATGCAAAACATATACGACATCTACTAATATATATACCAATATATTATATTCGCTCAAGGCGTGAATAAAAAAAGCAACATCACAGAAATGTACAGCATCACAGAAACAATACAGATATCTGGGATCCCCGGGTTTCACAGAGCCACTACTGAAACCCGACGTTCCCCTGGTCGTGCGGATAGCCTGCGCAATGAAATCCTAGACCCCTACGGGCGCGGCAAGTCACCCGCCAAAACCTGAAGCGAGGCAGCCCCCTTCAGCGCCGTGAATGGACCACCCAGCACTTCACGGAATCCGGTAACTTGGGCACCCCTCCTGGGTCAAACCTGTACCCCCTACGAGTGCGGCGAATAGCCCTGCCAATCCTAGAGTGAAGCCCCCTCCGTCTCAATGCCATGAGATGTGGGCTTGTTGCCCTCTAGAACCCGGCCATCCGTGCACCCCACCGCGGGGTAATCTAGTATAGAAAGTAAAATATACATACAACGGGTACATCGACCGCAACCAGGTCGTGCCCCAAAAGAATAATACAAACAGGCAGTGACGGCAGTCCACATGTCGGACGCTCGCCCCGCAATATCAAATGTACATAATACTACCACAACAGTACTAGCATTGCATCCAGGCTATCCCCCACGACCGATCCGCAACATCACAGCAAATACATAGAACATCAACGTGAAAATCACGTTCGCAAATCCGTCTAACCGGGCTATAGCAGTTAGACCGGATTTACCGATCGAGTGACATTCACGGTCGCAGATATAATGTAAATACTGTGAATAATGTGTTTAAAATTTTCCGATTGACCAAAAATTAACAAGTGGGCCCCCAAGCAATACTGTAGCACTCACAGAAATAATTGGCCCAATTTTAATATTCCAAAACCCCTAATTACTACCCTGAAGCCCACTGGAAAAAGATGGCCCACTGACCTCTCCACACTGCGGCGGATCCGCGGCCCAATATAGAGGTGAGGCCGCGGTTCCGCGCTCATGAGGAGAGATCACAGTGTCGAATTTTTCCAGTATGCTTAGAATTTTCTGCACATCATTCTGAGACCACCTGAAAAATTTTTGGACACCAAAAAATCTTAACAGAAAACTGATGTGCACAAAAACATAGATTTTGGAATTTTGGTCGATCGGAAAAGCAAAACACATCAAACGAAAGCTAGACAAAGTTAATGGCGAGGCTCTGATACCACTGTAAGTGCACGGCGGCGCCCCGGCCGTCAATCCGACGCCGGAATGCGGAAGCGGTGAATAACTAAAATTAACCGGCACCACCGCGCACTAAACTCCGGATCGAACCATTAACTAGTCTAGGCTAACTAGAAGATGGGAAAGAGATATACCGACGATCCAAGTCCTCCGGTCTTCATCTCCACTCCGATCTCCTCGCGGGATCGTCCCGTCTCCTCCTCGTCGCCGGAAGTGCACCACATCGCCTTCTTCGTTTACGGGCTCCCACCTCAATGCCGAGGCAACTCGGGCACGAAGCCGGCTACTCGACGTGCCCAAGATTCGTTGTAGAATATCTAGAGAAAAAGTCTCATTTGGGGTTTTGGAGCTTTGCCATTTTGGTGGAGGAAGAGAGAGGATTTTTGGAGAGGAACAAGAGAGCTCTTTTCTTTGCACAATATGAACCAAAAATGCCACACCAAAAATGAATCAATCCCTCAAACCCCACCCTCAAGTGGCCGGCCCATGTAGGAAGAAAAAGGGAGAGGGAAAAGTCAAGGGGGAGGTAACCATATGAATCATGCAAGAGAGAGAGAGAGGAATGGTTATCATGAAAAACAATGATACCAAAACAAAACCCACACTCATCCAACAACCATGATGATCACTAAAAGTCAAGCAATCATGAAGCTAGAAGTCAAGGTCAATGAGAGGCTATCATGATAAAACAAAGATGCAAAGACCCCCTCCACAAATGCCTATTTGCAACAATGCAAATAAGCCCTCCTCCACCAATCTTCGGCCAATGAACGGAACAATGGAAATTGGCCGAAACGGAAAGCAAACTGGCAACTCCAGAAAACTGGTCCCGTAATAAATTACAGGAAAACCCCGATACTGTGCATACACACCCGCATCTGTATTTCGACCGAAATACAGATGCAATGAGACAAAATCTACACTGTACTATACTAGGATCCGGCTTATACCAAAGCCGGCTAGTAATTTCTGTTCGATCCTGATCCGTGCAATACCGCACGTATCTGATCGAACCCTGCCATATAACCATACGGCCTATAGTACAGACTGTCCGATCCTGATCCGTGCAATACCGCACGTATCTGATCGGACCTTGCCATATCTCCATACGGCCTCTACAACCTTTCGCCCGAAAGCTGAGTAACTGAATGTGGGGGACTCTAAAGACTCGTCAACACCTTGGTTGTGGATTTAACCACTAGCACGTCAGAGGTATAAGCCAATACGTAACGGGCTACCAGGTACTGACTAAAAGGGACGTCTGTGAGCGAACTCAGCCTGACACCCTACTGAGCCTGTCAGTGACAATATCCGTGCAGTCCGGTCCGTTCGTCTATGAGCATCGCATGGCGGGCCTAGGGGGTTGGTAAAAGTCAGACCCCCAAAAGCGGTACAAGTCGTGTCGGAGTGTAGCCCAGAACACCCTGAGATACTACTGGAATACCTACCAGTAAATCTCCTTGCCTTGGCCAAGGACTTTGTGTAATGGCTCTCCTAGACACAGCACGACCTCACCCCCAATACCGGGAGAGACGAACCCCTGAAGATACGCTCACTGCCTCCATGTGGCTCGGGACTGTACCCAACTAAAACCTGTTTGCACGACTCCTTTGAGCCGTGGTAGGGTAGTAATCAAAGTACAGTGGGAACTCACACGAGACAAATGACGATCCCCAGGTCGATGAACTAACCTGCACACATGTCACCAGGGAACTGCCATCTGACGTCTGGTATATGACCAACTAGCAGGTTCCCGGCGAGTCCTGTCCGGTGTACTCATAACCCAATGAGCACCTGTATACATCTTAGGTGATCCAACTGACACCAGTGGCTTGTGAGACCGGCCACCGCCCCTCGTCGGGGTCTCGACTGTATACACTAGTCTACTAATGGAGTATCGATGCCCGGTCTCGAAACTCCCACGACTAGGGACCTTTTAAGGATATGCTTGTAGACCCCCAGCTCCCACTTATATGATCGCCCTCATACTGCTGGTGGTCAAGCAAGAATCCTAGGGGCTCTATCAACGTGTAATAGCGACGTGTCAGGTCACCTAAAACGGTACACGATGATAAAGGTAAACCAGATAGCATACTATCATCTCGAGTAAGACTGTCCTACCGGGATAGGTCCTCCCTCAATCATTGCAATCACGTACCTGTGATCCAATAATTGACTCTGAGGGCACTATCTCCAACAGAGGCATCGCAAGATCAAGCTCCAACTTCACCAAGTCAAGAAACTTGTGAAGAAAACACACTCTACTACTTGGCAAGAGGTAGAGGATGAAGAAATAGGAAGTGGGTAGACTTTAGAATTGGATTTCTCACTCATTTCATCAATCCACCATTGATGTAGTCAAGCTTTTCTTCTTGAGTTCAAGGAGGAAGAAGAAGAAAGTTATGATGAGTTGATTTTTAAAATGAAAAGAATAATCAATTCTTATCATAATAGAACCATGGTTAGGTGTAGAGAGTGAATCATGGTTTAGTGGAATGGTTAGGTTTAAGCATGAGACAAAAATGGTTACTTTATGAAAACTTCAAGAAGCTTCAAGTGCAAACAAATAAAAGCCACCATTTCTTCTCATTTCTTTTCCTTTTTCCAAAAAGAAAAAGATTAATAAATGAATATGTAAAACCCTAATTATCCACTTAACCATGGTTTAAATCTTTACACTTAACCAAAAAGACATGCATCATCAAACATGATACAAACAAGTGCACAAAATCATATCGCATATGTAATGCGCACACCCGAGCGAGAAAATCCATTTAAAGTGAACCGATACTAGTTAATGCAAAGTAATATATCAAATATATAATTATGCATTAAATCATTAAATCAACACTTGATTTAACGATCCGGTCATATCGCATATAACCGACTAGTATCATTAGTAACAACTTATCGAATCAACACTTGATCCGATAACCCGGCTATATCGCATATAACCGATCAATGTCACATCGCGAGAATCGAATACAGTATCACATACTGGTATTATTCTCGGTCCCGCACATATCTCGTATGCGCTCCTATTTCGTTTTGCTTGAGCCAGGAAACCTCTGTGTAGGACTCTAAAGACTCGTCAATACGCCGGCAGCAGATGATGATCATATCAAGCATCCACAAGCCGCAAGCGGTCTGCTAAACGTAACGGCCACCCGGGTATTGAGCGATCAGAAGATCGACGAGCAAGCCCGCTCACACTCCAGTGAATCCAACTAGTAACACTACCGTACAGTCCGGTCTGATCGTCTGATATGTCGCATATCTCGCCTAGGGGTGGTAAACGTCAAACCCCAATAGCTCGATAAGTCGTGTCGATATGAGGTCTATAACAATTCGAGAAACTACAGGTAACACTTACCAGTAAATCTCAGCAACCCTGGCCAGGGATTTCCTGTTATAGCCAATCGAACACAGCGCAACATCAACTCCCTATACCGGGAGAGACGAATCCCCTCCTATCGCTCATTGCCTCCATGTGACTCGGGACTGTACCCAAAAACCACCGTTTTGCACGCCCTCTTGGACGTGGTAAGATGGAAATCAAAGCACAGTGGGAACCACACAAGACTCTATGACGATCTCGGGTCAACAGACTACTCTGTACTAGTGTCACCAGAGAACTGCCATCTGACGTGAGGTATAATACCATCTGGGAGTTCTCGGCGAGTCCGTCCAGTGTACCCAGTCTCTACTGAGCACCCGTATATCATCTCTGATGTCAAACACCAATGGATATGGGATCATCCATCGCCCATCTGTATGGGTCGAGAAGGTATACGCTAGTCTACTCTGGTATATCGATGCCCTGTCTCGATACACCCACGACTAGGGACTTTGAAGGATGTACTTATAGACTACCATGTCCCCACTAGTATGATCCGCATCATAATCCAGGTAGTCAAGTACACATCCTAAGGGCTTTACCAACATGTAACAGAGAGACAATTAGTGTACACGTTAAGGTAAAGATCAACCAGATAGCATACTATCATGTCGAGTAAGAAAGTCCTCCCTATATATGTCCCAACATCCACTACAATATACATCCAATGTACAGTAATGGCCTCTAGGGCATACATATAACTAACAATCTCCCACTTGCACTAGGGCCATCTGTAGCAGTGGTTGTAGTATCTCATACTCAACCATCCCATAAAAGTCTCTCTCTGGGAACAGGCCTTTGTGAGTGGATCCGCTGTGTTGTCCTCTGAGTCTACTCTCCTAACCTCGATCTCCCTGGAGATCAACTATCTCCATGATCAAGTGATACTGCCTTAGAATATGTCTGGATCACTGATGGGACCGGCGTTCCTTGGCACAAGCCACAACTCCATTGTCTCACAATGGTTGGAACGTAGTTCATCTCATGAACCATTATACACTCAGACTGCCTCTATGGTAGCATCTTAAGTAGCGATGTATCTTGCCTTTATCGTCTAGTATGTCACGGTATCTAGCTTGGAACTGTTCCAACATACCGTCCCTTTACTGAGGGTAAAGACAATGCCTGCGACTGACATTCAGTCGTCTTTATCACCCTGGAACCCTTCCAGTGATTCTCCCCAGGATCGATTGATACCATCTCACTACAACTAGTGAGAATCTTAACATCCAATTAAATCTATCTCATAGATCCAAAACTCAGGATTTAGGAGGTATCATTTTGATCCTATATGGAGAATCATGGTGATAAGCGGAGATTGACCGAGCGTAGCATAGGAAACTCCTTCCCCATCAAGAGTATGTCATCTACGTACTCTACGAGGATCGTCACCATACTCCCTACTACCTTTTTGTTTATACAAGGTTCATCTACCATTTTGATGATGTCAAACTCTTTGACTAATTCATCAAAATGTTGGAGATAGTGCCCTCAGAGTCAATTATTAGGTCACAGGTACGTGATTGTAATGATTGAGGGAGGACCTATCCCGGTAGGACAGTCTTACTCGAGATGATAGTATGCTATCTGGTTTACCTTTATCATCGTGTACTGTTTTAGGTGACCTGACACGTCGCTATTACACGTTGATAGAGCCCCTAGGATTCTTGCTTGACCACCAGCAGTATGAGGGCGATCATATAAGTGGGAGCTGGGGGTCTACAAGCATATCCTTAAAAGGTCCCTAGTCGTGGGAGTTTCGAGACCGGGCATCGATACTCCATTAGTAGACTAGTGTATACAGTCGAGACCCCGACGAGGGGCGGTGGCCGGTCTCACAAGCCACTGGTGTCAGTTGGATCACCTAAGATGTATACAGGTGCTTATTGGGTTATGAGTACACCGGACAGGACTCGCCGGGAACATGCTAGTTGGTCATATACCAGACGTCAGATGGCAGTTCCCTGGTGACATGTGTGCAGGTTAGTTCATCGACCTGGGGATCGTCATTTGTCTCGTGTGAGTTCCCACTGTACTTTGATTACTACCCTACCACGGCTCAAAGGAGTCGTGCAAACAGGTTTTAGTTGGGTACAGTCCCGAGCCACATGGAGGCAGTGAGCGTATCTTCAGGGGTTCGTCTCTCCCGGTATTGGGGGTGAGGTCGTGCTGTGTCTAGGAGAGCCATTACACAAAGTCCTTGGCCAAGGCAAGGAGATTTACTGGTAGGTATTCCAGTAGTATCTCAGGGTGTTCTGGGCTACACTCCGACACGACTTGTACCGCTTTTGGGGGTCTGACTTTTACCAACCCCCTAGGCCCGCCATGCGATACTCATAGACGAACGGACCGGACTGTACGGATATTGTCACTGTCAGGCTCAGTAGGGTGTCAGGATGAGTTTGCTCATCGACGTCCCTTTTAGTCAATTGCTGGTGGCCCGTTACGTATTGGCTTATACCTCTGACATGCTAGTGGTTAAATCCACAGCCATAGTATTGACGAGTCTTTAGAGTCCACCACACTTTCAGTTACTCAAGTTTCGGGCGAAACGCTGTAGAGGCCGTATGGAGATATGGCAGGGTCCGATCAGATACGTGCGGTATTGCACGGATCAGGATCGGACGGTTTGTACTAGTAGCCGTATAGGTATATGGCAGGGTTCGATCAGATACGTGCGGTATTGCACGGATCAGGATCGAACGGATAATACTAGCCGGCTTTGGTTTAAGCCGGTCCTAGTGTAGTACAGTGTAGATTTTGTCTCTTTGCATTTGTATCCGGACGGAATACAGATGCGGGTGTGTATGCACAGTGTTGGGGTTTTCCTGTAATTTATTACGGGACCAGTTTTCTGGAGTTGCCAGTTTGCATTCCGTTCCGGCCGGTTTTCCTTTGTTCTTTCCCGGCCGGACTTTTCCGATGGAGGGTGTTATTTGCAATTGTGCAAATAACATTTGTGGAGGGGGTTTATTGTAATAGATTGATTATGATAGCTTTCATTTCTTTTCAACCATGCTTTTGCTTTATGAGATTTGATTGTGATAAAGTGAGGGTATGGGTTTAATAGTAACAAGCATGGTTGTATGTTTCTTTGTCCCTTGGATGTGGTCACCTCTTCTTCACTCCTACACTCACCTCCCTCATATGATATATGGTTTTTCCTCCACCATTCTTCTCACTTGATAAAAGAAGTTTTTCATGGTTGAGAGAAAGAAAAAGATGAGAGCTTCATCTTTGAGAGAGGAGCATTCTTGATTTCATTTTCGATGCTAGAAAAATGCAAGCACCATTTTTCTTCTTGTTTCCTCCATCATCTACAAATGGCAACAAACCCCAAAGTGAGACATCCACTCTACACTACACTTCCTACAGCATATCTTGAGCATGTCGAGTTGCCGGCTTCATGCGCGAGTTGCCTCGGTATTGAGGTGGGAGCCCGTAAAAGTACCCGGCTTCGTGGTGCCCTTTCCGGTGAGGAGGCGACAATGTGGAGCCAAGACTTTCCGCGGGAGATCGGGATGATGAAGAGAAGACCGGAGGACTTGGATCGTCGGTATATCTCTATTCCCTTTTCTTTTTAGTAGCGTAGACTTGTTAATGGTTACGATCCGGAGTTTAGTGCGCGGTGGTGCCGGTTTGCAAAGTCCGCAAAAATTAAAGTTTATCACCGCTTCCGCATTCCGGCGTCGGATTGACGGCCGGGGCGCCGCCGTGCACTTACAGTGGTATCAGAGCCTCGCCATTAACATAGTCTAGCTTGGTGTAATGTGTTTTTCTGTTTCGATCGATCGAATGTTCCAAAACTGCATTTTAGTTCGCATCAGTTTCTGTTGAAAATTTTTGGTCTCGAAAATTTTTTCAGGTTGTAAAATATTGATGTACAGGAAAATCTAAGAGTTCTGTAAAAATTTGACGATGTAACTCCACAGTGGGAGCGCGGAAGCGCCGCGAAAACCCCATTTGTGCGGCCCTTCCGCCGCGCACTATTCACATCACATCACCAAATTTTTTCAGAAGCCTTATGGGCTTATAATATGGGTTTTGGAATATTAAAATTGGGCCCAGGATTTCTGTTAGTGCTACAGTTTTGATTGGGGGCCCACTTGTTAATTTTTGATCGATCGGATATTTCAAACACATTTTTTCACAGTATTTACATTATATCTGCGACCGTGAATGTCACTCGATCGGTAAATCCGGTCTAACTGCTATAGCCCGGTTAGACGGATTTGCGAACGTGACTTTCACGTTGATGTTCTATGTTTATGCTGTGTTGTTGCGGATCGGTCGTGGGGGATAGCCTGGATGCAATACTAGTACTGTGCTGTTGTATTATATACATTTGTTGTTGCGGGGCGAGCGTCCGACATGTGGACTGCCGTCACTGCCTGTTTGTATTATTATTTTGGGGCACGACCTGGTTGCGGTCGATGTACCCGTTGTATGTATATTTTACTTTCTGTACTAGGATTACCCCGCGGTGGGGTGCACGGATAGCCGGGTTCTGGAGGGCAACAAGCCCGCATCTCATGGCATTGCGACGGAAGGGGCTTCACTCTGGGATTGGCGGGCTATTCGCCGCACTCGTAGGGGGTACAGGCTGACCCAGGAGGGGTGCCCAAGTTGCCGGATTCCGTGGAGTGCTGGGTGGTCCATTCACGGAGCTGAAGGGGGCTGCCTCGCTTCAGGTTTTGGCGGGTGACTTGCCGCGCCCGTAGGGGTCTAGGATTTCATTGCGCAGGCTATCCACACGACCAGGGGAACGTCGGGTTTCAGTAGTGGCTCTGTGAAACCCGGGGATCCCAGATATCTGTATTGTTTCTGTGATGCTGTACATTTCTGTGATGTTGCATTTCTTTCACGCCTTGAGCGAAATATAATATATTGGTATATATATTAGTAGATGTTGTATATGTTTTTCATCCGCGCTAGTCCAGTCCCCGCTCTGTCGTTAGTAAGCTAACCTAACGAGTGATGACGGGACCCAGTGGCGAATGCGGATGGCATATACGTACGTCAGTATATTTTCGTTCTTTGTGGTGTGATTAATTGATGGGACTGCATTGATTCGGATCAATGCAAGTTAAAAACAAACCTAATCTGATGTTGTTGGAACACTTTTTCAAAAAGCTGTTATTGCAAGGACGTTTACTTTGGTTTTGCATCGTGGTATTCATTGGAATATCCTGCTCCTCAGTCGACGAGGCAAGGGCCGAGATCCCTTCACCGGGAGTGACCCCTTGGACAAAAAGTTTGCGTCAGGGCAATGACTTCACTATAGCCGATTACTTTTGCTTTGCACCGTGGTATTCATTTGGAATATCCTGCACCCCATTCTACGGGGAAAGAGCCGAGATCCCTTCACCGGGAGTGACCTCTTTAGCAACGGTTTTCGTCACTATATTTTCAAAAAGCTATCCGTTCCTTCAACGATATCAAGTTCTTTACGTTAAAGGTTTTCGCCAGAAACCATTCGTAGCCCTCCGTCGTTTCAGACGGGTAGCACGTAGTATTCATGCTGTGTTTGTTGACCTTCGTCAAGGCATAGTGTATGGTAGCTGCTTGTCACCTTTCTGCTGCATAGATAGATGCGTTGGTTTGGGACAGTCATATAGCCTTGTTGACCTTCGTCAAGGGCTTGTACGGGTGGATTCAGATTAACCCTGGATAATGACGGGTAGAACTTGACATGTGACTTATGATTTGTTGACCTTCGTCAAGGTCATAAGAGCATGGGGCAGAAATCACATCGGGAGTTTCAAAAGTACTGAAACTTGCCAGATATGCGCATACCTTCTGGAGTGTGATACCGTGAGCGGATTCCGTCACGTTGTCATGCGATGAGAGTTGGATCCCGATTCCCACTGATGAGTTGGTTTACTCCTCGGGTGACCCCGACTAATTCTTCTTTCAGGTTTGGAGGAGAATTTGAGGTACAGTGGGAGGTTTCCAGATTAGATAAATTGGTAACCATTCTGATCTAGGTTAGAGTGCACGCTGAGTGTTTTCTTTTCTCTCTCTCTTTGGCAGCGACCATTGACCCGACCTTAAGACTTTGACTCAGTGACCAAGTTGACCGAACCTTCTTAAACACCGGCTTTTGGATTGTCAGAGTTGCAAACCTCATTGCCACTCCTACTTTTACCCTTTTCTCCAGGACACCCCGTTTTACTACGAACGTCCACTTCCATTGGACAAAACCATCGTATGGTTAGATACGAACTCGAAAGAATTTATTCGAGGATGGTTTCCGATTCTGGAGAAAACGGATAGGATTATTCAGTTGTCTTTTCTTTTCACCCTCTCTCAGGTTGCGAGTACTCCTTGGTTTAGGAGTAGTACACCTATTACGCAAATTGGATAGTCTTCTTCCAAACCATAGGCTGGTGCCGACCGGTAGGGAAGGAAGAAAACCAGTTAGCCTAAACGGTGTACAGAAGGTATTAAGTTCAGACAAAGCAAGGGATCAGTAAGAGGGCAAAGTAAATTGCGACTGCTATTCACGACCAAACCAAGTATTTCTTCGCCAATCCTAAATCACCTTTGTATTTCTCCAGGACACTCCGTATCACTACGAAGATCCCATTTTATTGGATAATCCATCGTATGGTTATATACGAACTCGAAAGGAACTGGTTCCAGTTCGGGGATGGATCCTGGTTCAGGAGAAATAAGAATAAAGTACATTCAGGTGTCTTTTATCTTCACCTTCTCTCGCGTTGCGAGTGCTCCTAGGATTAGGACAGTACACCCTTTATGCTTTTTGGATAGTCTTCTTCCAAACCATAGGCTGGTGCCGAACGGTAGGGAAGGAAGAAAACCATTTGGCTTAAAGGGGTGTACAGAAGGTAATGACTAAAGACATATAAAGGGATTTGGAGAGGTGGCAAAGAATTATACGGTTATAGTTGTGAATCTGGATGATGGAAGAGGCATTACTAGGAATACCAGGATACCCCATCGAAACATTTCAATGTTTCAGTTCCACTATGTACTGTTAATGGAAAACTGATTTCCCGATTAGATACTTGCTCCAGGGTATGTATTTACCAGGTTTGATTCTCACATCTGTATGGTTTTACAGATGATGAGTGGGAGTAGGTTATTGGGAATTGGGTGATCATCCTCATTATATCGGGATTCGTTGTAATCGGTGATATTTGAGGAGATCACCTGGGCTGTTTGCCGGTCGGCAAATATTTGGTTTTGAATATCCGCTGTTATGCACCAATTTCAAATTGATATATCTGTACATCTATTTTCATAGAGTGAGATATACCTTTCTGAAATTATGTCTACGGCATTTACCTATATCAGTGGATGGTTAGGTAAGGAGCATTAAACAGCGGTGTAATTCTTCTTAACCATAAGTACAGTTTTCAACCTACGACACACAGTGAATGAGTTATTAGACTCAAGGGACTTATACAGAGTATTGTATGTTGTCCAGGGTCCATCAGGACAGAGGGGTTGGTCCTCGTACTATATTCGGTTTACTTATGACTTCTCTAGTTTTTAGACAGGTGTTTCGTGGAAACACAGGGTCCGAATTTGGAGAAGTTATTGGTATTTGAATAGAGTAGAGAACCAGGTATAGCAAGTATCGGGATTCTTCAAAGAGATCGAAGATGTAGATACTTGTGTATGGTATTCAGTTGATAGTAATGATTAAGAGATCTTGCTTCTCTTTCAGGTTACTCATAATTGGAAGTATTCCTAAGTTGAGTAACGCTGATCGGCCTCCTTCCATTTAGTTGACATGCACTGGGGATAGCTGCATGATTTGAATCTGGTTAAATTAAATCAGTGCCTCTGTTTCTATATTGGATATAGTACAGTTCATATCTTAACATTGTTAAGGTACGGGGAGTTGTCTGGCTTATGCTTAAAACCAGACACTGGACAACTCAAGGCACGTTTCTGTAATGGCTGTTTGTGGGTTGACCCAGGCTATGACGAGGGTTGACTTTCTACCATCTGGATGAACAATAGCGATATTGTTCTAGACTCGCCACAGTTTTATTAAAAATGGATTTTTTTTTCAGAAAACAGTAGTGGGAGTATGGTAGAACTGGAAGTGATTCCAGAACCACAAACGATTACTGAAGATTTGATAAGGAACCTAAAGATTCAATCTGGATTGACATTCCATTGGCCACTCCGCAGATAAGGTGGGTAAATTCAGGCACCCGAGAGGTACTGCGGTAGCCTCAAGGACGGTGACAGGGAAGTTCTTGTTTACCCACAATTGCCATTGCTGTTGTTCCAGGTTACGAGACCCGGCGGGAGGATGAGTATAGCGTCGTTCTAAAACTAGTTTTAGAAGTGTACGTGTATATGACTCTGCCAGAGGGTTGTCGTAGTCAGTGGGAGCAGCGGAAGCATTGGTGGACAGGTTGCTTATGTCTATTTATAGACTAAAGCAGATGTAGCGGAGATAGATCATCTATTTCTGACGTGACAGTCATGGGTTTGACTTCATCAGAATAGGGGATGGATCTGTTGAGAAGGTAGTAGGGTGTGATATCCTGGTATTTGGATGACATACACAGAGTAGGAAAGGAAACTCCTACACTACGATCGGTTATACTTTGGTCGTCACACAGTGGTTTCTCCACAAAGGAAATGGATTTTATATCTGACATACTGGTTACTGGATCTATGGTTTTAGATCAAGATTTGGGTGGTTTCCCAATCAGGGTACTTGACAGCATTCTAAGAGTATTTAGGATGGACGACTCCTGGCATGGTAGTGTACCTGCAGGTAATGGAGTCACCCTCTCCAAAGGTGTCTTACAGACTAAAGGGGAGAGGGACGTGCATGATTGGCAGATCACTTGCTTAGGCAATTGAGTCAATCATGAGATGTCAAGTACCACACCAGATGTTGTTCTTGCACTAGATGCAATAAGTTGACATTAATCCAATCCTGGAGAAACGGTCGGAAGCAGTTTTAGAATATAAGTAGATGTTCTAGGGATATGATAACGACAGCCTCATGTGGGAGACAGTTATCATTCCAGGCTTCCAAGGTGACATAGACGACAAGGAGGTTGTCAGAGTTATATTTTTCCTTCTGACGAGGGGCAGTATTTTGGACAGGTGGTCCAAGGCAATACTGAGGGTGGCATGGCGCAGGATACTGATTAAGTTCAGTTGACGATACAGTCTAAGAAGTTTGGATTTGGAGTTCATTTATGAGCTAGGTCCCATCAAACATCCAGACATATTCTGAGACAGGTATTGCTCTTTTCGGGAGATGGCTTTCTCCGCGAACTTGAGATATAGAGAGACATAGAAAGAAACAACTAAGCGGATCCACTCACTGAGGCTATTCCTCGAACGCAATAGTTCCGCAAACGAGCTTTGTGAGACTGACTAGTAGAGGAGTTGGATGTTCGGTATCACACGGGCTGTGAGTATGCGACATCGCAATAATTAGCCTTGAGTGCAAGTGGGAGATTGTTGGAGATAGTGCCCTCAGAGTCAATTATTAGGTCACAGGTACGTGATTGTAATGATTGAGGGAGGACCTATCCCGGTAGGACAGTCTTACTCGAGATGATAGTATGCTATCTGGTTTACCTTTATCATCGTGTACTGTTTTAGGTGACCTGACACGTCGCTATTACACGTTGATAGAGCCCCTAGGATTCTTGCTTGACCACCAGCAGTATGAGGGCGATCATATAAGTGGGAGCTGGGGGTCTACAAGCATATCCTTAAAAGGTCCCTAGTCGTGGGAGTTTCGAGACCGGGCATCGATACTCCATTAGTAGACTAGTGTATACAGTCGAGACCCCGACGAGGGGCGGTGGCCGGTCTCACAAGCCACTGGTGTCAGTTGGATCACCTAAGATGTATACAGGTGCTCATTGGGTTATGAGTACACCGGACAGGACTCGCCGGGAACATGCTAGTTGGTCATATACCAGACGTCAGATGGCAGTTCCCTGGTGACATGTGTGCAGGTTAGTTCATCGACCTGGGGATCGTCATTTGTCTCGTGTGAGTTCCCACTGTACTTTGATTACTACCCTACCACGGCTCAAAGGAGTCGTGCAAACAGGTTTTAGTTGGGTACAGTCCCGAGCCACATGGAGGCAGTGAGCGTATCTTCAGGGGTTCGTCTCTCCCGGTATTGGGGGTGAGGTCGTGCTGTGTCTAGGAGAGCCATTACACAAAGTCCTTGGCCAAGGCAAGGAGATTTACTGGTAGGTATTCCAGTAGTATCTCAGGGTGTTCTGGGCTACACTCCGACACGACTTGTACCGCTTTTGGGGGTCTGACTTTTACCAACCCCCTAGGCCCGCCATGCGATACTCATAGACGAACGGACCGGACTGCACGGATATTGTCACTGTCAGGCTCAGTAGGGTGTCAGGATGAGTTTGCTCATCGACGTCCCTTTTAGTCAATTGCTGGTGGCCCGTTACGTATTGGCTTATACCTCTGACGTGCTAGTGGTTAAATCCACAGCCATAGTATTGACGAGTCTTTAGAGTCCACCACACTTTCAGTTACTCAAGTTTCGGGCGAAACGCTGTAGAGGCCGTATGGAGATATGGCAGGGTCCGATCAGATACGTGCGGTATTGCACGGATCAGGATCGGACGGTTTGTACTAGTAGCCGTATAGGTATATGGCAGGGTTCGATCAGATACGTGCGGTATTGCACGGATCAGGATCGAACGGATAATACTAGCCGGCTTTGGTTTAAGCCGGTCCTAGTGTAGTACAGTGTAGATTTTGTCTCTTTGCATTTGTATCCGGACGGAATACAGATGCGGGTGTGTATGCACAGTGTTGGGGTTTTCCTGTAATTTATTACGGGACCAGTTTTCTGGAGTTGCCAGTTTGCATTCCGTTCCGGCCGGTTTTCCTTTGTTCTTTCCCGGCCGGACTTTTCCGATGGAGGGTGTTATTTGCAATTGTGCAAATAACATTTGTGGAGGGGGTTTATTGTAATAGATTGATTATGATAGCTTTCATTTCTTTTCAACCATGCTTTTGCTTTATGAGATTTGATTGTGATAAAGTGAGGGTATGGGTTTAATAGTAACAAGCATGGTTGTATGTTTCTTTGTCCCTTGGATGTGGTCACCTCTTCTTCACTCCTACACTCACCTCCCTCATATGATATATGGTTTTTCCTCCACCATTCTTCTCACTTGATAAAAGAAGTTTTTCATGGTTGAGAGAAAGAAAAAGATGAGAGCTTCATCTTTGAGAGAGGAGCATTCTTGATTTCATTTTCGATGCTAGAAAAATGCAAGCACCATTTTTCTTCTTGTTTCCTCCATCATCTACAAATGGCAACAAACCCCAAAGTGAGACATCCACTCTACACTACACTTCCTACAGCATATCTTGAGCATGTCGAGTTGCCGGCTTCATGCGCGAGTTGCCTCGGTATTGAGGTGGGAGCCCGTAAAAGTACCCGGCTTCGTGGTGCCCTTTCCGGCGAGGAGGCGACAATGTGGAGCCAAGACTTTCCGCGGGAGATCGGGATGATGAAGAGAAGACCGGAGGACTTGGATCGTCGGTATATCTCTATTCCCTTTTCTTTTTAGTAGCGTAGACTTGTTAATGGTTACGATCCGGAGTTTAGTGCGCGGTGGTGCCGGTTTGCAAAGTCCGCAAAAATTAAAGTTTATCACCGCTTCCGCATTCCGGCGTCGGATTGACGGCCGGGGCGCCGCCGTGCACTTACACAAAACAGATGTTCCAACTCCGCGATGCCTGCTTTATCCTATAAAGCATCTTGCACACGTTTCCGCTGCTCCCACTGTCTACGAAGCCCTCTGGCTGTGTACTTATAGACGCTCTCTTCCAAAATATCATTTAGAAAAGCAGTCATGACACCCAACCACCAGATATCGTAGTCATAGTATGTAGCCGTGGTAAGTAGGATCTGAATGGACTTAAGCATAGCCACTGGAAAAATTTTTATCATTATCCACGCCTGGTCAATGACGAAAACCCTTAACAAGTCTAGCTTTGAAAGTCTCAACTTTTCCATGTACACCAAGTAATCTTCTCAAGATATACTTGCTCCTGATGGGGATTTAACCCTTCAGATATCGCAACCAAAGTCCATACTTTGTTGGTGTATAAGGATTCCATCTCAGATCGATAAACATCCAGCCATTCTTACAGAGTCTTACTCTCGATGGCCTGCTCGAAGCTAGTTGGGTCATCATCTCATGATGCAATCCTCGCTCCCACTGTCATAGAGTAACCGAAGTATCTCTCAGGCGGGTGAGGAACCTCACTAGATCGGCGGAGAGGCTGAGGTTCGTTGGTAACTATTGAATCCTTTGGTTCTATCAAATCATCTGCTGTAGTTTGTATAGCTGGAACCTTTCCAGTTCTACATTACAGACCTTGCCTCGAGCTTGTCCGGATTTTGCTTTTTGACGTAGGCCGGACAACCCCAAATCTTAACTAGCTTAAGACATGGGCTCTTCCCATTCCATATCACATATGAAGTGGTAAGCAACTGATTTGATTTGAACCCTGTTCAATAGGTATGCAGCTTCTCAAGCGCATAACACCCAAAAGGAAATAGGTAACTCAGTATTACTCATCATAGAGCACACCTTATCACATAGGGTGTAATTGCTCCACCCCGATATACCATCGTGCTATCGTGTATACAGAGGAGTAATGCTGAGAGAGAATCTCATTCTCCTTTAGAATAGTCCAGGAATTCCATGCACAAGTATTCTCTTCCCTGATCTCATCATAGGACATAATACTTCTACCCGTATTTTGGTTCTCTACTTCTCGCTTATATTCTGTGAATATCTCAAAAGGCTCGGACTCATGTTTCAACAGGAACATATGTCTGAATCTTGAGAGATTATCAGAGAATGTAAAGAAGTACAAAAAACCAGTCCTGGCATGTGTAGACAGGGGACCTTACATACATCAACATGTATCATCCCAAGAGTTTACTAACTCTTTCTCTGTTTCCAATAAACAGAGCTGTGATCATCTTATCTTTGTGACATGACTGGCGAGTTTCATAAGATGTAAATTCAAACTGATTTAAATATGCATCTAAATATAACTTCAGCTAGTCGGGTCACATTGATATGACCTAGTCTACAATGCCTCAAGAAGGATTCGTTCATTTCTGAACTCTTCCTCTTGTGTGTGTTCCGTATACTAAAGAACTGTAGTTTGATTTAGAACATCAACGCTTTTAGATAACTTGCCTGAACCGATCAACTTTTGATATAGGAAATGTTCAAAACATTATCCAACAATACAAAATTATATCCTTTCTTTACTAATAAAGAGACTGATATGATTTTGTATATCAGGTTCGGTATCTAATAACATTCGTTCAGAATCAATGTATTGGTAATACAGGGTGACAGTGACCAACAGACTTGGCTGCAACACTTGCCCCGTTTTCTGCCTCATGAAACTTATCACCCGTTCTCAGTTCTCTACCTTTCTGCAGCCCTATGTAACAGATTACATATCTGGGATCCTAATCTGGTATCACATACCCAGGACGTAAAGGACACTGAGAAACAGTTCTATATAATGAACACACTCGAAGATGATGCATCATCATGCACTCTCCTCGTTTGGGCGGCACGGGAAATCTGGTATTCCCCAATTTCCTGCTCTGTCTTATAACAATTATAAGTTGGAGCGGGACCAACGTTCCCCAGCTCAGTATAACAAGCGGGTTCGGTCAAAAATCCGTATTATTATCTTGATTAAGGCGTGATATGGTCGCTACCTGGAGAGAGAGAGAAGAAAACACTCAGCGTGCGCTCTTGCAAGAATAGATTGGTTTTTATTTTATCTAATCAGGATGGCTCCCACTGCTTTTTATCAAATCTTCCTTCAAACCCTAAAAGGAAAGACTAGCCGGGATTAATTACACACTACAAGTTCGCCAATCTTTCAGCCAGGCCAGTGTCGGTACTTTGAGGGAGGTCCCCCGTGCTTTCGCACGAACCTAATTAATGTAAACCTTGTTTTCCCAGAGGCGCAACCTCGTTGACACCTTTCTAGACACCTACTTGATCGGCTAATTGTAATGTATAAAACTCTCCCAGGAGTAACTCTTACTCACATCGGGTATCGGGATCCAACTATCTCATAGAAGGTATGCAATCTCATTGCAAATTTCAACACTTGAAATTCCCGATAATATTTTGCCCCTAGCTCGCTATGACCTTGACGCATGCCAAACAACCCATAGTCTGCTAGTCAAGTTCAACCCATACATTTCTTGATTGAATTAAACCCACCCGCACGACCCTTGACGCATGCCAAACAACGCCGTACGAATACCCTAATCCAATCGCATCATATGCTAGCAGATAAGCACTAGTTAGCTACCGTACACTATGCCTTGACGCATGCCAAACAACCGCAGCACGAATACTAACTAGTACTTATCTGAAATGACGGAGGGCTACGACAGGTTTTTCTGAAAACCTATTGCGTAATGAACTTGATATCGTTGTAGAATCAAATGATTTTTAAAATGGAGTGCTTTTGAGGCTTTTCTAGTTTTGCTAAAGGAGTCACTCCCGGTGAAGGGATCGTCGGTCCTTTCCTCGTCGAATGAGGTGCGGGATATATCATATATATCACTGTGCAAAGCAAAAACACTTAAAAGCAATCAAAAGACAAACCGAGTGTGTAGCATCTGCCAGTTATTGCTAAAGGAGTCACTCCCGGTGAAGGGATCTCGGTCCTTTCCTCATCGAATAAGGTGCAGGATATATCACATATACCTCTGTGCAAAGCAAGAACTGTAGCTACCCTTTTTATTTTGAAATTTGATTCTACAACATCTTAGGTTTCTTTTATTTCATTAATCACATTAATGAAGTCCCATCATTTAAGTACCTAAATATCACAGATAAATACGACGTACACTTATGCCATCCGCATTCGCCTCGATGTCCCCTCGTGCACCGTTAGGTTAGGTAACTAACGGCAGAGTGGGGCAGGGCTAGCACGGGTGTAAAACATAAGTAACGTCTATATAATATATCATATATACTATATACTGTATCTATCACAGAACATCACATGATCACATCACAGATATCGCAGCCGAAGATTCATATGAAATATTGGATATACTAGGACGTCCGTGTTTTCAATACAAGCCAGTATAAAACACGGATTCCACGGTCGTGATGAATAGCCAAACCCACACCCCTAGACCCCTACGAGAGCGGCAAGCAACCCTACCAATTCTATAGTTAGGAGACCCGGACTCGACTCCTCGAGTTGGTCTCCCACTGGACTCCAGAACCCGGTTACTTGTGCTCCCCTCCTTGGGTCTATCCTAGTGCGGAAAAGTAAATAATATACAAACGGTGACAGCTTCCGCAACCTGGAAGTGCCCCAATAAAAGAATATTACATACAAGTTTTTACATGAATGAAAATGAAAAACACTCATCTCACATAAAAACCCCGGCTATTCGAACACGACGATCCAATATAACATATCCAGCAACACATAACATCACATGTCATCAACGTAAGTAAACATGCGCATCCCAATTGTCGTTGACATATAGCAACGAAACCGGCGATATCACATATTACACTTACGGTCACAGAAAAAAAGTGTAAAACTACAACAGTTGGAATCCGCAACCACCTCAGACATCGCATGCCTGACCAAATGAATTACTTAGACATCGCATGCCTAACAATTATAAACCCCGCATTTTAGTCTCAAAATCGAAAACACTTTTCAATATCAAGTCGGGTAATTCAACAAGATTCCCGACATCCTGATCGAATGCTCGTCGCAAACTTCAGTAGGCGGCCGCACCCCCGATACCGGCGACGAAGTGCACCAAGGTGGAACACCGCTACCGCGAGCACCCGGACGGATGCTTTCGGCGACGGGGTTCTCCTACAGTCACTTGGTCGGGGCTATGGAGTGAGGCTGTCTATTAAGTTTACCGGCGAATATCCGCGTACGCTACGTGATTGCGACGGACTTTTGATCACATCAAAATTCCGTGGCAACCGATCAAGTGAGACTAAACTGCTATGTTTATAACATTCATTCAGTTATCTCATAACTTTATTGTGAATTCCAATTATTGTATCCCATTCCAGATAATTAGAAAATGTTAAACTTTCCGATCGAACATTCAAACACCCAAGCTTTCCCGATACAGATCAACACATGAAACAAGTCTAACAACATTCAGTTCGTGCCTCAGTACCAACGGTCCAGCCGTAGAAGGGTCAAGCCAACGCCTCACATGTGGCACGCCGTACTGCCCCAAACCCGAAGGTTCAAAGGGCAGTTCAAGACGGTCACATAATCGAGTTAAGGTTTGTTGTCTTCTAGAGGGACCATTGCGTTACTTGCACTACTTAGAACGTCGTTAAACTACGGAAAAATGCAACACTTGGAAATTTCCCGACGGGGGAAAAATTGGGTATTTATATCCGGTCGAACTTTTTAATATGTTCAAAAAAATTATCGGGAAAGCCACTTAGACAAAATCTGATAATCCGATCGAACATTCGAATCCCCAAAACAACTCAGAAAATTCAACTCTTGAAAAAAAATTAAAAATTCCCAGGAAAACCAGCACTGCATATTATGAATTACTGTGCAAATTTGGATGCCACAAAAGACAAAACGGCCGCGGATCCGCCGCACGAGCCAAGCTCGTGCCGCGGAACCGCGGCGCATTGAAGGAATTAGGCACACGAATTTTACAGTATCCCTTAGAATTGCCTGCTGATTTTTCTGCATATTTTTAATGTTGAAAAATCCCAGATTTTAGAAAAAGGACAGAGAGCTATTTTGGGTTCTAATTTTCGGTTCGATCGGACTTCAAATTGCGTCTAGACTTCGCCTAAGGCTCTAGCTAGGCTCTGATACCACTGTAGGGTTCCTAGGCACCCTAATGAGGTCTCACAAGGCATCAACCATGCCAATTTCAAATTTAAACGGTGCCGAGAAACCCTAGAACGGATCGTTGGCTAGATTTCTAGGCGAACAAAGTAACTAGTTAACACTTAACTATAAGAATCAGAAATACAACCTTTGTAGATCCGGTGCTCCACCTCCATAGCTCCGCAATGAAGTCCTCTCGCTGTCCAAAACAAATCCCGGGCTGTAGCGTCGGCTTCATCGGAGAATATGCGAGCTAGGTCGTCGATGTCCGTGCCGAAGATGATCTACGTCGAGGCAACGCAAGATCAAGCTCCAACTTCACCAAGTCAAGAAACTTGTAAAGAAAACACACTCTACTACTTGGCAAGAGATAGAGGATGAAGAAATAGGAAGTGGGTAGACTTTAGAATTGGATTTCTCACTCATTTCATCAATCCACCATTGATGTAGTCAAGCTTTTCTTCTTGAGTTCAAGGAAGAAGAAGAAGAAAGTTATGATGAGTTGATTTTTAAAATGAAAAGAATAATCAATTCTTATCATAATAGAACCATGGTTAGGTGTAGAGAGTGAATCATGGTTTAGTGGAATGGTTAGGTTTAAGCATAAGACAAAAATTGTTACTTTATGAAAACTTCAAGAAGCTTCAAGTGCAAACAAATAAAAGCCACCATTTCTTCTCATTTCTTTTCCTTTTTTCAAAAAGAAAAAGATTAATAAATGAATATGTAAAACCCTAATTATCCACTTAACCATGGTTTAAATCTTTACACTTAACCAAAAAGACATGCATCATCAAACATGATACAAACAAGTGCACAAAATCATATCGCATATGTAATGCGCACACCCGAGCGAGAAAATCCATTTAAAGTGAACCGATACTAGTTAATGCAAAGTAATATATTAAATATATAATTATGCATTAAATCATTAAATCAACACTTGATTTAACGATCCGGTCATATCGCATATAACCGACTAGTATCATTAGTAACAACTTATCGAATCAACACTTGATCCGATAACCCGGCTATATCGCATATAACCGATCAATGTCACATCGCGAGAATCGAATACAGTATCACATACTGGTATTATTCTCGGTCCCGCACATATCTCATATGCGCTCCTATTTCGTTTTGCTTGAGCCAGGAAACCTCTGTGTAGGACTCTAAAGACTCGTCAATACGCCGGCAGCAGATGATGATCATATCAAGCATCCACAAGCCGCAAGCGGTCTGCTAAACGTAACGGCCACCCGGGTATTGAGCAATCAGAAGATCGACGAGCAAGCCCGCTCACACTCCAGTGAATCCAACCAGTAACATTACCGTACAGTCCGGTCTGATCGTCTGATATGTCGCATATCTCGCCTAGGGGTGGTAAACGTCAGACCCCAATAACTCAATAAGTCGTGTCGATATGAGGTCTATAACAATTCGAGAAACTACAGGTAACACTTACCAGTAAATCTCAGCAACCCTGGCCAGGGATTTCCTGTTATAGCCAATCGAACACAGCGCAACATCAACTCCCTATACCGGGAGAGACGAATCCCCTCCTATCGCTCATTGCCTCCATGTGACTCGGGACTGTACCCAAAAACCACCGTTTTGCACGCCCTCTTGGACGTGGTAAGATGGAAATCAAAGCACAGTGGGAACCACACAAGACTCTATGACGATCTCGGGTCAACAGACTACTCTGTACTAGTGTCACCAGAGAACTGCCATCTGACGTGAGGTATAATACCATCTGGGAGTTCTCGGCAAGTCCGTCCAGTGTACCCAGTCTCTACTGAGCACCCGTATATCATCTCTGATGTCAAACACCAATGGATATGGGATCATCCATCGCCCATCTGTATGGGTCGAGAAGGTATACGCTAGTCTACTCTGGTATATCGATGCCTGTCTCGATACACCCACGACTAGGGACTTTGAAGGATGTACTTATAGACTACCATGTCCCCACTAGTATGATCCGCATCATAATCCAGGTAGTCAAGTACACATCCTAAGGGCTTTACCAACATGTAACAGAGAGACAATTAGTGTACACGTTAAGGTAAAGATCAACCAGATAGCATACTATCATGTCGAGTAAGAAAGTCCTCCCTATATATGTCCCAGCATCCACTACAATATACATCCAATGTACAGTAATGGCCTCTATGGCATACATATAACTAACAATATCTTATTTTTTAGTGTCATTATAGGATATCTGTAATCTGCTGTGACCCCGAGTGTGTACTGGAAAATCTAGCAGTGCAGTTGTGTTGTACCACAGACCCTAAGCATTCACCTGAAGCACGAACCCATTAGCTTGGATTTGGCCCGCGTCATTTGGGTGAAATCCGGCGACCTCGGCCATGTAGTGGTGTTAGGGCTTGGGTTTTGTAGGGTAGTTGTCTGCAGTTGTTTAGAAGTATTTGGTACTGTTTGATTTTTGTGTTTTGACAATATACAAAATCTGGGATCACTTTGCTTGTTTCTAGTGTTACGACTACGCGCGTTACGTTATCCGACATGGTACGTGTACTTTGTGTAGTTATTGCTCTTGGGTTGGTTCCGTAGTGTCGCTACGCACGTTAGCCACTAGAAGAACACTTGAGAGTATGTTTGGAGTTGGTGCGTCGGTCAAACGTAGTTTGTACGTGTTATTAGTCGATTGCTAATGTGAACTTATTATGTTGTTATATGATTTTAGAGTCGCAGGCGGGGAATTCGGACGCTGCGAAGAAGGGAAACCAAGTGGTTGGCTTTACTTAGCCCAAGATCATCGGTTAGTAGATTTAACATCTACAGGGGAATCGCCCGCATGACGTTATGCGTCTGGGCTAGATTCAATAACATGATTATTAGTTATAAGTATATGGACATTGATTGTGCATGTGTACCATTGTTGCATACCTTATTTTCCTATTGCATATGGACATAGTATTAAAGAGACACAATACTATTATTGATGGTTCATGTTACACGAGCACAAATTGTATGCTACACACACCCCGTCGATAATTGCCATGACACGCACAACCCATATACATATGTGATATTGTATTGGTTATGGATATTAAGACATGATCCTTATTTCCATTGTGTATGAGAAAGATAGCATACACATATACCTGTATACCTACATGTTTACACATTTACCTATATGGTATTACATCATTATTGATAAGTATATACCCATATCTTGCTATAGCTACATGTACATCATGCATATATACTTACATGTACACCTACATACCTTGCTATAGCTACATGTTCACCTTTATATGATGTCGCATGGACTTTGGAGAAATTTGGAAACCGCATGATATATTTAATAACTTGATGCATTTAATTAGCAGTTTTTCCTTGATATGCTCATATTACTGCTTTATGTTGCATATATTATATTTCATGGATTTACGCGTTGAGATATGGATTTCATATGATGTTTTCTGGATTTGAGGACCGTGGTATTTCATGAAATTATGCATTGTTTGAAAAACCCGGTTTCTATTGATATAATATTTCGATGCATCCACCATGAGATTTCTTGGTTCTGAGACTTGTGTTAGAAAGACGATATGATACGTGGATTGCTAGTGTCAGAGTTGGATACTCAGGTTCCGTGAGACGTATGGATATATGGATTGCGAGTGTCGGAGTTGGACATTCAGGTTCCGTGGAATGCGAGTGTCAGAGCTGGAAACTCAGGTTCCGTGAGACGTATGGATACGTGGATTCTGAGTGTCGAAGTTGGACACTCAGGTTCCGTGAGACGTATGATACGTGGATATGAGGGCCGGTCTTGGTGACGGCACCTGAGAGATGAGTATTTACGTATCGATGCTGGACACTAGTTTTCATGATGTTTTCGGGTGTCAATGTTGGACATTCAGGTTCCATGAGACTTATAGGATATGTTTTATCTTATACGCAGCATTTATTTGATATGCATTTCTTCATGTTTTAGTAGTATCTGATAGAGTACCTTTCATGACTGTTGCATATATATATTGCCATATTATACTATCAGCTTGCATATGATAGATTATCGCAGTACGTACATACCTGCGATTACCTGCATGATGTTATTTACTATTCACGAGTTGGCAACTCACCCCCGTTGTGCCACAATGTTTTGCAGGTTATCCCTTAGAGTGGTAGTGGCAGGGCTTCTTCTTATCGTGTCATCTTTTGCAGCGGATACCGCTACGGCTGACTGTGAGCAGTTTTGCTAGGTGGGTTTTGCGGTTATTCGATGATGCTCATTGTATATCTTGTTGTATCTAGTACTCTCCATCTACTACTTTATGTATTGACTTATAGACGAGATTTGAGGACGATAATGTATAGTATTTTGTGACTTTGGATGTCTTTTATGCTTTTGTCACTTTATATTGTCCTTTCCTTCGCTACGGCGTCGTATATCTTCTTGTGGTGGTTGTTTCCGCAATCGGGCATGGATTTTCTCCCGTTTGGGGATGCTTTACTTATATTTTAAGGTGAACCCTTTTTGGGGCTAGTTTTTACAAAGGAGGTGCTGCCAAATTTTAAAGCAAGTAAATTTGGGCTTTAATGAATTTTTACTTGAGATTCCCAAAAGCTTTTAACAATGTTCTTATCACTTACAACTTTTGATGCTTTAGATTACTGTGTTTTCGTATTATTTAAATTGTGTTACGCCTGTAGACGTTGTGTGGTTTAAGGGCCGTCACGTGCCAAATTTCGGGTCGTGACAGTTGGGTGGCGTCCGGGTTTCAGGTGAATACTCAGGGCTTCTAACACAACACTACTACATTGCTAGATTTTACAGTAATCTATCGTAGTGATTGCAGATCACAGAGACTCCAATATATCACTAAAAATACGATATTGCATAAAAACTATAACTTTATTGTTCTAAACAGCAACTAACAAGCAACACAACATCTTAAAGGCCTAATTAACAGTCAGAGATCACCACCTTACCAAACTTGCTCCAAAGACCCTAGCTTTCCATGCTCCAAGTCATCTCTAGAGGCTTAACTTGTCTTTGTGAGGGTTTAAGTGAAGTTTAGTGAAGATTTGGCTCGGTTTAGTGATGAAACTAGGTAGGTTTAAGTTTGGGGATGGGGAAAATGAGATGGTGAATAAGAAATGTGTTGACGGAAAATGAGAGTGTGAGAGTGGTGATGGAAAATGAGGGTGTGAGGTTAGAAGATGAGCCATGCCCCTTCTCTCTCCTCATTAAATGCTCCCATGCTTTCCCCACGCCTCATCATTCCTATTGTCAACTCTCTCTCCCCCTCTCTCTCAGGTCAACCCTTATTCAAATAATAAGTGAGGTGGATTAAGATGGCTAAAAATTGGTTTAGGGTGCCATGGCTATTTATGTATGGTTAACACCTCCATAACCCCCAAGTTAACATACACAAGTGTGCGCAAGCCAAAACAAATATTAATTAATTTTTATAAAATATGTAAAAACTATTTTGGTTAAGTTTTTACTAAAAACCCGCATTATCGCTTAATTAACACTAATCGCATTCTAAGGTGTTACAATCTTCCCCCTTAAAGAAATTCGGTCCCCGAATTTAAAATCTTACTATGCGTACCTTCAAAGAAATGAGGGAGTTTCTTCCGCATATCGCTCCCAAGTGACCTCTTCACTATTCGGGCCACGCCAAAGAACCTTCACAGATGGCAAGACCTTTGACCGAAGTTTCTTCACCTGCTGATCCAATATAACTACCGGCTGTTCGGTGAACGAAAGATCGCGCTCTAGCTGTATGGTCTGGTGCTGAATCATGTGAGAAGGAGCATGAAGGTACTTGCGAAGTATAGATACATGGAATACGGGGTGAACATCCGGAAAACTGGTCGGAAGTGCCAAACGATAAGCAGCAGTACCAACTCGCTCAAGGATCTCAAAAGGACACACAATCTGGGACTAAGTTTCACTTTCTTCCTAAATCGCATCATGCCCTTCATCGGAGAAATCCGTAGGAATACATGATCCCCCACTGCGAACTCAAGCCTGCGACAACGACGGTCGGCATAAGACTTCTGTCTACACTGGGCTGCTCTCATCCTATCCTGAATCAATTGGATCTTCTCCGTAGTCTCTTGAACTAGCTGGGGTCCCAATATCCTGCTCTCGCTGAGTTCGGTCCAACAGACAGGCGATCGACACTTTCTACCATACAAAGCCTCAAAAAGTGCCATCTGAATCGTCTCCTGATAACTGTTATTGTAGGAGAACTCTATCAACGGCAAGTGACGATCCCAACTGCCACCAAAATCAAGCGCGTACGCACGAAGCATATCCTCAAGAGTTTTTATAGTTCTCTCTGACAGACCATCGGTCTGCGGATGGAAAGCGGTGCTAAAACTCAATCGAGTACCCAAAGCTTCGTGAAGCTTCTACCAAATACGGCTGGTAAACTGGGTTCCCCTGTCGGATAGGATGCATGTGGGAACGCCGTGCAAACGCACAATCTCATCAATATACAACTGAGCATACCAAGCATAATCAAAAGTGGTCTTCACTGGAAGGAAGTGAGCCGCTTTCGTCAACCGGTCAACAATCACCCAAATGGAGTCATACCCTCGACTGGACCTGGGTGGACCCACAACGAAATCCATGGAGAGCTGTTCCCATTTCAACTCCGAAACGGTTAAAGGCTGCAACTCTCCTGCCGGTCTCTGATGCTCAGCCTTGACTTACTGACAAGTCAGGCACCTCCAAACGAAATCCGAAACATCACTGTTCATCCCTGCCCACCAGTAGATATCTCTCAAGTGACGATACATCTTGGTGGAACCTGGGTGAACACTATAAGATGACTGATGTGCCAGCTCTAGGATCTTGTGTCTCAACCCACCGGTATCAGGTACATACAAACGAGTCCTAAAACGTAGCACACCCTCGTCATCAATCTTAAACTCCGAATCTCTACCCTGCCGGACATGCCCAAGAATCTCAGAAAAAGGGCATTGTCGGGTTGTGCTTCACGAATACGATCAAGTAGAAGTGGACGGGCGCAGACGTGAGCAAGCTGTCCCCCAGTGGAAGTGAACTCAAACTGTACACTACTATCGCACAAGATCTGCCAATCTGCAGAAGACTGTCTCGGAACTGCGCTCAACTGGGACAAGCTACCCCTGGGATTACGACTAAAACCATCAGCTACCACATTCGCCTTGCCCGAGTGATAAAGGATCTCACAATCATAATCCTTCACGAGCTCCATCCAACGGCACTGTCTCAAATTCAGATCCCGCTGCTGGAAAATGTACTTTAAGCTCTGGTGGTCTGTGAAAATCTGACATGACCCCCCGTACAAGTAGTATCTTCAAATCTTAAGCGCAAAGACCACCACGGCCATCTCAAGATTATGAGTGAGATAATTCTGCTCGTGCTTCTTCAACTGCTGGGAAGCATAAGCGATAACTCTATCATGCTGCATCAATACACAACTGAGCCCCACTTTAGAAGCATCACAATAAATGACAAAGACGCCTGATCCAGAAGGCAAAGATAAAAATGGTGCAGTCGTCAACCGAGTCTTCAACTGCTGAAAACTCTTCTCGTATGCCTTAGTCCAAAGAAAAGGAACCCCCTTCCTTGTCAGTCCGGTCAGCGGTGCAGCGATACTCGAAAAGTCCTGCACGAAACGGCGTTAATAACCGGCTAAGCCCAAAAAGCTACGGATCTTTTTAATTAACACAGGTCTAGGCCAAAGCTGTATGGCCTCGATCTTCCTCGGGTCCACACGAATACCGTCTCCCGTAACCACATGACCCAGGAAGTCAACATTATCAAGCCAGAAGGCACACTTCGAGAATTTAGCAAACAGCTGGTGCTCTCTCAATGTCTGTAAAGCAATCCTCAAGTGCTGCTCATGCTCCTCTCGACTCCTGGAATAAACCAGAATGTCATCAATAAACACAATAATGAACTGGTCGAGAAACGGCCTGAAAATCCGGTTCATTAAATCAATGAACGCTTCTGGGGCATTGGTAAGTCCGAACGACATCACCAAAAACTCATAATGCCCGTAGCACGTACGAAAAGCAGTCTTCGGAATGTCATCATTCCGAACCCGCAACTGATGATAACCCGATCTCAAATCGATCATAGAAAAATGTCCTGCACCCTGGAGCTGATTAAAAAAATCGTGAATGCGAGGTAATGGATACTTATTTCGCACCGTCACGCGGTTCAATTGACGATAATCAATGCACAACCTCAAACTGCCGTCTTTCTTCTTGACGAACAGAATATGAGCTCCCCAAGGCGAAACACTCGGATGCATAAGTTCCCTATCAAGCAACTCTTGCATCTAATCCTTAATCTCTTTAAGCTCCGCCGGGGCCATCCGGTAAGGCGGTATAGAAATAGGCCCCGTGCCGGCGATCAAATCAATGCAAAACTCAATCTCACGATCTAGTGGCAATCCAGGTAACTCATCGGGAAAAACGTCTGGAAATTCTCTCACAATAGGAACTCGGTCCAACAAATCTACCGTGGCTTCGGTATCACGAATGAAAGCTAAGGATCCCTGACGTCTTCTCCTTAAGAGCCGACTAGCGCAAAAGGTGTAAGTCCACGTTACCTCTCCCGGTACTTACGGGCTTGCGGAAATGATGAAAAACAATTTTCAAGATGTGGTAACATGGACTCAAAATACGGATCATTGTTAAACAACTATCTAACAAACCTAACAAGAGTTTTACTTACTCGGTTAAGGGGGTTATACCTTTCTTGAATTCCTTCGTCTTCAACTCTTTGCGGTGTATGGATCGGCCTCACCTGGTCGTCTCCTTGCGCCGAAGATGGATCCACCTGAAAGCTTCTACCTTTGGCTTCTCTTCAAACTAGAAGAAACCAGAACACTTGGTTTGCTAAACCTTGTGAACTAGGATGAGTAGAGAAGTGATATGGGTTTTCTTTTATCTCTAAGGCAATGTTTCTCAACTCATGAGAGGGAGTTGCCTTGAGCTAGAGAGAGAGCAAGAGGGAGAGCTCAAGCAAGAGAGAGAAAGCAAATGAGAGAATGAGTAACTCTTTTGCCATTCAAGCTCTCATAATCCAAAACCATCATAACAAATAATAGTAATCAAGTATTATTTGATGGTTCAAGTCAAAATGTCCATATCATTTCATGCACTCATTTTGCAAAAAGAAACAAGCAAGCAAAAGTCTTTGCCATGAAATGATAGCCATTGTAATGATGATGGTCAACTAGTCCAACCTAGTCAACCGGTCAACAAAGTCAACAAGTCAACAAAGTCAACCCCTCAACATCCATGTCACTATAATACTTAATTAATATTATTATTAATCATATTTCTTATTCTCATTAGGGTTTAGCAAAAAGTAAACAGTCAACAGTCAACAGTCAACAACCCCAACGAGAATCCTCTGCCTCTGTCTCTCTATCAACTGTGCATACACACCCGCATCCGCGTTCCGAGGAACACGAATACCAACGAGATAAAACCAATCCCAAAACGTATACTAGGATCTGGCTTAAACCAAAGCCCGCTAGTGTTAACTGTCCGGACACTAAACGTGCACAAGTGCACGGATGTGACCGAACCCTGTCGCAAAACCATGCGACCTGTCGTAAAACCATGCTACCTCTACTCTTCTGCCTAAAGGCGAATAGCTTTCTGTGTGGGACTCTAAAGACTCGACACTATGCTGGCAGTGGGTTTAACCACACAACGCAAGCGGCACTAGCTGTGCGTAACGGTCCCCAGGTAGATTCCGACAAGAAGACGGACGAGGTGAAACCCATCTGAACTCCTACTGAGCCTGAATGTGACAATCTCCGTATAGTCCGGTCTGTTCGTCAGAGAATATCGCATGGCGGGCCTAGGGGGGCGGTAAACGTCAGTCCCCTAATAGCGGTACAAGTCGTGTCGGAATGTAGCCCAGAACACCCTGAGATAACAGTGGAAACCTACCATTATATCTCGCTTGCCCTGGCCAGGGACTTTATGTAATGGCTCTCCTAGACACAGCGCGATATCAACCCCCAATACCAGGAGAGACGAATCTAACCGTCACTGCCTCCAAGTGCTTCGGGACTGCACCCAACTACTACCTTTTTGCATGACTCCTTTGAGCTGTGGTAGGGAAGTAATCAAAGTACAGTGGGAACACACTCGAGGCGAAGTGACAGTGTCAAGTCTGCGGACTAAGTTGTACTCATGTCACCTGGGAACTGATAACTGACGATAGGTATAGTACCAACCATCAGTTCCCGACGAGTCCTGTCCAGTGTACTCGTAACCTAACGAGCACCCGCATACTATCTCAAGTACGACGTACTGACGGCTGTGGGACAGACCGTCTCCCAAGCTGGGATAAGAAGCGCATACGCTAGTCTACTCCGGAGTATCGATGCCATGTCTCGATAGTCCTGCGACTAGGGACCTGCATAAGGATGTGCTTATAGATTACCCAGCCCCCACGAGTGTGACTGCCATCACAACGCTGGTAATCAAGCAAAGATCCTAAAGGCTCCACTAATGTGTAAAGGAGATATGCTAAAAGAAACACAAGCACACATTAAAGCAGAAACAAACCAAGTAGCATACTAACATTTTGAGCAAGATTGTAAATACAAGGTGAATATCCCAAGCTTCCATTAAGTAATATACATACTAGTATGATACAGTAATGGCCTCTAGGGCATATACACTAACAATCTCCCACTTGCACTAAGGCCATGTACTGGCGTATCGAAGACCTATCATCTCGATCAGCCGCTCGAACTGAGTCTGGGGTAAGACCTTCGTGAGTGGATCAGCAGTGTTATCTTCCGTATTTACACTCTTCACCTCGATCTCCCGGCGATCTACGATCTCCCTGATCAGGTGGTACCGCCTCAAAATGTGCGTGGACTTCTGATGGGACCTGGGTTCCTTCGCTAAAGCTATAGCGCCGTTGTTGTCACAATACAGCGATATTGGATTAACACTGGTAGGAACCACCTGAAGCTCCGTGAGGAACTTCTTCATCCAGACAGCTTCCTTTGCGGCATCACAAGCAGCTATATACTCCGCTTCCATAGTTGAGTCAGCAACGGTTTCCTGCTTGGAGCTCTTCCAGCAAACCGCCCCTCCATTGAGGGTAAAGAAATAACCCGACATGGACTTGGAGTCATCCTTGTCACTCTGGAAGCTGGAGTCAGCAAAGGCCTCGATCTGGAGGTCTTTTCCGCCATACACCAAGAACATCTCCTTAGTCCTTCTCAGGTACTTAAGAATGTTCTTTACTGCTATCCAGTGTTTCTCCCCTGGGTCCGACTGATACCGGCTTACAACGCTTAATGCGTATGCTACATATGGTCTGGTACACAACATCGCATACATAATAGAGCTTACCGCAGATGCGTAGGGTATTGATGACATGCGAGCCCTTTCCAAATCAGCCTTGGGAGACATCTCTTTGGAGAGGGTGATTCCGTGACAAGCCGGTAGATTTCCGCGCTTGGAATCTTCCATACTGAATCGTTTCAGTATGGTGTCGATGTACCTGGACTGTGAAAGTCTCAACATCCTTTTAGATCTATCACGATAGATCTGTATCCCCAGAATGTAGTTGGCATCGCCCAGGTCCTTCATGGAGAACCTCCGTGACAAGAATCCTTTGACTGACTGTAACATAGGAATATCATTTCCTATTAGGAGAATGTCATCGACGTACAAGACGAGGAATACCACATTTCTCCCTACAAGCTTACTGTAAATGCATGGTTCATCTGGGTTTTTGACAAAGTCGAATTCTTTGACAGTATCATCAAAGCAGATGTTCCAACTCCGCGATGCCTGCTTCAGTCCATAGATGGACTTGAGCAACTTGCACACTTTACCGCTGCTCCCACTCTGATTGAATCCCTCTGGCTGATCTATATAGACGCACTCTTCCAAATTTCCATTTAGGAAAGCCGTCTTTACTTCCATCTGCCAGATTTCATAATCGTGGAAGGCAGCAATGGCAAGAAGAATCCGAATGGATTTGAGCATAGCTACCGGAGAAAAGGTCTCATCATAGTCCAAACCAGGTCTTTGACGAAAACCCTTTGCAACAAGCCTAGCTTTATAGGTTTAGACCTGCCCATCTACACCAATCTTCTTTCTGAAGATCCATTTGCAGCCTACGGGTTTTACCCCTTCTGGAGCAAAGTCCAAAGTCCAAACTTTGTTGGTGTACATGGACTCCATCTCGGTCTGCATTGCATCCAGCCATTTTACTGAGTCACCGCTCTGAATGGCTTGCTGGAAGCTAGTAGGCTCATCATAATCAATGACGTAATCCTCTCTATCCCCGTCTACGAGAAAACCATAGTATCTCTGGGGCGGATGAGACTGCCACTACTCCGGCGGAGCAGCGCAGGAATGTCCAGTTCCTCTGAACCTTCTGGTTCTACTAAGGTTTCAGTAATAGCTTGTGATTCTGGAATTTCTTCCAGTTCTATTGCGCTCCCACTTATCTGATTTTCTAAAAACTCAGTTTCCAAGAAGCGGGAATAACGAGAAACAAAAACTTTTTGCTCCTCTGCGTAATAGAAAAGATACCCTTTGGAGTTCTTTGGGTATCCTACAAACTTGCACTGTACTGAGCGTTCCTCGAGCTTGTCCGCATGCTGCTTTTTGACAAAAGCTGGACATGCCCATGTCTTAAAGGGTTTAAGACAGGGTTTCTTCCCACTCCACATTTGTTATGGTGTGGTAGGCACTGTCTTAGTACGAACTTGGTTCAAGAGATATGTAGCTGTTTCTAGTGCATAACCCCAGAAAGATCGCGGTAACTCAGCCTTACTCATCATGAAACGAACCATATCCAATAGGTTTCGATTCCTCCTTTCAGATACACCGTTGTGTTGTGGTGTGTATGGAGGAGTACGCTGAGAGAGAATTCCATTCTCTTTTAAGTTGTCCAGAAACTCGGCACTTAAGTATTCGCCACCTCGATCAGATCTTAGTGTCTTTATACTTTTGCCTGTTTGTTTTTCAACTTCATTCTTGTATTCCCGAAATTTCTCAAAGGCCTCGGATTTGTGCTTCATTAAGAAAACATGTCCATACCTAGAGAAATCATCTGTGAAAGTAATGAAGTATGAATAACCACTTCACGCATGTGTAGACATTGGACCACACACATCACTGTGTATGAGTCCCAAGAGCTCTCTCGCTCTTACTCCGTGTCCAGTGAACGGGGTCTTTGTCATCTTTCCCATGAGACAAGATTCACAAGTGGCATAAGACTGATACTCGAACGGATTCAAGTATCCCTCTTTATGTAACTTTGTTAACCGTGTTTCATTAATGTGACCCAGTCTACAATACCATAAGAAAGCCTGATTTAATTCCGGAGACTTTCTTTTAAGTGTGTTCTGGACACTGAAAATCTGAGCTTGATTCAATACGTATATTCCGTTATTTAATGTACCTGACCCAATCAGAACTTGATTTAGGTGGATGTGTACTACATCGCTTACAAAAGTAAATTCATATCCTTCCTTAGAAAGTAAGGATACAGATATGATATTACAAGTCGCACCTGCCACATACAAACAGTTACGCAAAATCAATATCTGCCCAGTTGTCAGTCCAAGATGATATTCCCTTACGGATTCAGCATCCATGCTCATTCCGTTAGCAACCCTTAGAGTCATATCATCTTTCCTGATAACCCTACGGTTTCTCAGAGCCTGTAATGAATTACAGATGTGAGATCCTGATCCGGTATCCAATACCCAGGAAGTAGGGTTAACTGACATACAGTTCTCTTGTTGGAGATAGTGCCCTCAGAGTCAATTATTAGGTCACAGGTACGTGATTGTAATGATTGAGGGAGGACCTATCCCGGTAGGACAGTCTTACTCGAGATGATAGTATGCTATCTGGTTTACCTTTATCATCGTGTACTGCTTTAGGTGACCTGACATGTCGCTATTACACGTTGATAGAGCCCCTAGGATTCTTGCTTGACCACCAGCAGTATGAGGGCGATCATATAAGTGGGAGCTGGGGGTCTACAAGCATATCCTTAAAAGGTCCCTAGTCGTGGGAGTTTCGAGACCGGGCATCGATACTCCATTAGTAGACTAGTGTATACAGTCGAGACCCCGACGAGGGGCGGTGGCCGGTCTCACAAGCCACTGGTGTCAGTTAGATCACCTAAGATGTATACAGGTGCTCATTGGGTTATGAGTACACCGGACAGGACTCGCCGGGAACATGCTAGTTGGTCATATACCAGACGTCAGATGGCAGTTCCCTGGTGACATGTGTGCAGGTTAGTTCATCGACCTGGGGATCGTCATTTGTCTTGTGTGAGTTCCCACTGTACTTTGATTACTACCCTACCACGGCTCAAAGGAGTCGTGCAAACAGGTTTTAGTTGGGTACAGTCCCGAGCCACATGGAGGCAGTGAGCGTATCTTCAGGGGTTCTCGTCTCTCTCGGTATTGGGGGTGAGGTCGTGCTGTGTCTAGGAGAGCCATTACACAAAGTCCTTGGCCAAGGCAAGGAGATTTACTGGTAGGTATTCCAGTAGTATCTCAGGGTGTTCTGGGCTACACTCCGACACGACTTGTACCGCTTTTGGGGGTCTGACTTTTACCAACCCCCTAGGCCCGCCATGCGATACTCATAGACGAACGGACCGGACTGCACGGATATTGTCACTGACAGGCTCAGTAGGGTTGTCGGGCTAAGTTCGATCACAGACGTCCCTTTTAGTTAGTACCTGGTAGCCCGTCACGTATTGGCTTATACCTCTGACGTGCTAGTGGTTAAATCCACAACCAAGGTGTTGACGAGTCTTTAGAGTCCCCCACATTCTGTTACTCAGCTTTCGGGCGAAAGGTTGTAGAGGCCGTATGGAGATATGGCAAGGTCCGATCAGATACGTGCGGTATTGCACGGATCAGGATCGGACAGTTTGTACTATAGGCCGTATGGTTATATGGCAGGGTTCGATCAGATACGTACGGTATTGCACGGATCAGGATCGAACAGATATTACTAACCGGCTTTGGTTTAAGCCGGATCCTAGTATAGTACAGTGTAGATTTTGTCTCATTGCATTTGTATTTCGGTCGAAATACAGATGCGGGTGTGTATGCACAGTATCGGGGTTTTCCTGTAATTTATTACGGGACCAGTTTTTGGAGTTGCCAGTTTGTTTTCCGTTTCGGCCAATTTTCCTTTGATCGTTCATTGGCCGATGATTGGTGGAGGAGGGCTTATTTGCATTGTTGCAAATAAACAATTATGGAGGGGGTCTTTGCATATTTTTTTGGTATCATGATGGTTTTCATGATGAGCACCATCACTTGACTTCTTCTTCTTCTCATGATGGCTTGACTTTTTGAAGCCATCATGCATGAGATGATGGTTGCCTTTGTGTGTGGGATTTGTGGTGATCATTTGTTTTTCCCTCATCATTTTTTTTGCTTTCCAACCACCCCCCTTGTCTTGGTTCTTTCTCTCTCCAATCACATATGGTAAAATGGGGGGGCCGGCCATTTTAGTGGGGAGAGGTTGATTCATTTGGTATGGCATTTTTTTCATATTGTGCTAAGAAAAAGAGCTCTCTAGTTGATCTCCAAAATCCCTTCTTTCCTCCACCAAATGGCACCTCCTTAACCCCAAAATGAGACATGGATCTCTACACTCCATTCTACAGCAAATCTTGGGCACGTCGAGTAGCCGGCTTCGTGCCCGAGTTGCCTCGGCATTGAGGTGGGAGCCCGTAAACAAAGTAGGCGATGTGGTGCACTTCCGGCGACGAGGAGGAGACAGGACTTTCCGCTGGAGATCGGGACCATGACGAGAAGACCGGAGGACTTGGATCGTCGGTATATCTCTAACCCATCTTCTAGTTAGCTTAGACTTGTTAATGGTTACGATCCGGGTGTTTAGTGCGCGGTGGTGCCGGTTTGCTAAGTCCGCAAAATTTAAGTTATTCACCGCTTCCGCATTCCGGCGTCGGATTGACGGCCGGGGCGCCGCCGTGCACTTACAGTGGTATCAGAGCCTCGCCATTAACTTAGTCTAGCTTTGTGTAATGTGTTTGCATTTCCGATCGATCAAAAAGTCCAAAAACCCGTATTTTGTCGCATCAGTTTTCTGTTGGAAATTTTTAGTGTCGAAAAATTTTTCAGGTTGTAAAATATTGATGTACTAAAAATTATAAGAACACTGTTCAAATTCGAGGCACTAATCCTCTCACTAGAGCGCGGAAGGGCGGCCAAAACCCACTTGTGGCCGCGCTTCCGCCGCAGCATGGAGGAATCAGTGGGTTGGGTTTTTACAGTGGGCTTCTGGGGAGTTTTTATGGGTTTTGGTATATTAACATTGGGCCCAGTATTTCTTTAACTGCTGCAGTATTGTTTTGGGGCCCACTTGTTAATTTTTGATCAATCGGAAAATTTTAAACACATTTTTCACAGTATTTACATTATATCTGCGACCGTGAATGTCACTCGATCGGTAAATCCTGTCTAACTGCTATAGCCCGGTTAGACGGATTTGCGAACGTGACTTTCACGTTGATGTTCTATGTATTTGCTGTGTTGTTGCGGATCGGTCGTGGGGGATAGCCTGGATGCAATGCTAGTACTGTGATGTTGTATTATGTACATTTGATATTGCGGGGCGAGCGTCCGACATGTGGACTGCCGTCACTGCCTGTTTGTATTATTCTTTTGGGGCACGACCTGGTTGCGGTCGATGTACCCGTTGTATGTATATTTTACTTTCTGTACTAGGATTGCCCCGCGGAGGGGTGCACGGATAGCCGGGTTCTAGAGGGCAACAAGCCCGCATCTCATGGCATTGAGACGGAGGGGGCTTCACTCTGGGATTGGCGGGCTATTCGCCGCACTCGTAGGGGGTACAGGTTGACCCAGGAGGGGTGCCCAAGTTACCGGATTCCGTGAAGTGCTGGGTGGTCCATTCACGGCGCTGAAGGGGGCTGCCTCGCTTCAGGTTTTGGCGGGTAACTTGTCGCGCCCGTAGGGGTCTAGGATTTCATTGCACAGGCTATCCACACGACCAGGGGAACGTCGGGTTTCAGCGGCTCTGTGAAACCCGGGGATCCCAGATATCTGTATTGTTTCTGTGATGCTGTACATTTTTCTGTGATGTTGCATTTCTTTCACGCCTTGAGCGAAATATAATATATTGGTATATATATTAGTAGATGTTGTATATGTTTTGCATCCGTGCTAGTCCAGTCCCCGCTCTGTCGTTAGTAAGCTAACCTAACGGGTAATGACGGGACCCAGTGGCGAATGCGGATGGCATATACGTACATCAGTATATTTTCGTTCTTTTTGGTGTGATCAATTGATGGGACTGCATTGATTCGGATCAATGCAAGTTAAAACAAACCTAATCTGATGTTGTTGGAACACTTTTCAAAAAGCTGTTATTGCAAGGACGTTGACTTTTGTTTTGCATCGTGATATTCATTTGGAATATCCTGCTCCTCAGTCGACGAGGCAAGGGCCGAGATCCCTTCACCGGGAGTGACCCCTTGGACAAAAAGTTTGCGTCAGGGCATTAACTTCACTATAGCCGATTACTTTTATTTTGCATCGCGGTATTCAGTTGGAATATCCTGCACCTCATTCTACGGGGAAAGAGCCGAGATCCCTTCACCGGGAGTGACCTCTTTAGCGAAGGTTTTCGTCACTATATTTTAAAAAGCTATCCGTTCCTTCGACGATATCAAGTTCTTTACGTTAAAGGTTTTCGCCAGAAACCATTCGTAGCCCTCCATCATTTCAGTTAAATATTCGGTAGTATTCAAGCTATGTATTTTGACCTCACGCCAAGGCATAGTGATTGGTAGCTGCCGGGTATTTATCTGTTGCATAGATAGATGCGTTGGTTTGGGACAGTCGTACTACTATTTTGGCCTACGTCAAGGGTATGTACGGGTGGATTCAAATTAACCTGGATAATGATGGGCAGAACTTGACATGTGACTTATGATATTTTGACCTCACGCCAAGGTCATAAGAGCATGGGGCAGAAATCACATCGGGAGTTTCAAAAGTACTGAAACTTGCCAGATATGCGCATACCTTCTGGAGTGTGATACCGTGAGCGGATTCCGTCACGTTGTCATGCGATGAGAGTTGGATCCCGATTCCCACTGATGAGTTAGTATACTCCTCGGGTGACCCCGACTAATTCTTCTTTTAGGTTTGGAGGAGAATTTGAGGTACAGTGGGAGGATTCCAGATTAGATAAATTGGTAACCATTCTGATCTAGGTTAGAGTGCACGCTGAGTGTTTCTTTTCTCTCTCTCTTCGGCAGCGACCATTGACCTGACCCTAAGACTATGACTCAGTGACCAAGTTGACCGAACCTTCTTAACACTGGCTTTTGGATTGTCAGAGTTGCAAACCTCATTGCCACTCCTACTTTTACCCTTTTCTCCAGGACACCCCGTTTTACTACGAACGTCCACTTCCATTGGACAAAACCATCGTATGGTTATATACGAACTCGAAGGAATTTATTCGAGGATGGTTTCTGGTTCTGGAGAAAACGGATAGGACTATTCAGTTGTCTTTTCTTTTCACCTTCTCTCAGGCTGCGAGTACTCCTTGGTTTAGGAGTAGTACACCTATTACGCAAATTGGATAGTCTTCTTCCAGACCACAGGCTGGTGCCGACCGGTAGGGAATGAAGAAAACCAGTTAGCCTAAACGGTGTACAGAAGGTATTAAGTTCAGACAAAGCAAGGGATCAGTAAGAGGGCAAAGTAAATTGCGACTGCTATTCACGACCAAACCAAGTATTTCTTCGCCAATCCTAAATCACCTTTGTATTTCTCCAGGACACTCCGTATCACTACGAAGATCCCATTTTATTGGATAATCCATCGTATGGTTATATACGAACTCGAAAGGAACTTGTTCCAGTTCGGGGATGGATCCTGGTTCAGGAGAAATAGGAATAAAGTACATTCAGGTGTCTTTTATCTTCACCTTCTCTCATTGCGAGTGTTCCTAGGATTGGGACAGTACACCCATTATGCTTATTGGATAGTCTTCTTCCAAACCATAGGCTGGTGCCGAACGGTAGGGAAGGAAGAAAACCATTTGGCCTAAAGGGGTGTACAGAAGGTAAAGACTAAAGACATATGAAGGGATATGGAGAGGTGGCAAAGAACTATACGGTTACAGTCGTGAATCTGGAAGAGGCATTACTAGGAATACCAGGATACCCCATCGAAATATTTCAATGTTTCAGTCTCACTGTGTACTGTTAAAAGAAAACTGATTTCCCGATTAGACACTTGCTCCAGGATATGTATTTACCAGGTATGATTCTCACATCTGTATGGTTTTACAGATGATGAGTGGGAGTAAGTTATTGGGAATTGGGTGATCATCCTCATTATATCGGGATTCGCTGTAATCGGTGATATTTGAGGAAGTCACCTGGGTAGTTTGCCGGTCGGCAAATATTTGGTTTTGAATATCCGCTGTTATGCACCAATTCCAAATTGATATATCTGTACGTCTATTTTCATAGAGTGAGATATACCTTTCTGAAATTATGTCTACGACATTTACCTATATCAGTGGATGGTTGGGTAAGGAGCATTAAACAGCGGTGTAATTCTTCTTAACCATAAGTACAGTTTTTCGACCTACGACACACAGTGAATGAGTTATCAGACTCAAGGGACTTATACAGAGTATTGTATGTTGTCCAGGGTCCATCAGGACAGAGGGGTTGGTCCTCGTACTATATTCGGTTTACTTATGACTTCTCTAGTTCTTAGACAGGTGTTTCGTGGAAACACAGGGTCTAAGTTTTGAGGAGTTATAGGTATTTGAATAGAGTAGAGAACCAGGTATAGCAAGTATCGGGATTCTTCAAAGAGATCGAAGATGTAGATACTTATGTATGGTATTCAGTTGATAGTAATGATAAAGAGATCTTGCTTCTCTTTCAGGTTACTCATAATTGGAAGTATTCCTAAGTTGAGTAACGCTGATCGGCCTCCTTCCATTTAGTTGACATGCGCTGGGGACAGCTGCATGATTTGAATCTGGTTCAATTAAATCAGTGCCTCTGTTTCTATATTGGATATAGAACAGTTCATATCTTAACGATGTTAAGGTACGGGGAGTTGTCCGGTTTATGATTAAAACCAGACACTGGACAACTCAAGGCACGTTTCTGTAATGGCTGTTTGTGGGTTGACCCAGGCTATGACGAGGGTTGACTTTCTACCATCTGGCAGATCAATAGAAATATTGTTCTAGACTCGCCACAGTTTTACTAAAAATGGATTTTTTCAGAAAACAGTAGTGGGAGTATGGTAGAACTGGAAGTGATTCCAGAACCACAAACGATTACTGAAGATTTGATAAGGAACCTAAAGATTCAATCTGGATTGACATTCCATTGGCCACTCCGCAGATAAGGTGGGTAACTTCAGGCACCCGAGAGGTACTCCGGTAGCCTCAAGGACGGTGACAGGGAAGTTCTTATTTTCCCACAATTGCCATTGCTGTTGTTCCAAGTTGCGAGACCCGGTGGGAGGATGAGTATAGCGTCGTTCTAAACTAGCTTTAGAAGTGTACGTGTATATGACTCTGCCAGAGGGTTGTCATAGTCAGTGGGAGCAGCGGAAGCATTGGTGGACAGGTAGCTTATGTCTATTTATAGACTAAAGCAGATATAGCGGAGATAGATCATCTATTTCTGACATGACAGTCATGGGTTTGACTTCATCAGAATAGGGGATGGATCTGTTGAGAAGGTAGTAGGGTGTGATGTCATGGTATTTGGATGACATACACAAAGTGTAAGTGCACGGCGGCGCCCCGGCCGTCAATCCGACGCCGGAATGCGGAAGCGGTGAATAACTTTAAATTTTTGCGGACTTAGCAAAACGGCACCACCGCGCACTATAACCCGGATCGAACCATTAACAAGTCTAAGCTAACTAGAAGATGGGAAAGAGATATACCGACGATCCAAGTCCTCCGGTCTTCTCGTCATGCTCCCGATCTCCTGCGGAAAAGTCCCGTCTCCTCCTCGTCGCCGGAAGTGCACCACATCGCCTACTTTGTTTACGGGCTCCCACCTCAATGCCGAGGCAACTCGGGCACGAAGCCGGCTACTCGACGTGCCCAAGAATCGCTGTAGAATGTGTAGTAGAAGAAGTCTCATTTTTGGGGTTGTGGAGTTGCCATTTGTGGAGGAGAAGAGAGCTTGGAGAGAGGTGGGGAAAAATGTAGCATACAAAAAAGGGGGTAACATTTTTCCACCCAAATCATGAAATGAATCCCCTTCCATTTTGTATGGCCGGCCCCCCCTTTACCAAGTGAGATTGGAGAGAGAAAAGACAAGGGGGTGGGTGGAACAATAATGCAAGGTGGAGTGTCATGGAAAAAAGCAAGTGATGATGAGAGGCAATGATCACTCCCAAAACCAATACACTACCAACTAATCATCAACAACCATGATGCTTATAAAGTCAAGCCATCATGAAGCTAGAAGTCAAAGTCAATGAAAAGATGTCATGATAAAACAATAAGCAAAGAACTCCTCCACAAACACTTATTTGCAACAATGCAAATAAGCCCTCCTCCACCAATCTTCGGCCAATGAACGGAACAATGGAAATTGGCCGAAACGGAAAGCAAACTGGCAACTCCAGAAAACTGGTCCCGTAATAAATTACAGGAAAACCCCGATACTGTGCATACACACCCGCATTTGTATTCCGACCGAAATACAAATGCAATGAGACAAAATCTCCACTGTACTATACTAGGATCCGGCTTATACCAAAACCGGCTAGTAATATCTGTTCGATCCTGATCCGTGCAATACCGCACGTATCTGATCGAACCCTGCCATATAACCATACGGCTTATAGTACAATCTGTCCGATCCTGATCCGTGCAATACCGCACGTATCTGATCGGACCTTGCCATATCTCCATACGGCCTCTACAACCTTTCGCCCGAAAGCTGAGTAACTGAAATGTGGGGGACTCTAAAGACTCGTCAATACTATGGCTGTGGATTTAACCACTAGCACGTCAGAGGTATAAGCCAATACGTAACGGGCCACCAGCAATTGACTAAAAGGGACGTCGATGAGCGAACTCATCCTGACACCCTACTGAGCCTGTCAGTGACAATATCCGTGCAGTCCGGTCCGTTCGTCTATGAGCATCGCATGGCGGGCCTAGGGGGTTGGTAAAAGTCAGACCCCCAAAAGCGGTACAAGTCGTGTCGGAGTGTAGCCCAGAACACCCTGAGATACTACTGGAATACCTACCAGTAAATCTCCTTGCCTTGGCCAAGGACTTTGTGTAATGGCTCTCCTAGACACAGCACGACCTCACCCCCAATACCGGGAGAGACGAACCCCTGAAGATACGCTCACTGCCTCCATGTGGCTCGGGACTGTACCCAACTAAAACCTGTTTGCACGACTCCTTTGAGCCGTGGTAGGGTAGTAATCAAAGTACAGTGGGAACTCACACGAGACAAATGACGATCCCCAGGTCGATGAACTAACCTGCACACATGTCACCAGGGAACTGCCATCTGACGTTTGGTATATGACCAACTAGCATGTTCCCGGCGAGTCCTGTCCGGTGTACTCATAACCCAATGAGCACCTGTATACATCTTAGGTGATCCAACTGACACCAGTGGCTTGTGAGACCGGCCACCGCCCCTCGTCGGGGTCTCGACTGTATACACTAGTCTACTAATGGAGTATCGATGCCCAGTCTCGAAACTCCCACGACTAGGGACCTTTTAAGGATAAGCTTATAGACCCCCAGCTCCCACTTATATGATCGCCCTCATACTGCTGGTGGTCAAGCAAGAATCCTAGGGGCTCTATCAACGTGTAATAGCGACGTGTCATGTCACCTAAAGCAGTACACGATGATAAAGGTAAACCAGATAGCATACTATCATCTCGAGCAAGACTGTCCTACTGGGATAGGTCCTCCCTCAATCATTACAATCACGTACCTGTGACCTAATAATTGACTCTGAGGGCACTATCTCCAACAATCTCCCACTTGCACTCAAGGCTAATTATTGCGATGTCGCATACTCACAGCCCGTGTGATACCGAACACCCAACTCCTCTACTAGTCAGTCTCACAAAGCTCGTTTGCGGAACTATTGCGTTCGAGGAATAGCCTCAGTGAGTGGATCCGCTTAGTTGTTTCTTTCTATGTCTCTCTATATCTCAAGTTCGCGGAGAAAGCCATCTCCTGAAAAGCGCAATACCTGTCTCAGAATATGTCTGGATGTCTGATGGGACATAGCTCATAAATGAGCTCCAAATCCAAACTTCTTAGACTGTATCGTCAACTGAACTTAATCAGTATCCTGCGCGCCATGCCTCCCTCAGTATTGCCTTGGACCACCTGTCCAAAATACTGCCCCTCATCAGAAGGAAAAACTATAACTCTGACAACCTCCTTGTCGTCCATGTCACCTTGGAAGCCTGGAATGATAACTGTCTCCTGAATGAGGCTGTCGTTATCATATCCCTAGAACATCCACTTATGTTCTAAAACTGCTTCCGACTGTTTCTCCAGGATTGGATTAATGTCAACTTATTGCATCTAGTGCAAGAACAATGTCTGGTGTGGTACTTGACATCTCATGATTGACTCAATCGCCTGAGCAAGTGATCTGCCAATCATGCACATCCCTCTCCACTTTAGTCTGTAAGACACCTTTGGAGAGGGTGACTCCATTACCTGCAGGTACACTACCGTGCCAGGAGTCGTCCATCCTAAATACTCTTAGAACGCTGTCAAGTACCCTGATTGGGAAACCACCCAAATCTAGATCTAAGACCATAGATCTAGTAACCAGTATGTCTGATATAAAATCCATTTCCTTTGTGGAGAAACAACTGTGTGACGACCAAACTATAACCGATCGTAGTGTAGGAGTTTCCTTTCCTACTCTGTGTATATCATCCAAATACCAGGATATCACACCCTACTACCTTCTCAACAGATCCATCCCCTATTCTGATGAAGTCAAACCCATGACTGTCACGTCAGAAATAGATGATCTATCTCCGCTACTGGTGCTTCAGTCTGTGAATAGACATAAGCTACCTGTCCACCAATGCTTCCGCTGCTCCCACTGACTACGACAACCCTCTGGCAGAGTCATATAGACGTGCACTTCTAAAACTAGTTTAGAATGACGCTATACTCATCCTCCCGCCGGGTCTCGCAGCCTGGGACAACAGCAATGGTAATTGTGGGTAAACAAGAACTTCCCTGTCACCGTTCTTGAGGCTACCGTAGTACCTCTCGGGTGCCTGAAGTTACCCACCTTATCTGCGGAGTGGCCAATGGAATGTCAATCCAGATTGAATCTTTAGGTTCCTTATCAAATCTTCAGTAATCGTTTGTGGTTCTGGAATCACTTCCAGTTCTACCATACTCCCACTACTATTTTCTGAAAAAGTCCATTTTAATAAAACTGTGGCGAGTCTAGAACAATATCGCTATTGTTCATCCAGATGGTAGAAAGTCAACCCTCGTCATAGCCTGGGTCAACCCACAAACAGCCATTACAGAAACGTGCCTTGAGTTGTCCAGTGTCTGGTTTTAATCATAAACCGGACAACTCCCCGTACCTTAACATCGTTAAGATATGAACTGTTCTATATCCCATATAGGACCAGAGGCACTGATTTAATTGAACCAGATCCAAATCATGCAACTGTCTCCAGTACATGTCAACTAAATGGAAGGAGGCCAGATCAGCGTTACTCAACTTAGGAATGCTTCCAATTATGAGTAACCTGAAAGAGAAGCAAGATCTCTTTATCATTACTATCAACTGAATACCATACACAAGTATCTACATCTTCGATCACTTTGAAGAATCCCGATACTTGCTACACCTGGTTCTCTACTCTATTCAAATACCTATAACTCCTCAAAACTTAGACCCTGTGTTTCTACGAAACACATGTCTAAGAACTAGAGAAGTCATAAGTAAACCGAATATAGTACGAGGACCAAGCCCTCTGTCCTGATGGACACTGGACAACATACAATACTTTGTATAAGTCCGCTGAGTCTAACAACTCTTTCACTGTGTGTCGTAAGTTGAAAACTGTACTTATGGTTAAGAAGAATTACACCGCTGTTTAATGCTCCTTACCTAACCATCCACTGATATAGGTAAATGTCATCGACATAATATCAAAAGGTATATCTCACTCTATGAAAATAGACGTACAGATATATCAATTTGAAATTGGTGCATAACAGCGGATATTCAAAACCAAATATTTGCCGACCGGCAAACAACCCAGGTGATTTCCTCAAATATCACCGATTACAACGAATCCCGATATAATGAGGATAATCACCCAATTCCCAATAACTTACTCCCACTCATCATCTGTAAAACCATACAGATGTGAGAATCGTATCTGGTAAATACATACCCTGGAGTAAGTATCTAATCGGGAAATCAGTTTTCTATTAACAGTACACAGTGAAACTGAAATATTGAAATGTTTCGATGGGGTATCCTGGTATTCCTAGTAATGCCTCTTCCAGATTCACGACTGTAACCGTATAGTTCTTTGTCACCTCTCCAAATCCCTTCATATGTCTTTAGTCTTTACCTTCTGCACACCCCTTTAGGCCAAATGGTTTTCTTCCTTCCCTACCGTTCGGCACCAGCCTATGGTTTGGAAGAAGACTATCCAATAAGCATATTGGGTGTACTGTCCCAATCCTAGGAACACTCGCAACACGAGAGAAGGTTAAGATAAAAGACACCTGAATGTACTTTATTCCTATTTCTCCTGAACCAGGATCCATCCCCGAACTGGAACAAGTTCCTTTCGAGTTCGTATATAACCATACGATGGAATATCCAAATAAACTGTGGATCTTCGTAGTGATACGGAGTGTCCTGGAGAAATACAAAGGTGATGTTAGGATTGCCGAAGAGATACTTGGTTTGGTCGTGAATATCTGTTGCAATTTACTTTGCCCTCCTACTAATCCCTTGCTTTGTCTGAACTTAATACCTTCTGCACACCATCGTTATGCTAATTGGTTTTCTTCATTCCCTACCGGTCGGCACCTGCCTATGGTTTGGAAGAAGACGATCCAATTTGCGTAATAGGTGTGCTACCCCTAAACCAAGGAGTACTCGTAACCTGAGAGAGGGTAAAAGGAAAAGACAACTGAATAATCCTATCCGTTTTCTCCAGAACCGGAAACCATCCTCGAATAAATTCTTTCGAGTTCGTATCTAACCATACGATGGTTTTGTCCAATGGAAGTGGACGTTCGTAGTAAAACGGGGTGTCCTGGAGAAAAGGGTAAAAGTAGGAGTGGCAATGAGGTTTGCAACTCTGACAATCCAAAAGCCGGTGTTTAAGAAGGTTCGGTCAACTTGGTCACTGAGTCAAAGTCTTAGGGTCGGGTCAATGGTCGCTGCCAAAGAGAGAGAGAAAAGAAACACTCAGCGTGCACTCTAACCTAGATCAGAATGGTCACCAATTTATCTAATCTGGAATCCTCCCACTGTACCTCAAATTCTCCACCAAACCTGAAAGAAGAATTAGTCGGGGTCACCCGAGGAGTAAACCAACTCATCAGTGGGAATCGGGATCCAACTCTCATCGCATGATAACGTGACGGAATCCGCTCACGGTATCACACTCCAGAAGGTATGCGCATATCTGGCAAGTTTCAGTACTTTTGAAACTCCCGATGAGATTTCTGCCCCATGCTCTTATGACCTTGGCGTGAGGTCAAAATATCATAAGTCACATGTCAAGTTCTGCCCATCATTATCCAGGTTAATTTGAATCCACCCGTACATACCCTTGACGTAGGCCAAAATAGTAGTACGACTGTCCCAAACCAACGCATCTATCTATGCAACAGATAAATACCCGGCAGCTACCAAACACTATGCCTTGGCGTGAGGTCAAAATACATAGCTTGAATACTACCGAATATTTAACTGAAATGATGGAGGGCTACGAATGGTTTCTGGCGAAAACCTTTAACGTAATGAACTTGATATCGTTGAAGGAACGGATAGCTTTTTGAAAATATAGTGACGAAAACCGTTGCTAAAGAGGTCACTCCCGGTGAAGGGATCTCGGCTCTTTCCCCGTAGAATGGGGTGCAGGATATTCCAACTGAATACCACGGTGCAAAGCAAAAGTAATCGGCTATAGTGAAGTCAATGCCCTGACGCAAATTTCTGTCCAAGGGGTCACTCCCGGTGAAGGGATCTCGGCCCTTGCCTCGTCGACTGAGGAGCAGGATATTCCAATGAATACCACGATGCAAAACAAAAGTAAACGTCCTTGCAATAACAGCTTTTTGAAAAGTGTTCCAACAACATCAGATTAGGTTTGTTTTTAACTTGCACTGATCCGAATCAATGCAGTCCCATCAATTGATCACACCAAAAAGAACGAAAATATACTGATGTACGTATATGCCATCCGCATTCGCCACTGGGTCCCGTCATTACCCGTTAGGTTAGCTAACTAACGACAGAGCGGGGACTGGACTAGCGCGGATTCAAAACATATACAACATCTACTAATATATATACCAATATATTATATTCGCTCAAGGCGTGAATAAAATGCAACATCACAGAAATGTACAGCATCACAGAAACAATACAGATATCTGGGATCCCCGGGTTTCACAGAGCCGCTGAAACCCGACGTTCCCCTGGTCGTGTGGATAGCCTGTGCAATGAAATCCTAGACCCCTACGGGCGCGGCAAGTTACCCGCCAAAACCTGAAGCGAGGCAGCCCCCTTCAGCAACGTGAATGGACCACCCAGCACTTCACGGAATCCGGTAACTTGGGCACCCCTCCTGGGTCAACCTGTACCCCCTACGAGTGCGGCGAATAGCCCGCCAATCCTAGAGTGAAGCCCCCTCCGTCTCAATGCCATGAGATGCGGGCTTGTTGCCCTCCAGAACCCGGCTATCCGTGCACCCCTCCACGGGGCAATCCTAGTACAGAAAGTAAAATATACATACAACGGGTACATCGACCGCAACCAGGTCGTGTCCCAAAATAATAATACAAACAGGCAGTGACGGCAGTCCACATGTCGGACGCTCGCCCCGCAATATCAAATGTACATAATACAACAGCACAGTACTAGCATTGCATCCAGGCTATCCCCCACGACCGATCCGCAACATCACAGCAAATACATAGAACATCAACGTGAAAGTCACGTTCGCAAATCCGTCTAACCGGGCTATAGCAGTTAGACCGGATTTACCGATCGAGTGACATTCACGGTCGCAGATATAATGTAAATACTGTGAAAAATGTGTTTAAAATATCCGATTGATCAAACTTTAACAAGTGGGCCCACAAAGAATACTGTAGCAGTTAAAGAAAACCTGGACCCAATTTTAATATCCCAAAACCCCTAATTTAAGCCCAGAAGCCCACTGTAAAAACCCAACCCACTGATCCCTGTAGACTGCGGCGGAAGCGCGGCCAAACGTGGGTTTTGGCCGCCCTTCCGCGGTCAAGTAAGAAGATTAGTGCGTCGAATTTGAACAGTGTTCTTAGAATTTCTAGCACAGTACTTTTATGCAACCTGAAAAATTTTTGGAGACAGAAAAATTTCAACAGAAACTGTCGTGGGTGTATTGGGGTTTTCGGACATTTCGATCGATCGGAACAGAAAAACACATTACACAAAGCTAGACTAAGTTAATGGCGAGGCTCTGATACCACTGTAAGTGCACGGCGGCGCCCCGGCCGTCAATCCGACGCCGGAATGCGGAAGCGGTGAATAACTTTAAATTTTTGCGGACTTAGCAAAACGGCACCACCGCGCACTATAACCCGGATCGAACCATTAACAAGTCTAAGCTAACTAGAAGATGGGAAAGAGATATACCGACGATCCAAGTCCTCCGGTCTTCTCGTCATGCTCCCGATCTCCTGCGGAAAAGTCCCGTCTCCTCCTCGTCGCCGGAAGTGCACCACATCGCCTACTTTGTTTACGGGCTCCCACCTCAATGCCGAGGCAACTCGGGCACGAAGCCGGCTACTCGACGTGCCCAAGAATCGCTGTAGAATGTGTAGTAGAAGAAGTCTCATTTTTGGGGTTGTGGAGTTGCCATTTGTGGAGGAGAAGAGAGCTTGGAGAGAGGTGGGGGAAAATGTAGCATACAAAAAAGGGGGTAACATTTTTCCACCCAAATCATGAAATGAATCCCCTTCCATTTTGTATGGCCGGCCCCCCCTTTACCAAGTGAGATTGGAGAGAGAAAAGACAAGGGGGTGGGTGGAACAATAATGCAAGGTGGAGTGTCATGGAAAAAAGCAAGTGATGATGAGAGGCAATGATCACTCCCAAAACCAATACACTACCAACTAATCATCAACAACCATGATGCTTATAAAGTCAAGCCATCATGAAGCTAGAAGTCAAAGTCAATGAAAAGATGTCATGATAAAACAATAAGCAAAGAACTCCTCCACAAACACTTATTTGCAACAATGCAAATAAGCCCTCCTCCACCAATCTTCGGCCAATGAACGGAACAATGGAAATTGGCCGAAACGGAAAGCAAACTGGCAACTCCAGAAAACTGGTCCCGTAATAAATTACAGGAAAACCCCGATACTGTGCATACACACCCGCATTTGTATTCCGACCGAAATACAAATGCAATGAGACAAAATCTCCACTGTACTATACTAGGATCCGGCTTATACCAAAACCGGCTAGTAATATCTGTTCGATCCTGATCCGTGCAATACCGCACGTATCTGATCGAACCCTGCCATATAACCATACGGCTTATAGTACAATCTGTCCGATCCTGATCCGTGCAATACCGCACGTATCTGATCGGACCTTGCCATATCTCCATACGGCCTCTACAACCTTTCGCCCGAAAGCTGAGTAACTGAAATGTGGGGGACTCTAAAGACTCGTCAATACTATGGCTGTGGATTTAACCACTAGCACGTCAGAGGTATAAGCCAATACGTAACGGGCCACCAGCAATTGACTAAAAGGGACGTCGATGAGCGAACTCATCCTGACACCCTACTGAGCCTGTCAGTGACAATATCCGTGCAGTCCGGTCCGTTCGTCTATGAGCATCGCATGGCGGGCCTAGGGGGTTGGTAAAAGTCAGACCCCCAAAAGCGGTACAAGTCGTGTCGGAGTGTAGCCCAGAACACCCTGAGATACTACTGGAATACCTACCAGTAAATCTCCTTGCCTTGGCCAAGGACTTTGTGTAATGGCTCTCCTAGACACAGCACGACCTCACCCCCAATACCGGGAGAGACGAACCCCTGAAGATACGCTCACTGCCTCCATGTGGCTCGGGACTGTACCCAACTAAAACCTGTTTGCATGACTCCTTTGAGCCGTGGTAGGGTAGTAATCAAAGTACAGTGGGAACTCACACGAGACAAATGACGATCCCCAGGTCGATGAACTAACCTGCACACATGTCACCAGGGAACTGCCATCTGACGTCTGGTATATGACCAACTAGCATGTTCCCGGCGAGTCCTGTCCGGTGTACTCATAACCCAATGAGCACCTGTATACATCTTAGGTGATCCAACTGACACCAGTGGCTTGTGAGACCGGCCACCGCCCCTCGTCGGGGTCTCGACTGTATACACTAGTCTACTAATGGAGTATCGATGCCCAGTCTCGAAACTCCCACGACTAGGGACCTTTTAAGGATAAGCTTATAGACCCCCAGCTCCCACTTATATGATCGCCCTCATACTGCTGGTGGTCAAGCAAGAATCCTAGGGGCTCTATCAACGTGTAATAGCGACGTGTCATGTCACCTAAAGCAGTACACGATGATAAAGGTAAACCAGATAGCATACTATCATCTCGAGCAAGACTGTCCTACTGGGATAGGTCCTCCCTCAATCATTACAATCACGTACCTGTGACCTAATAATTGACTCTGAGGGCACTATCTCCAACACAAAGTAGGAAAAGAAACTCCTATACTACGATCGGTTATACTTTGGTCGTCACACAGTGGTTTCTCCACAAAGGAAATGGATTTTATATCAGACATACTGGTTACTAGATCTATGGCTTTAGATCTAGATTTGGGTGGTTTCCCAATCAGGGTACTTTGACAGCATTCTAAGGGTATTTAGAATGGACGACTCCTGGCACTGTAGTGTACCTGCAGGTAACGGAGTCACCCTCTTCAAAGGTGCCTTACAGACTAAAGGGGAGAGGGACGGGCATGATTGGCAGATCACTTGCTCAGGCAATTGAGTCAATCGTGAGATGTCAAGTACCACACCAGATGTTGTTCTTGCACTAGATGCAATAAGTTGACATTAATCCAATCCTGGAGAAACAGTCGGAAGCAGTTTTAGAACATAAGTGGATGTTCTAGGGATATGATAACGACAGCCTTATTCAGGAGACAGTTATCATTCCAGGCTTCCAAGGTGACTTGGACGACAAGGAGGTTGTCAAAGTTATAGTTTTCCCTCTGACGAGGGGCAGTATTTTGGACAGGTGATCCAAGGCAATACTGAGGGAGGCATGGCGCGCAGGATACTGATTAAGTTCAGTTGACGATACAGTCTAAGAAGTTTGGATTTGGAGTTCATTTATGAGCTATGTCCCATCAGACATCCAGACACATTCTAAGACAGGTATTGCTCATTTCGGGAGATGGGTTTCTCCGCGAACATGAGATATAGAGAGACATGGAAAGAAACAACAAAGCGGATCCACTCACTGAGGCTATTCCTCGAACGCAATACTTTCGCAAACGAGCTTTGTGAGACTGACTAGTAGAGGAGTTGGGTGTTCGGTATCACACGGGCTGTGAGTATGCGACATCGCAATAATTAGCCTTGAGTGCAAGTGGGAGATTGTTGGAGATAGTGCCCTCAGAGTCAATTATTAGGTCACAGGTATGTGATTGTAATGATTGAGGGAGGACCTATCCCAGTAGGACAGTCTTACTCGAGATGATAGTATGCTATCTGGTTTACCTTTATCATCGTGTACTGCTTTAGGTGACCTGACATGTCGCTATTACACGTTGATAGAGCCCCTAGGATTCTTGCTTGACCACCAGCAGTATGAGGGCGATCATATAAGTGGGAGCTGGGGGTCTACAAGCATATCCTTAAAAGGTCCCTAGTCGTGGGAGTTTCGAGACCGGGCATCGATACTCCATTAGTAGACTAGTGTATACAGTCGAGACCCCGACGAGGGGCGGTGGCCGGTCTCACAAGCCACTGGTGTCAGTTGGATCACCTAAGATGTATACAGGTGCTCATTGGGTTATGAGTACACCGGACAGGACTCGCCGGGAACATGCTAGTTGGTCATATACCAGACGTCAGATGGCAGTTCCCTGGTGACATGTGTGCAGGTTAGTTCATCGACCTGGGGATCGTCATTTGTCTCGTGTGAGTTCCTACTGTACTTTGATTACTACCCTACCACGGCTCAAAGGAGTCGTGCAAACAGGTTTTAGTTGGGTACAGTCCCGAGCCACATGGAGGCAGTGAGCGTATCTTCAGGGGTTCGTCTCTCCCGGTATTGGGGGTGAGGTCGTGCTGTGTCTAAGAGAGCCATTACACAAAGTCCTTGGCCAAGGCAAGGAGATTTACTGGTAGGTATTCCAGTAGTATCTCAGGGTGTTCTGGGCTACACTCCGACACGACTTGTACCGCTTTTGGGGTCTGACTTTTACCAACCCCCTAGGCCCGCCATGCGATACTCATAGACGAACGGACTGGACTGCACGGATATTGTCACTGACAGGCTCAGTAGGGTTGTCGGGCTAAGTTCGCTCACAGACGTCCCTTTTAGTCAGTACCTGGTAGCCCGTCACGTATTGGCTTATACCTCTGACGTGCTAGTGGTTAAATCCACAACCAAGGTGTTGACGAGTCTTTAGAGTCCCCCACATTCTGTTACTCAGCTTTCGGGCGAAAGGTTGTAGAGGCCGTATGGAGATATGGCAAGGTCCGATCAGATACGTGCGGTATTGCACGGATCAGGATCGGACAGTTTGTACTATAGGCCGTATGGTTATATGGCAGGGTTCGATCAGATACGTGCGGTATTGCACGGATCAGGATCGAACAGATATTACTAACCGGCTTTGGTTTAAGCCGGATCCTAGTATAGTACAGTGTAGATTTTGTCTCATTGCATTTGTATTTCGGTCGAAATACAGATGCGGGTGTGTATGCACAGTATCGGGGTTTTCCTGTAATTTATTACGGGACCAGTTTTTGGAGTTGCCAGTTTGTTTTCCGTTTCGGCCAATTTTCCTTTGATCGTTCATTGGCCGATGATTGGTGGAGGAGGGCTTATTTGCATTGTTGCAAATAAACAATTATGGAGGGGGTCTTTGCATATTTTTTTGGTATCATGATGGTTTTCATGATGAGCACCATCACTTGACTTCTTCTTCTTCTCATGATGGCTTGACTTTTTGAAGCCATCATGCATGAGATGATGGTTGCCTTTGTGTGTGGGATTTGTGGTGATCATTTGTTTTTCCCTCATCATTTTTTTTGCTTTCCAACCACCCCCCTTGTCTTGGTTCTTTCTCTCTCCAATCACATATGGTAAAATGGGGGGGCCGGCCATTTTAGTGGGGAGAGGTTGATTCATTTGGTATGGCATTTTTTTCATATTGTGCTAAGAAAAAGAGCTCTCTAGTTGATCTCCAAAATCCCTTCTTTCCTCCACCAAATGGCACCTCCTTAACCCCAAAATGAGACATGGATCTCTACACTCCATTCTACAGCAAATCTTGGGCACGTCGAGTAGCCGGCTTCGTGCCCGAGTTGCCTCGGCATTGAGGTGGGAGCCCATAAACAAAGTAGGCGATGTGGTGCACTTCCGGCTACGAGGAGGAGACAGGACTTTCCGCAGGAGATCGGGCCATGACGAGAAGACCGGAGGACTTGGATCGTCGGTATATCTCTAACCCATCTTCTAGTTAGCTTAGACTTGTTAATGGTTACGATCCGGGTGTTTAGTGCGCGGTGGTGCCGGTTTGCTAAGTCCGCAAAATTTAAGTTATTCACCGCTTCCGCATTCCGGCGTCGGATTGACGGCCGGGGCGCCGCCGTGCACTTACATCTCTATTACAAGCACACCCGAAGACGAAACCACAACATGCTTCGAATTCTGACTACTGGCTTTGTTAGCCCTGCAATCCTTCTGCCAATGTTCATTCCCGTTACAATAGGAACGTGCTTCCTTTACTACATCCAGTCCCGAAACTTTTGCCCTTGCTTTTCCTTCTTCTTCCCTGGTTTCCTTCAGGGTATAAGCAGAGGGCAGGGGCTGTAGAATCAAGTCAGTATTTGACCCGTTCTCCAACGTGGTTTTCAGGTCCGTGAGCTCAAAATAGCTGGTCTCTGTAAGGACGTTACCCCCTACAGATGACCCGACAGCCAACCTCGCTTGAAGCAATTCGTTCGAGGTCTCATATCTTGCGATACAAGATTGCTCTCCATATAAATCTTTGTTATGGAGGAAGATAGAAACTGAGTCCATCTTCTCGTGCTACCTCTGGTTTGCACCATCAACTGAGACAAACACGAGGCACTTGGCTTTCGCACAGTCTTTTTCCGATTTCTTACGGATGTCAATATCCGCGACACGGGAAACTGGTCCTGAGACGGCAGGGGTTTGATTAGTTAAGAGGTGTCCCAGCTTGTCACGGGCAATGAACATCTGGACAGACCTTTGCCAATCATAACAGTCAGGTTCAGTCATTTTATTTATCTAGATATAACCTATGTGTGGTCACTGGGTCGCTGCAATTAAGAGAGAGAGAAGAAAACACTCAGCATGATGTTCTTGCAAGTTTAGATTGGTTTTTAATTTATCTAAACTGGATGGGTCCCACTGTCTCTCGAATCCCTCCTCAAACCAAAAAAGGATGAATTAGTCAGGATCAATCTCACCGTACAATACTTGCTTAACCGTTCAGCCAGGCTAGTGTCGGTATTTCGAGGGAGGTTTTCCAACGCTTTCGCGAAGTTCCTTAATTAAATAACCTCTTTTCCCTGGGGGCGTAGCCCCGCTAACACCTCTCTAGACACCTACTTGGTTTATAGCATTGATCGTTAAGTGAGAAATTTCCCGAGGAGTAGCATATACTCACAGTAGGATCGGGATCCAAATATCATCGCGTGACAAAACTGAAGGAATCCTACCAGAATCATCACACTCCAAATGGTATCCTGCGCTAGCAAGTTTCAGTTCTTTTGAAACTCCCGATGTGGATTTTTGCCCCATGCTCTTATGACCTTGACTAAGGCCAACAAATCATAAGTCGCATGTCAAGTTCTACCCATCGTTGTCCAGGTTGATTTGAACCCACCCGTATATACCCTTGACTATAGCCAACAAAGTAATACGACTGTCCCAAACCAACGCATCTATCTATGCAACATATGAATATCCACCAGCTACCAAACACTGTGCCTTGACTAAGGCCAACAAACACAGCTTGAATACTGTTGAATATTCATATGAAACAACGGAGGGCTACGAATGGTTTTGGCGAAACCTTGAACGTAGTGAAATTGATATAATCGAAGGAACCTTGATAGCTTTTAAAAGGAGTGGCTTAAGCTCCGCGTTTTAAAAGTTATATTTGAAAAGAAACCGTGTGGTTTTTGAAATTGTTCCAACAACTTTTACTTGGTTTATTTTCTTGCATTAATTTTAATGCGTCCCATCAATTAATCCTACCATTGCAGAAAACAACGAAAATATGACGTACGCTTATTCCATCCGCATTCGCCACGGGGCCCCGTCATTACCCGTTAGGTTATTTAACTAACGACAGAGCGGGGGCTGGACTAGCGCGGATGCAAAATATAAGCATCGCCTAAATAGATATCATATATAGATATACACATTCGTCACATGCAATGATAGCCATTCCAGATCACAGATGAACACATTGGATATAGTAGGAATCCGCAATCCGTACGAGCCTGTAACGAATAGCAGATTACACGGTCGCGATGAATAGCCAAGACCCTACCCTAGACCCCTACGGGTGCGGTCAACTACCCGCCAAGTACCCGAAGCGAAGCAACCTCTCTCAACACCGTGAGTAGAAAACTCGGCACTTCGAGATACCCGGTAGTTTGTGCACCCCACCTTGGGTCTATCCTAGGAGCAAAAACGGTAAAAGAAATTATACAATGACGGCTACAACCCCATCCCGGTTGTGCGGCCATATAAATAATATTACATCTATTACAAATTTACATGAGTTGAAAGAAAAAGAAAACTCTCATCTCACAACCCCCGGCTATTCATCCGCGACAATCCAACGAATTCATATACACATACCATCAACATTACAGATCACAGATATGTATAACCCCCACTAATCGACGTATAGCGATTAGCAGACGTTCAATACATAAAACACATCACAGATATATACCCGTCAGCTTAAGTCTTTAGATGTTCAATCAAAATACGGATTTTAAGGCCCCAAAAACAAATTTTGCTTTCTGGAAAATTTGAGCAGAAAAATCATACTGTAAAATTCCCAAAACACCCAACTGAATAAACTGCATGAAAAATCGCCCAAAGCCGAGTCAACTCGGCCGCGGATCCGCGGCGGGAGCAAGCTCCCGCCGCGGTTCCGCGGCGCGTTGATCGGTTCAGTGGACCATTTATCTACAGTTTATTTTAAAAACCCTGAGCCGAATTTTAAGATAAGATTTATTATTTTTGGCACAGAAAACAAATTCGGCAGAAAGTTGATTTTACGGGCGTGTTTCGTGACTTTTTCTACGATCGAACTTCTACTTACTTTGCTAACATGTTAGATAGTGTTTAACTAGGCTCTGATACCACTGTAAGTCCACGTTACCTCTCCCGGTACTTACGGGCTTGCGGAAATGATGAAAAACAATTTTAGTTTCCATCATCATCATCTTCTGTCGACACCTGGAATCCGCAGGGATGCGGCCCTGGTGAATGATTGGTCCAACGGCGGCTCCGGCGGTCTTGGAAGAGGTGGTAACATGGACTCAAAATACGCATCTTTGTTAAACAACTATTTAACAAACCTAACAAGAGTTTTACTTACTCGGTTAAGGGGGTTATGCCTTTCTTGAACTCCTTCGTCTTCAACTCTTTGCGGTGTACGGATCGGCCTCACCTCGTCGTCTCCTTGCGCCGAAGATGGATCCACCTGAAAGCTTCTACCTTTGGCTTCTCTTCAAACTAGAAGAAACTAGAACACTTGGTTTGCTAAACCTTGTGAACTAGGATGAGTAGAGAAGTGATATGGGTTTTCTTTTATCTCTAAGGCAATGTTTCTCAACTCATGAGAGGGAGTTGCCTTGAGCTATAGAGAGAGCAAGAGGAAGAGCAAGAGGGAGAGCTCAAGCAAGAGAGAGAAAGCAAATGAGAGAATGAGTAACTCTTTTGCCATTCAAGCTCTCATAATCCAAAACCATCATAACAAATAATAGTAATCAAGTATTATGTGATGGTTCAAGTCAAAATGGCCATATCATTTCATGCACTCATTTTGCAAAAAGAAACAAGCAAGCAAAAGTCTTTGCCATGAAATGATAGCCATTGTAATGATGATGGTCAACTAGTCCAACCTAGTCAACCGGTCAACAAAGTCAACAAGTCAACAAAGTCAACCCCTCAACAACCATGTCACTATAATACTTAATTAATATTATTGTTAATCATATTTCTTATTCTCATTAGGGTTTAGCAAAAAGTCAACAGTCAACAGTCAACAACCCCAATGAGAATCCTCTGCCTCTGTCTCTCTGTCAACTGTGCATACACACCCGCATCCGCGTTCCGAGGAACACGAATACAAATGAGATAAAACCAATCACAAAACGTACACTAGGATCTGGCTTAAACCAAAGCCCGCTAGTGTTAACTGTCCGGACACTAAACGTGCACAAGTACACGGATGTGACCGAACCCTGTCGCAAAACCATACGACCTCTACTCTTTTGCCTAAAGGCGAATAGCTTTCTGTGAGGGACTCTAAAGACTCGACACTACGCTGGCAGTAGGTTTAACCACAGACCGCAAGCGGCACTAGCTGTGCGTAACGGTCCCCAGGTAGATGCCGACAAGAAGACGGACGAGGTGAAACCCATCTGAACTCCTACTGAGCCTGAATGTGACAATCTCCGTACAGTCCGGTCTGTTCATCTGAGAATATCGCATGGCGGGCCGAGGGGGCGGTAAACGTCAGTCCCCTAATAGCGGTACAAGTCGTGTCGGAATGTAGCCCAGAACACCCTGAGATAACACTGGAAACCTACCAGTATATCTCGCTTGCCCTGGCCAGGGACTTTGTGTAATGGCTCTCCTAGACACAGCGCGATATCAACCCCCAATACCGAGAGAGAAGAATCCTGTCTAACCGTCACTGCCTCAAAGTGCTTCGGGACTGCACCTAACTACTACCTGTTTGCACGACTCCTTTAAGCCGTGGTAGGGAAGTAAACAAAGTACAGTAGGAACACACTCGAGGCGAAGTGACAATGTCAAGTCAGCGGACTAAGCTGTACTCATGTCACCTGGGAACTGATAACTGACGATAGGTATAGTACCAACCATCAGTTCCCGATGAGTCCTGTCCAGCGTACTCGTAACATAACAAGTACCCGCATACTATCTCAAGTACGGCGTACTGACGGCTGTGGGACAGACCGTCTCCCAAGCTGGGATAAGAAGCGCATACGCTAGTCTACTCCGGAGTATCGATGCCCTGTCTCGATAGTCCTGCGACTAGGGACCTGCATATGGATGTGCTTATAGATTACCCAGCCCCCACGAGTGTGACCGCCATCATAACGCTGGTAATCAAGCAAAGATCCTAAGGGCTCCACTAATGTGTAAAGGTGATATGCTAAAAGAAATACATGCACACATTAAAGCAGAAACAAACCAAGTAGCATACTACCATTTTGAGCAAGATTATCAATACAAGGTGAATATCCCAAGCTTCCATTAAGTAATATACATACTAGTATGATACAGTAATGGCCTCTAGGGCATATACACTAACAAAAGGCAGATATCAAATTTTGAGGGGCAGCACCACGGCCCTCCTGCACAACAAGAACTGGCTTGCCCGGAAAACAAAACCTGACTGTCTTCTCACGGCAGTCCACAGACGCATAGAAAGTAGCTAACCAGTCCATGCCCAGGAGAACGTCGAAGTCCAACATCTCAAGAAGGATTAAGTCGACAGACGAATCTCTATCTCCAATACGAACAAAACACGACCGAAACACATGTCGCGCAACAAAAGACTCGCCAACAAGAGTAGTCACGACAAGCGGCTGATCTAGCAAACAGGACTCTCGGCCCAACCTCGGTACGAAGTGTGTAGAAACATACGAGTGCATAGATCCCGGATCAAACAAAACACGTGCATCGAAGGAACATACTGAAAGAGTACCTGAAACCACTGCATTGGACGTATGCGTGTCCTGATGAGTCAAAGCAAATACTCGAGCCTGCCCTCTACCGGCGACTGGCTGTCCTCCGCCTCTGCCACCTCGTCCTCTCTGAACAAAACCTCCGCAACCACGACCTCTCTGAGCATAAGTCTGACGCGGAGCAACAACAGACATAAGGGGCCATGCTCTCTGAGGTAGACAAGGTGGTAAGGTAATGTGTGGTATGACTGCCTCGTCCTTAGGTGACTCAGTACAATCTCCAACGCGATGGTATAAACTCCCTCACCGGAAACATCCATACGATGACTGCTGAACCTCCTGGGGATAAGAGCTAAATAACTGGTCTCGTCCCAAGCCTCTGCTACTCCCACGACCTGAACAAAATCGGTCGCGGCGTCTATACATCTGTCTCCGGGCTGATACTCCAGTACGAACCCTCTTCGGTTCAGGAACAACCGAAGTCTCGGAAAGACACTCCTCAACCAGTAGGGCTGCGTCCACTGCGACTGCATATGTGTCAAAATACTGGGCGCTGATAGCGAAGAACAACTGGGTAATCAGGCCTCGCACAAATCTCTTGATCCGCATCTCCTCAGTGTCCACCAAATATGGAGCATACACAGATAGCTGGGTAAACTGAACATCATACTCTGCCACCGTCATACCCGGAGTCTGGCGTAACGACTCAAAACTGCAAGCTCGAGCATCGTTGACGCCCTACGGAAGAAAACGGGCAAGAAAAACTGTCACAAACTCACCCCAGGTCATAGGAGAAAGACCTGCGGCTCGGCCTCTTTCTAAAAACTCGCACCAAGTCTGGGGAAGACCTTCCAGATGAAAACTCGCGAACTCTACCCATCTCGCGTCGGAGCATCTCAGCGAACGATGGATCCTGGCCATCTGATCGATAAACGACTGGGGATCCTCAGCTGCATCGGTGCCGGTGAAAACCGGAGGCTTCAGCCTCATGAACTCAGATAACGATACTGTGATAACCTCCGTAGCTGTAGGTACGACTGCCTGAACCGTAGGCACCATCTCGACCCCCATAACAGGTGGGACAACCTCCTGTCTCTGTGCTCGACTGGCCTCAACTAACGGCCCCATCATCTGGCGCAAATCCTGCATACCGGCCTCTAGCCTAGTAATACGATCTATCGAAGGTCGATCAATCTGCTTCTGTGGAATAGGCGTACTGCCCTGGTTAGTCCTCGTCTCTAACGAGCCTACCCTGACCTTGGCTCTCGCGGCCGCTCTCTGCACCCTCGTAGTCTTCGGCGGCATAATGGCTGGAAATGATAACAGGATTCGATAAGAACATAGAAATCGAATCATAATGATACATGGAAATCAAGGAAGGAATTACAAGCAATATGTCCTTTGGTCACTTAGGCGGAGTACCGTGTCGTAAGTATGGCGCGGAATATACACACGCTACGTCATTCTGCTTAAGCTACCTACTCCATCATACCAAGATCATCCTACACTTCGAAAGGTAAAACCTAGCGCTCTGATACCAACTTTGTCATGACCCAATTTAGGAACGTGACCGGCACTTAAACCACGTGACGTCAACAGGCGTAACATAATTTAAGTAAGCCGAAAACCCATAAATCTAAACTATAAAAAGAAGTAAGTGATAAAAATATTGTTAAAACATTTGGAAATATCAAGTAAAAATCTTAAAGCTTAAGTTTAATTTCTTAAAAATTTTGGCAGCACCTCCTTTCAAAAACTAGCCCCGAAACGGGTATAACACAGGATATAAATAAAGCATTCCCAAACGGGAGCAAATCACGCCCAAAGGCAGAAAACAATCACCACAAGCATATATACGACACCGTAGTGAAGAAATAGACAATAAAAATGAAAACAACATAAAGAGATAAAGCTATATAAGAAAAGCCGGCTCACACGAGCACAACACCTAGAGTCACATAATATATAATATCGATCCTCACAAACTCGTCTCTAAGTCAATACATGAAATTGGTAGATAGAGAGTACAAGATACAATGAGATATACAATAGATATGTTTAGATAACCGCAAACCCACCTACACCAAAAAGGCCTCAGAGCCAATCGTAGCGATATCCGTAGAAATAGATACAATAAGGAACCCTGACGCGACTACTCTGAGGGTCAAGCCTGCAAAACACTGTGGCACAACGAAGGTGAGTTGCTAACTCGTGAATAGTAAGTAACATCATACAGATAATCGCAAGTATGCACGAACAGCGATAATCTATCACATGCAATCTAATAGCCTAAGTATGGCAATATGGATATGCAATAATCATGATCAAGGTACTAAAACCGCATGAAACAATGCATATCAAATACTCCTGAGTGGGGGATAAAACATAATCATCATCAATGGATCATCATCGTGGAAAAACCCGGTGTCCATCAACGACACCCCAAATCCTAATACCTCAGGCGCCGTCACTCTGATCGGCCCTCATATCCGTAAATCTCATGGAACTTGAGTACCCAACATCGACACTCGAAACATCATGAAAACCCATGTCCAGCATCGACACGTAAATCCAAAAACTCGGGCTCCGTCGGTCCGGATCGGCCCACGGACTCCGTCCGTTCGGATCGGTCCACGGACTCCGTCAGTCCGGATGGACCCATATCCATCTCACGACTCCGGTCGGTATCCTCCGGATAACCACCGGGTCCAAACTATAACCGGTAGGTAGTAGTCCCTCTGTCGGGCTCATCGTCTACTGCACAACATACCTTTCTTGTCCCGGGGTACCATACCGGGTCAACCATGAACCCGAAAACAGATTATCCATCTCCTTGAATTGGATTTCTAAAACAAATCTCAAAACCGAGAAAACTCATGGTGGACGTATTGAGATATCATATCAAGAGAAGCCTGGTTTACAAAACAATGCATACTTTCTTGAAATATAACCACGGTTCTCAAATCCAAAAATCACATGAAATCAGTATCTCAATGCGTAAATCCATGAAATACGATGTATGCAGCATAAAACAGTAATATGAGCATATCAAGGGAAAACCACTCTTTTAAAGGAATCATGTTTTTAAAGATATCACGCGGTTCAAAAATTTCCAAAGTCAATTTCAACATCATATAAAGGTGTATATGTAGCTATAGCAAGGTATGTATGTATGCATGTATGTATGTATACCTGATGCAATTCATCTGCGCAATAGAACAAGAATCGACGTCCAACTATTGATAATAATGAAAGCGGTACAATACATATTACCTTAGTAAAGTGGTACAAGAATAACTGCCTCAATGTCAATAACGAATGTAGTACCATATATATGTATATGTTGTGCGTGTCATGGTAATTACCAACGCGGTGTGTGTGTAGCATACAATTCAGTGCTCGTGCTATATGAACCGTCAGTAATGGTGCAGTGTCCAATAGGTACTAAGTTAGGGTTCAACAAGTAATGGTTTGCAGATGATACTCATGCACAGTCAACGTATATGCATATAAACATGTGGTATAACATCGAATCTAGCTCTCGACGCTTAACGCCATACGGGCGAGTCCCCCGTAGATGTTAAATTTACTCACAGATGATCTCGAGCTAGGTAAATCCAACCACCTTCTTTCCCTTCCTTTTAGCATCCGAAGTCCCCGCAATCGATCCTAATATCACACAAAACATAACAAGTGCAACTTAGAAACCGTCCAATAAAATATACAAACTACGTTTAGATCAACGCATCGACTCCTACAACTCTCAAGTGTTAGCTTAGTGGCTAACGTGTGTAGCGACATCCCAAATCAAACCTAAGTGTAGAAAGCTACACAAAGTACACGACCGAGTCGGCTACAGTAACGCGCGGTGCCGAAACCCTAGAAATTAGCAAAGTGGTCCAAGATTTTTCCTACAGTCAATATATAAAAATCAAGCAGTACCAAACACCCAGGATAACATAAAGACAACTACCCTCAAAACCCCAACTCCCCAAGCTCCCAAAAATCCGGCGACGCCGGAATTTCACCTCATCTTTGTAGGGTTACTAGGTACTCTAATAAGGTTTAACAAGGCATCAACCATGTCCGTTTAAAATTTTAGCCGTGCCGAATAACCCTAAACAAGAACTTTGCTAGATAATTAAGGTTTCACATGCAAGTAAAAGACATTTACTACTAAGTGAATACGAAATACAACCTTTGTAGATCGGTCCTTCACATCTAAAGCTCCTTGTCGTAGTCCCTTCGCTGCGATCATGGTTCTCCCGGGCCCTTGCATGGCTTCACGAGGCAAAAGATGCGTCCTTGCTTGAAGTCTTCGAGGCCGAAGATGATCTACGTCGAGGGAATACCGACTCAAGCTACTACTTCACTAACTTGAGAATTAGTGAAGCAAACACCCTAAACTAAAGTGCTAGTCTAGTAGAGGATGGAGAAATAGGATGTGGGTTCTCTTTAGAATTTTATTTCTCACAATGTTTCACTCTCCTTTTAAAACCCTAGCAAGCTTTTCTTTTGATCAAAAGAAAAGGAAGAAGATGAACAAAAGAAAAGATGATGATAATGTTCAAGTGAGTGAGTATCATATACTAACTCATGTAGAGACATAATCATGGCTAAGTGTGATGGTTAGGTTAACAAAAATCCAAAGTAAAAACAAACTTAGTGGACTTTAGTCAATGCATCCACAAGCTTCCACAAGCTTCATGCAATTTCTAATTTTCCACCAATTTTGTAATTACTTTTAAACATTAAACCCAACATAACAAATAGCATGGTGTAAGTCTCATACACCCATGAAAGATGTATCATCAACCATGATACAAAAAGAAAACACATTTTAATATATATCACATATATATTAAAGTTGTGCACATGTGAGAAAAATCCTTAAGTGAACAAATGTTAGTTGATGTAAATTAGTATATCATATATACAATTATACACTAAATTAATAAATCAACACTTGATTTAATAATCCGGTTATATCTCATATAACCGACTAACATCCAATGTATCGACTTATCGAATCAACACTTGATTCGATAACCCGGCTATATCACATATAACCGACCGATACAAAAAGTCGCGAGAATAGAATACGGTATCACATACACACATTATTCTCGGTCCCGCACATATCACAAACGTGCTCCTATTTCGTTTTGCCTGAGCCAGTAAAACCTCTATGTAGGACTCTAAAGACTCGTCAATACGCCGGCAGTAGGTGATGATCACATCAAGCACCGACAAGCCGTCAGCAGTACTAGCTGGACGTAACGGCCACCCGGGTATTGAGCGATCAGAAGATCAGCAAGCAAGCCCGCTCCAACTCCTGTAAAAGCCTGCCGGTAACACTTCCCGTACAGTCCGGTCTCCTCGTCTGATATGTCGCATATCAAGTCTAGGGGTGGTAATCGTCAGACACCAATAACCGATAAGTCGTGCCGATGTGAGGCTCATAACGGGTCAAGAAACTACTGGTAACACTTACCAGCAAATTTCTAAATCAGCCCTGGCCAGAGACTTCCCTATTATGGCCAATCGAGCACAGCGCAACGTCAACCCCCAATACCGGGAGAGACGAAACCCCTCCTATCGCTCATCGCCTCCATGTGACTCGGGACTGTACCCAAAAACCACAGTTTTGCATGCCCTCTTGGACGTGGTAAGGTGGAAATCAAAGCACAGTGGGAATCACACAAGACTCTATGACGATCTCGTGTCTACAGACTAACCTGCATAAGTGTCACCAGAGAACTGCCATCTTACGTGAGGTATAATACCATCTCGGAGTTCTCGGCGAGTCCGTCCAGTGTACCCAGTCTCCACTGAGCACCCGTATACCATCTCTGATGTCAAACACCAATGGATATGGGATCATCCATCGCCTATCTCATGGGTCGAGAAGCGTATACGCTAGTCTACTCTGGTATATCGATGCCCTGTCTCGATACACCTACGACTAGGAACATTAAAGGATGTACTTATGGACTACTCTGTCCCCACTAGTATGATCTGTTAGTGCATATGCCCTAGAGGCGATTACTGTATCATACTAGTTTGTATATTACTTAATGGAATCTTGGGATATTCACCTTGTATAGGCAATCTTGCTCAATATAGTAGTATACTACTTGGTTTGTTTCTACTTTAATGTGTGCATTGTTTTATTATAGCATATCGCCTTTACACATTGGTGGAGCCCTTAGGATCTTTGCTTGATTACCAGCGTTGTGATGGAAGTCACACTCATGGGGGCTGGGTAATCTACAAGCACATCCTTATGCAGGTCCCTAGTCGTAGGACTATCGAGACAAGGCATCGATACTCCGGAGAAGACTGGCGTATGCGCTTCTCATCCCAGCAGGGGAGACGGTCTGTTCCACAGCCTTCAGTACGTCGTACTTGAGATAGTATGCGGGTGCTCGTTAGGTTACGAGTACACTGGACAGGACTCGTCGGGAACTGCTGGTTGGTACTATACCTATCGTCAGTTATCAGTTCCCAGGTGACATAAGTACAGCTTAGTCCGTTGACTTGACACTGTCACTTCGCCTCGAGTGAGTTCCCACTGTACTTTGATTACTACCCTACCACAGCTCAAAGGAGTCGTGCAAACAGGTAGTAGTTGGGTGCAGTCCCGAAGCACTTGGAGGCAGTGACGGTTAGACAGGATTCGTCTATCTTGGTATTGGGGGTTGATATCACGCTGTGTCTAGAAGAGCCATTACACAAAGTCCCTGGCCAGGGCAAGCGAGATATACTGGTAGGTTTCCAGTGTTATCTCAGGGTGTTCTGGGCTACACTCCGACACGACTTGTACCGCTATTAGGGGACTGACGTTTACCGCCCCCTAGGCCCATCATGCGATATTCTCAGACGAACAGACCGGACTGTACGGAGATTGTCACATTCAGGCTCAGTAGGAGTTCGGATGGGTTCACCTCATCAATCTTCTTATCGGCATCTACCTGGGGACCGTTACGTACAGCTAGTACCGCTTGCGGCCTGTGGTTAAACCCACTGCCAGCGTAGTGTTGAGTCTTTAGAGTCCCACATAGAGGGTTATTCGCCTTTGGGCAAAACAGAGTAGAGGTCGCATGGTTTTGCGACAGGGTTCGTTCACATCCGCGCACTTGTGCACGTTTGGTGTCAGGACAGTTGTTACTAGCGGCTCTGGTTTGAGCCAGATCCTAGTATATGCTTTGGGGTTAGTTTTATCTCATAGTATTCGTGCTCCTCTGAACACGAATGCGGGTGTGTATGCACAGTTGACTGAGGTAGAGGAAGAAGATTCTCATTAGGGTTTTGGTACGGGTGTGTATGCACAGTTGACGGTTGTCGTTTACCAAACCCTAATGAATATGTGAAATATCAATTGATAATGTTATTTAAATGAAATTAGGTTATGGTTAGGGTTTGTTGACTTGTTGACCAAGGTTGACTTGTTGACCAAGGTTGAAACATTGACCATCATCATTTCTTTCCAAAGATGCTCTTTGATCTTTGAAAAAACATTTAATGTGAAATGATAACGGTCTTATCAAACAAACCATCACCTTTTTCATTTTGATTAATATTATTAATTAGATTAATTCACATATATTTGATATGGTTGTAAAACTATTCTCATTCTATGATATTGATTCTCTCTCATCCTTTCTTCTTCCTCTTCCTCTAGCTCAAGGAAAATTCATCTCATGTGTTGAGAAACATTTCCTTGGAGATAAAACACCAAAGCCACGCTCTACTCATCCTAAGGTTGAAGGTCTAGCAAGCCGGACACTTTAGTTTTCTCAAGTTCGAGAAAGAAGCTCAAGGTAGAGACCCTCAGGTGGATCCATCTTCGGCAAGAGAAGGCGACGAGGAAAGAACCATCCGACCACCACAAAGAGCCCAAGAGAAGGAGTTCAAGTTGAGGTATAACCCCTAACCGAGTAGGAAAAGCTCTAGCTAGTTGCTAGTGTGTAGTTTAGCAAAGATCCGTGTTTGATAGTCCATGTTACCATGACCCGAAAAATCGTTTTTCATCATTTCCGCAAGCCCGAAAGAACCGGGAGAGGTAACGTGGACTTACAGTGGTATCAGAGCCAGGCTAAACACACCCTAGCATGTTATCAAAGTATCTAGAATTTCAATCGGACGAAAAACCGCAAAACACGTTAAAAATATCAAGTTTCTGCCGATTTTTATTTCTGCTCAAAAAATAATAAATCATGTATTAAAAATCGGCTCGGGCTTTTTAAAGAACAGGCAAGAAAAACGATCCAGTGAGTCGATCAACTCACCGCGGATCCGTGGCTGGAGCTTGCTCCCGCCGCGGATCCGCGGCCGAGTTGACTCAGCCGTGGATCGTTTCTCCTGCAGTTTTCTCATGTTGGTGTTTTGTGATTTTTGAGATGGTTTGTTTCTGCCCAGAATATCCAGAGAACAAGTTTGTTTTTGGGTCGGTTACAAATCCGTATTTTGGTCGATTTTCTGTAGACTTTGGCTAATGGGTTGTATCTGTAATGTTATATACGTATTGAACGTCTGCTAATCGCTATACGTCGATTAGTGGGGGTTATACATATCTGTGATCTGTAATGTTGATGGTTAGTGTATATGAATTCGTTGGATTTTCGCAGATGAATAGCCGGGGGTTGTGAGATGAGAGTTTTCTTTATCTTTCATTTCATGTAATATTTAAATTGATGTAATATTATTTATATGGCTGCACAACCGGGATGGGGTTGTAGCCGTCATTTTATGATTTCTTTTTACTGTTTTTGCTCCTAGGATAGACCCAAGGTGGGGTGCACAAACTACCGGGTATCTCGAAGTGCCGAGTGGCCTACTCACGTCGTTGAGGGAGTTTGCTTCGCTTCGGGTACTTGGCGGGTAGTTTGCCGCACCCGTAGGGGTCTAGGGTGGGGTATTGGCTATTCATCGCGACCGTGTAATCCGCTCTTCATTACAGGCTCGTACGGAATGCGGATTCCTAGTATATCCAATGTGTTCATCTATGATCTGGAATGGCTATCATTGCATCTGACGAATGTATATATCTATATGTAGATATCTATTTAGGCGTTGCTTATGTTTTGCATCTGCGCTAGTCCAGCCCCCGCTCTGTCGTTAGTTAAGTAACCTAACGTGTGATGACGGGACCCCGTGGCGAATGCGGATGGCATAAGCGTACGTCATATTTTCGTTGTTTTCTGCAATGGTAGGATTAATTGATGGGACGCATTAAAATTAATGCAAGAAAAATAAACCAAAGTAAAAGTCGTTGGAACACTTTCAAAACCACTCGGTTTCTTTTCAAAATAACTTTTAAACGCGAAGCTTAAACCACTCCTTTTAAAAGCTATCTCGTTCCATCGATTATTTCAAGTTCACTACGTTCACGGTTTCGCCAAAACCATTCGTAGCCCTCCGTCGTTTCACATGGATGGTCAATAGTATTCAAGCTATGTTTGTTGGCCAAAGTCAAGGCATAGTGATTGGTAGCTATTGGGTATTCATGTGCAGCATAGATAGATGTGTTGGTTTGGGACAGTCGTACTGCCTTGTTGGCCAAAGTCAAGGGTAGGTACGGGTGGGTTCAAATTAAACTGGAGAATGACGGGAAGAACTTGACATGTGACTTATGATTTGTTGGCCAAAGTCAAGGTCATAAGAGCATGGGGCAAAAATCCACATCGGGAGTTTCAAAAGAACTGAAACTTGCTAGCGCTGCATACCATTTGGAGTGTGATAATTCTGGTAGGATTCCTTCAGTTTTGTCACGCAATGATAATTGGATCCCGATCCTACTGTGAGTATATGCTACTCCTCGGGAAATTTCTCACTTAACGATCAATGCTATAAACCTAGTAGGTGTCTAGAAAGGTGTTAGCGGGGCTACGCCCCCAGGGAAAAGAGATTATTTAATTAATGAACTTCGCGAAAGCGTTGAAAAACCTCTCTCGAAGTACCGACGCTAGCCTGGCTGAACGGTTAAGCAAGTATTGTACGGTGAGATTGATCCTGACTAATTCTTCCTTTTTGGTTTGAGGAGGGATTCGAGAGACAGTGGGAGCCATCCTGTTTAGACAAATTAAAAACCATTCTAAACTTGCAAGAGCATCATGCTAAAGTGTTTCTTCTCTCTCTCCTAATTGCAGCGACCAAACATCATGACTGGACTTAAGTTACTACTAGATAAAAACATACTGACAGGGCCAAACTACAAAGATTGGCTCAGGAATGTCAAAATGGCAATCACTTATGACAAGTTGGGGTATCTCCTCACCACTAAAGCTCCCCCTGTCCCAGGTCCCAAAACCAGCGCCGCGGATAAGGAAATCCGTAAGACCTGGGAAATCGATTGCGCGAAGGCCAAGTGCCTCGTGCTTGCCTCTATGGACAATGAACATCAGAGGAGGCACGAGAATATGGACCTGGAATCCATATTTCTTCATACAAAAGAACTGTATAGAGAGCAATCCCGTATCGCCAAATACGAAGTCTCGAAAAAGTTATTTTCGGCGAGATTGGCCGTCGGATCATCGGTAGCGGAACACGTGCTTAAGATGATTGGCTTCATTGAGGAGCTCGCGGACCTTGGGACTACGTTAGAGAATGAGCTCTACACGGACTTGATTCTCCAGTCCCTTCCTTCCACTTATGCCCAGTTTATCCTGAACTTCAACTTGCAAGAAAAAGAAGTTGAACTTTCAGAACTCCTCAACATGCTGAGGAGTGCAGAGGGCACCGTATAGAAAGGTAGGGAAACATCCACTTTGTTTGTAGGAGGATCTTCCTCTTCTAGGTCCAAGGCGAAAGCCAAGGGAAAGAAGAAGAAAACCCCCACCAAACCAAGGGGCGGTGTTAGTAAAGTGGATACGAAGGGAAAGGCAAAGGCAACAATGGTAGCGGGAAAGCTTGTTGGAAAGGAAGAATGCTTTTACTGTCACAAGAGTGGACACTGGAAGAAAGATTGCAGAGCTTGGACGGCCAGAACACAGGATCTGAAGCAAGTTGCGGCTTCAGCTTCAGATGTGTATGTTATTGAAAACTGTCTATCAATAAACTCTACTTCCTGGGTATTGGATACCGGATCAGGATCTCATATCTGTAATTCTTTGCAGGTGTTGAGAAACCGTAGGGTTTTGAAGGCAGGTGATATGACACTCAGAGTTGCAAACGGAGCTGGCATGGATGCTGAGTCCGTGGGGGACTATCACCTGGGGTTGTCAGATGGACACGTTTTGGTTTTGCGTAATTGTTATTTTGTGCCCAATGCAACTTGTAATATCATTTCTGTATCTTTAATATCTAAAGATGGTTATGAATTTGCATTCGTAAGCAATGTTGTAAACATTCACCTTAATCAAGTTCTGATTGGGTCAGGTGCATTGAACAATGGAATATACGTATTAAACCAACCACAGATTTTTAATGTCCAGAATACACACAAAAGAAAGTCTCCGGAAACAAATCAGGCTTTCTTATGGCATTGTAGACTGGGTCACATCAATGAGAGGTTGACGAAGTTACATACAGAAGGATATTTGGATCCGTTCGAATATCAATCATATGCAACTTGTCAATCCTGTCTCAAAAGAAAGATGACAAAGACTCCATTCACTGGACACGGAGTAAGAACGAGCAAGCTTTTGGGACTCGTACACAGCGACGTGTGCGGTCCAATGTCTACACATGCGCGAAGCGGTTATTCTTACATCATTACTTTTACGGATGACTTTTCAAGGTACGGATATGTCTTCTTAATGAAACAAAAATCCGAAGCCTTTGGAAAATTCCAAGAATATAAGAATGAACTAGAAAAACAAACAGGCAAAAGTATCAAGACACTGAGATCTGATCGAGGTGGTGAATACTTAATTGCCGAGTTCCTGGATTACTTAAAAGAGAATGGAATTCTCTCTCAGCTTACTCCTCCATACACTCCGCAACATAACGGTGTATCGGAGAGACGGAATCGGACCCTATTGGATATGGTACATTCCATGATGAGTAACGCTGAGTTACCGCGATCATTCTGGGGATATGCACTAGAATTAGCTGCATACTTTTTGAACCGAGTTCCAACTAAGACTGTGCCCACCACACCATATCAGATGTGGTGTGGGAAGAAACCCTATCTTAAGCACATTAAGACATGGGGATTTCCAGCTTTTGTCAAAAAGCAGCATGCGGACAAACTCGAGGCAAGCTCAGTACAGTGCAAGTTTGTGGGATATCCAAAGAACTCCAAGGGATATTTCTTCTATTGCAAAGAGGAACAAAAGGTTTCTGTTTCTCGTCATGCCCACTTCTTGGAAACTGAGTTTTTGGAAAATCAGATAAGTAGGAGCGCAATAGAACTGGAAGAAATTCCAGAACCACGAGCTATTACTGAAAGCTTAGTAGAAGCAGAGGGTTCGAAGGATCAGGACATTCCTGTGCCGCTCCGCAGGAGTAGTAGGCAGTCTCGTCCGCCCGAGAGATACTACGGTTTTCTCATAGACGGGGATAGAGAGGATTGCATCATTGATAGTGATGAGCCGACTAGCTTCCAGCAGGCCATTCAGAGCGTTGACTCGGTAAAATGGCTGCATGCAATGCGGACCGAAATGGAGTCCATGTACACCAACAAAGTATGGACGTTGGACGTTGCTCCAGATGGGGTAAAACCCGTAGGATGCAAGTGGATCTTCAAAAGGAAGATTGGTATAAATGGACAGGTTGAGACCTATAAAGCTAGACTTGTTGCAAAGGGTTTTCGTCAAAGACCTGGTTTGGACTATGACGAAACCTTTTCTCCAGTGGCTATGCTGAAATCCATTCGGATCCTTCTTGCCATTGCTGCCTTCCACGATTATGAGATTTGGCAAATGGACGTAAAGACCGGTTTTCTGAATGGAAATTTAGAGGAGTGTGTCTATATAGACCAGCCAGAGGGTTTCATTCAGAGTGGGAGCAGCGGAAAGGTGTGCAAGTTGCTTAAGTCCATCTATGGACTAAAGCACGCATCGCGGAGTTGGAACATCTGTTTTGATGAGACAGTCAAAGATTTTGTCCTTATCAAAAATCTAGATGAACCATGCATCTATAGTAGATTTAGCACGAACTGTCGTATTCCTCGTTTTATACGTGGATGACATTCTCTTGATAGGAAATGACATTCCTATGCTACAATCTGTCAAAGGGTTCTTGTCACACAGGTTCTCCATGAAAAACCTGGGTGATTCCTCTTACATTCTGGGGATCCGGATCTATCGTGACAGATCCAAGAGGATATTAGGACTTTCATAGTCCAGGTACATCGACACCATACTAAGAAGATTCAGTATGGAAGATTCCAAGCGCGGCAATCTACCGGGTTGTCACGGGATCACCCTCTCCAAAGAGATGTCTCCCAAGACTGATTTGGAAAGGGATCGCATGTCTATTATACCCTACGCTTCTGCGGTGGGCTCTATAATATATGCGATGTTGTGTACCAGACCAGATGTAGCTTATGCACTGAGTGTGGTAAGCCGGTATCAGTCAAACCCTGGGGAGAAGCACTGGATAGCGGTAAAGAACATTCTCAAGTACCTGAGAAGGACTAAGGAGATGTTCTTGGTGTATGGCGGAAAAGACCTCCAGATCGAGGCCTTTGCTGACTCCAGCTTCCAGAGTGACAAGGATGATTCCAAGTCCATGTCGGGTTATGTCTTTACCCTCAATGGAGGGGCGGTGTGTTGGAAGAGTTCCAAACAGGAAACCGTTGCCGACTCGACGATGGAAGAGGAATATATCGCTGCATCTGATGCCGCAAAAGAAGCCGTCTGGATGAGGAAGTTCTTGAAAGAACTTTAGGTGGTTCCGTCCATTGTTGATCCAATACCTCTGTATTGTGACAACAACGGGGCTATAGCTTTAGCGAAGGAACCCAGGTCCCATCAGAAGTCCAGGCACATCTTGAGGCGGTATCACCTGATCAGGGAGATCGTGGGTCGCCAGGAGATCGAGGTTCGGAGAGTTGCTACAGAAGATAACATTGCCGATCCATTCACGAAGGCCTTACCCCAGACTCAGTTTGAGCGGCTGATCGAGATGATAGGTCTTCGATACGCCAGTACATGGCCTTAGTGCAAGTGGGAGATTGTTAGTGTATATGCCCTAAAGGCCATTACTGTATCATACTAGTTTGTATATTACTTAAAGGAAGCTTGGGATATTCACCTTGTATAGACAATCTTGCTCAATATAGTAGTATGCTACTTGGTTTGTTTATACTTCAATGTGTGCATGTGTTTATTATAGCATATCGCCTTTACACATTAGTGGAGCCCTTAGGATCTCTGCTTGATTACCAGCGTTGTGATGGCAGTCACACTCGTGGGGGGTGGGTAATCTACAAGCACATCCTTATGCAGGTCCCTAGTCGTAGGACTATCGAGACAGGGCATCGATACTCCGGAGTAGACTAGCGTATGTGCTTCTCATCCCAGTGTGGGAGACGGTCTATCCCACAGTCGTCAGTACGTCATACTTGAGATAGTATGCGGGTGCTCGTTAGGTTACGAGTACACTGGACAGGACTCGTCGGAAACTGTTGGTTAGTACTATACCTATCGTCAGTTATCAGTTCCCAGGTGACATGAGTACAGCTTAGTCCGCTGACTTGACACTGTCACTTCGCCTCGAGTGTGTTCCCACTGTACTTTGATTACTACCCAACCACGGCTCCAAGGAGTCGTGCAAACAGGTAGTAGTTGGGTGCAGTCCCGAAGCACTTGGAGGCAGTGACGGTTAGACAGGATTCGTCTCTCCCGGTATTGGGGATTGATATCGCGCTGTGTCTAGGAGAGCCATTACACAAAGTCCCTGGCCAGGGCAAGCGAGATATACTGGTAGGTTTCCAGTGTTATCTCAGGGTGTTCTGGGCTACACTCCGACACGACTTGTACCGCTATTAGGGGACTGACGTTTACCGACCCCTAGGCCCGCCATGCGATATTCTCAGACGAACAGACCGGACTGTACGGAGATTGTCACATTTAGGCTCAGTAGGAGTTCGGATGGGTTCACCTCATCAGTCTTCTTATCGGCATCTACCTGAGGACCGTTACATACAGCTAGTACCGCTTGCGGCCTATGGTTAAACCCACTGCCAGCGTAGTGTCGAGTCTTTAGAGTCCCACACAGAGGGTTATTCGCCGTTGGACAAAACAGAGTAGAGGTCGCATGGTTTTGCGACAGGGTTCGTTCACATCCGCGCACTTGTGCACGTTTGGTGTCCGGACAGTTGTTACTAGCGGGCTCTGGTTTGAGCCAGATCCTAGTATATACTTTGGGGTTAGTTTTATCTCATAGTATTCGTGCTCCTCGGAACACGAATACGGGTGTGTATGCACAGTTGACTGAGGCAAAGGAAGAGGATTCTCATTAGGGTTTTGGTACGGGTGTGTATGCACAGTTGACGGTTGTCGTTTACCAAACCCTAATGAATTTGTGAAATATCAATTGATAATGTTATTTAAATGAAATTGGGTTATGGTTAGGGTTTGTTGACTTGTTGACCAAGGTTGACTTGTTGACCAAGGTTGAAACATTGACCATCATCATTTCTTTCCAAAGATGCTCTTTGATCTTTGCAAAAACATTTAATGTGAAATGAAAATGGTCTTATCAAACCAACCATCACCTTTTTCATTTTGATTAATATTATTAATTAGATTAATTCACATATATTTGTTATGGTTGTAAAACTATTCTCATTCTATGATATTGATTCTCTCTCATCCTTTCTTCTTCCTCTTCCTCTAGCTCAAGGAAAATTCATCTCATGTGTTGAGAAACATTTCCTTAGAGATAAAACACCAAAGCCACTCTCTACTCATCCTATGGTTGAAGGTCTAGCAAGCCGGACACTTTAGTTTTCTCAAGTTCGAGAAAGAAGCTCAAGGTAGAGACCCTCTGGTGGATCCATCTTCGGCAAGAGAAGGCGACGAGGAAAGAACCATCCGACCACCACAAAGAGCCCAAGAGAAGGAGTTCAAGTTGAGGTATAACCCCTAACCGAGTAGGAAAAGCTCTAGTTAGTTGCTAGTGTGTAGTTTAGCAAAGATCCGTGTTTGATAGTCCATGTTACCATGACCCGAAAAATCGTTTTTCATCATTTCCGCAAGCCCGAAAGAACCGGGAGAGGTAACGTGGACTTACATGATCTGCATCATAGTCCAGATAGTCAAGTACACATCCTAAGGGCTTTACCAACATGTAACTATAAGACAGTATCAATAGACAAGTATACATGTTAAGATAAAGAGCAACCAGATAGCATACTATCATATCGAGCAAGAAAGTCCTCTCTCTATATGTCCAAGCATCCAATATAATATACATCATCTGTACAATACTGGCCTCTAGGGCATACATACAACTAACAATCTCCCACTTGCACTAGGGCCAGCTGCTGTAGTATCGCATACCTAGCATCCCGAAGAGTCTCTCAAACTGTATCTGGGGAATGGCCTTCGTGAGTGGATCCGCAGTGTTGTTCTTCGCGTCAACCCTCCTGACCTCGATCCCCCGGCGATCAACTATCTCCCGGATCAGGTGATACCGCCTCAGAATATGCCTGGATCGCTTATGGGACCTGGGTTCCTTGGCCAAAGCCACCGCTCCATTGTTATCGCAATATAAAGGTATTGGATGCTCAATAGATGGAACCACTCCAAGTTCAGTAATGAACTTCTTCATCCAGACAGCCTCTTTGGCAGCATCGTTGGCAGCGATATATTCAGCCTCCATCGTCGAGTCTACCACGGTTTCCTGCTTGGAACTCTTCTAGCTAACCGCCCCTCCATAAAGGGTAAAGACAAATCCCGAGTGCGACTTAGAGTAGTCCTTATCACTCTGGAAGCTCGAATCGGTAAAGGACTCCACTTGGAGTTCTCCATTACCATACACTAAGAGCATCTCTTTGGTCCTTCGCAAGTACTTGAGACTGCTCTTCACAGCTGTCCAGTGACTCTCTCCAGGATCAGCTTGATACCTACTCACTACACTTAGTGAGTATGCTACATCGGGTCTGGTACATAGCATCGCGTACATGATAGAGCCTACAGCCGAAGCATAGGGTATCCCTTGCATGCGAGCTCTCTCCAAATCAGTCTTGGGAGACATCTCTTTGGAGAGAGTGAGCCCTGAGATCGTGGGTAAAAACCCACGTTTGGACTCTTCCATACTAAACCTCTTTAGTATGGTGTCAATGTACCTGGATTGGGACAATCCCAATATCCTTTTAGATCTATCTCTATAGATCATAATTCCCAGTATGCAGGAGGCATCACCTTGATCTTTCATTGAGAATCTTTGTGATAAGAAGAGCTTGACCGATTGCAGCATAGGAATGTCATTTCCTATCAAGAGTATGTCGTCCACATACAATATGAGGAAGACAACCTTACTCTCTGCCACCTTCTTGTAGATACAAGGTTCATCTACGTTTTTGACGAAATCAAACTCTTTGATAACGACGTCAAAGCAGATGTTCCAACTCCGCGATGCTTGCTCTAATCCATAAATGGATTTAAGCAGCTTGCACACCTTCCCGCTGCTCCCACTATCTACGAAGCCCTCTGGCTGAGTCATGTACACGCACTCTTCTAAATCACCGTTTAGAAAAGCGGTCTTAACATCCATTTGCCAGATTTCATAGTCATGATATGCAGCAATGGCAAGCATGATCCGGATGGATTTAAGCATAGCCACTGGAGAAAAGGTTTCGTCATAGTCCACACCTGGTCTTTGACGAAAACCCTTTGCAACAAGTCTAGCTTTGAAAGTCTCCACGTTCCCATCTACACCAAGTTTTTTCTTGAAGATCCACTTGCTCCCAATGGGTTTTACCCCTTCAGGAGTATCTTCCAAAGTCCATACTTTGTTGGTGTATATGGATTCCATCTCGGACCGCATTGCATCCAGCCATTTCCCCGAGTCCCCACTCGTGATGGCCTTCTCGAAGCTAGTTGGGTCATCATCTACCATAATGCAATCCTCGCTCCCACCATCCATGAGAAAACCGTAGTATCTCTCAGGTGGGTGAGGAAGCCTACTAGATCGACGGAGTGGTTGGGGTTCATCGGGAACTACCGAATCCTCTGGTTCAACCAGATCTTCTGTTGCAGCTTTTGTAGCTGGAACCTCTTCTAGTTCTACCTCATGACCACTAATCTCTTTTGCAAGAAATTCCTTTTCTAAAAAGGTGGCATGCCGAGAAACAAACACCCTTTATTCCTCAGTGTGGTAGAAGATATACCCTTGTGAATTCTTGGGATATCTTAGAAATTTGCATAGAACAAACCGTGCCTCGAGTTTATCCGGATTTTGTCGTTTGACATAGGCTGGACAACCGCATATCTTTACATAGTTAAGACATTGTCGCTTCCTTTTCCATATCTCATATGGAGTGGTAGGCACAGATTTGGTGGGGGCCATATTCAATAGATGTATGGCTGTTTCTAGCGCATACCCCCAGAAGGAACTAGGTAACTCAGCTGTGCTCATCATAGAGCGCACCATATCTAATATGGTGCGGTTCCTCCGTTCTGATACACCGTTGTGCTGTGGTGTATATGGAGGAGTCAGCTGAGTGAGAATCCCATTCTCTTTTAAAAAGTCCAGGAATTCATTGCTCAAGTATTCACCTCCTTGCTCAAGTATTCACCTCCTCGATCAGAACGAAACGGACGATATCACATATTACACTTACGGTCGCAGAAAAGAAAGTGTAAAACTACAACATTTGGAATCCACAATCTCTTTAGACATCGTAAATATGAAATATCACATATTTCGCATTTCATGCCCAACTATATGAAATCCACATATTGTATCACATTCCAGATAAATAGACAGTATTAAACTTTCCGATCGAATAATCAAATACCCAAGATTTCCTTAATAGCTTAACACTTGAGCGGAGTTCAAAAATTCCAGAATACGTCACAGTAGCAACGGTCCAGCTGTAGAAGGGTCAAGCCAACGCCTCACATGTGGCACGCCGTACTGCCCCAAACCCTAAGGTTTAGAGGCAGTTCAAGACGGTCACATAATCGAGTTAAGGTTTGTGTTCTTCTAGAGGTTCCATCGCGTTACATGCACGTTTTTCCGAAAGATTTAAACTCAAGAAAAAATTCAACACTTGAAAGTTTTTCGTGCCGGGAAATAATGAGTTAATGATATCCGTTCGAATATTTTAACAGTTTCTAAATATCCGGAAAACATAACGAAATTAAATATTTCGATCGAATCAACGAATACAAAATAAACCCCAGATCACTCAACAAATGAGTCAGATTAAAAAATACCCAGAAAATATAACATACAGATATGGATATTACTGTTGAAGAACGAAGGCCCAATTCAACAGTACCACCGCGGTTCCGCGGCCCAAGATAGGTATGGCCGCGGTTCCGCGGCGGAATGTACGAATTGATGCCTCGTTTTTCACAGTAATATTTATAATTCCCTGCTAAATTTTTTAGGTATTTTTAATTCTGAAAATAACACAGTTTTAAAAATTGTCCAGAGAAGAGTTTAAATTGACGTTTCGGGGTTCGTTCGGAGTTTTAACTTCGTATACACATCGCCTAATGCTCTAGCTAGGCTCTGATACCACTGTAGAGTTACTAGGCACTCTAATAAGGTTCAACAAGGCATCAACCATGCCCGTTTAAAATTTTAGCCGTGCCGAATAACCCTAAATAAGATCTTTGCTAGATAATTACGGTTTCACATGCAAGTAAAAGACATTTACTACTAAGTGAATACGAAATACAACCTTTGTAGATCGGTCCTTCACTTATAAAGCTCCTTTTCGTAGTCCCTTCGCTGCGATCATGGTTCTCCCGGGCTCTTGCATGGCTTCACGAGGCGAAAGATGCGTCCTTGCTTGAAGTCTTCGAGGCCGAAGATGATCTACGTCGAGGGAATACCGACTCAAGCTACTACTTCACTAACTGGAGAATTAGTGAAGCAAACACCCTAAACTAAAGTGCCAGTCAAGTAGAGGATGGAGAAATAGGAAGTGGGTTCTCTTTAGAATTTTATTTCTCACAATGTTTCACTCTCCTTTTAAAACCCTAGCAAGCTTTTCTTTTGCTCAAAAGAAAAGGAAGAAGATGAACAAAAGAAAAGATGAGGATAATGATCAAGTCAGTGAGCTAACCATGGTGAGTGAGTATCATATACTAACTCATGTAGAGACTTAATCATGGCTAGGTGTGATGGTTAGGTTAACAAAAATCCAAAGTAAAAACAAACTTAGTGGACTTAGGTCAATGCATCCACAAGCTTCCACAAGCTTCATGCATTTTCTAATTTTCCACCAATTTTGTAATTACTTTTAAACATTAAACCCAACATAACAAATAGCATGGTGTAAGTCTCATACACCCATGAAAGATGTATCATCAACCATGATACAAAAAGAAAACACATTTTAATATATATCACATATATATTAAAGTTGTGCACATGTGAGAAAAATCCTTAAGTGAACAAATGTTAGTTAATTTAAATTAGTCTATCATATATACAATTATACACTAAATTATTAAATCAACACTTGACTTAATAATCCGGTTATATCTCATATAACCGACTAACATCCAATGTATCGACTTATCGAATCAACACTTGATTCGATAACCCGGCTATATCACATATAACCGACCGATACAAAAAGTCGCGAGAATAGAATACGGTATCACATACACGCATTATTCTCGGTCCCGCACATAACTCATACGTGCTCCTATTTCGTTTTGCCTGAGCCAGTAAAACCTCTATGTAGGACTCTAAAGACTCGTCAATACGCCGACAGTAGGTGATGATCACATCAAGCACCCACAAGCCGTCAGCGGTACTAGCTGGACGTAACGGCCATCTGGGTATTGAGAGATCAGGAGATCAGCAAGCAAGCCCGCTCCAACTCCTGTAAAAGCCTGCCGGTAACACTTCCCGTACAGTCTGGTCTCCTCGTCTGATATGTCACATATCAAGTCTAGGGGTGGTAATCGTCAGACCCCGATAACCGATAAGTCATGTCGATGTGAGGCTCATAACGGGTCGAGAAACTACTGGTAACACTTACCAGCAAATCTCTAAATCATCCCTGGCCAGGGACATCCCGGTTATAGCCAATCGAGCACAGCGCAACATCAACCCCCAATACCGGAAGAGACGAAACCCCTCCTATCGCTCATCGCCTCCATGTGACTCGGGACTGTACCCAAAAACCACCGTTTTGCATGCCCTCTTGGACATGGTAAGGTGGAAATCAAAGCAAAGTGGGAATCACACAAGACTCTATGACGATCTCGGGTCTACAGACTAACCTGCACAAGTGTCACCAGAGAACTGCCATCTCAGGTGAGGTATAATACCATCTGGGAAATCCCGGCGAGTCCGTCCTGTGTACCCAGTCTCCACTGATCACCCGTATACCATCTCTGATGTCAAACACCAATGGATATGGGATCATCCATCGCCCATCTCATGGGTCGAGAAGCGTATACGCTAGTCTACTCTGGTATATCGATGCCCTGTCTCGATACACCTACGACTAGGAACATTAAAGGATGTACTTATGGACTACTCTATCCCCACTAGTATGATCTGCATCATAGTCCAGATAGTCAAGTACACATCCTAAGAGCTTTACCAACATGTAACTATAAGACAGTATCAAGAGACAAGTATACATGTTAAGATAAAGAGCAACCAGATAGCATACTATCATATCGAGCAAGAAAGTCCTCTATATATATGTCCAAGCATCCACTATAATATACATCATCTATACAATACTGGCCTCTAGGGCATACATACAACTAACAATCTTGCCGTGTCAACTAGGTTGGGTGGGGTCCGGGTTTTAGGTGAACACTCAGGGCTTTTAACACAGCACTACTACATTGCTAGATTTTACAGTAACCTATCGTAGTGATAGCAGATCACAGAGACTTCAATATATCACTAAAAATACGATATTGTACAAAAACTATAATCTTAGTGTTCTAAACAGCAACTAACAAGCAACACAGCATATTAAAGGCCAAATTAACAGTTAGAGATCAGTACCTTACCAAACTTGCTCCAAAGACCCTAGCTTTCCATGCTCCAAGTCATCTCTAGAGGCTTAACATGACTTTGTGAGGGTTTAAATGAAGTTTAGTGAAGATTTGGCTTGGTTTAGTGATGAAACTAGGTTTCAGTTTGAGGATGGGGAAAATGAGAAGGAGAATAAGAAACGAGAGTGTATGAGTGTTGAGGGAAAATGAAAGTGTGAGAGTGGTGAAGGAAAATGAGGGTGTGAGGTTAGAAGATGAGCCATGCCCCTTCTCACTCCTTATTAAATGCTACCATACTTGCCCCATGCCTCATCATTCTCCATTGTCAACTCTCTCTCCGTCTCTCTCTCAAGTCAAGCCTTATTCAAATAATAAGTGAGGTTGGTTAAGATGGCTAAAAATTGGTTTAGGGTGCCACGGCTACTTAAGCATGGTTAACACCTACATAACCCCAAAGTTAACATGCAAAAGTGTGTGCAAGCCAAAACAAATAATAATAAAATATTAATTAATTTTTATAAAATATGTAAAAACTATTTTGGTTAACTTTTTACGAAAAACCCGCATTATCTCTTAATTAACCTAATCGCATTCTAAGGTGTTACAATATATCAAATAATAATTATACATTAAATTATTAAATCAACAATTGATTTAATAATCCGACTATATCACATATAACCAACTAATATCAGATGTATCAACTTATCGAATCAACACTTGATCCGATAACCCGGCTATATCACATATAACCGACCGATATCACATATCGCAAGAATAGAATACGGTATCACATACACGTATTAATCTCGGTCCCGCACATATCACATATGTGCTCCTACTTCGTTTCACCTGAGCCAGGAAACCTCTGTGTAGGATTCTAAAGACTCGTCAATACGCCGGCAGTAAGTGGTGATCATATTAGTCACCCACAAGACGCAAGCGGTCTTCTAAACGTAACGGCCACAAGGGTATTAAGCGATCAGAAGATCAACAAGTAAGCCTGCTCATACTACTGCGAATACAATAAGTAACACTACCATACAGTCCGGTCTCTTCGTGTGATATGTCGCATATCTCAGCCTGGGGGTGGTAAACGTCAGAACCCAATAGCCGATAATTCATGCCGATGTGAGGCTCATAACGGTTCGAGAAACTACTGATAACACTTACCGGTAAATCTAAGCAACCCTGGCCAGGGATTTCCTATTATGTCCAATCGAGCATAGCGCAACATTGTCACGACCCGAAATGGCACGTGACTGGCACTTGAATCATATGAAGTCTATAGGACCCCATCTAATTCAAGTAAGACAAAAATCCCAGAAATCTAAACCATTTTAAGGAAGAAGTGAAGAAAACTTATTTTAAAGCAAGTGGTTTTAATAACATACGCCGAAGTATGCATTTTTAAAATCTCAAGTCCTTTCTGAAAATTTCGGCAGAGTTTCCTCTGTAAATACTGGCCCCAAAGGGGTACAATATGAATAATATGAATAAAGGCATCCCCAAGAGGGAGCTAACTCTTCGCCAATTGGCGGTCACAGCCACGCAAGCAATATAATATACAACGCCGAAGGGCGAGGATCAAAACTCAAAATGGAACTCAAAATCATCAAGAAACCATAATAATACAACGCGCGACTCTACGGTCGAAAGAATATACAATTGGTCTTCTAATGTTATAAATAATACAAGTCTAGTTGATGGAGTTACTAAATACAACTGAATAGAAATAAAAGGTACAATGGTGGCCATGATGCGAGTGGACCCACCTACCAAAGCAATCATCCAGAATGAAGTAGTGTGCCAGCAAAGCCGCAAAGGAAACCTGTACGACAAAACCTGCAAGAAACTATGGCACAACGGGGGTGAGTTGCCAACTCGTGAGTAGAAAACATCACCGAGCAGAAATCATATGTATGACTCAATCCTAGGTCATACGATAGTAATATATCCTCGAATAAAATAGCTTGAAGCATATAAAAATGGCAAGAGTAAACAACTATACATAAGTGTAATACCGAGTGCTCGTGTCAGTGCCTCAGGTAGCAACATATCATAAATATGATGTATGAATGTATGAAAACAGAATATATCTAAATGAGAAAACTGTTTTCTTATCTCAGAGAGATTTATGTATATAAAAATCGAGGTATCATCAATGAAATCAATATAAAACAGTGTCTAGCATCGACACAAAATATATATCTCGCTCTCTCAATATCTCAGGCTCTGGCAATCCGGACTGGCCCATACTCCGATCGATATCCTCCAGATATCCGTTGAGTCACAATGCAATCACCGGTCGATAGTGCTCCCCTTCCAGGCTCAACGCCATCATCTGCGACCATCTTGCCCCGGGGTACCGCACCGGGTCCACCATGCACCCACAGACGGTTCCTCCTCCTCCTCGAATCAGGTGTATGATATCGCTCAAAAGTCGAGAAAACTCATGGTGGACATATCTCAATTCATATCATGGGAAAGCCGTACTTTTTATCTTTTGAAATGAAAATGAGTTTAATAAATCTTTGCGGTTTCTCCAAATCCAAAAATCTCATGGAAAATACGAAATCCCAAAATAAAGAGTCAATAACAATAAATACTGGGCTCCGGCAATCCGGACTGGCCCATAATATCATGGCAAATGAGTATATAAATATACATGAAAAACTACAGTAATAAATGCAACATCTAGACTAGCACAATAATGATATATCGGAACTATTATCTAGCAAGCGATAACAATGAAATAATATTCTTTAAAGTGTACGTGACATGGCAATTACCGATGATGATGTGTGTGAGCCGGCAAGCAGGTGTACGTGTGGCATACGAATCATCGGTAATGGTGCTGGTGTCCTGACAGCATGGTTTCATAATAGCAATCAAAGCACAAGTATAAGCATGCAATGCGATATGAACAACAAGAATATGCGGAAAATGAATAATAACGCAACAATAAAGAATCTACATTAATATATATGAGTCATACAGTTTTGAAATTTGAAATAACACGAATCGTGTGTTTAGAAAATAGGGCTACGGTGTTTTTAAGAAAAGGTACATCCTTTGGAATATCTGTAGTATCCCTTGGCCTGTCTTTAAAATACTCACGATTCGTTAGTTTTGGAAATAGGTATGACTCGAGTCCAGTCTAACATCTACAAGTAAACTACAGGACTAAACTAACAGACTAGTCGAAAGGGTAAGGAAAACCACCTAAGTCTTAGTCGATATATATATATATATATATATATATAATTGTCGGTGATCCCGCCTTAATAGTATCACACGATACAATATATAGTATGACATCCTCGAGTCAAGAGTGCAGATCTATCATCATAATTATAGCTCGTACGGTAAATCCATCGTACGGCATCCCAAATCTGGGTACTGGTCATATATCACATTATTCATCTGGTATCCTTATCATCATATCCTGAATTAGGGTACTGATCTAAAATCTAGTACAATCTGATACCACCAACATATAAATATGTGTGTATATGAAAACACATCGCCTAAAGATCCGCTATAATATCATGTCGTATATCATAATACGAACCATACCTCATCACCGATCTCGTGGCATAATTCACAATCACACCGACTCATCTCCAAATACCATATACTATCCTCATTATCCATGTATATGTATACATATATATATATACATACTCACATACATATATGTATATATGTATATATATATATATATATATACACACGCACAAGTAAAATGTATGCGTGTGTGTGTTCGTGTATCTTATTCTAGGGTTTCGCAACTAAAACTAGCTAACGACATGTAACGTTTTGAAAATCGTTTTGGTAAAATTTCGGAAAATCGGTAAAATAAGTGGGTTTTCTATAAAAAGTCAAAATATAAATATCTTTATTATAAAATTAAATATACATATTCTAGCTATGTAATTGGTAGTGTTTGGTGTTTATTGAGCCACCGGTAAAATTTCTAATTTTCTGAAATTTTTTCCGAAATTAATTATTTTAATATTATTTTAAGCCGTCACTAATACATTTAATTAGGGAAAATTACAAATTAGAATGGGTTGAAACAAATTTTCTGCATCATAACAAATTAAACAAAATTTTAGCATGTTGTTTTTGAGATAAAATGAAGCTGTCAAACGGTTTTAGAAAATATCGAAGAAAAAGGCTTAAATAGTAAAATTAGTGTAAATGGATATTGGGGTATAACATTTATCATTTTTTCCGCTCCCACACTCACCTACACCCTCTCTCCCCTCTCCAAATCAGCAGCCCCAGGTGCCCCTCATTTTCCCCACTTGTTTTGCTAAAGAAAAGAAAAGAAAACAAAGGAAATTAATAAAGAAAAGAGTATGGGCTTTGACTTTGGGTTGAATTGACCTTATTTCCCCACCTCACCCTCTCTCCTCTCTTTCCCACCACCATGTGGCCGAGCCCTCCCCTTCCCCAATCAGCAGCAGCCCCTCCCAAATCCCCTCTCTTTTCTCATAAAAAAATTTACCAAAAATGCTTCAATTTCCATCAAAAATCAAGCTAAAATCCAAATCAACCTCCTACCCATTTTTCCTTGGCTACTTTAGCAAGGATCTAGGGATCAAGATTTCAATTTGGGAGGCTAAGTGTGCTTGAGAGATCTTCAAATTAATTGGGTATAATTCTAACCTTTTTGCTTAATTTGTTGTTAATTGCTTTAAGTTAGCTTAATTAAGTGTTTAATTAGGTTTTAATTGGTTCTAATTGCTTGTTTTAAAATTTCAAGAGAGGGGTTTGAATTCAAATTGGGGTTTTGTGTTGTGAGATTATGGTTGTGTGATGTATTCGACATATTAATGTTATGCTAAATCAAATCTAGTTGCTAGTTTGCATTTTTGTTAATTTAAATTTGTGATAATTATATAAATTGCAAACTAGGTTTTAAAAATATATATATTTTGGTGAGATAAAATTCTAATTAGGGTTTCATGACATTATTAACATTATAAATTATGGTTTAATACATTAGTATATGCAAAACCAAGCGTAATTGTAAAATTGTGAATTTTACTTTAAAAAGAGTTACAATCGGTATTTTTGCAAACTAGGAGTTTGGAATTTATACAAATCGATGAGATTAATTTATGAAAGTGATTTGTATGACCTAATTATCTTCTTTAATGAGCATTTTGGCCATTTGAATCGTTAAAATTTGTAGATTGGTTAAAACATCAAGTTTTAAACCGAAATGGGAATTTGTGCTAACTAGGTTTTTGGAAAATAAAACGATTGGTTTAATTTTATGGTTTTGACGAATTAAACCCTATTTCTTATACAGTTAGTGAGTTTTGAAACCATGATTGGTACGTTTGGTGTTTTTCTTGATCAATCGACGTTTGTACGCCGATGTCGAGGGTTTTTTGGTTGATTTGTGAAAACAAACCATAGGTTTTGACCTATGTGGGATTCGTGTGTCGTTTTGGTCATGAGTCGAATTTTAATGCGATACGATGCGTTATGATATGTAGGTACCCCATGTGGACTTCGAGACGACAAGCAAGCGCGTGGCGACGTCGGTACCGGCGAGCGAAAATCAAGTGAGTAGATTTATATCTACAGGGAGAAGTCGGGTGGATGGCGTATAGCACCCCCGCAAAATTATGAGGAATGAGGTGATGCGGTAACAATATACTTTTATATGTTAATAGGAGATATGAACACCGAATAAGAGAAGCCTTAGGAGCTTATAGGTTTAGGTTTAGCGAAAATTGAAGAAAGGACTTTAGCGGATTTCTTAGTCACGAAACCTAGAGTAAGGATTTGCATACACGCACACTTATACACTTGAATATATCATCTTCTTGTACGTATATGGGAATGTGTATATATGTATATACACATGGGTATGGGACTATGTATATATACATTCATATACACATGCATGAATGTTAAGGATATTGTATGATATTTGGAGATGAGTCGATGAGATTAGGCTTGAGACCGTGAGATCGGTGATGTGATGTGGTCCGTATTTGAGATATGACATGATATTTTAGCGGGTTCTTTAGGCGTGGTGTTTTCATACACTCTCATGCATTTCATGGATGGTATCAGAATTGTACTAGACGTAGATCAGTACCCCAATCATGATATTTGATAATGAGGATACCATATGATTAATGTGATAGATGTGACATTTGACCCTACCCATATTTGGGAGCCCGTACGACGGATTTACCGTACGAGATATATATTGACGATAGATCCGCGCTCTTGATTCGAGGATGTCATATGATATGTTGTATCGTACATGATATTATTGAGGCGGGATCACCGACTATTTAACTTGTGTGTGTATATATATATATCGACTCAGATGTTGGTGGTTTCTGTACCCCTTTTGATTAGTTGTTAGTTAGACCTGTAGTTTACCTAGTAGATGTTAGACTTGACCCGAGTCATACATATTTCCAAAACTGACGAATCGTGAGAATTTTAAAGACATACCAAGGGATACTACGGATATTTTAAAAGACGTATCTTTTCTTAAAAACACCGTAGTCCTTATTATCAAACACCACGATTCGTACTATTTCAAACGGCAAAATAGTATAACACATGTATAGTAAGGTAGATTCCTTGTTGTTACGTTATTATTCATATTCCGCATATTATTGTTGTATTTACTATTCATTTTCCATATTTTGTTGTTATCGCGTCGTTGCATGCCATTGTGTGCGTAGTTATTATAAAACCATGCTGTTAGGACACCAACACAATTACCGATGACGTGTATGCTCCACGTACACTCGCTTGCCGGCTCACACACATCTTCATCGGTAATTGCCATGTCACGTACACATTAGAAAATACCTTTTCATTGACATAGCTTGATAACTGATAGTCGCAATATGTTATAGCTTCCATATGCTAGTTTAAATATTGCATTCATTGCATGATATTAGGTGCATTCATATATTCATTGGTTATGCAGTATTATGGAAATTTATGCCCATATTCACCGTTTATTGGTATCATGATTTTGATGATTTCGGATTTACATGATATTTCTGGATTGGGGGGAAAACCACAAGAATTTAATAAAAGCTTAGTATCATCATTTTAAAAATGCAAATTGTGGTTTTCTCATGATGTATGAGTCGTCCACCATGAGTTTTCATGATTGTTGTTGGATTTCGAGACCCGATTCGAGGAGTTGGATGAACCGTCTCGGGTACATGGTGGGCCCGGTATGGTTCCCCGGGGTAAGAAGCTCGAGTTGTATTCGATGAGCCTGGCAGGGGAGCACTACCTACCGGTGATATTATTTTTACTCGTCGGTTATCCGGAGGATACTGGCCGGAGTCATGAGATGGTTATAGGCTGATCCATTCTGCCGGAGCCCGCCGGCCGATCCCGCAGATGATACGGATGTCTGAGATATTGATATTGAGATTTGAGATTTGAGATATTGAGATTTGATACTGAGACTTATGTTTTGTGTCGATGCTTGACACTGATTTCTCTGTTGCATTCATTGATGATGCGTGATTGGCATACATATAGAAATCACATTGATTAAAGAAAACAGTTGTCTCACTCATGATATATTCTGTTTCCATTCGTAATGGATTCATACATCATATATCTGATATGTTGCTATCTGGGGAACGGAAACGAGCAGGTAGTATTACACTATACATAGCTGGACCAGGATTTTTATTTGAGGATATTACCTGATATGACCTAGGATAGAGTTATGCATGCGATTTCTGCTCGTAGATGTTTTCTACTCACGAGTTGGCAACTCATCCCCGTTGTGCCACAGTTCCTTGCAGGTTTTGCCGTACAGGTTCTTTGCGGCTTTGCTGGCACACTGTTCTTTCCAGGTGATTGCTTTGGCAGGTGGGTTCTTTGCATTAGGACCACTATTGTTTATTATTATTTCAGTTGTATCTAGAAACTCCATCAACCACATTGTATATTTGAGAGAGTTAGAAGACCAGTTTGTTATTCTTTCGACCTTAGAGTCGCGCGTTGTATTATTATGTTTTTCTTGTTGTTTTGAGTTTCTTTTGAGTTTTGATCCTCACCGTTGGCGTTGTATATTAAATTGCTTGCGTGGTTGTGACCGTCAATTGACGAAGAGCTAGCTCCCGCTTGGGGATCCCTTTTATTGATTTCGTATACTTTTCATGTTGTATCCCGTTTGGGGGCCTGTATTTACAAAGGAGACTGCCGAAATTTTCTGAAAATACTTGATGTTTTTAAAACGCATAATTCGGCTTATGCTATTAAAACTACTTGCTTTATGTTGGTTTTTCCTTCACTCTACTGCTTCTTTGGTTTTGATTTCTGGGTTTTGGCTTACTTAGATTATGTACGCCTCGAGACGTCCGTAATTTAAGTGTCGGTCATGTTCCGTACTTTTCGGGTCATGACAAAGTTGGTATCAGAGTGTTAGGTTTTACCTTCGGAGTGTAGGATGACCCTTGGTTGATGGATTAGGTAGCTTGAGTAGAGTGACGTACCGTACGTATGTTCCGCGACATATTTACGATACGCTACTCCGCTTAAGAAGCCTTAGGATGTTCATTTTCTTGCACAATATTATATTCCTTCATATGATCTAGCCTCATCGGTACCAGTTATGGTTTTGTTACCACGGTTACACGGGCGTGGAGAGCTACAACTAGAGTTGCAGTCAGCACGAGCTCGTCACGAACGAGGACTGACCAGGGCATGATTCCAAGGACATACGATTGGATAGGGAGGCTTCGTTTTATTGCGTTTTCGAGCTACGAGCGTTTGATGGATCGCTTTTACGAGATTTCTCGGATGTGCAGATTAGCACCAGAGGATAGGGCCACTGTAAGAGGCCAGCCAGAATGTGATGACCGTCGATGCACCGACTATTCTTGATGATTGAAGCACTGTTCAGCGTGCGGAAAAATGAGCCAGTTGTTGCGGCGAACGACGAGATTTTGCCCCAGATGTTGGAGCTATTGTAGTACGAGTTGTACTTAGAGATTTGATAGAAGGTCGCTAGTCACCCGAGGATGAAAGACTGGGACATGTGGTTCGTTCGCTTACCCGGTGCGAGGTCATCAGATAGATTGATTCCAGTTAGAGAAGACTTCACGCGGATACGTTGAGAGTCGACAGAGGCGATCGAATGTCAGAAACCCATATTCCAAGTTTAAAGTATTTGGAAAGACAAGCAGGCAATTCTATGGACCCTCTAGAAGAATGAAACCCTAACTCGACATAATGACCGTGTGAAAGCCTTTGAACCTTAGGGTTTGTGGAAGTTCCGCGACGCCATTAGTGAGGCTTGGGTTTGCCCTTCTACGGCTGGTCCACCGATGCTGTTGTTTGTACTCGATACTATTAAACTGTACCCAAGATGTTGAGCTCTTAGGGGATTATGAGGTTTTGACGAATCGGTCGAATGGTTCGACTTCATTCGGATGCTATGAGATGGGATGCATTGCTTGGGAGACTCCATATACGATTATAGCCATTGGAGCACAGTCCATGCAGCCACGACGAGGCGAGTCCGAAGCAGTCGACATTAGAGAAAAATGGAATAAGAGGTTCGTACGAGATCTTGATGAGGTGACGTTCCACTCCGCCGACATCAGAGATGTGATACACAAGCAGGAGCGTTGACTATGGATATATATTCCAGGATGAGTCATGATGAGTATGCAGCCGTTCTGGAACAAGAAATAGATATAGTAAAAGGATGATAACTTCCGGGCAGTTCGGCAACAACGAGGCTTGGGAGAGACTTCGACAGGACCTTTCTGGAAATACTGAACGAGAAGACCTGGACCTAGGAGCGGTCATATGACGCACACCCAGTAGGCCAAAGTTCGGCATCGTCGATGAGACATGTTATGAGTAACATGATAGTTGGCCAGAGATCTTTAGAGGATGTGTTAGAACGGACTGCTTCCGTTATCGTTTCTATATTGGACCGTTGAGCCGAGAAGCTATGTACATAGCAATCTGCAGTGAGAGACAAGAGCCTAAGGGCACTAGGCGACATACCATGATAAGAAGGCAAGTAGATATCTTGCTCTGCTAGCATTGGATGCACCGACACCATCTCGACATTAAAGGACGGACATATCGACGATAGTATTTATGAGTTGTGATTTTCTGATTGACCATCACGTATCCGTCACTTTGGATTTCAGTATTTTTGGGTGATTTATTTCATGACTGAGTTTTGATGACCGAGTTTCATGATATTTGATTTCATGCCTAGGGCATGCATATAATTTGACTTATGCTTTCGGCATAGTTTTCATGCACTTTTAGTATTTGATTGGCTTTTGTGCATGCCGATGCACAGGATGGTGAGATTTTATACCACGGTATACTTGATTGGGATTTTGATTGAAGTGTGTTGCATACCGTCGATTTCGATTGTGATATTCGATATTCGTTTTCGTGCACATTGTGCACTTTATTTGGATTTTGCGCATACTTAAAGCACTTGATGCGATTTAGGTGCATACCAGATGCACTAAATCGAGATTTTTCGTGCATATCAGATGCACCTGGTTTTGCTGTAAGGCACCACGTTGCCCTTGACAGGTGTTTTCGTGCACACCCGTTGCACTTAGATTTGTTTTTTGGTGCACATGTCATGGATTTCGATTTCCGTGCGCACCAGACGCGCGTGGCATTCATATATTTTGGGATTGATTTCTTTTGGAGCAGTATATTTTATGATACTTGCTATTTGGTTTAGTACCGAGCAGGACTAGTCAGAGGACAGTACCTGAGTATATTTGGCATGCATTGCTTCCAAATGTTTTAATGATGTTTACCTATATAGTTTTGACGTTTACAGGTATAGTTTTGATGTATTTCATTTTGATTTTCGTTTTGGATCTTGACATTGGTGTCTTAATCATAACTCCGATGATTGCGGGATGCTTGATGGAGTTTTGATTTTTGGTTTATATATCAACTTTTCGTGGCTACGATGTGTTTTATGTATTTATGATTTCGGAGCCCCGGCGATTTGATGGTTTTGGCTGAAATATTTTAGTATTTAGGGGGAGTTTTAATTTAAATTCGGGGACCGAATTTCTTTAAGGGGGGATGATTGTAACGTTTTGAAAATCGTTTTGGTGAAATTTCGGAAAATCGGTTAAATAAGGGGTTTTCTGTAAAAAGTCAAAATATAAATATCTTTATTATAAAATTAAATATATATATTCTAGCTATGAAATTGCTAGTGTTTTGTGTTTATTGAGCCACCGGTAAAATTTCTAATTTTCTGAAATTTTTTCCGAAATTAATTATTTTAATATTATTTTAAGCCATCACTAATACATTTAATTAGGGAAAATTACAAATTGAAATGGGTTGAAATAAATTTTGTGCATCATAACACATTAAACAAAATTTTATCATGTTGTTTTTGAAATAAAATGAAGCTGTCAAACAGTTTTAGAAAATATCGAAGAAAAAGGCTTAAATAGTGAAATTAGTGTAAATGGATATTGGGGTATAACATTTATCATTTTTCCCTCACCCACACTCACCTACACCCTCTCTCCCCTCTCCAAATCAGAAGCCCCAAGTTCCCCTCATTTCCCCCACTTGTTTTGCTAAAGGAAAGAAAACAAAACAAACGAAATTAATAATGAAAAGAGTATGGGCTTTGACTTTGGGTTGACTTGAACTTATTTCCCCACCTCACTCTCTCTCCTCTCTTTCCCACACCATGTGGCCGAGCCTTCCCCTTCCCCAATCAGCAGCAGCCCCTCCCAAATCCCCTCTCTTTTCTCATCAAAAAATTTACCAAAAATGCTTCAATTTCCATCAAAAATCAAGCTAAAATCCAAATCAACCTCTTACCCGTTTTTCCTTGGCCACTTTAGCATGGATCTAGAGATCAAGATTTCAATTTGGGAGGCTAAGTGTACTTGAGAGATCTTCAAATTAATTGGGTATAATTCTAACCTTTTTGCTTAATTTTTCGTTAATTGCTTTCAGTTAGCTTAATTAAGTATTTAATTAGGTTTTAATTGGTTCTAATTGCATGTTTTAAAATTTCAAGAGAGGGGTTTGAATTCAAATAGGGGTTTTGTGTTGTGAGATTATGGTTGTGTGATGTATTTGAGATATTAATGTTATGCTAAACAAAATCTAGTTGCTAGTTTGCATTTTTGTTAATTTAAATTTATGATAATTATATAAATTGCAAACTAGGTTTTAAAAATATATATATTTTGGTGAGATAAAATTCTAATTAGGGTTTCATGACATTATTAACATTATAAATTGTAGTTTAATACATTAGTATATGCAAAAACAAGCTTAATTGTAAAATTGTGAATTTTACTTTAAAAAGAGTTAAAATCTGTATTTTTGCAAATTAAGAATTTGGAATTTATACAAATCGATGAGATTAATTTATGAAAGTGATTTGTATGACCTAATTATGTTATTTAATGAGCATTTTGGCCATTTGAATCGTTAAAATTTGTAGATTGTTTAAAACATCAAGTTTTGAACCGAAATGGGAATTTGTGCTAACTAGGTTTTTGGAAAATAAAACATTTGGTTTAATTTTATGGTTTTGACGAATTAAACCCTATTTCTTATACAGTTAGTGAGTTTTGAAACCTTGATTGGTACGTTTGGTGTTTTTCTTGATCAATCAATGTTTGTATGCTGATGTCGAGGGTTTTTGGGTTGATTTGTGAAAGCAAACCATAGGTTTTGACCTATGTGGGATTCGTGTGTCGTTTTGGTCATGAGTCGAATTTTAATGTGATACGGTGCGTTATGATATGTAGGTACCCCATGTGGACTTCGAGGCGACAAGCAAGCACGTGGCGACGTCGGCACCGGCGAGCGAAGATCAGGTGAGTTGATTTATATCTACGGGGAGAAGTCGGAAGGATGGCGTATAGCACCCCCGCAAAAATATGAGGAATGAGGTGATGCGGTAACAATATACTTTTATATGTTAATAGGAGATATGAACACCGAATAAGAGAAGCCTTAGGAGCTTATAGGTTTAGGGTTAGCAAAAATTGTTGAAAGGACTTTAGCGGATTTCTTAGTAACGAAACCTAGAGTAAGGATTTGCATACACGCACACATATACACTTGCATATATCATCTTCTTGTGCGTATATGGGAATGTTTATATATGTATATACTCATGGGTATGGGACTATGCATATATACATTCATATACACATGCATGAATGTTGAGGATATTGTATGATATTTGGAGATGAGTCGATGAGATTGGGCTTGAGGCCGTGAGATCGGTGATGTGATGTGGTCCGTATTTGAGATACGACATGATATTTTTGCGGGTTCTTTAGGCGTGGTGTTTTCATACACCCGCATGCATTTCATGGATGGTATCAGTATTGTACTAAACGTAGATCAGTACCCCGATCATGATATTTGATAACGAGGATATAAGATGATTAATGTGATAGATGTGACATTTGACCCGTACCCATATTTGGGAGGCCGTACGACGGATTTACCGTACGAGCTATATATTGACGATAGATCCGCACTCTTGATTCAGGATGTCATATGATATGTTGTATCGTACATGATATTATTGAGGAGGGATCACCGACTATTATACATGTGTGTATATATATATATATATCGACTCAGATGTAGGTGGTTTCCGTACCCCTGCTGATTTGTTGTTAGTTAGACCTGTAGTTTACCTAGTAGATGTCAGACTGGAACCGAGTCATACATATTTCCAAAACTGACGAATCGTGAGAATTTTAAAGACATACTAAGGGATGCTACGGATATTTTAAAAGACGTATCTTTTCTTAAAAACACCGTAGTCCTTATTTTCAAACACCACGATTCGTACTATTTCAAACGGCAAAACAGTATAACACATGTATAGTAAGGTAGATTCCTTGTTGTTACGTTATTATTCATGTTCCGCATATTATTGTTGTATTTACTATTCATTTTCCATATTTTGTTGTTATCGCCTTATTGCATGCCATTGTGTACGTAGTAATTATAAAACCATGCTGTTATGACACCAGCACCATTACCGATGACGCGTATGCTCCACGTACACTCGCTTGCCGACTCACACACATCTTCATCGGTAATTGCCATGTCACGTACACTTTAGAAAATACCTTTTCATTGACATAGCTTGATAACTGATAGTCGCAATAAGTTATAGCTTCCATATGCTAGTTTAAATATTGCATTCATTGCATGATATTAGGTGCATTCATATATTCATTGGTTATGCAGTATTATGGAAATTTATTCCCGTATTCACCGTTTATTGGTATCACGATTTTGATGATTTCGGATTTACATGAGATTTCTGGATTTGGGGGAAAACCGCAAGAATTTAATAAAAGCTTAGTATCATCATTTTAAAATTGCAAATTGCGGTTTTCTCATTATGTATGAGTCATCCACCATGAGTTTTCATGATTGCTGTTGGATTTCGAGACCCGATTCGAGGAGTTGGATGAACCTTCTCGGGTACATGGTGGGCCCGATATGGTACCTCGGGGCAAGAAGCTCGAGTTGTATTCGATGAGCCTGACAGGGGAGCACTACCTACCGGTGATATTATTTGGACTCGTCGGTTATCCGGAGGATACCGGCCGGAGTCATGAGATGGTTATAGGATGATCCGTTCTGCCGGAGCCCGCGGGTCGATCCCTCAGATGATACGGATGCCTGAGATATTGATATTGATATTGAGATTTGAGATATTTAGATTTGATACTGAGACTTATGTATTGTGTCGATGCTTGACACTGATTTCTCTATTGCATTCATTGATGATACGTGATTGGCATACATATAGAAATCTCATTGATTAAAGAAAACGGTTGTCTCACTCATGCTATATTCTGTTTCCATTTGTAATGCATTCATACATCATATATCTGATATGTTGCTATCTGGGGAACGGACACGAGCAGGTAGTATTACACTATACATAGCTAGACCAGGATTTTTATATGAGGATATTACCTGATATGACCTAGGATAGCGTTATGCATGCGATTTCTGCTCGTAGATGTTTTCTACTCATGAGTTAGCAACTCACCCCCGTTGTGCCACAGTTCCTTACAGGTTTTGCCGTACAGGTTCTTTGCGGCTTTGCTGGCACACTATTCTTTCCGGGTGATTGCTTTGGCAGGTGGGTTCTTTGCATCAGGACCACCATTGTTTATTATTATTTCAGTTGTATCTAGAAACTCCATCAACTAGATTGTATATTTGAGAGAGTTAGAAGATCAGTTTGTTATTCTTTCGACCTTAGAATCGCGCGTTGTATTATTATGTTTTTCATGTTGTTTTGAGTTTCTTTTGAGTTTTGATCCTCGTCCTTGGCGTTGTATATTATATTGCTTGCGTCGTTGTGACCGTCGATTGACGAAGAGCTAGCTCCCGCTTGGGGATGCCTTTTTATTGATTTCGTATACTATTCATGTTATATCCCGTTTCGGGGCCTGTATTTACAAAGGAGACTCTGCCGAAATTTTCAGAAAATACTTGATGTTTTTAAAACGCATAATTCGGCTTATGCTATTAAAACTACTTGCTTGAAGTTGGTTTTTCCTTCACTCTACTGTTTCTTTGGTTTTGATTTCTGGGTTTTGGCTTACTTAGATTACGTACGCCTCGAGACGTCCGTAATTTAAGTGCCGGTCATGTTCCATATATTTTGGGTCGTGACACGACACTATTATCCAATTACACTAAAATCTAACCCATGATCTCCTAAAATCTTATTTGCTATCTATCCATCTTTCACATAACACATAATCATCTATAAATATAAAATATCATTGGCTACACTACGAACTACGGGGGTGATATATGCCATCCACCTGACTTCCCCCGTACATAAATTTCTACTCACCTGAGCATCGCTTGCAGAAGTCGATGTCGCCATCCTCTTCTTCATCATCCGAAGTCCACGTGGGGGTACCTACATATATACACATATAGCATCGTTAACGGAAATCATGCACGAAAACCAAAATGTCGCACGAATCACTCATAGGTTAAAACCTATAGTTTACGCATGAAAGAATAATCAAACAACTCCCGATACCCACGTACAAACGTCAAGTGACTGAGATAAAACACAAATACCAAAACCCAATTCATTAAAAGCCGCAAAATGAAATCAGAAACTTTGAAAACTTGCTCCAGATTTTACCCTAGGTTGAATTAGCAAATGTTGCACATGGGAGGGGTCTAGTTTACTGCTAATGGATCCATGAACCAAGAACGAGGCACCCAGGTCAAGTCCTGGCCGCAATTTGCGCCAGGAGGCATTTATTTGCGGCCAAACAGTAACATGGGGGTCTCGGGTCTTGGGGTTATCTCCTATGTTTCCTGCTTGTCTCACCGTAATCGCTATAAAAATTTCAGGTCACCCGAGTCATAGCAGATCACTAAACTTCATCACAAAAGTTAACAAAATCCGATATTGGGGTTTCTAAGTTTGGGGTTTGGGGTTTAAGTCTCAGGTTTTGTCCTGAATTCTAACACTAGAGGGGTTGTATGGTCTCTACTAATCTCAATTACACAATCACAACTCAAGAATCCCACAACCCACTTCTAGGAATTTTCTAAGTTCACTAATCTACACCAAATTGGTTCTAAACATGAATGGATGCTTAGGTGAATGAAATACTGTGCTAATGGTGAAAGAATTACCTCATTTGGCAACTCAAGAATTTTCTTGACTTGCCCTAAATTTCCAAAATCCAAACTTTCTTGGTCCAAAGTGCTTGTAGTGAGCTTGTGCATGTTTTTAATGAAGTGGAGATGAGGTATTGATGTGGAATTTAGGTTGTTTGTGAGGGTTTAGAGGAGATGGGAGATGAGGGCAGCCATGGTGAGATGAGAGAGTTAGAATGATGAAGAAATGAAGGGGAAAACAAATAGGAGACAAGTCAAAGACCCCTCACCTCTCTCTCTCTTCTCTTACTTGCCCATACCTCTTTGGTTAATCCTAACCCTTTTCTTTTCTATTCTTTTCTTTTCCTTTTCTTTTCTTTTCTTCTCTCATTTAAAAATCAAACCATGCTTGAAAAAAAATGAAAGAATCCAAAGTAGAAAAATGTAACAATGTGTAATATGACATGGTGCATGTCATGTGCACAAATCAAGCTTAATGCACGATTAATCATATTTAATCGCGATTAGTAGTAAAATGGAATATAATTAATCATAAAGATTTTATAATTTTCTTAAATCATATAAAACACCCTCATTTCAGAAATTCCTATAATTTTCCAAAAATTTCTCAATTTATCGGTAATTAATTATACCGTATTATTAAAATATTCATAATATTTATTATTTAATTAAATAAATTCCGAAAAATAATATTTTGTTTTTCTGAAATGTTAAAATTTTAATCGTGATTAGCATTAAAATGGAATATAATTAATCATAAAGATTTTATAATTTTCTTAAATCATATAAAATACCCTTATTTCATAAATTCCTATAATTTTCCAAATATTTCTCAATTTATTTGTAATCAATTATACCGCATTATTAAAATATTCATAATATTTATTATTTAATTATATAAATTCCCAAAAATAATATTTTATTTTTCTGAAATGTGTTAGTTATATGTATGCCCTAGAGGCCATTACTGTACATACGATGTATATTGTAATGGATGCTTGGACATATATAGGGAGGACTTTCTTGCTCGACATGATAGTATACTATCTGGTTGTACTTTATCTTAACATGGACTCTGATTGTCTCTATGTTGCATGTTGATAAAGACCTTAGGATATGTACTCGACTACTGGGACTATGATGAGATCATACTAGTGGGGCCACGGTAGTCGACGAGTACATTCTATAACTGTTCCTAGTCGAGGGTGTATCGAGACAGGGCATCGATACACCAGAGTAGACTAGCGTATATGCATCTTGACCCATATGATGGGCGATGGATGATCCCATATCCATCGGTGTTTGACATCAAGGATGGTGTACGGGTGCTCAGTAGAGACTGGGTACACTGGACGGACTCGCCGAGAACTCCCAGATGGTATTATACCTCACGTCAGATGGCAGTTCTCCGACACTGGTACAGAGTAGTCTGTTGACCCAAGATCGTCATAGAGTCTTGTGTGATTCCCACTGTGCTTTGATTTCCATCATACCACGTCCAAGAGGGCGTACAAAAAGATGGCTTTTGGGTACAGTCCCGAGTCACATGGAGGCAATGAGCGATAGGAGGGGATTCGTCTCTCCCGGTATATGGAGTTGATGTTGTGCTGTGTTCGATTGGCTATAACCGGAAATCCCTGGCCAGAGTTGCTGAGATTTACTGGTAAGTGTTATCAGTAGTTTCTCGAACTGTTATAGACCTCATATCGACACGACTTATCGAGCTACTGGGGTCTAACGTTTACCACCCCTAGGCGAGATATGCGACATATCAGACGACGAGACCGGACTGTACGGGAGTGTTACTGTTTGGATTCACAGGAGAATGTACAGGCTTGCTTGTTGATCTTCTGAGCGCTCAATACCTGGGTAGCTGTTACGTTTAGCTGACCGCTAGCAGCTTGTGGGTGTTTGATATGATCATCACCTACTGCCGGCGTATTGACGATTCTTTAGAGTCCTACACAGAGGTTTCTTGGCTCAGGTAAAACGGAGTAGGAGCACATATGTGATATGTGCGGGACCGAGGATAATACGATATGAGATACCGTATTCTTTTCTCGTGATATTTGATAGCAGCCGGGTCATCGGATCAAGTGTTGATTCACTGAATCGGTACGGATAAATATTAGTCGGTTATATGCGATATAGCCGGATTGTCGGATCAAGTGTTGATTCGATAAATTAGTGTATAATAATATATATGGTATATTAAATTACATTAACTAATATTAGCTCACTAAAAGATTCTTTTTCTCACTCGGGTAATACATTGATATATATGCGATATATGTTAATTGTATTATTTTATTTGGTTACAATAAATATTATATATGTGATATATAATATTGTAACATGATATGATAACTAATGCAACATGTTTAGTAAAGATTAAACAAGATTAGGGTTTGATTTGGGTTAATGCTTTCTAGATGATTCTAGAAGGTTTAGTTTTGTTTTGTGAAAGATATTTTGTTATGACTCATTTCTTAACCTAACCCAAACCCTAGCCTTGGTTAATTCTCTACAATGGTTTAGACAACCATGGTTGCATTATTGATCATTATCTTCTTTGCATTATTCATCACAAAAAGAAATTCTATCATTATTCTTCATCTTCTTCCTTCTTCTTTCTTCATGGAAAAAGCTTACTAGCTTTTTCCAAGTGATGAATAAATGTGGGAAAAAGATAAATAAAGAGAGCAAAAATCCTACTTCATCATCCTCATCTTCCCTTGCCCTTTAGATGAGAGTGTTCACTCAATTTTAGTGAGTGTTAGCTTGTGTTAATGAAACTTCAAGGTGGATCATCTTTGTATCGAAGATCGAAAGCAAGACTGCATTTTTCTCTTCGTGGAACCTCTCGAGAGTCCGGAACCCGATGATCGCAGCGAAGGGACTAGAACACGGAGCTTATGAAGTGAAGGACCGGATCTACAAAGGTTGTAATCCCTCTCACTTAGTGTTAAAGTGTTTAGCATGTTCGTTTTCGCCTAAACTCTAGTTTAAAGATCCGACTTCGGGTTGTTCGGCACGGCTAATTTTTAAATCGGGCATGGTTGATGCCTCGTAGAACCTTGTGCGCGTGCCTAGCAACCCTACAGCGGTATCAGTGCCAAGCTAGAGCTTTAGGAGAAGTCTAAACGAATTTTAAAGTCCGATCGAACCCGGAAAACCCGATAAAACCCCTTCTCTGTACATTTTTCAAAAATGTGGTTTTTTCTTAATTAAAAATGCTCAGAAAAACAAGCAGGAAAAACTAAGAATTACTGTGAAGTACGGTCCCCTAAGTCAACTATTTGACCACGGAACCGCGGCGAAACCATGGGGTTGGCGGCGGTTCCGCGGCCAAAATTTGGACTTAGTCCCTGAAATTTCACTTAATTATTCTTATGTCCTTTATTGTTAATTTTTTCCGGGAATATTTTAATTCCACTCAAGTGTTGAGTTTTCTTGGGTTGTATTGGGGAATCGTTGATTCGATCAGATAATTTAACTTTGTTTAGTTTTGTCCGGATTATTTTTAGAAACTGTTAAAAAGTTCGAACGGATATCAATAACTCACTTTTTCCCCTTTCGGAAATTTTTTCAAAAGTTGGATTTTTTTCTCGTGTTTAAGAACGTTCTAAGTCGTGCAAGTAACGCGGTGGACCCTCTAGAAGACAACAAACCTTAACTCGATTATGTGACCGTCTTGAACTGCCTTTTGAACCTTAGGGTTTGGGGCAGTACGGCATGCCACATGTGAGGCGTTGGCTTGACCCTTCTACGGCTGGACCATTGGTACTGTGGCATGTGATGGATGTTTTTAAACTGATTTCAAGTGTTGAGATATATTGGGGAAATCTTGGGTGTTTTATTATTCGATCGGAAAGTTTAACATTGTCTATTTATCTGGAATGTGATACAATATTTGGAATCCACAAGAAGTTATGAGATAACTAATTTGAATGTTATAAATCTAGCAGTTTAGTCTCAAATGACCGGTTGCCACGGAATTTTGATGTGATCAAAAGTCCGTCGCAATCACGTAGCATACGCGGATACTCGCCGGGTAAACTTAACAGACAGCCACGCCCCATAGCCCCGACCAAGTCACTGTAGGAGAACCCCGTCGCCAAAAGCATCCGTTCGGGTGCTCGTGGCAGCGGTGTTCCGCCTTAGTGCACTTCGTCGACGACATCCGGGGGTGCGGCCGTCTACTAAAGTTTGCGACGAGCATTCGATCAGGATGTCGGGAATCTTGTTGAATTGCCCGACTTGATATTGAAAAGAGTTTTCGATAATGAGACTAAAATGCGGGGTTTATAATTGTTAGGCATGAGATGTCTAAGGAATTCATCTGGTTAGGCATGCGATGTCTAAAGAGGTTGCGGATTCCAACTGTTGTAGTTTTACACTTTCTTTTCTGTGACCGTAAGCGTAGTATGTGGTGTATCGCCGGGTTCGTTGCTATACATCAACGATAATCGGGATACGCATACTTGCTTACGTTGATGATATGAGATATTATGTGTTGCTGTGATATGTTCTATTGGATCGTCGCGTTCTGAATAGCCGGGGGTTTTATGTGAGATGAGAGTTTTTTCTTTTTCATTCATGTAAAATTCATTTGTATGTAATATTCTTTTATTGGGGCACTTCCAGGTTGCGGAAGATGTCACCGTTGTATATTATTTACTTTTCCGCATTAGGTAGACCCAAGGCGGGGAGCACAAGTAACCGGGTTCTAGGGTCCAGTGGGAGACCATCTCGAGTAGTCGAGACCGGGTCTCCTAACCCTAGAATTGGTAGTGTTACTTGCCGCTCTCGTAGGGGTCTAGGGATGTGGGTTTGGCTATTCATCGCGACCGTGGAATCCGTGTTTTATACAGGCTCGTATTGAAAACACGGACGTCCTAGTATACCCAATATTTCATATATGTTATTCTGCTGCAATGTTCTGTGATGAGATCATATTACTGCCTGAGATGAGTGTTTATATTATATATATGAGATATATGTTATATTGCAGATTTCGTTTCAAATGTGATGCTTGCGAAGCATAATTAAAATGGGACTTCATTAATGAGATTAATGAAACTAAAAGAAACCTAAAGATGTTGTAGAAACTTGTTTAAAAAACTGGTAGCTCTAGTTCTTGCTTTGCATAGCGGTGTTCCTTGTAGAACATCCAGCACCTTATTCGATAAGGAAAGAGCCGAGATCCCTTCACCGGGAGTGACCTCTTTAGTGAAACTAGCAGATGCTACAAACTCGGTTTGTCTTTTGATTGCTTCTATAGTTCTTGCTTTGCATAGTGATATTTGTGAAATATCCTGCACCTTATTCGATGAGGAAAGGGCCGACGATCCCTTCACCGGGAGTGACCCCTTTAGCAAAACTAGAAAAGCCTAAAAAACACTCCATTTAAAATCACTCGATTCTACGACGATATCAAGTTCATTACGCTCAGGGTTTTCTGACAAACCTGCGTAGCCCTCCGTCATTTCAGATAGATATTATTTAGTATTCGTGCTATGTTTGTTGACTTAGTTAAGGCATAGTGTACGGTAGCTAAGTAATGTTTATCTGCTAAAACATGAGATGTGATTGGATTAGGGTATTCGTACGGTCTTGTTGACTCAGTTAAGGGTCGTACGGGTGGGTTTAATTCAATCGGGAAATGTACGGGTTGAACTTGACTTGCGATTTATGGTTTGTTGACTTAGTTAAGGTCATAGATAGCTAGGGGCAAAATATTATTGGGAATTTCAAGTGTTGATATTTGCAATGAGATTGCATACCTTCTATGAGATAGTTGGATCCCGATACCCGCTGCGAGTAAGAGTTACTCCAGGGAGAGTTTTACACATTACAATTAGCCGATCAAGTAGGTGTCTAGAAAGGTGTTAACGGGGTTACGCCTCTGGGAAAACGAGGTTTACTTAATTAGGTTCGTGCGAAAGCACGGGGGACCTCCCTCAAAGTACCGACACTGGCCTGGCTGAAAGATTGGCGAACTTGTAGTGTGTGATTAATCCCGGCTAGTCTTTCCTTTTAGGGTTTGAAGGAAGATTTGATTAAAACAGTGGGAGACATCCTGATTAGATATATTAGATAACCAATCTAATCTTGTAAGAGTATACGCTGAGTGTTTTCTTCTCTCTCTCTCCAGGTAGCGACCATATCATGCCTTAATCAAGATAATAAAACGGATATATTGACCGAACCCGCTTGTTATACTGAGCTGGGGAACGTTGGTCCCGCTCCAACTTGTAATTGTTATAAGACAGAGCAGGAAATTAGGGAATACCAGATTTCCCGTGCCACCCAAACGAAGAAAGTGCATGCTAATGCATCTTTTTCGGGTGTGTTTATTACAAAGAACTGTTTCTCAGTATTCTTTACGCCCTAGGTATGAGATACCACATCAGGATCCCGCATATGTAATCTGTTACATAAGCTACAGAAAGGCAGACAACTGAGAACGGGTGATAAGTTTCATGAGGCAGAAAACGGTGCAAGTGTTGCAGCCAAGTCTGTTGGTCACTATCACCCTGTATTACCGGAATACATTGATTCTGAACAAATGTTATTAGATACCGAACCTGATATACAAAATCATATCAGTCTCTTTATTAGTAAAGAAGGATATAATTTTGTAATGTTGGATAATGTTTTGAACATTTCCTATATCAATAGTTGATCGGTTCAGGCACGTTATCTAAAAGCATTGACGTTCTAAATCAAACCACAGTTCTTAGTATACAGAACACACACAAGAGGAAGAGTTCAGAAATAAACGAATCCTTCTTGAGGTATTGTAGACTAGGTCATATCAATGCGACCCGACTAGCTGAAGTTACATATAGATGCATATTTAAATTAGTTTGAATTTACATCTTGTGAAACTTGCCGGTCATGTCACAGAGATAAGATGACCATAGCTCTGTTTATTGGAAACAGAGAAAGAGTTAGTGAACTCTTGGGATTGATACATGCTGATGTATGTAAGTCCCCTGTCTACACATGCCAAGACCGGTTCTTTGTACTTTATTACATTCTCTGATAATCTCTCGAGATTCAGACATGTGTTCCTGTTGAAACATAAGTCCGAACCTTTTGAGATATTCACAGAATATAAGTTACAAGTAGAGAACCAAAATACGGGTATAAGTATTATGTCCTTTGATGAGATCAAGGAGGAGAATACTTGAGCACGGAATTCCTGGACTATTCTAAAGGAGAATGAGATTCTCTCTCAGCATTACTCCTTCGTATACACCACAGCATGTCGGTGTATCGGGGCGAAGCAATAGCACCCTATTTGATATGGTGTGCTCTATGATGAGTACTACTAAGTTTCCTATTTCCTTTTGGGTGTTATGCGCTTGAGAAGCTGCATACCTATTGAATAGGGTTCAAATCAAATCAGTTGTCTACCACTTCATATATGATATGAAAGGGAAGAGCCCATATCTTAAGTTTGTTAAGATTTGGGGTTGTCCGGCCTATGTCTAAAAGAAAAATCCGGACAAGCTCAAGGCATGGTCTGTTATGTAGAACTGGAAATGTTCCAGCCATACAAACTGCAGCTGATGATTTGGTAGAACCAAAGGATTCAATAGTTTCCAACGTACCTCAGCCTCTCCGCCGATCTAGTAGGGTTCCTCACCCACCTGAGAGATACTTCGGTTTCTCTATGACAGTGGGAGCGAGGATTGCATCATGAGATAATGACCCAACTAGTTTCTAGCTGGCCATCGGGAGTGAGACTCTGTAAGAATGGCTGGATGCCTATCGATCTGAGATGGAATCCTTATACACCAACAAAGTTTGGATTTTGGTTGCTTTATCTGAAGGGTTAAATCCCCATCAGGAGCGAGTATATCTTGAGAAGATTACTTGGTGTACATGGAAAAGTTGAGACTTTCAAAGCTATGCTTAAGTCCATCCAGATCCTACTTGCCACGGCTATATACCATGACTACGATATCTGGCGGTTGGGTGTCATGACTGCTTTTCTAAATGATGTTTTAGAATAGAGCGTCTATAAGTACACAGCCAGAGGGCTTCGTAGACAGTGGGAGTAGCGGAAACGTGTGCAAGATGTATTTTATGATAAAACAGGCATCGCGGAGTTGGAACATCTGTTTTGATGTGGTAGTCAAAGAGTTTGACTTCATCAAAATGGTAGATAAACCTTGTATATACAAAAAGGTAGTAGAGAGTATGGTGGTGATCCTCGTAGAGTACGTGGATGACATACTCTTGATAGGGTAGGAGTTTCCTATGCTACGCTCGGTCAATCTCCGCTTATCACAATGATTCTCCATATAGGATCAAAGTGATACCTCCTAAATCCTGGGTTTTGGATCTATGAGATAGATCTAATTGGATGTTAGGATACTCACTAGTTGTAGTGAGATGGTATCAATCAATCCTGAGGAGAATCACTGGAAAGGTTCCAGGGTGATAAGGACGACTGAATGTCAGTCGCAGGCATTGCCTTTACCCTCAGTGGAAGGACGGTATGTTGGAAGAGTTCCAAGCTAGATACCGTGACATACTAGACGATTAAAGGCAAGATACATCGTTACCAAGGATGCTACCAAAGAGGCAGTCTGGATACATATAAGTTCATTAGATGAACTTCGTTCCTACCATTGTGTGACAATGGAGTTATGGCTTATGCCAGGGAACTACCGTCCCATCAGAAATCCAGATATAATTCTTAGGCAGTATCACCTGATCATGGAGATGGTTGATCTCCAGTGAGATCGAGGTTAGGAGAGTAGACACAGAGGACAACAGCGCGGATCCACTCACAAAGGCCTTTTTCCCAGTAGAGACTCTTATGGGATGGTTGAGTATGAGATACTTCAACCACAGCTAATTGTTGGGTATATGATACCACAATAGATGGCCCTAGTGCAAGTGGGAGATTGTTAGTTATATGTATGCCCTAGAGGCCATTACTGTACATACGATGTATATTGTAATGTATGCTTGGACATATATAGGGAGGACTTTCTTGCTCGACATGATAGTATGCTATCTGGTTGTACTTTATCTTAACATGTACTCTGATTGTCTCTATGTTACATGTTGATAAAGCCCTTAGGATATGTACTCGACTACTGGGACTATGATGAGATCATACTAGTGGGGCCACGGTAGTCGACGAGTACATCCTATAACTATTCCTAGTCGAGGGTGTATCGAGACAGGGCATCGATACACCAGAGTAGACTAGCATATACGCATCTTGACCCATATCATGGGCGATGGATGATCCCATATCCATCGGTGTTTGACATCAAGGATGGTGTACGGGTGCTCAGTAGAGACTGGGTATACTGGACAGACTCGCCGAGAACTCCCAGATGGTATTATACCTCACGTCAGATGGCAGTTCTCCGGTGACACTGGTACAGAGTAGTCTGTTGACCCGAGATCGTCATAGAGTCTTGTGTGTTTTCCACTGTGCTTTGATTTCTATCATACCACGTCCAAGAGGGCGTGCAAAAAGGTGGCTTTTGGGTACAGTCCCGAATCATATGGAGGCAATGAGCGATAGGAGGGGATTCGTCTGTCCCAGTATAGGGAGTTGATGTTGTACTGTGTTCGATTGGCTAGAACCGGAAATCCCTGGCCATGGTTGCTGAGATTTACTGGTAAGTGTTATCAGTAGTTTCTCGAACTGTTATAGACCTCATATCGACACGACTTATCGAGCTACTAGGGTCTGACGTTTACCACCCCTAGGCGAGATATGCGACATATCAGACGACGAGACCGGACTGTACGGGAGTGTTACTGTTTGGATTCACAGGAGAATGTACAGGCTTGCTTGTTGATCTTCTGAGCGCTCAATACCTGGGTAGCTGTTACGTTTAGCTGACCGCTTGCATCTTGTGGGTGTTTGATATGATCATCACCTACTGCCGGCGTATTGACGATTCTTTAGAGTCCTACACAGAGGTTTCTTGGCTCGGGTAAAACGGAGTAGGAGCACATATGTGATATGTGCGGGACCGAGGATAATACGATATGAGATACCGTATTCTATTCTCGTGATATTTGATATCAGCCGGGTCATCGGATCAAGTATTGATTCGATGAATCGGTACGGATAAATATTAGTCGGTTATATGCGATATAGCCGGATTGTCGGATCAAGTGTTGATTCGATAATTTAGTGTATAATAATATATATGATATATTAAATTACATTAACTAATATTAGCTCACTAAAAGATTCTTTTTCTCACTCGGGTAATACATTGATATATATGCGATATATGTTAATTGTATTATTTTATTTGGTTACAATAAATATTATATATGTGATATATAATATTGTAACATGATATGATAACTAATGCAACATGTTTAGTAAAGATTAAACAAGATTAGGGTTTGATTTGGGTTAATGCTTTCTAGATGATTCTAGAAGGTTTTGTTTTGTTTTGTGAAAGATATTTTTTTATGACTCATTTCTTAACCTAACCCAAACCCTAGCCTTGGTTAATTCTCTACAATGGTTTAGACAACCATGGTTGCATTATTGATCATTATCTTCTTTGCATTATTCATCACAAAAAGAAATTCTATCATTATTCTTCATCTTCTTCCTTCTTCTTTCTTCATGGAAAAAGCTTACTAGCTTTTTCCAAGTGATGAATAAATATGAGAAAAAGATAAATAAAGAGAGAGAAAATCCTACTTCATCATCCTCATCTTCCCTTGCCCTTTAGATGAGAGTGTTCACTCAATTTTAGTGAGTGTTAGCTTGTGTTAATGAAACTTCAAGGTAGATCATCTTTGTATCGAAGATCGAAAGCAAGACTGCATCTTTCTCTTCGTGGAACCTCTCGAGAGTCCGGAACCCGATGATCGCAGCGAATGGACCACAACACGGAGCTTATGAAGTGAAGGACCGGATCTACAAAGGTTGTAATCTCTCTCACTTAGTGTTAAAGTGTTTAGCATGTTCGTTTTCGCCTAAACTCTACTTTAAAGATCCGGCTTCGGGTTGTTCGGCATGGCTAATTTTTAAATCGGGCATGGTTGATGCCTCATAGAACCTTGTGCGCGTGCCTAGCAACCATACAAAATGTTACAAACATCAACCCCCAATACCGGAAGAGACGAAATCACTTCCTATCGCTCATTGCCTCCATGTGACTCATGACTGTACCCAAACACCACCGTTTTGCACGATCTCTTGAAAGGGGTAAGGTGGAAATCAAAGCATAGTGGGAATCACACAAGACTCTGTGACGATCTCGGGTCGACAGACTAACCTGTACCAGTGTCACCAGATAACTGCTATCTGACGATTGGTATAATACCATCTATGAGTTCTCGGCGAGTCCGTTCAGTGTACCCAGTCTCCACTGAGCACCAGTATACCATCTCTAATGTCAAACACCAATGGATATAGGATCATCCATCGCCCATCATATGGGTCGAGACGTGTATACGCTAGTCTACTTTGCAATATCGATGCCCCGTCTCGATACTTCCATGACTTGGAACATTTGAAAGATGTACTTACCGACTACCTTTGCCCCACTAGTATGATCTGCATCATAATCCTGGTACTCAAGTACTCATCTTAAGGGCTTTATCAACAATTAATAGAAAGACAATATGCGTACATGTTAAGATAAAGAGCAACCAGATAGCATACTATCATGTCGAGCATGAAAGTCCTCCCAATATATGTCTAAGCATCCGCTATAATATACATCACAAGTATAATAATGGCCTCTAGGGCATACATATAACTAACAATCTCTTACTTGCACTAAAGCCATTTGTTATAGTATCTCATACTCAACGCCCCATAAAAGTCTCCCTAGGGAAAGGCCTCTGTGAGTGGATCCACGGTGTTATCCTTCGTGCCAACTCTCTTAACCTTGATCCCTTGGAGATCAACCATCTCCCTGATCAGGTGATACTGTCCTCAGAATATGTCTGGATGACTGATGGGACCGGCGTTCCTAGGCCATAGCCACAACTCCATTGTTGTCACAATAACAGTTATTGGATGCTCAATGGTAGGATGCATGTTCATATCATGAACAAGAATTATCCAGACATCCACTTTGATAGCATCGTTGGTAACGATGTATTCAGCCTTTATCGTGTAGTTTGCCACGGTATCTAGCTTGGAACTCTTCCAACATACCGTTCCTCCACTTATGGTAAAGACAAAGCCCGTGACTGACTTTTAGTCGCCCTTATCACTCTGGTTGCTGGAATTGGTAAAGGACTCCCACTGGAGTTCTGTTAGTTATATGTATGCCCTAGGGGCCATTACTATATATAGGATGTATATTGTAGTGGATGCTTGGACATATATAGGGAGGACTTTCTTGCTCGACATGATAGTATGCTATCTGGTTGATCTTTACCTTAACGTGTACACTGATTGTCTCTCTGTTACATGTTGGTAAAGCCCTTAGGATGTGTACTTGACTACTTGGACTATGATGCAGATCATACTAGTGGAGACATGGTAGTCCATAAGTACATCCTTCAAGGTCCCTAGTTGTGGGTATATCGAGACGGGGCATCGATATACCAGAGTAGACTAGCGTATACCCTCTCGACCCATACAAATGGGCGATGGATGATCCCATATCCATTGGTGTTTGACATCAGAGATGATATACGGGTGCTCAGTGGAGACTGGGTACACTGGACGGACTCGCCGAGAACTCCCAGATGGTATTATACCTTACGTCAGATGGCAGTTCTCTGGTGACACTGGTACAGAGTAGTCTGTTGACCCGAGATCGTCATAGAGTCTTGTGTGGTTCCCACTGTGCTTTGATTTCCACCTTACCACGTCCAAGAGGGCGTGAAAAACGGTGGCTTTTGGGTACAGTCCCGAATCACATGGAGGCAATAAGCGATAGGAGGGGATTCGTCTCTCCCGGTATAGGGAGTTGATGTTGCGCTGTGTTCGATTGGCTATAACCGGAAATCCCTGGCCAGGGTTGCTGAGATTTACTGGTAAGTGTTACCAGTAGTTTCTCGAATTGTTATAGACCTCATATCGACACGACTTATCGAGCTATTGGGGTCTGATGTTTACCACCCCTTGGCGAGATATGCGACATATCAGACGATCAGACCGGACTGTACGGTAAGTGTTACTGGTTGGATTCACAGGAGTAAGAGCGGGCTTGCTCGTCGATCTTCTGATCGCTCAATACCCGGATGGCCGTTACGTTTAGCAGACCGCTTGCGGCTTGTGGGTGTTTGATATGATCATCACCTGCTGCCGGCGTATTGACGAGTCTTTAGAGTCCTACACAGAGGTTTCCTGGTTCAAGCGAAACGAAATAGGAGCGCATATGAGATATGTGCGGGACCGAGAATAATGCGTGTATGTGATACCGTATTTCATTCTCGCGATGAATGTATCGAATGGTTGTATGCGATATAACCTAGTTATCGAATCAAGGATTGATTCGATAAGTCGATACATTTGATATTAGTCGGTTATATGCGATATGACCGGATCGTCAAATCAAGTGTTGATTTAATGATTTAATGCATAATTATATATTTGATATATTACTTTGCATTAACTAGTATTGGTTCACTTTAAATGGATTTTCTCACTTGCATTGCACAAGTTGTATATGTGATATACTTTTGTGCACTTGATTGTATCATGTTTGATGATACATGTTTACTTGGGTTTGTGTAAAGTTTAAACCATGGTTATATGAATGGTTAGGGTTTTGTTTTCTTATTTATTTATTTATTTATTTATTTATTCTTTTTGGAAAATAAATGGCATAAAGAGAAAATGGTGGCTTTCTTTGTTTGCATCTTGAAGCTTCATGAAGCTTTGACTAAGTGGCCATTTTGTCTCATGCTTAACCCTAACCACTCCACTTAACCCTAGTTGATTCTCTACACTTGACCATGGTTGTATTATGATAAGTATTGATTTTCTTTTCTATTAAAAGAGAACTTATCATATTATTTATTCTTCTTCTTCTTCTTCAAGATGAAGAAGCTTGATTCCATCAATGGTGATTTGATGAAATGAGTGAGAAATCCAATTCTAAAGTGAACCCACCTCCTATTTCTTCATCCTCTACCACTTGCCAAGTAGTATAGGGTGTTTTCTTCACAAGTTTCATGACTTGGTGAAGTGGGAGCTTGATCTTGTGATGCCTCGACGTAGATCATCTTCGGCATCGTAGTCGATGACCTAGCCCGCCCTTTTCTCCGATGAAGCCGATGCTAGAGCCCGGGATTTGATTTGGACAGCAAGGGGACTTCATCACGGAGCTATGGAGGTGGAGCACTGGATCTACAAAGGTTGTATTTCCGTTCTTTTAGTTAAGTTGTTAACTAGTTGCATGTTTCGCCTAAAAATCTAGTCAACGATCCGTATTAGGGTTTCTCGGCACTTGTAAAATTTGAAATTGGCATGGTTGATGCCTTGTGTGACCTCATTAGTGCGCCTAGGAACCCTAAGTGGTATCAGAGCCTAGCTAGAGCCTTAGGCGATGCGTAGACGATGTTAGAAACCCGATCGAACCCCGAAACCCTAACTTTTAACCCTCTCTGGACTTTTTCTGAAAAAGTGGTTTTTTCCAAATTAAAAATGCTTAAAAAATTCAGCAGGAAATTCTAAGAATTACGGTGCAAAATTACCTAATGATCTGTCTAAAGCGCGGCGGAACCGCGGCATTAGCCGCCTATTGCGGCGGTTCCGCGCCCATTTAGTCTCTTTAGTCAACCATTTTTGCACAGTAACTTCTTTATTTAAATGCTGAGTTTTGTGGGAATTTTTAAAATTTATTCAAGAGTTGAATTTTCTGGGGTTGTTTTGGGGATTCGATGATTCGATCGGATTATCAGATTTTGTCTATGTGGATTCCGGATAATTTTTGAATATGTTAAAAAGTTTGACCGGATATAAATACCCAACTTTTCCCCTGTCGGGAATTTTCCAAGTGTTGGATCTTTCCGTGTTTTAAAGACGTTCTAAGTAGTGCAAGTAACGTGATGGTCCCTCTAGAAGACAACAAACCTTAACTCGATTATGTGACCGTCTTGAACTGCCCTTTGAACCTTCGGGTTTGGGGCAGTACGGCGTGCCACATGTGAGGCGTTGGCTTGACCCTTCTACGGCTGGACCATTGGTACCGAGGCACGAAGCGAATGTCTTTGAACTTATTTCATGAGTTGAGCTGTTTCGGGAAAACTTGGGTGTTCGATTATTCGATCGGAAAGTTTAACATTTTCTATCTTATTCGGAATGTGATACAATAATTGGAATTCACAAGAAGTTATGAGATAACTGAATGAATGTTATAAACATAGCAGTTTAGTCTCACTTGATCGGTTGCCACGGAATTTTGATGTGATCAAAAGTCCGTCGCAATCACGTAGCGTACGCGGATACTCGCCGGGTAAACTTAATAGACAGCCTCACTCCATAGCCCCGACCAAGTGACTGTAGGAGAACCCCGTCGCCGAAAGCATCCGTCCGGGTGCTCGCGGCAGCGGTGTTCCGCCTTGGTGCACTTCGTCAGCGGCGTCGGGGGTGCGGCCGCCTACTAAAGTTTGCGACGAGCATTCGATCAGGATGTCGGGAATCTTGTTGAATTGCCCGACTTGATATTGAAAAGAGTTTTCGATAATGAGACTAAAATGCGGGGTTTATAATTGTTAGGCATGCGATGTCTAAGGAACTCATTTGATTAGGCATGCGATGTCTAAAGAGGTTGCGGATTCCAACTGTTGTAGTTTTACACTTTCTTTTCTGTGACCGTAAGTGTAATATGTGATATCGCCGGTTTCGTTGCTATATGTCAACGACAATTGGGATGGACATATTTACTTACGTTGTTGACATGTGATGTTATGTGTTGCTGGATATGTTATATTGGATCGTCGTGTTTGAATTGCCGGGGGTTTTTATGTGAGATGAGTGTTTATCATTTTCATTCATGTAAAAACTTGTATGTAATATTCTTTTATTGGGGCACTTCCAGGTTGCGGAAGAAGTCACCCTTTGTATATTATTTACTTTTCAGCACTAGGATAGACCCAAGGAGGGGAGCACAAGTAACCGGGTTCTGGAGTCCAGTGGGAGACCAACTCGAGGTGTCGAGTCCGGGTCTCCTAATTCTAGAATTGGTGGGATTGCTTGCCGCTCTCGTAGGGGTCTAGGGGTGTGGGTTTGGCTATTCATCACGACCATGGAATCCGTGTTTTATACTGGCTCGTATTGAAAACACGGACGTCCTAGTATATCCAATATTTCATATGATTCTTCTGCTGCGATATCTATGATGTGATCATGTGATATGTTCTGTGATGGATAGTTTATATAGTATATATGATATATTATATATGCGTTACTTATGTTTTACACCCGCGCTAGCCCTGCCCCGCTCTGCCGTTAGTTACCTAACCTAACGGTGCACGAGGGGACATCGAGGCGAATGCGGATGGCATAAGTGTACGTCGTATCTATCTGTGATGTTTAGGTATTTAAATGATGGGACTTCATTAATGTGATTAATGAAATAAAAGAAACCTAAAGATGTTGTAGAATCGAATTTCTAAAAATAAAAACAGGTAGCTACAGTTCTTGCTTTGCACAGCGGTATATATGATATATCCTGCACCTTATTCGATGAGGAAAGGGCCGACGATCCCTTCACCGGGAGTGACCCCTTTAGCAATAACTGGCAGATGCTACACACTCGGTTTGTCTTTTGATTGCTTTTAAGAGTTTTTGCTTTGCACAGTGATATATATGATATATCCCGCACCTCATTCGACGAGGAAAGGACCGACGATCCCTTCACCGGGAGTGACTCCTGTAGCAAAACTAGAAAAGCCTCGAAAACACTCCATTTCAAAATCATTCGATTCTACAACGATATCAAGTTCATTACGCAATAGGTTTTAAGAAAAACCTGTCGTAGCCCTCCGTCATTTCAGATAAGTACTAGTTAGTATTCGTGCTGCGGTAGTTTGGCATTCGTCAAGGCGTAGTGTGCGGTAGCTAACTAGTATTTATCTGCTTATGCATATGATGCAGATTGGATTAGGGTATTCGTACGGCGTTGTTTGGCATTCGTCAAAGGTCGTGCGGGTGGGTTTAATTCAATCAAGAAATGTACGGGTTGAACTTGACAAGTGGACTATGGGTTGTTTGGCATTCGTCAAGGTCATAGAACGCTAGGGGCAAAATATTATCGGGAATTTCAAGTGTTGAAATTTGCAATGAGATTGCATACCTTCTATGAGATAGTTGGATCCCGATACCCACTGCGAGTAAGAGTTACTCCTGGCAGAGTTTTACACATTACAATTAGCCAATCAAGTAGGTGTCTAGAAAGGTGTCAACGAGGTTACGCCTCTGGGAAAACGAGGTTTACATTAATTAGGTTCGTGCGAAAGCACGGGGGACCTCCCTCAAAGTACCGACACTAGCCTGGCTGAAAGATTGGCGAACTTGTAGTGTGTAATTAATCCCGGCTAGTCTTTCCTTTTAGGGTTTGAAGGAAGATTTGATAAAAAAAAACAGTGGGAGCCATCCTGATTAGATAAAATAATAACCAATCTGATCTTGCAAGAGCGCACGCTGAGTGTTTTCTTCTCTCTCTCTCCAGGTAGCGACCATATCACGCCTTAATCAAGATAATAGTACGGATTATAAACCGAACCCGCTTGTTATACTGAGCTGGGGAACGTTGGTCCCGCTCCAACTTATAATTGTTATAAGACAGAGCAGGAAATGGGGGATTACCAGAATTCCCGTGCCACCCAAACGAAGAGAGTGCATGCTGATGCATCATCTTCGGGTATGTTCATTACAAAGAACTGTTTCTCCGTATCCTCTACGTCCTGGGTATGTGATACCAGATCAGGATCCCAGATATGTAATCTGTTACATAGGGCTACAGAAAGGTAGAGAACTGAGAACGGTAATAAGTTTAATGAGGCAGAAAACGGGGCAAGTGTTGTAGCCAAGTCTGTTGGTCAATGTCACCCTGTATTCCAAATACATTGATTCTGAACGAATGTTATTAGATACCGAACCTGATATACAAAATCATATCAGTCTCTTTATTAGTAAAGAAAGGATATAATTTTGTAATGTTGGATAATGTTTTGAACATTTCCTATATCAAAAGTTGATCGGTTCAGGCACGTTATCTAAAAGCATTAATGTTCTAAATCAAACTACAGTTCTTAGTATACAGAACACACACAAGAGGATGAGTTCAGAAATGAACGAATTTTTCTTGAGGTATTGTAGACTAGGTCATATCAATGCGACTTGACTAGCTGAAGTTACATGTAGATGCATATTTAAATCAGTTTGAATCTACATCTTGTGAAACTTGCCAGTCATGTCACAAAGATAAGATGACCATAGCTCCGTTTATTGCAAGCAGAGAAAGAGTTAGTGAACTCTTGGGATGATACATGATGATGTATGTAAGATCCCCTGTCTACACATGCCAGGACTGGTTCTTTATACTTCATTACGTTCTCTGATGATCTCTCAAGATTCAGACATATGTTCCTGTTGAAACACAAGTCAGAACCTTTTGAGGTATTCACAGAATATAAGTTAGAAGTAGAGAACCAAAATAAGGGTATAAGTATTATGTCCTTTAATAAGATCAGGGAGGAGAATACTTGAGCACGGAATTCCTGGACTATTCTAAAAGAGAATGAGATTCGCCCTCAGCATTACTCCTCCGTATACACCAAAGCATGATGGTATATCGGGGCGGAGCAATCACACCTTATATGATAAAGTGTGCTCTATGATGAGTACTACTGAGTTACCTATTTCCTTTTTGGGAGTTATGCACTTGAGAAGCTGCATACCTATTGAATAGGGTTCAAACCAAATCAGTTGCCTACCACTTCATATTTGATATGGAAAGGGAAGAGCCCATATCTTAAGTTGGTTAAGATTTGGGGTTGTCCGGGCTATGTCTAAAAGCATAATCCGGACAAGCTCGAGGCAAGATCTGTTATGTACAACTGGAAAGGTTCCAGCTATACAAACAACAGCAGATGATTAGGTAGAACCAATGGATTCAGTAGATTCCAATGAACCTCAGCCTCTCCGCCGATCTAGTAGGGTTCCCCACCCACCTGAGAGATATTTCGGTTTCTCTATGACAGTGGGAGCGAGGATTGCATCATGAGATGATGACCCAACTAGTTTCGAGCTGGCCATCAGGAGTGGGACTCTGTAAGAATGGCTGGATGCTTAGTGATCTGAGATGGAATCCATGTACACCAACAAAGTATGGACTTTGGTTGCTATATCTGAATGGTTAAATCCCATCAGGAGCAAGTATATCTTGAGAAGATTACTTGGTGTACTTGGAAAAGTTAAGACTTTCAAAGCTAGACTTGTTAAAGGTTTGCATCATTGACCAGGCATGGATTATGTTGAAACCTTTTCTAAGGAGCTATGCTTAAGTCCATCCAGATCCTACTTGCCACGGCTATAGACCATGACTACGATATCTGGTGGTTGGGTGTCATGACTGCTTTTCTAAATGATGTTTTAGAAGAGAGCGTCTATAAGTACACAGCAAGAGGGCTTCGTAGACAGTGGGAGCAGCGGAAACGTGTGCAAGATGCTTTATAGGATAAAGAAGACATCGCGGAGTTGGAACATCTGTTTTGATGAGTTAGTCAAAGAGTTTGACATCATCAAAATAGTAGATGAACCTTGTATAAACAATAAAGGTAGTAGGGAGTATAGTGACGATCCTCGTAGAGTACGTGGATGACATGCTCTTGATAGGGAAGGAGTTTCCTATGCTACGCTCGGTCAATCTCCGCTTATCACAATGATTCTCCAGATAGGATCAAAGTGATACCTGCTAAATCCTGGGTTTTGGATCTATGAGATAGATCTAAATGGATGTTAGGATTCTCACTAGTTGTAGTGAGATGGTATCAATTGATTCTGGGGAGAATCACTGGAAGTGTTCCAAGGTGATAAGGACGACTGAATGTCAGTCACAGGCATTGTCTTTACCCTCAGTAAAGGGACGGTATGTTGGAAGAGTTCCAAGCTATATACCGTGGCATACTAGACGATAAAGGCTGGATACATCGCTACTTAAGATGCTACTAAAGAAGCAGTCTGGATGTATATTTGTTCATGAGATGAACTTTGTTCCTCCCATTGTGTGACAATGGAGTTGTGGCTTATGCCAAGGAACACCCGTCCCATCAGTGATCCAGACATATTCTAAGACAGTATCACCTGATCATGGAGATGGTTGATCTCTAGGGTGATCAAGGTTAGGAGAGTAGACTCAGAGGATAACACGGCGGATCCATTCACGAAGGCCTATTCCTAGAGAGAGACTTTTATGGGATGGTTGAGTATGAGATACTACAACCACTGCTATCAGATGGCCCTAGTGCAAGTGGGAGATTGTTAGTTATATGTATGCCGTAGGGGCCATTACTATATATAGGATGTATATTGTAGTGGATGCTTGGACATATATAGGGAGGACTTTCTTGCTCGACATGATAGTATGCTATCTGGTTGATCTTTACCTTAACGTGTACACTGATTGTCTCTCTGTTACATGTTGGTAAAGCCCTTAGGATGTGTACTTGACTACCTGGACTATGATGCAGATCATACTAGTGGGGACATGGTAGTCCATAAGTACATCCTTCAAGGTCCCTAGTCGTGGGTATACCGAGACGGGGCATCGATATACCAGAGTAGACTACCGTATACCCTCTCGACCCATACAGATGGGCGATGGATGATCCCATATCCATTGGTGTTTGACATCAGAGATGATATACGGGTGCTCAGTGGAGACTGGGTACACTGGACGGACTCGCCGAGAACTCCCAGATGGTATTATACCTTACGTCAGATGGCAGTTCTCTGGTGACACTGGTACAGAGTAGTCTGTTGACCCGATATCGTCATAGAGTCTTGTGTGGTTCCTACTGTGCTTTGATTTCCACCTTACCACGTCCAAGAGGTCGTGCAAAACGGTGGCTTTTGGGTACAGTCCCGAATCACATGGAGGCAATGAGCGATAGGAGGGGATTCGTCTCTCCCGGTATAGGGAGTTGATGTTGCGCTGTGTTCGATTGGCTATAACCGGAAATCCCTGGCCAGGGATGCTGAGATTTACTGGTAAGTGTTACCAGTAGTTTCTCGAATTGTTATAGACCTCATATCGACACGACTTATCGAGCTATTGGGGTCTGATGTTTACCACCCCTAGGCGAGATATGCGACATATCAGACGATCAGACCGGACTGTACGGTAAGTGTTACTGGTTGGATTCACAGGAGTAAGAACGGGCTTGCTCGTCGATCTTCTGATCGCTCAATACCCGGGTGGCCGTTACGTTTAGCAGACCGCTTGCGGCTTGTGGGTGTTTGATATGATCATCACCTGCTGCCGGCGTATTGACGAGTCTTTAGAGTCCTACACAGAGGTTTCCTGGCTCAAGCGAAACGAAATAGGAGCGCATATGAGATATGTGCGGGACCGAGAATAATGCGTGTATGTGATACCGTATTTCATTCTCGCGATGAATGTATCGAATGGTTGTATGCCATATAACCTAGTTATCGAATCAAGGATTGATTCGATAAGTCGATACATTGGATATTAGTCGGTTATATGCGATATGACCGGATCGTCAAATCAAGTGTTGATTTAATGATTTAATGCATAATTATATATTTGATATATTACTTTGCATTAACTAGTATTGGTTCACATTAAATGGATTTTCTCACTTGGATTGCACAAGTTGTATATGTGATATACTTTTGTGCACTTGATTGTATCATGTTTGATGATACATGTTTACTTGGGTTTGTGTAAAGTTTAAACCATGGTTATATGAATGGTTAGGGTTTTGTTTTCTTATTCATTTATTTATTTATTTATTCTTTTTGGAAAATAAATGGCATAAAGAGAAAATGGTGGCTTTCTTTGTTTGCATCTTGAAGCTTCATGAAGCTTTGACTAAGTGACCATTTTGTCTCATGCTTAACCCTAACCACTCCACTTAACCCTAGTTGATTCTCTACACTTGACCATGGTTGTATTATGATAAGTATTGATTTTCTTTTCTTTTAAAAGAGAACTTATCATATTATTTATTCTTCTTCTTCTTCTTCAAGATGAAGAAGCTTGATTCCATCAATGGTGATTTGATGAAATGAGTGAGAAGTCCAATTCTAAAGTGAACCCACCTCCTATTTCTTCATCCTCTACCACTTGCCAAGTAGTATAGGGTGTTTTCTTCACAAGTTTCATGACTTGGTGAAGTGGGAGCTTGATCTTGTGATGCCTCGACGTAGATCATCTTCGGCATCGTAGTCGATGACCTAGCCCGCCCTTTTCTCCGATGAAGCCGACGCTAGAGCCCGGGATTTGATTTGGAAAGCAAGGGGACTTTATCACGGAGCTATGGAGGTGGAGCACCGGATCTACAAAGGTTGTATTTCCGTTCTTTTAGTTAAGTTGTTAACTAGTTGCATGTTTCGCCTAAAAATCTAGTCAACGATCCGTATTAGGGTTTCTCGGCACTTGTAAAATTTGAAATTGGCATGGTTGATGCCTTGTGTGACCTCATTAGTGTGCCTAGGAACCCTACAAGTTCACCGTTACCAAACACCAAGAACATTTCTTTAGTGCTTCTCAAGTACTTAAGAATGTCCTTCACAGCTGTCCAGTGATTCTCCCAAGATCCGATTGATTCCCAATCACTACACCTAGGGAGTTAGCTATATCTGGTCTGTACATAGCATCGCATACATGATAGAGCCTGCTGCCGTAGCATAGGGTATCTCTTGTACGCGAGCTCTTTCCAAATTAGTCTTGGAAGACAACTTTTTGGAGAGAGTGATTCCTGAGTAAGGGGGTGAACCACCACGCTTAGAATCTTCCATACTAAACCCCTTTAGTATGGTGTTAATATACCTGGATTTTGGACACTCCCAACATCCAATTAGATCTATCACCATAGATCATAATCCACAAGATTGTTGTAGGTATGATCTAGATCTTCTTTGGAGAATCCTCGTGATAAGAGGAGATTGACCGAGTGTAGCATAAGAAACCATTTCCTATCATGATTATTTCATATATGTACAATACGTGGAAGACAACCTTACTCTCTACAACCTTCTTGTATATACAGGTTCATCTACATTTTTGATGAAGTCAAACTCTTTGACTGCCACATCAAAACAGATGTTCCAACTCCGCGATGCCTGCTTTAATCCTGATGGACTTAAGCATAGCTTTAAAAGTCTTAACTTTTCCATCTATACGAAGAATCTTCTCAAGATTCATTTGCTCCCTATGGGTTTTACCCCTTCAGGTGCAACATTAAAAGTCATACTTTGTTGGTGTACATGGATTCCATCTTTCATCGCATAGCATCCATCCTTTTCACAGAGTCCCCACTCGTGATGGCCTTCCTGAACCTGGTTGGGTCATCATCTACCATGATGCAATCCTCGCTCCAACCGTCACCTAGGAAACTGTAGTTTCTCATAGGTGGATGAGGAACCCTACCAGATTGGCGGAGAGGCTGAGCTTCATTGGAGACTATTGAATTCTTTGGTTTCACCAAATCATCAACTGTTAGTTTGTCTAGCTAAAAATCCTTCCAGTTCTACCTCATGACCACTAATTTCTTCACAAGAAATTCATTTTCTCAAAAGGTGGCATGCTGAGAAACAAAACACATTTTTCTCCTCAGTGTGGTAGAAGATATACCCTCACGAATGTTTTGGATATCAAACAAACTTATACAGAACTGACCTTGCTTCGATCTTGTCCGGATTTTTCTTTTCAACATAGGCCGGACAACCCCATATCTTAACTCGTTTAAGACATGGTCTCTTCCCATTCCAAATCTCATATGGAATGGTAGGCACAGATTTGGATGGAACCCCATTCAATAGGTACGCAGCTTCTCAAGTGCATAACCTCCAAAAGGAAACATGCAACTCAGCAATACTCATCATAGAGCGAACCATATCTAATAGGGTGCGATACCTCCGCCCTGATACACCGTTGTGCTGTGGTGTACTTGAAGGAGTAAGCTTAGAGAGAATCCCATTCTCTGTTTAGAAACTCCAGGAACTCCATGCGCAAGTATTCTCCTCCTCGATCACATCGAAGGACTTAATACTTTTAGCTGTCTGGTTCTCAACTTCAAGCTTATATTCCTTGAATTTCTCAAAAGTTTCAGACTTGTGTTTCAACAAGAACATATGTCCGAATCTTGAGAGATCGTCGATGAATGTAATAAAGTACAAAGAACCAACCCTGGCATTTCTAGATATAGGACCGTATGCATCACCATGTATCAGTCCCAAGAGTTCAATAACTCTTTCTCTGTTTACAGTAAACGGAGTATTGGTCATTTTACCTTTGAGACAAGACTGGAAAGTATTATAAGATGAAAATTCGAACAGATTCAAATATTCATACTTATGTAACCTAGCTAGTCGTGTCGCATTGATATGACCTAGTCTACAATGCCACAAGAAGGATTCGTTCATTTATGAACTACTCCTCTTGTGTTTGTTCTAGATACTTTGAACTGTCGTTTGATTTAGAACGTATATGCCATTTCATAACGTGCCTGATCCAATCAACTCTTGATTCAGGAACAACATTATCCTGCAATACCAAATTATATCCTTCTTTAACTTAATAAAGAATCTGATGTAATGTTGTATATCAGGTTCGACATGTAATTACATTTGTTCTGAATCAATGTATTTACCACTTAATAATACAAGGTGATATCTGTCAACTGATTTGGCTGCAACAATTGCACCATTCTCTACACTTAGAGACATATCACCCAATCCCAGTTCTCCTCCTTTCTGTAGCCCATGTAACAGATTACATATATGGGATCCTAATACGGCATCTCATACCTAGGACGTAGAGGATACTGAGAAACAGTTCTTGGTGATCGAACACACCCGAAGAATATGCATCAACGTGCTTTTTCTTCGTTTGGGCGGCATAGGAATCTTGGTATTCCCCTATTTCCTTCTCGTACTTATAACAATTATAGGTAAGAACGGAACCAACGTTCCCCAGCTCAGTATAATAAGCAGGTTCGGTCAATGCATCCATATTATTATCTTGATTAAGGCATGATATGGTCCCTACCAGATAAGAGAGAGAAGAAAACACTCAGCGCATGCTCTTGCAAAATTAGATTGGTTATTATTTTATCTAATCAAGATGGCTCCCACTGTTTTTATCAAATCTTCCTTCAAACCCTAAAAGGTAAGACTAGCCGGGATTAATTACACCTTACAAGTTCGCCAATTTTTCGGCCAGGCCAATGTCGGTACTTTGAGGGAGGTTCCTCGTGCTTTCTTATGGACCTAATTAAAATAAACCTCATTTTCACAGGGGCATAACCTCGTTAACACTTTTCTTGACACCTACTTGATCGGCTAGTTGTAATGTGCAAAAATCTCCCACGAGTAACTCTTGCTCACAGTGGGTATCAGGATCCAACTATCTCATAGAAGGTATGTTGCAAATTTCAACAAATGAAATTCCCGATAATGATTTTTACCCCTAGTGACTTATGACCTTAACTATGGTCAAAAAATCATAAGCACTAGTCAAGTTCTACCTGTCATTTCATGATTAATTAGACCCACCCACATGACCCTTAACTATGGTCAACAGAGTCACATGACTGTCCTAATTAATCGCATCATATGCTATGTAGGAAGACATCACTTAGCTACCGCACACTACGCCTTAACTATGGTCAACAAATGTAGAACGAATACTAAGTACTCTACTTCCAAAAATGACGGAGGGTTACGACAGGTTTTTAAGAAAACCTTTTGCATAATGAACTTGATATCGTTGTAGAATCGAGTGATTTTGAAAAGGAGTGTTTTTGAGTCTTTTGTCAGTTTTTCTAAAGAGGTCACTCCTGGTGAAGGGATCTCGGCTCTGTCCTCATCGAATGAGGTGCTGGATATTGCATAAATACCACTATGCAAAGCATGAACTAGAAAAAGCAATCAAAAACAAAACCGAGTGGGTTGTAACATCTGATAGTTTCGCTAAAGAGGTCACTCCCGGTGAAGGGATCTCGGCTCTTTCCGTATCGAATAAGGTGCTGGATATTCTACAAGGAATACCGCTATGCAAAGCAAGAACTAGAGCTACCAGTTTTTAAAACAAGATTCTACAACATCTTTAGGTTTCTTTTATTTCATTAATCTCATTAATGAAATCCCATCAATTATGCTTCCTAAGCATCACAGAAGAAACGAAAGAAGCAATATTTATTATATGTCATATATATAATATAAGCATTCGTCTTAGAATATCAAGTGATCACACCACAGAATATCAACAGCAGAAGAACACAAATGAAATATTGGATATAATAGAAATTCCTTGTTTTAAATTAAGGCAGTAAAAAACGCGGATTCCACGGTCGTGATGAATAGCCAAACCCATATCCCTAGACCCCTATAAGAACGTCAAGCAACCCTACCAATTCTAGAGTTAGGAGACCCAGTCATGACTCCTCGAGATGGTCTCCCACTAAACTCTAGAAGCCGGTTACTTGTGCTCCCCACCTTGGGTCTATCCTAATTTGGAGGGTAAATAATATACATCAATGGTGATATCATCCTCAACCCGGAAGTGCCCTAATAAAAGAATATTACATACAAGTTTTTACATGATTGAAAATGAAAAACTCTCATCTCACATATAAAAAACCCGGCTATTCAAATCAAGACGATCCAATATAACATATCACAGCAACACATAACATCACATGTCATCAACGTACGTAAATATGTGTATCCCAGTTGTCGTTGACATATAGCAACAAAACCAGTAATACACCACATATTACACTTACGGTCGCAGAAAAGAAAGTGAAAACTACAACAATTGGAATCCACAACCACCTTAGACATCATAAACCCAATGTATCACATACTTTGGATTTCATGCCTAACTAAATGAATTCCTTAGACATCATAAACCCGGAATATCATATATTCTGAATTTCATGCCTAACAATTATAAACCCCGCATTTTAGTCTCGTTATTGAAAACACTTTTCAATAACCAGTCGGGTAATTCAATAAGATTCCGGACAACCTGATCGAATTCTCGTTGAAAACTTTAGTAAATGGCCGCACCCTCGATGCCGTCGACGAAGTGCACTTAGGCGGAACACAGCGGCCACGAGCACCCGAATGGATGCTTTTGGCAACGGGGTTCTCCTACAGTCACTTGGTCGGGGCTATGGGGCATGGCTATCTGTTAAGGTTACCTGGCGAGTATCCGCGTACACTATGTAATTGCGACGGACTTTTGATCCACATCAAAATCCCGTGGCAACCGATCAAATAAGACTGAATTGCTAGATTTATAAAATTCAAAATAGTTTTCAGAAAACTAAATATTATGGATTCTAAGTATTGTATCACAATCAGAGATAGCTAGACGATGTTAAACTTTTCGATCGAATCAACAAACACCCAAAATTTCCCAAAGAGCTCAACACTTCAGCGGAGTTTAAAAAATAACCAGAACATGCCACAACACCTATGGACAAACCGTAGAAGGGTCAACCCTTGCCTAACCTATGGCGCCGCGGAACTACCACAAACCCTAGGGTTTGGTGGCGGTTCCAGTGGTCACAGAATCGAGTAAGGGTTTCGTTCTTCTAGAGGGTCCATAGAATCACCTGCATAATTTTCTGAAGATTTTAAACTTCGAAAAATCCAAATCTTGGAAAATTTCCAGCGAGGGAGAAAATGGGTTGTTGATATCCGTTCGAACTTTTTAACTACGTCTAAATAACCCGAAACAATGTTATAATTACAACTACGAAACACTCCGAATTGCCTTTACAGAAATATAACATCACATGCAATATCAGTAAAAAAAAGCAACACCTGAAACACTAAAACCCAGAGTTTGGAGCACAACAATAATTTGAAGCCAAAACAAGCTTCCAAAACCGGCGAGGCAGGATTTTCATCACATGTTGCCGACCAAACTCCAGCGAGGAGGGCTCAAATTTCTATAGTGTTCATGTAACATCTCATGTAACATTCTGCAGTTGCTTAAAAAAAATTTGACACTCTAAAAATTTCGACAGAAACTTTGTTTTTGTTTCGAGTGTTTCGGAGTTGTTTCGGTTTCGTAATTCTACAAAGATCACCTAATTCTCTAGCATGGCTCTAATACCACTGTTGGGTTCCCTAGGGTCGCCGCTGGGTTTCGGGAGGCATCGTCCATGCCATTTAAAAAAAATTGGCACACTAAAGAACCCTAACCTAGAATCTTAACTAGAGAATCAGACGAAAAAAGAATGTAAACATCTTTACATCTAAGTGAACAAGGAATACAACCTTTGTAGACCGGTCCTTCACTTCAATAGCTCCGTGTAGTAGTCCCTTTGCTCCAAGAAGTGAACTCCTGGACTCTCGAAAGGCTCCACAAGATGAAAGGAACAAGCTTGCTTGAAGTCTTCGAGGCCGAAGATGATCTACGCCGAGGAGACACTAACTCAAGCTACCTGTTCACTAATTGTGAAGAACCAGTGAAGAAAGAACCCAATCTAAATGGCTAGTCTAGAAGAGGTTGATGAAGTATGAATTTTACTCACTTTAGAAATAATTTTCTCACTCATTTTCTTCACTTCCCAAAAAGCTAGAGAGCTTGAGGAAGGAGATGAAGAAAGGCAACCATGGAGAGAAGCAAGTGAAGAATGAATAAAGTGGTGAGAATAGCAACCATGGGTGAGATAATATCTCATACTAACTCATGTATAGACTTAACCATGGCTTGGGATAATGGTTGGGTTAATAAATATCTTCAAGTAAAACAAAATTAGTGGACTTGGTCAATGGGTCCACAAGCTTCCACAAGCTTCAACCATGTGACAATTTCCAACTAATTTGATTTACTTTAAATAAAAAAAACCTTACATTATTATAAGCATGGTGTGAGTCTCATACACCCATGTAGCATGTTGCAACATGCATGACACAATAATATATATCACATATATATTTAGTGCACACATAAGTGAGAAAAAGAAATGTTTAAGTGAGCTAATATTAGTTAATGTAAATCAATATATCAAATATATAATTATACATTAAATTATTAAATCAACACTTGATTTAATAATCCGTCTATATCATATATAACCGACTAATATTAGATGTATCAACTTATCGAATTAACACTTGATCCGATAACTCGGCTATATCACATATAACCGACTGATATCACATATCGCGAGAATAGAATACGGTATCACATACACGTATTAATCTCGGTCCCGCACATATCACATATGTGCTCCGACTTCGTTTCGCCTGAGCCAGGAAACTCTGTGTAGGACTCTAAAGACTTGTCAATACGCCGGCAGTAATTGGTGATCATATCAGTCACCCACAAGTCGCAAGCGGTCTGCTAAACGTAACGGCCACCCGGGTATTGAGCTATCAGAAGATCAACAAGCAAGCCTTCTCATACTCTTGTGAATCCAATAAGTAACAATACCGTACAGTCCGGTCTCTTCGTCTGATATGTCGCATATCTCAGCCTGGGTGTAGTAAACGTCAGACCCCAATAGCCTGATAAGTCATACCGATGTGAGGCTCATAACGGTTCGAGAAACTACTGATAACACCTACCAGTAAATCTCAGCAACCCTGGCCAGGGATATCCTGTTATGGCCAATCGAGCATAGCGCAACATCAACCCCCAATACCGGGAGGGACGAAATCCCCTCCTATCGCTCATTGCCTCCATGTGACTCGGGAATGTACCCAAAAACCACCGTTTTGCACGATCTCTTAAATACGGTAAGGTGGAAATCAAAGCACAGTTGGAATCACACAAGACTCTATGACGATCTCGGGTCGACAGACTAACCTGTACCAGTGTCACCAGAGAACTGCAATCTGTCGATCGGTATAATACCATCTAGGAGTTCTCGGCGTGTCTGTTCAGTGTACCCAGTCTCCACTAAGCACCCGTATACCATCTCTAATGTCAAACACTAATGGATATGGGATCATCCATCGCCCATCATATGGGTCGAGAAGTGTATACGCTAGTCTACTCTGGAATATCGATGCCCCGTCTCGATACTCCCACGACTAGGAACATTTGAAGGATGTACTTCCTGACTACCTTTGCCCCACTAGTATGATCTGCATCATAATCCTAGTAGTCAAGTACTCATCCTGAGGGCTTTATCAACATTTAATAGAGAGACAATAAGTGTACATGTTAAGATAAAGAGCAACCAGATAGCATACTATCATGTCGAGCAAGAAAGTCATCCCTATATATGTCTAAGCATCCACTATAATATACATCACATGTATAAAAATGGCCTCTAGAGCATACATATAACTAATAGTATGTCCTAGAGGCTATTATTGTACATATGATGTATATTATAGTAGATGCTTGGACATATATAGAGAGGACTTTCTTGCTCGACATGATAGTATGCTCTCTGGTTGCTCTTTGTCTTAACATGTAGACTTGTATTGTGATACTGTCTTGCTCTCACATGTTGATAAAGACCTTAGGATGTATACTTGACTACCAGGACTATGATGGAGATCATACTAGGGGGGATAGGGTGGTCCACAAGTTCATCCTTTAATTGTTCTTAGTCGAGGGTTTATCGAGACAGGGCATTGATATTCCAGAGTAGACTAGCGTATACGCTTCTTGACCTATAAGATGGGCGATGGATGATCCCACATCCATTGGTGTTTGAGATAAAAGATGGTATACGGGTGCTCAGTGGAGACTGGGTACACTGAACAGGACCCGCCGAGAACTCCTAGTTGGTATTATACCTATCGTCAGATAGCAGTTCTCTGGTGACACTGGTACAGGTTAGTCTGTAGACCCGAGATCGTTATAGAGTCTTGTGTGATTCCCACCATGCTTTGATTTCCACCTTACCTCGTCCAAAAGAACGTGCAAAACGGTGGTTTTTGGGTACAGACCCGAGTCAAATGGAGGCAATGAGCGATAGGAGGTGATTCGTCTCTCCCGGAATTGGAGGTTGATGTTGCACTGTGCTCGATTGGCCATAACAGGAAGCACCCTGGCCAGAGATGATACAGAGATTTACTGTAAGTGTTATCAGTAGTTTCTCGACCCGTTATGAGCCTCATATCGGCATGACTTATCAAGTTACTGCGGTTTGAAGTTTACCACCCCTAGACTAGATATGCGGCATATCAGACGAAGAGACCGGACTGTACGGTAGTGTTACTGATAGGCTTTGCGGGAGTTTAGACAAAATTGCTTGTTGACCATCTGATCGCTTAATACCCGGGTAGCCGTTACGTCCAGCTAGTATCGCTGACGGTTTGTGGGTGATTGATATGATCATCACCTACTGCCGGTGTATTGACGAGTCTTTAAAGTCCTACACAGAGGTTTCCTAGCTCATGCTAAATGAAGTTGGAGCACATATGCGATATGTGCGGGACCAAGATTAATACGTGTATGTGATACCGTATTCTATTCTCGCGATATGTGATATCAGTCGGTTATATGTGATATAACCGGGTTATCGAATCAAGTGTTGATTCGATAAGTTGATACAAATAATATTAGTCGGTTATATGTGATATAGCCGGAATATTAAATCAAGTGTTGATTTAATAATTTAATGTATAATTATATATTTGATATAATAACATACATTAACTAATATTAGCTCACTTAAGTATTTCTTTATCTCAAATGTGTACACTTAATATATATTTGATATATATTATTGTGTCATGTTTGTTGCTACATGTTACATGGGTCTATGAACTCACACCATACATATGATAATGTGGGGTTTATTTATTTAAAGTAAATCACTAATTAGTTGGAAATTAGTCATATGGTTTAAGCTTAGTGGAGGCTTGTAGAACTATTGACTTAGTCCACTAATTTTGTTTTACATTAGATATTTGTTAACCCAACCATTAACTTAAGCCATGGTTAAGTCTCTACATGAGTTATATGAGATATTTCTCATCCATGGTTGCCACAACAATATTGGCGTCATCTTCTTCTTCATCAAGAGAGAGCTCTCTAGGTTTTGAGGAGGTGAAGAAAATTAGTGAGAAAAATATTTCTAAAGTGAGCAAAATTCCTACTTCATCAATCTACACTAGATTAGCCATTTAGTTTACGTTGTTTGCTTCACTAATTCCTAATTAGTGAAGAGGTAGCTTGGGTAGGTGTCTCCTCGACGTAGATCATCTTCGGCCTCGAAGACTTCAAGCAAGTTTGTTCCTTTCACCTTGTAGAGCCTTACTAGAGTGCGGGAGTTCACTACTTGGAGCGAAGGGATTACTACACGGAGCTATTGAAGTGAAGGACCGGTCTACAAAGGTTGTATCTTTGTTCACTTAGATGTAAAGATGTTTACATTCTTCTATTGTCTAATTCTCTAGTTAAGATTCTAGGGTTAGGGTTATTTAGCATGGAAAATTTTTTAAAACGGCATGGATGTGTTGGATATAGTGCCCTCAAAGTCAATTATTGGATCGCAAGCACGTGATTGCAATGATTGAGGAGGACCTATACCGGTAGGACAGTCTTACTCGAGATGATAGTATGCTATCTGGTTTTCCTTTATCATTGTGTACAACTTTAGGTGACATTACCGATCACTATTACACGTTGATAGAGCCCTTAGGATTCTTTTTTGACTGCCAACACTATGATGGCGATCATATACGTGAGAGTTGGGTAGTCTATAAGCACATCCTTAAAAGTGGTCCCTAGTCATGGGAGTTTCGAGACAGGGCATCGATACTCTGGAGTAGACTAGTGTATACAGTCGAGACCCTGACGACGGACAGTAGACGGTCTCACAAGCCATTGGTGTCAGTTGGTTCACTTAAGATGTATACAGGTGCTCATTGGGTTATGTGTGCACCGGACAGGACTCGCCGGAAACCTGCTTGTTGGTATTATACCTAGCGTCAGATAGCAGTTCCCAGATGACATGTGTACAGGTTAGATCATCGACCTGAGATCGTCATTTGTCTCGTATGAGTTCCCACTGTGCTTTGATTACTACCCTACCACAGCTCAAAGGAGCCATGCAAATAGGTTTTAGTTGGGTATAGTCCCGAGCCACATAGAGGCAGTGAGCGGATCGGCAGGGGTTCGTCTCTTCCGGTATTGGGGGTGAGATCGCGCTGTGTCTAGGAGGGCCATTACACAAAGCCCTCGGCCGAGGCAGGAGATTTACTGGTAGGTACTCCAGTAGTATCTCAGGGTGTTCTGGGCTACACTTCGACACGACTTATACCGCTATTGGGGATCTGACGTTACCAACCCCCTAGGCCCGATATGCGATGCTCATAGACTAACGAACTGGACTTTACGGATATTGTCACTGATAGGCTCAGTAGGGTTCCATGATGAGTTCGCTCATCGGCTTCCCTTTTGTTCAATACATGGACAGCCGTTACATACAGCTAGTACCACTAACGGCTTGTGGTTAAACCCACTGCCAGAGTATTGACGAGTATTTAGAGTCCCCCACAGATAGTTTCCCAAGTTCGGGTGAAACGTTGTAGAGGCCGTATGGTTTTATGGCAGGGTTCGAACATAAACATGCACTTGTGCACGTGTCGTGTTTCGGACGGATAATACTGGTGGGCTTTGGTTTAAGCCGGATCCAAGTATTATTCTGTGTTAGAATATTTATGTCTCATTGCATTTGTATTCGGTTGGAATACAAATGCTGTTATGTATATACTTTTGTGGGGTAATCCTGTAATTTGTTATGGGATTAGTTTTTGAAGTTGCTAGTTTTTATTCGTTTGATTAAACATTAGTTTTAATGTTTAATTAAAGATTAATGTGTGTGTATCATTTTTGGCCAAAATATCTTTCATCATGTTGTGGCCGAATTCATCTTGTGGGAGTGGGATTGTTTTGGATGCGATGAGTCATTTGTGAGTCATCCTTTTCATTAAAGCTTTTGTTTCGAACTTAGATATTTCTAGTTGATACTTAAGATCTTTTGTGTGATATTTTTTTGCTTAAGGTCACCTCTCCACTTCCTTAAGCTCACCCCCTCCACCTCATGACCGAGCACTATATGTACTGCCCTACTTTGGCCGAGCCCCATTTTGATGGTGGAAATGATTCATTTCCATTTTTCTTAAGCTCATTTCATCACTCCAAAAGGCAACTTCAATTAACCTTCACCCAATAACTTGGGTGCCTGAGACAAATTATTCTACACACTCTCTACTTCAATCTTGGACATGTCGGCTAGCAAACTTCATGTCCGAGTTGCTTCAGTTTGAAGCGGGAGCCCTTATAAAGATTCGTTGACGTGGTGCAACTTCGGCGATGGGGAGACCGGAGATCGATCGAGATCGGAGATGCCGCGAGGAGCGTAGGATGATGGCTAAAGACCGAAAGACACAGATCGATCGGTATAGCGATTCGATCATTTTGTAGTTTGCTAGTTTAGTGTTAATGGCACGATCCGGGTGAAAGTTTATGTTGGCGCCAGTTTATGAAAAAGTTTTTATTCTGCGTTTGGCCTCGGATTGTTGGCCGAGGCGCTACCGTAGACTTACATGGTATCAGAGCCATGCCATTAACACATACTAGCTTGTTCTAACATGTTTAAAATATCGATCGAACGAAATTTCCAAAACCGCATTTCCGCATTTCATGTTTCTGCCGAATTTTTAAACTGGTCTAAAAATTATTTTGGGTATGTCAGAAAATCGTGCAGGCTTTGTAAGACTCTGGAAGAAATTTGGGGGCACGATCGTACCATCACACCGCGGAACCCCGGGGAAACCACCATGTTTGCCGCGGTTGCGCGGCACAATAGTCGATTAATTGCACCTTATTTGTTCTGGGTGTCTTTCATGTGGAATTGTGGTTTCTGGAATATTTTGTTTGGGCCCAGATTTTGTTTGAGTACTGGATTTGTACTAGGGGCTCACTTCGGGAAGTTTTGTCAATCGAGATTTTAAATATGTTAGTTCACAGTGCTTACATTATATCTGCGACCGTGAATATCATTTGATCGGTAAATCTTGTCTAATTGCTATAGTCCTTTTAGACGGGTTTGCGAACATGACATTCACGTTGATGTTCTGTGTTGTGCTGTGATGTTGCGGATTTGTCGTGGTGGATAACTTGTGTGCAATGGTAGTGCAGTTTGGATTTATTTGTATATTTGATATCGCGGTGTGAGCGTCCGACATGTGGACTGCCGTTACTGCCTGTTTGTATATTATTCTTTTGGGGCATGACCGGGTTGAGGTCGATGTACCCGTTGTACATATTTTCATATCTGTACTAGGTTTACCCCACGATGGAGTGCATGGATAGCTGGGTTCTTGAGGGCAACGGGTCCGCATCTCATGGCTTTGAGATGAAGGGGGCCTTATTCTAGGATTGGCGGGCTATTCGCCGCACTCGTAGGGGGTACAGGTTGACCCAAGGAGGGTTGCTTAAGTTATTGGATTCAATGAAGTGCTGGGTGGTCCATTCACTTTGCTGAAGGGGTCTGCCTCGCTTCAGGTTTTGGTGGGTAACTTTCCCCACCCGTAGGGGTCTAGGTTTTCATTGTACAGGCTATCCACACGACCAGGGGAACGTCTGGTTTCAGTTACGGCTCTGTGAAACCCGGGGCTCCCAGATTTTCTGTATTGTTCTGTGATGCTTATTACTTTTTTGTGATGTTGCATTTATCACGCCTGGAGTGATTATTGTATATTGATATATATACTAGTAGATGTTGTATATGTTTTACACCCGCGCTAGTCCAGTCCTCGCTCTGTCGTTAGTTAAGTAACCTAACGGGTGATGACGGGACCCAGTGGCGAATGCGGATGGCATATACGTACATTTTATTTTCGTTCTTTTCTGGTGTGATTAATTGATGGGACTGCGTTGATTCTGATCAATGCAAGAGAAAACAAACCTGTTAGATGTTGTTAGAACAATTTTCAAAAAGCTGTTATTGCAAGGACGTTCTCTTTTGTTTTGCACAGTGGTATTCGGTTATGAATATCCAGCACCTCGTTTGACGAGGCAAGGGCCGAGATCCCTTCACCGGGAGTGACCCCTTGGGCAGAGCTTTGCGTCAGCGTAATAACTTCACTATAGTCAATTACTTTTTGCTTTGCATCTCAGTATTCAGTTGGAATATCCTGCACCTCATTCCACAAGGAAAGAGCCGAGATCCCTTCACCGGGAGTGACCTCTTTAGTAAAGGTTTTCGCCACTAAATTTTTGTAAAAAGCTATCAGGTTCCTTCAATGATATCATGTTCATTACGTTAAAGGTTTTTCGCCAAAACCCAGCCGTAGCCCTCTGTCATTTCAGACGGGTAGCACTTAGTATTCATGCTATGTTTGTTGGCCTTAGTCAAGGCATAGTGTATGGTAGCTATTTGTTACTTTTCTGTTGCATAGATATATGTGTTGGTTTGGGACAGTCGTACAGCTTTGTTGGCCTTAGTCAAGGGCGAGTATGGGTGGGTTCAAATTAACCTGGACAATGACAGGCTAAATGTTCATATCACAATATTGCATTATTATATTCCCCATTCTTAGTCGTTTTATAAATAAACAGGTGCTTTTGACGCATGTCTGCTACATATTACAGGATACAGGTTCTTGGAGCGAAGACAGTGAAAAAGACAAAAGATGATACAAAAGAGAGACTTTTGACCCACAAGTAGAAGGATTCTAGTCGAGTCTAGACGAAGAACAATTCACAATTGTACAAGGCAATGCAAGGTCCAAAATGTCAAAGTGAACGGTTAAAAGATCATTACAAGTTTTCTCTGAAGATCTGGAGAAGACCCAGAAGTCAAATGGAGAAAAGAATTAGAAAAATAGAAAGCCCAAGAAGCATAGAAGAAACCCCAAAATTTTCCAGACACAACTCCCTAATTTGGCCGCGGAACCGCGGCCAAACACAGGCTGGCGCCGCGGTTCCGCGGCCGTCTAGTGCGCACGTCGGTGCATATTTTTGGTGGCGGTGCGTCGGTGATTTTGTTGGGATTCTTCGGGGGTATTTTTATAATCGCACATGTGCGAATCCCGTAACCCTAAATTTCCCTGTTTCCGTATAAAATTGTAATCAAAATACTGTAATAAGGATGCCTCCTTTCAATGAAATAAAATTCAGATTTAATTCAGTGGGAAGTGCATCGTTTCTGTAAGTTCTTATTTTAATTTCTGCCTTAGTTGATAATTTAATTATTTCCCTAGATCTAATTAATCTTTTGCCCTAGTTTAATCTAGTGTAATCTTTCTTAAACTACCATAGGTAAGTTATTTTAAAATGTTATTTTTAGAAGATCTTCTAATGAGCGAGTAATTTCCTGGCTTGTTAGGGTTAGGAATAAGGGAGGGATTGAGAGATGAATATCTCTCATCACTTTCATGCCCAATTATTTTTCATAACTAGAACTTCATGCATGCATGCATGATCCGCTCCCTACGGCACCCTACCCACGAGGTAACGGTGAAACCGTAGTATAAAGGACCGAACATGCATGTCTTCCATGAAGGTTAGAGCAAATATTAGGAAAGGACGGACAAGGATCTAGAGGAAGAAACTTCGTTTCTTCCCAATCATCCTAATCCCTTTTTCTAATAGTTGCTATAACTTTTAAAAGATTTCATTTAGGGCAATGAAAGAGATGTGACATTCAATCTTATCAAACCCTACCTTAGACCTAACCCTAGCAAGTTTCTTTATCATCGTACAACTTAGTTTTAGATTCAATTAAAACAAAACCAAACAACTATTGGAATCAACTCGTGAGAACACTTAGGAAAATTACACATCCCTGTGGACCGACCCGTATTCACCGGCTAGCTTAATGCGACGCCGTTTCTGATTGCGGTAAAATATTTTTGATCATAAAATCCCTGTTAATCAAATGGCGCCGTTGCCGGGGATGGCGTAAAATTTCTTTTGTGTAATTTCGGGTTGATATAAATTTTAAAAATCATAAAAATCTGAAAATATAAAAAGTACAAATTTTTTTATCGTTTTTATCTGGTTGAAGGGTTTTATTGTTTGAATCTTGCAGGAACAGCGAAGAATCTCGGATCTGGAAATTTACAGAGGGCAAAACAGAAAAGGGTACATCAGAATAGAGGGCAAACTTGACAACAGAATAGCACAATTTTTACAGAGCCCTGATCCCACTACTCCGCCGCCGTTCCGCGGCATAAGTGCTTCCCAAACCGCGATTCCGCGGTGATACGGCCACATCAGCACCTGAAATTTTGTTGGTTTGTTATCTTTTACTCCTCTCTGCCAACCTCCATATATCTTTTGCGAAATTTTCTGCAGGATTTCTTTGCGCTAAAAATCTTCTTCCCCCTTCTAAATAACAGATTTTCTGCAGGTTTCTTTGCGCCGCGCTGAAAAATATTGATTGCAAGTGAATTTACTGCTTTGCGTAATTTAATCGGACTTTAAGGGGCTATTGACCAAACTCAGATTGGGTGGGGATTTCATTACCCTTCCCAGGACCCCAGAAAGCACTTAAAGCATTTGCATCGACCACTTTTAATTAAAAAATACTAGACTCAGCCCTAAGTACTTCGAGCTCAATAGGACAGAGGAGTAGACATAGGCATCGACCGTTTATCCTAACTGACTTTGCGGTATCTAGGCAAGTGTGTCAAGGCAAGTGGTTACTTAATTAGGACCGCTACTTATAGCGGGGAGCCTCCCACTTACCTGGCACTTACCTGGCCGTAATTGGCGGTGAAGAGGCGGTTTGAGGTCCTATTTCTAGCCCTAATTAGGAGCTATCTAGCTGACCTAGGTGACCCTAGATCTAGGCCTGATTGTGCATGTGTGGTTGATCACATTTGCGTCTCAAGTCTCTTTTCAAAAATCTCTTTTCAAAACTCTCACATAAAAATAAAAAAAAGGAAAATCTTTTCAAAACTTGCAACTTGTCGCTAAAGAAAACTTGCACCTCACTTACACCACTTCCTTTCATTGACGTTCTCTTACCTCCACATTCTGTCTTTCATTTTTTTTCTGACTACACTACCCCTTTAGTGTATGTCACTATGGACTAGGGACACTAACGCCCGATTAGTCCGTGTTTCGTTGGTACCGACCGACGAACCTTTCGACACTGAAGTCGAAATTCCATCCACTTTCTTACCTCCACCGTCAAATTCTTCCTCCGAAGGCATGTCGGGATTCAACCCCAACGATACCTTACCGACGGGAATGATTCCACCTGCATTAGGTGCGGATAACCTGAATCAACAGCCTGTTGAAGCACCCGCACGAGTTGCGCTCCAGGATCTCTTCTACCCTGTCCGCACTTCTTTACCTACCTGTCTTTCATCCCCACCGGTAAATGGGGACAATTTTGAAATAAAACCACATTTCATCAATATGCTGCCAAAATTTCATGGTTTGGAATCAGAAGATGCATATATTTTTATTAATAAATTCCAAAACGTTTGCGCTATGACGAAAACGACCCAATTAAGTGATGACGCTATAAGGCTAAGGGTCATTCCTTTCACCTTATGTGACCTAGCCGAGAAGTGGCTATACAGCACAGCATCACATTCCATTAGAAATTGGGACGAGTTTGTGAAAGATTTTCTTAAAAAGTTCTATCCTCACCACAAAACTGTTAGAATCCGTAATGAGATTATACAATTCTCACAGCTTCCTTCCGAACCATTTTGGAAGTGTTTTGAAAGATTCAAAGACCTACTCGTTCAATGCCCTCATCATGGGATCGAAAGTTGGCAACTTTGCCAAACATTATACGAGGGATTGAACTCGGCAACAAAGCAGTTGCTAGAAACCATCTGTCAAGGTCATTTTCTCTCCAAATCTAGTGAGGAAGCGTGGCAGTTTCTTGAGGATCTTAGTGAACAAACAATTCAGTGGGAGAGCACTAAGACCACATCATCTTCTTCTAGTGGTCAATCTAGGGCAGGCATACATCAAGTAGAGATGTCGATTGCCATGAAGGCCGAAATGGCCGCTCTTACGAAAAAGATGGAAGCGATTGAGACCAAAATCTCATCGTCTTCTCCTGCCCCTGTTGTGCCTTCACGAACTGTTTGTGCTTGTTGTTCGGCTCCATCACATCTCACCGAAGAGTGTCCTTACAATGTATCTACTCAAGGACAGGATCAAGTCAATGCTGCCTTTCAGCAACGACAGAGAAACGATCCATACTCTTCGACATACAATCCGGGGTGGAGGAGTCACCCAAATTTTGCTTGGAACCAAAATCAACAATTCCAAGGAAATAAAAATTTTCAAGGGCCTCCTCCACAACAACAACAAGCACCCCCACAAACTCAATTTCAACAACCTTTCCAACAGCAACCTTACCCTAATCAAGTGAACAATTTTGTGCCTAATAATTCTTACACGCCAAACAATTTTGTTCAACCTAACAATGACAAGGTTAGCTCGCTCGAAAGAAGTCTAGATGCGTTCCTAAAGCAATCAAGACAGTCTACAGCAAGACTAGAGACTTTTATTCAATCTTTGGTGCAAAACAGTGCCTCCCACGATCAAAACATCAAATCTATTGAAGCACAAATTGCATAACTCAATGCAGCATTGAGCGAGCGAGAGAAAGGAAAGCTCACATCTCAACTACTGCCCAATCCCGGTCACGCACATGCTGCACATCAACAGCAAACTCATAACGTAAACGCTGTGACCACATTGAGATCGGGGAAAATGTTGCAAAACGATGTGGGTATTCATAATGACACCCCTGCCGGTGGTTCTTCTTCACCTTCTTCTTCTTCGTTAGAGCCTGTTCTCCATCATTCACAAGGCTCTACTCCTTCTAGCTCGAACGGACCCACTTCTCACAACACGAACACATCTACACGGGGTTCCGTTCCAACTCAACTATCTGATCCGCAAAAATTGGACTCAACAACATTTCAAAATTCTCCTTTTCCAAACCGGTTGAGATCAAATAAACCAACTTCACAAATGGAGAAGATTGTCGAGTTGTTCAAACAGGTGAGCATAAATATCCCTCTTTTGGATGCAATCCAACAAGTTCCTTCATATGCAAAAATCCTAAAGGACTTATGCACCAAAAAGAGGAAGTCACAAGTACCAAAGAAAGTTTTCGTGGCCAGTGCTGTTAGCGATGCTCTTGTCCAATCTTTACCCCAAAAGCATAAGGACCCCGGTTGTCCTACTATTTCGATAACAATTGGGGACAAGAATATCAATAGAGCACTACTAGATCTTGGTGCTAGTGTCAATTTGCTACCTTATTCTGTGTACGAGCAATTAGGCATTGGAGAGCTTAAGCCCACTCACTGTACTCTCCAAATGGCTGATCGATCAATCGCCCATCCAAGAGGTGAGCTAGAGGATGTGTTGATCAAAGTTGGGGAGTTCATATTCCCCGTTGATTTTATTGTTATAGACACACAACCTGTTGCTAACTCACGGAACCAAATTCCGGTGATTCTCGGTCGACCATTTTTGGCCACTTCCAATGCCGTAATAAACTGTCGCAATGGCTCCATGACTGTATCCTTCGGGAAGACGTCTAGCGAGTTCAATATTTACAAGTTAGGAAGTCTTCCCCCCGTGCCTAATACTAGTACACGAGAAGTTTGCTCTATTCACGAAATCACGCAGGGGGACTGCGAGTTTGAAAGTTTCTTGTTTGATGAGAACAGTTTTGACGCCACTAGTGCGTCCCTCCTTAAGCCTACCACAGTTGACACAACCGATATTGATTATGAATGTTTCACTTTTTTGGATGATGAAGACTCGCAGCCCGAATATGAGTTTTTTTGAATTTTTGGATGAGTTAGTTGAACCATCCGAATCGGTTGTTTGCAGTGATTTCGAACCTGTGCTAGAGTCCTTCGAGTTCGAGGTAGATTCCCCAATTTTACCTATGATTCTTTCGCCTCCGAAACTCGAGCTCATGCCCTTGCCGTCTCACCTTAAATATGCTTACATAGGTGAGAAAGAGACATTTCCCATTCTAATATCAGCCTCTCTAGCCTTTGAGCAAGAGAACGTTATTTTAAAAGTCTTACAAGATAGGCGGCAAGTTTTCGGTTGGACTATGGCGGACATCGAGGAGATTAGTTCCCTCATAATTGAATATCATATGCATATGATGGATGATGCCAAGTCAATAACGGATCCACAGAAATATCTTAGGGATATTGTGGTTAGTCAACCTCCTCCTTTAGAAGTTGAACCACCCCAATTTCTTTTAATAAGCCACGAGAATGCCAATATTCCACTGATTGCTGATCATTCCCATTCTCGTTTTGATTCATCACCACATCATATCTATTCCCTTCCATACTTGCCCACCACCACTTCTATCTTCCCCAAATCTTTTTGGATCGGTACAACATGTTCTTCCACCACCCAACACTCTTTACAGATAAATTTTTCGACTGGTGGGTGTTGATGTTTGGTCTGTGCAAAGTCTGGCAGTAATGTCTAACTTTGTTTCACTGAAGTTTTGGGGGAGCCTTTCTGTATATATTTTTGTTTTTCTTTTAACAATAAAATAAAAACAAACAAACAGGGGAGTGCCGGCATTTTGACTCTCTTGGTGCAGCATGACAGTGAGGACACCATCAAGTTTAAGTTTGGGGGTATGCTAGGTACGTTTTCTTCCTTCGCATTCATATGTACATATTCTTGCATTTGCATATTTATTTGTAAACCCATAAAAAATTGAAAATTTCAAAAATTATAAAAATTATTGTATTCAATTTTGACCATATTTAACTTGAGTTTGACAGATAGGTTAACTGGCCAGGAACAACTAGATCTTAGACCTAGTAAATTAAAAACCCTAAAAATAATCTTCTTTAAAGATTAACGGTAGAAAGTATATGTCTTTGTAGTTTATTTAGAACTAGGCAAATTTTGAGTTCACTTTTTGGGCTAAGTTGAAATAAAGGAAAAATATTGATATTCTTATTAGAGTATAAGTTTGAAAAATAATTCCTAGCTTAAATCTATACTCTGAAAATGTATACCTTACAAATTGCACAATCACGCACCTTGAAACTTGGAATAGTAGAAGAGACCTTGAAATACTCTTGTCTAAAGTCCTTAGTACGAAGAAAATAAAAAAAATGTGAATATAGAAAAAATGAACACTGGTCTTTGTGATTACTTAAGGCCGCAAAAATAGAAAAATATTTAGCAAGGGTGTTTCATCACCTAGTGCCTTAGACCAACTGGTTTGGGAGTCACTGCTAAAAGCCTTGGGTGTTGCAAGACTAGGAATTACGCTTTAAAGTGCAAACATATCTTGTAATCGGTTGTTGGTACCTCAAGAAGTATTAACTGTCGCATGAAGGATGTGAATTCACCAGTTAATTAGTGCTTTGGACAACGGACAAGAGTATGATTGCTTGATTTGAATTTCCAAGTGTAGGGATGATTTATACACACACGTGGGGATATATGATTAGAATTGAGATAAGAGAAAGGAATGAAGAATAGAACTTGTATCTTTAGTAGAGTTGATAGAAAAATTCCCAAGTGGAGATGGAAACCTAGAAGGAAAACTTAAGAAATGCTGAAAGCTGAGTGAGTCTATCGAACATATATAATCTTAAGTTAAATTATGAGGAAGTGTGAAGAATATGGGTGGGTAATTTATGAGTCAATGATAATAGAATTCCTTGTTATAAAACCTAATTGGAGAATTAAAGTCAGTGGGCCTAATTGATAGGATTTTGTTGGTAGTATCCGCTGAAAACCCTCAGGAGACAACACTCCTTCTACTAGGGACACCTAGAGATTTAACGGCTTGTTGCACGTACTCAGTGCGATCGCCTTTCCCTGCGAAAGTGCGTTTAGGCTTCATCGAGAATAAAATAATAAGTTCGCTCGAGGACGAGCAAAAGATAAGTTTGGGGGTATTTGTTCATATCATAATATTGCATTATTATATTCCCCATTCTTATTCGTTTTATAAATAAACAGGTGCTTTTGACGCATGTCAGCTACATATTACAGGATACAGGTTCTTGGAGCGAAGACAGTGAAAAAGATAAAAGATGATACAAAAGAGAGACTTTTGACCCACAAGTAGAAGGATTCTAGTCGAGCCTAGACGAAGAACAATTCACAATTGTACAAGGCAATGCAAGGTCCAAAATGTCAAAGTGAACGGTTAAAAGATCATTACAAGTTTTCACTGAAGATATGGAGAAGACCCAAAAGTCAAATGGAGAAAAGAATTAGAAAAATAGAAAGCCCAAGAAGCATAGAAGAAAACCCAAAATTTTCCAGACACAATTCCCTAGTTTGGCCACGGAACCGCGGCCAAACCCAGGCTGGCGCCGCGGTTCCGCGGCCGTCTAGTGCGCACGTCGGTGCATATTTTTGGTGGCGGTGCGTCGGTGATTTTGTTGGGATTTTTCGGGGGTATTTTTGTAATCGCACATGTGCGAATCCCGTAACCCTAAATTTCCCTGTTTCCGTATAAAATTGTAATCAAAATACTGTAATAAGGATGCCTCCTTTCAATGAAATAAAATTCAGATTTAATTCAGTGGGAAGAGCATCGTTTCTGTAAGTTCTTATTTTAATTTCTGCCTTAGTTGATAATTTAATTATTGCCCTAGATCTAATTAATCTTTTGCCCTAGTTTAATCTAGTGTAGTCTTTCTTAAACTGCCGTAGGTAAGTTATTTTAAAATGTTATTTTTAGAAGATCCCCTAATGAGCCAGTAATTTCCTCGCTTGTTAGGGTTAGGAATAAGGGAGGGATTGAGAGATGAATATCTCTCATCTCTTTCATGCCCAATTATTTTTCATAACTAGAACTTCATGCATGCATGCATGATCCGCTCCCTACAGCACCCTACCCACGAGTTAACGGTGAAACCGTAGTATAAAGGACCGGACATGCATGTCTTCCATGAAAGTTAGAGCAAATATTAGGTAATAACATGTCATAAATATGAGGTATGTCTGCATGGAGTAATATGATGAAGTATCTAAATTGATATCAATACACATATATTAGCGTCCCATTCCACTAATATTAGTGTAAGGGTATATATAACAGCGTCCTCATCCACTGTTATATATACAAATGAGGTATGATCGAGGTAATCAATATGAATCAATGCCAGTACCGGTAGCCTTAATGCCGTATTGGCCTTTTACATTTAGGTGATATGCACTGGAAACAGCTACATGAAATTTGAATCTACATCCATCTAAATTAGTGCCTATTATTCTATATAGATATAGATTGGTTGCATATCTTGAGATTAAGAGAGACATAGAGAGTGCTACCGGTGTAGGAAGTAAAATTCATAGGATGAGGAAGTGGGTCCTCATTTTGAATCTCCAACGCTTGAATTGAAGTCCAGTGCATCCTCAAATGCCAATACAAATGAGGTATGCATCGAGGTAATCAATATGAATCAATGCAAGTCACCCGAAAGAAGCAGTGCCAAAGCCCTAATGAAACCTGTACGGCAAACCTGCAAGAACTGGGGCACAACGGGGGTGAGTTGCCAACTCGTGAATAGAAAAACATCTACGAACAGAAAATCGCATGTATGACGCAATCCTAGGTCATACGATCAACATATAAACCTCAAATGAATAAGTCTGAAGCATACTAAGGTGGCAAAGTAACATCTATACATGTATGTAGTGCCAAGTACTCGTGCCAATGCCTCAGGTAATAACATGTCATAAATATGAGGTATGTCTGCATGGAGTAATATGATGAAGTATCTAAATTGATATCAATACACATATATTAGCATCCCATTCCACTAATATCAGTGTAAGGGTATATATAACAGCGTCCTCATCCACTGTTATATATACAAATGAGGTATGATCGAGGTAATCAATATGAATCAATGCCAGCTATAAAATGAATCTAGTAGTATGTGGATATCCTCCAACTAGGTAATCAATATCTGTAAATCGGTGGATCCCGTCCACGTGTCATCCAATGACAACAAGCACCAACCATCGGTGGAATACTCAATACTCGTCTGTCCTCGATCAACTCACAACATATCTGGGTGAGGTCCTATATCCGAACATGGTCAACTATCTCATCGACGATGCCGAACTCTGGCCTGCTGGACTGTGCTCCAATGGCTATGCTCGTTTCTGGAGTCTCCCAAGCAGTGTGTCCCATCACATAATATCCGAATGATGTCGAATCATCCGTTTGACTCGTCAGAACCTCATAATCCCCCAAGAGCTCAACATCTTGGGTACAGTTTAACAGTATTGAGTACACACCACAATATCGGTGGTCCAGCCGTAGAAGGGCAAACCTAAGCCTCACTAATGGCGCTGCAGAACAGCCGTAAACCCTAAGGTTCAAAGGCTTTCACACGGTCATTAAGTCGAATTAGGGTTTTATTCTTCTAGAGGGTCCATATAATTGCCTGCACGTCCTTCCGAATACTTTAAGCTTGGAATAGTAAGTTTCTGACATTCGATCGTCTCTGTCGTCTCTCAACGTCTTCGCGTGAAGTCGTTTCAGCTGGAATCAATCTATCTGATAACCTCGCATCGGGGTAGCGAACGATCCATATGTCCTAGTCATTCATCCTCGGTGACTTGCGGCCTTCTATCATCTCTTAGTACAACTCGTTCTACAATAGCTCCAACATCTGGGGCGATATCTCGTCGTTCGCAGCAACAACTGGCTCTTTCGTCTGTACGCTGATCAGCGCCTCAATCCTCCAGGAAAGGCGATACATTGGCGGTCATCTCCAAATAAGACAGCTCTAGATCTGAGTAAGACTCCCCACACTGGAAATCTTCAGCTCAACTGGGCCTGCTCCGGCGCCTAAATCGGACGAACCACCTTCGTCTCTCAATCGGGTAGACTAGCTATCATCTGTCTCGTATCTGCCTAGAAGCTCCGGCGATCTCCGCTTGTAAGCTCCGGAAGCGACATCCTATCAATCTCAGCAACAGCTGGTTCATCTGCCTACATGGTAGGCGGCATCATAATCTCTGAGGTATGCTGTACATCACAGTCCTCTCTCAACTGGCAGCTCTAAAAATGGCCCGATCATCCAGTGTAAAACCAAGAACTCTCCTCCATAAGAGGTCACAATCATCAATACTAACTCGAGACGTTCCCATGTCACCAGGAAACACAATAAAAAAGACACATCTCTACCATCGTGTGTCGCCGGAATTACACCCCGGTTAGTCCTTGTTCGTAACGAGCTCATGCTGACCGCAACTCTAGCCAAAGCTCTCCCTGCCCGTAATCGTGGCAGTAAAACATAATGGTTACCGATGAGGTTAGATCAGGAATGAATATGAAACTGAACAAAGAAATGTACATCCTAAGGCTTCTTAAGTGGAGTGGCATGTCGTAAATATGCCGCAGACATACCCACGGTACGTCACTCTACTTTAGTCATCTATTCCATCAACCAAGGGTCATCCTACGCTCCGAAGGTAAAACCTAACGCTTTGATACCAACTTTGTCACTACCCGAAAGTACGGAACATGACCGGCACTTAGGCTACGAACGGCTCAAGGCGTACGTGCTCTAAGTAAGCCGAGCCCAGAAATCCAAACCAAGAAAGTAGTGGAGTGAAGGAAAAACCATATGTAAATCAACCAGTCTGCAATATAATATACAACGCCTAAAGGCGAGGATCACAACAGAAAGGAAACTCAGCAGCATGAAACCCAGAGAAATATAACGTGCGACTCTAAGGTCGAAAGAATAATCAACACCGGTCTCTATCTCAAATAAGTACATGTTTGGTTGATGGGACTTCTAGATACAACTAGAATATAATGTACAATGTAAAATGATGGGTACGATGCAAATAACCCACCTACTAGCAAGTCACCTGAAAAAAGCAGAGCCGCAAGCCGTAATGAAACCTGTACCGCAAACCTGCAAGAACTGGGGCACAACGGGGGTGAGTTGCCAACTCGTGAATAGAAAAAAATCTACGAACAGAAAATCGCATGTATGACGCAATCCTAGGTCATACGATCAACATATAAATCTCAAATGAATAAGTCTGAGGCATGCTATGGTGGCAATGTAACATCTATACATGTATGTAGTGCCAAGTACTCGTGCCAATGCCTCAGGTAATAACATGTCATAAATATGAGGTATGTCTGCATGGAGTAATATGATGAAGTATCTAAATCGATATCAATACACATATATTAGCGTCACATTCCATTAATATTGGTGTAAGAGTATATATAACAGCGTCCTCATCCACTGTTATATATACAAATGAGGTATGATCGAGGTAATCAATATGAATCAATGCCAGCTATAACATGAATCTAGTAGTATGTGGATATCCTCCAACTAGGTAATCAATATCTGTAAACCGGTGGATCCCATCCACGTGTCACCCAATGACAACAAACATCATGCATGTAAATATCGTAAAGCATATGCATGGAAATATGAGGATATAATCAAATCATGGAACCTGAGTGCCTAACATCGACACTCGAAAACATCATGAACACCTGTGCCTAGCATCGATACGTAAATCCTCATGTATCTCAGGCGCCGCACACCCTGGTCGGCCCTCATATCCATCTCATGACTCCAGTCGGTATTCCCCGGATAACCGACGGGTCCCAAATACTATCACCGGTAGGTAGTACTCCCCTGCCGGGCTCACCGCCTAGCATATACGAGTCTTCTTGCCCCGGGGTACCTCACCGGGTCCACCATATACCCGCAATCGGTGCCTACCGTTCCTCAAATCAGGTATACCCACACAAGCTCTCTGTAACCGAGAAAACTCATGGTGGACGCACTGAAATATCATATCAAGGGTGACCGGATTTTTAAAACAATTACATATTTTCTTTTGAAATATCCACGGTCCCCAAATCCAGAAATATCATGGAAACAACATATCTAAATGTGTATAATCAAACGTGATGTATGCGACATGTAAAGAAAGGTAAGCATATCAGTAAGTCATGCAACATGGAATAGTAATATGCACATTTCGAGGGAAACCGCTCTTTTTAAAATGAATCAATTTTAAAGAATATCTTGCGGTCCCTAAATCTCTAATCAAACCAGAATCATTTATGTATGTGTACAGGTATAAGTGTACAATATGCCATGCAAGAACCACATCGTGAATGCAACAGTACTACAGTGTAGTGGCATGGCAATTATCGATGATGAAGTGTGTAAGCCGGCAAATAGTGTACGTGAAACATACGCATAATCGATAATGGTGCTGGTGTTCTAACAGCATGATGGTAATATCTCAATAACACAAGTAATGCGATGCAAATAATACGAATATTCGGAAATCAAATAATCAACGCAATAGTGCAGAATCTACACCAATATGTAAGTGCCATGCAGTTTGCCTTTTTGAAATAAGACGAATCGGGTTTTTTTTGTAAAATAAGGGCTACGGTGTTTTTAAGAAAAGATGCGCCTTTTGAAATTATCCGTAGAATCCCTTTTTGCCTGTCTTTAAAATACTCCCGATTAGTTAGTTTTGAAATAGGTATGACTCGGGTCTAGTCTAATTACTGATCTAACTATACTAATTACTGATCTAACTATCAAGTCAATCGGGAGGGGTATGGAAACCACCTAAATCTGAGTCGATATACATATAAATATAAAGATAGTAGTCGGTGATCCCGTCTCAATAGTATCGCATACGATATCTTATATCATCTGACACCCTCAGGTCATGAGTGCGGATCAATCATCAATATAAAGTCCGTATGGTAAATCGTCGTACGACATCCCAATAGCTGGGTGCGGGTCAATGTCACAATCATCACATCAATTATCTGGTATCCTTATCATCATATCACATAATCTGGGGTACTGATCTAATTCTAGTACGAATCGATACCATCTACATAATTATGAATGCGTGTGCGAAAGACATGCCCAAAGGCCCGCTAAAAATCATATATCGTATCCCAAATACGAATCACATCACATCACCGATATCATGGCACTATGCCCAAACTCATTGACTCACATCCAATGTCCCCCAATATCCTCGTCATCACAGTATGAACATAGCAAATAAGCACGTGTGTGTGGGGGGGTGTAAACCTATTCTAGGGTTCGCGACTAGGAACCACACTAGTTACTTCTAACCCAAGTCTATGCATAATACACCTAACAAATCCTAAACAACCAAGTCACACATAAGCTAACATATATATAAGTACAGTATATATGGTATACTAGACATCGGACTGCGGGGGTGCTATACGCCATCCATCCGACTTCTCCCCGTAGATATAAATCTACTCACCTTTCTTATGTGTGCCGGTGCCGATGTCGCCATTTGCATCTCCAACGCTTCGACGCCACGTGGGGTACCTACAAGGATATCACACGCTAAAACACATGAAAACCATATCGGAAGCCAAAAAGGTGCACGCTACGCCCATAGGTAAAAACTGTAGCCTCGTGTGCAAACACAGCCAATAACCCTCTGCCGTCGGCGTTCAAACTCCACCCGACGGAAACGAATCATCTAATACCAAAATCCATACGAAAACAAGTCGTAAATCATGCGCCAACACAAGAAAATCAACCCAGATTTTAACCTGGTTGGAACCAGACAAAACTAGACATACCCAGGGTCAAGTTTACAGGTAAAAGAGCCGTGCACGCAAAACGAGGCAGTTCCCTCCTGCTCTGGCTGCAAATTGCGGCCATAGGGATTAAATTTACGGCCAAGAAGTGGGTCCAGGGGCTGGGGCTTTGGGTGTTGGCTTCTATCTACCTCCACATCTCACTGTCAAGTCAATTTTATTTTAGGAGGCCCCGGGTTGTAGCAGATTCCAGAACGGCTTAAAAAGTCGACAAAACGCTAACCGACACTAAATCGAACAATCTGGTATTTTTGCTGGAATCTTGGGAAATTCTGGAGTGAACTGGTCTCAAACACGCCTAATAAGGTTACCCTATCGATCAAAACCATCACTTGGTCACATCTCACTCCAAATCACTAAAACTAGCACTAGATCACAAATATAACACTAAATTTCAACCTATTACCCATAACTTGCAAGAAAGGAGTTGGGTTGTGAGATTATACCTCAAGGGAAGTCCTAGGATGTAGGAAAAGAAGGAGGAGGAAAAAATGGGGCTGTTGCTGCTGTTGAGCTGCTGATTGTTGATGTTCTGTTTGTTGCTGTTTCTGCTACTCAGGCTGCTGCTGCTTGTTATTTTTATTTTGTTGTTGTTGCAGTAGCAGCTAAAAAAGGGTTTGATGTATTTGTGGTGAAGTGTTGAAGTTGTGTGCAGCAGGTGTAGAGTAGCTAGTGGGGTGATGATGGCTGATGGTACTGCTGCAGCTGAATTTAGGGGCTGGGGTGGCTGCTGATGCATCTGATGGTAAGTTGCTGATGCTTTGTGCAGCTGATGTGAGAGTGTAGGTGTTATTGATATTGGGGGCTGTTATTAGGTAGGGTTTGAGCTGCTGATGCAGCTGCTGCTGCTGGTGTAGTGTGGTGTGTGAGAGTTAGAAGGGGAGATGTGAGAGATGAGAGTAAAAGAGTTGATATGAGAGGGACCATGATACCCTAGAGCCACCCTTCTCTCTCTCTTCTACACAAGTCAACCCTAACCTTAACCAATTTTTAAACAAAGCCAGACCCCTAATTAAGCTCATCAACTTAACCAAAAGGTTCAACCTACCATGGTCTTCACAACATGGTAACCCTAGACTTCACCCAAGTTAACATGCACAAGTGTGTACAGTCCAGATAAAATTCCGATAAAATATTCATAAAACCAGATAAATCATCAGAAACCAATTTTGGTAAACTTTTTACCAAAAACCCTACATTAAACATATTTTAGAATTTCCATAATTTTTCTTCAGAATTTTCCCCATTTATCGGTATTTAATTATACCGAAATATTAAAATATTCAATAAAATAATGTTAAATTATAAAAATTCCCAAAAATAAAATTATATTTTTCTGAAATGTTACAATCACCTAGTATTCATGCTATGTGTTTTGACCTTTGCCAAGGCATAGTGTTTAGTAGCTAGGGGATACTTGTCTGTAGCATAGATAGATATATTAATCTAGGACAAGCGTACAGCTGTTTTGACCTTCGTCAAGGGCTTATATGAATGAGCCTAGATTAATCTGGACAATGATGGGTTGAACATGACTTGCGACTTATGATATTTTGACCTTCGTCACGGTCATAAGCGCTTTGGGCAAAAACCATATCAAGAGTTTCAAATATAAGGGAAACTTGCTATGTTTGTGCATACCTTCTGGAGTGTGGTAATTTTGGTCGGATTTTGTCAATATTATCACACGATGATAGTTGGGTCCCGATTTCCACTGATGATTAGGTATTACTTCTCGGGAGATTTTCACTTCACAACTAGCTAACCTATTAGGTGTCTATTAAGTTTTAACAAGGTTATGCCTTTGCAGAAACGAGGTTATTTAATTAGGTCCTTGCGAAAGCATGGGGGACCTTTCTCGGAGTACCAACACCGACTTAGTTTAACGGTTAGTGAACTTTTAAAGTGTATATGATCCCGACTAGTACTTCTTTTAGGGTATGAAAGACAATTCGAGGAAACAGTGGGAGCCATCCTGATTAGATAAAGTGATAACCAATCTAATCTTGACAGAGTGCATGCTGAGTGTTTCTTTTCTCTCTCTCTCTGGTTATAGCAACCCATGACTTACCTAAAATTCCTTAACCAAGTTAATCGAATTTTTTACACACGTTGGCTTTGGATTGTCATGATTCATGAGAAAGTCGAAAATATCCCTGCTACTCCTACTTTCCCTTTGCATTTCTCCAGAACACTCTGTATCACTACAATGATCCATATTTCTTAGAAATGGACATCGTATAGTTACATACGAACTCGAAGAAATTATTTCAGTCAAGGATGGCCACTGGTTCTGGAGAATTTAGATTGTATTATTCAGTTGTCTCTTTCTTTTACCTTTTTTCAGGTTATGAGAGCTCCTTGTATTAGGAGAGTACAACTATTATGCTTATTGGATAGTCTTCTTCTAAACCTTAGGCTAGTGCCTAAAGGTAAGGAAGGAAGAAAACCAATTAGCCTAAGTGTGGTGTATAGAAGGTAAGATGTAGGGACATATAAAAGGATTGAAGTGAGGGAAAAAGAAATTGTGACTACTGTCATGAAACTGGATAATAGAAGTGGCATTAGTAGGAATACCTGACCACCCCCTTGAAAAGTTTATGTTTCAGTTTTTTGTGTAATTGTTACCGAGAACTATTTTCCTAATTGATGCTGATTCCAGTGTATGTATGTACCGGATTTGGATCTCACATCTGTACGGCTTTATGGATGCTGAGTAGGAATAGAATATTGGGAAATGGGAAATTTAATCCTCAATATCAGAATTCGTTGCAATTGATGATATTGGATTAAATCGCCTTGTTTTGCCTAACGGCAAATATTTGGTTTCGAATAACCGTTGTTATGAACCAATTTTTAAAATGATGTATCTGTATCTTTATTTTATAAAGTGAGATATAAATTTTGGAAATTGTGTTCCAAACATTTACCTTTATCAGTTGAGGATAAGGTAAGGTGCATTGAATAATGGTGTAAGACATTCTCAACCAAAATACAATTTTCAACTTACAACACACGGAGCTTGATTTAGTATACTCTTGGGGCCTATACACGAAAATGTATATTTTCCTGTGTTCTTCGGGACAAGGGGTTGGTACTCTTACTTCATTAAGGTTTACCTATGAGTTCTTTGGTTTTAGATACGCATTCGTTGTAATGCAAGGTCTAAAGATTTTGAGAAGTTTATAGGTATAAGAATAAAATAGAGAACCATACATTGGAAGTATGAGGATTCTTCGAAATGATCGAAGATGTAAATACTTATGTTAGGTATTCTGTCGTAGTAATATTGAGAACTTGATTCTCTCTTAGGTTACTCATCCGCAGGTTCGCTCCTTGATTAGTAATGCTGTATTGGCCTTTTTCCATTTAGGTGATATGCACTGGAAACAGCTACATGAAATTTGAATCTACATCCATCTAAATTAGTGCCTATTATTCTATATAGATATAGATTGGTTGCATATCTTGAGATTAAGAGAGACATAGAAAGTACTGTGGTTGTCACAGTACATATACATCACGAGTTTACTTCCGACTGAATGCATATACTTGAGATTAAGAGAGACATAGAAAGAAAGATCAGGACGGATCCTGTTTGTTGTATGTATGCCCTAGAGGCCAGTATTGTACAGATGATGTATATTATATTGGATGCTTGGACATATATAGAGATGACTTTCTTGCTCGATATGATAGTATGCTATCTGGTTGCTCTTTATCTTAACATGTATACTTGTCTCTTTAACTGTCTTATAGTTACATGTTGGTAAAGCCCTTAGGATGTATACTTGACTACCTGGACTATGATGCGGATCATACTAGTGGGGACATGGTAGTCCATAAGTACATCCTTCAAGGTCCCTAGTCGTGGGTGTATCGAGACGGGGCATCGATATACCAGTGTAGACTAGCGTATACGCTTCTCGACCCATGAGATGGGCGATGGATGATCCCATATCCATTGGTGTTTGACATTAGAGATGGTATACAGGTGCTCAGTGGAGACTGGGTACACTGGACGGACTCGCCGAGAACTCCCAGATGGTATTATACCTCACGTCAGATGGCAGTTCTCAGGTGACACTTGTGTAGGTTAGTCTGTAGACCTGAGATCGTCATAGAGTCTTGTGTGATTCCCACTGTGCTTTGATTTCCACGTTACCACGTCCATGAGGGCGTGCAAAACGGTGGTTTTTGGGTACAGTCCCGAGTCATATGGAGGCAATGAGCGATAGGAGGGGTTTCGTCTCTCCCGGTATTGGGGGTTGTGTAGGGTTCCTAGGCACACTAATGAGGTCTTACAGGGCATCAACCATGCCAATTTCAAATTTTACAAGTGCCGAGAAACCCTAATACGGATCGTTAACTAGATTTTTAGGCGAAACATGCAACTAGTTAACAACTTAACTAAGTGAACGGAAATACAACCTTTGTAGATCCGGTTCTCCACCTCCATAGCTCCATGATGAAGTCTCCTTACTGTCCAAATCAAATCCCGGGCTCTAGCGTCGGCTTCATCGGAGAAATAGGCGGGCTAGGTCATCGACTACGATGCCGAAGATGATCTACGTCGAGGCATCACAAGATCAAGCTCCCACTTCACCAAGTCATGAAACTTGTGAAGAAAACACCCTATACTTCTTGGCAAGAGGTAGAGGATGAAGAAATAGGAAGCGGGTTCACTTTAGAATTGGATTTCTCACTCTTTTTCTCAAGTTGCCATTGATGGAGGCAAGCTTTCTTCCTTGAAGAAGAAGAAGAAGATGATAATAATATGATAAGTGTTTCTAAAATAAGAAAAAATATGATACTTATCATAATGGTAACCTTAGTTAGGTGTAGAGAATAAATCATGGTTAGGTTGAATGGTTAGGGTTAAGCATGAGACAAAGATGGTGGACTTGTTCAAAACTTCAAGAAGCTTCAACAAGCAAACAAAAAGAAAGCCACCATTTTTCCCTTTGCCCAAAAATGAAAGAATAAATAAATAAATAAGCAAATAAACAAAGTGAAACCCTAACCATTGACCAACCATGGTTTAAACCAAACATACACCCAAACTAACATGTATCATCAAACATGATACAATCAAGTGCACAAAAGTATATCATATATACAACTTGTGAACTTCAAGTGAGAAAATCCATTTAAAGTGAACCAATACTAATTAATGCAAAGTAATATATCAAATATATAATTATACATTAAATCATTAAATCAATACTTGATTTAACGATCCGGTCATATCGCATATAACCGACTAATATCCAATGTATCGGCTTATCGAATCAATCCTTGATTCGATAACTAGGTTATATCGTATACAACCAATCGATACATTCATCGCGAGAATAGAATACGGTATCACATACACGCATTATTCTCGGTCCCGCACATATCTCATATGCACTCCTATTTCGTTTCGCTTGAGCCAGGAAACCTCTGTGTAGGACTCTAAAGACTCGTCAATACGCCGGCAGCAGGTGATGATCATATCAAACACCCACAAGACGCAAGCGGTCTGCTAAACGTAACGGCCACCTGGGTATTGAGCGATCAGAAGATCGACGAGCAAGCCCGCTCACACTCCTGTGAATCCAACCAGTAACACTTACCGTACAGTCCGGTCTTATCGTCTGATATGTCGCATATCTCGCCTAGGGGTGGTAAACGTCAGACCCCAATAGCTCGATAAGTCGTGTCGATATGAGGTCTATAACAGTTCGAGAAACTACAGGTAACACTTACCAGTAAGTCTCAGCAACCCTGGCCAGGGATTTCCGGTTATAGCCAATCGAACACAGCGCAACATCAACTCCCTATACCGGGAGAGACGAATCCCCTCCTATCGCTCATTGCCTCCATGTGATTCGAGACTGTACCCAAAAACTACCGTTTTGCACGCCCTCTTGGACGTGGTAAGGTGGAAATCAAAGCACAGTGGGAATCACACAAGACTCTATGACGATCTCGGGTCAACAGACTACACTGTACCAGTGTCACCAGAGAACTGCCATCTGACGTAAGGTATAATACCATCTGGGAGTTCTCGGCGAGTCCGTCCAGTGTACCCAGTCTCCACTGAGCACCCGTATATCATCTCTGATGTCAAACACCAATGGATATGGGATCATCCATCGCCCATCTGTATGGGTCGAGAAGGTATACGCTAGTCTACTCTAGTATATCGATGCCCCATCTCGATACACCCATGACTAGGGACCTCGAAGGATGTACTTATGGACTACCATGTCCCCACTAGTATGATCCGCATCATAGTCCAGGTAGTCAAGTACACATCCTAAGGGCTTTACCAACATGTAACAGAGAGACAATCAGTGTACACGTTAAGGTAAAGATCAACCAGATAGCATACTATCATGTCGAGCAAGAAAGTCCTCCCTATATATGTCCCAGCATCCACTACAATATACATCCTATGTATAGTAATGGCCTCTAGGGCATACATATAACTAACAATCTCCCACTTGCACTAGGGCCATCTGATAGCAGTGGTTGTAGTATCTCATACTCAACCATCCCATAAAAGTCTCTCTCTGGGAAATGGCCTTTGTGAGTGGATCCGCCATGTTGTCCTCTGAGTCTACTCTCCTAACCTCGATCACCCTGGAGATCAACTATCTCCATGATCAGGTGACACTGCCTCAGAATACGTCTGGATCACTGATGGGACGAACGTTCCTTGGCATAAGCCACAACTCCATTGTCACACAATGGGAGGAACTAAGTTCATCTTATGAACAAATATACTTCCAGACTGCCTCTTTGGTAGCATCTTAAGTAGCGATGTATCCAGCCTTTATCGTCTAGTATGCCACGGTATCTAGCTTGGAACTCTTCCAACATACCGTCCCTTTACTGAGGGTAAAGACAATGCCTGTGACTGACATTCAGTCGTCCTTATCACTCTGGAACCTTTCCAGTGATTCTCTCCAGGATCGATTGATACCATCTCACTACATCTAGTGAGTATCCTAACATCCAATTACATCTATCTCATAGATGAAAACTTAGGATTTAGGAGGTATCATTTGATCCTATGTGGAGAATCCTTGTGATAAACGGAGATTGACCGAGCGTAGCATAGGAAACTCCTTCCCTATCAAGAGTATGCCATCCACGTACTCTATGAGGATCGTCACCACACTCCCTACTATCTTTTTGTATATACAAGGTTCATCTACCATTTTGATAAAGTCAAACTATTTGACTACTACATCAAAACAGATGTTCCAACTCCGCGATGCCTGCTTTATCCTATAAAGCATCTTGTACACATTTCCGCTGCTCCCACTTTTTACGAAGCCTTCTGACTGTGTACTTATAGACTCTCTTTTCTAAAACATCATTCAGAAAAGCAGTCATGACACCCAACCGCCAGATATCGTCGTCATGGTATGTAGCCGTGGCAAGTAGGATCCGGATGGACTTGAGCATAGCTACTGGAAAAGGTTTCATCATTATCCACTCCTGGTCGATGACGAAAACCTTTAACAAGTCTAGCTTTGAAAGTCATAACTTTTCCATCTACACCAAGTAATCTTCTCATGATTTACTTGCTCCTGATGGGGATTTAACCCTTCAGATATAGCAACTAAAGTCCATACTTTGTTGGTGTATAAGGATTCCATCTCAGATCGCTAAACATCCAGCCATTCTTACAGAGTCTCACTCCTGATGGCCAGCTCGAAACTAGTTGGGTTATCATCTCATGATTCAATCCTCGCTCCCACTGTCATAGAGAAACCGAAGTAACTCTCAGGTGGGTGAGAAACCCTACTACATCGGCGGAGAGGCTGAGGTTCGTTGGAATCTACTGAATCCTTTGGTTCTATCAAATCATCAGCTGCAGTTTGTATGGCTGGAACATTTCCAGTTCTACATAACAGACCTTGCCTCGAGTTTGTCCGGATTTTGCTTTTAGACATAAGCCGGACAACCCCAAATCTTAACTAGCTTAAGACATGGGCTCTTCCCATACCATATCTCATATGGAGTGGTAGGCAACTGATTTGATTCGAACCCTTTTCAATAGGTATGCAGCTTCTCAAGTGCATAACTCCCAAAAGGAAAATAGGAAACCCAGTAGTACTCATCATAGAGCACACCGTATCAAATAGAGTGTATCTGCTCCGCCCTGATATACCATCGTGCAATGGTGTATACGGAGGAGTAATGCTGAGAGAGAATCTCATTCTCCTTTATAATAGTCTAGGATTTCCGTGCTCAAGTATTCTCCTCCTCGATCACATCAAAGGACATAATACTTATACCCGTATTTTGGTTCTCTACTTCTAACTTATATTCTGTTAATATCTCAAAAGTTTCGGACTTGTGTTTCAACAAGAACATATGTCTGAATCAAAAGAGATCATCAGAGAATTTAATGAAGTATAAAGAACCGCTCCTGGCATGTGTAGACAGGGGACCTTACATACATCAGCATGTATCAATCCCAAGAGTTTACTAACTCTTTCTCTGTTTCCAATAAACAGAGCTGTGGTCATCTTATCTCTGTGACATGACTGGCAAGTTTCACAAGATGTAAATTCAAACAGATTTAAATATGCATCTTTGTGCAACTTAGCTAGTCGGGTCGCATTGATATGACCTAGTCTACAATACCTCAAGAAGGATCCGTTCATTTCTGAACTCTTCCTCTTTTGTGTGTTCCGTATACTAAGAACTGTAGTTTGATTTAGAACATCAATGCTTTTAGATGACGTGCCTGAACCGATCAACTTTTGATATAGGAAATGTTCAAAACATTATCCAACAATACAAAATTTTATCGTTTCTTTACTAATAAAGAGACAGATATGATTTTGTATATCAGGTTCGGTATCTAATAACATTCGTTCAGAATCAATGTATTTGGGATACAGGGTGACAGTGACCAACAGACTTGGCTGCAACACTTGCCCCGTTTTCTGTCTCATGAAACTTATTACCCGTTCTCAGTTCTCTACCTATCCGTAGCCCTATGTAACAGATTACATATCTGGGATCCTGATCCGGTATCAAATACCCAGGACGTAGAGAATACAGAGAAACAGTTCTTTATAACGAACACACCCGAAGAAGATGCATCATATGCACTTTCTTCGTTTGGGCGGCATGGGAATCTTGGTATTCCCCTATTTCCTGCTCTGTCTTATAACAATTATAAGTTGGAGCGGGACCAACGTTCCCCAGCTCAGTATAACAAGCGGGTTCGGTCAATATTCCGTATTATTATCTTGATTAAGGCGTGATATGGTCGCTACCAGGAGAGAGAGAGAGAAGAAAACACTCAGCGTGCGCTCTTGCAAGATAAGATTGGTTATTATTTTATCTAATCAGGATGGCTCCCACTGTTTTTATCAAATCTTCCTTCAAACCCTAAAAGGAAAGACTAGCCGGGATTAATTACACGCTACAGGTTCACCAATCTTTCAGCCAGGCCAGTGTCGGTACTTTGAGGGAGGTCCCCCCGTGCTTTCGCACGAACCTAATTAATGTAAACCTCGTTTTCCCAGAGGCGTAACCCCGTTAACACCTTTCTAGACACCTACTTGATCGGCTAATTGTAATGTGTAAAACTCTCCGAGGAGTAACTCTTACTCGCAGAGGGTATCGGGATCCAACTATCTCATAGAAGGTATGCAATCTCATTGCAAATTTCAACACTTGAAATTCCCGATAATATTCTGCCCTTAACGTGCTATGACCTTGACGAAAGCCAACAAACCATAGCTCGCTAGTCAAGTTCAACCCGTACATTTCTTGATTGAATTAAACCCACCCGCACGACCCTTGACGAAAGCCAACAAAGCCGCACGACTACCCTAATCCAATCGCATCGTATGCAGCAGATAAGCAGCATATAGCTACCGCACACTACACCTTGACGAAAGCCAACAAATGTAGCACGAATACTATATACAACTTATCTGAAATGACGGATGGCTACGACAGGTTTTTCTAAAAACCTATTGCGTAATGAACTTGATATCGTTGTAGAATCAAATGATTTTAAAATGGTGTGCTTTTGAGGCTTTTCTAGTTTTGCTAAAGGGGTCACTCCCGGTGAAGGGATCGTCGGCCCATTCCTCGTCGAATGAGGTGCGGGATATATCATATATATCACTGTGCAAAGCAGAAACTATAGAAGCAATCAAAAGACAAACCGAGGGTTGTAGCATCTGCCAGTTATTGCTAAAGGAGTCACTCCCGGTGAAGGGATCTCGGTCCTTTCCTCATTGAATAAGGTGCAGGATATATCACATATACCTCTGTGCAAAGCAAGAACTGTAGCTACCTGTTTTATTTTTGAAATTCAATTCTACAACATCTTTAGGTTTCTTTTATTTCATTAATCTCATTAATGAAGTCCCATCATTTAAGTACCTAAACATCACAGATAAATACGACGTACACTTATGCCATCCGCATTCGCCTCGATGTCCCCTCATGCACCGTTAGGTTAGGTAACTAACGGCAGAGCAAGGCAGGGCTAGCGCGGGTGTAAAACATAAGTAACATCTATATAATATATCATATATACTATATAAAGTATCCATCACAGAACATATCACATGATCACATCACAGATATCGCAGCAGAAGAACCATATGAAATATTGGATATACTAGGACGTCCGTGTTTTTGATACGAGCCAGTATAAAACACGGATTCCACGGTCGTGATGAATAGCCAAACCCACACCCCTAGACCCCTACGAGAGCGGCAAGCAACCCTACCAATTCTAGAGTTAGGAGACCCGGACTCGACTCCTCGAGTTGGTCTCCCACTGGACTCCAGAACCCGGTTACTTGTGCCCTCCTCCTTGGGTCTATCCTAGTGCGGAAAAGTAAATAATATACAAAAGGTGACATCTTCCGCAACCTGGAAGTGCCCCAATAAAAGAATATTACATACAAGTTTTTATATGAATGAAAATGAAAAAACACTCATCTCACATAAACCCCCCCGGCTATTCAAACACGACGATCCAATATAACATATCCAGCAACACATAACATCACATGTCATCAACGTAAGTAAATATGTGCATCCCAATTGTCGTTGACATATAGCAACGAAACCGGCGATATCACATATTACACTTACGGTCACAGAAAAGAAAGTGTAAAACTACAACAGTTGGAATCCGCAATCTCTTTAGACATCACATGCCTAATCAAATGAATTACTTAGACATCGCATGCCTAACAATTATAAATCCCGCATTTTAGTCTCATTATCGAAAACTCTTTTCAATATCAAGTCGGGCAATTCAACAAGATACCCGACATTCTGATCGGATGCTCGTCGCAAACTTCAGTAGACGGCTGCACCCCCGATGCCGCCGATGAAGTGCACCAAGGCGGAACACCGCTGCCGCGAGCACCCGAACGGATGCTTTCGGCAACGGGGTTCTCCTACAGTCACTTGGTCGGGGCTATGGGGTGTAGCAAACTATTAAGTTTACCCGGCGAGTATCCGCGTACGCTACGTGATTGCGACGGACTTTTGGTCACATCAAAATTTCATGGCAACCGATCAAGTGAGACTAAACCTCTAGATTTATAACATTCATTCAGTTATCTCATAACCACTTGTGAATTCCAATTATTGTATCACATTCCAGATAAATAGAAAATGTTAAACTTTTCGATCGAACATACAAACACCCAAGTTTTCCCGAAACAAATCAACACATGAAATAGGTTTAAAAAACATCCAGTTCATGCCTCAGTACCAACGGTCCAGCCGTAGAAGGGTCAAGCCAACGCCTCACATGTGGCACGCCGTACTGCCCCAAACCCTAAGGTTCAAAGGGCAGTTCAAGACGGTCACATAATCGAGTTAAGGTTTGTTGTCTTCTAGAGGGACCATCGCGTTACTTGCACTACTCAGAACGTCCTTAAACCACGGAAAAATCCAATACATGGAAATTTCCCGATAGGGAAAATAGTGGGTATTTATATCAGGTAGAACTTTTTAACATATTCTAAAATTATCCGGAAAAGCACACAGACAAAATTAGACAATCCGATTGAAATACCGAGTCCCTAATACAACCCAGAAAACTCAACTCTTTAGTAAATATTAAAAATTCCCATAAAACTCAGCATTTAAATAAAGAAGTTACTGTGCAAAAATGGTTGACTGAAGAGACTAAATGGGCGCGGAACCGCCGCAATAGGCGGCTAATGCCGCGGTTCCGCCGCGCTTTAGAAACTTCATTAGGTAATTTTTGCACCGTAATTCTTAGAATTTCCTGCTGAATTTTTAAAGCATTTTTAATCTGGAAAAAACCCAGTTTTTGAAAAAAGTCCAGAGAGCAAATTGGATTTAGGGTTTCGGTTCGATCGGACTTCAAACTCCGTCTGTGCATCGCCTAAGGCTCTAGCTAGTCTCTGATACCACTGTAGGGTTCCTAGGCACACTAATGAGGTCTCACAAGGCATCAACCATGCCAATTTCAAATTTTACAAGTGCCGAGAAACCCTAATACCGATCGTTAACTAGATTTTTAGGCGAAACATGCAACTAGTTAACAACTTAACTAAGTGAACGGAAATACAACCTTTGTAGATCCGGTTCTCCACCTCCATAGCTCCATGATGAAGTCTCCTTACTGTCCAAATCAAATCCCGGGCTCTAGCGTCGGCTTCATCGGAGAAATGGGCGGGCTAGGTCATCGACTACGATGCCGAAGATGATCTACGTCGAGGCATCACAAGATCAAGCTCCCACTTCACCAAGTCATGAAACTTGTGAAGAAAACACCCTATACTTCTTGGCAAGAGGTAGACGATGAAGAAATAGGAAGTGGGTTCACTTTAGAATTGGATTTCTCACTCTTTTTCTCAAGTTGCCATTGATGGAGGCAAGCTTTCTTCCTTGAAGAAGAAGAAGAAGATGATAATAATATGATAAGTGTTTCTAAAATAAGAAAAAATATGATACTTATCATAATGGTAACCTTAGTTAGGTGTAGAGAATAAATCATGGTTAGGTTGAATGGTTAGGGTTAAGCATGAGACAAAGATGGTGGACTTGTTCAAAGCTTCAACAAGCTTCAACAAGCAAACAAAAAATAAGCCACCATTTTTCCCTTTGCCCGAAAATGAAAGAATAAATAAATAAATAAGCAAATAAACAAAGTGAAGCCCTAACCATTGACCAACCATGGTTTAAACCAAACATACACCCAAACTAACATGTATCATCAAACATGATACAATCAAGTGAACAAAAGTATATCATATATACAACTTGTGAACTTCAAGTGAGAAAATCCATTTAAAGTGAACCAATACTAGTTAATGCAAAGTAATATATCAAATATATAATTATGCATTAAATCATTAAATCAATACTTGATTTAACGATCCGGTCATATCGCATATAACCGACTAATATCCAATGTATCGGCTTATCGAATCAATCCTTGATTCGATAACTAGGTTATATCGTATACAACCAATCGATACATTCATCGCGAGAATAGAATACGGTACCACATACACGCATTATTCTCGGTCCCGCACATATCTCATATGCGCTCCTATTTCGTTTCGCTTGAGCCAGGAAACCTCTGTGTAGGACTCTAAAGACTCGTCAATACGCCGGCAGTAGGTGATGATCATATCAAACACCCACAAGCCACAAGCGGTCTGCTAAACGTAACGGCCACCCGGGTATTGAGCGATCAGAAGATCGACGAGCAAGACCGCTCACACTCCTGTGAATCCAACCAGTAACACTTACCGTACAGTCCAGTCTCGTCGTCTGATATGTCACATATCTCGCCTAGGGGTGGTAAACGTCAACCCCAATAGCTCGATAAGTCGTGTCGATATGAGGTCTATAACAGTTCGAGAAACTACAGGTAACACTTACCAGTAAGTCTCAGCAGCCCTGGCCAGGGATTTCCGGTTATAGCCAATCGAACACAGCGCAACATCAACTCCCTATACCGGGAGAGACGAATCCCCTCCTATCGCTCATTGCCTCCATGTGATTCGGGACTGTACCCAAAAACCACCGTTTTGCACGCCCTCTTGGACGTGGTAAGGTGGAAATCAAAGCACAGTGGGAATCACACAAGACTCTATGACGATATCGGGTCAACAGACTACTCTGTACCAGTGTCACCAGAGAACTGCCATCTGACGTAAGGTATAATACCATCTGGGAGTTATCGGCGAGTCCGTCCAGTGTACCCAGTCTCCACTGAGCACCCGTATATCATCTCTGATGTCAAACACCAATGGATATGGGATCATCCATCGCCCATCTGTATGGGTCGAGAAGGTATACGCTAGTCTACTCTAGTATATCGATGCCCCATCTCGATACACCCACGACTAGGGACCTTGAAAGATGTACTTATGGACTACCATGTCCCCACTAGTATGATCCGCATCATAGCCCAGGTTGTCAAGTACACATCCTAAGGGCTTTACCAACATGTAACAGAGAGACAATCAGTCTACACGTTAAGGTAAAGATCAACCAGATAGCATACTATCATGTCGAGAAAGAAAGTCCTCCCTATATATGTCCCAGCATCCACTACAATATACATCCTATGTATAGTAATGGCCTCTAGGGCATACATATAACTAACAGGTTGATGTTGCGCTGTGCTCGATTGGCCGTAACAGGGAAGTCCCTGGCCAGGGCTGATTAGAGATTTACTGGTAAGTGTTACCAGTAGTTTCTCGACCCGTTATGAGCCTCACATCGGCATGACTTATCGGTTATTGGGGTCTGACGTTTACCACCCCTAGACTTGATATGCGACATATCAGACGAGGAGACCGGACTGCGCGGGTAGTGTTGCCGGTTGGCTCGACGGGAGTTGTAGCAGGTTCGCTTGTTTTCTTCTGATCGCTCAATACCCGGGTGGCCGTTACGTTTAGCTGACCGGTTGCGGCTTGGGGGTGCTTATATGATCATCACCCACTGCCGGCGTATTGATGAGTCTTAGAGTCCCACAATGGAGTTGCTTAGTCCAGGCGAAACGTTGTGGTGTGCGTATGCGATATGCGCATGGACCCGGTTAAAATGCGCGTATGAGATACCGTATATTAATTGGGCGGCTTGCTTTTGGTCGGGTCGTATGTGATATGACCGGATTGATAAATCAAGTGTTGATTTATCATTTAACCATTAGCTTCTCACTAAGAATCCTATCTTGTTTCTTTTGGATGTATGCATGCATGTATGCATTCATTCTTGTTCATGCACATATGGATGTGCATGCACACATGCATACATACATCATTCTATCATGGTTGCTTATACATGGAAAATGATGGCAATATAAGACTCACACCATGATTTTATTTATATGTGTTATTATTTCATTTGTTTTAAAAACAAAGGAAAAAGAAAAGGATAATTCATGGATGAGTTCTACACTCTTCTTGACCTAACCATGCTCACCTACCTTCTAACCATGAGTTAATCTTTTCTTTTATGTTTTAACTTAAGTGAAATAATATCCATATGTTTTAACCATGGTTTGAGATGAGAAGTGATAAATATATATACATATATTTTCATTTTCTTTTGATGAGTTTTTTCTTCTCTTCTTCTTAAAAAGCCATCATCTTCTTCAACCTTGATGTCTTGCTCTCTAGACTTTTCAAGTGAGCAAAATACTCAAAAAGATAGGATTTTGAAGTGAGAAAGAGAACCACAACACCATTCTACACAAGTCTAGCCCACTTGTTTAGAGTGTTAGCTTCATTTCATCTTCTTGTTAAAGTGAAGTTGCTAGCTTGGACAAAGGAGCTTCGGGTGGATCGTCGTGGACGTTAGAAGACTTCAAGCTAATCGCTTTCCAACTCTCAAGCGGCCAAGGTGTCTACAAAAGGGAGCTACAAAGGTTGTACTCTCAAAACCCTAGCCTTTGTAACATATGATGTTGGTTAAAGTTTTTTGAAACCTTAATTTTCTAGGATAGATCCTTTGTATGTTTACTTAGCACCATAAAAACTTGATCTTTGTGACATATGATGCTTCCAAACCACTCATAGGGTGCTAGGTATTCCCAACAGATCCACTCACTGAGCCATTTTCTCGAACACAATAGTTTTACAAACGAGCTTTGTGACACTGATTAGTAGAGGAGTTGGGTGTTCGCTATCACACGGGCTATGAGTATGCGACATCGCAATAATTAGCCTTAAGTGCAAGTGGGAGATTGTTGGATATAGTGCCCTCAAAGTCAATTATTGGATCGCAAGCACGTGATTGCAATGATTGAGGAGGACCTATACCGGTAGGACAGTCTTACTCGAGATGATAGTATGCTATCTGGTTTGCCTTTATCATCATGTACAGCTTTAGGTGACATTACTGATCACTATTACACGTTGATAGAGCCCTTAGGATTCTTGCTTGACTGCCAACAGTATGATGGCAATCATATACGTAAGAGTTGGGTAGTCTATAAGCACATCCTTAAAAGTGGTCCCTAATCATGGGAGTTTCAAGACAGGGCATCGATATTCCGGAGTAGACTAGTGTATACAGTCAAGACCCCGACGAGGGGCGGTGGCCGGTCTCACAAGCCATTGGTGTCAGTTGGTTAACCTAAGATGTATATAGGTGCTCATTGGGTTATGAGTGCACCGGACAGGACTCGCCGGGAAGCTGCTAGTTGGTATTATACCTAGCGTCAGATAGCAGTTTCCAGGTGACATGTGTACAGGTTAGTTCATCGACCTGAGATCGTCATTTGTCTTGTGGGAGTTCCCACTGTGCTTTGATTACTACCCTACCACGGCTCAAAGGAGTCGTGCAAACATGTTTTAATTGGGTACAGACCCGAGCCACATAGAGGCAGTGAGCGGATCGGTAGGGGTTCGTTTCTCCCGGTATTGGGGGTGAGATCGCGCTGTGTCTAGTAGAGCGATTACACAAAGCTCTCGGCCGAGGCAGGAGATTTAATGGTTGGTACTCCAGTAGTATCTCAGGGTGTTCTGGGCTACACTCCGACATGACTTATACCACTATTGGTGGTCTGACGTTACCATCCCCCTAGGACCGATATGCGATGATCATAGACGAACGGACCGGACTGTACGGATATTGTCACTGGTAGGCTCAGTAGGGTTCCAGGATGAGTTCGCTCATCGGCTTCTCTTTTTCTCAATACATGGGCAGCCGTTACGTACAGCTGGTGCCACTGACGGCTTATGGTTAAACCCACTGCCAGAGTATTGACGATTCTTTAGAGTCCCCCACAGATAGTTTCCCAAGTTCGGGCGAAACGTTGTAGAGGCCGTATGGTTTTATGGCAGGTTTCAAACATACACGTGCACTTGTGCACGTGTCGTGTTTCGGAAGGATAATACTGGTGGGCTTTGGTTTAAGCCGGATCCAAGTATTACACTGTGTTAGAATATTTTTGTCTCATTGCATTTGTATTCGGTCGGAATACAAATGCGAGTATGTATATACTGTTGTAGGTAATCCTGTAATTTGTTACGGGATTATTTTTTGAAGTTGCCAGTTTTTCTTCGTTTGATTAAACATTAGTTTTAATGTTTAATTAAAGATTAATGTGTGTGTATCATTTTTGGCCAAAATATCTTTCATCTTGTTGTGGACGAATTCATTTTGTGGGAGTAGGATTGTTTTGGATGTGATGAGTCATTTGTGAGTCATCCTTTTCATTAAAGCTTTTGTTTTGAGCTTTTAGATATTTCTAGTTGATACTTAAGATCTTTTGTGTGATATTTTTTTGCTTAAGGTCACCTCTCCACTTCCTTATGCTCACCCCCTCCACCTCATGGCCGAGCACTATATGTGCTGCCCCACATTGGACGAGCCCCATTTTGATTGTGGAAATGATTCATTTGCGTTTTTCTTAAGCTCATTTCATCACTCCAAAAGGCAACTTCAAATAACCTTCACCCAATAGCTTGGGTGCCTTGAGATAAATTATTCTACACACTCTCTACTTCAATCTTGGACATGTCGGCTAGCAAACTTCATGTCCGAGTTGCTTCAGTTTGAAGCATGAGCCCATATAAAGATTCGTTGACGTGGCGCAACTTCGGCGACGAGGAGACCGGAGATCGGTCGAGATCGGAGATGCCGCGTAGAGCGTGGGATGATGGCTAAAAACTGAAGGACACGGATCGATCGGTATAGCCGTTTGCTACTTTAGTGTTAATGGCACGATTTGGGTGAAAGTCTATGTTGGCGCCAGTTTATGAAAAAGTTTTTATTCCGCGTTTGGCCTCGGATTGTTGGACGGGACGCTACTGTAGACTTACAGGATGATGTCTCCCGAAACCTTGTTGTCGTGCTAGGTAACCCTATAGTGTACCAGACCAGATGTTGCTTACGCACTAAGTGTGGTAAGCCGGTATTAGTCAAACCCAGGGGAGAAGCACTGGATTGCAGTAAAGAACATTCTCAAGTACCTGAGAAGGACTAAGGGGATGTTCTTGGTGTATGGAGGAAAGGACCTCCAGATCGAGGCCTTTGCTAACTCCAGCTTCCAGAGTGACAAGGATGACTCCAAGTCCATGTCGGGTTATGTTTTTATCCTCAATGGAGGGGCAGTCTGTTGGAAGAGCTCCAAGAAGGACACCGTTGCTGACTCGACGATGGAAGCGGAGTATATCGCCGCATGTGATGCCGCAAAGGAAGCAGTCTGGATAAGGAAGTTCCTTACAGAACATCAGGTGGTTCCATCCATTGTTGATCCAATACCTCTATATTGTGACAACAATGAGGCTATAGCTTTAGCGAAGGAACTAAGGTCCCATCAGAAGTCCAGACATATCTTGTGGCGGTATCACCTGATCAGGGAGATCGTGGATCGCCGGGAGATCGAGGTACGGAGTGTTGATACGGAGAGCAACACTGCAGATCAACTCACAAAGGCCATCCCTCAGACGCAGTTCGAAAGCCTATTCGAGATGATAGGTCGGAAATATGCCAACACACGGCCTTAGTGAAAGTGGGATATTGTTAATGATATATGCCCTAGAGGCCATTATTGTATAGTACTAGGTTGTATATTACATTTTCGAAGCTTGGAATATACACGGGTTTTACATCAGGGCGGTTATGTATGTTGTGATGTATATGAATGACCCAATCATGCAATTGACCTTCACGAGTTTACTTCCTATATCGGAACCGACATATCATTTGCTTATGCAATTGACCCAATCATGCAATGTCTTGTACAAAACCAGATGTTGCTTATACACATACTGTAGTAAGTAGATATTAATCCAATCCTGGAGAAACAAAGGGAAGTAATTATGAATATAGGAGAATGTTCATGGTATATGGTAACTGTTAGTGTATATGCCCTAGAGGCCATTACTGTATCATACTAGTTTGTATATTACTTGATGGAAGCTTGGGATATTCACCTTGTATTGACAATCTTGCTCAAAATAGTAGTATGCTACTTGGTTTGTTTCTGCTTTTATATGTGCATGTGTTTCTTATAGCATATCGCCTTCACACATTAGTAGAGCCCTTAGGATCTTTGCTTGATTACCAGCGTTGTGATGGCAATCACACTCGTGGGGGCTGGGTAATCCATAAGCACATCCTTATGCAGGTCCCTAGTCGTAGGACTATCGAGACAGGACATCGATACTCCGGAGTAGACTAGCGTATGCGCTTCGCATCCCAGCTTGGGAGACGGTCTGTCCCACAACCGCCAGTACGTCGTACTTGAGATAGTATGCGGGTGCTCGTTAGGTTACGAGTACACTGGACAGGACTCGTCGGGAACTGTTGGTTGGTATTATACCTATCGTAAGTTATCAGATCCCAGGTGATATGAGTACAGCTTAATCCATTGACTTGACACTGTTACTTCGCCTCGAGTGTGTTCCCACTGTTCTTTGATTACTACCCTACCACGGCTCAAAGGAGTCGTGCAAACAGGTAGTTTTTGGGTGCAGTCCCGAAGCACTTGGAGGCAGTGACGGTTAGACAGGATTCGTCTCTCCCGGTATTGGGTGTTGATATCACGCTGTGTCTAGGAGAGCCATTACACAAAGTCCCTGGCCAGGGCAAGCGAGATAGACTGGTAGGTTTCCAGTGTTATCTCAGGGTGTTCTGGGCTACACTCCGTCACGACTTGTACCGCTATTAGGGGACTGAAGTTTACCGCCCCCTAGGCCCGCCATGCGATGTTTTTAGACGAACAGACCGGACTGTACGGAGACTGTCACATTCAGGCTCAGTAGGAGTTCAGATGGGTTTACCTCGTCAGTCTTCTTATCGACATCTACCTGGGGACCGTTACATACAGCTAGTGCCGCTTGCGGTCTGTGGTTAAACCCACTGCCAGCGTAGTGTCGAGTCTTTAGAGTCCCACATAGAGGGTTATTCGCCTTTAGGCAAAACGAGTAGAGGTCGCATGGTTTTGCGACAGGGTTCGTTCAAATCCGCGCACTTGTGCACGTTTGGTGTCCGGACAGCTTATACTAGCGGGCTTTGGTTTAAGCCAGATCTTAGTATATGTTTTGGGATTGGTTTTATCTCTTTGTATTCGTGTTCCTCGGAACACGGATACGGGTGTGTATGCACAGTTGACTGAGGCAGAGGCAGAGGACTTTCATTAGGGTTGATGACCATTGTCATTTTCTTAACTCTAATGTTTATGTGTAGAATATGATAATTAATATTAGTTAATTATAATTGTTTTATGGTTAGGGTTGTTGTCCATTTGACTATGGTTGACATGTTGACCTATGTTGACAATTTGACCGTCATCATTTCATATGAAAGATGCTCTTTGATCCTTGCAAAAGTAATTAATGTGAAATGATAATGGTCATTTCTAAATTAACCATCACAATTATCTTTAGCTAATTATTTATTTATCATAATTCACATATATGTAAGAAGGTTGGCATTATTCTTCTCATTCTTTCATTTTAATTCTCTCTAATCCCCTTCCTCTCTCTCAAAGCTCTCCCCTCTCATGAGTTGAGAACCATTGAGCTTGAGATAAAACCTTCACAAATACTCTCTAATCTTTCTAAGGTCCTAGGTTTAGCACACCAAGGACCTTAGTTACTTCTAGTTTGAGGTTGGAGCCAAAGGTAGAGGCCCTCGGGTGGATCTTTCTTCGGCAAGAGAAGGCGACGAGGAGAACCCGTTCTTTCCACTCCAAGGAGCAAGAAGAGAAGGACTTCAAGACTTAGGTATAACCCCTTAACCGAGTAGCTAACTCTTTTATCTTGGTAGTTAGTTTATGTTTAGCAAAGATCCCTCCTTTCGCATTGTCCATGTTGCCTAGTGTTGTAAAAATCCGGTTTTTCATAACGTTTCCGCCTCCCCGCAAGCACCGGGGTGGGCAACGTGGACTTACAGTGGTATCAGAGCCTAGATAAACACAAACTAACTAGTTAGCATAGTATCTAGAACTTCGATCGGAAAAAATCGCAAAACATGTTTTCTAAAACCTAAGTTTCTGCCGATTTTTATTTCTGCTCCAAAAATAATAAATCATGTACTAAAAATCGGCTCAGGCTTTTGTTAGAACAGGCAAGAAAAATGATCCAGTGAGTCGACCAACTCACCGCGGTTCCGCGGCAAGAGCTTACTCCTGCCGCGGATCTGCGGCCGAGTTGACTCGGCTGTGGATCGTTTCTCCTGCAGTTTTCTTCTGTTGGTGTTTTGTGATTTTTGAGATGGTTTGTTTCTGCCCAGAATTTCCAGAGAACAAGTTAGTTTTTGGCGTGGTCACAAATCCGTATTTTGATCGAACTTCTTTACACTTTGGCTAATGGGTTATATCTGTGATGTGATATATGTATTGAACGTCTGTTAATCGCTATACGTCGATTAGTGGGGGTTATACATATCTGTGATCTGTAATGTTGATGGTTTGTGTATATGAATTAATTGGATTGTCGCAGATGAATAACCGGGGGGTTGTGAGATGAGATTTTTCTTATTCTTTCAATTCTTGTAATATGTAAATTGATGTAATATTATTTGTATGGCTGCACAACCGGGTTGGGGTTGTAGCCGTCATTGTATAATTTCTTTTACTGTTTTTGCTCCTAGGATAGACCCAAGGTGGGGTGCATAAACTACCGGGTATCTCGGAGTGCCGAGTGGCCTACTCACGGTGTTGAGGGAGGTTGCTTCGCTTCGGGTACTTGGCGGGTAGTTTGCCGCACCCGTAGGGGTCTAGGGTGGGGTTTGGCTATTCATCGCGACCGTGTAATCCGCTCTTCGTTACAGGCTCGTACGAAATGCGGATTCCTAGTATATCCAATGTGTTCATCTGTGATCTGGAATGGCTATCATTGCATGTGACGAATGTTAATATATATCTATTTATGATATCTATTTAGGCGTTGCTTATGTTTTGCATCCGTGCTAGTCCAGCCCCCGCTCTGTCGTTAGTTAAGTAACCTAACTGGTGATGACGGGACCCCATGGCAAATGCGGATGGCATAAGCGTACGTCATATTTTCATTATTTTCTGCAATGGTAGGATTAATTGATGGGACGCATTAAAATTAATGCAAGAAAAATAAACCATGTAAAAGTCGTTGGAACACTTTCAAAACCACTCGGTTCTTTTCAAAACCAACTTTTAAATGCGGAGCTTGAACCACTCGTTTTGAAAGCTATCTCGTTCCTATATCAAGTTCACTAAGTTCACGGTTTCGCCAAAACCATTCGTAGCCCTCCGTCGTTTCACATGGATGGTCAATAAGTATTCAAGCTATATTTGTTGGCCAAAGTCAAGGCATAGTGATTGGTAGCTATTGGGTAATCATGTGCAGCATAGATAGATGTGTTGGTTTGGGACAGTCGTTCTACCTTGTTGGCCAAAGTCAAGGGTAAGTGCGGGTGGGTTCAAATTAACCTGGAGAATGACGGGTAGAACTTGAAATGTGATTTGTTGGCCAAAGTCAAGGTCATAAGAGCATGGGGCAAAAATCCACATCGGGAGTTTTAAAAGAAACTGAAACTTGCTAGCGCTGCATACCATTTGGAGTGTGATGATATTGGTAGGATTCCTTCAGTTTTGTCATGCGATGATATTTGGGTCCTGATCCTACTGTGAGTATATGCTACTCCTCCGGAACTTTCTCACTTAACGATCAATGTTATAAACCAAGTAGGTGTCTAGAAAAGTGTTAGCGAGGCTACGCCCACAGGGAAAAGAGGTTACTTAATTAAGGAACTTCGCGAAAGCGTTGGAAAACCTCACTCGAAGTACCTACACTGGCCTGGCTGAACAGTTAAGCAAGAATTGTACAGTGAGATTGATCCCAACTAATTCTTCCTTAATAGTTTGAGGAGGGATTCGAGAGACAGTGGGAGCCATCCTGTTTAGACAAATTAAAAACCACTCTAAACATGCAGGAGCATCATGCTAAAAGTGTTTCTTCTCTCTCTCCTAATTGCAGCGACCAAATATCATGACTGGACTTAAGTTACTTCTAGATAAAAACATACTGACAGGGCCAAACTACAAAGATTGGCTCAGGAATGTCAAAATGGCAATCACTTATGACAAGTTGGGGTATCTCCTTACCACCAAAGCTCCCCTATCCCAGGTCCCAAAACCAGTGTCGCGGATAGGGAAATCCGTAAGACCTGGGAAATCGACTGCGCGAAGGCCAAGTTCCTCGTGCTTGCTTCTAGGGACAATGAACATCAGAGGAGGCACGAGAATATGGACCTCGAATCCATATTTCTCCATACAAAAGAAATGTATGGAGAGCAATCCCGTATCGCCAGATACGAAGTGTCGAAAAAGCTGTTTTCGGCGAGATTGGCCGTCGGATCATCGGTAGCGGAACACGTGCTTAAGATGATTGGCTACATAGAGGAGCTCGCGGACCTTGGGACCACGTTGGAGAATGAGCTCTATACGGACTTGATTCTTCAGTCCATTCCTTCCACTTACGCCCAGTTCATCCTGAATTTCAACTTGCAAGAAAAGAAAGTTGATCTTTCAGAACTCCTCAACATGCTGAGGAGTGCAGAGGGCACCCTACAGAAAGGTAAGAAGACATCCACTTTGTTTGTAGGAGGATCTTCCTCTTCTAGGTCAAAGGCAAAAGACAAGGGAAAGAAGAAGAAAACCCCCGCCAAACCAAGGGGCGGTGTTAGTAAAGTGGATACGAAAGGAAAGGCAAAAGCAACAAAGGTAGCGGGGAAGCTTGTGGATAAGGAAGAATGCTTTTACTGTCACAAGAGTGGACACTGGAAGAAAGATTGCAGGGCTTGGAAGGCCAGAACACAGGATCTGAAGCAAGTTGCGGCTTCAGCTTCAGGTGCGTATGTTATTGAAAACTGCCTATCAATAAACTCTACTTCCTGGGTATTGGATACCGGGTTAGGATCATATATCTGTAATTCTTTGCAGGCATTGAGAAAGCGTAGGTTTTTGAAGGCAGGTGATATGACCCTCAAAATTGCAAACGGAGCTAGCATGGATACTGAGGCCGTGGGGGACTATCACCTGGGAATGTCAGATGGACATGTTTTGGTTTTACGTAATTGCTTTTTTATACCTAATGCAACTTGTAATATCATTTCTGTATCTTTAATATCTAAAGAAGGTTATGAATTTGCGTTTGTAAGTAATGTTGTAAACATTCACCTTAATCAAGTTCTGATTGGGTCAGGTACATTAAGCAATGGTATATACGTATTAAACCAATCACAGATTTTCAATGTCCAGAATACACACAAAAGAAAGTCTTCGGAAGCAAATCAGACTTTCTTATGGCATTGTAGACTGGGTCACATCAATGAGAGAAGGTTCACGAAGTTACATACAGAAGGATATTTAGATCCGTTCGAATATCAATCATATGCAACTTGTCAATCCTGTCTCAAAGGAAAGATGACAAAGACTCCGTTCACTGGACACGGAGTAAGAGAGAGCGAGCTCTTGGGACTCGTACACAGCGACGTGTGCGGTCCAATGTCTACGCATGCACGAAGCGGTTATTCTTACATCATTACCTTTACGGATGACTTTTCAAGGTACGGATATGTTTTCTTAATGAAACATAAATCTGAATCCTTTGGAAAATTCCAGGAATATAAGAATGAAGTAGAAAAACAAACAGGCAAAAGTATCAAGACACTGAGATCTGATCGAGGTGGTGAATACTTGAGTGCCGAGTTCCTGGATTACTTAAAAGTGAATGGAATTCTCTCTCAGTTTACTCCTCCATACACTCCGCAACATAACGGTGTATCGGAGAGACGGAACCACACCCTATTGGATATGGTACGTTCCATGATGAGTAACGCAGAGTTACCGCGATCATTCTGGGGATATACACTAGAATCAGCTGCATACCTTTTGAACCGAGTTCCAAATAAGATTGTGCCTACTACACCATATCAGATGTGGTGTAGGAAGAGACCCTATCTTAATCACATTAAGACATGGGGAAGTCCAGCTTTTGTCAAAAAGAAGCATGCGGACAAACTCGAGGCACGCTCAGTACGGTGCAAGTTTGTAGGATATCCAAAGAACTCCAAGGGATATTTCCTCTATTGCGAAGAGGAACAGAAGGTTTTTGTTTCTCGTCATGCCCACTTATTGGAAACTGAGTTTTTGGAAAATCAGATAAGTGGGAGCGCAATAGAACTGGAAGAAATTCCAGAACCACGAGCTATTACTGAAAGCTTAGTAGAACCAGAGGGTTCGAAAGATCAGGACATTCCTGTGCTGCTCCGCAGAAGTTGTAGGCAGTCTCATCCGCCCGAGAGATACTACGGTTTTCTCATAGACGGGGATAGAGAGGATTGCATCATTGATAGTGATGAGCCGACTAGTTTCCAGCAGGCCATTCAGAGCGTTGACTCAGTAAAATGGCTGGATGCAATGCGGACCGAAATGGAGTCCATGTACACCAACAAAGTATAGACAGTGGACGTTGCTCCGGATGGAGTAAAACCCGTAGGATGCAAGTGGATCTTCAAAAGGAAGATTAGTGTAGATGGACATGTTGAGACCTATAAGGCTAGACTTGTTGCAAAGGGTTTTCGTCAAAGACCTGGTTTGGACTATGACGAAACCTTTTCTCCAGTGGCTATGCTGAAATCTATTCGGATTCTTCTTGCCATTGCTGCCTTCCACGATTATGGGATTTTGCAGATGGACGTAAAGACCGCTTTTCTGAATGGAAATTTAGAGGAGTGTATCTATATGGACTAGCAAGAGGGTTTCATTCAGAGTGGGAGCAGCGGAAAAGTGTGCAAGTTGCTTAAGTCCATCTATGGACTAAAGCAGGCATCGCGGAGTTGGAACATCTGTTTTGATGAGACGGTCAAAGAATTTGGCTTTATCAAAAATCCAGATGAACCATGCATCTATAGTAGATTTGTAGCAAGAACTGTAGTATTCCTCGTTTTATACGTGGATGACATTCTCTTGATAGGAAATGACATTCCTATGCTACAATCTGTCAAAGGGTTCTTGTCACATAGGTTCTCCATGAAAGACGTTGGTTATGCCTCTTACATTCTGGGGATCCGGATCTATCGTGACAGATCCAAGAGGATATTAGGACTTTCACAGTCCAGGTATATCGACACCATACTGAAAAGATTCAGTATGGAAGATTCCAAGCGCGGTAATCTACCGGCTTGTCACGGGATCACCCTCTCCAAAGAGATATCTCCCAAGACTGATTTGGAAAGGGATCGCATGTCTATTATACCCTACGCTTCTGCGGTAGGCTCTATAATGTATGCGATGTTGTGTACCAGACCAGATGTAGCTTATGCACTGAGTGTGGTAAGCCGGTATCAGTCAAACCCTGGGGAGAAACACTGGATAGCGGTAAAGAACATTCTCAAGTACCTGAGAAGGACTAAGGAGATGTTCTTAGTGTATGGCGGAAAAGACCTCCAGATTGAGGCCTTTGCTGACTCAAGCTTCCAGAGTGACAAGGATGATTCTAAGTCCATGTCGGGTTATGTCTTTACCCTCTATGGAGGGGCGGTGTGTTGGAAGAGTTCCAAACAGGAAACCGTTGCTGACTCGACAATGGAAGCGGAATATATCGCTGCTGCTGATGCCGCAAAAGAAGCCATCTGGATAAGGAAGTTCCTAACAGAACATCAGGTGGTTCCGTCCATTGTTGATCTAATACCTCTGTATTGTGACAACAACGGGGCTATAGCTTTAGCGAAGGAACCCAGGTCCCATCAGAAGTCCAGGCACATCTTGAGGCGGTATCACCTGATCAGGGAGATCGTGGGTCGCCAGGAGATCGAGGTTCGGAGAGTTGCTATGGAAGATAACACTGCTGATCCATTCACGAAGGCCTTACCCCAGACTCAGTTCGAGCGGCTGATCGAGATGATAGGTCTTCGATACGCCAGTACATGGCCTTAGTGCAAGTGGGAGATTGTTAGTGTATATGCCCTAGAGGCCATTACTGTATCATACTAGTTTGTATATTACTTGATGGAAGCTTGGGATATTCACCTTGTATTGACAATCTTGCTCAAAATAGTAGTATGCTACTTGGTTTGTTTCTGCTTTAATATGTGCATGTGTTTCTTATAGCATATCTCCTTTACACATTAGTAGAGCCCTTAGGATCTTTGCTTGATTACCAGCGTTGTGATGGCAGTCACACTGATGGGGGCTGGATAATCCACAAGCACATCCTTATGCAGGTCCCTAGTCGTAGGACTATCGAGACCGGGCATCGATACTCCGGAGTAGAATAGCGTATGCGCTTCTCATCCCAGCTTGGGAGACGGTCTGTCCTGCAGCCGCCGGTACGTCGTACTTGAGATAGTATGCGGGTTCTCGTTAGGTTACGAGTACACTGGACAGGAATCGTCGGGAACTGTTGGTTGGTATTATACCTATCGTTAGTTATCAGTTCCCAGGTTACATGAGTACAGTTTAGTCCGTTGACTTGACACTGTCACTTCGCCTCGGGTGTGTTCCCACTGTTCTTTGATTACTGCCCTACCACGGCTCAAAGGAGTCGTGCAAACAGGTAGTTTTTTGGTGCAGTCCCGAAGCACTTGGAGGCAGTGACGGTTAGACAGGATTCGTCTCTCCCGGTATTGGGGGTTGATATCGCTGTGTCTAGGAGAGCCATTACACAAAGTCCCTGGCCAGGGCAAGCGAGATAGACTGGTAGGTTTCCAGTGTTATCTCAGGGTGTTCTGGGCTACACTCCGACACGACTTGTACCGCTATTAGGGGACTGACGTTTACCGCCCCCTAGGCCCGCCATGCGATGTTCTTAGACGAACAGATCGGACTGTACGGAGACTGTCACATTCAGGCTCAGTAGGAGTTCAGATGGGTTTACCTCGTCAGTTTTCTTATCGGCATCTACCTGGGGACCGTTACGTACAGCTAGTGCCGCTTGCGGTCTGTGGTTAAACATACTGCCAGCGTAGTGTCGAGTCTTTAGAGTCCCACACAGAGGGTTATTCGCTTTTAGGCAAAATGAGTAGAGGTCGCATGGTTTTGCGACAAGGTTCATTCACATCCGCGCACTTGTGCACGTTTGGTGTACGGACAGCTTATACTAGCGGGCTTTGGTTTAAGCCAGATCCTAGTATATGTTTTGGGATTGGTTTTATCTCTTTGTATTCGTGTTCCTCGGAACACGGATACGGGTGTGTATGCACAGTTGACTGAGGCAGAGGCAGAGGACTTTCATTAGGGTTGATGACCATTGTCATTTTCTTAACCCTAATGTTTATGTGTGAAATATGATAATTAATATTAGTTAATTATAATTGTGTTATGGTTAGGGTTGTTGACCATTTGACTATGGTTGACATGTTGATCTATGTTGACAATTTGACCATCATCATTTCATATGAAAGATGCTCTTTGATCCTTGCAAAAGTAATTAATGTGAAATGATAATGGTTATTTCAAGATTAACCATCACAATTATCTTTAGCTAATTATTTATTTATCATAATTCATATATATGTGAGAAGGTTGGCATTATTCTTCTCATTCTATCATTTTCATTCTCTCTCATCATCTTCCTCTCTCTCAAAGCTCACCCCTCTCAAGAGTTGAGAACCATTGAGCTTGAGATAAAACCTTCACAAATACTCTCTACTCTTTCTAAGGTCCTAGGTTTAGCACACCAAGCACCATAGTTACTTCTAGTTTGAGGTTGGAGCCAAAGGTAGAGGCCCTCGGGTGGATCTTTCTTCGGCAAGAGAAGGCGATGAGGAGAACCCGTTCTTTCCACTCCAAGGAGCAAGAAGAGAAGGACTTCAAGACTTAGGTATAACCCCTTAACCGAGTAGCTAACTCTTTTAGCTTGGTAGTTAGTTTATGTTTAGCAAAGATCCCTCCTTTCGCATAGTCCATGTTGCCTAGTGTTGTAAAAATCCGATTTTTCATAACGTTTCCGCCTTCCCGCAAGCACTGGGGTGGGCAACGTGGACTTTCAGTAACGGCAGCCTCCTCCGGGAGGCGGTTATCAGTTCAGGTTTCCAAGGTGAGCTGGATAACATAGATTCTGTCAGAGTTTTGAGTTTAGCCACTTCTGAGGATCAGTATATTGGATAGTGTTCTAATAGGGATATCGAGGTAAGCATTGTGCAGGATGCTGGTTATGACTCAATAGAGGATATGGTCCAAGATGTTTGTTGGATAAAATTGTTCATTTATGAACTTGGTTCCATTAAGTATCTAAACAAATTCTTGTTGCGGGGTGTTGCTCAGTTTGGGATATTTTTCATCTCCACAACGTTGAGATATAGAGAGAGGAAGTTGAAACATTGTAGCGGATCCACTCACTGAGGCTATTTCTCGAACACGGAAGTTTCTCAAACTAGCTTTGCGAAACTGATTAGTAGAGAAGTTGGGTATTCGATAAAACACGGGATGTAACATTTCAAAAAAATATTAAATGTTATTTTAGAATTTTGAATATTGATAATAGAGTTTTATTAAGATTTTAGTATTTATTTGTAAAAAAATAATTATTGGTAAAAGGTATTTTTGTGAAAATGAGAGTGGTTGATATATGTTAGGTTTAAAGTAAACCTTCACACACAACATATCACATCCTACACCCTCATGCCTACACCTCCACCTTACATCCCTCCACCTCCTTCTTTCTTTACACACCTCCTCTTTTATCCAACAACTCTCATTTCCATTTCTTTTCTGAACTGAACATATCCACTTTCTTCAACCCCCACCTCAAAGGATGGCCACCCTTCACAAATTCTTAAGAAATTTTGATGATATCTTCATTTAGATTGTTCAAGAGCTCAAGCCAAACCCATACAACCTCATGAAGCCTCAAGTAGACATCTCTTGAGCTTGGACTTCCTTTGACAACCATCCATATAGGTAAAAATTCATCTTGTTAATGTTTCCAAGAATTCCAGTTTTAGATTTTTGGATTAGATGTCGGAAAAATGGGTTTTTTTTGTAAGGTTTTAAGGATCAAATCAAATCTGGGATGAACTAGGACCTTTATAAAATATTTAGCATATAGAATTGACCTAGTAGGATCACTAGAAGACACCCACAGAAGCACGAAACTAAAACCCCATGTCCAGACCGCAATTTGCGGCTTCCATGAATAATCTGCGGCAAAAGTTAGGAATTTGGTCGTGAGTCCTGGTCTGGAACTTGTTTATGAGTAGAATAAGCCTCTTTTATACTCTATTTTTCCTAATATTCTTTGAGTCAAAATCTGGGAGTGTCTTAGTGTAATTTTGGCGATATTTTACGGTTTTTAAACTTGCGTATTCGAATTTACAATTTTGGTTTTGGTGGATTTGATTGAGTAGAGATGCTTGAAAGATAATTCCTTGTCATTAGCACTCGCCCAGCTTTTGTTGGTCATTGGTTTTAACATATGGACCTTTGTTTGATATATCGGTTCCGATATGGTTTCTTATGTATGTTGTGATGTATATGAATGCTATGTTTCTTTGCAAAGACCTTCGAGGCGGCAAGGATGCGCAAGGAGATTGTCGGATATGACTAGCGCAATCGTAAACAGTGAGTAGATTATATCTACTAGTGGGGAAATCGGGTGGATAGCGTATAGCACCCCCGTGAAACATACTGCTTATTATATCATTGAATGCATGTAAGACATATGCCGTGCATGTTTTAACTTGTCCGATATGTAGCATATTCCGTTAGTATCTTTTAGTAAACTTATTGTAGATACACTTGGTAGAACACAAGCACAAATACTAATGATTGTCATGTTGTGCAGTCACAGACTCACACGTTATACTACATATCATTAGTACTTCCATGCCTCGTAGAACTTCCCTATTTACATATCATAATAGAATTGACGTTATAGTAGGATTATGTTAATATACAAGTTATATTGGGTGCGCGTACGAGACTAGATGTCCATACTTATTGTTGGAAGAGTACGTGACTAGAGGTTTGTACTGATCTCCGTCTGTGTACGTGACATGAGATGTCCGTAACGATAGTTGTGCGTATGCGTTGACAAGATGTCTGCATCGGTCACTATGTGCGTATGTAGACTTGAGATCCGTATGAGTTGCGAGGTGTGCGTAGACTTAAAGTCCAACTACTATTGCGGTATGTTGGGTACCTAGATTAGATATCCATACCGATCATTATTATTATATAATGATATATCTAGTGGTCATCATAGGAGGTGAGATTTCCGTACTGGATGACTTGATGACGATGATTTGCCGAATATGGCTTCATTGATTTTGACTCGCGGAGTCTTATTTTATCCTGATGAAGAGATTATAATTGTAACATTTCAGAAAATATAAAATATTATTTTTGGAATTTAATATTAAAATATTATATTTCGCGAAAATTACCCGATTTGCGAAATCGAGGTTTTCGTAAAATGGTATAAATATATACCAATATTTATGAAATAATTGGAGATTAAAATGATTTATTCATTTAAAAATATATTTATTGGATTTGGTATTTTTATAATTAATTATATGCAGTTTGAATAAAAATCGATTAGTGCACTACTAATCGCGATTAAGCCAAATCCGTGTTTCTACATTTTTTCCATGGTTAGTGCACCATGACATGTTACATGTTGTTTCATTTGTGTGGTTTTATTGGAATTATGTGTGTTATTGTGAGAAAAAGAGAAAAGGTTAAAAAGAGAATGATTGGAGAGAGAGAGAGAGTGAAGCATAGACTTGTGAGGGGTGAGAATAAGAGAGAGTGAGGGTAGGAGATAGAGAGAGGGGTGCCATTCATTTTTCCCCATTAGCTTTTCTTCAACTTCTTCTTCCTCCTCATCTCCCTCCACCTCTACCCCATTAAATCATCTCAAAATCTTCATCAAAACGCTAAACCCCTTTCATTAAAGATGATCCCCTCCTCATCCTCAACACTTTGGACCAATCAAAGTTGGATTTTGAAGACTTTGGGAACCTAGGGTTTTTCTTGAGTTGCCCAAAAGAGGTATAATTCCTTTCATTTAGTTTAGTTTTTTAGTTTTTTGCGTTCTACTTTAGTTTAGAAGTTGATTAAGTGTGAAATGGTGAAGTTAGAAATCCAAAAAGAGGGTTTGGGTGAAGGTGTGGATTTAGTGATGTCTTGTGGCTGTTTACAAGACCCTGGTGTGGATTTTATGCCCAAAAAAATAGAGAATACAGACTTAGGATATACCCCATGTAGGTTTTGTACTAATTGTGTGCCTACAGGGAATCTGGGATGACCTGGGAAGTTTCTGAGAAAAACTAGCAACTCTAGAGACCTAGTTGGACCAATAGGAGACCACCCTGAGAAGACGAACCCCGACGGAGCACTTCTGGCCGAGCTCGCCGGATTTCTAGGGTGTGTGGTCGGCCAATTTGTGGTATTTGGTGCCTAGGTTTTGTCTGTAGCTCATTTACTTTATATACAATCCCACTGCATTGCTAGTTTAATCCCATTTTACCTGAGAGAGAACCTGGGAGCTGTTGTGAGTGGTTTTTGGCTATGTTTTCTGAGTTTTGAATGCTTGGTTTTGATGTTAGGATTTGTATTTGGATTTTGGATGTTTGTACGTCAACAACAAGGGTTGTTTGACTGTTTTGCATGCGTAGGCTATAGGTTCTAACCTTTGAACGCACCGTGTGCCTTATTGGTTTTCCGGACTTGATTTTAATAGCAATGCGACTATGTATTTATTGTAGGTACCTTCGCATGGATTCCGAGGCGACGGAGCATGGCGTCATCGACTTCGGAAAGCAAGGATCAAGGTGAGTAGATTTATATCTACGGGGAAAGTCGGGTGGATGGCGTATAGCACCCCCGCAAGTTTTGATGGAAACTGATATATAGAATATGGTTAAGGAAACCTAGATTAGAAAACTATGGATAGGGTTAGGAAGATAGTTAAAGATGATATGAATAATTGAATATATATATATCGAGATAAGAGATGAAAGCTATAGGGATATGACTCTTTGACACGATATATAGATGAAAACTAGATTAAGTATGAGATTTTAATGGCATGTAATGAGATAAGATAATACGAGCGGATATGATTGATATAGAATATGAAACGAGATGTATAAGGATGTGACATGAGATCGATGAATATGACGAGATTGAGATAGATGTGTTATGAGACCTGTCAAATAAGATAAATATACATATGAGATGACTTGATATAAGATGACTTAATGTGATGAAAAGAATGTGCGATGTGATATGATGACTTGATTGAGATGTCGGTATACGGATGCGAGTCGATATGAGAGGATTGATACATTTGCAGGTCCCCTTATATGAGATTGCTATGGACGCGACCTGAGATATATGTATATATATATATATATAATATTGTGAATCATGAGTGATATGCCGTACGAGACGTTAGGCCCGTACCCTAATGGTTTAATGCCGCCGTATGATGATTTATCGTACGTTATGAGTTTTATGATGATTGATCCATACCCTTGACTAGAGGATGTCGTGCGATGGATTATACCGTACGTGATGTTGTGAAGCTGGATGCTGATTGATAGATTCACCAACTCGGTCATGTTAGATACGTATACCTTATAGCATTTAGCTGACGATGTACTTTATGCAACATTCATGTCATTCTCATTGCATTACATATACCTGTGCTAGTACACCTACACCATTATCGATGATGCGTATGTTACACTTACACAGATTGGCCGGCTCACACACATTCATCTTCGATAATTGCTATGTCACAACACAGTAGAATTGCTGCATCATGATATGACTCCTTGCATGATTTACTTGCTATGTTCACATCACTGTTTCATGTAGCATGATATACGGATATACTTACATTTCTGTTATATGTCGCATACATCATGCTTTACGATTATACGCATTGGGATGCTGTTTTCATGAGATTTCTGGATTTGAGGACCGTGGTTATTTCAAAGGAAAGTATATATTGTTTTAAAAACCCGCTTTCTCTTGATATGATATTTTGAGATGTCCACCATGTGTTTTTCGGTTCTGAGATTAGCATGTGAAACCCGATTCGAGGAGCAGTAGGCACCGTCTGCAGGTACATGGTGGACCCGGTGAGGTACCCCGGGACAAGAAAACTTGTATTGTTAGGCGGTGATTCTGGCAGGAGAGCACTACCTACCAGTGATCGTATTTGGACCTGGAGGTTATCCGGAGGATACCGACCAGAGACATGAGATGGATATGAGGGCCGACCAGAATATGCGGCGCCTGAGGGCCGATCTGAGGATTCGGCGCCTGAGATATAAGGATTTACATGTCGATGCTGGACACGGGTTTCATGATATTTCGAGTGTCGGTGTTGGACACTCAGGTTCCATGATTTGATGTGTCATTGATGGACACACATTCTTTGATATCCTCATATATTTACATGCATATGCTTTTATGATGTTTCGAGTGGACGAGATCCACATGCATACAGGCATTGATTATATTGTTGGCACATATTTACATATACGGTCACCCTAGATATCATAGTATTACCTTCATGATATAGTTGACCTAGGAAATCATTGTTTTATTCGATTTCTACCTGATGATGTTTTCTACTCACGAGTTGGCAACTCACCCCCGTTGTGCCACAGTTCTTGTAGGCTGACCGCATGGATCAGTAGCGGCATCGCTGGCACACAGCTTGCATTCGGGTGATTTGCTTTGGTAGGTGGTACATGTTGGATCGTACCCCTATTGTATTTATTATTCATGTTGTATTTAGTCACCTCCATCAATCAGAAACTAGTATTTATATATGTAGTAAGACTTAGCAAGACTTGTAGTTGCGAGACTTGAGCGATGGGTTTTATGTTCGATTGGTGGGTTTGATGTCTTGCTTTACATTATTCTTTGTGTTGATCTTCGCCATTGAGCGTCGTATACATATATTATGACTTGCGTGGTTGTGATTCCGCCGTTTGGCGAAGAGCTAGCTCCCGCTTGGGGATGCCTTTTTTTATTATCATGTATTTGTTGTTTTGGGTCAAAATATACAAAGGAGATGCTGCCTAAATTTTTAAAAGACGAAACATGTTTTTCAACTAGCATAATCCACTTGCATTTTACATGTTCCATTATCTATGCATTAAGAAAACATTTGATTTCATCATACCTTTATTTTCAAAACTTCACCTCTTATATTATCTAAAAAGGTTTAGATTTCTGGGCTTTGGCTTGCTTGAATTACGTTACGCCTTTAGACGTGGTATGGTTTACGTGCCGGTCACGAAAAATATTTTCGGGTCATGACAAAGTTGGTATCAGAGCGCTAGGTTTAACCTTGGTTCGAGTTTAGGTTTGACTATGTGGAGTCTGGGGCATAATTTATTTCGGAACCTAGGCTTGACCTTACGGAACATTGACTTGAACATGGGGGTATTAGACCCGAACTTTCGTTACATAGGCTGACCCTAATTGATTGAGTAGGTATCTTGAGTAGAGTGACGTACCGTACGTATATTCCGCGGCATATTTACGATACGATACTCCACTTAAGAAACCTTAGGATGTACATATTTTGAGATCTGTGATTCTCTTCATTCTCTTGATCATACATCTATTTGAGATCCTTGATTCTATTTGTTTCAATAATCATACTCTCATTGATTCCGTTCCTCCTTATGATCATGTATCCATTTTTGGGATCTGTTGATTCCTTTCATTCTTTTGATCTACCTTCATCGATACATGCTTGAGTTTCCTGTCACCATGGTTTGAGCAGATGGAGCTGCTGCTAGTGATGCGATCCTGGCAAGCTCGTCATGGATAAGGAATGACCATCGTGTTTTCTGGTGACATGAGAACGTCTCGATTTTGAATTTGTGTTGTGACCTCTTGTTCGAGGCGAGTGTTCGGTTTTGCACCGGATGATCGGGCCATTGTTAGAAGCTGCCTGTTGTAAGAGGACTGTTGATGTACAACCTACCACAGAGTTCGTGATGTCGTCTACCTTGCAGGCAGATGACCCAGCTGTTGCAGAGATTGATGGGATGTCGCTTCTAGAGCTTATGAGCTGAGATCGCTGGAGCTTCCAGGCAGAGATGCGATAGATGATAGCTAGTCTATCTTGGGTTGAGAGACGAAGGTGATTCATCAGATTTGATGCGCCGACGTAGGCCCAGATGAGTTGAAGATTTCTAGTGTGGAGAATCTTATTCAGATATAGAGTAGATCGATCCAGAGATGACGTTGATCGTTGGATGATCCAATAGGAGATCAGTAAGTGGACTAGTTTCGGATAGAGGACCTCACCCAGATGCGTTGTGAGTTGATCGAGAACGGACGAGTTTTGAGTATTCTTCCGATGGTTGGGACGAGTTCCCGAGGACGTGTTCGGCTAGATATTTTCTACAGAGTGATGAAGATACCGAGTTCGTGATTTCGAGTCCGTGTGAGAGATTCCGAATTGAATGTAGCCAAGAACAATTGCAGTATGCAGATAGTATGACGTGATGTCAAAGCGAACAATAATAAAGACGAGTGGAACAAGAGGTTCGTGCGAGATGTTAACGGGTTGTTGTTACTCCCCGTTGAGGTTAGAGATCTGATATGCATACAGAGGCATTGGGATGCAGCCAGTTCCTGAGGAAACGCTGTGCTGAGAATGCAGATGTCCAGAAAACGATAAGATGATTAGGTAAGAGTGCCAGCCTCCGTATAGTTCGGCATAGGGGAGATCCGAAGAGACCCTGAGCAGGTTCCTTCCAGGACACTGCTGTGTTAAGATTTGCACCTAGGATCAGTTGTGTCGTGTGTATTCGGAGAGGCCAGAGGCTGATGCCAGTGACGTGCTGCTTTACGAGTGGTCATGCTAATTGGTCGAGAGATGACCAGAGGAGTGCCAGAGCGGAATTGTTCCCGTTAGCACACCTGATCGGGCCGATGGATTGCGAGATTGGTAATCCACGGAGAAAATGAGGACCCAGAGACAGAGGACGCCAGACCGTGAGCAGGAGGCAAGCGGATGTTCTTGCTCTGCTAGTTTTGGGCGCACCGACATTTTTCGACATTGTAGGAGGTGTACCTCAATGTCATTTGTTGCGATTTGCTTTTGTGATCCGAGTATCATGCTTATATCGCTTGGATTTGATTTTTGATGATTGAGTTCATAATATTGTTTTCGTGCACCATGGCTGCACCTACTGGGTATTTACATTTTATGCATAGTTATTGCACTTGATATATATTTTGTACACCGTTGTGTTGATTTGCGATTTGTGCATACCTATTACACTTGATATTGATTTTTTGCCTTCGCTGCACATGTTTATGATTTTGTGGATTTTCATACAGTTGATTTGATTTTGTGCATATGGCACGCACTCGATTTGAGTTTTTGCACTCGGTATAGCTCAAATATGCTTGCAGTGCATTGCTACGTGTTTTGTGCACGCAGTTGCAAGAATTTACAATTTTATACACCTTGGTACACTCGGTGTAGCTTTTTATACGCATTTGAGTTATTGATGCGTTTCCGTGCACTTGTTGCACCCGACTTGTATTTTGTGCAATTGTTGCACTAGGTATTTACGCCGTGCATTTGTTGCACCGGATTTGTATTTCATGCACTGGATGCACTGTCTTATATTTCGTGCACTGGATGCACTGTATTTGTATTTCGTACACTAGAAGCACTAGATTTGCATTTCGTACATTTGTTGCACCAGATGGGTATTTCGTGCATTGGTTGCACTAGATTTATACTCTGTACCCTTGGTTGCACCCAATTTATGTATTTGAGCATTCGTTCACCAGATTTTTGTTTTTGTGCGCGTTTGCACTTGATGTTCGTTTTCGTGCATGCTACTGCACTAGATGTTTTATATGGACTTGATGCGCTTGGGTTGGATTTTTGCGCATATTAGGCGCTTGATATTGGATTTTGTGCGCATCGGATGCACTTGAGTGAGATTTTATCCGTGCATATTGGATGCAATTTCATTCGTGCATGTAGGATGCACTTGACTTAGATTTTTTTTTTGTGCATGTCGGATGCACTTGATTTAGATTTCATTTGTGTATGACGGATGCACTCGGTTTGGATTTTGCGCATGTTGGGCACATGATATGAGATGTGATTTTGTGCACACCGAATGCACTCGATTGGGATTTTCATTGTGCAGGTTAGTTGCGCTGGGTTGAGATTTTCATGCACTATAGATGCACTTAATATTATGGTCGTGCACATCTATTGCACTGGATAGATGCTTTCGTGCACACCCGTTGCACTTAGTTTTGTTTTGTGCACATTCGTAGCACTTGTATTTGACTTTGGTTTCCGTGCGCACCAGACACACGTGATTTTTGGATACCTTTCGAGGCTGATTTTGCTCTTGAGCACTTTGTTTTCATGATCGGTACTATATTATATAGTGGCCGAACATGACTGATCCGAGGACAGTACCTGAGTACATTGCAGGTATAAAAAGTTTACCAAGAGGTTTTTGAAAAGAAGCTATAGTCTCACTATTTTCTACGTGTCTGTGAGCGACACAAACGTTTATAAAGGAAAACCTTTTGGGATATTCAAAACGGCAGAACGTATATTTTAGCAAAACATATATGAACGTATATTTATTAATTTACAAATGAGTGTCCGTCACTTGTGCCGTGAGTTACGCATCACACGGTGATTTAGAAAAGATTTTGCATGTGTGTTATTCTGTTTTAGAAGATTTCTTCAAGGATGCATACTATATACATATTATAGTTGTAACGCTTTGAAATTCGTTTAGGTTAATTTCGCGTTAATTAGCTTTAATGCGTGTTTTCATAAATCCCGTTAACTAACATTTTTCCACTTAAACTAGAATAAATCAAACTTCAATTGTGAAAATATGTGTTTTTATATATATATGTATGTTTTATTAATTATTAATTAGTTTAGTGTTCACTTAATTAGAAAATTTCCTTAAACTTATCCTAGCAATTTAGTGTAACTTGCATGCACAACTTAACACATTTTGTAACACATGTTTCATTTTCCCACTTCATTCAAATTATCATTTCATCCCCTTATAAAACCAGAACTAAATAAAACAATAAAGAAAAATAGAAAAAAGTAAAAGAAAAGATAAAGAGCCACGGGGGCATTAAATGGGCATGGGCAAAACCTTGACTCTCTCTCTCTCTCTCTCTCACTCTCCTACTCTTTCTCAGCAGAGAATCCAGCAGCAGAAGCCCCCTCATTGCTTCTTCTTCTTCTTCTTCTCTCATTCTAGCATTATCTCCATACAAAAATCCCTCTTTTATCACACCAACCTCACTTTTAACACATTAATTTTACTTCCTTTTTGGTTCTTGAGGCTACACTTAGCTCTAGAAGGCAAGTCATCAAGTGTGTGCCATCCTAAGACCAACTTGAGGTATAAAACCTATCCTATGTACAATTTTGCTAAACTTGTAGTTTATTTAGCTTAAAGTAGTGTTTTAGTGAGTTTTAGTGCTAATGACGTGGTTTAAGTGATGATTAGGTTAAGTGAGGGTTGTTAGGGCTTGATTAGCTTAATTAAGTGCTATTGGTGTCGTTTAACCTAAATCTTTGTTTCAGTTTACACTAAAATACCTTATTGTACTAAATTGTGTTAATTAAACATTTTAGTTAAGATTTTGGGTAGTTTTGTTATCTGCTTTTACACCGGGTGCTTCAGGCAAAAGTTGCAAATACTGGGACTTGGTTACTAGACTAGGAACACACACACAAAGCACGAGAGCCTACTTCCCATACCAGGCCGCAGAAATATTCATTCTGGCCGCAATTTGCGGCCAGAGGGTTGAGTTTGGTGTCGGGGTTTAGGCTATGGGAGTCTGCTACATATTTAAGGTGTTTGGTATATGCAACTTTTCCTAATTCAACTCGAGTCAAAATCTGGGATCAAATATCTTGTTTTCAACACTTTTAGACTTGCGCGACACGTACGTTTTGTGAGAGGGTTTGGTGGTTGCTGTGTGTCGCAGCGTGTCGGGGTAGTTTCAGACGCGTATACACACGTTTTGGCGTATCGGATGCACACGCGTTTAGCTTGCGACGCGGGTTTCTCGTTTGGTTTTGATATCGCGTTTTTGCAGAATTTTAACTTATGTGCTTTACTTTGTGTAAATTCTAGGGTCGCAGGCGGGGACTTCGGATGCCGCGAAGAAGGGGAAACAGGTGGTCGGATACACGTAGATCGAGATCACAGTGAGTAGATTTAACATCTACGGGGAAATCGCCTGTATGGCGTTAAGCGTCAGGGCTTAATAGGATATTGTAATATTGTTGTCGCGTGTGATATTCATATATATATGGCGTGTGCACATGTACCATTGTAGCATACCCCTCTTTTGTTGTATATAGACACAATATTTATGTAACACCGCACTGTTACTAACGGTTCAAGCTGCACGAGCACTAATTGTATGTTACTCACACCGTTAGTGATTGCCATGACACTCGCACTATAGGATTGCTACGAACCATACATCATTTAGATTATCTCATCATTGATGATTAGACATGATTCTGTCCCTTTGTGTGCATACATGCTTGCGTATATACCACTTGTACATCCATATTGGCACACATACATATTGTACACTCATGCTTGTGTATATACCACTTGTACATCCATATTGGCACACATACATATTGTACACTCATGCTTGCGTATATACCACTTGTACATCCATATTGGCACACATACATATTGTACATGTTGGGTTATACTCACGCCCGAGCCTCCAAACGAGGTGGTTTGCGGAACAAAATTTTTTCTAGGGTTTTAAAAGGGGCGCAAAGATAACTCAAAACCCGGATCTATACCATAAAACCAACTAGCAAACAAAGAGATGCTAGCTACTATGAAAGAAGCTATACCAAACGATCTATGTCCTTCGGTCTTCTTTCCTCTTCTTGTGCTCCATTTTCGGCTCCATCGGTCCTCCGGGATCGAGCTTGTTCTTCAGTCTTCCTTGGTCGTAGATGATCCACCCGGGGAGTACGATCCATGGCTCTAGCTCCTAACTATGTAAACAAAGGAGCAACTAGAAAACTTGGTTTGCTAAACTAAGTTGTCTAGGATGTAGTTTGGATTTCTAAGTGTAAATCTATCTCTTTCTTGCCTCTTCACTTGATTCTCAACTCATGAGAAGGTAGTGAAGAGGAAGAAGATGAAGGTGGAGGAGGCTAGAGAGGAATGAGGAGATGAGAGCTCAAGGGAAAAAATGAATGAAGCATGAGAGAGAAAATCATACACTTTGGTTTTGTATATGATTTTCTATCAATAAAGAAATGGTGCCATGCTTCAATAGTAATCACAAATGAATAAAGAATTCATTTGTGAACTACTGAAGCCATGCCCTCCTCCATTCCTCCATCTCCTCAATTTCCACCTCATTATCCAAATAAGAATAAATGGAAAATACAAAATTATTTGGCCACCTTCTAGATGGAAATCTGTATTAAATACGGATTTCAGTCTACCGTAAATACATACCCGCATTCGGATAAAAATCCGAACGCCCAAAGAGATAGAATAACACGAAGAACGTAATACTTAAATATATATATCGAAATACATATACGTAAATTATTAAATCAATACCTGATTTAATTATCCGGCTCAAAACCTAGCCGGCTAGTATTACGAACTGTCCGATCGAAAGTCCGAGTACAATGTACATCAATCGATCGAACCCTGCATGTATCCAATACGGCTACTACATCATTTCGCCTGGATCAGGGAAACCCTATGTATGGGACTCTAAACACTTGACAGTACTCTGGCAGTGGGTTTAACCACAAGCACGTCAGCGACACTAGCTGTACGTAAGGGCTACCCAGGTACTTGTCGAAAAGGAAGGCCGACGAGCAAGCTCGTCCAAACTCCTACTGAGCCTATCCGTGACAATATCCGCACAGTCCGGTCTCTTCGTCAAAGAGTATCGCATACCGGGTCTAGGGGGATGGTAAACATCAGACCCTAATAATCAGATAAGTCGTGCCGATGTGGCTCAGGACCAATCCGGGAAACTACTGATCAACCTATCAGTAAATTCCATCTTCCTTGGCCAAGGTCTTATGGTCCTGACCAATCGAATCACAGTGCGATATCGACTCGACTCTCTATACCGGAGAGACGAATCCCCGACAATCGCTCACTGCCTCCATGTGGCTCGGGACTGAATCCAACCAAAACCTATTTGCATGACTCAGTAAGCCGTGGTAGGGTAGTAATCAAAGTTCAGTGGAACTCACACGAGACAAATGCCGATCTCGGGTCCAAGGACTAACCTGTACACATGTTACCTGAGAACTTCCATCTGACGATAGGTATAGCACCACATAGAAGTTCTCGGCGAGTCCGTCCAGTGTGCTCACCCCAGTGAGCACCTGTATACGATCTTGGGTACATCAGACCAATGGCTGCGGGACCAACCATCCCCTGATGGGGGTAGAAACGTATACACTACTCTACTGTGGAGTATCAATGCCCAGTCTCGATACTCACGCGACTAGGGACCATTTAAGGATGTGCTCGTGGACTACCCTGCTCACACAAGTATGATCGCCATCACAACGCAGGTAGTCAAGCAAGATCCTATGGGGCTTTATCAACATGTAACCGCAATATGTAATAACGAGTATGACATATGCCATGTTAAGATAAAGACAAACCATAATAGTATACTACCGTATCGAGTCTTCATCAATATATGCAAGCTAGATACAACAACAGAAATAAATACACATATCCTGACAAAGGCAGGTCGAATAATATACTATAAAACTGAGCAAGATTGTTCTGTGCATACATATCCCTAGTATCCATATGTATACATATACAATACTGTCCTCTAGGGCATATACATCCAACAATCTCCCACTTGCACTAAAGGCCAGTGATTGGCGTACCGAATACCCAACGTCTGCTCTAAGGCCAGCTGCTGGCGTACCGCATACCCAACATCCCAAAAAGTCTCTCTAACTGTGCTTGAGGGAGGGCCTTTGTAAATGGATCTGCCGTGTTTTCTTTCGTATCCACTCTCCGGCCCTCGATCTCTTGGCGATCCACGATCTCCCGGATCAGGTGATACCACCTTAAGATGTGCCTGGATTTCTGATGAGACCGTGGTTCCCTTGCTAAAGCTATAACCCATTGTTATCACAATACACAGGTATCAGATCAACAATGGACGGAACTACCTGAAGTTCAGCTATGAACTTCTTCATCCAGACCATCTCTTTTGCGGCATCGCTTGTAGCAATGTATTCAGCCTCTATCGTCGAGTCTGCGACGGTATCCTGTTTGGAACTCTTCCAACATACCTCCCCTCCGTTGAGGGTAAACAAAAAACCCGAGACAGACTTGCTGTCATCCTTGTCACTCTAGAAGCTTGATTCGGTAAAGGACTCGACGCTGAGGTCTCCATTACCGTAAATCGGGAACATCTCTTTAGTCTTTCTCAGGTACTTGAGAATGTTCTTTACCGCTGTCCAGTAGTCCTCACCTGGGTCTGACTGATACCGGCTCACCACGCTTAGCGCGTAAGCTACATCTTGTCTTGTACATAGCATCGCATACATTATAGATCCTACCGCCAAAGCGTAGGGTATAGTGCTCATGCGAACCCTCTCCTCGTCAGTATTGGGAGACATCTCCGTGGAGAGGGTGATTCCGTGCAATGCGGGTATGTTGCCGCGCTTGGAATCTTCCATACTAAATCTCTTTAGTGCGGTCTCTATGTACCTGGACTGCGAAAGTCCCAATAATCTCTTGGATCTATCTCTATAGATCTTGATCCCCAGAATGTACGAGGAATCACCTAGGTCTTTCATAGAGAACCTTTGTGATAAGAATAGCTTGACCGATTGTAGCATAGGAATGTCAATTCCTATCAAAATAATGTCGTCTACGTACAAGACTAGGAACACGACAGTTCATCTTACAATCTTCTTATAAATACAAGGCTCATCCTCGTTTTTGATGAAGTCAAAGTCCTTAACTGTCTCATCAAAACAGATGTTCCTGCTCCGCGATGCTTGCTTTAATCCATAAATGGATTTAAGCAGCTTGCACACCTTTCCGCTGCTCCCACTGTCTACAAAACCTTCCGGCTGATCCATATAAACGCACTCTTCTAAACTTCCACCTAGAAAAGCCGTTTTCATGTCCATCTGCCAGATCTCATAGTCATTGAAGGCAGCAATGGCAAGCAGGATCCTAATGGATTTGAGCATAGCCACTGGAGAAAAAGTTTCGTCATAGTCCACTCCTGGTCTTAGACGAAAACCTTTTGCAACGAGTTTAGCCTTATAGGTTTCCACCTTTCCATCTATACCAAGTTTCCTTTTGTAGATCCATTTGCATCCAACGGGTTTCGTAAGTGCACGGCAGCGCCCCGGCCGTCATTCCGAGGCCAAAATGCGGAAACGAAATTTTTCTTTAACTTTAAAACTGGCGCAACCGCGTACTAAAAACCCGGATCGGGCCATTAACCTACTACTAGCTAACTAGAGAATGGGTAGAAAGCTATATCGAGCGATCCGTGTCCTTCGGTCTTCAGCCTCCATCCCGATCTCCCCGTGGAATCTCCGGTCTTCATCTCCTCGTCGTAAAGGGCACCACATCGCCGGGTTCTTTTACGGGCTCCCACCTCTGGACCGAGGCAACTCGGGCACGAAGTTGGCGAGCCGACGTGTCCAAGAATGTTGTAGGCTAGTATAGAGTGGTTTGTCTCAATGGGGTAGTGAAGTTGCCATAATGGATGGAGGTGAAGAATGAACTTTGGAGAGAGGTGAGGGATTTTTGTAGCAAGCCAAAATACGAGATGAATATTATCCCCTCATCCAAAAATGAAACCTCTCCCTCACAAAATGTGGCCGGCCCTCTCAAAAATAGGAGTGGGAAAAAATCCATGAAGGGAGGTGAGTGTAGTAAAAAGAAATGGGTGATCATAAACAAAAAGTGAACCTCACATCAAATAACCCTTCAATCTCCTCACCATTAATGCAAGTAATGATGCATGAAAAAGCAAAGATGCTAGAACCATCATAATCCTCCATTTACTAATAAACCCCTCCACAATGCTAATTCGTACATTTGCAAATTAGCCCCTCCCATCATAAAATTCCAGCCATGAAGGAACAAAGGAAAACTGGACGAAACGGAATGCAAACTGGCAACTTCAAAAAACTGATTCCGTAATAAATTACAGGAAAACGCCGCGACCGTATATACAAACCCGCATTTGTATTCCGACCGAATACAAATGCAATGAGACAAAATCTGCACTGTACAATACTAGGATCCGGCTTAAACCAAAGCCCTATAGTATTATCCGTCCGATCATGATCCGTGCAATACCGCACGTATATGATCGAACCCTGCCATATCTCCGTACGGCCTCTACAGCGTTTCGCCTGAAACTTGAGAAACTGTCTGTGGGGGACTCTAAAGACTCGTCAATACTTTGGCTATGGATTTAACCACTAGCACGTCAGAGGTATTAGCCGTACGTAACGAGCTACCAGGTATTGACCAAAAGTGAGGTCGATGAGCGAACTCATCCTGACACCCTACTGAGCCAGTCAGTGACAATATCCGTACAGTCCGGTCCATTCATCTATGAGCATCGCATGGCGGGCCTAGGGGGTTGGTAAAAGTCAGACCCCCAAAAGCGGTACAATTCGTGTCGGAGTGTATCCCAGAACACCTTGAGATACTACTGGAATACCTACCATAAATCTCCTGCCTTGGCCAAGGACTTCGTGTAATAGCTCTCCTAGACACAGCGCGATCTCACCCCCAATACCGGGAGAGACGACACCCCTGCAGATCCGCTCACTGCCTCCATATGGCTCGGGACTGTACCCAACTAAAACCTGTTTGCACGACTCCTTTGAGCCATGGTAGGGTAGTAATCAAAGCACAGTGGGAACTCACACAAGACAAATGACGATCTCAGGTCGATGAACTAACCTGTACACATGTCACCAGGGAACTGCTATCTGACGTCAGGTATAATACCAACAAGCATGTTCCCGGAGAGTCATGTCCGGTGTACTCATAACCCAATGAGCACCTGTATACATCTTAGGTGAACCAACTGACACCAGTGTCTTATGAGACCGGCCACCGTCCCTCATCGGGGTCTCGACTGTATACACTAGTCTACTCCGGAGTATCCATTCCCTGTCTCGAAAACTCCCACGACTAGGGACCACTTTAAGGATGTGCTTATAGACCCCCAGCTCCTACGTATATGATCGCCATCATACTGCTGGCCATCAAGCAAGAATCCTAAGGGCTCTACCAACGTGTAATAGTGATCTGTAATGTCACCTAAAGCAGTACACGATGATAAAGATAAAACAGATAGCATACTATCATCTTGAGTAAGACTGTCCTACCGGTATAGGTCCTCCCTCAATCATTGCAATCACGTGCCTGTGATCCAATTATTGACTTTGAGGACACTATATCCAACAATCTCCCACTTGCACTCAAGGATAATTATTGCAATGTCGCATACTCACAGCCCGTGTGATACCGAACACCCAACTCCTATACTGATCAGTCTCACAAAGCCTGTTTGCGAAACTATTGCGTTCGAGGAATGGGCCGAGTGAGTGGATCCTTCCTGATGTTTCTTTCTATGTCTCTCTTTATCTCAAGTTCGCGGAGAAAGCCATCTCCCGAAATGAGCAATACATGTCTTAGAATATGTCTGGATATCTGATGGGACCTAGTTCAAAAACGAACTCCAAATCCATACTTCTTAGACTGTATCGTCAACTGAACCTAGTCAGTATCCTGCGCCACACCTCCCTTAGTATCCACTTGGACCACCTGCCCAAAATACTGCCCCTCGTCAGAGGGAAAACTATAAATCTGACAGCCACTCTGTCATCCAGGTCATCTTGAAAGCCTGGAATGATAACTGTCTCCTAAAAGAGGCTGTTGTTATCATATCCCTAGAACATCCACTTATGTTCTAAAACTTCTTTCGAATGTTTCTTCAGGATAGGATTAATATCAACTTATTGCATCTAGTGCAAAAACAACATCTGGTGTGGTACTTGACATCTCATGATTGACTTAATTGCCTAAGCAAGTAATCTGCCAATCATGCACATCCCTCTCCCCTTTAGTCTGTAAGACACCTTTAGAGAGGGTGACTCCATTACCTGCAGGTACAGTACCGTGCCAGGAGTCGTCCATTCTAAAACACCTTTAGAATGCTGTCTAAGTACCCAGATTGGGAAACTACCCAAATCTAGATCTAAAACCATAGACCTAGTAACCAGAATGTCTGATATTATATCTATATCCGATCGTTGTGCAGGAATATCACTTCCTACTATGTGTATGTCATCCAAATACCAGGACATCACACCCTACTACTTTCTTAACTGATCCATCCCCTATTCTGATGAAGTCAAACCTATGACTGTCACATCAGAAATAGATGATCTATCTCCGCTATATCTGCTTTAGTCTATAAATAGACATAAGCCACTTGTCCACTATGCTTCCGCTGCTCCCACTGACTACGACAACCCTCTGGCAGAATCATATACATGTGCACTTCTAAAGCTTGTTTAGAATGACGCTATACTCATCCTCCTGCCGGGTCTCACAGTGTGGAACAACAGCAATGGCATGTCTGGGTAAACAAGAACCTCCCTGTCACCGTCCTTGAGACTACCGAAGTATCTCTCGAGCGCCTGAGGTTACCCACCTTATCTGCGGAGTGGCCAATGGAATGTCAAACCATATTGAATCTTTAGGTCCTTATCAAATTTTTAGCAATCGTTTGCGGTTCTGGAATCACTTCCAGTTCTACCATACTCCCACTACTGTTTTCTGAAAAATCCATTTTTATTAAAACTGTGGAGAGACTAGAACAATATCACTATTGATCTTCCAGATGGTAGAAAGTCAACCCTCGTTATAGCCCGGGTCAAACCACAAACAGCCATTACGGAAACGTGCGTTGAGTTATCCGGAGTCTCGTTTTAAGCATAAGCCGGAAAACTCCCCGTACCTTAAAAATGTCAAGATATGAACTGTTCTATATCCAATACAGAAACAAAGGCACTGATTTAATTGAACCAGATTCAAATCATGCAGCTGTTTTCAGTACATGTCATCTAAATGGAGAGAGGCCGATCAGCAATACTCAACTTAGGAGTGCTTCCAATTATGAGTAACCTGAAAGAGAAGCAAGTTCTCTTTAATCATTACTATCAACTGAATACCATACACAAGTATCTACATCTTCGATCACCTTGAAAAATCCTGATACTTGCAACATCTGGTTCTCTACTTCACTCTTATACCTATAACTTCTCAAAACATGGACCTTGTATTTCTACGAAACACATGTCTAAGAACTAGAGAAGTCACAAGTAAACAGAATATAGTACGAGTACCAACCCCTCTTTCCCAATGGACACTGGACAACATACAATACTCTGTATAAGTCACCTGAGTCCAATAACTCAATCCCTGTGTGTCGTAGGTTGAAAACTGTACTTATGGTTAAGAAGAATTACACCGCTGTTTAATGCTCCTTACCTAACCATTCACTGATATAGGTAAATGTCATAGACATAGTTTCAAAAAGTTATATCTCACTTCATAAAAAATGAACGTACAGATATATCAATTTGAAATTGGTGCATAACAACGGATATTCAAAACCAAATATTTGCCGTCCGGCAAACAACCCAGGCGATTTCCTCAAATATCACCAATTACAACGAATTCCGATATAATGAGGATGATCACCTAATTCCTGATAACTTACTCCCACTCATCATCCGTAAAACCATACAGATGTGAGAATCATACCTGGTAAATACATACCCTAGAGCAAGGACTAATTGAGAAATCAGTTTTCTTTTAGCAGTACACAGTGAAACTGAAACATTGAAATGTTTCGTAGGGGTATCCGGGTATTCCTAGTAATGCCTTTTCCATTATCCAGATTCACAACTGTAACCGTATATTTCTTTGCCATCTCTCCAAATCCCATCATATGTCTTTAGTCATTACCTTCTATACACCATCGTTAAGCTAAATGGTTTTCTTTCTTCCCTACCGTTCGGCACCAGCCTATGGTTTGGAAGAAGACTATCCAATAAGAATAATGGGTGTACTGTCCTAATCCTAGGAGCACTCGCAACGCGAGAGAAGGTGAAGATAAAAGACAACTGAATAAAACCTTATTCCTATTTCTCCTGAACCAGAATCCATCCCCGAACTGGAACAAGTTCATTCGAGATCGTATATAACCATACGATGGAGTATCCAATAAACTGTGGATCTTCGTAGTTATACAGAGTGTTCTAGAGAAATACAAAGGCGATTTAGGATTGGCGAAGAAATACTTGGTTTGGTCGTGAATAGCAGTCGCAATTTACTTTGCCCTCTTACTAATCCCTTGATATGTCTTTACTTAATACCTTCTGTACACCTTTTAGGCTAAATGGTTTTCTTCATTCCCTACCGGTCGGCACCTGCTTATGGTTTGGAAGAAGACTATCCAATGAGCGTAATAGGTGTGCTGTCCTAATCTAAGGAACACTCGCAACCTGAGAGAAGGTAAATGGAAAAGACAACTGAATAGTCCTATCCGTTTTCTCCAAAACCGGAAACCATCCTCGAATATATTCCTTCGAGTTCGTATATAACCATACGATGGTTTTGTCCAATGGAAGTGGATGTTCGTAGTAATACGGGGTGTTCTGGAGAAAAGGGTAAAAGTAGGAGTGGCAATGAAGTATGCAACTCTGACAATCCAAAAGCCAGTGTTTAAGAAGGTTCGGTCAACTTGGTCACTGAGTCATAGTCAAGGGTCGGGTCATGGTCGCTGCCAAAGAGAGAGAGAAAAGAAACACTCAGCGTGCACTCTAACCTAGATTAGAATGGTTACCACTTTATCTAATCAGGAAACCTCCCACTGTAACGTCAAATTCTCCTCCAAACCTGAAAGAAGAATTAGTCGGGATCACCAGAGGAGTAAACCAACTCATAGTGGGAATCGGGATTCAACTATCATCGCATGATAATGTGACGGAATCCACTCACATTATCACACTCTAGAAGGTATGCACATATCTGGCAAGTTTCAGTTTCTTTAGAAACTCCCGATGTGATTTTTACCCCATGCTCTTATGACCTTGACGTAGGCCAACATATCATAAGTCACATGTCAAGTTCTACCCATCATTATCCAGGTTAATTTGAACCCACCCGTACATACCCTTGACGTAGGCCAAAATAGTAGTACGACTGTCCCAAACTAACGCATCTATCTATGCAACAGATAAATATCCGGTAGCTACCAATCACTATGCCTTGGCGTAGTTCAAAATACATAGCTTGAATACTACAGAACATTTAACTGAAATGACGGAGGGCTACGAATGGTTTTTGGCGAAAAACCTTTAACGTAATGAACTTGATATCGTTGAAGGAACCGGATAGCTTTATAGAAATATAGTGACGAAAACCTTTGCTAAAGAGGTCACTCCCGGTGAAGGGATCTCGACTCTTTCACCGTAGAATGAGGTGCAGGATATTCCAACTGAATACCACGATGCAAAGCAAAAGTAAACGACTATAGCGAAGTTATTGCCATGACGCAAACTTCTGTCCAAGGGGTCACTCCCGGTGAAGGGATCTCGGCCCTTGCCTCGTCGACTGAGGTGCTGGATATTCATAACCGAATACCACTGTGCAAAACAAAAGAGAACGTCCTTGCAATAACAGCTTTTTGAAAAATGTTCCAACAACATCAGAATAGGTTCGTTTTGCTTGCATTGATCCGAATCAATGCAGTCCCATCAATTGATCAAACCAATAAAGAACGAAAATACGATGTACGTATATGCCATCCGCATTCGCCACTGGGTCCCGTCATCACCCGTTAGGTTACTTAACTAACGACAGAGCAGGGACTGGACTAGCGCGGATGCAAAACATTTACAACATTTACTAGTATAAATATCAATATATAATATTCGCTCAAGGCGTGATAAAATGCAACATCACAGAATTGTAATAAGTATCACAGAACAATACAGATATCTGGGATCCTCGGGTTTCATAGAGCCGCTACTGAAACCCGACGTTCCCTGGTCATGTGGATAGCCTGTGCAATGAAATCCTAGATCCCTACGGGCGCGGCAAGTTACCCACCAAAACCTGAAGCGAGGCAGCCCCCTTCAGCAACGTGAATGGACCACCCAACACTTCATGGAATCCGGTAACTTGGGCACCCCTCCCTGGGTCAACCTGTACCCCCACGACTACAGCGAATAGCCCGCCAATTCTAGAGTGAAGCCCCCTCCGTCTCAACCCCATGAGATGCGGGCCCGTTGCCCTCTAGAACCCGGTGTAAGTCTACGTTAGCGCCCCGGCAGTCTACAGACGCCAATTGCGGAATAAAACTTTTTAACTTGGCGCTATCGTATACTTTAACCCGGATCTGCCATTATTGCTAAACTAACAAACAGTAAAGAGTGTAGAAATGTTGTACCGACTGATCCGAGTCCTCCGGTCTTCATCTCCACTCCGATCTCCTCGCGGGATCTCCGTCCGTCTCCTCCTCGTCGGAAAGGGCACCACATCGCCTGTAGCTTTTACGGGCTCCCACCTCAATACCGAGGCAACTCGGGCGCGAAGCTGGCGAATCGACGCGTCCAAGATTTGCTGTAGGAAGTGTAGTGTAGAGGCTACTTGTCTCTTTGGGGTTTGTTGCCTTTGGATGGAGGAATGAAGATTGAACTTTGGAGGGAAATGAAGCTCTCAATTTCTTTTGCATACAAAATGATATGAACAAATATATCTCCTCACAAATGAAAAACACTCTCTCATTCTACTCTCAATTAGTGGCCGGCCCCTTGTTAAATTGGTGGAGGAATCAAGAATGGAAAACAATGAAGGGAGGTTATTGTAGTAAAAGTGAAAAGGGTGACCTTAACAAAACATGAACCATGCTTCATGTAAAACCACCCATACCTTCATCAAATCACAATAAATGCAAGTCATGGTGCAAAGATATCATAATCAATAGTTTTGCAAGAAACCCCCTCCACAAAGATTATTTGCACAATTGCAAATAACCCCCTCCATCGAAAAAGTCCGGCCGGGAAAGAACAAACGAAAACCGGCCGGAACGGAATGCAAACTGGCAACTCCAGAAAACTGGTCCCGTAATAAATTACAGGAAAACCCCGACACTGTGCATACACACCCGCATCTGTATTCCGTCCGGATACAAATGCAAAAAGACAAAATCTACACTGTACTGAACTAGGACCGGCTTAAACCAAAGCCGGCTAGTAATATCCGTTCGATCCAGATCCGTGCAATACCGCACGTATCTGATCGAACCCTGCCATATACCTATACGGCTACATGTACAAACCGTCCGATCCTGATCCGTGCAATACCGCACGTATCTGATCGGACCCTGCCATATCTCCATACGGCCTCTACAGCGTTTCGCCCGAAACTTGAGTAACTGAAAGTGTGGTGGACTCTAAAGACTCGTCAATACTATGGCTGTGGATTTAACCATTAGCACGTCAGAGGTATAAGCCAATACGTAACGGGCCACCAGCTATTGACCAAAAAGGGACGTCGATGAGCGAACTCATCCTGACACCCTACTGAGCCTGTCAGTGACAATATCCGTGCAGTCCGGTCCGTTCGTCTATGAGTATCGCATGGCGGGCCTAGGGGGTTGGTAAAAGTCAGACCCCCAAAAGCGGTACAAGTCGTGTCGGAGTGTAGCCCAGAACACCCTGAGATACTACTGGAATACCTACCAGTAAATCTCCTTGCCTTGGCCAAGGACTTTGTGTAATGGCTCTCCTAGACACAGCACGACCTCACCCCCAATACCGGGAGAGACGAACCCCTGAAGATACGCTCACTGCCTCCATGTGGCTCGGGACTGTACCCAACTAAAACCTGTTTGCACGACTCCTTTGAGCCGTGGTAGGGTAGTAATCAAAGTACAGTGGGAACTCACACGAGACAAATGACGATCCCCAGGTCGATGAACTAACCTGCACACATGTCACCAGGGAACTGCCATCTGACGTCTGGTATATGACCAACTAGCATGTTCCCGGCGAGTCCTGTCCGGTGTACTCATAACCCAATGAGCACCTGTATACATCTTAGGTGATCCAACTGACACCAGTGGCTTGTGAGACCAGCCACCGCCCCTCGTCGGGGTCTCGACTGTATACACTAGTCTACTAATGGAGTATCGATGCCCGGTCTCGAAACTCCCACGACTAGGGACCTTTTAAGGATATGCTTGTAGACCCCCAGCTCCCACTTATATGATCGCCCTCATACTGCTGGTGGTCAAGCAAGAATCCTAGGGGCTCTATCAACGTGTAATAGCGACGTGTCATGTCACCTAAAGCAGTACACGATGATAAAGGTAAACCAGATAGCATACTATCATCTCGAGTAAGACTGTCCTACCGGGATAGGTCCTCCCTCAATCATTACAATCACGTACCTGTGACCTAATAATTGACTTTGAGGGCACTATCTCCAACAATCTCCCACTTGCACTCAAGGCTAATTATTGCGATGTCGCATACTCACAGCCCGTGTGATACCGAACATCCAACTCCTCTACTAGTCAGTCTCACAAAGCTCGTTTGCGGAACTATTGCGTTCGAGGAATAGCCTCAGTGAGCGGATCCGCTTAGTTGTTTCTTTCTATGTCTCTCTATATCTCAAGTTCGCGGAGAAAGCCATCTCCCGAAATGAGCAAAATCAGTCTTAGAATATGTCTGGATGTCTGATGGGACGTAGCTCATAAATGAACTCCAAATCCAAACTTCTTAGACTGTATTGACAACTGAACTTAATCAGTGTCCTGCGCGCCATGCCTCCCTCAGTATTGCCTTGGATCACCTGTCCAAAATACTGCCCTACATCAGAGGGAAAACTATAACTCTGACAACCTCCTTGTCGTCCATGTCACCTTGGAAGCCTGGAATGATAACCGTCTCCTGAATGAGGCTGTCGTTATCATATCCCTAGAACATCCACTTATGTTCTAAAACTGCTTCCGACTGTTTCTCCAGGATTGGATTAATGTCAACTTATTGCATCTAGTGCAAGAACAACATCTGGTGTGGTACTTGACATCTCATGATTGACTCAATTGCCTAAGCAAGTGATCTGCCAATCATGCACGTCCCTCTCCCCTTTAGTCTGTAAGACACCTTTAGAGAGGGTGACTCCATTACCTGCAGGTACACTACCGTGCCAGGAGTCGTCCATCCTAAATACTCTTAGAATGCTGTCAAGTACCCTGATTGGGAAACCACCCAAATCTAGATCTAAAACCATAGATCTAGTAACCAGTATGTCTGATATAAAATCCATGTCCTTTGTGGAGAAACCACTGTGTGACGACCAAAGTATAACCGATCGTAGTGTAGGAGTTTCTTTTCCTACTCTGTGTATATCATCCAAATACCAGGATATCACACCCTACTACCTTCTCAACAGATCCATCCCCTATTCTGATGAAGTCAAACCCATGACTGTCACGTCAGAAATAGATGATCTATCTCCGCTACATCTGCTTTAGTCTATAAATAGACATAAGCTACCTGTCCACCAATGCTTCCGCTGCTCCCACTGACTACGACAACCCTCTGGCAGAGTCATATACACGTACACTTCTAAAACTAGTTTTAGAACGACGCTATACTCATCCTCCCGCCGGGTCTCGTAACCTGGAACAACAGCAATGGCAATTGTGGGTAAACAAGAACTTCCCTGTCACCGTCCTTGAGGCCACCGTAGTGCCTCTCGGGTGCCTGAAGTTACCCACCTTATCTGCGGAGTGGCCAATGGAATGTCAATCCAGATTGAATCTTTAGGTTCCTTATCAAATCTTCAGTAATCGTTTGTGGTTCTGGAATCACTTCCAGTTCTACCATACTCCCACTACTGTTTTTCTGAAAAATCCATTTTTAATAAAACTGTGGCGAGTCTAGAACAATATTGCTATTGTTCATCCAGATGGTAGAAAATCAACCCGCGTCATAGCCTGGGTCAACCCACAAACAGCCATTACAGAAACGTGCCTTGAGTTGTCCAGTGTCTGGTTTTAAGCATAAGCCAGACAACTCCCCGTACCTTAACAATGTTAAGATATGAACTGTACTATATCCAATATAGAAACAGAGGCACTGATTTAATTTAACCAGATTCAAATCATGCAGCTATCCCCAGTGCATGTCAACTAAATGGAAGGAGGCCGATCAGCGTTACTCAACTTAGGAATATTTCCAATTATGAGTAACCTGAAAGAGAAGCAAGATCTCTTAATCATTACTATCAACTGAATACCATACACAAGTATCTACATCTTCGATCTCTTTGAAGAATCCCGATACTTGCTATACCTGGTTCTCTACTCTATTCAAATACCAATAACTTCTCCAAATTCGGACCCTGTGTTTCCACGAAACACCTGTCTAAAAACTAGAGAAGTCATAAGTAAACCGAATATAGTACGAGGACCAACCCCTCTGTCCTGATGGACCCTGGACAACATACAATACTCTGTATAAGTCCCTTGAGTCTAACAACTCATTCACTGTGTGTCGTAGGTTGAAAACTGTACTTATGGTTAAGAAGAATTACACCGCTGTTTAATGCTCCTTACCTAACCATCCACTGATATAGGTAAATGTCGTAGACATAATTTCAGAAAGGTATATCTCACTCTATGAAAATAGACGTACAGATATATCAATTTGAAATTGGTGCATAACAGCGGATATTCAAAACCAAATATTTGCCGACCGGCAAACAGCCCAGGTGATCTCCTCAAATATCACCGATTACAACGAATCCCGATATAATGAGGATGATCACCCAATTCCCAATAACCTACTCCCACTCATCATCTGTAAAACCGTACAGATGTGAGAATCAAACCTGGTAAATACATACCCTGGAGCAAGTATCTAATCGGGAAATCAGTTTTCTTTTAACAGTACATAGTGAGACTGAAACATTGAAATGTTTCGATGGGGTATCCTGGTATTCATAGTAATGCCCTTTCCATTATCCAGATTCACAACTGTAACCGTATAATTATTTGCCACCTCTCCAAATCCCTTCATATGTCTTTAGTCTTTACCTTCTGCACACCCCTTTAGGCCAAATGGTTTTCTTCCTTCCCTACCGTTCGGCACCAGCCTATGGTTTGGAAGAAGACTATCCAATAAGCATAAAGGGTGTACTGTCCTAATCCTAGGAGCACTCGCAACGCGAGAGAAGGTGAAGATAAAAGACACCTGAATGTACTTTATTCCTATTTCTCCTGGACCAGAATCCATCCCCGAACTGGAACAAGTTCCATTCGAGTTCGTATATAACCATACGATGGAGTATCCAAATAAACTGTGGATCTTCGTAGTGATACGGAGTGTCCTGGAGAAATACAAAGGTGATGTGGGAGTGGTAACGAAATATTTGGTTTGGTCGTGAATATCTGTTGCAATTTACTTTGCCCTCTTACTAATCCCTTGCTTTGTCTGAACTTAATACCTTCTGCACACCATCGTTATGCTAATTGGTTTTCTTCATTCCCTACCGGTCGGCACCAGCCTAAGGTTTGGAAGAAGACAATCCAATTTGCGTAATAGGTGTACTACCCCTAAACCAAGGAGTACTCGTAACCTGAGAGAGGGTAAAAGGAAAAGACAACTGAATAATCCTATCCGTTTTCTCCAGAACCGGAAACCATCCTCGAATTCCTTCGAGTTCGTATCTAACCATACGATGGTTTTGTCCAATGGAAGTGGACGTTCGCAGTAATACGGGGTGTCCTAGAGAAAAGGGTAAAAGTAGGAGTGGCAATGAGGTCTGCAACTCTGACAATCCAAAAGCCAGTGTTAAGAAGGTTCGGTCAACTTGGTCACTGAGTCAAAGTCTTAGGGTCGGGTCAATGGTCGCTGCCAAAGAGAGAGAGAAAAGAAACACTCAGCGTGCACTCTAACCTAGATCAGAATGGTTACCAATTTATCTAATCTGGAAACCTCCCACTGTACCTCAAATTCTTCTCCAAACCTAAAAGAAGAATTAGTCGGGGTCACCCAAGGAGTAAACTAACTCATCAGTGGGAATCGGGATCCAACTCTCATCGCATGATAACGTGACGGAATCCGCTCACGGTATCACACTCCAGAAGGTATGCGCATATCTGGCAAGTTTCAGTTCTTTTGAAACTCCCGATGTGGATTTTTTTTTTTTTTTTACCCCATGCTCTTATGACCTTGACTTTGGCCAACATATCATAAGTCACATGTCAAGTTCAACCCGTCATTCTCCAGGTTAATTTGAATCCACCCGTGCCTACCCTTGACTTTGGCCAAAATGGCAGTACGGCTGTCCCAAACCAACGCATCTATCTATGCTGCATATGAATACCCAACAGCTACCAAACACTGTGCCTTGACTTTGGCCAACATACACAGCTTGAATACTATTGACTATCCATATGAAACGACGGAGGGCTACGAATGGTTTCTGGCGAAAACCTTTAACGTAATGAACTTGATATCGTTGAAGGAACGGATAGCTTTTTAGAAAATATAGTGAAGAAAACCTTTACTAAAGAGGTCACTCCCGGTGAAGGGATCTCGGCTCTTTCCCCGTAGAATGAGGTGCAGGATATTCCAACTGAATACCACGATGCAAAGCAAAAGTAATCGGCTATAGTGAAGTTAATGCCCTGACGCTAACTTCTGTCCAAGGGGTCACTCCCGGTGAAGGGATCTCGGCCCTTGCCTCGTCGACTGAGGAGCAGGATATTCCAAATGAATACCACGATGCAAAACAAAAGTGAACGTCCTTGCAATAACAGCTTTTTGAAAAGTGTTCCAACAACATCAGAATAGGTTTGTTTAACTTGCATTGATCCGAATCAACGCAGTCCCATCAATTGATCACACCACAAAGAACGAAAATATACTGACGTACGTATATGCCATCCGCATTCGCCACTGGGTCCCGTCATCACCCGTTAGGTTAGCTAACTAACGGCAGAGCAGGGACTGGACTAGCGCGGATGAAAAACATATACAACATCTACTAATATATATACCAATATATAGTACTTCGCTCAAGGCGTGAATAGAAATGCAACATCACAGAAATGTACAGCATCACAGAACAATACAGATATCTGGGATCCCCGGGTTTCACAGAGCCACTACTGAAACCCGACGTTCCCCTGGTCGTGTGGATAGCCTGTGCAATGAAAACCTAGACCCCTATGGGTGCGGCAAGTCACCCGCCAAAACCTGAAGCGAGGCAGCCCCCTCCAGCACCGTGAATGGACCACCCAGCACTTCACGGAATCCGGCAACTTGGGCACCCCTCCTGGGTCAACCTGTACCCCCTACGAGTGCGTCGAATAGCCCGCCAATTCCAGACTGAAGCCCCCCCGTCTCAATGCCCTGAGATGCGGGCCCGTTGCCCTCTAGAACCCGGCTATCCGTGCACCCCTCCGCGGGATAACCCTAGTACAGAAAGTAAAATATACATACACCGGGTACATCGACCGCAACCAGGTCGTGCCCCAAAAGAATAATACAATCAGGCAGTGACGGCAGTCCACATGTCGGACGCTCGCCCCGCAATATCAAATGTACATAATACAACAACACTGTACTAGCATTGCATCCAGCCTATCCCCCACGACCGATCCGCAACATCACAGCAAATACATAGAACATCAACGTGAAAGTCACGTTCGCAAATCCGTCTAACCGGGCTATAGCAGTTAGACCGGATTTACCGATCGAGTGACATTCACGGTCGCAGATATAATGTAAATACTGTGAAAACTAACGTGTTTAAATTTCGATCGACAAAATATCAATAAGTGGGCCCCACGACTTACTGGTGAACAGTAACAAAATCTGGGCAAAAACGATATATATCAAAAACCCCAAAAACCCACAGAGAACCATCTGACAAAATTTGGGAGCACGTGCTCCCCACGTGACCGCGGTTGCGCGGCCAAACCATGGGTTAGGCCGCGCTTCCGCGGCAGTTTGGAGGGATCACGACCCCAAATTTTGTCGTGACTCTTAAAAGTTCCTGCTCTGATTTTTAAGACATCCAGAAAAAATTTTTGAGACCGTTTAAAAACAACAGAAACTGTCGGCTTGGATTTTTGCAGTTTTCAATTTCCGGTCGGAACGAAGTTTTAAACGCGTTAGCACAAGTTAGCATAGCAAAATGGTGAGGCTCTGATACCACTGTAAGTCTACGTTAGCGCCCCGGCAGTCTACAGACGCCAATTGCGGAATAAAACTTTTTAACTTGGCGCTATCGTATACTTTAACCCGGATCTGCCATTATTGCTAAACTAACAAACAGTAAAGAGTGTAGAAATGTTGTACCGACTGATCCGAGTCCTCCGGTCTTCATCTCCACTCCGATCTCCTCGCGGGATCTCCGTCCGTCTCCTCCTCGTCGGAAAGGGCACCACATCGCCTGTAGCTTTTACGGGCTCCCACCTCAATACCGAGGCAACTCGGGCGCGAAGCTGGCGAATCGACGCGTCCAAGATTTGCTGTAGGAAGTGTAGTGTAGAGGCTACTTGTCTCTTTGGGGTTTGTTGCCTTTGGATGGAGGAATGAAGATTGAACTTTGGAGGGAAATGAAGCTCTCAATTTCTTTTGCATACAAAATGATATGAACAAATATATCTCCTCACAAATGAAAAACACTCTCTCATTCTACTCTCAATTAGTGGCCGGCCCCTTGTTAAATTGGTGGAGGAATCAAGAATGGAAAACAATGAAGGGAGGTTATTGTAGTAAAAGTGAAAAGGGTGACCTTAACAAAACATGAACCATGCTTCATGTAAAACCACCCATACCTTCATCAAATCACAATAAATGCAAGTCATGGTGCAAAGATATCATAATCAATAGTTTTGCAAGAAACCCCCTCCACAAAGATTATTTGCACAATTGCAAATAACCCCCTCCATCGAAAAAGTCCGGCCGGGAAAGAACAAACGAAAACCGGCCGGAACGGAATGCAAACTGGCAACTCCAGAAAACTGGTCCCGTAATAAATTACAGGAAAACCCCGACACTGTGCATACACACCCGCATCTGTATTCCGTCCGGATACAAATGCAAAAAGACAAAATCTACACTGTACTGAACTAGGACCGGCTTAAACCAAAGCCGGCTAGTAATATCCGTTCGATCCTGATCCGTGCAATACCGCACGTATCTGATCGAACCCTGCCATATACCTATACGGCTACATGTACAAACCGTCCGATCCTGATCCGTGCAATACCGCACGTATCTGATCGGACCCTGCCATATCTCCATACGGCCTCTACAGCGTTTCGCCCGAAACTTGAGTAACTGAAAGTGTGGTGGACTCTAAAGACTCGTCAATACTATGGCTGTGGATTTAACCATTAGCACGTCAGAGGTATAAGCCAATACGTAACGGGCCACCAGCTATTGACCAAAAAGGGACGTCGATGAGCGAACTCATCCTGACACCCTACTGAGCCTGTCAGTGACAATATCCGTGCAGTCCGGTCCGTTCGTCTATGAGTATCGCATGGCGGGCCTAGGGGGTTGGTAAAAGTCAGACCCCCAAAAGCGGTACAAGTCGTGTCGGAGTGTAGCCCAGAACACCCTGAGATACTACTGGAATACCTACCAGTAAATCTCCTTGCCTTGGCCAAGGACTTTGTGTAATGGCTCTCCTAGACACAGCACGACCTCACCCCCAATACCGGGAGAGACGAACCCCTGAAGATACGCTCACTGCCTCCATGTGGCTCGGGACTGTACCCAACTAAAACCTGTTTGCACGACTCCTTTGAGCCGTGGTAGGGTAGTAATCAAAGTACAGTGGGAACTCACACGAGACAAATGACGATCCCCAGGTCGATGAACTAACCTGCACACATGTCACCAGGGAACTGCCATCTGACGTCTGGTATATGACCAACTAGCATGTTCCCGGCGAGTCCTGTCCGGTGTACTCATAACCCAATGAGCACCTGTATACATCTTAGGTGATCCAACTGACACCAGTGGCTTGTGAGACCAGCCACCGCCCCTCGTCGGGGTCTCGACTGTATACACTAGTCTACTAATGGAGTATCGATGCCCGGTCTCGAAACTCCCACGACTAGGGACCTTTTAAGGATATGCTTGTAGACCCCCAGCTCCCACTTATATGATCGCCCTCATACTGCTGGTGGTCAAGCAAGAATCCTAGGGGCTCTATCAACGTGTAATAGCGACGTGTCATGTCACCTAAAGCAGTACACGATGATAAAGGTAAACCAGATAGCATACTATCATCTCGAGTAAGACTGTCCTACCGGGATAGGTCCTCCCTCAATCATTACAATCACGTACCTGTGACCTAATAATTGACTTTGAGGGCACTATCTCCAACACCCGGCTACCCGTGCACCCCTCCGTAGGGTAATCCTAGTACAGAAAGAAAAAATATACAACGGGTACATCGACCTCAGCCCGGTCGTGCCCCAAAAGAATAATATACAAACAGGCAGTGACGGCAGTCCACATGTCGGACGCTCGCCCCGCAATATCAAATGTACATATACAACCAAATTGTACTAACATTGCATCCAGGCTATCCACCACGATAAATCCGCAACATCACAGCACAACACAGAACATCAACATGAATGTCACGTTCGCAAATCCGTCTAAAAGGGCTATAGTAGTTAGACAGGATTTACAGATCAAATGGCATTCACGGTCGCAGATATAATGTATATACTGTGAACTAACATGTTTAAAATTTTCGATCGACTAAATTTCCCGAAGTGGGCCCTAAGCACAGCTGTAGCACTCAAAATAAATCTGGGCCCAAACAGAACATACCAAAAAACCTATTTCCATGTCAGAAGCCCACTGTAAAATTTTGGTGCTGTGAACAGTTTAAATGGCGGCGGAACCGCGGCCAATGCATGGGTTTAGCCGCGGTTCCGCGGTGGAACAGTGCCATCGAGCTACCAAATTTTCACAGAATGCATAAAAACCCTGCACGTATTTTTACAATGTACCAAATAATTTTTAGAGCACTGGAAAAATTCGACAGAAACGTGACATGGAAACGCGGTTTTTGGAAAATCCGTTCGATCGAACTTGTAAACACGTTAGAGAAAGCTAGACTAGGTTAATGGCGTGTCTCTGATACCAATATAAGTGCACGGCAGCGCCCCGGCCGTCATTCCGAGGCCAAAATGCGGAAACGAAACTTTTCTTTAACTTTAAAACTGGCGCAACCGCGTACTAAAAACCTGGATCGGGCCATTAACCTACTACTAGCTAACTAGAGAATGGGTAGAAAGCTATACCGAGCGATCCGTGTCCTGCGGTCTTCGGCCTCCATCTCGATCTCCTCGCGGAATCTCCGGTCTTCATCTCCTCGTCGTAAAGGGCACCACATCGCCGGGTTCTTTTACGGGCTCCCACCTCTGGACCGAGGCAACTCGGGCACGATGTTGGCGAGCCGACGTGTCCAAGAATGTTGTAGGCTAGTGTAGAATGGTTTGTCACAATGGGGTAGTGAAGTTGCCATAATGGATGGAAGTGAAGAATGAACTTTGGAGAGAGGTGAGGGATTTTTGTAGCAAGCCAAAATATGAGATGAATATTTTCCTCTCATCCAAAAATGAAACCTCTCCCTCACAAAATGTGGCCGGCCCTCTAAAAAATGGGAGTGGGAAAAAATCCATGAAGGGAGGTGAGTGTAGTAAAAGGAAATGGGTGATCATAAACAAAAAGTGAACCTCACATAAAATAACCCTTCAATCTCCTCACCATTAATGCAAGTAATTATGCATGAAAAAGTAAAGATGCTAGAACCATCATAATCCTCCATTTACAAATAAACCCCTCCACAATGCTAATTTGCACATTTGCAAATTAGCCCCTCCCATCATAAAATTCCGGCCATGAAAGAACAAAGGAAAACTGGCCGAAACGGAATGCAAACTGGAAACTTCAAAAAACTGATTCCGTAATAAATTACAGGAAAACCCCGCGACCGTATATACATACTCGCATTTGTATTCCGACCGAATACAAATGCAATGAGACAAAATCTACACTGTACAATACTAGGATCCGGCTTAAACCAAAGCCCTCTAGTATTATCCGTCTGATCATGATACGTGCAATACCGCACGTATATGAACGAACCCTGCCATATCTCCATACGGCCCCTACAGCGTTTCGCCCGAAACTTGAGAAACTGTCCGTGGGGGACTCTAAAGACTCGTCAATATTTTGGCTGTGGATTTAACCACAAGCACGTCAGAGGTATTAGCCGTACGTAACGAGCTACCAGGTATTGACCAAAAGGGAGGTCGATGAGCGAACTCATCCTGACACCCTACTGAGCTTGTCAGTGACAATATTCGTACAGTCCGGACCGTTCGTCAATGAGCATCGCATGGCGGGCCTAGGGGGTTGGTAAAAGTCAGACCCCCAAAAGCGGTACAAGTCGTGTCGGAGTGTAGCCCAGAACACCCTGAGATACTACTGGAATACCTACTAGTAAATCTCCTGCCTTGGCTAAGGACTTCGTGTAATGGCTCTCCTAGACACGTTGCAATCTCACCCCCAATACCGGGAGAGACGAAACCCTTGCAGATCCGCTCACTGCCTCCATGTGGCTCGGGACTGTACCCAACTAAAACCTGTTTGCACGACTCCTTTGAGCCGTGGTAGGGTAGTAATCAAAGCACAATGGGAACTCACACGAGACAAATGACGATCTCAGGTCGATGAACTAACCAGTACACATGTCACCAGGGAACTGCTATCTGACGTCAGGTATAATACCAACTAGTATGTTCCCGGCGAGTCTTGTCCGGTGTACTCATAACCCAATGAGCACATGTATACATCTTAGGTGAACCAACTGACACCAGTGGCTTGTGAGACCGGCCACTGACCCTCGTCGGGGTCTCGACTGTATACACTAGTCTACTCCAGAGTATCGATGCCCTGTCTCGAAAACTCCCACGACTAGGGACCATTTTAAGGATGTGCTTATAGACCCCAGCTCCCACGTATATGATCACCATCATACTGCTGTCCGTCAAGCAAGAATCCTAAGGGCTCTACCAACGTGTAATAGTGATCTGTAATGTCACCTAAAGCAGTATACGATGATAAAGATAAACCAGATAGCATACTATCATCTTGAGTAAGACTGTCCTACCGGTATAGGTCCTCCCTCAATCATTGCAATCACGTGCCTGTGATCCAATAATTGACTTTGAGGGCACTATATCCAACAGGTTTTACCCCAGGTGGAGAAAATTCGAGGGTCCACACTTTATTGGTGTACATGGACTCCATTTCAGATTGCATAGCATCCAGCCACTTATCAGAGTCCCTACTGATAATGGCCTGTCTGAAACTAGTAGGATCATTTTCTTCCAAGATACAATCCTCTCGATCCCCATCTATGAGAAAACCGTAGTATCTCTCAGGCGGATGAGAAATCCTACTAGATCTGCGGAGTGGCTGAGGTTCGTTGGATATAACTTAATCCAGCGGTTCCACCAAATCTTCAGTTATAGTTTGTGTTTCTAGAACTTCATCCAGTTCTACTGCGCTCCCACCGGTTTCTTTTGCAAGAAACTGCCATTCTAAAAATTTGGCATTCTGAGAAACAATAATCCTTTCTTCCTCTGTGTGGTAGAATAGATACTCATTAGAATCCTTTGGGTATCCCACAAACTTGCACAAAACTGACCGTGCCTCAAGCTTGTCCGGGTTCTGCTTTTTGACATAAGCAGGGCAACCCCAAATCTTAACACGTTTAAGATACAAACTCTTACCACTCCATATTTCGTACGGAGTTTTAAGCACGGATTTGGATGGAACTTGATTCAAAAGATGTGCTGCTGTTTGAAGTGCATATCCCCAGAATGAGAGAGGCAACTCAGCATTACTCATCATGGAGCGAACCATATCCAATAGGGTACGATTCCTCCGCTCCGATACACCGTTGTGCTGTGGTGTGTAAGGAGGCGTAAGCTGAGAGAGAATTCCATTCTCTTTTAAGTAATCTAAGAATTCCGTGATCAAGTACTCCCCTCCCCTATCAGACCGGAGGATCTTGATACTTTTGCCAGTCTGGTTCTCTACTTCGTTTCTGAATTCTCTGAATTTCTCAAAAATTTCAGATTTGTGTTTCATAAGATACACATATCCGAATCTAGAGAGATCGTCAGTGAATGTGATGAAGTACGAGAACCCACCCTTTGCATGTATAGACATCGGACCACATACATCACTGTGTATGAGTCCCAAGAGCTCTGTTGCTCTTTCCCCGTGTCCAGTGAATGGAGATTTGGTCATTTTTCCTTTGAGACAAGATTGACAGGTTTCATAAGATGAAAATTCAAACGTATCTAAAAGTCCATCTTTATGCAACTTACTCAACCTTTTCTCTCCGATATGACCAAGTCTACAATGCCACAAGTAGGATTCGTTCGTATCTGAACTCTTCCTCTTGCGTGTGTTTTGTACATTGAAAACTGCATTCTGATTTACAACATAGATACCATTACACAGTGTACCTTCTGCAACTTGTACCTTATCAAGGTAAATGTTCATGATATTTCTATCAAGAACAAAGTTATATCCATCTTTATCAAGTAAAGAAACTGATATGATGTTGCAAAGCATGGAAGGTACGTAGTAGCAATTGTTCAAAATCATAGCATTGCCATTTAGCAACACTAGGTGATATTCACCGACGGCCGCAGCATTAACTTGTGCTCCGTTCCCTACTCTGAGGGACATATCACCAGGTCCAACTATCCTACTTTTTCTCAGTCCCTGCAATAAATTACAGATATGAGATCCTGATCCGGTATCTAGTACCCAGGAGGTAGGACTGACCGAAAAACAGTTCTCAACTACGAGAACACCTGAAGAAGTTGTAACGATATTCTTCTTCTTCGATGGGGTTATCAAGGTGTTAGTGTATATGCCCTAGAGGCTATTACTGTATCATACTAGTATGTATATTACTTGATGGAAGCTTAGGATATTCACATTGTACTGACAATCTTGCTCAAAATAGTAGTATGCTACTTGGTTTGTTTCTGCTTTAATGTATGCATGTGTTTCTTTTAGCATATCGCCTTTACACATCAGTGGAGCCTTTAGGATCTTTGCTTTATTACCAGCGTTATGATGGCAGTCACACTCGTGGGGGCTGGGTAATCTACAAGCACATCCTTATGCAGGTCCCTAGTCGTAGGACTATCGAGACATGGCATCGATACTCCGGAGTAGACTAGCGTATGCGCTTCTTATCCCAGCTTGGGAGACGGTCTGTCCCACAACCGTCAGTACGTCGTACTTGAGATAGTATGCGGGTGCTCGTTAGGTTACGAGTACACTGGACAGGACTCGTCGGGAACAGTTGGTTGGTATTATACCTATCGTCAGTTATCAGTTCCCAGGTGACATGAGTACAGCTTAGTCCGTTGACTTGACACTGTCACTTCGCCTCGAGTGTGTTCCCACTGTACTTTGATAACTACCCTACCACGGCTCAAAGGAGTCATGCAAACAGGAAGTTTTTGGGTGCAGTCCCGAAGCACTTGGAGGCAGTAACGGTTAGACAGGATTCATCTCTCCCGGTATTGGGGGTTGATATCGCGCTGTGTCTAGGAGAGCCATTACACAAAGTCCCTGGCCAGGGCAAGCGAGATAGACTGGTAGGTTTCCAGTGTTATCTCAGGGTGTTCTGGGCTACACTCCGACACGACTTGTACCGCTAGTAGGGGACTGACGTTTACCGCCTCCTAGGCCCGCCATGCGATGTTCTTAGATGAACAGACCAGACTGTACGGAGACTGTCACATTCAGGCTCAGTAGGAGTTCAGATGGGTTTACTTCATCAGTCTTCTTATCGGCATCTACCTGGGGACCGTTACGTACAGCTACTGCCGCTTGCGGTCTGTGGTTAAACCCACTGCCAGCGTAGTGTCGAGTCTTTAGAGTCCCACACAGAGGGTTATTCGCCTTTAGGCAAAATGAGTAGAGGTCGCATGGTTTTGCGACGGGGTTCGTTCACATCCGCGCACTTGTGCACGTTTAGTGTCTGGACAGCTTACACTAGTGGGCTTTGGTTTAAACCGTATCCTAGTATATGATTTGGGATTGGTTTTATCTCATTTTATCCGTGTTCCTCGGAACACGGATACGGGTGTGTATGCACAGTTGACTGAGGCAGAGGCAGAGGACTTTCATTAGGGTTGATGACCATTGTCATTTTCTTAACCCTAATGTTTATGTGTGAAATATGATTTATTAATATTAGTTAATTATAATTGTGTATGGTTAGGGTTGTTGACCATTTGACTATACTTGACTTGTTGACCTAGCTTGACAAGTTGACCATCATCATTCCATATGAAAGATGCTCTTTGATCCTTGCAAAAGCATTTAATGTGAAATGATAATCGTCATTTATTGATTAACCATCACAATTATCTTTAGCTAATTATCTATTTTTCATAATTCACATATATGTGAGAAGGTTTGATTATTCTTCTCATTCTATCATTTTCATTCTCTCTCATCCTCTTCCTCTCTCTCTAGCTCTCCCCTCTCATGAGTTGAGAACCATTTGAGCTTGAGATAAATCCCTTAAAAATACTCTCTACTTTTTCTAAGGTCCTAGGTTTAGCACACCAAGCACCTTAGTTACTTCTAGTTTGAGGTTGGAGCTAAAGGTTGAGGCCTTCGGGTGGATCTTTCTTCGGCAAGAGAAGGCAGCAAGGAGAACCCGTTCTTTCACTCCAAGGAGCAAGAAGAGAAGGACTTGAAGACCTAGGTATAACCCCCTTTCTGAGTAGCTAACTCTTTTAGCTTTAGTAGTTAGTTTTGTTTAGCAAAGATCCCTCCTTTGGCATAGTCCATGTTGTCTAGTGTTGTAAAAATCCGATTTTTCATAACGTTTCCGTCTCCCCGCAAGCACCGGGGTGGGCAACGTGGACTTACCAATCAGAGCCTAGCTAAACATAAACTAACTAGTTAGCAAAGTATCTAGAACTTCGATCGGAAAAAAAAATCGCAAAACACTTTTCAAAAACCCTAGTTTCTGCCGATTTTTATTTCTGCTTTAAAAATAATAAGTCATACATGAAAAATCGGCTCAGGGTTTTCTAAAGACACCTACCAAAAACGATCCACTGAACCGGTCAAAGCGTCGCGGTTCCGCGGCAAGAACATGCTTCTTGCCGCGGATCCGCGGCAGAGTTGACTCTGCCGTGGACCGAATTTGGTGCAGTGTACTTAGTTGGAGGTTTTGGGATTTTTAATATAGTTTGTTTCTACCCAGATTTTCCAGAGAACAAGTTAGTTTTTGGGGTGGTCACAAATCTGTATTTTTGATCGAACTTCTTTACACTTTGGCTAATGGGTTATATCTGTGATGTGATATATGTATTGAACGTCTGCTAATCGCTATACGTCGATTCGTGGGGGTTATACATATCTGTGATCTGTAATGATTGATGATTTGTGTATATGAATTCGTTGGACTGTCGCGGATGAATAGCCGGGGGGTTGTGAGATGGGAGTTTTCTTATTCTTTGAATTCTTGTAATATGTAAATTGACGTAATATTATTTATATGGCCGCACAATCGGGTCGGGGTTGTAGCCGTCATTGTATAATTTCTTTTTACTGTTTTTGCTCCTAGGATAGACCCAAGGTGGGCTGCACAAACTACCGGGTACCTCGAAGTGCCGAGTGGCCTACTCACGTTGTTGAGGGAGGTTGCTTCACTTCGGATACTTGGCGGGTAGTTTGCCGCACCCGCAGGGGTCTAGGGTGGGGTTTGGCTATTCATCGCGACCGTGTAATCCGCTCTTCGTTACAGGCTCGTACGAAATGCGGATTCCTAGTATATCCAATGTGTTCATCTGTGATCTGGAATGGCTATCATTGCATGTGACGAATGTTTATATATATCTATATGATATCTATTTAGGCGTTGCTTATGTTTTGCATCCGCGCTAGTCCAGCCCCCGCTCTGTCGTTAGTTAAGTAACCTAACGGGTGATGACGGGACCCCATGGCGAATGCGGATGGCATAAGCGTACGTCATATTTTCGTTGTTTTCTGCAATGGTAGGATTAAATGATGGGACGCATTAGAATTAATGCAAGAAAAAATAAACCAAGTAAAAGTCGTTGGAACACTTTCAAAACCACTCGGTTCTTTTCAAAACCAAATTTTAAATGCGGAGCTTGAGCCACTCCTTTTGAAAGCTATCTCGTTCCATCGATTATATCAAGTTCACTACGTTCACGGTTTCGCCAAAACCATTCGTAGCCCTCCGTCGTTTCACATGAATGGTCAATAAGTATTCAAGCTATGTTTGTTGGCCAAAGTCAAGGCATAGTGATTGGTAGCTATTGGGTATTCATGTGCAGCATAGATAGATGTGTTGGTTTGGGGCAGTCGTTCTACCTTGTTGGCCAAAGTCAAAGGTATCTGCGGGTGGGCTCAAATTATCCTGGAGAATGACGGGTAGAACTTGACAAGTGACTTATGATTTGTTGGCCAAAGTCAAGGTCATAAGAGCATGGGGCAAAAATCCACATCGGGAGTTTCAAAAGAACTGAAACTTGCTAGCGCTGCATATCATTTGGAGTGTGATGATTCTGGTAGGATTCCTTCAGTTTTGTCACGCGATGATATTTGGATCCCGATCCTACTGTGAGTATATGCTACTCCTCCGAAACTTTCTCACTTAACGATCAATGCTATAAACCAAGTAGGTGTCTAGAAAGGTGTTAGCGGGGCTACGCCCACAGGGAAAAGAGGTTACTTAATTAAGGAAATTCGCAAAAGCGTTGGAAAACCTCCCTTGAAGTACCGACACTGGCCTGGCTGAATAGTTAAGCAAGTATTGTACGGTGAGATTGATCCCGACTAGTTCTTCATTTATGGTTTGAGGAGGGATTCGAGAGACAGTGGGAGCCATCCTGTTTAGACAAATTAAAAACCACTCTAAACTTGCAAGAGCATCATGCTAAAGTGTTTCTTCTCTCTCTCCTAATTGCAGCGACCATTTATCATGACTGGACTTAAGTTACTTCTAGATAAAAACATACTGACAGGGCCAAACTACAAAGATTGGCTCAGGAATGTCAAAATGGCAATCACTTATGACAAGTTGGGGTATCTTCTTACCACCAAAGCTCGCTCTGTCCCAGGTCCCAAAACCGGCGTCGTGGATAGGGAAATCCGCCAGACCTGGGAAATCGACTGCGCGAAGGCCAAGTGCCTCGTGCTTGCCTCTATGGACAATGAACATCAGAGGAGGCACGAGAATATGGACCTCGAATCCATATTTCTCCATACAAAAGAACTGTATGGAGAGCAATCTCGTATCGCCAGATACGAAATGTCGAAGAAGTTGTTTTCGGCAAGATTGGCCGTCGGATCATCGGTAGCGGAACACGTGCTTAAGATGATTGGCTACATAGAGGAGCTCGCGGACCTTGGGACCACATTGGAGAATGAGCTCTATACGGATTTGATTCTCCAGTCCCTTCCTTCCACTTACGCCCAGTTCATCCTGAACTTCAACTTGCAGGAAAAGGAAGTTGAACTTTCAGAACTCCTCAACATGCTGAGAAGTGCAGAGGGCACCCTACAGAAAGGTAGGGAAACATCCACTTTGTTTGTAGGAGGATCTTCCTCTTCTAGGTCCAGGGCGAAAGCCAAGGGAAAGAAGAAGAAAACCCCCGCCAAACCATGGGGCGGTGTTAGTAAAGTTGATACGAAGGGAAAGGCAAAAGCAACAAAGGTAGCGGGGAAGCTTGTGGATAAGGAAGAGTGCTTTTACTGTAACAATAGTGGACACTGGAAGAAAGATTTCAGGGCTTGGAAGGCCAGAACACAGGATCTGAAGCAAGTTGCGGCTTCAGCTTCAGGTGTGTATGTTATTGAAAACTGTCTATCAATAAACTCTACGTCCTGGGTATTGGATACCGGATCAGGATCTCATATCTGTAATTCTTTGCAGGCGTTGAGAAAGTGTAGGTTTTTGAAGGCAGGTGACATGACCCTCAAAGTTGCAAACGGAGCTAGCATGGATGCTGAGGCCGTGGGGGACTATCACCTGGGAATGTCATATGGACATGTTTTGGTTTTACGTAATTGCTTTTTTGTACCCAATGCAACTTGTAATATCATTTCTGTATCTTTAATTTCTAAACAAGGTTATGAATTTGCGTTTGAAAGTAATGTTGTAAACATTCACCTTAATCAAGTTCTGATTGGGTCTGGTACATTAAGCAATGGTATATACGTACTAAACCAACCACAGATTTTCAATGTCCAGAATACACACAAAAGAAAGTCTCCGGAAACAAATCAGACTTTCTTATGGCATTGTAGACTGGGTCACATCAATGAGAGAAGGTTGACGAAGTTACATATAAAAGGATATTGGGATCCGTTCGAATATCAATCATATGCAACTTGTCAATCCTGTCTCAAAGGAAAGATGACAAAGACTCCATTCACTGGACACGGAGTAAGAGCGAGCGAGCTCTTGGGACTCATACACAGCGACGTGTGCGGTCCACTGTCTACGCATGCACGAAGCGGTTATTCTTACTTCATTACTTTTACAGATTACTTTTCAAGGTACGGATATGTCTTCTTAATGAAACATAAATCCGAAGCTTTTGGAAAATTCCAGGAATATAAGAATGAAGTAGAAAAACAAATAAGCAAAAGTATCAAGATATTGAGATCTGATCGAGGTGGTGAATACTTAAGTGCCGAGTTCCTGGATTACTTAAAAGAGAATGGAATTCTCTCTCAGCTTACTCCTCCATACACTCTGCAACATAACGGTGTATCGGAGAGACGGAACCGAACCCTATTGGATATGGTACGGTCCATGATGAGTAACGCTGAGTTACCGCGATCATTCTGGGGATATGCACTAGAATCAGCTGCATACCTTTTGAACCGAGTTCCAACTAAGACTGTGCCTAATACACCATATCAGATGTGGTGTGGGAAGAGACCCTATCTTAATCACATTAAGACATGGGGATGTCCAGCTTTTGTCAAAAAGCAGCATGCGGACAAGCTCGAGGCACGCTCAGTACAGTGCAAGTTTGTGAGATATCCAAAGAACTCCAAGGGATATTTCTTCTATTGCGAAGAGGAACAAAAGGTTTTTGTTTCTCATCATGCCCACTTCTTGGAAACTGAGTTTTTGGAAAATCAGATAAGTGGGAGCGCTGTAGAGCTGGAAGAAATTCCAGAACCACAAGCTATTAATGAAAGTTTAGTAGAACCAGAGGGTTCGAAAGATCAGGACATTCCTACGCCGCTCCGCAGAAGTAGTAGGCAGTCTCATCCGCCCGAGAGATACTACTGTTTTCTCATAGACGGGGATAGAGATGATTGCATTATTGATAGTGATGAGCCGACTAGCTTCCAACAGGCCATTCAGAGCGTTGACTCGGTAAAATGGCTGGATGCAATGCGAACCGAAATGGAGTCCATGTACACCAACAAAGTATGGACGTTGGACATTGCTCCAGATGGGGTAAAACCCGTAGGATGCAAGTGGATCTTCAAAAGGAAGATTGGTGTAGATGGACATGTTGAGACCTATAAAGCTAGACTTGTTGCAAAGGGTTTCCGTCAAAAACCTGGCTTGGACTATGACGCAACCTTTTCTCCAGTGGCTATGCTGAAATCCATTCGGATCCTTCTTGCCATTGCTGCCTTCCACGATTATGAGATCTGGCAGATGGACGTAAAGACCGCTTTTCTAAATGGAAATTTAGAGAAGTGTGTCTATATGGACCAACCAGAGGGTTTCATTCAATGTGGGAGCAGCGGAAAGGTGTGCAAGTTGCTTAAGTCCATCTATAGACTAAAGCAGGCATCGCGGAGTTGGAACATCTGTTTTGATGAGACGGTCAAAGAATTTGGCTTTATCAAAAATCCAGATGAACCATGCATCTATAGTAGATTTGTAGCGAGAACTGTAGTATTCCTCGTTTTATACGTGGATGACATTCTCTTGATAGGAAATGACATTCCTATGCTACAATCTATCAAAGGGTTCTTGTCACACAGGTTCTCCATGAAAGACCTGGGTGATGCCTCATAGATTCTGGGGATCCGGATCTATCGTGACAGATCCAAGAGGATATTAGGACTCTCACAGTCCAGGTACATCGACACCATACTGAAAAGATTCAGTATGGAAGATTTCAAGTGCGGTAATCTTCCGGCTTGTCACGGGATCACCCTCTCCAAAGAGATGTCTCCCAAGACTGATTTGGAAAGGGATCGCATGTCTATTATACCCTACGCTTCTGCGTTAGGATCTATAATGTATGCGAAGTTGTGTACCTGGCCAGATGTAGCATATGCACTGAGTATGGTAAGCCGGTATCAGTCAAACCCTGGGGAGAAACACTGGATAGCGGTAAAGAACATTCTCAAGTACCTGAGAAGGACTAAGGAGATGTTCTTGGTGTATGGCGGAAAAGACCTCCAGATCGAGGCCTTTGCTAACTCCAGCTTCCTGAGTGACAAGGATGATTACAAGTCCATGTCGGGTTATGTCTTTACCCTCTATGGAGGGGCAGTGTGTTAGAAGAGTTCCAAACAGGAAACCGTTGCTAACTCGACGATGGAAGCGGAATATATCGCTGCTGCAGATGCCGTAAAAGAAGCCGTCTGGATAAGGAAGTTCCTAACAGAACATCAGGTGGTTCCGTCCATTGTTCATCCAGTACCTCTGTATTGCGACAACAACGGGGCTATAGCTTTAGCGAAGAAACCCAGGTCCCATCAGAAGTCCAGGCACATCTTGAGGCGGTATCACCTGATCAGGGAGATCGTGGGTCGCCAGGAGATCGAGGTTCGGAGAGTTGCTACGGAAGATAACACTGCTGATCCATTCACGAAGGCCTTACCCCAGACTCAGTTCGAGCGGCTGATCGAGATGATAGGTTTTCGATACGCCAGTACATGGCCTTAGTGCAAGTAGGAGATTGTTAGTGTATATGCCCTAGAGGCCATTACTGTATCGTACTAGTATGTATATTACTTGATGGAAGCTTGGGATATTCACCTTGTATTGATAATCTTGCTCAAAATAGTAGTATGCTACTTGGTTTGTTTCTTCTTTAATGTGTGCATGTGTTTCTTTTAGCATATCGCCTTTACACATTAGTAGAGCCCTTAAGATCTTTGCTTGATTACCAGCGTTGTGATGGCAGTCACACTCGTGGGGGCTTGGTAATCTACAAGAACATCCTTATGAAGGTCCCTAGTCGTAGGACTATCGAGACAGGGCATCGATACTCCGGAGTAGACTAGCGTATGCGCTTCTTATCCTAGCTTGGGAGACGGTCTGTCCCACAGCCGTCAGTACGTCGTATTTGAGATAGTATGCGGGTGCTCGTTAGGTTACGAGTACACCGGACAGGACTCGTCGGGAACTGTTGGTTGGTATTATACCTATCGTCAGTTATCAGTTCCCAGGTGACATGAGTACAGCTTAGTCCGTTGACTTGACACTGTCACTTCACCTCGAGTGTGTTCCCTCTGTACTTTGATTACTACCCTACCACGGCTCAAAGGAGTCGTGCAAACAGGTAGTTTTTGGGTGCAGTCCCGAAGCACTTGGAGGCAGTGACAGTTAGACAGTATTCGTCTCTCCCGGTATTGGAGGTTGATATCGCACTCTGTCTAGGAGAGCGATTACACAAAGTCCCTGGCCAGGGCAAGCGAGATAGACTGGTAGGTTTCCAGTGTTATTTCAGGGTGTTCTGGGCAACACTCCGACACGACTTGTACCGCTAGTAGGGGACTGACGTTTACCGCCCCCTAGGCCCGCCATGCGATGTTCTTAGACGAACAGACCGGACTGTACGGAGACTGTCACATTCAGGCTCAGTAGGAGTTCAGATGGGTTTACCTCGTCAGTCTTCTTATCGGCATCTACCTGGGGACCGTTACGTACAACTAGTGCCGCTTGCGGTCTGTGGTTAAATCCACTGTCAGCGTAGTGTCGAGTCTTAAGAGTCCCACACAGAGGGTTATTCTCCTTTAGGCAAAATGAGTAGAGGTCGCATGGTTTTGTGACGGGGTTCGTTCACATCCGCGCACTTGTGCACGTTTGGTGTCCGGACAGCTTATACTAGTGGGATTTGGTTTAAGCCGGATCCTAGTATATGATTTGGGATTGGTTTTATCTCATTGTATTCGTGTTCCTCGGAACACGGATACGGGTGTGTATGCACAGTTGACTGAGGCAGAGGCAAATGACTTTCATTAGGGTTGATGACCATTGTCATTTTCTTAACCCTAATGTTTATGTGTGAAATATGGTTTATTAATATTAGTTAATTATAATTGTGCATGGTTAGGGTTGTTGACCATTTGACTATACTTGACTTGTTGACCTAGGCTGACAAGTTGACCATCATCATTCCATATGAAAGATGCTCTTTGATCCTTGCAAAAGCATTCAATGTAAAATGATAATGGTCATTTCTTGATTAACCATCACAATTATCTTTATCTAATTATCTATTTTTCATAATTCACATATATGTGAGAAGGTTGGATTATTCTTCTCATTCTATCATTTTCATTCTCTCTCCTCCTCTTCCTCTCTATCTAGCACTCCCCTCTCATGAGTTGAGAACCATTTGAGCTTGAGATAAATCCCTTAAAAATACTCTCTACTCTTTATAAGGTCTTAGGTTGAGCACACCAAGAACCTTAGTTACTTCTTGTTTGAGGTTGGAGCCAAAGGTTGAAGCCCTCGGATGGATCTTTCTTCGGCAAGAAAAGGCGACAAGAAGAACCCGTTCTTTCACTCCAAGGAGCAAGAAGAGAAGGACTTAAAGACCTAGGTATAACCCCCTTTCCGAGTAGCTAACTCTTTTAGCTTTGGTAGTTAGTTTTGTTTAGCAAAGATCCCTCCTTTAGCATAGTCCATGTTGCCCAGTGTTGTAAAAATCCGATTTTTCATAACGTTTCCGCCTCCCCGCAAGAACCGGGGTGGGCAACGTGGACTTACACAAGGAATTCAAACTTTTCTCTTTCCCTTTCTTATATTTATAACAGTTGTCGTAAGTTAGATCCGAACCGACGTTCCCCAGCACCGAATAAGAATTCGGATCGGTCAACCGATACATTTTATTATCTTGATTAGGGCGTGAAATGGTTGCTACCTGGAGAGAGAGAGGGAAAAAAATCAACGTGCCCTCTTGCAAGATTAGATTGGTTTATTAATTTATCTAATCAGGATGGCTCCCACTGTTTCCTCAAATTCCTTTTCAAACCCTAAAAGAAGAACTAGTCAGGATTAATCGCACGTCATAATACTTGCTTAACCTTTCAGTCAGGCTGGTGTTGGTACTTCGAGGGAGGTTTTCCAACGCTTTCGCGAAGTTCCTTAATTACATAACCTCTTTTCACTGGAGGCGTAGCCCCGCTAACACCGTTCTAGACACCTACTTGGTTTATAGCATTGATTGTTAAGTGAAAAAATCTCCCAAGAGTAATCCTACTCATCAGTGGGATCGGGATCCAACTATCATTGTGTGATGCACAAGATGGAATCCACTCTAGTCACCACACTCTAGAAGGTATGCTAAATCTGCAAGTTTCCTGTATGTTTGAAACTCCCGATGTAGTTTTTGCCCCTAACGACTTATGACCTTGACACAGTCAACTTATCATAAGTAGCTAGCCAAATTCAACCCGTCATTGTCCAAGATTGCATTAGACACACCCGCATGACCCTTGACACAGTCAAAATGATCATACGACTGTCCTAACCAATCGCATCATATGCTACAAACAAGTATTTCTCAGCTACCATACACTACGCCTTGACACAGTCAACATACGCAACATGAATACCAAGTAACACTTGTAAGAAATGACGGAGGGCTACGGTTGGGTTTTTGGCGAAAAACCCGTTAACGTAATGAACTTGATATCGTTGAAGGAACCTGAGATGTTTTGTAAATATATAGTGGCGAAAACTTTTGCTAAAGAGGTCACTCCCTGTGAAGGGATCTCGGCTCTTTCCTCGTCGAATGAGGTGCAGGATATTCCAAACTTAATACCACGATGCAAAGCAAAAAATAATCGACTATAGTGAAGTTATTACCCTGACGCAAACTTTCACTCAAGGGGTCACTCCCGGTGAAGGGATCCCGGCCCTTGCCTCGTCGAATGAGGTGCTGGATATTCATAACTGAATACCACTATGCAAAGCAAAAGAGAACGTCTGTAATGTCAGTTTTTAAAGCTTGGTTCCAACAACATCTTTTAGGTTTATTATCTTGCATTAATCAAAATTAATGTGGTCCCATCAATTTGTAACCTATCACACCAGAAAAGAACGAAAATATGATGTACGTATATGCCATCCGCATTCGCCACTGGGCCCTGTCATCACCCGTTAGGTTACTTAACTAACGACAGAGCGGGGGCTGGACTAGCGCGGGTGCAAAACATATACAACATCTACTAGTAAATATATAAGTATACATCACAGATAACAATACAGAATGGTTGATAATCTTGGAGCCCCGGGTTTCATTTGAGCTGCAAATAAAACCCGACGTTCCCGGTCGTGTTGATAGCCTGTGCAATGAAAACCTGAACCCCCTACGAGTGCGGCGAATAGCCCGCCAGTTCTAGACTGAAGCCCCCTCCGTCTCAGCGCCTTGAGATGCGGGCTTGTTGCCTTCTAGAACCCGGCTATTCGTGCACTCCACCGCGGGGTAATCCTAATACAGAAAAAGAAAATAGTATATACAAGCGGTGACATCGACCTCAACCTGGTCGTGCCCCAAAATAATATACAACCTGGCAAAGAGGGCAGTCCACATGTCGGACGCTCGCCTTGCAATAACAAATGTACAAATGAAATTAAACAGTACCAAAAACACTGCATCACTTGCTATCCATCACGACTATCAAACCACAATCATAGAACAAGCACACAACATCAACGCGAATGTCACGTTCGCAAAACCCGTCCAAAGGAACATATAGCGATTAGACGAGTTTTACCGATCGAGTGACATTCCCGGTCGCAGATAAAAGTGAATATACTGATAATAAAACACGTATCTTAAAATTACGATCAACTAAACTTTCCAAGTGGGCCCCAAGTATTTAATCAACAGTGAAACAAATCTGGGCCCAAAAATAATTATCCCATAAACCACAATTCCAAATATAAGAGGCCCAGAAAAAATTTTGTTCACGTGGGCCCCAAAACGGCCGTGGAACCGCCGCCAATAGGGGGTTTTCGCGGCGGTTCCACGGTGGTTTGGAGGGATCACATGACCAAATTTTTTCAGGGGCCTTAAAAAAGCCTGCATGATTTTCTGAGACCAAAAAATTAATTTTTCGAGCACTTTTAAAAATCGACAGAAACTACATGATTTGAAATGCGATTTTTGAAATTTTCAGTTGATCGTTATTCTAAACATGTTTAAACAAGCTAGTATAGGTTTTATGGGATGGCTCTGATACCATGTTGGGTTATACTCACGCCCGAGCCTCCAAACGAGGTGGTTTGCGGAACAAAATTTTTTCTAGGGTTTTAATAGGGGCGCAAAGATAACTCAAAACCCGGATCTATACCATAAAACCAACTAGCAAACAAAGATATGCTAACTATTATGAAAGAAGCTATACCAAACGATCTAAGTCCTTCGGTCTTCTTTCTTCTTCTTGTGCTCCATTTCCGGCTCCATCGGTCCTCCGGGATCGAGCTTGTTTTCCGGTCTTCCTTGGTCGTAGATGATCCACCCGCGGAGTATGATCCATGGCTCTAGCTCCTAACTATGTAAACAAAGGAGCAACTAGAAAACTTGGTTTGCTAAACCAAGTAGTCTAGGATGTAGTTTGGATTTCTAAGTGTAAATCTATCTCTTTCTTACCTCTTCACTTGATTCTCAACTCATGAGAAGGTAGTGAAGAGGAAGAAGATGAAGGTGGAGGAGGCTAGAAAGGAACGAGGAGATGAGAGCTCAAGGGAAAAAATGAAGGAAGCATGAGAGAGAAAATCATACACTTTGGTTTTGTATATGATTTTCTATCAATAAAGAAATGGTGCCATGCTTCAATAGTAATCACAAATGAATAAAGAATTCTTTTGTGAACTATTGAAGCCATGCTCTCCACCATTCCTCCCTCTCCTCAATTTCCACCTCATTATCAAAATAAGAATAAATGGAAAATATAAAATGAGGTGGCCACCTTCTAGAAGGAAATCTGTAATAAATACGAATTTCAGTCTACCGTAAATACATAACCGCATTCGGATAAAAATCCGAACGCCCAAAGAGATAGAATAACACGAAGAATGTAATAATAGAATATATATATCGAAATATATATACGTAAATTATTAAATCAATACCTGATTTAAGAATCCAGCTCAAAACCTAGCCGGCTAGTATTACGAACTGTCCGAGTACAAAGTACATCAATCGATCGAACCCTGCATGTATCCAATACGGCTACTACATCATTTAGCCTGGATCAGGGAAACCTCTGTGTGGGACTCTAAAGGCTCGACAGTACTCTGGCAGTGGGTTTAACCACAAGCACGTCAGCGGCACTAGCTGTACGTAACAGCTACCCAGGTACCTGTCGAAAAGGAAGGCCGACGAGAAAGCTCGTCCGAACTCCTACCGAGCCTATCCGTGACAATATCCGCACAGTTCGGTCTCTTCGTCAAAGAGTATCTCATACCGGGTCTAGGGAGATGGTAAACGTCAGACCCTAATAACCTGATAAGTCGTGCCGATGTGGCTCAGGACCAATCTGGGAAACTATTGATCAACCTATCAGTAAATTCCATCTGCCTTAGCCAAGGTCTTATGGTCCTGACCAATCGAATCACAATGCGATATTGACTCCCTATACCGGGAGAGACGAATCCCCGACAATCGCTCACTACCTCCTTGTGGCTCGGGATTGAACCCAACCAAAACCTGTTTGCATGACTCGGTAGAGCCGTGGTAGGGTAGTGATCAAAGTTCAGTGGGAACTCACACGAGACAAATGCCGATCTCGGGTCCAAGGACTAACCTGTACATATGTCACCTAAGAACTTCCATCTGACGATAGGTATAGCACCACATGGAAGTTCTCGGTGAGTCCGTCCAGTGTACTCACCCCAGTGAGCACCTGTATACGATCTTGGGTATATCAGACCAATGGTTGCGGGACCAACCATCCCCCGACGGGGTTAGAAACGTATATACTAGTCTACTCTGGAGTATCAATGCCCAGTCTCGATTCTCACGCGACTAGGGACCATTTAAGGATGTGCTTGTGGACTACCCTGCTCCCACGAGTATGATCGCCATCACAACGCAGGTAGTCAAGAAAGATCCTATGGGGCTTTTTCAACATGTAACCGCAATATATAATAACGAGTATGACATATGCCATGTTAAGATAAAGACAAACCATAATAGTATACTACTGTATCGAGTCTTCATCAATATGTGCAAGCTAGATACAACTGTAGGGTTCCTAGGCACTCTCAAGAGGTCTCACAAGGCATCAACCATGCCAATTTTAAATTTTAAAAGTGCCGAGAAACCCTAATTCGGATCGTTGACTAGAAATTTAGGCGAAAACGAAACTAGTTAACATCTTAACTAAAGGAGAGAGGCTACAACCTTTGTAGATCCGGTTCTCCACTTCCTTAGCTCCACGTAGGCGTCCTCTCGCTGTCCATCTCGAATCACGGACTCAATCGTCAGCTTGATCGGAGAAATGGGCGGACTAGGTCGTCGGCTTCGTGCCGAAGATGATCTACGTCGAGGCATCACAAGTTCAAGCTCCGACTTCACAAAGTTGTGAAACTTGTGAAGAAAACACCCAAAACAACTTGGCAAGAGGTAGAGGGTGAAGAAATAGGAGGTGGGTTCACTTTAGAATTGGATTTCTCACTTTAGAACTCAAGTCGCTATTGATGGCATCAAGCTTTCTTTCTTGAAGAAGAAGATCAAGAAGAAGAAAGAATATGATAAGTGTTTACTTTAAAATGAAAAAAAAATCAATACATATCATAAGCTAACCATAGTAGAGTGTAGAGAATAGACCATGGTTACTTGGATGGGTTAGGGTTAAGCATGAAGACAAGAATGGTTAAGAAGTCAAAGCTTCATGAAGCTTCAACTAGAAACAAATAAAGCCACCATTCTCATCTAAACCATTTCCAAATAAATAAATGAACAAATAAATAAATAAATGAATAAGCAAAATCCTAATCATCAAATTAACCATGGTTTAATTCTATACACTTAACTAAATGATCAAGTATCATCAAACATGATACAAAAATGTGCACAAAAGTATATCACATATACTTCTTGCACATCAAGTGAGAAAATCCATATAAAGTGAATCAATACTAGCTAATGCAAAGTAATACATCAAATATATAATTATACATTAAATCATTAAATCAACACTTGATTTAACGATCCGGTCATATCGCATATAACCGACTAGTATTCTATGTATCGGCTTATCAAATCAATCCTTGATTCAATATCTAGGTTATATCGAATATAACCATTCGATACATTCATCGCGAGAATGGAATACGGTATCACATACACGCATTATTCTCGGTCCTGCACATATCTCATATGCGCTCCTATTTCGTTTCGCTTGAGCCAGGAAACCTCTGTGTAGGACTCTAAAGACTCGTCAATACGCCGGCAGCAGATGATGACCATATCAAGCACCCACAAGCCGCAAGCGGTCTGCTAAACGTAACGGCCACCCGGGTATTGAGCGATCAGAAGATCGACGAGCTAGCCCGCTCACACTCCTGTGAATCTTACCATACAGTCCGGTCTGTTCGTCTGATATGTCGCATATCAAGTTTAGGGGTGGTGAACGTCAGATCCCAATAACCGATAAGTCGTGCCGATATGAGGCTCATAACGGGTCGAGAAACTACTGGTAACACTTACCAGCAAATCTCTGATCAGCCCTGGCCAGGGACTTCCCTGTTACGGCCAATCGAGCACAGCGCAACATCAACCCCCAATACCGGGAGAGACGAAACCCCTCCTATCGCTCATTGCCTCCATGTGACTCGGGACGGTACCCAAAGACCACCGTTTTGCACGCCCTCATGGACGTGGTAAGGTGGAGATCAAAGTACAGTGGGAATCACACAAGACTCTATGACGATCTCGGGTCTACAGACTACCCTGTACAAGTGTCACCTGAGAACTTCCATCTGACGTGAGGTATAATACCATCTGGGAGTTCTCGGCGAGTCCGTCCAGTGTACCCAGTCCCCACTGAGCACCCGTATACCATCTCTGATGTCAAACACCAATGGATGTGGGATCATCCATCGCCCATCTCATGGGTCGAGAAGCGTATACGCTAGTCTACACTGGTATATCGATGCCCCGTCTCGATACACCCACGACTAGGGACCTTGAAGGATGTACCTATGGACTACCATGTCCCCACTAGTATGATCTGCATCACAGTCCAGGTAGTCAAGTACATATCCTAAGGGCTTTACCAACATGTAACTATAAGACAGTTTAAAGAGACAAGTGTACATGTTAAGATAAAGAGTAACCAGATAGCATACTATCATATCGAGCAAGAAAGTCATCTCTATATATGTCCAAGCATCCATTATAATATACATCATCTGTACAATACTGGCCTCTAGGGCATACATACAACTAACAATCTCCCACTTGCACTAGGGCCAGCTGCTGTAGTATCGCATACCGAGCATCCCGAAGAGTCTCTCAAACTGTATCTGGGGAATGGCCTTCGTGAGTGGATCCACCGTGTTGTTCTTCGTGTCAACTCTCCTGACCTCGATCTCCCGGCAATCAACTATCTCCCGGATCAGGTGATACCGCCTCAGAATATGCCTGGATCGCTGATGGGACCTGGGTTCCTTGGCCAAAGCCACCGCTCCATTGTTATCGCAATACAAAGGTATTGGATGCTCAATGGATGGAACCACTCCAAGTTCAAAAATGAACTTCTTGATCCAGACAGCCTCTTTAGCAGCATCGTTGGCAGCGATGTATTCAGCCTCCATCATCGAGTCTGCCATGGTTTCCTACTTGGAACTCTTCCAGCTAACCGCCCTTCCATAAAGGGTAAAGACAAATCCCGACTGCGACTTAGAGTCGTCCTTATCACTCTGGAAGCTCGAATCGGTAAAGGACTCCACTTGGAGTTCTCCGTTACCATACACCAAGAGCATCTCTTTAGTCCTTCGCAAGTACTTGAGAATGCTCTTCACAGCTGTCCAGTGACTCTCTCCAGGATCAGCTTGATACCTGCTCACTATACTTAGTGAGTATGCAACATCGGGTCTGGTACATAGCATCGCATACATGATAGAGCCTACAGCTGAAGCATAGGGTATCCCTTGCATGCGAGCTCTCTCCAAATCAGTCTTGGGAGACATCTCTTTGGAGAGAGTGACTCCAGAGATCGTGGGCAAGTTCCCACGCTTGGATTCTTCCATACTAAACCTCTTTAGTATGGTGTCAATATACCTGGATTGGGACAATCCCAAAATCCGTTTGGATCTATCTCTATAGATCCTAATTCCCAATATGCAGGAGGCATCACCAAGATCTTTCATTGAGAATCTTTGTGATAAGAAGAGCTTGACCGATTGCAGCATAGGAATATCATTTCCTATCAAGAGTATGTCGTCCACGTACAATACGAGGAAGACAACCTTACTCTCTGCGACCTTCTTGTAAACACAAGGTTCATCTGGATTTTTGACGAAATCAAACTCTTTGATAACGACGTCAAAGCAGATGTTCCAACTCCGCGATGCTTGCTTTAATCCATAAATGGATTTAAGCAGCTTGCACACCTTCCTGCTGCTCCCACTGTCTACGAATCCCTCTGGCTGAGTCATGTACACGCACTCTTCTAAATCACCATTTAGAAAGGCGGTCTTAACATCCATTTGCCAGATTTCGTAATCATGATATGCAGCGATGGCAAGCATGATCCGGATGGATTTAAGCATAGCCACTGGAGAAAAGGTTTCGTCATAGTCCACACCTGGTCTTTGACGAAAACCCTTTGCTACAAGTCTAGCTTTGAAAGTCTCCACTTTCCCATCTACACCAAGTTTTTTCTTGAAGATCCACTTGCTCCCGATGGGTTTTACCCCTTCAGGAGCAACTTCCAAAGTCCATACTTTGTTGGTGTACATGGATTCCATCTCGGACCGCATAGCATCCAGCCATTTCACTGAGTCCCCACTCGTGATGGCCTGCTCGAAGCTAGTTGGGTCATCATCCTCCATGATGCAATCCTCGCTCCCACCATCCATGAGAAAACCGTAGTATCTCTCAGGTTGGCGAGGAACCCTACTAGATCGGCGGAGAGGCTGGGGTTCATTGGGAGCTACTGAATCTTCTGGTTCCACTAAATCTTCAGTTACGGTTTGTGTATCTGGAACCTCTTCCAGCTCTACCACATTGCCACTAATTTCTTTTTCAAGGAATTCCCTTTCCAAAAAGGTGGCATGTCGAGAAACAAACACTTTTTGTTCCTCTGCATGGTAGAAAAGATATCCATGTGAATGTTTGGGATATCCCACAAACTTGCATAGAACTGACCGTGCCTCGAGTTTGTCCGGATTTTGCCTTTTGACATAGGCCGGGCAACCCCATATCTTAACTCGTTTAAGACATGGTCTCTTCCCACTCCATATCTCATATGGTGTGGTAGGTACAGATTTAGTTGGAACTTGATTCAATAGGTATGCTGCTGTTTCCAGCGCATATCCCCAGAAGGAAATAGGTAACTCAGCTGTGCTCATCATAGAGCGCACCATATCTAATAGGGTGCGGTTCCTCCGTTCTGATACACCGTTGTGCTGTGGTGTATATGGAGGAGTAAGCTGAGAGAGAATCCCATTCTCTTTTAGGAAGTCCAGGAATTCATTGCTCAAGTATTCACCTCCTCGATCAAATCGAAGGATTTTAATACTTTTTCCGGTTTGGTTCTCGACTTCTTGTTTATATTCTCTAAATTTCTCAAAAGCTTCTGATTTGTGTTTCAACAGGAACACATATCCGAATCTAGAGAGATCGTCAGTGAATGTAATGAAGTACAAAGAACCATCCCTGGCATGTGTAGACATAGGACCGCATACATCACTATGTATCAGTCCCAAGAGTTCGGAAACTCTTTCTCCGTGTCCCGTAAACGGAGTTTTGGTCATCTTGCCTTTGAGACATGACTGGCAAGTGTCATAAGATGAAAATTCAAACGGATTTAAATATCCATCTTTATGCAACTTAGCTAGTCGTGTCGCATTGATGTGACCCAGTCTACAATGCCACAAGAAGGATTCGTTCAGTTCAGAACTCTTCGTCTTGTGTGTGTTAGTTATGCTCAGAACTGTTGATTGATTTAGAACATAAATGCCATTGCACAACGTGCCTGATCCAACCAACTTTTGGTTACGGAAAATGTTCATAACATTGTCCTGTAATACAAAATTATATCCCTCTTTACTCAATAAAGAAACCGATATAATGTTGCATATCAGGTTCGGCATGTAATAGCATTCGTTCAGAACCAATGAATTACCAGTTGGTAACACAAGGTGATATTCCCCGACAGTCTTAGCTGCAACAATTGCACCATTTCCAACTCTAATGTCTTTATCACCTTCTCCAAGTTCTCTACCTTTTCTAAGACCATGTAACTGATTACATATATGGGATCCTGACCCGGTATCTAATACCCAGGACGTAGGGCAAATGGAGAAACAGTTCTCTGTAACAAACACACCCGAAGAAAATGCATCAACATGTACTTTCTTCAATAGGGTGGCATGGGAATCCTGGTATTCTCCTATGTCCTGTTCATTCCTATAACTCTTATAAGAAAGAACGGAACCAACGTTCCCCAGCACAGTATAACATGCGGGTTCGGTCAATACATCCATATTATTATCTTTGTTAGGGCATAAAATGGTCGCTACCTGGAGAGAGAGAGAAGAAAACACTTTAGCGTATGCTCGTGCAAGATCAGATTGGTTATTATCTTATCTAATCAGGATGGCTCCCACTGGTTTTTATCAAATCTTCCATCAAACCCTAAAAGGAAAGACTAGCCGGGATTAATTACACACTACAAGTTCGCCAATCTTTCAGCCAGGTCAGTGTCGGTACTTTGAGGGAGGGCCCCCGTGCTTTCGCACGAACCTAATTAATGTAAACCTCGTTTTCCCAGAGGCGTAACCCCGTTGACACCTTTCTAGACACCTACTTGATCAGGTAATTGCAATGTGTAAAACTCTCCCAGGAGTAACTCTTACTTGCAGTGGGTATCGGGATCCAACTATCTAATAGAAGGTATGCAATCTCATTGCAAATTTCAACACTTGAAATTCCCGATAATATTTTTCCCCTAGCCTTCTATGACCTTGACAAAGGCCAACAAATCATAGCATGCTAGTCAAGTTCAACCCGTCATTTCTTGATTGAATCAAACCCACCCGCACGGCCCTTGACAAAGGCCAACAAGGTCGTACGACTACCCTGAAACAATCTGCATCATATGTATAAACAGATAATCACTATTCAGCTACCGCACACTACGCCTTGACAAAGGCCAACAAACGCAGCACGAATACTAAACAGTTCTTATCTGAAATGACGGAGGGTTACGACAGGTTTTTCTGAAAACCTATTGCGTAATGAACTTGATATCGTTGTAGAATCAAATGAAGTTTTGAAATGGAGTGATTTTGAGGCTTTTCTAGTTTTTCTAAAGGGGTCACTCCCGGTGAAGGGATCGTCGGCCCTTTCCTCGTCGAATGAGGTGCGGGATATATCATATATATCACTGTGCAAAGCAGAAACTATAGAAACAATCAAAAGCAGACCGAGTATGTAGCATCTGCCAGTTATCGCTAAAGGAGTCACTCCCAGTGAAGGGATCTCGGTCCTTTCCTCATCGAATAAGGTGCAGGGTATATCATATATACCGCTATGCAAAGCAAGAACTGTAGCTACCTGTTTTATTTAAAATTTGATTCTACAACATCATTTGGTTTCTTTTCTTTCATTAATCACATTAATGAAGTCCCATCATTTAAGTACCTAAACATCACAGATAAATACGACGTACACTTATGCCATCCGCATTCGCCTCGATGTCCCCTCGTGCACCGTTAGGTTAGGTAACTAACGACAGAGCAGGGCAGGGCTAGTGCGGGTGCAAAACATAAGTAACGTCTATATAATATAAAATATATACTATATACTGTATCTATCACAGAACATCACATGATCACATCACAGATATCGCAGCAGAAAATATCATATGAAATATTGGATATACTAGGACGTCCGTGTTTTCAATACGAGCCAGTATAAAATACGGATTCCACGGTCATGATGAATAGCCAATCCCACACCCCTAGACCCCTACGAGAGCGGCAAGCAACCCTACCAATTCTAGGGTTAGGAGACCCGGACTCGACTCCTCGAGATGGTTTCCCACTGGACCCTAGAACCCGGTTACTTGTGCTCCCCTCCTTGGGTCTATCCTAGTGCAGAAAAGTAAATAATATACAAAGGGTGACAGCTTCCGCAACCTGGAAGTGCCCCAATAAAAGAATATTACATACAAGTTTTTACATGAATGAAAATGAAACACACTCATCTCACACAAAAACCCCCGGCCATTCAAACATGACGATCCAATATAACATATCCAGCAACACATAACATCACATGATATCAACGTAAGTAAATATGCGCATCCCAATTGTCGTTGACATATAGCAACGAAACCGGCGATATCACATATTACACTTACGGTCACAGAAAAGAAAGTGTAAAACTACAACAATTGGAATCCGCAACCTCTTTAGACATCACATGCCTAATCAAATGAAATGCTTAGACATCACATGCCTAACAGTTATAAACCCCGCATTTTAGTCTCATTATCGAAAACTCTTTTTCAATATCAAATGAAACTAAACCGCTAGATTTATAACATTCATTCAGTTATCTCATAACTGTTTGTGAATTCCAATTATTGTATCCCATTCCTGATAAATAGAATATATTAAACTTTCCGATCGAACAATCGAACACCCAAGTTTTCCCGAAACCGTTCAACACATGAAATTAGTTCAAAGACGTTCACTTCATGCCTCAGTACCAACGGTCCAGCCGTAGAAGGGTCAAGCCAACGCCTCACATGTGGCACGCCGTACTGCCCCAAACCCGAAGGTTCATAAGGCAGTTCAAGACGGTCACATAATCGAGTTAAGGTTTGTTGTCTTCTAGAGGGACCATCGCGTTACTTGGATATTTTCCGGCAGGGGAAAAGTTGGGTATTTATATCCGGTCGGACTTTTTAACATATTCAAAAAATTATCCGGAAAACACTTAGACAAAGTTCGATAATCCGATCGAAATACCGAGTCCCCAATACAACCCAGAATACTCAACTCTTGAATAAATATTAAAAATTTCCAGAGAACTCAGCATTGAATAAAAGAAGTTACTGTGCAAAATTGGGTGGGTGACGTCATCATACGGCCGCGGAACCGCCGCAGAAGCCAGGCTTCTGCCGCGGTTCCGCCGCACATTGGAGGAATTGGGTGATCGTGTTTCACAGTAATTCTTAGAAAGTCCTGCTGAATTTTCTGCATATTTTTAATTTGGAAAAAACCCAGTTTTTAAAAAATGTATAGAGAGCAACTTTGATATTAGGGTTTCGGTTCGATCGGACTTCAAACTCCGTCAGGACTTCGCCTAAGGCTCTAGCTAGGCTCTGATACCACTGTAGGGTTCCTAGGCACTCTCAAGAGGTTTCACAAGGCATCAACCATGCCAATTTTAAATTTTAAAAGCGCCGAGAAACCCTAATTCGGATCGTTGACTAGAAATTTAGGCGAAAACGAAACTAGTTAACATCTTAACTAAAGGAGAGAGGCTACAACCTTTATAGATCCGGTTCTCCACTTCCTTAGCTCCACGTAGGCGTCTCTCGCTGTCCAACTCGAATCCCGGACTCAATCGTCGGCTTGATCGGAGAAATGGGCGGACTAGGTCGTCGGCTTCGTGCCGAAGATGATCTACGTCGAGGCATCACAAGTTCAAGCTCCGACTTCACAAAGTTGTGAAACTTGTGAAGAAAACACCCAAAACAACTTGGCAAGAGGTAGAGGGTGAAGAAATAGGAGGTGGGTTCACTTTAGAATTGGATTTCTCACTTTAGAACTCAAGTTGCCATTGATGGCATCAAGCTTTCTTTCTTGAAGAAGAAGATCAAGAAGAAGAAAGAATATGATAAGTGTTTATTTTAAAATGAAAAATAAATCAATACTTATCATAAGCTAACCATAGTAGAATGTAGAGAATAGACCATGGTTACTTGGATTGGTTAGGGTTAAGCATGAAGACAAGAATGGTTAAGAAGTCAAAGCTTCATGAAGCTTCAACTAGAAACAAATAAAGCCACCATTCTCATCTAAACCATTTCCAAATAAATAAATGAACAAATAAATAAATAAATGAATAAGCAAAACCCTAATCATCAAATTAACCATGGTTTAATTCTATACACTTAACTAAATGATCAAGTATCATCAAACATGATACAAAAGTATATCACATATACTTCTTGCACATCAAGTGAGAAAATCCATATAAAGTGAACTAATACTAGCTAATGCAAAGTAATATATCAAATATATAATTATATATTAAATCATTAAATCAACACTTGATTTAACGATCCGATCATATCGCATAAAACCGACTAGTATCATATGTATCGGCTTATCAAATCAATCCTTGATTCAATATCTAGGTTATATCGAATATAACCATTCGATACATTCATCGCGAGAATGGAATACGGTATCACATACACGCATTATTCTCGGTCCTGCACATATCTTATATGCGCTCCTATTTCGTTTCGCTTGAGCCAGGAAACCTCTGTGTAGGACTCTAAAGACTCGTCAATACGCCGGCAGTAGATGATGATCATATCAAGCACCCACAAGCCGCAAGCGGTCTGCTAAACGTAACGGCCACCCGGGTATTGAGCGATCAGAAGATCGACGAGGTAGCCCGCTCACACTCCTGTGAATCCAACCAGTAACACTTACCATACAGTCCGGTCTGTTCGTCTGATATGTCGCATATCAAGTCTAGGGGTGGTGAACGTCAGACCCCAATAACCGATAAGTCGTGCCGATATGAGGCTCATAACGGGTCGAGAAACTACTGGTAACACTTACCAGCAAATCTCTGATCAGCCCTGGCCAGGGACTTCCCTGTTACGGCCAATCGAGCACAGCGCAACATCAACCCCCAATACCGGGAGAGACGAAACCCCTCCTATCGCTCATTGCCTCCATGTGACTCGGGACTGTACCCAAAGACCACCGTTTTGCACGCTCTCATGGACGTGGTAAGGTGGAGATCAAAGTACAGTGGGAATCACACAAGACTCTATGACGATCTCGGGTCTACAGACTAACCTGTACAAGTGTCACCTGAGAACCGCCATCTGACGTGAGGTATAATACCATCTGGGAGTTCTCGGCGAGTCCGTCCAGTGTACCCAGTCTCCACTGAGCACCCGTATACCATCTCTGATGTCAAACACCAATGGATGTGGGATCATCCATCGCCCATCTCATGGGTCGAGAAGCGTATACGCTAATCTACACTGGTATATCGATGCCCCGTCTCGATACACCCACGACTAGGGACCTTGAAGGATGTACCTATGGACTACCATGTCCCCACTAGTATGATCTGCATCACAGTCCAGGTAGTCAAGTATATATCCTAAGGGCTTTACCAACATGTAACTATAAGACAGTTTAAAGAGACAAGTGTACATGTTAAGATAAAGAGTAACCAGATAGCATACTATCATATCGAGCAAGAAAGTCATCTCTATATATGTCCAAGCATCCAATATAATATACATCATCTGTACAATACTGGCCTCTAGGGCATACATACAACTAACAACAACAACAGAAATAAATACACATATTCTGACAAAGACAAGTCGAATAATATAATATAAAACTGAGCAAGATTGTTCTGTGCATACATATCCCTAGTATCCATATGTATACATATACAATACTGGCCTCCAGGGCATATACATCCAACAGTACACTCATGCTTGTGTATATACCACTTGTACATCCATATTGGCACACATACATATTGTACACTCATGCTTGCATATATACCACTTGTACATCCATATTGGCACATATACATATTGTAATCTCATGCTTGCGTATATACTACTTTTACATCCATATTGGCACACATACATATTGTACATTCATTCTTACGTATATACCCAATTGTATATCCATATTGGCACACATACATAGTGTACATCCATACTTGTGTGTGTGTGTGTGTGTGTATCTTTGTGCATCCATGCCTATATACATACTCTTGCACATACATAGATGATGCTGACTTTGATTTTGGAAAATTGGGGACCGCATGAAATATTTTCAAAAATGGATCCATTTAAAATAGCGGTTTCTCTTTTTTACTTTTAGTACGATGTTATGTGGCATAGGACACATTACATTGATTCACGCGTTGAGTTTTGGATTTCATGTGATTTCTTGATTTGAGAACCATGGTATTATTTTAAGAAAGTATGCACTGTTTTGAAAACCCGGTTTCTCTTGATATGATATTTCAGTATGTCTACCATGCGTTTTCTCGGTTCTGAGACGTGTGACATGTGAACCCGATTCGAAGAGCTGGATGTGGACGATTGCGGGTACATGGTGGACCCGGTATGGTAACCCGGGGCAAGAAAGGGATGCTGTGTATACAGACGGTGAGCCTGGCAGAGGGACTACTACCTACCGGTGATTGGTTGGAACTGGAGGTTATCCGGAGGATACCGACCGGAGTCGAGAGATGGTTATGGGCCAACCAATACTGCCGGAGCCCGAGGGCCGATCCGCAGACGGAGACCGTGGGCCGATCCGGACTGACGGAGCCCGATATATGAGGATTTGCGTGTCGATGCTGGGCACGAGTATTTCATGATGTTTTCGGGTGCCGATGTTGGGCACCCTGCTTCTATGAGATTTACAGGATTGAGGGCCGGATAGAGTGACGGCGCCTGAGTTATCGGGATTTTGGGGTGTTTTTGGTAGATACCGGGGGTTTTCCCACGATGATGATTCGTGTAGAAGATATTTTAACCCATGCTCAGCATTCATTGTTATGCATTGCATCATGATAGAGTACCTTGTATGATTATTGCATACCTTGTTCATCATATAGATGTTATTAGATTGCACATGTTGGAGTATCGCAGTACAACCATATCTGCGATTACCTTTATATGTTATTTACTATTCACGAGTTGGAAACTCACCCCCGTTGTGCCACAGTGTTTGCAGGTCGACCCTCAGAGTAGTTGCGGCAGGCTACCTCATTGTATCTTTTTGGCTACGGATACCATTGTAATTGGCGAGTGAGCCGTTTTGCCTTTAGATGGGGTTTGCAGTATCCGTTTATTTACATTGTACTCTCTGCTGTATCTAGTACTTTCCATCAACCATTTCATGTATTGACTTAGAGACCAGTTGTGAGGACGATATATATTATTTTGTACTCTGTATGTCGAGCTCGTTTGAGCCGGCTTTATTTATACAGTTTTATCTTTTATGTTGTTTTTCACTTATATTATTCATTCTTCGCTACGGCGTCGTATACTATTATTATGGTGGTTGTTCCGCCATTCGGCGTGATTGCTCCCGCTTGGGGATGCTTATTTCTTGTTATCAGTCATTTTACTTATATCATGTGTTGTACCCGTATCGGGACTAGTTTTTTACAAAGGAGGTGCTGCCGAAATTTTTAAGAAAATAACTTAAACTTTAAAGATTTTACTCAAGGTTTTCTAAATGTTTTAAACTAATGCTTTCTTCATTCACTACCATAATGGTTTTGATTTCTGGGTTTCGGCTTACTTAATCGCGTTACGCCTGTAGACGTTATGTGGTTAAGTGCCGGTCACGGGCCAAACTTTGGGTCGTGATAAAGTTGGTATCAGAGTGTAGGTTTTACCTTTCGAAGTATAGGATGAACTTGGTATGATGGAGTAGGTAGCTGAAGCAGAGTGGCGTAGCGTGTGTATGTTCCGCGGCATACTCACGACACGGTACTCCGCCTAAGTGACCTTAGGACTTATTGGTTGAAGTTCCTTCGCGATTATATACATCCTTGTGATTCAATTTTCGTATTCTTATCGAATCTTATTTTCTTTTCCAGCCATTATGCCGCTGAAGACTACGGGAGCGCAAAGAGCGGCCGCGAGAGCCGAGATTAGAGTTGACTCATCTGAGACGAGGACTGACCCGGGCAGTACACCCGTTGTACCAGAGCAGACTGTTCCCCCTTCGACAGACCAGATCACTATGCTAGGGGCTGGTATGCAGGAGATGCGCCGGATGATGGGGTCGTTAGTTGAGGCCATTCGAGCACAGAGACAGGAGGTTGTTCCACCCGTTGCGGGGACCGCGATGGTACCTACGGTTCAGGCAGTTTCACCTGCAGCCACAGAGGTTATCACAGTATTGTTATCTGAGTTTATTAGGCTGAAGCCTTCGGTCTTCACAGGCACAGATGCAACCGAAGACCCACAGTCATTTATCGATATGATGGCCCGGATATGTCGTTCACTGAGATGCTCCAATGCAAGATGGGTGGAGTTCGCTAGCTTTCGCCTGGAAGGTCTTGCTTAAAAGTGGTGCGAGTCGGGAGAGAATGGCAAAGCAGCAGGTCTTCCTCCTATGACCTGGACTGAGTTCGTGACGGTGTTCTTTGCCCGTTTCCTTCCACAGAGTGTCGGGGATTCTCGAGCGCGCAGGTTCGAGTCATTACACCAGACGCCGGATATCACAGTGGCGGAGTATGATGTGCAGTTCACCGAGCTCTCTGTTTATGCCCCATATCTAGTAGCTACTGAGGAGATGCGAGTCAAGAGGTTTGTTCGAGGCTTGCTTACACCGTTGTTTCTTGCGATCAGCGCACAGCATTGCGAGACCTATGCTGCAGCCGTAAATGCAGCCCTACTAGTCGAGGAGCGCCTTCCTGAGACTTCGGCAGTTCCAGGGCCGAAGAGGGTTCGTACAGATACGTCAGCATAGAGACAGCCGTTTAGGCGCCGCGACAAGTTCCGTTCAGGTACGGGGGGCAGCGGAGGCTCGGGACGAGGTCAGCTATTCAGCTCTTATCCCCAGGAGGGTCAGCCGGCACCATCTAGATGTTTCCGGTGCGGGAGTACTTATCATCATATTCGAGATTGTCCGGAGCCACGTGAGGGTGAGACGGCCGTACCACATATTACCCTACCACCTTCTCTGCCTAAGAGAGGTTTGCCTCTTGTACCTGCTGTTGCTCAGCGTCAGACTTATGCATAGAGAGGTCGTGGTAGCGGAGGATTTGCTCAGAGAGGCCGAGGTGGCTGAGGCAGAGGACGGCCAGTTGCCGGCAGAGGACAGCCAGTTGCCAGTAGAGGACCGCCAGTCACAGGTAGAGGGTAGGCACGGGTTATTGCTTTGACATATCGGGACGTGCATGCGTCCAATGCAGTGGTCTCAGGTACTCTTTCAGTATGTTCTATTGACGCACACGTGTTGTTTGATCCGGGATCTACGCACTCATACGTTTCCACACACTTCATGCCGAGTTTGGGCAGAGAGTCTTGTTTGCTTGATCAGCTGCTTGCTGTGACCACTCCGGTAGGCGAGTCGTTTGTCGCTCGTTTTGTGTTTCGAATGTGCTCTGTTCGTATCGGGGAGAGGGATTCTTTGGTTGATTTGATTCTCCTCGATAAGTTGGATTTTGATGTTCTTCTGGGCATGGACTGGCTACCCCCTTATTATGCATCCGTGGAATGCCGTGAGAAGGCAGTCAGTTTTAGTTTTCCGGGAGAGCCAGTTCTTGTTATTCAGGGAGAACGTAGCATCACCCTTCCCAGCTTGATTTCGTCTCTTCGCACTGGCCAGCTCTTGAGGAAGGGATGTCAGGGATTCCTAGCGTATGTTAGTGATACTAGAGCTGCAGAGGTCCTGTTGGACCAGGTCCCGATTGTTATCGAGTTCCCTGACGAGCTACCTGGGCTACCGTCTGAGCGCGATATTGTGTTCTGCATTGACTTGATTCCTGGCACGGGGCCTATTTACATACCGCCTTATCGGATGGCCCCGGCGGAGCTTAGAGAGCTGATGGGTCAGTTGCAGGAGTTGTTAGATAAAGGGCTTATTCGACCTAGTGTATCTCCTTGGGATGCTCATGTCCTGTTCGTCAAGAAGAAGGACGACAGTTTGCGCTTGTGCATCGGATTACAGCCAGCTGAACTGCGTTACAGTGCGGAACAGATATCCCTTACCGCGTATCAATGATTTGTTCGACCAGCTTCAGGGTGCGGGGCACTTCTCAAAGATTGACTTGCGATCAGGTAACCATCAGTTGCGGGTTCGGCAGGAGGATATTCCGAGGACGGCTTTTCGCACGCGTTATGGACACTATGAGTTTTTGGTGATGTCGTTCAAACTCACCAACACCCCAGCAACGTTTATGGACTTGATGAACCGCGTTTTCAGGCCGTATCTTGATCAGTTCATCATCGTGTTTATTGACGGAATATTGGTTTATTCCCGGAGCCGGGTGGAGCACGAGTAGCACCTGCGGATCACATTGCAGACTTTGAGGGAGCACCGGCTGTTCGCGAAATTCTCCAAGTTTGCGTTTTGGCTTAACAGCGTGTCACGACCCGAAATTGGCACGTGATGGCCCTAATACTATGCAACGTCTACAGGCGTAACGTAATAAAAGAAAGACAAAACCTAGAAATCTAAACCATCAAAAGTAACAAGAAATAGCATTTTCAAAACCTTTGAAATCTTAACCCAAATTTTTTAAAAGTCCAACTTATTTCTTTTAAAATTTTGACAGCACCTCCTCTGTAAAACAAGCCCCCAAAAATGGGTACAACATAAATATAAAGTAAAGCATCGCCAACGGGAGCAAAAACACGCCCAAAGGCGGAAAACAGCCACCACCACAAATATACGACGCCGTAGCGAAGAAATAAAAGACGATAGAAAGGAAACTGTATAAAAGACAACAAGTCACAAAATAATATACAATATCGTCATCACCAAGTTTCTAAGTCAACAAGAAAATAGTAGATGGAGAGTACAAGGATACAACGAATATACAATACAACAATACGGATAACCACAAAACCCACCTAAGCAAAACTACACACTATGAGCAGAAGCGGTATCCGCAGCAAAAGATGATCAGATAGATGAAAAGCCTTCCTCGACTACTCTGGGGAACACCCTGCAAAACAACTGTGGCACAACGGGGGTGAGTTGCCAACTCATGAATAGTAAATAACATATGCAGGTAATTGCAAGTATGCACGTACAACGTGAATTTAACAAATGCAAATAATATCAATAAAAGGTCATATGATAATCATGAAAAGTACACTAGCAGGTACAACTAATATATGAAGCAATAACATATAACAATCAGTATGCAATAATCATGCAATAATGATATGAAAAAAGTATATATGCAACAATCATGAAAGGTACACTAACAGGTACAACTACACATGAAGCAATGCATATAAATTAAGGTATGTAAATGCAACAGTCATGAAAGGTACACTACATGAAATAGTGGATAAACAATAAATGTAGAGTATGGAATGGAACATGTCAATTCCACGTAATCCTGACATCGTTGGAGGATCAAAATCCATGAAGACAAATCCAAATCCCAATTCCTCAAATCAGCCCCCAAATTGGCTATCATATCATATAAGTCTCACAAATCCTGAATGTACAATATCGAATAAATCTCATATATCCTGAATGTATAAATCAGCAATCTCATAAATATCCTATATCCAATATCAAATGAATCACCTATATCTCAAATCCAATATCAAGCAAAATTCTAACACCCTAAATATATTTGCATGAAATAATATGATGATGTATATAAATTAATGTCAATACACATATATTAGCATCCCATTCCACTAATATTGGTGTAAGTGCATATATAACAGCGTCCCATTCCACTGTTATATATACAAAGGAGTAAAAAGAAATATCATAAAACCAATGTGTCAAGCATCGACACAGAAATGCAGGTCTATCAGGTGTTGTCACCAAGACTGTGTTAGATATGTATGCCCTAGAGGCCATTATTGTATAGTACTAGTTTGTATAATACATTTTGGAGGCTTGGGATATATATATATACGGGTTTACGACAGTCTTGCTCGATATAGTAGTATGCTACTTGGTTTGTTACTATCTTAATATATGTATATGTTTCTTTTAACATATCGCTAATACATATTGATGGAGCCCTTAGGATCTTTGCTTGACTACCGGCGTTGTGATGGCGATCACACTAGTGGGGGCTGGGTAGTCTATAAGCACATCCATATTTTGGTCCCTGGTCGTAGGATTATCGAGACAGGGCATCGATACTCCAGAGTAGACTGGTGCATACGCTTCTCTTCCCAGCAGGGGAGATGGTCTGTCCCACAGCCATCAGTACGTCATACTGGAGATAGTATGTAGGTGCTCGTTAGGTTACGAGTACATTGGAAAGGACTCGTCGGGAACTGTTGGTTGGTATTATACCTATCGTCAGTTAATAGTTCCCAGGTGACATGAGTACAGCTTAGTCCGCTGACTTGACACTGTCACTTCGTCTCGAGTGTGTTCCCACTGTTCTTAGATTACTACCCTACCACGACTCTACTGAGTCGTGCAAACAGGTAGTGGTTGGGTGCAGTCCCGAAGCACTTGGAGGCAGTGACGGTTAGACAGGATTCGTCTCTCCCGGTATTGGGAGTTGATATCGCGTTGTGTCTAGGAGAGCCATTACACATAGTAGTCCCTGGCTAGGGCAAGCGAGATTTGCTGGTAGTGTTACCAGTAGTTTCTCATGGTGTTTTAGGCTACACTCCGACATGACTTGTACCGCTATTAGGGGACTAACGTTTACCGCCCCCCTAGACCCGCCATGCGATACTCTCAGACGAACAAACCGGACTGTACAGAGATTGTCACATTCAGGCTCATTAAGAGTTCAGATGGGTTCACCTCATCAGTCTTCTTGTCGGCATCTACCTGGGGACCGTTACGTACAGCTAGTACCGCTTGCGGCCTGTGGTTAAACCCACTGCCAGCGTAGTGTCGAGCATTTAGAGTCCCACACAGAGGGTTACTCGCCTTTGGGCAAAACAGAGTAGAGGTCGCATGGTTTTGCGACGGGGTTCGTTCACATCCGCGCACTTGTGCACGTTTGGTGTCCGGGCAGTTGTTACTAGCGGGCTTTGGTTTAAGCCAGATCCTAGTATTTGTTTTGGGATTGGTTTTGTCTCAGTGTATTCGTGTTCCTCGGAACGCGGATGCGGGTGTGTATGCACAGTTGGCAGAGGCAGAGGCAGAGGATTCTCATTAGGGTTGTTGACCGTTTGACTTTGGTTGACTTGTTGACCGTTGACTTTTTCCAAACCCTAATGAGAATGATGAATATGATTAATAATATTAATTAAGGATTATTGTGTGATGGTTAGGTTGACCATTTGACTATGGTTGACATTTTGACCCTTGTTGACACATTGACCATAATCCTTTCATATCAAAGATGCTTCTTGTTCTTTGCAAATTGCATTTATTATGAAATGATAATGGTCATTCCATACTCACCATCACATTTTCCTTTTAATTATTATTATTCTCTCTTATGAGCATGGTTGCAGAAGAGAGCTCTCATTCCATCATATCTTTTCTCTCTCTCTGCAAGAGCTCTCCCTCTTCCTCTTCAAAAAGCTTAAATGTTCCATGTGTTGGAAATCATAACTTTTTGAGACAAACCTACCATAACACCTCTCTACTCTTTCTAGAGTTCTAGGTTTAGCAAACCAAGCACCTTAGTTACCTCTAGGTCGAGGTAGGAGCTCAAGTTCGAGCCCTCGGGTGGATCCATCTTCGGCAAAGAGGAGACGACGAGGAGGAGCCGTACAAACTACTACAAGGGGCAAGCAAGGAGGAGAACAACAAGAAGAGAAGGAGTTCAAGACCTAGGTATAACCATTCTACATAGTAGTTAGAACTTGTAGATTTTGTGTTAGTTTTGTCTAGCAAAGATCCTTCATGAACGGTCCATGTTACCTATCGAGGAAAATTTTGATTTTTACCTGTTCCGCCTCCCCGAAAGAACCGGGGTGGGTAACGTGGACCTAACATTGGTATCAGAGCCAGGCTAAACATTATCTAACATGTTAGCAAAGTAACTATAAGTTCGATCGAAGAAAAAATCACAAAACATGCCCGAAATTTAAACTTTCTGTCGATTTTTAAACTGCTCTAAAAATAATTTGACACATACCAAAAATCGGCTCAGGGTTTTAAATGAACACAGAAGAAAAACGAGCCAACAAGTCGACCAACTCACCGCGGAATCGTGGCAAGAACATGCTTCTTGTCGCGGATCCGCGGCCGAGTTGACTCGGCCGTGGCTCATTTTTCCTGCAGTGTTCTCAGTGTGCAGTTTTAGGATTTTTGGAATATGTTGTTTCTGCCCAGATTTTCCAGAAAACAAATTTGTGTTTAGGATGGTTACAAATCCGTATTTTGATCGAAGTTCTGTAGACTTTAGCTAATGGGTTATATCTGTGATGTGATATATGTATTGAACGTCTGCTAATCGCTATACGTCGATTAGTGGGGGTTATACATATCTTTGATCAGTAATGTTGATGGATTGTGTTTATGAACTCGCTGGATTGTCGCGGATGAATAGCCGGGGGTTGTGAGATGAGAGTTTTCTTTATCTTTCATTTGATGTAATATGTAAATTGATTTAATATTATTTGTATGGCCGCACATCCGGGATGAGGTTGTGGCCGCCATTGTATATTATTTCTTTTACTGTTTTTGCTCCTAGGATAGACCCAAGGTGGGGTGCACAAACTACCGGATACCTCGAAGTGCTGAGTGGCCTACTCACGTTGTTGAGGGAGGTTGCTTCGCTTCGGGTACTTGGCGGGTAGTTTTCCGCACCCGTAGGAGTCTAGGGTGGGGTTTTGGCTATTCATCGCGACCGTGTAATCCGTCTTTCGTTGCAGGCTCGAACGAAATGTGGATTCCTAGCATATCCAATGTGTTGGTTTTATGTATGCCCTAGAGGCCATTACTGTACATACGATGTATATTGTAATGGATGCTTGGACATATATTGTGAGGACTTTCTTGCTCGACATGATAGTATGCTATCTGGTTGTACTTTATCTTAACATGTACTCTGATTATCTCTATATTACATGTTGATAAAGCCCTTGGGATATATACTCGACTACTGGGACTATGATGAGATCATACTAGTGGGGCCACGGTAGCCGACGAGTAAATCCTATAACTGTTCCTAGTCGAGGGTGTATCGAGACAGGGCATCGATACACCAGAGTAGACTAGCGTATACGCATCTTGACCCATATGATGGGCGATGGATGATCCCATATCCATCGGTGTTTGACATCAAGGATGGTGTACGGGTGCTCAGTGGAGACTGGGTACACTGGACGGACTCGCCGAGAACTCCCAGATGGTATTATACCTCACGTCAGATGGCAGTTCTCCGGTAACACTGGTACAGAGTAGTCTGTTGACCCGAGATCGTCATAGAGTCTTGTGTGAGTCCCACTGTGCTTTGATTTCCATCATACCACGTCCAAGAGGGCGTGCAAAAAGATGGCTTTTGGGTACAGTCCCGAATCACATGGAGGCAATGAGCGATAAGAGGGGATTCGTCTCTCCCGGTATAGGGAGTTGATGTTGTGCTGTGTTCGATTGGCTATAACCGGAAATCCCTAGCTAGGGTTGTTAAGAATTTACTGGTAAGTGTTATCAGTAGTTTCTCGAACTGTTATAGACCTCATATCGACACGACTTATCGAGCTACTGGGGTCTGACGTTTACCATCCCTAGGCGAGATATGCGACATATCAGACGACGAGACCGGACTGTACGGGAGTGTTACTGTTTGGATTCACAGGAGAATGTACAGGCTTGCTTGTTGATCTTCTGAGCGCTCAATACCTGGGTGGCTGTTACGTTTAGCTGACCGCTTGCAGCTTGTAGGTGTTTGATATGATCATCACCTACTGCCGGCGTATTGACGATTCTTTAGAGTCCTACACAGAGGTTTCTTGACTCAGGCAAAACGGAGTAGGGGCACATATGTGATATGTGCGGGACCGAGGATAATGCGATATGAGATACTGTATTCTATTCTCGCGATATATGATATCAGCCGGGTCATCGGATCAAGTGTTGATTCGATGAATCGGTACGGATAAATATTAGTCGGTTATATGCGATATAGCCGGATTGTCGGATCAAATGTTGATTCAATAATTTAATGTATAATAATATATATGATATATTAAATTACATTAACTAATATTAGCTCACTAAAAGATTCTTTTTCTCACTCGGGTAATACATTGATATATATGCGATATATGTTAATTGTATTATTTTATGTTGTTACGATAAATATTGTATATGTGATATATAATATTGTAACATGATATGATTACTAATGCGATATGTTTAGTGGAGATTAAACATGGTTAGGGTTTGATTAGGGTTAAGCTTTTCTAGATGTTTCTAGAAGCTTTCTTTTTGTTTGGTGCAAAGATATTTGTTTAGATATTTTTGCATGATATTTCTTAACCCAACCACACCCCTTAACCCTAGTTCAATCTCTACAAAGGTTACTTGACCATGGTTGCATTATTCATCATAATTATCCTTTCATTATTCATCACAAAAGGATTTTTATCAATTTTCTTCTTCTTCTTCCTTTTTTTGCTAAGCTTTCTTGCTTTTTATTTGTGATGAAAAATGAGTGAGAATAAGAAAATAAAAGAGAGCAATAATCCTACTTCATCATCCTCATCTATCCTTGCCATTTAGATGAGGGTGTTCACTTCATATTATGAGTGTTAGCTTGTGTTAACGAAACTTCAAGGTAGATCATCTTTGTATCGAAGATCGGAAGCAAGACTGCATCTTTCTCTTCGTGGAACCTCTCGAGAGTCCGGAACACGATGATCGCAGCGAAGGGACTTCAACACGGAGCTTTAGAAGTGCAGGACCGGATCTACAAAGGTTGTAAATCCTCTCACTTAGTGTTAAAGTGTTTAACATAGTTGTTTTCGCCTCAACCCTAGTTTAAAGATCCGGCTTCGGGTTGTTCGGCACGGCTAATTTTTTAATCGGGCATGGTTGATGCCTCGTAGAACCTTGTGCGCGTGCCCAGCAACCCTACAGTGGTATCAGAGCCAAGCTAGAGGTTTAGGCGAAGTCTAGACGAAGTTTAAAGTCTGATCGAACCCGAAAACCCCGATAAAACTCATTCTCAGGAAATTTTTCAAAAATGTGATTTTTGTGAATTAAAAATGCTCAGAAATATAAGCAGGGAAATATAGAAATTACTGTGAAGTACGGACCCTTGATTCGATCACGTGACCGCGGAACCGCGGCCAAACCAAGCACGTGGCCGCGGATCCGCGACGGAACAGTGTCGTTGGGGCCCGCAACTTCACAGTAACAATTCTGGGTTCTTTTGCAGTCTTCTGGGAATTTCTAATTTACTCAAGTGTTCAGTTTTCTGGGTTATATTGGCGACTAGTTGTTTCGATCGGATATTATAACTTTGTTTAGTTTTTCCGGATAATTTTAGAAACTGTTAAAAAGTTCGAACGGATATCAAAAACTCACTTTTACCCCAGTCGGAAAATTTTTCAAAAGTTGGATTTTTCTCGAGTTTAAGAACGTTCTAAGTCATGCAAGTAACGCGGTGGACCCTCTAGAAGACAACAAACCTTAACTCAACTATGTGACCGTCTTGAACTGCCTTTGAACCTTAGGGTTTGTGGCAGTACGACGTGCCACATGTGAGGCGTTGGCTCGACCCTTCTACGGCTGGACCATTGGTACTGTGGCATGTGATGGATGTTTTTAAACTGATTTCAAGTGTTGAGATATATTGGGGAAATCTTGGGTGTTTGATTATTCGATCGGAAAGTTTAACATTGTCTATTTATCTGGAATGTGATACAATATTTAGAATCCACAAGTAGTTATGAGATAACTAAATTGAATGTTATAAATCTAGCAGTTTAGTCTCAGATGATCGGTTGCCACGGAATTTTGATGTGATCAAAAGTCCGTCGCAATCACGTAGCGTATGCGGATACTCGCCGGGTAAACTTAATAGACAGCCACGCCCCATAGCCCCGACCAAGTGACTGTAGGAGAACCCCGTCACCAAAAGCATCCGTTCGGGTGCTCGCGGCAGCGGTGTTCCGCCTTAGTGCACTTCGTCGACGGCATCGGGGGGTGCGGCCGTCTACTAAAGTTTGCGACGAGCATTCGATCAGGTTGTCGGGAATCTTGTTGAATTGCCCGACTTGATATTGAAAAGTGTTTTCGATAATGAGACTAAAATGCGGGGTTTATAATTGTTAGGCATGCGATGTCTAAGGAATTCATTTGGTTAGGCATGCGATGTCTAAAGAGGTTGCGGATTCCAACTGTTGTAGTTTTACACTTTCTTTTCTGTAACCATAAGCGTAGTATGTGGTGTATCGCCGGCTTCGTTGCTATACATCAACGACAATCGGGATACGCATACTTGCTTACGTTGATGATATGAGATATTATGTGTTGCTGTGATATGTTATATTGGATCGTCGCGTTCTGAATAGCCGGGGGTTTTATGTGAGATGAGAGTTTTTTCTTTTTCATTCATGTAAAATTCATTTTTTTGTAATATTCTTTTATTGGGGCACTTCCGGGCTGAGGATGATGTCACCATTGTATATTATTTACTTTTCCGCATTAGGTAGACCCAAGGCGGGGAGCATAAGTAACCGAGTTCTAGGGTCCAGTGGGAGACCATCTCGAGGAGTCGAGACCGGGTCTTCTAACCCTAGAATTGGCAGTGTTGCTTGCCGCTCTCGTAGGGGTCTAGGGATGTGGGTTTGGCTATTCATCGCGACCGTGGAATCTGTGTTTTATACAGACTCGTACTAAAACACGGACGTCCTAGTATATCCAATATTTCATATATGTTCTTCTGCTGCAATGTTCTGTGATGAGATCATATTACTGCCTGAGATGAATGTTTATATTATATATATGAGATATATGTTATATTGCAGATTTTGTTTCAAATGTGATGCTTGTGAAGCATAATTAAAATGGGACTTCATTAATGAGATTAATGAAACTAAAAGAAACTTAAGATGTTGTAGAAACTTGTTTAAAAACTGGTAGCTCTAGTTCTTGCTTTGCATAGCGGTGTTCCTTGTAGAACATCCAGCACCTTATTCGATATGGAAAGAGCCGAGATCCCTTCACCGGGAGTGACCTCTCTAGGGAAACTAGCAGATTCTACAAACTCGGTTTGTCTTTTGATTGCTTCTATAGTTCTTGCTTTGCATAGTGATATTTGTGAAATATCCTGCACCTTATTCGATGAGGAAAGGGCCGACGGTCCCTTCACCGGGAGTGACCCCTTTAGCAAAACTAGAAAAGCCTCAGAAACACTCCATTTAAAATCACTCGATTCTACAACGATATCAAGTTCATTACGCAAAAGGTTTTCTTAAAAACCTGTCGTAGCCCTCCGTCATTTCAGATAAGTACTGGTTAGTATTCGTGCTGCGTTTGTTGACCTCTGTCAAGACGTAGTGTGCGGTAGCTGATTAGTGCTTATCTGTATAAGCATATGATGTGATTGATTTAGGGTAGTCGTGCGACCTTGTTGACCTCTGTCAAGGGTCGTGCGGGTGGGTTTACTTCAATCAGGAAATGACGGGATGAACTTGACTAGCTACCTATGGTTTGTTGACCTCTGTCAAGGTCATAGGATGCTTGGGGCAAAATATTATTGGGAATTTCAAGTGTTGAAATTTGCAATGAGATTGCATACCTTCTATGAGATAGTTGGATCCCGATACCCGCTGCGAGTTAGAGTTACTCCTGGGAGAGTTTTACACATTACAATTAGCCGATCAAGTAGGTGTCTAGAAAGGTGTTAACGGGGTTACGCTTCTGGGAAAATGAGGTTTACATTAATTAGGTTCGTGCGAAAGCACGGGGAACCTCCCTCAAAGTACCGACACTGGCCTGGCTGAAAGATTGGCGAACTTTTAGCGTGTAATTAATCCCGGCTAGTCTTTCCTTTTAGGGTTTGAAGGAATATTTGATTAAAACAGTGAGAGACATCCTGATTAGATATATTAGATAACCAATCTAATCTTGCAAGAGCATACGCTGAGTGTTTTCTTCTCTCTCTCTCCAGGTAGCGACCATATCACGCCTTAATCAAGATAATAATACGGATATATTGACCGAACCCGCTTGTTATACTGAGCTGGGGAACGTTGGTCCTGCTCCAACTTATAATTGTTATAAGACAGAGCAGGAAATTGGGGAATACCAGATTTCCCATGCCGCCCAAACAAAGAAAGTGCATGTTGATGCATCATCTTTGGGTTTGTTCATTACAGAGAACTGTTTCTCAGTATCCTTTATGTCTTGGGTATGTGATACCGGATTAGGATCCCGCATATGTAAATTGTTACATGGGCTATAGATAGGTAGAGAACTGAGAACAGGTGATAAGTTTCATGAGACAGAAAACGGTGCAAATGTTGCAGCCAAGTCTGTTGGTCACTATCACCCTGTATTACCAGAATACATTGATTCTGAACGAATGTTATTAGATACCGAACCTGTTATACAACATCATATCAGTCTCTTTATTAGTAAAGAAAGGATATAATTTTGTATTGTTGGATAATGTTTTGAACATTTCCTATATCAAGAGTTGATCGGTTCAGGCACGTTATCTAAAAGCATAGACGTTCTAAATCAAACTACAGTTCTTAGTATACAGAACACACACAAGAGGAAGAGTTCAGAAATGAACGAATCCTTCTTGAGGCATTGTAGACTAGGTCATATCAATGCGACCCGACTAGCTAAGTTACATTTAGATGCATATATAAATCTGTTTGAATTTATATCTTGTGAAACTTGCCGGTCATGTCACAAAGATAAGATGACCATAGCTGTATTTATTGGAAACAGAGAAAGAGTTAGTGAACTCTTGGGATTGATACATGCTGATGTATGAAAGTCTCCTGTCTACACATGCCAAGACCGGTTCGTTGTACTTCATTACATTCTCTGATGATCTCTCAAGATTCAGACATATGTTCCTGTTGAAACACAAGTCCGAAGCTTTTGAGATATTCACAGAATATAAGTTAGAAGTAGAGAACCAAAAACGGGTATAAGTATTATGTCCGTTGATGTGATCAGGGAGGAGAATACTTGAGCACGGATTTCCTAGATTATTCTAAAGGAGAATGAGATTCTCTCTCAGCATTACTCCTCCGTACACACCACAGCACTTCGGTGTATCGGGGTGGAGCAAGAAACACCCTATGTGATATGGTGTACTCTATGATGAGTACTACTGAGTTGCCTATTTCCTTTTGGGAGTTATGCACTTGAGAAGCTGCATACCTATTGAATAGGGTTCAAATCAAATCAGTTGCCTACCACTTCATATGTGATATGGAAAGGGAAGAGCCCATATCTTAAGTTTGTTAAGATTTGGGGTTGTCCGGCCTATGTCTAAAAGAAAAATCCGGACAAGCTCGAGGCAAGGTCTGTTATGTAGAAATGGAAATGTTCCAGCTATACAAACTGCAGCTGATGATTTGGTAGAACCAAAGGATTCGATAGTTTCCAACGAACCTCAGCCTCTCCGCTGATATAGTAGGGTTCCTCACCCACCTGAGAGATACTTCGGTTTCTCTATGACAGTGGGATCGAGGATTGCATCATGAGATGATGACCCAACTAGTTTCGAGATGACCATCAGGAGTGGGACTCTGTAAGAATGGCTGGATGATTAGTGATCTGAGATGGAATCCTTATACACCAACAAAGTATGGACTGTGGTTGCTTTATCTGAAGGGTTAAATCCCCATCAGGAGCAAGTATATCTTGAGAAGATTACTTGGTGTACATGGAAAAGTTGAGACTTTCAAAGCTATGCTTAAGTCTATCCAGATCCTACTTGCCACTGCTACATACCATGACTACGATATCTTGTGGTTGGGTGTCATGACTGCTTTTCTAAATGATGTTTTAGAAGAAAGCGTTTATAAGTACACAGCCAGAGGGCTTCGTAGATAGTAGGAGCAGCGGAAACGTGTGCAATATGTTTTATGTGATAAAACAGGCATCGCGGAGTTGGAACGTCTGTTTTGATGTAGTAGTCAAAGAGTTTGACTTCATCAAAATGGTAGATGAACCTTGTATATACAAAAAGGTAGTAGAGAGTATGGTGGTGATCCTCGTAGAGTACGTGGATAACATACTCTTGATAGGGAAGGAGTTTCCTATGCTACGCTCGGTCAATCTCCGCTTATCACAAAGATTCTCCATATAGGATGAAAGTGATACCTCCTAAATCCTGGGTTTTTGGATCTATGAAATAGATCTAATTGGATGTTAGGATTCTTACTAGTTGTAGTGAGATGGTATCAATCGATCCTCGGGAGAATCACTGGAAAGGTTCCAAGGTGATAAGAACGACTGAATGTCAGTCGCAGGCATTGTCTATACCCTCAGTGGAGGGACGGTATGTTGGAAGAGTTCCAAGCTAGAAACCGTGACATACTAGACGATTAAAGGCAAGATACATCGTTACCAAGGATGCTACCAAAGAGGCAGTCTGGATATATAAGTTCATGAGATGAACTTCGTTCCTACCATTGCGTGACAATGGAGTTGTGGCTTATGCCAAGGAACCCCCGTCCCATCAGAAATCCAGATATAATTCTTAGGCAGTATCACCTGATCATGGAGATGGTTGATCTCCAGGAAGATCGAGGTTAGGAGAGTAGACACAGAGGACAACAGCGCGGATCCACTCACGAAGGCCTTTTTCCCAGTAGAGACTTTTATGGGATGGTTGAGTATGAGATACTTCGACCACAGCTAATTGTTGGGTATGTGATACCACAACAGATGGCCCTAGTGCAAGTGGGAGATTGTTAGTTATATGTATGCCCTAGAGGCCATTACTGTACATACGATGTATATTGTAATGGATGCTTGGATGTATATAGTGAGGACTTTCTTGCTCGACATGATAGTATGCTATCTGGTTGTACTTTATCTTAACATGTACTCTGATTATCTCTATATTACATGTTGATAAAGCCATTAGGATATGTACTCGACTACTGGGACTATGATGAGATCATACTAGTGGGGCCACGGTAGTCGACGAGTACATCCTATAACTGTTCCTAGTCGAGGGTGTATCGAGACAGGGCATCGATACACCAGAGTAGACTAGCGTATACGCATCTTGACCCATATGATGGGCGATGGATGATCCCATATCCATCGGTGTTTGACATCAAGGATGGTGTACGGGTGCTCAGTGGAGACTGGGTACACTGGACGGACTCGCCGAGAACTCCCAGATGGTATTATACCTCACGTCAGATGGCAGTTCTCCGGTGACACTGGTACAGAGTAGTCTGTTGACCCGAGATCATCATAGAGTCTTGTGTGATTCCCACTGTGTTTTGATTTCCATCATACCACGTCCAATAGGGCGTGCAAAAAGGTGGCTTTTGGGTACAGTCCCGAATCACATGGAGGCAATGAGCGATAGGAGGGGATTCGTCTCTCCCGGTATATGGAGTTGATGTTGTGCTGTGTTCGATCGGCTATAACCGAAAATCCCTGGCCAGGGTTGTTGAGAATTAATGGTAAGTGTTATCAGTAGTTTCTCGAACTGTTATAGACCTCATATCGATACGACTTATCGAGCTACTGGGGTCTGACGTTTACCACCCCTAGGCAAGATATGCGACATATCAGACGACGAGACCGGACTTTACGGGAGTGTTACTATTTGGATTCACAGGAGAATGTACAGGATTGCTTGTTGATCTTCTGAGCGCTTAATACCTGGGTGGCTGTTACGTTTAGCTGACCGCTTTCAGCTTGTGGGTGTTTGATATGATTATCACCTACTGCCGGCGTATTGACGATTCTTTAGAGTCCTACACAGAGGTTTCTTGACTCAAGCAAAACGGAGTAGGGACACATATGTGATATGTGCGGGACCGAGGATAATGCGATATGAGATACTGTATTCTATTTTCGCGATATATGATATCAGCCGGGTCATCGGATCAAGTGTTGATTCGATGAATCGGTACGGATAAATATTAGTCGGTTATATGCGATATAGCCGGATTGTCGGATCAAGTGTTGATTCGATAATTTAATGTATAATAATATATTTGATATATTAAATTACATTAACTAATATTAGCTCACTAAAAGATTCTTTTTCTCACTCGGGTAATACATTGATATATATTCGATATATGTTAATTGTATTATTTTATTTTGTTACGATAAATATTGTATATGTGATATATAAGATTGTAACATGATATGATTACTAATGCAACATGTTTAGTGGAGATTAAACATGGTTAGGGTTTGATTAGGGTTAAGCTTTTCTAGATGTTTCTAGAAGCTTTCTTTTTGTTTTGTGCAAAGATATTTTTTAGATATTTTTGCATGATATTTCTTAACCCAACCACACCCCTTAACCCTAGTTCAATCTCTACAAAGGTTACTTGACCATGGTTGCATTATTCATCGTAATTATCCTTTCATTATTCATCACAAAAGGATTCTTATCAATTTTCTTCTTCTTCTTCCTTTTTTTTGCTATGCTTTCTTGCTTTTTATTTGTGATGAAAAATGAGTGGGAATAAGAAAATAAAAGAGAGCAATAATACTACTTCATCATTCTCGTCTATCCTTGCCATTTAGATGAGGGTGTTCACTTCATATTATGAGTGTTAGCTTGTGTTAACGAAACTTCAAGATAGATCATCTTTGTATTGAAGATCGGAGGCAAGACTGCATCTTTCTCTTCGTGGAACCTCTCGAGAGTCCGGAACACGATGATCGCAGCGAAGGGACTTCAACACGGAGCTTTAGAACTGCAGGACTGGATCTAAAAAGGTTGTAATCCCTCTCACTTAGTGTTAAAGTGTTTAACATACTTGTTTTTGCCTAAACCCTAGTTTAAAGATCCGGCTTCGGGTTGTTCCGCACGGCTAATTTTTTAATCGGGCATGGTTGATGCCTCGTAGAACATTGTGCGCGTGCCCAGCAACCCTACACAATGTGTTCATCTGTGATCTGGAATGCCTATCATTGCATCTGACGAATGTGTATATCTATATATGATATCTAGTAGGCGTTGCTTATGTTTTGCATCCGCGCTAGTCCAGCCCCCGCTCTGTCGTTAGTTAAGTAACCTAACGGGTGATGACGGGCCCCGTGGCGAATGCGGATGGCATGAGCGTACGTCATATTTTTGTTGTTTTCTGCAATGATAGGATTAACCGATGGGACGCATTAAATTAATGCAAGAAAACAAACCTAAAAGACATTGTTGGAACAATTTTCAAAAAGCTGTTATTGCAAGGACGTTCTCGTTTGTTTTGCACAGATGTATTCGGTTATGAATGCCCAGCACCTCACGAGGCAAGGGCCGAGATCCCTTCATCGGGAGTGACCCCTTGGACAAAATTTTGCGTAGGGGTAATAACTTCACTATAGTCGATTATTCTTGGTTTGCATCAAGGTATTCAGTTTGGAATATCCTGCACCTCATTCGACGAGGAAATAGCCGAGATCCCTTCGTAGGGAGTGGCCTCTTTAGCAAAAGTTTTCGCCACTATATTTTCAAAAAGGTTATCAGGTTTCTTCAAGGATATCAAGTTCATTACGTTAACGGGTTTTTCACCAAAAACCCAGCCGTAGCCCTCCGTCATTTCTTATAAGTTATACTTAGTATTCGTGTTGTGTTTGTTGACTGTGTCAAGGCGCAGTGAACGGTAGCTGAGTATTGCTTATCTGCTGGATACAATGTGATTTGTTATGACAGTCGTGTAACCTTATTGACTGTGTCAAGGGTTATGTGGGTGGGTTTAATGCAATCAAGATAATGACGGGTTGAACTTGACTAGGACTCTTTGATTTGTTGACTGTGTCAAGGTCACTTGGGTCCTACGGGCAAAAATCCACATCGGGAGTTTCTAAAGAAACTGAAACTTGCAGATTTAGCATACCTTCTGGAGTGTGGTGACTAGAGTGGATTCCATCTAGGTCATCGCACAATGATAGTTGGATCCCGATCCCACTGATGAGTTGGATTACTCTCGGGAGATTATTTCACTTAGCAATCAACGCTATAAACCAAGTAGGTGTCTAGAACGGTGTTAGCGGGGCTACGCCTCCAGGGAAAAGACGTTATTTAATTAAGGAACTTCGCGAAAGCGTTGGAAAACCTCCCTCGAAGTACCAACACTAGCCTAGCTGAATGGTTAAGCAAGTAGTGTGACGTGCGATTAAAACTGAATAGTTCTTCTTCTAGGGTTTGAAGAAGAATTTGAGGAAACAGTGAGAGCTATCCTGGTTAGATAAATTAATAAACCAATCTAATCTTGCAAGAGCGCACGCTGAGTGTTTCTTTTCTCTCTCTCTCCAGGTAGCAACCATTTCATGCCCTAATCAAGATAATAAAATGTATCGCTTGACCGATCCGAATTCTTATTCGGGGCTGGGGAACGTTGGTTCGGCTCTAACTTACGACAACAGTCATAAGTATGAGCAAGGGAAAGAGGATTGTATGGATTCCAAGGATACCCAGTTGAAGAAGAAGCATAGTTTTGCATCTACTTCAGGTGTTCTTGTAATTGAGAACTGCTTTACGGTCAGCCCTACCTCCTGGGTACTTGATACCGGATCAGGATCTCATATCTGTAATTTATTGCAGGGACTGAGAAAAAGTAGGAGAGTTGTACCTGGTGATATGTCGCTCAGGGTAGCGAACGGTGCACAAGTTAATGCTGCAGCCGTCGTGAATATCACCTTGTGTTGCTAAATGGCAATACTATGATTTTGAACGATTGCTACTATGTACCTTCCATGGTTTGCAACATCATATCGGTTTCTTTACTCAATAAAGATGGATATAACTTTGTTCTTGATAGAAATATCATGAACATCTACCTTCATAAGGTACTGGTTTCAGAAGGTACACCGTGTAATGGTATCTACGTTCTAAATCAGAATACAGTTCTCAATGTACAAAACACACGCAAGCGGAAAAGTTCAGATACGAATGAATCCTACTTGTCGCATTGTAGTCTTGGTCATATCGGAGAGAAAAGACTTAGTAAGTTGCATAAAGATGGACTCTTGGATACGTTCGAGTTTTCATCTTATGAAACTTGTCAGTCTTGTCTCAAAGGAAAGATGGCCAAATCTCTGTTCACCGGACATGGAGAAAGGGCAGCAGAGCTCTTGGTAATCATACATATTGATGTATGTGGTCCAATGTCTATACATGCAAGGGGTGGGTTCTCGTACTTCATCACATTCACTGACGATCTCTCTAGGTTCGGATATGTGTATCTGATGAAACACAAATCTGAAGCTTTTGAGAAATTCAAGGAATTCAGAAAAAATGTAGAGAACCAGACTGGCAAAAGTATCAAGATCCTCCGATCGGATAAGGGAGGGGAGTACTTAAGCAAGGAATTCCTAGATTACTTAAAAGATAATGGTATTCTCTCTCAGCTTAGTCCTCTTTATACACCACAAAACAACGGTGTATCGGAACGGAGGAATCGTACCCTATTGGATATGGTTCGCTCAATGATGAGTAGTGCTGAGTTGCCTCTTTCATTCTCGGGATATGCACTTCAAACAGCGGCACATCTATTGAATCAAGTTCCATCCAAATCTGTGCCCAAGACTCCGTATGAAATATGGAGTGGTAAGAGTTTGTATCTTAAACGTATTAAGATTTGGGGTTGCCCAGCTTATGTTAAAAAGCAGAACCCATACAAACTTGAGGCACGGGCAGTTTTGTGTAAGTTTGCAGGATACCCAAAAGATTCTAGTGGGTATCTATTCTACCATGTAGAGGAACAGAAGATAATAGTTTCCAGGAACGCCACATTTTTGGAAAAAGAATTTCTTGTTAAAAATATTAGTGGCAGCACGGTAGAACTGGATGAAATTCCAGAAACACAAACTTTAACTAAAGATTTGGTGGAACCGCTAGATTCAGTTACACCCAACGAACCTCAGCCACTCCGCAGATCTGGTAGGATTTCTCATCCACCCGAGAGCTACTACGGTTTTCTCCTAGACGGGGATCGAGAGGATTGCATCTTGGAAGAAGATGACCGTACCAGTTTCAGGCAGGCCATTATCAGTAGGGACTCTGATAAGTGGCTGGAAGCAATGCAATCCGAAATGGAGTCCATGTACACGAATAAAGTGTGGACCTTGGATATTGCTCCACCTGGGGTAAAACCCATTGGATGCAAATCGATCTACAAAAGGAAACTTGGTGTAGATGGAAAAGTGGAAACCTATAAGGCTAGACTCGTTGCAAAAGGTTTTCGTCAAAGACCTGGTGTGGACTATGACGAAACTTTTTCTCCAGTGGCTATGCTCAAATCCATTCGGATCTTACTTGCCATTGCTGCCTTCCATGACTATGAAATCTGGCAGATTGACGTAAAAACAGCTTTTCTAAACGGTTGTTTAGAAGAGTGCGTTTACATGGATCAGCCGGAGGGTTTTGTAGACAGTGGGAGCAGCGGGAAGGTGTGCAAGTTGCTTAAATCCAATTATGGATTAAAGCAGGCATCGCGGAGCTAGAACATCTATTTTGATGAGGCAATCAAGGAATTTGATTTCATCAAGAACGAAGATGAACCTTGTGTTTATAAGAAGATTGTAGGACGAACTGTCGTGTTCCTAGTCTTGAACGTGGACGACATTATTTTGATAGGAAATGACATTCCTATACTACAATCGGTCAAGCTATTCTTGTCACAACGGTTCTCCATGAAGGACCTGGGTGATCCCTCGTACATTCTGGGGATCAAGATCTACAGAGATAGATCCAAGAGACTACTGGGACTTTCGCAGTCCAGGTACATAGAGACCGTACTAAAGTGATTTAGTATGGAAGATTCCAAGAACGGTAATATACCCGCATTGCACGGAATCACCCTCTCCAAGAAGATGTCTCCCAAGACTGACGAGGGGAGGGTTTGCATGAGTACTACACCCTACGCTTCGGCGGTAAGATCTATAATGTATGCGATGCTATGTACAAGACCAGATGTAGCTTACGCGCTAAGCGTGGTGAGCCGGTATCAGTCTGACCCAGGTGAGAACCACTGGAAGACAGTGAAGAACATTCTCAAGTACCTGAGAAGGACTAAGGAGATGTTCCTGGTTTACGGTAATGGAGACCTCTGGGTCGAGTCCTTTACCGATTCAAGCTTCCAGAGTGATAAAGATGACAGCAAGTCCGTCTCGGGTTTTGTGTTTACCCTCAACGGAGGGGCGGTGTGTTGGAGGAGTTCCAAACAAGATACCATCGCAGACTCGACGATGGAGGCTGAATACATTGCTGCAAGCGATGCCGCAAAAGAGGTGGTCTGGATGAAGAAGTTCACTAGTGAACTTCAGGTGGTTCCATCCATTGTTGACCCAATACCTTTGTATTGCGATAACAATGGGGCTATAGCTTTAGTGAAGGAACCAAGATCCCATCAGAAATTCAGACACATCTTTAGGCGGTATCACCTGATCAGGGAGATCATTGATCGCCAGGAGATCGAGGTACGGAGAGTGGACACAAAAGACAATACGGCGGATCCATTCACAAAGGCCCTCCCTCAAACACAGTTCGAGCGACTTTTTGAGCTATTGGGTATGCGGTACGCCAGCAGCTGGCCTTAGTGCAGACATTGGGCATGCGGTACACCAATTACTGGCCTTTAGTGCAAGTGGGAGATTGTTAGATATGTATGCCCTAGAGGCCATTATTGTATAGTACTAGTTTGTATAATACATTTTGGAGGCTTGGGATATATATATATATATATATATATATATATATACGGGTTTATGACAGTCTTGCTCGATATAGTAGTATGCTACTTGGTTTGTTTCTATATTAATATGTGTATATGTTTCTTTTAACATATCGCTAATACATATTGATGGAGCCCTTAGGATCTTTGCTTGACTACCGGCGTTGTGATGGCGATCACACTAGTCGGGGCTGAGTAGTCTATAAGCACATCCTTATTTTGGTCCCTGGTCATAGGATTATCGAGACAGGGCATCGATACTCCAGAGTAGACTAGTGCATACGCTTCCTTTCCCAGCAGGGGAGATAGTCTGTCCTACAGCCATCAGTACGTCGTACTGGAGATAGTATGCAGGTGCTCGTTAGGTTACGAGTACACTGGACAGGACTCGTCGGGAACTGTTCGTTGGTATTATACCTATCGTCAGTTAACAGTTCCCAGGTGACATGAGTACAGCTTAGTCCGCTGACTTGACACTGTCACTTCGCCTCGAGTGTGTTCCCACTATTCTTAGATTACTACCCTACCACGGCTCTACTGAGTCGTGCAAACAGGTAGTGGTTGGGTGCAGCCCCGAAGCACTTGGAGGCAGTGACGGTTAGACAGGATTCGTCTCTCCCGGTATTGGGAGTTGATATCGCGCTGTGTCTAGGAGAGCCATTACACATAGTAGTCCCTGGCCAGGGCAAGCGCGATTTGCTGGTAGTGTTACCAGTAGTTTCTCAGGGTGTTTTGGGCTACACTCCGACACGACTTGTACCGCTATTAGGGGACTGACGTTTACCGCCGCCTAGGCCCGCCATGCGATACTCTTAGACGAACAGACCGGACTGTACAGAGATTGTCACATTCAGGCTCAGTAGGAGTTCGGATGGGTTCACCTCATCAGTCTTCTTGTCGGCATCTACCTGGGGACCGTTACGTACAGCTAGTACCGCTTGCTGCCTGTGGTTAAACCCACTGCCAGCGTAATGTCGAGCCTTTAGAGTCCCACACAGAGGGTTACTCGCCTTTGGGCATAACATAGTAGTGGTCGCATGGTTTTGCGATAGGGTTCGTTCACATCCGCGCACTTGTGCACGTTTGGTGTCGGGGCAGTTGTTACTAGCGAGCTTTGGTTTAAGCCAGATCCTAATATTTGTTTTGGGATTGGTTTTGTCTCAGTGTATTCGTGTTCCTCGGAACGCGGATGCGGGTGTGTATGCACAATTGGCAGGGGCAGAGGCAGAGGATTCTCATTAGGGTTGTTGACCATTTGACTTTGGTTGACTTGTTGACCGTTGACATTTTCCAAACCATAATGAGAATGATGAATATGATTAATAATATTAATTAAGGATTATTGTGTGATGGTTAGGTTGACCATTTGACTATGGTTGACATTTTGACCCTTATTGACACTTTGACCATAATCATATCATATCAAATATGCTTCTTGTTCTTTGTAAATTGCATTTATTATGAAATGATAATGGTCATTCCATACTCACCATCACATTTTCCTTTTAATTATTATTATTAATCTATTATTCTCTCATATGAGCATGGTTGCAAAAGAGAGCTCTCATTCCATTATATCTTTTCTCTCTCTTTGCAAGAGCTCTCCCTCTTCCTCTTCCAAAAGCTTAAGTGTTCCATGTGTTGGAAATCATATGTTTTTGAGACAAACCCACCATAACACCTCTCTACTCTTTCTAGGGTTCTAGGTTTAGCAAACCAAGCACCTTAGTTACCTCTAGGTTGAGGTAGGAGCTCAAGTTCGAGCCCTCGGGTGGATCCATCTTCGAAAAAGAGGAGACGACGAGGAGGAGCCGTACAAACTACTACATAGACCAAGCAAGGAGGAGAACAACAAGAAGAGAAGGAGTTCAAGACCTAGGTATAACCATTCTACATAGTAGTTAGAACTTGTAGATTTTGTGTTAGTTTTGTTTAGCAAAGATCCTTCATGAACGGTCCATGTTATCTATCGAGGAAAATTTTGATTTTTACCTGTTCCTCCTCCCCGAAAGAACCGGGGTGGGTAACGTGGACCTAACAGACTGGCACACTGATAGGTACGTATCATACGCTATACCGAAAGCACGAGTGCCTAGCTCTGACCCTCGCCTTTCGACGTATCTATACGTACATGACTCCCATCGGTATCCATATGATAACCGCTGAGTCATTGGTAATGTTACCGGTAGGTACTTGCCCACCTTCCAGGCTCAATTGGCATAGACCATCGATCATTCTTGCCGAGGGGAACCGTACCGGGCCTAACCATGTACTCTCATACAACACCCGACCCTCATATGGATTATATAATCAAAACTGATAAATCCCATGGTAGATGCTGAAATATCATATCAAGGGAAACCGGGATTTTCAAATAATGCATAATTTCATGAACTCCCACGGTCCCCAAATCCAGAATACATCATGAAAAATCCATATCTAAATGCGAAAATCCATGAATATAATATATGCAACATAAAACTGAAATGCAAGCATATAAAGGAAAAGTCGCTAATTAACTGCAACAAGTTAATATAAATATCATGCGGTTCCTAATTTCTTCAATTCTAAAATAACATCAAGTAAAGGTAAACATGCAGCTATAACCAGATATATGTGTAAACATAAAGGTATAGCAAGATATATGTATCTACCTATAAGTAAATGATGTAGATCACCCCCCGGGTATAAAGTGATGTATGTTTGCAAATTATACCTGTAGCTATGTCATAAAGTGTGTATGTACCTATCACTAATGGTACGATACTCTATAGGTATACAGGTAACAAGCATATAAATATAAGAAGGCATATGTGTAAGCATGTGGATATACAGGTATGCTATATGTCATATGCGATAAGAAATATGAATCAATGTCACAATGTCCCTAACCATGTATTATCATATCTATAAGTGGGTTGTGCGTGACATGGCAATTATTGATGGTGTGTGTGGCATACAATCAGTGTCCTAAGGATACAAGTCCAAGCACAACACTAGCTAAGCAGTAGGGTGAATGCGCAATTCTAAATATGACATAGAATATGCGACAGAAATAACATCTCTAGCCCAGACTTTTAGTTATATGTATGCCATAGAGGACATTGCTATACATGAGATGTATATTGTAGTGGATGCTTGGACATATATAGGGAGGACTTTCTTGCTCGACATGATAGTATGCTATCTGGTTACTCTTTACCTTAACGTGTACACTGATTGTCTCTCTGTTACATGTTGGTAAAGCCCGTAGGATGTGTACTTGACTACCTGGACTATGATGCGGATCATACTAGTGGGGACATGGTAGTCCATAAGTACATCCTTCAAGGTCCCTAGTCGTGGGTGTATCAAGACGGGGCATCGATATACCAGAGTAGACTAGCGTATACCTTCTCGACCCATGTAGATGGGCGATGGATGATCCCATACCCATTGGTGTTTGACATCAGAGATGATATACGGCTGCTCAGTATAGACTGGGTACACTGGACGGACTCGCCGAGAACTCCCAGATGGTATTATACCTTACGTCAGATGGCAGTTCTCTGGTGACACTGGTACAGGTTAGTCTGTAGACCCGAGATCGTCATAGAGTCTTATGTGATTCCCACTGTGCTTTTATTTCCACCTTACCACGTCCAAGAGGGCGTCCAAAACGGTGGTTTTTGGGTGCAGTCCCGAGTTACATGGAGGCAATGAGCGATAGGAGGGGTTTCGTCTCCCCCGGTATTGGGGGTTGATGTTGTGCTATGCTCGATTGGCTATACCAGGGAAGTCCCTGGCCAGGGCTGGTTTAGAGATTTACTGGTAAGTGTTACCAGTAGTTTCTCGACCCGCTATGAGCCTCATATCGGCATGACTTATCGGTTATTGGGGTCTGACGTTTTACCACCCCTAGACTTGATATGCGACATATCAGAAGAGGAGACCGGACTGTACGGTAGTGTCACTGTCAGGCTTTTTGCAGGAGTTGGAGCGGGCTTGCTTGCTGATCTTCTGATCGCTCAATATCCGGGTAGCCGTTACGTCCAGCTAGTACCGCTGACGGCTTGTGGGTGCTTGATATGATCATCACTTACTGCCGGCGTATTGACGAGTCTTTAGAGTCCTACATAGAGGTTTTACTGGCTCAGGCAAAACGAAATAGGAGCACATATGTGATATGTGCGGTGTTAGTGTATATGCCCTAGAGGCCATTACTGTATCATACTAGTTTGTATATTACTTAATGGATGCTTGGGATATTCACCTTGTATATACAATCTTGCTCAAAATAGTAGTATGCTACTTGGTTTGTTTCTACTTCAATGTGTACTTGTGTTTATTTCAGTATATCACTTATACGCATTAGTGGAGCCCTTAGGATCTTTGCTTGATTACCAGCGTTGTGATGGCAGTCACACTAGTGGGGGCTGGGTAATCTATAAGCACATCCTTATTCAGGTCCCTGGTCGCAGGACTATCGAGACAGGGCATCGATACTCCGGAGTAGACCAGCGCATGCGCTTCTTATCCCAGTGTGGGAGACGGTCTGTCCCACAGCCGTCAGTACGTCATACTTGAGATAGTATGCGGGTGCTCGTTAGGTTACGGGTACACTGGACAGGACTCGTCGGGAACTGACTAGTTGGTATTATACCTATCGTCAGTTATCAGTTCCCAGGTGACATGAGTACAGCTTAGTCCGCTGACTTGACACTGTCACTCCGCCTCGAGTGTGTTCCCACTGTACTTTGATCACTACCCTACCACGGCTCAAAGGAGTCGTGCAAACAGGTAGTGGTTGGGTGCAGTCCCGAAGCACTTGGAGGCAGTGACGGTTAGACAGGATTCGTCTCTCCCGGTATTGGGGGTTGACATCGCGCTGTGTCTAGGAGAGCCATTACACGAGTAGTCCCTGGCCAGGGCAAACGAGATATACTGGTAGGTTTCCAGTGTTATCTCAGGGTGTATTGGGCTTCACTCCGGCACGACTTGTACCGCTATTGGGGGACTGACGTTTACCGCCCCCTAGGCCCGCCATGCGATGTATCAGACGAACAGACCGGACTGTACGGAGAATGTCACACTCAGGCTCAGTAGGAGTTCAGATGGGTTTCGCCTCGTCGGTCTTCTTGTCGGCATTACCTGGGGACCGTTACGCACAGCTAGTGCCGCTTGCGGTCTGTGGTTAAACCCACTGCCAGCGTAGTGTCGAGTCTTTAGAGTCCCACACAGAAAGCTTTTCGCCTTTAGGAAAAAGAGTAGAGGTCGCATGGTATTGCGACAGGTCGCATGGTTTTGCGACAGGGTTCGGTCACATCCGTGCACTTGTGCACGTACAGTGTCCGGACAGTTTACACTAGCGGGCTTTGGTTTAAGCCAGATCCTAGTGTACCTTATGGGATTGGATTTATCCAGTTTGCATTCGTGTTCCTCGGAACGCGGATGCGGGTGTGTATGCACAGTTGACAGGGAGGCAGAGGCAGTGGATTCTCATTAGGGTTGTTGACAGTTGACCGTTGACTTTTGACTTTTTGCTCAACCCTAATGAGAATATGATATGTGATTAACTATTATATTAATTAAGTATTATGGTGATATGGTTGTTGACTTGTTGACTTTTGTTGACTTGTTGACTTTGGTGACTTGTTGACTTTTGTTGACTTGTTGACCGGTTGACTAGGCTTGACTAGTTGACCATCATGATAACCATGGTTATCATTTCATGCCAAAGACTTTTTTCTTGCTTGCTTTTTGAGTAAAATGAGTGCATGATATGATAACCTTATGGTTGCTTCTAACCATCACCAAAAGACTTTTTTGATATGATGAGTTATGATCACTTTGGATTATGAGAGGGTGAGAGAGAAAAGAGAGCCTCATTCTTTCTTGCTCATTCTCTCTCTTGTTCTTGAGCTCTCCCCTTGCTCTCACCCTCAACCTCTTGCTCCCTCTCTTGATCTATGGTTCTCTTGTCTCATGAGTTGAGAATCAAGAACCATAGATAAAATCCCATTCTATTTTCCTCTCTACTCATTCTAGTTCACTAGGTTTGGCAAACCAAGTGAACTAGTTTCTTCAAAGACCGAAGAAGGAGCTAAAGGTTGGAGCTTTCAAGTGGATCTATCTTCGGCGTACGGAGACGACGAGAAGGAGCCATCGGACCACCACCGGAGCTTGAAGAGAAGGAGTTCAAGTTTAGGTATAACCATCTTCATCCGAGTAGCTAAACATCTTTAGCTTAGTTTGCTAGTTTTAGTTTAGGTAACGATCCCGACCATAAGTTAGTCCATGTTGCCTCTTGCGATAAAAATTTTGATTTTATACCGTTTCCGCCTCCCCGTAAGAACCGGGGGTCGCAATATGGACTTACAGTGGTATCAGAGCCTAACTAAACTTAAACTAGCTAGGTAGTAAAGTGTAACGAAGTTCGGAACCGAAAAAAATCACAAAACCGGAAAACTACAAAAACTGAGTTTCTGTTGAATTTTTTTCTGGTCAAAATGAAAAACTTCATACTCCTAAATTCGTCTCAGGGTTTTGTTAGAACACCCATGAAAAACGATTCACCAATTCGTCTAAACCGCCGCTCTTCCGCCGCGTGACCCTTCTTGGCCGCCGCGGAAGCGCCGCGGTTTGTTGTCTTTAGTGCGTCGTTTTTCGTGCAGTGTGTGTCTGTGTTGGTTTTGGGATTTTTGAGATATATTATATGTGCCCAGATTTTACAGAAAAGAAATTTCCTTTTGGGGTCCTATAATTCCGTATTTTTTCCGAACTTCATTGCACTTTGACTATGATGGTTATATCTGTGATGTTTGCATGTATTGAACGTCGGCTAATCGCTATAAGTCGATTAGTCGGGGTTATACATGATCTGTAATGTGCTGGAATGTGTATATAAATATGTTGGATTGTCGCGGGTGAATAGCCGGGGGTTGTGAGACGAGAGTTTACTTTTCTTGCAATTCATGTAAATTTGTAAATTGATGTAATAATTATTTGTTTGGCCGCACAACCGGGTCGGGGTTGTAGCCGTCATTGTATAATTTCTTTTTACTGTTTTTGCTCCTAGGATAGACCCGTGGAGGGGTGCACAAACTACCGGGTATGCCGAAGTGTCGAGTGGCCTACTCATGGAGATGAGGGAGGTTGCTACGCTTCGGGTACTTGGCGGGTAGTTTGCCGTACCCGTAGGGGTCTTGGGTGGGGTTTTGGCTATTCACCGCGACCGTGTTATCTGTTTTTGTTACAGGCTCGTACAAATTACAGATTACTAGTATATCCAATGTATTTATCTGTGATCTGAAATGTTTATCATTGCTTACTATTTAGGCGTTGCTTATGTTTTACAGACGCGCTAGCCCAGCCCCCGCTCTGTCGTTAGTTAAGTAACCTAACGGGTAATGACGGGGCCCAGTGGCGAATGCGAATGGCATAAGCGTACGTCATATTTTGGTTGTTTTCTGCAATGGTAGGGTTAAATGATGGGACGCATTAAAAGAACTAATGCAAGAATATCACGCATTAAAAGAACTAATGCAAGATAATAAACCAAGTTAAAGTCGTTGGAACACTTTCGAAAAACCACTCGGTTCTTTTCAAAATAACTTTTAAATGCGGAGCTTGAGCCACTCCTTCTAAAAGCTATCTCGTTCCATCGATTAAATCAAGTTCACTACGTTCACGGTTTCGCCAAAACCATCCGTAGCCCTCCGTCGTTTCACATGAATAGTCAATAGTATTCAAGCTGTGTTTGTTGGCCAAAGTCAAGGCACAGTGATTGGTAGCTATTGGGTATTCATGTGCAGCATAGATAGATGCGTTGGTTTGGAACAGTCGTACTGCCTTGTTGGCCAAAGTCAAGGGTAGGTGCGGGTGGATTCAAATTAACCTGGAGAACGACGGGCAGAACTTGACATGTGACTTATGATTTGTTGGCCAAAGTCAAGGTCATAAGAGCATGGGGCAAAAATCCACATCGGGAGTTTCATAAGTACTGAAACTTGCTAGATTTGCATACCATTTGGAGTGTGATGATTCTGGTAGGATTCCTTCAGTTTCGTCACGCGATGATATTTGGATCCCGATCCTACTGTGAGTATATGCTACTCCTCGGGAAATTTCTCACTTAACGATCAATGCTATAAACCTAGTAGGTGCCTAGAAAGGTGTTAGCGGGGCTACGCCCCCAGGGAAAAGAGGTTCTCTAATTAAGGAACTTCGCGAAAGCGTTGGAAAACCTCCCTCGAAGTACCGACACCGGCCTGGCTGAACGGTTAAGCAAGTATTGTACGGTGGGATTGATCCTGACTAATTCTTCCTTTATGGTTTGAGGAGGGATTCGAGAAACAGTGGGAGCCATCCTGTTTAGACAAATTAAAAACCACTCTAAACTTGCAAGAGCATCATGCTGAGTGTTTCTTCTTCTCTCTCCTAATTGCAGCGACCAATCAACATGACTGGACTTAAGTTACTCCTAGATAAAAACAAACTGACAGGGCCAAACTACAAAGATTGGCTCAGGAATGTCACGATAGCAATCACTTATGACAAGCTGGGGTATCTTCTTACCACCAAAGCTCCCCCTGTCCCTGGTCCAACTTCCAGCGTCGCGGATAAGGAAATCCGCAAGACTTGGGAGATTGATAGCGCGAAGGCCAAGTGCCTCCTGCTTGCCTCGATGGACAACGAACATCAGAGGAGGCATGAGAATATGGACATGGAGTCCATATTGCTCCATACAAAAGAACTGTATGGAGAGCAATCTCGTATCGCAAGATACGAAACGTCGAAAAAGTTATTTTCGACAAGAATGGCCGTCGGATCATCAGTAGCCGAGCATGTGCTAAAGATGATCGGCTTCATTGAGGAGCTCGCTGACCTAGGGATCACATTGGAGAGTGAGCTATATACGGATATAGTTCTCCAGTCCCTTCCTTCCACTTACGCCCAGTTTATACTGAACTTCAACCTACAAGAAAAAGAGGTTGAACTATCAGAGCTCCTCAACATGCTGAGGAGCGCAGAGGGCACCCTACAGAAAGGTAGGGAAACATCCACTTTGTTTGTAGGAGGATCATCTTCTTCTAGGTCCAAGGCGAAAGCCAAGGGAAAGAAGAAGAAGGCCCCCGCCAAACCAAGGGGCGGTGTTGGTAAAGTGGATACGAAGGGAAAAGGCAAAGCAACAAAGATAGCGGGGAAGCTTGTGGATAAGGAAGAATGCTTCTATTGTCATAAGAAAGGACACTGGAAGAATGATTGCAGGGCCTGGAAGGCCAGAACACAGGAATTGAAGCAGGTTGCAGCTTCAGCTTCAGGTGTGTATGTTATTGAAAATTGTCTTTCAATAAACTCTACTTCCTGGGTATTGGATACCGGATCAGGATCTCATATCTGTAATTCTTTGCAGGCGTTGAGAAACCGTAGGGTTTTGAAGGCAGGTGACATGACCCTCAAAGTTGCGAACGGAGCTAGCATGGATGCTAAAGCCGTGGGGGACTATCACCTGGGAATGTCAGATGGACATATTTTGGTTTTGCGTAATTGCTTTTTTGTACCCAACGCAACTTGTAATATCATTTCTGTATCTTTAGTTTCTAAAGAAGGTTATGAATTTGCGTTTGTAAGTAATGTTGTAAACATTCACCTTAATCAAGTTTTGATTGGGTCAGGTACATTGAGTAATGGTATATACGTGTTAAACCAACCACAAATTTTCAACGTCCAGAATACACACAAAAGAAAGTCTCCGGAAATAAATCAGACTTTCTTATGGCATTGTAGATTGGGTCACATCAATGAGAGAAGGTTGACTAAGTTACATACAGAAGGATATTTGAATGCGTTCGAATATCAATCGTATGCCACTTGTCAATCTTGTCTCAAGGGAAAGATGACAAAGACTCCGTTTACTGGACATGGAGTAAGAGCGAGCGAGCTCTTGGGACTCGTACACAGTGACGTGTGCGGTCCAATGTCTACACATGCCCGAAGCGGACATTCTTACTTCATTACTTTTACGGATGACTTCTCAAGGTACGGTTATGTCTTCTTGATGAAACATAAGTCCGAGGCCTTTGGAAAATTCCAGGAGTATAAGAATGAAGTAGAGAAACAGACCGGCAAAAGTATTAAGATTCTAAGATCGGATCGAGGTGGAGAATACTTAAGTGCCGAGTTCCTGGACTATTTAAAAGAGAACGGAATTCTCTCTCAGCTTACTCCTCCATACACCCCGCAACATAACGGTGTATCGGAGAGACGGAACCGCACCCTATTGGATATGGTGCGGTCCATGATGGGTAATGCTGAGTTACCGCGATCATTCTGGGGGTATGCGCTAGAATCAGCAGCGTACCTTTTGAACCGAGTTCCGACTAAGACTGTGCCTTCCACACCATATGAAATGTGGTGTGGGAAGAGACCCTATCTTAAGCACATTAAGACATGGGGATGTCCGGCTTTTGTCAAAAAGCAGCATGCGGACAAGCTCGAGGCACGCTCAGTACAGTGCAAGTTTGTGGGGTATCCAAAGAACTCAAAAGGATATTTCTTCTACTGTGAAGAGGAACAAAAAGTTCTTGTTTCTCGTCATGCCTACTTCTTGGAAACTGAGTTTTTGGAAAACCAGATAAGTGGGAGCACAGTAGAACTGGAAGAAATTCCAGAACCACGGACTGTTACTGAAAGTTTAGTGGAACCAGAAGGTTCGGAAGAACAGGACATTCCTACGCCGCTCCGCAGAAGTAGTAGGCAGTCTCATCCGCCTGAGAGATACTACGGTTTTCTCATAGACGGGGATAGAGAGGATTGCATCATAGATTATGATGAGCCTACTAGCTTCCAGCAGGCCGTTCAGAGCATTGACTCAGTGAAATGGCTGGATGCAATGCGGACCGAAATGGAGTCCATGTACACCAACAAGGTATGGACGTTGGACATTGCTCCAGACGGGGTAAAACCCGTAGGATGCAAGTGGATCTTCAAAAGGAAGATTGGTGTAGATGGACAGGTTGAGACCTATAAAGCTAGGCTGGTAGCAAAGGGTTTTCGTCAAAGACCTGGCTTGGACTACGACGAAACCTTTTCTCCAGTAGCCATGCTGAAATCCATTCGGATCCTTCTTGCCATTGCTGCCTTCCACGATTATGAGATCTGGCAAATGGACGTAAAGACAGCTTTTCTAAATGGAAATTTAGAGGAGTGTGTCTATATGGACCAGCCAGAGGGTTTCATTCAGAGTGGGAGCAGCGGAAAGGTGTGCAAGTTGCTTAAGTCCATCTATGGACTAAAGCAGGCATCGCGGAGTTGGAACATCTGCTTTGATGAGACGGTCAAAGAATTTGGCTTTATCAAAAATCTAGATGAACCATGCATCTATAGTAGATTTGTAGCGAGAACTGTAGTATTCCTCGTTTTATACGTGGATGACATTCTCTTAATAGGAAATGATATTCCTATGCTACAATCTGTCAAGGGGTTCTTGTCACAAAGGTTCTCCATGAAAGACCTGGGTGATGCCTCATACATCCTGGGTATCCGGATCTACCGTGACAGATCCAAGAGGATATTAGGACTTTCACAGTCCAGGTACATCGACACCATACTGAAGAGATTCAGTATGGAAGATTCCAAGCGCGGTAACCTACCGGCTTGTCACGGGATCACCCTCTCTAAAGAGATGTCTCCCAAGACTGATTTGGAGAGGGATCGCATGTCTATTATACCCTACGCTTCTGCGGTAGGCTCTATAATGTATGCGATGTTGTGTACCAGGCCGGATGTAGCTTATGCACTGAGTGTGGTAAGCCGGTATCAGTCTAACCCTGGGGAGAAACACTGGATAGCGGTAAAGAACATTCTCAAGTACCTGAGAAGGACTAAGGAGATGTTCTTGGTGTATGGCGGAAAAGACCTCCAGATCGAGGCCTTTGCTGACTCCAGCTTCCAGAGTGACAAGGATGATTCCAAGTCCATGTCGGGTTTTGTCTTTACCCTCAATGGAGGGGCGGTGTGTTGGAAGAGTTCCAAACAGGAAACCGTTGCAGACTCGACGATGGAAGCGGAATACATCGCTGCATCTGATGCCGCAAAAGAAGCTGTCTGGATGAGGAAGTTCTTGAAAGAACTTCAGGTGGTTCCGTCCATTGTTGATCCAATACCTCTGTATTGCGACAACAACGGGGCTATAGCTTTAGCGAAGGAACCCAGGTCCCATCAGAAATCCAGGCACATCTTAAGGCGGTATCACCTGATCAGGGAGATCGTAGATCGCCAGGAGATCGAGGTTCGGAGAGTCGCTTCAGAAGATAACACTGCTGATCCATTCACCAAGGCCCTGCCCCAGACTCAGTTCGAGCGGCTGATCGAGATGATAGGTCTTCGATACGCCAGTACATGGCCTTAGTGCAAGTGGGAGATTGTTAGTGTATATGCCCTAGAGGCCATTACTGTATCATACTAGTTTGTATATTACTTAATGGATGCTTGGGATATTCACCTTGTATATACAATCTTGCTCAAAATAGTAGTATGCTACTTGGTTTGTTTCTACTTCAATGTGTACTTGTGTTTATTTCAGTATATCACTTATACGCATTAGTGGAGCCCTTAGGATCTTTGCTTGATTACCAGCGTTGTGATGGCAGTCACACTAGTGGGGGCTGGGTAATCTATAAGCACATCCTTATTCAGGTCCCTGGTCGCAGGACTATCGAGACAGGGCATCGATACTCCGGAGTAGACCAGCGCATGCGCTTCTTATCCCAGTGTGGGAGACGGTCTGTCCCACAGCCGTCAGTACGTCGTACTTGAGATAGTATGCGGGTGCTCGTTAGGTTACGGGTACACTGGACAGGACTCGTCGGGAACTGACTAGTTGGTATTATACCTATCGTCAGTTATCAGTTCCCAGGTGACATGAGTACAGCTTAGTCCGCTGACTTGACACTGTCACTCCGCCTCGAGTGTGTTCCCACTGTACTTTGATCACTACCCTACCACGGCTCAAAGGAGTCGTGCAAACAGGTAGTGGTTGGGTGCAGTCCCGAAGCACTTGGAGGCAGTGACGGTTAGACAGGATTCGTCTCTCCCGGTATTGGGGGTTGACATCGCGCTGTGTCTAGGAGAGCCATTACACGAGTAGTCCCTGGCCAGGGCAAACGAGATATACTGGTAGGTTTCCAGTGTTATCTCAGGGTGTATTGGGCTTCACTCCGGCACGACTTGTACCGCTATTGGGGGACTGACGTTTACCGCCCCCTAGGCCCGCCATGCGATGTATCAGACGAACAGACCGGACTGTACGGAGAATGTCACACTCAGGCTCAGTAGGAGTTCAGATGGGTTTCGCCTCGTCGGTCTTCTTGTCGGCATTACCTGGGGACCGTTACGCACAGCTAGTGCCGCTTGCGGTCTGTGGTTAAACCCACTGCCAGCGTAGTGTCGAGTCTTTAGAGTCCCACACAGAAAGCTTTTCGCCTTTAGGCAAAAGAGTAGAGGTCGCATGGTATTGCGACAGGTCGCATGGTTTTGCGACAGGGTTCGGTCACATCCGTGCACTTGTGCACGTACAGTGTCCGGACAGTTTACACTAGCGGGCTTTGGTTTAAGCCAGATCCTAGTGTACCTTATGGGATTGGATTTATCCAGTTTGCATTCGTGTTCCTCGGAACGCGGATGCGGGTGTGTATGCACAGTTGACAGGGAGGCAGAGGCAGTGGATTCTCATTAGGGTTGTTGACAGTTGACCGTTGACTTTTGACTTTTTGCTCAACCCTAATGAGAATATGATATGTGATTAACTATTATATTAATTAAGTATTATGGTGATATGGTTGTTGACTTGTTGACTTTTGTTGACTTGTTGACTTTGGTGACTTGTTGACTTTTGTTGACTTGTTGACCGGTTGACTAGGCTTGACTAGTTGACCATCATGATAACCATGGTTATCATTTCATGCCAAAGACTTTTTTCTTGCTTGCTTTTTGAGTAAAATGAGTGCATGATATGATAACCTTATGGTTGCTTCTAACCATCACCAAAAGACTTTTTTGATATGATGAGTTATGATCACTTTGGATTATGAGAGGGTGAGAGAGAAAAGAGAGCCTCATTCTTTCTTGCTCATTCTCTCTCTTGTTCTTGAGCTCTCCCCTTGCTCTCACCCTCAACCTCTTGCTCCCTCTCTTGATCTATGGTTCTCTTGTCTCATGAGTTGAGAATCAAGAACCATAGATAAAATCCCATTCTATTTTCCTCTCTACTCATTCTAGTTCACTAGGTTTGGCAAACCAAGTGAACTAGTTTCTTCAAAGACCGAAGAAGGAGCTAAAGGTTGGAGCTTTCAAGTGGATCTATCTTCGGCGTACGGAGACGACGAGAAGGAGCCATCGGACCACCACCGGAGCTTGAAGAGAAGGAGTTCAAGTTTAGGTATAACCATCTTCATCCGAGTAGCTAAACATCTTTAGCTTAGTTTGCTAGTTTTAGTTTAGGTAACGATCCCGACCATAAGTTAGTCCATGTTGCCTCTTGCGATAAAAATTTTGATTTTATACCGTTTCCGCCTCCCCGTAAGAACCGGGGGTCGCAATATGGACTTACATGCGGGACCGAGAATAATGCGAGTATGTGATACCGTATTCTATTCTCGCGATGTTTGTGTCGATCGGTTATATGCGATATAACCAGGTTATCGAATCAAGGGTTGATTCGATAAGTCGATACATTGGATGTTAGTCGATTATATGAGATATAACCGGATTATTAAGTCAAGTGTTGATTTAATAATTTAGTGTATAATTGTATATGAGATATACTAATTTACATTAACTAACATTGGTTCACTTAAGCATTTGTTTTTCTCACTTGTGCACAACTTAATATATATATGTGACATATATTAATTTGTGTTCATTTTGTATCATGGTTGATGATACACACTACATGGGTGTATGAGACATACACCATTATAATTATATTGGTTAGGTTTTTATATTCAAAGTAATTCTAAAAACAAATGGATAATGGGCTCACATGCATGAAGCTTCATGAAGCTTATGGTTGCATTGACTTAGTTCACTAGTTTTTGTTTTACTTAAGATATTAATTAACCTAACCACTATAATTAGCCATGGTTATGTCTCTACATGAGTTAGTATATGATACCCACTCACCCATGGTTAGCTAACTCTCTCTTTATTAGTTTTCATTCCCATTTTGAGCTCATCTTCTTCTCCTTCAATTTCTTTCTAGGGTTTGATAAAGAGAGAGATACATTGTGAGAAAAGAAATTCTAAACTGTACCCATTTCCTATTTCATCATCCTCTACTAGACTAGCACTTTAGTTTAGGGTGTTTGCTTCACTAATTCTCTAGTTAGTGAAGTAGAAGCTTGAGTTCATATTCCCTCGACGTAGATCATTTTCGGTCTCGAAGACTTCAAGCAATACCGTTGCAATCTTCTCATGGAGCCGTCCGAGAGTCCGGGAGTTCGATGATCGCAGCGAAGGGACTACAACAAGGAGCTTTAGAAGTGAAGGGCCGATCTACAAAGGTTGTATTTTGTATTCACTTAGTGATAATTGTTATTTAGTAGCATGTGTCACCCTAATTATCTAGCAAAGATCTTGTTTAGAGTTATTCGGCACGGCTAAAATTTTAATCGGTCATGGTTGATGCGTTGTAGAGCCTTCTTAGAGTGCCTAGTAACCCTACAGTGGTATCAAAGCCTAGCTAGATCATTAGGCGGCGAGTATACGAAGTTAAAACTCCGAACGAAACCCGAAACGCCAAAATGAACCCCTCTCTGGACAAATTTTAAAAACTGTGATTTTTCTGAATTAAAAATACCTAAAAAAATCAGCAGGCTAATATAAGCATTACAGTGAAAAACGGCGGCATAAGCCGTACAAACCGCCGCGGAACCCCGGTCCTACCGCGCTTGGACCGCGGATCCGCGGCAGTACAGATGCATTATGCAGTCGTTTTAGCACGTAATGACCATAGCTGCATGTTTAGTTTTCTGGGTATTTTTAACCTCACTCATGTGTTGAGTGTTCTGGGGATTATTTTGTATTCGTTGATTCGATCGTAATATTTAATTTCGTTATATTTTCCGGATATTTAGAAAGTATTAAAAAGTTCGAACGGATATCAATAACTCACTTTTTCCCGACCCGGAAAAATTCCATGTGTTGGATTTTTCCGTTGTTTAAGAATGTCTAAATCTTGCAAGTTACGCAATGGACTCTCTAGAAGACAACAAACCTTAACTCGATTATGTGACCGTCTTGAACTACCTTTTGAACCTTAGGGTTTGGGGCAGTATGGCGTTGCCACATGTGAGACGATGTCTTGACCCTTCTACGGCTGGACCATTGGTACTGTGGCATGAGATGGATGTTTTTAAACTCCCCTCAAGTGTTGAGAACTATTTGGGAAAACTTGGGTATTTGATTATTCGATCGGAAAGTTTAACATTGTCTATTTATCTGGAATGTGATACAATATTTGGAATCCACAAGTAGTTATGAGATAACTAATTTTGATGTTATAAACATAGCAGTTTAGTCTCAAATGATCGGTTGCCACGGAATTTTGATGCGATCAAAAGTCCGTCGCATTCACGTAGCGTACGCGGATACTCACCGGGTAAACTTAATAGACAGCCATGCCCCATAGCCCCGACCAAGTGACTGTAGGAGAACCCCGTCGCTAAAAGCATCCGTTCGGGTGCTCGTGGCAGCGGTGTTCCGCCTTAGTGCACTTCGTCGACGGCATCGGGGGTGCGGTCGTCTACTAAATTTTGCGACGAGCATTCGATCAAAATATCGGGAATCTTGTTGAATTGCCCGACTAGATATTGAAAAGTGTTTTCGATATAGAGACTAAAATGCAGGGTTTATAATTGTTAGGCATGCGATGTCTAAGGAGGTTGCGGATTCCAACATTGTAGTTTTACACTTTCTTTTCTGCGACAGTAAGTCTAATATGTGTTATCGCCGGTTTCGTTGCTATATGTCAACGACAATTGGGATGCGCATATTTACTTACGTTAATGACATGTGATGTTATGAGTTGCTGGATATGTTATATTGGATCGTCGCGTTCTGAATAGCCGGGGGTTTTATGTGAGATGAGGGTTTTTATTTTCATTCATGTAAAATTCATTGTATGTAATATTCTTTTATTGGGGCACTTCCGGGATGAGGTTGATGTCACCATTTGTATATTATTTACTTTTTCCGCATTAGGTAGACCCAAGCAGGGGAGCACAAGTAACCGGGTTCTAGGGTCCAGTAGGAGACCAACTCGAGGAGTCGAGTCAGGGTCTCCTAACTCTAGAATTGGTAGGGTTGATTGCCGCTCTCGTAGGGGTCTAGGGATGTGGGTTTGGCTATTCATCGTGACCGTGGAATCCGTGTTTTATAGAGGCTCAAAATAAAACACGGACGTCCTAGTATATCCAATGTTTTATATGTTTCTTCTGCTGCGATATCTGTGATGTGATCATTTGATATGTTGTGATAAATAATGTATATAGTATATATGATATATTATATAGACGTTACTTATGTTTTACACCCGCGCTAGCCCTATCCCGCTCTGCCGTTAGTCACCTAACCTAACGGTGCACGAGGGGACATCGAGGCGAATGCGGATAGCATAAGTGTACGTCGTATTTATCTGTGATGTTTAGGTGATTTAAATGATGGGACTTCATTAATATGATTAATGAAAGAAAAGAAACCTAAAATATGTTGTGGAATCGAATTTTCAAAAATAGGTAGCTACAGTTCTTGCTTTGCATCGCGGTGTTCCTTGTAGATCATCCTGCACCTTATTCGATAAGGAAAGGGTCGAGATCCCTTCCCCGGGAGTGACCCCTTTAGCAATGACTGGCAGATGCTACACCCCTCGGTTTTGTCTTTTGATTGCTTTTCTAGTTCTTGCTTTGCATAGCGATATATATGATATATCCTGCACCTTATTCCATAAGGAAAGAGCCGAGATCCCTTCACCGGGAGTGACCTCTTTAGCGAAACTAGCAAAAGCCTAAAAAACACTCCATTTTAAAATTATTTGATTCTACAACGATATCAAGTTCATTACACAATAGGTTTTCAGAAAAACCTATCGTAGCCCTCCGTCAATTCAGATAAGTAGTAGTTAGTATTCGTGCTGCGTTTGTTGGCCTTTGTCAAGGCATAGTATGCGGTAGCTCACTAGTGCTTATCTGCTTATGCATATGATGCAGATTGAATAAGGGTAGTCGTACGACATTGTTGGCTTTGTCAAGGGTCATGCGAGTGGGTTTAATTCAATAAAGAAGTGACGGGTTGAACATGACTAGCATCCTATGGTTTGTTGGCCTTTGTCAAGGTCATAGGAGGTTAGGGGCAAAATTATCGGAAATTTCAAGTGTTGAGATTTGCAATGAGATTCCATACCTTTTATGAGATAGTTTGATCCCGATACCCACTGCGAGTAATTGTTACTCCTGGGAGAGTTTTACACATTACAATTAGCCGATCAGGTAGGTGTCTAGAAAGGTGTCAACGGGGTTATGCCTATGGGAAAATGAGGTTTACTTTAATTAGGTCCGTGCGAAAGCATGGGGAACCTCCCTCAAAGTACCGACACTGGCCTGGCTGAAAGATTGGCGAAGTTGTAGGGTGTAATTAATCCCGGCTAGTCTTTCCTTTTAGGGATTGAAGGAAGATTTGATAAAAACAGTGGGAGTCATCCTGATTAAATAAAATAATAACCAATCTGATATTGCAAGAGCGCACGCAGAGTGTTTTCTTCTCTCTCTCTCCAGGTAGCGACCATATCATGCCTTAATCAAGATAATAATACGGATGTATTGACCGAACCCGCTTGTTATACTGTGCTAGGGGAACGTTGGTCCCGCTCCAACTTATAATTGTTATAAGACAGAGCAGGAAATAGGGAATTACCAGGATTCCCGTGCCGCCCAAACGAAGAAAGTGCATGATGATGCATCTTCTTTGGGTGTGTTCATTACAGAGAACTGTTTCTCAGTATCCTTTACGTCCTGGGTATGAGATACCGGATCGGGATCCCATATATGTAATTTGTTACATGGGCTACAAATAGGTAAAGAACTGAGAACGGGTGATAAGTTTCATGAGATAGAAACGGTGCAAGTGTTGAAGCCAAGTCTGTTGGTAGTTATCACCCTGTATTACCAGAATACATTAATTCTGAACGAATGTTATTAGATACCAAACCTGATATACAACATCATATCGGTCTCTTTATTAGTAAAGAAAGGATATAATTTTGTATTGTTGGATAATGTTTTGTACATTTCCTATATCAAGAGTTGATCGGTTCAGGCACGTTATCTAAAAGCATTGACGTTCTAAATCAAACTACAGTTCTTAGTATACAGAACACACACAACAGGAAGAGTTAAAAAATGAACGAATCCTTCTTGAGGTATTATAGACTAGGCCATATCAATGTGACCCGACTAGCTGAAGTTACATAAGATGCATATTTAAATTAGTTTTAATTTACATCTTGTGAAACTTGCCAGTCATGTCACAGAGATAAGATGACCATAGCTCTGTTTATTGGAAGCAGAGAAAGAGTTAGTGAACTCTTGGGATGATACATGTTGATGTATGAAGGTCACCAGTCTACACATGCCAAGACCGGTTCTTTGTACACCATTACATTCTCTGATGATCTCTTAAGATTCAGACATATGTTCCTATTGAAACACAAGTCCGAAGTTTTTGAGATATTCACAGAATATAAGTTAGAAAGTAGAGAACCAAAGCGGGTATAAGTATTATGTCCTTTGATGTGATCAAGGAGGAGAATACATGAGCACGGAATTCCTGGACTATTCTAAAGGAGAATGAGATTCTCTCTCAGTATTACTCCTCCGTATACACTACAGCACGCCGGGGTATCGGGGCGGAGCAATCACACCCTATGTGATAAGGTGTGCTCTATTATGAGTACTACTGAGTTACCTATTTCCTTTTGGGAGTTATGCACTGGAGAAGTTGCATACCTATTGAATAGGGTTCCAATCAAATCAGTTGCCTACCACTTCATATGAGATATGGTAAGGGAAGAGCACATCTCTTAAGTCAGTTAAGATTTGGGGTTGTCCGGCCTATGTTTAAAAGCAAAATCCGGACAAACTCGAGGCAAGGTCAGTTCTGTAGAAGTTTGTTGGATATCCTAAGCATTCGCAAGGGAATATCTTCTACCTAACCGAGTAACAAAAGATGTTTTGTTTCTCAATATGCCACCTTTGTGAAAGAGAATTTCTTGTGAAGAAATGAGTGGACATGAGGTAGAACTGGAAGGAGTTCCAGCTATAAAAACTACTGCTGATAATTTGGTAGAACCAAAGGATTCAATAGTTTCCAACGAACCTCAGCCTCTCCACCGATCTAGTAGGGTTACTCACCCACCTAAGAGATACTTCGGTTTCTCTATAACAGTGGGAGCGAGGATTGCATCATGAGATGATGACCCAACTAGTTTTGAGCTGGCCATCAGGAGTGGGACTCTGTAAGAATGGCTGGATGCTTAACGATCTGAGTTGGAATCCTTATACAACAACAAAGTATGGGCTTTGGTTACTTTATCTGAAGGGTTAAATCCCCATCAGGAGCAAGTATATCTTGAGAATGTAGGGTTACTAGGAACACTAACAAGGCTCTACATGGCATCGACCATGCCAAAATTAAATTTTTATGTGCCGAATAACACTAAGCAAGATCGTAAACTAGAGATTATGCGAATAAATGAGCAAGTAAACAACTTTACACTAAAAGGAACGCGATATACAACCGTTGTAGATCGGTCCTCCACTTCATTTGCTCCTTGTTGAAGTCCCATCGCTGCGAACAAGGTTCTCCCAGGCTCTTGCACGACTTCACGACGCGAAGGATGCGACCTTGCTTGAAGTCTTCGAGGCCGATGATGATCTATGTCGAGGGAATTCCGACTCAAGCTCCTACTTCACTAACTTGAGAATTAGTGAAGCAAACATCCTATACTAAAAGGCTAGTCTAGTAGAGGATGGAGAAATAGGAAGTGGGTTCTCTTTAGAATTCTGTTTCTCACTTTCTTTCTCACTTTAGATCAAACCCTAGCAAACTTTTCTCTTGCTCAATGAAGAAGAAGATGATGAACAAAAGAAAAGAAATGAGAATAATGATTAAGTGAGAAAGATAACCATGGTGAGTGAGTATCATATACTAACCCTTGTAGAGCCATAACCATAGCTAATTTGATTATGGTTGGGTTAAAAGGGATCTAAGGTAAAGACAAAGCTAGTAGACTTTGTCAAACCAATGTAAGCTTCTACAAGCTTCATGCTTATTCCAAAACTCCACTAATTTTGTAATTATCTTAAATAAACATAACCCACCATAATTCATAGAATGGTGTATGTCTCATACACACATGTCTAATGTATCAACAACCATGATACAAAATTAGTATATCTAATATACAATTATACACTTAATTATTAAATCAACACTTGACTTAATAATCCGGTCATATCTCATATAACCGGCTAACAATCATCGTATCGACTTATCGAATCAACACTTGATTCGATAACCCGGTCATATCATATATGACCGACCGATACAAAAAGTCGCGAGAATAGAATACGGTATCACACACACGCATTTATTCTCGGTCTCGCACATATCACATACGTGCTCCTATTTCGTTTCGCCTGAGCTAGTAAAACCTCTGTGTAGGACTCTAAAGACTCGTCAATACGCCGGCAGTAGGTGATGATCACATCACGCACCCACAAGCCGTCAGCGGTACTAGCTGGACGTAAAGGCTATCCGGGTATTGAGCGATCAGAAGATCAGCAAGCAAGCCCGCTCCAACTCCTATGAAAGCCTGCCGGCAACACTTCCCGTACAGTCCGGTCTCCTCGTCTGATATGTCGCATATCAAGTCTAGGGGTGGTAAACGTCAGACCCCATTAACCGATAAGTCGTGCCGATTTGAGGCTCATAACGGGTCGAGAAACTACTGGTAACACTTACCAATAAATCTCTAATCAGCCCTGGCCAGGGACTTCCCTGTTACGGCCAATCGAGCACAGCGCAACATCAACCCCCAATACCGGGAGAGACGAAACCCCTCCTATCGCTCATTTCCTCCATGAGACTCGGGACTCTACCCAAAAACCACCGTTTTGCACGCCCTCATGGACGTGGTAAGGTGGAAATCAAAGCACAGTGGGAATCACACAAGACTCTATGACGATCTCGGGTCTACAGACTAACCTGCACAAGTGTCACCGGAGAACTGCCATCTGACGTGAGGTATAATACCATCTGGTAGTTCTCGGCGAGTCCGTCCAGTGTACCCAGTCTCCACTGAGCACCCGCATACCATCTCTGATGTCAAACACCAATGGATATGGGATAATCCATCGCCCATCTCATGGGTCGAGATGCGTATACGCTAGTCTACACTGGTATATCGATGCCCCGTCTCGATACACCCACGACTAGGGACCTTGAAAGATGTACTTATGGATTACCATGTCCCTACTAGTATGATCCGCATCATAGTCCAGGTAGTCAAGTACACATCCTAAGGGCTTTACCAACATGTAACGATAAGACAGTATAAAGAGACTTGTACACATGTTAAAGCAAAGGGCAACCAGATAGCATACTATCATATCGAGCAAGAAAGTTCTCTCTATATATGTCCAAGCATCCAATATAATATACATCAACTGTACAATACTGGCCTCAAGGGCATACATACAACTAACAATCTCCCACTTGCACTAGGGCCAGCTGCTATAGTATCGCATACCAAGCATCCCGAAGAGTCTCTCAAACTGTATCTGGGGAATGGCCTTCGTGAGCGGATCCGCTGTGTTGTTCTTCGTGTCAACCCTACTGACCTCGATCTCCCTGCGATCAACTATCTCCCGGATCAGGTGATACCGCCTTAGAATATGCCTGGATCGCTGATGGGACCTGGGTTCCTTGGCCAAAGCCACCGCTCCATTGTTATCGCAATACAAAGGTATTGGATGCTCAATGGATGGAACCACTCCAAGTTCAGTAATGACCTTCTTGATCCAGACAGCCTCTTTGGCAGCATCGTTGGCAGCGATGTATTCAGCCTCCATCGTCGAGTCTGCCACGGTTTCCTGCTTGGAACTCTTCCAGCTAACCGCCCCTCCGTAAAGGGTAAAGACAAATCCCGACTGCGATTTAGAGTCATCCTTATCACTCTCGAAGCTCGAATCGGTAAAGGACTCCACTTGGAGTTCTCCGTTACCATACACCAAGAGCATCTCTTTAGTCCTTCGTAAGTACTTGAGAATGCTCTTCACAGCTGTCCAGTGACTCTCTCCAGGATCAGCTTGATACCTACTCACTACACTTAGTGAGTATGCTACATTGGGTCTGGTACATAGCATCGCGTACATGATAGAGCCTACTGCCGAAGCATAGGGTATCCCTTGCATGCGAGCTCTCTCCAAATCAGTCTTGGGAGACATCTCTTTGGAGAGAGTGAGCCCTGAGATCGTGGGTAAAAACCCACGTTTGGACTCTTCCATACTAAACCTCTTTAGTATGGTGTCAATGTACCTGGATTGGGACAATCCCAGTATCCTTTTAGATCTATTTCTATATATCATAATTCCCAATATGCAGGAGGCATCACCAAGATCTTTCATTGAGAATCTTTGTGATAAGAAGAGCTTTACCGATTGCCGCAAAGGAATGTCATTTCCTATCAAGAGTATGTCGTCCACGTACAATATAAGAAAGACAACCTTACTCTCTGTGACCTTCTTGTAGATACAAGGTTCATTTACGTTTTTGACGAAATCAAACTCTTTGATAACGTCGTCAAAGCAGATGTTCCAACTTCGCGATGCTTGCTTCAAACCATAAATGGATTTAAGTAGCTTGCACACCTTCCCGCTGCTCCCACTATCTACGAAGCCCTCTGGCTGAGTCATGTACACGCACTCTTCTAAATCACCGTTTAGAAAGGCGGTCTTAACATCCATTTGCCAGATTTCGTAGTCATGATATGCAGCGATGGCAAGCATGATCCGGATGGATTTAAGCATAGCTACTGGAGAAAAGGTTTCGTCATAGTCCACACCTGGTCTTTGACGAAAACCTTTTGCAACAAGTCTAGCTTTGAAAGTCTCCACTTTCCCATCTACACCAAGTTTTTTCTTGAAGATCCACTTGCTCCCAATAGGTTTTAACCCTTCATGAGCAACTTCCAAAGTCCATACTTTGTTGGTGTACATGGATTCCATCTCGGACCGCATTGCATCCAGCCATTTCACTGAGTCCCCACTCGTGATGGCTTGCTCGAAGCTAGTTGGGTCATCGTCAACCATGATGCAATCCTCGCTTCCACCATCCAAGAGAAAACCGTAGTATCTCTCAGGTGGGCAAGGAACCCTACTAGATCGGCGGAGTGGCTGGGGTTCATCGGGTACTACCGAATCCTCTGGTTCCACTAAATCTTCAGTTTGAGTTTGTGTAGCCGGAATTTCTTCCAGTTCTACCTGGTCGCCACTAATTTCTTTTGTAAGAAATTCCTTTTCTAAAAAGGTGGCATGTCGAGAAACAAACACTTTTTGTTCCTCAGTATGGTAGAAAAGATATCCATGTGAATGTTTGGGATATCCCACAAACTTGCATAGAACTGACCGTACCTCGAGTTTGTCCGGATTTTGCGTTTTAACATTGGCCGGACAACCCCATATCTTAACACGTTTAAGACATGGTCTCTTCCCACTCCATATCTCATATGGTGTGGTTGGTACAGATTTAGATGGAACTTGATTCAATAGGTATGCTGCTGTTTCCAGCGCATACCCCCAGAAGGAAATAGGTAACTCAGCTGTGCTCATCATAGAGCGCACCATATCTAATAGGGTGCGGTTCCTCCGTTCAGATACACCGTTGTACTGTGGTGTATATGGAGGAGTCAGCTGAGAGAGAATCCCATTCGCTTTTAGGAAGTCCAGGAATTCATTGCTCAAGTATTCACCTCCTCGATCAGATCGAAAGATTTTAATACTTTTCCCTGTTTGGTTCTCAAAAGCTTCTAATTTGTGTTTCATCAGGAACACATATCCGAATTTAGAGAGATCGTCAGTGAATGTAATGAAGTACGCAGAACCATTCCTGGCATGTGTAGACATGGGGCCGCATACATCACTATGTACCAGTCCCAAGAGTTCCGTAACTTTCTCTCCGTGTCCCGTAAACGGAGTTTTGGACATCTTGCCTTTGAGACATGATTGGCAAGTGTCATAAGATGAAAATTCAAACGGATTCAAATATCCATCTTTATGCAACTTAGCTAGTCGTGTCGCATTGATGTGACCCAGTCTACAATGCCACAAGAAGGATTCGTTCATTTCTGAACTCTTCCTCTTGTGTGTATTTGTTATGCTCAGAACTGTTGATTGATTCAGAACATAAATGCCATTGCACATCGTGCCTGATCCAACCAACTTTTGGTTAAGGAAAATATTCATAACATTATCCTGTAATACAAAATTATATCCTTCTTTACTCAACAAAGAAACCGATATAATGTTGCATATCAGGTTCGGCATGAAATAGCATTCGTTCAGAATCAATGTATTACCAGTTGGCAATATAAGGTGATATTCCCCGACGGTTTTAGCTGCAACAATTGCACCATTTCCAACCCTTATGTCTTTATCACCATCTCCAAGTTCTCTACCTTTCCTAAGCCCATGTAACTGATTACATATATGGGATCCTGACCCGGTATCCAATACCCAGGACGTAGAGCAAATGGAGAAACAGTTCTCTGTAACGAACACACCCGAAGAAAATGCATCAACATGTACTTTCTTCATTCGGGTGGCATGGGAATCCTGGTATTCCCCTATATCCTGATCAGTCTTATAACTCTTATAAGAAAGAACGGAACCAACGTTCCCCAGCACAGTATAATATGCGGGTTCGGTCAATACATCCATATTATTATCTTTATTAAGGCATGATATAGTCGCTACCTGGAGAGAGAGAGAAGAAAATACTTTAGCGTATGCTCTTGCAAGATCAGATTGGTTATTATCTTATCTAATCAGGATAGCTCCCACTGTTTTTATCAAATCATCCTTCAAAACCTAAAAGGAAAGACTAGCCGGGATTAATTACACCCTACAACTTCGCCGATCTTTCAGCCAGGCCAGTGTCGGTACTTTGAGGGAGGTTCCCCGTGCTTTCGCACGGACCTAATTAAAGTAAACCTCGTTTTCCCAGAGGCGTAACCCCGTTGACACCTTTCTAGACACCTACTTGATCGGCTAATTGTCCTGTGTAAAACTCTCCCGGGAGTAACAATTACTCGCAGTGGGTATCGGGATCCAACCATCTCATAGAAGGTATGCAATCTCATTGCAAATCTCAACACTTGAAATTCCCGATAATATTTTTCCCCTAACCCCTATGACCTTGACAAAGGCCAACAAATCATAGGATGTTAGTCAAGTTCAACCCATCATTTCTTGATTGAATCAAACCCACCCGCACGACCCTTGACAAAGGCCAACAAGGTCGTACGACTATCCCAAAACAATCTGCATCATATGCATAAACAGATAAGCACAATTTAGCTCCGCACACTACGCCTTGACAAAGGCCAACAAATGCAGCACGAATACTAAACAGTTCTTATCTGAAATGATGGAGGGCTACGACAGGTTTTTCTGAAAACCTATTGCGTAATGAACTCGATATCGTCGTAGAATCATCTGAATTTCGAAATGGAGTGATTTTGAGGCTTTTATTAATTTTTCTAAAGAGGTCACTCCCGTTGAAGGGATCTCGGCTCTTTCCTTATGGAATAAGGTGCAGGATATACCATATACACCGCTATGCAAAGCAAAACTCCAAAAGCAATCAAAAGCAAACCGAGTGTTGTAGCATCTGCCAGTTTGACTGAAGATGTCACTCCCGGTGAAGAGATCTCGGCTCTTTCCTCATCGAATAAGGTACAGGGTATATCATATATACCGCTATGCAAAGCAAAACTGTAGCTACCCTTTTTATTTGAAAATTTGATTCTACAATATCTTTTAGGTTTCTTTTCTTTCATTAATCATATTAATGAAGTCCCATCATTTAAGTCACCTAAACATCACAGATAAATACGACGTACACTTATGCCATCCGCATTTGGCTCGATGTCCCCTCGTGCACCGTTAGGTTAGGTAACTAACGGCAGAGCAGGACAGGGCTAGCGCGGGTGTAAAACATAAGTAACGCCTATATAATATATCATATATACTATATACATTATTTATCACAGAACATCAAATGATCACATCACAGATATCGCAGCAGAAGAAACATATGACACATTGGATATATTAGGACGTCCGTGTTTTATTTTGTGCCTCTATAAAACACGGATTCCACAGTTGCGACGAATAGCCAAACCCACACCCCTAGACCCCTACGAGAGCGGCAAGCAACCCTACCAATTCTGGAGTTAGGAGACCCCGACTCGACTCCTCGAGTTGGTCTCCCACTGGACTCCAGAACCCGGTTACTTGTGCTCTCCTCCTTGGGTCTATCCTAGTGCGGAAAAGTAAATAATATACAAATGGTGACATCAACCTCAACCCGGAAGTGCCCCAATAAAAGAATATTACATACATTTAAATTTTACAAGAATGAAAATAAAAAGTCTCATCTCACATAAAACCCCCCGGCTATTCAAACACGACGATCCAATATAACATATCCAGCAACACATAACATCACATGTCATCAACATAAGTGAATATGCGCATCCCAATTGTCGTTGACATATAGCAACGAAACCGGCGATATCACATATTACACTTACGGTCGCAGAAATGAAACTGTAAAACTATAACAGTTGGAATCCACAAACTCTTTAGACATCGCATGCCTAACCAATTATAAACCCCGCATTTTAGTCTCATTATCGAAAACTCTTTTCAATATCAAGTCGGGCAATTCAACAAGATTCCCGACATTTTGATCGAAAGCTCGTCGCAAACTTTAGTAGACGGCCGCACCCCCGATACCGTCGACGAAGTGCACCAAGGCGGAACACCGCTGCCGCGAGCACCCGAACGGATGCTTTCGGCGACGGGGTTCTCCTACAGTCACTTTGTCAGGGCTACGGGGCGTGGCTGTATATTAAGTTTATCCGGCGAGTATTCGCGTACGCTACGTGATTCGATGAACTTTTGATCACATCAAAATTCCGTGGCAACCGATCAATTGAGACTAAACTGCTATGTTTATAACATCCAAATTAGTTTTCTCATAACTACTTGTGGATTCCAAATATTGTATCACATTCCAGATAAATAGAAAATGTTAAACTTTTCGATCGAACAATCAAACACCCAAGTTTTCCCGAAACAGCACAATACATGAAATAAGTTTAAAAACATTCACTTCATGCCTCAGTACCAACGGTCCAGCCTTAGAAGGGTCAAGCCAATGCCTCACATATGGCACGCCGTACTGCCCCAAACCCTAAGGTTCAAAGGGCAATTCAAGACGGTCACATAATCGAGTTAAGGTTTGTTGTCTTCTAGAGGGTCAATCGTGTTACTTGCACTACTTCGAACGTTCTTAAACTACGGAAAGATCCAACACTTGGAAATTTCCCGACAGGGGAAAAAGTGGGTATTTATATCCGGTCAAACATTTTAACATGTTCTAAAATACCCGGAAAAACATACAGACGAAGTTAAACTTCCCGATCGAAACACCGAGTCCCCAATACAGCCCAGAAAACTCAACTCTTGAGTAAAGATTAAAATTACCCATAAAACACAGGAGGCAAATAGAAACATTATTGTGCAAAGTTTGGTCAACGAAGCAACTGTATGGCCGCGGAACCGCCGCGCCACGTGGGGTACGGCCGCGGTTCCGCGGCTCATTGATGGATTTAGGACTACGTTTTGCACAGTAATTCTTATAAAACCCTGCTAAATTTTTTGAGTATTTTTAATTCAGAAAAATCCACAAATTCAAAAAATGTACAGAGAAGGGTTTCGTTTAGGGTTTCGGGGTTTGATCGGACTTCTAACATCGTCTACACTTCGCCTAAGGGTCAAGCTAGGCTCTGATACCACTGTAGGGTTACTAGGCACACTAACAAGGCTCTACAAGGCATCGACCATGCCAAAATTAAATTTTTATGTGCCGAATAAGACTAAGCAAGATCGTAAACTAGAGATTAGGCGAATAAATGAGCAAGAAAACAACTTTACACTAAAGGGAACGCGATATAAAACCTTTGTAGATCGGTCCTCCACTTCATTTGCTCCTTGTTGAAGTCCCATCGCTGCGAACAAGGTTCTCCCAGGCTCTTGCATGGCTTCACGACGCGAAGGATGCGACCTTGCTTGAAGTCTTCGAAGCCGAAGATGATCTACGTCGAGGGAATTCCGACTCAAGCTCCTAGTTCACTAACTTGAGAATTAGTGAAGCAAACACCCTATACTAAAGGGCTAGTCTAGTATAGGATGGAGAAATAGGAAGTGGGTTCTCTTTAGAATTTTGTTTCTCACTTTCTTTCTCACTTTAGATCAAACCCTAGCAAACTTTTCTCTTGCTCAATGAAGAAGAAGATGATGAACAAAAGAAAAGAAATGAGGATAATGATTAAGTGAGAAAGGTAACCATGGTGAGTGAGTATCATATACTAACCCTTGTAGAGCCATAACCATAGCTAATTTGATTATGGTTGGGTTAAAAGGGATCTAAGGTAAAGACAAAGCTAGTAGACTTTGTCAAAGCAAAGTAAGCTTCTACAAGCTTCATGCTTATTCCAAAACTCCACTAATTTTGTAATTATCTTAAATAAACATAACCCACCATAATTCATAGAATGGTGTATGTCTCATACACACATGTCTAGTGTATCAACAACCATGATACAAATATATAACACATTTTAATATATATAGTAAAGATGTGTGAAAGTGAGAAAAACCCTAAAGAAAACATGTGTTAGTAAATGTAAATTAGTATATCTAATATACAATTATACACTTAATTATTAAATCAACACTTGACTTAATAATCCTGTCATATCTCATATAACCGGCTAACAATCATCGTATCGACTTATCGAATCAACACTTGATTCGATAACCCGGTCATATCATATATGACCGACCGATACAAAAAGTCGCGAGAATAGAATACGGTATCACATACACGGATTTATTCTCGGTCTCGCACATATCACATACGTGCTCCTATTTCGTTTCGCCTGAGCCAGTAAAACCTCTGTGTAGGACTCTAAAGATTCGTCAATACGCCGGCAGTAGGTGATGATCACATCACGCACCCACAAGCCGTCAGCGGTAGTGGCTGGACGTAACGGCTACCCGGGTATTGAGCGATCAGAAAATCAGCAAGCAAGCCCGTTCCAACTCCTGTGAAAGTCTGCCGACAACACTTCCCGTATAGTCAGGTCTCCTCGTCTGATATGTCGCATATCAAGTCTAGGGGTGGTAAACATCAGACCCCAATAACCGATAAGTCGTGCCGATGTGAGGCTCATAACGGGTCGAGAAACTACTGGTAACACTTACCAGTAAATCTCTAATCAGCCCTGGCCAGGGACTTTCCTGTTACGGCCAATCGAGCACAGCGCAACATCAACCCCCAATACCGGGAGAGACGAAAGCCCTCCTATCGCTCATTGCCTCCATGCGACTCGGGGCTGTACCCAAAAACCACCATTTTGCACGCCCTCATGGACGTGGTAAGGTGGAAATCAAAGCACAGTGGGAATCACACAAGACTCTATGACGATCTCGGGTCTACAGACTAACCTGCACAAGTGTCACCAAAGAACTGCCATCTGACGTGAGGTATAATACCATCTGGGTGTTCTCGGCGAGTCCGTCCAGTGTACCCAGTCTCCACTGAGCACCCATATACCATCTCTGATGTCAAACACCAATGGATATGGGATCATCCAACGCCCGTCTCATGGGTCGAGGTGCGTATACGCTAGTCTACACTGGTATATCGATGCCCCGTCTCGATACACCCACGACTAGGGACCTTGAAGGATGTACTTATGGACTACCATGTCCCCACTAGTATGATCCGCATCATAGTCCAGGTAGTCAAGTACACATCCTAAGGGCTTTACCAACATGTAATGATAAGACAGTATAAAGAGACTAGTATACATGTTAAAGCAAAGGGCAACCAGATAGCATACTATCATATCGAGCAAGAAAGTCCTCTCTATATATGTCCAAGCATCCAATATAATGTACATCAACTGTACTATACTGGCCTCTAGGGCATACATACAACTAACAGAGAAGATTACTTGGTGTACATGGAAAAGTTGAGACTTTCAAAGCTAGACTTGTTAATGGTTTGCATCATTGACCAGGTATCGATTATGATGAAACATTTTCTAAGTAGCTATGCTTAAGTCCATCCAGATCCTACTTGCACGGCTACATACCATGACTACAATATCTGGCGGTTGGGTGTCATGACTGCTTTTCTAAATGTTGATTTGGAAGGGAGCGTCTATAAGTACACAGCCAGAAGGCTTCGTAGACAGTGGGAGCAGCGGAAGCGTGTACAAGTTGCTTTATGGGATAAAGCAGGCATCGCGGAGTTGGAAAGTCTGTTTTGATGTGATAGTCAAAGAGTTTGACTTCATCAAAATGGTAGATGATCCTTGTATATACAAAAAGGTAGTAGGGAGTATGGTGGAGATCCTCGTAGAGTACGTGGATGACATACTCTTGATGGGGAAGGAGTTTCCTATGCTACGCTTAATCAATCTCCGCTTATCACAAGGATTCTCCATATAGGATCAAGATGATACCTCCTAAATCCTGAGTTTTGATTTATGAGATAGATGTAAATTGATGTTAGGATTCTCACTAGTTGTAGTGAGATGGTATCAATCGATCTTGGGGAGAATCACTAGAAAGGTTCCAGGGTGATAAGGAAGACTGAATGTCAGTCACAGGCATTGTCTTTACCCTCAGTAAAGGGACGGTATGTTGGAAGAGTTCCAAGCTAGATACCGTAGCATACTAGACGATTAAGGATGGATACATCGCTACCAAAGATACTACCAAAGAGGCAGTCTGGGTGTATATTAGTTCATGAGATGAACTTTGTTCCTACCATTGTGTGACAATGGAGTTGTGGCTTATGCCTAGGAACACCCGTCCCATCTGTGATCCAGACATATTCTAAGGCAGTGTCACCTGATCATGGAGATGGTTGATCTTTAGGGGATCGAGGTTAGGAGAGTAGACTCAGAGGAAAGCACAGCAGATCCACTCACAAAGGCTTTTTCCCAGAGAGAGACTAATATGGGATGGTTGAGTATGAGATACTATAACCACTGTTATAAGATGGCCCTAGTGCAAGTGGGAGATTGTTAGTTATATGTATGCCCTAGAGGCCATTGCTATACATGAGATGTATATTGTAGTGGATGCTTGGACATATATATGGAGGACTTTCTTGCTCGACATGATAGTATGCTATCTGGTTACTCTTTACCTTAACGTGTACACTGATTGTCTCTCTGTTACATGTTGGTAAAGCCCTTAGGATGTGTACTTGACTACTTAGACTATGATGCGGATCATACTAGTGGGGACATGGTAGTCCATAAGTACATCCTTCAAGGTCCCTAGTCGTAGGTGTATCGAGACGGGGCATCGATATACCAGAGTAGACTAGCGTATACCTTCTCGACCCATGTAGATGGGCGATGGATGATCCCATATCCATTGGTGTTTGACATCAGAGATGATATACGGGTGCTCAGTGTAGACTGGGTACACTGGACGGACTCGCCGAGAACTTCCAGATGGTATTATACCTTACGTCAGATGGCAGTTCTCTGGTGACACTGGTACAGGTTAGTCTGTAGATCCGAGATCGTCATAGAGTCTTGTGTGATTCCCACTGTGCTTTGATTTCCACCTTACCACGTCCAAGAGGGTGTGCAAAACTGTGGTTTTTAGGTACAGTCCCGAGTCACATGGAGGCAATGAGCGATAGGAGGGGTTTCGTCTCTCCCGGTATTGGGGGTTGATGTTGCGCTATGCTCGATTGCCCTGGCCAAGGCTGGTTTAGAGATTTACTGGTAAGTGTTACCAGTAGTTTCTCGACCCGTTATGAGCCTCATATCGGCATGACTCATCGGTTATTGGGATCTGACTTTTTACCACCCCTAGACTTGATATGCGACATATCAGACGAGGTGACCGGACTGTACGGGAAGTGTTGTCGGCAGACTTTCACAGGAGTTGGAACGGGCTTGCTTGCTGATCTTCTGATCGCTCAATACCCGGGTAGCCGTTACGTCCAGCTAGTACCGCTGACGGCTTGTGGGTGCTTGATATGATCATCACCTACTGCCGGCATATTGACGAGTCTTTAGAGTCCTACATAGAGGTTTTACTGGCTCAGGAAAAACGAAATAGGAGCACATATGTGATATGTGCGGGACCGAGAATAATGCGAGTATGTGATACCGTATTCTATTCTCGCGATGTTTGTGTCGATAGGTTATATGCGATATAACCAGGTTATCGAATCAAGGGTTGATTCGATAAGTCGATACATTGGATGTTAGTCGGTTATATGAGATATAACCAGATTATTAAGTCAAGTGTTGATTTAATAATTTAGTGTATAATTGTATATGAGATATACTAGTTTACATTAACTAACATTGGTTCACTTAAGCATTTGTTTTTCTCACTAGTGCACAACTTAATATATATGTGATATATATTAATTTGTGTTCATTTTGTATCATGGTTGTTGATACACACTACATGGGTGTATGAGACATACACCATTATAATTATATTGGTTAGGTTTTTGTATTTAAAGTAATTCTAAAAACAAATGGATAATGAGCTCACATGCATGAAGTTTCATGAAGCTTATGGTTGCATTGACTTAGTCTACTAGTTTTTGTTTTACTTAAGATATTAATTAACCTAACCACTATAATTAGCCATGGTTATGTCTCTACATGAGTTAGTATATGATACCCACTCACCCATGGTTAGCTAACTCTCTCTTTATTAGTTTTCATTCTCATTTTGAGCTCATCTTCTGCCTCCTTCAATTTCTTTCTAGGGTTTGATAAAGAGAGAGATACATTGTGAGAATAGAAATTCTAAAGTGTACCCATTTCCTATTTCATCATCCTCTACTAGACTAGCACTTTAGTTTAGGGTGTTTGCTTCACTAATTCTCTAGTTAGTGAAGTAGAAGATTGAGTTCGTATTCCCTCGACGTAGATCATCTCCGGCTTCGAAGACTTCAAGCAATACCGTTGCAATTTTCTCATGAAGCCGTCCGAGAGTCCGGGAGTTCGATGATCGCAGCGAAGGGACTACAACAAGGAGCTTTAGAAGTGAAGGACCGATCTAGAAACGTTGTATTTCTTATTCACTTAGTGATAATTGTTATTTACTAGCATGTGTTACCCTAATTATCTAGCAAAGATCTTGTTTAGAGTTATTCGGCACGGCTAAAATTTTAATCGGGCATGGTTGATGCCTTGTAGAACCTTCTTAGAGTGCCTAGTAACCCTACACAGACGCATAACGCCATGCGGACGATTCCCCTGTAGATGTTAAATCTACTCACCAACGCTCCAGGCTAAGTGAAGCCTACCACATGTTTTCTCTTTGTAGCAGTGTCCGAAGTCCCCGCTTGCGAACCTGCAACATTAAAACAATAAAACAAGTATATATATTAATAATAGACCCAAAACACGTACAAACTATATTTGACCGACGCAACAACACAAAACATACTCTTAAGTGTTCGTATTATGGCTAACGTGCGTAGCGACACGACGAAAAAAACTCAAGAGCAAAACCACATAAAGTGCACGATCCGTGTCGTATAACATATCGCGCGGACACAAAACACTAGAAACTACCTAGGTGATCCCAGATTTTGCATACTGAGAAAACTCAACAATCAAATAAGTCCAAACTTATCCAAACCAAAGCAAATACCTACCCAGAAAAACCTAAATCCCAACTCAACCAATGGGCCGATCTCGCCGGAATTGCCTTCAAACGTCTCCGGCCGAGTCGAAGCTGATGGGGTTCGTGCTCCAGGTGAGGTGCTATGGTCACAGGTACAACACAAAAAAATTGTTTAGTTTTCTAGTAAATTCTCCGAGTCACAGCAGAATACAGATATCACAAATCGACACAAAAAACACGATATTATGCACAAAACTAAACTTTAAACAATCTAAACTAAATCTAACAGTCTACAAAGCACTAAAACTATATAAGCAACAGAAAGGGATCATTACCTGGCCAAAAGAACTCAAAGATCCTAGCTTTGCATGCTCCTAGGCATCCAAGAGGCAAAAACCAAGAAAAGATGTGATTTTGGTGATCTTTTGTGAAGTTTTGTGATGAATTGGTGTAGGAAATGGAGAGTGTTCAGTTTGAGTGAAGCAAGAGATGAGGAAAAATAAAAGAGAGAGAGAAAAAGAGAGAGGGTGATTGATAACGAAAGAGGGAGGTGAGTGTAGGGTGAGAATGAGAGGTGAGAGTAACCAATGCATTATTTCCTCATTAATGCCTTCACACCCACTTCATCACACCAAAAGAAAAATATCTTCTCACTTACAAAAGATCCAGGGTTTATGTTAAGGATTGGATTAAACAAGGATTAGGTTAAGTGTTAAGGTTGCTAAGACCAAAATTAGCACAAACAAATACTCACATTTACGTGCACACGTACGTGGATGTCCATAACAAATAATAATAAATTATTAATTAAATGTTATAAAATATGAGGAACCCGAATTGGTAAACTTTTTACAGTAAACCCGCATTAACGTCTAAACGAACACTAACCGAAATCTAAGGCGTTACAATCTCCCCCCTATAAAAATTCGTCCCCGAATTTAAAATTCTTACTAAGCGTACTTTCAAAGAGAAGATTACAAAATTCTCATATCTCACTCGCAGCCTTCCAAGTGATCACCTCACTATACGGCAACGTCCAAGAAAAACCCTTGACCGAAGTTTCTCCACCTGCTGAACCACTAACACAATTGGCTGCTGGTGAACGAAAGATCGCATCCAAGCTAAATGGTCTGTGCTAAAATCATGTGAGAAAGGTCATGAAGGTAATTGCAAAGTATCGACACAAGGAATACGGGGTGAATAGTCAATAATCTGGGTGGAAGTGCCAAATTAAAGGCAACGGAACTAACTCGCTTTAAGGATCTCAAAAGGACCTACAAATTCTGGGATAAACTTCCCAAAACTGAACATGTCATTCATAGGAAAAGTCCGTAGGAATACATGATCTCCCACTGTGAACCCAAGTCTGCGACCATCACGGTCGGCATAAGACCTCTGTCTGCACTGAGCTACTCTCATCCTGACCTGAATAAACTGGATCATCTCCGAAATCTCAAGACTAGCTGGGGTCCAAAAATCTTACTGCGCAGAGTCAGAAAAATAGACTGGTGATCGACACGACCTAACCCCTTGTTAGTTATATGTATGCCCTAGAGGCCATTACTGTACATGGGATGTATATTGTAGTGGATGCTGGGACATATATAGGTAGGACTTTCTTGCTCGACATGATAGTACGCTATCTGGTTGCTCTTTATCATAACATGTATACTTGCAGTCTCTCTATTACATGTTGATAAAGCCCTTAGGATGTGTGCTCGACTTCCAGGACTATGATGTAGATCATACTAGTGGGGCCTGGGTAGTCCATGAGTACATCCTTCAATGTTCCTAGTCGTGGGAATATCGAGACGGGGCATCGATATTCCAGAGTAAACTAGCGTATATCTTCTCGACCCATGTGGTGGGCGATGGATGATCCCATATCCATTGGTGTTTGACATTAGAGATGGTATGCAGGTTCTCAGTGATGACTGGTTACACTGAACGGACTCGCCGAAAACTCCCAGATGGTATTACACCTCACGTCAGATGGCAGTTCTCTGGTGACACTGGTACAGCTTAGTCTGTTGACCCGAGATCGTCATAGAGTCTTGTGTGTCTCCTACGGTGCTTTAATTTCCACCCTACCACGGCTCTACTGAGTCGTGCAAACAGGTGGTTTTTGGGTACAGTCCCGATTCACATGGAGACAATAAGCGATAGGAGGGGATTCGTCTCTCCCGGTATTGGGGGTTGATGTTGCGCTATGCTCGACTGGCCATAACTGGAAATCCCTGGCCAGGGTTACACTGATTTACTGGTAAGTGTTATCAGTAGCTTCATGCTTGTTATGGACCTTACATCGGCATGACTTATCAAGCTACTGGGGTCTGACGTTTACCACCCCTAGGCGAGATATGCGACATATCAGACGAACAGACCGGACTGTGCGGTAAGTGTTACTGGTTAGATTAACAGGAGTGTGAGCAGGCTTGCTCGTTGATTTTCTGATCACTCAATACCCGGGTGGCCGTTACGTTTAGCAGACCGCTTGCGGCTTGTGGGTGATTGATATGATCACCACCTACTGCCGGCGTATTGACGAGTCTTTAGAGTCCTACACAGGGGTTTCCTGGCTCAAGCGAAACGAAATAGGAGTGCATATGAGATATGTGCGAGACCGAGAATAATACCAGTATGTGAAACTGTATTCTATTGCCGCGATTTGTATCATCGGACGGTTATATGAGATATAGCCGAGTTACCGAATCAAGTGTTGATTCGATATATTGATACACTTGATATTAGTCGGTTATATGCGATATGACCGGATCATTAAATCAAGTATTGATTTAATGATTTAATGTATAATTATATATTTGATATATTACTTTACATTAACTAGTATTTGTTCACTTCAGATTGATTTTCTCACTTGATGTGCACAAGTTGTATATATGATATATGTTTGTGCACTAGTTTGTATCATGATTGATAATACATGCAAATTGGGTGCGTGTATGACTTACACCATGTTTAGGTTAATGGTTAGGGTTTTATTTATCTTATTTATTTTGGCAAATACAAAATGGTGGCTTTCTTTGTTTTGTGCTTGAAGTTTCATGAAGCTTTCAAGCATCTTTCACAAAGTCCACAATTTTTGTTTTGCATGAGATTTTTGTTAACCTAACCATTAACATAAACTCTAGTTTAGTCTCTACATTAGTTTACTCACCCATGGTTGCATTATGATAGACTTCACTTGATTATTCAATTTATTAATTCTATTATTCATATTCTTTTCTTCTTCTTCTTCTTCAAGAAGAAGAAAAACCTTTCTTGAAAATTTTCAAGTGAAGATTAAGAGTGAGAAATCCAAATCCAAAGTGAACCAACTTCCTATTTCTTCATCCTCTACCACTTGCCATGTTGTATTGGGTGTTCTCTTCACAAAGTTCTTGACCAAGTGAAGGAATAGCTTGAGTTTGAGTTTCCCCGACGTAGATCATCTTCGGCCTCGAAGTCAACGACCTAGCCCGCTCACTTCTCCGAAGAAACCATCGCTAGGGTCCGGGATTCCGATGATCACAGCGAAGGGACGTCAACACGGAGCTTTAGAAGTGAAGGACTGGATCTACAAAGGTTGTATTCCCATTCACTTAGTAGCAAAGTAGTTTGTTTGCTTGTAGTTTCGCCTTACCTCTAGTAACGATCTTGCATAGGGTTGTTCGGCACATAAATTTTTTTATTTTGGCATGGTAGATGCCTTGTGGAACCTCATGAGTGTGCCTAGGAACCCTACAGTGGTATCAAAGCCTAGCTAGAGCTTTAGGCGAAGTGTAGACGAAGTTAGAAACCCGATCGAACCCCGAAACCCTAAACAAAACCCTTCTCTGTACATTTTTCAAAACAATGGATTTTTGTGAATTAAAAACACTCAGAAAAACAAGCAGGAAATACTAAGAATTACTGTGAAGTACGGCCCTCTAATTCGCTCATATGACCGCGGAACCGCGGCCAAACCAAGGGTTTGGCGGCGGTTCTGCAGCAAAAATTGTGACTTAGTCCCTGGAATTTCATGTAATTATTATTAGGTCCTTTATTGTTATTTTTTTCTGGGAATTTTTTTAATTCCACTCAAGTGTTGAGTTTTCTAGGGTTGTATTGGGGACTCGTTGATTCGATCGGATAATTTAACTTTGTTTAGTTTTGTCCGGATAATTTTTAGAAACTGTTAAAAAGTTCGAACGGATATCAATAACTCACTTTTTCACGACCCGGAAAATTTCTAAGTGTTGGATTTTTCCGTAGTTTAAGAACGTCTAAGTAGTGCAAGTAACTCGATGGACCCTCTAGAAGACAACAAACCTTAACTCGATTATGTGACCGTCTTGAACTGCCTTTTGAACCTTAGGGTTTGGGGCAGTACGGCGTGCCACATGTGAGGCGTTGGCTTGACTCTTCTATGGCTGGACCGTTGGTACTGTGGCATGAAGTGGATGTTTTAAAACTTATTTCAAGTGTTGAACTACTCGGGAAAACTTGGGTGTTTGATTATTCGATCAGAAAGTTTAACATTGTCTATTTATCTGGAATGTGATACAATAATTGGAATCAACAACATTTGAATGTTATAGACATAGCAGTTTAGTCTCATTTGATCGGTTGCCATGGGATTTTGATGTGATCAAAAGTCCATCGCAATCATGTAGCGTACGCGGATACTCGTCGGTAAACATAATAGACAGCCACGCCCCATAACCCCGACCAAGTGACTGTAGGAGAACCCCGTCGCCAAAAGCATCCGTTCGGGTGCTCGTGGCAACGGTGTTTCGCCTTAGTGCACTTCGTCGACGGCATCCGGGGGTGCGGCCGTTTACTAAAGTTTGAGACGAGCATTCTTTCAGGATGTCGGGAATCCTGTTGAATTGCCCGACTTGATATTGAAAAGAGTTTTCGACAATGAGACTAAAATGCGTGGTTCATAATTGTTAGGCATGCGATGTCTAAGGAATTCATTTGATTAGGCATGCGATGTCTAAAGAGCTTGCGGATTCCAACTGTTGTAGTTTTACACTTTCTTTTCTGCGACCATAAGTGTAATATGTGATATCGCCGGTTTCGTTGCTATATGTCAACGACAATTGGGATGGGCATATTTACTTACGTTGATGACATGTGATGTTATGTGTTGCTGGATATGTTATATTGGATCGTCATGTTTGAATAGCCGGTTTTTTTTATGTGAGATGAGTGTTTTTCTTTTTCATTCATGTAAAAAACTTGTATATAATATTCTTTTATTTGGGGCACTTCCGGGTTGAGGTTGATGTCACCAGTGTTGTATATTATTTACTTTTCCGCATTAGGATAGACCCAAGGAGGGGAGCACAAGTAACCGGGTTCTAGGGTCCAGTGGGAGACCATCTCGAGGAGTCGAGTCCGGGTCTCCTAACTCTAGAATTGGTAGGGTTGCTTGCCGCTGATTAGTATGAAAACTTGTATTTACCGCAATCAGAAAACGGCGTCGCTTTGCAGCTAGCCGGTGAGTACGGGTCGATCCACAGAGATGGGTAGTTTTCTTAAAGTGTCTTTACGAGTTGATTCCAAATGTTGTATTGGATTGATTAAATCTAAAAACTAGATCTATCACTAAACTAAATTAATCTAAATTGACGTCTTGCTAGGTTTAGGTTTAGGGGAAGTTTGGAGATTAAAGGTTTCCTCACCGCTTTCATTGCCCTATTTTAGATCTGTTAGATGTTACGGTAATTATCAATAAAGTGGATCCGAATCTTTTGGGAAGATGTTTCTTCCTCTAGATTCGTATCCTTTATTTATTGATAGTTACCCTAACCCCCATGGAAAACACGCGCAACCGGCCCTTTATACTACGGTTCATCGTTACCTCGTGGGGTAGGATGCCGTAGGGAGCGGTTGTGCGTGCATGCATGGAGTTCTAACTCTTAAGTGTGGAAGGCATGAAAGGGGTGAGAGATCTCATCTCTCAAACCTTTCCCTAAGGCTAACCCTAACAAGCGAGTAGACTACTCGCTCATTAGGGGATGATAAGACATACTAATTAAAAGAATTAAAAAAAAGACATAAAATAACTTACTAGGTTGACGGCTCCCTCCAAGCAATATAGAACAGATCTGAATAATACTCCCAGCAATTCTGAATTTTATTGATTGAAAAGAGGCATAGGGTTTTACAATTTTTGATTACAATTTATAAGCAAACAGGAGAATTTAGGGTTACGGGATTCGCACATGTGCAATTACAGATTCGCCCACGAAAAATCCAAACCCCCGCACCGACGCACCGACACCCGAAATTTGCACCGACGTGCGCACTAGATGGCCGCGGAACCGCGGCGCCAGCATAGGTTTGGCCGCGGTTCCGCGGCCAAACTGGGGAATTAGGCTCTGTAATTTTTGGGCTTTCTTCTTGGCTTCTTGGGCTTTCTATTTTTCCACTTCTTTTCTCCATTTGACTTCTGGGTCTTCTCCAGATCTTCAGTGAAAACTTGTAATGATCTTTTGACTGTTTCCTTTGACATTTCGGACCATGCGTTGCCTTGTACACTTGTGAATTGTTCTCTGTCTAGGCTTGACTAAGGTCCTTCTACTTGTTGGTCAAAAGTCCCTTTTTTGTGTCGTCTTCTGTCTCTTTCACTGTCTTCGCTCCAAGAACCTGTATCCTGTAATATGCAGCAGACATGCGTCAAAAGCACCTGTTTATTTATAAAACGGATAAGAATAGGGGAATGAAAAATGCAATATTCTGGTCTGAACAAATACCCCCAAACTTATCTTTTGCTCGTCCTCGAGCAAACTTATTATTTTATTCACTAAAATCCTAACCGCACTTTCGCAGGGAAACGCGATTGCACTGAGCACGTGCAACAAGCCGTTAAACCTCTAGGTGTCCCTAGTAGGAGGAGTGTTGTCTCCTGAGGGTTTTCAGCGGATTACACCCACAAAATCCTATCAATTTGGCTTTTCGACTTTTGTTTTCCAATTAGGTTTTCTAACAAGAAATTCTATTATCTTATACTTGTGAATTATCCACCCACATTCTTCACACTTCCTCATTACTTAACTTAAGATTATATATGTTATGTAGACCTACTCAGCTTTCGGCATCTCTTAAGTTTCCCTTCTAGGGTTCCATCTCCACTTAGGAATTTCTATCAACTCTATTAAAGATACAAGTTTTATTCTTCATTCCTTTCTCTCATCTAAACTCTAATCACATATCCCCACGTGTGTGTAAATATCATCCCTACACTTGGAAATTCAAATCAAGCAATCGTACTCTCGTCCATTGTCCAAAGCACTTATTAATTAGTGAATTTTTTAAATGAAATTTGCTTACACATCCTTCATGCGACCGTTAATACTTCTTGAGGTACCAACAACCGATTAAAAGATGCGTTAGCACTTTAAAGCGTACTTCCTAGTTTTTGCAATACCCAAGGCTTTTAGCAGTGACTCCCAAACCATTTGGTCTAAGGCACTAGGTGATGAAGCACCCTCGCTAAAGATTTTTCTATTTTTACAGCCTTAAGTATTCACAAAAACCAGTGTCCAATTTTTTTTATTCACTTTTTTTTTCCATTGTACTAAGGACTTTTAGACAAGAGCATTTCAAGGTCTCTTCTACTATTCCAAGTTTCAAGATGCGTGATTGTGCAAGTTGTAGGGTATACATTTTCAGAATCTAGACTTAAGCAAGGAACTATTTTTCAAACTTATACTCTAATAAGAACATCAATACTCTTCCCTTGTTTCGACTTAGCCCAAGAAGTGAACCCAAAATTTGCCTATTTTTAAATAAACTACAAGGCATATACTTTCTACCGTTAAATTTTAAGGAATGTTATTTTTAGGGTTTTTAATTCACTAAGTCTAAGATCTAGTTGTTCCTAGCTAGTTAACCTATATGTCAAACTATAGTCAAATAAGGCCAAAATTGAATACAATTATTTTTATAATTTTTCAAAATTTTTCAATTTTTATGGGTTTTCAAATAAATATGCTAATGCAAAAATATGTATAAATGAATGCGAAGGAAGAAGACGTACCGAGCATACCCCCAAACTTGAACTTGACAGTGTCCTCACTGTCATGCTAAACCAAGAAGGTGAAAATACCGGCACTTCCCTGCTTATTTATTTATAATTTTTTTTTATTGTTAAGAAAAACAAATATATACAGAAAGGCCCTCCCCCAAACTTCATTTAAACTATGTTGACATTATTGCCAAACCTTGCATAGACCAAACGTTAACACCAACCAGTTGAAAAATTTATCAGTAAAGAGTATTGGTTGGTGGAAGAATAAGTTGTGGCGGTCTAAAAAGAATTGGGGAAGATAAAAGTGGTGGTATGGAAGGTGTGGAAGCGAATATACATGAGGTGGTGATGCATCAAAACGAGAATGTGAATGATCAGCAATCAGTGGAATGTTGGCATTCTCGTAGCTTCTTAAAAGAAATGGGGGTGGTTCAACTTCTGAAGGAAGAGGTTGACTAACCACAATACCCCCAAAATGTTCCTGTGGGTCCTCTATTGACTTGGCATCATCCATCAATTTTATATGATATTCAATTATAAGGGAACTGATCTCCTCGATGTCCGCCATAGTCCAACCGAAAACTTGCCGCCTATCTTGTAAGACTTTAAAAATAGCGTTCTCTTGTTCGAAGGTTAGAGAGGCTGACATTATAATGGGAAAAGTCTCATTCTCACCTATGTAAGCATATTTAAGGTGAGGCGGTAAGGACATGAGTTCGAGTTTCGGAGGCGAACGAATCATTGCGGAATCTAACTCGAACTCAAAGGACTCCAACACAGGTTCGAAATCACTGCAAACAACCGAATCGGATGGCTCAACTAATTCATCCAAAAATTCAAAAGACACATATTCAGGCTGTGAGTCGTCATCATCCGAAAAAGTGAAACATTCATAATCAATATAAGTTGTGTCAACGGTGGTAGGCTCAAGGAGGGACGCACTAGTGGCGTGAAAACTGTTTTCATCAAATAGAAATCTTTCAAGCTCGCAGTCCTCCTGCGTGATTTCGTGAATAGAGAAAATTTCTCGTGTACTAGTTTTAGGCATGGGGGCCAGACTTCCCATATTATAAATATTGAACTCACAAGACATCTTCCCAAAGGATAGAGTCATGGAGCCATTGCGACAATTTATTACGGCATTGGAAGTGGCCAAAAATGGTCGACCTAGGATCACCGGAATTTGGTTTCTTGGGTTAGCAACAGGTTGTGTATCCATAACAATAAAATCAACGGGGAATATGAACTCCCCAACTTTGATCAACACATCCTCCAGCTGACCCCTTGGATGGGTGATTGATCGATCAGCCATTTGGAGAGTACAACGAGTGGGTTTCAACTCTCCAACCCCTAATTGTTCATATACGGAGTAGGGAATCAGGTTAACACTAGACCCAAGATCTAAAAGTGCTCGATGAATTTTCTTATCCCCAATTGTGATTGAAATCGTAGGACAGCCGGGGTCCTTTCGTTTTTGGGGCAAGGTTTGATGGTGGTTAATAGCATTGCTCACTGCACTAGCCACTAGCACTTTCTTGGGTACTTGAGATACCTTTCTCTTCGAGGTGCATAAGCCCTTTAAGATTTTCACGTATGAAGGGACTTGTTGGATAGCACCCAAGAGAGGTATATTTATGCTAACCTGCTTAAATATCTCCACAATCTTCTCTACTTGTGCAGTTGGTTTATTAGGACTCAACCTGTTTGGAAATGGAGCATTTTGAAAATTCGTTGAGTCAAATGTCTGTGGAGTAGAATATGGAGTAGGAACGGATCCTGGTGTAGATGTGTTCATGTTGTGAGAAATGGGTCCGTTCGAGCTAGAAGAAGTAGAGCCATGTGAAGGGTGGAGAATAGGCTCTAAAGAAAAAGGTGAAGAAGAAGGTGAAGAAAATGAAGAAGGGGAAGGTGACGATGGAGAAGACGAAGAAAAAGAAGAAGAACCACCGGCGGGGATGTCATCATTAGTTCCCACATTATTTTGCAACTCTCTTCCGGATCTCAACGTGGTCACCGCATTTACATTGTGATTGTGATATGCGTTTTGTGTGTGACCGGGATTTGGCAATGGTTGAGATGGAAGCTTTCCCTTTTCTCTCTCGCTCAACGCAGCAGTTAATTGTGCAATTTGTGCCTCAATAGATTTGATACATTGATCGTGTGAGGCATTGTTATGCATCAAAGACTGAACATAATTTTCAAATCTTGCTGCGGATTCTGTAGATTGCTTAAGAAATGCATTTAGACTTTTTTCGAGCGAGATAACCTTATCATCATTTGGTTGAACCAAATTGTTCGTTTGATTTGTATAAGGTTGTTGTTGGAAAGGTTGCTGGTTTTGAGTTTGTGATGGTGTTTGTTGTTGTTGTGGAGGAGGAGGTCTTTGAAAATTGTTATTTCCTTGGACTTGTTGATTTTGGTTCCAAGCGAAATTTGGGTGACTCCTCCACCCCGGATTGTATGTCGAAGAGTATGGATCGTTTCTTTGTCGTTGCTGAAATGCAGCATTGACTTGATCCTGTCCTTGAGTAGATGCATTATAAGGACACTCTTCGGTGAGATGTGATGGGGCCGAACAACAAGCACAAACAGTTCGTGTGGGTAAAGCAGGGGCAGGAGAAGACGATGAGATTTTGGTCTCAATGGCTTCTAGCTTTTTCATAAGTACGGCCATCTCGGCCTTCATAGCAATCGACATATCTACTTGATGTATGCCTGCCCTAGATTGACCAACAGAAGAAGATGATGTGGTCTTGGTACTCTCCCACTGAATTATTTGCTCACTAAGATCCTCAAGAAACTGCCATGCTTCGTCGCTAGACTTGGAAAGAAAATGACCTTGACATATGGTTTCTAGCAACTGCTTCGTTGCCGAGTTCAATCCCTCGTATAATGTTTGGCAAAGTTGCCAACTTTTGATCCCATGATGAGGGCATTGAACAAGTAGGTCTTTAAATCTCTCGAAGCACTTCCAAAATGGTTCGGAAGGAAGGTGTGAAAATTGTATAATCTCGTTACGGATTCTAGCAGTTTTGTGATGAGGATAGAACTTTTTCAGAAAAGCTTTCACAAACTCGTCCCAATTTCTAATGGAATGTGATGCGGTGCTATATAGCCACTTCTCGGCTAGGTCACATAAGGTGAAAGGAATGACCCTTAGGCTTATAGCGTCATCACTTAATTGGGTCGTTTTCATCATAGCGCAAACGTTTTGGAATTTATTGATAAAGATATATGCATCTTCGGATTCCAAACCATGAAATTTTGGCAGCATATTGATGAAATGTGGTTTTATTTCAAAGTTGTCCCCATTTGCCGGTGGGGGTGAAAAACATGTAGGTAAAGAAGTGCGGACGGGGTAGAAGAGATCCTGGAGCGCAACTCGTGCGGGCGCTACAACAGGCGGAAGATTCGGGTTATTCGCACCTAACGGAGGTGGAATCATTCCCGTCAGTAAGGTATCGTTGGGGTCGTGTCCTGACATACCTTCGAAAGAAGAATTTGAAGGTGGAGGTAAGGAAATGGAGGGAATTTCGACGAAGGGTTCGTCGAAGGGTTCGTCGGTCGGTACCAACGAAACACGGACTAATCGGGCGTTAGTATCCCTAGTCCAATGTGACATACACTAAAGGAGTAGTGTAGTCAGAAAAAATAGAAAAACAGAATGTGGGGGTAAGATAATATCAATGAAGGAAAGTGAGTGGAAGTGAGTTGCAAGTTTTCTTAGCGGCAAGTTGCATGTTTTGAAAAGATTTTTCTTTTTTTTTTATGTGAGAGTTTTGCAAAGAAGTTTTGAAAAGAGACTCGTGACACAAATGTATCAACCACACATGCACAATCAGGCCTAGATCTAGGGTCGCCTAGGTCTGCTAGACAGCTCCTAACTAGGGCTAGAAATAGGACCTCAAACCGCCTCTTCACCGACAAGTACGGCCAGGTAAGTGGGAAGGAACCACCACTACAGTGGGCCTAATTAATAACCATTAGCCTAGACACCGCAATGTCAGTTAGGATAAACGGTCGATGCCTATACTAGTCCTTTTCCTATTGAGCTTGATGTCCTTAGGTCTGAGTCTAATATTTTTTTAATTAATTGTGGTCAATGTACATGCTTTAGGTGTTTTCTGAGGTCCTGGGAAAGGTGATGAAATCCCCACCCAATCTGAGTTTGGTCAATTAGCCCCTTAAAATCCGATTAAATTATGCAAAACAATAAAATTCACTCGCAATCAAATTTTTTAGCGCGGCGCAAAGAAACCTGCAGAAAATCTGTTATTTAGAAGGGGGAGAAAGATTTTTTTTATTTTTTTTAGCGCAAAGAATTCCGGCCAAAATTTTTTACAGTGGATATATTGTAGGTTGCAGAGGGGAGAAGGAGGAAACAGACCAGAAAGTTTTGTGCGCTGACGTGGCAGCCAGAGCGCGGAACCGCGGTCTTGATGGCCTATATGCGGCGGAAACGCGGCTTCTCAGTGGGTTCAGCCTCTGAAAATTTTTGTGCAGCTCCTGTTCACCAATTCTACTCTGTTCTGATGTTCCCTTTTGTGTTTTGACCTTCTGTAAATTTCCAGATTCGCAATCCTTCGCTGTTCCTGCAGGATTCAAACCCTAAAACCCTTCAAACAGATAAAGATCGATAAAATGTTTTTGTATTTTTTTATTTTCTGATTTTTACGATTTTTTTTTTAAAATTTCAATCAACCCGAAATTACACAAAAAGAAATATTACGCCATCCCCGGCAACGGCACCATTTGATTAGTATGAAAACTTGTATTTACCGCAATCAGAAAACGGCGTCGCTTTAAAGCTAGCCGGTGAGTACGGGGCGATCCACAAAGATGGGTAGTTTTCTTAAAGTGTTCCAAATGTTGTATTGGATTGATTAAATCTAAAAACTAGATCTATCACTAAACTAAATTAATGTAAATTAACGTCTTGCTAGGGTTAGGTTTAGGGGAAGTTTGGAGATTAAAGGTTTCCTCACCGCTTTCATTGCCCTATTTTAGATCTGTTAGATGTTACGGTAATTATCAATAAAGTGGATCCGAATCTTTTGGGAAGATGTTTCTTCCTCTAGATTCGTATCCTTTCTTTATTGATAGTTACCCTAACCCCCATGGAAAACACGCGCAACCGGCCCTTTATACTACGGTTCATCGTTACCTCGTGGGGTAGGATGCCGTAGGGAGCGGTTGTGCGTGCATGCATGGAGTTCTAACTCTTAGGTGTGGAAGGCATGAAAGGGGTGAGAGATCTCATCTCTCAAACCTTTCCCTATGGCTAACCCTAACAAGCGAGTAGACTACTCGCTCATTAGGAGATGATAAGACATACTAATTAAAAGAATTAAAACAAAAACATAAAATAACTACTAGGTTGACGGCTCCCTCCAAGCAATATAGAACAGATCTGAATAATATTCCCAGCAATTCTGAATTTTATTGATTGAAAATAGGCATAGGGTTTTACAATTTTTGATTACAATTTATAAGCAAACAGGAGAATTTAGGGTTACGGGATTCGCACATGTGCAATTACAGATTCGCCCACGAAAAATCCAAATCCCCGCACCGACGCACCGACACCCGAAATTTGCACCGACGTGCGCACTAGATAGCCGCGGAACCGCGGCGCCAGCATAGGTTTGGCCGCGGTTCCGCGGCCAAACTGGGGAGTTAGGCTCTGTAATTTTTTGGCTTTCTTCTTAGCTTCTTGGGCTTTCTATTTTTCCACTTCTTTTCTCCATTTGACTTCTGGGTCTTCTCCAAATCTTCAATGAAAACTTGTAATGATCTTTTGACTGTTTCCTTTGACATTTCGGACCATGCGTTGCCTTCTACACTTGTGAATTGTTCTCTGTCTAGGCTTGATTAAGGTCCTTCTACTTGTTGGTCAAAAGTCCCTTTTTTGTGTCGTCTTCTGTCTCTTTCACTGTCTTCGCTCCAAGAACCTTTATCCTGTAATATGCAGCAGACATGCGTCAAAAGCACCTGTTTATTTATAAAACGGATAAGAATAGGGGAATGAAAAATGCAATATTCTGGTCTGAACAGCCGCTCTCGTAGGGGTCTAAGGGTGTGGGATTGGCTATTCATCACGACCGTGGAATCAGTGTTTTATACTGGCTCAAAATAAAACACGGATGTCCTAGTATATCCAATATTTCATATGATATTTTCTGCTGCGTTATCTGTGATGTGATCATGTGATTTGTTCAGATTGATATTGTATATAGTATATATGATATATTATATAGACGTTGCTTATGTTTTACACCCGCGCTAGCCCTGCCCGCTCTGCCATTAGTTACCTAACCTAACGGTGCAGACGGGACATCGAGGCGAATGCGGATGGCATAAGCGTACGTTGTATTTATCTGTGATATTTAGGTGGACTTAAATGATGTGACATTCATTAATGAGATTAATGAAAGAAAATAAACCTAAAAGATGTTGTGGAATCGAATTTCAAAAATAAAATTAGGTAGCTCTAGTTGTTGCTTTGCATAGCGGTGTTCCTTGTAGAACATCCAGCACCTTATTCGATGAGGAAAGAGCCGACGATCCCTTCACCGGGAGTGACCTCTTTAGCAATAACTAGCAGATGCTACAACCTTCGGTTTGTCTTTTGACTGCTTTTCTAGTTCTTGCTTTGCATAGTGGTATTGTGAATATCCTGCACCTCATTGGACAATAGTGGTATTGTGAATATCCTGCACCTCATTGGACGAGAAAAGAGCCGAGATCCCTTCACAGGGAGTGACCTTTTTAGTGAAACTAGCAAAAGCCTAAAAAACACTCCATTTAAAAACCATTTGATTCCGCAACGAGATCAAGTTCAATGCGTTAAAGGTTTTCTTAAAAACCATCCGCAACCCTCCGTCATTTTAGGAAGTAGAGTACTTAGTATTCATGCTGTGTTTGTTGACCATAGTCAAGGCACAGTCTACGGTATCTAAGTGATGTCTTCCTACACCGCATATGATGCGATTAGTTAGGACAGTCGCGTGACTTTGTTGACCTTAGTTAAGGGTCATGTGGGTGGGTCTAATTAATCATGAAATGATGGGTAGAACTTGAATAGTGCTTATGATTTGTTGACCATAGTTAAGGTCATATTTGCTAGGGGTAAAAACTTTTATCGGGAGTTTCAAGTGTTGAAATTTGCAATGAGATTGCATACCTTCTATATGATAGTTGGATCTCGATACCCACTCCGAGTAATTGTTACTCCTGAGAGTGTTTTGCACTTTACAATTAGCCGATCAAGTAGGTGTCTAGAAAGGTGTCAACGGGGTTACGCCCCTGGGAAAACGATGTTTACTTTAATTAGGTCCGTGCGAAAGCACGGGGAACCTCCCTCAAAGTACCGGCACTGGCCTGGCTGAAAGATAGGCGAAGTTGTAGAGTGTAATTAATTCCGGCTAGTCTTTCCTTTTAGGGTTTGAAGGAAGATTTGGTAAAAACAGTGGAAGCCATCCTGATTAGATAAAATAAATAACCAATCTAAACTTGCAAGAGCGCACGCAGAGTATTTTCTTCTCTCTCTCTCCAGGTAGCGACCATATCACGCCTTATTCAAGATAATAATATGGATGTATTGACCGAACCCGCTTGTAATACTGAGCTGGGGAACGTTGGTCCCGCTCCAACATATAATTGTTATAAAACCGAGCAGGAAATAGGGGAATACCAGGATTCCCATGCTGCCCAAACGAAGAAAGTGCATTATGATGCATTTTCTTCGGGTGTGTTCATTACAAAGAACTATTTCTCTGTATCCTCTACGTTCTGGGTATTAGATACCGGATCAGGATCCCACATATGTAATTTGTTAACATGGGCTACAGATAGGTAGAAAACTGAGAACGGGTGATGTTCATATCAGATTTTTGCATTTTTATACCGCCCAATTTTTATCACATTGCTTATCGGTAGGTACTCTTGAGCCTTGTTTGCTAGTCAATTGCAGGATACATGTTCTCGGCTCTAAACGGTGAAATTCATGGAAAAGCACGACAAAATCCGGATTACTGCCAACCACAGATAAAACACGGGTCTCCGCTCTCTATCCGTATGTTGCCACACACCAGTTTAAGAGACAAAATTACAAATCAATGACATTTTCATGCACAAGGCTCAATGGAAACACAAGATCCAAGAAATCTACGCGGAGCTCGAGTAAATCATGGCAAAAGATCCACATCAAATCACCTTTTGACTTGCTGAAATTCTGGACAACTTGTGGAGAGATTCTGAGAAACAAAGTGTACCAAGCTGATCCAAACATCAACACTAAGAAGCACAAAAAATACGAGGAGCCAACTCCACAAAAGTGCCGCGGTTCCGTGGCATAAGCATGCTTAGGCCGCGGAACCGCGGCCGTACGGCCTCCGCAGAAGATCAAACTTCATGGGTATTTTGGTCTTTTCATGAAGAGTCAGAATTTTGCCCTAGGTTTCCATCTCCCTGCCTATAAATAGTCCAGAACATGACAAAGCCAAGGGTCCATAATCTTGTATTTAGATTTTAGGTTATATGTTGTTGTTCTTTTTCCTCCTCTCATCTCTTCTCCATTAAAAAACTTGTAGTGAGCTTTTGTGAGTGAAGAATGAATAAAGGAGTTCTTGTTCTTACCATGCTTGTCTTTTTATTTTGTTAACTATTATTGCTTTTAATTTTCATTTGCTAATTTAGTTGTTGTTATTTGTGTTTGTTTCTTTCTTGTTCTCTTTTCCTTTATCCTTAAACAACCATGATGCTTACGCTTGATCCTTGCCGTGGTGAGGTCGCAAATAGCTAGTTATAATCTTCTAACCTCTTTCTTTCTATCTTCCTCCTTTGTTTTATTTTCATTTTTCTTGTGATGGGTGAGTAGTTTCCATACTTGTTAGGGTAGGATAAGGAAAGTTTGAGAGAAGGAAATCTCTCTCATTCTTTCCTTGCCCAACATCTTAAATCGAACTCCCGTTAATTGAACCACAATCCGCTCCTTACGGCACCCTATCCTACATGATAGTGGTGATTCCGTAGTGAGACCGGTTGTGGTTGAATTAACCGGAGGTTAAGGCTAAGAGCCAAGAACGGACGGACAAGCACCAAAAGGAAGAACTTATGCGTTGGAAAGCCTAGCTTATACTCGCAAGTTCCTTCCTAGTCGTGCTAATCCCCGTTGTTACCGATTACCGTAACACCGATATTAAGAGTGGTAACGAAAGAAGTGCGCGACTCCTAACTCAAACTAACCTAATCCTAACCCTAACAAGCTCTCTATATATATCATTTTAGCAATTAAGTAATCTAAAAACAAACCTGGAAAATTGGACTTAACTCGTTAAAGCACATAGAAAAAGATTCCCATCTCCCTACGGACGACCCGTACTCAACCGGTTAGCTACAAGCAAAATCGTCTTGATTGTGGTAATAAACTTAGCACGCAAAAACTCTACCAATCAAATGGCGCCGTTGCCGAGGAGACGGTAGTTTATTTCTTTGTGTAATTTTGAGTTAATTTGTGAATATAAATATAACCGACAAAAAAAATTTATACATTGTAAAAAACCATCTTGTTATTTTTGATTAGTTTTAGTGCAAGTGTGCAGGATAAAAAGACGGTCGAGTTCAGTGCCAAAGACGTGGGAAGATAGACCCATATCTCGCGGCTACACCGCGACAGATTCAAGATGAAAAAAAGGTCTACTGAAAAATCTGGAGCAGATACAGTGAGTAAATCAAGATTTAGGAAATCCAGACAAGCAGAGGACAACCAAGGAAGCACCGACAAGAAAAATCAAGCAGCAAGGCCAACAAGCCGCCGCGGAACCGCGGCATAAGCAGGCTTAGGCCGCGGAACCGCGGCATAAGCAGGCTTAGGCCGCGGAACCGCGGCCGTTTGGTTCCTTCAGGGTGCCATTTTTTCTGTGAGTATCTCTCTTCTCTCCCCCACTCCTCTGAACTCCACTAAACTGTGTTTTCTGCAGCATTCTTTGCGCAAATTCTCTTCCCCCTTCCAATAAATTATTTTTGTGCAGTATTCTTTGCGCCGCGCTAAAATAAAAATTGATTGCAGTTGATTTGTTACAGCTTTGCATTTATTAATACGGACTTTAAGGGGCTTGAAACCAATTCAGATTGGGTGGGGATTTCATCACCCTTCCCAGGACCCCAGAAATCACAAAAGCATATGCATTGACCATTGTTAATTAAAAAATACTAGACTCAGCCTTAAGGACTTCGTGCTCAATAGGACAGAGGACTAGTTACAGGCATTGGCCGTTTATCCTATCCTGACTTTTGTGGTGTCTAGGCAAGTGTGTCCAAGGAAAGTGGTTACCTAATTAGGACCACTACTTACGTAGTGGGGAGCCTCCCACTTACCTGGCATTTGCCTGGCCGCAATTGTTGGAGACGAGGCGGTTTGAGGTCCTATTTCTAGCCCTTTGGAACAGTTAGGAGCTGTCTAGCTGACCTAGGTGACCCAAGATCTAGGTGTGATTGTGCATATCTTTTTTGTGATTGCTTGAAGCCGTAAGTCCGTACATATTTCTGTAAATCTCTTTCTAAAAAAAACAGAAAACCAAAAACTTTAATAAAAACTTGCCCTTTGTCGCCAGAATCCATTTTTTTCACCCACCACCTATCGTATTTCTCCATTGACGTTTTCTTACCCTCACCTTCTTCGCTTTGACTATACTAAACTCATTTAGTGTATGTCCGCTTGGACTCGGGACACTAGCGCCCGCCTAGTCCGCGTTACGTTAGTCGCTACCGACTACGCGATCGACTCAGACGTCGAAACTCCGTCTACGCCTCTTTCACCTTTACCTTTGCCGGCCAACTCCGACGTTGACCGGAATTCTGTTCATACATCTTCACCTTCACCTTCACCAACCTCTTCTTCCGCGATGTCAGGATTTAATCCAAACATCTCATTGACTCAACCTCCTGTTGAGGCAAATAACCCACCACCACCACCTGTTGTAGCGCCGCAGCGAATCGCGCTCCAGGATCGTTTCTCTCCCACCCGTTCTGCACTTCCCACATGTCTTTCTCTTCCACCGGCAAATGGGGATAATTTTGAGATTAAGCACCATTTCATTAACATGCTTCCGAAATTTCATGGGCTTGAATCTGAAGATGCCTATATCTTCATCAATAAGTTCCAAAATGTTTGTGCCATGATGAAAACAACCCAGCTGTCGGACGATGCTATACGGCTACGGGTCATTCCGTTCACTTTATGCGATCTTTCTGAAAAATGGCTGTATAGCACCGCTTCCCACTCCATAACCAGTTGGGACGAGTTTGTGAAAGCGTTTCTCAAGAAATTTTATCCGAATCATAAAACCGCAAGGATCCGTAACGAAATCAACCAATTCTCTCAGCTTCCTTCTGAACCTTTCTCGAAGTGCTTTGACCGGTATAAAGACTTCTTGTTCAGTGTCCTCACCATGGTATCGAGAAATGGCAACTTTGCCAAACCTTATACGATGGCCTGAACCCAGCAACCAAGCAGTTGTTGGAAACCGTTTGTCAGGGCCACTTCCTATCGAAATCTGACGAGGAAGCGTGGCAATTCTTCGACGACCTTGCGGAACAAACGCTATAATGGGAGAGCACCAGACCAACTTCTTCTTCTTCTTCTTCTATCTCCACTTCTACCGGTCAGTCTATGGTAGGAATTCACCAACTTGATATCTCTATTGCGATGAAAGCTGAAATGGCTGCAATAACGAGAAAACTTGAAGCGATAGAGAGCAAATTTTCTTCTCCTGCTCCTGCCCCTGTTCTTCCCCTTCGTACCATTTGCGCTTGTTGTTCCGATACTTCTCACTTAACCGAAGAGTGTCCTTACAATCCACCATCTCAAGGACAGGATCAGGTTAATGCTGCATTTCAGCAAAGACCGAGGAATGATCCATACTCTTCCACCTACAATCCCGGTTGGAGGAACCACCCCAATTTCGCCTGGAATCAGAATCAGAATCAATTCCAAGGCAACAATTTCCAGAGGCCACCTCCTCCACAACAACAAGCGCAACAACAAACTCAACATCAGTTTCAGCAGCCCTTCCAACCCCAACCTTTTCAAAATCAGACGAACAACTTTGCACCCAACAATTCTTTTCCCCAAAACAACTTTGTTCCGTCAAACAACGATAAGGTTTCCTCGCTAGAACGAAGTCTGGAGGCGTTCGTTAAACAATCGACACAATCCACCGCTAACATCCAGTCATCTATTCAGTCTTTGGTGCAACACACTGCTGCACACGGGCAAAGCATCAAGACCATCGAAACCCAGATTGCATAGCTGAATGCGGCGTTAAGCGAGCGAGAAAAGGGGAAGCTTCCATCTCAACCACTCCCAAATCCCGGTCACCCACATAATGTACATATTGCTCTTGAACAACAGAACCATAATGTGAGTGCCGTGACTACATTGAGATCGGGAAGAATGCTGCACAACAACATCGGCACAACAATTGAAGATAATGACACCCCGGCCGCTTCTTCTTCTTCTTCTTCGTCTTCTGAGCCTATTCTCCATTCATCTAAAGGCTCTTCTTCTTCTTCTTCTTCTTCTTCTTCTTCTTCTTCTTCTGCTTTGAACGGACCCACTTCTCACTCCACGAAAACACCAGCTCTGGGATCCGTTCCAGCTCCACAATCTCCTCCACAAGCGTTGGACTCAACCAATTTTAAAAACGTTCCATTTCCAAACCGGTTGAGATCCAATAAACAAAATCCACAAATGGAGAAGATTCTGGAGTTATTTAAGTTGGTTAACATTAACATTCCCCTTTTAGATGCTGTCCAACAAGTCTCGTCTTACGCGAAAATCTTAAAGGACTTGTGCACGAAAAAGATGAAGTCTCAGGTACCCAAGAAAGTTTTCTTGGCTAGTGCTGTGAGTGATGCTCTTACCCAATCTTTACCACAAAAACGGAAGGACCCTGCCTGTCCTACGATTTCTATTACCATTGGGGATAAGAACATCAACCACGCACTATTAGATCTTGGTGCCAGTGTTAACCTGCTTCCGTACTCAGTATATGAGCAATTAGGTGTAGGAGAGCTGAAACACACACACTGTACTCTCCAAATGGCCGACCGATCAATCACCCATCCTAGGGGTGAGCTAGAGGATGTGTTAATCAAGGTCGGGGACTTCATATTCCCCGTTGACTTCATTGTATTAGACACACAACCTGTAGCTAACCCTCGGAATCAAATTCCGGTGATACTCTGTCGCCCATTCCTTCCAACCTCAAATGCTGTGATCAATTGTCGCAATGGTTCGCTGAACCTATCTTTTGGAAACATGACAATTGAACTCAACAATTTTAGGTTGGGGAATCAGCCCTCTGAACCTAATGCTCATATACTAGACGTTTGCTCAATCCAGGAGAGCACCCCTGAAGAGTGTGAATTCGAGGAGTTTTTGTTCAATCACGATAACCTTAACGCCACTAGTTCGTTCCTCTTCGAACCTGCTGTTGTTTCTGCGCCCAACAACGACTACGAGTGTTTCACTTTCTCGAACGATCTTAGCCACTCTCCACCCGAGTTTGAATCCTTCAAATTTCCGGATGACTTACCTGAACCATCCAACTCGATCGCTTACACTCGTTTTGAACCTTTGCTGGAATCCTTTGAGTTCGAGACCTTTTCACCAATCTTGCCTTCAATCGTTTCACCTCCAACGCTCGAACTCAAGCCTTTGCTGTCTCACCTTAAGTACGCTTACATGGGTGAGAACAAGACCCTCCCTGTTATCATTTCGGCTTTTCTAGCTCCAGAGCAAGAGAAAGCCCTTCTTGCGGTCTTGCACAGCAATAGGCAAGCTTTTGGCTGGTCCATGGCGGACATCAAGGGGATTAGTCGCTTGATCGTTGAACATCACATTCATCTGATGGATGATGCCAAACCAGCCAGAGATCCTCAAAGGCGACAACACAGTCATGAAGGAGGCTGTCAAAAAGGAAATCGTGAAGTGTCAGGATAGTGGTATCATTTACCCTATCTCTGATAGCCAGTGGGTTAGCCCCATTCACGTTGTCCCGAAGAAGTCAGGCATAACGGTCATTACTAACAAGGCGAATGAGTTAATCCCTACTCGCACCCAAACTGGGTGGCGAGTCTGCATCGATTACAGAAAACTCAACGCCGCTATTCGGAAGGACCACTTTCCGCTACCTTTCATTGACCAAATGCTTGAACAATTGGCCAGACACGAGTACTACTGCTTTCTTGATGGCTACTCCGGCTATAATCAAATTCCCATCGCCGAAAAGACCAGGACAAGACCACATTCACTTGTCCTTTTGGCACGTTCGCATATCGTCGCATGCCCTTTGGGTTATGCAATGCGCCCGCTACCTTCCAGCGGTGTATGATGGGAATCTTCTCAAACATGGTGGAGAAATTCCTGGAGATCTTCATGGACGATTTCTCCATCTTCGGCGATTCCTTTAACGAGTGTTTGCTGCATCTTGACGCTGTCCTTACCCGATGTAAGGACAAGAACCTCACTTTGAATTGGGAGAAATGCCACTTCATGGTGTGCGAAGGTATTGTCTTAGGACATATCATCTCGCAAAATGGCATAGAGGTTGACAAAGCGAAGATTGAGGTCATTTCCAATCTCCCTCCTCCCAGATGCGTCAGAGACATCCGAGCCTTCCTTGGCCATGCCGGTTTCTATAGACGGTTCATCAAGGACTTTAGCAAGATTGCTAGGCCCTTAACTCTTCTACTAGCGAAGGACACGCCATTCGACTTCAACTCGAGCTGTGTGACTGCATTCGAGTCATTAAAAAGCTCACTCACTTCTGCTCCCATTCTTTCTTCACCTGACTGGACGCACCCATTTGAGATTATGTGCGATGCATCCGACTTTGCCATTGGTGCTGTCCTTGGACAACACATCAACAAGATGCCGCACGTAATCTATTATGCTAGCCGAACCCTGAACGACGCCCAACTTAATTATACAACAACTGAGAAGGAATTCTTAGCTGTTGTATTTGCTTTAGAAAAGTTCAGGCCCTACCTCATCGTCTCTCCAGTCATTGTCTACACAGACCATTCTGCTCTGCGCCATCTTTTTGCGAAGAAAGATGCAAAATCTCGGCGAATACGTTGGATCCTCTTGCTTCAAGAGTTTGAGCTTGTCATTAAGGACAAAAGAGGATGTGAAAACGTAGTCGCCGACCATCTCTCACGACTATCTTCTTCGCCGTCGCCTCAACTTCCGATCAACGACGTTTTCCCGGATGAACAGCTCTTGACAGTATCTCGCGAACCCTGGTTCGCAGATATTGTGAACTATTTGGCCACAGGGCTACTACCGACTGAATGGTCAAGTCAGGACAGACTTCGATTCTTATCCCAAGTAAAACACTTTTACTGGGACGAACCCTATCTGTTCAAGTACTGTCCCGAAAAGATTATTCGTCGGTGTGTCCCTGACGAGGAATTCAAGAGTGTGCTGTCATTTCGCCATGATCAAGCATGTGGCGGGCATTTTGGCCCCAGAAAGACAGCTGAGAAGATCTTGCAATGTGGTTTCTACTGGCCACAACTCTTCAAAGACGCTCATGACTATTGCAAGACTTGCTCCCGGTGCCAACACTTGGGCCGGATATCCAGGAGGAACGAGATGCCGCTTCAACCAATCTTGGTTGTGGAGATTTTCGACGTTTGGGGGATAAATTTCATGGGGCCGTTTCCCAGCTCTTTCGGGAACCTGTACATCCTTCTCACTGTTGATTACGTCTCTAAATGGGTCGAGGATGTACCCAGCCGGACTAACGACAACAAGGTTGTCGTTAGGTTTCTTAAAGAAAACATTTTCTCCCGGTTTGGGCACCCCCGAGCGATCATTAGCAACAATGGAACTCATTTCTGCAATAAAACATTCGAGGCCTTGATGCGGAAATATTCCATTAATCATAAGCTATCTACACCCTACCACCCCCAAACCTATGGGCAGGCCGAAGTTTCAAATCGGCAAATCAAGCAGATACTGGAGAAGACGGTTTCCAAGAACCGTAAGGATTGGTCGCTGAAACTCACTGATGCCCTTTGGGCATTTCGGACCGCTTATAAGACCGATCTTGGCATGTCTCCCTATCGGTTTGTGTACGGAAAGGCTTGCCACCTACCTGTCGAAATATAGAATCGCGCATTTTGGGCGATAAAAGAGCTGAATCTGTCTCTAGAAGATGCGGGCAGCCATCGGAAGCTGCAGTTGAACGAATTGAGCGAGCTTAGGGATGAGGCTTACGATAACGCGGTTGTCGTTAAGAATCGAACGAAGGTGTTTCACGATAAACACCTTTTGAGCAAAACTTTCGTGCCTGGTCAACAGGTCCTGCTTTACGACACCCGACTACACTTCCATCCAGGAAAGCTCAGATCTCGCTGGAAAGGGCCGTATTTTGTGCGGAATGTGTATCCGCGGGGCGCTGTGGATTTGGAGAATCCAAAGGACGGTTCATTTTTCAAAGTGAACGGACACCGACTAAAACCGTACCTTAGCGCCGAACCAACAGAGGAGCTCCTGGTCTTACAGGAGCCGGTTTACCCTGCATAATCTTCCTCTGCCTACTACCAAACTTCGGTTATCCAGCCAAGAACAGTGGACACTGTTCCAAATAAGTTTGGGGGTATGTATATACCATTTTGTATTTATTTGTGGATATTCTTTTCCATTTTTACTCTTTAAAAAACATTAAAAAAAATTGTGTATATCTAACCGACATTTTTGACCCTTCAACTGATCTCTTCATGTAATGACAGTGAGGACACTGTCCAATTTAAGTTTGGGGGTACGCTCGGTACGCATTTCTAACCTTCGCATTCATATGTATATTTTGCATCTGCATATTAAAATCCATAAATCCATAAAAATCTGAAAATTTTCTAAAAACATAAAAACTTTTCTGTCAAGTTAGCTAGTCAGAGGACTCTGATTCAACATTTCGACGGTTTTGTTTGATAAAATAAGAATAACTAAATCCTATTTTTAGATTTTGAAAACCCGAAAGATAACTCTCCTTTAAAGTTAACTATAGCTGATATACGTCTTTACATCACACTACACGCGTCGTGAGTTTTGGAAATTAGATGACAAGTCTTTTATGTCTAAAAACTTTTAAATGGATAAATGATTTTCTGAGGATCAAATAGGTTTGTTCTGAAATAAGTAATATCAAGAATAGTTTATGAAGTGAAGTGAATATGAAGGAATGTTATTGATGCCTTAATTGGAACTAAGTCTGAAAAATAACCCATCTGGAACTTGATTGAAATGATTACACACCGAACCCACTAAACACGTCTTTTATCCAAAAAATAATTGAACTGCCGGTTATATCTCCGTTCGTATTGAATCATCATGATTTTCACGCTAAATTGTCTTTTGTTTTTGGACCTAGGTAACTTGAGTAATTAAGTCCGCTGGGGTGTTTTCACACCTAATGCCCTAAAGCCAACTGGTTTGGGTGCATTGGCCCAAAGCTCGTTAAGAAGCCTAGAAAGTCCAGATTAAAACAAAATCAAGCAAGTGTTCTCTACGAGTTAAAATTCCTAGCGGTTCTTTGTGTGAGAATAATCTTGATAAAAGACAGGCTTTTATAAAAAAAATTAGCGGAGATATGAAAGGTTTTATTCTATGATAAAGACTATTGCACGTTCACAGAGGTGTGTATGAAATGAAAACAAGAAAAAGGTGGAGTGAAAAATAAGACCTAGTTTCCTGTTAAGGAAGATAGAAATTCTAAAGTTGAAACCTTACTGGAAAACGAAACTTGAAAAATGCTTAACTCTTTATAAAACTTATGTGATCCTTTTAAAATTTTTATCTGGGCTTTATAGTATGACATGATGACTTTGTTCGATCCTTCTGGAACTTAACGACACTATTTGCACTGCACGTAAAGACATATAAAATCTTAAGTTAAATAAGAAGCGAGATGTGAAAAATAAAGGTTCGATAGTCTAGACTTAGGATCATAGAATTGTTATTTTCTGAAACAAAACTTTAGGGGTTTGAATCATAGTTATTTTGCAAAACTAGCTTGACCGGATTTTGTGGGTAGTATCCGGTGAAAACCCTCAGGAGACAACACTCCTCCTACTAGGGACACCTAGAGGTTTAACGGCTTGTTGCACATGCTCAGTGCAATCGCGTTCCCTGCAAAAGTGAGGTTAGGAATTTTTTGTGAATAAATTGGATTTGCTCGGGACGAGCAAATGATAAGTTTGGGGGTATTTGTTCATATCAGATTTTTGCATTTTTATACCGCCCAATTTTTATCACATTGCTTATCGGTAGGTACTCTTGAGCCGTGTTTGCTAGTCAATTGCAGGATACATGTTCTCGGCTCTAAACGGTGAAATTCATGGAAAAGCACGACAAAATCCGGATTACTGCCAACCACAGATAAAACACGGGTCTCCGCTCTCTATCCGTATGTTGCCACACACCAGTTTAAGAGAAAAAATGGCAAATCAATGACATTTTCATGCACAAGGCTCAATGGAAGCACAAGATCCAAGAAATCTACGTGGAGCTCGAGGAAATCATGGCAAAAGATCCACATCAAATCACCTTTTGACTTGCTGAAATTCTGGACAACTTGTGGAGAGATTCTGAGAAACAAAGTGTACCAAGCTGATCCAAACATCAACACTAAGAAGCACAAAAAATACGAGGAGCCAACTCCACTAAAGTGTCACGGTTCTGCGGCATAAGCATGCTTAGGCCGCGGAACCGCGGCCGTACGGCCTCCGCAGAAGATCAAACTTCATGGGTATTTTGGTCTTTTCATGAAGAGTCAGAATTTTGCCCTAGGTTTCCATCTCCCTGCCTATAAATAGTCCAGAACTTGCCAAAGCCAAGGATCCATAATCTTGTATTTAGATTTTAGGTTATATGTTGTTCTTCTTCTTCCTCCTCTCATCTCTTCTCCATTAAAAAACTTGTAGTGAGCTTTTGTGAGTGAAAAATGAATAAAGGAGTTCTTGTTCTTACCATGCTTGTCTTTTTATTTTGTTAACTATTATTGCTTTTAATTTTCATTTGCTAATTTAGTTGTTGTTATTTGTGTTTTTTTCTTTCTTGTTCTCTTTTCCTTTATCCTTAAACAACCATGATGCTTACGCTTGATCCTTGCCGAGGTGAGATCGCAAATAGCTAGTTGTAATCTTCTAACCTCTTTCTTTTTATCTTCCTCCTTTGTTTTATTTTCATTAATCTTGTAATGGGTGAGTAGTTTCCATACTTGTTAGGGTAGGATAAGGAAAGTTTGAGAGAAGAAAATCTCTCTCACTCTTTGCTTGTCCAACATCTTAAATCGAACTCCCGTTAATTGAACCACAATCCGCTCCTTACGGCACCCTATCCTACATGATAGCGGTGATTCCGTAGTGAGACCGGTTGTGGTTGAATTAACCGGAGGTTAAGGCTAAGAGCCAAGAACGGACGGACAAGCACCAAAAGGAAGAACTTATGCGTTGGAAAGCCTAGCTTATACTCGCAAGTTCCTTCCTAGTCGTGCTAATCCCCGTTGTTGCCGATTACCATAACACCGATATTAAGAGTGGCAACGAAACAAGTGAGCGACTCCTAACTCAAACTAACTTAATCCTAACCCTAACAAGCTCTCTATATATATCATTTTAGCACTTAAGTAATCTAAAAACAAACCTGGAAAATTGGACTTAACTCGTTAAAGCACATAGAAAAAGATTCCCATCTCCCTGCGGACGACCCGTACTCAACCGGCCAGCTACAAGCGAAACCGTCTTGATTGCGGTAACAAACTTAGCACGCAAAAACTCTACCAATCAGGTGATAAGTTTCATGAGACAGAAAACGGTGCAAGTGTTGCAGCCAAGTCTGTTGGTCACTATCACCCTGTATTACCAAAATACACTGATTCTGAACGAATGTTATTAGATACCGAACCTGATATACAAAATCATATCAGTCTCTTTATTAGTGAAGAAAGGATATAATTTTGTATTGTTGGATAATGTTTTGAACATTTCCTATAACAATAGTTGATCGGTTCAGGCACATTATCTAAAAGCATATACATTCTAAATCAGACTACAGTTCTTAATGTATAAAACACACACAAGAGGAAGAGTTCAGAAATGAACGAATTCTTCTTAAGGCATTGTAGACTAGGTCATATCAATGCGATCCGACTAGCTAAGTTACATTTAGATGCATATTTAAATCAGTTTAAATTTACATCTTATGAAACTTGCCAGTCATGTCACAAAGATAAGATGACCATAGCTCCGTTTACTGGAAACAGAGAAAGAGTCAGTGAACTCTTGGGACTGATACATAGTGATGTATATAGGTCCCCAGTCTACATATGCCTAGACTGTTTCTTTGTACTTCCTTACATTCACTGATGATCTCTTAAGATTCGGACACATGTTCCCGTTGAAACACATGTCTGAAGCTTTTGAGAAATTCAAAGAATATAAGTTAGAAGTAGAGAACCAAAAACAGGTATAAGTATTATGTCCTATGATGAGATCAAGGAGGAGAATACTTGAGCACGGAATTCCTGGACTATTCTAAATGAGAATGAGATTCTCTTTCAGTGGTACTCTTCTGTATACACCACAGCACAACGGTGTATCGGGGCGTAGCAATCACACCCTACATGATATGGTGCGCTCTATGATGAGTACTACTGAGTTACCTGTTTCCTTTTGGGGGTTATGCACTTAAGAAGCTGCATACCTATTGAATTAGGTTCGAATCAAATCACTGCCTACCACTCCTTATGAGATATGGTATGGGAAAAGCCCATCTCTTAAGCAAGTTAAGATTTGGGGTTGTCCGGCCTATGTCAACAGCAAAATCCGGACATGATCGAGGCAAGGTTAGTTCTGTAGAACTGGAAGGATTTCCAGCTATACAAACTACAACTAATGATTTGATAGAACCAAAAGATTCAATAGTCCCCAACGAACCTCAGCCTCTCCGCCGATCTAGCAGGGTTCCCCATCCTCCTGAGAGATACTTTGGTTTCTCGATGACAGAGGGAGCGAGGATTGCATCATGAGATGATGACCCAACTAGTTTCGAGCAGGCCATCGAGAGTAGGGACTCTGTAAGAATGGCTGGGTATTTAGTGATCTGAGATGGAATCCATGTACACCAACAAAGTATGGACTTTGGCTGCTATATCTGAAGGGTTAAATCCCCATCAGGAGCAAGTATATCTTGAGAAGATTACTTGGTGTAGATGGAAAAGTTGAGACTTTCGAAGCTAGACTTGTTAAAGGTTTTCGACATCGGCCAGGCATGGATAATGATGAAACCTTTTCCAGTGGTTGTGCTTAAGTCCATCCGGATCCTACTTGCTATTGCTACATACCATGAATACGATATCTGGTGGTTGGGTGTCATGACTGCTTTTCTAAATATTGATTTAGAAGAGAGCGTCTATAAGTACACAGCCAGAGGGCTTCGTAGACAGTGGGAGCAGCGAAAACGTGTGCAAGTTGCTTTACAGAATAAAGCAGGCATCGCGGAGTTGGAACATATGTTTTGATGTGGTAGTCAAAGAGTTTGACTTCATCAAAATGGTAGATGAACCTTGTACATACAAAAAGGTAGTAGAGAGTAAGGTGGTCATCCTCGTATTGTACGTGGACAACATACTCTTGATAGGAAAAGGGTTTCCTATGCTACGCTCCGTCAATCTTCTCTTATCACATGGATTCTCCACATAGGATCAAAGTGATACCTCATAAATCCTGGGTTTTGGATCTATGAGATAGATCTAAATGGATGTTAGGATTCTCACTAGTTGTAGTGAGATGGTATCAGTTGATCCTGGGGAGAATCACTGGAAAGGTTCCAGGGTGATATGGACGACTGAATGTCAGTCGCAGGCATTGTCTTTACCTTCAGTGGAGGGACGGTATGTTGGAAGAGTTCCAAGCTAGATACCGTGGCAAACTAGACGATAAAGACTGGTGACATCGCTATCAAAGATACTACCAAAGAGACAGTTTGGGTGTATATTAGTTCATAAGATGAACTAGGTTCCTACCATTGTGTGACATTGGAAGTGTGGCTTTGGCCAAGGAACCCCGGTCCTATCAGTGACCCAGACATATTCTGAGGCAACATCACCTGATCATGGAGATAGTTGATCTCCAGGGTGATCAAGGTTAAGAGAGTAGACTCAGAGGACAACACGGCGGATCCACTCACAAAGGCCTTTTCCCAGAGAGAGACTTTTATGGGATGGTTGAGTATGAGATGCTACAACCACTGCTACAGATGGCCCTAGTGCAAGTGGGAGATTGTTAGTTATATGTATGCCCTAGAGGCCATTACTGTACATGGGATGTATATTGTAGTGGATGCTGGGACATATATAGGTAGGACTTTCTTGCTCGACATGATAGTACGCTATCTTGTTGCTCTTTATCTTAACATGTATACTTGCAGTCTCTCTATTACATGTTGATAAAGCCCTTATGATGTGTGCTCGACTTCCAGGACTATGATGTAGATCATACTAGTGGTGCCTGGGTAGTCCATGAGTACATCCTTCAATGTTCCTAGTCGTGGGAATATCGAGACGGGGCATCGATATTCCAGAGTAGACTAGCGTATATCTTCTCGACCCGTGTGATGGGCGATGGATGATCCCATATCCATTGGTGTTTGACATCAGAGATGGTATGCGGGTGCTCAGTGATGACTGGGTACATTGAACGGACTCGCCGAGAACTCCCAGATAGTATTATACCTCACGTCAGATGGCAGTTCTCTGGTGACACTGGTACAGCTTAGTCTGTTGACCCGAGATCGTTATAGAGTCTTGTGTGTCTCCTACTGTGCTTTGATTTCCACCCTACCAGGGCTCTACTGAGTCGTGCAAACAAGTGGTTTTTGGGTACAGTCCCGATTCACATGGAGGCAATGAGCGATAGGAGGGGATTCGTCTCTCCCGGTATTGGGGGTTGATGTTGCGCTATGCTCGACTGGCCATAACTGGAAATCCCTGGCCAGGGTTGCACTAATTTACTGGTAAGTGTTATCGGTAGTTTCATGCTTGTTATGGACCTTACATCGGCATGACTTATCAAGCTACGGGGGTCTGACGTTTACCACCCCTAGGCGAGATATGCGACATATCAGACGAACAGACCGGACTGTGCGGTAAGTGTTACTGATTGGATTCACAGGAGTGTGAGCAGGCTTACTCATTGATCTTCTGATCGCTCAATACCCGGGTGGCCGTTACGTTTAGCAGACCGCTTGCGGCTTGTGGGTGATTGATATGATCACCACCTACTGCCGGCGTATTGACGAGTCTTTAGAGTTCTACACAGGGGTTTCCTGGCTCAAGCGAAACGAAATAGGAGCACATATGAGATATGTGCGGGACCGAGAATAATACCAGTATGTGATACTGTATTCTATTCTCGCGATTTGTATCATCGGACGGTTATATAAGATATAGCCGGGTTACCGAATCAAGTGTTGATTCGATATATTGATACACTTGATATTAGTCGGTTATATGCGATATGACCGGATCATTAAATCAAGTATTGATTTAATGATTTAATGTATAACTATATATTTGATATATTACTTTACATTAACTAGTATTTGTTCACTTAAGATTGATTTTCTCACTTGATGTGCACAAGTTGTATATATGATATATGTTTGTGCACTAGTTTGTATCATGATTGATGATACATGCAAATTTGGGTGTGTGTATGACTTACACCATGTTTAGGTTAATGGTTAGGGTTTTATTTATCTTATTTATTTTGGCAAATACAAAATGGTGGCTTTCTTTGTTTTGTGCTTGATGCTTCATGAAGCTTTCAAGCATCTTTGACAAAGTCCACCATTTTTGTTTTGCATGAGATTTTTGTTAACCTAACCATTAACATAAACTCTAGTTTAGTCTCTACATTAGTTTACTCACCCATGGTTGCATTATGATATACTTCACTTGATTATTCAATTTATTAATTCTATTATTCATATTCTTTTCTTCTTCTTCTTCTTCAAGAAGAAGAAAAACCTTTCTTGAAAATTTTCAAGTGAAGATTAAGAGTGAGAAATCCAAATCCAAAGTGAACCCACTTCCTATTTCTTCATCCTCTACCACTTGCCATGTTGTATAGGGTGTTCTCTTCACAAAGTTCTTGACCAAGTGAAGGAATAACTTGAGTTTGAGTTTCCCCGACGTAGATCATCTTCGGCCTCGAAGTCAACGACCTAGCCCGCTCACTTCTCCGAGGAAACCATCGCTAGGGTCCGGGATTCCGATGATCGCAGCGAAGGGACGTCAACACGGAGCTTTAGAAGTGAAAGACCGGATCTACAAAGGTTGTATTCCCATTCACTTAGTAGAAAAGTAGTTTGTTTGCTTGTAGTTTCGCCTTACCTCTAGTAACGATCTTGCATAGGGTTGTTAGGCACATAAATTTTTTGATTTTGGCATGGTAGATGCCTTGTGGAACCTCATGAGTGTGCCTAGGAACCCTACAGCCCTAAACGTAAAGGTTGCCAATTGGAGTGTCTCCTGATAACTGCTACCAAAGGAGAACCCTAACAAAGGAAAGTGACGATCCCCAACTGCCGACAACAACTAAAACGTACGCATAAGCATATCCTCCATAGTCGGTATAACCCGCTCTCACAAAACCATCATCCTGCGGATGGAAAAGCGGAGCTAAAGCTCAACCAGTACCCAAGGCTTCCTGAAGCTCCTGCCCAAGACGGCAAGCGAACAGGGTGCCTTCATTGGATACGACCCATGAAGGAACTCCGTGCAACGCAAAAACTTAACCAAGATCAACTGAGCAAACTGAGCATATCTGGACAACAGGCATCCGAATGGAGTCACATCCTGACTAAACCTGGGTAGACGCCACAACGAATATTCGTGGAGATCAGCTTCCATTCCCACTGCGGAACGGTTGAAGGTTGCAACTCTCCAGCCTGTCTCAGATGCTCAACCAAAGCACACAACAAGACAGACACCTTGAACGAAATCAGAAACTTCTCTTTGCATCCCTGCCTACCCGTAACTATCTCACAAGTCATGTCAAATGTTGGTGGAACTCGAATGAATACAGAGAGTTGACTAATGTGCCTGCTCTAGGATTTTGCATCTCAACCCAATAGTATCAGGTACCCAAACGCGTCCTTAAATGTAGCACACCTTTGTCACAAATCAAGGACTCCGAATCATTACCCAGCCGAGTATGCTTAAGTATCTCTGACGAATGAGCATCGGCGGGCTGTGCCTCACGAAAGTGATAAAGAAAGTGGTCGGGCGCGGACATGAGCAAGTTGTCCCCTCAGTAGAGGCGAACTTAAGCTGTACTCAACGATCGAACTAGAACTGTAAATCTGCATAAGATTATCACAACAATCCGAATCCGCTGCAGGAAGATGTACATTAAGCTCTGGTGGTCCGTGAAAATCCGACACGACTCTTGAACAAGTAGTGTCTCCAAATCTCCAACCCAAGACCACCGCGGCCATCTCCAGATCATGAGTGGGATATCCTGCTTGTACTTCCTCCAAATGTAGGGAAGCAAAAGCGATTACTCTATAGTGTCACCTCAGTACACAATCGAGCCCCACTCGCGAAACATTATAGTTAAACAATAAAGTCGCCCGAACTAGAAGCAAAGAAAGAACTGATGCAGTTGTTAGCCGATTCTTCAACTGCTAAAAACTCCGCACGCATGCCTCAGCCCAAGAAAAGAACCTCCTTTCCGGTCAGTCCAGTCAACGGTGCAGCACGAAACTAGCAATTCTGCAAGAAACGGCGGTAAAAACCTGCTAAGCCCAAAATCTGCGGACCTCCGTCCTGCACACAAGTCTGGGCCTAAGTTGTACGGCTTTGATCTTCCTCGGAACCATACGAAACCGTCTCCCGTAACTACAAGACCAAGGAGTCAACACAAACAAGCCTGAAGAAACACTCCGAAAATCTAGCGAACCGCTGGGGCTCTCCCAATGTCCACAAAACAAATCCTCAAGTGCTACTCCTGTCCCTCAAAACACATTAAATAGACCAGAATGTCGTCAATAACACAACAATAACTGGTCGAGGAACGGTCTGAAGAAATCAGGGTCATCATATCTACGAATGCTGCTAGGGTATTGGTGAGTCCAAAGACACAACCAAAACACACAATGCCTATAGCACGCACAAGGAAGGCTTCGGAATGTCATCACTCCGAACCCGCAACAATGATGACCTGATCCTAAAATACCCTAGAAAAATGTCTCGCACTCTGGAGCTAATCGAAGAAATCGTCAATGCGAGGTAAAGGATAACTATCCGCACCGTAAGCCGGTTCAATTGACGATCAATCAATACACAACCTCAAACTGCCGTCTCTCTCCTTGACGAAGAGAAATAGGAGCTCCCCAATGCGAAACACTCAGATGCACAAGCCCCCCAACAAACAACTCTGTAGCTGATCCTTAAGCCCTCTAAGCTCCGCCGGCTCATCTGGAACAACGTCGGAAACTCTCGCACGATAGGAAAGCCGGTCCGAAAAACCCACTGTGGCCCCGGTATCACGAATGAACGCCAAGGATCCTCGACATCCTCTCCTCAAAAGCCGACTAGCGAAAAAGGCTGAATTCAAGCTGTGAGAGGCGGCACCACTGTCCTCCCGCACAACAAGAACTGAGTTGCCGGAAAAACAAAACCTGACTGTTTCCTCAAGGTAGTCCACAGATGCCTAGCACGTAGATAACCAGCCCGTACCAAGGAGAATGCCAAATCCAACATCACTAAAAGGATCAAAACGACGGACGAATCTCTATCTCCTATCCGATTGGTACACGACCGATTTACGTGTCACGCAACAAAAGAATCGCTGACAGAAGTTAACACAACAAACCGCTGATCTACCTAACACGACTCTCGTCCCAACCACGGCACAAGTGTGAAAAACAACAACTACACAAAAAGAACATACGAATTAAGGATACCTGAAAACTCTGCATTGGACGCCCGCGCGTCCCGATGAGTAGAAGCGAACTCTCGTGTCTGCCCCCTACCCGCAACTGGCAGAACTCCTCTTCTGGTAACCTATCCCCTCTGAGCGAACCTTCCGCATCCATGACTTCTCTGTGGTATAGCTGCCCCGCGACTACGTGGCTCAGTACAACCTCGAACCCGATGATCCAAACTCCCGCACCGATAACATCCAGAAGAAAACCGTTGACCATCCTGGGGATTAGAGCTAGACGACTGTCCTCATCCCAAGCCTATGCTACTCCTGCGACGGTCACGAAATCTGTCTCAACGACTAAGCCTCTGTCTCTGGGCTGGTACACTGGTACGAGTCCTCTACTGTTCCGGAACTCTCAAAGTCTCTGGAAGGCATGCATCGTCAACTAGGGTTGCATCCACTGGTGCTATGTAGGTGACGGAATGCTGCATGCTGATTGCAAGGAACAACTGAGTAACATGGGTGACAACCTCCTGTCGCTGCGCTCGAACGGTTTCAAACAATAAACTCATAGTCTGGTGCTTGTCCTGCATCTCTGCCACAAGCCTAGCGATACTATCTGTCGAAGGCGGATCCATCTGCTCCTGTGCAACAAGCGTGCCATCCTGGTCAGTCCTTGACCCACCCGAGTCAACTCTGACCTCGGCCCTCACTGCATCACTCTAAGTCCCCATAGTCGTCGGCGGCAAAGGCTATAAATAGAGATTGGATTCGATATGAACACGGAAATCGAATCACAAGGATATGAATTATCAAGGATGGAATTTCAAGAAATTTGTACTTAGGTCACTTTAGGCGGAGTACCGCATCGTGAGTATGCAGCAGACATACACACACTACGTTACTCTGCTTAAGCTACCTACTCCATCATACCAAGGTCATCCTACACTCCGAAAGGAAAAACCTAGCGCTCTAATACCAACTTTGTTATGACCCGAAATTGGCACGTGACGGCCCCAATACTACGCAACGTCTATAGGCGTAACACAGTAAAAGAAAGCCAAAACTCAGAAATCTAAACCATCAAAAGTAATCAGAAATAATAGCATTTTCAAAACCTTTGAAATCTCAACCCAAATTCTTTAAAAGTCCAACTTATTTCCTTTAAAATTTTGACAGCACCTCCTCTGTAAAACAAGCCCCCAAAAATGGGTACAACATAAATATAAGGTAAAGCATCCCCAACGGGAGCAAAAACACGCCAAAAGGCGGAAAACAACCACCACCACAAATATACGATGCCGTAGCGAAGACATAAAAGACGATAGAAAAGAAACTGTATAAAAGACAACAAGTCACAAAATAATATACAATATCGTCCTCACCAAGTTTCTAAGTCAACAAGAAAATAGTAGATGGAGAGTACAAGGATACAATGAATATACAATACAACAATACGGATAACCACAAAACCCACCTAAGCAAAACTGCACACTATGAGCTGAAGCGGTATCCGCAGCAAAAGATGATCAGATAGATGAATAGCCTGCATCGACTACTCTGGGGAACACCCTGCAAAACAACTGATGCATAACGGGGGTGAGTTGCCAACTCATGAATAGTAAATAACATATGCAGGTAATCGCAAGTATGCACGTACATCGTGAATCTAACAAAGCAATAAAAGGTCATATGAATGCAATAATCATGAAAAGTACACTAGCAGGTATAACTAATACATGAAGCAATAACATATGACAATCAGTATGCAATAATCATGCAATAATGATACGAAAAAAAGTATATATTCAACAATCATGAAATGTACACTAACAGGTACAACTACACATGAAGCAATTCATATAAATAAAGGTATGTAAATGCAACAGTCATGAAAGGTACACTAGCAGGTACTACTAATACATGAAGCAGTGCATAAACAATAAATGTAGAGTATGGAATGAAACATGTCAATTCCACGGAATCCTGACATTGTGGGAGGATCAAGATCCATCAAGACAAATCCAAATCCCAATTCCTCAAATCAGCCCCCAAATTGGTTGTCATATCATATAAGTCTCACAAATCCTGAATGTACAATATCGAATAAATCTCATATATCCTGAATGTATAAATCAGCAATCTCATAAATATCCTGTATCCAATATCATTTGAATCACCTATATCTCAAATCGAATATCAAATGAATCACCTATATCTCAAATCCAATGTCAAGTAAAATTCTAACACCCTAAATATATTTGCATGAAATAATATGATGATGTATATAAATTAATGTCAATACTCATATATTAGCGTCCCATTCCACTAATATTGGTGTAAGGGCATATATAACAGCGTCCCATTCCACTGTTATATATACAAAGGAGAAAAAAGAAATATCATGAAACCAATGTGTCGAGCATCGACACAGAAATGCAGGTCTATCAGGTGATGTCACCAAGACTGGCACCCTGATAGGTACGTATCTCACGCTATACCGAAAGCACGAGTGCCTAGCTCTGACCCTCGCCTTTCGACGTATCTATACGTACATGACTCCCGTCGGTATCCACATGATAACCGCTGAGTCATTGGTAATGTCATCGGTAGATACTTTCCCACCTTCCAGGCTCAATCGGCATGGACCATCGATCATTCTTGCCGAGGGGAACCGTACCGGGCCCTACCATGTACTCTCATACAGCACCCGACCCTCGTATGGAGTATATAATCAGAACCGATAAATCTCATGGTGGATGCTGAAACATCATATGAAGGGAAACCGGGTTTTTCAAATAATGCATAATTTCATGAACTCCCACGGTCCCCAAATCCAGAAAACAACATGAAAAATCCATATCTAAATGCGAAAATCCATGAATATAATATATACAACATAAAACTAAAATGTAAGCATATAATGGAAAAACCGCTAATTAACTGCAACAAGTTAATATAAATATCATGTGGTTCCTAATTTCTTCAATTCTAAAATAACATCAAGTAAAGGTAAACATGTAGCTATAACAAGATATATGTGTAAACATAAAAGTATAGCAAGATATATGTATCTACCTATAAGTAAATGATGTAATACACCCCCCCGAGTATAAGTGAAGTATGTATGCAAAGTATACCTGTAGCTATGTCATAAAGTGTGTATATACTTATCACTAATGGTACGATACTCTATAGGTATAAAGGTAACTAGCATGTAAATATAAGAAGGCATATGTGTAAGCATGTGGATATACAGGTATGCTATATGTCATATGCGATAAGAAATATGAATCAATGTCACAATGTCCCTAACCAAGCAATATTATATCTATAAGTGGGTTGTGCATGATATGGCAATTATTGACGGTGTGTGTGGCATGCAATCAGTGCTCGTGCAACATAGGCCATCAATAATGATGCAGTGTCCTAAGGATACTAGTCTAAGCACAACACTAGCTAAGCAGTCGGGTGAATGCGCAATTCTAAATATGACATAGAATATGCAACATAAATAACATCTCTAGCCCTGACGCATAACGCCATGCGGGCGATTCCCCTGTAGATGTTAAATCTACTCACCAACGCTCCTGGCTAGGTGAAGCCTACCACCTGTTTTCTCTTTGTAGCAGTGTCCGAAGTCCCCGCTTGCGAACCTGCAACATTAAAACAATAAAACAAGTATATATATTAATAATAGACCCAAAACACGTACGAACTATATTTGACCGACGCAACAACACAAAACATACTCTCAAGTGTTCGTATTGTGGCTAACGTGTGTAGCGACACGACGAAAACAACTCAAGAGAAAAACCACACAAAGTGCACAATCCGTGTCGTATAACGTATCGCGCGGACAAAAAACACTAGAAACTACCTAGGTGATCCCAGATTTTGCATACTGAGAAAACTCAACAATCAAACAAGACCAAACTTACCTAAACCAAAGCAGATACCTACCCAGAAAAACCCAAATCCCAACTCAACCAAGGGGCCGATCTCGCCGGAATTGCCTTCAGACGTCGCCGGCCGAGTCCGAGCTGATGGGGTTCGTGCTCTAGGTGAGGTGCTATGGTCACAGGTACAACACAATAAAATTGTTTAGTTTTCTAGTAAAATCTCCGAGTCACAGCAGAATACAGATATCACAAATCGACACAAAAAACACGATATTATGCACAAAACTAAACTTTAAACAATCTAAACTAAATCTAACAGTCTACAAAGCACAAAAACTATATAAGCAATAGATAGGGATCATTACCTAGCCAAAAGAACTCAAAGATCCTAGCTTTGCATGCTCCTAGGCATCCAAGAGGCAAAAACCAAGAAAAGATGTGATTTTGGTGAACTTTTGTGAAGTTTTGTGATGAATTGGTGTAGGAAATGGAGAGTGTTCAGTTTGAGTGAAGCAAGAGATGAGCAAAAAGAAAAGAGATAGAGAAAAAGAGAGGGTGATTGATGAAGAGAGAGGGAGGTGAGTGTAGGGTGAGAATGAGAGGTGAGAGTAACCAATGCATTAGTTCTTCATTAATGCCTTCACACTCACCTCATCACACCAAAAGAAAAATATCTTCTCACTCACAAAAGATCTAGGGTTTAGGTTAAGGATTGGATTAAACAAGGATTAGGTTAAGTGTTAATGTTGTTAAGATCAAAATTTGCACAAACAAATCCTCACATTTACGTGCACACGTACGTGCATGTCCATAACAAATAATAATAAATTATTAATTAAATGTTATAAAATGTGAGGAACCCGAATTGGAAAACTTTTTACAGGAAACCCGCATTAACGTCTAAACGAACACTAACCGAAATCTAAGGCGTTACACAACGTAGATTTCTTGGGTCATGTGATTACGCGAGATGGTATATGTGTGGACCCGAAGAAGATCGAGGCCGTTCAGCATTGGCCCAGGCCAGCATCACTTACAGAGATCCGCAGCTTTCTAGGACTGGCCGGCTACTACCGACGATTTGTACATGACTTCTCTCGTATTGCTGCACTGTTGACCCGGTTGACCCGGAAGGGAGTTCCTTTTAATTGGACGGAGGCGTGCGAGCATAACTTTCAGCAGTTGCAGACTCGTTTGTCTACGGCTCCGGTGTTAACATTGCTTTCGGGATCGGGCGGATTTATGGTCTTTTGTGACGCTTCTCGAGTGGGGCTAGGGTGCGTATTGATGCAGCACGACAGGGTTATCGCGTATGCTTCTCGGCAGCTAAAGAAACATGAGCAGAGCTACCCCACTCACAACTTGGAGATGGCTATAGTGGTCTTTGCTCTCAAAATCTGGCGACATTACCTATACGGCGAGTCGTGCCAGATATTCACGGATCACAAGAGCTTGAAGTACATATTTCAGCAGCGAGACCTGAATCTTAGACAGCGTCGTTGGATGGAGTTAGTGAAGAACTACGATTGCGAGATCCTTTATCATCCGGGGAAGGCGAATGTAGTGGCGGATGCTTTGAGTCGGAGGCCCGGGGGTAGTCTATCTTGTTTGAGCACAGTGCAGAGGCAGTCGTCGGCAGATTGGCAAATTTTATACGACGGCCAAGTGCAGTTCAAGTTCACTCCGATCGGGGGACAGCTTGCGCATGTTCGTGCACGTCCACAGTTGCTTGACCGTATACATGAGGCATAGTACAGTGATGACCATTGTTCAGAGATCATGGCATAGATTGGACATGGCAGATTTTCCGAGTTCGTGATCGATGATCAGGGGATACTACGATTTGGGACTAGACTGTGCGTACCAGATGCTGAGGGACTGAGGCGTGAGATTCTTGAGGAGGCACATCGATCGGTGTACAGTGTTCATCCGGGTTCCACCAAGATGTACCATGATATGAGAGATGTTTACTGGTGGGACGAGATGAAGAAGGACGTCACAGACTTCATGTCGAGATGCCTAACTTGTCAGCAAGTCAAGGCCGAGCACCAGAATCCAGCGGGAGAGTTGGAGCCTTTGTCCATTCCGGAGTGGAAATGGGAGCAGATTTCTATGGAATTCATCGTAGGTCTACTCAGGACTAGTCGAGGGTATGACTCCATTTGGGTGACCGTGGATCGATTGACGAAAGCGGCTCACTTCCTGCCAGTGAAGACCACTTTCAGATTTGCTCAGTATGCTCAGATTTACATCGACAAGATCGTACGGTTGCATGGTGTCCCGACGTGTATTATGTCCGACCAAGGCACCCAGTTTACCAGCCGATTATGGCAGAGGCTTCAGGAGGCTTTGGGCACCCTCTTGAGTTTCAGCATAGCATTTCATCCGCAGACCGACGGCCAGTTAGAGCGGACTATTCAGACTCTCGAGGACATGCTCCGAGCGTCCGTCTTAGATTTCGGAGGTAGCTGGGATCACCATTTGCCCTTAGTAGAGTTCTCCTACAACAAAAGCTTCCAGGAGATCATTCAGATGGCACCATTCGAGGCTCTATATGGGAGGAGATGCAGATCGCCCGTCTGTTGGACAGAGCTCAGCGAGAGCAGTATTTTGGGGCCGCAGATTGTTGAGGAGACGACCGCGAAGATCCAGTTGATCCGCGATAGGATGAGAGCAGCCCAGAGCGGGCAGAGATCTTATGTGGACCGTCGTCGGCGCAGACTTGAGTTTTCTGTTGGCGATCATGTTTTCTTGAGGGACTCCCCAATGAAGGGTGTGATGAGATTTGGGAAGAAGGGGAAACTTAGTCCCAGATATATGGGCCCCTTCGAGATCCTCGAGCGTATTGGTGCAGTTGCATATCGGTTAGCCCTTCCGCCCAAATTTCCAGACGTTCACCCCGTATTCCACGTTTCGATGCTCCGCAAGTATCTTCATGATCCTTCGCATGCGATTCAGCACCCGACGATCCAGCTGGAGCGCGACCTTTCTTTTGCAGAGCAGCCGGTGGTCATCCTGGATCGGCAGGTGAAGAAATTGAGATCGAAGGTTATACCGTCCGTCAAGGTCCTTTGCCGTGGCCCGAGCAGCGAGGAGGTCACCTGGGAGACCGAGGACGAGATGAGGAAGAAATATCCCCATTTCTTTGAAGGTACGCATAGCTAGAATTTTAAATTCGGGGACCGAATTTCTTTAAGGGGGGAAGATTGTAACACTTTGAAATTCGTTTAGGATAATTTCGCGTTAATTAGCTTTAATGTGTGTTTTCATAAATCCCGTTAACTAACATTTTTCCACTTAAACTAGAATAAATCAAACTTCAATTGTGAAACTATGTGTTTTTATATGTATATGTGTTTTATTAATTATTAATTAGTTTAGTGTTCACTTAATTAGAAAATTTCCTTAAACTTATCCTAGCAATTTAGTGTGACTTGCATGCTCAACTTAACACATTTTGTAACACATGTTTCATTTTCCCATATCATTCAAATTATCATTTCATCCCCTTATAAAACCATACTAAATAAAACAGTAAAGCAAAATAGAAAAAAGTAAAAGAAAAGATAAAGAGGCATGGGGGAATTAAATAGGCACGGGCCAAACCTTGACTTTCTCTCTCTCTCTCTGTCACGTCCCAAATGTACGGAACATGACCGACGCTTAAACTACGAAACGTCTCGAGGCATACGTAATCTATGTAAGCCGAAAACCCAGAAATCCAAACCAAGAAAAGTAGTAGAGTGAAGGAAAAACCAACTTAAAACAAGTAGTTTTAATAGAATAAGCCGAATTATGCGTTTTAAAAACATCAAGTATTTTCTGAAAATTTCGACAGAGTCTCCTTTGTAAATACTGGCCCCCAAACGGGATACAACATGAATAGTATACGAAATCAATAAAAAAGGCATCCCCAAGCGGGAGCTAGCTCTTCGTCAATCGACGGTCACAACCACACAAGCAATATAATATACAACGCCAAGGGCGAGGATCAAAACTCAAAAGGAAATTCAAAATAGCAAGAAAATCCATAGAAATACAACGCGCGACTCTATGGTCGAAAGAATAAACATCACTGGTCTCTATCTCTGAAATAAATACATGTTTGTGTAAGTCCACGTTGCCCACCCCGGTGCTTACAGGGAGGCGGAAACATTATGAAAAATCGGATTTTTACAACACTAGGCAACATGGACTATGCAAAAGGAGGGATCTTTGCTAAACAAAACTAACTACAAAGCGAAAGAGAGTTAGCTACTCGGAAAGGGGGTTATACCTAGGTCTTCAAGTCCTTCTCTTCTTGCTCCTTGGAGTGAAAGAACGGGTTCTCCTTGTCGCTTCTCTTGCCGAAGAAAGATCCACCCGAGGGCTTCAATATTTGGCTCCAACCTCAAACTTGAAGTAACTAAGGTTCTTGGTGTGCTAGACCTAGGACCTTAGAAAGAGTAGAGAGTGTTTTTGAAGGGATTATCTCAAGCTCAAATGGTTCTCAACTCATGAGAGGGGAGAGCTAGAGAGAGAGGAAGAGGAGGAGAGAGAATGGAAATGAACAAGTGAGAAGAATAATACAACCTTTCTCACATATATGTGATTTATGAAAAATAGATAATTAGCTAAGATAATTGTCATGGTTAATCAAGAAATGACCATTATCATTTCACATTAAATGCTTTTGCAATGGTCAAAGAGCATCTTTCATATGGAATGATGATAGTCAACTTGTCAACCTAGGTCAACAAGTCAAGTATAGTCAAATGGTCAACAACCCTAACCTTGCACAATTATAATTAACTAATATTAATAAATCATAATTCACACATAAACATTAGGGTTAAGAAAATGACAATGGTTATCAACCCTAATGAAAGTCCTCTGCCTTTGTCTCAGTCAACTGTGCATACACACCCGTATCCGTGTTCCGAGGAACACGAATACAATAAGATAAAACCAATCCCAAATCATATACTAGGATCCGGCTTAAACCAAAGCCCGCTAGTATAAGCTGTCCGGACACCAAACGTGCACAAGTGCGCGGATGTGAACGAACCCTGTCGCAAAACCATACGACCTCTACTCATTTTGCCTAAAGGAGAATAACCCTCTGTGTGGGACTCTAAAGACTCGACACTACGCTGGCAGTGGGTTTAACCACAGACCGCAAGCGGCACTAGCTGTACGTAACGGTCCCCAGGTAGATGCCGATAAGAAAATTGTCGAGGTAAACCCTATCTGAACTCCTACTGAGCCTAAATGTGACAGTCTCCGTACAGTCCGGTCTGTTCGTCTTAGAACATCGCATGGCGGGCCTAGGGGGACGGTAAACCTCAGTCCCCTACTAGCGGTACAAGTCATGTCAGAGTGAAGCCCAGAACACCTGAGATAACACTGGAAACCTACCAGTCTATCTCGCTTGCCCTGGACAGGGACTTTGTGTAATGGCTCTCCTAGACACAGCGCGATATCAACCCCCAATACCGGGAGAGACGAATCCTGTCTAACCGTCACTGCCTCTAAGTGCTTCGGGACTAAACCCAAAAACTACCTGTTTGCACGACTCCTTTGAGCCATGGTAGGGTAGTAATCAAAGTACAGTGGGAACACACTCGAGGCGAAGTGACAGTGTCAAGTCAACGGACTAAGCTGTACTCATGTCACCTGGGAACTGATAACTGACGATAGGTATAATACCAACCAACAGTTCCCGACGAGTCCTGTCCAGTGTACTCGTAACCTAACGAGCACCCACATACTATCTCCAGTACGACGTACTGATGGCTGTGGGATAGACCATCTCCCCTGCTGGGATGAGAAGCGCATACGCTAGTCTACTCGGAAGTATCGATGCCCTGTCTCGATAGTCCTGCGACTAGGGACCTGTATAAGGATGTGCTTATAGATTACCCAGCCCCCACAAGTGTGACTGCCATCACAACGCTGGTAATCAAGCAAAGATCCTAAGGGCTCTACTAATATGTATAAGCGATATGCCAAAAGAAACACAACACATATTAAAGTAGAAACAAAACCAAGTAGCATACTACCATTTTGAGCAAGATTGTCTATACAACTGTGAATATCCCAAGCTTCCATCAAGTAATATACAAGCTAGTATGATACAGTAATGGCCTCTAGGGCATATACACTAACAATCTCCTACTTGCACTAATGTACTGGCGTATCGAAGACCTATCATCTTGATCAGCCGCTTGAACTGAGTCTGGGGTATGGCCTTCGTGAATGGATCTGCAGTGTTATCTTCCGAATTTACTCTCTTCACCTCGATCTCCTAGCGATCTGCGATCTCCCTGATCAGGTGGTGCCGCCTCAAAATGTGCCTGGACTTCTGATGGGACCTGGGTTCCATCGCTAAAGCTATAGCTCCGTTGTTGTCACAATACAGCGGTATTGGATCAACAATGGTAGGAACCACCTGAAGTTCCGTGAGGAACTTCTTCATCCAGACATCTTCCTTTGCGGCATCGCAAGCAGCTATGTACTCCGCTTCCATAGTTGAGTCAGCAACGGTTTCCTGCTTGGAACTCTCCCAGCAAACCGCCCCGCCATTGAGGGTAAAGACATAACCCGACATGGACTCGGAGTCATCCTTGTCACTCTGGATGCTGGAGTCAGCAAAGGCCTCGATCTGGAGGTCTTTTCCGCCATATGTAGGCTTCCTAGGCACCCTAATGAGGTCTCACAAGGCATCAACCATGCCAATTTCAAAAATTACGGTGCCGAGAAACCCTAGTGTACGGATCGTTGGCTAGAATTCTAGGCAAAAAGTAAACTAGTTAACAACTTAACTAAAGGTAAACGGAAATACAACCTTTGTAGATCCGGTGCTCCACCTCCATAGCTCCGTGATGATGTCTTCTCGCTGTCCAAATCGAATTCCGGGCTCTAGCGTCGGCTTCATCGGAGAATGGACGGGCTAGGTCATCGACGACGTGCCGAAGATGATCTACGTCGAGGATCGCTAGATCAAGCTCCAACTTCACCAAGTCAAGAAAACTTGTGAAGGAAACACACTCTACTACTTGGCAAGAGGTAGAGGATGAAGAAATAGGAAGTGGGTAGACTTTAGAATTGGATTTCTCACTCTAATTCATCAATCACCATTGATGGATGCAAGCTTCTTTCTTGAAGTGAAGAAGAAGAAGAAGATGATAGAATATATCATAAGTCATTTTCAAAAAGGAAAATAAAATGAATCCTTATCATTTAGCAACCATAGTTTGTTGTAGAGAATAAACCATGGTTAGAATGAAGGGTTAGGGTTAAGCATCAAGACAAAATGGTCACAAGGTCAAAGCTTCATGAAGCTTCAATGTACAAACAAAGAAAGCCACCATTTTCTCTTTATGCAAATTATTTTCCAAAAAGAAATGGATAAATAAATAAGTGAATAAAACAAAACCCTAACCATAATCATGTAACCATGGTTTGATCTTTACACAAACCCTAGTGAGCATGTATCATCAAACATGATACAATCAAGTGCACAAAAAGTATATCACATATACAATGTGCACATCCGAGCGAGAAAATCCATTTAAAGTGAACCAATACTAGTTAATGCAAAGTAATATATCTAATATATAATAATGCATTAAATCATTAAATCAACACTTGATTCAATGATCCGGTCATATCGTATATAACCGACTAGTATCCAACGTATCGGCTTATCGAATCAACCCTTGATTCGATAACTAGGTTATATCGCATACAACCAATCGATACATTCATCGCGAGAATGAAATACGGTATCACATACACGCATTATTCTCGGTCCCGCACATATCTCATATGCGCTCCTATTTCGTTTCGCTTGAGCCAGGAAACCTCTGTGTAGGACTCTAAAGACTCGTCAATACGCCGGCAGCAGGTGATGATCATATCGAACACCCACAAGCCGCAAGCGGTCTGCTAAACGTAACGGCCACCCGGGTATTGAGCGATCTGAAGATCGACGAGCAAGCCCGCTCACACTCCAGTGAATCCAACCAGTAACACTACCGTACAGTCCGGTCTGATCGTCTGATATGTCGCATATCTCGCCTAGGGTTGGTAAACGTCAGACCCCAATAGCTCAATAAGTCGTGTCGATATGAGGTCTATAACAATTCGAGAAACTACTGGTAACACTTACCAGTAAATCTCAGCAACCCTGGCCAGGGATTTCCGGTTATAGCCAATCGAACACAGCGCAACATCAACTCCCTATACCGGGAGAGACGAATCCCCTCCTATCGCTCATTGCCTCCATGTGACTCGGGACTGTACCCAAAAACCACCGTTTTGCACGCCCTTTTGGACGTGGTAAGATGGAAATCAAAGCATAGTGGGAACCACACGAGACTCTATAACGATCTCGGGTCAACAGACTACTCTGTACCAGTGTCACCAGAGAACTGCCATCTGACGTAAGGTATAATACCATCTGGGAGTTCTCGGCGAGTCCGTCCAGTGTACCCAGTCTCCACTGAGCACCCGTATATCTCCTCTGATGTCAAACACCAATGGATATGGGATCATCCATCGCCCATCTATATGGGTCGAGAAGGTACACGCTAGTCTACTCTGGTATATTGATGCCCCATCTCGATACACCCACGACTAGGGACTTTGAAGGATGTACTTATAGACTATCTGTCCCCACTAGTATGATCTGCATCACAGTCCAGGTAGTCAAGCACACATCCTAAGGGCTTTACCAACATGTAACAGAGAGACAATCAGTGTACACGTTAAGGTAAAGATCAACCAGATAGCATACTATCATGTCGAGCAAGAAAGTCCTCCCTATATATGTCCAAGCATCCACTACAATATACATCCTATGTATAGTAATGGCCTCTAGGGCATACATATAACTAACAATCTCCCACTTGCACTAGGGCCATCTGATAGCAGTGGTTGTAGTATCTCATACACAACCATCCCATAAAAATCTCTCACTGGGAACAGGCCTTTGTGAGTGGATCCGCTGTGTTGTCCTCTGAGTCTACTCTCCCAACCTCGATCACCCTGGAGATCATCCATCTCCATGATCAGGTGATACTACCTTAGAATATGTCTGGATCACTGATGGGACCGGCGTTCCTTGGCATAAGCCACAACTCCATTGTCACACAATGGGAGGAACAAAGTTCATCTTATGAACTAATATACACCCAGATTGCCTCTTTGGTAGCATCTTAAGTAGCGATGTATCCTGCCTTTATCGTCTAGTATGCCACGGTATCTAGCTTGGAACTCTTCCAAAATACCGTTCCTTTACTGAGGGTAAAGACAATGCCTGTGACTGACATTCAGTCGTCTTTATCACCCTGGAACCCTTCCAGTGATTCTCCTCAGGATCGATTGATACCATCTCACTACTACTAGTGAGAGTCCTAACATCCAATTAGATCTATCTCATAGATCCAAAAACCCAGGATTTAGGAGGTATCACTTTGATCCTATGTGGAGAATCATTGTGATAAGCGGAGATCGACCGAGCGTAGCATAGGAAACTCTTTCCCTATCAAGAGTATGTCATCCACGTACTCTACGAGAATCGCCACCATACTCCCTACTACCTTCTTGTTTATACAAGGTTCATCTACCATTTTGATGATGTCAACTTCTTTGACTAATCCATCAAAACAGATGTTCCAACTCCGCGATACCTGCTTTATCTTATAAAGCATCTTGTGCACGTTTCCGCTGCTCCCACTGTCTACGAGGCCCTCTGGCTGTGTACTTATAGACGCTCTCTTCTAAAACATCATTTAGAAAAGCTGTCATGACACCCAACCACCAGATATCGCAGTCATGGTATGTAGCTGTGACAAGTAGGATCTAGATGGACTTAAGCATAGCTACTTGAAAAGGTTTGGTCATTACCCACACCTGGTCAATGATACAAACTTTTAACAAGTCTAGCTTTGAAAGTCTCAACTTTTCCATCTACACCAAGTAATCTTCTCAAGATATACTTGCTCCTGATGGGGATTTAACCCTTCAGATATAGCAACCAAAGTCCATACTTTGTTGGTGTATAAGGATTCCATCTCAGATCGCTAAGCATCCAGCCATTCTTACAGAGTCCCACTCCTGATGGCCAGCTCGAAACTAGTTGGGTCATCATCTCATGATGCAATCCTCGCTCCCACTGTCATAGAGAAACAGAAGTATCTCTCAGGTGGGTGAGGAACCCTACTAGATCGGGGGAGAGGCTGAGGTTCATTGGTAACTATTGAATCCTTTGGTTGTACCAAATCATCTACTGTAGTTTGTATAGCTGGAACATTTCCAGTTCTACATAACAGATCTTGCCTCGAGCTTGTCCGGATTTTGCTTTTAGACATAGGCCGGGCAACCCCAAATCTTAACTAGCTTAAGACATGGGCTCTTCCCTTTCCATATCACATATGAAGTGGTAGGCAACTGATTTGATTCGAACCCTATTCAATAGGTATGCAGCTTCTCAAGTGCATAACTCCCAAAAAGGAAACAGGTAACTCAGTAGTACTCATCATAGAGCGCACCATATCGAATAGGGTGCAACTGCTCCGCCCCGATATACCATCATGCTATGGTGTATACGGAGGAGTAAATGCTGAGAGAGAATCTCATTCTCCTTTAGAAAAGTCCAGGAATTCCGTGCTCAAGTATTCTCCTCCTTGATCTCATCAAAGGACATAATACTTATACCCGTGTTTTGGTTCTCTACTTCTAACTTATATTCTGTGAATATCTCAAAAGGTTCGGACTTGTGTCTCAACAGGAACATATGTCTGAATCTTAAGAGATTATCAGAGAATGTAATGAAGTATAAAGAACCGGTCTTGGCAAGTGTAGACAGGGGACCTACATACATCAACATGTATCATCCCAAGAGTTCACTAACTCTTTCTCTGTTTCCAATAAACAGAGCTGGTGTTATTATATCTTTGTGACATGACTGGCAAGTTTCACAAGATGTAGATTTAAACTGATTTAAATATGCATCTACATGTAACTTCAGCCAGTCGGGTCGCATTGATATGACCTAGTCTACAATGCCTCAAGAAGGATTCGTTCATTTCTGAACTCTTCCTCTTGTGTGTGTTCCGTATACTAAGAACTGTAGATTGATTTAGAACATTAATGCTTTTAGATAACGTGCCTGAACCGATCAACTTTTGATATAGGAAATGTTCAAAACATTATCTGACAATACAAAATTTTATCACTTCTTTATTAATAAAGAGAGTGATATGATTTTGTATATCAGGTTCGGTATCTAATAACATTCGTTCAGAATCAATGTATTGGTAATACAGGGTGACAGTGACCAACAGACTTGGGTGCAACACTTGCCCCGTTTTCTGCCTCATGAAACTTATCACCCGTTCTCAGTTCTTTGCCTATCTGTAGCCCATGTAACAGAATACATATCTGGGATCCTGATCCGGTATCATATACCCAGGACGTAAAGAATACTGAGAAACAGTTCTGTATAATGAACACACCCGAAGGAGATGCATCATATGCACTTTCTTCATTTGGGCGGCACGGGAATTCTGGTAATCCCCAATTTCCTGCTCTGTCTTATAACAATTATAAGTTGGAGCGGGACCAACGTTCCCCAGCTCAGTATAACAAGCGGGTTCGGTCAATATTCCGTATTATTATCTTGATTAAGGCGTGATATGGTCGCTACCTGGAGAGAGAGAGAAGAAAACACTCAGCGTGCGCTCTTGCAAGAATAGATTGGTTATTATTTTATCTAATCAGGATGGCTCCCACTGCTTTTTATCAAATCTTCCTTCAAACCCTAAAAGGAAAGACTAGCCGGGATTAATTACACACTACAAGTTCGCCAATCTTTCAGCCAGGCCAGTGTCGGTACTTTGATGGAGGTCCCCCGTGCTTTCGTACGAACCTAATTAATGTAAACCTCGTTTTCCCAGAGGCGTAACCTCGTTGACACCTTTCTAGACACCTACTTGATCGGCTAATTGTAATGTATAAAACTCTCCCAGGAGTAACTCTTACTCGCAGTGGGTATCGGGATCCAACTATCTCATAGAAGGTATGCAATCTCATTGCAAATTTCAACACTTGAAATTCCCGATAATATTTTGCCCCTAGCAGCTATATGACCTTAACATAGTCAACAAATCATAAGTGCTAGTCAAGTTCAACCCGTCATTTCCCGATTGAATTAAACCCACCCGCACGACCCTTAACATAGTCAACAAAGTCGCACGACTACCCTAATCCAATCACATTATATGCTTATGCAGATAAGCACTAATTAGCTACCGCACACTACGCCTTAACATAGTCAACAAACGTAGCACGAATACTAACTAGTACTTATCTGAAATGACGGAGGGCTACGACAGGTTTTTTCTGAAAACCTATTGCGTAATGAACTTGATATCGTTGTAGAATCAAATGATTTTAAAATGGAGTGCTTTTGAGGCTTTTCCAGTTTTGCTAAAGGAGTCACTCCCGGTGAAGGGATCGTCGGTCCTTTCCTCGTCGAATGCATATATATCACTGTGCAAAGCAAAAACTCTTAAAAGCAATCAAAAGACAAACCGAGTGTGTAGCATCTGCCAGTTATTGCTAAAGGAGTCACTCCCGGTGAAGGGATCTCGGTCCTTTCCTCATCGAATAAGGTGCAGGATATATCGCATATACCGCTGTGCAAAGCAAGAACTGTAGCTACCCTTTTTATTTTGAAATTCGATTCTACAACATCTTAGGTTTCTTTTTATTTCATTAATCACATTAATGAAGTCCCATCATTTAAGTACCTAAACATCACAGATAAATACGACGTACACTTATGCCATCCGCATTCGCCTCGATGTCCCCTCGTGCACCGTTAGGTTAGGTAACTAACGGCAGAGCAGGGCAGGGCTAGCGCGGGAGTAAAACATAAGTAACGTCTATATAATATATCATATATACTATATAAAGTATCCATCACAGAACATATCACATGATCACATCACAGATATCGCAGCAGAAGAATCATATGAAATATTGGATATACTAGGACGTCCGTGTTTTCAATACGAGCCAGTATAAAACACGGATTCCACGGTCGCGATGAATAGCCAAACCCACACCCCAAGACCCCTACGAGAGCGGCAAGCAACCCTACCAATTCTGGAGTTAGGAGACCCGGACTCGACTCCTTGAGTTGGTCTCCCACTGGACTCCAGAACCCGGTTACTTGTGCTCCCCTCCTTGGGTCTATCCTAGTGCGGAAAAGTAAATAATATACAAAGGGTGACATCTTCCACAACCTGGAAGTGCCCCAATAAAAGAATATTACATACAAGTTTTTACATGAATGAAAATGAAAAACACTCATCTCACATAAAAACCCCCGGCTATTCAAACACGACGATCCAATATAACATATCCAGCAACACATAACATCACATGTCATCATCATAAGTAAATATGTCCATCCCAATTGTCGTTGACATATAGCAACGAAACCGGCGATTTCACATATTACACTTACAGTCACAGAAAAGAAAGTGTAAAACTACAACAGTTGGAATCCGCAATCTGCATAGACATCGCATGCCTAATCAAATGAATACCTTAGACATCGCATGCCTAACAGTTATAAACCCCGCATTTTAGTCTCAAAATCGAAAACACTTTTCAATACCAAGTCGGGCAATTCAACAAGATTCCCGACATCCTGATCGAATGCTCGTCGCAAACTTCAGTAGACGGCCGCACCCCCGATACCGTCGATGAAGTGCACCAAGGCGGAACACCGCTGCCGCGAGCACCCGAACGGATGCTTTCGGCGACGGGGTTCTCCTACAGTCACTTGGTCGGGGCTGTCTATTAAGTTTATCGGCGAGTATCCGCGTACGCTACGTGATTGCGACGGACTTTTGATCACATCAAAATTCCGTGGCAACCGATCAAGTGAGACTAAATTGCTATGTTTGTAATATTCATTCAGTTATCTCATAACTTATTGTGAATTCCAATTATTGTATCCCATTCCAGATAAATAGAAAATGTTAAACTTTTCGATCGAACAGTCAAACACCCAAGTTTTCCCGATACAGATCAACACATGAAATAAGTCTAAAAACATTCAGTTCGTGCCTCAGTACCAACGGTCCAGCCGTAGAAGGGTCAAGCCAACGCCTCACATGTGGCACGCCGTACTGCCCCAAACCCGAAGGTTCAAAGGGCAGTTCAAGACGGTCACATAATCGAGTTAAGGTTTGTTGTCTTCTAGAGGGACCATCGCGTTACTTGCACTACTTAGAACGTCGTTAAACTACGGAAAAATCCAACACTTGGAAATTTCCCGACAGGGGAAAAATTGGGTATTTATATCCGGTCGAACTTTTTAACATATTCTAAAATTTATCCGGAAAGCCACATAGACAAAATCTGATAATCCGATCGAACATTCGAATCCCCAAAACAACCCAGAAAATTCAACTCTTGAATTAATATTAAAAATTCCCAGAAAATCCAGCATAATTTAATAAGAGTTACTGTGCAAACAGTGGACGATTACGTCATCAATAGGCCGCGCAACCGCCGCGCAACCGCCGCATAAGCCATGCTTATGCCGCGGTTCCGCCGCATAAGCCATGCTTTTGCCGCGGTTCCGCCGCAATCTATACTGTTCAGTGGAAACTTTTTGCGCCGTAATTCATATATTTCCCTGCTGAATTTTTTAGCAATTTTTAATTTGGAAAAATCCCAGTTTTAAGAAAAAGTACAGAGAGCATTTTCCGGGTTGGGTTTTCGGTTCGTTTGGACTTCAAATTCCGTCTAGACTTCGCCTAAGGCTCTAGCTAGGCTCTGATACCACTGTAGGGTTCCTAGGCACCCTAATGAGGTCTCACAAGGCATCAACCATGCCAATTTCAAAAATTACGGTGCCGAGAAACCCTAGTGTACGGATCGTTGGCTAGAATTCTAGGCGAAAAGTAAACTAGTTAACAACTTAACTAAAGGTAAACGGAAATACAACCTTTGTAGATCCGGTGCTCCACCTCCATAGCTCCGTGATGATGTCTTCTCGCTGTCCAAATCGAATTCCGGGCTCTAGAGTCGGCTTCATCGGAGAATGGACGGGCTAGGTCATCGACGACGTGCTGAAGATGATCTACGTCGAGGCATCGCTAGATCAAGCTCCAACTTCACCAAGTCAAGAAAACTTGTGAAGGAAACACACTCTACTACTTGGCAAGAGGTAGAGGATGAAGAAATAGGAAGTGGGTAGACTTTAGAATTGGATTTCTCACTCTAATTCATCAATCACCATTGATGGATGCAAGCTTCTTTCTTGAAGTGAAGAAGAAGAAGATGATGATAGAATATATCATAAGTCTTTTTCAAAAAGGAAAGTAAAATGAATCCTTATCATTTAGCAACCATAGTTTGTTGTAGAGAATAAACCATGGTTAGAATGAAGGGTTAGGGTTAAGCATCGAGACAAAATGGTCACAAGGTCAAAGCTTCATGAAGCTTCAATGTACAAACAAAGAAAGCCACCATTTTGTCTTTATGCAAATTATTTTCCAAAACGAAACGGATAAATAAATAAGTGAATAAAACAAAACCCTAACCATAATCATGTAACCATGGTTTGATCTTTACACAAACCCTAGTGAGCATGTATCATCAAACATGATACAATCAAGTGCACAAAAAGTATATCACATATACAATGTGCACATCCGAGCGAGAAAATCCATTTAAAGTGAACCAATACTAGTTAATGCAAAGTAATATATCTAATATATAATTATGCATTAAATCATTAAATCAACACTTGATTCAATGATCCGGTCATATCGTATATAACCGACTAGTATCCAATGTATCGGCTTATTGAATCAACCCTTGATTCGATAACTAGGTTATATCGCATACAACCAATCGATACATTCATCGCGAGAATGAAATACGGTATCACATACACGCATTATTCTCGGTCCCGCACATATCTCATATGCGCTCCTATTTCGTTTCGCTTGAGCCAGGAAACCTCTGTGTAGGACTCTAAAGACTCGTCAATACGTCGGCAGCAGGTGATGATCATATCGAACACCCACAAGCCGTAAGCGGTCTGCTAAACGTAACGGCCACCCGGGTATTGAGCGATCTGAAGATCGACGAGCAAGCCCGCTCACACTCCAGTGAATCCAACCAGTAACACTACCGTACAGTCCGGTCTGATCGTCTGATATGTCGCATATCTCGCCTAGGGGTGGTAAACGTCAGACCCCAATAGCTCAATAAGTCGTATCGATATGAGGTCTATAACAATTCGAGAAACTACTGGTAACACTTACCAGTAAATCTCAGCAACCCTGGCCAGGGATTTCCGGTTATAGCCAATCGAACACAGCGCAACATCAACTCCCTATACAGGGAGAGAAGAATCCCCTCCTATCGCTCATTGCCTCCATGTGACTCGGGACTGTACCCAGAAACCACCGTTTTGCATGCCCTCTTGGACGTGGTAAGATGAAAATCAAAGCACAGTGGGAACCACACGAGACTCTATGACGATCTCGGGTCAACAGACTACTCTGTACCAGTGTCACCAGAGAACTGCCATCTGATGTAAGGTATAATACCATCTGGGAGTTCTCGGCGAGTCCGTCCAGTGTACCCAGTCTCCACTGAGCACCCGTATATCTCCTCTGATGTCAAACACCAATGGATATGGGATCATCCATCGCCCATCTATATGGGTCGAGAAGGTACACGCTAGTTTACTCTGGTATATCGATGCCCCATCTCGATACACCCACGACTAGGGACTTTGAAGGATGTACTTATAGACTATCTGTCCCCACTAGTATGATCTGCATCATAGTCCAGGTAGTCAAGCACACATCCTAAGGGCTTTACCAACATGTAACAGAGAGACAATCAGTGTACACGTTAAGGTAAAGATCAACCAGATAGCATACTATCATGTCGAGCAAGAAAGTCCTCCCTATATATGTCCAAGCATCCACTACAATATACATCCTATGTATAGTAATGGCCTCTAGGGCATACATATAACTAACACCATACACCAAGAACATCTCCTTAGTCCTTCTCAGGTACTTGAGAATGTTCTTTACTGCTATCCAGTGTTTCTCCCCTGGGTCCGAATGATACCGGCTTACAACGCTCAATGCGTATGCTACATCTGGTCTGATACATAACATCGCATACATTATAGAGCCTACCGTAGATGCGTAGGGTATAGATGACATGCGAGCCCTTTCCAAATCAGTCTTGGGAGACATCTCTTTGGAGAGGGTGATTCCGTGACAAGCCGGTAGATTACCGCGCTTGGAATCTTCCATACTGAATCGTTTCAGTATGGTGTCGATGTACCTGGACTGTAAAAGTCCCAACATCCTTTTAGATCTATCACGATAGATCTGGATCCCCAGAATGTAGTTGGCATCGCCCAGGTCCTTCATGGAGAACCTCTGTGACAAGAATCCTTTGACTGACTGTAGCATAGGAATATCATTTCCTATTAGGAGAATGTCATCCACGTACAAGATGAGGAATACCACAGTTCTCCCTACAATCTTGCTGTAAATGCATGGTTCATCTGGGTTTTTGATAAAGTCGAATTCTTTGACAGTATCATCGAAGCAGATGTTCCAACTCCGCAATGCCTGCTTGAGTCCATAGATGGACTTGAGCAACTTGCACACTTTACCGCTGCTCCCACTCTGAATGAATCCCTCCGGCTGATCCATATAGACGCACTCTTCCAAATTTCCATTTAGGAAAGCCGTCTTTACGTCCATCTGCCAGATCTCATAATCGTGGAAGGCAGCAATGGCAAGAAGGATCCGAATGGATTTGAGCATAGCCACAGGAGAAAAGGTCTCGTCTAGTCCAAACCAGGTCTTTGACGAAAACCCTTTGCTACAAGTCTATCTTTATAGGTTTCAACCTGCCCATCCACACCAATCTTCTTTCTGAAGATCCATTTGCAGCCTACGGGTTTTACCCCTTCTGGAGCAAAGTCCAAAGTCCAAACTTTGTTGGTGTACATGGACTCCATCTCGGTCCGCATTGCATCCAGCCATTTTACCGAGTCACCGCTCTGAATGGCTTGTTGGAAGCTAGTAGGCTCACCATAGTCAATGGTGCAATCCTCTCTATCCCCGTCTATGAGAAAACCATAGTATCTCTCGGGCGGATGAGACTGCCTACTACTCCTGCGGAGTGGCACTGGGATGTCCGGTTCTCCTGAACCTTCTGGTTCTTCCAAGATTTCAGTAATAGCTTGTGGTTCTGGAATTTCTTCCAGTTCTATTGCGCTCCCACTTATCTGATTTTCTAAAAATTCAGTTTCCAAGAAGTGGGCATGCTGAGAAACAAAAACCTTTTGTTCCTCTGCGGAATAGAAAAAATACCCTCTGGAGTTCTTTGGGTATCCCACAAACTTACACAGTACTGAGCGTGCCTCGAGCTTGTCCGCATGCTGCTTTTTTACAAAAGCTGGACATCCCCATGTCTTAAGATACTTAAGACAGGGTTTCTTCCCAATCCACATCTGATATGGGGTGGTAGGCACAGTCTTGGTTGGAGCCTTGTTCAAGAGAAATGCAGCTGTTTCTAGTGCATAACCCCAGAAAGATTGCGGCAACTCAGCCTTACTCATCATGGAACGAACCATATCCAATAGGGTTCGATTCCGCCTTTCCGATACACCATTGTCTTGTGGTGTGTATGGAGGAGTAAGCTGAGAGAGAATTTCATTCTCTTTTAAGTAGCCCAGAAACTCGGCACTCAAGTATTCGCCACCTCGATCAGATCTCAGTGTCTTAATACTTTTGCCTGTTTGTTTTTCAACTTCATTCTTGTATTCACGAAATTTCTCAAAGGCCTCGGATTTCTGCTTCATTAAGAAGACATGTCCATATCTAGAGAAATCATCTGTGAAAGTAATGAAGTATGAATAACCACTTCGCGCATGTGTAGACATTGGACCACACACATCACTGTGTATGAGTCCCAAGAGCTCGCTTGCTCTTTCTCCGTGTCCAGTGAACGGAGTCTTTGTCATCTTTCCCATGAGACACGATTCACAAGTGGCATAAGACTGATACTCGAACGGATTCAAGTATCCCTCTTTATGTAACTTTGTTAACCGTGTCTCATTAATGTGACCCAGTCTACAATGTGTAGGGTTCCTAGGCACACTCATGAGGTTCCACAAGGCATCTACCATGCCAAAATCAAAAAAATTTATGTGTCGAACAACCCTATGCAAGATCGTTACTAGAGATTAGGCGAAACTAAAAGCAAGTTAACTTCTTTAACTACAAGTGAAAGGGATTACAACCTTTGTAGATCCGGTCCTTCACTTCGAAAGCTCCGTGTTGACGTCCCTTCGCTGCGATCATCGGGATCCCGGACCCTAGCGTTGGTTTCATCGGAGAAATGAGCGGGCTAGGTCGTTGACTTCGAGGCCGAAGATGATCTACGTCGGGGAGACTCAAACTCAAGCTATTCCTTCACTTGGTTAAAAACTTTATCAAGAGAACACCCTATACTACATGGCAAGTGGTAGAGGATGAAGAAATAGGAAGTGGGTTCACTTTGGATTTGGATTTCTCACTCTTAATCTTCACTTGAAAATTTCTAGCATGGTTTTCTTCACTTGAAGAAGATGAAGAAGAAGAAAAGAATATGAATAATCAAGTGAAGTCTATCATATTTCAACCATGGGTGAGTAAACTATTGTAGAGACTAAACTAGATTTTATGTTAATGGTTAGGTTAGCAAAAATCTCATGCCAAACAAAAATGGTGGACTTTGTCAAAGATGCTTGAAAGCTTCATGAAGCTTCAAGCACAAAACAAAGAAAGCCACCATTTTGTATTTGCCAAAATAAAGAAAATAAATAAAACCCTAACCATTAACCTAAACATGGTGTAAGTCATACACACACCCAAGTTTGCATGTATCATCAAACATGATACAAACTAGTGCACAAAAATATATCACATATACAACTTGTGCACATCAAGTGAGAAAATCAATCTTAAGTGAACAAATACTAGTTAATGTAAAGTAATATATCAAATATATATTTATACATTAAATCATTAAATCAATACTTGATTTAATGATCCGGTCATATCGCATATAACCGACTAATATGTAGTGTATCAATGTATCGAATCAACACTTGATTCGATAACCCGGCTATATCACATATAACCCGTTAATTATACAAATCGCGAGAATGGAATACAGTATCACATACTGGTACTATTCTCGGTCCCGCACATATCTCATATGCGCTCCTATTTCGTTTTGCTTGAGCCAGGAAACCCCTGTGTAGGACTCTAAAGACTCGTCAATACACCGGCAGTAGGTGGTGATCATATCAATCACCCACAAGCTGCAAGCGGTCTGCTAAACGTAACAGCCACCCGGGTATTGAGCGATCAGAAGATAAACAAGCAAGCCTGCTCACACTCCTGTGAATCCAACCAATAACACTTACCGCACGGTCCGGTCTGTTCGTCTGATATGTCGCATATCTCGCCTAGGGGTGGTAAACGTCAGACCGCAGTAGCTTGATAAGTCATGCCAATGTAAGGTCCAAAACAAGCACGAAACTACTGATAACACTTACCAGTAAATCAGTGCAACCCTTGTAAGTCTACGCTAGCGCCCCGGCAGTCTACAGACGCCAAAATGCGGAACAAAACTTTTAAACTGGCGCTATCGTATACTTTAACCCGGATCTGCCATTATTGCTAAACTAACAAACTGTAAAGAGTGTAGAATGGTTATACCGAACGATCCGAGTCCTTCGTTCTTCAACCATCATCCCACGCTCCGTTGCGGCTACTCCGATCTCGTCGATCTCCGAATCCTTCGTCGAGGTGGCACCACATGATCGGTTCTTTAAACGGGCTCCCGCCTCTGACTCGAGGCAACTCGGTCGTCAAGTTTGCTAAAAGAGACGATCAAGAATGATGTAGAGAATGAGTAGATGACTTTGTCTCACTTCGTCCAAGTCCGTGGACGATCGGTTAATGAAGTTGCCGTGGAAATCGGGTGATGGAATGAAATGAACAGTGAATTCCATACACCCCAAAACTATCATATCTTTTCTAACCGATGAAATCAACAACCATGAGAGAGAGAGAGAGGGGCCGGCCTCTTTATAGAATGAGGGAGGTGACCGTAGGAGAGGGGGGGTGAACATATGATGAAGCTTATCATGAAGAAATATCTTAACCAAAACAAGAATGTATAAATTTCAAAGCATGAGTCATAATCACACCTCATCAAGCCATTAATGAAACCATTAATGCACTAATGAGTCATATGCCTCATCATCACTTCTAGAAGCTTCTAGAATGATGACTCACTCATATCAGAAGAAAAGATAAATCCGTCTTTAACCGAATGTTAAAAGACGGCTGATAGAAAACTGGAAACTGGCAACTTCCAAAAGTGATCCTGAAACGAATTTCAGGACAACCCCGAAACTGTATAAATATACCCGCATTTGTATTGCGACTGAATACAAATGCAACTGAGACAAAGATATTATACCTACTCAATATAATACTCGGATCCGGCTTAAACCAAAGCCGACCAGTATTATCTGCCCGAAAAATAACACGTGCGTAAACGCACGTGCATTTTCCGAACCCTGCCATAAAACCATACGGCCTCTACAACGTTTCGCCCGAAACTTGGGAAACTGCCTGTGGGGGACTCTAATGACTCGTCAGCACCCTGGCAGTGGGTTTAACCACAAACCGTCAGCGGCACTAGCAATGCGTAACGGCTGCCCACGGACTGACCTCAAGGGTGGCCGAGGAGCGAACTCAAGGGAGACCGATGAGCGAACTCCTCCGAAAACCCTACTGAGCCTAACAGTGACAATGTATATACAGTCCGGTCCGTTCGTCAATGAGTATCGCATATCCGCCTAGGGGGCTAGTAACGTCAGACCCCCAGAAGCAGTATAAGTCGTGTCGGAGTGAAGCCCAATTACACCCTGAGATACTACTGGAGTACCTACCAGTAAATCTCTTGCCATGGCCATGGACTTTGTGTAATGGCTCTCCTAGACACAGCACGATCTCGCCCCCAATACCGGGAGAGACGAATCCCCTGCCGATCCGCTCACGTGCCTCCATATGGCTCGGGACTGTACCCAAAAGCTACCTGTTTGCACGACTCCTTTGAGCCGTGGTAGGGTAGAAATCAAAGCACAGTGGGAACTCACACGAGACAAATGACGACCTCAGGTCGATGAACTAACCTGTACACATGTCACCAGGGAACTGCTATCTGACGGTAGATATAATACTAACTAGCAGATTCCCGGCGAGTCCTGTCCGGTGTACTCATAACCCAATGAGCACCTGTATACATCTTAGGTGATCCAACTGTCACCAGTGGCTTGTGAGACCGGCCACCGCCCCTTGTCGGGGTCTCGACTGTACACACTAGTCTACTCCGGAGTATCGATGCCCTGTCTCGAAACTCCCACGACTAGGGACCACAATTAAGGATATGCATATAAACTACCCAACTCTCACGTATATGATCGCCCTCATACAGTTGGTAGTAAAGCAAGATCCTAAGGGCTCTATCAAAGTGTAACATGCAATCAGTCACCTGAACATGAACACGACTGATAAAGGCAAACCAGATAGCATACTATCATTTCGAGTAAGACTGTCCTACCGGGATAGGTCCTCCGCAATCATTGCAATCACGTACCTGCGATCCAATAATTGACTATGAGGGCACTATCTCCAACAATCTCCCACTTGCACTCAAGGCTAATATACTACTCACAGCCCGTGTGAAACCGAACATCCAACTCCTCTACTAATCAGTTTCACAAAGCCCGTTTGTAAAACTATTGTGTTCGAGAAAATAGCCTCAGTGAGTGGATCCGCCTAGAAGTTTCTTTCTGTATCTCTCATAATCTCAAGTTCGTGGAGAAAACCATCTCCCGAATTGAGTAGTACCTGTCTTAGAATATGTCTGGATATCTGATGGGACCTTAGTTCACAAATGAACACCATATCCAAACTTCTTAGACTGTATCGATCACTGAACCTAATCAGTATCGGGCACTATGCCACCCACAGTATCCTTTGGACCACCTGTCCATAATACTGTCTCTCGTCAGAGGGAAAACTAAAACTCTGACAATCACTCTGTCATCCATGTCACCTTTGAAGCATGGAATGATAACCGTCTCCCGAAAGAGGCTGCCGTTATCAAATCCGTAGAACATGTACTAGTGTTCTAAAACTGCTTCCTTATGTTTCTCCAGGATTGGATTAATACAAACTTATTGCATCTAGTGCAAAAACAACATTTGGTGCGGTACTTGACATCTCATGATTGACTCAATTGCCTAAGCAAGTGATCTGCCAATCATGCACATCCCTCTCCCCTTTAGTCTATACGACACCTTTAGAGAGGGTGACTCCATCACCTGCAGGTACTCTACCATGCTAGGAGTCAACTATTCTAAAAACCATTAGAATATCTGTCAAAGTACCCATATTGGGAAACCACCCAAATCTAGATCTAAAACCATAGATCCAGAAACCAGAATGTCTAATATTATATCCATGTCTTGTCTGGAGAAACAACTGTGTGACGACCACAGTACAACCGATTGTAGTATAGGAATTTTGCTTCCCACTCTGTGTATGTCATCCTGATACCATGACATCACACCCTACTGCCTTCTTAACAGATCCATCCCCTATCCTGATTGAAGTCAAACCCATGACTGTCACATCAAAATTAGATGATCTATCTCCGCTATAACTGCTCAAGTCTATAAATAGATATAAGCATCTTGCCCACTATGCTTCCGCTGCTCCCACTGACTACGACAACCCTCCTACCGGGTCTCATATCCTGGAACAACAGTAGTGTCAAGTCTGGGTAGATAAGAACCTCCCTGTCACCGTCCTTGAGGCTACCAAAGTACCTCTCGGGTGTCTGAGGTTACCTACCATATCTGCGGAGTGGCTATTGGAATGTCAAACCTGATTGAATGTATAGGTCCTATTAAATTTTCCGTAATCATTCGCGGTTCTGGAATCACTTCCAGTTCTACCATACTCCCACTACTGTTTTCTGAAAAAGATCCATTTTACTAAAACTGTGGCGAGTCAAGAACAATAACACTATTGATCTTCCAAATGGTAGAATATCAACCCTTGTCATAGCCAGGGTCAACCCACAAACAGCCATTACAGAAACGTGCCCTGAGTTATCCAGAGTCTGGTTTTAAGCATAAGCTGGACAACTCCCCGTACCTTAATTTCTTTTAAGGTACGATCCATTCTATATTCAATACAGAAACTTTGGCACTTATTTAATTGGAACCATATTCAAACCATGCAGCTGTCTCCAGTGCATATTAACTTAATGGAAAGAGGCTATTCAGCATTACTCAACTTAGGAAACCATCCAATTATGAGTAACCTGAAAAAGAAACACGTTTCTCAAAACCATCACTATGATCTGAATACCAATCACAAGAATCTACATCTTCGATCTCTTTGAAGAATCCCGATACTTGTGACACCTGGTTCTCCACTTTATTCTTATACCCACAACTTCTCAAAACTTAGACCTTGTATTTCTACGAAACACTCGTCTAAATACTAGAGAAGTTATAAGTAAACAGAACAAAGTACGAGGACCTACCCCTTTGTCCTGAAGGACACTTGGACAACATACAATACTCTGTATAAGTCCGCTGAGTTAAACAACTCAAAACCTGTGCGTCGTAGGTAGAAAACTGTACCCTGGCGATTTCCTCAAATATCACCAATTACAACGAATTCCGATATAATGAGGATGATCACCTAATTCCCAATATCTTACTCCCACTCATCATCTGTAAAACCATACAGATATGAAAATGAAACCTGGTAAATACATACCCTTGGAGTAAGTATCTAATCGGGAAAACAGTTTTTCTTTAACAATGCACTGAAACATGAAAATGTTTCGTAGGGGTATCCTGGTATTCATAGCAATGCCTCTTCCATAATCCAATTCATGACTTCAACCGTATATCTCTTTGCCATCTCTCCAAATCCCCTTTATTTGTCTTTAGTCGTTACCTTCTGTACACCATTGTTAGGCTAAATGGTTTTCTTCCTTCCCTACCGTTCGGCACCAGCCTATGGTTTGGAAGAAGACTATCCAGTAAGCATAATAGGTGTACCCTCCTAAACCAAGGAGTACTCACAACTGAGAGAAGGTGATGATAAAAGACAACTGAATAATACCTTATTCTTTTAAAGGTGAAATAGGAGTGGCGATGAAGTACGCGGTTTTGGTCGTGAATGATATCAGTCGCAATTTACTTTGCCCTCTTTCTAATCCCTTTATTTTGTCTTTACATATTACCTTCTGCACACCCTACTTAGGCTAATTGGTTTTCTTCATTCCCTACCTTTCGGCACCAGCCTATGGTTTGGAATAAGACTATCCAATAAGCGTAATAGGTGTACTCTCCTAAACCAAGGAGCTCTCGCAACCTGAGAGAAGGTGATAATAAAAGACAACTGAATAAACCAATTCTATTTCTCCTGAACCTGGATCCATCCCCGAAGAAGTCCCTTCGAGTTCGTATATAACCATACGATGGATCTATCCAATGGAAGTGGATATCCGTAGTAATACGGGTGTTCTGAGAAATTCAAAGGGTAAAAGAAGGAGTGGCAATGACTTATGCAACTCAGACAATCCAAAAGCCAGTATTTTAAGAAGGTTCGGTCAACCTGGTCACTGAGTCATAGTCTAGGGTCGGTCAAAGGTCGCTGCCAAAGAGAGAGAGAGAAAAGAAACACTCTGCGTGCACTCTTACCTAGATCAGAATGGTCATCAATTTATCTAATCCGGAAACCTCCCACTGTCCTGTCAAATTCTCCTCCAAACCTAAAGAAGAATCAATCGGGATCACCCGAAGAGTAAACCAACTCATCAGTGGGAATCGGGATCCAACTCTCATCGCATGATAACGTGATGGAATGCATCCACGTTACTCATACTCCAGATGGTATGCGCATACTTGGCAAGTTTCAGTTTCTTTAGAAACTCCCGATATTGTTTTCTTGCCCCATGCTCTTATAACCTTGGCTTTGGTCAAAATGTCATAAGTCACATGCCAAGTTCTACCCGTCACTATCTTGTCAATTTGAACCCACCCGCACATGCCCCTGACTTTGGCCAATCGGCAGAACGACTGTCCCAAACTAACTCATCTATCTATGCAACAATTGAATACCCAGCAGCTACCAAACACTATGCCTTAACTTTGGCTAAAATGCATAGCTTGAATACTACTAAATACCCAAAAGAAGTGACGGAGGGCTACGGCTGGTTTTTGGCGAAAAACCTTTAGCGTAGTGAACTTGATATCGCTGAAGGAACCTGATAGCTTTTTTTTTAAAATATAGTGACGAAAACCTTTTGCTAAAGAGGTCACTCCCGGTAAAGGGATCTCGGCTCTTTCCTCGTGGAATGAGGTGCAGGATATTCCACTGAATACCGCTATGCAAAGCAACTTGTAATCGACTATAGTAAAGTTATTACCCTGACGCAAACTTCTGTCCAAGGGGTCTTTCCCGGTGAAGGGATATCAGCCCTTGCCTCGTCGAATGAGGTGCTGGATATTCCACTGAATACCGCTATGCATAACAAAAGAAAATGTCTTTGCAATAACACTTTTTAAAATTGTTCCAACAACTCAAACAGGTTTGTTTTACATTGCATTGATCAGAATCAACGCAGTCCCATCAATCAATCACACCAGAAAAGAACGAAAATAAAATGTACGTATATGCCATCCGCATTCGTCACTGGGTCCCGTCATCACCCGTTAGGTTACTTAACTAACGACAGAGCGGGGACTGGACTAGCGCGGGTGTAAAACATATACAACATCTAATAGTATATAAGCCAATATACATAATCGCTCCAGGCGTGATAATATGCAACATTACAGAAAAGTAATAAGCATCACAGAACAATACAGATATCTGGGATCCCCGAGTTTCACAGAGCCGCTGCTGAAACTCGACGTTCCCCTGTCGTGTGGATAGCCTGTGCAATGAAACCTAGACCCCTACGGGTGCGGCAAGTTACCCGCCAAAACCTGAAGCGAGGCAGTCCCCACAGCACAGTGAATGGAACACCCGGCACTTCACGGAATCCGGTAATCTTGGGCACCCCTCCTTGGGTCAACCTGTACCCCCTACGAGTGCGGCGAATAGTCTGCCAATTCTGAAGTGGGGCCCCTCTGCCTCTCAAAGCCATGAGATGCGGACCCGTTGCTTTCCCGAACCCGGCTATCCGTGCACTCCGTCGCGGGGTAAAACCTAGTACAGAAATGAAAAATAGTACAATAGGTACATCGACCGCAACCTGGTCGTGCCCCAAAAGAATATTATACAACAGGCAGTGACGGCTATCCACATGTTGGACGCTCGCCCCGCAATATCAAATGTACAAATAAACTCAAACTGTACTACCATTGCACACTGCTATCCACCACGACAAATCCGCAACAATACAGCATAACACAGAACATCAACGCGAATGTCACGTTCGCAAACCCGTCTAAAAGAACTATAGCAATTAAACGCGGTTTACCGATCAAATGACATTCCCGGTCGGAGATATAATGTAAGCACTGTAAACTAACGTGTTTAAATTTCGATCGACCAAAGCCCAAATATCAAAAAGTGGGCCCCACTGCTTACTGGTGAACAGTAACAAAACCTGGGCCAAAACTATATATCTCAAAAACCCCAAAAACCAAAGTAGAACACACTGGAAAATTTTGGACGCACGCTCTCCTCACGTGGCCGCGGAAGGGCGGCCAAACCATGGGTTTGGCCGCGCTTCCGCGCCTCCATGGAGGAATCATGACTCCAAATTTTCTCGTGGGTCTTAGAAAAGCCTGCACGGATTTTTAAGATATATAGAAATCAATTTTGACACCGTTTGAAAATAACAGAACTGTCAAGTGAAGAAAATTGTGATTTTTTGCAGTTTTCGATTTTCGGTCGGATCGATGTTTTAAACGCGTTAGCACAAGTTAGTATAGCAAAATGGTGAGGCTCTGATACCACTGTAAGTCTACGCTAGCGCCCCGGCAGTCTACAGACGCCAAAATGCGGAACAAAACTTTTAAACTGGCGCTATCGTATACTTTAACCCGGATCTGCCATTATTGCTAAACTAACAAACTGTAAAGAGTGTAGAATGGTTATACCGAACGATCCGAGTCCTTCGTTCTTCAACCATCATCCCACGCTCCGTTGCGGCTACTCCGATCTCGTCGATCTCCGAATCCTTCGTCGAGGTGGCACCACATGATCGGTTCTTTAAACGGGCTCCCGCCTCTGACTCGAGGCAACTCGGTCGTCAAGTTTGCTAAAAGAGACGATCAAGAATGATGTAGAGAATGAGTAGATGACTTTGTCTCACTTCGTCCAAGTCCGTGGACGATCGGTTAATGAAGTTGCCGTGGAAATCGGGTGATGGAATGAAATGAACAGTGAATTCCATACACCCCAAAACTATCATATCTTTTCTAACCGATGAAATCAACAACCATGAGAGAGAGAGAGAGGGGCCGGCCTCTTTATAGAATGAGGGAGGTGACCGTAGGAGAGGGGGGGTGAACATATGATGAAGCTTATCATGAAGAAATATCTTAACCAAAACAAGAATGTATAAATTTCAAAGCATGAGTCATAATCACACCTCATCAAGCCATTAATGAAACCATTAATGCACTAATGAGTCATATGCCTCATCATCACTTCTAGAAGCTTCTAGAATGATGACTCACTCATATCAGAAGAAAAGATAAATCCGTCTTTAACCGAATGTTAAAAGACGGCTGATAGAAAACTGGAAACTGGCAACTTCCAAAAGTGATCCTGAAACGAATTTCAGGACAACCCCGAAACTGTATAAATATACCCGCATTTGTATTGCGACTGAATACAAATGCAACTGAGACAAAGATATTATACCTACTCAATATAATACTCGGATCCGGCTTAAACCAAAGCCGACCAGTATTATCTGCCCGAAAAATAACACGTGCGTAAACGCACGTGCATTTTCCGAACCCTGCCATAAAACCATACGGCCTCTACAACGTTTCGCCCGAAACTTGGGAAACTGCCTGTGGGGGACTCTAATGACTCGTCAGCACCCTGGCAGTGGGTTTAACCACAAACCGTCAGCGGCACTAGCAATGCGTAACGGCTGCCCACGGACTGACCTCAAGGGTGGCCGAGGAGCGAACTCAAGGGAGACCGATGAGCGAACTCCTCCGAAAACCCTACTGAGCCTAACAGTGACAATGTATATACAGTCCGGTCCGTTCGTCAATGAGTATCGCATATCCGCCTAGGGGGCTAGTAACGTCAGACCCCCAGAAGCAGTATAAGTCGTGTCGGAGTGAAGCCCAATTACACCCTGAGATACTACTGGAGTACCTACCAGTAAATCTCTTGCCATGGCCATGGACTTTGTGTAATGGCTCTCCTAGACACAGCACGATCTCGCCCCCAATACCGGGAGAGACGAATCCCCTGCCGATCCGCTCACGTGCCTCCATATGGCTCGGGACTGTACCCAAAAGCTACCTGTTTGCACGACTCCTTTGAGCCGTGGTAGGGTAGAAATCAAAGCACAGTGGGAACTCACACGAGACAAATGACGACCTCAGGTCGATGAACTAACCTGTACACATGTCACCAGGGAACTGCTATCTGACGGTAGATATAATACTAACTAGCAGATTCCCGGCGAGTCCTGTCCGGTGTACTCATAACCCAATGAGCACCTGTATACATCTTAGGTGATCCAACTGTCACCAGTGGCTTGTGAGACCGGCCACCGCCCCTTGTCGGGGTCTCGACTGTACACACTAGTCTACTCCGGAGTATCGATGCCCTGTCTCGAAACTCCCACGACTAGGGACCACAATTAAGGATATGCATATAAACTACCCAACTCTCACGTATATGATCGCCCTCATACAGTTGGTAGTAAAGCAAGATCCTAAGGGCTCTATCAAAGTGTAACATGCAATCAGTCACCTGAACATGAACACGACTGATAAAGGCAAACCAGATAGCATACTATCATTTCGAGTAAGACTGTCCTACCGGGATAGGTCCTCCGCAATCATTGCAATCACGTACCTGCGATCCAATAATTGACTATGAGGGCACTATCTCCAACAACCCTGGCCAGGGATTTCCAGTTATGACCAGTCGAGCATAGCGCAACATCAACCCCTAATACTGGGAGAGACGAATCCCCTCCTATCGCTCATTGCCTCCATGTGAATCGGGACTGCACCCAAAAACCACCTGTTTGCACGACTCAGTAGAGTCGTGGTAGGGTGGAAATCAAAGCACAGTGGGAGACACACAAGACTCTATGACGATCTCGGGTCAACAGACTAAGCTGTACCAGTGTCACCAGAGAACTGCCATCTGACGTGAGGTATAATACCATCTGGGAGTTCTCGGCGAGTCCGTTCAGTGTACCCAGTCACCACAGATCACCCGCATACCATCTCTGATGTCAAACACCAATGGATATGGGATCATCCATCGCCCATCACATGGATCGAGAAGATATACGCTAGTCTACTCTGGAATATCGATGCCCCGTCTCGATATTCCCACGACTAGGAACATTGAAGGATGTACTCATTGACTACCCAGGCTCCACTAGTATGATCTACATCATAGTCCTGGAAGTCGAGCACACATCCTAAGGGCTTTATCAACATGTAATAGAGTGACTGCAAATATACATGTTAAGATAAAGAGCAACCAGATAGCGTACTATCATGTCGAGCAAGAAAGTCCTACCTATATATGTCCCAGCATCCACTATAATATACATCCCATGTACAGTAATGGCCTCTAGGGCATACATATAACTAACAATCTCCCACTTGCACTAGGGCCATCTGTAGCAGTGGTTGCAGTATCACATACTCAACCATCCCATATAAGTCTCTCTCTGGGAAAAGGCCTTTGTGAGTGGATCCGCCGTGTTGTCCTCTGAGTCTACTTTCCAAACCGCGATCACCCTGGAGATAAACTATCTCCATGATCAGGTGATGCTGTCTCAGAATATGTCTGGATCACTGATGGTACCGGGGTTCCTAGGCCAAAGCCACACTTCCATTGTCACACAATGGTAGGAACCTAGTTCATCTCATGAACTAATATACACCCAAACTTCCTCTTTGGTAGTATCGTTGATAGCAATGTCACCCGCCTTTATCGTCTAGTTTGCCACGGTATTTCACTTGGAACACTTCCAACATACCGTCCCTCCACTGAGGGTAAAGACAATGCCTGCGACTGACATTCAGTCATCCTTATCACCCTAGAACCTTTCCAGTGATTCTCCCCAGGATCAACTGATACCATCTCACTACAACTAGTGAGAATCCTAACATCCATTTAGATCTATCTCATAGATCCAAAACCCAGGATTTAGGAGGGATCATTTTGATCCTATATGGAGAATCCATGTGATAAGAGGAGATTGACCGAGCGTAGCATAGGAAACTCTTTTCCTATCAAGAGTTTGTTGTCCACGTACAATACGAGGATGATCACCTTACTCTCTACTACCTTTTTGTATATACAAGGTTCATCTACCATTTTGATGAAGTCAAACTCTTTGACTACCACATCAAAACAGACGTTCCAAATCTGCGATGCCTGCTTTATCCTGTAAAGCAACTTGCACACGTTTCCGCTGCTCCCACTGTTTACGAAGCCCTCTGGCTGTGTACTTATAAACATTCTCTTCTAAATCAATATTTAGAAAAGCAGTCATGACACCCAACCGCCAGATATCGTAGTCATGGTATGTAGCCGTGGCAAGTAGGATCCAGATGGACTTAAGCATAGCCACTAGAAAAGGTTTCATCATTTTCCAGGCCTGGTCGATGACGAAAACCACTAACAAGTCTAGCTTTGAGAGTCTCAACTTTTCCATCTACACCAAGTAATCTTCTCAAGATATACTTGCTCCTGATGGGGAATCAACCCTTCAGATATAGCATCCAAAGTCCATACTTTGTTAATATACATGGATTCCATCTCAAATCGCTATGCATCCAGCCATTCTTACAGAGTCCCTACTCTTGATGGCCTGCTCGAAACTAGTTGGGTCATCATCTCATGATGCATTCCTCGCTCCCACTGTCATCGAGAAAACGAAGTATCTCTCAGGCGGATGAGGAACCCTGCTAGATCGGCGGAGAGGCTGAGGTTCGTCGGAGACTATTGAATACTTTGGTTCTATCAAATCATCAGCTGTAGTTTGTATAACTGGAACTCCTTCCAGTTCTACCGAATTGACCTTGCATCGATCATGTCCGGATTTTTCTTTTGACATAGGCCGGACAATCCTAAATCATAATTCACTTAAGAGATGGGCTCTTCCCATACCATATCTCATATGGAGTGGTAGGCAGTGATCTGATTCGAACCTAATTCAATAGGTATGCAGCTTCTTTAGTGCATAACCCCTAAAAGGAAACAGGTAACTCAGCAGTACTCATCATAGAGCGCACCATATCATATAGGGTGCGATTGCTCCGCCCCGATACACCGTTGTGCTGTGGTGTATTCAGAGGAGTAACACCGAGAGAGAATCTCATTCTCCTTTAGAATAGTCCAAGAATTCCATGCACAAGTATTCTCCTCCCTGATCTCATCATAGGACATAATACTTATACCTATATTGGTTCTCTACTTCTGACTTATATTCTTTGAATTTCTCAAAAGCTTCGGACATGTGTTTCAACAGGAACATGTGTCCCAATCTTGAGAGATCATCAATGAATGTAAGGAAGTACAAAGAACCAGTCCTGGCATATATAGACTGGGGACCTTTATACATCACTATGTATCAGTCCCAAAAGTTCACTAACTCTTTCTCTGTTTCGAGTAAACAGAGCTATGGTCATCTTATCTTTGTGACATGACGGGCAAGTTTCACAAGATGTAAATTCAAACCGATTTAAATACGCATCTATATGTAACTTTAGCTAGTCGGGTCGTATTGATATGACCTAGTCTATGATGCCTTGTTAGTGTATATGCCCTATAGGCCATTACTGTATCATACTAGCTTGTATATTACTTAATGGAAGCTTGGGATATTAACAGTTGTATAGACAATCTTGCTCAAAATGGTAGTATGCTACTTGGTTTGTATATACTTCAATATGTGCATGTGTTTCTTTTAGCATATCCCTTAAACATGTTAGTAGAGCACTTAGGATCTTTGCTTGATTACCAGCGTTGTGATGGCAGTCACACTCGTGGGGGCTGGGTAATCCATAAGCACATCCTTATACAGGTCCCAAGTCGTAGGATTATCGAGACGGGGTATCGATACTCCGGAGTAGATCAGCGTATACGCTTCTCATCCCAGCAGGGGAGATGGTCTGTCCCACAGCCATCAGTACGTCATACTGGAGATAGTATGCGGGTGCTCGTTAGGTTACGAGTACACTGGACAGGACTCGTCGGGAACTGTTGGTTGGTATTATACCTATCGTTAGTTATCAGTTCCCAGGTGACATGAGTACAGCTTAGTCCGCTGACTTGACACTGTCATTTCGCCTCGAGTGTGTTCCCACTGTACCTAGATTACTACCCTACCACGGCTCAAAGGAGTGGTGCAAACAGGAAGTAGTTGGGTGCAGTCCCGAAGCACTTGGAGGCAGAGACGGTTAGACAGGATTCGTCTCTCCCGGTATTGGGGGTTGACATCGCGCTGTGTCTAGGAGAGCCATTACACGAGTAGTCCCTGGCCAGGGCAAGCGAGATATACTGGTTGGTTTCCAGTGTTATCTCAGGGTGTTCTGGGCTACTCTCCGACACGACTTGTACCGCTATTAGGGGACTGACGTTCACCACTCCTAGGCCTGCCATGCGATGTATCAGACGAACAGACCGGACTGTACGAAGATTGTCACATACAGGCTCAGTAGGAGTTCGGATGGGTTTACCTCATCGGCCTTCTTATCGACATCTACCTGGGGACCGTTACGTACAGCTAGTGCCGCTTGCGGTCTGTGGTTGAACCCACTGCCAGCGTAGTGTCGAGTCTTTAGAGTCCCACACAGAGAGTTTCCCTGCACTGAGCGAAACGTGTAGAGGCCGTATGGTTTTACGGCACGGCTGCGATCACTTACGTGCACTTGTGTGCGTGTGCTGTTCGGGCAGGCAATACTAGTGGGCTTTGGTTTAAGCCGGATCCTAGTATTGCACGGATGGATTTGTTTTGTCTACTGTGCATTCGCATTCTACGGAATGAGGATGCGGGTGTGTATGCACAGTTTTGAGGAGCGATAAAGGAGGAGGTGCCCCATTAGGGTTTTGGCAGTTGGTTCGGCCAAAACCGTTATGTGGCGGGCTCATTAGGGTTTTGACAATTCGTTCGGTCAAAACCATTATGAGCCGGAGACATTATTTTACTAATCCTTTTGTGATAATTTAGTGATGGCTAATTGAATTGACCACCTTGACCACTCTTGACTTTGTTGACCCGTTGACCGAAGTTGACCGTTGACCTTCATGAGAGGTCTACACTCTTCTTTGGATTTCTTTTTCATTTTGCTTATGAAAATGGTCAATTCAATGTAGCATCAACTTTATCATGATAAGATTTGTAATGATGTTGTTTTAGTATTATTGCAACCATAGTTCTTTCTCTCTAGCTCATAATTCATTTCTAATTCTCTCTCTTAAAAAAGAGAGAAGAAAAGAAAAGCTCCATGGTTGCTATATTTCCTCCTTCTTCCTCCTCTTGATTTCTTCTTTTGATCTCATGTGTTGAGAGAAAAAGAATCCACTTAGACAAACACTTCCATCAACCTCCTCTACATAACCTAGGACTTCAAGACTAGCGATCTTGTTGCCCTAGTTGCCTCGGCTCGAGGTGGAGCTCGGTGTACAACTCTCGGGTGGATCGTCTTCGACTCAAGAAGGCCGCGGAGGTGACCAAGGTCCGGATCGACCCTCGGAGCGTGGACGGACGAGTAGGACAGCGGAATGAAGACCCGAAGGACCGGTGTCGTGAGGTATAATTTCTACGGCATAGTAGTTAACGCCTCTAGTTGTTTGCTAGTTTCTAGTTTAGCAAAGATCCGGCTTTTAGTCCATGTTGCCTTGCGCCAAAAAATCGTTTTTCGCCGTTTCCGCCTCCCCGTAAGAACCGGGGTGAACAACGTGGACTTACAGTGGTATCAGAGCGTAGCTAAACATAAACTATCAAGTTAGCAAAGTATTTAGTATATCGATCGGAAAAAAGTTGCAAAACACGTCCGAAGAAACCCAACTTTCTGTTGATTTTTTATACTGTTGAAAAAATATTTGACATACATGAAAAATCGTCTCAGGGTTTTTATAGAAAACACAGCAAAACTGTGCCGCTGACTCGGCCAACTCACCGCGGAAACGTGGCCAAACCATGGGTTTGGCCGCGGATCCGCGGCCGAGTTAACTCGGCCGCGACTCCGTTTTACTGCAGTGATCTTACTGTGTTGTTTTGGGATTTTTAATACAGTCTGTTTCTACCCAGATTTTCAAGAGAACAAATTGATTTTTGGGGTGGTTACAAATCCGTATTTTGACCGATATTCCGTAGATTTGGCTAATGGATATTATCTGTAATGTGATATATGTATTGAACGTATGCTAATCGCTATACGTCGATTAGTGGGGGTTATACATATCTGTGATCTGTAATGTTGATGGTTTGTGGATATGAACTCGTTGGATTGTCGCGGATGAATAGCCGGGTGGATGTGAGAAGAGAGTTTCTTTTTCTTTCATTCATGTAAAATTTGTAAATTGATGTAATAGTATTTGTTTGGCCGCACATCCGGGATGAGGTTGTAGCAGCTATTGTATAATTTCTTTTTACTGTTTTTGCTCCTAGGATAGACCCAAGGTGGGGTGCACAAACTACGGGGTATCTCGAAGTGCCGAGTGGCCTACTCACGGGTTGAGGGAGGTTGCTTCGCTTCGGGTACTTGGCGGGTAGTTTGTCGCACCCGTAGGGGTCTAGGGTGGGGTTTGGCTATTCATCGCGACCGTGTAATCCGCTTTTCGTTGCAGGCTCGAACGGATCGCGGATTCCTAGTATATCCAAAGTGTTCATCTGTGATCTGGAATGGCTATCATTGCTATATATCTTTATATGATATTTATTTAGGTGTTGCTTATGTTTTGCATCCGCGCTAGTCCAGTCCCCGCTCTGTCGTTAGTTAAGTAACCTAACGGGTGATGACGGGGCCCGTGGCGAATGCGGATGGCATAAGCGTACGCCATATTTTGGTTGTTTTCTGCAATGGTAGGATTAAATGATGGGACGCATTGGAATTAATGCAAGAAAATAAACCAAGTAAAAGTCGTTGGAACACTTTCAAAACCAATCGGTTCTTTTCAAAAACCAACTTTTAAACGCGGAGCTTGAACCACTCCTTTTTAAAAGCTATCTCGTTCCATCGATTATATCAAGTTCACTACGTTCACAGTTTCGCCAAAACCATTCGTAGCCCTCCGTCATTTCATATGGATAGTCAATAGTATTTAAGCTGTGTTTGTTGGCCAAAGTCAAGGCACAGTGTTTTGTAGCTATTGGGTATTCATATGTAAAATAGATAGATGCGTTGGTTTGGGACAGTCGTACTGCCTTGTTGGCCAAAGTCAAGGGTATGTGCGGGTGGGTTCAAATTAACCTGGACAATGACGGGTAGAACTTGACATGTGACTTATGATTTGTTGGCCAAAGTCAAGGTCATAAGAGCATGGGGCAAAAATCCACATCGGGAGTTTCAAAAGAACTGAAACTTGCAGCGCTGCATACCATTTGGAGTGTGATGATTCTGGTAGGATTCCTTCAGTTTTGTCACGCAATGATATTTGGATCCCGATCCTACTGTGAGTATATGCTACTCCTCGGGAACTTTCTCACTTAATAATCAATGCTATAAACCAAGTAGGTGTCTAGAAAGGTGTTAGCGGGGCTACGCCCACAGGGAAAAGAGGTTACTTAATTAAGGAACTTCGCGAAAGCGTTGGAAAACCTCCCTCGAAGTACCGACACTGGCCTGGCTGAACAGTTAAGCAAGTATTGTACGGTGAGATTGATCCCGACTAATTCTTCATTTATGGTTTGAGGAGGGATTCGAGAGAAAGTGGGAGCCATCCTGTTTAGATAAATTAAAAACCAATCTAAACTTGCAAGAGCATCATGCTAAGTGTTTTCTTCTCTCTCTCTTAATTGCAGCGACCCAGTGACCGCACCTAGGTTACATCTAGATAATAAAATGACTGAATCTGACTGTTATGACTGGCAAAGGTCTGTCCAGATGTCCATTGCCCATGACAAGCTGGGACACCTCTTGACTGATCCAACCCCTGCCGTCTCAGGTCCAGTTTCCCCTGTCACGGATATTCATATCCGCGAGACATCGGAAAAGGACTATGCGAAAGCCAAGTGCCTCGTGTCAGCCTCACTTGATGGTGCATACCAGAGGCAGCACGAGAAGATGGACTTAGTTTCTATCTTCCTCCATAACAAAGATTTATATGGAGAGCAATCTCGTATCGCAAGATATAAGACCTCGAACGAATTGCTTCCAGCGAGGTTGGCTATCGGGTCATCTGTAGGGGGCAACGTCCTTACAGAGACCAGCTCTTTTGAGCTCTCGGACCTGAAGACCACGTTGAAGAACGGGTCAGATGCTGACTTGATTCTACAGTCTTTACCTTCTACCCTGAAGGAAACCAGGGTAGTAGAAGGAAAGGGTAGGGCAGAAGTTTTGGGGCTGGATGTAGTAAAAGAGGGATGTTCCTATTGTTACAGGAATGAACATTGGCAGAAGGATTGCAGGGCTAGTATAGCCAGCAGCCAGAATTTGAAGCATGTTGTGGCTTCGGCTTCGGGTGTGTTTGTAATAGAGAACTGTATGTCAGTTAACCCTACTTCCTGGGTATTGGATACCGGATCAGGATCTCATATCTGTAATTCGTTACAGGCTCTGAGAAATCGTAGGGTTATCAAGAAAGGTGATATGACTCTCAGGGTTGCTAACGGAATGAGCATGTATGCTGAATCCGTAGGGAAATATCATCTAAGACTGACAACTGGGCAGATATTGATTCTGCGTGACTGTTTCTATGTACCAGGTGCGACTTGTAATATCATATATGTATCCTTACTTTCTAAGGAAGGATATGATTTTACTTTTGTAAGCGATTTAGTAAACATCCACCTAAATCAAGTTCTGATTGGGTCAGGTACATTACAAAACGGGATATACGTATTGAATCAAGCTCAGATCTTCAGTGTCCAGAACACACTTAAAAGAAAGTCTCCGGAAACAAATCAGGCTTTCTTATGGCATTGTAGACTGGGTCATATTAATGAGACACGGTTGACAAAGTTACATAAAGAGGGATACTTGAATCGGTTTGAGTATCAGTCTTATGCCACTTGTGAATCTTGTCTCATAGGAAAGATGACAAAGACTCCGTTAACTGGACACGGAGAAAGAGCAAGTGAGCTATTGGGACTCATACACAGTGATGTGTGTGGTCCAATGTCTACACATGCGCGAAGTGGTTATTCATACTTCATTACTTTCACAGATGATTTCTCTAGGTATGGGCATGTCTTCTTGATGAAGCACAAATCCGAGGCCTTTGAGAAATTTTAGGAATACAAGAATGAAGTTGAAAAACAAACAGGCAAATGTATCAAGACGCTGAGATCTGATCGAGGTGGTGAATACTTGAGTGCCGAGTTTCTGGGCTACTTAAAAAAGAATGGAATTCTCTCTCAGCTTACTCCTCCATACACACAACAACACAACGGTGTATCGGAAAGAAGGAATCGAACCCTATTTGATATGGTTCGTTCCATGATGAGTAAGGCTGAGTTGCCGCGATCTTTCTGGGGTTATGCACTAGAATCAGCTGCATACCTTTTGAACCGAGTTCCAACTAAGACTGTACCTACCACCCCATATCAGATGTGGAGTGGGAAGAAACCCTATCTTAATCACATTAAGACATGGAGATGTCCAGCTTTTGCCAAAAATCAGCATGCGGACAAGCTCGAGGCACGCTCAGTACTGTGTAAATTTGTGGGATACCCAAAGAACTCCAAGGGGTATCTTTTCTATTACGCAGAGGAACAAAAGGTTTTTGTTTCTCGTCATGCCCGCTTCTTGGAAACTGAGTTTTTGGAAAACCAGATAAGTGGGAGCGCAATAGAACTGGAAGAAATTCCAGAACCACGAGCTATTACTGAAAGCTTAGTAGAACCAGAAGGTTCGAAAGAACAGGACATCCCAGCGCCACTCCGCAGGAGTAGTAGGCAGTCTCATCCGCCCGAGAGATACTACAGTTTTCTCATAGACGGGGATAGAGAGGATTGCACTATGGATTATGGTGAGCCTACTAGCTTCCAGCAAGCCATTCAGAGCGGTGACTCGGTAAAATGGCTGGATGCAATGCGGACCGAGATGGAGTCCATGTACACCATCAAAGTTTGGACATTAGACTTTGCTCCAGAAGGGGTAAAACCCGTAGGCTGCAAATGGATCTTCAGAAAGAAGATTGGTGTAGATGGGCAGGTTGAGACCTATAAAGCTAGACTTGTTGCAAAGGGTTTTCGTCAAAGACCTGGTTTGGACTATGACGAGACCTTTTCTCCAGTGGCTATGCTGAAATCCATTCGGATCCTTCTTGCCATTGCTGCCTTCCACGATTATGAAATTTGGCAGATGGACGTTAAGACGACTTTTCTAAATGGAAATTTAGAGGAGTGCGTCTATATGGATCAGCCGGAGAGATTCATTCAGAGTGGGAGCAGCGGTAAAGTGTGCAAGTTGCTCAAGTCCATCTATGGACTGAAACAGGCATCGCGGAGTTGGAACATCTGCTTCGATGATACTGTCAAAGAATTCGACTTTATCAAAAACCCAGATGAACCATGCATTTACAGTAAGATTGTAGGGAGAACTGTGGTATTCCTTGTCTTGTACGTGGATGACATTCTCCTAATAGGAAATGATATTCCTATGCAACAGTCAGTCAAAGGATTCTTGTCGCAGAGGTTCTCCATGAAGGACCTGGGCGATGCCAACTACATTCTGGGGATCCAGATCTAAGAGGATGTTGGGACTTTTACAGTCAAGATACATCGACACCATACTAAAAAGATTCAATATGGAAGATTCCAAGCGCGGTAATCTATCGGCTTGTCACGGGATTACCCTCTCCAAAGAGATGTCTCCCAAGACTGATTTGGAAAGGGATCGCATGTCTATTATACCCTACGCTTCTGCGGTAGGCTCTATAATGTATGCGATGTTATGTACCAGACCAGATGTAGCATACGCATTGAGCGTTGTAAGCCGGTATCAGTCGGACCCAGGAGAGAAACACTGGATAGCGATAAAGAGCATTCTCAAGTACCTGAGAAGGACTACGGAGATGTTCTTGGAGTATGGCGGAAAAGACCTCCAGATCGAGTCCTTTGCTGACTCCAGCTTCCAGAGTGACAAGGATGACTCCAAGTCCATGTCGGGTTATGTCTTTACCCTCAATGGAGGGGCGGTTTGCCGGAAGAGTTCCAAGCAGGAGACTGTTGCTGACTCAACTATGGAAGCGGAGTACATAGCTGCTGGCGATGCCGCAAAGGAAGCTGTCTGGATGAAGAAGTTCCTCACGGAGCTTCAGGTGGTTCCTACCATTGTTGATCCAATACCGCTGTATTGCGACAACAACGGCGCTATAGCTTTAGCGAAGGAACCCAGGTCCCATCAGAAGTCCAGGCACATTTTGAGGCGGTACCACCTGATCAGGGAGATCGTAGATCACCGGGAGATCGAGGTGAAGAGAGTAAATTCGGAGAATAACACTGCAGATCCACTCACGAAGGCCCTACCCCAGACTCAGTTCGAGCGGCTGATCGAGATGATAGGTCTTCGATACGCCAGTACATGGCCTTAGTGCAAGTGGGAGATTGTTAGTGTATATGCCCTAGAGGCCATTACTGTATCATACTAGCTTGTATATTACTTAATAGAAGCTTGGGATATTCACAGTTGTATAGGCAATCTTGCTCAAAATGGTAGTATGCTACTTGGTTTTGTTTCTACTTTAATATGTGCTGTGTTTCTTTTGGCATATCGCTTATACATATTAGTAGAGCCCTTAGGATCTTTGCTTGATTACCAGCTTTGTGATGGCAGTCACACTTGTGGGGGCTGGGTAATCTATAAGCACATCCTTATACAGGTCCCTAGTCGCAGGACTATCGAGACAGGGCATCGATACTTCCGAGTAGACTAGCGTATGCGCTTCTTATCCCAGCAGGGGAGATGGTCTATCCCACAGCCATCAGTATGTCGTACTGGAGATAGTATGTGGGTGCTCGTTAGGTTACAGTACACTGGACAGGACTCGTCGGGAACTGTTGGTTGGTATTATACCTATCGTCAGTTATCAGTTCCCAGGTGACATGAGTACAGCTTAGTCCGTTGACTTGACACTGTCACTTCGCCTCGAGTGTGTTCCCACTGTACTTTGATTACTACCCTACCATGGCTCAAAGGAGTCGTGCAAACAGGTAGTAGTTGGGTGCAGTCTCGAAGCACTTGGAGGCAGTGACAGTTAGACAGGATTCGTCTCTCCCGGTATTGTGGGTTGACATCGCGCTGTGTCTAGGAGAGCCATTACACAAGTAGTTCCTAGCCAGGGCAAGCGAGATATAGTGGTAGTTTTCCAGTGTTATCTCAGGGTGTTCTGGGCTACACTCCGACACGACTTGTACCGCTATTAGGGGACTGACGTTCACCACCCCCTAGGCCCGCCATGCGATGTATCAGACGAACAGACCGGACTGTACGAAGATTGTCACATACAGGCTTAGTAGGAGTTCGGATGGGTTTACCTCATCGGCCTTCTTATCAACATCTACCTGGGGACCGTTACGTACAGCTAGTGCCGCTTGCGGTCTGTGGTTAAACCCACTGCCAGCGTAGTGTCGAGTCTTTAGAGTCCCACACAGAGAGTTTCCCTGCACTGAGCGAAACGTGTAGAGGCCGTATGGTTTTACAGCAGAGCTGCGATCACTTACGTGCACTTGTGTGCGTGTGCTGTTCGGGCAGGCAATACTAGTGGGCTTTGGTTTAAGCCGGATCCTAGTATTGCACGGATGGATTTGTTTTGTCTACTGTGCATTCGCATTCTACGGAATGCGGATGCGGGTGTGTATGCACAGTTTTGAGGAGCGATAAAGGAGGAGGTGTCCCATTAGGGTTTTGGCAGTTGGTTCGGCCAAAACCGTTATGTGGCGGGCTCATTACGGTTTTGACAATTCGTTCGGTCAAAACCATTATGAGCCAGAGACATTATTTTACTAATCCTTTTGTGATAATTTAGTGATGGCTAATTGCATTGACCATTTGACCACCTTGACCACTCTTGACTTTGTTGACCCGTTGACCGAAGTTGACCGTTGACCTTCATGAGAGGTCTACACTCTTCTTTGGATTTCTTTTTCATTTTGCTTATGAAAATGGTCAATTCAATGTAGGATCAACTTTATCATGATAAGATTTGTAATGATGTTATTTTAGTATTATTGTAACCATGGTTCTTTCTCTCTAGCTCATAATTCATTTCTAATTCTCTCTCTTAAAAAAGAGAGAAGAAAAGAAAAGCTCCATGGTTGCTATATTTCCTCCTTCTTCCTCCTCTTGATTTCTTCTTTTGATCTCATGTGTTGAGAGAAAAAGAATCCACTTAGACAAACACTTCCATCAACCTCCTCTACATAACCTAGGACTTCAAGACTAGCGATCTTGTTGCCCTAGTTGCCTCGGCTCGAGGTGGACCTCGGTGTACAACTCTTGGGTGGATCGTCTTCGACTCAAGTAAGCCGCGGAGGTGACCAAGGTCCGGATCGACCCTCGGAGCGTTGACGGAGGATTAGGACAGCGGAATGAAGACCCGAAGGACCGGTGTCGTGAGGTATAATTTCTACGGCATAGTAGTTAACGCCTCTAGTTGTTTGCTAGTTTCTAGTTTAGCAAAGATTCGGCTTTTAGTCCATGTTGCCTTGCGCCAAAAAATCGTTTTTCGCCGTTTCCACCTCCCCGTAAGAACCGGGGTGAGCAGCGTGGACTTACATGCCTTAAGAAGAATTCGTTCATTTCTGAACTCTTCTTCTCGTGTGTGTTCTGTATACTAAAAACTGTAGTTTGATTTAGAACGTATATGCTTTTAGATAACGTGCCTGAACCGATCAACTCTTGATATAGGATATGTGCAAAACATTATCCAACTATGCAAAATTATATCCTTCTTTAGTAAATAAAGAGATTGATATGATGTTGTATATCAGGTTCGGTATCTAATAACATTCGTTCAGAATCAATTTATTCTGGTAATACAGGGTGATAGTGACCAACAGACATGGCTGCAACACTTGCACCGTTTTCTGTCTCATGAAACTTATAACCCGTTCTCAGTTCTCTACCTTTCTGTAGCCCATGTAACAGATTACATTTGCGGGATCCTGATCCGGTATCTAATACCCAGGATGTAGAGGATACAGAGAAACAGTTCTTTGTAATGAACACACCCGAAGAAGATGCATCATAATGCACTTTCTTCGTTTGGGCGGCAAGGGAATTCTGGTAATCCCCAATTTCCTGCTCTTTCTTATAACAATTATAAGTTGGAGCGGGACCAACGTTCCTCAGCTCAGTAAAATAAGCGGGTTCGGTCAATTCATCCATATTATTATCTTGATTAAGGCGTGACAAGGTCGCTACCTGGAGAGAGAGAGAGAGAGAAGAAAACACTCTGCGTGCGCTCTTGCAAGATTAGATTGGTTATATATTTTATCTAATCAGGATGGCTCCCACTGTTTTTATCAAATCTTCCTTCAAACCCTAAAAGGAAAGACTAGCCGGGATTAATTACACTCTACAAGTTCGCCAATCTTTCAGCCCGGACAGTGTCGGTACTTTGAGGGAGGTTCCCCGTGCTTTCACACGGACCTAATTAAAGTAAACCTCATTTTCCCGGGGGCGTAACCCCGTTGACACCTTTCTAGACACCTACTTGATCGGCTAATTGTAAAGTGCAAAACTCTCACAGGAGTAACAATTACTCGCAGTGGGTATCGGGATCCAACTATCATATAGAAGGTATGCAATCTCATTGCAAATTTCAACACTTGAAACTCCCGATAATGGTTTTTACCCCTAGCACCTATGACCTTGGCTAAGGTCAACAAATCATAAGCACTAGTCAAGTTATACCCGTCATTTCGTGATTAATTAGACCCACCCACATGACCCTTGGCTAAGGTCAACAAAGCCACATGACTGTCCTAACTAATCGCATCATATGCGGTGTAGGAAGACATCACTTAGCTACCGTACACTGTGCCTTGACTATGGTCAACAAACACAGCACGAATACTAAGTACTCTACTTTCTAAAATGACGGAGGGTTGCGGATGGTTTTTAAGAAAACCTTTAACGCTTTGAACTTGATCTCGTTGCGGAATCAAATGGTTTTTAAATGGAGTGTTTTTGAGGCTTTTGCAAGTTTCGCTAAAGAGGTCACTCCCGGTGAAGGGATCTCGGCTCTTTCCTCGTCGAATGAGGTGCAGGATATTCACAATACCACTATGCAAAGCAAGAACTAGAAAAGCAGTCAAAAGACAAACCGAAGGTTGTAGCATCTGCTAGTTATTGCTAAAGAGGTCACTCCCGGTGAAGGGATCGTCGGCTCTTTCCTTATCGAATAAGGTGATGGATGTTCTGCAAGGAACACCGCTATGCAAAGCAACAACTAGAGCTACCTAATTTTATTTTTGAAATTCGATTCCACAACATCTTTTAGGTTTATTTTTTTTCATTAATCTCAATAATGAATGTCCCATCATTTAATTCCACCTAAACATCACAGATAAATACAACGTACACTTATGCCATCCGCTTTCGCCTCGATGTCCCGTCTGCACCGTTAGGTTAGGTAACTAACTGCAGAGCGGGGTAGGGCTAGCGCGGGTGTAAAACATAAGCAACGTCTATATAATATATCATATATACTATTTACAGTATCAATCTGAACATATCACATGATTACATCATAGATAACGCAGCAGAAATATCATATGAAATATTGGATATACTAGGACGTCCGTGTTTTATTTTGAGCCTGTATAAAACACGGATTCCACGGTCGTGATGAATAGCCAATCCCCACCCCTAGACCCCTACGAGAGCGGCAAGTAACCCTACCAATTCTAGAGTTAGGAGACCCAGACTCGACTCCTCGAGATGGTCTCCCACTTGACCCTAGAACCCGGTTACTTGTGCTCCCCGCATTGGGTCTATCCTAATGCGGAAAAGTAAATAATATACAATGGTGACATCATCCTAAACCCGGAAGTGCCCCAATAAAAGAATATTACATACAAGTTTTTTACATGAATGAAAAAGAAAAACACTCATTTCACATAAAAAAAACCGGCTATTCAAACACGACGATCCAATATAACATATCCAGCAACACATAACATCACATGTCAACAACGTAAGTAAATATGCCCATCCCAATTGTCGTTGACATATAGCAAAGAAATCGGCGATATCACATATTAAACTTACGGTCGCAGAAAAGAAAGTGTAAAACTACAACAGTTGGAATCCGCAACCTCTTTAGACATCGCATGCCTAATTAAATGAATTCCTTAGACATCGCATACCTAACAATTATAAACCCTGCATTTTAGTCTCAAAATCGAAAACACTTTTCAATACCAAGTCGGGCGATTCAACAAGATTCCCGACATCCTGAACGAATGCTCGTCGCAAACTTTAGTAGACGGCCGCACCCCCGATACCATCGACGAAGTGCACTAAGGCGGAACACCGCTGCCGCGAGCACCCGAACGGATGCTTTTGGCGACGGGGTTCTCCTACAGTCACTTGGTCGGGGCTATGGGGTGTAGCTATCTATTAAGTTTACCCGGCGAGTATCCGCGTACGCAACATGATTGCGACGGACTTTTGATCACATCAAAATCCCGTGGCAACCGTTCAAGTGAGACTAAACTGCTAGATTTATAACATTCAAATTAGTTATCTCATAACTACTTGTGGATTCCAAATATTGTATCACATTTCAGATAAATAGACAATGTTAAACTTTCCGATCGAACAATCAAACACCCAAGTTTTCCCGAAAAGCTCAACACTTGAAATAAGTTTTAAAAACATCCACTTCATGCCACAGTACCAACGGTCCAGCCGTAGAAGGGTCAAGCCAATGCCTCACATGCGGCACGCCATTCTGCCCCAAACCCTAAGGTTCAAAAGGCAGTTCAAGACGGTCATATAATCGAGTTAAGGTTTGTTGTCTTCTAGAGGGTCCATCGCGTTACTTGCACTACTTAGAACGTTCTTAAACTACGGAAAAATCCAACACTTGGAAATTTTCCGGCAGGGGAAAAGGTGAGATATTGATATCCGGTCGAACATTTTAACACGTTCTAAAATTACCCGGAAAGAATAAACAAAGTTAAATAATCCGATCGAATCATCGAGTCCCCAATATAACCCTAGAAAACTCAACACTTGAGTGGAATTAAAAATTTCCCAGAAAAAAATAACAAGAAAGGACCTAAGAATAATTACATGAAATTTCAGGGACTAAGTCACAATTTTGGCGGCGGAACCGCCGCCAAACCCTTGGTTTGGCCACGGTTCCACGGTCAAATAATTGACTTAGTGGACCGTACTTCACAGTAATTCGTAGTTTTTCCTGCTTGTTTTTCTGAGCATTTTTAATTCATAAAAAAACACATTTTTAGAAAATGTACAGAGAGGGGTGTAGTTTAGGGTTTCGTGGTTCTATCGGGTTTCTAACTTCGTCTACACTTTGCCTAAATCACTAGCTAGGCTCTGATACTACTGTAGGGTTCCTAGGCACACTCATGAGGTTCCACAAGGCATCTACCATGCCAAAATCAAAAAATTTATGTGTCGAACAACCCTATGCAAGATTGTTACTAGAGATTAGGCGAAACTAAAAGCAAGTTAACTACTTTAACTACAAGTGAAAGGGATTACAACCTTTGTAGATCCGGTCCTTCACTTCTAAAGCTCCGTGTTGACGTCCCTTCACTGCGATCATCGGGATCCCGGACCCTAGCGTTGGTTTCATCGGAGAAATGAGCGGGCTAGGTCGTTGACTTCGAGGCCGAAGATGATCTACGTCGGGGAGACTCAAACTCAAGCTATTCCTTCACTTGGTCAAAAACTTTGTGAAGAGAACACCCTATACTACATGGCAAGTGGTAGAGGATGAAGAAATAGGATGTGGGTTCACTTTGGATTTGGATTTCTCACTCTTAATCATCACTTGAAAATTTCTTGCAAGGTTTTCTTCACTTGAAGAAGATGAAGAAGAAGAAAAGAATATGAATAATAGAATAATCAAAAACGAATAATCAAGTGAAGTCTATCATATTTCAACCATGGGTGAGTAAACCATTGTAGAGACTAAACTAGAGTTTATGTTAATGGTTAGGTTAGCAAAAATCTCATGCAAAACAAAAATGGTGGACTTTGTCAAAGATGCTTGAAAGCTTCATGAAGCTTCAAGCACAAAACAAAGAAAGCCACCATTTTGTATTTGCCAAAATAAACAAAATAAATAAAACCCTAACCATTAACCTAAACATGGTGTAAGTGTTAGTTATATGTATGCCCTATAGGCCATTACTATACATAGGATGTATATTGTAGTGGATGCTTAGACATATATAGGGATGCCTTTCTTGCTCGATATGATAGTATGCTATCTGGTTGCTCTTTACCTTAACGTGTACACTGATTGTCTCTCTGTTACATGTTGGTAAAGCCCTTAGGATGCGTACTTGACTACCTGGACTATGATGCGGACCATACTAGTGGGGACATGGTAGTCCATAAGTAAATCCTTCAAGGTCCCTAGTCATGGGTGTATCGAGACGGGGCATCGATATACCAGAGTAGACTAGCGTATACCTTCTCGACCCATACAGATGGACGATGGATGATCCTATATGTAAGTGCACGGCGGCGCCCCGGCCGTCAATCCGACGCCGGAATACGGAAGCGGTGATTTACTTTAACTTTTCAAACCGGCACCACCGCGCACTATAAACCCGGATCGTGCCATTAAACTAGTCCTAGCAAACTACAAGATGGGAAGAGAGATATACCGAGTGATCCGTGTCCTCCGGTCTTCTCGTCGTCGTCCCGATCTCCCGCGGAATCTCCGGTCTCCACCGCGTCGCCGGAAGGGCACCACGTCACCTGCTTCTTTTACGGGCTCCCACCTCTATACCGAGGCAACTCGGGCACGAAGTTGGCGAGCCGACGTGCCCAAGGTTTGTTGTAGAATGTGTGTAGAACTCATGTCTCATTTGGGGTAGTAGATGTTGCCTTTTTGGTGGAGGTGAAGAATAGACTTTTGAGATGAACTAGAGAGCTTTTTTCTTAGCACAATTAGAAAACCAAATGCCGCACATGAAAAATGAATCCCTCATCCACTACAATAGTGGCCGGCCCCTCTTCATTGTGTGAATGGAGAGAGAAAGCAAAGTCAAGGGGTGGGTGGAATGCAATGATGCAAGCAAGTGATGATGAGAGAATCCAATGATCACAACCAAAAACCCACACTCCAAAACAACCATCATCATATCCAAAGTCAAGCAATCATGAAAACTATCATGAAGCAAAAACGTCATGTGATCATGACACAACAAGATGCAAATAACTCCCTCCATAAAACTTATTTGCACAAATGCAAATAAGCCCTCCTCCACCAATTTTCGGCTAATGAAAGATACAAACGAAAATGGCCGAAACGGAAAACAAACTGGCAACTCCAGAAAACTGGTCCCGTAATAAATTACAGGAAAACCCCGATACTGTGTATACACACCCGCATCTGTATTCCGACCGAATACAAATGCAATGAGACAAAATATACACTGTACTATACTAGGATCCGGCTTAAACCAAAGCCCGCTAGTATAAACCCGTCCGATCATGATCCGTGCAATACCGCACGTATCTGATCGAACCCTGCCATATCTCCATACGGCCTCTACAGCGTTTCGCCCGAAACTTGAGCAACTGAATGTGGGGGACTCTAAAGACTCGTCAACACCTTGGTTGTGGATTTAACCACTAGCACGTCAGAGGTATAAGCCAATACGTGACGGGCTACCAGGTATTGACCAAAAGGGACGTCGATGAGTGAACTCATCCTGGCACCCTACTGAGCCTGTCAGTGACAATATCCGTACAGTCCGGTCCGTTCGTCTATGAGCATCGCATGGCGGGCCTAGGGGGTTGGTAAAAGTCAGACCCCCAAAAGTGGTACAAGTCGTGTCAGAGATGAGCCCAGAACACCCTGAGATACTACGGGAATACCTACCAATAAATTTCCTGCCTTGGCCAAGGAATTTTCTTGTTCTGGCCCTCCTAGACACAGCGCGACCTCACCCCTAATACCGGGAGAGATGAACCCCCGAAGATCCGCTCACTGCCTCCATGTGGCTCGGGACTGTACCCAACTAAAACCTGTTTGCACGTCTCTTTTGAGCGTGATAGGGTAGTAATTAAAGTACAGTGGGAACTCACACGAGATAAATGACGATCCTCAGGTCGATGAACTAACCTGTACACATGTCACCAGGGAACTGCTATCTGACGTCAGGTATAAGACCAACTAGCATGTTCCCGGCGAGTCCTGTCCGGTGTACTCATAACCCAATGAGTACCTGTATACATCTTAGGTGAACCAACTGACACCAGTGGCTTGTGAGACCGGCCACCGCCCCTCGTCGGGGTCTCGACTGTATACACTAGTCTACTATGGAGTATCGATGCCCTGTCTCGAAACTCCCACGACTAGGGACCTTTTAAGGATGTGCTTATAGACCACCAGCTCCCACGTATATGATCGCCCTCATACTGCTGGCAGTCAAGCAAGAATCCTAGGGGCTCTATCAACGTGTAATAGCGACCTGTCAGGTCACCTAAAGCAGTACACGATGATAAAGATAAACCAGATAGCATACTATCATCTTGAGTAAGACTGTCCTACCGGGATAGGTCCTCCCTCAATCATTGCAATCACGTGCCTGTGATCCAATAATTGACTCTGAGGGCACTATCTCCAACAATCTCCCACTTGCACTCAAGGCTAATTATTGCGATGTCGCATACTCATAGCCCGTGTGATACTGAACACCCAACTCCTCTACTAGTTAGTCTTACAAAACTAGTTTGCGAAACTATTGCGTTCGAGGAATAGCCTCAGTGAGTGGATCCGCTTTGATGTTTCTTTCTATGTCTCTCTATATCTCAAATTCGCGGAGAAAGCCATCTCCCGAAATGAGCAATACCTGTCTTAGAATGTGTTTAGATGTCTGATGGGACCAAGCTCATAAATGAACTCCAAATCCAAACTTCTTAGACTGTATCGTCAACTGAACTTAATCAGTATCCTGCGCCATGCCTCCCTCAGTATTGCCTTGGACCACCTGTCTAAAATACTGCCCCTCGTCAGAAGGAAAACTATAACTCTGACAACCTCCCTGTCGTCCAAGTCACCTTGGAAGCCTGGAATGATAACTGTCTCCCGAATGAGGCTGTCGTTATCATATCCCTAGAACATCCACTTATGTTCTAAAACCGCTTCCGACTGTTTCTCTAGGATAGGATCAATGTCAACTTATTGCATCTAGTGCAAGAACAACATCTGGTGTGGTACTTGACATTTCATGATTGACTCAATTGCCCAAGCAAGTGATCTGCCAATCATGCACATCCCTCTCCCCTTTAGTCTGTAAGACACCTTTAGAGAGGGTGACTCCATCACTTCCAGGTACACTACCGTGCCAGGAGTCGTCCATTCTAAATACTCTTAGAATGCTGTCTAAGTACCCTTAATTGGGAAACCACCCAAATCTAGATCTAAAACCATAGATCTAGTAACCAGAATGTCTGATATAATGTCCAAGTCCCATGTGGAGAAACCACTGTATGACGACCAAAGTATAACCGATCTTAGTATAGGAATATCACTTCCTACTCTGTGCATGTCATCCAAATACCATGACATCACACCCTACTACCTTCTTAACAGATCCATCCTCTATTCTGATGAAGTCAAACCTATGATTGTCACATCAGAAATAGAAGATCTATCTCCGCTATATCTGCTTTAGTCTATAAATAGACATAAGCCACATGTCCACCAATACTTCCGCTGCTCCCACTGACCACAACAACCCTCTGGCAGAGTCATATAGACGTATACTTCTAAAGCCACTTTAGAACGACGCTATAATCATCCTCCTGCCGGGTCTCATAGTCTGGAACAACAGCAATGGCAAGTCTGGGTAAACCAGAACTTCCCTGTCACCGTCATTGAGGTTACCAAAGTACCTCTCGGGTGCCTGAAGTTACCCACCTTATCTGCGGAGTGGACAATGGAATGTCATGCCAGATTGAATCTTTAGGTTCCTATGAAATCTTCAGTAATCGTTTGTGGTTCTGGAATCACTTCCAGTTCTACCATATTCCCACTACTGTTTTCTGAAAAATCCATTTTATTTAAAACTGTGGCGAGTCTAGAACAATATCACTATTGATCTTCCAGATGGTAGAAAGTCAACCCTCGTCATAGCCTGGGTCAACCCTCATCATAGCCTGGGTCAACCCACAAACAGCCATTACAGAAACGTGCCTTGAGTTATCCAGGGTCTGGTTTTAATTATAAGCCGGACAACTCCCCGTACCTTAACAACTTTAAGATATGAACTGTTCTATATCCAATATAGAACCAGAGGCACTGATTTAATTGAACCAGATTCAGATCATGCAACTGTCTCCAGCGCATGTCAACTAAATGGAAGGAGGCCTATCAGCGTTACTCAACTTAGGAATGCTTCCAATTATGAGTAACCTGAAAGAGAAACAAGTTCCCTAAATCATTACTATCCACTGAATACCGTACACAAGTATCTACATCTTCGATCACCTTGAAGAATCCCGATACTTGCAATACCTGGTTCTCTACTTTATTCATATACCTATAACTTCTCAAAAGTTGGACCCTGTATTTCTACGAAACACCTGTCTAAAAACTAGAGAAGTCATAAGTAAACCGAATATAGTATGAGGACCAACCCCTCTGTCCTGATGGACCCTGGACAACATACAATACTCTGTATAAGTCCTTTGAGTCTGATTACTCATTCACTGTGTGTCGTAGGTTGAAAACTGTACTTATGGTTAAGAAGAATTACACCGCTGTTTAATGCTCCTTACCTAACCATCCACTGATATAGGTAAATGTCACAGACATAATTTCAAAAAGATATGTCTCACTCTATAAAAATAGACGTACAGATATATCAATTTGAAATTGGTGCATAACAGCGGATATTCAAAACCAAATATTTGCCGTCCGGCAAACAACCCAGGTGGCTTCCTCAAATATCACCGATTACAACGAATCCCAATATAATGAGGATGATCACCCAATTTCCAATAACTTAGTCCCACTCATCATCTGTAAGACCATACAGATGTGAGAATCATACCTAGTAAATACATACCCTGGAGCTAGATCTGATTGGGAAATCAGTTTTCCTTTAACCGTACACAGCGAACTGAAACATTGAAATGTTTCGATGGGGTATTCCGGTATTCCTAGTAATGCCTCTTCCAGATTCATGACTGTAACCGTATAATTCTTTGCCACCTCTCCAAATCCCTTTATATACGTTTAGTCATTACCTTCTGCACACCCCTTAGGCCAAATGGTTTTCTTCCTTCCCTACCGTTCGGCACTAGCCTATGGTTTGGAAGAAGACTATCCAATAAGCATAATGGGTGTACTGTCCTAATCCTAGGAGCACTCGCAATGCGAGAGAAGGTGAAGATAAAAGACAACCGAATAAACCTTATTCCTATTTTTCCTGAACCAGAATCCATCCCCGAACTGGAACAAGTTCCTTTCGAGTTCGTATATAACCATACGATGGAGTATCCAATAAACTGTGGATCTTTGTAGTGATACGGAGTGTCCTGGAGAAATACAAAGGTGAAGTGGGAGTGGTAATGAAATACCTGGTTTGGTCGTGAATATCAGTTGCAATTTACTTTGCCCTCTTACTAATCCCTTGCTTTGTCTTAACTTAATACCTTCTGTACACCATCGTTAGGCTAATTGGTTTTCTTCATTCCCCACTGTTCGGCACCAGCCTAAGGTTTGGAAGAAGACTATCCAATTTGCGTAATAGGTGTACTATCTCCTAAACCAAGGAGTATTCGCAACCTGAGAGAAGGTAAAAGGAAAAGACAACTGAATAGTCCTATTCATTTTCTCCAGAACCGGAAACCATCCTCGAATAAATTCCTTCGAGTTCGTATCTAACCATATGATGGTTTTGTCCAATGGATGTGGACGTTCGTAGTAATACGGGGTGTCCTGGAGAAAAGGGTAAAAGTAGGAGTGGCAATGAGGTTTGCAACTCTGACAATCCAAAAGCCAGTGTTCAAGAAGGTTCGGTTAATTTTGGTCTTTGAGTCATAGTCTTAGGGTCGGGTCAATGGTCGCTGCCAAAGAGAGAGAGAAAAGAAACACTCAGCGTGCACTCTAACCTAGATCAGAATGGTTACCAATTTATCTAATCTGGAAACCTCCCACTGTAACCTCAAACTCTCCTCCAAACCTAAAAGAAGAATTAGTCGGGGTCACCCGAGGAGTAAACAAACTCATCAGTGGGAATCGGGATCCAACTATCATCGCATGACAACGTGACGGAATCCGCTCACGTCATCACACTCCAGAAGGTATGCGCATATCCGGCAAGTTTCAGTTTCTTTAGAAACTCCCGATGTGATTTTTACCCTATGCTCTTATGACCTTGACTTTGTCCAACATATCATAAGTCACATGTCAAGTTCTACCCGTCATTCTCCAGGTTAATTTGAGCCCATCTGTACATACCCTTGACTTTGGCCAAAATAGTAGTACGACTGCCCCAAACCAACGCATCTATCTATGCTGCATATGAATACCCAATAGCTACCAATCACTGTGCCTTGACTTTGGCCAACATACACAGCTTGAATACTATTGACCACCCATATGAAACGACGGAGGGCTACGAATGGTTTCTGGAGAAAACCTTTAACGTAATGAATTTGATATCGTTGAAGGAACGGATAGCTTTTTAGAAAAATATAGCAACGAAAACCTTTGCTAAAGAGGTCACTCCCGGTGAAGGGATCTCGGCTCTTTCCCCGTAGAATGAGGTGCAGGATATTCCAACTGAATACCACGGTGCAAAGCAAAAGTAATCGGCTATAGTGAAATTATTGCCCTGACGCAAACTTTTTGTCCAAGGGGTCACTCCCGGCGAAGGGATCTCGGCCCTTGCCTCATCGACTGAGGAGCAGGATATTCCAACTGAATACCACGAGGATAAACAAAAGAGAACGTCCTTGCAATAACAACTTTTTGATAAGTGTTCCAACAACATCAGAATAGGTTTGTTTTTAACTTGCATTGATCCGAATCAACGCAGACCCATCAATTGATCACACCACAAAGAACGAAAATAATGACGTACGTATATGCCATCCGCATTCGCCACTGGGTCCCGTCATTACCCGTTAGGTTAGCAAACTAACGACAGAGCAGGGACTGGACTAGCGTGGATGCAAAACATATACAACATCTACTAGTATATATATCAATATATAATATTTCCCTCAAGGCGTGATAAAATGTAAGTGCACGGCGGCGCCCCGGCCGTCAATCCGACGCCGGAATGCGGAAGCGGTGAAAAACTTAAATTTTGCGGACTTAGCAAACCGGCACCACCGCGCACTAAACACCCGGATCGTAACCATTAACAAGTCTAAGCTAACTAGAAGATGGGTTAGAGATATACCGACGATCCAAGTCCTCCGGTCTTCTCGCCATCGTCCCGATCTCCTGCGGAATGTCCCGTCTCCTCCTCGTCGCCGGAAGTGCACCACATCGCCTACTTTGTTTACGGGCTCCCATCTCAATGCCGAGGCAACTCGGGCACGAAGCCGGCTACTCGACGTGCCCAAGGTTCGCTGTAGAATGTGTAGTAGAAGAAGTCTCATTTGGGGTTTTGGAGCTTTACCATTTGGTGGAAGAAAAAGAGAGCTTGGAGAGAGGTGGGATAAAATGTAGCATACAAAAATGAGAGTAACATTTTTCACCATCAAAATGAAAATCAATCCCATTCCTTTTGGAATGGCCGGCCACCCATGTTAGATTGGAGAGAGAGAGTGAACAAGGTCAAGGGGTGGGTGGAAAGCCATGATGAGAAGTGATGATGAGAGAAACCAATGATCACAACCATAACCCTCACTCCAAAACAAGTAATCAACAACCATGATGGTTACATAAAGTCAAGCCATCATGAAGATATGAAGTCAAATGATGGGACAAGTATCATGACATGATAATATGCAAAGACCCCCTCCACAAATGCTTATTTGCAACAATGCAAATAAGCCCTCCTCCACCAATCTTCGGCCAATGAACGGAACAATGGAAATTGGCCGAAACGGAAAGCAAACTGGCAACTCCAGAAAACTGGTCCCGTAATAAATTACAGGAAAACCCCAATACTGTGCATACACACCCGCATCTGTATTTCGACCGAAATACAAATGCAATGAGACAAAATCTACACTGTACTATACTAGGATCCGGCTTATACCAAAACCGGCTAATAATATCTGTTCGATCCTGATCCGTGCAATACCGCACGTATCTGATCGAACCCTGCCATATAACCATACGGCCTATAGTACAAACTGTCCGATCCTGATCCGTGCAATACTGCACGCATCTGATCGGACCTTGCCATATCTCCATACGGCCTCTACAACCTTTCGCCCGAAAGCTGAGTAACTGAATGTGGGGGACTCTAAAGACTCGTCAACACCTCGGTTGTGGATTTAACCACTAGCACGTCAGAGGTATAAGCCAATACGTAACGGGCTACCAAGTATTGACTAAAAGGGACGTCTGTGAGTGAACTCAGCCTGACACCCTACTGAGCCTGTCAGTGACAATATCCGTGCAGTCCGGTCCGTTCGTCTATGAGTATCGCATGGCGGGCCTAGGGGGTTGGTAAAAGTCAGACCCCCAAAAGCGGTACAAGTCGTGTCGGAGTGTAGCCCAGAACACCCTGAGATACTACTGGAATACCTACCAGTAAATCTCCTTGCCTTGGCCAAGGACTTTGTGTAATGGCTCTCCTAGACACAGCACGACCTCACCCCCAATACCGGGAGAGACGAACCCCTGAAGATACGCTCACTGCCTCCATGTGGCTCGGGACTGTACCCAACTAAAACCTGTTTGCACGACTCCTTTGAGCCGTGGTAGGGTAGTAATCAAAGTACAGTGGAAACTCACACGAGACAAATGACGATCCCCAGGTCGATGAACTAACCTGCACACATGTCACCAGGGAACTGCCATCTGACGTCTGGTATATGACCAACCAGCATGTTCCCGGCGAGTCCTGTCCGGTGTACTCATAACCCAATGAGCACCTGTATACATCTTAGGTGATCCAACTGACACCAGTGGCTTGTGAGACCGGCCACCGCCCCTCGTCGGGGTCTCGACTGTATACACTAGTCTACTAATGGAGTATCGATGCCCAGTCTCGAAACTCCCACGACTAGGGACCTTTTAAGGATAAGCTTGTAGACCCCCAGCTCCCACTTATATGATCGCCCTCATACTGCTGGTGGTCAAGCAAGAATCCTAGGGGCTCTATCAACGTGTAATAGCGACGTGTCAGGTCACCTAAAACAGTACACGATGATAAAGGTAAACCAGATAGCATACTATCATCTCGAGTAAGACTGTCCTACCGGGATAGGTCCTCCCTCAATCATTACAATCACGTACCTGTGACCTAATAATTGACTCTGAGGGCACTATCTCCAACAATCTCCCACTTGCACTCAAGGCTAATTATTGCGATGTCGCATACTCACAGCCCGTGTGATACCGAACATCCAACTCCTCTACTAGTCAGTCTCACAAAGCTCGTTTGCGGAACTATTGCGTTCGAGAAATAGCCTCAGTGAGTGGATCCGCTTAGTTGTTTCTTTCTATGTCTCTCTATATCTCAAGTTCGCGGAGAAAGCCATCTCCCGAAAAGAGCAATACCTGTCTTAGAATGTGTTTGGATGTCTGATGGGACATAGCTCATAAATGAACTCCAAATCCAAACTTCTTAGACTGTATCGACAACTGAACTTTATCAGTATCCTGCGCGCCATGCCTCCCTCAGTATTGCCTTGGACCACCTGTCCAAAATACTGCCCCTCGTCAGAAGGAAAAACTATAGCTCTGACAACCTCCTTGTCGTCCATGTCACCTTGGAAGCCTGGAATGATAACTGTCTCCCGAATGAGGCTGTCGTTATCATATTCCCAGAACATGCACTTATGTTCTAAAACTGCTTCCGACTGCTTCTCCAGGATTGGATTAATGTCAACTTATTGCATCTAGTGCAAGAACAACATCTGGTGTGGTACTTGACATCTCATTATTGACTCAATTGCCTGAGCAAGTGATCTGCCAATCATGCACGTCCCTCTCCCCTTTAGTCTGTAAGACACCTTTAGAGAGGGTGACTCCATTACCTGCAGGTACACTACCGTGCCAGGAGTCGTCCATTCTAAATACTCTTAGAATGCTGTCAAAGTACCCTGATTGGGAAACCACCCAAATCTAGATCTAAAACCATAGATCTAGTAACCAGTATGTCTGATATAAAATCCATTTCCTTTGTGGAGAAACAACTGTGTGACGACCAAACAATAACCGATCGTAGTGTAGGAGTTTCCTTTCCTACTCTGTGTATATCATCCAAATTCCAGGATATCACACCCTACTACATTCTCAACAGATCCATCCCCTATTCTGATGAAGTCAAACCCATGACTGTCACGTCAGAAATAGATGATCTATCTCCGCTACATCTGCTCTAGTCTATAAATAGACATAAGCAACCTGTCCACCAATGCTTCCGCTGCTCCCACTGACTACGACAACCCTCTGGCAAAGTCATATAGACGTACACTTCTAAAACTGGTTTAGAACGACGCTATACTCATCCTCCCGCCGGGTCTCGTAACCTGGAACAACATCAATGGCAATTGTGGGTAAACAAGAACTTCCCTGTCACCGTCCTTGAGGCTACCGTAGTGCCTCTCGGGTGCCTGAAGTTACCCACCTTTTCTGCGGAGTGGCCAATGGAATGTCAATCCAGATTGAATCTTTAGGTTCCTTATCAAATCTTCAGTAATCGTTTGTGGTTCTGGAATCACTTCCAGTTCTACCATACTCCCACTACTGTTTTCTGAAAAAATCCATTTTTATTAAAACTGTGGAGAGTCTAGAACAATATTGCTATTGTTCATCCAGATGGTAGAAAGTCAACCCTCGTCAAAGCCTGGGACAACCCACAAACAGCCATTACAGAAACGTGCCTTGAGTTGTCCCGTGTCTGGTTTTAATCATAAACCGGACAACTCCCCGTACCTTAACATCGTTAAGATACGAACTGTTCTATATCCCATATAGGACCAGAGGCACTGATTCAATTGAACCAGATTCAAATCATGCAGCTGTCTCCAGCGCATGTCAACTAAATGGAAGGAGGCCGATCAGCGTTACTCAACTTAGGAATGCTTCCAATTATGAGTAACCTGAAAAAGAAGCAAGATCTCTTTATCATCACTATCAACTGAATACAATACACAAGTATCTACATCTTCGATCTCTTTGAAGAATCCCGATACTTGCTATACCTGGTTCTCTACTCTATTCAAATACCTATAACTTCTCAAAATTCGGACCCTGTGTTTCCACGAAACACCTGTCTAAAAACTAGAGAAGTCATAAGTAAACCGAATATAGTACGAGGACCAACCCCTCTGTCCTGATGGACCCTGGACAACATACAATACTCTGTACAAGTCCCTTGAGTCTGAAAACTCATTCACTGTGTGTCGTAGGTTGAAAACTGTACTTATGGTTAAGAAGAATTACACCGCTGTTTAATGCTCCTTACCTAACCATCCACTGATATAGGTAGATGTCGTAGACATAATTTCAGAGAGGTATATCTCACTCTATGAAAATAGACGTACAGATATATCAATTTGAAATTGGTGCATAACAGCGGATATTCAAAACCAAATATTTGCCGACTGGCAAACAGCCCAGGTGATTTCCTCAAATATCACCGATTACAACGAATCCCGATATAATGAGGATGATCACCCAATTCCCAATAACTTACTCCCACTCATCATCTGTAAAACCATACAGATGTGAGAATCGTACCTGGTAAATACATACCCTGGAGTAAGTATCTAATCGGGAAATCAGTTTTCCTTTAACTGTACACAGTGAAACTGAAACATTGAAATGTTTCGTGGGGTATCCCGGTATTCATAGTAATGCCTCTTCCATTATCCAGATTCACAACTACAACCGTATAATTCATTGCCATCTCTCCACATCCCTTCATATGTCTTTAGTCATTACCTTCTGCACACCCCTTTAGGCCAAATGGTTTTCTTCCTTCCCTACCGTTCGGCACCAGCCTATGGTTTGGAAGAAGACTATCCAATAAGCATAATGGGTGTACTGTCCTAATCCTAGGAACACTCGCAATGCGAGAGAAGGTGAAGATAAAAGACACCCGAATAAACCTTATTCCTATTTCTCCTGAACCAGAATCCATCCCCGAACTGGAACCAGTTCCATTCGAGTTCGTATATAACCATACGATGGAGTATCCAAATAAACTGTGGATCTTCATAGTGATACGGAGTGTCCTGGAGAAATACAAAGGTGATGTGGGAGTGGTAACGAAATATTTGGTTTGGTCGTGAATATCTGTTGCAATTTACTTTGCCCTCTTACTAATCCCTTTACTTTGTCTGAACTTAATACCTTCTGCACACCATCGTTATGCTAATTGGTTTTCTTCATTCCCTACCGGTCGGCACCAGCCTAAGGTTTGGAAGAAGACTATCTAATTTGCGTAATAGGTGTACTACCCCTAAACCAAGGAGTACTCATAACCTGAGAGATGGTAAAAGGAAAAGACAACTGAATAATCCTATCCGTTTTCTCCAGAACCAGAAACCATCCTCGAATTCCTTCGAGTTCGTATTTAACCATACGATGGTTTTGTCCAATGGAAGTGGACGTTCGTAGTAATACGGGGTGTCCTGGAGAAAAGGGTAAAAGTAGGAGTGGCAATGAGGTCTGCAACTCTGATAATCCAAAAGCCAGTGTTAAGAAGGTTCGGTCAACTTGGTCACTGAGTCAAAGTCTTAGGGTCGGGTCAATGGTCGCTGCCAAAGAGAGAGAGAAAAGAAACACTCAGCGTGCACTCTAACCTAGATCAGAATGGTCACCAATTTATCTAATCTGGAAACCTCCCACTGTACCGTCAAATTCTCCTCCAAACCTGAAAGAAGAATTAGTCAGGATCACCCGAGGAGTAAACTAACTCATCAGTGGGAATCGGGATCCAACTATCATTGCATGATAACGTGACGGAATCCGCTCACGCTATCACACTCCAGAAGGTATGCGCATATCTGGCAAGTTTCAGTTCTTTTGAAACTCCCGATGTGATTTCTGCCCCATGCTCTTATGACCTTGACTTTGGCCAACATATCATAAGTCACATGTCAAGTTCTACCCGTCATTCTCCAGGTTAATTTGAATCCACCCGTACATACCCTTGACTTTGGCCAAAATGGCAGTACGACTGTCCCAAACCAACGCATCTATCTATGCTGCATATGAATACCCCAATAGCTACCAATCACTGTGCCTTGACTTTGGCCAACATACACAGCTTGAATACTATTGACCACCCATATGAAACGACGGAGGGCTACGAATGGTTTCTGGCGAAAACCTTTAACGTAAGGAACTTGATATCGTCGAAGGAACGGATAGCTTTTTAGAAATATAGTGACGAAAACCGTTGCTAAAGAGGTCACTCCCGGTGAAGGGATCTCGGCTCTTTCCCCGTAGAATGGGGTGCAGGATATTCCAAATGAATACCACGGCGCAAAGCAAAAGTAATCGGCTATAATGAAGTTAATGCCCTGACGCAAACTTTTGTCCAAGGGGTCACTCCCGGTGAAGGGATCTCGGCCCTTGCCTCGTCGACTGAGGAGCAGGATATTCCAATGAATACCACGATGCAAAACAAAAGTAAACGTCCTTGCAATAACAGCTTTTTGAAAAAGTGTTCCAACAACATCAGATTAGGTTTGGTTTTTAACTTGCATTGATCCGAATCAATGCAGTCCCATCAATTGATCACACCAAAAAGAACGAAAATATACTGATGTACGTATATGCCATCCGCATTCGCCACTGGGTCCCGTCATTACCCGTTAGGTTAGCTAACTAACGAAAGAGCGGGGACTGGACTAGCGCGGATGTAAAACATATACAACATCTACTAATATATATACCAATATATAGTATTTCGCTCAAGGCGTGAAAGAAATGCAACATCACAGAGAATGAACAGCATCACAGAAACAATACAGATATCTGGGATCCCCGGGTTTCACAGAGCCACTGCTGAAACCCGACGTTCCCCTGGTCGTGTGGATAGCCTGTGCAATGAAATCCTAGACCCCTACGGGCGCGGAAAGTCACCCGCCAAAACCTGAAGCGAGGCAGCCCCCTTCAGCTCCGTGAATGGACCACCCAGCACTCCACGGAATCCGGCAACTTGGGCACCCCTCCTGGGTCAACCTGTACCCCCTACGAGTGCGGCGAATAGCCCGCCAATCCTAGAGCGAAGCCCCCTCCGTTTCAATGCCATGAGATGCGGGCTTGTTGCCCTCTAGAACCCGGCTATCCGTGCACCCCTCCGCGGGGCAATCCTAGTACAGAAAGTAAAATATACATACACCGGGTACATCGACCGCAACCAGGTCGTGCCCCAAAAGAATAATACAAACAGGCAGTGACGGCAGTCCACATGTCGGACGCTCGCCCCGCAATATCAAATGTACATAATACAACAAAACTGTACTAGCATTGCATCCAGGCTATCCCCCACGACCGATCCGCAACATCACAGCAAATACATAGAACATCAACGTGAAAGTCACGTTCGCAAATCCGTCTAACCGGGCTATAGCGGTTAGACCGGATTTACCGATCGAGTGACATTCACGGTCGCAGATATAATGTAAATACTGTGAAAAATGTGTTTAAAATTTTCCGATTGACCAAAAATTAACAAGTGGGCCCCCAAACCAATACTGCAGCACTCACAGAAATCCTGGGCCCAATTTTAATATTCCAAAACCCATATTTTAAGCCCAGAAGGCCTCTGTAAAAAATTGGTGAAGTGATCTCCACAGTGTGCGGCGGAAGGGCGGCGGGAAGGGGGTTTTCGCGGCGGTTCCGCGCTCCCACTGTGGAGTTACTTCGTCGAATTTTTACAGAGCTCTTAGATATTCCAGTACATCAATATTTTACAACCTGAAAAATTTTTCGAGACCAAAAATTTTCAACAGAAACTGATGCGAACTAAAATGCAGTTTTGGAACATTAGATCGATCGAAACAGAAAAACACATTACACCAAGCTAGACTATGTTAATGGCGAGGCTCTGATACCACTGTAAGTGCACGGCGGCGCCCCGGCCGTCAATCCGACGCCGGAATGCGGAAGCGGTGAAAAACTTAAATTTTGCGGACTTAGCAAACCGGCACCACCGCGCACTAAACACCCGGATCGTAACCATTAACAAGTCTAAGCTAACTAGAAGATGGGTTAGAGATATACCGACGATCCAAGTCCTCCGGTCTTCTCGCCATCGTCCCGATCTCCTGCGGAATGTCCCGTCTCCTCCTCGTCGCCGGAAGTGCACCACATCGCCTACTTTGTTTACGGGCTCCCACCTCAATGCCGAGGCAACTCGGGCACGAAGCCGGCTACTCGACGTGCCCAAGGTTCGCTGTAGAATGTGTAGTAGAAGAAGTCTCATTTGGGGTTTTGGAGCTTTACCATTTGGTGGAAGAAAAAGAGAGCTTGGAGAGAGGTGGGATAAAATGTAGCATACAAAAATGAGAGTAACATTTTTCACCATCAAAATGAAAATCAATCCCATTCCTTTTGGAATGGCCGGCCACCCATGTTAGATTGGAGAGAGAGAGTGAACAAGGTCAAGGGGTGGGTGGAAAGCCATGATGAGAAGTGATGATGAGAGAAACCGATGATCACAACCATAACCCTCACTCCAAAACAAGTAATCAACAACCATGATGGTTACATAAAGTCAAGCCATCATGAAGATATGAAGTCAAATGATGGGACAAGTATCATGACATGATAATATGCAAAGACCCCCTCCACAAATGCTTATTTGCAACAATGCAAATAAGCCCTCCTCCACCAATCTTCGGCCAATGAACGGAACAATGGAAATTGGCCGAAACGGAAAGCAAACTGGCAACTCCAGAAAACTGGTCCCGTAATAAATTACAGGAAAACCCCAATACTGTGCATACACACCCGTATCTGTATTTCGACCGAAATACAAATGCAATGAGACAAAATCTACACTGTACTATACTAGGATCCGGCTTATACCAAAACCGGCTAGTAATATCTGTTCGATCCTGATCCGTGCAATACCGCACGTATCTGATCGAACCCTGCCATATAACCATACGGCCTATAGTACAAACTGTCCGATCCTGATCCGTGCAATACTGCACGCATCTGATCGGACCTTGCCATATCTCCATACGGCCTCTACAACCTTTCGCCCGAAAGCTGAGTAACTGAATGTGGGGGACTCTAAAGACTCGTCAACACCTCGGTTGTGGATTTAACCACTAGCACGTCAGAGGTATAAGCCAATACGTAACGGGCTACCAAGTATTGACTAAAAGGGACGTCTGTGAGTGAACTCAGCCTGACACCCTACTGAGCCTGTCAGTGACAATATCCGTGCAGTCCGGTCCGTTCGTCTATGAGTATCGCATGGCGGGCCTAGGGGGTTGGTAAAAGTCAGACCCCCAAAAGCGGTACAAGTCGTGTCGGAGTGTAGCCCAGAACACCCTGAGATACTACTGGAATACCTACCAGTAAATCTCCTTGCCTTGGCCAAGGACTTTGTGTAATGGCTCTCCTAGACACAGCACGACCTCACCCCCAATACCGGGAGAGACGAACCCCTGAAGATACGCTCACTGCCTCCATGTGGCTCGGGACTGTACCCAACTAAAACCTGTTTGCACGACTCCTTTGAGCCGTGGTAGGGTAGTAATCAAAGTATAGTGGGAACTCACACGAGACAAATGACGATCCCCAGGTCGATGAACTAACCTGCACACATGTCACCAGGGAACTGCCATCTGACGTCTGGTATATGACCAACTAGCATGTTCCCGGCGAGTCCTGTCCGGTGTACTCATAACCCAATGAGCACCTGTATACATCTTAGGTGATCCAACTGACACCAGTGGCTTGTGAGACCGGCCACCGCCCCTCGTCGGGGTCTCGACTGTATACACTAGTCTACTAATGGAGTATCGATGCCCAGTCTCGAAACTCCCACGACTAGGGACCTTTTAAGGATAAGCTTGTAGACCCCCAGCTCCCACTTATATGATCGCCCTCATACTGCTGGTGGTCAAGCAAGAATCCTAGGGGCTCTATCAACGTGTAATAGCGACGTGTCAGGTCACCTAAAACAGTACACGATGATAAAGGTAAACCAGATAGCATACTATCATCTCGAGTAAGACTGTCCTACCGGGATAGGTCCTCCCTCAATCATTACAATCACGTACCTGTGACCTAATAATTGACTCTGAGGACACTATCTCCAACATAAAATGCAACATCACAGAAATGTACAGCATCACAGAACAATACAGATATCTGGGATCCCCGGTTTTCACAGAGCCACTACTGAAACCCGACGTTCCCCTGGTCGTGTGGATAGCCTGTGCAATGAAATCCTAGACCCCTACGAGCGCGGCAAGTTACCCGCCAAAACCTGAAGCGAGGCAGCCCCCTTCAGCAACGTGAATGGACCACCCGGCACTTCACGGAATCCGGTAACTTGGGCACCCCTCTTGGGTCAACCTGTACCCCCTACGAGTGCGACGAATAGCCCGCCAATTCTAGAGTGAAGCCCCCTCCGTCCCAATGCCATGAGATGCAGGCTTGTTGCCTTCTAGAATCCGGCTATCCGTGCACCCCACCTTGGGGTAATCCTAGTACAGAAAGTAAAATATACATACAACGGGTACATCGACCGCAACCTGGTCGTGCCCCAAAAGAATAATATACAAACAGGCAGGGACGGCAGTGCACATGTCGGACGCTCGCCCCGCAATATCAAATGTACATAATACAACAAAATCTGTTCTAGCATTGCATCCAGGCTATCCCCCATGACAGATCCGCAACATCACAGCAATACACAGAACATCAACGTGAAGGCCACGTTCGCAAATCCGTCTAACCGGGCTATAGCAGTTAGACAGGATTTACCGATCGAGTGACATTCACGGTCGCAGATATGATGTAAATACTGTGAACTAATGTGTTTAAAATATCCGATCGATCAAAAATTACCAAGTGGGCCCCAAGCACTACTGTAGCACATAAAGAAATTCTGGGCCCAAAAAGAATGTTCCAAAAGCCCTATTTTCAAGTCAGGAGGCCTCTGTAAAAAATTGATGCACTGATCTTACAAGGTGGCGGCGGAACCGCGGCCCAAACAGGGGTTTGGCCGCGGTTCCGCGGTGGTATGATGGGTTCATGCAACAAAATTTTACCAGAGTTCTCCTACTTCCCTGCACAGTATTCTGAGACAACCTGAAAAATTTTTGGAGTCCAAAAAATTTCGACAGAAACTGATGCTATTCAAAACGCGGATTTTGGAATTTTTTTGTTCGATCGGAAATGTAAACACATTAGACAAAGCTAAACTAGGTTAATGGCGAGGCTCTAATACCACTGTAAGTGCACGGCGGCGCCCCGGCAGTCAATCCTACGCCGGAATGCGGAAGCGGTGATTTACTTTAACTTTTCAAACCGGCACCACCGCGCACTATAAACCCGGATCGTGCCATTAAACTAGTCCTAGCTAACTACAAGATGGGAAGAGAGATATACCGAGTGATCCGTGTCCTCCGGTCTTCTCTTCATCGTCCCGATCTCCCGCGGAATCTCCGGTCTCCACCTCGTCGCCGGAAGGGCACCACGTCACCTGCTTCTTTTACGGGCTCCCACCTCTATACCGAGGCAACTCGGGCACGAAGTTGGCGAGCCGACGTGCCCAAGGTTTGCTGTAGAATGTGTGTAGAACTCATGTCTCATTTGGGATAGTGGATGTTGCCTTTTTGGTGGAGGTGAAGAATAGACTTTTGAGATGAACTAGAGAGCTTTTTTCTTAGCACAATTAGAAAACCAAATGCCACACATGAAAAATGAATCCCTCATCCACTACAATAGTGGCCGGCCCCTCTTCATTGTGTGAATGGAGAGAGAAAGCAAAGTCAAGGGGTGGGTGGAATGCAATGATGCAAGCAAGTGATGATGAGAGAATCCAATGATCACAACCAAAAACCCACACTCCAAAACAACCATCATCATATCCAAAGTCAACCAATCATGAAAACTATCATGAAGCAAAAAAGTCAAGTGATCATGACACAACAAGATGCAAATAACTCCCTCCACAAAACTTATTTGCAAAAATGCAAATAAGCCCTCCTCCACCAATATTCGGCCAATGAAAGATACAAACGAAAATGGCCGAAACGGAAAACAAACTGGCAACTCCAGAAAACTGGTCCCGTAATAAATTACAGGAAAACCTCGATACTGTGTATACACACCCGCATCTGTATTCCGACCGAATACAAATGTAATGAGACAAAATCTACACTGTACTATACTAGGATCCGGCTTAAACCAAAGCCCGCTAGTATAAACCCGTCCGATCATGATCCGTGCAATACCGCACGTATCTGATTGAACCCTGCCATATCTCCATACGGCCTCTACAGCGTTTCGCCCGAAACTTGAGCAACTGAATGTGGGGGACTCTAAAGACACGTCAACACCTTGGTTGTTGATTTAACCACTAGCACGTCAGAGGTATAAGCCAATACGTGACGGGCTACCAAGTATTGACCAAAAGGGACGTCGATGAGCGAACTCATCCTGACACCCTACTGAGCCTGTGAGTGAAAATATCCGTACAGTCCGGTCAGTTCGTCTATGAGCATCGCATGGCGGGCCTAGGGGGTTGGTAAAAGTCAGACCCCCAAAAGCGGTACAAGTCGTGTCAGAGATCAGCCTAGAACACCCTGAGATACTATTGGAATACCTACCAGTAAATCTCCTGCTTTGGCCACGGACTTTTCATGTTCTGGCTCTCCTAGACACAGCGCGACCTCACCCCCAATACCGGGAGAGACGAACCCCTGAAGATCCGCTCACTGCCTTCATGTGGCTCGGGACTGTACCCAACTAAAACCTGTTTGCACGTCTCCTTTGAGCGTGGTAGGGTAGTAATCAAAGTACAGTGGGAACTCACACGAGACAAATGACGATCCTCAGGTCGATGAACTAACCTGTACATATGTTACCAGGGAACTGCTATCTGACGTCAGGTATAAGACCAACTAGCATGTTCCCAGCGAGTCCTGTCCGGTGTACTCATAACCCAATGAGCACCTGTATACATCTTAGGTGAACCAACTGACACCAGTGGCTTGTGAGACCGGCCACCGTCCCTCGTCGGGGTCTCGACTTTATACACTAGTCTACTCTGGAGTATCGATGCCCTGTCTTGAAACTCCCACGACTAGGGACCTTTTAAGGATGTGCTTATAGACCACCAGATCCCACGTATATGATCGCCCTCATACTGCTGGCAGTCAAGCAAGAATCCTAGGAGCTCTATCAACGTGTAATAGCGACCTGTCAGGTCACCTAAAGCAGTACACGATGATAAAGATAAACCAGATAGCATACTATCATCTTAAGTAAGACTGTCCTACCGGGATAGGTCCTCCCTCAATCATTGCAATCACGTGCCTGTGATCCAATAATTGACTCTGAGGGCACTATCTCCAACACTATATCCATTGGTGTTTGACATCAGAGATGATATACGGGTGCTCAGTAGAGACTGGGTAAACTGGACGGACTCGCCGAGAACCCCCAGCTGGTATTATACCTTACATCAGATGGCAGTTCTCTGGTGACACTGGTGCAGGTTAGTCTGTAGACCCGAGGTCGTCATAGAGTCTTGTGTGATTCCAACTGTGCTTTGATTTCCACCTTACCACGTCCAAGAGGGCGTGCAAAACGGTGGTTTTTGAGTACAGTCCCGAATCACATGGAGGCAATGAGCGATAGGAGGGGTTTCGTTTCTCCCGGTATAGGGAGTTGATGTTGCGCTGTGCTCGATTGGCTATAACAGGAAGTCCTTGGCCAAGGCTGCTTTAGGAATTTACTGGTAAGTGTTACCAGTAGTTTCTCGACCCATTATGAGCCTCATATCGACACGACTTATCGAGTTATTGGGGTCTGACGTTTACCACCCCTAGACGAGATATGCGACATATCAGACGAATAGACCGGACTGTACGGTAAGTGTTACTGGTTGGATTCACAGGAGTGTGAGCGGGCTTACTCGTTGATCTCCTGATCTCTCAATACCTGGGTGGCCGTTACGTTTAGCAGACCGCTTGCGGCTTGTGGGTATTTGATATGATCATCACCTACTGCCGGCGTATTGACGAGTCTTTAGAGTCATACATGGGGGTTTCCTGGCTCAAGCGAAACGAAATAGGAGCGCATATGAGATATGTGCGGGAACGAGAATAATACCAGTATGTGATACTGTATTCTATTCTCGCGATTTGTGGCATTAATCGGTTGTATGCGATATAGCCGGGTTATCGGATCAAGTGTTGATTCGATAAATTGTTACTATTGATATTAGTCGGTTATATGCAATATGACCGGATCGTTAAATCAAGTGTTGATTTAATGATTTAATGTATAATTATATATTTGATATATTACTTTACATTAACTAGTATTGGTTCACTTAAGATTGATTTTCTCACTTGAATGTGCACATTATTTATATGTGATAAATGCAAGTGTACAAGTTCGTATCATGCTTGATGATACATACAAGTTGTGTGTATGAGAACTAAACCAAATTAAGGTTAATTTAGGGTTTACTAATTTCCTAACAAATAACAAAAGTAGTGAGGCTTTGGTCAAAGTTATCAAGCTTCATGAAGCTTGATAAATATTGACAAAGTCAACCCTTTTGTCATTTGTATGGGATATTAGTTAACCCAACCCTTAACCTAATGCTTTGGTTAATTCTCTACATGAGTTAAGCATGAGAGCTTAACTCAACCATGGTGCCATAAGTAAAAGGATAAGTTTCATTTGGATTGATGATCTTTATTATTCTTTCTTCTTCTTCATCTTCATCAAGCTTCAAGAAAGCTTGCTACCTCTAATGGTCCCATGAGATTTAGAGTGAGAAATCCAAATCCAAAGTGAACCCACTTCCTATTTCTTCATCCTCTACCACTTGCCATGTTGTATAGGGTGTTCTCTTCACAAAGTTTTTGACCAAGTGAAGGAATAGCTTGAGTTTGAGTCTCCCCGACATAGATCATCTTCGGCCTCGAAGTCAACGACCTGGCCCGCTCATTTCTCCGACGAAACCATCGCTAGATTCCGGGATCCCGATGATCGCAGCGGCGGGACGTCCACACCGAGATAAATAAGTGGAGGACCGGATCTACAAAGGTTGTAATCCCTTTCACTTGTAGTTAAGTTGTTAACTTGCATGTTCTTTCGCCTTACCTCTAGTAATCAATCTAGTTTAGGGTTTCTCGTCACCGGAAAATTTGAATTTGGCATGGTTGATGCCTTGTGGGACCTTTTGAGTGTGCCAAGTAACCCTACAGTGGTATCAGAGCCTAGCTAGAGCTTTAGGCGAAGTGTAGACGATGTTAGAAGTCCGATCGAACCCGAAACCCTAATTGAAAACCCATCTCTGTACAATTTTTCAAAACTGAGATTTTTTTGAATTAAAAATATGCAGAAAAATCAGCAGGGTTTTCTAAGAAATACTGTGCAAAACGTGCGCCTAAATCGATCAAGGCGCCGTGGAACCGCGGCACGAGCATGGCTCGTGCGGCGGTTCCGCGGCCGTATAGTCACTTCTTTCATCACTGTTTGCACAGTAATGTCTTAATCTTATTCCTGTGTTTTCTGGGAATTTTTAATTTGCACTCAAGAGTTGAGTTTTCTGGTTTGTATTGGGAGTTCGTAGATTCAATCAGATTGTCTAATTTTGTCTATGTGTTTTTCCAGATAATTTAGAATATGTTAAAAAGTTCGACTGGATATAAATACCAAATTTTTTCCCTGCCGGAAAATTTCCAAGTGTTGGATTTTTCCATTGTTTAAGAACGTTCTAAGTAGTGCAAGTAACACGATGGACCCTCTAGAAGACAACAAACCTTAACTCGATTATATGACCGTCTTGAACTGCCCTTTGAACCTTAGGGTTTGGGGTAGTACGACGTGCCACATGTGAGGCGTTGGCTTGACCCTTCTACGGTTGGACCGTTGGTACTGTGGCATGAAGTGAATGTTTTTAAACTTATTTCATGTGTTGAGCTGTTTCGGGAAAACTTGGGTGTTTGATTGTTCGATCGGAAAGTTTAACATTTTCTAGTTATCTAGAATGTGATACAATATTTGGAATACACAAGTAGTTATGAGATAACTGAATGAATGTTATAAATCTAGCAGTTTAGTCTCACTTGATCGGTTGCCACGGGATTTTGATGTAAAGTCCGTCGCAATCCCGTAGCGTACGCGGATACTCGCCGGTAAACTTAATAGACAGCCACGCCCCATAGCCCCGACCAAGTGACTGTAGAAGAACCCCGTAACCAAAAGCATCCGTTTGGGTGCTCGCGGCAGCGGTGTTCCGCCTTAGTGCACTTCGTCGACGGCGTCCGGGGGTGCGACCGTCTACTAAAGTTTACGACGAGCATTCGATCGCATATCGGGAATCTTGTTGAATTGCCCGACTACATATGGAAAAGTGTTTTCGATATAGAGACTAAAATGCGGGGTTTATAATTGTTAGGCATGCGATGTCTAAGGAATTCATTTGATTAGGCAAGCGATGTCTATGCAGGTTGCGGATTCCAACTGTTGTAGTTTTACACTTTCTTTTCTGTGACCGTAAGTGTAATATGCGATATCGCCGGTTTCGTTGCTATATGTCAACGACAATTGGGATACGCATGTTTACTTACGTTGATGACATGTGATGTTATGTGTTGCTGGATATGTTATATTGGATCGTCGCGTTTGAATAGCCGGGGGTTTTATGTGAGATGAGAGTTTTTCATTTTCATTCATGTAAAATTAAATGTTTGTAATATTCTTTTATTGGGGAACTTCCGGGTTGAGGTTGATGTAACCATTTGTATATTATTTACTTTTCCGCACTAAGAAAGACCCAAGGAGGAGAGCATAAGTAACCGGGTTCTAGAGTCCAGTGGGAGACCAACTTGAGGAGTCGAGTCCGGGTCTCCTAACTCTAGAATTGGTAGGGTTGCTTGCCACTCTCGTAGGGGTCTAGGGGTGTGGGTTTGGCAATTCATCGCGACCGTGTAATCCAAGTTTTATACTGGCCCGTATTGAAAACACGGACGTCCTAGTATATCCAATGTTTCATATGTTTCTTCTGCTGCGATATCTGTGATGTGATCATTTGATGTTCTGTGATAGATACTGTATATAGTATATACGATATATTATATAGACGTTACTTATGTTTTACAACCGCGCTAGCCATGCCCCGCTCTGCCGTTAGTCACCTAACCTAACGGTGCACGAGGGGACATCGAGGCGAATGCGGATGGCATAAGTGTACGTCGTATTTATCTGTGATGTTTAGGTGATTTAAATGATGGGACTTCATTAATATGATTAATGAAATAATAGAAACCTAAAAGATGTTGTGGAATCGAATATTCAAAAAAAACAGGTAGCTACAGTTCTTGCTTTGCATCGCGGTGTTCCTTGTAGAACATCCTGCACCTTATTCGATTAGGAAAGGGACGAGATCCCTTCACCCGGAGTGACCCCTTTAGTAATAACTGGCAGATGCTACACCGCTCGGTTTGTCTTTTAATTGCTCCTATAGTTCTTGCTTTGCACAGCGGTTTATATGATATATACTGCACCTTATTCGATGAGGAAAGGGCCGACGATCCCTTCACCGGGAGTGACCCCTTTAGCAAAACTAGAAAAGCCTAAAAAACACTCCATTTTAAAATCATTTGATTCTACAACGATATCAAGTCCATTACGCAATAGGTTTTCAGAAAAACCTGTCGTAGCCCTCCGTCATTTCAGATAAGTCTTGCTTAGTATTCGTGCTGCGTTTGTTGACCTTGTCAAGGCGCAGTGTGCGGTAGCTGACCAGTATTTATCTGCTTATGCATATGATGCAGATTGTTTTAGGGTAGTCGTACGGCCTTGTTGACCTTGTCAAGGGTCGTGCGGGTGGGTTTGATTCAATCAAGAAATGACGGGTTGAACTTGACTTTTGGTCTATGGTTTGTTGACCTTGTCAAGGTCATAGATCATTCGGGGCAAAAATTATCGGGAATTTCAAGTGTTGAAATTTGCAATGAGATTGCATACCTTCTATGAGATAGTTGGATCCCGATACCCACTGCGAGTATTTGTTACTCCTGGGAGAGTTTTACACATTACAATTAGCCGATCAAGTAGGTGTCTAGAAATGTGTCAACGGGGTTACGCCTCTGGGAAAACGAGGTTTACTTTAATTAGGTCCATGCGAAAGCACGGGGAACCTCCCTCAAAGTACCGACACTGGCCTAGCTGAAAGATTAGCGAACTTGTAGCGTGTAATTAATCCCGGCTAGTCTTTCCTTTTAGGGTTTGAAGGAAGATTTGATAAAAACAGTGGGAGCCATCCTGATTAGATAAAATAATAACCAATCTGATCTTGTAAGAGTGCACGCAGAGTGTTTTCTTCTCTCTCTCTCCTGGTTGCGACCATGTCACGCCTTAATCAAGATAATAATACGGATACATTGACCAAACCCGCTTGTTATACTGAGCTGGGAAACGTTGGTCCCGCTCCAACTTATAATTGTTATAAGACAGAGCAGGAAATAAGGGATTACCAGAATTCCCGTGCCGCCCAAACGAAGAAAGTGCATACCGATGCATCATCTTCGGGTGTGTTCATTACAGAGAACTGTTTCTCAAATGTCCTTTACGTCCTGGGTATATGATACCGGATCAGGATCCCACATATGTAATATATTACATGGGCTACAGAAAGGTAGAGAACTGAGAACGGGTGATAAGTTTCATGAGGCAGAAAACGGTGCAAGTGTTGCAGCCAAGTCTGTTGGTCACTGTCACCCTGTATTACCAGAATACATTGATTCTGAACAAAAGTTATTAGATACCGAACCTGATATACAAAATCATATCAGTTTCTTTATTAGTAAAAAAAGGATATAATTTTGTATTGTTGGATAATGTTTTGAACATTTCTTATATCAAGAGTTGATCGTTTCAGGCACGTTATCTAAAAGCATTGACATTCTAAATCAAACCACAGTTCTTAGTATACAGAAGACACACAAGAGGAAGAGTTCAGAAATGAACGAATCCTTCTTGAGGCATTGTAGACTAGGTCATATCAATGCGACCCGACTAGCTGAAGTTACATTAAGACGCATATTTAAATTAGTTTGAATTTACATCTTGTGAAACTTGCCAGTCATGTCACAGAGATAAGATGACCATAGCTCTGTTTATTGGAAGCAGAGAAAGAGTTAGTGAACTCTTGGGATGATACATATTGATGTATGAAGGTCCACTGTCTACACATGCCAAGACCGGTTCTTTGTACTTCATTACCTTCTCTGATGATCTCTCAAGATTCAGACATAGGTTCCTGTTGAAACACAAGTCCGAACCTTTTGAGATATTCACAGAATATAAGTTAGAAGTAGAGAACCAAAAACGGGTATAAGTATTATGTCCTTTGATGTGATCAAGGAGGAGAATACTTGAGCACGGGATTCCTGGACTATTCTAAGAATGACATTCTCTCTCAGCATTACTCCTCCGTATACACCATAGCACGATGGTATATCGGGGGTGGAGCAATCGCACCCTATTGGATATGGTGTGCTCTATAATGAGTACTACTGAGTTTCCTATTTCCTTTTAGGGAGTTATGCACTTATGAAGTTGCATACCTATTGAATAGGGTTCCGATCAAATCAGATGCCTTCCATTTCATATGAGATAAGGAAAGAGAAGAGCCCATATCTTAAGTTTATTAAGATTTGGGGTTGTCCAGCATATGTCTAAAAGCATAATCCGGACAAGCTCGAGGCAAAGTCAGTTCTGTGGAAGTTTGTTGGATATCCCAAGCATACGCAAGGGAATATCTTCTACCTAACCGAGGAACAAAAGATGTTTTGTTACTCAGCATGCCACCTTTGTGAAAGGGAATTTCTTGTGCAGAAATTATTGGTTATGAGGTAGAACTGGAAACAGTTTCAGCTATACAAACTGCAGCTGATGATTTGGTAGATGTAAGTCCATGCTATCCTTCCCCGGTTCTTACGGGGTTGCGGAAGTGGTGAAAAACGATTTTCAAGAGGGTGGTAACATAGACTACCAATACGGATCTTTGTTAAACAACTAACTAACAACCTAACAAGAGTTTACCTACTCGGTTAGGGGGCAATACCTTTCTAGAACTCCTTCGTCTTCAACTCCTCCCGGTGTACGGATCGGCCTCACCTCGTCATCTTCTTGTGTCGAAGATGGATCCATCCGAAAGCTTCTACCTTTGGCTTCTTCTTCGAACTTTGAAGAAACTGGATCACTTGGCTTGCTAGGCCTTGTGAACTAGAATGAGTAGAGGAATGTTTTGGTGTCTTTTTATCTCTAAGGCAATGAGTCTTAACACATGAGAATGGTTTGCCTTGAGCTAGAGAGAGCAAGAGAAAGAGGGAGAGCTTGAGAATGAGAGAGCTCAAGAGAGAGGAAGCAAAATGAAAGAATGAACCATACTCTTCTCATTCTCACCTCTCATAATCCAAAAGCCATCATAACAAAAGTAGTAATCAAGTATTGTGTAATGGTTTAAGTCAAAATGGCTATATCATTTCACGCACTCATTTTGCATAAATAAACAAGCAAGCAAAAGTCTTTGCCATGGAATGATAACCTTTTTCATGATGATGGCCAACTAGTCCTACCTAGTCAACCGGTCAACAAAGTCAACAAGTCAACAATGTCAACCCCTCAACAACCATGTCACTATAATACTAAATTTATATTAATGTTAATCATATATCTTATTCTCATTAGGGTTAAGCAAAAGTCAACGGTCAACAGTCAACTGTCAACAGTCAACAGTCAACAACCCCAATGAGAATACTCTGCCTCTGTCTCTCTGTCAACTGTGCATACACACCCGCATCCGCGTTCTGAGGAACACGAATACAAACGAGATAAAACCAATCCCAAAACATACACTAGGATCTGGCTTAAACCAAAGCCCGCTAGTGTTAATTGTCCGGACACTGTACGTGCACAAGTGCACGGATGTGACCGAACCCTGTCGCAAAACCATGCAACCTGTCGCAAAACCATGCGACCTCTACTCTTTTGCCTAAAGGCAAATAGCTTTCTGTGCGGGACTCTAAAGACTCGACACTACGCTGGCAGTGGGTTTAACCACAGACCGCAAGCTGCACTAGCTCTGCGTAACGGTCCCCAGGTAGATGCCGACAAGAAGACTGACGAGGTGAAACCCATCTGAACTCCTACTGAATCTGAATGTGACAATCTCTATACAGTCCGGTCTGTTCGTCTGATACATCGCATGGCGGGCCTAGGGGGCGGTAAACGTCAGTCCCCCAATAGCGGCACAAGTCGTGTCGGAGTGAAGCCCAGAACACCCTGAGATAACACTGGAAACCTACCAGTATATCTCGCTTGCCCTGGCCAGGGACTACTCGTGTAATTGCTCTCCTAGACACAGCGCGATGTCAACCCCCAATACCGGGAGAGACGAATCCTGTCTAACCGTCACTGCCTCCAAGTGCTTCGGGACTGCACCCAACTACTACCTGTTTGCACGACTCCTTTGAGCCATGGTAGGGTAGAAATCTAAGTACAGTGGGAACACACTCGAGGCGAAGTGACAGTGTCAAGTCAGCGGACTAAGCTGTACTCATGTCACCTGGGACTGATAACTGACGATAGGTATAGTACCAACCAACAGTTCCCGACGAGTCTTGTCCAGTGTACTCGTAACCCAACGAGCACCCGCATACTATCTCCAGTACGACGTACTGATGGCTGTGGGACAGACCATCTCCCACACTGGGATGAGAAGCGCATACGCTAGTCTACTCCGGAGTATCGATGCCCTGTCTCGATAGTCCTGCGACTAGGGACCTGCATAAGGATGTGCTTATAGATTACCCAGCCCCCACTAGTGTGACTGCCATCACAACGCTGGTAATCAAGCAAAGATCCTAAGGGCTCCACTAATGTGTATAGGTGATATACTAAAATAAACACATGTACACATTGAAGTAGAAACAAACCAAGTAGCATACTACTATATTGAGCAAGATTGTCTATACAAGGTGAATATCCGAAGCTTCCATTAAGTAATATATAAACTAGTATGATACAGTAATGGCCTCTAGGGCATATACACTAACAATCTCCCACTTGCACTAAGGCCATGTACTGGCGTATCGAAGACCTATCATCTCGATCAGCCGCTTGAACTGAGTCTGGGGTAAGGCCTTTGTGAGTTGATCAGCAGTGTTGTCTTCGGTAGAAACTCTCCGAACCTCAATCTCCTGGCGACCCACGATCTCCCTGATCAGGTGATACCGCCTCAAGATGTGTCTGGACTTCTGATGGGACCTTGGTTCCTTCGCTAAAGCTATAGCCCCATTGATGTCGCAATACAGAGGTATTGGATCAACAATGGACGGAACCACCTAAAGTTCAGTTAAGAACTTCCTTACCCAGACAGCTTCTTTTGCGGCATCTGCAGCAGCAATATATTCCGCTTCCATCGTCGAGTCAGCAACGGTTTCCTGTTTGGAACTCTTCCAACACACCGCCCCTCCATTGAGGGTAAAGACATAACCCGACATGGACTTGGAATCATCCTTGTCACTCTGGAAGCTGGAGTCAGCAAAGGCCTCGATCTGGAGGTCTTTTCCACCATACACCAAGAACATCTCCTTAGTCCTTCTCAGGTACTTGAGAATGTTCTTTACTGCTATCCAATGTTTCTCCCCAGGGTTTGACTGATACCGGCTTACCACACTAAGTGCATAAGCTACATATGGTCTGGTACACAACATCGCATACATTATAGAGCCTACCGCAGAAGTGTAGGGTATAATAGACATGCGATCCCTTTCCAAATCAGTCTTAGGAGACATCTCTTTGGAAAGGGTGATCCCGTGACAAGCCGGTAGATTACCGTGCTTGGAATCTTCCATACTGAATCTTTTCAGTATGGTGTCGATGTACCTGGACTGTGAGAGTCCCAGTATCCTCTTGGATCTGTCACGATAGATCCGGATCCCCAGAATGTATGAGGCATCACCCAGGTCTTTCATGGAGAACCTGTGTGACAAGAACCCCTTGACAGATTGTAGCATAGGAATGTCATTTCCTATTAAGAGAATGTTATCCACGTATAAAACGAGGAATACTACAGTTCTCGCTACAAATCTACTATAGATGCATGGTTCATCTGGATTTTTGATAAAGCCAAATTCTTTGACCGTCTCATCAAAACAGATGTTCTAACTCTGCAATGCCTGCTTTAGTCCGTAGATGGACTTAAGCAACTTGCACACCTTTCCGCTGCTCCCATTCTGAATGAAACCCTCTGGCTGGTCCATATAAACACACTCCTCTAAATTTCCATTTAGAAAAGCGGTCTTTACGTCCATCTGCCAAATCTCATAATCGTGGAAGGCAGCAATGGCAAGAAGGATCCGAATGGATTTCAGCATAGCTACTGGAGAAAAGGTCTCATCATAGTCCAAACCAGGTCTTTGACGAAAAGCCTTTGCAACCAGTCTAGCTTTATAGGTCTCAACCTGTCCATCTACACCAATCTTCATTTTGAAGATCCACTTGCATCCTACGGGTTTTACCACATCTGGAGCAACGTCCAACGTCCATACTTTGTTGGTGTACATGGACTCCATTTCGGTCCGCATTGCATCCAGCCATTTTACCGAGTCAACACTCTGAATGGCCTGCTGGAAGCTAATTGGCTCATCATAATCTATGATGCAATCCTCTCTATCCCCGTCTATGAGAAAACCGTAGTATCTCTCGGGCGGATAAGACTGCCTACTACTCCTGCGGAGCGGCGTAGGAATGTCATTTTCTTTTGAACCCTCTGGTTCTACTAAGCTTTCAGTAATAGTCTGTGGTTCTGGAATTTCTTTCAGTTCTATTTCGCTCCCACTTGTTTCCTTTTCTAAGAACTGGTGTTCCAGAAAATCGGCATTACGAGAAACAATGATCTTTTGTTCCTCTGCGTAATAGAAGAGATACCCCCTGGAGTTCTTTGGGTATCCCACAAACTTGCACAGTACTGAGCGTGCCTCGAGTTTGTCCGCATGCTGCTTTTTGACAAAAGCCGGACATCCTCAGATCTTCAGATATTGAAGATAGGGTTTCTTCCCACTCCATATCTCATATGGTGTGGTAGGCACAGTCTTAGTTGGAACTCGGTTCAAAAGGTATGCAGCTGATTCTAGTGCATATCCCCAGAATGATCGCGGTAACTCAGTGTTACTCATCATGGAACGTAGCATATCCAATAGGGTCCGGTTCCGTCTCTCTGATACACCGTTATGTTGCGGAGTGTATGGAGGAGTAAGCTGAGAGAGAATTCCATTCTCTTTGAAATAGTCCAGGAACTCGGCACTCAAGTATTCACCACCTCGATCCGATCTTAGTGTCTTGATACTTTTGCCGGTTTGTTTTTCTACTTCATTCTTATATTCCTGGAATAGTCCAAAGGCTTCGGATTTATGTTTCATTAAGAAGACATAACCGTACCTTGAAAAGTCATCCGTAAAAGTGATGAAGTAAGAATAACCGCTTCGCGCATGTGTTGACATTAGACCGCACACGTCGCTGTGTACGAGTCCCAAGAGCTCGCTCGCTCTTACTCCGTGTCCAGTGAACGGAGTCTTTGTCATCTTTCCTTCCTTTGAGACAGGATTGACAAGTGGCATACGATTGATATTCAAACGGATTCAAATATCCTTCTGCATGTAACTTCGTCAACCTTCTCTCATTGATGTAACCCAGTCTACAATACCATAAGAAAGTCTGATTTATTTCCGGAGACTTTCTTTTGTGTGTATTCTTGATATTGAAAATCTGTGGTTGGTTTAATACGTATATATGATTGTTACCGTATGTTCGTGTTCAAGTTCTAATTTAAATACCGCAATCAAGACGGTTTCGCTTGTAGCTAGCCGGTTGAATACGGGTCGTCCGCAGGGAGATGGGAGTCTTTTTCAAAGTGTTTTAACGAGTTAAGTCCTGTTTTCAGATTTTGTTGTGGTTATCTAAGTGTTAAGTTGATATTTAAAGAGAGCTTGTTAGGGTTAGGATTAGGTTAGTTTGAGTTAGGAGTCTCCACATCTTTCGTTGCCCCTCTTAATATCGGTGTTACGGTAATCGGCAACAACGGGGATTAGCACGACTAGGAAGGACTTTGCGAGTATAAGCTAGGCTTTCCAACGCATAAGTCTTCCTTTTGGTGCTTGTCCGTCCGTTCTTGGCTCTTATCCATAACCTCCAGTTAATTCAACCACAACCGGTCTCACTACGGAATCACCGCTATCATGTAGGATAGGGTGCCGTAAGGAGCGGATTGTGGTTCAATTAACGGGAGTCGATTTAAGTTGTTGGGCAAGGAAAGAGTGAGAGAGATTTCCTTCTCTCAAACTTCCCTTATCCTACCCTAACAAGTATAACACTACTCACACTTCATGATAAGGAAAAACAAAACAAAACAAAAGAGGAAGATAGAAAGAGGGAGATTAGAAGAATACGACTAACTATTTGCGACCTCACCTTGGCGAGGATCGAGCGTAAGTATCATTGTCGTATGAATGATAAAGAAAAAGAGAGAAGAAAGAAACAACAAGGAAATAACAACAACTACTTAACGAATTAAAATTACAACAATTAACAAAGTAAAGAGACAAGCATGATAATAAATGGTTCTTCTTTATTCATCACTCTTCACTCAAAAGCTCACTACAAGTTTAATGGAGAAGAGGTGAGAAGAGGAAGAAGAAACACACTAAAACTAGGCAAAATGAAAATACCAGAATGGACCCTTTCCTTCACAAAATTCTGGGCTATTTATAGGCCAAAAAATGAAACCCTAGGGCAACCACCAGAACCCAAACAGAATGACCAATATACCCCCCAAAATTCTGCAGGTGCGGCGCCAGTACGGCCGCGGATCCGCGGCCTGGACCCCACTTTGGCCGCGGATCCGCGGCCTTCTTGATGAATTGGAACTTGGTATTTTTGGTGGCACCCTGTTTTGATGTACTCTTCTCTCTGGTACATGTGTTTTCTCAATTTGGCTCCACGATTTCTCCAGAATTTCTGTTGAGGGAAAGGTGGACTTTTTGTCAAGATTTTGTCATGATTGCCTCGAGCTCCGCGTAGATCTCTTGGATTTTGTGCTACCATTGAGCCTTGTGCATGAGAATGACATTGATTTGACATTTTGTCTTCCTAAACTGGTATCTGGCAACATACGGATGAAGAGCGGAGACCGTGTTTTATCTGTGGTTGGCAGGAACCCGGATTTTGTCGTGTTTTCCATGAATTTCACCATTTTAGAACCGAGAACCTGTATCCTGCAATTGACTAGCAAACACGGCTCAAGAGTATCTACCGATATGCAATGTGACAAAAATTGGGCGGTATGAAAATACAAAAATCTGATATGAACAAACACCCCCAAACTTATCATTTGCTCGTCCCGAGCAAAGCCCATTTATTCACAAAAAATTTCCTAACCTCACTTTCGCAGGGAACGCGATTGCACTGAGCATGTGCAACAAGCCGTTAAACCTCTAGGTGTCCCTAGTGGGAGGAGTGTTGTCTCCTGAGGGTTTTCAGCGGATACTACCCACAAAATCCGGTCAAGTTGGTTTTGTAAAATAACTAAGATTCAAACCCTGCAGTTTTGTTTCAGCAAATAACAATTCTATAATCCTAAGTCTAGACCATCGAACCTTTATTTTTCACACCTCGCTTCTTATTTAACTACAGATTTTATATGTCTTTACGTGCAGTGCAAATAGTGTCGTTAAGTTCCAGAAGGATCGATTAAAGTCATCATGTCGCACAATAAAGCCCAGATAACAATTTTAAAAGGATCACATAAGTTTTATAAAGAGTTAAGCATTTTTCAAGTTTCGTTTTCCAGTAAGGTTTCAACTTCAGAATTTCTATCTTCCTTAACAGGAAACTAAGTCGTATTTTTCACTCCACCTTTTTCTTGTTTTCATTTCATACACACCTCTGTGAACGTGCAATAGTCTTTATCATAGAATAAAACCTTCATATCTCCGCTAAAATTTTTATAAAAGCCTGTCTTTTATCAAGATTATTCTCACACAAAGAACCGTTAGGAATTTTAACTCGGAGAGAACACTTGCTTGACTTTTGTTTTAAAACTGGACTTTCTAGGCTTCTTAGCGAGCTTTGGGCCAATGCACCCAAACCAGTTGGTTTTAGGGCATTAGGTGTAGAAACACCCCAGCGGACTTAATTACTCAAGTTACCTAGGTCCAAAAACAAAAGACAGTTTGGCGTGAAAATCAGATGATTTAATACGAACGGAGATATAACCGGCAGTTCAATTATTTTTTTTTGGATAAAAGACGTGTTTAGTGGGTTTGGTGTGCAATCATTCCAATCAAGTTTCCGATGGGTTATTTTTCAGACTTAGCTCCAATTATGGCATCAATAACATTCCTTCATATTCGCTTTACTTCATAAACTATTCTTGACATTACTTATTTCAGAACAAACCTATTTGATCCTCAGAAAATCATTTATCTGTTTAAAAGTTTAAACATGAAAGACTTGTCATCTAATTCCCAAAATCTTACGACACGTGTAGTGTGATGTAAAGACGTATATCAGCTATAGTTAACTTCAAAGGAGAGTTATCTTTCAGGTTTTCAAAATCCAAACATAAGATTTAGTTATTCCTATTTTTTCAAACAAAAACCGTCGAATGTTGAATCAGAGTTCTTCCACAAGCTAACTTGACAAAAAAGTTTTTATATTTTTTTAGAAAATTTTCAAATTTTTATGGATTTTATGGATTTTAATATGCAGATGCAAAAATATACATATGAATGCGAAGGGAAGAAATGCGTACCGAGCGTACCCCCAAACTTAAACTGGACAGTGTCCTCAATGTCGTAGCATGAAGAGAGCAGTTGGAAGGGTCAAAATTGTCGGTTAGCGAAACACAAATTTTTATTTGTTTTTTTTGTTTTTAAAGGAAAAAGAATATACACAAATATATACAAAATGGTTTGTACATACCCCCAAACTTATTTGGAACAGTGTCCACTGTTCTAGGCTGGATAACCGAAGTTTGGAGGTAGGCAGAGGAAGATCATTCAGGGTAAACCGGCTCCTGCAAGAACAGGAGCTCCTCTGTTGGTTCGGCGCTAAGGTACGGTTTGCATCGGTGTCCGTTTACTTTGAAAAGTGAACCGTCCTTTGGATTTTCCAGATCCACAGCGCCCTGCGGATACACATTCCGCATAAAATACGGCCCTTTCCAGCGAGATATGAGCTTTCCAGGATGGAAGTGAAGTCGGGTGTCGTAAAGCAGTACCTGCTGACCAGGTACGAAGGTTTTGCGCAAAAGGTGTTTATCGTGAAACACCTTCGTTCGATTCTTAACGACAACCGCGTTGTCGTAAGCCTCATCCCTAAGCTCGTTCAGTTCGTTCAACTGCAGCTTCCGATGGCTGCCCGCATCATCAAGAGACAGATTCAGCTCCTTTATCGCCCAAAATGCACGATGCTCGATTTCGACAGGAAGGTGGCAGGCTTTTCCGTACACAAGCCGATAGGGAGACATGCCAAGGTCGGTCTTATAAGCGGTTCTAAATGCCCAAAGGGCATCAGTGAGTTTCAGAGACCAATCCTTACGGTTCTTGGAAACCGTCTTCTCCAGTATCTGCTTGATTTGCCGATTTGAAACTTCGGCCTGCCCGCAGGTTTGGGGGTGGTAGGGCATAGAAAGCTTATGATTAATGGAGTATTTCCGCATTAAGGCTTCGAAAGTTTTATTGCAGAAATGACTTCCATTGTCGCTAATGATCGCTCGGGGGTGCCCAAACCGGGAGAAAATGTTTTCTTTAAGGAACCTAACGACAACCTTGTTGTCGTTAGTCCGGCTGGGCACAGCCTCGACCCATTTAGAGACGTAATCAACAGCTAGAAGAATGTACAAGTTCCCAAAAGAGCTGGGAAACGGCCCCATGAAGTCTATCCCCCAAACATCGAAAATCTCCACAACCAAGATCGGTTGGAGCGGCATCTCGTTCCTCCGGGATATCCGGCCTATGTGTTGGCACCGGGAGCAAGTCTTGCAATAGTCGTGAGCGTCTTTGAAAAGTTGTGGCCAGTAGAAACCACATTGCAAGATCTTCTCAGCTGTCTTTCTGGGCCCAAAATGCGCGCCACACGCTTGATCGTGGCAAAATGACAGCACACTCTTGAATTCCTCATCAGGGACACACCGACGAATAATCTGGTCGGCACAGTACTTGAACAAGTAGGGTTCGTCCCAGTAAAAGTGTTTTACTTGGGATAAGAAGCGAAGTCTGTCCTGACTCGACCATTCAGTCGGTAGTAATCCCGTGGCCAAATAGTTCACAATATCTGCGAACCAGGGTTCGCACGATACTGTCAAGAGCTGTTCATCCGGGAAAACGTCGTTGATCGGAATTGGAAGCGAAGGCGAAGAAGGAAGTCGTGAGAGATGGTCGGCAACTACGTTTTCACATCCTCGTTTGTCCTTAATGACAAGGTCAAACTCTTGAAGCAAGAGGATCCAACGTATTAACCGAGATTTGGCATCTTTCTTCGCAAAAAGATGGCGCAGAGCTGAATGGTCAGTGTAGACAATGACTGGAGAGCCGATGAGGTAGGGCCTGAACTTTTCTAAAGCAAATACAACAGCTAAGAATTCCTTCTCAGTTGTTGTATAATTAAGTTGGGCATCGTTCAGGGTTCGGCTTGCGTAATAGATTACGTGCGGCATCTTGTTGATGTGTTGTCCAAGGACAGCACCGATGGCAAAGTCGGATGCATCGCACATAATCTCGAATGGGTGCGTCCAGTCAGGCGAGGAAAGAACGGGAGCAGAAGTGAGTGAGCGTTTCAGTGACTCGAATGCAGTCACACAGCTCGAGTTGAATTCGAAAAGCGTGTCCTTGGCCAGCAAAAGCGTCAAGGGCCTAGCAATCTTGCTAAAGTCCTTGATAAACCGTCTATAGAAACCGGCATGGCCAAGGAAGGCTCGGATATCTCTGACGCATCGGGGAGGAGGCAGATTGGAAATGACCTCAATCTTTGCTTTGTCAACCTCTATGCCATTTTGCGAGATGATATGTCCTAAGACAATACCTTCGCGCACCATGAAGTGGCATTTCTCCCAGTTCAAAGAAGATTCTTGTCCTTACATCGGGTAAGGACAGCGTCAAGATGCAGCAAACACTCGTTGAAGGAATCGCCGAAGATGGAGAAGTCATCCATGAAAATCTCCAAAAAATTTTCCACCATGTCCGAGAAAATTCCCATCATACACCGCTGGAAGGTAGCGGGCGCATTGCATAACCCAAAGGGCAAGCGTCGATATGCAAACGTGCCGAAAGTACAAGTGAAAGTGGTCTTGTCCTGGTCTTTTTCGGCGATGGGAATTTGATTATAGCCGGAGTAGCCATCAAGAAAGCAGTAGTACTCGTGTCCGGCCAATCGTTCAAGCATCTGGTCAATAAAAGGTAGCGGAAAGTGGTCTTTCCGCGTTGCGGCGTTGAGTTTTCTGTAATCAATGCAAACTCGCCACCCAGTTTGGGTGCGAGTAGGGATTAACTCATTCGCCTCGTTGGTGATGACCGTGATGCCCGACTTCTTGGGGACAACGTGAATGGGGCTGACCCACTGGCTATCGGAGATAGGGTAAATGATACCACTATCTAGACATTTGACGATCTCCTTCTTCACAGCCTCTTTCATGACTGGATTAAGACGTCTTTGTGGATCCCGGGCTGGTTTGGCATCATCCATCAGATGAATGTGATGCTCAACGATGAGGGGACTAATCCCCTTGATGTCCGCCATGGACCAGCCAAAAGCTTGCCTGTTGCTGTGCAAGACCGCGAGAAGGGCTTTCTCTTGCTCGGAAGCTAGAGAAGCCGAGATGATGACAGGAAGGGTCTCGTTTTCACCTAAGTAAGCATACTTAAGGTGAGACGGCAACGACTTGAGTTCGAGCGTTGGAGGTGAAATGATGGAAGGCAAGACTGGTGCAAAGGTCTCGAACTCAAAGGACTCCAGCAAAGGTTCAAAGCGAGTGTAGGCAACCGAGTTGGATGGTTCAGGTAACTCATCCGGAAAGTCGAAGGATTCAAACTCGGGTTGTGCGCGGCTAAGATCGTTCGTGAACGTGAAACACTCGTAGTCGTTGTCGGGCGCAGAAACAGCAGCAGGTTCGAAGAGAAACGCACTAGTGGCGTCAAGATTATCGTGATCAAACAGAAACTCCTCGAATTCACACTCATCTGGGGTGATCTCCTGGATCGAGCAGACATCCAGTATATGAGCATTAGGTTCGGCGGGATGATTCCCCAACCTAAAAATGTTGAGTTCAATCGTCATGTTTCCAAAAGAGAGGTTCATCGAACCATTGCGACAATTGATCACAGCATTTGAGGTTGTGAGAAATGGGCGACCGAGTATCACCGGAATTTGATTCCGGGGGTTAGCTACAGGCTGTGTATCTAAGACAATGAAGTCAACGGGGAATATGAAGTCCCCGACTTTTATTAACACATCCTCTAGCTCACCCTTAGGGTGGGTGATCGATCGGTCGGCCATTTGGAGAGTGCAGTGTGTGGGTTTCAACTCTCCGACGCCTAATTGCTCGTATACTGAATACGGAAGCAGGTTAACACTGGCACCAAGATCTAATAGTGCGCGGTTGATGTTCTTATCCCCAATAGTAATTGAAATCGTAGGACAGCCAGGGTCCTTCCGTTTTTGTGGTAAAGATTGGGTAAGGGCATCACTCACAGCACTAGCCAAGAAAACTTTCTTGGATACCTGAGACTTCCTCTTTTTCGTGCACAAGTCCTTTAAGATTTTCGCGTAGGACGGGACTTGTTGGACAGCATCTAAAAGAGGAATGTTAATGTTAACCTGCTTGAATAACTCCAGAATCTTCTCCATTTGAGGATTTTGTTTGTTAGACCTCAACCGGTTTGGAAATGGAACATTTTGAAAATTGGTTGAGTCTAATGCTGGAGGAGGAGATTTTGGAGTTGGAACGGATCCCAGAATAGGTGTTTTCGTGGAGTGAGAAGTGGGTCCGTTCAGAGCAGAAGAAGAGGAAGGAGAGCCTGTGGAAGAACGGAGAATAGGCTCGGAAGACGAAGAAGAAGGAGAAGAAGAAGAAGAAGAAGAAGCGGCGGCCGGGGTGTCATTGTTGATTCGTGTGCCGGTGTTGTTTTGCAGCATCCTTCCCGATCTCAGTGTGGTCACGGCACTCACATTATGGTTTTGTTGTTCAAGAGCAACATGTGCATTATGTGGGTGACCGGGATTTGGAAGTGGCTGGGACGGGAGCTTTCCCTTCTCTCGCTCGCTTAAGGCCCCGTTCAGCTGTGCAATCTGGGCCTCGATGGTCTTGATGCTTTGCCCGTGTGCGGCAGTGTGTTGCACTAAAGATTGAATCGAAGACTGGATGTTGGCGGTGGATTGAGTCGATTGTTTAACAAACGCCTCCAGACTTCGCTCGAGCGAGGAAACCTTATCAGTGTTTGACGGAACAAAGTTGTTTGGTGGAAAAGAGTTGTTAGGTGCAAAGTTGTTCGTCTGGTTTTGGAAAGGTTGGGGTTGGAAGGGCTGCTGATACTGAGTTTGTTGTTGCGCTTGTTGTTGCGGCGGAGGGGCCCTTTGGAAATTGTTGCCCTGGAATTGATTCTGATTCTGATTCCAGGCGAAATTGGGGTGGTTCCTCCAACCGGGATTGTAGGTGGAAGAGTATGGATCATTCCTCGGTCTTTGCTGGAAGGCCGCATTAACCTGATCCTGTCCTTGCGAGGGTGGATTGTAAGGACACTCTTCGGTCAAGTGGGAAGGATCGGAACAACAAGCGCAGATGGTACGAAGGGGGAGAACAGGGGCAGGAGTAGGAGCAGAAAATTTGCTCTCTATTGCTTCAAGCTTTCTTGTTATAGCAGCCATTTCAGCTTTCATCGCAATAGAGACGTCAAGTTGGTGGATTCCTACCCTAGACTGACCGGTAGAAGTGGAGGTAGAAGAAGAAGAAGTCGGTCTGGTGCTCTCCCACTGTAGCGTTTGCTCCGCAAGATCGTCAAAGAACTGCCACGCTTCCTCGTCAGATTTCGATAGGAAGTGGCCCTGACAGATGGTTTCCAGCAACTGCTTCGTTGCTGGGTTTAGTCCCTCGTATAAGGTTTGGCAGAGCTGCCATTTCTCTATACCGTGGTGAGGACACTGAACAAGAAGGTCTTTGTACCGGTCAAAGCACTTCCAGAAGGGTTCAGAAGGAAGCTGGGAGAATTGGTTGATTTCATTTCGAATTCTTGCGGTCTTATGATTTGGATAGAATTTTTTCAGAAACGCTTTAACAAACTCGTCCCAGCTGGTGATTGAGTGGGAAGCGGTGCTATACAGCCATTTTTCAGCGAGGTCGCATAAAGTGAACGGAATGACCCGTAGACGTATAGCATCGTCCGACAGCTGGGTGGTTTTCATCATGGCACAGACATTTTGAAATTTGTTGATGAAGATATAGGCATCTTCATATTCAAGCCCATGAAAACGTGGAAGCATGTTGATGAAATGGGGCTTAATTTCAAAGTTGTCCCCATTGGCCGGAGGAAGAGAAAGGCAGGTGGGAAATGCAGAACGGGTGGGATAGAAACGATCCTGGAGCGCGATTCGCTGCGGCGCTACAACAGGCGGAGGTGGTGGGAGATTGGTCTCCGTAGGAGGTGGAGCCAATCCAGCGGTGGTCAAAGAGATGTTCGGATTAAATCCTGACATCGCGGAAGAAGAGGTTGGTGAAGGTGAAGGTGAAGGTGAAGATGTATGAACAGAATTCCGGTCAACGTCGGAGTTGGCCGGCAAAGGAAGGGGTGAAAGAGGAGTGGACGGAGTATCGATTTCGGAGTCGATCGCGTAGTCGGTAGCGACTAACGTAACGCGGACTAGACGGGCGCTAGTGTCCCGAGTCCAAGCGGACATACACTAAACGAGTTTAGTATAGTCAAAGCGGAGAAGGTGAGGGTAAGAAAACGTCAATGGAGAAAGGCGATGGGTGGTGGGTGAAAATGGATTTGGCGACAAAAGGGCAAGTTTTTATAAAAGTTTTTTTTGATTTTTTTTTTCTTTTTTTTTTTTTAGAAAGAGATTTACAGAAATATGTACGGATATACGGCTTAAGCAATCACAAACAAGATATGCACAATCACACCTAGATCTAGGGTAACCTAGGTCCACTAGACCTGCTCCTGAACTTGATTGTCGAAGTTAAACAGTGCCGAGAAACGGGCTTAAAAATACACTGATCACGAGGCCAGGTAAGTGCAGAGATAAGGGGAGGTTGTCCAACGCTTTCGCGAAGTTCCTTAATTAAATAACCCTTTCTCTTTCGGTAGTTGCGCCTTTAACACTTTCCTAGACACCCCGTAAACAATATACGGTTAAGCGAGGTTCTAAACAAGGTTTATCTTCTCCTAATGAGCGCGAAGTCCTTAGGGCTGAAGTCTAGTATTTTTTGATTTACAATGGACAATGCATATGCTTTAGTGATTTTTGGGGTCCTGGGAAGGGTGATGAAATCCCCACCCAATCTGGATTGGTTTCAAGCCCCTTAAGTCCGTATTAAAGAATGCAAAACAGTAACAAATCAACTGCAAACAATTTTTTTATTTGCGGCGCAAAGAATCCTGCACAAGAACAGTTTATTGGAAGGGGGAGAAGAGTTTGCGCAAATAAGGCTGCAGAAAACACAATTCAGTGGAGTTCAGAGGAGAGGGGAGAGGCAGAGGGACTTACAGAGAGAATTTGGCAGCCCAAGGGCACCAAGTGGCCGCGGATCCGCGGCCTAAGCCCTCTATTGCCGCGGATCCGCAGCAGGAACAGAGAGTTGGGGCTTCGTTTTTCTGTGGTGACCTCCTGTTGGTGTCTTTGTTGCGCCACGGCAGCGCCCCGGCCGCGTACTCGAGGCCAAATTGCGGAATCAAAAAATTTTCCTTACTCGGAAACCGGCGCTACCGCGGACAATAACCCGGATCGAAACCATTAACCTATACTAGCTAACTAGAGATGGAGTGAGAAGTATACCGAGTGATCCGAGTCCTCCGGTCTTCTCGTCATCGTCCCGATCTCCCGCGGAAAGTGTTGCCTCCACATCGTCGCCTCCTCGCCGGAAAGGGCACCACATCGCCTTCGCCTTTTACGGGCTCCCGCCTCGATACCGAGGCAACTCGAGCATGAAGCCGGCAACTCGACATGCCCAAGAAGTGCTGTAGAATGTAGTGTAGATGATGCTAGTCTCATTTGGGGTTTGTAGTTGCCATGATGGAGGATTGGGGTTAAGAAAAATGGTGCTTTCATTTTTCCATAACAAGAAGAAGAAGGAGATGAATAATTCCTCACAAAACAAAGATGAACTCTCTCATTCTTTTTCTTTCTCTCTTTCTTTTTCTTCTTCTCTTTCTTTCTAATGAAAAACCTATCATCTTAGAAAAGGTGGAGGATTGAATATGAAGCATAACAATAGAAGGAAGGTGAGTGTAGGAGAATGGTGGAGGTAACCATAAACAAACATCAACCATGCTTTGCACCTTTTTCAAACCATACCTCACATCTAATCTCATTTAAAGCAAGTCATGGAGCAAGATAAGAAAGGTGTCATAATCAATATATATATGCAACAAAACCCTCCACAAAGTGTTATTTGCGAACTTGCAAATAACCCCCTCCATCGGAAAAGTCCGGCCGGGAAAGAACAAAGGAAAACCGGCCGGGACGAAATGCAAACTGGCAACTCCAGAAAACTGGTCCCGTAATAAATTACAGGAAAAACCCCGATACTGTGCATACACACCCGCATCTGTATTCCGACCGGATACAAATGCAATGAGACAAAATCTACACTGTACTAAACTAGTACCGGCTTAAACCAAAGCCGGCTAGTAAAATCCGTTCGATCCTGATCCGTGCAATACCGCACGTATCAGATCAAACCCTGCCATATAACTATACGGCCACTAGTACAAACTGTCCGATCCTGATCCGTGCAATACCGCACGTATCTGATCGGACCCTGCCATATCTCCATACGGCCTCTACAGCGTTTCGCCCGAAAGCTGAGTAACTGAAAGTGTGGTGGACTCTAAAGACTCGTCAATACTATGGCCGTGGATTTAACCACTGGCACGTCAGAGGTATAAGCCAATACATGACGGGCCACCAGCTATTGACTAAAAGGGACGTCGATGAGCGAACTCATCCTGACACCCTACTGAGTCTGTCAGTGACAATATCCGTACAGTCCGGTCCGTTCGTCTATGAGTATCGCATGGCGGGCCTAGGGGGTTGGTAAAAGTCAGACCCCCAAAAGCGGTACAAGTCGTGTCGGAGCGTAGCCCAGAACGCCCTGAGATACTACTGGAATACCTACCAGTAAATCTCCTGCCTCGGCCGAGGGCTTTGCGTAATGGCTCTCCTAGACACAGCGCGACCTCACCCCCAATACCGGGAGAGACGAACCCCTGAAGATCCGCTCACTGCCTCCATGTGGCTCGGGACTGTACCCAACTAAAACCTGTTTGCACGACTCCATTGAGCCGTGGTAGGGTAGTAATCAAAGCACAGTGGGAACTCACACGAGACAAATGACGATCCTCAGGTCGATGAACTAACCTGTACACATGTCACCTGGGAACTGCTATCTGACGTCTGGTATAATCCCAACTAGCAGGTTCCCGGCGAGTCCTGTCCGGTGTACTCATAACCCAATGAGCACCTGTATACATCTTAGGTGAACCAACAGACACCAGTGGCTTGTGAGACCGGCCACCGCCCCTCGTCGGGGTCTCGACTGTATACACTAGTCTACTAATGGAGTATCGATGCCCAGTCTCGAAACTCCCACGACTAGGGACCATTTAAGGATGTGCTTATAGACCTCAGCTCCCACGTATATGATCGCCATCATACTGCTGGTCGTCAAGCAAGAATCCTAGGGGCTCTATCAACGTGTAATAGCGACGTGTCAGGTCACCTAAAGCAGTACACGATGATAAAGATAAACCAGATAGCATACTATCATCTCGAGTAAGACTGTCCTACCGGGATAGGTCCTCCCTCAATCATTGCAATCACGTGCCTGTGATCCAATAATTGACTCTGAGGGCACTATCTCCAACAATCTCCCACTTGCACTCAAGGCTAATTATTGCGATGTCGCACACTCACAGCCCGTGTGATACCGAACACCCAACTCCTCTACTAGTCAGTCGCACAAAGCCTGTTTGCGAAACTATTGCGTTCGAGGAATAGCCTCAGTGAGTGGATCCGCTGTGATGTTTCTTTCTATGTCTCTCTATATCTCAAGTTCGCGGAGAAAGCCATCTCCCGAAATGAGCAATACCTGTCTTGGAATGTCTGGATGTCTGATGGGACCTAGTTCATAAATGAACTCCAAATCCAAACTTCTTAGACTGTATCATCAACTGAACTTAATCAGTATCCTGCGCCAAGCCTCCCTCAGTATTGCCTTGGACCACCTGTCCAAAATACTGTCCCTCGTCAGAAGGAGAACTATAACTCTGACAACCTCCTTGTCGTCCATGTCACCTTGGAAGCCTGGAGTGATAACCGTCTCCTAAAGGAGGCAGCCGTTATCATATCCCTAGAACATTCACTTATGTTCTAAAACTGCTTCCGACTGTTCCCCCAGGATTGGATCAATATCAACTTATTGCACCTGCTGCAAGAACAACATCTGGTGTGGTACTTGACATTTCATGATTGACTCAATTGCCTAAGCAAGTGATCTGTCAATCATGCGTATCCCTCTCCCCTTTAGTCTGTAAGACACCTTTAGAGAGGGTGACTCCATTACCTGCAGGTACACTACCATGCCAGGAGTCGTCCATTCTAAATGCTCATAGAATGCTGTCAAGGTACCCTGATTGGGAAACCACCCAAATCTAGATCTAAAACCATAGATCTAGTAACCAGTATGTCTGATATAATATCCAAGTCCCTTGTGGAGAAAACACTGTGTGACGACCAAAGTATAACCGATCGTAGTATAGGAATATCATTTCCTACTACCTTCTCAACAGATCCATCCCCTATTCTGATGACGTCAAACCCATGACTGTCACATCAGAAACAGATGATCTAACTCCGCTATATCTGCTTTAGTCTATAAATAGACATAAGCATGAAGTCCACCAATGCTTCCGCTGCTCCCACTGACTATGACAACCCTCTGCCAGAGTCATATAGACGTGCACTTCTAAAGCTAGTTTAGAACGACGCTATACTCATCCTCCTGCCGGGTCTCGCAGCCTGGAACAACAACAATGGCAAGTGTGGGTAAACAAGAACTTCCCTGTCACCGTCCTTGAGGCTACCGGAGTACCTCTCGGGTGCCTGAAGTTACCCACCTTATCTGCGGAGTGGCCAATGGAATGTCAAATCAGATCGAATCTTTAGGTTCCTTATCAAATCTTCAGTAATCGTTTGCGGTTCTGGAATCGCTTCCAGTTCTACCATACTCCTACTGCTGTTTTTTCATAACCATGAGTAAAACTGTGGCGAGTCTAGAACAATATTTCTATTGATCTGCCAGATGGTAGAAAGTCAACCCTCGTCATAGCCTGGGTCAACCCACAAACAGCCATTACAGAAAACGTGCCTTGAGTTGTCCAGTGTCTGGTTTTAAGCATAAGCCGGACAACTCCCCGTACCTTAACATCGTTAAGATATGAACTGTTCTATATCCAATATAGAAACAGAGGCACTGATTCAATTGAACCAGATTCAAATCATGCAGCTGTCTCCAGTGCATGTCAACTAAATGGAAAAAGGCCGATCAGCGTTACTCAACTTAGGAATGCTTCCAATTATGAGTATCCTGAAAGAGAAGCAATCTGTCTTCATCATTACTATCAACTGAATACCATACACATGTATCTACATCTTCGATCTCTTTGAAGAATCCCGATACTTGCTACACCTGGTTCTCTACTCTATTCAAATACCCATAACTCCTCAAAACTTAGACCCTGTGTTTCCACGAAACATATGTCTAAGAACTAGAGAAGTTAAAAGTAAACAGAATATAGTATGAGGACCAACCCCTCTGTCCTAATGGACACTGGACAACATACAATACTCTGTATAAGTCCGCTGAGTCTAACAACTCTTTCACTGTGTGTCATAGGTTGAAAACTGTACTTATGGTTAAGAAGAATTACACCGCTGTTTAATGCTCCTTACCTAACCATCCACTGATATAGGTAAATGTCATCGACATAATATCAAAAGGTATATCTCACTCTATGAAAATAGACGTACAGATATATCAATTTGAAATTGGTGCATAACCGCGGATATTCAAAACCAAATAATTGCCGACCGGCAAACAACCCAGGTGACTTCCTCAAATATCACCGATTACAACGAATCCCGATATAATAAGGATGATCACCCAATTCCCAATAACTTACTCCCACTCAGCATCTGTAAAACCATACAGATGTGAGAATCATACCTGGTAAATACATACCCTGGAGCAAGTGTCTAACTGGGAAATCAGTTTTCCATTAACAGCACACAGTGAAACTGAAACATTGAAATGTTTCGTCGGGGTATCCTGGTATTCATAGTAATGCCTCTTCCATTATCCAGATTCACAACTGTAACCGTATAATTCTTTGCCACCTGTCCAAATCCCTTTATATGTCTTTAGTCATTACCGTCTGCACACCCCTTTAGGCCAATTGGTTTTCTTCCTTCCCTACCGTTCGGCACCAGCCTATGGTTTGGAAGAAGACTATCCAATAAGCATAAAGGGTGTACTGTCCTAATCCTAGGAGCACTCGCAATGCGAGAGAAGGTGAAGATAAAAGACACCTGAATGTACTTTATTCCTATTTCTCCTGAACCAGAATCCATCCCCGAACTGGAACAAGTTCCTTTCGAGTTCGTATATAACCATACGATGGAATATCCAATAAACTGTGGATCTTCGTAGTGATACGGAGTGTCCTGGAGAAATACAAAGGTGATTTAGGATTGGCGAAGAAATACTTGGTTTGGTCGTGAATATCAGTCGCAATTTACTTTGCCCTCCTACTAATCCCTTTCTTTGTCTGAACTTAATACCTTCTGTACACCGTTTAGGTTAACTGGTTTTCTTCATTCCCTACCGGTCGGCACCAGCCTAAGGTTTGGAAGAAGACTATCCAATTTGCGTAATAGGTGTACTACTCCTAAACCAAGGAGTACTCGCAACCTGAGAGAAGGTGAAAAGAAAAGACAACTGAATAGTCCTATCCGTTTTCTCCAGAACCAGAAACCATCCTCGAAGTCCTTCGAGTTCGTATATAACCATACGATGGTTTTGTCCAATGGAAGTGGACGTTCGTAGTAATACGGGGTGTCCTGGAGAAAAGGGTAAAAGTAGGAGTGGCAATGAGGTATGCAACTCTGACAATCCAAAAGCCAGTGTTAAGAAGGTTCGGTCAACTTGGTCACTGAGTCATAGTCCAGGGTCGGGTCAATGGTCGCTGCGAAAGAGAGAGAGAGAAAAGAAACACTCAGCGTGCACTCTAACCTAGATTAGAATGGTTATCACTTTGTCTAATCAGGAAACCTCCCACTGTACCTCAAATTCTCCTCCAAACCTGAAAGAAGAATTAGTCGGGATCACCCGAGGAGTAAACTAACTCATCAGTGGAAATCGGGATCCAACTATCATCGCATGATAACTTGACGGAATCCACTCAAGTCACCACACTCCAGAAGGTATGCGCATGCCTGGCAAGTTTCAGTTCTTTTGAAACTCCCGATGTGATTTTTACCCCAAGCGGTTTATGACCTTGACTAGGTCAACAAACCATAAACCGCCAGTCAAGTTCAACCCGTCATTGTTCTGGATCGCATTAAACCCACCCGTACGTGCCCTTGACTAGGTCAACAAGGCCGCACGACTGTCTTAACCAATCCTACTTATGCAACAAACAAGTACCACTTAGCTACCGAACACTACGTCTTGACTAGGTCAACAAACGCAGCACGAATACCAAATAATACCTGTAGGAAATGACGGAGGGCTACGGCTGGTTTTTGGCGAAAAACCTTTAACGTAATGAACTTGATATCGTCGAAGGAACTGCATAGCCTTTTATAAAATATAGTGACGAAAACCTTTACTAAAGAGGTCACTCCCGGTGAAGGGATCTCGGCTCTTTCCCCGTAGAATGAGGTGCAGGATATTCCAACTGAATACCACGATGCAAAGCAAAAGTAATCGGCTATAGTGAAGTTAATGCCCTGACGCAAACTTCTGTCCAAGGGGTCACTCCCGGTGAAGGGATCTCGGTCCTTGCCTCGTCGACTGAGGAGCAGGATATTCCAAATGAATACCACGATGCAAAACAAAAGTGAACGTCCTTGCAATAACAGCTTTTTTGAAAAATGTTCCAACAACATCAGAATAGGTTTGTTTAAACTTGCATTGATCCGAATCAATGCAGTCCCATCAATTAATCACACCATAAAGAACGAAAATATACTGACGTACGTATATGCCATCCGCATTCGCCACTGGGTCCCGTCATCACCCGTTAGGTTAGCTAACTAACGGCAGAGCGGGGACTGGACTAGCGCGGATGAAAAACATATACAACATCTACTAATATATATACCAATATATAGTATTTCGCTCAAGGCGTGAATAAAACGCAACATCACAGAAATGTACAGCATCACAGAACAATACAGATATCTGGAAGCCCCGGGTTTCACAGAGCCGCTGCAGAAACCCGACGTTCCCCTGGTCGTGTGGATAGCCTGTGCAATGAAATCCTAGACCCCTACGGGCGCGGCAAGTCACCCGCCAAAACCTGAAGCGAGGCAGCCCCCTTCAGTACCGTGAATGGACCACCCAGCACTTCACGGAATCCGGTAACTTGGGCACCCCTCCTGGGTCAACCTGTACCCCCTACGAGTGCGGCGAATAGCCCGCCAATCCTGGACTGAAGCCCCCTCCGTCCCAATGCCATGAGATGCGGGCTTGCTGCCCTCCAGAACCCGGCTATCCGCGCACCCCACCGCGGGGCAATCCTAGTACAGAAAGTAAAATATACATACACCGGGTACATCGACCGCAACCAGGTCGTGTCCCAAAAGAATAATACAAACAGGCAGTGACGGCAGTCCACATGTCGGACGCTCGCCCCGCAATATCAAATGTACATAATACAATAAAACTGTACTAGCATTGCATCCAGGCTATCCCCACGACCGATCCGCAACAACACAGCATAAACATAGAACATCAACGTGAAAGTCACGTTCGCAAATCCGTCTAACCGGGCTATAGCAGTCAGACCGGATTTACCGATCGAGTGACATTCACGGTCGCAGATATAATGTAAATACTGTGAAATAATGTGTTTAAAATTTTCCGATCAATCAAACAATTAACAAGTGGGCCCCTAACCAATACTGTAGCAGTCACAGAAAACCTGGGCCAAAATTTAATATCCCAAAAGCCCCAAAATCAAGTATAAGACAATCTGGAGAAAAATGGTACAGTGAGTAATTTAAACGGCGGCGGAAGAGCGGCCAAAGCACTGCTTTGGCCGCGCTTCCGCGGTGAAAATAGGGAATCATGTTACCAATTTTTCCCAGATCTCTTATATTTCCCTGCATATCATTCTGAGACCACCAGAAAAATTTTTAGACTTCAAAAAATTTCGACAGAAACTGATGTGCTTGAAATACGAGTTTTCAGGATTTTGTTCGATCGGAAACGTAAAACACATCAAACGAAGCTAGGTAAGGTTAATGGCGTGGCTCTGATACCATGTTGCGCCACGGCAGCGCCCCGGCCGCGTACTCGAGGCCAAATTGCGGAATCAAAAAATTTTCCTTACTCGGAAACCGGCGCTACCGCGGACAATAACCCGGATCGAAACCATTAACCTATACTAGCTAACTAGAGATGGAGTGAGAAGTATACCGAGTGATCCGAGTCCTCCGGTCTTCTCGTCATCGTCCCGATCTCCCGCGGAAAGTGTTGCCTCCACATCGTCGCCTCCTCGCCGGAAAGGGCACCACATCGCCTTCGCCTTTTACGGGCTCCCGCCTCGATACCGAGGCAACTCGAGCATGAAGCCGGCAACTCGACATGCCCAAGAAGTGCTGTAGAATGTAGTGTAGATGATGCTAGTCTCATTTGGGGTTTGTAGTTGCCATGATGGAGGATTGGGGTTAAGAAAAATGGTGCTTTCATTTTTCCATAACAAGAAGAAGAAGGAGATGAATAATTCCTCACAAAACAAAGATGAACTCTCTCATTCTTTTTCTTTCTCTCTTTCTTTTTCTTCTTCTCTTTCTTTCTAATGAAAAACCTATCATCTTAGAAAAGGTGGAGGATTGAATATGAAGCATAACAATAGAAGGAAGGTGAGTGTAGGAGAATGGTGGAGGTAACCATAAACAAACATCAACCATGCTTTGCACCTTTTTCAAACCATACCTCACATCTAATCTCATTTAAAGCAAGTCATGGAGCAAGATAAGAAAGGTGTCATAATCAATATATATATGCAACAAAACCCTCCACAAAGTGTTATTTGCGAACTTGCAAATAACCCCCTCCATCGGAAAAGTCCGGCCGGGAAAGAACAAAGGAAAACCGGCCGGGACGAAATGCAAACTGGCAACTCCAGAAAACTGGTCCCGTAATAAATTACAGGAAAAACCCCGATACTGTGCATACACACCCGCATCTGTATTCCGACCGGATACAAATGCAATGAGACAAAATCTACACTGTACTAAACTAGTACCGGCTTAAACCAAAGCCGGCTAGTAAAATCCGTTCGATCCTGATCCGTGCAATACCGCACGTATCAGATCAAACCCTGCCATATAACTATACGGCCACTAGTACAAACTGTCCGATCCTGATCCGTGCAATACCGCACGTATCTGATCGGACCCTGCCATATCTCCATACGGCCTCTACAGCGTTTCGCCCGAAAGCTGAGTAACTGAAAGTGTGGTGGACTCTAAAGACTCGTCAATACTATGGCCGTGGATTTAACCACTGGCACGTCAGAGGTATAAGCCAATACATGACGGGCCACCAGCTATTGACTAAAAGGGACGTCGATGAGCGAACTCATCCTGACACCCTACTGAGTCTGTCAGTGACAATATCCGTACAGTCCGGTCCGTTCGTCTATGAGTATCGCATGGCGGGCCTAGGGGGTTGGTAAAAGTCAGACCCCCAAAAGCGGTACAAGTCGTGTCGGAGCGTAGCCCAGAACGCCCTGAGATACTACTGGAATACCTACCAGTAAATCTCCTGCCTCGGCCGAGGGCTTTGCGTAATGGCTCTCCTAGACACAGCGCGACCTCACCCCCAATACCGGGAGAGACGAACCCCTGAAGATCCGCTCACTGCCTCCATGTGGCTCGGGACTGTACCCAACTAAAACCTGTTTGCACGACTCCTTTGAGCCGTGGTAGGGTAGTAATCAAAGCACAGTGGGAACTCACACGAGACAAATGACGATCCTCAGGTCGATGAACTAACCTGTACACATGTCACCTGGGAACTGCTATCTGACGTCTGGTATAATCCCAACTAGCAGGTTCCCGGCGAGTCCTGTCCGGTGTACTCATAACCCAATGAGCACCTGTATACATCTTAGGTGAACCAACAGACACCAGTGGCTTGTGAGACCGGCCACCGCCCCTCGTCGGGGTCTCGACTGTATACACTAGTCTACTAATGGAGTATCGATGCCCAGTCTCGAAACTCCCACGACTAGGGACCATTTAAGGATGTGCTTATAGACCTCAGCTCCCACGTATATGATCGCCATCATACTGCTGGTCGTCAAGCAAGAATCCTAGGGGCTCTATCAACGTGTAATAGCGACGTGTCAGGTCACCTAAAGCAGTACACGATGATAAAGATAAACCAGATAGCATACTATCATCTCGAGTAAGACTGTCCTACCGGGATAGGTCCTCCCTCAATCATTGCAATCACGTGCCTGTGATCCAATAATTGACTCTGAGGGCACTATCTCCAACAGTCTTCTTCCTGTCTAGATGTGTGGAATTCTGATATGCTCACTGTAAATGCTCCAGATTTTTACAGTAGACCGGATGCTTCGTTTTTGTCCGTCGCGGTGTAGCCGCGAACTGTGGGTCTATCTTCCCACGTCTTTGGCACTGTACTTGAACTCCGTATTTTCAACGTCTTGGCCACTGAACTCGAACCTTGTATTTTCCTGCACACTTGCACAAAAGCTAATCAAGAATAACAAGATGGTTTTTTTTTTTACAATGTATATTTTTTTTCGTTTTTTTTTACTTACAAATTAACCCGAAATTACACAAAGAAATAAACTACCGTCTCCCCGGCAACGGCGCCATTTGGTTGATAGCGTATGTTCGTGTTCAAGTTCTAATTTAAATACCGCAATCAAGACGGTTTCGCTTGTAGCTAGCCGGTTGAGTACGGGTCGTCCGCAGGGAGATGGGAGTCTTTTTCAAAGTGTTTTAACGAGTTAAGTCCTGTTTTCAGATTTTGTTGTGGTTATCTAAGTGTTAAGTTGATATTTAAAGAGAGCTTGTTAGGGTTAGGATTAGGTTAGTTTGAGTTAGGAGTCTCCACATCTTTCGTTGCCCCTCTTAATATCGGTGTTATGGTAATCGGCAACAACGGGGATTAGCACGACTAGGAAGGACTTTGCGAGTATAAGCTAGGCTTTCCAACGCATAAGTCTTCCTTTTGGTGCTTGTCCGTCCGTTCTTGGCTCTTATCCATAACCTCCGGTTAATTCAACCACAACCGGTCTCACTACGGAATCACCGCTATCATGTAAGATAGGGTGCCGTAAGGAGCGGATTGTGGTTCAATTAACGGGAGTCGATTTAAGTTGTTGGGCAAGGAAAGAGTGAGAGAGATTTCCTTCTCTCAAACTTCCCTTATCCTACCCTAACAAGTATAACACTACTCACACTTCATGATAAGGAAAAACAAAACAAAACAAAAGAGGAAGATAGAAAGAGGGAGATTAGAAGAATACGACTAACTATTTGCGACTTCACCTTGGCGAGGATCGAGCGTAAGTATCATTGTCGTATGAATGATAAAGAAAAAGAGAGAAGAAAGAAACAACAAGGAAATAACAACAACTACTTAACGAATTAAAATTACAACAATTAACAAAGTAAAGAGACAAGCATGATAATAAATGGTTCTTCTTTATTCATCACTCTTCACTCAAAAGCTCACTACAAGTTTAATGGAGAAGAGGTGAGAAGAGGAAGAAGAAACACACTAAAACTAGGCAAAATGAAAATACCAGAATAGACCCTTTCCTTCACAAAATTCTGGGCTATTTATAGGCCAAAAAATGAAACCCTAGGGCAACCACCAGAACCCAAACAGAATGACCAATATACCCCCCAAAATTCTGCAGGTGCGGCGCCAGTACGGCCGCGGATCCGCGGCCTGGACCCCACTTTGGCCGCGGATCCGCTGCCTTCTTGATGAATTGGAACTTGGTATTTTTGGTGGCACCCTGTTTTGATGTACTCTTCTCTCTGGTACATGTGTTTTCTCAATTTCTCCAGAATTTCTGTTGAGGGAAAGGTGGACTTTTTGTCAAGATTTTGTCATGATTGCCTCGAGCTTCGCGTAGATCTCTTGGATTTTGTGCTACCATTGAGCCTTGTGCATGAGAATGACATTGATTTGACATTTTGTCTTCCTAAACTGGTATCTGGCAACATACGGATGAAGAGCGGAGACCGTTTTTTATCTGTGGTTGGCAGGAACCCGGATTTTGTCGTGTTTTCCATGAATTTCACCGTTTTAGAACCGAGAACCTGTATCCTGCAATTGACTAGCAAACACGGCTCAAGAGTATCTACCGATATGCAATGTGACAAAAATTGGGCGGTATGAAAATGCAAAAATCTGATATGAACAATATACCATTGCTTAATGTACCTGACCCAATCAGAACTTGATTAAGGTGAATGTTTACAACATTACTTACAAACGAAAATTCATAACCTTCTTTAGAAGTCAAAGATATAGAAATGATATTACAAGTTGCGTTGGGTACAAAATATCAATTGCACAAAACCAAAACGTGTCCATCTGACAACCCCAGGTGATAGTCCTCCACAGCCTTAGCATCCATGCTAGCTCCGTTTGCAACTTTGAGGGTCATGTCACCTGCCTTCAAAACCTTACGGTTTCTCAACGCCTGCAAAGAATTACAGATATGAGATCCTGATCCGGTATCCAATACCCAGGAAGTAGAGTTTATTGATAGACAGTTTTCAATAACATACACACCTGAAGCTGAAGCCGCAACATGCTTCAGATCCTGTGTTCTGGCTTTCCAAGCCCTGCAATCTTTCTTCCAGTGACCACTCTTATGATAGAAAAAGCACTCTTCCTTCCCTATAAGCTTCCCCGCTATCTTTGTTGCTTTTGCTTTTCCCTTCATATCCACTTTACTAACACCGCCCCTTGGTTTGGCGGAGGCTTTCTTCTTCTTTCCTTTGGCTTTCGCCTTGGACCTAGAAGATGAAGATTCTCCTACAAACAAAGTGGATGTTTCCCTACCTTTCTGTAGGGTGCCCTCTGCACTCCTCAGCATGTTGAGGAGCTCTGAAAGTTCAACTTCTTTTTGTTGTAAGTTGAAGTTCAGGATAAACTGGGCGTAAGTGGAAGGAAGGGACTGGAGAATCAAGTCCGTATAGAGCTCGTTCTCTAACGTGGCCCCAAGTTCCGCGAGCTCCTCAATGAAGCCAATCATCTTAAGCACGTATTCTGCTACCGATGATCCGATGGCCAACCTTGCTGAAAATAACTTCTTCGACACTTCGTATCTTGCGATACGAGATTGCTCTCCATACAGTTCTTTTGAATGGAGAAATATGGATTCGAGGTCCATATTCTCGTGCCTCCTCTGATGTTCGTTGTCCATAGAGGCAAGCACGAGGCACTTGGCCTTCGCGCTATCGATCTCCCAAGTTTTACGGATTTCCTTATCCGCGGAGGTGGGACCTGGGACAGGGGGAGCTTTGGTGGTGAAGAGATACCCCAACTTGTCATAAGTGATTGCCATTTTGACATTCCTGAGCCAATCTTAGTAGTTTGGCCCTGTCAGTATGTTTTTATCTAGTAATAACTTAAGTCCGGTCATGATGTTTGGTCGCTGCAATTAGGAGAGAGAGAAGAAACACTTTAGCATGATGCTCTTGCAAGTTTAGAGTGGTTTTTAATTTGTCTAAACAGGATGGCTCCCACTGTCTCTCGAATCCCTCCTCAAACCAAAAAGGAAGAATTAGTCAGGATCAATCTCACTGTACAATACTTGCTTAACCGTTCGGCCAGGCTGGTGTCGGTACTTCGAGGGAGGTTTTCCAACGCTTTCGCGAAGTTCCTTAATTTAAGGACCTCTTTTCCCTCGGGGCGTAGCCCCGCTAACACTTTTCTAGACACCTACTTGGTTTATAGCATTGATCGTTAAGTGAGAAATTTCCCGAGGAGTAGCATATACTCACAGTAGGATCGGGATCCAAATATCATTGTGTGATAAAACTGAAGGAATCCTACCTAAATCATCAAACTCCAAATGGTATGCAGCGCTAGCAAGTTTCAGTTCTTTTGAAACTCCCGATGTGGATTTTTGCCCCATGCTCTTATGACCTTGGTGTGAGGTCAAAATGTCATAAGTCACATGTCAAGTTCTTCCCTTCATTATCCAGGTTAATTTGAACCCACCCGTACGTACCCTTGACGTAGGCCAAAATAGCAGTACGACTGTCTCAAACCAACGCATTCTATCTATGCAACAGATAAATATCCGGCAGCTACTAATCATTATGCCTTGGCGTGAAGTCAAAATACATAGCTTGAATACTACCGAATATTTAACTGAAATGATGGAGGGCTATGGATGGTTTTGGTAAAACCTTGAACGTAGTGAACTTGATATGATCGATGGAACGAGATAGCTTTTAAAAGGAGTGGCTTAAGCTCCGCGTTTAAAAGTTCTTTTGAAAAGAAACCGAGTGGTTTTGAAAGTGTTCCAACGACTTTTACTTGGTTTATTTTTCTTGCATTAGTTCTTTTAATGCGTCCCATCATTTAATCATACCATTGCAGAAAACAACCAAAATATGACATACGCTTATGCCATTCGCATTCGCCACGGGGCCCCGTCATTACCCGTTAGGTTACTTAACTAACGACAGAGCGGGGGCTGGGCTAGCGCGGCTGCAAAACATAAGCAACGCCTAAATAATATCATATATAGATATATTGCAATGATAGCCATTTCAGATCACAGATGAATACATTGGATATACTAGGAATCCGCAATTCGTACGAGCCTGTAAAGAAAAGCGGATTACACGGTCGCGATGAATAGCCAATACCCCACCTTAGACCCCTACGGGAGCGGCAAACTACCCGCCAAATATCCGAAGCGGAGCAACCTCCCTCAACGATGTGAGTAGGCCACTCGGCACTTCGAGATACCCGGTAGTTTGTGCACCCCACCTCGGGTCTATCGTAGGAGCAAAAACAGTAAAGAGAAATTATACAATGACGGCTACAACCCCGACCCGGTTGTGCGGCCAAAAATAATATTACATCAATTTACATATTACATGAATTGAAAGAAAAAAAAACTTTCATCTCACAACCCCCGGCTATTCATCCGCGACAATCCAAAGAATTCATATACACATACCATCAATCATTACAGATCACAGATATGTATAACCCCCACTAATCGACGTATAGTGATTAGCGGACGTTCAATACATATAACACATCACAAATATATACCCGTCAGCTTAAGTCTTTAGAAGTTCGATAAAAATACGGATTTTCAAGCCCCAAAAACTAATTTTTCTTTCTGTAAAATCTGGGCAGAAAACACATATCCTAAAAATCCCAAAACAACCCCAGAAACACTCTGCAAGAAATAGTTTCCTCGACCGAGTCAACACGGCCGCGGAACCGTGGCGGGAGCATGCTCCCGCCACGTTTCCGCGGCGCTTTGACCGATTCGATGGACGAAATTTCTTGGGTGTTTAAACAAAAGCCTGAGCCGATTTTTAAGATAAGATTTATCATTTTTTGGACAGAAAAGAAATTCGGCAGAAACTTGATTTTTACGGGTTTGTTTCGCGACTTTTTCTTCGATCGAACTTCTACTTACTTTGCTAACATGTTAGATAGTGTTTAACTAGGCTCTGATACCACTGTAAGTCCATGCTACCCTTCCCCGGTTCTTACGGAGTTGCGGAAGTGGTGAAAAACGATTTTCAAGAGGGTGGTAACATGGACTACCAATACGGATATTTGTTAAACAACTAACTAACAACCTAACAAGAGTTTACCTACTCGGTTAGGGGGCTATACCTTTCTTGAACTCCTTCGTCTTCAACTCCTCCCGGTGTACGGATCGGCCTCACCTCGTCGTCTCCTTGCGCCGAAGAAGGATCCACCCGAAAGCTTCTACCTTTGGCTTCTTCTTCGAACTTTGAAGAAACTAGATCACTTGGCTTGCTAGGCCTTGTGAACTAGAATGAGTAGAGGAATGTTTTGGTGTCTTTTTATCTCTAAGGCAATGAGTCTCAACACATGAGAATGGTTTGCCTTGAGCTAGAGAGAGCAAGAGGAAGAGGGAGAGCTTGAGAATGAGAGAGCTCAAGAGAGAGAAAGCAAAATGAAAAAATGAACCATACTCTTCTCATTCTCACCTCTCATAATCCAAAAGCCATCATAACAAAAATAGTAATCAAGTATTGTGTAATGGTTTAAGTCAAAATGGCTATATCATTTCATGCACTCATTTTGCATAAATAAACAAGCAAGCAAAAGTCTTTGCCATGGAATGATAGCCATTGTCATGATGATGGTCAACTAGTCCAACCTAGTCAACCGGTCAACAAAGTCAACAAGTCAACAATGTCAACCCCTCAACAACCATGTCACTATAATACTTAATTAATATTAATGTTAATCATATATCTTATTCTCATTAGGGTTAAGCAAAAGTCAACGGTCAACAGTCAACAACCCCAATGAGAATACTCTGCCTCTGTCTCTCTGTCAACTGTGCATACACACCCGTATCCGCGTTCCGAGGAACACGAATACAAATGAGATAAAACCAATCCCAAAACGTACACTAGTATCTGGCTTTAACCAAAGCCCGCTAGTGTTAACTGTCCAGACACTCTACGTGCACAAGTGCACGGATGTGACCGAACCCTGTCGCAAAACCATGCGACCTGTCGCAAAACCATGCGACCTCTACTCTTTTGCCTAAAGGCGAATAGCTTTCTGTGTGGGACTCTAAAGACTCGACACTACACTGGCAGTGGGTTTAACCACAGACCGCAAGCGGCACTAGCTGTGCGTAACGGTCCCCAGGTAGATGCCGACAATAAGATTGACGAGGTGAAACCCATCTGAACTCCTACTGAGTCTGAATGTGACAATCTCTATACAGTCCGGTCTGTTCGTCAGATACATCGCATGGCGGGCCTAGGGGGCGGTAAACGTCAGTCCCCCAATAGCGTTACAAGTCGTGTCGGAGTGAAGCCCAGAACACCCTGAGATAACACTAGAAACCTACCAGTATATCTCGCTTGCCATGGCCAGGGACTACTCGTGTAATGGCTCTCCTAGACACAGCGCGATGTCAACCCCCAATACCGGGAGAGACGAATCCTGTCTAACCGTCACTGCCTCCAAGTGCTTCGGGACTGCACCCAACTACTACCTGTTTGCACGACTCCTTTGAGCCGTGGTAGGGTAGTAATCTAAGTACAGTGGGAACACACTCAAGGCGAAGTGACAGTGTCAAGTCAACGGACTAAGCTGTACTCATGTCACCTGGGAACTGATAACTGACGATAGGTATAGTACCAACCAACAGTTCCCGACGAGTCCTGTCCAGTGTACTCGTAACCCAACGAGCACCCGCATACTATCTCCAGTACGACGTACTGATGGCTGTGGGACAGACCATCTCCCACACTGGGATGAGAAGCGCATACGCTAGACTACTCCGGAGTATCGATGCCCTGTCTCGATAGTCCTGCGACTAGGGACCTGCATAAGAATGTGCTTATAGATAACCCAGCCTCCACTAGTGTGACTGCCTCACAACGCTGGTAATCAAGCAAAGATCCTAAGGGCTCCACTAATGTATATAGGTGATATACTAAAATAAACACATGTACACATTGAAGTAGAAACAAACCAAGTAGCATACTACTATATTGAGCAAGATTGTCTATACAAGGTGAATATCCCAAGCTTCCATTAAGTAATATACAAACTAGTATGATACAGTAATGGCCTCTAGGGCATATACACTAACAGTAGAACCAAAGGATTCAATAGCAACCAACGAACCTCAGCCTCTCCGCCGATCTAGTAGAGTTCCTCACCCACCTGAGAGATACTTCGGTTTCTCTATGACAGTGGGAGCAAGGATTGCATCATGAGATGATGACCCAACTAGTTTCGGGCTGGCTATCAGGAGTAGGACTCTATAAGAATGGCTGGATGCTTATCGATCTAAGATGGAATCCTTATACACCAACAAAGTATGGACTTTGGTTGCTTTATCTGAAGGGTTAAATCCCCATCAGGAGAAAGTATATCTTGAGAAGATTACTTGGTGTACATGGAAAAGTTAAGACTTTCAAAGCTAGACTTGTTAAAGGTTTGCATCATTGACCAGGTACGGATTATAATGAAACCTTTTCTAAGTACCTATGCTTAAGTCCATCCAGATCCTACTTGCCACGGCTACATACAATGACTACGATATCTGGCGGTTGGGTGTCATGACTGCTTTTCTAAATGATGTTTTAGAAGAGAGAGTCTGTAAGTACACAGTCAGAGGGCTTCATAGACAGTGGGAGCAGCGGAAACGTGTGCAAGATGTTTTATATGATAATGAAGGCATCGCGGAGTTGGAACATCTGTTTTGATGAGTTAGTCAAAGAGTTTGACATCATCAAAATAGCAGATGAACCTTGTATATACAAAAAGGTAGTAGGGAGTATGGTGGTGATCCTCGTATAGTACGTGGATGACATACTCTTGGTAGGGAAGTAGTTTCCTATGCTACGCTCGATCAATCTCCGCTTATCACAAGGATTCTCCATATAGGATCATAATGATACCTCCTGAATCCTGGATTCTGGATCTATGAGATAGATCTAATTGGATATTAGGATACTCACTAGTTGTAGTGAGATGGTATCAATTGATCCTGCGGAGAATCACTGGAAAGGTTCCAGGGTGATAAGGATGACTGAATGTCAGTCACAGGCATTGTCTTTACCCTCAGTAAAGGGACGGTATGTTGGAAGAGTTCCAAGCTAGATACCGTGGCATACTAGACGATAAAGGCAGGATACATAGCTACCAAAGATGCTACCAAAGAGGCAGTCTGGGTGTATATTAGTTCATGAGATGAACTTCGTTCCTCCCATTGTGTGATAATGGAGTTGTGGCTAATGCCTAGGAACGCCCGTCCCATCAGTGATCCAGACATATTCTTAGGCAGTATCACCTGATCGTGGAGATGGTTGATCTCCAGAGGATCGAGGTTAGGAGAGTAGACTCAGAGGACAACACGGCGGATCCACTCACAAAGGCCTTTTCCCAGAGAGAGATTTTTATGGGATGGTTGAGTATGAGATACTACAACTACTGCTATCAAATGGCCCTAGTGCAAGTGGGAGATTGTTAGTTATATGTATGCCCTAGAGGCCATTACTATACATAGGATGTATATTGTAGTGGATGCTTGGACATATATAGGGATGACTTTCTTGCTCGATATGATAGTATGCTATCTGGTTGCTCTTTAACTTAACGTGTACACTGATTGTCTCTCTGTTACATGTTGGTAAAGCCCTTAGGATGTGTACTTGACTACCTGGACTATGACGCGGATCATACTAGTGGGGACATGGTAGTCCATAAGTACATCCTTCAAGGTCCCTAGTCGTGGGTGTAACGAGACGGGGCATCGATATACCAGAGTAGACTAGCGTATACCTTCTCGACCCATACAGATGGGCGATGGATGATCCCATATCCAATGGTGGTTGACATCAGAGATGATATACGGGTGCTCAGTAGAGACTGGTTATAGTGGACGGACTCGCCGAGAACCCCCAGCTGGTATTATACCTTACGTCAGATGGCAGTTCTCTGGTGACACTGGTGCAGGTTAGTTTGTAGACCCGAGATCGTCATAGAGTCTTGTGTGATTCCCACTGCGCTTTGATTTCCACCTTACCACGTCCAAGAGGGCGTGCAAAATGGTGGTTTTTGGGTACAGTCCCGAATCACATGGAGGCAATGAGCGATAGGAGGGGTTTCGTCTCTCCCGGTATAGGGAGTTGATGTTGCGCTGTGCTCGATTGGTTATAACAAGAAGTCCTTGGCCAAGGCTGCTTTAGGGATTTACTGGTAAGTGTTACCAGTAGTTTCTCGACCCGTTATGAGCCTCAAATCGACATGACTTATCGAGTTATTGGGGTCTGACGTTTACCAACCCTAGACGAGATATGCGACATATCAGACGAACAGACCGGACTGTACGGTAAGTGTTACTGGTTGGATTCACAGGAGTGTGAGCGGGCTTGCTCGTTGATCTTCTGATCGCTCAATACCCGGGTGTCCGTTACGTTTAGCAGACTGCTTGCGGCTTGTGGTTGTTTGATATGATCATCACCTACTGCCGGCGTATTGACGAGTCTTTAGAGTCCTACACAAGGGTTTCCTGGCTCGAGCGAAACGAAATAGGAGCGCATATGAGATATGTGCGGGACCGAGAATAAAACCAGTATGTGATACTGTATTCTATTCTTGCGATTTGTGACATTAATCGGTTGTATGCGATATAGCCGGGTTATCGGATCAAGTGTTGATTCGATAAGTTGTTACTATTGATATTAGTCGGTTATATGCAATATTACCGGATCGTTAAATCAAGTGTTGATTTAATGATTTAATGTATAATTATATATTTGATATATTACTTTACATTAACTAGTATTGGTTCACTTAAGATTGATTTTCTCACTTGAATGTGCACATTGTTTATATGTGATATATGCAACTGTACAAGTTTGTATCATGCTTGATGATACATACAAGTTATGTGTATGAGAACTAAACCAAATCAAGGTTAATTTAGGGTTTACTAATTTCGTAACAAATAAAAAAAGTAGTGAGACTTTGGTCAAAGTTATCAAGCTTCATGAAGCTTGATAAACATTGACAAAGTCAACCCTTTTGTCATTTGTATAGGATATTAGTTAACCCAACCCTTAACCTAATGCTTTGGTTAATTCTCTACATGAGTTAAGCATGAGAGCTTAACTCAACCATGGTGCCATAAGTAAAAGGATAAGTTTCATTTGGATTGATGATCTTTATTATTCTTTCTTCTTCTTCATCTTCATCAAGCTTCAAGAAAGCTTGCTACCTCTAATGGTGCCATGAGATTTAGAGTGAGAAATCCAAATCCAAAGTGAACCCACTTCCTATTTCTTCATCCTCTACCACTTACCATGTTGTATAGGGTGTTCTCTTCACAAAGTTTTTGACCAAGTGAAGAAATAGCTTGAGCTTGAGTCTCCCCGACGTAGATCATCTTCGGCCTCGAAGTCAACGACCTAGCCCGCTCATTTCTCCGACGAAACCATCGCTAGAGTCCGGGATCCCGATGATCGCAGCGAAGGGACGTCAACACGGAGCTAAAGAAGTGGAGGACCGGATCTACAATTGTTGTAATCCCTTTCACTTGTAGTTAAGTTGTTAACTTGCATGTTCTTTCGCCTTACCTCTTGTAATCGATCTAGTTTAGGGTTTCTCGGCACCGGAAAATTTGAATTTGGCACGGTTGATGCCTTGTGGAACCTCTTGAGTGTGCCTAGTAACCCTACAGTAAGTCATACACACACCCAAGTTTGCATGTATCATCAAACATGATACAAACTAGTGCACAAAAATATATCACATATACAACTTGTGCACATCAAGTGAGAAAATCAATCTTAAGTGAACAAATACTAGTTAATGTAAAGTAATATATCAAATATATATTTATACATTAAATTATTAAATCAATACTTGATTTAATGATCCGGTCATATCGCATATAACCGACTAATATGTAGTGTATCAATGTATCGAATCAACACTTGATTCGGTAACCCGGCTATATCACATATAACCGATTAATGATACAAATCGCGAGAAAAGAATACAGTATCACATACTGGTATTATCCTCGGTCCCGCACATATATCATATGCGCTCCTATTTCGTTTCGCTTGAGCCAGGAATCCCTTGTGTAGGACTCTAAAGACTCGTCAATACGCCGGCAGTAGGTGGTGATCATATCAATCTCCCACAAGGCGCAAGTGGTCTGCTAAACGTAATAGCCACCTGGGTATTGAGCGATCAGAAGATCAACGAGCAAGCCTGCTCACACTCCTGTGAATCCAACCAGTAACACTTACCGCACGGTCCGGTCTGTTCGTCTGATATGTCGCATATCTCGCCTTGGGGTGGTAAACGTCAGACCCCAGTAGCTTGATAAGTCATGCCGATGTAAGGTCCGTAACAAGCACGAAACTACTGATAACACTTACCAGTAAATCAGTGCAACCCTGGCCAGGGATTTCCAGTTATGGCCAGTCGAGCATAGCGCAACATCAACCCCCAATACCGGGAGAGACGAATCCCCTCATATCGCTCATTGCCTCCATGTGAATCGGGACTGTACCCAAAAACCACCTGTTTGCACGACTCAGTAGAGCTGTGGTATGGTGGAAATCAAAGCACAGTGGGAGACACACAAGACTCTATGACGATCTCGGGTCAACAGACTAAGTTGTACCAGTGTCACCAGAGAACTGCCATCTGACGTGAGGTATAATACCATCTGGGAGTTCTCGGCGAGTCCGTTCAGTGTACCCAGTCACCACTGATCACCCGCATACCATCTCTGATGTTAAACACCAATGGATATGGGATCATCCATCGCCCATCACATGGATCGAGAAGATATACGCTAGTCTTCTCTGGAATATCGATGCCCCTTCTCGATATTACCACGACTAGGAACATTAAAGGATGTGCTCATTGACTACCCAGGCCCCACTAGTATGATCTACATCATAGTCCTGGATGTCGAGCACACATCCTAAGGGCTTTATCAACATGTAATAGAGAGACTGCAAGTATACATGTTAAGATAAAGAACAACCAGATAGCGTACTATCATGTCGAGCAAGAAAGTCCTACCTATATATGTCCCAGCATCCACTACAATATACATCCCATGTACAGTAATGGCCTCTAGGGCATACATATAACTAACACAATGCCATAAGAAAGCCTGATTTGTTTCCGGAGACATTCTTTTAAGTGTGTTCTGGACACTGAAAATCTGAGCTTGATTTAATACGTATATACCGTTTTCTAATATACCTGACCCAATCAGAACTTGATTTAGGTGGATGTGTACCACATCGCTTACAAAAGTAAAATCATATCCTTCCTTAGAAAGTAAGTATACAGATATGATATTACAAGTCGCACCTGGTACATAAAAACAGTTACGCAGAATCAATATCTGCCCAGTTGTCAGTCCAAGATGATATTCCCCTGCGGATTCAGCGTACATGCTCATTCCGTTAGCAACCCTGAGAGTCACATCACCTATCTTGTAACCCTACGGTTTCTCAGAGCCTGTAGCGAATTACAGATTTAAGATCCTGATCCGGTATCCAATACCCAGGAGGTAAGGTTAATTGACATACAGTTCTCAATCACAAACACACCCGAGCCGAAGCCACAACATGCTTCGAATCCTGGCTACTGGCTTTACAAGCCCTGCAATCTTTCCGCCAATGTTCATTCCCGTAACAATAGGAACGTCCCTCTTTTACTACATCTAATCCCGAAACTTCTGCCCTTCTCTTTCCTTCTACTTCCCTGGTTTCCTTCAGGGTAGAAGGTAGAGACTGTAGAACCAAGTCAGCATCTGACCCGTTCTTCAACGTGATCTTCAGGTCCGTGAGCTCAGAATAGCTGGTCTCTGTAAGGACGTTGCCCTTTACAGATGACCCGATAGCCAACCTCGCTGGAATCAATTCGTTCGAGGTCTCATATCTTGCGATACGAGATTGCTCTCCATATAAATCTTTGTTATGGAGGAAGATAGAAACTAAGTCCATCTTCTCGTGTTGCCTCTGATATGCACCATCAACTGAGGCTAACACGAGGCACTTGGCTTTCGCACATTCCTTTTCCGATATCTTGCGGATATGAATATCCGTGACAGGGGAAACTGGACCTGAGACGGCAGGGGTGGGATCAGTCAAGAGGTGTCCCAGCTTGTCATGGGCAATGGACATCTGGACAGACCTTTGCCAGTTATAACAGTCAGATTCAGTCATTTTATTATCTAGATGTAACCTATGTCTGGTCACTGGGTCGCTGCAATTAAGAGAGAGAGACGAAAACACTTTAGCATGATGCTCTTGCAAGTTTAGATTGGTTTTTAATTTATCTAAACAGGATGGCTCCCACTGTCTCTCGAATCCCTCCTCAAACCATAAAGGAAGAATTAGTCGGGATCAATCTCACCGTACAATACTTGCATAACCGTTCAGCCAGGCTGGTGTCGGTACTTCGAGGGAGGTTTTCCAACGCTTTCGCGAAGTTCCTTAATTAAGTAACCTCTTTTCCCTGTGGGCGTAGCCCTGCTAATACCTTTCTAGACACCTACTTGGTTTATAGCATTGATCGTTAAGTGAGAAAATTCTGGAGGAGTAGCATATACTCAAAGTAGGATCGGGATCCAAATATCATCGCGTGACAAAACTGAAGGAATCCTACCAGAATCATCACACTCCAAATGGTATGCAGCGCTAGCAAGTTTCAGTTCTTTTGAAACCCCCGATGTGGATTTTTGCCCCATGCTCTTATGACCTTGACGAAGGTCAACAAATCATAAGTCACATGTCAAGTTCTACCCGTCATTGTCCAGGTTAATTTGAACCCACCCGTATATACCCTTGACGAAGGTCAACAAGGTAATACGACTGTCGCAAACCAACGCATCTATCTATGCTACATATGAACACCCAACAGCTACTAATCACTATGCCTTGACGAAGGTCAACAAACATAGCTTGAATACTATTGAATATTCATACGAAACGACAGAGGGCTACGAATGGTTTTGGCGAAACCGTGAACGTAGTGAACTTGATATAATCGAAGGAACGAGATAGCTTCCAAAAGGAGTGGCTCAAGCTCCGCATTTAAAATTTGGTTTTGAAAAGAACCGAGTGGTTTTGAATGTGTTCCGATGACTTTTACTTGGTTTATTTTTTCTTGCATTAATTCCAATGCGTCCTATCATTTAATCCTACCATTGCAGAAAACAACGAAAATATGACGTACGTTTATGCCATCCGCATTCGCCACGGGGTCCCGTCATCACCCGTTAGGTTACTTAACTAACGACAGAGCGGGGGCTGGACTAACGCGGATGCAAAACATAAGCAACGCCAAAATAGATATCATATAGATATATATAAACATTCGTCACATGCAATGATAGCCATTCCAGATCACAGATGAATACATTGGATATACTAGGAATCCGTAATTCGTACGAGCCTGTAACGAAGAACGGATTACACGGTCGCGATGAGTAGCCAAACCCCACCCTAGACCCCTACGGGTGCGGCAAACTACCCGCCAAGTACCCGAAGCGAAGCAACCTCCCTCAACACCGTGAGTAGGCCGCTCGGCACTTCGAGATACCCGATAGTTTGTGCACCCCACCTTGGATCTATCCTAGGAGCAAAAATAGTAAAAAGAAATTATACAATGACGGCTACAACCCCGACCCGGTTGTGCGGCCATACAAATAATATTACATCAATTTACATATTACAAGAATTGAAAGAATAAGAAAACTCTCATCTCACAACCCCCGGGCTATTCATCCGCGACAATCCAACGAGTTCAAATACATAAACCATCAACATTACAGATCACAAATATGTATAACCCCCACTAATCGTCGTATAGCGATTAGCAGATGTTCAATACATATATCACATCATAGATATAACCCATTAGCCAAAGTGTAAAGAAATTCGGTCAAAATATGGATTTGTGACCACCCCAAAAACTAACTTGTTCTCTGGAAAATCTGGATGGAAACAAACTATCTCAAAAATCCCAAAACCTCAACAGAAGAACACTGCACCAAACTCGGTCCACGGCCGAGTCAACTCGGCTGCGGATCCGCTGCAAGAAGCATGTTCTTGCCGCGGAACCGCGGCGCTTTGATCGGTTCACTGGATCGTTTTTGGTGTGTTTCTTAACAAAACCCTGAGCCGATTTTTGAAGTATGATTTATTATTTTTAAAGCAGAAACAAAAATCGACAGAAACTTAGGGTTTTGAAAAATAGTTTTGCGATTTTTTCCGATCGAAGTTCTAGATACTTTGCTAACCAGTTAGTTTGTATTTAGCTAGGCTCTGATACCACTGTAAGTCCACGTTGTCCATCCCAGTGCTTACGGGGAGGTGGAAACGTTATGAAAAATCGGATTTTTACAACACTAGGCAACATGGACTATGCAAAAGGAGGGATCTTTGCTAAACAAAACTAACTACAAAGCTAAAGAGAGTTAGCTACTCGGAAAGGGGGTTATACCTAGGTCTTCAAGCCCTTCTCTTCTTGCTCCTTGGAGTGAAAGAACGGGTCTCCTTGTCGCTTCTCTTGCCGAAGAAAGATCCACCCGAGGGCTTCAACCTCAAAGTAGAAGTAACTAAGGTGCTTGGTGTGCTAGACCTAGGACCTTAGAAAGAGCAGAGAGTGTTTTTGAAGGGATTATCTCAAGCTCAAATGGTTCTCAACTCATGAGAGGGGAGAGCTAGATAGAGGGGAAGAGGAGGAGAGAGAATGGAAATGAACAGGTGAGAAGAATAATACAACCCTTCTCACATATATGTGATTTACGAAAAATAGATAATTAGCTAAGATAATTGTCATGGTTAATCAAGAAATGACCGTTATCATTTCACATTAAATGCATTTGCAAGGATCAAAGAGCATCTTTCATATGGAATGATGATGGTCAACTTGTCAACCTAGGTCAACAAGTCAAGTATAGTCAAATGGTCAACAACCCTAACCATGCACAATTATAATTAACTAATATTAATAAATCATAATTCACACATAAACATTAGGGTTAAGAAAATGACAATGGTCATCAACCCTAATGAAAGTCCTCTGCCTCTGTCTCAGTCAACTGTGCATACACACCCGTATCCGTGTTCCGAGGAACAAGAATACAATGAGATAAAACCAATCCCAAATCATATAGTAGGATCCGGCTTAAACCAAAGCCCGCTAGTATAAGCTGTCCGGACACCAAATGTGCACAAGTGCGCGGATATGAACGAACCCTGTCGCAAAACCATGCGACCTCTACTCATTTTGCCTAAAGGCGAATAACCCTCTGTGTGGGACTCTAAAGACTCGACACTACGCTGGCAGTGGGTTTAACCACAGACCGCAAGCGGCACTAGCTGTACGTAACGGTCCCCAGGTAGATGCCGATAAGAAGACTGACGAGGCAAACCCCATCTGAACTCCTACTGAGCCTGAATGTGACAGTCTCCGTACAGTCCGGTCTGTTCATCTAAGAACATCGCATGGCGGGCCTAGGGGGGCGGTAAACGTCAGTCCCCTACTAGCGGTACAAGTCGTGTCGGAGTGAAGCCCAGAACACCTGAGATAACACTGGAAACCTACCAGTCTATCTCGCTTGCCCTGGACAGGGACTTTGTGTAATGGCTCTCCTAGACACAGCGCGATATCAACCCCCAATACCGGGAGAGACGAATCCTGTCTAACCGTCACTGCCTCCAAGTGCTTCGGGACTGCACCAAAAAACTACCTGTTTGCACGACACTTTTTAGCCGTGGTAGGGTAGTAATCAAAGTACAGTGGGAACACACTCGAGGCGAAGTGACAGTGTCAAGTCAACGGACTAAGCTGTACTCATATCACCTGGGAACTGATAACAGACGATAGGTATAATACCAACCAACAGTTCCTGACGAGTCCTGTCCAGTGTACTCGTAACCTAACGAGCACCCGCATACTATCTCCAGTACGACGTACTGATGGCTGTGGGACTGACCATCTCCCTTGCTGGGATGAGAAGCGCATACACTCGTCTACTCCGGAGTATCGATGTCCTGTTTCGATAGTCCTGCGACTAGGGACCTGTATAAGGATGTGCTTATAGATTACCCAGCCCCCACAAGTGTGACTGCCATCACAACGCTGGTAATCAAGCAAAGATCTTAAGGGCTCTACTAATATGTATAAGCGATATGCCAAAAGAAACACTGCACATATTAAAGTAGAAACAAAACCAAGTAGCATACTTCCATTTTGAGCAAGATTGTATATACAACTGTGAATATCCCAAGCTTCCATCAAGTAATATACAAGCTAGTATGATACAGTAATGGCCTCTAGGGCATATACACTGACAGTTTGGTTGATGGAATTTCTAGATACAAATGAATAATCATATACAAGATATAATGACGGGTACGATACAAATAAACCCACCTACTAGCAAGTCACCCAAAAGAAGCACTGCCAGCAAAGCCGTAATGAAACCTGTACGGCAAAACCTGCAAGAAACTGTGGCACAACGGGGGTGACTTGCCAACTCGTGAGTAGAAAAACAACTACGAACAGAAATCGTATGAACAACTCAATCCTAGGTGAACGATCATAATATATCCCCAAATATATACCCAGAAGCCTATAGTAATGGCTAGGGTGTACATCTAAACAACTGTAACACCAAGTGCTCGTGTCAGTGCCTCAGGTAACAATATATCATATGGATGAGGTATGAATGCATGAAAACAGAATACATGTAAATGAAGAAACTGCTTTCATAATTTAGTGAGATTTCTTTTGTATTTTTAAAATGAGGTATCATAAATGAAATCAGCATAAACAGTGTGTAGCATCGACACAAAACATAAATCTCAATGTCTCAAAACCTCAGGCTCCGGCTATCCGGACTGGCCTGTATCATCAAATCCCAGTACCTCAATATCTCGAAATCTCAATCTCAATATCTACGGCGCCGTCAGTCCAGACCGGCCCCTACCATCCATCTCAAGACCACGACGGTATCCTCCGGACATCCAACGCGTCGGGTAAAATCACCGGTAGGTAGTCTCCCCCTGCCAGGCTCACATCGTCATCACCACGTGCTTCTTGCCCCGGGGTACCATACCGGGTCCACCATGTACCGGAAACGGTTCCTCCACTCCTCGAACTCGGGTCTCACATGTCGCTCTCAGCTCCGAGAAAACACATGGTGAACGCACTGAAATATCATATCAAGGGTAACCGGGTTTTTAAAACAATTACATATTCTCTTTTGAAATACCCACGATTCCCAAATCCGGAAATCTCATGGAAGCCCGAATCCAAATCAACAATAGCACGTAAAACCATGAATATAGGCATGAGAATCCATGAATACGACATAACAATGAATAACAGTATGCATGAAGTGACAAGTAATAACTACAATATCTAAGCTGGCATATAAGGCAAGTACACTAATATCATGTCAAAACTACTAGCTAACAAGCAATAATATTCTCTAAGTGTACGTGACATGGCAATTACCGATGAAGATGTGTGTGAGCCGGCAAGTAAGTGTTCGTGGTACATACGCATCATCGGTAATGATGCTGGTGTCCTAACAGCATGATATAAATAATAGAATATGCAGTACAATAAGTATGCGATGTCGAGCGAACATCAATAATGTGCGGGAGCAGAGTACTAGACACAACGATAACTATAAGTCAAACAATGTTGCCTTTTAAAAATAACACGAATCGCGGTGTTTTGAAAATAAGGGCTACGGTGTTTTTAAGAAAAGATACATCTTTTGAAATATCCGTAGAATACCTTGACCTGTCCTTTAAAATACCCGTGATTCGTTAGCTTTTGAAATAGGTAGGAGTCGAATCTAGTCTACCAACTACACTAAACTATAGGGCTAAGCTAACTGGCTAACTGAAGGTAAGGAAACCGCCTAACATCTGAGTCGATACATATATATATATATATATATATAAGTCGGTGATCCCGCCTCGATAATATCACATCAGATACCATATCTATAATCAAATATTCCCAAGTCATTAGTACGGATCAAACATCAATATATAGCTCGTACGTAAATCCGTCGTACGGCATCCCAAATCTGGGTACGGATCAATATCACATTCATCATATTATTCATCTGGTATCCTCTTTATAAAAGATCATAATCCGGGGTACTGACCTACGTCTAGTACAATACTAATATCCTCAATCTAACCACGATCTGACTGCTGATTTACAGCCTCATACAAACCGATATCATCATCATATATCGTCATAAAGAGGTATACATCGCCCAATGCGACCTATTATGAATATCTTAACATATATTATCTTATATCACGATCACATGTCAACCATTCTATGTATGTATATCACTATTTACATGGCATCGTCATCCAAAGATCCGCTATAAAATCAAGACGTATCTCAAGTACGAATCCTGCCATATCACCGATCTCACGGTCTCAACTCAAATCTCATCAATTTATCTCAATTTCAAGTATTATCCTCAAATCCAGTATGTGAACACATAGTCCTGAAGGGTTCCTAGGCACACTATAGAGGTCTCACAAGGCATCAACCATGCCAATTTCGAATTTTATGGGTGCCGAGAAACCCTAATACGGATCGTCTACTAGAATTCTAGGCGAAAAACGAAACTAGTTAACGACTTAACTAAAGGAGAGAGGCTACAACCTTTGTAGATCCGTTTCTCCACTTCCTTAGCTCCACGTAGGCGTCCTCTTGCTGTCCATCTCGAATCCCGAACTCAATCGTCGGCTTCATCGGAGAAATGGGCGGGCTAGGTCGTCGGCTTCGTGCCGAAGATGATCTACGTCGAGGCATCACAAGTTCAAGCTCCAACTTCACCAAGTTGTGAAACTTGTGAAGAAAACACCCTATACTACTTGGCAAGAGATAGAGGGTGAAGAAATAGGAGGTGGGTTCACTTTAGAATTGGATTTCTCTCACTTTTGCTCAAGTTGCCATTGATGGACTTAAGCTTTTCTTGAAGAAGAAGATGATCAAGAAGAAGAAAGAATATGATAAGTGTTCTAAAATGAAAAAGAAAAAACAAAACTTATCATAATGTTAACCATAGTTAAGTGTAGAGAATGAACTAGGGTTAGTTCAAATGGTTAGGGTTAAGCATGAGACAAGAATGGTGACTAAGTCAAAGCTTCATGAAGCTTCAATAAGAAACAAAAGAAAGCCACCATTCTCATCTTTATCTTTTCCAAATAAATAAATAAACAAATAAATAAATAAATGAAAAAGCAAAACCCTAATCATCAACTTAACCATGGTTTAATTCTATACACTTAACCAAATGAGCAAGCATCATCAAACATGATACAAACATGTGCATAAAAGTATATCACATATACAACTTGCACATCAAGTGAGAAAATCCATTTAAAGTGAACTAATACTAGCTAATGCAAAGTAATATATCAAATATATAATTATACATTAAATCATTAAATCAACATTTGATTTAACGATCCGGTCATATCGCATATAACCGACTAGTATCCTATGTATCGGCTTATCGAATCAATCCTTGATTCGATATCTAGGTTATATCGAATATAAACAATCGATACATCCATCGCGAGAATGAAATACGGTATCACATACACGCATTATTCTCGGTCCTGCACATATCTCATATGCGCTCCTATTTCGTTTCGCTTGAGCCAGGAAACCTCTGTGTAGGACTCTAAAGACTCGTCAATACGCCGGTAGCAGATGATGATCATATCAAGCACCCACAGGCCGCAAGCGGTCTGCTAAACGTAATGGCCACCCGGGTATTAAGCGATCAGAAGATCGACGAGCTAGCCCGCTCACACTCCTGTGAATCCAACCAGTAACACTTACCATACAGTCCGGTCTGTTCGTCTGATATGTCGCACATCAAGTCTAGGGGTGGCATACGTCAGACCCCAATAACCGATAAGTCGTGCCGATATGAGGCTCATAACGGGTCGAGAAACTGCTGGTAACACTTACCAGCAAATCTCTGATTAGCCCTGGCCAGGGACTTCCCTGTTACGGCCAATCGAGCACAGCGCAACATCAACCCCCAATACCGGGAGAGACGAAACCCCTCCTATCGCTCATTGTCTCCATGTGACTCGGGACTGTACCCAAAGACCACCGTTTTGCACGCCCTCATGGACATGGTAAGGTGGAGATCAAAGCACAGTGGGAATCACACAAGACTCTATGACGATCTCGGGTCTATAGACTAACCTGTACAAGTGTCACCTGAGAACTGCCATCTGACGTGAGGTATAATACCATCTGGGAGTTCTCGGCGAGTCCGTCCAGTGTACCCAGTCTCCACTTAGCACCCGTATATCATCTCTGATGTCAAACACCAATGGATATGGGATCATCCATCGCCCATCTCATGGGTCGAGAAGCGTATACGCTAGTCTACTCTGGTATATCGATGCCCCGTCTCGATACACCCACGACTAGGGACCTTGAAGGATGTACCTATGGACTACCATGTCCCCACTAGTATGATCTTCATCATAGTCCAGGTAGTCAAGTACACATCCTAAGGGCTTTACCAACATGTAACTATAAGACAGTTTAAAGAAACAAGTGTACATGTTAAGATAAAGGGCAACCAGATAGCATACTATCATATCGAGCAAGAAAGTCATCTCTATATATGTCCAAGCATCCAATATAATATACATCATCTGTACAATACTGGCCTCTAGGGCACACATACAACTAACAATCTCCCACTTGCACTAGGGCCAGCTGCTGTAGTATCGCATACCGAGCATCCCGAAGAGTCTCTCAAACTGTATCTGGGGAATGGCCTTCGGGAGTGGATCCGCCGTGTTGTTCTTCGTGTCAACCCTCCTGACCTCGATCTCCCGGCGATCAACTATCTCCCGGATCAGGTGATACCGCCTCAGAATATGCCTGGATCGCTGATGGGACCTGGGTTCCTTGGCCAAAGCCACCGCTCCATTGTTATCGCAATACAAAGGTATTGGATGCTCAATGGATGGAACCACACCAAGTTCAGTAATGAACTTCTTGATCCAGACAGCCTCTTTGGCAGCATCGTTGGCAGCGATGTATTCAGCCTCCATCGTCGAGTCTGCCACGATTTCCTGCTTGGAACTCTTCCAGCTAACCGCCCCTCCGTAAAGGGTAAAGACAAATCCCGACCGCGACTTAGAGTCGTCCTTATCACTCTGGAAGCTCGAATCGGTAAAGGACTCCACTTGGAGTTCTCCATTACCATACACCAAGAGCATCTCTTTAGTCCTTCGTAAGTACTTGAGAATGCTCTTCACAGCTGTCCAGTGACTCTCTCCAGGATCAGCTTGATACCTGCTCACTATACTTAGTGAGTATGCAACATCGGGTCTGGTACATAGCATCGCATACATGATAGAGCCTACAGCTGAAGCATAGGGTATCCCTTGCATGCGAGCTCTCTCCAAATCAGTCTTGGGAGACATCTCTTTGGAGAGAGTGACTCCAGAGATCGTGGGCAAGTTCCCACGCTTGGATTCTTCCATACTAAACCTCTTTAGTATGGTGTCAATGTACCTGGATTGGGACAATCCCAATATCCTTTTGGATCTATCTCTATAGATCCTAATTCCCAATATGCAGGAGACATCACCAAGATCTTTCATTGAGAATCTTTGTGATAAGAAGAGCTTGACCGATTGCAGCATAGGAATATCATTTCCTATCAAGAGTATGTCATCCACGTACAATACGAGGAAGACAACCTTACTCTCTGCCACCTTCTTGTAAATACAAGGTTCATCTGGGTTTTTGACGAAATCAAACTCTTTGATAACGACGTCAAAGCAGATGTTCCAACTCCGCGATGCTTGCTTTAATCCATAAATGGATTTAAGCAGCTTGCACACCTTCCCGCTGCTCCCACTGTCTACGAAGCCCTCTGGCTGAGTCATGTACACGCACTCTTCTAAATCACCGTTTAGAAAGGCGGTCTTAACATCCATTTGCCAGATTTCGTAGTCATGATATGCAGCGATGGCAAGCATGATCCGGATGGATTTAAGCATAGCCACTGGAGAAAAGGTTTCGTCATAGTCCACACCTGGTCTTTGACGAAAACCCTTTGCTACAAGTCTAGCTTTGAAAGTCTCCACTTTCCCATCTACACCAAGTTTTTTCTTGAAGATCCACTTGCTCCCGATGGGTTTTACCCCTTCAGGAGCAACATCCAAAGTACATACTTTGTTGGTGTACATGGATTCCATCTCGGACCGCATAGCATCCAGCCATTTCACTGAGTCCCTACTCGTGATGGCCTGCTCGAAGCTAGTTGGGTCATCATCCTCCATGATGCAATCCTCGCTCCCACCATCCATGAGAAAACCGTAGTATCTCTCAGGTTGGCGAGGAACCCTATTAGATCGGCGGAGAGGCTGGGGTTCGTCGGGTACTACTGAATCCTCTGGTTCCACCAGATCTTCTGTTGTAGCTTCTGTAGCTGGAACCTCTTCCAGTTCTACCTCATGACCACTAATCTCTTTTTCAAGAAATTCCTTTTCTAAAAAGGTGGCATGCCGAGAAACAAACACTCTTTGTTCCTCAGGGTGGTAGAAGATATACCCTTGTGAATTTTTGGGATATCCTATAAATTTGCATAGAACAGACCGAGCCTCGAGTTTGTCCGGATTTTGTTGTTTGACATAGGCTGGACAACCCCATATCTTAACATAGTTAAGACATGGTCTCTTCCCTTTCCATATCTCATATGGAGTGGTAGGCACTGATTTGGTGGGGACCATATTCAATAGATGTATGGCTGTCTCAAGCGCATACCCCCAGAAGGAAATAGGTAACTCAGCTGTGCTCATCATAGAGCGCACCATATCTAATAGGGTGCGGTTCCTCCTTTCTGATACACCGTTGTGCTGTGGTGTATATGGAGGAGTCAGCTGAGAGAGAATCCCATTCTCTTTTAGGAAGTCCAGGAATTCATTGCTTAAGTATTCACCTCCTCGATCAGATCGAAGGATTTTAATACTTTTTCCGGTTTGGTTCTCGACTTCTTGTTTATATTCTCTAAATTTCTCAAAAGCTTCAGACTTGTGTCTTATCAAGTACACATGTCCGTATCTTGAGAGATCGTCAGTGAATGTAATGAAGTACGAAGAACCATCCCTGGCATGTGTAGACATGGGACCGCATACATCACTATGTATCAGTCCCAAGAGTTCGGTAACTCTTTCTCCGTGTCCCGTAAACGGAGTTTTGGTCATCTTGCCTTTGAGACATGACTGGCAAGTGTCATAAGATGAAAATTCGAATGGTTTCAAATATCCATCCTTAGGCAACTTAGCCAGTCGTGTCACATTGATGTGACCCAGTCTACAATGCCACAAGAAGGATTCGTTCAGTTCTGAACTCTTCCTCTTGTGTGTGTTTGTTATGCTCAGAACTGTTGATTGATTTAGAACATAAATGCCATTGCACAACGTGCCTGATCCAACCAACTTTTGGTTACGGAAAATGTTCATAACATTATCCTGTAATACAAAATTATATCCTTCTTTACTCAATAAAGAAACTGATATAATGTTGCATATCAGGTTCGGCATGTAATAGCATTCGTTCAGAACCAATGTATTACCAGTTGGTAATGCAAGGTGATATTCCCCGACAGTCTTAGCTGCAACAATTGCACCATTTCCAACTCTAATGTCTTTATCACCTTCTCCAAGTTCTCTACCTTTCCTGAGCCCAGGTAACTGATTACATATATGGGATCCTGACCCGGTATCTAATACCCAGGACGTAGAACAAATGGAGAAACAGTTCTCTATAACGAACACACCCGAAGAAAATGCATCATCATGTACTTTCTTCATTCGGGTAGCATGGGAATCCTGGTATTCCCCTATATCCTGTTCATTCCTATAACTCTTATAAGAAAGAACGGAACCAAAGTTCCCGAGCACAGTATAACATGCGGGTTCGGTCAATACATCCATATTATTATCTTGATTAAGGCATGAACTGGTCGCTACCTGGAGAGAGAGAGAAGAAAACACTTTAGCGTATGCTCGTGCAAGATCAGATTGGTTATTATCTTATCTAATCAGGATGGCTCCCACTGGTTTTTATCAAATCTTCCTTCAAACCCTAAAAGGAAAGACTAGCCGGGATTAATTACACACTACAAGTTCGCCAATCTTTCAGCCAGGCCAGTGTCGGTACTTTGAGGGAGGTTCCCCGTGCTTTCGCACGGACCTAATTAAAGCCAGGCCGTGTTTTCCCAGAGGCGTAACCCCGTTTTCCCAGAGGCGTAACCCCGTTAACACCTTTCTAGACACCTACTTGATCGGCTAATTGTAGTGTGTAAAACTCTCCCAGGAGTAACTCTTACTCGCAGTGGGTATCGGGATCCAACTATCTTATAGAAGGTATGCAATCTCATTGCAAATTTCAACACTTGAAATTCCCGATAATGCTTTTGCCCCTAGCGTGCTATGACCTTGACGAAAGCCAACAAACCACAGCCCGCTAGTCAAGTTCAACCCGTACATTTCTTGACTGAATTAAACCCACCCGCACGACCCTTAACGAAAGCCAACAAAGCCGTACGACTACCCTAATCCAGTCGCATCATATGCAGCAGATAAACAGCACATAGCTACCGCACACTACACCTTGACGAAAGCCAACAAATGTAGCACGAATACTATATGTAACTTATCTGAAATGACGGAGGGCTACGACAGGTTTTTCTGAAAACCTATTGCGTAATGAACTTGATATCGTTGTAGAATCAAATAAAGTTTTTGAAATGGAGTGATTTTGAGGCTTTTCTAGTTTTTGCTAAAGGGGTCACTCCCGGTGAAGGGATCGTCGGCCCTTTCCTCGTCGAATGAGGTGCGGGATATATCTTATATATCGCTGTGCAAAGCAGAACTCCAAAAGCAATCAAAAGCAAACCGAGTGTGTAGCATCTGCCAGTTATTGCTAAAGGAGTCACTCCCGGTGAAGGGATCTCGGTCCTTTCCTTATCGAATAAGGTGCAGGGTATATCATATATACCGCTATGCAAAGCAAGAACTGTAGCTACCTGTTTTATTTTTGAAATTCGATTCTACAACATCTTAGGTTTCTTTTCTTTCATTAATCACATTAATGAAGTCCCATCATTTAAGTCACCTAAACATCACAGATAAATACGACGTACACTTATGCCATCCGCATTCGCCTGGATGCCCCCTCGTGCACCGTTAGGTTAGGTAACTAACGACAGAGCGGGGCAGGGCTAGTGCGGGTGTAAAACATAAGTAACGTCTATATAATATATCATATATACTATATACTGTATCTATCATAGAACATCACATGAAATCGCAGCAGAAGAAACATATGAAACATTGGATATACTAGGACGTCCGTGTTTTCAATACGAGCCAGTATAAAACACGGATTCCACGGTCGTGATGAATAGCCAATCCCACACCCCTAGACCCCTACGAGAGCGGCAAGCAACCCTACCAATTCTAGGGTTAGGAGTCCCAGACTCGACTCCTCGAGATGGTCTCCCACTGGACCCTAGAACCCGGTTACTTGTGCTCCCCTCCTTGGGTCTATCCTAATGCGGAAAAGTAAATAATATACAAAGGGTGACATCTTCCGCAACCTGGAAGTTCCCCAAATAAAAGAATATTACATACAAGTTTTTACATGAATGAAAATGAAAAACACTCATCTCACATAAAAACCCCCGGCTATTCGAACACGAAAATCCAATATAACATATCCAGCAACACATAACATCACATGTCATCAACGTAAGTAAATATGCGCATCCCAATTGTCGTTGATATATAGCAACGAAACCGGCGATATCACATATTACACTTACGGTCACAGAAAAGAAAGTGTAAAACTACAACAGCTGGAATCCGCAACCTCTTTAGACATCACATGCCTAATCAAATGAAATACTTAGACATCACATGCCTAACAATTATAAACCCCGCACTTTAGTCCCATTATTGAAAACTCTTTTCAATATCAAGTGAGACTAAATCGCTAGATTTATAACATTCATCCAGTTATCTCAAAACTGTTTGTGAATTCCAATTATTGTATCCCATTCCGGATAAATAGAAAATATTAAACTTTCCGATCGAACATTTGAACACCCAAGTTTTCCCGAAACCGATCAATACATGAAATAAGTTTAAAGACATTCACTTCATGCCTCAGTACCAACGGTCCAGCCGTAGAAGGGTCAAGCCAACGCCTCACATGTGGCACGCCGTACTGCCCCAAACCCGAAGGTCCAAAGGGCAGTTCAAGACGGTCACATAATCGAGTTAAGGTTTGTTGTTTTATAGAGGGACCATCGCGTTACTTGCACTACTTAGAACGTCATTAAACTACGGAAAAGTCCAACAATTGGAAATTTCCCGGCAGGGAAGAGGTGGGTGTTTATATCCGGTCGAACTTTTTAATATATTCTAAAAATATCCGGAAAGCCACATAGACAAAGTCTGATAATCCGATCGAAATACCGAGTCCCCAATACAACCCAGAATACTCAACTCTTGAATAAATATTAAAAATGCCCAGAGAACTCAGCACTGAATAAAAGAAGTTACTGTGCAAAATTGGGTGGGTGACGTCATCATAAGGCCGCGGAACCGCCGCAGAAGCCAGGCATCTGCCGCGGTTCCGCCGTACTTTTGAGGAATTGGGTGATCGTGTTTCACAGTAATTCTCATAAAGTCCTGCTGAATTTTCTGCATATTTTTAATTTGGAAAAAACCCAGTTTTTAAAAAATGTACAGAGAGCCGTTTTCGGGTTGGGGTTTTGGTTCGATCGGACTTCAAACGTCGTCTGGACTTCGCCTAAGGCTCTAGCTAGGCTCTGATACCACTGAAGGGTTCCTAGACATACTATAGAGGTCTCACAAGGCATCAACCATGCCAATTTCGAATTTTATGGGTGCCGAGAAACCCTAATACGGATCGTCTACTAGAATTCTAGGCGAAAAACGAAACTAGTTAACGACTTAACTAAAGGAGAGAGGCTACAACCTTTGTAGATCCGTTTCTCCACTTCCTTAGCTCCACGTAGGCGTCCTCTTGCTGTCCATCTCGAATCCCGAACTCAATCGTCGGCTTCATCGGAGAAATGGGCGGGCTAGGTCGTCGGCTTCGTGCCGAAGATGATCTACGTCGAGGCATCACAAGTTCAAGCTCCAACTTCACCAAGTTGTGAAACTTGTGAAGAAAACACCCTATACTACTTGGCAAGAGGTAGAGAGTGAAGAAATAGGAGGTGGGTTCACTTTAGAATTGGATTTCTCTCACTTTTGCTCAAGTTGCCATTGATGGACTTAAGCTTTTCTTGAACAAGAAGATGATCAAGAAGAAGAAAGAATATGATAAGTGTTCTAAAATGAAAAAGAAAAAACAAAACTTATCATAATGTTAACCATAGTTAAGTGTAGAGAATGAACTAGGGTTAGTTCAAATGGTTAGGGTTAAGCATGAGACAAGAATGGTGACTAAGTCAAAGCTTCATGAAGCTTCAATAAGAAATAAAAGAAATCCACCATTCTCATCTTTATCTTTTCCAAATAAATAAATAAACAAATAAATAAATAAATGAAAAATCAAAACCCTAATCATCAACTTAACCATGGTTTAATTCTATACACTTAACCAAATGAGCAAGCATCATCAAACATGATACAAACATGTGCATAAAAGTATATCACATATACAACTTGCACATCAAGTGAGAAAATCCATTTAAAGTGAACTAATACTAGCTAATGCAAAGTAATATATCAAATATATAATTATACATTAAATCATTAAATCAACATTTGATTTAACGATCCGGTCATATCGCATATAACCGACTAGTATCCTATGTATCGGCTTATCGAATCAATCCTTGATTCGATATCTAGGTTATATCGAATATAACCAATCGATACATCCATCGCGAGAATGAAATACGGTATCACATGTTGGATATATATGCCCTAGAGGCCTACATTGTATAGGATGCTTGGGATATGTATGTACATGACAGTCTTGCTTGATATGATAGTACGCTATTTGGTTTGACTTTGTCTTAACGTATAATATATTTTACTTGGTATATATATATATATATGTTGATAAAGCCCATAGGGTGTTTGTCTGACTACCGGCGTTGTGATGGCAGTCATACTAGTGGGAGCTGGATAGTCAATAGGCACACCCTTAGATGTCCCTGGTCGCAGGAGTATCGAGATTGGGCATCGATACTCCGGAGTAGACTAGTGTATACATATCTAGACCCTGACGAGGGGCAATGGATTGGTCCCGCAACCATTGGTGGTGTTCACCTAAGATTGTATACAGATGCTCACTGGGTGTGAGTACACCGGACAGGACTCGCCGAGAACTGACTGGATGGTATTATACCTAACGTCAGATAGCAGTTCTCAGGTGACATGTGTGCAGATAGTCCGTTGACTTAAGGTCATCATTTGTCTCGTGTGAGTTCCCACTGTGCTTTGATTGTTACCCTACCACGGCTCAAAGGAGTCGTGCAAACAGGTTTCAGTTGGGCACAGTCCCGAGCCACATGGAGGCAGTGGGCGACTGTTAGGGATTCGTCTCTCCCGGTATAGGGAGTTGATATCGCACTGTGGTCGTTTGGTCATTACCATAAGTCCCTGGCCAGGGCTGATTGAGAATTACTGATAGGTTGATCAGTAGATTCTCGGATGGTGATAAAGCCATACCGACACGACTTGTACGGTTATTAGGGGTCTGACGTCCACCACCTCCCTAGACCATACATGCGATACTCTTAGACGAACAGACCGGACTGCGCGGATATTGTCACAGACAGGCTCAGTAGGATTTCAGATGGGTTACCTCATCAGCTTTCTTATCGACAACTACCTGGGGACCGTTACGTACAGCTAGTGCCGCTTGCGGTCTGTGGTTAAACCCACTGCCAGCGTAGTAGTCGAGTCTTTAGAGTCCCACACAGAGATTTCCCAAACCCAGGCGAAAAGATATAGAGGTCGTATGGTTTTACGACAAAGGTTCGAACGCATACGTGTTTGATCGCACGTACGACATTCGGACAGTTTTTACTAACCGGCTTTGGTTTAAGCCAGATTCTAGTATCAGGTTATTGGATTTATACAGTCTAAAGTTTTTCCGTGTTTTCACGGATGAGAGGGGCGTTCTCGTAATTTTCCGAGAAGCTTCTAGAAGGATGTGACATAAAGAGAGAGGTGGCATTTTCATTTAATGATTAAGTGACTCATTGTGAGTGATTCATCATATCATTAATGCATCATTAATTGCTTAATGACTCACATGATGAATCACCCACTTGATTTAATGAAACATGATGAATATTCTCTTTATATTCATTTCTTTTAATTCATTATGTTTCATATATATCAAGTGAGAAGCTTTTTCTTTATTTTTAATATATCATTATCATCTTCTCACTCTCTCTCTTCAAGTTCTCTCTCCTTCACCAAGCCTAATCCTACCCCTCATGAGTTGAGAACAAGGATTAGGAAAGACTAATTACTCCATAACCTATCTCTACATCACCTTAGCTACTCTATTTAGCAACTAGAGAAACTAAGTAACCTCAAGTTTAGAGGTTATAGCTTGGATTAGGGTTCTCGGGTGGATCGTCTATCACGGGAGAAAGCCGAAGAGGACGTGGAGATCCAAAGAGGCCGTAGACAACATCAAGACGAAGGACTAGAACCGTTTGGTATAATCTCTTCGCATAGTAGTTTAAAACTCTATAGCTTTTGTTAAAACTTGTATAGCAAACGATTCATACGGTTAATCGATGTTTGATCATAGAACTTGATTGTTCTTCATATTTCCGCCTCCCCACAATTATTGGGGTGTTGAACATCGACTTACAGTGGTATCAGAGCCTAGCTAAACAAGATTTAACTTAATTGCAAATTTGTACGAATTTCGAACGGAAAAACGAAGCCGGAAAACCCTAAAAATATCAAGTTTCTGTCGAAATTTAAATGAAGTCCAAAATTTTTTCAGGCAAGTTCAGAAAGCTTGACAAGACACCAGAAGAACACCCAAGAAATTTGGGCTCCTGAATCGGCAACGCGGCCGCGGAACCGCGGCGGATGGCACCGATCCGCCGCGCTTCCGCCGCCGAGTTGCCGAGTCAGGAACTCAAATTTCCTGTGCTGCTTCTCTGTGTAATTTGGGATTTTCTGGGATATTTAATATTTGCTCAGGTTTCAGTTTTACAGAGCAGTTTTTAGAGCAATATTAAAGATGTTTAATCGATCTAAATTGTACAGTATTTGCATATTGGATTATATCTGTGATTGTATAATGTGTTCGTAAACCTCCCCTAACTGCTAGTATGTCAGTTGGCAGGGGGTTGCACATTTCTGAAATGGATTTTAACTGTTTGTGTATATAAACTGTATTGGACTGTTGTGGTGATTAGCCGGGTTTTGTGATGGGTTATTGTATTAATTCATTTGATGTAAATGTAACAAGTTGTAATATTATTTTGCGGGGCACATCCAGGTTGCGGTTGTAGCCACCGTTGTATTATTTCTTTTTACTGTTTTTTGCTCCTAGGACAGATCCAAGGTGGGGTACACAAACTGCCGGGCGGGTAGTTTGCCGTACCCGTAGGGATCTTGGGTGGGGTAACGGCTATTCATCACAACTGTGTAATCTGTCTTTTCTTGCAGGCTCAAAAGAAATACAGATTGCTTGCAAATCCAATATTGTTTATCTGTGTTCTGGAATGTATATCATTGCGTCAGACGAATGTAAAATATCTATATATATGATAGCTATTTAGACGTCGCTTATGTTTTACACCCGCGCTAGCCCAGCCCCCGCTCTGTCGTTAGTTAAGTAACCTAACGGGTGATGACGGGACCCCGTGGCGAATGCGGATGGCATAAGAGGACGTCATATTTTCGTTGTTATCTGTAATGATAGGTTAAAGATGGGACGCATTATCATTAATGCAAAGAAAATAAAACCTAATCTGAATCGTTGGAACAATTTCTAAAAACCACTCGGTTTTCTTGAAAAAGAAAATTTTAAATGCGGAGCTTAAACCACTCCTCTTAATAAAAGCTATCTTAGTTCCTTCGATCAAATCAAGTTCATTACGTTAACGGTTTTTTGCCAAAAACCAGCCGTAACCCTCCGTCGTTTCAGATAGACAGCACATCGTATTCATGCTATGCTTGTTGGCCTATGTCAAGGCATAGTGTATGGTAGCAGTGTGTGTGCCTATTTGTTGCATAGATAGATGCATTAGTTTAATACAGACGTACACCTTGTTGGCCTACGTCAAGGGCTTGTACGATATATTTAAATTGATCAGGACAACGACGGGTAGAACTTGACTTGCGTCTTATGACTTGTTGGCCTACGTCAAGGTCTATAAGAGCTTGGGGTAAAAATCACATCGGGAGTTTCAAACATAAAGGAAACTTGCAGATTTAGCTTACCTTCTGGAGTGTGGTGACTAGAGTGGCTTCCATCTAGGGCATCATGCAATGATAGTTGGATCCCGATCCCACTGATGAGTAGGATTACTCTCGGGAATTTCTCTCACTTAAACAATCAATGCTATACACCAAGTAGGTGCCTAGAAAGGTGTTAGAGGGGCTACGCCTCCAGGGAAAAGAGGTTCTTTAATTAAGGAACTTCGCGAAAGCGTTGGAAAACCTCCCTCGAAGTACCAACACCAGCCTGGCTGAAAGGTTAAGCAAGTATTGTGACGTGTGATTAAATCCTGACTAGTTCTTCTTTTAGGTTTTGAAGAAGGATTTGAGGAAACAGTGGGAGCCATCCTGTTTAGATAAATTAATAAACCAATCTAAACTTGCAAGAGCATATGCTGAGTGTTTTCTTTTCTCTCTCTCTGGCAACTACCATGACTGGACTAAAACTATTACTTGAAAAGAATATACTAACCGGGCAGAACTATAAAGACTGGCTAAGAAACGTCAATATTGCACTGACTTATGACAAAGTTGCATATGTTACCACCGCTGTTCCTCCCCTTATCCCAGGACCAGATTCCTCAGTTGCGGACAAGGAAGTTCGTAAAACCTGGGATCTAGACTGTGAGCGAGCTAAGTGTATCGTGCTGGCGTCCATGAATAATGAACTCCAGAAACAGCACGAGAGTATGGATATTGCATCCATATTCCTCCATTGCAAGGAATTGTATGGTGAACACTCCCGTATCGCGAGGTACGAAACCTCAAGGAAACTCTTCCATATGAGGTTAGCTCCAGGATCGCCTGTTGGAGAGCACGTCCTCAAAATGATCACCCTCATTGAGGAACTCGCAAACCTGGGATGCGTGCTAGAAAATGATTTGTATATCGACCTGATTTTGCAGTCCCTTCCCCACACCTTCTCTCAGTTCGTGCTGAACTTCAACATGCACGAAATGGAAGCGGATCTTCCAAAGCTCCTCAATATGTTGAGGGTAACAGAGACCATCTTGAAAAAGGAGAAGACCCCCGTTCTGTATGTTGGCCAATCATCTTCTTCTAAAACTAAAGCTAAAACTAAAGGGAAGAAGAAGATGAAAGCCACCAAACCGAAGGGTGGGGTCAAGAAGGTGCAGGGAACGAACAAAGCAGGAAGGGTGAAGGCAGAAAAGAACGAGTGCTTCTATTGTCACAAGCAGGGGCACTGGAAGAAGGATTGTCAGGCCTTCAAAGCCAAGGACATGAAGCAAGCAGTTGCTTCTACTTCAGGTGTGTTCGTAATCGAAAATTTTCTTTCAGTAAACTCTACTTCATGGGTACTTGATACCGGTTTTGGTTCTCACATCTGTAATTCTTTGCAGGATCTGAGAAATAGTAGAGTACTGGGGGAAGGTGATATGACTCTCCGGATGGGCAATGGAATGCATGTAGATGCAGTTGCAATAGGGGAATATCACCTAGGGTTGAATAGTGGAAACATTTTGGTATTGTATAACTGTTTTTGTATTCCCAGTATGTTGTGTAATATTATATCAGTATCTTTATTGTCTAATAAAGGATATAATTTTGTGCTTGAAAGAAATGTCATGAACATTCTCCTAAATCAAGAACTGATTGGGTTTGGCACACTGGAAAACGGCATATACATACTTAATCAACCACAAATTTTCAATATTCAAAACACGCGTAAAAGAAAGGCTCCAGATTCGAATCAAGCCTTCCTATGGCATTGTAGACTTGGTCATATAAATGAAACAAGGCTGACTAAGTTACATAAAGATGGATATCTAGATTCGTTTGAATATTCATCATATGCAACTTGTCAATCATGGATCAAAGGAAAAATGACCAAATCTCCGTTCACCGGACACGGAGAAAGAGCCACCGAACTCTTGGGACTAGTACACAGTGATGTATGTGGTCCGATGTCTATACATGCACGAAGTGGTCACTCCTACTTCATCACTTTTACTAATGACTTCTCTAGGTATGGACATGTGTTCTTAATAAAACATAAATCCGAGGCTTTTGAGAAGTTTAAGGAGTATAAAAATGAAGTAGAGAAACAAACTGGTAAAAGCATCAAGACACTTCGATCTGATCGAGGTGGAGAATACTTAAGTACCAGTTTCCTTGAATACTTGAAAGCAAATGGAATACTCTCTCAGCTTACTCCACCTTATACACCTCAGCATAATGGTGTATCAGAAAGAAGGAATCGCACGCTATTAGATATGGTGCGATCAATGATGAGTAGTGCTGAGTTGCCACTTTCCTTCTGGGGATTTGCTCTAGAATCAGCCGCATATCTATTAAATAGAGTTCCAACTAAGTCTATACCTACCACTCCATATGAAATGTGGTGTGGGAAGAGACCATATCTCAAGTATATCAAGATATGGGGGTGTCCGGTATATGTTAAAAAGCATAATCCGGACAAGCTCGAGGCACGATCGGTTTTGTACAAGTTTGTAGGATACCCCAAGCATTCAAGGGGGTACATGGTCTACCACACTGAAGAACAAAAGGTGTTTGTCGCTCGTCACATTGTCTTCTTAGAAAGCGAATTTCTTGCAAAAGAAATTAGTGGGAGCGCGGTAGAACTGGAAGAAATTCCAGAACCTCAAACTGCAACCGAGGACTTAGAAGAATCTCAGATTTCAATAGAACATGACGAACCAACGCCACTCCGCAGATCTAGTAGGCTTTCTCATCCTCCTGAAAGATACTATGGTTTTCTTCTTGATGGGGATCGAGAGGATTGCATCATCGATGATGATGAGCCTACTAGTTTTCAGCAGGCTATCACAAGTAGCGACTCAGTGAAGTGGCTGGATGCAATGAGATCCGAAATGGAATCCATGTATACCAATAAAGTATGGACTTTAGAAGTTGCTCCTCCTGGGGTAAAACCAGTTGGGTGCAAATGGATCTTCAAAAATAAGATTGGTACATTTGGACAAGTGGAAACGTACAAAGCTAGACTAGTAGCAAAAGGTTTTCGTCAAAGACCAGGATTGGACTATGATGAAACTTTTTCGCCAGTAGCTATGCTTAAATCCATTCGGATCATGCTTGCCATTGCTGCCTTCCATGACTATGAAATCTGGCAAATGGATGTAAAAACAGCTTTTCTAAATGGACATCTAGAAGAGAGTGTTTACATGGATCAACCAGAAGGTTTCTTAGACAGTGGGAGCAGCGGAAGAGTGTGCAAATTGCTTAAATCCATTTATGGGTTAAAGCAAGCATCGCGGAGTTGGAACATCTGTTTTGATGAAACAGTCAAGGAATTTGACTTTATCAAAAATACAGATGAACCATGTATTTATAGGAAGATTGTAGAAGGAGCAGTAGTCTTCCTCGTTTTATACGTCGACGACATACTACTAATAGGGAATGATATCCCTATACTACAATCAGTAAAGCTCTTCTTGTCACAGAAATTCTCTATGAAAGACTTGGGAGATGCATCATACATTCTGGGCATTAAGATCCATCGAGAAAGATCTAATAGAATATTGGGACTTTCACAGTCCAGGTATATAGACACTATACTAAAGAGATTTAGTATGGAAGATTCCAAGCGCGGCAATATGCCCGCTTGTCACGGAATCACCCTCTCCAAAGAGATGTCTCCAAAGACTGATGAAGAGAGGGCTCGCATGGGCATTATACCCTACGCTTCGGCGGTAGGATCAATAATGTATGCGATGTTATGTACCAGACCAGATGTAGCTTACGCACTTAGTGTAGTAAGCAGGTATCAATCGGACCCAGGTGAGAAACATTGGATAGCGGTGAAGAACATTCTCAAGTACCTGAGAAGGACTAAGGAGATGTTCTTGATTTACGGCAATAAGGACCTCCAGGTAGAGGCTTTTACCGACTCCGGCTTCCAAAGTGACAAGGATGATTCTAAATCTATTTCGGGTTTTGTGTTTACCCTCAATGGAGGGGCGGTAAGTTGGAAGAGTTCCAAACAAGATACCGTCGCAGACTCAACTATGGAGGCTGAGTATATAGCTGCTAGTGAAGCCGCAAAAGAGGCTGTCTGGATAAGGAAGTTCATTTCTGAACTTCAGGTGGTTCCGTCCATTGCCAATCCAATACCTTTGTATTGCGATAACAATGGCGCTGTAGCTTTAGCGAAGGAACCAAGGTCCCATCAGAAATCCAGGCATATCTTAAGGCGGTTTCACCTGATCAGGGAGATCGTGGATCGTGGGGAGATCGAGATACGGAGAGTAGACACAAAATACAACACGGCAGATCCATTCACCAAGGCCATTCCTCAAGTACAGTTCGAGAGGCTTTTTGAGATGTTGGGCATGCGGTACGCAAGCAACTGGATCTGGTAGAGACAGTGGGTACTCATTGCGCCAATTATAGGCCTTAGTGCAAGTGGGAGATTGTTGGATATATATGCCCTAGAGGCCTACATTGTATAGGATGCTTGGGATATGTATGTACATGACAGTCTTGCTTGATATGATAGTACGCTATTTGGTTTGACTTTGTCTTAACGTATAATATATTTTACTTGGTATTTATATATATATATATGTTGATAAAGCCCATAGGGTGTTTGTCTGACTACCGGCGTTGTGATGGCAGTCATACTAGTGGGAGCTGGATAGTCAATAAGCACACCCTTAGATGTCCCTGGTCGCAGGAGTATCGAGATTGGGTATCGATACTCCGGAGTAGACTAGTGTATACATATCTAGACCCTGACGAGGGGCAATGGATTGGTCCCGCAACCATTGGTGGTGTTCACCTAAGATTGTATACAGATGCTCACTGGGTGTGAGTACACCGGACAGGACTCGCCGAGAACTGACTGGATGGTATTATACCTAACGTCAGATAGCAGTTCTCAGGTGACATGTGTGCAGATAGTCCGTTGACTTAAGGTCATCATTTGTCTCGTGTGAGTTCCCACTGTGCTTTGATTGTTACCCTACCACGGCTCAAAGGAGTCGTGCAAACAGGTTTCAGTTGGGCACAGTCCCGAGCCACATGGAGGCAGTGGGCGACTGTTAGGGATTCGTCTCTCCCGGTATAGGGAGTTGATATCGCACTGTGGTCGTTTGGTCATTACCATAAGTCCCTGGCCAGGGCTGATTGAGAATTACTGATAGGTTGATCAGTAGATTCTCGGATGGTGATAAAGCCATACCGACACGACTTGTACGGTTATTAGGGGTCTGACGTCCACCACCTCCCTAGACCATACATGCGATACTCTTAGATGAACAGACCGGACTGCGCGGATATTATCACAGACAGGCTCAGTAGGATTTCAGATGGGTTACCTCATCAGCTTTCTTATCGACAACTACCTGGGGACCGTTACGTACAGCTAGTGCCGCTTACGGTCTGTGGTTAAACCCACTGCCAGCGTAGTAGTCGAGTCTTTAGAGTCCCACACAGAGATTTCCCAAACCCAGGCGAAAAGATATAGAGGTCGTATGGTTTTACGACAAAGGTTCGGACGCATACGTGTTTGATCGCACGTACGACATTCGGACAGTTTTTACTAACCGGCTTTGGTTTAAGCCAGATTCTAGTATCAGGTTATTGGATTTATACAGTCTAAAGTTTTTCCGTGTTTTCACGGATGAGAGGGGCGTTCTCGTAATTTTCCGAGAAGCTTCTAGAAGGATGTGACATAAAGAGAGAGGTGGCATTTTCATTTAATGATTAAGTGACTCATTGTGAGTGATTCATCATATCATTAATGCATCATTAATTGCTTAATGACTCACATGATGAATCACCCACTTGATTTAATGAAACATGATGAATATTCTCTTTATATTCATTTCTTTTAATTCATTATGTTTCATATATATCAAGTGAGAAGCTTTTTCTTTATTTTTAATATATCATTATCATCTTCTCACTCTCTCTCTTCAAGTTCTCTCTCCTTCACCAAGCCTAATCCTACCCCTCATGAGTTGAGAACAAGGATTAGGAAAGACTAATTACTCCATAACCTATCTCTACATCACCTTAGCTACTCTATTTAGCAACTAGAGAAACTAAGTAACCTCAAGTTTAGAGGTTATAGCTCGGATTAGGGTTCTCGGGGGGATCGTCTATCACGGGAGAAAGCCGAAGAGGACGTGGAGATCCAAAGAGGCCGTAGACAACATCAAGACGAAGGACTAGAACCGTTTGGTATAATCTCTTCGCATAGTAGTTTAAAACTCTATAGCTTTTGTTAAAACTTGTATAGCAAACGATTCATACGGTTAATCGATGTTTGATCATAGAACTTGATTGTTATTCATATTTCCGCCTCCCCACAATTATTGGGGTGTTGAACATCGACTTACAGATACACGCATTATTCTCGGTCCTGCACATATCTCATATGCGCTCCTATTTCGTTTCGCTTGAGCCAGGAAACCTCTCTGTAGGACTCTAAAGACTCGTCAATACGCCGGTAGCAGATGATGATCATATCAAGCACCCACAGGCCGCAAGCGGTCTGCTAAACGTAACGGCCACCCGGGTATTAAGCGATCAGAAGATCGACGAGCTAGCCCGCTCACACTCCTGTGAATCCAACCAGTAACACTTACCATACAGTCCGGTCTGTTCGTCTGATATGTCGCACATCAAGTCTAGGGGTGGTATACGTCAGACCCCAATAACCGATAAGTCATACCGATATGAGGCTCATAACGGGTCGAGAAACTGCTGATAACACTTACCAGCAAATCTCTGATCAGCCCTGGCCTGGGACTTCCCTGTTACGGCCAATCGAGCACAGCGCAACATCAACCCCCAATACCGGGAGAGACGAAACCCCTCCTATCGCTCATTGCCTCCATGTGACTCGGGACTGTACCCAAAGACCACCGTTTTGCACGCCCTCATGGACGTGGTAAGGTGGAGATCAAAGCACAGTGGGAATCACACAAGACTCTATGACGATCTCGGGTCTACAGACTAACCTGTACAAGTGTCACCTGAGAACTGCCATCTGACGTGAGGTATAATACCATCTGGGAGTTCTCGGCGAGTCCGTCCAGTGTACCCAGTCTCCACTGAGCACCCGTATATCATCTCTGATGTCAAACACCAATGGATATGGGATCATCCATCGCCCATCTCATGGGTCGAGAAGCGTATACGCTAGTCTACTCTGGTATATCGATGCCCCGTCTCGATACACCCACGACTAGGGACCTTGAAGGATGTACCTATGGACTACCATGTCCCCACTAGTATGATCTTCATCATAGTCCAGGTAGTCAAGTACACATCCTAAGGGCTTTACCAACATGTAACTATAAGACAGTTTAAAGAGACAAGTGTACATGTTAAGATAAAGGGCAACCAGATAGCATACTATCATATCGAGCAAGAAAGTCATCTCTATATATGTCCAAGCATCCAATATAATATACATCATCTGTACAATACTGGCCTCTAGGGCATACATACAACTAACAAGTCCCATACCCATGTGAACACATAACTATATAATCCCATATATGCACATATGAAAGAAGAATGTATGCAAGTATGGGTGTGTGTGTGTGTATGGTGCTACTACTACTCTAGGGTTTCGCAACACTAAATCAATCTAAACACAACAAATAACCATCTTTGTCATCAATAAACTCAACAATATATAATCAATATATATGTGTGTATACGTATTCGTATACATCACCACGAACTGCGGGGGTGCTATACGTCGTCCACCCGACTTCTCCCCGTAGATATAAATCTACTCATCTGGTTCTCGCTTGCCGGTGCCGACGTCGCCACGCGCTTGCTTGTCGTCTCAAAGTCCACATAGGGTACCTACATATCATAACGCACCGTATCGAATTAAAATCCGACTCATGACCAAAACGACACACGAATCCCACATAGGTCAAAACCTATGGTTGCTTTCACAAATCAACCCAAAATCCCTCGACGTCGGCGTACAAATGCCAAACCATCGAGAAAAATCCCAAACGCACCCATTTGTGCACTCACAAACAGTAATTATAAAATGAAATAGGTTAGAATTCACAAAAACCCCAAATTCACTTTAAAAGCTATTTTGCCGAAAACCTAGCAAGCAAAATTTACCGTTTTTGATATTTTAGCAAAACTAGTGGTCACACTACTCACTAATTATCTTAATTAGGCCACATAAACATCTACTAGATTTTCATTTCACTTATTTGTATTAATTCAAGAAAAACTAGTTTGCAAATTTTACCACTTTTAACAATTTTATAGCAAAAATGCATAAACAACAATTTAGCTTGGTTTTGCATGATCTAAGTTGCTAAACAACAAATTAAAATGTTAATAATGTGATAAAAACCCTAACCATATTTTAATCTCACCTATATATGTATTTCATAAAAACCTAGTTTGCATAAAAAGCTTATTTATTGCAATTTTAAATTAACAAATTGCAACTAGCAACTAGATTAGGTTTTACATTTCATATGGTGATAAATTACACTTTGCAATAAAATTACATAATAAACAAACCATAACTTGCATTCAAACCCTATTCTAGAATTTTACAAACCCTCACTTTAAATTTTCAACTCGAAATTAGAAACCCAATCAACATTTAACTACTTTAGCTTATGAAAAATACCAACAATTTAACCATTTGGATAAGATTTATACCTCCAAGACTTGTAGATCTACATGCATCTTAGCCTCCCAAATTAGCTTCTATGCCCCAAGATCCATGCTAGATGGGATAAAGAATAATGGGTAGAACTTGGATTTGAATTTAGTGAGGTTTAATTTGGATTTTTTGAAGAAGTTTTGAAGGATTTTGGAGATGAGATGAGGTGGTGAAATGGGTGGAATGATGTGCAGAATTTTCGGCCAGAGGAGAGGAGAGGGAGAGGTGATGCATTTTTGTGGAAATTCCAAGGTCAAAGCCCTCACAAATTACCATAATACCCCTACCCTTTTAATATATATAAAAAAAACCTTTTTAAACCATTTCCTTCACATGAATTGAAGGCAAAGGAAGGGGAGGGAGTGGCATGCAGCCAAGGTGGTGGTGGGGCTGGACATGTGAGTGGGTGAGGATGTGTGTGAGGTTGCAAAGAAAATTCTATGCAAAAAAGAACCCCTCAAGTTACCTAATTGAAAGTTTTAGTTCAATTTATTTAAATTTTAATTTCCTTTGATTATAACCAACTAGAACTTGAAATAAATTGCTAAATAATTATATTACTAACTAGATTTTAGTTTTCATGATTCTAAAGTTTATAATTAGCCCATTCAAATTTGTATTTATCGCTAATTTAATATATTTTTAACAGCTTAAAATAATATTAAAATAATTAATTTCGGAAAAAATTTCAGAAAATTAGAATTTTTACCAGTGGCTCAATAAACACCAAATACTAGCAATTGCATAGCTAGAATATGTATATTTAATTTTATAATAAAGATATTTGTATTTTGACTTTTTACAGAAAACCCCCTTATTTTACCGATTTTCGGAAATTTCACCGAAACGATTTTCAAAACGTTACAATCTTCCCCCCTTAAAAAAATTCGGTCCCCGAATTTAAATTAAAACTACCCCCAAATACTAAAACATCTAAGCAAAACCATCAAGTCGTCGGGGCTCCGAAATCATAAATATACAAAACAAATCATAGCGCAGCGCATGCGCATGAAAAATGAGCATATAACTCAAAATCAGAACTCCGTCAAGCATCCCGCAATCATCGGAGTCAAGGGGAAGACATCAATGTCAAGATCCAATATGCAAACCAACATGATATACATCATTAAAGCATCTAGAAGCAATGCATGCCAAACCTTTTTCAAATCGCCGTGCGATGTTCGCAACACTGCACAGTGGCGGACGTCTATGGTAAGAAAATAACTACATATATATATATATATATATATATATATATATATATATATATATATATATATATATATCCTTTGTTTAATATACATGTCCCGCCGTTTTGAAAGCAATTTCAGAAGGGTTTCCTTTATAAAATGTCTCGTGTCATCTCGGATACGTAGGTAAATGCTGAAACTATAGCTCTTCTTTAGAAATCCCTTCGATAACTATCAATGCATGCTAAAATATACTCAGGTACTGTCCTGTGACTAGTCCTGCTCAGTACTAAACCAATAGCAAACATCATAAAATATACTGCTCCAACATAAATCAGTCCCAAATATATATATGAATGCCATGTGCGTCTGGTGCGCACGGAAATCGAAATCCATGAATGTGCCATACATATGCACAGAAACAACATCTAAGTGTATCGGATATGCACGAAACATCTGTCATAGGCAACGTGTGTGCCTGACAGCAAAATCAGGTGCATCTGACATACACGGAAATCATGAAATCCAATACCAAGCGTCGAACATGCGCAAAATCCAATCAGGTGCACAAGGTGCACAAAACAAATATCGAGTATCACAATCGAAATCGAAGTCCAGCGCATCTAAGTGCACAAAATGCGTATCACTGCACTGCAAGCATATGTGAATCATACCGAGTGCAAAAACCAAATCGGGTGCATATACGTAAAAAATCAACTCAACTGTATGAAACCCATAAAATCATAAACATGAGAAACCAAGGCACGAAAACAGTAACAAGTGCAACAACTGTGCAAAGTCATAAATACTCAGTAGGTGCAACCATGGTGCACGAAAACAATATCATAAAACTCAATCATCAAAATCAATCATGCAAATAGATCATCCAAAATACTGCAATCAAGTATGGCGGAATAGTCTCGCTGAAGCACATCCTCCAAGAATCTCTGGCCAACTGTCGTGGTCACTCATAGCATGTCTCGTCGAGAATCACGAACTCTGGCCTGCCGGTGTGCGTAACTTGACCACTCCTGGGTCCAAGTCTTCTCGTAATTTATTCCATAAAGGTCCTGTCGAGGTCTCTCCCAAATCTCTTCTCTGCCTAACTGTCCGGAAGTCATCGTCCTTTACTAAATCTGTTTCTTGTTCCGGAACGGCTGCTTACTCATCGCGACTCCTTCTAGAAGGTATATCCAAGTACAACGCTTCGGCATGCGTATCACATCTCTGATGTCGGCGGAATGGAACGTCATCTTATCCAGATCTTGTACGAACCTCATACTCCACTTTCGCTAATGTCAACTGCTTCGGACTCGTCTCGTCGTGGCTGCATGGACTGAGCTCCAACATCTATCCTCGTATATAGAGTCTCCCAAGAAATGTACCTCACCACCTAGCATCCGAATGAAGTCGAACCATCCGATCGATTTGTCAAAACCTCATAATCCCCCAAGAGCTCAACATCTTGGGTACAGTTTAACAGTATCGAGTACGTACCACAACATCGATGGTCCAGCCGTAGAAGGGCAAACCCAAGCCTCACTAATGGCGGCGCGGAACTGCCGCAAACCCTAAGGTTCAAAGGCTTTCACACAGTCATTAAGTCGAGTTAGGGTTTCATTCTTCTACAGGGTCCATAGAATTTCCTACATGTCTTTCCGAATACTTTAAAGTTGGAATGATAGGTTTCTGACATTCGATCGTCTCTGTCGACTCTCAACGTCTCCGCATGAAGTCGTCTCTAGCTGGAATCAATCTATCTGATGACCTCGCATCGGGGTAGCGAACGAACTACACGTCCTAGTCATTCATCCTCGGTGATTAGCGACCTTCTATCATCCCTTATTAAAACTCATACTGCAATAGCTCCAACATCTGGGGCGATATCTAGTCGTTCGCAGCAACAACTGGCTCACTCGTCTGCACGCTGAACAGTGCCCCAATCATCATGAATAAGCAATACGCCAATGGTCATCAAAATCTGGCTGGCCTCTGTCAGTGGCTCAATCATCTGGTGCAAATCTGCATGTCCGAGTAATCTCATACAGCGATCCATCAAACGCTCGTGGCGCGAAAACATAATAAAAAGACACATCTCTGCAATCGTGTGTCTCCAGAATCATGCACTGGTCAGTCCTCGTTCGTAACGAGCTCGTGCTGACCGCAACTCTAGCACTAGCTCTCCCTGCCCGTAATCGTGGAAGCAAAACCATAACTGATACCGATGAGGCTAGATCAGGAATGAATATAATACTGAACAAAAAAATGTACATCCTAAGGCTTCTTAAGTGGAGTAGCGTATCGTAAGTATGCCACGGAACATACCCACGGTACGTCACTCTACTTTAATCACCTATTCCATAAAACAAGGGTCATCCTACGCTCCGAAGGTAAAACCTAACGCTCTGATACCAACTTTGTCACGTCTCGAAAGTACGGAACATGACCGGCACTTAAACTACGAAATGTCTCGAGGCGTACGTAATCTAAGTAAGCCGAAAACCCAGAAATCCAAACCAAGAAAAGTAGTAGAGTGAAGGAAAAACCAACTTAAAATAAGTAATTTTAATACCATAAGCCGAATTATGCGTTTTAAAAACATCAAGTATTTTGTGAAAATTTCGGCAGAGTCTCCTTTGTAAATACTGGCCCCCAAACGGGATACAACATGAATAGTATACGATATCAATAAAAAAGGCATCCCCAAGCGGGAGCTAGCGCTTCGTCAATCGACGGTCACAACCACACAAGCAATATAATATACAACGCCAAGGACGAGGATCAAAACTCAAAAGGAAACTCAAAACAGTAAGAAAATCCATAGAAATACAACGCGCGACTCTAAGGTCGAAAGAATAAACATCACTGGTCTGTATCTCTGAAATAAATACATGTTTGGTTGATGGAATTTCTAGATACAACTGAATAATCATATACAAGATATAATGATGGGTACGATACAAATAAACCCACCTACTAGCAAGTCACCCAAAAGAAGCAGTGCCAGCAAAGCCGTAATGAAACCTGTACGGCAAAACCAGCAAGAAACTGTGGCGCAATGGGGGTGAGTTGCCAACTCGTGAGTAGAAAAACATCTACGAACAAAAATCATATGAACAACGCAATCCTAGGTCAACGATCATAATATATCCCCTAATATATACCTAGAAGCCTATAGTAATGGCTAGGGTGTACATCTAAACAACTGTAACACCAAGTGCTCGTGTCAGTGCCTCAGGTAACAATATATCATATGGATGAGGTATGAATGCATGAAAACAGAATACATGTAAATGAAGAAACTGCTTTCATAATTTAGTGAGATTTCTTTTGTATTTTTAAAATGAGGTATCATAAATGAAATCAGTATAAACAGTGTGTAGCATCGACACAAAACATAAATCTCAATGTCTCAAAACCTCAGGCTCCGGCTATCCGGACTGGCCTGTATCATCAAATCCCAGTACCTCAATATCTCGAAATCTCAATCTCAATATCTTGGGCACCGTCAGTCCAGACCGGCCCCTACCATCCATCTCAAGACCACGACGGTATCCTCCGGACATCCGACGCATCGGGTAAAATCACCGGTAGGTAGTCTCCCCCTTCCAGGCTCACATCGTCATCACCACGTGCTTCTTGCCCCGGGGTACCTTACCGGGTCCACCATGTACCCGAAACGGTTCCTCCACACCTCGAACTCGGGTCTCACATGTCGCTCTCAGCTCCGAGAAAACACATGGTGGACGCACTGAAATATCATATCAAGGGTAACCGGGTTTTTAAAACAATTACATATTCTATTTTGAAATACCCCCGATTCCCAAATCCAGAAATCTCACGGAAGTCCGAATCCAAATCATCAATAGCACGTAAAACCATGAATATAGGCATGAGAATCCATGAATGCGACATAACAATGAATAACAGTATGCATGAAGCGACAAGTAATAACTACAATATCTAAGCTGGCATATAAGGCAAGTACACTAATATCATGTCAAAACTACAAGCTAACAAGCTAAATCAAGCAATAATATTCTCTAAGTGTACGTGACATGGCAATTACCGATGAAGATGTGTGTGAGCCGGCAAGTAAGTGTTCGGGGTACATACGCATCATCGGTAATGGTGCTGGTATCCTAACAGTATGATATCAATAATGGAATATGCAGTACAATAAGTATGCGATGCGGAGCGAACATCAATAATGTGCGGGAGCAGAGTACTAGACACAACGATAACTATAAGTCAAACAATGGTTCCTTTTAAAAATAACACGAATCGCGGTGTTTTGAAAATAAGGGCTACGGTGTTTTTAAGAAAAGATACGTCTTTTGAAATATCCGTAGAATACCTTGACCTGTCCTTTAAAATACCCGCGATTTGTTAGCTTTTGAAATAGGTAGGAGTCGAATCTAGTCTACCAACTACACTAAACTATAGGGCTAAGCTAACTGGGTAACTGAAGGTAAGGAAACCGCCTAACATCTGAGTCGATACATACATACATATATATATATATATATATATATAAGTCGGTGATCCCGCCTCGATAATATCACATCCGATACCATATCTATAATCAAATATTCCCAAGTCATGAGTGCGGATCAAATATCAATATATAGCTCGTACGTAAATCCGTCGTATGGCATCCCAAATCTGGGTACGGATCAATATCACATTCATCATATTATTCATCTGGTATCCTCTTTATCAAAGATCATAATCCGGGGTATTGACCTACGACTAGTACAATACTAATATCCTCAATCTAACCATGATCTGACTGCTGATCTACAACCTCATACAAACCGATATCATCATCATATATCGTCATAAAGAGGTATACATCGCCCAATGCGACCTATTATGAATATCTTAACATATCTTATCTCATATCACGATCACATGTCAACCATTCTATGTATGTATATCACTATTTACATGGCATCGTCATCTAAAGATCCGCTATAACATCAAGACGTATCTCAAGTACGAATCCTGCCATATCACCGATCTCACGGTCTCAACTCAAATCTCATCGACTCATCTCAATTCCAAGTATTATCCTCAAATCCAGTATGTGAACACATAGTCCCATACCCATGTGAACACATAACTATATAATCCCATATATGCACATATGAAAGAAGAATGTATGCAAGTATGGGTGTGTGTGTGTATGTGTGGTGCTACTACTACTCTAGGGTTTCGCAACGCTAAATCAATCTAAACACACCAAATAACCATCTTTGTCATCAATAAACTCAACAATATATAATCAATATATATGTGTGTATACGTATTCGTATACATCAACACGAACTGCGGGGGTGCTATACGCCGTCCACCCGACTTCTCCCCGTAGATATAAATCTACTCACCTGGTCCTCGCTCGCCGGTGCCGAAGTCGCCACACGCTTGCTTGTCGTCTCGAAGTCTACATGGGGTACCTACATATCATAACGCACCGTATCGCATTAAAATCCGACTCATGACCAAAACGACACACGAATCCCACATAGGTCAAAACCTATGGTTGCTTTCGCAAATCAACCCAAAAACCCTCGACGTCGGCGTACAAACGCCTAACCATCGAGAAAAATCCCAAACGCACCCATTTGCGCACTCACAAACACTAATTATAAAATGAAATTGGTTAGAATTCACAAAAACCCCAACTTCACTTTAAAAGCTATTTTGCCGAAAACCTAGCAAGCAAAATTTACTGTTTTTGATGTTTTAGCAAAACTAGTGGTCACACTTCTAATTAATTATCTTAATTAGGCCACATAAACATCTACTAGATTTTCATTTCACTTATTTGTATTAATTCAAGAAAAACTAGTTTGCAAATTTTTCCACTTTTAACAATTTTATAGCAAAAATGCACAAACAACAATTTAGCTTGGTTTTGCATGATCTAAGTTGCTAAACGACAAATTAAAATGTTAATAATGTGATAAAAACCCTAACCATATTTTAATCTCACCTATATATGTATTTCATAAAAACCTAGTTTGCATAAAAAGCTTATTTATTGCAATTTTAAATTAACAAATTGCAACTAGCAACTAGATTAAGTTTTACATTTCATAAGGTGATAAATTACACTTTGCAATAAAATTACATAATAAACAAACCCTAACTTGCATTCAAACCCTATTCTAGAATTTTACAAACCCTCACTTTAAATTTTCAACTCGAAATTAGAAACCCAATCAACATTTAACTACTTTAGCTTATGCAAAATACCAACAATTTAACCATTTGGATAAGATTTATACCTCCAAGACTTGTAGATCTACATGCATCTTAGCCTCCCAAATTAGCTTCTATGCCCCAAGATCCATGCTTGATGGGATAAAGAATAATGGGTAGAACTTGGATTTGAGTTTAGTGAGGTTTAAATTGGATTTTTTGAAGACGTTTTGAAGGATTTTGGAGATGAGATGAGGTGGTGAAATGGGGGGAATGATGTGTAGATTTTTCGGCCAGAGGAGAGGAGAGGGAGAGGTGAGGGATTTTTGTGGAAATTCCAAGGTCAAAGCCCTCACAAATTACCATAATACCCCTACCCTTTTAATATATATAAAAACCCCTTTTTAAACCATTTCCTTCACATGAATTGAAGGCAACGGAAGGGGAGGGAGTGGCAAGCAGCCAAGGTGGTGGTTGGGCCGGCCATGTGAGTGGGTGAGGATGTGTGTGAGATTGCAAAGAAAATTCAATGCAAAAATAACCCCTCAAGTTACCAAATTGAAAGTTTTAGTTCAATTTATTTAAATTTTAATTTCCTTTGATTATAACCAACTAGAACTTGAAATAAATTGCTAAATAATTATATTACTAACTAGATTTTAGTTTTCATGATTCTTAAGTTTATAATTAGCCCATTCAAATTTGTATTTATCGCTAATTTAATGTATTTTTAACTGCTTAAAATAATATTAAAATAATTAATTTCGGAAAAATTTTCCGAAAATTAGAATTTTTACCAGTGGCTCAATAAACACCAAATACTAGCAATTGCATAGCTAGAATATATATATTTAATTTTATAATAAAGATATTTGTATTTTGACTTTTTACAGAAAACCCCCTTATTTTACCGATTTTCCGAAATTTCACCGAAACGATTTTCAAAACGTTACACTCTCACTCTCCTACTCATTCTCAGCAGAGAATCCAGCAGCAGCCCCCCCTCATTGCTTCTTCTTCTTCTCTCATTCTAGCATCATCTCCATTCAAAAATCGCTCTTTTATCACACCAACCTCACTTTCAACACATTAATTGTACTTCCTTTTTGGTTCTTGAGGCTACTCTTAGCTCTAGGAGGCAAGTCATCAAGTGTGTGCCATCCTAAGACCAACTTGAGGTATAAAACCAACCCTATGTACAATTTTGCTAAATTTGTAGTTTTTTTAGCTTAAAGTTGTGTTTTAGTGAGTTTTAGTGCTAATAATGTTGTTTAAGTGATGATTAGGTTATATGAGGGTTGTTGGGGCTTGATTAGCTTAATTAAGTGCTATTAGTGTCGTTTAACCCAAATCTTTGTTTCAGTTTACACTAAAATACCTTATTGTACTAAATTGTGTTAATTAAACGTTTTAGTTAAGATTTTGGGTAGTTTTGTGATATGCTTTTACACCGGGTGCTTCAGGAAAAGGTTGCAAATACTGGGACTTAGTTACTGGACTTGGAACACACACACAAAGTACGAAAGCCCACTTCCCATCCCAGGCTGCAGAAATATTCATTCTGGCCGCAATTTGCGGCCAGAGGGTTGGGTTTGGTGTCGGGGTTTGGGCTATGGGAGTCTGCTACATATTTAACGTGTTTGGTATATGCAACTTTTCCTAATTCAACTCGAGTCAAAATCTGGGATCAAATACCTTGTTTTCAACACTTTTAGACTTGCGCGACACGTACGTTTTGTTAGTGGCTTTGGTGGTTGCTGTGTGTCGCAGCGTGCCGGGGTAGATTCAGATGCGTATACACACGTTTTGGCGTAATGGATGCACACACGTTTAGCTCGCGACGCGAGTTTCTCATTTGGTTTTGATATCGCGTTTTTGCAGGTGCTTTACTTTGTGTAAATTCGAGGGTCGCAGGCGAGGAATTCGGACGTCGCGAAGAAGGGGAAGCAGGTGGTCGGATACACGTAGATCGAGATCACGGTGAGTAGATTTAACATCTACGGGGAAATCACCCGTATGGCGTTAAGCGTCAGGGCTTGATAGGATATTGTAGTCGCGTGTGATATTCATATATATATGGCTTGTGCACATGTACCATTGTTGCGTACCCCTCTTTTGTTGCATAGAGACACAGTATTTATGTAACACCGCACTGTTACTAACGGTTCAAGCTGCACGAGCATTAATTGTATGCTACACAAACACCGTTAGTGATTGCTATGACACTCGCACTATAGGATTGCTACGAACCATACATCGTTTAGATTATCTCATCATTGATGATTAGACATGATTCTGTCCCTTTATGTGCATACATGCTTGCGTATATACCACCTGTACATCCATCTTGGCACACATACATATTGTACACTCATGCTTGCGTATATACCACTTGTACATCCATATTTGCACACATACATATTGTACACTCATGCTTGCGTATATACCACTTGTACATCCATATTGGCACACATACATATTGTACATTCATTCTTGCGTATATACCCACTTGTATATCCATATTGGCGCACATGCATAGTGTACATCCATACTTGCGTGTGTGTGTGTGTATATATATATATTGTTGGAGATAGTGCCCTCAGAGTCAATTATTGGATCACATGCACGTGATTGCAATGATTGAGGGAGGACCTATACCGGTAGGACAGTCTTACTCAAGATGATAGTATGCTATCTCGTTTATCTTTATCATCGTGTACTACTTTAGGTGACCTTACAGGTCAGTATTGCACGTTGATAGAGCCCCTAGGTTTCTTGCTTGACTACCAGCAGTATGAGGGCGATCATATTCGTGGGAGCTGGGGTCTATAAGCACATCCTTAAAAGGTCCCTAGTCGTAGGAGTTTCGAGACAGGGCATCGATACTCCAGAGTAGACTAGTGTATACAGTCGAGACCCCGACGAGGGGCAGTGTCCGGTCTCACAGGCCACTGGTGTCAGTTGGTTCACCTAAGATGTATACAGGTGCTCAGTGGGTTATGAATACACCGGACAGGACTAGCCGGGAACATGCTAGTTGGTCTTTTACCTGATATCAGATAGCAGTTCCCTGGTGACATGTGTACAGGTTAGTTCATCGACCTGAGATCGTCATTTGTCTCGTGTGAGTTCCCACTGTGCTTTGATTACTACCCTACTACGCTCAAAGGAGACGTGCAAACAGGTTTTAGTTGGGTACAGTCCCGAGGCACATGGAGGCAGTGAGCGGATCTGCAGGGGTTTGTCTCTCCCGGTATTGGGGGTGAGGTCACGCTGTGTCTAGGAGAGCCATTACCTAAAGCCCTCGGCCGAGGCAGGAGATTTACTGGTAGGTATTCCAGTAGTATCTTAGTGTGTTCTGGACTACACTCCGACACGACTTGTACCGCTTTTTGGGGGTCTGACTTTTACCAACCCCCTAGGCCCGCAATGCGATGCTCATAGACGAACGGACCAGACTGTATGGATATTGTCACTGACAGGCTCAGTAGGGTGTCAGGATGAGTTCGCTCATCGACGTCCTTTTTGGTCAATAGCTGGTAGCCCGTCACGTATGGCTAATACCTCTGACGTGCTAGTGGTTAAATCCACAGCCATAGTATTGACGAGTCTTTAGAGTTCCCCACAGAACAGTTACTCAAGTTTTGGGCGAAACGCTGTAGAGGCCGTATGGAGATATGGCAGGGTTCGATCGGATACGTGCGGTATTGCACGAATCATGATTGGACGGTTAATACTGGCGGGCTTTGGTTTAAGCCGGATCCTAGTATTGTAGAGTGTACATTTGTCTAATTGCATTTGTATTCGGTCGGAATACAAATGCGGGTATGTATATACAGTAGCGGGGCTTCCTGTAATATATTACGGGATCGGTTTTATGAAGTTGTCAGTTTGCTTTCTGTTTCGGCCATTTTCCTTTGTTTCTTTCTCTGGCTGAATTTTGGTGGAGGGGGTTATTTGCAATTGTGCAATTAACAATTGAGGAGACTTTTTTCTTCATGATAGTTTTCATGATGGGTGTAGCTTTCATTGACTCCATGACTTCATGACGGCTTGACCTTTGTTGGCTATGATTGGGTTTTGGAGTGAGGTTCTTGTTTGTAATCATTTCTTCACATCATAACCCTTTTCTCTCTCTTTGATTATTGGCTCACTCACTCACCTCATTTATACTCTCTCCTCTTTCATTCTAATGGATGCATGGCCGGCCAAGATGAGGGTGGGGCTGCCCATTATTTTTGTGGGGGATTTTCGGTTCTCTTGTGTTTGCAAAAATCCCCAATTTCATCACTAAAAATGCTATCATCTCATTCCTCCACCAAAGGCAACTTCCACAACCCCAAAGAGACATAGTGTTCTACAGTTAACCTACAGCATCCTTGGGCACGTCGGCTCGCCAACTTCATGCTCGAGTTGCCTCGGTCCAGAGGTGGGAGCCCGTAAAAGAAGCCGGCGACGTGGTGCCCTTCCGGCGAGGAGGCGAAGACCGGAGATTCCGCGGGGAGATCAGGACGACAACGAGAAGACCGAAGGACACGGATCACTCGGTATATCTCTCTACCCGTTCTTAAGTTAGCTACGATTAGATTAATGGCCCGATCCGGGATTATAGTGCGCGGTGGTGCCGGTTTACAAGTTTTGTAAAAAGTTTCGTTTCCGCATTTCGGCTTCGGATTGACGACCGGGGCGCTGCCGTGCACTTACATGGTATCAGAGCCACGCCATTAACCTGGTATAGCTTGGCCTAACGTGTTTACAAGTTCGATCGATCGGATTTTCAAAAACAGCATTTTCAAAAGCATCAGTTTCTGTCGAAATATTTTTGGCTCGAAAATTTTTTCAGGTTGTTGCAGAAACACATGCATGCAATTATAAGAATTATGTGAAAATTTGGTTGCATGTTCTAACTATACCACTGCGGAACCGCGGCCAAACCCATGCTTGTGTAAGTCGATGTAGTACACCCCAGTACTTGTGGGGAGGCGGAATTTTCAAAAACGATCAAGTTTAAAGAACGAACATCGACTAACCGCTTGAATCGAAGCTAAACTATAAATAACCGTACACAAAGTGTTTCTTAACTATTGTGTTTAGGGATTATACCTAACGAAATCTGTCCTTCGTCTTTGTGTCCTCCTTGGTTCTCCTCGACCTTCTCTAGGTAGTAGACGATCCACCCGAGAGCAAAACACCAAGCTAAACCTCTAACTTGAGGTAACTAATCTACTTTGATTGCTAATCAAAGAAGAAAGGATGATATAGAGTGAAGGTAATGGATGTTTAAGTCTAACTAAACCTTTGATCTCAACACATGAGGATTAAGGATTAGTCTCTTGAAGATGAGAGCTTGAGGAGAGAGAATGTGAGATAAGATAATGAGATGAGAGAGAGTGTATCATAATATATTATGAAGCATTCTTATTTTAGAATAATCAATAATAGAAATGAATAAGCATGCTTCATAAATGCAAAATGGTGATTCATTAAGCATGTGGCATTTATCATTTATGGTGCAATAATGATAAAGATGAATCACTCTCATGACTCACAATCTTATCCAAAGTAACCTCCTTAGTCACATCTTCTAGAAGCTTCTAGCACAATTACGAGAACGCCCCTCCGATCCGCAAAAATACGGAAAAACTTTAGACTGTAAAAATCCAATAACCGGATACCAGTAACTGGCTTAAACCAAAGCCGACTGGTAAAAACTGTCCGAAAGTCGTACGTGCGTAAACGCACGTATGCGTCCGAACCCTTTGTCGCAAAACCATGTGACCTCTATATCGTTTCGCCTGGAGTAGGAAACTCTCTGTGTGGGACTCTAGAGACTCGACTACTACGCTGGCAGTGGGTTTAACCACAGACCGTAAGCGGCACTAGCTGTACGTAACGGTCCCCAGGTAGTTGTCGATAAGAAGGCCGATGAGGAAACCCATCCGAACTCCTACTGAGTCTGATGTGACAATCTCCATACAGTCCGGTCCGTTCGTCCAAGACTATCGCATATCGGGCCTAGGGGGCGGTAAGCGTCAGTCCCCTAATAGCGGTATAAGTCGTGTCGGAGTGAAGCCCATTACACCCTGAGAAACTACTGGAACCTACCAGTAAATCTCGCTTGCCCTGGCCAGGGACTTTGCGTAATGGCTCTCTGACACAGCACGATATCTACTCCCAATACCGGGAGGGACGAATCCTGTCTAACCGCCACTGCCTCCAAGTGCTCAGGACTGCACCCAACTGCTACCTGTTTGCACGACTCCTTTGAGCCGTGGTAGGGTAGCAATCTAAGAACAGTGGGACACACTCGAGGCGAAGTATCAGTGTCAAGTCTGCGGACTACGCTGTACTCATGTCACCTGGGAACTGCTCACTGACGACTGGTATCAAACCAACCAACAGTTCCCTGTGAGTCCTGTCCGGTGTACCCGTAACCTAACGAGCACCTGCATACTATCTCCAGTACGACGTACTGACGGCTGTGGGACAGACCATCTCCCCAACTGGGATGAGAAGCGTACACACTAGTCTACTCCGGATATCGATGCTCTGTCTCGATAATCCAACGACCAGGGACCTGAATAAGGATGTGCTTGTAGACTACCCAGCCCCCACTAGTGTGACTGCCATCACAACGCTGGTAGACAAGCAAGATCCTAAGAGCTCTATCAATACGTACACTCACATATTAAGATAGAAAAACCAAGTAGCATACTACCATGTTTAGCAAGACTGTTATATACATGTGAATATCCCAAGCTTCCATTAAGTAATATACAAACTAGTATGATACAGTAATGGCCTTCTAGGGCATAAACACTAACAGCTTGGGCCGCGGTTCCGCCGCCACTTTGGATGATCAATGCACCAATTTTTTACAGAGGCCTTCGGACTTGAAAATGGTGCTTTTGGTATATTATTTTTGGGCCCATATTTTCTTTGAGTGCTGCAGTAGTTCTTGGGGCCCATTTGGGAAAATTTAATCGATCGAAAATTTTAAACGTGTTAGTTCACAGTATTTACATTATATCTGCGACAGTGAATGTCACTTGATCGGTAAATCCTGTCTAACTGCTATAGCCCTTTTAGACGGATTTGCGAACGTGACATTCACGTTGATGTTTTGTGATGTGCTGTGATGTTGTGGATTGGTCATGGGGGATAACCTGGATGCAATGTTAGTACAGTTTGGTGTTTTATGTACATTTGATATTGCGGGGCGAGCGTCCAACATGTGGACTGCCGTCACTGCCTGATTGTATATTATTCTTTTGGGGCACGACCGGGGTGAGGTCGATGTACCCGTTATATGTATATTTTACTTTCTGTACTAGGATTACCCTAAGGAGGGGTGCACGGATAGCCGGGTTCTAGTGGGCAGCGAGCCCGCATCTCATGGCATTGAGACGGAGGGGGCTTTACTCTAGAATTGGCGGGCTATTCGCCGCACTCGCAGGGGGTACAGGTTGACCCAGGAGGTGTTAGTTATATGTATGCCCTAGAGGCCATTACTGTATATAGGATGTATATTGTAGTGGATGCTGGGACATATATAGGGAGGACTTTCTTGCTCGACATGATAGTATGCTATCTGGTTGCTCTTTACCTTAATGTGTATACTGAATGTCTCTCTGTTACATGTTGGTAAAGCCCTTAGGATGTGTACTTGACTACCTGGACTATGATGCGGATCATACTAGTGGGGACATGGTAGTCCATAAGTACATCCTTCAATGTCCCTAGTCGTGGGTGTATCGAGATGGGGCATCGATATACCAGAGTAGACTAGCGTATACCTTCTCGACCCATACAGATGGGCGATGGATGATCCCATATCCATTGGTGTTTGACATCAGAGATGATATACGGGTGCTCAGTAGAGACTGGGTACACTGGATGGACTTGCCGAGAACTCCCAGATGGTATTATACCTTACGTCAGATGGCAGTTCTCTGGTGGCACTGGTATAGGTTAGTCTGTAGACCCGAGATCGTCATAGAGTCTTGTGTGATTCCCACTGTGCTTTGATTTCCACCTTACCACGTCCAAGAGGGCGTGCAAAACGGTGGTTTTTGGGTACAGTCCCGAATCACATGGAGGCAATAAGCGATAGGAGGGGATTCATCTCTCCCGGTATAGGGAGTTGATATTGCACTGTGTTCGATTGGCTATAACCGGAAATCTTTGGCCAGGGTTGCTGAGATTTACTGGTTAGTGTTACCAGTAGTTTCTCGAACTGTTATAGACCTCATATCGACATGACTTATTGAGCTATTGGGGTCTGACATTTACCACCCCTAGGCAAGATATGCGACATATCAGACGACGAGACCGGACTGTACGGTAAGTGTTACTGGTTGGATTCACAGGAGTGTGAGCGGGCTTGATCGTTGATCTTCTGATCGCTCAATACCCGGGTGGCCGTTACGTTTAGAAGACTGCTTGCAGCTTGTGGGTGTTTGATATGATCATCACCTGCTGCCGGCGTATTGACGAGTCTTTAGAGTCCTACACAGAGGTTTCCTGGCTCAAGCGAAACGAAATAGGAGCGCATATGAGATATGTACGGGACCGAGGATAATACAAGTATGTGATACTGTATTCTATTCTCGCGATTTGTATCATTGATCGGTTATATGTGATATAGCCGGGTTACCGAATCAAATGTTGATTCGATACATTGATACACTTGATATTAGTCGGTTATATGCAGTATGACCGGATCATTGAATCAAGTGTTGATTTAATGATTTAATGTATAATTATATATTTGATATATTACTTTACATTAACTAGTATTGGTTCACTTAAGATTATTTTCTCACTTGATGTGCACATTGTATATATGATATATGTTTGTGCACTAGTTTGTATCATGTTTGATGATACATGCAAACTTGGGTGTGTGTTTACTTTAAACCATGTTTGGTTAATGGTTAAGGTTTCCATTACATTATTTATTTATTTACTTATTTATTTTGGCAAGAATAAAATGGTGGCTTATTTTGTTTCATTCTTGAAACTTCATGAAGATTTGAAAGCTTTGACCATTTTGTTTCTTTCCTTAACCTAACCATTACCTAAACTAGGGTTTGCTCTCTACATGAGTTATCTTCACCCATGGTTGCAATATGATAACCATCACTTGATTTTCTTTTTGAAAAATAATTCATATTCTTTTTCTTTCTTCTTCTTCATCTTCTTCATGAAGAGAAGAAACCATTGTTAGATTTTTCCAAGTGATTATTCCAAGTGAGAAATCCAAATCCAAAGTGAACCCACATCCTATTTCTTCATCCTCTACCACTTGCCAAGTAGTATAGGGTGTTTTCTTCATAAGTTTCATGACTTGGTGAAGTTGGAGCTTGATCTTAAGTTGCCTCGACGTAGATCATCTTCGGCATCGAAGTCGACGATCTAGCCCGATCATTTCTTCGACGAAACCATCGCTAGAGTCCGGGATCCGATGATCGCAGTGGAGGGACATCATCACGGAGCTAAGGAAGTGGAGGACCGGATCTACAAAAGTTGTATTTTCCGTTCACGTAGCAGTTAAGTTGTTAACTAGCTCGTAGTTTTGCTTAAATTCTAGTCAACGATCGCATTAGGGTTTTTCGGCACCGGAAATTTTTTAATTTGGAATGGTTGATGCCTTATGGAACCTCCTTAGAGTGCCTAGGAACCCTACAGTGGTATCAGAGCCTAGCTAGAGCCTTAGGCGATGCGTAGATGATGTTAGAAGTCCGATCGAACCCGAAACCCTAGTTTAAAACCCTTTTCTGTACATTTTTTCAAAACTGGGTTTTTTCAAAATTAAAAATATGCAGAAAAATCAGCAGGGTTTTTTAGGGATTACTGTGAAGCACGTGCTCATGATTCATCTAAAGCACGACGGAACCGTGGCACGAGCATGGCTCGTGCCGCGGTTCCGCGGCCATATAGTGACATTAGCTTTTCATTTTTACACAGTAATTCCTATATTTTAGTGCTGTATTTTCTGGGATAGTTTAACTTCTACTCAAGAGTTGAGTTTTCTGGGTTGTATTGGGGACTCGGTGTTTCGATCGGGAAGTTTAACTTCGTCTGTGTTTTTCCGGATAATTTTTGAAAATCTTGAAAAGTTCGACCGAATATAAATACCCAATTTTTCCCCTGCCGGGAAATTTCAAATTGTTGGATCATTCCGTAGTTTAATGACGTTCTAAGTAGTGCAAGTAACGCGATGGTCCCTCTAGAAGACAACAAACCATAACTCGATTATGTGACCGTCTTGAACTGCCCTTTGAACCTTAGGGTTTGGGGCAGTACGGCGTGCCACATGTGAGGCGTTGGCTTGACCCTTCTACGGCTGGACCGTTGGTACTGAGGCATGAAGTGAATGTTTTTAAACTTATATCATGTGTTGATCTGTTTCGGGAAAACTTGGGTGTTTGATTGTTCGATCGGAAAGTTTAACATTTTCTATTTATCTGGAATGTGATACAATACTTGGAATCCACAAGTAGTTATGAGATAACTGATATGAATGTTATAAACATAGCACTTTAGTCTCACTTGATCGGTTGCCATGGAATTTTGATGCGATCAAAAGTCCGTCGCAATCACGTAGCGTACGCGAATACTCGCCGGATAAACTTAATGGTCTGATACACCCTATAGCCCCGACCAAGTGACTGTAGGAGAACCCCGTCGCCGAAAGTATCCGTTCGGGTGCTCGCGGCAGCGGTGTTCCGCCTTGGTGCACTTCGTCGACGGCATCGGGGGTGCGGCCGTCTACTGAAGTTTGCGACGAGCATTCGATCAGAATGTCGGGAATCTTGTTGAATTGCCCGACTTGATATTGAAAAGAGTTTTCGATAATGAGACTAAAATGCGTGGTTTATAATAGTTAGGCATGCGATGTCTAAGGAATTCATTGGATTAGGAATGCGATGTCTAAGAAGGTTGCGGATTCCAACTATTGTAGTTTTACATTTTCTTTTCTGCGACCGTAAGTATAATATGTGATATCGTCGGTTTCGTTGCTATATGTCAACGACAATTGGGATACGCATGTTTACTTACGTTGATGACATGTGATGTTATATGTTGCTGGATATGTTATATTGGATCGTCGTGTTTGAATAGCCGGGTTTTTTTTATGTGAGATGAGTGTTTTTCATTTTCATTCATGTAAAAGCTTGTATGTAATATTCTTTTATTGGGGCACTTCCAGGTTGCGGAAGATGTCACCGTTTGTATATTATTTACTTTTCCGCACTAGGATAGACCCAAGGAGGAGGGCACAAGTAACCGGCTTCTGGAGTCCAGTGGGAGACCAACTCGAGGAGTCGAGTCCGGGTCTCCTAACTCTAGAATTGGTAGGGTTGCTTGCCTCTCTCGTAGGGGTCTAGGGGTGTGGGTTTGGCTATTCATCGCGACCGTGGAATCCGTGTTTTATACAGGCTCGTATTGAAAACACGGACGTCCTTGTATATCCAATATTTCAAATGATTCTTCTGCCGCGATATCTGTGATGTGATCATTTGATGTTCTGTGATAAATACTGTATATAGTATATATGATATATTATATAGGCGTTACTTATGTTTTACACCCGCGCTAGCCCTGCCCCGCTCTGCCGTTAGTTACCTAACCTAACGGTGCACGAGGGGACATCGAGGCGAATGCGGATGGCATAAGTGTACGTCGTATTTATCTGTGATGTTTAGGTAAATTTAAATGATGGGCCTTCATTATTGTGATTAATGAAAGAAAAAGAAACCTAAAGATGTTGTGGAATCGAATTTCAAAATAAAACAGGTAGCTACAGTTCTTGCTTTGCATCGCGGTGTTCCTTGTAGAACATCCTGCACCTTATTCGATGAGGAAAGGGCCGAGTTCCCTTCACCGGGAGTGACCCCTTTTGCAATAACTGGCAGATGCTACACACTCGGTTTGTTTTTGATTGCTTCTATAGTTTCTGCTTTGCACAGTGATATATATGATATATCCCGCACCTCATTCGACGAGGAAAGGGCCGACGATCCCTTCACCCGGAGTGACCCCTTTAGCAAAACTAGAAAAGCCTCAAAAACACTCCATTTTAAAATCATTTGATTCTACAACGATATCAAGTTCATTACGCAATAGGTTTTCAGAAAAACCTGTCGTAGCCCTCCGTCATTTCAGAAAAGTAGTAGTTAGTATTCGTGCTGCGTTTGTTGGCCTTTGTCAAGGCGTAGTGTGCGGTAGCTGACTGGTGCTTATCTGCTTATGCATATGATGTAGATTGGGTTAGGGTAGTCGTGCGACCTTGTTGGCCTTTGTCAAGGGTCGTGCGGGTGGGTTTAATTCAATCAGGAAATGACGGGTTGAACTTGACTAGCATCCTATGGTTTGTTGGCCTTTATCAAGGTCATAGGAGGTTAGGGGCAAAATTATCAGGAATTTCAAGTGTTGAAATTTACAATGAGATTGCATACCTTCTATGAGATAGTTGGATCCCGATACCCGCTGCGAGTAAGAGTTACTCCTGGGAGAGTTTTACACATTACAATTAGCCGATCAAGTAGGTGTCTAGAAAGGTGTCAACGGGGTTACGCCTCTGGGAAAACAAGGTTTAGTTTAATTAGGTCCGTGCGAAAGCACAGGGAACCTCCCTCAAAGTACCGACACTGGCCTGGCTGAAAGATTGGCGAACTTGTAGCGTGTAATTAATCTCGGCTAGTCTTTCCTTTTAGGGTTTGAAAGAAGATTTGATAAAAACAGTGGGAGCCATCCCGATTAGATAAAATATTAACCAATCTGATCTTGCAAGAGCGCACGCAGAGTGTTTTCTTCTCTCTCTTTCCAGGTAGCGACCATATCACGCCTTAATCAAGATAATAATACGGATGTATTGACCGAACCTGCTTGTTATACTGAGCTGGGAAACGTTGGTCCCGCTCCAACTTATAATAGTTATAAGACAGAGCAGGAAATTGGGGAATACCAGGATTCCCATGCCGCCCAAACGAAGAAAGTGCATGATGATGCATCTTCTTCGGGTATGTTCATTACAAAGAACTGTTTCTCAGTATCCTTTACGTCCTGGGTATGTGATACCAGATCAGGATCCCGCATATGTAATCTGTTACATATGTTGGAGATAGTGCCCTTTTAGTCAATTATTGGATCGCAGGTACGTGATTGCAATGATTGCGGAGGACTTATCCCGGTAGGACAGTCTTACTCGAGATAATAGTATACTATCTGGTTTGCCTTTATCAGTCGTGTACATGTTCAGGTGACTGATTGCATGTTACACTTTGATAGAGCCCTTAGGATCTGGCTTTACTACCAACTGTATGATGGCGATCATATACGTGAGAGTTGGGTAGTTTAGATGCATATCCTTAATTGTGGTCCCTAGTCGTGGGAGTTTCGAGACAGGGCATCGATACTCCGGAGTAGACTAGTGTATACAGTCGAGACCCCGACGAGGGGCGGTGGCCGGTCTCACAAGCCACTGGTGTCAGTTGGATCACCTAAGATGTATACAGGTGCTCATTGGGTTATGAGTACACCGGACAGGACTCGCCGGGAATCTGCTAGTTAGTACTATACCTATCGTCAGATAGCAGTTCCCTGGTGACATGTGTACAGGTTAGTTCATCGACCTGAGGTCGTCATTTGTCTCGTGTGAGTTCCCACTGTGCTTTGATTACTACCCTACCACGGCTCAAAGGAGTCGTGCAAACAGGTAGCTTTTGGGTACAGTCCCGAGCCATATGGAGGCACGTGAGCGGATCGGCAGGGGATTCGTCTCTCCCGGTATTGGGGGCGAGATCGTGCTATGTCTAGGAGAGCCATTACACTAAATCCATGGCCATGGTAGGAGATTTACTGGTAGGTACTCCAGTAGTATCTCAGGGTGTTATTGGGCTACACTCCGACACGACTTATACTGCTTCTGGGGGTCTGACGTTGCTAGCCCCCTAGGCGGATATGCGATACTCATTGACGAACGGACCGGACTGTATATACATTGTCACTGTTAGGCTCAGTAGGGTTTCTGGATGTGTTAGCTCATCGGCCACCCTTGAGTGCGCTCATCAGCCTCCCTTAAGTTCAGTCTGTGGGCAACCGTTACGCATAGCTACTGCCGCTGACGGTTTGTGGTTAAACCCACTGCCAGGGTACTGAAGAGTCATTAGAGTCCCCCACAGACAGTTTCTCAAGTTTCGGGCGAAACGTTGTAGAGGCCGTATGGTTTTATGGCAGGGTTCGGAAAATGCACGTGCGTTTACGCACGTGTCGATTTTCGGATAGATGATACTGGTCGGCTTTGGTTTAAGCCGGATCCGAGTATTATATTGAGTAGGTATAATATCTTTGTCTCAGTTGCATTTGTATTCGGTCGTAATACAAATGCGGGTATATTTATACAGTTTCGGGGTTGTCCTGAAATTCGTTTCAGGATCACTTTTGGAAGTTGCCAGATTCCAGTTTTCTATCAACCGTCTTTTAACATTCGGTTAAAGACGGATTTATCTTTTCTTCAGTTGGAGTGAGTCATGCTTCTAGAAGGTTCTAGAAGGTTCTAGATTTGGTGAGGTGGAGGGTGACTCATGCTTTGATTTCAAAGAGGTTTTGTTTTCATTAAGATATTTTTGCTTGATCTTTTGGTTATGATAAGGTTACATGCTATTCTCACCCTCCCTCTCCTACACTCACCTCCTCCCTCCTCTATACATATAGGCCGGCCCTCTCTCTCCTCCCCCTTGATTGATTTTGAGAAAATTATGGTTGCAAAAGAAAAGAGTATAGTTTTGGATGCATGGAAATTTCATAGTTCATTTCTTGTTCCATTTCATTTCCATCGGCAACTTCATTAACCGATCGTCCACGGACTTGGACGAAACGAGACAAAGTCATCTACTCATTCTCTACATCAATTCTTGGTCGTCTCTTTTAGCAAACTTGACGATCGAGTTGCCTCGAGTCAGAGGCGGGAGCCCGTTTAAAGAATCGTCGATGTGGTGCCACCTCGACGAAGATATCGGAGTTCGACGAGATCGGAGCAGCCGCAACGGAGCGTGGGATGATGGTTAAAGAACGAAGGACTCGGATCGTTCGGTATAACCTTTCTACACTCTTTATAGTTTGTTAGTTTAGCAATAATGGCAGATCCGGGTTAAAGTATACGATAGCGCCAGTTAAAAAGTTTTATTCCGCATTTGGCGTCTGTAGACTGCCGGGGCGCTAACGTAGACTTACAGTGGTATCAGAGCCTCACCATTTTGCTATACTAACTTGTGCTAACGCGTTTAAAACATCGATCGAACCGGAAATCGAAAACTACAAAATTCCATTTTGACAGTTTCTGTTGTTTTAAAATGATCTCGTAAAATTATTCTACATATCTCAGAATACTGTGCAGGCTTTTATTAGAACGACGTAGAAATTTGGGCGCGAGATTCGATGATCCTGCCGCGGAAAGGCGGTCAAACCTATGGTTTGACCGCGCTTCCGCGGCCAAACAGTGAGCTCGTGGCCCCAAATTTTTCCAGTGGGTTCTATGTTGGATTTTGTGGTTTTTGGTAAATATCGTTTTGGCCCAGATTTTGTTACTGTTCACCAGTAAGCCGTGGGGCCCACTTTTTGATATTTGGTCTTAGGTCGATCGAAATTTAAACACGTTAGTTTACAGTGCTTACATTATATCTCCGACCGGGAATGTCATTTGATCGGTAAACCGCGTCTGATTGCTATAGTTCTTTTAGACGGGTTTGCGAACGTGACATTCGCGTTGATGTTCTGTGTTGTGCTGTATTGTTGCGGATTTGTCGTGGTGGATAGCAGTGTGCAATGGTAGTACAGTTTGTGTTTATTTGTACATTTGATATTGCGGGGCGAGCATCCAACTTGTGGACTGCCGTCACTGCCTGTTGTATAATATTCTTTTGGGGCACGACCAGGTTGCGGTCGATGTACCTATTGTATTATTTTTCATTACTGTACTTGGTTTTACCCCGCGACGGAGTGCACGGATAGCCGGGTTCGGGAAAGCAACGGGTCCGCATCTCATGGCTTTGAGAGGCAGAGGGGCCCCACTTCAGAATTGGCAGACTATTCGCCGCACTCGTAGGGGGTACAGGTTGACCCAAGGAGGGGTGCTCATTTTACCGGATTCCGTGAAGTGCCGGGTGTTCCATTCACTATGCTGTGGGGACTGCCTCGCTTCAGGTTTTGGTGGGTAACTTGCCGCACCCGTAGGGGTCTAGGTTTCATTGCACAGGCTATCCACACGACAGGGGAACATCGAGTTTCAGCAGCGGCTCTGTGAAACTCGGGGATCCCAGATTATCTGTATTGTTCTGTGATGCTTATTACTTTTCTGTAATGTTGCATATTATCACGCCTGGAGCGATTATGTATATTGGTTTATATACTATTAGATGTTGTATATGTTTTACACCCGCGCTAGTCCAGTCCCCGCTCTGTCGTTAGTTAAGTAACCTAACGGGTGATGACGGGACCCAGTGACGAATGCGGATGGCATATACGTACATTTTATTTTTCGTTCTTTTCTGGTGTGATTGATTGATGGGACTGCATTGATTCTGATCAATGCAAAGTTAAACAAACCTGTTTTAGTTGTTGGAACAAATTTAAAAAGTGTTATTGCAAAGACGTTTCCTTTTGTTTTACATAGAGATATTCGGTTGGAATATCCTGCACCTCATTCGACGGGGCAAGGGCTGATATCCCTTCACCGGGACTGACCCCTTGGGCAGAAGTTTGCGTCAGGGTAATAACTTCACTATAGTCGATTACATGTTGCTTTGCATAGCGGTATTCAGTGGAATATCCTGCACCTCATTCCACGAGGAAAGAGCCGAGATCCCTTCACCGGGAGTGACCTCTTTAGCAAAGGTTTTCGCCACTATATTTTAAAAAGCTATCAGGTTCCTTCAGCGATATCAAGTTCACTACGCTAAAGGTTTTTCGCCAAAAACCAGCCGTAGCCCTCCGTCACTTCTTTTGGGTATTCAGTAGTATTCAAGCTATGTATTTTGACCTAACGCCAAGGCATAGTGTTTGGTAGCTGCTGGGTATTCAATTGTTGCATAGATAGATGAGTCGGTTTGGGACAGCCGTTCTGCCATTTTGACCTAACGCCAAGGGCATGTGCGGGTGGGTTCAAATTAACAAGATAGTGATGGGTAGAACTTGGCATGTGACTTATGACATTTTGACCTAACGCCAAGGTTATAAGAGCATGGGGCAAAAATCAGATCGGGAGTTTCTAAAGAAGCTGAAACTTGCCAAGTATGCGCATACCTTCTGGAGTATGAGTAACGTGGATGCATTCCATCACGTTATCATGCGATGAGAGTTGGATCCCGATTCCCACTGATGAGTTGGTTTACTCTTCGGGTGATCCGGATTGATTCTTCTTTAGGTTTGGAGGAGAATTTGACAGGACAGTGGGAGGTTTCCGGATTAGATAAAGTGATGACCATTCTGATCTAGGTTAGAGTGCACGCAGAGTGTTTCTTTTCTCTCTCTCTCTTGGCAGCGACCTTTGACCGACCCTAGACTATGACTCAGTGACCAGGTTGACCGAACCTTCTTAAAATACTGGCTTTTGGATTGTCTGAGTTGCATAAGTCATTGCCACTCCTTCTTCTACCCTTTGAATTTCTCAGAACACCCGTATAACTACGGATATCCACTTCCATTGGATAGATCCATCGTATGGTTATATACGAACTCGAAGGGACTTCTTCGAGGATGGATCCAGGTTCAGGAGAAATAGAATTGGTTTATTCAGTTGTCTTTTATTATCACCTTCTCTTAAGTTGCGAGAGCTCCTTGGTTTAGGAGAGTACACCTATTACGCTTATTGGATAGTCTTATTCCAAACCATAGGCTGGTGCCGAAAGGTAGGGAATGAAGAAAACCAATTAGCCTAAGTAGGGTGTGCAGAAGATAATATGTAAAGACAAAATAAAGGGATTAGAAAGAGGGCAAAGTAAATTGCGACCGATATCATTCACGACCAAAACCGCGTACTTCATCGCCACTCCTATTTTCACCTTTAAAGGAATAAGGTATTATTCAGTTGTCTTTTATCATCACCTTCTCTCGAGATGCGAGTACTCCTTGGTTTAGGAGGGTACACTTATTATGCTTAGTGGATAGTCTTCTTCCAAACCATAGGCTGGTGCCGAACGATAGGGAAGGAAGAAAACCATTTAGCTTAACGATGGTGTACAGAAGGTAACGACTAAAGACAAATAAAGGGATTTGGAGAGACGGCAATAAAATATACGGTTGAAGTCATGAATTGGATTATGGAAGAGGCATTGCTATGAATACCAGGATACCCCTACGAAACATTTTCATGTTTCTGTGCATTGTTAAAGAAAACTGTTTTCCCGATTAGACACTTACTCCAAGGGTATGTATTTACCAGGTTTCATTTTCATATCTGTATGGTTTTACAGATGATGAGTGGGAGTAAGATATTGGGAATTAGGTGATCATCCTCATTATATCGGAATTCGTTGTAATTGGTGATATTTGAGGAAATCGCCAGGGTACAGTTTTCCACCTACAACGCACAGGTTATGAGTTTTTCAACTCAGCGGACTTATACAGAATATTGTATGTTGTCCAGTGTCCATCAGGACAAAGGGGTAGGTCCTCGTACTATGTTCTGTTTACTTATAACTTCTCTAGTATTTAGACGAGTGTTTCGTAGAAATACAAGGTCTAAGTTTTGAGAAGTTGTGGGTATAAGAATAAAATAGAGAACCAGGTATCACAAGTATCGGGATTCTTCAAAGAGATCGAAGATGTAGATTCTTGTGATTGGTATTCAGATGATAGTGATGGTTTTGAGAAAAGTGTTTCTCTTTCAGGTTACTCATAATTGGATGGATTCCTAAGTTGAGTAATGCTGATTAGCCTCTTTCCATTAAAGTGATATGCACTGGAGACAGCTGCATGATTTGAATATGGTTCCAATTAAATTAGTGCCAAGGTTTCTGTATTGGATATAGAATGGATCGTACCTTAAAAAAAATTAAGGTATGGGGAGTTGTCCAGCTTATGCTTAAAACCAGACACTGGATAACTCAGGGCACGTTTCTGTAATGGCTGTTTGTGGGTTGACCCTGGCTATGACGAGGGTTGATATTCTACCATTTGGAAGATCAATAGTGACATTGTTCTTGACTCGCCACAGTTTTAGTAAAATGGATCTTTTTCAGAAAACAGTAGTGGGAGTATGGTAGAACTGGAAGTGATTCCAGAACCGCGAACGATTACAGAAAATTTAGTAGGACCTATATATTCAATCAGATTTGACATTCCAATAAGCCACTCCGCAGATTTGGTGGGTAACCTCAGACACCCGAGAGGTACTTCGGTAGCCTCAAGGACGGTGACAGGGAGGTTCTTATCTACCCAGACTTGACACTACTGTTGTTCCAGGATATAAGACCCGGTAGGAGGGTTGTCGTAGTCAGTGGGAGCATCGGAAGCATAGTGGGCAAGTAGCTTATATCTATTTATAGACTTGAGCAGTTATAGCGGAGATAGATCATCTAATTTTGATGTGACAGTCATGGGTTTGACTTCAATCAGAATAAGGGATGGATCAGTTAAGAAGGTAGTAGGGTGTGATGTCATGGTATCTGGATGACATACACAGAGTGGGAAGTAAAATTCCTATACTACGATCGGTTGTACTATGGTCGTCACACAGTTGTTTCTCTAGACAGGACATGGATATAATATTTGACATTCTGGTTTCTGGATCTATGGTTTTAGATCTAGATTTGGGTAGTTTCCCAATATGGGTACTTTGACAGATATTCTAATGGTTTTTAGAATAGTTGACTCCTAGCATGGTAGTGTACTTGCAGGTGATGGAGTCACCCTCTCTAAAGGTGTCGTACAGACTAAAGGGGAGAGGGATGTGCATAATTGGTAGATCACTTGCTTAGGCAATTGAGTCAATCATGAGATGTCAAATACCACACCAAATGTTGGTTTTGCACTAGATGCAATAAGTTTGTATTAATCCAATCCTGGAGAAACATAAGGAAGCAGTTTTAGAACATTGGTACATGTTCTACGGATTTGATAACGGCAGCCTCTTTCGGGAGACGGTTATCATTCCAGGCTTCAAAGGTGACATGGATGACAGAGTGATTGTCAGAGTTTTAGTTTTTCCTCTAACGAGGGACAGTATTATGGACAGGTGGTTCCAGAGGATACTGTGGGTGGCATGGTGCCCGATACTGATTAGGTTCAGTGATCGATACAGTCTAAGAAGTTTGGATATGGAGTTCATTTATGAACTAAGGTCCCATCAGATATCCAGACATATTCTAAGACAGGTACTACTCAATTCGGGAGATGGCTTTCTCCGCGAACTTGAGATTAAGAGAGATTCAGAAAGATACTTCTAGGCGGATCCACCAACCGAGGCTATTTCTCGAACACAATAGTTTTACAAACGGGCTTTGTGAAACTGATTAGTAGAGGAGTTGGATGTTCGGTTTCACACGGGCTGTGAGTAGTCGACATCGCAATATTAGCCATGAGTGCAAGTGGGAGATTGTTGGAGATAGTGCCCTCATAGTCAATTATTGGATCGCAGGTACGTGATTGCAATGATTGCGGAGGACCTATCCCGGTAGGACAGTCTTACTCGAGATAATAGTATACTATCTGGTTTGCCTTTATCAGTCGTGTACATGTTCAGGTGACTGATTGCATGTTACACTTTGATAGAGCCCTTAGGATCTGGCTTTACTACCAACTGTATGATGGCGATCATATACGTGAGAGTTGGGTAGTTTAGATGCATATCCTTAATTGTGGTCCCTAGTCGTGGGAGTTTCGAGACAGGGCATCGATACTCCGGAGTAGACTAGTGTATACAGTCGAGACCCCGACGAGGGGCGGTGGCCGGTCTCACAAGCCACTGGTGTCAGTTGGATCACCTAAGATGTATACAGGTGCTCATTGGGTTATGAGTACACCGGACAGGACTCGCCGGGAATCTGCTAGTTAGTACTATACCTATCGTCAGATAGCAGTTCCCTGGTGACATGTGTACAGGTTAGTTCATCGACCTGAGGTCGTCATTTGTCTCGTGTGAGTTCCCACTGTGCTTTGATTACTACCCTACCACGGCTCAAAGGAGTCGTGCAAACAGGTAGCTTTTGGGTACAGTCCCGAGCCATATGGAGGCACGTGAGCGGATCGGCAGGGGATTCGTCTCTCCCGGTATTGGGGGCGAGATCGTGCTGTGTCTAGGAGAGCCATTACACTAAATCCATGGCCATGGTAGGAGATTTACTGGTAGGTACTCCAGTAGTATCTCAGGGTGTTATTGGGCTACACTCCGACACGACTTATACTGCTTCTGGGGGTCTGACGTTGCTAGCCCCCTAGGCGGATATGCGATACTCATTGACGAACGGACCGGACTGTATATACATTGTCACTGTTAGGCTCAGTAGGGTTTCTGGATGTGTTAGCTCATCGGCCACCCTTGAGTGCGCTCATCAGCCTCCCTTAAGTTCAGTCCGTGGGCAACCGTTACGCATAGCTACTGCCGCTGACGGTTTGTGGTTAAACCCACTGCCAGGGTACTGAAGAGTCATTAGAGTCCCCCACAGACAGTTTCTCAAGTTTCGGGCGAAACGTTGTAGAGGCCGTATGGTTTTATGGCAGGGTTCGGAAAATGCACGTGCGTTTACGCACGTGTCGATTTTCGGATAGATGATACTGGTCGGCTTTGGTTTAAGCCGGATCCGAGTATTATATTGAGTAGGTATAATATCTTTGTCTCAGTTGCATTTGTATTCGGTCGTAATATAAATGCGGGTATATTTATACAGTTTCGGGGTTGTCCTGAAATTCGTTTCAGGATCACTTTTGGAAGTTGCCAGATTCCAGTTTTCTATCAACCGTCTTTTAACATTCGGTTAAAGACGGATTTATCTTTTCTTCAGTTGGAGTGAGTCATGCTTCTAGAAGGTTCTAGAAGGTTCTAGATTTGGTGAGGTGGAGGGTGACTCATGCTTTGATTTCAAAGAGGTTTTGTTTTCATTAAGATATTTTTGCTTGATCTTTTGGTTATGATAAGGTTACATGCTATTCTCACCCTCCCTCTCCTACACTCACCTCCTCCCTCCTCTATACATATAGGCCGGCCCTCTCTCTCCTCCCCCTTGATTGATTTTGAGAAAATTATGGTTGCAAAAGAAAAGAGTATAGTTTTGGATGCATGGAAATTTCATAGTTCATTTCTTGTTCCATTTCATTTCCATCGGCAACTTCATTAACCGATCGTCCACGGACTTGGACGAAATGAGACAAAGTCATCTACTCATTCTCTACATCAATTCTTGGTCGTCTCTTTTAGCAAACTTGACGATCGAGTTGCCTCGAGTCAGAGGCGGGAGCCCGTTTAAAGAATCGTCGATGTGGTGCCACCTCGACGAAGATATCGGAGTTCGACGAGATCGGAGCAGCCGCAACGGAGCGTGGGATGATGGTTAAAGAACGAAGGACTCGGATCGTTCGGTATAACCTTTCTACACTCTTTATAGTTTGTTAGTTTAGCAATAATGGCAGATCCGGGTTAAAGTATACGATAGCGCCAGTTAAAAAGTTTTATTCCGCATTTGGCGTCTGTAGACTGCCGGGGCGCTAACGTAGACTTACAACATAGGGCTACAGATAGGTAGAGAACTGAGAACGGGTGATAAGTTTCATGAGACAGAAAACGGGGCAAGTGTTGCAGCCAAGTCTGTTGGTCACTGTCACCCTGTATTATCAGTACATTGATTCTGAACAAATTCTATTAGATACCGAACCTGATATACAAAATCATATCAGTCTCTTTATTAGTAAAGAAACGATAAAACTTTGTATTGTTGGATAATGTTTTGAACATTTCCTATATCAAAAGTTGATCGGTTCAGGTACGTTATCTAAAAGCATTGATGTTCTAAATCAAATTACAGTTCTTAGTATACCGAACACACACAAGAGGAATAGTTCAGAAATGAACGGATCCTTCTTGAGGTATTGTAGACTAAGTCATATCAATGCGACCCGACTAGCTAAGTTGTACATAGATGCATATTTAAATCTGTTTGAATTTACATCTTGTGAAAACTTGCCGGTCATGTCACAAAGATTAGATGACCACAGCTCTGTTTGTTTGAAGCAGAGAAAGAGTTAGTGTACTCTTGGGATGATACATGTTGATGTATGAAGATCCCCTGTCTACACATGCCAAGACCGGTTCTTTGTACTTCATTACATTCTCTGATGATCTCTTTAGATTCAGACATATGTTCCTGTTGAAACATAAGTCCGAACCTTTTGAGATATTCACAGAATATAAGTTAGAAGTAAAGAACCAAAACAAGGGTATAAGTATTATGTCCTATGATAAGATCAGGGAGGAGAATACTTGTGCATGGAATTCTTGGATTACTCTAAAGGAGAATGAGATTCTCTCTCGGTGTTACTCCTCTGAATACACCACAGCACAACGGTGTATCAGGGCGGAGCAATAGCACCCTATATGATATGGTGCGCTCTATGATGAGTACTACTGAGTTACCTATTTCCTTTTGGCGGTTATGCACTTGAGAAGCGGCATACCTATTGAATTGGGTTCAAATCAAAACAGTTGCCTACCGCTTCATATATGATATGGAAAGGGAAGAGCCCATATCTTAAGTTTATTAAGATTTGGGATTTTCCGGCCTATACCTAAAAGCAAAATCCGGACAAGATCGAGGCAAGGTTAGTTCTGTAGAACTGGAAAGGTTCCAGCTATACAAAACTACAGTAGATGATTTGGTGGAACCAAAGGATTCAATTATTTCCAACGAACCTCAGCCTCTCCGCCGATCTAGTAGGGTTCCTCACCCACATGAGAGATACTTCTGTTTCTCTATGACAGTGGGAGCGAGGAATGCATCATGAGATGATGACCAACTAGTTTCGAGCTGGCCATCAAGAGTGGGACTCTGTAAAAATGGATGGATGCTTAGCAATCTGAGATGGAATCCTTATACACCAACAAAGTATGGACTTTGGTTGCTATATATGAAGGGTTAAATCCCCATCAGGAGCAAGTATATCTTGAGAAGATTACTTGGTGTAGATGGAAAAGTTGAGACTTTCAAAGCTAGACTTGTTAAAGCTTTTCGTCATCGACCAGGCGTGGAAAATGATGAAACCTTTTCAAGTAACCAAGCTTAAGTCCATCCAGATCCTACTTGCCACGGCTATATACCATGACTACGATATCTGGTGGTTGTGTGTCATGACAGCTTTTCTAAAATGATATTTGAGAAGAGAGCGTCTATAAGTACACAGCCAGAGGGCTTCGTAAACAGTGGGAGCAGCGGAAACGTGTGCAAGTTGCTTTACAGGATGAAGCAGGCATCGCGGAGTTGGAACATCTGTTTTGATGAGTTAGTCAAACAGTTTGACATCATCAAAATGGTAGATGAACCTTGTATATACAAAAAGGTAGTAGGGAGTATGGTAGTGATCCTCGTAGAGTACATGGATGACATACTCTTGATAGGGAAGGAGTTTCCTATGCTACGCTTGGTCAATCTCCGCTTATCACAATGATTCTCCCAAAAGGATCAAAGTGATACCTACTAAATCCTGGGCTTTGGATATATGAGATAGATCTAATTGGATATTAGGATACTCACTAGTTGTAGTGAGATGGTATCAATTAGTCCTGAGGAGAATCACTGGAAGTGTTCCAGGGTGATAAGGACGACTGAAAGTCAGTCACAGGCATTGTCCTTACCCTCAGTAAAGGGACGGTATGTTGGAAGAGTTCCAAGCTAGATACCGTGGCATACTAGACGATAAAGGCTGGATACATCGCTACCAAAGATGCTACCAAAGAGGCAGTTTGGGTGTATATTGGTTCATGAGATGAACTAGGTTCCTACCATTGTGTGACAATGGAAGTGTGGATTTAGCCCAGGAACCCCGGTCCCATCAGTGACCCAGACGTATTCTGAGGCAGCATCACCTGATCATGGAGATTGTTGATCTCCAGGGTGATCGAGGTTAGGAGAGCAGACTCAGAGGATAACACGGCGGATACACTCACGAAATCCTATTCACAGAGAGAGACTTTTATGGGATGGTTGAGTATGAGATACTACAACCACTGCTACAGATGGCCCTAGTGCAAGTGGGAGATTGTTAGTGATATGTATCCCTTAGAGGCCATTACTGTACATAGGATGTATATTGTAGTGGATGCTGGGAGATATATAGGGAGGACTTTCTTGCTCGACATGATAGTATGATATCTGGTTGCTCTTTACCTTAACGTGTATACTGAATGTCTCTCTGTTACATGTTGGTAAAGCCCTTAGGATGTGTACTTGACTACCTGGACTATGATGCGGATCATACTAGTGGGGACATGGTAGTCCATAAGTACATCCTTCAAGGTCCCTAGTCGTGGGTGTATCGAGACGGGGCATCGATATACCAGAGTAGACTAGCATATACCTTCTCGACCCATACAGATGGGCAATGGATGATCCCATATCCATTGGTGTTTGACATCAAAGATGATATACGGGTGCTCAGTAGAGACTGGGTACACTGGATGAACTCGCCGAGAACTCCCAGATGGTATTATACCTTGCGTCAGATGGCAGTTCTCTGGTGACACTGGTACAGGTTAGTCTGTAGACCCGAGATCGTCATAGAGTCTTGTGTGATTCCCACTGTGCTTTGATTTCCACCTTGCCACGTCTAAGAGGGCGTGCAAAACGGTGGTTTTTGGGTACAGTCCCGAATCACATGGAGGCAATGAGCAATAGGAGGGGATTCATCTCTCCCGATATAGGGAGTTGATGTTGCACTGTGTTCGATTGGCTATAACCGTAAATCCCTGGCCAGGGTTGCTGAGATTTACTGGTAAGTGTTACCAGTAGTTTCTCGAACTGTTATAGACCTCATATCAACACGACTTATCGAGCTATTGGGGTCTGACGTTTACCACCACTAGGCAAGATATGCGACATATCAGACGACGAGACCGGACTGTACGGTAAGTGTTACTGGTTGGATTCACAGGAGTGTGAGCGGGCTTGCTCGTTGATCTTCTGATCGCTCAATACCTGGGTGGCCATTACGTTTAGCAGACCGCTTGCGGCTTATGGGTGTTTGATATGATCATCACCTGCTACCGGCATATTGATGAGTCCTTAGAGTCCTACACAGAGGTTTCCTGGCTCAAGCGAAACGAAATAGGCGCGCATATGAGATATGTGCGGGACCGAGGATAATACAAGTATGTGATACTGTATTCTATTCTCGCGATTTGTATCATCGATCGGTTATATGTGATATAGCCGGATTACCGAATCAAATGTTGATTCGATACATTGATACACTTGATATTAGTCGGTTATATGCAGTATGACCGGATCATTGAATCAAGTGTTGATTTAATGTATAATTATATATTTGATATATTACTTTACATTAACTAGTATTGGTTCACTTAAGATTATTTTCTCACTTGATTGTGCACATTGTATATATGAAATATGTTTGTGCACTAGTTTGTATCATGATTGATGATACATGCAAACTTGGGTGTGTGTTTACTTTAAACCATGTTTGGTTAATGGATAGGGTTTCCATTACATTATTTATTTATTTATTTATTTATTTTGGCAAGAATAAAATGGTGGCTTATTTTGTTTCATTCTTGAAACTTCATGAAGCTTTCAAAGCTTTGACCATTTTGTTTCTTTCCTTAACCTAACCATTACCTAAACTAGGGTTTGCTCTCTACATGAGTTATCTTCACCCATGGTTGCAATATGATAACCATCACTTGATTTTCTTTTTGAAAAATAATTCATATTTTTTTTCTTTCTTCTTCTTCATCTTCTTCATGAAGAGAAGAAACCATTGTTAGATTTTTCCAAGTGATGATTCCAAGTGAGAAATCCAAATCCAAAGTGAACCCACTTCCTATTTCTTCATCCTCTACCACTTGCCAAGTAGTATAGGGTGTTTTCTTCACAAGTTTCATGACTTGGTGAAGTTGGAGCTTGATCTTGAGTTGCCTCGACGTAGATCATCTTCGGCATCGAAGTCGACGACCTAGCCCGATCATTTCTTCGACGAAACCATCGCTAGAGTCCGGGAACCGATGATCGCAGCGGAGGGACATCATCACGGAGCTAAAGAAGTGGAGGACCGGATCTACAAAGGTTGTATTTTCCGTTCACTTAGCAGTTAAGTTGTTAACTAGCTCGTAGTTTCGCTTAAACTCTAGTCAACGATCGCATTAGGGTTTCTCGGCACCGGAAATTTTTGAATTTGGCATGGTTGATGCCTTGTGGAACCTCCTTAGAGTGCCTAGAAACCCTACAGGAGGGGTGCCCAAGTTACTGGATTCCGTGAAGTGCTGGGTGGTCCATTCACGTTGCTGAAGGGGGCTGCTTCGCTTCAGGTTTTGGCGGGTAACTTGCCGCGCCCGTAGGGGTCTAGGATTTCATTGCACTGGCTATCCACAAGACCAGGGGAACTTCGGGTTTCAGTAGCGGCTCTGTGAAACCCGGGGATCACAGATATCTGTATTGTTCTGTGATGCTTATTACATTTCTGTGATATTGCATTTTATCACGCCTTGAGCGAATATTATATATTGATATATATACTAGTAGATGTTGTATATGTTTTGCATCCGCGCTAGTCCTGTCCCCGCTCTGTCGTCAGTTAAGTAACCTAACGGGTGATGACGGGACCCAGTGGCGAATGCGGATGGCATATACGTACATCATTATTTTCGTTCTTTATTGGTGTGATCAATTGATGGGACTGCGTTGATTCGGATTAATGCAAGTTAAACAAACCTATTCTGATGTTGTTGGAACACTTTTCAAAAAGTAGTTATTACAAGAACGTTCACTTTTGTTTTGCACAGTGGTATTCGGTTATGAATATCCAGCACCTCAGTCGACGAGGCAAGGGCCGAGATCCCTTCACCGGGAGTGACCCCTTGGACATAAGTTTGCGTCAGGGTAATAATTTCACTATAGCTGATTACTTTTGCTTTGCATCATGGTATTCAGTTGGAATATCCTGCACCTCATTCTACGGGGAAAGAGCCGAGATCCCTTCACTGGGAGTGAGCTCTTTAGCAAAGGTTTTCGTTACTATATTTTTAAAAGCTATCCGGTTCCTTCAACGACATCAAGTTCATTACGTTAAAGGTTTTCGCCAGAAACCATTCGTAGCCCTCCGTCGTTTCATATGGATAGTCAACAAGTATTCAAGCAATGGATGTTGGCCAAAGTCAAGGCACAGTGATTGGTAGCTATTGGGTATTCATATGCAGCATAGATAGATGCGTTGGTTTGGGACAGTCGTACTACTATTTTGGCCAAAGTAAAGGGTATGTACGGGTGGGTTCAAATTAACCTGGAGAATGACGGATAGAACTTGACATGTGACTTATGATATGTTGGCCAAAGTCAAGGTTATAAGAGCATGAAGTAAAAATCACATCGGGAGTTTCTAAAGAAACTGAAACTTGCCAGATATGCGCATACCTTCTGGAGTGTGATAACGTGAGCGGATTCCGTCACGTTATCATGCGATGATAGTTGGTTCCCGATTCCCACTGATGAGTTGGTTTACTCCTCGGGTGATCCCGACTAATTCTTCTTTCAGGTTTGGAGGAGAATTTGACGGTACAGTGGGAGGTTTCCAGATTAGATAAATTGGTAACCATTCTGATCTAGGTTAGAGTGCACGCTGAGTGTTTCTTGTCTCTCTCTCTTTGGCAGCGACCATTGACCCGACCCTAAGACTTTGACTCAGAGACCAAAATTGACCGAACCTTCTTAAAAACTGGCTTTTGGATTGTCAGAGTTGCAAACCTCATTGCCACTCCTACTTTTACCCTTTTCTCCAGGACACCCCGTATTACTATGAACGTCCACTACCATTGGACAAAACCATTGTATGGTTATATACGAACTCGAAGGAATTTATTCGAGGATGGTTTCCGGTTCTGGAGAAAACGGATAGGACTATTCAGTTGTCTTTTCCTTTTACCTTCTCTCAGGTTGCGAGTACTCCTTGGTTGCGAGTACTCCTTGGTTTAGGAGATAGTACACCTATTACGCAAATTGGATAGTCTTCTTCCAAACCTTAGGCTGGTGCCGAACGGTGGGGAATGAAGAAAACCAATTAGCATAACGATGGTGTACAGAAGGTATTCAGTAAAGACAAATAAAGGGATTAGTAAGAGGGCAAAGTAAACTGCGACTGCTATTCACGACCAAACCAAGTATTTCATTACCACTCCCACTTCACCTTTGTATTTCTCCAGGACACTCCGTATCACTACGAAGATCCATAGTTATTTGGATACTCCATCGTATGGTTATATACGAACTCGAAAGGAACTTGTTCCAGTTCGGGGATGGATTCTGGTTCAGGAGAAATAGGAATAAGGTTTTATTCAGTTGTCTTTTATCTTCATGTCACGACCCGAAAGTACGGAACGTGACCGGCACTTAGATTACGAAGCGTCTAGAGGCGCCACGTAACCTAAGTAAGCCGAAGCCCAGAAATCTAAACCATAGAAGAAGAAGAAGAAGAAAACAAGTTTAAAAGCATCAGCAAAATTTTCCCAAAACTTTCGGCAGAGTCTCCTCTGTAAAAACTGGCCCCAAACGGGTACAACAAGTATAATATACATAAACAATACAAAGAATCCCCAAACGGGAGCTAGCTCAACGCCAACAGGCAGAAACAACCACAACAATACACAATAGTATACAACGCCAAAAGGGAGAGGCTCAAAACTCAAAAGAAAACAAAACCACCAGATCAGAATAATACATGTGCGACTCTAAGGTCGAAATAAAAGACTGGTCCAATAAACCTATCAAGTAATACAAGTATGGTTGATGGAGATTTCTGGATACAAATGAAATAATACAAATACAATGGCGGTCCAGATACAAGTGAACCAACCTACCGTGCAAATCACCCTGAAAGAAAAGATGTGCCAGCAAGCTACCAGGGAAACCTGTACATCGAACCTGTAATAAAATTTGGCACAACGGGGGTGAGTTGCCAACTCGTGAGTAGAAGACATCTACGAAAAGAAATCGAATGCACGACGCTATCCTAGGTCATAATAATACACTATTATATCCTAATCATCTAGTAATAGCAGGGTAAAACTACGTGTAAATGCAGATACTCCGTGCTCGTGTCAGTGCCTCATATAATAATATGTCATATGAATGGGTATGCATGCACCATGAATATAAAATAATCAATCCTGAAATCCAGATATATCTGTATAAGAAATCTTTAGCTGTTATCATAGTAAAATGTGTATAGGAATCTAAAATCTCAACAATGAAATCCATGGAAATCCGTGTCAAGCATCGACACAAACATGTAAATCTCAAGTCACATAGTCTCAATACCTCAGGCTCCGTCAGTCCGGATCGGCCCATATCATCAAATCTCACGACAACGGTCGGTATCCTCCGGATATCCGCCGCGCCAGACATCACCGGTAGGTAGCCTTCCCCTGCCAGGCTCATCGTCTACAACTCGATCTTCTTGCCCCGGGGTACCATACCGGGCCCATTATGTACCCGAGACGGTTCATCCACTCCTCGAATCGGGTCTTGAAATCCATCAGAAAACATGAAATCTCATGGTGGACAACACATACATCACGAGAAAACCGCATCTTATATTTTAAAAAGAGAGGAGGAGAGGGAGAAGTTTTTATATATTCTTGCGGTTTTCCCCAAAATCCAGAAATCTCATAGAAATCCAAATCTCAAAATCATGAGTAAGTAAATGATAAGTGTCGGCATATGCCCCATAATACTTCATGATAACATGAGAATGTGAATGCATGAATGTCTAAGTAATAAATGCCATGTCTATACTAGCATCTGAGAGTAATCACAATATTATATATCGATCTAGTTGCTAGCTGATTCTATCAATAAAAGATAATAAGATCTAAAGTGTACGTGACATAGCAATTACCGATGATGATGTGTGTGAGCCGGAAAATAAGTGTGCGTGGAATATGCGCATCATCGGTAATGGTGCTGGTGTCCTAACAGGTAAGGTTTATACTGATTATAGCAACATATGTAAGAACATGCCCCATGATGATTACAGTATGAATGTGAAGACAGATGTGCATTATCCACTCCTCTGCGATATACGAGTACAACTACCACTATATGAATTGAACCTAAACTAATGTCCATCTAACCTCCTAAGGAACTAAACCTAAGAAACTAGTCAATAAGAAACAAGAGTCTACCTAAGGTCTGAATCAATATCTCTAATAGTCGGCGATCCAGCCTCAATAGCGTCACGTACGTAGTACGGCTTCCTCGAATCAAGAGTGCGGATCAATAATCATATCTATGCCTCGTACGGTAAAATCCATCGTACGGCATCCCAATATCGGGGTACGGGTCAAGTGTCTCCTAGGTGTCTCATCATTCGTATAATGTCATCATCAACACATCTCATGATCAAGGTGCTAAACTGTAATCGCATACATCAATCATATATCGTTACCATCATAATATGCATCATTAGTTTATCCTCAGAAATATCATGTCATATGTATCATATTGTGATTAAGTCATACTGATATCATATCGTCATCAATTCACACCTATATGATATCGACGTCAGGTTACACCTATATGATGTCGTAATCAAGTCATACATATATCATATCGTGATCAGTCACAAGTTACAGTCCGGATACTATTTTAGAGTCCCATGTACCTCAATATCATCACCACCCATTATAATTTATGTAAACATGTTCATTATCTCATTCTCTAATGATCCGCTAACACTCAATACGACTGTATAGCCAAGAATCACGGCATCAAGCCCAGTTATACTGCTTCATCATACCTCGGATATCATATCACATCAATGAATCCCATATACGTGTTGTATATATATATATATATACCTATACCTAGTCCTATATATATATATACACACATACACGTATACACCATGTCGAGTTCCAGTGTGTGCGTGTGTGTGTTTCTATCTGAAACCTACGAACCTCTTCCAAGGTATTCAACCTCTGGTATGGTTTTCCTAAATCAGTCTAGTCTAACCTAGGGTCATTACTAGGGTCCTACTCATTAAGAATCTAGGGTCACATCTGGTTTCCTAATGACGATAAGTACTATTCCTATTCTACGTTGCGGGGGTGCTAAACGCCATCCATCCGACTTCCCCCCGTAGATATGCATCTACTCACCTGGTCCATGTCTGCCGAAGACAGTGTCGCCATCCTCCTCTTCATCGCCCGCAGTCCACGTGAGGGTACCTAAACGCAAACATATAAATAGTATCGTAAACTGAATCACATACAAAAGTCAAAACGACGTAAGGAACCGGCATAGGTTAAAACCTATGTCCCGTTCACGCAAAAGAACCAAATATCGCTCGATATCGGCGTACAAACTCCGATGGATCGAGATAAACATCAACAAATAACTCGTAGTTTTAAAACTCATTACTTATATTATAAAACATGATTAAATCCATCGAAACACTAAAATCCATCAAATCGCCCGATTTCGTAAAACCCGAAAATGCCAATTTACCGTTTTTCTTCAAAACTTGACATTTAAATAAAACCAATGGTCATAAAACTTATTAAATAGCATAACTAGACTATACAAACCATTACTATATTTTTATTACACAAATTTGTATTAATTTGAAATTTCTAGTTTGCAACCTTTAGTAATTTTTAACATCTTTCAAGCAAAATACCACAATTCCACAACCAAACTTGATTGTGCATGAATTAATGTATCAAACTACAATTCATGATGATAATGATATAATGAAACCATAATTATATTTTGATCTCATTTATTTAGGAATTTCCAAAATCTAGTTTGCAAAAACTAGTATAATTAGCATATTTATCACACTTTATTAACTAACAATTGAAATTAATAACTAGATTAGGTTTTGCATTCCACTAACATGTTAATATCCCTATTGAAACCATAATATAATGATAAAAACATTAATTAGAATTTTTTCTCACCCATATATATATATATATATTGTAAAAACCTAGTTAGCTAAATAGCTTAATTAAATCAATTTGAATAAACAATTTATTATACAACAATCATGCGAGATTTTTCCACTTCTAAAAATGGTAAACTAGTTATTATAACCCTAATTAATTATTAAAAACCACAACTTGAATTTACAAACCCTAACTTTAATTTTAAAATTTACAACTAGAATTAATATATTAAATCTAATTATGTTTAAAAGAAACATCTAATAACAATAAATAAAAAGGAGAAGATGTATACCTCCAAACTATGAAATCCAAACATGAAATAAGCCTCCAAAATGCATGTTATCCATCTCCAAAATCCATGTAAAGAAGAGCAAAGAATAAAGGGTAGGAAATAAATAGGATTTTGTGTATTTTTTGTTGAATTTTTGATGTAATTTGATGGATTTTTATACAAAAATGAAGTGGAAATGGGGGGGGGTTGCCATGGGGTGATGGCCGGCCATGAGAGGGAGGTGAGGGAGAGAAAGAAATGAGTGAGGAGTTGTGTAGAACTTTCCTCCAAAATATCACTTCATATTGTCTTTTCACGAATTTATTTATTTTCTTTTATTTCTTTACTATATCAACTCAAGAAAACTCTAGAAAATTGGAAAAATTTTCAAATGAATTTTGCATGATACACACTAAATTATAATATGCCATGGTTCATTTTTACAAATTAAAACCATTCAAATTTGTAATTTACACTAATTTAGTGAAAAAAATAAAGCTTATGTTAATATTTAAAATAATTAATTTAGGAAAAATATTTAATTAAACTAAAAATTTATAAGTGGATAAAGAAACACCATTTACAAGTAATTACATAATTAAAATAGGTATTTTTGAAATTATAATGAAAAACAATCACGGTTTGGTTTTACGAAAAATACATTTTACTTTACCGAAAATCATAAAATTCACTTAAACAATTTTATTCATTTAATTATTTTTAAAACATTACACTTCACCTTCTCTCGCATTGCGAGTACTCCTAGGATTAGGACAGTACACCCATTATGCTTATTGGATAGTCTTCTTCCAAACCATAGGCTGGTGCCGAACGGTAGGGAAGGAAGAAAACAATTTAGCCTAAGAGGGTGTACAGAAGGTAATGACTAAAAGTCATATAAAGGGATTTGGAGAGATGGCAAAGAGATATACGGTTATAGTTGTGAATCTGACAATGGAAGAGGCATTACTAGGAATACCCGGATACCCCTACGAAATATTTCAATGTTTCAGTTTCACTGTGTACTGTTAAAAGAAAACCGATTTCCCAATTAGTCCTGGCTCTAGGGTATGTATTTACCAGGTATGATTCTCAGATTTGTATGGTTTTACAGATGATGAGTGGGAGTAAGTTATTGGGAATTAGGTGATCATCCTCATCATATCGGAATTCGTTGTAATTGGTGATATTTGAGGAAATCACCTTGGCTGTTTGCCGGACGGCAAATATTTGGTTTTGAATATCCGTTGTTATGCACCAATTTCAAATTGATATATCTGTACGTCTATTTTTATAGAGTGAGATGTACCTTTTTGAAATTATGTCTATGACATTTACCTATATCAGTGGATGGTTAGGTAAGGAGCATTGAACAGCGGTGTAATTCTTCTTAACCATAAGTACATTTTTCAACCTACGACACATAGTGAATGGGTCACTAGACTCAGGGGACTTATACAGAGTATTGTATATTGTCCAGTGTCCATTAGGACAGAGGGGTTGGTACTCGTACTATATTCTGTTTACTTGTGACTTCTCTAGTTCTTAGACATGTGTTTCATAGAAATACAATGTCTGAGTTTGAGAAGTTATAGGTATAAGAATAAAGTATAGAACCAGGTATTGCAAGTATCGGGATTCTTCAAGGTGATCTAAGATGTAGATACTTGTGTATGGTATTCAGTTGATAGTAATGATTAAGAGAACTTGCTTCTCTTTCGGGTTACTCATATTTGGGTGCATTCCTAAGTTGATTAACGCTGATCGGCCTCCTTCCATTTAGTTGACATGCACTGGAGACAGCTGCATTTTTGAATCTGGTTCAATTAAATCAGTACCTCTGTTTCTGTATTGGATATAGAACAGTTCATATCTTAACGATGTTAAGGTACGGGGTGTTGTCCGGCTTATGCTTAAAACCGGACTCTGGATAACTCAAGGCACGTTTCTGTAATGGCTGTTTGTGGGTTAACCTAAGCTATGAAGAGGGTTGATTTTCTACCATCTGGAAGATCAATAGTGATATTGTTCTTGACTCGCCACAGTTTTAATAAAGATGGTAGAACTGGAAGTGATTCCAGAACCGCAAACGATTACTGAAGATTTGATAAGAACTTAAAGATTCAATCTTGTTTGACATTCCATTGGCCACTCCGCAGATAAGGTGGGTAACCTCAGGCACCCGAGAGGTACTTCGATATGCTCAAGGACGGTGGCAGGGAGGTTCTTGTTTACCCAGACTTTCCATTGCTGTTATTCCAGACTGTGAGACCCGGCAGGAGGATGAGTATAGCGTCGTTCTAAACTAGATTTAGAAGTGTACGTGTATATGACTCTGCCAGAGGGTTGTCGTAGTCAGTAGGAGCAGCGGAAGCTTGGTGGACAAGTGGCTTATGTCTATTTATAGACTAAAGCAGATGTAGCGGAGATAGATCATCTATTTCTGATGTGACAGTCATAGGTTTGACTTCATCAGAATAGGGGATGGATCTGTTAAGTAGGTAGTAGAGTGTGATGTCCTGGTATTTGGATGACATACACAGAGTAGGAAGTCATATTCCTAAACTACGATCGGTTATACTTTGGTTGTCACACAGTGGTTTCTCCACTAAGGAATTGGATATTATATCAGATATTCTGGTTACTGGATCTATGGTTTTAGATCTAGATTTGGGAAGTGTCCCAATCAGGGTATTTGACAACATTCTAAAGGTATTTAGAATGAACCACTCCTGGCACGGTGGTGTACCTGCGGGTAATGGAGTCACCCACTCTAAAGGTGTCTTACAGACTAAAGGGGCGGTAGTTTGGATGTGCATGATTGGCAGATCACTTACTTAGGCAATTGAGTCAATCATGAGATGTCAAGTACCACACCAGATGTTGTTTTTGCAGTAGATGCAGTAAGATGATATTAATCCAATTCTGGAGAAACGATCGGAAGCAGTTTTAGAACATAAGTTGATGTTCTAGGGAAATGATAATTGCAGCCTCCTTTGGGAGACAGTTATCATTCCAGGCTTCCAAGGCGACCTGGATGACAGAGTGGCTGTCAGAGTTATAGTTTTCCTTCTGACGAGGGGCAGTAGTTTAGACAAGTGGTCCAAGCGGGTGTTAGTTATATGTATGCCCTAGAGGCCATTACTGTACATACGATGTATATTGTAATGGATGCTTGGACATATATAGGGAAGACTTTCTTGCTCGACATTATAGTATGCTATCTGGTTGTACTTTATCTTAACATGTACTCTGATTGTCTCTATGTTACATGTTGATAAAGCCCTTAGGATATGTACTCGACTACTGGGACTATGATGAGCTCATACTAGTGGGGCCACGGTAGTCGACGAGTACATCCTATAACTGTTCCTAGTCGATGGTGTATCGAGACAGGGCATCGATACACCAGAGTAGACTAGCGTATACGCATCTTGACCCATATGATGGGCGATGGATGATCCCATATCCATCGGTGTTTGACATCAAGTATGGTGTATGGGTGCTCAGTAGAGACTGGGTACACAGGACGGACTCGCCGAGAACTCCCAGATGGTATTATACCACACGTCAGATGGCAGTTCTCCGGTGACACTGGTACAGAGTAGTCTGTTGACCCGAGATCATTATAGAGTCTTGTGTGATTCCCACTGTGCTTTGATTTCCATCATACCACGTCCAAGAGGGCGTGCAAAAAGGTGGCTTTTGGGTACAGTCCCGAATCACATGGAGGCAATGAGCGATAGGAGGGGATTCGTCTCTCCCGGTATAGGGAGTTGATGTTGTGCTGTGTTCGATTGGCTATAACCAGAAATCCCTGACCAGGGTTGCTGAGATTTACTGGTAAGTGTTATCAGTAGTTTCTCGAACAGTTATAGACCTCAAATCGACATGACTTATGAAGCTACTGGGGTCTGACGTTTACCACCCCTAGGCGAGATATGCAACATATCAGACGACGAGACCGGACTGTACGGGAGTGTTACTGTTTGGATTCACAGGAGAATGTACAGGCTTGCTTGTTGATCTTCTGAGCGCTCAATACCTGGGTAGCTGTTACGTTTAGCTGACCGCTTGCAGCTTGTGGGTGTTTAATATGATCATCATCTACTGCCGGCGTATTGACGATTCTTTAGAGTCCTACACAGAGGTTTCTTGGCTCAGGCGAAATGGAGTAGGGGCACGTATGTGATATGCGCGGGACCGAAGATAATGCGATATGAGATACCGTATTCTATTCTCACGATATTTGATATCAGCCGGGTCATCGGATCAAGTGTTGATTCGATGAATCGGTACGGATAAATATTAGTCGGTTATATGCGATATAGCCGGATTGTCGGATCAAGTGTTGATTCGATAATTTAATGTATAATAATATATATGATATATTAAATTACATTAACTAATATTAGCTCACTAAAAGATTCTTTTTCTCACTCGGGTAATACATTGATATATATGCGATATATGTTAATTGTATTATTTTATTTTGTTACAATAAATATTATATATGTGATATATAATATTGTAATATGATATGGTTATTAATGCAACATGTTTAGTGGAGATTAAATATGGTTAGGGTTTAATTAGGGTTAATCATTTCTAGAAGTTTCTAGAAGGTTTTCTTTTTTGTTTTGGAAAAGATATTTTACAAGATATTTCTTTAACTCAACCCTAAACCCTAACCCTAGTTAATTCTCTACAATGGTTACTTGAACCATGGTTGCATTTCTAACCTTATCAAAGTCTATCATTGTTCATCACAAAAGGATTGGATATTATTCATCATCTTCTTCCTTCTTCTTTGCTTGCAAAAGCTTTCTAGCTTTGATTTTTGTGATGAAAATATGTGAGAAAAAGATAAATAAAGAGAGCAAAAATCCTACTTCATCATCCTCATCTTCCCTTGCCCTTTAGATGAGAGTGTTCACATCATTTCAAGAGTGATAGCTTGTGTTAACGAAATTTCAAGGTAGATCATCTTTGTATCGAAGATCGGAAGCAAAGGTTGCATCATTCTCTTCGTGAAGCCTCTCGAGAGTCCAGAGCATGATGATCGCAGCGAAGGGACCTCAACACGGAGTATATGAAGTGAAGGACCGGATCTACAAAGGTTGTAATCCCTCTCACTTAGTGTTAAAGTGTTTAGCATGTTAGTTTTCGCCTAATCTCTAGTTTAAAGATCCGTATTCGGGTTTTCGGCACGGCTAAAATTTTAATCGGGCATGGTTGATGCCTCGTAGACCCTTGTGCGCGTGCCTAGCAACCCTACAGCGGGTACTGAGGGAGGCATGATGCAGGATGCTGATTGATTTCAGTTGACGATACAGTCTAAGAAGTTTGGATTTGGAGTTCATTTATAAGCTAGGTCCCATCAGACATCCAGACATATTCTAAGACAGGTATTACTCATTTCGGGAGATGGGTTTCTCCGCGAACTTGAGATAAAGAGAGACATAGAACGAAACATCACAGCGGATCCACTCACTGAGGCTATTCCTCGAACGCAATAGTTTCGCAAACGAGCTTTGTGAGACTGACTAGTAGAGGAGTTGGGTGTTCGATATCACACGGGCTGTGAGTATGCGATATCGCAATAATTAGCCTTGAGTGCAAGTGGGAGATTGTTGGAGATAGTGCCCTCAGAGTCAATTATTAGATCACAGGCACGTGATTGCAATGATTGAGGGAGGACCTATACCAGTAGGACAGTCTTACTCAAGATGATAGTATGCTATCTGGTTTATCTTTATCATCGTGTACTGCTTTAGATGACCTTACAGGTCACTATTGCACATTGATAGAGCCCCTAAGTTTCTTGCTTGACTACCAGCAGTATGAGGGCGATCATATTCGTGGGAGCTGGGGTCTATAAGCACATCCTTAAAAGGTCCCTAGTCGTAGGAGTTTCGAGACAGGGCATCGATAATCCAGAGTAGACTAGTGTATACAGTCGAGATCCCGACGAGGGGTGGTGGCCGGTCTCACAAGCCACTGGTGTCAGTTGGTTCACCTATGATGTATACAGGTGCTCATTGGTTTATGAGTACACCAGACAGGACTCGCCGGGAACATGCTAGTTGGTCTTATACCTGACGTCAAATAGCAGTTCCCTGGTGACATGTGTACAGGTTAGTTCATCGACCTGAGATCGTCATTTGTCTCGTGTGAGTTCCCACTGTGCTTTGATTACTACCCTACCACGCTCAAAGGAGACGTGCAAACAGGTTTTAGTTGGGTACAGTCCCGAGCCACATGGAGGCAGTGAGCGGATCTGCAGGGGTTTGTCTCTCCCGGTATTGGGGGTGAAGTCGCACTGTGTCTAGGAGAGCCATTACACAAAGCCCTCGGCCGAGGAAGGAGATTTACTGGTAGGTATTCCAGTAGTATCCCAGTGTGTTCTGGACTACACTCCGACACGACTTGTACCGCTTTTGGGGGTCTGACTTTTTCCAACCCCCTAGGCCCGCCATGCGATGCACATAGACGAACGGACCGGACTGTACGAATATTGTCACTGACAGGCTCAGTAGGGTGTCAGGATGAGTTCGCTCATCGACGTCCTTTTTGGTCAATAGCTGGTAGCCCGTCACGTATGGCTAATACCTCTGACGTGCTAGTGGTTAAATCCACAGCCATAGTATTGACGAGTCTTTAGAGTTCCCCACAGAACAGTTACTCAAGTTTCGGGCGAAACGTTGTAGAGGCCGTATGGAGATATGGCAGGGTTCGATCAGATACGTGCGGTATTGCACGAATCATGATCGGACGGTTAATACTAGCGGGCTTTGGTTTAAGCCGGATCCTAGTATTGTAGAGTGTAGATTTGTCTCATTGCATTTGTATTCGGTCGGAATACAAATGCGGGTATGTATATACAGTAGCGGGGTTTCCTGTAACTTATTACGGGATCGGTTTTATGAAGTTGCCAGTTTGCTTTCCGTTTCGGCCATTTTCCTTTGTTTCTTTCTCTTGCGAGGTTATTTGCAATTGTGCAATTAACAATTGAGGAGACTTTTTGCTTCATGATAGTTTTCATGATGGGTGTAGCTTTCATTGACTCCATGACTTCATGATGGCTTGACCTTTGTTGGTTATGATTGGGTTTTGGAGTGAGGTTCTTGTTTGTGATCATTTCTTCACATCATAACCCTTTTCTCTCTCTTTGATTATTGGCTCACTCACTCACCTCATTCATACTCTCTCCTCTTTCATTCTAATGGATGCATGGCCGGCCAAGATGAGGGTGGGGCTGCCCATTATTTTTGTGGGGGATTTTTGGTTCTCTTGTGCTTGCAAAAATCCCCAATTTCATCTCTAAAAATGCTATCATCTCATTCCTCCACCAAAGGCAACTTCCACAACCCCAAAGAGACATAGAGTTCTACAGTTAACCTACAGCATCCTTGGGCACGTCGGCTCGCCAACTTCGTGCCCGAGTTACCTCGGTCCAGAGGTGGGAGCCCGTAAAACAAGCCGGCGACGTGGTGCCCTTCCGGCGAGGAGGCGAAGACCGGAGATTCCGCGGGGAGATCGGGACGACAACGAGAAGACCGAAGGACACGGATCACTCGGTATATCTCTCTACCTGTTCTTTAGTTAGCTACGATTAGATTAATGGCCCGATCCGGGATTATAGTGAGCGGTGGTGCCGGTTTACAAGTTTTGTAAAAAGTTTCGTTTCCGCATTCCGGCGTCGGATTGACGGCCGGGGCGCCGCCGTACACTTATATATATATATATATATATATATATATATATATATATATTTGTGCATCCATGCCTATATACATACTCTTGCACATACATAGATGATGCTGACTATGATTTTGGAAAATTGGGGACAGCATGAAATATTTTCAAAACTGGATCCATTTGAAACAGCGGTTTTCCCTTTTTACTTGTAGTACGGTGTTATGCGGCATACGACACAGTGCATGGATTCACGTGTTGAGTTTTGGATTTCATGTGATTTCTGGATTTGAGAACCGTGGTATTATTTTAAGAAAGTATGCACTGTTTTGAAAACCCGGTTTCTGTTGATATGATATTTCAGTGTGTCCACCATGCGTTTTCTCGGTTCTGAGACGTGTGACATGTGAACACAATTCGAGGAGCTGGATGAGGCCGATTGCGGGTACATGGTGGACCCGGTATGGTACCCCGGGACAAGAAAGGGATGTTGTGTATACAGACGGTGAGCCTGGCAGAGGGACGATTACCTACCGGTGATTGGTTGGACCTGTCGGTTATCCGGAGGACACCGACCGGAGTCGAGAGATGGTAATGGGCCGACCCATACTGCCGGAGCCCGAGGGCCGATCCGTAGACGGAGCCCGTGGGCCGCTCCGGACTGACGGAGCCCGATATATGAGGATTTGTGTGTCGATGCTGGGCACATGTATTTCATGATGTTTTCGGGTGCCGATGTTGGGCACCCCGCTTCTATGAGATTTACAGGATTGAGGGCCGGATTGAGTGACGGCGCCTAAGTTATCGGGATTTTGGGTTGTTTTTGGTAGATACCGGGGTTTTTCCCACGATTATGATTCGTGTAGAGGATATTTTATCCCATGCTCAGCATTCATTGTTATGCATTCCATCATGTAGTCGTAGTACGTGATAGAGTACCTTGTATGATTATTGCATACCCTGTTCATATATAGATGTTATTAGATTGCACATGTTGGAGTATCGCAGTACGAGCATACCTGCAATTAACTTTATATGTTATTTACTATTCACGAGTTGGCAACTCACCCCCGTTGTGCCACAGTGTTTGCAGGTCGAACCTCAGAGTAGTTGCGGCAGGGCTACCTCATTGTATATTTTTGGCTACGGATACCATTGCAATTGGCGAGTGAGCTGTTTTGCCTTTAGGTGGGTTTTGCGGTATCCATTTATTTCCATTGTACTCTCTGTTGTATCTAGTACTCTCCATTAACCATTTCATTTATTGACTTAGAGACCAGTTATGAGGACGATGCATATTATTTTGTATTCTGGATGTCGAGCCCGTGTGAGCTGGCTTTATTTATGCAGTTTTATCTTTTATATTATTTTTTCGCTTATATTGTTCATTCTTCGCTACGGCGTCTGTAAGTCGATGTACAACACCCCATGACTTGCGGGGAGGCGGAAATATGAAAAACGATCTTGTTTATATGCTAAACATCGACTAACCGCATGAATCGAAGCTAAACGATAACTAACAACAAACATAGAAGTTAACAACTACTATGTAAAGGGATTATACCTAAAGAACCTTGTCCTTCAACTTTACGAACTCCACCTCCTACTCGGCCTTCTCTAAGTAGTAGACGATCCACCACGAGAGCTAAACTCCAAGCTTTGCCTCTAAACTTGAGGCAACTAGATATCTTTAAGTGCTAATCAAAGTACCTAGATGAAATAGAGTATGGTTATGGATTAAGTAGTCTAACTAATTCTTGTACTCAACACATGAGAGGGGAGGATTAGGGTTTGAAGAGAGAGAGCTTGAGGAGAGAGAAGATAAACATAATAATGAGAAGAGAAAATGAGTTATCATAATATATATCAAGCATTTTTATTTATCAAGAAAAGAAAAGAAAATGATTTACAACCATGCTTGATAAATATCTAATGGTGATTCATCTCCATGAGTCATTAAGAAATTATGAAGCATTAATGACATGGATGAATCATCCATATGACTCACTAATCTCATTCAATGTATATGCCACCTAAACCTCCTTAGTCACCATCTTCTAGAAGCTTCTCGCGCAATTACGAGAATGCCCTTCCTATCCGTGAAAACACGGAAAAACTTTAGACTGTATAAATCCAATAACCGGATACTAGTAACTGGCTTAAACTAAAGCCGAGTAGTAAAAACTGTCCGAAAGTCGTACGTGCGAAAACACACGTATGCGTCCGAACCCTTGTCGTAAAACCATACGACCTCTATATCGTTTCTCCTGGAGTAGGGAAACTCTCTGCGTGGGACTCTAGAGACTCGACTACTACGCTGGCAGTGGGTTTAACCACAGACTGCAAGCGGCACTAGCTGTACGTAACGGTTCCCAGGTAGATGTCGATAAGAAGGCCGATGAGGAAACCCATCCGAACTCCTACTGAGTCTGATGTGACAATCTCCGTACAGTCCGGTCTGTTCGTCTAAGACTATCGCATATCGGGCCTAGGGGCGGCAAGCGTCAGTCCCCTAATAGCGGTATAAGTCGTGTCGGAGCGAAGCCCATTACACCATGAGAAACTACAGGAACCTACCAGCAAATATCGCTTGCCCTGGCCAGGGACTTTGCGTAATGGCTCTCTGACACAGCGCGATATCAACCCCCAATACCGGGAGAGACGAATCCTGTCTAACCGCCACTGCCTCCAAGTGCTCGGGACTGCACTTAACTGCTACCTGTTTGCACGACTCCTTTGAGCCGTGGTAGGGTAGCAATCTAAGAACAGTGGGACACACTCGAGGCGAAGTAGCAGTGTCAAGTCTGCGAACTATGCTGTACTCATGTCACCTGGGAACTGTTCACTGACGACTGGTATAAAACCAACCAACAGTTCCCTGTGAGTCCTGTCCGGTGTACCCGTAACCCAACGAGCACCTGCATACTATCTCCAGTACGACATACTGGCGGCTGTGGGACAGACCATCTCTCCAACTGGGATGAGAAGCGTACACACTAGTCTACTCCGGAGTATCGATGCTTTGTCTCGATAATCCAACGAATAGGGACCTGAATAAGGATGTGCTTGTGGACTACCCGGCCCCCACTAGTGTGACTGCCATCACAACGCTGGTAGTCAAGCAAGATCCTAAGAGCTCTATCAATACGTATACTCACATATTAAGATAGAAAAACCAAGTAGCATACTACCATGTTTAGCAAGACTGTTATATACATGTGAATATCCCAAGCTTCCATTAAGTAATATACAAACTAGTATGATACAATAATGGCCCCTAGGGCATATACACTAACAATCTCCTACTTGCACTAGGGCTATGTACTGGCATATCGAAGACCGATGATCTCGAGTAGCCTCTCGAACTGAATCTGAGGTAGGGCCTTCGTGAATGGATCAGCAATGTTCTCTTCAGAAGCAACTCTCCGAACCTCGATCTCCCGACGATCAATGATCTCCCTGATCAGGTGATACCTCCTTAAGATGTGTCTGGACTTCTGATGGGACCTTGGTTCCTTCGCTAAAGCTATAGCTCCGTTGTTGTCACAATACAGAGGTATTGGATCAACTATGGTAGGAACCACCTGAAGTTCTGTTAGGAACTTCTTCATCCAGACTGCTTCTTTTGCGGCATCGCAAGCAGCTATATACTCCGCTTCCATCGTTGAGTCAGCAACGGTATCCCGCTTGGAGCTCTTCCAGCACAGCGCCCCTCCATTGAGGGTAAAGACATAACCCGACATGGACTTGGAATCGTCCTTATCACTCTGGAAGCCGGAATCAGCAAAGGCCTCCAACCTGAGGTCTTTTCCGCCGTAAACCAAGAACATCTCCTTAGTCCTTCTCAGGTATTTGAGAATGTTCTTTACTGCTATCCAGTGCTTCTCCCCTGGGTCTGACTAATACCGGCTTACCACGTTTAGTGCGTAAGCTACATCTGGTCTGGTGCACAACATCGCATACATTATAGAGCCTACTGTAGAAGCGTAGGGTATAATAGACATGCGTTCTCTTTCCAAATCAGTCTTGGGAGACATCTCTTTGGAGAGGGTGATTCTGTGACAAGCCGGTAGATTACCGCGCTTAGAATCTTCCATACTGAATCTTTTCAGTACAGTGTTGATATACCTGGACTGTGAAAGTCCCAACATCCTCTTGGATCTATCACGATAGATCCGGATCCCCAGAATGTAAGAGGCATCACCCAGGTCTTTCATGGAGAACCTGTGTGACAAGAATCCTTTGACAGATTGTAGCTTAGGAATGTCATTTCCTATCAATAAAATGTCATCCACGTACAAGACGAGGAATACGACACTTCTGGCTACAACTTTACTATATATGCACGGTTCATCTCGATTTTTGATAAAGTCATATTCTTTGACTGTCTCATCAAAACAGATGTTCCAACTCCGCGATGCCTGCTTTAGTCCATAAATGGACTTAAGCAGCTTGCATACTTTCCCGCTGCTCCCACTCTGATTGAAACCCTCTGGCTGATCCATATAGACGCACTCTTCTAAATTTCCATTCAGAAAAGCCGTCTTTACATCCATCTGCCAGATTTCATAATCATGGAAGGCAGCAATAGCAAGAAGGACCCGAATGGATTTGAGCATAGCCACTGGAGAAAAAGTTTCGTCATAGTCCAAACCAGGTCTTTGACGAAAACCCTTTGCAACAAGTCTAGCCTTATAGGTTTCCACCTGTCCATCTACACCAATCTTTTTCTTGAAGATCCATTTGCATCCTATGGGTTTTACCCCATCTGGAGCAAAGTCCAAAGTCCATACTTTGTTGGTGTACATGGACTCCATTTCGGTCCACATTGCATCTAGCCATCGTACCGAGTCGCCGCTCTGGATGGCCTGCTGGAAGTCAGTAGGTTCATCATCATCTATGATGCAATCCTCTCTATCCCCATCTATGAGAAAACCGTAGTATCTCTCAGGCGGATGAGACGGCCTACTACTCCTGCGGAGGGGTGCGGGAATGTCCTGTTCTTCTTGAACTACTGGTTCTACCAAACTTTCAGTAGCAGTTTGTGGTTCTGGAATTTCTTCCAGTTCTATTTCGCTCCCACTTATTTCCTTTTCTAAAAACTTATGTTCCAGAAAATGGGCATTACGAGAAACAAAAACCTTTTGTTCCTCTGCATAATAGAAATAATATCCCTTGGAGTTCTTTGGATATCCCACAAACTTACATTTTACTGATCGTGCCTCGAGCTTGTCCACATGCTGCTTTTTAACAAAAGCTGGACATCCCCAAATCTTCATATGCTGAAGATGGGGTTTTTCCCCAGTCCACATCTGATATGGAGTGGTAGGCACAGTCTTGGTAGGAGCCCTGTTCAGAAGATATGCTGCTGATTCTAGCGCATAACCCCAAAAAGATCGCGGTAACTCAGCATTACTCATCATGGATCGTACCATATCCAATAGGGTTCGATTCCGTCTCTCCGATACACCGTTATGCTGTGGAGTGTATGGAGGAGTAAGCTGAGAGAGAATTCCTTTCTCTTTCAGGTAACCTAGGAACTCGGCACTCAAGTATTCACCACCTCGATCAGATCTAAGTGTCTTGATACTTTTGCCGGTTTGGTTTTCTACTTCATTCTTATACTCTTGGAATTTCTCAAAAGCCTCGGATTTATGTTTCATCAGATAAACGAATCCGTATCTTGAGTAATCATCTGTGAAAGTAATGAAATAGGAAAAACCACCTCTTGCATGCGTAGACATTGGACCACATACATCGTTGTGTATGAGTCCTAAGAACTCGCTCGCTCTTACTCCATGTCCAGTAAATGGAGTCTTTGTCATCTTTCCTTTGAGACAAGATTGACAAGTGTCATAAGTTTGATATTCGAACGAGTCCAAATATCCTTCTCTATGTAACTTAGTCAACCTTCTCTCATTGATGTGACCCAGTCTACAATGCCATAAGAAAGCTTTATTTAAATCTGGAGACTTTCTTTTTATTGTGTTCTGGACATTGAAAATTTGGAGTTGGTTTAAAACATATATACCGTTATTTAGTGTACCGGACCCAATCAAACCATGATTAAGGTGGATGTTAACAACATCTCTTACAAACGTGAAATCATAACCTTTATTTGATAACAAGGAAACTGATATGATATTACACGTTAAGCTTGGTACAAAAAAACAGTTATGTAAAACCAAAATGTGTCCACTCGTCAATCCTAGGTGATAATCCCCGACGGACACAGCTCCCACGCTAGCTCCGTTAGCAACCATTAGGGTCATATCACCTTCCTTCAGCACTCTACGGTTTCTCAGTGCCTGCGATGAATTGCAAATATGAGATCCTGATCCGGTATCCAATACCCAGGAAGTAGAGTTAATTGACAGACAATTCTCAATTACAAACACACCTGAAGTCGAAGCCATAGCTTGCTTCGGTTCCTGGTTCTTGGCGTTCCACGCCTTGCAATCTTTCTTCCAGTGCCCTTTCCTGTGACAATGGAAGCACTCATCCTGGCCCACTACCGGTACCGCAAACTTTTTCTTTCCCTTCCCTCCCACCTTACTAACACCTCCTCTAGGTTTGGTGGCGGCCTTCTTCTTCCTTCCTTTGGCCCTAGCCTTGGACCCGGAAGAAGATGCACCGCTAACAAACATAGTGGGTGTTTCCCTTGTCTTCTGCAAGGTGCCCTCTGCACTCCTTAACATGTTCAGGAGTTCCGGAAGTTCAACTTCTTTTCTTTGAATGTTGAAGTTCAGGATAAACTGGGCGTAGGTGTGAGGAAGGGACTGGAGAATAAGGTCTGTATAGAGCTCATTATCCAAAGTCGTCCCAAGGTCTGCGAGCTCTTCAATATAGCCGATCATCTTTAGGACATGTTCTCCTACCGATGACCCGACAGCCAACCTCGCTCGAAACAAGTTCTTAGAGGTCTCGTATCTTGCTATACGAGATTGCTCTCCATAAAGTTCCTTTGTATGGAGAAATATGCCATCTAGTTCCATATCCTCGTGCCTCCTCTGATGTTCATTGTTCATCGAGGCAAGCACGATGCACTTGGCTTTCGCGCAATCTAAATCCCAGGTTTTGCGGATTTCCTTATCCGCATTACTGGATTTGGGACCAGGAACAGCAGGTGCCGTAGCGGTGAGGACGTACCCCAATTTATCATAGGTCAAAGCCATTTTGACATTCCGCAGCCAATCTTTATAGTTTGGCCCTGTCAGTATATTTTTCTCTAAAAGTAACCTAAGTCCAGTCAATTTCAGGGTTTCTGCAAATAGGAGAGAGAGAAGAAAACTCTTTAGCATGATGCTCTTGCAAGTTTAGAGTGGTTTTTAATTTATCTAAACTGGATGGCTCCCACTGTTTCTCGAATCCTTCCTCAAACCATAAAAGAAGAATTAGCCAGGACTATTCTCACCTTACAATACTTGCTTAACCGTTCAGCCAGGCTAGTGTCGATACTTCGAGGGAGGTTTTCCAACGCTTTCGCGAAGTTCCTTAATTAAATAACCTCTTTTCTCTGGGGGCGTAACCCCGCTGACACCTTTCTTGACACCTACTTGGTTTATAGCATTGATCGTTAAGTGACGAATCTCCTGATAAGTAGCATATACTCACAGTAGGATCGGGATCCAAATATCATCGTATGATAATGTTGAAGGAATGCTACCAACATTCATCAAACACCAAATGGTATGCATCACTTTGCAAATTTCAGTTTCTTTAGAAATTCCCGATATAAGTTCTTGCCCCATGCTCTTATGACCTTGGCTTTGGTCAAAATGTCATAAGTCACATGTCAAGTTCTACCCGTCATTATCTTATCAATTTGAACCCATCTGTATATACCCCTGACTTTGGTCAAATGATAATACGACTGTCCCAAACTAACTCATCTATCTTATGCAACAAATGAAAACCCAGCAGCTACCAAACACTATGCCTTGACTTTGGCCAAAATGCATAGCTTGAATACTACTGAATACCCAAATGAAATGACGGAGGGCTACGAATGGTTTTGGCGAAACCGTGAACGTAGTGAACTTGTTATAACCGAAGGAACCTAATAGCTTTTAAAAGGAGTGGTTAAAGCTCCGTATTTAAAAATATCTGTTTTTAAAATTAACCGAGTGGTTTCTTTTAAATTGTTCCAACGATTAACTTTTGGTTTATTTTCTTTGCATTATAAATAATGCGTCCCATCATTAACCTATAATTGCAGAAAACAACGAAAATACAACGTCCTCTTATGCCATCCGCATTCGCCACGGGGTCCCGTCATCACCCGTTAGGTTACATAACTAACGGCAGAGCGGGGGCTGGGCTAGCGCGGGTGTAAAACATAAGTGACGTCTAAATAGCTATCATATATATAGATATTTTACATTCGTCGGACGCAATAATATTCATCCAGATCACAGATGACGGATTACACAGTTGTGATGAATAGCCATTACCCCACCCAAGACCCCAACGGGTACGGCAAACTACCCGCCCAGCAGTTTGTGTACCCCACCTTGGGTCTGTCCTAGGAGCAAAAACAATAAAATGAAATAATACAACGGTGGCTACAACCGCAACCTGGATGTGCCCCGCAAAATAATATTACAACAAATTACATTTACATCAAATGAATTAAATAATAACCCATCACATAACCCCGGCTATACATCACAACAGTCCAACACAGTTCATATACACAAACAGATAAAATCCATTACAGAAATGTGCAACCCCCTGCCAACCGACATACTAGAAGTTAGGGGAGGTTTACGAACACATTATACAAACACAGATATAATCCAACAAGCAAATACCGTATAATTTCGATCGATTAAACACATTTAATTTTGCTCCAATACTTCTCTGTAAATCTGAAACCTGAGCAAAAATAAAAAATTCCAGAAAATACCAAATATCACAGAGAACCAACACAGGAAAATTGGGCTTGTGAATCGAGAACTCGGCGGCGGAATCGCGGCGGATCGGGGGGATTCGCCGCGGTTCCGCGGCGGTTTAGTCGATTCGTGAGCCCAGTTTTCTTGGGTGTTCTAATACTATCATTTTGGGCTTTCTGAACCTGCCTGAAAAATTTTTGGACTTCATTTAAAAATCGACAGAAACCATGATATCGGGGTTTTCCGGTTTTGGTTTTTTTTCGTTCGAAATTCATACAATTTTGCAAGTGAGTTATTTATTGTTTAGCGAGTCTCTGATACCACTGTAAGTCGATGTACAACACCCCACGACTTGCGTGGAGGCTGAAATATGAAAAACGATCTTGTTTATATGCTAAACATCGACTAACCGCATGAATCGAAGCTAAACGATAACTAACAACAAACATAGAAGTTAACAACTACTATGTAAAGGGATTATACCTAAAGAACCGTGTCCTTCGTCTTTACGAACTCCACCTCCTCCTCGGCCTTCTCCAAGTAGTAGACGATCCACCACGAGAGCTAAACTCCAAGCTTTGCCTCTAAACTTGAGGCAACTAGGTATCTTTAAGTGCTAATCAAAGTACCTAGATGAAATAGAGTATGGTTATGGATTAAGTAGTCTAACTAATCCTTGTACTCAACACATGAGAGGGGAGGATTAGGGTTTGAAGAGAGAGAGCTTGAGGAGAGAGAAGATGAACATAATAATGAGAAGAGAAAATGAGTTATCGTAATATATATCAAGCATTTTTATTTATCAAGAAAAGAAAAGAAAATGATTTACAACCATGCTTGATAAATATCTAATGGTGATTCATCTCCATGAGTCATTAAGCAATTATGAAGCATTAATGACATGGATGAATCATCCATATGACTCACTAATCTCATTCAATGTATATGCCACCTAAACCTCCTTAGTCACCATCTTCTAGAAGCTTCTCGCGCAATTACGAGAATGCCCCTCCTATCCGTGAAAACACGGAAAAACTTTAGACTGTATAAATCCAATAACCGGATACTAGTAACTTGCTTAAACCAAAGCCGACTAGTAAAAACTGTCCGAAAGTCGTACGTGCGAAAACACACGTATGCGTCCGAACCCTTGTCGTAAAACCATACAACCTCTATATCGTTTCGCCTGGAGTAGGGAAACTCTCTGCGTGGGACTCTAGAGACTCGACTACTACACTGGCAGTGGGTTTAACCACAGACCGCAAGCGGCACTAGCTGTACGTAACGGTCCCCAGGTAGATGTCGATAAGAAGGCCGATGAGGAAACCCATCCGAACTCCTACTGAGTCTGATGTGATAATCTCCGTACAGTCCGGTCTGTTCGTCTAAGACTATCGCATATCGGGCCTAGGGGGCGGCAAGCGTCAGTCCCCTAATTGAGGTATAAGTCGTGTCGGAGCGAAGCCCATTACACCCTGAGAAACTACTGGAACCTACCAGCAAATCTCGCTTGCCCTGGCCAGGGACTTTCCGTAATGGCTCTCTGACACAGCGCGATATCAACCCCCAATACCGGGAGAGACGAATCCTGTCTAACCGCCACTGCCTCCAAGTGCTCGGGACTGCACTCAACTGCTACCTGTTTGCACGACTCCTTTGAGCCGTGGTAGGGTAGCAATCTAAGAACAGTGGGACACACTCGAGGCGAAGTAGTAGTGTCAAGTCTGCGGACTATGCTGTACTCATGTCACCTGGGAACTGTTCACTGACGACTGGTATAAAACTAACCAACAGTTCCCTGTGAGTCCTGTCCGGTGTACCCGTAACCCAACGAGCACCTGCATACTATCTCCAGTACGACGTACCGACGGCTGTGGGACAGACCATCTCCCCAACTGGGATGAGAAGCGTACACACTAGTCTACTCCGGAGTATCGATGCTTTGTCTCGATAATCCAATGACTAGGGACCTGAATAAGGATGTGCTTGTGGACTACCTGGCCCCCACTAGTGTGACTGCCATCACAACGCTGGTAGTCAAGCAAGATCCTAAGAGCTCTATCAATACGTATACTCACATATTAAGATAGAAAAACCAAGTAGCATACTACCATGTTTAGCAAGACTGTTATATACATGTGAATATCCCAAGCTTCCATTAAGTAATATACAAACTAGTATGATACAATAATGGCCCCTAGGGCATATACACTAACAGCGTCGTATACTATTATTATGGTGGTTGTTCCGCCGTTGGGCATGATTGTTCCTGCTTGGGGATGCTTATTTCTTGTTATCTGTCATGATCCGAAAATGGTACGTGATGACTCTTAAACTACGCAACGTCTACATGCGTAACGCAATTTAAGTAAGCCGAAAACCCAGCAATCTAAACCATAAAAAATAGTAAGAAATAAGAACATCGCTAAAACTTGAAATCTCAAACCAAATTCTTTAAAGTCCAACAATCATTCCTTTAAAATTTTGGCAGCACCTCCTTTGTAAAACAAGCCCCCAAAAATGGGTACAACATAATATAAGTAAAAGCATCCCAAACGGGAGAAAAATCCATGCTCAACGGCGGAAAACAACTACCACAAGAAAATATACGACGCCGTTGCGAAGAAAGAGACGATATAAATAAAATTTCATAAAAGACCTCCAAGTCAAAAAATGAAATACAATATCGTCCTCACACCAAGTCTCAAAGTCATACAAGATAATGGTAGATGGAGAGTACAGGATACAACGAATATACAACAGGCAACATCGGATAACCGCAAAACCAACCTAAGCAAAACTGCACACTGTCAGGCGAAGCGGTATCCGCAGCAAAGATGATACGACGGATGAAAACAGCCCTGCCTCTGACTATCCTGAGGAACACCTGCAAAAAATTGTGGCACAACGGGGGTGAGTTTCCAACTCGTGAATAGTAAAAAACATATGTAGGTCATCGCGAGTATGCACGTACAACACGAATCTAACATAAGCATCTAATAGCAATGAATGGTCATATTTAATGCAACCGTTATGAAAGGTACACTAGCAGGTACAACTAATACATGAAGCAGTAATATGACAATCTGTATGCAACAATCATGTAAGGTACTCTATCAAATACTACTAATACATGAAGCAGTGCATATAAAATAAAGTACATAAATGCAACAGTCATGGAAAGTACTCTATCAGGTACTACTAATACATGAAACAGTGCATATAAAATAAAGTATGTAAATGCAACAGTCATGGAAAGTACTCTATCAGGTACTACTAATACATGAAACAGTGCATAAACAATAAATTTGGAGTATGGAATAAAACATGTCAATCCCACGGAAATCCTAACCTCGTGGTAGGACCAAAATCCAACAAGACAATCAAATTCCCAACTTCCACAAATCAGCCCCCAAATTTGGCTCTCATATCATGTAAGTCTCATTTATCCTCAATGTACCACATCAAGTAAATCTCATATATCATGAATGTCCAATATCAAGTATATCTCATATATCCTGAATTTACAATATATGTATATCCCGCATATCATGTGTGTACAATATCAGTATATCCCACATATCCTGTGTGTACAATATCAGTATATCCCATATATCCTGTATGTACAATATCAGTATCAAGTAAGTTTCATATAAGGTGAGTGTCTAACATCGACACCCAAAACATCATGATACAAGTGCCAAGCCTCGACACCGAAATACTGATCTATCAGGTGCTGTCACCACGACTGGCCCCCTGACAGGTACGTATCATACGCTATACCGAAAAGCCCGAGTGCCTAGCTCTGACCCTCGTCTTTTCACGTATTCATACATACATGACTCCCGTCGGTATCCCCATGATAACCGCCGAGTCTTAGGTAATGTCACCGGATGGTATGGTTCCCCTGCCAGGCTCATTGGCATGTTACATCGACTCTTGTCCCGGGGTACCTCCAGGCCCCACCATGTAACTACAGACGGTGCCTCCCGCTCCTCGAATCGAGTATATAATCAGAACCGATAAAACTCATGGTGGTTGCAGAAATATCATATCAAGAGAAACCGGTTTTTTTCAAATAATGCATAATTTCATGAAACTACCACGGTCCCTAAATCCATAAAACATCATGAAAACACCATATCTCAATGCGAAAATCCATGAATATAATATACGCAACATGAAACTGAAATGCAAGCGTATAAAGGAAATGTCGCTATTTAACTGCAACCAGTTAAAATATAAATCATGCGGTTCCTAATTCTCCAAGTCCAATATAACATCAAATAAAGGCAAACATGTAGCTATAACCATATATTTACGTAAACATAATGTTATAGCATGGTATATGTATCTACCTATCAGTAATGATGTAATATACCCTCCAGGTATAAGCAAGGTATATGTATCTACCTATCAGTAATGATGTAATATACCCTCCAGGTATAAGCAAGGTATACATACAAGGTATACACGTAGCTATGTCATTATATGTGTATGTACCTATCGCTAATGGTACAATACCCTATAGGTAATACAGGTAACTAGCATGTAAGCAAGTCACGACATATGTGTAAGCATGTAGGTATACAGGTATGCTATAAATCATATGCATAAAGAAATATGAATCAATGTCTCAATGTCCATAACCAAACAATATCATATCTATAAGGGTGATGTGCGTGACATGGAAATTATTGACGGTGTGTCTGGCATACAATCAGTGCTCGTGCAACATAAGCCGTCAATAATAGTGCGGTGTCCTAAGGATACTAGTCCAGGCACAACAGTAACTAAGCAGTAATATGTATGCGCAACTCTATATATGCAATAGAATATGCGACAAAACATAACATCTCTAGCCCAGACGCATAACGCCATGCGGGCGATTCCCCTGTAGATGTTAAAACTACTCACCAACCGTCCTGGCTAAGCAAAGCCAACCACTTGTTTCCCCCTCCTTCGCAGCATCCGAAGTCCCCGCCTGTGAACCTAAAACATTAAAATAATAACACAAGTGTATATTAGCAAACGACCAAAAACACGTACAAACTACGTTTTACCGACACACCAACTCCAAACCTACTCCCAAGTGTTTGTATTGTGGCTAACGTACGTAGCGACATGACGAAACCAACCCAAAAGCAAAACCAGCACAAAGTGCACGGACCGTGTCGGATAACGTATCGCGCGTAGTCGTATCACTAGAAACTACCTATGTGATCACAGATTTTTCATACAGAGAAAACTAAACAATAATACAGAACCAAACACACCTAAACCGCTGCAGACACCTACCCACAAAAACCCATACCCAAAACTCCACAACAAATCCGGCGTCGCCGGAATTGCTCTTCACGTCGCCGGCCGAGGTCCGAGCAGGGGGTCTCGTGCTCCAGGTGATCTCCTATGGTCTCTGGTACAACACAACTACATTTTTTGGTTTTCTAGTAAAATCTCGGGGTCACAGCAGGTCACAGATATCACAAATCGACACTAAAATACGAAATTTATGCACAAAACTTAACTTTAAACATTCTAAACTTAAAATAAAAGTCTACTTAAAACAAAAACTACATAAAGAACAGATAGGGATCATTACCTAACCAAAAGAACTCAAGGATTCAAGCTATCCAAGCTCCTAGGCATCCAAGAGGCAAAACAAGGTAAAAGATATGATTTTGGTGATATTTTGTGATGAATTTGTGTTGGAAACTCAAGTGTTCAGTTAGAGTTGAGAGAGATGAAGAAAAATGCTAAGGGAATAAGTGTGAGAGAATTGGAATAAGAAATGATAAAGAGAAAGAGAGAGGTGAGTGCACCTTGCATTAAAACACCATTAATGCCTTCACACCATGTCACCATGCCACCTCTTCACACATCCAAAAGAAATCTCTCTCCTCTCACACAAAATATCAAGGATTAGGTTTAAAGTTTAAAGCAAAGAATGGATTAAAGCAAAGGATTGGATTAGGGTTAAGTGTCATGGTTGCTAATACTAGTTTAGCACAAACAAACCCTCACATTTACGTGCACACGTGCGTGCATGCCCATAACAAATAATATTAAAATAATAATTAAATGTTATAAAATATAAGGAACCCGAATTGGTAAACTTTTTACAGTAAACCCGCATTACTGTATAAACTAACACTAACCGAAATCTAAGACGTTACAATCTCCCCCTTATAACAATTCGTCCCCGAATTTAAAATTGTCACTAAGCGTGCCTTCAAAGAGATGGGTACAAAACTCCTAAATCTCGCTCGCAGCCTCCCAAGTGACCACCTCACTATACGGCTACGTCCAAGAAAACCCTCCACAGATGGCAAGACCCTTGACCGAAGTTTCTCCACCTGCTAAGCCACTAACACAAATGGCTGCCGGTGAACGAAAAATTCGTGTCCAAGCTAAATGGTCTGGTGCTGAATCATGTGAGAAAGGTCATGAAGGTATTTGCAAAGTATCGACACAAGGAATACGGGGTGAAAACTCGATAATCTGGGTGGAAGTGCCAAATCAAAGGCAATGGAACTAACTCCCTAAAAGGATCTCAAAAGGACCTACAATCCTGGGATAATCTTGTAAGTCCGTGTTGCCCACCCCGGTGCTTACGGGGAGGCGGAAAACATAATAAAAATCGGATTTTTAATGACTTAGGCAACATGGACTATGCTTGTGAGGATCTTTGCTAAACATAAACTAGCTAACCCTAACTACAAAGTAGCTAAGTGAAGAAAGGTTATACCTTTGGTCTTTAGTCCTTCTCTCCTTGCTCGTCGGAATGGTAGAAAGGCCTCACCTTGCTTGTCTTCTTCCGTCAAAGAAAGATCCACTTGAAAGCCACCACCTTTAGCTTCAACTCCAAGCTAGGAGTAACTAGAGTACAAGAAATGCTAAGACTTGAACCCTAGAAGTGAGTAGAGAAGATCAAGAGAAGGTTTTTCTCAAGCCCTTTTTGTTTCTCAACACATGAGAGGGAGAGAGCTTGAGGGAGAGGATGAGCAAGAGAGAGAAAAGATATGATAGAATGAAATAATAGTGAGCCATTCTCACTAATATGTGAGGATAATTTTAATTAGATAATTAGCTTGAAAATTGTCATGATAAATCATGAATTGACCATTATCATTTCATTTTTGCAAAGATCAAAGAGCATCTTCCAAATGAAATGATTATGGTCAAGTTGTCAACATGGTCAACAAGTCAATGAAGTCAAATTGTCAACAACAACCATGCACAATAATTAAGCTAATTATCAATTAACAATAATCCACACAAAATCAATAGGGTTAATAAAATGACAAAAGCCATTAACCCTAAACAAGGTCCTCTCCCCCAATCTCAAGCAACTGTGCATACGCACCCGCATTCGTGATCCGAGGAACACGAACACAATGAGAAAAACCAATCTCAAATCATATACTAGGATCCGGCTTAAACCAAAGCCCGCTAGTATAAACTGTCCGGACAGCAAACGTGCACAAGTGCGCGGATGCGGACGAACCCTGTCGCAAAACCATGCGACCTCTACTCGTTTTGCCTAAAGGCGAATAGCTCTCTGTGTGGGACTCTAAAGACTCGACACTACGCTGGCAGTGGGTTTAACCACAGACCGCAAGCGGCACTAGCTGTACGTAACGGTCCCCAGGTAGAAGTCGATAAGAAGACTGACGAGGTGAACCCCATCTGCACTCCTACTGAGCCTGTATGTGACAGTCTCCGTACAGTCCGGTCTGTTCGTCTGATACATCGCATGGCGGGCCTAGGGGGGCGGTGAACGTCAGTCCCCTAATAGCGGTACAAGTCGTGTCGGAGTGTAGCCCAGAACACCCTGAGATAACACTGGAAACCTACCAGTATATCTCGCTTGCCCTGGCCAGGGACTACTCGTGTAATGGCTCTCCTAGACACAGCGCGATGTCAACCCCCAATACCGGGAGAGACGAATCCTGTCTAACCGTCACTGCCTCCAAGTGCTTCGGGACTGCACCCAAAAACTACCTGTTTGCACAGCTCCTTTGAGCCGTGGTAGGGTAGTAATCAAAGTGCAGTGGGAACACACTCGAGGCGAAGTGACAGTGTCAAGTCAGCGGACTAAGCTGTACTCATGTCACCTGGGAACTGATAACTGACGATAGGTATATTACCAACCAACAGTTCCCGACGAGTCCTGTCCAGTGTACTCGTAACCTAACGAGCACCCGCATACTATCCCAAGTACGACGTACTAACGGCTGTGGGACAGACCGTCTCCCACACTGGGATGAGAAGCGCATACGCTAGTCTACTCCGGAGTATCGATGCCCTGTCTCGATAGTCCAACGACCAGGGACCTGTATAAGGATGTGCTTATAGATTACCCAGCTCCCACGAGTGCGAGCGCCATCACAACGCTGGTAATCAAGCAAAGATCCTAAGGGCTCTACTAATATGTATACCAGCAATATGCTAAAAGAAACACATGCACATATTAAAGCAGAGACAAACCAAGTAGCATACTACCATTTCGAGCAAGATTGTATATACAACTGTGAATATCCCAAGCTTCCATCAAGTAATATACAAGCTAGTATGATACAGTAATGGCCTCTAGGGCATATACACTAACAATCTCCCACTTGCACTAAGGCCATGTACTGGCGTATCGAAGACCTATCATCTCGATCAGCCGCTCGAACTGAGTCTGGGGCAAGGCCTTTGTGAATGGATCTGCTGTGTTATCCTCTGATGCAACTCTCCGGACCTCGATCTCCTGGCGATCCACGATCTCCCTGATCAGGTGATACCGCCTTAAGATGTGTCTGGATTTCTGATGGGACCTGGGTTCCTTCGCTAAAGCTATAGCCCCGTTGTTGTCGCAATACAGAGGTATTGGGTCAACAATGGACGGAACCACCTGAAGTTCTTTCAAGAACTTCCTCATCCAGACAGCTTCTTTTGCGGCATCAGATGCAGCGATGTATTCCTCTTCCATAGTCGAGTCAGCAACGGTTTCCTGTTTGGAGCTCTTCCAACACACCGCCCCTCCATTGAGGGTAAAGACAAAACCCGACATGGACTTGGAATCATCCTTGTCACTCTGGAAGCTGGAGTCAGCAAAGGCCTCAATCTGCAGGTCTTTTCCGCCATACACCAAGAACATCTCCTTAGTCCTTCTCAGGTACTTGAGAATGTTCTTTACTGCTATCCAATGTTTCTCCCCAGGGTTTGACTGATACCTGCTTACCACACTCAGTGCATAAGCCACATCCGGTCTGGTACACAACATCGCATACATTATAGAGCCTACCGCAGAAGCGTAGGGTATAATAGACATGCGATCCCTCTCCAAATCAGTCTTGGGAGACATCTCTTTGGAGAGGGTGATCCCGTGACAAGCCGGTAGATTACCGCGCTTGGAATCTTCCATACTGAATCTCTTCAGTATGGTGTCGATGTACCTGGACTGCGAGAGTCCTAATATCCTCTTGGATCTGTCACGGTAGATCCGGATACCCAGAATGTATGAGGCATCACCCAGGTCTTTCATGGAGAACCTGTGTGACAAGAACCCCTTGACAGATTGTAACATAGGAATGTCATTTCCTATTAAGAGAATGTCATCCACGTATAAAACGAGGAATACTACAGTTCTCGCTACAAATCTACAATAGATGCATGGTTCATCTGGATTTTTGATAAAGCCAAATTCTTTGACCGTCTCATCAAAACAGATGTTCCAACTCCGCGATGCCTGCTTGAGTCCATAAATGGACTTGAGCAACTTGCACACCTTTCCGCTGCTCCCACCCTGAATGAAACCCTCTGGCTGGTCCATATAGACACACTCCTCTAAATGACCATTTAGAAAAGCTGTCTTTACGTCCATCTGCCAAATCTCATAATCGTGGAAAGCAGCGATGGCAAGAAGGATCCGAATGGATTTCAGCATAGCTACTGGAGAAAAGGTTTCGTCATAGTCCAAACCAGGTCGCTGACGAAAACCCTTTGCTACCAGTCTAGCTTTATAGGTCTCAACCTGTCCATCTACACCAATCTTCCTTTTGAAGATCCACTTGCATCCTACGGGTTTTACCCCGTCTGGAGCAATGTCCAACGTCCATACTTTGTTGGTGTACATGGACTCCATCTCGGTCCGCATTGCATCCAGCCATTTTACCGAGTCGACGCTCTGAATGGCTTGCTGGAAGCTAGTAGGCTCATCACAATCTAGGATGCAGTCCTCTCTATCCCCGTCAATGAGGAAACCGTAGTACCTCTCGGGCGGATGAGACTGCCTACTACTCCTGCGGAGTGGCATGGGAATGTCTTGTTCTTTCGAACCTTCTGGTTCCTCTAAGCTTTCAGTGATGGTTTGTGGTTCTGGAATTTCTTCCAGTTCTATTGCGTTCCCGCTTATCTGATTTTCTAAAAACTCAGTTTCCAAGAAGCGGGCATGACGAGAAACAAGGACTTTTTGCTCCTCTGCGTAATAGAAGAGATACCCCTTGGAGTTCTTTGGGTATCCCACAAACTTGCACTGTACTGAGCGTGCCTCGAGCTTGTCCGCATGCTGCTTTTTTACAAAAGCTGGACATCCCCATGTCTTAAAGGATTTAAGACAGGGTTTCTTCCCACTCCACATCTGATATGGTGTGGTAGGCACTGTTTTAGTAGGAACCTGGTTCAAGAGATGTGCAGCTGTTTCCAGTGCATAACCCCAGAAAGATCGCGGTAACTCAGCCTTACTCATCATGGACCGTACCATATCCAATAGGGTTCGGTTCCGTCTCTCCGATACACCGTTGTGTTGCGGAGTGTATGGAGGAGTAAGCTGAGAGAGAATTCCATTCTCTTTTAAATAATTCAGGAATTCGGCACTTAAGTATTCTCCTCCTCGATCCGATCTTAGGATCTTGATACTTTTGCCGGTTTGTTTCTCTACTTCACTCTTATATTCCTGGAACTTTTCAAAGGCCTCGGACTTATGTTTCATTAAGAAGACATAACCGTACCTTGAAAAATCATCCGTAAAAGTAATGAAGTAAGAGTAACCGCTTCGCGCATGTGTAGACATTGGACCGCACACGTCACTGTGTACGAGTCCCAAGAGCTCGCTCGCTCTTTCTCCGTGTCCAGTGAACGGAGCCTTTGTCATCTTTCCCATGAGACAAGATTCACAAGTGGCATAAGACTGATACTCGAACGGATCCAAGTATCCTTCTTTATGTAACTTAGTCAACCGTGTCTCATTGATGTGACCTAGTCTACAATGCCACAAGAAAGCCTGATTAATATCTGGAGACTTTCTTTTATGTGTATTCTGGATATTGAAAACCTGTGGTTGGTTTAAAACGTAAATACCGTTGTTTAATGTACCTGACCCAATCAACACTTGATTAAGGTGAATGTTCACTACATTACTTACAAATGCAAATTCATAACCTTCTTTAGATAATAAAGATACAGAAATGATATTACAGGTTGCATTTGGTACATAATAACAACTACGCAAAACCAAAAAGTGTCCATCTGATAATCCCAGGTGATAGTCCCCCACGGCCTCTGCATCCATGCTAGCACCGTTCGCAACTCTGAGGGTCATGTCACCTGCCTTCAAAACTCTACGCTTTCTCAACGCCTGCAAAGAATTACAGATATGAGATCCTGATCCGGTATCCAATACCCAGGATGTAGAGTTTATTGATAGACAGTTTTCAATAACATACACACCTGAAGCTGAAGCTGCAACTCGCTTCAAATCCTGTGTTCTGGCTTTCCAAGCCTTGCAATCTTGTTTCCAGTGGCCACTTTTGTGACAATAGAAGCATTCTTCCTTCCCCACCAGCTTCCCCGCTACCTTTGTTGCTTTACCCTTTCCCTTCGTATCCACTTTACCGACACCGCCTCTTGGTTTGGCGGGGGCTTTCTTCTTCTTGCCCTTGGCTTTCGCCCTGGACCTAGAAGAGGAAGATCCTCCTACAAACAAAGTGGATGTCTCCCTACCCTTCTGTAGGGTGCCCTCAGCAGTCCTCAACATGTTCAGAAGCTCGGCAAGTTCAACCTCCTTTCCTTGCATGTTGAAGTTAAGAATGAACTGGGCGTAAGTGGAAGGAAGGGACTGGAGAATCAGATCAGTATAGAGTTCATTCTCCAACGTGGTCCCAAGGTCCGCGAGCTCCTCTATGTAGCCGATCATCTTAAGCACGTGGTCCGCTACCGATGATCCGACGGCCAACCTTGCCGAAAAGAGCTTCTTCGACACTTCGTATCTTGCGATACGAGACTGCTCTCCATACAGTTCTTTTGTATGGAGAAATATGGACTCTAGGTCCATATTCTCGTGCCTCCTCTGATGGTCATTGTCCATCGAGGCTAGTACGAGGCATTTGGCCCTCGCGCAATCTATCTCCCATGTCTTACGGATTTCTACATCCGCGACGCTGGAGGTGGGACCTGGGACGGGGGGAGCTTTGGTGGTAAGTATATACCCCAGCTTGTCATAAGTGATAGCCATCTTGACATTCCTGAGCCAATCTTTGTAGTTTGGCCCTGTCAATATGTTTTTATCTAATAGTAACTTAAGTCCGGTCATCTTGAATGGTCGCTGCAATTAGGAGAGAGAAAAGAAACACTTTAGCATGATGCTCTTGCAAGTTTAGAGTGGTTTTTAGTTTGTCTAAACTGGATGGCTCCCACTGTCTCTCGAATCCCTTCTCAAACCATAAAGAAAAGGATTAGCCGGGATCATTCTCACCGTACAATACTTGCTTAACCGTTCAGCCAGGCCAGTGTCGGTACTTCGAGGGAGGTTTTCCAACGCTTTCGCGAAGTTCCTTAATTAAGTAACCTCTTTTCCCTGTGGGCGTAGCCCCGCTAACACCTTTCTAGGCACCTACTAGGTTTATAGCATTGATCGTTAAGTGAGAGTTTTCCCGAGGAGTAGCATATACTCACAGTAGGATCGGGATCCAAATATCATTGCGTGATAAAACCGAAGGAATCCTACCAGAATCATCACACTCCAAATGGTATGCAACGCTAGCAAGTTTCAGTACTTATGAAACTCCCGATGTGGATTTTTGCCCCATGCTCTTATGACCTTGACTAAGGCCAACAAATCATAAGTCACATGTCAAGTTCTACCCGTCGTTATCCAGGTTAATTTGAACCCACCCGTATCCACCCTTGACTATGGCCAACAAGGCAATACGACTGTCTCAAACCAACGCATTCTATCTATGCAACATATGAATACCCACCAGCTACCAAACACTGTGCCTTGACTAAGGCCAACAAACACAGCTTGAATACCGTTGATTATTCATATGAAACGACGGAGGGCTACGGATGGTTTTGGCGAAACCGTGAACGTAGTGAACTTGATATAATCGATGGAACGAGATAGCTTTTAAAAGGAGTGGTTCAAGCTCCGCGTTTAAAAGTTTAGTTTTTGAAAAAGAACCGAGTGGTTTTCAAAGTGTTCCAATCGACTTTTACTTGGTTTATTTCTTGCATTAGTTCTTTTAATGCGTCCCATCATTTAATCCTACCATTGCAGAAAACAACCAAAATATGACGTACGCTTATGCCATTCGCATTCGCCACGGGGCCCCGTCATCACCCGTTAGGTTACTTAACTAACGACAGAGCGGGGGCTGGGCTAGCGCGGCTGTAAAACATAAGCAACGCCTAAATAGTTATTATATATAAATATATAGCAATGATAGACATTACAGATCACAGATGAATACATTGGATATACTAGGAATCCGCAATGCGTTCGAGCCTGCAACGCAAAGCGGATTACACGGTCGCGGTGAATAGCCAATACCCCACCCAAGACCCCTACGGGTGCGGCAAACTACCCGCCAAGCACCCGAAGCGAAGCAACCTCCCTCACCACCGTGAGTAGGCCACTCGGCACTTCGAGATACCCGGTAGTTTGTGCACCCCCTCCATGGGTCTATCCTAGGAGCAAAAACAGTAAAAAGAATTATACAATGACGGCTACAACCCCGACCCGGTTGTGCGGCCATACAAAGAATATTATTACATCAATTTACATGTTACAAATGAATGAAAGAAAAACAACGCTCATCTCACATCCACCCCGGCCATTCACCCGCGACAATCCAATCCATTCATATCCACAAACCAATAACAATCACAGATCATGTATAACCCCGACTAATCGTCTTATAGCGATTAGCCGACGTTCAATACATGCAAGCATTACAGATATAACCGATATAGTTAAAGTGCAGTGAAGTTCGGAAAAATACGGAATTATAGGACCCCAAAAGGAAATTTCTTTTCTGGAAAATCTGGGTACATATAATATATCCTAAAAATCCCAAAACCAATAAAAACACACTCTGCACGAAAAACGATGCGCCGATCACGACAATCCGCGGCGGTTCCGCCGCACATACCTACTTCATGCGGCGGAAGGGCGGCGACTTGAGGGAATTAGGGTATCGTTTTTCTTGGGTGTATTCACAAAACCCTGAGACGATTTTACATGTATACAGTTTTTCATTTTGAGCAGAAATAATTTTAACAGAAACTTGGATTTTGTTAAAGTTTGGTTTTGTGATTTTTCCGGTTCCGAACTTCGTTACACTTAACTACTTAACTAGTTTAGGTTTAGTTAGGCTCTGATACCACTGTAAGTCCGTGTTGCCCACCCCGGTGCTTACGGGGAGGCGGAAAACATAATAAAAATCGGATTTTTAATGACTTAGGCAACATGGACTATGCTTGTGAGGATCTTTGCTAAACATAAACTAGCTAACCCTAACTACAAAGTAGCTAAGTGAAGAAAGGTTATACCTTTGGTCTTTAGTCCTTCTCTCCTTGCTCGTCGGAATGGTAGAAAGGCCTCACCTTGCTTGTCTTCTTCCGTCAAAGAAAGATCCACTTGAAAGCCACCACCTTTAGCTTCAACTCCAAGCTAGGAGTAACTAGAGTACAAGAAATGCTAAGACTTGAACCCTAGAAGTGAGTAGAGAAGATCAAGAGAAGGTTTTTCTCAAGCCCTTTTTGTTTCTCAACACATGAGAGGGAGAGAGCTTGAGGGAGAGGATGAGCAAGAGAGAGAAAAGATATGATAGAATGAAATAATAGTGAGCCATTCTCACTAATATGTGAGGATAATTTTAATTAGATAATTAGCTTGAAAATTGTCATGATAAATCATGAATTGACCATTATCATTTCATTTTTGCAAAGATCAAAGAGCATCTTCCAAATGAAATGATTATGGTCAAGTTGTCAACATGGTCAACAAGTCAATGAAGTCAAATTGTCAACAACAACCATGCACAATAATTAAGCTAATTATCAATTAACAATAATCCACACAAAATCAATAGGGTTAATAAAATGACAAAAGCCATTAACCCTAAACAAGGTCCTCTCCCCCAATCTCAAGCAACTGTGCATACGCACCCGCATTCGTGATCCGAGGAACACGAACACAATGAGAAAAACCAATCTCAAATCATATACTAGGATCCGGCTTAAACCAAAGCCCGCTAGTATAAACTGTCCGGACAGCAAACGTGCACAAGTGCGCGGATGCGGACGAACCCTGTCGCAAAACCATGCGACCTCTACTCGTTTTGCCTAAAGGCGAATAGCTCTCTGTGTGGGACTCTAAAGACTCGACACTACGCTGGCAGTGGGTTTAACCACAGACCGCAAGCGGCACTAGCTGTACGTAACGGTCCCCAGGTAGAAGTCGATAAGAAGACTGACGAGGTGAACCCCATCTGCACTCCTACTGAGCCTGTATGTGACAGTCTCCGTACAGTCCGGTCTGTTCGTCTGATACATCGCATGGCGGGCCTAGGGGGGCGGTGAACGTCAGTCCCCTAATAGCGGTACAAGTCGTGTCGGAGTGTAGCCCAGAACACCCTGAGATAACACTGGAAACCTACCAGTATATCTCGCTTGCCCTGGCCAGGGACTACTCGTGTAATGGCTCTCCTAGACACAGCGCGATGTCAACCCCCAATACCGGGAGAGACGAATCCTGTCTAACCGTCACTGCCTCCAAGTGCTTCGGGACTGCACCCAAAAACTACCTGTTTGCACAGCTCCTTTGAGCCGTGGTAGGGTAGTAATCAAAGTGCAGTGGGAACACACTCGAGGCGAAGTGACAGTGTCAAGTCAGCGGACTAAGCTGTACTCATGTCACCTGGGAACTGATAACTGACGATAGGTATATTACCAACCAACAGTTCCCGACGAGTCCTGTCCAGTGTACTCGTAACCTAACGAGCACCCGCATACTATCCCAAGTACGACGTACTAACGGCTGTGGGACAGACCGTCTCCCACACTGGGATGAGAAGCGCATACGCTAGTCTACTCCGGAGTATCGATGCCCTGTCTCGATAGTCCAACGACCAGGGACCTGTATAAGGATGTGCTTATAGATTACCCAGCTCCCACGAGTGCGAGCGCCATCACAACGCTGGTAATCAAGCAAAGATCCTAAGGGCTCTACTAATATGTATACCAGCAATATGCTAAAAGAAACACATGCACATATTAAAGCAGAGACAAACCAAGTAGCATACTACCATTTCGAGCAAGATTGTATATACAACTGTGAATATCCCAAGCTTCCATCAAGTAATATACAAGCTAGTATGATACAGTAATGGCCTCTAGGGCATATACACTAACAAATCTTCCCAACACTCAACACGTCGTTCATCGGAAAATCCTTAGGAATACATGATCTTCCACTAAGAACTCAAGTCTGCGTCCACCACGATCGACAAAAGACCTCTGTCTGCACTGGGCTCTCCTCATCCTGACCTGAACCAACTGAATCATCTCCGAAGTCTCCAGACTAGCTGGGGTCCAAAAATCCTACTCACGCGGAGTCAGAAAAACAGACTGGCGATCGACACGACCTACCAAACAAAACATAAAGGTTGCCAATTGGAATGTCTCCTGATAACTGCTATCGAAGGAGAATCCTAACAATGGAAAGTGACGATCCCAATTGCCGACAACAATTAGTACGCACACACAAGCATATCCTCCAAAGTCTGTAGAGTCCGTTATGTTTAACCATCTGCCAACGGATAAAAAATGGATCTAAAGCTCAAACAGTACCCAAGGCTTCCTGAAACTTCTGCCTAAGACGGCAAGCGAACATGGTGCCTCCATTGGATGCAACAAATGAAGGAACTCCGTGCAAACGCCCAAACTTAACAAAGAACAACTGATCATAACCGGACAACAAACACCGAAATGGACACCCTGTCTAAACCTGGTTAGACACCACAACGACATTCATGGAGATCTGCTCCCATTCCCACCCCGGAACGGTTAAAGGTTGCAACTCTCCAGCCAGTCTCAAATGTTCAACCCTAGCTCACAACCAGACAGACACCTCAAAACGAAATCCGAAACTTCACTCTTCATCTTGCCCACCGGTAACTAACTCACAAGTCACGTCATAAATTGGTGGATCATGAATGAACTCAGAAAGCTGACTAATGTGCCTGCTCTAAGATTAGCGTCTCTACCCAACAGTAATAGGTACACACAAACGCGTTCCTAAACGTAGCACATCCTGGTCACAAATCAAGGACTCCGAATCTTTACCCTGCCGAACATGCTCAAGTATCACAGATAACGAGCATCGGTGGGCTGTGCCTCACGAAAACGATTAAGGGAAAAGTGGTCGGGTGCGGACATGAGCAAGCTTTCCCCTCAGTAGAGGCGAACCTAGCTGTACTCCACGATCACACAAGAACTGTAAATCTGCAGAAGACTTTCTCTGAACTGCGCACAACTGGAACAAGCTAACCCCGGGCCTACGACTCAAGCATCAGCTACCACAATCACCTTGGCACGGGTAACCAAAGGATCTCACAAAACACAATCCTCTACAAGATCCATTCAACGGCACTGTCTCAATAATCAAAACCCGCTGCAGGAAGATGTACATCAAGCTCTAGTGGTCCGTGAAAATCTGACACAACTCTCCACACAAGTAGTGTCCTCGGATCTTCAATGCACGACCAACGCGGCCATCTCCAGATCATGAGTGGGATATCCTGCTCGTTCCTCCTCCAACTGTCGGGAAGCATAAGCGATTACTCTATAATGCCACATCAGCACAAAAATCGAGCCCCACTCGCGAAACATCACAGTAAAACAACAAAGTCACCCGAACCAGAAGGCAAGAAAGAACTGGTGCAGTTTCCAACTGAATCTCCAAATGCTGAAAACTCCGCACACATGCCTCAGTCCACAGAAAAAGAACCTCATTCCCGGTCAGTTCAGTCAACGGTGCAGCGATACACAAGCAATCCTGCACGAAACGGCGGTAAAAACCTGCTAAGCCCAAAATCTGCGGACCTCTGTCCCGGATATAAGTATGGGGAAAAGTTGTACGGCCTCGATCTCCCTCGGGTCCATACAAAAACCGTCTCCCGTAACTACTATACCTAGGAGTCAACACAATCAAGCCTGAAAGAACACTCCGATAATTTAGCAAACAGCTAGTGCTCCCCTATTATCTGCAAAACAAATCCTCAAGTGCAGCTCACGTTCCTCACGACTGTTGGAATAGACCAGTATGTCATCAATGACACAACAATAAACTGGTCGAGGAACGTCGTGAAGAAATCTGGTCCATCATATCCATGATTGCTGCTAGGGCACTGGTGAGTCCAATGACACCACCAAAACACATATAGCCTATAGCACGCACAAAAGCAGTCTTCGGAATGCCATCACTTCGAACACACAATCAATGATGACCTGATCCCAAACAAACTTAGAAAATGTCTCGCACTCTGGAGCTGATCAGGAAATCGTCAATGCGAGGTAAATGATACCTATCCGCACCGTAACTCGGTTCAATTGATGATCAATCAACACACAACCTCAAATTGCCGTCTTCTCCCTGACGAACTGAAAAGGAGCTCTCCAAAGCGAAACACTCGGACACACAAGTCCCCCAACTAACAACTCTGCAGCTGATTCTTAAGCTCCTTAAGCTCCGCCGGCTCATTTGGAACAACGTCAGAAAACTCCCGCACGAAAGGAACCCGGTCCAACCAACCCACTATGGCTCCGGTATCACGAATGAAAGCCAAGAATCCTCGACATCCTCTCTTCAAAAGCCGACTAGCGAAAAAGGATGAATTCAAGCTGTGAGAGGCGGCACCACTGTCCTTCTGCACAACAAGAACTGACTCGCCGGGAAAACAAAACCTGATTGTTTCCTCACGGCAGTCCACAGATGCCTAGCACGTAGCTAACCAGTCCATGCCCAGGAGAACGTCAAATCCAACATCTCTAGAAGGATCACAACGACAGACGAATCTCTATCTCCTATCAGACTGGCACATGACTGAAATACTTGTCACGCAACAAAAGAATCGCTGACAGAAGTTAACACAGCAACGGCTGATCTAGCATACACAACTCTCAGCCCAACCAAGGCACAAAGTGTGTAGAACAACAAGTGTATAGATCCCGAACAAAACCAACCTATTAATCAAAAGAACATACAAATTAAGAATACCTAAAAACTCTGCACTGGACACCCATGCGTCCCGATGAGTAGAAGCAAACTCTCGTGTCTGCCTTCTACCCGGAACTGGCTGAACTCCTCCTCTGCCAAACTGTCCCCTCAGAGTGAACCCTCCGCGTCCACAAACTCTCTGAAATCGACCCTGACGTGGTATTAGGGAACAACTCCTGATGTGGTGATGAAGGCTCCCGCATCGAAAACATCCATACGATGGCTGCTGACCCTCCTAGGGATGAGAGATGAATGACTGTCCTCGTCCCAAACCTCTGCTACTCCCGCGACGGTCACAAAATCTGTCTCGACGACTAAGTCTCTGTCTCGGGGCTGGCATACCGGTACGAGCCCTCCTCTACTCCGAAACTCCCAATGTCTCGGAAAGACGCTCCTCGTCAAAACGGGCTGCGTCCACTGGTGCTGTATACGTAACACAAGGCTGAGTGGTGACTGCAAGGAACAACTGTGTAACAGGGGTGGCAACCTCCTGTCGCTGCGCTCGAATGGCCTCAACCAAAGAACTCATCATCTGGCGCAAGTCCTGCATCTCTGTCATAAGCCTATCAATATGATCTATCGAAAGCGGATCCATCTGGTCCGGTGCAACAAGCGTGCCATCCTGGTCAGTCCTCGTCCCGCACGAGTCAACTCTGACCTCGGCTCTCGCTGCATCACTCTGAGACCTCATAGTCATCGGCGGCAAAGGCTATACATGGAAGAAGGATTCGATATGAACACGAAAATTGAATCACAAAGATATCTATCATCACGGAAGGAATTTCAAGCAATTTGTACTTATGTCACTTTAGGCGGAGTACTGTGATCGTGAGTATGCCGCGGACATACACACACTACGTTACTCTGCTTAAGATACTTACACCATCATACCAAGGTCATCCTACACTCCAAAAGGTAAAACCTAGCGCTCTGATACCAACTTTGTCACGACCCGAAAATGGCACGTGATGACTTTTAAACTACGCAACGTCTACAGGCGTAACGTAATTTAAGTAAGCCGAAAACCTAGCAATCTAAACCATCAAAAATAGTAAGAAATAAGAACATTGCTAAAACTTTTGAAATCTCAAACCAAATTGTTTAAAGTCCAACTTTCATTCCTTTAAAATTTTAGCAGCACCACCTTTGTAAAACAAGCCCCCAAAAATGGGTACAACATAATATAAGTAAAAGCATCCCAAACGGGAGAAAAATCAATGCCCAACGGCGGAAAACAACCACCACAAGCAAATATACGACGCCGTAGCGAAGAAAGAGACGATATAAATAAAATTTCATAAAAGACCTCCAAGTCACAAAATGAAATACAATATCGTCCTCACACCAAGTCTCTAAGTCATACAAGATAATGGTAGATGGAGAGTACAGGATACAACGAATATACAACACGCAACATCGGATAACCGCAAAACCTACCAAAGCAAAACTGCACACTGTCAGGCGAAGCGGTATCCGCAGCAAAGATGATACGATGGATGAAAACAGCCCTGCCTCTGACTATCCTGAGGAACACCTGCAAAACATTGTGGCACAACGGGGGTGAGTTTCCAACTCGTGAATAGTAAATAACATATGCAGGTAATCGTGAGTTTGCACGTACAACACGAATCTAACATAAGCATCTAACAGCAATGAATGGTCATATTTAATGCAACCATAATGAAAGGTACACTAGCAGGTACAACTAATACATGAAGCAGTAATATGACAATCTGTATGCAACAATCATGTAAGGTACTCTATCAGGTTCTACTAATACATGAAGCAGTGTATATAAAATAAATTATGTAAATACAACAGTCATGGAAAGTACTCTATCAGGTACTACTAATACATGAAACAGTGCATATAAAATAAAGTATGTAAATGCAACAGTCATGGAAAGTACTCTATCAGGTACTACTAATACATGAAATAGTGCATAAACAATAAATGTGGAGTATGGAATAAAACATGTCATTCCCATGGAAATCCTAACCTCGTGGTAGGACCAAAATCCAACAAGACAATCAAATTCCCAATTTCCACAAATCAGCCCCCAAATTTGGCTCTCATATCATGTAAGTCTCATATATGCTCAATGTACCATATCATGTAAATCTCATATATCATGAATGTCCAACATCTAGTATATCTCACATATACCGAATGTACAATATCAGTATATCCCACGTATCGTGTGTATACAATATCAGTATATCCCACATATCCTGTTTGTACAATATCAGAATATCCCACATATCCTGTGTGTACAATATCAGAATATCCCACATATCCTGTGTGTACAATATCAGTATCAAGTAAGTTTCATATAAGGTGAGTGTCTAACATCGACACCCAAAACATCATGAAACAAGTGTCAAGCCTCGACACCGAAATACTGATCTATCAGGTATTGTCACTACGACTGGCCCCCTGATAGGTACGTATCATACGCTATACCGAAAAGCCCGAGTGCCTAGCTCTGACCCTCGTCTTTCCACGTATCCATACGTACATGACTCCCGTCGGTATTTCCACGATAACCGCCGAGTCATACGTAATGTCACCGGATGGTATGGTTCCCCTGCCAGGCTCATGGGAATGTTACATCGACTCTTGCCACGGGGTACCTCCGGGCCCCACCATGTACCCACAGACGGTGCCTCCCGCTCCTCGAATCGGGTATATAATCATAACCGATAAAACTCATGGTGGCTGCAGAGATATCGTACCAAGAGAAACCGGTTTTTTTCAAATAATGCATAATTTCATGAAACTGCCACGGTCCCCAAATCCATAAAACATTATGAAAAATCCATATCTCAATGCGAAAATCCATGAATATAATATACGCAACATGAAACCGAAATGCAAGCGTATAAAGGAAAAGCCGCTATTTAACTGCAACCAGTTAAAATATAAATCATGCGGTTCCTAATTCTCCAAGTCCAATATAACATCAAATAAAGGCAAACATGTAGCTATAACCAGATATTTACGTAAACATAAAGGTATAACATGGTATATGTATCTACCTATCGGTAATGATGTAATATACCCTCCAGGTATAAGCAAGGTATATGTATCTACCTATCAGTAATGATATAATATACCCTCCAGGTATAAGCAAGGTATACACGTAGCTATGCCATTATGTGTGTATGTACCTATCGCTAATGGTACAATACCCTATAGGTAATATAGGTAACTAGCATGTAAGCAAGTCACGGCATATGTGTAAGCATGTAGGTATACAGGTATGCTATAAGTCATTTACATAAAGAAATATGAATCAATGTCTCAATGTCCATAACCAAACAATATCATATCTATAAGGGTGATGTGCGTGACATGGCAATTATTGACGGTGTGTGTGGCATACAATCAGTGCTCGTGCAACATAAGCCGTCAATAATATTGTAGTGTCCTAAGGATACTAGTCCAGGCACAACAGTAACTAAGCAGTAATGTGTATGCGCAATTCTATATATGCAATAGAATATGCGACAAAACATAACATCTCTAGCCCAGACGCATAACGCCATGCGGGTGATTCCCCTGTAGATGTTAAATCTACTCACCAACCGTCCTGGCTAAGCAAAGCCAACCACCTGTTTCCCCCTCCTTCGCAGCGTCCGAAGTCCCCGCCTGCGAACCTAAAACATCAAAACGATAACACAAGTGTATATTAGCAAACGAACAAAAACACGTACAAACTACATTTTACCGACACACCAACTCCAAACCTACTCCCAAGTGTTCGTATTGTGGCTAACGTACATAGCGACACGACGAAACCAACCCAAGAGCAAAACCAGCACAAAGTGCACGGACCGTGACGGATAACGTATCGCGCGTAGTCGTATCACTAGAAACTACCAATGTGATCATAGATTTTTCATACAGAGAAAACTAAACAATAATACAAAACCAAACACACCTAAACCACTGCAGACACCTACCCACAAAAACCCATACCAAAAACTCCACAACAAATCCGGCGTCGCAGGAATTTCTCTTCACGTCGCCGGCCGAGGTCCGAGCAGGGTGTCTCGTGCTCCAGGTGATCTCCTATGGTCTCTGGTACAACGCAACTACATTGTTTGGTTTTCTAGTAAAATCTCGGGGTCAAAGCAGGTCACAGATATCACAAATCGACACTAAAATACGATATTTCTGCACAAAACTTAACTTTAAACATTCTAAACTGAAACTAAAAGTCTACTTAACACAAAAACTACATAAAGAACAGATATGGATCATTACCTAACCAAAAGAACTCAAGGATCCAAGCTATCCAAGCTCCTAGGCTTCCAAGAGGCAAAACAAGGTTAAAGATATGATTTTGGTGATATTTTGTGAATTTTGTGATGAATTTGTGTTGGAAACTCAAGTGTTCAGTTAGCGTTGAGAGAGATGAAGAAAATGCTAAGGGAATAAGTGTGAGAGAATTGGAAAAAGAAATGATAAAGAGAAAGAGAGAGGTGAGTGCACCTTGCATTAAAACACCATTAATTCCTTCACACCATGTCACCATGCCACCTCTTCACACATCCAAAAGAAATCTCTCTCCTCTCACACAAAATATCAAGGATTAGGTTTAATGTTTGATGCAAAGAATGGATTAAAGCAAAGGATTGGATTAGGGTAAGTGTCATGGTTGCTAATACTAGTTTAGCACAAACAAAACCTCACATTTACGTACACACGTGCGTGCATGCCCATAAGAAATAATATTAAAATAAAAATTAAATGTTATAAAATGTGAGGAACCCGAATTGGTAAGCTTTTTACAGTAAACCCGCATTACCGTCTAAACTAACACTAACCGAAATCTAAGGCGTTACATTATCAGTCATTTAACTTATATCATGTGTTGTACCCGTTTCGGGGCTAGTTTTTTACAAATGAGGTGCTGCCGAAATTTTTAAGAAAATAACTTAAACTTTAAAGATTTTACTCAAGGTTTTCTAAATGTTTTAAACTAATGCTTTCTTCACTCACTACTTTAATGGTTTTGATTTATTGATTTCGGCTTACTTAATCGCGTTACGCCGGTAGACGTTATGTGGTTAAGCGCCGATCACGGGCCGAACTTTGGGTCGTGACAAAAGTATTTGACTAGTGCATATGGGATTTCAGTAGTGGATTTCGAGATCTGTACCTCCATTCTAACTCCGATGATTTGCGTGCAAATCCGAAGATTTGCGTGACGCTTGAAGGAGTTCGATTTTGAGTTTCATACTCGTTTTCAGGCGCACATGATGCGCTGTGGTATTTCTATATCTTCCGTGATTTCGGAGCCCCGTTGATTTGAGTTGATTATTGAAATGTTTTAGTATTTGGGGGTTGAAATTTAAATTCGGAGACCGAATTTCTTTAATTGGGGAAGATTGTAACATTTCAGAAAATATAAAATATTATTTTTGGAATTTAATATTAAAATAATATATTTCGTGAAAACTACTCGATTTGCGAAATTGGGGTTTTCGTAAAATGGTATAAATATATACCAATATTTATGAAATAATTGGAGATTAAAATGATTTATTCATTTAAAAATATATTTATTGGATTTGGAATTTTTATAATTAATTATATGCAGTTTGAAACAAAATCGATTAGTGCACTACTAATCGCGATTAAGCCAAATCCGTCTTTCTACATTTTTTCCATGGTTAGTACACCATGACATATTACATGTTGTTTCTTTTGTGTGGTTTTATTGGAATTATGTGTGTTATTGTGAGAAAAAGAGAATAGGTTAAAAAGAGAATGATTGGAGAGAGAGAGAGAGAGAGAGAGAGAGAGAGTGAAGCATGGACTTGTGAGGGGTGAGAATAAGAGAGAGTGAGGGTAGGAGAGAGAGAGAGAGGGCTGCCATTCATTTTACCCCATTAGATTTTCTTCAACTTTTTCTTCCTCCTCATCTCCCTCCATCTCTATCCCATGAAATCATCTCAAAATCTTCATCAAAACGCTAAACCCCTTTCATTAACGATGATCCTCTCCTCATCCTCAACACTTTGGACCAATCAAAGTTGGATTTTGAAGACTTTGGGAAGCTAGGGTTTTTCTTGAGTTGTCCAAATGAGGTATAATTCCTTTCATTTAGTTTAGTTTTTAGTTTCTTGCGTTCTAGTTTAGTTTAGAAGTTGATTAAGTGTGAAATGGTGAAGCTAGAAATCCCAAGAGAGGGTTTGAGTGAAGGTGTGGATTTGGTGATGTCTAGTGGCTGTTTACAAGACCCTAGTGTAGATTTTATGCCAAAAAAAAAATAGAGAATACGGACTTAGGATATACCCCGTGTCGGTTTTGTATTAATTGTGTGCCTACAGGGAATCTGGGATGATCTGGGAAATTTCTGAGAAAAACTAGCAACTCCAGAGACCTAGTTGGACCGATAGGAGACCACCCTGAGAAGATGAACCCCAACGGAGCACTTCTGCCCGAGCTCGCCGGATTTCTAGGGTTTGTGGCCGGCCAAGTTGTGGTATTTGGTGCCTAGGTTTGGTCTGTAGCTCAGTTACCTCATATACAACCCCACTGCATTGCTAGTTTAATCCCAGTTTACCTGAGAGAGAATCTGGGAGCTGTTGTGAGTGGTTTTTGGCTATGTTTTTCGAGTTTTGAATGCTTGGTTTTGATGTTTGGATTTGTATTTGGTTGTTGGGCGTTTGTACGTCAACAACAAGGGTTGTTTTATTGTTTTTCATGCGTAGGCTATAGGTTCTAACCTATGAGCGCACCGTGTCCCGTATTGGTTTTCCGGACTTGATTTTAATAGCATTGCGACTATGTATTTATTGTAGGTACCTTCGCGTGGATTCCGAGGCGATGGAGAATGGCGTCATCGACTTCGGCAAGAAAGGATCATGGTGAGTAGATTTATATCTACGGAAGAAGTTGGGTGGATGGCGTATAGCACCCCCGCGAGTTTTGATGGAAACCGATATATAGAATATGGTTAAGGAAACCTAGATTAGAAAACTATAGATAGGGTTAATAAGATAGTTAGAGATGATTTGAATGATTGAATATATATATATATATATATATATATATATATATATATATCGAGATATGAGATGAAAGCTATAGGGATATGACTTTGACACGATATATATGTTAGTTGTATATATTCCCTAGAGGCCATTGTTGTACATATGATGTATATTATAGTGGATGCTTGGATATATATAGAGAGGACTTGCTTGCTCGATATGATAGTATGCTATCTGGTTTCACTTTATCTAAACATGTTGACTTGTATTGGTTTACTGTCTAGCTCTCACATGTTGATAAAGCCCTTAGGATATGTACTCAACTACTAGGACTATGATGCAGATCATACTAGTGGGGCCAGGGTAGTCCAAGAGTACATCCTATAACTGTTCCTAGTCGAGGGTATATCGAGATAAGGCATCGATACACCAGAGTAGACTAGCATATACGCATCTTGACCCATATGATGGGCGATGGATGATCCCATATCCATCGGTGTTTGACATCAAAGATGGTGTACAGGTGTTCAGTGGAGACTGGGTACACTGAACTGACTCGCTGAGAACTCCTAGATGGTATTATACCTATCGTCAGATAGCAGTTCTCTGGTGACACGGGTATAGGTTAGTCTGTAGACCCGAGATCGTCATAGAGTCTTATGTGATTCCCACTGTGCTTTGATTTCCTTCTTACCACGCCCAAGAGCAAAACTGTGGCTTTTGGGTACAGTCCCGAATCACATGGAGGCAATGAGCGATAGGAGGTGTTTCGTCTCTCCAGGTATTGGGGGTTGATGTTGCGCCGTGTTCGATTGGCTATAACTGGATGTCCCTGACTAGGGCTGTTATGGAGATTTACTAGTAAGAGTTATCAGTAGTTTCTCGACCTGTTATGAGCCTCACATTGACATGACTTATCGGTTACTGGGGTCTGACATTCACCACCCCAAGACTGGATATGCGACATATCAAACGAAGAGACCGGGCTGTACGGGTAGTGTTACTGATTGGCTTGACGGGAGTTTTGACAACTTCGCTGGTTTTCTTCTGATCGCTCAATACCTGGGTGGCCATTACCTTTAGCTGACCGCTTGCGGCTTGTGGGTGTCTGATATGATCATCATCCACTGTCAGCGTATTGACGAGTCTTAGAGGCCCACACAGGAGTTTCCTAGCTTAGGCGAAACGATGTGGTGTGCATATGAGATATGTGCATGACCCGATTGAATGCGAGTATGTGATACTGTATATTAATCGGGCATTTTTCTATTGGTCAGGTCATATGTGATATGACCGGATTGTTAAATCAGGTGTTGATTTAACATTTGACTTTTAATTTAATTCTTTATTTAAACCCTTTTCTTTAAAGAATTTGTATGCATGCATGTATGCACATGTTGATGTGCATGGACACATACATACATACATGGATAGTTATCATGGTTGATGATACACTATATGGTGGCAATGCAAGACTCACATGGTTGTTAATATATATATATATATATATATATATATATATATATATATATATATATTCATTTTTGAGTTAAATTTATAGATAATTCACTCATGGTTAATGTTTATCTTGTTTTGACTTTTTGACCATTCTTGACCTAACATTTAACCATGAGTTAATTCTCTTTTGGACTTTAACTCAATCTAAAACATCTAAGATATTAACTAACCATGGTTTGAGTAGAGAATGATTTAATAGGATTATTTCATTCTCATCTCAATTTTAGTTTTATTATTCATCACAAAAGCTTTTGAGTTTAAGCTTTGCCATCATCTTCTTCTTCCTCTCTCTCTTGATATTTCATTTGAGTGAGTTAGTAGAAAAGAAAGGGTTTTCATTATAGAATACATACCACATCATCATTCTACATACATCTAGCCCATTTGTGTAGGGTGTTTGCTACACCTCTTCAATGGATCAAGTAAAGCAAGGAGCTTTGGGCAAAGGGACTTCGGGTGGATCATCGCGGACTTGGATGGTTGCTAGCGATCCGTTCCAAACTCTCAAAGGTCCAAGAAGTCACAAAAGAGAGACTACCAAGGTTGTAATCTCTACTTTTAGTGATAGTTTGTTCTTTGTATGTGATACAAAACTTGTTACCCTAAATATTCTAGTTAAGATTCTTGGTTTGTTTGCTTTGCATCTCTCTAAATTTTAAAGTGGCATGAAACATACTACCAAACCCTAGACTAGGTGCAAGAGAAACCCAAGAGTGGTATCAGAGCCAAGCTAGAATTTTAGACACTGTGTTAAAACTAATTCGAAAACGAAATCGACTCCGAGAAATACGGTATTATGAAACCCTAATTTGCTCTCTGGAATTTTTTTAAAAAGTCGTTGAAAAAATATTTAAACAGCTGCAGAAGCTTGCATGTGATGTAACTAGAACATAGTATGAAGACAGACCCCCCTGCTCGGATTTGACCCGAGCACCAAGCCTTCATGGCCGGCGAGCTCGGCTCCCTTGGCCCCTTATTGCATCGTTTTCACACCGTGTTCTTATCTGTATATTTTGGGGTTTCTAGTATTGTTTGCTTAGCTTAAATTTTCATGTGATGATTATTTTGTTTGGAGGCTAATTCGTAGTATTTTGTAGTCATATATTTTAACATTGTATTGGTAACCTTGACAATGTTTAGTAGTTCGAATGAACTTCGAACACCACATATCGTACCCCGCTGAAATTTCCAAGTGTTGTGATTTTCCTTAGTTGATTGTATTCGTAAAATCGTGCAAGTACCCCAATGGACCCTCTAGAAGAACATACTAACCTTAAATCGATTCTATGCCGACGGAACCGCGATCGAACCCTAGGGTTTGCCGTAGTTCCGTGGTGTCATAGGAGAGGCATTGGTTAACTCTTTCTACGGCTGGTCCATGGACACTGTGGCATGGATTTTGAGTATTTTTGACTTTGCTCAAGTGTTGAGCTAACGGGGTAATTTGTGAGTGTATGTTGATTCAATCGAAACGTTAAACATTGTCTTGATATATGTGTAATGTGATACAATATGTGGAATTCATAAAGTTGGGCATGAAATCCGCAATATGTGATATTTTAGGTTTACGATGTCTAAGATGATTTTGGATTCCAAATGTTGTAGTTTTTCACTTTTCTTTTCTGCGACCGTAAGCGTAGTATGTGGTGTATCGCCGGCTTCGTTGCTATACATCAACGACAATCGGGATACGCATACTTGCTTACGTTGATGATATGGGATATTATGTGTTGCTGTGATATGTTATATTGGATCGTCGTGTTTTGAATAGCCGGGGGTTTTATGTGAGATGAGGGTTTTTATTTTCATTCTTGTAAAATTCAATGTATGTAATATTCTTTTATTGGGGCACTTCCGGGTTGAGGATGATGTCACTATTGTATATTATTTACTTTTCCTCATTAGGATAGACCCAAGGAGGGGAGCACAAGTAACCGGGTTCTAGGGTCATGTTGGAGGCCATCTCGAGGAGTCGAGACCGGGTCTCCTAACCCTAGAATTGGCAGCGTTACTTGCCGCTCTCGTAGGGGTCTAGGGATGTGGGTTTGGATATTCATCGCGACCGTGGAATCCGTGTTTTATACAGACTCAAAATAAAACATGGACCTCCTAGTATATCTAATATTTCATATGTTTCTTCTGATGCTGATAACTGTGATGTGATCATATTATATGCGTGAGACGAATACTTTATTATTTTATATATGATATATAATAAACGTTGCTTATGTTTTACACCAGCGCTAGTCCCCTCCCGGTATGCCGTTAGTTAAGTAACCGAACGGTGCATAACGGGACACTGTGGCGAATGCAGATGGCATAAGCGTACGTTGTATTTTCGTTTCTTCTGTGATGCTTAGGAAGCATAAATGATGGGATTCATTAATGAGATTGATGAAAGAAAAGAAACCTAAAAGATATTGTAGAATCAAATTTATAAAAATTGTAGCTCTAGTTTTTCTTTGCATAGCGGTATTCCTTGTAGAATATCCAGCACCTTATTCGACAAGGAAAGAGCCGAGATCCCTTCACCGGGAGTGACCTCTTTAACGATACTAGCAGATGCTACAAACTCACGGTTTAGTTTTTGATTGCATCTATAGTTCTTTCTTTGCACAGCGGTATTTGTGAAATATCATGCACCTTATTCGATAAGGAAAGAGCCGAGATCCCTTCACCGGGAGTGACCTCTTTAGCGAAACTAGAAAAAGCCTAAAAAACACTCCATTTTCAAAATCACTTGTTTCTACAACGATATCAATTTCATTACACGAAAGGTTTTCTGAAAAACCTGCGTAGCCCTCCGTCATTTCAGATAAATATTATTTAGTATTTGTGCTACGGTAGTTTGGCAAGCGTCAAGGCGTAGTGTACGGTAGATGATTAGTACTTATCTGCAGCATAAGATGTGATTGGATTAGGGTATTCATACGGCGTTGTTTGGCATGCGTCAAGGGTCGTACGGGTGGGTTTAATTCAATCAGGAAATGCACGGGTTGAACTTGACTAGCGGACTATGGGTTGTTTGGCATGCGTCAAGGTCATATCACGCTAGAGGTAAAAGAATTATCGGGTGTTTCAAGAGTTGAAATTTGCAATAAGATTGCATACCTTCTATGAGATAGATGGATCCTGATACCCACTGCGAGTAAGAGTTACTCGTGGGAGAGTTTTACACATGACAATTAGCCGATCAAGTAGGTGTCTAGAAAGGTGATAACGGGGTTATGCCTCTGGGAAAACGAGGTTTATTTTAATTAGGTCCGTGCGAAAGCTCGTGGAACCTCCCTCAAAGTACCAACACTGGCTTGGCTGAAAGATTGGCGAACTTGTAAAGTATAATTAATCCCGGCCAATCTTATCTTTTAGGGTTTGAAGGAAGATTTGATGAAAACAGTGGGAGCCATCCTGATTAGATAAGATAATAACCAATCTAATCTTGCAAGAGCATACGCTAAAGTGTTTTCTTCTCTTTCTCTCCAGGTAGCGACCATGTCAGACCTTAATCAAGATAATAAAATGGATGTATTGACTGAACCCGCTTATTATACTGAGCAGGGGAACGTTGGTCCCGCTCCAACATATAATTGTTATAAGTCTGAGCAGGGAATAGGAGAATATCCGGATTCTCACGTCGCCCAAACGAAGAATAAGAATACTGATGCATCTTCTTCAGGTGTGTTAGTTATCGAGAACCGTTTCTCAGTTCACTCTACGTCCTGGGTATTAGATACCGGATCGGGATCCCATATATGTAATATGTTACATGAGCTACGGAAAGGTAGGGAACTGGGAAAGGGTGATCATTCCGTAAGAGTAGGGAATGGTGCAAATGTTGCGGCCAAAGCAGTTGGCGAATATCACCTTGTATTACCAAATGGTAATACATTGATTCTGAACGAATGCTATTACATTCCGACCCTGATATGCAATCTTATATCGGTTTCTTTATTGAGTAAAGAGGGATATAATTTTGTAGTACAGGATAATGTTATGAACATTTTCCTGATTCAAAAGTTGATTGGATCAGGCTCGTTAAATAATGGCATATTCGTTCTCAATCAAACTACAGTACTTAATGTGCAAAATACACACAAGAGGAAGAGTTCAGAAATGAACGAATCCTTCTTGTGGCATTGTAGACTAAGTCATATCAATGCGACAGGACTAGCCAAGTTACATAAAGATGGATATTGGAAACTGTTCGAATTTTCATCTTAAGACACTTTCCAGTCATGTCTCAAAGGCAGGATGACCAAAACTCCGTTTAGTGGACACGGAGAAAGAGTCACAGAACTCTTGGGACTGATACATAGCGATGTATGTGGTTCCATGTCTACACATGCCAGGAATGGTTCTTCCTACTTTATTACATTCAGTGATGATCTCTCAAGATACAGACATGTGTTCCTGTTGAAACACAAGTCTGAACCTTTTGAGAAATTCAGAGAATATAAGAACGAAGTAGAGAACCAAACGGGCAAAAGTATTAAGATCCTTTGATCAGATCGAGGAGGAGAATACTTAAGCAATGAGTTCCGTGACTATCTAAAAGAGAATGGGATTCTCTCTCAGCTTAATCCTCCCTATACACCACAGCACAACGGCGTATCGGAGCGGGGGAATCACACCCTATTGGATATGGTGCGCTCTATGATGAGCACTGCTGAGTTGCCTATTTCCTTCTTGGGATATGCACTGGAAACAGCTGCAGATCTATTAAATATGGTTCCCACCAAATCTGTGCCAACCACTCCATATGAGATATGGAAAGGAATGAGACCATATCTTAATTATGTTAAGATATGGGGTTGTCCGGCATATGTGAAAACACAAAATCCGGATAAGCTCAAGGAAAGTTTTGTTCTGTACAAGTTTATTGGATATCCCAAGCATTCGCAAGGGTATATCTTCTACCACTCCGAGGAACAAACAGTGTTTATTTCTCGACATGCCACCTTCTTAGAAAAGGGTTTTCTTATGAAACAAGATAGTTGCAATGAGGTAGAACTGGAAGAGGTTCCAGCGACACAAACTACGACAGAAGATTTGGTAGAACCGGAGAATTCGATAGTTCCCAACGAACCTCAGCCTCTCCGCCGATCTAGTAGGGTTTCTCATCCACCTGAGAGATACTAGGGTTTTCTCATAGACGGTGGGAGAGAGGATTGCATCATGAAAGATGATGACCCCACTAGCTTCGAGCAAGCCATCACGAGTGGGGACTCTGTGAAATGGCTGGATGCAATGAGATCTGAGATGGAATCTATGTACACCAACAAAGTATGGGCTTTGGAAGTTTCTCTTGAAGGGGTAAAACCCATTGGGAGCAAATGAATCTTTAAGAAAAAACTTGGTGTAGATGGAAAAGTTGAGACTTTCAAGGCTAGACTTGTTGCAAAGGGTTTTCGCCAACGACCAGGTGTGGATTATGACGAAACATTTTCTCCCGTAGCTATGCTTAAGTCAATCCGGATCTTACTTGCCATTGCTGCATACCATGACTACGAAATCTAGCAGATGTATGATAAGACCGCCATTCTAAATGGTGATTTAGAGGAATGCGTGTACATGACTCAGCCAGAGGGCTTCGTAGATAGTGGGAGTAGCGGAAAGGTGTGCAAGCTGCTTAAATCCATCTACGGGTTAAAGCAGGAATAGCGGAGTTGGAACATCTGTTTTGATGTAGTAGTCAAAGAGTTTTACTTCATCAAGAACATAGATGAACCTTGTATCTACAAGAAGGTTGCAGAGAGTAAGGTTGTCTTCCTTGTTTTGTACGTGGATGACATAATCTTGATAGGAAATGATGTTCTGTCACGACCCGCAGGTTACGGAACGTGACTGGCACTTAAGTTACGAAACGTCTTAAGACGTCCGTAAAATAAGTAAGCCAAAGCCTAGAAATCAAAACCAAATAAGCAGAAGAGTGAAGGAAAACCAATCAATTGAAAGTGAGTTTATCAAATAAGTCATATCAAGCCCATTTTTTTTAAAACAATATCAATTTTTCCGAAAATTTCGGTAGAGTCTCCTTTGTAAATACCGGCCCCCAAAATGGGTACAACAAGAATATATATGAATACAACAATAAGGTATCCCCAAGAGGGAGATAGCTCTTCGCCACAAGGCAGTCACAAATCCCACGCAATGTAAATCAGCATTGTGCATAATAAACAAAAAAAAGCACAAGTAAAATATTATGTCGACTCAAGTGAGCTCGATCCCAAAATACAGCATGAAAAGTCCACAAATCTCACAGTCTCGTCTCTAGGTCAATATACAACAATACTGGTAGATACAGTAGATGGAGTACTCTAGATAAAAATAATATACAAGGTGGTACAAAATAATAATACAACCCACCTACGAGCAAAAGCCTCGAGTCCAGGCAAAAGAGGCAAAAGAAACAAGTGCGCCCGCCGCTATTGTACTAACGGAGCGGACATGCAAAAGGTTGTGGCTCAACGGGGGTGAGTTTCCAACTCGTGAGTAATAAATAACATCTATATAGGCTATCGGAAGCATGCACACAAGCATCCTAGCATCTATAATACAGGTATGGCAGGATATACTAGCAGGTTTGTATGCAACATGAATGTACTAGCAGGTATGAATGCAATATGAATCAACTCGTGATCTGAATATATAGGTATAAGAAGCCATATTATTCATTTAGGAATCTCTTTTCTTTTAAATATCAGCACAATACCAATAGAATCAACAAGAATCCGTGTCCAGCATCGACACCTCAAAACTGTCTCAATCTCATGTATCCATATCATAGTATCTCTGGCCCCAGCCGTCCGGCTGACCCATCTCAAATATCAATATCTCATCATCTCGCGGCCACGGTCGGTATCCTCTGGATATCCCTCGTGCCAAAAAGTCACCGGTAGGTAGTCTATCCACTGCCAGGCTCAACGTCAACAACACGACCTTCTGGCCCCGGGGTACCTTACCGGGCCCGCCATGTACCCGAGACGGTTCATCCAACTCCTCGAAACGGGTCTCTAAAACCACAACAAACTCATGGTGGACGACACTCACATCACTAGAAAACCGCAATTTTGCATATTTTAAAAAGGGTAATAAGTTTTAGAAATTTTGCGGCTTTCCCCCGAAATACAGAAATATCATAAATCTCAAGAAATCATCATGAATGCATACGTCAATGATAATGAATGCATATGGTATTAATGTTCATGTTACAATGTATGATTAATAGACTAGGCATGAGCAAATGATATAATGATATACATGCACATGAATAGCAATTCTACGATGTTATTTTAAGGATTTATTGCAATAGTACATGTTTAGATATCAAATATGGTGATAATATTCTAGATTATTTCTTATCTAGTGTCGTGGCATGGCAATTACCAGGGCGTGTGTGTACGCATGAATAGTGCTCGTGCTGCATATAAAAACCCTGGCAATGGTGCAGGTGTCCTATAGAATGGGTTCGCATATGTATGTCAAATAAAGCATGGATGTAGCAAGATATTACGAAAGCATTTACTCCTAATTACTAATATCACTAGAAATCTTTAAACAATTTAAACTATCGGGCGACTTGCGCCATCCAAACGATAGTCCCCCGTAGATGTTATATCTACTCACCGGAATCCCCAGCTAGCTACGTCCAACCACCGCTTTCCCTTTCCGTGCCGCGTCCGAAGTCTCCGCGACCGAACCTGGATTTTCATCAATACAAAACATAAGGTTACATATCATGAAACGATGCAAATCCCAAACGAAAATATCCACGTTCACAATCTAGGCACAACGTGCACAAGGTGCGCGGAACACACATGAAAATCGCAAAACTAACTAGAATCGTCGTTTTGGGCCGCCCGGCAAAACTAAAACCCGATCACACAAAATTCCGTACTCACACATCCTAAATTTCGTAGGATATGCTAGAAATATAATCAAGTTATCACAATAATTCATCACATAATTTCTATAAAAACCTAGTAAGCACTGAAAATTCCAAATTCGTGCAAACATCGCGGATTTGCGATAAAGTGCACACAACATAGCGCAAACACCCAAGTTAACCATTAGAAAGCCACTACAATTAAATTAACCCAATCACCATGCTTCAAAACCCATTATCCAAACACAACCCTTTTCTTGATTTTCATGAAACAAGCATAACAACCAAATTAACACTAAAAAAAACTAGATTAACACAATTGAAACCCACTTAAGCAAAGTGACCACTTAGATTAGGCTAATAAAACAACTAGATAGCAAATATAATTTAATTAACTTACTAATGGTTTTCTAAACCCTAATTAAAATTCAAGCCATGAACTAAAAAAAAACTAGATTAGAAATTAACACTAAAACAATTTTCAAAGTTCTAATTAGCACACTTTAAACTACAATTTAACCAAAGATTGAAATTATACCTCACAAGCCCAAACCCTATTTTGCTAAAGCCTCCCAAGATGCCATCTTTCTCCAAGATTTGAACCAATTTAGGTTTGAGAAGAGAGGGAATAAGGTTTTGCTTTGAAATTGTGAAGGAAATTGTTGATTTTTGTTGCATTTTAATGGATTTTTCTTGATGAAAATGAGAGAAAAGAGAAGGAAAAAAATAATGGAGGGGGGTGAGTTGCACTCGGCCAGAAGTGGAATGGGGAGGTGTGTGTGTGTGATTTGTGGGGAAATTTCAAAGTCAAACCCCTCTCATAACAAGTACACCATACCATCAAAATTAACATATTAAAAACCCTTTTAAAACACATCATTTCATCACATGATTAAAAGTCAAAAAGAGGCAAGGAAATTTCCTTGAGCTGCTGATGGTGGGGCCAGCCTAGGGGTGAGGAATAAGTGAGAGAGATTTTACAAAGAAATTCTATGGAAAAAGACCCCCCACAATACCATATTTGCAAGTTTTAGTTCAAATAAATATATTTTTGTTTCCCATAATAAAAACCCATTAAAACTTGAAATAAAATACAAAAAAATTATATTACAACTAGATTTTAATTAACATGATTTTAAAGATTAAAATTAGCCCATTTAAATTTGTATTTATCGCTAATTTAATGTATTTTTTTACCGGCTTAAAATAATATTAAAAATTGAAAAATTAGGGAAAATTTTTAAATGGCCAGAAATTTATAAGTAACTCATTAGATACTAAAAAATAGCAATTACCTATCCAAATTAGGTATAATTAGGCCTAAACTGCAAAATAACAAAAAAGACGATTTACGAAAAATAACAAATTTTCACCGATTTTCGGGAAAAACACCAAAACGACTTTTCAAGGCGTTACAATCTTCCCCCCTTAAAGAAATTCGGTCCCCGAATTTTAAAAATATAGCTACGCGTACCTTCAAAGAGATGGGGATATTTCTTCCTCATCTCGTCTTCGGTCTCCCAGGTGACCTCCTCGCTGCTCGGGCCACGCCATAGGACCTTGACGGTCGGTATAACTTTCGATCTCAATTTCTCCACCTGCCGATCCAGGATGACCACCGGCTGCTCTGCAAAATAAAGGTCGCACTCTAGCGAGACTGTCGGGTGTTGAATCGCATGCGAAGGGTCGTGAAGGTACTTGCGGAGCATCGAAACATGGAAGACGGGGTGAACATCGGGAAAGCTGGGTAGAAGAGCCAAACGATATGCAACTGCGCCGACACGCTCGAGAATCTCGAAGGGACCCACAAATCTGGAACTAAGCTTTCCTTTTCGCCTAAATCGCATCACACCCTTCATCGGAGAGACCCTCAGAAAAACATGATCGCCAACTGCGAACTCTAGCCTATGACGGCGCCTGTCTGCATACGATTTCTGCCTGCTCTGAGACACTCTCATCCGGTCTCGAATCAACTGTATCTTCGCGGTCGTCTCCTCCACAAGCTGCGGCCCCAAAATACTGCTCACACTGAGCTCTGTCCAACAGATGGGCGATCTGCATCTCCTCCCATACAATGCCTCGAAAGGTGTCATCTGAATAGTATCTTGGAAGCTGTTGTTGTAGGAGAACTCCACTAACGGTAAATGATGATCCCAGCTACCTCCAAAGTCTAAAACGCACGCTCGGAGCATGTCCTCAAGAGTCTGAATGGTCCGCTCTGACTGGCCGTCGGTCTGCGGATGAAATGCTGTGCTGAAACTCAAACGGGTGCCCAATGCCTCCTGAAGTCACTGCCATAGTCGGCTGGTAAACTGGGTGCCTCGGTCGGACACGATACACGTCGGGACACCGTGCGGTCATACGATCTCGTCGATGTAAATCTGGGCATCTTGAGCAAAACCGAAAGTCGTCTTCAGTGACAGGAAGTGAGCCGCTTTCATCAAACGATCCACGATCACCAAAATGGAATCATACCCTCGCCTGGTCCTGGGTAGACCCATAATGAAGTATATAGAAATCTGCTCCTATTTCCACTCCGGAATGGGCAAAGGCTGCAACTCTCCTGCTGGCCTCTGGTGCTCGGCCTTGACTTGCTGACAAATCAGGCATCTCGATACGAAGTCTGTGACGTCCCTCTTCATCCCTGTTGGAGATAGTGCCCTCAGAGTCAATTATTGGATCACAGGCACGTGATTGCAATGATTGAGGGAGGACCTATCCCGGTAGGACAGTTTTACTCGAGATGATAATATGCTATCTGGTTTACCTTTATCATCGTGTACTGCTTCAGGTGACCTTACAGGTCGCTATTACACGCTGATAGAGCCCCTGGGATTCTTACTTGACTGCCGGCAGTATGATGGTGATCATATACGTGAGAGCTGGTGGTCTACAAGCACATCCTTAAAAGGTCCCTAGTCGTGGGAGTTTCGAGACAGGGCATCGATTCTCCAGAGTAGACTAGTGTATACAGTCGAGATCCCGACGAGGGGCGGTGGCCGGTCTCACAAGCCACTGGTGTCAGTTGGTTCACCTAAGATGTATACAGGTGCTCATTAGGTTATGAGTACACCGGACAGGACTCGCCGGGAACATGCTAGTTGGTCTTATACCTGACGTCAGATAGCAGTTCCATGGTGACATGTGTACAGGTTAGTTCATTGACCTGAGATCGTCATTTGTCTCGTGTGAGTTCCCACTGTACTTTGATTACTACCCTACCACGGCTCAAAGGAGTCGTGCAAACAGGTTTTAGTTGGGTACAGTCCCGAGCCACATGGAGGCAGAGAGCGGATCTACAGGGGTTCGTCTCTCCCGGTATTGGGGGTGAGGTCGCGCTGTGTCTAGGAGAGCCATTACGCAAAGCCCTCGGCCGAGGCAGGAGATTTACTGGTAGGTGTTCCAGTAGTATCTCAGGGCGTTCTGGGCTACACTCCGACACGACTTGTACCGCTTTTGGGGGTCTGACTTTTACCAGCCCCCTAGGCCCGACATGCGATGCTTATAGACGAACGGACCGGACTGTACGGATATTGTCACTGACAGGCTCAGTAGAGCGTCAGGATGAGTTCGCTCATCGACGTCCCTTTTGGTCAATAGCTGGTGGCCCGTCACGTATTGGCTTATACCTCTGACGTGCTAGTGGTTAAATCCACAGCCATAGTATTGACGAGTCTTTAGAGTCCACCACATTTTCAGTTACTCAAGCTTTCGGGCGAAACGCTGTAGAGGCCGTATGGAGATATGGCAGGGTCCGATCAGATACGTGCGGTATTGCACGGATCAGGATCGGACTGTTTGTACTAGTGGCCGTATGGATATATGGCAGGGTTCGATCAGATACGTGCGGTATTGCACGGATCAGGATCGAACGGATTTTACTAGCCGGCTTTGGTTTAAGCCGGTCCTAGTTTAGTACAGTGTAGATTTTGTCTCATTGCATTTGTATCCGGTAGGAATACAGATGCGGGTGTGTATGCACAGTATCGGGGTTCTCCTGTAATTTATTACGGGACCAGTTTTCTGGAGTTGCCAGTTTGCATTCCGTTCCGGCCGGTTTTCCTTTGTTCTTTCCCGGCCGGACTTTTCCGATGGAGGGGGTTATTTGCAAGTTTGCAAATAACACATTGTGGAGGGGTTTCTTGCAAATGCTTTGTTTATGATGGCATCTTGCATTAATTGAGATTTGATAGGATATGGGTTTGATGTGAGATTGTTATGATGATGTTTGGATATGGTCACCATTCTTTTTATCCTACACTCACCTCCCTCTTGTATTTGTTTCATTCCCTCCACCATTTCAACAGAGAGAATGGCCGGCCACATTATTGGATGAGGGGAGAGGAAAAATGAGAGGTTCATTTTTGTGAGAAGAAAAAATTCCTATCTCATTTTTCTTGCTACAAAACATTCTAGCTCCACTTGATAAGTTGATTTCCATTCTATCCCTCCATCACCATGGCAACTAAAACCCAAGTGAGACATAGCCTATACACATTCTACAGCAAATCTTGGGCACGTCGACTTGCCAGCTTCGTGCCCGAGTTGCCTCGGTATTGAGGCGGGAGCCCGTAAAAGACGCAGGCGATGTGGTGCCATTCCGGCGAGGAGGCGACGATATGGAGACAGGACTTTCCGCGGGAGATCGGGACGACGACGAGAAGACCGGAGGACTCGGATCACTCGGTATATCTCTCACCCCATCTCTAGTTTGCTAGCATCGGTTAATGGTTAACGATCCGGGTTTCTTTGTCCGCGGTAGCGCCAGTTTCCAAGTAAGGAAAATTTTTGATTCCGCATTTTGGCCTCGGTAAGACGGCCGGGGCGCTGCCGTGGCGCAACATGGTATCAGAGCCACGCCATTAACCTTGCCTAGCTTGTTCTAATGCGTTTTACTTATCCGATCGACCAAAATTCCAAAATCCGCGTTTTGCATGCATCAGTTTTCTGTCGATTTTTTCCGGGCTCTAAAAATTTTTCAGGTTGTAGAAAACTGATGTACAAGAAGTTCTAAGAGTTCTGGGAAAATTCGAGACATTGATCTCTCATGTAGAGCGCGGAACCGCGGCAAAACCCCCCTTGTTGCCGCGGTTCCGCCGCAGGTTTGAGGGATCAATGGGTTGAAATTTTCCAGTAGGCTTCTGGGCTGATTTTAGGGGTTTTGGAATATTAAAATTAGGCCCAGAATTTCTGTGAGTGCTACAGTATTGCTTGGGGGCCCACTTGTTAATTTTTGATCGATCGGATATTTTAAACACATTATTTCACAGTATTTACATTATATCTGCAACCGTGAATGTCACTTGATCGGTAAATCCTATCTAACTGCTATAGCCCGGTTAGACGGATTTGCGAACGTGACTTTCACGTTGATGTTCTGTGTTTTTGCTGTGATGTTGCGGATCGGTCGTGGGGATAGCCTGGATGCAATGCTAGTACAGTTTTGTTGTATTATGTACATTTGATATTGCGGGGCGAGCGTCCGACATGTGGACTGCCGTCACTGCCTGATTGTATTATTCTTTTGGGGCACGACCTGGTTGCGGTCGATGTACCCGGTGTATGTATATTTTACTTTCTGTACTAGGATTACCCCGCGGAGGGGTGCACGGATAGCCGGGTTCTAGAGGGCAACGGGCCCGCATCTCATGGCATTGAGACGGAGGGGGCTTCACTCCAGGATTGGCGGGCTATTCGCCGCACTCGTAGGGGGTACAGGTTGACCCAGGAGGGGTGCCCGAGTTACCGGATTCCGTGAAGTGCTGGGTGGTCCATTCACGTTGCTGAAAGGGGCTGCCTCGCTTCAGGTTTTGGCGGGTGACTTGCCGCGCCCGTAGGGGTCTAGGTTTTCATTGCACAGGCTATCCACACGACCAGGGGAACGTCGGGTTTCAGCAGCGGCTCTGTGAAACCCGGGGCTTCCAGATATCTGTATTGTTCTGTGATGCTGCATATTTCTGTGATGTTGCATTTTATCACGCCTTGAGCGAAATATAATATATTGGTATATATATTAGTAGATGTTGTATATGTTTTACATCCGCGCTAGTCCAGTCCCCGCTCTGTCGTTAGTTAGCTAACCTAACGGGTAATGACGGGACCCAGTGGCGAATGCGGATGGCATATACGTACATCAGTATATTTTCGTTCTTTGTGGTGTGATCAATTGATGGGACTGCGTTGATTCGGATCAATGCAAGCTAAACAAACCTATTCTGATGTTGTTGGAACATTTTTCAAAAAGCTGTTATTGCAAGGACGTTCACTTTTGTTTTGCATCGTGGTATTCATTTGGAATATCCTGCTCCTCAGTCGACGAGGCAAGGGCCGAGATCCCTTCACCGGGAGTGACCCCTTGGACAGAAGTTTGCGTCAGGGCAATAACTTCACTATAGCCGATTACTTTTGCTTTGCATCGTGGTATTCAGTTGGAATATCCTGCACTTCATTCTACGGGGAAAGAGCCGAGATCCCTTCACCAGGAGTGACCTCTTTAGCAAAGGTTTTCGTCACTATATTTTTATAAAAAGTTATGCAGTTCCTTCAACGATATCAAGTTCATTACGTTAAAGGTTTTTCGCCAAAAACCAGTCGTAGCCCTCCGTCATTTCTTACAAGTATTACTTAGTATTCGTGCTGCGTTTGTTGACTGTGTCAAGGCGTAGTGTGCGGTAGCTAAGTAGTGTTTGTTTGCAGCATATTAATGGGATTGGTTAGGACAGTCGTGCGGCCTTGTTGACTGTGTCAAGGGCTCGTACGGGTGGGTTTAATGCAATCCAGGATAATGACGGGCTGAACTTGACTAGGACTCTTTGATTTGTTGACTGTGTCAAGATCACTTGGGTCCTAGGGGTAAAAATCACATCGGGAGTTTCTAAAGAAACTGAAACTTGCCAGGCATGCGCATACCTTCTGGAGTGTGGTGACTTGAGTGGATTCCGTCAAGTTATCATGCGATGATAGTTGGATCCCGATTTCCACTGATGAGTTGGTTTACTCCTCGGGTGATCCCGACTAATTCTTCTTTCAGGTTTGGAGGAGAATTTGAGATACAGTGGGAGGTTTCCAGATTAGATAAAGTGATAACCATTCTGATCTAGGTTAGAGTGCACGCTGAGTGTTTCTTTTCTCTCTCTCTTTGGCAGCGACCATTGACCCGACCCTGGACTATGACTCAGTGACCAAGTTGACCGAACCTTCTTAACACTGGCTTTTGGATTGTCAGAGTTGCAAACCTCATTGCCACTCCTACTTTTACCCTTTTCTCCAGGACACCCCGTATTACTACGAACATCCACTTCCATTGGACAAAACCATCGTATGGTTATATACGAACTCGAAGGACTTCAAGGATGGTTTCTGGTTCTGGAGAAAACGAATAGGATTATTCAGTTGTCTTTTCTTTTCACCTTCTCTCATTGCGAGTACTCCTTGGTTTAGGAGATAGTACACCTATTACGCAAATTGGATAGTCTTCTTCCAAACCTTAGGCAGGTGCCGAACGGTGGGGAATGAAGAAAACCAATTAGCATAACGATGGTGTACAGAAGGTATTAAGTTAAGACAAAGCAAGGGATTAGTAAGAGGGCAAAGTAAATTGCGACTGCTATTCACGACCGAACCAAGTATTTCTTCGCCAATCCTAAATCACCTTTGTATTTCTCCAGGACACTCCGTATCACTACGAAGATCCCAAGTTTATTGGATAATCCATCGTATGGTTATAGACGAACTCGAAAGGAACTTGTTCCAGTTCGGGGATGGATTCTGGTTCAGGAGAAATAGGAATAAGGTTTATTCGGTTGTCTTTTATCTTCACCTTCTCTCGCATTGCGAGTGCTCCTAGGATTAGGACAGTACACCCATTATGCTTATTGGATAGTCTTCCTCCAAACCATAGGCTGGTGCCGAACGGTAGGGAAGGAAGAAAACCATTTGGCCTAAAGGGGTGTGCAGACGGTATTGACTAAAGGCATATAAAGGGATTTCGACAGGTGGCAAAGAATTATACGATTATAGTTGTGAATCTGGATAATGGAAGAGGCATTACTAAGAATACCGGAATACCCCACAGAAACATTTCAATGTTTCAGTTTCACTGTGTAATGTTAAAAGAAAACTGATTTCCGATTAGATACTTACTCCAGGGTATGTATTTACCAGGTATGATTCTCACATCTGTATGGTTTTACAGATGATGAGTGGGAGTAAGTCATTGGGAATAGGGTGATCATCCTCATTATATCGGGATTCGTTGTAATCAGAGATATTTGAGGAGATCATCTGGGCTATTTGCCGGTCGGCAAATATTTGGTTTTGAATATCCGCTGTTGTGCACCAATTTCAAATTGATATATATGTACGTCTATTTTCATAGAGTGAGATATACCTTTTGATATTATGTCGATGACATTTACCTATATCAGTGGATGGTTAGGTAAGGAGCATCAAACAGCGGTGTAATTCTTCTTAACCATAAGTACAGTTTTCAACCTACGACGCACAGTGAAAGAGTTGTTAGACTCAGCGGACTTATACAGAGTATTGTATGTTGTCCAGTGTCCATTGGGACAGAGGGGTTGGTCCTCATACTATATTCTGTTTACTTTTAACTTCTCTAGTTCTTAGACATGTGTTTCGTAGAAACACAGGGTCTAAGTTTTGAGGAGTTATAGGTATTTGAATAGAGTAGAGAACCAGATGTAGCAAGTATCGGGATTCTTCAAGGTGATAGAAGATGTAGATACTTGTGTATGGTGTTCAGTTGATAGTAATGATTAAAAGAACTTGCTTCTCTTTCAGGTTACTCATAATTGGAAGCATTCCTAAGTTGAATAACGCTGATCGGCCTCCTTCCATTTAGTTGACATGCACTGGAGACAGCTGCATGATTTGAATCTGGTTCCAATTAAATCAGTGCCACTGTTTCTATATTGGATATAGAACAGTTCATATCTTGACATTGTTAAGGTACGGGGAGTTGTTCGGCTTATGCTTAAAACCAGACTCTGGATAACTCAAGGCACGTTTCTGTAATGGCTGTTTGTGGGTTGATCCAGGCTATGACGAGGGTTGACTTTCTACCATCTGGAAGATCAATGGTGATATTGTTCTTGACTCGCCACAGTTTTAATAAAAATGGATTTTTTCAGAAAAACAGTAGTGGGAGTATGGTAGAACTGGAAGTGATTCCAGAACCACAAACGATTACTGAAGATTTGATAAGGAACCTAAAGATTCAATTTGGATTGACATTCCATTGGCCACTCCGCATATAAGGTGGGTAACTTCAGGCACCCGAGAGGTACTCCGGTAGCCTCAAGGACGGTGACAGGGAAGTTCTTGTTTACCCACAATTGCCATTGCTGTTGTTCCAGGTTGCGAGACCCGGCGGGAGGATGAGTATAGCGTCGTTCTAAACTATCTTTAGAAGTGTACGTGTATATGACTCTGCCAGAGGGTTGTCGTAGTCAGCGGGAGCAGCGGAAGCATTGGTGGACAGGTAGCTTATGTCTATTTATAGACTGAAGCACCAGTAGCGGAGATAGATCATATATTTCTGATGTGACAGTCATAGGTTTGACTTCATCAGAATAGGGGATGGATCTGTTAAGAAGGTAGTAGGGTGTGATGTCCTGGTATTTGGATGATATACACAGAGTAGGAAGTGATATTCCTATACTACGATCGGTTATTCTTTGGTTGTCACACAGTGGTTTCTCCACATAGGACTTGGATATTATATCAGACATTCTGGTCACTAGATCTATGGTTTTAGATCTAGATTTGGGTGGTTTCCCAATCTGGGTACTTTGACAGCATTCTATGAGTATTTAGAATGGACGACTCCTGGCACGGTAGTATACCTGCAGGTAATGGAGTCACCCTCTCTAAAGGTGTCATACAGACTAAAGGGGAGAGGATGTGCATGATTGGCAGATCACTTGCTTAGGCAATTGAGTCAATCATGAGATGTCAAGTACCATACCAGATGTTGTTCTTGCAGTATATGCAATAAGTTGATATTGATCCAATCCTGGAGAAACAGTCGGAAGCAGTTTTAGAACATAAGTTGATGTTCTAGGGATATGATAGCAGCAGCCTCCTTTAGGAGACGGTTATCATTCCAGGCTTCCAAGGTGACCTGGATAGCAGAATGGCTGTCAGAGTTATAGTTTTTCCTTCTGACGAGGGGCAGTATTTTGGACAGGTGGTCCAAGGCAATACTGAGGGAGGCATGGCGCAGGATACTGATTAAGTTAAGTTGATGATACAGTCTAAGAAGTTTGGATTTGGAGTTCATTTATGAGCTAGGTCCCATCAGATATCCAGACATACTCTAAGACAGGTATTGCTCATTTCGGGAGATGGCTTTCTCTGCGAACTTGAGATATACAGAGACATAGAAAGAAACATCACAGCGGATCCACTCACTGAGGCTATCCCTCGAACGCAACAGTTTCGCAAACGAGCTTTGTGAGACTGACTAGTAGAGGAGTTGGGTGTTCGGTATCACACGGGCTGTGAGTATGCGACATCGCAATAATTAGCCTTGAGTGCAAGTGGGAGATTGTTGGAGATAGTGCCCTCAGAGTCAATTATTGGATCACAGGCACGTGATTGCAATGATTGAGGGAGGACCTATCCCGGTAGGACAGTCTTACTCGAGATGATAGTATGCTATCTGGTTTACCTTTATCATCGTGTACTGCTTCAGGTGACCTTACAGGTCACTATTACACGCTGATAGAGCCCCTGGGATTCTTGCTTGACTGCCGGCAGTATGATGGCGATCATATACGTGAGAGCTGGCGGTCTACAAGCACATCCTTAAAAGGTCCCTAGTCGTGGGAGTTTCGAGACAGGGCATCGATTCTCCAGAGTAGACTAGTGTATACAGTCGAGACCCAGACGAGGGGCGGTGGCCGGTCTCACAATCCACTGGTGTCAGTTGGTTCACCTAAGATGTATACAGGTGCTCATTAGGTTATGAGTACACCGGACAGGACTCGCCGGGAACATGCTAGTTGGTCTTATACCTGACGTCAGATAGCAGTTCCCTGGTGACATGTGTACAGGTTAGTTCATCGACCTGAGATCGTCATTTGTCTCGTGTGAGTTCCCACTGTACTTTGATTACTACCCTACCACGGCTCAAAGGAGTCGTGCAAACAGGTTTTAGTTGGGTACAGTCCCGAGCCACATGGAGGCAGTGAGCGGATCTACAGGGGTTCGTCTCTCCCGGTATTGGGGGTGAGGTCGCGCTGTGTCTAGGAGAGCCATTATGCAAAGCCCTCGGCCGAGGCAAGAGATTTACTGGTAGGTATTCCAGTAGTATTTCAGGGCGTTCTGGGCTACACTCCGACACGACTTGTACCGCTTTTGGGGGTCTGACTTTTACCAGCCCCCTAGGCCCGACATGCGATGCTCATAGACGAACGGACCGGACTGTACGGATATTGTCACTGACAGGCTCAGTAGAGCGTCAGGATGAGTTCGCTCATCGACGTCCCTTTTGGTCAATAGCTGGTGGCCCGTCATGTATTGGCTTATACCTCTGACGTGCTAGTGGTTAAATCCACAGCCATAGTATTGACGAGTCTTTAGAGTCCACCACATTTTCAGTTACTCAAGCTTTCGGGCGAAACGCTGTAGAGGCCGTATGGAGATATGGCAGGGTCCGATCAGATACGTGCGGTATTGCACGGATCAGGATCGGACGGTTTGTACTAGTGACCATATGGATATATGGCAGGGTTCGATCAGATACGTGCGGTATTGCACGGATCAGGATCGAACGGATTTTACTAGCCGGCTTTGGTTTAAGCCGGTCCTAGTTTAGTACAGTGTAGATTTTGTCTCATTGCATTTGTATCCGGTAGGAATACAGATGCGGGTGTGTATACACAGTATCGGGGTTCTCCTGTAATTTATTACGGGACCAGTTTTCTGGAGTTGCCAGTTTGCATTCCGTTCCGGCCGGTTTTCCTTTGTTCTTTCCCGGCCGGACTTTTCCGATGGAGGGGGTTATTTGCAAGTTTGCAAATAACACATTGTGGAGGGGTTTCTTGCAAATGCTTTGTTTATGATGGCATCTTGCATTAATTGAGATTTGATAGGATATGGGTTTGATGTGAGATTTTTATGATGATGTTTGGATATGGTCACCATTCTCTTTATCCTACACTCACCTCCCTCTTGTATTTGTTTCATTCCCTCCACCATTTCAACAGAGAGAATGGCCGGCCACATTTTTGGATGAGGGGAGAGGAAAAATGAGAGGTTCATTTTTGTGTGAAGAAAAAATTTCTATCTCATTTTTCTTGCTACAAAACAATCTAGCTCCACTTGATAAGTTGATTTCCATTCTATCCCTCCATCACCATGGCAACTAAAACCCAAGTGAGACATAGCCTATACACATTCTACAGCAAATCTTGGGCACGTCGACTTGCCAGCTTCGTGCCCGAGTTGCCTCGGTATTGAGGCGGGAACCCGTAAAAGACGCAGGCGATGTGGTGCCCTTCCGGCGAGGAGGCGACGATATGGAGACAGGACTTTCCGCGGGAGATCGGGACGACGACGAGAAGACCGGAGGACTCGGATCACTCGGTATATCTCTCACCCCATCTCTAGTTTGCTAGCATCGGTTAATGGTTAACGATCCGGGTTTCTTTGTCCGCGGTAGCGCCAGTTTCCAAGTAAGGAAAATTTTTGATTCCGCATTTTGGCCTCGGTAAGACGGCCGGGGCGCTGCCGTGGCGCAACAATCCCGTCCCACCAAAAGACATCTCTCAAATCACGGTACATCTTGGTGGAACCCGGATGAACGCTGTATGTCGATCTATGCGCCTCCTCAAGAATCTCACGTCGTAGTCCCTCAGAATCTGGTACGCACAATCGAGTCCTAAATCGCAGTACTCCCTGATCATCGATCACGAACTCGGAATCTCTGCCCTGCCTAATCTGCTCCATGATCTCTGAAAGACGGTCATCGCTGGGCTGTGCCTCTTGAATACGGTCAAGTAACTGCGGACGTACACGAACATGCGCAAGCTGTCCCCCTATCGGAGTGAACTCGAACTCAACCCGGCTGTCGCATAAAGTCTGCCAATCTGCCAACGACTGCCTCTGTACTGTGCGCAAACCAGATAGACTACCCCCGGGCCTCCTGCTCAAAGCATCCGCCACTACATTAGCCTTGCCCGGGTGATACAAAATCTTGCAATCGTAGTCCTTTACTAGTTCCATCCAACGGCGCTGTCTGAGATTCAGGTCTCGCTGCTGAAATATATACTTTAAGCTCTTGTGATCAGTGAATATCTAACACGACTCGCCGTAAATGTAATGTCGCCAGATCTTAAGTGCAAAGACCACTGCAGCCATCTCCAAATCATGAGTGGGGTAGTTCTGTTCATGTTTCTTTAACTGCCGCGAAGCATACGCGATCACCCTGTCATGCTGCATCAATACGCACCCTAGCCCCACTCGTGAAGCGTCACAATAAACCACGAATCCGCCTGATCCTACAGGCAAAGATAATACCGGCGCTGTAGTCAAACAAGTCCGTAGCTACTGAAAATTGTGCTCGCACTCCTCCGTCCAATCGAAAGGAACTCCCTTCCGGGTCAATCCGGTCAAAGGTGCAGCAATATAGGAGAAATCCTGAACAAATCGCCTGTAGTAGCCAGCCAGGCCTAAGAAACTGCGGATCTCCGTAACTGTTGTCGGTCTGGGCCACTGCTGAACGGCCTCGATCTTCTTCGGGTCCACACATATGCCATCTCTCGTAATCATGTGACCCAAGAAACCAACGCAGTCCAGCTAGAATGCACACTTGGAAAATTTAGCGAAAAGCTGGTGGTCCCTCAAAGTCTGCAACGTAATCCGCAAGTGCTGCTCGTGCTCCTCTCGGCTCCGGGAATACACCACAATATCATCAATGAACACTATGATGAACAAGTCGAGATACGGCCTGAATATACGGTTCATCAAATTCATGAATGCTGCTGGGGCGTTGGTGAGTCCGAACGACATCACCAAAAACTCATAGTGGCCGTAGCGCGTGGGGAAAGCTGTCCTCGGTATATCCTCCTGTCGAACTCGCAGCTGATGGTATCCTGATCGCAAATCGATCCTCGAAAAATATCCTGCCCCCTGAAGTTGGTCGAACAAATCGTCGATACGTGGTAAGGGATACCGGTTCCGTACGGTAACTTTGTTCAGCTGGCGGTAGTCGATACAAAAACGCAAACTGCCATCCTTCTTCTTGACAAACAGGACCGGAGCACCCCACGGAGAAACGCTAGGTCGAATATCCCCTTTATCTAATAAATCCTGCAACTGATCCTTCAACTCTCTAAGCTCTGCCGAGGCCATCCGATAAGGCGGTATAGAAATAGGCCCCGAGCCGGGAATCAAGTCAATGCAGAACTCAATATCGCGCTCAGGCGGTAACCCAGGTAGCTCATCAGGGAACTCACAAACAATCGGGACCCGGTCCAACGGAACCTCTGCAGCTCGAGTATCATAAGTATACGTTAAGAATCCCTGACATCCCTTCCGTAAGAGCTGACCAGCGCGAAGAGACGAAATCAAGCTAGGAACGGTGACGCTGCGGTCTCCCTGAATAACAAGGACTGGCTCTCCCGGAAAGCTAAATCTGACTGCCTTCTCATGGAAGTCCACAGAAGCATAACAAGTGGCTAGCCAATCCATGCCCAGAAGCACATCAAAGTCCAACATATCGAGGAAAATCAAATCAACCGACGAATCCCTCTCCCCGATACGAATGGAACACAATCGAAACACAAAACGAGCGATAAACGATTCGCCTACCGGGGTAATAACAACAAGCGGCTGATCTAACGACGACGACACACAGCCCAACATTGGTGCAAAGTGTGTAGATACATAAGAATGTGTGGAACCTAGGTCGAATAATACCCGTGTGTCGAGAGAGCAAACTGGCAAGGTACCTGTCACAACGGCGTTAGATGCCTGCGCATCCTGCGGCGTCAAAGCAAAAACTCGGGCCTGACCCCGACCAATAACCGGCCGTCCTCAGCTTCCTCGTCCTCTCTGGATCGGGCCGCCACGTCCACGGCCTCTGGGTGCATCGAACTGTCGTGGAGCATCGCCAGTGATAGGAAGTAGGGCTCTCTGGGGAGGAGGTGGTGATGGTGGTAGGGTCACATGTGGAACAATTGCCGCCCCCTGTCGTCTCCCCGGACAGTCTCTGATACGGTGGTGCGGACTCCTGCACGGAAAACATCCTGGCGATGGCTGCTGTCCCTGTGGATATGAACCATATAACTGACCCCGTCCAATTCCTCTGCCAGGCCCATCTCTCAGAAAGAATCTGGCGCGCTGCCTCTGCGACGGCACATCGGTGCGAATCCTCTTCGGCCCAGAAACGGCCGAAGTCTGTGATATGCGTGCCTCCATCTGTAATTCCGTATCCATAGCAGCTAAATAAGTGTCGAAGTGCTGGGCGCCAATAGCAAGAAATAGCTGGGTGTCAAGTCCCTGCATGAACCTCTTCACTATCTTTTCTTCAGTGTCCACCAGATAAGGAGCATATCTGGACAACTGCGTAAACTGGACATCGTACTCAGACACCGTCATCCCTGGAGTCTTGATCAAGGCCTCAAAACTACGAGCTCTGGCGTCACGAACGCACTCTGGGAGGAAACGAGCTAGAAAGACTGCTGTAAACTCGGCCCAAGTCATAGGAGGTAGACCTGCAGCTCGACCTCTCAAGACTGACTCCCACCATGTCTGTGCGAGGCCCTCTAGACGGAAACTCGCAAGCTCCACCTATCGATCGTCAGAACATCTGAGCGAACGGCAGATCCTGGATAAACTGTCAAGAAATGTCTGCGGATCCTCTGCTGCATCGATGCCCGTGAAGACTGGAGGTCTCAGCCTCATGAAATCCTATAGCGATACTGGGATAGCCACGGTGGTAGTAGTAGCAACTGTCTGGGCAGCAGGCACCATGGTAGTCTGTGATGTGGTAGGTACATCCTCTGATCTCGGTGCACGATTGGCCGCTACTAAGGATCCCACCATCTGTCGTAGCTCCTGCATACCTCCCATCATCTGTCGTAGCTCCTCCATACCAGACTCAAGCCTATCCATGCGGCCTGGGGAATGCGGATCAGTCTGTCCCTGAGGCGTAGGTACACCACCCTACTCGGTCCTCGTCTCGGACCAGCCTGCTCGGATCTCATCTCGGGCGGCATCCCTCTGTGCTCTCGAAGCCTTCGGCGGCATAGTGGCTGGTACAGGAAACAGGATAATAAGAACAGTGCAATAGAATCATAGGATACACGGAATTGAAGAAGGAATTTTCAAGCAAGTATATCCTAAAGTCACTTAGGCGGAGTACCGAATCGCAAGTACGCCGCGGACATACGCACGCTGCGTTACCCGGCTTAAGTCACTTACTCCATCTACCAAGGTCATCCTACACTCAGAAAGGTAAAACCTATCGCTCTGATACCAACTTTGTCACGACCCGCAGGTTACGGAACGTGACTGGCACTTAAGTTACGAAACGTCTCAAGACGTCCGTAAAATAAGTAAGCCAAAGCCCAGAAATCAAAACCAAATAAGCAGAAGAGTGAAGGAAAACCAATCAATTGAAAGCGAGTTTATCCAATAAGTCATATCAAGCCCCCTTTTTTTAAAACAATATCAATTTTTCCGAAAATTTCGGCAGAGTCTCCTTTGTAAATACTGGCCCCTAAAATAGGTACAACAAGAATATATATGAATACAACAATAAGGCATCCCCAAGCGGGAGCTAGCTCTTCGCCACAAGGCGGTCACAAATCCCACGCAATGTAAATCAGCAATGTGCATAATAAACAAAAAAAAAGCACAAGTAAAATATCACGTCGACTCAAGTGAGCATGACCCCAAAATACAGCATGAAAAGTCCACAAATCTCATAGTCTCGTCTCTATGTCAATATACAACAATACAGGTAGATACAGTAGATGGAGTACTCTAGATACAAATAATATACAAGGTGGTACAAAATAATAATACAACCCACCTACGAGCAAAAGCATCGAGTCCAGGCGAAAGAAGCAAGTGCGCCCGCCGCTACTGTACTGACGGAGCGGACCTGCAAAAGGCTGTGGCACAACGGGGGTGAGTTGCCAACTCATGAGTAATAAATAACATCTATATAGGCTATCGCAAGCATGCACACAAGTATCCTAGCATCTATAATACAGGTATGGCAGGATATACTAGCAGGTATGTATGCAACATGAATGTACTAGCAGGTATGAATGCAATATGAATCAACTCGTGATCTGAATATATAGGTACAAGAAGTCATATTTTTCATTTAGGAATCACTTTTCTTTTAAATATCAGCACAATACCAATAGAATCAACAAGAATCCGTGTCCAGCATCGACACCTCAAAACTGTCTCAATCTCATGTATCCATATCATAGTATCTCTGGCCCCAGCCGTCCGGCTGACCCATCTCAAATATCAATATCTCATCATCTCGCGGCCACGGTCGGTATCCTCTAGATATCCGTCGTGCCAAAAAGTCGCCGGTAGGTAGTCTATCCCTTGCCAGGATCAACGTCAACAACACGACCTTCTCTCCCCGGGGTACCTTACTGGGCCCACCATGTACCCGAGACGGTTCATCCAACTCCTCGAAACGGGTCTCGAAAACCACAGCAAACTCATGGTGGGCGACACTCACATCACTAGAAAACCGCAATTTTGCATATTTTAAAAAGGGTAATAAGTTTTAGAAATTTTGCGGCTTTCCCCCGAAATACAGAAATATCATAAATCTCAAGAAATCGTCATGAATGCATATGTCAAGGATAATGAATGCATATTGTATTAATGTTCATGTTACAATGTGTAACGTTTTGAAAATCGTTTCGGTGAAATTTCGAAAAAAAGGTAAAATAAGGGGGTTTTCTGTAAAAATTCAAAATACAAATATCTTATTATAAAAATTAAATATACATATTCTAGCTATGTAATTGCTAGTATTTGGTGTTTATTGAGCCACTGGTGAAATTTCAAATTTTCTGAAAAAAAAAATTTTATTATTATTTTAAGCCGTCACTAATACATTTAATTAGGGAAAATTACAAAATGGAATGAGTTGAAACAAATTTTGTGCATCATAAAACATTAAATAAAATTTTATCATGTGGTTTTTGAAACGAAATCGTTTGCCAAAACGGTTTAGAAAATATCGAAGAAAAAGGCTTATTTTGGAAAATAAAATGATTTGTTTGATTTTAATGTTTTGATGAGTTAAACCTTTTTTCATATATAATTAATGATTTGTGAAGCCATGATTGGTACGTTTGGTGTTTTTCTTGATCAATCGGCGTTTGTACGCCGATGTCAAGGGTTTTTGGATTGATTCGTGAAAGCAACCATAGGTTTTGACCTATGTGGGATTCGTGTGTCGTTTTGGTCATGAGTCGGATTTTAATGCGATACGGTGCGTTATGATATGTAGGTACCCCATATGGACTTCGAGAAGACAAGTAAGCGCGTGGCGACGTCGGCACCGGCGAGCGAGGACCAGGTGAGTAGATTTATATCTACGGGGAGAAGTCGGGTGGATGGCGTATAGCACCCCCGCAGTCCGTAGTGTAGCTCATATATATATGTTTATATAGGTGTTTTATGATACGAGAATGTTTATTCATGATATGATTATGTATTCATGGATTAGCTTTGGGTTAGTTGCGAAACCCTAAAGTAGTTGTTATACCCACATACGCACACACAGACTTGCATACATTACTTTCTTGTGCGCCGATTGGGATGTGTATATATGTATATATGCGTGGGTATGGGACTGTGCATATGTATATTCATATACACATGCATGGATAATGAGGATAGTACTTGGGATTTAAGATGAGTCGATGAGATTTGATTTGAGGCCGTGAGATCGGTGATATAGCAGGGTTCGTATTTGAGATACGGCATGACGTTGTAGCGGGTCTTGACGTAGTGTTTCACACACGTGCATGCATACTTAGGCGGTATTAGTATTGTACTAGACATAGGTCAGTACCCTAGACTATGATCTTGGATAAAGAGGATACCAGAGGAATAGTGTGAGGAATATGATATTGACCCGTACCCAGATTTGGGGATGCCGTACGACGAATTTACATACGAGCTATATCTTGATGATTGATCCGCACTCTTGACTTGGGATGTCTAATTATAGATATGGTATCGGATATGATATTATTGAGGCGGGATCACCGACTAATATATATACATGTATGTATATGTATCGACTCAGATGTTAGGCGGTTTCCTTACCTGTAGTCCAGCTTGTAGCTTAGCCCTTTAGTTTAGTTAGTTGTTAGATTAGATTCGGTTCCTACCTATTTCAAAGCTTACGAATCTTGCGTATTTTAAAAGACATGTCAAGGGATTCTACGGATATTTCAAAAACATATCTTTTCTTAAAAACACCATAGCCCCTATTTTCAAAACCCCACGATTCGTGTTATTTCAAAAGGAACCATTGTAGGACTTATATTAGGTTAATGCAGATTAGTTATCGTTGCGTCTAGTATTCAGCTCCCGCTCATTATTGTTGTTCGCTCCGCATCACATGCTTATATTATGCTTCATATTCTACTGTTGATATCTTGTGGTTAGGACACCAGCACCATTACCGATGATGCGTATGTACCACGTACACTTACTAGCCGGCTCACACACATCTTCATCGGTAATTGACATGTCATGTACACCTTAGAAAATATTATTGCTTGACATAGCTTGTTAGCTAATAGTTTAGACATGATATTAGTGTACTTGCCTTATATGTTAGTTTAGACATTGTAGTTATTACCTGCTACTTCATGCATACTGTTATTCATTGTTATGCCGCATTCATGGATTCTCATGCATATATTCACTTTTTACGTGCTATTGAGGTTTTGGATTCGGATTTCTATGAGATTTTCTGGATTTGGGGAAAACCGCAAAACATATACAAGCTTCTTCTTTCTCTTTTTAAATGAAAAGCGCGGTTTTTTTCCATGATGTATGAGTCGTCCACCATGAGTTTGCTGATGGATTTCGAGACCCGATTCGAGGAGTTGGATGAACCGTTTCGGGTATATGGTGGACCCGGTAAGGTACCCCGGGGCAAGAAGCTCGTGGTGATGAAGAGAGCCTGGCAGGGGGAGACTACCTACCGGTGATTTTACCCGACGCGTCGGATATCCGGAGGATACCGTCGTGGTCTTGAGATGGATGGTAGGGGCCGGTGTGGACTGACGGCGCCCTAGAGATTGAGATTGAGACATTGAGATTTCGAGATATTGAGGTACTGAGATTTGATGATACAGGCCAGTCCGGATAGCCGGAGCCTGAGGCTTTGAGACATTGAGATTTATGTTTTGTGTCGATGCTAGACACTGTTGATGCTGATTTCATTTATGATACCTCATTTTAAAAATACAAAGGAAATCTCACTAATTTATGAAAACAGTTCTTCATTTACATGTATTCTGTTTTCATGCATTCATACCTCATTCATATGATATATTGCTATCTGAGGCACTGACACGGGCACATGAGATCACACTCGGGTTAGATATTACCCTAGCCATTGTTATAGGCTGCATGTTATTCATATATTTGAGGATATATTATGATCATTGACCTAGGTTGCGTTATTTATGCGATTTCTGTGCGTAGATGTTTTTCTATTCACGAGTTGGCAACTCACCCCCGTTGTGCCCCAGTTTCTTGCAGGTTTGCCGTACAGGTTTCATTACGGCTTGCGGGCATAGTTTCCTTCGGGTGATTTGCTAGTAGGTGGGTTTACTTGTATCGTACCCCCCATTATATAACTTGTATATTATTACTCTGTTGTATCTAGAAGTTCCATCAACCAGACATGTATTTATTTTGAGATAGAGACCAATGATGTTATTCCTTCGACCTTAGAGTCGCGCGTTATATTTCTGTGGTTTTCTTATGATTTTGAGTTTCCTTTTGAATTTTGATTCTCGCCGTTGGCGTTGTATATTATATTGCTTGTGTGGTTGTGACCGTCGATTGACGAAGAGCTAGCTCCCGCTTAGGGAAGCCTTTTTATTGATTTCGTATACTATTCATGTTGTATCCCGTTTGGGAGCCAGTATTTACAAAGGAGACTCTGCCGAAATTTTCAGGAAATATTTAATGTTTTTAAAAAAGGCATAATTCGGCTTATGCTGTTAAAACTACTTGATTTAAATTGGTTTTCCTTCACTCTACTACTTTTCTTGGTTTGGATTTCTGGGTTTTCGGCTTACTTAGATAACGTACGCCTCGAGACGTTCGTAGTTTAAGTGCCGGTCATATTCCGTAATTGCGGGACGTGACAAAGTTGGTATCAAAGCGTTAGGTTTTACCTTCGGAGCGTAGGATGACCCTTGGTTGATGGAATAGGTGACTAAAGTAGAGTGACGTACCGTGGGTATGTTCCGCGGCATACTTACGATACGCTACTCCACTTAAGGAGCCTTAGGATAGACATTTCTTTGCTCAGTATCATATTCATTCCTGATCTAGCCTCATCGGTACCAGTTGCGGTTTGCTGCCACGATTACGGGCAGGGAGAGCTACAGCTAGAGTTGCGGTCAGCACGAGCTCATCACGAACGAGGACTAACCAGGGCGAAATTCCAGCGACACACGATTGCAGAGATGTGTGTTTTTACTGTGCTTCCGCGCCACGAGCGTTTGGCGGATCGCCTTTATGAGGTTACTCGGATGTGCTGATCGACACTAGAGGATTGAGCCAATGATAGAAGGTCGCTAGTCACCCACGGATGAATGACTGAGACATGTGGTTCGTTCGCCTACCCGATGAGAGGTCATCAGATAGATTGATTCCAGCTAGAGACGACTTCACGCGGAGACGTTGGGAGTCGACAGAGGCGATCGAATGTCAGAAATCTATTATTCCAAGTTTAAAGTAGTCGGAAGGACATGCAGGAAATTCTATGGTCTCTCTAGAAGAATGAAACCCTAACTCGACTTAATGACCGTGTGAAAGCCTTTGAACCTTAGGGTTTGCGGCAGTTCCGCGGCGCCATTAGTGAGGCTTGGGTTTTCCCTTCTACGGCTGGACCACCGATGCTGTGGTATGTATTCGATACTATTAAACTGTGCTCAAGATGTTGAGCTCTTAGGGGATTATGAGGTTCTGACGAATCGATCGAATGGTTCGACTTCATTCGGATGCTAGGTGGCGAGATGCATTTCTTGGGAGACTCCCGATACGAGGATAGCCGTTGGAGCTCAGTCCATGCAGCCACGACGATACGAGTCCGAAGCGGTCGACATTAGAGAAACGTGAAGTAAGAGGTTCGTACTAGATCTAGATGAAACGACGTTCCACTCCGCCGACATCAGAGATGCGATACATATGCCGAGGTATTGTACTTGGATATACCTTCCAGAAGGAGTCGCGTTGAGTATGCAGCCGTTCCAGAACGAGAACAGATCTAGTAAGGGACGATGACTTCCGGACAGTTCGGCAGAGACGAGATTTGGGAGAGATCTCGATAGGACCTTTCTGGAATAAATTACGAGAAGACTTGGACCCAGTAGTGGTCATGTTATGCACACCGGCAGGCCAGAGTTCAGGATCGTCGACGAGACATGCTATGAGTGACCACGACAGTTGGCCAGAGATTCTTGGAGGATGTGCTTGAGCGGGACTATTCCGCCTTACTTGATTTTGGGTATTTTAGGCGATCTATTCGCATGACTGATTTTGATGATTGAGTTTCATGATATTTGTTTTCATGGACCATGGTTGCACCTACTGAGTATTTACGATTTTGCACAGTTGTTGCACTTGACATCGTTTTCATGCCTTGGTTTCTCATGTTTATGATTTTATGGGTTTCATACAGTTGAGTTGATTTTGTGCATGATGGATGCACCAGATTTGGATTTTTAGCGCATGTTGGGCGCCTGTTATGAGATGTGATTTGGTGCACACCAGATGCACTGAATCGGGATTTTTCGTGCATGTCAGATGCACCTGATTTTGCTGTCAGGCACACACGTTGCCTATGACTGATGTTGTGTGCACACCCGTTGCACCTAGATGTTGTTTCTGTGCACATGTATGGAACATTTATAGATTTTGATTTCCGTGCGCACCTGACGCACGTAGTATTCATATATATTTGTGATTGATTTCTTATGGAGCAGTACGTTTTTATGATATTCGCTATGTGTTCTCGTACTGAGCAGGACTAGTCAGGGGACAGTACCTGAATATATTTTGCATGCATTAATAGTTATCGAAGGGATTTCCAAAAAGCGAGCTATAGTCTCAGTATTTACCTACGTGTCCGAGATGACACGAAACATTTTATAAAGGAAACCCTTCTGAAATTGCTTTCAAAACGGCGGGACGTGTATATTAATAAAAGGATATACATATATGTAGTTATTTCTTTTTTCAATAAACGCCCGCTACTGTGCAGTGCTGCGAGCATCGCACAACGATTTGAAGAAGATTTGGCATGCATTGCTACCAGATATTTTAATGATGTATATCATATTGATTTTCATTTTGGATTTGGACATTGTGTCTTCACCATGACTCCGTTGATTGCGGGATGCTGGATGGAGTTTTGATTTGAGTTATATGCTTATTTTTCATGCGCATGCGCTGCGCTACGATTTGTTTTATGTATTTATGATTTCGGAGCCCCGACGACTTGATGGTTTTGCTTAGATGTTTTAGTATTTGGGGGGAGTTTTAATTTAAATTCGGGGACCGAATTTCTTTAAGGGGGGGAGATTGTAACGTTTTGAAAATCGTTTCGGTGAAATTTCGAAAAAAACGGTAAAATAAGGGGGTTTTCTGTAAAAAGTCAAAATATAAATTTCTTATTCTAAAAATTAAATATACATATTCTAGCTATGTAATTGCTAGTATTTGGTGTTTATTGAGCCACTGGTGAAATTTCAAATTTTCTGAAAAAAATTATTTTATTATTATTTTAAGCCGTCACTGATACATTTAATTAGGGAAAATTACAAATTGGAATGAGTTGAAACAAATTTTGTGCATCATAAAACATTAAATAAAATTTTATCATGTGGTTTTTGAAACGAAATCATTTGCCAAAACGGTTTAGAAAATATCGAAGAAAAAGGCTTATTTTGCGAAAATAAAAATAGAAATAGAAGTGAGGTGTTTTAATGAGGCTTAAGGGGTTAATTTGGCTTGGAAAATTTCTTCACAAACACACACACACACACCATAATCTTGCTGGCCGAATCCATGCTGCCCCCACCATTTCCCACTTAAGAAAAAGTCAATGAAAGTGTAAAGGAAAAGAGAGTAATGGAAAAAGAAAACATTAAGAATTAAGGTGTGGTTGTGTTGACTTTGGGGGAGGATTCAACCTAACACCTTATCACTCACTATCCCTACCTCATAGTGGCTGAACCCCCCCTTCCCCAATCCAGCAACAGCCCTTCCCCATTTCATCCCCATTCCACTTGAAAAAAAAATCCATCAAAATTGCCTCAAAATCCATCAAAAAAATCCCAAAATCCAAATCCAACTCTTACCCATTATTTCTTGCCCAAGCTAGCATGGATCTAGGGAACAAGATTGCAATTTGGGAGGCTATGTGTGCTTGTGGGATCTTCAAATTGATTGGGTATAAATTCTAACCCTTTGTTTAATTGTTGTTAAATACTTTAAATCAAACATAATTAGTTAATATTATGGGTTTAATTGAATAATTGGAAATTCTAGTAAGGGTTTGTGATTTGCAATTAGGGTTCTTATCATGTAATCATGGTTGCAAAGTGTAGATTATCATCTTAAGGAAATGAAAAATTAATCTTTTTGATAATATGTAAATTGTTAGATGTAAAATGTCCAAATTAAGCTTTTTTTTTTAATCTAAACTAGGTTTTTAGAAATTATTGAAAATGTGAAATTTAAAATCTAGTTAGGATTTTTATAAATTGATTTTGATTTTAATATGGAGATTAACATGTTAATGGAATGCTAAATCTAATCTAGTTGCTAGTTTACAAATTGTTGCTTTTAAAGAGTTAAAATCGGTATTTTGGCAAACTAGGAATTTGAAATTTACACAAATTGATGAGATTAATTTGTGAAAGTGATTTGTATGACCTAATTATGTTATTTAATGAGCATTTTGGCCATTTAAATCACTAAAATTTGTAGATTAGTTAAAACATCAAGTTTTGAACCAAAATGGGAATTTGTGCTAACTAGGTTTTGGAAAATAAAATGATTTGTTTGATTTTAATGTTTTGATGAGTTAAACCTTTTTTCATATATAATTAATGATTTGTGAAGCCATGATTGGTACGTTTGGTGTTTTTCTTGATCAATCGGCGTTTGTACGCCGATGTCAAGGGTTTTTGGATTGATTCGTGAAAGCACCATAGGTTTTGACCTATGTGGGATTCGTGTGTCGTTTTGGTCATGAGTCGGATTTTAATGCGATACGGTGCGTTATGATATGTAGGTACCCCATATGGACTTCGAGACGATAAGTAAGCGCGTGGCGACGTCGGCACCGGCGAGCGAGGACCAGGTGAGTAGATTTATATCTATGGGGAGAAGTCGGGTGGATGGCGTATAGCACCCCCGCAGTCCGTAGTGTAGCTCATATATATATGTTTATATAGGTGTTTTATGATACGAGAATGTTTATTCATGATATGATTATGTGTTCATGGATTAGCTTTGGGTTAGTTGCGAAACCCTAAAGTAGTTGTTATACCCATATACGCACACACAGACTTGCATACATTACTTTCTTGTGCGCCGATTGGGATGTGTATATATGTATATATGCGTGGGTATGGGACTATGCATATGTACATTCATATACACATGCATGGATAATGAGGATAGTACTTGGGATTTAAGATGAGTCGATGAGATTTGATTTGAGGCCGTGAGATCGGTGATATAGCAGGGTTCGTATTTGAGATACGGAATGACGTTGTAGCGGGCCTTGACGTAGTGTTTCACACACGTGCATGCATACTTAGGCGGTATTAGTATTGTACTAGACATAGGTCGGTACCCTAGACTATGATCTTGGATAAAGAGGATACCAGAGGAATAGTGTGAGGAATATGATACTGACCCGTACCCAGATTTGGGGATGCCGTACGACGGATTTACGTACGAGCTATATCTTGATGATTGATCCGCACTCTTGACTTGGGATGTCTAATTATAGATATGGTATCGGATATGATATTATTGAGGCGGGATCACCGACTAATATATATACAGGTATGTATATGTATCGACTCAGATGTTAGGCGGTTTCCTTACCTGTAGTCTAGCTTGTAGCTTAGCCCTTTAGTTTTGTTAGTTGTTAGATTAGATTCGGTTCCTACCTATTTCAAAGCTTACGAATCATGCGTATTTTAAAAGACAGGTCAAGGGATTCTACGGATATTTCAAAAACGTATCTTTTCTTAAAAACACCGTAGCCCCTATTTTCAAAACCCCACGATTCGTGTTATTTCAAAAGGCACCATTGTAGGACTTATATTAGGTTAATGCAGATTAGTTATCGTTGCGTCTAGTATTCAGCTCCCGCTCATTATTGTTGTTCGCTCCGCATCACATGCTTATATTATGCTTCATATTCTACTGTTGATATCTTGTGGTTAGGACATCAGCACCATTACCGATGATGCGTATGTACCACGTACACTTACTTGCCGGCTCACACACATCTTCATCGGTAATTGCCATGTCACGTACACCTTAGAAAATATTATTGCTTGACATAGCCTGTTAGCTAATAGTTTAGACATGATATTAGTGTACTTGCCTTATATATTAGTTTAGACATTGTAGTTATTACCTGCTACTTCATGCATACTGTTATTCATTGTTATGCCGCATTCATGGATTCTCTTATTACCTGCTACTTCATGCATATATTCACTTTTTACGTGCTATTGAGGTTTTGGATTCGGATTTCCATGAGATTTTCTGGATTTGGGGAAAACCGCAAAACATATACAAACTTCTTCTTTCTCTTTTTAAATGAAAAGCGCGGTTTTTTTTCCATGATGTATGAGTCGTCCACCATGAGTTTGCTGATGGATTTCGAGACCCGATTCGAGGAGTTGGATGAACCGTTTCGGGTATATGGTGGACCCGGTAAGGTACCCCGGGGCAAGAAGCTCGTGGTGATGACGATGAGCCTGGCAGGGGGAGACTACCTACCGGTGATTTTACCCGACGCGTCGGATATCCGGAGGATACCGTCGTGGTCTTGAGATGGATGGTAGGGGCCGGTCTGGACTGACGGCGCCCTAGAGATTGAGATTGAGACATTGAGATTTCGAGATATTGAGGTACTGAGATTTGATGATACAGGCCAGTCCGGATAGCCGGAGCCTGAGGCTTTGAGACATTGAGATTTATGTTTTGTGTCGATGCTAGACACTGTTGATGCTGATTTCATTTATGATACCTCATTTTAAAAATACAAAGGAAATCTCACTAATTTATGAAAACAGTTCTTCATTTACATGTATTCTGTTTTCTTGCATTCATACCTCATTCATATGATATATTGCTACCTGAGGCACTGACACGGGCACATGAGATCACACTCGGGTTAGATATTACCCTAGCCATTGTTATAGGCTGCATGTTATTCATATATTTAAGGATATATTATGATCATTGACCTAGGTTGCGTTATTTATGCGATTTCTTTGCGTAGATGTTTTTCTATTCATGAGTTGGCAACTCACCCCCGTTGTGCCCCAGTTTCTTGCTGGTTTGCCGTACAGGTTTCATTACGGCTTGCGGGCATAGTTTCCTTCGGGTGATTTGCTAGTAAGTGGGTTTACTTGTATCGTACCCCCCATTATATAACTTTTATATTATTACTCTGTTGTATCTAGAAGTTCCATCAACCAAACATGTATTTATTTTGAGATAGAGACCCGCGATGTTATTCCTTCGACCTTAGAGTCGCGCGTTATATTTCTGTGGTTTTCTTATGATTTTGAGTTTCCTTTTGAATTTTGATTCTCGCCGTTGGCGTTGTATATTATCTTGCTTGTGTGGTTGTGACCGTCGATTAACGAAGAGCTAGCTCCCGCTTGGGGAAGCCTTTTTATTGATTTCGTATACTATTCATGTTGTATCCCGTTTGGGAGCCAGTATTTACAAAGGAGACTCTGCCGAAATTTACAGGAAATATTTAATGTTTTAAAAAAAGGCATAATTCGGCTTATGCTATTAAAACTACTTGATTTAAATTGGTTTTCCTTCACTCTACTACTTTTATTGGTTTGGATTTCTGGGTTTTCGGCTTACTTAGATAACGTACGCCTCGAGACGTTCGTAGTTTAAGTGCCGGTCATATTCCGTAATTGCGGGACGTGACACAATGTAAGATAAATAGACTGGGCATGAGCAAATGATATAATGATATACATGCACATGAATAGCAATTCTACGAGGTTATTTTAAGGATTTATTGCAATAGTACAGGTTTAGATATCAAATATGGTGACAATATTCTAGATTATTTGTTATCCAGTGTCGTGGCATGGCAATTACCAGGGCGTGTGTGTAGGCATGAATAGTGCTCGTGGTGCATATAAAAACCCCGGCAATGGTGGAGGTGTCCTATAGAATGGGTTCGTTTATGTATGTCAAATAAAGTATGGATGTAGCAAGATATTACGAAAGCATATACTCCTAATTACTAATATCACTAGAAATCTTTAAACAACTTAAACTATCGGGCGACTTGCGCCATCCAAACGATAGTCCCCCGTAGATGTTATATCTACTCACCGGAATCCCCAGCTAGCTACGTCCAACCACCGCTTTCCCTTTCCGTTCCGCGTCCGAAGTCTCCGCGACCGAACCTGGAATTTACATCAATACAAAACATAAGGTTACATATCATGAAACGACGCAAATCCCAAACGAAAATATCCATGTTCACAAGCTAGGCACAACGTGCACATGGTGCGCGGAACACATACGAAAATCGCAAAACTAACTAGAATCGTCGTTTTTGGACGCCCGACAAAACTAAAACCCGATCAAATAAAATTCTGCACTCACACATCCTAAATGTCGTAGGATATGCTAAAAATATAATCAAGTTATCACAATAATTCATCACATAATTTCTATAAAAACCTAGTAAGCACTAAAAATTCCAAATTCGTGCAAACATCGCGGATTTGCGATAAAATGCACACAACATCGCGCAAACACCCAAGTTAACCATTAGAAAGACACTACAATTAAATTAACCCAATCACCATGCTTCAAAACCCATTATCCAAACACAACCCTTTTCTTGATTTTCATGAAACAAGCATAACAACAAAATTAACACTAAAAAAAAACTAGATTAACACAATTGAAACCCACTTAAGCAAAGTGACCACTTAGATTAGGCTAACAAATCAACTAAATGGCAAATATAATTTAATTAACTTACTAATGGTTTTCTAAACCCTAATTAAAAGTCAAGCCATGAACTAAAAAAAAACTAGATTAGAAATTAACACTAAAACAATTTTCAAAGTTCTAATTAGCACACTTTAAACTATAATTTAACCAAAGATTGAAATTATACCTCACAAGCCCAAACCCTATGTTGCTAAAGCCTCCCAAGATGCCATCTTTCTCCAAGATTTGAACCAATTTAGGTTTGAGAAGAGAGGGAATAAGGTTTTGCTTTGAAATTGTGAAGGAAATTGTTGATTTTTGTTGAATTTTAATGGAATTTTCTTGATGAAAATGAGAGAAAAGAGAAGGAAAAAAATAATGATGGGGGGTGAGCTACTCTCGGCCAGAAGTGGAATGGGGACGTGTGTGTGATTTGTGGGGAAATTTCAAAGTCAAACCCCTCTCATAACAAGTACACCATACCTCCAAAATTAACATATTAAAAACCCTTTTAAAACACATCATTTCATCACATGATTAAAAGTCAAAAAGAGGCAAGGAAATTTCCTTCAGCTGCTGATGGTAGGGCCAGCCTAGGGGTGAGGAATGAGTGAGAGAGATTTTATGAAATTCTATGCAAAAAGACCCCCCACAATACCATATTTGCAAGTTTTAGTTCAAAATAAATATATTTTTGTTTCCCATAATAAAAACCCATTAAAGCTTGAAATAAAATACAAAAAATTATATTACAACTAGATTTTAATTAACATGATTTTAAAGATTCAAATTAGCCCATTTAAATTTGTATTTATCGCTAATTTAATGTATTTTTTTACCGGCTTAAAATAATATTAAAAATTGAAAAATTAGGTAAAAATTTTAAATGACCAGAAATTTATAAGTAACTCATTAGCTACTAAAAACTAGCAATTACCTATCCAAATTAGGTATAATTAGACCTAAACTGCAAAATAACAAAAAAGACGATTTACGAAAAATACCAAATTTTCACCGATTTTTAGGAAAACACCAAAACGACTTTTCAAGGCGTTACATTTTCCTATGCTGCACTCGGTCAAGCTCTTCTTATCACATAGATTCTCAATGAAAGATCTAGGTGATGCCTCCTCATTATGGGGATTAGGATCAATAGAGATAGATCTAAAAGGATACTGGGATTGTCCCAATCCAGATACATTGACACCATACTAAAGAGGTTTAGTATGGAAGAATCCAAACGTGGGAACCAACTAACGATCTCTGGACTCACTCTCCAAAGAGATGTCTTCTAAGACTGATTTGGAGAGAGCTCACATGCAAGGGATACCCTATGCTTCGGCAGTAGGCTGTATCATGTACGCGATGCTATGTACCAGACCCGATGTAGCATACTCACTAAGTGTAGTGAGTAGGTATCAAGCAGATCCAGGAGAGCTGTGAAAAACATTCTCAAGTACTTGAGAAGGACTAAGGAGATGTTCATGGTATATGGTAACGGAGAACTCCAGGTGGAGTCCTTTACCGATTCGAGCTTTCAAAGTGATAAGGACGACTCAAAGTCGCACTCGGGATTTATCTTTACCCTAAATGGAGGGGCGGTTTGTTGGAAGAGTTCTGATTGAATGAATTCTTGTTGTGTGTGTAAATCAAATGAATAAAATCACAACCAAAAATATTTGACCGCAATCAATAACGGTGTCGGATGTAGCGCGTTAGTAAGTGCGGATCGTCCACAGGGATTGTGCAATTCGTTCGTATTTTGTTTTGTTTGAATTGAAACTTTAAAGAAAAGAAAAGCGATTCAAGATTTTTATCGATGAATTTCAAGAATCACTAAATCAAATCAAGAATCGAGAAAATGATAAACATCAAGAATAAAGAAGAATAGAATTCCAATAGATTTAGGTTTCAAGATTTGAAGTAAAGCTCGTAGGAATCGAGTAGATTGTATATGCGAAGAAGATTCAAGAATACGATTTCTTATCCATTAACAAGTTGAATCTAAATCGATGTAGATTCATCGAGGATCAAGGATCTTGCGAAGAATTAGGGTTCCTCATCCTATCCTTTGTCTATTCGATGAATCACATTCACTAGATATCTTCTTGGAAATTCAGTGATCGATTGTTGATCTCTAGATCGTGCGAAAGGAATCAAGAACGCATTCGCATCGATCTAGATCATCGATCATTCGATTTTCAAGAATTTACAATTGTTATAAGAATTAAGAAAACGTTAAAGATTCGTCAACATCATCATTCTACAATCGTTTCGATTCCTCCACGAGCGGAGTTTTACTCAAGCATCATCACGAAGAATACATTCAAGAATTGAATAAGAATCATAATGCTCGAATTGGAAATAAGTAAGTTTAAAGAATCTTCACCATTATTTATTTCAACAATTAGTTACAACTCTCAAGAACTACAAGAGGATGGAACTTTGATCGTCGAATCTTGCGTTGCATCGGCTCCTTGAGTCGTGGATCGGCTTGGATCTCGTGCTCCGTTGAAGTCCGGCTTCGCTTCTAAAGGTTCGTCGAAGACTTGCTCGCTAGAACTCAAAGGATCTTGAATTTGAGGTTTGGATTAGGGTTAGGGTTTGGCACAAGTTTTGTCACTAACTTGTGGGAGGAAGAGATGAGAGAAGATGAAGATTAGCAACCAAAGATTGATTAGCTAAAGATCGAACAACCTTTTTCAAGTGAGCCTTGGGGTCTTTTTATAGGTTTCCCAAACCCTAGGTCTAGGATTTGAATTTTGAATTTCCCTCCAAAAGTTTGTTGTAAGGAGAGGCTTCTAGAAGTAGTTAGTTAGGAGGGAGCTTCTAGAAATAGTTTGTTAGGAGCTTAATCAAGATTAGCTTAATTAATCATCCTTGCTGATCTGGTAGAAGCTTCGAGAGTTCTCTGGAATTTGAAGTATATGAAATGAATGTGGGCCCTGAGAGAAACAATCTGCAGTAAAAATGGGCTGATGATGTGGCTATTCCACCGCGGATCCGCGGCTCAAGCAGGCTCCCGCCGCGGATCCGCGGCGCTTTATGGGCCTTTGTGCCTGTTTCTTCTGGTGCTTGCTTGGGCTGACTTATGGGCCTTTATCTGATATGTTGAATTTAATATTGCCCTCTATATTGCTACCAGTTCTCAGGTCTTTGAGTTGGCGTAATATTTGATCAGCACAATGATAATTTAGGCCCTTCTTCTGGATTTTCCTGCACAGACTTCGAAACACAAGTTGCGCTACACAAGAATGATGCCATGCCATGAAATACAGTCAATTTCCCTAGAAATGCCGGTTTTAAAGTCTAATACATGCAATCTGATATTTTACGACCGATTTGCTGATATGTGCAATATGAATACCGAACAGCTCTAGATGAATGCAATTGATAGGGAAATTGCCGTGTAAAAAATGCAGTATTTTCGACTGATCAAATTCCCCCAAACTTATTTTCGATCGTCTCGAGCGAACTTTTTATTAAAAAGAGGGAGAAAATAAAGAAAGAGAAAAACTAACTAGCACACTTTCGTAGGCAACACGATTGCACTGAGCACGTGCAACAAGCCTTTAAACCTCTAGGTGTCCCTAGTAGGAGGAGTGTAGTCTCATGAGGGTTTTCAGCGGATTGCACCCACAAAATCCAATAATAAAAGGAAGATCATGAATATTACATTTAAAGAGAAATATTGTAAAAGAAAGACTTTGAAAATTAGGGTTTGCAACTAAGCTAGCTTTTCGGTTGTCATGAGCCCTATCTTAATAGTCATGAAAAGATATTAGAAATCACGTCCTCCCTCAATAAAACATCGTCTTATTCTTCATTCCCATATTTCTTCCAAACATCGATCATATAACCCTACGTGTGTGTAAAGACATCCCTACACTCGGAGAATTCAATTCAAGCTATCATACTCTTGTCCATCCACCTCAGTACTTTTTAATTAATGAATATTTAGATGAGATTGCTCACACACTTTCATGCGACCGTTAATACTTCTTGAGGTACTAACCGACCGATTACTCATGTGCTTGCTTACTTGGTGTATTTTCCTCGTCTTGCACCACCTAAGTCTTAGCAGTGACTCCCAGACCAGTTGCCTTTAGGGCACTAGGTGAAGAGGCACCCTCGCAATATTTTTTTATTGCTGCCTTGGCGATAACAAAACCAGTGTTCATTTTTCTCACCATTTTTTATATTTTCTTCATTTTTTTTATTTCCTTCATACTTTTGGCTTTAAAACAAGAGCATTACAAGGTATCCTCTACTATCCCGAGTTTCAAGACGTGTGTAAGTGCGATTAGCAGGGTATCAACGTTCAAAATGTTTGGCTTCCAGAATAGAAACTATTTTTCAGACTTATTTTTATCCTCAGATTAGTGACTTCCTTCATCTTACTAACCCTTGGGACAACGGCTCATAACTACTTATAACTAGTTCGTATAAGAAAACTTCTAATTTTCTTGGTTTTCTTAAATTTTTCTAATCTCATGGATGTAATTTTTCACTATCTAATCTTTTATTATCTTATTTATGTACAAATTTTATATTTTATATTTTTTTGAAATTTTTGAAATTTTTATGGGTTTTCAAAATGTTTTGTGCTTATGCAAAGTATGATGCAAATGATGCGAAAATAAGCACAAACCTCCCCTAAACTTGTTTTCAACAGTGTCCTCACTGTTGCCAACCACTAAATCTCAAAAACCTGTAAGCTTGGGAGGAATTTATTAGTGGGGGAAAAATATTTAAGTGAAGAACCTCCCCCAAACATATCCTTGGCTCATCATTTTGTAAAAATTTTCTTTTCAAGAGCCAGAAAAAATGCCCCCCCAAACTTGAGTTATACAATGTTAAACTTTGAAAATCACATGAGGGGGTCAAAAATCAGTGGTAGATGTCAAGCTTTGCAAAGAACGAACGTTAACACCAACCATTCAAAATTTTTATCAATGCAATGCTCTGGTTGTTGGAAGAAGAAGTGGGGAAAGGGTAAGTGGTGGAATAGAATGTGTGTGCGTCTCATTTTGGAGAGACGATGCAGTGAATGTGATGGATTGCTCGCATTCTTTTTACAGTTCAAAAGAAGGGGTGGAGGTTCAATTTCATTGATTGGGAGATGATTTATCTCAACACCCGTGTCATTCAAAAATGCGAGTTCATCAGCGAAGATCTCCTCAAAAGTTCCATCTATACCCCGATGAATAATGTCATCACAAAGTGCGGGGTGATCTTCAGACTCTAAAAACAGTTCATAATAAGTGTTAATTGTTGACCCAGACATCTCGGTGGAAGAGTCCGTATGTGTATGATACATAGTTGGGTCAGACAATAACATATGAAAAGAGTCAAGATCGGTATCATGAGGATCATCAAATTCGCTGCTGTCGATATCCATTAAGTCGACAGAACATACCTGAGCAGTAGGTTCGGAGGGTATACTTCCCAACTTGTAAATGTTCAGTTCAATTGACCTATTCCCGAAGGATAGGGTCATAGAACCGTTACGACAGTTGATGATAGTATTGGAAGTGGCCAAAAAGGGCCAACCTAATATCACCGGAATTTGATTCCGTGGGTTCGCTACAGGCTGTGTATCAATTACAATAAAATCCATAGGGAATACGAATTCCCCGATTTTTATTAACACATCCTCCAGTTCACCCCTAGGTTTGGTGATTGATCGATTAGCCATTTGGAGAGTTATGCTCGAGGGCTTTAACGATCCGATACCCAGTTGCTCGTAAACCGAATATGGAAGCAAGTTAACACTAGCGCCAAGGTCTAGTAGAGTACGGTTGATGTGTTTTTCCCCAATAGAAATAGAAATAGTAGGACAGCCAGGGTCCTTACGTTTCCGTGGTACTTGTTGGGGGAAAGCCGTGTCTACAGTCTTTGCCATGAATATCTTCTTGGGCACTTGAGTCTTCCTCTTCCTAGTGCACAAGTTTTTAAAAGTTTTCACATAGGACGAAACTTGTTGGATGGCGTCTAGGAAAGGGATGTTGATGTTTACTTGCTTAAAAATGTCCATAATCTTCTCCATATGTGGACTCGATTTGTTAGCCCTTAACCGATTAGGATAAGGTGCTTTAGCAATAAACGCTGGGTCCATCATAGGAGAAGGAAGTGTGTGTGGACCCGATCCCAGAATAGAGTTGGGGATCGTCGGTGGTAGACTAGAAGAGATGGGCTGATGTGGCGAGCCTTATGGGAAACGAAGAATAGGCCCGCAAGAAGGTGGTGGGGTAGAAGAACTGGGGTCAGAATTAGAAGTAGAAGTGGAAGGAAAGGTCTCAGCCGGGGTGTTATTGATAGATTTTTCAGTGTCATCAAACTCTTCCCTAACGTGATTCTCAAGCACTCTTCCAGATCTCAACGTGATTGCACTCACATGATGTGAATAGCCGGGATTGGGTAAGGGTTGAGCTGGAAGTTTCCCTTTCTCTCTTGCACTCATTTCGGCTTTTAATCGTGCAATTTCTTCTTCCATCGATTTAATACTCTCGCTTTGTGATGCAGAGTTTTTCTCAATTTTATCGACAGAAGACTTCATTTCAGTCGAAACTTGTATGATATTTGTTAAGACCAAATTCATGTATTGTGTAAAAGAAGAGGATTCATCAGTCCCGGTCAACTGTAAAGGACTAGACAGTGCAGGTGTGTTGACCGGATTTTGAAAGTTATGTGCTTGGAATGGGTGCTGACTCAATTGAAGTGGTGGTTGCTGTTGTGGTGGAGGGACCCTTTGGAAATTGTGTTGGTTTGGAACCGTGTTTTGATTGTGTTGTTAGTTCCAAGCAAAATTAGGGTGATTCTTCCAACCCTGATTATATGTAGAAGAAAATGGATCGTTTCTAGGTCTTTGAAATGCGGCATTGGTATGCTCATGACCTTGAAACGGAGAATTTTGTGGACATTCTTCCGTCAAATGAGAAGGATCAGAACAGCAGCCACATACAGTTTTGGTGAGTGATATCTGACTTAGGGCGGCTAAAAATTTGTTTTCCATAGTCTCGAGTTTCTTTTGCATAGCTGAAATGTCAGCTCTAACTCCTATTGAAATATTATTGCCATCCCTAGACGATTGACTCACACCCTCCCACTGTAAAGATTTTTCAGTGAAATCTTCTAGAAATTTCCAGGCTTCCCTATCATCTTTAGTCATGAAGTTGCCTTGACACATGTATTCAAGGGTCTGTCTTGTGTTAGGATTAATGCCCTCATAAATGATTCTACACAGTTCCCATCTGGGGGTTCCGTGATGAGGACATTGGACTAACAGATCCTTGAAGCGTTCAAGACATTTTGAAAATGGTTCATATGGAAGTTGGGTGAATTGATTGATTTCGCTGCGGGCTCGAGCTGTTTTATGATGTGGGTAGAATTTCTTAAGGAATGCTTTGACGAATTCTTCCAAATTTGAGATGGAATGTGCGGTAGTGTTATACAGCCACTTCTCGGCTATATCGCACAAGGTGAATGGGAGAAGACGTAGACGCATAGCATCCATAGAAAGCTGTGAGGTACCCATCATTGCGCATACGTTTTCAAATTTGGTGATAAAGGCATATGCGTCTTCAGACTCGAGACCGTGAAATTTTGGTAGAAGGTTGATGTATTGGGGTTTAATTTCAAAATTTTCCCCGTTGGCTAGTGGAATGGAAAGACAGGTGGAAAGGGGACCTCGTGTAGGATAACACCTCTCTTGGAGAGAGATGCGGGGTGGATTCTGCGCACCAACGGACGGCGGCAGAGTAGTGGTAAAGAAGTTCGATGGAGACGGATCCATCGAAGTAGGTGTGGTGGTTGGTAAAAGAAAGGTAAATGTAGAAATACCGACTTTTGGGTCGATCTGGGAAACGCGGACTTGACGGGCACTAGAATCCCATGTCCAGCCTATCTTGCACTAAAAAGGGTTAGTACAAGTGGCAGCGTGACTTATAATTAGGGGAATGAATGAATGTGGTGTTTGTTTTGAAAAATAATACGGATTTTTTAAAATATGATGCAAGCACAACAAATGCAACACACAAAACCCTAATTCTAGGGGTCACCTAGGTCAAATCTCTAGACCGCTCCTAACTTCCAAAAGACAAGACGCAGGATAAATCCTCCACTGCCTCTTTGTCTCTCCTGTGGCCAGGTAAGTGGGAGGTTCACCACTACGTAAGTAGTGGGCCTAATTAAGTAACCACTAGCCTTCGACACACTTGCCATAGACACCACAAGAGAAACGCGGATAAGCAATGAATTACCCACGGCCTTCTTCTGTCCTAAGTGAGCGCGACGGTCCTTAGAGTCATCTCTAGATTTCTTTTAGTTAATTGGGGTAAATGCGGATGCAATTTTGCGATTTTCGGGGCTTAGGAAGGGTAATGAACTCCCCACCTAATCAGGATTTGGTCTTTGCCCCTTAATGTCCGTATTAATTATGCAAACAACCACAAAATCAAAACAAGCACAATTTAATTTTGCTTTTTGCGCGGCACTGCGATATATTTTTTTTTTTGCAAAGAAACCTGCACAAAATGTTAATTGGAGCAGATTTAGGAGAAGATAAGAAAGTTAGAGACTCACAGAGCAAATTTGGTGGAGTGATGACCTCAGCACGCGGCGGAACAGTGGTGGGAGTCGCCTATTGCCGCGGAATCGCGGTGGGATTGCTTGATCTTTGCACAAAAAATTTATAGCAAGTCCCTGTTTACCTCCTCCGTGTTAGTTATATATATGCCCTAGAGGCCATTACTGTACATAGGATGTATATTGTAGTGGATGCTGGGACATATATAGGTAGGACTTTCTTGCTCGACATGCTAGGACGCTATCTGGTTGCTCTTTATCTTAACATGTATACTTGCTGTCTCTCTATTACATGTTGATAAAGCCCTTAGGATGTGTGCTCGACTTCCAGGACTATGATGTAGATCATACTAGTGGGTCCTGGGTAGTCCATGAGTACATCCTTCAATGTTCCTAGTCGTGGGAATATCGAGACGGGGCATCGATATTCCAGAGTAGACTAGCGTATATCTTCTCGACCCATGTGATGGGCGATGGATGATCCCATATCCATTGGTGTTTGACATCAGAGATGGTATGCGGGTGCTCAGTGATGACTGGGTACACTGAATGGACTCGTCGAGAACTCCCAGATGGTATTATACCTCACGTCAGATGGCAGTTCTCTGGTGACACTGGTACAGCTTAGTCTGTTGACCCGAGATCGTCATAGAGTCTTGTGTGTCTCCCACTGTGCTTTGATTTCCACCCTACCACGGCTCTACTGAGTCGTGCAAACAGGTGGTTTTTGGATACAGTCCCGATTCACATGGAGGCATGAACGATAGGAGGGGATTCGTCTCTCCCGGTATTGGGGGTTGATGTTGCGCTATGCTCGACTGGCCATAACTGGAAATCCCTGGCCAGGGTTGCAGTGATTTACTGGAAAGAGTTATCAGTAGTTTCATGCTTGTTATGGACCTTATATCGGCAAGACTTATCAAGCAACTGGGGTCTGACGTTTACCACCCCTAGGCGAGATATGCGACATATCAGACGAACAGATCGGACTGTACGGCAAGTGTTACTGGTTGGATTCACAGGAGTGTGAGCGGGCTTGCTCGTTGATCTTCTGATCGCTCAATACCCCGGTGGCCGTTACGTTTAGCAGACCGCTTGCGGCTTGTGGGTGTTTGATATGATCATCACCTACTGCCGGCGTATTGACGAGTCTTTAGAGCCCTACACAGAGCTTTCCTGGCTCAAGCGAAACGAAATAGGAGCGCATATGAGATATGTGCGGGACCGAGAATAATACCAGTATGTGATACTGTATTCTATTCTCGCGATTTGTATCATTGGACGGATATATGAGATATGGCCGGGTTACCGAATCAAGTGTTGATTCGATACATTGATACACTTGATATTAGTCGGTTATATGCGATATGACCGGATCATTAAATCAAGTATCGATTTAATGATTTAATGTATAATTATATATTTGATATATTACTTTACATTAACTAGTATTGGTTCACTTAAAATTGTTTTCTCACTAGTTTGTGCATAAGTGTATATATGATATATATTTGTGTACATATGTTTGTATCATGTTTGATGATACATACAAGTTGTGTGTATGAGACTTAAACTAAATTGAGGTTAAATTAGGGTTTACTAATTTCCTAATAAATAACAAAAGAAATAAAACTTTGGTCAAAGTTATCAAGCTTCATGAAGGTTGAAGAAACTTTGAGAAAGTCAACTTCTTTTGTCATTTCCTTAGGATGCTAGTTAACCCAACTCTTAACCCAAGTCTTTGGTTAATTCTCTACACAAGTTAAGCATGAGGGCTTAACTTGACCATGGTACCATAATTAAAAGGATAAGTTTTCATTCTTTATTCAATTATTATTCTTATCATATTCTTTCTTCTACTTCTTCTTCTTCTTCAAGTAGAAGAAACCTTGCTACCTCCAATGGTGCCATGAGAAAAAGAGTGAGAAATCCAATTCTAAAGTGAACCCACTTTTCCTATTTCTTCATCCTCTACCACTTGCTATGTAGTAGAGTGTGTTATCTTCACAAGTTTCATGACCTAGTGAAGATGAAGCTTGGGTTTGAGTCGCCTCGACTTAGATCATCTTCGGCACCGAAGTCAACGACCTAACCCGATCATTTCTCCGACGAAACCATCGCTAGAGTCCGGGATCCTGATGATCGTAGCGGAGGGACGTCAACACGGAGCCAAAGAAGTGGAGGACCGGATCTACAAAAGTTGTAGTCACTTTCACTTTCTAGTAGTATTGTTTACTTGTATGTTTTTCGCCTATCCTCTAGTTACGATCTAGTTTAGGGTTCTTTGGCATATGGAAAATTTTGAATTGGACATGTTTGATCAGTTGTAGAACCTCATGGGTGTGCCTAGGAACCCTACAGTGGTATCAGAGCCTAGCTAGAGCCTTAGGCGATGAGTAGATGAAGTTAGAAGTCCGTTCGAACCCGAAACCCTAATCGAATACCCCTCTCTGTACAATTTTTGAAACTGTGGATTTTTCCAGATTAAAAATGCTTAAAAAATTCAGCAGGAAGTTTTAAGAAATACAGTGCAAAACGACAAAAAGATGCGCCTAAAGCGCTGCGGAACCGCGGCACAAGCTTGGCTTATGCGGCGGTTCCGCGGCCAAATGATGACGTAATCCCTTACTTTTTGCACAGCAATTTCTTTCTGTACATGCTGTATTTTCTGGGAATTTTTAATGTTTACTCAAGAGTTGAGCTTTTTGGGTTGTATTGGGAGTTCGTAGATTCGATCGGATTGTCTAATTTTGTTTATGTGTTTTTCCGGATAATTTAGAATATGTTAAAAAGTTCGACCGGATATAAATACCCAATTTTTCCCCTGCCGGAAAATTTCCAAGTGTTGGATTTTTCTGTGGTTTAAGAACGTTCTAAGTAGTGCAAGTAACGTGATGGACCCTCTCGAATGCAACAAACCTTAACTCGATTATGTGACCGTCTTGAACTGCCCTTTGAACCTTAGGGTTTGGGGCAGTACGGCGTGCCACATGTGAGGCGTTGGCTTGACCCTTCTACGGCTGGACCGTTGGTACTGTGGCATGAAGTGAATGTTCTTAAACTTATTTCATGTGTTGAGCTGTTTCGGGAAAACTTGGGTGTTTGATTGTTCGATCGGAAAGTTTAACATTTTCTATTTATCTGGAATGTGATACAATATTTGGAATCCACAAGTAGTTATAAGATAACTGATTTGGATGTTATATATCTAGCACTTTAGTCTCACTTGATCGATTGCCACAGAATTTTGATGTGATCAAAAGTCCGTCGCAATCACGTAGCGTACGCGGATACTCGCCAGGTAAACTTAATAGACAGCTACATCCCATAGCCCCGACCAAGTGACTGTAGGAGAACCCCGTCGCTGAAAGCATCCGTTAGGGTGCTCGCGGCAGCGGTGTTCCGCCTTAGTGCACTTCGTCGACGGCATCGGGGTTGCGGCCGCCTACTAAAGTTTGCGACGAGCATTCGTTCAGGATATCGGGAATCTTGTTGAATTGCCCGACTTTATATTGAAAAGTGTTTTCGATATTGAGACTAAAATGCGGGGTTTATAATTGTTAGGCATGTGATGTCTAAGGGATCAGATGGTTAGGCATGCGATGTCTAAGAAGGTTGCGGATTCCAACTGTTGTTTTTTTACACTTTCTTTTCTGTGACCGTAAGTGTAATATGTGATATCGCCGGTTTCGTTGCTATATGTCAACGACAATTGGGATGGGCATATTTACTTACGTTGATGACATGTGATGTTATGTGTTGCTGGATATGTTATATTAGATCGTCGTGTTTGAATAGCCGGGGTTTTTTATGTGAGATGAGTGTTTTTAATTTTCATTCATGTAAAAACATGTATGTAATATTCTTTTATTGGGGCACTTTCAGGTTGCGGAAGATGCCACCTTTTGTATATTATTTACTTTTCCGCATTAGGATAGACCCAAGGAGGGGAGCATAAGTAACCGGGTTCTAGGGTCCAGTGGGAGACCATTTCGAGGAGTCGAGTCCGGGTCTCCTAACCCTAGAATTGGTAGGGTTTCTTGCCGCTCTCGTAGGGGTCTAGGGGTGTGGGATTGGCTATTTATCGCGACCGTGGAATCCATGTTTTATACTGGCTCGTATTAAAAACACGGACGTCCTAGTATATCCAATATCTCATATGATATTTTCTGCTGCGTTATCTGTGATGTGATCATGTGATATGTTCAGATATTGTATATAGTATATATGATATATTATATAGACGTTGCTTATGTTTTACACCCACGCTAGCAATGCCTCGCTCTGGCATTAGTTACCGAACCTAACGGTGCAGACGAGACATCGAGGTGAATGCGGATGGCATACGCGTACGTTATATTTATCTGTGATGTTTAGGTGGACTTAAATGATGGGATATTCATTAATGTGATTAATGAAAGAAAATAAACCTAAAAGATGTTGTGGAATCGAACTTCAAAAATAAAAACAGGTAGCTGCAGTTCTTGCTTTGCATCGCGGTGTTCCTTGTAGAACATCCTGCACCTTATTCGATAAAGAAAGGACCGAGATCCCTTCACCGAGAGTGAATCCTTTAGCAATAACTGGCAGATGCTACAACCATCGGTTTTTCTTTTGATTGCTTCTATAGTTTTTGCTTTGCACAGCGGTGTATATGATATATCCTGCACCTTATACGATGAGGAAAGGGCCGATGATCCCTTCACCGGGAGTGACCCCTTTAGCAAAACTAGAAAAGCCTAAAAAACACTCCATTGAAAACCATTTGATTCCACAACGAGATCAAGTTCAAAGCGTTAAAGGTTTTCATAAAAACCATTCGCAACCCTCCATCATTTTAGGAAGTAGAGTACTTAGTATTCGGGTTATGTTTGTTGACCATATTCAAGGCACAGTGTACGGTAGCTAAGTGATGTCCTCCTACACCGCATATGATGCGATTAGTTAGGACAGTTGCGTGACTTTGTTGACCTTAGTTAAGGGTCATGTGGGTGGGTCTAATTAATCACGAAATGACGGGTAGAACTTGACTAGTGTTTATGATTTGTTGACCATAGTTAAGGTCATAAGTGCTAGGGGTAAAAACCATTATCGGGAGTTTCAAGTGTTGAAATTTGCAATGAGATTACATACCTTCTATATGATAGTTGGATCCCGATACCCACTGCGAGTAATTGTTACTCCTGGGAGAGTTTTGCACTTTGCAATTAGCCGATTAAGTAGGTGTCTAGAAAGGTGTCAACGGGGTTACGCCCCTGGGAAAATGAGGTTTATTTTAATTAGGTCCGTGCGAAAGCACGGGGAACCTCCCTCAAAGTACCCACACTGGCCTGGCTGAAAGATTGGCGAACTTGTACAGTGTAATTAATCCCGGCTAGTCTTTCATTTTAAGGTTTGAAGGAAGATTTGATAAAACCAGTGGGATCTATCCTGATTAGATAAAATAAATAACCATTCTAATCTTGCAAGAGCGCACGCAGAGTGTTTTCTTCTCTCTCTCTCCAGGTAGAGACCATATCACGCCTTAATCAAGATAATAATATGGATGTATTGACCAAACCCGCTTATTATACTGAGCTGGGGAACGTTGGTCCCGCTCCAACTTATAATTGTTATAAGATAGAGCAGGAAATAGGGGAATACCAGAATTCCTATGCCGCCCAAACGAAGAAAGTGCATATGATGCATCTCCTTCGGGCGTGTTCATTATAAAGAACTGTTTCTCAGTATCCTCTATGTCCTGGGTATTTAATACCGGATCAGGATCCCGCAAATGTAATCCGTTACATGGGCCACAGAAAGGTAGAGAACTGAGAACGGGTGATAAGTTTCATGAGACAGAAAACGGGGCAAGTGTTGCAGCCAAGTCTGTTGGTCACTGTTACCCTGTATTACCAGTACATTGATTCTGAACAAATGCTATTAGATACCGAACCTGATATACAAAATCATATCAATCTCTTTATTAGTAAAGAAACGATAAAATTTTGTATTGTTGGTTAATGTTTTGAACATTTCCTATATCAAAAGTTGATCGGTTCTGGCACGTTATCTAAAAGCATTGATGTTCTAAATCAAACTACAGTTCTTAGTATACGGAACACACACAAGAGGAAGAGTTCAGAAATGAACGAATCCTTCTTGAGGCATTGTAGACTAGGTCATATCAATGCGACCCGACTGGCTGAAGTTACATTTAGATGCATATTTAAATTAATTTGAATTTACATCTTATGAAACTTTCCAGTCATGTCACAGAGATAAGATGACCAAAGCTCTGTTTACTGGAAACAGAGAAAGTGTTAGTGAACTCTTAGGATGATACATGTTGATTTATGTAGATCCCCTGTCTACACATGCCAAGACCGGTTCTTTGTATTTCATTACATTCTCTGATAATCTCTCAAGATTCAGATATATGTTCCTGTTGAAACACAAGTCCGAACGTTTTGAGATATTCACAGAATATAAGTTAGAAATAGAGAACCAAAAACCGAGTATAAGTATTATGTCCTATGATAAGATCAGGGAGGAGAATACTTGTGCATAGAATTCCTGGACTATTCTGAAGGAGAATGAGATTCTCTCTCCGTATTACTCTTCTGAATATACCACAACACAACGGTGTATCGGGGCGGAGCAATCGCACCATATTAGATATGGTGTGCTCTATGATGAGTATTACTGAGTTACCTGTTTCTTTTAAAGGGTTGTGCACTTGAGAAGCTGCATACCTATTGAATTAGGTTCGAATCAAATCAGTGCCTACCACTCCATATAAGATATGGTATGGGAAGAGCCTATCTCTTAAGTAAGTTAAGGTTTGGGATTGTCCGTCCTATATCGAAAGCAAAATCCAGACAAGATCGAGGCAAGGTCAGTTCTGTACAACTGGAAAAGTTCCAGCTATACAAACTACAGCTAATGATTTGACAGAACCAGAGGATTCAATAGTCCCCGACGACCTCAGCCTCTCCGCCGATCTGGTAGGGTTCCTCATCCGCCAGAGAGATACTTCGGTTTCTCAATGACAGTGGAAGCGAGGAATGCATCATGAGATGATGACCTAACTAGTTTCTAGCAGGCCATCGAGAGTAGGGACTCTGTAAGAATGGCTGGATGCTTAGCGATCTGAAATGGAATCCATGTACGCCAACAAAGTATGGACTTTGGTTGCTATATCTGAAGGGTTAAATCCCCATCAGGAACAAGTATATCTTGAGAAGATTACTTGGTGTAGATGGAAAAGTTGAGACTTTCAAAGCTAGACTTGGTAAAGGTTTTCATCATCGACCAGGCGTGGATAATGATGAAACCTTTTCCAGTGGCTATGCTTAAGTCCATCCGGATCCTACTTAACATTGCTACATACCATGACTACGATATCTGGTGATTGGGTGCCATGACTGCTTTTCTAAAAATGATTTAGAAGAGAACGTCTATAAGTACACAGCCAGAGGGCTTCGTAAACAATGGGAGCAGCGGAAACGTGTGCAAGTTGCTTTACAGAATAAAGCAGGCATCGCGGAGTTGGAACATCTGTTTTGATGTGGTAGTCAAAGAGTTTGACTTCATCAAAATGGTAGATGAACCTTGTATGTACAAAAAGGTAGTATGGAGTATGGTGATGATCCTCGTAGAGTACGTGGATGACATACTCTTGATAGGAAAGGAGTTTCCTATGCTACACACGGTCAATCTCCTCTTATCACAAGGATTCTCCAAATAGGATAAAGGTGATACCTCCTAAATCCTGGGATTTGGATCTATGAAATAGATCTAAATGGATGTTAGGCTTCTCACTAGGGTTTAGTGAGATGGTGTCAATCGATCCTGGGGAGAATCACTGGAAAGGTTCCAGGGTGATAAGGACGACTGAATGTCAGTCGCAGGCATTGTCTTTACCCTCAGTAAAGGGACGGTATGTTGGAAGAGTTCCAAGCTAGATACCGTGGTAAACTAGACGATAAAGGCTGGTAACATCGCTATTAGAGATACTACCAAAGAGGCAGTTTGGATGTATATTGGTTCATAAGATGAACTAGGTTCCTACTATTGTATGACAATGAAAGTGTGGCTTTGGCCCAGGAACCCCGATCCCATCAGTGACCCAGACATATGCTGAGGCAGCATCACCTGATCATGGAGATAGTTGATCTCCAGGGTGATCGAGGTTAGGAGAGTAGAATCAGAGGACAACACGGCGGATCCACTCACAAAGGCCTTTTCCCAGAGAGAGACTTTTATGGGATGGTTGAGTATTAGATACTGCAACAACTGCTACAGATGGCCCTAGTGCAAGTGCGAGATTGTTACTTATATATATGCCCTAGAGGCCGTTACTGTACATAGGATGTATATTGTAGTGGATGCTGGGACATATATAGGTAGGACTTTCTTGCTCGATATGATAGTACGCTATCTGGTTGCTCTTTATCTTAACATGTATACTTACAGTCTCTCTATTACATGTTGATAAAGCCCTTAGGATGTGTGCTCGACTTCCAGGACTATGATGAAGATCATACTAGTAGGGCCTGGGTAGTCCATGAGTACATCCTTCAATGTTCCTAGTCGTGGGAATATCGAGACGTGGCATCGATATTCCAGAGTAGACTAGCGTATATCTTCTCGACCCATTTGATGGGCGATGGATGATCCCATATCCATTGGTGTTTGACATCATAGATGGTATGCGGGTGCTCAGTGATGACTGGGTACACTGAACGGACTCGCCGAGAACTCCCAGATGGTATTATACCTCACGTCAGATGGCAGTTCTCTGGTGACACTGGTACAGCTTAGTCTGTTGACCCGAGATCGTCATAGAGTCTTGTGTGTCTCCCACTGTGCTTTGATTTCCACCCTACCATGGCTCTACTGAGTCGTGCAAACATGTGGTTTTTGGGTACAGTCCCGATTCACATGGAGGCAATGAGTGATAGGAGGGGATTCGTCTCTCCCGGTATTGGTGGTTGATGTGCGCTATGCTCGACTGGCCATAACTGGAAATCCCTGGCCAGGGTTGCAGTGATTTACTGGTAAGAGTTATCAGTAGTTTCACGCTTGTTATGGACCTTATATCGGCATGACTTATCAAGCTACTGGGGTCTGACGTTTACCACCCCTAGGCGAGATATGCGACATATCAGACGAACAGACCGGACTGTACGGTAAGTGTTACTGGTTGGATTCACAGGAGTGTGAGCAGGCTTGCTCGTTGATCTTCTGATCGCTCAATACCCGGGTAGCCGTTACGTTTAGCAGACCGCTTGCGGCTTGTGGGTGTTTGATATGATCATCACCTACTGCCGGCGTATTGACGAGTCTTTAGAGTCCTACACAGAGCTTTTCTGGCTCAAGCGAAATGAAATAGGAGCGCATATGAGATATGTGCGGGACCGAGAATAATACCAGTATGTGATACTGTATTCTATTCTCGCGATTTGTATCATTGGACGGATATATGAGATATAGCTGGTTACCGAATCAAGTGTTGATTCGATACATTGATACATTTGATATTTGTCGGTTATATGCGATATGACCGGATCATTAAATCAAGTATCGATTTAATGATTTAATGTATAATTATATATTTGATATATTACTTTACATTAACTAGTATTGGTTCACTTAAAATTGTTTTCTCACTAGTTTGTGCATAAGTGTATATATGATATATATTTGTGTACATATGTTTGTATCATGTTTGATGATACATACAAGTTGTGTGTATGAGACTTAAACCAAATTGAGGTTAAATTAGGGTTTACTAATTTCCTAATAAATAACAAAAGAAATAAAACTTTGGTCAAAGTTATCAAGCTTCATGAAGCTGAAGAAACTTTGAGAAAGTCAACTTCTTTTGTCATTTCCATAGAATGCTAGTTAACCCAACCCTTAACCCAAGTCTTTGGTTAATTCTCTACACAAGTTAAGCATGAGGGCTTAACTTAACCATGGTACCATAATTAAAAGGATAAGTTTTCATTCTTTATTCAATTATTATTCTTATCATATTCTTTCTTCTTCTTCTTCTTCAAGAAGAAGAAACCTTGCTACCTCCAATGGTGCCATGAGAAAAAGAGTGAGAAATCAAATTCTAAAGTGAACCCACTTTTCCTATTTCTTCATCCTCTACCACTTGCCATGTAGTAGAGTGTGTTATCTTCATAAGTTTCATGACCTAGTGAAGATGAAGCTTGGGTTTGAGTCGCCTCGACGTAGATCATCTTCGGCACCGAAGTCAACGACCTAGCCCGATCATTTCTCTGACGAAACCATCGCTAGAGTCCGGGATCCCGATGATCGCAGCGAAGGGACGTTAACACGGAGCTAAAGAACTGGAGGACCGGATCTATAAAGGTTGTAGTCACTTTCACTTTCTAGTAAAGTTGTTTACTTGTATGTTTTTCACCTATCCTCTAGTTACGATCTAGTTTAGGGTTCTTTGGCACATGGAAAATTTTGAATTGGACATGTTTGATCAGTTGTAGAACCTCATGGGTGTGTCTAGGAACCCTACGCTCCGCTCTGGAATTCTCTAAAAAAAATTTCTCCAGCTCCAATGATTCCAGATTTTCTCACAACAAATCACAACGAATCGGTTAGGGTTTGTGCGAATTTTGATCTCAAAATTGTAATGGAATAAATCTTTCAATTCAAATTTCAATATAGAACGAATTAGCGCGCGATCCCCGGCAACGACGCCATTTGATTGAATGAATTCTTGTTGTGTGTGTAAATCAAATGAATAGAATCACAACAAAAAATATTTGACCGCAATCAATAACGATGTCGGATGTAGCACTTTAGTAAGTGCGGATCGTCCACAGGGATTGTGCGATTCGTTCTTATTTTGTTTTGTTTGAATTGAAACTTTAAAGAAAAGAAAAGCGATTCAAGATTTTTATCGATGAATTTCAAGAATCACTAAATCAAATCAAGAATCGAGAAAACGATAAACATCAAGAATCAAGAAGAATAGAATTCCAATAGATTTAGGTTTCAAGATTTGAAGTGAATCGAGTAGGAATCGAGTAGATTGTAGATGTGAAGAAGATTCAAGAATACGATTTCTTATCCATTAACAAGTTGATGCTAAATCGATGTAGATTCATCGAGGATCAAGGATCTTGCGAAGAATTAGGGTTCCTCATCCTATCCTTTGTCAATTCGATGAATCACATTCCCTAGATAGCTTCTTGGAAATTGAGTGATCGATTGTTGATCTCTAGATCGTGCGAAAGGAATCAAGAACGCATTCGCATCGATCTAGATCATCGATCATTCGATTTTCAAGAATTTACAATTGTTATAAGACTTAAGAAAACGTTAAAGATTCGTCAACATCATCATTGTACAATCGTTTCGATTCCTCCACGAGTGGAGTTTTACTCAAGCATCATCACGAAGAATACATTCAAGAATTGAATAAGAATCATAATGCTCGAATTGAAAATAAGCAAGTTTAAAGAATCTTCACCTTTATTTATTTCAACAATTAGTTACAACTCTCAAGAACTACAAGAGGATGGAACTTTGATCATCGAATCTTGCGTTGCATCTGCTCCTTGAGTCGTGGATCGGCTTGGATCTCGTACTCCGTTGAAGTCCGTCTTCGCTTCTAAAGGTTCATCGACGACTTGTTCGCTAGAACTCAATGGATCTTGAATTTGAGGTTTGGATTAGGGTTAGGGTTTGGCACAAGTTTTGTCACTAACTTGTGGGAGGAAGAGATGAGAGATGATGAAGATTAGCAACCAAAGATTGATTAGCTAAAGATTGAACAACCTTTTTCAAGTGAGCCTTGGGGTCTTTTTATAGGTTTCCCAAACCCGAGGTCTAGGATTTGAATATTGAATTTCCCTCCAAAAGTTTGTTTTAGGGAGAGGCTTCTAGAAGTAGTTAGTTAGGAGGGAGCTTCTAGAAATAGTTTGTTAGGAGCTTAATCAAGATTAGCTTAATTAATCATCCTTGCTGATCTGGTAGAAGCTTCGAGAGTTCTCAAGAATTTGAAGTATATGAAATGAATGTGGGCCCTGAGAGAAACAATCTGCAGTAAAAATGGGCTGATGATGTGGCTATTCCACCGCGGATCCGCGGCTCAAGCAGGCTCCCGCCGCGGATCCGCGGCACTTTATGGGCCTTTGTGCCTGTTTCTTCTGGTGCTTGCTTGGGCTGACTTATGGGCCTTTATCTGATATGTTGAATTTAATATTGCCCTCTATATTGCTACCAGTTCTCAGGTCTTTGAGTTGGCGTAATGTTTGATCAGCACAATGATAATTTAGGCCCTTCTTCTGGATTTTCCTGCACAGGCTTCGAAACACAAGTTGCGCTACACAAGAATGATGCCATGCTATGAAATACAGTCAATTTCCCTAGAAATGCCGGTTTTAAATTCTAACACATGCAATCTGATATTTTACGACCGATTTGCTAATATGTGCAATATGAATACCGAACAGCTCTAGATGAATGCAATTGATAAGGAAATTGCCGTGTAAAAAATGCAGTATTTTCGACTGATCAAGTTCCAAGCAAGAAACCGTGGAAGACTCGACGATGGAGGCTGAATACATCGTTGCAAATAATGCTGCCAAAGAGGCTGTCTGCATGAAGAAGTTCATCACTGAACATAGTGTGGTACCGTCCATTGAGTATCCAATACCTTTGTATTGTGATAACAATAGAGCTGTGGCTTTGGCCAAGGAACCCAGGTCCCATCAGAAGTCCAGACATATTCTGAGGCGGTATTACCTGATCCGGGAGATAGTTGATCGCCGCGAGATCGAGGCCAGGAGAGTTGACACGAAGGACAACACTGCGGATCCACGCACGAAGGCCATTCCCCAGATACAATTTGAGAGACTTTTCGGGATGTTGGGTATGAGATACTACAACAGCTCGCCTTAGTGCAAGTACGAGATTGTTAGTTGTAAATATACCTTAGAGGCATTTGTTGTACATATGATGTATATTATAGTGGATTCTTGGATATATATAGAGAGGAATTTCTTGCTCGATATGATATTATGCTATCTGGTTTCATTTTATCTAAACATGTTGACTTGTATTGGTTTTGTTAGTTATATGTATGCCCTAGAGGCCATTACTGTACATTGGATGTATATTGTAGTGGATGCTGGGACATATATAGGGAGGACTTTCTTGCTCGACATGATAGTATGCTATCTGGTTGCTCTTTACCTTAACGTGTACACTGAATGTCTCTCTGTTACATGTTGGTAAAGCCCTTAGGATGTGTACTTGACTACCTAGACTATGATGCGGATCATACTAGTGGGGACATGGTAGTCCATAAGTACATCCTTCAAAGTCCCTAGTCGTGGGTGTATCGAGACGGGGCATCGATATACCAGAGTAGACTAGCGTGTACCTTCTCGACCCATACAGATGGGCGATGGATGATCCCATATCCATTGGTGTTTGACATCAGAGATGATATACGGGTGCTCAGTAGAGACTGGGTACACTTGACGGACTCGCCGAGAACTCCCAGATGGTAATATACCTTACGTCAGATGGCAGTTCTCTGGTGACACTGGTACAGAGTAGTCTGTTGACCCGAGATCGTCATAGAGTCTTGTGTGGTTCCCACTGTGCTTTGATTTCCATCTTACCACGTCCAAGAGGGCGTGCAAAACGGTGGTTTTTGGGTACAGTCCCGAGTCACATGGAGGCAATAAGCGATAGGAGGGGATTCGTCTCTCCCGGTATAGGGAGTTGATGTTGCGCTGTGTTCGATTGGCTATAACAGGAAATCCCTGGCCAGGGTTGCTGAGATTTACTGGTAAGTGTTACCAGTAGTTTCTCAAATTGTTATAGACCTCATATCGACACGACTTATCGAGCTATTGGGGTCTGACGTTTACCACCCCTAGGCGAGATATGCGACATATCAGACGATCAGACCGGACTGTACGGTAGTGTTACTGGTTGGATTCACTGGAGTGTGAGCGGGCTTGCTCGTCGATCTTCTGATCGCTCAATACCCGGGTGGCCATTACGTTTAGCAGACCGCTTGCGGCTTGTGGGTGCTTGATATGATCATCATCTGCTACCGGCGTATTGACGAGTCTTTAGAGTCCTATACAGAGGTTTCCTGGCTCAAGCGAAACGAAATAGGAGCGCATATGAGATATGTGCGGGACCGAGAATAATGTGTGTATGTGATACCGTATTTCATTCTCGCGATGAATGTGTCGAATGGTTGTATGCGATATAACCTAGTTATCGAATCAAGGATTGATTCGATAAATCGATACATTGGATACTAGTCGGTTGTGTGCGACATGACCGGATCATTGAATCAAGTGTTGATTTAATGATTTAATGCATAATTATATATTTGATATATTACTTTGCATTAACTAGTATCGGTTCACTTTAAATGGATTTTCTCGCTCGGGTGTGCGCATTGCATATGCGATATGATTTTGTGCACTTGCTTGTATCATGTTTGATGATGCATGCCTTTTGGTTAAGTGTAAAGAATTAAACCTTGGTTAATGAAATGGTTAGGGTTTACTTTTTCCTTATTCATTTTATTCATTTATTTATTCTTTTGGAAAAAGAAAAGGAAATGATAAAATGGTGGCATTCTTTGTTCTTTCATGAAGCTTCATGAATACTTTGACTAAGTCACCATTTTTGTCTCATCCTTAAACCTAACCATTCCATTTAACCATGATTCATTCTCTACACTAAACCATGGTTTGAATATGATAAGGTTTGATTTTCTTTTCCTTTTTTAATTAAGACTTATCATATTCTTCTTCTTCTTCTTCTTCTTCACTTCAAGAAAAAGCTTGAAAGCTTTAATGGCAAAGTGAGAAAAAGAGTGAGAAATCCAATTCTAAAGTCTACCTACTTTCTATTTCTTCATCCTCTACCTCTTGCCAAGTAGTAGAGTGTGTTTTCTTCACAAGTTTCTTGACTTGGTGAAGTCGGTGCTTGATTTAGCGATGCCTCGACGTAGATCATCTTCGGCATGGACATCGACGACCTAGCTCGCCATTTCTCCGACGAAGCCGACGCTAGAGCCCGGGAATTCTTTTGGACAGCGAGGGGACTTCGTTGCGGAGCCATGGAGGTGGAGCACCGGATCTACAAAGGTTGTATTTCCGTTAAACTTTTAGTTAAGTGTTAACTAGATTTCTTTTTCGCCTAGATTTCTAGCCGACGATCCGTAGTCGGGTTTCTCGGCACCTAGATTTTTTGAAATTGGCATGTTCGATACCTTGCGAGACCTCATTAGGGTGCCTAGGAACCCTACAGTGGTATCAGGGCCTAGCTAGAGCCTTAGGCGAAGTCTAGACGTAATTTGAAGTCCGAACGAACCCGAAACCCAAAACCACACATGCACTCTGTCCTTTTTTGAAAATTGTGGATTTTTGAGAATTAAAAATATGCAGAAAAATAAGCAGGGTCTTATTTGAATTAATGTGAAATACGAGGGTCTAATTCAAATATTTCAGCGCGGAACCGCGGCATAAGCCCTCACATGCGGCGGTTCCGCGGTCGTACAGTCCCTTTGACCAATGTTTTCTGCATAGTAATTCATATAATTGATTGCTATATTTACTGGTTATTTTTAATGTGACTCTACAGTTGAGTATCCTGGGGTTGTTTTGGGGATTCGGTGTTTCGATCGGAGTATCAGATTTTGTCTATGTGGCTTTCCGGATAAATTTTAGAATATGTTAAAAAGTTCGACCGGATATAAATACCCAATTTTTCCCCTGTCGGGAAATTTCCAAGTGTTGGATTTTCCATAGTTTAACGACGTTCTAAGTAGTGCAAGTAACTCGATGGACCCTCTAGAAGAAAACAAACCTTAACTCGATTATGCGACCGTCTTGAACTGTCCTTTGAACCTTCGGGTTTGGGGCAGTACGGCGTGCCACATGTGAGGCGTTGGCTTGACCCTTCTACGGCTGGACCGTTGGTACTGAGGCACGAACTGAATGTTGTTAGACTTGTTTCATGTGTTGATCTGTATCAGGAAAACTTGGGTGTTCGATCGTTCGATCGGAAAGTTTAACATTTTCTATTTATCCGGAATGTGATACAATAATTGGAATTCACAATAAGTTATGAGATAACTGAATGAATGTTATAAACATAGCAGTTTAGTCTCACTTGATCGGTTGCTACGGAATTTTGATGCGATCAAAAGTCCGTCGCAATCACGTAGCGTACGCGGATACTCGCCGGATAAACTTAATAGACAGCCTCACTCCATAGCCCCGACCAAGTGACTGTAGGAGAACCCCATCGCCGAAAGCATCCGTCCGGGTGCTCGCGGTAGCGGTGTTCCGCCTTGGTGCACTTCGTCGACGGTATCGGGGGTGCAGCCGTCTACTGATGTTTGCGATTAGCATTTGATCAGGATGTCGGGAATCTTGTTGAGTTACCCGACTTGATATTGAAAAGTGTTTTCGATTTTCAGACTAAAATGCGGGGTTTATAATTGTTAGGCATGCGATGTCTAAGGAATTCATTTGATTAGGCATGCGATGTCTATGCAGGTTGCGGATTCCAACTGTTGTAGTTTTACACTTTCTTTTCTGTGACCGTAAGTGTAATATGTGATATCGCCGGTTTCGTTGCTATATGTCAACGACAATTGGGATGCACATATTTACTTACGTTGATGACATGTGATGTTATGTGTTGCTGGATATGTTATATTGGATCGTCGTGTTTGAATAGCCGGGGGTTTTTATGTGAGATGAGTGTTTTTCATTTTCATTCATGTAAAAACTTGTATGTAATATTCTTTTATTGGGGCACTTCCAGGTTGCGGAAGATGTCACCTTTTGTATATTATTTACTTTTCCGCACTAGGATAGACCCAAGGAGGGGAGCACAAGTAACCGGGTTCTGGGGTCCAGTGGGAGACCAACTCGAGGAGTCGAGTCCGGGTCTCCTAACTCTAGAATTGGTAGGGTTGCTTGCCGCTCTCGTAGGGGTCTAGGGGTGTGGGTTTGGCTATTCATCGCGACCGTGGAATCCATGTTTTATACTGGCTCGTATTCAAAACACGGACGTCCTAGTATATCCAATATTTCATATGTTTCTTCTGCTGCGATATCTGTGATGTGATCATGTGATGTTCTGTGATAGATACAGTATATAGTATATATGATATATTATATAGGCGTTACTTATGTTTTACACCCGCGCTAGCCCTGCCCCGCTCTGTCGTTAGTTACCTAACCTAACGGTGCACGAGGGGACATCGAGGCGAATGCGGATGGCATAAGTGTACGTCGTATTTATCTGTGATGTTTAGGTACTTAAATGATGGGACTTCATTAATGTGATTAATGAAATAAAAGAAACCTAAGATGTTGTAGAATCGAATTTCAAAATAAAACAGGTAGCTACAGTTCTTGCTTTGCACAGCGGTATATGTGATATATCCTGCACCTTATTCGATGAGGAAAGGACCGAGATCCCTTCACCGGGAGTGACTCCTTTAGCAATAACTGGCAGATGCTACACACTCGGTTTGTCTTTTGATTGCTTTTAAGTGTTTTTGCTTTGCACAGTGATATATATGATATATCCCGCACCTCATTCGACGAGGAAAGGACCGACGATCCCTTCACCGGGAGTGACTCCTTTAGCAAAACTAGAAAAGCATCAAAAACACTCCATTTCAAAATCATTTGATTCTACAACGATATCAAGTTCATTACGCAATAGGTTTTCAGAAAAACCTGACGTAGCCCTCCGTCATTTCAGATACGTACTAGTTAGTATTCGTGCTGCGGTTGTTTGGCCTCCGTCAAGGCGTAGTGTACGGTAGCTAACTAGTGCTTATCTGCTAGCATATGATGCGATTGGATTAGGGTATTCGTACGGCGTTGTTTGGCCTCCGTCAAGGGTCGTGCGGGTGGGTTTAATTCAATCAAGAAATGTACGGGTTGAACTTGACTAGCGGACTATGGGTTGTTTGGCCTCCGTCAGGGTCATAGGACGCTAGGGGCAAAATATTATCGGGAATTTCAAGTGTTGAAATTTGCAATGAGATTGCATACCTTCTATGAGATAGTTGGATCCCGATACCCGCTGCGAGTAAGTGTTACTCCTGGGAGAGTTTTATACATTACAATTAGCTGATCAAGTAGGTGTCTAGAAAGGTGTCAACGGGGTTACGCCTATGGGAAAACGAGGTTTACATTAATTAGGTTCGTGCGAAAGCACGGGGGACCTCCCTCAAAGTACCGACACTGGCCTGGCTGAAAGATTGGCGAACTTGTAGTGTGTAATTAATCCCGGCTAGTCTTTCCTTTTAGGGTTTGAAGGAAGATTTGATAAAAAGCAGTGGGAGCCATCCTGATTAGATAAAATAATAACCAATCTATTCTTGACAGAGCGCACGCTGAGTGTTTTCTTCTCTCTCTCTCCAGGTAGCGACCATATCACGCCTTAATCAAGATAATAATACGGATATTTGACCGAACCCGCTTGTTATACTGAGCTGGGGAACGTTGGTCCCGCTCCAACTTATAATTGTTATAAGACAGAGCAGGAAATTGGGGATTACCAGAATTCCCGTGCCGCCCAAACGAAGAGAGTGCATGTTGATGCATCATCTTCGGGTGTGTTCATTACAAAGAACTGTTTCTCTGTATCCTCTACGTCCTGGGTATGTGATACCAGATCAGGATCCCAGATATGTAATCTGTTACATAGGGCTGCAGATAGGTAGAGAACTGAGATCGGGTGATAAGTTTCATGAGGCAGAAAACGGGGCAAGTGTTGCAGCCAAGTCTGTTGGTCACTGTCACCCTGTATTACAATACATTGATTCTGAACGAATGTTATTAGATACCGAACCTGATATACAAAATCATATCAGTCTCTTTATTAGTAAAGAAATGATAAAATTTTGTATTGTTGGATAATGTTTTGAACATTTCCTATATCAAAAGTTGATCGGTTCAGGCACGTTATCTAAAAGCATTAATGTTCTAAATCAAACCACAGTTCTTAGTATACGGAACACACACAAGAGGAAGAGTTCAGAAATGAACGAATCCTTCTTGAGGCATTGTAGACTAGGTCATATCAATGCGACCCGACTGGCTGAAGTTACATTTAGATGCATATTTAAATTAGTTTGAATTTACATCTTGTGAAACTCGCCAGTCATGTCACAAAGATAAGATGACCACAGCTCTGTTTATTGGAAACAGAGAAAGTGTTAGTGAACTCTTGGGATGATACATGTTGATGTATGTAAGGTCCCCTGTCTACACATGCCAGGACAGGTTCTTTGTACTTCATTACATTCTCTGATAATCTCTCAAGATTCAGACATATGTTCCTGTTGAAACATGAGTCCGAGCCTTTTGAGATATTCACAGAATATAAGCGAGAAGTAGAGAACCAAAATACGGGTATGAGTATTATGTCCTTTGATGAGATCAAGGAGGAGAATACTTGAGCACGGAATTCCAGGACTATTCTAAAGGAGAATGAGATTCTCTCTCAGCATTACTCCTCCGTATACACCATAGCACGATGGTATATCGGGGCGGAGCAGATACACCCTATTTGATATGGTGTGCTCTATGATGAGTAATACTGAGTTACCTTTTTCCTTTTGGGAGTTATGCACTTACGAAGTTGCATACCTATTGAATAGGGTTCCAATCAAATCAGTTGCCTACCACTTCATATGTGATATGGAAAAGGAAGAGCCCATTTCTTAAGTTAGTTAAGATTTGGGGTTGTCCGGCCTATGTCTGAAAGCAAAATCCGGACAAGCTCGAGGCAAGGTCTGTAATGTAGAACTGGAAAGGTTCCAGCTATACGAACTACAGCAGATGATTTGATAGAACCAAGGGATTCAGTAGATACCAACGAACCTCAGCCTCTCCGCCGATCTAGTAGGGTTCCTCACCCACCTGAGAGATACTTCGGTTTCTCTATGACAGTGGGAGCGAGGATTGCATCATGAGATGATGACCCAACTAGTTCCGAGCTGGCCATCAGGAGTGTGACTCTGTAAGAATGGCTGGATGCTTAGTGATCTGAGATGGAATCCATGTACACCAACAAAGTATGGACTTTGGTTGCTATATCTGAAGGGTTAAATCCCCATCAGGAGCAAGTATATCTTGAGAAGATTACTTGGTGTACATCGAAAAGTTGAGACTTTCAAAGCTAGACTTGTTAAAAGTGTGCATCATTGACCAGGTGTGGATAATGATGAAACCTTTTTCAAGTAGCTATGCTTAAGTCCATCCAGATCCTACTTGTCACGGCTACATACCATGACTACGATATCTGGTGGTTGGGTGTCATGACTGCTTTTCTAAATGATATTTTAGAAGGGTGCGACTATAAGTACACAGCCAGAGGGATTTGTAAACAGTGGGAGCAGCGGAAACGTGTGCAAGATGCTTTATAGGATAAAGCAGGCATCGCGGAGTTGGAACATCTGTTTTGATGGATTAGTCAAAGAAGTTGACATCATCAAAATGGTAGATGAACCTTGTATAAACAAAAAGGGTAGTAGGGAGTATGGTGACGATCCTCGTAGAGTACGTGGATGACATACTCTTGATAGGGAAGGAGTTTCCTATGCTACGCTCGATCAATCTCCGCTTATCACTATGATTCTCCATATAGGATCAAAATGATACCTCCTAAATCCTGAGTTTTGGATCTATGAGATAGATTTAATTGGATGTTAGGATTCTCACTAGTTGTAGTGAGGTGGTATCAATCGATCCTGGGGAGAATCACTGGAAGGGTTCCAGGGTGATAAAGACGACTGAATGTCAGTCGCAGGCATTGTCTTTACCCTCAGTAAAGGGACGGTATGTTGGAAGAGTTCCAAGCTAGATACCGTGGCATACTAGACGATAAAGGCAGGATACATCGCTACTAAAGATGCTACCAAAGAGGTTGTTTGGGTGTATATTGTTCATGAGATGAACTATGTTCCTCCCATTGTGTGACAATGGAGTTGTGGCTTATGCCAAGGAACGCAGGTCCCATCAGTAATCCAGACATATTCTAAGGCAGTATCACCTGATAATGGAGATGGTTGATCTCTAAGGGATCGAGGTTAGGAGAGTAGACTCAGAGGACAGCACGGCGGATCCACTCACGATGGCCTATTCCCAGAGAGAGACTTTTATGGGATGGTTGAGTATGAGATACTACAACCACTGCTACAGATGGCCCTAGTGCAAGTGGGAGATTGTTAGTTATATGTATGCCCTAGAGGCCATTACTGTACATTAGATGTATATTGTAGTGGATGCTGGGACATATATAGGGAGGACTTTCTTGCTCGACATGATAGTATGCTATCTGGTTGCTCTTTACCTTAACGTGTACACTGAATGTCTCTCTGTTACATGCTGGTAAAGCCCTTAGGATGTGTACTTGACTACCTGGACTATGATGCGGATCATACTAGTGGGGACATGGTAGTCCATAAGTATATCCTTCAAAGTCCCTAGTCGTGGGTGTATCGAGACGGGGCATCGATATACCAGAGTAGACTAGCGTGTACCTTCTCGACCCATACAGATGGACGATGGATGATCCCATATCCATTTGTGTTTGACATCAGAGATGATATACGGGTGCTCAGTAGAGACTGGGTACACTGGACGGACTCGCCGAGAACTCCCAGATGGTAATATACCTTACGTCAGATGGCAGTTCTCTGGTGACACTGGTACAGAGTAGTCTGTTGACCCGAGATCGTCATAGAGTCTTGTGTGGTTCCCACTGTGCTTTGATTTCCATCTTACCACGTCCAAGAGGGCGTGCAAAACGGTGGTTTTTGGGTACAGTCCCGAGTCACATGGAGGCAATGAGCGATAAGAGGGGATTCGTCTCTCCCGGTATAGGGAGTTGATGTTGCGCTGTGTTCGATTGGCTATAACAGGAAATCCCTGGCCAGGGTTGCTGAGATTTACTGGTAAGTGTTACCAGTAGTTTCTCGAATTGTTATAGACCTCATATCGACACGACTTATCGAGCTATTGGGGTCTGACGTTTACCACCCCTAGGCGAGATATGCGACATATCAGACGATCAGACCGGACTGTACGGTAGTGTTACTGGTTGGATTCACTGGAGTGTGAGCGGGCTTGCTCGTCGATCTTCTGGTCGCTCAATACCCGGGTGGCCGTTACGTTTAGCAGACCGCTTGCGGCTTGTGGGTGCTTGATATGATCATCATCTGCTACCGGCGTATTGACGAGTCTTTAGAGTCCTACACCGAGGTTTCCTGGCTCAAGCGAAACGAAATAGGAGCGCATATGAGATATGTGCGGGACCGAGAATAATGTGTGTATGAGATACCGTATTTCATTCTCGCGATGAATGTGTCGAATGGTTGTATGCGATATAACCTAGTTATCGAATCAAGGATTGATTCGATAAATCGATACATTGGATACTAGTCGGTTGTGTGCGACATGACCGGATCATTGAATCAAGTGTTGATTTAATGATTTAATGCATAATTATATATTTGATATATTACTTTGCATTAACTAGTATCGGTTCACTTTAAATGGATTTTCTCGCTCGGGTGTGCGCATTGCATATGCGATATGATTTTGTGCACTTGCTTGTATCATGTTTGATGATGCATGCCTTTTGGTTAAGTGTAAAGAATTAAACCTTGGTTAATGAAATGTTTAGGGTTTACTTTTTCCTTATTCATTTTATTCATTTATTTATTCTTTTGGAAAAAGAAAAGGAAATGATAAAATGGTGGCATTCTTTGTTCTTTCATGAAGCTTCATGAATACTTTGACTAAGTCACCATTTTTGTCTCATCCTTAAACCTAACCATTCCATTTAACCATGATTCATTCTCTACACTAAACCATGGTTTGAATATGATAAGGTTTGATTTTCTTTTCCTTTTTTAATTAAGACTTATCATATTCTTCTTCTTCTTCTTCTTCTTCACTTCAAGAAAAAGCTTGAAAGCTTTAATGACAAAGTGAGAAAAAGAGTGAGAAATCCAATTCTAAAGTCTACCCACTTCCTATTTCTTCATCCTCTACCTCTTGCCAAGTAGTAGAGTGTGTTTTCTTCACAAGTTTCTTGACTTGGTGAAGTCGGAGCTTGATTTAGCGATGCCTCGACGTAGATCATCTTCGGCATGGACATCGACGACCTAGCTCGCCATTTATCCGACGAAGCAGACGCTAGAGCCCGGGAATTCTTTTGGACAGCGAGGGGACTTCGTTGCGGAGCCATGGAGGTGGAGCACCGGATCTACAAAGGTTGTATTTCCGTTAAACTTTTAGTTAAGTGTTAACTAGATTTCTTTTTCGCCTAGATTTCTAGCCGACGATTCGTAGTCGGGTTTCTCGGCACCTAGATTTTTTGAAATTGGCATGTTCGATGCCTTGCGAGACCTCATTAGGGTGCCTAGGAACCCTACAGGTTTACTGTCTGGCTCTCACATGTTGATAAAGCCCTTAGGATATGTACTCGACTATTAGGACTATGATGCAGATCATACTAGTGGGGCCAGGGTAGTCGAAGAGTACATCCTATAACTGTTCCTAGTCGAGGGTGTATCGAGACAGGGCAACGATACACCAGAGTAGACTAGCGTATATGCATCTTGACCCATATGATGGGCGATGGATGATCCCATATCCATTGGTGTTTGACATAAAAGATGGTGTACGGGTGTTCAGTGGAGACTGGGTACACTGAACGGACTCGCTGAGAACTCCTAAATGGTATTATACCTATCGTCAGATAGCAGTCCTCTGGTGACACTGGTACAAGTTAGTCTGTAGACCCAAGATCGTCATAGAGTCTTGTGTGATTCCCACCGTGCTTTGATTTCCACCTTACCACGTCCAAGAGGGCATGCAAAACGGTGGCTTTTGGGTACAGTCCCGAATCACATGTAGGCAATGAGCGATAGGAAGGGTTTCTTCTCCCTCGGTATTGGGGGTTGATGTTGTGGTTTGTTCGATTGGATATAACTGGAAGGCCCTTGCGAGGGCTGTTATGGAGATTTACTGGTAATAGTTATCAGTAGTTTATCGACCTGTTATGAGCCTCACATCGACACGACTTATCGGTTACTGGGGTCTGACGTTCGCCACCCCTAGACTGGATATGCGACATATCAGACGAAGAGACCGGACTGTACGGGTAGTGTTACTGATTGTCTCGATGGGAGTTTTGACGGCTTCGCTGGTTTTCTTCTGATCGCTCAATACCCGGGTGGCCGTTACGTTTAGCTGACCGCTTGCGGCTTGTGGGTGTCTGATATGATCATCATCCACTGCCGGCGTATTGACGAGTCTTAGAGTCCCACATAGGAGTTTCTTAGCTCAGGTGAAACGATGTGGTGTGCATATGAGATATGCGCGCGACCCGATTGAATGCGAGTATGTGATACCGCATATTAATCGGGCGTTTTTCTATTGGTCAGGTCGTATGTGATATGACCGGATTGTTAAATCAAGTGTTTATTTAACATTTGACTTTTAGTTTAATTCTTTATTTAATCCCATTTCTTTAAAGAAGTTGTATGCATGCATGTATGCACATGTTGATGTGCATGGACACATACATACATACATGGATAGTTATCATGGTTGATGATACACTTTATGGTGGCAATGCAAGACTCACATGATTGTTAATATATATATATATATATATATATATATATATATATATATATATATATATTCATTTTTGAGTTAAATTTAAAGATAATCCACTCATGGTTAATGTTTATCTTGTTTTGACTTTTTGACCATTCTTGACCTAACATTTAACCATGAGTTAATTCTATTTTGGAATTTAACTCAATATAAAATATCTAAGATATTAACTAACCATGGTTTGAGGAGAAAGTGATTTAATATGATTATTTCATTCTAATCTCAATTTTAGTTTTATTATTCATCACAAAAGCTTTTGAGCTTAAGCTTTGCCATCATCTTCTTCTTCCTCTGTCTCTTGATATTTCATTTGAGTGAGTTAGTAAAAAAAAGGGTTTTGATTAGAGAATAAAAACCACATCATCATTCAACACACATCTAGCCCATTTGTGTAAGGTGTTTGCTACACTTCTTCCATGGATCAAGTAAAGCAAGGAGTTTTGGGCAATGGGACTTCGGGTGGTCATCGCGAACTTGGAAAGTTGCTAGCGATTCGTTCCAAACTCTCAAAGGTCCAAGGAGTCACCAAAGAAAGACTACAAAGGTTGTAATCTCTACTTTTAGTGATAGTTTGTTCTTTGTATGTGATACAAAACTTGTTACCTTTAAATATTCTTGTTAAGATTCTTGGTTTGTTTGCTTTGCACCTCTCTAAATTTTAAAGTGGCATGGGAGATGCTACCAAACCCTAGACTAGGTGCAAGGAAAACCCAACAATATAGAGGTGTAGTTGCACTAGATTAAGTATGATATTTTAGTGGCATGTAATGAGATAAGATAATACGAGAGGGTTTGATTGATATAGGATATAAAACGAGATGTATAAGGATGTGACATAAGATCGATGAATATGACGAGATTGAGATAGATGTGTTATCAGATCGGTCAAATAAGATAAATATATATATAAGATGACTTGATATAAGATGACTTAATATGATGAAAAGAATGTACGATGTGATATGATGACTTGATTGAGTCGTCGGTATGAGGATGCGAGTCGATATGAGAGGATTGATACCTTTGTCGGTCCCATTATATGAGATTGTTATAGACGTGACCTGTGATATAGGTATATAGATATATATAATATTGTGAATCATGAGTGATATGTCGTACGAGACGTTAGGTCCGTACCCTCAATGTCATATAGGTTGATAGGATCCTAAATAGTTTAATACCGCCGTACGATGATTTACCGTACGTGATGAGTTTTATGATGATTGATCCATACCCTTGACTAGAGGATGCCGTACGATGTATTATACCGTACGTGATATTGTGAGGCTGGATGCCGATTCATAGATTCACCGACTCGGTCGTGTTAGATACGTATACCTTATAGCATTTAGCTAACGATGTACTTTATGCTACGTTCATGTCATTCTCATTGCATTACATATACCTGTGCTAGTACACCTACACCATTATCGATGATGCGTATGTTACACTTACACAGATTGACCGGCTCACACACTTTCATCATCGATAATTGCTATGTCACTACAAAGTAGAATTGCTGCATCATGATATGACTCCTTGCATGATTTACTTGCTATGTTCACATCACTATTTCATGTTGCATGATATACGGATATGCTTACATTTCTGTTATATGTCGCATACATCATGCTTTACGATTATACGCATTGAGATTCTGTTTTCATGAGATTTCTGGATTTGAGAACCATGGTTATTTCAAAGGAAAGTATATATTGTTTTAAAAACCCGGTTTCTCTTGATATGATATTTTGAGACGTCCACCATGTGTTTTCTCGGTTCTGAGATTAGCATGTGAAACCCTATTTGAGGAGCAGTAGGCAACGTCTGCGAGTATATGGTGGACCCGGTGAGGTACCCCGGGGCAAGAAGACTCGTATTGTTAGGCGGTGAGCCTGGCAGGGAAGCACTACCTATCGGTGTGTAAGTGCACGGCGGCGTCCCGGCCGTCAATCCGACACCGGAATGCGGAAGCGATGATTTACTTTAACTTTTTGAACCGGCATCACCGCGCACTATATACCCGGATCGGGCAATTAATCTAGTCTTAGCTAACAAGAGAAAGGGTAGAGAGATATACCGAGCGATCCGTGTCCTTCGGTCTTCTCGTCGTCGTCCCGATCTCCCCGCGGAATCTCCGGTCTCCACCAAGTCGCCGGAAGGGCACCACATCGCTGGCTTCTTTTACGGGCTCCTACCTCTGGACCGAGGCAACTCGGGCACGAAGTTGGCGAGCCAACATGCCTGAGAATTGCTGTAGAATACGTGTAGTGCTCTATGTCTCATTTGGGGTTTGAGGAAGTTGCCTTTGGTGGAGGAAATGAACTAATACTTTTTGGAGATGAAACTTTGGGATTTTTGTGAAGCCAAAAGACCAAAAATCCCACCACAAAAAATTGGGCAGCCCCACCTCATTTGGCCGGCCAAAACATGGTGAAGGGAGTGAGAATGAGAGAGGGTTTGTATGTGTGAGGGAGAGAGCAACCATAATGCAAGAGAGAGATCAAATGTTATCATGAAAAGAAATGATCACAAAAACAAAACCCACACTCCACCAACCATCATCATTACTCCAAAGTCAAGCAATCATGGAGTCAAGAAAGTCAAGAGATGGTGCAACCATCATGACACTACAATATGCAAGGATAACCTTCCAAAATGCTTATTTGCACAAATGCAAATAAGCCCTCCTCCACCAATCTTCAGCCAATGAAAGATACAAAGAAAATTGGCCGAAACGGAAAGCAAACTGGCAACTCCAAAAACTGATCCCGTAATAAATTACAGAAAAACCCCACTACTGTATACACATACCCGCATTTGTATTCCGACTGAAATACAAATGCAATGAGACAAAGTCTACACTGTACAATACTAGGATCCGGCTTAAACCAAAGCCCGCTAGTATTAACCGTCCGATCCTGATCCGTGCATTGCCGCACGTATCTGATCGAACCCTGCCATATCTCCATACGGCCTCTACAGCGTTTCGCCCGAAAACTTGAGCAACTATCTGTGGGGGACTCTAAAGACTCGTCAATACTATGGCTGTGGATTTAACCACTAGCACGTCAGAGGTATTATCCATACGTGACGGGCTACCAGCTATTGACCAAAAGGGACGTCGATGAGCGAACTCATCCTGACACCCTACTGAGCCTGTCAGTGACAATATCCGTACAGTCCTGTCCGTTCGTCTATGAGCATCGCATGGCGGGCCTAGGGGGTTGGTAAAAGTAAGACCCCCAAAAGCGGTACAAGTCGTGTCGGAGTGTAGCCCAGAACACCCTGAGATACTACTGGAATACCTACCAGTAAATCTTCTGCCTTGGCCAAGGACTTCGTGTAATGGCTCTCCTAGACACAGCGCGACCTCACCCCCAATACCGGGAGGGTCGAACCCCTGCAGATCCGCTCACTGCTTCCATGTGGCTCGGGACTGTACCTAACTAAAACCTGTTTGCACGTCTCCTTTGAGCGTGGTAGGGTAGTAATCAAAGTACAGTGGGAACTCACACGAGACAAATGACGATCCTCAGGTCGATGAACTAACCTGTACACATGTCACCAGGGAACTGCTATCTGACGTTAGGTATAAGACCAACTAGCATGTTCCCGGCGAGTCCTGTCCGGTGTACTCATAACCCAACGAGCACCTGTATACATGTTAGGTAAACCAACTGACACCAGTGGCTTGTGAGACCGGCCACCGTCCCTCGTCGGGGTCTCGACTGTATACACTAGTCTACTCTAGAGTATCGATGCCCTGTCTCGAAACTCCCACGACTAGGGACCATTTAAGGATGTGCTTATAGACTACCAGCTCCCACGTATATGATCGCCCTCATACTGCTGGCAGTCAAGCATGAATCCTAGGGGCTCTATCAACGTATAATAGCGACCTGTCAGGTCACCTAAAGCAGTACACGATGATAAAGATAAACCAGATAGCATACTATCATCTTGAGTAAGACTATCCTATAGGAATAGGTCCTCCCTCAATCATTGCAATCACGTGCCTGTGATCCAATAATTGACTCTGAGGGCACTATCTCCAAGAATCTCCCACTTGCACTCAAGGCCAATTATTGCGATGTCGCATACTCACAGCCCGTGTGATACCAAACACCCAACTCCTCTACTAGTTAGTCTCACAAAGCTCGTTTGCGAAACTATTGCGTTCGAGGAATAACCTCAGTGAGTGGATCCGCTATGATGTTTCTTTTTATGTCTCTCTTAATCTCAAGTTCGCGGAGAAACCCATCTCCCGAAATGAGCAATACCTGTCTTAGAATGTGTCTGGATGTCTGGTGGGACCTAGCTCATAAATGAACTCCAAATCCAAACTTCTTAGACTGTATCGTCAACTGAGCTTAATCAGTATCCTGCGCCATGCCTCCCTCAGTATTGCGTTGGACCACTTGTCCAAAATACTGCCCCTCGTCAGAAGGAAAACTATAACTCTGACAACCTCCTTGTCGTCCAGGTCACCTTGGAAGCCTGGAATGATAACTGTCTCCCGAATGAGGCTGTCGTTATCATATCCCTAGAACATTCACTTATGTTCTAAAACTGCTTCCGACTATTTCTCTAGGATAGGATCAATGTCAACTTATTGCATCTAGTGCAAGAACAACATCTGGTGTGGTACTTGACATCTCATGATTGACTCAATTGCCTGAGCAAGTGATCTGCCAATCACGCACATCCCTCTCCTCTTTAGTCTGTAAGACACCTTTAGAGAGGGTGACTCCATCACCTGCAGGTACACCACCATGCTAGGAGTCTTCCATTCTAAATACTCTTAGAATGCTATCAAGTACCCTGATTGGGAAACTACCTAAATCTAGATCTAAAAACATAGATCCAGTAACCAGTATGTCTGATATAATGTCCAAGTCCCATGTGGAGAAAACACTGTGTGACGACCAAAGTATAACCGATTGTAGTATAGGAATATCACTTCCTACTCTGTGTATGTCATCCAAATACCCGGACATCACACCCTACTACCTTCTTAACAGATCCATCCCCTATTCCGATGAAGTCAAACCTATGACTGTCGCATCAGAAATTGATGATCTATCTCCGCTATATCTGCTTTAGTCTATAAATAGACATAAGCCTCTTGTCCACCAATGCTTCCACTGCTCCAACTGACTACGACAACCCTCTGGAAGAGTCATATAGACGTACACTTCTAAATCCAGTTTAGAACGATGCTATACTCATCCTCCTGCCGGGTCTCACAGTCTGGAACAACAGCAATGGCAAGTCGGGTAAACTAGAACTTCCCTGTCACCACCCTTGAGGCTACCGGAGTACCTCTCGGGTGCATGAGGTTACCCATCTTATCTGCCGAGTGGCCAATGGAATGTCAAACCAGATTGAATTTTTAGGTTCCTTATCAAATCTTCAGTAATTGTTTGCGGTTCTGGAATCACTTCCAGTTCTACCATACTCCCACTACTGTTTTCTGAAAAAATCCATTTTTAATAAAACTGTGGCGAGTCTAGAACAATATCACTATTGATCTTCCAGATGGTAGAAAGTCAACCCTCGTCATAGCCTGGGTCAACCAACAAACAGCCATTACAGAAAACGTGCCTTGAGTTATCCAGAGTCTGGTTTTAAGCATAAGCCGGACAACTCCCCATACCTTAACATCGTTAAGATACGAACTGTTCTATATCCAATACAGAAAACAGAGGCACTGGTTTAATTGAACCAGATTCAAATCATGCAGCTGTCTCCAGTGCATGTCAACTTAACGGAATGAGGCCGATCAGCGTTACTCAACATAGGGGTGCTACCAATTATGAGTAATGATTGATCATTTCTTTGTGTGTGTTAAGAAAATGAATAAAATTCACAATCAAAGAATTGTTTTGACCGCAATCAACTTCTGTGTCGGATGTAGATTGTAAGTGAGTGCGGATCGTCCACAGGGACAGTGTAATAGTTCGTCTTTTGAATTAGATGAGTCAAAACTTTAAAGAAAACAAAACAAAACAATTCATGATTTATAGTTGAAGTTCAAGAATTAGAAAATCTAGATCTAATAACAAGAAAAAGATAGAATCAAGAATTGATAGTTTGATGATTTTTCCAACCAAATATCAAGAATCGAAATGAGGCTCGTAGGAATCGATCGGATCTATAGAGGTGATGCAATCTCAAGATGACGTATTCTCATCCTTCGATGGATTGATACTAGATCGATGATGATCGACAAGAATTAGGGATTTCTAGTGAAACTAGGGTTTCATCATTTATCCCTTGTTCATTCGTCGATATCATTCACATTCTAGCCTAGTAATTTCAAGAAACGATCGTAGATCCCTAATTTCGAGCGATCACAATCAAGAAAGCATCGCAACGAAACTAGGTCATCGGTTCTTGAACTTGCTAGGGTTTACAAAACCTGTAGGACTTAAGAATCGTTTTAAGATTTGTTACATCATCATTCTATTGATCGTCTCGACTCCTTGACGAGCGGAGTTTTACTCAAACATCATCACAAGAACTACAATCATAAATTGAGATCGAATCATGATGCAAGAACTTAAAGAAAACAAGATTATGGAATTTCACCTTTTATTTATATCAACAATTTCATTACATTCACTCAAGAACTACAAGAGGAAGAACTCGATCGTCGATTTGGCTTCGCTCGGCTCCGTGAGTCGTGGATCGGCTTGGATCACTTGCTCGATTGGAGATCGGCTCCGCTCCTAAAAGATTGAAGGGCTACTTGCTTGATTGGTACTCGGGATCTTGAATTTGGATTGGAATTAGGGTTTGGGTTTCGCACAAGTCTTGTCACTAGACTTGTGGAAGAAGATGGTGTAAGAGGTTTAGGAATATGGAAGATTTAATGAACTAATGAAGAACCATTCAAGAACGACCCCAACCCTTAGATCTAGGTTCCTATTTATAGCCATCAAAACCCTAGATCTTGGATTTGAATTTTAAGTTTCCCTCTAAAAGTTTGTTGAGGAGATTTGAATTTCCCTCCAAAATTTAGTTAGAGGAGAAGCTTCTAGATGTGATTAGTTAGGAGCTTGATTAGGATTAGCTTAATTAATCATCTTTTGCTGATCTGGCAGATGCTTCGAGGGTTTTCTGGAGATTGAAGTATATAATAGGAATGTGGGCCTAGAGATGAGAATTTTGCACAGAATTTTGGGAGCTGAAGCCTTGTAACCGCCGCGGATCCGCGGCGCAAGCAGGCTCCTGCCGCGGATCCGCGGCTCTTTGTGGGCCTTGGGATTTGATCTTTTCTGGTAATTCCCTCTATAATATTTGGGCCTTGTTTTGATGTGTTGAATTTCATTTGGCCTTCGGTATTGCTACCAGTTCTTAGGTCTTAGAGTTGGCGTAATGTTTGATCAGCAAAATGACAATTTTGGCTTTTCTTCCGGATTTTCCTGCACAATTTCTCAAGACAAGTGTTGCGCAATATAGGGATGATGCGATGCCATGATAAACACACAATTCCCTTAGAAATGTCGGTTTTAGAGTCTAACACATGCAATCTGATATTTAACGACTGATTTGTTAATATGTGTAATATGAATACCGAACACTTCTATATGAGTCCAATAGATAGGGAAATTGCCGTGTTAAAAATGCAGTATTTTCGAGTGATCAAATTCCCCCAAACTTATTTTCGATCATCTCGAGCGAACTGCTTTATTAAAAAGAGAAGGAGAAAATAAAGAAAATGAAAAACTAACTAGCACACTTTCGTAGGCAACACGATTGCACCGAGCACGTGCAACAAGCCTTTAAACCTCTAGGTGTCCCTAGTAGGACGAGTGTTGTCTCCTCAGGGTTTTCAGCGGATTGCACCAATAAAATCCAATAATAAAAGGAAGATCATGAATATTACATTTAAAGAAAAGAATTGTAAAAGAAAAGCCTTGAAAAATAGGGTTTCCAACTAAGCTAGCTTTTCGGTTGTAATGAGCCCTATCTTAATGGTCAAGAAAAAATGTCAGAAATCATGTCCTCCCTAAATAAAACATCGTCTTATTCTTCATTCCTATCTTTCTTCCAAACATCGATCATATAATCCTGCGTGTGTGTAAAGGACATCCCTACACCCGGAGAATTCAATTCAAGCTATCATACTCTTGCCCATCAGCCTCAGTACTTTTTAATTAATGAATATTAGGATTGCTCACACACTTTCATGCGACCGTTAATACTTCTTGAGATACTAACCGACCGATTACTTATGTGCTTGCTTATTTGGTGTATTTTCCTCGTCTTGCACCACCTCAGGCATAGCAGTGACTCCCAGACCAGTTGGCCTTAGGGCACTAGGTGAAAAGGCACCCTTACTATATATTTTTTTATTGCCCTTGGTGATAACAAAACCAGTGTCCATTTTTCTTACCATTTTATATTTTCTTCATCATTCTTTTTTTTTATTTCATTTATACATTGGCTTTAAGACAAGAGCATTTCAAGGTATCCTCTACTATCCCAGGCTTCAAGACGTGTGTAAGTACGAAGAGCAGGGTATCAACGTTCAAAATGTTTGGCTTCCAGAATAGAAACTATTTTTCAGACTTATTTTTATCCTCAGATTAGTGACGTCCTTCATCTTACTAATCCTTGGGACAACGGCTCATAACTACTTATTACTAGTTCGTATAAGAAAACTTCTAATTTTCTTGGTTTTCTTAAATTTTTCTAATCTCATGGAAGTAATTTTTCATTATCTAAACTTTCATTATCTTATTTATGTACAAAAAATGTTTTTATATTTTTGAAATTTTTTAAATTTTTATAGTTTTTGAAAATGTTTTGTGCTTATGCAAAGTGATATGCAAATGATGCAAAAATAAGCACAAACCTCCCCCAAACTTGTTTTCAACAGTGTCCTCACTGTTGCCATCTGCTAAATCTCGAAAAACCTGTAAGCTTGGGAGGAATTTATTAGTGGGAGCAAAATATTTAAGTGAAGAACCTCCCCCAAACTTTTTTTTTTGGCTCAAAATTTTGTAAAAATTTTCTTTTCAAGAGCCCGATTATACACCCCCCCACTTGAGTTATGCAATGTTAATCTTTGAAAATCACATGAGGGGGTCCAAAATCAGTGGTCGATGCCAAGCTTTGCAAAGACCGAATGTTAACACCAACCATTCAAAATTTTTATCAATGCAGTGCTCTGGTTGGTGGAAGAAGAAGTGGGGAAAGGTTAACTGGTGGAAAAGAATGTGTGTGCGTCTCATTTTGGAGAGACGATGCAGTGTATGTGATGGATTACTCGCATTCTTTTTACAGTTCAGAAGAAGGGGTGGAGGTTGAATTTCATTGATTGGGACATGATTCATCTCAACACCCGTGTAATTCAGAAATGCGAGTTCATCAGCGAAGATGTCCTCAAAAGTTTCATCAATACTCCGAAGAATAATGTCATCACAAAGTGCGGGGTGATCTTTAGACTCTAGAAGCAGTTCATAATCAGTGTTAATTGTTGACCCGGACAACTCGGTGGAAGAGTCCATATGTGTAAGATACATAGTTGGGTCAAACAATAACGTATGAAAAGAGTCTAGATCAGTATCACGAGGATCATCAATTTCGCTGCTGTCGACATCCATTAAGTCGATAGAACAGACCTGAGCAGTAGGTTCGGAGGGTACACTTCCCAACTTGTAAATGTTCAGCTCAATTGACCTATTCCCGAAAGATAGGGTCATAGAGCCATTACGACAGTTGATGATAGCGTTGGAAGTGGCCAAAAAGGGGCGACCTAAAATCACCGGAATTTGATTACGTGGGTTCGCTACAGGCTGTGTATCAATGACAATAAAATCCACAGGAAATATAAATTCCCCGATTTTTATTAACACATCCTCCAGCTCACCCTTAGGTTTGGTGATTGATCGGTCAGCCATCTGGAGAGTGCAATAGGTTGGCTTCAACTCTCCGATACCTAGTTGCTCATAAACTGAGTATGGAAGCAAGTTAACACCAGCGCCAAGGTCTAGTAGAGCACGGTTAATGTGTTTTTCCCCAATAGAAATGGAAATAGTAGGATATCCAGGATCCTTACGTTTCCTCGGTAATTGTTGGGGGAAAGCTGTGTCTACTGTTTTTGCCATGAATATCTTCTTGGGCACTTGAGTCTTCCTCTTCCTAGTGCACAAGTTCTTAAGAGTTTTCGCATAGGACGGAACTTGTTGGATGGCATCTAGGAGAGGGATGTTGATGTTAACTTGCTTAAAAATGTTCATAATCTTCTCCATATGTGGACTCGGTGTGTTAGCCCTTAACCGATTAGGATAAGGTGCTTTAGCAATAAGCGCTGGGTCCCTCATAGGAGAAGAAATTGTGTGTGGACCCGATCCCAAAATAGAAGTGGGGATCGTCCGTGGAGGAGTAAAAGAGGTGGGCTGAAGTGGCGAGCCTTTTGGGAAACGAAGAATAGGCTCGGAAGAAGGTAGTGGGGTAGAAGAACTGGGATCAGAACTAGAAGTGTGTATGTGAGGAAAGGTCTCAGCCGGGGTGTTATTGATTGATTTATCAGAATCATCAAACTCTTCCCCAACGTGAGTGTCAAGCACTCTTCCAGATCTCAACGTGATTGCATCCACATGATGTGAATAGCCAGGATTGGTTAAAGGTTGAGTTGGAAGTTTCCCTATCTCTCTTGCACTCATTTCGGCTTTTAGTTGTGCAATTTGTTCTTCCATCGATTTGATGTTCTCATTTTGAGAGATAATGATCTTCATCACATTCTCGACGGCAGATTGCAAACTTGCCGTCCCTTGGATGGATTGTTTCATGAAAGTATCCAAGGTTTGTGCTAGTGCAGAGGTGTTATCTGTACCGGTCAATTGCAAAAAGTTTTCATGTGGTGCAAAAGTGTTGGCCGGATTTTGAAAGTTTTGTGATTGGAAGGGGTGCTGACTTAATTGAAGTTGTGGTTGCTGTTGTGGTGGAGGGACCCTTTGGAAATTGTTATGGGTTGGCACCGTATTTTGAGATTGTGATTGGTTCCAAGCAAAATTTGGGTGAATCCTCCAACCCGGATTATATATGGAAGAAAATGGATCATTTCTAGGTCTTTGAAATGGGGCATTGGTATGCTCTTGACCTTGAAACGGACATTCTTCCGTCAAGTGAGAAGTATCAGAACAGCAGCCACATACAGTTTTGGAGAGTGACATTTGACTTAGGGCGGCAGCTAAAAATTTGTTTTCCATAGCGTCAGATTTCTTGTGTAAAGCTTAAATTTTAGCTCTAATTCCTATGGAAATATCATTGCCATCCCTAGACGATTGACTCACACCCTCCCACTGTAAAGATTTTTCAGCGAAATCTTCTAGAAATTTCCAGGCTTCCCCATCATCTCTGGTCATGAAGTTGCCTTGACACATGGATTCAAGGATCTGTCTTGTGTTAGGATTAATGCCCTCATAAATGATTCGGCACAGTTCCCATCTCGGGATGCCGTGATGTAGACATTGGACTAACAGATCCTTGAAACGTTCAAGACATTTTGAAAATGGTTCATATGGAAGCTGGGTGAATTGATTGATTTCGCTACGGACTCGAGCTGTCTTTTGGTATGGGTAGAATTTCTTAAGGAATGCTTTGACGAATTCATCCCAATTTGAAATGGAATGTGCGGTGGTGTTATACAGCCACTTCTCGACTATATCGCACAAGGTAAATGGGAGAAGACGAAGACGTAAAGCATCCACAGAAAGCTGTGAAGTACCCATCATTGCGCATACATTTTCAAATTTCTTGATAAACACATATGCGTCTTCAGACTCGAGACCGTGAAATTTTGGTAGAAGGTTGATGTATTGGGGTTTTATTTGAAAATTTTCCCCGTTGGCTGGTGGAATGGAAAGAAAAGTGGAAAGGAGACCTCGTGTAGGATAGCACCTCTCTTGGAGAGAGATGCGAGGTGGATTCTGCGCACCAACGGACGGCGGCATATTAGTGGAAAAGGAGTTCGATGGAGGTGGATCCATCGATGTGGGTGTGGTGGTGGGTAAAAGAAAAGGTAAATGTAGAAATACCAACTTTTAGGTCGATAAAAGGGAACGCGGACTTAACGGGCACTAGAATCCCGTGTCCAGCCTATCTTGCACTAAAAATGGTTAGTACAAGTGGCAGCGTAAATTTATAATTAGGGGAATGATGAAAGAATGCGGTGTTTGTTTTGAAAATTGATACGGATTTTGAAAATATGATGCAACACAACAAATGCAACACACAAAACCCTAGAATCTATTAGTCACCTAGGTCCGGTTCTAGACCGCTCCTAACAGCCAAAAGACAAGTCGCAGGATAAAATCCTCCACTGCCTCTTTGTCCCCCTGTGGCCAGGTAAGTGCCAGGTAAGTGGGAAGGTACTCCACTACGTAAGTAGTGGGCTTAATTAATAACCACTAGCCTTCGACACACTTGCCTTAGACACCACAAGAAAACGCGGATAAGCAATGAATTACCCATGGCCTTCTCTTGTCCTAAGTGAGTGCGACGGTCCTTAGAGTCATCTCTAGATATTTTTTAGTTAATTTGGGTAAATGCGGATGCAAGTTTTGCGATTTTCGGGGCTTAGGAAGGGTAATGAACTCCCCACCTAATCTTGATTTGGTCTTTGCCCCTTAATGTCCGTATTAATTATGCAAACAACCACAAAGATCAAAACAAGCACAATTTAATTTTGCTTTTTGCGCGCTGCGATTTATTTGCAAAGAAACCTGCACAAAATGTTAATTGGAGCAGATTGAGAGAGAGAGATAAGAAAGTTAGAAATTTACAGAGGAATTTTGGTGTAGGGCTGACGTCAGCAAGCCGCGGTTCCGCCGCAATGTCAAGCTAATGCCGCGTTTCCGCGGTTGGATCTTGGGATCGCTACACAGAAATTTTTGTGCAAGCTCCTGTTCACCTTTTTAGCTCTCTGGAATGATCAGAAAAATTTTCCTCCAGCTCCAATAATTCCAGATTTCCTCGCAATCAAATCACAACACACGTATTAGGGTTTGTATGAGTTTAGATCTAAAAACTATAATGGAATAATTTTTTCAACTCAAATTTCAAAATACGAACAATTAGCGCACTATCCCCGGCAACGGCGCCATTTGATTGATCATTTCTTTGTGTGTGTTAAGAAAATGAATAAAATTCACAATCAAAGAATTGTTTTGACCGCAATCAACTTCGGTGTCGGATGTAGATTGTAAGTCAGTGCGGATCGTCCACAGGGACAGTGTAATAGTTCGTCTTTTGAATTAGATGAGTCAAAACTTTAAAGAAAAGAAAACAAAACAATTCATGATTTATAGTTGAAGTTCAAGAATTAGAAAATCTAGATCTAATAACAAGAAAAAGATAGAATCAAGAATTGATAGTTTGATGATTTTTCCAACCAAATATCAAGAATCGAAATGAGGCTCGTAGGAATTGATCGGATCTATAGATGTGATGCAATCTCAAGATGACGTATTCTCATCTTTCGATGGATTGATACTAGATCGATGATGATCGACGAGAATTAGGGATTTATAGTGAAACTAGGGTTTCATCATTTATCCCTTGTTCATTCGTCAATATCATTCACATTCTAGCCTCTAGTAATTTCAAGAAACGATCGTAGATCCCTAATTTCGAGCGATCACAATCAAGAAATCATCGCAACGAAACTAGGTCATCGGTTCTTGAACTTGCTAGGGTTTACAAAACCCGTAGGACTTAAGAATCATTTTAAGATTTGTTACATCATCATTCTATTGATCGTCTCGACTCCTTGACGAGCGGAGTTTTACTCAAACATCATCACGAGAACTACAATCATAAATTGAGACCGAATCATGATGCAAGAATTTAAAGAAAACAAGATTAAAGAATTTCACCTTTTATTTATATCAACAATTTCATTACATTCGCTCAAGAACTACAAGAGGAAGAACTCGATCGTCGATTTGGCTTCGCTCGGCTCCGTGAGTCGCGGATCGGCTTGGATCACTTGCTCGATTGGAGATCGGCTCCGCTCCTAAAAGGTTGAAGGGCTTCTTGCTTGATTGGTACTCGGGATCTTGAATTTGGATTGGAATTAGGGTTAGGGTTTCGCACAAGTCTTGTCACTAGACTTGTGGAAGAAGATGGTGTAAGAGGTTTAGGAATGTGGAAGATTTAATGAACTAATGAAGAACCATTCAAGAACGACCCTAACCCTTAGATCTAGGTTCCTATTTATAGCCATCAAAACCCTAGATCTGGGATTTGAATTTTAAGTTTCCCTCCAAAAGTTTGTTGAGGAGATTTGAATTTCCCTCCAAAAGTAAGTTAGAGGAGAAGCTTCTAGATGTGATTAATTAGGAGCTTGATTAGGATTAGCTTAATTAATCATCTTTTGCTGATCTGGCAGAAGCTTCGAGGGTTTTCTGGAGATTGAAGTATATAATAGGAATGTGGGCGAAGAGATGAGAATTTTGCACAGAATTTTGGGAGCTGAAGCCTTGTAACCGCCGCGGATCCATGGCGCAAGCAGGCTCCTGCCGCGGATCCGCGGCTCTTTGTGGGCCTTGAGATTTGATCTTTTCTGGTAATTCCCTCTATAATATTTGGGCCTTGTTTTGATGTGTTGAATTTCATTTGGCCTTCTGTATTGCTACCAGTTCTCAGGTCTTTGAGTTGGCGTAATATTTGATCAACAAAATGACAATTTTGGCTTTTCTTCCGGATTTTCCTGCACAATTTCTCAAGACAAGTGTTGCGCAATATAGGGATGATGCGATGCCATGATAAACACACAATTCCCTTAGAAATGTCGGTTTTAGAGTCTAACACATGCAATCTGATAATTAACGACTGATTTGTTAATATGTGTAATATGAATACCGAAAACTTCTATATGAGTCCAATAGATAGGGAAATTGCCGTGTTAATAATGCAGTATTTTCGACTGATCAAGTAACCTGAAAAGAGAAGCAAGTTCTCTTAATCATTACTATCAACTGAACACCATACACAAGTATCTACATCTTCGATCACTTGAAGAATCCCGATACTTTCAACACCTAGTTCTCTACTTTATTCATATACCTATAACTTCTCAAAATTCGGACCCTGTGTTTCCACGAAACACTTGTCTAAAAACTAGAGAAGTCATAAGTAAACCGAATATAGTACGAGGACCAACCCCTCTGTCCTCATGGACGCTGGACAACATACAATACTCTGTATAAGTCCCTTGAGTCTGATAACTCAATCCATGTGTGTCGTAGGTTGAAAACTGTACTATGGTTATGAAGAATTACACCGCTGTTTAATGCTCCTTACCTAACCATCCACTGATATAGGTAAATGTCATAGACATAATTTCAAAAAAGTATATCTCACTCTATGAAAATAGACGTACAGATATATCGATTTGAAATTGGTGCATAACAGCGGATATTCAAAACCAAATATTTGCCGACCGGCAAACAGCCCAGGTGATTTCCTCAAATATCACCAATTACAACGAATTCCGATATCTTGAGGACAATCACCTAATTCCCAATAACTTACTCCCACTCATCATCTGTAAAACCTTACAGATGTGAGAATCATACCTGGTAAATTCATACCCTGAAGCAAGATCTGATTGGGAAATCAGTTTTCTTTTAACAGTACACAGCGAAACTGAAACATTGAAATGTTTGGATGGGGTATCCCGGTATTCCTAGTAATGCCTCTTCCATTTTCCAGATTCACAACTGTAACCGTGTAATTCTTTGCCATCTTTCCAAATCCCTTTATATGTCTTTAGTCATTACCTTCTGTACACCCCTTTAGGCCAAATGGTTTTCTTCCTTCCCTACCTTTCGGCACCAGCCTATGGTTTGGAAGAAGACTATCCAATAAGCATAATGGGTGTACTGTCCTAATCCTGGAAGCACTCGCAATGCGAGAGAAGGTGAAGATAAAAGACAACTGAATAAACCTTATTCCTATTTCTCCTAAACTAGAATCCATCCCCGAACTGGAACAAGTTCCTTTCGAGTTCGTATATAACCATACGATGGAGTATCCAATAAACTGTGGATCTTCGTAGTGATTCGGAGTGTTCTGGAGAAATACAAAGGTGATTTAGGATTGGCGAAGAAATACTTGGTTTGGTCATGAATAGCAGTCGCAATTTACTTTGCCCTCTTACTAATCCCTTGATATGTCTTTACTTAATACCTTATGTACACCTTCGTTATGCTAATTAGTTTTCTTCATTCCCCACCGTTCGGCACCAGCCTAAGGTTTGGAAGAAGACTATCCAATTTGCGTAATAGGTGTACTATCTCCTAAACCAAGAAGTACTCGCAACCAGAGAGAAGATAAAAGGAAAAGACAACTGAATAGTCCTATTCGTTTTCTCCAGAACCGGAAACCATCCTCGAATAAATTCCTTCGAGTTCGTATATAACCATACGATGGTTTTGTCCAATGGAAGTGGACGTTCGTAGTAATACGGGGTGTCCTGAAGAAAAGGGTAAAAGTAGGAGTGGCAATGAGGTTTGCAACTCTGACAATCCAAAAGCCAGTGTTTAAGAAGGTTCGGTTAATTTTGGTCACCGAGTCATAGTCTTAGGGTCGGGTCAATAGTCGCTGCCAAAGAGAGAGAGAAAAGAAACACTCAGCGTGCACTCTAACTTATATCAGAATGGTTACCAATTTATCTAATCTGGAAACCTCCCACTGTAACCTCAAATTCTCCTCCAAACCTGAAAGAAGAATTAGTCGGGGTCACCCAAGGAGTATACTAACTCATCAGTGCGAATCGGGATCCAACTATCATCGCATGATAATGTGACGGAATCCGCTCACGTTATCACACTCCAGAAGGTATGCGCATATCTGGCAAGTTTCAGTTTCTTTAGAAACTCCCGATGTGATTTTTGCCCCATGCTCTTATGACCTTGGCGTGAGGTCAAAATATCATAAGTCACATGTCAAGTTCTGCCCATCATTATCCAGGTTAATTTGAACCCACCCGTACATACCCTTGACGTAGGCCAAAATAGTAGTACGACTGTTCCAAACCAACGCATCTATCTATGCAACAGATAAATATCCGGCAGCTACCAATCACTATGCCGTGGCGTGAGGTCAAAATACATAGCTTGAATACTACCGAATATTTAACCGAAATGATGGAGGGCTACGAATGGTTTCTGGCGAAAACCTTTAACGTAAAGAAGTTGATATCGTTGAAGGAACCGGATAGCTTTTATGAAAATATAGTGATGAAAACCTTTGCTAAAGAGGTCACTCCCGGTGAAGGGATCTCGGCTCTTCCCCGTAGAATGAGGTGCAGGATATTCCAACTGAATACCACGATGCAAAGCAAAAGTAATCGGCTATAGTGAAGTTATTACCCTGACGCAAATTTCTGTCCAAGGGGTCACTCCCGGTGAAGGGATCTCGGCCCTTGCCTCGTTGACTGAGGAGCAGGATATTCCAACTGAATATCACTGTGCAAAACAAAAGTGAACGTCCTTGCAATAACAGCTTTTTGAAAAATGTTCCAACAACATCAGAATAGGTTTGTTTTTAACTTGCATTGATCCGAATCAACGCAATCCCATCAATTGATCACACCAATAAAGAACGAAAATAATGATGTACGTATATGCCATCCGCATTCGCCACTGGGTCCCGTCATTACCCGTTAGGTTACTTAACTAACGACAGAGCGGGGACTGGACTAGCGCAGATGCAAAACATATACAACATCTACTAGTATATATATCAATATATAATATTTCGCTCAAGGCGTGATAAAATGCAACATCACAGAAATGTAATAAGCATCACAGAACAATACAGATATCTGGGATCCCCGGGTTTCACAGAGCCGCTACTATAACCCGACGTTCCCCTGTGTTGGAGATAGTGCCCTCAGAGTCAATTATTGGATCACAGGCACGTGATTGCAATGATTAAGGGAGGACCTATCCCAGGAGGACAGTCTTACTCAAGATGATAGTATGCTATCTGGTTAACCTTTATCATCGTGTACTGCTTTAGGTGACCTTACATGTCACTATTGCATGTTGATAGAGCCCTAGGATTCTTTCTTGATTGCCAGCAGTATGAGGGCGATCATATACGTGGGAGCTGGTAGTCTATAAGCATATCCTTAAAAGGTCCCTAGTCGTGGGAGTTTCGAGACAGGACATCGATACTCCAGAGTAGACTAGTATATACAGTCGAGACCCCGACAAGGGGCGGTGGCCGGTCTCACAAGCCACTGGTGTCAGTTGGATCACCTAAGATGTATACATGTGCTCATTGGGTTATGAGTACACCGGACAGGACTCGCCGGGAACATGCTAGTTGGTCTTATACCTGACGTCAGATAGGAGTTCCCTGGTGACATGTGTACAGGTTAGTTCATCGACCTGAGATCGTCATTTGTCTCGTGTGAGTTCCCACTGTACTTTGATTACTACCCTACCACGCTCAAAGGAGACGTGCAAACAGGTTTTAGTTGGGTACAGTCCCAAGCCACATGGAGGCAGTGAGCGGATCTTCAGGGGTTCATCTCTCCCGGTATTGGGGGTGAGGTCGCGCTGTGTCTAGGAGAGCCATTACACGAAGTCCTTGGCCAAGGCAGGAGATTTACTGGTAGGTATTCCAGTAGTATCTCAGGGTGTTCTGGGCTACACTCCGACACGACTTGTACCGCTTTTGGCGGTCTGACTTTTACCAACCCCCTAGGCTCGCCATGCGATGCTCATAGACTAACGGACCAGACTGTACGGATATTGTCACTGACAGGCTCAGTAGGGTGTCAGGATGAGTTCGCTCATCGATGTCCCTTTTGGTCAATACCCGGTAGCCCGTTACGTATGGCTAATACCTCTGACGTGCTAGTGGTTAACTCCACAACCAAACTATTGACGAGTCTTTAGAGTCCCCCACATTCAGTTGCTCAAGTTTCGGGCGAAACGCTGTAGAGGCCGTATGGAGATATGGCAGGGTTCAATCAGATACGTGCGGTATTGCACGGATCAGGATCAGATGGATAATACTAGAGGTCGTATGGAGATATGGCAGGGTTCGATCAGATACGTACGGTATTGCACGGATCAGGATCGGACGGATAATACTAGCAGGCTTTGGTTTAAGCCGGATGCTAGTATTGTACAGTATAGATTTTGTCTCATTGCATTTGTATTTCGGTCGGAATACAAATGCGGGTATGTATATACAGTAGCGGGGTTTTCCTGTAATTTATTACGGGATTAGTTTTTTGGAGTTGCCAATTTGTTTTCCGTTTCAGACATATTTCTTTGTATCTTTCATTGGCTGAAGATTGGTGGAGGAGGGCTTATTTGCATTTGTGCAAATAAGCATTTTGGAGGGTTGTCTTGGCATATTGTTGTGTCATGATGGTTGTGATTGTTTATAATATCTTGTTTGTGTAAATCAAATCAAATAGTCCCCGGCAACGGCGCCATTTGATTGAATGAAATTCTTGTTGTGTGTTTAAGAAAATGTATAGAATCACAACCAAAAATATTTTGACCGCAATCAATAACGGTGCCGGTTGTAGCGCGTTAGTAAGTGCGGATCGTCCTCAGGGAAAGTGTAATCGTTCGTGTTTCGAATTAGATGAATTGAAACTTTAAAGAAAAGAAAACAAACAATTCATGATTTATAGTTGAAGTTCAAGAATTAGAAGATCTAGATCTAATAACAAGAAAAAGATAGAATCAAGAATTGAGAGTTTGATGATTATTTTTCCAACCAAATATCAAGAATCGAAATGAGGCTCGTAGGAATCGATCGGATCTATAGATGTGATGTAATCTTACATCCTTCGATGAATTGATACTAGATCGATGATAATCGATCGAGAATTAGGGATTTCTTATGAAACTAGGGTTTCATATTATCCTTTGTTCTTTCGTCGATATCATTCACATTCTAGCCTCTAGTAAATTCAAGAAACGATCGTAGATCCCTAATTTCGAGCGAAAGCAATCAAGAAAGCATCGCAACGAAACTAGGTCATCGATTCTTGAACTTGCTAGGGTTTACAAAACTCGTAGGACTCAAGAATCGTTTAAAGATTTGTTACATCATCATTCTATTGATCGTCTCGACTCCTTAACGAGCGGAGTATTACTCAAACATCACAACAAGAACTACAATTACAAATTGAGATCTAATCCTGATGCAAGAATTAAAAGAAAGCAAGATTAAAGAATTTCACCTTTTATTTATATCAACGATTTTGTTACAATCGCTCAAGAACTACAAGAGGAAGAACTCGATCGTCGATTTGGCTTCGCTCGTCTCCGTGAGTCGCGGATCGGCTTGGATCACTTGCTCGATTGAAGATCGGCTCCGCTCCTAAAAGGTTGAAGGCTTCTTGCTTGATTGGTACTCAAGATCTTGAATTTGATTGGAATTAGGGTTAGGGTTTCGCACAAGTCTTGTCACTAGACTTGTGGAAGAAAATGGTGTAAGAATGAACAACTAAAAATTAACAACCTCAACCCTTAGATCTAGGTTCCTATTTATAGCCATCAAAACCCTAGATCTAGGATTTGAATTTTAAGTTTCCCTCCAAAAGTTTGTTGAAGAGATTTGAATTTCCCTCCAAAAGTTAGTTAGAGGAGAAGCTTCTAGATGTGATTAGTTAGGTGGGAGCTTCTAGAAGAGGTTAGTTAGGAGCTTAATTAGGATTAGCTTTGCTTAATGATCTTTCCTGATCTGGCAGAAAACTCTAGAGAATTCTGGAATTTGACATATGTGAAATGACTGTGAGCCTTTAGAGAAAAGTTTTGCTGCAAAAATGGAGAGCTGAAGCTTTGGAACGGCCGCGGATCCGTGGCCCGAGCAGGCTCCTGCCGCGGATCCGCGGCTCTTTGTGGGCCTTGGGCTTCCATCTTTTCTGGTAATTTGCTATATAATATCTGGGCCTTGTTTTGATATGTTGAATTTTGTAATTACTTCTGCATTGCTACCAGATCTGCATCTTTTGAGTTGGCGTAATTTTGATCAGCTCTTTGGCTTTTCTTCCGTATTTTCCTGCACGGACTCAAGACAAGTGTTGCGCAATATAGGGATGATGCGATGCCATGATAAACACACAATTTCTTCAAAAATGTCGGTTTAGAGTCTAACACATGCAATCTGATATTTTACTACTGATTTGCTAATATGTGAAATATGAATACCGAACACTTCTAAATGATTGCAGATGTAGGGAAATTGCCGTGTTAAAAATGCAATATTTTCGACTGATCAAATTCCCCCAAAATTATTTTCGATCGTCTCGAGCGAATTGTTTTATTAAAAAGAGAAGAAGAAAATAAAGAAAGAGAAAAACTAACTAGCACACATTCGTAGGCAACACGATTGCACTGAGCACGTGCAACAAGCCTTTAAACCTCTAGGTGTCCCTTGTAGGAAGAGTGTTGTCTCCTGAGGGTTTTCAGCGGATTGCACTCACAAAATCCACTAATAAAAGGAAGATCATGAATATTACATTTAAAGACAAGAATTGTAAAAGAAAAGTTTTGAAAATTAGGGTTTCCAACTAAGCTAGCTTTTCGGTTGTCATGCGCCCTATCTTAATGGTCATGAAAAGATGTCAGAAATCACGTCCTCCCTCAATAAAACATCGTCTTATTCTTTTTTCCTATCTTTCTTCCAAACATCGATCATATAACCCTGCGTGTGTGTAAAGACATCCCTACACCCGGAGAATTCAATTCAAGCTATCATACTCTTGCCCATCAGCCACAATACTTTTTAATTAATGAATATTTAGATGTGCTCACACACTTTCATGCGACCTTTAATACTTCTTGAGGTACTAACCGACCGATTACTCATGTGCTTGCTTATTTGGTGTATTTTCCTCGTCTTGCACCACCTCAGGTAAAGCAGTGACTCCCAGACCAGTTGGCCTTAGGGCACTAGGTGAAGAGGCACCTTCGCTATATATTTTTTTATTGCCCTTGGTGATAACAAAACCAGTGTCCATTTTTCTCACCGCTTTATATTTTCTTCATTTTTTTTATTTCCTTCATACTTTTGGCTTTAAGACAAGAGCATTTCAAAGTATCCTCTACTATCCCGAGCTTCAAGACGTGTGTAAGTGCGAATAGCAGGGTATCAATGTTCAAAATGCTTGGCTTTCCAGAATAGAAACTATTTTTCAGACTTATTTTTATCCTCAGATTAGTGACGTCCTTCATCTTACTAACCCTTGGGACAACGGCTCATAACTACTTATTACTAGTTCGTATAAGAAAACTTCTAATTTTCTTGGTTTTCTTAAATTTTTTTCTAATCTCATGGATGTAATTTTTCATTACCTAAACTTTCATTATCTTATTTATGTACAAAAATATTTTTATATTTTGAAAATTTTTAAATTTTTATAGGTTTTCAAAAATGTTTTGTGCTTATGCAACGTATGATGGAAATGATGCAAAAATAAGCACAAACCTCCCGCAAACTTGTTTTCAACAGTGTCCTCACTGTTGCCTTCTGCTAAATCTGAAAAACCTGTAAGCCAGGGAGGAATTTATTAGTGGGAGCAAAATATTTAAGTGAAGAACCTCCCCCAAACTTATTTTTGGCTCATAATTTTGTAAAAATTTTCTTTTCAAGAGCCAGAAAAATGATGCCTCCTCAAACTTGAGTTATGCAATGTTAATCTTTGAAAATCACATGAGGGGGTCAAAAATCAGTGGTCGATGCCAAGCTTTGCAAAGACCGAACGTTAACACCAACCATTCAAAATTTTTATCAATGCAGTGCTCTGGTTGGTGGGAGAAGAAGTGGGGAAAAGGTAAGTGGTGGAATAGAATGCGTGTGCGTCTCGTATTGGAGAGACGATGCAGTGATTGTGATGGATTACTCGCATTCTTTTTACAGTTCAGAAGAAGGGGTGGAGGTTCAATTTCAGTGAGTGGGACATGATTCATCTCAACACCCGTGTTATTCAAAAATGCGAGTTCATCAGCGAAGATCTCCTCAAAAGTTCCATCAATACCCAGATGAATAATGTCATCACAAAGTGCGGGGTGATCTTCAGACTCTAAGAAAAATTCATAATCAGTGTTAATTGTTGACCCGGACATCTCGGTGGAAGAGTCCGTATGTGTATGATACATAGTCGGGTCAAACAACAACGTATGAAAAGAGTCAAGATCGGTATCAAGAGGATCATCAAATTCGCTGCTGTCGACATCCATTAAGTCGACAGAACAGACCTGAGCAGTAGGTTCGGAGGGTACACTTCCCAACTTGTAAATGTTTAGTTCTATTGACCTATTCCCGAAAGATAGGGTCGTAGAGCCATTACGACAGTTGAATATAGCATTGGAAGTGGCCAAAAAGGGGCGACCTAAAATCACCGGAATTTGATTCCGTGGGTTCGCTACAGGCTGTGTATCAATTACAATAAAGTCCACAGGGAATATGAATTCCCCGATTTTTATTAACACATCCTCCAGTTCACCCCTAGGTTTGGTGATTGATCGGTCAGCCATCTGGAGAGTGCAATGGGTTGGTGATTATTCCAAAAATACTTGTTATGTTTACCGCAATCAGAAATGGCGTCGCTTTGCAGCTAGCCGGTGAGTACGGGTCGATCTACAGAGATGGGTAATTATCTTAATGTGTTTTTACGAGTTGATTCCAAATGTTGTTTGGATTGATTAAATCTAAAACCTAGATCTATCACTAAACTAAATTAATCTAAATTATAATCTAAATTAAAGTCTTGCTAGGGTTAGGCTTAGGGGAAATTTGGAGATTAAGGGTTTCCTCACCGCTTTCAATGCCTTATTTTTGATCTATTAGATGTTGTGGTAATTATCAATAAAGTGGATTAGAATCTTTTGGGAAGATGTTTCTTCCTCTAGATTCGTGTCCTTCCTTTATCGATAATTACCCTAACCTCCATGGAAAACGCGCGCAACCGGCCCTTTATACTACGGTGTCATCGTTACCTCGAGGGGTAGGATGCCGTAGGGAGCGGTTGTGCGTGTATGCATGGAGTTCTAATTCTTAGGAATGGAATGGCATGAAAGGGGTGAGAGATCTCATCTCTCAAACCTTTCCCTACGGCTAACCCTAACAAGCGAGGAGATTACTCGCTCATTAGGGGATGAAAAAACATACTAATTAAAAGAGAATTAAAAACGAAGAAATAAAATTTACTTACTAATTTGATGGCTCCCTCCAAGCAATAATACAGAACAGATCTGAATTTATTTATTGAAAAGAGGCATAGGGTTTTACAATTTTCGATTATAATTTTATAAGTAAACAGGAGAATTTAGGGTTACGGGATTCGCACATGTGCAATTACAGATTTGCCCACGAAAAATCCAAATCCCCGCACCGACGCACCGACACCAAAAAAATACACCGACACGGGCTTTAAATGGCCGCGGAACCACGGCATTAGTGGGCTTAGGCCGCGGTTCCGCGGCCCTTTGGTGAGATCATCTCACCAAACTTCCTGGGCTGGTTCTTCATACTTTGGGCTTTTTATTTCCATAATTCTTTTCTCTGTTTGGCTTCTTATTCTTCTCCAGATTTTTCAGTGAAAACTTGTAGCGATCTTTTAACCGTTTGCCTTGAAATTTTGGACCTTGCACTGTTCTTCATCTAGGCTTGACTAGGACCCTTCTACTTGTTGGTCAAAAGTCACTCTTTTGTATTGTTTTTTGTCTTTTTCACTGTATTCGCTCCAAGAACCTGTATCCAGTAACATGCAGCAGACATGCGTCAAAAGCACCTGTTTAATTATAAAACGAATAAGAATTGAGGAATATAAATTGCAATATTATGATATGAACAGTTGGATTCAACTCTCCGATCCCTAACTGCTCATAAACCGAGTATGGAAGCAAGTTAACACTAGCGCCAAGGTCTAGTAGAGCACGGTTGATGTGTTTTTCCCCAATAGAAACGGAAATAGTAGGATATCCAGGATCCTTATGTTTCCTCGGTAATTGCTGGGGGAAAGCCGTGTCTACAGTCTTTTCCATGAAAATCTTCTTAGGCACTTGAGTCTTTCTCTTCCTAGTGCACAAGTTCTTAAGAGTTTTCGCATAGGACGGAACTTGTTGGATGGCATCTAGGAGAGGGATTTTGGTGTTAACTTGCTTTAAAATGTTCATAATCTTCTCCATATGTGGACTCGGTGTGTTAGCCCTTAACCGATTAGGATAAGGTGCTTTAGCAATAAGCGCTGGGTCCATCATTGGAGAAGGAAGTGTGTGTGGACCCGATCCCAGAATTGAAGTGGGGATCGTCCGTGGAGGAGTAAAAGAGGTGGGCTGAAGTGGCGAGCCTTTTGGGAAACGAAGAATAGGCTCGGAAGAAGGTGGTGGGGTAGAAGAACTGGGGTTAGAATTAGAAGTAGAGGTGGAAGGAAAGGTCTCAGCCGGGGTATCATTGATTGATTTATCGGTATCATCAAACTCTTCCCCAACGTGATTGTCAAGCACTCTTCCAGATCTCAACGTGATTGCATCCACATGATGTGAATTGCCAGGATTGGGTAAGGGTTGAGCTGGAAGTTTCCCTTTCTCTCTTGCACTCATTTCGGCTTTTAATCGTGCAATTTCTTCTTCCATCGATTTAATACTCTCGCTTTGGGATGCAGAGTTTTTCTCAATTTTATCGACAGAAGACTTTATTTCAGCCAATACTTGCATGAGATTTGTTAGAAGCAAGTTTATGAATGCAGAGGATTCATCAGTCCCGGTCAACTGCAAAGGACTAGATGGTGTAGGTGTGTTGACCGGATTTTGGAAATTTTGTGCTTGGAAGGGGTGCTGACTCAATTGAAGTGGTGGCCGCTGTTGTGGTGGAGGGACCCTTTGGAAATTGTGTTGGGTTGGAACCGTATTTTGAGATTGTGATTGGTTCCAAGCAAAGTTAGGGTGATTCCTCCAACCCTGATTATATGCGGAAGAATAAGGATCGTTCCTAGGTCCTTGTTGGTAAGCAGAATTGATATGCTCATGACTTTGAAACGGACATTCTTCCGTCAAGTGAGACGGATCAGAACAGCAGTCACATACAGTTTTGGAGAGTGACATTTGGTTTAGGGCGGAGGCTAAAAATTTGTTTTCCATAGCATCGAATTTCTTGTGTAAAGCTGCAATGTCAGCTCTAACTCCTATGGAAATATCATTGCCATCCCTAGACGATTGACTCACACCGTCCCATTGTAAAGATTTTTCAGCGAAATCTTCTAGAAATTTCCAGGCTTCCCCATCATCTTTGGTCATGAAGTTGCCTTGACACATAGATTCAAGGGTCTGTCTTGTGTTAGGATTAATGCCTTCATAAATGATTCGGTACAGTTCCCATCTCGGGATGCCGTGATGAGGACATTGGACTAACAGATCCTTGAAGCGTTCAAGACATTTTGAAAATGTTTCATTTGGAAGCTGGGTGAATTGATAGATTTCGCTACGGACTCGAGCTGTCTCTTGATGTGGGTAGAATTTCTTAAGGAATGCTTTGACGAATTCTTCCCAATTTGAAATAGAATGTGCGGTAGTGTTATATAGCCACTTCTCGGCTAAATCGCACAAGGTAAATGGGAGAAGACGAAGACGTAAAGCATCCACAGAAAGCTGTGAAGTACCCATCATTGCGTATACATTTTCAAATTTCGTGATAAATGCGTATGCGTCCTCAGACTCGAGACCGTGATATTTGGGTAGAAGGTTGATGTATTGGGGTTTTATTTGAAAATTTTCCCCGTTGGCTGGTCGAATGGAAAGACAGGTGGAAAGGGGACTTCGTGTTGGATAGCACCTCTCTTGGAGAGAGATGCGAGGTGGATTCTGCGCACCAACGGACGGCGGCAGGGTAGTGGAAAAGAAGTTCGATGGAGACGGATCCATCGATGTGGGTATGGTGGTGGGTAAAAGAAAGGGTAGATGTAGAAATACCGACTTTTGGGTCGATCAGGGGACGCGGACTAAACAGGCACTACAATCCTGTTGTCCAGCCTATCTTGCACTAAAAAGGGTTAGTACAAGTGGCAGCGTGAATTGTAATTAGGGGTAATAAATGAATGCGGTGTTTGCTTTGAAAAAGGGACGGATTTTTGAAAAAATGATGCAACACAACAAATGCAACACACAAAACCCTATTTCTAGGGGTCACCTAGGTCAAATCTCTAGACCGCTCCTAACTGCCCAAAAGACAAGTCGCAGGATAAAATCCTCCACTGCCTCTTTATCCCCCTGTGTCCAGGTAAGTGCCAGGTAAGTGGGATGGTACTCCACTACGTAAGTAGTGGGCCTAATTAATAACCACTAGCATTCGACACACTTGCCTTAGACACCACAAGAAAACGCGGATAAGCAATGAATTACCCACGGCCTTCTCTTGCCCTAAGTGAGTGCGACGGTCCTTAGAGTCATCTCTAGATATTTTTTAATTAATGAGGGTCAATGCGGATGCATGTTTTGTGATTTTCGGGGCCTAGGAAGGGTAATGAACTCCCCACCTAATCTGGATTTGGTCGTGCCCCTTAATATCCGTATTAATTATGCAAACAACCAAGAATCAAAACACGCACAAATTTTATTTTGCTTTTGCGGCACAGCGATTATTTGCAAAGAAATCTTCACAAAATATTAATTGGAGCAGATGAGGGAAGAGATAAGAAAGTCTGGAAGTATACCTGAAAATTTGAAGCAGTGATCAAGTTAAACTGCGGCGGATCCGCCGCAAATGCGCTCTAAAGCCACGGTTCCGCGGTCTTCTAATGGGATCACTGCACCAATTTTTGTGTACAAGCTCCTGTTCACTTACACAACTCTCTGGAGTTTGCAGAAATTTTTTTCCACAGCTCCACAAGTTCCAGATTTTCTCGCAATCAAATCACAACACACGTATTAGGGTTTGTGCGAGTTTAGATCTAAAAATTATAATGGAATAAATTTTTCAACTCAAATTTCAAAAATACGAACAATTAGCGCACTATCCCCGGCTACGACGCCATTTGATTGTTTATAATATCTTGTTTGTGTAAATCAAATCAAATAGTCTCCGGCAATGGCGCCATTTGATTGAATGAAATTCTTGTTGTGTGTTTAAGAAAATGTATAGAATCACAACCAAAAATATTTTGACCGCAATCAATAACGGTGTCGGTTGTAGCGCGTTAGTAAGTGGGGATCGTCCTCAGGGAAAGTGTAATCGTTCGTGTTTCGAATTAGATGAATTGAAACTTTAAAGAAAAGAAAACAAACAATTCATGATTTATAGTTGAAGTTCAAGAATTAGAAAATCTAGATCTAATAACAAGAAAACGATAGAATCAAGAATTGAGAGTTTGATGATTATTTTTCCAACCAAATATCAAGAATCGAAATGAGGCTCGTACGTAGGAATCGATCGGATCTATAGATGTCATGTAATCTTACAATTACGTATTCTTATCCTTCGATGAATTGATACTAGATCGATGATAATCGATCGAGAATTAGGGATTTCTTATGAAACTAGGGTTTTATCTTATCCCTTGTTCTTTCGTCGATATCATTCACATTCTAGCCTCTAGTAAATTCAAGAAACGATCGTAGATCACTAATTTCGAGCGATAACAATCAAGAAAGCATCGTAACGAAACTAGGTCATCGATTCTTGAACTTGCTAGGGTTTACAAAACTCGTAGGACTCAAGAATCGTTTAAAAATTTGTTACATCATCATTCTATTGATCGTCCCGACTCCTTAACGAGCGGAGTATTACTCAAACATCACAACAAGAACTACAATTACAAATTGAGATCTAATCATGATGCAAGAATTAAAAGAAAGCAAGATTAAAGAATTTCACCTTTTATTTATATCAACAATTTCGTTACAATCGCTCAAGAACTACAAGAGGAAGAACTCGATCGTCGATTTGGCTTCGCTCGTTTCCGTGAGTCGCGGATCGGCTTGGATCACTTGCTCGATTGAAGATCGGCTCCGCTCCTAAAAGGTTGAAGGCTTCTTGCTTGATTGGTACTCAAGATCTTGAATTTGATTGGAATTAGGGTTAGGGTTTCGCACAAGTCTTGTCACTAGACTTATGGAAGAAAATGGTGTAAGAATGAACAACTAAAGATTAACAACCTCAACCCTTAGATCTAGGTTCCTATTTATAGCCATCGAAACCCTAGATCTAGGATTTGAATTTTAAGTTTCCCTCCAAAAGTTTGTTGAAGAGATTTGAATTTCCCTCCAAAAGTTAGTTAGAGGAGAAGCTTCTAGATGTGATTAGTTAGGAGGGAGCTTCTAGAAGAGGTTAGTTAGGAGCTTAATTAGGATTAGCTTTGCTTAATGATCTGTGCTGATCTGGCAGAAAACTCTGGAGAATTCTGGAATTTGACATATGTGAAATGACTGTGAGCCTTTAGAGAAAAGTTTTGCTGCAAAAATGGAGAGCTGAAGCTTTGGAACGGCCGCGGATCCGCGGCCCAAGCAGGCTCCTGCCATGGATCCGCGGCTCTTTGTGGGCCTTGGGCTTCCATCTTTTCTGGTAATTTGCTATATAATATCTGTGCCTTGTTTTGATATGTTGAATTTTGTAATTACTTCTGCATTGCAACCAGATCTGCATCTTTTGAGTTGGCGTAATTTTGATCAGCTCTTTGGCTTTTCTTCCGTATTTTCCTGCACGGACTCAAGACAAGTGTTGCGCAATATAGGGATGATGCGATGCCATGATAAACAGACAATTTCTTCAGAAATGTCGGTTTTAGAGTCTAACACATGCAATCTGATATTTTACAACTGATTTGCTAATATGTGAAATATGAATACCGAACACTTCTAAATGAGTGCAGATGATAGGGAAATTGCCGTGTTAAAAATGCAATATTTTCGACTGATCTGGTTGCACCATCCCTTGACTTCTTGACTTCTTCATGATTGCTTGACTTTGGAGTAATGATGATGGTTGGTGGAGTGTAGGTTTGTTTTTGTGATCATTTCTTTTCATGATAACAATTGATCTCTCTCTTGCATGATTGTTGCTCTCTCTCTCTCACACACATACACACCCCCTCTTATTCTCACTCCCTTCACCATTGCATGGCTGGCCAAGCCAAGAAGGGGCTGCCCAATTTGTGTGGGGATTTTTGGTTCTCTCATGCTTGCAAAAATCCCCAAGTTCATCACAAAATTCTACAAGTTCATTTCTTCCACCAAAGGCAACTTCCAATATCCCAAATGAGACATAGCTTTCTACACTATATTCTACAGCAAAGCTTGGGCACGTCGACTCGCCAGCTTTGTGCCCGAGTTGCATCGGTCCAGAGGTGGGAGCCCGTAAAAGAAGCCGGCGACGTGGTGCCCTTCCGACGACGAGGTGGAGACCGGAGATTCCGCGGGGAGATCGGGACGACGACGAAAAGACCGAAGGACACGGATCGCTCGGTATATCTCTCTACCCCTTCTCTAGATAGCTAGGACTAGTTTAATGGCACGATTCGGTTTTATAGTGCGTGGTGGTGCCGGTTCAAAAGTTAAAGTAAATCATCGCTTCCGCATTTTGGCCTCGGATTGACGGCCGGGGTGCCGCCGTGCACTTACAGTGGTATCAGAGCCTCGCCATTAACCTAGTCTAGCTTGCTCTAGTATGTTTAGAACTCGATCGAACAAAAATCCCCAAAAACTGTATTTTCCTAATGCATCAGTTTTCTGTCGATTTATTTTTGGCTCGAAATTTTTTTTCAGTACATTGCAGAAACATGTGCAGGGAATTGTAAGAGTTCTACAAAAATTTGGTGAGGTGGTGCTTTAGTACGACCGCGGAAACGCGGCCAAAACCCTGGTTTGGCCACGGTTCCGCGGTGGGGAAATGTCCACACTGTGCCAAAATTTTACAGAGGGCTTCTTACATGGAATTAGGGTTTTTGGGATATTCTTTTTGGGCCCAGATTTTCTGTGAGTGCTACAGTACTGCTTGGGGCCACTTTGGTAATTTTGATCGATCGAAAAGTTTAAACATGTTGGATCACAGTATTTACATTATATCTGCGACCGTGAATGTCACTTGATCGGTAAATCCTGTCTAACTGCTATAGCCCGGTTAGACGGATTTACGAACGTGACATTCACGTTGATGTTCTGTGTATTGCTGTGATGTTGCGGATTGGTCGTGGGGGATAGCCTGGATGCAATGCTAGTACAGTTTTTGTTGTATTTTGTACATTTGATATTGTGGGGCGAGCATCCGACATGTGGACTGCCGTCACTGCCTGATTGTATATTATTCTTTTGGGGCACGACCGGGTCGAGGTCGATGTACCCGTTGTATGTATATTTTACTTTCTGTACTAGGATTACCCCAAGGTGGGGTGCACGGATAGCCGGGTTCTAGAGGGCAATAAGCCCATATCTCATGGCATTGAGACGGAGGGGGCTTTACTCTAGAATTGGCGGGCTACTCGCCGCACTCGTAGGGGGTACAGGTTGACCCAGGAGGGGTGCCCAAGTTACCGGATTCCGTGAAGTGCTGGGTGGTCCATTCACGTTGCTGAAGGGGGCTGCCCCGCTTCAGGTTTTCGCGGGTAACTTGCCGCGCCCGTAGGGGTCTAGGATTTCATTGCACAGGCTATCCACACGACCAGGGGAACATCAGGTTTCAGTAGCGGCTCTGTGAAACCCGGGGATCCCAGATATCTGTATTGTTCTGTGATGCTGTACATTTCTGTGATGTTGCATTTTATCACGCTTTGAGCGAAAATATTATATATTGATATATATACTAGTAGATGTTGTATATGTTTTGCATCCGCGCTAGTCCAGTCCCCGCTCTGTCGTTAGTTAAGTAACCTAACGGGTAATGACGGGACCCAGTGGCGAATGCGGATGGCATATACGTACATCATTATTTTCGTTCTTTATTGGTGTGATCTATTGATGGGACTGAATTGATTCGGATCAATGCAAGTTAAACAAACCTATTCTTATGTTGTTGGAACATTTTTCAAAAAGCTGTTATTGCAAGGACGTTCTCTTTTGTTTTGCATCGTGGTATTCAATTGGAATATCCTGCTCCTCAGTCGACGAGGCAAGGGCCGAGATCCCTTCACCGGGAGTGACCCCTTGGACAGAAGTTTGCGTCAGGGCAATAACTTCACTATAGCCGATTACTTTGCTTTGCATCGTGGTATTCAGTTGGAATATCCTGCACCTCATTCTACGGGGAAAGAGCCGAGATCCCTTCACCGGGAGTGACCTTTTAGCAAAGGTTTTCGTCACTATATTTTAAAAGCTATCCGGTTCCTTCAACGATACCAAGTTCTTTACGTTAAAGGTTTTCGCCAGAAACCATTCGTAGCCCTCCGTCGTTTCACATGGATAGTCAATTAGTATTCAAGCTGTGTTTGTTGGCCAAAGTAAAGGCATAGTGATTGGTAGGTATTGGGTATTCATGTGCAGCATAGATAGATACGTTGATTTGGGGTAGTCGTATAGCCTTGTTGGCCAAAGTCAAGGGCTTGTGCGGGTGGGCTCAAATTACCTGGAGAATGACGGGTAGAATTTGACATGTGACTTATAATTTGTTGGCCAAAGTCAAGGTCATAAGAGCATGGGGTAAAAATCACATCGGGAGTTTCTAAAGAAACTGAAACTTGCCAGATATGCGCATACCTTCTGGAGTGTGATGACGTGAGCGGATTCCGTCACGTTATCATGCGATGATAGTTGGATCCCGATTCCCACTGATGAGTTGGTTTACTCCTCGGGTGATCCCGACTAATTCTTCTTTCAGGTTTGGAGGAGAATTTGACGGTACAGTGGGAGGTTTCCAGATTAGATAAATTGGTAACCATTCTGATCTAGGTTAGAGTGCACGCTGAGTGTTTCTTTTCTCTCTCTCTTTGGCTGCGACCATTGACCCGACCCTAAGACTATGACTCAGTGACCAAAATTGACCGAACCTTTTTTAACACTGGCTTTTGGATTGTCAGAGTTGCAAACCTCATTGCCACTCCTACTTTTACCCTTTTCTCCAGGACACCCCGTATTACTACGAACGTCCACTTCCATTGGATAAAACCATCGTATGGTTATATACGAACTCGAAAGAATTTATTCGAGGATGGTTTCCGGTTCTGGAGAAAACGAATAGGACTATTCAGTTGTCTTTTCATTTTACCTTCTCTCAGGTTGCGAGTGCTCCTTGGTTTAGGAGACAGTACACCTATTACGCAAATTGGATAGTCTTCTTCCAAACCATAGGCAGGTGCCGACCGGTAGGGAAGGAAGAAAACCAATTGGCCTAACGATGGTGTACAGAAGGTATTAAGTAAAGACATATCAAGGGATTAGTAAGAGGGCAAAGTAAATTGCGACTGCTATTCAAGACCAAACCAAGTATTTATTCGCCAATCCTAAATCACCCTTGTATTTCTCCAGAACACTCCGTATCACTACGAAAATCCACAGTTTATTGGATACTCCATCGTATGGTTATATACGAACTCGAAAGGAACTTGTTCCAGTTCGGGGATGGATTCTGGTTCAGGAGAAATAGGAATAAGGTTTATTCGGTTGTCTTTTATCTTCACCTTCTCTCGCATTGCGAGTGCTCCTAGGATTAGGACAGTACACCCATTATGCTTATTGGATAGTTTTCTTCCAAACCATAGGCTGGTGCCGAACGGTAGGGAAGGAAGAAAACCATTTAGCCTAAGAGGGTGTGCAGAAGGTAATGACTAAAGACATAGAAAGGGATTTGGAAAGATGGCAAAGAATTACAAGGTTACAGTTGTGAATATGGATAATGGAAGAGGCATTACTAGGAATACCAGGATACCCCAACGAAACATTTCAATGTTTCAGTTTCACTGTGTACTGTTAATAGAAAAACTGATTTCCCGATTAGATAGTTACTCCGGGTATGTATTTACCAGGTATGATTCTCACATCTGTATGGTTTTACAGATGCTGAGTGGGAGTAAGTTATTAGGAATTGGGTGATCATCCTCATTATACCGGGATTCGTTGTAATCGGTGATATTTGAGGAAATCGCCTGGGTTGTTTGCCGGACGGCAAATATTTGGTTTTGAATATCCGCTGTTGTGCACCAATTTCAAATTGATATATCTGTACGTCTATTTTTATAGAGTGAGATATAACTTTTTGAAATTATGTCTATGACATTTACCTATATCATTTGATGGCTAGGTAAGGAGCATTAAACAGCGGTGTAATTCTTCTTAACCATAAGTACAGTTTTCAACCTACGACACACAGGGAATGAGTTATTAGACTCAAAGGACTTGTACAGAGCATTGTATGTTGTCCAGCGTCTATTAGGACAGTGGGGATGGTCCTCATACTATATTCGTTTTACTTATGACTTCTCTAGTTTTTAGACAGGTGTTTCGTGGAAACACAGGGTCCGAATTTTGAGAAGTTATAGGTATATGAATAAAGTAGAGAACCAGGTATTGCAAGTATCGGGATTCTTCAAAGTGATCGAAGATGTAGATACTTGTGTATGGTATTCAGTTGATAGTAATAGTTAAGAGAACTTGCTTCTCTTTCAGGTTACTCGTAATTGGAAGCATTCCTAAGTTGAGTAACGCTGATCGGCCTCTTTCCATTTAGTTAACATGCACTGGAGACAGCTGCATGATTTGAATCTGGTTCAATTAAATCAGTGCCTCTGGTTCTATATTGGATATAGAACAGTTCATATCTTAACGATGTTAAGGTACGGGGAGTTGTCTGGCTTATGCTTAAAACCAGACTCTGGATAATTCAAGGCACGTTTCTGTAATGGCTGTTTTGTGGGTTGACCCAGGCTATGACGATGGTTGACTTTCTACCATCCGGAAGATCAATAGTGATATTGTTCTAGACTCGCCACAGTTTTAATAAAAATGGATTTTTTCAGAAAACAGTAGTGGGAGTATGGTAGAACTTGAAGTGATTCCAGAACCACAAACGATTACTGAAGATTTGATAGGAACCTAAATATTCAATCTGGTTTGACATTCCATTGGCCACTCCGCAGATTTGGTGGGTAACCTCAGGCACCCGAGAGGTACTCCGGTAGCCTCAAGGACGGTGACAGGGAGGTTCTTGTTTACCCAGACTTGTCATTGCTGTTGTTCCAGGCTCCGAGACCCGGCGGGAAGATGAGTATAGCGTCATTGTAAACTGTCTTTACAAGTGTACGTCTATATGACTCTGCCAGAGGGTTGTCGTAGTCAGTGGGAGCAGCGGAAGAATTGGTGGACAGGTGGCTTATGTCTATTTATAGACTAAAGCAGATGTAGCGGAGATAGATCATCTATTTCTGATATGACAGTCATAGGTTTGACTTCATCAGAATATGGGATGGATCTGTTAAGAAAGTAGTAGGGTGTGATGTCCTGGTATTTGGATGAAATACACAGAGTAGGAAGTGATGTTCCTATACTACGATCGGTTATACTTGTGTTGTCACACAGTGGTTTCTCCACATTAAACTTGGATATTATATCAGACATTATGGTTACTGGATCTATGGTTTTAGATCTAGATTTGGGTAGTTTCCCAATCAGGGTACTTAGACAGCATTCTACAGGTATTTTAGAATGGAAGACTCTTGGCACGGTAGTGTACCTGCAAGTGATGGAGTCACCCTCTCTAAAGGTGTCTTACAGACTAAAGGGGAGAGGGATGTGCATGATTGACAGATCGCTTGCTTAGGCAATTGAGTCAATCATGAGATGTCAAGTACTACACCAGATGTTGTTTTTGCACTTGGTGCAGTAAGTTGACATTGATCCAATCCTGGAGAAACAGTCGGAAGCAGTTTTAGAACATAAGTGGATGTTCTAGGGATATGATAACGACAGCCTCATTCGGGAGACGATTATCATTCCAGGCTTCCAAGGTGACCTGGACGACAGGGAGGTTGTCAGAGTTATAGTTTTCCTTCTGATGAGGGGCAGTATTTTAGACAGGTGGTCCAAGGCGATACTGAGGGAGGCATGGCGCAGGATACTGATTAAGTTCAGTTGACGATACAGTCTAAGAAGTTTGGATTTGGAGTTCATTTATGAGCTAGGTCCCATCAGATATCCAGACATATTCTAAGACAGGTGTTGCTCATTTCGGGAGATGGCTTTCTCTACGAACTTGAGATATAGAGAGACATAGAAAGAAACATCACAGCGGATCAACTCGCCGAGGCTATTCCTCGAACGCAATAGTTTCGCAAACGGGCTTTGTGAGACTGACTAGTAGAGGAGTTGGGTGTTCGGTATCACACGGGCTGTGAGTATGCGACATCGCAATAATTAGCCTTGAGTGCAAGTGGGAGATTGTTGGAGATAGTGCCCTCAGAGTCAATTATTGGATCACAGGCACGTGATTGCAATGATTAAGGGAGGACCTATCCCAGGAGGACAGTCTTACTCAAGATGATAGAATGCTATCTGTTTTACCTTTATCATCGTGTACTGCTTTAGGTGACCTTACAGGTCACTATTGCACGTTGATAGAGCCCCTAGGATTCTTGCTTGACTGCCAGCAGTATGAGGGCGATCATATACGTGGGAGCTAGTAGTCAATAAGCATATCCTTAAAAGGTCCCTAGTCGTGGGATTTTCGAGACAAGGCATCGATACTCCAGAGTAGACTAGTATATACAGTCGAGACCCCGACAAGGGGCGGTGGCCAGTCTCACAAGCCACTGGTGTCAGTTGGATCACCTAAGATGTATACAGGTGCTCATTGGGTTATGAGTACACCGGACAGGACTCACCGGGAACATGCTAGTTGGTCTTATACCTGACGTCAGATAGCAGTTCCCTCGTGACATGTGTATAGGTTAGTTCATCGACCTGAGATCGTCATTTGTCTCGTGTGAGTTCCCACTGTACTTTGATTACTACCCTACCACGCTCAAAGGAGACGTGCAAACAGGTTTTAGTTGGGTACAGTCCCGAGCCACGTGGAGGCAGTAAGTGGATCTTCAGGGGTTCGTCTCTCCCGTTATCGGGGGTGAGGTCGCGCTGTGTCTAGGAGAGCCATTACACGAAGTCTTTGGCCAAGGCAGGAGATTTACTGGTAGGTATTCCAGTAGTATCTTAGGGTGTTCTGGGCTACACTCCGACACGACTTGTACCCCTTTTGGGGGTCTGACTTTTACCAACCCCCTAGGCCCGCCATGCGATGCTCATAGACGAACGGACCGGACTGTACCGATATTGTCACTGACAGGCTCAGTAGGGTGTCATGATGAGTTCGCTCATCGACGTCCTTTTTGGTCAATACCCGGTAGCCCGTTACGTATGGCTAATACCTCTGACGTGCTAGTGGTTAAATCCACAACCAAAGTATTGACGAGTCTTTAGAGTCCCCCACATTCAGTTGCTCAAGTTTCGGGCGAAACGCTGTAGAGGCCATATGGAGATATGGCAGGGTTCGATCAGATACGTGCGGTATTACACGGATCAGGATCGGACGGTTAATACTAGAGGCCGTATGGAGATATGGCAGGATTCGATCAGATACGTGCGGTATTGCACGGATCAGGATCGGACGGATAATACTAGCAGGCTTTGGTTTAAGCCGGATGCTAGTATAGTACAGTGTAGATTTTGTCTCATTGCATTTGTATTTCGGTCGGAATACAAATGCGGGTATGTATATACAGTAGCGGGGTTTTCCTGTAATTTATTACGTGATCAGTTTTTTGGAGTTGCCAGTTTGTTTTCCGTTTCAGCCATATTTCTTTGTATCTTTCATTGGCTGAAGATTGGTGGAGGGGGGCTTATTTGCATTTGTGCAAATAAGCATTTTGGAGGGTTGTCTTTGCATATTGTTGTGTCATGATGGTTGCACCATCCGTTGACTTCTTGACTTCTTCATGATTGCTTGACTTTAGAGTAATGATGATGGTTGGTGGAGTGTGGGTTTGTTTTTATGATCATTTCTTTTCATGATAACAATTGATCTCTCTCTTGCATGATTATTGCTCTCTCTCTCTCTCACAAATACACACCCCCTCTCATTCTCACTCCTTTCACCATTGCATGGCCGGCCAAGCTAAGGAGGGGCTGCCCAATTTGTGTGGGGATTTTTGGTTCTCTCATGCTTGCAAAAATCCCCAAGTTCATCACAAAATTTCACAAGTTCATTTCCTCCACCAAAGGCAACTTCCAATACCCCAAATGAGACATAGCTTTCTACACTATATTCTACAACAAATCTTGGGCACGTCGACTCGCCAGCTTCGTGCCCGAGTTGCCTCGGTCCAGAGGTGGGAGCCCGTAAAAGAAGCCGGCGACGTGGTGCCCTTCCGGCGACGAGGTGGAGACCGGAGATTCCGCGGGGAGATCGGGACGACGACGAGAAGACCGAAGGACACGGATCGCTTGGTATATCACTCTACCCCTTCTCTAGATAGCTAGAACTAGTTTAATGGCACGATCCGGTTTTATAGTGCGCGGTGGTGCCGGTTAAAAAGTTAAAGTAAATCATCGCTTCCGCATTTTGGCCTCGGATTGACGGCCGGGGCGCCGCCGTGCACTTACACCCTGGTCGTGTGGATAGCCTGTGCAATGTAATCCTAGACCCCCACGGGAGCGGCAAGTTACCCGCCAAAACCTGAAGCGAGGCAGCCCTCTTCAGCAACGTGAATGGACCACCCAGCACTTCACGGAATCCGGTAACTTGGGCACCCCTCCTGGGTCAACCTATACCCCCTACGAGTGCGGCGAATAGCCCGCCAATTCTAGAGTGAAGCCCCCTCCGTCTCAATGCCATGAGATGCGGGCCCGTTGCCCTCTACAACTCGGCTATCCGTGCACCCCACCTTGGGGTAATCCTAGTACAGAAAGTAAAATATACATACAACGGGTACATTGACCTCGACCCGGTCGTCCCCTAAAAGAATAATATACAATCAGGCAGTGACGGCAGTCCACATGTCGGACGCTCGCCCCGCAACATCAAATGTACATAATACAACCAAAAACTGTATTAGCATTGCATCCAGGCTATCCCCCACGACCAATCCGCAACATCGCAACACAACACAGAACATCAACGTGAATGTCACGTTCGCAAATCCGTCTAACCGGGCTATAGCAGTTAGATGGGATTTACCGATCAAGTGACATTCACGGTCGCATATATAATGTAAATACTGTGAACTAATGTGTTTAAAATATTCGATCGATCAAATTTACCCAAGTGGGCCCCAAGCACTACTGTAGCACTCACAGAAAGTCTGGGCCCAAAAAGAATGTTCCAAAACCCCTATTTTCAACACAGAGACACTCTGTAGAAATTTGACACACTGAACAGTAAGGACTGCGGCGGAACCACATCCCAAGCATGGGTTTGACCGCGGTTCCGCGGTCGTATAGTGTGTTCACGTGATCAAATTTCTACAGAAGTCTTAGAATTCCCTGCACATCATTCTGCAACAACCTGAAAAATTTTTGGAGCCAAAATAAATTCGACAGAAACTGATGCACATGAAAACGCGGTTTTTGGAATTTTATTCGATCGGAAATGTAAACACATTAGAAAAAGCCAGACTAGGTTAATGGCGAGGCTCTAATACCACTGTAAGTGCACGGCGGCGCCCCGGCCGTCAATCCGACGCCGGAATGCGGAAGCGATGATTTACTTTAACTTTTTGAACCGGTACCACTGCACACTATATACCCGGATCGGGCCATTAATCTAGTCCTAGCTAACAAGATAAAGAGTAGAGAGATATACCGAGCGATCCGTATCCTTCGGTCTTCTCGTCGTCGTCCCGATCTCCCTGCGGAATCTCCGGTCTCCACCAAGTCGCCGGAAGGGCACCACGTCGCCGGCTTCTCTTACGGGCTCACACCTCTGGACCGAGGCAACTCGCGCACGAAGTTGGCGAGTCGACGTGCCCAAGAATTGCTGTAGAATACGTGTAGTGCTCTATGTCTCATTTGGGGTTTGAGGAAGTTGCCTTTGGTGGAGGAAATGAACTAATACTTTTTAGAGATGAAACTTTGGGATTTTTGTGAAGCCAAAAGACCAAAAATCCCACCACAAAAAATTGGGCAGCCCCTCCTCATTTGGCCGGCCAAAACATGGTGAAGGGAGTGAGAATGAGAGAGGGTTTGTATGTGTGAGGAAGAGAGCAACCATAATGCAAGAGAGAGATCAAATGTTATCATGAAAAGAAATGATCACAAAAACAAAACCCACACTCCACCAACCATCATCATTACTCCAAAGTCAAGCAATCATGGAGTCAAGAAAATCAAGAGATGGTGCAACCATCATGACACTACAATATGCAAGGATAACCCTCCAAAATGCTTATTTGCACAAATGCAACTAAGCCCTCCTCTACCAATCTTCAGCCAATGAAAGATACAAAGAAAATTGGCCGAAACGGGAAGCAAACTGGCAACTCCAAAAACTGATCCAGTAATAAATTACAGGAAAACCCCGCTACTGTATACACATACCCGCATTTGTATTCCGACCGAAATACAAATGCAATGAGACAAAGTCTACACTGTACAATACTAGGATCCGGCTTAAACCAAAGCCCGCTAGTATTAACCGTCCGATCCTGATCCGTGCAATGCCGTACGTATCTGATCGAACCCTGCCATATCTCCATATGGCCTCTACAGCATTTCGCCCGAAAACTTGAGCAACTGTCTGTGGGGGACTCTAAACACTCGTCAATACTATGGCTGTGGATTTAACCACTAGCACGTCAGAGGTATTAGCCATACGTGACGGGCTACCAGCTATTGACCAAAAGGGACGTCGATGAGCGAACTCATCCTGACACCCTACTGAGCCTGTCGGTGACAATATCCGTACAGTCCGGTCCGTTCGTCTATGAGCATCGCATGGCGGGCCTAGGGGGTTGGTAAAAGTCAGACCCCCAAAAGCGGTACAAGTCGTGTCGAAGTGTAGCCCATAACACCCTGAGATACTACTGGAATACCTACCAGTAAATCTCCTGCCTTGGCTAAGGACTTCGTGTAATGGCTCTCCTAGACACAACGCGACCTCACCCCCAATACCGGGAGAGACGAACCCCTGCAGATCCGCTCACTGCCTCCATGTGGCTCGGGACTGTACCCAACTAAAACCTGTTTGCACGTCTCCTTTGAGCGTGGTAGGGTAGTAATCAAAGTACAGTGGGAACTCACACGAGACAAATGACGATCCTTAGGTCGATGAACTAACCTGTACACATGTCACCAGGGAACTGCTATCTGACGGCAGGTATAAGACCAACTAGCATGTTCCCGGCGTGTCCTGTCCAGTGTACTCATAACCCAACGAGCACCTGTATACATCTTAGGTGAACCAACTGACACCAGTGGCTTGTGAGACCGGCCACTGCCCCTCATCGGGTTCTCGACTGTATACACTAGTCTACTCTGGAATATCGACGCCCTGTCTCGAAACTCCCACGACTAGGGACCATTTAAGGATGTGCTTATAGACTACCAGCTCCCACGTATATGATCGCCCTCATACTGCTGGCAGTCAAGCATGAATCCTAGGGGCTCTATCAACGTGTAATAGCGACCTGTCAGGTCACCTAAAGCAGTATACGATGATAAAAATAAACCAGATAGCATACTATCATCTTGAGTAAGACTGTCCTACAGGAATAGGTCCTCCCTCAATCATTGTAATCACGTGCCTGTGATCCAATAATTGACTCTGAAGGCACTATCTCCAACACGGTGATCGTATTTGGACCTGGTGGTTATCCGGAGGATACCGACCGGAGTCATGAGATGGATATGAGGGTTGACCAGAGTATGCGGCGCCTGAGGGCCGATCTGAGGATGTTGTTCCTGAGATATGAGGATTTACGTGTCAATGCTGGACATGGGTTTCATGATGTTTCGAGTGTCGGTGTTGGACACTCAGGTTCCATGATTTGATGTATCATTAATGGACACACATTCTTTGATATCCTCATATATTTACATGCATATGCTTTTATGATGTTTCGAGTGGATGAGATCCACATGCATACTGGCATTGATTATATTGTTGGCACATATTTACATATACGGTCACCCTAGAATCATAGTTTTACCTTCATTATATAATTGATCTAGGAAATCGTTGTTTTATTCGATTTCTACCTGATGATGTTTTCTACTCACGATTTGGCAACTCACCCCCGTTGTGCCACAGTTCTTGCAGGTTGAACGCATGGATCAGTAGCGGCATAGTTGGCACACAGCTTGCATTCGGGTGATTTGCTTTGGTAGGTGGTACATGTTGGATCTTACCCCTCTTGTATTTATTATTCCTGTTGTATCTAGTCAACTCCATCAATCAGAAACTAGTATTTGTATATGTAGTAAGACTTAGCAAGACTTGTAGTTGCGAGATTTGAGCGATGGGTTATATGTTTGCTTGGTGGGTTTGATGTCTTGCTTTAAATTATTCTTTGTGTTGATCTTCGCCGTTGGGCGTCATATACATATATTCTGACTTGCGTGGTTATGATTCCGCCGTTTGGCGAAGAGCTAGCTCCCGCTTAGGGATGCCTTGTACTTATTATCATGTATTTGTGGTTTTGGGTCAAAATATACAAAGGAGGTGCTGCCCAAATTTTTAAAAGACGAAACATGTTTTTCAACTAGCATAATGCATTTGCATTTTACATGTTCCATTATCTATGCATTAAGAAAACATTTGATTTCATCATACCTTTATTTTCAAAACTTCACCTCTTATATTTTCTTAAAAAGGTTTAGATTTCTGGGCTTCTGCTTATTTAAATTATGTTACGCCTTTAGACGTGGCGTGGTTTCAGTGCCGGTCATGAACAATATTTTTTGGTCGTGACAATAATAGTCGGATTGTAACCCCTAATTTCACAACAACGATTCGTTTCATATTTTCAAAAGAGATAATAAGGACGTACTTTTGGATTTGGAAAAGGTCATTTATGTATTTTAAAACAAGGCAGCCTCCTTATTTTAAAACCAAAGTTTTGTTATACTTTACAAAATGTATATATATGGGGTTACTTACAATATATATTCAATTACTGTTCGTTTACGTTATGCTTACCGTACATATTATTCACTTACACGTTATTCATTCTATCCGATATGCTACGCTTACATTATCCTTCGCGTTGCTATTATTATATTCGCCGATGCTGTTATGTACTACTTTTCTGTGTTATGACTAGTTCACACAGACTAAAAGGGGTACGAGAATATGATCTGATATGATATCAATCCCACGAGATTGAGTATATGGAAAGAGGATTATGATTCGGACATGGTGGATATGGTCGGGGATCCATGAGATATATATTTATGATCAATCCATGAGAGATTGAGGGTAGTTGACACAAGATGTCTCTATAGTTAAATTTTTGATCAATCCATGAGGGATTGATGGTAGTTGACACATGATGTCTCTACGGATATATTTGTGAGGGATCAGTATAGATGCCTTATACTGAGATGGATATTATATATATATATATGAGGAATCGAGATAGATACCCTACAATGAGGTGATATATTTTGCTGTATATATAGTAGACGGACAAGACTGGTCCACGAGACAGTACCTGACAAGTATTTTCATATATCGATATATACAGAAGTGGGTTTATAAAGAGTTATAGTCTCATATTTTCCACGTGCCTATGATAAGCAGAGAAACTTTCAAAAGAAAACCTCTTCAATATCATTTTCAAATAAATAGAGTGGGACATATATTTAAATGAAACACTTATTTTCTTCTTATATTAACGTCCGCTACTAGTGCCATTACATAGACATCATATGGCTATTTTGAAAAGATTCAACATACATAAATCTTTCAGCTACTTTTATTGGATTGCATTTTAAGGTGTGCTATACGTATTATAGCCTTTCTTCTATTTCAATTTAGTCATGTGCTGTAGATTTTGCACTACGACTACAGTGTTCTTGATATAACACCGGTATATTTGGTACGCAGTGAGTTACCGTTTGTTGGTGATGGATCATCATGCGTTGCGTAGTATTGCGTTTATTTCCATGACTCACATGCTTTCAGATGCTTGTGGTGATGTTATGCCCGTACAAGGCGTGATGTTGTTTAGTCAAGATTGACTTGATAACCACACACAGATTCATATATAGGATAGTGGTACACGAGTTGTACATGGAGGTTTATCATCAAATAGTTCTTTGCTCGAACTCTCGTTTCGATGCGTGCCATTTCACCCTTCATGTTGTACACATTTATAATGTTTAGATATTGCACCGCTTATCCTTGCGATTTTAGCTCGCTGTATAATACTATTCACGGGTTGGCAACTCACCCCTGTTGTACCGTAGTTTTATGCAGATTTGACCGCTTGGATCAGTAGCGGCTAGTTTGGGCACCTTCTATTTTGTGGGCATAGTTGCGCATGTACATGAGTGGTGGGTTATATTCTTTTCTATCGGCATTTTCTTTGTACCTATTGTATCTAGAAGTACTCCATCAAAAACCAAGTCTAGTTATTGTTGAGACCTTAGTGCTGTTATGACTTGATGTATATTTATTCTATTTACTTTCCGCATTTGATCCTTCGCCGAGGAATCGTATATATATATATATCTTGCATGGTTGTTGATTCGCCATTGGTCATTGATTTTGCTCCTGTGTTTGGGATGCTTTCTTATTATGTTATTGTATCCATTTTTATCAAAATTTACAAAGGAGGTGTTGTTCGATTTTTAAACAATATCAATGATTTCAAACCAAACATGATCTTTAGTTAGTAAAAACCTTTTCAAAACTTCACCTCCGCTATTTCTTGTAAAATGGTTTAGTTTCCTAGTTTTTGGCTTACTTACGTTAATGTGGGGTCCAATAGAGTTCACATGATCCAAGTGTCGGTCATGTACCAAATTCCGGGTCGTGACACGGGATGTCGGTATGCGATACCGCAATAATTAGCCTTAAGTGCAAGTGGGAGATTGTTGGTTATAGTGCCCTCAAGATAATTATTGTAATTGCAGGCATGCGATTATGATAATTAAGGGAAGACCTATACAGGTAGAATAATCTTACTCAAGATGATGGTATTGTTAGTTATATGTATGTCCTAGAGGCCATTACTGTACATAGGATGTATATTGTAGTGGATGCTGGGACATATATAGGTAGGACTTTCTTGCTCGACATGATAGTATGCTATCTGGTTACTCTTTATCTTAACATGTATACTTGTTGTCTCTCTATTACATGTTGATAAAGCCCTTAGGATATGTGCTCGACTTCCAGGACTGTGATGTAGATCATACTAGTGGGGCCTGGGTAGTCCATGAGTACATCCTTCAATGTTCCTAGTCGTGGGAATATCGAGACGGGGCATCGATATTCCAGAGTAGATTAGCGTATATCTTCTCGACCCATGTGATGGGCGATGGATGATCCTATATCCATTGATGTTTGACATCAAAGATGGTATGCGGGTGCTCAGTGGTGACTGGGTACACTGAACGGACTCGCCGAGATCTCCCAGATGGTATTATACCTTTCGTCAGATGGCAGTTCTCTGGTGACACTGGTACAGTTTAGTCTGTTGACCCGAGATCGTCATAGAGTCTTATGTGTCTCCCACTGTGCTTTGATTTCCACCCTACCACGGTTCTACTGAGTCGTGCAAACAGGTGGTTTTTGGGTCCAATCCCGATTCACATGGAGGCAATGAGCGATAGGAGGGGATTCATCTCTCCCGGTATTGGGGGTTGATGTTGCGCTATGCTCGACTGGCCATAACCGGAAATCCCTGGCCAGGGTTGCAGTGATATACTGGTAAGAGTTATCAGTAGTTTCACGCTTGTTTTGGACCTTACATCGGCATGACTTATCAAGCTATTGGGGTCTGACGTTTACCACCCCTAGGCGAGATATGCGACATATCAGACGAACAGACCGGACTGTACGGTAAGTGTTACTGGTTGGATTCACAGGAGTGTGAGCAGACTTGCTCGTTGATCTTCTGATCGCTCAATACCCGGGTGGCCGTTACGTTTAGCAGACCGCTTGCGGCTTGTGGGTGTTTGATATGATCATCACCTGCTGCCGGCGTATTGATGATTCTTTAGAGTCCTACACAGAGATTTCCTGGCTCAAGCGAAACGAAATAGGAGTGCATATGAGATATGTGCGGGACCGAGAATAATACCGGTATGTGATACTGAATTCTATTCTCGCGATTTGTATCATCGGACGGTTATATAAGATATAGCTGGGTTATCGAATCAAATGTTGATTCGATATATTGATACACTTGATATTAGTCGGTTATATGCAGTATGACTGGATCATTAAATCAAGTGTTGATTTAATGATTTAATGTATAATTATATATTTGATATATTACTTTACATTAACTAATATTGGTTCATTTAAGATTGATTTTCTCACTTGAATGTGCACATTATTTATATGTGATATATGCAAGTGTACATGTTTGTATTGTTAGTGTATATGCCCTAGAGGCCATTACTGTATCATACTAGTTTGTATATTACTTAATGGAAGCTTGGGATATTCACCTTGTATAAACAATCTTGCTCAATATAGTAGTATGCTACTTGGTTTGTTTCTACTTCAATGTGTACATGTGTTTATTTTAGTATATCACCTATACACATTAGTGGAGCCCTTAGGATCTTTGCTTGATTACCAGCGTTGTGATGGCAGTCACACTAGTGGGGCTGGGTAATCTATAAGCACATCCTTATGTAGGTCCCTAGTCGCAGGACTATCGAGACTGGGCATCGATACTCCGTAGTAGACTAGCATATGCGCTTCTCATCCCAGTGTGGGATACGGTCTGTCCCACAGCCGTCAGTACGTCGTACTTGAGATAGTATGCGGGTGCTCGTTGGGTTACGAGTACACTGGACAGGACTCGTCGGGAACTGTTGGTTGGTACTATACCTATCGTCAGTTATCAGTTCCCAGGTGACATGAGTACAGCTTAGTCCGCTGACTTGACACTGTCACTTCGCCTTGAGTGTGTTCCCACTGTACTTAGATTACTACCCTACCACAGCTCAAAGGAGTCGTGCAAACAGGTAGTAGTTGGGTGCAGTCCCGAAGCACTTGGAGGCAGTGACGGTTAGACAGGATTCGTCTCTCCCGGTATTGGGGGTTGACATCGCGCTGTGTCTAGGAGAGCCATTACATGAGTAGTCCCTGGTCAGGGCAAGCGAGATATACTGGTAGGTTTCCAGTGTTATCTCAGGGTGTTCTGGGCTTCACTCCGACACGACTTGTACCGCTATTAGTGGACTGGCGTTTACCGTCCCCTAGGCCCGTCATGCGATGTATCAGACGAACAGACCGGACTCTATGGAGATTGTCACATTCAGACTCAGTACGAGTTCAGATGGGTTTCACCTCGTCAGTCTTCTTGTCGGCATTTACCTGGAGACCGTTACGCACAGCTAGTACCGCTTGCGGTCTGTGGTTAAACCCACTGCCAGCGTAGTGTCGAGTCTTTAGAGTCCCACACAGAAAGCTATTCGCATTTAGGCAAAAGAGTTGAGGTCGCATGGTTTTGCGACAGGTCGCATGGTTTTGCGACAGGATTCGGTCACATCCGTGCACTTGTGCACGTACAGTGTCCGGACAGTTAACACTAGCGGGCTTTGGTTTTAAGCCAGATCCTAGTGTACGTTTTGGGATTGGTTTTATCTCGTTTGTATTCGTGTTCCTCGGAACGCGGATGCGGGTGTGTATGCACAGTCGACAGAGAGACAGAGGCAGAGTATTCTCATTGGGGTTGTTGATTGTTGACTGTTGACAGTTGACTGTTGACCATTGACTTTTGCTTAACCCTAATGAGAATAAGATATATGATTAACATTAATATTAATTAAGTATTATAGTGACATGGTTGTTGAGGGGTTGACATTGTTGACTTGTTGACTTTGTTGACCGGTTGACTAGGTTGGACTAGTTGACCATCATCTTGACAATGGCTATCATTCCATGGCAAAGACTTTTGCTTGCTTGTTTATTTATGCAAAATGAGTGCATGAAATGATATAGCCATTTTGACTTAAACTATTACACAATACTTGATTACTATTTTTGTTATGATGGCTTTTGGATTATGAGAGGTGAGAATGAGAAGAGTATGATCAATTCTTTCATTTGCTTTCTCTCTCTTGAGCTCTCTCATTCTCAAGCTCTCCCTCTTCCTCTTGCTCTCTCTACCTCAAGAAAAACCATTCTCATGTGTTGAGACTCATTGCCTTAGAGATAAAAAGACACCAAAACATTCCTCTACTCATTCTAGTTCATAAGGCCTGGCAAGCCAAGTGATCTAGTTTCTTCAAAGTTCGAAGAAGAAGCCAAAGGTAGAAGCTTTCGGGTGGATCCATCTTCGGCGCAAGGAGACGACGAGGTGAGGCCAATCCGTACACCGGGAGGAGTCGAAGACGAAGGAGTTCAAGAAAGGTATAGCCCCCTAACCGAGTAGATAAACTCTTGTTAGGTTGTTAGTTAGTAGTTTAACAAAGATCCGTATTGGTAGTCCATGTTACCACCCTCTTGAAAATCATTTTTCACCACTTCCGCAACCCCGTAAGAACCGCGGAAGGGTAGCATGGACTTACAATGGTATCAGAGCCAGGTTAAATACTATCTAACATGTTAGCAAAGTAAGTAGAAGTTCGATCAAAGAAAAAGTCGTGAAACGAACCCGGAAAATGAAGTTTCTGCCGAATTTTTATTCTGTCCAAAAATTGATAAATCTTATGTTAAAAATCGGCTCAGGCTTTTTGTTAAGCACCCAAGAAATTTCGTCCAATGAATCGGTCAAAGCGCCGCGGAAACGCGGCGGGAGCTTGCTCCCGCCGCGGTTCCGCGGCCGAGTTGAGTCGGTCGTGGGTAAAAGTTCTTGCAGTGTGTTTCTGGGGGTATTTTGGGATTTTTACAACATGTCTTTTCAGCCCAGATTTTCCAGAAAGAAAAATTTGTTTTTGGGGCTTGAAAATCCGTATTTTTATCGAACTTCTAAAGACTATGGCTAACGGGTTTATATCTGTGATGTGTTATGTGTATTGAACGTCCGCTAATCGCTATACGTCGATTAGTGGGGGTTATACACATCTGTGATCTGTAATGTTGATGGTATGTGTATATGAATTCTTTGGATTGTCGCGGATGAATAGCCGGGGGTTGTGAGATGAGAGTTTTCTTTTCTTTCAATTCATGTAATATGTAAATTGATGTAATATTATTTTTGGCCGCACAACCGGGTCGGGGTTGTAGCCGTCATTGTATAATTTCTTTTTACTCTTTTTGCTCCTAGGATAGACCCATGGTGGGGTGCACAAACTACCGGGTATCGCGAAGTGCCGAGTGGCCTACTCACGTCGTTGAGGGAGGTTGCTCCACTTCGGATATTTGGCGGGTAGTTTGCCGCACCCGTAGGGGTCTAGGGTGGGGTATTGGCTATTCATTGCGACCGTGTAATCCGCTTTTCGTTACAGGCTCGTACGAATTGCGGATTCCTAGTATATCCAATGTATTCATCTGTGATCTGAAATGGCTATCATTGCAATATATCTATGTATGATATTATTTAGGCGTTGCTTATGCTTTGCAGCCGCGCTAGCCCAGCCCCCGCTCTGTCGTTAGTTAAGTTACCTAACGGGTAATGATGGGGCCCCGTGGCGAATGCGAATGGTATAAGCGTACGTCATATTTTGATTGTTTTCTGCAATGGTAGGATTAAATGATGGGACGCATTAAAAGAACTAATGCAAGAACAATACGCATTAAAAGAACTAATGCAAAGAAAAATAAACCAAGTAAAAGTCGTTGTAACACTTTCAAAAACCACTCGGTTTCTTTTCAAAATAACTTTTAAACGCGGAGCTTAAGCCACTCCTTTTAAAAGCTATCTCGTTCCATCGATTATATCAAGTTCACTACGTTCACGGTTTTCCCAAAACCATTCGTAGCCCTCTGTCGTTTCACATGGATGGTCAATAGTATTCAAGCTATGTATGTTGGCCAAAGTCAAGGCATAGTGATTGGTAGCTATTGGGTATTCATGTGCAGCATAGATAGATGTGTTGGTTTGGGGCAGTCGTACTACCATTTTGGCCAAAGTCAAGGGTATGTGCGGATGGGCTCAAATTAACCAGGAGAATGACGGGTAGAACTTGACATGTGACTTATGATATTTTGGCCAAAGTCAAGGTCATAAGAGCATGGGGCAAAAATCCACATCGGGAGTTTCAAAAGAACTGAAACTTGCTGGTATTGCATACCATTTGGAGTGTGATGATTCTGGTAGGATTCCTTCAGTTTCGTCACGCGATGATATTTGGATCCCGATCCTACTGTGAGTATATGCTACTCTTCGGGAAATTTCTCACTTAACGATCAATGCTATAAACCAAGTAGGTGTCTAGAAAGGTGTTAGCGGGGCTACGCCCTCAGGGAAAAGAGGTTCTTAAATTATGGAACTTCGCGAAAGCGTTGCAAAACCTCCCTCGAAGTACCGACACCAGCCTGGCCGAACGGTTAAGCAAGTATTGTACGGTGAGATTGATCCTGACTAATTCTTCCTTTTTGGTTTGAGGAGGGATTCGAGAGACAGTGGGAGCCATCCTGTTTAGACAAATTAAAAACCACTCTAAACTTGCAAGAGCATCATGCTAAAGTATTTCTTCTCTCTCTCTCCTAATTGCAGCGACCAATCATCATGACCGGACTTAAGTTATTACTAGATAAAAACATACTGACAGGGCCAAACTACAAAGATTGGCTCAGGAATGTCAAAATGGCAATCACTTATGACAAGTTGGGGTATCTCCTTACCACCAAAGCTCCCCCTGTCCTAGGTCCCACCTCCAGCGTCGCGGATAAGGAAATCCGTAAGACTTGGGAGATCGATAGCGCGAAGGCCAAGTGCCTCGTGCTTGCCTCTATGGACAACGAACATCAGAGGAGGCACGAGAATATGGACCTCAAATCCATATTTCTCCATACAAAAGAACTGTATGGAGAGCAATCTCGTATCGCAAGATACGAAGTGTCGAAGAAGCTATTTTCGGCAAGGTTGGCCATCGGATCATCGGTAACGGAATACGTGCTTATGATGATTGGCTTCATTGAGGAGCTCGCGGAACTTGGGACCACGTTAGAGAACGAGCACTATACGGACTTGATTCTCCAGTCCCTTCCTTCCACTTACGCCCAGTTTATACCGAACTTCAACTTACAAGAAAAAGAAGTTGAACTTTCAGAACTCCTCAATATGCTGAGGAGTGCAGAGGGCACCCTACAGAAAGGTAGGGAAACATCCACTTTGTTTGTAGGAGGATCTTCATCTTCTAGGTCCAAGGCGAAAGCCAAGGGAAAGAAGAAGAAAGCCTCCGCCAAACCAAGGGGCGGTGTTAGTAAAGTGGATACGAAGGGAAAAGCAAAAGCAACAAAGATAGCGGGGAATCTTATAGGGAAGGAAGAGTGCTTTTTCTGTCATAAGAGTGGTCACTGGAAGAAAGATTGCAGGGCTTGGAAAGCCAGGACACAGGAACTGAAGCAAGTTGCGGCTTCATCTTTAGGTGTGTATGTTATTGAAAACTGTCTATCAATAAACTCTACTTCCTGGGTATTGGATACCGGTTCAGGATCTCATATCTGTAATTCTTTGCAGGCGTTGAGAAATCGTAGGGTTTTGAAGGCAGATGACATGACCCTCAAAGTTGCAAACGGAGCTAGCATGGATGCTAAGGACGTGGGGGACTATCACCTAGGGTTGTCAGATTGACACGTTTTGGTTTTGCGTAATTGCTTTTTTGTACCCAACACAACTTGTAATATCATTTCTGTATCTCTGATTTCTAAAGAAGGTTATGAATTTGCGTTTGTAAGTAATGTTGTAAACATTCACCTTAATCAAGTTCTGATTGGGTCAGGTACATTAAGCAATGGTATATACGTATTAAACAAACCACAGATTTTCAATGTCCAGAATACACACAAAAGAAAGTCTCCGGAAATAAATCAGACTTTCTTATGGCATTGTAGACTGGGTCACATCAATGAGAGAAGGTTGACGAAGTTACATACAGAAGGATATTTGAATCCGTTCGAATATCAATCATATGCCACTTGTCAATCCTGTCTCAAAGGAAAGATGACAAAGACTCCGTTCACTGGACACGGAGTAAGAGCGAGCGAGCTCTTGGGACTCGTACACAGCGACGTGTGCGGTCCAATGTCTACACATGCGCGAAGCGGTCATTCTTACTTCATTACTTTTACGGATGACTTTTCAAGGTACGGTTATGTCTTCTTAATGAAACATAAGTCCGAAGCATTTGGAAAATTCCAGGAATATAAGAATGAAGTAGAAAAACAAACCGGCAAAAGTATCAAGACACTAAGATTGGATCGAGGTGGTGAATACTTGAGTGCCGAGTTCCAAAACTATTTAAAAGAGAACGGAATTCTCTCTCAGCTTACTCCTCCATACACTCCGCAACATAACGGTGTATCGGAGAGACGGAACCGGACCCTATTGGATATGGTACGGTCCATGATGAGTAACGCTGAGTTACCGCGATCATTCTGGGGATATGCACTAGAATCAGCTGCATACCTTTTGAACCGAGTTCCAACTAAGACTGTGCCTACTACCCCATATGAGATGTGGTGTGGGAGAGACCCTATCTTAATCACATTAAGACATGGGGAAGTCCAGCTTTTGTCAAAAAGCAGCATGCGGACAAGCTCGAGGCACGCTCAGTACAGTGCAAGTTTGTGGGATATCCAAAGAACTCCATGGGATATTTCTTCTATTGCGAAGAGGAACAAAAGGTTTTTGTTTCTCGGCATGCCCACTTCTTAGAAACTCAGTTTTTGGAGAATCAGATAAGTGGGAGCGCAATAGAACTGGAAGAAATTCCAGAGCCACGGGCTATTACTGAAAGAACCAGAGGGTTCGGAAGATCATGACATTCCTGCGCCACTCCGCAGGAGTAGTAGGCAGTCTCATCCGCCCGAGAGATACTACGGTTTTATCATAGACGGGGATAGAGAGGATTGCATCATAGATTATGATGAGCCGACTAGCTTACAGCAGGCCATTCAGAGCGTTGACTCGGTAAAATGGCAGGATGCAATGCGGACCGAAATGGAGTCCATGTACACCAACAAAGTATGGACGTTGGACGTTGCTCCAGATGGGGTAAAACCCGTAGGATGCAAGTGGATCTTCAAAAAGAAGATTGGTGTAGATGGACAGGTTGAGACCTATAAAGCTAGACTGGTTGCAAAGTGTTTTCTTCAAATACCTGGTTTGGACTATGATGAGACCTTTTCTCCAGTAGCCATGCTGAAATCCATTCGGATCCTTCTTGCCATTGCTGCCTTCCACGATTATGAGATTTGGCAGATGGACGTAAAGACCGCTTTTCTAAATGGAAATTTAGAGGAGTGTGTTTATATGGACCAGCCAGAGGGTTTCATTCAGAGTGGGAGCAGCGGAAAGGTGTGCAAGTTGCTTAAGTCCATTTATGGACTAAAGCAGGCATCGCGGAGTTGGAACATCTGTTTTGATGAGACGGTTAAGGAATTTGGCTTTATCAAAAATCCAGATGAGCCATGCATCTATAATATATTTGTAGCGAGAACTGTAGTATTCCTAGTTTTATACGTGGATGACATTCTCTTAATAGGAAATGACATTCCTATGCTACAATCTGTCAAAGGGTTCTTGTCACACAGGTTCTCCATGAAAGACCTGGGTGATGCCTCATACATTCTGGGGATCCGGATCTATCGTGACAGATCCAAGAGGATGCTGGGACTCTTACAGTCCTGGTACATCGACACCGTACTGAAAAGATTCAGTATGGAAGATTCCAAGCGCGGTAATCTACCGGCATGTCACGGGATCACCCTCTCCAAAGAGATGTCTCCCAAGACTGATTTGGAAAGAGATCGCATGTCTATTATACCCTACGCTTCTGAGGTAGGCTCTATAATGTATGCGATGTTGTGTACCAGACCAGATTTAGCTTATGCACTGAGTGTGGTAAGCCGGTATCAGTCAAACCCTGGGGAGAAACACTGGATAGCAGTAAAGAACATTCTCAAGTACCTGAGAAGGACTAAGGAGATGTTTTTGGTGTATGGCGGAAAAGACCTCCAGATTGAGGCCTTTGCTGACTCCAGCTTCCAAAGTGACAAGGATGATTCCAAGTCCATGTCGGGTTATGTCTTTACCCTCAATGGAGGGGCGGTGTGTTGGAAGAGTTCCAAACAGGAAACCGTTGCTGACTCGACGATGGAAGCGGAATATACGCTGCTGCAGATGCCGCAAAAGAAGCTGTCTGGGTAAGGAAGTTCTTAACTGAACTTCAGGTGGTTCCGTCCATTGTTGATCCAATATCGCTGTACTGCGACAACAACGGGGCTATAGCTTTAGCGAAGGAACCCAGGTCCCATCAGAAGTCCAGACACATCTTGAGGAGGTATCACCTGATCAGGGAGATCGTGGGTCGCCAGGAGATCGAGGTTCGGAGAGTTTCTACGAAAGATAACACTGCTGATCCACTCACAAAGGCCTTACCCCAGACTCAGTTCGAGCGGTTGATCGAGATGATAGGTCTTCGATACGCCAGTACATGGCCTTAGTGCAAGTGGGAGATTGTTAGTGTATATACCCTAGAGGCCATTACTGTATCATACTGGTTTGTATATTACTTAATGGAAGCTTGGGATATTCACCTTGTATAAACAATCTTGCTCAATATAGTAGTATGCAACTTGGTTTGTTTCTACTTTAATGTGTACATGTGTTTATTTTAGTATATCACCTATACACATTAGTAGAGCCCTTAGGATCTTTGCTTGATTACCAGCGATGTGATGGCAGTCACACTAGTGGGGCTGGGTAATCTATAAGCACATCCTTATGCAGGTCCCTGGTCGCAGGACTATCGAGACTGGGCATCGATACTCCGTAGTAGACTAGCGTATGCGCTTCTCATCCCAGTATGGGAGACGGTCTGTCCCACAGCCGTCAGTATGTCATACTTGAGATAGTATGCGGGTGCTCGTTGGGTTACGAGTACACTGGACAGGACTCGTCGGGAACTGTTGGTTGGTACTATACCTATCGTCAGTTATCAGTTCCCAGGTGACATGAGTACAGCTTAGTCCGCTGACTTGACACTGTCACTTCACCTCGAGTATGTTCCCACTGTACTTAGATTACTACCCTACCACGGCTCAAAGGAGTCATGCAAACAGATAGTAGTTGGGTGCAGTCCCGAAGCACTTGGAGGCAGTGACGGTTAGACAGGATTCGTCTCTCCCGGTATTGGGGGTTGACATCGCGCTGTGTCTAGGAGAGCCATTACACGAGTAGTCCCTGGCTAGGGCAAGCGAGATATACTGGTAGGTTTCCAGTATTATCTCAGGGTGTTCTGGGCTTCACTCCGACACGACTTGTACCGCTATTAATGGACTGGCGTTTATCGTCCCCTGGGCCCGCCATGCGATATATCAGACGAACAGACCGGACTGTATGGAGATTGTCACATTCAGACTCAGTACGAGTTCAGATGGGTTTCACCTAGTCAGTCTTCTTGTCGGCATCTACCTGGGGACCGTTACGCACAGCTAGTGCCGCTTGCGGTCTGTGGTTAAACCCACTGCCAGCGTAGTGTCGAGTCTTTAGAGTCCCACACAGAAAGCTATTCGCCTTTAGGCAAAAGAGTAGAGGTCGCATGGTTTTGCGACAGGTCGCATGGTTTTGCGACAGGGTTCGGTCACATCCATGCACTTGTGCACGTACAGTGTCCGGACAGTTAACACTAGCGGGCTTTGGTTTAAGCCAGATCCTAGTGTACATTTTGGGATTGGTTTTATCTCGTTTGTATTCGTGTTCCTCGGAACGCGGATGCGGGTGTGTATGCACAGTTAACAGAGAGACAGAGGCCGAGTATTCTCATTGGGGTTGTTGACTGTTGACTGTTGACAGTTGACTGTTGACCATTGACTTTTGCTAAACCCTAATGAGAATAAGATATATGATTAACATTAATATTAATTAAGTTTTATAGTGACAAGGTTGTTGAGCGGTTGACATTGTTGACTTGTTGACTTTGTTGACCGGTTGACTAGGTTGGACTAGTTGACCATCATCATGACAATGGCTATCATTCCATGGCAAAGACTTTTGCTTGCTTGTTTATTTATGCAAAATGAGTGCATGAAATGATATAGCCATTTTGACTTAAACCATTACACAATACTTGATTACTATTTTTGTTATGATGGCTTTTGGATTATGAGAGGTGAGAATGAGAAGAGTATGATCAATTCTTTCATTTGCTTTCTCTCTCTTGATCTCTCTCATTCTCAAGCTCTCCCTCTTCCTCTTGCTCTCTCTACCTCAAGGCAAACCATTCTCATGTGTTGAGACTCATTACCTTAGAGATAAAAAGACACCAAAACATTCCTCTACTCATTCTAGTTCACAAGGCCTGGAAAGCCAAGTGATCTAGTTTCTTCAAAGTTCGAAGAAGAAGCCAAAGGTAGAAGCTTTCGGGTGGATCCATCTTCGGCGCAAGGAGATGACGAGGTGAAGCCGATCCGTACACCGGGAGGAGTCGAAGACGAAGGAGTTCAAGAAAGGTATAGCCCCCTAACCGGGTAGATAAACTCTTGTTAGGTTGTTAGTTGGTAGTTTAACAAAGATCCGTATTGGTAGTCCATATTACCACCCTCTTGAAAATCATTTTTCACCACTTCCGTAACCCCGTAAGAATCGGGGAAGGGTAGCATGGACTTACATGTATCATGCTTGATGATACATACAAGTTATGTGTATGAGACTTAAACCAAATTGAGGTTAAATTAGGGTTTACTAATTTCCTAATAAATAACAAATGAAATAACACTTTGGTCAAAGTTATCAAGCTTCATGAAGCTTGAAGAAACTTTGAGAAAGTCAATTTCTTTTGTCATTTCCTTAGGATGCTAGTTAACCCAACCCTTAACCCAAGTCTTTGGTTAATTCTCTACACAAGTTAAGCATGAGGGCTTAACTTAACCATGGTACCATAATTAAAAGGATAAGTTTCATTTACCATAATTAAAAGGATAAGTTTCATTCTTCATTCTATTATTCTCATCATTATTCTTTCTTCTTCTTCTTCTTCAAGAAGAAGAAAGCTCACTAGCTCTAATGGTGCCATGAGATTAAGAGCGAGAAATCCAATTCTAAAATGAACCCACTTCCTATTTATTCATTCTCTACCACTTGCCATGTAGTAGACTGTGTTATCTTCACAAGTTTCATGACCGAGTGAAGATGGAGCTTGAGTTTGAGTCGCCTCGACGTAGATCATCTTCGGCATCAAAGTCAACGACCTAGCCCGATCATTTCTCCGATGAAACCAACGCTAGAGTCCAGGATCTCGATGGTCGCAGCGGAGGGACGTCATCACGGAGCTAAAGAGGTGGAGGACCGGATCTACAAAGGATGTATTTCCATTCACTTAGTACCAAAGAAGTTTGCTTGCTTGTTTGTTTCTCCTATCCTCTAGTTAACGATCTTCATTAGGGTTTCTCGGCACATAAATTTTTGATTTTGGCATGGTTGATCAGTTGTGGAACCTCTTGAGTGTGCCTAGGAACCCTACATGTATGCTATCTGGTTTGTCTTTATCATTGATGAGTACACGTTTTGCATGTTATTGCGTGTCACTAATACATAATGATGAAGCCCGTAGAATTCTTGCTTGACTGCCAGCATTATGATGGTGATCATATATGTGAGAGCTGAGTAGTCCATAAGCACATCCTTAAATGTCGCTAGTCGTCGGAGTATCGAAACTGGGCAACGATATTCCGGAGTAGACTAGTGTATACATTTCTAGACCCCGTTAAGGGGCGGTGGCCGGTCTCATAAGCCATTTGTGTTATGTCACCTAAGATAGTATACAAGTGCTCACTGGAGGTGAGTACAAAGGACGAACTCGTCGAGAACTTGTAGATGGTATTATATCTATCGTCATATGGAAGTTCTCTAGTGGCATGATTACATGTTAGTTTTTGGACCTGAGATCGTCATTTGTCTCATGTAAGTTCCTACTGTACTTCGATTATTACCCAACCACGGCTCAAAGGAGTCGTGCAAATAGGTTTTAGTTGGGTACAGTCTCGAGCCACATGGAGGCGGGGAGCGATTGTCGGGGATTTGTCTTTCCTTGTATTAGGATTTGATGTCGCGCTGTGTTCGGTTGGATATCACCTGAAATTTTTGTTGGGGTTCCTAGCACCCTGGCCATAGACCATGGCCATTGCGAAATGAAAAATTTTTGTTTTAAAATACTTGGCGTTAGAAACAACTACCTAGAATCGAAACAAAATATAAAACTAGTAAGCTACAAAGAGGTTATTTACTGTGATCGAGTTGTTTTACTAAAAGATCCACGTCCTTCGGTATTCTACCTTCTTCCTTAGCTCCTTGAGGTCTCCTTGATCAAGCTTGGCCGCCAGTCTTCCTCTGTTGAAGATGATCCACCCGAGAGATGTGGTTCATGGCTCTAGCTCCACACTAAAAATCTAGTGGAGCAACTATGGACTCTAGGTTTCTAATCTTGAGTGTCTAGTGATGTAGTAGAGTTGTTCTTAGTTTATTTCTATCTCTCATCCACCCTTGATTCACAACACATGAGATGGTAGGGTGGAAGATCAAGAAGAAGGAGGAGGAGCTCAAAAAAGGCTAGGGAGGAGAGATGAGCAAAAATGGTGAGAATGAATTTTTCAAAACCAACCAACTGAGAGAAAACCATGAAGCATGCTTTCGTATATACATTTTTTCCAATAAACATATAGCAACCATACTTGAATAGTTTGCGCAAATAAATTTTCAATTCATTTGTCAACACTATTCAAGCATGGTTCTCAACATTCTCACCTCACTACCTTTACACCTCATTTTCCATTTAAATTAATAAATGGGTAAACTAAAATGAGGTGTCCACCTTCTAGAATGTTTTCGGTATAAATACGGAATACACTCAACTGTATATATACATACCCGTATTTGTATCAAAATACGAATACCCAAAGTGATAGAATAACACAAAGAATATAATTCTAGAATATACATATCTAAATATATATACGAAATTATTAAATCAATAACTGATTTAATAATCCGGCTCAATCCTAAGTCGGCTAGTATTATCAATCGTTCGATCGAAAGTCCGGGTAACTAGTATAATCATTCGATCAGAACCCTGCACGTATTAAAATACGACTACTACATCATTTCGCTTGAACCAGGGAAATCCTCTGTATGGGACTCTAAAGACTCGACAGTACGCCGACAGTAAGTTACTGGATAAATCCATAACTACAAGTATGTCAGCGACACTAGATGTACGTAACGGCTACCAGGGTACCTATCGAAAAGGAAGGCCGACGAGCAAATTCATCCTGATCCCTACTGAGCCTATCTGTGACAATCTCCGTACAATCCGGTCTGTTTGTCTAAGAGTATCGCATATCGGGTCTAGAAGGTGGATAAAGTCAGACCTCTAATAACGCGATATTTCGTGTCGGTGTGAGCCCTATCACCCACTGAGAAACTACTGATCCAAATCAGTAATTCTTGTCCACTTAGCCAAGGATTTCTGGTGATGGCCACCCATGCACAACACGACATCAACCCCGTGAAAGTGTTTACTTGCACCATGGTAGGGTTAAAACGGGCATCACACATGCAATTTTCAAATATTCCTGGTGCTAATGAACACTAACCTAGATCTAACTAGAATATTTGTAACGTCTTCAAAATAATAAAATATGATTTTTGGGAAATTTTATAATTTAATATTATTTTAATGAATATTTTAATATTCTGGTATAATTAAATACAGATAAATGGGGAAAAATTATGGAAAATTCTAAAATAAGGTATTTTAAGGAATTGCCTCGTTTTCTGTGCATGCCCCCATTTCCTCTAGTTTTGACCCTGAGTATGTCTAGTTTAGACTGATTCCATCTAGGGTGAAATCTGGGTTGATTTTCCTATGTTGGTGTATAATTTGGGACTTGTTTTAGCATGGATTTTGGTATTTGGTGATTCATTCCTGTCGGGTGGCGTTTGGACGTCAACGACAAGTGCATTTTGATTGTGTTTACATGCGAGTCGATAGGTTTTTACCTATGCGGGTAGCGTGTGCTATTTTGGTTTCCGATGTGATTTTCATGTGCTTTAGCATTGTGATATACTTGTAGGTACCCCGCGTGATGTTGAGGCAAAGGAGGTGAAGATAGCGACATCGGCTTTGGCACACGAGAAGCAAGGTGAGTAGATTTATATCTACGGGGAGAAGTCGGGTGGATGGCGTATAGCACTCCTGCAGTCCGTGGTGATGTATACGAATACGTATACACACGAATATTTATTATGTGTTGTTTAGGGTTATTGATGGTAATAATGATATTTTGATGATAAGAATATATATTGGTTTAGTATAGTGCGAACCCTAGAGTAGTGGTTGCACTCACACATACATTTACACACATACTTGCATTCATTCTTTCATTTATTAGAGTGCATATGATGGTGCGTATATCTACACATGGGTATGGGACTATGTGTTTATATACGGGATTTGAGGATGATACGTGGTTTGAGATGATACTTGATGTGAGGCCGTGAGATCGGCGATGTGACATAGCTTGTCTTCGAGGTGCGATATGATAGTTTTAGCGGGCCTTTGGACATGTGCTTTACCCGCATTCATATTTTTATAGATGGTATCGATTTGTACTAGACTTAGAGTAGTACCCCAGATTATGCGATCTGATGATAGTGATACCTGATATGTGATGAGGTACTGTGATATTGACCCCTACCCAGCTATTGGGATGCCGTACGACGATCTACCGTACGAGCCGATATTGATGATAGATCCGCACTCATGACTCGAGGATATCTTACGATATGTTATTGAGGCGGGATCACCGACTATCATATCTATATATATTGACTCAGATTATGTGGTTTCTTACCCCTCCTGTCTAGATTACTTAGTAGACATTAGACTGGACCGAGTCATACCTATTTCAAACTAACGAATCGGGGATATTTTAAAGATAGGCAGAAGGGTCATACGGATATTTTCAAATGATGTATCTTTTCTTAAAACACCGTAGCCCTTGTTTTTCCAAAAGCCCTGATTCGTCTTATTTCAAATAGCACCCCTGCATGACTTGTACAGATTGGTGTAGATTCTTTACTTTTGCGTTGATTATTCGATTCCGCATATTCATGCTATTTGCATTGCATCGCTTGTACTGTGGTTATATTTCAGTCATGCTGCTAGGACACCAGCACCATTATCGATGATGCATATGTTCCACGTACACTTGTTGCCGGCTCACACACTCATCATCGATAATTGCCATGTCACTACACTGTAGTACTATTGCATTCAGTATATGATCCTTGCATGACATGATGATGTGCATACCTTCCTTTACATGTCGCATACTTCATGCTTTTGACTATACGCATTGAGATATGTTGTTTCTATGATATTTCTGGATTTGGGAACCGAGAGTGTTTCAAAAGAGAATATGTCATTGCTTTAAAAACCCGGTTACCCTTGATATGATATTTCAGTGCGTCCACCATGTGTTTTCTCGGTGCTGAGAGCGACATGTGAAACCCGAATCGAGGAGTGGATGAGCCGATTGCGGGTACATGGTGGACCCGGTATGGTTCCCCTCGGCAAGATGATCGATGAGCTTTGCCGATTGAGCCTGGAGGCGGGCGAGTACCTACCGGTGATTGGTTGGACCTGGCGGTTATCCGGAGGATACTGACCAGAGTCGATGGATAGATTTGGGCGTCCTGCCGGGGCCGAGGGCCGACACCGCAGACAGAGCCCGCGGGCCGATCCGGACTGACGGAGCCCGATATATGAGGATTTACGTGCCGATGCTGGGCACAGTTTTCATGATGTTTTCGAGTGCCGATGCTGGGCACTCCGGTTCCATGATTTTGACGTGTCGCGAGGGACACGGGTGGGTTATATCCTCATATTTCCATGCACAGGTTTCATGATATTTACTTGCATGATGGTTATTGTCATTGGGTGACGAGTGGACGGGATCCACGTGTGTGCAGATTTGATTACATTGATCATACCTCATATTCATGACATGCTATTACCTGAGGCACTAGCACGAGCACTTGGCATTACACTCATGTAAAGATTACATTGCCAGTTTAGCATGCTTCAGCTTTATTCATATTGAGGTTTATTTATATCTGATCGTATTGACCTAGGATGGGTCATGCATTCGATCTCTGCTTGTAGATATTTTCTATTCACGAGTTGGAAACTCACCCCCGTTGTGCCCCAGTCCTTGCAGGTTTTTGCCGTATAGATTCCATAGCGGCATTTCTGGCACACTGCTTCCTTATGGGTGACTTGCTTGGATAGGTGGGTTCTTTTGTATCAGAACCGCCATTGTTCATGTATCATTTATTGTATCTAGAATTTCCATCAACCAAAACTTGTATATTGTTTCAGACTTAGAAAATAGTGTTGTTTTATTTCGACCTTAGAGTCGCGCTAGTAGTATTACGGTTTTCTGGCTGTTTGAGTTTCTTTTTTTTTGGGTTTTGATCCTCGCCCTTTGGCGTTGTATATTATTATTGCTTGCGTGGTTGTGACCGTCGATGGACGAAGAGCTAGCTCCCGCTTGGGGATGCCTTTTATCATTTCATATATATTATTCTTGTTGTACCCCGTTCGGGGCCAGTTTTTACAAAGGAAACTCTGCCGAAATTTTCAGGAAAGGTTACACATTTAAAAAAAATGCATATTCGGCTTAGTTATTTAAAAACTTTGATTTCCAAACATGATTTCCTTACTTTTCAAAAACAGTTTTCCTTATTTACTCTTAAAATGGTTTTAGATTGCTGGGCTTTTGGCTTACTTGGATCAGATGGGGTCCTATAGACTTCATATGGTTCAAGGGCCAGTCACGTGCTCTTTCGGGTCGTGACAAAGTTGGTATCAGAGAGCTAGGTTGACCTTGGTTCGAGTCTAAGTTTGACTATGTGGAGCCTAGGGCGTTATCTATATAAGGAACTTAGGCTTGACCTTACGGAACTTAGACTTGGTCGAGGGGGTATTAGACCCGAACTTTCGTCGTGTAGGATGACCCTTGGTTGATGGAATAGGTGACTAAAGTAGAGTGACGTACCGTGGGTATGTTCCGCGGCATACTTACGACACGCCACTCCGCTTAAGAAACCTTAGGTTGTACATTTCCTTGCATTGTGTCATATTCCTTCCTATGATCTATCTTCATCGATACTGGTTATGGTTTTGCTGCCGCGATTGCACGGGCAGAGTGAGCTACGGCTCGAGTTGTCAGCATGAGCTCGTCATGGACGAGGACTGACCGGGGCGTGATTCCAGAGACATACGGTTGCATTGAGGCTTCGTATTTTGTGTTTCCGCACTATGGGCGTTTGACAGATCGCTGCTGTGAGATTTCTAGGATGTACCGGATGGTACCAGAGGATTGAGCCACTGATAGAGGCCAGCCAGGATGTGATGACCGTTGATGTATCACTTATTCATGATGGTTGAGGCGCTGCTTAGCGTACCGACGAATGAGCCAGTTGTTGCTGCGAGTGATGAGATATCGCCCAGATGATTGGAGCTACTGCAGCATGAGCATATTCTTAGAGATGTGATAGTGAGTCGCTAGTCACCGAGGATTAATGACTAGGACATGTGGTTCGTTCGCTTACCCCGATGCGGGGTCATCAGATAGATTGATTCCAGCTAGAGGCGACTTCACGCAGATTCGTTGAGAGTCGATTGAGACGATCGAAGGTCAGGAACCCATTTTCCAAGTTTAAAGTATACGGAAAGACATGCAGGTGATTCTATGGACCCTCTAGAAGAATGAAACCCTAACTCGACTTAATGACCGTGTGAAAGCCTTTGAACCTTAGGGTTTGCGGCAGTTCCTCGGCGCCATTAGTGAGGCTTGGGTTTGCCCTTCTACGGCTAGACCACCGACGCTGTGGCATGTACTCGATACTATTAAACTGTACCCGAGATGTTGAGCTCTTGGGGGATTGTGAGGTTCTGACGAGTCGATCGGATGATTCGACATCATTCGGATATCATGTGATGGGACACTGCTTGGGAGACTCCAGATACGAGCATAGCCATCGGAGCGCAGTCTGTGTAGCCATGATGAGATGAGTCCGAACCAGTCGATATTGGAGCAAGGTGGAGTAAAGAGTTCGCACGAGATTTCGACGAGATGACGTTCCACTCCGCTGACATCAGAGATGTGACATGCACGTTGAGGACGTGTTCGGCTAGATATCTTCTACTGAGTGATGAAGATACTGAGTTCGTGATTTCGAGTCCGTGTTAGAGACTTCGGGTGGACCGTAGCCGAGGACATTGCAGTGTGTAGATAAAGACGCGACGTCGAATGGTCGATGATACAGACAAGCGGGACGAGAAGTTCGTGCGAGAGGCAGGAGAGCTGTCACTACACCCCGTTAAGATTAAAGGCCGGACATGCATACAGAGGCGCAGAGATGCGACCAGCTTCCGAGGAGATGTTGTACTAAGGACGCAGAGGTCCAGAGAGCGAGAAAAGATTACGCCAGAGTACCAGCCTCCTTACAGTTTGGCTTAGGCAAGATCAGAAGAGACCTTGAGTTGGATTCCTTCCAGTACACTGCTGCAATAAGAGTTGCACCCAGGATCGGATGTGTGATATGCATTCAGAGGACCCGAGGTCGGCGCCAGAGATGTGCTGCTTTACGAGCGGTCGTGAGGATTGACCGAGAGATGACCAGGGAAGTGCAAGAACGGAATCGTTCCTGTCAGCACACCTGATCGGGCCGATGAGCCGATGGATTGCGAGTTGGTAATCTACAGGAAAGATCAGGAACCAGAGGCAGAGGACGCCAGCCGCGAGCAAGAGGCAAGTAGATATCTTGCGCCGCTAGCATCGGATGTACCGGTACCTTCTCGACCCTGAAGGAGGGTATACCGACGACGGTAATTATGATTTGTGATTTTGTGATTTGATTATCACGTATCCGTTGCTTTGGATTTCGGTATTTTGGGTGATCTATTCGCATGATTTAGTCTTGATGACTGAGTTTCATGATATTTGATTTTGTGCACCATGGTTGCACCTACTGGGTATTTATACCTTGTACATAGTTATTACTCTTGAGCTGTTGATTGCGATTTCATGCCTATTTTATGCTGGTGATTTGATTTACGCTTCCAGCAGAGTTTCATGTAATTTTAGTGTTTTGATTTTGCACTCGGTATAGCTTATATGTGCTTGTAGTGCATCGATATGTGTTTTGTGCCCGCAGCTGCACACGTTTATGATTTTCTTCATATCTGGATACACTTGGTGTTGCTGCTTACGTATTTGAGTTATTGCTTGGTATTTGTGCATGGGATGCACCAGTTCTATACTTCGTGCATTTGTCGCACCAGTTTTATGTTTCTTGCGTTTATCGCATCAGATTTATATTTCGTGCCTTTGTTGCACCGGATTTATATTTTGTGCATTACGATTGCACCTGACTTCGATTTGATGCCTTTCGGTATGTCGATTTTGATTGTGATATTGATGTGGATTCTTGCACTCCGTGCTTTTGACTGGACTTACACATATTCGACGTTGCTATTGGATTTTGTGATTCCGTGCATATTGAGTGCGCAGGGTCTAGATTTTCATTCGTGCATGATGGATGCACCGATTTGGGTTTTCGCGCATGTTGGGCGCATGTTTTGAGATACGATTTTGGGGCACACCAGATGCACTAAATCGAGATTCTTCGTGCATGTCAGATGCACCTGTTTTGGCTGTCAAGCACACATGTTGCCTATGACAGATGCTTCGTGCACACCCGTTGCACCTAGATGTTGTTTTGTGCACATGTTTAGCGCATATATGGATTTTGATTTCCGTGCGCGTCAGACGCACAGGGTGGTGTTATGTGCATTTTTGGAATTTATTCCTTTTGGAGCAGTACATTTTTATGATGTGGGATATTTGCTTTCATACTGAGCAGGACTAGTCAGTGGACAGTGCCTGGATATATTTTGCATGCATCGATAGTTATCGAAGGGATTTCCGAAAAGCGAGCTATAGTCTCAGTATATACCTACGTGTCCGATATGACACAAAACGTTTTAAAAACAAGGAAACCCTTCTGATTATTTTCAAAATGGTGGAACGTGCTTATTAAACAAAGGATATATATATACATATATAGTTATTTTCTTATGAGAAACCTCCGCCACTGTGCAGTGTTACGCGCATCGCACAACGACTTAAAAAGATTTGGCATACAGTTGCATCAGCTAATTACATGTATAGATTGGGTGTCTACATGTATAGTCTTGGTCCATATTATATTGATTTTGTATTGGATTTGACATTGTGTCGTTACCATGACTCCGATGATTGCGGATGTTTGATGGAGTGTTGCTTTTGAGTTATCTGCTCAGTACTCATGCGCATGCATTGCGCTATGATGTTTTATGTATAGATGATTTCGGAGCCCCGATGACTTGGAATTTGTATTGAAATATTTTAGTATTTGGGGGTTTAAATTTAAATTCGGGGACCGAATTTCTTTAAGGGGGGTAGATTGTAACGTCTTCAAAATAATAAAATATGATTTTTGGGAAATTTTATAATTTAATATTATTTTAATGAATATTTTAATATTCTGGTATAATTAAATACAGATAAATGGGGAAAAATTATGGAAAATTCTAAAATAAGGTATTTTAAGGAATTGCCTCGTTTTCTGTGCATGCCCCCATTTCCTCTAGTTTTGACCCTGAGTATGTCTAGTTTTGACTGATTCCATCTAGGGTGAAATCTGGGTTGATTTTCCTATGTTGGTGTATAATTTGGGACTTGTTTTAGCATGGATTTTGGTATTTGGTGATTCATTCCTGTCGGGTGGCGTTTGGACGTCAACGACAAGTGGATTTTGATTGTGTTTACATGCGAGTCGATAGGTTTTTACCTATGCAGGTAGCGTGTGCTATTTGGTTTCCGATGTGATTTTCATGTGCTTTAGCATTGTGATATACTTGTAGGTACCCCGCGTGATATTGAGGCAAAGGAGGTGAAGATAGCGACATCGGCTTTGGCACACGAGAAGCAAGGTGAGTAGATTTATATCTACGGGGAGAAGTCGGGTGGATGGCGTATAGCACCCCCGCAGTCCGTGGTGATGTATACGAATACGTATACACACGAATATTTATTATGTGTTGTTTAGGGTTATTAATGGTAATAATGATATTTTGATGATAAGAATATATATTGGTTTAGTATAGTGCGAACCCTAGAGTAGTGGTTGCACTCACACATACATTTACACACATACTTGCATTCATTCTTTCATTTATTAGAGTGCATATGATGGTGCGTATATCTACACATGGGTATGGGACTATGTGTTTATATACGGGATTTGAGGATGATACGTGGTTTGAGATGATACTTGATGTGAGGCCGTGAGATCGGCGATGTGACATAGCTTGTCTTCGAGGTGCGATTTGATAGTTTTAGCGGGCCTTTGGACATGTGCTTTACCCGCATTCATATTTTTATAGATGGTATCGATTTGTACTAGACTTAGAGTAGTACACCAGATTATGCGATCTGATGATAGTGATACCTGATATGTGATGAGGTACTGTGATATTGACCCCTACCCAGCTATTGGGATGCCGTACGACGATCTACCGTACGAGCCGATATTGATGATAGATCCGCACTCATGACTCGAGGATATCTTACGATATGTTATTCAGGCGGGATCACCGACTATCATATCTATAAATATTGACTCAGATTATGTGGTTTCTTACCCCTCCTGTCTAGATTACTTAGTAGACATTAGACTGGACCGAGTCATACCTATTTCAAATTAACGAATCGGGGATATTTTAAAGATAGGCAGAAGGGTCATACGGATATTTTCAAATGATGTATCTTTTCTTAAAACACCGAAGCCCTTGTTTTTCCAAAAGCCCTGATTCGTCTTATTTCAAATAGCACCCCTGCATGACTTGTACAGATTGGTGTAGATTCTTTACTTTTGCGTTGATTATTCGATTCCGCATATTCATGCTATTTGCATTGCATCGCTTGTACTGTGGTTATATTTCAATCATGCTGCTAGGACACCAGCACCATTATCGATGATGCATATGTTCCACGTACACTTGTTGCCGGCTCACACACTCATCATCGATAATTGCCATGTCACTACACTGTAGTACTATTGCATTCAGTATATGATCTTTGCATGACATGATGATGTGCATACCTTCCTTTACATGTCGCATACTTCATGCTTTTGACTATACGCATTGAGATATGTTGTTTCTATGATATTTCTGGATTTGGGAACCGAGAGTGTTTCAAAAGAGAATATGTCATTGCTTTAAAAACCCGGTTACCCTTGATATGATATTTCAGTGCATCCACCATGTGTTTTCTCGGTGCTGAGAGCGACATGTGAAACCCGAATCGAGGAGTGGATGAGCCGATTGCGGGTACATGGTGGACCCGGTATGGTTCCCCTCGGCAAGATGATCGATGAGCTTTGCCGATTGAGCTTGGAGGCGGGCGAGTACCTACCGGTGATTGGTTGGACCTGGCGGTTATCCGGAGGATACTGACCAGAGTCGATAGATAGATTTGGGTGTCCTGCCGGGGCCGAGGGCCGATACCGTAGACAGAGCCCGCGGGCCGATCCGGACTGACGGAGCCCGATATATGAGGATTTACGTGCCGATGCTGGGCACAGTTTTCATGATGTTTTCGAGTGCCGATGCTGGGCACTCCGGTTCCATGATTTTGACGTGTCGCGAGGGACACGGGTGGGTTATATCCTCATATTTCCATGCATAGGTTTCATGATATTTACTTGCATGATGGTTATTGTCATTGGGTGACGAGTGGACGGGATCCATGTGTGTGCAGATTTGATTACATTGATCATACCTCATATTCATGACATGCTATTACCTGAGGCACTAGCACGAGCACTTGGCATTACACTCATGTAGAGATTACATTGCCAGTTTAGCATGCTTCAGCTTTATTCATATTGAGGTTTATTTATATCTGATCGTATTGACCTAGGATGGGTCATGCATTCGATCTCTGCTTGTAGATATTTTCTATTCACGAGTTGGCAACTCACCCCCGTTGTGCCCCAGTCCTTGCAGGTTTTTGCCGTACAGATTCCATAGCGGCATTTCTGGCACACTGCTTCCTTATGGGTGACTTGCTTGGATAGGTGGGTTCTTTTTTATCAGAACCGCCATTGTTCATGTATCATTTATTGTATCTAGAATTTCCATCAACCAAAACTTGTATATTGTTTCAGACTTAGAAAACAGTGTTGTTTTATTTCGACCTTAGAGTCGCGCTATTAGTATTACGGTTTTCTGGCTGTTTGAGTTTCTTTTTTTTTGGGTTTTGATCCTCGCCCTTTGGCGTTGTATATTATTATTGCTTGCGTGGTTGTGACCGTCGATGGACGAAGAGCTAGCTCCCGCTTGGGGATGCCTTTTATCATTTCATATATATTATTCTTGTTGTACCCCGTTCGGGGCCAGTTTTTTCAAAGGAAACTCTGCCGAAATTTTCTGGAAAGGTTACACATTTTAAAAAAATGCATATTCGGCTTAGTTATTTAAAAACTTTGATTTCCAAACATGATTTCCTTACTTTTCAAAAACAGTTTTCCTTATTTACTCTTAAAATGGTTTTAGATTGCTGGGCTTTTGGCTTACTTGGATCAGATGGGGTCCTATAGACTTCATATGGTTCAAGGGCCAGTCACGTGCTCTTTCGGGTCGTGACAAAGGGGTTTACTATGATGATATGATAAAACTACAAGAAGGGAAGGAAGATAAAACCTTTGATGACCGTGTCATTGTAACACCTTAGAATGTGTTTTGTGGATAATTATATTGTAATATATAGTTTTTAATGAAAAGTTTACCAAATTGATTTCCAATTATTCTATCCTTTTTAATGAATATTTTATTAGATTTTTCCTAGCCTTGCACACACTAGTGCATGTTAACTAGGGTTGTAATTTAGGGTTTAGCCATGATTAGCATCATGGTGAGCTGACCATTTCATTAAGCTAGTTTTAAAATTTATATTAAGTGCTTTGAGTTTTCTTTACATGGTTGTTCTTTTAAAAAGAAAAATGAAAAATGAATTTAAAAGGATTTTTAAATTGGGTTGAAATGTTGACCATGGGGGAGAGAGAGTGAGGGCATGGTGCTACATGGCCCAAGCCATGCTTCATTAAGTGTGGAGAGAGAAAGAGAGGAGGGCTTGAGTGTTCTCTCATTTCTCACTCATTCTCTCACACTCTCAAACACACACACACACACACAAGGGCACCAAAAGCAAGCAGCTCCAGCAGCAGCACCAAAAGCAAGCAGCTCCAGCAGCAGCACCATCAGCAGAGGAGCAGCAGCAGAGAAGCAGCTGCACCATCAGCATCAGCAGCAGCTTCTGCAGCAGCAACAGCACGGGAAGCAGCAGCTCCAGCAACTTGCAGCAGCTCCCATCTCCTCCATTCACTTCTTCTCCTACTTCCTAGGATCCCATAGGGTATAACTCTCAAACCCAATTTCTCTTTTTGTGCAGCTTGTGTGCTAATTAGTTTCGGTTTGAGTTTAAAGTTAGTTTTTGTGCTAAAATGGTGATTTATGTGGAATTTTGATTATATGATGATTGTGTTGGTTAACCCTACCTATTTAAGTGTTATTAGGGTCAATTTAACTGAGAATTAACCCGGATTTCACTAAAATACCATAGGGTTTCCAATTGTGTGCAAATTAGCATTTTTAAGCGATATTTTAGCTTTCTGTGATCTGCTATTGACCCGGATCCTTCGGAATAAAATTGATAATACTGGAGCATGCTCATTAGGTATAGACCACACCACCAGAACACGAGCCCCTAATTCCCATACTTGGCCGCAATTTTAATCAATCTGGCCGCAAATTGCGGCCAGGAAGGGGAGTTGGGTGTTGGGGTCTTGGCTAGGGTTGTCTGCTGTGTTCTATAGTGTTTCGGCATGTGTAGTTTTGTAAGATTTGACCTGTAGGAAAATCTGGGACAATGTATCTTATTTCTAGTTCGTTGTGTCTGCGCGATACGTGAGCGGGTTCTGTGATCCAGCATGTCGCGGCGTGTCGCGGTAGTTTTAGACGCGTATTCACACGTTTCAGCGTATTGTGCACACGCGCGTTTAGTTCGCGACGCGAGTTTCTCGTTTAGTGTCGATATCGCGTTTTGCGAGATATTTGGCTTATATATGGAATTCTTGTTTCATTTTTAGGTTTGCAGGCGGGGACTACGGAGACTACTACAGAGGGAAACAGATGGTACGATTCACCTAGCTTGGAGCGTAGGTGAGTAGATTTAACATCTACAGGGGAATCGCCCGCATGGCGTTATGCGTCTGGGCTAGAATTCTAATACTTGTCGCATATTCTACGTTATTGTTAGAATTGCGCCTTTACCCTATTACTTAGATGTTGTACTTAGACTAGTAGCCGTAGGACACTGCACAAATTATTGACGATTCATGTTGCACGAGCACTGATTGTATGCTACACACACCGTCAATAATTGCCATGTCACACACAAACCACTTATAGATACTATATTGCTTGGTTAGGGACCTTGTGACATTGATTCGTACTGGTTATCACATATGACATTTACCATACTTGTATACCTATAGAGTATCGTACCATTAGTGATAGGTACATATACCCTTTACGATACAGCTACAGGTATACCTTGCTCATATTTTACTTATACCCAGGGGAGGTATACAACATCTTTTACGTATAGCTAGACACCTATACTTAGCTATACCTTATTGATTTCGCATACATCTGGTTTTAGCTACATGTTTTCCTTTATATGCTTGCGTTTCAGATATGTCGCACATAGTTTATTCATGGATTTGCGCATTGTTATTTGGATTTTACATGATGTTTTCTGGATTTGGGAACCGCGGGAATTCATGAAATTATGCATTAATTGAAAAACCCGGTTTCCTTGATATGATATTGGCGCAGCCACCATGAGATTTATCGGTTCTGATTATATACCCCATACCAGGAGTGGGTGCCGTATGAGGGTACATGGTGGGGCCCGGTATAGTTCCCCTCGGCAAGATGATCGATGGACTTTGTCGATTGAGCCTGGAGGTGGGCGAGTACCTACCGGTGACAGTACCAATGACTCGGCGGGGATCATGGGAATACCGTTGGGAGTCATGTACGTATGGATACGTCGAAAGGCGAGGGTCAGAGCTAGGCACTCGTGCTTTCGGGATAGCGTATGATACGTACCTATCAGGATGCTAGTCTTGGTGACGGCATCTGATAGATCAGTATTTATGTGTCGATGCTTGGCACATTGGTTTTCATGATATTTCCAATTACTTTATATATATAATAGAGGGTTTAGCCGTTGTTATATATACCCTTACACCAATATTAGTGGAGTGGGACGCTAATATATGTGTATTGACCCCATCATATTTATTTCTGCAAATATATATATATATATATTTAGGATGTTAGAATTTTACTTGAGTTTGATTTGGGATATTAGGTGATTCATTGAGATTGGATACCGGATACATATGAGATTACTGATTTGTACATTCGGGATATAAGAGATTACTCGATATTGTACATTGGGGAGATGTGAGACTTATATGATATGAGAGCCTAACTTGGGGGAAGATTTGAGGAATTAGGATTTGAGTGTCTTGATGGATTGTGATCCTACCACGATATCAGGTTTCCATGGGAATGACATATTTTACTCCATAGCTCATACATATTTGCTTATTCACTGTTCCATGTATTAGGAGTACCTGTTAGTGTACCCTTCATGATTGTTGCATATCTACATTCTCATATCCCTATCGCATGATTATTGCATACTATTGTCATACCACTATTGCTCCATGTATTAGGAGTACCTGTTAGTGTACCCTTCATGATTGTTGCATATCTACATTCTCATATCCTTATCGCATGATTATTGCATACTATTGTCATATCACTATTGATTCATATATTGGTTGTACCTGTTAGTGTACTTTCCATTATTCTGCATTCACATGATATATTATTACTGCAAATCGCATATCTTAGATTCACGCTGTACGTGCATACTTGCGATTACCTGCATATATTATTTACTATTCACGAGTTGGCAACTTACCCTTGTTGTGCCACATGTATTGCAGGGTGTTCCCCAGAGTAGTCGAGGCAGGCTATTCACCTATCATCTTTTGCTACAGATACCGCATCGGCTCACAGTGTGCTATTTTGCATAGGTGGGTTTCGGTGGTTATCTGTATTTTTTATTGTACATTCGTTGTATCTTGTACTCTCCATCTAATATTATGTTGTTGACTTAGAGACTTGGTGAGGACGTTATTGTATATTATTTTTGTATTTGTTGTCTTTTATACAACTTTATCTCTATTTTCTTTATTTCTTCGCTACAACGTCGTATATTTGTGGTGGTGATTGTTTTTCGCCTTTGGGCGTGTATTTACTCCCGTTTGGGGATGCTTTATTTATCTTATCTGTTGTACCCATTTTGGGGTTAGTTTTTACAAAAAGGGGGGTGCAGCCAAAAATTTTAAAGAAAGAAGTTGGACTTTTAAAGAATTTGGGATGCGATTTCAAATGTTTCAAAAACTTTTATTATCTTTTCCGTATTTTCATGGTTTAGATTTCTGGGTTTTGGCTTTCTTTTACTGCGTTACGTATTTAGGCGTTACGTAGTATTAGGGCCGTCACGTGCCAATTTCGGGTCGTGACAAAGTTGGTATCAGAGCGCTAGGTTTTACCTTTCGGAGTGTAGGATGACCTCGGTATGATGGAGTAGGTAGCTTAAGCAGAGTAACGTAGTGTGTTTATGTCTGCAGCATACTCACGATGCGGTACTTCGCCTAAAGTGACCTAAGTACAAATTTCTTGAAATTCCTTGATGATTCGTATCCTTGTGATTCGATTCCGTATTCTTATCGAATCTTATCTCTATTTATAGCCTTGCCACCGATGACTATGGGGACTCAGAGTGATGCAGCGAGGGCCGAGGTCAGAGTTGGCTCGGGTGAGACGAGTACTGACCAGGATGGCACTCTAGTTGCACAGGTGCAGACGGATCAGCTTTCGACATATAGTATCGATAGGCTTGTGGCAGAGATGCAGGACTTCCGCCAGACTATAAGTTCATTGGTTGATGTCGTTCGAGCGATGCGACAGGAGGTTGTCACCCCCGTTACTCAGTTGTCCTTTGCGATCAGCATGCAGCAGTCCGTCACCTACATAGCACCCGTGGTTGCAGCTCTAGTTACAAGGCACATATTCCAGAGACGCTGAGAGTTCTAGGACAGTGGAGGACTCGTACCAGTGTACCAGCCCAGAGACAGAGGTTTGGTCGTCGAGACAGATTTTGTGGCCGTCGCGGGAGTAGCAGAGGCTTAGGACGAAGACAGTCGTTCAGCTCTCATTCCCAAGAAGGTCAGCAGTAAGCGCGTGGGTGCTTTCGATGCGGAAGCTTTCAGCACTTCGTCAGGGATTGTTCCGTAGCACCTCGTCAGGATCGTATTCAGAGAGGTCATGGACGTGGAAGGTTCGCTCAGAGGAGTCAGTCTACCAGAGGAGTTCAGCCTGTTGTGGGTAGGGGCAGACACAGGAGTTTGCTTCTGCACATCGGGACGCGCAGGCGTCCAATCTGTAGTTTTCAGGAATCCTTAATTCGCATATTCTTTTGATGTATTTGTTGGTTTCCACACCTTGTGCCGTGGTTGGGACTAGAGTTGTGCTAAGTAGATTAGCCGTTTCGTGTTAACTTCTGTCAGCGATTCTTTTGTTGCGCGACCCGTATTTCAGTTGTGTGCCAATCGGATAGGAGATAAAGATTCGTCCGTCGTTTTGATCCTTCTAGAGATATTGGATTTGACGTTCTCCTGGGCATGGACTGGTCAGCTACATGCTAGGCGTCTGTAGACTACTGTGAGGAAACAATCAAGAATTGTTTTCCCGGCGAGTCAGTTCTTGTTGTACAGGTGGATAGTTGTGCCGCCTCTCACAGCTTGAATTCGTCCTTTTTCTCTAGTCGGCTTTTGAGGAGATGCCGTGGATTCATGGCTTTCATTCGTGATACCGGAGCCACAGTGGGATTGTTGGACCGGGTTCCTTTCGTGCGAGAGTTTTCCGACGTTGTTCCAGATGGGCCGGCATAGCTTAGGAAGCTTAAGGATCAGCTGCAGAGTTGTTGTTTGGGGAGTTTTGTACGTCTGAGTGTTTTGCTTTTGGAAGCTCCTATTTCTGTTCGTCAAAGAGAAAGACGGCAGTTTAAGGTTATGTATCGATGGATCGTTAATTGAACCGGCTTACGGTGCGGATAGGTATCCTTTACCTCGCATTGACGATTTCTTCGATCAGCTCCGCAGTGCGAGAAATTTTCTAAGTTTGTTCGGGATCAGGTCATCATTGTTGCGGGTTCGGAGTGATGGCATTCCGAAGACTGCCTTATGCGTGCTACGGGCTTTGTGTGTTTTGGTGAGTCATTGGATTCACTGATGCTCTGGCAGCATTCGTAGATGTGATGAACCGGATTTCTTCAGGCCGTTCCTCGACCAGTTATTGTTATGTTATTTACGACATTCTGGTCTATTTAATGTGTCTTAAGGAACAGGAGCAGCACCTGAGGATTTGTTATGCAGATACTGGGAGAGGCCCAGCGGTCTGCTAAATTCTCGGAGTGTTTCTTCATGCTTTTTTGTGTTGACCCCTAGGTCTTGTAGTCACGGGAGACGGTTTTGTATAGTTCCGAGAAAGATCGTGGCCGTACAGCTTAGGCCCAGACTTGTGTGCAGGACGGATGTCCGCAGATATTGGTCTTAGCAAGTTTTACCGCCGTTTCGTGCAGGATTGCTAGAGTAGTGCTGCACCGTCGACTGAATTGACTGGAAAAGAGGTTTCTTTTCTTTGGACTGAGGCATGTGTGTGGAGTTTTCGGCAGTTGAAGATTCGGTTAACAACTGCATCAGTTCTTTCTTTGCTTTTGGTTCGGGCGACCTTGTTGTTTAACTGTAATATTTCTTGAGTGGGCTCGAGTGTGTACTGAGGTGACACTATAGAGCTATCGCTTTTGCTTCCTTACATTTGGAGGAAGTACGAGAAGGATATTCCACTCATGATCTGGAGATGGCCACGGTGGTTTTGCGTTGTGGATTTGGAGATAGTATTTGTTCGAGAGTCGTGTCAGATTCTCACGGATCACCAGAGCTTAATGTACATCTTCCTGCAGCGGATTTTGATTGTTGTCATAGTCTTCTGCAGATTTACAGTTCTTGTGCGATCGTTGAGTACAGCTTAAGTTCGTCTCTACTGAGGGGACAGCTTGCCCATGTCCGCGCCCGACCATTTTTCTTAAATCGCTTTCGCGAGACACTGCCCGCCGATGCTCGTTCGTCAGAGATACTTGAGCATACTCGGCTGGGTAATGATTCGGAATCCTTGAGTTGTGACACTGTGTGCTAAGTTAGGGACGTGTTTGTGTACATGATGTTATAGGGTAGAAACGTGAAATCCTAGAACAAGCACATCAGTCAACTCTCTGTATTCATTCAAGTTCCACCAACATTGACGTGACTTGTGAGATAGTTACGGGTGGGCAGGGATGTAAAGTGAAGTTTCAGGTTTCATTTCAAAGTGTCTGTCTTGTTGTGTGCTTGGGTCGAGCATTTGAGGCCGGCTGGAGAGTTGCAACCTTTAACCGCTCCGAAATAAGAGTGGGAGCAGATCTCCATGAATTTCGTTATGGTGTCTAACCAGGTTTAGTCAGGGTGTGACCCCATTCGGATGCTTGTCGTCCGGTTATACTCAGTTTTCTTGGTTGTTCTTGTTAAGTTGTGTGTTTGTGCTAATTGTTTTTGGCAGTTGGGGATCGTCACTCGCCATTGATAGGGTTCTCCTTCGATAGCAGTTATCAGGAAACACTCCAATTGGCAACCTTTAGGTTTAGAGGTTAGGTCGTGTCGATCACCAGTCTGTTGTTTTCTGACTCTGCGTAAGTAGGATTTTGGACCCCAGCTAGTCTAGAGACTTCGGAGATGATCCAGTTGTTTCAGGTCAGGATAAGAGTAGCCCAGTGCAAATAGAGGTCTTATGCCGACTGTGTTGGTCATAGACTTAAGTGCGCAGTGGCAAATCATGTATTCCTGCAGATTTTTTTCTCTCGATAAATAACGTGTTGGATTTTAGGAAACTTGTCCCAGGATTTTAGGTCCTTTTGAGATCCCTTAAGCGGGTTAGTTTCGTTGCCTATAATTTGGCACTTCCACCCAGATTATTGAGTTTTCACCTCGTATTCCTTGTGTCGGTACTTTACGATTACCTTCATGACCTTTCTCACATGATTTGCCCTGGACGCGATCGTTTTGCTCACCGGCAGCCATTTGTGTTAATGGCTCGGCAGGTGGAGAAACGTCGGTCAAGGGTCTTGCCATCTGTGAAGGGTTTTTCTTGGACGTAGCCGTATAGTGAGGTAATCACTTGGGAGGCTGCGAGCAAGATTTGAGAGTTGTAATCTTCTCTTTGAAGGTACGCGTAGCAGTATATTTTTAAATTCGGGGACGAATTTCTTTTACGGGGGGGGGAGGGGGATTGTAACACCTTAGAATGTGTTTTGTGGATAATTATATTTTAATATATAGTTTTTAATGAAAAGTTTACCAAATTGATTTCCAATTATTTTGTCCTATTTAATGAATATTTTATTAGATTTTTCCTAGCCTTGCACACACTTGTGCATGTTAACTAGGGTTGTAATTTGGGGTTTAGCCATGATTAGCATCATGGTGAGCTAACCATTTCTTTAAGCTAGTTTTAAAATTTATATTAAGTGCTTTGGGTTTTCTTTGCATGGTTGTTCTTTTAAAAAGAAAAATGAAAAATGAATTTAAAAGGATTTTTAAATTGGGTTGAAATGTTGACCATAAGAGAGAGAGAGAGAGTGAGGGCATGGTGCTACATGGCCCAAGCCATGCTTCATTAAGTGTGGAGAGAGAAAGAGAAGTTTTTTTTAGTGTTCTCTCATTTCTCACTCATTCTCTCACACTCTCAAACACACACACACACACACAAGGGCAGCAGTAGCACCAGAAGCAAGCAGCTCCAGCAGCAGCACCATCAGCAGAGCAGCAGCAGCAGAGAAGCAGCAGCACCATCAGCATCAGCAGCAGCTTCTGCAGCAGCACCAGCAAGGGCAGCAGCAGCTCCAGCAACTTGCAGCAGCTCTCATCTCTTCCATTCACTTCTTCTCCTACTTCCTAGGATCCAATAGGGTATAACTCTCAAACCCAATATCTCTTTTTGTGCAGATTGTGTTCTAATTAACTTTGGTTTGAGTTTAAAGTTAGTTTTTTTGCTAAAATGGTGATTTATGCGGAATTTTGATTATATGATGATTGTGTTGGTTAACCCTACCTATTTAAGTGTTATTAGGGTCACTTTAACTGAGAATTAACTCAGATTTCACTAAAATACCATAGGGTTTCCAATTGTGTGCAAATTAACATTTTAAGCGATATTTTAGCTTTCTGTGATCTGCTATTGACCCGGATCCTTCAGGATAAAATTTAGAATACTGGAGCATGCTCATTAGGTATAGACCACACCACCAGAACACGAGCCCCTAATTCCCAGACTTGGCCGCAATTTTAATCAATCTGGCCGCAAACTGCGGCCAGGAAGGGGAGTTGGGTGTCTTGGTCTTGGCTAGGGTTGTCTGCTATGTTCTATAGTGTTTTGGCATGTGTAGTTTTGTGAGATTTGATCTGTAGGAAAATCTGGGACAATATATCGTATTTCTAGTTCGTCGTGTCTGCGTGATACGTGAGTGGGTTCTGTGATCCAGCGTGTCGCGGCGTGTCGCGGTAGTTTTAGACGTGTATTCACACGTTTCAACGTATCGTGCACACGCGCGTTTAGTTCGCGACACGAGTATCTCGTTTAGTGTCGATATTGCGTTTTGCGAGATATTTGGCTTATATATGGAATTCTTGTTTCATTTTCAGGTTTGCAGGGGGGACTACGGACACTGCTTTAGAGGGAAACAGATGGTACGATTTACCTAGCTTGGAGTGTAGGTGAGTAGATTTAACATCTATAGGGGAATCGCCCGCAAGGCGTTATGCGTCTGGGCTAGAATTCTAATACTTATCGCATATTGTACGTTATTGTTAGAATTGCGCCTTTACCCCATTACTTAGATGTTTTACTTGGACTAGTAGTCGTAGGACACTGCAGAAATTATTGACGATTCATGTTGCACAAGCACTGATTGTATGCTACACACACCGTCAATAATTGCCATGTCACACACAAACCACTTATAGATACTATATTGCTTGGTTAGGGACCTTGTGACATTGATTCGTACTGCTTATCACATATGGCATTTACCATACTTGTATACCTATAGAGTATCGTACTATTAGTGATAGGTACATATACTTTTTACGATACAGCTACAGGTATACCTTGCTCATATTTTACTTATACCCAGGGGAGGTATACTATATCTTTTACGTATATCTAGACACATATACTTAGCTATACCTTATTGATTTCGGATACATCTGGTTTTAGCTACATGTTTTCCTTTATATGCTTGCATTTCAGATATGTCGCACATAGTATATTCATGGATTTGCGCATTGTTATTTGGATTTTACATGATGTTTTCTGGATTTGGGAACCGCGGGTATTCATGAAATTATGCATTAATTGAAAAACCCGGTTTCCTTGATATGATATTTGCTCAGCCACCATGAGATTTATCGGTTCTGATTATATACCCCATACGATGAGTCGGTGCCGTATGAGGGTACATGGTGGGGCCCGGTATGGTTCCCCCCGGCAAGATGATCGATGGACTTTGACGATTGAGCCTGGAGGTGGGCGAGTACCTACCGGTGACAGTACCAATGACTCGGCGGGGATCATGGGAATACCGTTGGGAGTCATGTACGTATGGATACGTCGAAAGGCGAGGGTCAGAGCTTGGCACTCGTGCTTTCGAGATAGCGTATAATACGTACCTATCAGGATGCTAGTCTTGGTGACGGCATCTGATAGATCAGTATTTCTGTGTCGATGCTTGGCACATTGGTTTTCATGATATTTCTAATTACTTTGTATATATAACAGGGGATTTAGCCGTTGTTATATATACCCTTACACCAATATTAGTGGAGTGGGACGCTAATATATGTGTATTGACCCCATCATATTTAGTTCTGTATATATATATATATATATATATATATATATTTAGAATGTTAGAATTCTACTTGAGTTTGATTTGGGATATTAGGTGATTCATTGAGATTGGATAACGGATACATATGAGATTACTGATTTGTACATTTGGGATATAAGAGATTACTCGATATTGTACATTAGGGAGATGTGAGACTTATATGATATGAGAGCCTAACTTGGGGGCCAATTTGAGGAATTGGGATTTGAGTGTCTTGATGGATTGTGATCCTACCACGATGTCAGGTTTCCGTGGGAATGACATATTTTACTCCATAACTCATACCTATTTGCTTATGCACTGTTCCATGTATTAGGAGTACATGTTAGTGTACCCTTCATGATTGTTGCATATCTACATTCTCATATCTCTATCGTATGATTATTGCATACTATTGTCATATTACTATTGCTCCATGTATTAGGAGTACCTGTTAGTGTACCCTTCATGATTGTTTCATATCTACATTCTCATATCCCTATCGCATGATTATTGCATACTATTGTCATATCACTATTGCTTCATATATTGGTTGTACCTGTTAGTGTACTTTCTATTATTCTGTATTCATATGACATATTATTACTGCAAATCGCATATCTTAGATTCTCGCTGTACGTGCATGCTTGCGATTACCTGCATATGTTATTTACTATTCACGAGTTGGGAATTCACCCCCGTTGTGCCACAGGTGTTGCAGGGTGTTCCCCAGAGTAGTCGAGGCAGGCTATTCACCTATCATCTTTTGCTACAGATACCGCATCGGCTCAAAGTGTGCTATTTTGTTTAGGTGGGTTTTGGTGGTTATCTGTATTTTGTATTGTACATTCGTTGTATCTTGTACTCACCATCTATTAGATATGTATGCCCTAGAGGCCATTATTGTATAGTACTGGTTTGTATAATACATTTTGGAGGCTTGGGATATATATGGTTTTACGACAGTCTTGCTCGATATAGTAGTATGCTACTTGGTTTGTTTCTATCTTAATATGTGTGTATGTTTCTTTTAACATATCGCTAAAAACATATTGGTAGAGCCCTTAGGATTTTTGCTTGACTACCGGTGTTGTGATGGCGATCACACTAGTGGAGGCTGGGTAGTCTATAAGCTAATCCTTATTTTGGTCCCTAGTCGTAGGATTATCGAGACAGGGCATCGATACTCCACAGTAGACTGGTGCATACGCTTCTCTTCCCAGCAGAGGAGACGGTCTGTCCCACAGCCATCAGTACGTTGTACTGGAGATAGTATGCAGGTGCTCGTTAGGTTACGAGTACACTGGACAGGACTCGTCCGGAACTGTTGGTTGGTATTATACCTATCGTCAGTTAACAGTTCCCAGGTGACATGAGTACAGCTTAGTCCATTGACTTGACACTGTCATCTCGCCTCGAGTGTGTTCCCACTGTTCTTAGATTACTACCCTACCACGGCTCTACTGAGTCGTGCAAACATGTAGTAGTTGGGTGCAGTCCCGAAGCACATGGAGGCAGTGACGGTTAGACAGGATTCGTCTCTCCCGGTATTGGGGGTTGATATCGTGCTGTGTCTAGGTGAGCCATTACACAAAGTCCCTGGCCAGGGCAAGCGAGAATTGCTGGTGGGTTTTCTAGTAGATTCTCAGGGTGTTTTGGGCTACACTCCGACATGACTTGTACCGCTATTAGGGGACTGACGTTCACCGCCCCCTAGGCCTGCCATGCGATATTCTCAGACGAACGGACCGGACTGTACGGAGATTGTCACATTCAAGCTCTATAGGAGTTCGATGGGTTCACCTCATCAGTCTTCTTATCGGCATCTACCTGGGGACCGTTACGTACAGCTAATACTGCTTGCGGCCTGTGGTTAAACCCGCTGCCAGCATAGTGTCGAGCCTTTAGAGTCCCACACAGAGGGTTACTCGCCTTTGGGCAAAACAGAGTAGAGGTTGCATGGTTTTGCGACGGGGTTCATTCACATCCGCACACTTGTGTAGGTTTGGTGTCCGGACAGCAGTTACTATTGGGCTTTGGTTTAAGCCGGATCCTAGTAACTGTTTTTGGGATTGGTTTTGTCTCGGCATATTCATGTTCCTTGGAACACGGATGCGGGTGTGTATGCACAGTTGACAGAGGCAGAGGCAGAGGATTCTCATTAGGCTTGTTGACCATTTGGCTTTGGTTGACTTGTTGACCGTTGACTTTTCTTTAAACCCAAATGAGAATATGATATATGATTAATAATATTAATTAAGTATTATTGTGCCATGGTTGAGTTGAAAGTTTGACTTTTGTTGACTTGTTGACTTTGTTGACCTGTCGACCATTTTGGACTTGTTGACCATCATCATTTCATAGCTATCATTTCATGGGTATGACTTTTGCTTGCTTGTTGTTTGCAAAAGCAATTATAGCATGAAATGATAATGGTCATTGAAACTAACCATCACCATATGCTTAATTATTATTATTATTATCATTATTCTCACTTTTGTGAGAAGGGTTGGATTATGAGAGCTCATTGTATCATTCTCTTTCTCTCTCCTAGAAAGAAAGCTCTCCCTCTTCCTCTCTCAAGGTTCAAGTGTTCCATGAGTTGGAAATCATGAATCTTTGAGATAAAACCACCATCACTCTTCTCTACTCAATCTAAGGTATTAGGTTTAGCAAACCAAACACCTTAGTCATCTCTAGGTTGTGATAGGAGCCCAATTTCGAGACCCTCGGGTGGATCCATCTATGGCAAAGAGGAGACGACAAGGAGGATCCGTTCAAGTGACTACGAGGAGCAAGAAAGAGGAAGAACCACATCAAGAAGAGAAGGAGTTCAAGACCAAGGTATAACCATTCTACATAGTAGTTAGAACTTGTAGAATTTTGTTAGTTTTTGTTTAGCAACGTTCCTTCATGAAACGGTCCATGTTACCTAGCTAGGGAAATTTTTCGTTTTACCTATTCCGTCTTCCCGAAAGGACCGGGGTGGGTAACGTGGACCTAACATTGGTATCAGAGCCTAACTAAACAATAAGTAACAGTTAGCAAGTTTTTTAGAACTTCGATCCGGCAAAAATCCCAAAACGATGTCCGAAACCTATGCTTTCTGCCGTTTTTGAAACCTGCTCTGAAATTTTTTTAACATACCTGAAAAATACAAGCAGGGTTTTGTGGGAATAACCAAGAAATCGGAGACTATGACTCGTCCAACTCGCTGCGGAACCATCCATTCCGCCGCGGATCCGCGGCCGAGTTGACTCGGCCGTGGTTCCGATTTCTTGTAGAATTCCTAGTTATGAGTTTTGGGATTTTTGAGATATTTTTGTTCTGCCCAGATTATCCAGAGAAAATGTTAATTTTTTGGGGGTAGTTACAAATTTGTATTTTGATCGGAGTTCTACAAATTTTGGCTAAATGGTTATATCTGTAATGTGATATATGCACTGAACGTCGGCTAATCGCTATATGTCGATTAGTGGGGGTTGTGCATATCTGTGATCTGTAATGTTGATGGTTTGTGTATATGAATTCGTTGGATTGTCGTGGATGAATAGCCGGGAGGTTGTGAGATGAGAGTTTTCTTTATCTTTCAATTCATGTAATATGCAATTTGATGTAATATTATTTTTATGGCCGCACAACCGGGATGGGGTTGTAGCCGTCATTGTATAATTTCTTTTACTGTTTTTGCTCCTAGGATAGACCCAAGGTGGGGTGCACAAACTACCGGGTGCCTCGAAGTGCCGAGTGGCCTACTCACGGTGTTGAGGGAGGTTGCTTCACTTCGGGTACTTGGCGGGTAGTTTGCCGCCCCCGTAGGGGTCTAGGGTGGGGTATTGGATATTCATCGCGACCGTGTAATCCGCTCTTCGTTACAGGCTCGTACGGAATGCGGATTCCTACTATATCCAATGTGTTCATCTGTGATCTGGAATGGCTATCATTGCATCTGACGAATGTTTATATATATCTATATGATATCTATTTAGGCGTTACATATGTTTTGCATCCGCGCTAGTCCAGCCCCCGCTCTGTCGTTAGTTAAGTAACCTAACGGATAATGACGGGGCCCTGTGGCGAATGCGGATGGCATAAGCATACGTCATATCTTCGTTGTTTTCTGCAATGGTAGGATTAATTGATAGGACGCATTAAATTAATGCAAGAAAACAAACCTAAAAAGAACGTTGTTGGAACAATTTTTCAAAAAGCTGTTATTGCATGGACAATCTCTTTTGTTTTGCATAGAGGTATTCGGTTATGAATGCCCAGCACCTCAGTCGACGAGGCAAGGGCCGAGATCCCTTCATCGGGAGTGACCCCTTGGACAAAAAGTTTGCGTCAGGGTAATAACTTCACTATAGTCGATTATTCTTGCTTTGCATCGAGGTATTCAGTTTGGAATATCCTGCACCTCATTCGACGAGGAAAAAGCTGAGATCCCTTCACAGGGAATGACCTCTTTAGTGAAAGTTTTCGCCACTATATTTTCAAAAAGGGCAATCATTTCCTTCAACTATATCAAGTTCATTACGTTAACGGGTTTTTCGCCAAAAACCCAGCTGTAGCCCTCCGTCATTACGGATCTGTATTTTTAGTATTCGTGCTGCATTTGTTGACCTAGTCAAGTGAACGGTAGCTAAGTGATATTTTTCTGTGCATTGCCAAATGTGATTGGTTAGAACAGTTGTGCGGCCTTGTTGACCTAGTCAAGGGCGCGTACGGGTGGGTTTAATGCAATCAAGATTATGACGGGTAGAACTTGACTGGCGGTTTATGGTTTGTTGACCTAGTCAAGGTCATAAACCGTTAGGGGCAAAAACCACATCGGGAGTTTCTAAAGAAACTGAAACTTGCAGATTTAGCATACCTTCTGGAGTGTGGTGACTAGAGTGGATTCCATCTAGCACAATGATAGTTGGATCCCGATCCCACTGATGAGTTGGATTATTCTCGGTAGGATATTTCACTAAACAATCAATGCTATAAACCAAGTAGATGTCTAGAAAGGTGTTAGCGGGGCTACGCCTCCAGGGAAAAGAGGTTATTTAATTAAGGAACTTCGCGAAAGCATTGGAAAACCTCCCTCGAAGTACCAACACCAGCCTGGCTGGAAGGTTAAGCAAGTATTGTGACGTGCGATTAATCCTGACTAGTTCTTCTTTTAAGGTTTGAAGAAGAATTTGAGGAAACAGTGGGAGCCATCCTGGTTAGATAAATCAATAAACCAATCTAATCTTGCAAGAGCGCATGCTGAGTGTTTCTTTTCTCTCTCTCCAGGTAGCAACCTTTTCACGCCCTAATCAAGAGAATAAAATGTATCGCTTGACCGATCCGAATTCTTATTCGGGGCTGGGGAACGTTGGTTTCGCTCTAACTTACGACAACAGTCAAAAGTTTGAGCAAGGGAAAGAGGATTGTATGGATTCCAAGGATACCCAGTTGAAGAAGAAGCATGGTTTTGCATCTATTTCATGTGTTCTTGTAATTGAGAACTGCTTTACGGTTAGCCCTACCTCCTGGGTACTTGATACCGGATCAAGATCTCATATCTGTAATCTATTGCAGGGACTGAGAAAAAGTAGGAGAGTTGTACCTGGTGATATGTCGCTCAGAGTAGCGAATGGAGCACAAGTTAATGCTACAGCCGTCGGTGAATATCACCTAGTGTTGCCAAATGGCAATACTACGATTTTGAACGATTGCTACTATGTACCTTCCATGGTTTGCAACATCATATCAGTCTCTTTACTCGATAAAGATGGATATAACTTTGTTCTTGATAGAAATATCATGAACATCTACCTTCATAAGGTACTGGTTGCAGAAGGTACATTGTGTAATGGTATCTACATTCTAAATCAGAATACAGTTCTCAATATACAAAACACACGCAAGAGGAAGAATTCAGATACGAATGAATCCTACTTGTGGCATTGTAGACTTGGTCATATCGGAGAGAAAAGACTAAGTAAGTTGCATAAAGATGGACTCTTGAATATGTTCAAGTTTTTATCTTATGAAACTTGTCAGTCTTGTCTCAAAGGAAAGATGACCAAATCTCAGTTCATCGGACATGGAGAAAGGGCAGCAGAGCTCTTGGGACTCATACACAGTGATGTATGTGGTCCGATGTCTATACATGCAAGGGGTGGGTTCTCGTACTTCATCACATTCACTGACGATCTCTCTAGATTCGGATATGTGTATCTTATGAAACACAAATCTGAAAATTTTGAGAAATTCAAGGAATTCAGAAACGAAGTAGAGAACCAGATTGGCAAAAGTATCAAGATCCTCCGGTCTGATAGAGGAGGGGAGTACTTAAGCACGGAATTCCTAGATTACTTAAAAGAGAATGGTATTCTCTCTCAGCTTACTCCTCCTTATACACCACAGCACAACGGTGTATCGGAATGGAGGAATCGTACCCTACTGGATATGGTTCGCTCCATGATGAGTAATGCCGAGTTGCCTCTTCCATTTTTGGGACATGCGCTTTTAACAGCAGCATACCTATTGAATGATGTTCCATCTAAATCAGTGCCTAAGATTCCATTCGCGATATGGAATGGAAAAAGGCCATATCTTAAAAGATTTAAGATATGGGGTTGTCCGGCTTATGTTAAAAAGCATAAACCAGATAAACTGAGGCACGGTCAGTTTTATGTAAGTTTATGGGATATCCAAAGAATGGTTATGGATATCTGTTCTACCATACCGAGGAACAGAAGGTGATTGTTGCTCAACATGCCGTTTTCTTAGAAACCGAGTTTCTTGCAAAAGAAATTTGTAGGAGCACGGTAGAATTAGAAGAAATTCAGCGACCACAAACTGAAACTGAAAATTTGACAGAACCTCAGGATTCAATAAACCCAGACGATCCTCAGCCACTCCGCAGATCTGGTAGGATTTCTCATCCGCCCGAGAGAGACTACGGTTTTCTCTTAGACGGGGATCGAGAGGATTGCATCTTGGAAGAAGATGACCCTACCAGTTTCAGGCAGGCCATTATCAGTAGGGGCTCTGATAAGTGGCTAGATGCAATGCAATCCGAAATGGAGTCCATATACACCAATAAAGTATGGACCTTGGATATTGCTCCACCTGGGGTAAAACCCGTTGGATGCAAATGGATCTACAAAAGAAAACTTGGTGTAGATGGGCAGGTGGAAACCTATAAGGCTAGACTCGTTGCAAAAGGTTTTCGTCAAAGACCTGGTTTGGACTATGACGAAACTTTTTCTCCAGTGGCTATGCTCAAATCCATTCGGATCCTACTTGCCATTGCTGCCTTCCATGACTATGAAATCTGGAAAATGGACGTTAAAACGGCTTTTCTAAACGGCTATTTAGAAGAGTGCGTTTACATGGATCAGCCAGAAGGTTTCGTAGACAGTGGGAGCAGCGGGAAGGTGTGCAAGTTAGTTAAATCCATTTATGGATTAAAGCAGGCATCGCGGAGCTGGAACATCTGTTTTGATGAGGCAATCAAGGAATTTGATTTCATCAAGAATGAAGATGAACCTTGTGTCTATAAGAAGATTGTAGGACGTACTGTCGTGTTCCTAGTCTTGTACGTGGACGACATTCTTTTGATAAGAAATGAAATTCCTATGCTACAATCGGTCAAGCTATTCTTGTCACAACGGTTCTCCATGAAGGACCTGGGTGATGCCTCGTACATTCTGGGGATCAAGATCTACAGAGATAGATCCAAGAGACTAGTGGGACTTTCGCAGTCCAGGTATATAGAGACCGTACTAAAGAGATTTAGTATGGAGGATTCCAAGCGCGGTAACATACCCGCATTGCACGGAATTACCCTCTCCAAGAAGATGTCTCCTAAGACTGACATGAGCCCTATACCATACGCTTCGGCGGTAGGATCTATAATGTATGCGATGCTATGTACAAGACCAGATGTAGCTTACGCGCTGAGCGTGGTGAGCCAGTATCAGTCAGACCCACATGAGGACCACTGGACGGCAGTGAAGAACATTCTCAAGTACCTAAGAAGGACTAAGGAGATGTTCCTGGTTTACGGTAATGGAGACCTCAGGGTCGAGTCCTTTACCGATTCAAGCTTCCAGAGTGACAAAGATGACAGCAAGTCTGTCTCGGGTTTTGTGTTTACCCTCAACGGAGGGGCGGTATGTTGGAGGAGTTCCAAACAGTATACCGTCGCAGACTCGACGATGGAGGCTGAGTACATTGCTGCAAGCGATGCCGCAAAAGAGGCGGTCTGGATGAAGAAGTTCATTAGTGAACTTCAGGTGGTTCCGTCCATTGTTGACCCAATACCTTTGTATTGCGATAACAATGGGGCTATAGATTTAGCGAAGGAACCAAGGTCCCATCAGAAATCCAGAAAAATCTTAAGGCGGTATCACCTGATCAGGGAGATCATTGATTGCCAGGAGATCGAGTTACGGAGAGTGGACACAAAAGACAACACAGCGGATCCATTCACGAAGGCCCTACCTCAAACACAGTTCGAGCGACTTTTTGAGCTATTGGGTATGCGGTACGCCGGCAGCTGGCCTTAGTGCAGACGTTGGGTATGCGGTACACCAATTACTGGCCTTTAGTGCAAGTGGGAGATTGTTAGATATGTATGCCCTAGAGGCCATTATTGTATAGTACTGGTTTGTATAATACGTTTTGGAGGCTTGGGATATATATATGGTTTTACGACAGTCTTGCTCGATATAGTAGTATGCTACTTGGTTTGTTTCTATCTTAATATGTGTCTATATTTCTTTTAACATATCGCTAAAAACATATTGGTAGAGCCCTTAGGATTTTTGCTTGACTACCGGCATTGTGATAGTGATCACACTAGTGGGGGCTGGGTAGTCTATAAGAACATCCTTATTTTGGTCCCTAGTCATAGGATTATCGAGACAGGGCATCGATACTCCATAGTAGACTGGTGCATACGCTTCTCTTCCCAGCAGGGGAGATGGTATGTCCCACAGCCATCAGTACGTCGTACTGGAGATAGTATGCAGGTGCTCGTTAGGTTACGAGTACACTGGACAGGACTCGTCGGGAACTGTTGGTTGGTATTATACTTATCGTCAGTTAACTGTTCCCAGGTGACATGAGTACAGCTTAGTCCATTGACTTGACACTGTCACCTCGCCTCGAGTGTGTTCCTACTGTTCTTAGATTACTACCCTACCACGGCTCTACTGAGTCATGCAAACAGGTAGTAGTTGGGTGCAGTCCCGAAGCACTTGGAGGCAGCGATGGTTAGACAGGATTCGTCTCTCCCGTTATTGGGGGTTGATATCGTGCTTTGTCTAGGAGAGCCATTACACAAAGTCCCTGGCCAGGGCAAGCGAGAATTGCTGGTGGGTTTTCCAGTAGATTCTCAGGGTGTTTTGGGCTACACTCCGACACGACTTGTACCGCTATTAGAGGACTGACATTTACCGCCCCCTAGGCCCGCCATGCGATATTCTCAGACGAATGGACCAGACTGTACGGAGATTTTCACATTCAGGCTCAGTAGGAGTTCGATGGGTTCACCTCATCAGTCTTCTTATCGGCATCTACTTGGGGACCGTTACGTACAGCTAGTACCGCTTGCGGCCTGTGGTTAAACCCACTGCCAGCGTATTGTCGAGCCTTTAGAGTCCCACATAGAGGGTTACTTGCATTTGGGGAAAACAGAGTAGAGGTTGCATGGTTTTGCGATGGGGTTCGTTCACATCCGCGAACTTGTGCACGTTTGGTGTCCGGACAACAGTTACTAGTGGGCTTTGGTTTAAGCCGGATCCTAGTAACTCTTTTTGGGATTGGTTTTGTCTCGGTGTATTCTTGTTCCTTGGAGCACGGAAGCGGGTTTGTATGCACAGTTGACAGAGGCAGAGGCAGAGGATTCTCATTAGGGTTGTTGACCATTTGGTTTTGGTTGACTTGTTGACCGTTGACTTTTCTTTAAACCCTAATGAGAATATGATATATGATTGATAATATTAATTAAGTATTATTGTGCCATGGTTGAGTTGAAAGTTTGACTTTTGTTGAGTTGTTGACTTTGTTGACCGGTTGACCATTTTGGACTTGTTGGCCATCATCATTTCATGGCTATCATTTCATAGGTATGACTTTTGCTTGCTTGTTGTTTGCAAAAGCAATTATAGCATGAAATGATAATGGTCATTGAAACTAACCATCACCATATACTTAATTATTATTATTATTATCATTATTCTCACTTTTGTGAGAAGGGTTGGATTATGAGAGCTCATTGTATCATTCTCTTTCTCTCTCCTAGAAAGAAAGCTCTCCCTCTTCCTCTTCCTCTCTCAAGGTTCAAGTGTTCCATGAGTTGGAAATCATGAACATTTGAGATAAAACCACCATCACTCTTCTCTACTCAATCTAAGGTATTAGGTTTAGCAAACCAAACACCTTAGTCATCTCTAGGTTGAGATAGGAGCCCAATTTGAGACCCTCGGGTGGATCCATCTATGGCAAAGAGGAGACGACAAGGAGGATCCGTTCAAGCGACTACGAGGAGCAAGAAAGAGGAAGAACCACATCAAGAAGAGAAGGAGTTCAAGACCAAGGTATAACCATTCTACATAGTAGTTAGAACTGGTAGAATTTTATTAGTTTTTGTTTAGCAACGATCCTTCATGAAACGGTCCATGTTACCTAGCTAGGGAAATTTTTCGTTTTACCTATTCCGCCTCCCCGAAAGGACCGAGGTGGGTAACGTGGACCTAACACCATCTACTATTATGTTGTTGACTTAGAGACTTGGTGAGGACATTATTATATATTATTTGTGGATTTGTTGTCTTTTATACAGCTTTATCTCTATTGTCTTTATTTCTTCGCTACGGCGTCGTATATTTGTGGTGGTGATTGTTTTCCGCCTTTGGGCGTGTATTTACTCCCGTTTGGGGATGCTTTATTTATCTTATCTGTTGTACCCATTTTGGGGTTAGTTTTTACAAAAACGGGGTGCTGCCAAAATTTTTAAAGAAAGAAGTTGGACTTTTAAAGAATTTAGGTTGCAATTTCAAATGTTTCAAAAACTTTTATTATCTTTTCCGTATTTTCATGGTTTAAATTTCTGGGTTTTGGTTTTCTTTTACTGCGTTACGTCTTTATGCGTTGCGTAGTATTAGGGCCGTCACGTGCCAATTTCGGGTCGTGACAGTCATTCTCTTCTTATGCTCCGGGTAGTAGTCCCTACGACTCTTCGTAGCTCCACTTGAAGAATGATCGAGCTGGCTCCTTGATCCCCCAAGTCGAAGATGATCCACCGGATGTTTTTATAGCTCAAGCTACCTATTCACTTATATCCAATAAGTGAAGGAAACACCCTAAACCAAAGTGCTAATCTAGTTTAGGATGGTGAAGTAGGGGTTTTAAGCTCACTGGGGTTTGTTCAAAGCCATATGTTTCACCACACATGTGAGCGTTTATGGCTTTGAGGTGGAGGAAGAAGAAGATAGTTTGAATGGAGAGAGCAAGAGCTCAAGTGAAGAAAAATGAACTCAAGAAAAACACTAGTCTAGAATGGCTTTCTTTATTTGCCTTCACTTATTGAAGCATGCATTTTTTCACAATAAAAAATGCTCCCAAGCATCAATAGTTAAGGCAAATGAATAAACAAATGTCAAAGCCATGCTATACCCCATTCCTCAACTTTCCACCACATTTTTCTATTTTCCATAATATAGAAAATCAACCATGCTTAATATAATATTTATATATATATCATATGTGTGTATATATATATATATATCATATGTATATATATACATATGATATATATATACATATGATAGATATGATATATATGTATATATATACATATGATATCTATATACATATCATATATATGATATATATGTATATATATACATATGATATCTATATATATATCATATATATTGTTAGTTATATGTATGCCCTAGAGGCCATTACTGTACATACGATGTATATTGTAGTGGATGCTTGGACATATATAGGGAGGACTTTCTTGCTCGACATGATAGTATGCTATCTGGTTACATTTACCTTAACGTGTATACTGATTGTCTCTCTATTACATGTTGGTAAAGCCTTTAGGATGTGTACTTGACTACCTGGACTATGATGCGGATCATATTAGTGGGGACATGGTAGTCCATAAGTACATCCTTCAAGGTCCCTAGTCGTGGGTGTATCGAGACAGGGCATCGATGCACCAGAGTAGACTAGCGTATACGCATCTTGACCCATATGATGGGCGATGGATGATCCCATATCCATTGGTGTTTGACATCAAGGATGGTGTACGGGTGCTCAGTGGAGACTGGGTACACTGGATGGACTCGCCGAGAACTCCCAGATGGTATTATATCTCACATCAGATGGCAGTTCTCCGGTGACACTGGTACAGAGTAGTCTGTTGACCCGAGATCGTCATAGAGTCTTGTGTGATTCCCACTGTGCTTTGATTTCCATCATACCACGTACAAGAGGTCGTGCAAAAAGGTGGCTTTTGGGTACAGTCCCGAATCACATGGAGGCAATGAGCGATAGGAGGGGATTCGTCTCTCCCGGTATAGGGAGTTGATGTTGTGCTGTGTTCGATTGGCTATAACCAGAAATCCCTAGCCAGGGTTGTTGAGATTTACTGGTAAGTGTTACCAGTAGTTTCTTGAACTGTTATAGACCTCATATCGACACGACTTATCGAGCTACTGGGGTCTGACGTTTACCACCCCCTAGGAGAGATATGCGACATATAAGACGACGAAACCGGACTGTACGGTAATGTTACTGATTGGATTCACAGGAGAACAAGCGGGCTTGCTTGTTGATCTTCTGATCGCTCAATACCCGGGTGGCTGTTACGTTTAGCACACCGTTTGCGGCTTGTGGGTGTTTGATATGATCATCACCTACTGCCGGCGTATTGACGAGTCTTTAGAGTCCTACACAGGGGTTTCCTGGCTCAAGCGAAATGGAGTAGGAGCACATATGTGATATGTGCGGGACCGAGATTAATACGATATGAGATACCGTATTCTATTCTCATGATTTGTAACATTGATCGGTTGTATGCGATATAGCCGGGTTATCAGATCAAGTGTTGATTCGATAAGTTGTTACTTTTGTTATTAGTCGGTTATAGCCGGATTATTAAATCAAGAGTTTATTTAATAATTTAATGCATAATTATATATTTGATATATTACATTGCATTAACTAGTATTAGCTCACTTATGATTTATTTTCTCACTAGTATGTGCACATTGTTTATATATGATATATGCAAGTGTACATGTTTGTATCATGCTTGATGATACACACAAGTTGGGTGTATGAGACTCATACCAAGATTAGGTTTAAGATTAGGGTTATTGTTTTATCTTAAGATTTAACAAAAGGATTAAACTTGGTCAAAGTTGTCAAGCTTGAAGAAGCTTGGAGAAGCTTTGACAAAGTCCAATCTTTTGTCATTTCTTTTGATATTCTTTAACCTAACCTTTAACCTAAAGCCTTGGTTAATTCTCTACATGAGTTAAGCATGAGGGCTTAACTCAACCATGGTGCAATAATTCATTTGGATGGATAATTCTTTCTGCTTCTTCTTCATCATCAAGCTCCATCCAAAAGCTTACTTGCTCCAATGGGGCCTTGAGCAAAAGAGTGAGAAAATCAATTCTAAAGTGAGCCCACTTCCTACTTCTTCATTCTCTACCACTTGCCATGTAGTAGAGGGTATTCCCTTCACAAAGTTTATGACCTAGTGAAGGAATAGCTTGAGTTAGTGTCTCCCCGAAGTAGATCATCTTCGGCCTCGAAGTCAACGTAGCAAGCACGTTCGTTCTTCTCGTGGAGCTTCTATAGAGTCCGGAGTTCACGATCGCAGCGATGTGGAGGTCTACACGAAGCTAATGAAGTGGAGGACCGGATCTACAAAGGTTGTAATCCCTTTCACTTAGTAGCAAAGTAGTTTGCTTGGTTGTTTTTCGCTTATCCTCTAGTTAACGATCTTCATTAGGGTTTCTCGGCACATAAATTTTTGAATTTGGCATGGTTGATGGCTTGTGGAACCTCATGAGTGTGCCTAGGAATCCTACAGTGGTATCAGAGCCTAGCTAGAGCTTTAGGTGAAGTGTAGACGATGTTAGAAATCCGATCGAACCCCGAAACCCTAACTCAAACCCTTCTCTGTACATTTTCTGAAAATGTGGATTTTTCCAAATTAAAAATATCCAAAAAATTCAGCAGGCTGTTTTAGGAATTACTGTGCTTCACGTGCCCCCAGATCGTTTAAAGCGCCGCGGAACTGCGGCCCCACCCTGGGTTACGCGGCGGTTCCGCGGCCATAATGATGATTCATAGCACGTGATTTGCACAGTAATGTCTTTCTGCAAGTGCTGTGTTTTCTAGGAATTTTTAAATTTTACTCAAGAGTTGAGTTTTCTGGGTTGTATTGGGGACTCGATGTTTCGGTCGGAAAGTTTAACTTCGTCTGTGTTTTTCCGGATAATTTTTGAACATGTTGAAAAGTTCGACCGGATATAAATACCCATTTTTTCCCCTGCCGGGAAATTTCCAAGTGTTGGATCTTTCCGTAGTTTAAGAACGTTCGAAGTAGTGCAAGTAACGCGATGGACCCTCTAGAAGACAACAAACCTTAACTCGATTATGTGACCGTCTTGAACTGCCCTTTGAACCTTAGGGTTTGGGGCAGTACGGCGTGCCACATGTGAGGCGTTGGCTTGACCCTTCTACGGCTGGACCGTTGGTACTGTGGCATGAAGTGAATGTTTTTAAACTTATTTCATGTGTTGAGCTGTTTTGGGAAAACTTGGGTGTTTGAATGTTCGATCGGAAAGTTTAACATTGTCTATTTATCTGGAATGTGATACAATATTTGGAATTCACAAATAGTTATAAGATAACTAATATGAATGTTATAAACATAGCACTTTAGTCTCACTTGATCGGTTGCCACAGAATTTTGATGTGATCAAAAGTCCGTCGCAATCACGTAGTGTACGCGGATACTCGCCGGGTAAACTTAATAGACATCCACACCCCATAGCCCCGACCAAGTGACTGTAGGAGAATCCCGTCGCCGAAAGCATCCGTTCGGGTGCTCGTGGCAGCGGTGTTCCGCCTTGGTGCACTTCGTCGACGGCATCGGGGTTGCGGCCGCCTACTAAAGTTTGCGATGAGCATTCGATCAAAATGCCGGGAATCTTGTTGAATTGCCCGACTTGATATTGAAAAGAGTTTTCGATAAATGAGACTAAAATGCGGGGTTTATAATTGTTAGGCATGCGATGTCTAAAAAGGTTGCGGATTCCAACTGTTGTAGTTTTACACTTTCTTTTCTGCGACCGTAAGTGTAATATGTGATATCGCCGGTTTCGTTGCTATATGTCAACGACAATTGTGATGGGCATATTTACTTACGTTGAGGACATGTGATGTTATGTGTTGCTGGATATGTTATATTGGATCGTCGTGTTTGAATAGCAGGGTTTTTTTTATGTGAGATGAGTGTTTTTCATTTTCATTCATGTAAAAACTTGTATGTAATATTCTTTTATTGGGGCACTTCCAGGTTGCGGAAGATGTCACCTTTTGTATATTATTTACTTTTCCGCACTAAGATAGACCCATGGAGGAGGGCACAAGTAACCGGGTTCCGGAGTCCAGTAGGAGACCAACTCGAGGAGTCGAGTCCGGGTCTCCTAACTCTAGAATTGGTAGGGTTGCTTGCCGCTCTTGTAGGGGTCTAGGGGTGTGGGTTTGGCTATTCATCGCGACCGTGGAATCCGTGTTTTATACAGGCTCGTATTGAAAACACGGACGTCCTAGTATATCCAATATTTCATATGTTTCTTCTGCTGCGATATCTGTGATGTGATCATTTGATATGTGATGATAGATACAATATATGATATATATGATATATTATATAGACGTTACTTATGTTTTGCACTCGCGCTAGCCCTGCCCTGCTCTGTCGTTAGTTACCTAACCTAACGGTGCACGAGGGGACATCGAGGTGAATGCGGATGGCATAAGTGTACGTTGTATTTATCTGTGATGTTTAGGTGACTTAAATGATGGGACTTCATTAATGTGATTAATGAAAGAAAAAGAAACCTAAAAGATGTTGTGGAATCGAATTTTCAAAAACAGGTAGCTACGGTTTTTGCTTTGCATCGCGTTGTTCCTTCTAGAACATCCTGCACCTTATTCGATAAGGAAAGGGCCGAGATCCCTTCACCGGGAGTGACCCCTTTAGCAATAACTGGTAGATGCTACAACCCTCGGTTTGTCTTTTGATTGCTTCTATGTTTTTGTTTTGCACGGTGATATTTATGAAATATCCTGCACCTTATTCGATGAGGAAGGGGCCGACGATCCCTTCACCGGGAGTGACCCCTTTAGCAAAACTAGAAAAGCCTCAAAAACACTCCATTTAAAATCACTCGATTCTACAATGATATCAAGTTCATTACGCAAAGGGTTTTCTTAAAAACCTGTTGTAGCCCTCCGTCATTTCAGATAAGTACTACTTAGTATTCGTGCTGCGGTAGTTTGGCATTCGTCAAGGCGTAGTGTACGGTAGCTAACTAGTATTTATCTGCTTATGCATATGATGCAGATTGGATTAGGGTATTCGTACGGCGTTGTTTGGCATTCGTCAAGGGTCGTGCGGGTGGGTTTAATTCAATCAGGAAATGTACGGGTTGAACTTGACTAGCAGACTATGGGTAGTTTGGCATTCGTCAAGGTCATAGGATGCTAGGAGCAAAATATTATCGGGAATTTCAAGTGTTGAAATTTGCAATTAGATTGCATACCTTCTATGAGATAGTTGGATCCCGATACCCGCTGCGAGTAAGAGTTACTCCTGTGATAGTTTTACACATTACAATTAGCCGATCAAGTAGTTGTCTAGAAAGGTGTCAACGGGGTTACGCCTCTTGGAAAACGAGGTTTACTTTAATTAGGTCCGTGCGAAAGCACGGGGAACCTCCCTCAAAGTACCGACACTGGCCTGGCTGAAAGATTGGCGAACTTGTAGCGTGTAATTAATCCCGGCTAGTCTTTCCTTTTAGGGTTTGAAGGAAGATTTGATTAAAACAGTGGGAGCCATCCTGATTAGATAAAATAATAACCAATCTGATCCTGCAAGAGCATACGCTGAGTGTTTTCTTCTCTCTCTCTCCAGGTAGCGACCATATCACGCCTTAATCAAGATAATAAAACGGATGTATTGACTGATCCCGCTTGTTATACTGAGCTGGGGAACGTTGGTCCCACTCCAACTTATAATTGTTATATGACAGAGCAGGAAATTGGGGAATACCAGATTTCCCGTGCCGCCCAAACGAAGAAAGTGCATGTTGATGCATCATCTTCGGGTGTGTTCATTACATAGAACTGTTTCTCAGTATCCTTTACGTCCTGGGTATGTGATACCGGATCAGGATCCCACATATGTAATCTGTTATATGGGCTACAGACAGGTAGAGGACTGAGAACGGGTGATAAGTTTCATAAGACAGAAAACGGTGCAAGTGTTGCAGCCAAGTCTGTTGGTCACTGTAACCCTGTATTACCAGAATACATTGATTCTGAACAAATGTTATTAGATACCGAACCTGATATACAAAATCATATCAGTCTCTTTATTAGTAAAGAAGGATATAATTTTGTATTGTTGGATAATGTTTTGAACATTTCCTATATCAAGAGTTGATCCGTTCAGGCACATTATCTAAAAGCATTGATGTTCTAAATCAAACTACAGTTCTTAGTATACAGAACACACACAAGAGGAAGAATTCAGAAATGAACGAATCCTTCTTGAGGTATTGTAGATTAGGTCATATCAATGCGACCCGACTAGCTAACGTTAAATTTAGATGCATATTTAAATTAGTTTAAATTTACATCTTATGAAACTTGCCGGTCATGTCACAGAGATAAGATGACCACAGCTCCGTTTATTGGAAACATAGAAAGAGTTAGTGAACTCTTGGGATTGATACATGCTGATGTATGAAAGTCTCCTGTCTACACATGCCAAGACCGGTTCTTTGTACTTCATTACATTCTCTGATGATCTCTCAAGATTCAGACATATGTTCCTGTTGAAACACAAGTCCGAACCTTTTGAAATATTCACAGAATATAAGTTAGAAGTTGAGAACCAAAATACGGGTATAAGTATTATGTCCTTTGATCTGATCAAGGAGGAGAATACTTGAGCACGGAATTCCTGGATTATTCTAAAGGAGAATGAGATTCTCTCTCAGCATTACTCCTCCGTATACACCATAGCACGATGGTATATCGGGGCGGAGCAATAGCACCCTATGTGATATGGTGCGCTCTATGATGAGTACTACTGAGTTTCCTATTTCCTTTTGGGAATTATGCACTTGTGAAGCTACATACCTATTGAATAGGGTCAAATCAAATTAGTTGCCTACCACTTCATATGTGATATGGAAAGGGAAGAGCCCATATCTTAAGTTTATTAAGATTTGGGGTTGTCCAGCCTATGTCTAAAAGCAAAATCCGGACAAGCTCGAGGCAAGGTCTGTTATGTAGAACTCGAAAGGTTCCAGCTATACAAACTGCAGCTGATGATTTGGTAAAACAAAAGGTTCAATAGTAAACAACGAACCTCAACCTCTTCGCCGATCTAGTAAGGTTCCTCACCCACCTGAGAGTTACTTCATTTTCTCTATGACAGTAGGAGCGAGAATTGCATCATGAGATGATGACCCAACAAGTTTCGAGCTGGCCATCAGGAGTGAGACTCTGTAAAAATGGCTAGATGCTTATCGATCTGAGATGGAATCCTTATACACCAACAAAGTATGGACTTTGGTTGCTTTATCTGAAGTGTTAAATCCCCATCAGGAACAAGTAAATCTTGAGAAGATTACTTGGTGTACATGGAAAAGTTGAGACTTTCAAAGCTAGACTTGTTAAAGCTTTGCATCATTAACCAGGTATGGATTATGATGAAACCTTTTCTAAGTAGCTATGCTTAAGTCCATCGAGATCCTACTTGCCATGGCTACATACCATGACTACGATATCTGGCGGTTGGGTGTCATGACTCCTTTTCTAAATGATGATTTGGAAGAGAGCGTCTATAAGTACACAGCCAGAGGGTTGCGTAGACAGTGGGAGCAGCGGAAACGTGAGCAAGATGTTTTATGTGATAAAGAAGGCATCACGAAGTTGGAACATCTGTTTTGATATGGTAGTCAAAGAGTTTGACTTCATCAAAATGGTAGATGAACCTTGTATATACAAAAAGGTACTAGGGAGTATGGTGGTGATCCTCGTAAAGTACGTGGATGACATACTCTTGATAGGGAAGGAGTTTCCTATGCTACGCTCGGTTAATCTCCGCTTATCACAAGGATTCTCCATATAGGATCAAAGTGATACCTCCTAAATCCTGGGTTTTGGATGTATGAGATAGATCTAATTGTATGTTAGGATTCTCACTAATTGTAGTGAGATGGTATCAATCGATCTTGGGGAGAATCACTGGAAAGGTTCCAGGGTGATAAGGACGACTGAATGTCAGTCGCAGGCATTGTCTTTACCCTCAGTGGAGGGACGGTATATTGGAAGAGTTCCAAGCTAAATACAATGACATACTAGACGATTAAAGGCAAGATACATCGTTACCAAAGATGCTACCAAAGAGGCAGTCTGGATATATATATAAGTTCATGAGATGAACTTCGTTCCTACCATTTTGTGACAATGGAGTTGTGGCTTTAGCCAAGGAACTACCGTCCCATCAGAAATCCAGATATAATTCTTAGGCAGTATCACCTGATCATGGAGATGGTTGATCTCCAAGGAGATTGATGTTAGGAGAGTAGACACAGAGGACAACAGCGCGGATCCACTCACGAAGGCCTTTTCCCCAGTAGAGACTTTTATGGGATGGTTGAATATGAGATACTTCAACCGCAGCTAATTGTTGGGTATGTGATACCACAACAGATAGCCCTAGTGCAAGTGGTGAAGGGTTAACCTAGCACCTCATGAAGGGTTTGGAAGCATCACATGTACCAAAGATTGAATTTTTAGGGTGCTAAGTTAACAAACAAAGAATCGTTCCTAGAAAAATTAGGGTTTCAAAATTTGAATATCATCTCATGAAAGAAAAGCTAGGGTTTTGAGAGTACAAGCTTTGTAGCTCCCTACGCTAGACTCCTTGGCTACTTGGGGTTTGGAAAAGCTCCGCTTGAACTCCTCTAGGTCACCGATGATCCACCCGGAGTCCGCTTTGTCCAAGCTTGCAAATTCACTCGATCAAGAGAATGAAATGAAGCTAACACTCTAAACAATTGGGCTAGACTTGTGTAGAATGGTGTTGTGGTTCTCTTTCTCACTTCAAAATCCTATCTTGTTGGGTATTTTTCTCACTTGAAAATTCTAGAGAGCAAAGGAAGACGAAGGAAGAAGATGATGGCAATTTTAGAAGAAGAGAAGAATAACTCCAATGAGAAAAAGAAAAATATAAGTATATATATTTTTCCTTCTTCATCTCAAACCATGGTTATGTTTTATGGATATTTAATTTTACTTTAGTTAAAACACAAGATAAAGATTAAACCAAGGTCAAAAGGTAGGTGAACATGGTTAGGTCAAAAGAAAAGTGTAGAAACTAATCCATGATTTAATCTTTTCTCTTTTCTTTTGTTTTAGCATAAATATAAATAATAATCCATAATATAAACCATGGTGTGAGTCTTATATTTCCACCATTTTCTATGTATAAACAACCATGATAGATGATGTATGTATGTATGTATGTATGCACATCCATATGTGCATGAATCTATAAAGAAAGCATACATGCATGCATACATCCATCAAACACAAGAAAGGATTTCTAGTGAGAAACTAATGGTTAAATGATAAATCAACACTTGATTTATCAATCCGGCCATATCACATACGACCCCACCAAAAGAAAGCCGTCCGATCAATATACGGTATCCTATACGCGCATTTTAATCGGGTCCATGCGCATATCGCATACGCGAACCACAACATTTCGCCTGGACTAGGTAACTCCTTTGTGGGACTCTAAAACTCATCAATACACCGGCAGTAGGTGATGATCAAATCAAGCACCCCCAAGCCGCAAGCGGTCAGCTAAACGTAACGGCCACCCGAGTATTGATCGATGAGAAGAGAACAAGCGAACCTGCTACAACTCCCGTCGAGCCAACCGGTAACACTACCGTGCAGTCCGGTCTCTTCGTCTGATATGTCGCATATCGACTCTAGGGGTGGTAAACGTCAGACCCCAATAACCGAGAAGTCGTGCCGATGTGAGGCCCATAACGGGTCGAGAAACTACTGGTAACACTTACCAGCAAATCTCTGAATCAGCCCTGGCTAGGGACTTCCCTGTTACGGCCAATCGAGCACAGTGCAACATCAACCCCCAATACCGGGAGAAACGAAACCCCTCCTATCGCTCATTGCCTCCATGTGACTCGGGACTGTACCCAAAAACCACCATTTTGCACACCCTCATGGACGTGGTAAGGTGGAAATCAAAGCACAGTGGGAATCACACAAGACTCTATGACGATCTCGGGTCTACTGACTAACCTGCACAAGTGTCACCTGAGAACTGCCATCTGACGTGAGGTATAATACCATCTGGGAGTTCTCGGCGAGTCCGTCCAGTGTACCCAGTCTCCACTGAGCACCCGTATACCATCTCTGATGTCAAACACCAATGGATATGGGATCATCCATCGCCCATCTCATAGGTCGTGAAGCGTATACGCTGGTCTACACTGGTATATCGATGCCCCGTCTCGATACACCCATGACTAGGTGTTGGAGATAGTGCCCTCATAGTCAATTATTGGATCGCAGGTACGTGATTGCAATGATTGCGGAGGACCTATACCGGTAGGACAGTCTTACTCGAGATGATAGTATGCTATCTGGTTTGCCTTTATCAGTCGTGTACATGTTCAGGTGACTGATTGCATGTTACACTTTGATAGAGCCCTTAGGATCTTGCTTTACTACCAACAGTATGATGGCGATCATATACGTGAGAGTTGGGTAGTTTATATGCATATCCTTAATTGTGGTCCCTAGTCGTGGGAGTTTCGAGACAGGGCATCGATACTCCGGAGTAGACTAGTGTATACAGTCGAGACCCCGACGAGGGGCGGTGGCCGGTCTCACAAGCCACTGGTGTCAGTTGGATCACCTAAGATGTATACAGGTGCTCATTGGGTTATGAGTACACCGGACAGGACTCGCCGGGAATCTGCTAGTTAGTACTATACCTATCGTCAGATAGCAGTTCCCTAGTGACATGTGTACATGTTAGTTCATCGACCTGAGGTCGTCATTTGTCTCGTGTGAGTTCCCACTGTGCTTTGATTTCTACCCTACCACGGCTCAAAGGAGTCGTGCAAACAGGTAGCTTTTGGGTACAGTCCCGAGCCATATGGAGGCACGTGAGCGGATCGGCAGGGGATTCGTCTCTCCCGGTATTGGGGGCGAGGTCGTGCTGTGTCTAGGAGAGCCATTACACATAGTCCATGGCCATGGCAGGAGATTTACTGGTAGGTACTCCAGTAGTATCTCAGGGTGTTATTGGGCTACACTCCGACACGACTTATACTGCTATTGGGGGTCTGACGTTACTAGCCCCCTAGGCGGATATGCGATACTCATTGACGAACGGACCGGACTGTATATACATTGTCACTGTTAGGCTCAGTAGGGTTTCTGGATGAGTTCGCTCATCGGCCTCCCTTGAGTTCGCTCATCGGTTTCCCTTGAGGTCAGTCCGTGGGCAACCGTTACGCATAGCTAGTGCCGCTGACGGTTTGTGGTTAAACCCAATGCCAGGGTACTGACGAGTCATTAGAGTCCCCCACAGACAGTTTCCCAAGTTCGGGCGAAACGTTGTAGAGGCCGTATGGTTTTATGGCAGGGTTCGGAAAATGCACGTGCGTTTACGCACGTGTTATTTTTCGGGCAGATGATACTGGTCGGCTTTGGTTTAAGCCGGATCCGAGTATTATATTGAGTAGGTATAATATCTTTGTCTCAGTTGCATTTGTATTCGGTCGTAATACAAATGCGGGTATATTTATACATATACGGGGTTATCCTGAAAGTCGTTTCAGGATCACTTTTGGAAGTTGCCAGTTTTCAGTTTTCTATCAGCCGTCTTTTAACATTCGGTTAAAGACGGATTTATCTTTTCTTGGATGAGAGTGAGTCAAGCTTCTAGAAGGTTCTAGAAAGGGTGACTTGACATGGTGAGTCATTAGAGCTTTAATTGTGCTTTTAATGAAAGGATGACTAAGGTTAATGAGTCATCCTTTACATTAATTCCTTTTGTTTTTGCTTTGATATTTTGATTTAGATCTTTATGCTTACACTCACCCCCTTTGCTCCTACTCTCACCCTCCTCATTCTACATATATTGGCCGGCCACTATTTGTGAGAGAGAGAGAGATTGATTTCCTTTTGGAGAGAAAAGACTATGGTTAAGAGTGCATGGAAATTTCATTATCTCTTTCATTTTCCATCACCCGATAAAATGGCAACTTCATTAACCGATCGTCCACGGACTTGGACGAAGTGAGACAAAGTCATCTACTCATTCTCTACATCATTCTTGGTCGTCTCTTCTAGCAAACTTGACGACCGAGTTGCCTCGAGTCAGAGGCGGGAGCCCGTTTAAAGAATCAGTGATGTGGTGCCACCTGGACGAGCAGATCAGAGATCGACGAGATCGGAGCAGCCGCAACGGAGCGTGGGATGATGGTTGAAGAACGAAGGACTCGGATCGTTCGGTATAACCTTTCTACACTCTTTACAGTTTGTTAGTTTAGCAATAATGGCAGATCCGGGTTAAAGTATACGATAGCGCCAGTTAAAAAGTTTTTATTCCGCATTTGGCGTCTGTAGACGGCCGGGGCGCTGGCGTAGACTTACAGTGGTATCAGAGCCTCACCATTTTGCTATACTAACTTGTGCTAACGCGTTTAAAACATCGATCGAACCGGAAATCAAAAATCACAATTTTTCACCTTGACAGTTTCTGTTGATTTTAAACAGTGTCCTAAAAATATTTCACACATCTCAGAAAACTGTGCAGCGTTTTTTAGGAATACTGTAGAAATTCGAGGAAGTAATTCCACTGTTCCGCCGCGGATCCGCCGCGCCAGCTAGGGTTTTGCCGCGGATCCGCCGCAGGAAAGTGGGATCACTCACTCAGTTTTCTACAGTGCATTCCATGTTGGAAATTGGGATTTTTGGTATATATATTTTGGGCCCAGGTTTTGTTACTGTTCTCCAGATTTGCGTGGGGCCCACTTTATGATATTTTGTCGATCGAAATTTAAACATGTTAGTTTACAGTGCTTAAATTATATCTCCGACCGGGAATGTCATTTGATCGGTAAACCGCGTCTGATTGCTATAGTTCTTTTAGACGGGTTTGCGAACGTGACATTCGCGTTGATGTTCTGTGTTGTGCTGTGATGTTGCGGATTTGTCGTGGTGGATAGCAATGTGCAATGGTAGTACAGTTTGAGTTTATTTGTACATTTGATATTGCGGGGCGAGCGTCCAACATGTGGACTGCCGTCACTGCCTGTTGTATAATATTCTTTTTGGGGCACGACCAGGTTGCGGTCGATGTACCTATTGTACTATTTTTCATTACTGTACTAGGTTTTGCCCCGAGACGGAGTGCACGGATAGCCGGGTTCTGGAGGGAAACGGGTCCGCATCTCATGGCTTTGAGAGGCAGAGGGGCCCCACTCTAAAATTGGCAGACTATTCGCCGCACTCGTAGGGGGTACAGGTTGACCCAAGGAGGGGTGCTCAAGCTACCGGATTCCGTGAAGTGCCGGGTGTTCCATTCACTATGCTGTGGGGACTACCTCGCTTCAGGTTTTGGCGGGTATCTTGCCGCACCCGTAGGGGTCTAGGTTTCATTGCACAGGCTATCCACACGACAGGGGAACGTCGGGTTTCAGCAGCGGCTCTGTGAAACCCGGGGATCCCAGATATCTGTATTGATCTGTGATGCTTATTACTTTTCTGTAATGTTGCATATTATCACGCCTGGAGCGATTATGTATATTGGTTTATATACTATTAGATGTTGTATATGTTTTACACCCGTGCTAGTCCAGTCCCCGCTCTGTCGTTAGTTAAGTAACCTAACGGGTGATGACGGGACCCGGTGACGAATGCGGATGGCATATACGTACATTTTATTTTCGTTCTTTTCTGGTGTGATTGATTGATGGGACTGCATTGATTCTGATCAATGCAAAAAGTTAAACAAACCTGTTTTCAGTTGTTGGAACAATTTAAAAAGTGTTATTGCAAAGACGTTTCCTTTTGTTTTGCATAGCGGTATTCAGTGGAATATCCTGCACCTCATTCGACGGGGCAAGGGCCGATATCCCTTCACCGGGACTGACCCCTTGGGCAGAAGTTTGCGTTAGGGTAATAACTTCACTATAGTCGATTACATGTTGCTTTGCATAGCGGTATTCAGTGGAATATCCAGCACCTCATTCCACGAGGAAAGAGCCGAGATCCCTTCACCGGGAGTGACCTCTTTAGCAAAAGGTTTTCGCCACTATATTTTAAAAAGCTATCAGGTTCCTTCAGCGATATCAAGTTCACTACGCTAAAGGTTTTTCGCCAAAAACCAGCCGTAGCCCTCCGTCACTTCTTTTGGGTATTCAGTAGTATTCAAGCTATGTATTTTGACCTAACGCCAAGGCATAGTGTTTGGTAGCTGCTGGGTATTCAATTGTTGCATAGATAGATGAGTTGGTTTGGGACAGCCGTTCTGCCATTTTGACCAACGCCAAGGGCATGTGCGGGTGGGTTCAAATTAACAAGATAGTGATGGGTAGAACTTGGCATGTGACTTATGACATTTTGACCTAACGCCAAGGTTATAAGAGCATGGGGCAAAAATCGTATCGGGAGTTTCTAAAGAAACTGAAACTTGCCAAGTATGCGCATACCTTCTGGAGTATGAGTAACGTGGATGCATTCCATCACGTTATCATGCGATGAGAGTTGGATCCCGATTCCCACTGATGAGTTGGTTTACTCTTCGGGTGATCCCGATTGATTCTTCTTTTAGGTTTGGAGGAGAATTTGACAGGACAGTGGGAGGTTTCCGGATTAGATAAAGTGATAACCATTCTGATCTAGGTTAGAGTGCACGCAGAGTGTTTCTTTTCTCTCTCTCTTTGGCAGCGACCTTTGACCGACCCTAGACTATGACTCAGTGACCAAGTTGACCGAACCTTCTTAAAATACTGGCTTTTGGATTGTCTATGTTGCATAAGTCATTGCCACTCCTTCTTTTACCCTTTGCATTTCTCAGAACACCCGTTTTACTACGGATATCCACTTCCATTGGATAGATCCATCGTATGGTTATATACGAACTCGAAGGGACTTCTTCGAGGATGGATCAAGGTTCAGGAGAAATAGAATTGGTTTAGTCAGTTGTCTTTTATTATCACCTTCTCTCAGGTTGCGAGGGCTCCTTGGTTTAGGAGAGTACACCTATTACGCTTATTGGATAGTCTTATTCCAAACCATAGGCAGGTGCCGAAAGGTAGGGAATGAAGAAAATCAATTAGCCTAAGTAGGGTGTGCAGAAGGTAATATGTAAAGACAAAATAAAGGGATTAGAAAGAGAGCAAAGTAAATTGCGACTGATATCATTCACGACCAAAACCGCGTACTTCATCGCCACTCCTATTTCACCTTTAAAAGAATAAGGTATTATTCAGTTGTCTTTTATCATCACCTTCTCTCAAGATGCGAGTACTCCTTGGTTTAGGAGGGTACACCTATTATGCTTACTGGATAGTCTTCTTCCAAACCATAGGCTGGTGCCGAACGGTAGGGAAGGAAGAAAACCATTTAGCCTAACGATGGTGTACAGAAGGTAACGACTAAAGACAAATAAAGGGATTTGGAGAGATGGCAATAAAATATACGGTTGAAGTCATGAATTGGATTATGGAAGAGGCATTGCTATGAATACCAGGATACCCCTATGAAACATTTTCATGTTTCAGTGCATTGTTAAAAGAAAACTGTTTTCCCGATTAGACACTTACTCCAAGGGTATGTATTTACTAGGTTTCATTCTCATATCTGTATGGTTTTACAGATGATGAGTGGGAGTAAGATATTGGGAATTAGGTGATCATCCTCATTATATCGGAATTCGTTGTAATTGGTGATATTTGAGGAAATCGCCAGGGTACAGTTTTCAACCTACGACGCACAGATTTTGAGTTGTTTAACTCAGCGGACTTATACAGAGTATTGTATGTTGTCCAGTGTCCTTCAGGACAAAGGGGTAGGTCCTCGTGCTATGTTCTGTTTACTTATAACTTCTCTAGTATTTAGACAAGTGTTTCGTAGAAATACAAGGTCTAACTTTTGAGAAGTTGTGGGTATAAGAATAAAGTAGAGATCCAGGTATCACAAGTATCGGGATTCTTCAAAGAGATCGAAGATATAGATTCTTGTGATTGGTATTCAGATGATAGTGATGGTTTTGAGAAACGTGTTTCTCTTTCAGGTTACTCATAATTGGATGGATTCCTAAGTTGAGTAATGCTGATTAGCCTCTTTCCATTAAAGTGATATGCACTGGAGACAGCTGCATGATTTTAATTTGGTTCCAATTAAATAAGTGCCAAAGTTTCTATATTGGATATAGAATGGATCGTACCTTAAAAGACATTAAGGTATGGGGAGTTGTCCGGCTTTTGCTTAAAACCAGACTCTGGATAACTCAGGGCACGTTTCTGTAATGGCTGTTTGTGGGTTGACCCTGGCTACGACGAGGGTTGATATTCTACCATTTGGAAGATCAATAGTGATATTGTCCTTGACTCGCCACAGTTTTAGTAAAATGGATCTTTTTCAGAAAACAGTAATGGGAGTATGGTAGAACTGAAAGTGATTCCAGAACCGCGAACGATTACGGAAAATTTAATAGGACCTATATATTCAATCAGGTTTGACATTACAATAGCCACTCCGCAGATATGGTGGGTAACCTCAGACACCCGAGAGGTACTTCGGTAGGCTCAAGAACGGTGACAGGGAGGTTCTTATCTATCCAGACTTGACACTACTGTTGTTCCAGGCTATGAGACCCGGTAGGAGGGTTGTCGTAGTCAGTGGGAGCAGCGGAAGCATAGTGGGCAAGATGCTTATATCTATTTATAGACTTGAGCAGTTATAGCGGAGATAGATCATCTAATTTTGATGTGACAGTCATGGGTTTGACTTCAATCAGAATAGGGGATGGATCTGTTAAGAAGCTAGTAGGGTGTGATGTCATGGTATCTGGATGACATACACAGAGTAGGAAGTAAAATTCCTATACTACGATCGGTTGTACTGAGGTCGTCACACAGTTGTTTCTCCAGACAGGATATGGATATAATATTTGACATTCTGGTTTCTGGATCTATAGTTTTAGATCTGGATTTGGGTAGTTTCCCAATGTGGGTACTTTGACAGTATTCTAATGGTTTTTAGAATAGTTGACTCCTAGCATGGTGGTGTACCTGCAGATGATGGAGTCACCCTCTCTAAAGATGTCTTACAGACTAAAGGGGAGAGGGAAGTGCATGATTGGCAGATCACTTGCTTAGGCAATTGAGTCAATCGTGAGGTGTCAAGTACCACATCAGATGTTGTTTTTGCACGAGATGCAATAAGTTTGTATTAATCCAATCCTGGAGAGACATAAGGAAGCAGTTTTAGAACATGAGTGGATGTTCTACGGATTTGATGACGGCAGCCTCCTTCGGGAAACGGTTATCATTCCAGGCTTCAAAGGTGACGTGGATGACAGAGTGATTGTCAGAGTTTTAGTTTTTCCCTCTGACGAAGAGGGACAGTATTATGGACAGGTGGTCCAAAAGAATACTGTGGGTGGCATGGTGCCCGATACTGATTAGGTTCAGTGATCGATACAGTCTAAGAAGTTTGGATTTGGAGTTCATTTATGAACAAGGTCCCATCAGAAATCCAGACATATTCTAAGACAGGTTTTACTCAATTCGGGAGATGGCTTTCTCCACGAACTTGAGATTAAGAGAGATATAGAAAGAAACATCTAGGCGGATCCACTCACTGAGGCTATTTCTCGAACACAATAGTTTTACAAACGGGCTTTGTGAAACTGATTAGTAGAGGAGTTGGATGTTCGGTTTCACACGGGCTGTGAGTAGTCGACATCGCAATATTAGCCTTGAGTGCAAGTGGGAGATTGTTGGAGATAGTGCCCTCATAGTCAATTATTGGATCGCAGGTACGTGATTGCAATGATTGCGGAGGACCTATACCGGTAGGACAGTCTTACTCGAGATGATAGTATGCTATCTGGTTTGCCTTTATCAGTCGTGTACATGTTCAGGTGACTGATTGCATGTTACACTTTGAGAGCCCTTAGGATCTTGCTTTACTACCAACAGTATGATGGCGATCATATATGTGAGAGTTGGGTAGTTTATATGCATATCCTTAATTGTGGTCCCTAGTCGTGGGAGTTTCGAGACAGGGCATCGATACTCCGGAGTAGACTAGTGTATACAGTCGAGACCCCGACGAGGGGCGGTGGCCGGTCTCACAAGCCACTGGTGTCAGTTGGATCACCTAAGATGTATACAGGTGCTCATTGGGTTATGAGTACACCGGACAGGACTCGCCGGGAATCTGCTAGTTAGTACTATACCTATCGTCAGATAGCAGTTCCCTGGTGACATGTGTACATGTTAGTTCATCGACCTGAGGTCGTCATTTGTCTCGTGTGAGTTCCCACTGTGCTTTGATTTCTACCCTACCACGGCTCAAAGGAGGCGTGCAAACAGGTAGCTTTTGGGTACAGTCCCGAGCCATATGGAGGCACGTGAGCGGATCGGCAGGGGATTCGTCTCTCCCGGTATTGGGGGCGAGGTCGTGCTGTGTCTAGGAGAGCCATTACACATAGTTCATGGCCATGGCAGGAGATTTACTGGTAGGTACTCCAGTAGTATCTCAGGGTGTTATTGGGCTACACTCCGACACGACTTATACTGCTATTGGGGGTCTGACGTTACTAGCCCCCTAGACGGATATGCGATACTCATTGACGAACGGACCGGACTGTATATACATTGTCACTGTTAGGCTCAGTAGGGTTTCTGGATGAGTTCGCTCATCGGCCTCCCTTGAGTTCGCTCATCGGTTTCCCTTGAGGTCAGTCCGTGGGCAACCGTTACGCATAGCTAGTGCCGCTGACGGTTTGTGGTTAAACCCAATGCCAGGGTATTGACGAGTCATTAGAGTCCCCCACAGACAGTTTCCCAAGTTCGGGCGAAACGTTGTAGAGGCCTTATGGTTTTATGGCAGGGTTCGGAAAATGCACGTGCGTTTACGCACGTGTTATTTTTCGGGCAGATGATACTGGTCGGCTTTGGTTTAAGCCGGATCCGAGTATTATATTGAGTAGGTATAATATCTTTGTCTCAGTTGCATTTGTATTCGGTCGTAATACAAATACGGGTATATTTATACAGATACGGGGTTATCCTGAAAGTCGTTTCAGGATCACTTTTGGAAGTTGCCAGTTTTCAGTTTTCTATCAGCCGTCTTTTAACATTCGGTTAAAGACGGATTTATCTTTTCTTGGATGAGAGTGAGTCAAGCTTCTAGAAGGTTCTAGAAAGGGTGACTTGACATGGTGAGTCATTAGAGCTTTAATTGTGCTTTTAATGAAAGGATGACTAAGGTTAATGAGTCATCCTTTACATTAATTCCTTTTGTTTTTGCTTTGATATTTTGATTTAGATCTTTATGCTTACACTCACCCCCTTTGCTCCTACTCTCACCCTCCTCATTCTACATATATTGGCCGGCCACTATTTGTGAGAGAGAGAGAGATTGATTTCCTTTTGGAGAGAAAAGACTATGGTTAAGAGTGCATGGAAATTTCATTATCTCTTTCATTTTCCATCACCCGATAAAATGGCAACTTCATTAACCGATCGTCCACGGACTTGGACGAAGTGAGACAAAGTCATCTACTCATTCTCTACATCATTCTTGGTCGTCTCTTCTAGCAAACTTGACGACCGAGTTGCCTCGAGTCAGAGGCGGGAGCCCGTTTAAAGAATCAGTGATGTGGTGCCACCTGGACGAGCAGATCAGAGATCGACGAGATCGGAGCAGCCGCAACGGAGCGTGGGATGATGGTTGAAGAACGAAGGACTCGGATCGTTCGGTATAACCTTTCTACACTCTTTACAGTTTGTTAGTTTAGCAATAATGGCAGATCCGGGTTAAAGTATACGATAGCGCCAGTTAAAAAGTTTTTATTCCGCATTTGGCGTCTGTAGACGGCCGGGGCGCTAGCGTAGACTTACACTAGGGACCTTGAAGGATGTACTTATGGACTACCATGTCCCCACTAGTATGATCCGCATCATAGTCCAGGTAGTCAAGTACACATCCTAAGGGCTTTACCAACATGTAACTATAAGACAGTATAAAGAGACAAGTATACATGTTAAGATAAAGAGCAACCAGATAGCATACTATCATATCGAGCAAGAAAGTCATCTCTATATATGTCCAAGCATCCAATATAATATACATCATCTGTACAATACTGGCCTCTAGGGCATACATATAACTAACAATCTCCCACTTGCACTAGGGCCAGCTGCTGTAGTATCGCATATTGAGCATCCCGAAGAGTCTCTCAAACTGTATCTGGGAAATGGCCTTCGTGAGTGGATCCGCTGTGTTATTCTTTGTGTCAACTCTCCTGACCTCGATCTCCCGGCGATCAACTATCTCCCGGATCAGGTGATATCGCCTCAGAATGTGCCTGGATCGCTGATGGGACCTGGGTTCCTTGGCTAAAGCCACCGCTTCATTGTTATCACAATACAAAGGTATTGTATGCTCAATTGATGGAACCACTCCAAGTTCAGTAATGAACTTTTTGATCCAGACAGCCTCTTTGGCAGCATCGTTGGCAGCGATGTATTCAGCTTCCATCGTCGAGTCTGCCACGGTTTCCTGCTTGGAACTCTTCCAGCTAACCGCCCCTCCGTAAAGGGTAAAGACAAATCCCGATTGCGACTTAGAGTCGTCATTATCACTCTGGAAGCTCGAATCGGTAAAGGACTCCACTTGGAGTTCTTCGTTACCATACACCAAGAGCATCTCTTTAGTCCTTCGTAATTACTTGAGAATGCTCTTCACAGCTGTCCAGTGACTCTCTCCAGGATCAGCTTGATACCTGCTCACTACACTTAGTGAGTATGCTACATCGGGTCTGGTACATAGCATCGCGTACATGATAGAGCCTACAGCCGAAGCATAGGGTATCCCTTGCATGCGAGCTCTTTCCAAATCAGTCTTGGGAGACATCTCTTTGGAGAGAGTGACTCTAGAGATCGTGGGTAAGTTCCCACGCTTGGATTCTTCCATACTAAACCTCTTTAGTATGGTGTCAATGTACCTGGATTGGGACAATCCCAATATCCGTTTTGATCTATCTCTATAGATCCTAATTCCCAATATGCAGGAGGCATCACCAAGATCTTTCATTGAGAATCTTTATGATAAGAAGAGCTTGACCGATTGCAGCATAGGAATGTCATTTCCTATCAAGAGTATGTCTTCCACGTACAATACGAGGAAGACAACCTTACTCTCTGCTACCTTCTTGTAGATACAAGGTTCATCTACGTTTTTGACGAAATCAAACTCTTTGATAACGACGTCAAAACAGATGTTCCAACTCCGCGACGCTTGCTTTAATCCATAAAAGGATTTAAGCAGCTTGCACACCTTCCCGCTGCTCCCACTATCTACGAAGCCCTCTGGCTGAGTCATGTACACGCACTCTTCTAAATCACCGTTTAGAAAAGCGGTCTTAACATCCATTTGCCAGATTTCGTAATCATGATATGCAGCGATGGCAAGCATGATCCGGATGGATTTAAGCATAGCCACTGGAGAAAAGGTTTCGTCATAGTCCACACCTGGTGTTTGACGAAAACCCTTTGCAACAAGTCTAGCTTTGAAAGTCTCCAATTTCCCATCTACACCAAGTTTTTTCTTGAAAATCCACTTGCTCCCAATGGGTTTTACCCCTTCAGGAGCAACTTCCAAAGTCCATACTTTGTTGGTGTACATGGATTCCATCTCGGACCGCATTGCATCCAGCCATTTCACTGAGTCCCCACTCGTGATGGCCTGCTCGAAGCTAGTTGGGTCATCATCCTGCATGATGCAATCCTCGCTCCCACCATCCATGAGAAAACCATAGTATCTCTCAGGTGGGTTAGGAACCCTACTAGATCGGCGGAGTGGCTGGGGTTCATCGGGAACTACCGAATCCTCTGGTTCTACCATGTCTTCTGTTGTGGTTTATGTTGCTCGAACCTCTTCCAGTTCTACCTCAATGCCACTAATCTGTTTCATAAGAAAACCTTTTTCTAAGAAAGTGTCATGTCGAGAAACAAACACCTTTTGTTCCTCGAGATGGTAGAAGATATACCCTTGTGAATTCTTGGGATATCCTACAAACTTACATAAGACTGATCTTGCCTCGAGTTTGTCCGGATTTTGTCTTTTGAGATAGGCCGGACAACCCCATATCTTAATATAATTAAGATGTGGTCTCTTCTCTTTCCATATCTCATATGGAGTGGTAGGCACAGATTTGGTAGGAACTCTATTCAATAGGTCTATGGCTGTTTCAAGCGCATATCCCCAGAAGGAAATAGGTAACTCAGCTGTACTCATCATTGAGCGCACCATATCTAATAGGGCGCGGTTCCTCCGTTCAGATACACCGTTGTGCTGTGGTGTATATGGAGGAGTCAGCTGAGAGAGAATCCCATTCTCTTTTAGGAAGTCCAGGAATTCATTGCTCAAGTATTCACCTCCTCGATCAGATCAAAGGATTTTAATACTTTTTCCGGTTTGGTTCTCGACTTCTTGTTTATATTCTCTAAATTTCTCAAAAGCTTCTGATTTGTGTTTCATCAGGAACACATATCCGAATCTAGAGAGATCGTCAGTGAATGTAATAAAGTACGAAGAACAATCCCTGGTATGTGTAGACATGGGACTGCATACATCACTATGTATCAGTCCCAAGAGTTCGGTAACTCTTTCTCCGTGTCCCGTAAATGGAGTTTTGGTCATCTTGCCTTTGAGACATGACTGGCAAGTGTCATAAGATGAAAATTCAAACGGTTTCAAATATCCATCCTTATGCAACTTAGCTAGTCGTGTCGCATTGATGTGACCTAGTCTACAATGCCACAAGAAGGATTTGTTCAGTTCTGAACTCTTCCACTTGTGTGTGTTTGTTATGCTCAGAACTGTTGATTGATTTAGAACATAAATGCCATTGCACAACGTGCCTGATCCAACCAACCTTTGGTTAAGGAAAATGTTCATAACATTATCCTGTAATACAAAATTATATCCCTCTTTACTCAACAAAGAAACCGATATAATGTTGCATATCAGGTTCGACATGTAATAGCATTCGTTCAGAATCAATGTATTACCAGTTGGCAATACAAGGTGATATTCCCCGACGGTTTTAGCTACAACAATTGCACCATTTCCAACCCTTATGTCTTTATCACCTTCTCCAAGTTCTCTACCTTTCTTAAGCCCATGTAACTGATTACATATATGGGATCCTGACCCGGTATCTAATACCCAGGACGTAGGGCAAATGGAGAAATAGTTCTCTGTAACGAACACACCCGAAGAAAATGCATCATCATGTTCTTTCTTCATTCGGGTGGCATGGGAATCCTGGTATTCCCCCATGTCCTGTTCAGTCCTATAACTCTTATAAGATAGAACGGAACCAACGTTCTCCAGCACAGTATAACATGCGGGTTCGGTCAATACATCCATATTATTATCTTTATTAAGGCATGACATGGTCGCTACCTGGAGAGAGAGAGAAGAAAACACTTTAGCGTATGCTCTTGCAAGATGAGATTGGTTATTATCTTATCTAATCAGGATGGCTCCCACTGTTTTTATCAAATCTTCCTTCAAACCCTAAAAGGAAAGACTAGCCGGGATTAATTACACCCTACAACTTCGCCGATCTTTCAGCCAGACCAGTGTCGGTATTTTGAGGGAGGTTCCCCGTGCTTTCGTACAGACCTAATTAAAGTAAACCTCGTTTTCCCAGAGGCGTAACCCGGTTGACACCTTTCTAGACTCCTACTTGATCGGCTAATTTGTCCTGTGTAAAACTCTTCCGGGAGTAACAATTACTCGCAGTGGGTATCGGGATCCAACTATCTCATAGAAGGTATGCAATCTCATTGCAAATTTCAACACTTGAAATTCGCGATAATATTTTGCCCCTAACGTGCTATGACCTTGACGCATGCCAAACAACCCATAGTCCGCTAATCAAGTTCAACCCGTACAATTCGTGATTGAATTAAACCCACCCGTACGACCCTTGACGCATGCCAAACAATGCCGTACGAATACCCTATTCCAATCGCATCTCATGCTACAGATAAGTAATAATCAGCTACCGTACACTACGCCTTGACGCATGCCAAACTACCGCAGCACGAATACTAAATATTACTTATCCGAATTGACGGAGGGCTACGCAGGTTTTTCAGAAAACCATAAGCGTAAAGAACTTGATATCGTTGTAGAATCATGTGAATTTTGAAATGGAGTGACTTTGTGGCTTTTATTAGTTTTGCTAAAGAGGTCACTCCCGGTAAAGGGATCTCGACTCTTTCCTCATCGAATAAGGTGCGGAATATATCATATATATCACTGTGCAAAGCAAAACGCCAAAAGCAATCAAAAACCAAACTGAGTTTTGTAGCATCTGTCAGTTTTGCTAAAGAGGTCACTCCCGGTGAAGGGATCTCGGCTCTTTCCTCATCGAATAAGGTGCAGGGTATATCATATATACCGCTATGCAAAGCAAAACTGTAGCTACCCCTTTTTATTAAAATTTGATTCTACAACATCTTTTAGGTTTCTTTTCTTTTATTAATCACATTAATGAAGTCCCATCATTTAAGTCACCTAAACATCACATATAAATACGACGTACATTTATGCCATCCGCATTCACCTCGATGTCTTTTCGTGCACTGTTAGGTTAGGTAACTAACGACAGAGCAAGGCAGGGCTAGTGCGGGTGTAAAACATAAGTAACGTCTATAAAATATATTATATATACTATATACTGTATCCATCAGAACATATCAAATGATCACATCACAGATATCGCAGCAGAAACATAGATATAATGTGAGATATACTAGGACGTCCGTATTTAGTATTTAGCCAACAATAGAAAATACGGATTCCACAGTCGCGATGAATAGCCAAGCCCACACCCTGGACCCCTACGAGAGCGGCAAGCGACCCTGCCAATTCTGGAGTTTAGAAGACCCGGTCTCGACTCCTCGAGATGGCCTCCCACTGAACCCCAGAACCCGGTCACCTGTGCTCCCCTCCTTGGGTCCATCCTAATGCGGAAAAGTAAATAATATACAACACTGGTGGCATCGACCTCAACCCGGAAGTGCCCCAAATAAAAGAATATTACATTATTTTTAAATTTACATGAATGAAAATATAAAACTCTCATCTCACATAAAACCCCCCGGCTATTCAATTGCGACAATCCTGCACATCATATCTCAGCAACACATAATATCATATATCATCAACGTAAGTAAGTATGCGTACCCCAATTGTCGTTGATGTATAGCAATGAAACCGGCGATATCGACATACTACACTTACGGTCATAGAAAAGAAAGTGTAAAACTGCAATATCTGTAATCCACATTCCCTTTAGACATCGTAAATGCGAAATATCACATATTCCGTATTTCATATCTAGCTATATGAATTCCACACATTGCATCACATTCCAGATAAATAGACGGTATTAAAGTTTTCGAACGAACGATCAAATACCCAAGATTTCCTAAAGCTCAACACTTGAGCGGAGTTCAAAAACCCGGAGTGTGACACAGTAGTAGCGGTCCAGCCGTAGAAGGGTCAAGCCAACGCCTCACATGTGGCACGCCGTACTGCCCCAAACCCTAAGGTTCAAAGGGCAGTTTAAGACGGTCACATAATCGAGTTAAGGTTTTTTGTCTTCTAGAGGGTCCACCACAAAACTTGCACGTATCTCCAAAATATTTAAACCCCGTGAAAAGTGAGCAAATGATACTCGTTCAAACACTTCAATACTTTCTAATTTATCCCGAAAAGAAACACGAAATGAAAATTCCGATCGAATCACCGACTCCAAAACAATCTCCAGAACAAACAGCACTAAATTCAGAATAAAAATTCCCTAAAAATATACAAGCAGAAAAGAACAATTACTGTACAAAAACGACACTTTGATTCATCCGTACGGCCGCGGAACCGCGGCCCAAGCAGGCTATTGTCGCGGTTCCGCGGTGAAAAGTACTGTTCATGGCATCGTTTTTCACATGTGTTCTTAGATTTCCCTGCTAAATTTTTTAAGAATTTTTAATTCTGAAAATATCCAGATTTTAAAAATTGTCCAGAGAGTGTCCCGTAATGTCGTATTTTGGTTCGATCGGAGTTTTTATTTCGTAGAAGTGTCGCCTAATGTTCTAGGTCGGCTCTGATACCAATGAAGGGTTAACCTAGCACCTCATGAAGGGTTTGGAAGCATTACATGTACCAAAGATTGAATTTTTAGGGTGCTAAGTTAACAAACAAAGAATCGTTCCTAGAAAAATTTGGGTTTCAAAATTTGCATATCATCTCATGAAAGAAAAGCTAGGGTTTTGAGAGTACAACCTTTGTAGCTCCCTACGCTAGACTCCTTGGCTACTTGGGGTTTGGAAAAGCTCCGCTTGAACTCCTCTAGGTCACCGATGATCCACCCGGAATCCGCTTTATCCAAGCTTGCAACTTCACTCGATCAGAGAATGAAATGAAGCTAACACTCTAAACAAGTGGGCTAGACTTGTGTAGAATGGTGTTGTGGTTCTCTTTCTCACTTCAAAATCCTATCTTGTTGAGTTTTTTGCTCACTTAAAAATTCTAGAGAGCAAAGGAAGAAGAAGGAAGAAGATGATGGCAATTTTAGAAGAAGAGAAGAATAACTCCAATGAGAAAAAGAAAAATATAAGTATATATATTTTTCCTTCTTCATCTGAAACCATGGTTATGTTTTATGGATATTTAATTTTACTTTAGTTAAAACACAAGAGAAAGATTAAACCATGGTCAAAAGGTTGGTGAACATGGTTAGGTCAAAAGAAGAGTGTAGAAACTAATCCATGATTTAATCTTATCTCTTTTCTTTTGTTTTAACATAAATATAAATAATAATCCATAATATAAACCATGGTGTGAGTCTTATATTGCCACCATTTTCTATGTATAAACAACCATGATAGATGATGTATGTATGTATGTATGTATGCACATCCATATGTGCATGAATCTATAAAGAAAGCATACATGCATGCATACATCCATCAAACACAAGAAAGGATTTCTAGTGAGAAACTAATGGCTAAATGATAAATCAACACTTGATTTATCAATCCGGCCATATCACATACGACCCCACCAAAAGCAAGCCGTCCGATCAATATACGGTATCCTATACGCGCATTTTAATCGGGTCCATGCGCATATCGCATACGCACACCACAACATTTCGCCTGGACTAGGTAACTCCTTTGTGGGACTCTAAGACTCGTCAATACGCCGGCAGTGGGTGATGATCATATCAAGCACCCCCAAGCCGCAAGCGGTCAGCTAAAAGTAACGGCCACCCGGGTATTGATCGATCAGAAGAGAACAAGCGAACTGCTACAACTCCCATCGAGCCAACTGGTAACACTACCGTGCAGTCCGGTCTCTTCGTCTGATATGTCGCATATCAAGTCTAGGGGTAGTAAATGTCAGACCCCAATAACCGATAAGTTGTGCCGATGTGAGGCCCATAACGGGTCGAGAAACTACTGGTAACACTTACCATCAAATCTCTGAATCAGCCCAGGCCAGGGAATTCCCTGTTACGGCCAATCGAGCACAATGCAACATCAACCCCCAATACCAGGAGAGACGAAACCCCTCCTATCGCTCATTGCCTCCATGTGACTCGGGACTGTACCCAAAAACCACCGTTTTGCACGCCCTCATGGACGTGGTAAGGTGGAAATCAAAGCACAGTGGGAATCACACAAGACTCTATGACGATCTAGGGTCTACAGACTAACCTGCACAAGTGTCACCTGAGAACTACCATCTGACGTGAGGTATAATACCATCTGGGAGTTCTCGGCGAGTCCGTCCAGTGTACCCAGTCTCCACTGAGCACCCGTATACCATCTCTGATGTCAAACACCAATGGATATGGGATCATCCATCGCCCATCTCATGGGTCGAGAAGCGTATACGCTAGTCTACACTGGTATATCGATGCCCCGTCTCGATACACCCACGACTAGGGACCTTGAAGGATGTACATATGGACTACCATGTCCCCACTAGTATGATCCGCATCATAGTCCAGGTAGTCAAGTACACATCCTAAGGGCTTTACCAACATGTAACTATAAGACAGTATAAAGAGACAAGTATACATGTTAAGATAAAGAGCAACCAGATACCATACTATCATATCGAGTAAGAAAGTCATCTCTATATATGTCCAAGCATCCAATATAATATACATCATCTGTACAATACTGGCCTCTCGGGCATACATACAACTAACAAGTGGGAGATTGTTAGTTATATGTATGCCCTTGAGGCCATTACTGTATATACGATGTATATTGTAGTGGATGCTTAGACATATATAGGGAGGACTTTCTTGCTTGACATGATAGTGTGCTATCTTGTTACACTTTACCTTAACGTGTATACTGATTGTCTCTCTGTTACATGTTGGTAAAGCCCTTAGGATGTGTACTTGACTACCTGGACTATGATGTGGATCATACTAGTGGGGACATGGTAGTCCATAAGTACATCCTTCAAGGTCCCTAGTCGTGGGTGTATCGAGACAGGGCATCGATGCACCAGAGTAGACTAGCGTATACGCATCTTGACCCATATGATAGGCGATGGATGATCCCATATCCATCGGTGTTTGACATCAAGGATGGTGTACGGGTGCTCAGTGGAGACTCGGTACACTGGACGGACTCGCCGAGAACTCCCAGATGGTATTGTACCTCACGTCATATGGCAGTTCTCCGGTGACACTGGTATAGAGTAGTCTGTTGACCCGAGATCGCCATAGAGTCTTGTGTGATTCCCACTGTGCTTTGATTTCCATCATACCACGTCCAAGAGGGCGTGCAAAAAGGTGGCTTTTGGGTACAGTCCCGAATTACATGGAGGCAATGAGCGATAGGAGGGGATTCGTCTCTCCCGGTATAGGGAGTTGATGTTGTGCTGTGTTCGATTGGCTATAACCGGAAATCCCTGGCCAGGGTTGCTGAGATTTACTGGTAAGTGTTACCAGTTGTTTCTCGAACTGTTATATACCTCATATCGACATGACTTATCGAGCTACTGGGGTCTGACGTTTACCACCCCTAGGCGAGATATGCGACATATAAGACGACGAGACCGGACTGTACGGTAGTGTTACTGATTGGATTCACAGGAGAACTAGCGGGCTTGCTTGTTGATCTTCTGATCGCTCAATACCCGGGTGGCCGTTACGTTTAGCACACCGCTTGCGGCTTGTGGGTGTTTGATATGATCATCACCTACTGCCGGCGTATTGACGAGTCTTTAGAGTCCTACACAGAGGTTTCCTGGCTCGAGCGAAACGGAGTAGGAGCACATATGTGATATGTGCGGGACCGAGATTAATACGATATGAGATACCGTATTCTATGCTCGCGATTTGTAACATTGATCGGTTGTATGCGATATAGCCGGGTTATCGGATCAAGTGTTGATTCGATAAGTTGTTACTTTTGATATTAGTCGGTTATAGCCGGATTATTAAATTAAGAGTTGATTTAATAATTTAATTCATAATTATATATTTGATATATTACATTGCATTAACTAGTATTAGCTCACTTATGATTTATTTTCTCACTAGTATGTGCACATTGTTTATATATGATATATGCAAGTGTACATGTTTGTATTATGCTTGATGATACACACAAGATGGGTGTATGAGACTCATACCAAGATTAGGTTTAAGATTAGGGTTATTGTTTTATCTTAAGATTTAACAAAAGGATTAAACTTGGTCAAAGTTGTCAAGCTTGAAGAAGCTTGGAGAAGCTTTGACAAAGTCCACTCTTTTGTCATTTCTTTTGATATTCTTTAACATAACCTTTAACCTAAAGCCTTGGTTAATTCTCTACATGAGTTAAGCATGAGGGCTTAACTCAACCATGGTGCAATAATTCATTTGGATAAGTTTTCATTTGGATGGATAATTCTTTCTTCTTCTTCTTCTTCATCATCAAGCTCCATCCAAAAGCTTACTAGCTCCAATGGTGCCTTGAGCAAAAGAGTGAGAAAATCAATTCTAAAGTGAGCCCACTTCCTACTACTTCATCCTCTACCACTTTCTATGTAGTAGAGGGTGTTCTCTTCACAAAGTTTTTGACCTAGGGAAGGAATAGCTTGAGTTAGTGTCTCCCCGACGTAGATCATCTTCGGCCTCGAAGTCAACGTAGCAAGCATGTTTGTTCTTCTCATGGAGCTTCTATAGAGTCCGGAGTTCACGATCGCAGCGATGGGGACGTCTACACGAAGCTAATGAAGTGGAGGACCGGATCTACAAAGGTTGTAATCCCTTTCACTTAGTAGAAAAGTAGTTTGCTTGGTTGTTTTTCTCCTATCCTCTAGTTAACGATCTTCATTAGGATTTCTCGGCACATAAATTTTTGAATTTGGCATGGTTGATGCCTTGTGGAACCTCATGAGTATGCCTAGGAACCCTACATATATATTATGAAGTAAATAATTAGTGAGCTAATAATATTAGTTAATATATAATTATATCAAATATAAATATATATCATATTATTAAATCAACACTTGATTTAATAATCCGGCTATATCACATACAACCGACTAATATCATTTATCTATATATCGCATTATCGAATCAACACTTGATTCAATAATCCGGTTATATCACATAAAAGCAAACCGATATCAAATAACTGCAAGATTACAATACGGTATCACATTGTCGTATTTAATCAGGCCCCCGCACATATCAGCATATGTGCCCTACATCGTTTCGCCTGAAGTATGAAACATCTGTGTGGGACTTTAAAGACTCATCAATACGCCAGCAGTAGGTGATGATCACATCAGTCACCTACAAGCCGTCAGCAGTACTAGCTGGACGTAACGACTACCCAGGTATTGAGCGAATAGAAGATCAACAAGCAAGCTTGTCCAAACTCCCGTGAAGCCTATATAAAACACTTACCGTACAGTCCGGTCTCTTTTTCTGATATGTCGAATATCGAGTCTAGGGGTGGTAACGCCAGACCCCAGTAACTTGATAAGTCATGCCGATGTATGGCTCATAACGGTTCGAAAAACTACTGATAACACTTCCTAGTAAATCTCATCAACAGCTCTGGACAGGGACTTACTGTTATAGCCAATCGAGCATAGCGCAGCATCAACTCCCAATACCGGGAGAGACGAAACCCCTCCTATCGCTCATTGCCTCCATGTGACTCGGGACTGTGCCCAAAATCCAGCTATTTGCATGACTCTTTTGAGCCGTGGTAGGGAGGAAATCAAAGCACAGAGGGAGCCACACAAGACTCTATGACGATCTCGGGTCTACAGACTAACATGTACCAGTGTCATCAGAGAACTATTATCTGGCGATAGGTATAGTATCAACTAGGAGTTCTCGGGGAGTCCTGTTCGGTGTACCCATTCTCTAATGAGCACCTGTGTACAATCTTTGATGTCAAACACCAATGGCTATGGGATCAACCATCGCCCCTATACAGGGTCAAGAAACGTACACACTAGTCTACTCTGGAATATCGATTCCCTGTCTTGATTTACCTTCAACTTGAAACAATTAAAGGATGTACTTGTGGACTACCCAGGCCCTAGTAGTATGATCTACAACATAGTCCTGGTAGTCAAGCCTACACCCTAAGGGCTTTATCAACATGTATATGAGGGACAGTATAATAATAACAGTGAACATGTTAAGATAAAGACAACCAGATAGCATACTATCATGTCGAGCAAGAAAGTCCTCTATATATATGTCCAAGCTTCAACTTATCACGACCCAAAATATTAGCTCGCGACCAGCACCTAAATCATGCGACGTCTACAGGCGTAACGTAATTCAAGTAAGCCGAAACCCAGAAATCTAAAGCTTTTTAAGAAATAAAGAGGTAAAGCTTTGAAATAATGGTATAGTAAATCATGTTTTGTCTTTTGAAAATTTGGGCAGCACCTCCTTTGTAAAAACTAACCGCGAAAACGGGTACAACACAGAATATAATAAAGCATCCCCAAACGGGAGCAAATCATGCCCAACGGCGAAAACAACCACCACAAGTATAAAAACAAGCATACGATGCCCAACGGGCAAAGATCCACATAAGGAAATAAAGTAAAGCAAGACAACAACTCCAAAAGCGAAAATAAAACCCATCGCTCAAGTCTCGCAACTACAAGTCTTCTAAGTCTGCAACATATACAATTACTAGTTTCTGATTTGATTGAGTGACTAGATACAATATGAATACTGAATACAAGAGGAGCACTATCCAATATGTACCACCTACCACAAGCAAGTCACCCGAAAACAGCTGTGTGCCAGCGATGTCGCAACTGATCCATGCAGTCAACCAGCAAGAACTGTGGCACAACGGGGGTGAGTTGCCAACTCATAAATAGAAAAACATCACCTGGTAGAAATCGAAATAAACAATGATTCCTAGGTTAACTATATCATAAAGCTAATACTATGATATCTTGGGTGACCGTATCGGCATAAGTGCCAACACATAAATAACTGCCTATCAGCAAGTGGATATCATCCAAAAAATAATCAATGCATGTATGCAGTGGATCTCGTCCAACACTATAATCAATGCATGTATGTCGTGGATCTCGTCCATAATATAATCAATGCATGTATGCAGTGGATCTCATCCACAATATAATCAATGGATGTATGCAGTGGATCTCGTCCACGTGTCACCCACTGACACAACAACTCCTGCATGTAAATATCATAAAAGCGTATGCAGGGAAAAATGAGGATATAAAACAACGTGTGTCCCTCGTGACACAACAAAATCATGGAATCCTGAGTGTCTAACCTCGACACTCGAAACTTCATGAAACCCGTGTCTGGCATCGACACGTAAATCCTCATGCCTCAGGCGTCGTCCTCACGACTGGCCCTTATGTCATGAGTGTACATCACTCCGGTCGACATCCCCACGATAGCCGCCGAGTCTAAATACTATCACCGGTAGGTACTCCTGCGACTTCTTACCGAGGGGAACCGTACCGGGCTCCACCATGTATCCGCACACGGCCCACTCCAACTCCTCCCATCGGGTATATATCACAAATCTCAGAACCGAGAAATCTCATGGTGGACACACTGAAATATCATATTAAGAGAAACAGGGTTTTTCAAACAATAAACAGTTTCTTGAAACACCCCCACGGTTCTCAAATCCATAAATCACATGAAATCCATATCTTAATGCGTAAATCCATGAAAAACTAATATATGCAACATAAAACAACAATATGAGCATATTAACGAAAAACCGCTCTTTTAAATGAATCCAGTTTTAAAAATATATCATGCGGTTCCCAAATCCTCCGAAATCAAGCGCAGCATCATATGAGGTGTACATGTAACTGTAGCAAGGTATAAGTATCTACATGTAAGCAAGTATGTATGATGCATTTTATAAGCGTAATAGCACAATAATCAACGTCTCAAAATCACATGTCAATACAATACCACTTAGGGGTATATGCAGCTATAGCGAGATATGTGGGTGTACATGTCAGTATGTATGCATAAAGTACATGTAGCTGTAACCAAATATGTGGGTGTACATGTTAGTATATATGCGACATTTAACAGGATGCAAGCATGTCCGTATATCTCATGCAACGTGGAACGGTGATATGAACATAGCAAATATATCATAGCTTGATGTAGAAATTCTAGTATGTAGTGGCATAGCAATTATCGATGATGAAGTGTGTGAGCCGGCAATCTGTGTATGTGCAACATAAGCATCATCGATAATGGTGTAGGTGTACTAGCACCGGTATATGTAATGCAATGAGAATAACATGATCATAGCATAAGGTACATCATCAGCTAAAATCTATAAGGTATACGTGTCTATAATATAACCGAGTCGGTGAATCCATCAATCGGCATCCAGCCTCACAACATCACGTACGGTACAATCCATCGTACGGCCTCCTCTAAACAAGGGTATGGATAAATCAACAGGTAAACTCATTGCGTACGGTAATCCACGTATGGCGGCATTAAACAAATAGGGATTCAATCAACCTATACAACATCGGGGTATGGATCTATGTCTCGTACGACATATCACTCAAAATGCAAAACATTATCCAAATAAATATACTTATCTCTCAGGTCACATCCATGTCAAACTCGTGTCAGGGGACCTACAAATGTATCAACAATCTCATATCGACTCGAATCCATAAAATGACATATCATACTAAGTCGTCATATCACATCGTATACTCTTTCATCACATTAATAACTCGCATCACATTATATGAACGTCACACTTGTTCTCTTTTAATTCGTACCTATCATGATTAACTTATCATTTATATTCTCATATATCAATATGTTCACTAGCATCAACTTCTATCATATTATCGTTTGTAAATCCTACAATCATTTCTGTTGCATATCATTTATCAGGATTAAATCATCAAACGATATTCCATATCAATGTTTGCGGGGGTGCTATACGCTATCCACCCGACTTCCCCCATAGATATAAATCTACTCACCTGCTAAAAATCCTCGCTTAGCCGCAGTCGATGCGCTTCGTCGTCACGGAATCCATGCGAAGGTACCTACAATCAATAGGAATTCGCAAAGCTATTAACATCAATTCAGAATCCAAAAACGGCACGCGGTGCGCTCATAGGTTAGAACCTATAGCCTGGGCATGCAAAACAACCAAACAACTCTCTTTGTTAACGTAAAAACGTCCAACGCCCAAATAAAATATCCAGTCGCAAAACCAAAAAATCCAAATACCGGAAAACATAGCCGAAACCCTCACTAGGGTCGCTATACATGAAAACTACTACGCCAAAAACCCAATCGTACCAAAACTCATCCACAACACAATAATTATCGTATATAATAATATTCACGTTATCTCCACTTCCATTAAAACTCACGTCAAATTTTTCCTAAAACCTAGTAAGCAACCTTATCGAAAATTTAGCACAAGTCTAGAAATTTAACAATTCTAGCCATTTCCAACAACACAAAGTAGCATAATTTAGTGATCCAAATCAATTCCATAATTTTAATTTCACCCAAAAATGATTTAGAAAAACCTAGTTTGCATAAAAAATCAATTAGACAAATTAGGGAATAACAACAATTATCATTCTCACCATTTGCTTAACTTTTACAAGTCGACACATCAAGATTAACCACTTTAACAAATCAAACCCTAACTTGATTTCATAATAATTAACATGAATTAGCAAAATATGAACTTTAAAGCTATATTAAACACTTAAATAAGCAAGCTTTAAGATTTAAACAACAAATAAGGATTAGGGTTAGTATTATACCTCCTCAAGAACACAAACTTGCAACTAGGAAATACCCAAACTTTGGCCTCCAAAATGATGTCTTTAGTGAAGATCTATGCTAGTTTAGGCTTAAGGAAAAATGAGTAGTGATTTGTTTGTGAGTTTGTGTGAATATTTCTTGATTTTTAATGATTTTTGTGAGCATGATGAAGTGAAAATGAGCAAGGAATCAAGAGAAGGCAGCAAGGAATGGAGTTCGACCATCATGAAGTGAGGGGGGGGGGAGTTTGTGCAAAGTGTGTGGAAAATTCTAGCTACAATTAGCAATAAATGCTAATAAATACAAAATGCCACCTTTTCATTTCTTTTCCTTTTTAAATTTTCCATTTAAATCTAAAATATCTAGATCTTTTGGCAAGAAAGGTTTAAGCATAATTCTAGTGATTAGTTTAGCATAGATTCACATTAGAAGTAATTAACCCAAACCAAAATTGTAATTACCACTAATTAAGTGCATAATTAACAACTTAAAATAATACTTTAGTTAGGGAAAATTTTCAAAGTGAACCAAAACTTCAAAGTGACCCACAAAACCCGCAAACTAGCTTCATTCTAGTAAAACTAGTTGCAAACAAGTCTATACAGAAGTTTGATCACTATCGGGTTAAAACGGAAAATACCGACTATTTTACCCTAAAATGGAAAAATTCATATAACAATTTCAGAAACGTTACAATCTTCCCCCCTTAAAGAAAATCGGTCCCCGAATTTAAATTTAAACCCCCAAATGCTAAAACATTTCATTAAACAGCTAAATCAACGGGGATCCGAAATCACGGAAGAAACAGAAATAACATAGGACGTCGCATGCGCCTGAAGCCATGAATGAAACTCAAAACCGAACTCCGTCAAGCGTCACGCAAATCATCGAACTCGCACGCATATCATCGGAGTTGCAATGGAGATACAGATCTCAAAATCTACTACTGAAATCCAATATACACTAAGCAAATGCTATAATATGTATAAAGTACACATCCTTTTTGAAAAAAAATCCCCAAAAACTGAAAAAGCATATGCAGAATCTTTTTCTGAATCGCCGTGTGATGTGTAACTCACGGCGCAAATGAAAGACGCTCATTTGTAAAGTAATAATATACTAGCATATATGTTTTGCCCAAATATACGTTCCGCCTTTTTTTAAAATATCCCAAAAGGTTCTATTGTAAATGCTCGTGTCACTCGCATACACGTAAGAAATAGCGAGACTATAGCTCCTTTTTGAAAACCTCTTGATAAACTTTTTATGCATGCAGAGTACTCAGGCACTGTCCTCGGATCAGTCCTGCTAGGGTACTACAAAGTATAGGACCTCATCATGAAAAACAAAGGGCTCAAGAGCAAAATCAGTCTCAAAAGGCGTGTCCAACCATCACGTGCGTCTGGTGCGCGTGGAAATCCAAATCCAATACAAGTGCCACAATATGCACAAATGTAAGACTAAATGCAATGGGTGTGCACGAAAGTATCTGTCCAATACAACTGGCGTGCACGACAATAACAACTAGTGCATCAAAAGTGCCCGAAAATCTCAATCCAGTGCAACTAACATGCACGAACGAAAATCCCAATCGAGTGCATCAGGTGTGAACTAAAAAAATCATATCACGCGCCCAACGTACACGAAAGTCCAAATCAAGTGCATCCGTCATGCACGAACGAATTCAAAATCAAGTGCATCCCACATGCACGAAAACGAATATCAAGTACACACGCGTACGAAAACACAAATCTGGTAAATGAATGCTCAAAGACATAAATCGGGTGCAACAAATGCACAGAGTATAAACTTAGTGAAACCAATGCACGAAATACGAATCCGGTGCATCCAGTCCACGAAATATCAAATCCTGTGCATCCACTTCACGAAATATCAAATCCTGTGCATCTAGTGCAAGAAATATCAAATCCTGTGCATCCACTGCATGAAATATCAAATCCTGTGCATCTAGTGCATGAAATATCAAATCCTGTGCATCCACTGGGCGAAATATCAAATCCTGTGCAGGAAATCCAGGAAATCAAAAACATGTGCAGGTAAGGCACAAAATCGACAACACCACCGTGTATAAAATATATCAAGTGCAATAACTATGCACAAAAATGTAAATACCCAGTAGGTGTAGCCATGGTTCACAATAACCATATCCTAAAACTCAATCATGAAAACTCAAATCCAAGCGATGTAAGCATGATACTCAGATCACAACGCAAATCGCAACAAATGAAATTGAGGTACACCTCCTACAATGTCGAAAAAAATGTCGGTGTGCCCAAACTAGTAGAGCAAGAACATCTGCTTGCCTCCTGCTCACAGTCTGGCGTCTTCTGTCTCTGGGTCCTTATTTCTCTATGGATCACAAATCTCGCGCTCTATCGGCTCATCTGCCCGGTCAGGTATTCTAACGGAAACGATTCAGCTCTGGCACTCCTCAGGTCAACTCTCGGCCAATTAGTATGATCACTCATAAAGCAGCACGTCACTGGCGTCGGCCTCTGGCCCTCTGAATACACGTGACCCAACCGATCCTCGGTGCAAACTCATCGCAGCAGTGTCCTGGAAGGAACTGGCTCAAGGTCTCTTCCGAACTCACCTATACCGAACTGTACGGAGGCTGGTACACTTACAAATCATTTCTCGCTTTCTGGACATCTGCGTTCTCTGCACAACATTTTCTCAGAAACTGGCTGTATCCCAACGTCTCTGCATGCAAGTTAGATCTCTAATCTCGACGGGGAGTAACAACAGCTCGTTGGCATCACGCACGAACCTCTTGTTCCACTCGTCCCTATTATCGTCCACTTTGACATCATGTCATGCTATCTGCGTACTGCAATTGTTCTCGGCGACAATCAATCCGGAATCTCTCGCACGGACTCGAAATCACAAACTCGGTATCTTTATCACTCTGTAGAAGATCTTTAGCCGAACACGTCCTTGGGAACTCGTCCCAACCATCGGAGGAATACTCAAAACTCATCCATTTCTCGATCAACTCACAACACATCTGGGTGAGGTCCTCTATCTGAAACTGGTCAGCTTACCGATCTCACATCGGAACATCCGACGAACAATGTCATCTCTGGATCGATCTACTCTAGATCTGAGTAAGACTCTCCACACTGGAAATATTCAACTCAACTGGGCCTGCGTCGGCGCATCAAATCTGACGAATCACCTCCGTATCTCACCTCAAGATAGACTAGCTATCACCTGTCGCCTCTCTGGCTGGAAGCTCCGGAGATCTCAGCTCGTAAGCTCTGGAAGCAGCATCACATCAATCTCAGTAACAGCTGGGTCATCTGTCTGCACGGTCGATGACATCACAAATCTCTGAGGTATGTTGTACATCAATAGTCCTCTCCCAACAGGCAGCCTCTAACAAGGGCCCGATCATCCGGTACAAAACCGCACACTTGTCTCAAACGAGAGGTCACAACACAACATGACATCGATACGTTCCCATGTCACCAGAAAACACGATGGTCAGTCCTCGTCCACGACGAGCTCGCCCTGACCGCATCACCAGCAGCAGCTCTAACCATGGTGACAAGAACCTCAATCAAGTATCGACGAAAAAGATCAAGGTGATGAAATGAATCAACAGATCCAGAATGAATATATGATCATAAGGAGGAACGGAAACATTGAGAGTATGATCATATAAACGAATAGAATCAAGAATCTCAAGTGGATGTAAAATGAAGGAAACAAAAAGAATCACAAGTCTCAAGATATGTACATCCTAAGGTATCTTATGTGGAGTATCGTATCGTAAATATGCCGCGGAACATACGTACGGTACGTCACTCTACTCAAGCTACCTACTCCATCAATCAGGGTCAGCCTATGTAACAAAAGTTCGGGTCTAACACCCCCTTGTTCAAGTCTAAATTCTGTAAGGTCAAGCCTAGGTTCCAAAATATAGTACACCCCAGACACCACATAGTCAAACCAAAACTCGAACCAAGGTTAAACCTAGCACTCTGATACCAAATTTGTCACGACCCAAAATATTAGCTCGCGACCAGCACCTAAATCACGCGACGTCTACAGGAGTAACGTAATTCAAGTAAGCTAAAACCCAGAAATCTAAACCTTTTTAAGAAATAAGGAGGTGAAGCTTTTAAATAAAGGTATAGTAAATCTTGTTTTGTCTATAGAAAATTTGGGCAGCACCTCCCTTATAAAAACTAACCCCGAAAACGGGTACAACACAGAATATAATAAAGCAACCCCAAACGGGAGAAAATCACGCCCAACGGTGGAAACAACCACCACAAGTATAAAAAAAAGTTTACGACGCCAAACGGCGAAGATCCACATAAGGAAATAAAGTAAAGCAAGACAACAACCCCAAAAGCGAACATAAAATCCATCGCTCAAGTCTCGCAACTACAAGTCTTCTAAGTCTGCAACATATACAATTACTAGTTTCTGATTTGATGGAGTGACTAGATACAATATGAATACTGAATACAAGATAGGCACGATCCAACATGTACCACCTACCACAAGCAAGTCACCTGAAAACAGCTGTGTGCCAGCGATACCGCAACTGATCCATGCTGTCAACCTGCAAGAACTGTGGCACAACGATGGTGAGTTGGCAACTCATGAATAGAAAAACATCACAAGGTAGAAATCGAAATAAACAACGATTCCTAGGTCAACTATATCATAAAGGTAATACTGTGATATCTAGGGTGACCGTATCTGTATAAGTGCCAACACATAAATAACTGTCTATGAGCAAGTGGATATCATCCAACAATATAATCAATACATGTATGCAGTGGATCTCGTCCAATATTATAATCAATGCATGTATGTAGTGGATCTCGTCCACAATATAATCAATGCATGTATGCAGTGGATCTCGTCCATAATATAATCAATGCATGTATGCAGTGGATCTCGTCCACATGTCACCCACTGATACAACAACTCCTGCATGTAAATATCATAAAAGCATATGCAGGGAAAAATGAGGATATAAAACAACGTATGTCCCTCGCGACACAACAAAATCGTGGAAACCTGAGTGTCTAACCTCGACACTCGAAACTTCATGAAACCCGTGTCTAGCATCGACACGTAAATAATATGTATATATATATATGTATATCATATGTATATACAGGGTCTAACCTCGACACTCGAAACTTCATATGTGTGTGTGTGTATATATATATATATATCATATGTATATATATATATCATATGTATATATATACATATGATGTATATATACATATGATATATATGATATATATGTATATATATATATACATATGATATCTATATATATCATATTATTAAATCAACACTTGATTTAATAATCCGGTTATATCACATATAACCGACTAATATCATTTATCTGTATATCGCATTATCGAATCAACACTTGATTCGATAATCCGGTTATATCACATAAAACCTAACCGATATCAAATAACTGCAAGATTACAATACGGTATCACATAGTCGTATTTAATCAGGCCCTCGCACATGATGCATATGTGCCCTACATCGTTTCGCCTGAAGTATGAAACATCTGTGTGGGACTTTAGAGACTCATCAATATGCCAGCAGTAGGTGATGATCATATCAGTCACCTACAAGCCGTCATCGGTACTAGCTGGACGTAACGGCTACCCAGGTATTGAGCGAATAGAAGATCAACAAGCAAGCTTGTCCAAAATCCCGTAAAGCCTATATGCAACACTTACCGTACCGTCCGGTCTCTTTTTCTGATATGTCGCATATCGAGTCTAGGGGTGGTAACGCCAGACCCCAGTAACTTGAGAAGTCATGCCGATGTATGGCTTATAACGGTTCGAGAAACTACTGATAACACTTCCTAGTAAATCTCATCAACAACTCTGGACAGGGACTTACTGTTATAGCCAATCGAGCATAGCGCAGCATCAACTCCCAATACCGGAAGAGATGAAACCCCTCCTATCGCTCATTGCCTCCATGTGACTCGGGACTGTGCCCAAAATCCACCTATTTGCATGACTCTTTTGAGCCGTGGTAGGGAGGAAATCAAAGCACAGAGGGAGCCACACAAGACTCTATGACGATCTCGGGTCTACAGACTAACATGTACCAGTGTCATCAGAGAACTATTATCTGACGATAGGTATAGTATCAACTAGGAGTTCTCGGGGAGTCCTGTTCAGTGTACCCATTCTCTAATGAGCACCTGTGTAAAATCTTTGATGTCAAACACCAATGGCTATGGGATCAACCATCGCACCTATACAAGGTCAAGAAACGTACACACTAGTCTACTCTGGAATATCGATTCCCTTTCTCGATTTACCTTCAACTTGAAACAATTAAAGGATGTACTTGTGGACTACCCAGGTCCTAGTAGTACGATCCGCATCATAGTCCTGGAAGTCAAGCCTATACCCTAAGGGCTTTATCAACATGTATATGAGGGACGGTATAATAATACCAGTGAACATGTTAAGATAAAGACAACCAGATAGCATAATATCATGTCGAGCAAGAAAGTCCTCTATATATATGTCCAAGCATCCACTTGTCACGACCCAAAATATTAGCTCGCGACTAGACCCAAAATATTAGCTCGCGACCAGCATCTAAATCACGCGATGTCTACAGGCGTAACATAATTCAACTAAGCCGAAACCCAGAAATCTAAAGCTTTTTAAGAAATAAAGAGGTAAAGCTTTGAAATAATGGTATAATAAATCATGTTTTGTTTTTTGAAATTTTGGCAGCACCTCCCTTGTAAAAACTAACCGCGAAAACGGGTACAACACAGAATATATAATAATGCATCCCCAAACGGGAGCAAATCATGCCCAATGGCGAAAACAACCACCACAAGTATAAAAACAAGCATACGATTCCCAACGGGCGAAGATCTACATAAGGAAATAAAGTAAAGCAAGACAACAACCCCAAAAGCGAACATAAAACCCATCGCTCAAGTCTCACAACTACAAGTCTTCTAAGTCTGCAACATATACAATTACTAGTTTCTGATTTGATTGAGTGACTAGATACAATATGAATACTGAATACAAGATAGGCACGATCCAACATGTACCACCTACCACAAGCAAGTCACCTGAAAACAGCTGTGTGCCAGCGATGCCGCAACTGATCCATGTTATCAACCTGCAAGAACTGTAGCACAACGATGGTGAGTTGGCAACTCATGAATAGAAAAACATCACAAGGTAGAAATCGAAATAAACAACGATTCCTAGGTCAACTATATCATAAAGGTAATACTGTGATATCTAGGGTGACCGTATCTGTATAAGTGCCAACACATAAATAACTGTCTATGAGCAAGTGGATATCATCCAACAATATAATCAATACATGTATGCAGTGGATCTCGTCCAATATTATAATCAATGCATGTATGTAGTGGATCTCGTCCACAATATAATCAATGCATGTATGCAGTGGATCTCGTCCATAATATAATCAATGCATGTATGCAGTGGATCTCGTCCATAATATAATCAATGCATGTATGCAGTGGATCTCGTCCATGTGTCACCCACTGACACAACAACTCCTGCATGTAAATATCATAAAAGCATATGCAGGGAAAAATGAGGATATAAAACAACGTGTGTCCCTCACGACACAACAAAATCATGGAAACCTGAGTGTCTAACCTCGACACTCGAATCTTCATGAAACCCGTGTCTAGCATCGACACGTAAATCCTCATGCCTCAGGCGTCGTCCCCACGACTGGCCTTGATGTCATGTCTGTACATCACTCCGGTCGGCATCCCCACGATAACCGCCGAGTCCAAATACTATCACCGGTTAGTACATGCCCAGCCTTCCAGGCTCATCGCCATCACCTGCGACTTCTTGCCGAGGGGAACCGTACCGGGCTCCACCATGTACCCGCACACGGCCCGCTCCAACTCCTCGCATCGGGTATATATCACAAATCTCAGAACTGAGAAATCTCATGGTGGACGCACTGAAATATCATATCAAGAGAAACCGGGTTTTCAAACAATAAATAGTTTCTTGAAACACCCACACGGTTCTCAAATCCATAAATCACATGAAATCCATATCTCAATGCGTAAATCCATGAAAAACTGATATATGCAACATAAAACAATAATATGAACATATTAAGGGAAAACCTCTCTTTTAAATGAATCCAGTTTTAAAAATATATCATGCGGTTCCCAAATCCTCCGAAATCAAGTGCTGCATCATATGAGGTGTACATGTAACTGTAGTAAGGTATAAGTATCTACATGTAAGCAGGTATGTATGATGCATTTCATAAGTGCAATAGCACAATAATCAACGTCTCAAAAACACAAGTCAATACAATACCACTTATGGATATATGCAGCTATAGCAATATATATGGGTGTACATGTCAGTATGTATGCATAAAGTACATGTAGCTGTAACTAAGTATGTGGGTGTACATGTCAGTATATATGCGACATTTAACAGGATGCAAGCATGTCTGTATATCTCATGCAACGTGGAATAGTGATATGAACATAGCAAATATATCATAGCATGATATAGCAATTCTACTGTGTAGTGACATAGCAATTATCGATGATGAAGTGTGTGAACCAGAAATCTGTGTATGTGCAACATACGCATCATCGATAATGGTGTAGGTGTACTAGTGTTCATATCAGATTTTTGCATTTTTATACCGCCCAATTTTTATCACATTGCTTATCTGTAGGTACTCTTGAGCCGTGTTTGCTAGTCAATTGCAGGATACAGGTTCTCGGCTCTGAACAGTGAAATTGATGGAAAAGAACGACAAATTCTGGATTACTGCCAACCAAAGATAAAACACGGGTCTCCGCTCTCTATCCGTATGTTTCCGCACACCAGTTTAAGGGACAAAATGGCATATCGATGTCATTTTCATGCACAAAGCTCAATGTCAACACAAGATCCAACATATCTACGCGGAGCTCGAGAAAATCATGACAAAAGATCCACATCAAATCACCTTTTGATCTGCTGAAATTCTGGAAAAATTGGGAAGAGTTTCTGAGAAAAAACATATACCACACTGCAGACAACAACAAACGGGGGAAACTCACCAAAACTGAAGGCCCAACTCTCTACTATTGCCGCGGAACCGCGGCCGTACGACCTTGTCTGTTGAAGTTGCTTTGGGGGTATTTAGGTCATTCCATCTTGGTTCTGAATATTGCCCTAGAGTTTCAGTTTCCTGCCTATAAATAGTCCAGAACTTGTCAAAGCCAAGGGTCCATATTCTTGTATTTAGATTTTAGAATACATGTGTTGTTCTTCTTCTTCCTCTCATCTCTTCTCCATTAAAAACTTGTAGTGAGCTTTTTGTGAGTGAAGAATGAATAAAGGAGTTCTTGTTCTTACCATGCTTATCTTGTTGTAATTGGTAATTATATTTTCTTGTATTTTTCGTTTGCTAATCTAGTAGTTGTTATTTGTTGTTTGTTTTTTTCTTGTTCTCTTTTTCTTTATCCTTAAAACAACTATGATGCTTAAGCTTGATCCTTGCCAAGGTGATGTCTCAAATAGCTAGTTGTAATCTTCTAACCTCTTTCTTTCTATCTTCCTCCTTTGTTTTATTTTCTTTTCCTTATAATGGGTGAGTAGTTTTCATACTTGTTAGGGTAGGATAAGGAAAGTTTGAGAGAAGGAAATCTCTCTCACTCTTTTCTTGCCCAACATCTTAATTCGGACTCCCGTTAATTGAACCATAATCCGCTCCCTACGGCACCCTATCCTACATGATAGCGGTGATTCCTTAGTGAGACCGGTTGTGGTTGAATTAACCAGAGGTTAAGGCTAAGAGCCAAGAACGGACGGACAAGCACCAAAAGGAAGAACTTATGCGTTGGAAAGCCTAGCTTATACTCGCAAGTTCCTTCCTAGTCGTGCTAATCCCCGTTGTTGCCGATTACCGCAACACCGATATTAAGAGTGGCAATGAAAGAAGTGAGCGACTCCTAACTCAAACTAACCTAATCCTAACCCTAACAAGTTCTCTTTATATATCATTTTAGCACATAAGTAATCTAAAAACAAACCTGGACATTTGGACTTAACTCGTTAAAGCACATAGAAAAAGATTCCCATCTCCCTGCGGACGACCCGTACTCAACCGGCTAGCTATAAGAGAAACCGTCTTGATTGCGGTAACAAACTTAGCACACAAAAACTCTACCAATTAAATGGCGTCGTTGCCGGGGAGACGGTAGTTTATTTCTTTGTGTAATTTCGGGTTAATTTGTGAATATAAATCTAACCGAAAAACAAAACAAAAAAAAATATACATTGTAAAAAAACCATCTTGTTATTTTTGATTAGTTTTTGTGCAAGTGTGCAGGATAAAAAGACGGTCGAGTTCAGTGCCAAAGACGTGGGAAGTTAGACCCACATCTCGCGGCTACACCGCGACGGATCAAGACGAAGCAAACGGTCTACTATAAAATTCTGGAGCATATAAAGTGAGCAAATCAAGATTCAGGAGCTCCAGACAAGAAGAGGACATCTAAGACAGCCCACCGAAGAAATACAGAAGCCCAATTCCACCTTACTGCCGCGGAACCGCGGCATAAGCTAGCTTAGGCCGCGGAACGGCCGCCACTTGGTGCATTCTGCATCTCAGAACTTCTGTGAGTATCTCTCCTCTCTCCCCCACTCCTCTGAACTCCACTGAACTGTGTTTTCTGCAGCATTCTTTGCGCAAACTCTCTTCCCCCTTTCAATAAATTGTTTTTGTGCAGGATTCTTTGCGCCGCGCTAAAATAAAAATTGTTTGCAGTTGATTGTTACTGCTTTGCATATATTAATACGGACTTTAAGGGGCTTGAAACCAATCCAGATTGGGTGGGGATTTCATCACCCTTCCCACGACCCCAGAGATCACAAAAAACATATGCATTGACCATTGTTTAATTGAAAAATACTAGACTCAGCCCTAAGGACTTCGCGCTCAATAGGACAGAGGACTAGTTACAGGCATCGGCCGTTTATCCTATCCTGACTTTTGCGGTGTCTAGGCAAGTGTGTCCAAGCCAAGTGGTTACTTAATTAGGACCACTACTTATGTAGTGGGGAGCCTCCCACTTACCTGGCACTTACCTGGCTGCAATTGGCGGAGAAGAGGCGGTTTGAGGTCCTATTTCTAGCCCTTTGGAACAGTTAGGAGCTGTCTAGCTGACCTAGGTGACCCTAGATCTAGGTGTGATTGTGCATATCTTGTTTGTGATTTCTTGAAGCCATAAGTCCGTACATATTTCTGTAAAGCTCTTTCTAAAAAAAACACAAAACCAAAAACTTTTATAAAAACTTGCCCTTTGTCGCCAGAATCCATTTTTTACCTACCTCCTATCGTATTTCTCCATTGACGTTTTCTTACCCTCACCTTCTCCGCTTTGACTATACTAAACTCGTTTAGTGTATGTCCGCTTGGACTCGGGACACTAGCGCCTGCCTAGTCGGCGTTACGTTAGTCGCTACCGACTACGCGATCGACTCAGACGTCGAAACTCCGTCCACGCCTCTTTCACCCTTACCTTTGCCGGCCAACTCCGACGTTGAACGAAATTCTGTTCATACATCCTCACCTTCACCATCACCAACCTCTTCTTCCGCGATGTCAGGATTTAATCCAAACATCTCTTTGACTCCCCTGGGATTGACTCCACCTCCTATGGAGGCAAATAACCTACCACCACCGCCTGTTGTAGGGCCGCAGCGAATCGCGCTCCTGGATCGTTTCTATCCTACCCGTTCTGCACTTCCCACCTGTCTTTCCCTTCCACCGGCCAATGGGGATAATTTTGAAATTCAGCCCCACTTCATTAACATGCTTCCGAAATTTCATGGGCTTGAATCTGAAGATGCCTATATCTTCATCAACAAGTTTCAAAATGTCTGTGCCATGATGAAAACTACCCAGCTGTCGGACGATGCTATACGGCTACGGGTCATTCCGTTCACTTTATGCGATCTTGCTGAAAAATGGCTGTATAGCACCGCTTCCCACTCCATAACCAGTTGGGACGAGTTTGTGAAAGCATTTCTCAAGAAATTCCATCCGAATCATAAAACCACAAGGATTCGTAACGAAATCAACTAATTCTCTCAGCTTCCTTCTGAACCCTTCTGGAAGTGCTTTGACCGGTATAAAGACCTTCTTGTTCAGTGCCCTTACCACGGTATTGAGAAATGGCAACTTTGCCAAACCTTATACGAGGACCTGAACCCAGCAACCAAGCAGTTGTTGGAAACCATTTGTCAGGGCCATTTCCTATCGAAATCTGACGAGGAAGCGTGGCAATTCTTCGACGACCTTGCGGAACAAACGCTTCAATGGGAGAGCACTAGACCAACTTCTTCTTCTTCTTCCTCCACTTCTACTGGTCAGTCTAGGGTAGGAATTCACCAACTCGATGTCTCTATTGCAATGAAAGCTGAAATGGCTGCAATAACGAGAAAACTTGAAGCGATAGAGAGCAAATTTTCATTTTCTGCTCCTGCCCCTGTTCTTCCCCTTCATACCATTTGTGCTTGTTGTTTCGATCCTTCTCACTTAACCGAAGAGTGTCCTTACAATCCACCATCTCAAGGACAGGATCAGGTTAATGCTGCATTTCAGCAAAGACCGAGGAATGATCCATACTCTTCCACCTACAATCCCGGTTGGAGGAACCACCCCAATTTCGCCTGGAATCAGAATCAGCAACAATTCCAAGGCAACAATTTCCAGAGGCCCCCTCCTCCGCAACAACAAGCGCAACAACAAACTCAACATCAGTTTCAGCAGCCCTTCCAACCCCAACCTTTTCAAAATCAGACGAACAATTTTGCACCCAACAATTCTTTTCCGCAAAACAACTTTGTTCCGTCAAACAACGATAAGGTTTCCTCGCTAGAACGAAGTCTGGAGGCGTTCGTTAAACAATCGACACAATCCACCGCCAACATCCAGTGGTCTATTCAGTCTTTGGTGCAACACACTGCTGCACACGGGCAAAGCATCAAGACCATCGAAGCCCAGATTGCACAGCTGAATGCGGCGTTAAGCGAGCGAGAAAAGGGGAAGCTTCCATCTCAACCACTCCCAAATCCCGGTCACCCACATAATGTACATGTTGCTCTTGAACAACAGAACCATAATGTGAGTGTCATGACTACATTGAGATCGGGAAGGATGCTGCACAATAACATCGGCACAGCAATTGAGGATAATGACACCCCGGCCGCTTCTTCTTCTTCTTCTTCTTCGTCTTCTGAGCCTATTCTCCGTTCTTCAAAAGGCTCTTCTTCTTCTTCTTCTTCTGCTCTGAACGGACCCACTTCTCACTCCACGAAAGCACCAGCTCTGGGATCCGTTCCAGCTCCACAATCTCCTCCACAAGCATTGGACTCAACCAATTTTAAAAATGTTCCATTTCCAAACCTGTTGAGGTCCAATAAACAAAATCCACAAATGGAGAAGATTCTGGAATTGTTAAAGCAGGTCAACATCAACATTCCCCTTTTAGATGCTGTCCAACAAGTCCCATCCTACGTGAAAATCTTAAAGGACTTGTGCACGAAAAAGAGGAAATCTCAGGTATCCAAGAAAGTTTTCTTGGCTAGTGCTGTGAGTGATGCTCTTACCCAATCTTTACCGCAAAAACGGAAGGACCCTGGCTGTCCTACGATTTCTATTACCATTGGGGATAAGAACATCAACCTACGCACTATTAGATCTTGGTGCCAGTGTTAACCTTCTTCCGTACTCAGTATATGAGCAATTAGGTGTAGGAGAGCTGAAACCCACACACTGTACTCTCCAAATCGCCGACCGATCAATCACCCATCCTAGGGGTGAGCTAGAGGATGTGTTAATCAAGGTTGGGGACTTCATATTCCCCGTTGACTTCATTGTATTAGACATACAGCCTGTAGCTAACCCCCGGAATCAATTTCCGGTGATACTCGGTCGCCCATTCCTTGCAACCTCAAATGCTGTGATCAATTGTTGCAATGGTTCGATAAACCTATCTTTTGGAAACATGACAATTGAACTCAACATTTTTAGGTTGGGGAATCAGCCCACCGAACCTAATGCTCATATACTAGACGTTTGCTCAATCCAGGAGATCACCCCAGAAGAGTGTGAATTCGAGGAGTTTTTGTTCGATCACGATAACCTTAACGCCACTAGTACGTTCCTCTTCGAACCTGCTGCTGTTTCTGCGCCCGATAATGATTACGAGTGTTTCACTTTCTCGAACGATCGTAGCACCTCACCACCCGAGTTTGAATCCTTCGAATTTCCGGATGAGTTACCTGAACCATCCAACTCGGTCGCTTACACTTGTTTCGAACCTTTGCTGGAATCCTTTGAGTTCGAGACCTTCTCACCAATCTTGCCTTCAATCGTTTCACCTCCAACGCTCGAACTCAAGCCTTTGCCATCTCACCTTAAGTACGCTTACTTGTGTGAGAATGAGACCCTCCCTATTATCATCTCGGCTTCTCTAGCTCCAGAGCAAGAGAAAGCCCTTCTTGCGGTCTTGCACAGCAATAGGCAAGCTTTTGGCTGGTCCATGGCGGACATCAAGGGGATTAGTCCCCTGATCGTTGAACATCACATTCATCTGATGGATGATGCCAAACTAGCCAGGGATCCACAAAGGCGACTCAACCCAGTGATGAAAGAGGCTGTGAAAAAGGAAATCGTGAAGTGTCTGGATAGTGGTATCATTTACCCTATCTTTGATAGCCAGTGGGTTAGCCCCATTCACGTTGTCCCCAAGAAATCAGGCATAACGGTCATTACTAACGAGGCGAATGAGTTAATCCCTACTCGCATCCAAACTGGGTGGCGAGTATGCATCGATTACAGAAAACTCAACGCCGCAACGCGGAAAGACCACTTTCCGCTACCTTTCATTGACCAAATGCTTGAACGATTGGCCGGACACGAGTACTACTGCTTTCTTGATGGCTACTCCGGCTATAATCAGATTCCCATCGCCGAAAAAGACCAGGACAAGACCACATTCACTTGTCCTTTCAGCATGTTCGCATATCGTCGCATGCCATTTGGTTTATGCAATGCGCCCGCTACCTTCCAGCGGTGTATGATGGGAATCTTCTCAGACATGGTGGAGAAATTCCTGGAGATCTTCATGGACGATTTCTCCATCTTCGGCGATTCCTTCAATGAGTGATTGCTGCATCTCGACATTGTCCTTACCCGATGTAAGGACAAGAACCTCACTTTGAATTGGGAGAAGTGCCACTTCATGGTGCGCGAAGGTATTGTCTTAGGACATATCATTTCGCAAAATGGCATAGAGGTTGACAAAGCGAAGATTGAGGTCATTTCCAATCTCCCTCTTCCCAGATGCGTCAGAGACATCCGAGCCTTCTTTGGCCATGCCGGTTTCTATAGACGGTTCATCAAGGACTTTAGCAAGATTGCTAGGCCCTTGACTCTTCTACTGGCCAAGGACACGCCATTCGACTTCAACTCGAGCTGTGTGACTGCGTTCGAGTCATTAAAAAGCTCACTCACTTCTGCATCCGTTCTTTCTTCACCTGACTGGACACACCCATTTGAGATTATGTGCGATGCATCCGACTCTGCCATTGGCGCTATCCTTGGATAACACATCAACAAGATGCCGCACGTAATCTATTATACTAGCCGAACCCTGAACGACGCCCAACTCAATTATACAACAACTGAGAAGGAATTCTTGGCTGTTGTATTTGCTTTAGAAAAGTTCAGGCCCTACCTCATCGGCTCTCCAGTCATTGTCTACACAGACCATTCTGCTCTGCGCCATCTTTTTGCAAAGAAAGATGCAAAATCTCGGCTAATACGTTGGATCCTCTTGCTTCAAGAGTTTGACCTTGTCATCAAGGACAAAAGAGGATGTGAAAACGTAGTCGCCGACCATCTCTCATGACTTCCTTCTTCGCCGTCGCCTCAACTTCCGATCAACGACGTTTTTCCGGATGAACAGCTCTTGACAGTATCTCGCGAACCCTGGTTCGCAGATATTATGAACTATTTGGCCACAGGGCTACTACCGACTGAATGGTCAAGTCAGGACAGACTTCGTTTCTTATCCCAAGTAAAACACTTTTACTGGGACGAACCTTATCTTTTCAAGTACTATCCCGACCAGATTATTCGTCGGTGTGTCCCTGACGATGAATTCAAGAGTGTGCTGTCATTTTGCCACGATCAAGCATGTGGCGGGCATTTTGGCCCCAGAAAGACAGCTGAGAAGATCTTGCAATGTGGTTTCTACTGGCCACAACTCTTCAAAGACGCTCATGACTATTGCAAGACTTGCTCCTGGTGCCAACACTTGGGCCGGATATCCCGGAGGAACGAGATGTCGCTCCAACCGATCTTGGTTGCGGAAATTTTCGACGTTTGGGGGATAGATTTCATGGGGCCGTTTCCCAGCTCTTTCGGGAACTTGTACATCCTTCTCACTGTTGATTACATCTCTAAGTGGGTCGAGACTGTGCCTAACCGGACTAACGACAAGTTAGGTTTCTTAAAGAAAACATTTTCTCCCTGTTTGGGCACCCCCGAGCGATCATTAGCGACAATGGAACTCATTTCTGCAATAAGAATTTCAAAGCCTTGATGCGGAAATATTACATTAATCATAAGCTATCTACGCCCTACCACCCCCAAACCTGTGGGCAAGCCGAAGTTTCAAATCGGCAAATCAAGCAGATACTGGAGAAGACGGTTTCCAAGAACCGAAAAGATTGGTCGTTGATACTCACTGATGCCCTTTGGGCATTTCGAACGGCTTATAAGACCGATCTTGGCATGTCTCCCTATCGGCTTGTGTACGGAAAGACTTGCCACCTCCCTGTCGAAATAGAGCATCGCGCGTTTTGGACGATAAAAGAACTGAATCTGTCTCTCGAAGATGCGGGCAGCCATCGGAAGCTGCAATTGAACGAATTGAGCGAGCTTAGGGATGAGGCTTACGATAACGCGGTTGTCGTTAAGAACCTAACGAAGGTGTTTCACGATAAACACCTTTTGTGCAAAACTTTCGTACCTGGTCAACAGGTACTGCTTTACGACACCCGGCTACACTTCCATCCAGGAAAGCTCAGATCTCGCTGGAAAGGGTAGTATTTTGTGCGGAATGTGTATCCGCATTGCGCTGTGGATTTGGAGAATCCAAAGGACGGTTCATTTTTCAAAGTAAACGGACACCGACTTAAACCGTACCTTAGCGCCGAACCAACAGAGGAGCTCCTGGTCTTACAAGAGCCGGTTTACCCTGCATAATCTTCCTGCCTACGACCAAACTTCGGTTATCCAGCCAAGAACAGTGGACACTGTTCCAAATAGGTTTGGGGGTATGTATATACCATTTTGTATTTATTTGTGGATATTCTTTTTTTTTTTACTCTTTTTCTTTAAAAACAAAAAAAAATGTGTATATCTAACCGACAATTTTTACCCTTCAAATGATCTCTTCATGCAATGACAGTGAGGACACTGTCCAGTTTAAGTTTGGGGGTACACTCGGTACGCATTTCTAATCTTCGCATTCATATGTATATTTTGCATCTGCATATTAAAAATCCATAAAATCCATAAAAATCAGAAAATTTTCTAAAAACATAAAAACTTTTCTGTCAAGTTAGCTAGTGGGAGAACTCTGATTCAACATTTCGACGGTTTTGTTTGATAAGATAAGAATAACTAAATCTTATTTTTAGATTTTTAAAACCTGAAAGATAACTCTCCTTTGAAATTAACTATAGCTGATATACGTCTTTACATCACACTACACGTGTCGTGAGCTTTTGAAATTAGATGACAAGTCTTTTATGTCTAAAAACTTTTAAATGGATAAATGATTTTTTGAAGATCAAATAGGTTTGTTCTGAAATAAGTAATATCAAGAATAGTTTATGAAGTGAAGTGAATATGAAGGAATGTTATTGATGCCTTAAGTGGAACTAATTCTGAAAAATAACCCATCTGAAACTTGATTGGAATGATTACACACCTAACCCACTAAACACGTCTTTTATCCAAAAAAATAACTGAACTGCCGGTTATATCTTCGTTCGTATTAAATCATCATGATTTTCATGCTAAATTGTCTTTTGTTTTTGGACCTAGGTAACTTGAGTAATTAAGTCCGCTGGGGTGTTTCTACACCTAATGCCCTAAAGCCAACTGGTTTGGGTGCATTGGCCCAAAGCTCGTTAAGAAGCCTAGAAAGTCCAGATTAAAACAAAGTCAAGCAAGTATTCTCTCCGAGTTAAAATTCCTAACGGTTCTTTGTGTGAGAATAATCTTGACAAAAGACAGGCTTTTATAAAAAAACATTTCTAGCGGAGATATGAAGGTTTTATTCTATGATAAAGACGATTGCACGTTCACAGAGGTGTGTATGAAATGAAAACAAGAAAAAGGTGAAGTGAAAAATAAGACCTAGTTTCCTGTTAAGGAAGATAGAAATTCTGAAGTTGAAACTTTACTGGAAAACGAAACTTGAAAAATGCTTAACTCTTTATAAAACTTATGTGATCCTTTCAAAATTCTTATCTGGGCTTTATTGTGTGACATGATGACTTTATTCGACCCTTCTGGAACTTAACGACACTATTTGCACTACATGTAAAGACATATAAAATCTTAAGTTAAATAAGAAGCGAGATGTGAAAAATAAAGGTTCGATAGTCTAGACTTAGGATAATAGAATTGTTATTTTCTTAAACAAAACTTCAGGGTTTGAATCATAGTTATTTTGCAAAACTAGTTTGACCGGATTTTGTGGGTAGTATCCGCTGAAAACCCTCAGGAGACAACACTTCTCCTACTAGGGACACCTAGAGGTTTAACGGCTTGTTGCACATGCTCAGTGCAATCGCGTTCCCTGCGAAAATGAGGTTAGGAATTTTTTGTGAATAAACTGGCTTTGCTTGGGACGAGCAAATGATAAGTTTGGGAGTATTTGTTCATATCAGATTTTTCCATTTTTATACCACCCAATTTTTATCACATTGCTTATCGGTAGGTACTCTTGAGCCGTGTTTGCTAGTCAATTGCAGGATACAAGTTTTCGGCTCTGAACAGTGAAATTGATGGAAAAGCACGACAAATTTCGGATTACTGCCAACCACAGATAAACACGGGTCCCCGCTCTCTATCCGTATGTTGCCGCACACCAGTTTAAGGGACAAAATGGCATATCGATGTCATTTTCATGCACAAAGCTCAATGTCAACACAAGATCCAATATATCTACGCGGAGCTCGAGAAAATCATGGCAAAAGATCCACATCAAATCACCTTTTGATCTTCTGAAATTCTGGAAAAATTGTGAAGAGTTTCTAAGAAAAAACATATACCACACTGCAGACAACAACAAACGGGGGAAACTCACCAAAACTGAAGGCCCAACTCTCTACTATGGCCGCGGAACCGCGGCCGTACGGCCTTGTCTGCTGAAGTTGTTTTGGGGTTATTTAGGTCATTCCATCTTGGTTCTGAATATTGCCCTAGAGTTTCAGTTTCCTGCCCATAAATAGTCCAGAACTTGTCAAAACCAAGGGTCCATATTCTTGTATTTAGATTTTAGAATACATGTGTTGTTCTTCCTCTTCCTCTCATCTCCTCTCCATTAAAAACTTGTAGTGAGCTTTTTGTGAGTGAAGAATGAATGAAGGAGTTCTTGTTCTTACCATACTTATCTTGTTGTAATTGTTAATTATATTTGCTTGTATTTTTCATTTGCTAATCTAGTTGTTTTATTTGTTGTTTGTTTCTTTCTTGTTCTCTTTTTCTTTATCCTTAAAACAACTATGATGCTTAAGCTTGATCCTTGCCAAGGTGAGGTCTCAAATAGCTAGTTGTAATCTTCTAACCTCTTTCTTTCTATCTTCCTCCTTTGTTTTATTTTCTTTTCCTTATAATGGGTGAGTAGTTTTTATACTTGTTAGGGTAGGATAAGGAAAGTTTGAGAGAAGGAAATCTCTCTCACTCTTTTCTCGCCCAACATCTTAATTCGGGCTCCCGTTAATTGAACCACAATCCGCTCCCTACAGCACCCTATCCTACATGATAGCGGTGATTCCTTAGTGAGACCGGTTGTGGTTGAATTAACCGAAGGATAAGGCTAAGAGCTAAGAACGGACGGACAAGCACCAAAAGGAAGAACTTATGCATTGGAAAGCCTAGCTTATACTCGCAAGTTCCTTCCTAGTCGTGCTAATCCCCGTTGTTGCCGATTACCATAACACCGATATTAAGAGTGGCAATGAAAGAAGTGAGCGACTCCTAACTCAAACTAACCTAATCCTAACCCTAACAATCTCTCTTTATATATCATTTTAGCACATAAGAAATCTAAAAACAAACCTGGACATTTGGACTTAACTCGTTAAAGCACATAGAAAAAGATTCCCATCTCCCTGCGGACGACCCGTACTCAACCGGCTAGCTACAAGCGAAACCGTCTTGATTGAGGTAACAAACTTAGCACGCAAAAACTCTACCAATCAACTAGCACAGGTATATGTAATGCAATGAAAACAACATGATCGTAACATAAGGTACATCATCAGCTAAAATCTATAAGGTATATGTGTCTACAATATAACCGAGTCGGTGAATCCATAAATCAGCATCCAGCCTCACAACATCACGTACGGTACAATCCATCGTACGGCCTTCTCTAAACAAGGGTATGGATAAATTAACAGGTAAAACTCATCCCGTACGGTAATCCACGTACAGCGGAATTAAACAAATAAGGATTCTATCAACCTATACAATATCGGGGTACGGATCTAAGTCTCGTACGGCATATCACTCAAAATGCAAAACATTATCCAAATAAATATACTTATCTCTCAGGTCACATCCATGTCAAACTCGTGTCAGGGGACCTACAACTGTATCAACAATCTCATATCGACTCGAATCCATAAAATGACATATCATACTAAGTCGTCATATCACATCATATACTCTTTCATCACATTAATAACTCGCATCACATTATATGAACGTCACACTTGTTCTCTTTTAATTCGTACCTATCATGATTAACTTATCATTTATATTCTCATATATCAATATGTTCACTAGCATCAACTTCTATCATATTATCGTTTGTAAATCCTACAATCATTTCCGTCGCATATCATTTATCAGGATTAAATCATCAAACGATATTCCATATCAATGTTTGTGGGGGTGCTATACGCCATCCACCCGACTTCCCCCATAGATATAAATCTACTCACCTGCTAAAAATCCTCGCTTAGCCATAGTCGATGCGCTTCGTCGTCACGGAATCCATGCGAAGGTACCTACAATCAATAGGAATTCGCAAAGCTATTAACATCAATTCCGAAATCCAAAAACGGCACGCAGTGCGCTCATTGGTTAAAACCTATAGCCTGCGCATGCAAAACAACCAAACAACTCTCGTCGTTGATGTAAAAACGTCCAATGCCCAAATAAAATATCCAGTCGCAAAACCAAGAAATCCAAATACCGGAAAACATAGCCGAAACCCTCACTAGGGTCGCTATACATGAAAACTACTACGCCAAAAACCCAATCGTACGAAAACTCATTCACAACACAATAATTATCATATATAATAATATTCACGTCATCTCCACTTCCATTAAAACTCACATCAAATTTTGCCGAAAACCTAGTAAGCAACCTTATCGAAAATTTACCACAAGTCTAGAAATTTAACAATTCTAGCCATTTCCAACAACACAAAGTAGCTTAATTTAGTGATCCAAATCAATTCCATAATTTTAATTTCACCCAAAAATGATGTAGAAAAACCTAGTTTGCATAAAAACTCAATCAGACAAATTAGGCCATAACAACAATTATCATTCTCACCATTTGCTTAACTTTTCCAAGTCTACACATCAAGATTAACCACTTTAACAAATCAAACCCTAACTTGATTTCATAATAATTAACATGAATTAGCAAAATTTGAACTTTAAAGCTATATTAAACACTTAAATAAGCAAGCTTTAAGATTTAAACAACAAATAAGGATTAGGTTTAGGATTATACCTCCTCAAGAACACAAACTTGCAACTAGGAAAAACCCAAACTTTAGCCTCCAAAATGATGTCTTTAAGGAAGATCTATGCTAGTTTAGGCTTAAGGAAAAATGGGTAGTGATTTGTTTGTGAGTTTGTGTGAATATTTCTTGATTTTTTATGATTTTTGTGAGCATGATGAAGTGAAAATGTAACATTTCAGAAAAATAAAATATTATTTTTGGAAATTTTTATTATTAAACAATATTATATTGAATATTTTAATAATGCGGTATAATTAAATACCGATCAATGGGGAAAAATTTGGAAAATTATGGAAATTACTAAAAAGAGGGTACTTTATGAGATTCATGCAAATTGTGAGAATTTATGATTATTTGACACTAATTTAGTGCTAATCGCGATTAAAAATCGCTAATCGGACTTTAAGCGTGTTTTGTGCACATGCCTTTTTTTCACACTTGTTACATTTTCCTACATGATTTGGGGTGTACGGGTATTTGCTTTGAGTTTACTATTGAGGAGAGAAGAAAAAGAAAAGGAAAGGTTTGAAAAGTTAATGGAATAGAATAATAGGTATGGGTGAGAGAGAGAAAGGTGAGGGTTATCTTTGACTTGGTCATACACTCATCTCACAATCTTCATCACATTTTTTTCCTCTCCCCTCCCTCTCCTTGTTGCTGCTGCCGCCTTACCCCCTCCCCCTCTTCATCCTCTTAAACTACATGAAAAACACCTCAAAACTCAAACCCCATTTCAATAAAAAGATGCACAAGCCCTCAAACAACACACTAGACCAAGAAAGCTTGCATTTTGGACAGTTGGGGCAACTCAATAATTTTCTTGAGTTGCCAAATGAGGTATTTTCTGAACCTTTAGCTTAGTATTTCCATTTCTTTTACCCACATGATAGATTAGAACCGATATTGTGTGATTTGGGTGAACTTTGAAAATTCTAGTTAGGGTTAATGGAAATTGAGAGTTGTGATGTGAAATTGAGCTCAGTAGAGGACACACAAACCCCTTAGTGCTAGAATTCAGACCTAAACCAGAGACTAGAACCCCGGAATACGGATTTAGAAACCCGATATCGGAAGAATTAGGAATTCTGTGAATGTATTATGAAATCTGCTAACACCCAGGTGACCTGAAAATTATTTTGCAAGGACAGAGACACCAGCAGGCAAGCTAGACCCCCCCCCACTAAAACCCTAGCCCCTACCCTCTCTTTTAGGATGCAAATTAATTCTTTCTGGCCGCAATTTTCGGCCAGAGCAGGTTGGAAATGCTTCATTTTTTTTTAGGGCTTTATCTCCAGTAAATTTGACCCTTGGCATGTGCAAAATTGGCTGATTTGACTTAGGGTAGAATCTGGGATCTTTTTCTAGTATTGGCGCATTTTTTTACTACTTGTTTTAGCATGTTTTTGGTATTTGATAATTCATTTCTGTCGGGTGGCGTTTGGACGTCAACGACAAGGGTTATTGGTCGTGTTTGCATGCGAGGTTATAGGTTTTAACCTATGAGCGTAGCATGTGCCGTTTATGGTTTTCCGATGTGATTTTAATATGCAATTATGATTGGATTATATGTGTAGGTACCCCATGTGATGTCGAGACATTGAAGATGAAGATGGCGACATCGGCATCGGCACACAAGAAGAAAGGTGAGTAGATATATATCTACGAGGGAAGTCGGGTGGATGGCGTATAGCACCCCCGCAGTTCGTAGTGATGTATACGAATACGTATACACACATATATATTATATGTTGAAATGAGTTTATTGATGATAAAGATGGATTCTAGGAGTTCTTGGATTGGTTTAGTGTTAGTTGCGAAACCCTAGACCAGTGGTTGCACCCACACACGCACACACATACTTGCATACATTCTTTCTTTTACCTGTGCGTATATAGGGATGTGTATATTTACACATGGGTATGGGAGTATGTGTACATATACTGGATTATGAGGATAGTATTTGGGGATTTGTGATGAGACGATGAGATTGGGCTTGAGGCCATGAGATCGGTGATGTGATATGGTCCGTATTTTGGATACGACATGATATTTTAGCGGGTTCTTTAGGCATGGTGTTTTCATACACGCGCATGCATTTCATAAATGGTATCTGTATTGTACTAGACGTAGGTCAGTACCCGGATCATGATGTTTGATAAAGAGAATACAAGATGAATAATGTGATTGATGTGACATTGACCCGTACCCAGATTTGGGATGTCGTACGACGGATTTTCCGTACGAGCTATATTAATGATAGATCTGCACTCTTGACTTGAAGATGTCATATTATAGATATTGTATCCTATGGGATACTTTTGAGGCGGGATCACCGATTGTTATATTATATATATATATATATATATATATATATATGTATCGACTCAGATGTTAGGCGGTTTCCTTACCTTTTGATCAGTCTGTATAGTTTGGCCCTGTAGTGTACATGTAAATGATAGATTAGATTCGACTCATACCTATTTCAAAAACTAATGAATCATGTGTGTTTTAAAGGCGGGACAAGGGATTCTATGGATATTTCAACGGACGTATCTTTTCTTAAAACACCGTAGCCCTTACTTTTTCAAAACACCACGATTCGTGTTATTTCAAATGGCACTACCATATGACTCATATTTATATAAATGCAGATTAGTTATCATTGTGTTTATCATTCAGCTCCCGCACATTATCGTTGTTCGCTTCGCATCGCATGCTTATATTGTGTTTTCATATACCATTATTGATATCATGCTGTCAGGAAACTAGCACCGTTACCGATGATGCGTATGTTCCACGTACACTTACTTGCCGGCTCACACACATCATCATCGGTAATTGCCATGTCACGTACACTTTAGAGAATACAATTTCATTGACATATCTTGTTAGCTGATAGTTTCGACATGATATTAGTGTACTTGCCTTATATGCCAGTTTAGACATTGCAGTTATTACTTGCTACTTCATGCATATTATTATTCACTGTTATGCAGTATTATGGAGTTTCTGCCTATATTCACTGTTTACGTGCTATTGATGATTGGATTTCGGATTTTCATGAGATTTCCTGGATTTAGGAGAAAACCGCAAGAATATATATTAACTTCTTTCTCTCTCTCTCTTTAAAATGAAAAGTGCGGTTTTCTCATGATGTATCAGTCGTCCACCATGATGTTTTCTCGGTTATGAGATGGATTTCGAGACCCGATTCGAGGAGTTGGATGAACCATCTGTGGGTATATGGTGGACCCGGTAAGATACCCCGGGGCAAGAAGATCGAGTAGTCGACGATGAGCCCGGCAGGGGCAGACTGCCTACCGGTGATTTTACCTGACGCGTCGGATATCCAGAAGATACCTTTCGTGCTCGTATGATTGATGTTAGGGGCCGATCCGGACTGACGGTGCCGTAGATACTGAGATTGAAACACTGGGATTTTGAGATATTGAGGTATTGAGATTTGATGATACAGGCCTGTCCGGATAGCCGGAGCCTGAGATATTAGGATATTGGGATTTATGTTTTGTTTCGATGCCAGACACGGTTTATGTTGATTTCATTGATGATACCTCGTTTTCAAATATACATAAATCACACTAAGTTATGAAAGCAGTTTCTTCATTTACATATATTCCGTTTTCATGCATTCATACCTTATTCATATGATGTCTTGTTACTTGAGGTACTTACCCGAGCATATGGGACTACACTTATGTATAGATGGTTACCTTTGCCACCTTTTCTTGCTTCCGACCTTATCATTTGAGGATTATATATTACTGATCGTATGACCTAGGATTGCGTCATACACGCGATTTCTGCTCTGTGATGTTTTCTACTTACGAGTTGGCAACTCACCCCCGTTGTGCCACAGTTTCTTGCAGGTTTTGCCGTACAGGTTTTGTTCAGTTGATAAAACTGCACATTTGTATTACATTTTTCCTACCATTTTCATATTAAAAAAGGACTTTATTATAATATATTATACATATGAGGGTTTATGTGTAAAAACACTATTTTCTATGTGTTAATATATTTTAATTAGCATTTGGTAGAAAAATGTATGCAAATAAATTCATTGACCTAATCCTAGTAGAACTAAGTCTACTAAATATCATTTGAGTTGTTGTGCAAAAGATTTCCAAGTGTGCAGAATTTTTCAAAGACTAGAATCAAGCAAATCAAGTTGTTGAAGAAGACTTGCCAAAGTAAGAAGCAAAACTTGGAGACCAAGTCTGGCAGCAACCACGAGAAGATTTCAAAGATACAAAGGTTCCATAGACGTACACATGTCACATAGAGACAGCGCATGAAAAATGATCAACGGCGGAGATGATAAGGCCGCGGATCCGCGGCATTAACCCTTTTATGCCGTGGATCCGCCGCGGTTCAGGATAGATAGAGGCGGAGGATTTTTGGGGTGAATCTATGATGAATTTTACCTAATTTTGAAGCAAATGATTCTGGCTTTGCACTATAAAAAGGCACCGAGAGCCTCTTGGAAAAATCATCAAGCAAACGCGATCACGAAGCCCCAGACGCTCACGCATCCAGGCTGATCGAGAAGCAACTAGTTTTGTAATCATTTTCTAAGGAATAAAGTGTAGATTGTTCAAGTTGATTAATAAAGGTAGTTATTTTATTTAATTCTTTTGCATTTTACATTATGTTTTCCCTCTCTGTCTTTTCATCTTCTTCTCCCAACATGCGCGAGTAATTCTCCGCTTGTTAGGGTTCGTAGGATTAGGGTAGGCTAATGGACGATGAACATCTCTAAACCCTTTTTAAGTCCTATAAAGTTTATGAACTTTATCAAAAGAATCATTAACATCCAAATCGGGCGCGCTAGCAATTCTTTGCTAGTTCCAACCGCGAATAGAGATTAGATTAATGATTGTTTTGGTAAAGGCTAGATTTGAACGGAGTTCCGTGTCGAGATAAGGGTTAAGAGTGGGATTCCTTTTCCCTTCAGAAACCCTAATCTACACGCATCACCATCGTTCTAGTTTTAAATCTATTAATGGATAAAAAGGGTAACTTTTAATTAATCGTCCATGACTACTAAATCCTAACGAACCCTACAAGCCCTCTTAGTATATTATCTAAATCTCTAAAATAATCTAGATCTATATTTTTGCGTTCTTGCTTAACGTAGATCTAGAAACTTTTCACAAAATTTTTATTTCCTCCTCTCTTTCAACATATCTAAAGTAAGAGTAAAAGGTTCCACGTTTCCCTGAGGCCGACCCGTACTCACCTCGGTCTAGCTACGCGCGACACCGTTCTGATTGCGGTTAAACTACAAACATACACTCTTTCGAACCAATCAAATGGCGCCGTTGCCGGGGATACGTGCGTAATTTTTTATTTTTACTATTTGTGTTGGATTCTTAGACGAGTCATATCGTTATTAGCACAAAACTGCAAATTGCATATTTAACGATTTGTGCGTGAATTTTTGCAAGGAGATCTGGAGTCACAGAATTAAGGAAAACAGGAAACAGAGACATTTTTAGAGATCCAGAGAAGCACAAAAGGATATACAAAAAATTTCATCAAGCAATCCCTCTTCCACGCGGCGGAACCGCGGCAAAAGTACCCTTGGTGCGGCGGAACCGCGGTACAATAGACGAATCAGGGCTACGGAATTCTCTGGTAAGATTCTCAACTCCTTCTCTCTCCTATCAAATCTAATAAAATCTATCTTCTGCAGGATTCTTTGCAAAATCGCGCCGCTAAAAAATCTTTTTGCAAAAGTTTTGTGATTGGTTTTGTTTTGCATATTTTAATACGGACTCTAAGGGGCAAAGACCATATCAAGATTAGGTGAGGATTTCATCACCCTTCCTAAGCCCCACAAATCACAAACCGAGCATTTGCATCAACCCTACAATAATTTAAAAAATATCTAGACCAGACTCTAAGGACTGTCGCGCTCATTAAGGACAGTGGAAGGTCGTGGGTAATCTATTCTTTATCCGCATTACTTTTGTAGTGCCTAGGCAAGTGTGTCAAAGGCTAGTGGTTTTTAATTAGGCCCACTACCGTGGTTCCTTCCCACTTACCTGGCACTCACCTAGCTACAAGGGTAGTACGGAAGCGGTAGAGGATTGATCCTGCGGCTTGTCTTTTGGAAGTCTAGGAGCGGTCTAGAGACTGGACCTAGGTGACCTTAGTTCAAGGGTTGTGATTGGTAGAGTTTTTGCGTGCTAAGTTTATTACCGCAATCAAGACGGTTTCGCTTGTACCTAGCCGGTTGAGTACGGGTCGTCCGCAGGGAGATGGGAATCTTTTTCTATGTGCTTTAACGAGTTAAGTCCAAAAGTCCAGATTTGTTGTGATTAACTAAGTGTTAAAATGATATGTAAAGAGAGCTTGTTAGGGTTAGGATTAGGTTAGTTTGAGTTAGGAGTCACTCACTTCTTTCGTTGCCACTCTTAATATCGGTGTTACGGTAATCGGCAACAACGGGGATTAGCACGACTAGGAAAGAACTTGCGAGTATAAGCTAGGCTTTCCAACGCATAAGTTCTTCCTTTTGGTGCTTGTCCGTCCGTTCTTGGCTCTTAGCTTTAACCTCCGGTTAATTCAACCACAACCGGTCTCACTACGGAATCACCGCTATCATGTAGGATAGGGTGTCGTAGGAAGCGAATTGTGGTTCAATTAACGGGAGTTCGATTTAAGATGTTGGGCAAGGAAAGAGTGAGAGAGATTTCCTTCTCTCAAACATCCCTTATCCTACCCTAACAAGTATGGAAACTACTCACCCATTACAAGAAGAACGAAAAATAAAACAAAGGAGGAAGATAGAAAGAAGGAGATTAGAAGATAACAACTAGCTATTTGCGACCTCACCTTGGCAAGGATCAAACGTAAGCATCATGGTTGTTTAAGGATAAAGGAAAAGAGAATAAGAAAGAAACAAAAATAAATAACAACAACTAAGTTATCAATTGAAGATTACAAGCAATTAACATAACAAGAGCAAAACAAGTATAATAACAAAAAGAACTTCTTTATTCATCATTCTTCACTCACAAAAGCTCACTACAAGTTTTTAATGGAGAAGAGATGAGAAGAGCAAGAAGAACAACAAGTATTCTAAAACCTAAAATACAAGATTAAGCACCCTTGGCTTCACAAGGTTCTGGGCTATTTATAGGCTGGAAAATGAAAACCTAGGGCAACATTCAGAACTAAAATGGAATGACCAATCTGCCCCCAAAAACACTTCCTCTGAGGAGCCAGTACGGCCGCGGATCCGCGGCCTAGACCCCCTATTGGCCGCGGATCCGCGGCCATCTAGAGGAGTTAGCCCCTCGTACTTTGTGTGCTTCCCTGGTCTTTTATGTCCTTCAGTCTGGTATATGATTTTTCTGATAATCTTTCCATATTTCTTCCAGAATTTTAGTAAACCAAAAGGTGATTGGATGTGGATCTTTTTGCCATGATTTTCTTGAGCTCCGCGTAGATTTCTTGGATCTTGTGTTGCCATTGAGCCTTGCGCATGAAAATGACATTGATTTGCCATTTTGTCTTTTAAACTGGTGTGCGGCAACATACGGATAGAGAGCGGAGACCCGTGTTTTATCTGTGGTTGGCAGGAACCCGGGTTTTATCGTGTTTTTCCATGAATTTCACCGTTTAGAGCCGAGAGCCTGTATCCTGCAATTGACTAGCAAACACGGCTCAAGAGTACCTACCGATATGCAATGTGATAAAAATTGGGCGGTATAAAAATGCAAAAATCTGATATGAACAGGTTGTTTGTGCATCTTAGGGAGGTTTGCCTTGAGTCCCACTTTTTCAAAACAAGCCAATTTTAAATCACACACACGCTGCCACTTGCACTAAACCCGCTTAGTGCATGCTCGGCTGGACACGGGATCCTAGTGCCCGTCTTGTCCGCGTTCCTGCTATCGACGCCGAAGTCGGTACTTCTTCATCTTCTTTTCCCCCACCACACACCACGACCAAGATGGATGGCACTCCATCAAATTATAACACCACGCTGCCACCGCCCGAAGGTGCGCAGAACCCACCGCGCATCTCTCTCCAAGAGAGATGCTATCCTATCCGTGGTCCTCTTCCCACTTGTCTATCTCTTCCACCACCTAACGGGGATAATTTCGAGATTAAACCCCACTACATCAATCTGCTGCCCAAATTTCGCGGGCTTGAGTCGGAAGACGCGTACGTTTTCATCACCAAATTCGAAAACGTATGCGCAATGATGGGTACTTCACAATTGACTTTAGATGCTATGCGCTTACGTCTTCTCCCATTCACACTATGCGACTTGGCAGAAAAATGGCTTTACAATACTGCCGCACACTCTATCACTAATTGGGATGAATTTGTCATAACATTTCTTAAGAAGTTTTACCCAAACCACAAGACTGCCCATATTAGGAGCGAGATCAACCAGTTCACCAAGCTTCCCAATGAACCGTTTTGGAAGTGCTTTGAACGTTTCAAAGATCTGCTTTTCCAATGTCCCCATCACGGAATACAAAGATGGGATTTATGTCGGATTATATATGAGGGCATTAATCCAGCGACAAAGCAGATGCTTGAAACAATGTGTCAATGCAATTTCATGTCTAAAGATGACGGTGAAGCGTGGAAATATCTGGAAGACCTTGCTGAACACACGTTGCAGTGGGAAAGTGTAAGACCACCTTCAACTAAGGGAGGTATTCACCAGCTCGATGTTTTTATCGTAGTGAAAGCCAAAATGGCAACGATACAGAAGAAACTCGACGCTATTGAGAACAAATTCTCATCATTCTCCCTAAATTAGGTCACGCTTCTTAAGACCGTCTGTGGTTGCTGTTCGGATCCTTCACACTTAACGGAAGAATGTCCTATGAATGCATCGTTTCAAGCGAATGCTGCTTTTCAGCAGCGACCTAGAAACAATCCTTATTCTTCCACGTACAATCAAGGATGGAGGAATCATCCTAACTTTTCTTGGAATCAAAACCAACAAAGCAAATATCAAAGACCTCCTCCACAGCAACCACAACCACAGAATCAGCCCCATTTCAGTCACAGAATTTCCAAAATCCGGCCAACATTTCTACACCACAAGTGGCCGGTACTGACAACTCACTTGCACAAACTTTGGATATGTTCGTGAAACAATCCATGCAAATTTCGGCAGAGATGAGGTCTTCTATTGATACCATAACGAAAATCTCCGCCTCCCAAGGTGAGAGTATTAAATCATTAGAAAATCAAATCGCACAGTTAAACGCCGCAATGAGTGCGAGAGAGAAAGGGAAACTCCCATCTCAACCCCTACCGAATCCTGGCCATTCACAAAATCATAATGTAAATGCCGTTACTACGTTGAGATCAGTGAGAGAGCTGAATAACCGTGTGGGTGAGCAGTTTGATGTTAGTGACACATTTGATACCCCAGCTTCATCTTCTTCTTCCCCTAATTCGTCTAGTCCCCCACCTTCATCCGAACCTATTCTCCGTTTTCCCCAAGGCTCGAACATTTCGCCAAATCTATCTAAGTCGATGCCCACTCCAATTTCGGGATCGAATCCGTCGCCACAGTCTTCTCCACAAACGTTGGACCCAAAACGTATTGATCAAGCTCCATTTCCAAACCGATTAAGGGCCAACAGACCTAACCCGCAAATGGAGAAGATTGTGGAAATGTTTAAGCAAGTTAGCGTGAATATTCCTCTCCTAGATGCTATTCAACAAGTCCCATCTTATGCAAGAATCCTTAAAGACTTGTGCACTAGGAAGAGAAAAACTCAAGTGCCTAAAAAGGTTTTCATGACGAGTAATGTTAGCACAGCTTTTACCCAACAAATACCAAAGAAACGTAAGGACCTCGGCTGTCCTACAATCTCTATTTCTATTGGGGGTAAAAATATTAATCGTGCTTTACTCGATTTGGGCGCTAGCGTCAACTAGCTTCCTTATTCAGTTTACGAGCAGTTAGGAATTGGAGAGTTAAAACCCGCCCATTGTACTCTCCAGATGGTAGACCGATCTATCACCAAATCTCGGGGCGAACTAGAGGATGTGTTAATTAAAGTCGGGGAATTCATATTTCCCGTGGACTTTATTGTTTTAGATACACAACCTGTGGCAAACCCACGCAATCAAATCCCGGTGATACTTGGTCGACCCTTCCTAGCAACTTCTAACGCTGTGATTAATTGTCGTAATGGTTCTATGAACTTATCCTTCGGGAAAATGATAATTGAGCTTAATATTTACAAGCTAGGAAGTCAGCCATCAGAACCTTCTGCTCATTTGCTGGATGTTTGTTCCATCCACGAGATAGCTCCCGAAAGCTGCATGGATGAGGAACTTTGCTTTGATGTTCTCGACAACACTAATGAGACATCGTTTGATCTTGCACCACTTCACAGTGAGGATATGTTCGATGAGTCCGACCTTGAGATTGAACCCGTTGACTCGTTGCCAAAGTCAGCAGCACTTTCCGAGTCAATATCTTATGCAAGTTTTGAACCTCTTAAAGAGTTCGAATATCATTCGGTTACCCCTCCTTCTATTGTCTCTCCGCCAATTCTTGATCTCAAACCGCTACCTTCTCATCTTAAATATGCATATTTAGGAGAGAATGAGACTTTTCCAGTGATTATATCCGATTCTCTAGCCTTAGAGCAAGAGAATGCACTTTTGGCAGTGTTGAGATCGAATCGGCAAGCATTTGGTTGGACAATGGCCGACATCAAAAGGATTAGTCCCTTAATTGTTGAACATCACATACACCTGATGGATGAAGCCAAACCAACCCGAGACCCACAAAGACGGTTAAATCCCGTTATGAAGGAGGCGGTAAAGAAAGAAATTGTCAAGTGCCTTGATAGTGGAATAATTTACCCCATATCTGATAGTCAATGGGTAAGTCCAATTCATGTGGTCCCTAAAAAGTCTGGCATCACGGTCATCACTAATGAGGCTAATGAGTTAATCCAAACACGCACCCAAACTGGGTGGCGCGTATGTATTGATTACATGAAACTCAATGCCGCGACGAGGAAAGATCACTTTCCTCTACCTTTCATTGACCAGATGTTGGAACGATTAGCGGGACACGATTACTACTGTTTCTTGGACGGATACTCTGGTTACAACCAGGTCCCCATCGCCGAAAAGGATCAAGATAAAACCACTTTTACTTGTCCTTTCGGAACTTTTGCTTATAAACGCATGCCCTTTTGGTTATGCAACGCTCCCGCTACATTTCAGCGGTACATGATGGGGATATTTTCAGATATGGTGGAAAATTTTCTAGAAATTTTTATGGACGATTTCTCCATTTTTGGGGACTCCTTTGAGGACTGCCTTCATAATCTTGACGCTGTTCTTACCCGCTGTAAGGAGAAGAACTTGACTTTGAATTGGGAAAAATGCCATTTTATGGTCCAAGAAGGTATTGTACTTGGACATATAATTTCACGAAAAGGCATTGAGGTTGACAGAGCTAAAATAGATGTCATTCATAACTTCCCTCGTCCCAACTGCGTCAAAGATATACGATCCTTCCTTGGCCATGCAGGATTTTATAGAAGATTTATTAAGGACTTTAGCAAAATTGCTAGACCCTTAACCCTTCTATTGGCCAAGGACACTACATTTCACTTCGATTCGGATTGTGAGGCTGCTTTTGAATCGCTTAAAGAATCACTCACTACAGCCCCCGTTCTATCATCTCCGGATTGGAACCACCCGTTCGATCTTATGTGTGACGCATCAGATTTTGCTATTGGTGCTGTCTTGGGACAGCATATTGATAAGATGCCACATGTAATTTACTATGCAAGTAGGACCTTGAATGATGCACAAATAAATTACACAACTACCGAGAAAGAACACTTGGCAGTTGTATTTGCAATAGAGAAATTCAGGCCCTACTTGATTGGCTCGCCTATTGTGGTTTACACAGATCACTCCGCCCTACGACATCTTTTAACAAAGAAGGATGCAAAGGCCAGGCTAATACGTTGGATCCTATTGTTACAAGAATTTGATCTTGTTATCAAAGACAAGAGTGGATGTGAAAACGTAGTAGCCGACCATCTTTCACGCATCACTTCTTCGCCAACTGTGACCGTGCAAATAAATGACTCATTTCCTGATGAACAACTCTTGAATGTATCCTACGAACCTTGGTTCGTGGATATCGTGAACTATCTTGCTACGGGATTTATTCCTAGTGATTGGTCGAAACAAGACAAACTTCGATTTCTATCCCAAGTAAAATATTTTTACTGGGATGAACCTTATCTATTCAAGTATTGTTCCGATCAAATCATTCGCAGGTGTGTCCCTAACGATGAATTCAAGAGCGTGTTATCATTTTGTCATGATCAGGGATGCGGCGGTCACTTTGGACCTCGAAAAACGGCGGAGAAAGTTTTGCAATGTGGCTTTTATTGGCCAACATTATTTAAAGATGAATTTGAACATTGCAAAACTTGTCCGCGATGTCAGCATTTGGGTCGGATTTCACGAAGGAACGAGATGCCGCTCCAACCTATATTGGTTGTGGAAATATTTAATGTTTGGGGTATTGATTTTATGGGCCCTTTTCCCAACTCCTTTGGGAATCTATATATCTTGTTAGCGGTTGATTATGTCTCGAAGTGGGTGGAAGCTATACCGTGTCGCACTAATGACAACAAAGTTGTCATTAAGTTCCTTAAAGAAAATATCTTTTCGCGATTCGGACACCCTCGCGCTATCATTAGCGACAACGGGACACATTTCTGCAATAGGTCTTTCGAGGCCTTGATGCGGAAATATTTAATCACTCACAAGCTTTCTACACCCTATCATCCCCAAACAAGCGGGCAGGCTGAGATCTCAAATAGGCAGATCAAATAGATATTGGAGAAGACGGTTTCGAAAAACCGTAATGATTGGTCAACCAAATTGACGGATGCTCTTTGGGCATTCTGCACCGCTTATAAGACCGATCTTGGTATGTCTCCTGTAGGGTTCCTAGGCACTCTCAAGAGGTCTCACAAGGCATCAACCATGCCAATTTCAAATTTTACGGTGCCGAGAAACCCGACTACGGATCGTTGGCTAGAAGTTTAGGCGACAAAGCAACTAGTTAACTACTTTAACTAAGAGTACGGAAATACAACCTTTGTAGATCCGGTCCTCCACCTCCACGGCTCCGTGATGAAGTCCTCTCCGCTGTCCAAATGAAATCCCGGGCTCTAGCGTCGGCTTCATCGGAGAAATGGGCGGGCAAGGTCGTCGGCTTCGTGCCGAAGATGATCTACGTCGAAGCATCACAAGATCAAGCTCCCACTTCACCAAGTCATGAAACTTGTGAAGAAAACACACTCTACTACTTGGCAAGAGGTAGAGGATGAAGAAATAGGAAGTGGGTAGACTTTAGAATTGGATTTCTCACTCATTTCTTCACTTTGCCATTGATGGAGGCAAGGTTTTCTTCAAGTAGAAGATGAAGAAGAAGAAGAAGATAATATGATAAGTTTTTTATAATCAGAATAATAAAATCATTCTTATTATAATCATGAACCATGGTCAAGTGTAGAGAACTAACTAAGGTTTAAGTGAATGGTTAGGGTTAAGCATGAGACAAAATGGTCACTTTAGTCAAAGCTTCATGAAGCTTCAAGAAAGAAATAAAGAAGAAACCATTTTGTTCATTATCCTTTCATTTCCCAAAAGAATAAATGAATAAGAAATCAAAACCCTAACCATTCATAAAACCATGGTTTATTCTTTACACAAGCTCAAGTAAACATGTATCATCAAACATGATACATCCAAGTGCACAAACGTATATCACATATACAATGTGCACATCCGAGTGAGAAAATCCATTTAAAGTGAACCGATACTAGTTAATGCAAAGTAATATATCAAATATATAATTATACATTAAATCATTAAATCAACACTTGATTTAATGATCCAGTCATATCGCATATAAACGACTAGTATCAACAGTAACAACTTATCGAATCAACACTTGATCCGATAACCCGGCTATATCGCATATAACCGATCAATGTCACAAATCGCGAGAATCGAATACAGTATCACATACTGGTATCATTCTTGGTCCCGCACATATCTCATATGCGCTCCTATTTCATTTTGCTTGAGCCAGGAAACCTCTGTGTAGGACTCTAAAGACTCGTCAATACGCCGGCAGCGGATGATGATCATATCAAACATCCACAAGCCGCAAGCGGTCTGCTAAACGTAACGGCCACCCGGGTATTAAGCGATCAGAAGATCGACGAGCAAGCCCGCTCACACTCCTGTGAATCCAACCAGTAACACTTACCGTACAGTCCGGTCTCGTCGTCTGATATGTCGCATATCTTGCCTAGGGGTGGTAAACGTCAGACCCCAATAGCTCGATAAGTCGTGTCGATATGAGTTCTATAACAATTCTAGAAACTACTGGTAACACTTACCAGTAAATCTCAGCAACCCTGGCCAGGGATTTCCTGTTATAGCCAATCGAACACAGCGCAACATCAACCCCCTATACCGGGAGAGACGAATCCCCTCCTATCGCTCATTGCCTCCATGTGACTCGGGACTGTACCCAAAAACCACCGTTTTGCACGCCCTCTTGGACGTGGTAAGATGGAAATCAAAGCACAGTGGGAACCACACAAGACTCTATGACGATCTCGGGTCAACAGACTACTCTGTACCAGTGTCACCAGAGAACTGCCATCTGACGTAAGGTATAATACCATCTGGGAGTTCTCTGTGAGTCCGTCCAGTGTACCCAGTCTCCACTGAGCACCCGTATATCATCTCTGATGTCAAACACCAATGGATATGGGATCATCCATCGCCCATCTATATGGGTCGAGAAGGTATACGCTAGTCTACACTGGTATATCGATGCCCCGTCTCGATACACCCACGACTAGGGACCTTGAAGGATATACTTATGGACTACCATGTCCCCACTAGTATGATCTGCATCATAGTCCAGGTAGTCAAGTACACATCCTAAGGGCTTTACCAACATGTAATAGAGAGACAATCAGTGTACACGTTAAGGTAAAGAGTAACCAGATAGCATACTATCATGTCAAGCAAGAAAGTCCTCCCTATATATGTCCCAGCATCCACTACAATATACATCCTATATACAGTAATGGCCTCTTGGGCATACATATAACTAACAATCTCCCACTTGCACTAGGGCCATCTGTAGCAGTGGTTGTAGTATCTCATACTCAACCATCCCATAAAAGTCTCTCTCTGGGAAAAGGCCTTTGTGAGTGGATCCGCCGTGTTGTCCTCTGAGTCTACCCTCCTAACCTCGATCACCCTGGAGATCAACCATCTCCATGATCGGGTGATACTGCCTTAGAATATGTCTGGATCACTGATGGGACGGACGTTCCTTGGCATAAGCCACAACCCCATTGTCACACAATGGGAGGAAGTAAGTTCATCTCATGAACAAATATACATCCAGACTGCCTCTTTGGTAGCATCATTAGTAGCGATGTATCCAGTCTTTATCGTCTAGTATGTCACGGTATCTAGCTTGGAACTCTTCCAACATACCGTCCCTTTACTGAGGGTAAAGACAATGCCTGCGACTGACATTCAGTCGTCTTTATCACCCTGGAACCTTTCCAGTGATTTTCCCCAGAATCGTTTGATATCATCTCACTACAACTAGTGAGAATCCTAACATCCAATTAAATCTATCTCATAGATCCAAAACTCTGGATTTAGGAGGTATCATTTTGATCCTACACGGAGAATCATTGTGATAAACGGAGATTGATCGAGCGTAGCATAAAAAACTCCTTTCTTATCAAGAGTATGTCATCCACGTACTCTACGAGGATCACCACCATACTCCCTACTACCTTTTTGTTTATACAAGGTTCATCTACCATTTTGATGATGTCAAACTCTTTGACTAATCCATCAAAACAAATGTTCCAACTCCGCGATGCCTGCTTTATCCTATAAAGCATCTTGCACACGTTTCCGCTGCTCCCACTGTCTACGAGGCCCTCTGGCTGTGTACTTATAGACGCACTCTTCTAAAACATCATTTAGAAAAGCAGTCATGACACCCAACCGCCAGATTTCGTAGTCATGGTACGTAGCCGTGGCAAGTAGGATCTGGATGGACTTAAGCATAGGTATTGGAAAAGGTTCCATCATTATCTATGCCTGGTTGATGACGAAAACCTTTAATAAGTCTAGCTTTGAAAGTCTCAACTTTTCCATCTACACCAAGTAATCTTCTCAAGATATACTTGCTCCTGATGGGGATTTAACCCTTCAGATATAGCAACCAAAGTCCATACTTTGTTGGTGTATAAGGATTCCATCTCAGACCGCTAAGCATCCAGCCATTCTTACAGAGTCTTACTCCTGATGGACAGCTCGAAGCTAGTTGGGTCATCATTTCATGATGCAATCTTCGCTCCCACTGTCATAGAGAAACGGAAGTATCTCTCAGGTGGGTGAGGAACCCTACTAGATCGGCGGAGAGGCTGAGGTTCGTTGGCATCTACTAAATCCTTTAGTTCTTTCAAATCATCTGCTGTAGTTTGCATAGCTGGAACCTTTCCAGTTCTACATTACAGACCTTGCCTCGAGCTTGTCCAGATTTTGCTTTTAGACATAGGCCGGACAACCCTAAATCTTAACTAACTTAAGACATGGGCTCTTCCCATTCCATATCACATATGAAGCGGTAGGCAACTGATTTGATTGGAACCCTATTCAATAGGTATGCAACTTCTCAAGTGCATAACCCCCTGAGGAAAAAGGTAACTCAGTAGTACTCATCATAGAGCACACCATATCAAATAGGGTGTATCTGCTCCGCCCCGACATACCATCGTGCAATGGTGTATACGGAGGAGTAATGCTGAGTGAGAATCTCATTCTCCTTTAGAATAGTCCAGTATTTCCGTGCTCAAGTATTCTCCTCCTTGATCACATCAAAGGACATAATACTTATACCCGTATTTTGGTTCTCTACTTCTAACTTATATTCTGTGAATATCTAAAAAGGTTCGGACTTGTGTTTCAACAGGAACATAGGTCTGAAACTCGAAAGATCATCAGAGAATGTAATGAAGTATAAAGAATCAGTCCTGGCATTTGTAGACTGGGGACCTACATACATCAACATGTATCATCCCAAGAGTTCACTAACTCTTTCTCTGTTTCCAATAAACAGAGCTGTGGTCATCTTATCTTTGTGACATGACTGGCGAGTTTCACAAGATGTAAATTCAAACTGATTTAAATATGCATCTAAATGTAACTCAGCCAGTCGGGTCGCATTGATATGACCTAGTCTACAATACCTCAAAAAGGATTCGTTCATTTCTGAACTCTTCCTCTTGTGTGTGTTCTGTATACTAAGAACTGTAGTTTGATTTAGAACATAAATGCTTTTAGATAACGTGCCTGAACCGATCAACTTTTGATATAGGAAATGTCCAAAACATTATCAAACAATACAAAATTTTATCATTTCTTTACTAATAAAGAGAGTGATATGATTTTGTATATCAGGTTCGGTATCTAACAACATTCGTTCAGAATCAATATATTGGTAATACAGGGTGACAGTGACCAACAGACTTGGCTGCAACACTTGCCCCGTTTTCTGCCTCATGAAACTTATCACCCGTTCTCAGTTCTCTACCTTTCTGTAGCCCTATGTAACAGATTACATATCTGGGATCCTGATCTGGTATCACATACCCAGGACGTAGAGGATACAGAGAAACAGTTCTTTGTAATGAACACACCCGAAGATGATGCATCAGCATGCACTCTCTTCGTTTGGGCGGCACGGGAAATCTGGTATTCCCCAATTTCCTGCTCTGTCTTATAACAATTATAAGTTGGAGCGGGACCAACGTTCCCCAGCTCAGTATAACAAGCGGGTTCGGTCAATAATCCGTTTTATTATCTTGATTAAGGCGTGACATGGTCGCTACCAGGAGAGAGAGAGAAGAAAACACTCAGCGTGCGCTCTTGCAAGAATAGATTGGTTATTATTTTATCTAATCAGGATGGCTCCCACTGCTTTTTATCAAATCTTCCTTCAAACCCTAAAAGGAAAGACTAGCCGGGATTAATTACACACTACAAGTTCGCCAATCTTTCAGCCAGGCCAGTGTCGGTACTTTGAGGGAGGTCCCCCGTGCTTTCGCACGAACCTAATTAATGTAAATCTCGTTTTCCCAGAGGCGTAACCCCGTTGACACCTTTCTAGACACCTACTTGATCGGCTAATTGTAATGTATAAAACTCTCCCAGGAGTAACTCTTACTCGCAGCGGGTATCGGGATCCAACTATCTTATAGAAGGTATGCAATCTCATTGCAAATTTCAACACTTGAAATTCCCGATAATATTTTGCCCCTAACCTCCTATGACCTTGACAAAGGCCAACAAACCATAGGATGCTAGTCAAGTTCAACCCGTCATTTCCTGATTGAATTAAACCCACCCGCACGGCCCTTGACAAAGGCCAATAAGGTCGCACGACAACCCTAACCCAATCTGCATCATATGCATAAGCAGATAAGCACCAGTTAGCTACCGCACACTGCGCCTTGACAAAGGCCAACAAACGCAGCACGAATACTAACTACTACTTATCTGAAATGACGGAGGGCTACGACAGGTTTTTCTGAAAACCTATTGCGCAATGAACTTGATATCGTTGTAGGATCGAATGAATTTTTAAAATGGAGTGCTTTTGAGGCTTTTCTAGTTTTGCTAAAGGAGTCACTCCCGGTGAAGGGATCGTCGGTCCTTTCCTCGTCGAATGAGGTGCGGGATATATCATATATATCGCTGTGCAAAGCAAAAACACTTAAAAGCAATCAAAAGACAAACCGAGTGTGTAGCATCTGCCAGTTATTGCTAAAGGAGTCACTCCCGGTGAAGGGATCTCGGTCCTTTCCTCATCGAATAAGGTGCAGGATATATCGTATATACCGCTGTGCAAAGCAAGAACTGTAGCTACCTGTTTTATTTTTGAAATTCAATTCTACAACATCTTAGGTTTCTTTTATTTCATTAATCACATTAATGAAGTCCCATCATTTAAGTACCTAAACATCACAGATAAATACGACGTACACTTATGCCATCCGCATTCGCCTCGATGTCCCCTCGTGCACCGTTAGGTTAGGTAACTAACGACAGAGCGGGGCAGGGCTAGTGCGGGTGTAAAACATAAGTAACGCCTATATAATATATCATATATACTATATACTGTATCTATCACAGAACATCACATGATCACATCACAGATATCTCAGCAGAAGAAACATATGAAACATTGGATATACTAGGACGTCCGTGTTTTCAATACGAGCCAGTATAAAACACGGATTCCACGGTCGTGATGAATAGCCAAACCCACACCCCTAGACCCCTACGAGAGCGGCAAGCAACCCTACCAATTCTAGAGTTAGGAGACCCGGACTCGACTCCTCGAGTTGGTCTCCCACTGGACTCCAGAACCCGGTTACTTGTGCTCCCCTCCTTGGGTCTATCCTAGTGCGGAAAAGTAAATAATATACAAAAGGTGACATCATCCGCAACCTGGAAGTGCCCCAATAAAAGAATATTACATACAAGTTTTTACATGAATGAAAAAGAAAAACACTCATCTCACATAAAAACCCCCGGCTATTCAAACACGACGATCAAATATAACATATCCAGCAACACATAACATCACATGTCATCAACGTAAGTAAATATGCGCATCCCAATTGTCGTTGACATATAGCAACGAAACCGGCGATGTCACATATTATACTTACGGTCACAGAAAAGAAAGTGTAAAACTACAACAGTTGGAATCCGCAACCTCCTCAGACATCGCATGCCTGACCAAATGAATTCCTTAGACATCACATGCCTAACAATTATAAACCCCGCATTTTAGTCTCAAAATCGAAAACTCTTTTCAATATCAAGTCGGGCAATTCAACAAGATTCCCGACATCCTGATCGAATGCTCGTCGCAAACTTTAGTAGACGGCCGCACCCCCGACGCCGTCGACGAAGTGCACCAAGGCGGAACACCGCCACCGCGAGCACCCGAACGGATGCTTTCGACGACGGGGTTCTCCTACAGTCACTTGGTCGGGCCTATGGGGTGAGGCTGTCTATTAAGTTTACCCGGCGAGTATCCGCGTACACTACGTGATTGCGACGGACTTTTGATCACATCAAAATTCCGTGGCCACCGATCAAGTGAGACTAAACTGCTATGCTTATAACATTCATTCAGTTATCTCATAACTTCTTGTGAATTCCAATTATTGTATCCCATTCCGGATAAATAGAAAATGTTAAACTTTCCGATCGAACAGTCAAACACCCAAGTTTTCCCGAAACAGATCAACTCTTGAAATAAGTCTAAAAACATTCAGTTCGTGCCTAAGTACCAACGGTCCAGCCGTAGAAGGGTCAAGCCAACGCCTCACATGTGGCATGCCGTACTCCCCCAAACCCTAAGGTTCAAAGGGCAGTTCAAGACGGTCACATAATCGAGTTAAGGTTTGTTGTCTTCTAGAGGGTCCATCGAGTTACTTGCACTACTTAGAACGTCTTTAAACTACGGAAAAATCCAACACTTGGAAATTTCCCGACAGGGGAAAAATTGGGTATTTATATCCGGTCGAACTTTTTAACATATTCTAAAATTTATCCGGAAAGCCACACAGACAAAATTTGATAATCCAATCGAACATTAGAATCCCCAAAACAACCCAGAAAAATTCAACTCTTGAATAAATATTAAAAATTCCCAGAAAATCCAGCATAATAAAATAAGAGTTACTGTGCAAACATGGAATGATGATGTCACCATATGGCCGCGGAACCGCCGCAGAAGCCAAGCTTCTGCCGCGGTTCCGCCGCACGTTGTACTGTTCATGAGAAACTTTTTGCGCCGTAATTCTTAGATTTCCCTGCTGAATTTTTTAGCAATTTTTAATATCGAAAAACTCGAGATTTTAGAAAAAGTCCAGAGAGCATGTTTGGTTTAGGGTTTCGGGTTCGTTCGGGTTTCAAACTTCGTCTAGACTTCGCCTAAGGCTCTAGCTAGGCTCTGATACCACTGTAGGGTTCCTAGGCACTCTCAAGAGGTCTCACAAGGCATCATCCATGCCAATTTCAAATTTTACGGTGCCGAGAAACCCGACTACGGATCGTTGGCTAGAAGTTTAGGCGACAAAGCAACTAGTTAACTACTTTAACTAAGAGTAAGGAAATACAACCTTTGTAGATCCGGTCCTCCACCTCCACGGCTCCGTGATGAAGTCCTCTTCGCTGTCCAAATGAAATCCCGGGCTCTAGCGTCGGCTTCATCGGAGAAATGGGCGGGCAAGGTCGTCGGCTTCGTGCCAAAGATGATCTACGTCGAAGCATCACAAGATCAAGCTCCCACTTCACCAAGTCATGAAACTTGTGAAGAAAACACACTCTATTACTTGGCAAGAGGTAGAGGATGAAGAAATAGGAAGTGGGTAGACTTTAGAATTGGATTTCTCACTCATTTCTTCACTTTGCCATTGATGGAGGCAAGGTTTTCTTCAAGTAGAAGATGAAGAAGAAGAAGAAGATAATATGATAAGTTTTTTATAATAAGAATAATAAAATCATTCTTATCATAATCATGAACCATGGTCAAGTGTAGAGAACTAACTAAGGTTTAAGTGAATGGTTAGGGTTAAGCATGAGACAAAATGGTCACTTTAGTCAAACCTTCATGAAGCTTCAAGAAAGAAATACAGAAGAAACCATTTTGTTCATTATCCTTTCATTTCCCAAAAGAATAAATGAATAAGAAATCAAAACCCTAACCATTCATAAAACCATGGTTTATTCTTTACACAAGCTCAAGTAAACATGTATCATCAAACATGATACATCCAAGTGCACAAACGTATATCACATATACAATGTGCACATCCGAGTGAGAAAATCCAGTTAAAGTGAACCGATACTAGTTAATGCAAAGTAATATATCAAATATATAATTATACATTAAATCATTAAATCAACACTTGATTTAATGATCCGGCCATATCGCATATAAACGACTAGTATCAACAGTAACAACTTATCGAATCAACACTTGATCCGATAACCCGGCTATATCGCATATAACCGATCAATGTCACAAATCGCGAGAATCGAATACAGTATCACATACTGGTATCATTCTCGGTCCCGCACATATCGCATATGCGCTCCTATTTCGTTTCGCTTGAGCCAGGAAACCTCTGTGTAGGACTCTAAAGACTCGTCAATACGCCGGCAGCGGATGATGATCATATCAAACATCCACAAGCCGCAAGCGGTCTGCTAAACGTAACGGCCACCCGGGTATTGAGCGATCAGAAGATCGACGAGCAAGCCCACTCACACTCCTGTGAATCCAACCAGTAACACTTACCGTACTGTCCGGTCTCGTCATCTGATATGTCGCATATCTTGCCTAGGGGTGGTAAACGTCAGACCCCAATAGCTCGATAAGTCGTGTCGATATGAGGTCTATAACAATTCGAGAAACTACTGGTAACACTTACCAGTAAATCTCAGCAACCCTGGCCAGGGATTTCCTGTTATAGCCAATCGAACACAGCGCAACATCAACCCCCTATACCGGGAGAGACGAATCCCCTCCTATCGCTCATTGCCTCCATGTGACTCGGGACTGTACCCAAAAACCACCGTTTTGCACGCCCTCTTGGACGTGGTAAGATGGAAATCAAAGCACAGTGGGAACCACACAAGACTCTATGATGATCTCGGGTCAACAGACTACTCTGTACCAGTGTCACCAGAGAACTGCCATCTGACGTAAGGTATAATACCATCTGGGAGTTCTCGGCGAGTCCGTCCAGTGTACCCAGTCTCCACTGAGCACCCGTATATCATCTCTGATGTCAAACACCAATGGATATGGGATCATCCATCGCCCATCTATATGGGTCGAGAAGGTATACGCTAGTCTACACTGGTATATCGATGCCCCATCTCGATACACCCACGACTAGGGACCTTGAAGGATGTACTTATGGACTACCATGTCCCCACTAGTATGATCTGCATCATAGTCCAGGTAGTCAAGTACACATCCTAAGGGCTTTACCAACATGTAATAGAGAGACAATCAGTGTACACGTTAAGGTAAAGAGTAACCAGATAGCATACTATCATGTCGAGCAAGAAAGTCCTCCCTATATATGTCCCAGCATCCACTACAATATAAATCCTATGTACAGTAATGGCCTCTAGGGCATACATATAACTAACATCTCCATACCGCCTTGTGTTTGGGAAGGCATGCCACCTTCCTGTCGAGATCGAACATAAAGCAATGTGGTCTATTAAAGAGCTTAATTTTGATCTTGATCATGCAAGCAGCTATTGGAAGTTGCAGTTAAATGAGCTAAGCGAACTCCGCGATGAAGCTTACGATAATGCGGTGATAGTAGAGAACAGGACTAAAGTGTTCCACGATAAAAATCTTTTTAGAAAAACCTTCACATCGGGGCAACAAGTCCTTCTTTACGATTCCCGTCGACATCTTCATCCGGGTAAGCTTAAATCTCGTTGGAAATGACCTTTTGTGGTGTGGTATGTACACCCGCACGGGGCAGTTGAAGTCGAAAATTTGAAAAACGGTTCGATTTTTAAAGTGAATGGGCATAGATTGAAACCGTATTTTTCTGCTGACCCCGCGGAGGAGCTCCTGTTTTTACAGGAGCCGCTTTATAAAAACTAAAACTCCTCCGCCTCACCTCCATGTTTTTGTAACATTTTCTCATTTTAAGAATGGAGGTGAGTAAAAATGGATTTGATTGAATATCTGTGCGTGTCAAAGAATAAGTTTGGGGGAATTTTTCATTTAACTATTATTTTACCCCTTCTATCTCTCCCTTAGTATACAGGTCCATATTCTAAAAAGGCTACATCAGTGAGGACAATGCTGAAAACAGGTTTGGGGGGGAGGTTTGTATTCACTGAATTATCTTTGACACTGGGCATTAAATTTTTTTTTATATAACAAAAGAGTAGAAAGTGAAAAATTACATCCAAAAGATAGGAATAGTTTAAGAAAACCAAGAAAATTAGAAGTTTTCTTAAACGAACTAGTAATAGGTAGTTATGAGCTGTTGTCCCAAGAGTTAGTCAGATGAAGGAAGTCACTAATCTGAGGATAAAAATAAGTCTGAAAACTAGTTTCTATTCTGGAAGCCAAACATTTGAATGTTGATACCTTACTATATGCACTTACACACGTCTTGAAACTCGGGATAGTAGAGGATACCTTGAAATGCTCTTGTCTAAAAGCCAAAGTATGAAGGAAGTGAAAAAAATGAAGAAAATATAAAAATGGAGAAAAGAAAAAAATTAACACTGGTTTTGTTATCGCCAAGGCAGCAATAAAAAAATATAGCGAGGGTGCCTCTTCACCTAGTGCCCTAAGGCCAACTGGTCTGGGAGTCACTGCTAAGCCTTAGGTGGTGCAAGACGAGGAAATTATTATCACCTAATCAGCAAGCACATGAGTAATCGGTTGGTTAGTACCTTAAGAAGTATTAACGGTCGCATGAAAATTTGTGAGCAAATCTAAATATTCATCAAGTTAAAAAGTACTGAGGTAGATGGACAAGAGTATGATAGCTTGAATTGAATTCTTCGAGTGTAGGGATGTCCATTTCACACACGTAGGGGTATATGATCGATGTTTGGATTAAAGGTAGGAATGAAGAATAAAGACGATGTTTTATTAAGAGATGATGTGATTTCTAACATTTTTTCATGACTATTAAGATAGGGCTCATGACAACTGAAAAGCTAGTGTAGTTGGAAACTCTTATTTTCAAAGTCTTTCTTTTATGGTTCTTATATTTATATGTAAATTTCACCATCTCTCTTTTGTTATAGGATTTTGTGGGTGCAATCCGCTGAAAACCGTCAGGAGACAACACTCCTCCTACTAGGGACACCTAGAGGTTTAACGGCTTGTTGCACGTGCTCAGTGCAATCGTGTCTGCCTACGAAAGTGTGCTTAGTTTTCTCCTTTCTTTTTCTCCTCTTGAATAAACTAGTTTGCTCGGGACGATCAAAGATAAGTTTGGGGGTACTTGTTCAGTTGATAAAACTGCACATTTGTATTACATTTTTCCTACCATTTTCATATTAAAAAAGGACTTTATTATAATATATTATACATATGAGGGTTTATGTGTAAAAACACTATTTTCCATGTGTTAATATATTTTAATTAACATTTGATAGAAAAATGTATGCAAATAAATTCATTGACCTAATCCTAGTAGAACTAAGTCTACTAAATATCATTTGAGTTGTTGTGCAAAAGATTTCCAAGTGTGCAGAATTTTTCAAAGACTAGAATCAAGCAAATCAAGTTGTTGAAGAAGATTTGCCAAATTAAGAAGCAAAACTTGGAGACCAAGTCTGGCAGCAACCACGAGAAGATTTCAAAGATACAAAGGTTCCATAGAGGTACACATGTCACATAGAGACAGCGCATGAAAAATGATCAACGGCGGAGATGATAAGGCCGCGGATCCGCGGCATTAACCCCTTTATGCCGCGGATCCGCCGAGGTTCAGGAGAGATAGAGGCGGAGGATTTTTGGGGTGAATCTATGATGAATTTTACCTAATTTTGAAGCAAATGATTCTAACTTTGCACTATAAAAAGGCACCGAGAGCCTCTTGGAAAAATCATCAAGCCGACGCGATCACGAAGCCCCAGACGCTCACGCATCCAGGCTGATCATCAACGGTTCATCTACCTCTTTGGAAGAGATCGAGAAGCAACTAGTTTTGTAATCATTTTCTAAGGAATAAAGTGTAGATTTTTAAAGTTGATTAATAAAGGTAGTTATTTTATTTAATTCTTTTGCATTTTACATTATATTTTCCCTCTCTGTCTTTTCATCTTCTTCTCCCAACATGCGCGAGTAATTCTCCGCTTGTTAGGGTTCGTAGGATTAGGGTAGGCTAATGGACGATGAACATCTCTAAACCCTTTTTAAGTCCTATAAAGTTTATGAACTTTATCAAAAGAATCATTAACATCCTAATCGGGCGCGCTAGCAATTCTTTGCTAGTTCCGACCGCGAATAGAGATTAGATTAATGATTGTTTTGGTAAAGGCTAGATTTGAATAGAGTTCCGTGTCGAGATAAGGGTTAAGAGTGGGATTCCTTTTCCCTCCAGAAAGCCTAATCTACACGCATCACCGTCGTTCTAGTTTTAAATCTATTAATGGATAAAAAGGGTAACTTTTATTTAATCGTCCATGACTACTAAATCCTAACGAACCCTACAAGCCCTCTTAGTATATTATCTAAATCTCTAAAATAATCTAGATCTATATTTTTGCATTCTTGCTTAACGTAGATCTAGAAACTTTTCACAAAATTCTTATTTCCTCCTCTCTTTCAACACATCTAAAGTAAGAGTAAAAGGTTCCACGTTTCCCTGAGGACGACCCGTACTCACCTCGGTCTAGCTACGCGCGACACCGTTCTGATTGCGATTAAACTACAAACATACACTCTTTCGAACCAATCAGGTTTCGTTACGGCTTTGCTGGCACACTGCTTCCTTTCCGGGTGATTTGCTTTGGTAGGTGGGTTCACTTGTATCGTGACCATTATTGTACCTTTATTTTATTCCGTTGTATCTAGTGACTCCATCAACCAAACTTGTATATTTATTCAGAGATAGAAACCAGTGATGTTTATTCTTTCGACCTTAGAGTCGCGCGTTGTATTATTATGGGTTTCATTGCTGTTTTGAGTTTCCTTTTCAGTTTTGATCCTCGCCCTTCGGCGTTGTATATTATATTGCTTGTGTGGTTATGGCCGTCGATTGACGAAGAGCTAGCTCCCGCTTGGGGATGCGTTTTATCATTCATGTATATATTTATCGTGTTGTACCCCGTTCGGGGCCAGTATTTACAAGGGAAACTCAGCCAAAATTTTTAGAAAAGACTTGTGATTTTAAAAATGCATATTTCGGAGTGTGTTGCTAAACTACTTGATTTAATTGGTTTCCTTCACTCTACTGCTTCTTTGGTTTTGATTTCTGGGTTTTGGCTTACTTAAATTACGTACGCCTCGAGACGTTTCGTAATTTAAGTGCCGTCATGTTCCGTACTTTTCGGGTCGTGACAAAGTTGGTATCAGAGTGTTAGGTTTTACGTCCTGAGTGTAGGATGACCCTTGGTTGAAGGAGTAGGTAGCTTGAGTAGAGTGACGTACCGTACGTATGTTCCGTGGCATATTTACCATATGATACTCCGCTTAAGAAGCCTTAGGATGTACATTTCTTTGCACATTATTATATTCATTCTTGATCTATCCTCTTCGATATCGGTATTTGATTTTGCTGCAACGATTATACTGGCAGAGAGAGCTATGGCTAATGTTGCGGTCAGCACGAGCTCATCACAAACGAGGACTGACCAGGGCGTGATTCCAGGGGCATGCGATTTGTATGAATGCTCCGTGTTATTGTGTTTTCGCGCCTTGAGCGTTTGATGGATCGCTGTTATGGGATTACTCGGACGTGCAGATCAGCACCAGAGGATTGAGCCACTGATAGAGGCCAGCTAGAATGTGATGACCATTGATGTATCGCTTATTCATGATGATAGAGGCACTGTTCAGCGTGCAGACGAATGAGCCAGTAGTTGCTGCGAACGACAAGATATCGCCCAGATGTTGGAGCTATTACAGTACGAGTTATACTCAGAGCTATGATAGATGGTCGCTAGTCATCCGAGGATGAATGACTAGGACATGTGGTTCGTTCGCTTACCCCAATGCGAGGTCATCAGATCGATTGATTCCAGCTTGAGAAGACTTCACACGGATACGTTGGGAGTCGATAGAGACGATCGAATGTCAGAAACCCATTTCCAAGTTTAAAGTATTTGAAGAAAACTTGCAAGTAACTCTACGGACCCTCTAGAAGAATGAAACCCTAACTCGACGTAATGACCATGGAACGGCTTTGAACCTTAGGGTTTGCGGCAGTTTAGCAGTGCCATTTGTGATGCTTGGGTTTGCCCTTTTACGGTTGGTCCATAGGTGCTGTGGCATGTACTCGATATTATTACACTGTACCCAAGATGTTGATCTCTTGGGGGATTATGAGGTTTTGACGAGTCGATCGGATGGTTCGACATCTTTCGGATATCATGTGATGGGATGCATTGCTTGGGAGACTATAGATATGAGTATAGCCGTTGGAGCACAGTCCATGCAGCCACAAAGAGACGAGTCCGAAGCAGTCGACATTTGAGAAAAATGGAGTAAGAGGTTCGTACGAGATCTTGATGAGACGACGTTCCACTCCACCGACATCAGAGATGTGATACGCATGCAAAGGCATTGTATATGGGTATATCTTCCAGAAGGAGTCGCGATGAGTATGCAGCCGTTCCGGAACAAGAAACAGATTTAGTGAAGGGTGATAACTTCCGGTCAGTTCGGCAGAGACGAGATTTGGGAGAGGCCTCGACATGACCTTTCTAGAATAATGCACGAGAAGACTTGGACCAGGAGTGGTCATTCCTTCCAGAAAATGAGCAAGGAATCAAGAGAGGGCAGCAAGGAATGGAGTTCGGCCATTATGAAGTGGGGGGAGGGGGGTTTGTGCAAAGTGTGTGGAAAATTCTAGCTACAATTAGCAATAAATGCTAATAAATGCAAAATTCCACCTTTTCATTTCTTTTCCTTTTTAAATTTTCCATTTAAATCTAAAATATCTTGATCTTTTGGCAAGAAAGGTTTAAGCATAATTCTAGTGATTAGTTTATCATAGATTCACATTAGAAGTAATTAACCCAAACCAAAATTGTAATTACCACTAATTAAGTGCATAATTAACAACTTAAAATAATACTTTAATTAGGGAAAATTTTCAAAGTGAACCAAAACTTCCAAGTGACCCACAAAACCCGCAAACTAGCTTCATTCTAGTAAAACTAGTTGCAAACAAGTCTATACAGAAGTTTGATCACTATCGGGTTAAAACGGAAAATACCGACTATTTTACCCTAAAACGGAAAAATTCATATAACGATTTTAGAAACGTTACACCACTATACTATACATCAATGTACAATAATGGCCTCTAGAGCATACATATCCCTAATAATCTCCCACTTGCACTAAGGCCAGTTGTTGCAGTATTTCATACTCAACATCCCAAATAGTCTCTCGAATTGCATCTGGGGGAGGGCCTTCATGATTGGATCCACTATGTTGTCCTTCGTGTCAACTCTCCTGATCTCGATCTCCCGGCGATCAACTATCTCCCCGATCAAGTGATACAGCCTAAGAATATGTTTGGATCTCTAATAGGACCGGGGTTCCTTGGCCTATGCCACATCTCCATTTTTATCACAATACACAGGTATTGGATGCTCAATGGATGGAACCACACCAAGTTCAGCTATGAACTTCTTCATCCAGACAGCCTCTTTGGCAGCATTGTTGGCAGCGATGTATTCAGCCTCCATCGTCGAGTTTGCTACGGTATCTTGCTTGGAACTCTTCCAACATACCGCCCCTCTATTGAGAGTAAAGACAAAACCCGAGACCGACTTAATGTCGTCCTTATCACTCTGGAAGCTCGAATCGGTAAAGGACTCCACCTGGAGTTCACCGTTACCATACACCATGAACATTTCTTTAGTCCTTCTCAAGTACTTAAGAATGTTCTTCATAGCTGTCCAGTGGTTTTCCCCAAGATTTGATTGATACCTACTCACTACACCTAGTGAGTAAGCTACATCTAGTCTGGTACATAACATCGCATACATGATTTACCCGACTGCCGAAGCATAGGGTATCCCTTGCATGCGAGCCTTCTCCAAATCAGTCTTGGGAGACATCTCTTTGGAGAGAGTGATTCCTGAGCAAGCGGGTAAATTACCACGCTTAGAATCTTCCATACTAAACCTCTTTAATATGGTGTCTTTTTACCCGGATTGGGACAATCCCAACATCCGTTTAGATCTATCTCTATAGATCTTAATTCCCAGGATGTAGGAGGCATCACCAAGATCTTTCATGGAGAACTTGTGTTATAAGAAGAGCTTGACCGAGTGTAGCATAATAACATCGTTTCCTATCAAAAGTATTTCATCCACATACAATACGAGGATGATAACCTTACTCTGTACAACCTTTTTGTATATACAAGGTTCATCTACATTTTTGATGAAGTCAAACTCTATGACAGCTTCATCGAAACAGATGTTCCTGCTTTAATTCGTAGATTGATTTAAGCAGCTTGCACACGTTTCCACTTTTCTTATTATCTACGAAGCCCTCTGGCTGTGTCATGTACACTCTCTCTTCTAAATCACCATTTAGAAAAGCGGTCTTGACGTCCATCTGCCAGATTTCGTAGTCATGGTATGCAGTAATGGCAAGTAAGATCCTAATGGACTTAAGTATAGCCATTGGAGAAAAGGTTTCATCATAATCAACACCAGGTCATTGACGAAAACATTTTGCAACAAGTTTAGCTTTGAAAGTCTTAACTTTTCCATCTACACCAACTTTTTTCTTAAAGATCCACTTGCTCCCGATGAGTTTTACCCCATCAGGAGCAACTTCCAAAGTCCATACTTTGTTGGTTTACATGGATTCCATCTCGGATCGCATAGCATCCAGCCATTGCACAGAGTCCCCACTTATGATGGCCTGCTCGAAACTAGTTGGGTCATCATCTTCCATGATGCAATCCTCGCTCCCACTGTCTATGAGAAAACCGTAGTACCTCTCAGGTAGATGAGGAACCCTACTAGATCTGTGGAGTGGCTGAGGTTCGTTGGGGACTATTGAATCCTCCAGTTCGACCAAATTTTCAGTTATAGTTTGTGTAGCTGGAACTTCTTCCAGTTCTACCTCATTACCACTGATTTCTTTTACAAGAAATTCCTTTTTTCTAAAAAGATGGCATATTGAGAAACAAACACCTTTTGTTCCTCAGTGTGGTAGAAGATATATCCTTGTGAATTCTTTGGATATCCTACAAACTTACACAAAAGTAACCTTGCTTTGAGCTTGTCCGGATTTTTCTTTTTGACATAGGCCGCACAACCCCATATCTTAACTCGTTTAAGATACAGTCTCTTTCCACTCAGTATCTCATATGGTGTTTTAGGCACAGATTTTGATGGAACTTGATTCAATACTTATGTGTCGGTCTCAAGCGCATAACCCAAATAAGAAATAGGTAACTCAGCAGTACTCATCATAGAGCACACCATATCTAATAAGGTGTAATTCCTCCGCTCTGATACTCCGTTGTGCGATGATGTATACGGAGGAGTAAGCTGAGAGAGAATTCCATTCTCTTTTAAATAATCCAGGAACTTCATGCTTAAGTATTCTCCTCTTCGATCAGATCGAAGGATTTTAATACTTTTACCCGTTTGGTTCTCTACTTCGCACTTATATTCCTTGAATTTCTTAAAAGCTTTAGACTTGTGTTTCAACAAGAACACATGTCCGAATCTTGAGAGATCATCGGTGAATGTAATAAAGCACGAGGAACCATTCCTGGCATGTGTAGACATAGGACCGCATGCATCACTATGTATTAGTCCCAAGAGTTCAGTAGCTCTTTCTCCGTGTCCAGTAAATGGAGTTTTGGTCATTTTACCTTTGAGACATGACTTGCAAGTCTCATAATATGTAAATTAGAACAGATTCAAATATCCATCGTTATGTAACTTAGCTTGTCTTGTCGCATTGATATGACCTAGTTTACAATGCCACAAGTAGGCTTCGTTCATTTTTGAACTCTTCCTCTTGTGTGTGTTCTGTACGTTTAGAACTGTCATTTGATTTAGAACGTATATACCATCACATAACGTACCATACCCAATCAACACTTGATTTAGAAAAATGTTCATAACATTGTCCTCTAATGTGAAATTATATCCTTCTTTAGTTAGCAATGAAACTGATATAATCTTACACATCATCTTTGGTACGTAGCAACATTCGTTTAGAATCAATGTATTACCTGTTGGTAACACCAGGTGATATTCGCCAACTGCTTTGGCTGCAACAATTGCACCATTCCCTTGTTCGTGTATATGCCCTAAAGGCCATTATTGTATCATACTGGATTGTATATTACTTAATAGAAACTTAGTATATTAACAGTATTATTGACAGTCTTGCTCAAAATGGTAGTATGCTACTTGGTTTGTTTCTACTTCAATATGTGCATGTGTTTCTTTTAACATATCGCTTATACATATTAGTAGAGCCCTTAGGATCTTAGCTTGATCACCAGCGTTGTGATGGCAGTCACACTAGTGGGGGCTGGGTAAGCTACAAGCACATCCTTATACAGGTCCCTAGTCGTAGGATTATCGAGACGGGGCATCGATACTCCGGAGTAGACTAGTGTATACGCTTCTCATCCCAGCAGGGGAGATGGTCTATCCCACAGCCATTAGTACGTCGTACTGGAGATAGTATGCAGGTGCTCGTTAGGTTACGAGTACACCGGAAAGGACTCGTCGGGAACTGCATCCTTAAGTATAATCTTTATTTGTGCATAAGACTGATAATCGAACAGATTAAAATATCCCTCTCTATGTAACTTTGTCAACCGTGTTTCATTGATGTGACCCAGTCTACAATGCCATAAGAAAGACTAATTTGTTTACGGAGACTTTCTTTTAAGTGTGTTCTGGACACTGAAAACCTGAGCTTGATTCAATACGTATATTCCATTTTCTAATGTACCTGACCCAATCAGAACTTGATTTAGGTGGATGTGGACCACATCGCTTACAAATGTAAAATCATATCCTTACTTAGAAACTAAGGATACAGATATGATATTACAAGCTAGACTAGGTACATATAAACAGTTACGTAGAATCAATATCTGCCCACTTGTCAATCCTAGGTGATATACCCCTACGGATTCAGCGTCCACGCTCATTCCGTTCGCAACTCTGAGAGTTATATCGCCTACCCTGATAACTCTACGGTTTCTCAAAGCCTGTAATGAATTGCAGAGATGAGATCCTGATCCCGTATCTACTACCCAAGAAGTAGAGTTAATTGACATACAGTTTTCCATTACAGACACAACCGAAGCCGAAGCCACAACATGTTTCGAATCCTGGCTACTGGCTTTCAAAGCCCTGCAATCTCTCTGCCAATGTCCTTTCCCGTAACAATAGGAACGTCCCTCTTTCCCTACTTTTAGTCTTGAAAATTTTTCCTTTCCCTTTCCTTCCACCTTCCTGACACCGTATATCGGCTTTGTGGAGGTCTTCTTCTTCTCACCCTTTGCTTTCGCCTTGGATGCAGAAGAGGAAGATTCCCCAATAAGCAGAGCGGGTGTCTCCCTGGTTTCCTTCAGGGTGTAAGTAGAGGGTAGAGACTGTAGAATCAAGTCAGTATGTGACTCGTTCTTCAATGTGGTCCTCAGGTCCGTGAGCTCATCAATATAGCTAGTCACTTTAAGGACGTTGTCCCCTACAGATGACCCGGCATCCAACCTCGCTTGAAGCAATTCTTTCGAGGTCTCATATCTTGCGATATGAGATTGCTCTCCATAGAAATCTTTATTATGGAGGAAGACAGAAACTAAGTCCATCTTCTCATGCTGCCTCTTGTATGCACCATCAACTGAGACCAACACGAGACACTTGGCATTCGCACAGCCTTTTTCCGATGTCTTACGGATATCAATATCCATGAAGATGGAAACTGGTCCTGAGACGGCAAGGGTTTGAGTAGTGAAGAGTTGTCCCAGCTTGTCATGGGCAATGGACATCTGGACAGACCTTTGCCAGTCATTATAGTCAGATTCAATCATTTTATTATCTAGATGTAACCTATGTCTAGTCACTGGGTCGCTGCAATTAAGAGAGAGAGAAGAAAACATATAGAATGATGCTCTTGCAAGTTTAGATTGGTTTTTAATTTATCTAAATAGGATGGCTCCCACTGTTTCTCGAATCCTTCCTCAAAGCATAAAAGACGAATTAGTCAGGAGTGATCTCACCGTACAATTCTTGCTTAACCGTTCAGCCAGGCTAGTTTCGGTACTTTGAGGGAGGTTATACCAAGCTTTTGCGAAGTTCCTTAATTAAATAACCTCTTTTTCCGGGAGCCGTAGCCCCGCTAACACTGTTCTAGACACCTACTTGGTTTATAACATTGATCGTTTGGTGAAAAAATCTCCCGAGGAGTAGCAGATACTCACAGTAGGATCGGGATCCAAATATCACTATGTGATAATGCCGAAGGAATCCTACCAACATTATCAAAATCCAAATGGTATGCAATACTAGCAAGTTTCAGTTTCTTTAGAAACTCCCGATATGGATTTTTGCCCCATGTTCTTATGACCTTGACGAAGGTCAACAAATCATAAGTCACATGTCAAGTTCTACCCATCATTGTCCAGGTTAATTTGAACCCACCCGTATATAACCTTGACGAAGGTCAACAAGGTAATAAGACTGTCCCAAACCAACGTATCTATCTTTGCTGCATATGAACATCCAGCAGCTACCAATCACTATGCCTTGACGAAGGTCAACAAACATAGCTTGAATACTATTGAATATTCATATGAAATGACGGACGACTACGAATGGTTTTGGTGAAAACGTGAACGTAGTGAACTTGATATAATCGAAGGAAGCTGATAGCTTTTAAAAGGAGTGGTTTAAGCTCCGCATTTTAAAAGTTTTGCTGTTTTGAAAAACCGAGTGGTTTTGAAATTGTTCTAACGATTCAGCTTTGGTTTGTTTTCTTTGCAATAATATAATGCGTCCCATCAATTAATCCTACCATTGCTGAAAACAAAGAAAATATAACATACGCTTATGCCATCCGCATTCGCCACGGGGCCCCGTCATCACCCGTTAGGTTACATAACTAACGACAGAGCGGGGGCTGGACTAGCGCGGATGCAAAATATAAGCAACGTCTACTAGATATCATATATAGATATATACATTCGTCAGACGCAATGATAGGCATTCTAGATCACAGATGAACACATTGGATATACTAGGAATCCGCATTTCGTTTGAGCCTGCAACGAAAGACGGATTACACGGTCGTGATGAATAGCCAAACCCCACCCTAGACCCCTACGGGTGTGGCAAACTACCTGCCAAATACCCGAAGTGAAGCAACCTCCCTCAACAAAGTGAGTAGGCCACTCGGTACTTCAAAGTACCCGGTAGTTTGTGCACCCCTCCTTAGGTCTATCCTAGGATAAAAAACAGTAAAAGAAATAATACAACGGCGGCTACAAGCTCAACCCGGATGTGCCCCGCAAAAATAATATTACATCACTTTACAAATTTTACATCGAATAAAAGAATGAAAACCCTCATCTCACATCCCCGGCTATTCATCACAACGATCCAACAAGTTCATATACACAAACCAATATAATCATCACAGAAATGTGCAACCCCCAACTAACCGACGTAAAGCAATTAGCGGAAGTTTACAAACACATTAAACAGAACTTGAAACATTAAACGACATTAAACTGCGACTTCGAAACATCCGGTATTTGCCACAGTAAAGAATTTGCAGTAAAATCAAAATTGGCAAAAACAAGCAACTATTGAAGCCCTAGATCCAAGTAACAAAGCCACCCACCAAAATACAAGGCATTTCCCTCAAATTGGGTTGAGCTCGCCGGATTTTGGAGCATTGTGGCCGGCCACTTTTGGGTGGAAATGTCTCGTTGTTGGTGGGTGGTCTTTTTACAGTTCAAAGAGTACTCTGCAGATATTTAAATAATTTTTAGAGCCTCATTAAAAATCGACAGAAACTTGAATCATGGCATCGATGTTTTCGGGTCATTTCGGTTTCATAGTTTAACTTGTCGTTTAAATTGTTAGCTATGGTTTAGTCGGTTATGATACCACTGTAAGTCTATGTTACTCACCCCGCTAGTTAACGGGGAGGCGGAATAGGTAAAAATCAAATTTTCCTTACAAGGTAACATAGACTATGCATAAGGATATTTGCTAAACCATTGCTAACAAACTAACTAGAGGTTTAATCTACTATGCTAGAAGATTATACCTCACGCTACAAGTCCTTCGGGTCTTCTCCGCTGTCCTCCTCGTCTATGTGGGCTCCAAGGATCGATCCGGATCGTAGCAACCTCCACGGCCTCCTCGAGTGAAAGACGATCCACCCGAGAGTCTATAGTCCGAGCTCCACCTCAAAATCGAGGTAACTAGGGCAACAAGATTGCCATGCTTGATGTCGTAGGTGATGTAGAGTATGAAGATGGATTTTTTATCTGTTTAAACCCTAATTTTCTCAACACATGAGACCTTAATGGATTTCTAGTGAGGAAGAAGAAGAAGAGCTAACATGAGAGCTCACTAGAGGAAAGAGAAAGTGTATGAGATAATGAACCATGGAAAAAAGAAAACTAAACTTTTATTATGATAATTAGGATGGCTACATTGATTTGACCACAAGCTTGCATAATTAATGCTAAGCTAAAATATTTAGTGCTTAACAAAAATATCTAAGTCAACAATAGTCAACCAAGTCAAATGGTCAAACCAATTAGCCATAATACAATTATCATTAATAATAAGATTAGTTAACAATTTTCTCTACCTCATAATGGTTTTAATCAAGTCAATGGTCAAAACCCTAATGAGGCATCTCCTTCTTTGCTCCTCACATCCGTGCATACACACCCGCATCCGCATTCCGAAGAATACGAATACTAAGAGACAAAAACTGATCCATCTATATACAATACTAGGATCCGGCTTAAACCAAAGCCCACTAGTATTATCCACCCGAACATCATACGCGCACAAGTGTACGTAAGTGATCGAAGCCCCGCCGTAAAACCATACGGCTTCAACACCTTTTTCCCGGTGCAGGGAAACTCTCTGTGTGGGACTCTAAAGACTCGATACTACGCTGGCAGTGGGTTTAACCACAGGCCGCAAGCAGTACTAGCTGTACCTAACGGTCCCTAGGTAGATGTCGATAAGAAGGCCGATGAGGAAACCCATCCGAACTCCTACTGAGCCTGAATGTGACAATCTCCGTACAGTCCGGTCTGTTCATCTAAGAGTATCGCATATCGGGCCTCGGAGGGCGGTAAACGTCAGACCCCTAATAGCGGTATAAGTCGCGCCGGAGTGTAGCCCATTACACCTTGAGAAACTATTAGAGTTCCTACTACTAAATCTCACTTGCCCTGGCCAGGGACTTTGCGTAATGGCTCTCCAAACACAGCACGATATCAACCCCCAATACGTATACACTAGTCTACTAATCTACTATGATTTTAGAACTGCATCGATACTCCGGAGTAGACTAGTGTATACGCTTCTCATCCCAGCAGGGGAGATGGTCTATCCCACAGCCATTAGTACGTCGTACTGGAGATAGTATGCAGGTGCTCGTTAGGTTACGAGTACACCGGAAAGGACTCGTCGGGAACTGCTGGTTGGTACTATACTTATCATCAGGTAGCAGCTCCCAGGTGACATGAGTACAGCATAGTCCGTTATCCTTAAGTATAATCTTCTAGCATAGTAGATTAGCCTCCAAAATCAAGACTTCATGAAGAACCAAGCATGCTTTAGGGTTAAGGAAATGAAGGAAAATGATTATATTTGAATTTTTGTGATTTTATTTGGATTTTTCATGATTTATTTGTGCAAGAAATGATGAAAATGGAGTGAGAAAAGAAAAGGGCAGCCAAGAACAAGAAGTGGCCGGCCATGAGGGTGGGGGGGGTGTTTTTGTGAATTTTTGTGAAGAAAGTTCTAGTAAAAAAACAATAAATGCTTCATTAAATGCATTTTGCCACCTTTCTTTCTTTTTTCTTTTTCATTAAAAAAAATTAAATCCATTGACCAAAAAAATCTAGATATTTAAAAAGAAGGTTCTAAAATAATTGTAGTGATGATTTCCAAGAATTTTCATTTAGAAGAAATTTCGCGATTTACGTGCATATTTTACCGGCTAAAATAATATTTTATTTGGGAAAAATTCTATCTGAACCAAAACCTTCCAAATACCCCCAAAGTTCGCGCACAAGCTTCATTTTAGCTAAAATAGGTGCCGGCAAGTTTCTATGGACGTTTGATCGAAATCGGGTTAAAACGGAAAATACCGACAATTTTGCCCTAAAACGGAAAAATTCGCAAAACGATTTCTGAAACGTTACAATCTTCCCCCTTAAAGAAATTCGGTCCCCGAATTAAAATACATCTATGCGTACCTTCAAGAAGATGAGTACAAAACTCCTAAATCTCGTGTAAGTCCACGTTACCTCTCCCGGTTCTTTCGGGCTTGCGGAAACGGTGAAAAACGATTTTTAGGGTTTAGGTAACATGGACTACCAAATACGGATCTTGGCTAAACTACACACTAGCAACTAACAAGAGAGTTATCTACTCGGTTAGGGGTTATACCTCAACTTGAACTCCTTCTTCTTGGACTCTTTGTAGTGGTCGGATGGTGCTTTCCTCGTTGCCTTCTCTTGTCGAAGAAGGATCCACCTGAGGGTTTCTACCTTGAGCTCCTTTCTCGATCTTGAGAGAACTAAAGTGTCCGACTTGCTAGACCTTCAACCTTAAGATGAGTAGAGAGTGGCTTTGGGTGTTTTATCTCTAAGGAAAGGTTTCTCAACTCATGAGAATGATTCTCCTTGAACTAGAGGAGGAGGAAGATGAAAAGAAGAGAGAGAATGGTAATGATAGAATGAGAATAGTTTTACAACCATAATAATATATGTGAATTAATCAAATTAATAATTTTAATCAAATGAAAAAGTTGATGGTTGGTTTGATGAGACAATTATCATTTCACATTAAATGTTTTTTGCAAAGGTCAAAGAGCATCTTTGATGTGTAATGATGATGGTCAAAGTTTCAACCATGGTCAACTAGTCAACTTTGGTCAACAAGTCAATAAACCCAACCATGACACAATTTCATTTAATTAATATTATTAATTGATATATCACAAATTCATTAGGGTTTAGAAAAAGACGACTGTCAACTGTGCATACGCACCAGTTCCAAAACCCTAATGAAAAATCTCTTCCTCCGCCTCAATCAACTGTGCATACACACCCGCATTCGTGTTCCGAGAAACATGAATACTATGAGATAAAACTAACCCCAAAAATATATTAGGATCTGGCTCAAACCAGATCCTGCTAGTGATGTCTGTCCGGACGCCAAACGTGCACAAGTGCGCGGATGTGAACGAACCCTGTCGCAAAACCATGTGACCTCTACTCTGTTTTGCCCAAAGGCGAATAACCCTCTGTGTGGGACTTTAAAGACTCGACACTACGCTGGCAGTGGGTTTAACCACAGACTGTAAGCGGCACTAGCTGTACGTAACGGTCCCCAGGTAGATGCCGATAAGAAGACTGACGAGGTAAACACATCTGAACTCCTACTGAGCCTGTATATGACAGTCTCCGTACAGTCCGGTCTGTTGTCTAAGAATATCGCATGGCGGGCCTAGGGGGCGGTAAATGTCAGTCCCCTATTAGCGGTACAAGTCGTATCGGAGTGTAGCCCAAAACACCATGAGATAACACTGGAAACCTACCAGTATATCTCGCTTGCCCTGGCCAGGGACTTTTTGTAATGGCTCTTCTAGACACAGCGCGATATCAACCCCCAATACCGGGAGAGATGAATCCTGTCTAACCGTCACTGCCTCCAAGTGCTTCGGGACTGCACCCAAAAACTACCTGTTTGCACGACTCCTTTGAGCCGTGGTAGGGTAGTAATCAAAGTACAGTGGGAAACACACTCGAGGCGAAGTGACAGTGTCAAGTCAACGGACTAAGCTATACTCATGTCACCTGGGAACTAATAACTGACGATAGGTATAGTACCAACCAAAAGTTCCCGACGAGTCCTGTCCAGTGTACTCGTAACCTAACGAGCACCCGCATACTATCTCGAGTACGACGTACTGACGGCAGTGGGACAGACCGTCTCCCAAGCTGGGATGAGAAGCGTATATGCTAGTCTACTCCGGAGTATCAATGCCATGTCTCGATAGTCCTACGACTAGGGACCTGCATAAGGATGTGCTTGTGGATTACCCAGCCCCCACGAGTGTGACTGCCGTCACAACGCTGGTAATCAAGCAAAGATCCTAAGGGCTCCACTAATGTGTAAAGGCGATATGCTATAAGAAACACATGCACACATTAAAGTAGAAACAAACCAAGTAGCATACTACTATATCGAGCAAGATTGTCAATACAACTGTGAATATCACAAGCTTCCATTAAGTAATATACAAACTAGTATGATACAGTAATGGCCTCTAGGGCATATACACTAACAATCTCCCACTTGCACTAAGGCCATGTACTGGCGTATCGAAGACCTATCATCTCGATCAGCCGCTCGAACTGAGTCTTAGCTAAGGCCTTGGTGAATGGATCAACAGTGTTATCTTCCGTAGAAACTCTCCGAACCTCGATCTCCTGGCGACCCACGATCTCCCTGATCAGGTGATACCGCCTCAAGATATGCCTGGACTTCTGATGGGACCTGGGTTCCTTTGCTAAAGCTATAGCCCCGTTGTTGTCGCAATACAGAGGTATTTGAACAACAATAGACGGAAACACCTGAAGTTCTATTAAGAACTTCCTCATCCAGACGGCTTCTTTTGCGGTATCAGATGCAGCGATATATTCTGATTCCATCGTCGAGTCAGCAACGGTTTCCTGTTTGGAACTCTTCCAACACACCGCCCCTCCATTGAGGGTGACGACATAACCCGACATAGACATGGAATCATCCTTGTCATTCTGGAAGCTGGAGTCAGCAAAGGCCTCGATCTGGAGGTCTTTTCCGCCATACACGAAGAACATCTCCTTAGTCCTTCTCAGGTACTTGAGAATGTTCTTTACCGCTATCCAGTGTTTTTCCCCAGGGTTTGACTGATACCGGCTTACCACACTCAGTGCATAAGCTACATCTGGTCTGGTACACAACATCGCATACATTATAGAGCCTACCGCAGAAGCGTAGGGTATAATAGACATGCGATCCCTTTCCAAATCAGTCTTGAGAGACATCTCTTTGGAGAGGGTGATCCCGTGACAAGCCGGTAGATTACCGCGCTTGTAATCTTCCATACTGAATCTTTTCAGTATGGTGTCGATGTACCTGGACTGTGAAAGTCCTAATATCCTCTTGGATCTGTCACGATAGATCCGGATCCCCAGAATGTAAGAGGCATCACCCAGGTCTTTCATGGAGAACCTGTGTGACAAGAATCCTTTGACAGATTGTAGCATAGGAATGTCTTTTCCTATCAAGAGAATGTCATCCACGTATAAAACGAGGAATACTACAGTTCTCGCTACAAATCTACTATAGATGCATGGTTCATCTGGATTTTTGATAAAGCCAAATTCTTTGACCGTCTCATCAAAACAGATGTTCCAACTCCGCGATGCCTGTTTTAGTCCATAGATGGATTTAAGCAACTTGCACACCTTTCCGCTGCTCCCACTCTGAATGAAACCCTTTGGCCGGTCCATATAGACACACTCCTCTAAATTTTCATTTAGAAAAGCGGTCTTTATGTCCATTTGCCAGATCTCATAATCGTGGAAGGCAGCAATGGAAAGAAGGATCCGAATGGATTTCAGCATAGCCACTGGAGAAAAGGTTTCATCATAGTCAAAGCCAGGTCTTTGACGGAAACCCTTTGCAACAAGTCTAGCTTTATAGGTCTCAACCTATCCATCTACACCAATCATCCTTTTGAAGATCCACTTGCATCCTACGGGTTTTACCCCATCTGGAGCAATGTCCAACGTCCATACTTTGTTGGTGTACATGGACTCCATTTCAGTCCGCATTGCATCCAGCCATTTTACCGAGTCAACGCTCTTAATGGCCTGCTGGAAGCTAGTCGGCTCATCACTATCAATGATGCAATCCTCTCTATCCCCGTCTATGAGAAAACCGTAGTATCTCTCGGGCGGATGAGACTGCCTACTTCTTCTGTGGAGCAGCATAGGAATGTCCTGATCTTTCGAACCCTCTGGTTCTACTAATCTTTCAGTAATAGCTCGTGGTTCTGGAATTTCTTCCAGTTCTATTGCGCTCCTACTTATCTGTTTTTCCAAAAACTGAGTTTCCAAGAAGTGGGCATGCCGAGAAAAAAAAACCTTTTGTTCCTCTTCGCAATAGAAGAAATATCCCTTGGAGTTCTTTGGATATCCCACAAACTTGCACTGTACTGAGCGTGCCTCGAGCTTGTCCGCATGCTGCTTTTTGACAAAAGCTGGACATCCCCATGTCTTAATGTGATTAAGATAGGGTCTCTTCCCACACCACATCTGATATGGTGTGGTAGGCACAGTCTTAGTTGGAACTCGGTTCAAAAGGTATGCAGCTGATTCTAGTGCATATCCCCAGAATGACCGTGATAACTCAGCGTTACTCATCATGGAACGTACCATATCCAATAGGGTGCGATTCCGTCTCTCCGATACACCGTTATGTTGCGGAGTGTATGGAGGAGTAAGCTGAGAGAGAATTCCATTCTCTTTTAAGTAATCCAGGAACTCGGCACTTAAGTATTCACCACCTCGATCAGATCTCAGTGTCTTGATACTTTTGCCTGTTTGTTTTTCTACTTCATTCTTATATTCCTGGAATTTTCCAAAGGCTTCGGATTTATGTTTCATTAAGAAGACATATCCGAACCTTGAAAAGTCATCCGTAAAAGTAATGAAGTAAGAATAACCGCTTCGCGCATGTGTAGACATTAGACCGCACACGTCGCTGTGTATGAGTCCCAAGAGCTCGCTCGCTCTTACTCCGTGTCCAGTGAACGGAGTGTGTCATCTTTCCTTTGAGATGGGATTGACAAGTTGCATATGATTGGTATTCGAACGGATCCAAATATCCTTCTGTATGTAACTTCGTCAACCTTCTCTCATTGATGTGACCCAGTCTACAATGCCATAAGAAAGCCTGATTTGTTTCCGGAGACTTTCTTTTGTGTGTATTCTGGACATTGAAAATCTGTGGTTGGTTTAATACGTATATTCCATTGTTTAATGTACCTGACCCAATCAGAACTTGATTAAGGTGAATGTTTACAACATTGCTTACAAATGCAAATTCATAACCTTCTTTAGATATTAAAGATATAGAAATGATATTACAAGTTGCATTGGGTACAAAATAACAATTACGCAAAACCAAAACGTGTCCATCTGACAACCCCAGGTGATAGTCCCCCACGGACTCAGCATCCATGCCAGCTCCGTTTGCAACTCTGAGGGTCATATCACCTGCCTTCAAAACCCTACGGTTTCTCAACGCCTGCAAAGAATTACAGATATGAGATCCTGATCCGGTATCCAATACCCAGGAAGTAGAGTTTATTGATAGACAGTTTTCAATAACATACACACCTAAAGCTGAAGCCGCAACTCGCTTCAGATCCTGTTTTCTGGCCTTCCAAGCCCTGCAATCTTTCTTCCATTGTCCACTCTTGTGACAGTAAAAGAATTCTTCCTTTCCTACAAGCTTTCCCGTTGCCTTTGTTGCTTTTGCCTTTCCCTTCGTATCCACTTTACTAACACCGCCCCTTGGTTTGGCGGGGGTTTTCTTCTTCTTTCCCTTGGCTTTCGCCTTGGACCTATGATCGCACGCTTTTGGCGTGTCGTATGTTCAAAGTTCTAAAGTTATAACCGCGATCAGGACGGTGTTGCTTCGCAGCTAGCCGGTTGAGCACGGGTCGATCCGCAGGGAGATGGTTGTATGTTCGTTCGAGTTTTAGACGAGTTAATAAAGAATGTGTATATGTTTGTTCAGTTCTAACCTATGTGTTATATGCAAGTATAAAGTTGTAAAGAAAATGATACGAAAGTGTAAGCTAAAGAAATCCGCACTCAAAACCTTTGAGCCGAGTCTTGACCAATTGAAACTAGAGCAATCGGCAACAACGTGGATTAGGGTACTTAAGCACGGTATTCGTGGAATCCGGCTTATTGACCCTTGTTCGTCCGTTCTTGTCTCTTGCTTTCGCCTCCGGCCAAACCGAACGCAACCGGTCGCGGTTAGGAATCACCGTTACCTTGGTAGGGTAGGGTGCCTAACGGAGCACTTGCGTATCGTTTGGGCGGAGTTCAATGGAAAAAAACGGGAAAAGGAATGAGAAAAGAAACATTAACTTACAATATCGTATTTATTCTTAACAACAACGTATTAACAACGAACCAAAAAAGAGAGAACAAAAGAACGAAGAAAAGAAAAGATTACAAGTAAGTAAGGGCATGGAATTTAAAGTGCAAGAAAGTAAAGCATGAATGTAAAGCAAGTAATAAAAAATAAGAAAGAAATAAGCAAGAAAGAGAACTAGAAACCATGGAACAAGTTACCCACCATGGGTTTAATAACCCAAACTTAAACTTGCAAGCTCAATTAAGAGGTTGCAAGATCAAGAGAGAGCTAAAAACCCAAGGGAAAATGAAGCACAAAAGAGACTTTATTCCTTCCAAAATGATACAACCCTTGAGATCAAATACCAACCTTTACACTTTCAAGCTCAATGAAGAGGTTGAAAGATCAAGAGAAAGCAAGGATCTCAAGGGGAAGCTAAGCAAAAGAATGATACAAAATAACCCTCATCTTCATTTAACATCCACTCAAAAGCTCTCACAACAATTTAATGGAGGAAAGATGATGAAGAAGAAGAAGTAAACTAAAAACTAATAAAAAGTGGGCATAAGAATGAACATCTTTGGCTTGGCAAGTTCTGGGATATTTATAGGCAGGAAACAGAGAACCTAGGGCAACATTCAGGCACTATAGGAAGTTACAAAAAAGCTCCCAGAAGATGACCCAGTGCGAAGCCCACATGGCCGCGGTTCCGCGGCCTAAGCGCGCTTATGCCGCGGAACCGCGGCTTTATTGGGGATTTGGGCCATGAGATTTGGTGGGTTTTCCTGGTTTGTGGTCCTCTTCAGTGTGGTATTGTACTTTTCTCAGAAGCTCTTCGCAATTCTTCCAGAAATTCAGTAGAACAAAAGGTGATGTGATGTGGATCTTTTGCCATGATTTCCTTGGGCTCCGCGTAGATTTCTTGGATCTTGTGTTGACATTGAGCTTCGTGCATGAAAATGACAATCGATTTGCCAATTTGTCCCTTAAACTGGTATGTGGCAACACACGGATAGAGAGCGGAGACCCGTGTTTTATCTGTCGTTGGCAGTAATCCGGAATTTGTCGTACTTTTTCATGGATTTCACTGTTTAGAGCTGAGAACCAGTATTCTGCAAATATGTAGCAAACACTAATCAAAAGCACATGCCTATAAACAAACGAGCGTAAGAATGGGCGGTATAAAATGCAATATTCTGGTATGAACAAATACCCCCAAACTTAACTTTTGCTCGTCCCGAGCAAAACAAATTATTCACAAAAAAGTCCTAACCGCACTTTCGCAGGGAACGCGATTGCACTGAGCGTGTGCAACAAGCCGTTTTTATATTTTTGGAAAATTTTCGATTTTTGTTGGGTTTTAATAAGGTATGCAAATGCAAAATATACAAATGAATGCGAAGGAAGAAAGCTTACCGAGCACACCCCCAAACTTAAACTTGACAGTGCCCTCACTGTCAGGCTATACCAAGAGGGTCAAAATTGTTAGCGCTCCCTAAAATTTTTTTTTCATATACAAAACAAAAATATATACACAAAAAGGTTCCCCCCCAAACTTAAGTAAAACAGTGTTGAAGTTCAAGAATAGGGGGGAAAGAGAAAAGTATCAAGCTATACAAGGCCTTACACAGGCCAAAAGTGAGCACCAACCATTCAAAGATTTTATCGCTATAATGTACAGGTTGGTGGAAGAAGGCGTAGAGAAAAGAGAGGGAGAATACGCGAGACCGTATGGAGATAGAAGTGGTATACGGTCTAGGTATATAAGAAGAAGAATGTCGGAAGGGAGAAAGAAGTGGAATAGGAACTTGAGGGTGGAAATGGATTGAATAAATTAGTACAATCTGTAATGATCGATGTGAAAAGATGGATTGTACTAATCTATCAATATGGCGAGAAATTGGGTCAAATCCCTCAAGATTCGTGAGAAACCATGGGTACGCCGAACTTGGTAAACCAGATACAGGAAGTGAAAATGATACGGTTTCTTGCAATGTCGGAACGATGGAAAGGATGGGAGGAAGTGATTGAGGAAAGGTATCGGTTAAGGGTTCTGGAGGGTGTACACAGTCAATGACAGGGACAGGATGAATTGGAAAATACGACTCATCAATTAAAACTGGTTCATCCTCAAAAATATCCTCAAAATTCAGCTTATCCATCCAAATTTCATCAAAATCTAGACGCATCTGGGGTTCGGGAAAAACAGTTAATGACTTGGGATGATGAATTGGAGAGAAAAACTCTGCCAAATCTACAGGTTCATCATCCAAAATATTCCCGGCGTCAATATCCTCAATCAAGTGAAAATCAATATTCTCAGACACCACAACAAAAGCATGGATATTAATCAATTCAGGTTCTAGACTGGAGGTGTAGAGGTCAAAAGGATTGGGTGTGGCTTCACTCGAAAAGGACCCTTCACAATCGGGCAAATCAAACACTACAAAGTCACACAACTCATTATCTGTTCTATCTTTAATCAATGAATCGTTTGGAACACTAGATAGACATCCAAAACCGGGGTTGTGGGATTCAAGTTGAAACGGGTAGGCTTGATTCGGAAGGGGGTAAGCTCACTCTCTCCACTCAAATTCTCAACCTGTCCTACCGTCTCTTCATACATTGGAAAATTTGGAGCTAGTTGAAAACTAGCTGCCGGGTCACTAGGTTGTATGAGGGCGGCCATGGACGTATTCAAATCCATCATCTGTTGGTACGACGATACCCTAAAGGCTTCCAAAGACTGTTCCAGACTAGACATAGGTTGTGAAGGGGTTTTAGTAAAAGATTCAAAGTTGTTTGGATACTAAAAACTCCCAAATGGCGGTTCATAAGCAATGTCTGGGGAAGGTGCAAAACTCGGGTAGGACTGGTAGGAATTGAATGGCTGGACAGGAGCAGGATCAACATGTGGATAAGAAGGTAAATGGAATTGTTGATCCCAAGAATCTGTAGTGGTGAAAGGAGTGAATGATCGGCTACAGGATTGTTCAATATGTTCAGCGACGGTCAAAGGACGACTTGCAAAAGGGGTATCAACATAAGAGGGTGGGAGAGGTTGAAAAGGTTGATACAAAGTGGATTGCGGAGGGCAAGTGTTTGTCCTAGACGGGTCTATCCGATCTTTCAAAGAGATTTTGGGCATGGAGGGATCGTTCGATGTTCGGCCAAAGCAAGAACCGTAAGAAGTAATGTCGGGTTCTGGATACTAAAGTTCGGCAAGAGTTTTGCGAGGTGAGGTACCCATGATATGAAGAGAGAAAGAAAGAAAGGCGAAGAAAAGGAGGGGAAAAAGAATGTGATTTTTTTTTAGATATTAACAAAAAGAATGAAATATACACACAAAAAGAATCTGGAAAAAAAACAATCACGACACAAAAATACCACATACCTAATCGTTCTAGGGTTCACCTAGGTCAACTAGACCTGCTCTAGAACTTGATTGTCGAAGTGAAACTGTGTCGAGAAACGGGCTTTAAGTTACACTGATCATGAGGCCAGGTAAGTGCAGAGATAAGGGGAGGTTTTCCGACGCTTTCGCGAAGGTCCTTAATTAAATAACCCTTTCTCTTTTGGCGTTTTCACCGTTAACACTTTCCTAGACACCCCGTAAACAATGTACCGTTAAACGAGGTTCTAAACACAGTCAACTTCTCCTAGTAAGCGCGAAGTCCTTAAGGCTTAAGGTATAGTTTCTTTTAAAGTTTGTGCGGGTAAACGTTATGCTCAAGTTCGTGATTTGTGGGCCACGGAAAAGGTGATGAAATCCTTTATCGTATGTTGTGGTGTTCGCTTGCCTTTAAGTCCGTATTAATGTATGCAATGCGCAATTCAATAAAAATTCTATAAAGAATCAAACAATCGTTTTTTAGTTTAAGCACGGCACTGCAACAAATACGGGTTAGTCAATTTTTAGCGTTTGCTAGCGAACTTGCAAAGAATCCTGCAAAGAATAGTATATTGGAGGCGTCGGATTTGAGAAGAAGGTGTTTAAAAAAGACATACTGTTAAGTTTTTGGGTTAGAAAACCCCCGTTGAATCAAATCCGGTAAGCTTGAAAAGTTCGCTTGCGCGGGTCAAACTACCCGGATCTTTGGCACTGTACTTTGCAATCACCTTAGCATTGAACGTACACTTTGCTCCCCATAATTGCAGTTCGCAAATCGCAAAAATCTGCAGAAAATACAGTATAGTGGAATTCACAGAGAAGATAAAAGAAAAGACAAAGGGGTGGAGAAAAAAATTGAGCACAGAGGCCTCAATGGGACCGCGGAACCGCCGCGCAAGGCACCTTTTGACCGTGGTTCCGCGGTCAAAATGTTGACTTGGGGATTTGTCTTTGGTCAACGAACTCCACTTCTTCTCTTTTCCAAAATAAAAACCTCTGTTTTCTTTTTGGATTACTGTACTTGCTCCAGATTAGCCTGCACACTTGCTCACAAAAATTATCAAAAAATAACAAAAAGATTTTATTTTTTTATTTATAAATATATACAAAAAGAATATTAACCCGAATAACAAGAAAGAAAATACGCTACCGTCTCCCCGGCAACGGCGCCATTTGATCGCACGCTTTTGGCGTGTCGTATGTTCAAAGTTCTAAAGTTATAACCGCGATCAGGACGGTGTCACTTCGCAGCTAGCCGGTTGAGCACGGGTCGATCCGCAGGGAGATGGTTGTATGTTCGTTCGAGTTTTAGACGAGTTAATAAAGAATGTGTATATGTTTGTTCAGTTCTAACCTATGTGTTATATGCAAGTATAAAGTTGTTAAGAAAAAGATACGAAAGTATAAGCTAAAGAAATCCGTACTCAAAACCTTTGAGCCGAGTCTTGACCAATTGAAACTAGAGCAATCGGCAACAACGTGGATTAGGGTACTTAAGCACGGTATTCGTTGAATCCGGCCTATTGACCCTTGTCCGTCCGTTCTTGTCTCTTGCTTTCGCCTCCGGCCAAACCGAACGCAACCGGTCGCGGTTAGGAATCACCGTTACCTTGGTAGGGTAGGGTGCCTAACGGAGCGCTTGCATATCTTTTGGGCGGAGTTCAATGGAAAATAATGGGAAAAGGAAATGAGCAAAGAAACATTAACTTACAATATCGTATTTATTCTTAACAACAACGTATTAACAACGAACCAAAAAAGAGAGAACAAAAGAACAAAGAAAAGAAAAGATTACAAGTAAGTAAGGGCATGGAATTTAAAGTGCAAGAAAGTAAAGCATGAATGTAAAGCAAGTAATAAAAAGTAAGAAAGAAATAAGCAAGAAAGAGAACTAGAAACCATGGAACAAGTTACACACCATGGGTTTAATAACCCAAACTTAAACTTGCAAGCTCAATTAAGAGGTTGCAAGATCAAGAGAGAGGTAAAAACCCAAGAGAAAATGAAGCACAAAAGAGACTTTATTCCTTCCAAAATGATACAATCCATGAGATCAAATACCGACACATAAACAGTCAAGCTCAATGAAGAGGTTGAAAGATCAAGAGAAAGCAAGGATCTCAAGGGGAAGCTAAGCAAAAGAATGATACAAAATAACCCTCATCTTCATTTAACATCCACTCAAAAGCTCTCACAACAATTTAATGGAGGAAAGATGAAGAAAAAAAAGAAGTAAACTAAAAACTAATAAAAAGTGGGCATAAGAATGAACATCTTTGGCTTGGCAAGTTCTGGGATATTTATAGGCAGGAAACAGAGAACCTAGGGCCACATTCAGGCACTATACGAAGTTATAAAAAAGCCCCCAGAAGATGACCCAGTGCGGAGCCCACATGGCCGCGGTTCCGCGGCCTAAGCGCGCTTATGCCACGGAACCGCGGCTTTATTGGAGATTTAGGCTATGAGATTTGGTGGGTTTTCTTGGTTTGTGGTCCTCTTCAGTGTGGTGTAGTACTTTTCTCAGAAGCTCTTCACAATTCTTCCAGAAATTCAGTAGAACAAAAGGTGATGTGATGTGGATCTTTTGCCATGATTTCCTCGAGCTCCGCGTAGATTTCTTGGATCTTGTGTTGACATTGAGCTTTGTGCATGAAAATGACAATCGATTTGCCATTTTGTCCCTTAAACTGGTATGTGGCAACACACGGATAGAGAGCGGAGACCCGTGTTTTATCTGTCGTTGGCAGTAATCCGGAATTTGTCGTACTTTTCCATGGATTTCACTGTTTAGAGCTGAGAACCAGTATTCTGCAAATATGTAGCAAACACTGATCAAAAGCACCTGCCTATAAACAAACGAGCGTAAGAATGGGCGGTATAAAATGCAATATTCTGGTATGAACAACCTAGAAGAGGAAGATACTCCTACAAAAAAAAGTGGATGTTTCCCTACCTTTCTGTTGGGTGCCCTCTGCACTCCTCAGCATGTTGAGGAGTTCTGAAAGTTCAACTTCCTTTTCCTGTAAGTTGAAGTTCAGGATGAACTGGACGTAAGTGGAAGGAAGGGACTGGAGAATCAAGTCCGTATAGAGCTCATTCTCCAACATGGTCCCAAGGTCCGCGAGCTCCTCAACGAAGCCAATCATCTTAAGCACGTGTTCCGCTACCGTTGATCCGATGGCCAATCTCGCCGAAAACAGCTTTTTCGAGACTTCGTATCTGGCGATACGAGATTGCTCTCCATACAGTTCTTTTGTATGGAGAAATATGGATTTGAGGTCCATATTCTCGTGCCTCCTCTGATGTTCGTTGTCCATAGAGGCAAGCACTAGGCACTTGGCCTTCGCGCAGTCGATTTCCCAGGTCTTACGGATTTCCCTATCCGCGACTCTGGTTTTGGGACCTGGGACAGGGGGAGCTTTGGTGGTAAGAAGATACCCCAACTTGTCATAAGTGATTGCCATTTTGACATTCCTGAGCCAATCTTTGTAGTTTGGCCCTGTCAGTATGTTTTTATCTAGTAGTAACTTAAGTCCAGTCATGATGTTTGGTCGCTGCAATTAGGAGAGAGAGAAGAAACACTTTAGCATGATGCTCTTGCAAGTTTAGAGTGGTTTATAATTTGTCTAAATAGGATGGCTCCCACTGTCTCTCGAATCCCTCCTCAAACCATAAAGGAAGAACTAGTCGGGATCAATCTCATCGTACAATACTTGCTTAACCGTTCAGTCAGGCCAGTGTCGGTACTTCGAGGGAGGTTTTCCAATGCTTTCGCGAAGTTCCTTAATTAAATAACCTCTTTTCCCTGTGGGCGTGGCCCTGCTAACACCTTTCTAGACACCTACTTGGTTTATAACATTGATTGTTAAGTGAGAAAGTTCCGGAGGAGTAGCATATACTCACAGTAGGATCGGGATCCAAATATCATCGCGTAACAAAACTGAAGGAATCCTACCAGAATCATCACACTCCAAATGGTATGCAGCGCTAGCAAGTTTCAGTTCTTTTGAAACTCCCGATGTGGATTTTTGCCCCATGCTCTTATGACCTTGACTTTGGCCAAAATATCATAAGTCACATGTTAAGTTCTACCCGTCATTCTCCAGGTTAATTTGAGCCCACCCGCACACACCCTTGACTTTGGCCAAAATGGTAGAACGACTGCCCCAAACCAATACATCTATCTATGCTGCATATGAATACCCAATAGCTACCAATCACTATGCCTTGACTTTGGCCAACATACATAGCTTGAATACTTATTGACCATTCATGTGAAACGACGGAGGGCTACGAATGGTTTTGGCGAAACCGTGAACGTAGTGAACTTGATATAATCGAAGGAACGAGATAGCATTCAAAAGGAGTGGTTCAAGCTCCGCATTTAAAAGTTTGGTTTTGAAAAGAACCGAGTGGTTTTCAAAGTGTTCCAACGACTTTTACTTGGTTTATTTTTTCTTGCATTAATTCCAATGCGTCCCATCATTTAATCCTACCATTGCAGAAAACAACGAAAATATGGCGTACGCTTATACCATCCGCATTCACCACGGGGTCCCGTCATCACCCGTTAGGTTACTTAACTAACGACAGAGCGGGGGCTGGACTAGCGCGGATGCAAAACATAAGCAACGCCTAAATAGATATCATATAGATATATATAAACATTTGTTACGTGCAATGATAGCCATTCTAGATCACAGATGAATACATTGGATATACTAGGAATCCGCAATTCGTACGAGCCTCTAACGAAGAGCGGATTACACGGTCGCGATGAATAGCCAAACCCCACCCTAGACCCCTACGGGTGCGGCAAACTACCCGCCAAGTATCCGAAGTGAAGCAATCTCCATCAACGACGTGAGTAGGCCACTCGGCACTTCGAGGTACCCGGTAGTTTGTGCACCCCACCTTGGGTCTATCCTAGGAGCAAAAACAGTAAAAAGAAATTATACAATGACGGCAACAATCCCGACCCGGTTGTGCGGCCATACAAATAATATTACATCAATTTACATATTACAAGAATTGAAAGATAAACAAAACTCTCATCTTACAATTCCCCCCGGCTATTCATCCGCGACAATCCAACGAATTCATATACACATACCATCAACATCACAGATTACTGATATGTATAACCCCCACTAATCGACGTATAGCGATTAGCAGGCGTTCAATACATATATAACATTACAGATACAACCCATTAGCCAAAGTCTACAGAAAATCGACCAAAATACGGATTTGTAACCACCCCAAAAACAAATTTGTTCTCTGGAAATTCTGGGCAGAAACAAACCATATCAAAAATCACAAAATACCACCAGAACCAAACTGCAGGAGAAACGATCCACGGCCGAGTCAACTCGGCCGCGGATCCCCGGCAGAAGCTTGCTTCTGCCGCGGAACCGCGGTGAGTCGGTCGGTACGCTGGATCGTTTTTCTTGCCTGTTCATTAAAAAGCCTGAGCCGATTTTTAAGACATGATTTATTATTTTTGGAGCAGAAATGAAAATCGGCAGAAACTAGGATTTTCCGGGGTGTTTCGCGGTTTTTTGTCCGGTCAAAATTCTAGATACTTTGCTAACATGCTAGGGTGTGTTTAGTTAGGTTCTGATACCACTGTAAGTCTACGTTACCTCTCCCGGTTCTTTCGGGCTTGCGGAAACGGTGAAAAACGATTTTTAAGGTTTAGATAACATAGACTACCAAATACGGATCTTGGCTAAACTACACACTAGCAACTAACAAGAGAGTTATCTACTCGGTTAGGGGTTATATCTCAACTTGAACTCCTTCTTCGTAGACTCTTTGTAGTGGTCGGATGGTGCTTTCCTCGTTGCCTTCTCTTGTCGAAGATGGATCCACCTGAGGGTTTCTACCTTGAGCTCCTTTCTCGATCTTGAGAGAACTAAAGTGTCCGGCTTGCTAGACCTTCAACATTTGGATGAGTAGAGAGTGGCTTTGGGTGTTTTATCTCCAAGGAAAGGTTTCTCAACTCATGAGAATGATTCTCCTAGAACTAGAGGAGGAGGAAGATGAAAAGAAGAGAGAGAATGGTTATGATAGAATGAGAATAGTTTTACAACCATAACAATATATGTAAATTAATCAAATTAATAATTTTAATCAAATGAAAAAGTTGATGGTTGGTTTGATGAGACAATTATCATTTCACATTAAATGTTTTTGCAAAGATCAAAGAGCATCTTTGATGTGTAATGATGATGGTCAAAGTTTCAACCACGGTCAACCAGTCAACCTTGGTCAAAAAGTCAACAAACCCAACCATGACACAATTTCATTTAATTAATATTATTAATTGATATATCACAAATTCATTAGGGTTTGGAAAAAGACGACTGTCCACTGTGCATACGCACCCGTTCCAAAACCCTAACGAAAAACCTCTTCCTCCGCCTCAATCAACTGTGCATACACACCCGCATTCGTGTTCCGAGGAACATGAATACTATGAGATAAAACTAACCCCAAAACATATACTAGGATCTGGCTCAAACCAGAGCCCGCTAGTGATGTCTGTCCGGACGCCAAACGTGCACAAGTGCGCGGATGTGAACGAACCCTGTTGCAAAACCATGCGACCTCTACTCTGTTTTGCCCAAAGGCGAATACCCTCTGTGTGGGACTCTAAAGACTCGACACTACGCTGGCAGTGGGTTTAACCACAGACCGCAAGCGGCACTAGCTGTACATAACGGTCCCCAGGTAGATGCCGATAAGAAGACTGACGAGGTAAACCCATCTGAACTCCTACCGATCTTGTATTTGACAGTCTCCGTACAGTCCGGTTTGTTCGTCTAAGAATATCGCATGGAGGGCCTAGGGGGCGGTAAACGTCAGTCCCCTACTAGCGGTACAAGTCGTGTCGGAGTGTAGCCCAGAACACCCTGAGATAACACTGGAAACCTACCAGTATATCTCGCTTGCCCTGGCCAGGGACTTTATGTAATGGCTCTTCTAGACACAGCGCGATATCAACCCCCATTACCGGGAGAGACGAATCCTGTCTAACCATCACTGCCTCCAAGTGCTTCGGGACTGCACCCAAAAACTACCTGTTTGCACGACTCCTTCGAGCCGTGGTAGGGTAGTAATCAAAGTACAGTGGGAAACACACTCGAGGCGAAGTGACAGTGTCAAGTCAACGGACTAAGCTGTACTCATGTCACCTGGGAACTGATAACCGACGATAGGAATAGTACCAACGAACAGTTCCCGACGAGTCCAGTCCAGTGTACTCGTAACCTAACGAGCACCCGCATACTATCTCAAGTACGACGTACTGACGGTTGTGGGACAGACCGTCTCCCAAGCTGGGATGAGAAGCGTATACGCTAGTCTACTCCGGAGTATCGATGCCCTGTCCCGATAGTCCTACGACAAAGGACCTGCATAAGGATGTGCTTGTGGATTACCCAGCCCCCACGAGTATGGCTGCCGTCACAACGCTGGTAATCAAGCAAAGATCCTAAGGGCTCCACTAATGTGTAAAGGCGATATGCTATAAGAAACACATGCACACATTAAAGTAGAAAAAAACCAAGTAGCATACTACTATATCGAGCAAGATTGTCAATACAACTGTGAATATCCCAAGCTTCCATTAAGTAATATACAACCTAGTATGATACAGTAATGGCTTTTAGGGCATATCCACTAACATCTCGCCCGCAGCTTGCCAAGTGATCACCTCACTATACAGCTACGCCAAAGAACCCTCACAGACTCAAAGACCCTTGACCGAGGTTCCTCCACCTGCTAATCCACTATATCTAGCGGTTGCTGGTAAACGAAAGATCGCGTCCAAGCTAATTGGTCTGATGCTGAATCATGTCAAAAAGGTCATGAAGGTAATTGCGAAGTATCGACACAAGGAATACGGGATGAATACTCAAAATCTGGGCGGAAGTGCCAAATTATAGGCAACGGAACCAACTTGCTTCAAGGATCTCAAAAGGACCTACAATCCTGGGATACTTCCCAAACTCAACACGTCATTCATCGGAAAATCCCGTAGGAATACATGATCACCCACTACGAACTCAAGTCTGCGACCACTACGGTCGGCATAAGACCTCTGTCTGCACTGGGCCACTCTCATCCTGACCTGAACCAACTGGATCATCTCCGAAATCTCTAGACTACCTAGGGTCCAAAAAATCCTACTTACGCAGAGTCAGAAAAACAGACTGGAGATCGACACCACCTAACAAACAAAACTTAAAGGTTGCCAATTGGAGTGCCTCCTGATAACAGCTATCGAAGGAGAATCCGAACAATGGCAAGTGACAATCCCAACTGCCGACAACAATTAATACGTACATACAAGCATATCCTCTAGAGTCGGTATAGCACGCTCTCACAAAACCATCATCCTGCGGATGGAAAAACGGAGCTAAAGCACAACCAGTACCCAAGGCTTCCTGAAGTTCCTGCCCAAGACGACAAGCGAATAGGGTGCCCTTTTTGGATACGACCCATGAAGGAACTCCGTGCAACGGACAAACTTAACCAAGGACAACTGAGCAACCTGAGTATAACCGGACAACTAGCATCCGAATGGAGTCACACCCAGACTAAACCTGGGTATACGCCACAACGAATATTCATGGAGACCTGCTCCCATTCCCACTGCGGAACGGTTAAAAGTTGCAACTCTCCAGCCGGTCTCAGATGCTTAACCTTAACACACAACAAGACAGCCACCTCGAAACGAAATCCGAAACTTCTCTTTACATCCCTGCCCACCCGTAACTATCTCACAAGTCACGTCAAATGCTGGTGGAACTTGAATGAGTACAGAGAGTTGACAGATGTGCCTGCTCTAGGATTTCACGTCTCTACCCAATAGTATCAGGTACACAAACGCGTCCCTAAACTTAGCACACCCTTGTCACAAATCAAGGACTCCGAATCATTACCCAGCCGAGTATGCTCAAGAACCTTTGACGAACGAGCATTGGCGGGTAGTGCCTAGCGAAACAGATTAAGGAATAGTGGTCGGGCACGGACATGAGCAAGCTGTCCCCTCAGTAGAGGTGAACTTAAGCTATACTCAACGATCGCACAAGAACTGTAAATCTGCAGAAGACTTTCTCAACAATCTACACCCGCTGCAGGAAGATGTATATTAAGCTCTGGTGGTCCGTTAAAATCTAAAAAAACTCTCGAACAAGTAACGTTTCCAAATCTCCAACGCAAAACCACCGCGGCCATCTCCAGATCATGAGTGGGATATCATGCTAGTACTTCTTCCAAGTGTAGGGAAGCAAAAGCGATAACTCTATAATGTCACCTCTGTACACACTCGAGCCCCACTCATGAAACATCACAGTTAAACAACAAAGTCGCCTGAACTAGAAAGCAAAGAAAGAACCGATGCAGTTGTTAAACGAGTCCTCAACTGCCGAAACTCCACATACATTCCTCAATCCAAAGAAAAGAAACCACCTTTCCGGTCCGTCCAGTCCACGGTACAGCCCTACACTAGTAATACTGCACGAAACGGCGGTAAAAACCTGCTAAGCCCCAAAATCTACGAACCTCCCTCCTGCACACAAGTCTGGGCCTAAGCTGCATGGCCTCGATCTTTCTCGGAACCATACGAAAACCGTCTCCCGTAACTATAAGACCTAGGAGTCAACACAAACAAGCCTCAAGAAACACTCCGAGAACCTAGCAAACCGCTGGGGCTCTCCCAGTATCTGCAAAATAAATCCTGAAGTGTTGCTCCTGTTCCTCAAAACACATTAAATAGACCAGAATATCGTCAATAACACAACAATAACCGGTCGAGGAATGGCCTGAAGAAATCTGGTTCATCATGTCTATGAATGCCGCTAGGGCATTGGTGAGTCCGACGACACCACCAAAACACACAAAGCCCGTAGCACAAACAAGGCAGTCTTCGGAATGTCATCACTCCGAACCCGCAACAATGATGACCTGATCCCGATCAAACGTAGAAAATGTCTCGCACTCTGAAGCTGATCGAAGAAATCGTCAATGCGAGGTAAAGGATACCTATCTGCACCGTAAGCCGGTTCATTTGGCGATCCATCAATACACAACCTAAACTGTCGTCTTCCTCCTTGACGAACAGAAATAGGAGCTCCCTAATGCGAAACACTCAGACGCACAAGCCCCCCAACAAACAACTCTGCAGCTGATCCTTAAGTTCCTTAAGCTTCGCCGGCTCATCTGGAACAACGTCGGATAACTCTCGCACGAAACCAACCCGGTCCAACAAATCAACTGTGGCTCCGGTACCACGAATGAACACCAAGAATCCATGACATCCTCTCCTCAAAAGCCGACTAGCGAAAAAGGCTGAATTCGACCTGTGAGAGGTGGCACAACTATCTACCTGCACAACAAGAACTGACTCGCCGGGGAAAACAACACCTGACTGTTTTCCTACGGTAGTCCACAGACGCCTAGCACGTAGCTAACCAGTCCGTGCCCAAGAGAACGTCAAATCCAACATCTCTAGAAGGATCATGTGACGGATGGATCTCCTACCCGATTGGCAAACAACTGAAATACGTGTTGCGCAACAAAAGAATCGCTGACAGAAATTAACACAACAAACGGCTGATCTACCTAACACAACTCTCGTCCCCACCATGGCACAAGTGTGAAAAACAAACAAAGACATCAAAAGAACATACAAATTAAAATAACTGAAAATTCTGCATTGGACTCCGTGAGTCCCGATGAGTAGAAGCAAACTCTCATGTCTGCCCCCTACCCGCAACTGGCTGAACTCCTCTTCTGGTAACCTGTCCCCTCTGAGTGAACCTTCCGCGTCCACGACCTCTCTGAATACGACCCTGACGCGGTGTTAGGGAACAACTCCTGATGTGGTGATGAAGGTTCTCGCACCGATAGCATCCAGAATAACGTTGCTGACCTTCCTGGGGTTGAGAGCTGAACGACTGTCCTCGTCCTAAGCCTCTGCTACTCCCGCGACGGTCACGAAATTTGTATCGACGACAGGGCCTCTGTCTCTGGGCTGATACACCGGTACGAGTCCTCCACAGTTCCGGAACACTCAAAGTCTCTGGAAGACGTGTCTCGTAAACTGGGGCTACATCCACTGGTGCTATGTAGGTGACGGACTGCTGCATTCTGATCGCAAGGAACCACTGAGTAACAGGGGTGACAACCTCCTGTCACTGCGCTCGAACGATCTTAACCAAAGATCTCATCGTCTGGCGCATGTCCTGCATCTCTGCCACAAGCCTAGCGATGCTATCTGTCGAAGGAGAATCTGTCTGCTCCTGTGCAACGAGCGTGCCATCCGGGTCAGTCCTCGTCTCACCCAAGTCAATCCTGACCTCGGCTCTCACTGCATCACTTTGAGTCCCCACAGTCATCAGCGGCAAGGCTATAAATGGAAAAGTATTCAATAAGAATATGGAAATCGAATCACAAGATATGAATCATCAAGGAATTTCAACAATTTGTACTTAGGTCACTTTAGGTGGAGTACCGCATCGTGAGTATGCTACAGACATACACACTCTACGTTACTCTGCTTAAGCTACCTACTCCATCATACCAAGGTCATCCTACTCTCCGAAAGGTAAAAAGCTAGCGCTCTGATACCAACTTTGTCACGACCTGAAATTGGCATGTGACGGCCCTAATACTACGCAACGTCTACAGGCGTAACGCAGTAAAAGAAAGACAAAACCCAAAAATCTAAACCATTAAAAGACAAGAAAAGATAAGAAACAATGTTTAAAGTCTTTGAAATCACAACCCAAATTCTTTAAAAGTCCAACTTTATTTTCTTTAAAATATTGGCAGCACCTCCTTTGTAAAAGCTAGCCCCAAAAATGTGTACAACATAAATATAAAGTAAAGCATCCCCAAACGGGAGGAAATACACGCCCAAAGGCAGAAAACAACCACCACAACAAATATACGACGCCGTAGCGAAGAAATAAAAGACGATAAAAAGGAAACTGTATAAAAGACAACAAGTCACAAATAATATACAATATCGTCCTCACCAAGTTTCTAAGTCAACAAGAAAATATAGTAGATGGAGAGTACAAGGATACAACGAATATACAATACAACAAACGAATAACCACAAAACCCACCTATGCAAACTGCACACTGTGAGCTGATGCGGTATCCATAGCAAAAGATGATAGAAGAATAGCCTGCCTCGACTACTCTGGGGAACACCCTGCTAAACAAACTGTGGCACAACGGGGATGAGATGCCAACTCGTGAATAGTAAATAACATATGCAGGTAATCGCAAGTATGCACGTACAATGTGAATCTAACGTGTGCAATTAATAGCAACAAAAATTCATATGAATGCAATAATCATGAAAGGTACACTAGCAGGTACAACTAATACATGAAGCAATGCATATAAATAAATGTATGTAAATGCAACAGTCATGAAAGGTACTCTAACAGGTACTACTAATACATGAAGCAGTGCATAAACAATAAATGTGAAGTATGGAATGAAATATGTAATTTCCACGGAATCCTGACATCGTGGTAGGATCACAATCCATCAAGAAAAATCCAAATCCCAATTTCTCAAATCAGCCCCCAAATTGGCTCTCATATCATATAAGTCTCACAAATCCTGAATGTACAATATCGAATAAATCTCATATATCCTGAATGTACAAATCAGTAATCTCATAAATATCCTGTATCCAATATCAAATGAATCACCTATATCCCAAATGAAATTATCAAGTAAAAATCTAACATCCTAAATATATTTGCATGAATAAATATGATGGTGTATATAATTTAATGTCAATACACATATATTAGCGTCCCATTCCACAAATATTGGTGTAAGAGCATATATAACAGCGACCGATTCCACTGTTATATATACAAAGAAGTAAAAAAAAATATCATGAAAACAATGTGTCAAGCATCGATACAGAAATACTGATCTATCAGGTGCTGTCACCAAGATTGGTACCCTGATAGGTACGTATCACACGCTATCCGAAAAGCACGAGTGTCTAGCTCTGACCCCCGTCTTTCCACGTATCTATACGTACATGACTTCCGTCGGTATCCACATGATAACCGCTGAGTCATTGGTAATGTCACCGGATGGTATGGTTCCCCCACTAACTCATCGTCTAGCTCCACGAAATTCTTGCCCCGGGGTACCTCCGGGCCCCACCATGTGCCCGCACATGGACCCCTCCTTTCCTCACGTGGGGTATATATATATATATATATCAGAACCGATAAATCTCATGGTGGCTGCTGAAATATCAAATCAAGGGAAACCGGGTTTTTCAAATAATGCATAATTTCATGAACTCCCACGGTCCCCAAATCCAGAAAACATCATGAAAAATCCATATCACAATGCGAAAATCCATGAATATAATAAATGTAACATAAACGGAAATATAAGCATATAAAGGAAAAGCTGCTAATTAACTGCAACAAGTTAATATAAATATCATGCGGTTCCTAATTTTCTCCAATTCTAAAATAACATCAGGTAAAGGTAAACATGTAGCTATAACCAGATGTATGTGAAAACATAAAGGTATAGCAAGATATATATATCTACCTATAAGTAATGATGTTGTATACTCCCTGGGTATAAGAGAAATAGGTATGCAAGGTATACCTGTAGCTATGTCATAAAATATGCATGTACCTATCACTAATGGTACAATACTCTATAGGTATACATGTAACTAGCATGTAAGTATGTCAGAGCATATGTGTAAGCATGTAGGTATACAGGTATGATATAAGTCAATGCGTAAAGAAATATGAATCAAAGTCTCAATGTCCCTAACCAAGCAATATCATATCTATAAGTGGGTTGTGCGTGACATGGCAATTATTGACGGTGTGTGTAGCATACAATCAGTTCTCGTGCAACATGAATCCTCAATAATATGTGCAGTGTCCTAAGGATACTAGTCCAAGCACAACAATATCTAAGTAATAGGGTAAATGCACAATTCTAAATATGACATAGAATATGCGACAGAAATAACATCTCTAGCCCATACGCATAACGCCATGCGGGCGATTCCCCTGTAGATGTTAAATCTACTTACCAACGCTCCAAGCTAGGTGAATCCTACCACCTGTTTTCCCTTTGTAGCAGTGTCCGTAGTCCCCGCCTGCGAACCTAAAATTTCACAAACACAACACATAAGCAAAACATCCTATAATGACGAAAAGGCAACGAAACGGGATGAAAACGCCCGGAAAATTACACTGCGCGCTTAGCGCATCTATCGCGCACGACATCGGCCAAAAACCCTAACTGGGGTCGCTAAACTACAAAACACCAAGTCTAGACCCCGATCGTCCCGATCGCGTAACACAACACAAACAATTACGAGGAATAAAATAGATATAACCTCGCAACGACCAATCGGACCCACGTCGGAAACCCCCGAAACCTAGTAAGCAACTTATCGCAATATTTCGCACTAGTTTCAAGCTAACGCATATCTAGCGATTACAAACACCTTATAATATCTTAACTAAGCTATCTAAACCATTTCTAAATTTTTAACACTTGCTAAATAAATTTTAGCAAAAAACCTAGTAAGCAAAATTGCATAATTAAACAAAGTATTCATTAACAATAATTAACATTTTCTACTAGGCTAAGCTTTTCCTAATCACAAATTAACACTTCAATAAAACATTAAACACTTAAATCAAGTTTTAAACTTAACTTGAATTTCCAAAACCATTTCTAGAATTTTGAAACATGAAATTTAAAGCTTAAATTAACATATAATTAAGCTAGCATAAAGATTTAAACTTAACAATTAGAGATTAGGGTTAGGATTTTATACCTCCAAATGATTCAAAAACTTGCAAGAAAACCAAGATTAGCCTCAAAAATCAAGACTTCATGAAGAACCAAGCATGGTTTAGGGTTAAGGAAATGAAGGAAAATGATTATATTTGAATTTTTGTGATTTTATTTGGATTTTTCATGATTTATTTGTGCAAGAAATGATGAAAATGGAGTGAGAAAAGAAAAGGGCAGCCAAGAACAAGAAGTGGCCGGCCATGAGGGTGTGGGGGTGTTTTTGTGAATTTTTGTGAAGAAAGTTCTAGTAAAAAACAATAAATGCTTCATTAAATGCATTTTGCCACCTTTCTTTCTTTTTTCTTTTTCTTTAAAAAAAATTAAATCCATTGAACAAAAAAATCTAGATATTTAAAAATAAGGTTCTAAACTAATTGTAGTGATGATTTCCAAGAATTTTCATTTAGAAGAAATTTCCCGATTTACATGCATATTTTACCGGCTAAAATAATATTTTATTTGGGAAAAATTCTATCTGAACCAAAACCTTCCAGATACCCCCAAAGTTCGCGCACAAGCTTTATTTTACCTAAAATAGGTGCCGGCCAGTTTCTACGGACGTTTGATCGAAATCGGGTTAAAACGGAAAATACCGACAATTTTGCCCTAAAACGGAAAAATTCGCAAAACGATTTCTGTAACGTTACAACTAGTGTATCAACAACAATGATACACACAAGCGTATGCATGTATGTGTGCATGCACATCAACATGTGCATCAACTTAAACATATGCATACAATAAAGAAAAAGGGTTTAAACAAAGTGAGCAATAAAGTCAATGTTTAAATCAACACTTGATTTAACAAACCGGCCATATCGCATACGACCCGACCAATAGTAAATCGCCCGATTAATATACGGTATCACATACTTGCATTTAATCGAGTCTCCGCGCATATCACATATGCACACCACATCGTTTCGCCTGGGCTAGGAAACTCCTCTGTGGGACACTAAGACTCGTCAATATGCTGGTAGTGGGTGATGATCATATCAAGCATCCCCAAGCCGCAAGAGGTCAGCTAAACGTAATGGCCACTCGGGTATTGAGCGATCAGAAGAAAACAAACGAACCTATCAAAACTCCCGTCGAGCCAACTGGCAACATTACCGTACAGTCTGGTCTCTTCGTCAGATTTGCTGCATATCGAGTCTAGGGATGGCATCGTCGACCCCAATAACTCAATAAGTCATGCCGATGTATAGCCTATAATCAAACTGAGAAATTACTGATAACACTTATCAGTAAATCTCAACAGCCCTGGCCAGGGACTTACTGATATAGCCAATCAAGCACAGCGCAACATCAACCCCCAATACCGGGAGAGAAGAAACCCCTCCTATTGCTCATTGCCTCCACATGTCTCGGGACTGTACCCAAAAGCCACCTGTTTGCACGACTCAGCATAGCCGTGGTAGGGTGGAAATCTAAGCACAGTGGGAGAACACATGAGACTCTATAACGATCTCGGGTCTACAGACTAACCTGTACCAGTGTCGCCTGAGAACTGCTATCCGACGATAGATATAATACCATATAGGAGTTCTCGGTGAGTCCGTCCAATGTACTCAGTCTCCACTGAGCACCCGCATACGATCTTGATGTCAAACATCAATGGATATGGGAACATCCATCGCCCATCATATGGGTCTAGTATCATATACGCTAGTCTACTTTGAAATATCGATACCCCGTCTCGATACACCCATGACTAGGGACATTTCAGGATATGTTTATAAATTACACATGTCCCACTAGTATGATCTGTAAGTGCACGGCGGCGCCCCGGCCGTCAATCCGACGCCGGAATGCGGAAGCGGTGATAAACTTAAATTTTGCGGACTTTGCAAACCGGCACCACCGCGCACTAAACTCCGGATCGTAACCATTAACAAGTCTAAGCTAACTAGAATACGGGTTAGAGATGTACCGACTGATCCGAGTCCTCCGGTCTTCATCTCCACTCCGATCTCCTCGCGGGATCTCCGTCTGTCTCCTCCTCGTCGGAAAGGGCACCACATCGCCTGTGTCTTTTACGGGCTCCCGCCTCAATACCGAGGCAACTCGGGCACGAAGTTGGCGAGCCGACGTGCCCAAGGTTTGCGGTAGAATATGGTGTAGAAGCTATGTCTCATATGGGGTTATGGTTGCCATGGATGTGGAGGAATTTGTGCAAGGAATTTATTTCATGAAGGCTTGAAAGAAAAATGGAGCAAGACCTCAAAGGAGCTCGGCCACAAGAAGGAAAAAACTCTCTGGAAAAAACATAGATTGATGAGCTCGGCCAGCAGACACAAAAATGCCCTCTGCACCCCATTATCAATCTAAAATGCCACCATCATTATTAAATTAATCCATATGATTCACTCCAGCACACATGCAATATTCCCTCACATCTTTTTTAAACCAATCAGCCCACCATCTCCTATTAAGCACTAAGGAATAAATAAATAAATTAATCCCATCCAAATTAAAAACTCATTCCAAGACCAGAACAGTGGCCGGCCAAATCCAAACCCAATTTCCAACACAAAATCATTCACAAACCATATCCAATCAAATCCCAATTAATGCATCATGGAGCCCAAAAAAAAAATGGCAATCATATCAATCCTTTTTCATAAAACCCCTCCACAAATGTGTTATTTGCAAACTTGCAAATAACACCCTCCATCGGAAAAGTCCGGCCGGGAAAGAACAAAGGAAAACCGGCCGGAACGGAATGCAAACTGGCAACTCCAGAAAACTGGTCCCGTAATAAATTACAGGAAAACCCTGATACTGTGCATACACACCCGCATCTGTATTCCGTCCGGATACAAATGCAAAGAGACAAAACTACACTATCAAATACTAAGATCCGGCTTAAGCCAAAGCCGGCTAGTAAAAACCGTCCGATCACGATCCGTGCAATACCGCACGTATCTGATCGAACCCTGCCATATCTCCATACGGCCTCTACAGCGTTTCGCCCGAAAGCTGAGTAACTTAAAGTGTGGTGGACTCTAAAGACTCGTCAATACAATGGCTGTGGATTTAACCACTAGCACGTCAGAGGTATAAGCCAATACGTAACGGGCCACCAGCTATTGACCAAAATGGACGTCGATGAGGAAGCTCACCCCGACACCCAACTGAGCCTGTCAGTGACAATATCCGTACAGTCCGGTCCGTTCGTCTATGAGCATCGCATGGCGGGCCTAGGGGGTTGGTGAAAGTCAGACCCCCAAAAGCGGTACAAGTCGTGTCGGAGTGTAGCCCAGAACACCCTGAGATACTACTGGAATACCTACCAGTAAATCTCCTTGCCTTGGCCAAGGACTTTGTGTAATGGCTCTCCTAGACACAGCACGACCTCACCCCCAATACCGGGAGAGACGAACCCCTGAAGATACGCTCACTGCCTCCATGTGGCTCGGGACTGTACCCAACTAAAACCTGTTTGCACGACTCCTTTGAGCCGTGGTAGGGTAGTAATCAAAGTACAGTGGGAACTCACACGAGACAAATGACGATCCCCAGGTCGATGAACTAACCTGCACACATGTCACCAGGGAACTGCCATCTGACGTCTGGTATATGACCAACTAGCATGTTCCCGGCGAGTCCTGTCCGGTGTACTCATAACCCAATGAGCACCTGTATACATCTTAGGTGATCCAACTGACACCAGTGGCTTGTGAGACCGGCCACCGCCCCTCGTCGGGGTCTCGACTGTATACACTAGTCTACTAATGGAGTATCGATGCCCGGTCTCGAAACTCCCACGACTAGGGACCTTTTAAGGATATGCTTGTAGACCCCCAGCTCCCACTTATATGATCGCCCTCATACTGCTGGTGGTCAAGCAAGAATCCTAGGGGCTCTATCAACGTGTAATAGCGACATGTCAGGTCACTTAAAGCAGTACACGATGATAAAGGTAAACCAGATAGCATACTATCATCTCGAGTAAGACTGTCCTACCGGGATAGGTCCTCCCTCAATCATTACAATCACGTACCTGTGACCTAATAATTGACTCTGAGGGCACTATCTCCAACATGATCTGCATCATAATCACAGTAGTCAAGCAAATATCTTAAGGGATTTATTAGCATGTTCAAATGAATAAAAGCATGATCAAGTGAACATGTCAGATAAAGATTAACCAGATAACATACTATCATGTCGAGCAAGACAGTCCTCTGTATATATATACATGTATAAATACATCCACTATCACATAATGGACTCTAGGGCATACATATATCCAACAATCTCCCACTTGCACTAAGGCCAGTTATTGCCGTATCTCATACCCAACATCTCAAAAAGTCGCTCATGTTGTGGCTGAGGGAGGGCCTTGGTGAGTGGATCCGCAGTGTTATTCTTTGTATCTACTCTTTGAATCTCGATCTCGCGGCGATCAACTATCTCCCGGATCAAATGATATCGCCTCATGATGTGTCTGGACCGTTGATGGGACCTGGGATCTTTGGCTAATGCCATAGCCCAATTATTATCACAATATAATAGTATTGGATCAATAATGGTTGGAACTACTCCTATCTCCGAGACGAACTTCCTCATCCAAACTGCTTCTTTTGCGGCATCATTTGCAGCAATGTACTCGGCTTCCATCGTAGAGTCTGCAACGGTATCCTTTTGGAACTCTTCTAACTCACCGCCCCTCCGTTCACGGTAAATACAAAACCAGAGATAGATTTGCTGTCGTCCTTATCACTCTGGAAGCTCGAATCGGTAAAGGACTCTATTAGGATATCTCCGTTACCATACACCAAGAACAATTCTTTAGTCCTTCAAAAGTACTTAAGAATGTTCTTCACAGCTATCCAGTGATTCTCACCTGGGTTGGACTGATACCTGCTTACTACACATAGTGCATAAGCTACATCAGGGCGTGTACATAACATCGCATACATTATAGATCCTACGGCTGAAGCATAGGGTATAATGCTCATGCGAGCTCTCTCTTCATCAGTCTTTAGGCAAAAGTCCTTGGAGAGAGTGACTCCATGGCTAGCGGGTAAGGAACCCCGCTTGGAGTCTTCCATACTAAACCTTTTTAGGATGGTGTTAATGTACCTGGTTTGGCACAATCCCAATAACCTTTTGGATCTATCCCTATAGATCCGAATGCCCAATATGTACGTGGCATCACCCAGGTCCTTCATGGAGAACCTTTGTGATAAGAATGATTTGACCGACTGCAGCATAGGAATGTCATTTCCTATCAGAAGAATGTCATCCACGTACAATACGAGGAATGTGACAGCTCTCCCTACAGCCTTCTTATAAACACAAGGTTCATCTGGATTTTTGATGAAATCAAACTCTTTGATAACATCATCAAAACAGATGTTCCAACTCCGCGATGCCTGCTTTAACCCATAAACTGATTTAAGCAATCTACATGCTTTCCTGCTGCTCCCACTGTCAACGAAGCCCTCTGGCTGATCCATATAAACACATTCTTCTAAATCACTATTTAGAAATGCAGTTTTAACGTCCATCTGCCAGATTTCATAGTCGTAGTGAGCAGCAATAGCAAGTAGGTGTAAGGTTAGTATAGCACCCTATGAAGAGTTTTGAAGCATCACATGACCCAAAGTTTTAATTTTTAAGGTGCTAAACTAACATGCAAAGGATAGATCCTAGAAAATTAGGGTTTACTAAACTTTAAGCTAACAAAAGTTAGGGTTTGAAGGCTACAACCTTTGTAGCTCCCGTTTTTGCTTCGCTCCTTAGGCTCTTTGGTGTTGAATCGAGGTCCTCTTGAACTCCCCTTGTGTCCACGACGATCCACCGCGGAGATCTCCGTCCAAGCTCGCTACTTCGTCAAACCGAAGATAACACTCTAAACAAAACGGCTAAGCTTGTGTAGAATGTTGTTGTGGCTTTGGATCTCACTTCAAAAACCTTTCTTTGATTGTGTTTGACTCACTAGAAAAAACTAGAGAGGAGAAGATGAAGGAGGATGAAAATGGTGGCTATTTCTTTTCAAGAGGTAAAATGATAACCATAAGGTTAAACTTGCAAAAGAAATAAATATCACTATATATATTTATTCCTTCTTGACTCCAACCATGATTAAATGATAGATGATTAATTTAACTTGGGTTTAGAATGATAAAGGAAAGGATAACCATGGTTTAGTGGTAGGTGAGCATGGTTAGGTTAGAAGAAGCATGTAGAAACTAGCATAATTATCCTTTCCTTTTCATTTTCTTTTTAAATCCATAATCAAATAATAATCCATTAAATAATCTATGGTGTGAGTCTTATATTGCCACCATTTCTATATATAATTAACCATGATGGTTTGATGTATGTATGTGTACATGTATGCACATCTACATGTGCATGAAACTAGAAAAGAAGAAAGAAACACATGCATGCATGCATACATCCATCAAACCCTAGAAAGGTTTTAAGTGAGAAAACTAATGGTTAAATGATAAATCAACACTTGATTTATCAATCCGGTCATATCTCATATGACCCCACCAAAAGCAGTTCACCCGATCAATGTTCGGTATCATATACGCACATTTCAATCGGGTGCATGCGCATATCGCATATGCACACCACAACGTTTCGCCTGGACTGGGTAACTCCTCTGTGGGACTCTAAGACTCGTCAATACGCCGGCAGAGTGTAATGATCATATCAAGTACCCTCAAGCCGCAAGCGGTCAGCTAAACGTAACGGCCACCCGGGTATTGAGCAATTAGAAGACAACAAGCGAACCTGCTACAACTCCCGTCGAGCCATCCGGCAACACTACCGTACAGTCCGATCTCTTCATCAGATATGCTGCATATTGAGCTTAGGGATGGTCACGTCGACCCCAATAACTCAATAAGTCGTGTCGGTGAATGGTCTATAACAGATCGAGAAACTACTGATAACACTTATCAGCAAATCTCAGCAGCCCTGGCCAGGGACTTGCTGTTATAACCAGTCGAGCACAGCACAGCATCAACTCCCAATACCGGGAGAGACGAAACCCCTCCTATCGCTCATTGCCTTCGTGTGTCTCGGGACTGTACCCAACGGCCACCTGTTTGCACGACTCAGTAGAGCCGTGGTAGGGTGGCAATCAAAGTACAGTGGGAGAACATACAAGACTCCATGACGATCTCGGGTCTACAGACTAACCTGTACCAGTGTCACCTGAGAACTGCTATCCGACGATAGATATAATTTCATATAGGAGTTCTCGGTGAGTCCGTCCAGTGTACCCAGTCAGCACTGAGCACCCGTATATGATCTTGATATCAAACATCGATGAATGTGGGAACATCCATCGCCCATCACATGGGTCTAGTATCATATACGCTAGTCTACTCTGGTATATCGATGCCCCGTCTCGATACACCTCCGACTAGGGACATTTCAGGATATGCTTATAGACTACAAACGTCCCACTAGTATGATCTCTATCATAATCAGAGTAGTCAAGCAGATATCCTTGGGGCTTTATCAGCATGTATGAATGAATAAAAGCATGATCAAATCAACATGTCAGATAAAGAATAACCAGATAGCATACTATCATGTCGAGCAAGAATGCAAACTGAATATATATATACATGTATAGATACATCCACTATCACATAATGGCCTCTAGGGCATACATATATCCAACAATCTCCCACTTGCACTAAGGCTAGTTATTGGCGTATCTCATACCCAACATCTCAAAAAGTCGCTCATGCTGCGGCTGAGGGAGGGCCTTGGTGAATGGATCCGCGGCGTTGTTCTTTGTGTCAACTCTCTTAATCTCGATCTCGCGGCGATCTACAATCTCCCGGATCAAATGAAAACGCCTCAGGATGTGTCTGGACCGCTGATGGGATCTGGGCTCCTTGGCTAACGCCATCGCCCCATTATTGTCACAATACAAAGGTATTGGATCAATAATGGTTGGAACTACTCCTAGCTCCGAGACGAACTTCTTCATCCAGACGGCTTCCTTGGCGGCATCATTTGCAGCAATGTACTCAGCTTCCATCGTAGAGTCTGCAACGGTATCCTGTTTGGAACTCTTCCAACTTACCGCCCCTCCATTGAGGGTAAATACAAACCCTGAGATAGATTTGCTGTCATCCTTATCGCTCTGGAAGCTCGAATCGGTAAAGGCCTCCATTTGGAGATCTTTATTACCATACACCAAGAACAATTCTTTAGTCCTTCGTAAGTACTTAAGAATGTTCTTCACAGCTGTCCAGTGGTTCTCCCCTGGGTTGGATTGATACCTGCTTACAACACTAAGTGCATAAGCTACATCTGGGCGTGTACATAACATCGCATACATTATAGACCCTACTGCCGAAGCATAAGGTATAATGCTCATGCGAGCTCTCTCTTCATCGGTCTTTGGACAAGAATCCTTGGAGAGAGTGACTCCATGGCAAGCGGGTAAGGCACCCCGCTTGGAGTGTTCCATACTAAACCTCTTTAGGATGGTGTTGATGTACCTGGTTTGGGACAATCCCAATAACTTTTTGGATCTATCCCTATAGATCCTTATGCCCAGGATGTATGTGGCATCATCCAGGTCCTTCATGGAGAACCTCAGTGATAAGAATGATTTGACCGACTGTAGCATAGGAATATCATTTCCTATCAGAAGAATGTCATCCACGTACAATACGAGGAATGTGACAGCTCTTCCTACAGCCTTCTTATAAACACAAGGTTCATCTGGATTCTTGATGAAATCAAACTCTTTGATAACATCATCGAAACAGATGTTCCAACTCCGAGATGCCTGCTTTAACCCATATATGGATTTAAGCAGCCTACATGCTTTTCCGCTGCTCCCACTGTCAATGAAGCCCTCTGGCTGATCCATATAAACGCATTCTTCTAAATCTCCATTTAGAAATGTTGTTTTAACGTCCATCTGCCAGATTTCATAGTCGTAGTGAGCAGCAATAGCAAGTAGGATCCGAATGGATTTAAGCATGGCTACGGGCGAAAAAGTTTCGTCATAGTCCAGACCTGGTCTTTGACGAAAACCTTTCGCCACAAGTCTTGCCTTATAGGTCTCTACCTACCCATCCACACCAATCTTTCTTTTAAAGATCCATTTGCAACCCACAGGTTTTACCCCAGGGGGTACAACGTCCAAAGTCCATACTTTGTTGGTGTACATAGACTCCATTTCGGATCTCATGGCATCCAGCCACTTCACAGAGTCTCCACTCGTGATAGCCTGCTGAAAACTGGTAGGATCATCATCATCCATGATGCAATCTTCTCTGTCACCATCAATGAGGAAACCGTAGTACCTCTCCGGTGGGCGAGAAGTCCTACCAGACCTACGGAGTGGCCGAGGTTCTTCAGTTTCTGTTGCAACAGCCGGTTCAACCAAATCGTCATTTGTAGTTTGTGTCTCCAGAACCTCTTCTAGATCTACCACCTTGCCATCATCTCTTTCCGTGAAAAACTCTTTTTCCAAGAATGTGGCATACTGAGAAACAAACACTTTTTGTTCCTCTTTGTGGTAGAACAGATATCCATAAGAATTCTTTGGATATCCCACAAAGTTACACATGACTGACCGTGTCTCGAATTTGTCCGGATTCTGCTTTTTAACATAGGCCGGGCAACCCCAAATCTTAATTCTTTTAAGAGATGGTCTCTTCCCATTCCATATCTCATATGGCGTGGTAGACACGGCTTTGGTTGGAACCCTGTTTAGCAGAAACGCCGCAGTCTCCAATGCATGCCCCCAAAACGAGACTGGTAACTCAGCGTCACTCATCATGGACCGGACCATATCTAATAGGGTCCTATTCCGTCGTTCTGACACACCGTTGTGCTGTGGTGTGTAAGGAGGAGTGAGCTGAGAGAGAATCCCATTCTCTTTTAGGAAGTTTGCAAATTCTGTACTGAGATACTCACCACCTCGATCTGATCGAAGCATCTTAATACTCAAGCCGGTTTGTTTTTCTACTTCTTGTTTATATTCAATGAATTTCTCGAAAGCTTCGGACTTGTGCTTTAATAAAAATACATGACCGAATCTTGAGAAATCGTCGGTGAATGTAATGAAGTATGAAAAACCGCCTCTAGCCTGTGTAGACATTGGCCCACATACATCACTATGTATGAGGCCAAGGAGCTGAGTAGCTCCTTCTCCGTGTCCGGTAAACGGAGTTTTGGTCATTTTACCCTTGATACAAGACTGGCAAGTCGCATAAGATTTATATTCAAAAGGGTTTAAATATCCATCTTTATGTAACTTGTTTAGTCTTGTTTCGTTAATATGACCAAGTCTACAGTGCCAAAGAAAAGCTTCATTTAATTCTGAAAATTTTCTTTTATTAGTGTGTTGTATACTGAAAACTGTGTGTTGATTTAGGACATATATTCCGTTATTAAGCGTACCATACCCAACCAACATTTGATTTAGGTGAATGTTCATAACATTGTTCTGCAATACAAAATTATATCCTTCATTGTCCAACAAAGAAACGGATATTATATTACATAGCATACTTGGTACAAAATAACATGGATTCAAAATTAAAATACATCCAGATGGCAACCCCAAGTGATACTCTCCCACTGCGACTGTATGTACATTGGAACCATTTCCAACGCGGAGAGTATGGTCACCTGTCCTCAAAACCTTGCTATTTCTCAGCCCCTGCATAGAATTGCAAATGCGAGAACCTGAACCGGTATCCAATACTCAGGAAGCAGAGTTTATAGAAAAACAGTTTTCAGTCACAAACGCACCTGAAGCAGAAGCATCACCATGCTTCTTCTTGAGATTTAGGTACTCCGTGCAATTGCGCTTCCAATGTCCTGTCTTGTGGCAATGAAAACACTCGCCTTTCCCTGGGTCTCCAGCCGTGGACTTTCCCTTTCCCTTCACCTTTTTGACTCCACCCTTAGGATTAGTGGGTTTCTTCTTTTTCTTTCCCTTGGCCTTAGCTTTTGGGCGAGAAGAAGAAGACTGTCCAATGGTCATAACGGGAGTCTTTGCTGACTTCATAGTGCTCTCTGCACTCCTTAACATATTAAGGAGTTCAGGGAGGTCCTTCTCCATGCCATGCATGTTGAAGTTCACTATGAACTGAGCAAAGGTGGAGGGGAGGGACTGCAGAATAATATCTATATATTGTTCATTTTCTATTGTCCATCCAAGGTCCTCAAGCTCTTCTATAAGAGCTATCATCTTCAACACATGGTCTCCTACTGGTGTGCCATGGGCCATTCGCATCTGAAACAGTTTCTTTGATGCTTCGTATCGTAATACGCGGGATTGCTCCCCATACAACTCCTTTGTATGGAGTAGTATCCCGTGAATGTCCATGTCCTCGTGCTGCTTTTGATGTGTGTTATCCATCGATGCAAGCGCGAGGCATGTGGCCGTGGCACAGTCAGCGTCCCATGTCTTGCGGACTTCAATGTCCGCAACTGAGGATTTTGGGCCTGGGACGGGCGGGGCTGAAGCCGTGAGGACATATGATACTTTATCATAAGTCAAGGCGATCTTCAGATTCCTTAGCCAGTCTTTATAGTTGGTCCCATTCAGTTTGTTTTTATCTAGTAGAAGCTTAAGCCCAGTCATTGGTATCTGCCATTAAGAGAGAGAAAAGAATACACTCAGCGAAAGCTCTTGCATAGATTAGATTGGTTTATTATCTTGTCTAATCGATGTTTCCCACTGCTTTTTATCAAGTTTTTCTTTCAAACCTTAAAAAGAAAAACTAGCCAGGATTAATTACAGTCTACAACTTCGCTAACCGTTCAGCCAGGCCAGTGTCGGTACTTTGAGGGAGGTTCCCCGTGCTTTCGCACGGACCTAATTAGAGTAAACCTCGTTTTCCCAGAGGCGGAGCCCCGTTAACACCTTTCTAGACACCTAATGAGTTAGCTAATTGTAAACTGTAAAACTCTCCTAGGAGCAACTATTGCCCACAGTGGGATCGGGATCCAACCATCACATGGAAGGTATGCAATCTCATTGCAAATTTCAACACTTGAAATTCCCGATGTAATTTTTACCCCTAGTACTTATGACCTTAACTATGGTCAACAAATCATAAGTACCAGTCAAGTTCTACCCGTCATTTCTTGATCAATTAGACCCACCCATATGACCCTTAACTATGGTCAACAAAGTCGCATGAATGTCCTAATTAATCTGCATCATATGCATTGTAGGAAGACATCACTTAGCTACCGTACACTACGCCTTAACTAAAGTCAACAAACGTAGCACGAATACTAAGTACTCTACTTCCTAAAATGACGGAGGGTTGCGAATGATTTTTAAGAAAATCTTTAACGCTTTGAACTTGATATCGTTGTAGAATCAAACAGTTTTCAAAAGGAGTGGCTTAAGCTCCGCAGTTTTGAAATGTAGCTTTTTCACAAATAGCCGAGTAGTTTTTAAATCCGATTCTACAACATCTTTTTAGGTTTATTTTCTTTACATTAATCACATTAATGTAATCCCATCATTTAAGTCCTTAAGCCAATCACAGAAAAGAAACGAAAATAACACGTACGCTTATGCCATCCGCATTCGCCGCAATGTTCCGTTATGCACCGTTAGGTTACTTAACTAACGGCATACCGGGACGGGACTAGCGCGGGTGTAAAACATAAGCAACGTCTACTATATATCATATATATAATATGTCATTCGTCTCAGATATCACAGAACACAGGCAGCAGAAATATAGATATAACGTGGGATATACTAGGACGTCCGTATTTAGTATTTAGCCAGAATAGAAAATACGGATTCCACAGTCGCGATGAATAGCCAAGCCCACACCCTGGACCCCTACGAGAGCGGCAAGTGACCCTACCAATCCTGGAGTTTAGGAGACCCGGTCTCGACTCCTCGAGATGGCCTCCCACTGAACCCAGAACCCGGTCACCTGTGCTCTCCTCCTTGGGTCCATCCTAATGCGGAAAAGTAAATAATATACAACACTGGTGACACAACCGCAACCTGGAAGTGCCCCAAATAAAAGAATATTACATTACATTTGAATTTACATGAATGAAAAAAATAAAACTCTCATCTCACAAAAAACCCCCGGCTATTCGATCGCGACAATCCTGCACATCATATCTCAGCAACACACAATATCACATATCATCAACGTAAGTAAGTATGCGTACCCCGATTGTCGTTGATGTATAGCAACAAAACCGGCGATATCTAACATACTACACTTACGGTCGCAGAAAATAAAGTGTAAAACTACAATATTTGGAATCCAGATTCTCTTTAGACATCATAAATGCGAAATATCACATATTTCGTATTTCATGCCTACACTATATGAATTCCACATATTGTATCACATTCCAGATAAACAGACAGTATTAAAGTTTTCGAACGAACTATTAAGCACCCAAGATTCACTAAAGCTCAACACTTGAGCAGGGTTCAAAAATCCGGAGTGTGGCACAGTAGCGGCGGTCCAGCCATAGAAGGGTCAAGCCAACGTCTCACATGTGGCACGCCGTACTCCCCCAAACCCTAGGGTTCAAAGGGCAGTTCGAGACGGTCACATAATCGAGTTAAGGTTTGTTGTCTTCTAAAGGGACCACCGCAAAAAGACTTGCACGCATCTCCAAACTATTTAAACCCCGTGAATATTGAGTAAATGATATTCGTTCAAACACTTCAATACTTTCTAGTTTACCCGGAAAAGAAAACGAAATGAAAATTCCGATCGAAACGACGAGTTCAAAACCATCTCCAGAATTTTTCAACAGCAGATTCAGATTAAATACACTCAAAATATAATATAGCAGGTAAAGAAAAACACTGTGCAAAAAATTGTCAAAGAGCCCCTTATATGGCCGTGGATGCGCGGCCTAAGCTTGCTTATGCCGCGCTTCCGCGGCCAAAGTTACTGTTCATTGGCACGAATTCTCCAGATTATCTTATTTTTACCTGCTCTATTTTTTGAGAATTTTTAATTCTGAAAAAAGTAAGTTTTTAAAAAATTTCCAAAGAGCATCTTTAAAAGTCGTATTTTGTTTCGATCAGACTTTTTACTTCGCAAAAAGGTCGCCTAACGTTCTAGGTCGGCTCTGATACCAATGTAAGGTTAGTATAGCACCCTATGAAGAGTTTTGAAGCATCACATGACCCAAAGTTTTAATTTTTAAGGTGCTAAACTAACATGAAAAGGATAGATCCTAGAAAATTAGGGTTTACTAAACTTTAAGCTAACAAAAGTTAGGGTTTGAAGGCTACAACCTTTGTAGCTCCCGTTTTTTGCTTCGCTCCTTAGGCTCTTTGGTGTTGAATCGAGGTCCTCTTGAACTCCCCTTGTGTCCACGACGATCCACCGCGGAGATCTCCGTCCAAGCTCGCTACTTCGTCAAACCGAAGATAACACTCTAAACAAAACGGCTAAGCTTGTGTAGAATGTTGTTGTGGCTTTGGATCTCACTTCAAAAACCTTTCTTTGATTGTGTTTGACTCACTAGAAAAAACTAGAGAGGAGAAGATGAAGGAGGATGAAAATGGTGGCTATTTCTTTTCAAGAGGTAAAATGATAACCATAAGGTTAAACTTGCAAAAGAAATAAATATCACTATATATATTTATTCCTTCTTGACTCCAACCATGATTAAATGATAGATGATTAATTTAACTTGGGTTTAGAATGATAAAGGAAAGGATAACCATGGTTTAGTGGTAGGTGAGCATGGTTAGGTTAGAAGAAGCATGTAGAAACTAGCATAATTATCCTTTCCTTTTCATTTTCTTTTTAAATCCATAATCAAATAATAATCCATTAAATAATCTATGGTGTGAGTCTTATATTGCCACCATTTCCATATATAATCAACCATGATGGTTTGATGTATGTATGTGTACATGTATGCACATCTACATGTGCATGAAACTAGAAAAGAAGAAAGAAACACATGCATGCATGCATATATCCATCAAACCCTAGAAAGGTTTTAAGTGAGAAAACTAATGGTTAAATGATAAATCAACACTTGATTTATCAATCCGGTCATATCTCATATGACCCCACCAAAAGCAGTTCACCCGATCAATGTTCGGTATCATATACGCACATTTCAATCGGGTGCATGCGCATATCGCATATGCACACCACAACGTTTCGCCTGGACTGGGTAACTCCTCTGTGGGACTCTAAGACTCGTCAATACGCCGGCAGAGGGTAATGATCATATCAAGTACCCTCAAGCCGCAAGCGGTCAGCTAAACGTAACGGCCACCCGGGTATTGAGCGATCAGAAGACAACAAGCGAACCTGCTACAACTCCCGTCGAGCCATCCGGCAACACTACCGTACAGTCCGGTCTCTTCGTCAGATATGCTGCATATTGAGCCTAGGGATGGTCACGTCGACCCCAATAACTCAATAAGTCGTGTCGGTGAATGGTCTATAACAGATCGAGAAACTACTGATAACACTTATCAGCAAATCTCAGCAGCCCTGGCCAGGGACTTGCTGTTATAACCAGTCGAGCACAGCACAGCATCAACTCCCAATACCGGGAGAGACGAAACCCCTCCTATCGCTCATTGCCTTCGTGTGTCTCGGGACTGTACCCAACGGCCACCTGTTTGCACGACTCAGTAGAGCCGTGGTAGGGTGGCAATCAAAGTACAGTGGGAGAACATACAAGACTCCATGACGATCTCGGGTCTACAGACTAACCTGTACCAGTGTCACCTGAGAACTGCTATCCGACGATAGATATAATTTCATATAAGAGTTCTCGGTGAGTCCGTCCAGTGTACCCAGTCAGCACTGAGCACCCGTATATGATCTTGATGTCAAACATCGATGAATGTGGGAACATCCATCGCCCATCACATGGGTCTAGTATCATATACGCTAGTCTACTCTGGTATATCGATGCCCCGTCTCGATATACCTCCGACTAGGGACATTTCAGGATATGCTTATAGACTACAAACGTCCCACTAGTATGATCTCTATCATAATCAGAGTAGTCAAGCAGATATCCTTGGGGCTTTATCAGCATGTATGAATGAATAAAAGCATGATCAAATCAACATGTCAGATAAAGAATAACCAGATAGCATACTATCATGTCGAGCAAGAATGCAAACTGAATATATATATACATGTATAGATACATCCACTATCACATAATAGCCTCTAGGGAATACATATATCCAACAGTAGGATTCGAATGGATTTAAGCATGGCTACGGGAGATAATGTTTCGTTATAGTCCAGACCCAGACGAAATCATTTCGCCACAAGTCTTGCTTTATAGGTCTCCACCTGCCTATCTACATCAATCTTTCTTTTAAAGATCCATTTTCACCCCACGGGTTTTACCCCAGGGAGTACAATGTCCAAAGTCCATACTTTGTTGGTGCACATAGACTCCATTTCAGATCTCATGGCATCCATCCATTTGACAGAGTCTCCACTCGTGATAGCTTGCTGAAAATTGGTAGGATCATCATGCTCCATGATGCAATCTTCTCTATCACCATCAATGAGGAAACCGTAGTACCTCTCCGATGGGCGAGAAGTACTACCAGATCTACGGAGTGGTTGAGGTTCATTTGTCTCTGTTGCAACAGCCGGTTCAACCAAGTCGTCATTTGTAATTTGTGTTTCTAGAACTTCTTCTAGGTCTACCACACTGCCATCTGTATCATTTGTAAAAAATTCTTTTTCTAAAAATGTGGCATACTGAGAAACAATCATCTTTTGTTCCTCCTTGTGGTGGAATAGATATCCACAGGAATTCTTTGGATACCCCACAAAATTACACATGACTGACATGTTAGTTATATGTATGCACTAGAGGCCATTACTGTACATGAGATGTATATTGTAGTGGATGCTGGGACATATATAGGTAGGACTTTCTTGCTCGACATGATAGTACGCTATCCGGTTGCTCTTTATCTTGACATGTTTACTTATTGTCTCTCTATTACATGTTGATAAAGCCCTTAGGATGTGTACTCGACTTCCAGGACTATGATGTAGATCATACTAGTGGGGCCTGGGTAGTCAATGAGTACATCCTTCAATATTCCTAGTCGTGGGAATATCGAGACGGGGCATCGATATTCCAGAGTAGACTAGCGTATATCTTCTCGACCCATGTGATGGGCGATGGATGATCCCATATCCATTGGTGTTTGACATCAGAGACGGTATGCGGGTGCTCAGTGGAGACTGGGTACACTGAACGGACTCGCCGAGAACTCCCAGATGGTATTATACCTCACGTCAGATGGCAGTTCTCTGGTGAAACTGGTACAGCTTAGTCTGTTGACCCGAGATCGTCATAGAGTCTTGTGTGTCTCCCACTGTGCTTTGATTTCCACCCTACCATGGCTCTACTGAGTCGTGCAAACAGGTGGTTTTTGGGTACAGTCCCGATTCACATGGAGGCAATGAGCGATAGGAGGGGATTCGTCTCTCCCGGTATTGGGGGTTGATGTTGCGCTATGCTCGACTGGCCATAACTGGAAATCCCTGGCCAGGGTTGCACTGATTTACTGGTGAGTGTTATCAGTAGTTTCATGCTTGTCATGGACCTTACATCGGCATGACTTATCAAGCTGCTGGGGTCTGACGTTTACCACCCATAGGCGAGATATGCGACATATCAGACGAACAGATCGGATTGTACGGTAAGTGTTACTGATTGGATTCACAGGAGTGTGAGCAGGCTTGCTCGTTGATCTTCTAATCGCTTGATACCCGGGTGGCCGTTACGTTTAACAGACCGCTTGTGGCTTGTGGGTGTTTGATATGATCATCACCTACTGCCGGCGTATTGACGAGTCTTTAGAGTGCTACACTGGGGTTTCCTGGCTCAAGCGAAACGGAGTAGGAGCACATATGTAATATGTGCGGGACCGAGATTAATACGATATGAGATACCGTATTCTATTCTCGTGATTCGTGACATTGATCGATTGTATGCGATATAGCCGGGTTATCGGGTCAAGTGTTGATTCGATAAGTTGTTACACATGATATTAGTCGGTTATAGCCGGGTTATAAAATCAAGAGTTGATTTAATAATTTAATGTATAATTATATATTTGATATATTACGTTACATTAACTAGTATTAGGTCACTTATGATTTATTTTCTCACTAGATTGTGCACATTGTTTATATGTGATATGTGCAAGTGTACATGTTTGTATCATGCTTGATGATACATACAAGATGGGTGTATGGGACTTATATCAAGTTTAGGTTAAATTAGGGTATACTTATTTCCTTAAGAATAACAAAAGAGAGGAGAGTTTAGTCAATGTTATCAAGCTTGTAGAAGCTTGTATGCAACATTGACAAAGTCAACTCTTTTGTCATGCCTTAGAATATTAGTTAACCCAACCCTTAACCTCATACTTTGTTTAATTCTCTACATGAGTTAAGCATGAGGGCTTAACTCAACCATGGTGCAATAATTCAAAGGATAAGTTTTCATTTGGATGAATTATTCTTTCTTCTTCTTCTTCATCAAGCTCCATGAAAAGCTTGCTAGCTCTAATGGTGCCATGAGAAAAAGTGTGAGAAAATCAATTCTAAAGTGAGCCCACTTCCTACTTCTTCATCCTCTACTACTTGCCATGTAGTATAGGGTGTTCTCTTCACAAAGTTCATGACCAAGTGAAGGAATAGCTTGAGTTTGAGTCTCCCCGACGTAGATCATCTTCGGTCTCGATGTCAACGACCTAGCCCGCTCATTTCACCGAAGAAACCATCGCTAGTGTCCGGGATCCCGATGATCGCAGCGAAGGGACATCAACACGGAGCTTTAGAAGTGAAGGACCGGATCTACAAAGGTTGTAATCCCTTTCACTTGTAGTTAACATGTTTAACTTGCATAGTTTTCGCCTAATCTCTAGTCCACGATCTTGCTTAGGGTTGTTCGGCACTTGAAAATTTTGATTTTAGCATGGTTGATGCCTTGTGGAACCTTGTTAGAGTGCCTAGGAACCCTACATGACCGTGTCTCGAGCTTGTCCGGATTTTGCTTTTTGACATAGGCCGGACAACCCTAAATCTTAACTAGTTTAAGAGATGGTCTCTTCTCATGCCATATCTCATATGGCATGGTAGACATGGTTTTGGTTGGAACTCTATTCAATAGAAACACTGCAGTCTCCAATGCATGCCCCCAAAATGAGACAGGTAACTCAGCATCACTCATCATGGAACGAACCATATCTAATAGGGTCCGATTCCGTCGTTCTGACACACCGTTGTGTTGTGGTGTGTAAGGAGGAGTGAGCTGAGAGAGAATCCCATTCTCTTTTAGAAAGTTTGCAAACTCTCTACTGAGATACTCCCCACCTCGATCTGATCGAAGCATTTTGATACTCAATCCGGTTTGTTTTTCTACTTCAAGTTTGTACTCAGTGAATTTCTCGAAAGCTTCAAACTTATGCTTTAGTAAAAACACATGACCGAACCTTGAGAAATCATCAGTAAAAGTTATGAAGTAAGAAAAACCGCCTCTAGCCTGTGTATACATTGGCTCGCATACATCACTATGTATTAGGGCTAAGAGCTGAGTAGCTCTTTCTCCGTGTCCTGTAAACGGAGATTTTGTCATTTTACCCTTAATACAAGACTGGCAAGTCGCATAAGATTTATATTCAAAAGGGTCTAAATATCCATCTTTATGTAGCTTGTTTAGTCTTGTTTCATTAATATGACCAAGTCTACAGTGCCAAAGAAAAGTTTCATTTATTTCTGAAAATTTTCTTTTATTATTGTGTTGTTTGCTGAAAACTGTGTGTTGATCTAGGACGTATATCCTGTTATTAAGTGTACCATACCAAACCAACATTTGATTCAGGTTAATGTTCATAAATTATTCTGCAATACAAAATTATATCCTTCATTGTCTAACAAAGAAATGGATATTATATTATAAAGTTTACTAGGTACATAATAACATGGGTTCAAAACCAATATACACCCTGACGACAACCCCAGGTGATACTCTCCCACTGAAACCGCATGTACATTGGAACCATTTGCAACCCGGAGAGTATGGTCACCTATTTTCAAAACTTTGCTATTTCTCATCCCCTGCATGGAATTGCATATGTGAGAACCTGAACCGGTATCTAATACCTAGGAAGCAGAGTTTATAGAAAAATAGTTTTCTGTCACAAACACACCTGAGGCGGAAGCATCACAACGCTTCTTCCTTTTTTTGATCCAAGTACTCAGTGCAGTTGCACTTCCAGTGTCCCGATTTGTGGCAGTAATAACATTCCCTTTTCCCTGATTCCCCAGCCGTGGACTTGTCTTTCACCTTAACCTTTTTAACTCCACCTCTAGGTTTGGCGGGTTTCTTCTTCATCTTTCCCTTGGCCTTGGCCTTCGGGTGAGAGGAGGAAGATGGACCAGCAATCAAAGCGAGAGTATTCACTGATTTCAGCATGCTCTCTGCACTCCTCAACATATTGAGGAGTTCAGGTAGTGACTTCGCTATGTTGTGCATGTTGAAGTTTTCTACAAATTGACCAAAAGTAGGGGGAGAGACTGTAGAATAATATCAATATATTGTCCGTTCTCTATTTTCCATCCGAGGTCCTCAAGCTCTTTTATAAAAGTTATCATCTTCAGAACATGGTTACCTACTGGTGTGCTAGGAGTCATCCGCGTCTGAAACAGCTTTCGAGACGCTTCGTATCGAAGGACACGAGATTGCTCCCAATACAAATCTTTTGTATGGAGAAAAATGGATTGTACATCCATCTGCTCGTGTTGCTTTTGATGTGTGTTATCCATCGATGCAAGTGCAAGGCATTTGGCCATGGCACAGTCAGCGTCCCATGTCTTGCGGACTTCCTTGTCCACAACTGAAGATTTAGGACCTAGGACGGGTGGGGCTGGAGCCATGAGGACATATGATACCTCAGCCAGTCTTTATAATTGGTCCCATTCAGTTTATTTTTCTCAAGTAGAAGCTTAAGTCCTGTCATTGGTATCTGCCATTAAGAGAGAGAAAAGAATACACCCAGCGAAAGCTCTTGCAAAGATCAGATTGGTTATTATCTTATCCAATCGATATCTCCCACTGCTTTTATCAAATTTCCCTTCAAACCTTAAAACGAAAACTAGCCAGGATTAATTACATTCTACAACTTTGCTAACCATTCAGCCAGGCTAGTGTCGGCACTTGAGGGAGGTTCCCCGTGCTTTCGCACGGACCTAATTAAAGTAAACCTCATTTTCCCAGAGGCGTAGCCCCGTTGGCACCTTTCTAGACACCTAATGGGTTAGCTAATTGTAAAGTGCAAAACTCTCCTTGGAGCAACTCTTGCTCACAGTTGGATCGGGATCAAACCATCATATAGAAGGTATGCAATATCATTGCAAATTTCAACTCTTGAAACTCCCGATATGGTTTTTACCCTAGTACTCATGACCTAAACTATGGTCAACAAATCGCAAGCACTAGTCAAGCTCAACCCGTCATTTCTTGATTAATTAGACCCTGTTATATGACCCTTAACTATGGTCAACAAAGTCATATAATTATCCTAATTAATCACATCATATGCTGTGTAGGAAGACATCACTTAGCTACCGTACACCACGCCTTAACTATAGTCAACAAACATAGCACGAATACTAAGTACTCTACTTCCTAAAATGACGAAGGGTTGCGGATGGTTTTTAAGAAAACCCTCAACGCTTTGAACTTGATATCGTTGTAGAATCAAACGGTTTTCAAAAGGAGTAGCTTAAGCTCCGCAATTTTAAAATGTAGCTTTATCACAAAAAGCCGAGTGGATTTTAAATTCGATTCTACAACATCCTTTTAGGTTTATTTTTCCTTACATTAATCATAATAATGTAGTCCTATCATTTAAGTCCTTAAGCTAAACACAGAAAAGAAACGAAAATACAACATACGCTTATTCCATCCGTATTCGCCACAATGTTCCGTTATGCACCGTTAGGTTACTTAACTAATGGCATACCGGGACGGGACTAGCGTGGGTGCAAAATATAAACAATGCCTACTATATATCTCATATATAATATTGCATTCGTCTCAGATATATCAAGCGATCACATCATAGAATATAAACAGCAGAAGCACATATATGAAAATATAGGATATACTAGGAATTCCGTATTTTATATTTAGCCAACGATAGAAAATACGGGTTCCACGGTCGGGATGAATAGTCAACCCCACACCGTAGATCCCTACGAGAGCGGCAAGCGACCCTACCAATTCTAGAGTTAGGAGATCCAGTCTCGACTCCTCGAGATGGTCTCCCACTGGACTCTAGAACCCGGTCACTTGTGCTCCCCACCTTGGATCTATCCTAATGCGGAAAAGTAAATAATATACATCGAAGGAAACATCATCCTCAACCCGGATGTGCCCCAATAAAAGAATATTACATACAAATGAATTTTACATGAATGAAAAGAAAACTCTCATCTCACATAAAACCACGGCCATTCATCACGACGATCCTATACATCATATCACAGCAACATATAACATCTCATGTCAATATATGCATATAAACTAGGCGATGTTAAACCATTTGATCGATCGATCAATGACCCAAAAATCCATAGAGAAGGTCAACACCTGAGCAGAATTAAAATTACCCAGAAGCATGCCACAGTATCTATGGACCAACCGTAGAAGGGCTGACCTAAGCCTCACAAACGGCGCCGCGGAACCGCCGCCAAAACCAGGTTTCTGCCGCGGTTCCGCGGTCGTTTAGTCGAGTTAAGGAATCATTCTTCTAGAGGGTCTATAGAATTACCTGCATGATTTTCTGAATATTTTTAATGTGAAAAATTCCAACATTTTGAAAATTTTCCAGAGAATGGTTTTTCCGGGCAATCGATGTTCGTTCGAAGCGTTTTAACGTCGTCTAGGTTACTCTAATGCTCTAGCTTGGCTCTGATACCACGGTTGGGTTTACCTAGCACCTCACAAGGGTTTGTAATGCATCAAACATGCTATAATTTAATTTTTAAGGGTGCTTAGCAAACTAACCTAAGATCAAACTAGAAATTTAAAGTAACAAATAAAGTAGTATCTCATACTACAAGTGATATAACACTAAGTAAAGAGAATACAACCTTTGTAGTTCTCTTTGCTTGAATCTTTGGCTACTTGAGAGTTTGAACGGGCTTGCTAGTGATCTTCCGAATCCATGATGATCCACCCGGAGTCCTTTTTGTCCAAGCTCCAAGCTCCACTTGATCAAAAGATAAAGATGAAGCTAACACTCTAAATTAATTGGCGATGTGGTTTGTTTTCTCACTTCAAAACCCTATCTTTATCACTATCTCACTCAATAACAAAGTCAAGAGAACAAGAGAGAGGAGGAGGAAGATGATGGCTACTCAAGAGCTCAAGTTATGATAAATCTTATAATAAAAATGAGAATAGAAATTATATATAATTTCCACTCTCATCATAAACCATGGGTTAATAAATATCTAGATATTTACTTCGGAGAAAAGAGAGCCATAGAAAATTAACTCATGGTTAGTGCAAGGTTAAGTGTAGAGAATGAAAGATAAATATCAACCATGAATTAATTCTATTTACATTAACTCAAAAATAAATATTTAGATAAATACTTCGATGTGAGTCTTGCATTACCACCACTAATGTATCAACAACCATGATACACACAAGTATATGCATGTATGTGTGCATGCACATCAACATGTGCATCAACATAAACATATGCATACATGCATGCATACAATAAACAAAAGGGTTTAAACAAAGTGAGCAATAAAGTCAATGTTAAATCAACACTTGATTTAACAAACCGGCCATATCGCATAAGACCCGACCAATAGTAAATCGCCCGATTAATATACGGTATCACATACTCACATTTAATCGGGTCCCCGCGCATATCACATATGCACACCAAATCGTTTCGCCTGGGCTAGGAAACTCCTCTGTGGGACTCTGAGACTCGTCAATACGCCGGCAGTGGGTGATGATCATATCAAGCACCCTCAAGCCGCAAGAGGTCAGCTAAACGTAAGGGCCACCCGGGTATTGAACGATCCTAAGAAAACAAGCGAACCTGTCAAAACTCCGGTCGAGCCAACTGGAAACACTACCATACAGTCCGGTCTCTTTGTCAGATATGCTGCATATCGAGTTTAGGGATGGCATCGTTGACCCCAATAACTAAATAAGTCATGCCGATGTATGACCTACAATCAAACCGAGAAACTACTGATAACACTTATCAGTAAATCTCAACAGCCCTGGTCAGGGACTAACTGATATAGCCAATCGAGCACAGCGTAACATCAACCTCCAATACCGGGAGAGACGAAACCCCTCCTATTGCTCATTGCCTCCGCATGTCTCGGGACTGTACCCAAAAGCCACATGTTTGCACGACTCAGCAGAGCCGTGGTAGGCTGGAAATCAAAGCACAGTGGGAGAACACATGAGACTCTTTGACGATCTCGGGTCTACAGACTAACCTGTACCAGTGTCACCTCAGTACTGCTATCCGGCGATAGATATAATACCATATAGGAGTTCTCTGCGAGTCCGTCCAGTGTACCCAGTCTCCACTGAGCACCCGCATACTATCTAGATGTTAAACATCAATAGATATGGGAACATCCATTGCCCATCATATGGGTCTAGTATCATATATGCTAGTCCACTCTGGAATATCGATGCCCCGTCTCGATACACCCACGACTAGGGACATTTCAGGACATGCTTATAAACTACACATGTCCCACTAGTATGATCTGCATCATAATCACAGTAGTCAAGCAAATATCCTCAGGGCTTTATCAACATGTACAAATGAATAAAAGCATAATCAAGTGAACATGTCAGATAAAGAGTAACCAGATAGCATACTATCATGTCAAGCAAGAAAGTCCTCTTTTTATATATACATGTATAAATACATCCACTATCACATAATGCCTCTAGGGCATACATATATCCAACAGCAACAAATTACATACGTGGGATCCTGATCCAGTACCCAATACCCAGGACGTAGAGCAAACTGAGAAACAATTCTTGGTTATGAACACACCCGAAGTCGATGCATAAACGTGCTTATTCTTCGTTCAGGTGGCATGGGAATCCGGGTATTCCACTATTCCTTGCTCAGACTTATGACAGTCACAAGATAGAGCGGAACCTAGCCCAGTATAATAAGTAGGTTCGGTCAATACATCCATATTATTATCTTGATAAGGCGTGCCATTGGTCGCTACCTGGAGAGAGAGAGAGAAGGAAGCGCATTAGCGTGCGCTTTTTGTAAGATTAGATTGGTTATTTTCTTATCTAATCAGGATGGCTCCCACTATTTTTATCAAATCTTCCTTCAAACCTTAAAAAGTAAGATTAGCCAGGATAAATTACACCCTATAAGTTCTCCAATCGTTTGGCCAGGCAGGTATTGGTACTCCGAGGTAGTCTCCCCATGCTTTAGCATGGAACTAATTAAATAGCGTCGTTTTCGCTGGGGCATAATCCAATTAACACCTTTCTTAGACACCTACTTGATCAGCTAATTGTAATGTAGAAAACTCTCCCAGGAGTAACTCTTACTCGCATTGGGTATCGGGATCCAACTATCATATAGAAGGTATGCAATCTCTTTGCAAATTTCAACGCTTGAAATTCCCGATAATTGTTTTTACCCCTAGTCACTTATGACCTTAACAAGGTCAACAAATCATAAGCGCTAGACAAGTTCAACCCGTCATTTCTTAATTGGATAAAACCTACCCGTACGACCCTTAACATAGTCAACAAAACCGTATGACTACCCTAATCCAATCGCATTATATGGTTGTAGATAAGCACTAATTAGCTACCGCACACTACGTCTTAACATAGTCAACAAATATAGCACGAATACTAATTGACACTTATCTGAAATGACGGAGGGCTACGACTGGTTTTGAAGAAAACCTTTAATGTAATGAACTTGATATCGTTGTAGAATCTACTGATTTGAAAAAGGAGTGTCTTTTTAGCTTTTGCTAGTTTCTGTAAAGATGTCACTCCTTGAGAAGGGATCTCGGCTCTTTCCTCATCCAATGAGGTGCTGGATATTCCTCAAGGAATACCAATATGCAAAGCAAGAACTAGAGAAGCTATAAAAACAAAACCGTGTGGGTTGTAGCATTTACTAGTTTTGCTAAAGAGGTGGCTCCCGGTGAAGGGATCTCGACTCTTTCCTCATCGAATGAGGTGCTAGATATTCATCAAGGAATACCACTATGCAAAGCAAAAACTAGAGCTACCATTTTAAAATTTCGATTCTACAACATCTTTAAGCTTCTTTTCTTTTCATTAATCTCATTAATGAAGTCCCATCATTTAATATTTCCTAAACTTCAAAGAAAATGAAATGAAAATAGAATGTACGCTTATGCCATCTGCATTCGCCACGGGGCCCCGTCATGCACCGTTAGGTTACATAACTAACGGCAAAGCGGGGGATGGACTAGCGCGGGTGAAAAACATAAACAACGTTTATTATATATCATATATATAATAGCATTCATCTTACTCAGTTATATGATCACATCACCAAACCAAACAGCAGAAGCAACATATGAAACATTGGATATACTAGAAGGTCCGTGTTTTAAATTCAGCCAGTAATGTAAAACATGGATTCCATAATCATGATGAATAGCCAAACCAACATCCCTTGACCCCTACGTGAGCGGCAAGAAACCCTGCCAATTCTAGAGTTAGGAGACCCGGTCTCGAATCCTCTAGATGGTCTCCTACTGGACTCCAGAACCCGGTTACTTGTGCTCCGCGCCTTGGGTCTATCCTAATGCTGAAAAGTAAATAATATACATCAATGGTGACATCATCCTCAACCCGGAAGTTCCCCAATAAAAGAATATTACATACGAATTTTAGATGAATGAAAATTGTAAAAACTCTCATCTCACATAAAACCCCTCAGCTATTCAATCACGACGATCCAATATTACATATCATAACAACACATAATATCACATATCATCAACATAAGTAAATAAACGTATCCTGAATGTCGTTGACATATAGCAACAAGATTTGGGATACCCCACATATTACACTTACGGTCGTAGAAAAGAAATGAAAAACTACAATAATTAGAATCTGTATTTCCTTAGACATCATAAACCAGAATATCTCATATTCCGAATTTCATGCCAAACCTATAAACCTTGCATTTTAGTCTCAAATCAAAAACACTTTTCAATAACTTAGTCGAGTAATTCAACAAGTTTCCCGACTACCCGATCGAATGCTCGTTAAAAACTTTAGTAGATGGCCGCACCCCCGATGTCGTCGACGAAGTGCAGTTAGGCGGAACACCGTGGCCATGAGCATCCGAGTGGATGCTTTCGGCAACGGGGTTATCCTACAGTCACTTGGTCGGGGCTATGCGGCGTGGCTACCTAATAAAGTTATTCGGCGAGTATTCTCTTACGATACGCGATTGCGACGGAGTTTCGATCAAAATCGAAACTTCGTGGAAATCGATCAAACGAGACTAAAACACTAGATTTACAAAATACTAACCAGTTTTCACAAAACTAATTATTTGGATTCTAAATATTGTATCACATATCATCAAGATCTATACAACGTTAAACATTTCGACCGATTTATCGAACACCAACAAATAATAGAGACCTCAACAACTTGAGCATCATTAAAAAAATCCAGAAAGTGGGAAATTTACCAATGGTGCAGTACAGAAAAATTCAACCCAAGACCCCACAAAAGTGCGACGGAACAGAGGCTAAACTAGGGTTTGAGCCGTGGTTCCGCGGTGATTTGAAGGGGTTAGGGGTTCTAATTTTCTGGGGCTCCATAAAAAAGCCAGCACTATTTTCTGCATATTTTTAATCTCGAAAATTTCAAATTTTGAAAAATTCCACATAAACATCACATTTTGCGAACTTCGAAAACCGATCGAACACTTTAACATCGTAAACACATACCCTAATGTTCTAGCTTGGCTCTGATACCATGAAAGGGTTTACTTGCACCACGGTAGGGTTAAAACGGGTATTACACATGCAATTTTCAAAAATGCCGGGTGCTAAAGAACACTAACCTAGATCTAATTAGAATATTAGGGTTTTACTATGATGATATGATAAAACTGTAAGTTAACGTTACACACCCCACATGATGCGGGGAAGCGGAATAGGTAAAACGATCATTATCGTTCAAGGTAACATCGGCTATGCAAAAGGATCTTTGCTAAACCCTAACTAAGAGTTGAAACTACTATGAAAGATGATTATACCTCAAGATACTAGTCCTTCTTGTTCTTGTTGTTCTCCTCCTCGTCGGCCTCCTCAAATCAAATAAGATCCACCCGAAAGTGCCCATTACAAGCTTACGCCTCTAACTTGAGGTAACTAAGTGACTTAGAGTGCTAATCCATATGACCTAGAGAATATAGAGAGTGATTAAGGATTTAATAGTCTTTTTAACCCTAGGGTTCTCAACTCATGAGAGGATTAGGGTTAAGATGAAGAAGAGAGAGCTTGAGGAGAGAGAAAGTGTTTGTGATAATCAAATGAATCTTGACCCATTTGGAAATATCATGAAGCATGAAAATATCTCACTAAAAATATCTAGCCATATATCAACCATGCTTCATTTAATTCTTGAGATCAATCATCTCATGAGTCATGGTTCATTTAATGATAATTAAACCTCATCTACTCCACCTCATTAAGTTTAAATCATAAAGATAAAAACACAAATGAGTCATCTCCTTCTAGAAGCTTCCCAAAAAATTACGAGAATGCCCCTTCCATCCGTTTTTACGAAAAACACGGATATACTGAGACTATATCAAATCCAATAATCTAATACTTGGATTTGGCTTAAACCAAAGCCCACTAGTATAATCTGTCCGAATATCATATGTGCACAAGTACACGTATATGTACGAACCCTGTCGTATAACCATACGACCTCTATATCGTTTCACCCAAAGCAGGGAAACCCTCTGCCTGGGACTCTAAAGACTCGACACTATGCTGGCAGTGGGTTTAACTACAGGCTTCAAGCGGTACTAGCTGTACGTAACGATCCCCAGGTAGATGTCGATAAGAAGGTGGCAGAGGAAACCCATCCGAACTACTACTGAGCCTGATGTGACTATCTCCGTACAGTCCGGTCTGTTCGTCTAAGAACGACCCATATCGGGCCTAGGGGACGGCAAGCGTCAGACCCCTAATAGCGGTATAAGTCATGTCAGAGTACAATCGAAAACACCCTGAGAAACTACTGGAGCACCTACCAGAAAATCTCGCTTGCCCTGGCCAGGGACCTTGCGTAATGGAGTTCCGAACACAGCGCGACATCAACCCCTAATACCGGGAGAGACGAATCCTATCTAACCGCCATTGCCTTTAAACGCTTCGTGACTGCACCTAACCGCTGTTAGTGTATATGCCCTAGAGGCCATTACTGTATCATACTAGTTTGTATATTACTTAATGGAAGCTTGGGATATTCACCTTGTATTGACATTCTTGCTCAAAATAGTAGTATGCTACTTGGTTTGTTTCTGCTTTAATGTGTGCATGTGTTTCTTATAGCATATCGCCTTTGCACATTAGCGGAGCCCTTAGGATCTTTGCTTGATTACCAGCGTTACGATGGCAGTCACACTCGTGGGGGCTGGGTAATCCACAAGCACATCCTTATGCAGGTCCCTAGTCGTAGGACTATTGAGACAGGGCATCGATACTCTGGAGTAGACTAGCTTATGCACTTCTCATCCCATCTTGGGAGACGGTCTATCCTACAGCCGTCAGTACGTCGTACTTGAGATAATATGCGGGTGCTCGTTAGGTTACGAGTACACTGGACAGGACTCGTAGGGAACTATTGGTTGGTATTATACCTATCGTCAGTTATCAGTTCCCAGGTGACATGAGTACAGCTTAGTCCGTTGACTTGACACTGTCATTTCGCCTCGAGTGTGTTCCCACTGTTCTTAGATTGCTACCCTACCACGGATCAAAGGAGTCGTGCAAACAGGTAGTAGTTGGGTGCAGTCCCGAAGCACTTGGAGGCAGTGACGGTTAGACAGGATTCGTCTCTCTCGGTATTGGGGGTTGATACCGCGCTGTGTCTAGGAGAGCCATTACACAAAGTCCCTGGCCAGGGCAAGCGAGATATACTGGTAGGTTTCCAGTGTTATCTCAGGATGTTCTGGGCTACACTCTGATACGACTTGTACCGCTATTAGGGGACTGACGTTTACCGCCCCCTAGGCCCTCCATGCGATACTCTTAGAAGAACAGACCGGACTGTACGGAGACTGTCACATTCAGGCTCAGTAGGAGTTCAGATGGATTTACCTCGTCAGTCTTCTTATCGGCATCTTCCTGGGGACCGTTAAGTACAGCTAGTGCCGCTTGTGGTCTGTGGTTAAACCCACTGCCAGCGTAGTGTCGAGGCTTTAGATTCCCACACAGAGGGTTATTCACCTTTAGGCAAAACGAGTAGAGGTCGCATGGTTTTGCGACGGGGTTCATTCACATCCGCGCACTTGTGCACGTTTGGTGTCCGGACAGCTTATACTAGCGGGCTTTGGTTTAAGCCAGATCCTAGTATATGTTTCGGGATTGGTTTTATCTCATTGTATCCGTGTTCCTTGGAACACGGATACGGTGTGTATGCACAGTTGACTGAGGCAGAGTCAGAGGATTTTCATTAGGGTTAATGACCGTTGTCTTTTTCTTAACCCTAATGTTTATGTGTGAAATATGATTACTAATATTAATTAATTATAATTGTGTTATGGTTAGGGTTGTTGACCATTTGACTATGGTTGACTTGTTGACCAATGTTAACATATTGACCATCATCATTTCATATGAAAGATGCTCTTTGATTCTTGCAAAAGTAATTAATGTGAAATGAGAATGGTCATTTCAGGTTAACCATCACAATTATCTTTAGTTAATTTTTTAATTATCATAATTCACACATATATGTGAGAAGGTTGTCATTATCTTTCCATTCTATCATTCTCATTCTCTCTCATCCTCTTCTTCTCTCTCAAAGCTCTCCCCTCTCATGAGTTGAGAACCATTGAGCTTGAGATAAAACCTTCAAAATTACTCTCTACTCTTTCTAAGGTTCTAGGTTTAGCACACCAAGCACCTTAGCTACTTCTAGTTTGAGGTAGGAGCCAAAGGTAGAGGCCCTCGGATGGATCTTTCTTCGGCAAGAGAAGGCGACGAGACGATCCGTTCATCCCACTCCAAGGAGCAAGAAGATAAGGACTTCAAGACCTAGGTATAACCCTTTAACCGAGTAGCTAACTCTATTAGCTTGGGTGTTAGATTATGTTTAGCAAAGATCCCTCCTTTAGTATAGTCCATGTTGCCTAGTGTTGTAAAAATCCGTTTTTCTACCGTTTCCGCCTCCCCGTAAACACCGGGGTTGGCAACGTGGACTTACAGTGGTATCAGAGTCTAGCTAAACACAAACTAGCAAGTTAGCAAAGTATCTAGAATTTCGATTGGAGAAAAATCGCAAAACAAGTTTCAAAAACCAAACTTTCAACCGATTTTTAAACCTGCTTTTAAAATAAAAAATCATACACTAAAAATCGGCTCAGGGTTTTTACAGAACACCAAGAAAAACGATCCAGTGAGTCGACCAACTCACCGCCGAACCGCGGCAAGAGCATGCTCTTGCCGCGGATCCGCGGCCGAGTTGGCTCGGCCGTGGGTCATTTCTCCTGCAGTGTTCTTATATTGATGTTTTGGGATTTTTAGGATGGTTTGTTTATGCCCAGATTTTCCAGAGAACAAATTCTTTTTTGGGGTGGTTACAAATCCGTATTTTGATCGAACTTCTCTAGACTTTGGCTAATGGGTTATATCTGTGATGTGATATATGTATTGAATGTCTGCTGATCGCTATACGTCGATTGGTGGGGATTATACATATCTGTGATTTGTAATATTGATGGTTTGTGTATATGAATTCGTTGGATTGTCGCGGATGAATAGCCCGGGGTTGTGAGATGAGAGTTTTCTTATTCTTTCAATTCTTGTAATATGTAAATTGATGTAATATTATTTATATGGCCGCACAACCGGAATGGGGTTGTAGCCGTCATTGTATAATTTCTTTTACTGTTTTTGCTCTTAGGATAGACCCAAGGTGGGGTGCACAAACTACCGGGTATCTCGAAGTGCCGAGTGGCCTACTCACGGTGTTGAGGGAGGTTGCTTCGCTTCGGGTACTTGGCGGGTCGTTTGCCGCACCCGTAGGGGTCTAGGGTGGGGTTTGGCTATTCATTGCGACCGTGTAATCCGCTCTTCGTTACAGGCTCGTACGAAATGTGGATTCCTAGTATATCCAATGTGTTCATCTGTGATCTGGAATGGCTATCATTGCATGTGACGAATGTGTATATGTCTATATATGATATCTATTTAGGCGTTGCTTATGTTTTGCATCCGCGCTAGTCCAGCCCCTGCTCTGTCGTTAGTTAAGTAACCTAACGGGTGATGACGGGACCCCGTGGCGAATGCGGATGGCATAGGCGTACGTCATATTTTCGTTGTTTTCTGCAATGGTAGGATTAATTGATGGGACGCATTAAAATTATTGCAAGAAAAATAAACCAAGTAAAAGTCGTTGGAACACTTTCTACACCACTCGGTTCTTTTCAAAACCAGCTTTTAAATGCGGTGCTTGAACCACTCCTTTTAAAAGCTATCTAGTTCCATCGATTATATCAAGTTCACTACGTTCACGGTTTCGCCAAAACCATTCGTAGCCCTCCATCATTTCAGTTAAATATTCGGTAGTATTCAAGCTATGTATTTTAACCTCACGCCAAGGCATAGTGATTGGTAGCTGCCGGATATTTATCTGTTTCATAGATAGAATGCGTTGGTTTGAGACAATCGTACTGCCATTTTGGCCTACGTCAAGGGTAAGTACGGGTGGGTTCAAATTAACCTAGATAATGATGGGTAGAACTTGACATGTGACTTATGACATTTTGACCTCACGCCAAGGTCATAAGAGCATGGGGCAAAAATCCACATCGGGAGTTTCAAAAGAAACTGAAACTTGCTAGCGCTGCACACAATTTGGAGTGTGATGATTCTGGTAGGATTCCTTCAGTTTTGTCACACGATGATATTTGGATCCCGATCCTACTGTGAGTATATGCTACTCCTCCGGAATTTTCTCACTTAACGATCAATGCTATAAACCAAGTAGGTGTCTAGAAAGGTGTTAGCAGGGCTACGCCCATAGGGAAAAGAGGTTATTTTATTAAGGGACTTCGCGAAAGCGTTGGAAAACCTCCCTCGAAGTACCAACACTGGCCTGGCTGAACGGTTAAGCAAGAATTGTACGGTGAGATTGATCCCGACTAATTCTTCCATTAAGGTTTGAGGAGGGATTCGAGAGACAGTGGGAGCCATCCTGTTTAGACAAATTAAAAACCACTCTAAACTTGCAAGAGCATCATGCTAAAGTGTTTCTTCTCTCTCTCCTAATTGCAGCGACCAAACATCATGACTGTACTTAAGTTACTACTAGATAAAAACATACTGACAGGGCCAAACTACAAAGATTGGCTCAGGAATGTCAAAATGGCAATCACTTATGACAAGTTGGGGTATCTCCTTACCACCAAAGCTCCCCTGTCCCAGGTCCCAAAACCAACGTCGCGGATAGGGAAATCCGTAAGACCTGGGAAATCGACTGCGCGAAGGCCAAGTGCCTCATGCTTGCCTCTATGGACAATGAACATCAGAAGAGGCACGAGAATATGGACCTCGAATCCATATTTCACCATACAAAAGAACTGTATGGAGAGCAATCCCGTATCGCCAGATACGAAGTCTCGAAAAAGTTGTTTTCGGCGAGATTGGCCGTCGGATCATCGGTAGCGGATCACGTACTTAAGATGATTGGCTACATAGAGGAGCTCGCGGACATTGGGACCACGTTGGAGAATGAGCTCTATACGGACTTGATTCTCCAGTCCCTTCCTTCCACTTACGCCCAGTTTATCCTGAACTTCAACTTGCAAGAAAAAGAGGTTGAACTTTCAGAGCTCCTCAACATACTGAGGAGTGCAGAGGGCACCCTACAGAAAGGCAGGAAAACATCCACTTTGTTTGTAGGAGGATCTTCCTCTTCTAGGTCCAAGGCGAAAGCCAAGGGAAAGAAGAAGAAAACCCCCACCAAACCAAGGGGTGGTGTTAGTAAAGTGGATACGAAGGGAAAGGCAAAGGCAACAAAGGTAGCGGGAAAGCTTATGGGGAAGGAAGAATGCTTTTACTGTCACAAGAGTGGACACTGGAAAAAAGATTGCAGGGCTTGGAAGGCCAGAAACCAGGATCTGAAGCAAGTTGCAGCTTCAACTTCAGGTGTGTATGTTATTGAAAACTGTCTATCAATAAACTCTACTTCCTGAGTATTGGATACCGGGTCAGGATCTCATATCTGTAATTCTTTGCAGGCATTGAGAAAGCGTAGGGTTTTGAAGGTAGGTGATATGACCCTCAGAGTTGCAAACGGAGCTCGCATGGATGCTGAGGCCGTGGGGGACTATCACCTGGGAATGTCAGATGGACATGTTTTGGTTTTACGTAATTGCTTTTTTTGTACCTAATGCAACTTGTAATATCATTTCTGTATCTTTAATATCTAAAGAAGGTTATGAATTTGCGTTTGTAAGTAATGTTGTAAACATTCACCTTAATCAAGTTCTGATTGGGTCAGGTACATTAAGCAAAGGTATATACGTATTAAACCAACCACAGATTTTCAATGTCCAGAATACACACAAAAGAAAGTCTCCAGAAACAAATTAGGTTTTCTTATGGCATTGTAGACTGGGTCACATCAATGAGAGAAGGTTGACGAAGTTACATACAGAAGGATATTTGGAACCGTTCGAATATCAATCATATGCAACTTGTCAATCCTGTCTCAAAGGAAAGATGACAAAGACTCCGTTCACTGGACACGGAGTAAGAGCGAGCGAGCTCTTGGGACTCGTACACAGCGACGTGTGCGGTCCAATATCTATGCATGCACGAAGCGGTTATTCTTACTTCATTACTTTTACGGATGACTTTTCAAGGTACGGATATGTCTTCTTAATGAAACATAAATCCGAAGCCTTTGGAAAATTCCTGGAATATCAGAATGAAGTAGAAAAACAAACAGGCAAAAGTATCAAGACACTGAGATCTGATCGAGGTGGTGAATACTTGAGTGCCGAGTTCCTGGATTACTTAAAAGAGAATGGAATTCTCTCTCAGCTTACTCCTCCATACACTCCGCAACATAACGGTGTATCGGAGAGACGGAACCGAACCCTATTGGATATGGTACGGTCCATGATGAGTAACGCTGAGTTGCCGCGATCATTCTTGGGATATGCACTAGAATCAGCTGCATACCTTTTGAACCGAGTTCCAACTAAGACTGTGCCTACCACACCATATGAGATATGGAGTGGGAAGAAACCCTATTTTCAATATCTGAAAATCTGGGGATGTCCAGCTTTTGTCAAAAAGCAGCATGCGGACAAGCTCGAGGCACGCTCAGTACTGTGCAAGTTTGTGGGATACCTAAAGAACTCCAGGGGGTATCTTTTCTATTACGCAGAGGAACAAAAGGTCTTTGTTTATCGTAATGCCCACTTTCTGGAACACCAGTTCTTAGAAAAGGAAATCTGTGGGAGCCCAATAGAACAGGAAGAAATACCAGAACCACAGACTATTACTGAAAGCTTAGTAGAACCAGAGGGTTCGAAAGATCAGGACATTCCTGCGCCGCTCCGCAGGAGTAGTAGGCAGTCTCATCCGCCCAAGAGATACTACGGTTTTCTCAGAGACGGGGATAGAGCGGATTGCATCATTGATAGTGATGAGCCGACTAGCTTCTAGCAGGCCATTCAGAGCGTTGACTCGGTAAAATGGCTGGATGCAATGCGGACCGAAATGGAGTCCATGTACACCAACAAAGTATGGACTTTGGACGTTGCTCCAGATGGGGTAAAACCCGTAGGATGCAAGTGGATCTTCAAAAGGAAGATTGGTGTAGATGGATAGGTTGAGACCTATAAGGCTAGACTTATTGCAAAGGGTTTTCATCAAAGACCTGGCTTGGACTATGACGAAACCTTTTCTACAGTGGCTATGCTGAAATCCATTCGGATCCTTCTTGCCATTGCTGCCTTCCATGATTATGAGATTTGGAAGATGGACGTAAAGACCGCTTTTCTAAATGGAAATTTAGAGGAGTGTGTCTATATGGACCAGCCAGAGGGTTTCATTCAGAGTGGGAGCAGCGAAAAGGTGTGCAAGTTGCTTAAGTCTATCTATGGACTAAAGCAGGCATCACGGAGTTGGAACATCTGTTTTGATGAGACGGTCAAACAATTTGGCTTTATCAAAAATTCAGATGAACCATGCATCTATAGTAGATTTGTAGCAAGAACTGTAGTATTCCTCGTTTTATACGTAGATGACATTCTCTTGATAGGAAATGTCATTCCTATGCTACAATCTGTCAAAGGGTTCTTGTGACACAGGTTCTCCATGAAAAACCTAGGTGATGCCTCTTACATTCTGGGGATCCGGATCTATCGTGACAGATCCAAGAGGATATTAGGACTTTCACAGTCCAGGTACATCGACACCATACTGAAAAGATTCAGTATGGAAGATTCCAAGCGCGGTAATCTACCGGCTTGTCACGGGATCACCCTCTCCAAAGAGATGTCTCCCAAGACTGATTTGGAAAGGGATCGCATGTCTATTATACCCTACGCTTCTGCGGTAGGTTCTATAATGTATGCAATGTTGTGTACCAGACCGGATGTAGCTTATGCACTGAGTGTGGTAAGCCGGTATCAGTCAAACCCTGGGGAGAAACACTGGATAGCGGTAAAGAACATTCTTAAGTACCTGAGAAGGACTAAGGAGATGTTCTTGGTGTATGGCGGAAAAGACCTCCAGATCGAGGGCTTTGCTGACTCCAGCTTCCAGAGTGACAAGGATGATTCCAAGTCCATGTCGGGTTATGTCTTTACCCTCTATGGAGGGGCGGTGTGTTGGAAAAGTTCCAAAAAGGAAACCATTGCTGACTCGACGATGGAAGCGGAATATATCGCTACTGCAGATGTCGCAAAAGAAGCCGTTTGGATAAGGAAGTTCTTGACAGAACTTCAGGTGGTTCCATCCATTGTTGATCCAGTACCTCTGTATTGCGACAACAAAGGGGCTATAGCTTTAGCGAAGGAACCCATGTCCCATCAGAAGTCCAGGCACATCTTGAGGCGGTATCACCTGATCAGGGAGATCGTGGGTCGCTGGGAGATCGAGGTTCGGAGAGTTTCTACGGAAGATAACTTAGCTGATCCATTCACGAAGGCCTTACCCCAGACTCAGTTCGAGCGGCTGATCGAGATGATAGGTCTTCGATACGACAGTACATGGCTTTAGTGCAAGTGGGAGATTGTTAGTGTATATGCCCTAGAGGCCAATACTGTATCATACTAGTTTGTATATTACTTAATGGAAGCTTGGGATATTCACCTTGTATTGACATTCTTGCTCAAAATAGTAGTATGCTACTTGGTTTGTTTCTGCTTTAATGTATGCATGTGTTTCTTATAGCATATCGCCTTTGCACATTAGTGGAGCCCTTAGGATCTTTGCTTGATTACCAGCGTTGTGATGGCAGTCACACTCGTGGGGGCAAGGTAATCCACAAGCACATCCTTATGCAGGTCCCTAGTCATAGGACTATCGAGACAGGGCATCGATACTCCGGAGTAGACTAGCGTATGCGCTTCTCATCCCAGCTTGGGAGACGGTCTGTCCCACACCCGTCAGTACGTCGTACTTGAGATAGTATGTGAATGCTCGTTAGGTTACGAGTACACTGGACAGGACTCGTAGGGAACTGTTGGTTGGTATTATACCTATCGTCAGTTATCAGTTCCCAGGTGACATGAGTACAGCTTAGTCCGTTGACTTGACACTGTCACTTCGCCTCGAGTGTGTTCCCACTGTTCTTAGATTGCTACCCTACCACGGCTCAAAAGAGTCGTGCAAACAGGTAGCAGTTGGGTGCAGTCCCAAAGCACTTGGAGGCAGTGACGATTAGACAGGATTCGTCTCTCTCGGTATTGGGGGTTGATACCGCGCTGTGTCTAGGAGAGCCATTACACAAAGTCCCTGGCCAGGGCAAGCGAGATATACTGGTAGGTTTCCAGTGTTATCTCAGGGTGTTCTGGGATACACTCTGACACGACTTGTACCGCTATTAGGGGACCGACGTTTACCGCCCCTTTAGGCCCGCCATGCGATACTCTTAGACGAACAGACCGGACTGTACGGAGACTGTCACATTCAGGCTCAGTAGAAGTTCAGATGGGTTTACCTCGTCAGTCTTCTTATCGGCATCTTCCTAGGGACCGTTACGTACAGCTAGTGCCGCTTGCGATCTGTGGTTAAACCCACTGCCAGCGTAGTGTCGAGTCTTTAGAGTCCCACACAGAGGGTTATTCGCCTTTAGGCAAAACGAGTAGAGGTCGGATGGTTTTGTGACGGGGTTCGTTCACATCCGCGCACTTGTGCACGTTTGATGTACGGACAACTTATACTAGAGGGATTTGGTTTAAGCCAGATCCTAGTATATGTTTCGGGATTGGTTTTATCTCATTGTATTCGTGTTCTTCGGAACACGGATACGGGTGTGTATGCACAGTTGACTGAGGCAGAGGCAGAGGATTTTCATTAGGGTTAATCACCGTTGTCTTTTTGTTAACCCTAATGTTTATGTGTGAAATATGATTATTAATATTAATTAATTATAATTGTGCTATGGTTAGGGTTGTTGACCATTTGACTATGGTTGACTTGTTGACCTATGTTGACATATTGACCATCATCATTTCATATGAAAGATGCTCTTTGATTCTTGCAAAAGTATTTAATGTGAAATAATAATGGTCATTTCAAGTTAACCATCACAATTATCTTTAGTTAATTTTTTAATTATCATAATTCACACATATATGTGAGAAGGTTGTCATTATCCTCTCATTCTATCATTCTCATTCTCTCTCATCCTCTTCCTCTCTCTCAAAGCTCTCCCCTCTCATGAGATGAGAACCATTGAGCTTGAGATAAAACCTTCAAAATTACTCTCTACTCTTTCTAAGGTTCTAGGTTTAGCACACCAAGCATCTTAGTTACTTCTACTTTGAGGTAGGAGCCAAAGGTAGAGGCCCTCGGGTGGATCTTTCTTCGGTAAGAGAAGGCGACGAGACGATCCGTTCATCCCACTCCAAGGAGCAAGAAGAGAAGTACTTCAAGACCTAAGTATAACCCTTTAACCGAGTAGCTAACTCTATTAGCTTGGGTGTTAGTTTATGTTTAGCAAAGATCCCTACTTTAGTATAGTCCATGTTGCTTAGTGTTGTGAAAATCCGTTTTTTATACCGTTTCCGCCTCCCCGTAAGCACCGGGGTGGGCAACGTGGACTTACAACCGCTACCTGTTTGCACGACTCAATAGAGCTGTGGCAGGGTAGCAATCTAAGAACAGTGGGAACACACTTGAGGCAAAGCAGCAGTGTCAAGTCTACCGACTATGCTGTACTCATGTCACCTGGGAACTGTTACCTGATGATAGGTATAGTACCAACCAACAGTTCCCGACGAGTCATGTCCGATGTACTCGTAACCCAACGAGCACCTGCATACTATCTCCAGTACAACGTACTAATGGCTGTGAGATAGACCATCTCCCCTGCTGGGACGAGAAGAGTATACCCAGTCTACTCCGGAGTATCGATGCCCTGTCTTGATAATCCTACGACTAGGGGCCTGAAAAAGGATGTGCTTGTAGACTACCCAGCCCCCACTAGTGTGACTGCCATCATAATGCTGGTAGTCAAGCAAGATCCTAAGGGCTCTATCAATATGTATTCGCGATATGCTAAAAGAAAAATATACACATATTAAGATAGATACAAACCAAGTAGCATACTACTATGTCGAGCAAGACTGTTATAAACCCGTGTATATATCCCAAGCTTCCGAAATGTAATATACAAGCCACTATTATACAATAATGGCCTCTAGGGCATATAACACTAACAATCTCCTACTTGCACTAAGGCCATGTGCTGGTGTATCGCAGACCTATCATCTCGAATAGCCTCTCAAACTGCGTTTGAGGTATGGCCTTTGTGAATGGATCTGCAGTATTCTCCTCTGTAGCAATTCTCCGGACCTCGATCTCCCGGCGATCTATGATCTTCCTGATCAGGTGATACCGCCTTAAGTTGTGTATGGACTTTTGATGGGACCTGGGTTACTTCGATAAAGCTATAGCCCCGTTGTTGTTACAATACAGAGGTATTGGATCAACAATGGATGGAACCACCTGAAGTTCTGTTAAGAACTCCCTTATCCAGACTGCTTCTTTTGCAGCATCAGAAGTTGTGATATACTCCGCTTCCATCGTCGAGTCAGCAACGGTGTCCTGCTTGGAACTCTTCCAGCACACCGCCCCTCCATTGAGGGTTAAGACATAACCTGACATGGACATAGAGTCATCCTTGTCACTCTGGAAGCTGGAGTCAGCAAAAGCCTCGATCTGGAGGTCTTTTCCGCCGTAAACCAAGATCATATCCTTAGTCCTTCTCAGGTACTTGAGAATGTTCTTTACTTCTATCCAGTGCTTCTTCCCTGGGTTTGACTAATACCGGCTTACCACACTTAGTGCGTAAGCTACATCTGGTCTGGTACACAACATCGTATACATTATACAGCCTACTGCAGAAGCGTAGGGTATAATCGACATGCGATCCCTTTCCAAATCAGTCTTGGGAGACATCTCTTTGGAGATGGTGATTCTGTGACAAGCCGGTAAATTACCGCGCTTTGAATCTTCTATACTTAATCTTTTCAGTATAGTGTTGATGTACCTGGACTGCGAAAGTCCCAACATCCTCTTAGATCTATCACGATAGATCTGGATCCTCAGAATGTAAGAGGCATCACCCAGGCCTTTCATGGAGAACTTGTGTGACAAGAATCCTTTAACATATTGTAGCATAGGAATATCATTTCCTATCAAAAGAATGTCATCCACGTACAAGACGAGGAATACGACAGTTCGTGCTACAATCTTACTATAAATAAATGGCTCATCTGGATTTTTGATAAATTCGTATTCTTTGACTGTTTCATCAAAATAGATGTTCCAACTCCACGATACCTGCTTTAGTCCATAAATGGACTTAAGCAACTTGCACACTTTCCCGCTGCTCCCACTCTGAATGAAACCTTCAGGCTGATCCATATAGACGCACTCTTCCAAATTTCCATTTAGAAAAGATGTTTTTACGTCCATCTGCCAGATCTCATAATCGTGGAAGGCAGCAATGGCAAAAAGGATCCGAATGGATTTGAGCATAGCCACTGGAGAAAAGGTTTCGTCATAGTCCAAACCAGGCCTTTGACGAAAACCCTTTGCAACAAGTCTAGACTTATAGGTTTCAATCTGTCCATCTACACCAATCTTCTTTCTGAAGATCCATTTGCTTTCTATGGGTTTTACCCCATCTGGAGCAAAGTCAAAAGTCGATACTTTGTTGGTGTACATAGACTCCATCTCGGTCCGTATTGCATCCAGTTATTTTACCGAGACGCCGCTCTGAATGGCTTGCCGGAAGCTAGTCGGTTCATCAATATCAATGATGCAATCCACTCTATCCCCGTCTACGAGAAAACCGTAGTATCTCTCAGGCGGATGAGATGGCTTACTACTCCTGCGAAGCGGTGCGGGAATGTCCTGTTCTCTTAAGACTTCTGGTTCCATCAAGCTTTCAGTAATAGCTTGTGGTTCTGGAATTTCTTCCAGTTCTATTGCGCACCCACTTGTTTCCTTTTTCCAAAAACTGATCTTCCAGAAAATGGGCATTACGAGAAACAAAAACCTTTTGTTACTCTGCGTAATAGAAAAATTGCCCCTTGGAGTTCCTTGGGTATCATACAAACTTACACTGTACTGAGCGTGCCTCGAGTTTGACCACATGTTGCTTTTTAACAAAAGCTGGACATCCCCATATCTTGAGATACTGAAGATAGAGTTTCTTCCCACTCCACATCTGATATGGTGTGGTAGGCACAGCCTTAGTAGGAACCCTGTTCAAAAGATATGCAGCTTATTCTAGTGCATAACCCCAGAAAGATCGCGGTAACTCAGCATTACTCATCATGGAACGTACCATATATAATAGGGTTCGGTTCCATCTCTCCGATACACCGCTGTGTTGTGGAGTGTATGGAGGAGTAAGTTGAGAGTGAATTCCATTCTCTTTTAGGTAATCCAGGAACTCGGCACTCAAGTATTCACCACCTCGATCAGATCTTAGTGTCTTGATACTTTTGCCGGGTTTTTTTTCTACTTCATTCTTATATTCTCGGAATTTCTCAAAGGCCTCGGATTTATGTTTCATCGAGAAAATATGTCCATAACTAGAGAAATCATCCGTAAAAGTAATGAAATAGGAAAAACCACTTCTTTCATGTGTAGAGATTGGACCACATACATCGCTGTGTATGAGTCCTAAGAGCTCGCTCGCTCTTACTCCGTGTCCAGTGAACGGAGTTTTTGACATCTTTCCTTTGAGACATGATTGACAAGTGGCATAAGATTGATATTCGAACGGATCCAAATATCCTTCTTTATGTAACTTAGTTAACCTTGTCTCATTGATGTGACCCAGTCTACAATGCCACAAGAAACCCTGATTTATATCCGGAGACTTTCTTTTAAGTGTGTTCTGGACATTGAAAATCTACAATTGGTTTAACACGTACATACCGTTATCTAGTGTACCGGACCCAATCAAACCTTGATTAAGTTGGATGTTGGCAACATCGCTTACAAATGTAAAATCATAACCTTCTTTTGATAACAAGGAACTGATATGTTATTACACGTTAAACTAGGTACACAAAAACAGTTACGCAAAACCAAAATATGTCCACTCGTCAATCCAAGGTGATAATCCCCTATGGACACAGCATCCACGCTCGCTCCGTTAGCAACCCTGAGGGTCATATCACCAGTCTTCAGTACTCTACGGCTTCTTAGTGCCTGCAATGAATTGCATATATGAGATCCTGATCCGGTATCCAATACCTAGGAAGTAGAGTTGATTGATAGACAATTTTCAATTACAAACACACCTGAAGCCGAAGCCACAACTTGCCTTGGGTCCTGGTTCTTGGCATTCCAAGCCTTGCAATCCTTCTTCCAATGGCCCTTTCTATGACAGTGGAAGCACTCGTCCTTTGCTACTATCGGCACTGCATCCTTGGCCTTTCCCCTGGTTTCCACCATACCAACACCACCTCTCGATTTGATAGGGGCCTTCTTCTTCCTTCCTTTGGCTTTCGCTTTGGACCTGGAAGAGGAAGCACCACGAATAAACAGAGCGGGTGTTTCCCTTGCTTTCTGCAAGGTGTCGTATGCACTCCTTAACATGTTAAGGAGTTCTGGAAGTTCAACTTCTTTACCTTGAATATTGAAATTCAAGATAAACTAGGCGTAGGTGGAAGGAAGGGACTGGAGAATCAAGTCTGTATACAGCTAGTTCTCTAATGTTGTCCCGAGGTACGCGAGCTCCTCAATGTAGCCAATCATCTTAAGGACATGATCCTCTACAGATGATCCGAAGTCCATCCTTGACTGAAATAACTTCTTTGAGGTCTCGTATCTTGCTATACGAGATTGCTCTCCATACAGTTCCTTAGTGTGGAGAAATATGGATTCAAGATCCATATTCTCGTGCCTCCTCTAATGTTCATTGTCCAAAGAGGCAAGCACGATGCATTTGGATTTCGCGCAGTCAATCTCCCCGGTCTTGCGGATTTCCTTATCCGCGACACTGGATTCTGGACCTGGGACGGCAGGGGCTTTAGTAGTAAGGGCATACCCCAATTTGTCATTAGTGATTTCCATCTTGACATTCCTGAACCAATCTTTATAGGTTGGCCCTGTCAAAATATTTTTATCTAATAGTAACTTAAGGCTCGTCATGTTCTGGTCGCTGCAATTAGGAGAGAGAGAGAGAGAGAAGAAACACTTTAGCATGATACTCTTGCAAGTTTAGAGTGGTTTTTAGTTTATCTAAACAGGATGGCTCCCACTGTTTCTCGAATCCTTCCTCAAATTATAAAAGAAGAACTAGTCAGGACTATTCTCACCGTAGAATACTTGCTTAACCTTTCAGCCAGGTTAGTGCTGGTACTTCGAGGGAGGTTTTACAACACTTTCGCGAAGTTCCTTAATTAAATAACCTCTTTTCCCTGGGGACGAGGTCCGCTAACACCTTTCTTGACACCTACTTGGTTTATAGCATTGATCGTTAAGTGAAAGAATCTCCCGATGAGTATCATATACTCACAGTAGGATCCGGATCCAAATATCATCGTGCGAAAAAGTCGAAGGAATGCTACCAAAATTATCACACTCCAATTGGTATGCAACATTAGCAAGTTTCAGTTTCTTTAGAAACTCCCGATGTGGATTTTTGCCCCATGCTCTTATGACCTTGGCGTTGGCCAAAATATCATAAGTCACATGTCATGTTCTACCCATCATTATCCAGGTTAATTTAAACCCACCCGTATATACCCTTGACGTTAGCCAAAATGGCAGTACGACTGTCCCGTACCAACGCATCTATCTATGCAACAGATGAATATCCAGCCGCTACCAAACACTATGCCTTGGCGTAGGTCAAAATACATAGCTTGAATACTACCGAATATCCAACTGAAATGACGGAGGGCTACGAATGGTTTTTGCGAAACCGTGAACGTAGTGAACTTGATATGATCGAAGGAACCAGATAGCTTTTAAAAGGAGTAGTTTAAGCTCCGCATTTAAAAGTTTTACTATTTTGAAAAACCGAGTGGTTTTTAAATTGTTCCGACGATTCAGCTTTGGTTTGTTTTCTTTGCATTAATCTAATGCAGTCCCATCAATTAACCTATCATTGTAGAAAACAACGAAAATACAACGCACGCTTATGCCATCCGCATTCGCCACTGGGCCCCGTCATCACCCGTTAGGTTACATAACTAACGACAGAGCGGGGGCTGGACTAGCGCGGGTGCAAAACATAAGCAACGCTTACTAGATATCATATATAGATATGTACATTCATCAGACACAATAATAGGCATTCCAGATCACAGATGAACACATTGGATATTCTAGGAATCCGCATTTCCTTTGAGCTTGCAATGAAAAACGAATTACACAGTCGTGATGAATAGCCAACTCCACCCTAGACCCCTACGGGTACGACAAACTACCCGCCAAATAACCTAAGTGAAGCAGTCTCCCTCAACAACGTGAGTAGGACACTAAGAACTTCAAAGTACCCGGTAGTTTGTGCACCCCACCTTGGGTCTATCCTAGGACCAAAAAATAGTAAATGAAAAAATACAATGGTGGCTACAACCTCAACCCGAATGTGCCCCGCGGAAAAAATATTACAACAATTTACAATTTAAAATTGAATGAAAGAAACACTCGTCTCACATCCCCGGCTATTCATTCATGACAATCCAACAAGTCCATATACACAAACCAGTAAAACCATCACTGAAATGTGCAACCCCCAACTAACCGACATATAGCAATTAGCGGAAGTTTACGAACACATTTATCATAACACAGATATAATCCTGTTATCCAAAGTTCTTAGAATTTCGATCAATCATCACATCTGAATCTACTCCAAGTGTAGGGTTACTAGGCACTGTCACAAGATTCTACAAGGCATCAACCATGCCCGATTCAAAAAATTAGACGTGCCGAACAACCCTAACCAAGATCGTATACTAGAGATTATGCGAAAACTATAAGCAAGTAAACAACTTTACTTCTAAGAATTTGGGATTACAACCTTTGTAGTCCGGTCCTTCACTTCTAAAGCTCCGTGTTGACGTCCCTTCGCTGCGATCATCGAGATCCCGGACTCTTGTGATGGTTTCCTCGGAGAAATGAACGGGCTAGCTCGTTAACTTCGAGGCCGAAGATGATCTACGTCGAGGAGACTCAAACTCAAGCTCCATCTTCACTAGGTCATGAACTTTGTGAAGAGAACACCTTAAACTAAATGGAAAGTAGTAAAGAATGATGAAATAGGAAGTGGGTTCACTTTGGATTTTGATTTCTCACTTTATTTCTTCACTTGAAAATTTTCTAGCAAGCTTTTCTTCTTCTTGAAGAAGAAGAAGAAAAAGAAAAGAATAAGAATAATCAATTTTTTTTAAAAGAATAATCAAGTGAAGTCTATCATAATGCAACCATGGGTGAGTTAACCTTTGTAGAGACTAAACCATAGTTTGAGTTAATGGTTTGGTTAATAAAAATCTTATGCAAAACAAAATGAGTGGACTTTGTCAAAGATGCTTAAAAGCTTCATGAAGCTTCAAGCCAAGACAAAGAAAGCCACCATTTTCTTTTACCAAAATAAATAAAAACCCAAACCATTATCTTAAATATGGTCTAAGTCATACACACACCCATGTTTGCATGTATCATCAATCATGATACAATCTAGTGCACAAACATATATCACATATACAACTTGTGCACATAAAGTGAGAAAGTCAATCTTAAGTGAACAAATACTAGTTAATGTAAAGTAATATATCAAATATATAATTATATATTAAATCATTAAATCAACACTTGATTTAATGATCCAGTCATATAGCATATAACCGACTAATATCTAGTGTATCAATATATCGAATCAACACTTGATTCGGTAACCCGGCTATATCTCATATAACCGACTGATGATACAAATCGTGAGAATAGAATACAGTATCACATACTGGTATTATTCTCGGTCCTGCACATATCTCATATGCGCTCCTATTTCGTTTCGCTTGAGCTAGGAAACCTCTGTATAGGACTCTAAAGACTCGTCAATACGCCGGCAGTAGGTGGTGATCATATCAATCACCCACAAGCCACAAGCGGTCTGCCAAACGTAACGGCCACCCTGGTATTGAGCGATCAGAAGATCAACGAGCAAGCCTGCTCACACTCCTGCGAATCCAATCAGTAACACTTACCGCACAGTCCGGTCATGTTCGTCTGATATGTCGCATATCTCGCCTAGGGGTGGTAAACGTCAGACCCCAGTAGCTTGATAAGTCATGCCGATGTAAGGTCCATAACAAGCGTTAAACTACTGATTACACTTACCAGTAAATCACTAAAACCCTGGCCAGGGATTTCTAGTTATGGCCAGTCGAGCTTAGCGCAACATCAACCCCTAATACCGTAAAAGACGAATCCCCTCCTATCGCTCATTGCCTCCATGTGAATCAGGACTGTACCTAAAAAACACTTGTTTGCACGACTCAGAGCCGTGGTAGGGTGGAAATCAAAGCACCGTGGGAGACACACAAGACTCTATGACGATCTCGGGTCAACAGACTAAGCTGTACCAGTGTCACCAGAGAACTGCCATCTGATGTGAGGTATAATACCATCTGGGAGTTCTCTGCGAGTCCGTTCAGTGTACCCAGTCTCCACTGAGCACCCGCATACCATCTCTGATGTCAAACACCAATGGATATGGGATCATCCATCGCCCATCACATGGGTCGAGAAGATATACGCTAGTCTACTGTGGAATATCGATGCCCCATCTCGATATTCCCACGACTAGGAACATTGAAGGATGTACTCTTGGACTACCCAGGCCCCACTAGTATGATCTGCATCATATTCCTGGAACTCGAGCACACATCCTAAGGGCTTTATCAACATGTAACAGAGAGGCAATAAGTGTACATGTTAAGATAAAGAGCAACCAGATAGCGTACTATCATGTCAAGCAAGAAAGTCCTACCTATATATGTCCCAGCATCCACTACAATATACATCTCATGTACAGTAATGGCCTCTAGGGCATACATATAACTAACAATCTCCCACTTGCACTAGGGCCATCTGTAGCAGTGGTTGCTGTATCTCATACTCAACCATCCCATATAAGTCTCTCTCTGGAAAAAGGCCTTTGTGAGTGGATCCGCCGCGTTGTCCCCTAAGTTTACTCTCCTAACCTCGATCACCCTGGAGATTAACTATCTCCATGATCAGGTGATACTGCCTTGGAATATGTATGGGTCACTGATGGGACCGTGGTTCCTTGGTCAAAACCACACTTCCATTGTCATACAATGGTAGGAACTTAGTTCATCTCATGAACTAATATACACCCAAACTTCCTCTTTGGTAGTATTTTTGATAGCGATGTCAACAGCCTTTATCGTCTAGTTTGCCATGGTATCTAGCTTGGAACTCTTCCAACATACCGTCCCACCACTGAGGATAAAGACAATGCCTGTGAATGACATTCAGTCAACCTTACCACCCTGGAAGCTGTCCAGTGATTCTCCCCAGGATCGATTGATACCATCTCACTACAGCTAGTGAGAATCCTAATATCCATTTAGATCTATCTCATAGATCCAAAACCCAGGATTTAGGAGGTATCACCTTTATCCTATTTGGAGAATCCTTGTGATAAGAGGAGAATGACCGTGCGTAGCATAGGAAACTCTTTTCCTATCAAGAATATGTTGTCCACGTACAATACGAGGATGACCACCTTACTCTCTACTACCTTTTTGTATGTACAAGGTTCATCTACTATTTTGATGAAGTCAAACTCTTTGACTACCACATCAAAACAGATGTTCCAACTCCGCGATGCCTGTTTTATCACACAAAGCATCTTGCACACTGTAACGTTTTAAAAATAAATAAATAAATAATTAATTAAACCATGAAAAGACTTTAAATGATGATTCTTTCTTGAAACTTCCACACTTTTCTTCACTCTTTTCTCTTTCTCCCTCCCCATGGCCGGCCACAACTCATCCATGGCAGCCCCCCCATTTTCCACCTCATTTTTATTCAAAAATCATCAAAAATACATCAAAAATTCAATTAAAATTCCACAAAATCATATATATTTTCATACCCTTTATTCTCTACTCTTCTTTACATGGAATTTGGAGTGGGAAAGCATGTATTTTTGAGGCTCATTTTCAAGTTTGGACATGAGGTTGTGGAGGTATAAATCCTTCTCTTTTATTTTATTTCTATTAGATATTTCTTTTAAAGTTTAATTAGATTTAATCTATTAATTCTATTTACTACTTTTAAAATTCAAGTTAGGGTTTGAAAAATCAAGTTGTGATTTTTATTAATTAATGAGGGTTATAATCACTAGTTTAACATATTTAGAAGTGGAAATTCTTATAGGGATGATATGTTGTAAATTGTTAACCTAAAATTGATTTAATTATACTTTTTAGCTAACTAGTTTTTTTATAAAATATGTTTATGGGTAATATAAAATTCCAATTAAGATTTCTATCATTAGATTGTAGTTTTAGTGAGCATATTAACATGTTAATGGAAAGAAAAACTTAGTTTGATCACTAGATTCAATTGATAATTGGAAAATAGTAATAAAATGCTATTATTTTGTTAACTAGATTTTGGAAAATTCTAAATAAAAGGGATTTAAAATAAAATATTGGTTTCATTATATCATTATCATCATAAATTGTGGTTTAAGTCATTAATTTATGCAAAATCATGTTTTGAGGTGGAATGTGGTATTTTGCTTGGAAAATGTTGAAAATTGTTAAATGTTGTAAACTAGAAATTTCAAATTTATATAAATTTGTGTAATAAAAATATAGTAATGGTTTGTATAGTCTAGTAATGCTATTTAATGAGTTTTATGACCATTAGTTTCATTTAAATGTCAAGTTTTGATGAAAAACGGTATATTGGCATTTTCGGGTTTTTGCGAAATTGGACAGTTTGATAGATTTTAGGGTTTCGATGGATTTAATCGTGTTTTATGGTATAAGTAATGTGTTTTTTAAACTACAAGTTGTTTGATGATGTTATCTCGATGCATCGGAGTTTGTACGCCGATATCGAGCGGTATTTGGTTCTTTTGCGTGGACGGGACATAGGTTTTAACCTATGCTTGTTCTTTGTATCGTTTGACTTTTGTATGTGATTCAGTTTACGATGCTATTTAAATGTTTGCGTCTAGGTACCCCTCACGTGGACTGCGGGCGATGAAGAGGAGGATGGCGACACTGTCTTCGGCAGACATGGACCAGGTGAGTAGATGTATATCTACGGGGGGAAGTCGGGTGGATGGCGTTTAGCACCCCCGCAACGTAGAATAGGAATAGTACTTAGTGACATTAGGAAACCCGATGTGACCCTAGATTCTTACCGAGCAGGACCCTAGTAATGACCCTAGGCAGGACTAGACTGATTTAGGAAAACCATACCTGAGGATGAATACTTTGGGAAAGGTTCGTAGGTTTCTGATAGAAACATACACGCACACACTAAAACTTGACTTGGCGTATACGTATATGTGTGTATATATATAAAACTAGGTATAGGTGTATATATATACACCACACGTATATGGGATTCATTGATGTGATATGATATCCGAGGTATGATGAAACAGTATAACTGGGCTTGATGCCGTGATTCTTGACTATACAGTCGTAATAAAGTGTTAGCGGATCATTAGAGAATGAGATAATGAACATGCATATATAAATTATAAAGAGTGGTGGTGATATTGATGTACATGGGACGCTAGAATAGTACCCGGACTGTAACTGGTGACTGATCACGATATGATATATGTATGACTTGATTACGACATGATATTTCTGAGGATAAACTAATGATGCTTATCATGATGGCAATGATATATGATTGATGTATGCGATCACAGTTTAACACCTTGATCATGAGATGTGCTGATGATGACATTATACGAATGAGGAGACACCTAGGAGATACTTGACCGTACCCCGATATTGGGATGCCGTACGATGGATTTTACCGTACGAGGCTTAGATTTGATGATTGATCCGCACTCTTGATTCGAGGAAGCCGTACTACGTACGTGACGCTATTGAGGCGGGATCGCCGACTATTAGAGATATTGATTAAGACCTTAGGTAGACTCTAGTTTCTTACTGACTAGTCTATTAGGTTTAATTCCTTAGGATGTTAGATGGACACTGGTTTAGGTTCGACTCACATAGTGGTAGTTGTACTCGTATCTCGCAGAGGAGTGGATAATGCACATCTGTATTTACATTCATACTGTAATCATCATGGTGCATGTTCTTTTATATGTTGCTATAATCAGTATAAACTTTATCTGTTAGGACACCAGCACTATTACCGATGATGCGCATGTTCCACGCACACTTATTTGCCGGCTCACACACATCATCATCGGTAATTGCTATATCACGTACACTTTAGATCATATTGTCTTTTATGGATAGAATCAGTTAGCAACTAGACAGATATAATATTGTGATTATTTTCTGACATTAGTATAAGACATGATATTTATTACTTAGACATTGATGGATTCATATTTCATGTTATCGCACAGTAGTATGGGCATATGCTGACACTTATCATATACTTACTCATGATTTTGAGATTTGGATTTCTATGAGATTTCTGGATTTTTGGGGAAAACCGCAAAAATATATAAAAACTTCTCTCTCTCTCCTCTTCTCTTTTTAAATAAGATGCGGTTTTCTCGTGATGTATGAGTCGTCCACCATGAGTATTTCAAGTTTTCTGTTGGATTTCGAGACCCGATTCGAGGAGTGGATGAACCGTCTCGGGTACATGGTGGGCCCGGTATGGTACCCCGGGGCAAGAAGATCGAGTTGTAGACGATGAGCCTGTCAGGGGAAGGCTACCTACCGGTGATGTCTGGCGCGGCGGATATCCGGAGGATACCGACCGTTGTCGTGAGATTTGATGATATGGGCCGATCCGGACTGACGGAGCCCGAGATATTGAGACTTGAGATTACATATGTTGTGTCGATGTTTGACACGGATTTCCATGGGTTTCATTATTCAGATTTCAGATTCTTATACACATTCTACTATGATAATAGCTAAAGATTTCTTATACATATATATCTGGATTTCAGGATTTGTTACTTTACCTTCATGGTGCATGCATTTCATTCATATGACATAGTATTATATGAGGCACTGACACGACACGGAGTATTTGCACTTACACGTAGTATTACCCTGCTATTACTAGATGATTGGGATATTATAGTGTATTATTATTATGACCTAGGATAGCGTCGTGCATTCGATTTCTTTTCGTAGATGTCTTCTACTCACGAGTTGGCAACTCACCCCCGTTGTGCCAAATTCTTTACAGGTTCGATGTACAGGTTTCCGTGGCAGCTTGTTGGCACATCTTTTCTTCAGGGTGATTTGCACGGTAGGTTGGTTCACTTGTATCCGAACCACCATTGTACTTTTATTCATTCATTTGTATCTAGTAAGCTCCATCAACCATATTTGTATTACTTGATAAGTTTATTGGACCAGTTGTTTATTTCGACCTTAGAGTCGCGCATGTGTTATTCAGATCAGGTGGTTTTGTTTTCTTTTGAGTTTTGAGCCTCGCCTATTGGCGTTGTATATTATTGTGCTTGCTGTGGTTGTTTCCGCCTGTTGGCGTTGATGCTAGCTCCCGTTGGGGATGCTTTTTATTGTTTATGTATATTATACTTGTTGTACCCGTTTGGGGGCCAGTTTTTAAAGAGGAGACTCTGCCGAAATTTTTGGGAAAATTGCTGATGCTTTTAAACTTGTTTTCTTTTTCTTCTTCTTCTTCTTCTTCTTCTTCTTCTTCTTCTATGGTTTAGATTTCTGGGCTTCGGCTTACTTAGGTTACGTGGCGCCTCTAGACGCTTCGTAATCTAAGTGCCGGTCACGTTCCGTACTTTCGGGTCGTGACAAAGTTGGTATCAGAGCGCTAGGTTTAACCCTGTATAAGTCTAGGTGACCCTTGGTTGATGGAGTAGGCGATTTAGGTAGAGTAACGTACCGTGGGTATGGTCCGCGGCATACTTACGTTACGCTACTCTGCTTAAGGAGCCTTAGGATGTACATTGTTTGCACCGTATTTCATTCGTTCCTTTGATTTATCTTCATCGATGTCGGATGGTGGTTTCTGTTACCACGGGCAGAGGGAGCTGCGGCTCGAATGCGATAACCATTAGAGTATTGGTTATTCTTGAGGATTGAAGCATTGCTTAGCGTGCGGATGAAGGGTATTCACATGCTGTCCGGATGAAGTTAAAGGGTTCGAACGATTATCAGAAAACCATTTTCCTAAGTTTAAAGTATTCGGAAGAACATGCAGGTATTTCGATGGACTCTCTAGAAGAATGAAACCCTAACACGACATAATGACCACGAGAACGCCCTTGAACCTTAGGGTTTACGGCAGTTCCGCTGTGCCATTAGTGAGGCTTGGGTTTACCCTTCTACAGCTAGATCATCGATGCTGGGGTATGTACCGGATATTTTTAAACTGTACTTGAGTGTTGAGCTCTCGGGGAATTATGGGATTTTGATGGATCAATCGAAAAGTTTAATGTAGTCCGGATATCAGGTGAAGGGATCGATTACAGGGGAGACTCTAGATATGAGTGTTGCCGTTGGTAGCGCAGTCTGCATAGCTACGAAGAGGCGAGTTTAAAGCAGCCGACATCAGAGGAAAGAGGCGCACATTGACGATAGTGTTTACGATTGTGATTTAGTGATTTGAATTTCATATTTTCATTGATTGGATTTTGGTATTTTGAGGACTTTGTTCTACGATTGGTATTTCATGTGTGTACCTTCATTCTATTTGTGTTTCATATATCAGTTGTATTGATGTTGTTTAGTACACAACCAGTACACTTGATTTGGTTTTATATATTTGGGATTTTTGATTTGATTTCGTGCATAGGGGTTACACGTGATTTTGACATATGTTTCGACCTAGTTTTCATGCATTTTTGTGCTGTGATTTCGATTTTGATATTCGATGTATGTTTTCGTGCACCATGTGCACCTGATTAGGATTCTTGCGCATACTTGGCGCACTTGATGCGATTTTGTGCACACCAGATGCACTAAATCGGGGTTTTGTGCAGATTAGATGCACCTGATATTGTGTCGTGCACGCCCGTTGCACTTGACAGATATTTTTGGTGCACACCTGTTGCACTTAGTTTTGTTTTGTAGGTATTCATGGTACCTGTAATTGGTTTCGATTTCAGTGCGCACCGGACGCACATGACATTTTATTGATGTGATTGAGATTGATTTTAGTTTGAGCAGTATGTTTTCCTAATTATTATTATTGATTTAGTAACCAGGCGGGACGTGTATGTTAAATAAACGATATATATATATATATAGTTATTTTTTTTTAAAATAAACGTCTGCTACTTATGCCGTGACACGTGCATCACACGGCAATTTTCAAAAGGGGTTTTTGTATATTTCCTTATCCAGATATTTGTACAGTTTCACTATGATGCACACTATATATAAGTTGTAGATTGATGTATATTATGTTGGTTTTCATATTGGGTTTTGATATTTTATTCTCGCCATAACTCCGATGATTTCGTTATGCTTGACGGAGTTGATTTTTGTTATGTATTGATGATTTCGGAGCCCCGAGGATTTGAGTGTTTTGCTAAATGTTTTAGTATTTGGAGGGGGAGTTTTAATTTAAATTCGGGGACCGAATTTCTTAAAGGGGGGAAGATTGTAACGTTTTAAAAATAAATAAATAAATAATTAATTAAACCATGAAAAGACTTTAAATGATGATTCTTTCTTGAAACTTCCACACTTTTCTTCACTCTTTTCTCTTTCTCCCTCCCCATGGCCGGCCACAACTCATCCATGGCAGCCCCCCCATTTTCCACCTCATTTTTATTCAAAAATCATCAAAAATACATCAAAAATTCAATTAAAATTCCACAAAATCATATATATTTTCATACCCTTTATTCTCTACTCTTCTTTACATGGAATTTGGAGTGGGAAAGCATGTATTTTTGAGGCTCATTTTCAAGTTTGGACATGAGGTTGTGGAGGTATAAATCCTTCTCTTTTATTTTATTTCTATTAGATATTTCTTTTAAAGTTTAATTAGATTTAATCTATTAATTCTATTTACTACTTTTAAAATTCAAGTTAGGGTTTGAAAAATCAAGTTGTGATTTTTATTAATTAATGAGGGTTATAATCACTAGTTTAACATATTTAGAAGTGGAAATTCTTATAGGGATGATATGTTGTAAATTGTTAACCTAAAATTGATTTAATTATACTTTTTAGCTAACTAGTTTTTTTATAAAATATGTTTATGGGTAATATAAAATTCCAATTAAGATTTCTATCATTAGATTGTAGTTTTAGTGAGCATATTAACATGTTAATGGAAAGAAAAACTTAGTTTGATCACTAGATTCAATTGATAATTGGAAAATAGTAATAAAATGCTATTATTTTGTTAACTAGATTTTGGAAAATTCTAAATAAAAGGGATTTAAAATAAAATATTGGTTTCATTATATCATTATCATCATAAATTGTGGTTTAAGTCATTAATTTATGCAAAATCATGTTTTGAGGTGGAATGTGGTATTTTGCTTGGAAAATGTTGAAAATTGTTAAATGTTGTAAACTAGAAATTTCAAATTTATATAAATTTGTGTAATAAAAATATAGTAATGGTTTGTATAGTCTAGTAATGCTATTTAATGAGTTTTATGACCATTAGTTTCATTTAAATGTCAAGTTTTGATGAAAAACGGTATATTGGCATTTTCGGGTTTTTGCGAAATTGGACAGTTTGATAGATTTTAGGGTTTCGATGGATTTAATCGTGTTTTATGGTATAAGTAATGTGTTTTTTAAACTACAAGTTGTTTGATGATGTTATCTCGATGCATCGGAGTTTGTACGCCGATATCGAGCGGTATTTGGTTCTTTTGCGTGGACGGGACATAGGTTTTAACCTATGCTTGTTCTTTGTATCGTTTGACTTTTGTATGTGATTCAGTTTACGATGCTATTTAAATGTTTGCGTCTAGGTACCCCTCACGTGGACTGCGGGCGATGAAGAGGAGGATGGCGACACTGTCTTCGGCAGACATGGACCAGGTGAGTAGATGTATATCTACGGGGGGAAGTCGGGTGGATGGCGTTTAGCACCCCCGCAACGTAGAATAGGAATAGTACTTAGTGACATTAGGAAACCCGATGTGACCCTAGATTCTTACCGAGCAGGACCCTAGTAATGACCCTAGGCAGGACTAGACTGATTTAGGAAAACCATACCTGAGGATGAATACTTTGGGAAAGGTTCGTAGGTTTCTGATAGAAACATACACGCACACACTAAAACTTGACTTGGCGTATACGTATATGTGTGTATATATATAAAACTAGGTATAGGTGTATATATATACACCACACGTATATGGGATTCATTGATGTGATATGATATCCGAGGTATGATGAAACAGTATAACTGGGCTTGATGCCGTGATTCTTGACTATACAGTCGTAATAAAGTGTTAGCGGATCATTAGAGAATGAGATAATGAACATGCATATATAAATTATAAAGAGTGGTGGTGATATTGATGTACATGGGACGCTAGAATAGTACCCGGACTGTAACTGGTGACTGATCACGATATGATATATGTATGACTTGATTACGACATGATATTTCTGAGGATAAACTAATGATGCTTATCATGATGGCAATGATATATGATTGATGTATGCGATCACAGTTTAACACCTTGATCATGAGATGTGCTGATGATGACATTATACGAATGAGGAGACACCTAGGAGATACTTGACCGTACCCCGATATTGGGATGCCGTACGATGGATTTTACCGTACGAGGCTTAGATTTGATGATTGATCCGCACTCTTGATTCGAGGAAGCCGTACTACGTACGTGACGCTATTGAGGCGGGATCGCCGACTATTAGAGATATTGATTAAGACCTTAGGTAGACTCTAGTTTCTTACTGACTAGTCTATTAGGTTTAATTCCTTAGGATGTTAGATGGACACTGGTTTAGGTTCGACTCACATAGTGGTAGTTGTACTCGTATCTCGCAGAGGAGTGGATAATGCACATCTGTATTTACATTCATACTGTAATCATCATGGTGCATGTTCTTTTATATGTTGCTATAATCAGTATAAACTTTATCTGTTAGGACACCAGCACTATTACCGATGATGCGCATGTTCCACGCACACTTATTTGCCGGCTCACACACATCATCATCGGTAATTGCTATATCACGTACACTTTAGATCATATTGTCTTTTATGGATAGAATCAGTTAGCAACTAGACAGATATAATATTGTGATTATTTTCTGACATTAGTATAAGACATGATATTTATTACTTAGACATTGATGGATTCATATTTCATGTTATCGCACAGTAGTATGGGCATATGCTGACACTTATCATATACTTACTCATGATTTTGAGATTTGGATTTCTATGAGATTTCTGGATTTTTGGGGAAAACCGCAAAAATATATAAAAACTTCTCTCTCTCTCCTCTTCTCTTTTTAAATAAGATGCGGTTTTCTCGTGATGTATGAGTCGTCCACCATGAGTATTTCAAGTTTTCTGTTGGATTTCGAGACCCGATTCGAGGAGTGGATGAACCGTCTCGGGTACATGGTGGGCCCGGTATGGTACCCCGGGGCAAGAAGATCGAGTTGTAGACGATGAGCCTGTCAGGGGAAGGCTACCTACCGGTGATGTCTGGCGCGGCGGATATCCGGAGGATACCGACCGTTGTCGTGAGATTTGATGATATGGGCCGATCCGGACTGACGGAGCCCGAGATATTGAGACTTGAGATTACATATGTTGTGTCGATGTTTGACACGGATTTCCATGGGTTTCATTATTCAGATTTCAGATTCTTATACACATTCTACTATGATAATAGCTAAAGATTTCTTATACATATATATCTGGATTTCAGGATTTGTTACTTTACCTTCATGGTGCATGCATTTCATTCATATGACATAGTATTATATGAGGCACTGACACGACACGGAGTATTTGCACTTACACGTAGTATTACCCTGCTATTACTAGATGATTGGGATATTATAGTGTATTATTATTATGACCTAGGATAGCGTCGTGCATTCGATTTCTTTTCGTAGATGTCTTCTACTCACGAGTTGGCAACTCACCCCCGTTGTGCCAAATTCTTTACAGGTTCGATGTACAGGTTTCCGTGGCAGCTTGTTGGCACATCTTTTCTTCAGGGTGATTTGCACGGTAGGTTGGTTCACTTGTATCCGAACCACCATTGTACTTTTATTCATTCATTTGTATCTAGTAAGCTCCATCAACCATATTTGTATTACTTGATAAGTTTATTGGACCAGTTGTTTATTTCGACCTTAGAGTCGCGCATGTGTTATTCAGATCAGGTGGTTTTGTTTTCTTTTGAGTTTTGAGCCTCGCCTATTGGCGTTGTATATTATTGTGCTTGCTGTGGTTGTTTCCGCCTGTTGGCGTTGATGCTAGCTCCCGTTGGGGATGCTTTTTATTGTTTATGTATATTATACTTGTTGTACCCGTTTGGGGGCCAGTTTTTAAAGAGGAGACTCTGCCGAAATTTTTGGGAAAATTGCTGATGCTTTTAAACTTGTTTTCTTTTTCTTCTTCTTCTTCTTCTTCTTCTTCTTCTTCTTCTATGGTTTAGATTTCTGGGCTTCGGCTTACTTAGGTTACGTGGCGCCTCTAGACGCTTCGTAATCTAAGTGCCGGTCACGTTCCGTACTTTCGGGTCGTGACACACACGTTTCCGTTGCTCCCACTATTTACGAAGCCATCTAGCTGTGTTCTTATAGACGCTGTAACACCTTAGAATGTGTTTTGTGGATAATTATATTTTAATATATAGTTTTTAATAAAAAGTTTACCAAATTGATTTCCAATTATTTTATCCTATTTAATGAATATTTTATTAGATTTTTTCTAGGCTTGCACACACTTGTGCATGATAACTAGGGTGTTAATTTGGGGTTTAACCATGATTAGCAATCATACTGAGCTAACCATTTCTTAAACTAGTTTTATAAATTGTTTTAAGTGTTTTGGGTGTTTTTGGTGCATGGTTGTTTTAAAATGAAAAATGAATTTAAAAGAATTATAAATTAAGTTGAGGTGTTGACCAAAGAGAGAGAGAGAGAGAGAGGGCATGGGGCAACATGGCATGAGCCATGCCCATTTAATGATGAGAGAGAGTGAGAAGGGGGGTCTTTGTTGTTGCTCTCATTTCTCCCTCTCATTTCCTTTCTCTCATTCCCTCATACTCTCGCACACACATACAAGTGGCTGAGGCAGCAGCAGCTCCAGCATCAGCACCACCAGCAGCCATCATCAGCAGCAGCAGACAGCATCATCATCAGCAGCAGAAGCTGTAGCAGCAGCAGCCCCAGCAACTACAACAGCTCTTCTTCCCCTTCTTCTCCTTTTCCTTGTGCCTAGGGTCGTGAGTGAGGTAATTTCTGAACTCATTTCCTAGTTTGCTAGCTTATGTCCTAGTTTAGCTTCGGATTGCGATTTATGTGAGTTTAGTGCTAAATATGGTGTTTTTTGTGGAATTTTGGTTAGAATGTGTTTGAGTGGGTTAACCTAGCTTATTTTAGTGTTGTTAGGGTCACCATAACTGAGAATTTACCCAGGTTTCACTAAAATACCATAGGATTTGCTTTTTGTGCAAAATTAGCGTTTTTAGGCGATATTATGGCTTTCTGTGATCTGCTATTGAGCCGGACCCTTCAGGTTAAAATTGAGAAAACTGGGGCATGCTTACTAGGTATAGACACCACCACCAAAACATGAGCCCCTCATTCCCGAAACTGGCCGCAGATTTAATCAATCTGGCCGCAAATTGTGGCCAGGAAAGGGTGTTGGGACTTGGGGTTTTGGGTACTGTAGTCTGCTGTGATTTGTAGTGTTTTTGCATGTATAGTTTTGTGAGATTTGACCTATAGGAAAATCTGGGACAATATACCGTATTTCTAGTTCGTTGTGTTTGCGTGATACGCGCGATACGTGAATGGGTTCTGTGATCCTGAGTGTCGCGGCGTGTCGCGGTAGTTTTAGACGTGTATTCACACATTTTAGCGTATCGTGCACACGCGCGTTTAGTTCGCGATGCGAGTTTCTCGTTTAGTGTCGATATCACATTTTGCGAGATATTTGCTTATATATGTGTTTCTTGTCTCACTTTCAGGTTTGCAGGCGAGTACTACGAACACTGCTACAGAGGGACACAGGTGGTAGGATTCACCTGGCGTGGAGCGTAGGTGAGTAGATTTAACATCTATAGGGGAATCGCCCGCATGGCGTTATGCGTCTAGGCTAGAATTCTTATACTTGTCGCATATTCTACGTTATTGTTAGAAATGCGCCTTTACCCTATTTTAGTTAGATATAGTTGTACTGTGACTAGTAGCCGTAGGACACTGCACAAATTATTGACGATTCATGTTGCACGAGCACTGATTGTATGCTACACACACCGTCAATAATTGCCATGTCACACACAAACCCCTTATAGATACTATATTGCTTGGTTAGGGACCTTGTGACATTATTTCGTACTGTTTATCACATATGACATTTACCATATCTGTATACCTATAGTGTATAGTACCATTAGTGATAGGTGCATACACACTTTACGATACAACTGCAGGTATACTTGGCACATATTTTACTTATACCCAGGAGGGTATACTACATCAATTGCTTATATGTATACACCTATACTTAGCTGTACCTTATTGCTTTCGCATACATCTGGTTTCAGCTACATATTTTCCTTTTTATGCTCGCATTTCAGATATATCTCACATATTTATTCCTGGATTTGCGCATTGTTATTTGGATCATAAATGATGTTTTCTGGATCTGGGAACCGCGGGAGTTCATGAAATTATGCATACATTGAAAAACCCGGTTTCCTTGATATGATATTTGCGCAGCCACCATGAGATTTATCGGTTCTGATTATATACTCCATACGAGGTGTGGTTGCCGTATGAGGGTACATGGTGGGGCCCGGTATGGTACCCTTCGGCAGGATGATCGATAGACTTTGCCGATTGAGCCTGGAGGTAGGCTAGTACCTACTGGTGACAGCACCAAAGACTCGTCGGGGATCATGGGAATACCGTTGGGAGTTATGTACGTATGGATACGTCGAAAGGCGAGATTCAGTGCTACGCACTCGTGCTTTCGGGAAAGCGTGTGATACGTGCCTATCAGGATGCTAGTCTTGGTGACGGCATTTGATATATCAGTATTTCTGTGTCGATGCTTGGCACACTATTTTCATGATATTTCTTTTAACACCTTTGTATATATAACAGGGGATTTAGCCGTTGTTATATACCCTTACACCAATATTAGTGGAGTGGGACGCTAATATATGTGTATTGAACCCATCATATTTATTTCTGCAAATATATACCTTTAGGATGTTAGAATTCCACTTGAAATTTGATTTGGGTTATTAGGTGATTCATTGAGATGGATATTGGACATACATATAGGATTGCTGATTTGTACATTCGGGATATAGGAGATTACTCGATATTGTACATTAGGAAGATGTGAGACTTATATGATATGAGAGCCCAACTTGGGGGCTGATCTGAGGAATTGGGATTTGAGTGTCTTGATGGATTGTGATCCTACCACGATGTCAGGTTTCCGTGGGAATGACATATTTCACTCCATACCTCATACCTATTTATTTATGTACAGTTCCATGTATTAGGAGTACCTGTTAGTGTACCCTTCATGTTAGTTGCATATCTACATTCTCATATCCCTATTCCATGATTATTGCATACTATTGTCATGTTATTATTGCTTCACATATTGATTGTACCTGCTAGTGTACTTTCCATTATTCTGCATTCACATGACCTGTTATAACTGTAAATTGCATATCTTAGATTCATGCTGTACGTACATTCCTGCGATTACCTGCATATGTTATCTACTACTTACGATTTGGCAACTCACCCCCGTTGTGCCACAGGTGTTGCAGTGTGTTCCCTAGAGTAGTCGAGGCAGGCTATTCATCTATCGTCTTTTGCAACAGATACCGCATCGGCTCACAGTGTGCTATTTTGCTTAGGCGGGTTTTGGTGGTTATCTGTATTTTGTATTGTACATTCGTTGTATCTTGTACTCTCCATCTACTATTATGTTGTTAACTTAGAGGCTTGGTGAGGACGATTTTGTATATTATTGTGGATTTATTGTCTTTTGTACAGCTTTATCTCTATTGTCCTTATTTCTTCGCTACGGCGTCGTATATTCGTGGTGGTGATTGTTTTCCGCTTATGTGCGTGTATTTGCTCCCGTTTGGGAATGTTTCATTTATAATTATGTTGTACTCATCTTTGGGCTAGTTTTTACAAATGGGGTGTTGCCAAAATTTTAAATATAGAAAGTGGGACTTTTAAAGAATTTGCGTTGCGATTTCAAATGTTTCAAAAACTTTTATTATCTTTTCCGTATTTTCATGGTTTAGATTTCTGGGTTTTGGCTTTCTTTTACTGCGTTGCGTCTTTAGACATTGTGTAGTATTAGGGCCGTCACGTGCCAATTTCGGGTCGTGACAAAGTTGGTATCAGAGCGCTAGGTTTTACCTTTCAGAGTGTAGGATGACCTTCGTATGATGGAGTAGGTAGCTTAAGTAAAGTAACGTAGTGTGTGTATGTCTGCAGCATACACACAATGCGGTACTTCGCCTTAAGTGACCTAAGTACAAATTGCTTGAAATTCCTTCCTTGATGATTCATATCCTTGTGATTCGATTTCCTTATACTTATCGAATCTTATATCTATTTATAGCTTTGCCGCTGATGATTATGGGGACTCAGAGTGATGCAACGAAGGCCGAGGTCAGAGTTGGCTCGGGGGAGACGAGCACTGACCAGGATGGCACTCTAGTTGCACAGGTACAGACGGATCAGCCTTCGACATATAGTATCGATAGGCTTGTGGCAGAGATGCAGGACTTCCGCCAGACTATGAGTTCATTGGTTGATGTCGTTCGGGAGCTACGACAGGAGGTTGTCACCCCTGTTACTCAGTTGTCCTTTGCGATCAGTATGCAGCAGTCCGTCACCTACATAGCACCAGTGGTTGCAGCTCCAGTTGACGAGGCACATATTCCAGAGACGCTGAGAGTTCCAGGACAGTGGAGGACTCGTACCAGTGTACCAGCCCAGAGACGGAGGTTTGGCCGTCGAGACAGATTTCCTGGCCGTCGCGGGAGTAGCAGAGGCTTAGAACGAGGACAGTCGTTCAGCTCTCATTCCTAAGAGGGTCAGCAGTCAGCGCGTGGATGTTTTCGAGGTGGAAGCCTTCAGCACTTCGTCTGGGATTGTTTCTTAGCACTACGTCAGGATCGTACTAAGAGAGGCTGTATGGACGTGGAAGGTTCGCTCAGAGGAGTCAGTCTACCAGAGGAGTTCAGCCAGTTGCGGGTAGAGAGCAGACACAAGAGTGTGCTTCTACTCATCGGGACGCGCCGGCGTCCTATGCAGTGTTTTCAGGTATCCTTAATTTATATGTTCTTTTGATGTATTTGTTTGCTTTCCACACTTGTGCCGTGGTTGGGACGAGAGCCGTGTTAGGTAGATTAGCCGTTTGTTTTGTTAACTTCTGTCAGCGATTCTTTTGTTGCGCGACACGTATTTCAGTCGTGTGCCAATCGGATAGGAGATAGAGATTCGTCCGTCGTTTTGATCCTTCTAGAGATGTTGGATTTGACGTTCTCCTGAGCATGGACAGGTTAGCTACGTGCTAGGCGTCTGTGGACTACCGTGAGGAAAACAGTTAGGTTTTGTTTTTCCCGGCGAGTCAGTTCTTGTTGTTCGGGTGGATAGTTATGCCGCCTCTCACAGCTTGAATTCAACCTTTTTCGCTAGTCGGCTTTTGAAGAGATGTCGTGGATTCTTGACGTTTATTCATGATACCGGAGCCACAGTGGGATTGTTGGACCGGGTTCCTATAGTACGAGAGTTTTCCGACGTTTTTCCAGATGAGCCGGCAGAGCTTAGGGAGCTTAAGAATCAGCTGCAGTGTTGTTTGTTAGGGAGTTTTGTGCGTCTGAGCTTTTCCCTTTTGGAAGATCCTATTTCTGTTCGTCAAAGAGAAAGACGGCAGTTGAGGTTGTGTATCGACGGATCGTTAATTGAACCGGCTTACGGTGCGGATAGGTATCCTTTACCTCTCATTGACGATTTCTTCGATCAGCCCCAGAGTGTGAGACATTTTCTAAGTTTGTTTGGGATCGGGTCATCATTATTGCGGGTTCGGAGTGATGGCATTCCGAAGACCGCCTTATGCGTGCTACAGGCTTTGTGTGTTTTGGTGAGTCAATGGATTCACCAATACCCTAGCAGCATTCGTAGATGTGATGAACCGGATTTCTTCAGGCCGTTCCTCGACCAGTTATTGTTGTGTTATTACGACATTCTGGTCTATTTAATGTGTCTTGAGGAACAGGAGTAGCACTTGAGGATTTATTATGCAAGCGTTGGTAGAGCTCCAGCGGTTTGCTAGATTCTCGGAGTGTTTCTTCAGGCTTGTTTGTGTTGACTCCTAGGTCTTGTTGTCACGGGAGACGGTTTGTATGGTCCCGAGGGAGATCGTGGCCGTACAGCTTAGGCCCAGACTTGTGAGCAGGACGGAGGTCCGCAGATTTTTGGGCTTAGCAGGTTCTTACCGCCGTTTCATGCAGGAATGTTAGAGTAGTGCTGCACCGTCGACTGAATGGACCGGAAGGGAGGTTTGTTTTCTGTGGACTGAGGCATGTGTGCGGAGTTTCGGCAGTTGAAAATTGTGTTAACAACTGCATCAGTTCTTTCTTTGCTTTTGGTTCGGGCGACCTTGTTGTTTAACTATAATGTTTCTTGAGTGGGGCTCAAGCGTGTACTGAGGTGACACTATAGAGTTATCGCTTTTGCTTCCCTACATTTGGAAGAAGTACGAGAAGGATATTCTACTCATGATCTGGAGATGGCCGCGGTGGTTTTGCGTTGGAGATTTAGAGACACTACTGGTTCGAGAGTCGTGTCAGATTTTCCCGGACCACCAGAGCTTAATGTACATCTTCCTGCAGCGGATTTTTATTGTTGTGATAGTCCTTTGCAGATTTACAGTTCTTGTGTGATCGTTGAGTACATCTTAAGTTCGTCTCTACGGAGGGGACAGCTTGCTCATGTCCGCGCCCGACAACCTTTCTTTAATCGCTTTCGCGAGACACTGCCCGTCGATGCTCGTTCGTCAGAGATACTTGAGCATACTCAGCTGGATAATGATTCCGAATCCTTGAATTGTGACATGGGTGTGCTGTTGGGGACGCGTTTGTGTACCTGATGTTATCGGGTGGAGACATGAAATCCTAGAGCAAGTAGATCAGTCAACTCACTGTATTCATTCAAGTTCCACCAACATTGACGTGACTTGTGAGATAGTTACGGGTGTGAAAGGATGTAAAGAGAAGCTTTGGGTTTCGTTTCAAGGTGTCTGTCTTTTGTGTGTTTGGGTTGTCCATCTGAGGCCGGCTGGAGAGTTGCAAACCTTTAACCGTTCCGAAGTAGGAGTGGGAGCAGATCTCCATGAATTTCGTTATGGTGTCTACCCAGGTTAGTCAGGGTGTGACTCCATTCGGATTCTTGTCATCCGGTTTTACTCAGTTTGCTCAGTTGTTCTTTGTTAAGTTGTGTGTTTGTGTTAATTGTGTCGGCAGTTGGGGATCGTCACTCGCCATGATTAGGGTTCTTCTTCCACAGCTGTTATCAGGAGACACTCCAATTGGCAACCTTTAGGTTTAGGGGTTAAGTCGTGTCGATCGCCAGTCTGTTGTTTTTCTGACTCTGTGTAAGTCGAATTTTGGACCCCAGCTAGTCTAGAGACTTCGGAGATGATCCGGCTGTTTTAGGTCAGGATGAGAGTAGCCCGTGCAAATAGAGGTCTTATGCCAACTGTGTTGGTCGTAGACTTAAGTGCGCAGTGGCAAATCATGTATTCCTGCGGATCTTTCCGATAAATGACGTGTTGAGTTTTGGGAAGCTTATCCCAGGATTTAGGTCCTTTTGAGATCCTATAAGCAAGTTGGTTTCGTTGCCTTTAATTTGGCACTTCCGCCCAGATTATTGAGTTTTAACGTCGTATTCCTTGTGATGATACTTTACAATTACCTCCATGACCTTTCTCACAAGATGTGGCACCAGACCATTTAGCTTGGACGCGATCTTTCGTTCACCAGCAGCCACTTGTGTTAATGGCTCGGCAGGTGGAGAAACGTCGGTCAATGGTCTTGCCATCTGTGAAGGGTTTTCTTGGATGTAGCCGTATAGTGAGGTAATCACTTGGGAGGTTGCGAGCGAGATTTGAGAGTTGTAATCTTCTCTTTGGAGGTACGCGTAGCAGTATATTTTTAAATTCGGGGACGAATTTCTTTTAAGGGGGGAGATTGTAACACCTTAGAATATGTTTTGTGGAAAATTATATTTTAATTTATAGTTTTTAATAAAAATTTTACCAAATTGATTTCCAATTATTTTATCCTATTTAATATTTCATTAGATTTTTCCTTGGCTTGCACACACTTGTGCATGATAACTAGGGTGTTAATTTAGGGTTTAACCATGATTAACAATCATGATCAGCTAACCATTTCTTAAACTAGTTTTATAAATTGGTTTAAGTGTTTTGGGTGTTTTTGGTGCATGGTTGTTTTAAAATGAAAAATGAATTTAAAAGAATTTTAAATTTAGTTGAGGTGTTGACCAAAGAGAGAGGGGGGCATGGGCAACATGGCATGAGCCATGCCCATTTAATGATGAGAGAGAGTGAGAAGGGGGGTCCTTGTTGTTGCTCTCATTTCTCCCTCTCATTTCATTTCACTCATTCCCTCATACTCACACACACACATAAGTGGCTGAGGCAGCAGCAGCTCCAGCATCAACACCACCAGCAGCCATCAGCAGCAGCAGCAGACAGCATCATCATCAGCAGCAGAAGCTGTAGCAGTAGCAGCTCCAGCAACTACAACAGCTATTCTTCCCCTTCTTCTCCTTTTCCTTGTGCCTAGGGTCGTGAGTGAGGTAAGTTCTGAACTCATTTCCTAGTTGGCTAGCATATGTGTTAGTTTAGCTTCGGTTTGCGATTTATGTGAGTTTAGTGTTAAATATGGTGTTTTTTGTGGAATTTTGGTTAGAATGTGTTTGAGTTGGTTAACCTAGCTTATTTTAGTGTTATTAGGGTCACCTTAACTGAGAATTTACCCAGGTTTCACTAATATACCATATGATTTTCTTTTTGTGCAAAATTAGCGTTTTCAGGCGACATTATGGCTTTCTGTGATCTGCTATTGAGCCGGACCCTTCAGGTTAAAATTGAGAAAACTGGGGCATGCTCACTAGGTATAGACACCATCACCAAAACACGAGCTCTTCATTCCCAAAACTGGCCGCAGATTTAATCAATCTGGCCGCAAATTGCGGCCAGGAAAGGGTGTTGGGACTTGGGGTTTTGGGTACTGTAGTCTGCTGTCATTTGTAGTGTTTTTGCATGTATAGTTTTGTGAGATTTGACCAGTAGGAAAATCTGGGACAATATACCGTATTTCTAGTTCGTTGTGTTTGCGTAATATGCGCGATACGTGAGTGGGTTCTGTGATCCAGCGTGTCGTGGCGTGTCGCGGTAGTTTTAGACGTGTATTCACACGTTTTAGCGTATCGTGCACACGCGCGTTTAGTTCGCGACGCGAGTTTCTCGTTTAGTGTCGATATCGCGTTTTGCGAGATATTTGCTTATATATGTGTTTCTTGTCTCACTTTCAGGTTTGCAGGTGAGTACTACGAACACTGCTACAGAGGGACACAGGTGGTAGGATTCACCTGGCGTGGAGCGTAGTGAGTAGATTTAACATCTACAGGTGAATCGCCCGCATGGCGTTATGCGTCTAGGCTAGAATTCTTATACTTGTCGCATATTCTACGTCATTGATAGAAATGCGCCTTTACCCTATTTTACTTAGATATAGTTGTACTGTGACTAATAGCCGTAGGACGCTGCCAAAATTATTGACGATTCATGTTGCACAAGCACTGATTGTATGCTACACACACCGTCAATAATTGCCATGTCACACACAAACCCTTATAGATACTATATTGCTTGGTTAGGGACCTTGTGACATTGTTTCGTACTGTTTATCACATATGACATTTACCATATCTGTATACCTATAGTGTATCGTACCATTAGTGATAGGTGTATACACACTTTACGATACAACGACAGGTATACTTGGTACATATTTTACTTGTACCCAGGGGGTATACTACATCAATTGCTTATAGGTAGACACCTATACTTAGCTGTACCTTATTGCTTTCGCATACATCTGGTTTCAGATACATATTTTCCTTTATATGCTCGCATTTCAGATATATCGCACATATTTATTCCTGGATTTGCGCATTGTTATTTGGATCTTACATGATGTTTTCTGGATTTCGGAACCACGGGAGTTCATGAAATTATGCATACATTGAAAAACCCGGTTTCCTTGATATGATATTTGCGCAGCCACCATGAGATTTATCGGTTCTGATTATATACTCCATACGAGGTGTGGTTGCCGTATGATAGTACATGGTGGGGCCCGGTATGGTTCCCCTCGGTAAGATGATCGATGGACTTTGCCGATTGAGCCTGGAGGCGGGCTAGTACCTACCAGTGACAGTACCAATGACTCGGCGGGGATCATGGAAATACCGTTGGGAGTCATGTACGTATGGATACGTCGAATGGCGAGGGTTAGAGCTAGGCACTCGTGCTTTCGGGATAGCGTATGATACGTGCCTATCAAGATGCTAGTCTTGGTGACGGCATCTGATAGATCAGTATTTCTGTGTCGATGCTTGGCACATTGTTTTCATGATATTTCTTTTAACACCTTTGTATATATAACAGGGGATTTAGCCGTTGTTATATATACCCTTACACCAATATTAGTGGAGTGGGACGCTAATATATGTGTATTGACCCATCATATTTATTTCTGCAAATATATACCTTTAGGATGTTAGAATTCTACTTGAAATTTGATTTGGGTTATTAGGTGATTAATTGAGATGGATATTAGACATACATATGGGATTGCTGATTTGTACATTCGGGATATAGGAGATTACTCGATATTGTACATTGGGGAGATGTGAGACTTATATGATATGAGAGCCCAACATGGGGGCTGATCTGAGGAATTGGGATTTGAGTGTATTGATGGATTGTGATCCTACCACGATGTCAGGATTCCGTGGGAATAACATATTTCACTCCATACCTCATACCTATTTATTTATGCATTGTTCCATGTTATTAGGAGTACCTGTTAGTGTACCCTTCATGTTAGTTGCATATCTACATTCTCATATCCCTATTGCATGATTATTGCATACTATTGTCATGTTATTATTGCTTCACATATTGATTGTACCAGCTAGTATACTTTCCATTATTCTGCATTCACATGACCTGTTGTTACTGTAAATTGCATATCTTAGATTCATGCTGTACGTACATTCCTGTGATTACCTGCATATCTTATCTACTATTCACGAGTTGGCAACTCACCCCCGTTGTGCCACAGGTGTTGCAGAGTGTTCCCCAGAGTAGTCGAGGCAGGCTATTCATCTATCATCTTTTGCTACAGATACCGCATCGGCTCACAGTGTGCTATTTTGCTTAGGCGGGTTTTGGTGGTTATCTGTATTTTGTATTGTACATTCGTTGTATCTTGTACTCTCCATCTACTATTATGTTGTTGACTTAGAGACATGGTGATGACGATTTTGTATATTATTGTGGATTTATTGTCTTTTGTACAACTTTATCTCTATTGTCCTTATTTCTTCGCTACGGCGTCGTATATTCGTGGTGGTGATTGTTTTCCGCCTTTGGGCGTGTATTTGCTCCCGTTTAGGAATGTTTCATTTATAATTATGTTGTACTCATCTTTGGGCTAGTTTTTACAAAGGGGGTGTTGACAAACTTTTAAATATAGAAAGTGGGACTTTTAAAGAATTTGGGTTGCGATTTCAAATGTTTAAAAAACTTTTATTATCTTTTCCGTATTTTCATGGTTTAGATTTCTGGGTTTTGGCTTTCTTTTACTGCGTTACGTCTTTAGGCGTTGCGTAGTATTAGGGCCGTCACGTGCCAATTTCGGGTCGTGACAAAGTTGGTATCAGAGCGTTAGGTTTTACCTTTCGGAGTGTAGGATGACCTTAGTATGATGGAGTAGGTAGCTTAAGCAAAGTAACGTAGTGTGTGTATGTCTGCAGCATACCCACGATGCGGTACTTCGCCTTAAGTGACCTAAGTACAAATTGCTTGAAATTCCTTCCTTGATGATTCATATCCTTGTGATTCGATTTCCTTATTCTTATCGAATCATATATCTATTTATAGCTTTGCCGCTTATGACTATGGGGACTCAGAGTGATGCAGCGAGGGCTGAGGTCAGAGTTGGCTCCGGGGAGACGAGCACTGACTAGGATGGCACTCTAGTTGCACAGGTGCAGACGGATCAGCCTTCGACATATTGTATCGATAGGCTTGTGGCAGAGTTGGAGGACTTCCGCCAGACTATGAGTTCATTGGTTGATGTCGTTCAGGAGCTACGACAGGAGGTTGTCACCCCTGTTACTCAGTTGTCCTTTGCGATCAGCATGCAGCAGTCCGTCACCTACATAGCACCAGTGGTTGCAGCTCCAGTTGATGAGGCACATATTCCAGAGACGCTGAGAGTTCCAGGATAGTGGAGGACTCGTACCAGTGTACCAGCCCAGAGACAGAGGTTTGGTCGTCGAGACAGATTTCGTGGCCATCGCGGGAGTAGCAGAGGCTTAGGACGAGGACAGTCGTTCAGCTCTCATTCCCAAGAGGGTCAGCAGTCAGCGCGTGGATGTTTTCGATGCGGAAGCCTTCAGCACTTCGTCAGGGGTTGTTCCTTAGCACCTCGTCAGGATCGTACTCAGAGAGGCCGTGGACGTGGAAGGTTCGCTCAGAGGAGTCAGTCTACCAGAGGAGTTCAGCCAGTTGCGGGTAGAGAGCAGACACAAGAGTTTGCTTCTACTCATCAGGACGCGCCGGCGTCCAATGCAGAGTTTTCAGGTATCCTTAATTTATATGTTCTTTTGATGTATTTGTTTTCTTTCCACACTTGTGCAATGGTTGTTCTTTAGATTTCTGGGTTTTGGCTTTCTTTTACTGTGTTACGTCTTTAGGCGTTGCGTAGTATTGGGGCCGTTACATGCCAATTTTGGATCATGACAGACGCTCTCTTCTAAATAAATATTTAGAAAAGCAGTCATGACACCCAACCACCAGATATCGTAGTCATGGTATGTAGCAATGGAAAGTAGGATCCGGATGGACTTAAGCGCAGCCACTGGAAAAGGTTTCATCGTTATCCACGCCTGGTCGATGACGAAAACCTTTAACAAGTCTAGCTTCGAAAGTCTCAACTTTTCCATCTACACTAAGTAATCTTCTCAAGATATACTTGCTCCTGATGGGGATTTAACCCTTCAGATATAGCAGCCAAAGTCCATACTTTGTTGGTGTACAAAGATTCCATCTCAGATCGCTAAGCATCCAGCCATTCTTACAGAGTCCCTACTCTTGATGGCCTGCTCAAAACTAGTTGGGTCATCATCTCATGATGCAATCCTCACTCCCACTATCATCGAGAAACCAAAGTATCTCTCAGGCAGGTGAGGAACCCTGCTAGATTGGCGGAGAGGCTGAGGTTCGTCAGCGACTATTGAATCCTTTTGTTCAATCAAATCATCAGCTATAGTTTGTATAGCTGGAACTTTTACCAGCTCTACAGAACTGTCCTTGCCTCGATCTTGTCCGGATTTTGCTTTTGACATAGGCCGGACAATCCCAAATCTTAACTTATTTGAGAGATGGGCTCTTCCCACACCATATCTCATATGGAGTCGTAGGCACTGATTTGATTGGAATCCAATTCAATAGGTATGCATCTTCTCAAGTGCATAACCCCCGAAAGGAAATAGGTAACTCAGTAGTACTCATCATAGAGCGCACCATATCTCATAGGGTGCGATCGCTCCATCCGGTTACACCGTTGTGCTATGGTGTATACGGAGGAGTAATGCTGAGAGAGAATCTCATTCTCCTTTAGAATAGTCCAGGATCTCCATGCCTAAGTATTCTCCTCCCTGATCTCATCAAAGGACATAATACTTATACCTTTATTGGTTCTCTACTTCTGACATATATTCTTTGAATTTCTCCAAAGCTTCAGACATGTGTTTCAACAGGAACATGTGTCCGAATCTTGAGAGATCATCAGTGAATATAAGGAAGTACAAAGAACCAGTCCTGGCATATGTAGACTGGGGACCTACAAACATCACTATGTATCGTTCCCAAGGGTTCACTGACCCTTTCTCTGTTTCCAGTAAACGGAGCTATGGTCATTTTATCTTTATGACATGATTGGCAAGTTTCACAAGATGTAAATTCAAACTGATTTAAATATGCATCTAAATGTAACTTAGTTAGTCGGGTCGCATTGATATGACCTAGTCTGCAATGCCTCAAGAAGGATTCGTTCATTTCTGAACTCTTCCTCTTGTGTGTGTTTTGTACGTTAAGAACTGTGGTCTGATTTAAAATATATATGCTTTTAGATAACGTGCCTGAACCGATCAACTCTTGATATAGGAAATGTTCAAATCATTATCCAATAATACAAAATTATATCCTTTCTTTAGTAAATAAAGAGACTGATATGATGTTGTATATCAGGTTCAGTATCTAATAACATTCGTTCAGAATCAGTGTATTTAGTAATACAGGGTGATAACTGCCAACACTTTGGCTGCAACAATTGCACTGTTTCCAACTCTTGAAATTTATCACCCGTTCTCAGTTCTCTACCTGCCTATAGCCCATGTAACAGATTACATATTTGGGATTCTGATCCGGTATCATATACCTAAGACGTAAAGGATACTGAGAAACAGTTCTATGTAATGAGCACACCAGAAGGAGATGCATCAACATGCATTTTTTTCGTTTGGGTGGCATAGGAATCCTGGTATTCCCATATTTCCTGCTCGGTCTTATAACAATTATAAGTTGGAGCGGGACCAACGTTCCCCAGCACAGTATAACAACCGGGGTCGGTCAATACATCCATATTATTATCTTGATTAAGGCGTGACATGATCGCTACCTGGAGAGAGAGAGAAGAAAACACTCTGCGTGCACTTTTGAAAGATTAGATTGGTTATAAATTTTATCTAATCAGGATGGCTCCCACTGTTTCTATTAAATCTTCCTTCAAACCCTAAAAGGAAAGACAAGCCGGGATTAATTACACTCTACAAGTTCGCCAATCTTTCAGCCAAGCCAGTGCCGGTACTTTGAGAGAGGTTCCCCGTGCTTTCGCACGGACCAAATTAAAATAAACCTCGTTTTCCCAGGGGCGTAACCCCATTGACACCATTCTAGACACCTACTTGATCGGCTAATTGTAAAGTGCAAAACTCTTCCAGGAGTAACAATTACTCGCAGTGGGTATCAGGATCCAACTATCATATAGAAGGTATGAAATCTCATTGCAAATTTCAACACTTGAAACTCCCGATAAAGGTTTTTACCCCTAGCACTTATGACCTTAACTATGGTCAACAAATCATAAGCACTGGTCAAGTTCTACCCGACATTTCGTGATTAATTGACCTACCAACATGACTCTTAACTAAGGTCAACAAAGTCACGCGAATGTCCTAACTAATCGCATCATATGCGGTGTAGGAAGACATCATTTAGCTACCGTACACTGTACCTTAACTAAAGTCAACAAACACAGCACGAATACTAAGTACTCTACTTCCTAAAATGACGGAGGGTTGCAGATAGTTTTTAAGAAAACCTTTAACGCTTTGAACTTGATCTCGTTGTAGAATCAAATGGTTTTAAAAATGGAGTGCTTTTGAGGCTTTTACTAGTTTCGCTAAAGAGCTCACTCCCGGTGAAGGGATCTCGGCTCTTTCCTCGTCGAATGAGGTGCAGGATATTCACAATACCACTATGCAAAGCAAGAACTATAAAAGTAATCAAAAGACAAACCGAAGGTTGTAGCATCTGTTAGTTATTGCTAAAGAGGTCACTCCTGGTGAAGGGATCTCGGCTCTTTCCTTATCGAATAAGGCGCTGGATGTTCTACAAGGAACACCGCTATGCAAATCAACAACTAGAGCTACCTAATTTTTGAAATTCGATTCCACAACATCTTTTAGGTTTATTTTCTTTTATTAATCTCATTAATTGTTAGTGTATATGCCCTAGGGGCCATTATTGTATCATACTAGGTTGTATATTACTTAATGGAAGCTTGGGATATTCACAGTTATATATAACAGTCTTGCTAAAATGGTAGTATGCTACTTGGTTTGTTTCTACTTTAATATGTGCATATGTTTCTTGTAACGTATCACTTATACATATTAGTAGAGCCCATAGGATCTTTGCTTGATTACCAGCGTCGTGATGGCAGTCACACTAGTGGGGGCTGGGTAGTCTGTAAGCAACATCCTATACATGTCCCTGGTCGTTGGATTATCGAGATAGGGCATCGATATTCTGGAGTAGACTAAGTGTATACGCTTCTCATCCCAGTTAGGGAGATGGTCTGTCCTACAGCCATCAGTACATCGTACTAGAGATAGTATACAGGTGCTCGTTAGGTTACGGGTACACCGGACAGGACTCGCCGGGGAACTGATTGGTTGGTATTATACCCATCGTCAGTTAACAGTTCCCAGGTGACATGAGTACAGCATAGTCCGCAGACTTGACACTGCTACTTCGCCTCGAGTGTGTCCCACTGTTCTTAGATTGCTACCCTACCACGGCTCAAAGGAGTCGTACTAACAGGTAGCAGTTGGGTGCAGTCCCGAGCACTTGGAGGCAGTAGCGGTTAGATAGGATTCGTCTCTCCCGGTATTGGGAGTTGATATCGCGCTGTGTCAGTGAGCCATTACGCAAAGTCCCTATCCAGGGCAAGCGAGATATACTGGTAGGTTCCAGTAGCTTCTCAGGGTGTAATGGGTTTCGCTCCGACACGACTTATACAGCTATTAGGGGACTGACGCTTGCCGCCCCCTAGGCTTGATATGCGATAGTCTTAGACGAACGGACCGGACTGTACAGAGATTGTCACATCAGACTCAGTAGGGGTTCGAATGGTTTTCCTCATCGGCCTTCTTATCGACATCTACCTGGGGACCGTTACGTACAGCTAGTGCCGCTTGCGGTCTGTGGTTAAACCCACTGCCAGCGTAGTGTCGAGTCTTTAGAGTCCTACACAGAGAGTTTTCCTGCTCCAGACGAAACGGTATAGAGGTCGTATGGTTTTACGACAAGGGTTCGGACGCGTACGTGTGTTTACGCACGTACGACTTTTCAGACAGTTTTTACTAGCCGGCTTTGGTTTAAGCCAGATTCTAGTATCGGGTTATTGGATTTATACTGTCTAAAGTTTTTCCGTGTTTTCACGGATTGGAGGGGCGTTCTAATAATTTTCCGAAAGCTTCTAGATGAGTGATGACTAAGGGGTTAAGGTGGCATGAGCATTAATTGCTTAATGACTCATTTGTGTGATTCATCCTTTGTATTAAATGGTTCATTAATGAGTTAATGAGTCACATGATGACTCATACAAGATGAATGCATCAACCATGATGATTAATCATATATATTATTTATTTGATTAATTGTTATGGTTGATATATTCTAGTGAGTTCATTTTTTCTCTCATTCTCATGCTCACCTTCTCTCTCCTCAAGCTCATCCTCTCTTGAAACCCTAATCCTCTCCTCTCATGTGTTGAGATCAAGGATTAGATAGACTAATACATCCATAACCTTACTCTATATCCCCTAGGTAGCTTAGATTAGCACTTTAAGCAACCTAGTTATCTCAAGTTTGAGATTAAGCTTGGTGTAGGAACTTTCGGGTGGATCGTCTTTGATTCGAGGAGGCCGTTGAGGTGCCGATATTCCAAGGAGCCTACGAAGAGTGGAGGACAGCGATGAAGACCCGAAGGACAAGTAACATGAGGTATAACTTCGTATCCGAGTAGTTAAACCTCTAGTAGTTAGTTAGCAATGGTTTAGAAACGATTCAAGCGCTCAAGTCCGTGTTACGAAGCTTTGATAATTGTTTTTCATATATTCCGCCTCCCCACAAGATCGTGGGGTGCGTGACATAGACTTACAGTGGTATCAAAGCCAACTAAACCATTACTAGCTTGTTAGCAACTAATTAGAAGTTCGATCGACGGAAAACACGAAAACAAAACCTGAAAATTCCTAGTTTCTGTTAATTTTAAACCTGTCTGAAAAATTATTTGATATGTCTTAAAAATCACAGCAAGCAATTTTATGAATTCTGGGAAAATACGAGTGCAAAAAACGGCAAGACAGCCACGGATCCGCGGCAAAACAGTGCTTTTGGCCGCGGATCCGCTGCCGAGTCAACTCGGTTTTGACTCGTATTTTCACTGTTATTCATTTTTAGTGGTGTTTTGTCTTCCTGTATATACTGTTTCTTCCCAGGTTACTTCAGTGCTGGTTTGCTTTTGGGGTAGACACGGAATATGGTATTCGATCGATGTTCTACGATATTTGCTAACTGGGTCTTTATCTGTAATGTTTAATGTGTTCGTAAACCTCCCCTAACTGCTAGTATGTCGGTTGACAGGAGGTTGCACATTTCTGTAATGTTTACTGTTTGTGTATATGAACTGTGTTGGACTGTTGTGATGATTAGCCCGGGTTTTAGATGGGTTTAATATTCATTCATTCGATGTAAATGTAATATGATGTAATATTCTTTTGCGGGGCACATCCAGGTTGCGGTTGTAGCCACCGTTGTATTATTTCTCTTTACTGTCTTTGCTCTTAAGATAGACCCAAGGTGGGGTACACAAACTACCGGGTACGTCGAAGTGTTTAGTGGCCTACTCATGTTGTTGAGGGAGACCACTTCACTTCGGGTACTTGGCGAGTAGTTTGCCGTACCCGTAGGGGTCTAGGGTGGGCTAATGGCTATTCATCACAACTGTGTAATCCGTCTTTTATTGCAGGCTCAAAGCAAATGCGGATTGCTAAAAAATCCAATAAAGTTCATCTGTGATCTGAAATGCTTATTATTGCGTCTGACGAATGTACAATATCTATATATGATAGCTATTAGACGTCACTTATGTTTTACACCCGCGCTAGCCCAGCCCCCGCTCTGTCGTTAGTTAAGTAACCTAACGGGTGATGACGGGACCCCGTGGCGAATGCGGATGGCATAAGAGGACGTGGTATTTTCGTTGTTTTCTGCAATGATAGGATAATTGATGGGACGCATTATTATAATGCAAAGAAAATAAACCAAAGCTTAATCGTTGGAACAAATTTAAAAGAAACCACTCGGTTATTTTAAAAGAGCAGAATTTTTTAATTGCGGAGCTTTAACCACTCCTTTTAGAAAGTATCAGGTTCCTTCGATTACATCATGTTCACTACGTTCATGGTTTTGCCAAAACCATTCGTAGCCCTCCGTCATTTCATTTGGGTATTCAGTAGTATTCAAGCTATGTATTTTGACCCAACGCCAAGGCATAGTGTTTGGTAGCTGCTGGGTATTCATATGTTGCATAGATAAATGTGTTAGTTTGGGACAGTCGTATTATCATTTTGGCCTAACGTCAAGGATATGTACGGATGGGTTCAAATTAACAAGGACAATGATGGGTAGAACTTGACATGTGACTTATGACATTTTGACCTAACGCCAAGGTCATAAGAGCATGTGGCAAAAATTAATATCGGGAATTTCTAAAGAAACAGAAATTTGCAGAGAGAGCATACCATTTTGGAGTTTGATGAATGTTGGTAGGAGACCTTCAACATTATCATACAATGATATTTTGGATCCCGATCCTACTGTGAGTATATACTACTTATCAGGAGATTCATCACTTAACGATCAATGCTATAAACTAAGTAGGTGCCTAGAAAGGTGTCAGCGGGGTTACGCCCCAAGAGAAAAGAGGTTATTTAATTAAGGAACTTCGCGAAAGCGTTGGAAAACCTCCCTCGAAGTATCGACACTGACCTGGCTAAACGGTTAAGCAAGAATTGTATGGTGAGAATAGTCCTGGCTAATTCTTCTTTTATGGTTTGAGGAAGGATTCGAGAAACAGTGGGAGCCATCCTGTTTAGATAAATTAAACCACTCTAAACTTGCAAGAGCATCATGCTAATAGTATTTTCTTCTCTCTCTTAAATTGCAGCAACCTTGTGACCACGACTAGGTTACATCTGTTGGATATAGTGCCCTCAGAGTCAATTATTGGATCACAGGCACGTGATTGCAATGATTGAGGGAGGACCTATGCCGGTAGGACAGTCTTACTCGAGATGATAGTATGCTATCTGGTTTATCTTTATCATCGTGTACTGCTTTAGGTGACCTTACGAGTCGCTATTGCACGTTGATAGAGCCCCTAGGATTCTTGCTTGACTTCCAGCAGTATGAGGGCGATCATATAAGTGGGAGCTGGGGTCTATAAGCACATCCTTAAAAGGTCCCTAGTCGTGGGAGTTTCGAGACAGGGCATCGATTCTCCAGATTAGACTAGTGTATACAGTCGAGACCCCGACGAGGGGCGGTGGCCGGTCTCACAAGCCACTGGTGTCAGTTGGTTCACCTAAGATGTATACAGGTGCTCATTGGGTTATGAGTACACCGGACAGGACTCGCCGGGAACCTGCTAGTTGAGATTATACCAGACATCAGATAGCAGTTCCCTGGTGACATGTGTACAGGTTAGTTCATCGACCTGAGATCGTCATTTGTCTCGTGTGAGTTCCCACTGTGCTTTGATTACTACCCTACCACGCTCAAAGGAGACGTGCAAACAGGTTTTAGTTGGGTACAGTCCCGAGCCACATGGAGGCAGTGAGCGGATCTGCAGGGGTTCATCTCTCCCGGTATTGGGGGTGAGGTCGTGCTGTGTCTAGGAGAGCCAGAACATGACAAGTCCTTGGCCAAGGCAGGAGATTTGCTGGCAGGTATTCTAGTAGTATCTCAGGGTGTTCTGGGCTACACTCCGACACGACTTGTACCGCTATTGGGGGTCTGAGTTTTACCAACCCCCTAGGCCCGCCATGCGATGCTCATAGACGAACGGACCGGACTGTACGGATATTGTCACTGACAGGCTCAGTAGGGTGTCAGGATGAGTTCGCTCATCGACGTCCCTTTTGGTCAGTACCTGGTAGCCCGTTACGTATTGGCTGAAACCTCTGACGTACTAGTGGCTAAATCCACAGCCATGGTGTTGACGAGTCTTTAGAGTCCACCACACACAGTTACTCAGGTTTCGGGTGAAATGCTGTAGAGGTCGTATAGAGATATGGCAGGGTTCGATCAGATACGTGCAGTATTGCACGGATCGTGATCGGATGGTTTTTACTAGCCGGCTTTGGCTTAAGCCGGATCCTAGTATTAAGTAGTGTAGTTTTGTCTCTTTGCATTTGTGTTCAGTGAGAATACAAATGAGGGCATGTATATGCAGAAGCGGGGTTTTCCTGTAATTTATTACGGGATCAGTTTTCTGAAGTTGCCAGTTTGCATTCCGTTCCGGCCGGTTTTCTTTTATTCCTTCACAGCCGGACTTTCCGTAGGAGGGTGTTATTTGCGGTTTGCAAATAACATTTTGTGGAGGGGTTTCTTGTAAATGTGTGGCTTCATCATGAGATCCTTTTCTTATCATCTCTTTTGCATTTATGGGATTTGAGTGAGATGAGAGTTAAAATGACTTTGAGGTGACTATTTTCTTATGCTTATCTCTCATTTCTCTTTTTGATTTATTATTCCCTCCACCATTTTTATCCCACTCCAACAAGATGGAGAGGCCGGCCACTTTTGTGAGAGAGAGAGAGAGAGAGGTTTCATTTTAGTGAAGGAAAATGATTCATTACATTTCTAGCATGCTACAAAATTCCTCATCACTCCAAAGTTCATTTCTATGAAAGGCAACTAAACCCCAAGAGACAATTTTCATACACTAGTCTACAGCAAACCTTGGACGCGTCGGCTAGCCAACTTCGCGCCCGAGTTGCCTCGGTCCAGAGGTGGGAGCCCGTAAAAGTATCCGGCTACGTGGTGCCCTTTCCGACGAGGAGGTGATGGACGGAGATTCCGCGGGAGATCGGAGTGGAGGCGAAGACTGAAGCACACGGATCGCTCGGTATACTTCTCTACTCTTTTCTTATGTGCTAGTAGCTAGGTTAATGGCCCGATCCGGGTGAAAAGTGCGCGGTGGTGCCGGTTTCAAGTTTTTGAAAGTTTTCGTTTCCGCGTTTCCGGCATCGGATCGACGGCCGGGGCGCCGCCGCGGACTTACATTGGTATCAGAGCCACGCTGTTAACCTAACCTAGCTTGCTCTAGTATGTTTAGTACTCGATCGAACAAAATTCCCTAAAAACCGTATTTTGTATGCACATGTGTTCTCTGTCGAAATTTTTTTGGCTCCAAAAATTTTTCAGGTTGTCTCAGAATACTGTGCACGGATATCGAAGCAATCTATGAAAATTTGGTCGCGCGATCTCTCCAAACCGCCGCGGAACCGCGGCCAAACCCATGCTTGGGCCGCGATTCCGCCGCGCTTTTAATTGATCACTTGATCAAAATTTTGCAGATAGCTTATGAGTTAAAAATAGGGGTTTTGGGATATTCTTTTTGGGCCCAGATTTTCTGTGAGTGCTACAGTACTGCTTGGGGCCCACTTTGATAAATTTGTTCGATCGGATATTTTAAACATGCTAGTTCACAGTATTTACATTATATCTGCGACCGTGAATGTCACTCGATCGGTAAATCCAGTCTATCTGCTATAGCCCTTTTAGACGGATTTGCGAACGTGACATTCACGTTGATGATCTGTATTGTTCTGTGATGCTGTACATTTCTGTGATTGTGCATTTTATCACGCCTTGAGCGAAAATTATATATTATATATATATACTAGTAGATGTTGTATATGTTTTGCATCCGCGCTAGTCCAGTCCCCGCTCTGTCGTTAGTTAGCTAACCTAACGGGTGATGACGGGACCCAGTGGCGAATGCGGATGGCATATACGTACATCATTATTTTCGTTCTTTTGTGGTGTGATCAATTGATGGGACTGCGTTGATTTGGATCAATGCAAGATAAAAAAACCTATTCTGATGTTGTTGGAACACTTTTCAAAAGCTGGTATTGCAAGGGCATTCTCTTTTGTTTTGCACAGTGATATTCAGTTGGAATATCCTGCTCCTCAGTCGACGAGGCAAGGGCCGAGATCCCTTCACCGGGAGTGACCCCTTGGACAAAAGTTTGCGTCAGGGCAATAACTTCACTATAGCCAATTACTTTTGCTTTGCATCGTGGTATTCAGTTGGAATATCCTGCACCTCATTCTACGGGGAAAGAGCCGAGATCCCTTCACCGGGAGTGACCTCTTTAGCAAAGGTTTTCGTCACTATATTTTTATAAAGCTATCAGTTCCTTCAACGATATCAAGTTCATTACGTTAAAGGTTTTCGCCAGAAACCATTCGTAGCCCTCCGTCATTTCAGAACGGTAGCACTTAGTATTCATGCTATGTATGTTGACCTTCGTCAAGGCATAATGTATGGTAGCTATTTGTTACTTTTCTGCAGCATAGATAGATGCGTTGGTTTGGGACAGTCGTACTACTATTTTGGCCTTCGTCAAGGGTATGTACGGGTGGGTTCAAATTAACCTGGATAATGACGGGTAGAACTTGACATGTGACTTATGATATGTTGGCCTTCGTCAAGGTCATAAGAGCAAGGGGCAAAAATCCACATCGGGAGTTTCAAAAGAACTGAAACTTGCCAGATATGCGCATACCTTCTGGAGTGTGATAGCGTGAGCGGATTCCGTCACGTTATCATGCGATGATAGTTGGATCCCGATTTCCACTGATGAGTTGGTTTACTCCTCGGGTGATCCCGGCTAATTCTTCTTTTAGGTTTGGAGAAGAATTTGACGTTACAGTGGGAGGTTTCCAGATTAGATAAAGTGATAACCATTTTGATCTAGGTTAGAGTGCACGCTGAGTGTTTCTTTTCTCTCTCTCTTTGGCAGCGACCATTGACCCGACCCTAGATTATGACTCAGTGACCAAGTTGACCGAACCTTCTTAACACTGGCTTTTGGATTGTCAGAGTTGCAAACCTCTTTGCCAATCCTACTTTTACCCTTTTCTCCAGGACACCCCGTATTACTACGAACGTCCACTCCCATTGGACAAAACCATCGTATGGTTATATACGAACTCGAAGGAATTCAAGGATGGTTTTCGGTTCTGGAGAAAACGAATAGGACTATTCAGTTGTCTTTTCCTTTTTCCTTCTCTCAGGTTACGAGTACTCCTTGGTTTAGGAGATAGTACACCTATTACTCAAATTGGATAATCTTCTTCCAAACCTTAGGCTGGTGCCAAACGGTGGGGAATGAAGAAAGCCAATTAGCCTAAACGGTGTACAGAAGGTATTAAGTTAAGACAAAGCAAGGGATTAGTAAGAGGGCAAAGTAAATTGCAACTAATATTCACGACCAAACCAAATATTTCTTCTCCAATCCTAAATCACCTTTGTATTTCTCCAGGACACTCCGTATTACTACGAAGATCCCAGTTTATTGGATAATCCATCGTATGGTTATATACGAACTCGAAAGGAACTTGTTCCAGTTCGGGGATGGATCCTGGTTTAGGAGAAATAGGAATAAGGTTCATTCGGTTGTCTTTTATCTTCACCTTCTCTCGCATTGCGAGTGCTCCTGGGATTAGGACAGTACACCCATTATGCTTATTGGATAGTCTTCTTCCAAACCATAGGCTGGTGCCGAACGGTAGGGAAGGAAGAAAACCATTTGGCCTAAAGGGGTGTACACAAGGTAATGACTAAAGACATAAAAAGGGATTTGGAGAAGTGGCAAAGAATTATACAGTTATAGTTGTGAATCTGGATAATGGAAGAGGCATTACTAGGAATGCCAGGATACCCCATCGAAACATTTCAATGTTTCAGTTTCACTGTGTATTGTTAAAAGAAAACTGATTTCCCAATTAGACACTTACTTCAGGGTATGTATTTACCAGGTATGATTCTCACATCTGTATGGTTTTACAGATGATGAGTGGGAGTAAGTTATTGGGAATTAGGTGACCATCCTCATTATATCGGGATTCGTTGTAATTGGTGATATTTGAGGAAGTCACCTGGGTTGTTTGCCGGACGTCAAATATTTGGTTTTGAATATCCGTTGTTATGCACCAATTTCAAATTGATATATCTGTACGTCTATTTTTATAGAGTGAGATATACCCTTTTGAAATTATGTCTATGACATTTACCTATATCAGTGGATGGTTAGGTAAGGAGTATTGAACAGCGGTGTATTCTTCTTAACCATAAGTACAGTTTTCAACCTACGACACACAGTGAATGAGTTATTAGACTCAGAGGACTTGTACAGAGTATTGTATATTGTCCAGTGTCCATTAGGACAGAGGGGTTGGTACTCGTACTATATTCTGTTTACTTTTGACTTCTCTAGTTCTTAGACATGTGTTTCGTAGAAACACAGGGCCTGAGTTTTGAGAAGTTATAGGTATAAGAATAAAGTAGAGAACCAGGTATTGCAAGTATCGGGATTCTTCAAGGTGATCGAAGATATAGATACTTGTGAATGGTATTCAGTTGATGGTAATGTTTAAGAGAACTTGCTTCTCTTTCAGGTTACTCATAATTGGAAGTATTCCTAAGTTGAGTAACGCTGATCGGCCTCTCTCCATTTACTTGACATGCACTGGAGACAGCTGCATGATTTGAATCTGGTTCAATTAAATCAGTGCCTCTGTTTCTATATTGGATATAGAACAGTTCATATCTTGACATTGTTAAGATACGGGGAGTTGTCCGACTTATGCTTAAAACCAGACTCCGGATAACTCAAGGCACATTTCTGTAATGGCTGTTTGTGGGTTGACCCGGGCTATGACGAGGGTTGACTTTCTACCATCTGGAAGACCAATAGTGATATTGTTCTTAGCTCGCCACAGTTTTAACAAAAAATGATTTTTTCAGAAAACAGTAGTGGAAGTATGGCAGAACTGGAAGTGATTCCAGAACCGCAAACGATTACTGAAGATTTGATAAGAACCTAAAGATTCAATCTGGTTTGACATTCCATTGGCCACTCCGCAGATAAAGTGGGTAACCTCAGGCGCTCGAGAGGTACTTCGGTATGCTCAAGGACGGTGGCAGGGAGGTTCTTGTTTACCCAGACTTGCCATTGCTGTTGTTCCAGACTGTGAGACCCGGCAGGAGGATGAGTATAGCGTCGTTCTGAACTAGCTTTAGAAGTGTACGTCTATATGACTCTGCCAGAGGGTTGTCGTAGTCAGTGGGAGCAGCGGAAGCATTGGTGGACATCAGGCTTATGTCTATTTATAGACTAAAGCAGATATAGCGGAGATAGATCATCTATTTCTGATGTACAGTCATAGGTTTGACTTCATCAGAATAGGGGATGGATCTGTTGAGAAGGTAGTAGGGTGTGATGTCCTGGTATTTGATGACATACACAGAGTAGGAAGTAATATTCCTATACTACGATCGGTTATACTTTGGTCATCACACAGTGGTTTCTCCACACAGGACTTGATATTATATCGTACATTCTGGTTACTAGATCTATGGTTTTAGATCTAGATTCGGGTGGTTTCCCAATCGGGGTACTTTGACAACATTCTATGAGTATTTAGAATGGACGACTCCTGGCACGGTAGTGTACCTGCAGGTGATGGAGTCACCCTCTCTAAAAGTGTCTTACAGACTAAAGGGGAGAGGGATACGCATGATTGGCAGATCACTTGTTTAGGCAATTGAGTTGATCATGAGATGTCAAGTACCACACCAGATATTGTTCTTGCAGTAGGTGCAATAAGTTGATATTCATCCAATCCTGGAGAAAAAAAAATCGGAAGCAGTTTTAGAACATAAGTGAATGTTCAAGGGATTTGATAACGGCAGCTTCCTTTAGGAGACGGTTATCATTCCAGGCTTCCAAGGTGACCTGGATGGCAGAGTTGCTGTCAGAGTTATAGTTTTCCTTCTGACGAGGGGAAGTATTTTGGACAGATGGTCCAGGTGGATACTGAGGGAAGGTATGGCGCAGGATACTGATTAAGTTCAGTTGACGATACAGTCTAAGAATTTTGGATTTGGAGTTCATTTATGAGCTAGGTCCCATCAGACATCCAAACACATTCTAAGACAGGTATTGCTCATTTCGGGAGATGGCTTTCTCCGCGAACTTGAGATATAGAGAGACATAGAAAGAAACACCAGAGCGGATCCACCCACTGAGGTAATTCCTCGAACGCAATAGTTTCGCAAACGAGTTATGTGAGACTGATTAGTAGAGGAGTTGGGTGTTCGGTATCACACGGGCTGTGAGTATGCGACATCGCAATAATTAGCCTTGAGTGCAAGTGGGAGATTGTTGGATATAGTGCCCTCAGAGTCAACTATTGGAACACAGGCACGTGATTGCAATGATTGAGGGAGGACCTATGCCGGTAGGACAGTCTTACTCGAGATGATAGTATGCTATCTGGTTTATCTTTATCATTGTGTACTGCTTTAGGTGACCTTACGAGTCGCTATTGCACGTTGATAGAGCCCCTAGGATTCTTGCTTGACTTCCAGCAGTATGACGGCGATCATATAAGTGGGAGCTGGGGTCTATAAGCACATCCTTAAAAGGTCCCTAGTCGTGGGAGTTTCAAGACAGGGCATCGATTCTCCAGAGTATACTAGTGTATACAGTCGAGACCCCGACGAGGGGCGGTGGCCGGTCTCACAAGCCACTGGTGTCAGTTGGTTCACCTAAGATGTATACAGGTGCTCATTGGATTATGAGTACACCGGATAGAACTCGCCGGGAACCTGCTAGTTGGGATTATACCAGACGTCAGATAGCAGTTCCCTGGTGATATGTGTACAGGTTAGTTCATCGACCTGAGATCGTCATTTGTCTCGTGTGAGTTCTCACTGTGCTTTGATTACTACCCTACCACGCTCAAAGGAGACGTGCAAACAGGTTTTAGTTGGGTACAGTCCCGAGCCATATAGAGGCAGTGAGCGGATCTGCAGGGATTTGTCTTTCCCGGTATTGGGGGTGAGGTCGCGCTGTGTCTAGGAGAGCCAGAACATGAAAAGTCCTTGGCCAAGGCCGGAGATTTGCTGGTAGGTATTCCAGTAGTATCTCAGGGTGTTCTGGGCTACACTCCGACACGACTTGTACCGCTATTGGGGGTCTGACTTTTACCAACCCCCTAGGCCCGCCATGCGATGCTCAGAGACGAACGGACCGGACTGTACGGATATTGTCACTGACAGGCTCAGTAGGGTGTCAGGATGAGTTCGCTCATCGACGTCCCTTTTGGTCAGTACCTGGTAGCCCGTTACGTATTGGCTGATACCTCTGACGTGCTAGTGGTTAAATCCACAGCCATGGTGTTGACGAGTCTTTAGAGTCCACCACACACAGTTACTCAGGTTTCGGGCGAAACGCTGTAGAGGCCGTATGGAGATATAGCAGGGTTCGATCAGATACGTGCGGTATTGCACGGATCATGACCGGACGGTTTTTACTAGCCGGCTTTGGCTTAAGCCGGATCCTAGTATTAAATAGTATAGTTTTGTCTCTTTGCATTTGTGTTCAGTGAGAATACAAATGCGGGCATGTATATGCAGAAGCAGGGTTTTCCTGTAATTTATTACGGGATCAGTTTTCTGAAGTTGCCAGTTTGCATTCCGTTCCGGCCGGTTTTCTTTTATTCCTTCACGGCCGGACTTTCCGTAGGAGGGTGTTATTTACGGTTTGCAAATAACATTTTGTGAAGCGGTTTCTTGTAAATGTGTGGCTTCATCATGAGATCCTTTTCTTATCATCTCTTTTGCATTTATGGGATTTGAGTGAGATGAGAGTTAAAATGACTTTGAGGTGACTATTTTCTTATGCTTATCTCTCATTTCTCTTTTTGATTTATTATTCCCTCCACCATTTTTATCCCACTCCCACAAGATGGAGAGGCCGGCCACTTTTGTGAGAGAGAGAGAGAGGTTTCATTTTAGTGAAGGAAAATGATTCATTACATTTCTAGCATGCTACAAAATTCCGCATCACTCCAAAGTTCATTTCTATACCTCCATCAAAGGCAACTAAACCCCAAGAGACAATTTTCATACACTAGTCTACAGCAAACCTTGGACGCGTCGGCTAGCCAACTTCGTGCCCGAGTTGCCTCGGTCCAGAGGTGGGAGCCCGTAAAAGTATCCGGCTACGTGGTGCCCTTTCTGACGAGGAGGTGATGGACGGAGATTCCGCGGGAGATCGGAGTGGAGACGAAGACCGAAGGACACGGATCGCTCGGTATACTTCTCTACTCTTTTCTTGTATGCTAGTAGCTAGGTTAATGGCCCGATCCGGGTGAAAAGTGCGCGGTGGTGCCGGTTTCAAGTTTTTGAAAGTTTTCGTTTCCGCGTTTCCGGCATCGGATCGACGGCCGGGGCGCCGCCGCGGACTTACAACATCTAGATAATAAATTGACTGAATCTTACTTATATGAGTGGCAAAAGTCTGTCCAGATGTCCATTTCTTATGACAAGCTGGACCACCCTATTAGTATTCAAGATCTCGCCGTCCCAGGTCCAGTTTCCACTATCGCGGATATGGATATCCGTCAGACAAGGGAAAAAGATAAAGCGAAAGCTAAGTGCCTCGTGTTAGATTCAGTTGATGGTGTACCAGAAGCAGCACGAGAAGATGGACTCAGTTCCCATCTTTCTCCATAACAAAGATTTATATAGAGAGCAGTCTCATATCGCAAGATATGAGACCTCGACCAAATTAATTCAAGCGAGGTTGGCTGACGGGTCATCTGTAGGGGACAACATCCTTGCAATGACTAGCTGTATTGATGAGCTCCAGGACCTGGAGACTGCGTTGGGAAACGAGTCAGATACTGACTTGATTCTACAGTCTCTGCCTCCTACCCTGAAGGAAACCAGGGAAGTAGAAGGAAAGAGAAGGGCAAAAGTTTCAGGACTGGATATAGTAAAAGAGGGACGTTCCTATTGTTACAGGAATGAACATTGGCAGAATGATTGCAGGGCTTTTGAAGCCAGTAGCCAGGATACGAAGCATGTTGTGGCTTCGACTTCGAGTGTGTTTGTAATAGAGAACAGTATGTCAGTTAACCCTACTTCCTGGGTATTGGATACCGGGTCAGGAACTCGCATCTGTAATTCTTTACAGGCTCTGAGAAATCGTAGGGTTATCAGGATATTTGACATGACCCTCACAGTTGCTAACGGAATGAGCATGGACGCTGAATCCGTAGGGGAATATCATCTTGGACTGACAATTGGGCAGATATTGATTCTACGTAACTGTTTTTATGTACCAGGTACAACTTGTAATATCATATCTGTATCCTTACTTTCTAAAGAAGGATATGATTTTACTTTCGTAAGCGATGTGGTTCACATCCACCAAAATCAAGTTATGATTGGGTCAGGTACATTAAAAAACGGGATATACGTATTGAATCAAACTCAGATTTTCAGTGTCCAGAACACACTTAAAAGAAAGTCTCCGGAAATAAATCAGGCTTTCTTATGGATTGTAGACTTGGTCACATCAATGAGAGAAGGTTGACTAAGTTACATAGACAAGGATATTTGAATCCGTTGGAATATCAATCTTATGCTACTTGTGAATCTTGTCTCAAAGGAAAGATGGCAAAAACTCCGTTTACTGGACACGAAGTAAGAGTAAGCGAGCTCTTGGGACTCGTATACAGTGACGTATGCGGTCCAAAGTCTACACATGCGCGAGGCAGTTATTCCTGTTAGTGTATATGCCCTAGAGGCCATTACTGTATCATACTAGTTTGTATATTACTTAATGGAAGCTTGGGATATTCACCTTGTATAAACAATCTTGCTCAATATAGTAGTATGCTACTTGGTTTGTTTCCACTTCAATGTGTACATGTGTTTATTTTAGTATATCACCTATACACATTAGTGGAGCCCTTAGGATCTTTGCTTGATTACCAGCGTTGTGATGGCAGTCACACTAGTGGGGCTGGATAATCTATAAGCACATCCTTATGCAGGTCCCTAGTCGCAGGACTATCGAGACTGGGCATCGATACTCCGGAGTAGACTAGCGTATGCGCTTCTCATCCCAGTGTGGGAGACGGTCTGTCCCACAGCCGTCAGTACGTCGTACTTGAGATAGTATGCGGGTGCTCGTTGGGTAACGAGTACACTGGACAGGACTCGTCGGGAAATGTTGGTTGGTACTATACCTATCGTCAGTTATCAGTTCCCAGGTGACATGAGTACAGCTTAGTTCGCTGACTTGACACTGTCACTTCTCCTCGAGTGTGTTTCCACTGTATTTAGATTAGTACCCTACCACGGCTCAAAGGATTCGTGCAAACAGATAGTTGTTGGGTGCAGTCCCGAAGCACTTGGAGGCAGTGACGGTTAGACAGGATTCGTCTCTCCCGGTATTGGGGGTTGACATCGCACTGTGTCTAGGAGAGCCATTACACAAGTAGTCCCTGGCCAGGGCAAGTGAGATATACTGGTAGGTTTCCAGTGTTATCTCAGGGTGTTCTGGGCTTCACTCCGACACGACTTGTACCGCTATTAGGGGACAGGCGTTTACCGCCCCTAGGCCCGCCATGCGATGTATCAGACGAACAGACCGGACTGTATGGAGATTGTCACATTCAGACTCAGTAAGAGTTCAGATGGGTTTCACCTCGTCAGTCTTCTTGTCGGCATCTACCTGGGGACCGTTACGCACAGTTAGTGCCACTTGCGGTCTGTGGTTAAACCCACTGCCAACGTAGTGTCGAGTCTTTAGAGTCCCACACAGAAAGCTATTCGCCTTTAGGCAAAAGAGTAGAGATCGCATGGTTTTGCGACTGGTCGCATGGTTTTGCGACAGGGTTCGGTCTCATCCGTGCACTTGTGCACGTACAGTGTCCGGACAGTTAACACTAGCGGGCTTTGGTTTAAGCCAGATCCTAGTGTACGTTTTGGGATTGGTTTTATCTCATTTGTATTCGTGTTCCTAGGAAAGCAGATGCGGGTGTGTATGCACAGTTGACAGAGAGACAGAGGCAGAGTATTCTTATTGGGGTTGTTGACTGTTGACTGTTGACAGTCGACTGTGGACCATTGACTTTTGCTTAACCCTAATGAGAATAAGATATATGATTAAAATTAATATTAATTAAGTATTATAGTGACATGGTTGTTGAGGGGTTGACATTGTTGACTTGTTGACTTTGTTGACCGGTTGACTAGGTTGGACTAGTTGACCATCATCATGACAATGGCTATCATTCCATGGCAAAGACTTTTGCTTGCTTGTTTATTTATGCAAAATGAGTGCATGAAATGATATAGCCATTTTGACTTAAACCATTACACAATACTTGATTACTATTTTTGTCATGATGGCTTTTGGATTATGAGAGGTGAGAATGAGAAGAGTATGGTTAATTCTTTCATTTGCTTTCTCTCTCTTGAGCTCTCTCATTCTCAAGCTCTCCCTCTTCCTCTTGCTTTCTTTACCTCAAGGCAAACCATTCTCATGTGTTGAGACTCATTGCCTTGGAGATAAAAAGACACAAAAACATTCCTCTACTCATTCTAGTTCACAAGGCCTAGCAAGCCAAGTGATCTAGTTTCTTCAAAGTTCGAAGAAGAAACCAAAGGTAGAAGCTTTCGGGTGGATCCATCTTCGGCGCAAGGAGACGACGAAGTGAGGCCGATCCGTACACCGGGAGGAGTCGAAGACGAAGGAGTTCAAGAAAGGTATAGCCCCCTAACCGAGTAGGTAAACTCTTGTTAGGTTGTTAGTTAGTAGTTTAACAAATATCCGTATTGGTAGTCCATGTTACCACCCTCTTGAAAATCGTTCTTCACCACTTCCGCAACCCCGTAAGAACCGGGGAAGGGTAGCATGGACTTACAGTGGTATCAGAGCCTAGTTAAACACTATCTAACATGTTAGCAAAGTAAGTAGAAGTTCGATCAAAGAAAAAGTCGCGAAACGAACCCGGAAAATGAAGTTTCTACCGAATTTTTATTCTGTCCAAAAATTGATAAATCTTATCTTAAAAATCGGCTCAGGCTTTTTATTAAGCACCCAAGAAATTTCGTCCAATGTAACGGTCAAAGCGCCGCGGAAACGTGGCGGGAGCATGCTCCCGCCGCGGTTCCGCGGCCGAGTTGATTCGGTCGTGGGTAAAAGTTCTTGCAGTGTGTTTCTTGGGGTATTTTGGGATTTTTACAACATGTCTTTTTAGCCCAGATTTTCCAGAAAGAAAAATTTGTTTTTGGGGATTGAAAATCCGTATTTTTATCGAACTTCTAAAGACTGAGGCTAACGGGTTTATATCTGTGATGTGTTATGTGTATTGAACGTCCGCTAATCGCTATACGTCGATTAGTGGGGGTTATACACATCTGTGATCTGTAATGTTGATGGTATGTGTATATGAATTCTTTGGATTGTCGCGGATGAATAACCGGGGGTTGTGAGATGAGATTTTTCTTTTCATTCAATTCATTAATATGTAAATTGATGTAATATTATTTTTGGCCGCACAACCGGGTCGGGGTTGTAGCCGTCATTGTATAATTTCTTTTTACTGTTTTTGCTTCTAGGATAGACCCATGGTGGGGTGCACAAACTACCGGGTATCGCGAAGTGCCGAGTGGCCTACTCACGTCGTTGAGGGAGGTTGCTCCACTTCGGATATTTGGCGGGTAGTTTGCCGCACCCGTAGGGGTCTAGGGTGGGGTATTGGCTATTCATCGCGACCGTGTAATCCGCTTTTCGTTACAGGCTCGTACGAATTGCGGATTCCTAGTATATCCAATGTATTCATCTGTGATCTGAAATGGCTATCATTGCAATATATCTATGTATGATATTATTTAGGCGTTGCTTATGTTTTGCAGCCGCGCTAGCCCAGCCCCCGCTCTGTCGTTAGTTAAGTAACCTAACGGGTAATGACGGGGCCCCGTGGAGAATGCGAATGGCATAAGCGTACGTCATATTTTGGTTGTTTTCTGCAATGGTAGGATTAAATGATGGGACGCATTAAAAGAACTAATGCAAGAAAAATACGGATTAAAAGAACTAATGCAAAGAAAAATAAACCAAGTAAAAGTCGTTGGAACACTTTCAAAAACCACTCGGTTTCTTTTCAAAATAACTTTTAAACGCGGAGCTTAAGCCACTCCTTTTAAAAGCTATCTCTTTCCATCGATTATATCAAGTTCACTACGTTCACGGTTTCGCCAAAACTATTCGCAGCCCTCCGTCGTTTCACATGGATGGTCAATAGTATTCAAGCTATGTATGTTGGCCAAAGTCAAGGCATAGTGATTGGTAGCTATTGGGTATTCATGTGCAGCATAGATAGATGTGTTGGTTTGGGGCAGTCGTACTACCATTTTGGCCAAAGTCAAGGGTATGTGCGGATGAGCTCAAATTAACCTGGAGAATGACGGGTAGAACTTGACATGTGAATAATGATATTTTGGCCAAAGTCAAGGTCATAAGAGCATGGGGCAAAAATCCACATCGGGAGTTTCAAAAGAACTGAAACTTGCTAGTATTGCATACCATTTGGAGTGTGATGATTCTGGTAGGATTCCTTCAGTTTCGTCACACGATGATATTTAGATCCCGATCCTACTGTGAGTATATGCTACTCCTCGGGAAATTTCTCACTTAACGATCAATGCTATAAACCAAGTAGGTGTCTAGAAAGGTGTTAGCGGGGCTACGCCCCCAGGAAAAAGAGGTTCTTAAATTAAGGAACTTCGCGAAAGCGTTGGAAAACCTCCCTCGAAGTACCGACACCAGCCTGGCCGAATGGTTAAGCAAGTATTGTACGGTGAGATTGATCCTGACTAATTCTTCCTTTTTGATTTGAGGAGGGATTCGAGAGACAGTGGGAGCCATCCTGTTTAGACAAATTAAAAACCACTCTAAACTTGCAAGAGCATCATGCTAAAGTGTTTCTTCTCTCTCTCCTAATTGCAGCGACCAAACATCATGACCGGACTTAAGTTATTACTAGATAAAAACATACTGACAGGGCCAAACTATAAAGATTGGCTCAGGAATGTCAAAATGGCAATCACTTATGACAAGTTGGGGTATCTCCTTACCACCAAAGCTCCCCCTGTCCCAGGTCCCACCTCCAGCGTCGCGGTTAAGGAAATCCGTAAGACTTGGGAGATCGATAGCGCGAAGGCCAAGTGCATCGTGCTTACCTCTATGGACAACGAACATCAGAGGAGGCACGAGAATATGGACCTCGAATCCATATTTCTCCATACAAAAGAACTGTGTGGAGAGTAATCTCGTATCGCAAGATACGAAGTGTCGAAGAAGCTATTTTCGGCAAAGTTGGCCATCGGATCATCGGTAGCGGAACACGTGCTTAAGATGATTGGCTTCATTGAGGAGCTCGCGGAACTTGGGACCATGTTAGAGAACGAGCTCTATACGGACTTGATTCTCCAGTCCCTTCTTTCCACTTACGCCCAGTTTATACTGAACTTCAACTTACAAGAAAAAGAAGTTGAACTTTCAGAACTCCTCAACATGCTGAGGAATGCAGAGGGCACCCTACAGAAAGGTAGGGAAACATCCACTTTGTTTGTAGGAGGATCTTCATCTTCTAGGTCCAAGGTGAAAGCCAAGGGAAAGAAGAAGAAAGTCTCCGCCGAACCAAGGGGCGGTGTTAGTAAAGTGGATACGAAGGGAAAAGCAAAAGCAACAAAGATAGCGGGGAAGCTTATAGGGAAGGAAGAGTGCTTTTTCTGTCATAAGAATGGTCACTGGAAGAAAGATTGCAGGGCTTGGAAAGCCAGGACACAGGATTTGAAGCAAGTTGCGGCTTCAGCTTCAGGTGTGTATGTTATTGAAAACTGTCTATCAATGAACTCTACTTCCTGGGTATTGGATACCGGATCAGGATCTCATATCTGTAATTCTTTGCAGGCGTTGAGACACCGTAGGGTTTTGAAGGCAGGTGACATGACCTTCAAAGTTGCAAACGGAGCTAGCATGGATGCTAAGGCCGTGGGGGACTATCACCTGGGGTTGTCAGATGGACACGTTTTGGTTTTTGCGTAATTGCTTTTTTGTACCCAACGCAATTTGTAATATCATTTCTGTATCTTTGATTTCTAAAGAAGGTTATGAATTTGCGTTTGTAAGTAATGTTGTAAACATTCACCTTAATCAAGTTCTGATCGGGTCAGGTACATTAATCAATGGTATATACGTATTAAACCAACCACAGATTTTCAATGTCCAGAATACACACAAAAGAAAGTCTCCGGAAATAAATCAGACTTTCTTATGGCATTGTAGACTGGGTCACATCAATGAGAGAAGGTTGACTAAGTTACATACAGAGGGATATTTGAATCCGTTCGAATATCAATCATATGCCACTTGTCAATCCTGTCTCAAAGGAAAGATGACAAAGACTCCGTTCACTGGACACGGAGTAAGAGCGAGCGAGCTCTTGGCACTCGTACACAGCGACGTGTGCGGTCCAATGTCTATACATGCGCGAAGCGGTCATTCTTACTTCATTACTTTTACGGATGACTTTTCAAGGTACGGTTATGTCTTCTTAATGAAACATAAGTCTGAAGTCTTTGGAAAATTCCAGGAATATACGAATGAAGTAGAAAAATAAACCGGCAAAAGTATCAAGACACTAAGATCGGATCGAGGTGGTCAATACTTGAGTGCCGAGTTCCTGAACTATTTAAAAGAGAACGGAATTCTCTCTCAGCTTACTCTTCCATACACTCCGCAACATAACGGTGTATCGGAGAGACGGAACCGAACCCTATTGGATATGGTACGGTCCATGATGAGTAACGCTGAGTTACCGCGATCATTCTGGGGATATGCACTAGAATCAGCTGCATACCTTTTGAACCGAGTTCCAACTAAGACTGTGCCTACTACACCATATGAGATGTGGTGTGAGAAGAGACCCTATCTTAATCACATTAAGACATGGGGAAGTCCAGCTTTTGTCAAAAAGAAGCATGCGGACAAGCTCGAGGCACGCTCAGTACAGTGCAAGTTTATGGGATATCCAAATAACTCCAAGGGATATTTCTTCTATTGCGAAGAGGAACAAAAGGTTTTTGTTTCTCGGCATGCCCACTTGTTAGAAACTCAGTTTTTGGAGAATCAGATAAGTGGGAGAGCAATAGAACTGGAAGAAATTCCAGAGCCATGAGCTATTACTGAAAGCTTAGTAGAACCAGAGGGTTCGGAAGATCATGACATTCCTGCGCCGCTCCGCAGGAGTAGTAGGAAGTCTCATCCGCCCGAGAGATACTACGGTTTTCTCATAGACGGGGATAGAGAAGATTGCATCATAGATTATGATGAGCCGACTAGCTTCCAGCAGGCCATTCAGAGCGTTGACTCGGTAAAATGGCTGGATGCAATGCGGACCGAAATGGAGTCCATGTACACCAACAAAGTATGGACGTTGGACGTTGCTCCAGATGGGGTAAAACCCGTAGGCTGCAAGTGGATCTTCAAAAGGAAGATTGGTGTAGATGGACAGGTTGAGACCTATAAAGCTAGACTGGTTGCAAAGGGTTTTCGTCAAAGACCTGGTTTGGACTATGACGAGACCTTTTCTCCAGTAGCTATGCTGAAATACATTCGGATCCTTCTTGCCATTGCTGCCTTCCACGATTATGAGATTTGGAAGATGGACGTAAAGACCACTTTTCTAAATGGAAATTTAGAGGAGTGTGTTTATATGGACCAGCCCGAGGGTTTCATTCAGAGTGGGAGCAGCGGAAAGATGTGCAAGTTGCTTAAGTCCATCTATGGACTAAACCAGGCATCGCGGAGTTGGAACATCTGTTTTGATGAGACGGTCAAGAAATTTGGCTTTATCAAAAATCCAGATGAGCCATGCATCTTTAGTAGATTTGTAGCGAGAACTGTAGTATTCCTCGTTTTATACGTGGATGACATTCTCTTAATAGGAAATGACATTCCTATGCTACAATCTGTCAAGGGATTCTTGTCACACAGGTTCTCCATGAAAGACCTGGGTGATGCCTCATACATTCTGGGGATCCGGATCTATCGTGACAGATCCAAGAGGATATTGGGACTCTCACAGTCCAGGTACATCGACACCGTACTGAAAAGATTCAGTATGGAAGATTCCAAGCACGGTAATCTACCGGCTTGTCACGGGATCACCCTCTCCAAAGAGATGTCTCCCAAGACAGATTTGGAAAGGGATCGCATGTCTATTATACCCTACGCTTCTGCGGTATGCTCTATAATGTATGCGATGTTGTGTGCCGGACCAGATGTAGCTTATGCACTGAGTGTGGTAAGCCGGTATCAGTCAAACCCTGGGGAGAAACACTGGATAGCAGTAAAGAACATTCTCAAGTACCTGAGAAGGACTAAGGAGATGTTCTTGGTGTATGGCGGAAAAGACCTCCAGATCGAGGCCTTTGCTGACTCCAGCTTCCAAAGTGACAAGGATGATTCCAAGTCCATGTCGGGTTATGTCTTTACCCTCAATGGAGGGGCGGTGTGTTGGAAGAGTTCCAAACAGGAAACCGTTGCTGACTCGACGATGGAAGCGGAATATATCGCTGCTGCAGATGCCGCAAAAGAAGCTGTCTGGGTAAGGAAGTTCTTAACTGAACTTCAGGTGGTTCCGTCCATTTTTGATCCAATACCGCTGTATTGCGACAACAACGGGGCTATAGCTTTAGCGAAGGAACCCAGGTCCCATCAGAAGTCCAGACACTTCTTGAGGCGGTATCACCTGATCAGGGAGATCGTGGGTCGCCAGGAAATCGAGGTTCGGAGAGTTTCTACGGAAGATAACACTGCCGATCCACTCACAAAGGCCTTACCCCAGACTCAGTTCGAGCGGCTGATCGAGATGATAGGTCTTCGATACGCCAGTACATGGTCTTAGTGCAAGTGGGAGATTGTTAGTGTATACGCCCTAGAGGCCATTACTGTATCATACTAGTTTGTATATTACTTAATGGAAGCTTGGGATATTCACCTTTTATAAACAATCTTGCTCAATATAGTAGTATGCTACTTGGTTTGTTTCTACTTCAATGTGTACATGTGTTTATTTTAGTATATCACCTATACTTTAGTGGAGCCCTTATTACCAGCGTTGTGATGGCAGTCACACTAGTGGGGCTGGGTAATCTATAAGCACATCCATATGCAGGTCCCTAGTCGCAGGACTATCGAGACTGGGCATCGATACTCCAGAGTAGACTAGCGTATGTGCTTCTCATCCCAGTGTGGGAGACGGTCTGTCTCACAGCCGTCAGTACGTCGTACTTGAGATAGTATGCGGGTGCTCGTTGGGTTACGAGTACACTGGACAGGACACGTCGGGAACTGTTAGTTGGTACTATACCTATCGTCAGTTATCAGTTCCCAGGTGACATGAGTACAGCTTAGTCCGCTGACTTGACACTGTCACTTCGCCTCGAGTGCGTTCCCACTGTACTTAGGTTACTACCCTACCACGGCTCAAAGGAGTCGTGCGAACAGGTAGTAGTTGGGTGCAGTCCCGAAGCACTTGGAGGCAGTGACGGTTAGACAGGATCCGTCTCTCCCGGTATTGGGGGTTGACATCGCATTGTGTCTAGGAGAGCCATTACACTAGTAGTTCCTGGCCAGGGCAAGCGAGATATACTGGTAGGTTTCCAGTGTTATCTCAGGGTGTTCTGGGCTTCACTCCGACACGACTTGTACCGCTATTAGGGGACTGGCGTTTACCGCCCCCTAGGCCCGCCATGCGATGTATCAGACGAACCGACCGGACTGGATGGAGATTGTCACATTCAGACTCAGTAGGAGTTCAGATGGGTTTCACCTCGTTAGTCTTCTTGTCGGCATCTACCTGGGGACCGTTACGCACAGCTAGTGCCGCTTGCGGTCTGTAGTTAAACCCACTGCCAGCGTAGTGTCGAGTCTTTAGAGTCCCACACAGAAAGTTATTCGCCTTTAGGCAAAAGAGTAGAGGTCGCATGGTTTTGCGACAGGTCGCATGGTTTTGCGACAGGGTTCGGTCACATCCGTGCATTTGTGCACGTACAGTGTCCGGACAGTTAACACTAGCGGGCTTTGGTTTAAGCCAGATCCTAGTGTACGTTTTGGGATTGGTTTTATCTCGTTTGTATTCTTGTTCCTCGGAACGCGGATGCGGGTGTGTATGCACAGTTGACAGAGAGACAGAGGCAGAGTATTCTCATTGGGGTTGTTGACTGTTGACCATTGACTTTTGCTTAACCCTAATGAGAATAAGATATATGATTAACATTAATATTAATTAAGTATTATAGTGACATGGTTGTTGAGGGGTTGGCATTGTTGACTTGTTGACTTTGTTGACCGGTTGACTAGGTTGGACTAGTTGACCATCATCATGACAATGGCTATCATTCCATAGCAAAGACTTTTGCTTGCTTGTTTATTTATACAAAATGAGTGCATGAAATGATATAGCCATTTTGACTTAAACCATTACACAATACTTGATTACTATTTTTGTTATGATGGCTTTTGGATTATGAGAGGTGAGAATGAGAAGAGTATGGTTAATTCTTTCATTTGCTTTCTCTCTCTTGAGCTCTCCCTCTTCCTCTTGCTCTCTCTACCTCAAGGCAAACCATTCTCATGTGTTGAGACTCATTGCCTTAGAGATAAAAAGACACAAAAACATTCCTCTACTCATTCTAGTTCACAAGGCCTAGCAAGCCAAGTGATCTAGTTTCTTCAAAGTTCGAAGAAGAAGCCAAAGGTAGAAGCTTTCGGGTGGATCCATCTTCGGCGCAAGGAGACGGTGAGGTGAGGCCGATCCGTACACCGGGAGGAGTCGAAGACGAAGGAGTTCAAGCAAGGTATAGCCCCCTAACCGAGTAGGTAAACTCTTGTTAGGTTGTTAGTTAGTAGTTTAACAAAGATCCGTATTGGTAGTCCATGTTACCACCCTCTTGAAAATCGTTTTTCACCACTTCCGCAACCCCGTAAGAACCGGGGAAGGGTAGCATGGACTTACAATTCCTACTTCATTACTTTTACGGATGATTTCTCTAGGTATGGATATATCTTCTTGATGAAGCTTAAATCCGAGTCCTTTGAGAAATTCCAAGAATACAAGAATGAAGTGGAAAAACAAACAGGCAAGAGTATAAAAACACTGAGATCTGATCGAGGTGGTGAATACTTAAGTGCCGAATTCCTGGGTTACTTAAAAGAGAATGGAATTCTCTCTCAACTTACTCCTCCATACACACCACAACACAACGGTGTATCAGAAAGGAGGAATCGAACCCTATTAGATATGGTTCGTTCCATGATGAGTAACGCTGAGTTACCGCGATCATTCTGGGGATATGTACTAGAATCAGCTGCATATCTTTTGAACCTAGTTCCTACCAAAACTGTGCCTACCATACCATATCAGATGTGGAGTGGGAAGAAACCCCTATCTTCAGTATCTGAAGATTTGGGGATGTCGAGCTTTTGTTAAAAAGCAGCATGTGGACAAGCTCGATGCACGATTAGTACAGTGTAAGTTTGTGGGATATCCAAAGAACTCCAGGGGGTATCTATTCTATTACGCAGAGGAACAAAAGGTCTTTGTTTCTCATAATGCCCATTTTCTATAACATCAGTTTTTAGAAAAAGGAATAAATAGGAGCGAAATAGAACTGGAAGAAATTCTAGAACCACAAACTGTTACTGAAAGTATGCTAGAACCAGTAGTTCAAGAAGAACTGGACATCCCGACACCACTCCGCAGGAGTAGTAGGCAATCTCATCCGCCCGAGAGATACTACGGTTTTCTCATAGACGGGGATAGAGAGAATTGCACTATTGACTATGATGAGCCTACTAGCTTCCAGCAAGCCATTCAGAGCGGTGACTCAGTAAAATGGCTGGATGCAATGCGGACCGAAATGGAGTCCATGTACACTAACAAAGTCTGGACTTTGGACATTGCTCCAGATGGGGTAAAACCCGTAGGATGCAAATGGATCTTCAAAAAGAAGATTGGTGTACATAGACAGGTTGAAACCTATAAGGCTAGACTTGTTGCAAAGGGTTTCCGTCAAAGACCTGGTTTGGACTATGACGAAACCTTTTCTCCAGTGGCTATGCTTAAATCTATTCGGGTCCTTCTTGCTATTGCTGCCTTCCACGATTATGAAATCTGGCAGATGGACGTAAAGACGGCCTTTCTAAATGGTAATTTGGAAGAGAGCGTCTATATGGATCAGCCAGAAGGATTCATTCAGAGTCGAGCAGCGATAAAGTATGCAAGCTGCTTAAGTCCATTTATGGACTAAAGCAGGCATCGCGGAGTTGGAACATCTGTTTTGATGATGCTGTCAAAGAATTTGACTTATCAAAAATCTAGATGAACCTTGCATATACAGTAAGATTGTAGGTGTAGGGTTTCTAGGCACACTAATGAGGTCTCACAGGGCATCAACCATGCCAAATTCAAAAATTTCCGGTGCCGAGAAACCCTAATGCGATCGTTGACTAGATATTAGGCGAAAACATGCAAGTAGTAAACAACTTTACTTCTAAGTGAAAGAGACTACAACCTTTGTAGATCCGGTCCTCTACTTCCTTAGCTCCATGATGATGTCCCTCCGCTGCGATCATCGGATCCTGGACTCTAGCGATGGTTTCGTCGAAGAAATGATCGGCTAGGTCGTCGACTTCGATGCCGAAGATGATCTACGTCGAGGCAACTCAAGATCAAGCTCCAACTTCACCAAGTCATGAAACTTGTGAAGAAAACACCATATACTACTTGGCAAGTGGTAGAGGATGAAGAAATAGGAAGTGGGTTCACTTTAGAATTGGATTTCTCACTCTTTTTCTCAAGTCACCATTGAAGCTAGCAAGCTTCTTTCTTCTTGAAGAAGAAGAAGAAGAAGAAAAAGAATATGATAAGAATTATGAATAAATGGAAATAAAGTCATTCTTATCATTTTAGCAACCATGGTTAAGTGTAGAGAATGAACTAGGGTTTAGTTAAAGGGTTAGGGTTTAGGAAAGAAACCAAATGGCTTGACTTTCAAAGCTTCATGAAGCTTCAAGTGAAATCCAAATTAAGTCACCATTTTATTTCTTACAAGAATGAATAAATAAATAAATGAATAAGTAAATAAAGCAAATGGAATGAAACCCTAACCATTTACTAAACATGGTTCAAATCAAACATACACCCAAGTTTGCATGTATCATCAAACATGATACAAACAAGTGCACAAAACTATATCATATATACAATGTGCACATCAAGTGAGAAAATCCATCTTAAGTGAACCAATACTAGTTAATGCAAAGTAATATATCAAATATATAATTATGCATTAAATCATTAAATCAACGCTTGATTTAATGATCCGGTCATACTGCATATAACCGACTAATATCAATAGTAACAACTTATCGAATCAACACTTGATCCGATAACCCGGCTATATCGCATATAACCGATCAATGTCACAAATCGCGAGAATCGAATACAGTATCATATACTGGTATTATTCTCGGTCCCGCACATATCTCATATGCACTCCTATTTCGTTTCGCTTGAGCCAGGAAACCTCTGTGTAGGACTCTAGAGACTCGTCAATACGCCGGCAGCAGATGATGATCATATCAAGCACCCACAAGCCGCAAGCGGTCTGCTAAACGTAACGGCCACCCGGGTATTGAGCGATCATGTCACGACCCGAAAGTACGGAACGTGACCGGCACTTAGATTACGAAGCGTCTAGAGGCGCAACGCAACCTAAGTAAGCCGAAGCCCAGAAATCTAAACCATAAAAAGAAGAAGAAGTAAAGGAAAACATGTAGAAAACAAGTTTCAAAGCAACATCCAATTTTCTCAAAAATTTCGGCAGAGTCTCCTTTGTAAAAACTGGCCCCAAACGGGTACAAACAAGAATAATATATATACAAACAATGAAAAGCATCCCCAAACGGGAGTTAGCTCTACGCCAAGAGGCGGAAACAACCACATCAATGCACAATAGTATACAACGCCAAAGGGCGAGGCTCAAAACTCAAAAGAAAACAAAACCACCAGATATCATAATAATACAAGTTTGGTTGATGGAGTTTTCTAGATACAAATGAAATAATAAAAGTACAATGGCGGTCCAGATACAAGTGAACCAACCTACCGTGCAAATCACCCAGAATGAAAAGATGTGCCAGCAAGCTGCCAGGAAAACCTGTATATCGAACCTGTAATAAAATTTGGCACAAACGGGGGTGAGTTGCCAACTCGTGAGTAGAAGATATCTGCAAAAAGAAAATCGAATACACGACGCTGCCCTAGGTCATAATAATATACTAATATAATATTAATCCTCTAGTAATGGCAGGGTAATAAACTACGTGTAGTGCAAAAGCTCCGTGCCCGTATCAGTGCCTCAAATAGTAATATACCATGTGAATGAGTATACATGCACCATGAATGTAAAACAATTAATCCTGAAATCTGGATATATCTGTATAAGAAATCTTTAGCTTTTATCATGGTAAAATGTGTATAGAAATCTGAAATATTAACGATGAAATCCATGGAAATCCGTGTCAAGCATCGACACAAAACATGTAAATCTCAAGTCTCAATACTTCATAATCTCAATATCATAGTCTCAATATCTCAGGCTCCGTCAGTCCGGATCGGCCCATATCATCAAATCTCACCGACAACGGTCGGTATCCTCCGGATATCCGCCGCGCCAGATATCACCGGTAGGTAGTCTTCCCTGCCAGGCTCATCGTCTACAACTCGATCTTCTTGCCCCGGGGTACCATACCGGGCCCACCATGTATCCGAGACGGTTCATCCACTCCTCGAATCGGGTCTCGAAATCCAACAGAAAACATGAAATCTTATGGTGGACGACACATACATGAAGAGAAAACCGCATCTTATGTTTTAAAAGAGAGGAGGAGAGAGAGAAGTTTTTATATATTCTTGCGGTTTTCCCCAAAAATCCAGAAATCTCATTGAAATCCAAAATCCCAAAATCATGAGTAAGTATATGATAAGTGTCAGCATATGCCCGATAATACTGCATGATAACATGAAAATGCGAATGCATGAAATGTCTAAGTAATAAATACCATATCTATACTAACACCAGAGAGTAATCACAATATTATATCGATCTAGCTGTTAGCTGATTGTATCAATAAAAGATAATATGATCTAAAGTGTACGTGACATAGCAATTACCGATGATAATGTGTGTGAGCCGGCAAATAAGTGTGCGTGGAATATGCGCATCATCGGTAATGGTGCTGGTGTCCTAACAGGCAAAGTTTTATTTCTGATTATAGAAACATATATATGAACATGCACCATAATGATTACGGCCTGAATGTAAGACAGATGTGCAACCACCACTCATTTGATATACAAGTATAACTACAACTATATGGCTTGAGCCTAAACTAGTGTCCATCTAACCTCCTAAGGAACTAAACCTAAGAAACTAGTCAATAAGAACTAAGAGTCCACCTAAGGTCTGAATCCATATCTCTAATAGTCGGCGATCCAGCCTCATAGCGCCACGTACGTAGTACGGCTTTCTCGAATCAAGAGTGCGGATCAATCAATCGCATCTATGTCTCGTACGGTAAAATCCATCGTACGGTATCCCAATATCGGGGTACGGGTCAAGTATCACCTACGTGTCTCATCATTCATATAATACCATCATCAAATCAATGTCATGATCAAGGTACTGTACTGTAATCGCATACATCAATCATATATCATTGCCAGCATAAATATACATCGTTAATTTATCCTCAGAAAATATCATGCCACATGTATCATATTATGATTAGGTCACACTTATACCATATCGTAATCAAGTCACATCTATATGATATCGTAATCAAGTTCATATCGAAATCAAGTCACACCTATATGATGTCGTAATCAAATCACACATATATCATATCAGAATTTCAGGCACAGGTTATGGTCTGGGTTCTATTCTAGAGTCCCATATACTTCAATATCATCACCATCCTTTATTATTGTTCGAGTATACAAATCCATTATCTCATTTTCTAATGATCCGCTAACATCATAACACGACTGTATAGCCAAGAATCACGGCATCAGCCCAGTTATATTGTTTCATCCCCATGTATAATATCACATCCTTATATCACATATACGTATTGTGTTATATATATACCTACAGCTAGTCCAGTCCTATATATATATATATACACATACACGTATACACCACGTCGAGTCTCAGTGTGTGCATGTGTGTATCTACCTAAAACCTACGAATCTCTTCCAAAGTATTCATCCTCTGTATGGTCTTTCTACATCAATCCAGTCCAACCTAAGGTCACTACTAGGGTCCTACTCACTGAAATTCTAAGGTCACGTATGGCTTCCTAATGACAATAAGTACTTATTCCTATTTTACGCTTGCGGGGGTGCTAAACGCCTTCCACCCGACTTTCCCCCGTAGATATACATCTACTCACCTGGTCCTTGTCTGCCGAAGACGGTGTCGCCATACTCTTCTTCATCACCCGCAGTCCACGTGAAGGGTACCTATATGCAAACAAATATAATATCGTAAACTGAATCACGGACAACATCAAAACGGCGCACGAAACGTGCATAGGTTAAAACCTATGTCCCGCTCATGCAAAGAACCAAATATCGCTCGATATCGGCGTACAAACGCCGATTGATCGAGATAAGCATCAACAAACAACTCTTAGTTTTAAAACTCATTACTTATAATATAAAACATGATTTAATTCATCGAAACCCTAAAAATCGATCAAATCGTCCGATTCCGTAAAACCTGAAAACACCAATTTACCGTTTTACTTCAAAACTTGATGTTTAAACGAAACTAATGGTCATAATATTCATTAATTAGCATAACTAGACTATATAAACCATCACTATATTTTTAACACCCTAATTTATATTAGTTTGAAAATTCTAGTTTGCAAACTTGCCCAATTTCGATACTTTTAAGGAAAATTTCACAATATCACATCTAAACTGGATTTTGCATGAATTAATGCATTAAACTAAAATTCATGATGATAATAATATAATGAACCATAAATTATATTTTAAATTTCATTTATTTAAGAATTTCCAAAATCTAGTTAGCAAAATCGCATTTTTATTAGTATTTTTCATTATCAATAGAAACTAGTAACCAATTTAAGTTTTTCATTCCACCAACAAGTTAATATCCTCATTAAAACCACAATCTAGTGTTATGAACATTAATTGGAATTTTATCTCACCAATATATACAATATATAGAAATCTAGTTTGCAAAATGGATTAATTTAAACAATTTTGGATAAACAATTCACAATATATCATCCATACAAGATTTTCCACTTCTAAAAATGTTAAACTAGTTATTATAATCCTACTTAATTAATAAAAACCATAACTTAATTTTATAAACCCTAACTTGAATTTTAAAACTTGTAGATAGAAATTATTTATTAAATCTAATTATGCTTAAATGAAATATCTAATAACAATAAATCAAAAGAAGAAGATTTATACCTCCATAACATTAAATCCAAATATGAAAATAAGCCTCCAAAAATGAATGCTTTCCATATCCAAAATCCATGTAAAGATGAGCAAAGAATAGAGGGTAGGAATTTATTTGGATTTTGTGGATTTTTTATTGAATTTTTGATGAATTTTGATGATTTTTAATGCAAAAATGATGGGGGGAAAATTTTGGGGCTGCCCATGGTGGTAAGGCCGGCCATGAGGTGAGGAAAAGAGAGGAGAGTGAGAAAAGATGAAGAAAAGTGTAGAAGATTTCACAAAAATATCACACAATTAAGACTTTTCATGAATTTAATAAAAATTCTTTATTTTCCTAACTCCATTTAACCTAAAATGGTCTAGAACCATGAAAAATTTTGGAAATAAATTTTGCATGAAACACACTTGATTCCAATACGTAATGGTTCACTTTTGCTAATTTAACCCATTCAAATTTGTAATTTACACTAATTTAGTGTATAAATAAAGCTTATGTTAATATTTAAAATAATTAATTTAGGAAAAATATTTAATTAAACTAAAAATTTATAAGTGGCTAAATAAACACCATTTACTAGTAATAACATAATTAAAATAGGTATTTTTAAATTTATAGTGAAAAATAATTACGGTTTAATTTTATGAAAACTACGTTTTACTTTACCGAAAATAATATAATTCACTTAAACGATTTTATTTGTTTAATTATTTTTAAAATGTTACAATCTTCCCTCCTTTAAGAAATTCGGTCCCCGAATTTAAATTAAAACTCCCCCCAATTACTAAAACATTCAGCCAAAACACTCAAATCGTCGGCGCTCCGAAATCATCAATACATAACTAAAATCAATTCCGTCAAGCATAACACAATCATCGGAGTTATGGCGAAAATAAAATACCAAAACCCAATACGAAAACCAACATAATATACATCAAAACTACAACTTATATATTGTGCGCATCATAGTAAAATCGTCCAAACATCTGGATAAAGAAGCATGCAAGAACCCCGTTTGAAAATCGCCGTGTGATGCACGTGTGTTCATATCATAATATTGCAGTTTATATTCCCCAATTCTTATTCGTTTTATAAATAAACAGGTGCTTTTGACGCATGTCTGCTACATGTTACTGGTTACAGGTTCTTGGACAGAAAACAGTGCAAACGATGTAAAGACGATGAAAATGTGGACTTTAACCAACAAACAGAGAATCTTGATTAAGCCTACATAAGGAACAATTCACAAAGCAAGATTCAAGACATCGACTCAAAGCGAACGGTTAAAAATCCATTGCAAATTGTTCACTGAAGATCTGGAACCAACCTAGAAGCCCAAATGGAAAAAGATATATAAATAAGAAGCCCAAGCCAACAAGAAGCAACCAAGGAAATTTCATCAAGAGATCTCCCCAAAGGGCCGCGGAACCGCGGCCCAAGCCCACTAATGCCGTGGTTCCGCGGCCATTTAGTGCCCGTGTCGGTGGATTTTTCTCGTGTCGGTGCGTCGGTGCGGGTGTTGGGATTTTCCGTGGGCAAATCTGTAATTGCACATGTGCGAGAGTCTGTAACCCTAGTTTTTATGTTTTCATATAAATTGTAATCACGGATCTGTAAAACCTATGCCTCTTTTCAATCAATAAAATTCAGAATTGCTGGGAGTTTATTCAGATCTGTTCTATATTGCTTGGAGGGAGCCGTCAACCTAGTAAGTTAATGTCTGTGTTTTTATTCTCTCTTAATTAGTATGTTCTATCATCCCCTAATGAGCGAGTAATCTCCTCGCTTGTTAGGGTTAGCCTTAGGGAAAGGTTTGAGAGATGAGATCTCTCACCCCTTTCATGCCATCCACACCTAAGAGTTAGAACTCCATGCATGCACGCACAACCGCTCCCTACGGCATCCTACCCCTCGAGATAACGATGAACCGTAGTATAAAGGGCCGGTTGCGCGCGTTTTCCATGGGGGTTAAGGGTAATTATCGATAAAGGAAGGATACAAATCTAGAGGAAGAAATATCTTCCCAAAAGATTCGGATCCACTTTATTGATAATTACCGTAACATCTAATAGATCTAAATTAGGGCAATGAAAGCGGTGAGGAAACCTTTAATCTCCAAATTTCCCCTAAACCTAACCCTAGCAAGACTTTAATTTAGATTAATTTAGTTTATTGATAGATCTAGGTTTTTATAGATTTAATAAACCCACCAAAACAACATTTGGAATCAACTCGTAAAAACACAAATAAGAAAATTACTCATCTCTGTGGATCGACCCGTACTCACCGGCTAGCTGCAAAGCGACGCCGTTTCTGATTGCGGTAAACACAAATTTTTGGACTAATCAAATGGCGCCGTTGCCGGGGATTCTCTGCAACTTCCATATATCCACTGTAAAAATTTTCTGCAGGAATTCTTTGTGCTAAAAATTCTTTCTCCCCCTTCTAAATAACAGATTTTCTGCAGGTTTCTTTGAGCCGCACTAAAAATTTGATTGCAAGTGAATTTTATTGTTTTGCATAATTTAATCGGACTTTAAGGGGCTAATTGACCAAACTCAGATTGGGTGGGGATTCCATCACCCTTCCCAGGACCCCAGAAAACACCTAAAGCATGTGCATTGACCACAATTAATTAAAAAAGACTAGACTCAGACCTAAGGACATCGAGCTTAATAGGAAAAGGACTAGTATAGGCATCGACCGTTTATCCTAACCGACTTTGCGGTGTCTAGGCTAGTGCTTATTAATTAGGCCCACTGTAGTGGTGGTTCCTTCCCACTTACCTGGCCGTACTTGTCAGTGAAGAGGCGGTTTGAGGTCCTATTTCTAGCCCTAGTTAGGAGCTGTCTAGCAGACCTAGGTGACCCTAGATCTAGGCCTGATTGTGCATGTGTGGTTGATACATTTGTGTCACGAGTCCCATTTCAGGAAAAAAAAAACCTCTTTGCAAAACTCTCACATAAAATAAAAAAAATAAAAAAAAATAAATCTTTTCAAAACTTGCAACTTGTCGCTAAAAGAAACTTACAACTCACTTCCACCACTTCTCTTCACTGACGTTATCTTACCCCCACATTCTATTTTTTTTTCTGACTACACTATCCCTTTTAGTGTATGTCACTTTGGACTAGGGATACTAACGCCCGATTAGTCCATGTTTCGTTGGTACCGACCGACGAAACTTTCGACACCGAAGTCGAAATTCCCTCCATTTCCTTACCTCCATCTTCAAATTCTTCTTTCGAAAGTATGTCGGGATTCAACCCCAACGATACCTTACCGACGGGAATGATTCCACCTCCGCCAGGTGCGAATAACCCGAATCTTCCGCCTGTTGTAGCGCCTGCACGAGTTGCGCTCCAGGATCTCTTCTACCCCGTCCGCACTTCTTTACCTACATGTCTTTCACCCCCACCGGCAAATGGGGACAACTTTGAAATAAAACCACATTTCATCAATATGTTGCCAAAATTTCATGGTTTGGAATCCGAAGATGCATATATCTTTATCAATAAATTCCAAAATGTGTGCGCTATGATGAAGACGACCCAATTAAGTGATGACGCTATAAGGTTAAGGGTCATTCCTTTTACCTTATGTGACCTAGCCGAGAAGTGGCTATACAGCACCGCATCACATTCCATTAGAAATTGGGACGAGTTTGTGAGAGCTTTTCTGAAAAAGTTCTATCCTCATCACAAAACTGCTAGAATTCGTAACGAGATTATACAATTTTCACAGCTTCCTTCCGAACCATTTTGGAAGTGCTTCGAGAGATTTAAAGACCTACTCGTTCAATGCCCTCATCATGGGATCGAAAGTTGGCAACTTTGCCAAACATTATACGAGGGATTGAACTCAGCAACGAAGCAGTTGCTAGAAACCATATGTCATGGTCATTTTCTCTCCAAATCTAGCGACGAAGCGTGGCAGTTTCTTGAGGATCTTAGTGAGCAAACAATTCAGTGGGAGAGTACCAAGACCACATCATCTTCTTCTGTTGGTCAATCTAGGGCAGGCATACACCAAGTGGATATGTCGATTGCTATGAAAGCCGAGATGGCCGCACTTATGAAAAAGCTAGAAGCCATTGAGACAAAAATCTCATCGTCTTCTCCTGCCCCTACTTTACCCACACGAACTGTTTGTGCTTGTTGTTCGAATCCATCGCATCTAACCGAAGAGTGTCCTTATAATGCACCTATTCAAGGACAAGATCAAGTCAATGCTGCATTTCAGCAACGACAACGAAACGATCCGTACTCTTCGACATACAATCAGGGGTGGAGGAGTCACCCAAATTTCGCTTGGAACCAAAATCAACAAGTCCAAGGAAATAACAATTTTCAAAGACCTCCTCCACAACAACAACAAGCACCTTCACAAACCCAAAACCAGCAACCTTTCTAACAACAACCTTATACAAATCAAACGAACAATTTGATTCAACCAAATGATGATAAGGTTATCTCGCTCGAAAAAAGTCTAGATGCATTTCTTAAGCAATCTACAGAATCCGCAGCAAGATTTGAAAATTATGTTCAGTCTTTGATGCATAACAATGCCTCACACGATCAAAGTATCAAATCTATTGAGGCACAAATTGCACAATTAACTACTGCGTTGAGCGAGAGAGAAAAGGGAAAGCTTCCATCTCAACCATTGCCAAATCCCGGTCACACACAAAACGCATATCACAATCACAATGTAAATGAGGTGACCATGTTGAGATCCGGAAGAGTGTTGCAGAATAATGTGGAAACTAGTGATGACATCCCCGCCGGTGGTTCTTCGTCTTCTTTTTCTTCTTCTTCTTCTCCATCGTCACCTTCCCCTTCGTCATTTTCTTCACCCTCTCCTTCACCTTTTTCTTTAGAGCCTATTCTCCACCCTTCACATGGCTCTACTTCTTCTAGCTCCAACGGACCCATTTCTCACAACATGAACACATCTACACCGGGATCCGTTCCTACTCCACATTCTACTCCACAGACATTTGACTCAACGAATTTTCAAAATGCTCCATTCCCAAACAGGTTGAGTCCTAATAAACCAACTGCACAAGTGGAGAAGATTGTGGAGATATTTAAGCAGGTTAGCATAAATTTACCTCTCTTGGATGCAATCCAACAAGTCCCTTCATACGCGAAAATCTTAAAGGGCTTATGCACCTCGAAGAGAAAGGCATCTCAAGTACCCAAGAAAGTGCTAGTGGCTAGTGCAGTGAGCAATGCTATTAACCACCATCAAACCTTACTCCAAAAACGAAAGGACCCCGGCTGTCCTACGATTTCAATCACAATTGGGGATAAGAAAATTAATCGAGCACTTTTAGATCTTGGGTCTAGTGTTAACCTGATTCCCTACTCCATGTACGAACAATTAGGGGTTGGAGAGTTGAAACCCACTCGTTGTACTCTCCAAATGGCTGATCGATCAATCACCCATCCAAGAGGTCAGCTAGAGGATGTGTTGATCAAAGTAGGGGAGTTCATATTCCCCGTTGATTTTATTGTTATGGATACACAACCTGTTGCTAACCCAAGAAACCAAATTCCGGTGATCCTAGGTCGACCATTTTTGGCCACTTCCAATGCTGTAATAAACTGTCGCAATGGCTCCATGACTCTATCCTTTGGGAAGATGTCTAGTGAGTTCAATATTTATAAGATGGGAAGTCTGCCCCCCGTGCCTAAAACTAGTACACGAGATGTTTGCTCTATTCACGAAATCACGCAGGAGGACTGCAAGCTTGAAAGATTTCTATTTGATGAAAACAGTTTTGACGCCACTAGTGCGTCCCTCCTTGAGCCTACCACAGTTGACACAACCGATATGGATTATGAATGTTTCACTTTTTCGGATGATGACGACTCACAGCCCGAATATGAGTCTTTTGAATTTGTGGATGAGTTAGTTGAACCATCCGAATCGGTTGTTTGCAGTGATTTCGAACCTGTGTTGGAGTCCTCTGAGTTCGAGGTAGATTCCGCAATGATTCTTTCGCCTCCAAAACTCGAACTCATGTCCTTACCGCCTCACCTTAAATATGCTTACATAGGTGAAAATGAGACCTTTCCCATTATAATATCAGCTTCTCTAGCCCTTGAGCAAGAGAACGCCCTTTTGATGGTCTTACAAGATAGGCGGCAAGTTTTCGGTTGGACTGTGGCGGACATCGAGGAGATCAGTTCCCTTATAATTGAATATCATATGAAATTGATGGATGATGCCAAGTCAATAGAGGACCCACAGGAACATTTTGGGGATATTGTGGTTAGTCAACCTCCTCTTTTAGAAGTTGAACCACCCCCATTTCTTTTAATAAGCTACGAGAATGCCAATATTCCACTGATTGCTGATCATTCGCATTCTCGTTTTGATTCATCACTACCTCCTGTCTATTCACCTCCATACTTTCCATACCACCACTTCTATCTTCCCCAATTCTTTTTGGACCGCCACAACTTATTCTTCCACCAACCAATACTCCTTACTGATAAATTTTTCAACTGGTTGGTGTTGACTTTTGGTCTATGCAAAGTTTGGCAGTAATATCTAACATAGTTTAAATGAAGTTTGGGGGAGGGCCTTTTTGTATATATTTTTTTGTTTTTCTTAACAATAAAAAAATTATAAATAAGCAGGGAAGTGCCGGTATTTTGACCCTCTTGGTTTAGTATGATAGTGAGGACACTGTCAAGTTCAAGTTTGGGGGTATGCTCGGTACGTCTTCTTCCTTCGCATTCATTTGTACATGTTTTTGCATTTGCATACTTATTTGAAAACCCATAAAAATTGAAAATTTTCAGAAATTATAAAAATTATTGTATTCAATTTTGGCTTATTTGACTTGAGTTTGACAAATAGGTTGACTAGTTAGGAGCAATTAGATCTTAGACTTAGTGAATTAAAAACCCTAAAAATAACATTCCTCAAAGTTTAACGGTAGAAAATATATGCCTTGTAGTTTATTTAGAAATAGGCAAATTTTGGGTTCACTTCTTGGGCTAAGTCGAAACAAAGAAAGAATATTGATGTTCTTATTAGAGTATAAGTTTGAAAAATAGTTCCTAGCTTAAGTCTAGATTCTGAAAATGTATACCCTACAAATTGCACAATCACACACCTTGAAACTTGGAATAGTAGAAGAGACCTTGAAATGCTCTTGTCTAAAGTTCTTAGTACAATGAAAATAAAAGAGAAAAAAAAAGGTGAATAAAGAAAAAAAATGGACACTGGTTTTTGTGATTACTTAAGGATGTAAAAATAGAAAAATATTTAGCGAGGGTGCTTCATCACCTAGTGCCTTAGACCAACTGGTTTGGGAGTCACTGCTAAAGCCTTGGGTGTTGCAAAACTAGGAAGTACGCTTTAAAGTGCAAACGCATCTTGTAATCGGTCGTTGGTATCTCAAGAAGTATTAACGGTCGCATGAAGGATGTGTAAGCAAATTTCATTTTAAAAAATTCACTAATTAATAAGTGCTTTGGACAATGGACGAGAGTACGATTGCTTGATTTGAATTTCCAAGTGTAGGGGTGATATTTACACACACGTGGGGATATGTGATTAGAGTTTAGATGAGAGAAAGGAATGAAGAATAAAACTTGTATCTTTAGTAGGGTTGATAGAAATTTCTAAGTGGAGATGGAACCCTAGAAGGAAAACTTAGGAGATGCCGAAAGCTAAGTAATTCTATAGAACATATATAATCTTAAGTTAGATGATGAGGAAGTGTGAAGAATGTGGGTGGATAATTTGCGAGTCAAAAGATAATAGAATTCCTTGTTAGAAAACCTAATTGGAGAACAAAAGTCGAAATGCCGAATTGATAGGATTTTGTGGGTGTAATCCGCTGAAAACCCTCAGGAGACAACACTCCTCCTACTAGGGACATCTAGAGGTTTAACGGCTTGTTGCACGTGCTCAGTGCAATCGCGTTTCCCTGCGAAAGTGCGGTTAGGTTAGGATTTTAGTGAATAAAAAAATAAGTTTGCTCGAGGACGAGCAAAAGATAAGTTTGGGGGTATTTGTTTATATCATAATATTGCAGTTTATATTCCCCAATTCTTATTCGTTTTATAAATAAACAGGTGCTTTTGACGCATGTCTGCTACATGTTACAGGTTACAGGTTCTTGGACAGAAAACAGTGCAAACGATGTAAAGACGATGAAAATGTGGACTTTAACCAACAAACAGAGAATCTTGATTAAGCCTACATAAGGAACAATTCACAAAGCAAGATTCAAGACATCGACTCAAAACGAACGGTTAAAAATCCATTGCAAATTGTTCACTGAAGATCTGGAACCAACCTAGAAGCCCAAATGGAAAAAGATATATAAATAAGAAGCCCAAGCCAACAAGAAGCAACCAAGGAAATTTCATCAAGAGATCTCCCCAAAGGACCGCGGAACCGCGGCCCAAGCCCACTAATGCGGCAGTTCCGCGGCCATTTAGTGCCCGTGTCGGTGGATTTTTCTCGTGTCGGTGCGTCGGTGCGGGTGTTGGGATTTTCCATGGGCAAATCTGTAATTGCACATGTGCGAGAGTCTGTAACCCTAGTTTTTATGTTTTCCTATAAATTGTAATCACAGATCTGTAAAACCTATGCCTCTTTTCAATCAATAAAATTTAGAATTGCTTGGAGTTTATTCAGATCTGTTCTATATTGCTTGGAGGGAGCCGTCAACCTAGTAAGTTAATGTCTGTGTTTTTATTCTCTCTTAATTAGTATGTTCTATCATCCCCTAATGAGCGAGTAATCTCCTCGCATGTTAGGGTTAGCCTTAGGAAAATGTTTGAGAGATGAGATCTCTCACCCCTTTCATGCCATCCACACCTAAGAGTTAGAACTCCATGCATGCAGGCACAACCGCTCCCTACGGCATCCTACCCCTCGAGGTAACAATGAACCGTAGTATAAAGGGCCGGTTGCGCCCGTTTTCCATGGGGGTTAAGGGTAATTATCGATAAAGGAAGGATACGAATCTAGAGGAAGAAACATCTTCCCAAAAGATTCGGATCCACTTTATTGATAATTACCGTAACATCTAATAGATCTAAATTAGGGCAATAAAAGCGGTGAGGAAACCTTTAATCTCCAAACTTCCCCTAAAACTAACCCTAGCAAGACTTTAATTTAGATTAATTTAGTTTATTGATAGATCTAGGTTTTTATAGATTTAATAAACCAACCAAAACAACATTTGGAATCAACTCGTAAAAACACAAATAAGAAAATTACCCATCTCTGTAGATCGACCCGTACTCACCGGCTAGCTGCAAAGCGACGCCGTTTCTGATTGCGGTAAACACAAATTTTTAGACTAATCAACGTGCCACGGCATAAGTAGCGGACGTTTATTTTAAAAAGAAAATAGCTATATATATATATATATATATATATCTTTTATTTGACATACACGTCCCTCCTGGTTACCAAATCAATAGTAATGATTATAAAAACATACTGATCAAACTGAAATCAATCCCAATCACATCATAAAAATATCATGTGCGTCTGGTGCGCACTGAAATCGAAACCAAATACAGATGCCACGAATTCACACAAAAACAAAACTGAGTGCAACATGTGTGCACCAAAAACATCTGTCAAGTGCAATGGGCGTGCACGACTCTAATATCAGGTGCATCTAATCTGCACAAAACCACGATTTAGTGCATCTGGTGTCCACAAATCGTATCAGGTGCACCGAATGTGCGCAAGAATCTCAATCAGGTGCACATGGTGCACGAAAACATACACCGAATATCAAAATCGAAATCATAGTACGAAAGTGCATGAAAACTAGGTCGAAGCATATGTCAAAATCATGTGTAACCATATGCACGAAATCAAATCAAAATCTCAGAATGTATTAAAACCAAATCAAGTGCACTGGGTATGTACAAAACAATATCAATACAACTGATATATGAAGGACGAATAGAATGTAATGAATGCACACATAAGAAATACCAATCGTAGAACAAAATCCTCAAAATACCAAAAAAAAAAAATCCAATCAACGGAAATATGAAATTCAAATCACCAAATCACAATAGTAAACACTATCGTCAATGTGCGCCTCTTTCCCCCTTTCCTCTGGTGTCGACTGCTTCGAACTTGTCTCTTCATAGGTGTGCTGACTGCGCTATCAACGGCAATACTTATATCTAAAGTCTCCCACCTAGTTGATCCCTTCACCTGATATCCGGACTACATTAAACTTTTCGATCGATCCATCAAATTCCCATAATTCCCCAAGAGCTCAACACTCAAGTACAGTTTAAAAATATCCGGTACATACCCCAGTATCGATAGTCCAGCCGTAGAAGGGCAAACCCAAGCCTCACTAATGGCACCGCGGAACTGCCGTAAACCCTAAGGTTCAAGGGCGTTCTCGTGGTCATTATGTCGAGTTAGGGTTTCATTCTTCTAGAGGGTCCATCGAAATACCTGCATGTTCTTCCGAATACTTTAAACTTGGGAAAATGGGTTTCTGACAATCGTTCGAATCCTTTAACTTCGTCTGAACGGCATGTGAATACCCTTCTCCCGCACGTTAAACAATGCTTCAATCCTCAAGAATAACCGATACCCTAATGGTTATCGCATTCGAGCCGCAGCTCCTTCTGCTCGTGCTCCCGTGGTAACAGAAACCACCCTCCGATATCGACAAAGATAGATCAAAGGAACGAATGAAATGCGGTGCAAACAAATGTATATCCTAAGGCTACTTAAGAAGAGTGGCGTATCGTAAGTATGCCGCGGATCATACCCACGGTATGTCACTCTACCTAAGTCGCCTACTCCATCAACCAAGGGTCACCCTAGACATATACAAGATTAAACCTAGCGCTCTGATACCAACTTTGTCATGACCCGAAAGTACGGAACGTGACCGGCACTTAGATTACGAAGCGTCTAGAGGCGCAACGCAACCTAAATAAGCCGAAGCCCAGAAATCTAAACCATAAAAAGAAGAAGTAAAGGAAAACATGTAGAAAACAAGTTTAAAAGCAACATCCAATTTTCTCAAAAATTTCGGCAGAGTCTCATTTGTAAAAACTGGCCCCAAACGGGTACAAACAAGAATAATATATATACAAACAATAAAAAGCATCCCCAAACGGGAGCTAGCTCTACGCCAAGAGGCGGAAACAACCACATCAATGCACAATAGTATACAACGCCAAAGGGCGAGGCTCAAAACTCAAAAGAAAACAAAACCACCAGATATCATAATAATACAAGTTTGGTTGATGGAGTTTTCTAGATACAAATGAAATAATAAAAGTACAATGGCGGTCCAGATACAAGTGAACCAACCTACCGTGCAAATCACCCAGAATGAAAAGATGTGCCAGCAAGCTGCCAGGAAAACCTGTACATCGAACCTGTAATAAAATTTGGCACAACGGGGGTGAGTTGCCAACTCGTGAGTAGAAGATATCTGCGAAAAGAAATCGAATACACGACGCTGTCCTAGGTCATAATAATATACTAATATAATACTAATCCTCTAGTAATGGCAGGGTAATAAACTACGTGTAGTGCAAAAGCTCCGTGCCCGTATCAGTGCCTCAAATAGTAATATACCATGTGAATGAGTATGCAAGCACCATGAATGTAAAACAATCAATCCTGGAATCTGGATATATCTGTATAAGAAATCTTTAGCTTTTATCATGGTAAAATGTGTATAGAAAATCTGAAATATTAACGATGAAATCCATGGAAATCCGTGTCAAGCATCGACACAAAACATGTAATTCTCAAGTCTCAATACCTCATAATCTCAATGTCTCATAGTCTCAATATCTCGGGCTCCGTCAGTCCGGATCGGCCCATATCATCAAATCTCACGACAACGGTCGGTATCCTCCGGATATCCGCCGCGCCAGACATCACCGGTAGGTAGTCTTCCCCTGCCAGGCTCATCGTCTACAACTCGATCTTCTTGCCCCGGGGTACCATACCGGGCCCACCATGTACCCGAGACGGTTCATCCACTCCTCGAATCGGGTCTCGAAATCCAACAGAAAACATGAAATCTCATGGTGGACGACACATACATCATGAGAAAACCGCATCTTATGTTTTAAAAAGAGAGGAGGAGAGAGAGAAGTTTTTATATATTCTTGCGGTTTTCCCCAAAAATCCAGAAATCTCATAGAAATCCAAAATCCCAAAATCATGAGTAAGTATATGATAAGTGTCGGCATATGCCCGATAATACTGTATGATAACATGAAAATGCGAATGCATGAAATGTTTAAGTAATAAATACCATATCTATACTAACACCAGAGAGTAATCACAATATTATATCGATCTAGCTGTTAGCTGATTGTATCAATAAAAGATAATATGATCAAAAGTGTACGTGACATAGCAATTACCGATGATGATGTGTGTGAGCCGGCAAATGAGTGTGCGTGGAATATGTGCATCATCGGTAATGGTGTTGGTGTCCTAACAGGCAAAGTTTTATTCTGATTATAGAAACATATGTATGAACATGCACCATAATGATTACGGCCTGAATGTAAGAAAGATGTGTAACCACCACTCATTTGATATACAAGTATAACTACAACTATATGACTCGAGCCTAAACTAGTTTCCATCTAACCTCCTAAGGAACTAAACCTAAGAAACTAGTCAATAAAAACTAAGAGTCCACCGAAAGTCTGAATCCATATCTCTAATAGTCGGCGATCCAGCCTCAATAGCGTCACGTACGTGGTACGGCTTCCTCGAATCAAGAGTGCGGATCAATCAATCGCATCTATGTCTCGTATGGTAAAATCCATCGTACGGCATCCTAATATCGGGGTACGGTTTAAGTATCACCTACGTGTCTCATCATTCGTATAATACCATCATCAAATCATGTCATGATCAAGGTACTGTACTGTAATCGCATACATCAATCATATATCATTGCCAGCATAAATATACATCGTTAATTTATCCTCAGAAATATCATGCCACATGTATCATATTATGATTAGGTCACACTTATATCATATCGTAATCAAGTCACATCTATATGATATCGTAATCAAGTTACACATATATCATATCGAAATCAAGTCACACCTATATGATGTCGTAATCAAATCACACATAAATCATATCAGAATTTCAGGCACAGGTTACGATCCGGGTTCTATTCTAGAGTCCCATATACTTCTATATCATCACCACCCTTTATTATTGTTCGAGTATACAAATCCATTATCTAATTTTCTAATGATCCGCTAACATCATAACACGACTGTATAGCCAAGAATCACGGCATCAGCCAAGTTATATTGTTTCATCCCCGTGTATCATATCACATCCTTGTATCACATATACGTATTGTGTATATATATATACCTACAGCTAGTCCAGTCCTATATATATATACACATACACGTATACACCATGTCGAGTCTCAGTGTGTGCATGTGTGTATCTACCTAAAACCTACGAATCTCTTCCAAAGTATTCATCCTCTGTATGGTCTTTCTACATCAATCCAGTCCAACCTAAGGTCACTACTAGGGTCCTACTCACCGAAATTCTAAGGTCACGTATGGCTTCCTAATGACAATAAGTACTTATTCCTATTCTACGCTTGCGGGGGTGCTAAACGCCATCCACCCGACTTTCCCCGGTAGATATACATCTACTCACCTGGTCCTTGTCTGCCGAAGACGGTGTCGCCATCCTCTTCTTCATCGCCCGCAGTCCACGTGAGGGGTACCTATACGCAAACACATATAATATCGTAAACTGAATCACGGACAACATCAAAACGACGCACGAAACGCGCATAGGTTAAAACCTATGTCCCGCTCATGCAAAGAACCAAATATCGCTCGATATCGGCGTACAAACGCCGATTGATTGAGATAAGCATCAACAAACAACTCATAATATTCATCGAAACCCTAAAAATCGATCAAATCGTCCGATTCCGTAAAACCTGAAAACACCAATTTACCGTTTTACTTCAAAACTTGATGTTTAAAAGAAACTAATGGTCATAATATTCATTAATTAGCATAACTAGACTATATAAACCATCACTATATTTTTAACACCCTAATTTATATTAGTTTGAAAATTCTAGTTTGCAAACTTGCCCAATTTCGATACTTTTAAGGAAAATTTCACCATATCACATCTAAACTGGATTTTGCATTAATTAATACATTTAACTACAATTCATGATGATAATGATATAATGAAACCATAAATTATATTTTAAATTTCATTTATTTAAGAATTTCCAAAATCTAGTTAGCAAAATCGCATTTTTATTAGTATTTTTCAATTATCAATAGAAACTAGTCACCAATTTAAGTTTTTCATTCCACCAACAAGTTAATATCCTCATTAAAACCACAATCTAGTGTTACGAACATTAATTGGAATTTTATCTCACCAATATATACAATATATAGAAATCTTGTTTGCAAAATGGATTAATTTAAACAATTTTGGATAAACAATTTACAATATATCATCCATACAAGATTTTCCACTTCTAAAAATGTTAAACTAGTTATTATAACCCTACTTAATTAATAAAAACCATAACTTAATTTTATAAACCCTAACTTGAATTTTAAAACTTGTAGATAGAAATTATTTATTAAATCTAATTATGCTTAAATGAAACGTCTAATAATAATAAATCAAAAGAAGAAGATTTATACCTCCACAACATGAAATCCAAATATGAAAATAAGCCTCCAAAATGAATGCTTTCCATCTCCAAAATCCATGTAAAGATGAGCAAAGAATAGAGGGTAGGAATTTATTAGGATTTTGTGGATTTTTTATTGAATTTTTGATGAATTTTGATGATTTTTAATGTAAAAATGATGGGGGGGAAATTTTGGGGCTGCCCATGGAGGTGAGGCCGGCCATGAGGTGAGGAAAAGAGAGGAGAGTTAGAAAAGGTGAAGAAAAGTGTAGAAGGTTTCACAAAAATATCACACAATTAAGTCTTTTCATGAATTTAATAAAAATTCTTTATTTTCCTAACTCCATTTAACCTAGAATGGTCTAGAACCATAGAAAATTTTGGAAATAAATTTTGCATGAAACACACTTTATTCCAATATGTAATGGTTCACTTTTGCTAATTTAACCCATTCAAATTTGTAATTTACACTAATTTAGTGTATAAATAAAGCTTATGTTAATATTTAAAATAATTAATTTAGGAAAAATATTTAATTAAACTAAAAATTTATAAGTGGCTAAATAAACACCATTTACTAGTAATAACATAATTAAAATAGGTATTTTTAAATTTATAGTGAAAAATAATTACGGTTTAGTTTTATGAAAACTACGTTTTACTTTACCGAAAATTATAAAATTCACTTAAACGATTTTATTTGTTTAATTATTTTTAAAATGTTACAAATCAGAAGATCGACGAGCAAGCCCGCTCACACTCCTGTGAATCCAACCAGTAACACTTACCGTACAGTCCGGTCTCGTCGTCTGATATGTCGCATATCTTTCCTAGGGGTGGTAAACGTCAGACCCCAATAGCTCGATAAGTCGTGTCGATATGAGGTCTATAACAGTTCGAGATACTACTGATAACACTTACCAGTAAATCTCAGTAGCCCTGGCCAGGGATTTTCGGTTATAGCCAATCGAACACAGCGCAACATCAACTCTCTATACCGGGAGAGACGAATCCCCTCCTATCGCTCATTGCCTGCATGTGATTCGGGACTGTACCCAAAAGCCACCGTTTTGCACGCCCTCTTGGACGTGGTAAGATGGAAATCAAAGCACAGTGGGAATCACACAAGACTCTATGACGATCTCGGGTCCACAGACTAACCTGTACCAGTGTCACCAGATAACTGCCATCTGACGTAAGGTATAATACTATCTGGGAGTTCTCGGCGAGTCCGTCCAATGTACCCAGTCTCTACTGAGCACCCATATATCATCTCCGATGTCAAACACCTATGGATATGTGATCATCCATCGCCCATCTGTATGGGTCGAGAAGGTATACGCTAGTCTATTCTGGTATATCGATGCCCCGTCTCGATACACCCACGACTTGGGACCTTGAAGGATGTACTTATGGACTACCATGTCCCCACTAGTATGATCCGCATCATAGTACAGGTAGTCAAGTACACATCCTAAGGGCTTCACCAACATGTAACAGAGAGACAATCAGTGTACACGTTAAGGTAAAGAGCAACCAGATAGCATACTATCATGTCGAGCAAGAAAGTCCTCCCTATATATGTCCCAGCATCCACTACAATATACATCCTATGTACAGTAATGGCCTCTAGGGCATACATATAACTAACAATCTCCCATTTGCACTAGGACCATCTGAAGCAGTGGTTGCAGTATCTCATACTCAACCATCCCATAAAAGTCTCTCTCTGGGAAAAGGCCTTTATGAGTGGATCCGCCGTGCTGTCCTCTGAGTCTACTCCCCTAACCTCGATCACCCTGGAGATCTACTATCTCCATGATCAGGTGACACTGTCTTAGAATATGTCTGGATCACTGATGGGACGAGTGTTCCCTGGCATAAGCCATAACTCCATTGTCACACAATAGGATGAATGAAGTTCATCTCATGAACTAATATACATCCAAACTGCCTCCCTGGTAGCATCTTAAGTAGCGATGTATCTTGCCTTTATCGTCTAGTTTGCTACGGTATCTAGCTTGGAACTCTTCCAACATACCGTCCCTTTACTGAGGTTAAAGACAATGCCTGTGACTGACTTTCAGTCGTCTTTATCACCCTGGAACCCTTCCAGTGATTCTCCCCAGGATCGATTGATACCATCTCACTACATCTAGTGAGTATCCTAACATCCAATTGCATCTATCTCATAGATGAAAACTCAGGATTTAGGAGGTATCACTTTGATCCTATATGGAGAATCATTGTGATAAGCGGAGATTGACCGATCGTAGCATAGGAAACTACATCCCTATCAAGAGTATGTCATCCACGTACTCTACGAGGATCACTACCATACTCCCTACTACCTTTTTGTATATACAAGGTTCATCTACCATTTTGATGATGTCAAACTGTTTGACTAACTCATCAAAATAGATGTTCCATCTCCGCGATGCCTGCTTTATCACATAAAACATCTTGCACACGTTTTCGCTGCTCCCACTGTTTAAGAAGCCCTCTGGCTGTGTACTTATAGACGTTCTCTTCTAAAACATTATTTAGAAAAGCAGTCATGGCACCCAACCGCCAGATATCGCAGTCATGGTATGTAGCCATGGCAAGTAGGATCTGGATGGACTTAAGCATAGCCACTGGAAAAAGGTTTCATTATTATCCACGCCTGGTCGATGACGAAAACCTTTAACAAGTCTAGCTTTGAAAGTCTCAACTTTTCCATCTACACCAAGTAATCTTCTCAAGATATACTTGCTCCTGATGGGGATTTAACCCTTCAGATAAAGCAACCAAAGTCCATACTTTGTTGGTGTATTAGGATTCCATCTCAGATCGCTAAGCATCCAGCCATTCTTACAGAGTCCCACTCCTGATGGCCAGCTCGAAACTAGTTAGGTCATCATCCTATGATGCAATCCTCGCTCCCACTGTCATAGAGATACAGAATTATCTCTCAGGTGGGTGAGGAACCCTACTAGATCGACGGAGAGGCTGAGGTTCATTGGTTTCTATTGAATCCTTTGGTTCTACCAAATCATCAGCTGCAGTTTGTATAGCTGGAACTGTTTCCAGTTCTACCTCATGACCAATAATTTCTTCACAAGAAATTCCCTTTCACAAAGGTGGCATGCTGAGTAACAAAATATTTTTGTTCCTTGGTTAGGTAGAAGATATTCCCTTGCGTATGCTTGGGATATCCAACAAACTTCTATAGCTTTGACTTTGCCTCGAGCTTGTCGGGATTATGCTTTTAGACATAGGCTGGACAACCCCAAATATTAACAAACTTAAAATATGGGCTCTTCACTTTCTATATCACATATGAAGTGGTAGGCAACTGATTTGATCGGAACCCTATTCAATAGGTATGCAACTTCATAAGTGCATAACTCCTAAAAGGAAATAGGAAACTCAGTAGTACTCATCATAGAGCGCACCATATCATATAGGGTGTGATTGCTCTGCCCCGATACAACGTTGTGCTGTGGTATATATGGAGGAGTAATGCTGAGAGAGAATCTCATTCTCCTTTAGAATAGTCCAGGAATTCTATGCACAAGTATTCTCCTCCCTGATCTTATCATAGGACATAATACTTATACCTGTATTTTGGTTCTCTACTTCTAAATCATATTCTGTGAATATCTCAAAAGGTTCGGACTTATGTTTCAACAGGAACATATGGTTGAATCTTGAGAGATCATCAGAGAATGTAATGAAGTACAAAGAACCGGTCCTGGCATGTGTAGACAGGGGACCTTACATACATCATCATGTATCAGTCCCAAGAGTTTACTAACTCTTTCTCTGTTTCCAGTAAACAGAGCTATGGTCATTTTATCTTTGTGACATGACTGGCAAGTTTCATAAGATGTAAATTCAAACTGATTTAAATATGCATCTAAATATAACTTTAGCTAGTCGGGTCACATTGATCTGACCTAGTCTACAATACCTCAAGAAGGAATCGTTCAATTCTGAACTCTTCCTCTTGTGTGTGTTCTGTATACTAAGAACTGTAGTCTGATTTAAAACATCAATGCTTTTAGATAACGTGCCTGAACCGATCAACTTTTGATATAGGAAATGTTCAAAACATTATCCAACAATACAAAATTTTATCATTTCTTTACTATTAAAGAGACTGATATGATTTTGTATATCAGGTTCGGTATCTAATAACATTCGTTCAGAATCAATGTACTGGTCATACAGGGTGACAGTGACCAACAGACTTGGCTGCAACACTTGCACCGTTTTCTGTCTCATGAAACTTATCACCCATTCTCAGTTCTCTACCTTTCTGTAGCCCTATGTAACAGATTACATATCTGGGATCCTGATCTGGTATTAGATACCCAGGACGTAGAGGATACTAAGAAACAGTTCTTTGTAATGAACACACCCGAAGGAGATGCATCATATGCACTTTCTTCATTTGGGCGGCATAGGAATTCTGGTATTCCCCTATTTCCTGCTCTGTCTTATAACATTTATAAGTTGGAGCGGGACCAACGTTCCCCAGCTTAGTATAACAAGCGGGTTCGATCAATACATCAATATTATTATCTTGATTAAGACGTGACATGGTCGCTACCTGAAGAGAGAAAGAGAGAAGAAAACACTCAGCGCGCGCTCTTGCAAGAATAGATTGGTTATTATTTTATCTAATCATGATGGCTCCCACTGTTTTTTTTATCAAATCTTCCTTCAAACTCTAAAACGAAAGACTAGCTGGGATTAATTACACACTACAAGTTCGCCAATATTTCAGCCAGGCCAATGTCGGTACTTTGAGGGAGGTTCCCCGTGCTTTCGCACGGACCTAATTACAGTAAACCTCGTTTTCCCAGAGGCGTAACCCCGTTGACACCTTTCTAGACACCTACTTGATCGGCTAATTGTAATGTGTAAAACTCTCCCAGGAGTAAAAATTACTCGCAGTGGGTATCGGGATCCAACTATCTCATAGAAGGTATGCAATTTCATTGCAAATTTCAACACTTGAAATTCCCGATAAAATTATGCCCCTAGCATCTATATGACCTTAACATAGTCAACAAATCATAAGTGCTAGTCATGTTCAACCCATCATTTCCCGATTGAATTAAACCCACCCGCACGATCCTTAACATAGTCAACAAAGTCGCACGACTACCCTAATCCAATCGCATCGTATGCTTATATAGATAAGCACTAATTAGCTACCGCACACTACGCCTTAACATAGTCAACAAACGTAGCACGAATACTAACTAGTACTTATCTGAAATGACGGAGGGCTACGACAGGTTTTTCTGAAAACCTATTGCGTAATGAACTTGATATTGTTGCAGAATCAAATGATTTTAAAATGGAGTGTTTTTTAGGCTTTTCTAGTTTTTCTAAAGGGGTCACTCCCGGTGAAGGGATCGTCAGCCCTTTCCTCATCGAATAAGGTGCGGGATATATCATATATATCGTTGTGCAAAGCAGAAACTATAGAAGCTATCAAAAGACAAACTGAGTGTGTAGCATCTGCCAGTTATTGCTAAAGGGGTCACTCCCGGTGAAGGGATCGTCGGCCCTTTCCTCATCGAATAAGGTGCAGGATATATCATATATACCGCTGTGCAAAGCAAGAACTGTAGCTACCTGTTTTAATTTTTGAAATTCGATTCCACAACATTTTAGGTTTCTTTTATTTTCATTAATCACATTAATGAAGTCCCATCATTTAAGTACCTAATCACCACAGATAAATACGACGTACACTTATGCCATCCGCATTCGCCTCGATGTCCTCTCGTGCACCGTTAGGTTAGGTAACTAACGGTAGAGCGGGGCAGGGCTAGCGCGGGTGTAAAACATAAGTAACGCCTATATAATATATCATATATACTATATACTGTATCTATCACAGAACATCACATGATCACATCACAGATATCGCAGCAGAAGAAACATATGAAATATTGGATATACTAGGACGTCCGTGTTTTCAATACGAGCCAGTATAAACTATGGATTCCACGGTCGCGATGAATAGCCAAACCCACACCCCTAGACCCTTACGAGAGCGGCAAGCAACCCTTCCAATTCTAGAGTTAGGAAACCCGGACTCGACTCCTCGAGTTGGTATCCCACTGGACTCCAGAACCCGATTACTTATGCCCTCCTCCTTGGGTCTATCCTAGTGCGGAAAAGTAAATAATATACAAACGGTGACATCTTCCGCAACCTGGAAGTGCCCCAATAAAAGAATATTACATACAAGTCTTTACATGAATGAAAATGAAAAACACTCATCTCACATAAAAAAACCCCGGCTATTCAAACACGACGATCCAATATAACATATCCAGCAACACATAACATCACATGTCATCAACGTAAGTAAACATGCGTATCCCAATTGTCGTTGACATATAGCAACGAAACCAGCGATATCACATATTACACTTACAGTCACAGAAAAGAAAGTGTAAAACTACAACAGTTGGAATCCGCAACCTCCTAAGACATCGCATGCCTGACCAAATGAATTCCTCAGACATCGCATGCCTAACAATTATAAACCCCGCATTTTAGTCTCATTATCGAAAACTCTTTTCAACATCAAGTCGGGCAATTCAACAAGATTCCCGACATCCTGATCGAATGCTCGTCGCAAATTTTAGTAGGCAGCCGCACCCCCGATGCCGTCGACGAAGTGCACCAAGGCGGAACACCGATGCCGTGAGCACCCGAACGGATGCTTTCGGCGACGGCGTTCTCCTACAGTCACTTGGTCGGGGCTATGCGGTGAGGCTGTCTATTAAGTTTACCCGGCGAGTTTCCGTGTACACTACGTGATTGCGACGGACTTTTGATCACATCAAAATTCCGTGGCAACCGATCAAGTGAGACTAAACTGCTATGTTTATAACATTCATTCAGTTATCTCATAACTACTTGTGGATTCCAAATATTGTATCACATTCCGGATAAATAGAAAATGTTAAACTTTCCGATCGAACAATCGAACACCCAAGTTTTCCCGAAACAGCTCAACACATGTCATAAGTTTAAAAACATTCACTTCATGCCTCAGTACCAACGGTCCAGCCGTAGAAGGGTCAAGCCAACGCCTCACATGTGGCACGCCGTACTGCCCCAAACCCTAAGGTTCAAAGGGCAGTTCAAGACGGTCACATAATCGAGTTAAGGTTTGTTGTCTTCTAGAGGGACCATCGCGTTACTTGCACTACTTAGAACGTCATTAAACTACGGAAAGATCCAACACTTGGAAATTTCCCAACAGGGGAAAAATTGGGTATTTATATCCGGTCGAACTTTTCAACATATTCAAAAATTATCCGGAAAACACACAGACAAAATTAGACATCCCGATCGAAACACCGAGTCCCCAAAACAACCCCAGAAAACTCAACTGTTGAGTAGAAGTTAAAATATCCCAGAAAATACAGCACTAAAATATAGGAATTACGGTGCAAAAATAATTGAAGGATGTTGCCGTACGGCCGCGGAACCGCCGCATGAGTCATGCTCGTGCCGCGGTTCCGCGGCGGTTTGATCGAGTTAGCCACTCGTATTTCACAGTAACTCTTAAAAACGCCTGTTGATTTTTCTGCATATTTTTAATTTGGAAAAATCCCAGTTTTTAAAAAATGTACAGAGAAGGATTTGGGATTAGGGTTTCGGGTTCGATCGGGTTTCTGACTTCGTCTACACTTCGCCTAAGGCTTTAGCTAGGCTCTGATACCACTGTAGGGTTCCTAGGCACACTAATGAGGTCTCACAAGGCATCAACCATGCCAAATTCAAAAATTTCCGGTGCCGAGAAACCCTAATGCGATCGTTGACTAGAGATTAGGTGAAACATGCAAGTAGTAAACAACTTTACTTCTAAGTGAAAGAGACTACAACCTTTATAGATCCGGTCCTCCACTTCCTTAGCTCCATGATGATGTCCCTCCACTGCGATCATCGGATCCCGGACTCTAGCGATGGTTTCGTCGAAGAAATGATCGGGCTAGGTCGTCGACTTCGATGCCGAAGATGATCTACGACTCAAGATCAAGCTCCAACTTCACCAAGTCATGAAACTTGTGAAGAAAACACCCTATACTACTTGGCAAGTGGTAGAGGATGAAGAAATAGGAAGTGGGTTCACTTTAGAATTGGATTTCTCACTCTTTTTCTCAAGTCACCATTGAAGCTAGCAAGCTTCTTTCTTCTTGAAGAAGAAGAAAAAGAATATGATAAGAATTATGAATAAATAGAAATAAAGTCATTCTTATCATTTTAGCAACCATGGTTAAGTGTAGAGAATGAACTAGGGTTTATTTAAAGGGTTAGGGTTTAGGAAAGAAACAAAATGGCTTGACTTTCAAAGCTTCATGAAGCTTCAAGTGAAATCCAAATAAAGTCACCATTTTATTTCTTACAAGAATGAATAAATGAATAAATGAATAAGTAAATAAAGCAAATGGAATAAAACCCTAACCATTTACTAAACATGGTTCAAATCAAACATACACCCAAGTTTGCATGTATCATCAAACATGATACAAATAAGTGCACAGAACTATATCATATATACAATGTGCACATCAAGTGAGAAAATCCATCTTAAGTGAAGCAATACTAGTTAATGCAAAGTAATATATCAATAGTAACAACTTATCGAATCAACACTTGATCCGATAACCCGGCTATATCGCATATAACCGATCAATGTCACAAATCGCGAGAATCGAATACAGTATCATATACTGGTATTATTCTAGATCCCGCACATATCCCATATGCGCTCCTATTTCGTTTCGCTTGAGCCAGGAAACCTCTGTGTAGGACTCTAGAGACTCGTCAATACGCCGGCAGCAGATGATGATCATATCAAGCACCCACAAGCCGCAAGCGGTCTGCTAAACGTAACGGCCACCCGGGTATTGAGTGATCAGAAGATCGATGAACAAGCCCGCTCGCACTCCTGTGAATCCAACCAGTAACACTTACCGTACAGTCCGGTCTCGTCGTCTGATATGTCGCATATCTTGCCTAGGGGTGGTAAACGTCAGACCCCAATAGCTCGATAAGTCGTGTCGATATGAGGTCTATACCAGTTTGAGATACTACTGATAACACTTACCAGTAAATCTCAGCAATCCTGGCCAGGGATTTCCGGTTATAGCCAATCGAACACAACGCAACATCAACTCCCTATACCGGGAGAGACGAATCCCCTCCTATCGCTCATTGCCTCCATGTGATTCGGGACTGTACCCAAAAGCCACCGTTTTGCACGCCCTCTTGGACGTGGTAAGGTGGAAATCAAAGCACAGTGGGAATCACAAAAGACTCTATGACGATCTTGGGTCTACAGACTAACCTGTACCAGTGTCACCAGAGAACTGCCATCTGACGTAAGGTATAATACCATCGGGGAGTTCTCGGCGAGTCCGTCCAGTGTACACAGTCTCTACTGAGCACCCGTATATCATCTCTGATGTCAAATACCAATGGATATGGGATCATCCATCGCCCATCTGTATGGGTCGAGAAGCTATACACTAGTCTACTCTGGTATATCGATGCCCCGTCTCGATACACCTATGACTAAGGACCTTGAAGGATGTACTTATGGACTACCATGTCCCTACTAGTATGATCCGCATCATAGTCTAGGTAGTCAATTACACATCCTAAGGGCTTCACCAACATGTAACAGAGAGACAATCAGTGTACACGTTAAGGTAAAGAGCAACCAGATAGCATACTATCATGTCGAGCAAGAAAGTCCTCCCTATATATGTCCCAGCATCCACTACAATATACATCCTATGTACAGTAATGGCCTCTAGGGCATACATATAACTAACAGTAGGGAGAGCTGTAGTATTCCTCGTCTTGTACGTGGATGCCATTCTCCTAATAGGAAATGATATTACTATGTTACAGTCAGTTAAAAGATTCTTGTCACATAAATTCTCCATGAAAGACCTGGGTGATGCCACCTACATTCTGGGGATCCGGATATATCACGATAGATCAAAGAGGATGTTGGGACTTTCGCAGTCCAGGTACATAGACACCATAGTGAAGAGATTCAGTATGGATGATTCTAAGCGCGGTAACCTACCGGCTTGTCACGGAATCATCCTCTCCAAAGAGATGTCTCCCAAGACTGATTTGGAAAGGGATCGCATGTCGATTATACCCTACGCTTCTGCGGTAGGCTCTATAATGTATGCGATGTTATGTACCAGACCAAATGTAGCATACGCATTGAGCGTAGTAAGCCGGTATCAAGAAAACCCAGGGGAGAAGCACTGGATAGCAGTAAAGAACATTCTCAAGTACCTATGGAGGACTAAGGAGATGTTCTTGGTATATGGCGGAAAAGACCTCCAGATGGAGGCCTTTGCCGACTCCGGCTTCCAGAGTGACAAAGATGACTCCAAATCCATGTCGGGTTATGTCTTTACCCTCAATGGAGGGGCGGTCTGTTGGAAGAGTTCCAAACAGGAGACCGTTACTGACTCAACGATGGAAGCAGAGTACATAGCTGCTTGCGATGCCGCAAAAGAAGCAGTCTGGATGAAGAAGTTCCTCACAGTACTTCAGGTGGTTCCTACCAGTGTTGGTCCAATACCTCTGTATTCTGACAACAACGTCGCTATAGCTTTAGCGAAGGAACCCATGTCCCATCAGAAGTCCAGACACATCTTAAGGCGGTATCACATGATCAGGGAGATCGTCGATCGCCGGGAGATCGAGGTGAAGAGAGTAGAGACGGAGAATAACATTGCTGATCCATTCACAAAGGCCCTTCCTCAGACGCAGTTCGAGAGGCTATTCGAGATGATAGGTCTTCGATATGCCAGCTCATGGCCCTAGTGCAAGTGGGAGATTATTAGTGTATATGCCTAAGGGGCCATTATTGTATCATACTAGGTTGTATATTACTTAATGGAAACTTGGGATATTCACAGTTATATATAACAGTCTTGCTAAAAATGGTAGTATGCTACTTAGTTTGTGTCTACTTTAATATGTGCATATGTTTCTTGTAACGTATCACTTATACATATTAGTAGAGCCCATAGGATCTTTGCTTGATTACCAGCGTCGTGATGGCAGTCACACTAATGGGGGCTGGGTAGTCTGTAAGCAACATCCTGTACAGGTACCTGGTCGTTGGATTATCGAGATAGGACATCGATATTCCGGAGTAGACTAAGTGTATACGCTTCTCATCCCAGTTGGGGAGATGGTCTGTCCCACAGCCATCAGTACGTCATACTAGAGATAGTATACAGGTGCTCGTTAGGTTACGGGTACACCGGACAGGACTCGCCGGGGAACTGATTGGTTGGTATTATACCCATCGTCAGTTAACAGTTCCCAGGTGACATGAGTACAGCATAGTCCGCATACTTGACACTGCTACTTCGCCTCGAGTGTGTCCCACTGTTCTTAGATTGCTACCCTACCACGGCTCAAAGGAGTCATGCAAACAGGTAGCAGTTGGGTGCAGTCCCGAGCACTTGGAGGCAGTGGCGGTTAGATAGGATTCGTCTCTCCCGGTATTGGAAGTTGATATCGCGCTGTGTCAGAGAGCCATTATGCAAAGTCCCTGGCCAGGGCAAGCGAGATATACTGGTAGGTTCCAGTAGCTTCTCAGGGTGTAATGGGTTTCGCTCCGACATGACTTATACAGCTATTAGGGGACTGACGCTTGCCGCCCCCTAGGCTTGATATGCGATAGTCTTAGACGAACGGACCGGACTGTACAAAGATTGTCACATCGGGCTCAGTAGGGGTTCGGATGGTTTTCCTTATCGGCCTTCTTATCGACATCTACTTGGGGACCGTTACGTACAGCTAGTGCCTCTTGCGGTCTGTGGTTAAACCCACTGCCAGCGTAGTGTCGAGTCTTTAGAGTCCCACACAGAGAGTTTCCCTGCTCCAGGCGAAACGGTATAGAGGTCGTATGGTTTTACGACAAGGGTTCGGACGCGTACGTGTGTTTACGCACGTACGACTTTTCGGACAGTTTTTACTAGCCGGTTTTGGTTTAAGCCAGATTCTAGTATCAGGTTATTGGATTTATACAGTCTAAAGTTTTTCCGTGTTTTCACGGATTGGAGGGGTGTTCTCGTAATTTTCCGGGAAGCTTCTAGATGAGTGGTGATTAAGGGGTTAAGGTGGCATGAGCATTAATTGCTTAATGACTCATTTTTGTGATTCATCCTTTGTATTAAATGGTTCATTAATGAGTTAATGAGTCACATGATGAATCATACAAGATGAATGCATCAACCATGATGATTAATCATATATATTATTTATTTGATTAATTGTTATGGTTGATATATTCTAGTGAGTTCATTTTTCTTCTCATTCTCATGCTCACCTTCTCTCTCCTCAAGCTCATCCTCACTTGAAACCCTAATCCTCTCCTCTCATGTGTTGAGATCAAGGATTAGATAGACTAATACATCCATAACCTTACTCTATATCCCCTAGGTAGCTTAGATTAGCACTTTAAGCAACCTAGTTATCTCAAGTTTGAGATTAAGCTTGGTGTAGGAACTTTCGGGTGGATCGTCTTTGATTCGAGGAGGCCGTTGAGGTGCCGATGTTCCAAGGAGCCTACGAAGAGTGGAGGATAGCGATAAAGACCCGAAGGAAAAGTAAAATGTGGTATAACTTCGTATCCGAGTAGTTAAACCTCTAGTAGTTAGTTAGCAATGGTTTAGAAACGATTCATGCGCTCAAGTCTATGTTACGAAGCTTTGATAATTGTTTTTCATATATTCCGCCTCCCCGCAAGATCGTGGGGTGCGTGACATGGACTTACATTAATGAATGTCCCATCATTTAAGCCACCTAATCATCACAGATAAATACAACGTACGCGTATGCCATCCGCATTCACCTCGATGTCCCGTCATGCACCGTTAGGTTAGGTAACTAATGGCATAGCGGGGCAGGGCTAGTGCGGGTGTAAAATATAAGCAACGTCTATATAATATATCATATATACTATATACAGTATCTATCTGAACATATCACATGATCACATCACAGATAACGCAGCAGAAAATAACATATGAAATATTGGATATACTAGGACGTCCGTATTTTATTTTGAGCCTGTATAAAACACAGATTCCACGGTCGTGATGAATAGCCAATCCCACACCCCTAGACCCCTACGAGAGCGGCAAGCAACCCTACCAATTCTAGAGTTAAAAGACCCGGACTCGACTCCTCGAGATGGTCTCCCACTGGACCCTAGAACCCGGTTACTTGTGCTCCCCGCCTTGGGTCTATCCTAATGCGGAAAAGTAAATAATATACAATGGTGACAACATCCTCAGCCCGGAAGTGCCCCAATAAAAGAATATTACATACAAGTTTTTACATCAATGAAAATGAAAAACACACATCTCACATAAAAAAAACCCGGCTATTCAAACACGACGATCCAATATAACATATCCAGCAACACATAACATCACATGTCATCAACGTAAGTAAATATGCGTATCCCAATTGTCGTTGATGTATAGCAACGAAACCGGATATACACCACATATTACACTTATGGTCGCAGAAAAGAAAGCGTAAAACTACAACAGTTAGAATCCGCAACCTACTTAGACATCGCATGCCTAACCAAATGAATTCCTTAGACATCTCATGCCTAACAATTATAAACCCCGCATTTTAGTCTCGATATTGAAAACACTTTTCAATAATCAGTCGGGCAATTCAACAAGATTCCCGACATCCTGATCGAATTCTCGTCGCAAACTTTAGTAGACGGCCGCACCCCCCGGATGCCGTCGACGAAGTGCACTAAGGCGGAACATCGCTGCCGCAAGCACCCGAACGGATGCTTTTGGCGACGGGGTTCTCCTACAATCACTTGGTCGGGGCTATGGGGCGTAGCTGTCTATTAAGTTTACCGGCGAGTATCCGCGTACGCTACGTGATTGCGATGGACTTTTGATCACATCAAAATCCCGTGGCAACCGATCAAATGAGACTAAAGTGCTAGATTTATAACATTCAAATTAGTTATCTCATAACTACATGTGGATTCCAAATATTATATCACATTCCAGATAAATAGACAATGTTAAACTTTCCGATCGAATAAACAAACACCCAAGATTTCCCAAACAGCTCAACACTTGAGCGGAGTTCAAAAATATATCCATCACATGCCACAGTACCAATGGTCCAGCCGTAGATGGGTCAAGCCAACGCCTCACATGTGGCAACGCCGTACTGCCCCAAACCCTAAGGTTCAGAGGCAGTTCAAGATGGTCACATAATTGAGTTAAGGTTTGTTGTCTTCTAGAGGGTCCATCGCGTTACTTGCACGACTTAGAACGTTCTTAAACTACGGAAAAATCCAACACTTGGAAATTTTCCGGCAGGGGAAAAAGTGAGTTATTGATATCCATTCGAACTTTTTAACACGTTCTAAAATTACCCGGAAAAACTTTAAACGAAGTTAAACTATCCGATCGAATCAACGAGTCCCCAATACAACCCAGAAAACTCAACACTTGAGTATAATAAAAATTTCCCAGAAGAATCAGGAAGTTGGTATTGAAGTTACCGTAGAAAACCCTAACCCTAATTCTACTATTCCGCTGCGGAACCGCCGCGCAAGCAAGGTATTGCCGCGGTTCCGCAGCCCTTTAGTGGAATTAAGATGTCGTATTTCACAGTAATTCCTAAAATACCCTGCTGATTTTTTTGAGTACTTTTAATTCACAAAAAAACACATTTTGAAAAAATTTCCAGAAAGGGGTAAATATCGGGGTTTTCGGGTTCGATCGGACTTTAAACTTCGCCTAGACTTCGCCTAAAGCTCTAGCTTGGCTCTGATACCACTGCAGGGTTACTAGGCACTGTCACAAGGTTCTACAAGGCATCAACCATGCCCGATTCAAAAAATTAGACATGCCGAACAACCCTAACCAAGATCGTATACTAGAGATAATGCGAAAACTATAAGCAAGTAAACAACTTTACTTCTAAGAGTTTGGGATTACAACCTTTGTAGTCCAGTCCTTCACTTCTAAAGCTCCGTGTTGACGTCCCTTCACTGCGATCATCGAGATCCCGGACTCTTGTGATGGTTTCCTCGGAGAAATGAACGGGCTAGCTTGTTAACTTCGAGGCCGAAGATGATCTACGTCGAGTAGACTCAAACTCAAGCTCCATCTTCACTAGGTCATGAACTTTGTGAAGAGAACACCCTAAACTAAATGGCAAGTAGTAGAGGATGATGAAATAGGAAGTGGGTTCACTTTGGATTTTGATTTCTCACTTTATTTCTTCACTTGAAAATTTTCTAGCAAGCTTTTCCTCTTCTTGAAGAAGAAGAAGAAAAAGAAAAGAATAAGAATAATCAATTTTTTTTAAAAGAATAATCAAGTGAAGTCTATCATAATGCAACCATGGGTGAGTTAACCTTTGTAGAGACTAAACCATAGTTTGAGTTAATGGTTTGGTTAATAAAAATCTTATGCAAAACAAAATGAGTGGACTTTGTCAAAGATGCTTAAAAGCTTCATGAAGCTTCAAGCCAAGACAAAGAAAGCCACCATTTTGTTTTATCAAAATAAATAAAAACCCAAACCATTATCTTAAATATGGTGTAATTCATACACACACCCAAGTTTGCATGTATCATCAATCATGATACAAACAAGTGCACAAACATATATCACATATACAACTTGTGCACATAAAGTGAGAAAGTCAATCTTAAGTGAACAAATACTAGTTAATGTAAAGTAATATATCAAATATATAATTATACATTAAATCATTAAATCAACACTTGATTTAATGATCCGGTCATATCGCATATAACCGGCTAATATCTAGTGTATCAATATATCGAATCAACACTTGATTCGGTAACCCGAATATATCTCATATAACCGACTGATAATACAAATCGCGAGAATAGAATACAGTATCACATACTGGTATTATTCTCGATCCTGCACATATCTCATATGCGCTCCTATTTCGTTTCGCTTGAGCTAGGAAACCTCTGTGTACGACTCTAAAGACTCGTCAATACGCCGGCAGTAGGTGGTGATCATATCAATCACCCACAAGCCGCAAGCGGTCTGCCAAACGTAACGGCCACCAGGGTATTAAGCGATCAGAAGATCAACGAGCAAGCCTGCTCACACTCCTACGAATCCAATCAGTAACACTTACTGTACAGTCCGGTCCTGTTCGTCTGATATGTCGCATATCTCGCCTAGGGGTAGTAAACGTCAGACCCCAGTAGCTTGATAAGTCACGCCGATGTAAGGTCCATAACAAGCGTTAAACTACTGATAACACTTACCAGTAAATCACTGCAACCCTGACCAGGGATTTCCAGTTATGGCCAGTCGAGCATAGCGCAACATCAACCCCCAATACCGGGAGAGACGAATCCCCTCCTATCGCTCATTGCGTCCATGTGATTCAGGACTGTACCCAAAAACCACCTGTTTGCACGACCCATTAGGGCCGAGGTAGGGTGGAAATCGAAGCACAGTGGGAGACACACAAGACTCTATGACGATCTCGGGTCAACAGACTAAGCTGTACCAGTGTCACCAAAGAACTGCCATCTGACGTGAGGTATAATGCCATCTGGGAGTTCTCGGCGAGTCCATTCAGTGTACCCAGTCTCCACTGAGCACCCGCATACTATCTCTGACGTCAAACACCAATGGATATGGGATCATCCATCGCCCATCACATGGGTCGAGAAGATATACGCTAGTCTACTCTGGAATATCGATGCCCCGTCTCGATATTCCTACGACTAGGAACATTGAAGGATGTACTCTTGAACTACCCAGGCCCCACTAGTATGATCTGCATCATAGTCCTGTAAGTCGAGCACACATCCTAAGGACTTTATCAACATGTAACAGAGAGACAATAAGTGTACATGTTAAGATAAAGAGCAACCAGATAGCGTACTATCATGTCGAGCAAGAAAGTCCTACCTATATATGTCCCAGCATCCACTACAATATACATCTCATGTATAGTAATGGCCTCTAGGGCATACATTTAACTAACACCAAGTACTTCTCTGTACACAAATAATCTTGAGCAGAAACAAAATATCCCTAAAAACCCAACACCACACAGTAGACCAACACAAGAAATTTGGACCAACTCGGAGTTGACTCGGCCGCGGATCCATGGCAGAACACTGTGTTCCACCGCGGTTCCGCAGTCGTCTCACCGATTCAGGAGCCAAAATTTCTACAGTGATCTTAAAAAACCCTGCTTGTATTTTTCAGGTCTCGGAAAAGAAAATTTGACCAGAAATAAAATTCGGCAGAAACTATGTTAAAATGTCGGGTTTTCGGGATAAAATCGTGATCGAATTTCTAAAGGCTTTGCTAACAAGTTAGGTATGGTTTAGCTAGGCTCTGATACCACTGTAAGTAGACGTTACACACCCCACATGATGCGGGGAGGCGGAATAGGAAAACGATCATTATCGTTCAAGGTAACTTCGACTATGTAAAAGGATCTTTGCTAAATCCTAACTAAGAGTTGAAACTACTATGAATGATTATTATAACTCAAGATACTAGTCCTTGTTCTTGTTGTTCTCCTCCTCGTCGGCCTCCTCAAATCAAAGAAGATCCACCCGAGAGTGCCCACTACAAGCTTACACCTCTAACTTGAGGTAACTAAGTGACTTAAAGTGCTAATCCAAGTGACCTAGAGAATAGACAGAGTGATTAAGGATTTAATAGTCTTGTTAACCCTGTTAGTTATATATATGCCCTAGAGGAAATTGTTGTACATATGATGTATATTATAATGGATGCTTGGATATATATAGAGAGGACTTTCTTGCGCGTCATGATAGTATGCTATTTGGTTTTACATTGTCTTAACATGTTGACTTGTATTAGTTTAATGTCTTGCTCTCGCATGTTGATAAAGCCCTTAGGATATGTACTCGACTACTGGGACTATGATGAGTTCATACTAGTGGGGCAACGGTAGTCGACGAGTACATCCTTTAACTGTTCCTAGTCGAGGGTGTATCGAGACAGGGCATCGATACACCAAAGTAGACTAGCGTATACGCATCTTGACCCATATGATGGGCGATGGATGATCCCATAACCATCAGTGTTTGACATCAAAGATGGTTTACTGGTGCTCAGTGGAGACTGGGTACACTGGACGGACTCGCCGAGAACTCCCAGATGGTATTATACCTCACGTCAGATGGCAGTTCTCTGGTGACACTGGTACAGGTTAGTCTGTAGACCCGAGATCGTCATAGAGTCTTGTGTGATTCCCACTGTGCTTTGATTTCCATCATGCCACGTCCAAGAGGGCGTGCAAAATGGTGGCTTTTGGGTACAGTCCCGAATCACATGGAGGGAATGAGCGATAGGAGGGGTTTCGTCTCTCCCGGTATAGGGAGTTGATGTTGTGCTGTGTTCGATTGGCTATAACTGGAAGTCCCTATCCAGGGCGGATATTGAGTACTACTGGTAAGTGTTATCAGTAGGTTCTCGACCTGTTATGAGCCTCACATCGACATGACTTATCGGTTACTGTGGTCTGACGTATACCACCCCTAGACTAGATATGCAATATATCAGACGAAGAGACCGAACTGTACGGGAGTGTTACTGATTGGATTCACAGGAGAATGTACAGGCTTGCTTGTTGATCATCTGATCGCTCAATACCTGGATGGCTGTTACATTTAGCTGACCGCTTACAGCTTGTGGGTGTTTGATATGATCATCACCTACTGCCAGCGTATTGAAGATTCTTTAGAGTCCTACACAGAGGTTTCTTGACTCAGGAAAAACGGAATAGGAGCACATATGTGATATGTGTGGGACCGAGAATAATACGATATGAGATATCGTATTCTATTCTCGCAATATTTGATATCATCTGGGTCATCGGATCAAGTGTTGACTCGATGTATCGGTACATGATATAATGATCGGTTATATGCGATATAGCCGGATTGTCGGATCAAGTGTTGATTCGATAATTTAATTTATAAATATATATGTGATATATTACAATACATTATCTAATATTGGCTCGCTTTATTGATTCTTTTTCTCACCGGATAATACATTGATATATATGCGATATATATTAATTGTATTATTTTCTTTTGTTACAAAAATATATTATATATGTGATATATAATATTGTAACAAGTTATGATTACAAATGCAACATGATTAGTGGAGATTAAACTTGGTTAGGGTTTGATTTGGGTTAGCTTATTCATGAAGCTTCTAGAAGCTTTTCTTTTGTTTCTTGCAAAGATATTATGTGTTGATATTTTGGAGATATTTTCCTAACCCAACCCACACCTTTATCCCTAGTTGAATCTCAACAAAGGTTATGTCTTTCTTGACTTAACCATGGTTGCAATTGTAATGATAATAAAAATTCATTATTCATCACAAAAGGGATTATTCTTCTTCTTCTTCCTTGAGCTCTTGAAAATCTTTCTAGGTTTTTCTTTTGTGATGGATTAGTGTGAGAATTTGATAATAAAAGAGAGCATAAATCCTACTTCATTATCCTCATCTAATCTAGCCAATTAGATTAGGGTGTTCACTTCATTAATACTTGATTAGTGAGTGAGAGCTTGAGTTAAAGAAACTTCAAGGTAGATCATCTTCGAAAAGGAAGACTTCAAGCAAGCATGGATCATTCGGGTTGTGGAGCTTCTCTTGAGTCCGGGAGATCATGGATCACGGCGAAGGGACTACTACTCGGAGCTTATGAAGCGAAGGAGCGGACTACAAAGGTTGTAATTCCTCTCTCTTATTTGTAAAGATGTTTACTTGCATGTTTAACCCTAATTATCTAGCAAAGATCCTTGCTTTGGGTTGTTCGGCACGTCTAAATTTTAAATCGGGCATGGTTAATGTCTTATAGACCCTTGGGACTGTGCATAGTAACCCTACAGTGGTATCAGAGCCAAGCTAGAGCATTAGGTGACGTGTATACGAAGTTAAAAGTCCGATCGAACCCCGAAACGTCAAAATTTGACCCCTCTCTGGAATTTTTTTAAAAATTTGATTTTTTCCGTATTAAAAATACTCAGAAAATTCAGCAGTCAATTCTAAGGATTACTGTAAAATACGAGCCCCCAACTCCCTAAAGTCACCGCGGAACCGTACTTGGGAGTTAAGGTCTCGTATTTGTAGGGTTAATCCGTAGGTATTAGTATATGCTTTTGGGAATTTTTAATCTTACTCAAGTGTTGAATGTTCTGAAGATCTTATGTATTCGTTGATTCGATCAGAAAGTTTAATTTCGTTTTGTTTTCTGGATAATTTAGAACGTGGTAAAATGTTCGAACGGATATCAATAACTCGGTTTTTCCCGACACGAAAAACTTTCAAGTGTTGAATATTTCTTGAGTTTAAAACTTTCGGAAAAACATGCAAGTATATCTGTGGACCCTTCAGAAGAACGTAACCTTAACTCGACTATGTGACCGTCAAAACTTCCGCTGAACCTTTGGGTTTGTGGTAGTTTGGCGTTGCCACATGTGAGGCGTTGGTTTGACCCTTCTACGGCTGGTTCACTGGGGCTGTGACATGTTCTGGGACTTTTGATCTCCGCTCAAGTGTTGAGCTATTTGGGAATTCTTGGGTGTTTGATTATTCGATCGGAAAGTTTAACTTTGTCTATTTATCTGGAATGTGATACAATATGTGGAATTCATATAGTTAGGCATGAAATGCGAAGTATGTGATATTTTTGATTTATGATGTCTAAAGTAATTGTGGATTCCAAATGTTGTAGTTTTACACTTTCTTTTCTGTGACCGTAAGCGTAGTATGTGGTGTATCATCGGCTTCGTTGCTGTACATCAACGACAATCGGTATACGCATACTTGCTTACGTTGATGATATGAGATATTATGTGTTGTTGTGATATGTTGTATTGGATCGTCTTGTTCTGAATAGCCGGGGGTTTTATGTGAGCTGAGGGTTTTTATTTTCATTCATGTAAAATTCATTTGTATATAATATTCTTTTATTGTGGCACTTCCGAGATGAGGTTGATGTCACCATTGTATATTATTTACCTTTCTGCATTAGGTAGACCCAAGGAGGGGAGCACTAGTAACTGGGTTCTAGGGTATAGTGGGAGGCCATCTCGAGGAGTCGAGACAGGGTCTCCTAACCCTAGAATTGGCAGTGTGGCTTGCCGCTCGCGTAGGGGTCTAGAGATGTGGGTTTGGCTATTCATCGCGACCGTGGAATCCCTGTTTTATGCAGGCTCGATATAAAACACGGACGTCCTAGTATATCCAATATTTCATATGTTATCTTCTGCTGCAATGTTCTGTGATGAGATCATATTACTGCCTGAGACGAATGCTTATACTATATATATGTTGATATATAAATATTACTGCTTTCGTTTCTTCTGTGATGCTTAGGAAGCATAATTGATGGGATTTTATTAATGATATTAATAAATGAAAAGAAACCTAAAAGATGTTGTAGAATCAAAACATTATAAAAAGGGTAGCTACAGTTTTGCTTTGCACAGCGGTATATATGATATACCCTGCACCTTATTCGATGAGGAAAGAGCAGAGATCCCTTCACCGGGAGTGACCTCTTTAGCAAAACTGGCAGATGCTACAAACTCGCAATTTAGTTTTTGACAGCTTCGATAGTTCTTGCTTTGCACTGCATATATATGATATACCCTGCACCTTATTCGATGAGGAAAGAGCCGAGATCCCTTCACCGGGAGTGACCTCTTTAGCGAAACTAGAAAAGCCTAAAAAACACTCCTATTCAAAATCACTCGTTTCTACAACGATATCAAGTTCATTACGCTCATGGTTTTCTAAAAAACCTGCGTAGCCCTCCGCCATTTCAGATAGGTATTAATTAGTATTCGTTCTACGGTAGTTTGGTATTCGTCAAGGCGTAGTGTACGGTAGCTATTTACTACTTATCCGTAACATGAGATGCGATTGGATTAGAGTATTCGTACAGCGTTGTTTGGCATTCGTCAAGGGTCGTACGGGTGGGTTTAATTCAATCAAGAAATGTACGGGTTGAACTTGGCTAGCGGACTATGGGTTGTTTGGCATTCGTCAAGGTCATAGCACGTTAGGGGCAGAAGCATTATCGGGAATTTCAAGTGTTGAAATTTGCAATGAGATTGCATACCTTCTATGAGATAGGTGGATCCTGATACCCACTACGAGTAAGAGTTACTCCTGGGAGAATTTTACACAGGACAATTAGCCGATCAAGTAGGTGTCTAGAAAGGTGTTAACGTGGTTATGCCTCTGGGAAAACGAGGTTTATTTTAATTAGGTCCGTGCGAAAGCACGGGGTACCTCCCTCAAAGTACCAACACTGATCTGGCTGAAAGATTGACGAAATTTTAGGGTGTAATTAATCCCGGCTAATCTTACCTTTTAGGGTTTGAAGGAAGATTTGATAAAAACAGTGGGAGATATCCTCATTAGATAAGATAATAACCAATATAATCTTGCAAGAGCATATGCTAAAGTGTTTCCTTCTCTCTCTCTCCAGGTAGCGACCATGTCAGGCCTTAATCAAGATAATAATATGGATGTATTGACTGAACCCGCTTATTATACTGAGCAGGTGAACGTTGGTCCCGTTCTTTCTTATAAGTGTTATAAGACTGAACAGGAAATAGGAGAATATCTGAATTCTCACGCCGCCCAAACGAAGAACAAGCATGTTGATGCATCTTCTTCAGGTGTCTTAGTTATTGAGAACTGTTTCTCAGTTCACCCTACGTCCTGGGTATTAGATACCGGATCAGGATCCCACATATGTAAATTGTTACGTGGGCTACGTAAAGGTAGAGAACTGGGAAAGGGTGATCATTCCGTACAAATAGGGAATGGTACAAATATTGCAGCCAAAGCAGTTGGCGAATATCACCTTGTATTACCAAGTAGTAATACATTGATTCTGGATGAGTGCTATTATATACCGAACATGATGTGCAACATTATATCAGTTTCTTTATTAAGTAAAGAAGGGTATAATTTTGTAATACAGGATAATGTTATAAACATCTTCCTAAATCAAAAGTTGATTGGATCAGGCTCGTTACATAATGGCATATTTATTCTCAATAAAAATACAGTCCTTAATATACAAAACATACACAAGAGTAAGAGTTCAGAAATGAACGAATCCTTCTTGTGGCATTGTAGACTTGGTCATATCAATGCGACACGGCTAGCTAAGTTACATAAGGATGGATATTTGAATCCGTTCGAATTATCATCTTATGATACTTGCCATTCATGTCTCAAAGGTAAAATGACCAAAACTCCGTTTAGTGGACACGGAGAAAGAGTTGAGGAACTCTTAGGACTGGTACATAGTGATGTATGCGGTCCCATGTCTACACATACCAGGAACGGTTCTTCCTACTTCATTACATTCACTGACGATCTCTCAAGATACGGACATGTGTTCCTAATGAAACACAAGTCTGAAGCTTTTGAGAAATTCAGAGAATATAACCATGAAGTAGAGAACCAAACGGGCAAAAGTATTAAGATCCTTCGATCTAATCGAGGAGGGGAATACTTGAGCAATGAGTTCCTAGACTATCTAAAAGAGAATGGGATTCTCTTTCAGCTTACTCCTCCCTATACACCACAGCACAACGGTGTATCGGAGCGGAGGAATCACACCCTATTAGATATGGTACGCTCTATGATGAGCACTTCTGAGTTACCTATTTCCTTCTGGGGGTATGCGCTTGAGACAACCATACACCTATTGAATATGGTTCATACCAAATCAGTGCCTACCACTCCATATGAGATATGGAAGAGGAAGAGACCATCTCTTAAGTATGTTAAGATACGGGGTTGTCCGGCCTATTTCAAAAGGCACAATCCGGACAAACTCGAGGCAAGGTCTGTCCTATGCAAGTTTGTAGGATATCCCAAAAATTCACAAGGGTATATCTTCTACCACCCCGAGGAACAAAAAGTTTTTATTTCTCGACATGCCACTTTCTTAGAAAAAAGGTTTTCTTATGAAACAAATTAGTGGCAATGAGGTAGAACTGGAAGAAGTTCCAGCAGAACAAACTACAACAGATGATTTATTGGAACCAGAGGATTTAGTAGCACCCAACGAACCCCAGCTTCTCCACCGATCTATTTGGGTTTCTCATCCACCGAGAGATACTACGGTTTGCTCATCGATGGTGGGAGCGAGGATTGCAACATGGAAGATGATGACCCGACTAGTTTCGAGCAGGCCATCACGAGTGGTGACTCTGTGAAATGGCCGGATGCTATGCGATCTGAGATGGAATCCATCTACACCAACAAAGTATGGACTTTGGAAGTTGCTCCTGAAGGGGTAAAACCCATTGGAAGAAAATGGATCTTTAAATAGAAATTTGGTGTAGATGGAAAAGTTGAGACTTCCAAAGCTAGACTGGTTGCAAAGGGTTTTCGTCAACGTCCAGGTGTGGATTATGACGCAACCTTTTCTTCAGTGGCTATGCTTAAGTCCATCCGGATCTAGCTTGCCATTGCTGCATACCATGACTACGAAATCTGGCAGATAGATGTTAAGTCCGCCTTTCTAAATGGTGATTTAGAAGAGTGCGTGTACATGACTCAGCCAGAGGGCTTCATAGATAGTGGGAGCAGCGGAAAGGTGTGCAAGCTGCATAAATCCATCTATGGGTTAAATCAAGCATCACGGAGTTGGAACATCTGCTTTGATATTGTAGTCAAAGAGTTTGACTTCATCAAAAACATAGATGAACCTTGTATCTTTAAGAAGGTTGCAGAGAGTAAGGTGTTAGGTCCACGTTACCCACCCCGGTTCTTTCGGGGAGGCGGAATAGGTAAAACGAAAATTTTTCCCAAGCTAGGTAACGTGGACCGTTTCATGAAGGATCGTTGCTAAACAAAACTAACAAAAAATCTACAAGTTCTAACTACTATGTAGAATGGTTATACCTAGTCATGAACTCCTTCTCTTCTTGTTGTTCTCTTGAACTCCTTCTCTTCTTGTTGTTCTCCTCCTTACTTGCTCCTTGTAGTAGTTTGTACGGCTCCTCCTCGTCGTCTCCTCTTTGTCGAAGATAGATCCACCCGAGGGTTCGAACTTGAGCTCCTACCACAACCTAGAGGTAACTAAGGTGATTGGTTTGCAAAACCTAAAACCCTAGAAAGAGTAGAGAGTAGTCTTGGTGTTTTATCTCAAAGGAAAATGGTTCTCAACTCATGAGAGGGATTTTCCTTGAGCTAGAGGAAGAAGGAGAGCAATGGATGAGAGAGAAGATGCAAGTGAGAATGATACAATTTACAACCATGCTCTCATAATTTAGAAAAATGATAATAATAATAATTAACAATTTGTGATGGTGAGTTGATGAATGACCATTATCATTTCATTCATTAAATGATTTTGCAAAGAATAAGAAGCATCTTTGAAAACAAATGATGATGGTCAACAAATCTACTTTGGTCAACCGGTCAACGAAGTCAACAAGTCAACAAAAGTCAAGAATTCAACTCAACCATGGCACAAAAATTGTTAACTAATATTATTAATCATATTTCCTATTCTCATTAGGGTTTGGAAAAAGACAACAGTCAACTGTGCATACACACCCATACCATAACCCTAATGAGAATCCTCTGCCTCTGCCTCAGTCAACTGTGCATACACACCCGCATCCGTGATCCGAGGAATACGAATACAATGAGATAAAACTAACCCCAAAACATATACTAGGATCTGGCTTAAACCAAAGCCAACTAGTAATAACTGTCCGGACACCAAACGTGCACAAGTGCGCGGATGTGAACGAACTCCGTCGCAAAACCATGCGACCTCTACTCAGTTTTGTCCAAAGGAGAATAACCCTCTGTTAGTGTATATGCCCTAGAGGCCATTACTGTATCATACTAGTTTGTATATTACTTAATGGAAGCTTAGGATATTCACCTTGTATATACAATTTTGCTCAAAATAGTAGTATGCTACTTGGTTTGTTTCTACTTCAATGTGTACATGTGTTTATTTTAGTATATCACCTATACACATTAGTGGAGCCCTTAGGATCTTTGCTTGATTACCAGCGTTGTGATGGCAGTCACACTAGTGGGGGCTGGGTAATCTATAAGCACATCCTTATGCAGGTCCCTAGTCGCAGGACTATCGAGACAGGGCATCGATACTCCGGAGTAGACTAGCGCATGCGCTTCTCATCCCAGAGTGGGAGATGGTCTGTCCCACAGCCATCAGTACGTCGTACTGGAGATAGTATGTGGGTGCTCGTTGGGTTACGAGTACACTGGACAGGACTCGTCGGGAACTGACCGGTTGGTATTATACCTATCGTCAGTTATCAGTTCCCATGTGACATGAGTACAGCTTAGTCCGCTGACTTGACACTGTCACTTCACCTCGAGTGTGTTCCCACTGTACTTTGATTACTACCCTACCACGGTTCAAAGGAGTCGTGCAAACAGGCAGTAGTTGGGTGCAGTCCCGAAGCACTTGGAGGCAGTGACGGTTAGACAGGATTCGTCTCTCCCGGTATTGGCGGTTGACATCGCGCTGTGTCTAGGAGAGCCATTACACGAGTTGTCCCTGGCCAGGGCAAGCGAGATATACTGGTAGGCTTCCAGTGTTATCTCAGGGTGTATTGGGCTTCACTCCGACACGACTTGTACCGCTATTAGGGGACTGACGTTTACCGCCCCCTAGGCCCTCCATGCGATGTATCAGACGAACAGACCGGACTGTACGGAGATTGTCACATTCAGGCTCAGTAGGAGTTCAGATGGGTTTCACCTCGTCAGTCTTCTTGTCGGCATCTACCTGGGGACCATTACGCACAGCTAGTGCCGCTTGCGGTCTGTGGTTAAACCCACTGCCAGCGTAGTGTCGAGTCTTTAGAGTCCCACACAGAAAGCTATTCGCCTTTAGGCAAAAGAGTAGAGGTCGCATGGTTTTGCGACAGGTCGCATGGTTTTGCGACAGGGTTCAGTCACATCCGTGCACTTGTGCACGTTTAGTGTCCGGACAGTTTACACTAGCAGGCTTTGGTTTAAGCCAGATCCTAGTGTACGTATTGGGATTGGTTTTATCCAGTTTGCATCCGTGTTCCTCGGAACGCGGATGCGGGTGTGTATGCACAGTTGACGGAGAGACAGAGGCAGAGGATTCTCATTAGGGTTGTTGACCGTTGACCGTTGACTATTGACTTTTTGCTCAACCCTAATGAGAATATGATATATGATTAACAATTATATTAATTAAGTATTATGGTGACATGGTTGTTGAGGGGTTGACTTTGTTGACTTGTTAACTTTGTTGACCGGTTGACTAGGCTTGACTAGTTGACCATCATGATAACAATAGCTATCATTTCATGGCAAAGACTTTTGCTTGCTTGCTTTCTTGTGCAAAATGAGTGCATGAAATGATATGGCTATTGTTGCTTAAACCATCACATAATACTTGATTGCTATGATGTGTTATGATGGTTATGGATTATGAGAGCCAAAAGGAGAAAAATCTTCTGTCATTCTATCATTCTCATTCTCTCTCTTGTTCTTGAGCTCTCATCTCCTTCCTCTTGCTCTCCCTCTCTTTTGTCTATGGTTCACTTGTCTCATGTGTTGAGAAACAAGAACCATAGAGTAAAATCCCAACACACTCTTCTTTACTCATTCTAGTTCATAAGGTTTAGCAAACCAAGTGAACTAGTTTCTTCAAAGACCGAAGAAGAAGCCAAAGGTAGAAGCTTTCAGGTGGATCTATCTTCGGCGCAAGGAGACGACGGAGTGAAGCCGATCCGGACAACCATCGAGGCTTGAAGACGAAGGAGTTCAAGAAAGAAAGGTATAACCCCCTAACCGAGTAGTTAACAACTCCTAGTTAGGTTGTTAGTTAGATATTTAACAAAGATCCGGTTTTGAGTCCATGTTACCACCTCTAAGAAAATTGTTTTTCGTCAAATTCCGCATGCCCGAAAGTACCGGGAAAGGTAGCATGGACTTACAGTGGTATCAGAGCCTAGTTAAACTCTATCTAACATGTTAGCAAAGTAACTAGAAGATCGATCAAAGAAAAAGTCACGAAACGAACCCGAGTTGTCAAGTTTCTGCCGATTTTTATTCTGTTCAAAAGTTGATAATTTTCATCTTAAAAATCGGCTCAGGCTTTTGTTTGAATAACCACCAAATTTGGTCCCACGAACCGTTCAAAGTGCCGCGGAAACGCGGCGGGAGCACGGTTCCGCGGCCGAGTTGACTCGGCCGAGGTCCAAATTTGGTGCAGCGTATTTCTGGGGTTGTTTTGGGAATTTTGGAATATGTTTTTTCTGCCCAGATTTTCCAGAACGAAAATTTTGTATTTGGGGCCTATAAATCCGTATTTTTGATCGAACTTCTAAAAGACTTAAGCAGACGGGTTTTTCTGTGATGTGATATTTGTATTGAACGTCTGCTAATCGCTATATGTCGATTAGTGGGGGTTATACAAATCTATGATATGTAATGTTATTGGAATGTGTATATGAATTCATTGGATTGTCGCGGGTGAATAGCCGGGGGTTGTGAGACGAGAGTTTTATTTTCTTTCAATTCATGTAAATTTGTAAATTGATGTGATAATTATTTGTATGGCCGCACAACCGGGTCGGGGTTGTAGCCGTCATTGTATAATTTCTTTTTACTGTTTTTGCTCCTAGGATAGACCCATGGAGGGGGTGCACAAACTACCGGGTATCTCGAAGTGCCGAGTGGCCTACTCACGGTGTTGAGGGAGGTTGCTCCACTTCGGGTACTTGGCGGGTAGTTTGCCGCACCCGTAGGGGTCTTGGGTGGGGTATTGGCTATTCACCGCGACCGTGTAATCTGCTTTTCGTTACAGGCTCGTACGAGTTGCGGATTCCTAGTATATCCAATGTGTTCATCTGTGATCTGAAATGGCTATCATTGCAATATATCTATATATGATATTATTTAGGCGTTGCATATGTTTTACAGCCGCGCTAGCCCAGCCCCCGCTCTGTCGTTAGTTAAGTAACCTAACGGGTAATGACAGGGCCCTGTGGCGAATGCGAATGGCATAAGCGTACGTCATATTTTGGTTGTTTTCTGCAATGGTAGGATTAAATGATGGGACGCATTAAAAGAACTAATGCAAGAATATCACGCATTAAAAGAACTAATGCAAGAAAATAAACCAAGTAAAAGTCATTGGAACACTTTCGAAAAACCACTCGGTTCTTTTCAAAACTAACTTTTAAATGCGGAGCTTGAGCCACTCCTTTTAAAAGCTATTTCGTTCCTTCGATTATATCAAGTTCACTACGTTCAAGGTTTCGCCAAAACCATTCGTAGCCCTCCGTCGTTTCGTATGAATATTCAATAGTATTCAAGCTATGTTTGTTGACCTTCGTCAAGGCATAGTGATTGGTAGCTGTTGGGTGTTCATATGTAGCATAGATAGATGCGTTGGTTTGGGACAGTCGTATTACCTTGTTGACCTTCGTCAAGGGTATATACGGGTGGGTTCAAATTAACCTAGATAATGACGGGTAGAACTTGACATGTGACTTATGATTTGTTGACCTTCGTCAAGGTCATAAGAGCATGGGGCAAAAATCCACATCGGGAGTTTCAAAAGAACTGAAACTTGCTAGCGTTGCATACCATTTGGAGTGTGATGATTCTGGTAGGATTCCTTCAGTTTTGTCACGCAATGATATTTGGATCCCGATCCTACTGTGAGTATATGCTACTCCTCGGGAAATTTCTCACTTAACGATCAATGCTATAAACCAAGTAGGTGTCTAGAAAGGTGTTAGTGGGGCTACGCCCACAGGGAAAAGAGGTTATTTAATTAAAGAACTTCGCGAAAGCGTTGGAAAACCTCCCTCGAAGTACCGACACTAGCCTGGCTGAACGGTTAAGCAAGTATTGTACGGTGAGATTGATCCCGACTAATTCTTCCTTTATGGTTTGAGGAGGGATTCGAGAGACAGTGGGAGCCATCCTGTTTAGATAAATTAAAAACCAATCTAAACTTGCAAGAGCATCATGCTGAGTGTTTTCTTCTCTCTCTCTCTTAATTGCAGCGACCCAGTGACCACATCTAGGTTACATCTAGATAATAAAATGACTGAACCTGACTGTTATGACTGGCAAAGGTCTGTCCAGATGTCCATTGCCCATAACAAGCTGGGACACCTCTTAACTGATCATACCCCTACCGTCTCAGGTCCAGTTTCCCCTGTCACAGATATTTACATCCATAGGACATCGGAAAAGGATTGTGCGAAAGCCAAATGTGTCACGACCCGAAAGTACGGAACATGACCGGCACTTAAACTACGAACGTCTCGAGGCGTACGTAATCTAAGTAAACCGAAAACCCAGAAATCCAAACCAAGAAAATAGTAGAGTGCAGGAAAAACCAACTTAAAGCAAGTAGTTTCAATAGCATAAGCCGAATTATGCAGTTTTTTAAAAACATCAAAATTTTACTGAAAATTTCGGCAGAGTCTCCTTTGTAAATACTGGCCCCCAAACGGGACACAACATGAATAGTATACGAAATCAAGAAAAAGGCATCCCCAAGCGGGAGCTAGCTCTTCGTCAAACGACGGTCACAACCACACAAGCAATATAATATACAACGCCAACGGCGAGGATCAAAACTCAAAAGGAAACTCAAAACCACCAGAAATCCACAGAAATAAAACGCGCGACTCTAAGGTCGAAAGAATAACATCACGGGTCTCTATCTCAAAAATAAATACATGTTTGGTTGATGGAACTTCTAGATACAACTGAATAATAATATACAAGATATAAGGATGGGTAAGATACAAATAACCCACCTACTAGCAAGCCACCCGGAATGGAAATAGTGCCAGCAAAGCCGTAATGAAACCTGTACGGCAAACCTGCAAGAAACTGGGGCACAACGGGGGTAAGTTGCCAACTCGTGAATAGAAAAACATCTACGCACAGAAATCGCATAAATAACGCAATCCTAGGTCAATGATCATAATATATCCTCAAATATATGAATAACACGTAGCCTATAACAAGGCTAGGGTAAATATCTAACCCGAGTGTAATCTCATGTGCCCGTGTCAGTGCCTCAGGTAGCAATATATCATATGGATGATGTATGAATGCATAAAACAGAATGCATGTACTGAATAAAACTGGTTTCATAAATCAGTGAGATTTCTGTATTTTAAAAGAAATGAGGTACCATATATGAAATCAGCATAAAACAGTGCCCAGCATCGACACAAAACAAGTGTCCAAATACCTCGATATCTCTGTGTCACAATTTATGTACCTCAAGTCTCAATCTCAATGTCTCAATCACAATATCTAGGGCGCCGTCAGTCCAGACCGGCCCCTACCATCCATCTCAAGACCACGACGGTATCCTCCGGATATCCGACGCGTCGGGTAATATCACCGGTAGGTAGTGCTCCCCTGCCAGGCTCACATCGTCATCATCACGCGCTTCTTGCCCCGGGGTACCTTACCGGGTCCACCATGTACCCGAAACGGTTCATCCGTCTCCTCGAATCGGGTCTCGAAATCCATCAGCAAACTCATGGTGGACGACTCATACATCATGGGAAAACCGCACTTTTTATTTTAAAAAGAGAGAAATCAGTTCATATAAGTTTTTGCGGTTTTCCTCCAAATCCAGAAAATCTCATGGAAATCCGAATCCAAAACCTCAATAACACGTAAAATAGTGAATATATGCATGAGAATCCAGGAATACGGCATAACAATGAATAACAGTATGCATGAAGTAGCTGGTAATAACTACAATGTCTAAACTAACATATAAGGCAAGTACACTGATATCATGTCTAACTATCAGCTAACAGGCTACGTCAAGCAATAATATTTTCTAAGGTGTACGTGACATGGCAATTACCGATGAAGATGTGTGTGAGCCGGCAATTAAGTGTACGTGGTACATACGCATCATCGGTAATGGTGCTGGTGTCCTAACAGCAAGATATCAATAATGGAGTATGAAACATAAAATAAGCATGCGATGCGAAGCGGACCACAAAAATGAGCGAGAGCTGAGAACTAGACGCAACTATAACTAATCTGCATTAATCTAATATCAGTCCTACAAATGGTGCCTTTTGAAATAACACGAATCATGGGGTTTTGAAAATAGGGGCTACGGTGTTTTTGTGAAAAGATACGTCTTTTGAAATATCCATAGGATCTCTTGGGCTGTCTTTAAAAATGCCCACGACTCGTTAGTTTTTGAAATAGGTAAGAAGTCAAATCTAATCTAACAACTACACTAAACTATACGGCTGAACTAACAAGCTGAACTACAGGTAAGGAAACCGCCTAACATCTGAGTCGATACATATACATACCTGTATATATATATTAGTCGGTGATCCCGTCTCAATAATATCATATCCGATACCATAACTATAATCAGGCATCCCAAGTCAAGAGTGCGGATCAATCATCAATATAGCTCGTACGTAAATCCGTCGTACGGCATCCCAATCTGGGTACGGGTCAAAGTCACATCAATCACACTATTCATTTGGTATCTTCTTTATCAAATATCATGATCCGGAATAATGTCCTACGTCTAGTACAATATTGATGCCATCTATGTATGCATGCGGGTGTAAGAATTACCACGTCAGAAGACCCGCTAAAACATCATGTCGTATCTCAATACGAACCAAATCACGTCACCGATCTCCTGGCCTCAAGCCCAATCTCATCGACTCATCTCAAATTCCAAATACTATCCTCAAATCCAGTATATGAACACATAGTCCCATACCCATGTATGCACATAAATATATATTCCCATACACGCACATATGAAATAAGGAATGTATGCAAGTATGTATGTGTGTATGTGTAGTGCAACACTACCCTAGGGTTCGCAACACTAAAGTAATCCAACACACCAATATCCATCCTAAGCATCGTTATTAATCCCAAATAACATATAATAATTGTTGGTGTGTATACGCATCCGTATACACCACCACGGACTGCGGGGGTGCTATACACCATCCACCCGACTTCTCCCCGTAGATATAAATCTACTCACCTGGTCCTCGCTAGCCGGTGTCGACGTCGCCACGCGCTTGCTTGTCGTCTCGAAGTCCACATGGGGGTACCTACATATCATAACGCACCATATCGCATTAAAACTAAATTCGAAATCGAAATGGCATACGAAAATCAAATCGGCACGCGTATCACGCATAGGTCCAAACCTATCGCCTACGCATGCAAGAATAGTCAAACCAACCCTCGATGTCGATGTACAAACGTCAAACCATCGAGAAAAATCCAATCACACTCATTTGCACATTCACGAACACTAATTTTAATATAAACTAGGTTAAAACTCACAAAAACCCCAATTTCACTTAAAAAGTCATTTTTCCGCAAATCTAGCAAGCACAATTCGCCGTTTTTGTACAAAACATGATGTTTAAATGAATGTAGCGGCCAATATACTTATTAAATATCTTAAATAAGTCATAGAAACAATTTCCGGAATTTAATCTCATTAAATTCCAAAAATCCTATTATTCTAGTTTACAAAATACCCTTTTTAACAATTTCATAGCAAAAATGCACAAACTACAATTTAGGTTGGATTTCCATGAACTAAAGTGTTAAACTACACTTAATAAAGTTAATAATATGATAAAAACCCTAACCATATTTTTAATCTCATATTTCGAATTAAATCAAAAAAAACTAGTTTGCAACAAAAAGCTTAATTTGGACATTTTTCAAGTAACAACTTGTAATTAACAACTAGATTAGTTTTCTACAAAACTAAATATGTTAATCCACCTCACTAAACCATACACAATCAAACACAACTCATTTCCACAACAAACCCTAACTTAGTAATCAAAACCCTTTCTTTAAATTTCAAAACTTGAAATTTAAAACCCTAATTTAACACCTAATAGCTAGATTCAAGTAATTTAACAACAAATTAAGCATAAGGTTATGATTATACCTCACAAGCTTGAGATCAAACTTGCAAAAATCTTAGCATCCAACAATGATTTCATGCTCCAAGATCCATGCTTGAATAGCTAAAGAATAATGGGTAAAGCTTGGATTTAGAATTAGCTTTGAATTTTTGAGAAAAAGGGTGGATTTTTGATAGAAATTTTGGGGATTTTGATGGAAAAATGAGATGAAGTATTTGGGGCTGTTGTGGTTCAGGTTTTGGCCAGAAATCTTGGGGGAATGGGTGAGGGAGGAGAGAGAGTGAGGTGGGGAAAGTTAGTTCAAGTCAAAGTCAACTCAAATTATACCATTTTCTACTCTTTTCTTTTCTTTCATTTCTTTTCTTTAAAATCCAAGTGGGGACAAAAGAGGGGGCTGCTGAATTCTTCAAGGGGATAAGTGAATGGGGGTGTGTGGGTGTGGGTACGGGTGTGGGGTGATGAAAAATGATAAATACAATACCCTAAACATCCATTTACGCTAAAAAAAGCCTTTTTTCTTCAATAATTTCTAAACCGTTTTGGCAAATGATTTCGTTCCAAAAACCACATGATAAAATTTTATTTAATGTTTTATGATGCACAAAATTTGTTTCAACTCATTCCAATTTGTAATTTTCCCTAATTAAATGTATTAGTGACGGCTTAAAATAATAATAAAATAATATTTTTTTCAGAAAATTTGAAATTTCACCAGCGGCTCAATAAACACCGAATAATAGCAATTACATAGCTAGAATATGTATATTTAATTTTTATAATAAGATATTTGTATTTTGAGTTTTTACAGAAAACCCCCTTATTTTACCGATTTTTCGAAATTTCACCGAAACGATTTTCAAAACGTTACAATCTTCCCCCCTTAAAGAAATTCGGTCCCCGAATTTAAATTCAAACTCCCCCAAATACTAAAACATCTAAGAAAAACCATCAAACCATCAAGTCGTCGGGGCTCCGAAATTGTAACTACATAAAACAAATCGTAGCGCAGCGCATGCGCTTGAAAAATGAGCATATAACTCAAATCAAAACTCCGTCAAGCATCCCGCAATCATCGGAGTCATGGAGAAGACATCAATGTCAAATCCAAATCAAAACCAATATGACATAACTCGAAACTATACATGTAAATATCGAATCTATATATGTAAATATCTGAAGGAAATGCATGCCAAATCTCTTTAAGTCGCTGTGCACGCGTATAACACTGCACAGTGGCGGACGTCTATCATAAGGAAATAACTATATACATATATACCTTTGTTTGAAATGTACGTTCCGCCGTTTTGGAAACAATTTAGAAGGGTCTCCTTATTTTAAACATTTCGTGTCATATCAGACACGTAGGTAAATACTGAGGCTATAGCTCGCTTTTTGGAAATCCCTTCAATAACTATCAATGCATGCAAAATATATTCAGGTACTGTCCTCTGACTAGTCCTGCTCAGTACGAAAACACATAGCAATATCATAAAAACGTACTGCTCTATACGAAATAAATCCCAAAATATGCATATGAATGCTACGTGCGTCTGGTGCGCACGGAAATCAAAATCCATGAATGTGCCATACATGCGCACAGAAACAACATCTAAGTGCATCGGGTGTGCACGAAACATCAGTCGTAGGCAACATGTGTACCTGACAGCAAAATCAGGTGCATCTATCGTGCACGAAATCATGAAATCCAATATCAAGCGTCGAACGTGCGCAAAATCAATCAGGTGCACAAGGTGCACAAAACAAGTATCGGGTATCACAATCGAAATCGAAATCCAGTGCATCTAAATGCACAAAAGGCGTATCACTGCACTGCAAGCATATATAAACTATACCGAGTGCAGGAACGAAATCGTGTGCATGCATACGCACAAAACCAACTCAACTGTTTAAAATCGTAAAATCACAAACATGTGAAACTGAAGCACGAAAATGATATCAAGTGCAACACTGTGCAAAGATCGTAAATCCTCAATCATCAAAATCAAATCATACGAATAAATCACCCAAAACATCGTAATCAATAATGGCGGAATAGTACTGCTCAAGCGCATCCTCTAAGAATCTCGGCCAACTGTCGCGGTCACTAGTGGGACGTCTCGTCGATGATCATGAACTCTGTCCTGCTGGCGTGCGTAACCATGACCACTCCTGGGTCAAGGTCTTCACTGTGAATTACCGATCTTTCGGTCCATCGGCTCATCGGCCCTGTCAGGTGTGCTAACGGGGACGATTCCGTTCTGGCACTTCTCTGGTCATCTCTTGGTCAATCATCGCGACCACTCGTAAGATAGCATATTACTGGCGTCGGCCTCTGGCTCTCTGAATGTACGTGACACATCTGATCCTGGGTGCAAGTATCATTGCAGCAGTGTCCTGGAAGGAATCCTGCTCACGGTCTCTTCCATATCTTGTCTCTGCCAACTGTCCGGAAGTCATTGTCCTTTCCTATATCTGCATCTTGCTCTGGAACGACTGCATACTCATCGCGACTCCTTCTGGAAGGTAAGTCCAAGTACCATGCCTCGGCATGCGCATCGCATCTCTGATGTCGGCGGAGTGGAACGTCATCTCATCTAGATCTGGTACGAACCTCTTACTCCACTTTTCTCTAATGTCGTCTGCTTTGGACTCGTCTCGTCGCGGCCGCATGGACTGAGCTCCAACGACTATCCTCGTATCTGGAGTCTCCCAAGAATGCATCTCACCACCTAGCATCCGAATTAAGTCGAGCCATCCAATCGATTCGTCAAAACCTCATAATCCCCCAAGAGCTCAACATCTTGGGTACAGTTTAATAGTATCGAGTACATACCACAACATCGGTGGTCCAGCCGTAGAAGGGCAAACCCAAGCCTCACTAATGGCGCCGCAGAACTGCCGCAAACCCTAAGGTTCAAAAGCTTTCACACGGTCATTAAGTCGAGTTAGGGTTTCATTCTTCTAGAGGGACCATAGAATTGCCTGCATGTCTTTCCGACTATCTTAAACTTGGAATAATAGGTTTCTGACATTCGATCGTCTCTGTCGACTCCCAACGTCTCCGCGTGAAGTCGTCTCTAGCTGGAATCAATCTATCTGATGACCTCGCATCGGGGTAGGCGAACGATCCACATGTCCTAGTCATTCATCCTCGATGACTAGCGACCTTCTATCATCTCTTAGTACAACTTATACTGCAATAGCTCCAACATCTGGGGCGATATCTCGTCGTTCGCAGCAATAACTGGCTCACTCGTCTGCATGCTGAGCCGTGCCTCAATCATCAGGAGTAAGCAACACACCAACGGTCATCAAAATCTGGCTGGCCTCCATCATTGGCTCAATTCTCTAGTGTCGATCAGCACCTCCGAGTAACCTCATGAAGGCGATCCGCCAAACGCTCGTGGCACGGAAACACAGTAAAAAGACACATCTCTGCAATCGTGTGTCGCCGGAATTTCGCCTTGGTCATTCCTCGTTCGTGACGAGCTTGTGCTGACCGCTACTCTAGCCGTAGCTCTCCCTGCCCGTAACCGTAGCAGCAAAACCAAACTGGTACCGATGAGGCTAGATCAGGAAGGAATATAATACTGAACAAGGAAGTGTACATCCTAAGGCTTCTTAAGTGGAGTGGTGTGTCGTAAATATGCCGCGGAACATACCAACGGTACGTCACTCTACTTTAGTCACCTATTCCATCAACCAAGGGACATCCTACGCTCCGAAGGTAAAACCTAACGCTCTGATACCAACTTTGTCACGACCCGAAAGTACGGAACATGACCAGCACTTAAACTACGAACGTCTCGAGGCGTACGTAATCTAAGTAAACCGAAAACCCAGAAATCCAAACCAAGAAAATAGTAGAGTGCAGGAAAAACCAACTTAAAGCAAGTAGTTTCAATAGCATAAGCCGAATTATGCGGTTTTTTAAAAACATCAAAATTTTACTGAAAATTTCGGCAGAGTCTCCTTTGTAAATACTGGCCCCCAAACGGGATACAACATGAATAGTATACGAAATCAAGAAAAAGGCATCCCCAAGCGGGAGCTAGCTCTTCGTCAAACGACGGTCACAACCACACAAGCAATATAATATACAACGCCAACGGCGAGGATCAAAACTCAAAAGGAAACTCAAAACCACCAGAAATCCACAGAAATAAAACGCGCGACTCTAAGGTCGAAAGAATAACATCACGGGTCTCTATCTCAAAAATAAATACATGTTTGGTTGATGGAACTTCTAGATACAACTGAATAATAATATACAAGATATAAGGATGGGTAAGATACAAATAACCCACCTACTAGCAAGCCACCCAGAATGGAAATAGTGCCAGCAAAGCCGTAATGAAACCTGTACGGCAAACCTGCAAGAAACTGGGGCACAACGGGGGTGAGTTGCCAACTCGTGAATAGAAAAACATCTACGCACAGAAATCGCATAAATAACGCAATCCTAGGTCAATGATCATAATATATCCTCAAATATATGAATAACACGTAGCCTATAACAAGGCTAGGGTAAATATCTAACCCGAGTGTAATCTCATGTGCCCGTGTCAGTGCCTCAGGTAGCAATATATCATATGGATGATGTATGTGTAAGTCCACGTTGCGACCCCCGGTTCTTACGGGGAGGCGGAAACGGTATAAAAATCAAATTTTTAGCGCATGGGGCAACATGGACTAACAAAGTCGGGATCTTTTCCTAAACTAAAACTAGCAAACTTGCTAAAGAGAGTTAGCTACTCGGAAAGATGGTTATACCTAAACTTGAACTCCTTCTTCTTCAAACTTTGTAGAGGTTGATGGTTCTTTCCTCGTCGCCTTCTTCCGTCAAAGATGGATCCACCTGAGGGTTCAACCTTCGGGCTCTTTCTCGAACTTTGAGTGAACTAGAATCTCCGGCTTGCTAAACCCTTGATCCTAGAGTGAGTAGAGAGTGTCTAGAGGTTGTTTTCTTTTCAAGGAGAGAGATTCTCAACACATGAGAAGGATTCTCCTTGAGCTTGAGGAAGAAGAAGATGAAGTGAGGAGAGAGAATGATTATGAAAGAATGAGCTCTTTTCTTTTGCAACCATAACTAAAAGAAAAGGAATTATCTAATTAATAATAATAAATCAAAAATGAAATAGTTGATGGTTGTATTTGGAATGACCACTATCATAACTTTCAATAAATGAGTGTAAGCATGAATCAAGGAGAATCTTTTCAAAGCATGATGGTGGTCAACATTCAACCATGGTCAACAAGTCAACCATGGTCAACAAGTCAACAAAATCAACCATAACAATATTTTATTTAATTACTATTATTAATTGATATTTCATAAATCTATTAGGGTTTGGAAAAAGACGACTGTCAACTGTGCATACGCACCCGTTCCGAAACCCTAATGAAAAACCTCATCCTCCGCCTCAAGCAACTGTGCATACACACCTGTATTCTCGTTCCGAAGAACAAGAATACCGAGAAATAAAAGCAACCCCAAAACATATACCAGTATCTGGCTCAAACCAGAGCCTGCCAGTATAATCCGTCCGGACTCCAAACGTGCACAAGTGCGCGGATGAGAACGAACCCTGCCGCAAAACCATGCGACCTCTACTCTGTTTTGCCCAGAGGCGAATACCCTCTGTGTGGGACTCTAAAGACTCGACACTACGCTGGCAGTGTGTTTAACCACAGACCGCAAGCGGCACTAGCTGTGCGTAACGGTCCCCAGGTAGATGCCGACAAGAAGGCTGACGAGGTGAACCCCATCTGAACTCCTACTGAGTCTGAATGTGACATTCTCCATACAGTCCGGTCTGTTCGTCTGATATATCGCATGTCGGGCCTAGGGGGCGGTAAAACGTCAGTCCCCCAATAGCGGTACAAGTCGTGTCGGAGTGAAGCCCAAAACATCCTGAGATAACACTGGAAGCCTACCAGTATATCTCGCTTGCCCTGGCCAGGGACTACTCGTGTAATGGCTCTCCTAGACACAGCGCGATGTCAACCCCCAATACCGGGAGAGACGAATCCTGTCTAACCGTCACTGCCTCCAAGTGCTTCGGGACTGCACCCAACCACTACCTGTTTGCACGACTCCTCTGAGCCGTGGTAGGGTAGTGATCAAAGTGCAGTGGGAACACACTCGAGGCGAAGTGCCAGTGTCAAGTCAGCGGACTAAGCTGTACTCATGTCACCTCGGAACTGATAACTGACGATAGGTATAATACCAACCTGTCAGTTCCCGACGAGTCCTGTCCAGTGTACTCGTAACCTAACGAGCACCCGTATACTATCTCCAGTACGACGTACTGATGGCTGTGGGACAAACCATCTCCCACACTGGGATGAGAAGCGCATACGCTAGTCTACTCCGGAGTATCGATGCCCTGTCTCGATAGTCCTTCGACTAGGGACCTGTATAAGGATGTGCTTATAGATTACCCAGCCCCCACTAGTGTGACTGCCATCACAACGCTGGTAATCAAGCAAAGATCCTAAGGGCTCCACTAATGCGTATAGGTGATATCGCAAAATAAACACATGTACACATTGAAGTAGAAACAAACCAAGTAGCATACTACTATATTGAGCAAGATTGTTTATACAAGGTGAATATCCCAAGCTTCCATTAAGTAATATACAAACTAGTATGATACAGTAATGGCCTCTAGGGCATATACACTAACAATCTCCCACTTGCACTAAGGCCATGTACTGGCGTATCGAAGACCTATCATCTCGATCAGCCGCTCGAACTGAGTCTGGGGTAGGGGCTTGGTGAATGGATCTGCAGTGTTTTCTTCTGAAGCAACCCTCCGAACCTCGTTCTCCTTGCGATCCACGATCTCCCTGTGATCCACGATCTCCCTGATCAGGTGATACCGCCTCAAGATGTGCCTGGATCTCTGATGGGACCTGGGTTCCTTTGCTAAAGCTATAGCCCCATTGTTGTCGCAATACAGAGGTATTGGGTCAACAATGGATGGAACCACCTGAAGTTCTTTTAAGAACTTCTTCATCCAGACAGCTTCTTTTGCGGCATCAGATGCAGCGATGTATTCCGCTTCCATCGTCGAGTCTGCAACGGTTTCCTGTTTGGAACTCTTCCAACACACCGCCCCTCCATTGAGGGTAAAGACAAAACCCGACATGGACTTGGAATCATCCTTGTCACTCTGGAAGCTGGAGTCAGCAAAGGCCTCGATCTGGAGGTCTTTTCCGCCATACACCAAGAACATCTCCTTAGTCCTTCTCAGGTACTTGAGAATGTTCTTTACCGCTATCCACTGTTTCTCCCCAGGGTTTGACTGATACCTGCTTACCACACTCAGTGCATAAGCTACATCCGGTCTGGTACACAACATCGCATACATTATAGAGCCTACCGCAGAAGCGTAGGGTATAATAGACATGCGATCCCTCTCCAAATCAGTCTTGGGAGACATCTCTTTAGAGAGGGTGATCCCGTGACAAGCCGGTAGGTTACCGCACTTGGAATCTTCCATACTGAATCTTTTCAGTACAGTGTCGATGTACCTGGACTGTGAAAGTCCTAATATCCTCTTGGATCTATCACGATAGATCCGGATCCCCAGGATGTATGAGGCATCACCCAGGTCTTTCATGGAGAACCTGTGTGACAAGAACCCCTTGACAGATTGTAGCATAGGAATGTCATTTCCTATTAAGAGAATGTCATCCACGTATAAAACGAGGAATACTACAGTTCTCGCTACAAATCTACTATAGATGCATGGTTCATCTGGATTTTTGATAAAGCCAAATTCCTTGACCGTCTCATCAAAACAGATGTTCCAACTCCGCGATGCCTGCTTTAGTCCATAGATGGACTTAAGCAACTTGCACACCTTTCCGCTGCTCCCACTCTGAATGAAACCCTCTGGCTGATCCATATAGACACACTCCTCTAAATTTCCATTTAGAAAAGCGGTTTTTACGTCCATCTGCCAAATCTCATAATCGTGGAAGGCAGCAATGGCAAGAAGGATCCAAATGGATTTCAGCATAGCCACTGGAGAAAAGGTTTCGTCATAGTCCAAGCCAGGTCTTTGACGGAAACCCTTTGCTACAAGTCTAGCTTTATAGGTCTCAACCTGTCCATCTACACCAATCTTCCTTTTGAAGATCCACTTGCATCCTACGGGTTTTACCCCGTCTGGAGCAATGTCCAACGTCCATACTTTGTTGGTGTACATGGACTCCATTTCGGTACGCATTGCATCCAGCCATTTTACCGAGTCAACGCTCTGAACGGCCTGCTGTAAGCTAGTAGGCTCATCATAGTCTATGATGCAATCCTCTCTATCCCCGTCTATGAGAAAACCGTAGTATCTCTCGGGCGGATGAGACTGCCTACTACTTCTGCGGAGCGGCATAGGAATGTCCTGTTCTTTTGAACCCTCTGGTTCCACTAAGCTTTCAGTAATAGTCTGTGGTTCTGGAATTTCTTCCAGTTCTACTGCGCTCCCACTTAATTCTTTTTCTAAGAACTGGTGTTCTAGAAAGTGGGCATGACGAGAAACAAGAACTTTTTGTTCCTCTTCGTAGTAGAAGAGATATCCCTTGGAATTCTTTGGATATCCCATAAACTTACACAGTACTGAGCACGCCTCGAGCTTGTCCGCATGCTGCTTTTTAACAAAAGCTGGACTTCCCCAAGTCTTAATGTGACTGAGATGGGGCTTCTTCCCACACCACATCTCATATGGTGTAGTAGACACAGTCTTAGTAGGAACTCGGTTCAAAAGGTACGCAGCTGATTCTAGTGCATACCCCCAGAAAGATCGCGGTAACTCAGCGTTACTCATCATGGACCGTACCATATCCAATAGGGTTCGGTTCCGTCTCTCCGATACACCGTTGTGTTGCGGAGTGTATGGAGGAGTAAGCTGAGAGAGAATCCCGTTCTCTTTTAAATAATTCAGGAACTCGGCACTTAAGTATTCTCCACCTCGATCCGATCTTAGAATCTTGATACTTTTGCCGGTTTGTTTTTCTACTTCATTCTTAAATTCCTGGAATTTTTCAAAAGCTTCGAACTTATGTTTCATTAAGAAGACATAACCGTATCTTGAAAAATCATCCGTAAAAGTAATGAAGTAAGAATAACCGCTTCGCGCATGTGTAGACATTGGACCGCACACGTCGCTGTGTACGAGTCCCAAGAGCTCGCTCGCTCTTACTCCGTGTCCAGTGAACGGAGTTTTTGTCATCTTTCCTTTGAGACAGGATTGACAAGTGGCATACGATTGATATTCGAACGGATCCAAATATCCTTCTGTATGTAACTTAGTCAACCTTCTCTCATTGATGTGACCCAGTCTACAATGCCATAAGAAAGTCTGATTGATATCTGGAGACTTTCTTTTGTGTGTATTCTGAACATTGAAAATCTATGGTTGGTTTAATACGTATATACCATTGCTCAGTGTACCTGACCCAATCAGAACTTGATTAAGGTGAATGTTTACAACATTACTTACAAACGCAAATTCATAACCTTCTTTAGAAACCAAAGATACAGAAATGATATTACAAGTTGCGTTGGGTACAAAAAAACAATTACGCAAAACCAAAACATGCCCATCTGACATTCCCAGGTGATAGTCCCCCACGGCTTTAGCATCCATGCTAGCTCCGTTCGCAACTCTGAGGGTCATGTCACCTGCCTTCAAAACCCTACGGTTTCTCAACGCCTGCAAAGAATTACAGATATGATATCCTGATCCGGTATCCAATACCCAGGAAGTAGAGTTTATAGAAAGACAGTTTTCAATAACATACACACCTGAAGCTGAAGCCGCAACCTGCTTCAGTTCCTGTGTCCTGGCCTTCCAAGCCCTGCAATCTTTCTTCCAGTGTCCACTCTTGTGACAATAGAAGCATTCCACTTTACCAACAAGCTTCCCCGCAATCTTTGTTGCCTTTTCCTTTCCCTTCGTACCCACTTTACTAACACCGCCTCTTGGTTTGGCGGGGGCTTTCTTCCTCTTTCCCTTGGCTTTCGCCTTGGACCTAGAGGAAGAAGATCCTCCTACAAACAAAGCGGGTGTTTCCCTACCCTTCTGTAGGGTGCCCTCTGCGCTCCTCAGCATGTGAGGAGTTCTGAAAGTTCAACTTCCTTTTCTTGCAAGTTGAAATTCAGTATGAACTGGGCGTAAGTGGATGGAAGGGACTGGAGAATTAAATCTGTATAAAGTTCACTGTCCAACGTGGTCCCAAGTTCTGCGAGCTCTTCAGTGTAGCCAATCATCTTAAGCACGTGGTCCGCTACCGATGATCCGACGGCCAACTTTGTCGAAAATAACTTCTTCGACACTTCGTATCTTGCGATACGAGATTGCTCTCCATACAGTTCTTTTGTATGGAGAAATATGGACTCGAGGTCCATATTCTCATGCCTCCTCTGATGTTCGTTGTCCATAGAGGCAAGCACGAGGCACCTGGCCTTCGCGCAATCAATCTCCCAAGTCTTACGGATTTCCTTATCCGCGACACTGGAGGTGGGACCTGGGACGGGGGGAGCTTTGGTGGTAAGAAGATACCCCAGCTTGTCGTAAGTGATTGCCAATTTGACATTCCTGAGCCAATCTTTGTAGTTTGGCCCTGTCAGTATGTTTTTATCTAGAAGTAACTTAAGTCCAGTCATTTCGAATTTGGTCGCTGCAGGGGGGAGAGAAGAAACACTTTAGCACGATGCTCTTGCAAGTTTAGAATGGTTTTTAATTTGTCTAAACAGGATGGCTCCCACTGTCTCTCGAATCCCTCCTCAAACCACAAAGGAAGAATTAGCCGGGATCAATCCCACCGTACAATACTTGCTTAACCGTTCAGCCAGGCCAGTGTCGGTACTTCGAGGGAGGTTTTCCAACGCTTTCGCGAAGTTCCTTAATTTAAGAACCTCTTTTCCCTGGGGGCGTAGCCCCGCTAACACCTTTCTAGGCACCTACTAGGTTTATAGCATTGATCGTTTAGTGAGAAATTTCCCGAGGAGTAGCATATACTCACAGTAGGATCGGGATCCAAATATCATCGCGTGACGAAACTGAAGGAATCCTACCAGAATCATCACACTCCAAATGGTATGCAAATCTAGCAAGTTTCAGTACTTATGAAACTCCCGATGTGGATTTTTGCCCCATGCTCTTATGACCTTGACTTTGGCCAAAATATCATAAGTCACATGTCAAGTTCTGCCCGTCACTATCCAGGTTAATTTGGATCCATCCATGCCTACCCTTGACTTTGGCCAAAATGGCAGTACGACTGTCCCAAATCAACGCATCTATCTATGCTACACATGAATACCCAATAGCTACCAATCACTATGCCTTGACTTTGGCCAAAATACATAGCTTGAATACTATTGACTATTTATGTGAAACGACGGAGGGCTACGAATGGTTTTGGTAAAACCGTGAACGTAGTGAACTTGATATAATCGATGGAACGAGATAGCTTTTAGAAGGAGTGGCTCAAGCTCCGCATTTAAAAGTTAGTTTTGAAAAGAACCGAGTGGTTTTTCGAAAGTGTTCCAACGACTTTAACTTGGTTTATTATCTTGCATTAGTTCTTTTAATGCGTGATATTCTTGCATTAGTTCTTTTAATGCGTCCCATCATTTAATCCTACCATTACAGAAAACAACCAAAATATGACGTACGCTTATGCCATTCGCATTCGCCACGGGGTCCCGTCATCACCCGTTAGGTTACTTAACTAACGACAGAGCGGGGGCTGGGCTAGCGCGGCTGTAAAACATAAGCAACGCCTAAATAGAAAGCAATGATAGACATTACAGATCACAGATGAATACATTGGATATACTAGCAATCCGCAATCCTTTCGAGCCTGCAACGAAAAGCGGATTACACGGTCGCGGTGAATAGCCAATACCCCACCCAAGACCCCTACGGGTGCGGCAAACTACCCGCCAAGTACCCGGTAGTTTGTGCACCCCTCCATGGGTCTATCCTAGGAGCAAAAACAGTAAAAAGAATTATACAATGACGGCTACAACCCCGACCCGGTTGTGCGGACATACAAATAATATTATTACATCAATTTACATTTACAAATGAATGAAAGAAAAACAAAAGCTCATCTCACATCCACCCCGGCTATTCACCCGCGACAGTCCAACACATTCATATACACATTCCAATATCAAACACAGATCACAGAGATGTATAACCCCGACTAATCGACTTATAGCGATTAGCCGACGTTCAATACATACAAACATCACAGATATAACCATCATAGTCAAAGTGCAGTGAAGTTCGGAAAAAATACGGAATTATAGGACCCCAAAAGTAAATTTCTGTTCTGGAAAAACTGGGCACATATAACATATTTGAAAAATCCCAAAACCCTACCAGAAGAACACTGCTCGAAACCCGATCACGAGAGGACCCCACACGGCGGCGGTTCCGCGGCAAATGCCTACCTCATGCCGCGGAAACGCGGCGGTTTGAAGGAATCAGGGGATCGTTTTTCTTGGGTGTTCACACAAAACCCTGAGCCGAATTTAGGTGTATAACAAATCTTGTTTTGACCAGAAAATTTTTTAACAGAAACTAGGGTTTTGTAAAAGTTTGGATTTTGGATTTTTCGGTTCCGAACTTCGTTACACTTCGCTACCAAGCTAGTTTAAGTTTAGTTAGGCTCTGATACCAATGTAAGTCCACGTTGCGACCCCCGGTTCTTACGGGGAGGTGGAAACGGTATAAAAATCAAATTTTTAGCGCATGGGGCAACATGGACTAACAAAGTCGGGATCTTTTCCTAAACTAAAACTAGCAAACTTGCTAAAGAGAGTTAGCTACTCGGAAAGATGGTTATACCTAAACTTGAACTCCTTCTTCTTCAAACTTTGTAGAGGTTGATGGTTCTTTCCTCGTCGCCTTCTTCCGTCAAAGATGGATCCACCTGAGGGTTCAACCTTCGGGCTCTTCTCGAACTTTGAGTGAACTAGAATCTCCGGCTTGCTAAACCCTTGATCCTAGAGTGAGTAGAGAGTGTCTAGGGGTTGTTTTCTTTTCAAGGAGAGGGATTCTCAACACATGAGAAGGATTCTCCTTGAGCTTGAGGAAGAAGAAGATGAAGTGAGGAGAGAGAATGATTATGAAAGAATGAGCTCTTTTCTTTTGCAACCATAACTAAAAGAAAAGGAATTATCTAATTAATAATAATAAATCAAAAATGAAATAGTTGATGGTTGTATTTGGAATGACCACTATCATAACTTTCAATAAATGAGTGTAAGCATGAATCAAGGAGAATCCTTTCAAAGCATGATGGTGGTCAACATTCAACCATGGTCAACAAGTCAACCATGGTCAACAAGTCAACAAAATCAACCATAACAATATTTCATTTAATTACTATTATTAATTGATATTTCATAAATCTATTAGGGTTTGGAAAAAGACGACTGTCAACTGTGCATACGCACCCGTTCCGAAACCCTAATGAAAAACCTCATCCTCCGCCTCAAGCAACTGTGCATACACACCTGTATTCTCGTTCCGAAGAACAAGAATACCGAGAAATAAAAGCAACCCCAAAACATATACCAGTATCTGGCTCAAACCAGAGCCTGCCAGTATAATCCGTCCGGACTCCAAACGTGCACAAGTGCGCGGATGAGAACGAACCCTGCCGCAAAACCATGCGACCTCTACTCTATTTTGCCCAGAGGCGAATACCCTCTGTGTGGGACTCTAAAGACTCGACACTACGCTGGCAGTGGGTTTAACCACAGACCGCAAGCGGCACTAGCTGTGCGTAACGGTCCCCAGGTAGATGCCGACAAGAAGGCTGACGAGGTGAACCCCATCTGAACTCCTACTGAGTCTGAATGTGACATTCTCCGTACAGTCCGGTCTGTTCGTCTGATACATCGCATGTCGGGCCTAGGGGGCGGTAAAACGTCAGTCCCCCAATAGCGGTACAAGTCGTGTCGGAGTGAAGCCCAAAACACCCTGAGATAACACTGGAAGCCTACCAGTATATCTCGCTTGCCCTGGCCAGGGACTACTCGTGTAATGGCTCTCCTAGACACAGCGCGATGTCAACCCCCAATACCGGGAGAGACGAATCCTGTCTAACCGTCACTGCCTCCAAGTGCTTCGGGACTGCACCCAACCACTACCTGTTTGCACGACTCCTTTGAGCCGTGGTAGGGTAGTGATCAAAGTGCAGTGGGAACACACTCGAGGCGAAGTGCCAGTGTCAAGTCAGCGGACTAAGCTGTACTCATGTCACCTGGGAACTGATAACTGACGATAGGTATAATACCAACCTGTCAGTTCCCGACGAGTCCTGTCCAGTGTACTCGTAACCTAACGAGCACCCGTATACTATCTCCAGTACGACGTACTGATGGTTGTGGGACAGACCATCTCCCACACTGGGATGAGAAGCGCATACGCTAGTCTACTCTGGAGTATCGATGCCCTGTCTCGATAGTCCTTCGACTAGGGACCTGTATAAGGATGTGCTTATAGATTACCCAGCCCCCACTAGTGTGACTGCCATCACAACGCTGGTAATCAAGAAAGATCCTAAGGGCTCCACTAATGCGTATAGGTGATATCGCAAAATAAACACATGTACACATTGAGGTAGAAACAAACCAAGTAGCATACTACTATATTGAGCAAGATTGTTTATACAAGGTGAATATCCCAAGCTTCCATTAAGTAATATACAAACTAGTATGATACAGTAATGGCCTCTAGGGCATATACACTAACAGTATGAATGCATAAAACAGAATGCATGTACTGAATAAAACTGGTTTCATAAATCAGTGAGATTTCTGTATTTTAAAAGAAATGAGGTACCATATATGAAATCAGCATAAAACAGTGCCCAGCATCGACACAAAACAAGTGTCCAAATACCTCGATATCTCTGTGTCACAATTTATGTACCTCAAGTCTCAATCTCAATGTCTCAATCACAATATCTAGGGCGCCGTCAGTCCAGACCGGCCCCTACCATCCATCTCAAGACCACGACGGTATCCTCCGGATATCCGACGCGTCGGGTAATATCACCGGTAGGTAGTGCTCCCCTGCCAGGCTCACATCGTCATCATCACGCTCTTCTTGCCCCGGGGTACCTTACCGGGTCCACCATGTACCCGAAACGGTTCATCCGTCTCCTCGAATCGGGTCTCGAAATCCATCAGCAAACTCATGGTGGACGACTCATACATCATGGGAAAACCGCACTTTTTATTTTAAAAAGAGAGAAATCAGTTCATATAAGTTTTTGCGGTTTTCCTCCAAATCCAGAAAATCTCATGGAAATCCGAATCCAAAACCTCAATAACACGTAAAATAGTGAATATATGCATGAGAATCCAGGAATGCGGCATAACAATGAATAACAGTATGCATGAAGTAGCTGGTAATAACTACAATGTCTAAACTAACATATAAGGCAAGTACACTAATATCATGTCTAACTATCAGCTAACAGGCTACGTCAAGCAATAATATTTTCTAAGGTGTACGTGACATGGCAATTACCGATGAAGATGTGTGTGAGCCGGCAATTAAGTGTACGTGGTACATACGCATCATCGGTAATGGTGCTGGTGTCCTAACAGCATGATATCAATAATGGAGTATGAAACATAAAATAAGCATGCGATGCGAAGCGGACCACAAAAATGAGCGGGAGCTGAGAACTAGACGCAACTATAACTAATCTGCATTAATCTAATATCAGTCCTACAAATGGTGTCTTTTGAAATAACACGAATCATGGGGTTTTGAAAATAGGGGCTACGGTGTTTTTGTGAAAAGATACGTCTTTTGAAATATCCGTAGGATCTCTTGGGCTGTCTTTAAAAATGCCCACGACTCGTTAGTTTTTGAAATAGGTAAGAAGTCTAATCTAATCTAACAACTACACTAAACTATACGGCTGAACTAACAAGCTGAACTACAGGTAAGGAAACCGCCTAACATCTGAGTCGATACATATACATACCTGTATATATATATTAGTCGGTGATCCCGCCTCAATAATATCATATCCGATACCATATCTATAATCAGGCATCCCAAGTCAAGAGTGCGGATCAATCATCAATATAGCTCGTACGTAAATCCGTCGTACGGCATCCCAATCTGGGTACGGGTCAAAGTCACATCAATCACACTATTCATTTGGTATCTTCTTTATCAAATATCATGATCCGGAATAATGTCCTACGTCTAGTACAATATTGATGCCATCTATGTATGCATGCGGGTGTAAGAATTACTACGTCAGAAGACCCGCTAAAACATCATGTCGTATCTCAATACGAACCAAATCACGTCACCGATCTCCTGGCCTCAAGCCCAATCTCATCGACTCATCTCAAATTCCAAATACTATCCTCAAATCCAGTATATGAACACATAGTCCCATACCCATGTGAACACATAAATATATATTCCCATACACGCACATATGAAATAAGGAATGTATGCAAGTATGTATGTGTGTATGTGTAGTGCAACACTACCCTAGGGTTCGCAACACTAAAGTAATCCAACACACCAATATCCATCCTAAGCATCGTTATTAATCCCAAATAACATATAATAATTGTTGGTGTGTATACGCATCCGTATACACCACCACGGACTGCGGGGGTGCTATACGCCATCCACCCGACTTCTCCCCGTAGATATAAATCTACTCACCTGGTCCTCGCTAGCCGGTGTCGACGTCGCCACGCGCTTGCTTGTCGTCTCGAAGTCCACATGGGGGTACCTACATATCATAACGCACCATATCGCATTAAAACTAAATTCGAAATCGAAATGGCATACGAAAATCAAATCGGCACGCGTATCACGCATAGGTCCAAACCTATCGCCTACGCATGCAAGAATAGTCAAACCAACCCTCGATGTCGATGTACAAACGTCAAACCAACGAGAAAAATCCAATCACACTCATTTGCACATTCACGAACACTAATTTTAATATAAACTAGGTTAAAACTCACAAAAACCCCAATTTCACTTAAAAAGTCATTTTTCCGCAAATCTAGCAAGCACAATTCGCCGTTTTTGTACAAAACATGATGTTTAAATGAATGTAGCGGCCAATATACTTATTAAATATCTTAAATAAGTCATAGAAACAATTTCCGGAATTTAATCTCATTAAATTCCAAAACCCCTAATATTCTAGTTTACAAAATACCCTTTTTAACAATTTCATAGCAAAAATGCACAAACTACAATTTAGGTTGGATTTCCATGAACTAAAGTGTTAAACTACACTTAATAAAGTTAATAATATGATAAAAACCCTAACCATATTTTTAATCTCATATTTCGAATTAAATCAAAAAAAACTAGTTTGCAACAAAAAGCTTAATTTGGACATTTTTCAAGTAACAACCTGTAATTAACAACTAGATTAGTTTTCTACAAAACTAAATATGTTAATCCACCTCACTAAACCATACACAATCAAACACAACTCATTTCCACAACAAACCCTAACTTAGTAATCAAAACCCTTTCTTTAAATTTCAAAACTTGAAATTTAAAACCCTAATTTAACACCTAATAGCTAGATTCAAGTAATTTAACAACAAATTATGCATAAGGTTATGATTATACCTCACAAGCTTGAGATCAAACTTGCAAAAATCTTAGCATCCAACAATGATTTCATGCTCCAAGATCCATGCTTGAATAGCTAAAGAATAATGGGTAAAGCTTGGATTTAGAATTAGCTTTGAATTTTTGAGAAAAAGGGTGGATTTTTGATAGAAATTTTGGGGATTTTGATGGAAAAATGAGATGAAGTATTTGGGGCTGTTGTGGTTCAGGTTTTGGCCAGAAATATTGGGGGAATGGGTGAGGGAGGAGAGAGAGTGAGGTGGGGAAAGTTAGTTCAAGTCAAAGTCAACTCAAATTATACCATTTTCTACTCTTTTCTTTTCTTTCATTTCTTTTCTTTAAAATCCAAGTGGGGACAAAAGAGGGGGCTGCTGAATTCTTCAAGGGGATAAGTGAATGGGGGTGTGTGGGTGTGGGTACGGGTGTGGGGTGATGAAAAATGATAAATACAATACCCTAAACATCCATTTACGCTAAAAAAAAGCCTTTTTTCTTCAATAATTTCTAAACCGTTTTGGCAAATGATTTCGTTCCAAAAACCACATGATAAAATTTTATTTAATGTTTTATGATGCACAAAATTTGTTTCAACTCATTCCAATTTGTAATTTTCCCTAATTAAATGTATTAGTGACGGCTTAAAATAATAATAAAATAATATTTTTTTCAGAAAATTTGAAATTTCACCATCGGCTCAATAAACACCAAATAATAGCAATTACATAGCTAGAATATGTATATTTAATTTTTATAATAAGATATTTGTATTTTGAGTTTTTACAGAAAACCCCCTTATTTTACCGATTTTTCGAAATTTCACCGAAACGATTTTCAAAACGTTACAAAATACCTCGTGTTAGCCTCAGTTAATGGTGTAAGCCAGAGGCAGCACGAGAAGATGGACTCAGTTTCTATCTTCCTCCATAACAAAGATTTATATGGAGAGCAATCTCGTATCGCAAGATATGAGACCTCGAACGAATTGCTTCAAGCGAGGTTGGCTGTCGGGTTATCTGTAGGGGACAACGTCCTTACAGAGACTAGCTATTTTGAGCTCACGGACCTGGAGACCACGTTGGTGAATGGGTCAAGTACTGACTTAATTCTACAGTCCCTGCCCTCTGCTTATACCCTGAAGGAAACCAGGGAAGAAGAAGGAAAAGCAAGGGCAAATGTTTCAGGACTGGATGTAGTAAAAGAGGGACGTTCCTATTGTAACGGGAATGAACATTGGCAGAAAGATTGCAGGGCTTGCAAAGCCAGTAGCCAGAATTCGAAGCATGTTGTGGCGTCGGCTTCGAGTGTGTTTGTAATTGAGAACTGTATGTCAGTTAACCCTACTTCCTGGGTATTGGATACCGGATCAGGATCTCATATCTGTAATTCGTTACAGACTCTGAGAAACCGTAGGGTTATCAGGAAAGGTGATATGACTCTCAGGGTTGCTAGCGGAATGAGCATGGATGCTGAATCCGTAGGGGAATATCATCTTGGAATGACAACTGGGCAGATATTGATTTTGCGTAACTGTTTGTATGTACCAGGTGCGACTTGTAATATCATATCTGTATCCTTAATTTCTGAGGAAGGATATGAATTTACTTTTGTAAGCGATGTAGTACACATCCACCTAAATCAAGTTCTGATTGGGTCAGGTACATTACAGAACGGAATATACGTGTTAAATCAAGCTCAGATTTTCAGTGTCCAGAACACACTTAAAAGAAAGTCTCCGGAAACAAATCAGGCTTTCTTATGGCATTGTAGACTGGGTCATATTAATGAGACACGATTAACTAAGTTACATAAAGAAGGGTACTTGAATCCGTTCGAGTATCAGTCTTATGCCACTTGTGAATCTTGTCTCACGGGAAAGATGACAAAGACTCCATTCACTGGACGCGGAGAAAGAGCGAGCAAGCTCTTGGGACTCATACACAGTGATGTGTGTGGTCCAATGTCTACACATGCGCGAAGTGGTTATTCATACTTCATTACTTTCACAGATGATTTCTCTAGGTATGGACATGTCTTCTTAATGAAGCACAAATCCGAGGCCTTTGGGAAATTTCAAGAATACAAGAATGAAGTTGAAAAACAAACCGGCAAAAATATCAAGATTCTAAGATCGGATCGAGGTGGAGAATACTTGAGTGCCGAGTTTCTGGGCTACTTAAAAGAGAATGGAATTCTCTCTCAACTTACTCCTCCATACACACCACAACACAACGGTGTATCGGAAAGGCGGAATCGGACCCTATTGGATATGGTTCGTTCCATGATGAGTACGGCTGAGTTACCACGATCTTTCTGGGGTTATGCACTAGAAGCAGCTGCATATCTCTTGAACAAGGCTCCAACCAAGACTGTGTCTACCACCCCATATCAGATGTGGAGTGGGAAGAAACCCTGTCTTAAGTATCTTAAGGTATGGGGATGTCCAGCTTTTGTAAAAAAGCAGCATGCGGACAAGCTCGAGGCACGCTCAGTACTGTGTAAGTTTGTGGGATACCAAAGAACTCCAGAGGGTATCTTTTCTATTCCGCAGAAGAACAAAAAGTTTTTGTTTCTCCGCATGCCCACTTCTTGGAAACTGAATTTTTGGAAAATCAGATAAGTAGGGCGCAATAGAACTGGAAGAAATTCCAGAACCACAAGCTGTTACTGAAAGCTTGGATGAACCAGACGTTTCAAGAGAACCGGACATTCCTACGCCGCTCCGCAGAAGTAGTAGGCAGACTCATCCGCCCGAGAGATACTTCGGTTTTCTCATAAACGGGGATAGAGAGGATTGCACAGTTAATTATGATGAGCCTACTAGCTTCCAGCAAGCTATTGAGAGCGGTGACTCGGTAAAATGGCTGGATGCAATGCGGACCGAGATGGAGTCCATGTACACCAACAAAGTTTGGACTTTGGACTTTGCTCCAGAAGGGGTAAAACCCGTAGGCTGCAAATGGATCTTCAGAAAGAAGACTGGTGTAGATGGGCAGGTTGAAACCTATAAAGCTAGGCTCGTTGCAAAGGGTTTTCGTCAAAGACCTGGTTTGGACTATGACGAGACCTTTTCTACGGTAGCCATGCTTAAATCCATTCGGATCCTTCTTGCCATTGTTGCCTTCCACGATTATGAGATCTGGCAGATGGACTTAAAGACGGCTTTCCTAAATGGAAATTTGGAAGAGTGCGTCTATATGGATCAGCCAGAGGGATTCATTCAGAGTGGGAGCAGCGGTAAAGTGTGCAAGTTGCTCAAGTCCATCTATGGACTCAAGCAGGCATCGTGGAGTTGGAACATCTGCTTTGATGATACTGTCAAAGAATTCGACTTTGTCAAAAACCCAGATGAACCATGCATTTACAGTAAGATTGTAGGGAGAAATGTGGTATTCCTCGTCTTGTACGTCGATGACATTCTCCTAATAGGAAATGATATTCCTATGCTACAGTCAGTCAAAGGATTCTTGTCGCAGAGGTTCTCCATGAAGGACCTGGGCGATGCCAACTACATTCTGGGGATCCAGATCTATCGTGATAGATCTAAGAGGATGTTGGGACTTTCACAGTCAAGGTACATCGACACCATACTGAAACGATTCAGTATGGAAGATTCCAAGCGCGGTAATCTACCGGCTTGTCACGGAATCACCCTCTCCAAAGAGATGTCTTCCAAGACTGATTTGGAAAGGGCTCGCATGTCATCATTACCCTACGCATCTGCGGTAGGCTCTATTATGTATGCGATGTTGTGTACCAGACCAGATGTAGCATACGCATTGAGCGTTGTAAGCCGGTATCAGTCAAACCCAGGGGAGAAACACTGGATAGCAGTAAAGAACATTCTCAAGTACCTGAGAAGGACTAAGGAGATGTTCTTGGTGTATGGCGGAAAAGACCTCCAGATTGAGGCCTTTGCTGACTCCAGCTTCCAGAGTGACAAAGATGACTCCAACAAGTCCATGTCGGGTTATGTCTTTACCCTCAATGGAAGGGCGGTTTGCTGGAAGAGTTCCAAGCAGGAAACCGTTGCTGACTCAACTATGGAAGCGGAGTACATAGCTGCTTGCGATGCCGCAAAGGAAGCTGTCTGGATGAAGAAGTTCCTCACGGAACTTCAGGTGGTTCCTACCAGTGTTGATCCAATACCGCTGTATTGTGACAACAACGGCGCTATAGCTTTAGCGAAGGAACCCAGGTCCCATCAAAAGTCCAGGCACATTTTGAGGCGGTTCCACCTGATCAGGGAGATCATTGATCGCCGGGAGATCGAGGTAAAGAGAGTAAATTCAGAAGATAACACTGCAGATCCACTCACGAAGGCCTTGCCCCAGACTCAGTTCGAGCGGCTGATCGAGATGATAGGTCTTCGATACGCCAGTACATGGCCTTAGTGCAAGTGGGAGATTGTTAGTGTATATGCCCTAGAGGCCATTACTGTATCATACTAGTTTGTATATTACTTAATGGAAGCTTGGGATATTCACCTTGTATATACAATCTTGCTCAAAATAGTAGTATGCTACTTGGTTTGTTTCTACTTCAATGTGTACATGTGTTTATTTTAGTATATCACCTATACACATTAGTGGAGCCCTTAGGATCTTTGCTTGATTACCAGCGTTGTGATGGCAGTCACACTAGTGGGGGCTGGGTAATCTATAAGCACATCCTTATGCAGGTCCCTAGTCGCAGGAGTATCGAGACAGGGCATCGATACTCCGGAGTAGACTAGCGCATGCGCTTCTCATCCCAGAGTGAGAGATGGTCTGTCCCACAGCCATCAGTACGTCGTACTGGAGATAGTATGCGGGTGCTCGTTGGGTTACGAGTACACTGGACAGGACTCGTCGGGAACAGACCGGTTGGTGTTATACCTATCGTCAGTTATCAGTTCCCAGGTGACATAAGTACAGCTTAGTCCGCTGACTTGACACTGTCACTTCACCTCTAGTGTGTTCCCACTGTACTTTGATTACTACCCTACCACGGCTCAAAGGAGTCGTGCAAACAGGTAGTAGTTGGGTGCAGTCCCGAAGCACTTGGAGGCAGTGACGGTTAGACAGGATTCGTCTCTCCCGGTATTGGGGGTTGACATCGCGCTGTGTCTAGGAGAGCCATTACACGAGTAGTCCCTGGCCAGGGCAAGCGAGATATACTGGTAGGCTTCCAGTGTTATCTCAGGGTGTATTGGGCTTCACTCCGACACGACTTGTACCGCTATTAGAGGACTGACGTTTACCGCCCCCCTAGGCCTGCCATGCGATGTATCAGACGAACAGACCGGACTGTACGGAGATTGTCACATTCAGGCTCAGTAGGAGTTCAGATGGATTTCACCTCGTCAGTCTTCTTGTCGGCATCTACCCGGGGACCGTTACGCACAGCTAGTGCCGCTTGCGGTCTGTGGTTAAACCCACTGCCAGCATAGTGTCGGGTCTTTAGAGTCCCACACAGAAAGCTATTCGCCTTTAGGCAAAAGAGTAGAGGTCGCATGGTTTTGCGACAGGTCGCATGGTTTTGCGACAGGGTTCAGTCACATCCGTGCACTTGTGCACGTTTAGTGTCCGGACAGTTTACACTAGCGGGCTTTGGTTTAAACCAGATCCTAGTGTACGTATTGGGATTGGTTTTATCCAGTTTGCATCCGTGTTCCTCGGAACGCGGATGCGGGTGTGTATGCACAGTTGACGGAGAGACAGAGGCAGAGGATTCTCATTAGGGTTGTTGACCGTTGACCGTTGACTATTGACTTTTTGCTCAACCCTAATGAGAATATGATATATGATTAACAATTATATTAATTAAGTAGTATGGTGACATGGTTGTTGAGGGGTTGACTTTGTTGACTTGTTGACTTTGTTGACTTGTTGACTTTGTTGACCGGTTGACTAGGCTTGACTAGTTGACCATCATGATAACAATAGCTATCATTTCATGGCAAAGACTTTTGCTTGCTTGCTCTCTTGTGCAAAATGAGTGCATGAAATGATATGGCTATTGTTGCTTAAACCATCACATAATACTTGATTGCTATGATGTGTTATGATGGTTATGGATTATGAGAGCCAAAAGGAGAAAAGTCTTCTCTCATTCTATCATTCTCATTCTCTCTCTTGTTCTTGAGCTCTCATCTCGTTCCTCTTGCTCTCCCTCTCTTTTGTCTATGGTTCACTTGTCTCATGTGTTGAGAAACAAGAACCATAGAGTAAAATCCCAACACACTCTTCTCTACTCATTCTAGTTCATGAGGTTTAGCAAACCAAGTGAACTAGTTTCTTCAAAGACCGAAGAAGAAGCCAAAGGTAGAAGCTTTCAGGTGGATCTATCTTCGACGCAAGGAGACGACGGAGTGAAGCCGATCCGGACAACCATCGAGGCTTGAAGACGAAGGAGTTCAAGAAAGAAAGGTATAACCCCCTAACCGAGTAGTTAACAACTCCTAGTTAGGTTGTTAGTTAGATGTTTAACAAAGATCCGGTTTTGAGTCCATGTTACCACCTCTAAGAAAATTGTTTTTCGTCAAATTCCGCATGCCCGAAAGTACCGGGAGAGGTAGCATGGACTTACACCCTCTGTGTGGGACTCTAAAGACTCGACACTACGCTGGCAGTGGGTTTAACCACAGACCGCAAGCGGCACTAGCTGTACGTAACAGTCCCCAGGTAGAAACCGATAAGAAGACTGATGAGGTGAACCCATCCGAACTCCTACTGAGCCTGTATGTGACAATCTCCGTACAGTCCGGTCTGTTCGTCTGAGAGTATCACATGGCGAGCCTAGGGGGCGGTAAACGTCAGTCCCCTAATAGCGGTACAAGTCGTGTCGGAGTATAGCCCAAAACACCCTGAGAATCTACTGGAAAACTTACCAGCAATTCTCGCTTGCCCTGGACAGGGACTTTGTGTAATGGCTCTCCTAGACACAGCGTGATATCAACCACCAATACCAGGAGAGACGAATCCTGTCTAACAGTCACTGCCTCCAAGTGCTTCGGGTCTGCATCCAATTACTACCTGTTTGCACGACTCAGTAGAGCCGTGGTAGGGTAGTAATCTAAGAACAGTGGGAACACACTCGAGGCGAAGTAACAGTGTCAAGTCAGCGGACTAAGCTGTACTCATGTCACCTGGGAACTGTTAACTGACGATAGGTATAATACCAACCAACAGTTCCCGACGAGTCCTGTCCAGTGTACCCGTAACCTAACGAGCACCTGCATACTATCTCTAGTACGACGTACTGATGGCTGTGGGACAGACCATCTCCCCTGCTGGGAAGAGAAGCGTATGCACCAGTCTACTCTGGAGTATCGATGCCCTGTCTCGATAATCCTACGACTAGGGACCAAAATAAGGATGTGCTTATAGACTACCCAGCTCCCACTAGTGTGATCGCCATCACAACGCCGGTAGTCAAGCAAAAATCCTAAGGGATCTACCAATATGTTTTCAGCGATATGTTAAAAGAAACATATACACATATTAAGATAGAAACAAACCAAGTAGCATACTACTATATCGAGCAAGACTGTCGTAAACCATATATATATCCCAAGCCTCCAAAATGTATTATACAAACCAGTACTATACAATAATGGCCTCTAGGGCATACATATCTAACAATCTCCCACTTGAACTAAAGGCCAGTAATTGGTGTACCGCATACCCAACGTCTGCACTAAGGCCAGCTGCCGGCGTACCGCATACCCAATAGCTCAAAAAGTCCCTTGAACTGTGTTTGAGGGAGGGCCTTCGTGAATGGATCCTCTGTGTTGTCTTTTGTGTCCACTCTCCGTACCTCGATCTCCTGGCGATCAATGATCTCACTGATCAGGTGATACCGCCTTAAGATGTGTCTGGATTTCTGATGGGACCTTGGTTCCTTTGCTAAAGCTATAGCCCCATTGTTATCGCAATACAAAGGTATTGGGTCAACAATGGACGGAACCACCTGAAGTTCACTAATGAACTTCTTTATCCAGACCGCCTCTTTTGCGGCATCGCTTGCAGCAATGTATTCAGCCTCCATCGTCGAGTCTGCGACGGTATCTTGTTTGGAACTCCTCCAACATACCGCCCCTCCGTTGAGGGTAAACACAAAACCCGAGACAGACTTGCTGTCATCTTTGTCACTCTGGAAGCTTGAATCGGTAAAGGACTCGACCCTGAGGTCTCCATTACCGTAAACCAGGAACATCTCCTTAGTTCTTCTCAGGTACTTGAGAATGTTCTTCACGGCTGTCCAGTGGTCCTCACCTGGGTCTGACTGATACTGGCTCACCACGCTCAGCACGTAAGCTACATCTGGTCTTGTACATAGCATCGCATACATTATAGATCCTACCGCCGAAGCGTAGGGTATAGTGTTCATGCGAACCCTCTCCTCGTCAGTCTTAGGAGACATCTTCTTGGAGAAGGTAATTCCGTGCAATGCGGGTATGTTACCGCGCTTGGAATCCTCCATACTAAATCTCTTTAGTACGATCTCTATGTACCTGGACTGCGAAAGTCCCAGTAGTCTCTTGGATCTATCTCTGTAGACCTTGATCCCCAGAATGTACGAGGCATCACCCAGGTCCTTCATGGAGAACCGTTGTGACAAGAATAGCTTGACCGATTGTAGCATAGGAATGTCATTTCCTATCAAAAGAATGTCGTCCATGTATAATACTAGGAACACGACATTTCGTCCTACAATCTTCTTATAGACACAAGGTTCATCTTCGTTCTTGATGAAATCAAATTCCTTGATTGCCTCATCAAAACAGATGTTCCAGCTCCGCGAAGCCTGCTTCAATCCATAAATGGATTTAAGTAACTTGCACACCTTCCCGCTGCTTCCACTGTCTACGAAACCTTCTGGCCGATCCATGTAAACGCACTCTTCTAAACAGTCGTTTAGAAAAGCCGTTTTAACGTCCATTTGCCAGATTTCAAAGTCATGGAAGGCAGCAATGGCAAGTAGGATCCGAATGGATTTGAACATAGCCACTGGAGAAAAAGTTTCGTCATAATCCAAACTAGGTCTTTGACGAAAACCTTTTGCAACGAGTCTAGCCTTATAGGTTTCCACCTGCCCATCCACACCAAGTTTCCTTTTGTAGTTCCATTTGCATCCAATAGGTTTTACCCCAGGTGGAGCAATATCCAAGGTCCACACATTATTGGTGTACATGGAATCCATCTCGGATTGCATTGCATCTAGCCACTTATCAGAGTCCCTACTGATAATGGCCTGCCTGAAACTAGTAGGGTCATCTTGTTCCAAGATGCAATCCTCTCGATCCCCGTCTATAAGAAAACCATAGTATCTCTCGGGCGGATGAGAAATCCTACCAGATCTGCGGAGTGGCTGAGGTTCGTCTGGGGTTATTGAATCCAGTGGTTCCTCCAAATTTTCAGTTACATTTTGTGGTCGCTGAATTTCTTCCAGTTCTACCGAACTCCCACTAGTTTCTTTTGCAAGAAACTCCCTTTCTAAAAAGGTAGCGTGGCGAGATACAAACACCTTCTGTTCCTCAGTGTGGTAGAACAGATATCCTAGTGAGTCTTTAGGATATCCCATAAATTTACACAGAACTGATCGTGCCTCTAGCTTGTCCGGTTTCTGTGTTTTTACATAGGCCGGACAACCCCATATCTTAAATCGCTTAAGATACGGATTTCTTCCACTCCATATTTCATATGGAGTCTTAGGCACTGATTTGGATGGAACGTAATTCAGTAGGTATGCCGCTGTCTGAAGCGCATGTCCCCAAAATGAAAGAGGCAACTCGGCACTACTTATCATGGAGCGAACCATATCCAATAGGGTACGATTCCTCCGTTCCGATACACCGTTGTGCTGTGGTGTATAAGGAGGAATAAGCTGAGAGAGAATACCATTCTCTTTTAAGTAATCTAGGAATTTCGTGCTTAAGTATTCCCCTCCTCTATCAGACCGGAGGATCTTGATAATTTTGCCAGTCTGGTTCACTACTTCATTTCTGAATTCCTTGAATTTCTCAAAAGCATCAGATTTGTGTTTAATAAGATACACATATCCGAATCTAGAGAGATCGTCAGTGAATGTGATGAAGTACGAGAACCCACTCCTTGCATGTATAGACATTGGACCACATACATCACTGTGTATGAGTCCCAAGAGCTCTGCTGCCCTTTCTCCATGTCCGATGAACGGAGATTTGGTCATCTTCCCTTTAAGACAAGACTGACAAGTTTCATAAGATGAAAATTCGAACGTATTCAAGAGTCCATCTTTATGAAACTTACTTAGTCTTTCTCTCCGATATGACCAAGTCTACAATGTCACAAGTAGGATTCATTTGTATCTGAATTCTTCCTCTTGCGTGTGTTTTGTACATTGAGAACTGTATTCTGATTTAGAATGTAGATATCATTACACAGTGTACCTTCTGCAACCAGTACCTTATGAAGGTAGATGTTCATGATATTTCTATCAAGAACAAAGTTATATACATCTTTATCGAGTAAAGAAACTGATATGATGTTGCAAACCATGGAAGGTACATAGTAGCAATCGTTCAAAATCATAGTATTGCCATTTGGCAACACAAGGTGATATTCACCGACGGCTGCAGCATCAACTTGTGCTCCGTTCGCTACTCTGAGCGACATATCACCAGGTACAACTTTCCTACTTTTTCTCAGTCCCTGCAATAAATTACAGATATGAGATCCTGATCCGGTATCAAGTACCCAGGAGGTAGGGCTGACCGTAAAGCAGTTGTCAATTACAAGAACACCTGAAGTAGATGCAAAACCGTGCTTCTTCTTCAACTGGGTATCCTTGGAATCCATACAATCCTCTTTCCCTTGCTCATACTTATGACTGTTGTCGTAAGTTAGAGCTGAACCAACGTTCCCCAGCCCCGAATAAGAATTCGGATCGGTCAAGCGATACATTTTATTATCTTGATTAGGGCGTGAAATGGCTGCTACCTGGAGAGAGAGAAAAGAAACACTCAGCGTGCGCTCTTGTAAGATTAGATTGGTTTATTGATTTATCTAATCAGGATGGCTCCCACTGTTTCCTCAAATTCTTCTTCAAACCCTAAAAGAAGAACTAGTCAGGATTAATCGCACATCACAATACTTGCTTAACCTTTCAGCCAGGCTAGTGTTGGTACTTCAAGGGAGGTTTTCCAACGCTTTCGCGAAGTTCCTTAATTAAATAACCTCTTTTCCCTAGAGGCGTAGCCCCGCTAACACCGTTCTAGACACCTACTTGGTTTATAGCATTGATTGTCAAGTGAAAAAATCTCCCGAGAGTAATCCAATTCATCAGTGGGATCGGGATCCAACTATCATTGTGCGATGACCTAGATGGAATCCACTCTAGTCACCACACTCCAGAAGGTATGCTAAATATGCAGGTTTCAGTTTTTTTTAGAAAATCCCGATGTGGAATTTTGCCCCTAGGACCCAAGTGACCTTGACGGAGTCAACAAATCAAAAAGTCCTAATCAAGTTCAACCCGTCATTATCTAGATTGCATTAAACCCACCCGCATAACCCTTGACAGAGTCAACAAGGTTATACGACTGTCCTAACCAATCCCATATACTGCTACGAACAAGCAGCACTCAGCTACCGTACACTACGTCTTGACGGAGTCAACAAACGCAGCACGAATACTAAGTGTTACTTGTAAGAAATGACGGAGGGCTACGGCTGGGTTTTTAGCGAAAAAACCCTTTAACGTAATGAACTTGATATCGTTGAAGGAACATGATTGCCTTTTTGAAAATATAGTGGCGAAAACTTTTGCTAAAGAGGTCACTCCCTGCGAAGGGATCTCGGCTCTTTCCTCGTCGAATAAGGTGCAGGATATTCCAAACTGAATACCTCGATGCAAAGAAAGAATAATCGACTATAGTGAAGTTATTACTCTGACGCAAACTTTTTGTCCAAGGGGTCACTCCCGATGAAGGGATCTCGGCCCTTGCCTCGTCGACTGAGGTGCTGGGCATTCATAACCGAATACCTCTATGCAAAACAAAAGATAACGTCCTTGCAATAACAGCTTTTTGAAAATTGTTCCAACAACGTCTTTTTTGTTTATTTTTCTTTGCATTAATTTAATGCGTCCCATCAGTTAATCCTACCATTGCAGAAAACAACGAAAATATGACGTACGCTTATTCCATCCGCATTCGCCACGGGGTCCCGTCATCACCCGTTAGGTTACTTAACTAACAATAGAGCGGAGGCTGGACTAGCACGGATGCAAAACATAAGCAACACCTAAATAGATATCATATATAGATATATATTCACATTCGTCAGATGCAATGATAGCCATTCCAGATCATAGATGAATACTTTGGATATATTAGGAATCTGCATTCCGTTCAAGCTTGCAACGAAAAACAGATTACACGGTCGCGATGAATAGCCAAATATCCCACCCTAGACCCCTACGGGTGCGGCAAACTACCCGCCAAATACCCGGAGTGAAGCAACCTCCCTCAACAAAGTGAGTAGGCCACTCGGCACTTCGAGGTACCCGGTAGTTTGTGCACCCCACCTTGGGTCTATCCTAGGAGCAAAAACAGTAAAAGAAATTATACAATGACGGCTACAACCTCATCCCGGATGTGCGGCCAAACAAATAATATTACATCAATTTACATATTACATGAATTGAAAGATAAAGAAAACTCTCATCTCACAACCCCCCGGCTATTCATCCGTGACAATCCAATGAATTCATATACACAAACCATCAACATTATAGATCACAGATATGTATAACCCCCACTAATCGACGTATAGCGATTAGCAAACGTTCAATACATATATCACATTACAGATAAAACCCATTGGCCAAAGTCTACAGAGCTTCGATAAAAATACGGATTTGTAACCACCCCAAACACAAATTTGTTCTCTGGAAAATCTGGGCAGAAACAACATATACTAAAAATCCTAAAACATCCAAATAAGAACACTGCACAAAACCCGGTCCACGGCCGAGTCAACTCGGCCGCGGTTCCGCGGCAGGAAGCATGTTCTTGCCGCGGATCCGCGGCGCTTTGACCGAGTCACTGGATCGTTTTTGTTCTGTGTTTTTACAAAACCCTGAGCCGATTTTTCATGTATGTTAAATCATTTTTAGAGCAGTATAAAAATCGGCAGAAACATGGTTTTTCCGGACGTGTTTTGCGATTTTTGTCCGATCGAAATTCTAGATACTTTGCTAACATGCTAGTTTGTGTTCAGCTAGGCTCTGATACCACTGTTAGGTCCACGTTACCCACCCCGGTTCTTTCGGGGAGGTAGAATAGGTAAACCGAAAATTTTTCCCTAGCTAGGTAACATGGACCGTTTCATGAAGGATCGTTGCTAAACAAAACTAACAAAAAATCTACAAGTTCTAACTACTATGTAGAATGGTTATACCTAGTCTTGAACTCCTTCTTTTCTTGTTGTTCTCTTGAACTCCTTCTCTTCTTGTTGTTCTCCTCCTTACTTGCTCCTTGTAGTAGTTTGTACGGCTCCTCCTCATCGTCTCCTCTTTGTCGAAGATAGATCCACCCGAGGGTTCGAACTTGAGCTCCTACCTTAACCTAGAGGTAACTAAGGTGCTTGGTTTGCCAAACCTAGAACCCTAGAAAGAGTAGAGAATAGTCTTGGTGTTTTATCTCAAAGGAAAATGGCTCTCAACTCATGAAAGGGATTTTCCTTGAGCTAGAGGAAGAAGGAGAGCAATGGATGAGAGAGAAGATGCAAGTGAGAATGATACAATTTACAACCATGCTCTCATAATTTAGAAAAATGATAATAATAATAATAATTAACAATTTTTGATGGTGAGTTGATGAATGACCATTATCATTTCATTCATTAAATGCTTTTGCAAAGAATAAGAAGTATCTTTGAAAACAAATGATGATGGTCAACAAGTCTATTTTGGTCAACCGGTCAACGAAGTCAACAAGTGAACAAAAGTCAAGAATTCAACTCAACCATGGCACAAAAATTGTTAACTAATATTATTAATCAAATTCCATATTCTCATTAGGGTTTGGAAAAAGACAACAGTCAACTGTGCATACACACCCATACCATAACCCTAATGAAAATCCTCTGCTTCTGCCTCAGTCAACTGTGCATACACACCCGCATCCGTGATCCGAGGAATATGAATACAATGAGATAAAACTAACCCCAAAACATATACTAGGATCTGGCTTAAACCAAAGCCCACTAGTAATAACTGTCCGGACACCAAACGTGCACAAGTGCGCGGATGTGAACGAACCTCGTCGCAAAACCATGCGACCTCTACTCAGTTTTGTCCAAAGGCGAATAACCCTCTGTGTGGGACTCTAAAGACTCGACACTACGCTGGCAGTGGGTTTAACCACAGACCGCAAGCGGTACTAGCTATACGTAACGGTCCCCAGGTAGATACCGATAAGAAGACTGATGAGGTGAACCCATCCGAACTCCTACTGAGCCTGTATGTGACAATCTCCGTACAGTCCGGTCTGTTCGTCTGAGAGTATCGCATGGCAGGCCTAGGGGGCGGTAAACGTCAGTCCCCTAATAGCGGTACAAGTCGTGTCGGAGTGTAGCCCAAAACACCCTGAGAATCTACTGGAAAACCTACCAGCAATTCTCGCTTGCCCTGGCCAGGGACTTTGTGTAATGGTTCTCCTAGACACAGCGCGATATCAACCCCCAATACCGGGAGAGACGAATCCTGTCTAACCGTCACTGCCTCTAAGTGCTTCGGGACTGCACCCAACTACTACCTGTTTACACGACTCAGTAGAGCCGTGGTAGGGTAGTAACCTAAGAACAGTGGGAACACACTCGAGGCAAAGTGACAGTGTCAAGTCAGCGGACTAAGCTGTACTCATGTCACCTGGGAACTGTTAAATGACGATAGGTATAATACCAACCAACAGTTCCCGACGAGTCCTGTCCAGTGTACTCGTAACCTAACGAGCACCTGCATACTATCTCCAGTACGACGTACTGATGGCTGTGGAACAGACCATCTCCCCTGCTGGGAAGAGAAGCGTATGCACCAATCTACTCTGGAGTATCGATGCCCTGTCTCGATAATCCTACGACTAGGGACCAAAATAAGGATGTGCTTATAGACTACCCAGCCCCCACTAATGTGATCGCCATCACAACGCCGGTAGTCAAGCAAAGATCCTAAGGGCTCTACCAATATGTTTTTAGCGATATGTTAAAAGAAACATATACACATATTAAGATAGAAACAAACCAAGTAGCATACTACTATATCGAGCAAGACTGTCGTAAAACCATATATATATCCCAAGCCTCCAAAATGTATTATACAAACCAGTACTATACAATAGTGGCCTCTAGGGCATACATATATAACATAAGGTTGTCTTCCTCGTATTGTACGTGGATGACATGCTCTTGATAGAGAATGATGTTCCTATGCTTCAATCTGTCAAGCTCTTCTTATCACAATGATTCTCAATGAAAGATCTTGGTGATGCCTCCTGCATACTCGGAATTATGATCTATAGAGATAGATCTAAACGGATACTGGGATTGTCCCAATCCAGGTATATTGACACCATACTAAAGAGATTTAGTATGGAAGAATCCAAGAGTAGGAACCTACCCACGATCTCTGGACTCACTTTCTCCAAAGAGATGTCTCCCAAGACTGATTTGGAGAGAGCTCCCATGCAAGGGATACCCTGTGCTTCGGCAGTAGGCTCTATCATGTATGCGATGCTATGTACCAGACCCGATGTAGCATACTCACTGAGAGTAGTGAGTAGGTATCAAGCAGATCCTGGAGAGAGTCACTGGATAGCTGTGAAGAACATTCTCAAGTACTTGAGAAGAACTAAGGAGATGTTCTTGGTGTATGGTAACGGAGAACTCCAGGTGGAGTCCTTTACCGATTCGAGATTCCAAAGTGATAAGGACGACTCTAAGTTGCACTCGGGATTTGTCTTTACCCTCAATGGAGGGGCGGTGTGTTGGAAGAGTTCCAAACAGGGTACCGTTGTGGACTCGACGATGGAGGCTGAATACATCGCTGCCAACGATGCTGCCAAAGAGGCTGTCTGGATAAAGAAGTTCATTACTGAACTTGGTGTGGTTTCGTCCATTGAACATCCAATACCTTTGTATTGCGATAACAATGGAGCTGTGGCTTTGGCCAAGGAACCCAGGTCCCATCAGAAGTCCAGACATATTTTGAGGCGGTATCACCTGATCAGGGAGATAGTTGATCGCCGGGAGACCATGTTAGTTATATGTATGCCCTAGAGGCCATTACTGTACATAGGATATATATTGTAATGGATGCTGGGACATATATAGGTAGGACTTTCTTGCTCGACATGATAGTACACTATCTGGTTGCTCTTTATCTTAACATGTATACTTGCAGTCTCTCTATTACATGTTGATAAAGCCCTTAGGATGTGTACTCGACTTTCAGGACTATGATGTAGATCATACTAGTGGGGCCTGGGTAGTCCATGAGTACGTCCTTCAATGTCTCTAGTCGTGGGAATATCGAGACGGGGCATCGATATTCTAGAGTAAACTAGCGTATATCTTCTCGACCCATGTCATAGGCGATGGATGATCCCATATCCATTGGTGTTTGACATCAGAGATGGTATGCGGGTGCTCAGTGGTGACTGGGTACACTGAACGGACTCGCCGAGAACTCCCAGATGGTATTATACCTTGCGTCAGATGGCAGTTCTCTGGTGACACTAGTACAGCTTAGTCTGTTGACCCGAGATCGTCATAGAGTCTTGTGTGTCTCCCACTGTGCTTTGATTTCCACCCTACCATGGCTCTACTGAGTTGTGCAAACAGGTGGTTTTTGGGTACAGTCCCGATTCACATGGAGGCAATGAGCGATAGGAGGGGATTCGTCTCTCCCGGTATTGGGGGTTGATGTTGCGCTATGCTCGACTGGCCATAACTGGAAATCCCTGACCAGGGTTGCTGTGATTTACTGGTAAGAGTTATCAGTAGTTTCACGCTCGTTATGGACCTTATATCGGCATGACTTATCAAGCTACTGCGGTCTGACGTTTACCACCACTAGACGAGATAAGCGACATATCAGATGAACAGACAGGACTGTACGGTAAGTGTTACTGGTTGGATTCACAGGAGTGTGAGCGGGCTTGCTCGTTGATCTTCTGATCGCTCAATACCCTGGTGGCCGTTACGTTTAGCAGACCGCTTGCGGCTTGTGGGTGTTTGATATGATCATCACCTACTGCCGGCGTATTGACGAGTCTTTTGAGTCCTACACAGAGGTTTCCTGGCTCAAGCGAAACGAAAAAGGAGCGCATATGAGATATGTTCGGGACCGAGAATAATACCAGTATGTGATACTGAAATCTATTCTCACGATTCGTATCATCGGACGATTATATAAGATATAGCCGGGTTACCGAATCAAATGTTGATTCGATATATTGATACACTTGATATTAGTCGGTTTTATGCGTTATGACCGGATCATTAAATCAAGTGTTGATTTAATGATTTAATGTATAATTATATATATTTGATATATTACTTTACATTAACTAGTATTTGTTCACTTAAGATTGATTTTCTCACTTGATGTGCACAAGTAGTATATGTGATATATTTTTGTGCACTTGATTGTATCATGTTTGATGATACATGCAAACTTGGGTTTGTGTATGCTTTAAACCATGTTTAGGTAAATGGTTAGGGTTTTATTTACTTTATTTATTTATTTATTTTGGTAAAATAGAATGGTTGCTATTTTTGTTTTATGCATGAAGCTTCGTGATACTTCATGCATCTTTGACAAAGTAACAGTTTTGTTTTTATTCCTTAACCTAACCATTTCACCTAAACCTTAGTTTATTCTCTACATTAGTTACCTCACCCATGGTTGCTAAATGATAAGCATCACTTGATTTTCTTTTTTAGATAATTCATTCATTATTTTCTTTCTTCTTCTTCATCTTCTTCATGAAGAAGAAAGCCATTGCTAGAAAATTCCAAGTGATGAATCCAAGTGAGAAATCCAATTCCAAAGTGAACCCACTTCCTATTTCTTCATCCTCTACCACTTTCCATGTAGTAGAGTGTGTTATCTTCACAAGTTTCATGACCTAGTGAAGATGGAGCTTGAGTTTGAGTCGCCTCGACGTAGATCATCTTCGGCATCGAAGTCGACGACCTAGCCCGCCCATTTCTCCGATGAAACCGATGCTAGAGTCCGGGATTCCGATGATCGCAGCGGAGGGACGTCATCAAGGAGCTAAAGAAGTGGAGGACCGGATCTATAAAGGTTGTAGTCTCTTTCACTTAGTAGCAAAATAGTTTGCTTGCTTAGTTTCGCCTTACCTCTAGTAACGATCTAGCATTAGGGTTCTTTGGCACATGGAAATTTTTGATTTTGGCATGGTTGATCAGTTGTAGAACCTCATGAGTGTGCCTAGGAACCGTGCAGTGGTATCAGAGCCTAGCTAGAGCTTTCGGCAAAGTGTAGACGATGTTAGAAGTCCGATCGAACCCGAAACCCTAATTGAAAACCCTTCTCTGTACAATTTTTCAAAACTTTGATTTTTGTGAATTAAAAATATGCAGAAAAATCAGCAGGGTTTTCTAAGAAATACTGTGCAAAACGTGCACCTAAATCGATCAAAGCGCCGTGGAACCGCGGCACGAGCATGGCTCGTGCGGCGGTTCCGCGGCCGTACAGTCACAATACTCTTTGAATTTTGCACATTAATTTCTTTCTTTTATTGCTGTGTTTTCTGGGAATTTTTAATGTTTACTCAAGAGTTAAGTTTTCTGGGTTGTATTGGGGACTCGGTGTGTCGATCGGGAAGTCTAATTTCGTCTATGTGTTTTTCTGGGTAATTTTAGAACATGTTAAAAAGTTCGACCGGATATAAATACCCACTTTTTTCCCTGCCGGTAAATTTCCAAGTGTTGGATTTTTCCGTTGTTTAAGAACGTTCTAAGTAGTGCAAGTAACGCGATGGACCCTCTAGAAGACAACAAACCTTAACTCGATTATGTGACCGTCTTGAACTGCCCTTTGAACCTTAGGGTTTGGGGCAGTACGGCGTGCCATATGTGAGGCGTTGGCTTGACCCTTCTACGGATGGACCGTTGCTACTGTGGCATGAAGTGGATGTTTTTAAACTTATTTCATGTGTTGAGCTGTTTCGGGAAAACTTGGGTGTTTGATTGTTCGATCGGAAAGTTTAACATTTTCTATTTTATCTGGAATCTGATACAATATTTGGAATCCTAAAGAGGTTATGAGATAACTGAATGAATGTTATAAACACAGCAGTTCAGTCTCAATTGATCGGTTGCCACGGAATTTTGATGTGATCAAAAGTCCGTCGCAATCACGTAGCGTACGCGGATACTCGCCGGGTAAACTTAATAGACAGCTGCACCCCATAGCCCCGACCAAGTGACTGTAGGAGAACCCCGTCGCCGAAAGCATCCGTCCGTGTGCTCGCGGCAGCGGTGTTCCGCCTTGGTGCACTTTATCGACGGCATCGGGGGTGCGGCCGTCTACTAAAGTTTGCGACGGGTATTCGATCAAAATGTCGGGAATCTTGTTGAATTGCCCGACTTGATATTGAAAAGTGTTTTCGATATTGAGACTAAAATGCGTGGTTTATAATTGTTAGGCATGTGATGTCTAAGGAATTCATTTATTTAGGCATGCGATGTCTAAAGCGTTTGCGGATTCCAACTGTTGTAGTTTTACACTTTCTTTTCTGCGACCGTAAGTGTAATATGTGATATCGCCGGTTTCATTGCTATATGTCAACGACAATTGGGATGGGCATATTTACTTACGTTGATGACATGTGATGTTATGTGTTGCTGGATATGTTATATTGGATCGTCGTGTTTGAATAGCCAGGGGTTTTTATGTGAGATGAGTGTTTTTCATTTTCATTCATGTAAAAACTTGTATGTAATATTCTTTTATTGGGGCACTTCCAGGTTGCGGAAGATGTCACCGTTGATGTATATTATTTACTTTTCCGCATTAGGATAGACCCAAGGAGGGGAGCACAAGTAACCGGGTTCTAGGGTCCAGTGGGAGACCATCTCGAGGAGTCGAGTCCGGGTCTCCTAACCCTAGAATTGGTTGGATTGCTTGCCGCTCTCGTAGGGGTCTAGGGGTGTGGGATTGGCTATTCATCACGACTGTAGAATCCGTGTTTTATTCAGGCTCAAAACAAAACACGGACGTACTAGTATATCCAATATTTCATATGATATTTTCTGCTGCGTTATCTGTGATGTGATCATGTGATATGTTCAGATAGATATTGTATATAGTATATATGATATATTATATAGACGTTGCTTATGTTTTACATCCGCGCTAGCCCTGCCTCGCTCTGCCGTTTGTTACCTAACCTAACGGTGCAGACGGGACATCGAGGCGAATGCGGATGGCATAAGCGTACGTTATATTTATCTGTGATGTTTAGGTGGACCTTAATGATGGGACATTCATTAATGAGATTAATGAAAAAAAATAAACCTAAAAGATGTTGTGGAATCGAATTTCAAAAATAAAACAGGTAGCTACAGTTCTTGCTTTGCATCGCGGTGTTCCTTGTAGAACATCCTGCACCTTATTCGATAGGGAAAGGGCCGAGATCCCTTCACCGGGAGTGACCCCTTTAGCAATAACTGGCAGATGCTACAACCCTCGTTTGTCTTTTGATTGCTTCTATAGTTTTCGCTTTGCACAGCGGTATATATGATATATCCTGCACCTTATTCGATGAGGAAAAGGGCCGACGATCCCTTCACCGGGAGTGACCCCTTTAGCAAAAACTAGAAAAGCCTAAAAAACGTTCCATTTAAAAACCATTTGATTCCGTAACGAGATCAAGTTCAAAGAGTTAAAGGTTTTATTAAAAACCATTCGCAACCCTCCGTCATTTTAGGTAGTAGAGTACTTAGTATTCGTGCTGTGCTTGTTGACCAAAGTCAAGGCACAGTGTACGGTAGCTAAGTGATGTCCTCCTACACCGCATATGATGCGATTAGTTAGGACAGTCATGTGGCTTTGTTGACCTTAGCCAAGGGTCATGTGGGTGGGTCTAATTAATCACGAAATGACGGGTAGAACTTGACTAGTGCTTATGATTTGTTGACCTTAGCCAAGGTCATAGGTGCTAGGGGTAAAAACCTTTATCGGGAGTTTCAAGTGTTGAAATTTGCAATGAGATTGCATACCTTCTATATGATAGTTGGATCCTGATACCCACTGCGAGTAATTGTTACTCCTGGGAGAGTTTTGCATTTTACAATTAGCCGATCAAGTAGGTGTCTAGAAAGGTGTCAACGAGGTTACGCCTCTCGGAAAACGAGATTTACTTTAATTAGGTCCGTGCGAAAGCATGGGGAACCTCCCTCAAAGTACTGACACTGGCCTGGCTGAAAGATTGGCGAACTTGTAGAGTGTAATTAATCCCGGCTAGTCTTTCCTTTTAGGGTTTGAAGGAAGAATTGATAAAAACAGTGGGAGCCATACTGATTAGATAAAATAAATAACCAATCTAATCTTGAAAGAGCGCACGCAGAGTCTTTTCTTTTCTCTCTCTCCAGGTAGCGACCATATCATGCCTTAATCAAGATAATAATATGGATGTATTGACCGAACCCGCTTGTTATACTGAGCTGGGGAACGTTGGTCCCGCTCCAACTTATAATTGTTATAAGACAGAGCAGGAATTAGGGGAATACCAGGATTCCCATGCCGCCCAAACGAAGAAAGTGCATGAGATGGATCTCTTTCGGGTGTGTTCATTATAAAGAACTGTTTCTCAGTGTCCTCTACGTCCTAGGTATTAGATACCGGATCAGGATCCCGCAAATGTAATCCATTACATAGGGCTACAGAAAGGTAGAGAACTGAGTACGGGTGATAAGTTTCATGAGACAGAAAACGGGGCAAGTGTTGCAGCCAAGTCTGTTGGTCACTATCACCCTGTATTACCAGTACATTAATTCTGAACGAATGTTGTTAGATACCGAACCTGATATACAAAATCATATTAGTCTCTTTATTAGTAAAGAAATGATAAAATTTTGTATTGTTGGATAATGTTTTGAACATTTCCTATTTCAAAAGTTGATCGGTTCAGGCACGTTATCTAAAAGCATTGACGTTCTAAATCAAACTACAGTTCCTAGTATACAGAACACACACAAGAGGAAGAGTTCAGAAATGAACGAATTCTTCTTGAGGCATTGTAGACTAGGTCATATCAATGCGACCCGACTGGCTGAAGTTATATTTAGATGCATATTTAAATCAGTTTGAATTTACATCTTGTGAAACTTGCCAGTCATGTCACAGAGATAAGATGACCATAGCTCTGTTTACTGGAAACAGAGAAAGAGTTGGTGAACCCTTGGGATGATACATGTTGATGTATGTAGATCCCCTGTCTACACATGCCAAGACCGGTTCTTTGTATTTCATTACATCCTCTGATAATCTTTCAAGATTCAGACATATGTTCCTGTTGAAACATAAGTCCGAAGTTTTTGAGATATTCACAGAATATAAGTTAGAAGTTGAGAACCAAAAACTAGGTATAAGTATTATGTCCTTTGGTAAGATCAAGGGAGGAGAATACTTGTGCATGGAATTCTTAGACTATTCTAAAGGAGAATGATATTCTCTCTCAGCATTACTTCTCTGTATACACCACAACACAATGGTGTATCGGGGCGGAGCAATCGCACCCTATGAGATATGGTGCGCTCTATGATGAGTACTACTGAGTTACCTATTTCTTTTTGGGGGTTGCGCACTTGAGAAGCTGCATACCTATTGAATTAGGTTCGAATCAAATCAGTGGCTACAACTCCATATAAGATATGGTATGTGAAGAGCCTATCTCTTAAGTAAGTTAAGATTTGGGATTGTCCGGCCTATGTCGAAAGAAAAATCCGGACAAGATCGAGGCAAGGTCAGTTCTGTAGAACTGGAAAAGTTCCAGCTATACAAACTACAGCTAATGATTTGACAGAACCAGAGGATTCAATAGTCCCCGACGAACCTCAGCCTCTCCGCCGATCTGGTAGGGTTCCTCATCCGCCAGAAAGATACTTCGGTTTCTCGATGACAGTGGGAGCGAGAAATGCATCATGAGATGATGACCCAACTAGTTTCGAGCAGGCCATCGAGAGTAGGGACTCTGTAAGAATGGCTGGATGCTTAGCGATCTGAGATGGAATCCATGTACACCAACAAACTATGGACTTTGGATGCTATATCTGAACGGTTAAATCCCCATTAGAAGCAAGTATATCTTGAGAAGATTACTTGGTGTAGATGAAAAAGTTGAGACTTTCAAAGCTAGACTTGTTAAAGGTTTTCGTCATTGACCAGGCGTGGATAATGATGAAACCTTTTCCAGTAGCTATGCTTAAGTCCATCCGGATCCTACCTAACATTGCTACATACCATGACTATGATATCTGGTGGTTGGGTGCCATGACTGCTTTTCTAAATAATGATTTAGAAGAGAACGCCTATAAGTACACAGCCAGAGGGCTTCGTAAATAGTGGGAGCAGAACCTGTGCAAGTTGCTTTACAGGATAAGCAGGCATCGCGGAGTTGGAACATCTTTTTTGATGTGGTGGTCAAAGAGTTTGACTTCATCAAAATGGTAGATAAACCTTGTATGTACAAAAAGGTACTATGGAGTATGGTGATGATCCTCGTAGAGTACGTGGATGACATACTCTTGATAGGAAAGGAGTTTCCGAAGCTACGCTCGGTCAATCTCCGCTTATCACATGGATTCTCCATACAGGATCAAAGTGATACCTCCTAAATCCTGGGATTTGGATCTATGAGATAGATCTAAATGGATGTTAGGCTTCTCACTAGGTTTAGTGAGATGGTATCAATCGATCCTGGGGAGAATCACTGGAAAGGTTCCAGGGTGATAAGGACGACTGAATGTCAGTCGCAGGCATTGTCTTTACCCTCAGTAGAGGGACGGTATGTTGGAAGAGTTCCATGATGGATACCGTGGCAAACTAGACGATAAAGGCTGATAACATCGCTATTAAAGATACTACCAAAGAGGCAGTTTGGGTGTATATTGGTTCATAAGATGAACTAGGTTCCTACCATTGTGTGACAATGGAAGTGTGGCTTTGGCCCAGGAACCCTGGTCCCTTCAGTGACCCAGACATATTCTGAGGCAACATCACCTGATCATGGAGATAGTTGATCTCCAGGGTGATCGAGGTTAGGAGAGTAGACTCAGAGGACAACACGGCGGATCCACTCACAAAGGCCTTTTCCCAGAGAGAGACTTATATGGGATGGTTGAGTATTAGATACTGCAACCACTGCTACAGATGGCCCTAGTGCAAGTGGGAGATTGTTAGTTATATGTATGCCCTAGAGGCCATTACTGTACATAGGATGTATATTGTAATGGATGCTGGGACATATATAGGTAGGACTTTCTTGCTCGACATGATAGTACGCTATCTGGTTGCTCTTTATCTTAAAATGTATACTTGCAGTCTCTCTATTACATGTTGATAAATCCCATAGGATGTGTACTCGACTTCCAGGACTATGATGTAGATCATGTTAGTGTTTATGCCCTAGAAGGCCATTACTGTATCATACTAGTTTGTATATTACTTAATGGAAGCTTGGGATATTCACATGTATATAACAGTCTTGCTAAACATGGTAGTATGCTACTTGGTTTTTCTATCTTAATATGTGAGTATACGTATTGATAGAACTCTTAGGATCTTGCTTGACTACCAGCGTTGTGATGGCAGTCACACTAGTGGGGGCTGGGTAGTCTACAAGCACATCCTTATTCAGGTCCCTGGTCGTTGGATTATCGAGACAGAGCATCGATACTCCGGAGTAGACTAGTGTGTACGCTTCTCATCCCAGTTGGGGAGATGGTCTGTCCCACAGCCGTCAGTACGTCGTACTGGAGATAGTATGCAGGTGCTCGTTAGGTTACGGGTACACCGGACAGGACTCACAGGGGACTGTTGGTTGGTTTTATACCAGTCGTCAGTGAACAGTTCCTAGGTGACATGAGTACAGCATAGTCCGGAGACTTGACACTGCTACTTCGCCTCGAGTGTGTCCCACTGTTCTTAGATTGCTACCCTACCAAGGCTCAAAGGAGTCGTGCAAACAGGTAGCAGTTGGGTGCAGTCCCGAGCACTTGGAGGCAGTGGCGGTTAAACAGGATTCATCTCTCCCGGTATTGGGAGTTGATATCGCGCTGTGTCAGAGAGCCATTACGCAAAGTCCCTGGCCAGGGCAAGCGAGATTTGCTGGTAGGTTCCAGTAGTTTCTCAGGGTGTAATGGGCTTCGCTCCGACACGGCTTATATCGCTATTAGGGGACTGATGCTTGTCGCCCCTAGGCCCGATATGCGATAGTCTAAGACGAACGGACCGGACTGTACGGAGATTGTCACATCAGACTCAGTAGGAGTTCGGATGGGTTCCCTCATCGGCCTTCTTATCGACATCTTCCTGGGGACCGTTACGTACAGCTAGTGCCGCTTGCGGTCTGTGGTTAAACCCACTGCCAGCGTAGTAGTCGAGTCTCTAGAGTCCCACACAGAGAGTTTCCCTACTCCAGGCATAACGATATTGAGGTCGTATGGTTTTACGACAAGGGTTCAGACGCATACGTGTGTTTACGCACGTATGACTTTCGGATAGTTTTTACCAGTCAGCTTTGGTTTAAGCCAGTTACTGGTATCCGGTTATTGGATTTATACAGTCTAAAGTTTTTCCGTATTTTATCGGAAAGGAGGGGCGTTCTCGTAATTGCGCGAGAAGCTTCTAGAAGATGGTGACTAAGGAGGTTTAGGTGGCATATACATTGAATGAGATTAGTGAGTCATATGGATGATTCATCCATGTCATTAATGCTTCATAATTGCTTAATGACTCATGGAGATGAATCACCACAAGATATTTATCAAGCATGGTTGTAAAATGATTTCTTTTCTTTTCTTGATAAAAAGAAATGCTTGATATATATTATCATAACTCATTCTTCTCAATTCATTATTATCCTCACCTTCTCTCTCCTCAAGCTCTCCCTCTTCAAACCCTAATCCTCCCCTCTCATGTGTTGAGTACAAGGATTAGTTAGACTACTTAATCCATAACCCTCTCTATATTTCACCTAGCTTCTTTGATTAGCACTTAGAGAAGTTTAGTTGCCTCAAGTTTAGAGGCTAAGCTTGGAGTAAAGCTCTCGGGTGGATCGTCTACTACTTCGAGAAGGCCGAGGAGGAGGTGGAGTTCGCAAAGACGAAGGACACGATTCGTTAGGTATAATCCCTAAACATAGTAGCATAGAAACTTTATGTTTTAAGTTAGTTATCGTTTAGCTTCGATTCAAGCGGTTAGTCGATGTTTGTTCACTAAACAAGTTCGTTTTTGAAAATTCCGCCTCCCCACAAGTATTGGGGTGTTGTACATCGACTTACAGTGGTATCAGAGACTCGCTAAACAATAAATAACTTACTTGCAAATTTGTATGAATTTCGAACGGAAAAAACGAAACCGGAAAAACCCGAAATCACAAGTTTCTGTCGAATTTTAAATGAAGTCCTAAAATTTTTCAGGGAGGTTCAGAAAGCTTAAAAAGATAGTAGAAGAACACCCAAGAAATTTGGGCCCCTGAATCGCTTAAAGCGCCGCGGAACCGCGGCGGATCGCACCTATCCGCCGCGCTTCCGCCGCCGAGTTGGCGATTTAGGAACCCAAATTTCCTGTGTTGCTTCTCTGTGATATTTGGTATTTTCTGGAAGTTTTTATTTTTGCTCAGGTTTCAGATTTACAGAGAAGTATTGGAGCAAAATTAAAAGTCTTTAATCGATCGAAATTATACAGTATTTGCTTGTTGGATTATATCTGTGTTTGTATAATGTGTTCGTAAACCTTCCCTAACTGCTAGTATGTCGGTTGGCAGGGGGTTGCACATTTCTGTAATGGTTTTTACTGTTTGTGGATATGAACTGTGTTGGACTGTTGTGATGATTAGCCGGGGTTATGTGATTGGTTATTATTTAATTCATTTGATGTAAATGTAATTTGTTGTAATATTATTTTGCGGGGCACATCCAGGTTGCGGTTGTAGCCACCGTTGTATTATTTCATTTTACTGTTTTTGCTCCTAGGACAGACCCAAGGTGGGGTGCACAAACTGCCGGGCGGGTAGTTTGCCGTACCCGTTGGGGTCTTGGGTGGGGTAATGGCTATTCATCACAACTGTGTAATCCGTCTTTTGTTGCAGGCTCAAAACAAACACGGATTGCTTGCAAATCCAATAAAGTTCATCTGTGATCTGGAATGCCTATTATTGCGTCTGACGAATGTACAATATCTATATATGATAGCTATTTAGACGTCACTTATGTTTTACACCCGTGCTCGCCCAGCCCCCGCTCTGTCGTTAGTTAAGTAACCTAACGGGTGATGACGGGACCCCGTGGCGAATGCGGATGGCATAAGAGGACGTTGTATTTTTGTTGTTTTCTGCAATGATAGGTTAATGATGGGACGCATTATCTATAATGCAAAGAAAAACAAACCAAAGTTTAAATCGTTGGAACAATTTAAAAGAAACCACTCGGTTAATTTTAAAACAGATTTTTTTAAATGCGGAGACTTAACCACTCCTTTTAAAAGCTATCAGGTTCCTTCGGTTATATCAAGTTCACTACGTTCACGGTTTCGCCAAAACCAGTCGTAGCCCTCCGTCATTTCTTATGGATGGTCAGTAGTATTCAAGCTATGCTTGTTGGCTTACGTCAAGGCATAGTGTTTGGTAGCTGCTGGGGTATTCATTTGTTGCATAGATAGATGTGTTGGTTTGGGACAGTCGCATTACCTTGTTGGCATACGTCAAGGGTATATACGGGTGGGTTCAAATTAACAAGATAATGATGGGCAGAACTTGACATGTGACTTATGATTTGTTGGCATACGTCAAGGTCATAAGAGCATGGGGCAAAAACTTATATCGGGAATTTCTAAAGAAACTGAAATTTGCAAAGAGATGCATACCATTTGGAGTTTGATGAATGTTGGTAGGATTCCTTCAACATTATCATATGATGATATTTGGATCCCGATCCTACTGTGAGTATATGCTACTTATCAGGATATTCGTCACTTAACGATCAATGCTATAAACCAAGTAGGTGTCCAGAAAAGTGTCAGCGAGGTTACGCCCCCAGAGAAAAGAGGTTATTTAATTAAGGAACTTCGCGAAAGCGTTGGAAAACCTCCCTCGAAGTATCGACACTAGCCTGGCTGAACGGTTAAGCAAGAATTGTACGGTGAAAATAGTCATGGCTAATTCTTCTTTTATGGTTTGAGGAAGGATTTGAGAAACAGTGGGAGCCATCCAGTTTAGATAAACTAAAAACCACTCTAAACTTGCAAGAGCATCATGCTAAAGAGTTTTCTTCTCTCTCTCCTAATTGCTGCGACCCTGAAAATGACTGGACTTAAGTTACTTTTAGAGAAAAATATACTGACAGGGCCAAACTATAAAGATTGGCTGCGGAATGTCAAAATAGCTTTGACCTATGACAAATTGAGGTACGTCCTCACCGCTACGGCACCTGCTGTCCCTGGTCCCAAATCCAGCAATGCGGATAAGGAAATCCGCAAAACCTGGGATTTAGATTGCGTGAAAGCCAAGTGCATCGTGCTTGCCTCAATGAACAATGAACATCAGAGGAGGCACGAGGATATGACCCTAGATAGCATATTTCTCCATACAAAGGAACTTTATGGAGTGCAATCTCGTATAGCAAGATACGAGACCTCTAAGAACTCGTTTCGAGCGAGGTTGGCTGTCGGGTCATCAGTAGGAGAACATGTCCTAAAGATGATCGGCTATATTGAAGAGCTCGCAGACCTTGGGACGACTTTGGATAATGAGCTCTATACAGACCTTATTCTCCAGTCCCTTCCTCACACCTACGCCCAGTTTATCCTGAACTTCAACCTTCAAAGAAAAGAAGTTGAACTTCCGGAACTCCTGAACATGTTAAGGAGTGCAGAGGGCACCTTGCAGAAAGCAAGGGAAACACCCGCTATGTTTGTTAGCGGTGCATCTTCTTCCGGGTCCAAGGCTAGGGCCAAAGGAAGGAAGAAGAAGGCCGCCAACAAACCTAGAGGAGGTGTTAGTAATGTGGGAGGGAAGGGAAAGAAAAAGTTTGCGGTACCGGTAGTTGGCCTGGATGAGTGCTTCCATTGTCACAGGAAAGGGCACTGGAAGAAGGATTGCGAGGCGTGGAACGCCAAGAACCAGGAACCGAAGCAAGCTGTGGCTTCGACTTCAGGTGTGTTTGTAATTGAGAATTGTCTGTCAATCAACTCTACTTCCTGGGTATTGAATACCGGATCAGGATCTCATATTTGCAATTCTTTGCAGGCACTGAGAAACCGTAGAGTGCAGAAGGAAGGTGATATGACCCTAAAGGTTGCTAACGGAGCTAGCGTGGGAGCTGCGTCCGTCGGGGATTATCACCTAGGATTGACGAGTGGACACATTTTGGTTTTACATAACTGTTATTTTATACCAAGCTTAACGCGTAATATCATATCAGTTTCCTTGTTATCAAATAAAGGTTATGATTTCACGTTTGTAAGAGATGTTGTTAACATCCACCTTAATCATGGTTTGATTGGGTCCGGTACACTAAATAACGGTATATATGTTTTAAACCAACTCCAAATTTTCAATGTCCAGAACACACTAAAAAGAAAGTCTCCAGGTTTAAATAAATCTTTCTTATGGCATTGTAGACTGGGTCACATCAATGAGAGAAGGTTGACTAAGTTGCATAGAGAAGGATATTTGGACTCGTTCGAATATCAAACTTATGACACTTATCAATCTTGTCTCAAAGGAAAGATGACAAAGACTCCATTTACTGGACAAGGAGTAAGAGCGAGCGAGTTCTTAGGACTCATACACAGCGATGTATGTGGTCCAATGTCTACACATGCGAGAGGTGGTTATTCCTACTTCATTACTTTTACAGATGATTTCTCTAGGTTTGGACATGTCTTCTTAATGAAGCATAAATCCGAGGCCTTTGAGAAATTCCAGGAATACAAGAGTGAAGCGGAAAAACAAACAGGCAAAAGTATTAAGACACTGAGATCTGATCGAGGTGGAGAATACTTAAGTGCCGAGTTCCTAGGTTACCTAAAAGAGAAAGGAATTCTCTCTCAGCTTACTCCTCCATACACTCCACAGCACAACGGTGTATCGGAGAGATGGAATCGAACCCTATTGGATATGGTACGATCCATGATGAGTAATGCTGAGTTACCGCGATCTTTCTGGGGTTATGCGCTAGAATCAGCGACATATCTTTTGAACAGAGTTCCAACCAAAACTGTGCCTACCACACCATATCAGATATGGAGTGGGAAGAAACCCTATCTTCAGTACCTGAAGACATGGGGATGTCCAGCTTTTGTAAAAAAGCAGCATCCGGACAAGCTCGAGGCACGCTCAGTAGAGTGTAAGTTTGTGGGATATCCAAAGAACTCTATGGGATATTTTTTCTATTACGCAGAGGAACAAAAGGTTTTTGTTTCTTGTCATGCCCGCTTCTTAGAAACTGAATTTTTAGAAAATCAGAAGAGTGGGAGTGTAGTAGAACTGGAAGAAATTCCAGAACCACAAACTGCTACTGAAAGTTTGGTAGAACCGGAAGTTCAAGAAGTACAGGACATTCCCGCACCCCTCCGCAGGAGTAGTAGGCCGTCTCATCCGCCTGAGAGATACTACGGTTTTCTCATAGATGGGGATAGAGAGGATTGCATCATAGATGATGATGAACCTACTGACTTCCAGCAGGCCATCCAGAGCGGCGACTCGGTATGATGGCTAGATGCAATGCGGACCGAAATGGAGTCCATGTACACCAACAAAGTATGGACTTTGGACTTTGCTCCAGATGGGGTAAAACCCATAGGATGCAAATGGATCTTCAAGAAAAAGATTGGTGTAGATGGACAGGTGGAAACCTATAAGGCTAGACTTGTTGCAAAGGGTTTTTGTCAAAGACCTGGTTTGGACTATGACGAAACTTTTTCTCCAGTGGCTATGCTCAAATCCATTCGGGTCCTTCTTGCTATTGCTGCCTTCCATGATTATGAAATCTGGCAGATGGACGTAAAGACGGCTTTTTTGAATGGAAATTTAGAAGAGAACGTCTATATGGATCAGCCAGAGGGTTTCAATCAGAGTGGGAGCAGCGGGAAAGTATGCAAGCTGCTTAAGTCCATTTATGCACTAAAGCAGGCATCGCGGAGTTGGAACATCTGTTTTGATGAGACAGTCAAAGAATATGACTTTATCAAAAATCCAGATGAACCGTGCATATATAGTAAAGTTGTAGCCAGAAGTGTCGTATTCCTCGTCTTGTACGTGGATGACATTCTATTGATAGGAAATGACATTCCTATGCTACAATCTGTCAAAGGATTCTTGTCACACAGGTTCTCCATGAAAGACCTGGGTGATGCCTCTTACATTCTGGGGATCCGGATCTATCGTGATAGATCCAAGAGGATGTTGGGACTTTCGCAGTCCAGGTATATCGACACTGTACTGAAAAGATTCAGTATGGAAGATTCTAAGCGCGGTAATCTACCGGCTTGTCACGGAATCACCCTCTCCAAAGAGATGTCTCCCAAGACTGATTTGGAAAGGGAACACATGTCTATTATACCCTACGCTTCTGCGGTAGGCTCTATAATGTATGCGATGTTGTGCACCAGACCAGATGTAGCTTACGCACTGAGCGTGGTAAGCCGGTATCAGTCAGACCCAGGGGAGAAGCACTGGATAGCAGTAAAGAACATTCTCAAGTACCTGAGAAAGACTAAGGAGATGTTCTTGGTTTACGGGGGAAAAGACCTCAGGTTGGAGGCCTTTGCTGATTCCGGCTTCCAAAGTGATAAGGACGATTCCAAGTCCATGTCGGGTTATGTCTTTACCCTCAATGGAGGGGCGGTGTGCTGGAAGAGCTCCAAGCAGGACACCGTTGCTGACTCGACGATGGAAGCGGAGTATATAGCTGCTTGCGATGCCGCAAAAGAAGCAGTCTGGATGAAGAAGTTCCTAACAGAACTTCAGGTGGTTCCTACCATAGTTGATCCAATACCTCTGTATTGCGACAACAACGGAGCTATAGCTTTAGCGAAGGAACCAAGGTCCCATCAAAAGTCCAGACACATCTTGAGGCGGTATCACCTGATCAGGGAGATCATTGATCGTCAGGAGATCGAGGTTCGGAGAGTTGCTTCTGAAGAGAACATTGCTGATCCATTCACGAAGGTCCTACCTCAGATTCAGTTCGAGAGGCTACTCGAGATCATTGGTCTTCGATATGCCAGTACATGGCCCTAGTGCAAGTGGGAGATTGTTAGTGTTTATGCCCTAGAAGGCCATTACTGTATCATACTAGTTTGTATATTACTTAATGGAAGCTTGGGATATTCACATGTATATAACAGTCTTGCTAAACATGGTAGTATGCTACTTGGTTTTTCTATCTTAATATGTGAGTATACGTATTGATAGAGCTCTTAGGATCTTGCTTGACTACCAGCGTTGTGATGGCAGTCACACTAGTGGGGGCTGGGTAGTCTACAAGCACATCCTTATTCAGGTCCCTGGTCATTGGATTATCGAGACAGAGCATCGATACTCCGGAGTAGACTAGTGTGTACGCTTCTCATCCCAGTTGGGGAGATGGTCTGTCCCACAGCCGTCAGTACGTCGTACTGGAGATAGTATGCAGGTGCTCGTTAGGTTACGGGTACACCGGACAGGACTCACAGGGGACTGTTGGTTGGTTTTATACCAGTCGTCAGTGAACAGTTCCCAGGTGACATGAGTACAGCATAGTCCGCAGACTTGACACTGCTACTTCGCCTCGAGTGTGTCCCACTGTTCTTAGATTGCTACCCTACCACAGCTCAAAGGAGTCGTGCAAACAGGTAGCAGTTGGGTGCAGTCCCGAGCACTTGGAGGCAGTGGCGGTTAGACAGGATTCGTCTCTCCCGGTATTGGGAGTTGATATCGCGCTGTGTCAGAGAGCCATTACACAAAGTCCCTGGCCAGGGCAAGCGAGATTTGCTGGTAGGTTCCAGTAGTTTCTCAGGGTGTAATGGGCTTCGCTCCGACACGACTTATACCGCTATTAGGGGACTGACGCTTGCCGCCCCATAGGCCCGATATGCGATAGTCTAAGACGAACGGACCGGACTGTACGGAGATTGTCACATCAGACTCAGTAGGAGTTCGGATGGGTTCCCTCATCGGCCTTCTTATCGACATCTACCTGGGGACCGTTACGTACAGCTAGTGCCGCTTGTGGTCTGTGGTTAAACCCACTGCCAGCGTAGTAGTCGAGTCTCTAGAGTCCCACACAGAGAGTTTCCCTACTCCAGGTGAAACGATATAGAGGTCGTATGGTTTTACGACAAGGGTTCGGACGCATACGTGTGTTTACGCACGTACGACTTTCGGACAGTTTTTACCAGTCAGCTTTGGTTTAAGCCAGTTACTGGTATCCGGTTATTGGATTTATACAGTATAAAGTTTTTCCGTATTTTTGCAGAAAGGAGGGGGGTTCTCGTAATTGCGCGAGAAGCTTCTAGAAGATGGTGACTAAGGAGGTTTAGGTGGCATATACATTGAATGAGATTAGTGAGTCATATGGATGATTCATCCATGTCATTAATGCTTCATAATTGCTTAATGACTCATGGAGATGAATCACCACAAGATATTTATCAAGCATGGTTGTAAAATGATTTCTTTTCTTTTCTTGATAAAAAGAAATGCTTGATATATATTATCATAACTCATTCTTCTCAATTCATTATTATCCTCACCTTCTCTCTCCTCAAGCTCTCCCTCTTCAAACCCTAATCCTCCCCTCTCATGTGTTGAGTACAAGGATTAGTTAGACTACTTAATCCATAACCCTCTCTATATTTCACCTAGCTTCTTTGATTAGCACTTAGAGAAGTTTAGTTGCCTCAAGTTTAGAGGCTAAGCTTGGAGTAAAGCTCTCGGGTGGATCGTCTACTACTTCGAGAAAGCCGAGGAGGAGATGGAGTTCGCAAAGACGAAGGACACGATTCTTTAGGTATAATCCCTAAACATAGTAGCATAGAAACTCTATGTTTTAAGTTAGTTATCGTTTAGCTTCGATTCAAGCGGTTAGTCGATGTTTGTTCACTAAACAAGTTCGTTTTTGAAAATTCCGCCTCCCCACAATTATTGGGGTGTTGTACATCGACTTACAGATCATACTAGTGGGGCCTGGGTAGTCCATCAGTACGTCCTTCAATGTTCCTAGTAGTGGGAATATCGAGACGGGGCATCGATATTCCAGAGTAGACTAGCGTATATCTTCTCGACCCATGTGATGGGCGATGGATGATCCCATATCCATTAGTGTTTGACATCAGAGATGGTATGCGGGTGCTCAGTGGTGACTGGGTACACTGAACGGACTCGCCGAGAACTCCCAGATGGTATTATACCTTACGTCAGATGGCAGTTCTCTGGTGACACTGGTACAGCTTAGTCTCTTGACCCGAGATCGTCATAGAGTCTTGTGTGTCTCCCACTGTGCTTTGATTTCCACCCTACCACAGCTCTACTGAGTCTTTCAAACAGGTGGTTTTTTGGGTACAGTCCCGATTCACATGGAGGCAATGAGCGATAGGAGGGGATTCGTCTCTCCCGGTATTGGGGGTTGATGTTGCGCTATGCTCCACTGGCCATAACTGGAAATCCCTGGCCAGGGTTGCTGTGATTTACTGGTAAGAGTTATCAGTAGTTTCACGCTCGTTATGGACCTTATATCGGCATGACTTATCAAGCTACTGGGGTCTGACGTTTCCAGGCGAGATATGCGACATATCAGACGAACATACCGGACTGTACGGTAAGTGTTACTGGTTAGATTCACAGGAGTGTGAGCGGGCTTGCTCGTTGATCTTCTGATCGCTCAATACCCGGGTGGCCGTTACGTTTAGCAGACCGCTTGCGGCTTGTGGGTGTTTGATATGATCATCACCTACTGCCGGCGTATTGACGAGTCTTTAGAGTCCTACACAGAGGTTTCCTGGCTCAAGTGAAACGAAATAGGAGCGCATATGAGATATGTGCGGGACCGAGAATAATACCAGTATGTGATACTAAATTCTATTCTCGCGATTCGTATCATCGGAGGGTTATATAAGATATAGCCGGGTTACCGAATCAAATGTTGATCTGATATATTGATACACTTGATATTAGTCGGTTATATGCGTTATGACCGGATCATTAAATCAAGTGTTGATTTAATGATTTAATGTATAATTATTTATATTTGATATATTACTTTACATTAACTAGTATTTGTTCACTTAAGATTGATTTTCTCACTTGATGTGCACAAGTAGTATATGTGATATATTTTTTTGCACTTGATTGTATCATGTTTGATGATACATGCAAACTTGGGTGTGTGTATGCTTTAAACCATGTTTAGGTAAATGGTTAGGGTTTTATATACTTTATTTATTTTGGTAAAATAGAATGGTTGCTATTTTTGTTTTATGCAAGAAGCTTCATGATGCTTCAGGCATCTTTGACAAAGTAACCATTTTGTTTTTATTTCTTAACCTAACCATTTCACATAAACCTTAGTTTATTCTCTACATTAGTTACCTCACCCATGGTTGCTAAATGATAAGCATCGCTTGATTTTCCTTTTTAGATAATTCATTCATTATTTTCTTTCTTCTTTTTAATCTTCATCATGAAGAAGAAAGCCATTGCTAGAAAATTCCAAGTGATGAATCCAAGTGAGAAATCCAATTCCAAAGTGAACCTACTTCCTATTTCTTCATCCTCTACCACTTGCCAGGTAGTAGAGTTTGTTATCTTCACAAGTTTCATGACCTAGTGAAGATGGAGCTTGAGTTTGAGTCGCCTCGACGTAGATTAACTTCGGCATCGAAGTCGACGACCTAGCCCGCCCATTTCTCCGATGAAACCGACGCTAGAGTCCGGGATTCCGATGATCGCAGCGGAGAGACGTCATCAAGGAGCTAAAGAAGTGGAAGACCGGATCTACAAAGGTTGTAGTCTCTTTCACTTAGTAGCAAAGTAGTTTGCTTGCTTAGTTTCGCCTTACCTCTAGTAACGATCTAGCATTAGGGTTCTTTGGCAGATGAAAATTTTTGATTTTGGCATGGTTGATCATTTGTAGAACCTCATGAGTGTGCCTAGGAACCCTACAGACCGAAGTCAGGAGAGTTGATACAAAGGAAAACACTGCGGATCCACTCACAAAGGCCATTCCCCAGATACAGTTTGAGAGATTGTTCGGGATGTTAGGTATGAGATACTACAACAGCTGGCCTTAGTGCAAGTGGGAGATTGTTAGTTATATATATACCCTAGAGGCCATTGTTATACATATGATGTATATTATAATGGATGCTTGGATATATATAGAGAGGACTTTCTTTCTTGCAATGATAGTATGCTATTTGGTTTTACTTTGTCTTAACATGTTGACTTGTATTAGTTTACTGTTTTGCTCTCGCATGTTGATAAAGCCCTTAGGATATGTACTCGACTACTGGGACTATGATGAGATCATACTAGTGGGGCCACGGTAGTCGACGAGTACATCCTATAACTGTTCCTAGTCGAGGGTGTATCGAGACAGGGCATCGATACACCAGAGTAGACTAGCGTATACGCATCTTGACCCATATGATGGGCGATGGATGATCCCATATCCATCGGTGTTTGACATCAAAGATGGTGTACGGGTGCTCAGTGGAGACTGGGTACATTGGACGGACTCGCCGAGAACTCCCAGATGGTATTATACCTCACGTCAGATGGGAGTTCTCTGGTGACACTGGTACAGGTTAGTCTGTAGACCCGAGATCGTCATAGAGTCTTGTGTGATTCCCACTGTGCTTTGATTTCCATCATACCACATCCAAGAGGGCGTGCAAAACGGTGGCTTTTGGGTACAGTCTCGAATCTCATGGAGGCAATGAGCGATATGAGGGGTTTCGTCTCTCCCGGTATAGGGAGTTGATGTTGTGCTGTGTTCGATTGGCTATAACTGGAAGTCCCTGGCCAGGGTGGATAATGAGTACTACTGGTAAGTGTTATCAGTAGGATCTTGACCTGTTATGAGCCTCGCATCGACACGACTTATCGGTTACTGGGGTCTGACGTATACCACCCCTAGACTAGATATGCAACATATCAGACGAAGAGACCGGACTGTACGGGAGTGTTACTGATTGGATTCACAGGAGAATGTACAGGCTTGCTTGTTGATCTTCTGATCGCTCAATACCTGTAGGGCTGTTACGTTTAGCTGACCGCTTGCAGCTTGTGGGTGTTTGATATGATCATCACCTACTGCCGGCGTATTGACGATTCTTTAGAGTCCTACACAGAGGTTTCTTGACTCAGGAAAAACGGAGTAGGAGCACATATGTGATATGTGCGGGACCGAGAATAATACGATATGAGATACCGTATTCTATTTTGGCGATATTTGATATCAGCCGGGTCATCGGATCAAGTGTTGATTCGATGTATCGGTCAATGATATATTAGTCGGTTACATGCAATATAGCCGGATTGTCGGATCAAGTGTTGATTCGATAATTTAATGTATAAATATATATGTGATATATTACATTATATTATCTAATATTGGCTTGCTTTATTGATTCTTTTTCTCACTGGATAATATATTGATATATATGCGATATATATTAATTGTATTATTTTCTTTTGTTACAAAAATATATTATATATGTGATATATAATATTGTAACAAGTTATGATTACAAATGCAACATGATTAGTGGAGATTAAACATGGTTAGGGTTTGATTTGGGTTAGCTTATTCATGAAGCTTCTAGAAGCTTTTCTTTTGATTCTTGCAAAGATATTATGTGTTGATATTTTCCTAACCCAACCCACACCCTTAACCCTAGTTGAATCTTTACAATGGTTAAGTCATTCTTGACTTAACCATGGTTGCAATTGTAATGATAATAAAAATTCATTATTCATCACAAAAGGGATTATTCATCTTCTTCTTCCTTGAGCTCTAGAAAAGCTTTCTAGGTTTTTCTTTTGTGATGGATTAGTGTGAGAATTTGATAATAAAAGAGAGCATAAATCCTACTTCATCATCCTCATCTAATCTAGACAATTAGATTAGGGTGTTCACTTCATTAATACTTGATTAGTGAGTGAGAGCTTGAGTTAAAGAAACTTCAAGGTAGATCATCTTCGAAAAGGAAGACTTCAACCAAGCATGGATCATTCGGGTTGTGGAGCTTCTCTTTAGAACGGGAGATCATGGATCGCGACGAAGGGACTACTACTCGGAGCTTATGAAGTGAAGTAGCGAACTACAAAGGTTTTAATCCCTCTCTCTTAGTTGTAAAGATGTTTGCTTGCATGTTTAACCCTAATTATCTAGCAAAGATCCTCGCTTTGGGTTGTTCGGCACGTCTAAATTTTAAATCGGGCATGGTTGATGCCTTATAGACCCTTGTGACTGTGCATAGTAACCCTACAAACCCTAGGGTTCTCAACTCATGAGAGGATTAGGGTTAAGATCAAGAAGAGAGAGCTTGAGGAGAGAGAAAGTGTTTGTGATAATCAAATGAATCTTGACCCATTTGGAAATATCATGAAGCATGAAAATATCTCACTAAAAATATCTAGCCAAATATCAACCATGCTTCATTTAATTCTTGAGATGAATCATCTCATGAGTCATGGTTCATTTAATGATAATTACACCTCATCTCCTCCACCTCATTAAGTTTAAATCATAAAAATAAAAACACAAATGAGTCATCTCCTTCTAGAAGCTTCATGACAAATTACGAGAAAGCCCCTCTCATCCGTATTTACGAAAAACACGGATATACTGAGACTATATCAAATCCAATAATCTAATACTAGGATCTGGGTTAAACAAAAGCCCACTTGTATAATCTGTCCGAATATCATACGTGCACAAGTACACGTATATGTCCGAACCCTGTCGTAAAACCATACGACCTCTATATCGTTTTGCCCGAAGTAGGGAAACCCTCTGTGTGGGACTCTAAAGACTGGACACTACGCTGGCAGTGGTTTTAACCATAGGCCGCAAGAGGTACTAGCTGTACGTAACGGTCCCCAGGTAGATGTCGATAAGAAGGTCGATGAGGAAACCCATCCGAACTCCTACTGAGCCTGATGTGACAATCTCCGTACAGCCCGGTCTGTTCGTCTAAGAACGTCGCATAACGGGCTAGGGGGGAGGCAAAGGTCAGACCCCTAATAGCGGTATAAGTCGTGTCGGAGTACAATCCAAAACACCCTGAGAAACTACTGGAGCACCTACCAGCAAATCTCGCTTGCCCTGGCCAGGGACCTTGCGTAATGGAGTTCCGAACACAGTGCGATATCAACCCCCAATACCGGGAGAGGTGAATCCTATCTAACCGCCACTTCCTCTAATCTCTTCGGGACTGCACCCAACCGCTACCATTTTGCACTACTCAATAGAGCCGTGGTAGGGTAGCAATCTAAGAACAGTGGGAACACACTTGAGGCGAAGCAGCAGTGTCAAGTCTACGGACTATGCTGTACTCATGTCACCTGGGAACTGTTACCTGATGATAGGTATAGTACCAACCAACAGTTCCCGATGAGTCCTGTCCGGTGTACTCGTAACCCAACGAGCACCTGCATACTATCTCCAGTACAACGTACTAATGGCTGTGAGACGGACCATCTCCCCTGCTGGGACGAGAAGCGTATACACTAGTCTACTCCGGAGTATCGATGCCCTGTCTCGATAATCCTACAACTAGGGACCTGAAAAAGGATGTGCTTGAAGACTACCTAGCCCCCACTAGTGCGACTGCCATCACAACGCTGGTAGTCAAGTAAGATCCTAAGGGCTCTATCAATATGTATTCGCGATATGCTAAAAGAAATATATACACATATTAAGATAGATACAAACCAAGTAGCATACTACTATGTCGAGCAAGACTGTTATAAACCCATGTATATATCCCAAGCTTCCAAAATGTAATATACAAGCCACTACTATAAAATAATGGGCTCTAGGGCATATAACACTAACAAAAACTATAAGAAGGGAAGGAAGCTACAACTTTTGATGACCGTGTCCTTCTCTTCTTATGCTCCGGGTAGTAGTCCCTAGGACTCCTCATAGCTCCACTTGAAGATTGATCAAGCTAGCTCTTTGATCCCCTAAGTCGAAGATGATCCACCCGATGTTTCTATAGGTCAAGCAACCTCTTCACTTATATCCCATAAGTGAAAGAAACACCCTAAACCAAAGTGCTAATCTATTTTAGGATGGTGAAGTAGGGGTTTTAAGGACACTATGGTTTGTTCAAAGCCATATGTTTCACATCATATTTGAGGGTTTATGTCTTTGAGGTGGAGGAAGAAGAAGATAGTGAGAATGAAGAGAGCAAGAGCTCAAGTGAGGAAAAATGAACTCAAGAAAAACACAAGTCTAGAATGGCTTTCTTTATTTGCCTTTACTTATTGAAGAATGCAATTTTTCACAATAAAAAATGCCCGAATGCTTCAATAGTAAAGGCAAATGAATAAACAAATGCCAAAGCCATGCTATACCCCATTCCTCAACTTTCAACCTCATTTTTCTATTTTCCATAAGATAGAAAATCAACCATGCTTCATATAATATGTGTGTATATATATATATCATATATATATTATGAAGAAAATAATTAGTGAGCTAATAATATTAGTTAATATATATTTATATCAAATATAAATATATATCATATTATTAAATTAACACTTGATTTAATAATCCAGTTATATCACATATAACTGACTAATATCTTTTATCTGTATATCGCATTATCGAATCAACACTTGATTCAATAATCCGGTTATATCCCATTTAACCTAACCGATATCAAATAACTGCCAGATTACAATACGGTATCACATATTCGTATTTAATCAGGCCCCAGCACATATTAGCATATGTGCCCTACATCGTTTCACCTGAACTATGAAACATCTGTGTGGGACTCTAAAGACTCGTCAATACGCCAGCAGTAGGTGATGATCACATTAGTCACCTACAAGCCGTCAGCGGTACTAGCTTGACGTAACGACTACCCAGGTATTGAGTGAATAGAAGATCAACAAGCAAGCTTGTCCAAACTCTCGTGAAGCCTATAGGTAACACTTACCGTATAGTCCGGTCTCTTCTTCTGATATGTCGCATATCGAGTCTAGGGGTGGTAACGTCAGACTCCAGTAATTTGATAAGTCATGCCGATGTATGGCTCATAACGGTTCGAGAAACTACTGATAACACTTACTAGTAAGTCTCATCAACAACCCTGGCCAGGGACTTACTGTTATAACCAATCGAGCATAGCGCAACATCAACACCCAATACCGGGAGAGACGAAACCCCTCCTATCGCTCATTGCCTCCATATGACTCGGGACTGTACCCAAAATCCACCTGTTTGCACGACTCATTTGCGCCATGGTAGGGACGAAATCAAAGCACAGTGGGAGCCACACAAGACTCTATAATGATCTTGGGTCTACAGACTAACATGTACCAGTGTCATCAGAGAACTATTATCTGACGATAGGTATAGTACCAACTAGGAGTTCTTGGTGAGTCCTGTTCGGTGTACCTATTCTCTAATCAGCACCTGTGTACAATCTTTGATGTCAAACACCAATGGCTATGGGATCAACCGTCGCCCTCATACAGGGTCAAGAAATGCACACACTAGTTTACTTTGGAATATCGATGCCCTGTCTCGATATACCCTCGACTAGGAACAATTAAAGGATGTGTTTGTGGACTACCCAGGTCCCAGTAGTATGATCCACATCATAGTCCTTGTAGTCAAGCCTACACCCTAAGGGCTTTATCAACATGTATATGAGAGACAGTATAATAATACCAGTGAACATGTTAAGATAAAGACAACCAGATAGTATACTATTATGTCGAACAAGAAAGTCCCTTATATATATGTCCAAACATCCACTATAATATACATCAATATACAATAATGGCCTCTAGTGCATACATATCCCTAACACCTTCAATACCAGGAGAGACGAATTTCCGACGATCCACTCACTGCCACCATGTGGCTCGGGACTGTACCCAACTAAAACCTTTTTGCACTACTCCTTTGAGCTGTGGTAGGGTAGTAATCAAAGAACAATGGGAAATCACACGAGACAAATGACGATCTCAGGTCGAAGGACTAATCTGTACTCATGTCACTTGAGAACTTGTCATGACCCAAATGTGGAATGTGACCGGCACTTAAATCACGCAACGTCTAAAAGCGTAACGTAATTCAAGTAATCCGAAAACCCAGAATCCAAAACGTAATTTAAAATAGAGTGGTAAAAATCTTTGTTTAAAAATGTTGATTTAAGGTGTAAAGAGTTATATAAAAACCTTTTTGAAGATCGAGTTACTGTAAACAAATTCAGCAGTATCTCCTTTGTAAGAACTGATCCAAACCGATACATAAGCATAATACTTATATGAATATCCTCACTTAGGAGCAATCTCAACGCCATTCGGCGAAACACAATCACAAAGCAAGATATACGACGCCATAGGCGAAGAAGTAAAGAAATAAGAAAAGAAAACAATATCCACAATAAAAACATAAAAGTTGTCTCACACGAGCATGACACCAGAGTCAAATATAATAAAAATCTCTCAGTCTCGTCTTTAAGTCAATATACATGTGGTAGATGGAGTATATTTGATACAATGAGAAAATGTACAAGGTAGAAGACAAAAGAATACTCGCAACCCACCTACAAAATATCACGTCCAAAAAGTCGTAGCAAAAGTAGTGTGCCCCGCTGCGACTATACTGATGGATCAGACCTGCAAGACACTGTGGCACAACGGGGGTGAGTTGCCAGCTCGTGAGTAGTAAGTAACATCATAAGTGGCAATTGCAAGCATGTACGTTACAGAGACAGATCCCAAGTATGAATTTATGATGCGGTACACTAGTATAGGTGCAATATGAATAGATGAGCGATGTATGAAATCTGAAGTATAGCAACTACAGAAAAACTGAATATGTCATAGTAAATTCAATATGGTAGAACCAAAAGTATCATCAATAAAACAACATGAAACCTGTGTCAAACATCGACACTCAAAATCTCAAAATCTCAGGCGTCGTATCTCAGATCGGCCCTCAAATCCATTTGATCACATGACTCCGTTCGGTATCCTCCGGATATCCGCCGAGCCTAAAACTATCACCGGTAGGTTTTATTCCCCTTCCAGTCTTAACGTCTCTCTATATGATCTTCTTTCCCCGGGGTACCGTACCGGGTCCACCATGTACCCGTAGACGGTTTAGGGTTCGTAGGCACTCTTTTGAAGGTTCATAAGGCATCAAACATGTCCGAATAAAAATTTAGACATGCCGAACAACCCAAAGCCGGGATCTTTGCTAGATTATTAGGGTTAAACATGCAAGATAACAACTTTACAACTAAAAGTGAGGGATTACAACCTTTGTAGTCCGCTCCTTCACTTCATAAGCTCCGAGTAGAAGTCCCTTCGCCGCGATCCACGATCTCCCGGACTCAAGAGAGGCTCCATGACTCGAACGATCCATGCTAGCTTGTGGTGTTCCGTTTCTCCGATGATCTACGTCGAAGTTGCTATAACCCAAGCTCTCTCAATCTAATGAGGTGAACACCCAAATCTATTGGGCTAGATTAGATGAGGATGATGGAGTAGTATTTATGCTTTCTTTTTATATCATAATCTCACATGAAATCATCACAAAAGGAATTTCTAGTAAGCTTTCTCAAGCTAAAGAGAGAAGAAGAAGATGAATAATGAGATAATTCCTTTTGTCATGAATAATGAAATGTATATATGAATTAATAATGTAACCATAGTTTAGTATGACAAGGATAACCCTTATAGAGAATAAACTAGAGCTAGGATTTGGTTAGGTTAGAAATGAGTCATGGAAAAATATCAACCATAATATCTTAACCAAGACAAAACAAATTCCTTCTAGAATGTGCAAGAAGGAGCTAACCCTAATCAAACCCTAACCTTGGTTAATCTTTACTAAACATGTTCCATTATTAATCATATCATGTTACGTTAATATATATCGCATATATATTATATATTTGTAACAAAAGAAAATAATACAATTAATATATATCGCATATATATCAATGTATTATCCGGTAAGAAAATGAAATAATAAAGCGAGCTAATATTAGATAATGTAATACAATATATCATATATATTATTATGCATTAAATTATCGAATCAACACTTGATCCGACAATCCGGCTATATCGAATATAACCGACTAATATATCCTGTACCGATCCATCGAATCAACACTTGATCCGATGAGCCGGTTCAAATATAAATATCACGAGAATATAATACGGTATCTCATATGTTAGTTATATGTATGCCCTAGAGGCCATTACTGTACATACGATGTATATTGTAGTGGATGCTAGGACATATATAGGGAGGACTTTCTTGCTCAACATGATAGTATGCTATCTGGTTGTACTTTATCTTAACATGTACTCTGATTGTCTCTATGTTACATGTTGATAAAGCCCTTAGGATATGTACTCGACTACTGGGACTATGATGAGATCATACTAGTGGGGCCACGGTAGTCGACATGTACATCCTATAATTGTTCCTAGTCGAGAGTGTATCGAGACAGGGCATCGATGCACCAGAGTAGACTAGCGTATACGCATCTTGACCCATATGATGGGCGATGGATGATCCCATATCCATCGGTGTTTGACATCAAGGATGGTGTACGGGTGCTCAGTGGAGGCTGGGTACACTGGACGGACTCGCCGAGAACTCCCAGATGGTATTATACGTCACGTCAGATGGCAGTTCTCCGGTGACACTGGTACAGAGTAGTCTTTTGACCCGAGATCGTCATAGAGTCTTGTATGATTCCCACTGTGCTTTGATTTCCATCATACCACGTCCAAGAGAGCGTGCAAAAAGGTGGCTTTTGGGTACAGTCCCGAATCATATGGAGGCAATGAGCGATAGGAGGGGATTCGTCTCTCCCGGTATAGGGAGTTGATGTTGTTCTGTGTTCGATTGGCTATAACCAGAAATCCCTGGCCAGGGTTGCTGAGATTTACTGGTAAGTGTTATCAGTAGTTTCTCGAACTGTTATAGACCTCATATCGACACGACTTATCGAGCTACTAGGGTTTGACGTTTACCACCCTAGGTGAGATATGCGACATATCAGACGACGAGACCGGACTGTACGGGAGTGTTACTGTTTAGATTCATAGGAGAATGTACAGGCTTGGTTGTTGATCTTCTGAGCGCTCAATACCTGGGTGGCTATTACGTTTAGCTGACCGCTTGCAGCTTGTGGGTGTTTGATATGATCATCACCTACTGCCAGCGTATTGACGATTCTTTAGAGTCCTACACAGAGGTTTCTTGGCTCAGGCAAAACAGAGGAGGAGCACATATGTGATATGTGCGGGACCGAGGATAATGCGGTATATGATACCGTATTGGATTCTCACGATATGAGATATCGGCCGGGTATATGTGATATAGCCGGGTCATCGTATTAGTCGGTTATATGCGATATAGCCGGATTATCGGATCAAGTGTTGATTCGATAATTTAATGTATAATAATATATTTGATATATTAAATTACTTTAACTAATATTTGCTCACTAAAAGATTCATTTTCTCACGGGATAATACATTGATATATATGCGACATATGTTAATTGTATTATTTTCTATTGTTACAAAATATATTGTATATGTGATATATAATATTGTAACATGTTAGGGTTACAAATTTAACAAAGGATTAGGGTTTAAACTTGGTTAGGGTTTGGATTAGGGTTAGCTTTTGCATGAAGCTTCCAAGAAGCTTCATGAAGCTTTGACTTTGTGGTTGCTTGATATTATTTGTGAGATATTATGTTAACCCAATCCAAACCATTAACCCTAGTTAACTCTCTACAAGGGTTAACACTCTCATGCTTAACCCTTGGTTAGATTTGTAACCACTACAATAATTCATTGTTCATCACAAAAGGATTAAGGTTATCTTCTTCATTCTTCTTCTTCATGCTTGAGTTCTTTGATGAAAAAGCTTTTTTTTGTGATGAAGTGAGTGAGAAAAAGATGATAAATGAGTGCAAAAATCCTACTTCATCATCCTCATCTATCCTTGCCATTTAGATGAGGGTGTTCACTTCGTATTATGAGTGTTAGCTTGTGTTAACGAAACTTCAAGGTAGATCATCTTAGTATCGAAGATTGGAAGCAAAGGTTGCATCATTCTCTTTGTGAAGCCTCTCGAGAGTCGGGAACACGATGATCGCAGCGAAGGGACCTCAACACGGAGCTTAAGAAGTGAAGGACCGGATCTGCAAAGGTTGTAATCCCTCTCACTTAGTGTTAAAGCATTTAACAGGCATCTTTTCGCCTAAACCCTAGTTTAAAGGTCCGTATTCGGGTTGTTCGGCACGGCAAAAATTTTAATTGGGCATGGTTGATGCCTCGTAGACCCTTGTGCGCGTGCCTAGCCACCCTACATCATATCGCATTATCCTCAGTCCTGCGCATTGTTAGTTATATGTATGCCCTAGAGGCCATTACTGTACATACGATGTATATTGTAGTGGATGCTTGGACATATATAGGGAGGATTTTCTTGCTCGACATGATAGTATGCTATCTGGTTGTACTTTATCTTAACATGTACTCTGATTGTCTCTATGTTACATGTTGATAAAGCCCTTAGGATATGTACTCGACTACTGGGACTATGATGAGATCATACTAGTGGGGCCACGGTAGTCGACGAGTACATCCTATAACTGTTCCTAGTCGAGGGTGTATCGAGACAGGGCATCGATGCACCAGAGTAGACTAGCGTATACGCATCTTGACCCATATGATGGGCGATGGATGATCCCATATCCATCGGTGTTTGACATCAAGGATGGTGTACGGGTGCTCAGTGGAGACTGGGTACACTGGACGGACTCGCCGAGAACTCCCAGATGGTATTATACCATACGTCAGATGGCAGTTCTCCGGTGACACTGGTACAGAGTAGTCTGTTGACCCGAGATCGTCATAGAGTCTTGTGTGGTTCCCACTGTGCTTTGATTTCCATCATACCACGTCCAAGAGGGCATGCAAAAAGGTGGCTTTTGGGTACAGTCCCGAATCACATGGAGGCAATGAGCGATAGGAGGGGATTCGTCTCTCCCGGTATAGGGAGTTGATGTTGTGCTGTGTTCGATTGGCTATAACCGGAAATCCCTGGCCAGGGTTATTGAGATTTACTGGTAAGTGTTATCAGTAGTTTCTCGAACTGTTATAGACCTCATATCGACACGACTTATCGAGCTACTGGGGTCTGACGTTTACCACCCCTAGGCGAGATATGCAACATATCAGACGACGAGACCGGACTGTACGGGAGTGTTACTGTTTGGATTCACAGGAGAAGTTACAGGCTTGCTTGTTGATCTTCTGAGCGCTCAATACCTGGGTAGCTATTACGTTTAGCTGACCGCTTGCAGCTTGTGGGTGTTTGATATGATCATCACCTACTGCCGGCGTATTGACGATTCTTTAGAGTCCTACACAGAGGTTTCTTGACTCAGGCAAAACGGAGTAGGAGCACATATGTGATATGTGCGGGACCGAGGATAATACGATATGTGATACCGTATTCTATTCTCGCGATATTTGATATCAGCCGGGTCATCGGATCAAGTGTTGATTCGATGAATCGGTACGGATAAATATTAGTCGGTTATATGCGATATAGCCGGATTGTCGGATCAAGTGTTGATTCGATAATTTAATGTATAATAATATATATGATATATTAAATTACATTAACTAATATTTACTCACTAAAAGATTCTTTTTCTCACTCGGGTAATACATTGATATATATGCGATATATGTTAATTGTATTATTTTATTTGGTTACGATAAATATTATATATGTGATATATAATATTGTAACATGATATGATAACTAATGCAACTTGTTTAGTGGAGTTTAAACATGATTAGGGTTTGGATTAGGGTTAAGCTTTCTAGATGTTTCTAGATGGTTTTCTTTTTGTCATGATAAAGATATTTACAAGTGACTCATGCTTTAACCCAACCCAAACCCTAACCCTAGTCAATTCTCTACAATGGTTAAGTCAACCATGGTTGCATTATTCTTCATATTAATCCTTTCTTATTCATCACAAAAGGAAATGGATCACTATTCTTCTTCTTCCTTCATTCTTTCATGAAAAAGCTTGCTTGATTTTTCCAAAGTGATGAATAAATATGAGAAAAAGATAAATAAAAAGAGCAAAAATCCTACTTCATCATCCTCATCTTCCCTTGCCATTTAGATGAGGGTGTTCACATCATTTCATGAGTGTTAGCTTGTGTTAAAGAAACTTCAAGGTAGATCATCTTAGTATCGAAGATCGGAAGTAAAGGTTGCGTCTTTCTCTTCGTGGAACCTCTCGAGAGTCCGGATCCCGATGATCGCAGCGAAGGGACCACAACACGGAGCATATGAAGTGAAGGACCGGATCTACAAAGGTTGTAATCCCTCTCACTTAGTGTTAAAATGTTTAGCATGTTAGTTTTCGCCTAATCTCTAGTTTAAAGTTCCGTATTCGGGTTGTTCGGCACGGCTAATTTTTTAATCGGGCATGGTTGATGCCTCGTAGACCCTTGTGCGCGTGCCTAGCAACTCTACAGTGGTATCTGAGCCAAGCTAGAGCTTTAGGCGAAGTCTAGACGAAGTTTAAAGTCCGATCGAACCCGAAACCCCGACTCCAAAATGCTCTCTGGAAATTTTCTGAAAATTTGGATTTTTGTCAATTAAAAATTTCTAAAAAATTCAGCAGGGTCTTATTAGAATTACTGTGAAATTCGAGGGGCTAATTCATCAAAAGTGCGGCGGAACCGCGGCAGAAGCCTGGCTTCTGCGGCGGTTCCGCGGCCATTTGATGACGTCACCCCTCCTATTTTGCACAGTAATTCCTATTACACAGTGCTGAGTTCTCTGGGAATTTTTAATTTTTATTCTACAGTTGAGTTTTCTGGGGTTGTTTTGGGGATTCGATGTTTCGATCGGAGTATTAGATTTTGTCTATGTGGCTTTCCGGATAAATTTTAGAAACTGTTAAAAAGTTCGAACGGATATCAATAACTCACTTTTTCCCCTGTCGGAAAATTTTTCAAAAGTTGGATTTTTTCTCGTGTTTAAGAATGTTCTAAGTCGTGCAAGTAACTCGGTGGACCCTCTAGAAGACAAGAAACCTTAACTCGATTATGTGACCGTCTTGAACTGCCTTTTGAACCTTAGGGTTTGGGGCAGTACGGCGTGCCACATGTGAGGCGTTGGCTTGACCCTTCTACGGCTGGACCATTGGTACTGTGGCATGTGATGGATGTTTTTAAACTGATTTCAAGTGTTGAGATATATTGGGGAAATCTTGGGTGTTTGATGATTCGATCGGAAAGTTTAACTTTGTCTATTTATCTGGAATGTGATACAATATTTGGAATCCACAGGTAGTTATGAGATAACTAATTTGAATATTATAAACATAGCAGTTTAGTCTCAGATGATCGGTTGCCACGGAATTTTGATGTGATCAAAAGTCCGTCGCAATCACGTAGCGTACGCAGATACTCGCCGGGTAAACTTAATAGACAGCTACGCCCCATAGCCCCGACCAAGTGACTGTAGGAGAACCCCGTCACCGAAAGCATCCGTTCGGGTGCTCGCGGCAGCGGTGTTCCGCCTTAGTGCACTTCGTCGACGGTATCGGGGGTGCGGCCGTCTACTAAAGTTTGCGACGAGCATTCGATCAGTTTTTCGGGAATCTTGTTGAATTGCCCGACTTTATATTGAAAAGAGTTTTCGATAATGAGACTAGAATGCGGGGTTTATAATTGTTAGGCATGCGATGTCTAAAGGAATTCATTTGGTTAGGCATGCGATGTCTAAGGAGGTTGCGGATTCCAACTGTTGTAGTTTTACACTTTCTTTTCTGTGACCGTAAGCGTAGTATGTGGTGTATCGCCGGCTTCGTTGCTATACATAAACGACAATCGGGATACGCATACTTGTTTACGTTGATGATATGAGATATTATGTGTTGCTGTGATATGTTGTATTGGATCGTCGCGTTTGAATAGCCGGGGTTTTATGTGAGATGAGAGTTTTTTCTTTTTCATTCATGTAAAATTCATTTGTATGTAATATTCTTTTATTGGGGCACTTCCAGGTAGCGGAAGATGTCACCGTTGTATATTATTTACTTTTCCGCATTAAGTAGACCCAAGGAGGAGAGCACAAGTAACCGGGTTCTAGGGTCCAGTGGGAGACCATCTCGAGGAGTCGAGACCGGGTCTCCTAACCCTAGAATTGGCAGTGTTACTTGCCGCTCTCGTAGGGGTCTAGGGATGTGGGTTTGGCTATTCATCGCGACCGTAGAATCCGTGTTTTATACAGGCTCGTATTGAAAACACGGACGTCCTAGTATATCCAATATTTCATATATGTTCTTCTGCTGCAATGTTCTGTGATGAGATCATATTACTGCCTGAGACGAATGTTTATATTATATACATGAGATATATGTTATATTGCAGATTTCGTTTCAAAAGGAGATGCTTGCGAAGCATAATAAAATGGGACTTCATTAATGAGATTAATGAAATAAAAGAAACCTAAAGATGTTGTAGAAACTTGTTTAATAAAAACTGGTAGCTCTAGTTCTTGCTTTGCATAGCGGTGTTCCTTGTAGAACATCCAGCACCTTATTCGATAAGGAAAGGACCGAGATCCCTTCACCGGGAGTGACTCCTTTAGCAATAACTGGCAGATGCTACAAACTCGGTTTGTCTTTTAATTGCTTCTATAGTTCTTGCTTTGCATAGTGGTATATATGATATATCCTGCACCTTATTCGATAAGGAAAGGGCCGACGATCCCTTCACCGGGAGTGACCCCTTTAGCAAAAACTGGAAAAGCCTCAAAAACACTCCATTTAAAATCTCTCGATTCTACAACGATATCAAGTTCATTACGCAATAGGTTTTCTGAAAAACCTGTCGTAGCCCTCCGTCATTTCAGATAAGTCCTACTTAGTATTCGTGCTACGTTTGTTGGCCTCCGTCAAGGCGTAGTGTGCGGTAGCTGACTAGTATTTATCTGCTTATGCATATGATGCAGATTGGATTAGGGTAGTCGTGCGGCCTTGTTGACCTCCGTCAAGGGCGTGCGGGTGGGTTTAATTCAATCAGGAAATGACGGGTTGAACTTGACTAGTAGCCTATGGTTTGTTGACCTCCGTCAAGGTCATAGGATGCTAGGGGTAAAATATTATTGGGAATTTCAAGTGTTGAAATTTGCAATGAGATTGCATACCTTCTATAAGATAGTTGGATCCCGATACCCGCTGCGAGTAAGAGTTACTCCTGGGAGAGTTTTACACATTACAATTAGCCGATCAAGTAGGTGTCTGGAAAGGTGTTAACGGGGTTACGCCTCTGGGAAAACGAGGTTTACTTTAATTAGGTTCGTGCGAAAGCACGGGGGACCTCCCTCAAAGTACCGACACTGGCCTGGCTGAAAGATTGGCAAACTTGTAGCGTGTAATTAATCCCGGCTAGTCTTTCCTTTTAGCGTTTGAAGGAAGATTTGACTAAAAACAGTGGGAGACATCCTGATTAGATATATTATATAACCAATCTAATCTTGCAAGAGCATACGCTGAGTGTTTTCTTCTCTCTCTCTCCAGGTAGCGACCATATCACGCCTTAATCAAGATAATAAAACGGATATATTGACCGAACCCGCTTGTTATACTGAGCTGGGAACGTTGGTCCCGCTCCAACTTATAATTGTTATAAGACAGAGCAGGAAATTGGGGAATACCAGATTTCCCGTGCCGCCCAAACGAAGAAAGTGCATGTTGATGCATCATCTTCGGGTGTGTTCATTACACAGAACTGTTTCTCAGTATCCTTTACGTCCTGGGTATGTGATACCGGATCAGGATCCCGTATATGTAATCTGTTACATTGGCTACAGATAGGTAAAGAACTGAGAACGAGTGATAAGTTTCATGAGACAGAAAACGGTGCAAGTGTTCGGCCAAGTCTGTTGGTCACTATCACCCTGTATTACCTGAATACATTGATTCTGAACGAATGTTATTAGATACCGAACCTGATATACAAAATCATATCAGTCTCTTTATTAGTAAAGAAGTGATATAATTTTGTATTGTTGGATAATGTTTTGAACGTTTCCTATATCAAGAGTTGATCGGTTCAGGCACGTTATCTAAAAGCATAGACGTTCTAAATCAAACTACAGCTCTTAGTATACAGAATACACACAAGAGGAAGCGTTCAGAAATGAATGAATCCTTCTTGAGGCATTGTAGACTAGGTCATATCAATGCGACCCGACTGGCTGAAGTTACATTTAGATGCATATTTAAATTAGTTTGAATTTATATCTTGTGAAACTTGCCGGTCATGTCACAAAGATAAGATGACCATAGCTCTGTTTATTGGAAACAGAGAAAGAGTTGGTGAACTCTTGGGATTGATACATGCTGATGTATGAAGGTCCCCTGTCTACACATGCCAAGATCGGTTCTTTGTACTTCATTACATTCTCTGATAATCTCTCAAGATTCAGACATATGTTCCTGCTGAAACACAAGTCCGAAGCTTTTGAGATATTCACAGAATATAAGTTAGAAGTAGAGAACCAAAATACGGGTATAAGTATTATGTCCTTTGATGAGATCAAGGAGGAGAATACTTGAGCACGGAATTCCTGCACTATTCTAAAGGAGAATGAGATTCTCTCCCAGCATTACTCCTCCGTATACACCACAGCACGTCGGTGTATCGGGGCGGAGCAGTAGCACCCTATGTGATATGGTGTGCTCTATGATGAGTACTACTGAGTTTCCTATTTCCTTTTGGGAGTTATGCACTTGAGAAGCTGCATACCTATTGAATAGGGTTCAAATCAAATCAGTTGCCTACCACTTCATATGTGATATGGAAAGGGAAGAGCCCATATCTTAAGCTTGTTAAGATTTGGGGTTGTCCGGCCTATGTCTAAAAGCAAAATCCGGACAAGCTCGAGGCAAGGTCTGTTATGTACAACTGGAAAGGTTCCAGCTATACAAAATGCAGCTGATGATTTGGTAGAACTAAAGGATTCAATAGTTTCAAACGAACCTCAGCCTCTCCGCCGATCTAGTAGGGTTCCTTACCCACCTGAGAGATACTTCGGTTTCTCTATGACAGTGGGAGCGAGGATTGCATCATGAGATGATGACCCAACTAGTTTCGAGCTGGCCATCAGGAGTATGACTCTGTAAGAATGGCTGGATGCTTATCAATCTGAGATGGAATCCTTATACACCAACAAAGTATGGACTTTGATTGCTTTATCTGAAGGGTTAAATCCCCATCAGGAGCAAGTATATCTTGAGAAGATTGCTTGGTGTACATGGAAAAGTTGAGACTTTCAAAGCTAGACTTGTTAAAGGTTTGCATCATAGACCAGGTATGGATTATGTTGGAACCTTTTCTAAGGATCTATGCTTAAGTCCATCCAGATCCTACTTGCCACGGCTACATACCATGACTACGATATCTGGTGGTTGGGTGTCATGACTACTTTTCTAAGTGATGTTTTAGAAGAGAACGTCTACAAGTACACAGCCAGAGGACTTCGTAGACAGTGGGAGCAGCGGAAACGTGTGCAAGATGTTTTATATGATAAAACAGGTATCGCGGAATTGGAACATCTGTTTTGATGTGGTAGTCAAAGAGTTTGACTTCATAAAAATGGTAGATGAACCTTGTATATACGAAAAGGTAGTAGAGAGTATGGTGGTGATCCTCGTAGAGTACGTGGATGACATACTCTTGATAGGGAAGGAGTTTCCTATGCTACGCTCGGTCAATCTCCGCTTATCACAAGGATTCTCCATATAGGATCAAAGTGATACCTACTAAATCCTAGGTTTTGGATCTATGAGATAGATCTAATTGGATGTTAGGATACTCACTAGTAGTAGTGAGATGGTATCAATCGATCCTGGGGAGAATCACTGGAAGGGTTCCAGGGTGATAAGGACGACTGAATGTCAGTCGCAGGCTTGTCTATACCCTCAGTGGAGGGACGGTATGTTGGAAGAGTTCCAAGCTAGATACCGTGACATACTAGACGATTAAAGGCAAGATACATCGTTACCAAGGATGCTACCAAAGAGGCAGTCTGGATATATATAAGTTCATAAGATGAACTTCGTTCCTACCATTGTGTGACAATGGAGTTGTGGCTTCAGCCAAGGAACTACCGTCCCATCAGAAATCCAGATATAATTCTTAGGCAGTATCACCTGATCATGCAGATGGTTGATCTCCAGGGAGATCGAGGTTAGGAGAGTAGACACAGAGGACAACAGCGCGAATCCACTCACAAAGGCCTTTTTCCCAGTAGAGACTTTTATGGGATGGTTGAGTATGAGATACTTCAACCGCAGCTAATTGTTGGGTATGCGATACCATAACAGATGGCCCTAGTGCAAGTGGGAGATTGTTAGTTATATGTATGCCCTAGAGGCCATTACTGTACATACGATGTATATTGTAGTGGATACTTGGACATATATAGGGAGGATTTTCTTGCTCGACATGATAGTATGCTATCTGGTTGTACTTTATCTTAACATGTACTCTGATTGTCTCTATGTTACATGTTGATAAAGCCCTTAGGATATGTACTCGACTACTGGGACTATGATGAGATCATACTAGTGGGGCCACGGTAGTCGACGAGTACATCCTATAACTGTTCCTAGTCGAGGGTGTATCGAGACAGGGCATCGATGCACCAGAGTAGACTAGCGTATACGCATCTTGACCCATATGATGGGCGATGGATGATCCCATATCCATCGGTGTTTGACATCAAGGATGGTGTACGGGTGCTCAGTGGAGACTGGGTACACTGGACGGACTCGCCGAGAACTCCCAGATGGTATTATACCATACGTCAGATGGCAGTTCTCCGGTGACACTGGTACAGAGTAGTCTGTTGACCCGAGATCGTCAGAGAGTCTTGTGTGGTTCCCACTGTGCTTTGATTTCCATCATACCACGTCCAAGAGGGCGTGCAAAAAGGTGACTTTTGGGTACAGTCCCGAATCACATGGAGGCAATGAGCGATAGGAGGGGATTCGTCTCTCCCGGTATAGGGAGTTGATGTTGTGCTGTGTTCGATTGGCTATAACCGGAAATCCCTGGCCATGGTTGTTGAGATTTACTAGTAAGTGTTATCAGTAGTTTCTCGAACTGTTATAGACCTCATATCGACACGACTTATCGAGCTACTGGGGTCTGACGTTTACCACCCCTAGGCGAGATATGCAACATATCAGACGACGAGACCGGACTGTACGGGAGTGTTACTGTTTGGATTCACAGGAGAAGTTACAGGCTTGCTTGTTGATCTTCTGAGCGCTCAATACCTGGGTAGCTGTTACGTTTAGCTGACCGCTTGCAGCTTGTGGGTGTTTGATATGATCATCACCTACTGCCGGCGTATTGACGATTCTTTAGAGTCCTACACAGAGGTTTCTTGACTCTGGCAAAATGGAGTAGGAGCACATATGTGATATGTGCGGGACCGAGGATAATGCGATATGTGATACCGTATTCTATTCTCGCGATATTTGATATCAGCCGGGTCATCGGATCAAGTGTTGATTCGATAAATCGGTACGGATAAATATTAGTCGGTTATATGCGATATAGCCGGATTGTCGGATCAAGTGTTGATTCGATAATTTAATGTATAATAATATATATGATATATTAAATTACATTAACTAATATTTGCTCACTAAAAGATTCTTTTTCTCTCTCGGGTAATACATTGATATATATGCGATATATGTTAATTGTATTATTTTATTTGGTTACGATAAATATTATATATGTGATATATAATATTGTAACATGATATGATAACTAATGCAACTTGTTTAGTGGAGTTTAAACATGATTAGGGTTAAGCTTTCTAGATGTTTCTAGAAGGTTTTCTTTTTGTCATGATAAAGATATTTACAAGTGACTCATGCTTTAACCCAACCCAAACCCTAACCCTAGTCAATTCTCTACAATGGTTAAGTCAACCATGGTTGCATTATTCTTCATATTAATCCTTTCTTATTCATCACAAAAGGAAATGGATCACTATTCTTCTTCTTCCTTCATTCTTTCATGAAAAAGCTTGCTTGATTTTTCCAAAGTGATGAATAAATATGAGAAAAAGATAAATAAAGAGAGCAAAAATCTTACTTCATCATCCTCATCTTCCCTTGCCATTTAGATGAGGGTGTTCACATCATTTCATGAGTGTTAGCTTGTGTTAAAGAAACTTCAAGGTAGATCATCTTAGTATCGAAGATCGGAAGCAAAGGTTGCGTCTTTCTCTTCGTGGAACCTCTCGAGAGTCCGGATCCCGATGATCGCAGCGAAGGGACCACAACACGGAGCATAAGAAGTGAAGGACCGGATCTACAAAGGTTGTAATCCCTCTCACTTAGTGTTAAAATGTTTAGCATGTTAGTTTTCACCTAATCTCTAGTTTAAAGTTCCGTATTCAGGTTGTTCGGCACGGCTAATTTTTTAATCGGGCATGGTTGATGCCTCGTAGACCCTTGTGCGCGTGCCTAGCAACCCTACACGCATATCCCATATGTGCCTCTACTCCGTTTTGCCTGAGCCAAGAAACCTCTGTGTAGGACTCTAAAGAATCATCAATACGCCGGCAGCAGGTGATGATCATATAAAACACCCACAAGCTGCAAGCGGTCAGCTAAACGTAACAGCCACCCAGGTATAGAGCGATCAGAAGATCAACAAGCTAGCCTGTGCATTCTCCTGTGAATCCAATCAGTAACACTCCCGTACAGTCCGGTCTCTTCGTCTGATATGTCGCATATCAAGTCTAGGGGTGGCATACGTCAGACCCCAGTAACCGATAAGTCGTGTTGATGTGTGGCTTATAACGGGTCGAGAAAGTACTAGTAACACTTACCAGTAAATCTCTATATCAGCCCTGGCCAGGGACTTCCAGTTATAGCCAATCGAACACAGCACAACATCAAATCCCTATACCGGGAGAGACGAATCCCCTCCTATCGCTCATTGCCACCATGTGATTCAGGACTGTACCCAAAAGCCATCGTTTTGCACGCCCTCTTGGACGTGGTAAGGTAGAAATCAAAGCACAGTGGTAATCACACAAGACTCTATGACGATCTCGGGTCTACAGACTACCCTGTACCAGTGTCACCGGAGAACTGCCATCTGACGTGTGGTATATCACCATCTGGGAGTTCTCGGCGAGTCTGTCCAGTGTACCCAGTCTCCACTGAGCACACGTACACCATCTCTGATGTCAAACACCGATGGATATGAGATCATCCATCGCCCATCATATGGGTCAAGATGCGTATACGCTAGTCTACTCTGGTGTATCGATGCCCTGTCTCGATATACCCTCGACTAGGAACAGTTATAGGATGTAGTCATCGACTACCATGGCCCCACTACTATGATCTCATCATAGTCCCAGTAGTCGAGTACAGATCCTAAGGGCTTTATCAACATGTAAGAGAAAAACAGTAAACCATTACAAGTCAACATGTTAAGATAAAGTGAAACCAAATAGCATACTATCTTGACGAGCAAGAAAGTCCTCTCTGTATATATCCAAGCATCTATTATAATATACATCATATGTACAACAATGGCCTCTAGGGCATATACATAACTAACAATCTCCCACTTGCACTAAGGCCAGCTGTTGTAGTATCTCATACCTAGCATCCCGAATAATCTCTCAAACTGTATCTGGGGAATAGCCTTCGTGAATGGATCCGCAGTGTTGTCCTTCGTATCTACTCTCCTGACCTCGATCTCCCGGCGATCAACTATCTCCCTGATCAGGTGATACCGCCTAAGAATATGTCTGGACTTTTGATGGGACCTGGGTTCCTTGGCCAAAGCCACAGCTCCATTGTTATCGCAATACAGAGGTATTGGATGCTCAATGGATGGAACCACACCAAGTTCACTAATGAACTTCTTTATCCAGACAGCCACTTTGGCAGCATCGTTGGCAGCGATGTATTCAGCCTCCATCGTCGAGTCTGCAACGGTATCCTGTTTGGAACTCTTCCCACATACTGCCCCTCCATTGAGGGTAAAGACAAATCCCGAGTGCGACTTGTTGGAGATAGTGCCCTCAGAGTCAATTTTTGGATCACAGGCACGTGATTGCAATGATTGAGGGAGGACCCGTCCCAGTAGGACAGTCTTACTCGAGATGATAGTATGCTATCTGGTTTATCTTTATCATCGTGTACTGCTTTAGGTGACCTTACAGGTCACTATTGCACGTTGATAGAGCCCCTAGGATTCTTGCTTGACTGCCAGCAGTATGAGGGCGATCATATACGTGGAAGCTGGTAGTCTATAAGCATATCCTTAAAAGGTCCCTAGTCGTGGGAGTTTCGAGACAGGGCATCGATACTCCAGAGTAGACTAGTGTATATAGTCGAGACCCCGACGAGGGGCGGTGGCCGGTCTCACAAGCCGCTGGTGTCAGTTGGTTCACTTAAGATGTATACAGGTGCTCATTGGGTTATGAGTACAGCGGACATGACTCGCCGGGAACATGCTAGTTGGTCTTATACATGACGTCAGATAGCAGTTCCCTGGTGACATATGTACAGGTTAGTTCATCGACCTGGGGATCGTCATTTGTCTCGTGTGAGTTCCCACTGTACTTTGATTACTACCCTACCACGCTCAAAGGAGACGTGCAAACAGGTTTTAGTTGGGTACAGTCCCGAGCCACATGGAGGCAGTGAGAGGATCTTCAGGGGTTCGTATCTCCCGGTATTAGGGGTGAGGTCGCGCCGTGTCTAGGAGAACCAGAACATGAAAAGTCCTTGGCCAAGGCAGGAGATTTACTGGTAGGTATTCCAGTAGTATCTCAGGGTGTTCTGGGCTACACTCCGACACGACTTGAACCGCTTTTGGGGGTCTGACTTTTACCAACCCCCTAGGCCCGCCATACGATGCTCATAGATGAACGGACCGGACTGTACGAATATTGTCACTAACAGGCTCAGTAGGGTGTCAGGCTGAGTTCGCTCACAGACGTCCCTTTCGGTCAATAGCTGGTGGCCCGTCACGTATGGCTAATACCTCTGACGTGCTAGTGGTTAAATCTACAGCCATAGTATTGACGAGTCTTTAGAGTCCCCCACATTCAGTTGCTCAAGTTTTTGGGCGAAACGCTGTAGAGGCCGTATGGAGATATGGCAGGGTCCGATCAGATACGTGCGGTATTGCACGGATCAGGATCGGACGGTTAGTACTAGAGGCCGTATGGATATATGGCAGGGTTCGATCACATACGTGCGGTATTGCACGGATCAGGATCGGACGGATAATACTAGCCGGCTTTGGTTTAAGCCGGATCCTAGTATCGGCGTAGATTTTGTCTCATTGCATTTGTATTTCGGTTGGAATACAAATGTGGGTGTGTATACACAGTATCAGGGTTTTCCTATAATTTATTACGGGACCAGTTTTCTGGAGTTGCCAGTTTGTTTTCCGTTTCGGCCATATTTCTTTGTATCTTTCATTGGCCGAAGATTGGTGGAGGAGGGCTTATTTGCATTTGTGCAAATAAGCATTTGTGGAGGGTGTTCTTTGCATTTTGTTGCATCATGATGGGTGCACCATCCTTTGACTTGATTTATCCATCATGACTTGACTTTTATGGGTGATGATGTTTGGTAATGATGGTAGGTCATGGTTGTTGATGAGTGTGGCTGTGGTTATGATCATTTCTTTTGATCATAACCCTTTTCTCTCTCTTGCCTTGTTGGACTCACTATCTTTTTGATAAAATCTCTCTCCCTCTCATTCTCAGATCATGCATGGCCGGCCACATTTGGAGGAGGGGCTGCCCATTTTTCATGTGTGGGGTTTTTTGTTCATTTGGCTTTGCAAAAATTCCCACAAGTTCCATCTCCAAACTACATCTCATTCCTCCACCTCTATGGCAACTCCACTCAAACCCCAAATGAGACATAGCTTCTACACTATATTCTACAGCATATCTTGGGCACGTCGACTCGCCAGCTTCGTGCCCGAGTTGCCTCGTTATAGAGGTGGGAGCCCGTAAAAGAAGCCGGCGACGTGGTGCCCTTCCGGCGACGAGGTGGAGACCGGACATTCCGCGGGAGATCGGGACGACGAGGAGAAGACCGGAGGACACGGATCACTCGGTATATCTCTCTTCCCATCTTGTAGTTAGCTAGGACTAGTTTAATGGCACGATCCGGGTTTATAGTGCGCGGTGGTGCCAGTTTGAAAAGTTAAAGTAAATCACCGCTTCCGCATTCCGGCGTCGGATTGACGGCCGGGGCACCGCCGTGCACTTACAGTGGTATCAGAGCCTCGCCATTAACATAGTCTAGCTTTGTCTAATGTGTTTTACATTTCCGATCGAACAAAATTCCAAAAACCCGCGTTTTCTTCACATCAGTTTCTGTCAAAATTTTTTGGAGTCCAAAAATTTTTCAGGTTGTCTCAGAACACTGTGCAGGGAATTTTAAGAGTTCTGTGAAAATTTGGGCTCGTAAACAGTCCAAACCACCGCGGAACTACGGCCAAACCCATGCTTGGGCCGCGGTTCCACCGAGACTTGAACTGTTCAATCCCCCAAAATTTTACAGAATACTCCTGGGATGAAAATAGGGGTTTTGGAATATTAATTTTGGGCCCAGAATTTCTTGATGTGCTACAGTAGTACTTGGGGCCCACTTGTTAAAATTTGATCGATCGGAAAATTTTAAACACATTAGTTCATAGTATTTACATTATATCTGCGACCGTGAATGTCACTTGATCGGTAAATCCAGTCTAACCGCTATAGCCCGGTTAGACGGATTTGCGAACGTGACTTTCACGTTGATGTTCTGTGTTATGCTGTGATGTTGCGGATCGGTCGTGGGGGATAGCCTCGTTGCAGTGGTAGTACAGTTTTGTTGTATTATGTACATTTGATATTGCGGGGCGAGCGTCCGACATGTGGACTGCCGTCACTGCCTGTTTGTATTATTATTTTGGGGCATGACCAGGTTGCGGTCGATGTACCCGTTGTATGTATATTTTACTTTCTGTACTAGGATTACCCCGCGGAGGGGTGCACGGATAGCCGGGTTCTAGAGAGCAACGGGCCCGCATCTCATGGAATTGAGACGGAGGGGGCTTTACTCTAGAATTGGCGGGCTATTCGCCGCACTCGTAGGGGGTACAGGTTGACCCAGGAGGGGTGCCCAAGTTACCGGATTCCGTGGAGTGCTGGGTGGTCCATTCACGTTACTGAAGGGGCTGCCTCGCTTCAGGTTTTGGCGGGTAACTTGCCGCGCCCGTAGGGGTCTAGGATTTCATTGCACAGGCTATCCACACGACCAGGGGAACGTCGGGTTTCAGTAGTGGCTCTGTGAAACCCGGGGATCCCAGATATCTGTATTGTTTTGTGATGCTGTACATTTCTGTGATGTTGCATTTTATCACGCCTTGAGCGAATATAATATATTGGTATATATATTAGTAGATGTTGTATATGTTTTGCATCCGCGCTAGTCCAGTCTCCGCTCTGTCGTTAGTTAGCTAACCTAACGGGTAATGACGGGACCCAGTGGCGAATGCGGATGGCATATACGTACATCAGTATATTTTCGTTCTTTGTGGTGTGATCAATTGATGGGACTGCGTTGATTCGGATCAATGCAAGTTAAAAACAAACCTAATCTTATGTTGTTGGAACACTTTTCAAAAAGCTGTTATTGCAAGGACGTTCTCTTTTGTTTTGCATCGTGGTATTCAGTTGGAATATCCTGCTCCTCAGTCGACGAGGCAAGGGCCGAGATCCCTTCACCGGGAGTGACCCCTTGGACAAAAAGTTTGCGTCAGGGCAATAACTTCACTATAGCCGATTACTTTTGCTTTGCACCGTGGTATTCAGTTGGAATATCCTGCACCTCATTCTACGGGGAAAGAGCCGAGATCCCTTCACCGGGAGTGACCTCTTTAGCAAAGGTTTTCGTCACTATATTTTTAAAAGCTATCCGTTCCTTCAACGATATCAAGTTCATTACGTTAAAGGTTTTCGCCAGAAACCATTCGTAGCCCTCCGTCATTTCAGTTAAATATTCGGTAGTATTCAAGCTATGTATTTTGACCTCACGCCAATGCATAGTGATTGGTAGCTGCCGGGTATTTATCTGTTGCATAGATAGATGCGTTGGTTTGGGACAGTCGTACTACTATTTTGGCCTACGTCAAAGGTATGTACGGGTGGGTTCAAATTAACCTGGACAATGACCGGTAGAACTTGACATGTGACTTATGATATTTTGACCTCACGCCAAGGTCATAAGAGCATGGGGCAAAAATCACATCGGGAGTTTCTAAAGAAACTGAATCTTGCCAGATATGCGCATACCTTCTGGAGTGTGATGACGTGAGCGGATTCCGTCACGTTATCATGCGATGATAGTTGGATCCCGATTCCCACTGATGAGTTAGTTTACTTCTCGGGTGACCCCGACTAATTCTTCTTTCAGGTTTAGAAGAGAATTTGAGGTGACAGTGGAAGGTTTCCAGATTAGATAAATTGGTAACAATTCTGATCTAGGTTAGAGTGCACGCTGAGTGTTTTTTTCTCTCTCTCTTTGGCAGCGACCATTGACCCGACCCTAAGACTATGACTCAGTGACCAAAATTAACCGAACCTTCTTAAACACTGGCTTTTGGATTGTCAGAGTTGCAAACCTCATTGCCACTCCTACTTTTACCCTTTTCTCCAGGACACCCCGTATTACTACGAACGTCCACTTCCATTGGACAAAACCATCGTATGGTTATATACGAACTCGAAAGAATTTATTCGAGGATGGTTTCCGGTTCTGGAGAAAACGGATAGGACTATTCAGTTGTCTTTTCCTTTTACCTTCTCTCAGGTTGCGAGTACTCCTTGGTATAGGAGATAGTACACCTATTACGCAAATTGGATAGTCTTCTTCCAAACCATAGGCAGGTGCCGACCGGTAGGGAATGAAGAAAACCAATTATCCTGACGATGGTGTACAGAAGGTATTAAGTTAAGACAAAGTAAGGGATTAGTAAGAGGGCAAAGTAAATTGCAACTGATATTCATGACCAAACCAGGTATTTCATTACCACTCCCACTTCACCTTTGTATTTCTCCAGGACACTCCGTATCACTACGAAGATCCATAATTTATTGGATACTCCATCGTATGGTTACATACGAACTCAAAAGGAACTTGTTCCAGTTCGGGGATGGATTCTGGTTCAGGAAAAATAGGAATAAGGTTTATTCAGTTGTCTTTTATATTCACCTTCTCTCGCATTGCGAGTGCTCCTAGGATTAGGACAGTACACCCATTATATTCATTGGATAGTCTTCTTCCAAACCATAGGCTGGTGCCGAACGGTAGGGAAGGAAGAAAACCATTTGGCCTAAAGGGGTGTACAGAAGGTAATGACTAAAGACATAGAAAGGGATTTGGAAAGGTGGCAAAGAATTACACGGTTAAAGTTGTGAATCTGGAAGAGGCATTACTAGGAATACCAGGATACCCCGTCGAAATATTTCAATGTTTCAGTTTCACTGTGTACTGTTAAAGGAAAACTGATTTCCCAATTAGACACTTGCTCCAGAGTATGTATTTACCAGGTATGATTCTCACATCTGTATGGCTTTACAGATGATGAGTGGGAGTAAGTTATTGGGAATTAGGTGATCATCCTCATTATATCGGGATTCTTTGTAATCGGTGATATTTGAGGATGTCACCTGGGTTGGTTGCCGGACGGCAAATATTTGGTTTTGAATATCCGCTGTTATGCACCAATTTCAAATTGATATATCTGTACGTCTATTTTTATAGAGTGAGATATATATTTTTGAAGTTATGTCTGTGACATTTACCTATATCAGTGGATTGTTAGGTAAGGAGCATTGAACAGCGGTGTAATTCTTCTTAACCATAAGTACAGTTTTCAACCTATGACACACAGTGAATGAGTTATCAGACTCAAAGGACTTATATAGAGTATTGTATGTTGTCCAGGGTCCATCAGGACAGAGGGGTTGGTCCTCGTACTATATTCGGTTTACTTATGACTTCTCTAGTTTTTAGACAGGTGTTTCATGGAAACACAGGGTCCGAATTCTTAGAAGTTATAGGTATTTGAGTAATGTAGAGAACCAGGTATTGCAAGTATCAGGATTCTTCAAAGTGATCGAAGATATAGATACTTGTGTATGATGTTCAGTTGATAGTAATGATTAAGAGAACTTGCTTCTCTTTCAGGTTACTCATAATTGGAAGAATTCCTAAGTTGAGTAACGCTGATCGGCCTTCTTCCATTTAGTTAACATGCACTGGAGACGGCTGCATGATTTGAATCTGGTTCAATTAAATCAGTGCCTCTGGTTCTATATTGGATATAGAACAGTTCATATCTTAACGATGTTAAGGTATGGGGAGTTGTCCGGCCTATGCTTAAAACCAGACTGGAAGAACCATCTGGAAGAACAATAGTGATATTGTTCTAGACTCGCCACAGTTTTAAATAAAATGGATTTTTCAGAAAACAGTAGTGGGATTATGGTAGAACTGGAAGTGATTCCAGAACCACAAACGATTACTGAAGATTTGATAGGAACCTGAAGATTCAATCTGGTTTGACATTCCATTGGCCACTCCGCAGAAAAGGTGGGTAACCTCAGGCACCCGAGAGGTACTCTGGTAGCCTCAAGGACGGTGACAGGGAGGTTCTTGTTTACCTACACTTGCCATAGCTGTTGTTCCAGACTGTAAGACCCGGCAGGAGGATGAGTATAGCGTCGTTCTAAACTGGCTTTAGAAGTGTACGTCTATATGACTCTGCCAGAGGGTTGTCGTGGTCAGTGGGAGAAGCGGAAGCATGGCGGACAAGTGGCTTATGTCTATTTATAGACTAAATCAGATATAGCGGAGATAGATCATCAATTTCTGATGTGACAGTCATAGGTTTGACTTCATCAGAATAGAGGATGGATCTGTTGAGAAGGTAGTAGGGTGTGATGTCATGGTATTTGGATGACATACACAGAATAGGAAAAGAAACTCCTATACTACGATCGGTTACACTGTGGTCGTCACACAGTGGTTTCTCCACATGGGACTTGGACATTATATCAGACATACTGGTTACTAGATCTATGGTTTTAGATCTAGATTTGGGTGGTTTCCCAATCAGGGTACTCAGACAGCATTCTAAGAGTATTTAGAATGGACGACTCCTGGCACGGTAGTGTACCTGCAGGTGATGGAGTCACCCTCTCTAAAGGTGTCTTACAGACTAAAGGGGAGAGGGATGTGCATGATTGGCAGATCACTTGCTCAGGCAATTGAGTCAATCATGAGATGTCAAGTACCACACCAGATGTTGTTCTTGCACTAGATGCAATAAGTTGACATTGATTCTATCCTGGAGAAACAGTCGGAAGCAGTTTTAGAACATAAGTGAATGTTCTAGGGATATGATAACGACAGCCTCATTCGAGAGACAGTTATCATTCCAGGCTTCCAAGGTGACCCGGACGACAAGGAGGTTCTCAGAGTTATAGTTTTTCCTTCTGACGAGGGGCAGTATTTTGGACAGGTGGTCCAAGGCAATACTGAGGGAGGCATGACGCAAGATACTGATTAAGTTTAGTTGACGATACAGTCTAAGAAGTTTGGATTTGGAGTTCATTTATGAGCTAGGTCCCATCAGACATCCAGACACATTCTAAGACAGGTATTGCTCATTTCGGGAGATGACTTTCTCCGCGAACTTGAGATATAGAGAGACATAGAAAAAAATATCAAAGCGGATCCACTCACTGAGGCTATTCCTCGAACGCAATAGTTTCGCAAACGAGTTTTGTGAGACTGACAAGTAGAGGAGTTGGGTGTTCGATATCACACGGGCTGTGAGTATGCGACATCGCAATAATTAGCCTTGAGTGCAAGTGGGAGATTGTTGGAGATAGTGCCCTCAGAGTCAATTATTGGATCACAGGCACGTGATTGCAATGATTGAGGGAGGACCTGTCCCAGTAGGACAGTCTTAGTCGAGATGATAGTATGCTATCTGGTTTATCTTTATCATCGTGTACTGCTTTAGGTGACCTTACAGGTCACTATTGGACGTTGATAGAGCCCCTAGGATTCTTGCTTGACTGCCAGCAGTATGAGGGCGATCATATACGTGGGAGCTAGTAGTTTATAAGCATATCCTTAAAAGGTCCCTAGTCGTGGGAGTTTCGAGACAGGGCATCGATACTCCAGAGTAGACTAGTGTATATAGTCGAGACCCCGACGAGGGGCGGTGGCCGGTCTCACAAGCCACTGGTATCAGTTGGTTTACCTAAGATGTATACAGGTGCTCATTGGGTTATGAGTACACCGGACATGACTCGCCGGGAACATGCTAGTTGGTATTATACCTGACGTCAGATCGCAGTTCCCTGGTGACATGTGTACAGGTTAGTTCATCGACCTGGGGATCGTCATTTGTCTCGTGTGAGTTCCCACTGTACTTTGATTACTACCCTACCACGCTCAAAGGAGACGTGCAAACAGGTTTTAGTTGGGTACAGTCCCGAGCCACATGGAGGCAGTGAACGGATCTTCAGGGGTTCGTCTCTCCCGGTATTGGGGGTGAGGTCGCGCTGTGTCTAGGAGAGCCAGAACATGAAAAGTCCTTGGCCAAGCCAGGAGATTTACTGGTAGGTATTCCAGTAGTATCTCAGGGTGTTCTGGGCTACACTCCGACACGACTTGTACCGCTTTTGGGGGTCTGACTTTTACCAACCCCCTAGGCCCGCCATGCGATGCTCATAGACGAACGGACCGGACTGTACGGATATTGTCACTGACAGGCTCAGTAGGGTGTCAGGCTGAGTTCGCTCACAGACGTCCCTTTCGGTCAATAGCTGGTGGCCCGTCACGTATGGCTAATACCTCTGACGTGCTAGTGGTTAAATCCACAGCCATTGTATTGACGAGTCTTTGGAGTCCCCCACATTCAGTTGCTCAAGTTTTCGGGCGAAACGCTGTAGAGGCCGTATGGAGATATGGCAGGGTCCGATCAGATACGTGCGGTATTGCACGGATCAGGATCGGACGGTTAGTACTAGAGGCCGTATGGATATATGGCAGGGTTCGATCAGATACGTGCGGTATTGCACGGATCGGGATCGGACGGATAATACTAGCCGGCTTTGGTTTAAGCCGGATCCTAGTATAGTACAGTGTAGATTTTGTCTCATTGCATTTGTATTTCGGTTGGAATACAAATGCGGGTGTGTATACACAGTATCGGGGTTTTCCTGTAATTTATTACGGGACCAGTTTTCTGGAGTTGCCAGTTTGTTTTCCGTTTCGGCCATATTTCTTTGTATCTTTCATTGGCCGAAGATTGGTGGAGGAGGGCTTATTTGCATTTGTGCAAATACGCATTTGTGGAGGGTGTTCTTTGCATTTTGTTGCATCATGATGGGTGCACCATCCTTTGACTTGATTTATCCATCATGACTTGACTTTTGTGGGTGATGATGTTTGGTAATGATAGTAGGTCATGTTGGAGATAGTGCCCTCAGAGTCAATTATTAGGTCACAGGTACGTGATTGTAATGATTGAGGGAGGACCTATCCCGGTAGGACAGTCTTACTCGAGATGATGGTATGCTATCTGGTTTACCTTTATCTTCGTGTACTGTTTTAGGTGACCTGACACGTCGCTATTACACGTTGATAGAGCCCCTAGGATTCTTGCTTGACCACCAGCAGTATGAGGGCGATCATATAAGTGGGAGCTGGGGGTCTACAAGCATATCCTTAAAAGGTCCCTAGTCGTGGGAGTTTCGAGACCGGGCATCGATACTCCATTTGTAGACTAGTGTATACAGTCGAGACCCCGACGAGGGGCGGTGGCCGGTCTCACAAGCCACTGGTGTCAGTTGGATCACCTAAGATGTATACAGGTGCTCATTGGGTTATGAGTACACCGGACAGGACTCGCCGGGAACATGCTAGTTGGTCATATACCAGACGTCAGATGGCAGTTCCCTGGTGACATGTGTGCAGGTTAGTTCATCGACCTGGGGATCGTCATTTGTCTCGTGTGAGTTCCCACTGTACTTTGATTACTACCTTACCACGGCTCAAAGGAGTCGTGCAAACAGGTTTTAGTTGGGTACAGTCCCGAGCCACATGGAGGCAGTGAGCGTATCTTCAGGGGTTCGTCTCTCCCGGTATTGGGGGTGAGGTCGTGCTGTGTCTAGGAGAGCCATTACACAAAGTCCTTGGCCAAGGCAAGGAGATTTACTGGTAGGTATTCCAGTAGTATCTCAGGGTGTTCTGGGCTACACTCCGACACGACTTGTACCGCTTTTGGGGGTCTGACTTTTACCAACCCCCTAGGCCCGCCATGCGATACTCATAGACGAACGGACCGGACTGCACGGATATTGTCACTGACAGGCTCAGTTGGGTGTCGGGGTGAGCTTCCTCATCGACGTCCCATTTGGTCAATAGCTGGTGGCCCGTTACGTATTGGCTTATACCTCTGACGGGCTAGTGGTTAAATCCACAGCCATTGTATTGACGAGTCTTTAGAGTCCACCACACATTCAGTTACTCAGCTTTCGGGCGAAAGGCTGTAGAGGCCGTATGGAGATATGGCAGGGTCCGATCAGATACGTGCGGTATTGCACGGATCAGGATCGGACGGTTTGTACTAGTAGCCGTATAGGTATATGGCAGGGTTCGATCAGATACGTGCGGTATTGCACGGATCAGGATCGAACGGATATTACTAGCCGGCTTTGGTTTAAGCCGGTCCTAGTTTAGTACAGTGTAGATTTTGTCTCATTGCATTTGTATCCGGTCGGAATACAGATGCGGGTGTGTATGCACAGTATCGGGGTTTTCCTGTAATTTATTACGGGACCAGTTTTCTGGAGTTGCCAGTTTGCATTCCGTTCCGGCCGGTTTTCCTTTGTTTTTTCCCGGCCGGATTTTTCGGTTGGAGGGGGTTATTTGCAATTGTGCAAATAACATTTGTGGAGGGGTTTTATTGCAAAAAGATTGATATGATAGCTTTCTTATTCTTTTGCACCATGCTTTTGTTTTAATATGATTTGATTGAATGAGGATGAGATTTGAAAGGGTATGGTTGTTTTCTATTTGAAGCATGGTTGTTGTTTGTGGTCACCTCTTGACCTCTCCTACCATCACCTCCCTCTTGCTTTGGTTTTTCACTACACCACCATTCCTTTATGATGAGGGCCGGCCACTTAGGAGTGAGGAAGAGAGAAATTTGATTGTTGGCATTACACAAATTTCTTCATATCATTTTCATGCTTGCAAAAATTCTTCACTTCATTCCAAAGTCCATTCATGTTTCCTCCATCCAAAGGCAACAAACCCCATTGAGACAAAGCGTATTCTACACTAGATTCTACAGCATATCTTGGGCACGTCGAGTAGCCGGCTTCGTGCCCGAGTTGCCTCGGTATAGAGGCGGGAGCCCATAAAAGTACCCGGCTTCGTGGTGCCCTTTCCGACGAGGAGGAGATGGACGGAGATCCCGCGAGGAGATCGGAGCGGAGATGAAGACCGGAGGACTTGGATCGTCGGTATACATCTCTTCCCTTTCCTTTTTGTTGCGTAGACTAGTTAATGGTTCGATCCGGAGTTTAGTGCGCGGTGGTGCCGGTTTGCAAAGTCCGCAAAAATTTAAGTTTATCACCGCTTCCGCATTCCGGCGTCGGATTGACGGCCGGGGCGCCGCCGTGCACTTACAGTGGTATCAGAGCCTCGCCATTTACTTCGTCTAGCTTTGTTTAATGTGTTTAACGTTTCCGATCGAACAAAATCCCGAAAACACGTATTTCAAGCACATCAGTTTCTGTCGAATTTTTTTTGAGTCCAAAAATTTTTCAGGTTGTCTCAGAATGATGTGCAGGGAAATCTAAGCATTCTGTAAAAAATTGGTACCATGATCTCACTGTTCCGCCGCGGAAGGGCGGCCAAACCCCTGCTTAGGCCGCGCTTCCGCGGCGCTTTTAACTGTTCATGCTCCCAACTTTTTGTAGTATGTTCCTGTATGATAAATGTGTTTTCTGGAGTATTAAAATTGGGCCCAGGTTTTCTGTGGTTGCTACAGTTTTGTTTGGGGGCCCACTTGTTAATGTTTGATCAATCGGAAAATTTTAAACACATTTTTCACAGTATTTACATTATATCTGCGACCGTGAATGTCACTCGATCGGTAAATCCGGTCTAACTGCTATAGCCCGGTTAGACGGATTTGCGAACGTGACTTTCACGTTGATGTTCTGTTTTTGCTGTGATGTTGCAGATCGGTCGTGGGGATAGCCTGGATGCAATGCTAGTACTGTGTTGTCGTATTATGTACATTTGATATTGCGGGGCGAGCGTCCGACATGTGGACTGCCGTCACTGCCTGTTTGTATTATTCTTTTGGGGCACGACCTGGTTGCGGTCGATGTACCCGGTGTATGTATATTTTACTTTCTGTACTAGGATTACCCCGCGGAGGGGTGCACGGATAGCCGGGTTCTGGAGGGCAACAAGCCCGCATCTCATGGCATTGGGACGGAGGGGGCTTCACTCCAGGATTGGCTGGCTATCCGCCGCACTCGTAGGGGGTACAGGTTGACCCAGGAGGGGTGCCCAAGTTGCCGGATTCCGTGAAGTGCTGGGTGGTCCATTCACGGTGCTGAAGGGGGCTGCCTCGCTTCAGGTTTTGGCGGGTAACTTGCCGCGCCAGTAGGGGTCTAGGATTTCATTGCACAGGCTATCCACACGACCAGGGGAACGTCGGGTTTCAGTAGTGGCTCTGTGAAACCCGGGGATCCCAGATATCTGTATTGTTCTGTGATGCTGTACATTATCTGTGATGTTGCATTTTATTCACGCCTTGAGCGAAATACTATATATTGGTATATATATTAGTAGATGTTGTATATGTTTTTCATCCGCGCTAGTCCAGTCCCCGCTCTGCCGTTAGTTAGCTAACCTAACGGGTGATGACGGGACCCAGTGGCGAATGCGGATGGCATATACGTACGTCAGTATATTTTCGTTCTTTGTGGTGTGATCAATTGATGGGACTGCGTTGATTCGGATCAATGCAAGTTAAAACAAACCTAATCTGATGTTGTTGGAACACTTTTCAAAAAGCTGTTATTGCAAGGACGTTCACTTTTGTTTTGCATCGCGGTATTCATTTAGAATATCCTGCTCCTCAGTCGACGAGGCAAGGGCCGAGATCCCTTCACCGGGAGTGACCCCTTGGACAGAAGTTTGCGTCAGGGCATTAACTTCACTATAGCCGATTACTTTTGCTTTGCACAGTGATATTCGGTTATGAATATCCAGCACCCCATTCGACGGGGAAAGAGCCGAGATCCCTTCACCGGGAGTGACCTCTTTAGTAAAGGTTTTCGTCACTATATTTTCTAAAAAGCTATCCGTTCCTTCAACGATATCAAGTTCATTACGTTAAAGGTTTTCGCCAGAAACCATTCGTAGCCCTCCGTCGTTTCATATGGGTGGTCAATAGTATTCAAGCTGTGTATGTTGGCCAAAGTCAAGGCACAGTGATTGGTAGCTATTGGGGTATTCATATGCAGCATAGATAGATGCGTTGGTTTGGGACAGTCGTGCTGCCATTTTGGCCAAAGTCAAGGGTATGTACGGGTGGACTCAAATTAACCTGGAGAATGACGGGTTGAACTTGACATGTGACTTATGATATGTTGGCCAAAGTCAAGGTCATAAGAGCATGGGGCAGAAATCACATCGGGAGTTTCAAAAGTACTGAAACTTGCCAGATATGCGCATACCTTCTGGAGTGTGATACCGTGAGCGGATTCCGTCACGTTGTCATGCGATGAGAGTTGGATCCCGATTCCCACTGATGAGTTGGTTTACTCCTCGGGTGACCCCGACTAATTCTTCTTTCAGGTTTGGAGGAGAATTTGAGGTACAGTGGGAGGTTTCCAGATTAGATAAATTGGTAACCATTCTGATCTAGGTTAGAGTGCACGTTGAGTGTTTCTTTTCTCTCTCTCTTTGGCAGCGACCATTGACCCGACCCTAAGACTTTGACTCAGTGACCAAGTTGACCGAACCTTCTTAACACTGGCTTTTGGATTGTCAGAGTTGCAGACCTCATTGCCACTCCTACTTTTACCCTTTTCTCCAGGACACCCCGTATTACTACGAACGTCCACTTCCATTGGACAAAACCATCGTATGGTTAGATACGAACTCGAAGGAATTTATTCGAGGATGGTTTCAGGTTCTGGAGAAAACGGATAGGATTATTCAGTTGTCTTTTCCTTTTACCCTCTCTCAGGTTACGAGTACTCCTTGGTTTAGGGGTAGTACACCTATTACGCAAATTGGATTGTCTTCTTCCAAACCTTAGGCTGGTGCCGACCGGTAGGGAATGAAGAAAACCAATTAGCATAACGATGGTGTGCAGAAGGTATTAAGTTCAGACAAAGCAAGGGATTAGTAAGAGGGCAAAGTAAATTGCGACTGCTATTCACGACCGAACCAAGTATTTCTTCGCCAATCCTAAATCACCTTTGTATTTCTCCAGGACACTCCGTATCACTACGAAGATCCCATTTTATTGGATAATCCATCGTATGGTTATATACGAACTCGAAAGGAACTTGTTCCAGTTCGGGGATGGATCCTGGTCCAGGAGAAATAGGAATAAAGTACATTCAGGTGTCTTTTATCTTCACCTTCTCTCGTGTTGCGAGTGTTCCTAGGATAGGGACAGTACACCCATTATGCTTATTGGATAGTCTTCTTCCAAACCATAGGCTGGTGCCGAACGGTAGGGAAGGAAGAAAACCATTTGGCCTAAAGGGGTGTACAGAAGGTAAAGACTAAAGACAGATGAAGGGATTTGGAGAGGTGGCAAAGAATTACAAGGTTACAGACGTGATGATGGAAGAGGCATTACTGGGAATACCAGGATACCCCATCGAAACATTTCAATGTTTCAGTTTCACTGTGTAATGTTAAAAGAGAACTGATTTCCCGATTAGACACTTACTCCAGGGTATGTATTTACCAGGTATGATTCTCACATCTGTATGGTTTTACAGATGATGAGTGGGAGTACGTTATTGGGAATTGGGTGATCATCCTCATTATATCGGGATTCGTTGTAATCGGTGATATTTGAGGAAATCACCTGGGCTGTTTGCCGGTCGGCAAATATTTGGTTTTGAATATCCGCTGTTATGCACCAATTTCAAATTGATATATCTGTACGTCTATTTTCATAGAGTGAGATATACCTTTCTGAAATTATGTCTACGACATTTACCTATATCAGTGGATGGTTAGGTAAGGAGCATTAAACAGCGGTGTAATTCTTCCTAACCATAAGTACAGTTTTCAACCTACGACACACAGTGAAAGAGTTGTTAGACTCAGTGGACTTATACAGAGTATTGTATGTTGTCCAGTGTCCATAAGGACAGAGGGGTTGGTCCTCATACTATATTCTGTTTACTTTTAACTTCTCTAGTTCTTAGACATGTGTTTCGTAGAAACACAAGGTCTAAGTTTTGAGGAGTTATAGGTATTTGAATAGAGTAGAGAACCAGGTGTAGCAAGTATCGGGATTCTTCAAGGTGATCGAAGATGTAGATACTTGTGTATGGTATTCAGTTGATAGTAGTGATTAAGAGAACTTGCTTCTCTTTCAGGTTACTCATAATTGGAAGCATTCCTAAGTTGAGTAACGCTGATCGGCCTCCTTCCATTTAGTTGACATGCACTGGAGACAGTTGCATGATTTGGATCTGGTTCAATTAAATCAGTGCCTCTGTTTTCTATATTGGATATAGAACAGTTCATATCTTAACGATGTTAAGGTACGGGGAGTTGTCCGGTTTATGATTAAAACCAGACACTGGACAACTCAAGGCACGTTTCTGTAATGGCTGTTTGTGGGTTGACCCAGGCTATGACGCGGGTTGATTTTCTACCATCTGGATGAACAATAGCGATATTGTTCTAGACTCGCCACAGTTTTATTAAAAATGGATTTTTTCAGAAAACAGTAGTGGGAGTATGGTAGAACTGGAAGTGATTCCAGAACCACAAACGATTACTGAAGATTTGATAAGGAACCTAAAGATTCAATCTGGATTGACATTCCATTGGCCACTCCGCAGATATGGTGGGTAACTTCAGGCACCCGAGAGGTACTACGGTAGCCTCAAGGACGGTGAAGGGAAGTTCTTGTTTACCCACAATTGCCATTGCTGTTGTTCCAGGTTACGAGACCCGGCGGGAGGATGAGTATAGCGTCGTTCTAAAACTAGTTTTAGAAGTGTACGTGTATATGACTCTGCCAGAGGGTTGTCGTAGTCAGTGGGAGCAGCGGAAGCATTGGTGGACAGGTAGCTTATGTCTATTTATAGACTAGAGCAGATGTAGCGGAGATAGATCATCTATTTCTGACTTAACAGTCATGGGTTTGACTTCGTCAGAATAGGGGATGGATCTGTTGAGAAGGTAGTAGGGTGTGATATCCTGGTATTTGGATGTTATACACAGAGTAGGAAAAGAAACTCCTACACTACAATCGGTTATACTTTGGTCGTCACACAGTGGTTTCTCCAAAAAGGAAATGGATTTTATCAGACATACTGGTTACTAGATCTATGGTTTTAGATCTAAATTTGGGTGGTTTCCCAATCAGGGTACCTGACAGCATTCTAAGAGTATTTAGGATGGACGACTCCTGGCACGGTAGTGTACCTGCAGGTAATGGAGTCACCCTCTCCAAAAGTGTCTTACAGACTAAAAGGGAGAGGGACGGGCATGATTGGCAGATCACTTGCTCAGGCAATTGAGTCAATCGTGAGATGTCAAGTACCACACCAGATGTTGTTCTTGCACTAGATGCAATAAGTTGACATTAATCCAATCCTGGAGAAACAGTCGGAAGCAGTTTTAGAACATAAGTGGATGTTCTAGGGATATGATAACGACAGCCTCATTCAGGAGACGGTTATCATTCCAGGCTTCCAAGGTGACATGGACGACAAGGAGGTTGTCAGAGTTATAGTTTTCCCTCTGACGAGGGGCAGTATTTTGGACAGGTGATCCAAGGCAATACTGAGGGAGGCATGGCGCACAGGATACTGATTAAGTTCAGTTGACGATACAGTCTAAGAAGTTTGGATTTGGAGTTCATTTATGAGCTATGTCCCATCAGACATCCAGACACATTCTAAGACAGATTTTGCTCATTTCGGGAGATGGCTTTCTCCGCGAACTTGAGATATAGAGAGACATAGAAAGAAACAACTAAGCGGATCCACTCACTGAGGCTATTCCTCGAACGCAATAGTTCCGCAAACGAGCTTTGTGAGACTGACTAGTAGAGGAGTTGGATGTTCGGTATCACACGGGCTGTGAGTATGCGACATCGCAATAATTAGCCTTGAGTGCAAGTGGGAGATTGTTGGAGATAGTGCCCTCAGAGTCAATTATTAGGTCACAGGTACGTGATTGTAATGATTGAGGGAGGACCTATCCCGGTAGGACAGTCTTACTCGAGATGATGGTATGCTATCTGGTTTACCTTTATCTTCGTGTACTGTTTTAGGTGACCTGACACGTCGCTATTACACGTTGATAGAGCCCCTAGGATTCTTGCTTGACCACCAGCAGTATGAGGGCGATCATATAAGTGGGAGCTGGGGGTCTACAAGCATATCCTTAAAAGGTCCCTAGTCGTGGGAGTTTCGAGACCGGGCATCGATACTCCATTAGTAGACTAGTGTATACAGTCGAGACCCCGACGAGGGGCGGTGGCCGGTCTCACAAGCCACTGGTGTCAGTTGGATCACCTAAGATGTATACAGGTGCTCATTGGGTTATGAGTACACCGGACAGGACTCGCCGGGAACATGCTAGTTAGTCATATACCAGACGTCAGATGGCAGTTCCCTGGTGACATGTGTGCAGGTTAGTTCATCGACCTGGGGATCGTCATTTGTCTCGTGTGAGTTCCCACTGTACTTTGATTACTACCTTACCACGGCTCAAAGGAGTCGTGCAAACAGGTTTTAGTTGGGTACAGTCCCGAGCCACATGGAGGCAGTGAGCGTATCTTCAGGGGTTCGTCTCTCCCGGTATTGGGGGTGAGGTCGTGCTGTGTCTAGGAGAGCCATTACACAAAGTCCTTGGCCAAGGCAAGGAGATTTACTGGTAGGTATTCCAGTAGTATCTCAGGGTGTTCTGGGCTACACTCCGACACGACTTGTACCGCTTTTGGGGGTCTGACTTTTACCAACCCCCTAGGCCCGCCATGCGATACTCATAGACGAACGGACCGGACTGCACGGATATTGTCACTGACAGGCTCAGTTGGGTGTCGGGGTGAGCTTCCTCATCGACGTCCCATTTGGTCAATAGCTGGTGGCCCGTTACGTATTGGCTTATACCTCTGACGGGCTAGTGGTTAAATCCACAGCCATTGTATTGACGAGTCTTTAGAGTCCACCACACATTCAGTTACTCAGCTTTCGGGCGAAAGGCTGTAGAGGCCGTATGGAGATATGGCAGGGTCCGATCAGATACGTGCGGTATTGCACGGATCAGGATCGGACGGTTTGTACTAGTAGCCGTATAGGTATATGGCAGGGTTCGATCAGATACGTGCGGTATTGCACGGATCAGGATCGAACGGATATTACTAGCCGGCTTTGGTTTAAGCCGGTCCTAGTTTAGTACAGTGTAGATTTTGTCTCATTGCATTTGTATCCGGTCGGAATACAGATGCGGGTGTGTATGCACAGTATCGGGGTTTTCCTGTAATTTATTACGGGACCAGTTTTCTGGAGTTGCCAGTTTGCATTCCGTTCCGGCCGGTTTTCCTTTGTTTTTTCCCGGCCGGATTTTTCCGATGGAGGGGGTTATTTGCAATTGTGCAAATAACATTTGTGGAGGGGTTTTATTGCAAAAAGATTGATATGATAGCTTTCTTATTCTTTTGCACCATGCTTTTGTTTTAATATGATTTGATTGAATGAGGATGAGATTTGAAAGGGTATGGTTGTTTTCTATTTGAAGCATGGTTGTTGTTTGTGGTCACCTCTTGACCTCTCCTACCATCACCTCCCTCTTGCTTTGGTTTTTCACTACACCACCATTCCTTTATGATGAGGGCCGGCCACTTAGGAGTGAGGAAGAGAGAAATTTGATTGTTGGCATTACACAAATTTCTTCATATCATTTTCATGCTTGCAAAAATTCTTCACTTCATTCCAAAGTCCATTCATGTTTCCTCCATCCAAAGGCAACAAACCCCATTGAGACAAAGCGTATTCTACACTAGATTCTACAGCATATCTTGGGCACGTCGAGTAGCCGGCTTCGTGCCCGAGTTGCCTCGGTATAGAGGCGGGAGCCCGTAAAAGTACCCGGCTTCGTGGTGCCCTTTCCGACGAGGAGGAGATGGACGGAGATCCCGCGAGGAGATCGGAGCGGAGATGAAGACCGGAGGACTTGGATCGTCGGTATACATCTCTTCCCTTTCCTTTTTGTTGCGTAGACTAGTTAATGGTTCGATCCGGAGTTTAGTGCGCGGTGGTGCCGGTTTGCAAAGTCCGCAAAAATTTAAGTTTATCACCGCTTCCGCATTCCAGCGTCGGATTGACGGCCGGGGCGCCGCCGTGCACTTACAGGTCATGGTTGTTGATGAGTGTGGTTGTGGTTATGATCATTTCTTTTGATCATAACCCTTTTCTCTCTCTTGCCTTGTTGGACTCACTATCTTTTTGATAAAATCTCTCCCTCTCATTCTCAGATCATGCATGGCCGGCCACATTTGGAGGAGGGGCTGCCCATTTTTCATGTGTGGGGTTTTTGTTCATTTGGCTTTGCAAAAATTCCCACAAGTTCCATCTCCAAACTACATCTCATTCCTCCACCTCTATGGCAACTCCACTCAAACCCCAAATGAGACATAGCTTCTACACTATATTCTACAGCATATCTTGGGCACGTCGACTCGCCAGCTTCGTGCCCGAGTTGCCTCGGTATAGAGGTGGGAGCCCGTAAAAGAAGCCGGCGACGTGGTGCCCTTCCGGCGACGAGGTGGAGACCGGACATTCCGCGGGAGATCGAGACGACGACGAGAAGACCGGAGAACACGGATCACTCGGTATATCTCTCTTCCCATCTTGTAGTTAGCTAGGACTAGTTTAATGGCACAATCCGTGTTTATAGTGCGCGGTGGTGCCGGTTTGAAAAGTTAAAGTAAATCACCGCTTCCGCATTCCGGCGTCGGATTGACGGCCGGGGCGCCGCCGTGCACTTACCGACTTAGAGTCGTCCTTATCAGTTTGGAAGCTTGAATCGGTAAAGGACTCCACCCGGAGTTCTCCGTTACCATACACCAAGAACATCTCCTTAGTCCTTCGTAAGTACTTGAGAATGTTCTTCACAGCTGTCCAGTGACTCTCTCCAGGATCTGCTTGATACCGACTCACTACACTTAGTGAGTATGCTACATCGGGTCTGGTACATAGCATCGCATACATGATAGAGCCTACTGCCGAAGTATAGGGTATCCCTTGCATGCGAGCTCTCTCAAAATCAGTCTTGGGAGACATCTCTTTGGAGAGAGTGAGTCCAGAGATCGTGGGTTGGTTCCCACGTTTGGATTCTTCCATACTAAACCTCTTTAGTATGGTGTCAATGTACCTGGATTGGGACAATCCCAGTATCCGTTTAGATCTATCTCTATAGATCATTATTCCCAATATGCAGGAGGCATCACCTAGATCTTTCATTGAGAATCTTTGTGATAAGAAGAGCTTGACTGATTGCAGCATAAGAATATCATTTCCTATCAAGAGTATGTCATCCACGTACAATACGAGGAAGACAACCTTACCCTCTGCCACCTTCTTATAGATACAAGGTTCATCTATATTTTTGATGAAGTCAAACTCTTTGACTACAACATCAAAACAGATGTTCCAACTCCGCGATGCTTGCTTTAACCCATAAATGGATTTAAGCAGCTTGCACACCTTTCCGCTGCTCCCACTATCTACGAAGCCCTATGGCTGAGTCATGTACACGCAGTCTTCTAAATCACCGTTTAGAAAGGCGGTCTTAACATCCATTTGCCAGATTTCATAGTCATGGTATGCAGCAATGGCAAGTAAGATCCGGATGGACTTAAGCATAGCTACTGGAGAAAAAGTTTCGTCATAATCCACACCTGGTCGTTGACGAAAACCTTTTGCTATAAGTCTAGCTTTGAAAGTCTCAACTTTTCCATCTACACCAAATTTCCTTTTAAAAATCCACTTTCTCCCAATGGGTTTTACCCCTTCCGGAGCATTTTCCAAAGTCCATACTTTATTGGTGTACATGGATTCCATCTCAGATCGCATTGCATCCAGCCATTTCACAGAGTCACCACTCGTGATGGCCTGCTCGAAACTTGTTGGGCCATCATCTTCCATGATGCAATCCTCGCTTCCACCATCAATGAGAAAACCGTAGTATCTCTCAGGTGGATGAGAAACCCTACTAGATCGGCGGAGAGGCTGGGGTTCGTCGGGTACTACTGAATCTTCTGGTTCAACCAAGTCTTCTGCTATAGTTTGTGTTGCTGGAACCTCTTCCAGTTCTACCTCCTTGCCACAAATTTCTTTTTCAAGAAATTCCTTTTCTAAAATGGTGGCATGTCGAGAAACAAACACCTTTTGTTCCTCAGTGTGGTAGAAGATATACCCTTGTGAGTTTTTGGGATATCCTACAAACTTATATAAGACAGATCTTGCCTCGAGTTTGTCCGGATTTTGTGTTTTGACATAGGCAGGACAACCCCATATCTTAACATAATTAAGAGATGGTCTCTTCCCTTTCCATATCTTATATGGAGTGGTAAGCACTGATTTGGTAGGAACCATATTCAATAGGTTTATGGCTGTCTCAAGCGCATACCCGCAGAAGGAAATAGGCAACTCAGCCTCGCTCATCATAGAGCGCACCATATCTAATAGGGTGCGATTCCTTCGTTCCGATACACCGTTGTGCTGTGGTGTATAAGGAGGAGTAAGCTGAGAGAGAATCCCATTCTCTTTTAGATAATCCAGAAAATCATTGCTTAAGTATTCTCCTCCTCGATCAGATCGAAGAATCTTAATACTTTTGCCCGTTTGGTTCTCTACTTCGTGTTTATATTCCCTGAATTTCTCAAAAGCTTAAGACTTGTGTTTCATCAGGAACACATGTCCGTATCTAGAGAGATCGTCAGTGAATGTTGTAACACCAGAGCCCAATGCTACTATTTTCAGTTACTGTTTGAGCATAATGTGGTACTCATTTCATTTAACTTGCTTGTTTGTTGCTTACTGTAAATTTTTACCCGGTAAATTCATTTCTGCATATAACAAATTTTGGCATCTAAAATAAAATTGAAAATATTCATCATGGCCTACTTGACACCCCTAGCCTCTTGGTAGCGTCCGTGCATTGTGTTCTCGTCCCGTTCAGTGAAACGGACGAGTTTGGATGGCTACGTGCACGTACGTGTGTCCGTTTTGGGGGTATGCTTTTTAATCATAAAACACTTAATTTTAAAATTTGGATCCCGCTTAAAATCCTATTATTTCAATTCAAATTTTTGGACTCGACCCGGGCGCGATTTGGAAATGATTTATTTGGCGCCAAAATCCCAAATTTTAATATTATTAAAACCATCGCATATATTTTTCTAACTAACCTGATATCTTACTGTTCATTACATATCTTTTAAATCTTTAAGTTAACTATATAATATTTTTACAATCTTTTATATCCTTCTCAATTTATTCTCTCAGCCAATCGCAACCTCCCCTTTAACCCCGTGGGCCCCACTTTCCCTCTCTCCCTCTTCTCTCTCTCCACTTTTTCTCTCTGTATCTCCCCCTCATATATTCTCTCGTACTTCTCTTTATCATTCTTTCTCTTCTTACTTCATGTCTTGTTTCTCATTTTTTTTAACTGTTCTTTTGTTGCCGGAATTCCGTCGTGCCGGTGACGTTTCTCGACGTTCCAGCGAGGTACCCCGACCCGTGTGGTTCCTTTGTTCGTCGTTTGGGTTCATTCCGTGAACCGTGCGCCCGTCGCGAGTTTTCCCCGCCGACGGTTAACGTTCCGTATTCCCGATTCGCGACCCATCGAGGCAAGTTAATCTTGCTACATGCTATATAATTCATTTTATACCTATTTAAATAAATACCATACCTATAGTTTAAATCTAGTGCCCCATGTTTAATTTTATAACGTTTCGATGTTCCGTTTGCATCCGTTTATATCATATTAAATCTAGATCATGAAAACCTTTCTTGTGACATACTAGATTACATTATACTGCATCCATATCAATTAAAATATACATCGTCGTAATATTTCTTATTATTATCTTTAATTAGTTTATAATCTGCATTTTATGATATTATATATATTTAAAATATTATAGTGTACACATGAAACGTCGTTGAAAAATCGGATATGACAAATCTAAAATTTACTGTACACCTTATCTTATAAAATTCATTATAAATCATAGAAAAATCATTAGTATACGTTCTTTAGTTCGTTACGAAGCTAACTCAGAATACTATAACTCTATGAAATATTTACTTGCAAAATAAATTGTTTAAATAACGTAAAATGCAAATGAAAATGTCTCCAAACTGCTGTCCAGGGAAATTCCAGCTGCAAACTTTCAACTTCGAATGTTTATAACTTTTTTTAGGAAAAACCTGAGATGTTTATACTTATAAAAATGAAAACCTTATCGAATTATCTTTGTTTTGGTATAAGACACGTCCCTTTTGGAGAACGTTTGTTATTTTTAAGCTATTTTACAAATTAGGGTGACGCTGAATTTCTGAACGGAACTTTCTTGTGCATGGTTAATCAATACCACTTTTTTAGTTATTAATCGCTTTGAATATGCTATCCATATTAATATTATTATATCAATATTTATATCACATATTGCTTAGTTGTACATCCCACATTACCATTTTATAGTTTTATAACTTTTCGGATACCCGTTTGCATCCATCGCATTTAAGATACATATAATTGCATCCATAGATCACATTACTATATAATAATGTGATATTAACGCTCCATGTTTAATAAATTGCATCCTAATTAATATTGGAACTATAAATGTAACCCTAATCGATAACTGTGCATCCATGTCCTTGAAATTATATCTATTTGCATATCATATTACATGTTCCAGTTTATTGTTCTGATAGTACTCATGCTTGTTTATTTATACACATGCTTATGTTAGTTTGATTATGAGCACCCACATGACATCTTGTGCTTCCTGATATAACCTGTTACACTTCCTACTATACCTGACATAGTACCGTGTACTGTTGACTTGACCGATGTACCATGACTCGACCCGTTACCTGATCTTATGTCTAATGCCAACAAACCTGACATGTAGTCCTCATGGACCGTTCCTGTTGTCTATCCAGACAAACCTGCTTTTACCTGATCCTGTGTTGGCATTAGTTCTTGATTACTGAATACCTGACTTGACATACACAACTTGGGGGTATGGGGAAATCAAAAGTGTAAACTAAAGTGTAACTTAAAAGGGTATTGCTTGATCCGTAGTCCCGGGGGGTAACGGGACAGAGCCATTCGTGACTCTTACATTTTCCTGATCCGTGGTCCCAGGGGGTAACGGGACAGAACCACTATTGGTTCACATATTCCTGATCCGTGGTCCCGGGGGGTAACGGGACATATCCTTTGAGTTACATGGATGATTACTCAAATTGATTTCAAAGACTTTAGAATAGAAAACCTGATAGAACAGTTTAGTTTACCCACTGCACGCTACTCTGTACTGGTATGATTCATATTATTGTTATTCTTGCTGTATTCATGTTTATATTACATTGCCTGCTACACTGTTCATATTATATTACTTGATGACATGACGCGCTGACGTCTGGGTTTTGCATGGCCTAGATTCCGTACCGCTGTTGCAGTCCGAGCAGGAGTACTTTAGCCAGCAGGCTGAGCTGTGAGTTCAGTAGCAGTTAGTTTTATTTCCTGCATTTATTTCCTGATGTGAGCCCGCATTATAGGACACACTTTTCAGTTATTTGTATTGGATCATTTGCTTCCGCATTTATTTATTATTGACTCCTGTTATTCTGGATTATGGACATGTTTTAGATAGTTTTATCTTGTTCTTGATATCTCTACAGCCGTAATGTGACTGTGGATGGATACTTCCTACGCACAGGTAGCATGGTTGGCTATGTCACGTGCCCAATCTAGCGTACTCTGGGAAGCGGGGCGTGACATGGTTCTTTTGGTATCAGAGCCATAGGATAGTCGGGTTGATTCTTTTGTAGTTGGGTATTGTACCCAATACACGAATCAGAATACCCGTGTTTAGGAAACATGTCCTGCCACCTTGACTGTTTTACCATTCTTGAATCACATTCTTCCTGATTATATCTTTTACGATGTGCAAACTTCCTTTGCATATCGATTCGAAAACCTGATTCCTTGTTATCTTTAGGACTTAGGCGACTTGGATGGAGTTATGTAATTGTGGCTATGATACCGCGGCATAGTTACAATGCGGTACTCTATTTAAGTATCTTGGAGTTCTAGCCTTGATCTATATTCAGAATCTATCATCATGCTAATGTTGGGTATTTTGAGTTCAGGATTATGGCCGGTAAGAAATTGAAGACATACCAGAGGCGTGTGGACGAAGCCGCCATGCTTAGAATGATAAGAGGAATGCTGGAGAATCAAAGAAACAGACCAAGCTGATCCAGCAGCAAGCGGACTCATTTCGGGAAGGTTTGCAGATCGTTCAGCAGTTTGTGAACAATGTTGGAGCTAGACCAGTTGGCCGAGTATGGACCGTAGCAGATTTCAGACGGTTGGGTCCGTCTACATTTACTGGTTTAAAGGAGTCATTGCCAGTGGAGCAGTGGCTAGTTGACACAGAGAACTTGCTTTTTGCGGCACAGATTCCAGATGACAAAAAGGTTGTTGTGGTACGCATTCAGCTAGTGGACTACGCCCGAGAATAGTGGCTTGTTGAGGAGAACCGTTTGCCCAAGCCGATCAAGTGGGCGGATTTTTCGAAGAGTCTCCTGGAGAAGTTCTTCCCGCGGACTGCACGGGAGGAAATGGAAGTGAAGTTCATCGGACTAAAGCAGAAGGGAGCACCCGTAGATGTGCATGCAGCAGAATGGACGAGACTCAGTAGTTTTGCTGGACCTTTAGTTGCCAACGATGCAGACAGGGCACGGAGGTTCATGCACAGCCTGGACGTGGACATTCAGAGGCAGATTGTCTCCCTGGGTTTGACCACTTTCTCACAAGTAATTGCGGCAGCCGAGAGCAGCAGAGTTTATCTGGGATGGAGGGGAGTTTTTCTGTCGGGCCAGTCGAGTTTAGGGCTAGGCCGACAAATAATATTCTTGCATCAATGGAAGTGATGAAAGTAAAAAGCCGGCTGTTGTTCGTGATTCTATGGACGTGTTTGAAGATATATCGGGTTTACCGCCGAGGAGAGACGTGGAGTTCGCAATTGATCTTATTCCTGGTGCAGCGCCAGTATCTAAAGCGTATTATCCAATGGCGCCAGTAGAGTTGGAAGAAGTAAAGAAACAGGTTGCTGAATTGCTTGAAAAGGGTTGGATTCGAAGCAGTAACTCGCCTTGGGGAGCTCCAGTTCTTCTAGTAAAGAAGAAGGATGGCACAAGAAGGATGTGCATCGACTATCGAGAATTAAACCGGGTGAGTATTAAGAACAAGTACCCTATCCCTCGCATTGGAGAACTTTTTGAGCAGCTTAGTGGTGCGAGGGTATTCTCGAAGCTGGATTTGCGATCCGGATATCATCAGGTCCGAGTGAAAAAGAAGATATTTGCAAGACGGCGTTCCGAACTCGGTATGGACATTACGAGTACTTAGTGATGCCCTTCGGAGTAACAAATGCGCCGGCAGTATTCATGGACTTGAGGAACCGAATCTTTTCACCGTTCTTGGATCAGTTCATTGTGGTATTCTTTGACGATATTCTGGTTTACTCGAAGAGTTTTGAAGAGCATGCTGAGCATTTGAAGATCGCACTGCAGATGATGAGACAGGAGAAATTGTATGCGAAGATGAGCAAGTGCGTGTTTTGGCTGGAGGAAGTAAGGTTTTTGGGGCATGTTGTGTCTGGCGATGGAATTGCCGTCGATCCAGAAAAGATTGCAGCAGTTCGAGACTGGCCGATTCCAAAGAATGTTGCTGAGATAAGAAGTTTCCTTGGATTAGCCGGATACTACAGGAGATTTGTGGAGAACTTTGCTTGTCTGGCAGAGCCGTTGACCAAGCTTACGCGCAAGGAGGTACCTTTTGTATGGGCGGATAAGTGTGCGTTAGCTTTCGAGACGTTGAAGCAAAAGTTGATAACCGCCCCTATTCTGACCGTGCCAGACAATTCCGGAGTATTGGTGATTCACAGCGACGCATCTGGGAAAGGATTGGGATGTGTTTTGATGCAGCATGGGAAGGTTGTAGCATGCATCGAGACAGTTGAAGACCCATGAGAAGAATTATCCAACTCATGACTTGGAGCTTGCGGCTGTGATTTTCGCTTTGAAGATTTGGAGACACTACCTTTTGGGCGAAAGAGTCGAAGTTTTTACAGATCATAAGAGCTTGAAGTATGTGTTCACACAGAAGGAGCTCAACATGAGGCAGCGTAGATGGTTGGAGCTGATGGCTAACTACGATCTTGATCTTAAGTACCATCCGGGGAAGGTTAATATTGTGCCGGATGCGCTTAGTCGGTTACCAGTAATTCAGGTGTTAACTACGCAGAAGGAGATTGTCGCAAATTTTTGAAGATTTGACTTGGAGGTTGTGCTACCGCGTTCTACGGGACAGTTGTTGCAGCTGCAAGTACATTCGTCTTTGATCGAGAATACTAAAGCAGCTCAATCGCAGGATCCTAGACTGCAAAAGTTTCGAGAGCAGGTTGAAGCCGGGCTACGAACAGATTTATTGATCCACGAAGATGGTTCGTTGAGGTATGGTAGCCGTTTGTGTGTGCCAAAGGGTGATGTTCGTGAAGAGCTTTTGAAGGAGGCACACAGTTCAGCTTCTTCTGTACATCCAAGAGGCACAAAGATGTACCGAGATATTCGACAGCATTTCTGGTGGGAGGGCATGAAGCGGGAGATTGCTCGCTTTGTGGCAAAGTGCTTGGTGTGTCAGCAAGTTAAGGCTGAACATCAAAGGGTTGCTGGTTTATTGCAACCACTTCCGATTCCTCAGTGGAAGTGGGAACATATAACCATGGATTTCGTGACGGCTTTACCGCGGAGTCCAAAAGGCAACAATGCAATATGGGTAATTGTTGACCGATTGACCAAGGCAGCTCACTTTATTCCTTTTCGGGTTGGTCAATCAACAGAGACTTTGGCAGAGCGGTACATGCAGGAGATCGTAAGATTGCATGGAGTACCGGTGAGCATCGTGTCCGATCGGGACACTCGGTTCTTATCACACTTCTGGAGGAGTTTACAGGAAAGTTTGGGGACTCGATTGAAGTTTAGCACAGCTTATCATCCTCAAACTGATGGTCAGTCGGAGAGAACGATCCAAACTCTTGAGAATATGTTGAGAACATGCAGGTTGGACTTCAAGGGGTCTTGGGAGGATCATCTACTTTTGGTGGAGTTGTCTTACAACAACAGTTTTCAGGCAACTATTCAGATGGCTCCATTTGAAACTTTGTATGGTCGTAAATGCCGTTCACCTGTTTGTTGGGACGATGTCGGTGAACGAAGATTATTGGGACCAGATTTGGTTGTGCAGACAGTTGAGAAGGTTAACCCTATCAGAAATCATATGAAGGCAGCACAGGACCGATAGAAGAGTTGGGCAGATACGTCAAGAAGACCTCTGGAGTTCACCGTGGGTGATTTGGTATTCTTGAAGATATCACCGACTAGAGGGGTGATTCGTTTTGGAAGTCGAGGAAAGCTTAGTCCTCGATTCGTTAGACCCTTGAGATCGTGGAGCATGTTGGTGAGGTAGCGTATTGTTTGGCGTTACCACAGTCCTTGGCAAATGTGCATGATGTGTTTCACGTATCTCAACTCCGTAAGTATGTCGAGATGAAACACACATTTTGGATCATTCGGAGCTAACAGTACGAGAAGACTTGACTTTTGAGGAGCGACCGATTGAAATCGTGGATCGAAGGGAAAAGGTTCTTAAGAACAAGGTTATCCCCCTTGTGCTTGTTTCTTGGGGTAATCGCTCGCATGGAGAGTCCACTTGGAAACGAGAAGATGAAATCCGGCAGAAGTTTCCTCACCTTTTCTTGTTGTTATCTATCTTTGTATTCTTAGAATTTCGAGGACGAAATTCTTTTTGTAGTTGGGTATAATGTAACACCCGAGCCCAATGCTACTATTTTCAGTTACTGTTTGAGCATAATGTGGTACTCATTTCATTTAACTTGCTTGTTTGTTGCTTACTGTAAATTTTTACCCGATAAATTCATTTCTGCATATAACAAATTTTGGCATCTAAAATAAAATTGAAAATATTCATCATGGCCTACTTGACACCCCTAGCCTCGTGGTAGCGTCCGTGCATTGTGTTCTCGTCCCGTTCAGTGAAACGGACGAGTTTGGATGGCTACGTGTGTTGGATATAATGCCCTCTAAGTCAATTATTGGATCGCAGGCACGTGATTACAATGATTGAGGGAGGACCTATACCGATAAAACAGTCTTACTCGAGATGATAGTATGCTATCTGGTTTGTCTTTATCATCATGATAGAGCCCATAGGATTCTTTTTTGACTACCAGCAGTATGATGGCGATCAGATATGTGGGAGCTGGGGTCTATAAGCACATCCTTAAAGTGTCCCTAGTCGTGGGAGTTTCGAGACAGGGCATCGATACTCCGGAGTAGACTAGTGTATACAGTCGAGACCCCGACGAGGGGCGGTGGCCGGTCTCACAAGCCACTGGTGTTAGTTGGATCACCTAAGATGTATACATGTGCTCATTGGGATATGAGTACACCGGACAGGACTCGCCGGGAACATGCTAGTTGGTATTATACATATCGTCAGATAGCAGTTCCCTGGTGACATGTGTACAGGTTAGTTCATTGACCTGAGGTCGTCATTTGTCTCGTGTGAGTTCCCACTGTGCTTAGATTACTACCCTACCACGCTCAAAGGAGTTGTGCAAACAGGTTTTAGTTGGGTACAGTCCCGAGCCACATTGGAGGCAAGTGAGCGGATCTTCGGGGATTCGTCTCTCCCGGTATTGGGGGTGAGATCGCGCTGTGTTTAGGAGAGCCATTACACGAAATCCCTGGCCAGGGTAATCGAGATATACTGGTAGGTATACCAGCAGAATCTCAAGGTGTTCTGGGCTGCTCTCTGACACGACTTATGCAGCTATTGGGGGTCTGACGTTTACCGGCCCCCTAGGCCTAATATGCGATGCTCATAGACGAATGTTCCGGACTGTACAGATATTGTCACTGTCAGGCTCAGTAGGGTTTATAGATGAGTTCGCTCATCAGCTTCCCTTCCAATCAATACATAGGCAAAACGTTACGTACAGCTTGTACCTCTGACGTGCTAGGGGTTATACCCAGTGCCAGTGTACTGATGAGTCATTAGAGTCCCCCACCGACACTTTCCCAAGTTCGGGCGAAACGTTGTAGAGGCCGTATGGGTTTATGGCAAGGTTCGGAAAATGCACGTGCGTTTTCGCACGTGTCAGTTTTCGGACAGATAATACTGGTAGGCTTTGGTTTAAGCCGGAACCCAGTATTATACTGTGTAGATATAATATCTTTGTCTCAGTTGCATTTGTATTCGGTCGTAATACAAATGCGGGTATGTTTATACCGATACGGGGTTATCCTGAAATTCGTTTCGGGATGATTTTTGGAAGTTGCCAGTTTCCAGTTTTCTATCAGCCGTATTTTGACATTCGGTTAAATGCGGATTTATCTTTCCTTGGGATTTGTGTGGAAACTTCTAGAAGAGGTGACTAGGATGGTGACTAGGATAGTGAGGTGGCTTTGTCATTAATGGTTCATTAATGATAAAGCATGACTAGGTTTAATGTGATTGGTTTGCATTTATTGCTTTTAGTGATTCATGCTTTGTGTTTAGGTTTTGATAAGGATGAATGCTTAATGTCACCACTTGAAGCTCCTACCTTCACCTCCCTCCTCTCATATATATGGCCGGCCCTCTCTCTCCTCTCACTTACTTGATGTTTTCATTTTGTGAAAAAGATTATGATAGTTTAGGGCATGGAAATCTCATACAGTTCAACTTCCATTTACCCGATTCCAATTGGCAACTTCTTTTAACCGTTCGTCCATAGCCTTGGACGTAACGAGACAAAGTATTCTACCCATTCTCTACTTCATCTTGGTCGTCTCTTTTAGCAAACTTGACGATCGAGTTGCCTCGGTTCAGAGGCGGGAGCCCGTTTAAAGATCCGTCGACGTGGTGCCACCTGGACGACGAGACCGGAGATCAAGCAAGTTCGGATCAGTTGCAACATAGCGTGGGATGATGGTTGAAGACCGAAGGACTCGGATCATTCGGTATAACAATTCTACCCTCTTTACAATTTGTTAGTTTAGCTTTAATGGACGATCCGGGATAAAGTACGCGATAGCGCCAGTCGTAAAAGTTTTGTTCCGCATATCGGCGTCTGTTAGACGTCCGGGGCGCCGCCGAGTACTTACAGTGGTATCAGAGCCTCACCATTAAGCTATACTAACTTGTGCTAACGCGTTTAAAACATCGATCGAACTGGAAATCAAAAACTGCAAAATCCAAGCTTGACAGTTTCTGTTGATTTTAAACGGTGTCGTAAAAATATTTTGACCATACCAGAAAATCAAGCAGGGTTTTTTAGGAATACTGTAGAAATTCGAGGAAGTAATTCCACTGTTCCGCCGCGGATCCGCCGCCCCAGCTAGGGTTTTGCCGCGGATCCGCCGCAGGAATGTGGGATCACTCACTCAATTTTCTACAGTGGATTCTATGTTGGAAATTGGGGTTTTTGGTATATATATTTTGGGCCCAGGTTTTGTTACTGTACACCAGATGTATGTGGGGCCCACTTTGTGATATTTAGTCGATCGAAATTTTAAACTTGTTAGTTTTTCAGTACTTTCATTATATCTCTGACCGGGAATGTCATTTGATCGGTAAACCGAGTCTGATTGCTATAGTTCTTTTAGACGGGTTTGCGAACGTGACATTCGCGTTGATGTTCTGTGTTGTGCTGTAATGTTGCAGATTTGTCGTGGTGGATAGCAGGGTGCAATGATAGTGTTGTTTAAATTTATTTGTACATTTGATATTGCGGGGCGAGCGTCCGACTTGTGGACTGCCGTCACTGCCTGTTTGTATAATATTCTTTTGGGGCACGACCAGGTTGCGGTCGATGTACCTATTGTACTATTTTTATTTTCTGTACTAGGTTTACCCCGCGGTGGGGTGCACGAATAGCCAGGTTCTAAAGGGCAACGGGTTCGTATCTCATGGCATTGAGAGGCAAAGGTACCTCACTCTAGAATTGGCAGACTATTCGCCGCACTCGTAGGGGGTACAGGTTGACCCAAGAAGGGGTGCACAATTTACCGGATTCCGTGAAGTGCCGGGTATTCCATTCACTATGTTGTGGGGACTACCTCGCTTCAGGTTTTGGCGGGTAACTTGCCGCACCCGTAGGGGTCTAGGTTTCATTGCACAGGCTATCCACACGACCAGGGGAACGTCGGGTTTTAGCAGAGGCTCTGTGAAACCCGGGGATCCCAGATTATCTGTATTGTTCTGTGATGCTTATTACTTTTCTGTAATGTTGCATATTATCACGCCTGGAGCGATTACTGTATATTAGTATATATACTATTAGATGTTGTATATGTTTTACACCCGCGCTAGTCCAGTCACCGCTCTGTCGTTAGTTAAGTAACCTAACGGGTGATGACGGGACCCAGTGACGAATGCGGATGGCATATACGTACATTTTATTTTCGTTCTTTTCTGGTGTGATTGATTGATGGGACTGCGTTGATTCTTATCAATGCGAGATAAAACAAACCTATTTTTGATGTTGTTGGAACAAATTTTAAAATTATTACAAAGACGTTTCCTTTTGTTTTGCATAGCGGTATTCAGTTGGAATATCCTGCACCTCATTCCACGAGGAAAGAGCCGAGATCCCTTCACCGGGAGTGACCTCTTTAACAAAAGGTTTTCGCTACTATATATTTTTATAAAGCCATCAGGTTCCTTCAACGAGATCAAGTTCATTACGTTAAAGGTTTTTCGCCAAAAACCAGCCGTAATCCTCCGTCGTTTCTTATGGATGGTCAGTAGTATTCAAGCTATGTTTGTTGGCCTACGTCAAGACATAGTATTTGGTAGCTGCTGGGTATTCATTTGTTGCATAGATAGATGCATTAGTTTAAGTCAGACGTACACCTTGTTGGCCTACGTCAAGGGCTTGTACGATGACTTAAGTTGATCAGGACAACGACGGGTAGAACTTGACATGTTGCTTATGACTTGTTGGCCTACGTCAAGGTCATAAGAGCATGGGATAAAAATTACATCGGGAGTTTCAAACATACAAGAAACTTGCCAGACTAGCGCATACCTTCTGGAGTGTGATGACTTGAGTGGCTTCCATCAAGTTATCATACAATGATAGTTGGATCCCGATTCTCACTGATGAGTTGGTATACTCTTCGGGTGACCCCGACTAATTCTTCTTTCAGGTTTGGAGGAGAATTTGAGATAACAGTGGGAGGTTTCCTAATTAGATAAAATGATAACCATTCTGATTTGGGCAAGAGTGCACGCAGAGTGTTTCTTTTCTCTCTCTCTTTGGCAGCGACCTTTGACCGACCCTAGACTATAACTCAGTGACCAAAGTTGACCGAACCTTCTTAATATACTGACTTTTGGATTGTCTATAGTTGCATAAGTCATTGTAGCTCCTTCTTTTACCCTTTGTATTTCTCAGAACAACCCGTATTACTACGGACATCCACTTCCATTGGATAGATCCATCGTATGGTTATATACGAACTCGAAGGGACTTCTTCGAGGATGGATCCAGGTTCAGGAGAAATAGAATTGGTTTATTCTGTTGTCTTTTATTATCACCTTCTCTCAGGTTGCGAGGGCTCCTTGGTTTAGGAGAGTACACCTATTATGCTTATTGGATAGTCTTCTTCCAAACCATAGGCTGGTGCCGAACGGTAGGGAATGAAGAAAACCAATTAGCCTAAGTAGGGTGTGCAAAAGGTAATATGTAAAGACAAGATAAAGGAATTAGAAAGAGAGCAAAGTAAATTGCGACTATTTACATTCATGACCAAATCACGTATTTCATAGCCACTCTTACTTCACCTTTAATTTCTCCAGAACAACCCGTATCACTACGAACATCCAATTCCATTGGATAAATTCATCGTATGATTATATACGAACTCGAAGGATATTTTTCGAGGATGGATTCTGGTTCAGGAGAAATAAGAATAAGGTATTATTCAGTTGTTTTTATCATCATTTTCTCTCAAGTTACGAGTACTCCTAGGACTAGGAGGGTACACCTATTATGCTTACTGGATAGTCTTCTTCCAAACCATAGGCTGGTGCCGAACGGTAGGGAAGGAAGAAAACCATTTAGCCTAATGTTGGTGTACAGAAGGTAACGACTAAAGACAAATTAAAGGGAATTGAAAAAATGGCAGGGAAATATACGGTTAAAGTCATGATTTGGATTATGGAAGAGGCATTACTAAGGAATACCAGGAAACCCCTACAAAACATATTTATGTTTCATATTCACTGTGCATTGTTGATAGAAAACTGATTTCCCGATTGGATACTTACTCCAGGGTATGTATTTACCAGGAACGATTCTCACATCTGCATGGTTTTACAGATGTTGAGTGGGAGCGAGTTATTGGGAATTAGGTGATCATCCTCATTATATCGGAATTCGTTGTAATTGATGATATTTGAGGAAATCGCCTGGGAACAGTTTTCAACCTACGACGTACAGGTTATGAGTTATTCAAACTCAGCGGACTTATACAGAGTATTGTATGTTGTCCAGTGTCCGTCAGGACAAAGGGGTGGGTCCTCGTACTATGTTCTGTTTACTTGTGACTTCTCTAGTTTTTAGACAAGTGTTTCGTAGAAATACAATGTCTAAGTTTTGAGAAGTTGTGGGTATAGGAATAAAGTAGAGAACCAAGTGACACAAGTATCGGGATTCTTCAAACAAATCGAAGATGTAGATTCTTGTGAATGGTATTCAATTGATAGTAATGGTTTTGAGAAACTTGTTTCTCTTTCAGATTACTCGTAATTGGATGGATTCCTAAGTTGAGTAATACCGATCAGCCTTTCTCTATTAAGTTATTATGCACTGGAGACAGCTGCATAATTTGAATCCGGTTCCAATTAAATTAGTGCATCTATTTCTATATTGGATATAGAATGGTTCATACCTTAACGATGTTAAGGTAAAGGGAGTTGTCCAGCTTACGCTTAAAACCAGACACTGGATAACTCAAGGCACGTTTCTGTAATGGCAGTTTGTGGGTTGACCCTAGCTTCGACGAGGGTTGATTTTCTACCATCCGGAAGATCAATAGTGATATTGTTCTTGACTCGCCACAGTTTTATTAAAATGGATTTTTTCAGAAAACAATAGTGGGAGCATGGTAGAACTGGAAGTGATTCCAGAACCGCAAACGATTACGGAAAGTTTAATAGGACCTATATATTTAATCAGGTTTGACATTCCAATAACCACTCCGCAGATATGGTGGGTAACCTCAGACACCCGAGAGGTACTCCGGTAGCCTCAAGAACGGTGACAGGGAGGTTCTTGCTTACCCAGACTTGACACTACTGTTGTTCCAGACTATGAGACCGGGCAAGAGGATATGTATAGTGTCGTTCTAAACTAGTTTTAGAAATGTACGTATATATTATTCTGCCAGAGGGTTGTCGTAGTCAGTGGGAGCAGCAGAAGCATAGTGGGCAAGAAGCTAGTGTCTATTTATAGACTTGAGCAGAAATAGCGGAGATAGATCATCTAATTTTTGATGTGACAGTCATGGGTTTGACTTCATCAGAATAAGGGATGGATCTGTTAAGAAGGCAGTAGGGTGTGATGTCCTGGTATTTGGATGACATACACAGAGTAGGAAGTAAAATTCCTATACTGAACGGTTGTACTGAGGTCGTCACACAGTTGTTTCTCCACAAAGGACATGGATGTAATATCCGACATTCTGGATACAAGATCTATGGTTTTAGATCTAGATTTGGGTAGTTTCCCAATGTGGGTACTTTGACAGTATTCTAATAGTATTTTAGAATAAATGACTCCTGGCATGGTGGTGAGCCAGCAGGTGATGGAGTCACCCTCTCTAAAGGTGTCTTACAGACTGAAGGGGAGAAGGACAAGCATGACTGGCAGATCACTTGCTTAAGCAATTGAGTCAATCGTGAGATGGCAAGTACCACACCAGATGTTGTTATTGCACTAGATGCAATAAGTTTATATTAATCCAATCCTGGAGAAACATTAGGAAGCAGTTATAGAACATAAGTAGATGTTCTACGGATTCGATGACGGCAGCCTCCTACGGGAGACGGTTATTATTCCAGGTTTCAAAGGTGACATAGATGACAGAGTGATTGTCAAAGTTATAGTTTTTCCACAGACGAGGGACAGTATTATGGACAGGCGGTCCAAGAGGATACTGTGGGAGGCATGGTGCTGGACACTGATTAGTTTCAGTGATCGATACAGTCTAAGAAGTTTGGATTTGGAGTTCATTTTATGAACTAGGTCCCATCAGATATCCAGACATATTCTAAGACACGTATTACTCAATTCGGGAGATGGTTTTTTCCGCGAAGTTGAGATATAGAGAGAAACAGAAAGAAACACCGGAGCGGATCCACTCACTGAGGCTATTTCTCGAACACAATAGTTTTGCAAACGAGCTTTGTGAAACTGATTAGTAGAGGAGTTGGATGCTCGGTATCACACGAGCTGTGAGTACACGACATCGCAATAATTAGCCTTAAGTGCAAGTGGGAGATTGTTGGATATAATGCCCTCTAAGTCAATTATTGGATCGCAGGCACGTGATTACAATGATTGAGGGAGGACCTATACCGATAAAACAGTCTTACTCGAGATGATAGTATGCTATCTGGTTTGTCTTTATCATCATGATAGAGCCCATAGGATTCTTGTTTGACTACCAGCAGTATGATGGCGATCATATATGTGGGAGCTAGGGTCTATAAGCACATCCTTAAAGTGTCCCTAGTCGTGGGAGTTTCGAGACAGGGCATCGATACTCCGGAGTAGACTAGTGTATACAGTCGAGACCCCGACGAGGGGCGGTGGCCGGTCTCACAAGCCACTGGTGTCAGTTGGATCACCTAAGATGTATACAGGTGCTCATTGGGATATGAGTACACCGGACAGGACTCGCCGGGAACATGCTAGTTGGTATTATACATATCGTCAGATAGCAGTTCCCTGGTGACATGTGTACAGGTTAGTTCATTGACCTGAGGTCGTCATTTGTCTCGTGTGAGTTCCCACTGTGCTTAGATTACTACCCTACCACGCTCAAAGGAGTTGTGCAAACAGGTTTTAGTTGGGTACAGTCCCGAGCCACATTGGAGGCAAGTGAGCGGATCTTCGGGGATTCGTCTCTCCCGGTATTGGGGGTGAGATCGCGCTGTGTTTAGGAGAGCCATTACAAGAAATCCCTGGCCAGGGTAATCGAGATATACTGGTAGGTATACCAGCAGAATCTCAGGGTGTTCTGGGCTGCTCTCTGACACGACTTATGCAGCTATTGGGGGTCTGACGTTTACCGGCCCCCTAGGCCTAATATGCGATGCTCATAGACGAATGTTCCGGACTGTACAGATATTGTCACTGTCAGGCTCAGTAGGGTTTATAGATGAGTTCGCTCGTCAGCTTCCCTTCCAATCAATACATAGGCAAAACGTTACGTACAGCTTGTACCTCTGACGTGCTAGGGGTTATACCCAGTGCCAGTGTACTGATGAGTCATTAGAGTCCCCCACCGACACTTTCCCAAGTTCGGGCGAAACGTTGTAGAGGCCGTATGGGTTTATGGCAAGGTTCGGAAAATGCACGTGCGTTTTCGCACGTGTCAGTTTTCGGGCAGATAATACTGGTAGGCTTTGGTTTAAGCCGGAACCCAGTATTATACTGTGTAGATATAATATCTTTGTCTCAGTTGCATTTGTATTCGGTCGTAATACAAATGCGGGTATGTTTATACCGATACGGGGTTATCCTGAAATTCGTTTCGGGATGATTTTTGGAAGTTGCCAGTTTCCAGTTTTCTATCAGCCGTATTTTGACATTCGGTTAAATGCGGATTTATCTTTTCTTGGGATTTGTGTGGAAACTTCTAGAAGAGGTGACTAGGATGGTGACTAGGATAGTGAGGTCGCTTTGTCATTAATGGTTCATTAATGATAAAGCATGACTAGGTTTAATGTGATTGGTTTGCATTTATTGCTTTTAATGATTCATGCTTTGTGTTTAGGTTTTGATAAGGATGAATGCTTAATGTCACCACTTGAAGCTCCTACCTTCACCTCCCTCCTCTCATATATATGGCCGGCCCTCTCTCTCCTCTCACTTACTTGATGTTTTCATTTTGTGAAAAAGATTATGATAGTTTAGGGCATGGAAATCTCATACAGTTCAACTTCCATTTACCCGATTCCAATTGGCAACTTCTTTTAACCGTTCGTCCATAGCCTTGGACGTAACGAGACAAAGTATTCTACCCATTCTCTACTTCATCTTGGTCGTCTCTTTTAGCAAACTTGACGATCGAGTTGCCTCTGTTCAGAGGCGGGAGCCCGTTTAAAGATCCGTCGACGTGGTGCAACCTGGACGACGAGACCGGAGATCAAGCAAGTTCGGATCAGTTGCAACATAGCGTGGGATGATGGTTGAAGACCGAAGGACTCGGATCATTCGGTATAACAATTCTACCCTCTTTACAATTTGTTAGTTTAGCTTTAATGGACGATCCGGGATAAAGTACGCGATAGCGCCAGTCGTAAAAGTTTTGTTCCGCATATCGGCGTCTGTTAGACGTCCGGGGCGCCGCCGCGTACTTACAACGTGCACGTACGTGTGTCCGTTTTGGGGGTATGCTTTTTAATCATAAAACACTTAATTTTAAAATTTGGATCCCGCTTAAAATCCTATTATTTCAATTCAAATTTTTGGACTCGACCCGGGCGCGATTTGGAAATGTTTTATTTGGCGCCAAAATCCCAAATTTTAATATTATTAAAACCATCGCATATATTTTCTAACTAACCTGATATCTTACTGTTCATTACATATCTTTTAAATCTTTAAGTTAACCATATAATATTTTTACAATCTTTTATATCCTTCTCAATTTATTCTCTCAGCCAATCGCAACCTCCCCTTTAACCCCGTGGGCCCCACTTTCCCTCTCTCCCTCTTCTCTCTCTCCACTTTTTCTCTCTCTATCTCCCCCTCATATATTCTCTCGTACTTCTCTTTATCATTCTTTCTCTTCTTACTTCATGTCTCGTTTCTCATTTTTTTTAACTGTTCTTTTGTTGCCGGAATTCCGTCGTGCCGGTGACGTTTCTCGACGTTCCAGCGAGGTACCCCGACCCGTGTGGTTCCTTTGTTCGTCGTTTGGGTTCATTCCGTGAACCGTGCGCCCGTCGCGAGTTTTCCCCGCCGACGGTTAACGTTCCGTTTTCCCGATTCGCGACCCATCGAGGCAAGTTAATCTTGCTACATGCTATATAATTCATTTTATACCTATTTAAATAAATACCATACCTATAGTTTAAATCTAGTGCCCCATGTTTAATTTTATAACGTTTCGATGTTCCGTTTGCATCCGTTTATATCATATTTAATCTAGATCATGAAAACCTTTCTTGTGACATACTAGATTACATTATACTGCATCCATATCAATTAAAATATACATCGTCGTAATATTTCTTATTATTATCTTTAATTAGTTTATAATCTGAATTTTATGATGTTATATATATTTAAAATATTATAGTTTACACATGAAACGTCGTTGAAAAATCGGATATGACAAATCTGAAATTTACTGTACACCTTATCTTATAAAATTCATTATAAATCATAGAAAAATCATTAGTATACGTTCTTTTGTTCGTTACGAAGCTAACTCAGAATACTATAACTCTATGAAATATTTACTTGCAAAATAAATTGTTTAAATAACGTAAAATGCAAATGAAAATGTCTCCAAACTGCTGTCCAGGGAAATTCCAGCAGCAAACTTTCAACTTCGAATGTTTATAACTTTTTTTAGGAACAACCTGACTTGTTTATACTTATAAAAATGAAAACCTTATCGAATTATCTTTGTTTTGGTATAAGACACGTCCCTTTTGGAGAACGTTTGTTTTTTTTAAGCTATTTTACAAATTAGGGTGACGCTGAATTTCTGAACAGAACTTTCTTGTGCATGGTTAATCAATACCACTATTTTAGTTATTAATCGCTTTGAATATGCTATCCATATTAATATTATTATATCAATATTTATATCACATATTGCTTAGTTGTACATCCCACATTACCATTTTATAGTTTTATAACTTTTCGGATACCCGTTTGCATCCATCGCATTTAAGATACATATAATTGCATCCATAGATCACATTACTACATAATAATGTGATATTAACGCTCAATGTTTAATAAATTGCATCCTAATTAATATTGGAACTATAAATGTAACCCTAATCGATAACTGTGCATCCATGTCCTTGAAATTATATCTATTTGCATATCATATTACATGTTCCAGTTTATTGTTATGATAGTACTCATGCTTGTTTATTTATACACATGCTTATGTTAGTTTGATTATGAGCACCCACATGACATCTTGTGCTTCCTGATATAACCTGTTACACTTCCTACTATACCTGACATAGTACCGTGTACTGTTGACTTGACCGATGTACCATGACTCGACCCGTTACCTGATCTTGTGTCTAATGCCAACAAACCTGACATGTAGTCCTCATGGACCGTTCCTGTTGTCTATCCAGACAAACCTGCTTTTACCTGATCCTGTGTTGGCATTAGTCCTTGATTACTGAATACCTGACTTGACATACACAACTTGGGGGTATGGGGAAATCAAAAGTATAAACTAAAGTGTAACTTAAAAGGGTATTGCTTGATCCGTGGTCCCGGGGGGTAACGGGACAGAGCCATTCGTGACTCTTACATTTTCCTGATCCGTGGTCCCGGGGGGTAACGGGACAGAACCACTATTGGTTCACATATTCCTGATCCGTGGTCCCGGGGGGTAACGGGACATATCCTTTGAGTTACATGGAGGATTACTCAAATTGATTTCAAAGACTTTAGAATAGAAAACCTGATAGAACAGTTTAGTTTACCCACTGCACGCTACCCTGTACTGGTATGATTCATATTATTGTTAATCTTGCTGTATTCATGTTTATATTACATTGCCTGCTATACTGTTCATATTATATTACTTGATGACATGACGCGCTGACGTCTGGGTTTTGCATGGCCTAGATTCCGTACCGCTGTTGCAGTCCGAGCAGGAGTACTTCAGCCAGCAGGCTGAGCTGTGAGTTCAGTAGCAGTTAGTTTTATTTCCTGCATTTATTTCATGATGTGAGCCCGCATTATGGGACACACTTTTCAGTTATTTGTATTGGATCATTTGCTTCCGCATTTATTTATTATTGACTCCTATTATTCTGGATTATGGACATGTTTTAGATAGTTTTATCTTGTTCTTGATATCTCTACAGCCGTAATGTGACTGTGGATGGATACTTCCTACCCACAGGTAGCATGGTTGGCTTGTCACGTGCCCAATCTAGCGTACTCTGGGAAGCGGGGCGTGACAAATGTAATGAAGTAGGAAGAACCGTTCCTGGCATGCGTAGACATGGGACCGCATACATCAGTATGTACCAGTCCTAAGAGTTCCGTAACTCTTTCTCCGTGTCCACTAAACGGAGCTTTTGTCATTTTGCCTTTGAGACATGAATGGCAAGTATCATAAGATGATAATTCGAACGGGTTCAAATATCCATCCTTATGTAACTTAGCCAGCCGTGTCGCATTGATATGACCAAGTCTACAATGCCACAAGTAGGATTTGTTCATTTCTGAACTTTTCCTCTTGTGTGTGTTTTGTATATTGAGGACTCTATTTTGATTGAGAATGAATATGCCATTATGTAACGAGCCTGATGCAATCAACTTTTGATTTAGGATGATGTTCATAACATTATCCTGTACTACAAAATTATATCCCTCTTTACTGAATAAAGAAACTGATATAATGTTGCACATCATGTTCGGTATATAATAACACTCATTCAGAATCAGTGTATTACGACTTGGTAATACTAGGTGATATTCGCCAACTGCTTTGGCTGCAATACTTGCACCATTCCCTACTTGAATGGAATGATCACCTTTTCCCAGTTCTCTACCTTTACGTAGCCTGTGTAACAATTTACATATGTGAGATCCTGATCCGGTATCTAATACCCAGGACGTAGGGTGAACTGAGAAACAGTTCTCAATAACTAACACACCCGAAGAAGATGCATCAACATGCATGTTCTTTTGGGCGGCTTGAGAATCCAGATATTCTCCTATTTCCTGTTCAGTCTTATAACTCTTATAAGAAAGAACGGGTCCAACGTTCCCTTGCACAGTATAATAATTGGTTTCAGTTAATACATCCATATTATTATCTTGATTATGGCCTGACATGGTCGCTACCTGGAGAGAGAGAGAAGAAAACGCTTTAGCGTATGCTCTTGCAAGATTAGATTGGTTGTTATCTTATCTAATCAGGATGTCTCCCACTGTTTTTATCAAATCCACCTTCAAACCCTAAAAGGTAAGATTAGCCGGGATTAATTACACCCTACAATTTCATCAATCTTTCAGCCAGATCAGTGTCGGTATTTTGAGGAAGGTTCCCCGTGCTTTCGCACGGACCTAATTAAAGTAAACCTCATTTTCCCAGAGGCATAACCCCGTTAACACTTTTCTAGACACCTACTTGATCGGCTAATTGTCCTGTGTAAAACTCTCCCAGGAGTAACTCTTACTCGCAGTGGGTATCGGGATCCAACTATCTCATAGGAGGTATGCAATCTCATTGCAAATTTCAACACTTGAAATTCCCGATAATATTTTGCCCCTAACGTGCTATGACCTTGACGAATGCCAACAAACCATAGTCCGCTAGTCAAGTTCAACCCGAATATTTCTTGATTGAATTAAACCCAGCCATACGTCCCTTGACGAAAGCCAACAAAGCCGCATGACTACCCTAACTCAATCTCATCATATGTAGCAGATAAGTAATAGTTAGCTACCCCACACTACGCCTTGACGAAAGCCAACAAACGTAGCACGAATACTAAGTATTATCTATCTGAAATGTCGGAGGGCTACGCAGGTTTTTTTCAGAAAAACCCTGAGCGTAATGAACTTGATATCGTTGTAGAATCATGTAGTTTTTGAAAAGGAGTGGTTTTTAGGCTTCTAGTTTCGCTAAATAGGTCACTCCCGGTGAAGGGATCTCGGCTCTTTCCCCATCGAATAAGGTGCAGGATATATCATATATACCGCTGTGCAAAGCAAGAACTATATAAGCTGTAAAAAACTAAACCGCGAGTTTGTAGCATCTGCCAGTTTCGCTAAAGAGGTCACTCCCGGTGAAGGGATCTCGGCTCTTTTCTCATCGAATAAGGTGCAGGGCATATCATATATACCGCTATGCAAAGCAAAACTGTAGCTACCCTTTTTATAAAGTTTTGATTCTACAACATCTTTTATGTTTCTATTCCTTTTATTAATCTTATTAATAAAAATCCCATCAGCTTATGCTTCCTAAGCATCACAGAAGAAACGAAATCAGTAATATTTATATATCAGCATATATATATATATATAATATAAGCATTCGTCTCAGGAAGTAATATGATCTCATCACAGAACATTGCAGCAGAAGAACATATATGAAATATTGGATATACTAGGACGTCCGTGTTTTCAATATGAGTCTGTATAAAACACGGATTCCACGGTCGCGACGAATAGCCAAACCCACATCCCAAGACCCCTACGAGAGCGGCAAGTAACACTGCCAATTCTAGGGTTAGGAGACCCGGTCTCGACTCCTCGAGATGGCCTCCCACTGGACCCTAGAACCCGGTTATTTGTGCTCCCCTCCTTGAGTCTACCTAATGCGGAAAAGTAAATAATATACAACACTGGTGACATCAACCTCAACCAGGAAGTGCCCCAAATAAAAGAATATTACATTACAAATGAATTTTACATGAATGAAAATAAAAACCCTCATCTCACATAAAACCCCCGGCTATTCAGAACACGACGATCCAATATAACATATCACAGCAACACATAATATCACATATCATCAACGTAAGTAAATATGCGCATCCTAATTGTCGTTGACATATAGCAACGAAACCGGCGATATCACATATTACACTTACGGTCACAGAAAAGAAAGTGTAAAACTACAATATTTGGAATCCACAATCACTTTAGACATCGTAAATCCGAAATATCACATACTTCGCATTTCATGCCTAACTATATGAATTCCACATATTGTATCACATTCCAGATAAATAGACAGTATTAAACTTTTCGAACAGATAATCAAATACCCAAAATTTCCTAAATTGCTCAACACTTGAGCGGAGTTCAAATAATCCCAGAATATGTCACAGTATCGGTGATCCAGCCGTAGAAGGGTCAAGCCAACGCCTCATATGTGGCACGCCGTACTGCCCCAAACCCTAAGGTTTAGAGGCAGTTCAAGACGGTCACATAATCGAGTTACGGTTTGTTGTCTTCTAGAGGGTCCACCGCTTAACTTGTACAAATTTTCGAAAGATTTAAACCCGATAAAAATTCAACACTTGAAAGTTTTATGTGCCGGGAAAAAGTGAGTTTAATGATATCCGTTCGAACATTTTAACAGTTTCTAAATATCCGGAAATAATAACGAATTTAAATATTCCGATCGAATTTGCGATTACAAAATAAACCCCAGATTACTCAACACTTGAGTCACTTTAAAAATACCCAAAAACATCAACAAGCACCTACGGACATTACCCTGAAACCACGTGTCCCAATACCCAAAATCGGCGGCGGAACCGCCGCGGGAAGCAGGTTCCCACCGCGGTTCCGCGGCGACTTCATCGAATTGGGAGCTCGTATTTCATGATAATTCTAATAATTCCTTGCTGATTTTTTAAAGCATTTTTAATTCAGAAAAATCACAGTTTTTAAAAAATGTCCAGAGAGGGGTTCGTTTCGTCGTATCGGGGTTCGTTCGGAGTTTTAACTTCGTATACACGTCGCCCAATGCTCTAGCTAGGCTCTGATACCACTGTAGGGTTCCTAGGCACTCTTGTGAAGGTTCATGAGGCATCAAACAGGCCCGAATAAAAATTTAGACGTGCCGAATAACCCAAAGCCGGGATCTTTGCTAGATTATTAGGGTTAAACATGCAAGATAACAACTTTACAACTAAAAGTGAGGGATTACAACCTTTGTATTCCGCTCCTTCGCTTCATAAGCTTCGAGTAGAAGTCCCTTCGCCGCGATCCACGATCTCCCGGACTCAAGAGAGGCTCCACGACTCGAACGATCCATGCTAGCTTGTAGTGTTCCGTTTCTCCGATGATCTACGTCGAAGTTGCTATAACCCAAGCTCTCTCACTCTAATTAGGTGAACACCCAAATCTAATGGGCTAGATTAGATGAGGATGATGGAGTAGTATTTATGCTTTCTTTTTATATCATAATCTCACATGAAATCATCACAAAAGGAATTTCTAGTAAGCTTTCTCAAGCTAAAGAGAGAAGAAGAAGATGAATAATGAGATAATTCCTTTTGTCATGAATAATGAAATGTATATATGAATTAATAATGTAACCATAGTTTAGTATGACAAGGATAACCCTTGTAGAGAATAAACTAGAGCTAGGGTTTGGTTAGGTTAGAAATGAGTCATGGAAAAATATCAACCATAATATCTTAACCAAGACAAAACAAATTCCTTCTAGAATGTGCAAGAAGGAGCTAACCCTAATCAAACCCTAACCTTGCTTAATCTTCACTAAACATGTTCCATTATTAATCATATCATGTTACTTTAATATATATCACATATATATTATATATTTGTAACAAAAGAAAATAATACAATTAATATATATCTCATATATATCAATGTATTATCCGGTGAGAAAACGAAATAATAAAGCGAGCTAATATTAGATAATGTAACACAATATATCATATATATTATTATAAATTAAATCATTGAATCAACACTTGATCCGACAATCCGGCTATATCGAATATAACCGACTAATATATCCTGTACCGATTCATCGAATCAACACTTGATCCGATGAGCCGGTTCAAATATAAATATCGCGAGAATATAATACGGTATCTCATATCGCATTATCCCCGGTCCTGCGCATATCCCATATGTGTCTCTACTCCGTTTTGCCTGAGCCAAGAAACCTCTGTGTAGGACTCTAAAGAATCGTCAATACACCGGCAGCAGGTGATGATCATATCAAACACCCACAAGCTGCAAGCGGTCAGCTAAACGTAACAGCCACCCAGGTATTGAGCGATCAGAAGATCAACAAGCTAGCCTGTGCGTTCTCCTGTGAGTCCAATCAGTAACACTCCCGTACAGTCCGGTCTCTTCGTCTGATATGTCGCATTTCAAGTCTAGGGGTGGTATACGTCAGACCCCAGTAACCGATAAGTCGTGTCGATGTGTGGCTCATAACGGGTCGAGAAACTACTAGTAACACTTACCAGTAAATCTCTATATCAGCCCTGGCCAGGGACTTCCAGTTATAGCCAATCGAACACAGCACAACATCAACTCCCTATACCGGGAGAGACGAATCCCCTCCTATCGCTCATTGCCTCCATGTGATTCGGGACTGTACCCAAAAGCCACCGTTTTGCACGCCCTCTTGGACGTGGTAAGGTGGAAATCAAAGCACAGTGGGAATCACACAAGACTCTATGACGATCTCGGGTCTACAGACTACCCTGTACCAGTGTCACCGGAGAACTGCCATCTGACGTGTGGTATATCACCATCTGGGAGTTCTCGACGGGTCCGTCCAGTGTACCCAGTCCCCACTGAGCACCCGTACACCATCTTTGATGTCAAACACCGATGGATATGGGATCATCCATCGCCCATCATATGGAACAAGATGCGTATACGCTAGTCTACTCTGGTGTATCGATGCCCTGTCTCGATATACCCTCGACTAGGAACAGTTATAGGATGTACTCATCGACTACCATGGCCCCACTAGTATGATCTCATCATAGTCCCAGTAGTCGAGTATAGATCCTAAGGGCTTTATCAACATGTGAGAGAAAAACAGTAAACCAATACAAGTCAACATGTTAAGATAAAGTGAAACCAAATAGCATACTATCATGACGAGCAAGAAAGTCCTCTCTATATATATCCAAGCATCCATTATAATATACATCATATGTACAACAATGGCCTCTAGGGCATATACATAACTAACAGACGGTGCCTCCTCTCTCCTCGAATTGGGTATACACATAACTCAGAACCGAGAAAACTCATGGTGGACGCCAAACACCATATCAAGAGAAACCGCGTTTTAAAAAAAATCATAAGTTTTCAAAATGTTGTTATGACCCAAATTTGGCCCGTAACCGGCACTTAAACTAAGTAACGTCTAAAGGCGTACGCAACTTAAGTAAGCCGAAACCCAGAAATCTAAACCACCCAAAACTGGATCAACGGAGAAAACATTGTTTTAAACATTCGGAATTTTTCAAGTAAAAATCTTTAAGTTTAGTTTTCGTTCTTAAAAATTTCGGCAGCACCTCCTTTGTAAAAACTAACCCTGAAAACGGGTACAACATAGATAATAATAAAATCACCCCAAATGGGAGAAAATCACGCCCAACGGCGGAGACAACCACCACAACATATATACGACGCCGAAGCGAAGAAATATAAAAGAAAACTGCATAAAGAAGTAAAACTTTTCAACAAAACCGGCTCCCACGAGCACGGCACCCAAAGTCACCATAAAATAATAACACTGAATTCTCACAAGTCGTCTCTAAGTCATATACAACATAGTGGTAGATGGAGAATACTAGATCCAACAAAAAATATACAAAGTACAAACAGATAACCGCAACCCACCTAAAAGCAAGGCTTCACAGCCAACCGTAGCGGTATCCGCAAAAGTAGAGATGAAAAGATGCCCTGCCACGACTACTCAGAGGGTAAGTCCTGCACAACACTGTAGCACAACGGGGGCGAGTTGCCAACTCGTGAATAGTAAATAATATCATACAGTAATCGCAAGTATGCATGAACAGCGATCTATCTATTACAAGTAATCCGATAGCATAAGTATGATAGGTGAATATGCAACAATCATGTAAAGGTACATCATCAGGGTACTATAACTACATGAAACAATGCATATCAACATAATCCTGAGTGTGGGATGATATAATAAAATCTCTTGCAAAAATCATCAGCATGGAAAAACACCAGTGTCCCTCACTAACACATCAAATCCCAAATACTCAAGCACCGCATCCTCAGATCGGCCCTCACATCCTGTATGTCTCACGAAAACCTGAGTGTCAAACTCCGACACTCGAAACATCATGAAACCCGTGTCTAGCATCGACACGTAAATCCTCATAACTCAGGCGCTGTCACCATGACTAGCCCTGACGATATGTCATACCTCACTCCGGTCGGTATCTCCATGATAACCGCCGAGTCCAAATACAATCACCGGCAGATAGTGGTCCCACCGTCAGGCTTATCGTCTACACCACGAAATCACCACTCACCCCGGGGTACCATACCGGGTCCACCATGTACCCGCAGACGGTGCGTCCCGCTCCTCGAATCGGGTCTCACAAGCTAAATCTCAGAACCGAGAAATCACATGGTGGACGCATCAAATATCATATCAAGAGAAACCGGGTTTTCAAACAATACATAGTTTTCTTGAAAATATCCCCCACGGTTCTCAAATCCATAAATCATATGAAATCAATATCTCAATGTGTAAAATCCATATAAAAATTATATATGCAACATAAAACATCAATATGATCATATAAAGGGAAAACCGCTCTTTAAATTGAATCTAGCTTTAAAACACATCATGCGGTTCCCAATTCCTTCGAAAATAAATGCAGTATCATATGAAGTGTACATGTAAGTGTAGTAAGGTTTAAGTATCTACATGTAATCAAGTACGAGGGTGTACATGTCAATATGTATGCATGATGTATAAGTAATTATAGCACGATATAAGTGAAGTGGAATAAGATTCACTACCTTAACTATTCCTGCCCAATGCAATATCACGTATGTATGTGCCCACAGTATTTCATATGCACAATAGAATAAGAGTTAATACTCCAATCATTCCTATCCACTATCATATCATATAGGTAGGTGTTTGTGCGTGTCATGGCAATTACAGACGGTGTGGGTGAAGCATACAATTTAGTGCTCGTGCAACATGAACCGTCAGTAATGTGTTATATCTAAAGGTACGAGTCAAGTACAACAGATAATGCTATGCAATGACATTCATATGAAAGTAACTAATATGCAAATACATGCCGCTATCATATCATATTCGCCCCGACGCATAACGCCATACGGGCGATTTCCCCGTAGATGTTAAATCTACTCACCGATGGTCTCGAGCTATGAAAATCCGACCACCTGCTTCCCCTTATCCGCAGCACCCGAAGTCCCTGCTTGCGAACCTAAAATTTCATAAATACAACACATAAACTAAATATCCTAAAATGACGAAAAGACAACGAAACGCGACGAAAACGCCCGGAAAATTACACTGCGCGCTTAGTGTATCTATCGCGCACGATACCGACCAAAACCCTAATTGGGGTCACTAAACTACAAAACACCAAGTCTGGACCCCGATCGTCCCAATCGCGCAACACAACACAAAAATTACGAGGAATACACTGGATATAACTTCGCAACTACCAAACGAACCCTACGTCGGAAAAACCCCGAAATCTAGTAAGTAACCTATCGCAATATATCGCACTAGATTCAAGATAACGCAAATATAACAATTAGAAATACCTTAAAATGGCTTAACTAAGCTATCTAAACCAATCCAATATTTTTAACACTCGCTAATTATGTTTTAGCAAAAATCTAGTAAGCAACTTTGCTTAATTAAACAAAATGCTTATTAGCAAATTTTAACACTTTCTACTAGATTAATCTTTTCCAAAACACAATTTAACACTTCAATTAAACACTAATCACTTAATCAAAATTTAACTCTAACATGAATTTCTTAGACCAAATATAATGAATTAATCATGAATTAAAAGCTAAACTAAGCACTTAAATAGTTAACTAAATTAGCTAGTTTAAGATTAAAGCAATTAATTATGGATTAAGGTAAGAAATTATACCTCCTCAAGAACACCAAAATGAAAATAGATCCATCATTTTAGCCTCCAAAAATCAAGCTTTGAAGAAGATCCATGAAGGATTAGTGAAGGAAAAATGGTTTAATTTTTATATAGGAATTTTTGGATTTATTTTTGGAATTCTTTTTGTGTATTTGATTGAAAATGAGTGAGAAATGAGTTTGGAATTGTTGAGGACAGAAATGGGGGGGATGAGCTCAGCCAAGGGGGTGAGAGGGGGTTTTTGTGAATATTTTGTGAAGAAAAAGCAAGGAAAAAGAGTAATAAATGCTAATTAAAGCAAACATGCCACCTTTTCACCCTTTTCTTTTATTTTTAAAAACAAACCATTAGTCACCAAAAAAAATCTAGATATTTAAAAAGAACCTTCTAAAATAATTCTAGTGAACAAATTAATTTATTCACAAAAGAAAAATTTTCCCGATTTACGTGCACAAAATACCGCTTAAAATAATATTTTATTCGGAAAAAATCTATCTGAACCAAAACCTCCCAAATACTCCCAAAGTTCGCGCACAAGCTTTATTTTGGCCAAATTAGGTGTCGGTAAGTTTATACGGTCGTTTGATCGAAATCGGGTTAAAACGGGAAAAACCGACAATTTTGCCCTAAAACGGGAAAATTCGCAAAACGATTTCTAAAACGTTACAATCTCCCCTCCTTATAGAAATTCGGTCCCCGAATTAAAATTTCATACTAAGCATACCTTCAAAAAGATGAGGGAATTTCTTTCGCATCTCGCTCTCGGCCTCCCGAGTGATCTCCCCACTAGTCGGGCTACGCCAAAGAACCTTCACAGATGGCAAGACTTTTGACCGAAGTTTCTTCACCTGCCGATCCAAAATAACTACCGGCTCCTCGGTGAACGAAAGATCGCGCTCAAGCTGAATGGTCTCGTGCTGAATCGTGTGAGAAGGATCATGAAGGTATCTACGAAGCATCGACACATGAAAAACAGGGTGAACATCCGGAAAACTGGGCGGGAGCGCCAAACGATAAGCAACAGAACCCACTCGATCAAGGATCTCGAAAGGACCTACAAATCTGGGACTGAGCTTCCCTCTCTTCCCAAATCGCATAACGCCCTTCATCGGAGAAATCCTTAGGAATACATGATCCCCTATTGCGAACTCAAGTCTGCGACGATGATGGTCGGCATAAGACTTCTGCCTGCACTGGGCTGCTCTCAACCTATCCTGAATCAGCTGGATCTTCTTCGTGGTCTCCTGAACTAGCTGGGGTCCCAAAACCAAACTCTCACTAAGCTCGGTCCAACAGACTGGCGATCGACACTTCCTACCATATAAAGCCTCAAAAGGTGCCATCTGAACAGTCTCCTGAAAGCTGTTGTTGTAGGAAAACTGAATCAACGGCAAGTGACGATCCCAACTGCCACCAAAATCAAGCACGCATGCACGGAGCATATCCTCTAGAGTGTGTATAGTCCGCTCCGACTGGCCATCGGTCTGTGGATGAAAAGCGGTACTAAAACTCAGCCGGGTACCCAAGGCTTCCTGAAGCTTCTGCCAAAGACGGCTAGTAAACTAGGTGCCTCTGTCGGATACTATGCATGTGGGAACACCGTGCAAACGCACAATCTCATCTATGTACAACTGAACATACTGAGGATAACCGAAAGTGGTCTTCACCGGAAGAAAGTGAGCCGCTTTCGTCAACCGGTCTACAATAACCCAAATGGAGTCATACCCTCGACTGGTCCTGGGTAGACCCACAATGAAGTCCATGGAAATCTGCTCCCATTTCCACTCCGGAACGGGTAAAGGCTGCAACTCTCCAGCCGGTCTCTGATGCTCAGCCTTGACTTGCTGACAAGTCAGGCACCTCGAAACGAAGTCCGATATATCACGCTTCATCCCTTCCCACCAGTAGAAGTCCCTCAAGTCACGGTACATTTTGGTGGAACCTGGATGAACGCTAAAGGCCGACTGATGTGCCTGCTCTAGGATCTTGCGTCTCAACCCATCAACATCTGGTACACACAAGCGAGTCCCGCATCGTAGCACACCCTGGTCATCAATCATGAACTCCGAAACTCTTCCCTGCCGAACAAGCTCAAGAATCTCAATCAAACGGGCATCACTGGGCTGCGCCTCACGGATACGATCAAATAGAAGTGGACGGGCGCGGACATGAGCAAACTGTCCCCCAGCGGAAGTGAACTCGAACTGCACTCTACTATCACACAAGAGCTGCCAATCTGCAGAAGACTGACACTGAACTGCGCTCAACTGGGACAAACTACCCACGGGCCTACGACTCAAAGCATCAGCTACCACATTCGCCTTGCCCGGGTGATAAAGGGTCTCACAATCATAATCCTTCACTAGCTCCATCCATCGGCGCTGTCTCAGGTTCAGATCTCGCTGCTGGAAGATATATTTCAAACTCTTGTGATCCGTGAAGATCTGACACGACTCTCCGTACAAGTATTGTCTCCAAATCTTCAACGCAAAGACTACCGCTGCCATCTCAAGATCGTGAGTGGGGTAATTCTGCTCGTGCTTCTTCAGCTGCCTAGAAGCATATGCAATCACCCTATCATGCTGCATCAAAACACAACCGAGCTCCACTCGAGAAGCATCACAATAAACAACATTGCCGCCTGATCCAGAAGGTAAAGAAAGAACTGGTGCTGTCGTCAACCGAGTCTTCAACTGCTGAAAACTCTGCTCGCACGCATCAGTCCAGAGAAAAAGGATTCCTTTCCGGGTCAGTCCAGTCAGCGGTGCAGCGATACTCGAGAAATCCTGCACAAAACGGCGATAATAACCAGCTAAGCCCAAAAAGCTGCGGTCCTCCGTCACCGATACAGGTCTGGGCCAAAGCTGTACAGCTTCGATCTTCCTCGGGTCCACAAGAATACCATCGCCAGTCACCACATGACCCAGGAAGTCAACTCTATCAAGCCAAAATCCGCACTTTGAGAATTTAGCATACAGCCGGTGCTCTCTCAATATCTGCAAAGTAATCCTCAAGTGCTGCTCATGCTCCTCATGACTCCTAGAGTAGACCAGTATGTCATCAATAAACACTATAATGAACTGGTCGAGGAACGGCCTAAAAATCCGGTTCATCAGATCCATGAACGTTGCTGGCGCATTGGTGAGTCTGAACGACATCACCAAAAACTCATAATGCCCATAGCGCGTACGAAAAGCAGCCTTCGGAATGTCATCATTCCGAACCCGCAACTGATGATAACCCGAACGCAAATCAATCTTCGAAAAATGTTTCGCACCCTGGAGCTGATCAAATAAATCGTCAATGCAGGGTAAAGGATACCTGTTCCGCACCGTAACTCGGTTCAACTGACGATAATCCACACATAACCTCAAACTGCCGTCCTTCTTCTTGACGAACAGAACAGGAGCTCCCCACGGCGAAACACTCGGACGCACAAGTCCCAAAACAAGCAACTCTTGCAATTGATCTTTAAGCTCTCTAAGCTCTGCCGGAGCCATCCGATAAGGCGGTATAGAAATAGGCTCCGTGCCAGGAATCAGATCAATGCAAAACACAATATCGCGCTCTGGCGGCAACCCAGGTAACTCATCGGGAAAGACATCGGGAAACTCTCGCACGGTAGAAACCTGGTCCAACGACTCCACCGTAACTCCAGTATCATGAATGAAAGCCAAGAATCCCCGACATCCCCTCCTCAAAAGCCGACTAGCGCACAAAACAGAAACCAAACTGTGAGGGGTGGCACCACGGTCCCCCTGCACAACAAACACTGACTCGCCAGGAAAACAAAATCTAACTGTCTTCTCGCGGCAGTCCACGGACGCATAGCAAGTAGCTAGCCAATCCATGCCCAGCAGAACGTCGAAGTCCAACATCTCAAGAAGGATCAAGTCGACGGACAGATCTCTGTCTCCTAAACGGACAGCACATGATCGGAACACGTGCCGCGCAACAAACGACTCTCCTACAGGAGTAGTCACTACTAGCGGCTGATCCAGCAAACACGACTCTCGGCCTAACCTCGGCGTGAAGTGCGTAGAAACATAAGAATGCGTAGATCCCGGATCGAAAAGAACATGTGCATCAAAAGAACATAAGGAAAGGGTACCTGAAACCACAGCATTGGACGCCTGAGCGTCCTGGTGAGTCAAGGCAAAAACTCGTGCCTGCCCTCTACCGGCTACTGGCTGAACACTGCCTCTGCCACCTCGTCCTCTCGGCACAAAACCACAGCGATCACGACCTCTCTGAGTAGGAGTCTGATGTGGCGCAACAACAGGAATAAGAGGCAATGCTCTCTGAGGCGAAGAAGGTGGTAAGGTAACCTGCGATACTGCTGGCCCTCTCTGACGCACCACAGTACAATTCCGAACAAGATGATGCAAACTGCTACAACCGAAGCATCCATAAGACGGTCGCTGGCCCTCCTGGGAATAAGAACTGAATAACTGGCCACGTCCCACGTCTCTGCTACTCCCCGAGTCTGAAGGAACTCTGCCTCTGCGGACAAACCTCGGTCCCCGTGCTGGCTCATCCGTATGAGTCATCTTCGGTTCTGGAACAACCGATGACTCAGCTAGATGCTCCTCCACCAATAGGGCTGCATAGACAGCTGCCGCATACGTGTCGCAATGCTGAATGCTGATGGCTAGGAACAACTGGGTAAGCAGGCCTCGAACAAACCTCTTCACCCTCATCTCCTCAGTCGCCACCAGGTACGGAGCATACACCGACAGCTCAGTAAAGAAAACATCATACTCCGACACCGTCATCCCCGGCGTCTGACGTAACGACTCAAATCTGCGCGCTCGCGCATCCCTGACGCTCGGTGGAAGAAAACGGGCAAGAAATGACGTCACAAACTCAGCCCAGGTCATAGGAGCAAGACCAGTGGCTCTGCCCCTCTCCAACGACTCACACCACTTCTGGGCCATACCCTCCAGCCGGAAACTCGCAAACTCTACCCATCTCTCGTTGGAGCATCGGAGTGAGCGACAAATCCTGGCCATCCAGTCGATGAACGACTGCGGATCCTCAGTAACATCTGTGCCAGTAAACACCAGAGGCCTCAGCCTCATGAACTCCATCAGTGAAATGGTAATAACCTCTGGAGCTGCAACTACGACTGCCGGATCAGTAGGTACCATCGTGGTCCCTGCAACTGGTGGAACAACAGCCTGCCCCTGTGCTCGAATGGCCTCTACTAAAGTCCCCACAATCTGGCGCAGATCCTGCATACCAGCCCCAATCATAGCAATGTGCTCCGGTACCACAGGTTTATCGCCCTGGTCAACCCTCGCCTCAGACGAGTCGACTCTGGCCTCAGCCCTCGCGGCCGCTCTCTGTGCCCTTGTATTCTTCGGCGGCATATAGGCTGGAAATTGAAACAAGATTCGATAAGGAAACGGAAATAGAATCACAAAGATGTATATCAATCACGGAAGGAATTTCAATCAATAAGTCCTAAGGTCACTTAGGCGGAGTACCGTGTCGTAAGTATGCCGCGGAACATACACACGCTACGTCACTTTGCTTAAGCTACCTACTCCATCATACCAAGGTCATCCTACACTCCGAAAGGTAAAAACCTAGCGCTCTGATACCAACTTTGTCACGACCCAAATTTGGCCCGTAACCGGCACTTAAACTACGTAACGTCTAAAGGCGTACGCAACTTAAGTAAGCCGAAACCCAGAAATCTAAACCACCCAAAACTGGATCAACGGAGAAAACATTGTTTTAAACATTCGGAATTTTTCAAGTAAAAATCTTTAAGTTTAGTTTTCATTCTTAAAAATTTCGGCAGCACCTCCTTTGTAAAAACTAACCCCGAAAACGGGTACAACATAGATAATAATAAAAGCGTCCCAAACGGGAGCAAATCACGCCCAACGGCGGAGACAACCACCACAACATATATACGACGCCGAAGTGAAGAAATATAAAAGAAAACTGCATAAAGAAGTAAAACTTTTCAACAAAACCGGCTCCCACGAGCACGGCACCCAAAGTCACCACAAAATAATAACACTGAATCCTCACAAGTCGTCTCTAAGTCATATACAACATAGTGGTAGATGGAGAATACTAGATCCAACAAAAAATATACAAAGTACAAACAGATAACCGCAACCCACCTAAAAGCAAGGCTACACAGCCAACCGTAGCGGTATCCGCAAAAGTAGAGATGAAAAGATGCCCTGCTACGACTACTCAGAGGGTAAGTCTTGCACAACACTGTAGCACAATGGGGGTGAGTTGCCAACTCGTGAATAGTAAATAACATCATACAGTAATCGCAAGTATGCACGAACAGCGATCTATCTATCACAAGTAATCCGATAGCATAAGTATGATAGGTGAATATGCAACAATCATGTAAAGGTACATCATCAGGGTACTATAACTACATGAAACAATGCATATCAACATAATCCTGAGTGTGCGGTGATATAATATAAAATCTCATGCAAAAATCATCAGCATGGAAAAACACCAGTGTCCCTCACTAACACATCAAATCCCAAATACTCAGGCACCGCATCCTCAGATCGGCCCTCACATCCTGTATGTCTCACGAAAACCTGAGTGTCAAACACCGAAACTCGAAACATCATAAAACCCGTGTCTAGCATCGACACGTAAATCCTCATAACTCAGGCGCTGTCACCATGACTAGCCCTAACGATATGTCATACCTCACTCCAGTCGGTATCTCCATGATAACCGCCGAGTCCAAATACAATCACCGGTAGGTAGTGGTCCCACCGTCAGGCTTATCGTCTACACCACGAAATCACCACTCACCCCGGGGTACCATACCGGGTCCACCATGTACCCGCAGACGTTGCGTCCCGCTCCTCGAATCGGGTAGCACAAGCCAAATCTCAGAACCGAGAAATCACATGGTGGACGCATCAAATATCATATCAAGAGAAACCGGGTTTTCAAACAGTACATAGTTTTCTTGAAAATATCCCCAACGGTTCTCAAATCCATAAATCATATGAAATCCATATCTCAATGCGTAAAATCCATATAAAACTGATATATGCAACATAAAACATCAATATGAGCATATAAAAGGAAAACCGCTCTTTAAATTGAATCTAGCTTTAAAACACATCATGCGGTTCCCAATTCCTTCGAAAATAAATGCAGTATCATATGAAGTGTACATGTAAGTGTAGTAAGGTTTAAGTATCTACATGTAATCATGTACGAGGGTGTACATGTCAATATGTATGCAGGATGTTGTCACGTCCCAAAAGTACGGAACCTGACCGGCACTTAAACTACGAGACGTCTTGAGACGTACGTAATCTAAGTAAGCCGAAAACCCAGAAATCCAAACCAAGAAAAGTAGTAGAGTGAAGGAAAACCAATTTAAAACAAGTAGTTTTAATAGCATAAGCTGAATTATGCGGTTTTAAAAAAACATCAAATATTTCCTGAAAATTTCGGTAGAGTCTCCTATGTAAATACTGGCTCCCAAACGGGATACAACATGAATAGTATACGAAATCAATAAAAAGGCATCCCCAAGCGGGAGCTAGCTCTTTGTCAATCGACGGTCACAACCACACAAGCAATATAATATACAACGCCAACGGCGAGGATCAAAACTCAAAAGGAAACTCAAAACAACAAGAATCCACAGAAATATAACGCGCGACTCTAAGGTCGAAAGAATAACATCACTGTCTCTAGCTCAAAAATAAATACATGTTTGGTTGATGGAACTTCTAAATACAAAAAAATAATGATATACAAGATATATAATGGGGGTACGATACAAGTAAACCCACCTACTAGCAAATCACCCGAAGGAAACTATGCCCACAAAGCCGTAATGAAACCTGTACGGCAAACCTGCAAGAAACTGGGGCACAACGGGGGTGAGTTGCCAACTCATGAATAGAAAAACATCTACGAAAAGAAATCGCATAAATAACGTAATCCTAGGTCAATGATCATAATATATCCTCAAATATATAACCAGCAACTCATAACAATGGTTAGGGCAAATATCTAACCCAAGTGTAATTCCATGTGCCCGTGTCAGTGCCTCAGGTAGCAATGTATCATATGGATGATGTATGAATGCATGAAACAGAATGCATGTACTGAAGAAAACTGCTTTCATAAATCAGTGAGAGTTCTGTATTTTAAAAGTGAGGTACCATAAATGAAATCAGCATAAAACAGTGCCCAGCATCGACACAAAACAAGTGTCCAAATATCTCGATATCTCTGTATCACAATCTATATCTCAAAATCTCAAAATCTCAATCATAATATCTAGGGCGCCGTCAATCCAGACCGGCCCCTACCATCTATCTCAAGACCACGACGGTATCCTCCGGATATCCGATGCGTCTGGTAAAATCACCGGTCGGTAGTGCTCCCCTGCCAGGCTCAACGTCAACAACACGACCTTCTCATCCCGGGGTACCGCACCGGGCCCACCATGTACCCGAAACGGTTCATCCATCTCCTCGAATCGGGTCTCGAAATCCATCAGCAAACTCATGGTGGACGACTCATACATCATGGGAAAACCGCATTTTTTTTATTTAAAAAGAGAGAAAGCAGTTTATATATGTCTTGCGGATTTACTCCAAATCCAGAAAATATCAAGGAAATTCGAATCATCAAAAGCATGTAAAACCATGAATATAAGCATGAGCATCCATGAATACGACATATAATGAATAAAAGTATGCACGAAGTGACAAGTAACAACTACAATGTTTAAACTAGCATATAATGCAAGCAACTAATCATCATGTCAAAACTACTAGTTAACAAGCTACATTAGGCGATAATATTTTCTAAGGTGTGCGTGACATAGCAATTACCGAAGAAGATGTGTGTGAGCCGGCAAGCAAGTGTACGTGGTACATACGCATCATCGGTAATGGTGCTGGTGTCCTAACAATATGATATCAACAATGCAATAAGAAATTATAATATAAGTATGCGATGCAGAGCAAACAGTAATAATGATCGGGAGCTAAATACTAAACACAATGATACTAATCTGCATTACCCTAATATAAATCCTACAAATGGTGCCTTTTGAAATAACACGAATCATGGGGTTTTGAAAATAGGGGCTACGGTGGTTTTATGAAAAGATACGTCTTTTGAAATATCCGTAGGATCCCTTGGGCTGTCTTTTAAAATACCCACGATTCGTTAGTTTTTTGAAATAGGTAAGAATCGAATCTAATCTAACAACTAAACTAAACTAAAGGACTAAGTTAACAAGCTGGACTGCAGGTAAGGAAACCGCCTAACATCTGAGTCGATACATATACATACCTGTATATATATATATTAGTCGGTGATCTCGCCTCAATAATATCATATCCGATACCATATCTATAACCAGATATCCCAAGTCAAGAGTGCGGATCAATCATCAAAATATAGCTCGTACGTAAATCCTTCGTACGGCATCCCTAAATCTGGGTATGGGTCAATACCATATTCATCATACTATTCACCTGGTATCCTCTTTATCAAATATCATGATCGGGGTATTGATCTACGTCTAGTACAATACTGATACCGCCTAAGTATGCATGGACGTGTGTGAAACACTACGTCAAGGACCCGCTACAACGTCATGCCGTTTCTCAAATACGAACCCTGCTATATCACCGATCTCACGGCCTCAAATCAAATCTCATCGGCTCATCTTAAATCCCAAGTACTATCTTCAGTATCCATGCATGCGTATATGAATGTACATATACATAGTCCCATACCCACGCATATATACATATATACACATCCCAATCTGCGCACAAGAAAGTAAAGTATCCAAGTCTGTGTGTGCGTATGTGGGTATAACAACTACTCTAGGGTTTCGCAACTAACCCAAAGGTACTCCATGAACACATAAACCTAACATGAATGAACATTCTCGTATCATAAAACACCTATATAAACATATATATATGAGCTACACTACGGACTGCGGGGGTGCTATACGCCATCCACCCGACTTCTCCCCGTAGATATAAATCTACTCACCTGATCCTCGCTCGCTGGTGCCGACGTCGCCACGCGCTTGCTTGTCGTCTCGAAGTCCACATGGGGGTACCTACATATCACAACGCATCGTATCGCATTAAAATCCGACTCATGACCAAAACGACACACGAATCCCACATAAGTCAAAACCTATGGTTGCTTTCACAAATCAACTCAAACTCCCTCGACATCGGCGTACAAACGCCGATTGATCGAGAAATATCAAACGTACCAATCATGGTTTCAAAAATCACTAATTATATATGAAATAGGATTTGAATCATCAAAATATTAAAATTAATCAATTCGTTTTATTTCTCAAAAACCTAGTTAGCAAAAGTTTTCGTTTTAATTTGAAACTCGATGTTTTAACAAAACTAATGCCCAATATATTCACTAAATATCTTAATTAGGTCATATAAACCACTTCTATATTTTTATGACACTAATTTGTAAAAATTCAAAAATTCTAGTTTGCAATTATCCAATTTTAACAATTTTATAGCAAAAATGCCCAAACAACAATCTAGCTTGGATTTGCATATACTAAAATATTAAACCACGATTTATAATGTTAGTAATGTGATAAAAACCCTAACCATATTTTTAATCTCACATTCTAATTCAATTTTTTTAAAAAAAACTAGTAAGCATGAATACTAGAAAATTGACGCAACCATCGCGGATTTGCGACAAAAAGATTACAATCTAGCATGAACAACCAATCCACACTACAAGCAATCGACCACACTCAAATAATCCTCATGCAATGCTTCAATTCCCATTCCTAAAATCAACCCCCTTCTCTTGATTTTTTTATAAACCAGCAACAACAACAATTTCACACTTTAAATAACTAATTTAGCATATACAAGCTACAATTTAACCATTAGATAGAAATTATACCTCCAAGTTTGAAACCCTAGGTTGATCTAGCCACCAAAGACACCTCCTTTCTCCATTTTTTAAACCAATTTGGGTGTGAGGAGGGATAGAATTAGGATTTGCTTTGAAATTGTGAAGAAATTGTGCATTTTTTTATGGATTTTGTGATGAAATTGGAGTGAAAAAGAGATGAAAAATTGGGGAAAATAAGAGGGGCAGCAGCAACAGCAGGAGGAGCTCGAAAATTTACTGGGAAAACAAGTGTGTGGGTTGGTGTAGGTGTGTGTGGATGTTTCCCAAGTCAATATAACCCCCTTCTAAGTCAACAATGCCCATGCTTCCTTTTTCTTTTTAATTTCCTTTTCTTTTGTTGTGAGGAAAGAGTGGGGACTTGGGGGCTGCTGTGGGGGAGGCTTGGACAGTGAGGGAGTGGGTGAGTGGTGGGTTTGGGTGAGTGAGTGAGTGAACACATAAAAGATAAACACCACACCCCAACATCAATTTACACTAATATCACTATTTAAGCCTTTTTCTTCAATAATTTCTAAACCGTTTTGGTAAACGATTTCGTTTCAAAAACCACATGATAAAATTTTATTTAAAGTTTTATGATGCACAAAATTTGTTTCAACTCATTCCAATTTGTAATTTTCCCTAATTAAATATATTAGTGACGGCTTAAAATAATATTAAAATAATTAATTTCCGAAAATTTTTCAGAAAATTTGAAATTTCACCAGTGGGTCAATAAACACCAAATACTAGCAATTACATAGCTAGAATATGTATATTTAATTTTATAATAAAGATATTTGTATTTTGACTTTTTACAGAAAACCCCCTTATTTTACCGTTTTTTCGAAATTTCACCGAAACGATTTTCAAAACGTTACAATCTTCCCCCCTTAAAGAAATTCGGTCCCCGAATTTAAATTAAAACTCCCCCCAAATACTAAAATATTTCAGCCAAAACCATCAAATCGCCGGGGCTCCGAAATCATAAATACATAAACGCATCATAGTGCAATGCATGCGCAGGAGTAATGAGTAGATAACTCGAAATCAAAACTCCGTCAAGCATCCCGAAATCATCGGAGTCAAGGTGAAGACACGAATGCCAAATCTCAAGCAAGACCGATATGCTATAAATCGGAACTATACATGTAAATATCAGGAGGAAATGCATGCCAAATCCTTTAAGTTGCTGTGCAATGCACATAACACTGCACAGTGGCGGACGTCTATCATAAGAAAATAACTATATACATATATACCTTTGTTTGAAATGTACGTTCCGCCGTTTTGGGAAACAATTTAGAAGGGTTTTCCTTGTTTTAAACGTTTCGCGTCATATCAGACACGTAGGTAAATACTGAGACTATAGCTCGCTTTTTGGAATTCCCTTCAATAGCTATCAATGCATGCAAAATACATTCAGGTACTGTCCTCTGACTAGTCCTGCTTAGTACGAAAACACATCGCAATTATCATAAAAAAAACGCACTTCTCTATAAGAAATCAATCCCAAAATACGCGCATGAATACTACGTGCGTCTGGTGCGCACGACAATCAAAATCCATATACGTGCCATACAAGTGCAAAGAAACAAGATCTAAGTGCATCGGGTGTGCACAAAGCATCTGTTGTAGGCAACGTGTGTGCCTGACAGCAAAATCAGGTGCATCTGACATGCACGAAAAAAATCTCGATTTAGTGCATCTGGTGTGCACCAAAATCGCATCTCAAGACATGCGCTCAACATGCGCGAAAACCCAAAACCAGGGGCATCCATCATGCACGAAATCATGAAATCCAATATCAAGCGCCGAACATGCGCAAAATCAAATCAGGTGCACAAGGTGCACAAAACAAATATCGAGTATCACAATCGAAATCGAAGTCCAGTGCATCTAAGTGCACAAAAGGCGTATCACTGCACTGCAAGCAAATATAAACTATACAGAGTGCAGGAACCAAATCGTGTGGGTGCATACGCACAAAATCAACTCAAATGTCTAAAACCATAAAATCACAAACATGTGAAACCAAAGCACGAAAACGATATCAAGTGCAACACTGTGCAAAGATCGTAAATCCTCAATCATCAAAATCAAATCATGCGAATAAATCATCCAAAACATCGAAATCAATAATGGCGGAATAGTACCGCTCAAGCGCATCCTCTAAGAATCTCGGGCCAACTGTCGCGGTCACTAGTGGGACGTCTCGTCGATGATCATGAACTCTGGCCTACTGGTGTGCGTAACAATGACCACTCCTGGGTCAAGCTCTTCACTGTGAATTACCAATCTCTCGGTCCATCGGCTCATCGGCCCTGTCAGGTGTGCTAACGGGGATGATCCCGTTCTGGCATGTCTCTTGTCATCTCCCTGTCAATCATCGCGACCACTCGTAAGACAGCATATCACTGGCGTCGGCCTCTGGCTCTCTGAATGTACGTGACACATCTGATCCTGGGTGCAAGTATCATTACAGCCGTGTCCTGGAAGGAATCCTGCTCACGGTCTCTTCCATGTCTCGTCTCTGCCAACTGTCTGGAAGTCATCGTCCTTTCCTATATCTGCATCTTGCTCTGGAACGGCTGCATACCCATCGCGACTCCTTCTGGAAGGTATATCCAGTACTCTGCCTCGCCATGCGCATCGCATCTCTGATGTCAGCGGAGGGGAACGTCATCATATCCAGATCTTGTACGAACCTCTTACTCCATTTTTCTCTAATGTCGACCGCTTTGGACTCGTCTCGTCGTGGCTGCATGGACTGAGCTCCAACGGCTATCCTTGTATCGGGAGTCTCCCAAGAAATGCGTCTCACCACCTAGCATCCGAATTAAGTCGAACCATCCAATCGATTGTCAAAACCTCATAATCCCCTAAGGGCTCAACATCTTGGGCACAGTTTAATAGTATCGAGTACATACCACAGCATCGGTGGTCCAGTCGTAGAAGGGCAAACCCAAGCCTCACTAATGGCGCCGTGGAACTGCCGCCAACCCGAGGGTTCAAAGGCTTTCACACGGTCATTAAGTCGAGTTAGGGTTTCATTCTTCTAGAGGGTCCATAGAATTGCCTGCATATCTTTCCGAATATTTTAAACTTGGAATAATAGGTTGCTGACATTCGATCGTCTCTGTCGACTCTCAACGTCTCTGCGTGAAGTCCTCTCTAGCTGGAATCAATCTATCTGATGACCTCGCATCGGGGTAGCGAACGAACTGCATGTCCTAGTCATTAATCCTCGGTGACTAGCGACCTTCTATCATCTCTTTGTATAACCCGCACTGCAATAGCTCCAACATCTGGGGCGATATTTCGTCGTTCGCAGCAACAACTGGCTCACTCGTCTGCACGCTGAACAGTACCTCGATCATCATGAATAAGCAATACATCAACGGTCATCAAAATCTGGCTGGCCTCTATCAGTGGCTCAATCCTCTGGTACTGATCGGCACATCCGAGTAATCTCATATAACGATCTATCAACTCGTGGCGCGAAAACATAATAAAAAGACACATCTTTGCAATCGTGTGTCGCCTGAATTATGCTCTGGTCAGTCCTCGTTCGTAACGAGCTCGTGCTGACCGCAACTCTAGCCGTAGCTCTCCATGCCCGTAATCGTGGCAGCAAACCGTAACTGGTACCGATGAGGCTAGATCGGAATGAATATAATACTGAGCAAAGAAATGTACATCCTAAAGCTCCTTAAGTGGAGTGGCGTGTCGTAAGTATGCCGCGGAACATACCCACGATACGTCACTCTACTTTAGTCACATATTCCATCAACCAAGGGTCATCCTACGCTCCGAAGGTAAAACCTAACGCTCTGATACCAACTTTGTCACGTCCCGAAAGTACGGAACCTGACCGGTACTTAAACTACGAGACGTATTGAGACGTACATAATCTAAGTAAGCCGAAAACCAAGAAATCCAAACCAAGAAAAGTAGTAGAGTGAAGAAAAACCAATTTAAAACAAGTAGTTTTAATAGCATAAGCCGAATTATGCGGTTTTAAAAAAACATCAAATATTTCCTGAAAATTTCGGCAGAGTCTCCTTTGTAAATACTGGCTCCCAAAAGTGATACAACATGAATAGTATACGAAATCAATAAAAAGGCATCCCCAAGCGGGAGCTAGCTCTTCGTCAATCGACGGTCACAACCACACAAGCAATATAATATACAACGCCAACGGCGAGGATCAAAACTCAAAAGGAAACTCAAAACAACAAGAATCCACAGAAATATAACGCGCGACTCTAAGGTCGAAACAATAACATCACTGTCTCTAGCTCAAAAATAAATACATGTTTGGTTGATGGAACTTCTAGATACAACAGAATAATGATATACAAGATATATAATGGGGGTACGATACAAGTAAACCCACCTACTAGCAAATCACCCGAAGGAAACTATGCCCGCAAAGCCGTAATGAAACCTGTATGGCAAACCTGCAAGAAACTGGGGCACAACGGGGGTGAGTTGCCAACTCGTGAATAGAAAAACATCTACGAAAAGAAATCGCATAAATAACGCAATCCTAGGTCAATGATCATAATATATCCTCAAATATATAACTAGCAACCCATAACAATGGTTAGGGCAAATATCTAACCCAAGTGTAATTCCATGTGCCCGTGTCAGTGCCTCAGGTAGCAATGTATCATATGGATGATGTATGAATGCATGAAACAGAATGCATGTACTGAAGAAAACTTCTTTCATAAATCAGTGAGAGTTCTGTATTTTAAAAGTGAGGTACCATAAATGAAATCAGCATAAAACAGTGCCCAGCATCGACACAAAACAAGTGTCCAAATATCTCGATATCTGTGTATCACAATCTCTGTACCTCAATATCTCAAAATCTCAATATCTCAATCATAATATCTAGGGCGCCGTCAATCCAGACCGGCCCCTACCATCTATCTCAAGACCACGACGGTATCCTCCGGATATCCGACGCGTCGGGTAAAATCACCGGTCGGTAGTGCTCCCCTGCTAGGCTCAACGTCAACAACACGACCTTCTCGCCCCAGGGTACCGCACCGGGCCCACCATGTACCCGAAACGGTTCATCCATCTCCTCGAATCAAGTCTCGAAATCCATCAACAAACTCATGGTGGACGACTCATACATCATGGGAAAACCGCATTTTTTTATTTAAAAAGAGAGAAAGCAGTTTATATATGTTTTGCGGTTTTCCTCCAAATCCAGAAAATATCATGGAAATCCGAATCATCAAAAGCATGTAAAACCATGAATATAAGCATGAGCATCCATGAATACGGCATATAATGAATAACAGTATGCACGAAGTGACAAGTAACAACTACAATGTTTAAACTAGCATATAATGCAAGCAACTAATCATCATGTCAAAACTACTAGTTAACAAACTACATTAGGCGATAATATTTTCTAAGGTGTGCGTGACATGGCAATTACCGATGAAAATGTGTGTGAGCCGGCAAGCAAGTGTACGTGGTACATACGCATCATCGGCAATGGTGCTGGTGTCCTAATAGTATGATATCAACAATGCAATAAGAAATTATAATATAAGTATGCGATGCGGAGCGAACAGTAATAATGAGCGGGAGCTAAATACTAAACACAATGATACTAATCTGCATTACCCTAATATAAATCCTACAAATGGTGCCTTTTGAAATAACACGAATCATGGGGTTTTGAAAATAGGGCCTACTGTGTTTTTATGAAAAGATACGTCTTTTGAAATATCCGTAGGATCCCTTGGGCTGTCTTTTAAAATACCCACGATTCGTAAGTTTTTGAAATAGGTAAAAATCAAATCTAATCTAACAACTAAACTAAACTAAAGGACTAAGTTAATAAGTTGGACTGCAGGTAAGGAAACCGCCTAACATCTGAGTCGATACATATACATACCTGTATATATATATTAGTCGGTGATCCCGCCTCAATAATATCATATCCGATACCATATCTATAACCAGACATCCCAAGTCAAGAGTGCGGATCAATCATCAAAATATAGCTCGTACGTAAATCCGTCGTACGGCATCCCTAAATCTGGGTACGGGTCAATACCACATTCATCATACTATTCACCTGGTATCCTCTTTATCAAATATCATGATCGGGGTACTGATCTACGTCTAGTACAATACTGATACCGCCTAAGTATGCATGGACGTGTGTGAAACACTATGTCAAGGACCCGCTACAACGTCATGTCGTATCTCAAATACGAACCCTGCTATATCACCGATCTCACGGCCTCAAATCAAATCTTATCGACTCATCTTAAATCCCAAGTACTATCCTCATTATCCATGTATGCGTATATGAATGTACATATGCATAGTCCCATACCCACGCATATATACATATATACACATCCCAATCTGCGCACAAGAAAGTAAAGTATGCAAGTCTGTGTGTGCGTATGTGGGTATAACAACTACTCTAGGGTTTCGCAACTAACCCAAAGGTACTCCATGAACACATAAACTTAACATGAATGAACATTCTCGTATCATAAAACACCTATATAAACATATATATATGAGCTACACTACGGACTGCGGGGGTGCTATACGCCATCCACCCGACTTCTCCCCGTAGATATAAATCTACTCACCTGGTCCTCGCTCGCCGGTGCCGACGTCGCCACGCACTTGCTTGTCGTCTCGAAGTCCACATGGGGGTACCTACATATCACAACGCATCGTATCGCATTAAAATCCGACTCATGACCAAAACGACACACGAATCCCACATAAGTCAAAACCTATTGTTGCTTTCACAAATCAACTCAAACTCCCTCGACATCGGCGTATAAACGCCGATTGATCGAGAAAATATCAAACGTACCAATCATGGTTTCAAAAATCACTAATTATATATGAAATAGGATTTAAATCATCAAAACATTAAAATTAATCAATTCGTTTTATTTCTCAAAAACCTAGTTAGCAAAAGTTTTCGTTTTAATTCGAAACTCGATGTTTTAACAAAACTAATGCCCAATATATTCACTAAATATCTTAATTAGGTCATATAAACCACTTCTATATTTTTATGACACTAATTTGTAAAAATTCAAAAATTCTAGTTTGCAATTATCCAATTTTAACAATTTTATAGCAAAAATGCCCAAACAACAATCTAGCTTGGATTTGCATATACTAAAATATTAAACCATGATTTATAATGTTAATAATGTGATAAAAAGCGTAACCATATTTTTAATCTCACATTCTAATTCAATTTTTTTTTTAAAAACTAGTAAGCATGAATACTAGAAAATTGACGCAACCATCGCGGATTTGCGACAAAAAGATTACAATCTAGCATGAACAACCAATCCACACTACAAGCAATCGACCACACTCAAATAATCCTCATGCAATGCTTCAATTCCCATTCCTAAAATCAACCCCCTTCTCTTGATTTTTTTATAAACTAGCAACAACAACAATTTCACATTTTAAATAACTAATTTAGCATATACAAGCTACAATTTAACCATTAGATAGAAATTATACCTCCAAGTTTGAAACCCTAGGTTGATCTAGCCACTAAAGACACCTCCTTTCTCCATTCTTTAAACCAATTTGGGTGTGAGGAGGGATAGAATTAGGATTTGCTTTGAATTTGTGAAGAAATTGTGCATTTTTTTATGGATTTTGTGATGAAATTGGAGTGAAAAAGAGATGAAAAATTGGGGAAAATAAGAGGGGCAGCAGCAACAGCAGGAGGAGCTCGAAAATTTACTGGGAAAACAAGTGTGTGGGTTGGTGTAGGAGGGTGTGGATGTTTCCCAAGTCAATATAACCCCCTTCTAAGTCAACAATGCCCATGCTTCCTTTTCTTTTTAATTTCCTTTTCTTTTGTTGTGAGGAAAGAGTGGGGACTTGGGGGCTGCTGTGGGGGAGGCTTGGACAGTGAGGGAGTGGGTGAGTGGTGGGTTTGGGTGAGTGAGTGAGTGAACACATAAAAGATAAACACCACACCCCAACATCAATTTACACTAATATCACTATTTAAGCCTTTTTCTTCAATAATTTCTAAACCGTTTTGGCAAACGATTTCGTTTCAAAAACCACATGATAAAATTTTATTTAAAGTTTTATGGTGCACAAAATTTGTTTCAACTCATTCCAATTTGTAATTTTCCCTAATTAAATATATTAGTGACGGCTTAAAATAATATTAAAATAATTAATTTCGGAAAATTTTTCAGAAAATTTGAAATTTCACCAGTGGGTCAATAAACACCAAATACTAGCAATTACATAGCTAGAATATGTATATTTAATTTTATAATAAAGATATTTGTATTTTGACTTTTTACAGAAAACCCCCTTATTTTACCGTTTTTTCGAAATTTCACCGAAACGATTTTCAAAACGTTACAGATGTATAAGTAATTATAGCAAGATATAAGTGAAGTGGAATAAGGTTCACTACCTTAACTATTCCTGCCCAATGCAATATCACGTATGTATGTGCCCACAGTATTTCATATGCACAATAGAATAAGAGTTAATACTCTAATCATTCATATCCACTATCATATCATATAGATAGGTGTTTGTGCGTGTCATGGCAATTACAGACGGTATGGGTGTAGCATACAATTTAGCGCTCGTGCAACATGAACCGTCAGTAATGTGTTATATCTAAATATACGAGTCAAGTACAACAGATAATGCTATGCAATGACATTCATATGAAAGTAACTAATATGCAAATACATGCCGCTATCATATCATATTCGCCCCGACGCATAACGCCATACGGGCGATTTCCCTGTAGATGTTAAATCTACTCACCGATGGTCTCGAGCTATGAAAATCCGACCACCTGCTTCCCCTTGTCCGCAGCACCCGAAGTCCCTGCTTGCGAACCTAAAATTTCATAAATACAACACATAAGCTAAATATCCTAAAATGATGAAAAGACAACGAAACGCGACGAAAACGCCCGGAAAATTACACTGCGCGCTTAGCGCATCTATCGCGCACGATACCGGCCAAAACCCTAATTGGGGTCGCTAAACTACAAAACACCAAGTCTGGACCCCGATCGTCCCGATCGCGCAACACAACACAAAAATTGCGAGGAATACACTGGATATAACTTCGCAACTACCAAACGAACCCTACGTCGGAAAAACCCCGAAATCTAGTAAGCAACCCATCGCAATATATCGCACTAGATTCAAGATAACGCAAATATAACAATTACAAATACCTTAAAATAGCTTAACTAAGATATCTAAACCAATCCTATATTTTTAACACTCGCTAATTATGTTTTAGCAAAAATCTAGTAAGCAACTTTGCTTAATTAAACAAAATGCTTGTTAGCAAATTTTAACACTTTCTACTAGATTAATCTTTTCCTAAACACAATTTAACACTTCAATTAAACACTAATCACTTAATCAAAATTTAACCCTAACATGAATTTCTTAGACCAAATATAATGAATTAATCATGAATTAAAAGCTAAACTAACCACTTAAATAGTTAACTAAATTAGCTAGTTTATGATTAAAGCAATTAATTATGGATTAAGGTAAGAAATTATACCTCCTCAAGAACACCAAAATGAAAATAGATCCATCATTTTAGCCTTCAAAAATCAAGCTTTGAAGAAGATCCATGAAGGATTAGTGAAGGAAAAATGGTTTAATTTTTATATAGGAATTTTTGGATTTATTTTTGGAATTCTTTTTGTGTTTTTGATTGAAAATGAGTGAGAAATGAGTTTGGAATTGTTGAGGACAGAAATGGGGGGGATGACCTCGGCCAAGGGGGTGAGAGGGGGTTTTTGTGAATATTTTGTGAAGAAAAAGCAAGGAAAAAGAGTAATAAATGCTAATTAAAGCAAACATGCCACCTTTTCACCCTTTTCTTTTATTTTTAAAAACAAACCATTAGTCACCAAAAAAAATCTAGATATTTAAAAAAAACCTTCTAAAATAATTCTAGTGACAAAATTAATTTATTCACAAAAGAAAAATTTTCCCGATTTACGTGCACAAAATACCGCTTAAAATAATATTTTATTCGGGAAAAAATCTATCTGAACCAAAACCTCCCAAATACTCCCAAAGTTCGCGCACAAGCTTTATTTTGGCCAAATTAGGTGTCGGTAAGCTTATACGGTCGTTTGATCGAAATTGGGTTAAAACGGGAAAAACCGACAATTTTGCCCTAAAACGGGAAAATTCGCAAAACGATTTCTAAAATGTTACAAATGTACATGCGGTTTTCCAAATCCAGAAATCTCATGAAAACAGAAATCTCACAATACATTATAATATATGAATATGGCGATGATGGCAAATGTACATGATATTGATATGATGCAAACTAGATGAATTACGCGAACATCTATCTATCAATAAAGATGCAATACAAATACAAGTTATCATGCGAGTTCTATAATGGACGTGACATAGCAATTACCAATGGCGTGTGTATATATATAGGTTAGTGCACGTGCGTCATGAACCATTGGTAATGGTGAAAGTGTCCTAGTGTGGAGATATCAATGCGTATGATGATGCATATGCCATATGAAAATGTGTATAGGTATATGTATATAAGGTTTGTAACTAGATTCTAAAAATCGGGCGCTTAATGCCATCCGAACGATTCCCCCATAGATGTTAATTCTACTCACTGAAACGGCCTCGAGCTACTTGAATCCGACCACCTCCTTCCCTTTCCTAGCCGCGTCCGAAGTCTCCGCAACCGATCCTAGAATTGCACAAAACATAGTACATGAGGCTAGAAATCCGATATCACACGCAAACATATACTACACAAATGAACTAACTCTCACAAGTTAACACGTGTGAACTTAGCGTGTTAAACGTGTGTAACAACGTCTAAGACTACCCCTAAGGGCTGTAAAGCACACAAAACACTAAAATGAGAATCGGAATATCCGTATTGCACGTTAACATAAAATCTAAAATATGGTAAAATGGTCCCAGATTTTTATATATGTACAAATAGAAAAAGTTGCACATACCATATGCCTAATTGGAGTTCCAAAGAGCCCCCTACAAAAACCTATGACCAAACACTCTGGAAGGGCCGCAACTTGTGGACAAAACTAATATTTTGGCGGCCCAAGCTTGGAGGAATTGGCTCGGGTTTCGAGGGTGCACTCATGGTCCTATAACTAGTTCCCAGTAATTGCAACTTTTCTCTGTGATCACTGGTTTGATAACAGATTTTGTTTGAAACCCTAACCATAAACTAAAGCTAGTTTTAATGCTAATCTAAAACATTAATGTGGCTTAGTGAAAATTTGGTAGTTAAACAAGGATATATAGCACTAAAGTACTCTTAACTGACCGATTTTAGGTTATGATTACTCTACAAGTCTTCACAACCTCCAAGCTTAGCTCAAACCTCACTTTAAATTCTAAAACTACTCAAAACACAATCTATAATCTAAATTATAAGTTGTTAAGGCACAACGTTAGTAAAACATACTTAAACTTGGCTCATTACCTCAATATGATTTGAAGGAGACCCTAACTTGAAAAGTGGCATCTAGATGAAGACTTGTTTTATGAAAAACTCTTTAAGAGATAAAAATTGGATTTTTGAGATGATCTTTGAAGGATTTTTTAGTGATTTGCGTAGGATTTTGGTGTAAGTCCATGTCACGCACCCCACGAGCTTGCGGGGAGGCGGAATATATGAAAAACAATTGTCAAAGCTTCGTAACCCGGACTTGAGCACACGGATCGTGTCTAAACCATTACTAGCAAACTACAAAAGGTTTAACTACTCGGATTCGAAGTTATACCTCACGTTACTTGTCTTTCGGGTCTTCATCGCTGTCCTCCACTCCTCGTAGGATCTATGGAACGTCGGCACCTCAACGGCCTCCTCAAGTCAAAGACGATCCACCCGAGAGCTACTACTCCAAGCTTGACCTCTAACTTGAGGTAACTAGGTTTCTCAAATTGCTAATCTAAGCAACCTAAGGGATATAGAGTAGGATTATGGATTAATAAGTCTTGCTAACCCTTGATCTCAACACAAGAGAGGTTAGGGTTAGGGTTTGAAGAGAAAGAGCTTGAGGAGAGAGAATGTGAGAATGAGCATCCTTTTGGATGAATGATATCATTTGAATATATGAAGCATATGATATAATTAAAATGAATAACAAATAAATATGTGTCGTCATGCTTCATTAATTCATAGAGTGATTCATCTCATGAGTCATTAAAAACATTAATGCAACATTAACTCCATGGATGATTCACTCTCATGACTCATTAATCCAATAAATGCAAATGCCACCTTAGCCTCCAAGTCATCATACTTCTAGAAGCTTCTCGAAGAATTACGAGAACGCCCCTCTTATCCGTGAAAACACGGAAAAACTTTAGACTGTATAAATCCAATAATCCGATACTAGAATCTGGCTTAAACCAAAACCCGCTAGTAAAAACTGTCCAGACATCGTACGTGCATAAATGCACGTGCATGTCCGAACCCTGTCGTAAAACCATATGACCTCTATATCGTTTCGCCCGAAGCAGGGAAACTCTCTGTGTGGGACTCTAAAGACTCGACACTACACTGGCAGTGGGTTTAACCACAGACCGCAAGCGGCACTTGCTGTACGTAACGGTCCCCAGGTAGATGTCGATAAGAAGGACGATGAGGAACCCATCCGAACTCCTACTGAGCCTGATGTGACAATCTCCGTATAGTCCGGTCTGTTCGTCTAGGACTATCGCATATCGGGCCTAGGGGACAATAAACGTCAGACCCCTAATAGCGGTATAAGTCGTTTCGGAGTGCAACCCATTACACCTTGAGAAGCTACTGGAACTTACCAGTAAATCTCGCTTGCCCTGGCTAAGGACTTTGCGTAATGGCTCTCCATACACAGCGCGATATCAACCCCCAATACCGGGAGAGACGAATCATGTCTAACCGCCACTACCTCCAAGTTCTTCGGGACTGCACCCAACTACTACCTGTTTGCACGACTCCTTTGAGCCATGGTAGGGTAGTAATCTAAGTACAGTGGGAACACACCCAAGGCGAAGTAGCAGTATCAAGTCGACGGACTAAGTTGTACTCATGTCACCTGGGAACTGCTATTTGACGATGGGTATAAATCCAACCTGCGGTTCCCGGCGAGTCCTGTCCGATGTACCCGTAACATAACGAGCACCTTCATACTATCTCCAGTACGACGTACTGATGGCTGTGGGACAGATCATCTCCCCAACTGGGATGAGAAGCGTATACACTAGTATACTCTGGAGTATCGATGCCCTGTCTCGATAATCCTACGACTAGGGACCTGTATAGGATGTTGCTTACAGATTACCCAGCCCCCACTAGTGTGACTGCCATCACAACGCTGGTAATCAGGCAAAGATCCATAGGGCTCTACTAATATGTATAAGCGATACGTTAAAAGAAACATATGCACATATTAAAGTAGACGCAAACCAAGTAGCATACTACCATTTTTAGCAAGACTGTCAATAAACCTGTGAATATCACAAGCTTTCATTAAGTAATATACAAACTAGTATGATATAGTAATGGCCTTCTAGGGCATAAACACTAACAATATCCCACTTGCACTAGGTCCATGTACTGGCATATCGCAGACCTATCATCTCGAATAGCCTCTTGAACTGCGTCTGAGGAATAACCTTTGTGAATGGATCAGCAGTGTTATTCTCTGTATCTACTCTCTTTACCTCGATCTCCCGGCGATCTACGATCTCCTTGATCAGGTGATACCGCCTTAAGATGTGTCTGGACTTCTGATGGGACCTGGGTTCCTTCGCTAAAGCTATAGCGCCGTTGTTATCGCAATACAGAGGTATTGGACCAACACTGGTAGGAACCACCTGAAGTTCTGTGAGGAACATCTTCATCCAGACAGCTTCTTTTGCGGCATCGCAAGCAGCTATGTACTCCGCTTCCATCGTTGAGTCAGCAACGGTCTCCTGCTTGGAACTCTTCCAACAGACTGCCCCTTCCATTGAGGGTAAAGACATAACCCGACATGGACTTGGAGTCATCCTTGTCACTCTGGAAGATAGAGTCGGCAAAGGCCTCGATCTGGAGGTCTTTTCCGCCATACACCAAGAACATCTCCTTAGTCCTCCTCAGGTACTTGAGAATGTTCTTTACTGCTATCCAGTGCTTCTCCCCTGGGTTTGCCTGATACCGGCTTACAACGCTCAATGCGTTTGCTACATCTGGTCTGGTACATAACATTGCATACATTATAGAGCCTACCACAGAAGCGTAGGGTATAATCAACATGCGATCCCTTTCCAAATCAGTCTTGGGAGACATCTCTTTGGAGAGGTTGATTCCATGACAAGCCGGCAGGTTACCGCGCTTAGAATCTTCCATACTGAATCTTTTCAATATGGTGTCTATATACCTGGACTGCGAAAGTCCCAACATCCTTTTTGATCAATCACGATAGATCTGGATCCCCAGAATATAGGTGGCATCACCTAGGTCCTTCATGGAGAACTTCTATGACAAGAATCTTTTGACTGAATGTAGCATAGGAATATCATTTCCTATTAGGAGAATGTCATCCACGTACAAGACGAGGAATACTACAACTCTCCCTACAATTTTACTGTATATGCATGGTTCACCTGGATTCTTGATAAAGTCGAATTCTTTGACAGTATCATCAAAACAGATGTTCCAACTCCACGATGCCTGCTTCAGTCCATAAATGGACTTAAGCAGCTTGCACACTTTACCGCTGCTCCCACTCTGAATGAATCCCTCTGGCTGATCCATATAGACGCACTCTTCCAAATTACCATTTAGAAAGGTCATCTTTACGTCCATCTGCCAGATCTCATAATCATGGAAGGCAGCAATGGCAAGAAGGACCCGAATGGATTTGAGCATAGCCACTTGAGAAAAGGTTTCGTCATAGTCCAAACCAGGTCTTTGACGGAAACCCTTTGCAACAAGTCTAGCCTTATAGGTTTCAACCTGTTCATCTACACCAATCTTCTTTCTGAAGATCCATTTGCATCCTACGGGTTTTACCCCATCTGGAGCAATGTCCAAAGTCCATACTTTGTTAGTGTACATGGACTCCATTTCGTTCCGCATTGCATCCAGCCATTTTACCGAGTCACCGCTCTGAATGGCTTGCTCGAAGCTAGTAGGGTCATCATCATCAATGATGCAATCTTCTCAATCCCTGTCTATGAGAAAACCGTAGTATCTCTCGGGCGGATAAGACTGCCTACTACTTCTGCGGATAGGCGCTGGTATGTCCCTGTCTTCTGAAACTCCTGGTTCTACCATACTTTCAGTAACAGTTTGTGGTTCTGGAATTTCTTCTAGTTCTACTGCGCTCCCACTCTTCTGATTTTCCAAAAAAATCTGCTTCTAAGAAGTGGGCATGACGAGAAACAAAAACCTTTTGTTCCTCTGCGTAATAGAAACAATATCCCATGGAGTTCTTTGGATATCCTACAAACTTACACTGTACTGAGCGTGCCTCGAGCTTGTCCGGATGCTGCTTTTTTACAAAAGCTGGACATCCCCATGTCTTCAGGTACTGAAGATAGGGTTTCTTCCCACTCCACATCTGATATGGTGTGGTAGGCACATTCTTGGTTGGAACCTTGTTCAAAAGATATGCAGCTGATTCTAGTGCATAACCCCAAAAAGATCGTGGTAACTCAGCCTTACTCATCATGGAACGAACCATATCCAATAGGGTTCGATTCCTCTTTTCCGATACACCGTTGTGTTGTGGTGTGTATGGAGGAGTAAGCCGAGAGAGAATTCCATTCTCTTTTAAGTAACCCCGGAACTCGGTACTTAAGTATTTACCACCTCGATCAGATCTCAGTGTCTTGATACTTTTTCCTGTTTTGTTTTCCACTTCATTCTTATATTCCAGGAATTTCTCAAAGGCCTCGGATTTATGCTTCATTAAGAAGATATGTCCATACCTAGAGAAATCATCCGTAAAAGTAATGAAGTAGGAATAACCACCTCGCGCATGTGTAGACATTGGACCGCACACGTCACTGTGTATGAGTCCCAAGAGCTCGCTCGCTCTTACTCCGTGTCCAGTAAATGGGGTCTTTGTCATCATTCCCATGAGACAAGATTCACAAGTAGCATAAGATTGATATTCGAACGGATTCAAATATCCTTCTCTATGTAACTTAGTTAATCGTGTTTCATTGATGTGACCTAGTCTACAATGCCATAAGAAAACCTGATTTATTTCTGGAGACATTCTTTTAAGTGTGTTCTGGACATTGAAAACCTGAGCTTGACTCAATACGTATATACCGTCATCTAATGTACCGGACCCAATTAGAACTTGATTTAGGTGGATGTGAACTACATCGCTTACGAATGTAAAATCATATCCCTCTCTCGAAAGTGAGGATACTGATATGATATTACAAGTCGAATTAGGTACATACAAACAGTTACGTAGAATCAATATCTGCCCACTTGTCAAACCTAGGCGATATTCTCCCACGGATTCAGCATCCACGCTCATTCCGTTTGCAACTCTGAGAGACAAATCACCTACCCTTATAACTCTACGGTTTCTCAAAGCATGTAATGAATTACAGATATGAGATCCTGCTCCGGTATCTAGTACCCAGGAAGTAGAGTTAATTGACAAACAGTTCTCAATTACAAACACACTTGAGGCTGAAGCCACAATATGCTTCGTATCCTGTCTTCTGGCTTCCAAAGCACTGCAATCTTTCTGCCAATGCCCAATCCCATAACAATAGGAACATCCCTCCTTACCTACACCTAGTCCCAAAACTTTTGCTTTTCCCTTTCCTCCTACTTTACTAACACCGTATATCGGCTTTGTAGAGGTCTTCTTCTTTTCACCCTTTGCTTTCGCCCTGGATGCAGAAGAAGAAGGTCCCCCATTAAGCAGAGCTTGTGTCTCCCTGGTTTCTTTCAGGGTGTAAGTAGAGGGTAGGGACTGTGGAAATAAGTCAGCATATGACCCGTTTCCCAACGTGGTCTCCAGGTCCTTGAGCTCATCAATATAGCTAGTCATCGTAAGGACGTTGTCCCCTACAGATGACTCGACAGCCAACCTCGCTTGAATTAATTCGTTCGAGGTCTCATATCTTGTGATATGTGATTGCTCTCCATATAAATCATTGTTAAGGAGAAAGATGGAAACTGGGTCCATCTTCTCGTGCTGCTTCTGGTATACACCATCAACTGAAGCCAACACGAGGCACTTGGCTTTCACATTATCCTTTTCCCTTGTCTGACGGATATCCATATCCGCGACGGTGGAAACTGGACCTGAGACGGCGGGATCTTGAGTAGTAATAGGGCGGTCCAGCTTGTCATAGGCAATGGACATCTGGACAGACCTTTGCCAGTCATATAAGTCAGATTCAGTCAAATTGTTATCTAGATGTAACCTAGTCATGGTCACAAGGTCGCTGCAATGAGAGAGAGAGAAAAAAACACTTTAGCATGATGCTCTTGCGAGTTTAGATTGGTTTTTGGTTTATCTAAACTGGATGGCTCCCACTGTTTCTCGAATCCTTCCTCAAACCATAAAAGAAGAATTAGCCAGGACTGATCTCACCGTACAATACTTGCTTAACCGTTCAACCAGGCCGGTGTCGGTACTTCGAGGGAGGTTTTCCAACGCTTTCGTGAAGTTCCTTAATTAAATAACCTCTTTTCTCTGGGGGCGTAGCCCCGCTGACACCTTTCTCGACACCTACTTGGTTTATAGCATTGATCGTTTAAGTGACGAATCTCCTGATAAGTAGCATATACTCACAGTAGGATCGGGATCCAAATATCATCGTATGATAATGTTGAAGGAATCCTACCAACATTCATCAAACTCCAAATGGTATGCAACACTAGCAAGTTTCTGTTCCTTTAGAAACTCCCGATGTGGATTTTTGCCCCATGTTCTTATGACCTTGACGAAAGCCAACAAATCATAAGTCACATGTCAAGTTCTGCCCATCATTATCTTGTTAATTTGAACCCGCCCGTACATAACCTTGACGAAAGCCAATAAGGTAATACGACTGTCCCAAACCAACTCATCTATCTATGCATCAAATGAATACCCCAGCAGCTACCAAACACTATGCCTTGACGAAAGCCAACAAACATAGCTTGAATACTACTGACCATCCATAAGAAATGACGGAGGGCTACGACTGGTTTTGGCGAAACCGTGAACGTAGTGAACTTGATATAATCGGAGGAACCTGATAGCTTTTTAAAAGGAGTGGTTAAAGCTCCGCAATTAAAATTTTGCTCTTTTAAAAATAACCGAGTGGTTTCTTTTAAATTTTTTCCAACGATTCAACTTTGGTTTGTTTTCTTTGCATTAATATAATGCGTCCCATCAATTAACCTATCATTGCAGAAAACAACGAAAATACAACGTCCTCTTATGCCATCCGCATTCGCCACTGGGTCCCGTCATCACCCGTTAGGTTACTTAACTAACGACAGAGCAGGGGTTGGGCTAGTGCGGGTGTAAAACATAAGTGACGTCTAAATAGCTATCATATATAGATATTGTACATTCGTCAGACGCAATAATAGGCATTCCAGATCACAGATGAACATTATTGGATATACAAGCGATCCGCGTTTCCTTTGAGCCTGCAAAGAAAGATGGATTACACAGTTGTGATGAATAGCCATTACCCCACCCTAGACCCCTACGGGTACGGCAAACTACCCGCCAAGTACCCAAAGTGAAGCGGTCTCCCTCAACAACGTAAGTAGGCCACTAAACACTTCAACGTACCCGGTAGTTTGTGTACCCCACCTTGGGTCTATCCTAGGAGCATAAAACAATAAATGAAATAATACAACGGTGGCTACAACCTCAGCCCGGATGTGCCCCGCAAAAGAACATTACATCATATTACAATTTACATCGAATGAATGAATATAATAACATATCAAACCCCGGCTAATCATCACAACGATCCAATCAAGTTCATATACACAAACAGTAAAAACCATTACAGAAATGTGCAACCCCCTGCCAACCGACATACTAGCAGTTAGGGGAGGTTTACGAACACATTAAACATTACAGATAAAAGCCCGATTAGCAAATAACTTAGAATATCGATCGACAACCATTTTCCGTGTCTACCCCAAATGCAAGCCAGCACAGAAGTAACCTGGGCAGAAACAGAATATACTGGAAAACAAAACACTACAAAATATGAATTACTGTGCAAATCCGTGTCAACTCGGAGTTGACTCGGCGGCGGATCCGCGGGCGAATGCACTCATCCGCCGTGGTTCCGCGGCCGTATCACCGAGTTACCTCTTCGTATTTTCCCAGAATTCTTATAATCCCCTGCTGTTAATTTTCAGGCACATCAAATAATTTTTTCGACACGTTTAAAATTGACAGAAACTTGAGGGGTCCGGGGTTATGTTTTCGCGTTTTACTGACGATCGAAGTTCTAATTAGTTGCTAACAAGTTAGTAAAGGTTTAGTTGGCTCTGATACCACTGTAAGTCCATGTCACGCATCCCACGAGCCTGCGGGGAGGCGGAATATATGAAAAACAATTGCCAAAGCTTCGTAACACGGACTTGAGCACACGGATCGTATCTAAACCATTACTAGCAAACTACGAAAGGTTTAACTACTCGGATTCGAAGTTATACCTCACATTACTTGTCCTTCGGGTCTTCATTGCTGTCCTCCACTTCTCGTTGGCTCTATGGAATGTCGGCACCTCAACGGCCTCCTCGAGTCAAAGACGATCCACCCGAGAGCTACTACTCCAAGCTTGACCTCTAACATGAGGTAACTAGGTTTCTCAAATTGCTAATCTAAGCAACCTAGGAGATATAGATTAGGATTATGGATTAATAAGTCTTGCTAACCCTTGATCTCAACACATGAGAGTTTAGGATTAGGGTTTGAAGAGAGAGAGCTTAAGGAGAGAGAAGGTGAGAATGAGCATCCTTTTCGATGAATGATATCATTTGAATATATGAAGCATATGATATAATTAAAATGAATAACAAATAAATATGTGTCATCATGCTTCATTAATTCATAGAGTGATTCATCTCATGAGTCATTAAAAACATTAATGCAACATTAACTCCATGGATGATTCACTCTCATGACTCATTAATCCAATAAATGCAAATGCTACCTTAGCCTTCAAGTCATCATACTTTTAGAAGCTTCTCGAAGAATTACGAGAACGCCCCTCCTATCCGTGAAAACACGGAAACACTTTAGACTGTATACATCCAATAATCCGATACTAGAATCTGACTTAAACCAAAGCCCGCTAGTAAAAACTGTCCAAACATCGTACGTGCATAAATGCACATGCGTGTCCGAACCCTGTCGTAAAACCATACGACCTCTATATCGTTTCGCTCGAAGCTGGGAAACTCTCTGTGTAGGACTCTAAAGACTCGACACTATGCTGGCAGTGGGTTTAACCACAGACCGCAAGCGGCACTTGCTGTACGTAATGGTCCCCAGGTAGATGTCGATAAGAAGGACGATGAGGAACCCATCTGAACTCCTACTGAGCCTGATGTGACAATCTCCGTACAGTCCGGTCTGTTCGTCTAGGACTATTGCATATCGGGCCTGGGGGGGCGGTAAACATCAGACCCCTAATAGCGGAATAAGTCGTGTCGGAGTGCAGCCCATTACACCTTGAGAAACTACTGGAACCTACCAGTAAATCTCGCTTGCCCTGGCTAGGGACTTTGCGTAATGGCTCTCCATACACAGTGCGATGTCAACCCCCAATACCCGGAGAGACGAATCCTGTCTAACCGCCACTGCCTCCAAGTGCTTCGGGACTGCACCCAACTACTACCAGTTTGCACGACTCCTTTAAGCCGTGGTAGGGTAGTAATCTAAGTACAGTGGGAACACACCCGAGGCGAAGTAGCAGTATCAAGTCGACGGACTAAGCTGTACTCATGTCATCTGGGAACTGCTATCTGACGATGGGTATAAATCTGTCACGTCCCGAAAGTACGGAATATGACCAGCACTTAAACTACGAACGTCTCAAGGCGTACGTAATCTAGTAAGCCGCAAACCCAGAAATCCAAACCACGGAAAGTAATAGAGTGTAGGAAAAACCATTTTAAATCAAATAGTTTGCAACATGTGCCGAAATATGCATTTTAAAATCACAAGTCTTTTCTTAAAAATTTCGGCAGAGTTTCCTTTGTAAAAACCGACCCCAAACGGGTACAAAACCTGATATAGCATATAATGAAAAATGCATCCCTAAGCGGGAGCTAGCTCTTCGTCAATCGACGGTCACAACCACGCAAGCAATAATATACAACGCCTAAAGGCGAGGATCACAACAGAAAAGGAATCTCAACAGCCAGAAACCCAGAGAAATGTAACTCGCGACTCTAAGGTCAAAAGAATAAACAACACTGGTCTCTATCTCCGAAATAATACATGTTTGGTTGATGGAACCTCTAGATACAACTGAAATATAATATACAATATATAATGATGGGTACGATATAAATATACCCACCTACTAGCAAGTCACCCGAAAGCAGCAGTGCCAGCAAAGCCGTAATGAAACCTGTACGGCAAAACCTGCAAGAAACTGGGCACAACGGGGGTGAGTTGCCAACTCGTGAGTAGAAAAACATCTACGAACAGAAATCGCATGTATGACGCAATCCTAGGTCATACGACTCAAATATATAACCAGCAGCCTACAACAATGGCTAGGGTAAATATCTAACCCAAGTGAAATCTCAAGTGCCCGTGTCAGTGCCTCAGGTAGCAATGTATCATATGGATGATGTATGAATGCATGAAACAGAATACATGTGCTGAAAAAACCGCTTTCATAAATTAGTGAGATTTATGTATTTTTAAAATGAGGTATCATAAATGAAATCAGCATAAACAGTGCCTAACATCGATACAAAAACAAGTATCCAAATATCTCGATATCTGTGTATTGCAATCTCTGTACCTCAATATCTCAAAATCTCAAAGTCTCAATCACAATATCTAGGGCGCCGTCAGTCCAGACCGGCCCCTACCATCCATCTCAAGACCACGACGGTATCCTCCGGATATCCGACGCGTCGGGTAAAATCACTGGTCGGTAGTGCTCCCCTGCCAGGCTCAACGCCATCTCCTGTGATCTTCTTACCCCGGGGTACCACACCGGGTCCACCATGTACCCGAACCGGTTCCTCCACTCCTCGAACTCGGGTCTCGAAATCCATCAACAAACTCATGGTGGACGACTCATACAGCATGGGAAAACCACACTTTTTATAGAAAAAGAGAGAGAAGAAGTTTGTATAAGTTTTGCGGTTTTACCCCAAATCCAGAAAATCTTATGGAAATACGAATCCAAATCCTCAATAGCATGTAAAAAGTGAATATAGGCATAAAATCCATGAATCCGGCATAACAATGAATAATAACATGCATGAAGTAACAAGTAATAGGTACAATGTCTAATCTAGCATATAAGACAAGTACACTAATATCATGTCTAAATTATTAGCTAACAACCTATGTCAATGCAACAGTAATTCTAAAGTGTACGTAGCATAGCAATTACCAATGAAGATGTGTGTGAGCCGGCAAGTAAGTGTACGTGGTACATACGCATCATCGGTAATGGTGCTGGTGTCCAAACAGCATAATATCAACAATGGCATATGAAATCACAATATGAATATGCGATGCGGAGCGAACAGCAATAATGTGCGGGAGCATAATACTAGACACAACGATAACTATAAGTCAAACAATGGTTCCTTTTAAAAATAACACGAATCACGGTGTTTTGAAAATAAGGGCTACGATGTTTTTAAGAAAAGATACGTCTTTTGAAATATCCGAAAAATCCCTTGACCTGTCTTTTAAAATACTAGTGATTCGTTAGCTTTTGAAATAGGTAGGAGTCGAATCTAGTCTACCAACTACACTAAACTATAGGGCTAAGCTAACTGGCTAACTGAAGGTAAGGAAACCGCCTAACATCTGAGTCGATACATATATATATATATATATATATATATATATATATATATAAGTCGGAGATCCCGCCTCGATAATATCACATCCGATACCATATCTATAATCAGTTATTCCCAAGTCAAGAGTGCGGATCCAACATCAGTAAAGCTCGTACGTAAATCCGTCGTACGGCATCCCAAATCTGGGTACGGGTCAATATCACATTCATCACTTTATGCATCTGATATCCTCTTTATCAAAGATCACAATCCAGGATACTGACCTACGTCTAGTACATTACTAATATCATCAATAAGATATGACCTAACTGCTGATCTACAGCCTCAAACAAACCGATGTCATCGTCATATATCACAAAGAGGTATACATCGCCCAAAGCGACCCATTATAAATATCTTATCATATCATATCTCGTATCACGATCACATGTCAACCATTTTATATATATCACTATTTACATGGCATCGTCAGCCAAAGATCCGCTATAACATCAGGACGTATCTCAAGTACGAATCCTGCCATATCACCGATCTCACGGTCTAACTCACATCTCATCGACTCACCTCAAATCCCAAATACTATCGTCAAATACCCATGTGAACGCATAACTAAATATATTCCCATTAAGCACATATGAAAGAAGAATGTATAGATGTATGGGTGTGTGTGTGTGCATGTGTGGTGCGACCACTACTCTAGGGTTTCGCGACACTAAAACAATCCAAGCACACAAATTATCCAAATTATCATCATTAAGCTCTAAACGACATATAATAAATGTATGTGTGTATACGTATTCATATACATCACCACGAACTGCGGGGGTGCTATACACCATCTACACGACTTCTCCCCGTAGATATAAATCTACTCACCTTGCTTTCTTATATGCCGATGCCGATGCCACCATCTTTATCTTCAACGCCTCGTCGCCACGTGGGGTACCTACAAGGATATCACAAACGCTAAAGCACATGAAAATCGCATCGAAAAGCCAAAACGGCATACGATACTCGCATAGGTAAAAACCTATAGTCTCGTATGCAAACACAACCAATAACCCCTTGACGTTGACGTTCAAACGCCATCCGACAGAAACGAATCATCAACACTAAAATCCATGCTAAAACAAGTCGTAAATCATACGCCAACACATGAAAATCAACCCAGATTTTACCCTAAATGGAATCAGACAAAATTGCACATACCAAGGGTCAAATTTATAGGGTAAAATGCTACAGAACAAAAACGAGACGATTCCCTCCTGATCTAGCTGCAAATTGCGACCAGGGGGATTAAATCTACGGTCAGAATTAAGAGGTGGGGGCTATGGTTTTGGGGGATGGTTCCAGGGTGCCTGCACAGCATACTGCCAAGTCAATTTTATTTTAGGGGTCCCGGGGTGATAGGAGATCTCCAAAAACAGACCTAGATTTACAGTATTTACCGATATCGATTCACTAAATCCGTATTCTGGGTTAGATTCTCTGGTTTTTTCCAATAAAACATCACAACAGGGGTTCTAAAGTCACTACAAGCCTCAATTTCACCTTTGATTCAGATCCAACCCTAAACCCTAACTTGAAATTTCAAAAGTCCATCAAACGACACCAAATCGACATGATACTAGTATAGATACACAAGAAATCAAAATACTAAACTAATGGAGCAGAATTTACCTCCTTTGGCAACTCAAGAATTTTCTTGAGTTGCTCAAAGTCCTCAAGATCCACTCTTTCTTAGTCCATCACGTTCCTCTCGGGCTTGTGAACAAGTTTAGTGAAAGTGGGATTGGGGTTTTGGGTTTGTTTTCATGGTGTTGTGGGGGATTTGAAGAGGAGGAAGAAGAGAAGAGCAGGAGCAGCAGCAACTCTCTTGAAGGGGAGAGAGAAAATGAGAAGGGAAATGATGGGGATGGGTTCAAAAAGAAAGTTGACCTATACCTACCCTCTCTCTCTCACATAATCATGCTTACTTTTTCTTTTCTTTTCTTTTTCTTTTCCTTCTCACTCAATGACAAACCCTAAGCAACCATACCCCAAAACATGTAACAAGTGTAACAAGTATGGAAAAATGATATGTGCACATTTTTACATAAAAAATGCTAAAAATCCAATTAGCGATTTTTAATCGCGATTAGCACTAAATTAGCATATAACTAACCATAAAAACTTAAAAATGGCAAAATTCAACAAAATACCCTATTTTAGAATTTTCCATAATTTTTCCAATTTTTTTCCCCATTTATCGGTATTTAATTATACCGAAATATTAAAATATTCATTAAAAATTAATATTAAATTATAAAAAATCCTAAAAATAATATTTTATTTTTCTGAAATGTTAAAATCTTCCCCCCTTAAAGAAATTCGGTCCCCGAATTTAAATTTAAACCCCCAAATTCTAAAACATTTCAATAAAATGTCCAAGTCGTCGGGGCTCTAAAATCATCAATACATAAAACGCATCATAGCGCAATGCATGCGCATGAGTAATGAGAAGATAACTCAAAATCAATACTCCGTCAAGCGTCCCGCAATCATCGGAGTCATGGTAAAGACACGAATGCCCAAATCCAAAGCAAAACCGATATGCTATAAATCGGAACTATGCATGTAAATATCTGAAGGAAATGCATGCCAAATCTTTTAAAGTCGATGTGCAATGCGCATAACACTGCACCGTGGCGGACGTCTATCATAAGAAAATAACTATATACGTATATATCTTTTGTTTAATATGTACGTTCCGCCGTTTTTAGAAACAAATTAGAAGGGTTCCTTGTTTTAAACGTTCCGTGTCATGTCGGACACGTAGGTAAATACTGAGACTATAGCTCGCTTTTTGGAAATCCCCTTCAATAACTATCAATGCATGCAAAATTTATCCAGGTACTTTCCTCTGACTAGTCCTGCTCGGTACGAAAACTCATAGCAAACATCATAAAAACGTACTGCTCCATAAGAATCAGTCCCAAAATATGCATATGAATACTACGTGCATCTGGTGCGCACGGAAATCAAAATCTATGAATGTGCCATACATGTGCACAGAAACAACATCTAAGTGCATCGGGTGTGCACGAAACATCTGTCAAGGGCAACGTATGTGCCTGACAGCAAAATCAGGTGCATCTGTCATGCACGGAAAATCTCGATTTAGTGCATCTGGTGTGCACCAAAATCGTACCACATAACATGCGCCCAACACGCGCGGAAACCTAAATCAGGTGCATCCATTATGCACGAAATCATGAAATCCAATATTAAGCGCCGAACATGCGCAAAATCCAATCAAGTGCACAGGGTGCATAAAACAATATCGAACATCACAATCGAAATCGAAGTCCAGTGCAACTAAGTGCACAAAATGCGAATCACTGCACTGCAAGCATATGTGAACTATACCGAGTGCAAAAATCAAATCGTGCGCGTACATACGTACAAATCAACTCAACTGTATGAAATCCATAAAATCATAAGCATGAGAAACCAAGGCACGAAAACGATATCAAGTGCAACAACTGTGCGAAAATCGTAAATACTCAACAAGTGCAACCATGGTACATGAAAACAAATATCATGAAACCCAATCATCAAAATCAGTCCTGCGAATAGATTGCCTAAAACATCGTAACCAAGTATGGCGGAATAGTCCCGCTCAAGCACCTCCTCCAAGAATCTCTGGCCAACTGTCGTGATCACTCATAGCATGTCTCATCGACGATCCTGAACTCTGGCCTGCTGGTGTGTGTAACATGACCACTTCTGGGTCCAAGTCTTCTCTTTGGATTACCAATCTCACGATCCATCGGCTCATCGGCCCTATCAGGTGTGCTAACGGGGACGACTCCGTTTTGGCACTTCTCTGGTCATCTCTCGGTCAATCATCGCGACCACTCGTAAAGCAGCATGTCACTGGCCTCGGCCTCTGGTTCTCTGAATGCATGTGACACATCTGATCCTGGGTGCAATTATCATTGCAGCAGTGTCCTGGAAGGAATCCTGCTCAAGGTCTCTTCCAAGTCTCATCTCTGCCAACTGTCCGGAAATCATCGTCTTTTACTATATCTGCTCCTTGCTCCGGAACGGCTGCATACTCATCGCGACTCCTTCTGGAAGGTATATCCAGTACTGTGCCTCGGCATGCGCATCGCATCTCTGATGTCGGCGGAGTGGAACCTCATCATATCCAGATCTTGTACGAACCTCTTACTCCACTTTTCTCTAATGTTGACTGCTTCGGACTCTTCTCGTCGTGGCTGCATGGACTGAGCTCCAACGGCTATCCTCGTATCTGGAGTCTCCCAAGAAGTGCATCTCACCACCCAGCACCCGAATGAAGTCGAGCCATCCGATCGATTTGTCAAATCCTCATAATCCCCCAAGAGCTCAACATCTTGGGTACAGTTTAATAGTATCGAGTACATACCACAGCATCGGTGGTCTAGCCGTAGAAGGGAAAACCCAAGCCTCACTAATGGCACCGTGGAACTGCCGCAAACCCAAAGGTTCAAAGGCTTTCACACGGTCATTAAGTCGAGTTAGGGTTTCATTCTTCTAGAGCGTCCATAGAATTGCCTGCATGTCTTTCCGAATACTTCAAACTTGGAATAATAGGTTTCTGACATTCGATCGTCTCTGTCGACTCTCAACGTCTCCGCGTGATGTCGTCGCTAGCTGGAATCAATCTATTTGATGACCTCGCATCGGGGTAGCGAACGGACCACATGTCCTAGTCATTCATCCTCGGTGACTAGCGACCTTCTATAATCTTTTAGTACAACTCGTACTGCAATAGCTCCAACATCTGGGCGATATCTCTTCGTTCGCAGCAACAACTGGCTCACTCGTCTGCACGCTGAACCGTGCTTTAATCATCATGAATAAGCAATATATCAACGGTCATCAAAATCGGGTTGGCCTCTATCAGTGGCTCAATCCTCTAGGGCTGATCTGCACGTCTGAGTAATCTCATACAGCAATCCATCAAATGCTCGTGGCGCGAAAACACCCTAAAATGACACATCTCTGCAATCGTGTGTCGCCGGGATTACGCCCTGGTCAGTCCTCGTTCGTAACGAGCTCGTGCTGACCGCAACTCTAGCCGTAGCTCTCCTTGCCAGTAATCGTGGCAGCAAAACAATAACTGGTACCGATGAGGCTAGATCATAGGAAGGAATATAATACTGAACAAACAAATGTACATCCTAAGGCTTTTTAAGTGGAGTAGCGTATCCTAAATATGCCGCGGAATATACGTACGGTACGTCACTCTACTCAAGCTACCTATTCCATCAACCAAGGGTCATCCTACGCACCGAAGGTAAAACCTAACGCTCTGGTACCAACTTTGTCACGTCCTGAAAGTACAGAATATGACCGGCACTTAAACTACGAACGTCTTAAGGCGTACGTAATCTAGTATGCCGCAAACCCAGAAATCCAAACCGAGGAAAGTAATAGAGTGTAGGAAAAATCATTTTAAATCAAATAGTTTGCAACATGCGCCGAAATATGCATTTTAAAATCACAAGTCTTTTCTTAAATATTTCGGCAGAGTTTCCTTTAAAAACCGACCCCAAACGGGTACAAAACCTGATAAAGCATATAATGAAAAATGCATCCCCAAGCGGGAGCTAGCTCTTCGTCAATCGACGGTCACAACCACGCAAGCAATAATATACAACGCCTAAAGGCGAGGATCATAACAGAAAAGGAATCTCAACAGCCAGAAACCCAGAGAAATGTAACGAGCGACTCTAAGGTCAAAAGAATAAACAACACTGGTCTCTATCTCCAAAATAATACATGTTTGGTTGATGGAACCTCTAGATACAACTGAAATATAATATACAATGTATAATGATGGGTACGATACAAATAAACCCACCTACTAGCAAGTCACCCGAAAGCAGCAGTGCCAGCAAAGCCGTAATGAAACCTGTACGGCAAAACCTGCAAGAAACTGGGCACAACGGGGGTGAGTTGCCAACTCGTGAGTAGAAAAACATCTACGAACAGAAATCGCATGCATGACGCAATCCTAGGTCATACGACTCAAATATATAACCAGCAGCCTACAACAATGGCTAGGGTAAATATCTAACCCAAGTGAAATCTCAAGTGCCCGTGTCAGTGCCTCAGGTAGCAATGTATCATATGGATGATGTATGAATGCATGAAACAGAATGCATGTGCTGAAGAAAACTGCTTTCATAAATTAGTGAGATTTCTGTATTTTTAAAATGAGGTATCATAAATGAAATCAGCATAAACAGTGCCTAGTATCGACACAAAAACAAGTATCCAAATATCTCGATATCTGTGTGTCGCAATCTCTGTACCTCAATATCTCAAAATCTAAAAGTCTCAATCACAATATCTAGGGCGCCGTCAGTCCAGACTGGCCCTTACTATCCATCTCAAGACCACGACGGTATCCTCCGGATATCCGACGCGTCTGGTAAAATCACCGGTCGGTAGTGCTCCCCTGCCAGGCTCAACGCCATCTCCTGCGATCTTTTTGCCCCGGGGTACCGCACCGGGTCCAACATATACCCGAAACGGTTCCTCCACTCCTCTAACTCGGGTCTCGAAATCCATCAGCAAACTCATGGTGGACGACTCATACATCATGGGAAAACCGCACTTTTTATAGATAAAGAGAGAGAAGAAGTTTGTATAAGTTTTGCGGTTTTCCCCCAAATCCAGAAAATCTCATGGAAATCCGAATCCAAATCCTCAATAGCATGTAAACAGTGAATATAGGCATAAAATCCATGAATGCGGCATAACAATGAATAATAACATGCATGAAGTAACAAGTAATAGCTACAATGTCTAATCTAGCATATAAGACAAGTACACTAATATCATGTCTAAATTATTAGCTAACAACCTACGTCAATGCAACAGTATTTCTAAAGTGTACGTGGCATAGCAATTACCGATGAAGATGTGTGTGAGCCGGCAAGTAAGTGTACGTGGTACATACGCATCATCAGTAATGGTGCTGGTGTCCTAACAGCATAATATCAACAATGGCATATGAAATCACAATATGAATATGCGATGCGGAGCGAACAGCAATAATGTGCGGGAGCAGAATACTAGACACAACGATAACTATAAGTCAAACAATGGTGCCTTTTAAAAATAACACGAATCGCGGTGTTTTGAAAATTAGAGCTACGGTGTTTTTAAGAAAAGATACGTCTTTTGAAATATCCGTTGAATCCCTTGACCTGTCTTTTAAAATACTCACGATTCACTAGCTTTTGAAATAGGTAGGAGTCGAATCTAGTCTACCAACTACACTAAACTATAGGGCTAAGCTAACTGGTTAACTGAAGGTAAGGAAACCGCCTAACATCTGAGTCGATACACACACACACACACACATATATATATATATATATATATATAAGTCGGAGATCCCGCCTCGATAATATCACATCCGATACTATATCTATAATCAGTTATTCCCAAGTCAAGAGTGCGGATCCAACATCAGTAAAGCTCGTACGTAAATCCGTCGTACGGCATCCCAAATCTGGGTACGGGTCAATATCACATTCATCACTTTATTCATCTGATATCCTCTTTATCAAAGATCACCATCCAGGGTACTGACCTACGTCTAGTATATTACTAGTATCATCAATAAGATCATGACCTAACTGCTGATCTACAGCCTCAAACAAACCGATATCATCGTCATATATCACAAAGAGGTATACATCGCCCAAAGCGACCCATTATAAATATCTTATCATATCATATCCTATATCGTATCACGATCACATGTCAACCATTTTATATATATCACTATTTACATGTCATCGTCAGCTAAAGATCCGCTATAACATCCGGACATATCTCAAGTACGAATCCTGCCATATCACCGATCTCACGGTCTCATATCACATCACATCGACTCACCTCAAATCCCAAATACTATCATCAAATCTAGTATGTGAACACATAGTCCCATACCCATGTGAACACATAACTAAATATATTCCCATTAAGCACATATGAAAGAAGATTGTATGCAAATATGGCTGTGTGTGTGCATGTGTGGTGCGACCACTACTCTAGGGTTTCGCGACACTAAAACAATCCAAGCACACCAATTATCCATATTATCATCAATAAGCTCCAAACGACATATAATAAATGTATGTGTGTATACGTATTCGTATACATCCCCACGAACTGCGAGGGTGCTATACGCCATCCACCCGACTTCTCCCCGTAGATATAAATCTACTCACCTTGCTTTCTTATGTGCCGATGCCGATGTCACCATCTTTATCTTCAACGCCTCGTCGCCACGTGGGGTACCTACAAGGATATCACAAATGCTAAAGCACATGAAAATCGCATCGAAAAGCAAAAACGACATACGATACTCGCATAGGTAAAAAACTATAGTCTCGTATGCAAACACAACCAATAACCCATTGCCGTTGACGTTCAAACGCCATCCGACAGAAACGAATCCTCAACACTAAAATCCATGATAAAACAAATCGTAAATCATGCGCCAACACATGAAAATCAACCCAAATTTTACCCTAAATGGAATCAGACAAAATTGCACATACCAACGGTCAAATTTACAGGGTAAAAGGCTACAGAACAAAAACGAGACGGTTCCCTCCTGATCTGGCCGCTAATTGCGGCTAGGGGGATTAAATCTGCGGCCAGAATCAAGAGGTGGGGGCTAGGGTTTTGTGGGATGGTTCCAGGGTTCCTGCACAGCATACCGCTAAGTCAATTTTATTTTAGGGGTCCCGGGGTGATAGCAGATCTCCAAAAACAGACCCAGATTTACAGTTTTTACCGATATCGATTCACTAAATCCATATTCTGGGTTAGATTCTCTGGTTTTGTCCAATACAACATCACAACAAGGGTTCTAAGGTCAGTACAAGCCTCAATTTCACCTTTGATTTAGATCCAACCCTAAACCCTAACTTGAAATTTCAAAAGTCCATCAAACGACACCATATCGACATGATACTAGTATGGATACACAAAAAATAAAAATACTAAACTAATGGTGCAGAATTTACCTCCTTTGGAAACTCAAGAATTTTCTTAAGTTGCTCAAAGTCATCAAGATCCACTCTTTCTTAGTCCATCGCGTTCGTCTCGGGCTTGTGAACAAGTTTAGTGAAGTGGGATAGGGGTTTTGGGTTTGTTTTCATGGTGTTGTGGGGGATTTGAAGAGGAGGAAGAAGAGAAGAGCAGGAGCAGCAGAAGCTCTCTTGAAGGGGAGAGAGAAAATGAGAAAGGAAATGATGGGGATGGGTTCAAAAAGAAAGTTGACCTATACCTACCCTCTCTCTCATAATCATGCTTACTTTTTCTTTTCTTTTCTTTTTCTTTTCCTTCTCACTCAATGTCAAACCCTAAGCAACCATACCCCAAAACATGTAACAAGTGTGGAAAAATGACATGTGCACAAAAAATGCTAAAAATCCAATTAGCGATTTTTAATCGTGATTGGCACTAAATTAGCATATAACTAACCATAAAAACTTTAAAATGTCAAAATTCCACAAAATACCCTATTTTAGAATTTTCCATAATTTTTCCAAATTTTTTCCCCATTTATCGGTATTTAATTATACCGAAATATTGAAATATTCATTAAAAATTAATATTAAATTATAAAAATTCCTAAAAATAATATTTTATTTTTCTGAAATGTTACAAAATCCAACCTGCAGTTCCCGGCGAGTCCTGTCCGGTGTACCCGTAACCTAACGAGCACCTGCATACTATCTCCAGTACGACGTACTGATGGCTGTGGGACAGACCATCTCCCCAACTGGGATGATAAGCGTACACACTAGTCTACTCCGGAGTATCGATGCCTTGTCTCGATAATCCTACGACTAGGGACCTGTATAGGATGTTGCTTACAGATTACCCAGCCCCCACTAGTGTGACTGTCATCACAACACTAGTAATCAAGCAAAGATCCTAAGTGCTCTACTAATATGTATAAGCGATACGTTAGAAGAAACATATGCACATATTAATGTAGACGCAAACCAAGTAGCATACTACCATTTTTAGCAAGACTGTCAATACAACTGTGAATATCCCAAGCTTTCATTAAGTAATATACAAACTAGTATGATACAGTAATGGCCTTCTAGGTCATAAACACTAACATTTGGGAGGTAAAGAAATGTTTTAGTGAAGGAGGAGTTGAAGAAGAAAGAAGAGAGAATGAGGAAGAGAAGGATCTAGAGAGATGAAGGCTAATATTTAACCATGGCACAGTTTGACCTTCATTTATTGTACCACACTTCCATGTCTCCCATTTTCATTTTTTCTTCTTTTTTCTTTTCTTTACTAGAACCATCCTTGTATGTAAAATATTTTTAAACAATTATAATTTGTCGTTTAATTTGTCATGGTTGCTAAAACAAGTTTTAACCTAAACCAATATCTTGTTAACAGTAGATTAGTATATGTGTGTGTGTGTGTGTATGTGTGTTTAATAATTTAATAAACAAACAAACAAACAAACAAACAAACAAACAAATAAATATATATGTGAAAATAATTATTAACTATGTTTTATTGAAAACACATGTTATATCACTAATTAAATTATAATTAACTCTAAACAAATTTTAAGACGTTACAGAACTGATATCTGACAATAGGTATAATACCATATAGTATGTTCGCAGCGAGTCCATCCAGTGTACTCACCCACAATGAGCACCTGTATACGATCTTAGGTGCAAAAGACCATTGGCTGTGGGACCAACCATCGCCCCTCGTCGGGGTCTAGAAACGTATACACCAGTCAATTCTGGAATATCGATACCCAATCTTGATACTCCCATAACCAGGGGAATTTAAGGATGTGCTTATAGACTACCCAGGCCCAATATGTATGATCGCCATCATAACGCTGGTAGTCAAGAAATAATCTTACGGGCTTTATCAACTTGTAATAGTAATCTGTAATACCACATAATGCATATACATGATGATAAAGACAAACCAGATAGCATACCATCATTTCGAGTAAGACTGTTCTACCCGTATAGGTCCTCCATCAATTATCACAAGCGCTTGCCTGTGATTACAATAATTGACTTGAGGGCACTATATCCAGCAATCTCCCACTTGCACTTAAGGCTAATTATTGCGGTGTCGCATACTCACAGCCCGTGTGATACCGAACACCCAACTTTTCTATTAATTAGTCTCACAAAACACGTTTGTGCAACTATCGCGTTCGAGAAATAGCCTCAGTGAGTGGATCCCCTCCAATGTTTCTATCTTTATCTCTCTATATCTCAACTTCGCGGAGAAAGACTATCTCCTGAAATGAGCGATGGATGTCTTAGAATTTGTCGGGATATCTGATGGGACCAAGTTCATAAATGAAATCTAAATCCAACAAACTTCATAGACTGTATCTTCTACTGAATTTAATCAGTATCCTGCTCCATACCTTCCTTAGTATCCGCTTGGACCACCTATTCAACATACTGCCCCTCAAAAGAGGGAAAACTATTAACTCTGACAGCTACTCTGTCATCCAGGTCACCTTGGAAGCCTGAAATGATAACCGCTTCCTGAAGGAGGCTGTCGTTACCATATATCAAGAACATCCTCTTATATTCATAACTGCTTCCCAATGTTTCTCCGGGATTGGATTAATATATGCTTATTGCAACTAGTGCAAAAGCAATATCTGGTGTTGTACTTGACGTCTAATCATTGACTCAATTGCCTAAGCAAGTGATATGTCAATCATGCAAATCTCTCTCCTCATCAGTCTAGAAGACATCTATTTAGAGAGGGTGACTCCATCACCTACGGGTACACCACCACGCCAGGAGTCGTCCATTCTAAAACACTTCATAATAGTGTCAAAGTACCCGAATTAGGACACTTCCCAAATCTAGATCTAAAACCATAGATCTAGTGACAAAAATCCCAGATATTTTATCTAGATCATAAGTGCAGAAACACCTTGTGACAACCACAGTATAACTGATTGTATTATAGGAACATTACGTCCTATCAGGAGTACGTCATCCAAATACCAGGACATCACTCCCTAGTATTTTCTTACCAGGTCTATCTATTATTCTGATGAAGTCAAACTCTATGACCGTCACATCATAAATAGACGATCTATCTCCGCTATACTTGCTTTAGTCTATAGACATAAGCTACTGGCCTACCATGCTTCCGCTGCTCCCACTGACTACAACAACCCTCTGGCAGAGTCATATACACGTGCACTTCTAAAGCTAATTTAGAACGACGCTTTTTTCATCCATCTGCCAGATCTCATAGTCTAGGACAGTAGTAGTGGCAAGCTTGGGTCATCATAACCTCTCTTTCACCGTCTTTGAGGAGACCGAAGTACCTCTCGGGTGGCTGAGGTTAACCACCAAGTCTGCTGAGTTGCTAATGGATTGTCGAGTCCAATTGAATCTTTAGGTTCTACTAAATTTCCAGTAATCGTTTGTGGTTCTGGAATTATTTACAGTTCTACCATACTCCCACTTGTGTTTTCTGAAAAGAATTCATTTTACTAAAGAGGTGGCGAGTCAAGAACAATTTAAATATTGATCCTCCAAATGGTAGAATGTTAACCCTCGTCAAAGCCCGGGATAACCCACAAACTGCCATTACTGAAACGTGCCTTGAGTTTCTCTGGATTCTGGTTTTAAGCATAAGCCGGACTACTCCATATAAATTAACATCGTTAAGATATGAATCCATTCTATATCCAATATAGAAACAAAGACACTGATTTAAATTGAACCAGATTCAAAAAACATGCAGCTGTTTCCAGTGCATATCGACTAAATGGAAGAAGGCCAAGCAGTATTACTCATCAAGAAGTGTACTCACGGATGAATAACCTGAGAGAGAAGCAAGTTCTCAAATTTATTACTTACGACAGAATACCTAGCATAAGTATTTTCACCTTCGATCACCACGAAGAATCCTGATAATTGCAACTTATGGTTCTCTACTTTATTCTTATACTTATAACTTCTCAAAATTTGGACCTTGTATTTCAACGAAATGCTTGTCTAAAACCAGAGAAGTCATAAGTAAACGGAATAAAGTACGACTACCAACCCCTTTGTCCTAATGGACATCGGACAACATACACTTTGTATAAGTTCTCTGAGTTTTATAACTCAAACCCTGTGCGTAGTAGGTTGAAAACTGTGTTATGGTTAAGAAGAATTACACCGTTGTTGAATGTACCTTACCTAACCATCAACTGATATAGGTAAACTTCATAAACATAATTTCACAAAGTTATATCTCATTTTATAAAATAAACGTACAGATTTATCAATTTGAAATTAGTGCATAACAATGGATATTCAAAAGCAAATATTTGCCGTTAAGCAAAACCCAGACGATTTCCTCAAAAATCACCATTTACAATGAATTCTGATATTGAGGATCTAATCACCCAATTCCTAATGTTCTATTCTTACTCAGCATCTTTAATGCCATACAGATGTAAGAATAAAGTCTGGTAAATATATACCCTGAAGTAAGAATCTAATTGGGAAAGCGGTTTTCAATTAACACTGCACAGTAAGATTGAAACATGAAAATGTTTCGAGGGATGGTCGGGTATTCCTAGTAATGCCTCTTCCACCATCCAGATTCATTATAGTAGTCGCAATTTTCCTTGCCCTCACTCCAATCCTTTTATATGTCTTTACTTCCTACCTTCTATACACCATACTAAGGCTAATTGGTTTTCTTCCTTCCCTACCTTTTGACACTTGCCTAAGGTTTGGAAGAAGAATATCCAATAAGAGTAATAGGTGTACTCTCCTAATACTAGGAGCTCTCACAACCTGAGAGAAGGTAAAGAGAAAATACAACCGAATAATTTATTTAATTTCTCCAGAACCAGAATCCATCCTTGAACAGAAACAAGTTTCTTCGAGTTCGTATGTAACTATATGATGGTATACCCAAGCAATATGGATCTTCGTAGTGATATGGAGTGTTCTGGAGAAATGCAAAGAGGAAGTAGGAGTGGCAGGGATATATGCGGCTTCGTCGTGAATGATAGTAGTCTCCATTTCCTTTGCCCTCATTCTAATCATTTTATATGTTCTTACTTCTTACCTTCTGCACACCATACCTAGGCTAATTGGTTTTCTTCATTCCCTACCTTTCGGCACCTGCCTAAGGTTTGGAAGAAGACAGTCCAATAAGCATAATAGGTGTACTTTCCTAATACTAAGAGCTCTCACAACCGGAGAGAAAGGAAAAAGAAACGACAACCGAATGATCTTATTCAATTTCTCCAGAACCGGAAACCATTCTCGAACTGAAACAAGTTTCTTCGAGTTCGTATGTAACTATATGATAGCATACCCAAGCAATATGGATCTTCATAGTGATACAAAGTATTCTGAAGAAATGCAAAATGGAAGTAGGAGTGGCAGGGATATATGTGACTTTTTCGTGAACCATGACAATCCAAAAGCTAAAGTGTTTAAGAAGGTTCGGTTAACTTGGTTTATGTTTTAGTTTAAGGTCAGGTCATGGTCGCTGCCAAAGAGAGAGAGAGAAAAGAAACACTCAGCGTGCACTCTAACCTAGATTAGATTGGTTAATCACTTTATCTAATTATGATGGCTCCCACCGTTTTCTCGAATTCTCCTTCAAATCTTAAAAGGAGAACTAGTCGAGATCATTAACATCTTACAACTTCGCTAACTATTCAGCCAGGTCGGTGTTTGTACTCCGAGGAAGGTTCCCCATGCCCTCGCATGGACCTAATTAATATAAACCTCGTTTCCGCAGAGGCGTTGCCCCGTTTACACCTTTCTAGACACCTAATAGGTCAGGTAATTGTAAAGTGAAAAATATATCTCAAGAGTAATCCTAATCATTAGTGGGATCGGGATCCAACTATCATTTCATGATAAACTAGATGGAAGGCACTCTAGTCACCACATTTCAGAAGGTATGCAACGCTAGCAAGTTTCCTGTATATTTGAAACTCCCGATGTGGTTTTTGCCCCTAGGACCCAAGTGACCTTGACACAGTCAACAAATCAAAAGGTCTTATTCAAGTTCAACCCATCATTATCTTAATTGTATTAAACCCACCTGCACGAGCCCTTGATACAGACAACAAGGCTGCATGACTGTCCTAATCAATTGCATAGCATGCTACAAACAAGCACCATATAGCTACCGCACACTATGCCTTGACACAGTTAACAAACACAGCATGAATTCTACGTACTACTCGTAGGAAATGACGGAGGGCTATGGCTGGTTTTGGCGAAAAACCTTTAACGTAATGAACTTGATATCATTGAAGGAATCCGAACAGTTTTGAAAAGGTGTAGTTTAGGCTCCGCATTTGAAAACATGTGGTTTTGAAGAAAACTGAGTAATCTACAGTATCATAAACTTTTTCTCAAGAGGTCACTCTCCGTGAAGGGATCTAGGCTCTTGCCTCCTCGAATAAGGTGCTGGATATTCCTAAATGAATACCACTATGCAAAGTGATAGAATATGACTATAGTTTTTTGAAATTTGTTCGGACAACGTCATTTAGGTTTACTTTTCCTTTCAATAATCAAAATTAATGCGGTCCCATCTATTAATTTGAAAAACACATACACCACATCATGTTTTGAAACATTCCAAGTTGCCCTAAGGCAAAGACAACACGAAGTGAAATCTGGGGAAAATCAAACAAGACCAAAAATACCAATTCACAATACATGAGATGGTAGGTGGAAGATGAAGAAGAAGGAGGAGGAGCTCAAAAAAGGTTAGTGAGGAGAGATGAGCAAAAATGGTGAGAATGAATTTTTCAAAACCAACCAAGTTAGAGAAAACCATGAAGCATGATTTTGTATAAACATTTTTTCCAATAAACATATAGCAACCATGCTTGAATAGTTTGCACAAATGAATTTACAATTCATTTGTCAACACTATTCAAGCATGGTTCTCACCATTCTCACCTCACTACCTTTACACCTCATTTTCCATTTAAATTAATAAATGGATAAACTAAAATGAGGTGTCCGCCTTCTAGAATGTTTTCGGTATAAATACGGAATACACTCAACTGTATATACATACTCGTATTCGTATTAAAATACGAATACCCAAAGAGATAGAATTACACAAAGAATAAAATACTAGAATATACAAATAGAAATATATATACGTAAATTATTAAATCATTACCTGATTTAATAATCCGGATCAATCCTAAGCCGGCTAGTATTATCAACCGTTTGATCGAAAGTCCGTGTAACTAGTACAATCATTTAATCGGAACCCTGCACGTATCAAAATACGGCTACTACATCGTTTCGCCTGAACCAGAGAAACCCTTTATGTGGGACTCTAAAGACTCGACAGTATGCCGGCAGTGAGTTACTTAATAAATCCATAACCACAAGCACGCCTGCGGCACTAGCTGTACGAAACGGCTACCCGAGTACCTGTCGAAAAGGATGGCTGACGAGCAAACTTATCCCGATCCCTACTGAGCCTATCTGTGACAATTTCCGTACAGTCCGGTCTGTTCATCTAAGAGTATCGCAAATCGGGTCTAGGGTATGGATAAAGTCAGACCCCTAATAACACGATATTTCGTGTCGGTGTGAAGCCCATCACCAACTGAAAAACTATTGATCCAAATCAATAATTCTCGTCCACTTTGGCCAAGGATTTCTGGTGATGGCCACTGTTGGATATGTATTCTCTAGAGGCCATTATTGTATATGTATACATGTTGATGCTTGGAAATATGTATATACAGGACAATCTTGCTCGATATGATAGTATGCTATCTGGTTTGTCTTTATCTTAACATGTGACTATGTCTATCTTGTTATTATATATCATTTATACATGTTGATAAAGACCGTAGGATCATTGCTTGACTATTTGCATTGTGATGGAGATCATACTTATGGGAGCAGGGTAGTCGATAAGCACATCCTTAAAAGGTCCCTAGTCGTGGGAGTATCAAGACTGGGCATCGATATTCCAGAGTAGACTGGTGTATACGTTTCTAGACCCCGACGTTGGGCAATGGTTGGTCTCGCAGCCATTGGTCTTTTGCACCTATAATCGTATACAGGTGCTCACTATGGGTGAATACACTGGATGGACTCGCCGAGAACTTTTAGATTGTACTATACCTATCGTTAGATAGCAGTTCTCAGGTGACATGAGTACAAGGTAGTCTTTAGACCGAAGATCCTCATTTTTTTCGTGTGAGTTCCCACTATGCTTTGATCACTACCCTACCACGGCTCTACTGAGTCGTGCAAAAAGGTTTTGGTTGGGTACAGTTCCGAGCCACATGGAGGAAGTGAGTGATTGTTGGGGATTCATCTCTCCCGGTATTGGGTGTCGATATTGCACTGTGATCGATTGGTTAGGACCATAAGACCTTGGCTAAGGCAGTTGGGATTTACTGATAGGTTGATCAGTAGTTTCCCGGATTGGTCCTGAGCTACATCAGCACGAATTATTAGGTTATTAGGGTCTGACGTTTACCACCGCTGACCCGGTATGCGATACTCTCAGATGAAGAGACCGGACTGTATGGAGATTGTCATGGATAGGCTCAGTAGGGATCCGGATGAGTTTGCTCATCGTCCTTCCTTTTCGACAGGTACCCGGGTAGCCGTTACGTACAGCTAGTGCCGCTGATGTGCTTGTGGTTATGGATTTATCCAGTAACTCACTTCCGGCGTACTGTCGAGTCTTTAGAGTCCCACACAGAGGGTTTCCCTGGTTCAGGCGAAATGATGTATTAGACGTATTGGATATGTGTAGGGTTCTGATTGATTGATGGTACTATGTACCCGGACTTTCGATCGGACAGTTGATAATACTAGCCGGCTAGGGTTTTGAGCGGGATTATAAAATCTGGTATTGATTTAATAATTTACATATATGTATTTCGATATGTATATTCTAGTAATATGTTCTTTGTTTTATTCTATCTCTTCAGGTATTCGTATTTTGATACGAATACATGTATTTATATGAAAGTGTTTACTCGCACCGCGACGGGGTTAAAACGGGTATCATACATGCAATATTAAAAAATTATGGGTGCTAATGAACACCAACCAAGATCTAACTAGAATATTAGGGTATTACTATGATGATATGATAAAACTATAAGAAGGGAAGGAGGCTACAACCATTGTAGACCGTGTCCTTCTCTTCATATGCTCCGGGTAGTAGTCCATGCGACTCCACTTGGCTCTACTTGAAGATTGAAAGAGCCTCCTCCGATGATCTTCGTGCCGAAGATGATCCACTCGAAGTTCGCCAATCCAAGCTACCTCTTCACTAAACTCTTTAGTGAAGGAAACACACTATACTAGAGTGCTAATAAAGTGTAGGATGGTGAAGTAGGAGTTTTGTTTGCTCACTAGGGTTCTCACAAGCTCAAGAATTCACAACTCATGTGATGGTTTGAGCTTAGAGGTGGAGGTGAAGAATGAGGAGAGAGCTAGAGAGCATATGAGCTCTACTCAAGAAAAACATAAGTGTTAGAATGAGAATGAAGAATGGCTCTCAATAATATCTCACTCATTGAAGCATCCAATTTTTCTCAATAAAAACATAGCACCATGCGTCAATAGTAGGTCAAGAGTAATAAAGAAATATAAAATGCATGCTTCATCCCATGCTCCTCATTTTCCACCTCATTTCTATTTTCTTAAAATAAAAATCTAACCATGCTTCATAATATTTATATATATATATATATTAATATATATATAAAGAAAAAGATTGGTGAGCAATAATATTAGTTAATATATAATTATATCAAATATAAATATATATCATATTATTAAATCAACACTTGATTTAATAATCCGGTTATATCACATATAACCGACTAATATCATTTATCTGTATATCGCATTATCGAATCAACACTTGATTTGATAAACTGGTTATATCACATATAACCTAACCGATAACAAATAACTGCGAGATTAGAATACGGTATCACATACTCGTATTTAATCAGGCCCCCGCACATATCAACATATGTGCCCTACTTCGTTTCGCTTGAACCAGGAAACTTTTGTGTGGGACTCTAAAGACTCGTCCATACGCCAGCAGTAGGTGATGATCACATCAGTCACCCACAAGCCATAAGCGGTACTAGCTGGACGTAACGGCACCTAGGTATTGAGCGATTAGAAGATCAACAAGCAAGCTTTTCCAGAGAACTGCTATCTGATGATAGGTATAGTACCATCTAGAAGTTCTCGGCGGGTCCTGTTCGGTGTAGCCATTCTCTAATGAGCACCTATGTACAATCTTTGATGTCAAACACCAATGGATATGGGATCAACCATCGTCCTATACGGGGTCAAGAAACGTACACACTAGTCTACTCTGGAATTTCGATGCCCTGTCTCGATATTCCCTCGACTAGGAACAATTGAAGGATGTTCTTGTGGACTACCCAGGTCCCAGTAGTATGATCCGCATCATAGTCCTGGTAGTCAAGCCTACATCCTAAGGGCTTTATCAACATGTATATGAGAGACGGTATAATAATACCAGTGAACATGTTAAGATAAAGGAAACCAGATAGTATACTATGATGTCGAGCAAGAAATTCCTCCATATATATGTCCAAGCATCCACTATATCATACAATAATGGCCTCCAGGGCATACATATCACTAACAGTATATACAGTAGAATGTAATCCGTGTTTTATACAGAAAACATTCTAGACGGTGGTTATGTCCCTATATCTTTAAATGGATAATGAGGTGTAAAATATGGTGAGGAGTGTGTCGTGAGAGCCATGCCTCAATAGTGTTGACAAATGAATTTTCAATTCATTTGTGCTTACTATTGAGGCCTGGTTGGATTTTTATATTTGTAAAAATCATTTTACAAAACCATAATGAGTATTTTTCTCTCACATGCATGCATCATTTTTGTTCACTCTCACCATTTTCTTCACTCTCCTCTCCCTCTCATGAGATCCTCCTCCTTCATCATCTACCTCCTCTCTACACTCTCATATGTTGAGAAACAAGAGAGAAGGTGAGATAATGAGATAGAAACAAACTTTGAACCATTACACTACATCCTAGAGTCCTTAGACTAGAAAACTAAATTCTCTAGTTGTTCCATAGACACTTAGTTTGGAGCTAGAGCTATGGACCACATTCACCGGGTGGATCATCTTCGATGGAGGAAGACCGACGGACAAACTAGATCTCGGAGGACCGAAGGAGCAAGCAAAGGGATCAAGCTCGATCATGGAGGCCACTTAGAGCTATGGAAGAAGAGACAAGACCAAAGGACATAGATCTTTTTGTGAGACTCTTTTTCATACTAGATAGCTCCTCTAGTGTTAGCTAGTTTAGAGTTTATGGTAGATCCGGTTAGTAGGTTTCATTTAGCGCCAGTTTTAAACCCAATAAAATTTTTGTTCCGCAAATGGCCACGGTAGATGGCCGGGGCACTAGTGTAACCCATCATGGTATAAGAGCCACCCCATAAACCCATACTAGCTAGTTTAGACGTGTTTAAAATATCGATCGACAAAATTTTTCGAAATTCCAATTCAAAAATCATGCTTGCTACCAATTTTAAAAAGTGTTCAAAAAATTATACATAGTGTTTTAAAAATCCATGCAGGCTTTTTTAGAAGTACTGAAGAAATTTGAGCACACAATCTTCACATACGGCCGCGGAACCGCCGCAGAACATGCCTGTTCCCAGCGTTTCCGCGGCCGAATGGAAGCATCTGTGTATCAAAATTCTTCTGGAACTTCTTTGTGTGGAATTGTGATTTTTGAGATGTATGATACTGGCCCAGATTTGTTCGAGTACTGGTTAGCACTTGTGGCCTATTCGGAAAAGTTTAGTCGATCAAAATTTTAAAATATATCGTTCTTATCAGTATATGAGTTACTATCTGCGACCGTGAATGTCATTTGAGCGGTATAACTCGTCTAACTTCTATATGTCCTTTTAGACGGGTTTACGAACATGACATTCATGTTGATGTTCTGTGATTGTGCTGATATTGTGGTTGGATTGTCGTGGTGGATAACTTGTGGTGCAATGGTAGTAGTACAGTTAATATTCATTTGTACATTTGTTATTGCGGGGCGAGCGTCCGACATGTGGACAACTGTTTCTTCCGTGTTGTATATTATTTTATTAGGGCACGACCGGGTTGAGGTCGATATCACCTTTATACATATATTTTCATTTTCTGTTCTAGGGTTACCCCACGGTGGAGTGCTCGAATAGCCATGTTATAGAGGGCAACGAGCCCGCATCTTATGGCGTTGAGACTGAGGGGGCTTTACTCTAGAATTGGCGGGCTATTCGCCGCACTCGAAGGGGGTATAGGATGACCCACGGAGGGGCGCTCAATTTACCGGATCCCGTTAATTGCTGGATGGCCCATTCACTTTGTTGATTGGGGTTGCCTCACTTCTAAGATTGGCGGGTAACTTTTCCGCGCTCGTAGGGGTCCAGGTTTTCATTGCACGGGCTATCTGAAAGTCTACCCTAACACCACCATGAGGTTTAAACCGGAATCATGCATGCAATTTTAAAAATTTCTAGGTGCTAAGCTAGACAAACTAGAATATTAGGGTTTACATGATATCTAAAGAACTTTACACTAAGAGAAGAATGATACAACCATTGTAGACCGAGTCCTTCTCTTCAAAAGCTCCGGGTTTAGTCCCTATGACTCCACAAGGCTCCACTTGAAGATTGAACAAGCTTCCTTTTTGTGATCTTCGCGCCGAAGTTGATCCGCCCGAAGGTCCGCTAATCCAAGCTACCTCTTCACTAAACTCTTTAGTGAAGGAAACACACTACACTTAATTGCTAATCAAGTGTAGGATGGTAAAGTTGGGGTTTTGTTTGCTCACTAGGTTTCTACAAAACCCTATGATTCACATCACATGTGAGGGTTAGGGTTTTGTTAAAGCAAGAGGAAGAAGAAGGAAAAATGAGAGAGAGTTAGAGAGCAAAATGAGCTCAAATGAGGAAAATCACAAGTGTTGTGAATGAAAGTCAAGAATGGCTTCTCAAGCTCCTCACTTATTAAAGCATTCAATTTTTAACATTTAAAAATTCTAACCATGCTTCAATTGTGAGTCAAGAGTAATAAACAATAATAAAAGGCCATGCTTCACCCCATTCCTCAAACCCAAAATACCTCCTTATTTTCCACCTCTTTTCTATTTCATAAAATAGAAAATCCATGTCATGATTCTTAAATAATATATATATATATATACATATAATATATATATATATATATATATATATATATATATATATATATATATACACATATATCATATATTGAGATAAGAAAATAATTAGTGAGCTAATAATATTAGTTAATATATAATTATATCAAATATAAATATATATCATATTATTAAATCAACACTTGATTTAATAATCCGGTTATATCACATATAATCAATTAATATTATTTATTTGTATATCATATTATCAAATCAACACTTGATTCAATAATCTGGTTATATCACATATAACCTAACCGATAACAAATAATCACCAGATTAGAATACGGTATCACATACTCGTATTTACTCTGGCCCCCCACACATATCTGCATATGTGCCCTACTTCGTTTCTCCTGAACTAGAAAACTTCTATGTGGGACTCTAAAGACTCGTCAATATGCCAGCAGTAGTTGATGATCATATCCGTTACCCACAAGCCGTCAGCGGTACTAGGTGGACGTAACGGCTACCCAGGTATTGAGTGAATAGAAGAGCAACAAGCAAGCTTGTCCAAACTCCCATGAAACTTATAGGTTACACATACTTTATAGTCCGGTCTCTTCATATGATATGTCGCATATTGAGTCTGGGGGTGGAATCGTCAGACCCCAATAACTTGATAAGTCATACCGATGTGTGGCCTATAACGGTATGAGAAACTACTGATAACTCTTACAAGTAAATATCATCAACAGCCCTGGCTAGGGACTTCCTGTTATAGCCAATCGAGCATAGTGCAACATCAACTCCCAATACAGGGAGAGACGAAACCCCTCCTATCGCTCATTACCTCCATTTGACTCGTGACGGTACCCAAAATCTACCTGTTTGCACGACTCCTTTGAGCCGTGGTAGGGAGGAAATCAAAGCATAGTAGGAACCACACAAGACTCTATGGCGATATCGGGTCTACAGACTAACCTGTACCAGTGTCACCAGAGAAGTGCTATCTGACGATAGGTATAGTACCATCTAGGAGTTCTCGGCGAGTCCTGTTCGGTGTACCTATTCTCTAATGAGCACATATGTACAATCTTTGATGTCAAACACCAATGGATATGGGATCAACCATCGCCCCCTACAGGGTCAAGAAACGTACACACTAGTTTACTCTGGAATATCGATGCCTTGTCTCGATACTCCCTCAACTAGGAACTGTTAAAGGATGTGCTCTTAGACTACACAAGTCCCAATAGTATGATCTGCATCATAGTCATGGCAGTCAAGCAAACATCCTAAGGGCTTTATCAACATGTATCAGAGAGACGGTCTAATAATACTGAGTGTACATATTAAGATAAAGAATAACCAGATAGCATACAATCATGTCGAGTAAGAAAGTCCTCTATGTTGGCTTACCCTAACACCATAGCCATCATCCGTGGCAGTTTGCGGAACAAAATTTTTCTACCAAAGTAAAAACGGCACTAGAATAACCCATTAAACCGGATCTTTCCATAAACCTAACTAGCTAAACTAAGAGAGCTAACTACTATGAAAAGAAGTCTCACCAAACGATCTAAGTCCTTCGGTCTTCTTTCCTCATCGTTTGCTCCAAGTGGCCACCAATATCGCGCTTGATCTTCTTTGTTGGCTCCTTCAGTTCTTCGTGATCGATCTTGCTCTTTGGTTCTCCTTTGTCGTAGATGATCCACCCGAGAGATGTGATCCATGGCTTTAGCTCTACACTAAACGTCAAGTGGAGCAACTAGAGAACTAGGGTTGCTAATCCAAGAAGTCTAGGATGTAGTTTGAGGTTCTAAGTGACTTTCTATCTCAATCTTTCCTCCTCTCTTGTTTCTCAACATATGAGAGTGTAGAGAGGAGGAGGATGATGAAGGTGGTGAAGCTCAAGAAAATGAGAAGGAGGTGAAGCAAAATGGTGAGCACCAATGAAAAATGAGCAAGCATGTGAGAGAAATTAGACGGCAATGGTTTTGTAAAATAATATCCATCAATATAATATGTCAACCATGCTTCAATAGTTGCCACAAATGAATTAATAATTCATTTGTAAACTATTGAAGCCATGGCTCACTATAGCCCCTCTCCTACAATTTACACCTCATTTCCATTATCAAATAAATGGAAAAACACTAATGAGCTGTCCACCTTCTAGAATGTTATCCGTAATAAAATACGGATTACAGTCTACTGTATATACATGCCTACATTCGGATAAAAACATGAATGCCTAAAGTGATAGAATAACACGAAGAACATAATACTAGAATATACATATCGAAATACATATTTGTAAATTGTTAAATCAATACCTGATTTAATAATCTGGCTCAATCTCGAGCCGGCTAATATTATCAACTGTCCGATCGAAAGTACGGGTACAAAGTACATCAATCGATCGGAACCCTGCACGTATTCAATACGGCTAATAAATCATTTCACCTGAACTAGGGAAACCCTCTGTGTGGGACTCTAAAGACTCGACAGGACACCAGCAGTGAGTTACTGGATAAATCCATAACCACAAGCACGTCAGCGGCACTAGCTGTACGTAACGGCTACCCGGGTACCTGTCGAAAAGGAAGGCCGACGAGCAAACTCATCCAAGTCCTTACTAAGCCTATCCGTGACAATCTCCGTATAGTCCAGTATCTTCATATGAGAGTATCGCATACCGGGTCTAGGGGGTTGGTAAACGTTAGACCCTAATAACCCGATAATTCGTGCCGATGTAGCTCAGGACCAATCCGGGAAACTACTGATCAGCCTACCCAACTGCCTTGGCCGAGGTATTTTGGTCCTGACCAATCGAACACATTACGATATCGACTCCCTATACCGGGAGAGACGAATCCCCAACAATCGCTCACTGCTTCTATGTGGCTCGGGACTGTACCCAACGAAAACCTGTTTACACAACTCAGTAGAGCCGTGATAGGGTAGTAATCAAAGCACAGTGGGAACTCACACGAGACAAATGACTATCTCAGGTCTAAAGACTAACATGTACTCATGTCACCGGAGAACTTCCATATGACGATAGGTATAGGACCATCTAGAAGTTCTCGGCGAGTTCGTCCGGTTTACTCACACCCAGTGAGCACCTGTATACGATCTTAGGTGCGAAAGATGAATGGTTGCGGGACCATACCATCGCCCCTCGTCGTGGTCTAGAAATGTATACACTAGTCTACTCCGAAATATCGATGCCCAGTCTCGATACTCCCACGACTAGGAACCTTTTAAGGATGTGCGTACCGACTACCCAGCTCCTACATGTATGATCGCCATCACAACGCAGGTAGTGTAGCAATGATCCCACGGGATTTATCAACATGTATGAAGGATACGTAATAGTAAGTAAAACATATGCACATGTTAAGATAAAGAAAAACCATATAGCATACTATCATATCGAGCAAGACTATCCTGTATATATATATGTCCAAGCATCCACATGTATACATATGCAATAATGGCCTCTAGGACATACATATCCAACAATCTCCCACTTGCACTAAAGCCATATATTGGCGTACCGAATACCCAGCGTCTGCTCTAGGTTCAGTTGTTGGCGTATCGCATACCCAACATCTCAAATAGTCTTTCGAACTGTGTTTGAGGAAGGGCTTTGGTGAATGGATCCACCGTGTTGTCTTTTGTGTCCACTCTCCGCACCTCGATCTCCCGGCGATCAATGATCTCCCTGATCAGGTGATACCGCCTCAAGATGTGCCTGGATTTCTGATGGGACCGTGGTTCCTTTGCTAAAGCCATAGCTCTATTGTTGTCGTAATATAAAGGTATTGGGTTAACAATGGATGGAACCACCTGATGTTCAGTAATGAACTACTTAATCCAGATAGCTTCTTTTGCCGCATCGTTGGCAGCAATGTATTCAACCTCCATCGTCGAGTCTGCGACGGTGTCCTGTTTGGAACTCTTCCAACATACCACCCCTCCGTTGAGGGTAAACACAAAACCCGAGACAGACTTGCTGTCATCCTTGTCACTCTGGAAGCTCGAATCGGTAAAAGACTCCACCTGGAGGTCCCCATTACCGAATGCCAGGAACAGTTCTTTAGTCCTTCTCAGGTACTTAAGAATGTTGTTAATAGCTTTCCAGTGGTTCTCACCTGGGTTAGACTGATACCAGCTCACCACGCTAAGCGCGTAAGCTATATCTGGTCGGGTACATTGCATCACATACATTATAGATCCTACCGCTGATGCGTAGTGTATAGTTCTCATGCGAACCCTCTCCTCATTAGTCTTGGGAGACATCTCTTTGGAGAGGGTGATTCCGTGCAATGCGGGTATGTTACCGTGCTTGGAATCTTCCATACTAAATCTCTTTAGTACGGTCTCTATGTACCTGGACTGTGAAATTCCCAGTAATCTCTTGGATCTATCTCTATAGATGTTAATCCCTAGAATATACGAGGCATCACCCAGGTCCTTCACGGAGAACCTTTGTGACAAGAACAGCTTGACCGATTACAGCATAGGAATGTCATTTCCTATCAAAAGAATATCGTCTACGTATAAGAATAGGAATATGACAGTTCGTCCTACAATCTTCTTATATATACAAGGCTCATTCTCGTTCTTGATGAAGTCAAATTCCTTGACTGTTTCATCAAAATAAATTTTCTAGCTCCGCGATGCCTGCTTTAATCCATAAATGGATTTAAGCAACTTGCACACCTTCCCGCTGCTCCCACTGGCTACAAAACCTTCAGGCTGGTCCATATAAACGTACTCTTCCAAACTTCCGTTTAGAAAAGCCATTTTTACGTCCATCTGCCAGATCTCATAGTCATGGAAGGCAACAATGGCAAGTAGGGTCTGAATGGATTTGAGCATAGCAACTGGAGAAAAGGTTTCATCATAGTCCATACCTGGTCTTTGACGAAAACCTTTTGCAACAAGTCTAGCCATATAGGTTTCCACCTGCCCATCTACACCAAATTTCCTTTTGCAGATCTATTTGCATCCAACGGGTTTTACCCCAGGTGGATCAATATCCAAGGTCCACACTTTATTGGTGTACCTGGACTCCATCTCGGATCTCATAGCATCCAGCCACTTATCAGAGTCCCTACTGATAATGGCCTGGCTAAAACTAGTAGTATCATCTTCTTCCAAGATGCAATCCTCTCGATCCCCTTCTATGAGAAAACCGTAGTATCTCTCGGGCGGATGAGAAATCCTAGCAGATCTGCGGAGTGGCTGAGGCTCGTCCAGGGTTATTGAACTCTCTGGTTCTACCTAATCTTCAGTTATAGTTTGTCCCTCTGGAATTTCTTACAGTTCTACCGTGCTCCCACTAATTTCTTTTGCAATAAATTGAAACTCTAAAAAAGCGGCGTGGCGAGTTACAAACACCTTCTGTTCCTCGGTGTGGTAGAACAGATATCCCATCGAATGTTTTGGATATCCCACAAACTTGCATAAAACTGAACGTGCCAGAAGTTTGTCCGGATCTTTTTTTTAACATAGGCCGGACAACCCCATATCTTAATGAATTTAAGACATGGTTTCTTTCCACTCCATATTTCATATGGAGTTTTAGGTATAGATTTAGATGGGACCTGATTCAATAGATACACTGTTGTTTCAAGCACAAGTCCCCAGAATGAAGAGGCAACTCGACGTTACTCATCATGGAGCGAACTATATCAAATAGGGTATGATTCCTCCGCTCCGATACGCTATTATGATGTGGTGTATACGAAGGAGTAAGCTGAGAGAGAATGTAACACCTTAGAATGCGATTAGTGTTAATTAAATGATAATGCGGGTTTTTAATAAAAAGTTAACCAAAATAGTTTTCACATATTTTATTAAAATTAATTAATATTTTATTATTTTATTTTTAAGCTTGCACACACTTGTGCATGTTAACTTTGGGGTTAAGGAGGTATTAACCATGCTTAACTAGCCATGGCACACTAAACCTTTTTCATGCCATGCTAACTCATTTCACCTATTTTTTTAGTAAAGAGTTTTATCTTTTATTATGGGAGAGAGTTGACAAATGAAGGAATTATGAGGCATGGGGCAAGCATGGGAGCAATTAATGAGGAGAGAGAAAGGGCATGGCTCATTTCCTAACCTCACACTCTCATTTTCCCTCATCACTCACACACTCTCATTTTCCCTCATCACTCACACTCTCTCATTTTATTGTTCTCCTTCTTCTTCACTAAAAACCTTCTCTTGATTTTTATTTTCTTCAAACCTAAGCCTAAACCTTCTTTAAACCTCACTAAAACCTCATCAAGCTTGCTTAAACCCTCTTGTGATGACATGAAGCTTGGAAAGCTAGGGGTTTTCTTGATTTTTGGAGAAGTAATGATCCTTGACTGTTATTTAGGCTATAGGGAAGTTGTTTTGCTAAAATAGTTTCATTTTAATACCATAATGTGTTAAGTTTAGAGTTTTTATCGCTTTTTGGTTAAGTTCGAGTCTCGGGTGAATCTGCTATCGAACCTGGTTTTTGTTTGAGAAGTTGCCATCACAGAGACCTAGTTTGGAGACATAGAAGCTACCATAAAAACCTTAGACCACCCCCTCCACTTTTGGCCGCAAATATATTCGTTCTGGCTGCAAATTGCGGCCAGATTGGGAACTGGGGTCTCGTGTCTTGGTCGTAGGGTCTCTGGGGTTGTTTGTAGTCTCGTAGGACTTGCAACTTTCACTAATTCTTTGTGTAGAAAAATCTGGGACCGTTTAGCTAGAATTCAAGCGTTTCTGAAACGTGCAATACGGATTTATCTGATTTACGTTTAAGTGTTTCGTACGTTTAGTAACCGTAGAGTTAGTCTAGGTTGTCGCTGCACGCGTTTAGCCGCTAAGCGAACACTTGGTAGCTTTTGGAAGTCGGTGTGTTGTGGTACCATTGTATCCGTGTGTTATCGTAGTTCGCTAATTTCACTCGTTATGTTTTGTGTGATATTATGATCGATTGCGGGGACTTCGGGCGCTACTGGGAAAGGGGAGGAGGTGGTTGGATTCACCTAGCTCGAGATCATCGGTGAGTAGATTTAACATCTACGGGGGAATCGCCCGTATGGCGTTATGCGTCGAGGGTTGGATTCAGTGACATGACTATTATTTATATGTATACATCGATTATGCATGAGTAGTATTGTTGCATACCCCATTTCCTATTGTATATGGACACAATATTAATGAGACACGGCACTATTACTAACGGTTCATGTTCCACGAGCACCAAACTGTATGCCACATGTTCACCGCCGAAAATAGAGATGAAACCGCGTAGGTCGTCTTGCCTGAATTTAGGGGCAGATGCTATTGGGTTTTATCCGTCCACCTCTCCGAAGATGCCAAGTTAATTTATGGCACCGTGTATCGGAGGTTTGGACAGATGCGGCCGTTGTAGCAGACTTCGTCAGATTCCCCCTCATTGTGAGGGGTTTTTGATTGTGGGGACGCTCTTCCCTGCAGGCACAAACCCCTGGAGTTAATTACGTTACCGCGTTGCGATAACCACTTTCTCCTGCTCCAGATGTTCACTTCGTGTCGTGTGTAATTGTTTTATTTTTGGTTGCCCGTGGATTGTATACAGAGACTAATTTATGTTGTCGCCCGTAGGGCGGGGATTAGTCCAAATCCGTATTTTCTTAGATTTGGGTTTGTTTGATTTAAGGATCGTTAATCTCATTTGAGATTAAGATCAACTTAAATGTTTGTTGAGGATACGTTAGTCTAATTTTGGACTAAGATCTATCGTTTTAGTTTAGAGACGTTACGGTCCATTGGGTTTAAGGACATCATAGTCCATGTTTAAGGATATCATAGTCCGTGTTTAAAGACATCATAGTCTGGAGGGTTTAAAGACATCATAGTCTGCAGGGTTTAAAGACATCATAGTCTGTGTTTAAAGACATCATAGTCTGTGCTTAAAGACATCATAGTCTATAGGGTTTAAACACATCATAGTCTGTAGGATATAAAAACATCATAGTCTGTAGGGTTTTGGTTTAACAGTTTGGGGATGCGCCAAAAGTTATTGGTTATTGGGACCCTCCATCTCTCTGAAGACGTTGAAGAATTACAACGACATGTATCATAGGTATAAAGAGATGTACCCTTGAACCATATTTTGGATTGAGGAGTCATCAGTCATGAGCATGGAGGCTCGGTTTATTTAGACATTTAATCTCAGGAAAGACTTGGCCAATTTGGGGTTGAAATTTGCCTCTTATAGTGTTAAACACTAGTATAAGCGCTCATGTGCTCCCACGTGAGGCGCTTGAAGCAGTGTTAAACACTAAAAATTTGAGGCGCTCACGTAGGGTTACGTGAGGCGCTTGAAGCAGTGTTAAACACTAAAAATTTGAGGCGCTCATGTGGGGTCACGTGAGGCGCTTGAAGCAGTGTTAAACAATAAAAATTTGAGGCGCTCATGTGGGGTCACGTGAGGCGCTTGAAAGTTGGCGCTGTTTCTCTGGGTTTATTCCCTTGTTCTTTTCTGAGCACTAAGCACTATCAGTGGGCGGGGTCACGTGTGAACACGTGATCTATTTCAGTCTCTCTTTTGAGTTCATCACAGGTGGTCACGTGTGAACACATGATCATCAATATGCATGGAATTCTTTCTCTGAGTATTAAAAATATCTCAGCTCCTTTATTATATATTTTTATAAGGATTTAATTCCTTGGACATAGTTCTTCTCTTAGGTTTTGGATCCGCATGACAGAGTCTCCCTGATGAGAATTAAATTCTCAACTTGTGGGGAGATCTGCTTCTACAGATCTCTCACTAAAAGAAAGAACTAAGTTGTTATATGAAGGGTTAAACTCTAGTTTTATTAGAGGAATTAAATTCCTATATGCCTTTAGGGAGAATTATATTCTCTGAACTTAGATCTTCTCCTAGGTTTTGGATCTGCATGGCAGAATCTCCCCAATGAGAATTAAATTCTCAACTTGTAGGGAAATCTGCTTCTGCAAATCTTTTTACCAGAAGAAAGAACTAAGTTCTTTGGAAGAGTTAAACTCTTGTGGAGACGAAGAAGATGTAAGATGTTCTTTGTGTTTTATTCCTTCTTACCTAGGGTTTCTTCTTTTCTTTTGAACTTGCAGTTTATGGGGGGATTCTTCTCTCTCTTTTCTCTCTGTCCTTTTTTTTTCTAGTCTCGAGTCTGTTATATAGCTGAGGCAAGTTTGTTGACTTAATGAAATCTCTTATTGAGAGATTTTTGATTGATTCGGGGATTTTATCCACCGTTGGATCATTGATCCGGGGACTTCTGTTTTACAGAAGACATTTTTCTTGTTTTTTAACAAGATTGGATAAATATTTTCCCATATAGAATTTATTCTGTATCTTAATGATTTTTAATAACCATTGGATCTTTGATCCAACGGTGCTCTGATTTACAGAGCACAAACTTTCTTGGTTAGAAAGATTGTGGAAAATATTTCCAAAATAGGGTTCTGGTCCCTTTTATTTAGAATTTAATTCTATCGGCTCAGAAGGCATTTGAGATCTCTCACATGCAACACGTGACCCTTCACAGAATTAACTTGGTTCGTGTGTATGCAGCGGTCCAAACAGAGGGAAGGCATCACGTGGTAACACGTGAGCTTCATTGCTCTTTGTTTGTTTTATAAATGGGTCCTACACATTTTGTGTGAAAGACGATCACATGCTTACACGTGAGGCATTAATTGCCACTTAATAAGTGGAGTCGCTTACTCTATATACAGATGCATCATGTACTTGCACGTGATGCCCCACTAGCAGGAAGTTTTTCTTTTCCCTCTCTGAGTCTATTTATAAGGGATCGATGATCATGTACTTACACGTGATGCTTCCCTTAGTGGGGAATTTTCCCTTTCCCTTTTCTTTCTGAATTTTTATAAGGGAACAAATGCCCCCACAGCGTTGTTCTCACGTGTCTTGCACGTGAGTGCAACGCTGTCACCTTTGTAGCCGTTGGATCTGCCTGGGGAACGGGGAAGATGATCTGTTCTCCATCATGTCTTATAAATGCCGGGGTCTCATCTCTGCAACGCCTTTGTTCCTTCATCTTCTTCCTTCTTTGCTTTCTTTGAGAATTTAATTCTCCTCTTCAGAGTTTAGTTCTCTGTCCATTGAAAGTTTCCAGAGTTTAACTCTGCCAAAAAGAACCCCCTTTTTAGGTAAAGCTTTTGAACATCAGAGAACCTTTTTCTTAAAGAAAGCCTCTGGATTTTAAATCCATCATGAGAGATTTTCTCTCCTTTAAAAACCCATCTAATAGTGATCTAAAGATATGATTTTTGAGTAATAACTCTCAACGCTTTGGGCATTCCTCTTCTGACCTTTATGGGATTTGATTTCCTCTTTACGGGGGTTTCTGGAATTTAATTCCACCGCATAAAAGGAATTTAATTCCTCAGTGATGAGCTTTGCTATGAAGATCAATTAGGACCCCTCGGGAATTTCCTTCCCTGATGTTCTTGAGCACATTTCATAGGGTTCCACATTTTTTAAATTTGTTGGTTGTTTTAACAGTTTTTTTATGAGGATGTCAAGTGTTGTTTAAACTCCCATGTCCATTTCAATAAGCATTTTCTTGATCAGTTTGATCACTAAATTTTCACTGATTTTTCTTTCAGACACCATGGTCGCTCATCTGTATGATCTTGACTAAATTATTTCTTATGAAGACATCCGCGTACAAGGCCGTTGTCAGAACCAGGAGTTTACAGACGCCCAATGCGCTGAGATTATGAGTCGTTTCAATGAATACAACGGTCGAATACTTCCTCGTCGCTCCGCTCTTTTGAAGATCATCGTGGGAGCGATTTGGGAAGCAGTTCCTGGATTTTACGAAGCCATGCCGCTTAAGGCACTGGATGATGCCGAAGACAAGGTGCACTCAGTATATCTGATGGGCCTGATCTCGAAGAGGTGGCTAGATAATCTTGTTGATATTCTGCATCAAATATTCCAACAGACGACGATAATCTCTTCCTATCAGAGGACGGACGATATCAGTGAGGATCCTGACGCTTGCATTCGTGAGTGGATGCACACGAAAATGGTCAGAGAGGCCAGAAGCATTTTAGACGGCCTTACTTCTGAATTTCTTAATCCATGTCCCGGATTTAGTGTTATACCATCGTAAACATTTTCTTTTATTTTTACACCATGTATAAGTTCTTAGAGTATGAATGACAAAACTTCATGTTTACCCACCTTTCTTTTTACGTTTACATGTGTTCTGTATGCGGTGTTGTTATATTGCTGTTGGTGTTCACGTGTTTTGCGCATGAGGCACCGCTGGGGATTTTAATCCTGCACTAGCGCTTGTGCGCACGTGTTATGCACGTGTGGTGCCGCTTTAGTTTTCAAAATGGATCATGGCTGGTGCTCACGTGCCATGCACGTGGGGCTCCACTGATGAGGTCGTTTCGCCTCCCTACTCTTATTTCCATGAGTCACCCTTTTCTTTTCCATGCCCCCCCTTTTTCCGGGTTTGGGAATAGCTCCACCATGCACGATGTTTTTTTGCATAGCATTGAATGCGTCTCTTTATCTCTTTATAACCCGAGGCTACATCTTCCTTCTTCTTTTCAAAGAGAAGCCCTTCTTTTATTAACAGAACTCAAACAATCCCAGAGCTATGGCCTGCAATCGCCTTCACGCTTGTCGGCAACCATGGGAGGTGCCCATCGAGGAAATGATTCCTCGCCTTGCTACGCGGCTAGTAGATCCCCTTTTTACCGACGCTCAATGTGACGCGGTGATGTATGAGCTCCTAGCTCGTAGGGGTTCTCCTCTTCCTATGGGCTCCATTTGGCTCCGGATGATCTTTATATCCGTGCTCGACGATATTCCTCCTCATCCGGCAGAGATGACCCCGGCAATTCTTGATACAGCGGAGGATAAAATTGAGTGTTTACACGCGGCACGCTTAATTACCCAGGCTTTGAAGGATCGCTCGGTTTATTTACTGAGTCAGATAAGAGCCCAGCGGGCTATCATGTCTGCTTTTGCCGATGAGCATGGCGCTAACCGGTGGGGATCAACCCCTTGCGAAGACTGTCGCTTCGACATGGTGGAGAGGTCAGAGAGGGAATTGGTGAACCATTTTGTTAACCCCTGTATCTATGATCCCATATTTGGTGATCTTTTCCCTGTAGAGTAATATATTAATATTGGTGTATTTTTCTTATTATTGAATGTCGAATGTTTTCTTGTTGAATGTTTTCGGTTCACCATATATTCTTGCGTGTATTGCGCCTCTGTACATGATCTTTCTACTTTGTCTTTAGGAGTTTTCTTTTAAGTGTGAGCACTATCATAGTGTTATACATAAATCAGCATGTTTTGGACACCATTTCCATTTAAGCACACATGCAGTCATATTTGTCGTGTCTCCTTAGCAAATGCATCTTGCAGATAGCCTATCTTGATCTCTTTGCAGGGTAGTGATGGCTTAAGAGACAGGGCTAGGATCTGCAACCTAAGACTTTTCAACTTTATGAGCCATGAGGGTCTCATAAAGACTTTTCTCCCTACGAATCGAGGGGATCCCGTGGGTGTATTTTCTCCTTAGGAGTCGTGAGGATTCCTAAGTGTGTTTTCTCTTGAGAGTCGTAAGGATCTCACAAGAGAATTTTCTTTTTATGCGCGGGGACACTAATTTCCGTGGCGGTCTAGACCAATCTAGGGGTTTTGCCAAGACACTGATTTCCTTGCGGGTCGAAACGAATCGAGAGGTTATCGCCAAGGACGCTGATTTCCCTAAAGCGAGTGGTTTATGAGTTGACTTGATTCGGAGACGGAGCGTTGCTCCGGCGAGGAGGTCATTGGCTGACTTGTTTCCGCTTTCTGCGTTGTCTGGGTTGACTTGCTCCGCTTTTTGCAGTGTCTGGGTTGACTTGCTCCGCTTCCTGCGGTGTCGGGTTTGACTTTCTCTGCTTTCTGCAGTGTCGGGGTTGACTTGCTCCGCTTGCTTTAGTGGCAGGGTTGACTCTAGGTTTTCTGTGAACCGTGGAGTCTTAGAACTAGGGACTTTGCCGTGGCTCCGATTGGTGGTGTCGCGTCCGTATCCTGCTGGAATGAGGAGGAACGCCGTTTCTGATCTCTAGGCTATAGATGTTGCCGTCGAGATCTGGCTTCCCTTTGACAGAGTTTGGTGGGGAAATGTAGTTCCCTTTTCGTTTATGCCCATGGAATGTATACAGGGGCCAGTAAGGACTCTCCTAAAGGGCAAAAGTTTCATCTCTCTTTTTTTGATTTTATTTCCTTCCGCGATGCTCTATCATTTCAGCTTTTTATATCGCGAATGTCGCGATTGCCCAATCATTTCGACTGTTTTTCGCGGTGCCCAATCATTTCGGCTATATTTTTTTGTTCGCTGCTTTTTATTGCGAGTTGCCCAATCATTTCGGCTATTTTTATACGTATTTTTGGCTCGCTGATTCTGTTGCGGGTATGGACCTTGAGATCTGATACCAATCTTAACATCAACATCGCTGCGATTGGAATATTGCCAAGAGCGAATCATCATTTGTCGTGAAAGGACTTGGAATTTGATACCGATTTAGGCATCAGCATCGCTACAACTGGGAGATTGCTAGGAGGGAATCATCATTTTCCTTTTTCGATTCGAACAAAGGTAGCTTAGCAAATAGGGTTAGGATCCTGTTGACTAAGGCTTTTTGACTTCATGAGCTGAAAGGGTCTCATAAAGGTGTTTCTCCCTACGAGTCGTGGGGATCTCGTAGGTGCGTTTTCTACTTAGGAATGGTGAGGATTGTTAAGTGCGTTTTCTCTTATAAGTCGTATGGATCTTGCAAGAGCATTTTCTCCTTATAAGTCGAGATGACTTAGAAGTGCCGTTCACCACATGAGGAAATTTCGCACCATTGGTAGAACTTGGTGAGGGAGACATTTATTTGTGCCCGTGGATTGTATACAAGGGTCAGTGTTGAACCGCTTGTAGGGCAAACTGGGGAGTGTGATGGCTTAAGAACAGGTTCAGATCCCTGTAGCTTAAGGCTTTTGAATCCTATGACCCATAAGGGTCTCATAGGGGAATCCTCCTTACGAGTCGTGAGGATCTCGTAACTGTAATTACTCCTTAGGAATCATGGGGACTCCTAAGTGTGTTGCTCCCTTGTGAGTCGTAAGGATCTCACGCGAGTATTTTCTCCTTACAAGGTCGAGAGGACCTTGCAAGTGTGCATGAATTTCCTATACGAGTCTGCTCCCTTTTGGGTTTTCACAAACTCGCCAGTAGCCCTGTTGTTTTTACTCACGGAGCCGTTTCGGGTTTTCATCCATGCCCATTTCGCTTATGGACGTACCGTTTTTTTTTTGCCGCGTTAGCCTAAGGATATTGCGGTTCGTAGTAGTTTAAAGATGTTTCGGTCCGTAGCTAGTTTCAGTATATTTCGGTCCGTCGTTAGTTTAGGGACATTTCGGTCAGCTGTTAGTTTCAAGACATTGCGGTCCATGGCTAGTTTAAGGACATTATGGTCCATAACTAGTTTAAGGATATTACGGTCCATTGTTAGTTTAGGGACGTTTCGGTCCGCTGTTAGTTTAGGGACGTTTCGGTCCGCTGTTAGTTTAAGGACGTTGCGGTCCTCTGATAGTTTAAGGACGTTTCAGTCCTTTGTTAGTTTAGGGACGTTTCGGTCCGCTGTTAGTTTTAGGGACGTTTCGGTCCATTGTTACTTTAAGGACGTTGCGGTCCTCTGTTAGTTATAGGACATTACGGTTCGTTGTTAGTTTAGGACCGTTTCGGTCCGCTGTTAGTTTAGGGATGTTTTGGTCCGTAGCTAGTTTAAGGACATTATAGTCCATTGTTAGTTTAGGGACGTTTCGGTCCGCTGTTAGTTTAGGGACGTTTCGGTCCATTGTTAGTTTAAGGACGTTGCGGTCCTCTGATAGTTTAAGGACGTTTCGGTCCTTTGTTATTTTAGGGACATTTCAGTCCGCTGTTAGTTTAGGGACGTTTCGGTCCTTTGTTAGTTTAAGGGCGTTGCGGTCCTCTGATAATTTAAGGACGTTTCGGTACTTTGTAAGTTTCGGGATGTTTTGGTCCGCTGTTAGTTTTAGGGACGTTTCGGTCCACTGTTGATTCGAGGCGAAGTTTTTCCGAATATAGAGTTAAGACTCAGGAAGATAGCGAGCGGACACGAGCGTCGTCATTTATCATTAACCTGGGCTGTGACTCGTCAGGCGTAGTATTTCTTAAAGAATCGGTCGTTTATTAGCCGGAAGGGTCTCTCGCCATGCATATCCATAAGCAAGTAAGCACCACCTTGGTGGACTTTTCCTATAATGTACGAGACCTCATAGTTTGGCTCGAATTTCCACCGTTTGGCACGATTAGGGATCATAGGCCTTTTGACGACTAGCACGAGTTCACCCAGGCGGTATGTTCTCGTCCTAGTCAGTCTTTCGTATGAGCGCATCATCCTTGCTTTGTAAGCTTCTAGGTTTTGTTATGCCATGAGACGAGTTTCATCGAGGGCGTCGAGCTCCTCAAGCCGAAGATGAGAATTCTCTTCATTTGTTAGCTCGTAATGAACCGCCACTCGTAGAAAGGGCAACTCTATCTCCAAGGGGAGTAATTGTAACATTTCAAAAAAATAAAATATTATTTTTGGGAATTTTTATAATTTAATATTAAATTTTAATGAATATTTTAATATCTCGGTATAATTAAATACCGATAAATGGGGAAAATTATGGAAAATTCTAAAATAGGGTATTTTATGGAATTATACCATTTTAAAGTTTTTATGATTAGTTTGACACTAATTTAGTGCTAATCGCGATTAAAAATCGCTAATCTGTTTTTAGCAATTTTGTGCAAAACATGTACATATCTTTTTTTTTTCTACACTTGTGCATTTTCTATCATGTTTCTTTTGGAGTTACTATTTGAGTGAGAAGGATTTTGAAGAGAAAAAGAAAAGAAAAGAAAAGGAAAAGGATTATAATATTGGGTATGGGCAAGTGAGAGAATGAGAGGGTGAGGTGTGTTGACTTAGACTTAGCCATTCCCCTTCAACCTTCACTCATTTCTCTCCCTCTCTCTCTTGTTGTTGCAGCTGCTCCTGCTCCTCACCTCCTTCCCCTCTTCACCTCTTCAAATCACCATGAAAACAACTCCAAAACCCCACTCCCATTTCACAAAAAGTGTGCACAAGCTCAAGACCAACACATTGGACCAAGAAAGCAAGGATTTTGGCCACTTGGGGCAACTCAAGAAAATTCTTGAGTTGCCAAATGAGGTATATACTGAACCATTAGCTTAGTTTTAGCATTACCTATACCCCTATGCTAGTTTAGAACCGATATTGTTTGATTTAGTGGACTTAAGGAAAACCTAGTTCGGTTTTGATGGAATTTGGGTTATGATGTGAAATTGAGCTCAGTAGAGGTTATACAAACACCATAGTGCATGAATTGAGACCCAAACCTGAGACTTGAAAACCCAAAACACGGATTTAGAAACCTCGACACCGGATAAATGTGTGATTTTAGAGGGTATTTTGGAATCTGGAGCAACCCGGGGACACTAGAAATGATTTTGGAATTACTAGGAGTCGTGAAGGCACCTAGGAAGCTACCACAGAGACCCGAGCCTCTAACTCCAACACCAGGCCGCAGATATATTCATTCTGGCCACAATTTGCGGCCAGAGCAGCGAAATTGGGTTCCAGATTTGGTCCATGGCTCCTTTTGCACTAAAATAGACCCCTCCTATATCCAGTTTTAGCTAATTGTCACCTGGGGAAAATCTGGGAGCATTTTGGTGTGTTTTAGGCTATGTTTTTCGTATTTTGAAATGCAATTTCTTGACATTTGGATTGGTATTTGGTTGTTGGATGTTTGTACATCGACAACAGGGGTTGTTTGATTGTCTTTGCACATGTAGGCCATAATTTCTAACCTATGAGCGCACCGTGCGTCGTATCGGTTTTCCGAATTCGATTTTAATACGTATTGCGATTGTGGTATCTTTGTAGATACCCTACATGATGTCGAGGCTTTGAAGATGAAGATGGCGACATCGGCATCGACACACAAAGAAGCAAGGTGAGTAGATTTATATCTACGGGGAGAAGTCGGGTGGATGGCGTATAGCACCCCCGCAGTTCGTGGTGATGTATACGAATACGTATATACACATATATATATATTGATTATATTGTTGAGTTTATTGATGATAAAGATAGATTGTAGGTGTGATTGGATAGGTTTAGTGTTGCGAGACCCTAGAGTAAAGGTTGCACCACAATTACACACACACACACCCATACTTGCATACATTCTTCTTTCATATGTGCTTATATGGGGTTATTGTAAGTCCACGTTGCGACCCCCGGTTCTTACGGGGAGGCGGAAACGGTATAAAAATCAAATTTTTAGCGCATGGGGCAACATGGACTAACAAAGTCGGGATCTTTTCCTAAACTAAAACTAGCAAACTTGCTAAAGAGAGTTAGCTACTCGGAAAGATGGTTATACCTAAACTTGAACTCCTTCTTCTTCAAACTTGGAGGTTGATGGTTCTTGCCTCGTAGCCTTCTTCCGTCGAAGATGGATCCACCTGAGGGTTCAACCTTTGGGCTCTTCCTCGATCTTTGAGTGAACTAGGATCTCCGGCTTGCTAAACCTTGAACCCTAGAGAGAGTAGAGAGTATCTATGGGGTGCTTTCTTTTTCAAGGTGAGAGATTCTCAACACATGAGAAGGAATCACCTTGAGCTTGAGGAAGAAGAAGATGAAGTGAGGAGAGAGAATGATTATGATAGAATGAGCTCTTTTCTTTTGCAACCATAACTAAAAGAAAAGGAATTATCTAATTAATAATAATAAATCAAAAATGAAATAGTTGATGGTTGTATTTGGAATGACCACTATCATAACTTTCAATAAATGAGTGTAAGCATGAATCAAGGAGAATCCTTTCAAATCATGATGGTGGTCAACATTCAACCATGGTCAACAAGTCAACCATGGTCAACAAGTCAACAAAATCAACCATAACAATATTTCATTTAATTACTATTATTAATTGATATTTCATAAATCTATTAGGGTTTGGAAAAAGACGACTGTCAACTGTGCATACGCACCCGTTCCGAAACCCTAATGAAAAACCTCATCCTCCGCCTCAAGCAACTGTGCATACACACCTGTATTCTCATTCCGAAGAACAAGAATACCGAGAAATAAAAGCAACCCCAAAACATATACCAGTATCTGGCTCAAACCAGAGCCAGCCAGTAATATCCGTCCGGACTCCAAACATGCACAAGTGCGCGGATGAGAACGAACCCTGTCGCAAAACCATGCGACCTCTACTCTGTTTTGCCCAGAGGCGAATACCCTCTGTGTGGGACTCTAAAGACTCGACACTACGCTGGCAGTGGGTTTAACCACAGACCGCAAGCGGCACTAGCTGTGCGTAACGGTCCCCAAGTAGATGCCGACAAGAAGGCTGACGAGGTGAACCCCATCTGAACTCCTACTGAGTCTGAATGTGACATTCTCCGTACAGTCCGGTCTGTTCATCTGATACATCGCATGTCGGGCCTAGGGGGCGGTAAAACGTTAGTCCCCCAATAGCGGTACAAGTCGTGTCGGAGTGAAGCCCAAAACACCCTGAGATAACACTGGAAGCCTACCAGTATATCTCGCTTGCCCTGGCCAGGGACTACTCGTGTAATGGCTCTCCTAGACACAGCGCGATGTCAACCCCCAATACCGGGAGAGACGAATCCTTTCTAACCGCCACTGCCTCCAAGTGCTTCGGGACTGCACCCAACCACTACCTGTTTGCACGACTCCTTTGAGCCGTGGTAGGGTAGTGATCAAAGTGCAGTGGGAACACACTCGAGGCGAAGTGCCAGTGTCAAGTCAGCGGACTAAGCTGTACTCATGTCACCTGGGAACTGATAACTGACGATAGGTATAATACCAACCTGTCAGTTCCCGACGAGTCCTGTCCAGTAACCTAACGAGCACCCGTATACTATCTCCAGTACGACGTACTGATGGCTGTGGGACAGACCATCTCCCACACTGGGATGAGAAGCGCATACGCTAGTCTACTCCGGAGTATCGATGCCCTGTCTCGATAGTCCTGCGACTAGGGACCTGTATAAGGATGTGCTTATAGATTACCCAGCCCCCACTAGTGTGACTGCCATCACAACGCTGGTAATCAAGCAAAGATCCTAAGGGCTCCACTAATGCGTATAGGTGATATCGCAAAATAAACACATGTACACATTGAAGTAGAAACAAACCAAGTAGCATACTACTATATTGAGCAAGATTGTTTATACAAGGTGAATATCCCAAGCTTCCATTAAGTAATATACAAACTAGTATGATACAGTAATGGCCTCTAGGGCATATACACTAACAATCTCCCACTTGCACTAAGGCCATGTACTGGCGTATCGAAGACCTATCATCTCGATCAGCCGCTCGAACTGAGTCTGGGGTAGGGCCTTGGTGAATGGATCTGCAGTGTTTTCTTCTGAAGCAACCCTCCGAACCTCGATCTCCTTGCGATCCACGATCTCCCTGATCAGGTGATACCGCCTCAAGATGTGCCTGGATCTCTGATGGGACCTGGGTTCCTTCGCTAAAGCTATAGCCCCGTTGTTGTCGCAATACAGAGGTATTGGGTCAACAATGGACGGAACCACCTGTAGTTCTTTCAAGAACTTCCTCATCCAGACAGCTTCTTTTGCGGCATCAGATGCAGCGATGTATTCCGCTTCCATCGTCGAGTCTGCAACGGTTTCCTGTTTGGAACTCTTCCAACACACCGCCCCTCCATTGAGGGTAAAGACAAAACCCGACATGGACTTGGAATCATCCTTGTCACTCTGGAAGCTGGAGTCAGCAAAGGCCTCGATCTGGAGGTCTTTTCCGCCATACACCAAGAACATCTCCTTAGTCCTTCTCAGGTACTTGAGAATGTTCTTTACCGCTATCCAGTGTTTCTCCCCAGGGTTTGACTGATACCGGCTTACCACACTCAGTGCATAAGCTACATCCGGTCTAGTACACAACATCGCATACATTATAGAGCCTACCGCAGAAGCGTAGGGTATAATAGACATGCGGTCCCTCTCCAAATCAGTCTTGGGAGACATCTCTTTAGAGAGGGTGATCCCGTGACAAGCCGGTAGGTTACCGCGCTTGGAATCTTCCATACTGAATCTTTTCAGTATAGTGTCGATGTACCTGGACTGTGAAAGTCCTAATATCCTCTTGGATCTATCACGATGGATCCGGATCCCCAGGATGCATGAGGCATCACCCAGGTCTTTCATGGAGAACCTGTGTGACAAGAACCCCTTGACAGATTGTAGCATAGGAATGTCATTTCCTATTAAGAGAATGTCATCAACGTATAAAACGAGGAATACTACAGTTCCCGCTACAAATCTACAATAGATGCATGGTTCATCTGGATTTTTGATAAAGCCAAATTCCTTGACCGTTTCATCAAAACAGATGTTCCAACTCCGTGATGCCTGCTTTAGTCCATAGATGGACTTAAGCAACTTGCACACCTTTCCGCTGCTCCCACTCTGAATGAAACCCTCTGGCTGATCCATATAGACACACTCCTCTAAATTTCCATTTAGAAAAGCGGTTTTTACGTCCATCTGCCAAATCTCATAATCGTGGAAGGCAGCAATGGCAAGAAGGATCCGAATGGATTTCAGCATAGCCACTGGAGAAAAGGTTTCGTCATAGTCCAAACCAGGTCTTTGACGGAAACCCTTTGCTACAAGTCTAGCTTTATAGGTCTCAACCTGTCCATCTACACCAATCTTCCTTTTGAAGATCCACTTGCATCCTACGGGTTTTACCCCGTCTGGAGCAATGTCCAACGTCCATACTTTGTTGGTGTACATGGACTCCATTTCGGTCCGCATTGCATCCAGCCATTTTACCGAGTCAACGCTCTGAACGGCCTGCTGGAAGCTAGTAGGCTCATCATAGTCTATGATGCAATCCTCTCTATCCCCGTCTATGAGAAAACCGCAGTATCTCTCGGGCGGATGAGACTGCCTACTACTCCTGCGGAGCGGCATAGGAATGTCCTGTTCTTTTGAACTTTCTGGCTCTTCCAAGTCTTCAGTAATAGCTTGTGGTTCTGGAATCTCTTCCAGTTCTATTGCGTTCCCACTTATCTGGGTTTCCAAAAACTCAGTTTCCAAGAAGCGGGCATGTTGAGAAACAAAAACCTTTTGTTCCTCAGCGGAATAGAACAGATACCCCCTAGAGTTCTTTGGGTATCCCACAAACTTACATTGTACTGAACGTGCCTCGAGCTTGTCCGCATGCTGCTTTTTTACAAAAGCTGGACATCCCCATATCTTAAGGTACTTAAGACAGGGTTTCTTCCCACTCCACATCTGATATGGAGTGGTAGGCACAGTCTTGGTAGGAGCCTTGTTCAAGAGATATGCAGCTGCTTCTAGTGCATAGCCCCAGAAAGATCGCGGTAACTCAGCCTTACTCATCATGGAACGAACCATATCCAATAGGGTTCGATTCCTCCTTTCCGATACACCGTTATGTTGCAGAGTGTATGGAGGAGTACGCTGAGAGAGAATTCCATTCTCTTTTAAATAGTCCAGGAACTCGGCACTCAAGTATTCACCACCTCGATCCGATCTTAGAATCTTAATACTTTTGCCTGTTTGTTTTTCAACTTCATTCTTGTAATCCCGAAATTTCTCAAAGGCCTCGGATTTGTGCTTCATTAAGAAGACATGTCCATACCTAGAGAAATCGTCTGTGAAAGTAATGAAGTATGAATAACCGCTTCGCGCATGTGTAGACATTGGACCACACACGTCACTGTGTATGAGTCCCAAGAGCTCGCTCGCTCTTTCTCTGTGTCCAGTGAACGGAGTCTTTGTCATCTTTCCCATGAGACAAGATTCACAAGTGGCATAAGACTGATACTCGAACGGATCCAAGTATCCTTCTTTATGTAACTTAGTCAACCGTGTCTCATTGATGTGACCCAGTCTACAATGCCATAAGAAAGCCTGATTGATATCTGGAGACTTTCTTTTGTGTGTATTCTGGACATTGAAAATCTGTGGTTGGTTTAATACGTATATACCATTGCTCAATGTACCTAACCCAATCATAACTTGATTAAGGTGAATGTTTACAACATTACTTACAAACGCAAATTCATAACCTTCTTTAGAAACCAAAGATACAGAAATGATATTACAAGTTGCGTTGGGTACAAAAAAGCAATTACGCAAAACCAAAACATGCCCATCTGACATTCCCAGGTGATAGTCCCCCACGGCTTTAGCATCCATGCTAGCTCCGTTCGCAACTCTGAGGGTCATGTCACCTGCCTTCAAAACGCTACGGTTTCTCAACGCCTGCAAAGAATTACAGATATGAGATCCTGATCCGGTATCCAATACCCAGGAAGTAGAGTTTATAGAAAGACAGTTTTCAATAACATACACACGTGAAGCTGAAGCCGCAACCTGCTTCAGTTCCTGTGTCCTGGCTTTCCAAGCCCTGCAATCTTTCTTCCAGTGTCCACTCTTGTGACAATAGAAGCATTCCTCTTTACCCACAAGCTTCCCCGTTATCTTTGTTGCCTTTTCCTTTCCCTTCGTACCCACTTTACTAACACCGCCTCTTGGTTTGGCGGGGGCTTTCTTCCTCTTTCCCTTGGCTTTCGCCTTGGACCTAGAGGAAGAAGATCCTCCTACAAACAAAGCGGGTGTTTCCCTACCCTTCTGTAGGGTGCCCTCTGCGCTCCTCAGCATGTTGAGGAGTTCTGAAAGTTCAACTTCCTTTTCTTGCAAGTTGAAATTCAGTATGAACTGGGCGTAAGTGGATGGAAGGGACTGGAGAATTAAATCCGTATAGAGTTCACTGTCCAACGTAGTCCCAAGTTCCGCGAGCTCCTCAGTGTAGCCAATCATCTTAAGCACGTGGTCCGCTACCGATGATCCGACGGCCAACTTTGTCGAAAATAACTTCTTCGACACTTCGTATCTTGCGATACGGGACTGCTCTCCATACAGTTCTTTTGTATGGAGAAATATGGACTCGAGGTCCATATTCTCATGCCTCCTCTGATGTTCGTTGTCCATAGAGGCAAGCACGAGGCACCTGGCCTTCGCGCAATCAATCTCCCAAGTCTTACGGATTTCCTTATCCGCAACGCTGGAGGTGGGACCTGGGACGGGGGGAGCTTTGGTGGTAAGAAGATACCCCAGCTTGTCGTAAGTGATTGCCAATTTGACATTCCTGAGCCAATCTTTGTAGTTTGGCCCTGTCAGTATGTTTTTATCTAGAAGTAACTTAAGTCCAGTCATTTCGAATTTGGTCGCTGCAGGGGGGGAGAGAAGAAACACTTTAGCACGATGCTCTTGCAAGTTTTAGAATGGTTTTTAATTTGTCTAAACAGGATGGCTCCCACTGTCTCTCGAATCCCTCCTCAAACCACAAAGGAAGAATTAGTCGGGATCAATCCCACCACACAATACTTGCTTAACCGTTCAGCCAGGCCAGTGTCGGTACTTCGAGGGAGGTTTTCCAACGCTTTCGCGAAGTTCCTTAATTTAAGAACCTCTTTTCCCTGGGGGCGTAGCCCCGCTAACACCTTTCTAGGCACCTACTAGGTTTATAGCATTGATCGTTTAGTGAGAAATTTCCCGAGGAGTAGCATATACTCACAGTAGGATCGGGATCCAAATATCATCGCGTGACAAAAATGAAGGAATCCTACCATAATCATCACACTCCAAATGGTATGCAAATCTAGCAAGTTTCAGTACTTATGAAACTCCCGATGTGGATTTTTGCCCCATGCTCTTATGACCTTGACGAAGGTCAACAAATCATAAGTCACATGTCAAGTTCTGCCCGTCATTATCCAGGTTAATTTGAACCCACCCGTATATACCCTTGACGAAGGTCAACAAGGCAATACGACTGTCCCAAACCAACGCATCTATCTATGCTACATATGAACACCCAACAGCTACCAATCTCTATATCTTGACGAAGGTCAACAAACATAGCTTGAATACTATTGAATATTCATACGAAACGACGGAGGGCTACGAATGGTTTTGGCGAAACCGTGAATGTAGTGAACTTGATATAATCGATGGAACGAGATAGCTTTTAGAAGGAGTGGCTCAAGCTCCGCATTTAAAAGTTAGTTTTGAAAAGAACCGAGTGGTTTTTCGAAAGTGTTCCAACGACTTTAGCTTGGTTTATTATCTTGCATTAGTTCTTTTAATGCGTGATATTCTTGCATTAGTTCTTTTAATGCGTCCCATCATTTAATCCTACCATTGCAGAAAACAACCAAAATATGACGTACGCTTATGCCATTCGCATTCGCCACGGGGTCCCGTCATCACTCGTTAGGTTACTTAACTAACGACAGAGCGGGGGCTGGGCTAGCGCGGCTGTAAAACATAAGCAACGCCTAAATATAAAGCAATGATAGACATTACAGATCACAGATGAATACATTGGATATACTAGCAATCCGCAATCCGTTCGAGCCTGCAACGAAAAGCGGATTACATGGTCACGGTGAATAGCAAATATCCCACCCAAGACCCCTACGGGTGCGGCAAACTACCCGCCAAGTACTCGGCAGTTTGCGCACCCCTCCATGGGTCTATCCTAGGAGCAAAAACAGTAAAAAGAATTATACAATGACGGCTACAACCCCGACCCGGTTGTGCGGCCATACAAATAATATTATTACATCAATTTACATTTACAAATGAATGAAAGAAAAACAAAAGCTCATCTCACATCCACCCCGGCTATTCACCCGCGACAGTCCAACAGATTCATATACACATTCCAATATCAAACACAGATCACAGAGATGTATAACCCCGACTAATCGACTTATAGCGATTAGCCGACGTTCAATACATGCAAACATCACATATATAACCATCATAGTCAAAGTGCAGTGAAGTTCGGAAAAAATACGGAATTATAGGACCCCAAAAGTAAATTTCTGTTCTGGAAAATCTGGGCACATATAACATATTTGAAAAATCCCAAAACCCTACCAGAAGAACACTGCACGAAACCCTATCACGAGAGGACCCCACACGGCGGCGGTTCCGCGGCAAATGCCTACCTCATGCCGCGGAAACGCGGCGGTTTGAAGGAATCAGGGGATCGTTTTTCATGGGTGTTCACACAAAACCCTGAGCCGAATTTAGGTGTATAACAAATCTTGTTTTGACCAGAAAAATTTTTAACAGAAACTAGGGTTTTGTAAAAGTTTGGATTTTGGATTTTTCGGTTCCGAACTTTGTTACACTTCACTACCAAGCTAGTTTAAGTTTAGTTAGGCTCTGATACCAGTGTAAGTCCACGTTGCGACCTCCGGTTCTTACGGGGAGGCGGAAACGGTATAAAAATCAAATTTTTAGCGCATGGGGCAACATGGACTAACAAAGTCGGGATCTTTTCCTAAACTAAAACTAGCAAACTTGCTAAAGAGAGTTAGCTACTCGGAAAGATGGTTATACCTAAACTTGAACTCCTTCTTCTTCAAACTTTGTGGAGGTTGATGGTTCTTGCCTCGTAGCCTTCTTCCGTCGAAGATGGATCCACCTGAGGGTTCAACCTTTGGGCTCTTCCTCGATCTTTGAGTGAACTAGGATCTCCGGCTTGCTAAACCTTGAACCCTAGAGAGAGTAGAGAGTATCTATGGGGTGCTTTCTTTTTCAAGGTGAGAGATTCTCAACACATGAGAAGGAATCACCTTGAGCTTGAGGAAGAAGAAGATGAAGTGAGGAGAGAGAATGATTATGATAGAATGAGCTCTTTTCTTTTGCAACCATAACTAAAAGAAAAGGAATTATCTAATTAATAATAATAAATCAAAAATGAAATAGTTGATGGTTGTATTTGGAATGACTACTATCGTAACTTTCAATAAATGAGTGTAAGCATGAATCAAGGAGAATCCTTTCAAAGCATGATGGTGGTCAACATTCAACCATGGTCAACAAGTCAACCATGGTCAACAAGTCAACAAAATCAACCATAACAATATTTCATTTAATTACTATTATTAATTGATATTTCATAAATCTATTAGGGTTTGGAAAAAGACGACTGTCAACTGTGCATACGCACCCGTTCCGAAACCCTAATGAAAAACCTCATCCTCCGCCTCAAGCAACTGTGCATACACACCTGTATTCTCGTTCCGAAGAACAAGAATACCGAGAAATAAAAGCAACCCCAAAACATATACCAGTATCTGGCTCAAACCAGAGCCAGCCAGTAATATCCGTCCGGACTCCAAACGTGCACAAGTGCGCGGATGAGAACGAACCCTGTCGCAAAACCATGCGACCTCTACTCTGTTTTGCCCAGAGGTGAATACCCTCTGTGTGGGACTCTAAAGACTCGACACTACGCTGGCAGTGGGTTTAACCACAGACCGCAAGCGGCACTAGCTGTGCGTAACGGTCCCCAGGTAGATGCCGACAAGAAGGCTGACGAGGTGAACCCCATCTGAACTCCTACTGAGTCTGAATGTGACATTCTCCGTACAGTCCGGTCTGTTTGTCTGATACATCGCATGTCGGGCCTAGGGGGCGGTAAAACGTCAGTCCCCCAATAGCGGTACAAGTCGTGTCGGAGTGAAGCCCAAAACACCCTGAGATAACACTGGAAGCCTACCAGTATATCTCGCTTGCCCTGGCCAGGGACTACTCGTGTAATGGCTCTCCTAGACACAGCGCGATGTCAACCCCCAATACCGGGAGAGACGAATCCTTTCTAACCGTCACTGCCTCCAAGTGCTTCGGGACTGCACCCAACCACTACCTGTTTGCACGACTCCTTTGAGCCGTGGTAGGGTAGTGATCAAAGTGCAGTGGGAACACACTCGAGGCGAAGTGCCAGTGTCAAGTCAGCGGACTAAGCTGTACTCATGTCACCTGGGAACTGATAACTGACGATAAGTATAATACCAACCTGTCAGTTCCCGACGAGTCCTGTCCAGTGTACTCGTAACCTAACGAGCACCCGTATACTATCTCCAGTACGACGTACTGATGGCTGTGGGACAGACCATCTCCCACACTGGGATGAGAAGCGCATACGCTAGTCTACTCCGGAGTATCGATGCCCTGTCTCGATAGTCCTGCGACTAGGGACCTGTATAAGGATGTGCTTATAGATTACCCAGCCCCCACTAGTGTGACTGCCATCACAACGCTGGTAATCAAGCAAAGATCCTAAGGGCTCCACTAATGCGTATAGGTGATATCGCAAAATAAACACATGTACATATTGAAGTAGAAACAAACCAAGTAGCATACTACTATATTGAGCAAGATTGTTTATACAAGGTGAATATCCCAAGCTTCCATTAAGTAATATACAAACTAGTATGATACAGTAATGGCCTCTAGGGCATATACACTAACAGTTATATAGTTATGTGTTCACATGGGTATGGGACTATGTGTTCACATACTGGATTTGAGGATAGTATTTGGGATTTGAGATGAGTCGATAAGATTTGATTGAGACCGCGAGAACAGTGACATGGCAGGATTCGTACTTGAGATACGTCCTGATGTTATAGCGGATCTTGGGACGACGATACATATCAATAGTGTTATACATTGAATGGTTGACATGTGATTGTGATATGAGATAAGATATGTTAAGATATTCATAACAGGTCGCATTAGGCGATGTGTACCTCTTTATGACGATATATGATGATGATATCGGTTTGTATGAGGCTGTAGATTAGCAGTCAGTTCATGATTAGATTGATGATATAAGTATTGTACTAGACGTAGATCAGTATCCTAGATTATGATCTTTGATAAAGAGGATACCAAATGATTAATTAGATGAATGCGATACTGACCTATACCCTGATTTGGGGATGCCGTACGATGGATTTACGTACGAGCTAGATATTGATGTTTGATCCGCACTCTTGACTTGGGAATGTCTGATTATAGATATGGTATCGGATGTGATATTATTGAGGCGGGACACCGACTAATATACATATATATATATATATATATATATATATATATGTATCGACTCAGATGTTAGGCGGTTTCCTTACCTTTAGTTCAGCTTGTTAGCTCAGCCGTATAGTTTAGTGTAGTTGTCAGACTAGATTGGATTCCTACCTATTTAAAAAACTAACGGATCGCGGGTATTTTAAAAGACAGGTCAAGGGATTCTACGGATATTTCAAAGGACTTATCTTTTCTTAAAAACACCGTAGCCCTTATTTTCAAAACACCGCGATTCGTGTTATTTTAAATGTCACCACTGTAGAACTCATATTTTATTAAATGCAGATTGGTTATCGTTGGGTCTAGTACTCTACTCCCGCACATTATTGTTGCTGCCCCGCATCGCATACTTATTGTAATTCATATTTCATTATTGATATCATGCTGCTAGGACACCAGCACCATTACCGATGAAGCGTATGTACCACGTACACTTACTTGCCGGCTCACACACATCTTCATCGGTAATTGCCATGCCACGTACACTTTAGAAATACTGTTGCATTGACATAGGTTGTTAGCTAATAATTTAGACATGATATTAGTGTACTTGCCTTATATGCTAGATTAGACATTGTAGCTATTACTTGTTACTTCATGCATGTTATTATTCATTGTTATCCCGCATTCATGGATTTTATCCCTATATTCACTGTTTACATGCTATTGATATTTGGATTCGGATTTCCATGATATTTTCTGGATTTGGGGGAAAACCGCAAAACTTATACAAACTTCTTCTCTCTCTTTTTCTATAAAAAGTGCGGTTTTCCCATGATGTATGAGTCGTCCACCATGAGTTTGCTGATGGATTTCGAGACCCGAGTTCGAGGAGTGGAGGAACCGTTTCGGGTACATGGTGGACCCGGTGCGGTATCCCGGGGCAAGAGGATCGCAGATGATGGCGTTGAGCCTGGCAGGGGAACACTACCGACCGGTGATTTTACCCGACGCGTCGGATATCCGGAGGATACCGTCGTGGTCTTGAAATGGATTGTAGGGGCCGGTCCGGACTGACGGCGCCCTAGATATTAAGATTGAGACATTGAGATTTCGAGATATTGAGGTACTGAGATTTGATGATACAGGCCAGTCCGGATAGCCGGAGCCTGGGATTTGAGACATTGAGATTTATGTTTTGTGTCGATGCTAGACACTGTTTATGCTGATTTCACTTATGATACCTATTTTAAAAATACAAAGGAAATCTCGCGAAATTATGAAAGCAGTTTCTTAGTACATGTATTCTGTTTTCATGCATTCATACATCATCCATATGATATATTACTATCTGAGGCACTGACACGAGCACTTAGTATTACTGTTGTTTAGAGGTATACCCTAGCCCTTGTTATAGGCTGCTGGTTATATATTTGAGGATATATATTGATCGTATGACCTAGGATTGCGTCATACATGCGATTTCCGTTCGTAAATGTATTCTATTCACGTGTTGGCAACTCACCCCCGTTGTGCCACAGTTCTTGCAGGTTTTGTCGTACAGGTTTCATTACGGCTTTGCTGGCACTGCTTCTTTTCGGTTGACTTGCTAGTTGGTGGGTTTAATTGTATCGTACCCATCATTATACCTTGTATATTATTATTCTGTTGTATCTAGAAGTTCCATCAACCAAACATGTATTTATTTTTGAGATAGAGACCAGTGATGTTATTCTTTCGACCTTAGAGTCGCGTGTTGTATTTCTGTGGATTTCTTGTTGTTTTGAGTTTCCTTTTGAGTTTTGATCCTCGCCCTTGGCGTTGTATATTATATTGCTTGTGTGGGTGTGACCGTCGATTGACGAAGAGCTAGCTCCCGCTTGGGGATGCCTTTTTATTGATTTCGTATACTATTCTTGTTGTATCCCGTTTGGGGGCCAGTATTTACTAAGGAGACTCTGCCGAAATTTTCTGGAAATATTTGATGTTTTTAAAAACGCATAATTCGGCTTATGCTATTAAAACTACTTGATTTAAATTGGTTTTCTTTCACTCTCTACTTTTCTTGTTTTTGATTTCTGGGTTTTCGGCTTACTTAGATTACGTACGCCTCGAGACGTTTCGTAGTTTAAGTGCCGGTCATGTTCCGTACTTTCGGGACGTGGCAAATTTGGTATCAGAGCGTTAGGTTTTTCCTTCGGAGTGTAGGATGACCCTTGGTTGATGGAGTAGGTAGCTTGAGTAGAGTGACGTACTGTACGTATATTCCGCGGCATATTTACGATACGCTACTCCACTCAAGAAGCTTTAGGTTGCACATTTCTTTGCTCATTATTATATTCATTCATGATCTAGCCTCATCGGTACCAGTTATGGTTTTGCTGCCACGATTACGGGCAGGGAGAGCTACGACTAGAGTTGCGGTCAGCACGAGCTCATCACGAACGAGGACTGACCAAGGCGTAATTCCGGCGACACACGATTGCAGAGATGTGTCTTTTTATTGTGTTTTCGCACCACGAGCGTTTGATGGATCGCTGTATGAGATTACTCGGACGTGCAGAGGATTGGGCCACTGACAGAGGCCAGCCAGATTTTGATGACCGTTGATGTATTGCTTATTCATGATGATTGAGGCACGGTTCAGCGAGCAGACGAGTGAGCCAGTTGTTGCTGCGAGCGAAGAGACATCGCCCCAAATGTTGGAGCTATTGCGGTACGAGTTGTACTAAGAGATGATAAAAGGTCACTAGTCACCCGAGGATGAAAGACTAGGACATGTGGTTCGTTCGCTACCCCGATGCGAGGTCATCAGATAGATTGATTCCAGCTAGAGACGACTTCACGCGGAGACGTCAAGAGTCGACAGAGACTATCGAATGTCAGAAACCTATTATTCCAAGTTTAAAGTATTCGGAAAGACATGCAGGCAATTTTATGGACCCTCTAGAAGAATGAAACCCTAACTCGACATAATGACCGTGTGAAAGCCTTTGAACCTTAGGGTTTGTGGCAGTTCCGCGGCGCCATTAGTGAGGCTTGGGTTTGTCCTTCTACGGCTGGACCATCGATGCTGTGGTATGTACTCGATACTATTAAACTGTACCCAAGACGTTGAGCTCTTGGGGGATTATGAGGTTTCGACGAATCGGTCGAATAGTTCGACTTCATTCGGATGCTATGCGATGACATGCATTTCTTGGGAGACTACAGATACGAGGATAGTCGTTGGAGCTCAGTCCATGCAGCTACGACGAGACGAGTCCGAAGTAGTCGACATTGGAGAAAAGTGGAGTAAGAGGTTCGTACGAGATCTTGATGAGATGACGTTCCACTCCGCCGAAATCAGAGATGCGATACGCATGCCGAGGCTTTGTACTGGGATGTACCTTCCAGAAGGAGTCGCGATGAGTATGCAGCCATTCCGGAACAAGAAACAGATATAGTAAAGGACGATGACTTCCGGACAGTTCGGCAGAGACGAGATTTGGGATAGACCTCGACAGGACTTTTCTGGAATAAATTACGAGAAGACTCGGACCCAGGAGTGGTCATGTTACGCACACCAACAGGCCAGATTTCAGGATCGTCGACGAGATATGCTATGAGTGACCAGGACGTTGGCCAGAGATTCTTGGAGGATGTGCTTGAGCGGGACTATTCCGCCATACTTGATTTTGGTATTTTAGGCGATCTATTCGCATGATTGATTTTGAGGATTGAGTTTCATGATATTTGTTTTCATGCACCATGGTTCCACCTACTGAGTATTTACGATTTTTGCACAGTTGTTGCACTTGAGATGGTTTTCGTGCCTTGGTTTCTCATGCTTGTGATTATATGGATTTCATACAGTTGAGTTGATTTATGCGTATATACGCATACGATCTGGTTTTTGCACTCGGTATAGTTCACATATGCTTACAGTGCAGTGATACGTATTTTGTGCACTTAAATGCACCGGACTTCGATTTCGAATGTGATGCTCGATATTGGTTTTGTGCACCTTGTGCACCTGATTGGATTTTGCGCATGTTCGGTGCTTGATATTGGATTTCATGATTTCGTGCATGATGGATGCACCTGATTTGGATTTTCGAGCATGTTGGGCGCATGTTATGATATGCGATTTTGGTGCACACCAGATGCACTAAATCGAGATTCTTCGGGCGTGTCAGATGCACCTGTTTTTGCTGTCAGGCACACCTGTTGCCCTTGACAGATGTTTCGTGCACACCCGATGCACTTAGATGTTGGTTCTGTGCGTATGTATGGCACATATATGGATTTTGATTTCCGTGCGCACCAGGCGCACATAGTATTCATATGCACATTCTGGGATTGATTCTTATGGAGCAGTACGTTTTTATGATATTTTCTATGCGTTTTCGTACTGAGCAGGACTAGTCAGAGGACAGTACCTGAGTATATTTTGCATGCATGGATAGTTATTGAAGGGGATTTCCAAAAAGCGAGCTATAGTCTCAGTATTTACCTATGTGTCTGACATGACACGAAACGTTTAAAACATGGAAACCCTTCTAAATTGTTTTCTAAACGGCGGAATGTACATATTAAACAAAAGGTATATACGTATATGTTTATTTTCTTATGATAGACGTCCGCCACTGTGCAGTGTTATGCGCATTGCACAGTGACTTTAAGAGATTTGGCATGCATTTCCTTCAGATATTTACATGTATAGATTTGATATTTACATGTATAGTTCTGATTTATATCATATTGGTTTTGCTTTGGTTTTGGCATTCGTGTCTTTACCATGACTCCGATGATTGCGGGACGCATGACGGAGTTCGATTTTGAGTTATCTGCTCATTACTCATGCGCATGCATTGCGCTATGATGCGTTTTATGTATTGATGATTTCGGAGCCCCGACGACTTGGACTTTCCTTTGAAATGTTTTAGAATTTGGGGTTTAAATTTGAATTCGGGGACCGAATTTCTTTAAGGAGAGAAGATTGTAACATTTCAAAAAAATAAAATATTATTTTTGGGAATTTTTATAATTTAATATTAAATTTTAATGAATATTTTAATATTTCGGTATAATTAAATACCTATAAATGGGGAAAATTATGGAAAATTCTAAAATAGGGTATTTTATGGAATTATGCCATTTTTAAGTTTTTATGATTAGTTTGACACTAATTTAGTGCTAATCGCGATTAAAAATCGCTAATCTGTTTTTAGCAAATTTTGTGCAAAACATGCACATATGTTTTTTTTTCTACACTTGTGCATTTTCTATCATGTTTCTTTTGGAGTTACTAATTGAGTGAGAAGGATTTTGAAGAGAAAAAGAAAAGAAAAGAAAAGGAAAAGGATTATAATATTGGGTATGGGCAAGTGAGAGAATGAGAGGGTGAGGTGTGTTGACTTAGACTTAGCCATTTCCCTTCAACTTTCACTCATGTCTCTCCCTCTCTCTCTCATGTTGCTGCTGCTGCTCCTGCTCCTCACCTCCCTCCCCTCTTCACCTCTTCAAATCACCATGAAAACAACTCCAAAACCCCACTCCCATTTCACAAAAAGTATGCACAAGCTCAAGACCAACACATTGGACCAAGAAAGCAAGGATTTTGGCCACTTGGGGCAACTCAAGAAAATTCTTGAGTTGCCAAATGAGGTATATACTGAACCATTAGCTTAGTTTTAGCATTACCTATACCCCTATGCTAGTTTAGAACCGATATTGTTTGATTTGGTGGACTTAAGGAAAACCTAGTTCGGGTTTGAGGGAATTTGGGTTATGATGTGAAATTGAGCTCAGTAGAGGTTATACAAACACCCTAGTGCATGAATTGAGACCCAAACCTGAGACTTTAAAACCCAAAACACGGATTTAGAAACACCGACACCGGATAAATGTGTTATTTTAGAGGGTATTTTGGAATCTGGAGCAACCCGGGGACACTAGAAATGATTTTGGAATTACTAGGAGTCATGAAGACACCTAGGAAGCTACCACAGAGACTTGAGCCTCTAACTCCAACCCCATGCCGTAGATATATTCATTCTGGCCGCAATTTGCGGCCAGAGCAGCGAAATTGGGTTCCAGATTTGGTCCATGGCTCCTTTTGCACTAAAATAGACCCCTCCTATATGCAGTTTTGGCTAATTGTCACCTGGGGAAAATCTGGGAGCATTTTGGTGTATTTTAGGCTATGTTTTCTGTATTTTGAAATGCAATTTCTTGACATTTGGTTGTTGGACGTTTGTACATTGACAACAGGGGTTGTTTGATTGTCTTTGCACATGTAAGCCATAATTTCTAACCTATGAGCGCACCGTGCGTCGTATCGGTTTTCCGGATTCGATTTTAATACGTATTGCGATTGTGTTATCTTTGTAGGTACCCGACATGATGTCGAGGCTTTGAATATGAAGATGGTGACATCGGCATCGACACACAAGAAGCAAGGTGAGTAGATTTATATCTACGGGGAGAAGTCGGGTGGATGGCGTATAGTACCCCCACAGTTCGTGGTGATATATACGAATACGTATATACACATATATATTGATTATATTGTTGAGTTTATTGATGATAAAGATAGATTGTAGGTGTGATTGGATAGGTTTAGTGTTGCGAGACCCTAGAGTAAAGGTTGCACCACATTTACACACACACACCCATACTCGCATACATTCTTCTTTCATATGTGCTTATATGGGGTTATATAGTTATGTGTTCACATGGTTATGGACTATGTGTTCACATACTGGATTTGAGGATTGTATTTGGGATTTGAGATGAGTCGATAAGATTTGATTGAGACCGCGAGAACGGTGATATAGCAGGATTTGTACTTGAGATACGTCCTGATGTTATAGCGGATCTTGGGACGACGATACATATGAATAGTGTTATACATTGAATGGTTGACATGTGATCGTGATATGAGATAAGATATGTTAAGATATTCATAACAGGTCGCATTAGGTGATGTATACCTCTTTATGACAATATATGATGATGATATCGATTTGTATGAGGCTGTAGATCAGCAATCAGTTCATGATTAGATTGATGATATTAGTATTGTACTAGACGTAGATCAGTACCCTGGATTTGATCTTTGATAAAGAGGATACCAAATGATTAATTTGATGAATGTGATACTGACCTGTACCCAGATTTTGGGATGTCGCACGACGGATTTACGTACGAGCTAGATATTGATGTTTGATCCGTACTCTTGACTTGGGAATGTCTGATTATAGATATGGCATCGTATGTGATATTATTGAGGCGGGATCACCTACTAATATATATGTGTGTGTGTGTGTGTGTGTGTGTGTGTGTGTATCGACTCAGATGTTAGGCGGTTTCCTTACCTTTAGTTCAGCTTGTTAGCTCAGCCGTATAGTTTAGTGTAGTTGTCAGACTAGATTGGATTCCTACCTATTTCAAAAACTAACGGATCGCGGGAATTTTAAAAGACAGGTCAAGGGATTCTACGGATTTTTCAAAGGACTTATCTTTTCTTAAAAGCACCGTAGCCCTTATTTTCAAAACACCGCGATTCGTGTTATTTCAAATGGCACCACTGTAGAACTCATATTTTATTAAATGCATATTAGTTATCGTTGGGTCTAGTACTCTGCTCCCGCACATTATTGCTGTTGCCCCGCATCGCATACTTATTGTAATTCATATTTCATTATTGATATCATGCTGCTAGGACACCAGCACCATTACCGATGAAGCGTATGTACCACGTACACTTACTTACCTGCTCACACACATCTTCATCGGTAATTGCCATGCCATGTACACTTTAGAAATATTGTTGCATTGACATAGGTTGTTAGCTAATAATTTAGACATGATATTAGTGTACTTGCCTTATATGCTAGATTAGACAATGTAGCTATTACTTGTTACTTCATGTATGTTATTATTCATTGTTATGCCGTATTCATGGATTTTATGCCTATATTCACTGTTTACATGCTATTGAGGATTTGGATTCGGATTTCGTTGATATTTTCTGGATGTAGGGGAAAACCGAAAAACTTATACAAACTTCTTCTCTCTCTTTTTCTATAAAAAGTGCGGTTTTCCCATGATGTATGAGTCGTCCACCATGAGTTTGCTGATGGATTTTGAGACCCGAGTTCGAGGAGTGGAGGAACCGTTTCGGGTACATGGTGGACCCGGTGCGGTACCCCGGGGCAAGAGGATCGCAGATGAGGGCGTTGAGCCTGGCAGGGGAGCACTACTGACCGGTGATTTTACCCGACGCGTTGGATATCCGGAGGATGCCGTCGTGGTCATGAGATGGATGGTAGGGGCCGGTCTGGACTGATGGCACCCTAGATATTGAGATTGAGATATTGAGATTTCGAGATATTGAGGTACTGAGATTTGATGATACAGGCCAGTCCAGATAGCCGGAGCCTAGGATTTGAGTCATTGAGATTTATGTTTTGTGTCGATACTAGACACTGTTTATGCTGATTTCACTTATGATACCTGATTTTAAAAATACAAAGGAAATCTCACGAAATTAAGAAAGCAGTTTCTTAGTACATGTATTCTGTTTTCATGCATTCATACATCATCCATATGATATATTGCTATCTGAGGCACTGACATGAGCACTTGGTATTACTGTTGTTTAGAGGTATACCCTAGCCATTGTTATAGGCTGCTGGTTATATATTTGAGGATATATATTGATCGTATGACCTAGGATTGCGTCATACATGCGATTTCTGTTCGTAGATGTACTCTATTCACGAGTTGGCAACTCACCCCCGTTGTGCCACAGTTCTTGCAGGTTTTGCCGTACAGGTTTCATTACGGCTTTGCTGGCACTGCTTCTTTTCGGGTGACTTGCTAGTAAGTGGGTTTAATTGTATCGTACCCATCATTATACCTTGTATATTATTATTCTGTTGTATCTAGAAGTTCCATCAACCAAACATGTATTTATTTTTGAGATAGTGACCAGTGATGTTATTCTTTCGACCTTAGAGTCGCGCGTTGTATTTCTGTGGATTTCTTGTTGTTTTGAGTTTCCTTTTGAGTTTTGATCCTCGCCCTTGGCGTTGTATATTATATTTCTTGTGTGGTTATGACCGTTGATTGACGAAGAGCTATCTCCCGCTTGGGGATGCCTTTTTATTAATTTCGTATACTATTCATGTTGTATCCCGTTTGGGGGCCAGTATTTACAAAGGAGACTCTGCCGAAATTTTCAGGAAATATTTGATGTTTTTAAAAACGCATAATTCGGCTTATGCTATTAAAACTACTTGATTTAAATTGGTTTTCTTTCACTCTACTACTTTTCTTGGTTTGGATTTCTGGGTTTTCGGCTAACTTAGATTACGTACGCCTCGAGACGTTTCGTAGTTTAAGTGCCGGTCATGTTCCGTACTTTCGGGACGTGACAGTACTACTTCCGTGGCGAATACCAAAGCATACGACATTGTATTCGTAGCCGTTTTGAACGTAGTCCGATACGCCCAGAGAGCTTCATGCATTCTCTCGTGCCAGTCCTTTTTATTTTTGGACACCGTCTTCTTTATGATCTTCGTCAAGGTTTTGTTGAAAGTCTCAGCTAGACCGTTAGCTCGGGGATTATAGAACGAAGAGTATCTCCAGTCTATATTATGCTGCTGTGCGAAGCTGCTGATTTAGTGACTTCTGTAAGCCGGCCCGTTATCGGAGATAAACCGCCGCGGAGTACCGAACCGATAGATGACGTGTGTCTTGAAGAAATGGAAAATATTCTCCGTCTTCACTTCTCTTAGCGGTACTGCTTCTGCCCACTTAGAGCAGTAATCAGTTGTCACCAATATGAACCGATGTCCTTTGGATGACGCTGGTTCGATAGGCTCAATTATGTCGGTTCCCCACAATTCGAACACTGGACATAGCCAAGCCCAATCGTTTCCATTTTTCCGTTAGGCAATTTTCGTTGAGTTCCGGGAACGGTCCAAATCCTGTTGTAGAACTGAGCTTGTCTAGTAGTCTGTTTGAAAGATACGCCTTGGCATCTTAATAACCTTTTAAATATCTCCGTGTAGTATCTAGGCAGATGGATGGGTTGGAGCCTGTCGAGCGCAAAATTGGCACCATGCCAGACTTCTTTTTCGACTTTAGTCTCTGTGGATCGATAGAATAGGATCGCCTTTTCGCTTCTTCTCCTGGGAGGGATGTAGAATGTCTGCAACTCTTGCACACTATATGTCTCAAGCGCATCAAGCTCTCTGTAGTGCTGCCGCGGAACCATGGCAATTTGCAAACTCTGATCATCTCCAGTGTGGGCCTGTATTGTTGGACAGATCGAGAACACTACGTTGACTTCGTCTTCAGAGTCATTGCTGAATACCAGAATAAGGGTAGATGATCCCGGCTTGTTGCATTGGGGCGGCCTTGAATAGACTATCTCTTCCTCCTCTCGGTATTGCTCCCGAAGACCGGAATAGTGGTGATAGCTTTCTGCTTATTCTTCGGCTTATGGCATCTTTCCGTGTCTTCAAAGTCTGGTAGGAAATACTTTGCCTCTTCGTACTTTCGGACTTCATTTACGGAAAATGGGTTCAGTTCTCCCGTCACGGTATACTCAAGACCATCTTTGAAATACTTCATACACCGATGTTGTGTAGAAGGGATGATGTTGTATTCGTGTAACCAAGGCTTCCCGAGCAAAGAGTTGTAGCATGTCTTGGCGTCAATGACATGGAAATTGATGTCAGTGACGAGCAGTCCGAAGCGTAATATCAGTATTACAGACCTGAGCGTTCGTGATGACTGGGAGTCGAACCCGGAGATGGTGATTTTATCCTGAGCGAGGTGCTGAACGCTCATGCAGATTTCTTTTAACACCGTCACATTTAGGAGGTTGACAGAGGACCCATTGTCAACTAAGATCTTCTCTATCTTGATGTCATGGCAGTATCCAGTGTCATACAGGGGACAGTTGTGCTCGCACGTTTCGAGGAGGAGATCTTCATCGCCAAAAGTGATGTCAGCTGTGTGCACTTCTTCCAGCTCGTCCTTCATTTTTTACTTCGGCAAGGAAAACTTGAAACTGCTCAGGTTCTTGTAATGCCTTGATCAAAGAATCTCGTGCCTCTTTAGACAACAGAAGGGCATCCAAAACGCTTAGCTGTGAGGGTATCATCCTCAGGTGTGCTAGGACATTGTAATCCACTTTGTTTTTCTTGGGTAGGTCCTTGGTTACCAGCTCTTTGACGACTCGATCATCGAGGGCGATATCCTCAGGGACTATTTCCTTCCCTTTATCTTTTTTGTTCGACCCCTAGTTTGTAGGTCCGAAATTCTTTTCAAGCGACTTATGACTACGCGGCTGAATGTTTTCACAGTTCTTTATCTCCTCCTCTTTTCCTGAGGTGGATTCCTTGATGAGAGGGACGAGGGCTATTTCTTCATCAGAATCGCTTCCGAAGGTGAGAACTTGCGATCCCCCAGAATCAACCATGTGACAGTTGTCGGCAGTTCTTTTGTGCTCATCTGTCGTGCTTCTCTTCTCCCGACGAGCCTTGCGCTTCAATCGCTTGAAGTGTTGTCGGTGGGCAACATATCCCTGCCACCAGTTTTTAAAGGCATTACACTCTTCGGTAGGATGTGTGACCTTCCGATGGTACAAGCAGTAGTTAGGATGTACATCCGCTTCATCAAGGTGTATACCGCCAGGAGTGTTTCCATCGAAAGATGGCAGCCTCATTCCCACTGACAGGGCTTTAGCGAACCATTTCCTAGTCTTAAGCCTGCTTTTGTCTACTTCGGGCGTGCTTCGATCTGGTTGGAGTGCTTTGTGACTCATTCCTACCATGACTTCTTTAATTTGACGCCGACGCCTGGCCCTTTCGAATATGGCCATTTCACGTTCGTGATCAGCTTTGCTCTTCTGACGGGCTTCGTTCAGCAGCATGTCAATCATTTCGTTTGGCAGTTCTAAGGATCTTGGCACCGATCCTGCCCCTAGCTCCTCTATGTTATCTTCTGAGGTCGAGTGAGTTTCCTTGTTCTTTTTTTACGAATGAGAGATCATGTGACAACTTGCCACATAATCCTAGGGTTCTTCTGACGAGTCGTTTCCGTCATCATTGTCGTTATCTCCGCTCTTAAGGATATAGCTGAGAAACTCTAGGAGTGTGACCGGGGTTCATGCCTTCTGGTGTATTCCTCCTGCGCGTCAATAAGCTTTTGCAGGTCCGTGCGTTTGTGTCACGTCCCGAAAGTACGGAATATGACCGGCACTTAAACCACGAACGTCTCGAGGCGTACGTAATCTAAGTAAGCCGAAAAAACCCAGAAATCCAAACCAAGAAAAGTAGTAGAGTGAAGGAAAACCAATTTAAATCAAGTAGTTTTAATAGCATAAGCCGAATTATGCCTTTTTATAAAAACATCAAATATTTCCTGAAAATTTCGGCAGAGTCTCCTTTGTAAATACTGGCCCCCAAACGGGATACAACATGTATAGTATACGAAATCAATAAAAAGGCATCCCCAAGCGGGAGCTAGCTCTTCGTCAATCGACGGTCACAACCACACAAGTAATATAATATACAACGCCAAGGGCGAGGATCAAAACTCAACTAGAAACTCAAAACAACAAGAGATCCACAGAAATACAACGCGCGACTCTAAGGTCGAAAGAATAAACATCACTGGTCTCTATCTTAAATAAATACATGTTTGGTTGATGGAACTTCTAGATACAACAGAATAATGATATACAAGATATATAATGGGGGTATGATACAGGTAAACCCACCTACTAGCAAGTCACCCGGAAATGGGGAGCAGTGCCAGCAAAGCCGTAATGAAACCTGTACGGCAAAACCTGCAAGAAACTGTGGCACAACGGGGTGAGTTGCCAACTCGTGAGTAGAAAAATATCTACGAACAGAAATCGCATAAATAACGCAACCTAGGTCAATGATCATAATATATCCTCAAATATATGTATAACATGCAGCCTATAACGATAGCCAGGGTAATATCTAACCGAGTGTAATCTCATGGGCCCGTGTCAGTGCCTCAGGTAGCAATATATCATATGGATGATGTATGAATGCATGAAACAGAATGCATGTACTGAAGAAAACTGCTTTCATAAATTAGTGAGATTTCTGTATTTTTAAAATGAGGTATCATAATGAAATCAGCATAAAACAGTGCCTAGCATCGGCACAAAACGTAATCCCAATATCTCGATATCTCTGTATCACAGTCTCTGTACCTCAATATCTCGAAATCTCAATGTCTCAATCACAATATCTAGGGCGCCGTCAGTCCAGACCGGCCCCTACCATCCATCTCAAGACCACGACGGTATCCTCCGGATATCCGATGCGTCGGGTAATATCACCGGTCGGTAGCGCTCCCATGCCAGGCTCAACGTCAACAACACGATCGTCTTGCCCCGGGATACCGCACCGGGCCCACCATGTACCCGAAACGGTTCCTCCACTCCTCGAATCGGATCTCGAAATCCATCAGCAAACTCATGGTGGACGACTCATACATCATAGGAAAACCGCACTTTTTATTTTAAAAGAGAGAAAAGGTTTATTTATGTTTTTGCGGTTTTCCTCCAAATCCAAGAAATCTCATTAAATCCGAATCCAAGTCATCAATAGCATGTAAACAGTGAATATAGGCATGAGAATCCATGAATGCGACACAACAGTGAATAATAACATGCATGAAATAGCAGGCAATAACTACAATGTTTAACTAGCATATAAGGCAAGTACACTAATATCATGTCTAAACTATTAGCTAACAACCTTTGTCAAATGAAATAGTATATTCTAAAGTGTTCGTGACATGGCAATTACCGATGAAGATGTGTGTGAGCCGGCAAGTAAGTGTACGTGGTACATACGCGTCATCGGTAATGGTGCTGGTGTCCTAACAGCATGATATTAATAATAGGATATGAATCATAATATAAGCATGCGATGCGGAGCGAACAACAATAATGAGCGGGAGCTAAATACTAAACAATGGTGCCATTTGAAATAACACGAATCGTGGGGTTTTGAAAATAGGGCTACGGTAGTTTTAAGAAAGGATACGTCTTTTGAAATATCCGTAGATCCCTTGACCTGTCTTTTAAATTACCCACGATCCGCTAGTTTTGAAATAGGTAGGAGTCTAATCTAATTTAACAACTACACTAAACTATACGGCTGAACTAACAAGCTGAACTACAGGTAAGGAAACCGCCTATCATCTGAGTCGATACAGATACATACCTGTATATGTATAGTCGGTGATCCCGCCTCAATAATATCATATCCGATACCATATCTATAATCAGACATCCCAAGTCAAGAGTGCGGATCAATCATCAATATATAGCCAGTACGTAAATCCGTCGTACGGCATCCCAAATCTGGGTACGGGTCAATATCACATTCATCATACTATTCATCTGGTATCCTCTTTATCAAATATCATGATCGGGGTACTGATCTACGTCTAGTACAATACTGATACCGCCTAATTATGCAAGGACGTGTGTGAAACACTACATCAAGGACCCGCTACAACGTCATGTCGTATCTCAAATACGAACCCTACTATATCACCGATCTCACGGCCACAAATCAAATCTCATCGACTCATCATAAATCCCAAGTACTATCCTCATTATCCATACATGCGTATATGAATGTACATATGCATAGTCCCATACCCATGCATATATACATATATACACATCCCAATCTGCGCACAAGAAAGTAAAGTATGCAAGTCTGTGTGTGCGTTTGTGGGTATAACAACTACTCTAGGGTTTCGCAACTAACCTAAAGGTAAACCATGAACACATAAACATAAAATGAATAAACATTCTCGTATCATAAAACACCTATATAAACATATATATAAGCTACACTATGGACTGCGGGGGTGCTATATGCCATCCACCCGACTTCTCTCCGAAGATATAAATCTACTCACCTGGTCCTCGCTAGCCGGTGCCGACGTCGCCACGCGCTTGCTTGTCGTCTCGAAGTCCTCATAGGGTACCTACATATCATAACGCACCGCGTCGTATTAAAATCCGACTCATGACCCAAAAACGACACGTGAATCCCACATAGGTCTAAACCTATGGTTGCTTTCACAAATCAACCCAAAAAACCCTCGACGTCGCGTACAAACGCCAAACCATCGAGAAAAACTCAAACGTATCAATCGTGGTTTCACAACACCATAATTATATATATAAAACAGGGTTAAAATCATCAAAACTTCAAATTCGCTTTAAAGCTATTTTTCCGAAAACCTAATAAGCAAAATTAACCGCTTTAATACAACATCTTGATGTTTAAACAAATCTAATGGCCATAATACTTATTAAACATCTTAAATAAGTCATAAAAACTATTTCCATAATTTAATCTCATAAATTTGCATAAATTCCAAAATTCTAGTTTACAATATACCCAAATTTAACAATTTTATAGCAAAAATGCACAAACAACAATTTAGCTTGGATTTTCATGAACTAAAGTATTAAACTATATTTTATAATGTTAATGAAGTCATGAAAAACCTAATCACATTTTTAAACCCAATATTTAAATAATTTTTTAAAACCTAGTTAGCAATTTAGCAAAATTATCACCATTTTAATTTAACAAATTAGCAAGTAGCAACCAACCTAGATTTTGCATACAATTACATGTTAATCTCCTCATTACAACCATAAACTAACGATAAAAACCCTAATTAAATTCAAACCCTAGTATTGAATTTCCTAAAGTTGCAATAAAACCCAATTAAACATCAAATTTATTAACATAGAAGCAATTAAACAACAATATATGAATAAGGTTTAAATTATAGCTCATGATCATGGATAAATCATGAAATCTAGCCTCTCAAAATGCTCTCTTATCACTACAATCCATGCTTGTTAGGCTAAGCTAAAATGGGTAAGAGTTGGATTTGGATTTTGGGATTTTTTTGATGGATTTTGAGGCAATTTTGAAGCATTTTTTGAAGAGAAATGAGAGGAGAAAAGGGGGGGGGGGCTGCTGCTGGAAAGGGTTCAGGTTTGGCCAGAAATGGAGGGGGTTTGGGTGAGGGAGGAGAGAGAGTGAGGTGAAGAAAGTAATATCTAGTCAAAGTCCATCCTTTTTCTATCATTTTCCTTTCTTTTCTTTTCTTTTCTTGGTGATTGGAGAGAGTGTAACGTTTTAAAAATAATTAAATAAATAAAATTGTTTAAGTGAATTTTATGATTTTCGGTAAAGCAAAATGTATTTTTCGAAAAATCAAACCGCAATTGTTTTTCATTATAAATTCAAAAATACCTATTTAATTATGTAATTACTAGTAATTGGTGTTTATTTAGCCACTTATAAATTTTTAGTTTAATAAAATATTTTTCCTAAATTAATTATTTTAAATATTAACATAAACTTTATTTTTTTCACTAAATTAGTATAAATTACAATTTTGAATTGTTTTAATTTGTAAAAATGAACCATGGCATATTATAATTTAGTGTGTATCATGCAAAATTTATTTGCAAATTTTTTGAAAATTCTAGAGTTTTCTTGAGTTGTGTTAGAAATGAAATAAAAGAAATTGATTAAAATGTTGAAATGACATAAAGAGTTGGATATTTGTGGGGAACTTTCTACATCATTCTCACTCTTTTCTCTCTCTCCCTCTCCTCCCCAAAGTGGCCGGCCTCCTCACCCCATGGCTGCCCCAAAAAAATTCCCCACTTCACTTGCATTAAAATCATCAAATTCCATCAAAAAAATTCCAAAATAAACCCCAAAATCCATATTTAATCTTTACCCAATATTCTTTAACCTTTTGGGGATGGATCTTGGAGATGGAAACCATTATTTTGGAGGCTTATTTCATGCTTAGGTTTCATGTCATGAAGGTATAAATCTCATTCTTTTGTTTATTTTTTATTTAATGTTTCATTCTAGCATAATTATAATTAATAAATTAATTCTATTTCCAAGTTTTAGAAATTCAAGTTAGGGTGGTAAAATCAAGTTATGATTTTTATTAATTAATTAGGCTTATAATAACTAGTTTAACAATTTTAGAATGAGAAAATCTTGTATGGTTGTTGAATTGTAATTTGCTCAATCAAATTGTTAATTCAAGCGATTTTATTGCAAACTAGATTTATGAATAATATATTTATTAGTGAGATAAATTTACAACTAATGTTTATAACACTAGAGTGTGATTTTTAAGAGAATTTTAACTTGTTGGTGGAATGAAAAACTCAATTTAGTTACTAGTTTTATTGATAGTGGATAAATTATGATGAAAATTGCTATTTTGCTAACTAGTTCTTGGAAATTCTTAATTAATTGAGAGTAAAAATTTAAATTATAGTTTCATTATATCATTATCATCATAAATTGTAGTTTAAGACATTAATTTATGCAAAATCACGTGTTGCGGTGGAATTGTGGTATTTTTCTTGAAAAATGTTAAAATTGTTAAAAGTTGCAAACTTGAAATTTCAAATAAATGCAAAATTGTGTAATAAAAATATAGTAATGGTTTGTATAGTCTAGTAATACTATTTAATGAGTTTTATGACCATTAGTTTCATTTAAATGTCAAGTTTTGATGAAAAACGGTATACTGGCATTTTCGGGTTTTTGCGAAATTGGACGGTTTGATAGATTTTAGGGTTTCGATGGATTTAATCGTGTTTCATGGTATAAGTAATGTGTTTTAAAACTATAAGTTGTTTGATGATGTTATCTCGATCCATCGGAGTTTGTACGCCGATATCGAGCGGTATTTGGTTCTTTTGCGTGGACGGGACATAGGTTTTAACCTATGCTTGCTCCTTTAGATCGTTTGACTTTCGTATGTGATTCAGTTTACGATGCTATTTATATGTTTGCGTCTAGGTACCCCCCCCCACGTGGACTGCGGACAATGAAGAGGAGGATGGCGACACCGTCTTCGGCAGACATGGACCAGGTGAGTAGGTGTATATCTACGGGGGGAAGTCGGGTGGATGGCGTTTAGAACCCCCGCAATGTAGAATAGGAATAGTACTTATCGACATTAGGAAACCAGACGTGACCCTTGTAAGACCCTAGTATTGACCCTAGGCTGGACTAGACTGATTTAGGAAAACCATACAGAGGATGAGTACCTTGGAAGAGGTTCGTAAGTTTCAGATAGAAACACACCCACGCACACACTGAAACTCGACATGGGGTACGTGTATGTGTATATATATAGAACTAGATATAGGTATATACATATATATACAACACATATAGGTGATTCATTGATGTGATATGATATCTGAGGTATGATGAAACTGTAGAACTGGGCTTGATGCCGTGATTCTTGACTATACAGTCGTAATAAAGTGTTAGCGGATCATTAGAGAATGAGATAATGAACATGAATATATGAATTATAAAGGGTGGTGGTGATATTGATGTACATGGGACGCTAGAATAGTACTCGGACTGTAATTTGTGACTGATCACGATATGATATATGTATAACTTGATTACGACATTATATTGGTGTGACCTGATGCCGATATCATATAAGTACGACCTAGTCACAATATGATACATATGACATGATATTCTGAGGATAAACTAATGATGCTTATCATGTTGGCAATGATATATGATTGATGTATGCAATCACAATTTAACACCTTGATTATGAGATGTGCTGATGATGACGTTATACGAATGAAGAGACACCTAGAAGATACTTGACCGTACCCCGATATTGGGATGCCGTACGATGGATTTTACCGTACGAGGCTGAGATTTAATGATTGATCCGCACTCTTGATTCGAGGAGGCCGTACTACGTACGTGACGCTATTGAGGCAGGATCGCCGACTATTAGAGATATTGATTTAGACCTTAGGTAGACTCTAGTTTCTTACTGACTAGTCTATTAGGTTTAGTTCCTTAGGATGTTATATGGACACTGGTTTAGGTTCGACTCACATAGTGGTAGTTGTACTCGTATCTCGCAGAGGAGTGGGTAATGCACATCTGTATTTACATTCATACTGTAATCATCATGGTGAATGTTCTTCTATATGTTGCTATAATCAGTATAAACTTTACCTGTTAGGACACCAGCACCATTACCGATGATGCGCATATTCCACGCACACTTATTTGCCGGCTCACACACATCATCATCGGTAATTGCTATGTCACGTACACTTTAGATCATAGTACCTTTTATTGATAGAATCAGTTAACAACTAAACCGATATAATATTGTGATCACTCTTTGATGTTAAGTATAAGACATGATATTCATTACTTAGACATTCATGCATTCATATTTTTGTGTTATCATGCAGTATTATGGGCATATGCCGACACTTATCATATAGTTACTTATGATTTTGAGATTTGGATTTCTATGAGATTTCTGGATTTTTGGGGAAAACCGCAAAAATATATAAAAACTTCTCTCTCTCTCCTCTTCTCTTTTTAAAGTAAGATGCGGTTTTCTCGTGATGTATGTGTCGTCCACCATGAGTATTTCATGTTTTCTGATGGATTTCGAGACCCGATTCGAGGAGTGGATGAACCGTCTCGGGTACATGGTGGGCCCGGTATGGTACCCCGGGGCAAGAAGATCGAGTTGTAGACGATGAGCCTGGCAGGGAAAGGCTACCTACCGGTGATGTCTGGCGCGGCGGATATCCGGAGGATACCGACCGTTGTCGTGAGATTTGATGATATGGGCCGATCCGAACTGACGGAGCCCGAGATATTGAGACTTGAGATTACATGTGTTGTGTCGATGTTTGACACGGATTTCCATGGATTTCATTATTGAGATTTCAGATTCTTATACACATTCTACTATGATAACAGCTAGAGATTTCTTATACATATATATCTGGATTTCAGGATTTGTCACTTTACATTCATGGTGCATGCATTTCATTCATATGACATAGTATTATATGAGGTACTGACACGACACGGAGTAGTTGCACTTACACGCAGTATTACCCTGCTATTACTAGATGTTGGGATATAGTAGTGTATTATTATGACCTAGGATAGCGTCGTGCATTCGATTTATTTTCGTAGATGTCTTCTACTCACGAGTTGGCAACTCACCCCCCGTTGTGCCAAATTCTTTACAGGTTCGATGTACAGGTTTCCGTGGCAGCTTGTTGGCACATCTTTTCTTCAGGGTGATTTGCACGGTAGGTTGGTTCACTTGTATCTGAACCACCATTGTATTTTTATTCTTTCATTTGTGTCTAGTAAACTCCATCAACCATACTTGTATTACTTGATAAGTTTATTGGACCAGTCTTTTATTTCGACCTTAGAGTCGCGCATGTGTTATTCTGATCTGGTGGTTTTTGTTTTCTTTTGAGATTTGAGCCTCGCCCTTTGGCGTTGTATATTATTGTGATTGTTGTGGTTGTCTCCGCATGTTGGCGTTGAGCTAGCACCCGTTGGGGATGCTTTTTATTGTTTATGTATATTATACTTGTTGTACCCGTTTGGGGGCCAGTTTTTACAGAGGAGATTCTGCCGAAATTTTTGGAAAAATTTGCTGATTTTCTTTTCTTTTCTTCTTTTTCTTCTTTTATGGTTTAGATTTCTGGGCTTCGGCTTACTTAGGTCACGTGGCGCCTCTAGACGCTTCGTAATCTAAGTGCCAGTCACGTTCCGTACTTTCGGGTCGTGACAGAGAGAGAGAGGGGGAGGGCTGTCATGGTGCGGCCGGCCACATGGGGAGGGGAAGAGAGGGTGAGGTGTGGGTGTGTGGGTTAGGGAAAAAGATAAATGTATTACCCCAATTCCCATTAACACTAATTTCACCGAAAAAAGCATTTTTCTTCGATATTTTCTAAACCGTTTTGGCAAACGATTTCATTTCAAAAACCACATGATAAAATTTTATTTAATGTTTTATGTTGCACAAAATTTGTTTCAACTCATTCCAATTTGTAATTTTCCCTAATTAAATGTATTAGTGACGGCTTAAAATAATATTAAAATAATTAATTTCCGAAAATTTTTCAGAAAATTTGAAATTTCACCAGTGGCTCAATAAACACCAAATACTAGCAATTACAAAGCTAGAATATGTTTATTTAATTTTATAATAAAGATATTTGCATTTTGACTTTTTTACAGAAAACCCCCTTATTTTACCGTTTTTTCGAAATTTCACCGAAACGATTTTCAAAACGTTACAATCTTCCCCCCTTAAAGAAATTCGGTCCCCGAATTTAAATTAAAACTCCCCCAAATACTAAAATATTTCAGCCAAAACCATCAAATCGCCGGGGCTCCGAAATCATAAATACATAAACACATCAGAGCGCAATGCATGCGCATGAGTAATGAGTAGATAACACGAAATCAAAACTCCGTCAAGCATCCCGCAATCATCGGAGTCAAGGTGAAGACACGAATGCCAAATCTCAAGCAAGACCGATATGCTATAAATCGGAACTATACATGCAAATATCAGGAGGAAATGCATGCCAAATCCTTTAAGTTGCTGTGCAATGCACATAACACTGCACAGTGGCGGACGTCTATCATAAGAAAATAACTATATACATATATACCTTTGTTTGAAATGTACGTTCCGCCGTTTTGGGAAACAATTTAGAAAGGTTTTCCTTGTTTTAAACGTTTCGCGTCATATCAGACACGTAGGTAAATACTGAGACTAAAGCTCGCTTTTTGGAATTCCCTTCAATAGCTATTAATGCATGCAAAATACATTCAGGTACTGTCCTCTGACTAGTCCTGCTTTGTACGAAAACACATCGCAATTATCATATAAAAAAACGTACTGCTCTATAAGAAATCAATCCCAAAATACGCGTATGAATACTACGTGCGTCTGGTGCGCACGACAATCAAAATCCATATACGTGCCATACAAGTGCACAGAAACAAGATCTAAGTGCATCGGGTGTGCACAAGGCATCTGTCGTAGGCAACGTGTGTGCCTGACAGCAAAATCAGGTGCATCTGACATGCACGAAAAAAATCTCGATTTAGTGCATCTGACATGCACGAAAAAAATCTCGATTTAGTGCATCTGGTGTGCACCAAAATCGTATCTCAAGACATGCGCTCAACATGCGCGAAAACCTAAAACCAGGGGCATCCATCATGAACGAAATCATGAAATCCAATATCAAGCGCCGAACATGCGCAAAATCAAATCAGGTGCATAAGGTGCACAAAACAAATATCGAGTATCACAATCGAAATCGAAGTCCAGTGCATCTAAGTGCATAAAAGGCGTATCACTACACTGCAAGCATATATAAACTGTACAGAGTGCAGGAACCAAATCGTGTACGTGCATACGCACAAAATCAACTCAAATGTCTAAAACCGTAAAATCACAAACATGTGAAACCAAAGCACGAAAACGATATAAAGTGCAACACTGTGCAAAGATCGTAAATCCTCAATCATCAAAATCAAATCATGCGAATAAATCACCCAAAACATCGAAATCAATAATGGCGGAATAGTACCGCTCAAACGCATCCTCTAAGAATCTCGGGCCAACTGTCGCGGTCACTAGTGGGACGTCTCGTCGATGATCATGAACTCTGGCCTGCTAGTGTGCGTAACAATGACCACTCCTGGGTCAAGTCTTCAATGTGAATTACCAATCTCTCGGTCCATCGGCTCATCGGCCCTATCAGGTGTGCTAACGGGGATGATCCCGTTCTGGCACTTCTCTGGTCATCTCTCGGTCAATCATCGCGACCACTCGTAAGACAGCATACACTGGCGTCGGCCTCTGGCTCTCTGAATGTACGTGACACATCTGATCCTGGGTGCAAGTATCATTACAGCAGTGTCCTGAAAGGAATCCTGCTCACGGTCTCTTCCATGTCTCGTCTCTGCCAACTGTCCGGAAGTCATCGTCCTTTCCTATATCTGCATCTTGCTCTGGAACGACTACATACTCATCGCGACTCCTTCTGGAAGGTAAATCTAAGTACCATGCCTCGGCATGCGCATCGCATCTCTGATGTCAGCGGAGTGGAACGTTGTCTCATCTAGATCTGGTACGAACCTCTTACTTCACTTTTCTCTAATGTCGTCTGCTTTGGACTCGTCTCGTCGCGGCTGCATGGACTGAGCTCCAACGGCTATCCTCGTATCGGGAGTCTCCCAAGAAATGCATCTCACCACCTAGCATCCGAATTAAGTCGAGCCATCCGATCGAGTCGTCAAAACCTCATAATCCCCCAAGAGCTCAACATCTTGGGCACAGTTTAATAGTATCGAGTACATACCACAGTATCGGTGGTCCAGCCGTAGAAGGGCAAACCCAACCTCACTAATGGCGCCGCGGAACTGCCGCAAACCCTAAGGTTCAAAGGCTTTCACACGGTCATTAAGTCGAGTTAGGGTTTCATTCTTCTAGAGGGTCCATAGAATTGCCTGCATGTCTTTCCGAATACTTTAAACTTGGAATAATAGGTTGCTGACCTTCGATCGTCTCTGTCGACTCTCAACGTCTCCGCGTGAAGTCGTCTCTAGCTGGAATCAATCTATCTGATGACCTCTCATCGGGTAGGCGAACGAACCACATGTCCTAGTCATTCATCCTCGGGTGACTAGCGACCTTCTATCATCTCTTAGTACAACCTGTACTGCAATAGCTCCAACATATGGGGCGATATCTCGTCGCTCGCAGTAACAACTGGCTTACTCGTTTGCACGCTGAACAGTGTCTCAATCATCATGAGTAAGAAATACACCAACGGTCATCAAAATCTGGCTGGCCTCTATCATTGGCTCAATCCTCTAGTGTCGATCAGCACATCCGAGTAACCTCATAAAGGCGATCCGCCAAACGCTCGTGGCGCGGAAACACAGTAAAAAGACACATCTCCGCAATCGTGTGTCGCCGGAATTTCGCCCTGGTCAGTCCTCGTTCGTGACGAGCTCGTGCTGACCGCAACTCTAGCTGTAGCTCTCCCTGCCCGTAATCGTGGCAGCAAAACCATAACTGGTACTGATGAGGCTAGATCGGAATGAATATAATACTGAGCAAAGAAATGTACATCCTAAGGCTTCTTAAGTGGAGTAGCGTATCGTAAATATGCCGCGGAACATACCTACGGTACGTCACTCTACTTTATTCACCTATTCCATCAACCAAGGGTCATCCTACGCTCCGAAGGTAAAATCTAACGCTCTGATACCAACTTTGTCACGTCCCGAAAGTACGGAATATGATCGGCACTTAAACCACGAACGTCTCGAGGCGTACGTAATCTAAGTAAGTCGAAAAAACCCAGAAATCCAAACCAAGAAAAGTAGTAGAGTGAAGGAAAACCAATTTAAATCAAGTAGTTTTAATAGCATAAGCTGAATTATGCCTTTTTTTAAAAACATCAAATATTTCCAGAAAATTTCGGCAGAGTCTCCTTTGTAAATACTGGCCCCCAAACGGGATACAACATGAATAGTATACGAAATCAATAAAAAGGCATCCCCAAGCGGGAGCTAGCTCTTCGTCAATCGACGGTCACAACCACACAAGTAATATAATATACAACGCCAAGGGCGAGGATCAAAACTCAACTAGAAACTCAAAACAACAAGAAATCCACAGAAATACAACGCGCGACTCTAAGGTCGAAAGAATAAACATCACTGGTCTCTATCTCAAATAAATACATTTTGGTTGATGGAACTTCTAGATACAACAGAATAATGATATACAAGATATATAATGGGGGTACGATACAAGTAAACCCACCTACTAGCAAGTCACCCGGAAATGGGAAGCAGTGCCAGCAAAGCCGTAATGAAACCTGTACGGCAAAACCTACAAGAAACTGTGGCACAACGGGGTGAGTTGCCAACTCGTGAGTAGAAAAACATCTACGAACAGAAATCGCATAAATAACGCAACCTAGGTCAATGATCATAATATATCCTCAAATATATGTATAACATGCAGCCTATAACGATGGCTAGGGTAATATCTAACCGAGTGTAATCTCATGGGCCCGTGTCAGTGCCTCAGGTAGCAATATATCATATGAATGATGTATGAATGCATGAAACAGAATGCATGTACTGAAGAAAACCGCTTTCATAAATTAGTGAGATTTCTGTATTTTTAAAATGAGGTATCATAATGAAATCAGCATAAAACAGTGCCTAGCATCGGCACAAAACGTAATCCCAATATCTCGATATCTGTGTATCACAGTCTCTGTACCTCAATATCTCGAAATCTCAATGTCTCAATCACAATATCTAGGGCGCCGTCAGTCCAGACCGGCCCCTACCATCCATCTCAAGACCACGACGGTATCCTCCGGATATCCGACGCGTCGGGTAATATCACCGGTCGGTAGCGCTCCCCTGCCAGGCTCAACGTCAACAACACGATCCTCTTGCCCCGGGGTACCGCACCGGGCCCACCATGTACCCGAAACAGTTCCTCCACTCCTCGAATCGGATCTCGAAATCCATCAGCAAACTCATGGTGGACGACTCATACATCATGGGAAAACCGCACTTTTTATTTTAAAAGAGAGAAAAGGTTTATTTATGTTTTTGCGGTTTTCCTCCAAATCCAAGAAATCTCATGAAATCCGAATCCAAGTCATCAATAGCATGTAAACAGTGAATATAGGCATGAGAATCCATGAATGCGACACAACAGTGAATAATAACATGCATGAAGTAGTAGGCAATAACTACAATGTCTAACTAGCATATAAGACAAGTACACTAATATCATATCTAAACTATTAGCTAACAACCCGTGTCAAATGAAATAGTATTTTCTAAAGTGTTTGTGACATGGCAATTACCGATGAAGATGTGTGTGAGCCGGCAAGTAAGTGTACGTGGTACATACGCGTCATCGGTAATGGTGCTGGTGTCCTAACAGCATGATATTAATAATAGGATATGATTCATAATATAAGCATGCGATGCGGAGCGAACAACAATAATGAGCGGGAGCTAAATACTAAACAATGGTGCCATTTGAAATAACACGAATCGTGGGGTTTTGAAAATAGGGCTACGGTAGTTTTAAGAAAGGATACGTCTTTTGAAATATCCATAGATCCCTTGACCTGTCTTTTAAAATACCCACGATCCGCTAGTTTTGAAATAGGTAGGAGTCTAATCTAATTTAACACCTACACTAAACTATACGGCTGAACTAACAAGCTGAACTACAGGTAAGGAAACCGCCTATCATCTGAGTCGATACAGATACATACCTGTATATGTATAGTCGGTGATCCCGCCTCAATAATATCATATCCGATACCATATCTATAATCAGACATCCCAAGTCAAGAGTGCGGATCAATCATCAATATATAGCCCGTACGTAAATCCGTCGTACGGCATCCCAAATCTGGGTACGGGTCAATATCACATTCATCATACTATTCATCTAGTATCCTCTTTATCAAATATCATGATCGGGGTACTGATCTACGTCTAGTACAATACTGATACCGCCTAATTATGCATGGACGTGTGTGAAACACTACGTCAAGGACCCGCTACAACGTCATGTCGTATCTCAAATACGAACCCTACTATATCACCGATCTCACGGCCACAAATCAAATCTCATCGACTCATCATAAATCCCAAGTACTATCCTCATTATCCATACATGCGTATATGAATGTACATATGCATAGTCCCATACCCACGCATATATACATATATACATATCCCAATCTGCTTACAAGAAAGTAAAGTATGCAAGTCTGTGTGTGCGTATGTGGGTATAACAACTACTCTAGGGTTTCGCAACTAACCCAAAGGTAAACCATGAACACATAAACATAACATGAATAAACATTCTCGTATCATAAAACACCTATATAAACATATATATAAGCTACACTACGGACTGCGGGGGTGCTATACGCCATCCACCCGACTTCTCCCCGTAGATATAAATCTACTCACCTGGTCCTCGCTAGCCGGTGCCGACGTCGCCAAGCGCTTGCTTGTCGTCTCGAAGTCCACATGGGGTACCTACATATCATAACGCACCGCGTCGTATTAAAATCCGACTCATGACCCAAAAACGACACATGAATCCCACATAGGTCAAAACCTATGGTTGCTTTCACAAATCAACCCAAAAAACCCTTGACGTCGGCGTACAAACGCCAAACCATCGAGAAAAACTCAAACGTATCAATCGTGGTTTCACAACACCTTAATTATATATATAAAACAGGGTTAAAATCACCAAAACTTCAAATTCGCTTTAAAGCTATTTTTCCGAAAACCTAATAAGCAAAATTAACCGCTTTAATACAACATCTTGATGTTTAAACAAATCTAATGGCCATAATACTTATTAAAGATCTTAAATTAGTCATAAAAACCATTTCCATAATTTAATCTCATAAATTTGCATAAATTCCAAAATTCTAGTTTACAATATACCCAAATTTAACAATTTTATAGCAAAAATGCACAAACAACAATTTAGCTTGTATTTTCATGAACTAAAGTATTAAACTATATTTTATAATGTTAATGAAGTCATGAAATACCTAATCACATTTTTAAACCCAATATTTAAACAATTTTTTAAAACCTAGTTAGCAATTTAGCAAAATTATCACCATTTTAATTTAACAAATTAGCAAGTAGCAACCAACCTAGATTTTGCATACAATTACATGTTAATCTCCTCATTACAACCATAAACTAATGATAAAAACCCTAATTAAATTCAAACCCTAGTCTTGAATTTCCTAAAGTTGCAATAAAACACAATTAAACATCAAATTTGTTAACATAGAAGCAATTAAACAACAATATATGAATAAGGTTTAAATTATACCTCATGATCATGGATCAATCATGAAATCTAGCCTCTCAAAATTCTCTCTTATCACCACAATCCATGGTTGTTAGGCTAAGCTAAAATGGGTAAGAGTTGGATTTGGATTTTGGGATTTTTTTGATGGATTTTGAGGCAATTTTGAAGCATTTTTTGAAGAGAAATGAGAGGAGAAAAGGGGGAGGGGGCTGCTGCTGGAAAGGGTTCAGGTTTGGCCAGAAATGGAGGGGGTTTGGGTGAGGGAGGAGAGAGAGTGAGGTGGAGAAAGTAATATCTAGTCAAAGTCCACCCTTTTTCTATCATTTTCCTTTCTTTTCTTTTCTTTTCTTGGTGATTGGAGAGAGAGAGGGGGAGGACTGTCATGGTGCGGCCAGCCACATGGGGAAGGGAAGAGAGGGTGAGGTGTGGGTGTGTGGGTTAGGGAAAAAGATAAATGTATTACCCCAATTCTCATTAACACTAATTTCACCGAAAAAAACCTTTTTCTTCGATATTTTCTAAACCGTTTTGGCAAACGATTTCATTTCAAAAACCACATGATAAAATTTTATTTAATGTTTTATGTTGCACAAAATTTGTTTCAACTCATTCCAATTTGTAATTTTCCGTAATTAAATGTATTAGTGACGGCTTAAAATAATATTAAAATAATTAATTTCGGAAAATTTTTCAGAAAATTTAAAATTTCACCAGTGGCTCAATAAACACCAAATACTAGCAATTACATAGCTAGAATATGTTTATTTAATTTTATAATAAAGATATTTGCATTTTGACTTTTTTACAGAAAACCCCCTTATTTTACCGTTTTTTCGAAATTTCACCGAAACGATTTTCAAAACGTTACAGTTTGTCATCAGACTGCGCGGGCTTTTTGGTCTTCTTTTTCTTATTCAAAGACTTCGACGGCTGGGCCTGGGTGTTTTGCCTTTCGCTACCAACTCCCGATGTTGGGCACGGTTTCATCATCCCCTCAATGATTTCTGGCTCTAGCGGGCTTTTGCACCTGATTGTCGGGCATGCTTGGAGTTCCTCCAGCATTCTTTTGGTCTTAGCTGAAAGAACAACTTCCCATGGAGCTTCCTCTATGAATGAGCATGATGCCCCTGGCGTGTCGACCTTTTTAGGAGCGTACGGTTGTGGCGGGTTTACCCTCCAATTTTCAGACAGCTCGAATTTGCCTTGCTGATACTGGTCCTCAATCCAGTTTTTGAAGACAAAGCAGTCTTTGATTGGGTGGCCCAATATTCGGTGGTAGGGGAAGTAATTGGGATTGTTTGCGTCGCCGAGTTTTAGTGGGCGTCTCGGATCTGGTAAAGTGATGAGCATGTTGCGCACCGCCAGTTCGAACAATCTTCTCGTTTTATCCCGAGGGAATGAGTAAGGACGTCTCAGCTTTTCTCTGAGTGATCGCTGTTTATCGTTTTGGCGAGCAGTTGGTTTCGGATCACTCGGCTTCTCCTGAGTGTTGGAGACGAAGATAGCTTTCCCTTTGCCCTTTTTGTTTCGATGCTCCGTTTTCGAGGAGGGCGGTCTATGGCCCATCTGGTCTATTTGGGCCTGCTTGTTGATCAAGGCTTGGAAGGTGGTCGGCTTGAAGAACATCATACATTGGGATATAGTCCCCTGCGGATCCAGGGTCCCCACGAACATGCCCACAGCAGGAGATTGTTCTATGCGCTGTTCGCATCTCGACCATATGTTCCGCCACCGAATTGCATACTAAACCCAAGTCTCTCCCGGCTTCACCCTGACATTGATCAATTCCGTGATCGGGGTGCGTTCGCTGGCACTTGCAAAACGCCGGGTGAATAGCAACTCTATTTCTGTGAATATTTTGACGTAGTCATTCGGAAGCTCCGAGTACCAATCAAAAGCTGTCTCCGCTAAGTCGCCGACGAATTGGCGAAGCAGCAGTTTTTCGTCGCCACCAGTATTGCCGCATAGAGTCCTGAACTGAGTGCCGTGCTGATGGAGATTGCATGTCCCCTTATACACGTGAAATTTAGGGATCGTATATCTTGGCGGGTACTTAATTTGATCGTACCAGCCTGGATAGGGTCACCCAGTTCCGACGGCTTGGCCAGTTGCTTCATTTTCTTGATGAGCTCGTATTTGTTGAGCTATGTAGTCATCAAGCGCAGCTTTCGAGATCGTCTCCTCCTGGCTAGGGATAAAGCCGGAAGAGAGTTAGATGTCTCCTCTCTGCCGTCTTCAATGATTATTGGGGGATCATCGGCTGGAGGGTCCGGCTGGATCATAATCCCAACCATATCTTGGAATAGGAGAGCCATTTGTTTTATATTAGCAGCTTATTCCGCGGCCTCTTTATCTTTTTTCTCGAGCATTCTTCGGAGGAACTCGGCGTCGGTTTCCTGCTCCTGGCGTTGATCCGACGATACTTCCGGGCTTTCTTTCTGCCCAGTAAGTGCGGCCATTTTTGTCAACATCTCCTGGAGTTTCATTTGTTGCTCCTGAGACTTTGTTACGGACCGCGTAAGTGGTCGATGACCCGTAGAAGCACGGCTTTCCTCTTTTCCGGAAACCATGTAGATGGTGTCCACTACCATGCCCTCAGACTTGGGGCATTTGGATTCAACGCCTTTGAGATTTGTCGTAGGCACGGGGATCTTCTCCGGCCTTCCCCTTTTCTGGGCGGTCGAAGTTGAGGGGGCCGTTGCAGATGATATTTTTCGTGGTATGACGATGGGATGATCCCCCTCTTACCGGACCTTCATTTTCTTTGATTGGCGGGAGTAGTCTTTGTCCATTATTGAGTCTTGGACTCTTCGCCAGACCCTGTGGATTTTGGAGGACAACCGTCGAAAGGGCTGTTCCGGCTTCTATTTAGCAACATTTTCAGCGGGTGGAGGAAGCCTTTTCAACACAGCAGTCGGAGAGTTCTTGCGCACCCTCCTGAGCGGCTCAAAGTTGTTCTCAGTTGGAACAGCAGCATCAATTTCCACCATTGGAGATGGTGGAGTCAGTCCAGAGGGGGAGCTGCCCCCAGTTTTCCTCACTCGGCGCCAGTGGCGACTTCGAGCATGTCTTGCAGATGGGACTGGCTCAGTTACGGGGGTGGATTCATCATGCCCCCTGTTCTGGTGAAGAGCTATTGTTGGTGCCAGCCTATCGAAGACTGACGTCCGCTGAGAAGAAACGTCCAACCTGTCGAAGACAGACATTCAGGTAGGGGAAGCACTTGTAACGACCTCACCCGCAGTAGGAATCGGGAGGACTATCCTTTTTTGGATAGCCTTCTCTGGTATCGGGAGCCTCTTTGCGGACCTATTTGAGCTTAGGCTCAGCTTGTCGAAGACTGAGACGTTGGAATTGGACGACCCGTTGAGAGGGGCCATGGTAGTTATAAGCCGATCGAAGACCGACTTCTTTGGAGCTTCCTGTGACGGTACTGGAGCGTTGAAGCTTATTGGCGGGAGCATGGTCCCGAAGAACAACCCAGTGGCGGCCTGTGTCACCTGGTCCACCGGCATTGCAAAGAAAGAGGCCGCTTGGGTCCCGTAAGTTACTCCTCCAGACGGAGCGGAGCGGGAGTTGTTGTTGCAGTTGGTGCAGCTGGAAAACATTGATCTTCACTTTTTCTGCGTGGAGCAAGACACCAAATCTTAGTAGCTCGAATCTAGGGGAAACCCTATTAAACCGCGATTCGTTCGCGAACACGACACACGAAGTGTGGAGTGGAAAGAGGAAAAGGTCCCACCGGGCATGCCAGCATCTGTTCACCGCCGAAAACAGAGACGAAACCGCATAAGTCGTCTTGCCTGAATTTGGGGGCAGATGCTATTGGGTTTTATCCGTCCACCTCTCCGAAGATGTCAAGTTGATTTATGGCACCGTGTATCGGAGGTTCGGACAGATGCGGCCGTTGTAGAAGACTTCGTCAGATTCCACCTCATTGTGAGGGTTTTTTGATTGTGCGGACGCTCTTCCCTGCAGGCGCAAGCCCCTGCAGTTAATTACGTTACCACGTAGCGATAACCACTTTCTCCTGCACCAGATGTTCACTTCGTGTCGTGTGTATTTGTTTTATTTTTGGTTGCCCGTAGATTGTATACGGAGAGTAATTTATGTTGTCACCCGTAGGGCGGGGATTATTCTAAATCCATATTTTCTAAGATTTGGGTTTGTTTGATTTAAGGATCGTTAATCTCATTTGAGATTAAGATCAACATAAATGTTTGTTGAGGATACGTTAGTCTAATTTTAGATTAAGATCTACTCAACGGGGCTTCAGGATCATTTTTGATCCGACAAAAGAGTATTTGGGCACTATCGTTTTAGTTTAGAGAAGTTACAGTCCATTGGGTTTAAGGACATCATAGTCCATGTTTAAGGATATCATAGTCCGTTTTTAAAGACTTCATAGTCTGTAGGGTTTAAAGACATCATAGTCTGTAGGGTTTAAAGACATCATAGTCTGTAGGGTTTAAAGACATCATAGTCTGTAGGGTTTAAAGACATCATAGTCTATACGGTTTAAAGACATCATGTTCTGTAGGGTTTAAAGACATCATGCTCTGTAGGGTTTAAAGACATCATAGTCTGTAGGGTTTAAAGACATCATAATCTGTAGGGTTTAAAGACATCATAGTCTGTGGCGTTTAAAGACATCATAGTCTGTAGGGGTTAGGTTTAACAGTTTGGGGATGCGCCAAAAGTTACTGGTTATTGGGACCCTCCATCTCTCTAAAGACGTTGAAGAATTACAACGACATGTATCAGAGGTAAGAAGAGATGTACCCTTGAACCAGATCTTGGATTGAGGAGTCATCAGTTATGAGCATGGAGCCTCGATTTATTTAGAGATTTAATCTCAGGAATGACTTGGCCGATCTGGGGTTGAAATTGGCCTCTTATTATGATAAACACTAGTATATGCTCAGCGCTCACGTGCTCCCACGTGAGGCGCTTGAAGCAGTGTTAAACACTAAAAAGTTGAGGCGCTCACGTGGGGTCACGTGTGGCGCTTGAAGCAGTGTTAAACCCTAAAAATTCTAGGCACTCACGTGGGGTCACGTGAAGCACTTGAAGCGGTGTTAAATACTAAAAATTTGAGGCGCTAATGTGGGGTCATGTAAGGCGCTTGAAAGTCGGCGTTGTTTCTCTAGGTTTATTCCCTTGTTCTTTTCTGAGCGCTAATCACTATCAGTGCGGGGGGGGTCACGTGTGAACACGTGATCCATTTCAGTCTCTCTTTTGAGTTCATCACAGGTGGTCACGTGTGAACACGTGATCATCAATATGCATGGAATTCTTTCTCTTAGTCTTAAAAAAATCCCAGCTCCCTTATCATATATATTTATAAGGATTTAATTCCTTGGACTTAGTTCTTCTTTTAGGTTTTGGATCCGCATGACAGAGTCTCCCTGATGAGAATTAAATTCTCAATTTGTGGGGAGATCTGCTTCTGTAGATCTCTCACCAGAAGAAAGAACTAAGTTGTTATTTGAAGGGTTAAACCCTAGTTTTATCAGACGAATTAAATTCCTATATGCCTTTTGGGAGAATTAAATTATCTGAACTTAGATCTTCTCCTAGGTTTTGGATCTGCATGGCAGAATCTCCTTGATGAGAATTAAATTCTCAACTTGTAGGGAGTTCTGCTTCTGCAGATCTTTTTACCAGAAGAAAGAACTAAGTTCATTGGAAGAGTTAAACTCTTGTGGAGACGAAGAAGAAGTAAGATATTTTCTGTGTTTTGTTCCGTCTTACCTAGGGTTTCTTCTTTTCTTTTGAACTTGCAATTTATGGGGGGATTCTTCTCTCTCTATTCTCTCTGTCCTTTTTTCTCTCTCTAGTCTCGAGTCCTTTATATAGCAGAGGCAAGTTTGTTGATTTAATGAAATCTCACATTGAGAGATTTTTGATTAATTCGGGGATTTTATCCACCGTTGGATCTTGGATCAAGAGAATTCTATTATACAGAAGACATTTTTCTAGTTTTTTCAACAAGATTGTAAAAATATTTTCCTATACAGAACTTATTCTATACCTTGATGATTTTTTAATCACCATTGGATCTTTGATCCAACGGTGCTCTGATTTATAGAGCACAATCTTTCTTGTTTAGAAAGATTGTGGAAAATATTTCCAAAATAGGGTTCTGATCCCTTTTATTTAGAATTTAATTCTATCGGCTCAGAAGGCATTTGAGATCTCTCACGTGCAGCACGTGACCCTTCTCAGAATTAACTTGAATCGTTTTTATGCAGCAGTCCAAACAGAGGGAAGGCATCACGTGGTAACACGTGAGCTTCTTTGCTCTTTGTTTGTTTTATAACCGGGTCCTACACGTTTTGTGTGAAAGACGATCACATGCTTGCACGCGAGGCTTTAATTGCCGCTTACTTAGTGGAGTCGCTTACTCTGTACACAGATGCATCACGTGCTTGCACGTGATGCTCCACTCGCGGGAAGTTTTTCTTTTCCCTCTATGAGTCTATTTATGAAGGATCGATGATCGCGTGCTTACACGTGATGCTTCCATTAGTGGGGAATTTTCCCTTCCCCTTTTCTTTCTGAATTTTTATAAGGGAACACCACACACACACCATTAGTAATTGCCATGAAACGCGCACTATAGAAATTACCTTGGATAACTTATTGTACTGCTTACTTGATCACTAATAGTTAGAGGTTAAATCTTTTTCTATTGCGCATATGAATTGTATTATACATACATGCATTGTTATAATCACCCGTTGCTTTCAAAAGATGTTGCACTTCGATTTCGTGAAAATTGGGAAACCGCAAGATACCTTTGAAAACTTGATATATTTAGAAGGGCGGTTTTCCCTTGATATGCCCACATCGCCATTCCATGTTGCATGCATTGTATTTTATGGACATATGCATTGATGTACCGATTTCATGCAATTTCTGGATTTGAGAACCGCAAATATATTTCATAAAGAATTACATGTTTCCTTAAACGCGGTTTCTCTTGATATGATATTTCGAGGAATCCACCATGAGTTTTCTCGGTTCTGAGCTGTGTGTTACCCGATTCGAGGAGCTGGATGAGCTATTTACGGGTACATGGTGGACCCGGTATGGTACCCCGAGGCAAGAACGGTATGTTATGCAGTAGACGATGAGCCTGGCAGAGGGAGTACTACCTACCGGTGATTGTATAAATGGAGTTATGATATGAGACGGATATATGAGGGCCGATCTGAGTATGCGGTGCATGAGAGATGAGTATTTACGTGTCGATGCTGGACACGGGTTTTCATAATGTTTCGAGTGTCGATGTTGGACACTTAGGTTCCATGATGATGATTCATGCATGTGGTTTTATGTGTTATCCCATACTTGGGATTTATTTGACATGCATTGTTTCACGTAGTTTTTGTACCCTGGAGGTGTACCTTGATCATGATGTTACTGCATATTCGTACTGTTATGCTTATGCCATTAGCTTATATATTGCAGACTATCTTTCGTGCATACTTGCGATTATCTGTATGATGTTATTTAGTATTCATGAGTTGGAAACTCACCCCCGTTGTGCCACAGTGTTTTGCAGGCTTGACCCTCAAAGTAGTCGCGGCAGGGCTTCTCATTTCATCTACATCTGCGGATACCGCTACTTTTGGTCATGATTTTGGATAGGTGGGTGGTTTTGCGGGTATCTGTATGATCTCATTGTATATCTTATTGTTTGTAGTACTCTCCATCTACCACTTTCATGTATTTGACTTAGAGACGAGATTATGAGGATCGATATTGTATTATTTGTGACTCTGGGTGTGAGCTCGTGTGAGCTGGCTTTATTTTGATTATGTGTGATGTTTTCACTTCCTTCTTGCTTGTTCCTTCGCTACGGCGTCGTATATACTTGTTGTGGTTGTGTTCCTCCTTCTGGGCGTGAGTTTCTCCCGTTTGGGGATGCTTTTATATTTATTCTTTGCTTGTACCCGTTTGGGGCTAGTTTTTACAAAGGAGATGCTGCCGAAATTTTTATGAACATAAATTAAATTGAAATTTGAAAAACTCAAGATTTCTAAATGTTTTTACAAATGTTTTAAATGTTTTTCCCATTCTAACTTTTTATGGTTTAGATTTCTGGGCTTTCGGCTTACTTGGATTACGTTACGCCATTAGACGTTGCGTGATTTAAGTGCCGGTCACGTTCCTAAATTGAGTCGTGACAATGCTGGTATCAAAGGGCTAGGTTTTACCTCTCGCAGTGTAGGATGGCCTTAGTATGATGGTGTAGGTAGCTTAAGCAGAATGACGTAGGGTGTGTATGTTCCGCGGCATACTTATGACATGGTACTCCGCCTAAGTAACCTTAGGACACATTACTTGTAATTCCTTCCTTGATTTCCATATATCCTTATGATTCGATTTCTATGTTCTTAGCGAACCCTGTTTTCATTTCCAGCCATTATGCCGCTGAAGACTACGAGGGCATAGAAAGCGGCCGCTAGAGCCGATGTCAGGGTAGGTTTGTCAGTGACGAGGACTGACCAGGGCGGTACGTCTATTCTACAGGAGTTGATTGATCCACCTTCGCCGGATCGTATTATTAGGCTAGAGGCCAGTATGCAGGATTTGCAACAGATGATGGGGTCGTTGGTGGAGGCCAGTCGAGCGTAGAGACGGGAGGTTGTCCCACCTGTTACGGGGACCGTGATGGCGCCTACTGTTCAGGCTGTCGTACCTGCAGCTACGGAGGTTATCACGGTATAATTATCTGAGCTCATGAGGCTAAAGCCTCCGGTTTTCACCGGCACCGATGCAGTGGAGGATCCGTAGTCATTCATTGATCGGATGGCCATGATCTGTCGATCGTTGAGATGCTCCGATGTGAGATGGGTAGAGTTAACTAGTTTTCGTCTGGAGGGTCTTGCCTAGACTTGGTGCGAGTCTTTGGAGAGAGGCCGAGCCGCAGGTCTTCCTCCTATGACCTGGGCTGAGTCTGTGACAAATTTTCTTTCCCATTTTCTTCTGTAGAGCGTCAGGGATGCTCAAGCTCGCAGTTTTGAGTCCTTATGCCAGGCTCCGGATATCACAGTAGCGGAGTATAACATTATATTTACCCAGCTATCCATATATGCTTCGCATTTGGTAGATACTGAGGAGAGGCGGGTTAAGAGATTTGTGCGAGGCCTGATTACCCAGTTGTTCCTCGCTATCGGCGCCCAGGTTTTTTATAAATATGCAGTCGTGGTGGACGCAGGCCCACTGGTTGAGGAGCGTCTTTCCGAGACTTCGGTCATTCCGGGAACGAAGAGGATGCGTACTGATGTATCAGCCTGGAGACCGATGTATAGACGCCGCGACGGATTTCGTTCAGGTCATGGGGGTAGCAGAGGCTTGGGACGATGCTAGTTATTTAGCTCTTATCCCAAGGAGGGTCAGCAGTCGTCGTCTAGATGTTTCCTGTGTGGGAGTCAGTATCATCGCGTCAGAGATTGTACTGAGGTACGCCAAGGAGAGGCAACGGTTCCACATGTTACCTTACCACCTTTTCTACCTCATAGAGCGTTGCCTCTTATGCCTGTTATTGCTCCGTATTAGACTTATTCTCAGAGAGGTCGTGTTCATGGAGGTTTTGTTCAGAGAGGACGGTGTGGCAGAGGCGCAGGACAGCCAGTCGCTGGTAAAGGGCAGGCTCGAGTATTTTATTTAACTCATCAGGACGCAGGCATCAAATGCAGTAGTGTCAGGTACACTTTCAGTATGTTCTTTTGATGCACACGTTTTATTTGATCAGGGATATACGCACTCGTATGTTTCTATACACTTCGTGCCTAGATTGGGCCGAGAGTCGTCTTTGCTAGATCAGCCGCTTGTCGTGACTACTCCCGTTGGTGAGTCTTTTGTTGCGCGATATGTGTTACGGTTGTGTGCCGTTCGTATTGGAGATAGAGATTCGTCCGTCGACTTGATCCTTCTTGATATGTTAAACTTCGACGTTCTCCAGGGCATCGACTGGTTAGCTACTTGCTATTCGTTTGTGGACTGCCGTGAGAAGACAGTCAGGTTTTTTTTCGGGAGAGTCGGTTCTTATTATGTAGGGGGACCGTAGTGCCGTCCTTCACAGTTTGATTTCTGCCCTTTGCGCTTGTCGGCTCTTGAGGAGAGGATGTCGGTGATTCCTAGCTTATATTCATGATACCGGAGCCACGGTATATTTGTTGCACCGGGTTTCTATTGTGAGAGAGTTTCCCGACGTATTTCCCGATGAGTTACCTGGATTGCCGCTAGAGCACGATATTGAGTTTTTCATTGATTTGATCACCGGCACGAGGCCTATTTCTATACCGCCTTATCGGATGGCCTCGGCCGAGCATAAGGATCAGCTGCAAGAGTTGCTTGATAGGGGACTTATGCGTCCGAGTGTTTCGCCTTGGGGAGCTCCTGTTCTGTTCGTCAAGAAGAAGGACGACAGTTTGAGGTTGTGCATTGATTATCGTCAATTGAACCGAGTTACGGTGCGGAATATGTATCCATTACCTCGCATTGATGATTTGTTTGATTAGCTCCAAGGTGGGACATTTTTCCAAGATTGATTTGAGATCGGGTTATCATCAATTGCGGGTTCGGAATGATGACATTCCGAAGACTGCTTTTCGTACGCGCTACGGGCATTACGAGTTTTTGGTGATGTCGTTCAGACTCACCAATGCCCCAGCGGCATTCATGGATTTGATGAACCGGATTTTCAGGCCATTCCTCGACCAGTTCATCGTTGTGTTTATTGATGACATTCTGATCTACTCTAGAAGTCGAGAGGAACATGAGCAGCACTTGAGGGTTGCTTTGCAGACATTGAGAGAGCACCAGCTGTATGCTAAATTCTCGAAGTGCGCATTCTGGCTTGATAGTGTTGACTTCTTGGGTCATGTGGTTACGTGAGATGGTATTCTTGTAGACCAGAAGAAGATCGAGGCCGTAAAGCTTTGTCCTAGACCTGTATCAGTGATAGAGGTATGCAGCTTCTTTGGCTTAGCCAGTTATTACCGTCGTTTCGTGCAGGACTTCTCGAGTATTGCTGCACTGTTGATCGGACAGACCCGGAAGGGGGTTCCTTTTCTTTGGACCGAGGCATGCGAGAAGAGTTTTCAACTGTTAAAGACTCGGTTGACGACTGCACCGGTGTTATCTTGCCTTCTGGATCAGGCGTCTTTGTCGTTTACTGTGATGCTTCTCGAGTGGGGCTCGGTTGTGTATTGATGCAACATGATGGAGTTGTTGCTTATGCTTCTCGGCAGCTGAAGAAGCATGAGCAGAACTACTGCACTCATGACCTTGAGATGGCCGCGGTGGTCTTTGCGCTTAAGATTTGGAGACACTACTTGTACGGGGAGTCATGTCAGATTTTCACAGACCACCAGAGCTTAAAGTATATCTTCCAGCAGCGGGATCGGAATTTGAGACAACGCCGTTGGATGGAGCTCGTGAAGGATTATGATTGTGAGATTCTTTATCACCCGGGCAAGGTGAATGTGGTAGATGATGCTTTGAGTCGTAGGTCCGAAAGTAGCTTGTCCCAATTGAGTGCTGTTCAGAGACATTCTTCTACAGATTGGAAGATCTTGTGCGACAGTAGAGTACAGTTTGAGTTCACTTCCTCTGGGGGACAGCTTGCTCATGTCCGCGCCCGTCCACGCCCGTCCACTTCTACTTGATCGTATCCGTGAGGTGCAGCTCGGCGGTTCCCGTTTTTCTGAGATTTTTGAGCATGTTTGGCAGGGTAGAGATTCAAAGTTCGTGATTGATGACCAGGGTGTGCTACGTTTCGGGACTCGTTTACGTGTACCAGATACCGAGGGGCTAAGGAGCGAGATCCTAGAGTAGACACATCTAACAACTTATAGTGTTCACCCAGGTTCCATCAAGATGTATCGTGATTTGAGAGAAATCTACTGGTGGGAAAGGATGAAGAGCGATATTTCGGACTTCGTTTCGAGGTGCTTGACTTGTCAGCAAGTCAAGGCTGAGCATCAGAGACTGGCAGGAGAGTTGCAGCCTTTACCCGTTCCGGAGTGGAAATGGGAACAGATCTCCATGGATTTCGTTGTGGGTCTACCCAGGTCCAGTCAGGGTATGACTCCATTTGGATGATTGATGACCCGTTGACGAAAGTGGATCACTTCCTTCCAGTGAAGACCACTTCGGGTTATGCTCAGTATGCTCAGTTGTACATCGATGAAATTGTGCGTTTGCACGGCGTTCCCATATGCATCGTATCCGACAGGGGCACCCAGTTTACCAGCCAACTTTGGCAGAAACTTCAGGAAGCTTTGGGTACTCGGTTGAGTTTTAGAACCGCTTTCCATCCGTAACCGACGGTCAGTCAGAGCGGACTATACAGACTCTGGAGGATATGCTTCGTGCGTGCGTGCTTGATTTTGGTGGCAGTTGGGATCGTCACTTGCCGTTGATAGAGTTCTCCTACAATAACAGTTATCAAGAGACGATTCTGATGGCACGTTTTGAGGCTTTTGTTCTCCGCCGAAAACATAGACAAAACCGCGTAGGTCGTTGCCTGAATTTGGGGGCAGATGCTATTTGGTTTTATCCGTCCACCTCTCCGAAGATTCCAAGTCGATTTATGGCACCGTGGATCGGAGGTTTGGACAGATGCAGCCGATGTTGCAGACTTCGTCAGATTCCCCCTCATTGTGAAGGGTTTTTGATTGTGGGTTCGCTCTTCCCTACAGGAGCAAGCCCCTGCAGTTAATTACGCTACCGCATCGCGGTAACCACTTTCTCCTTCTCCAGATGGTCATTTCTTGTCGTGTGTGTTTGTTTTGTTTTGGGTTGCCCGTGGATTGTACACGGAGACTATTTTATGTTGTCGCCCGTAGGGCGTTGATTAGTCCAAATCCGTATTTTCTTAGATTTGGGTTTGGGTTGGGTTTAAGTATCGTTAATCTCATTTGAGAATAAGATCAACTTATACGTTTGTTAAGGATACGTTAGTCTAATTTTAGACTAAGATTTACTTAACAGGATCATTTAGATCCAACAAAAGAGCATTTGGGCTCTACTGTTTTAGTATAGGGACATTGCGGTCCATAACTTTAAGGACATCATAGTCCATGGAGTTTAAAGACGTCATAGTCTATGGGGTTTAGTTTAGTGACGTTGCGGTCCATAAGTTTAAGGACATCATAGTCCATGAGTTTAGGGACCTCATAGTCCGTGGTAGTTTAGAGACATCATGGTCTGTAAAGTTTAAGGACATCATAGTCCGTGAGTTTGAGGACCCCACAGTCCGTAAAGTTTAAGGACATCATAGTCCGTGAGTTTGAGGACTCAACAGTCCGTGGAATGTCTGGTTGTCAGGACCCGTCACCTCTCTAAAGACGTTGAAGAATTACAACGACAAATATCAGAGAAGTGAAGAGATGTACCGTTGAACCAATATTGGTTGGGAGATCTGTAGTCCAATTTAGGACCAAGATCAAAGATTTATGAGCATATGGGCTCAATTAATCTGAGTTAGGGTTCTGTGACCACTTTGGGCTCGGCCCATTTAGTTAAAATGTTAAACATTTAACAATGCTGAGCATTGGTTTGGGCTCTGACAATCTTTTTGTCTTTTATTGAATGCTGAGCACTCATCATAGCTCTGGGCTTTATTTATAGAACAAATTATGTTCTTTTAGCGCACATGTGAGGAGCACGTGGCGCGCTTGGCGTTGTGCGCCAGTTAATGAGCGCAATGCGCTTATTGTGAAGTAGCGCACACGTGAGGAACACGTGGCACGCTAGGCGGGGAGCGCCAGTCAAAGTGCGTAATGTGCTTTTTGTTTAAGTAGCGAACATGTAGGGAGCACGTGGCGTTCTTGGCGGTGAATGCCAGTTCAAAGAGCGCAGTAGCGCACATGTGAGGAGCACGTGGCGCGCTTGGCGTTGAATACCAGTCAATGAGCGCAATGCGCTTCTTGTTTAAGTAGCGCACACGTGGGGAGCACGTGGCGCGCTTAGCGGCGAGCGCCAGTTCAAAGAGCGCAGTAGCGCACACGTGAGGAGCACGTGGCACGCTTAGCGTTGAGCGCCAGTCAATGAGCGCAATGCGCTTCTTTTTAAGTTTGAAGCCCTAAGGCTCTGCAGCGCTGTGCGCTAGATTTGGAGCGCTGACGCGCTCTTCTTTAATTGGAGGGCTAAGGTTCTTTTAGGAAGTTTTGCGCCCTGAGAATTAAATTCTCTCTCTTATAAGAGACTTTATCTTACGGATCTAAGAACAAAGTTCTTAATTTTTTATAGGAGATGTTTCAATCTCTTCTTTTTTGGTGAAAGGCTCTGCCTTTATGGATCTATCATCCTAAGAGAATTAAATTATTCTCCTGCCCTTTTATAATGAGTTATTATGATTTCTGAAAGACAATTTGTCTTATAGATCTATTGATCTGAAGAAGATTAAGTTCTTTCTCTTATTTTTAATGATGAGATACTTTGATCTCTTTTTGTGAAAGACCTTGGTCTTTTAAATCAAGGATCTTAGAAAAAGAAGTAAATTCTTCTTTTGGTATGAGATGATTTCATCTCTCTGTTCTTTTTTTACCTTAAAGAAAGTTTTCTTCTTCTGAGAGCTTTCTCTTTGTCTTTGAATTTCTCAAAGTTTATGGGTGGTTCCTCTATATGAGACTTGAAGTCATGGGGCCTTTATATAGTGAAGGCTGATTTGTTCAATCGGTTAGGGAGATCTTTTCTCTAATTGATTTGGGGATGTTTCCCCCGTGGGATCTTTGATCCAAGGGCTTCTGATTTTCAGAAGGCAATCTTCTTGTTTTTAACAAGATTGGGAAATCTTTTCCCATACAGAATTTTATTCTGTAATTTGGTGATTTTTAATCATCATTCGATCATTGATCCAACGGTGCTCTGATTTTCAGAGCATAATCATTCCTGTTTGGAAAGATTCTAAGGAATGTTTCCTTAACAAAATTTTATTCTGGTTAATTGATGATTTTTAATCTTGTTCGTTGGATCATTGATCCAAGGGCCGAGAACATTTTCTTCTCGTCGCTAGCAGTCACCTGCTTTGCACGTGATGCGCTGCTTAGAGTGCAGCACTCTTAGCGCCAGCGCTCAAGTACTCTGCACGTGGTGCGCTGCTTAGAGTGCAGCGCTCTTAGCGCCAGTGCTCACGTGCTCTGCACGTGGGGCGCTGCTTAGAGTGCAGCGCTCTTGGCGTTGCTATGAATCGCTGCTTCATTTCAAATTTTGAAATTTGAACAGAGCTTTGCTCTGATTGGGGAAACAAATGCCCCCTGCTGTTGCGCTCACGTGGCCCACACGTGAGTGCAGCGGTGGCATCATCTATACCATTGGATCAACTCAGAAGTTGAAACGGCATCTCAGTGCCTATAAATAGGGCCTTTGGCCCTTGAGATGATCTCTGTTCATCTTCTTCCTTTTTTCTGAGAATTAATTCTTTTTCAGAGCATAGCATTTTCCCTTAATAACTCTTAAGAGTCAAAACTCTGCCCAATTTTTTTGGTAAGATTTAAACTTTTAAATAGAGCACTGCTCTTCTCAGATCATAGATCTAAAAATATTTTTAAGGTTTTACCCATTAACAGAGCCATGCTCATCTTTAGATCATAGATCTTAAAATATTTTTAGGATTTTACCCACTAATAGAGCCATGCTCATCTTTAGATCATAGATCTTAAAAGTATTATCTTTTTAGGCCGATTTTAACCCATGAACTGGAATACTGTTCATCTTCCATGAAGAACTCTTAGAGTTTGTTCATAGATCTTGAAGATCTCAGAATTTTTAATTCATTAAAAGCTTTGCTTTTAGGGTTTCTGATGGGTTTTTCTATCTTCCTCGCAGAGCATTGCACTTTAGAAATTTTGGGGGAGAATTTTACTCCCCTCGTGAACGATTTTGATAGGTGTCACTCCTGTCTGGAGAGTGTTGCTCTTGAGGAGTTTAACTCCTCGGCCCGAGGAGCCTCTCATTAAATGAGAAATCCTTTTAGGATTCCCTCCTTAATTGCACAAAATTAAATTCGTTGGGTGTTTTAATCCGTACTTGTTTCCTGTTTAGGGATATCAAGAGTTGTTTAAATCCCCGTGTCTATTTTAATATGCTTTTTCATAACCAGTTTGTCCACTAACTCTCACTGATTTTCTTTTTCAGACGTTATGGTCGTTCATCTGTATGATCTTGATGAGATTATTTCTTACGGAGACATTCGCGCACTCGGCCGTTCCCAAAACCAAGGATTTACAAATGCTCAGTGCGCTGAAATTATGGGTCGCTTTGATGCGTACAAAGGTCGTCTGCTTCCTCGTCGTTCAGCTCTTTTGAAGCTCATCGTGAGAGCGATCTGGGAAGCGCTTCTTTTATTCTATCAAGCCATGCCGCTTAAGGCATAGGATGACACCGAAGATAAGATGCACTCATTGTATCTGATGGGCCTAATCTCAAGGAAAAGGCGAGATAACCTTGTTGATATCCTGCATCAAGATTTTCAACAGGCGACGATACTCGCGGCTTATTGGAGGGTGGAGGACATCAGTAGGGATCCTGACGCTTGTGATCGTGAAAGGATGCACACGAAGAAGGTCCGAGAGGCCCGAAAATTTTTGGAAGGCCTAACTTTTGAATTTCTCAATCCAAGTCCTGGATTTGATGTCTTGGCATTGTAAACATTTTAATGATATTTTTGTTTACCATTTTCATTGCTGTAAGAATTTTCTGAAATATGAATGAACAATTTTCTTCCGTGTGTTTATTTTATACATTAAAATTTTTCGCGCATACATGAGTGGGTACGCTTCGGACGCTCAATTGGATATAAATCAAATGTTTTCCTTATTGCCAATCATAGTATGTGGTTAACGTTCGTAGGTTACGCCTTTTCATTTCGATTTGACGAAGAGCAGTTTACGCACTCTTGAGTACCACCTCCATTTCTCTGGCACGTAATTTTGGCAAATGCGGCCTGTAAATAGTCCATGTTAACCTCTTTGTAGGTGGAGATGGCTTAGGAAACAGGTTCAGGTCTGCTGCCTAAGACTTTTCAATTTTATGAGCCGTAAGGGTCTCATAAAGATTTTTCTCCCTATGAGTCGAGAGGATCTCGTAGGTGTATGTTCTCCTTAAGAATCTTGAGGATTCCTAAGTGTATTTTCCCTTGAGAGTCGTAAGGATCTCCCGAGAGAATTTTCTTCCTTACAAATCGAGAGGACTCGTAAGTGGTTAATGAGTTGACCTGCTCCCGAATCCAAGTATTGCTTTGACGAGCAGGTCGAAGTTTGACTTTGGCCGTTTTCCACGGGGTCAGGATTGACTTTAGCCATGTTCCACGGGGTCAGGGGTTGACTTTAGCCATATAGGGTCAGGATTGACTTTAGCCATACGGGGTCAGGGGGTGACTTTAACTACCATACGGGGTCAGGGGGTGACTTTAGCCATACGGGGTCAGGATTGACTTTAGCCATACGGGGTCAGCGGTTGACTTTAGCCATATGGGGTCAGGATTGACATTAGCCATACGGGGTCAGTGGTTGACTTTAGCTATATGGGGTCAGGATTGACTTTAGCTATACGGAGTCAGGGGTTGACTTTAGCCATACGGGGTCAGGGTTGACTTTAGACATATGGAGTCAGGATTGACTCTCGGTTGTCTATGCACCGCCGAGTTATGGAACTGGGAACATTGCCCCGGCTCCGCTGTTGATTGTCGCGTCTGAATGCTGCTGGAATGAGGAGGAACGCTGTTGTGGGTCTCCAGGCTATAGATGTGGCCGTCGAGACTTGGAACTAGGGACTCTGCCGTGGCTTCGAGATTGATTGTCGCGTCCGAATCCTGCTAGAATGAGGAGGAACGCTGTTGTGGGACTCCAGGCTGTAGATGTGGCCGTCAAGACTTAGCTCTCTTTTTTATGGCGCCTGGTGGGATGATATGGTTCCTTCTTTTTATGTGCCCCTGGATTGTATACATGGATCGATGTGATCTCACCTGTAAGGCATAAGTTTCATTTTATATGTATTATATTTTTTTTGTTTTCTTTCCGCGATGCTCTATCATTTCAGCTGTTTATATCGCAAAAGTCGCGATTGCCCAATCATTTCGGCTATTTTTCACGGTGCCCAATCATTTCTGCTATTTTTCATTTTACTCGCTGCTTTTTATTGCGAGTTGCCCAATCATTTCGGCTATTTTGTATCCATATATTTTTACTTGCTGATTTTGTTGCAAGTTGCCCCATCATTTCGGCTATTTCATATGCATTTTTGGCTCGCTGATTTTAACCGCGAGTTTAGACTTGGAATTTGAAACCGATTTAGGCATCAACATCGCTACAACTGGGATATTGCCAGGAGCGAATCATCATATGCCTTTGCCGGTTCAAACAAAGGTGGCTTAGCAAACAGGGTTAAGATCCTGTCGACTAAGGCTTTTGACTTCATGAGCTGTAAGGGTCTCATAAAGGTATTTCTCCCTATGAGTCGTGAGGATCTTGTAGGTGCATTTTCTCCTTAGGAATCGTGAGGATTCCTAAGTGTGTGTTCTCTTATAAGTCGTAAGGATCTTACAAGAGTGTTTTCTCCTTATAGGTCGAGAGGACTTACAAGGGACGTTCACCGTCTGAGCATATCCCTAGTTGCTGATGGGACTTTGTTAGGGAAATGATTATTCGTGCCCGTGGATTATATACAAGTGTCAGCATTGAACCGCTTTTAAGGCAATTCTGGGGATTGTGATGGCTTAAGAACAGGTTCAGATCCCTGTAATTTAAGGCTTTTGAATCCTATGAGCCGTGAGGGTCATATAAGAGGGTTCTCCCTACGAGTCATGAGGATCTCGTAAGTGTAATTTCACCTTAGGAATCGTGGGGATCCCTAAGTGTGTTGCTCCCTTGTGAGTCGTAAGGATCTCACGCAGGTATTTTCTCCTTACAGGGTCGAGAGGACCATGCAAGTGTCTTTTAACGAGATTGCGCCCTTTCGGGTTTTCACAAAACTCGCCGGTAGCCCTGCTGTTTTTACTCACGGAGCCCTTTCGGGTTTTCATCTGTGCCCATTTCTCTTGTGGGCGTACCCTTTTTTTTACCACGTCAGCCTGGAGACACCGCGGGTTGGTAGTAGTTTAACGACGTTTCGGTCAATCGTTAGTTTAGGGACGTTTCGGTCCATCGTTAGTTTAGGGACGTTTCGGTCTATCACACGGATACTACTTATAGAGTTTGGGCTTGGGAAGATAGCGAGCGGACACAGGCGTCATCATCTATCATTAACCTATGTCGTAACTCGTCAGGCGTAGTATTTTTTTAGGAACCGGCTATTTATTGGCCTGAAAGGACTTTCTCCATGCATGTTCATGAGCAAGTAAGCCTCACCTTGGTAGACTTTGTCTATGATATACGGGCCCTCATAATTCGGCTCGAATTTCCCCCGTTTGGCATGATTGGGGATCATAGGTCTCTTGACCACTAGCACGAGTTCGCCTTGGCGGAATGTTCTCGGCCTAGTCAACCTCCCGTATAAGCATGTCATTTTTGCTTTGTAGGCTTCCAAGTTTTGCTACACCATGAGCCGGGTTTCGTCAAGGGCGTTGAGCTCCTCAAGCCGAAGATGAGCATTCTCTTCGTCCGTTTACTCGTAATAGACCGCCACTCGTAGAGAGGGTATCTTTATTTCCAAAGGAAGCATTGTTTCTGTGCCGAACACTAATGCATACGTCATTGTGTTCGTGGCCGTTTTGAACGTAGTTCGATACGCCCAGAGAGCTTCATGCAGCCTCTCGTGTCAGTCTTTTTTATTTTTGGACACTTTCTTTTTGACGATCTTTGCCAAGGTCTTGTTGAAAGCCTCAGCCAGACCGTTAGCTCGGGGATTATAGACCGAAGAGTATCTCCAGTCTATATTATGCTGCTGTACGAAGCGGCTGATCTTATGGCTTCTGTAGGCTGGCCCATTATCGGAGATAATCCGTCGCGGAGTGCCGAACCGATAGATGACGTATGTCTTGAAGAAATGGAGGATATTCTCCGTCTTCACTTCTCTTAGTGGTACTGCTTCTGCCCACTTGAAGAAGTAATCGGTTGTTGCCAGTATGAACAGATGTCCTCTGGACGAAGCTGGTTTAATGGGCCCGATTATGTCAGTTCCCCACATTTCGAACGGCCAACTAGCCACCGTTGGATATAGAAGATTTGGATGCTGGTGGATAAAGTCCCTATGAATCTGGCACGAGTGGCACGGCTTCGCGTATTCGAGGCAGTCTTGAATCATCATGGGCCAATAGAAGCCCATCCTTTTGATCTTCAGCTTCATCTTCGGCCCGGCTTGATAAGAACCGCAGAGTCCGCCGTGAATTTCTTGGATGACACACTTTGCTTCTTCAGGTCCTAGGCATCTTAGCCACAGAGAGTCGAACGACCTCTTATACAGCGTATCACTGACGAAGGCGAAGGACAGAGCTCGTTTCATGAGCAGATGAGGACGCATCTTCGGGTGTTCGATGGGATTTGAAGTAGTCTATAAAAACTTCCCTCCAATCCTTAGCATTTTCCTGGTCTTTTATTTGTAGGGTCGCTTGCTCGGTCGCTCCCCTTTCTTCAGACGACTCCGGAGATATTTCTGCCGGTGCAAGAACCCAGCGGCTTTGCACAACGATCCTTACGTCATCGAGGTTTTCGTCGGCCAGTTCTTTAGCGAGCTTGGCTAATGCATCCGCCTTGCTATTTTCCGCGAGCGGTATGCTTTCCAGGGCGTAAGCAGGGATCTGAGTCAGCAATTGTTGTACTCTCTCGCCATACTTCACCAACTCTGGTTTGCACGTTTGATAATCTCCGTTTACTTGGCTAACGACCAATTGGGAGTCTCCGTATATGAGGAGGTTTTCAATTCCCATGTCGACAACGATCTCAAGACCTGCTATCAAAGCTTCATATTCGGATTCATTGTTCGTCCTCGGCTCTGTTAAGGAGAAGGCAAAGCGCATTATACCTCCTTGTGGAGTCACGAAGATAAGGCCCACCCCCGATTTGATTATAGGGGACTTGTGCTTCCGCTTCTTCATGGAAGATACCCCATTGAAGTAGAGTTCCCATCGGGTGTCACTCTCTCCTTTCTCCCAGTCGATCGCGTCAAACGCGTACTCGTTTGGTAATTCGCAATTTAGGGATGAATCGGCAGGTATCGGATGCTCAGCGGGGAAGTCGGCGATAGCCTGGCCTTTCACTACCTTGAGAGGTCGGTATGTTATCGAGAACTCCATCAAGAGGAGGGCCCATTTAACGAGCCGTCCTATTAGTATGGCTCTTGACATCAAATATTTGAGAGGATCCACCTTTGATATGAGATGGACCTCATGCGCCAACGCATAGTGCCGGAGCTTCATTATCGCATAGATTAACGCCAAGCAATGTTTTTCAATAGGGGAGTAATTGTTTTCAGCCCCTAGGAGAACTCGGCTCAAATAGTAGAGGGCTCTCTCCTTCCCTTGGTCATTTTCTTGTGTACATAATGCGCCTAGAGAACCCTCAAGGGCGGTTGTATACATAATGAGGGGCTTTCCCTTGGCCGGAGCGGTTAGCACCGGAGGATTCTGCAGGTATTGCTTGATTTCGTCTAGTGCGCTTTGGCATTTGCGATCCCAGACGAACGAGTCCCCCTACTTCATTAGGTGACTGTAGGGGCGGCATTTGCCGGAGAGGTTAGCTATGAACCGTCGTATATATGCGAGCTTTCCTTGGAGAGACCGCAGTTGTTTCAGAGTCCATGGCGAAGGCATTTCCATAATTGCCTTAATCTTTGATGGGTATATTTCGATGCCCCGGTGTCGTACGATGAATCCTAGGAATTTTCCCGAGGAAACTCCGAACGCGCATTTCAAAGGGTTCATCTTCAAGTTGTATTTCCAAAGATGTTGGAACACTACTTTTAGATGCTCCCAATGCTCCTCGTGCGAATTTCTTTTCACCACAAGGTCGTCGATATAGCATTCGACGACTTCATGTATGAGGTCATCAAAAATCTTCGCCATGGCCCTCTGATAGGTAGCGCCGGCGTTCTTCAGACCGAAAGACATCACTTTGTAGCAGAATATGCCCAAAGGGGTCCGGAAAGCGGTATGCCTCTGGTCTTCGGGATACATCTTTATTTGATTGTACCTTGATGAGCCGTCCATGAAGGAGAAGACTTCGTGAGTGGACGTGTTGTCTATCATCAGCTCGGTAACCGGTAGGGGGAAGTCATCCTTCGGACATGCTTTGTTGAGGTCCCGAACTCCACGCAGATGCGCACTGTCCCATTTTTCTTCATCACTGGGACGATGTTGGCAATCCAATCAGGGTACTGAACTTCCTGGATGAAGCCGGAGTCGATTAGCTTCTTGACTTCGGCGTTCATGCTCATCTCAAGCTCGAGCCACATCCTTCTTGGTACTTGTTTGATTGGCTTGATGTCTAGAGATATCGCCAATCTGTGCACGGCTATTTCCGGATCTAGTCCCGGCATCTCGGAGTAGTTCCATGCAAAGCAGTCTTTATACTGCATGAGCACGTCTTTGAGTGTAGCCACTTGCGCTTCAGACAACAACTCACTGACGAACGTCGGCCGTGAGTCGTTTGCCGTCCCCAAGTCAATTTTCCTGAGGTTATCTGCAGTAGTATATATCCCATCTTCCAGCTCTTTTGGCGCCGGTGGAAACTCTGAGATCACTTCGTCATCATCGTTTTCGAAGCACAAGGGGAGGTCATCCATATCCTCTTGTACTCCTTCTCCTGACAGCGTTATCGCGTGACAGGTACGAGATCGCTTCCAAGACCGATGTTGATCCAGCTCTACTCTCGGGACTTTTGGTTCATGCTTCTGTAGCAAGGTTACCCTCCAACTGCTGGATAAAGCGAATTTTCCTTGCTGATACTGGTCTTCTACCCAGTCTTTGAATGTGAAGAAGTCTTCGAGAGGATGCCCTATCGCTCGGTGATAGGAGCAATAGTCCGGATGATGAACCTCACCTGCTTGTTCAGGGTGCTTGGGCTCAGGGAGGGTAATCATCTGATGTTTCATGACAAGATCGAATATCTTCCATGTCTTGTCTTGAGGAAAAGAATATGCTCGACCCATCTTCTTTATAAGAGACGGATCCTGGCTGCTCAATTCTCGATCGCGTGGCTTCTTGGACCCGCTTCACCATTGTCGAACGCTTTTTCCGTTCTTTAGTTTGTTTCTGCCTCCGCGTCGGATCTTCCGTATGACGGACTGGCGACGAAGAGCATCGTCATTCTCCGCAGCCTGCTGAAAGAGGCGCTGCGTCCTGGCTTTCTCGTAAATGGCAATTTCACGGCTATGGTCATCCAGGACCTTTTGACCCGCTTCCCTTATTAACTTGTCCATCTGTTCTTCGAACGACAGACTTGGTATTTTCACGGCGGGATCTCGTTCTGGTTCAGGGTTAGCGACTTCTAGTAGAGCATCTCCTTCTTCATCGAAATCAAGTATAACTTAGCAGCCATGGAATCGCTCCCGTTTCTTGGATTGAACATATCCAAGCCCGCTCGTTTCCATTCTCCCGTTGGGAAATTTTCGCTGAGTTCCGGGGACGTTCCAGATCATGTTGTAGAACCGAGCCTGTTGCACGGTCTGCTTCAAGGGTACGCCTTGGCGCTTCAACAGCCTTTTTAATTCTTTTGTGTAGTATCTGGGCAGACGGATGGGCTGGAGCCTGTCATTTGTAGAATCGGCACCATGCCAAATTTCTTTCTCCACTTTGGTTTCCGTGGATCGATAAAAGAGGATCGCCTTTTCATCTCATCGCCTGGGAGGGACGTAGAATGTCTGCAGTTCCTGCACACTATAGGTATCAAGTGCGTCGAGCTCTTTATAATGCTCGTGCGGAACCATGGTGATTTGCAAACTCCGATCATCGCCAGCGAAGGCATGTATTGATGGCCGAGCGGAAAATACGGCATTGACCTCATCTTCCGAGTCGCTGCCGAAAACCAGAATAGGGGTGGACGGTCCCGGCTTGTTGCATTGGTGCGGCCCTGAATAAACTATTTCTTCTTCCTCCTCGGTATCACTCCCGAAGACCGGAATAGTGGTGATATCTTTGTTCTTCGGTCAATGGCATCTTTCCGTGTCATCGAAATCTGGTATGAAGTATTTTGCATCTTTGTACTTTCGGACTTCATTCACGGAGAATGGGTTCAATTCCCCTGTAACAGTATACTCGAGACCATCCTTGAAATACTTCATACACGGATGTTGTATAGAAGGGATGATGTTGTACTCGAGTAACCAAGGCCTGCCGAGCAAAGCATTGTAGCATGTCTTGGCGTCAATGACGTGAAATTTGATGTCCGTGACGAGCAGCCCAAAGCGTAACGTCAGTATCATAGATCCGAGCGTCCGTGAGGACTGGGAGTCAAACCCGGAGATGGTGATTTTATCACGAGCGAGGTGCTGAACACTCATGCAGATTTCCTTCACCACTCTTACATTGACGAGGTTGACGGAGGACCCATTGTCAACCAGGATTTTGCCTATCTTGATATCATGACAGTATCCGGAGACATAAAGGAGACGGTTATGCTCGCACGTCCCGAGGAGGAGATCTTCATCGCCGAAGGTGATATCATTCGTGTGCACTTCTTCCAACACGTCCTTCATCTTTTCTTCGGCGAGGAAAGCTTGGAACTGCTCGGGCTCTTGTAATACATTGATCAAAGAATCTCTCACCTCCTTAGATAGTAGAAGGGCGTCGAGAATACTTAGCTGTGAGGGTATCTTCCTCAGGTGTGACAGAACGTTGTAATCCATCTTATTTTTCTTGGGCGGGTCCTTGGCTGCCATCTTTTCAATGACTCGGTCATTGAGGGTGATATCTTTAGAGAATTTTTCTTTCTCCTTATCTTTTTTGTTCGATCCCTTGTTTGCGGTTCCGAGATCCACTTCAGGTAGCGTGCGATTGCGGAGCTGAATGTTCTCGCTGTTCTTCGTTTCTTCCTCTTTTCTTGAGATGGATTCTTTGAAGAGAGGCCTGAGAGCCATTTCTTCTTCAGAATCGCTCCCGAAGGTGAGAACTTGCGATCCCCTGCTATCAACCATGTGACAGTTGCCAGCAGCTCTTCCTCGTTCGTCTGTCGCATTTTTCCGCTGTCGACGAGCTTCACGCTTCATCCTCTTGAAGTGTTGCCTGTGAGCGACATACCCTTGCCACTAATTTTTAAAGGCGTGGCATTCTTCAGTGGTGTGTGCAATCCTCTGATGATATAAGCAGAAGTTAGGATGTACATCTGCTTCGCCAAGGTGTATCCCGCCAGGAGTGTTTCCTTTGGAGGACGGCAGCTTCATTCCCATTGATAGGGCTTTAGCGAAACGTTTTCTCATTTTAAGTCTGCTTTTATCTGCCGCGAGCGTGCTTCGATCTTGTAGGAGTACTTCAACCTTTTCCTCCAGTCGTCGAAGTTTGGCTTTTTCGAACATGGCCATTTCACAGTCTCGATCAGCTTTGCTCTTCTGACCGGCCTCGTTCAGTAGCATGTCGATGATCTCATCTGACGGTCCTAGGCGTTCTGGTTCGGGATCTGCCCCCAGTTTCTCTGCATTAGGGGATTTTTCACCATCTATTGACGAGTGAGAGATTGTGTGACAGCTCGCCACATAATCCTCAGATTCATCTGACGAGTCTTCTCCTTCATCATTTCCATCCTCAAGGATGTGGTTGAGAAACTCTTGAAGTGTGACAGGGATTCGCGCCATCTGGTTATATTCTTCTCGCGCGTCAATATGTTTTTGCAGGTCCGTGCGCTTGTCATCAAGCTTCACAGGCTTTTTGGTCTTCTTCTTCTTTTTCGAAGACTTTGACAGCTAGGCCTGAGCGTTTTGATTATCGCTACCAATTCTTGGAGTCAGGTGCGACTTTAGCATTCCCTCGATGACCTCGGGTTCTAGCGGAGTTTTCCACCTGATCGCCGGGCATGTTTGGAGATCCTTCAGCATTCTTTTCTTCTTGGCTGAAAGAGCGACCTCCCACGGAGCTTCTTCTATAAAAGATCATGATTCCTCCGGCGTGTCCATCTTTTTAGTAGTGTGTGGCTGAGGAGGGCTCACATTCCAAATCTCAAACTGCGCGAATTTGCCCTGTTGGTATTGGTCCTCAATCCAGCCTTTGAAGATGAAGCAATCTTCAATTGGATAGCCTACCACTCGGTGATAGGGGAAATAATTGGGATTGTTGGCCTCACCGGGTTGCAATGGGCGTTTCGGATCCGGCAAGGAGATGAGCCTGTTGCGCACCGCCAGCTCGAACAGTTTCCTCGTTTTATCCTGGGGAAACGAATAATGGCGCTTCAGTTTCTCGTTAAAGAGTCGCTGTCTTTCATCTTGGCGATCAGTTGGCTTTGGACCACTGGACTGCTGCTGAGCATTGGCGACGAAGGTCACTTTCCCTTTCCCTTTTTCATTTCGAGATTCTAACTTCGAAGAAGATGGTCTATGACCCATCTGGTCCATTTGGTCTAGTTTGTCAATCAAGGCCTGGAAGGTGGTCGGCTTGAAAACATCATGAATTGTGAAATGGTCTCCTGAGGGTCGAGGCTCCCTACGAACATGCCTACCGCAGGAGCTTCTTCGATGCGCTGCTCGCACTTCGACCATAAATTCCGCCACCGTATCGCGTATTGCACCCATGTTTCCTCTGGCTTTACTCTGGCGTTAATTAATGCGGTGATTGGGGTGCATTCGCTAGCGCTTACGAAACGCTGGGTGAATAGCATTTCCATCTCCGTAAAAGTTTTGATGGAGTCGTTGGGAAGCTCTGAGTACCAATCGAACGCCGTCTTCGCCAAGCAGCCGACAAATTGGCATAGTAGTAGCTTATCATCCTCTCCAGTGTTGCCGCAGAGAGCCCTGAACTGAGCGACATGTTGATGGGGATTGCCTGTCCCCTTGTACGCATGGAATTTAGGAATTGTGTATCCTGGCGGGTACTTTATTTGATCGTACCCCCCGGATTAGGTCGTCCAGTTCTGACGACTTGGCCAGCTGCTTCATTCGCTTGATTAGCTCGTATTTGCTGAGCTATATAATCATCGAGTGTGACTTTGGAGATGGTCTCCTCCTTGGCTGTTGATAGAACCGGCAGAGGATTTGATGTCTCTCCTCTATCATCTTCAATTATTACTGGAGCATCTTCGGCTGGAGGGTCCGGCTGGATCATCATGCCCACCATATCTTGGAATAGAAGGGTCATCTGTTTTATGTTGGCCGCTTGTTCCGCGGCCTCTTTGTCCTTCTTCTCAAGCAATCTCCAAAGGAATTCGACATTAGTTTCCTACTCACGACGCTATTCTGAGGACGTCTCAGGTCTTGCTTTTGGTCCCGTGAGTGCAGCCATGGTTGTTAGCATCTCTTGGAGCTTTTGTTGTTGTTGCTTCTGAGCCTTAGTCACTAATCGCGTAAGCGGTCGATAACCTATGGAGATACGGCTATCCTCTTTTCCGGATGCCATATAAACGGTATGCACCACCACGCCCCCAGACTTAGGGTGTTTAGATTCAGTGCCCTTGACATTTGTCGCAGACACGGGGATTTTCTCCGGTCATCTCTTTTTGTGAGCTGGTGAAGTTGAGGGGGCCCTTGCAGTAGGCACCCAGGTAGACGACACCTTCTGTGGTACGACAGAGAGATCCTTCTCTTGCCGAACCTTCATCTTCTTCAGTCGGCGGGAGTAATCTTGATCAATCACCGAGCCTTAGACTCGACGCCAGACCTTTTAAATTTTAGAGGACAGTCGCTGAGGGGGCTGTTCGAGCTTCGCCTTTGTGGCATTCTCCACAGGTGGAGGAGACCTTTTCAGCATAGCAGTTGGAGAGTTCTTGCGCATCCTCCTGAGTGGTTCAAAGCTATTCCCAGTTGGAACAGCCGCATCGACTTCCACCGTTGGAGCTGGTGGCGTAAATCTAGAGGGTGAACTACCCCCAGCTTTCCTCACTCGGCGCTAGTGGCGACGTCGAGCATGTCGTGCGGCCGGGATCACCTCCGTTGTTGGATGAGCTTCCTCTTGCCCCTTACTTTGAGGAAGGATTGTTATTAGCGCTATCCTGTCGAAGACTGACGTCCGTTGAGAAGGGATAGTCAGTCTTTCTAAGGCCGACTTTTGAACAGGGGAAATAGCCTTCATGACTTTGCCTGGAACGGGAGCTGAAACGGTCAGTCTTGCAAAGACTGACTCCTTAGCAGGGGAAGCCGCTCTGACGACTTCAGGCGCAGGAATGGCTATCCGCTTCGGGATAACCCCTTCTTGTATTGCGAGCTTCTTCATGGGCCTATTGGAGCTTTGGCCCAGTCTATTGAAAACGGAGGCACTGGATTTGGGAGACTGGTTGAGAGGGGCCGCAGTAGTTGCAAGCCGATCAAAGACCAACTTCTTCAGAGCTTCTTGCGATGGTAGAAGAGCGCTGAAGCTCGTTGACGGGAGCATGGTCCCGAAGAACAGTCCAGTGGTGGCCTGAGTCATCTGTTCCACTGGCATGGAGAAGATGGAGGCCGCTTGGGGCCAGTAAGTTACTCCTCCGGGCGGGACGGAGCGAGAGTTGCAGTTGCAGTTAGTGCAGTTTGAAGCCATTGATCTTCTGTTTTTTTCTGCACGGAACAAGATACCAAATCTTAGTAATTCACAACCAAAGGAAACCATGTCAAACTGCGATTTGTTCGCGAAACACGACATACGAAGTATGGAGTGGAAAGAGGAAAAGGTCCCACTGGGCGTGCAAGAATCTGTTCTCCGCCGAAAACAGAGACGAAACCGCGTAGGTCGTCTTGCCTGAATTTAGGGGCAGATGCTATTTGGTTTTATCCGTCCACCTCTCTGATGATGCCAAGTTGATTTATAGCACCGTGCATCGGAGGTTTGGACAGATGCGGCCGATGTAGCGGACTTCGTCAGATTCCCCCTCATTGTGAGGGGTTTTTGATTGTGGGGACTCACTTCCCTGCAGGCGCAAGCCCCTGCAGTTAATTACGCTACCGCATCGCGGTAACCACTTTTTCCTTCTCCATATGGTCACTTCGTGTCATGTGTGTTTGTTTTGTTTTTGGTTGCCCGTGGATTCTATACGGAGACTAATTTATGTTGTCTCCCGTAGGGCGTGGATTAATCAAAATCCGTATTTTCTAAGATTTGGGTTTGGATTGAGTTTAAGGATCGTTAATCTTATTTGAGACTAAGATTAACTTTAACATTTGTTAAGGATACGTTAGTCTAATTTTAGACTAAGATCTACTTAACAGAACCATTTAGATCCAACAAAAGAGCATTTGGGCTCTATTTTATTAGTTTAGGGACATTACGGTCCATATTTTTAAGGTCATCATAGTCCATGGAGTTTAAAGGTATCATAGTCTATGGGGGTTTAGTTTAGGGACGTTGCGGTCCATAAGTTAAAGGACATCATAGTCCATGAGTTTAGGGACTTCATAGTCCGTGGTAGTTTAAAGACATCATAGTCTGTAAAGTTTAAGGACATCATGGTCCGTGAGTTTGAGTACCCCACAGTCCGTAAAGTTTAAGGACATCATAGTCCATGAGTTTCAGGACTCCACGGTCCGTGGAATGTCTGGTTGTCGGAACCTGTCACCTCACTGAAGACGTTGAAGGATTATAACGACAAATATCAGAGGAATGAAGAGATGTACCCTTGAACCAATATTGGTTGGGAGATCTGTAGTCCAATTTGGGACTAAGTTCAAAGATTTATGAGCATATGGGCTCAATTAATCTGAGTTAGGGTTCTGGGACCACTTTGGGCTCGGCCCATTTAGTTAAAATGTTAAACATTTAACAATGCTGAGCATTGGTTTGGGCTTTGACAATCCTTTTGTCTTTTATTGAATGCTGAGCACTCATCATAGCTATGGGCTTTATTTATAGAACAACTTATGTTCTTTTAGCGCACACGTGAGGAGCACGTGGCGCGCTTGCGCGAGTTAATGAGCGCAATGCGCTTATTGTGAAGTAGCGCACACGTGAGGAGCACATGGCGTGCTTGGCGGGGAGCGCCAGTCAAAGAGCGCAATGTGCTTTCTGTTTAAGTAGCGCACATGTGGGGATCACGTAGCGCGCTTGACGGTGAGCACCAGTTCAAAGAGCGCAGTAGCGCACACGTGAGGAGCACGTGGCGCGCTTGGCGTTGAGCGCCAGTGAATGAGCGCAATGCGTTTCTTGTTTAAGTAGCGCACACGCGGGGAGCACGTGGAGCACTTGGCTGTGAGCTCCAGTTCAAAGAGCGCAGTAACGCATGCGTGAGGAGCACGTGGCGTGCTAGGCATTGAGCGCCAGTCAATGAGCACAATGCGCTTCTGTTTAGGTTTGGAGCGCTAAGGCTCAGCAGCGCTGTGCGCTAGATTTGGAGCGCTGAGGCGCTCTTTTTTAATTGGAGCGCTAAAGCTCTTTTTAGGCAGTTTTGCGCCGTGGTAATTAAATTCTCTCTCTTATAAGAGACTTTGTCTCACGGATCTAAGAACAAATTTCTTATTTTTTTATAGGAGATATTTCAATCTCTTATGTTTTTGGTGAAAGGCTCTGCCATTATGGATTTATGATCCTAAGAGAATTGAATTATTCTCCCCCCTTTTATAATGAGATATTATGATCTCTGAAAGACAATTTGTCTTATAGATCTATTGATCTGAAGAAAATTAAGTTCTTCCTCTTATTTTTTATGATGAGATACTTTGATCTCTTTTTGTGAAAGACCTTGGTCTTATAGATCTATGATCTTAGAAAAAGAAGTAAATTCTTCTTTTGGTATGAGATGATCTCATCTCTCTATTCTTTTTTTTTTTTACCTTGAAGAATGTTTTCTTTTTCTGAGAGCTTGCTCTTTGTCTTTAAATTTCTCAATGTTTATGGGGGGTTCCTCTATATGAGACTTGAAGTCTTGGGGCCTTTATATAGTGAAGGCTGATTTGTTCAATCAGTTAAGGAGATCTTTTCTCTAATTGATTTGGAGATGTTTCCCCCGTTGGATCATTGATCCAAGGGCTTCTGATTTACAGAAGGCAATCTTCTTGTTTTTAATAAAATATTGGGAAATCTTTTCCCATACAGAATTTTATTCTGTAATTTGGTGATTTTTAATCACCATTAGATCATTGATCCAACGGTGCTCTGATTTTCAGAACATAATCTTTCCTGTTTGGAAAGATTCTGAGGAATGTTTCCTTAACAGAATTTTATTCTGGTTAATTGATGATTTTTAATCATGTTCATTGGATATTTGATCCAAGGGCCGAGAACATTTTGTTCTCGTCGCTAGCACTCACGTGCTTTGCATGTGGTGCGCTGCTTAGAGTGCAGCGCACTAGCGCGAGCGCTTACGTGCTTTGCACGTGGTGCGCTGCTTAGAGTGCAGCGCTTACGTACTTTACACGTGGTGCGCTGTTTAGAGTGCAGCGCTCTTAGCGCTAGCGCTCACATGCTTTGCACATGGTGCGCTGCTTAGAGTGAAGCGCTCTTAGCTTTGCTCGGATTGGAGAAACAACTTTGTATGGTAGAAAGTGTCGATCATCTGTTTGTTGGACCGAACTCAGCGAGAGCAGGATTTTGGGACCTCAGCTAATCTAGGGGACTATGGAGAAGATCCAGTTGATTCAGGATAGGATGAAAGAAGCCCGGTGCAGGAAGAAGTCTTATGCCGACCGCCGTCGTCGCAGGCTTGAGTTCACGGTAGGTGATCATGTATTTCTACGAATTTTTCCGATGAAAGGGGTGATGAGATTTGGGAAAAAGGGGAAGTTTAATCCCAGATTTGTGGGTTCTTTCGAGATCCTTGAGCGAGTTAGTGCCATTGCCTATCGTTTGGCACTTCCGCTCAGTTTTTCGGATGTTCGCCCCATGTTTCATGTATCGATACTTCGCAAGTACCTTCATGACCCTTCCAACATTATTCTGCACCAGACTATTCAGCTGGAGCACGATCTTTCGTTCACCGAGCAGCCGGTAGTTATATTGGATCGGCAGGTGAAGAAACTTTGGTCAAAGGTCTTACCGTCAGTAAAGGTTCTTTGGCATTGACCAAATAGCGATAAGGTCACATGGGAAGCCGAGAGCGATATGGGGAAGAAATTCCCTCATCTCTTTGAAGGTATGCATAGTAAGATTTTTAAATTCAGGGACCGAATTTCTTTAAGGGGGAAGATTGTAACACCTTAGAATGCGATTAGTGTTAAATAAATGATAATGCGGGTTTTTAATAAAAAGTTAACCAAAATAGTTTTCACATATTTTATTATATTATTTTTAAGCTTGCACAAACTTGTGCATGTTAACTTTGGGGTTAAGGAGGTATTAACCATGCTTGACTAGCCATGGCACACTAAACCTTTTTCATGCCATGCTAACAAATTTCACGTATTTTTTTAGTAAAGGGTTTTATCTTTTATTAAGGGACAGAGTTGACAAATGAAGGAATGATGAGGCATGGGGCAAGCATTAGAGCAATTAATGAGGTGAGAGAAAGGGCATAGCTCATTTCCTAACCTCGCACTCTCATTTTCCCTCATCACTCACACTCTCTCATTTTATTGTTCTCCTTCTTCTTCACTAAAATCCTTCTCTTGATCTTTATTTTCTTCAAACCCTAAACCTTCTTTAAACCTCACTAAAACGTCATCAAGCTTGCTTAAACCCTCTTGTGATGACTTGGAGCTTGGAAAGATAGGGGTTTTCTCGAGTTTTGGAGAGGTAATGATCCTTGACTGTTATTTAGCCTATAGGGAAGTTCTTTTTCTAAAATAGTTTCAGTTTAATACCATATTGTGTTAAGTTTAGTGTCTGTATCACTTTTTTGTAAGTTCGAGTCTCGGGTGAATCTGCTATCGAACCGGAATTTTGTTTTAGAAGTTGCCATCACAAAGACCTAGTTTGGAGACCTAGAAGCTATCCTAAATGTAATTCAATGTCGCGCACCCCGCGTGTCCGTAGGGAGGCAGAGTATGCAAAAAATGATTTTTCAAAGCTCACAACACCGACTAGAACTCCAGGATCGATACTAAACCATAACTAGCAAACAATTGTGTGAGGTTTAGCTACTCGGATAGAAGTTATACCTCACGATACAAAGTCCTTCGGGTCTTCATCGCTGTCCTCCACCTCGTCGTCAGCTCCAAGGATCGGAATGGATCGCAGCAAACTCGACGGCCTCCTTGAGTCAAAGATGATCCACCCGAGAGTCTATATTCCGAGCTCCTACCACAAATCCGAGATAACTGCGGCTTATAATTCGCTAAACTAGAAATCCTAGGTTGTTTAGAGTGAGAAGATAGAGTAATTTGTCTCTTGGAACCCTAGGATTCTCAACACATAAGAGATTAGGGTTTGATTAAGAAGAAGGAGCACTTGAGGAAATTGAGAATGGTGGAGCAACTAAAGAAAAAGAGCTTGGCTGCCCTTGTGATAAAAAAAACCATTACATAAATATCAAGCATGCTAGATAAATATCTAGCATGGCTTAATAAAATATCTTTGGTGTGTAATGATCACAACATGAGTCATGCTCATCTTTTGTCAAGATAACACCTCATTTACTCCACCCAATTAGTTTAATCCAAAAAGATTCAAACCCTAATTAGGTGTCCCCTTCTAGAAGCTTTCCCAAGGAATTTACGAGAATGCCCATCATCCGTATATACATACCCGCATCCGCATTCCGAAGAATACGAATACAAAAAGAAGAAAATAATCCATCAAAACAATACTAGGATCCGGCTTAAACCAAAGCCCACTAGTATTATCCGCCCGATCATCGTACGTGCACAAGTGCACGTACGTGATCGAAGCCCTGCAGTAAAAACTATACGGCGTCTACACCTTTTGCCCGGTGCAGGGAAACTCTCTATGTGGGACTCTAAATACTCGACATTACGCTGGCAGTGGGTTTAACCACAAGCCGCAAGCGGTACTAGCTGTACGTAACGGCTACCTAGGTATGTGTCGATAAGAAGGCCGATGAGCTAACTCATCCGAACTCCTACTAAGCCTGTATGTGACAATCTCCGTACAGTCCGGTCTTTTCATTTAAGAGTATCGCATATCAGGCCTATGGGGGCAGTAATCGTCTGACCCCTAATAGCGCAATAAGTCGTGTCGAAGTATATCCCAAAACACCCTGAGAATCTACTGGAGTACCTACCAGTAAATCTCGCTTGTCTTGGCCAAGGACTTTGTATAATGGCCATCCGAACACAGCGTGATATCAACCCCCAATACTGGGAAAGACGAATCCTATCTAACCGGCATTGCCTCCAAGTGCTTCGGGACTGCACCCAACTACTGTAAGTCCATGCTACCTCTCCCGGTACTTTCGGGTATGCGGAATTTGGTGAAAAACAATTTTCTTAGAGGTGGTAACATGGACTCAAAACCCGGATCTTTGTTAAACATCTAACTAACAACCTAACTAAGAGTTGCTAACTACTCGGTTAGGGGGTTATACCTTTCTTTTTCTCGAACTCCTTCGTCTTCAAGCTTCGATGGTCGTCCGAATCGGCTTCTCCCCGTCGTCTCCTTGCGCCGAAGATAGATCCACCTGAAAGCTTCAACCTTTGGCTCCTTCTTCGAACTTTGAAGAAACTAGTTCACTCGGTTTGCTAAACCTTGTGAACTAGAGTGAGTAGAGAAGAGTTTGTATGGGATTTTATCTATGGTTCTTAGTTCTCAACTGATGAGACAAGTGAACCATAGAGTCAAGAGAGGGAGAGCAAGAGGAGGAGATGAGAGCTCAAGAACAAGAGAGAGAATGAGCATGAAAGAATGAGAGAAGACTTTTCTCATTTGGCTCTCATAATCCAAAACAATCATAACACCTCATATCAATCAAGTATTATGTGATGGTTTAAGCAACCATAGCCATATCATTTCATGCACTCATTTTGCACAAAAGAGCAAGCAAGCAAAAGTCTTTGCCATGAAATGATAGCTATAGTTATCATGATGGTCAACTAGTCAAGCCTAGTCAACCGGTCAACAAAGTCAACAAGTCAACAAAAGTCAACAAGTCAACAAAGTCAATCCCTCAACAACTATGTCACCATAATACTTAATTAATATAATTGTTAATCATATATCATATTCTCATTAGGGTTGAGCAAAAAGTCAATAGTCAACGGTCAACAACCCTAATGAGAATCCTCTGCCTCTGTCTCTCCGTCAACTGTGCATACACACCCGCATCCGCGTTCCGAGGAACACGAATACACACTGGATAAATCCAATCCCAAAAGGTACACTAGGATCTGGCTTAAACCAAAGCCTGCTAGTGTAAACTGTCCGGACATTGTACGCGCACAAGTGCACGGATGTGACCGAACCCTGTCGCAAAACCATGCGACCTGTCGCAAAACCATGCGAACTCTACTCTTTTGCCTAAAGGCGAATAGCTTTCTGTGTGGGACTCTAAAGACTCGACACTACGCTGGCAGTGGGTTTAACCACAGACCGCAAGCGGCACTAGCTGTGCGTAACGGTCCCCAGGTAGATGCCGACAAGAAGACTGACGAGGCGAAACCCATCCGAACTCCTACTGAGCCTGAATGTGATATTCTCCGTACAGTCCGGTCTGTTTGTCTGATACATCGCATGGCGGGCCTAGGGGGCGGTAAACGTCAGTCCCCCAATAGCGGTACAAGTCGTGTCGGAGTGAAGCCCAAAACACCCTGAGATAACACTGGAAGCCTACCAGTATATCTCGTTTGCCCTGGCCAGGGACTACTCATGTAATGGCTCTCCTAGACATAGCACGATGTCAACCCCCAATACCGGGAGAGACGAATCCTGTCTAACCGTCACTGCCTCCAAGTGCTTCGGGACTGCACCCAACTACCTCCTGTTTGCACGACTCCTTTGAGCCGTGTGTTAGTTATATGTATGCCCTAGAGGCCATTACTGTACATTGGATGTATATTGTAGTGGATGCTGGGACATATATAGGGAAGACTTTCTTGCTCGACATGATAGTATGATATCTGGTTACTCTTTACCTTAACGTGTATACTGATTGTCTCTCTGTTACATGTCGGTAAAGCCCTTAGGATGTGTACTTGACTACCTGGATTATGATGCGGATCATACTAGTGGGGACATGGTAGTCTATAAGTACATCCTTCAAAGTCCCTAGTCGTGGGTGTATCGAGACGGGGCATCGATATACCAGAGTAGACTAGCGTATACCTTCTCGACCCATACAGGTGGGCAATGGATGATCCCATATCCATTGGTGTTTGACATCAGAGATGATATACGGGTGCTCAGTAGAGACTGGGTACACTGGACGGACTCGCCGAGAACTCCCAGATGGTATTATACCTCACGTCAGATGGCAGTTCTCTGGTGACACTGGTACAGAGTAGTCTGTTGACCCGAGATCATCATAGAGTCTTGTGTGGTTCCCACTGTGCTTTGATTTCCATCTTACCACGTCCAAGAGGGCGTGCAAAACGGTGGTTTTTGGGTACAGTCCCGAGTCACATGGAGGCAATGAGCGATAGGAGGGGATTCGTCTCTCCCGGTATAGGGAGTTGATGTTGCGCTGTGTTCGATTGGCTATAACAGGAAATCCCTGGCCAGGGTTGCTGAGATTTACTGGTAAGTGTTACCAGTAGTTTCTCGAACAGTTATAGACCTCATATCGACACGACTTATCGAGCTATTGGGGTCTGACGTTTACCACCCCTAGGCGAGATATGCGACATATCAGACGAACAGACCGGACTGTACGGTAGTGTTACTGGTTGGATTCACAGGAGTGTGAGCGGGCTTGCTCGTCGATCTTCTGATCGCTCAATACCCGGGTAGCCGTTCCGTTTAGCAGACCGCTTGCGGCTTGTGGGTGCTTGATATGATCATCATCTGCTGCCGGCGTATTGACGAGTCTTTAGAGTCCTATACAGAGGTTTCCTGGTTCAAGCGAAACGAAATAGGAGCGCATATGAGATATGTGCGGGACCGAGAATAATGCGTGTATGTGATACCGTATTCCATTCTCGCGATGAATGTATCGATTAGGTTATATGCGATATACCCTAGTTATCGAATCAAGGATTGATTCGATAAACCGATACATTGGATACTAGTCGGTTATATGTGATATGACCGGATCGTTAAATCAAGTGTTGATTTAATGATTTAATGTATAATTATATATTTGATATATTACTTTGCATTAACTCGTATCCGTTCACTTTAAATGGATATTCTCACTCGGGTGTGCACATTGTATATGTGATATACTTTTGTGCACTTGATTGTATCATGTTTGATGATGCAAGATTACTAGGTTTTGTGTAAAGAGTTAAACCTTGGTTAAGTAAATGGTTAGGGTTTTATTTATTATTCATTTATTCTTTTATCTTTTAATTTGGATTAAAAGAAAAAGGGAAAAGAAAATAAAAAGGTTGCTTTCTTACATGAAGCTTCATGCAACTTTGACTCATGTAACCTTTTTTTGTCTTCTTCTTCAAACCCTAACCATTCATCTAACTTGAGTTAACTCTCTACATCAAACCATGGTTCATGTTATGATAAGGATAATTCTTTTTCAATTATTCTAATTAACTTATCATAACACTTTCTTCATCTTCTTCATCTTCTTCAATGAAGAAAGCTTCACTTCATCAATGGTGGATTGATGAAAAGTGTGAGAAATCCAATTCTAAAGTGAACCCACTTCCTATTTCTTCATCCTCTACCTCTTGCCAAGGAGTAGAGTGTGTTTCCTTCACAAGTTTTCTTGACTTGGTGAAGTTGGAGCTTGATCTAGCGATGCCTCGACGTAGATCATATTCGGCACGTCGTCGATGACCTAGCCCGCTTCTTCTCCGATGAAGCCGACGCTAGAGCCCGGGATTGCATGAGGACAGCGGAGAGGACTTCATAATGGAGCTATGAAGGTGGAGGACCGGATCTACAAAGGTTGTATTTCCGTATTCTTGTAGTTAAGTGTTAACTAGTTTCTTATTCGCCTAGAAATCTAGCCAACGATCCATTCTAGGGTTTCTCGGCACCGTTTAAATTTGAAATTGGCATGGTTGATGCCTTGTGAGACCTCATTAGGGTGCCTAGGAACCCTACAGTGGTATCAGAGCCTAGCTAGAGCCTTAGGCGAAGTCTAGACGGAGTTTGAAGTCCGAACGAACCCGAAAACCCATTTCCAAATTGCTCTCTGTCCAATTTTTAAAATCGTGGATTTTTCTAAATTAAAAATATGCAGAAAACTCAGCAGGGAAATCTAAGAATTACGGCGCAAAAAGTTTTGAATGAACAGTGTAATCGGCGGCGGAACCGCGGCATAAGCCTAGCTTATGCGGCGGTTCCGCGGCAGAATTGTGACGTCAGCCCTAACTGTTTGCACAGTAATTCATTGTTTCAGGTGCTGAGTTCTCTGGGTATTTTTAAAATTTATTCAAGAGTTGAATTTTCTGGAGTTGTTTTGGGGATTCGGTGTTTTGATCGGAGTATCAAATTTTTTCTGTGTGGCTTTCCGGATAAATTTTAGAATATGTTAAAAAGTTCGACCGGATATAAATACCTAATTTTTCCCCTGTCGGAAAATTTCCAAGTGTTGGATTTTTCCGTAGTTTAACGACGTTCTAAGTAACGCGATGGACCCTCTAGAAGACAACAAACCTTAACTCGATTATGTGACCGTCTTGAACTGCCCTTTGAACCTTAGGGTTTGGGGCAGTACGGCGTGCCACATGTGAGGCGTTGGCTTGACCCTTCTACGGCTGGACCGTTGGTACTGAGGCACGAACTGAATGTTGTTAGACTTATTTCATGTGTTGAGCTGTATCGGGAAAACTTGGGTGTTTGACTGTTCGATCGAAAAGTTTAACATTTTCTAATTATCCGGAATGGGATACAATAATTGGAATTCACAAAGAGTTATGAGATAACTGAATGAATGTTATAAACATAGCAGTTTAGTCTCACTTGATCGGTTGCCACGGAATTTTGATGTGGTCAAAAGTCCGTCGCAATCACGTAGTGTACGCGGATACTCGCCGGGTAAACTTAATAGACAGCCTCACTCCATAGCCCCGACCAAGTGACTATAGGAGAACCCCGTCGCCGAAAGCATCCGTTCGGGTGCTCGCGGTAGCGGTGTTCCGCCTTGGTGCACTTCGTCGACGGTATCAGGGGTGCGGCCGCCTACTAAAGTTTGCGACGAGCATTCGATCAGTTTTTCGGGAATCTTGTTGAATTGCCCGACTTGATATTGAAAAGTGTTTTCGATAATGAGACTAAAATGCGGGGTTTATAATTGTTAGGCATGCGATGTCTAAGTAATTCATTTGGTCAGGCATGCGATGTCTGAGGTGGTTGCGGATTCCAACTGTTGTAGTTTTACATTTTCTTTTCTGTGACCGTAAGTGTAATATGTGATATCGCCGGTTTCGTTGCTATATGTCAACGACAATTGGGATGGACATATTTACTTACGTTGATAACATGTGATGTTATGTGTTGCTGGATATGTTATATTGGATCGTCGTGTTTGAATAGCCGGGGTTTTTTATGTGAGATGAGTGTTTTTCATTTTCCTTCATGTAAAAACTTGTATGCAATATTCTTTTATTGGGGCACTTCCAGGTTGCGGAAGATGTCACCCTTTGTATATTATTTACTTTTCCGCACTAGGATAGACCCAAGGAGGAGGGCACAAGTAACCGGGTTCTGGAGTCCAGTGGGAGACCAACTCGAGGAGTCGAGTCCGGGTCTCCTAACTCTAGAATTGGCAGGGTTGCTTGCCGCTCTCGTAGGGGTCTAGGGGTGTGGGTTTGGCTATTCATCACGACCGTGGAATCCGTGTTTTATACTGGCTCGTATTGAAAACACGGACGTCCTAGTATATCCAATATTTCATATGTTTCTTCTGCTGCGATATCTGTGATGTGATCATGTGATGTTCTGTGATAGATACTGTATATAGTATATATGATATATTATATAGGCGTTACTTATGTTTTACACCCGCGCTAGCCCTGCCCCGCTCTGCCGTTAGTTACCTAACCTAACGGTGCACGAGGGGACATCGAGACGAATGCGGATGGCATAAGTGTACGTCATATTTATCTGTGATGTTTAGGTATTTATATGATGGGACTTCATTAATGTGATTAATGAAATAAAAGAAACCTAAAGATGTTGTAGAATTGAATTTCAAAAATAAAACAGGTAGCTACAGTTCTTGCTTTGCACAGCGGTATATGTGATATATCCTGCAGCTTATTCGATGAGGAAAGGACCGAGATCCCTTCACCGGGAGTGACTCCTTTGGCAATAACTGGCAGATGCTACACACTCGGTTTGTCTTTTGATTGCTTTTAAGTGTTTTTGCTTTGCACAGTGATATATATGATATATCCCGCACCTCATTCGACGAGGAAAGGACCGACGATCCCTTCACCGGGAATGACTCCTTTAGCAAAACTAGAAAAGCCTCAAAAGCACTCCATTTTAAAATTATTTGATTCTACAACGATATCAAGTTCATTACGCAATAGGTTTTCAGAAAAACCTGTTGTAGCCCTCCGTCATTTCAGATACGTACTAGTTAGTATTCGTGCTGCGGTTGTTTGGCCTCCGTCAAGGCGTAGTGTACGGTAGCTAACTAGTGCTTATCTGCTAGCATATGATGCGATTGGATTAGGGTATTCGTACGGCGTTGTTTGGCCTCCGTCAAGGGTCGTGCGGGTGGGTTTAATTCAATCAGGAAATGACGGGTTGAACTTGACTAGCGGACTATGGGTTGTTTGGCCTCCGTCAAGGTCATAGGACGCTAGGGGCAAAATATTATCGGGAATTTCAAGTGTGGAAATTTGCAATGAGATTGCATACCTTCTATGAGATAGTTGGATCCCGATACCCGCTGTGAGTAATTGTTACTCCTGGGAGAGTTTTATACATTACAATTAGCCGATCAAGTAGGTGTCTAGAAAGGTGTCAACGGGGTTACGCCTCTGGGAAAACGAGGTTTACATTAATTAGGTTCGTGCGAAAGCACGGGGGACCTCCCTCAAAGTACCGACACTGGCCTGGCTGAAAGATTGGCGAACTTGTAGTGTGTAATTAATCCCGGCTAGTCTTTCCTTTTAGGGTTTGAAGGAAGATTTGATAAAAAGCAGTGGGAGCCATCCTGATTAGATAAAATAATAACCAATCTATTCTTGACAGAGCGCACGCTGAGTGTTTTCTTCTCTCTCTCTCCAGGTAGCGACCATATCACGCCTTAATCAAGATAATAATACGGAATATTGACCGAACCCGCTTGTTATACTGAGCTGGGGAACGTTGGTCCCGCTCCAACTTATAATTGTTATAAGACAGAGCAGGAAATAGGGGATTACCAGAATTCCCGTGCCGCCCAAATGAAGAGAGTGCATGCTGATGCATCATCTTCGGGTGTGTTCATTACAGAGAACTGTTTCTTAGTATCATTTACGTCCTGGGTATGTGATACCAGATCAGGATCCCAGATATGTAATATGTTACATAGGGCTACAGAAAGGTAGAGAACTGAGAACGGATGATAAGTTTCATGAGGCAGAATACGGGGCAAGTGTTGCAGCCAAGTCTGTTGGTCACTGTCACCCTGTATTACCAATACATTGATTCTGAACGAATGTTGTTAGATACCGAACCTGATATACAAAATTATATCAGTCTCTTTATTAGTAAAGAAATGATAAAATTTTGTATTGTTGGATAATGTTTTGAACATTTCCTATATCAAAAGTTGATCGGTTCAGGCACGTTATCTAAAAGCATTAATGTTCTAAATCAAACTACAGTTCTTAGTATACGGAACACACAAAAGAGGAAGAGTTCAGAAATGAACGAATTCTTCTTGAGGTATTGTAGACTAGGTCATATCAATGCGACCCGACTAGCTAGAGTTTCATAAAGATGCATATTTAAATTAGTTTGAATTTACATCTTGTGAAACTTGCCAGTCATGTCACAGAGATGAGATGACCATAGCTCCGTTTATTGGAAGCAGAGAAAGAGTTAGTGAACTCTTGGGATGATACATGTTGATGTATAAAGATCCCCTGTCTACACATGCCAAGACCGGTTCTTTGTACTTCATTACATTCTCTGATAATCTCTCAAGATTCAGACATATGTTCCTGTTGAAACACAAGTCCGAACCTTTTGAGATATTCACAGAATATAAGTTAGAAGTAGAGAACCAATACGGGTATAAGTATTATGTCCTTTGATGAGATCAAGGAGGAGAATACTTGAGCACGGAATTCCTGGACTATTCTAAAGGAGAATGAGATTCTCTCTCGGCATTACTCCTCCGGATACACCATAGCACGATGGTATATCGGGGCGGAGCAATCACACCCTATATGATATGGTGTGCTCTATGATGAGTACTACTGAGTTACCTTTTTCCTATTGGGTGTTATGCACTTGAGAAGTTGCATACCTATTGAATAGGGTTCGAATCAAATCAGATGCCTACCACTTCATATGTGATATGGAAAGGGAAGAGCCCATATCTTAAGCTAGTTAAGATTTGGGGTTGTCCAGCCTTTGTCTAAAAGCAAAATCCGGACAAGCTCAAGGCAAGGTCTGTTATGTAGAACGGGAAATGTTCCAGCTATACAGACTGCAGCTGATGATTTGATAGAACCAAAGGATTCAGTAGATTCCAACGAACCTCAGCCTCTCCGCCGATCTAGTAGGGTTCCTCACCCACCTGAGAGATACTTCTGTTTCTCTATGACAGTGGGAGCGAGGATTGCATCATGAGATGATGACCCAACTAGTTTCGAGCTGGCCATCAGGAGTAAGACTCTGTAAGAATGGCTGGATGCTTAGTGATCTGAGATGGAATCCATGTACACCAACAAAGTATGGACTTTGGTTGCTATATCTGAAGGGTTAAATCCCCATCAGGAGCAAGTATATCTTGAGAAGCTTACTTGGTGTAGATGGAAAAGTTGAGACTTTCAAAGCTAGACTTGTTAAAGGTTTGCATCATTGACCAGGTGTGGATTATGTTGAAACCTTTTCTAAGGATCTATGCTTAAGTCCATCCAGATCCTACTTGCCACGGCTACATACCATGACTACGATATCTGGTGGTTGGGTGTCTTGACTGCTTTTCTAAATGATGATTTGGAAGAGAGCGTCTATAAGTACACAGCCAGAGGGCTTCGTAGACAGTGGGAGCAGCGGAAACGTGTGCAAGATGCTTTATTTGATAAAGCAAGCATCACGGAGTTGGAACATTTGTTTTGATGAATTAGTCAAAGAAGTTGACATCATCAAAATGGTAGATGAACCTTGTATAAACAAAAAGGTAGTAGGGAATATGGTGACGATTCTCGTAGAGTACGTGGATGACATACTCTTGATAAGAAAAGAGTTTCTTATGCTACGCTCGGTCAATCTCCGCTTATCACTAGGATTCTCCATATAGGATCAAAGTGATACCTACTAAATCCTAGATTTTGGATCTATGAGATAGATTTAATTGGATGTTAGGATTCTCACTAGTTGTAGTGAGATGATATCAATTGAACCTGGGGAGAATCGCTGGAAGTGTTCCAGAGTGATAAGAACGACTGAATGTCAGTCACAGGCATTGTCTTTGCCCTCAAAAGGGACGGTATGTTGGAAGAGTTCCAAGATAGATACCGTGACATAGTAGACGATAAAGGCAGGATACATCGCTACTTAAGATGCTACCAAAGAGGCTGTTTGGGTGTATATTGGTTCATGAGATGAACTATGTTCCTCACATTGTGTGACAATGGAGTTGTGGCTTATGCCAAGGAACGCAGGTCCCGTCAGTGATCCAGACATATTCTAAGGCAGTGTCACCTGATCATGGAGATGGATGATCTCCAGGGTGATCGAGGTTTGGAGAGTAGATTCAGAGGACAACACAGCGGATCCACTCACAAAGGCCTGTTCCCAGAGAGAGACTTTTATGGGATGGTTGAGTATGAGATACTACAACCACTGCTACAGATGGCCTTAGTGCAAGTGGGAGATTGCTAGTTATATGTATGCCCTAGAGGCCATTACTGTACATTGGATGTATATTGTAGTGGATGCTGGGACATATATAGGGAAGACTTTCTTGCTCGACATGATAGTATGCTATCTGGTTACTTTTTACCTTAACGTGTATACTGATTGTCTCTCTGTTACATGTTGGTAAAGCCCTTAGGATGTGTACTTGACTACCTGGATTATGATGCGGATCATACTAGTGGGGACATGGTAGTCTATAAGTACATCCTTCAAAGTCCCTAGTCATGGGTGTATCGAGACGGGGCATCGATATACCAGAGTAGACTAGCGTATACCTTCTCGACCCATACAGATGGGCGATGGATGATCCCATATCCGTTGGTGTTTGACATCAGAGATGATATACGGGTGCTCAGTAGAGACTGGGTACACTGGACGGACTCGCCGAGAACTCCCAGATGGTATTATACCTCACGTCAGATGGCAGTTCTCTGGTGACACTGGTACAGAGTAGTCTGTTGACCCGAGATCGTCATAGAGTCTTGTGTGGTTCCCACTGTGCTTTGATTTCCATCTTAACACGTCCAAGAGGGCGTGCAAAATGGTGGTTTTTGGGTACAGTCCCGAGTCACATGGAGGCAATGAGCGATAGGAGGGGATTTGTCTCTCCCGGTATTGGGAGTTGATGTTGCGCTGTGTTCGATTGGCTATAACAGGAAATCCCTGGCCAGGGTTGCTGAGATTTACTGGTAAGTGTTACCAGTAGTTTCTCGAACAGTTATAGACCTCATATCGACACAACTTATCGAGCTATTGGGGTCTGACGTTTACCACCCCTAGGCGAGATATGCGACATATCAGACGAACAGACCGGACTGTACGGTAGTGTTACTGGTTGGATTCACAGGAGTGTGAGCGGGCTTGCTCGTCGATCTTCTGATCGCTCTATACCCGGGTGGCCGTTACGTTTAGCAGACCGCTTGCGGCTTGTGGGTGCTTGATATGATCATCATCTGCTGCCGGCGTATTGACGAGTCTTTAGAGTCCTACGCAGAGGTTTCCTGGTTCAAGCGAAACGAAATAGGAGCGCATATGAGATATGTGCGGGACCGAGAATAGTGCGTGTATGTGATACCGTATTCCATTCTCGCGATGAATGTATCGATTAGGTTATATGCGATATACCCTAGTTATCGAATCAAGGATTGATTCGATAAACCGATACATTGGATACTAGTCGGTTATATGTGATATGACCGGATCGTTAAATCAAGTGTTGATTTAATGATTTAATGTATAATTATATATTTGAAATTTTACTTTGCATTAACTCGTATCAGTTCACTTTAAATGGATATTCTCACTCGGGTGTGCACATTGTATATGTGATATACTTTTGTGCACTTGATTGTATCATGTTTGATGATGCAAGATTACTAGGTTTTGTGTAAAGAGTTAAACCTTGGTTAAGTAAATGGTTAGGGTTTTATTTATTATTCATTTATTCTTTTATCTTTTAATTTGGATTAAAAGAAAAAGGGAAAAGAAAATAAAAAGGTTGCTTTCTTACATGAAGCTTCATGAAGCTTCATGCAACTTTGACTCATGTAACCTTTTTTTGTCTTCTTCTTCAAACCCTAACCATTCATCTAACTTGAGTTAACTCTCTACATCAAACCATGGTTCATGTTATGATAAGGATAATTCTTTTTCAATTATTCTAATTAACTTATCATAACACTTTCTTCATCTTCTTCATCTTCTTCAATAAAGAAAGCTTCACTTCATCAATGGTGGATTGATGAAAAGTGTGAGAAATCCAATTCTAAAGTGAACCCACTTCCTATTTCTTCATCCTCTACCTCTTGCCAAGGAGTAGAGTGTGTTTTCTTCACAAGTTTTCTTGACTTGGTGAAGTTGGAGCTTGATCTAGCGATGCCTCGACGTAGATCATCTTCGGCACGTCGTCGATGACCTAGCCCGCTTCTTCTCCGATGAAGCCGACGCTAGAGCCCGGGATTGCATGAGGACAGCGGAGAGGACTTCATCATGGAGCTATGAAGGTGGAGGACCGGGTCTACAAAGGTTGTATTTCCGTATTCTTGTAGTTAAGTGTTAACTAGTTTCTTATTCGCCTAGAAATCTAGCCAACGATCCGTTCTAGGGTTTCTCGGCACCGTTTAAATTTGAAATTGGCATGGTTGATGCCTTGTGAGACCTCATTAGGGTGCCTAGGAACCCTACACCGTGGTAGGGTAGTAATCAAAGTACAGTGGGAACACACTCGAGGCGAAGTGACAGTGTCAAGTCAGCGGACTAAGCTGTACTCATGTCACCTGGGAACTGATAACTGACGATAGGCATAATACCAACTAGTCAGTTCCCGACGAGTCCTGTCCAGTGTACTCGTAACCCAACGAGCACCCGCATACTCTCTCAAGTACGATGTACTGACGGCTGTGGGACAGATCGTCTCCCACACTGGGATGAGAAGCGCATGCGCTAGTCTACTCCGGAGTATCAATGCCCTGTCTCGATAGTCCTGCGACCAGGGACCTGCATAAGGATGTGCTTATAGATTACCCAGCCCCACTAGTGTGACTGCCATCACAACGCTGGTAATCAAGCAAAGATCCTAAGGGCTCCACTAATGTGTATAGGCGATATACTAAAATAAACACATGTACACATTGAAGTAGAAACAAACCAAGTAGCATACTACTATTTTGAGCAAGATTGTATATACAAGGTGAATATCCCAAGCTTCCATTAAGTAATATACAAACTAGTATGATACAGTAATGGCCTCTAGGGTATATACACTAACAATCTCCCACTTGCACTAAGGCCATGTACTGGCATATCGAAGACCTATCATCTCGATCAGCCGCTCGAACTGAGTCTGGGGCAAGGCCTTGGTGAATGGATCTGCAGTGTTGTCTTCTGAAGCGACTCTCCGAACCTCGATCTCCTGGCGATCCACGATCTCCCTGATCAGGTGATACCGCCTCAAGATGTGTTTGGATCTCTGATGGGACCTGGGTTCCTTCGCTAAAGCTATAGCCCCGTTGTTGTCGCAATACAGAGGTATTGGATCAACAATGGACGGAACCACCTGAAGCTCTTTCAAGAACTTCCTCATCCAGACAGCTTCTTTTGCGGCATCAGATGCAGCGATGTACTCCGCTTCCATCGTCGAGTCTGCAACGGTTTCCTGTTTGGAACTCTTCCAACACACCGCCCTTCCATTGAGGGTAAAGACAAAACCCGACATGGACTTGGAATCATCCTTGTCACTCTGGAAGCTGGAGTCAGCAAAGGCCTCGATCTGGAGGTCTTTTCCGCCATACACCAAGAACATCTCCTTAGTCCTTCTCAGGTACTTAAGAATGTTCTTTACTGCTATCCAGTGTTTCTTCCCAGGGTTTGACTGATACCGGCTTACCACACTCAGTGCATAAGCCACATCCTGTCTGGTACACAACATCGCATACATTATAGAGCCTACCGCAGAAGCGTAGGGTATAATAGACATGCGATCCTTCTCCAAATCAGTCTTGGGAGACATCTCTTTAGAGAGGGTGATCCCGTGACAAGCCGGTAGGTTACCGCGCTTGGAATCTTCCATACTGAATCTCTTCAGTATGGTGTCGATGTACCTGGACTGTGAAAGTCCTAATATCCTCTTGGATCTATCACGATGGATCCGGATCCCCAGGATGTACGAGGCATCACCTAGGTCTTTTATGGAGAACCTGTGCAACAAGAACCCCTTGACAGATTGTAGCATAGGAATGTCATTTCCTATTAAGAGAATGTCATCCACGTACAGAACGAGGAATACTACAGTTCTCGCTACAAATCTACTATAGATGCATGGTTCATCTGGATTTTTGATAAAGCCAAATTCCTTGACCGTCTCATCAAAACAGATGTTCCAACTCTGCGATGCCTGCTTTAATCCATAGATGGACTTAAGCAACTTGCACACCTTTCCGCTGCTCCCACTCTGAATGAAACCCTCTGGTTAGTCCATATAGACACACTCCTCTAAATTTCCATTTAGAAAAGCGGTCTTTACGTCCATTTGCCAGATCTCATAATCGTGGAAGGCAGCAATGGCAAGAAGGATCCGAATGGATTTCAGCATAGCCACTGGAGAAAAGCTTTCGTCATAGTCCAAGCCAGGTCTTTGACGGAAACCCTTTGCAACAAGTCTAGCTTTATAGGTCTCAACCTGTCCATCTACACCAATCTTCCTTTTGAAGATCCACTTGCATCCTACGGGTTTTACCCCGTCTGGAGCAATGTCCAACGTCCATACTTTGTTGGTGTACATGGACTCCATCTCGGTCCGCATTGCATCCAGCCATTTTACTGAGTCAACGCTCTGAATGGCCTGGTGGAAGCTAGTAGGCTCATCATAATCTATGATGCAATCCTCTCTATCCCCGTCTATGAGAAAACCGTAGTATCTCTCGGGCGGATGAGACTGCCTACTACTCCTGCGGAGCGGCGTAGGAATGTCCTGTTCTTTTGAACCTTCTGGTTCCAGTAAGCTTTCAGTAATAGCTCGTGGTTCTGGAATTTCTTCCAGTTCTACTGCGCTCCCACTAATTTCCTTTTCTAAGAACCGGTGTTCTAGAAAGTGGGCATTGTTGGAGATAGTGCCCTCAAAGTCAATTATTGGATCGCAGGTACGTGATTGCAATGATTGAGGCAGGACCTATACCGATATGACAGTCTTACTCGAGATGATAGTATGCTATCTGGTTTGTCTTTATCATCGTATACATGCTTTAGTTCGCTATTGCATGATTGATAGAGCCCATAGGATTCTTGCTTGACTACCAGCAGTATGATGGCGATCATATACGTGGGAGCTGGGGTCTGTAAGCACATCCTTAAAAGTGTCCCTAGTCGTGGGAGTTTCGAGACAGGGCATCGATACTCCAGAGTAGACTGGTGTATACAGTCGAGACCCCGACGAGGGGCGGTGGCCGGTCTCACAAGCCACTGGTGTCAGTTGGATCACCTAAGATGTATACAGGTGCTCATTGAGTTATGAGTACACCGGACAGGACTCGCCGGGAATCTGCTAGTTGGTATTATACATATCGTCAGATAGCAATTCCCTGGTGACATGTGTACAGGTTAGTTCATCGACCTGAGGTCGTCATTTGTCTCGTGTGAGTTCCCACTGTGCTTTGATTTCTACCCTACCACGGCTCAAAGGAGTCGTGCAAACAGGTCTTTTTTGGGTACAGTCCCGAGCCACATTGGAGGCAAGTGAGCGGATCGTCGGGGATTCGTCTCTCCCGGTATTGGGAGTTGATGCCGCGCAGTGCACGGGTGGCCATCACTAGGAATCCTCGGCCGAGGTAGTGGAGAATTATTGATTTGGATCAGTAGTTTCTCAGGTGGTGATGGGCTTCATGCCGACACGATTTATCGCGTTATTAGGGGTCTGACTTTATCCACCCCCTAGACTCGATATGCGATACTCTTTAGACGAATGGACCGGACCGTATATACATTGTCACTGTCAGACTCAGTAGGGTTTATAGATGAGTTCGCTCGTCAGCTTCCCTTCCAATCAATACATAGGCAAACCGTTACGTACAGCTTGTACCTCTGACGTGCTAGTGGTTATACCCAGTGCCAGTATATTGATGAGTCATTAGAGTCCCCCACAGACACTTTCCCAAGTTCGGGCGAAACGTTGTAGAGGCCGTATGGTGTTATGGCAAGGTTCGGAAAAAGCACGTGCGTTTTCGCACGTGTCGTTTTTCGGACAGATAATACTGGTAGGCTTTGGTTTAAGCCGGAACCCAGTATTATACTGTGTAGATATAATATCTTTGTCTCAGTTACATTTGTATTCGGTCGTAATACAAATGCGGGTATGTTTATACCGATACGGGGTTATCCTGAAATTCGTTTCAGGATCACTTTTGGAAGTTGCCAGTTTCCAGTTTTCTATCAGCCGTATTTTGACATTCGGTTAAATACGGATTTATCTTTTTGGGTGAGTCATGAGGAGATGTGTGTGGATGCTTCTAGAAGTGGTGATGAGGATAGTGACTCATTAGTGCTTTAATGGACCATTAATGATTATGATGACTAAGGGTGATGATTCATTAGTTCATTAATGGGGTTTTGTTTGAGCTTAGATATTTTCTTCTTGAGCTTTTCCTTGTGGTCACCTCCCCCTTGCTCCTACACTCACCCCCTCCTCCTTTAAATGGCCGGCCCCTTTCCCCCCCTCTCACTCACTTGTTTTGTTGTGGTTTTGTGAAAAGATTAAGGATTTTGGTTCATGGAAATTGATATACTTCATTTCTCATTTCGTATCAATCCAAAAGGCAACTTCATTAACCGTTCGTCCATAGCCTTGGACGTAACGAGAAAAAGTGTTCTACTCATTCTCTACTTCATCTTGGTCGTCTCTTTTAGCAAACTTGACGATCAAGTTGCCTCGGTTCAGAGGTGGGAGCCCGTTTAAAGATCCGTCGACGTGGTGCCACCCAGACGAGAAGAACGGAGATTCAGGAGATCTGAGCAGCCGCAACAAGCGTGGGATGATGGTTGAAGACCGAAGGACTCGGATCATTCGGTATAACGTTTCTACCCCTTTGCAATTTGTTAGTTTAGCTTTAATGGCAGATCCGGGTTACGGTACACGATAGCGCCAGTTTCCTTAAAAGTTTTTGTTCCGCATTTGGCGTCTGTTAGACTGCCGGGGCGCTACCGTGGACTTACAGTGGTATCAGAGACTCACCATTAAGCTATACTAACTTGTGCTAACACGTTTAAAGCATCGATCGAACGGATTTCGCAAAAACACAATTTTCAAGCATGTCAGTTTCTGTCGATTTTAATTGATGTCCTAAAATTTTTTTGCATATCACAGAAGACAGAGCAGGGTTTTCTAAGAATACTGGTGAAATTTGGTGGCCCAATTCCACAGAACTGCCGCGGATCCGCCGCGCAAACATGGGTTTGGCCGCGGATCCGCCGCAGTATTGTGAGATTGGCACTCCAAATTTCTACAGTAAGTTCTACATGGGAAATTGTGGTTTTTGGTATATATATTTTGGGCCCAGATTTTGTTACTGTACACCAGTTCTTCGTGGGGCCCACTTCGTGATATTTAGTCGATCGAAATTTTAAACTTGTTAGTTTACAGTATTTACATTATATCTCCGACCGGGAATGTCATTTGATCGGTAAACCGCGTCTGATCGCTATAGTTCTTTTAGACGGGTTTGCGAACGTGACATTCGCGTTGATGTTCTGTGTTGTGCTGTTATGTTGCGGATATGTCGTGGTGGATAGCAGGGTGCAATGATAGTGCAGTTTGGATTTATTTGTACATTTGTTATTGCGGGGCAAGCGTCCAACATGTGGACGGCCGTTACTGTCTGTTTGTATAATATTCTTTTGGGGCACGACCAGGTTGCGGTCGATGTACCTGTTGTACTATTTTTATTTCTGTACTACGTTTATCCCGCGAAGGAATGCACGGATAGCCGGGTTCTGGAGGGCAACGGGTCCGTATCTCATGGCATTGAGAGGCAAAGGGACCTCACTCTAGAATTGGCAGACTATTCGCCGCACTCGTGAAGGGTACAGGTTGGCCCAAGGAGGGGTGCTCAATTTACCGGATTCCGTGAAGTGCCGGGTGTTCCATTCACTATGTTGTGGGGACTACCTCGCTTCAGGTTTTGGCGGGTAACTTGCCGCACCCGTAGGGGTCTAGGTTTCATTGCACAGGCTATCCACACGACCAGGGGAACGTCAGGTTTCAGCAGCGGCTCTGTGAAACCCGGGGATCCCAGATTATCTGTATTGTTCTATGATGCTTATTACTTTTCTGTAATGTTGCATATTATCACGCCTGGAGCGATTATTGTATATTGGTATATATACTATTAGATGTTGTATATGTTTTACACCCGCGCTAGTCCAGTCCCCGCTCTGTCGTTAGTTAAGTAACCTAACGGGTGATGACGGGACCCAGTGGAGAATGCGGATGGCATATACGTACATTTTATTTTCGTTCTTTTCTGGTGTGATTGATTGATGGGACTGCGTTGATTCTTATCAATGCAAGATAAAACAAACCTATATTTGATATTGTTGGAACAAATTTTAAAAATGTGTTATTACAAAGATGTTTCCTTTTGTTTTGCATAGTGATATTCAGTTGGAATATCCTGCACCTCATTCGACGAGGCAAGGGCTGATATCCCTTCACCGGGAAAAACCCCTTGGGCAGAAGTTTTCGTCAGGGTAGTAACTTTAATATAGTCGATTACAAGTTGCTTTGCATCGCGGTATTCAGTTGGAATATCCTGCACCTCATTCCACGAGGAAAGAGCCGAGATCCCTTCACCGGGAGTGACCTCTTTAGCAAAACGTTTTCGTCACTATATTTTTATAAAAAGCTATCAGGTTCCTTCAACGAGATCAAGTTCATTACGTTAAAGGTTTTTCGCCAAAAACCAGCCGTAGCCCTCCGTCATTTCTTATGGATAGTCAGTAGTATTCAAGCTATGTTTGTTGGCCCTTAGTCAAGGCATAGTGTTTGGTAGCTGCTGGGTACTCATTTGTAGCATAGATAAATGCGTTGGTTTGGGACAGTCGTATTACTTTGTTGGCCCTTAGTCAAGAGTATGTACGGGTGGGTTCAAATCAACCAGGACAATGACGGGAAGAACTTGACATGTGACTTATGATTTGTTGGCCCTTAGTCAAGGTCATAAGAGCATGGGGCAAAAATCATATCGGGAGTTTCAAACATACAGGAAACTTGCCAGGCATGCGCATACCTTCTGGAGTGTGATAACTTGAGTGGCTTCCATCAAGTTATCATGCGATGATAGTTGGATCCCGATTCTCACTGATGAGTTGGTTTACTCTTCGGGTGATCCCGACTAATTCTCCTTTCTGGTTTGGAGGAGAATTTGAGATAACAGTGGGAGGTTTCCTGATTAGATAAAGTAATAACCATTCTGATCTAGGTTAGAGTGCACGCAGAGTGTTTCTTTTCTCTCTCTCTCTCTTTAACAGCGACCTTTGACCGACCCGAGATTTTGACTCAGTAACCAAGTTGACCAAACCTTCTTAAAATACTGGTTTTTTGAATGTCTAAAAGTTGCATAAGTCATTGCCGCTTTTTCCTTTACCCTTTGTATTTCTCAGAACACCCCGTATTACTACGGACATCCACTTCCATTGGATAGATCCATCGTATGGTTATATACGAACTCGAAGGGACTTCTTCGAGGATGGATCCAGGTTCAGGAGAAATTGAATTGGTTTATTCAGTTGTCTTTTATTATCACCTTCTCTCAGGTTGCGAGGGCTCCTCAGTTTTAGGAGAGTACACCTATTACGCTTATTGGATAGTCTTATTCCAAACCATAGGCTGGTGCCGAAAGGTAGGGAATGAAGAAAACCAATTAGCCTAAGTAGGGTGTACAGAAGGTAATAACTAAAGACAAAAATAAAAGGATTAGAAAGAGGGCAAAGTAAATTGCGACTGTTATCATTCACGACCAAACCGCATACTTCATCGCCACTCCTATTTCACCTTTAAAAGAATAAGGTTTTATTCAGTAGTCTTTTATCATCACCTTCTCTCAAGTTACGAGTACTCCTAGGATTAGGAGAGTACACCTATTATGCTTACTGGATAGTCTTCTTCCAAACCATAGGCTGGTGCCGAACGGTAGGGAAGGAAGAAAACCATTTAGCCTGACGATGGTGTACAGAAGGTAACGACTAAAGACAAATAAAGAGATTTGGAGAGATGGCAAAGAAATATACGGTTACAGTCATGAATAGGATTATGGAAGAGGCATTACTAAGAATACAAGAATACCCCTATGAAACATTTTCATGTTTCAGTTTCACTGTGCATTGTTAATTGTAAACTGATTTCCCGATTACATACTTACTCCAGGGTATATATTTACCAGGTTTCATTCTCATATCTGTACAGTTTTACAGATAATGAGTAGGAGTAAATTATTGGGAATTAGGAAATCATCCTCATTATATCGGAATTCGTTGTAATTGGTGATATTTGAGGAAATCGCCTGGGTACAGTTTTCAACCTACGACACACAGGTTTTGAGTTGTTCAACTCAGCGGACTTATACAGAGTATTGTATGTTGTCCAGTATCCGTAAGGACAAAGGGGTAGGTTCTCGTACTATGTTCTGTTTACTTATCACTTCTCTAGTTTTTAGACAAGTGTTTCGTAGAAATACAATGTCTAAGTTTTGAGAAGTTGTTGGTATAAGAATAAAGTAGAGAACCAGGTATCGCAAGTATCGGGATTCTTCAAAGAGATTGAAGATGTAGATTCATGTGATTGGTATTCAGTTGATAGTAATAATTTTGAGAAACTTGTTTCTCTTTCAGGTTACTCATAATTGGATGGATTCCTAAGTTGAGTAATGCTGATTAGCCTTTTTCCATTAAATTGATATGCACTGGAGACAGCTGCATGGTTTGAATCTGGTTCCAATTAAATTAGTGCCTCTATTTCTCTATTAGATATAGAATGGTTCATATCTTAACAATGTTAAGATACGGGGAGTTGTCCAGCTTATGCTTAAAACCAGACACTGGATAACTCAAGGCACGTTTCTGTAATGGCTGTTTGTGGGTTGACCCTGGCTTTGACGAGGGTTGACAATTCTACCATCTGGAAGATCAATAGTGATATTGTTCTTGACTCGCCACAGTTTTATTAAAATGGATTTTTTCAGAAAACAGTAGTGGGAGTATGGTAGAACTGGAAGTGATTCCAGAACCGCAAACAATTACGGAAAATTTAATAGGACCTATATATTCAATCAGCTTTGACATTCCAATAGCCACTCCGCAGATATAGCGGAAAAGGATCATCTAATTTTGATGTGACAGTCATGGGTTTGACTTCATCAGAATAGGGGATGGATCTGTTAAGATGGTAGTAGGGTGTGATGTCCTGGTATTTGGATGACATACACAGAGTTGGAAGTAAAATTCCTATACTACGATCGGTTGTACTGTGGTCGTCACACAGTTGTTTCTTCACAAAGGACATGGATATAATATCAGACATTCTGGTTACTAGATCTATGGTTTTAGATCTAGATTTGGGTAGTTTCCCAATGTGGGTACTTTGACAGTATTCTAATGGTATTTAGAATAGATGACTCCTGGCATGGTGGTGTACCTGCAGGTGATGGAGTCACCCTCTCTAAAGGTGTCTTAGAGACTAAAGGAAAGAGGGATGTGCATGATTAGCAGATCACTTGCTTAGGCAATTGAGTCAATCATGAAATGTCAAGTACCACACCAGATGTAGTTTTTACACTTGATGCGATAAGTTTATATTAATTCAATCCTGAAGAAACATTAGGAAGCGGTTTTAGAACATAAGTTCTTGTTCTACGGATTTGATGACGGCAGCCTCCTTCGGGAGACGGTTATCATTCCAGGCTTCCAAGGTGACATGGATGACAGAGTGTTTGTCAGAGTTATAGTTTTCCCTATGAGGGACAGTATTATGGACAGATGGTCCAAGAGGATACTGTGGGAGGTATGGTGCTGGATACTGATTAGGTTCAGTTATCAATACAGTCTAAGAAGTTTCGATTTGGAGTTCATTGATGAACTAGGTCCCATCAGATATCCAGACATATTCTAAGACAGGTATTACTCAATTCGGGAGATGGCTTTCTCCGCGAACTTGAGATTTAGAGAGATATAGAAAGAAACATCAGGGCGGATCCACTCACTGAGGCTATTCTCGAACACAAGAGTTTTACAAACTAGCTTTGTAAAACTGATTAGTAGAGGAGTTGGATGTTCGGTATCACACGGGCTGTGAGTATTCGACATCGCAATAATTAGCCTTGAGTGCAAGTGGGAGATTGTTGGAGATAGTGCCCTCAAAGTCAATTATTGGATCGCAGGTACGTGATTGCAATGATTGAGGCAGGACCTATACCGATATGACAGTCTTACTCGAGATGATAGTATGCTATCTGGTTTGTCTTTATCATCGTATACATGCTTTAGTTCGCTATTGCATGATTGATAGAGCCCATAGGATTCTTGCTTGACTACCAGCAGTATGATGGCGATCATATACGTGGGAGCTGGGGTCTGTAAGCACATCCTTAAAAGTGTCCCTAGTCGTGGGAGTTTCGAGACAGGGCATCGATACTCCAGAGTAGACTGGTGTATACAGTCGAGACCCCGACGAGGGGCGGTGGCCGGTCTCACAAGCCACTGGTGTCAGTTGGATCACCTAAGATGTATACAGGTGCTCATTGAGTTATGAGTACACCGGACAGGACTCGACGGGAATCTGCTAGTTGGTATTATACATATCGTCAGATAGCAATTCCCTGGTGACATGTGTACAGGTTAGTTCATCGACCTGAGGTCGTCATTTGTCTCGTGTGAGTTCCCACTATGCTTTGATTTCTACCCTACCACGGCTCAAAGGAGTCGTGCAAACAGGTCTTTTTTGGGTACAGTCCCGAGCCACATTGGAGGCAAGTGAGCGGATCGTCGGGGATTCGTCTCTCCCGGTATTGGGGGTTGATGTCGCGCAGTGCACGGGTGGCCATCACTAGGAATCCTCGGCCGAGGTAGTGAAGAATTATTGATTTGGATCAGTAGTTTCTCAGGTGGTGATGGGCTTCATGCCGACACGATTTATCGCGTTATTAGGGGTCTGACTTTATCCACCCCCTAGACTCGATATGCGATACTCTTTAGACGAATGGACCGGACCGTATATACATTGTCACTGTCAGACTCAGTAGGGTTTATAGATGAGTTCGCTCGTCAGCTTCCCTTCCAATCAATACATAGGCAAACCGTTACGTACAGCTTGTACCTCTGACGTGCTAGTGGTTATACCCAGTGCCAGTATATTGATGAGTCATTAGAGTCCCCCACAGACACTTTCCCAAGTTCGGGCGAAACGTTGTAGAGGCCGTATGGTGTTATGGCAAGGTTCGGAAAAAGCACGTGCGTTTTCGCACGTGTCGTTTTTCGGACAGATAATACTGGTAGGCTTTGGTTTAAGCCGGAACCCAGTATTATACTGTGTAGATATAATATCTTTGTCTCAGTTACATTTGTATTCGGTCGTAATACAAATGCGGGTATGTTTATACCGATACGGGGTTATCCTGAAATTCGTTTCAGGATCACTTTTGGAAGTTGCCAGTTTCCAGTTTTCTATCAGCCGTATTTTGACATTCGGTTAAATACGGATTTATCTTTTTGGGTGAGTCATGAGGAGATGTGTGTGGATGCTTCTAGAAGTGGTGATGAGGATAGTGACTCATTAGTGCTTTAATGGACCATTAATGATTATGATGACTAAGGGTGATGATTCATTAGTTCATTAATGGGGTTTTGTTTGAGATTAGATATTTTCTTCTTGATCTTTTCCTTGTGGTCACCTCCCCCTTGCTCCTACACTCACCCCCTCCTCCTTTAAATGGCCGGCCCCTTTCCCCCCCTCTCACTCACTTGTTTTGTTGTGGTTTTGTGAAAAGATTAAGGATTTTGGTTCATGGAAATTGATATACTTCATTTCTCATTTCGTATCAATCCAAAAGGCAACTTCATTAACCGTTCGTCCATAGCCTTGGACGTAACGAGACAAAGTGTTCTACTCATTCTCTACTTCATCTTGGTCGTCTCTTTTAGCAAACTTGACGATCGAGTTGCCTCGATTCAGAGGTGGGAGCCCGTTTAAAGATCCGTCGACGTGGTGCCACCCAGACGAGAAGAACGGAGATTCAGGAGATCGGAGCAGCCGCAACAAGCGTGGGATGATGGTTGAAGACCGAAGGACTCGAATCATTCGGTATAACGTTTCTACCCCTTTGCAATTTGTTAGTTTAGCTTTAATGACAGATCCGGGTTACGGTACACGATAGCGCCGGTTTCCTTAAAAGTTTTTGTTCCGCATTTGGCGTCTGTTAGACTGCCGGGGCGCTACCGTGGACTTACAGGCATTACGAGAAACAAGGACTTTTTGTTCCTCTGCGTGGTAGAAAAGATACCCCCTGGTGTTCTTTGGGTATCCCACAAACTTGCACAGTACTGAGCGTGCCTCGAGTTTATCCGCATGCTGCTTTTTGACAAAAGCTGGACATCCCCAGATCTTCAGATATTGAAGATAGGGTTTCTTCCCACTCCATAACTCATAAGGTGTGGTAGGCACAGTCTTAGTGGGAACTCGGTTCAAAAGGTACGCAGCTGATTCTAGCGCATACCCCCACAATGATCGCTGTAACTCAGCGTTACTCGTCATGGACCATACCATATTCAATAGGGTGCGGTTCCGTCTCTCCGATACACCGTTATGTTGCGGAGTGTATGGAGGAGTAAGCTGAGAGAGAATTCAATTCTCTTTTAAATTGTCCAGGAACTCGGCACTCAAGTATTCACCACCTCGATCCGATCTTAAGATCTTGATACTTTTGCCGGTCTGTTTTTCTACTTCATTCTTATATTCCTGGAATTTTCCAAAGGCTTCGGACTTATGTTTCATTAAGAAGACATAACCGTACCTTGAAAAGTCATCCGTAAAAGTAATGAAGTAAGAAAAACCGCTTCGCGCATGTGTAGACATTGGACCGCACACGTCGCTGTGTACGAGTCCCAAGAGCTCGCTCGCTCTTACTCCGTGTCCAGTGAACAGAGTCTTTGTCATCTTTCCTTTGAGACAGGATTGACAAGTGGCATACGATTGATATTCGAACGCATTCAAATATCCTTCTGTATGTAACTTCGTCAACCTTCTCTCATTGATGTGACCCAGTCTACAATGCCACAAGAAAGTCTGATTTATTTCCGGAGACTTCCTTTTGTGTGTATTCTGGACATTGAAAATCTGTGGTTGGTTTAATACGTATATATCATTGCTTAATGTACCTGACCCAATCAAAACTTGATTAAGGTGAATGTTTACAACATTACTTACAAACGCAAATTCATAACCTTCTTTAGAAACTAAAGATACAGAAATGATATTACAAGTTGCGTTGGGTACAAAAAAGCAATTACGCAAAACCAAAACATGTCCATCTGACATTCCCAGGTGATAGTCCCCCACGGCTTTAGCATCCATGCTAGCTCCGTTCGCAACTCTGAGGGTCATGTCACCAGCTTTCAAAACACTACGGTTTCTCAACGCCTGCAAAGAATTACAGATATGAGATCCTGATCCGGTATCCAATACCCAGGAAGTAGAGTTTATTGAAAGACAGTTTTCAATAACATACACACCTGAAGCTGAAGCTGCAACCTGCTTCAATTCCTGTGTTCTGGCCTTCCAGGCCCTGCAATCATTTTTCCAGTGTCCTTTCTTATGACAATAGAAGCATTCTTCCTTATCCACAAGCTTTCCCGCTTTCTTTGTTGCTTTAGCTTTTCCCTTCGTATCCACTTTACTAACACCGCCTCTTGGTTTGGCGGGGGCTTTCTTCTTCTTTCCCTTGGCTTTCGCCTTGGACCTAGAAGAAGATGATCCTCCTACAAACAAAGTGGATGTTTCCCTACCTTTCTGTAGGATGCCCTCTGCGCTCCTCAGCATGTTGAGGAGCTCTGAAAGTTCAACTTCTTTTTCTTGTAAGTTGAAGTTTAGTATAAACTGGGCGTAAGTGGAAGGAAGGGACTGGAGAACTAAGTCCGTATAGAGCTCACTCTCCAATGTGGTCCCTAGGTCCGCGAGCTCCTCAATGTAGCCGATCATCTTAAGCACGTGTTCTGCTACTGATGATCCGACGGCCATCCTTGCCGAAAATAACTTTTTCGACGCTTCGTATCTTGCGATACGAGATTGCTCTCCATACAGTTCTTTTGTATGAAGAAATATGGATTCCAAGTCTATATTCTCGTGACTCCTCTGATGTTCATTGTCCATAGAGGCAAGTACGAGGCACTTGGCCTTCGTGCTATCAATCTCCCAAGTCTTACAGATTTCCTTATCCGCGACGCTGGAAGTGCGACCAGGGACAGGGGGAGCTTTAGTGGTAAGAAGATACCCCAGCTTGTTGTAAGTGATTGCCATCTTGACATTCCTGAGCCAATCTTTGTAGTTTGGCCCTGTCAGTATGTTTTTATCTAGAAGTAACTTATGTCCAGTCATGTCGAATGGTCGCTGCAATTAGGAGAGAGAGAAGAAACACTCAGCATGATGCTCTTGCAAGTTTAGAGTGGTTTTTAGTTTGTCTAAACATGATGGGTCCCACTGTTTCTCGAATCCCTACTCAAACCAAAAAGGAAGAATTAGTCAGGATCAATCTCACCGTACAATACTTGCTTAACCGTTCAGCCAGGCCAGTGTCGGTACTTCGAGGGAGGTTTTCCAACGCTTTCGCGAAGTTTCTTAATTAAATAACCTCTTTTCCCTGGGGGCGTAGCCCCGCTAACACCTTTCTAGACACCTACTAGGTTTATAGCATTGATCGTTTAGTGAGAAATTTCCCGAGGAATAGCATATACTCACAGTAGGAACGGGATCCAAATATCATCGCGTGACGAAACTGAAGGAATCCTACCAGAATCATCATACTCCAAATGGTATGCAATACTAGCAAGTTTCAGTTCTTTTGAAACTCCCGATGTGGATTTTTGCCCCATGCTCTTATGACCTTGGCGTGAGGTCAAAATGTCATAAGTCACATGTCAAGTTCTTCCCATCATTATCCAGGTTAATTTGAATCCACCCGTACCTACCCTTGACGTAGGCCAAAATGGTAGTACGGCTGTCCCAAACCAACGCATTCTATCTATGCAACAGATAAATATCCGACAGCTACCAATCACTATGCCTTGGCGTGAGGTCAAAATACACAGCTTGAATACTACCGAATATTTAACTGAAATGATGGAGGGCTACGAATGGTTTTGGCAAAACCGTGAACGTAGTGAACTTGATATAATCGATGGAACGAGATAGCTTTCAAAAGGAGTGGCTCAAGCTCCGCATTTAAAAGTTAATTTTGAAAAGAACCTAGTGATTTTCCGAAAAGTGTTCCAACGATTTTAACTTGGTTTATTTTCTTGCATTAGTTCTTTTAATGCGTGATATTCTTGCATTAGTTCTTTTAATGCGTCCCATCATTTAATCCTACCATTGCAGAAAACAACCAAAATATGACGTTCGCTTATACCGTTCGCATTCGCCACGGGGCCTCGTCATTACCCGTTAGGTTACTTAACTAACGACAGAGCGGGGGCTGGGCTAGCACGGCTGTAAAACATAAGCAACGCCTAAATAATATCATATATAGATATATTGCAATGATAGCCATTTCAGATCACAGATGAACACATTGGATATACTAGGAATCCGCAATTCGTACGAGCCTGTAACGAAAAGCAGATTACACGGTCCCGGTGAATAGCCAATACCCCACCCAAGACCCCTACGGGTGCGGCAAACTACCCGCCAAGTACCCGAAGCGAAGCAATCTCCCTCAACTCCGTGAGTAGGCCACTCGGCACTTCGGCATACCCGGTAGTTTGTGCACCCCCTCCATGGGTCTATCCTAGAAGCAAAAACAGTAAAAAGAAATTATACAATGACGGCTACAACCCCGACCCGGTTGTGCGGCCATACAAATAATTATTACATCAATTTACAAATTTACATGAATTGAAAGAAAAGAAAACTCTCGTCTCACAACCCCCCGGCTATTCACCCGCGACAATCCAATGAATTCATATACACATTCCAGCAACATTACAGATCACAGATTTGTATAACCCCTATTAATCGACATATAGCGATTAGCAGACGTTCAATACAAATATCACATTACAGAAAAAACCTGTCAGCTAAAGTCTTTTAGAAGTTCGATCAAAAATACGGATTTTCAGGACCCCAAAAATAAAATTTTCGTTCTGGAAAATCTGGGCAGAAAATATATATTCCAAAAATCCCAAAATACCCCTATGAGCAAACTGCAAAGAAGAAACCCCATGACCGAGTCAACTCGGCAGCGGAACCGCGGCGCTTTGATCGAGTTAGGGGGTCAAATTTTTGCAGTTTCTTCAGAAAACCCTGAGTCGATTTTTGGTGTATCTCAAAAAATTTTTCCAGCACTTCTAAAATCGACAGAAAGTTTAAAAAACGGGGTTCGTTTTGCTACTTTTCCTTTGATCGATCTTCTAGCTACTTTGCTAACATGTTAGATAGAGTTTAACTAGGCTCTGATACCACTGTAAGTCCATGCTACCTCTCCCGGTACTTTCGGGCATGCGGAATTTGGTGAAAAATAATTTTCTTAGAGGTGGTAACATGGACTCAAAACCCGGATCTTTGTTAAACATCTAACTAACAACCTAACTACGAGTTGCTAACTACTCGGTTATGGGGTTATACCTTTCTTTTTCTCGAACTCCGTCTTCAAGCTTCGATGGTCGTCCGAATCGGCTTCTCCCCGTCGTCTCCTTGCGCCGAAGATAGATCCACCTGAAAGCTTCAACCTTTGGCTCCTTCTTCGAACTTTGAAGAAACTAGTTCACTCGGTTTGCTAAACCTTGTGAACTAGAGTGAGTAGAGAAGAGTTTGTACGGGATTTTATCTATGGTTCTTGGTTCTCAACTCATGAGACAAGTTAACCATAGAGTCAAGAGAGGGAGAGCAAGAGGAGGAGATGAGAGCTCAAGAACAAGAGAGAGAATGAGCATGAAAGAATGAGAGAAGACTTTTCTCATTTGGCTCTCATAATCCAAAACAATCATAACACCTCATATCAATCAAGTATTATGTGATGGTTTAAGCAACCATAGCCATATCATTTCATGCACTCATTTTGCACAAAAGAGCAAGCAAGCAAAAGTCTTTGCCATGAAATGATAGCTATAGTTATCATGATGGTCAACTAGTCAAGCCTAGTCAACCGGTCAACAAAGTCAACAAGTCAACAAAAGTCAACAAGTCAACAAAGTCAATCCCTCAACAACCATGTCACCATAATACTTAATTAATATAATTGTTAATCATATATCATATTCTCATTAGGGTTGAGCAAAAAGTCAATAGTCAACGATCAACGGTCAACAACCCTAATGAGAATCCTCTGCCTCTGTCTCTCCGTCAACTGTGCATACACACCCGCATCCGCGTTCCGAGGAACACGAATACACACTGGATAAATCCAATCCCAAAAGGTACACTAGGATCTGGCTTAAACCAAAGCCCGCTAGTGTAAACTGTCCGGACACTGTACGCGCACAAGTGCACGGATGTGACCGAACCCTGTCGCAAAATCATGCGACCTGTCGCAAAACCATGCGACCTCTACTCTTTTTCCTAAAGGCGAATAGCTTTCTGTGTGGGACTCTAAAGACTCGACACTACGCTGGCAGTGGGTTTAACCACAGACCGCAAGCGGCACTAGCTGTGCGTAACGGTCCCCAGGTAGATGCCGACAAGAAGACTGACGAGGCGAAACCCATCTGAACTCCTACTGAGCCTGAATGTGACATTCTCCGTACAGTCCGGTCTGTTCGTCTGATACATCGCATGGCGGGCCTAGGGGGCGGTAAACGTCAGTCCCCCAATAGCGGTACAAGTCGTGTCGGAGTGAAGCCCAAAACACCCTGAGATAACACTGGAAGCCTACCAGTATATCTCGTTTGCCCTGGCCAAGGACTACTCGTGTAATGGCTCTCCTAGACACAGCGCGATGTCAACCCCCAATACCGGGAGAGACGAATCCTGTTTAACCGTCACTGCCTCCAAGTGCTTCGGAACTGCACCCAACTACCACCTGTTTGCACGACTCCTTTGAGCCGTGGTAGGGTAGTAATCAAAGTACAGTGGGAACACACTGGAGGCGAAGTGACAGTGTCAAGTCAGCGGACTAAGCTGTACTCATGTCACCTGGGAACTGATAACTGACGATAGGCATAATACCAACTAGTCAGTTCCCGACGAGTCCTGTCCAGTGTATGTAGGGTTCCTAGGCACTCTCAAGAGGTCTCACAAGGCATCAACCATGCCAATTTCAAAAATCACGGTGCCGAGAAACCCTAATACGGATCGATAGCTAGAAGTTTAGGCGACAAAAGCAACTAGTTTACAACTAAACTATAAGAACCGAAATACAACCTTTGTAGATCCGTTTCTCCACCTCCATAGCTCCATGATGAAGTCATCTCCGCTGTCCAAATCGAACCATGACTCTGGCATTGCTTCATCGGAGAAAAAGCGGGCTAGGTCATCGACGACGATGCCGAAGATGATCTACATCGAGGCATCACTAGATCAAGCACCACCTTCACCAAGCCATGAAAACTTGTGAAGGAAATACCCTATACTTCTTGGCAAGAGGTAGAGGATGAAGAAATAGGAAGTGGGTAGACTTTAGAATTGGATTTCTCACTCATTTCATCAATCCACCATTGATGAAGTCAAGCTTCTTCATCTTGAAGAAGAAGAAGAAGAAGATGATGAAAAATGTTATGATAAGTTAATTCAAAATAGAAAATAAATTGAATACTTATCATGTTGCAACCATGGTTAAGTGTAGAGAATAAATCATGGTTAAATGGAATGGTTAGGGTTAAGCATGAAGACAAAATGGTCACTTAGTCAAAGCTTCATGAACTTTCAATGTAAAACAAAACTAGCAACCATTTTCTTTTCTTTTGCCATTTCTTTTCCAAAAAGAAAAATAAATAAATAAATAAATAAGCAAAGGATAAACAAAACCCTAATCATTAGTTTAACCATGGTTTAATTCTTTGCACTTAACCAAGTAAACATGTATCATCAAACATGATACAATCATTTGCACAAAAAGTATATCACATATACAACTTGTACATCCAAGTGAGAAAATCCATTTAAAGTGAACCAATACTAGTTAATGCAAAGTAATATATCAAATATATAATTATACATTAAATCATTAAATCAACACTTGATTTAACGATCCGGTCATATCGCATATAACCGACTAGTATCCTATGTATCGGCTTACCAAATCATTCCTTGAATCGATAATTAGGTTATATCGCATACAACCATATCGATACATTCATCGCGAGAATAGAATACGGTATCATATACACGCATTATTCTCGGTCCCGCACATATCTCATATGCGCTCCTATTTCGTTTCGCTTGAGCCAGGAAACCTCTGTGTAGGACTGTAAAGACTCGTCAATACGCCGGCAGTAGGTGATGATCATATCAAGCACCCACAAGCCGCAAGCGGTCTGCTAAACGTAACGGCCACCCGGGTATTGAGCGATCAGAAGATCGACGAGCAAGCCCGCTCACACTCCAGTGAATCCAACCAGTAACACTACCGTACAGTCCGGTCTGATCGTCTGATATGTCGCATATCTCGCCTAGGGGTGGTAAACGTCAGACCCCAATAGTTCGATAAGTCGTGTCGATATGAGGTCTATAACAGTTTGAGAAACTACTGGTAACACTTACCAGTAAATCTCAGCAACCCTGGCCAGGGATTTCCGGTTATAGCCAATCGAACACAGCGCAACATCAACTCCCTATACTGGGAGAGACGAATCCCCTTCTATCGCTCATTGCCTCCATGTGACTCGGGACTGTACCCAAAAACCACCGTTTTGCACGCCCTCTTGGACGTGGTAAGATGGAAATCAAAGCACAGTGGGAACCACACAAGACTCTATGACGATCTCGGGTCAACAGACTACTATGTACCAGTGTCACCAGAGAACTGCCATCTGACGTAAGGTATAATACCATCTGGGAGTTCTCGGCGAGTCCGTCCAGTGTACCCAGTCTCCACTGAGCACCCGTATATCATCTCTGATGTCAAACACCAATGGATATGGGATCATCCATCGCCCATCTGTATGGGTCGAGAAGGTATACGCTAGTCTACGCTGGTATATCGATGCCCTGTCTCGATACACCCACGACTAGGGACCTTGAAGGATGTACTTATGGACTACCCTGTCCCCACTAGTATGATCCGCATCATAGTCCAGGTAGTCAAGTACACATCCTAAGGGCTTTACCAACATGTAACAGAGAGACAATCAGTATACACGTTAAGGTAAAGATCAACCAGATAGCATACTATCATGTCGAGCAAGAAAGTCCTCCCTATATATGTCCAAGCATCCACTACAATATTCATCAAATGTATAGTAATGGCCTCTAAGGCATACATATAACTAACAATCTCCTACTTGCACTAGGGCCATCTGATAGCAGTGGTTGTAGTATCTCATACTCAACCATCTCATAAAAATCTCTCTCTGGGAAAAGGCATTTGTGAGTGGATCCGCCGTGTTGTCCTCTGAGTCTACTCTCCTAACCTCGATCACCCTGGAGATCAACCATCTCCATGATCAGGTGATACTGCCTTAGAATATGTCTGGATCATTGATGGGACGGATGTTCCTTGGCATAAGCCATAACTCCATTGTCACACAATGAGAGGAACAAAGTTCATCTCATGAACTAATATACACCCAGACTGCCTCTTTGGTAGCATCTTAAGTAGTGATTTATCCAGCCTTTATCGTCTAGTATGCCACGGTATCTAGCTTGGAACTCTTCCAGCATATCGTCCCTTTACCAAGGGTAAAGACAATGCCTGTGACTGACATTCAGTCGTCTTTATCACCCTGGAGCCCTTCCAGTGATTCTCCCCAGGATCAACTGATACCATCTCACTACAATTAGTGAGTGTCCTAATATCCATTTAGATCTATCTCATAGATCCAAAATCCAGGATTTAGGAGGTATCACTTTTGATCCTATATGGAGAATCATTGTGATAAGCGGAGATTGATCGAGCGTAGCATAGGAAACTCCTTCCCTATCAAGGGTATGTTATCCACGTACTCTACGAGGATCGTCACCATACTCCCTACTACCTTTTTGTTTATACAAGGTTCATCTACCATTTTGATGATGTCAAACTCTTTGACTACTACATCAAAACAGATGTTCTAACTCCGCGATACCTGCTTTATCCTATAAAGCATCTTGTATACGTTTCCGCTGCTCCCACTGTCTACGAAGCCCTCTGGCTGTGTACTTATAGACGTCCTCTTCTAAAACATCATTTAGAAAAGTTGTCATGACACCCAACCACCAGATATCGTAGTCATGGTATGTAGCCGTGGTAAGTAGGATTTGGATGGACTTAAGCTTAGCCACTTGAAAAGGTTTCATCATTATCCACGCCTGGTCGATGACGAAAAGCCTTAACAAGTCTAGCTTTGAAAGTCTCAACTTTTCCATCTACACCAAGTAATCTTCTCAAGATATACTTGCTCCTGATGGAGATTTAACCCTTCAGATATAGCAACCAAAGTCCATACTTTGTTGGTGTATATGGATTCCATCTCAGATCTCTAAGCATCCAGCCATTCTTACAGAGTCCCACTCCTGATGGCCTGCTCGAAACTAGTTGGGTCATCATCTCATGATGCAATTCTCGCTCCCACTGTCATAGAGAAACCGAAGTATCTCTCAGGTGGGTGAGGAACCCTACTAGATCGGCGGAGAGGCTGAGGTTCGTTGGTAACTATTGAATCCTTTGGTTTTATCAAATCATCAGCTGCAGTTTTGTATAGCTGGAACCTTTCCAGTTCTACTTTACAGACCTTGCCTCGAGCTTGTCCGGATTTGCTTTTCAGACATAGGCTGGACAACCCCAAATCTTAACTAGCTTAAAAGATGGGCATTACCCTTTCCATATCACATATGAAGTGGTAGGCAACTGATTTGATTTGAACCCTATTCAATAGGTATGCAGCTTCTCAAGTGCATAATTCCCAAAAGGAAATGGGTAACTCAGTAGTACTCATCATAGAGCACACCTTATCACATAGGGTGCTATTGCTCCGCCCCGATATACCATCGTGCTATGGTGTATTCGGAGGAGTAATGATGAGAGAGAATCTCATTCTCCTTTAGAAAAGTCCAGGAATTCCGTGCTCAAGTATTCTCCTCCTTGATCACATCAAAGGACATAATACTTATACCCGTATTTTGGTTCTCTACTTCTAACTTATATTCTGTGAATATCTCAAAAGGTTCGGACTCATGTTTCAACAGAAACATATGACTAAATCTTGAGAGATTATCAGAGAATATAATGAAGTATAAAGAAATGATCTTGGCATGTGTAGACAGGGGACCTTCATACATCAACATGTATCATCCTAAGAGTTCACTAACTCTTTCTCTGTTTCCAGTAAACGGAGCTATGGTCATCTTATCTCTGTGACATGACTGGCAAGTTTTATAAGATGTAAATTCAAACAGATTTAAATATGCATCTATATATAACTTGAGCTAGTCGGGTCGCATTGATATGACCCAGTCTATAATGCCTCAAGAAGGATTCGTTCATTTCTGAACACATCCTCTTGTGTGTGTTCTGTATACTAAGAACTGTAGTTTGATTTAGAACATCAATGCTTTTAGATAACGTGCCTGAACCGATAAACTTTTGATATAGGAAATGTTCAAAACATAATCCAACAATACAAAATTATATCATTTCTTTACTAGTAAAGAGACTGATATGATTTTGTATATCAGGTTCGATATCTAATACCATTCGTTCAGAATCAATGTACTGGTCATACAGGGTGACAGTGACCAACAGACTTGGCTGCAACACTTGCCCCATTTTCTGCCTCATGAAACTTATCACCCGTTCTCAGTTCTCTACCTTTCTGTAGCCCTATGTAACATATTACATATGTAGGATCCTGATCTGGTATCACATACCTAGGACGTAAAGGATACTGAGAAACAGTTCTATGTAATGAACACACCCGAAGATGATGCATCAGCATGCACTCTCTTCGTTTGGGCGGCACGGGAATTCTGGTAATCCCCAATTTCCTGCTCTGTCTTATAACAATTATAAGTTGGAGCGGGACCAACGTTCCCCAGCTCAGTATAACAAGCGGGTTCGGTCAATAATCCGTATTATTATCTTGATTAAGGCGTGATATGGTCGCTACCTGGAGAGAGAGAGAAGAAAACAATCAGCGTGCGCTCTAGCAAGAATAGATTGGTTTTTATTTTATCTAATCAGGATGGCTCCCACTGCTTTTTATCAAATCTTCCTTCAAACCCTAAAAGGAAAGACTAGACGGGATTAATTACACACTACAAGTTCGCCAATCTTTCAGCCAGGCCAGTGTCGGTACTTTGAGGGAGGTCCCCCGTGCTTTCGCATGAACCTAATTAATGTAAACCTCGTTTTCCCAGAGGCCTAACCCCGTTGACACCTTTCTAGACACCTACATGATCGGCTAATTGTAATGTGTAAAACTCTCCCAGGAGTAACAATTACTCGTAGCGGGTATCGGGATCCAACTATCTCATAGAAGGTATGCAATCTCATTACAAATTTCAACACTTGAAATTCCCAATAATATTTTGCCCCTAACGTGCTATGACCTTGACGAAAGCCAACAAATCATAGCCCGCTAGTCAAGTTCAACCCGTACATTTCTTGATTGAATTAAACCCGCCCGCACGACCCTTGACGAAAGCCAACAAAGCCGCACGACTACCTTAATCCAATCGCATCGTATGCAGCAGATAAGCAGCATATAGCTACCGCACACTGCACCTTGATGAAAGCCAACAAATGCAGCACGAATACTATATACAACTTATCTGAAATGACGGAGGGCTACGACAGGTTTTTCTGAAAACCTATTGCGTAATGAACTTGATATCGTTGTAGAATCAAATGATTTTAAAATGGAGTGTTTTTGAAGCTTTTCTAGTTTTGCTAAAGGAGTCACTCCCGGTGAAGGGATCGTCGGTCCTTTCCTCTTCGAATAAGGTGCAGGATATATCACATATACCTCTATGCAAAGCAAGAACTGTAGCTACCTGTTTTATTTTTGAAATTCGATTCTACAACATCTTAGGTTTATTTTATTTCATTAATCACATTAATGAAGTCCCATCATTTAAGTACCTAAACATCACAGATAAATACGACGTACACTTATGCCATCCGCATTCGCCTCGATGTCCCCTCATGTACCGTTAGGTTAGGTAACTAACGGCAGAGTAGTGCAGGGCTAGCGCGGGTGTAAAACATAAGTAACGCCTATATAATATATCATATATACTATATACTGTATCTATCACAGAACATCACATGATCACATCACAGATATCGCAGCAGAAGAAACATATGAAATATTGGATATACTAGGACGTCCGTGTTTTCAATACGAGCCAGTATAAAACACGGATTCCACGGTCGTGATGAATAGCCAAACCCACACCCCTAGACCCCTACGAGAGCGGCAAGCAACCCTACCAATTCTGGAGTTAGGAGACCCGGACTCGACTCCTCGAGTTGGTCTCCCACTGGACTCCAGAACCCGGTTACTTGTGCTCCCCTCCTTGGGTCTATCCTAGTGCGGAAAAGTAAATAATATACAAAGGGTGACATCTTCCGCAACCTGGAAGTGCCCCAATAAAAGAATATTACATAAAAGTTTTTACATGAATGAAAATGAAAAACACTCATCTCATATAAAAACCCCCGGCTATTCAAACACGACGATCCAATATAACATATCCAGCAACACATAACATCACATGTCATCAACGTAAGTAAATATGCGCATCCCAATTGTCGTTGACATATAGCAACGAAACCGGCGATATCACATATTACACTTACGGTCACAGAAAAGAAAGTGTAAAACTACAACAGTTGGAATCCGCAATCTGCATAGACATCGCATGCCTAATCAAATGAATACCTTAGACATCACATGCCTAACAATTATAAACCCCGCATTCTAGTCTCATTATCGAAAACTCTTTTCAATTTCAAGTTGGGCAATTCAACAAGATTCCCGACATCCTGATCGAATGCTCGTCGCAAACTTTAGTAGGCGGCCGCACCCCCGACGCCGTCGACGAAGTGCACCAAGGCGGAACACCGCTGCCGCGAGCACCCGAACGGATGCTTTCGGCGACGGGGTTCTCCTACAGTCACTTGGTCGGGGCTATGGAGCGAGGCTGTCTATTAAGTTTACCCGGCGAGTATCCGCGTACGCTACGTGATTGCGACGGACTTTTGATCACATCAAAATTCCGTGGCAACCGATCAAGTGAGACTAAACTTCTATGTTTATAACATTCATTCAGTTATCTCATAACTGTTTGCGAATTCCAAATGTTGTATCCCATTCCGGATAAATAGAAAATGGTAAACTTTCCGATCGAACAATCGAACACCCAAGTTTTCCCGAAACAGATCAACACTTGAAATAAGTTTTAAAACATTCACTTCGTGCCTCAGTACCAACGGTCCAGCCGTAGAAGGGTCAAGCCAACGCCTCACATGTGGCACGCCGTACTGCCCCAAACCCGAAGGTTCAAAGGGCAGTTCAAGACGGTCACATAATCGAGTTAAGGTTTGTTGTCTTCTAGAGGGACCATCGCGTTACTTGCACTACTTAGAACGTCTTTAAACCTCGGAAAAATCCAACACTTGGAAATTTTCCGGCAGGGGAAAGATTGGGTATTTATATCCGGTCGAACTTTTTAACAGTTTCTAAAATATCCGGAAAAACTTAAACGAAGATAAATTATCCGATCGAATCAACGAGTCCCCAATACAACCCTAGAAAACTCAACACTTGAGTGGAATTAAAATATTCACAGAAAAAATTAACAAGAAAGGACCTAAGAATAAATACATGAAATTTCAGGGACTAAGTCACAATTTTGGCCGCGGAACCGCCGCAAAACACCTGGTTTCGCCGCGGTTACGCGGTCAAATTGTTGAATTAGACATCCAAACTTCACCGTAATTCTTAGTTTTTCCTGCATAATTTTTTGAGAATTTTTAATTTGGAAAAATCCACAGTTTGTAAAAATGTACAGAGAAGGGTATAATCGGGGGATTCCGGCTTCGATCGGACTTCTAACTTCGTATACACTTCTCCTAAAGCTCTAGCTAGTCTCTGATACCACTGTAGGGTTCCTAGGCACTCTCAAGAGGTCTCACAAGGCATCAACCATGCCAATTTCAAAAATCACGGTGCCGAGAAACCCTAATACGGATCGTTGGCTAGAAGTTTAGGCGACAAAAGCAACTAGTTTACAACTAAACTATAAGAACGGAAATACAACCTTTGTAGATCTGTTTCTCCACCTCCATAGCTCCATGATGAAGTCCTCTCCGCTGTCCAAATCGAACCATGACTCTGGCATCGGCTTCATCGGAGAAAAAGCGGGCTAGGTCATCGACGACGATGCCGAAGATGATCTACGTCGAGGCATCACTAGATCAAGCACCACCTTCACCAAGCCATGAAAACTTGTGAAGGAAACACCCTATACTTCTTGGCAAGAGGTAGAGGATGAAGAAATAGGAAGTGGGTAGACTTTAGAATTGGATTTCTCACTCATTTCATCAATCCAGCATTGATGAAGTCAAGCTTCTTCATCTTGAAGAAGAAGAAGAAGAAGATGAAAAATGTTATGATAAGTTAATTCAAAATAGAAAATAAATTGAATACTTATCATGTTGCAACCATGGTTAAGTGTAGAGAAAAATTATGGTTAAATGGAATGGTTAGGGTTAAGCATGAAGACAAAATGGTCACTTAGTCAAAGCTTCATGAACTTTCAATGTAAAACAAAACTAGCAACCATTTTCTTTTCTTTTGCCATTTCTTTTCCAAAAAGAAAAATAAATAAATAAATAAATAAGCAAAGGATAAACAAAACCCTAATCATTAGTTTAACCATGGTTTAATTCTTTGCACTTAACCAAGTAAACATGTATCATCAAACATGATACAATCATTTGCACAAAAAGTATATCACATATACAACTTGTACATCCAAGTGAGAAAATCCATTTAAAGTGAACCAATACTAGTTAATGAAAAGTAATATATCAAATATATAATTATACATTAAATCATTAAATCAACACTTGATTTAACGATCCGGTCATATCGCATATAACCGACTAGTATCCTATATATCGGCTTACCGAATCATTCCTTGAATCGATAATTAGGTTATATCGCATACAACCATATCGATACATTCATCGCGAGAATAGAATACGGTATCACATACACGCATTATTCTCCCGCACATATCTCATATGCGCTCCTATTTCGTTTCGCTTGAGCCAGGAAACCTCTGTGTAGGACTCTAAAGACTCGTCAATACGCCGGAAGTAGGTGATGATCATATCAAGCACCAACAAGCCGCAAGCGGTCTGCTAAACGTAACGGCCACCCGGGTATTGAGCGATCAGAAGATCGACGAGAAAGCCCGCTCACACTCCAGTGAATCCAACTAGTAACACTACCGTACAGTCCGGTCTGATCGTCTGATATGTCGCATATCTCGCCTAGGGGTGGTAAACGTCAGACCCCAATAGTTCGATAAGTCGTGTCGATATGAGGTCTATAACAGTTTGAGAAACTATTGGTAACACTTACCAGTAAATCTCAGCAACCCTGGCCAGGGATTTCCGGTTATAGCCAATCGAACACAGCGCAACATCAACTCCCTATACCGGGAGAGACGAATCCCCTTCTATCGCTCATTGCCTCCATGTGACTCGGGACTGTACCCAAAAACCACCGTTTTGCACGCCCTCTTGGACGTGGTAAGATGGAAATCAAAGCACAGTGGGAACCACACAAGACTCTATGACGATCTCGGGTCAACAGACTACTCTGTACCAGTGTCACCAGAGAACTGCCATCTGACGTAAGGTATAATACCATCTGGGAGTTCTCGGCGAGTCCGTCCAGTGTACCCAGTCTCTACTGAGCACCCGTATATCATCTCTGATGTCAAACACCAATGGATATGGAATCATCCATCGCCCATCTGTAGGGGTCGAGAAGGTATACGCTAGTCTACGCTGGTATATCGATGCCCCGTCTCGATACACCCATGACTAGGGACCTTGAAGGATGTACTTATGGACTACCCTGTCCCCACTAGTATGATCCGCATCATAGTCCAGGTAGTCAAGTACACATCCTAAGGGATTTACCAACATGTAACAGAGAGACAATCAGTATACACGTTAAGGTAAAGATCAACCAGATAGCATACTATCATGTCGAGCAAGAAAGTCCTCCTTATATATGTCCAAGCATCCACTACAATATACATCAAATGTATAGTAATGGCCTCTAGGGCATACATATAACTAACAGTGTACTCGTAACCCAACGAGCACCCGCATTACGACGTACCGACGGCTGTGGGACAGACCGTCTCCCACACTGGGATGAGAAGCGCATGCGCTAGTCTACTCCGGAGTATCGATGCCCTGTCTCGATAGTCCTGCGACCAGGGACCTGCATAAGGATGTGCTTATAGATTACCCAGCCCTACTAGTGTGACTGCCATCACAACGCTGGTAATCAAGCAAAGATCCTAAGGGCTCCACTAATGTGTATAGGCGATATACTAAAATAAACACATGTACACATTGAAGTAGAAACAAACCAAGTAGCATACTACTATTTTGAGCAAGATTGTATATACAAGGTGAATATCCCAAGCTTCCATTAAGTAATATACAAACTAGTATGATACAGTAATGGCCTCTAGGGCATATACACTAACAACTACTACCTGTCTGCATGCCTCCTTTAAGCCGTGGTAGGGTAGTAATCAAAGTATAGTGGGAACACACTCGAGGCGAAGTAGCAGTGTTGATCAGTCGAAAATATTGCTTTCTTAACACATCAATTTCCCTACTCTTTCTAATCAACTAAGGGTGTTTATTGTAAATATAACACAGATTACAAATTCATCTGAAAATACCAAATACCACATGTTATAGTTATAATCAACATTCTGGAGGGAAAATTGTGTGTTTATTATTCCACGCATGATATTGTATATCTCTACACTTTTCATTGAGATTTTGTGCAGAAAATTATTCAGGTCAGAGAACTGGAATCACAAAAGTGCCGATAAAACGCAGCAAGTCAAAGAAATAAAATATGGCAAAGATTAAGAAAAGATAATAAGATTCCAGACATCAGAAGAAGACCTTAAAGCCAACACCAGAAAACACCAGAGAAATGAGCCAACAATCTCATCAAACGGCCGCGGAACCGCGGCCGATCCAGCCCGATCCGCCGTGGATCCGCGGCCGAGTTGGCTCGTCGGCGGTCAACATTTTTCCTGAGGCTCCCTTGTAACCTCCTAGGTTCTTCAAGACGCTTCGAACCTCCTAGCTTTCTCCAGAAGCTTCCCTACAACAGCCAAGCTTCTCTTGCAAGCTTCATAACCTAGCTTCTAGTGGAAGATAAACCTAGCTTCTAGTGGAAGATTAGGAGAACAATAAAAGGAGACCTAGGGTTGCATTTCAAAGGTTGTTGAACATTGTACCAATTCACTACACAAGTTGAGTGACACAACTTGTGATCCAAAACCCAAATCCAATCAAAATCCACTCAAATCATGATCCATTGAGAGCAAAATCAAGCGAGCAATCGAATATCCTTTATTCCAACGCCGATCGTCATCAAGAGCAAGAGATCCGCAACCGATCCACGACTCACGGCAATCGAGCCATGCAAAGATCGACGACAAATTCCCTTTCAAAAGAGCGATCGAGAGCTAGTCTTGTAGTCTCAAATTAAGAGGTGTAATTTGAAGAAGATTTAATAAAGGTGATAAATTATTAATTCTCGTTTTCTTTACATTCTTGCATTATGAAATTTCTAGTTCTTGATTCTTTTATTTTCATGATGTGTGAGTGAAATCTCCGCTTGTAAAGGAATCGAGAGAATCGGTAGATCAAATTATGATGAAATCCTAAAACTAATCTTAAGTCTTATGAGAATTGTGAACTTTAGGAAAACGAATCGTCAATGACCTAATTTGGAGCGAGATCATGTTCTTGATTATTTCGTTGCAAATTAGGGATCAAATGATTGATGGTCCTCTTTTCTAGAGGCTAGATGTGAATGATGATCAAAGAAAAGATAAGGGATAGTGAAAGGAGAAACCCTAGTTTCTTCAATAGATCCCTAATCTTCATTCATCGTCATCGATCTAGCTACAATCCATCAATAGATAAAATTAGTCATTATTAGTATTCGTTAATGCTATTAATTCGATCGATTCCTACAAGCTATTATTCTTATTCTTGATAACTAAATTTATTTGGACATCTTCTAATTTCTTGAACATTTTCTTGATTTTCTTGAAATAACAACTCAATTAAATCTTGAATCGCTTTCTTTTATATTTTCATTTCGACTCATCTAAAGCAAAATCGAATAAGTACAGCATCTCAGTGGACGATCTGTTCTCATTAACGAAACTATTTCGACACCGTTATTGATTGCGGTATAAATTCTTTGACTGTGACTAAACTTTTCCTTATCATATCACACGATCAAAACATTCGATCATTCAAGTGTCAAGTCGACAGACTAAGTTGTACTCATGTCACCTTGGAACTGCTACCCGACAATAGGTATAATACCCACCAACAGTTCCCGACGAGTCCTGTCCAGTGTACTCATAACCTAATGAGCAAGTGTATACTACTTCCAGTACTGCGTACTAATGGTTGTGGGACATACGATTTCCCCTGCTGGGATGAGATGCGTATACACTAGTCTACTGTGGAGTATCGATGCCCCATCTCGATAATCCTACGATTAGGGACCTGTATAGGATGTGCTTATAGATTACCAGCCCCCACTAGTGTGACTGCCATCACCACGCTGGTAATCAAGCAAAGATCCTAAGGACTCTACCAATATGTATAAGCTATATGCTAAAAGAAACACATGCACATATTGAGGTAGCATACTACCATTTCAAGCAAGACTGTTACTATATCCGTGTATATCCCAAGCCCCCATTAGGTAATATACAATCCAGTATGATACAATAATGGCCTCTAGAGCATATATCACTAACAATCTCCCATTTGCACTATCCGGTTGGCGTTGGCAAACCATCCTTTCACTCGCCGGCCGCTCGGGCTCCGCGTTTCAAGTTCCAACTCAACGACGATTGAAAGAAAAAAGCCATATACTGGCATATCGTAGACCGAAGATCTCGAATAGCCTATCGAACACTGTCTGAGGGATGGCCTCTATGAGTGGATCAGTAGTGTTATTCACACTACCTACTCTCCCCACCTCGATCTCCCTGATCAGTTGGTATCGCCTCAAGATATGTCTGGATCTCTTTTGGGACCTGGGTTCCTTCCCAAAACCTATAGCGCCATTTATTGCCACAATACTAAAGTATTGGACCAATATTGGAAGGAACCACCTAAGTTCAGTTAAGAACTTCCTTATCCAGACTGCCTCTTTTGCGGTGTCTCATGCAGTGAACTACTCCATTTCCATCGTCGAGTCTTCAACGGTGTCCTGCTTGGAGCTCTTCCAACAAACCTCCCATCCACTGAGGGTAAAGACATAACCTGACATGGACTTGGAGTCATCCTTATCACTATGGAAGCTGGAGTCAGCAAAGGCCTCGATCTGGAGGTCCTTTTCCACCATAAACCAAGAACATCTCCTTGGTCCTTCTCAGGCACATGAGAATGTTCTTTACTGCTATCCAGTGTTTCTACCCTAGGTTTGACCGATACCGGCTTACCACCGTGAGTGCGTAAGCAACATCTGGTCTGGTACACAACATCGTATATATTATAGATCCTACCGCAGAAGCGTAGGGTATAGATGTGATGTGAGCCCTTTCCAAATCAGTCTTGGAAGACATCTTTTTGGAGAGGGTGATTCCATGATAATCCAGTAGACTACCGCTCTTAGAATCGTCCATACAAAATATTTTTAGTATGGTGTTGATGTACCTTGACTGTGAAAGTCCTACCATCCTCTTTGATCTATCACGATAGATCTAGATCCCCAGAATGTAGTTGGCATCACCCAAGTCTTTCATGGAGAACTTTAGTGACAAGAATCCTTTGACTGATTGTAGCATATAGGAGTGTTATTTCCTATCAAGAGAAAGTCATCCACGTACTAGATGAGGAATACCACAGTTCTCCTTACAATCTTGCTATAAATGCATGGTTTATCTGGATTTTTGATAAAGTCGAATTCTTTTGACTGTCTCATTAAAACAGATGTTCCAACTCTACGATGCCTGCTTTAGTGCATAAATGGAATTAAGCACCTTGCACACTTCCCGCTTCTCCCACTCTGATTGAAACCCTCTGGCTAATCCATATAGACGCACTCTTCCAAATGTCCATTCAGAAAATCGGTCACTACGTCCATCTGCCGGATCTCAAAATCTTGGAAGACAGCAGTGACAAGAAGGGTCTGAATGGATTTGAGCATAGACACTGGAGAAAAAGTTTCATCATAGTCCAAACCAGGTCTTTGATGAAAACTATTTGCAACAAGTCTAGCCTTATAGGTTTCAACCTGTCCATCTACACTAATCTTCTTTCTGAAGATCCATTTGCAGCCTACGGGTTTTACCCCTTCTGGAGCAATGTTCAAAGTGCATACTATGTGGGTGTACATGGACTCCATCTCGGTCCGCATTGCATGCAGCCATTTTACCGAGTCGCCTCTCTGAATGGCTTGCTGGAATCTAGTTGGCTTATCATTGTTAATGATGCAATCCTCTCTATCCCCGTCTAAGAGAATACCGTAGTATCTCTCGGGCGGATGAGACTGTCTACCAGTCCTGCGAATTGGTGTAGGGATGTCCTATTCTTTTGAAACCTCTAGTTCTAGCATACTTTCAGTAATAGTTTGTGGTTATGGAATTCCTTCCAGTTCTATTGCGCTCCCACTAGTTCCTTTTTTCAAAAAAATTATTTTCTAAAAAGTGGGCATGACGAGAAACAAAAAACCATTTGTTCCTCTGCGTAATAGAAAAGATACCCCCGGGAGTTCTTTGGGTATCCCATAAACTTATATAGTACTGAGCGTGCCTCGAACTTGTCTGCATACTTCTTTTTGACAAAAGCTGGACATCCCTATATCTTCAGATACTGAAGATAGGGTTTCTTCCTACTCCACATCTGATATGGTGTGGTAGGCACAGTTTTCGTAGGAACTTTATTCAAAAGATATACAACTGATTCTAGTGCATAACCTAGAAGGATCGCGGTAACTCAACATTATAGGGTTCCTAGGCACACTAATGAGGTCTCACAAGTGATCAAACATGCCCAATTCTAATTTTTCATGTTCCTACAAACCCTAATATGGATCGTTAACTAGATAATGAGGCGATGCAATGCGAGTTAACAACTTTAACTAAGAGGAAAGTGATTACAACCTTTATAGATCCGGTTCTCCACCTCCATAGCTCCGCTTTGACGTCCCTCCACTGTAGCAATCGGAATCCTAGACTCTTGCGGTGGTTTCATCGGAGAAAGGATCGGGCTAGGTCGCCGACTTCGATGCCGAAGATGATCTACGTCGAGGCAACTCAAGATCAAACTCCAACTTCACCAAGTCATGAAACTTATGAAGAAAACACCCTATACTACTTGGCAAGTGGTAGAGGATGAAGAAATAGGAAGTGGGTTCACTTTAGAATTGGATTTCTCACTCTTTTTCTCAAGTTGCCATTAATGGAGGTAAGGTTTCTTCTTTGTTGAAAAAGAAGAAGAAGAAGAAAGAATATGATAAGTATTTTTAGAAATAGGAAATAAAATGAATACTTATCATATAGCAACCATGGTTAAGTGTAGAGACTAAACAAGGGTTAGGTTGAATGGTTAGGTTAAGGCAAACAAACAAAATGGTCAAAGCTTCAAAGCTTCATGAAGTTTCAAGGAAAAAACAAAACAAGCCACCCTTTTGTTTCTTGCCTTAAAATTAAATAAATAAAAGAAATAGTTAAGAAAATAAAAACCCTAACCATTACATAACCATGGTTTAATCATATACACAAATATTCATGTATCATCAAACATGATACAATCAAGTGCACAAAAATATATCACATATACAATATGCACATCAAGTGAGAAAATCCATTTAAAGTGAACCAATACTAGTTAATGCAAAGTAATATATCAAATATATAATTATGCATTAAATCATTAAATCAATACTTGATTTAATGATCCGGTCATATCGCATATAACCGACTAATATCCAATGTATCGGCTTATCGAATAAATCCTTGATTCGATAACTAGGTTATATCGCATACAACCAATCGATACATTGATCGTGAGAATAGAATACGGTATCACATACACGAATTATTCTCGGTCCCGCACATATCTCATATGCGCTCCTATTTCGTTTCGCTTGAGCCAGGAAAGCTCTGTGTAGGACTCTAAAGACTCGTCAATACGCCGGCAGCAGGTGATGATCATATCAAACAACCACAAGCCGCAAGTGGTCTGCTAAACGTAACGGCCACCCGGCTATTGAGAGATCAGAAGATCGACGAGCAAGCCCGCTCACACTCTTGTGAATCCAACCAGTAACACTTACCGTACAGTCCAGTCTGTTCGTCTGATATGTCGCATATCTCTCCTAGGGGTGGTAAACGTCAGACCCCAATAGCTTGATAAGTCATGCCGACGTGAGGTCTATAACATTCGTGAAACTACTGATAACTCTTACCAGTATATCACTGCAGCCCTGGCCAGGGATTTCCTGTTATGGCCAGTCGAGCATAGCACAACATCAACCCCCAATACCGGGAGAGACGAATCCCCTCCTATCGCTCATTGCCTCCATGTGAATCGGGACTGTACCCAAAAACCACCTGTTTGCACGACTCAGTAGAGCCGTGGTAGGGTGGAAATCAAAGCACAGTGGGAGACACACAAGACTCTATGACGATCTCGGGTCAACAGACTAAGTTGTACCAGTGTCACCTGAGAACTGCCATCTGACGTGAGGTATAATACCATCTGGGTGTTCTCGGCAAGTCCGTTCAGTGTACCCAGTCTCCACTGAGCACCCGCATACCATCTCTGATGTCAAACACCAATGGATATGGGATCATCCATCCCATCACATGGGTCGAGAAGATATACGCTAGTCTACTCTGGAATATCGATGCCCCATCTCGATATTCCCACGACTAGGAACATTGAAGGATGTACTCATGGACTACCCAGGCCCCACTAGTATGATCTGCATCATAGTCCCGGAAGTCGAGTACACATCCTAAGGGCTTTATCAACATGTAACAGAGAGACAGAAAGTATACATGTTAAGATAAAGAGCCACCAGATAGCGTACTATCATGTCGAGCAAGAAAGTCCTACCTATATATGTCCCAGCATCCACTACAATATACATCCAATGTACAGTAATGGCCTCTAGGGCATACATATAACTAACAATCTCCCACTTGCACTAGGGCCATCTGTAGCAGTAGTTGTAGTATCTAATACTCAACCATCCCCTAAAAGTCTCTCTTTGGGAAAAGGCCTTCGTGGGTGGATCCGCCGTGTTATCCTCTGAGTCTACTTTCCTAACCTCGATCACCCTGGGGATCAACTATCTCTATGATCAGGTGATGCTTCCTCAGAATATGTCTGAGTCACTGATGGGACCAGGGTTCACGGGCCAACGCCACACTTCCATTGTCACACAATGGTGGGAACCTAGCTCATCTTATGAACCAATATACACCCAAACTGCCTCTTTGGTAGTATCTTTAATAGCGATGTTACCATCCTTTATCGTCTAGTTTGCCACGGTATCTAGCTTGGAACTCTTCCAACATACCGTCCCTTTACTGAGGGTAAAGACAATGCCTGTGACTGACATTCAGTCGTCTTTATCACCCTGGAACGTTTCCAGTGATTCTCCCCAGGATCGATTGATACCATTTCACTACATCTAGTGAGAATCCTAGCATCCAATTTCATCTATCTCATAGATGAAAACTCAGGATTTAGGAGGTATCACTTTGATCCTATTGGAGAATCCTTGTGATAAGCGGAGATTGACCGAGCGTAGTATAGGAAACTCTTTTCCTATCAAGAGTATGTTGTCCACGTACAATACGAGGATAACCACCTTACTATCTACTACCGTTTTGTATATACAAGGTTCATCTACCATTTTGATGAAGTCAAACACTTTGATTATCACATCAAAACTGACGTTCCAACTCCGCGATGCCTGCTTTATTATGTAAAGTAACTTTCACATGTTTCCGCTGCTCCCACTGTTTACGAAGCCCTCTGGCTGTGTACTTATTGACGTTCTCTTCTAAATCAGTATTTAGAAAAGTAGTCATGACACCCAACCACCAGATATCGTAGTCATGGTATGTAGCAATGGCAAGTAGGATCTGGATGGACTTAAGCATAGTCCCTGGAAGAGGTTTCATCATTATCCATGCCTGGTCGATGACGAAAACCTTTAACAAGTCTAGCTTTGAAAGTCTCAACTTTCCCATCTACACCAAGTAATCTTCTCAAGATATACTTGCTCCTGATTGGGATTTAACCCTTCAGATATCGCAACCAAAGTCCATACTTTGTTGGTGTATGTGGATTCCATCTCAGATCGCTAAGCATCCAGCCATCCTTACAGAGTCCCTACTCTTGATGACCTGCTCGAATCTAGTTGGGTCATCATCTCATGATGCATTCCTCGCTCACACTGTCATCGAGAAACCAAAGTTTCTCTCATGCGCATGAGGAACCCTGCTAGTTCGGCGGAGAGGCTGAGGTTCGTCGGGGACTATTGAATCCTTTGGTTCTTTCAAATCATCAGTTGCAGTTTTGTATAGCTGGAACCTTTCCAATTCTACAGAACTGACCTTGTCTCGATCTTGTCCGGATTTTGCTTTTGACATAGGCCGGACAATCCTAAATCTTAACTTGCTTAAGAGATGGGTTCTTCCCATACCATATCTTATATGGAGTGGTAGGCAGTGATCTGATTCGAACCCAATTCAATAGGTATGCAGCTTCTTAAGTGCACAACCCCAAAAGGAAATAGATAACTCGGTAATACTCATCATAGAGCACACCATATCTAATATTGTGTGATTGCTCCGCCCCGATACACCGTTGTGCTGTGGTGTATTCAGAAGAGTAGTACGGAGAGAGAATCTCATTTTCCTTTAGAATAGTCCAAGGATTCCATACACAAGTATTCTCCTCCCTGATCTTATCATAGGACATAATACTTATACTCGTATTTTGGTTCTCTACTTCCAACTTATATTCTGTGAATACCTCAAAAGCTTCGGACTTATGTTTCAACAGGAACATATGACTGAATCTTGAGAGATTATCAGAGAATATAATGAAGTACAAAGAACCGGTCCTGGCATGTGTAGACAGGGGAGTTTACATACATCATCATATATCAGTCCCAAGAGTTTACTAACTCTTTCTCTGTTTCCAATAAACAGAGCTATGGTCATCTAATCTTTGTGACATGACTGGCAAGTTTCACAAGATGTAAATTCAAACTGATTTAAATATGCATCTAAATGTAACTTCAGCCAGTCGGGTCGCATTGATATGACCTAGTCTACAATGCCTTAAGAAGGATTCGTTCATTTCTGAACTCTTTTTCTTGTGTGTGTTCTGTATACTAGGAACTGTAGTTTGATTTAGAACGTCAATGCTTTTAGATAACGTGCCTGAACCGATCAACTTTTGATATAGGAAATGTTCAAAACATTATCCAACAATGCAAAATTTTATCATTTCTTTAATAAATAAAGAGATTGATATGATTTTGTATATCAGGTTCGGTATCTAATAGCATTTGTTCAGAATCAATGTATTGGTAATACAGGGTGACAGTGACCAACAGACTTGGCTGCAACACTTGCCCCGTTTTCTGTCTCATGAAACTTATCACCCATTCTCAGTTTTCTACCCTTTTGTAGCCCTATGTAACATATTACATATCTGGGATCCTGATCCGGTATCAAATACCCTGGATGCAGAGGATACTGAGAAACAGTTCTTTGTAATGAGCACACCCGAAGGAGATGCATCATATGCACTTTCTTCGTTTGGGCGGCATAGGAATTCTGGTATTCTCCTAACTCCTGCTCGGTCTTATAACAATTATAAGTTGGAGCGGGACCAACGTTCCCCAGCTCAGTATAACAAGCGGGTTCGGTCAATACATCCATATTATTATCTTGATTAAGACGTGATATGGTCGCTACCTAGAGAGAGAGAAGAAAACACTCTGCGTGCGCTCTTGCAAGATTAGATTGGTTATATATTTTATCTAATCAGGATGGCTCCCACTGTTTTTATCAAATCTTCCTTCAAATCCTAAAAGGAAAGACTAGCCGGGATTAATTACACTCTACAAGTTCGCCAATCTTTCAGCCAGGCCAGTGTCGGTACTTTGAGGGAGGTTCCCCGTGCTTTCGCACGGACCTAATTACAGTAAACCTCGTTTTCCCAGAGGCGTAACCCCGTTGACTGTTAGTTGTATGTATGCCCTAGAGGCCAGTATTGTACAGATGATGTATATTATATTGGATGCTTGGACATATATAGAGATGACTTTCTTGCTCGATATGATAGTATACTATCTGGTTACTCTTTATCTTAACATGTACACTTGTCTTTATTACACTGTCTTATAGTTACATGTTGGTAAAGCCCTTAGGATGTGTACTTGACTACCTGGACTGTGATGCAGATCATACTAGTGGGGACATGGTAGTCTATAGATACATCCTTCAAGGTCCCTAGTCGTGGGTGTATCGAGACGGGGCATCGATATACCAGAGTAGACTAGCGTATATGCTTCTCGACCCATGAGATGGGCGATGGATGATCCCATATCCATTGGTGTTTGACATCAGAGATGATATACGGGTGCTCAGTGGAGACTGGGTACACTGGACGGACTCGCCGAGAACTCCCAGATGGTATTATACCTCACGTCAGATGGCAGTTCTCAGGTGACACTTGTACAGGTTAGTCTGTAGACCCGAGATCGTCATAGAGTCTTGTGTGATTCCCACTGTGCTTTGATCTCCACCTTACCACGTCCATGAGGGCGTGCAAAACGGTGGTCTTTGGGCACAGTCCCGAGTCACATGGAGGCAATGAGCGATAGGAGGGGTTTCGTCTCTCCCGGTATTGGGGGTTGATGTTGCGCTGTGCTCGATTGGCCGTAACAGGGAAGTCCCTGGCCAGGGCTGATCAGAGATTTGCTGGTAAGTGTTACCAGTAGTTTCTCGACCTGTTATGAGCCTCACATCGGCACGACTTATCGGTTATTAGGGTCTGACGTTTACCACCCCTAGACTTGATATGCGACATATCAGACGAACAGACCGGACTGTACGGTAAGTGTTACTGGTTGGATTCACAGGAGTGTGAACGGGCTAGCTCGTCGATCTTCTGATCGCTCAATACCCGGATGGCCGTTACGTTTAGCAGACCGCTTGCGGCTTGTGGGTGCTTGATATGATCATCATCTGCTACCGGAGTATTGACGAGTCTTTAGAGTCCTACACAGAGGTTTCCTGGCTCAAGCGAAACGAAATAGGAGCGCATATGAGATATGTGCAGGACCGAGAATAATGCGTGTATGTGATACCGTATTCCATTCTCGCGATGAATGTATCGATTGGTTATATTCGATATAACCTAGATATCGAATCAACGATTGATTCGATAAGCCGATACATAGGATACTAGTCGGTTATATGCGATATGACCGGATCGTTAAGTCAAGTGTTGATTTAATGATTTAATGTATAATTATATATTTGATATATTATTTTGCATTAACTAGTATTGGTTCACTTTAAATGGATTTTCTCACTTGATGTGCAAGTTGTATATGTGATATACTTTTGTGCACATCTTTGTATCATGTTTGATGATGCTTGCTCATTTGGTTAAGTGTAAAGAATTAAACCTAGGTTAAGAAAGTGATTAGGGTTTTAATTATCCATTCTTTTATTTATTGATTTTGGAAAAAGAATGGGATAAGAATACAAAATGGTTGCTTTCATTCTTGAACCTTTGTGAAGCTTCATGAAGCTTTGACCAAAGTGACCAATTTGTCTTCATGCTTAACCCTAACCACTCTTCTAACCTTGGTCAATTCTCTACACCTAACCATGGTTCCTATTATGATAAGTATTCATTTCTTTTTCATTTTGCAAAAAAACTTATCATAATATTTCCTTCTTCTTGATCTTCTTCTTCAAGAAAGAAAGCTTGATGCCATCAATGGCAACTTGAGTTCTAAAGTGAGAAATCCAATTCTAAAGTGAACCCACCTCCTATTTCTTCACCCTCTACCTCTTGCCAAGTTGTTTTGGGTGTTTTCTTCACAAGTTTCATAAATTTGTGAAGTCGGAGCTTGAACTTGTGATGCCTCGACGTAGATCATCTTCGGCACGAAGCCGACGACCTAGTCCGCCCATTTCTCCGATCAAGCCGACGATTGAGTCCGGGATTCGAGATGGACAGAGAGAGGACGCCTACGTGGAGCTAAGGAAGTGGAGAACAGGATCTACAAAGGTTGTAGCCTCTCTCCTTTAGTTAAGATGTTAACTAGTTTCGTTTTCGCCTAAATTTCTAGTCGACGATCCGTATTAGGGTTTCTCGGCAGCCATAAAATTTGAAATTGGCATGGTTGATGCCTTGTGAGACCTCTATAGTGTGCCTAGGAACCCTACAGTGGTATCAGAGCCTAGCTAGAGCCTTTGGCGATGTCCAGACGGAGTTTGAAGTCCGATCGAACCGAAACCCTAATATCAAAGTTGCTCTCTGTACATTTTTTAAAAACTGGGTTTTTTCCAAATTAAAAAATATGCAGAAAATTCAGCAGGACTTTCTAAGAATTACTGTGAAACACGATCACCCAATTCCTCCAAAGTGCGGCGGAACCGCGGCAGAATCCTGGCTTCTACGGCGGTTCCGCGGCCGTATGATGACGTCACCCACCCAATTTTGCACAGTAACTTCTTTTATTCAGTGCTGAGTTTTCTGCGAATTTTTAATAATTATTCAAGAGTTGAGTATTCTGGGTTGTATTGGGGACTCGGTTTTTCGATCGGATTATCGAACTTTGTCTAAGTGCTTTCCGGATAATTTTTTGAATATGTTAAAAAGTCCGACCGGATATAAAAACCCAACTTTTCCCCTGCCGGAAAATATCCAAGTGTTGGATTTTTGTGTAGTTTAAGGACGTTCTGAGTAGTGCAAGTAACGCGATGGTCCCTCTAGAAGACAACAAACCTTAACTCGATTATGTGACCGTCTTGAACTGCCCTTTGAACCTTCGCGTTTGGGGCAGTACGGCGTGCCACATGTGAGGCGTTGGCTTGACCCTTCTACGGCCGGACCATTGGTACTGAGGCACGAAGTGAATGTTTTAAAACTTATTTCAAGTGTTGATCTGTTTCGGGAAAACTTGGGTGTTCGATTGTTCGATCGGAAAGTTTACCATTTTCTATTTATCCGGAATGGGATACAATAATTGGAATTCACAACCAGTTATGAGATAACTGAATGAATGTTATAAATCTAGCGGTTTAGTTTCATATGATATTGAAAAGAGTTTTCGATAATGAGACTAAAATGCGGGGTTTATAACTGATTAGGCATGTGATGTCTAAAGAGGTTGCGGATTCCAACTGTTGTAGTTTTTCACTTTCGTTTCTGTGACCGTAAGTGTAATATGTGATATCGCCGGTTTCGTTGCTATATGTCAACGACAATTGGGATGCGCATATTTACTTACGTTGATGACATGTGATGTTATGTGTTGCTGGATATGTTATATTGGATCGTCGTGTTTGAATAGCCGGGGGTTTTTATGTGAGATGAGTGTTTTTTCATTTTCATTCATGTAAAAACTTGTATGTAATATTCTTTTATTGGGGCACTTCCAGGTAGCGGAAGTTATCACCCGTTGTATATTATTTACTTTTCCGCACTAGGATAGACCCAAGGAGGAGGGCACAAGTAACCGGGTTCTGGAGTCCAGTGGGAGACCAACTCGAGGAGTCGAGTCCGGGTCTCCTAACTCTCTAATTGGTAGGGTTGCTTGCCGCTCTCGTAGGGGTCTAGGGGTGTGGGTTTGGCTATTCATCACGACCGTGGAATCCGTGTTTTATACTGGCTCGTATTGAAAACACGGACGTCCTAGTATATCCAATATTTCATATGTTTCTTCTGCTGCGATATCTGTGATGTGATCATGTGATGTTCTGTGATAGATACTTTATATAGTATATATGATATATTATATAGACGTTACTTATGTTTTACACCCGCACTAGCCCTGCCCTGCTCTGTCGTTAGTTACCTAACCTAACGGTGCACGAGGGGACATCCAGGCGAATGCGGATGGCATAAGTGTACGTCGTATTTATCTGTGATGTTTAGGTGACTTAAATGATGGGACTTCATTAATGTGATTAATGAAAGAAAAGAAACCAAATGATGTTGTAGAATCAAATTTTAAATAAAACAGGTAGCTACAGTTCTTGCTTTGCACAGAGGTATATGTGATATATCCTGCACCTTATTCGATGAGGAAAGGACCGAGATCCCTTCACCGGGAGTGACTCCTTTAGCAATAACTGGCAGATGCTACACACTCGGTTTGCTTTTGACTGCTTTTGGTTTTTTGCTTTGCATAGCGATATATATGATATATCCAGCACCTCATTCGACGAGGAAAGGGCCGACGATCCCTTCACCGGGAGTGACCCCTTTAGCAAAACTAGAAAAGCCTCAAAATCATTCCATTTCAAAACTTCATTTGATCCTACAACGATATCAAGTTCATTACGCAATAGGTTTTCAGAAAAACCTGTCGTAGCCCTCCGTCATTTCAGATAAGTACTAGTTAGTATTCGTGCTACGTTTGTTGACTATGTTAAGGCGTAGTGTGCGGTAGCTAATTAGTGCTTATCTGCATAAGCATATGATGCGATTGGATTAGGGTAGTCGTGCGACTTTGTTGACTATGTTAAGGGTCGTGCGGGTGGGTTTAATTCAATCGAGAAATGACGGGTTGGACTTGACTAGCACTTATGATTTGTTGACTATGTTAAGGTCATATAGCTGCTAGGGGCAAAATATAACCGGGAATTTCAAGTGTTGAAATTTGCAATGAGATTGCATACCTTCTATGAGATAGTTGGATCCCGATACCCACTGCGAGTAAGAGTTACTCTAGGGAGAGTTTTACACATTACAATTAGCCGATCAAGTAGGTGTCTAGAAAGGTGTCAATGGGGTTACGCCTCTGGGAAAACGAGGTTTACATTAATTAGGTTCGTGCGAAAGCACGGGGGACCTCCCTCAAAGTACTGACACTGGTCTGGCAGAAAGATTGGCGAACTTGCAGTGTGTAATTAATCCCGGCTAGTCTTTCCTTTTAGGGTTTGAAGGAAGATTTGATAAAAACCAGTGGGAGCCATCCTGGTTAGATAAGATAATAACAAATCTGATCTTGCACGAGCATACGCTAAAGTGTTTTCTTCTCTCTCTCTCCAGGTAGCGACCATTTCATGCCCTAATAAAGATAATAATATGGATGTATTGACCGAACCCGCATGTTATACTGTGCTGGGGAACGTTGGTTCCGTTCTTTCTTATAAGAGTTATAGGAATGAACAGGACATAGGGGAATACCAGGATACCCATGCCACCCGAATGAAGAAAGTACATGTTGATGCATTTTCTTCGGGTGTGTTCGTTACTGAGAACTGTTTCTCCATTTGCTCTACGTCCTGGGTATTAGATACTGGGTCAGGATCCCATATATGTAATCAGTTACATGGGCTAAGGAAAGGTAGAGAACTTGGAGAAAGGTGATAAAGACATTAGAGTTGGAAATGGTGCAATTGTTGCAGCTAAGACTGTCGGGGAATATCACCTTGAATTACCTACTGGTAATACATTGGTTCTGAACGAATGCTATTACATGCCGAACCTGATATGCAACATTATATCGGTTTCTTTATTAAGTAAAGAGGGATATAATTTTGTATTACACGATAATGTTATGAACATTTTCCGTAACCAAAAGTTGGTTGGATCAGGCACGTTGTGCAATGGCATTTATGTTCTAAATCAATCAACAGTTCTGAGCATAACAAATACACACAAGAGGAAGAGTTCAGAACTGAACGAATCCTTCTTGTGGCATTGTAGACTGGGTCACATCAATGTGACACGACTGGCTAAGTTGCATAAGGATGGATATTTGAAGCCATTCGAATTTTCATCTTATGACACTTGCCAGTCATGTCTCAAAGGCAAGATGACCAAAACTCCGTTTACGGGACACGGAGAAAGAGTTACCGAACTCTTTGGACTAATACATAGTGATGTATGCGGTCCTATGTCTACACATGCCAGGGATGGTTCTTCATACTTCATTACATTCACTGACGATCTCTCTAGGTTCGGGTATGTGTTCCTGATGAAACACAAATCAGAAGCTTTTGAGAAATTTAGAGAATATAAACAAGAAGTTGAGAACCAAACCGGAAAAAGTATTAAGATCCTACGATCCGATCGAGGAAGTGAATACTTGAGCAATGAATTCCTGGACTTCCTAAAAGAGAATGGGATTCTCTCTCAGCTGACTCCTCCATATACACCACAGCACAACGGTGTATCAGAACGGAGGAATCGCACCCTATTAGATATGGTGCGCTCTATGATGAGCACAGCTGAGTTACCTATTTCCTTCTGGGGATATGCGCTGGAGACAGCTGCATACCTATTGAATCAAGTTCCATCAAAATCTGTACCTACCACACCATATGAGATATGGAGTGGGAAGAGACCATATTTTAAACGAGTTAAGATATGGGGTTGTCCGGCCTATGTCAAAAGGCAAAATCCAGACAAACTCGAGGCACGGTCAGTTCTTTGCAAGTTTGTGGGATATCCTAAGAATTCACAGGGATATTTTTTCTACCACAGTGAGGAACAAAAAGTGTTTGTTGCTCAACATGCCACCTTTTTAGAAAAGGAATTCCTTGAAAAAGAAATTAGTGCCAAAGTGGTAGAGCTGGAAGAAGTTCCAGATACACAAACCATAACTGAAGATTTAGTGGAACCAGAAGATTCAGTAGCTCCCAATGAACCTCAGCCTCTCCGCCGATCTAGTAGGGTTCCTCGCCAGCCTGAGAGATACTACGGTTTTCTCATGGATGGAGGGAGCGAGGATTGCATCATGGAGGATGATGACCCAACTAGCTTCGAGCAGGCCATCACGAGTAGGGACTCAGTGAAATGGCTGGATGCTATGCGGTCCGAGATGGAATCCATGTACACCAACAAAGTATGGACTTTGGAAGTTACTCCTGAAGGGGTAAAACTCATTGGGAGCAAGTGGATCTTCAAGAAAAAACTTGGTGTAGATGGGAAAGTGGAGACTTTCAAAGCTAGACTTGTAGCAAAGGGTTTTCGTCAAAGACCAGGTGTGGACTATGACGAGACCTTTTCTCCAGTGGCTATGCTTAAATCCATCCGGATCATGCTTGCCATCGCTGCATATCATGATTACGAAATCTGGCAAATGGATGTTAAGACCGCCTTTCTAGATGGTGATTTAGAAGAGTGGGTGTACATGACTCGAGAAGCGTATACGCTAGTCTCATGGGTCGAGAAGCGTATACGCTAGTCTACACTGGTATATCGATGCCCTGTCTCGATATACCCACGACTAGGGACCTTGAAGGATGTACTTATGGACTACCATGTCCCCACTAGTATGATCTGCATCATAGTCCAGGTAGTCAAGTACACATCCTAAGGGCTTTACTAACATGTAACTATAAGACAGTTTAAAGAGACAAGTGTACATGTTAAGATAAAGAGTAACCAGATAGCATACTATCATATCGAGCAAGAAAGTCATCTCTATATATGTCCAAGCATCCAATATAATATACATCATCTGTACAATACTGGCCTCTACGGCATACATATAACTAACAATCTCCCACTTGCACTAGGGCCAGCTGCTGTAGTATCGCATACCGAGCATCCCGAAGAGTCTCTTAAACTGTATCTGGGGAATGGCCTTCGTGAGTGGATCCGCCGTGTTGTTCTTCGTGTCAACCCTCCTGACCTCGATCTCCCGGCGATCAACTATCTCCCGGATCAGGTGATACCGCCTCAGAATATGCCTGGATCGCTGATGAGACCTGGGTTCCTTGGCCAAAGCCACCGCTCCATTGTTATCGCAATACAAAGGTATTGGATGCTCAATGGATGGAACCACTCCAAGTTCAGTAATGAACTTCTTGATCCAGACAGCCTCTTTAGCAGCATCGTTGGCAGCGATTTATTCAGCCTCCATCGTCGAGTCTGCCACGGTTTCCTGCTTGGAACTCTTCCAGCTAACCGCCCCTCCATAAAGGGTAATGACAAAACCCGACTGCGACTTAGAGTCGTCCTTATCACTCTGGAAGCTCGAATCGGTAAAGGACTCCACTTGGAGTTCTCCGTTACCATACACCAAGAGCATCTCTTTAGTCCTTCGTAAGTACTTGAGAATGCTCTTCACAGCTGTCCAGTGACTCTCTCCAGGATCAGCTTGATACCTGCTCACTACACTTAGTGAGTATGCTACATCGGGTCTGGTACACAGCATCGCGTACATGATAGAGCCTACAGCCGAAGCATAGGGTATCCCTTGCATGCGAGCTCTCTCCAAATCAGTCTTGGGAGACATCTCTTTGGAGAGAGTGACTCCAGAGATCGTGGGCAAGTTCCCACGCTTGGATTCTTCCATACTAAACCTCTTTAGTATGGTGTCAATGTACCTGGATTGGGATAATCCCAATATCCGTTTGGATCTATCTCTATAGATCCTGATTCCCAATATGCAGGAGGCATCACCAAGATCTTTCATTGAGAATCTTTGTGATAAGAAGAGCTTGACCGATTGCAGCATAGGAATATCATTTCCTATCAAGAGTATGTCGTCCACGTACAATACTAGGAAGACAACCTTACTCTCTGCCACCTTCTTGTAAATACAAGGTTCATCTGGGTTTTTGACGAAATCAAACTCTTTGATAACGACATCAAAGCAGATGTTCCAACTCCGCGATGCTTGCTTTAATCCATAAATGGATTTAAGCAGCTTGCACACCTTGCCGCTGCTCCCACTGTCTACGAAGCCCTCTGGCTGAGTCATGTACACGCACTCTTCTAAATCACCATTTAGAAAGGTGGTCTTAACATCCATTTGCCAGATTTCGTAATCATGATATGCAGCGATGGCAAGCATGATCCGGATGGATTTAAGCATAGCCACTGGAGAAAAGGTCTCGTCATAGTCCACACCTGGTCTTTGACGAAAACCCTTTGCTACAAGTCTAGCTTTGAAAGTCTACACTTTCCCATCTACACCAAGTTTTTTCTTGAAGATCCACTTGCTCCCAATGGGTTTTACCCCTTCAGGAGCAACTTCCAAAGTCCATACTTTGTTGGTGTACATGGATTCCATCTCGGACTGCATAGCATCCAGCCATTTCACTGAGTCCCTACTCGTGATGGCCTGCTCGAAGCTAGTTGGGTCATCATCCTCCATGATGCAATCCTCGCTCCCTCCATCCATGAGAAAACCGTAGTATCTCTCAGGCTGGCGAGGAACCCTACTAGATCGGCGGAGAGGCTGAGGTTCATTGGGAGCTACTGAATCTTCTGGTTCCACTAAATCTTCAGTTATGGTTTGTGTATCTGGAACTTCTTCCAGCTCTACCACTTTGCCACTAATTTCTTTTTCAAGGAATTCCTTTTCTAAAAAGGTGGCATGTTGAGCAACAAACACTTTTTATTCCTCACTGTGGTAGAAAAAATACCCATAGGAGTTCTTTGGATATCCCACAAACTTACAAAGAACTGACCGTGCCTCGAGCTTGTCCGGATTTTGTCTTTTGACATAGGCTGGACAACCCCATATCTTAACTCGTTTAAGATATGGCCTCTTCCCACTCCATATCTCATATGGTGTGGTAGGTACAGATTTAGATGGAACTTGATTCAATAGGTATGATGCTGTCTCCAGTGCATATCCCCAGAAGGAAATAGGTAACTCAGCTGTGCTCATCATAGAGCGCACCATATCTAATAGGGTGCGGTTCCTCCGTTCTGATACACCGTTGTGCTGTGGTGTATATGGAGGAGTCAGCTGAGAGAGAATCCCATTCTCTTTTAGGAAGTCCAGGAATTCATTGCTCAAGTATTCACCTCCTCGATCAGATCGTAGGATTTTAATACTTTTTCCGGTTTGGTTCTCAACTTCTTGTTTATATTCTCTAAATTTCTCAAAAGCTTCTGATTTGTGTTTCATCAGGAACACATATCCGAATCTAGAGAGATCGTCAGTGAATGTAATGAAGTATGAAGAACCATCCCTGGCATGTGTAGACATAGGACCGCATACATCACTATGTATCAGTCCTAAGAGTTCGGTAACTCTTTCTCCGTGTCCCGTAAACGGAGTTTTGGTCATCTTGCCTTTGAGACATGACTGGCAAGTGTCATAAGATGAAAATTCGAATGGTTTCAAATATCCATCCTTATGCAACTTAGCCAGTCGTGTCGCATTGATGTGACCCAGTCTACAATGCCACAAGAAGGATTCGTTCAGTTCTGAACTCTTCCTCTTGTGTGTGTTTGTTATGCTTAGAACTGTTGATTGATTTAGAACATAAATGCCATTGCACAACGTGCCTGATCCAACCAACTTTTGGTTACGGAAAATGTTCATAACATTGTCCTGTAATACAAAATTATATCCCTCTTTACTCAATAAAGAAACCGATATAATGTTGCATATCAGGTTTGGCATGTAATAACATTCGTTCAGAACCAATGTATTACCAGTTGGTAATACAAGGTGATATTCCCCGACAGTCTTAGCTGCAACAATTGCACCATTTCCAACTCTAATGTCTTTATCACCTTCTCCAAGTTCTCTACCTTTCCTAAGCCCATGTAACTGATTACATATATGGGATCCTGACCCGGTATCTAATACCCAGGACGTGGAGCAAATGGAGAAACAGTTCTCTGTAACGAACACACCCGAAGAAAATGCATCAACATGTACTTTCTTCATTCGGGTGGCATGGGAATCCTGGTATTCCCCTATATCCTGTTCAGTCCTATAACTCTTATAGGAAAGAACGGAACCAACGTTCCCCAGCACAGTATAACATGCGGGTTCGGTCAATACATCCATATTATTATCTTTATTAAGGCATGAAATGGTCGCTACCTGGAGAGAGAGAGAAGAAAACACTTTAGCGTAAGCTCGTGCAAGATCAGATTGGTTATTATCTTATCTAATCAGGATGGCTCCCACTGGTTTTTATCAAATCTTCCTTCAAACCCTAAAAGGAAAGACTAGCCGGGATTAATTACACCCTACAACTTCGTCGATCTTTCAGCCAGGCCAGTGTCGGTACTTTGAGGGAGGTTCCCCGTGCTTTCGCACGGACCTAATTAATGTAAACCTCGTTTTCGCAGAGGCGTAACCCCATTGACACCTTTCTAGACACCTACTTGATCGGCTAATTGTAGTGTGTAAAACTCTCCCAGGAGTAACTCTTACTCGCAGTGGGTATCGGGATCCAACTATCTCATAGAAGGTATGCAATCTCATTGCAAATTTCAACACTTGAAATTCCCGATAATGCTTTTGCCCCAAACGATCTATGACCTTGACAAGGTCAACAAACCATAGACCGTAAGTCAAGTTCAACCCGTCATTTCTTTATTGAATTAAACCCACCCGCACGACCCTTGACAAGGTCAACAAGGCCGTATGACTACCCTAACTCAATCTGCATCATATGCATAAGCAGATAAATACTGGTTAGCTACCGCACACTGCGCCTTGACAAGGTCAACAAACGCAGCACGAATACTAAACAGGACTTATCTGAAATGACGGAGGGCTACGACAGGTTTTTCTGAAAACCTATTGCGTAATGAACTTGATATCGTTGTAGAATCAAATGAAGTTTTGAAATGGAGTGATTTTGAGGCTTTTCCAGTTTCGCTAAAGGGGTCACTCCCGGTGAAGGGATCGTCGGCCCTTTCCTCGTCGAATGAGGTGCGGGATATATCATATATATCGCTGTGCAAAGCAGAAACTATAGAAGCAATCAAAAACAAACCGAGTGTGTAACATCTGCCAGTTATTGCTAAAGTAGTCACTCCCGGTGAAGGGATCTCGGTCCTTTCCTCATCGAATAAGGTGCAGGGTATATCATATATACCGCTATGCAAAGCAAGAACTGTAGCTACCTGTTTTATTTAAAATTTGATTCTACAATATCATTTGGTTTCTTTTCTTTCATTAATCACATTAATGAAGTCCCATCATTTAAATACCTAAACATTACAGATAAATACGACGTACACTTATGCCATCCGCATTCGCCTCGATGTCCCCTCGTGCACCGTTAGGTTAAGTAACTAACGACAGAGCAGGGCAGGGCTAGTGCGGGTGCAAAACATAAGTAACGTTTATATAATATATCATATATACCATATACTGTATCTATTACAGAACATCACATGATCACATCACAGATATCGCAGCAGAAAATATCATATGAAATATTGGATATACTAGGACGTCCGTGTTTTTAATACGAGCCAGTATAAAACACGGATTCCACGGTCGTGATGAATAGCCAATCCCACACCCTTAGACCCCTACGAGAGCGGCAAGCAACCCTACCAATTCTAGGGTTAGGAGACCCGGACTCGACTCCTCGAGATGGTCTCCCACTGGACTCTAGAACCTGGTTACTTGTGCTCCCCTCCTTGGGTCTATCCTAGTGCAGAAAAGTAAATAATATACAAAGGGTGACAACTTCCGCTACCTGGAAGTGCCCCAAATAAAAGAATATTACATACAAGTTTTTTACATGAATGAAAATGAAAAACACTCATCTCACATAAAAACCCCCGGCTATTCGAACACGACAATCCAATATAACATATCCAGCAACACATAACATCACATGTCATCAACGTAAGTAAATATACGCATCCCAATTGTCGTTGACATATAGCAACGAAACCGGCGATATCACATATTAGACTTACGGTCACAGAAAAGAAAGTGTAAAACTACAAAAGTTGGAATCCGCAACCTCTTTAGACATCACATGCCTAATCAAATGAAATACTTAGACATTACATGCCTAACAGTTATAAACCCCGCATTTTAGTCTCATTATCGAAAACTCTTTTCAATATCAAGTGAAACTAAACCGCTAGATTTATAACATTCATTCAGTTATCTCATAACTGTTTGTGAATTCCAATTATTGTATCACATTCCAGATAAACAGAAAATGTTAAACTTTCTGATCGAACAGTCGAATACCCAAGTTTTCCCGATACAGCTCAACACATGAAATAAGTCTAACAACATTCAGTTCGTGCCTCAGTACCAACGGTCCAGCCGTAGAAGGGTCAAGTCAACGCCTCACATGTGGCACGCCGTACTGCCCCAAACCCGAAAGTTCAAAGGGCAGTTCAAGACGGTCACATAATCGAGTTAAGGTTTGTTGTCTTCTAGAGGGTCCATCGCGTTACTTGCACTACTTAGAACGTCGTTAAACTACGGAAAAATCCAACACTTGGAAATTTCCCGACAGGAGAAAAATTGGGTATTTATATCCGGTCGAACTTTTTAACATATTCTAAAATTTATCCAGAAAGCCACATAGACAAAATCTGATATTCTGATCGAAACACCGAATCCCCAAAACAATCCCAGAAAATTCAACTCTTGAATAAATATTAAAAATTCCCATAAAACTCAGCAGCAGAAAAGAGGAATTACTGTGCAAAAATTATTGCGCATTGTGAACAGTAGGCGGCGGAACCGCGGCAGAAGCCATTCTTCTGCCGCGTTTCCGCGGCGGTTTAGACGCATCATGAGCTCGTTTTGCACCATAATTCTTATATCTTCCTGCTGATATTTTAAAGAATTTTTAATATGGAAAAATCCCATTTTTTAGAAAAAATCCAGAGAGCAATATTTGAGTTGGGGTTTCGGGTCGATCGGACTTCAAACTCCGTCTAGACTTCGCCTAAGGCTCTAGCTAGGCTCTGATACCACTGTAGGGTTCCTAGGCACTCTCAAGAGGTCTCACAAAGTATCAACCATGCCAATTTCAAATTTTACGGGTGCCGAGAAACCCTAATACGGATCGTTAACTAGAAATTTAGGCCAAAAACGAATCTAGTTAACAACTTAACTAAAGATAAGAAGCTACAACCTTTGTAGATCCGGATATCCACTTCCTTAGCTCCACATAGGCATCATCTCGCTGTCCATCTCGAATCTCGGACTCAATCGTCGGCTTGATCGGAGAAATGGGCGGACTAGGTCGTCGGCTTCGTGCCGAAGATGATCTACGTCGAGGCATCACAAGTTCAAGCTCCGACTTCACAAAGTTGTGAAACTTGTGAAGAAAACACCCAAAACAACTTGGCAAGAGGTAGAGGGTGAAGAAATAGGAGGTGGGTTCACTTTAGAATTGGATTTCTCACTTTAGTTCTCAAGTTGCCATTGATGGCATCAAGCTTTTTATCTTGAAGAAGAAGATGAAGAAGAAGAAAGAATATGATAAGTATTCTCACTTTAAATGAAAAAAATGATTCAATACTTATCATAAGCAAACCATAGTTGAGTGTAGAGAATAGACCATGGTTACTTGGATGGGTTAGGGTTAAGCATGAAGACAAGAATGGTTAAGAAGTCAAAGCTTCATGAAGCTTCAACTAGAAACAAAGAAAGCCACCATTCTCATCTTTATCTTTTCCAAATAAATAAATAAACAAATAAATAAATAAATGAATATGCAAAACCCTAATTATCAAATTAACCATGGTTTAATTCTATACACTTAACTAAATGATCAAGTATCATCAAACATGATACGAATATGTGCACAAAAGTATATCACATATACTTCTTGCACATCAAGTGAGAAAATCCATATAAAGTGAATTAATACTAGCTAATGCAAAGTAATATATCAAATATATAATTATACATTAAATCAATAAATCAACACTTGACTTAACGATCCGGTCATATCGCATATAACCGACTAGTATTCTATGTATCGGCATATCGAATCAATGATTCGATAACTAGGTCATATCGAATATAACCAATCGATACATCCATCGCGAGAATGAAATACGGTATCACATACACGCATTATTCTCGGTCCTGCACATATCTCATATGCGCTCCTATTTCGTTTCGCTTGAGCCAGGAAACCTCTGTGTAGGACTCTAAAGACTCGTCAATACGCCGGTAGCAGATGATGATCATATCAAGCACCCACAAGCCGCAAGCGGTCTGCTAAACGTAACGGCCATCTGGGTATTGAGTGATCAGAAGATCGACGAGCTGGCCCGCTCACACTCCTGTGAATCCAACCAGTAACACTTACCGTACAGTCCGGTCTGTTCGTCTGATATGTCGCATATCAAGTCTAGGGGTGGTAAACGTCAGACCCCAATAACCGATAAGTCGTGCCGATGTGAGGCTCATAACGGGTCGAGAAACTATTGGTAACACTTACCAGCAAATCTCTGATCAGCCCTGGCCAGGGACTTCCCTGTTACGGCCAATCGAGCACTGCGCAACATCAACCCCCAATACCGGGAGAGACGAAACCCCTCCTATCGCTCATTGCCTCCATGTGACTCGGGACTGTACCCAAAGACCAACGTTTTGCATGCCCTCATGGACGTGGTAAGGTGGAGATCAAAGCACAGTGGGAATCACACAAGACTCTATGACGATCTCGGGTCTACAGACTAACCTGTACAAGTGTCACCTAAGAACTGCCATCTGACGTGAGGTATAATACCATCTGGGAGTTCTCGGCGAGTCCGTCCAGTGTACCCAGTCTCCACTGAGCACCCGTATACCATCTCTGATGTCAAACATCAATGGATATGGGATCATCCATCGCCCATCTCATGGGTCGAGAAGCGTATACGCTAATCTACACTGGTATATCGATGCCCGGTCTCGATATACCCACGACTAGGGACCTTGAAGGATGTACTTATGGACTACCATGTCCCCACTAGTATGATCTGCATCATAGTCCAGGTAGTCAAGTACACATCCTAAGGGCTTTACCAACATGTAACTATAAGACAGTTTAAAGAGACAAGTGTACATGTTAAGATAAAGAGTAACCAGATAGCATACTATCATATCGAGCAAGAAAGTCATCTCTATATATGTCCAAGCATCCAATATAATATACATCATCTGTACAATACTGGCCTCTAGGGCATACATACAACTAACAATTTCGTGATTAATTAGACCCACCCACATGACCCTTAACTAAGGTCAACAAAGTCACGCGACTGTCCTAACTAATCGCATCATATGCGGTGTAGGAAGACATCACTTAGCTACCGTACACTGTGCCTTGACTATGGTCAACAAACACAGCACGAATACTAAGTACTCTACTTCCTAAAATGACGAAGGGTTGCGAATGGTTTTTATGAAAACCTTTAACGCTTTGAACTTGATCTCGTTGCGGAATCAAATGGTTTTAAAATGGAATGTTTTTGAAGCTTTTCTAGTTTTGCTAAAGGGGTCACTCCCGGCGAAGGGATTGTCAGCCCTTTCCTCGTCGAATGAGGTGCGGGATATATCATATATATCACTATGCAAAGCAGAAACTATAGAAGCAATCAAAAGACAAACCGAGTGTGTAGCATCTGCCAGTTATTGCTAAAGGAGTCACTCCAGGTGAAGGAATCTCGGTCCTTTCCTCATCGAATAAGGTGCATGATGTTCTATAATGAACACCGCGATGCAAAGCAAGAACTGTAGCTACCTGTTTTATTTTTGAAATTCGATTCCACAACATCAATTAGGTTTATTTTCTTTCATTAACCTTATTAATGAATATCCCATCATTTAAGTCCACCTAAACATCACAAATAAATATAACGTATGCTTATGCCATCCGCATTCGCCTCGATGTCCCGTCTGCACCGTTAGGTTAGGTAACTAACGCCAGAACGAGGCAGGGCTAGCGCGGGTGTAAAACATAAGCAACGTCTATATAATATATCATATATACTATTTACTATATCTATCTGAACAAATCACATGATCACATCACAGATAACGCAGCAGAAAATATCATATGAAATATTGGATATACTAGGACGTCCGTGTTTTCAATACGAGCCAGTATAAAACACGGATTCCACGGTCGTGATGAATAGCCAATCCCACACCCTTAGACCCCTACGAGAGCGGCAAGCAACCCTACCAATTCTAGGGTTAGGAGACCCGAACTCGACTCCTCGAGATGGTCTCCCACTGGACCCTAGAACCCGGTTGCTTATGCTCCCCTCCTTGGGTCTGTCCTAGTGCGGAAAAGTAAATAATATACAAATGGTGACAGCTTCCGCAACCTGGAAGTGCCCCAATAAAAGAATATTACATACAAGCTTTTACATGAATGAAAATGAAAAACACTCATCTCACATAAAAAAAACCCGGCTATTCAAACACGACGATCCAATATAACATATCCAGCAACACATAACATCACATGTCATCAACGTAAGTAAATATGCGCATCCCAATTATCGTTGACATATAGCAATGAAACCGGCGATATCACATATTACACTTACGGTCACAGAAAAGAAAGTGTAAAACTACAACAGTTGGAATCCGCAACCTCCTTAGACATCGCATGCCTAAACCAATGAATTCCTTAGACATCACATGCCTAACAATTATAAACCCCGCATTTTAGTCTCATTATCGAAAACTCTTTTCAATATCAAGTCGGGCAATTCAACAAGATTCCCGACATCATGATCGAATGCTCGTCGCAAACTTTAGTAGGCGGCCGCACCCCTGATACCGTCGACGAAGTGCACCAAGGCGGAACACTGCTGCCGCGAGCACCCAAACGGATGCTTTCGTCGACGGGGTTCTCCTACAGTCACTTGGTCGGGGCTATAGAGTGAGGCTGTCTATTAAGTTTACCCGGCAAGTATCCGCGTACACTACGTGATTGCGACGGACTTTTGATCGCATCAAAATTCCATGGCAACCGATCAAGTGAGACTAAACTGCTATGTTTATAACATTCATTCAGTTATCTCATAACTACTTGTGAATTCCAAATGTTGTATCACATTCCGGGTAAATAGAAAATGTTAAACTTTCCTATCGAACAATCGAACACCTAAGTTTTCCCGAAACAGCTCAAAACATGAAATAAGTTTAAAAACATTCACTTCGTGCCTCAGTACCAACGGTCCAGCCATAGAAGGGTCAAGCCAACGCCTCACATGTGGCACGCCGTACTGCCCTAAACCTTAAGGTTCAAAGGGCAGTTCAAGACGGTCACATAATCGAGTTAAGGTTTGTTGTCTTCTAAAGGGACCATCGCGTTACTTGCACTACTTAGAACGTCATTAAACTACGGAAAAATCCAACAGTTGGAAATTTTCCGACAGGGGAAAAAGTGGGTATTTATATCCGGTCGAACTTTTTAACATATTCTAAAATTACCCGGAAAAAACACACAGACAAAATTAGACAATCCGATCGAAACACCGAGTCCCCAATACAACCCAGAAAACTCAACTCTTGAGTGCAGATTAAAACATCCAAGAGAACAGAGGAAACAGATACGGGCATTACTGTATAAAAATTTACCTCTAATCTGTACATACGGCCGCGGAACCGCCGCGAATAGCATGCTAATGCCGTGGTTCCGCGGCGATTTAGTGGAGTTAGGGGTTCGTTTTCAACAGTAACTCTTAGAATTTCCTGCTCTATTTTCTGAGAATTTTTAATTCACAAAAATCCACAAATCCAGAAAATGTCCAGAGAGCCGTTTTGAGTTAAGGTTTCGGTTCGATCGGACTTCTAACTCCGTCTACGCATCGTCTAAGGCTCTAGCTAGGCTCTGATACCACTGTAGGGTTCCTAGGCACACTAATGAGGTCTCACAAGTGATCAAACATGCCCAATTCTAATTTTTCATGTGTCTACAAACCATAATACGGATCGTTAACTAGATAATGAGGCGATGCAATGCGAGTTAACAACTTTAACTAAGAGGAAAGTGATTACAACCTTTATAGATCCGGTTCTCCACCTCCATAGCTCCGCTTTGACGTCCCTCCGCTGTAGCAATCGGAATCCTAGACTCTTGCGGTGGTTTCATCGGAGAAAGGATCGGGCTAGGTCGCCGACTTCGATGCCGAAGATGATCTACGTCGAGGCAACTCAAGATCAAACTCCAACCTCACCAAGTCATGAAACTTATGAAGAAAACACCCTATACTACTTGGCAAGTGGTAGAGAATGAAGAAATAGGAAGTGGGTTCACTTTAGAATTGGATTTCTCACTCTTTTTCTCAGATTGCCATTAATGGAGGCAAGGTTTCTTCTTTGTTGAAGAAGAAGAAAGAATATGATAAGTATTTTTAAAAATAGGAAATAAAATGAATACTTATCATATAGAAACCATGGTTAAATGTAGAGACTAAACTAGGGTTAGGTTGAATGGTTAGGTTAAGGCAAACAAACAAAATGGTCAAAGCTTCAAAGCTTCATGAAGTTTCAAGGAAAAAAACAAAACAAGCCACCCTTTTGTTTCTTTCCTTAAAATTAAATAAATAAAAGAAATAGTTAAGAAAATGAAAACCCTAACCATTACATAACCATGGTTTAATCATACACACAAACATTCATGTATCATCAAACATGATACAATCAAGTGCACAAAAATATATCACATATACAATGTGCACATCAAGTGAGAAAATCCATTTAAAGTGAACCAATACTAGTTAATGCAAAGTAATATATCAAATATATAATTATGCATTAAATCATTAAATCAATACTTGATTTAACGATCCGGTCATATCGCATATAACCGACTAATATCCAATGTATCAGCTTATCGAATCAATCCTTGATTCGATAACTAGGTTATATCGCATACAACCAATCGATACATTGATCGCGAGAATAGAATACGGTATCACATACACGCATTATTCTCGGTCCCGCACATATCTCATATGCGCTCCTATTTCATTTCTCTTGAGCCAGGAAACCTCTGTGTAGGACTCTAAAGACTCGTCAATACGCCGGCAGCAGGTAATGATCATATCAAACACCCACAAGCCGCAAGCGGTATGCTAAACGTAACGGCCACCCGGGTATTGAGCGATCAGAAGATCGACGAGCAAGCCCGCTCACACTCCTGTGAATCCAACCAGTAACACTTACCGTACAGTCCGGTCTGTTCGTCTGATATGTCGCATATCTCGCCTAAGGGTGGTAAACGTCAGACCCCAATAGCTTGATAAGTCATGCCGACGTGAGGTCCATAACATTCGTGAAACTACTGATAACTCTTACCAGTATATCACTGCAACCCTGGCCAGAGATTTCCTGTTATGGCCAGTCAAGCATAGCACAACATCAACCCCCAATACCGGGAGAGACGAATCCCCTCCTATCGCTCATTGCCTCCATGTGAATCGGGACTGTACCCAAAAACCACCTGTTTGCACGACTCAGTAGAGCCGTGGTAGGGTGGAAATCAAAGCACAGTGGGAGACACACAAGACTCTATGACGATCTCGGGTCAACAGACTAAGTGTACCAGTGTCACCTGAGAACTGCCATCTGACGTGAGGTATAATACCATCTGGGTGTTCTCGGCGAGTCCGTTCAGTGTACCCAGTCTCCACTGAGCACCCGCATACCATCTCTGATGTCAAACACCAATGGATATGGGATCATCCATCGCCCATCACATGGGTCGAGAAGATATACGCTAGTCTACTCTGGAATATCGATGCCCCATCTCGATATTCCCACGACTAGGAACATTGAAGGATGTACTCATGGACTACCCAGGCCCCACTAGTATGATCTGCATCATAGTCCTGGAAGTCGAGTACACATCCTAAGGGCTTTATCAACATGTAACAGAGAGACAGAAAGTATACATGTTAAGATAAAGAGCAACCAGATAGCGTACTATCATGTCGAGCAAGAAAGTCCTACCTATATATGTCCCAGCATCCACTACAATATACATCCAATGTACAGTAATGGCCTCTAGGGCATACGTATAACTAACAAACATTACTAATAATGGAATGAAACATATCTAATAGGGTTCAGTTCCTCCTTTCCAATACACCGTTGTGTTTTGGTGTGTATGGAGGAGTAAGCTGAGAGAGAATTCCATTCTCTTTTGAGTAATCAATTAACTCGGCAATCAAGTATTCACCACATTGATCAGATCTCCATGTCTTGATACTTTTGCATGTTTGTTTTTCCACTTCATTCTTATATTCTTGGAATTTCTCAAAGTCCTTGGAATTATGCTTCAACAAGAAGACATGTCCTAACCTAGAGAAATCATCCGTAAAAGTAATGAAATAGGAATAAGCATTTCGTGCATCTGTATACATTGGACCACACACATCGCTGTGTATGAGTCCTAAGAGCTCTCTCTCTCTAGCTCCGTGTCCAGTGAATGGAGTCTTTGTCATCATTCCTATGAGACAAGATTGACAAGTTGTATAAGACTGATATTCGAATGGATCCAAATATCCCACTCTATGTAACTTCTACAACCGTGTTTCATTGATGTGACCCTGTCAACAATGCCATAAGAAACCTTTATTTAATTCTGGAGACTTTCTTTTAAGTGTGTTCTGGACGTTGAAAACCTGAGCTTGATTTAACACGTATATACCGTTCTCTAGTGTACCTGACCCAATCAGACTTTGATTTACGTGGATATGGACCACGTCGCTTATAAACTATACTAGGTATACAAAAATAGTTACGAAGAATCAATATCTGCCCACTTGTCAATCTTAGATGATATTCCCTACGGATACAACGTACACGCTCATTCCGTTAGTAACCCTGACAGTCATATCACCTGCCCTGATAACTCTACGATTTCTCAAAGCCTGTAATAAATTATAGATATGAGATGCTGATCCGATATCTTGTATCCAGGAAGTAGAGTTAATTAACAGAATGTTTTCAATCACAAACACACCCGAAGTTGAAGCCACAACGTACTTTGGATCCTGGATTCTGGCATTCCAAGCCCTGCATCCCTTCTGCCAATGCCTTTTCCCGTGATAATAGGAACAACCTTCCTTAGCTACTGTTAACCCCGAAACTTTTGCCATGCCCTTTCCCTCTACTTTACTGGCACCGTTAATCGGCTTTGTGGAGGTCTTCTTCTTCTCACCCTTAGCTTTTTCCTTGGATCCAGAAGAGGAAGATTCCTCAATAAGCAGAGTGGGTGTCTTCCTGGTTACCTTCAGGGTGCCCTCAACTGGAAGTATAACTTTCTTTCCCTGGGCGTAAGTAGAAGATAAGGACTATAGAATTAAGTCAGTACATGACTCATTCTCCAATGTAGTCTCCAGGACCATGAGCTATTTAATGCAGCTGATCATTGTAGGGACGTGGTCCCCTCCAGATGACCCGATAGCCAACCTCGCTTTAATCAATTCCTTCGAGGTCTCATATCTTGCGATATGAGATTGCTCTCCATATAAAACTTTGTTATGGAGGAAGATAGAAGCTAAGTCCATCTTCCCGTGCTGCCTCTGGTATACACCATCTACTGAGGCCAACACGAGGCACATGGCATTCACACAGCCTTTTTAAACTGTCTTACGAATATCAACATCTACGACGGCAGAAACAGGACCTGGGACGGCGGGGGCTTGAGATGTAATAAGGTGGTCCAGCTTGTCATAGGTAATGGACATCTGGAAAAACCTTTTCCAGTCAATATAGTATAACTCAGTCATTTTATTATCTAACTGTAACCTAATCTGGTCACCCGGTCGCTGCAATTAGGAGAGAGAGAAGAAAACACTCAGCATGATGCTCTTGCAAGTTTAGATTGGTTTTTAATTTATCTAAACAAGATGGCTCCCACTGTTTCTCGAATCCTTCCTCAAACCATAAAAGAAGAATTAGTCAGGATTAATCTTACCGTACAATACTTGCTTAACCGTCAGCCAAGCTAGTGTCGGTACTTTGAGGGAGGTTTTACGACGCTTTCGTGAAGTTACTTAATTAAATAACCTCTTTTCATTGGAGGCGTAGCCCCGCTAACACTGTTCTAGACACCTACTTGGTTTATAGCATTAACCGTTAAGTGAAAAATCTCCCGAGGAGTAGCATATACTCACGGTAGGATTGGGATCCAAATATTATTGTGTGATAATCCTGAAGGAATCCTACCAACATTATCACACTCTAAAAGGTATGCAGCACTAGCATGTTTCAGTTTCCTTAGAAACTCCCGATGTGGATTTTTTCCCCATGCTCTTATGACCTTGACGAAGGCCAACATATCATAAGTCACATGTCAAGTTCTACCCGTCATTGTCCAGGTTAATTTGAACCCACCCGTACATACCCTTGACGAAGGCCAAAATATAATACGACTGTCCCAAACCAACGCATCTATCTATGCTACAGATGAATACACAGCAGCCACTAAACACTATGCCTTGGCGAAGGTCAAAATACATAGCTTGAATACTACTGAATATTCAACTGAAATGACGGAGGGCTACGAATGGTTTTGGCGAAACCGTTAACGTAGTGAACTTGATATAATCGAAGGAATCTGATAGTTTTTAAAAGGAGTGGTTTAAGCTCCGCATTTAAGAGGCTCCTGTTTTGAAAAAACCGAGTGGTTTTGAAATTTGTTCCAACGATTAAACTTTGGTTTGTTTGCTTTGCATTAATAATGCAGTCCCATCATTTACACCTATCATCACAGAAAAAGGCGAAAATACCACGTCCACTTATGCCATCTGCATTCGTCACTGGGCCCCGTATAACACCGTTAGGTTACTTAAGTAACGCCAGAGCAGGGGTTGGAGTAGCGCGGATGCAAAACATAAGCAACGTCTACTATATAGCATATATATAATAAACATTCGTCTTATGCAATAATAGGCCTTCCAGATCACAGATGAATATATTGGATATACTAGGAATTCCGCGTTTCATTTAAGCCTGTAACGAAATACGGATTCCATGGTCGTGATGAATAGCCAAACCCTACCCCAGACCCCTACGGGTGCGGCAAACTACCCGCCAAATACACGAAGTGAAGCAACCTCCCTCATCGAAGTGAGCAGGCCACTCGGCACTTCAAAGTACCCGGTAGTTTGTGCACCCCACCTTGGATCTATCCTAGGAGCAGAAAAAAGTAAAATAAATAATACAATGGTGGCTACAACCTCAACCTGGATGTGCCCCGCAAAATAATATTACATCACTTTACATATTTACATTGAATGAAAGAATGAAAAACCCTCATCTCACATCCCCCGGCTATCCATCCACGATGATCTAATAAAGTTCATATAATCAAACCAACAAGAAAAGCAACACAGATATATGCAACCCCGACTAATCGACGTATAGCAATTAGTCGACGTTTCCAAACACATATATCACAACTTAAAACTTTAAACGACGTTAAAACTACGAATTTGAAACACTCCATATTGCCACAGTAAAAAGATAACAGAGTATAAAAAATTGGCAAAAACAAACAACACCTGAGACCTTAGATCCAAGCAACGAGAACACAGACCAAAATTCAAAGCATTTCACCACAAAAAAAAGGTGACACCCATTTTTTTTCTAATGTAGCCGGTCCAAAACAGGTGAAAGAGCCTCGTTTTTGGTGTGTGTTCATCTCATAAGAAGTAGAGCACTCTGCAATTGTTTAAAAAAATTTTAGAGGCTCGGAAAAATTTGACAGAAACTTCGATTTAGATTTCGATGTTTCGGAGTTATTTCGGTTTCGTAGTTTTACACTTCGTCTAAACTGTTAGCTATGGTTTAGTAGGCTCTGATACTACTGTAAGTCGATGTCGCGCACCCCGCGTGTCCGCGGGGAAGCGGAATAAGCAAAAAACGATTTTTCAAAGCTCGCAACACCGACTTGTGTAAGTCGATGTACAACACCCCACGACTTGCGGGGAGGCGGAAAAATGAAAAACGATCTTGTTCTTTGCTTAAACATCGACTAACCGCACGAATCGAAGCTAAACGATAACTAACTACAAACATAGAGTTTCTATGCTACTATGTTTAGGGATTATACCTAATGAATCGTGTCCTTCGTCTTTGCGAACTCCACCTCCTCCTCGGCCTTCTCGAACTAGTAGACGATCCACCCGAGAGCTTTACTCCAAGCTTAGCCTCTAAACTTGAGGCAACTAACCTTCTTTAAGTGCTAATCAAAGAAGCTAGGTGATATAGAGTGAGGGTTATGGTTTAATTAGTCTAACTAATCCTTGTACTCAACACATGAGAGGGGAGGATTAGGGTTTGAAGAGGGAGAGCTTGAGGAGAGAGAAGATGAAGATAATAGTGAAGTGAGAAGAATGAGTTATCATAATATATATCAAGCATTTCTTTTTATCAAGAAAAGAAAAGAAATCATTTTACAACCATGCTTGATAAATATTTTGTGGTGATTCATCTCCATGAGTCATTAAGCAATTATGAAGCATTAATGACATGGATGAATCATCCATATGACTCACTAATCTCATTCAATGTATATGCCACCTAAACCTCCTTAGTCACCATCTTCTAGAAGCTTCTCGCGCAATTACGAGAACGCCCCTCCTTTCCGCAAAAATACGGAAAAACTTTAGACTGTATAAATCCAATAACCGGATACCAGTAACTGGCTTAAACAAAAGCCGACTGGTAAAAACTGTCCGAAAGTCGTACGTGCGTAAACACACGTATGCGTCCGAACCCTTGTCGTAAAACCATACGACCTCTATATCGTTTCGCCTGGAGTAGGGAAACTCTCTGTGTGGGACTCTAGAGACTCGACTACTATGCTGGCAGTGGGTTTAACCACAGACCGCAAGCGGCACTAGCTGTACGTAACGGTCCCCAGGTAGATGTCGATAAGAAGGCCGATGAGGAAACCCAACCGAACTCCTACTGAGTCTGATGTGACAATCTCCGTACAGTCCGGTCCGTTCATCTTAGACTATCGCATATCGGGCCTAGGGGGGCGGCAAGCGTCAGTCCCCTAATAGCGGTATAAGTCGTGTCGGAGTGAAGCCCATTACACCCTGAGAAACTACTGGAACCTACCAGCAAATCTCGCTTGCCCTGGCCAGGGACTTTGCGTAATGGCTCTCTGACACAGCGCGATATCAACTCCCAATACCGGGAGAGACGAATCCTGTCTTACCACCACTGCCTCCAAGTGCTCGGGACTGCACCCAACTGCTACCTGTTTGCACGACTCCTTTGAGCCGTGGTAGGGTAGCAATCTAAGAACAGTGGGACACACTCGAGGCGAAGTAGCAGTGTCAAGTCTGCGGACTATGCTGTACTCATGTCACCTGGAAACTGTTCACTGACAACTGGTATAAAACCAACCAACAGTCCCCTGTGAGTCCTGTCCGGTGTACCCGTAACCTAACGAGCACCTGCATACTATCTCCAGTACGACGTACTGACGGCTGTGGGACAGACCATCTCCCTAACTGGGATGAGAAGCGTACACACTAGTCTACTCCGGAGTATCGATGCTCTGTCTCGATAATCCAATGACCAGGGACCTGAATAAGGATGTGCTTGTAGACTACCCAGCCCCCACTAGTGTGACTGCCATCACAACGCCGGTAGTCAAGCAAGATCCTAAGAGCTGTATCAATACGTATACTCACATATTAAGATAGTAAAACCAAGTAGCATACTACCATGTTTAGCAAGACTGTTATATATATGTGAATATCCCAAGCTTCCATTAAGTAATATACAAACTAGTATGATACAGTAATGGCCTTCTAGGGCATAAACACTAACAATCTCCCACTTGCACTAGGGCCATGTACTGGCATATCGAAGACCAATGATCTCGAGTAGCCTCTCGAACTGAATCTGAGGTAGGGCCTTTGTGAATGGATCAGCAATGTTCTCTTCAGAAGCAACTCTCCGAACCTCGATCTCCTGACGATCAATGATCTCCCTGATCAGGTGATACCGCCTCAAGATGTGTCTGGACTTCTGATGGGACCTTGGTTCCTTCGCTAAAGCTATAGCTCCGTTGTTGTCGCAATACAGAGGTATTGGATCAACTATGGTAGGAACCACCTGAAGTTCTGTTAGGAACTTCTTCATCCAGACTGCTTCTTTTGCGGCATCGCAAGCAGCTATATACTCCGCTTCCATCGTCGAGTCAGCAACGGTGTCCTGCTTGGAGCTCTTCCAGCACACCGCCCCTCCATTGAGGGTAAAGACATAACCCGACATGGACTTGGAATCGTCCTTATCACTTTGGAAGTCAGAATCAGCAAAGGCCTCCAACCTGAGGTCTTTTCCGCCGTAAACCAAAAACATCTCCTTAGTCCTTCTCAGGTACTTGAGAATGTTCTTTACTGCTATCCAGTGCTTCTCCCCTGGGTCAGACTGATACCGGCTTACCACGCTTAGTGCGTAAGCTACATCTGGTCTGGTGCACAACATCGCATACATTATAGAGCCTACCGCAGAAGCGTAGGGTATAATAGACATGGGTTCCCTTTCCAAATCAGTCTTGGGAGACATCTCTTTGGAGAGGGTGATTCCGTGACAAGCCGGTAGATTACCGCGCTTAGAATCTTCCATACTGAATCTTTTCAGTACAGTGTCGATATACCTGGACTGCGAAAGTCCCAACATCCTCTTGGATCTATCACGATAGATCCGGATCCCCAGAATGTAAGAGGCATCACCCAGGTCTTTCATGGAGAACCTGTGTGACAAGAATCCTTTGACAGATTGTAGCATAGGAATGTCATTTCCTATCAATAGAATGTCATCCACGTACAAGACGAGGAATACGACACTTCTGGCTACAACTTTACTATATATGCACGGTTCATCTGGATTTTTGATAAAGTCATATTCTTTGACTGTCTCATCAAAACAGATGTTCCAACTCCGCGATGCCTGCTTTAGTCCATAAATGGACTTAAGCAGCTTGCATACTTTCCCGCTGCTCCCACTCTGATTGAAACCCTCTGGCTGATCCATATAGACGCACTCTTCTAAATTTCCATTCAGAAAAGCCGTATTTACGTCCATCTGCCAGATTTCATAATCATGGAAGGCAGCAATAGCAAGAAGGACCCGAATGGATTTGAGCATAGCCACTGGAGAAAAAGTTTCGTCTAGTCCAAACCAGGTCTTTGACGAAAACCCTTTGCAACAAGTCTAGCCTTATAGGTTTCCACCTGTCCATCTACACCAATCTTTTTCTTGAAGATCCATTTGCATCCTATGGGTTTTACCCCATCTGGAGCAAAGTCCAAAGTCCATACTTTGTTGGTGTACATGGACTCCATTTCGGTCCGCATTGCATCTAGCCATTGTACCGAGTCGCCGCTCTGGATGGCCTGCTGGAAGTCAGTAGGTTCATCATCATCTATGATGCAATCCTCTCTATCCCCATCTATGAGAAAACCGTAGTATCTCCCAGGCGGATGAGACGGCCTACTACTCCTGCGGAGGGGTGCGGGAATGTCATGTTCTTCTTGAACTACCGGTTCTACCAAACTTTCAGTATTAGTTTGTGGTTCTGGAATTTCTTCCAGTTCTATTTCGCTCCCACTTGATTCCTTTTCTAAAAACTGATGTTCTAGAAAATGGGCATTACGAGAAACAAATACCTTTTGTTCCTTTGCGTAATAGAATAGATATCCCCTGGAGTTCTTTGGATATCCCACAAACTTACACTTTACTGATCGTGCCTCGAGCTTGTCCACATGCTGCTTTTTAACAAAAGCTGGACATCCCCAAATCTTTATATACTGTAGATGGGGTTTCTTCCCGCTCCACATCTGATATGGAGTGGTAGGCACAGTCTTGGTAGGAACCATGTTCAAAAGATATGCTGCTGATTCTAGCGCATAACCCCAGAAAGATCGCGGTAACTCAGCATTACTCATCATGGATCATACCATATCCAATAGGGTTCGATTCCGTCTCTCCAATACACCGTTATGCTGTGGAGTGTATGGAGGAGTAAGCTGAGAGAGAATTCCTTTCTCTTTTAGGTAACCAAGGAACTCGGCACTCAAGTATTCACCACCTCGATCAGATCTAAGTGTCTTGATACTTTTGCCGGTTTGGTTTTCTACTTCATTCTTATACTCTCGGAATTTCTCAAAAGTCTCGGATTTATGTTTCATCAGATAAATGAATCCGTATCTTGAGTAATCATCCATGAAAGTAATGAAATAGGAAAAACCACCTCTTGCATGTGTAGATATCGGACCGCATACATCGCTGTGTATGAGTCCTAAGAGCTCGCTCGCTCTTACTCCTTGTCCAGTAAATGGAGTCTTTGTCATCTTTCCTTTGAGACAAGATTGAAAAGTGTCATAAGTTTGATATTCGAATGAGTCCAAATATCCTTCTCTATGCAACTTAGTCAACCTTCTCTCATTGATGTGACCCAGTCTACAATGCCATAAGAAAGCTTTATTTAAATCTGGAGACTTTCTTTTTAGTGTGTTCTGGACATTGAAAATTTGGAGTTGGTTTAAAACATATATACCGTTATTTAGGGTACCGGACCCAATCAAACCATGATTAAGGTGGATGTTAACAACATCTCTTACAAACGTGAAATCATAACCTTTATTTGATAACAAGGAAACTGATATGATATTACACGTTAAGCTTGGTACAAAATAACAGTTATGTAAAACCAAAATGTGTCCACTCGTCAATCCTAGGTGATAATCCCCGACGGACGCAGCTCCCACGCTAGCTCCGTTAGCAACCTTTAGGGTCATATCACCTTCCTTCAGCACTCTACGGTTTCTCAGTGCCTGCAATGAATTGCAAATATGAGATCCTGATCCGGTATCCATTACCCAGGAAGTAGAGTTGATCGACAAACAATTCTCAATTACAAAGACACCTGAAGTCGAAGCCACAGCTTGCTTCGGTTCCTGGTTCTTGGCGTTCCACGCCTTGCAATCCTTCTTCCAGTGCCCTTTCCTGTGACAATGGAAGCACTCATCCTGGCCAACTACTGGTACCGCAAACTTTTTCTTTCCCTTCCCTCCCACCTTACTAACGCCTCCTCTAGGTTTGTTGGCGGCCTTCTTCTTCCTTCCTTTGGCCCTAGCCTTGGACCCGGAAGAAGATGCACCGCTAACAAACATAGCGGGTGTTTCCCATGCTTTCTGCAAGGTGCCCTCTGCACTCCTTAACATGTTCAGGAGTTCCGGAAGTTCAACTTCTTTTCTTTGAAGGTTGAAGTTCAGGATAAACTGGGCGTAGGTGTGAGGAAGGGACTGGAGAATAAGGTCTGTATAGAGCTCATTATCCAAAGTCGTCCCAAGGTCTGCGAGCTCTTCAATATAGCCGATCATCTTTAGGACATGTTCTCCTACCGATGACCCGACAGCCAACCTCGCTCGAAACAAGTTCTTAGAGGTCTCGTATCTTGCTATACGAGATTGCTCTCCATAAAGTTCCTTTGTATGGAGAAATATGCCATCTAGGGTCATATCCTCGTGCCTCCTCTGATGTTCATTGTTCATTGAGGCAAGCACGATGCACTTGGCTTTCGCACAATCTAAATCCCAGGTTTTGCGGATTTCCTTATCCGCATTGCTGGATTTGGGACCAGGGACAGCAGGTGCCGTAGCGGTGAGGACGTACCCCAGTTTGTCATAGGTCAAAGCCATTTTGACATTCCGCAGCCAATCTTTATAGTTTGGCCCTGTCAGTATATTTTTCTCTAAAAGTAACTTAAGTCCAGTCATTTTCAGGGTCGCTGCAATTAGGAGAGAGAGAAGAAAACTCTTTAGCATGATGCTCTTGCAAGTTTAGAGTGGTTTTTAGTTTATCTAAACTGGATGGCTCCCACTGTTTCTCGAATCCTTCCTCAAACCATAAAAGAAGAATTAGCCAGGACTATTCTCACTGTACAATTCTTGCTTAACCGTTCAGCCAGACTAGTGTCGATACTTCGAGGGAGGTTTTCCAACGCTTTCGCGAAGTTCCTTAATTAAATAACTTCTTTTCTCTGAGGGCATAACCCCGCTGGCACCTTTCTGGACATCTACTTGGTTTATAGCATTGATCGTTAAGTGACGAATCTCCTGATAAGTAGCATATACTCACAGTAGGATCGGGATCCAAATATCATTGTATGATAATGTTGAAGGAATCCTACCAACATTCATCAAACTCCAAATGGTATGCAACTCTTTGCAAATTTCAGTTTCTTTAGAAATTCCCGATATATATTTCTGCCCCATGCTCTTATGACCTTGGCGTTAGGTCAAAATGTCATAAGTCATATGTCAAGTTCTACCCATCATTATCTTGTCAATTTGAACCCATCCGTATATATCCTTGACGTTCGGCCAAAATGATAATACGACTGTCCCAAACTAACTCATCTATCTATGCAACAAATGAATACCCAGTAGCTACCAAACACTTTGCCTTGGCGTTAGGTCAAAATACATAGCTTGAATACTACTGAATACCCAGATGAAATGACGGAGGGCTACGAATGGTTTTGGCGGAACCGTGAACGTAGTGAACTTGATATAACCGAAGGAACCTGATAGCTTTTAAAAGGAGTGGTTAAAGCTCCGCATTTAAAAATATCTGTTTTTAAAATTAACCGAGTGGTTTCTTTTAAATTGTTCCAACGATTAAACTTTTGGTTTATTTTCTTTGCATTATAAATAATGCGTCCCATCATTAACCTATCATTGCAGAAAACAACGAAAATACAACGTCCTCTTATGCCATCCGCATTCGCCACGGGGTCCCGTCATCACCCGTTAGGTTACTTAACTAACGACAGAGCAGGGGCTGGGCTAGCGCGGGTGTAAAACATAAGTGACGTCTAAATAGCTATCATATATAGATATTGTACATTCGTCAGACGCAATAATAAGCATTCCAGATCACAGATGAACTTTATTGGATTTGCAAGTAATCCGTGTTTGTTTTGAGCCTGCAACAAAAGACGGATTACACAGTTGTGATGAATAGCCATTACCCCACCCAAGACCCCAACGGGTACGGCAAACTACCCGCTCGGCAGTTTGTGCACCCCACCTTGGGTCTGTCCTAGGAGCAAAAAAACAGTAAAATGAAATAATACAACGGTGGCTACAACCGCAACCTGGATGTGCCCCGCAAAATAATATTACAACAAATTACATTTACATCAAATGAATTAAATAATAACCCATCACATAACCCCGGCTATACATCACAACAGTCCAACACAGTTCATATCCACAAACAGTAAAAAACCATTACAGAAATGTGCAACCCCCTGCCAACCGACATACTAGCAGTTAGGGGAGGTTTACGAACACATTATACAAACACAGATATAATCCAACAAGCAAATACTGTATAATTTCGATCGATTAAACAATTTTAATTTTGCTCCAATACTTCTCTGTAAACCTGAAACCTGAGCAAAAATAAAATATTCCAGAAAATACCAAATATCAGAAAGAAGCAACACAGGAAATTTGGGTTCCTGAATCGCCAACTCGGCGGCGGAAGCGCGGCGGATCGGTGTGATCCGCCGCGGTTCCGCGGCGCTTTAGGCGATTCAGGGGCCCAAATTTCTTAGGTGTTCTTCTACTGTCTTTTTAAGCTTTCTGAACCTTCCTGAAAAATTTTAGGACTTCATTTAAAATTCGACAGAAACTAGTGATTTCGGGGTTTTCCGGTTTCGTTTTTTCCGTTCGAAATTCATACAAATTTGCAAGTAAGTTATTTATTGTTTAGCGAGGCTCTGATACCACTGTAAGTCGATATACAACACCCCACGACTTGCGGGGAGGCGGAAAAATGAAAAACGATCTTGTTCTTTGCTTAAACATCGACTAACCGCACGAATCGAAGCTAAACGATAACTAACTACAAACATAGAGTTTCTATGCTACTATGTTTAGGGATTATACCTAATGAATCGTGTCCTTCGTCTTTGCGAACTCCACCTCCTCCTCGGCCTTCTCGAAGTAGTAGACAATCCACCCGAGAGCTTTACTCCAAGCTTAGCCTCTAAACTTGAGGCAACTAACCTTCTTTAAGTGCTAATCAAAGAAGGTAGGTGATATAGAGTGAGGGTTATGGTTTAATTAGTCTAACTAATCCTTGTACTCAACACATGATAGGGGAGGATTACGGTTTGAAGAGGGAGAGCTTGAGGAGAGAGAAGATGAAGATAATAGTGAAGTGAGAAGAATGAGTTATCATAATATATATCAAGCATTTCTTTTTATCAAGAAAAGAAAAGAAATCATTTTACAACCCTGCATGATAAATATCTTGTGGTGATTCATCTCCATGATTCATTAAGCAATTATGAAGCATTAATGACATGGATGAATCATCCATATGACTCAATAATCTCATTCAATGTATATGCCACCTAAACCTCCTTAGTCACCATCTTCTAGAAGCTTCTCGCGCAATTACGAGAACGCCCCTCCTTTTCGCAAAAATACGGAAAAACTTTAGACTGTATAAATCCAATAACCGGATACCAGTAACTGGCTTAAACCAAAGCTGACTGGTAAAAACTGTCCGAAAGTCGTACGTGCGTAAACACACGTATGCGTCCGAACCCTTGTCGTAAAACCATACGACCTCTATATCGTTTCTCCTGGAGTAGGGAAACTCTCTGTGTGGGACTCTAGAGACTCGACTACTACGCTGGCAGTGGGTTTAACCACAGACCGCAAGCGGCACTAGCTGTATGTAACGGTCCCCAGGTAGATGTCGATAAGAAGGCCGATGAGGAAACCCAACCGAACTCCTACTGAGTCTGATGTGACAATCTCCGTACAGTCCGGTCCGTTCGTCTTAGACTATCGCATATCGGGCCTAGGGGGACGGCAAGCGTCAGTCCCCTAATAGCGGTATAAGTCGTGTCGGAGTGAAGCCCATTACACCCTGAGAAACTACTGGAACCTACCAGCAAATCTCGCTTGCCCAGGCCAGGGACTTTGCGTAATGGCTCTCTGACACAGCGCGATATCAACTCCCAATACCGGGAGAGACGAATCCTGTCTAACCGCTACTGCCTCCAAGTGCTCGGGACTGCACCCAACTGCTACCTGTTTGCACGACTCCTTTGAGCCGTGGTAGGGTAGCAATCTAAGAACAGTGGGACACACTCGAGGCGAAGTAGCAGTGTCAAGTCTGCGGACTATGCTGTACTCATGTCACCTGGGAACTGTTCACTGACGACTGGTATAAAACCAACCAACAGTCCCCTGTGAGTCCTGTCCGGTGTACCCGTAACCTAACGAGCACCTGCATACTATCTCCAGTACGACGTACTGACGGCTGTGGGACAGACCATCTCCTCAACTGGGATGAGAAGCGTACACACTAGTCTACTCCGGAGTATCGATGCTCTGTCTCGATAATCCAACGACCAGGGACCTGAATAAGGATGTGCTTGTAGACTACCCAGCCCCCACTAGTGTGACTGCCATCACAACGCTGGTAGTCAAGCAAGATCCTAAGAGCTCTATCAATACGTATACTCACATATTAAGATAGAAAAACCAAGTACCATACTACCATGTTTAGCAAGACTGTTATATATATGTGAATATCCCAAGCTTCCATTAAGTAATATACAAACTAGTATGATACAGTAATGGCCTTCTAGGGCATAAACACTAACAACTTTAACTCCAGGTTCGATACTAAACCTTAACTAGCTAACAATTTTGCGAGGTTTAGCTACTCGGATAGAAGTTATACCTCAGGATACCAAATCCTTCGGGTCTTCATCGATGTCCTCCACCTCGTCGTCAGCTCCAAGGATCGGAACGTATCGCAGCAACCTCGACGGCCACCTCGAGTCAAAGAGGATCCACCCGAGAGTCTATAGTCCGAGCTCCTACCTCAAATCCGAAATAACTACGGCTTCTAGTTCTCTAAACTAGAAGTCCTAGGTTGTGTAGAGTGAGAAGATGGAGTAATTTGTCTCTTGGAACCCTAGGATTCTCAACACATGAGAGATTAGGGGTTGATGAAGAAGAAGGAGAACTTGAGGAAATTGAGAATGGTGAAGCAAGTAAAGAAAAAGAGCTTGGCTGCCCTTGTGATAAAAAAAACCCTTAGATAAATATCAAGCATTCTAAATAAATATCAAGCGTGGCTTGATAAAATATCTTTGGTGTGTAATGATCACAACATGAGTCATGCTCATCTTTTGTCAAGATAACACCTCATTTCCTCTACCCAATTAGTTTAATCCAAAAAGAATCAAACCCTAATTTGGTCTCCCCTTTTAGAAGCTTTCCTGAAAAATTTACGAGAATGCCCCTCATCCGTATATACATACCCACATCCGCATTCCGAAGAATACGAATACAAAGAGACGAAAACAATCCATCAATACAATACTAGGATCCGGCTTAAACCAAAGCCCACCAGTATTATCCTCCCGATCATCATACGCGCACAAGTGCACGTACGTGATTGAAGCCCTGCCGTAAAAACCATACGGCCTCTACACCTTTTGCCCGGTGCAGGGAAACTCTCTATGTGGGACTTTAAAGACTCGTTACTACGCTGGCAGTGTGTTTAGCCACAAACCGCATGCGGTACAAGATGCACGTAACGGCTACCCAAGTATGTGTCGATAAGAAGGCCGATGAGCTAACACATCCGAACTCCTACTGAGCCTGTATGTGACAATCTTCGTACAGTCCGGTCTGTTCGTCTAAGAGTATTGCATATCGGTCATAGGGGCGGTAATCGTCAGACTCCTAATAGCGCAATAATTCGTGTGGAACTATAGCCCAAAACACCCTGAGAAACTACTGGAGTACCTACCAATAAATCTCGCTTGCCTTGGCCAAGAACTTTGTGTAATGGCCTTCCGAACACAGCGCGATATCAACCCCCAATACCGGGAGAGACGAATCCTATCAAACCGCCACTGCCTCTAAGTGCTTCGGGACTGCACCAAACTACTACCTGTTTGCACGACTACTTTGAGACGTGGTAGGGTAGTAATCAAAGTATAGTGGGAAAACACTCGAGGCGAAGTAGTAGTGTCAATTCAACGGACTAAGTTATACTCATGTCACCTAGGAACTGCTACCCGACGATAGGTATAATACCCACCAATAGTTCCCGACGAGTCCTGTCCAGTGTACTCATAACCTAATGAGCACCAGCATACTATTTTCAGTACTACGTACTAATGGCTGTGGGACAGACCATTTCCCCTGCTGGGATGAGAAGCGTATACACTAGTCTACTGTGGAGAATCGACGCCCCGTCTCGATAATCCTACGACTAGGGACCTGTATAGGATGTGCTTATAGATTACCCAGCCCCCACTAGTGTGACTGCCATCACAACACTGGTAATCAAGCAAGGATCTTAAGGGCTCAACCAATATGTATAAGCTATATACTAAAAGAAACACATGCACATATTGAGGTAGAAACAAACCAGGTAGCATACTACCATTTCAAGCAAGACTGTTAATATATCCGTGTATATCCCAAGCTCCCATTGAGTAATATACAATCCAGTATGATACAATAATGGCATCTAGGGCATATATCACTAACACTAAAAACCTGAGACCACCCCCTCCACTTTTGGCTGCAAATATATTATTTCTGGCCGCAAATTGCGACCAGATTGGGAACTGGGGTCTCATGCCATGGTCGTAGGTTCTCTGGGGTTATTTCTAGTCTCGTGGGACTTGCAACTTTCACTAATTCATTGTGTAGAAAAATCTGGGACCGTTTAGCTAGAATTCAATTATTTCGGCAACGTGCGATACGGATTTATCCGATTTAAGTTTAACTGTTTTGTACGTTTAGTAACCGTAGAGTTGGTTTAGGTTGTTGCTGCACGCGTTTAGCCGCTAAGCGAACACTTGGTAGCTTGTGGAAGTCGATTTGTTGTTGCTGTTGTATCCGTGTGTTATCGTAGTTCGCTAATTTCACTCGTTAAGTTTTGTGTGATATTAGGATCGATTGCGGGGACTTCGGGCGCTACTGGGAAAGGGAGGGAGGCGGTTGGATTCACCTAGCTCGAGATCATCGGAGAGTAGATTTAACATCTACGGGGGAATCGTCCGTATGGCGTTATGCATCGAGGGTTGGATTCAGTGACATGACTATTATTTATAAGTATACATCGATTGTGCATGAGTACTATTGTTGTATACCCCATTTCCTATTGTATATGGACATAGTATTAATGAGACATGGCGCTATTACTAACGGTTCATATTGCACGAGCACCAAACAGTATGCCACACACACACCGTTAGTAATTGCCATGACACGCGCACTATAGAAATTACCTTGGATAACTTATTGTACTGCTTACTTGATCACTAATAGTTAGAGGTTAAATCTTGTTCTATTGCGCATATGAATTGCATTATACATACATGCATACATACATACATTGTTATAATCATCCGTTGCTTTCAAAAGATGTTGCACTTCGATTTCATGAAAATTGGGAAACAACAAGATACCTTTGAAAACTTGATATATTTAAAAGAGCGGGTTTCCCTTGATATGCTCACATCGCCATTCCATGTTGCATGCATTGTATTTCATGGACATATGCATTGATGTACCGATTTCATGCCATTTATGGATTTGAGAACCGCGAATATATTTCATAAAGAATTACATGTTGTCTTAAACGCGGTTTCTCTTAATATGATATTTTGAGGAGTCCACCATGAGTTTTCTCTGTTCTGAGCTGTGTGTTTCCTGATTCGAGGAGCTGGATGAGCTGTTTGCGGGTACATGATGGACCCGGTATGGTACCCCGGGGCAAGAAAGGTATGTTGTGCAGTAGACGATGAGCCTGACAGAGGGAGTACTACCTACCGGTGATTGTATAGAACTTGACGGATATCCGAAGGATACCATTTTAGAGTTATGATATGAGACGGATATATCAGGGCCGATCAGAGTATGCGGCCCCTGAGAGATGAGTATTTACGTGTCGATACTGGACACGGGTTTTCATGATGTTTCGAGTGTCGATGTTGGACACTCAGGTTCCATGATGATGATTCATGCATGAGGTTGTATGTGTTATCCCATACTCGTGATTTATTTGACATGCAGTGTTTCACGTAGTTATTGCACCATGGAGGTGCACCTTGATCAAGATGTTTCTGCATATTCGTACTGTTATGCTTATGCCATTAGCTTATATATTGCAGACTATCGCTTTCGTGCATACTTACGGTTATCTGTATGATGTTATTTACTATTCACGAGTTGGAAACCCACCCCCGTTGTGCCACGGTGTTTTGCAGGGTTGACCTTCAGAGTTGTCACGGCAGGGCTTCTTATTTCATCTACGCTTGCGGATATCGCTACTTTTGGTCATAATTTTTTATGGGTGGGTGGTTTTGCGGGTATCCGTATGATCTCATTGTAAATCTTAATGTATCTAGTACTCTCCATCTAACACTTTCATGTATTTGACTTAGAGACGAGATTGTGAGGATCGATATTGTATTATTTGTGACTCTGGGTGTCCAGCTCGTGTGAGCCGGCTTTATTTTGATTATGTGTGATGTTTTCACTTCCTTCTTGCTTGTTCCTTCACTACGGCATCGTATATACTTTTTCTGGTTGTGTTCCGCCTTCTTGGCGTGAGTTGCTCCTGTTTGGGGATGCTTTATATTTATTCTTTGCTTGTACCCGTTTGGGGCTAGTTTTTACAAAGGAGATGCTGCCGAAATTTTTAAGATCATAAATTAAATTGACATTTGAAAAAATCGAGATTTCTAAATGTTTTGACAAATGTTTTAAATGTTTTTCCAATTCTAATTTTTTTTGGTTTAGATTTCTGGGCTTTCGGTATACTTGGATTACGTTACGCCTTTAGACGTTGCGCGATTTAAGTACTGGTCGCGTTCCTCTGATCTCATATGATGTTGCAAACCATGGAAGGTACAAAGTAGAAATTGTTCAAAATCATAGTATTGCCTTTAGGCAACACTAAGTGATATTCATCGACGGCAGCAACATCAACCTGTGCTCTGTTCCCTACTCTGAGGGACATATCACCGGGTCCTGTCACGTCCCGAAAGTACGGAATATGACCGGCACTTAAACTACGAACGTCTCGAGGCGTACGTAATCTAAGTAAGCCGAAAACCCAGAAATCCAAACCAAGAAAAGTAGTAGAGTGAAGGCAAACCAATTTAAAACAAGTAGTTTTAATAGCATAAGCCGAATTATGCGTTTTAAAAACATCAAGAATTTCCTGAAAATTTCGGCAGAGTCTCCTTTGTAAATACTGGCTCCCAAACGGGATACAACATGAATAGTATACGAAATCAATAAAAAGGCATCCCCAAGCGGGAGCTAGCTCTTCGTCAATCGACGGTCACAACCACACAAGCAATATAATATACAACGCCAAGGGCAAGGATCAAAACATAAAAGGAACTCAAAACAACAAGAAAACCATAGAAATACAACGCGCGACTCTAAGGTCGAAAGAATAACATCACTGGTCTCTAACTCAAAAATAATACATGTTTGATTGATGGAACTTCCAGATACAACAGAGTAATAATATACAAGTGATATAATGGGGGTACGATACAAGTAAACCCACCTACTAGCAAATCACCCGAAGGAAACTATGCCCGCAAGCCGTAATGAAACCTGTACGGAAAACCTGCAAGAAACTGGGGCACAACGGGGGTGAGTTGCCAACTCGTGAATAGAAAAACATCTACGCACAGAAATCGTATAAATAACGCAAGCAAGGTCAATGATCATAATATATCCTCAAATGTATGAACAACACGAGCCTATAACAATGGCTAGGGTAATATCTAACCCGAGTGTGATCTTATGTGCCCGTGTCAGTGCCTCAGGTAGCAATATATCATATGAATGAGGTATGAATGCATGGAACAGAATGCATGTACTGACGAAAACTGCTTTCATAAATCAGTGAGATTTCTGTATTTTAAAAGTGAGGTACCATAAATGAAATCAGCATAAAACAGTGCCCAGCATCGACACAAAACAAGTGTCCAAATATCTCGATATCTCTGTATCACAATCGCTGTACCTCAATATCTCAAATCACAATATCTAGGGCGCCGTCAATCCAGACTGGCCCCTACCATCCATCTCAAGACCACGACGGTATCCTCCGGATATCCGACGCATCGGGTAATATCACCGGTCGGTAGTGCTCCCCTGCCGGGCTCAACGTCAACAACACATTCCTCTTGCCCCGGGGTACCGCACCGGGCCTACCATGTACCCGAAACGGTTCCTCCACTCCTCGAATCGGGTCTCGAAATCCATCAGCAAACTCATGGTGGACGACTCATACATCATGGGAAAACCGCACTTTTTATTTTAAAAGAGAGAAAAGGTTTATTTATGTTTTTGCGGTTTTCCTCCAAATCCAGAAAATCTCATGGAAATCCGAATCCAAACCTCAATAACACGTAAAATAGTGAATATATGCATGAGAATCCATGAATGCGGCATAACAATGAATAACAGTATGCATGAAGTAGCAGGTAATAACTACAATGTCTAAACTAACATATAAGGCAAGTACGCTATGTCAAGCAATAATATTTTCTAAGGTGTACGTGACATGGTAATTACCGATGAAGATGTGTGTGAGCCGGCAAGTAAGTGTACGTGGTACATACGCATTATCGGTAATGGTGCTGGTGTCCTAACAGCATGATATCAATAATGGAGTATGAAACATAATATAAGCATGCGATGCGAAGCGAACCACAATAATGAGCGGGAGCTGAATACTAGACGCAACTATAACTAATCTGCACTAATCTAATATAAGTCCTACAAATGGTGCCTTTTGAAATAACACGAATCATGGGGTTTTGAAAGTAGGGGCTACGGTGTTTTTATGAAAAGATACGTCTTTTGAAATATCCGTAGGATCCCTTTGGCTGTCTTTTAAAATACCCACGATTCGTTAGTTTTTGAAATAGGTAAGAATCGAATCTAATCTAACAATTAAACTAAACTAAAGGGCTAAGCTAACAAGCTGGACTACAGGTAAGGAAACCGCCTAACATCTAAGTCGATACATATACATACATGTATATATATTAGTCGGTGATCCCGCCTCAATAATATCATATCCGATACCATATCTATAATCAGACATCCCAAGTCAAGAGTGCGGATCAATCATTAAGATATAGCTTGTACGTAAATCCGTCGTACGGCATCCCCAATTCTGGGTACGGGTCAATATCACATTCCTCACACTATTTCTCTGGTATCCTCTTTATCCAAGATCATAGTCTAGGGTACTGACCTATGTCTAGTACAATACTAATATCCTCAATATACTCATGATCTGACTACTGATCGACAATCTCGTACAAACCGATATCATCAGCACATATCATCATCAAGGGGTATACATCGCCCAATACGGCCTAGTATCAATATCCTAGCATATCATATCTCATATCACGATCACATGTCGACCATTTTATTAATAACACTATTTACCCGTATCGTCGTCCCAAGATCCGCTATAACACCAGGACGTACCTCAAGTACGAATCCTGCCATATCACCGATATCACAACCACAAAACAAATCTCATCGACTCAGCTCAATCCCAAGTAGCATCCTCAAATCCGTATGTGAACACATAGTCCCATACCCATGTGAACACATAACTATAAAGAATCCCATGAGCACATATAAATAGGAATGTATGCAAGTATGTATGTGTGTATGTGTAGTGCAACACTACCCTAGGGTTCACAACACTAAAATAATCCAACACACCAATATCCATCCTAAACATCGTTATTAATCCTAAATAACATATAATAATTGTTGGTGTGTATACGCATCCGTATACACCACCACGGACTGCGGGGGTGCTATACGCCATCCACCCGACTTCTCCCCATAGATACAAATCTACTCACCTAGTCCTCGCTCGCCGATGCCGACGTCGCCACGCGCTTTCTTGTCGTCTCGAAGTCCACATGGGGTACCTACATATCATAACGCACCGTATCGCATTAAAATCCGACTCATGACCAAAACGACTCACGAATCCCACATAGGTCAAAACCTATGGTTTGCTTCCACAAATCAACCTAAAAACCCTCGACGTCGGCGTACAAACGCCAAACCATCGAGAAAAACCCAAACACACTCATTTGTACAATCACAAGCACTAATTATAATATGAAATAGGTTGCAATTCACAAAAACCTCAAACTCACTTTAAAAGCTATTTTTCCGAAAATCTAGCAAGCAAAATTTACCCGTTTTTGTACAAAACATGATGTTTTAACAAAACTAATAGCCATAAGGCTCACTAACCATCTTAATTAAGTCATACCAATGTTAATTAGATTTTAAACTTAATTCTTAATATCAATCTCAAAAATCTAGTTTGCAAACATAACCAATTTTAACAATTTCATAGCAAAAATGCACAAACTACAATCTAGCTTAGATTTGCATGATCTAAAGTATTAAACTACACTTAATAATGTTAATGAAGTCATGAAAAACCTAATTAGATTTTTAGTCTAACATTTGCAATAAATTTCCAAAACCTAGTTTGCATAAAATTCCAATTTTAACAATTACAAGCCTCAATTAGTAAACTAGCAACTAGGTTAGTTTTAGCATCACATTAACATGTTAATCCACTCATTTTAACCATGATTACATGATAAGAACCCTAATTGCAATTCAAACCCCTTTCTTGAATTTTCTAACTAAGCAAATAAACCTAATAAACACCTAATTAGCTTCACTTGAAGTATGATAGCAACAATTAAGTAACTAATCAATAATCAAACCATGGAACAAAAATTTATATCTCAAAAAACTTGTAGATCTACATGCAACTTAGCCTCCCAAATTAGATTCTATACCCTAAGATCCATGCTAGATGAGCTAAAGAATAATGGGTAAGTGTTGGATTTGGATTTAGCTTTGATTTTTGTGTGGATTTGAAGCATTTTTGGTGAATTTTTTGATGAGAAATGAGAAGGGGAAATGAAGGGGCTGCTGCTGTTGGGGGAGGGGAAAGGGCTCGGCTACAATGGGGGGAGTGAGAGGAGAGAGAGTGAGGTAGGGAAAAAGTCATCTAGTCAACCCAAGGTCAAAGTCATACCCCTTTTTGACTTCATTTCTTACTCTTTCCCTTTTCTTTTCTCATTTCTTTTCTCATGAAGTGTGAAGTGTGTGGGTGAGGGGCAGCCATGTCCTTGTGGGTGTGTGTGTGTGGGTGAGTGGGTTGGGAAAGGATAAATGTTATACCCCAATTCCATTAACACTAATTTCACCGAAAAAAGCATTTTTCTTCGATATTTTCTAAACCGTTTTGGCAAACGATTTCGTTTCAAAAACCACATGATAAAATTTTATTTAATGTTTTATGATGCACAAAATTTGTTTCAACTCACTCCAATTTGTAATTTTCCCTAATTAAATATCTTAGTGACGGCTTAAAATAATATTAAAATAATTAATTTCGGAAAAAATTTCAGAAAATTTGAAATTTCACCAGTGGGTCAATAAACACCAAATACTAGCAATTACATAACTAGAATATGTATATTTAATTTTATAATAAAGATATTAGTATTATGACTTTTTACAGAAAACACCCTTATTTTACCGATTTTCCGAAATTTCACCGAAACGATTTTCAAAACGCTACAATCCACCCCCCTTAAAGAAATTTGGTCCCCGAATTTAAATTAAAACTCCCCCCAAATACTAAAACATCTAAACCAAAACCATCAAGTCGTCGGGGCTCTGAAATTGTAAATAAATAAAACAAATCGTAGCGCAGCGCATGCGCATGAAAAATGAGCATATAACTCAAATCAAAACTCCGTCAAGCATCCCGCAATCATCGGAGTCATGGGGAAGAAATCAATGCCAAATCCAAATCAAAACCAATATGATATAACTCGAAACTATACATGTAAGTATCGAATCTATATCTGTAAGTATCTGAAGGAAATGCATGCCAAATCTCCTTAAGTCGCTGTGCAACGCGTATAACACTGCACAGTGGCGGACGTCTATCATAAGAAAATAACTATATACATATATACCTTTGTTTGAAATGTACGTTCCGCCGTTTTGGGAACAATTTAGAAGGGTCTCCTTGTTTTAAACATTTCGTGTCATATCAGACACGTAGGTAAATACTGAGGCTATAGCTCGCTTTTTGGAAATCCCTTCAATAACTATCAATGCATGCAAAATATATTCAGGTACTGTCCTCTGACTAGTCCTGCTCAGTACGAAAACACATAGCAATATCATAAAAACGTACTGCTCTATAAGAAATCAATTCCAAAATACGCGTATGAATACTACGTGCGTCTGGTGCGCACGGAAATCAAAATCCATATATGTGCCATACAAGTGCACAGAAACAAGATCTAAGTGCATCGGGTGTGCACAAAGCATCTGTCGTAGGCAACGTGTGTGCCTGACAGCAAAATCAGGTGCATCTGACATGCACGAAAAATCTCGATTTAGTGCATCTGGTGTGCACCAAAATCACACTTCAAAACATGCGCCCAACATGCGCGAAAATCCAAATCAGGTGCACAAGGTGCACAAAACAAATATCGAACATCACCATCGAAATCGAAGTCCAGAGCATCTAAATGCACAACATACGTAACACTGCACTACAAGCATATATGAACTATACCGAGTGCAAAAACCAAATCGTGTGCGTATATACGCACAATCAACTCAACTGTATGAAATCCATATAATCACAAACATGAGAAACCAAGGCACGAAAACGATATCAAGTGCAACACTGTGCAGAAATCATAAATACTCAGTATGTGCAACCATGGCACATGAAAATGATATCATGAAACTCAATCATCAAAACCAAATCATGCGAATATATCGCTCAAAATACCAAAATCAAGTATGGCGGAATAGTCCCGCTCAAGAACAACCTCCAAGAATCTCTGGCCAACTGTCGGGGTCACTCATAGCATATCTTGTCGACGATCCTAAACTCTGGCCTGCCGGTGTGCACAACATGACCACTCCTGGGTCCTAGTCTTCTCGTAATTCATTCCAGAAAGGTCCTGTCGAGGTCTCTCCCAAATCTCGTCTCTGCCGAACTGTCCGAAAGTCATCGTCCTTTACCATATCAATTTCTTGTTCCGGAACGGCTGCATACTCATCGCGACTCCTTCTGGAAGGTAAATCCAAGTACCATGCCTCGGCATGCGCATCGCATCTCTGATGTCGGCGGAGTGGAACGTCATCTCATCTAGATCTGGTACGAACCACTTACTTCACTTTTCTCTAATGTCGTCTGCTTTGGACTCGTCTCGTCACGGCTGCATGGACTGAGCTCCAACGGCTATCCTCGTATCTGGAGTCTCCCAAGAAATGCATCTCACCATCTAGTATCCGAATTAAGTCGAGCCATCCGATCGAGTCGTCAAAACCTTATAATCCCCCAAGAGCTCAACATCTTGGGTACAGTATGATAGTATCGAGTACATAACCCAGCATCGGTGGTCCAGCCGTAGAAGGGCAAACCCAAGCCTCACTAATGGCGCCGCAGAACTGCCGCAAACCCTAAAGTTCAAAGGCTTTCATACGGTCATTAAGTCGAGTTAGGTTTTCATTCTTCTAGAGGGACCATAGAATTGCCTGCATGTCTTTCCGAATACTTTAAACTTGGAATAATAGGTTTCTAACATTCGATCGTCTCTGTCGACTCTCAACGTCTCCGCGTGAAGTCGTCTCAGCTGGAATCAATCTATCTGATGACCTCGCATCGGGGTAGCGAACGATCCACGTGTCCTAGTCATTCATCCTTGGTGACTAGCGACCTTCTATCATCTCTTAGCACAACTTGTATTGCAATAGCTCCAACATCTAGGACGATATCTCGTCGTTCGTAGCAAACTCGCTCGCTCGTCTGCACGCTGAATCGTGCCTCAATCATCATGAATAAGCAATACACCAACGTTCATCAAAATCTGGCTGGCCTCTGTCGGTGGCCCAATCCTCTGGTACTGATCGGCACGTCCGAGAAATCTCTTAAAGGCGATCCGCCAAATGCTCGTGGCGCGAAACACAGTAAAAAGACACATCTCCGTAATCGTGTGTCGCCAAAATTACGCCCTGGTCAGTCCTCGTTCGTGACGAGCTTGTGCTGACCGCAATTCTAACCGTAGCACTCCCTGCCCGTAATCGTGGCAGCAAACCGTAACTGGTACCGATGAAGCTAGATCAGGAATGAATATAATACTGAACAAAGAAATGTACATCCTAAGGCTTCTTAAGTGGAGTAGCGTATCGCAAGTATGCCGCGGAACATATCCACGGTACGTCACTCTACTTTAGTCACCTATTCCATCAACCAAGGGTCATTCTACGCTCCGAAGGTAAAACCTAACACTCTGATACCAACTTTGTCACGTCCCGAAAGTACGGAATATGACCGGCACTTAAACTACGAACGTCTCGAGGCGTACGTAATCTAAGTAAGCCGAAAACCCAGAAATCCAAACCAAGAAAAGTAGTAGAGTGAAGGCAAACCAATTTAAAACAAGTAGTTTTAATAGCATAAGACGAATTATGCGTTTTAAAAACATCAAGAATTTCCTGAAAATTTCGGCAGAGTCTCCTTTGTAAATACTGACTCCCAAACGGGATACAACATGAATAGTATACGAAATCAATAAAAAGGCATCCCCAAGCGGGAGCTAGCTCTTCGTCAATCGACGGTCACAACCACACAAGCAATATAATATACAACGCCAAGGGCGAGGATCAAAACTTAAAAGGAACTCAAAACAACAAGAAAACCATAGAAATACAACGCGCGACTCTAAGGTCGAAAGAATAACATCACTGGTCTCTAACTCAAAAATAATACATGTTTGGTTGATGGAACTTCTAGATACAACAGAGTAATAATATACAAGTGATATAATGGGGGGTACGATACAAGTAAACCCACCTACTAGCAAATCACCCGAAGGAAACTATGCCCGCAAGCCGTAATGAAACCTGTACGGCAAACCTGCAAGAAACTGGGGCACAACGGGGGTGAGTTGCCAACTCGTGAATAGAAAAATATCTACGCACAGAAATCGTATAAATAACGCAACCTAGGTCAATGATCATAATATATCCTCAAATGTATGAACAACACGCAGCCTATAACAATGGCTAGGGTAATATCTAACCCGAGTGTGATCTTATGTGCCCGTGTCAGTGCCTCAGGTAGCAATATATCATATGAATGAGGTATGAATGCATGGAACAGAATGCATGTACTGACGAAAACTGCTTTCATAAATCAGTGAGATTTCTGTATTTTAAAAGTGAGGTACCATAAATGAAATCAGCATAAAACAGTGCCCAGCATCGACACAAAACAAGTGTCCAAATATCTCGATATCTCTGTATCACAATCGCTGTACCTCAATATCTCAAATCACAATATCTAGGGCGCCGTCAATCCAGACTGGCCCCTACCATCCATCTCAAGACCACGACGGTATCCTCCGGATATCCGACGCGTCGGGTAATATCACCGGTCGGTAGTGCTCCCCTGCCGGGCTCAACGTCAACAACACATTCCTCTTGCCCCGGGGTACCGCACCGGGCCCACCATGTACCCGAAACGGTTCCTCCACTCCTCGAATCGGGTCTCGAAATCCATCAGCAAACTCATGGTGGACGACTCATACATCATGGGAAAACAGCACTTTTTATTTTAAAAGAGAGAAAAGGTTTATTTATGTTTTTGCGGTTTTCCTCCAAATCCAGAAAATCTCATGGAAATCCGAATCCAAACCTCAATAACACGTAAAATAGTGAATATATGCATGAGAATCCATGAATGCGGCATAACAATGAATAACAGTATGCATGAAGTAGCAGGTAATAACTACAATGTCTAAACTAACATATAAGGCAAGTACGCTATGTCAAGCAATAATATTTTCTAAGGTGTACGTGACATGGCAATTACCGATGAAGATGTGTGTGAGCCGGCAAGTAAGTGTACGTGGTACATACGCATCATCGGTAATGGTGCTGGTGTCCTAACAGCATGATATCAATAATGGAGTATGAAACATAATATAAGCATGCGATGCGAAGAGAACCACAATAATGAGCGGGAGCTGAATACTAGACGCAACTATAACTAATCTGCACTAATCTAATATAAGTCCTACAAATGGTGCCTTTTGAAATAACACGAATCATGGGGTTTTGAAAGTAGGGGCTACGGTGTTTTTATGAAAAGATACGTCTTTTGAAATATCCGTAGGATCCCTTTGGCTGTCTTTTAAAATACTCACGATTCGTTAGTTTTTGAAATAGGTAAGAATCGAATCTAATCTAACAACTAAACTAAACTAAAGGGCTAAGCTAACAAGCTGGACTACAGGTAAGGAAACCGCCTAACATCTAAGTCGATACATATACATACCTGTATATATATTAGTCGGTGATCCCGCCTCAATAATATCATATCCGATACCATATCTATAATCAGACATCCCAAGTCAAGAGTGCGGATCAATCATCAAGATATAGCTTGTACGTAAATCCGTCGTACGGCATCCCCAATTCTAGGTACGGGTCAATATCACATTCCTCACACTATTTCTCTGGTATCCTCTTTATCCAAGATCATAGTCTAGGGTACTGACCTATGTCTAGTACAATACTAATATCCTCAATATACTCATGATCTGACTACTGATCGACAATTTCGTACAAACCGATATCATCAGCACATATCATCATCAAGGGATATACATCGCCCAATACGCCCTAGTATCAATATCCTAGCATATCATATCTCATATCACGATCACATGTCGACCATTTTATTAATAACACTATTTGTAAGTCCATGCTACCTCTTCCGGTACTTTCGGGAAAGCAGAATTTGGTAAAAAACGATTTTTATAGAGGTGGTAACATGGACCTAAAACCCGGATTTTGGTTAAACATCTATCTAACAACCTAACTACGAGTTTCTAGCTACTCGGTTAGGGGGTTATACCTTGCTTGTCTTGAACTCCTTCGTCTTCAAACTCCGATGGTGGTCCGGATTGGCTTCTTCCCGTCGTCTCCGTACGCCGAAGATAGATCCACCTGAAAGCTCCAACCTTTGGCTCCTTCTTCGTTCTTTGAAGAAACTAGTTCACTCGGTTTGCTAAACCTTGTGAACTAGAGTGAGTAGAGAAGAGTTTGTATGGAATTTTATCTATGGTTCTTGATTCTCAACTCATGAGACAAGAGAACCATAGAGTCAAGAGAGGGAGCAAGAGGTTGAGGGTGAAAGCAAAACAAGAGAGCTCAAGAACAAAAGAGAGAATGAGCAAGAAAGAATGAGCAAGTCTTTTGTCTCTCACCCTCTCATAATCCAAAGTCATGATAACTCATCATACCAAAAAAGTCTTATGTGATGGTTGAAGCAACCATAACCATATCATTTCATGCACTCATTTTACACAAATGAGCAAGTAAGTAAAAGTCTTTGCCATGAAATGATGGTTATGGTTATCATGATGGTCAACTAGTCAAGCCTAGTCAACCGGTCAACAAAGTCAACAAGTCAACAAAAGTCAACAAGTCAACAAAGTCAACAAAAGTCAACAACCATGTCACCATAATACTTAATTAATATAATAGTTAATCACATATCATATTCTCATTAGGGTTGAGCAAAAAGTCAAATAGTCAACGGTCAACTGTCAACAACCCTAATGAGAATCCGCTGCCTCTGCCTCCCTGTCAACTGTGCATACACACCCGCATCCGCGTTCCGAGGAACACGAATGCACACTGGATAAATCCAATCCCAAAAGGTACACTAGGATCTGGCTTAAACCAAAGCCCGCTAGTGCAAACTGTCCGGACACTGTACGTGCACAAGTGCACGGATGTGACCGAACCCTGTCGCAAAACCATGCGACCTGTCGCAATACCATGTGACCTCTACTCTTTTGCCTAAAGGCGAAAAGCTTTCTGTGTGGGACTCTAAAGACTCGACACTATGCCGGCAGTGGGTTTAACCACAGACCGCAAGCGGCACTAGCTGTGCGTAACGGTCCCCAGGTAGTGCCGACAAGAAGACCGACGAGGAGAAACCCATCTGAACTCCTACTGAGCCTGAATGTGACATTTTCCGTACAGTCCGGTCTGTTCGTCTGATACATCGCATGGCGGGCCTAGGGGGCGGTAAACGTCAGTCCCCCAATAGCGGTACAAGTCGTGCCGGAGCGAAGCCCAAAACACCCTGAGATAACACTGGAAACCTACCAGTATATCTCGTTTGCCCTGGCCAGGGACTACTCGTGTAATGGCTCTCCTAGACACAGCGCGATGTCAACCCCCAATACCGGGAGAGACGAATCCTGTCTAACCGTCACTGCCTCCAAGTGCTTCGGGACTGCACCCAACCACTACCTGTTTGCACGACTCCTTTGAGCCGTGGTAGGGTAGTGATCAAAGTACAGTGGGAACACACTCGAGGCGAAGTGACAGTGTCAAGTCAGCGGACTAAGCTGTACTCATGTCACCTGGGAACTGATAACTGACGATAGGCATAATACCAACTAGTCAGTTCCCGACGAGTCCTGTCCAGTGTACCCGCAACCTAACGACCACCCGCATACTATCTTAAGTACGACGTACTGACGGCTGTGGGACAGACCGTCTCCCACACTGGGATGAGAAGCGCATGCGCTGGTCTACTCCGGAGTATCGATGCCCTGTCTCGATAGTCCTGCGACCAGGGACCTGCATAAGGATGTGCTTATAGATTACCCAGCCCCACTAGTGTGACGGCCATCACATCGCTGGTAATCAAGCAAAGATCCTAAGGGCTCCACTAATGTGTATAGGCGATATACTAAAATAAACACATGTACACATTGAAGTAGAAACAAACCAAGTAGCATACTACTATTTTGAGCAAGATTGTATATACAAGGTGAATATCCCAAGCTTCCATTAAGTAATATACAAACTAGTATGATACAGTAATGGCCTCTAGGGCATATACACTAACAATCTCCCACTTGCACTAAGTCCATGTACTGGGGTATCGAAGACCTATCATCTCGATCAGCCGCTCGAACTGAGTCTGGGGCAAGGCCTTGGTGAATGGATCTGCAGTGTTATCTTCTGAAGCGACTCTCCGAACCTCGATCTCCTGGCGATCCACGATCTCCCTGATCAGGTGATACCGCCTCAAGATGTGCCTGGATCTCTGATGGGACCTGGGTTCCTTCGCTAAAGCTATAGCCCCGTTGTTGTCGCAATACAGAGGTATTGGATCAACAATGGACGGAACCACCTGAAGTTCTTTCAAGAACTTCCTCATCCAGACAGCTTCTTTTGCGGCATCAGATGCAGCGATGTATTCCGCTTCCATCGTCGAGTCTGCAACGGTTTCTTGTTTGGAACTCTTCCAACACACCGCCCCTCCATTGAGGGTAAAGACAAAACCCGACATGGACTTGGAATCATCCTTGTCACTCTGGAAGCTGGAGTCAGCAAAGGCCTCGATCTGGAGGTCTTTTCCGCCATACACCAAGAACATCTCCTTAGTCCTTCTCAGGTACTTGAGAATGTTCTTTACCGCTATCCAGTGTTTCTCCCCAGGGTTTGATTGATACCGGCTTACCACACTCAGTGCATAAGCTACATCCGGTCTGGTACACAACATCGCATACATTATAGAGCCTACCTCAGAAGCGTAGGGTATAATAGACATGCGATCCCTCTCCAAATCAGTCTTGGGAGACATCTCTTTAGAGAGGGTGATCCCGTGACAAGCCGGTAGGTTACCGCGCTTGGAATCTTCCATACTGAATCTTTTCAGTATGGTGTCGATGTACCTGGACTGAGAAAGTCCTAATATCCTCTTGGATCTATCACGGTAGATCCGGATACCCAGAATATATGAGGCATCACCCAGGTCTTTCATGGAGAACCTGTGTGACAAGAGCCCCTTGACAGATTGTAGCATAGGAATGTCATTTCCTATTAAGAGAATGTCATCCACGTATAAAACGAGGAATACTACAGTTCTCGCTACAAATCTACTATAGATGCACGGTTCATCTGGATTTTTGATAAAGCCAAATTCTTTGACCGTCTCATCAAAGCAGATGTTCCAACTCCGCGATGCCTGCTTTAGTCCATAGATGGACTTAAGCAACTTGCACACCTTTCCGCTGCTCCCACTCTGAATGAAACCCTCTGGCTGGTCCATATAGCCACACTCCTCTAAATTTCCATTTAGAAAAGCTGTCTTTACGTCCATTTGCCAGATCTCATAATCATGGAAGGCAGCAATGGCAAGAAGGATCCGAATGGATTTCAGCATGGCTACTGGAGAAAAGGTTTCGTCATAGTCCAAGCCAGGTCTTTGACGAAAACCCTTTGCTACCAGCCTAGCTTTATAGGTCTCAACCTGTCCATCTACACCAATCTTCCTTTTGAAGATCCACTTGCATCCTACGGGTTTTACCCCGTCTGGAGCAATGTCCAACGTCCATACCTTGTTGGTGTACATGGACTCCATTTCGGTCCGCATTGCATCCAGCCATTTCACTGAGTCAACGCTCTGAACGGCCTGCTGGAAGCTAGTAGGCTCATCATAATCTATGATGCAATCCTCTCTATCCCCGTCTATGAGAAAACCGTAGTATCTCTCGGGCGGATGAGTCTGCCTACTACTTCTGCAGAGCGGCGTAGGAATGTCCTGTTCTTCCGAACCCTCTGGTTCCACTAAACTTTCAGTAATAGTCCGTGGCTCTGGAATTTCTTCCAGTTCTACTGCGCTCCCACTTATCTGGTTTTCCAAAAACTCAGTTTCCAAGAAGTAGGCATGACGAGAAACAAGAACTTTTTGTTCCTCTTCACAGTAGAAGAAATATCCTTTGGAATTCTTTGGATATCCTACAAACTTGCACTGTACTGAGCGTGCCTCGAGCTTGTCCGCATGCTGCTTTTTGACAAAAGCTGGACATCCCCATGTCTTAATGTGCTTAAGATAGGGTCTCTTCCCACACCACATCTCATATGGCGTAGTAGGCACAGTCTTAGTAGGAACTCGGTTCAAAAGATATGCGGCTGATTCTAGCGCATATCCCCAGAATGATCGCGGTAACTCAGCGTTACCCATCATGGACCGCACCATATCCAATAGGGTGCGGTTCCGTCTCTCCGATACACCGTTATGTTGCGGGGTGTATGGAGGAGTAAGCTGAGAGAGAATTCCGTTCTCTTTTAAATAGTCCAGGAACTCGGCACTTAAGTATTCTCCACCTCGATCCGATCTTAGAATCTTAATACTTTTGCCGGTCTGTTTCTCTACTTCATTCTTATACTCCTGGAATTTTCCAAAGGCTTCGGACTTATGTTTCATTAAGAAGACATAACCGTACCTTGAGAAGTAATCCGTAAAAGTAATGAAGTAAGAATAACCGCTTCGCGCATGTGTAGACATTGGACCGCACACGTCACTGTGTACGAGTCCCAAGAGCTCGCTCGCTCTTACTCCATGTCCAGTAAACGGAGACTTTGTCATCTTTCCTTTGAGACAAGATTGACAAGTGGCATACGATTGATATTCGAACGCATTCAAATATCCTTCTGTATGTAACTTAGTCAACCTTCTCTCATTGATGTGACCCAGTCTACAATGCTACAAGAAAGTCTGATTTATTTCTGGAGACTTTCTTTTGTGTGTATTCTGGACATTGAAAATCTGTGGTTGGTTCAATACGTATATACCATTACTCAATATACCTGACCCAATCAGAACTTGATTAAGGTGAATGTTTACAACATTACTTACAAACGCAAATTCATAACCTTCTTTAGAAACTAAAGATACAGAAATGATATTACAAGTTGCGTTGGGTACAAAAAAGCAATTACGCAAAACCAAAACATGTCCATCTGACATTCCCAGGTGATAGTCCCCCACGGCTTTAGCATCCATGCTAGCTCCGTTCGCAACTCTGAGGGTCATGTCACCTGCCTTCAAAACCCTACGGTTTCTCAACGCCTGCAAAGAATTACAGATATGAGATCCTGATCCGGTATCCAATACCCAGGAAGTAGAGTTTATTGAAAGACAGTTTTCAATAACATACACACCTGAAGCTGAAGCTGCAACCTGCTTCAATTCCTGTGTTCTGGCCTTCCAGGCCCTGCAATCATTCTTCCAGTGACCTTTCTTATGACAATAGAAGCATTCTTCCTTATCCACAAGCTTCCCCGCTATCTTTCTTGCTTTAGCTTTTCCCTTCGTATCCACTTTACTAACACCGCCCCTTGGTTTGGCGGGGGCTTTCTTCTTCTTTCCCTTGGCTTTCGCCTTGGACCTAGAAGAAGATGATCCTCCTACAAACAAAGTGGATGTTTCCCTACCTTTCTGTAGGGTGCCCTCTGCGCTCCTCAGCATGTTGAGGAGCTCTGAAAGTTCAACCTCTTTTTCTTGTAAGTTGAAGTTCAGTATAAACTGGGCGTAAGTGGAAGGAAGGGACTGGAGAACTATATCCGTATATAGCTCACTCTCCAATGTGGTTCCCAGGTCCGCGAGCTCCTCAATGTAGCCGATCATCTTTAGCACGTGCTCGGCTACTGATGATCCGACGGCCATCCTTGCCGAAAATAACTTTTTCGACGCTTCGTATCTTGCGATACGAGATTGCTCTCCATACAGTTCTTTTGTATGAAGAAATATGGATTCCAAGTCCATATTCTCGTGCCTCCTCTGATGTTCATTGTCTATAGAGGCAAGTACGAGGCATTTGGCCTTCGCGCTATCAATCTCCCAAGTCTTACGGATTTCCTTATCCGCGACGCTGGAAGTGGGACCAGGGACAGGGGGAGCTTTGGTGGTAAGAAGATACCCCAGCTTGTCGTAAGTGATTGCTATCTTGACATTCCTGAGCCAATCTTTGTAGTTTGGTCCTGTCAGTTTGTTTTTATCTAGGAGTAACTTAAGTCCAGTCATGTCGATTGGTCGCTGCAATTAGGAGAGAGAAGAAGAAACACTCAGCATGATGCTCTTGCAAGTTTAGAGTGGTTTTTAGTTTGTCTAAACAGGATGTCTCCCACTGTTTCTCGAATCCCTCCTCAAACCATAAAGGAAGAATTAGTCGGGATCAATCCCACCGCACAATACTTGCTTAACCGTTCAGCCAGGCCGGTGTCGGTACTTCGAGGGAGGTTTTCCAACGCTTTCGCGAAGTTCCTTAATTAAAGAACCTCTTTTCCCTGGGGGCGTAGCCCCGCTAACACCTTTCTAGGCACCTACTAGGTTTATAGCATTGATCGATTAGTGAGAAATTTCCCGAGGAGTAGCATATACTCACAGTAGGATCGGGATCCAAATATCATCGCGTGACGAAACTGAAGGAATCCTACCAGAATCATCACACTCCAAATGGTATGCAAATCTAGCAAGTTTCAGTGCTTATGAAACTCCCGATGTGGATTTTTGCCCCATGCTCTTATGACCTTGACTTTGGCCAACAAATCATAAGTCACATGTCAAGTTATACCCGTCATTCTCCAGGTTAATTTGAATCCACCCGCACCTACCCTTGACTTTGGCCAACAAGGCAGTACGACTGTTCCAAACCAACGCATCTATCTATGCTGCACATGAATACCCAATAGCTACCAATCACTGTGCCTTGACTTTGGCCAACAAACACAGCTTGAATACTATTGACTATTCATGTGAAACGACGGAGGGCTACGAATGGTTTTGGCGAAACCGTGAACGTAGTGAACTTGATATAGTCGATGGAACGAGATAGCTTTTAAAAAGAGTGGCTCAAGCTCCGCATTTAAAAGTTGTTTTTGAAAAGAACCGAGTGGTTTTTCGAAAGTGTTCCAACGACTTTAACTTGGTTTATTATCTTGCATTAGTTCTTTTAATGCGTGATATTCTTGCATTAGTTCTTTTAATGCGTCCCATCATTTAATCCTACCATTGCAGAAAACAACCAAAATATGACGTACGCTTATGCCATTCGCATTCGCCATGGGGCCCGTCATTACCCGTTAGGTTGCTTAACTAACGACAGAGCGGGGGCTGGGCTAGCGCGGCTGTAAAACATAAGCAACGCCTAAATAATATCATATATAGATATACTGCAATGATAAACATTTCAGATCACAGATGAATACATTGGATATACTAGGAATCTGCAATTCGTACGAGCCTGTAACGAAAAACAGATTACACGGTCGCGGTGAATAGCCAATACCCCACCCAAGACCCCTACGGGTGCGGCAAACTACCCGCCAAGTACCCGAAGCGTAGCAACCTCCCTCATCTCCATGAGTAGGCCACTCGACACTTCGGCATACCCGGTAGTTTGTGCACCCCCTCCATAGGTCTATCCTAGGAGCAAAAACAGTAAAAAGAAATTATATAATGACGGCTACAACCCCGACCCGGTTGTGCGGCCATACAAAAAATTATTACATCAATTTACAAATTTACATGAATTGAAAGAAAAGAAAACTCTCGTCTCACAACCCCCGGCTATTCACCCGCGACAATCCAACATATTCATATACACATTCCAGCAACATTACAGATCACAGATTTGTATAACCCCCACTAATCGACATATAGCGATTAGTAGACGTTCAATACAAATAGCACATTACAGAAAAACCCGTTAGCTTAAGTCTTTTAGAAGTTCGATCAAAAATACGGATTTTCAGGACCCCAAAATAAATTTTTCGTTCTGGAAAATCTGGGTTGAAAATATATATTCCAAAAATCCCAAAATACCCCTGCAAGTACACTGTAGCAAAGAAACACCAGAGAGGGGCAAAGGAGGCCGCGGAACCGCGGCAATAGCAGGCTATTGCCGCATTTCCGCGGTCGTTTAGGGGGATCACTTGGTGATTTTTCTACAGTGGCTTTTAAAAACCCTGAGCCGATTTTAGGTGTGAAAATAATCAACTTTTGAACAGTATAAAAATCGACAGAAACTCGAATTTTTGGGGTTGGTTTTCGGGACTTTTTCTTTGATCGATCTTCTAGTTACTTGCTAACATGTTAGATAGAGTTTAACTAGGCTCTGATACCACTGTAAGTCCATGCTACCTCTCCCGGTACTTTCGGGAAAGCGGAATTTGGTAAAAAACGATTTTTATAGAGGTCGTAACATGGACCTAAAACCCGGATCTTGGTTAAACATCTATCTAACAACCTAACTACGAGTTTCTAGCTACTCGGTTAGGGGGTTATACCTTGCTTGTCTTGAACTCCTTCGTCTTCAAACTCCGATGGTGGTCCGGATTGGCTTCTTCCCGTCGTCTCCGTACGCCGAAGATAGATCCACCTGAAAGCTCCAACCTTTGGCTCCTTCTTCGTTCTTTGAAGAAACTAGTTCACTCGGTTTGCTAAACCTTGTGAACTAGAGTGAGTAGAGAAGAGTTTGTATGGGATTTTATCTATGGTTCTTGATTCTCAACTCATGAGACAAGAGAACCATAGAGTCAAGAGAGGGAGCAAGAGGTTGAGGGTGAGAGCAAAACAAGAGAGCTCAAGAACAAGAGAGAGAATGAGAAAGAAAGAATGAGCAAGTCTTTTGTCTCTCACCCTCTCATAATCCAAAGTCATGATAACTCATCATACCAAAAAAGTCTTATGTGATGGTTGAAGCAACTATAACCATATCATTTCATGCACTCATTTTACACAAATGAGCAAGTAAGTAAAAGTCTTTGCCATGAAATGATGGTTATGGTTATCATGATGGTCAACTAGTCAAGCCTAGTCAACCGGTCAACAAAGTCAACAAGTCAACAAAAGTCAACAACCATGTCACCATAATACTTAATTAATATAATAGTTAATCACATATCATATTCTCATTAGGGTTGAGCAAAAAGTCAAATAGTCAACGGTCAACTGTCAACAACCCTAATGAGAATCCGCTGCCTCTGCCTCCCTGTCAACTGTGCATACACACCCGCATCCGCGTTCCGAGGAACACGAATGCACACTGGATAAATCCAATCCTAAAAGGTACACTAGGATCTGGCTTAAACCAAAGCCCGCTAGTGCAAACCGTCCGGACACTGTACGTGCACAAGTGCACGGATGTGACCGAACCCTGTCGCAAAACCATGCGACCTGTCGCAATACCATGCGACCTCTACTCTTTTGCCTAAAGGAGAAAAGCTTTCTGTGTGGGACTCTAAAGACTCGACACTACGCTGGCAGTGGGTTTAACCACAGACCGCAAGCGGCACTAGCTGTGCGTAACGGTCCCCAGGTAGTGCCGACAAGAAGACCGACGAGGCGAAACCCATCTGAACTCCTACTGAGCCTGAATGTGACATTCTCCGTACAGTCCGGTCTGTTCGTCTGATACATCGCATGGCGGGCCTAGGGGGCGGTAAACGTCAGTCCCCCAATAGCGGTACAAGTCGTGCCGGAGCGAAGCCCAAAACACCCTGAGATAACACTGGAAACCTACCAGTATATCTCGTTTGTCCTGGCCAGGGACTACTCGTATAATGGCTCTCCTAGACACAGCGCGATGTCAACCCCCAATACCGGGAGAGACGAATCCTGTCTAACCGTCACTGCCTCCAAGTGCTTCGGGACTGCACCCAACCACTACCTGTTTGCACGACTCCTTTGAGCCGTGGTAGGGTAGTGATCAAAGTACAGTGGGAACACACTCGAGGCGAAGTGACAGTGTCAAGTCAGCGGACTAAGCTGTACTCATGTCACCTGGGAACTGATAACTGACGATAGGCATAATACCAACTAGTCAGTTCCCGACGAGTCCTGTCCAGTGTACCCGCAACCTAACGACCACCCGCATACTATCTCAAGTACGACGTACTAACGGCTGTGGGACAGACCGTCTCCCACACTGGGATGAGAAGCGCATGCGCTGGTCTACTCCGGAGTATCGATGCCCTGTCTCGATAGTCCTGCGACCAGGGACCTGCATAAGGATGTGCTTATAGATTACCCAGCCCACTAGTGTGACGGCCATCACATCGCTGGTAATCAAGCAAAGATCCCAAGGGCTCCACTAATGTGTATAGGCGATATACTAAAATAAACACATGTACACATTGAAGTAGAAACAAACCAAGTAGCATACTACTATTTTGAGCAAGATTGTATATACAAGGTGAATATCCCAAGCTTCCATTAAGTAATATACAAACTAGTATGATACAGTAATGGCCTCTAGGGCATATACACTAACACTATTCACCCGTATCGTCGTCCCAAGATCCGCTATAATACCAGGACGTACCTCAAGTACGAATCCTGCCATATCACCGATATCACAATCACAAAACAAATCTCATCGACTCAGCTCAATCCCAAGTAGCATCCTCAAATCCGTATGTGAACATATAGTCCCATACCCATGTGAACACATAACTATAAAGAATCCCATGAGCACATATAAATAGGAATGTATGCAAGTATGTATGTGTGTATGTGTAGTGCAACACTACCCTAGGGTTCACAACACTAAAATAATCCAACACACCAATATCCATCCTAAACATCGTTATTAATCCTAAATAACATATAATAATTGTTGGTGTGTAAACGCATCCGTATACACCACCACGGACTGCGGGGGTGCTATACGCCATCCACCCGACTTCTCCCCATAGATACAAATCTACTCACCTAGTCCTCGCTCGCCGATGCCGACGTCGCCACGCGCTTGCTTGTCGTCTCGAAGTCCACATGGGGTACCTACATATCATAACGCACCGTATCGCATTAAAATCCGACTCATGACCAAAACGACTCACGAATCCCACATAGGTCAAAACCTATGGTTTGCTTCCACAAATCAACCTAAAAACCCTCGACGTCGGCGTACAAACGCCAAACCATCGAGAAAAACCCAAACACACTCATTTGTACAATCACAAGCACTAATTATAATATGAAATAGGTTGCAATTCACAAAAACCTCAAACTCACTTTAAAAGCTATTTTTCCGAAAATCTAGCAAGCAAAATTTACCCGTTTTTGTACAAAACATGATGTTTTAACAAAACTAATGGCCATAAGGCTCACTAACCATCTTAATTAAGTCATACCAATGTTAATTAGATTTTAAACTTAATTCTTAATATCAATCTCAAAAATCTAGTTTGCAAACATAACCAATTTTAACAATTTCATAGGAAAAATGCACAAACTACAATCTAGCTTAGATTTGCATGATCTAAAGCATTAAACTACACTTAATAATGTTAATGAAGTCATGAAAAACCTAATTAGATTTTTAGTCTAACATTTGCAATAAATTTCCAAAACCTAGTTTGCATAAAATTCCAATTTTAACAATTAAAAGCCTCAATTAGTAAACTAGCAACTAGGTTAGTTTTAGCATCACATTAACATGTTAATCCACTCATTTTAACCATGATTACATGATAAGAACCCTAATTTCAATTCAAACCCCTTTCTTGAATTTTCTAACTAAGCAAATAAACCTAATAAACACCTAATTAGCTTCACTTGAAGTATGATAGCAACAATTAAGTAACTAATCAATAATCAAACCATGGAACAAAGATTTATATCTCACAAAACTTGTAGATATACATGCAACTTAGCCTCCCAAATTAGCTTCTATACCCTAAGTTCCATGCTAGATGAGCTAAAGAATAATGGGTAAGTGTTGGATTTGGATTTAGCTTTGATTTTTGTGTGGATTTGAAGCATTTTTGGTGAATTTTTTGATGAGAAATGAGAAGGGGAAATGAAGGGGCTGCTGCTGTTGGGGGAGGGGAAAAGGCTCGGCTACAATGGGGGGAGTGAGAGGAGAGAGAGTGAGGTAGGGAAAAAGTCATCTAGTCAACCCAAGGTCAAAGTCATACCCCTTTTTGACTTCATTCCTTACTCTTTCCTTTTTCTTTTCTCATTTCTTTTCTCATGAAGTGTGAAGTGTGTGGGTGAGGGGCAGCCATGTCCTTGTGGGTGGGTGTGTGTGGGTGGGTGGGTTGGGAAAGGATAAATGTTATACCCCAATTCCATTAACACTAATTTCACTGAAAAAAGCATTTTTCTTCGATATTTTCTAAACCGTTTTGGCAAACGATTTCGTTTCAAAAACCACATGATAAAATTTTATTTAATGTTTTATGATGCACAAAATTTTTTTCAACTCACTCCAATTTGTAATTTTCCCTAATTAAATATATTAGTGACGGCTTAAAATAATATTAAAATAATTAATTTCGGAAAAAATTTCAGAAAATTTGATATTTCACCAGTGGGTCAATAAACACCAAATACTAGCAATTATATAGTTAGAATATGTATATTTAATTTTATAATAAAGATATTAGTATTTTGACCTTTTACAGAAAACACCCTTATTTTACCGATTTTCCGAAATTTCACCGAAACGATTTTCAAAACGCTACAGGTCCAACCTGTAGGGTTGTTAGGAATGCGTACAAGGGTCTATGAGGCATCAACCATGCCCGATTAAAATTTTAGCCGTGCCGAACAACCCGAATACGGATCTTTAAACTAGAGATTAGGCGAAAACTAACATGTTAAACACTTTAACACTAAGTGAGAGGGATTACAACCTTTGTAGATCCGGTCCTTCACTTCATAAGCTCCGTGTTGTGATCCCTTAGCTTCGATCATCGGGTTCCGGACTCTCGAGAGGTTCCACGAAGAGAAAGATGCAGTCTTGCTTCCGATCTTCGATACAAAGATGATCTACCTTGAAGTTTCATTAACACAAGCTAACACACACTAAAATTGAGTGAACACTCTCATCTAAAGGGCAAGGGAAGATGAGGATGATGAAGTAGGATTTTTGCTCTCTTTATTTATCTTTTTCTCACATATTTTCATCACAAATATCAAAGCAAGAAAGCTTTGCATGAAGAACTCAAGGAAGAAGAAGAATAGTGATCCATTTTCTTTTGTGATGAATAATGAAAGGATTAATATGATGAATAATGCAACCATGGTTGACTTAACCATTGTAGAGAATTAACCAAGGGCTAGGGTTTGGGTTGAGTTAAGAATGAGTCACTTGAAAATATCTTTTCCAAAACAAAAAAGAAAACCTTCTAGAATCTACTAGAAATCATTAACCCAAATCAAACCCTAATCTTGATTAATCTTTACTAAACATGTTGCATTAGTTATCATATCAGGTTACAATATTATATATCACATATATAATATTTATTGTAACAAAATAAAATAATACAATTAACATATATCGCATATATATCAATGTATTACCCGAGCGAGAAAAAGAATCTTTTAGTGAGTAATATTAGTAAATGTAATTTAATATATCATATATATTATTATACATTAAATTATCGAATCAACACTTGATCCGATAATCCGGCTATATCGCATATAACCGACTAATATTTATCCGTACCGATTCATCGAATCAACATTTGATCCGATGACCCGGCTGATATCAAATATCGCGAGAATAGAATACGGTATCTCATATCGCATTATCCTCGGTCCCGCACATATTACATATGTGTTCCTACTCCGTTTTGCCTGAGCCAAGAAACCTCTGTGTAGGACTCTAAAGAATCGTCAATACGCCGGCAGTAGGTGATGATCATATCAAACACCCACAAGCTGCAAGCGGTCAGCTAAACGTAACAGCTACCCAGGTATTGAGCGCTCAGAAGATCAACAAGCAAGCCTGTAACTTGTCCTGTGAATCCAAACAGTAACACTCCCGTACAGTACGGTCTCGTCGTCTGATATGTCGCATATCTCGCCTAGGGGTGGTAAACGTCAGACCCCAGTAGCTTGATAAGTCATGTCAATATGAGGTCTATAACAGTTCGAGAAACTACTGATAACACTTACCAGTAAATCTCAGCAACCCTGGCCAGGGATTTCCGGTTATAGCCAATCGAACACAGCACAACATCAACTCCCTATACCGGGAGAGACGAATCCCCTCCTATCGCTCATTGCCTCAATGTGATTCGGGACTGTACCCAAAAGCCACCTTTTTGCACGCCCTCTTGGACGTGGTATGATGGAAATCAAAGCACAGTGGGAATCACACAAGACTCTATGACGATCTCGGGTCAACAGACTACTCTGTACCAGTGTCACCGGAGAACTGCCATCTGACGTGAGGTATAATACCATCTGGGAGTTCTCGGCGAGTCCGTCCAGTGTACCCAGTCTCCACTAAGCACCCGTACACCATCCTTGATGTCAAACACCGATGGATATGGGATCATCCATCGCCCATCATATGGGTCAAGATGCGTATATGCTAGTCTACTCTGGTGTATCGATGCCCTGTCTCGATACACCCTCGACTAGGAACAGTTATAGGATGTACTCGTCGACTATCGTGGCCCTACTAGTATGATCTCATCATAGTCCCAGTAGTCGAGTACACATCCTAAGGGCTTTATCAACATGTAATATAAAGACAATCAGAGTACATGTTAAGATAAAGTACAACTAGATAGCATACTATCATGTCGAGCAAGAAAGTCCTCTCTATATATATCCAAGCATCCTTTACAATATACATCGTATGTACAGTAACGGCCTCTAGGGCATACATATAACTAAAAATCTCCCAGTTGCACTAGGGCCATCTGTTGTGGTATCACATACCCAACAATTAGTTGTGGTTGAAGTATCTCATACTCAACCATCCCATAAAAGTCTCTACTGGGAAAAAGGCCTTTATGAATCGATCCGCGCTGTCGTCCTCTGTGTCTACTCTCCTAACCTCGATCTCCCTGGAGATCAACCATCTCCATGATCAGGTGATACTGCCTAAGAATTATATCTGGATTTCTGATGGGACGGTAGTTCCTTGGCTAAATCCATAACTCCATTGTCACACAATGGTAGGAACGAAGTTCATCTCATGAATTTATATGTATCCAGACTGCCTCTTTGGTAGCATCCTTGGTAACGATGTATCTTGCCTTTAATCGTCTAGTAAGTCACGGTCTCTTGCTTGGAACTCTTCCAACATACCGTCCCTCCACTGAGGGTAAAGACAATGTCTGCGACTGACATTCAGTCGTCCTTATCACCCTGGAATCTTTCCGGTGATTCTCTCCAGGATCGATTGATACCATCTCACTACAACTAGTGAGTATCCTAACATCCAATTAGATCTATCTCATAGATCCAAAAACCCAGGATTTAGGAGGTATCACTTTGATCCTATATGGAGAATCCTTGTGATAAGCGGAGATTGATCGAGCGTAGCATAGGAAACTCCTTCCCTATCAAGAGTATGTCATCCACGTACCCTACGAGGATCACCACCATACTTCCTACTACCTTTTTGTATATACAAGGTTCATCTACCATTTTGATGAAGTCAAACTCTTTGACTAGCACATCAAAACAGATGTTCCAACTCCGCGATGCCTGTTTTATCACATAAAACATCTTGCGCACGTTTCCGCTGCTCTCACTGTCTACAAAGCCCTCTGGCTGTGTACTTATAGACGTTCTTTTCTAAAACATCATTTAGAAAAGCATTCATGACACCCAACCGCCAGATATCGTAGTCATGGTATGTAGCCGTGGCAAGTAGGATCTGGATGGACTTAAGCATATCTTTGAAAGTCTCAACTTTTCCATGTACACCAAGTAATCTTCTCAAGATATACTTGCTCCTGATAGGGATTTAACCCTTCAGATAAAGCAACAAAAGTCCATACTTTGTTGGTGTATAAGGATTCCATCTCAGATCACTAAGCATCCAGCCATTCTTACAGAGTCTCACTCCTGATGGCCAGCTCGAAACTAGTTGGGTCATCATCTCATGATGCAATCCTCGCTCCTACTGTCATAGAGAAATCGAAGTATCTCTCAGGTGGGTGAGGAACCCTACTAGATCGGCGGAGAGGCTGAGGTACGTTGGAAACTCTTGAATCCTTTGGTTCTACCAAATCATCAGCTGCAGTTTGTATAGCTGGAACCTTTCCAGTTCTACATAACAGACCTTGCCTCGAGCTTGTCCGGATTTTGCTTTTTAGACATAGGCCGGACAACCCCAAATCTTAACTAACTTAAGATATGGGCTCTTCCCTTTCCATATCACATATGAAGTGGTAGGCAACTGATTTGATTTGAACCCTATTCAATAGGTATGCAGTTTCTCAAGTGCATAACTCCCAAAAGGAAATAGGAAACTCAGCAGTACTCATCATAGAGCACACCATATCATATAGGGTGTGATTGCTCCGCCCCGATACACCGACGTGCTGTGGTGTATACGAAGGAGTAATGCTGAGAGAGAATCTCATTCTCCTTTAGAATAGTCCAGGAATTCCGTGCTCAAGTATTCTCCTCCTTGATCTCATCAAAGGACATAATACTTATACCCGTATTTTGGTTCTCTACTTCTAACTTATATTCTGTGAATATCTCAAAAGGTTCGGACATGTGTTTCAGTAGGAACATATGTCTGAATCTTGAGAGATTATCAGAGAATGTAATGAAACAAAGAACCGGTCTTGGCATGTGTAGACAGGAGACTTTCATACATCAGCATGTATCAATCCCAAGTGTTCACTAACTCTTTCTCTGTTTCCAATAAACAGAGCTATGGTCATCTTATCTTTGTGACATGACCAGCAAGTTTCACAAAATGTAAATTCAAACTAATTTAAATATACATCTAAATGTAACTTCAGCTAGTCTGGTCGCATTGATATGACCTAGTCTACAATGCCTCAAGAAGTATCCGTTCATTTCTGAACTCTTCCTCTCTTGTGTGTTCTGTATACTAAGAACTGTAGTTTGATTTAGAACGTCAATGCTTTTAGATAACGTGCCTGAACCGATCAACTCTTGATATAGGAAATGTTCAAAACATTATCCAGAAATACAAAATTATATCCTTCTTTACTAATAAAGAGACTGATATGATGTTGTATATAAGGTTCGGTATCTAATAACATTTGTTCAGAATCAATGTATTCCGGTAATACAGGGTGATAGTGACCAACAGACTTGGCTGCAACACTTGCACCGTTTTTCTATCACATGAAACTTGTCACCCGTTCTCAGTTCTCTACCTATCTGTAGCCCATATAACAGATTACATATGCGGGATCTTGATCCGGTATCACATACCCAGGACGTAAAGGATACTGAGAAACGGTTCTCTGTAATAAACACACCCGAAGATGATGCATCAACATGCACTTTCTTCGTTTGGGCGGCACGGGAATTCTGGTAATCCCCAATTTCCTGCTCTGTCTTATAACAATTATAAGTTGGAGCGGGACCAACGTTCCCCAGCTCAGTATAACAAGCGGGTTCGGTCAATTCATCCGTTTTATTATCTTGATTAAGGTGTGATATGGTCGCTACCTGGAGAGAGAGAAGAAAACACTCAGTGTATGCTCTTGCAAGATTAGATTGGTTATCTAATATATCTAATCAGGATGTCTCCCACTGTTTTTGTCAAATCTTCCTTCAAACCCTAAAAGGAAAGACTAGCCGGGATTAATTACACGCTACAAGTTCGCCAATCTTTCAGCCAGGCCAGTGTCGGTACTTTGAGGGAGGTCTCCCGTTCTTTCGCACGAACCTAATTAAAGTAAACCTCGTTTTCCCAGAGGCGTAACCCCGTTAACACCTTTCTAGACACCTATTTGATCGGCTAATTGTAATGTGTAAAACTCTCCTAGGAGTAACTCTTACTCGCAGCGGGTATCGGGATCCGACTATCTCATAGAAGGTATGCAATCTCATTGCAAATTTCAACACTTGAAATTCCCGATAATTTTGCCCCTAACGTGCTATGACCTTGACGAAAGCCAACAAACCATAGCCCGCTAGTCAAGTTCAACCCGTACATTTCTTGATTGAATTAAACCCACCCGCACGACCCTTGACGAAAGCCAACAAAGCCGCACGACTACCCTAATCCAATCGCATCGTATGCAGCAGATAAGCAGCATATAGCTATCACACACTACACCTTGACGAAAGCCAACAAATGTAGCACGAATACTATATATAACTTATCTGAAATGACGGAGGGCTACGACAGGTTTTTCTGAAAAACTATTGCGTAATGAACTTGATATCGTTGTAGAATCGAGTGATTTTTTTAAATGGAGTGTTTTTTAGGCTTTTCTAGTTTTGCTAAAGGGGTCACTCCCGGTGAAGGGATCGTCGGCCCTTTCCTCATCGAATAAGGTGCAGGATATTTCACAAATATCACTATGCAAAGCAAGAACTATAGAAGCAATCAAAAGACAAACCGGGTTTGTAGCATCTGCTAGTTTCACTAAAGAGGTCATCCCCGGTGAAGGGATCTCGACTCTTTCCTTATCGAATAAGGTGCTGGATGTTCTACAAGGAACACCGCTATGCAAAGCAAGAACTAGAGCTACCAGTTTATTTTTAAACAAGTTTCTACAACATCTTTAGGTTTCTTTTATTTTTATTAATCTCATTAATGAAGTCCCATTTTATTATGCTTCGCAAGCATCACATTTGAAAACGAAATCTGCAATATAACATATATCTCATATATATAATATAAACATTCGTCTCAGGCAGTAATATGATCTCATCACAGAACATTGCAGCAGAAGAACATATATGAAATATTGGATATACTAGGATGTCCGTGTTTTCAATACGAGCCTGTATAAAACACGGATTCCACGGTCGCGATAAATAGCCAAACCCACATCCCTAGACCTCTACGAGAGCGGCAAGTAACACTGCCAATTCTAGGGTTAGGAGACCCGATCTCGACTCCTCGAGATGGTCTCCCACTGGACCCTAGAACCAGGTTACTTGTGCTCCCCGTCTTAGGTCTATCCTAGTGCGGAAAAGTAAATAATATACAAGGGTGACATCATCCGCAACCTGGAAGTGCCCCAATAAAAGAATATTATATACAAATGAATTTTACATGAATGAAAAAGAAAAAACTCTCATCTCACATAAAACCCCCGGCTATTCAAACGCGACGATCCAATACAACATATCACAGCAACACATAATATCTCATATCATCAACGTAAGCAAGTATGTGTATCCTGATTGTCGTTGATGTATAGCAACGAAGCCGGCGATACACCACATACTACGCTTACGGTCATAGAAAAAAAAGTGTAAAACTACAACAGTTGGAATCCGCAACCTCCTTAGACATCGCATGCCTAACGAAATGAATTCCTTAGACATCACATGCCTAACAATTATAAACCCCGCATTTTAGTCTCATTATCGAAAACTCTTTTCAATATCAAGTCGGGCAATTCAGCAAGATTCCCGACATCCTGATCGAATGCTCGTCGCAAACTTTAGTAGACGGCCACACCCCCGGATGCTGTCGACGAAGTGCACTAAGGCGGAACACCGCTGCCGCGAGCACCCGAACGGATGCTTTTGGCGACGGGGTTCTCCTACAGTCACTTGGTCGGGGCTATGGGGCATGGCTGTCTATTATGTTTACCCGGCGAGTATCCGCGTACGCTACGTGATTGCGACGGAATTTTGATCACATCAAAATCCCGTGGCAACCGATCAATTTGAGACTGAAGTGCTAGATTTATAACATTCAAATTAGTTATCTCAAAACTACTTGTGGATTCCAAATATTGTATCACATTCCAGATAAATAGACAATGTTAAACTTTCCGATCGAATGATCAAACACCCAAGATTTCCCCAATATATCTCAACACTTGAAATCAGCTTAAAAACATCCATCACATGCCACAGTACCAATGGTCCAGCCGTAGAAGGGTCAAGCCAACGCCTCACATGTGGCACGCCGTACTGCCCCAAACCCTAAGTTTCAAAAGGCAGTTCAAGATGGTCACATAATCGAGTTAAGGTTTGTTGTCTTCTAGAGGGTCCACCGCGTTACTTGCACGACTTAGAACATTCTTAAACACGAGAAAAAATCCAACTTTTGAAAAATTTTCCGACAGGGGAAAAAGTGAGTTATTGATATCTGTTCGAACTTTTTAACAGTTTCTAAAAATTATCCGGACAAACTAAACAAAGTTAAATTATCCGATCGAATCAACGATTCCCCAATACAACCCTTGAAAACTCAACACTTGAGTGGAATTAAAATATTCCCAGAAAAAACTGCCAAGAATGGACCAAAGAATAAATACAAGAAATTCCAGGGACTAACTCGAAATTTTGGCCGCGGAACCGCCGCAAAACCCATGGTTTGGCCGCGGTTCCGCGGTCATTTTAGCGAATTAGAAGTCCGTACTTCACAGTAATTCGTAGTTTTCCCTGCTTGTTTTTCTGAGAATTTTTAATTAATAAAAAACCACATTTTTGAAAAATGTACAGAGAATGGTAAACATCGGGGTTTCGGGTTTCGATCGGACTTTAAACTTCGTCTAGACTTCGCCTAAAGCTCTAGCTTGGCTCTGATACCACTGTAGGGTTGCTAGGCACGCGCACAAGGGTCTACGAGGCATCAACCATGCCCGATTAAAATTTTAGCCGTGCCGAACAACCCGAATACAGATCTTTAAACTAGAGATTAGGCGAAAACTAACATGCTAAACACTTTAACACTAAGTGAGAGGGATTATAACCTTTGTAGATCCGGTCCTTCACATCATAAGCTCCATGTTGTGGTCCCTTCGCTGCGATCATCGGGTTCCGGACTCTCGAGAGGTTCCACGAAGAGAAAGATGCAGTCTTGCTTCCGATCTTCGATACAAAGATGATCTACCTTGAAGTTTCATTAACACAAGCTAACACTCACTAAAACTGAGTGAACACTCTCATCTAAAAGGCAAGGGAAGATGAGGATGATGAAGTAGGATTTTTGCTTTCTTTATTTATCTTTTTCTCACATATTTTCATCACAAATATCAAAGCAAGAAAGCTTTGCATGAAGAACTCAAGGAAGAAGAAGAATAGTGATCCATTTTCTTTTGTGATGAATAATGAAATGATTAATATGATGAATAATGCAACCATGGTTGACTTAACCATTGTAGAGAATTAACCAAGGGCTAGGGTTTGGGTTGAGTTAAGAATGAGTCACTTGAAAATATCTTTTCCAAAACAAAAAAGAAAACCTTCTAGAATCTACTAGAAGTCATTAACCCAAATCAAACCCTAATCTTGATTAATCTTTACTAAACATGTTGCATTAGTTATCATATCATGTTACAATATTATATATCACATATATAATATTTACTGTAACAAAATAAAATAATACAATTAACATATATCGCATATATATCAATGTATTACCCGAGCGAGAAAAAGAATCTTTTAGTGAGCTAATATTAGTAAATGTAATTTAATATATCATATATATTATTATACATTAAATTATCGAATCAACACTTGATCCGACAATCCGGCTATATCGCATATAACCGACTAATATTTATCCGTACTGATTCATCGAATCAACATTTGATCCGATGACCCGGTTGATATCAAATATCGCGAGAATAGAATACGGTATCTCATATCGCATTATCCTCGGTCCCGCACATATCACATATGTGCTCCTACTCCGTTTTGCCTGAGCCAAGAAACCTCTGTGTAGGACTCTAAAGAATCGTCAATACGCCGGCAGTAGGTGATGATCATATCAAACACCCACAAGCTGCAAGCGGTCAGCTAAACGTAACAGCTACCCAGGTATTGAGCGCTCAGAAGATCAACAAGCAAGCCTATAACTTCTCCTGTGAATCCAAACAGTAACACTCCCGTACAGTCCGGTCTCGTCGTCTGATATGTCGCATATCTCGCCTAGGGGTGGTAAACGTCAGACCCCAGTAGCTTGATAAGTCGTGTCGATATGAGGTCTATAACAGTTCGAGAAACTACTGATAACAATTACCAGTAAATCTCAGCAACCCTGGCCAGGGATTTCCGGTTATAGCCAATCGAACACAGCACAACATCAACTCCCTATACCGGGAGAGACGAATCCCCTCCTATCGCTCATTGCCTCCATGTGATTCGGGACTGTACCCAAAAGCCACCTTTTTGCACGCCCTCTTGGACGTAGTATGATGGAAATCAAAGCACAGTGTGAATCACACAAGACTCTATGACGATCTCGGGTCAACAGAATACTCTGTACCAGTGTCACCGGAGAACTGCCATCTGACGTGAGGTATAATATCATCTGGGAGTTCTCGGCGAGTCCGTCCAGTGTACCCAGTCTCCACTAAGCACCCATACACCATCCTTGATGTCAAACACCGATGGATATGGGATCATCCATCGCCCATCATATGGGTCAAGATGCGTATATGCTAGTCTACTCTGGTGTATCGATGCCCTGTGTCGATACACCCTCGACTAGGAACAGTTATAGGATGTACTCGTCGACTACCGTGGCCCCACTAGTATGATCTCATCATAGTCCCAGTAGTCGAGTACACATCCTAAGGGCTTTATCAACATGTAATATAGAGACAATCAGAGTACATGTTAAGATAAAGTACAACCAGATAGCATACTATCATGTCGAGCAAGAAAGTGCTCCCTATATATATCCAAGCATCCATTACAATATACATCGTATGTACAGTAACGGCCTCTAGGGCATACATATAACTAACACAACCATCCTACTTTTTCTCAATCCCTGCAATAAATTACAGATATGAGATCCTGATCCGGTATCTAGTACCCAGGAGGTAGGAATGACAGAAAAACAGTTGTAAATATCAAGAACACCTTAAGGAGATGCAATAGTATGCTTCTTCTTCGTTGGGGTCATCAAGGAATTCATGCAATCCTTTTTCCCTTGCTCATACTCATGACTGTTGTCATGAGTTAGAGCCGAACCAACGTTCCCCAGCCCCGAATAAGAATTAGGATCGGTCAAGCGATACATTTTATTATCTTAATTAGGGCATGAATTGGTTGCTACCTGGAGAGAGAGAAAAGAAACACTCAGCGTGTGCTCTTGCAAGATTAGATTGTTTATTAATTTATCTAATCAGGATGGCTCCCACTGTTTCCTCGAATTCTTCTTTAAACCTTATATGAAGAACTAGTCAGGATTAATCGCACGTCACAATACTTGCTTAACCTTTCGGATAGGCTAGTGTCGGTACTTCGAGGGAGGTTTTCCAATGCTTTCACGAAGTTCCTGAATTACATAACTTCTTTTCCCTGGAGGCGTAGCCCGGCAAACACCGTTCTAGACACCTACTTGGTTTATAGCATTGATTGTTAAGTGAAATAATTTCCCAAGAGTAATCCTACTTATCAGTTGGATCCGGATCCAACTATCATCGTGTGATAACCTAGATGGAGGCCACTCTAGTTACCACACTCCAGAAGGTATGGAACACTAGCAAGTTTCCTGTATATTTGAAACTCCCGATGTGGTTTTTGCCCCTAGGACCCAAGTGACCTTGACTAAAGATCAAAATGTCAAAAGGTCCTAGTCAAGTTCTACCCGTCATTATCTTGATTACATTAGACCCACCCGTACGAGCCTTGACTAAAGATCAAAATGATCGCACGACTGTCCAAATCAATCGCATTACGATGCAACGGAAAAGTATTAAATAGCTACCGAACACCACGCCTCGACTAAAGATCGATATGCGAAGCACGAATACTAAGTAATACTAATCTGAAATGACGGAGGGCTACAACTGGGTTTTTGGCGAAAAACCCTTTAACGTAATGAACTTGATATCGTTGAAGGAACCTGAGTAGTTTTGAAATGGAGTGGTTTTAGGCTCCGCTTTTGAAAACTTGTGGTTTTGAAGAAAAAAAATGAGTAATCTATAGTATAGACTTTTGCTCAAGAGGTCACTCCCCGTGAAGGGATTTCGGCTCTTGCCTCCTGGAATGAGGTGCTGGATATTCAAAACCGAATTCTACCATGCAAAGCGAAAGAATATAACTATAGTTTTCCGAAATCTGTTCCAAAAACATCTTTTTGGTTTCTTTTCTTGCATTAATTAAAATTAACACGGTCACATCATTTAATACCTATCACAGCATAAAAGAACGAAAATCCAATGTACATATATGCCAACTGCATTCTCCACGGGCCTCCGTCATGCTCTGTTAGGTTACTTAACTAACGGCAGAGCAGGGGGTGGACTAGCGCTGGTACAAAACATATACAATATCTACTAGTATATATAAATATATATAACATTCGTCCCAGGCATGATAATAAGCAACATCACAGAATCTCAGCAAGCAACACAGAATGGTGGATAATCTTGGAGCCCCGGGTTTCATTTGAGCCGCAAATGAGACCCAACGTTCCCGGTCGTGTCGATAGCCCATACAATGAAAACCTGGACCCCTACAAGTGTGGCAAGTTACCCGCCAATTCCAGAAGTGAGGCAACTCCAATCAACAAAGTGAATGGGCCACCCAACACATCACGGGATCTGATAACTTGAGCGCCCCTCCGTGGGTCATCCTATCCCCCTACGACTGTGGCGAATAGCCCACCAATTCTAGAGTGAAGCCCCCTCTGTCCCAACACCATGAGATGCGGGCTTGTTTCGCTCTAGAACTCGGCTATTTGAGCACTCCACCGCAGGGTAATACTAATACAGAAAACAGAAATAGTATATACAATGGTGATATCGACCTCAACCCGGTTGTGCCCCAATCAAAAAATATACAACAGGCAGTAACGGAAGTCCACATGTCGGACGTTCGCCCCACAATAACAAATGTACAAATAAATCTTAACTGGACCACTATCATTGCACCACAAGTTATCCACCACGAAAATCCAACCATAACCACAGCACAAACACAGGACATCAACGTGAATGTCATGTTCGCATACCCGTCTAAAAGAACATATAGCAGTTAGATGAGTTACACCGCTAAAATGACATTCACGGTCATAAATAGTAATTTATGTACTAAAACTTTTAAACAGTGTTAAAAATAGCGACTTCGAAATACTCCGTAATGCCCCAAAACTCTAGATAACTGAAAAAACATTCTGGGCAAAATCAAACATGTCGTGAAACACTAAATCCAAGAGATAGAGCACCAAACAAAAACGAGCACTGTTGGATACAGTGTGACTGGCGAGGCGGGGTAAAATGATGTTTTCGCCGGCTAAAATTTTGAATCAAGGGCATGTTTTTCTCTAATGTTCTAGTTTTATTAAAAATAGCACTCTACGGTTGTTTTAAAAAAATTCAGAGGCCATTTAAAATTTAACAGAAAGTTGAATTCTAGGTTTCGTGTTTTGGAGTTATTTAGGTTTCATTATTTTGAACGTTGTTTAAACTGCTAGTTTAGGTTTTATGGGCTGGCTCTGATACTATGTTGGGTTACCCTAACACCCCAGTCATCATCCGTGGCCGTTTGCGAAACATTTTTTTTCTACCAAAGGAAAAACGGCGCTAGAATAACCCATTAAACCGGATCTTTCCATATACCTAACTAGCTAAACTAAGAGAGCTAACTACTATGAAAAGAAGTCTCACCAAATGATCCAAGTCCTTCGGTCTTCTTTCCTCATCATTTTCTCCATCTAGCCACCATGATCGCGCTTGATCTTCTTTGTTGGCTCCTTCGGTTCTCCGCGATCGATCTTGCTCTTCGGTCTTCCTTTGTCGTAGATGATCCACCCGAGGGATGTGATCCATGGCTCTAACTCCGCACTAAATGTCAAGTGTAGCAACTAGAGAACTTGGGTTGCTAATCCAAGAGGTCTAGGATCTAGTGTGAGGTTCTAAGTGACTTTCTATCTCTATCTTGCCTCCTCTCTTGTTCTCAACACATAAGAGTGTAAAGAGGAGGAAGATGATGAAGGTGGTGAAGCTCAAGAAAAGGAGAAGGAGGTGAAGCAAAATGGTGAGCACCAATGAAAAATGAGCAAGCATGTGAGAGAAAATAGATGGCAATGGTTTTGTAAAACAATATCCATCAATATAATATGTCAGCCATGCTTCAATAGTTGCCACAAATGAATTAATAATTCATTTGTCAACTATTGAAGCAATGGCTCTCACCATACCCCCATCTTCTTCAATTTACACCTCATTTCCATTTATCAAATAAATGGAAAAAGACTAATGAAGTGTCCACCTTCTAGAATATTATCCATAATAAAATATGGATTACTGTCTACTGTATATACATACCTGCATTCGGATAAAAACACGAATGCCTAAAGAGATAGAATAACACGAAGAACATAATATTAGAATATACATATCGAAATACATATATGCAAATTATTAAATCAATGCCTGATTTAATAATCTGGCTTAATCCCGAGCTGGCTAGTATTATCAACTGTCCGATCGAAAGTCCGGGTACAAAGTACATCAATCAATCGGAACCTTGTACGTATTCAATACGGCTACTACATCATTTCGCCTGAACCAGGGAAACTCTCTGTGTGGGACTTTAAAGACTCTACAGTACGCCAGAAGTTTGTTACTGGATAAATCCATAACCACAAGCACATCGGCGGCACTAGCTGTATGTAACGGCTACCCGGGAACCTATCAAAAAGAAAGGCCGACGAGCAAACTCATTCGGATCCCTACTGAGCCTATCCATGACAATCTCCGTACAGTCCGATCTCTTCGTCTGAGAGTATCGCATACCGGATCTAGGGGATGGTAAATGTCAGACACTAATAACCAGATAATTCATGCCGATATGGCTCTGGACTAATCCGGGAAACTACTGATCAGCCTATCGGTAAATCCCAACTGCCTTGGCCAAGGTATTATGGTTCTGACCAATCGAACACAGTACGATATCGACTCCCTATACCGGGAGAGACGAATCCCCAACAATCGCTCACTGCCTCTATGTGGCTCGGGACTACCCAACCAAAACCTGTTTGTACGACTCAGTAGAGCCGTGGTAGGGTAGTGTTCAAAGCACAGTGGGAACTCACATGAGACAAATGACGATCTCAGGTCTAAAAACTAACCTGTACTCATGTCACATGAGACTTCCATCTGACGATAAGTATAGTGTTAGTGATATATGCCTTAGAGGCCATTATTGTATCATACTGGTTTGTATATTACTTATGGAAGCTTGGGATATACACGGATATAGTAACAGTCTTGTTCGAAATGGTAGTATGCTACCTGGTTTGTTTCTACCTCAATATGTGCATGTGTTTTCGTATATCACTTATACATATTGATAGAGCCCATAGGATCTTTGCTTGACTACCAGCGTTGTGATGGCAGTCACACTAGTGGGGGCTAGGCAGTCTATAAGCACATCCTTATACAGGTCCTTAGTAGTTGGATTATTGAGATGGGGCATCGATACTCCAAAGTAGACTAGTGTATACGCTTCTCATCCCAGCAGGGGAAATGGTCTGTCCCACAGCCATTAGTACGTCATACTGGAGGTAGTATGCAAGTGCCCATTGGGTTATGAGTACATTGTATAGGACTCGTTAGGGACTGCTTGTGGGTATTATACCTATTGTTGGGTAGCAGTTCCCAGGTTACATGAGTACAGCTTAGTCCGTCGACTTGATACTGCTACTTCGCCTCGAGTGTGTTCCCACTGTTATTTGATTACTACCCTACCATGGCTAAAAAGAGTCATGGAAACATGTAGTAGTGGGGTGCAGTCCTGAAGTACTTAGAGGCAGTGGCGGTTAGATAGGATCGTCTCTCCCAGTATTAGGGGTTGATATCGCGCTGTGTTCGGAATGCCATTACACAAATTCCTTGGCCAAGGCAAGCGAGATTTACTGGTAGGTACTCCAGTAGTTTCTCAGGGTGTTTTGGGCTTCACTCTGACACGACTTATTGTGCTATTAGGGGTCTGACGATTACCACCCTCCTAGGCCCGATATGCGATACTCTTAGACGAACAGACCGGACTGTACAGAGATTGCAACAGACAGGCTCAGTAGGAGCTCGGATGAGTTTTTCTCATTGGCCCTCTTATCGACATATACCTGGGAAGCTGTTACATGAAACTAGTACCGCTTGCGGCTTATGGTTAAACTCACTGCCAGCCTGGTGTCGTGTCTTTAGAGTCCCGTACAGAGGGTTTCCCTGCATCGGGCAAAAGATGTAGATGTCGTATGGTTTTAAGACAGGGTTCGATCACGTACGTGTACTTGTGCACGGATGATGATTCGGACAGATAATACTAGTGGGCTTTGGTTTAAACCGGATCCTAGTATTAAACTGATGGATTATTTTCGTCTCTTTTGTATTCGTATTTTTCAGAATACGAATACGGGTATGTTTATACGGATGATGGGCATTTTTGTAATTCGTTCAACGATGCTTCTAGAAGAAGACACCTCATATTATGTATTAAACATTTTAGTTTAAAAGATAAATACATTATGAGGTGGAGGAAATGAGGTGGATTTTTGCATAATTTAGAGCATGGCTCTTGGTGACACATGGTGGGTTTTCAAGCCATGACTCACTAAGATGATATATGAACCGTACTAGATTCTTTATTAGGGTTATTCTATTGAAAATAAAGGTTGGTTCAGATTTGCACAAGGGAGTTCATTCTCTTTGCTATCCAAACACTTCACTAGATTTTTCCTCAAGTTGTTCTTCTTCTACCTCTACCTCTAAGGTTATGAGAGACAAACCATTCCATCTATATTCTCTACATCATCTAGGTCATCTAGTGTAGCGAACTAGGTGCCCGTAGTTACTTTATATTTGAGATGGGAGCTCAATCTACAGACTCTCGGTTGGATCGTCTTTGCTTCGAGGAAGCCGACGAGGAAGCGCCGATCCGTTATGATTCTTGGAGCTTCTGACGAGGAGGAGGATGTTGGAGTTCCTTAGCACCCTCAATAGGTTTTAACAAGCATCAAACATGCATTTTTTTAAAAATCTAGAGTGCTAAGTAACTCAAACCTAGAATCGAACTAGAGGATTAAGGTTTAACTAAGGAAGTATCATATACTAGTAAGTGTCTAACACTAAGAGAAAAAGAAATACAACCTTTTTAAACCTCTCCTTCTCTTCTTTAGCTCCGTGTAGATGTCCTTGACTCCTTGGTTCCACTTGAAGCTTGAACAGGTCTGCTTGAAGCCTTCGAAGTCCACGATGATCCACCACGGAGGTCTTTGCACTCAAGCTCCTTGCTTCACATAACTTAAGTAGAAGTGAAGCAAACAACCTATACAAGTGTGCTAGACAAGTATAGATTGATGAAGTGGGTATTTTTCTCACTAAAAAACCTTTCTTTTCTTTCTCTTTTACTCACTAGAAAATGGGAGAGGGCTTGGAGGAAGAAGGAGACGGAAAATGGCTAAGCTTGAGCTAATGAAAGATAAGAATGAGATAGAGAAAGTCACACTCACTCTTAATGAGCATGGAAAATATCTATATATTTTAGTGAGTGAGTTAGTGGAGGATTAGAAAATAAACTATAGTTACTTAGATAATTTTCAAGGAAGTGTGTAGAGGAAAATCAACCATGGATTATTGTATAATTTCCATTAACTCAAAAATCAATAAAATGCCATAAATGTTTCCATGTGAGTCTAGCATAGCCATCTCCAATGTATCATCAACCAAGATACATGCACACATGTATGTGTGTGTATATCCATATAAGCATACATACATACATACAAAAAAAGAAAGGAATCAATAATAAGCTAATGGTCATTTTATATTAAATCAACACTTGATTTAATAATCCAGTCATATCACATATGACCCGACCAATAGAAAATGCCAGATTAAAATACGGTATCAAATACTCGTATTTAATCAAGCTCCTGCACATATCCCCATATGCACCCACTTCATTTCGCCTGAGCTTGGAAACCCCTTTGTGGGACTCTAAGACTCGTCAATAAGCTAGCAGTAGGTGGTGATTGTAAGTCGACGTTACACACCCCACGGGTTTGCAGGGAGGCGGAACGGGTAAAAAACGATTTTTACAAACAAGGTAACATCGACTTTAACACTAAGATCTAAGCTAAACCATATCTAACAAAACTAACTAGAGGTTTTATCTACTATGTAAGAATATTATACCTAAAGTTTCAAGTCCTTCTTGTCTTTCCGCTGTCCTCCCTCATCTCGCAAGCTCTTTGGAGTAGAAATGGAAAGCACCTCCTCGTCGGCTTCTCAAAGTAGTAGAAGATCCACCCGAGAGTTCCACCCTTGAGCTAAACCTCCAAGTTAAGGCAACTAAATCACTTGTTGTGCTAAACTAAGTAACCTAGAATGAGTAGAGTGTGATTTAGAGTGGCTTAGTCTCACTAAACCTTGATTATCAACACATGATACACTAGGGATTGAGAGGAAGAAGGAGAGGGCAAGCTTGTGGAAAGAGAATGTAATTTTGATAATGATAATTGATAAATGGGATGGCTCCTTGATATGACAATAAGCATGGCATGAAAATAATATTTTAACAAAAATATCTTGGTCACAAAATATCTCACAAAAATATCTAGAGTCAAAAAGTCTAACCAAGTCAAAAGGTCAACCAAAGTAGCCATGCCACTAAATTATCATTTACCAAAAATAATAAAACCTTTTCTCCACCTCATATTTGTTTTGACCAAGTCAATGGTCAAAAACGCTAATGAGGTGTCTCCTTCTATACCCCCTCTCATCCGTATATACATACTCGCATTCGTGTTCCGAAAAACACGAATACGATGAGACGAAGCTAATCCAATAATCAAATACTAGGATCCGGCTTAAACCAAAGCCCATTAGTATTGTCCGCTCGAACACCACACGCGTACAAGTACACGTATATGATCGAACCATGTCGTAAAACCATAAGACCTCTACATCGTTTCGCCCGAAGCTGGGAAACACTCTGTGTGGGACTCTAAATACTCGACAGTACACCGGCAGTGGGTTTAACCACAAGCACGTCAGCGGCACTAGCTGTACGTAATGGCTACGCAGGTATCTGTCGATAAGAAGGTCGACGAGCATGCTTATCCGAACTCCTAGTAAGTCTGTCTGTGGCAATCTCCGTACAGTCCGGTCTGTTCGTCTAAGAGTATCGCATATCGGGCCTTGAGGGGCGGTAAACGTCAGACCCCTAATAGCAGTATAATCTAAAACACCCTGAGAAACTACTGGAGTACCTACCAGTAAATCTCGCTTGCCCTGGCCAGGGACTCTGTGTAATGGCGTTCCGAACACAGCGCGACATCAACCCCCAATACCGGGAGAGACGAATCCTATCAACTGCCACTGCCTCTAAGTGCTTCGAGACTGCACCCAACTACTTTCTGTTTGCATGACTCAATAGATCCGTAGTAGAGTAGCAATCTAAGAACAGTGGGAACATACTTGAGGCGAAGTAGCAGTGTCAAGTCAACGGACTAAGCTGTACTCATGTCACCTGGGAACTGCTACCTGACGATAGGTATAGTACCAACCAGCAGTACCCCACGAGTCCGTCCAGTGTAACTCATAACCTAATGAGCACCTGCATACTATCTCCAGTACGACGTACTGATGGTTGTGGGACAGACCATCTCCCCTGCTGGGATGAGAAGCGTATACACTAGTCTACTCAGGAGTATCGATGCCCTGTCTCGATAATCCTACGACTAGGGACCTGTATAAGGATGTGCTTGTAGACTACCCAGCCCCTACTAGTGTGACTGCCATCACAACGCTGGTAGTCAAGCAAAGATCCTAAGGGTTCTATCAATATGTATTAGCGATACGTCAAAAGTAACATATACACATATTAAGATAGATACAAACCAAGTAGCATACTACTATATCGAGCAAGACTGTCATAAATCCGTATATATATCTCAAGCTTCCAAAATGTAATATACAATAATGGCCTCTAGGGCATATCACACTAATAATCTTCCACTTGCACTAAGTCCATGTGCTAGCATATCGCTGACCTATCATCTCGAATAGCCTCTAGAACTGCGTCTGATGGATGGTCTTTGTGAATGGATCTGCAGTGTTGTCCTCCGTAGAAACTCTCCGACTCTCGATCTCCCGGCGATCGACGATCTCCCTGACAAGATGTGTCTGGACTTCTGATGGGACCTGGGTTCCTTTGCTAAATCTATAGCCCCGTTGTCACAATACAGAGGTATTGCCTCAACAATGGACGGAACCACCTGAAGTTCTGTTAGGAACTTCCTCATCCAGACTGCTTCTATTGCGGCATCAGGAGCTGCGATATAGTCCGCTTCCAATGTCAAGTCGGCAACGGTGTCCTGCTTGGAACTCTTCCAACAGACCGCCCATCCATTGAGGGTAAAGACATAACCTGACATGGACTTGGAGTCATCCTTGTCACTCTGGAAGCTGGAGACAGCAAAGGCCTCGATCTGGAGGTCTTTTCCGCCGTAAACCAAGAACATTTCCTTAGTCTTTCTCAATTACTTGAGAATGTTCTTTACTGCTACCAAGTGCTTCTCCCCAGGGTTTGACTAATACCGGCTTACCACGCTCAGTGCATAAGCCTACCACAGAAGTGTAGGGTATATGTCACGACCCAAAGTTCGGCCCATGACCGGCACTTAATCACGTAACATCTACAGGCGTAACGCGACTAAGTAAGCCGAAACCCAGAAATCAAACCCATTAAAAGTAGTGTGTGTTGAAACATTTGTTAAAACATTTTGAAATCTCAAGTAAAAATCTTTTAAGTTTAAATTATTTTATTCAAAATTTCGGCAGCACCCCCTTTGTAAAAACAAGCCCCGAAACGGGTACAACGTAAGAACAAGGTAAAACAACTAATGAAATATAACGAGCATCCCAAACCGGAGCAATCATGCCCAACGGCGGGAGCAACCACCACAATAATAATAATATACGACGCTGTAGCGAAGGAATGAGCAACATGAGTGAAAAACAACATGAAAGGTAAAACTGCATAAATAAAGTCGGCTCACACGAGCTCGACACCCAGAGTACAAAATAAAATACAACATCGTCCTCACCACTGGTCCCTAAGCCAATACATAACTGGTAGATGGAGAGTACTAGATACAATGAAATGTACAATGAAATGTAAACAGATAACCGCAACCCACCTATAGCAAAATGGCTCGCACGCCAACTGTAGCGGTATCCACAACAAAAAGATACAAGGATGTGGCCCTGCCGCGACTACTCTGAGGGTCTACCTGCAAGCACTGTGGCACAACGGGGGTGAGTTGCCAACTCGTGAATAGTAAATAATATATAAAGGTAATCGCAGGTATGCACGTATTGCGATACTCTAACATGTGCAACTGATAACATTAATATGGTAATCTGGATATACAGTAATCATGCGAGTTACTCTATCAGGTACTAAAGGTACATGATGCAATGCATGTAAATGAATGCTGAGCATGGGAAAATAAGTCATCAACACGAGTCATCATCGTGGAAAAACCCCGGTGTCTACCAAGAACACCCCAAAATCCCGATAACTCAGGCGCCGTCACTCAATCCGGCCCTCATATCCTATAAAACTCATGGAACAAGAGTGCCTAACATCGACACACAAATATCATGAAATACTCATGTCCAGCATCGACACGCAAATTCTCATCTCTCAGGAGCCGCATACCAGATCGGCCCTCAGTATGTATCTCATGTCGTAACCCCCAGACGGTATCCTCCGGATATCCGTCGAGTCTCCAAACTGTCACCGGCAGGTAGTAGTCCCTCCGCTGGGCTCACCGTCTAACTATACGAGTCTTCTTGCCCCGGGGTACCATACCGGGTCCACCATGTACCCGCAGACGGTGCCTACCACTCCTCGAATCGGGTATACTCACACAAGCTCTCAGAACCGAGAAAACTCATGGTGGACGCACTAAAATATCATATCAAGAGAAACCGGGTTTTTAAAATAAAGTTTACTTTCTTAAAATAATACCACGGTTCTCAAATCCAGAAATCACATGAAATCCAAACTCAATGCGTAAATCCATGCGATGTGATGTATGCATCATAAGGTCGTACTATGAGTAAAAGGGAAAAACCGCTCTTTAAATAAGTTCAGTTTTAAAAATATCTCATGCGGTCCCCAGTTTTCCCAAAAACCAGCTTATCTAAGTAGGTACAATGTGTATATGCGTAAGTATGGATGTACCAAGGTATATATGCACCAATACGAATATACAACGTGTATGTGCACAAGTGTAGAGGTATCAATGTGTATGTGCACCAATATGGATATGCAAATTAGTATGTGCATAAGTAACATAATCATGTCGAATCATATATGAGGTGAGCTACAATATATTATTCATGGCAATTCTATAGTGTGAGTGTCATGGAAATTACTAACGGTGTGTGTGTAACATGCCGATTAGTGCTCGTGCAACATGAACCGTTAGTAACAGTGCGGTGATCTTTTAATTCTAAATTCATATATTGCAGGGAATACAGTATGCAACAAATAGTATCCATGCGCAATCAATGTATATGAATGCAAATATGCCGCTACAATATCCTATCAAGCCGTGGCGCATAACGCCATACGGGAGATTTCCCCGTAGATGTTAAATCTACTCACAGTGATCTCGATCTACGCGTATCCGACCACCTGCTTCCCTTTCTGTGCGGCGTCCGAAGTACCCGCCTGTGAACCTAGAATTTACACAAAGTAATGCACATAAGCTAAAATCCTGCAAAAACGCGATATCAAGATTATACGAAAAACTAGCGTCGCAAACGAAACGCGTGTGTATACGTAACACCAAAACGTTTGTGCATAAGCCACAAACCACCCCGACACGCTGTGGAACACAGCAACACACTGTGACACACAGCAACACGCTGTGCACACAGCAACACCCATACCAACTCGTAATGCACGTATCGCGCAAGTCCCGCTACAAAAATTATAGGTAATTGGTCCCAGATTTTATCTGGAGCAAGAACAAGAAAAATAAACAAGACCAAATCTTTCATAATACCTACAGACAGATACCTGCAAAGTTTCAACAAGTTCCAACAAAATTGGGCAGGCTACCATAGGGGTCATATCGGTCCAAAACAAGTGAAAATGGTCCAGATTTCTACATTACACTCCTAGCACAAATTATAGTCTAATGTATATGTTTGCTCATCAAGAAAATAATCACTAATATAGCAGATTCTACGAATCCTAAAGTTTAGTTTTAAAAACACTAATAGGTACACAAGGGTATTTTAGTGCAAACTGGAACGAAAGACTTGGTTTAACAGTATTAATAGCACTTAATTAAGTTAAACAAACACTGTAAACCCTAGTTTAACAGAAGTTCCACTTAGACCACCAAAACAACCCAATACCCTCAAAACTCTTAAATATAGCTAAACTACCCCAGATTTTGCCCACTGCAAATACCCAAAAACCAAACAATACCAAAGGATCCCAAACCACATCAGACACCTACCCTAAAAGTTTCAACCCCCAACTCACCTTAAAAACCGATCTCGCCGGAAATTCCCCTCTCACCACCGGCCAAAACCGCCCAGGTTGGGTCCAAACTCCACTCACACACTCAGGGTACCTACCACTACAATACTACATTGTTTGGGTTTCACAAAGGGTCTCGGGATAACAACAGGTTACGGTAGCTCTAAAACGACACTAAAATACGATATGGGCACAAAACTACGACTTTAAAGTTCTAAACTGGAGCTAAAGTGTAACAAAACCTAAAAACTAGCTAAATAACAGTTAGGGGATTATACCTATACCAACTTGCTCCAAAGACCAAGCTTTCCTAGCTCCATAGGTTGATTTGGGGTGTAGGATCAATTTGTGTGAAAGAAGTGTTGAATTTTGATGAATTGAGGTGGAGATCTTGTAGATTTGGATTAGGGTTTGGTGAGGGCAGAAGTTGTTCTGTTTTGAGAGAGGAAGAGTGGAGGAAAATGTGGGAGAAGAATAATGGAAAAATTCAAAAAATAGAGAGAGAGTGAGAGGGGGTTAGGGGACAAAGCATGGCACATTCTCTCTCCTCATTTAATCCCAACCATGCTTGTCTCCTCTCTGTTTCTCTTCCTCCTTCTCAAAGTCAACCCCAAAAGGAAATCATTTGTGAATTTAAATTTAGAATTTTTTGAAAACTAATAATTTTGTTAATTACATTTTCTAATTAGTAAGATGGTTGAGCTCCCATGACCACATAAACATGGTTTAACCCAAAATTTTGCCCTAACTTACATGCACATGTGTGCGCAAGCCAAATTAAATTCCAATAAAATATTCATTAATTTTTATAAAATATTTGAAAACCGTTTTGATAAACTTTTTACGAAAAAACCCATATTAACGCATAATTAACCACTAATCGCATCCTAAGGTGTTACAATCTCCCCCTTAAAGAAATTTGTCCCCGAATTTAAAATATTGCTATGCGTACCTTCAAAGAGATGAGGGAAAGCCTTCTGCATCTCGCCCTCGGCCTCCCAAGTGATCTATTCACCATTCGGGCTGCGCCAAAGAACCTTCACAGATGGCAAGACCTTCGATCGAAGTTTCTTCACCTGCCGATCCAGTATCATTACTGGCTGCTCGGTGAACGAAAGATCGCGCTCAAGCTGAATGGTCTGATGTTGAATCATGTGAGAAGGGTCATGAAGATATCTGTGAAGCATCGACACATGGAACATGGGGTGAACGTCCAGAAAGTCGGGTGGAAGAGCCAAACTATAAGCCACTGCGCCCACACGCTCGAGGATCTCAAAGGGACCTATAAATCTAGGACTAAGCTTTCCTTTCTGCCCAAATCTCATCACGCCCTTCATCGGAGAAACCCTCAGAAAAACGTGATCGCCGACTGCGAACTCTAGTCTGCGACGGCATTTGTCAGCATACGATTTCTGCCTACTCTGAGCTGCTCTCATCCGATCTCGAATCAACTGTACTTTCTCGGTCGTCTCCTACACGATCTGCGGCCCCAAAATACTGCTCTCGCTAAGCTCATTCCAACAGACGGGAGATCTGCATCTCCTCCCATACAAGGCCTCGAAAGGTGCCATATGAATAGTATCCTAGAAGCTGTTGTTGTAGGAGAACTCCACTAAGGGTAAATGATGATCCCAGCTACCACCGAAGTCCAATATGCACGCTCGGAGCATGTCCTCGAGAGTCTGAATAGTCCGCTCTGTCTGTCCGTCATTCCGCGGATAAAATGCTGTGCTGAAACTCAAGCGGGTGCCCAATGCCTCCTGAAGTTTCTGCCATAGTCGGCTGGTAAACTTGGTGCCTCGGTCTGACACGATACACGTCAGGACGCCATGCAATCGTACGATCTAATCAATGTATATCTGGGCAAACTGAGCAAATCCGAAAGTGGTCTTCATCGGCAGGAAGTGAGCCGCCTTCGTCAATCGGTCCACGATCACCAAATGGAGTCATACCCTCGACTAGTCCTGGGTAGACCCACAATGAAGTCTATAGAAATCTGCTCCCATTTTCACTCCGGAATGGGTAACAGCTGTAGCTCTCCCGTGGGCCTCTGGTGCTCGGCCTTGACTTGCTGACAAGTCTGGCATCTAGACATGAAGTCTGTGACGTCCCTCTTCATCGCGTCCCACCAGTAAACATCTCTCATATCATGGTACATCTTGGTGGAACCCGGGTGAACACTGTACACCGATCGATGTGCCTCCTCAAGAATCTCACGCCGCAATCCCTCAGAATCTGGTACGCATAGTCAAGTCCCAAATCGCAGTATCCCCTGATCATCGATCACGAACTCGGAGTCTCTGCCCTGTCTAATCTGCTCCCTGATCTATGAAAGACGGTCATCACTGGGCGGCGCCTCGCGGATACGGTCAAGCAACTGTGGACATGCACTGATATGCGCAAGCTGTCCCCCGGTCGGAGTAAACTCGAACTGCACTCGACTGTCGCATAAAATCTGCCAATCTGCCGACGAATGGCTCTGCACTGCACTCAAACAAGATAGACTACCCCCGGGCCTCCTACTCAAAGCATCCGCCACTACATTCGTCTTGCCCGGATGATAAAGGATCTCGTAATCATAGTCCTTCACTAACTCTATCCAACGGCGCTGTCTAAGATTCAGGTCTCGCTGATGAAATATGTACTTCAAGCTCTTGTGATCAGTGAATATCTGGCACGACTCTCCATATAGGTAATGTCGCCAGATCTTGAGTGCAAAGACCACTGCAGCTATCTCCAAATCGTGAGTGGGGTAGTTCTGTTCGTGTTTCTTCAGCTGCCGAGAAGCATACGCGGCCGCCCTATCGTGTTGCATCAATACGCACCCTATCCCCACTCGAGAAGCGTCACAATAAACTATGAATCTGCCCGATCCTGAAGGCAATGATAACACCGGCGCCGTAGTCAAACGAGTCTGCAACTGCTGAAAGCTATCCTCACACGCCTCAGTCCAAACAAAAGGAACTCCCTTCCGAGTCAACCCGGTCAATGGTGAAGCAATACGGGAGAAGTCCTGAACAAATCGTCGGTAGTAGCCGGCCATGCCTAGGAAACTGCGGATCTCCATAACTGATGTCGGTCTGGGCTAATGCTGAAGGCCTCGACCTTCTTCTGGTCCACACATATGCCATCTCTCGTAATCACGTGTCCCAAGAAATCAACGCTGTCAAGCCAGAACGCGCACTTGGAGAATTTTGCAAACAGTTGGTGCTCCCTTAAAGTCTGCAATGTGATCCGCAGGTGCTGCTCGTGCTCCTCTCGTCTCCGGGAATACACCAAAATGTCGTCAATGAATACGATGATGAACATATCAAGATACGGCCTGAAAATACGGTTCATCAAGTCCATAAATGCTGCTGGGGCATTGGTGAGTCCGAACGACATCACCAAAAATTCATAGTGGCCATAACGCGTTCGGAAAGCCGTCCTCGGAATATCCTCCTGTCGAACCCACAACTGATGGTAGCCTGATCGCCGGTCGATCCTCGAAAAGTATCTTGCACCATGAAGCTGGTCGAACAAGTCGTCGATGCGTGGTAAAGGATACCTGTTCCGTACGGTAACCCTGTTCAGCTGGCGGTAACCAATGCACAAGCGTAAACTGCCGTCCTTCTTCTTGACAAACAGGACTGGAGCACCCCAAGGAGACACACTAGGTCGAATAAGCCCCTTATCCAGCAAATCTTGCAACTGACCTATCAACTCTCTAAGCTCCGCTGGGGCCATCAGATAAGGCGGTATGAAAATAGGCCCCGTGCCGGGAAACAAGTCAATGCAGAAAACAATATCGCGCTCAGGCGGTAGCCCAAGAAGCTCGTCAGGGAAAACATCAGGGAACTCACTAACAATCGGAACCTGGTCCAACAGAACCTCTATAGCTCTAGTATCACAAAAATAGGCTAGAAATGTAGGGTTCCTAGGCACACTCAAGAGATTCAACAAGGCATCAAACATGTCCAATTCAAATTTTATGTGCCGAGAAACCCTAATATAGATCGTTAACTAGAGGATAGGCGAAAACGAATGCAAGCAAACTACTTTGCTACTAAGTGAAACGGATTACAACCTTTGTAGATCCAGTGCTCCACTTCTTTAGCTCCGTGATGATGTCCCTCCGCTGCGATCATCGGGATCCCAGACTCTAGCGATAGTTTTATCGGAGAAATGATCAGGCTAGGTCGTTGACTTCGATGCCGAAGATGATCTACGTCGAGGCGACTCAAACTCAAGCTCCATCTTCACTTGATCATGAACCTTGTGAAGAAAACACCATATACAACATGGCAAGTGGTAGAGGATGAAGAAATAGGAAGTGGGTTCACTTTGGATTTGGATTTCTCACTTGATTTCAACACTTGAAATTTTTCAAGAAAGCTTTCTTCTTTTCTTCATGAAGAAGAAGAAGAAGAAGAAAAGAATAAATCAATTCTCTTCAAAAAGAAATTCAAGTGAAGTCTATCATTTAGCAACCATGGGTGAGTTAACTTGAGTAGAGAATAAACTAGGGTTTAGGTTGATGGTTTGGTTAAGGCATAAAACAAAATGGTTAGAATTTTCAAAGATGCTTAAAAGAAACTTCATGAAGCTTCAAGCGAGAAAACAAATAAAGCCACCATTTTGGTTTTTTCCAAATTAAATAAATAAATAAATAAATAAAACCTTAACCATTAACCTAAACTATGGCTTAAAGCATACACACCCAAGTTTGCATGTATCATCAAACATGATACAAACTAGTGAGAAAAAATAATCTTAAGTGAACCAATACTAGTTAATGTAATGTAATATATCAAATATATAATTATACATTAAATCAATAAATCAACACTTGATTTAACGATCCGGTCATAACCGACTAATATCATGTGTATCAATATATCGAATCAACACTTGATTCGGTAACCCGGCTATATCACATATAACCGTCCGATGATACAAATCGCGAGAATATAATACAGTATCACATACTGGTATTATTCTCGGTCCCGCACATATCTCATATGCGCTCCTATTTCGTTTCGCTTGAGCCAGGAAACCTCTGTGTAGGACTCTAAAGACTCGTCAATACGCCGGCAGTAGGTGATGATCATATCAAACACCCACAAGCCGCAAGCGGTCTGCTAAACGTAGCGGCCACCCGGGTATTGAGCGATCAGAAGATCAACGAGCAAGCCCGCTCACACTCCTGTGAATCCAACCAGTAACACTTACCGTACAGTCCGGTCTCGTCGTCTGATATGTCACATATCTCGCCTAGGGGTGGTAAACGTCAGACCCCAGTAGCTCGATAAGTCGTGTCGATATGAGGTCTATAACAGTTCGAGAAACTACTGGTAACACTTACCAGTAAATCTCAGCAACCCTGGCCAGGGATTTCCGGTTATAGCCAATCGAACACAGCGCAACATCAACTCCCTATACCGGGAGAGACGAATCCCCTCCTATCGCTCATTGCCACCATGTGATTCGGGACTGTACCCAAAAACCACCGTTTTGCATGCCCTCTTGGACGTGGTAAGGTGGAAATCAAAGCACAGTGGGAATCACACAAGACTCTATGACGATCTCGGGTCTACAGACTAACCTGTACCAGTGTCACCAGAGAACTGCCATCTGACGTAAGGTATAATACCATCTGGGAGGTCTCGGCGAGTCCGTCCAGTGTACCCAGTCTCCACTGAGCACCCGTATATCATCTCTGATGTTAAACACCAATGGATATAGGATCATCCATCGCCCATCTGTATGGGTCGAGAAGGTATACGCTAGTCTACTCTGGTATATCGATGCCCCGTCTCGATACACCCTTGACTAGGGATCTTGAAGGATGTACTTATGGACTACCATGTCCCTACTAGTATGATCCGCATCATAGTCCAGGTAGTCAAGTACACATCCTAAGGGCTTTACCAACATGTAACAGAGAGACAATCAATGTACACGTTAAGGTAAAGAGCAACCAGATTGCATACTATCATGTCGAGCAAGAAAGTCCTCCCTATATATGTCCAAGCATCCACTACAATATACATCCTATGTACAGTAATGGCCTCTAGGGAATACATATAACTAACAATCTCCCACTTGCACTAGGGCCATCTGTAGCAGTGGTTGTAGTATCTCATACTCAACCATCCCATAAAAGTCCCTCTTTGGGAAAAGGCCTTTATGAGTGGATCCGCCGTGTTGTCCTCTGAGTCTTCTCTCCTAACCTCGATCCCCTGGAGATCAACCATCTCCATGTTCAGATGATACTGCCTTAGAATATGTCTGGATCACTGACGGGACGGGTGTTCCTTTGCATAAGCTACAACTCCATTGTCACACAATGGGAGGAACGAAGTTCATCTCATAAACTAATATACACCCAGACTGCCTCTTTGGTAGCATCTTAAGTAGCGGTGTATGCAGCCTTTATCGTCTAGTATGCCACGGTATCAAGCTTGGAACTCTTCCAACATACAGTCCCTTTACTGAGGGTAAAGACAATGCCTGTGACTGACATTCAGTCGTCCTTATCACCCTGGAACCTTTCCAGTGATTCTCCCCAGGATCAATTGATACCATCTCACTACAACTAGTGAGTATCCTAATATCCAATTAGATCTATCTCATAGATCCAAAACCCAGGATTTAGTAGGTATCATTTTGATCCTATATGGTGAATCATTGTGATAAGCGGAGATTGACCGAGCGTAGTATAGGAAACTACTTCCCTATCAAGAGTACGTCATCCACGTACTCTACGAGGATTACCACCATACTCCCTGCTACCTTTTTGTATATACAAGGTTCATCTACTGTTTCGATGATGTCAAACTCTTTGACTAACACATCAAAACAGACGTTCCAACTCCGCGATGCCTGCTTTAATCTGTAAAGCAACTTGCACACGTTTCCGCTGCTCCCACTGTTAACGAAGCCCTCTGGCTGTGTACTTATAGACGTTCTCTTCTAAATCAATATTTAGAAAAGCAGTCATGACACCCAACCACCAGATATCGTAGTCATGATATGCAACAATGGCAAGTAGGATCCGGATGGACTTAAGCATAGCCACTGGAAAAGGTTTCATCATTTTCCACGCCTGGTTAATGACGAAAACCTTTAATAAGTCTAGCTTTGAAAGTCTCAACTTTTCCATCTACACCAAGTAATCTTCTCAAGATATACTTTCTCCTGATGGGGATTTAACCCTTCAGATATAGCAACCAAAGTCCATACTTTGTTGGTGTACATGGATTCCATCTCAGATCGCTAAGCATCCAGCCATTCTTACAGAGTCCCACTCCTGATGGCTAGCTCGAAACTAGTTGGGTCATTATCTCATGATGCAATCCTCGCTCCCACTGTCATAGAGAAACCGAAGTATCTCTTAGGTGGGTGAGGAACCCTACTAGATCGGCGGAGAGGCTGAGGTTCGTTGGTAACTATTGAATCCTTTGGTTCTACCAAATCATCAGCTGCAGTTTGTATAGCTGAAACATTTCGAGTTCTACATAATAGATCTTGCCTCGAGCTTGTCCGGATTTTGCTTTTAGACATAGGCCGGACAACCCCAAATCTTAACTATCTTAAGATATGGGCTCTTCCCTTTCCATATCTCATATGAAGTGGTAGGCAACTGATTTGATTTGAACCCTATTCAATAGGTATGCAACTTCATAAGTGCATAACTCCCTAAAAGGAAATAGGAAACCCAGTAGTGCTCATCATAGAGCGCACCATATCATATAGGGTGTGACTGCTCCGCCCCGATACACTGAGGTGTTATGGTGTATTCGGAGGAGTAATGCTGAGAGAGAATCTCATTCTCTTTTAGAATAATCCAGGAATTTCGTGCTCAAATATTCTCCTCCTTGATCACATCAAAGGACATATACTTATACCCGTTTTGGTTCTCTATTTCTAACTTATATTCTGTGAATATCTCAAAAGCTTCGGACTTGTGTTTCAACAGGAACATATATCTGAATCTTGAGAGATTATCAGAGAATGTAATGAAATACAAAGAACCGGTCATGGCATGTGTAGACAGGGGACCTACATATATCAACATGTATCATCCCAAGAGTTTACTAACTCTTTCTCTGTTTCCAGTAAACAGAGCTATGGTCATCTTATCTCTGTGACATGACTGGCAAGTTTCACAAGATGTAAATTCAAACTAATTTAAATATGCATCTAGATGTAACTTCAGCCAGTCGGGTCGCATTGATATGACCTAGTCTACAACGCTTCAAGAAGGATTCGTTCATTTTTGAACTCTTCCACTTGTGTGTGTTCCGTATACTAAGAACTGTAGTTTGATTTAGAACATCAATGCTTTTAGATAACGTGCCTGAACCGATCAACTTTTGATATAGGAAATGTTCAAAACATTATCCACCAATACAAAATTTTATCATTTCTTTACTAATAAAGAGACTGACATGATTTTGTATATCAGGTTCGGTATCTAATAACATTCGTTCAGAATCAATGTACTGGTCATACAGGGTGACAGTGACCAACAGACTTGGCTGAAACACTTGCACCGTTTTCTGTCTCATGAAACTTATCACCCGTTCTCAGTTCTTTACCTATCTTTAACCCATGTAACGGATTACATATGCGGGATCCTGATCCGGCATAACATACCCAGGACGTAAAGGATACTGAGAAACAGTTCTATGTAACGAACACACCCGAAGATGATGCATCAACATGCACTTTCTTTGTTTGGGCGGCACGGGAAATCTGGTATTCCCCAAAATCCTGCTCTGTCTTATAACATTTATAAGTTGGAGCGGGACCAATGTTCCCCAGCACAGTATAACAAGCAGGTTCGGTCAATACATCAGTATTATTATCTTGATTAAGACGTAACATGGTCGCTACCTGGAGAGAGAGAGAAGAAAAACACTCTGCGTGCGCCCTTGCAAGATCAGATTGGTTATTATTTTATCTAATCAGGATGGCTCCCACTGTTTTTATCAAATCTTCCTTCAAACACTAAAAGGAAAGACTAGCCGGGATTAATTACACCCTACAACTTCGCCAATCTTTCAGCCAGGCCAGTGTCGATACTTTGAGGGAGGTTCCCCGTCCTTTCGTACGCACCTAATTAAAGTAAACCTCATTTTCCCAGAGGCGTAACCCCGTTGACACCTTTCTAGACACCTACTTGATCGGCTAATTGTAATGTGTAAAACTCTCCCAGGAGTAACTCTTACTCGCAGCGGGTATCGGGATCCAACTATCTCATAGAAGGTATGCAATCTCATTGCAAATTTCAACACTTGAAATTCCCGATAATTTTGCCCCTAACGTGCTATGACCTTAACGAAAGCCAACAAACCATAGCGCGCTAGTCAAGTTCAACCCGTACATTTCTTGATTGAATTAAACCCACCCGCATGACCCTTGACGAAAGCCAACAAAGCCGTTCGACTACCCTAATCCAATCGCATCATATGCAGCAGATAAGCAGCATATAGCTACCGCACACTGCACCTTGATGAAAGCTAACAAATGCAACATGAATACTATATACAACTTATCTGAAATGACGGAGGGCTACGACAGGTTTTTCTGAAAACCTATTGCGTAATGAACTTGATATCGTTGTAGAATCAAATGATTTTAAAATGGAGTGCTTTTGAGGCTTTTCTAGTTTTGCTAAAGGGGTCACTCCCGGTAAAGGGATCGTCGGCCCTTTCCTCTTCGAATGAGGTGCAGGATATATCATTTATATCACTATGCAAAGCAAAAATTCCAAAAGCAATCAAAAGACGAACCAAGGGGTGTAGCATTTGCCAGTTATTGCTAAAGGGGTCACTCCCGGTGAAGGGATCTCGGCCCTTTCCTTATCGTATAAGGTGCAGGATGTTCTACAAGGAACACCGCAATGCAAAGCAAGAACTGTAGCTACCTGTTTTTGAAAATTCGATTCCACAACATCATTAGGTTTCTTTTATTTCTCATTAATAAAGTCCCATCATTTTAGTCACCTAAACATCACAGATAAATACGACGTACATTTATGCCATCCGCATTCGCCTCGATGTCCCCTCGTGCACCGTTAGGTTAGGTGACTAACGGCAGAGCGGGGCAGGGCTAGCGCGGGTGTAAAACATAAGTAACATCTATATAATATATCAAATATACTATATATAGTATCTATCACAACATATCAAATGATTACATCACAGATATCGCAGCAGAAGAAACATATGAAATATTGGATATACTAGGACGTCCGTGTTTTCAATACGAGCCTGTATAAAACACGGATTCCACGGTCGCGATGAATAGCCAAACCCACACACCTAGACCCCTACGAGAGTTGCAAGCAACCCTACCAATTCTAGAGTTAGGAGACCCGGACTTGACTCCTCGAGTTGGTCTCCCACTGGACTCCAGAACCCGGTTACTTGTGCCCTCCTCCTCGGGTCTATCCTAGTGCAGAAAAGTAAATAATATACAAAAGGTGACATCTTCCGCAACCTGGAAGTGCCCCAATAAAAGAATATTACATACAAGTTTTTACATGAATGAAAATGAAAAACACTCATCTCACATAAAAAAACCCCGGCTATTCAAACACGACGATCCAATATAACATATCCAGCAATACATAACATCACATGTCATCAACATAAGTAAATATGCCCATCCCAATTGTCGTTGACATATAGCAACGAAACCGGCGATATCACATATTACACTTACGGTCGCAGAAAAGAAAGTGTAAAACTACAACAGTTGGAATCTGCAACCTTTTTAGACATCGCATGCCTAACAATTATAAACCCCACATTTTAGTCTCATTTATCGAAAACTCTTTTCAATATCAAGTCGGATAATTCAACAAGATTCCCGGCATTTTGATCGAATGCTCGTCGCAAACTTTAGTAGGCGGCCACACCCCCGATGCCGTCGACGAAGTGCACCCAGGCGGAACACCGCTGCCGTGAGCACCCGAACGGATGCTTTCGGCGACGGGGTTCTCCTACAGTCACTTGGTCGGAGCTATGGGGTGTGGCTGTCTATTAAGTTTACCCGGCGAGTATCCGCGTACACTACGTGATTGCGACGGACTTTTGATCACATCAAAATTCTGTGGCAACCGATCAAGTGAAACTAAACTGCTATGTTTATAACATCCAAATCAGTTATCTCATAACCACTTGTGGATTCCAAATATTGTATCACATTCCAAATAAATAGAAAATGTTAAACTTTCCGATCGAACAATCAAACACCCAAGTTTTCCCGAAACAGCTCAACACATGAAATAAGTTTAAAACACATTAACTTCATGCCACAGTGCCAACGGTCCAGCCGTAGAAGGGTCAAGCCAACGCCTCACATGTGGCACGCCGTACTGCCCCAAACACTAAGGTTCAAAGGGCAGTTCAAGACGGTCACATAATCGAGTTAAGGTTTGTTGTCTTCTAGAGGGTCCATCGCGTTAGTTGCGCTACTTAGAACGTTATTAAACTACGGAAAAATCCAACAATTGGAAATTTCCCGGCAGGGGAAAAATTGGGTATTTATATCCGGTCGAACTTTTCAACATATTCTAAAATTACCTGGAAAAACACAGACGAAGTTAAACTTTCCGACCGAAACATCGAGTCCCCAATACAACCCAGAAAACTCAACTCTTGAGTAAAATTTAAAAATTCCCAGAAAACACAGCACTTGCAGTAAGACATTACTGTGCAAATCACGTGCTATGAATCATCATTATGGCCGCGGAACCGCCGCGTAACCCAGGGTGGGGCCGCGGTTCCGCGGCGCTTTAAACGATCTGGGGACACGTGAAGCACAGTAATTCCTAGAACAGCCTGCTGAATTTTTTGGATATTTTTAATTTGGAAAAATCCACATTTTCAGAAAATGTACAGAGAAGGGTTTGAGTTAGGGTTTCGGGGTTCGATCGGATTTCTAACATCGTCTACACTTCACCTAAAGCTCTAGCTAGGCTCTGATACCACTGTAGGGTTCCTAGGCACACTTAAGAGGTTCAACAAGGCATCAAACATGTCCAATTCAAATTTTATGGGCCGAGAAACCCAAATATAGATCGTTAACTAGAGGATAGGCGAAAACAAATGCAAGCAAATTACTTTGCCACTAAGTGAAACGGATTACAACCTTTGTAGATCCGGTGCTCCACTTCTTTAGCTCCGTGATGACGTCCCTCCGCTGCGATCATCGGGATCCTGGACTCAAGCGATGGTTTCGTCAGAGAAATGATCGGGCTATGTCGTTGACTTCGATGCCGAAGATGATCTACGTCGAGGCGACTCAAACTCAAGCTCCATCTTCACTTGGTCATGAACCTTGTGAAGAAAACACCATATACAACATGGCAAGTGGTAGAGGATGAAGAAATAGGAAGTGGGTTCACTTTGGATTTGGATTTCTCACTTGATTTCAACACTTGAAATTTTTCAAGAAAGCTTTCTTCTTTTCTTCATGAAGAAGAAGAAGAAGAAGAAAAGAATAAATCAATTCTCTTCAAAAAGAAATTCAAGTGAAGTCTATCATTTAGCAACCATGGGTGAGTTAACTTGTGTAGAGAATAAACTAGGGTTTAGGTTGATGGTTAGGTTAAGGCATAAAACAAAATGGTTAGAATTTTCAAAGATGCTTAAAAGAAACTTCATGAAGCATCAAGCAAGAAAACAAATAAAGCCACCATTTTGGTTTTTGCCAAATTAAATAAATAAATAAAACCTTAACCATTAACCTAAACTATGGCTTAAAGCATACACACCCAAGTTTGCATGTATCATCAAACATGATACAAACTAGTGAGAAAAAATAATCTTAAGTGAACCAATACTAGTTAATGTAATGTAATATATCAAATATATAATTATACATTAAATCATTAAATCAACACTTGATTTAACGATCCGGTCATAACCGACTAATATCATGTGTATCAATATATCGAATCAACACTTGATTCGGTAACCCGGCTATATCACATATAACCGTCCGATGATACAAATCGCGAGAATAGAATACAGTATCACATACTGGTATTATTCTCGGTCCCGCACATATCTCATATGTGCTCCTATTTCGTTTTGCTTGAGCCAGAAAACCTCTGTGTAGGACTCTAAAGACTCGTCAATACGCCGGCAGTAGGTGATGATCATATCAAACACCCACAAGCCGCAAGCGGTCTGCTAAACGTAACGGCCACCCGGGTATTGAGCGATCAGAAGATCAACGAGCAAGCCCGCTCACACTCCTGCGAGTCCAACCAGTAACACTTACCGTACAGTCCGGTCTCGTCGTCTGATATGTCGCATATCTCGCCTAGGGGTGGTAAACGTCAGACCCCAGTAGCTCGATAAGTCGTGTCGATATGAGTTCTATAACAGTTCGAGAAACTACTGGTAACACTTACCAGTAAATCTCAGCAACCCTGGCCAGGGATTTCTGGTTATAGCCAATCGAACACAGCGCAACATCTACTCCCTATACCAGAAGAGACGAATCCCCTCCTATCGCTCATTGCCTCCATGTGATTCGGGACTGTACCCAAAAACCACCGTTTTGCACGCCCTCTTGGACGTGGTAAGGTGGAAATCAAAGCACAGTGGGAATCACACAAGACTCTATGACGATCTTGGGTCTACAGACTATCCTGTACCAGTGTCACCAGAGAACTACCATCTGACGTAAGGTATACTACCATCTGTGAGTTCTCGGCGAGTCCGTCCAGTGTACCCAGTCTCCACTGAGCACCCGTATATCATCTCTGATGTCAAACACCAATGGATATGGGATCATCCATCACCCATCTGTATGGGTCGAGAAGGTATACGCTTACTCTGGTATATCGATGCCCCGTCTCGATACACCCTCGACTAGGGATCTTGAAGGATGTACTTATGAACTACCATGTCCCCACTAGTATGATCTGCATCATAGTCCAGGTAGTCAAGTACACATCCTAAGGGCTTTACCAACATGTAACAGAGAGACAATCAGTGTACACGTTAAGGTAAAGAGCAACCAGATAGCATATTATCATGTCGAGCAAGAAAGTCCTCCCTATATATGTCCAAGCATCCACTACAATATATATCCTATGTACAGTAATGGCCTCTAGGGCATACATATAACTAACAATAAATCCCTGACATCCCCACCTCAACAGCTGTCCAGAGTGAAGAGAAGAAATCAAACTGTGAGGGGTGGCACCACGGTCCCCCTGCATAACAAAACCCGACTCGCAGGGAAAACAAAATCTAACTGTCTTCTCACGGTAGTCCACAGACGCATAGCACGTGGCCAACCAGTCCATGCCCAGGAGAACGTCGAAATCCAACATCTCCAAAAGGATCAAGTCGACAGGCAACTCTCTCTCACTAATACGGACAACACACGACCGGAACACGTACCTCGCAACAAACGACTCGCCCACGGGAGTGGTCATAATAAGCTGCTGATCAAGCAAACCAGACTTTCTACCCAAACCCGGCACGAAGTGTGTGGAAACGTACTAGTGCGTGGATCCCGGATCAAACAACACGTGTGCATCAACAGAACATACTGAAAGAGTACCTGAGACCACTGCATTGGACGCCTGTGCGTCCTGGTGCGTCAAAGCAAAAACCCGTACCTGCCCTCCACCTACGACTGGCTGTCCCCTGCCGGCAACTGGCTGTCCTCTGCCTCGGTCACCCCGCCCTCTCTGAATGAACCCTCCGCGGCCACGACCTCTCTGTACGTAAGTCTGACGCGGAGCAATAGTAGGTGCAAGAGGCAACGCACTCTGAGGTGGTGAAGGTGGTAAAGTGACATGCGATATTGCTGCCTCTCTCCGGCGTTTCTCGGTACAATCTCTGATGCGGTGATGGGGACTACCACACCCAAAGAATCCACGCGATGACTACTGACCCTCCTGGGATAAGAGCTAAACATCTGGCCTCACCCCGAGTCTCTGCCACCTGTACGACGTCTGTCACGGCGTCCGAATGGAAGTCTCCATGCTGTTGTATCAGTACGAACCCTCTTCGGCCCTGGAACTACCGAAGTCTCGGCAAGACACTCCTCGACTAATAGGGCTGCATCTACTGTTGTTGCATAGGTTTCGCAATGCTGTGCGCTGATGGTGAGAAACAACGGGGTAAGCAATCCTCGAACAAACCTCTTGACTCACATCTCCTCAGTAGCTACTAAATATGGGACATACGTAGATAGCTCGGTAAACAGTACGTCGTACTCTGCCACTGTCATCTCCGGAGTCTGACGTAAAGACTCGAACCTGCGCGCTCTAGAATCTCTGACACTCTGTGGAAGGAAACGGGCAAGAAACACCATCACGAACTCAGTCCAGGTCATAAGAGCAAGGCCTGCTGCTCTGCCCTTCTCTACCGACTCACACCACTTCTGCGCAAAACCTTCCAGGCGAAAGCTCGCGAACTCCACCCATCTCGCATCTGAGCATCTGAGTGAACGACATATCCGGGCCATCCTATCGATAAATGACTGTGGGTCCTCGGCTGCATCGGTGCCTGTGAAAACCGGAGGCTTCAGCCTCATAAATTCGGATAGCGATACTGTGATAACCTCTGTAGCTGCAGGTGCAACTGCCTGAACTTTAGGTACCATCGCGGTCCCCGTAACGGGTGGAACTACCTCTGGTCGCTGCGCTCGAAGTGTCTCAACTAACGGCCCTATAATCTGGTGCATCTCCTGCATACCGGCCCCTAGCATGGCGATCTGGTCTGTCGAAGGGGGAATAGTCTGCTCCGGTACAACTGGCGTACTGCCCGGATCAGTCCTCGTCTCAGACGAGTTAACTCTAATCTCGGCCCTCGCGGCCGCACTCTGCGCCCTCGCATTCTTTGGCGACATAATGGCTGAAAAGAAAAATAGGATTCGATAAGGATACGAAAATCGAATCATAAGAAAGTATATATAATCCTGAAGGACTTTCAATCAATAAGTCCCAAGGTCACTTAGGCGGAATACCGTGTCGTGAGTATGCCGTGGAACATACACACGCTACGCCACTATTCTTTAGCAACCTACTCCATCATACCAAGGTCATCCTACACTTCGAAAGGTAAAACCTACGCTCTGATACATATTAGTGATATGTATGCCCTAGAGGCCATTACTGTACATGCGATGTATATTGTAGTGGATGATTGGATATATATAGTGAGGACTTTCTTGCTCGACATGATAGTATGCTATCAGGTTGCCCTTTATCTTAACGTGTACTCTGATAGTCTCTAAGTTACATGTTGATAAATCCCTTAGGATGAGTACTTGACTGCAAGGACTATGATGCAGATCATACTAGTGGGGACAGTGTAGTCGCTAAGTACATCGTTCAAATGTTCCTAGTCGTAGGTGAATCGAGAAAGGGCATCGATATACCATAGTAGACTAGCGTATGCTTCTCGACCCATATAGATGGGCGATGCATGATCTCATATCCATTGGTGTTTGACATCAGAGACAGTATACGGGTGCTCAGTGGAGACTTAGTACACTGGACGGACTCGACGAGAACTCCCAGATGGTATTATACCTCACGTCAGATGGAAGTTCTCCGGTGACACTGGTACAGGTTAGTCTATAAACCCGAGATTTTCATAGAGTCTTGTGTGATTCCCATTGTGCTTTGATTTCCATCATACCACGTCCAAGAGGGTGTGCAAAACGATGGCTTTTAGGTACAGTCCCGAATCACATGGAGGCAATGAGCGATAGGAGGGGTTTCGTCTCTCCCGGTATAGGGAGTTGATGTTTCGCTGTGCTCGATTGGCCATAACTGGAAAGCCCTGGCCAGGGTTGCTGAGATTTACTGGTAAGTGTATCAGTAGTTTCTCGAACTGTTATAGACCTCATATCGACACGACTTATCAAGCTACAGGGGTCTGACATTTACCACCCCTAGGCGAGATATGCGACATATCAGACGAAGAGACCGGACTGTACGGGAGTGTTACTGATTGGATTCGCAGGAGAATGTACAGGCTTGCTTGTTGATCTTCTGATCGCTCAATACCTGGGTAGCTGTTACGTTTAGCTGACGGCTTGCAGCTTGTGGGTGTTTGATATGATCATCACAACTGCCGGCGTATTGACGATTCTTTAGAGTCCTTCACAGAGGTTTCCTGGCTCAGGCAAAATGGAGTAGGAGCACATATGTGATATGTGCGGGACCGAGAACAATACGAGTATTTGATACCGTATGAGATTCTCGCGATATGTGATATCGGACGGGTATATGTGATATAGCCGGGTCATCGGATCAAGTGTTGATTCGATGAACTGATACAGATTATATTAGTCGGTTATTTATGAAATAGCCGGATTATCGGATCAAGTGTTGATTCGATAATTTAATGTATAATTATATATATTTGATATATTATATTACATTAACTAATATTAACTCACTTAAAGATTCTTTTTCTCACTTGGATAATACATTGATATATATGTGATATATGTTAATTGTATTATTTTATTTTGTTACAAAATATATTATATATGTGATATATAATATTGTAACATGTTAGCGTTACAAATGCAACATAATTTGTGGAGTTTAAATAAGGTTAGGGTTAGGATTAGGGTTAAGCTTGGATGGAGCTTTCATGAAGCTTCATGAAGCTTTGACTTTGACCTTTGATATTTTGAGAAGATATTTCTTTAACCCAACCCAAACCCTTTACCATAGTTAATTCTCTATAAGGGTTAAGCCTTCATTCTTAACCTATGGTTGATTTGTAACCACAACAATGAATTCATTATTCATCACAAATGGTTTTGTTCTTCTTCTTCCTCTTGAAAAAAGCTTTCTAGCTTTTTGACATGTGATGATAATGAGTGAGAAATTGAAAACAAAAGAGAGCTAAATTTCTACTTCTTCATCCTCATCTATTCTAGATACTTAGATTAGGGAGTTTTCTTTGCTAATACTTGATTAGTGAAGCATGAGCTTGGGTTTGAGATTCTTCAAGGTAGATCATCTTAGTTGTTGAAGATTGGAAGCAAGCTTGCATCTTTCTCTTTATGGAGCCTCTCTAGAGTCCGGGTACATGACGATCGCGGCGATGGGACCTCAACACGGAGCTTATGAAGCGAAGAAATGGACTACAAAGGTTGTAATCTGTTCATATCAGATTATTGCATTTTTATACGGCCCAATTTTTATCACGTTGCTTATCGGTAGGTACTCTTGAGCCGTGTTTGCTAGTTAATTGCAGGATACAGGTTCTCAGCTCTAAACAGTGAAATTTATGGAAAAGCACGACAAATTCCGGATTATTACCAACCACAGATAAAACACGGATCTCCGCTCTCTATCCGTATGTTGCCGCACAACAGTTTAAGGGACAAAATGGCAAATCAATGTCATTTTCATGCACAAAGCTCAATGTCAACACAAGATCCAACATGTCTACGCGGAGCTCAAGAAAAATCATGGCAAAAGATCCATATCACATCACCTTTGGATCTGCTGAAATTCTGAAAAAATTGTGAAGAGTTTCTGAGAAACAACATATACCATACTGAAGAGTACTGAAAACCAGGAAAACCCACCAAAGCAAATGACCTAATTCTTCTATATGGCCGCGGATCCGCGGCCAACATGGGGTCTAGGCCGCGGATCCGTGGCCGTACAGGCTCGTCAGATGAAGAGTTTTCATTGGCAGTTTGGTACAATCATGTTGGTCCTGAATGTTGCCCTAGGTTTTCAGTTTCCTGCCTATAAATAGCCCGGAACTTGCCAAGCCAAAGGGTGCTGATTCTTGTGTAAAATTTAGGATATGTTTTGTAGTTCTTCTTCCTCTTTTCATCTTTTCTCCATTAAAACTTTGTAGTGCGCTTTTTATGAGTGAAGGATGAATAAAAAAGTTCTTTTTGTTACCATGCTTGTCTTGTTATGTTGCTAATGATAATTGCTTGTATTTTTCATTTGCCAATCTAGTTGTTGTTATTGTTGTTTGTTTCTTTCTTGTTCTCTTTTTCTTTATCCTTAACAACAATGATGCTTAAGCTTGATCCTTGCCAAGATGAGGTCTCAAATAGCTAGTTGTAATCTTCTAACCTCCTTCTTTCTATCTTCCTCCTTTTGTTGTATTTTCTTTTTCTCATAATGGGTGAGTAGTTTTCTTACTTGTTAGGGTAGGATAAGGAAAGTTTGAGAGAAGGAAATCTCTCTCACTCTTTACTTGCCCAACATCTTAATTCGGACTCCCATTAATTGAACCACAATCCGCTCCATACGGCACCCTATCCTACATGATAGCGGTGATTCCTTAGTGAGACCGGTTGTGGTTGAATCTGTAAGTGCACGGCGGCGCCCCGGCCTCCATCCCGAGGCCAAATGCGGAAGCGATGGTTAACTTTAATTTTTCTTGAACCGGTACCACCGCGCACTAAAACCCGGATCGTACCATTAACTAGTCCTAGCTAACTACAAGATGGGGAAGAGAGATATACCGACTGATCCGTGTCCTCCGGTCTTCTCGTCATCGTCCCGATCTCCCGCGGAAGCTCCGGTCTCCACCTCGTCGCCGGAAGGGCACCACGTCGCCGGCTTCTTTTACGGGCTCCCACCTCTATACCGAGGCAACTCGGGCACGAAGTTGGAGAGCCGACGTGCCCAAGGTTTGCTGTAGAATGTGTAGTGCTCATGTCTCATTTTGGGGTTCATGGAGGTTGCCTTTTGGTGGAGGGATTGAAGTTGGCTTTTGGAGATGGAACTTGGGGATTTTGCAAGCAAACGAGACCAAAAATCCCCCATGGAAAAATGGGACAGCCCCCACCTTCAAGTGGCCGGCCTCTTCTTGGCAAGAGAGTGAGTGAGTGAGGGAGAGAGAGAGAAAGGTCATGATATCAAGAAATGATTACAAGTAAATCCAATACTCATACAACCATCATAATCCATCATCATCACCAAAAAGTCATGCCATCATGACACTAAAAGACTAGCCATGATGACTAAAGAAAGTCAAGTGATCAAGACACAACAATATGCAAAGACCCCCTCCATAAATGCTTATTTGCACAAATGCAAATAAGCCCTCCTCCACCAATCTTCGGCCAATGAACGATACAAAGAAAATGGCCGAAACGGAAAGCAAACTGGCAACTCCAGAAAACTGGTCCCGTAATAAATTACAGGAAAACCCCGATACTGTGTATACACACCCGCATCTGTATTCCGACCGAAATACAAATGCAATGAGACAAAATCTACACTGTACTATACTAGGATCCGGCTTAAACCAAAGCCGGCTAGTATTAACCCGTCCAATCCTGATCCGTACAATACCGCACGTATCTGATCGAACCCTGCCATATCTCCATACGGCCTCTACAGCTTTTCGCCCGAAAACTTGAGCAACTGAATGTGGGGGACTCTAAAGACTCGTCAACACCTTGGTTGTGGATTTAACCAATAGCACGTCAGAGGTATAAGCCAATACGTAACGGGCTACCAGGTATTGACCAAAAGGGACGTCGATGAGCGAACTCATCCTGACACCCTACTGAGCCTGTCAGTGACAATATCCGTACAGTCCGGTCCATTCGTCTATGAGCATCGCATGGCGGGCCTAGGGGGTTGGTAAAAGTCAGACCCCCAAAAGCGGTACAAGTCGTGTCGGAGTGTAGCCCAGAACACCCTGAGATACTACTGGAATACCTACCAGTAAATCTCCTGCCTCGGCCGAGGGCTTTGTGTAATGGCTCTCCTAGACAAAGCACGACCTCACCCCCAATACCGGGAGAGACGAACCCCTGAAAATCCGCTCACTGCCTCCATGTGGCTCGGGACTGTACCCAACTAAAACCTGTTTGCACGTCTCCTTTGAGCGTGGTAGGGTAGTAATCAAAGTACAGTGGGAACTCACACGAGACAAATGACGATCCTCAGGTCGATGAACTAACCTGTACACATGTCACCAGGGAACTGCTATCTGACGTCAGGTATAAGACCAACTAGCATGTTCCCGGCGAGTCCTGTCCGGTGTACTCATAACCCAATGAGCACCTGTATACATCTTAGATGAACCAACTGACACCAGTGGCTTGTGAGATCGGCCACCACCCCTCGTCGGGGTCTCGACTGTATACACTAGTCTACTCTGGAGTATCGATGCCCTGTCTCGAAACTCCCACGACTAGGGACTTTTTAAGGATGTGCTTATAGACCCCTGCTCCCACTTATATGATCGCCCTCATACTGCTGGTGGTCAAGCAAGAATCCTAGGGGCTCTATCAACGTGTAATAGTGACATGTCAGGTCACCTAAAGCAGTACACGATGATAAAGATAAACCAGATAGCATACTATCATCTCGAGTAAGACTGTCCTACCGGGATAGGTCCTCCCTCAATCATTGCAATCACGTGCCTGTGATCCAATAATTGACTCTGAGGGCACTATCTCCAACAATATCCCACTTGCACTCAAGGCTAATTATTGCGATGTCGCATACTCACAGCCCGTGTGATACCGAACACCCAACTCCTCTACTAGTCAGTCTCACAAATCCCGTTTGCGAAACTATTACGTTCGAGGAATAGCCTCAGTGAGTGGATCCGCCTGGATGTTTCTTTCTATATCTCTCTATATCTCAAGTTCGCGGAGAAAGCCATCTCCCGAAAAGAGCAATACCTGTCTTAGAATGTGTCTGGATGTCTGATGGGGCCTAGCTCATAAATGAACTCCAAATCCAAACTTCTTAGACTGTATCGACATCTGAACTTAATCAGTATCCTGCGCCATGCCTCCCTCAGTATCCACCTGGACCACCTGTCCAAAATACTGCCCCTCGTCAGAGGGAAAACTATAACTCTGACAACCTCCTTGTCGTCCAGGTCACCTTGGAAGCCTGGAATGATAACTGTCTCCCGAATGAGGCTGTCGTTATCATATCCCTAGAACATCTACTTATGTCTAAAACTGCTTCCGACTGTTTCTCTACGATAGGATCAATGTCAACTTATTGCATCTAGTGCAAGAACAACATCTGGTGTGGTACTTGACATCTCATGATTGACTCAATTGCCTGAGCAAGTGATCTGCCAATCATGCACATCCCTCTCCCCTTTAGTCTGTAAGACACCTTCAGAGAGGGTGACTCCATTACCTGCAGGTACACTACCGTGCCAGGAGTCGTCCATTCTAAATACTCTTAGAATGCTGTCTAAGTACCCTTAATTGGGAAACCACCCAAATCTAGATCTAATACCATAGATCTAGTTACCAGTATGTCTGATATAATTTCCAAGTCCTATGTGGAGAAACCACTGTGTGACGACCAAAGTATAACCGATTGTAGTATAGGAATATCACTTCCTACTCTGTGTATGTCATCCAAATACCAGGACATCACACCCTACTACCTTCTCAACAGATCCATCCCCTATTCTGATGAAGTCAAACCTATGACTGTCACATCAGAAATTGATGATTTATCTCCGCTACATCTGCTTTAGTCTATAAATAGACATAAGCTACCTGTCCACCAATGCTTCCGCTGCTCCCACTGACTACGACAACTCTCTGGCAGAGTCATATAGACGTACACTTCTAAAGCAAGTTTAGAACGACGCTATACTCATCCTCCTGCTGGTTCTCACAGTCTGGAACAACAGCAATGGCAAGTGTGGGTAGACAAGAACTTCCCTGTCACCGTCCTTGAGGCTACCGGAGTACCTCTCGGGTGCCTGAAGTTACCCACCTTATCTGCGGAGTGGCCAATGGAATGTCAAACCAGATTGAATCTTTAGGTTCCTATCAAATCTTCAGTAATCGTTTGCGGTTCTGGAATCACTTCCAGTTCTACCATACTCCCACTACTGTTTTTTTTTTGAAAAAATCCATTTTTAATAAAACTGTGGCGAGTTTAGAACAATATCACTATTGATCTTCCAGATGGTAGAAAGTCAACCCTTGTCATAGCCTGGGTCAACCCACAAACAACCATTACAGAAACGTTCCTTGAGTTATCCAGAGTCTGGTTTTAATCATAACCCGGACAACTCCCCGTACCTTAACATCGTTAAGATATGAACTGTTCTATATCTAATATAGAACTAGAGGCACTGATTTAATTGAACCAAATTCAAATCATGCAGCTATCTCCAGTGCATGTCAACTAAATGGAAGAAGGCCGATCAGCGTTACTCAACTTAGGAATGCTTCCAATTATGAGTAACCTGAAAGAGAAGCAAGTTCTCTTAATCACTACTATCAACTGAATACCATTGACAAGTATCTACATCTTCGATCACTTTGAAGAATCCCGATACTTGCAATACCTGGTTCTCTACTTTATTCAAATACCTATAACTTCTCAAAATTCGGACCCTGTGTTTCCACGAAACACCTGTCTAAAAACTAGAGAAGTCATAAGCAAACCGAATATAGTACGAGGACCAACCCCTCTGTCCTGATGGACCCTGGACAACATACAATACTCTGTATAAGTCCCTTGAGTCTGATAACTCATTCACTGTGTGTTGTAGGTTGAAAACTGTACTTATGGTTAAGAAGAATTACACCGCTGTTTAATGCTCCTTACCTAACCATCCACTGATAATAGGTAAATGTCATAGACATAATTTCAAAAAGGTATATCTCACTCTATGAAAATAGAGTACAGATATATCGATTTGAAATTGGTGCATAACAGCGGATATTCAAAACCAAATATTTGCCGACCGGCAAACAGCCCAGGTGATTTCCTCAAATATCACCGATTACAGCGAATCCCGATATTATGAGGATGATCACCTAATTCCCAATAACTTACTCTCACTCACCATCTGTAAAACCATAAAGATGTGAGAATCATACCTGGTAAATACATACCCTGGTGTAAGTATCTAATCGGGAAATCAGTTTTCGTTTAACAGTACACAGTGAAACTGAAACATTGAAATGTTTCGATGGGGTATCCTGATATTCCTAGTAATGCCTCTTCCAGATTCTCGACTGTAACCGTATAATTCTTTGCCATCTTTCCAAATCCCTTTATATGTCTTTAGTCATTACCTTCTGCACACCCCTTTAGGCCAAATGGTTTTCTTCCTTCCCTACCGTTCGGCACCAGCCTATGGTTTGGAAGAAGACTATCCAATAAGCATAATGGGTGTACTGTCCCAATCCTAGGAATACTCGCAATGCGAGAGAAGGTGAAGATAAAAGACACCTTAATAAACCTTATTCCTATTTCTCCTGAGCCAGAATCCATCCCCGAACTGGAACAAGTTCCTTTCGAGTTCGTATATAACCATACGATGGAGTATCCAATAAACTGTGGATCTTCGTAGTGATACGGAGTGTCCTGGAGAAATACAAAGGTGAAGTGGGAGTGGTAGTGAAATACTTGGTTTGGTCGTGAATAGCAGTCGCAATTTACTTTGCCCTCTTTCTAATCCCTTTCTTTGTCTTAACTAACTACCTTCTGCACACCATCGTTATGCTAATTGGTTTTCTTCATTCCCCACCGTTCGGCACCTGCCTATAGTTTGGAAGAAGACAATCCAATTTGCGTAATAGGTGTACTATCTCCTAAACTAAGGAGTACTCGCAACCTGAGAGAAGGTAAAAGGAAAAGACAACTGAATAGTCCTATCCGTTTTCTCCAGAACCTGAAACCATCCTCAAATAAATTCTTTCGAGTTCGTATCTAACCATACGATGGTTTTGTCCAATGGAAGTGGACGTTCGTAGTAATACGGGGCATCCTGGAGAAAAGGGTAAAAGTAAGAGTGGCAATGAGGTTTGCAACTCTGACAATCCAAAATCCAGTGTTAAGAAGGTTCGGTCAACTTGGTCTCTGAGTCATAGTCTTAGGGTCGGGACAATGGTCGCTGCCAAAAAGAGAGAAAAAAGAAACACTCAGCGTGCACTCTAACCTAGATCAGAATGGTTACCAATTTATCTAATCTGGAAACCTCCCACTATACCTCAAATTCTCCTCCAAACCTGAAAGAAGAATTAGTCGGAGTGACCCGAGGAGTAAACCAACTCATCAGTGGGAATCGGGATCCAACTATCATCGCATGATAACGTGATGGAATCCGCTCACGCTATCACACTCCAGAAGGTATGCGCATATCTGGCAAGTTTCAGTTCTTTTGAAACTCCCGATGTGATTTTTACCCCATGCTCTTATGACCTTGACTTTGGCCAACAAATCATAAGTCACATGTCAAGTTCTATCCGTCATTCTCCAGGTTAATTTGAATCCACCCGTACCTACCCTTGACTTTGGCCAACAAGGCAGTACGACTGTTCCAAACCAACGCATCTATCTATGCTGCATATGAATAACCAACAGCTACCAAACACTGTGCCTTTACTTTGGCCAACAAACACAGCTTGAATACTATTGACCACCCATATGAAACGACGGAGGGCTACGAATGGTTTCTGGCGAAAACCTTTAACGTAATGAACTTGATATCGTTGAAGGAACGGATAGCTTTTTAGAAAATATAGTGACGAAAACCTTTGCTAAATAGGTCACTCCCGGTGAAGGGATCTCGGCTCTTTCCTCGTAGAATGAAGTGCAGGATATTCCAAATGAATACCACGGTGCAAAGCAAAAGTAATCGGCTATAGTGAAGTTATTGCCCTGGCGCAAACTTTTTGTCCAAGGGGTCACTCCCGGTGAAGGGATCTCGGCCCTTGCCTCGTCGACTGAGGAGCAGGATATTCCAACTGAATACCATGATGCAAAACAAAAGTGAACGTCCTTGCAATAACAGGTTTTTGAAAAGTGTTCCAACAACATCAGATTAGGTTTGTTTTTAACTTGCATTGATCCGAATCAATGCAGTCCCATCAATTGATCACACCATAAAGAACGAAAATAATATGACGTACGTATATGCCATCCGCATTCGCCACTGGGTCCCGTCATTACCCGTTAGGTTAGCTAACTAACGACAGAGCGGGGACTGGACTAGCGCGGATGCAAAACAAATACAACATCTACTAATATATAAACCAATATATTATATTTCGCTCAAGGCGTGATAAAATGCAACATCACAGAAATGTACAGCATCACAGAACAATACAGATATCTGGGATCCCCGGGTTTCACAGAGCCGCTGAAACCCGACGTTCTCCTGGCCGTGTGGATAGCCTGTGCAATGAAAACCTAGACCCCTACGGGCGCGGCAAGTTAACCGCCAAAACCTGAAGCGAGGCAGCCCCCTTCAGCAACGTGAATGGACCACCCAGCACTTCATGGAATCCGGTAACTTGGGCACCCCTCCTGGGTCAACCTGTACCCCCTACGAGTGCGGCGAATAGCCCGCCAATTCTAGAGTAAATCCCCCTCCGTCTCAATGCCATGAGATGCGGGCCCGTTGCCCTCTAGAACCCGGCTATCCATGCACCCCTCCTTGGGGTAATCCTAGTACAGAAAGTAAAATATACATACAACGGGTACATCGACCGCAACCTGGTCGTGCCCCAAAATAATAATACAAACAGGCAGTGACGGCAGTCCACATGTCGGATGCTCGCCCCACAATATCAAATGTACATAATACAACAAAAAACTGTACTAGCATTGCATCCAGGCTATCCCCACGACCGATCCGCAACATCACAGCAATACACAGAACATCAACGTGAAAGTCACGTTCGCAAATCCGTGTAACCGGGCTATAGCAGTTAGACAGGATTTACCGATCATGTGACATTCACGGTCGCAGATATAATGTAAATACTGTGAACTAATGTGTTTAAAATATCCGATCGATCAAATTTTAACAAGTGGGCCCCCAAGTACTACTGTAGCACATCAAGAAAATCTGGGCCCAAAAATAATATCCCAGAAACCCTATTTTCACCCCAGAAGCCCACTGGAAAAATTTGAAGCATTGATCCCTCCATACTGCGGCGGAACCGCGGCGCCAAGTAGGGTTTGGCCGCGGTTCCGCGCTCTCCCTGAAAGATCAATGTCTCGAATTTCCCCAGAACTCTTAGGACTTCCAGTACACCAGTTTTATACAACCTGAAAAAAATTTCGAGACAAAAAAAATTCGACAGAAAACTGTTGCTATTGAAAATGCGGATTTTGGAATTTTTGCTCGATCGGAAATGTAAAACACATTAGACAAAGCTAGACTATGTTAATGGCGAGGCTCTGATACCACCGTAAGTGCACGGCGGCGCCCCGACCTCCATCCGGAGGCCAAATGCGGAAGCGATGGTTAACTTTAATTTTTCTTGAACGGGCACCACCGCGCACTAAAACCCGGATCATACCATTAACTAGTCCTAACTAACTACAAGATGGGGAAGAGAGATATACCGACTGATCCGTGTCCTCCGGTCTTCTCGTCGTCGTCCCGATCTCCTGCGGAAGCTCCGGTCTCCACCTCGTCGCCGGAAGGGCACCACGTCCCCGGCTTCTTTTACGGGCTCCCACCTCTATACCGAGGCAACTCAGACACGAAGTTGGCGAGCCGACGTGCCCAAGGTTTGCTGTAGAATGTGTAGTGCTCATGTCTCATTTTGGGGTTCATGGAGGTTGCCTTTTGGTGGAGGGATTGAAGTTGGCTTTTGGAGATGGAACTTGGGGATTTTGCAAGCAAACGAGACCAAAAATCCCCCATGGAAAAATGGGACAGCCCCCCACCTTCAAGTGGCCGGCCTCTTCTTGGCAAGAGAGTGAGTGAGTGAGGGAGGGATCAATGGATGATAGAACCACAACCATAATGCAAGGGAGAGAGAGAAAGGTCATGATATCAAGAAATGATTACAAGTAAATCCAACACTCATACAACCATCATAATCCATCATCATCACCAAAACTTCATGCCATCATGACACTAAAAGACTAGCCATGATGACTAAAGAAAGTCAAGTGATCAAGACACAACAATATGCAAAGACCCCCCTCCATAAATGCTTATTTGCATAAATGCAAATAAGCCCTCCTCCACCAATCTTCGGCCAATGAACGATACAAAGAAAATGGCCGAAACGGAAAGCAAACTGGCAACTCCAGAAAACTGGTCCCGTAATAAATTACAGGAAAACCCCGATACTGTGTATACACACCCGCATCTGTATTCCGACCGAAATACAAATGCAATGAGACAAAATCTACACTGTATTATACTAGGATCCGGCTTAAACCAAAGCCGGCTAGTATTAACCCGTCCAATCCTGATCCGTACAATACCGTACGTATCTGATCGAACCCTGCCATATCTCCATACGGCCTCTACAGCTTTTCGCCCGAAAACTTGAGCAACTGAATGTGGGGGACTCTAAAGACTCGTCAACACCTTGGTTGTGGATTTAACCACTAGCACGTCAGAGGTATAAGCCAATACGTAACGGGCTATCAGGTATTGACCAAAAGGGACGTCGATGAGCGAACTCATCCCGACACCCTACTGAGCCTGTCAGTGACAATATCCGTACAGTCCGGTCCGTTCGTCTATGAGCATCGCATGGCGGGCCTAGGGGGTTGGTAAAAGTCAGACCCCCAAAAGCGGTACAAGTCGTGTCGGAGTGTAGCCCAGAACACCCTGAGATACTACTGGAATACCTACCAGTAAATCTCCTGCCTCGGCCGAGGGCTTTGTGTAATGGCTCTCCTAGACACAGCGCGACCTCACCCCCAATACCGGGAGAGACGAACCCCTGAAGATCCGCTCACTGCCTCCATGTGGCTCTGGACTGTACCCAACTAAAACCTGTTTGCACGTCTCCTTTGAGCGTGGTAGGGTAGTAATCAAAGTACATTGGGAACTCACACGAGACAAATGACGATCCTCAGGTCGATGAACTAACCTGTACACATGTCACCAGGGAACTGCTATCTGACGTCCAGTATAAGACCAACTAGCATGTTCCCGGCGAGTCCTGTCCGGTGTACTCATAACCCAATGAGCACCTGTATACATCTTAGGTGAACCAACTGACACCAGTGGCTTGTGAGATCGGCCACCGCCCCTCGTCGGGGTCTCGACTGTATACACTAGTCTACTCTGGAGTATCGATGCCCTGTCTCGAAACTCCCACGACTAGGGACCTTTTAAGGATGTGCTTATAGACCCCAGCTCCCACTTATATGATCGCCCTCATACTGCTGGTGGTCAAGCAAGAATCCTAGGGGCTCTATCAACGTGTAATATCGACATGTCAGGTTACCTAAAGCAATACACGATGATAAAGATAAACCAGATAGCATACTATCATCTCGAGTACGACTGTCCTACCGGGATAGGTCCTCCCTCAATCATTGCAATCACGTGCCTGTGATCCAATAATTGACTCTGAGGGCACTATCTCCAACAGAATTAACCGGAGGTTAAGGCTAAGAGCAAACAACGGGCGGACAAGCACCAAAAGGAAGAACTTAAGCGTTGGAGAGCCTAGCTTATACTCGCAAGTTCCTTCCTAGTCGCGCTAATTCCCGTTGTTGTCGATTACCGTAACACCGATATTAAGAGTGGCAACGAAAGAAGTGAGCGACTCCTAACTCAAACTAACCTAATCCTAACCCTAACAAGCTCTCTTTATATATCATTTTAGCACATAGTTAATCTCAAAACAAACCTGGACATTTGGACTTAACTCGTTAAAGCACATAGAAAATGATTCCCATCTCCCTGCGGACGACTTGTACTCAACCGGCTAGCTACAAGCGAAACCGTCTTGATTGCGGTAATTAAATAAGCACGCAAAAGCTCTACCAATCAAATGGTGCCGTTGCCGGGGAGACAGTAGTTTGTTTCTTTGTGTAATTTCGGGTTTATTTGTGAATATAAATCTAACCGAAAAACAAAACAAAAAAATATATATACATTGTAAAAAAATCATCTTGTTATTTTTTATTAGTTTTTGTGCAAGTGGGCAGGATAAAACGATGTTCGAGTTCAGTGCCAAAGACGTGGGAAGTTAGACCCATATCTCGCGGCTACACCGCGACGGATCAAGACGGAGCCAACGGTCTACTGTAAAATTCTAGAGCAGATCCAGTAAGCAAATCAAGATTTAGGAGCCCCAGACAAGAAGAGGACACCCAACCCAGCACGACATAGAAATATGAAGGCCCAATTCTACCATTGTGCCGCGGAACCGCGGCATTAGCAGTGTCTTGCCGCGGAACCGCGGCGGTTTGCTACCTTCAGAATTCCAATTTTTTGGTAAGTCCTCCTTCCCTCTTCCCCACTCCTCTGAACTCCACTGAACTGTGTTTTCTGCAGCATTCTTTGCGCAAACTCTCTTCCCTCTTCCAATAAATTGTTTTTGTGCAGGATTCTTTGCACCGCGCTAAAAAAAATAAAAAATTGATTGCAGTTGATTGTTACTGCTTTGCATATTTTAATCGGACTTTAAGGGGCTTGAAACCAATCCAGATTGGGTGGGGATTTCATCACCCTTCCCAGGACCCCAGAAATCACAAAAAGCATATGCATTGACCATTGTTTAATTAAAAAATACTACACTCGGCCCGAAGGACTTCGCGCTCAATAGGACAGAGGACTAGTTACAGGCATCGGCCGTTTATCCTATCCTGATTTTGCGGTGTCTAGGTAAGTGTGTCCAAGGCAAGTGGTTACTTAATTAGGACCACTACTTACGTAGTGGGGAGCCTCCCACTTACCTGGTACTTACCTGGCCGCAATTGGCGGAGAAGAGGCGGTTTGAGGTCCTATTTCTAGCCCATTGGAACAGTTAGGAGCTGTCTAGCTGACCTAGGTGACCCTAGATCTAGGTGTGATTGTGCATATTTTATCTGTGATTGTTTGAAGCCGTAAGCCCGTACATATTTCTGTAAAGCTCTTTCTTAAAAGAAAAAAAACCAAAAACTTTTATAAAAACTTGCCCTTTTTTCGCCAGAATCCATTTTTTCACCAACCTCCTATCGTATTTCTCCATTGACGTTCTCTTACCCTCAACTTCTCCTCTTTGACTATACTAAACTCGTTTAGTGTATGTCCGTTTGGACTCGGGACACTAGCGCCCGCCTAGTCCACGTTACGTTAGTCGCTACCGACTACGCGATCGACTCAGACGTCGAAACTCCTTCCACGCCTCTTTCACCCTTACCTTTGCCGGCCAACTCCGACGTTGACCGGAATTCCGTTCATACATCCTCACCTTCACCATCACCAACCTCTTCTTCTGCGATGTCAGGATTTAATCCAAACATCTCTTTGACTCCCCCGGGATTGATTCCACCTCCTATGGATGCGAATAACCCACCACCACCGCCTGTTGTAGCGCCACAGCGAATCGCGCTCCAGGATCGTTTCTATCCCACCCGTTCTGCACTTCCCACCTGTCTTTCCCTTCCACCGGCCAGTGAGGATAATTTTGAAATTAAGGCCCACTTCATTAACATGCTTCCAAAATTTCATAGGCTTGAATCTGAAGATGCCTATATCCTCATCAACAAGTTTCAAAATGTTTGCGCCATGATGAAAACGACCCAGCTGTCGGACGATGCTATACGGCTATGGGTCATTCCATTCACTTTGTGCGATCTTGCTGAAAAGTGGCTGTATAGCACTACTTCCCACTCCATAACCAGTTGGGACGAGTTTGTGAAAGCGTTTCTTAAGAAATTCTATCCGAATCATAAAACCGCGAGGATCCGTAACGAAATCAACCAATTCTCCCAGCTTCCTACTGAACCCTTCTGGAAGTGCTTTGACCGGTATAAAGACCTTCTTGTTCAGTGCCCTCACCATGGTATTGAGAAATGGCAACTTTGCCAAACCTTATACGAGGGCCTGAACCCAGCAACCAAGCAGTTGTTGGAAACCATTTGTCAGGGCCACTTCCTATCAAAATCTGACGAGGAAGCGTGGCAATTCTTCGACGACCTTGCGGAACAAACGCTTCAATGGGAGAGCACCAGACCAACTTCTTCTTCTTCCTCCTCCACTTCTACTGGTCGTTCTAGGGTAGGCATTCACCAACTTGATGTCTCTATTGCGATGAAAGCTGAAATGGCTGCAATAACAAGAAAACTTGAAGCGATAGAGAGCAAATTTTCATCTCCTGCTCCTGCCCCTGTTCTTCCCCTTCGTACCATTTGTGCTTGTTGTTCCTATCCTTCTCACTTAACCGAAAAGTGTCCTTACAATCCACCATCTCAAGGACAGGATCAGGTTAATGCTGCATTTCAACAAAGACCGAGAAATGATCCATACTCTTCCACCTACAATCCCGGTTGGAGGAACCACCCCAATTTCGTCTGGAATCAGAATCAGCATCAATTCCAAGGCAACAATTTCCAGAGGCCCCCTACTCCACAACAACAAGCGCAACAACAAACTCAACATCAGTTTCAGCAGTCCTTCCAACCCCAACCTTTTCAAAATCAGACGAACAATTTTGCCCCAAACAATTCTTTTCCACAAAACAACTTTGTTCCGTCAAACAACGATAAGGTTTCCTCGCTAGAACGAAGTCTGGAGACGTTCGTTAAACAATCGACACAATCCACCGCAAACATCCAGTCATCTATTCAGTCTTTGGTGCAACACACTGCTGCACACGGGCAAAGCATCAAGACCATCAAAGCCCAGATTGCACAGCTGAATGCGGCGTTATGCGAGCGAGAAAAGGGGAAGCTTCCATCTCAACCACTCCCAAATCCCGGTCACCCACATAATGTACATGTTGCTCTTGAACAACAGAACCATAATGTGAGCGCCGTGACTACATTGAGATCGGGAAGGATGCTGCAAAACAATATTGGCACATGGATCGACGATGACACCCGGCCGCTTCTTCTTCTTCTTCTCCTTCGTCTTCTGAGCCTAATCTCCATTCTTCAAAAGGCTATTCTTCTGCTCTAAACGGACCCATTTCTCACTCCACGAAAACACCAGCTCAGGGATCCGTTCCAACTCCACAATCTCCTCCACAAGCATTGGATTCAACCAATTTTAAAAACGTTCCATTTCCAAACCGGTTGAAGTCTAATAAACAAAATCCACAAATGGAGAAGATTCTGGAGTTGTTTAAGCAGGTTAACATCAACATTCCCCTTTTAGATGCTGTCCAACAAGTCCCGTCCTACGCGAAAATCTTAAAGGACTTGTGCACGAAAAAGAGGAATCTCAGGTACCCAAGAAAGTTTTCTTGGCTAGTGCTGTGAGTGATACTCTTACCCAATCTTTACCTCAAAAACGGAAGGACCCTGGCTGTCCTACGATTTCTATTGCCATTGGGGATAAGAACATCAACCGCGCACTATTAGATCTTGGTGCCAGTGTTAACCTGCTTCCGTACTCAGTATATGAGCAACTAGGTGTAGGAGAGGTGAAACCCACACACTGCACTCTCCAAATGGCCGACCGATCAATCACCCATCCTAAGGATGAGCTAGAGGATGTGTTAATCAAGGTTGGGGACTTCATATTCCCCGTTGACTTCATTGTTTTAGACACACAGCCTGTAGCTAACCCCCGGAATCAAATTCCGGTGATACTCGGTCGCCCATTCCTTGCAACCTCAAATGCTATGATCAATTGTCGAAATGGTTCGATGAACCTATCTTTTGGAAACATGATAATTGAACTCAACATTTTTAGTTTGGGGAATCAGCCCTCCGAACCTAATGCTCATATACAAGACGTTTGCTCAATCCAGGAGATAACCCCGGAAGAGTGTGAATTCGAGGAGTTTTAGTTCGATCACGACAACCTTAACGCCACTAGTGCGTTCCTATTCGAACCTGCTGCTGTTTCTGCGCCCGACAATGACTACGAGTGTTTCACTTTCTCGAACGATCTTAGCCACTCACCACCTGAGTTTGAATCCTTCGAATTTCCGAATGAGTTACCTGAACCATCCAACTCGGTCGCTTACACTCGTTTTGAACCTTTGCTGGAATCCTTTAAGTTCGAGACCTTTTCACCAATCTTGCCTTCAATCGTTTCACCTCCAACGCTCGAACTCAAGCCTTTGCCGTCTCACCTTAAGTACGCTTACTCGGGTGAGAGCGAGACCCTCCCTATTATCATCTCGGATTCTCTAGCTCCAGAGCAAGAGAAAGCCCTTCTTGCTGTCTTGCACAACAATAGGCAAGCTTTTAGCTGGTCCATGGCGGACATCAAGGGGATTAGTCCCCTGATCGTTGAACATCACATTCATCTGATGGATGATGCCAAACCAGCCAGGGATCCACAAAGACGACTCAACCCAGTCATGAAGGAGGCTATAAAAAAGGAAATCGTAAAGTGTCTAGATAGCGGTATCATTTACCCTATCTCTGATAGCCAGTGGGTTAGCCCCATTCACGTTGTCCCCAAGAAATCAGTCATAACGATCATAACCAACGAGGCGAACGAGTTAATCCCTACTCGCACCCAGACTGGGTAGCGAGTATGCATCGATTACAGAAAACTCAACGACGCAACGCGGAAAGACCACTTTCCGCTATCTTTCATTGACCAAATGCTTGAACGATTGGCCGGACACGAGTACTACTGCTTTCTTGATGGCTACTCCGGCTATAATCAGATTCCCATCGCCGAAAAAGACCAGGACAAGACCACATTCACTTGTCCTTTCGGCATGTTTGCATATCGTCGCATGCCCTTTGGGTTATGCAATGCGCCCGCTACCTTCCAGCGGTGTATGATGGGAATCTTCTCAGACATGGTGGGAAAATTCTTGGAGATCTTCATGGAAGATTTCTCCATCTTCGGCGATTCCTTTAATGAGTGTTTGCTGCATCTCGACACTGTCCTTACTCGATGTAAGGAAAAGAACCTCACTTTGAATTGGGAGAAGTGCCACTTCATGGTACGCGAAAGTATTGTCTTAGGACATATCATTTCCCAAAATGGCATAGAGTTTGACAAAGCAAAGATTGAGGTCATTTCCAATCTCCCTCCTCCCAGATGCATTAGAGACATCCGAGCCTTCCTTGGCCATGTCGGTTTCTATAGACGGTTCATCTAGGACTTTAGCAAGATTGCTAGGCCCTTGAATCTTTTGCTGGCCAAGGACACACCATTCGACTTCAACTCGAGCTGTGTGACTGCGTTCGAGTCATTAAAAAGATCACTCACTTCTGCTCCCTTTCTTTTTTCTCCTGACTGGATGCACCCATTTGAGATTATGTGCGATGCATCCGACTTTGCCATCGGTGCTATCCTTGGACAACACATCAACAAGATGCCGCACGTAATCTATTATGCTAGCCGAACTCTGAACGACGCCCAACTGAATTATACAACAACTGAGAAAGAATTCTTGGCTGTTGTATTTGCTTTAGAAAAGTTCAGGCCCTACCTCATCGGCTCTCCAGTCATTGTCTACACAGACCATTATGCTCTGCCCCATCTTTTTGCGAAGAAAGATGCAAAATCTCGGCTAATACGTTGGATCCTCTTGCTTCAAGAGTTTGACCTTGTCATCAAGGACAAAAGAGGATGTGAGAACATAGTCGCCGACCATCTCTCACGACTTCCTTCTTCGTCGTCGCTTCAAATTCCGATCAACGACGTTTTTCCGGATGAACAGCTCTTGACAGTATCTTGCGAACCCTGGTTCACAGATATTGTGAACTATTTGGCCACAGGATTACTACCGACTGAATGGTCACGTCGGGACAGACTTCGATTCTTATCCCAAGTAAAACATTTTTACTGGGACGAACCCTATCTATTCAAGTAGTACTGTCCCGACCAAATTATTCGTCGGTGTGTCCCTGACGATGAATTCAAGAGTGTACTGTCATTTTTTCACGATCAAGCATGTGGCGGGAATTTTGGCTCCAGAAAGACAGCTGAGAAGATCTTGCAGTGTGGTTTCTACTGGCCACAACTCTTCAAATACACTCATGACTACAGCAAGACTTGCTCTCGGTGCCAACACTTGGGCCGGATATCCAGGAGGAACGAGATGTCGCTCCAACCAATCTTGGTTGTGGAGATTTTCGACGTTTGGGGGATCGATTTCATGGGGCCGTTTCCCAGCTTTTTTGGGAACTTGTACATCCTTCTCGCTGTTGATTATGTCTCTAAGTCAGTCGAGGCTGTGCCCAGCCGCACTAACGACAACAAGGTTGTCGTTAGGTTTCTTAAAGAAAACATTTTCTCCCGGTTTGGGCACCCCCGAGCGATCATTAGGAAAATGGAACTCATTTCTGCAATAAAACTTTCGAGGCCTTGCTGCGGAAATATTCCATTAATCATATGCTATCTACGCCCTACCACCCTGTAACGTTTTGAAAATCGTTTCGGTGAAATTTCGAAAAATCGGTAAAATAAGGGGGTTTTCTGTAAAAAGTCAAAATGCAAATATCTTATTATAAAAATTAAATATACATATTCTAGCTATGTAATTGCTATTATTTGGTGTTTATTGAGCCGCTGGTGAAATTTCAAATTTTCTGAAAAAAATATTATTTTATTATTATTTAAGCCGTCACTAATACATTTAATTAGGGAAAATTACAAATTGGAATGAGTTGAAACAAATTTTGTGCATCATAAAACATTAAATAAAATTTTATCATGTGGTTTTTGAAATGAAATCGTTTTCCAAAACGGTTTAGAAAATATTGAAGAAAAAGGCTTATTTTGTGAAAATAAAAGGGTTTTGGTGCATATTGTATTGGTGTTTGGTGTTCATTGCTCCACACACACACCCTCTCATCCCCACCGACTCACTTTTCCTGCCAATTTATGGCCGAATTCAGCCCCTCCCCCACCATTCTCATCTCTTTTAAAATGGAATAAAAGAAAGAAAGAAAGAGTGAATATATTAATTAATGAAGTATGGGATGTTTGACTTTAATGTACACATAATTCTCTCTCTCCCCCACTTCCACTCACAGCAGCCCCTCCCCATTTGGCCGAGCCCCAATTCTCCAACAGCCCTCTTCATGTCTCCACTTCTTTTCTCTTCAAAAATCCCTCAAAAATCCATCCAAAGTCTCACAAATTCACCTTTTATCATTTACCCAATATTCTTTGACCCAAAGTGGTTTGGATTGAGGAGCAAGGAGACATCTTTTGGAGGTCTAGATTTCATGTTGATCCATGGTTCATGAGGTATAAGTTTCATCCAAAAATTGTCACTTGTTAATTGTAGGTTTGAATTTAGTTTCAATTAGATATTCTTATAACCTTAATTTCAAAATGAGAATTTCAAGAGAATAGGTTGTGATCAAATTAGGCTTGTTATCATTAGATTGTGGTCTTATGGAGTAGATTAACATGTTAATGTTATGTAAAACTTGATCTTGTTGCATCTTGCTAATTGCTACATTAAAAATTGTCCAAATTGCATAATATTGTAAACTAGGTTTTTAAATTAATTATATTTTGTGGGATTAAAATCTAAATTAAGGTTTCATGTCATTATTAATATTATAATGAGTGGTTTAATGATTTTGGTTCATGTAAAACCAAGCTTAATTGTTATATTGTGAATTTTGATTTAAAAGGTATTAAAAATTGATATTTTTGCAAACTAGGATTTTGGAAATTATGCAAATTTATGAGATTAAATTATGGAAATGGTTTTTATGACTTATTTAAGTTATTTAATAAGTATTATGGCCGCTAGAATCGTTTAAACATCGAGTTTTGTACTAAAACGACGAATTGTGCTTGCTAGATTTTCGGAAAAATGACTTTTTAAGTGGAATTGGGGTTTTGTGAATTTTAACCTATTTTATATCAAAATTAGTGTTCGTGAATGTGCAAATGAGTGTATTTGGGTTTTTCTCGATGGTTTGGCGTTTGTACGCCGACGTCGAGGGTTTTTGGGTTGATTTGTGAAAGCAACCATAGGTTTTGACCTATGTGGGATTCGTGCGTCGTTTTGGTCATGAGTTGGATTTTAATGCGATACGGTGCGTTATGATATGTAGGTATCCTATGCGGACTTCGAGACGACAAGCAAGCGCATGGCGACGTCGGCACCGGCGAGCGAGATCAGGTGAGTAGATTTATATCTACGGGGAGAAGTCGGGTGGATGGCGTATAGCACCCCCGCAGTCCGTGGTGATGTATACAGATGTGTATACACACCAACAATTTATGATATGTTGTTAGGATTTATTATTGATGATTTTAGATGGATATTGGTGTTGGATTGGCGCATGGTTACGAAACCTTAGGTAGTGGTTGCACCACACATACACACACACCCATATTTGCATACATTCTTCTTTCATATGTGCGTACATGGGATTATATATTGATGTGTATATTTACACATGGGTATGGGACTATGTGTTTATATATACTGTATTTGAGGATAGTAATTGGGATTTGAGATGAGTCGATGATATTGGGCTTGAGGCAAGAAGATCCGTGATGTGTTTTGGTTCGTATTGAGATATGACATGATGTTTTAGCGGGTTTTTTGACGTAGTGATTCTTACATGCATGCATACATAGATGGTATCAATATTGTACTAGACGTAGATCAGTACCCCGATCATGATATTTGATAAAGAGGATATCAGATGAATAGTATGATGAATGTGATATTGACCCGTACCCAGATTTGGGATGCCGTACGACGGATTTACGTACGAGCTATATTTTGATGATTGATCCGCACTCTTGACTTGGGATGTCTGATTATAGATATGGTATCGGATATGATATTATTGAGGCGGGATCACCGACTACACATATACAGGTAGGTATATGTATCGACTCAGATGATAGGCGGTTTCCTTACCTGTAGTTCAGCTTGTTAGTTCAGCCGTATAGTTTAGTGTAGTTGTTAGATTAGATTAGACTCCTACCTATTTCAAAAACTAACGAATCGTGGGTATTTTAAAAGACAGCCCAAGGGATCCTACGGATATTTCAAAAGACTTATCTTTTCATAAAAACACCGTAGGCCCTATTTTCAAAACCCCATGATTTGTGTTATTTTAAAAGGCACCATTTGTAGAACTTATATTAGATTAATGCAGATTAGTTATAGTTGCGTCTAGTATTCAGCTCCCGCTTATTATTGTGGTTCGCTTCGCATCGCATACTTATGTTATAATTTCTTATTGAAATGTTGATATCTTATTGTTAGGACACCAGCACCATTACCGATGATGCGTATGTACCACGTACACTTACTTGCCGGCTCACACACATCTTCATCGGTAATTGCCTTGTCACGTACACCTTAGAAAATATTATTGCTTAACTTAGCTTGATAGCTAGTATTTTGACATAATATTAGTGTACTTACCTTATATGCCAGCTTTGATATTGTAGTTATTACTTGTCGCTTTATGCAGACTGTTATTCATTCTCATGCTTATATTCATGGTTTTACATGCTATTGATGATTCGGATTTCCATGATATTTTCTGGATTTGGAGGAAAACCGCAAAACATATATAAACTGCTTTCCCTCTTTTAAAATAAAAATGCGGTTTTCCCATGATGTATGAGTCGTCCACCATGAGTTTGCTGATGGATTTCGAGACCCGATTCGAGGAGTTGGATGAACCGTTTCGGGTACATGGTGGACCCGGTATGGTATCCCGGGGCAAGATGAATGTGGTGTTGACGTTGAGCCTGGCAGGGGGCAGATTACCTACCGGTGATATTACCCGACGCGTCGGATATCCGGAGGATACCGTCGTGGTCTTGAGATGGATGGTAGGGGCCGGTCTGGACTGACGGCGCCCTAGACATTGAGATTGAGACATTGATATTTCGAGACAGTGAGATTTATGTTTTGTGTCGATGCTAGACACTGTTGATACTGATTTCATTATGATACCTCAGTTTAAAAATACGAAGGAAATCTCACTAATTTATGAAAACAGTTTCTTCATTTACATGTATTCTGTTTTCATGCATTCATAACTCATTCATATGATATATTGCTACCTGAGGCACAGACACGGCCACATGAGATTACACTCGGGTTAGATATTTACCCTGGCCTTGTTATAGGCTGCATGTTATATACATTTTTGAGGATATATTATGATCATTGACCTAGGATTGCGTTATTTATGCGATTTCTGTTCGTAGATGTTTTTCTATTCACGAGTTGGCAACTCACCCCCGTTGTGCACCATTTTCTTGCAGGTTTGCCGTACAGGGTTCATTACGGCTTGCGGGCATAGTTTCCTTCGAGTGATTTGCTAGTAGGTGGGTTTACTGTATCGTACCCCCCATTATATAACTTGTATATTATTATTCAGTTGTATCTAGAAGTTCCATCAACCAAACATGTATTTATTTTTGAGATAGAGACCAGTGATGTTATTCTTTCGACCTTAGAGTCGCGCGTATACTTCTGAGGTTTTCTTGTGGTTTCGAGTTTCCTTTTGAGTTTTTGATCCTCGCCGTTGGCGTTGTATATTATATTGTTTGTGTGGTTGTGACCGTCGATTGACGAAGAGCTAGCTCCCGCTTGGGGATGCAATTTTATTGATTTCGTATACTATTCATGTTGTATCCCGTTTGGGGGCCAGTATTTACAAAGGAGACTCTGCCGAAATTTTCGGGAAATATTTGATGTTTTTTTTAACCGCATAATTCGGCTTATGCTATTAAAACTTCTGGATTTAAATTGGTTTTCCTACCCTCTACTACTCTTCTTGGTTTGGATTTCTGGGTTTTCGGCTTACTTAGAATACGTACGCCTTGAGACGTTCGTAGTTTAAGTGCCGGTCATGTTCCGTACTTTCGGGTCGTGACAAAGTTGGTATCAAAGCATTAGGTTTTAACCTTCGGAGCGTAGGATGACCCTTGGTTGATGGAATAGGTGACTAAAGTAGAGTGACGTACCGTTGGTATGTTCCGCGGCATATTTACGATACGCTACTCCACTTAAGAAGCCTTAGGATGTACATTTCTTTGCTCAGTATTATATTCATTCCTGATCTAGCCTCATCGGTACCAGTTATGGTTTTGCTGCCACGATTACGGGCAGGTAGAGCTACAGCTAGAGTTGCGGTCTGCACGAGCTCGTCACGAACGAGGACTGACCAGGGCGATATTCCGGCGACACACGATTGCAGAGATATGTCTTTTTACTGTGTTTCCGCGCCATGAGCGTTTGGCGGATCGCCTTTATGAGGTTACTCGGAGGTGCTGATCGACACTAGAGAATTGAACCAATGATGGAGGCCAGCCAGATTTTGATGACCGTTGGTGTGTTGCTTACTCCTGATGATTGAGGCACGATTCAGCATGCAGACGAGTGAGCCAGTTATTGCTGCGAACGACGAGATATCGCCCCAGATGTTGGAGCTATTGCAGTATAAGTTGTACTAAGAGATGATAGAAGGTCGCTAGTCATCGAGGATGAATGACTGGGACATGTGGATCGTTCGCCTACCCCGATGCGAGGTCATCAGATAGATTGATTCCAGCTAGAGACGACCTCACGCGGAGACGTTGGGAGTCGACAGAGACGATCGAATGTGAGAAACCTATTATTCCAAGTTTAAGGTAGTCGGAAAGACATGCAGGCAATTCTATGGTCCCTCTAGAAGAATGAAACCCTAACTCGACTTAATGACCGTGTGAAAGCCTTTGAACCTTAGGGTTTGCGGCAGTTCTGCGGCGCCATTAGTGAGGCTTGGGTTTGCCCTTCTACGGCTGGACCACCGATGCTGTGGTATGTACTCGATACTATTAAACTGTACCCAAGATGTTGAGCCCTTGGGGGATTATGAGGTTTTGACGACTCGATCGGATGGCTCGACTTAATTCGAATGCTAGGTGGTGAGATGCATTTCTTGGGAGACTCCAGATTCGAGGATAGTCGTTGGAGCTCAGTCCATGCAGCCGTGACGAGACGAGTCCAAAGCCGATGACATTAGAGAAAAGTGGAGTAAGAGGTTCGCACCAGATCTAGATGAGATGATGTTCCACTCCGCCGACATCAGAGATGCGATACGCATGCCGAGGCAGAGTACTGGATATACCTTCCAGAAGGAGTCGCGATGGGTATGCAGCCGTTCCGGAGCAAGATGCAGATATAGGAAAGGACGATGACTTCCGGACAGTTGGCAGAGACGAGACATGGAAGAGACCGTGAGCAGGATTCCTTCCAGGACACTGCTGCAATGATACTTGCACTCAGGATCAGATGTGTCACGTACATTCAGAGAGCCAGAGGCCGACGCCAGTGATATGCTGTCTTACGAGTGGTCGCGATGATTGACCAAGAGATGACCAGAGAAGTGCCAGAACGGAATCGTCCCCGTTAGCACACCTGACAGGGCCGATGAGCCGATGGACCGAAAGATTGGTAATTCACAGTGAAGACCTTGACCCATGAGTGGTCATGGTTACGCACACCAGCAGGCCAGAGTTCATGATCATCGACGAGACGTCCCATTAGTGACCGCGACAGTTGGCCCGAGATTCTTAGAGGATGCACTTGAGCGATACTATTCCGCCATTATTGATTTCGATGTTTTGGGTGATTTATTCGCATGATTTGATTTTGATGATTGAGGATTTACGATCCTTACACAGTGTTGCACTTGATATCGTTTTCGTGCTTGGGTTTCACATGTTTGTGATGTTACGGTTTTAGACATTTGAGTTGATTTTGTGCGTATGCATGCACACGATTTGGTTCCTGCACTCTGTATAGTTATTATATACTTGCAGTGTGCACTGGACTTCGATTTCGATTGTGATACTCGATATTTGTTTTGTGCACCTTGTGCACCTGATTGATTTTGCGCACGTTCGGCGCTTGATATTGGATTTCATGATTTCGTGCACGATGGATGCACCTGATTTGGATTTTCGCGCATGTTGAGCGCATGTCTTGAGATGCGATTTTGGTGCACACCAGATGCACTAAATCGAGATTTTTCGTGCATGTCAGATGCACCTGATTTTGCTGTCAGGCACACATGTTGCCTACGACAGATGTTTCGTGCACACCCGATGCACTTAGATGTTGTTTCTGTGCGCATGTATAGCACATTCATGGATTTTGATTTCCGTGCGCACCAGACGCACGTAGCATTCATGTGCATATTTTGGGGATTGATTTCGTATAGAGCAGTACGTTTTTATGATATTGCTATGTGTTTTCGTACTGAGCAGGACTAGTCAGAGGACAGCACCTGAATATATTTTGCATGCATTGATAGTTATTGAAGGGATTTCCAAAAAGCGAGCTGTAGCCTCAGTATTTACCTACGTGTCTGATATGACACGAAATGTTTAAAACAAGGGGACCCTTCTAAATTGTTTCCAAAACGGCGGAACGTACATTTCAAACAAAGGTATATATGTATATAGTTATTTTCTTATGATAGACGTCCGCCACTGTGCAGTGTTATACGCGTTGCACAGCGACTTAAAGAGATTTGACATGCATTTCCTTCAGATACTTACAGATATAGATTCGATATTTACATGTATAGTTTCGAGTTATGTCATATTGGTTTTGATTTGGATTTGACATTGATGTCTTCTCCATGACTCCGATGATTGCGGGATGCTTGACGGAGTTCTGATTTGAGTTATATGCTCATTTTTCATGTGCATGCGTTGCACTACGATTTGTTTTATGTATTTATGATTTCGGAGCCCCGGCGACTTGATGGTTTTTCTTAGATGTTTTAGTATTTGGGGGAGTTTGAATTTAAATTCGGGGACCGAATTTCTTTAAGGGGGGAAGATTGTAACGTTTTGAAAATCGTTTCGGTGAAATTTCGAAAAATCGGTAAAATAAGGGGGTTTTCTGTAAAAAGTCAAAATGCAAATATCTTATTATAAAAATTAAATATACATATTCTAGCTATGTAATTGCTATTATTTGGTGTTTATTGAGCCGCTGGTGAAATTTCAAATTTTCTGAAAAAAAATATTATTTTATTATTATTTAAGCCGTCACTAATACATTTAATTAGGGAAAATTACAAATTGGAATGAGTTGAAACAAATTTTGTGCATCATAAAACATTAAATAAAATTTTATCATGTGGTTTTTGAAATGAAATCGTTTTCCAAAACGGTTTAGAAAATATTGAAGAAAAAAGCTTATTTTGTGAAAATAAAAGGGTTTTGGTGCATATTGTATTGGTGTTTGGTGTTAATTGCTCCACACACACCCTCTCATCCCCACCCACTCACTTTTCCTGCCAATTTATGGCCGAATTCAGCCCCCCCTCCCATTCTCATCTCTTTTAAAATGGAATAAAAGAAAGAAAGAAAGAGTGAATATATTAATTAATGAAGTATGGGATGTTTGACTTTAATGTACACATAATTCTCTCTCTCCCCCACTTCCACTCACAGCAGCCCCTCCCCATTTGGCCGAGCCCCAATTCTCCAACAGCCCTCTTCATGTCTCCACTTCTTTTCTCTTCAAAAATCCCTCCATTTTGCTTCAAAAATCCATCCAAAGTCTCACAAATTCACCCTTTATCATTTACCCAATATTCTTTGACCCAAAGTGGTTTGGATTGAGGAGCAAGGAGACATCTTTTGGAGGTCTAGATTTCATGTTGATCCATGGTTCATGAGGTATAAGTTTCATCCAAAAATTATCACTTGTTAATTGTAGGTTTGAATTTAGTTTCAATTAGATATTCTTATAACCTTAATTTCAAAATGAGAATTTCAAGAGAATAGGTTGTGATCAAATTAGGCTTGTTATCATTAGATTGTGGTCTTATGGAGTAGATTAACATGTTAATGTTATGTAAAACTTGATCTTGTTGCATCTTGCTAATTGCTACATTAAAAATTGTCCAAATTGCATAATATTGTAAACTAGGTTTTTAAATTAATTATATTTTGTGGGATTAAAATCTAAATTAAGGTTTCATGTCATTATTAATATTATAATGAGTGGTTTAATGATTTTGGTTCATGTAAAACCAAGCTTAATTGTTATATTGTGAATTTTGCTTTAAAAGGTATTAAAAATTGATATTTTTGCAAACTAGGATTTTGGAAATTATGCAAATTTATGAGATTAAATTATGGAAATGGTTTTTATGACTTATTTAAGTTATTTAATAAGTATTATGGCCGCTAGAATCGTTTAAACATCGAGTTTTGTACTAAAACGACGAATTGTGCTTGCTAGATTTTCGGAAAAATGACTTTTTAAGTGGAATTGGTGTTTTGTGAATTCTAACCTATTTTATATCAAAATTAGTGTTCGTGAATGTGCAAATGAGTGTATTTGGGTTTTTCTCGATGGTTTGTCGTTTGTACGCCAACGTCGAGGGTTTTTGGGTTGATTTATGAAAGCAACCATAGGTTTTGACCTATGTGGGATTCGTGCGTCGTTTTGGTCATGAGTTGGATTTTAATGCGATACGGTGCGTTATGATATGTAGGTACCCCATGCGGACTTCGAGACAACAAGCAAGCACGTGGCGACGTCGGCACCGGCGAGCGAGATCAGGTGAGTAGATTTATATCTACGGGGAGAAGTCGGGTGGATGGCGTATAGCACCCCCGCAGTCCGTGGTGATGTATACAGATGCGTATACACACTAACAATTTATGATATGTTGTTAGGATTTATTATTGATGATTTTAGATGGATATTGGTGTTGGATTGGCGCATGGTTACGAAACCTTAGGTAGTGGTTGCACCACACATACACACACATCCATATTTGCATACATTCTTCTTTCATATGTGCGTACATGGGATTATATATTGATGTGTATATTTACACATGGGTATGGGACTATGTGTTTATATATACTGGATTTGAGGATAGTAATTCGGATTTGAGATGAGTCGATGATATTGGGCTTGAGGCCAGAAGATCCGTGATGTGTTTTGGTTCGTATTGAGATATGACATGATGTTTTAGCGGGTCTTTTGACGTAGTGATTCTTACATGCATGCATACATAGATGATATCAATATTGTACTAGACGTAGATCAGTACCCCGATCATGATATTTGATAAAGAGGATATCAGATGAATAGTATGATGAATGTGATATTGACCCGTACCCAGATTTGGGATGCCGTACGACGGATTTACGTACGAGCTATATTTTGATGATTGATCCGCACTCTTGACTTGGGATGTCTGATTATAGATATGGTATCGGATATGATATTATTGAGGCGGGATCACCGACTATACATATACAGGTAGGTATATGTATCGACTCAGATGATAGGCGGTTTCCTTACCTGTAGTTCAGCTTGTTAGTTCAGCCGTATAGTTTAGTGTAGTTGTTAGATTAGATTAGACTCCTACCTATTTCAAAAACTAACGAATCGTGGGTATTTTAAAAGACAGCCCAAGGGATCCTACGGATATTTCAAAAGACTTATCTTTTCATAAAAACACCGTAGCCCCTATTTTCAAAACCCCATGATTTGTGTTATTTCAAAAGGCACCATTTGTAGAACTTATATTAGATTAATGCAGATTAGTTATAGTTGCGTCTAGTATTCAGCTCCCGCTTATTATTGTGGTTCGCTTCGCATCGTATACTTATGTTATAATTTCTTATTGAAATGTTGATATCTTATTGTTAGGACACCAGCACCATTACCGATGATGCGTATGTACCACGTACACTTACTTGCCGGCTCACACACATCTTCATCTGTAATTGCCTTGTCACGTACACCTTAGAAAATATTATTGCTTAACTTAGCTTGATAGCTAGTATTTTGACATAATATTAGTGTACTTACCTTATATGCCAGCTTAGATATTGTAGTTATTACTTGTCGCTTCATGCAGACTGTTATTCATTCTCATGCTTATATTCATGGTTTTACATGCTATTGATGATTCGGATTTCCATGATATTTTCTGGATTTGGAGGAAAACCGCAAAACATATATAAACTGCTTTCCCTCTTTTAAAATAAAAATGCGGTTTTCCCATGATGTATGAGTCGTCCACCATGAGTTTGCTGATGGATTTCGAGACCCGATTCGAGGAGTTGGATGAACCGTTTCGGGTACATGGTGGACCCGGTATGGTACCCCGGGGCAAGATGAATGTGGTGTTGACGTTGAGCCTGGCAGGGGGCAGATTACCTACCGGTGATATTACCCGACGCGTCGGATATCCGGAGGATACCGTCGTGGTCTTGAGATGGATGGTAAGGGCCGGTCTGGACTGACGGCGCCCTAGATATTAGATTGAGACATTGATATTTCGAGACACTGAGATTTATGTTTTGTGTCGATGCTAGACACTGTTGATACTGATTTCATTATGATACCTCAGTTTAAAAATACGAAGGAAATCTCACTAATTTATGAAAACAGTTTCTTCATTTACATGTATTCTGTTTTCATGCATTCATACCTCATTCATATGATATATTGGTACCTGAGGCACAGACACGGCCACATGAGATTACACTCGGGTTAGATATTTACCCTAGCCTAGTTATAGGCTGCATGTTATATACATTTTTGAGGATATATTATGATCATTGACCTAGGATTGCGTTATTTATGCGATTTCTGTTCGTAGATGTTTTTCTATTCACGAGTTGGCAACTCACCCCCGTTGTGCCCCAGTTTCTTGCAGGTTTGCCGTACAGGGTTCATTACGGCTTGCGGGCATAGTTTCCTTCGGGTGATTTGCTAGTAGGTGGGTTTACTGTATCGTACCCCCCATTATATAACTTGTATATTATTATTCAGTTGTATCTAGAAGTTCCATCAACCAAACATGTATTTATTTTTGAGATAGAGACCAGTGATGTTATTCTTTCGACCTTACAGTCGCGCGTATATTTCTGCGGTTTTCTTGTGGTTTCAAGTTTCCTTTTGAGTTTTTGATCCTCGCCGTTGGCGTTGTATATTATATTGTTTGTGTGGTTGTGACCGTCGATTGACGAAGAGCTAGCTCCCGCTTGGGGATGCATTTTTATTGATTTCGTATACTATTCATGTTGTATCCCGTTTGGGGGCCAGTATTTACAAAGGAGACTCTGCCGAAATTTTCGGGAAATATTTGATGTTTTTTTTAACCGCATAATTCGGCTTATGCTATTAAAACTTCTGGATTTAAATTGGTTTTCCTACCCTCTACTACTCTTCTTGGTTTGGATTTCTGGGTTTTCGGCTTACTTAGAATACGTACGCCTTGAGACGTTCGTAATTTAAGTGCCGGTCATGTTCCGTACTTTCGGGTCGTGACACACCCCCAAACCTGTGGGCAAGCCGAAGTTTCAAATCGGCAAATCAAGCAGATACTGGAGAAGACGGTTTCCAAGAACCGTAAGGATTGGTCGTTGAAACTCATTGATGCCCTTTGGGCATTTCGAACTGCTTATAAGACCGATCTGGGCATGTCTCCCTATCGGCTTGTGTACGGAAAGGCTTGCCACCTCCCTGTGGAAATAGAGCATCGCGCATTTTGGACGATAAAGGAGCTGAATCTGTCTCTCGAAGATGCGGGCAGCCATCGGAAGCTGCAGTTGAACGAATTGAGCGAGCTTAAGGATGAGGCTTACGAAAACGCGGTTGTCGTTAAGAACCGAACGAAGGTGTTTCACGATAAACACCTTTTGCGCAAAACTTTCACACCAGGTCAACAAGTGCTGCTTTACGACACCGTGCTACATTTCCATCCAGGTAAGCTCAGATCTCGCTGGAAAGGGCCATATTTTGTGCGGAATTTGTATCCGCATGGCGCTGTGGATTTGGAGAATCCAACGGACGGTTCATTTTTCAATGTAAACGGACACCGATTAAAACCGTACCTTAGCGCCGAACCAACAGAGGAGCTCCTGGTCTTACAAGAGCCGGTTTACCCTGCATAATCTTCCTCTGCCTACCACCAAACTTAGGTTATCCAGCCAAGAACAGTGGACACTGTTCCAAATAATTTTGGGGGTATGTGTATACCATTTTGTATATATTTATGGATATTCTTTTCCATTTTTACTATTTTTATTTTCTTTAAAAAAAAAACAAAAATATTGTGTATATCTAACCGACAATTTTGACCCTTCAATGATCTCTTCATACAATGACAGTGCAGACACTGTCCAGTTTATGTTTGGGGGTACGCTCGGTACGCATTTCTAACCTTCGCATTCATATGTATATTTTGCATCTGCATACTAAAATCCATAAAATTCATAAAAATCAGAAAATTTTCTAAAAACATAAAAACTTTTTCGTCAAGTTAGCTAGTGGGAGAACTCAGATTCAACATTTCGACGGTTTTGTTTGATAAGATAAGAATAACTAAATTTTTTTTTAGATTTTGAAAACCAGAAAGATAACTCTCCTTTGAAGTTAATTATAGCTGATATACGTCTTTACATCACACTACACGTATCGTGAGTTTTGGAAATTAGATGACAAGTCTATTATGTCTAAAAACTTTTAAATGGATAAATGATTTTTTGAGGATCAAATAGGTTTGTTCTGAAATAAGTAATATCAAGAATAGTTTATGAAGTGAAGTGAATATGAAGAAATGTTATTGATACCTTAATTGGAACTAAGTCTGAAAAATAACCCATCTAGAACTTGATTGGAATGATTACACACCGAACCCACTAAACACGTATTTTATCCAAAAAAAATAATTGAACTGCCGGTTAGATCTCCGTTCGTATTGAATCATCATGATTATCACGCTAAATTGTCTTTTGTTTTTGGACCTAGGTAACTTGAGTAATTAAGTCCGCTGGAGTGTCTCTACACCTAATGCCCTAAAGCCAACTGGTTTGGGTGCATTGGCCCAAAGCTCGTTAAGAAGCCTAGAATGTCTAGATTAAAACAAAGTCAAGCAAGTGTTCTCTCCGAGTTAAAATTCCTAACGGTTCTTTGTGTGAGAATAATCTTGACAAAAGACAGGTTTTTATAAAAAAAATATTTCTAGCGGAGATATGAAGGTTTTATTCTATGATAAAGACTATTGCACGTTCACAGAGGTGTGTATGAAATGAAAACAAGAAAAAGGTGGAGTGAAAAATAAGACCTAGTTTCTTGTTAAAGAAGATAGAAATTTTGAAATTGAAACCTTACTGGAAAACGAAACTTGAAAAATACTTAACTCTTTATAAAACTTATGTGATCCTTTTAAAAAATTTATCTGGGCTTTATTGTGTGACATGATGACTTTAATCGATCCTTCTGGAACTTGACGACACTATTTGCATTGCACGAAAAGACATATAAAATCTTAAGTTAAATAAGAAGCGAGGTGTGAAAAATAAAGGTTCGATAGTCTAGACTTAGGATAATAGAATTGTTATTTTCTGAAACAAAACCCTTGGGTTTGGATCATAGTTATTTTGAAAAACAAGCTTGACCGGATTTTGTGGGTAGTATCCGCTGAAAACCCTCAGGAGACAACACTCCTCGTACTAGGGACACCTAGAGGTTTAACGGCTTATTGCACATGCTCAGTGCAATCGCGTTCCCTGCGAAAGTGAGGTTAGGAATTATTGTGAATAAATTGGCTTTGCTCGGGACGAGCAAATGATAAGTTTGGGGGTATTTGTTCACATCAGATTTTTGCATTTTTATACCGCCCAATTTTTATCACATTGCTTATCGGTAGGTACTCTTGAGCCGTGTTTGCTAGTTAATTGCAGGATACAGGTTCTCAGCTCTAAACAGTGAAATTCATGGAAAAGCACGACAAATCCCGGATTACTACCAACCACAGATAAAACACGGATCTCCGCTCTCTATCCGTATGTTGCCGCACACCAGTTTAAGGGACAAAATGGCAAATCAATGTCATTTTCATGCACAAAGTTCAATGTCAACACAAGATCCAACATGTCTACGCGGAGCTCAAGAAAAATCATGGCAAAAGATCCACATCACATCACCTTTGGATCTGCTGAAATTCTGGAAAAATTGTGAAGAGTTTCTGAGAAACAACATATACCACACTGAAGAGTACTAAAAACCAGGAAAACCCACCAAAGCAAATGACCTAATTCTTCTATATGGCCGTGGATCCACGGCCAATATGGGGTCTAGGCCACGGATCCGCGGCCGTACGGGCTCGTCAGATGGAGAGTTTTCAGGGGCAGTTTTGTACATTCATGTTCGTCCTGAATGTTGCCCTAGGTTTTCAGTTTCCTGCCTAAAACTAGCCCAGAACTTGCCAAGCCAAAGGGTGCTAATTCTTGTGTAAAATTTAGGATATGTTTTGTAGTTCTTCTTCCTCTTTTCATCTTTTCTCCATTAAAACTTTGTAGTGAGCTTTTTATGAGTGAAGGATGAATAAAAGAGTTCTTTTTGGTACCATGCTTGGCTTGTTATGTTGCTAATGATAATTGCTTGTGTTTTTCATTTGCCAATCTAGTTGTTGTTATTGTTGTTTGTTTCTTTCTTGTTCTCTTTTTCTTTATCCTTAACAACAATGATGCTTAAGCTTGATCCTTACCAAGGTGAGATCTCAAATAGCTAGTTGTAATCTTCTAACCTCCTTCTTTCTATCTTCCTCCTTTTGTTGTATTTTCTTTTTCTTATAATGGGTGAGTAGTTTTCTTACTTGTTAGGGTAGGATAAGGAAAGTTTGAGAGAAGGAAATCTCTCTCACTCTTTCCATGCCCAACATCTTAATTCGGACTCCCGTTAATTGAACCACAATCCGCTCCCTACGGCACCCTATCCTACATGATAACGGTGATTCCTTAGTGAGACCGGTTGTGGTTGAATTAACCGGAGGTTAAGGCTAAGAGCCAAGAACGGACGGACAAGCACCAAACGGAAGAACTTAAGCGTTGGAAAGCCTAGCTTATACTCGCAAGTTCCTTCCTAGTCGTGCTAATTCCCGTTGTTGTCGATTACCATAACACCGATATTAAGAGTGGCAACGAAAGAAGTGAGCGACTCCTAACTCAAACTAACCTAATCCTAACCCTAACAAGCTCTCTTTATATATCATTTTAGCACATAGTTAATCTCAAAAAAAACCTGGACATTTGGACTTAACTCGTTAAAGCACATAGAAAAAGATTCCCATCTCCCTGCTGACGACCCGTACTCAACCGGCTAGCTACAAGCGAAACCGTCTTGATTGCGGTAATTAACTAAGCACGCAAAATCTCAACCAATCACAATCCCTATCTCTTAGATGTAAAGTTGTTTACAAGCATGTTAACCCTAAGTCTCTAGTTAAGATCTTTATTAGGGTTTGTTTAGCACCCCAAAAATTTTAAAGTAGCATGATTGATGCTTGCTAAAACCTTCATAAGATGCTAAGCTAACCCTACAGTGGTATCAGAGCCAAGCTAGTGCATTAGGCGTTGTGTAGGCGAAGTTTAAAATCCGATCGAACTCCGAAACCCCGAAAAATCCCACTTTCTGGAAATTTTTTCAAAAGTTAAAATTTTTCATATTAAAAATACTCAGAAAATCATGCAGGGGATTCTAAGGATTACTGTGAAGTACGAAGCCATAACTCACCCAAGAGACCGCAGAACCGCGGCCAAACCATGCGTTTGGCGTCGGTCCCGCGGCCAACTTTAGGAGTTAGGGGCTAATACTTCAGGGCTTTATTCTTGGGTACTTTTTCATGCTTCTGGGAATTTTTAATTTTACTCAAGTGTTGAGATTTCTGGGAAATATTGAGAACTCGTTGATTCGATCGGAAAGTTTAAACTTCGTTTAAGTTTTTCCGGGTAATTTAGAAGTGTTAAAAAGTTCGAACGGATATCAATAACTCACTTTTTCCCCTGTCGAAAAACTTTCAAGTGTTGGATTTTTCCTGAGTTTAAAACTTTCAGAAAATCATGCAAGCAAATCTGTGGACCCTCTAGAAGAACATAACTTTAACTCAATTATGTGACCGTCAAAACCGCCACTGAACCATATGCTTTGTGGTAGTTTAGCATTGCCACATGTGAGGCGTTGGTTTGACCCTTCTACGGCTGGTTCATAGCGGCTGTGACATGTTCTGGGACTTTTTGAACTCCGCTCAAGTGTTGAGCTATTTGGGAAATCTTGGGTGTTTTTTTATTCGATCGGAAAGTTTAACATTGTCTATTTATCTGGAATGTGATACAATATGTGTAATTCATATAGTTAGGCATGAAATGTGAAGTATATGATATTTCGGATTTAAGATGTCTAATGTGATTGTGGATTCCAAATGTTGTAGTTTTACACTTTCTTTTCTGTGACCGTATGTGTAATATGTAGTGTATCACCGGTTTTAGTGCTATATGTCAATGACAACTGGGATACGCATTTTTACTTACGTTGATGATATATGATATTATGTGTTGTTGTGATATGTTATATTGGATCGTCATGTTTTGAATAGCCGGGGGTTTTTATGTGAGATGAGGGTTTTTATTTTCATTCATGTAAAATTCAATTGTATGTAATACTCTTTTATTAGGGCACTTCCAGGTTGAGGATGTTGTCACCATTGTATATTATTTACTTTTCCGCATTAGGATAGACCCAAGGCGCGGAGCACAAGTAACCGGGTTTTAGGGTCCAGTGGGAGACCATCTCGAGGAGACGAGACCGGGTCTCCTAACTCTAGAATTGGTAGGGTTGCTTGCTGCTCTCGTAGGAGTCTAGGGGTGTGGGATTGGCTATTCATCGCGACCATGGAATCCGTGTTTTATACAGACTCGTATTAAAAACATGGATCTCCTAGTATATCCAATATTTCATATATGGTCTTCTGCTGCAATATTCTGTGATGAGATCATATTACTCCCTGAGACAAATGTTTATATTATATATATGAGATTTATATTATATATTGTTGATTTCGTTTCATATCTGATGCTTGTGAAGCATAATAAAATGAGACTTCATTAATGAGATTAATGAAATAAAAGAAACCTAAAGATGTTGTAGAAACTTGTTTAAAAACTGGTAGCTCTAGTTCTTGCTTTGCATAGCGGTATTCCTTGTAGAATATCCAGCACCTTATTCGATAAGGAAAGAGCCGAGATCCCTTCACCGGGAGTGACCTCTTTAGTGAAAACTAGCAGATGCTACAAACACGGTTTGTCTTTTGATTGATTTTATAGTTTTTGCTTTGCATAGTGGTATTTGTGAAATATCTTGCACCTTATTCGATAAGGAAAGAGCCGAGATCCCTTCGCCGGGAGTGACCTCTTTAGTGAAACTAGTAAAAGCCTAAAAAATCACTCCTTTTCAAAATCACTCGATTGTACAATGATATCAAGTTCATTACGCAAAGGGTTTTCTTAAAAACCTGTCGTAGCCCTCCGTCATTTCAGATAAGTACTACTTAGTATTCGTGCTGCGGTAGTTTGGCATGCGTCAAGGCGTAGTGTACGGTAGCTAACTAGTGCTTATCTGCTAGCATATGATGCGATTGGATTAAGATATTCATACGGCGTTGTTTGGCATGCGTCAAGGGTCGTACAGGTGGGTTTAATTCAATCAGGAAATGTACGGGATGAACTTGACTAGCGGACTATGGGTTGTTTGGCATGCGTCAAGATCATAGGACGCTAGGGGTAAAATATTATCGGGAATTTCAAGTGTTGAAATTTGCAATGAGATTGCATACCTTCTATGAAATAGTTGGATCCCGATACCCACTGCGAGTAAGAGTTACTTCTGCAAAAGTCTTACACATTACAATTTTCCGATCAAGTAGGTGTCTAGAAAGGTGTTAACGGGGTTAAGCCTCTGGGAAAATAAGGTTTATTTTAATTAGGTCCGTGCAAAAGCACGGGAAACCTCCCTCAAAGTACCGGCACTGTCCTGGCTGAAAGATTGGCAAACTTGTAGGGTGTAATTAATCCCGGCTAGTCTTTCCTTTTAGGGTTTGAAGGAAGATTTGACTACAACAGTGGGAGATATCCTGATTAGATATATTAAAAACCAATCTAATCTTGCAAGAGCATACGCCGAGTGTTTTCTTCTCTCTCTCCAGGTAGCGACCATGTCACGCCTTAATCAAGATAATAATACGGATGTATTAACCGAACCCGTTTGTTATACTGCGCTGGGGAACGTTGGTCCCGCTCCAACTTATAATTGTTATAAGACAAAGCTGGAAAAATAAGGGATTACCAAAATTCCTGTGCCGCCCAAACGAAGAAAGTACATGATGATGCATCTTCTTCAGGTGTGTTCATTACCGAGAACTGTTTCTCAGTAACCTTTACGTCCTGGGTATGAGATACCGGATTAGGATCCCACATATGTAATATGTTACATGGGCTACAGATATGAAGAGAACTGAGAACGGGTGATAAGTTTCAAGAGTTAGAAATGGTGCAAGTCTTGCAGCCAAGTTTGTTGGAAGTTATCACCCTGTATTACCAAATACATTGATTCTGAACGAATGTTATTAGATACCGAACCTGATATACAATATCATATCAGTCTCTTTATTAGTAAAGAAGGATATGATTTTGTATTTTTGGATAATGTTTTGAAAATTTCCTATATCAAGAGTTGATCGGTTCAGGCGCGTTATCTAAAAGCATATACGTTTTAAATCAAACTACAGTTCTTAATGTACAGAACACACACAAGAGGAAGAGTTAAAAAATGAACAAATCCTTCTTGAGGTATTTGTAGACTAGGTCATATCAACTGCGACCTGACTAACTAAGTTACATTTAGATGCATATTTAAATCTGTTTGAATTTACATCTTGTGAAACTTGCCAATCATGTCACAAAGATAAGATGACCACAGCTCCGTTTTTTGGAAACAGAGAAAGAGTTAGTGAACTCTTTGGATTGATACATGCTGATGTATGAAAGTCCCCTGTCTACATATGCCAGGACCGGTTCTTTGTACTTCATTACATTCGCTGTTGATCTCTCAAGATTCAGACATATGTTCCTGTTGAAACACAAGTCTGAAGCTTTTGAGATATTCACAGAATATCAGTTAGAAGTAGAGAACCAAAAACGGGTAAAAGTATTATGTCCTTTGATGAGATCAAGGAAGAGAATACTTGAGCACGGAATTCCTAGACTATTCTAAAGGAGAATGAGATTCTCTATCAGCATTACTCCTCCGTATACACCCCAGCACGTCGTTGTATCGGAACGGAGCAATTGCACCCTATGTGATATGGTGTGCTCTATGATGAGTACTACTGAGTTGCCTATTTTCTTTTGGGGTTATGCACTTGAGAAGCTGCATTCCTATTGAATAGGGTTCCAATCAAATCAGGTGCCAACCACTTCATATATGATATGGTATGGGAAGAGCCCATCTCTTAATGATGTTAAGATTTGGGGTTGTCCGGCCTATGTCAAAAGCAAAATCCGGAAAAACTCGAGGCAGGGTCAGCTCTGTGGAAGTTTCTTGGATATCCCAAGCATTCGCAAGGGAATATCTTCTACCACACTGAGGAACAAAAGGTGTTTTGATTCTCAGCATGCCACCTTTTGGAAAGGGAATTTCTGGTGAAGAAATTAGTGGTCATGAGGTAGAACTGGAAGGAGTTCCAGCTATACAAACTGCAGCTGATGACTTGGTAGAACCGGAAGATTCAATAGTTTCCAACGAACCTCAGCCTCTCCGCCGATCGGGTAGGGTTCCCCATCCACCTGAGAGATACTTCGGTTTCTCTATGACAGTGGGAGCGAGGATTGCATCATGAGATGATGACCCAACTTGTTTCGAGCAGGCCACCAAGAGTGAGGACTTTGTGAGTATGGCTGGATGGTTAGCGATCTGAGATGGAATTCATATACACCAACAAAGTATAGACTTTGGTAGCTTTATCTGAAGGGTTAAATCCCCATCAGGAGCAAGTATATATTGAGAAGATTAATAGGTGTACAAGGAAAAGTTGAGACTTTCAAGATATGCTTAAGTCCATCCAGATCTACTTGCCATTGCTACATACCTTGACTACGATATCTGGCGGTTGGGTGTCAGGACTGCTTTTCTAAATAGTGATTTGGAAGAGAGCGTCTATAAGTACACAGCCAGAGGGCTTCGTAGACAGTGGGTGCAGCGGAAACGTGTGTAAGTTATTTTATGGGATAGATCAGGCATCGCGGAGTTGGAACATCTGTTTTGATGTGGTAGTCAAAGAGTTTGACTTCATCAAAATGGTAGATGAACCTTGTATATACAAAAAGACAGTAGGGAGTATGGTGGTGATCCTCATATAGTACGTGGATGACATACTCTTGATAGGGAAGGAGTTTCCTATCTACGCTCGGTCAATCTTCTCTTATCACTGGGATTCTCCATATAGGATCAATGTGATACCTCCTGAATCCTGGATTTTGGGTCTATGAGATAGATCTAAATGGATGTTAGGATTCTCGCTAGGTGTAGTGAGATGATATCAATTGATCTTGGGGAGAATCTCTGGAATGGTTCCAGGATGGTAAGGTAGACTGAATGTCAGTCACAGGCATTGTCTTTACCCTCAGTGGAGGGACGGTATGTTGGAAGAGTTCCAAGCTAGATACCGTGACACACTAGATGATTAAAGGCAATATACATCGTTACCAAGGATACTACCAAAGAGACAGTTTGGATATATATTAGTTCATAAGATGAATTTCGTTCCTACATTGTGTGACAATGGAGCTGTGGCTTATGCCTAGGAACCCCGGTCCCATCAGAGGTCCAGACATATTCTTAGGCAGTACCACCTGATCATGGAGATGAATGATCTCCAGGGAGATCGAGGTAAGGAGAGTAGATACAGAGGACAACAACGCGGATCCACTCACAAAGGCCTATTTCCCAGTAGAGACTTTTATGGGATGGTTGAGTATGAGATACTTCAACCACAGCTGATTGTTGGGTATGCGATACCACAACAGATGGCCCTAGTGCAAGTGGGAGATTGTTAGTGATATGTATGCCCTAGAGGCCATTACTGCATGCGATGTATGTTGTAGTGGATTCTTGGACATATATAGTGAGGACTTTCTTGCTCGACATGATAGTATGCTATCAGGTTGCCCTTTATCTTAACGTGTACTCTGATAGTCTCTAAGTTACATGTTGATAAAGCCCTTAGGATGAGTACTTGAGTACCAGGACTATGATGCAGATCATACTAGTGGGGACAGTGTAGTCGCTAAGTACATCCTTCAAATATTCCTAGTCGTAGGTGTATCGAGATAGGGCATCGATATACCAAAGTAGACTAGCGTATGCTTCTCGACCCATGTAGATGGGCGATGGATGATCCCTTATCCATTGGTGTTTGACATCAGAGACAGTATACGCGTGCTCAGTGGAGACTGGGTACACTGGACGGACTCGCCGAGAACTATTGGATGGTATTATACCTCACGTCAGATAGCAGTTCTCCGGTGACACTGGTACAGGTTAGTCTGTAGACCCGAGATCGTCATAGAGTCTTGTGTGATTCTCACTGTGCTTTGATTTCCATCATACCACGTCCAAGAGGGTGTGCAAAACGGTGGTTTTTGGATACAGTCCCAAATCACATGGAGGCAATGAGCGATAAGAGGGGTTTCGTCTCTCCCGGTATAGGGAGTTGATATTGCGCTGTGCTCGATTGGCCATAACTGGAAATCCCTGGCCAGGGTTGCTGAGATTTACTGGTAAGTGTTATCAGTAGTTTCTCGAACTGTTATGGACCTCATAACGACACGACTTATCAAGCTACTGGGGTCTGACGTTTACCACCCCATGGAGAGATATGCGACATATTAGACGAAGAGACCGGACTGTACATGAGTGTTACTGATTGGATTCGCAGGAGAATGCTTGTTGATCTTCTGATCGCTCAATACCTGGGTAGCTGTTACGTTTAGCTGACCGCTTTCAGCTTGTGGGTGTTTGATATGATCATCACCTACTGCCGGCGTATTGACGATTCTTTAGAGTTCTACACAGAGGTTTCCTGTCTCAGGCAAAACAGAGTAGGAGCACATATGTGATATGTTCGGTACCGAGAACAATACGAGTATGTGATACCGTTTTAGATTCTCGCGATATGTGATATCGGCCGGGTATATGTGATATAGCCGGGTCATCGGATCAAGTATTGATTCGATGAACTGATACATATTATATTAGTCGGTTATTTATGAAATAGCCGGATTATCGGATCAAGTGTTGATTCGATAATTTAATGTATAATTATATATATTTGATATATTATATTACATTAACTATTATTAGCTCACTTAAAGATTCTTTTTCTCACTTGGATAATACATTGATATATATGTGATATATGTTAATTGTATTATTTTATTTTGTTACAAAATATATTATATATGTGATATATAATATTGTAACATGTTAGAGTTACAAATGCAACATAATTTGTGGAGTTTAAACATGGTTAGGGTTTGGATTAAGGTTAAGCTTGGATGGAGCTTTTATGAAGCTTCATGAAGTTTTGACTTTGACCTTTGATATTTTGAAAAGATATTTCTTTAACCCAACCCAAACCCTTTACCATAGTTAATTCTCTACAAGGGTTAAGCCTTCATTCTTAACCCATGGTTGATTTGTAACCACAACAATGAATTCATTATTCATCACAAATGGTTTTGTTCTTCTTCTTCCTCTTGAAAAAAGCTTTCTAGCTTTTTGACATGTGATGATAATGAGTGAGAAATTGAAAACAAAAGAGAGCTACATTCCTACTTCTTCATCCTCATCTATTCTAGCCACTTAGATTAGGGTGTTTGGTTTGCTAATGCTTGATTAGTGAAGCATGAGCTTGGGTTTGAGATTCTTCAAGGTACATCATCTTAGTTTTTGAAGATTGGAAGCAAGCTTGCATCTTTCTCTTCATGGAGCTTCTCTAGAGTCTGGGTACATGATGATCGCAGCGAAGGGACCTCAACACGGAGCTTATGAAGCGACGGAACGGATTACAAAGGTTGTAATCCCTATCTCTTAGATGTAAAGTTGTTTACATGCATGTTAACCCTAATTCTCTAGTTAAGATCTTGGTTAGGGTTTGTTTAGCACCCCAAAATTTTTAAAGTAACATGATTGATGCTTGCTAAAACCTTCACAAGGTGCTAATCTAACCCTACAATACCAACTTTGTCACGACCCAAAGTTCGGCCCGTGACCGGCACTTAACCACGTAACGTCTACAGGCGTAAGCGACTAAGTAAGCCGAAACCCAGAAATCAAACCCATTAAAAGTAGTGAGTGTTGAAACATTTGATGAAAACACTTGTTAAAACATTTAGAAATCTCTAGTAAAAATCTTTCAAGTTTAAATTATTTTATTCAAAATTTCGGCAGCACCTCCTTTGTAAAAACAAGCCCCGAAATGGGTACAACGTAAGAACAAGGTAAAACAACCGATGAAATATAACGAGCATCCCAAACGGGAGCAATCATGCCCAACGGCGGGAGCAACCACCACAATAATAATAATATACGACGCTATAGCGAAGGAATGAGCAACATGAGTGAAAAACAGTATGAAAGGTAAAACTGCATAAATAAAGCCGGCTCACACGAGCTCGACACCTATAGTACAAAATAATATACAATATTGTCCTCACCACTGGTCTCTAAGCCAATACATAACTGGTAGATGGAGAGTACTAGATACAATGAAAAGTACAATGAAATGTAAACAGATAACCGCAACCCATCTATAGCAAAATGGCTCGCACGCCAACTGTAGCGGTATCCACAACAAAAAGATACAAGGATGTAGCCCTGCCGCGACTACTCTGAGGGTCTACCTGCAAGCACTATGGTACAACGGAGGTGAGTTACCAACTCGTGAATAGTAAATAACATATAAAGGTAATCGCCGGTATGCACGTACGGCGATACTCTAACATGTGCAACTAATAACATCAATATGGTAATCTGGGTATACAGTAATCATGCGAGGTACTCTATCAGGTACTAAAGGTACATGATGCAATGCATGTAAATGAATGCTAAGCATGGGAAAATAAGTCATCAACACGAGTCATCATCGTGGAAAAACCCCGGTGTCTACCAAAAACACCCCAAAATCCCGATAACTCAGGCGCCGTCACTCAATCCGACCCTCATATCCTGTAAAACTCATGGAACAGGAGTGCCCAACATTGGCACCCAAATATCATGAAAAACTCGTGTCCAGCATCGACACACAAATCCTCATCTTTCAGGCGCCGCATACCAGATCGGCCTTCAGTATGATTCTCATGTCGTAACCCTGAGACGGTATCCTCCGGATATCCGTCGGGTCTCCAAACTGTCACCGGCAGGTAGTAGTCCCTCCGCTGGGCTTACCGTCTAATTATACGAGTCTTCTTGCCCCGGGTACCATACCGGGTCCACCATGTACCCGCAGACGGTGCCTACCATTCCTCGAATCGGGTATACTCACTCAAGCTCTCAGAACCGAGAAAACTCATGGTGGACGCACTAAAATATCATATCAAGAGAAACCGGGTTTTTAAAATAAAGCATACTTTCTTGAAGTAATACCACGGTTCTCAAATCCAGAAATCACATGAAACCCAAAGTCAATGCGTAAATCCATGCGATGTGATGTATGCATCATAAGGTCGTACTATGAGTAAAAGGGAAAAACCGCTCATTAAATGAATTCAGTTTTAAAAATATCTCATGCGGTCCCCAGTTTTCCCAAAAACCAGCTTATCTAGGTAGGTACAATGTGTATATGCGTAAGTATGGATGTACCAAGGTATATATGCACCAATACTAATATACAACGTGTATATGCACAAGTGTGGAGGTATCAATGTGTATGTGCACCAATATGGATATGCAAATGAGTATGTGCACAAGTAACATAATCATGTTGAATCATATATGAGGTGTGCTACAATATATTATTCATGGCAATTCTATAGTGTGAGTGTCATGGCGATTACTAACAGTGTGTGTGTAACATGCCGATTAGTGCTCGTGCAACATGAACCGTTAGTAACAGTGCAGTGTTATATTAATTCTAAGTTCATATATAGCCGGGAATATAGTACGCAACAAATAGTATCCATGCACAATCAATGTATATGAATGCAAATATGCCGCTACAATATCCTATCAAGCCCTGACGCATAACGCCATACGGGTGATTTCCCCGTAGATGTTAAATCCACTCACTGTGATCTCGATCTACGTGTATCCGACCACCTGCTTCCCTTTCTGTGCAGCGTCCGAAGTACCCGCCTGCGAACCTAGAATTTACACAAAGTAATGCACATAAGCTAAAATCCTGCAAAAACGCGATATCAAGATTATACGAAAAACTAGCGTCGCAAACTAAACGTGTGTGTATACGTAACACCAAAACGTGTGTGCATAAGCCACAAACCACCCCGACACGCTGTGGCACAAAGCAACACCCATACCAACTCATAACGCACGTATCGCGCAAGTCCCGCTACACAAATTATAGGTAATTGGTCCAAGATTTTATCTGGAGCAAGAACAAGAAAAATAAACAAGACCAAATCTCTAATAATACCTACAGACAGATACCTGCAAAGTTTCAACAAGTTCCAACAAAATTGGGCCGGCCACCAAAGGGGTCATATCGGTCCAAAACAGGTGAAAATGGTCCAGATTTCTACATTACACTCCTAGCACGAATTATAGTCTAATGTATATGTTTGCTCATCAAGAAAATAATCACTAATATAGCAGATTCTACGTATCCTAAAGTTTAGTTTTAAAAACACTAATAGGTACACAAGGGTATTTTAGTGCAAACTGGAACGAAAGACTTGGTTTAACAGTATTAATAGAACTTAATTAAGTTAAACAAACCCTGTAAACCCCAGTTTAACAGAAGTTCCACTTGGACCACCAAAACAACCCAATACCCTCAAAACTCTTAAATATAGCTAAACTACCCCAGATTTTGCCCACTGCAAATACCCAAAAACCAAACAATACCAAAGGATCCCAAACCACATCAGACACCTACCCTAAAAGTTTCAACCCCCAACTCACCTTAAAAACCCATCTCGCATGAAATTCCCCTCTCACCGCCGGCCAAAACCGCCCATGTTGGGTCCAAACTCCGCTCACACACTCAGGATACCTAGCACTACACTACTACATTGTTTGGGATTCACAAAGGGTCTCGGGGTAACAGCAGGTTACAGTAGCTCTAAAACGACACTAAAATACGATATCGGCACAAAACTACGACTTTAAAGTTCTAAAATGGAGCTAAAGTGTAACACGACCTAAAAACTATCTAAATAACAGTTAGGGGATTATACCTATACCAACTTTCTCCAAAGTCCAAGCTTTCCTAGCTCCATGGGTTGATTTGGGGTGTAAGATCAATTTGTGTGAAAGAAGTGTTGAATTTTAATGAATTGAGGTGGAGATCTTGTAGATTTGGGTGAGGGTTTGGTGAGGGCAGAAGTTGTTCTGTTTTGAGAGAGGAAGAGAGGAGGAAAATGTGGGAGAAGAATAATGGAAAAATTCAAATAATAGAGAGAGAGTGAGAGGGGGTTAGGGGACAAAGCATGGCACATTCTCTCTCCTCATTTAATGCCAACCATGCTTGTCTCCTCTCTCTCTCTTCCTCCTTCTCAAAGTCAACCCCAAAAGGAAATCATTTGTGAATTTAAATTTAGAATTTTTTTGAAAACTAATAATTTTGTTAATTACATTTTCTAATTAGTAAGATGGTTGAGCTCCCATGACCACATAAACATGGTTTAACCTAAAATTTTGCCCTGGCTTACATGCGCATGTGTGTGCAAGCCAAATTAAATTCCAATAAAATATTCATTGATTTTTATAAAATATTTGAAAACCGTTTTGGTAAACTTTTTACGAAAAAACCCATATTAACGCATAATTAACCACTAATCGCATCCGAAGGTGTTACAGTATAATAGACATGCGATCCTTTTCCAAATCAGTCTTGGGAGACATCTTTTTGGAGAGGGTGATTCCGTGACAAGCCGGTAAATTACCTCGCTTAGAATCTTCCGTACTGAATCTTTTCAGTATGGTGTCGATGTACCTAGACTGCGAATGTCCCAACATCCTCTTAGATCTATCACGATAGATCTGGATCCCCAGAATGTAAGAGGTATCACCCAGGTCTTTCATGGAGAACCTGTGTGACAAGAACCCTTTAACAGATTGTAGCATAAGAATGTCAGTTCCTATCAAGAGAATGTCATCCATGTACATGACGAGGAATACAACAGTTCGTGCTACATTCTTACTATAAATGCATGGCTCATCTGGATTTTTGATAAAGTCAAATTCTTTGACTGTTTCATCAAAACAGATGTTCCAATTCCGCGATGCCTGCTTTAGTCCATAGATGGACTTAAGCAACTTGCACACTTTCCCGCTGCTCCCACTCTGAATGAAACCCTCTGGCTGGTCCATATAGACGCACTCTTCCAAATGTCCATTTAGAAAAGCGGTCTTTACGTCCATCTGCCAAATCTCATAATCGTGGAAGGAAGCAATGGAAAGAAGGATCTGAATGGATTTGAGCATAGCCACTGGAGAGAAGGTTTCCTCAGAGTCCAAACCAGGTCTTTGACGAAATCCTTTTGCAACAAGTCTAGCCTTATAGGTTTCAACCTGTCCATCTACACCAATCTTCTTTCTGAAGATCCATTTGCAGCCTACGGGTTTTATGTTAGTAATATGTATGTCCTAGAAGCCATTACTGTACATACGATGTATATTGTAGTGGATGCGTGGACATGTATATGGAGGACTTTCTTGCTCGACATGATATTATGCTATCTGGTTGCTTTTTATCTTAACATGTACTCTGATTGTCTCTATGTTACATGTTGATAAATCCCTTAGGATGAGTACTTGACTACCAGGACTATGATGCAAATCATACTAGTGGCGACAGTGTAGTCGCTATGTACATCTTTCAAATGTTCCTATTCGTGGGTGTATCGAGACAAGGCATCGATATACCATAGTAGACTAGCGTATAGATTCTCGACCTATGTAAATGGGCAATGGATGATCCCTTATCTATTGGTGTTTGACATCAGAGACAGCATACAGGTGCTCAGTGGAGGCTGGGTATACTGGACGGACTCGCCGAGAACTCCTAGATAGTATTATACCTATCGTCAGATAGCAATTCTCTAGTGACACTGGTACAGGTTAGTCTGTAGACCCGAGATCGTGATAGAGTATTGTGTGATTCCCACTGTGCTTTGATTTCCACCTTACCACGTTCAAGAGAACGTGCAAAACGGAGGCTTTTGGGTACAGTCCCGAGTCACATGGAGGCAATGAGCGATAGGAAGGGTTTCGTCTCTCGCGGTATTGGGAGTTAATGTTGCGCTGTGCTCGATTAGGTATAACAGGAAGTCTATGGCCAGGGATGCTTCAGAGATATACTGGTAAGTGCTATCAGTAGTTTCTCGACCCGTTATGAGCCTCACATCGGCACGACTTATCGAGTTACTGGGGTCTGACGTTTACCACCCCTAGATGAGATATGTGACGTATCAGAGGAACAGACTGGACTATACGGTAGTGTTACTTATTTGATTCGTAGGAGTGTGAGAAGGCTTTCTTGTTGATATTCCGATCGCTCAATACCCGGGTGGCCGTTACGTTTAGAAGACCGCTTGCGGCTTCTGGGTGTTTGATATGATCATCACCTACTGCCGACCTATTGACGAGTCTTTAGAGTCCTACACAGGGGTTTCCTGGCTCAAGTGAAACGGAGTAGGAGCACATATGTGATATGTGCGGGACCGAGATTAATACGATATGAGATACCGTATTCTATTCTCGCGATTTGTGACATTGGTCGGTTATATGCGATATAGCCGGGTTATCGGATCAAGTGTTGATTCGATAAGTTGTTACATATGATATTAGTCGGTTATATGTAATATAGACGGATTATTAAATCAAGAGTTGATTTGATAATTTAATGTATAATTATATATTTGATATATTAAATTACATTAAATAATATTAATTCACTTAATATTTCTTTTCTCACTAGTTTGTGCATGTGTATATATGTGATATATATTAGTGTACAAAAGTATGTGTCATGCTTGATGATACATGCAAGATGGGTGTATGAGACTTATACCATGCTAGGGTTAAGTTAGGGTTTATAATCTATTCAAAGTTAAACAAATTAGGAGAGAATTAGTTTAAGGTTTAAAGCTTGTAGAAGCTTGCATGAACCTTTGACTAAGTGCACTCTTTTGTCTAGCTTAGGATATTTGTTAACCCAACCCTTAACCTTATCCTTTGGTTTATTCTCTACCTGAGTTAGGCATGAGGGCTTAACTTACGCATGGTTGCAATAATTCATATAATGAGTTCATTCTTCTTCTTCTTCTTCCTCAAAAAGCTTTCTAGCTTTAACGGAGATATGAGAAAAAAAGTGAGAATATGAAATCTAAAGTGAGCCCACTTCCTACTTCATCATCCTCTATTACTTGCCATTTAGTATAGGGTGTTTGCTTCACTAATTCCACAATTAGTGAAGATATAGCTTGGGTTAGTGTCTCCTCGAGGTAGATCATCTTCGGCCTTGAAGACTTCGAATCAAGCATGTTCGTTTCTTCATGGGAGCCTCTCTAGAGTCCGAAGTTCACGATCGCAGAGAAGGGACTACTACACGGAGCTATTGAAGTGAAGGACCAGTTTACAAAGGTTGTATTCCTTACTCTCTTTTACTTGCAAAGTGATTGCATTTACATTTCCGTAGATTTTTAGTTAACGATTCTTAGTTAGGGTTAGATAGAACGACAAATTTTTGAATTTGGCATGGACGATGCCTCCCGAAACCTTACTGCCGTCCTAGGGAACCCTGAAGTGGTATCAGAGCCATGCTAGAAATTTAGACGGATTTTGTTAAGATTACGAAACCGAAATACTCCTAAACTTGAAACGCGAAAATGCAGTTTCTGTCGTTTGTAAATAATTGTCAAATTTTTTTTTAAACAAGTACGGAGTGCTATATGGGATATAACATGAACACTGGAGAAATTTGAGGCATTTTAGAGAAAATTTGGTCGGCCACCACACCCCCCATCTCGGGTCAAATCCGAGCACCCCCTCATTTTTTTTCAGTGTTCCAATGACTGGGTTTTGGTGTTTCAGGTGTTATTTATTTTTGCTAATTTTTCATGTGATGTAATCATATACTATAAGCAATTCGGAGTGTTTCGCATTCGTAGTTTTAACAATATTTCGGGTTATTCGCATATTTTCTAGACGAAGTTAGAAAGTTCGAACGATTGTTAAAAAACCCATTTTTCCAAGTTTAACGTATTCAGAAAAATATGCAAGTGATTCTGTGGACCCTCTAGAAGAATGAAATCTTAAATCGATTATGTGACCGTCAAAATTGCCACTAAACCCTAGGGTTTATGGTACTTCAGCGTTGTCACATGTGAGGCGTTAGTTTGACCCTTCTACGGCAGGTTCATAGATACTGTGGCATCTTCTGGGTATTATTGAACTGTGCTCAAGTGTTGAGCTGTCGGGAAATTGTGGGACTTTGATGAATCGATCGAAAAGTTTAACGTCATCCGGATATTATGTGATGGGATACAATATTTGGAATCCACAAATGTAGTTATGAGATAACTAGTTTGAATTTTATAAATCTAGCAGTTTAGTCTCATTTGATCGGTTGCCACGGGATTTTAATGCGATCAAAAGTCCGTCGGAATCACGTAGCGTACGCGGTTACTCGCCGGGTAACATTATTAGATAGCCATGCCCCATATCCCTGACCAAGTGACTGTAGGAGAACCCATTCGCCAAAAGCATCCGTTCGGGTGCTCGCGATAGCGGTGTTCCGCCTTAGTGCACTTCGTCGATGGCATCGGGGGGTGCGGCCGTCTACTAAATTTTCCGACGAGCATTCGATCAGGATGTCGGGAATCTTATTGAATTTCCCGAGTAGATATTGAAAAGTGTTTTCCAGATCGACACTAAAATGCGGGGTTTATAATTGTTAGGCATGTGATGTCTAAGGAATTCATTTGGTTAGGCATGTGATGTCTAAGGTGGTTGCGGATTCCAACTGTTGTAGTTTTTCACTTTCTTTTCTGCAACCCTAAGTGTAATATGTGGTGTATTGCCGGTTTCATTGCTATATGTCAACGACAATCGGGATACACATATTTACTTACGTTGATGACATGTGATGTATGTGTTGCTGTGATATGTTATATTGGATCGTCGTGTTTTGAATAGCCGGGGGTTTTATGTGAGATGAGAGTTTCTTCATTTTCATTCATGTAAAATTCATTTTATGTAATATTCTTTTCTTGGGGCACTTCCGGGTTGAGGATGATGTCACCATTGTATATTATTTACTTTTCCGCATTAGGATAGACCCAAGACGGGGAGCACAAGTAACCGGGTTCTAAGGTCCAGTGGGAGACCATTTCGAGGAGTCGAGACCGGGTCTCCTAACTCTAGAATTGGTAGGGTAGCTTGCCGCTCTTGTAGGGTCTAGGGGTGTGGGATTGGCTATTCATCACGACCGTGGAATCCGTGTTTGATACTGGCGTAATTTAAAACACGAAAATCCTAGTATATCCAATATTTCATATGTTGTTTTCTGCTGCGATATCTGTGATGTGATCATTTGATATATATGTTGAGATAGATATTGGATATAGTATATGTGATATATTATATAGACGTTGCTTATGTTTTACACCCGCGCTAGCACTGCCCCGCTCTGCCGTTAGTTACCTAACCTAACGGTGCATGAGGGGATATCGAAGCGAATGCGGATGGCATAAGTGTACGTTGTATTTATTTGTGATGTTTAGGTAACTTAAAATGATGGGACTTCATTAATGAGATTAATGAAATAAAAGAATCCTAAAGATGTTGTGGAATCGAATTTTCAAAAACAGGTAGCTCTAGTTGTTTCTTTGCATAGCGGTATTCCTTGTAGAATATCTAGCACCTTATTTGATAAGGAAAGAGCCGAGATCCCTTCACCGGGAGTGACCACTTTAGCAATAACTGGCAGATGCTACAACCCTCAGTTTTGACTTTTGATTGCTTTTCTAGTTCTTGCTTTGCATAGTGGTATTGTGAATATCCTGCACCTCATTCGACGAGGAAAGAGCCGAGATCCCTTCACCGGGAGTGACCTCTTTAGCAAAACTAGCAAAGGCCTCAAAAACACTCCATTTAAAATCATTTGATTCTACAACGATACCAAGTTCATTACGCAAAAGGTTTTCTTAAAAACCTGTCGTAGCCCTACGTCATTTCAGATAAGTACTTCATGGTATTCGTGCTACGTTTGTTGACCTCCGTCAAGGCGTAGTGTGCAGTAGCTATTTATGCTTATCTGTATAAGCATACGATGCGATTGAGTTAGGGTAGTCGTGCGACCTTGTTGACCTCCGTCAAAGGTCGTGCGGGTGGGTTTAATTCAATCAGGAAATGTACGGGTTGAACTTGTGTCACGACCCAAAGTTTGGATGTGACCGGCACTTAGATTGTATGATATCTAAAGATTTCGACACAATCTGAGTAAACCAAAAACCAAGATCAAAAACCCTTTTTGCGGAAATTAGAAATTATTTAGTTTTAAGTAAAAGAATGAAGTAGCATGCCGAATGATTTTTAAATAAGAGAAGTTTAAACAACTGGTTTTGAAACTTCGACAGTACTTCCTTTTTAATTATTAAATAAGCAGTTATAGGATGTGTGAATAGGTTGCATCCCTACTTGGGAGCAAACGATGCCAAACTGCTGAAATCAATACACCAAAAAATAATACGATAGTCAAAATGAAGAATCTTGAGCAAAAGTAAAAGAATTATAATTTAACACAACTAAATGATCTCAACAGTCAAAATAAGATATATACAACCACATCTCGTTCTAAGTCAACTATACAGGGTCTGATGGAGTAATACTAGATCCAATATACACAACCAAAATAGGAGGTTACTGTGTAGGTAACCTACCTAGCAAAAAGAGCGATGAAAGCTGATAAGTGGATCCGCACTGCTACTACGCGTCCGCACGACTCCTGCAAGGAACTATGGCACAACGGGGGTGAGTTTCCAACTCAGTGAATAAAACTAACATATATCGACTGATAATGTAAGTATGCCGAACTAGAACTAATATCAACAATAATGAATGTGATTCATAATAACAGGTGGAAGCATGAATATGTACTACTTAATGTATAAATCAAAACTGAAATCTCATCAATTATTGTCCAAATAAGGTTCATTTTTCCATGTCCAACAACGACACAAATCTTCGGTGATTCATCTGGCATCGTTTTCCGAAATCCTGTCCTTCAATAACACCGTTCGATATCACCAAGATATCCGCCGCGTTCATAACTGTCTCCGGTATCGAGTATCCTCGTTAGGCACCCCGCCTAAAGTGCGGCTCTCCTACCCTTCGGTCTTGACCGGGTCCACCATGAATCCAGCTGTATAGCTATACCACTCAGCATGGATATACGTAAGAAATTTCGCAACCGTATAGCTACCCCACCCGGTTCGGAATAAAACCAAATAAAAAAAAATAGCATTTCATGGTGACATGTCACATCAATCATGAAGAATCACTGAATACACTTAATAGTGCATAAAAAGTCAAAACCCTAAATCCGCAATAATCCAATGCATCTTATTTCAAAATTACTAATACTTGAATATGAAACATGATAACTACCATTCTTGATGTTTAAGGTATGATGTGAATCATATTTAGTATAATAAGTACTAAGTGTATATGTGACATGTTAATATCGACGAGGTGTAGTGTGACATGTAGATATATGCATGTGCAGCATGACTCGTCGATAATTTGTGCAGGTGTTCTAACAATTATTAACATGATGATATTTATATATATATGAATGCATACGATCAAACATTATAAACGAAGGAACAATTGTAATTTAAACTTAAACTACGGGCGTATCACGCCATCAATACAAATTCCCCCGGTAGATGTTTAGTCTACTCACCGGAATACGTCGAATCAACTCAGATCATCAATTCCTTTCCTTTCCTTGCGGCCTCTGAAGTTCCCGTAGTCAAATCTAACATCGATATTAATTCGTATAAGAAACGGCTAAACTCCGATACGGTAAAAACATGAAAATACAAGCTTTACGTATTAACTATACTATGTACGACTATTGTAAACTATCTAATACCTATACTAACTGGAATTTAACCAATCATTGTTCGTAACAGAAACAGAAACACGTTACGAACATCCGTGTCGTGTTTTAGAATTTTAACCCCTATTTCAAATATTAGCTTCCAGATTTCATATACTGCTAAAATAACTTAAAACAAACAATACCAAGCATATTAATCCATATACAGAGACCTACCCTAAAAATCCCAGCACCCAAATCCCATAAAAGTCCGGCGAGCTCGGATTTTGCCTTCATGTCGCCGGCCAAAATCAGAGGTTAGGGGTCCGTCTTCCTATGAGTTATTTTAAGTCCAATTTATAATATAATTGTAACGTTTTAGAAATCGTTATGCGAATTTTTCCGTTTTAGGGTAAAATAGTCGGTGTTTTCCGTTTTAACCCGATTGTGATCAAACTTCAGTATAGACTTCACGGCACCTAGTTTAGCTAGAATGAAGCTAGTGCACGGGCTTTGAAGGTCAATTGGAAGTTTTGGTTCACATAGAATTTTTCCCTAATTAAATATATTTTAATGCTTTATTTGTGCACTTTATTAGTGGTAATTACTTTTTGGGTTAACTACTTCTAATTTGAATCATTGCTAATCTAATCACTAGATATTTTTGTTAATCCATCCATCCAAATATCTTGATATTTTGTGAATTTAAAATGAAAATTTAAAGAGAAAGAAAAGAAAGAAAAGGTGGCAATTTGCATTTAATGAAGCATTAATGGTTTTGTGCTAGATTTTTCCTTACTTTTTGCACAAAACCCTTCCCCCACTCCTTTTGGCCGAGCCCCCCCCCCAATCTGCCCATTTCTTTTCCTTAGCTCTCTTCATCATCTCCAAGCTCTCCAAATTCATTAAAAATCGCAAAATAAATCCACAAATTCATAAATAAAACTTAACCCATCTTTTCCTTTCACTAATCTAGCTTGGATCTTCAAGAAAATCTTGATATTTGGAGGCAAAAGTTGATGAAACTAGTTGCTAGATTTTGTTCTTAAGAGGTATAATTTCAAACCCTAATCCTTATTTGTTATGCTAAAATCATTAAGTTAGCTAATTAGTTGGTTAATATAGCTTTAAACTCTTGTTTAATTCATTTATTATAATTTTAAAGAAGTTCAAGTTAGTGTTTAATCTTGATGAATGGGTTAAAGGTTAATTGAAGATTAGGAAAACTTAACCTAGTGGGAATTTGATAATTGTTGTTAATTCTAATTTGACTAATGAAGTTTTAGCTTACTAGGTTTGTCTAAAACATAATTGGGCGAGTCTAAAATTATGGAAGTGGTTTAGATAACTAAGTTAAGCTGTTTTAAGATGTTTGATATCACTAGAATTGTGTTAGCTTTAGACTTGTGCAAAATTATGCGATAAGTTGCTTACTAGATTTCGGTGAATTTTAAGCGTGGGTTTCTTTTGACGTTGCGACGTTAATTATTTTAATTCCACGCTATATCTTGTGTTGTGAATGCGCGATCGGTACGATCAGGGTCTACGCTTCGTAGTTGTGTCGCATTGCGTACTTAGTTAGGGTCGTGCCGATGTCGATCGTGTCTTTGTGTAGCTGTTGGTCTTGAGTTGGTTTCGTAGTGTAGCTACGCGCGTTAGCCACTTGACGAACACTTGAGAGTATGTTTGGAGTTGGTGCGTCGGTCAAACGTAGTTAGTACGTGTTATTGATCAATTGCTAATATATACTTGTTATACTGTTATATGCTTTCAGGATCGCAGGCGGGGACTTCGGGCGCTGCGAACAGGGCAAAGCGAGTAGTTGGCTTTACTTAGCCAGGAACGTTGGTGAGTAAATTTAACTTCTACAGGGAGATCGCCCGCATGGCGTTATGCGTCTGGGCTAGATCAAATGACATGACTATTAGTTAGAAGTACACGGATATTGATTATGCATGTATACCTTTATTGCTTATCTCATTTCCTTGTATATGGACCTAGTATTAATGATACACAACACCATTATTGACGGTTCATGTTTCACGAGCAATAATTGTATGCTACACACACCGTCAATAATTGCCATGACACGCACAACACCTATACATATTTGATATTGTATTGTTTAGGGATATTGAGACATGATCCCTATTTCCTTTTGTGCATATGACATATAGCATACCTGTATACCTACATGCTTACACATATGCCTTGGCATGCTTACATGCTAGTTACCTATATACTTATATGGTATCGTACCATTAGTGACAGGCATATACACATAGGAGATATAGCTACATGCACATCTCGCATACATACTTACCTTTATACCTGGAGGGTATTACATCATTATTGATAAGTAGATACATATATCTTGCTATGACAACATGGTTACGCATACGTGGCTATAGCTACATGTTCACCTTTATTTGATGTTGTATGGACTTAGAGAAATTAGGAACCGCATTATATATATATTAACTTGTTGCAGTTAAATAGCGGTTTTTCCTTCATATGCTCATATTACTGTTTCATATTGCATATATTACATTCATGGATTTCATATGATATTCTCCAATATTTTTACTCCTAAGTATATATAACAGTGGAATGGGACGTTGTTATATATGCATATATATATATATATATATATATATATATATATATATATATATTAGTGGAATGGGACGCTAATATATATGTATTGATTAATGCAGTTATACTTATTCATTACTTGATGTTTTCTGGATTTGTGGACCGTGGTAGTTTCATGAAATTATGCATTATTTGAAAAACTCAGTTTCTCTTGATATGATATTTCAGCGTCCACCATGAGATTTCTCGGTTCTGACATTATGATATTTACCCGATGCGAGGAGTGAGTGGGCCGTGTACGGGTACATGGTGGAGCCCAGTACGGTTCCCCTTGGCAAGATGATCGCAGATGATAGGCGATAAGCCTGGAAGGTGGGCAAGTACCCACCGGTGATAGTATTCTGACTCGGCGGTTATCGTGGGGATACCGACCGGAGTCATGTATATATAGATATGTCGAATTTCGAGTGTCAGAGCTAGGCACTCGAGTTTTTGGGATAGCGTATGATACGTACCTATCAGGGGACCAGTCGTGGTGACAGTGCCTGATAGAACAATATTTATGTGTCGATGCTAGACACTTGTTTCATGATGTTTTTGGGTGCCGATATTGGACACTCACTTTATATGAAACTTACTCGATACTGGTTATTGGATATATGTGATTTACTTGATATTGTACATTCAGGATATATGAGATTTACTTATATTGTACATTAAGGATATATGAGATTTACTTGATATTGTACATTCAGGATATATGAGGTTTACTTGATATTGTACATTCAGGATATATGAGACTTACAGGATATGAGAGCCAATTTGGGGGCTGATTTGAGAAAATTTGGGATTTAGATTGTCTTGATGGACTTTGGTCCTGTTACGAGGTCAGGATTCCGTGAGAATAACATGTTTTATTCCATACTCCTCATTTATTGTATATGCATTGTTTCATGTATTAGTAGTATCTGATAGAGTACCTTACGTGGCTGTTGCATACATATTGTCATATTATTGCTTCATGTATTAGTTGTACCTGCTAGAGTACCTTTCATGCATGTTGCATACATATGACCATTTATTGCTATCCGCTTGCATGCATTAGATTCGCAATGTACGTGCATACTTGCGATTACCTGCATATGTTATTTACTATTCATGAGTTGGCAACTCACCCCTGTTGTGCCACAGTGTTTTGCAGGTAGTCCCTCAGGGCAGTCGCGGCAGGCTTTTCATCTTTCGTATCATCTTTTGCAGCGGATACCGCTACGGCTGACTGTGTACAGTTTTGCTATATGTGGGTTTTGCGGCTATCCGATGTTGCGTATTGTATATTCGTTGTATCTTGTACTCTCCATCTACCACTTTCATGTGTATGACTTAGAGACTTGATGTGAGGACGATATTATATATTTTGGTGACTTGGATGTCTTTTATGCAGTTTTACTTATATCGTCTTTTATTTCTTCGCTACGGCGTCGTCTATCTGTTGTGGTGGTTGTTTTCCGCCTTTAGGCATGGATTTGCTCCCGTTGGGGATGCTTTACTTATATTTATGTTGTACCCATTTTTGGGGTTGGTTTTTACAAAGGAGGTGCTGCCGAAATTTTTAAGAAAGTAAAGTTGGACTTTAAAGAATTTGGTTTGAGATTTCAAAGGTTTTGAAAATTCTATTATCACTTACTATTTTTGATTGTTTAGATTGTTGGGTTTTCGGCTTACTTAAATTGTGTTACGCCTATAGACGTTGTGTAGTTTAAGGGCCGTCACGTGCCAATTTCGGGTCGTGACAATGATGTAACGGTTTGATTATGTTAATTTTTATCTAAACTATAGCAGATTCAAGACAGATCCTAAATTTGTAAAAATACGAAATTACCGATATTCGATTTCTAAACTAAAACAGTTACAGAACTAAAATCCTACAGAGTTTAAGGATTTTACCTATAGCAAGATCACTGGAAAAGTCCCTCCAAGAAGCACAAACGCAAGGATCCTAGCTTGAGGGTGATGTTGAAATCTTTAGCACCTAGCTCTTTCTTCTCTTCTCTTTTCTTTTTGTGTGTTCTAAGTTTTTCCTTTTCCTTTTCTATATTCTGATCTAAATTTAGTTTTATGAACTGAATAAGTTTGTATAGGATAAGGGGAGTGAGGTATGAGTTGTAAGAGGAGGTGTCACCAAGCAAGGGTGTGGTAGTTTCATGCAAGTAGGAGGTGTAGTATAGAAAATGGTGGGGTTTTCATGCAAGAATGAGGTGTATATATGAGGTGTCATCTAGGATGTGTTATTCCATGGTTATAACTTAAGCTTAACATGACCTTACCCTTTTTACACATAAACCCTCACAAATTTCCAATTTTCACAATTACCTAAACTTTTCACAAAACCCCTCACACTATATCATACTACAAATGAAGCTAAATTTTTCACTAAAACCTAATGTTACACCCTAAAATTTCAAATAAATTAGTTTCACACACAACTTATGAAAGTGTCTTATTTTGTTTGAATAAATTTTTAAATTAACATTTTATTATTTAATTAATTAAATTAATTTATTATCTAAAATTTTCAAAATGTCACAATATTCCCCCCTTTGAGAAAATTTGGTCCCCGGATTTTAAAACTTAACTATACGTACCCTTAAAAAGATGGGGAATTTTTTTCCGCATCGCATTCTCAGCCTCCCAAGTAATCTCCTCGCAATTTGGTCCTTGCCAAAGAACCTTTACAGATGGAGGTACCCTCAAACTTAGTTTTCTTTGTCTGCCGGTCTAAAATAGCTACCGGCTGCACAGTATAGGATAAATCCTGGTCAAGCTGTAAGGTCTGATGGTGGATTCACGTGAGAGGGATCGTGAAGATACTTACGAAGCATAGACATATGAAACACTGGATGCACATCGGGAAAATTCGGTGGAAGTGCTAAACGATAAGCTTCAGCCCCCACTCTGTCCAGAATATCGTAGGGTCCGACATATCTAGGGCTAAGCTTTCCCTTTCTCCCGAAACGCATCACACCCTTCATCGGAGATACACGAAGGAACACATGGTCTCCCACATCAACTGGCGTCTACGACGCCGTTGATCAGCATATTATTTCAATCTACTTTGGGCCTCTCTCATTTTGTCCTGTATTAACTGGATCTTTTCTGTAGTTTTCTGCACTATCAGCGGTCCCAAAATGCTACTCTCGCTGAGTTCTGTCCAGCAAACGGGTGATCGACACTTTATCCCATACAAAGCTTCATAGGGTGCCATCTGGATTGTCTCCTCAAAACTGTTGTTGTAAGAGAATTCTATCAACGATAAGTGACGATCCCAACTGCCACCAAAATGAAGACTGCAGGCTCGAAGCAATCCTCTAGAGTCTGTATGGTCCGCTCTGACTGACCATCTGTTTGCGGGTGAAAAGCTGTACTAAAACTCAGTTGGGTACCTAGAGCATCTTGAAGTTTCTGCCATGGTCGGCTTATAAACTGTGTACCCCTATCAGACACTATGAACGTCGGAACTCCATGCAATCGCACAATCTCATCAATATAGATCTGAGCATACTACAGATATCCAAACATTGTCTTCACCGGAAAAAAGTGAGCAGTCTTTGTCAATCTATCTACAATCACCCCAATTGAATCATACCCTCTGCTGGTCCTGGGTAGACCCACAATGAAATCCATGGAGATCTGCTCCCATTTCTACTGCGGAATAGGTAAGGGTTGTAACTCTCCTTCCGGCCTCTGGTGCTCGGCCTTGACTTGCTGACAAGTCAAGCATCTCGAAAGAACTCTGTGACATCTCTCTTCATTCCCTCACACTAATAGACATCTCTCAAGTCATGATACATCTTGGTAGAACCAGGATGAATGCTATATGCTGACTGATGGGCCTCTTTTAAGATTTTAAGTCTCACTTCCTATGAATCCGGCACACAAAGACGAGTCCCAAATTGTAATACTCCACGATCATCTATCACGAACTCAGACTCTCCACCCTGTCTAACCTGATCTATGATCTCCAACAAGCGAGCATCTGTAGCTATGTTTCTCGGATGCGATCCAATAACTGAGGACGGGTAGGAATATGAGCTAACTGTCCTCCTGTCGATATGAACTCGAACACTACATGGCTATTACATAGAATTTTCCATTCTGCGGATGACTGTCTCTGCACCTGCTCAAATATGATAAGCTACCTCCGGGCCTCCTACTCAAAGCCTCTCCACAACATTCAGTTTGCCCGGATGATAAAGAATCTCGCAATCATAATCCCTCACGAGTTTTACCCATCTACACTGCCTCAGATTAAGATCTCACTGCTGAAAGATATACCTTAAGCTTCTGTGGTCTGTGAATATTTGACACGACATGCCGTATAGGTAATGTCTTCAGATCTTGAGTGCAAAGATCACCGCAGGCATTTCTAAATCATGAGTAGGATAATCCTGCTCATGCTTCTTCAACTGCTGAGAAGCATATGCGATAACCTTACAGTGCCGCATTAATACACGGCCTGGCCCCACTCGAGAAGAGTCACAATAAACAACAAAACCACCTGACCCAGAAGGTAAAAATAATACTGGGGCAGTCGTCAAGCGAGTCTTCAACTGCTAGAAACTCTACTCACACGCCTCAGTCCAAAGAAATGGAATCTCCTTCCTGGTCAACCCGGTCAGCGGTGCAGCGATCCGAGAAAAGTCCTGCACAAAACGTCGGTAATAACCAGCCAGCCCCAAGAAACCGCGTACCTCTGTAACTGACACAGGTATGGGCCAGTGCTGTACTACTTCGATCTTCTTTTGGTTCACACATATCTCGTCTCTCGTAACTACAGGACCAAAGAAATCTACATTATCGAGCCAGAAAGCACATTTGGAAAATTTAGCGAACAACTGATGCTCCCTCAAGGTTTGCAATGTGATACGCTGGTGTTGCTCGTGATGTTCTCGTCTACGGGAGTATACAAGGATGTTATCCATGAATACAATAATGAACTGATCAATAAATGGCCTGAAATTACGGTTCATCATATCCATGAAAGCTGCTGGGGTATTAGTGAGCCCGAACGACATTACCAGAACTCATAATGCCCATATCGTGTGCGAAAAGTAGTCTTCGGAATGTCATCCCTCCGAACTCTCAACTTATGATACTCTGACCGCAATTAAATCTTCATGAAATAGCCAGCTCCATGCAGCTGATCGAATAAGTTATCGATACAAGGTAGTGGATACCTATTTCGCAACGTAACACGATTCAGCTGTCTGTAGTCGATGCACAGTCTCATGCTGCCGTCCTTCTTTTTAACGAACAAGACTGGAGCTCCCCACGGTGATACACTTGGACGAACAAGTCCTCTATCCAAAAACTCTTGCAAATGACGTTTGAGTTCCTTCAACTCCGTCGGGGCCATCCGATAAGGTGGTATAGAAATAGGCCCCGCACCCGGAATCAAGTCAATGCAAAATTCGATATCGCGATCAGGAGGTAATCCTTGTATTTCAGCAGGAAACACACTCGAAAATTCTCGTGCGATCGGAACCTGGTCCAATGGATCTTCAGCGGCTCCTACGTCTCGAACAAACGCTAAGAAGCCATGACAACCCTTCTTCAAGAGCCGTCCCGCACAAAGAGCAGAAATCATGTTGGCAGGAGTTATACTACAATCTCCCTGCACAACAAAAATCGGTTCGCCTGGAAAACAGAATCTGACCGCTTCCCCCCGACAATCTACATAAACATGACAAGCGGACAACCAATCCATATCAAGAAGTATATCAAAATCTAACATATCTAGGAGAAACAAATCCACTAATGAATCCCTATCACCGATACGTACTGAACAAGACCTGATTACGTGTCGAGCTACAAAAGAATCTCCTACAGGAGTAATCACAACTAGCGGTAACTCTAATAACGACGACTCTCTCCCCAGAAAAAGTGCAAAGTATGCAGATACGTAAAAATGCGTAGAACCGGGATTAAAAAAATATGTGAATTTAAGGAACATACGGAAAGAGTACCTGTCACGACTGTATTGGAGGCCTGGGCATCCTGTGGAGTCAAAGCAAAGACCCGAGTCTGGCCCCTACTAGCATCCTGACGTCCTTCTGTGGAGTCTACAATCCTTAGCGAAATACCCTGGACGTCCACAACTAAACAGGTAGATGGGGGCCTCTGCTCATCGGGGTACGAACTGAACATCTGGCCCTAAGTCCAACCTCGACTAAAACTGTGGCCTGGAATATATCTGCCTCGACCTCCTCGTCCTCTAGAATTACGACCGTCATGACTACGGCCTCTATGGGCGTTGATCTGACGTGGAACAACAACGGTGTAGGAGGTAATGCGCTCGGAAGAGGTGGTGAAGGTGGTGAAGTCACATGTGAGACCGATGCTTCACCATGTCGTATCACGGGACAATTCCGGATAAAGCGATACAGACATCCACACCCGAAACTTCTTTGCGAGGGCTGTTGATCATATGGGTATATGTAACATAACTGGTCCATGAAGAATCGGCCACGGCCTCTACGAACATGTCTAGTAGCTGATGTATTAGTACGAATTCGCTTTGGTCTCTTAACAACCATATGTGGAGTAATGGCCGATCTCCGTACTCGACTAATCTCTATCAAGGTTCCGATAATTTGGCGCATCTCCTGAACACTCGCCTCCATCCTAGCTATACAATCAATAGAAGGTGGATCAATCTGTTGATGAAGGATAGGTGCACTGCCTTGGTCTGTCCTCGTCTCAGACGAGCCCGCTCCAATCTCATCTCTAATAGAGGCCCCCTGAGTCCTCATAGTCATTGATGACTTAGTGGCTAGAGTAAGAAATAGGATTGATAAGGACATTACAATTGAATCACAGGATACATGGAATAAAGAAAGGAAGTAAGAATAAGTATATCCTAAGGTCACTTAGGCTGAGTATCGTAGCGTAAATATGCCACGGAACATATGTACGGTACTTTACTCATCCTAAATCACCTACTCCATCAACCAAAGGTCAACCTACCTAACGAAATTAAAGCCGACTATACTCAATTCACTACTCGGTTTCGTAAGGTTAATCCTAAGCTCCAATACCAACTTTGTCACGACCTAAAGTTTGGATGTGATCGGCACTTAGATTGGATGATATCTAAAGATACCACGACCCGAAATAGCACGTGACTGGCACTTGAATCATATGAAGTCTATAGGACCCTATCTAATTCAAGTAAGCCAAAAGCCCAGAAATCTAAAACCATTTTAGAGAAATGTTTACTAAAATAAGCCGAATATGCATTTAAAAATCACAAGTCTTTTCTGAAAATTTCGGCAGAGTTTCCATTGTAAATACTGGCCCCGAACGGGGTACAACATGATAAATATGTACATGAATGTTAAAAGGCATCCCCAAGTGGGAGCTAGCTCTTCGTCAAATGACGGCCACAACCACGCAAGCAATATAATATACAACGCCGAAGGGTGAGGATCAAAACTCAAAAGGAAACTCAAAACATCAATGAAAACCATAATAATACAACGCGCGACTCTAAGGTCGAAATAATATACAACTCTGGTCTCTAAGTCTGAAATAAATATACAAGTCTAAAAAATGAAGAGAAGGCCATGAAACAAATGTAACACAGGTGCTAAAAATGACATGTGCGTGTCATGTGCTCAAAACACGCTTATAGCCCGATTAGCGATATTTAATCGCGATTAGCACTAAAATAGTGTCAAACAAATCATAAACTTTCATTATTTACAAAAATCACATAAAGCACCCTCTTTTTAGTAATTTCCATAATTTTCAAAATTTTCCCAATTTATCGGTATTTAATTATACCGCACTATTAAAATATTCATTATATTTATTATTTAATTATAAAAATTCCCAAAAATAATATTTTATTTTTCTGAAATGTTACAATCTTCCCCCCTTAAAGAAATTCGGTCCCCAAATTTAAATTTAAATCCCTCAATACTAAAACATTTCAGTAAAAAGATCTAAGTTGTCGGGGTCCCGAAATCATAAATACATAAAGCACAGTGGCGCAATGCATGCGCATGAACAGTGAGCAGATAACTCAAAATCAAAACTCCGTCAAGAATCCCGCAATCATCGGAGTCATGGTGAAAACACAAATGCCAAATCCAATAGGAAAACCAACATGATATACATCAACACTATACATGTAAATATCAAATCTATACATGTAAACATCTGAAGGAAATGCATGCCAAACCTTTTTAAGTCGCTGTGCGATGCGCATAACACTGCACAGTGGCGAACGTCTATTGTAAGAAAATAGCTATATCTATATATATATCCTTTATTCAATATGCACGTCCCGACATTTTGAAAACAATTTAGAAGGGTTTCCTTTTCATAAAAGTTTCATGTCATCTCAGACACGTAAATAAATACTGAGACTATAGCTTTTTCTTTGGAAATCCCTTCGATATCTATCAATGCATGAAAAAGATACTCAGGTACTGTCCTCGGACTAGTGATGTCCAGCTACTAAACCCAATAGCAAATATCATAAAAACGTACTTCTCCATAAGAAACCAATCTAAAAGTGTGCATAAGAATTCCGCGTGCGTCCGGTGCGCACGGAAATGAAAATCCATGAATGTGCACAGAAAAAAATCTAAGTGCATCGGGTGTGCACGAAACATTTGTCAAGGGCAACTGGTGTGCCTGACAGCAATATCAGGTGCATCTGATATGCACGAAGAATCTCGATTTAGTGCATCTGGTGTGCACCTAAATCGCATCTCAAATCATGCGTCCAACATGTGCGAAAATCCAAATCTGGTGCATCCATCATGCACGAATAAAATCTAAATCATGTGCATCCAACATGCATGAAATCACGATATCCAATATCAAGCGCCGAACATGCGTAAAATCCCATCCCAGCGCGTAAAATATGTGCAAGAATCCAATCAGGTGCACAAGGTGCACAAAACAAATATCGAGTATCACAATCGAAATCGGTAGTATACAACACATCTCAAATCCAAATCAGGTATACCGTGGTATCAAATCTCACAATCATGTGCACCAGCGTGCACAAAATCTAATCAAACACTAAAAGTGCATGAAAACTATGCCGTAAGCATAAGTCAAATCATATCCATGCCCTAGGCATGAAATCAAAATCAATATCTCAAATAACATCAAATCGAAGTCCTGGGCAACTGTAGTGTACAAAATACGTATCAATGCACTACAAGCATATGCGAACTATACTGAGTGCAAAAACCAAATCGTGTGCGTACCATAAGCACAAAATCAACTCAACTGTGTATAAAGCATATCTCCAGTGCAATAACTACGCACAAAAATATAAATACCCAGTAGGTGCTACCATGGTGCACGAAAAGAAATATCATGAAACTCGGTCATCAAAACTCAATCATGCGAATAGATCGCCCAAAATACCGAAATCAAGTATGGCGGAATAGTCCCGCTCAAGTATATCCTCTAAGAATCTCTGGCCAACTGTCGTGGTCACTCATAACATGTCTCGTCCACGGTGCCGAACTCTGGCCTGCTGAGTGTGCGTAAAATGACCACTCCTGGGTTTAAGTCTTCTTGTAAAATATTCCAGAAAGGTACTGTCGAGGTCTCTCCCGATCTCGTTTCTGCTGAAGTGCCCGGAGGTTATCACCCTTCACTAAATCTGTTTCTTGTTCTGGAACGGCTGCATACTCATCGCGAATCCTTCTAGAAGATATATCCATAAATAACGTCTCTGTATGCATGTCACATCTCTTATGTCGGCGGAGTGGAACGTCATCTCATCAAGATCTCGTACAAACCTCTTGCTCCACTTTTCTCTAATGTCGACTGCTTCGGACTCATCTCCACGTGGCTGCATGGAATGTGCTCCAACGGCTATACTCGTATCTGGAGTCTCCCAAGCAATGCATCCCATCACATGAGATCCGAAAGATGTCGAACCATTCGATTGATTCGTCAGAACCTCATAATCCGCCAAGAGATCAACATCTTGAGTACAGTTTAATAATATCGAGTACATACCACAGCACCTATGGACCGACCGTAGAAAGGGAAACCGAAGCATCATTAATGGTACCGCAGAACTGCCGCAAACCCGAAGGTTCAAAGGCTTTCACATGGTCATTATGTCAAGTTAGGGTTTCATTCTTCTAAAGGGTCTGTAGAGTTACTTGCATGTTGTCTTCAAATACTTTAAACTTGGAAATGGGTTTCTGACATTCGATCGTCTCTATTGACTCCCAACGTATCCGTGTGAGTCTTCTCAAGCTGGAATCAATCAATCTGATGACCTCGCATCGAGGTAAGCGAACGAACCATAAGTCCTAGTCATTCATCCTCGTACGACTAGCGACCATCTATCATATCTCTGAGTACAACTCGTACTGCAATAGCTCCAACATCTGGGGCGATATCTCGTCGTTCGCAGCAACATCTGGCTCATTCATCTGCACGCTAAACAGTGCCTCAATCATCATGAACAAGCGATACATCAATGGTCATCAAAATCTGGCTGGCCTCTATAAGTGGCTCAATTCTCTGGTGTTGTTCTACACATCCGAGTAATCTCACAAAAACGACCCATCAAACGCTCATGGCGCGAAAACACAATAAAACGACGCCTCACTATGAAATCGTATGTCCCTGGAATCATGCCCTGGTCAGTCCTCGTCCGTGACGAGCTCATGCTGACCGCAACTCTAGCCGTAGCTCTCTCTGCCCGTGTAATCGTGGCAGCAAAACTATATACCAAAATCGATGAGGATAGATCATGAATGAATATAATGTTGTGCAAGGAAATGTACATCCTAAGGCTTCTTAAGCGGAGTAGCGTATCGTAAGTATGCCGTGGAACATACACACGGTACATCACTCTCCTTAAGTCACCTACTCCATCAACAAAGGTCAACCTATGCGACGAAAGTTCGGCTCTAATACCCCCACGACTAAGTCTAAGTTCCGTAAGGTCAAGCCTAGATTCCGTATATACACAAACGCCCTAGGCTCCACATAGTCAAACCTAGACTCGAACCAAGGTTAACCTAGCGCTCTGATACCAATTTTGTCACGACCCGAAATAGCACGTGACTAGCACTTGAATCATATGGAGTCTGTAGGACCACATCTAATTCAAGTAAGCCAAAAGCCCAGAAATCTAAAACCATTTTAGAGAAATGTTTTAGTAAAATAAGCCGAATATGCATTTAAAAATAACAAGTCTTTTCTGAAAATTTCGGCAGAGTTTCCTTTGTAAATACTGGCCCCGAACGGGGTACAACATGATAAATATGTACATGAATGATAAAAGGCATCCCCAAGCGGGAGCTAGCACTTCGTCAAACGACGGCCACAACCATGCAAGCAATATAATATACAACGCCGAAGGGCGAGGATCAAAACTCAAAAGGAAACTCAAAACATCAATGAAAACTATATTAATACAACGCGCGACTCTAAGATTGAAACAATATACAACTCTGGTCTCTAAGTCTGAAATAAATATACATGTCTGGTTGATAGAGTTACTAGATACAACTGAATAAAATAAAGGTACAATAGTGGTCACGATGCGAGTGAACCCACCTACTAAAGCAAATCACCCGGAAAGGAAGCAGTGCCAACAAAGCCGTAACGAAACCTGTAAGGCAAAACCTGCAAGAAACTGTGGCACAACGGGGTAGAGTTGCCAACTCGTGAGTAGAAAACATCACCGAGCAGAAATCGTATGTATGACACAATCCTAGGTCAATACGATCAATAATATATATATATACACACACATATATATATATATATATATATCCTCAAATGATAAGTCTGAAGCAGGGAAAGGTGGCAAGGGTAAACATCTATACATAAGTGTAATCCCATGTGCTCGTGTCAGTGTCTTAGATAGCACTATATCATATGTATGGGGTATGAATGTAATGTAATGAAATGAGTGAGACAACTGTTTTCTTTATTTAATGGGATTTCTGTATGTATATATATCGAGTATCATCAATGAAATCAACATAGAAAATCCGTGTCAAGCGTCGACACAAAACATAAATCCCAATATCTCAATATCTCAGGCTCCGGCTACCCAGACTGGCCTGTATCATCAAATCTCAAATCTTAGTGTCTCAAATCTCAATACCTCGGGCTCCGTCAATCCGGATCGGCCCGTATCATAAATCACACGACCACGAACGGTATCCTCCGGATATCCGACATGCCAAATAAAATCACCGGTAGGCAATCTGCCCCGGCCGGGCTCATCATCCTCCATGAAATCACTCTCGCACCGGGGTACCAACCGGGTCCACCGTGTACCCGAGACGGTTCATACGTCTCCTCGAATCGGGTCTCGAAATCCATCTAATAACCGAGAAAACATCATGGTGGGCGACTCATACATCACGAGAAAACCGCATTTTTCATTTTAAAAAGAGAGAGAGAAGTTTATATATTTTCTTGTGATTTTCTCCCAAATCCAGGAAATCTCAGGAAAATCCGAAATCCAATCATCAATAGCAAGTAAACAGTGAATATCGACATAAAACTCCATAATACTGCATAACAGTGAATAATAATATGCATGAAGTAGCAAGTAATAACTGCAATGTCTAAACTAGCATATAAAGCAAGTACACTATATCATGTCGAAACTATCAGCTAACAAGCTATGTCATTGAAATGATATTCTCTAAAGTGTACGTGACATGGCAATTACCGATGATGATGTGTATGAGCCGGCAAGTAAGTGTATGTGGGACATATGCATCATCGGTAATGGTGTTGGTGTCCTGACAACAGGATCTCAATATTAACATATGAAAACACAATATAAGCATGCGATACGACGCGAACAGCAATAATATGCGGGAGCTGAATAATAATGCAACAATAAGGAATTTACAATACTATACATGTGTCAAAACTGGTTTGCCATTTGAAATAATACGAATCGTGGTGTTTTGAAAATAAGGGTCATGGTGTTTTTACGAAAAGATACGTCCTTTGAAATACCCGTAGAATTCCTTATCCCGCCTTTAAAATACACATGATTCGTTGGTTTTGAAATAGGTATGAGTCAAATCTAGTCTAGCATCTATAAATAAACTACAGGACTGAGCTAACAGGCTAAACGAAAGTTAAGGAAACCGCCTAACATCTGAGTCGATACATATATAATATATAATAGTCGGTGATCCCGCCTCAATAGTATCCCATACGATACCTAATATAATATGACATCCTCGAGTCAAGAATGCGGATCTATCATCAATATATAGCTCGAACGGTAAATCCGTCGTACGGCCTCCCAAATCTGGGTACGGGTCAAAGTCGCATTATCTCATTATTCGTCTGGTATCCTTTTTATCAATTATCATGATCCGGGGTATGCGTGTGTATGAAAACACCACGTCAAAAGGACCCGCTAAAACATCAAGTCGTATCTCGAATACGAACCATGTCACATCACCGATCTCACGGCCTCAAGCCCAATCTCATCGACTCATCTCAAATCCCAAGTACTATCCTTATAATCCGTGTATATGTATACGTATATATATATATACATAGTCCCATACCCATGTGTGTATATATATATACATATCCTCATATACGCACAGGTAAAAGAATGAATGTATGCAAGTATGTGTGTGTGTGTGTGGGTGCAATAACTACTCTAGGGTTTCGCAAATAACACTACAAATCCATGAACACCTAGAATCTATCTCTATCATCGATAAACTCATATCAACATAATATATATATATATATATGTGTGTGTGTGTGTGTGTGTGTGTGTGTGCGTGTGTGTGTATACGTATTCGTATACATCACAACGAACTGCGGGGGTGTTATACTCCATCCACCCGACTTCCCCCGTAGATATATACCTACTCACCTGATCTTGCTTGCCGATGTCGATGTCTCCCTCATCTTCTTCATCATCTCGAATCATCATGGGGGTACCTACATGTCACACGTATCGTATCGCATTAAAACCAAATCGAAACCAAAACGACACGCGGAACTCACATAGATCAAAACCTATTGTCTACTCCCGCAAATCAACCCGATATCACACGATATAGACGTACAAACGTCATGTGATCGAGATAAGGCACAAATAAAAAAAATCCAAAAATCGAAATATGAAATATAGCCTCGAATCAAAATAGCAACACATGTATTATGTCCCAGATTTTGATTAAGGTGTAAACAATGTTCCAAAACAATACTGGAGTGATGTATATAGGGTATATGAGCTTTGGAAGTAACCAGGACCCCACCCCTCACCAAGTGGCTGAGCCCCTCCCCCTAAATTCCGAGCTCGCCGGCCTTGGGGGCTCCTCTATGGTTCGTATTGCTACAGGGGGTTCTTAGAGTCAATTCTAGTATGCAGGGGTTGTTTGCTCATCTCGTAATTTTCCCAGGTCATCCCAGATTTTCCTGCACACTCAAATACCTCACAAACCGACATGAAAGTTCTAAAATTCCGTATTTTGGGTTACAGTTGGGAATGGTCTGGGTTTCTATCATTTTAGGGGGTCTAAGGTCACCAATAAGGTTCAAGTTCACCTACACAACTCAAAAAAAACCCTAATCCTCTCTATGGATTTCCAAGTTTCACTAAACTTTGCCAAATCGATTTTAAACTTGAATAGAGGCTTAAGCAAATGAAATACTACACTAATTGTGAAGGGATTACCTCATTTGACACTCATGAATCCTCTACAGCGCCAAAATGCAAACTTTCTTGGTCTAAAGTGTAGCTTGAGGGCTTATGCACAATTTTTGTGAAGTGGGGATGGACTTTTGATAAATTTTTAGCGATGAAATGAGGGTTGAAGAGGGGGAGGGAGGAGGTGCTACCATGGTGAGTGAAGAAGGAGAGAAAAATGAAGGAGATGAAGAATGAAGACCAAGTCAAAGAACCCATCACCTCACTCTCTCTTCTCTCTCATGCCCATACTTCATTTTCTATTCTTTTTCTTATTTTTTGTTTTCCTTTTCTTTTCTTTTCTCTAATTAAAACAACAACCATGCTAAAAAATGAAGAGAAGGCCATGAAACAAATGTAACACAAGTGCTAAAAATGACATGTGCGTGTCATGTGCTCAAAACACGCTTATAGCCCGATTAGCGATATTTAATCGCGATTAGCACTAAAATAGTGTCAAACAAATCATAAACTTTCATTATTTACAAAAATCACATAAAGCACCCTCTTTTTAGTAATTTCCATAATTTTCAAAATTTTCCCAATTTATCGGTATTTAATTATACCGCACTATTAAAATATTCATTATATTTATTATTTAATTATAAAAATTCCCAAAAACAATATTTTAGTTTTCTGAAATGTAACAATCTTCCCCCCTTAAAGAAATTTGGTCCCCGAATTTAAATTTAAACCCCTCAATACTAAAACATTTCAGTAAAAAGATCTAAGTTGTCGGGGTCCCGAAATCATAAATACATAAAGCACAGTGGAGCAATGCATGCGCATGAACAGTGAGCAGATAACTCAAAATCAAAACTCCGTCAAGAATCCCGCAATCATCGGAGTCATGGTGAAGACACAAATGCCAAATCCAATACGAAAACCAACATGATATACATCAACACTATACATGTAAATATCAAATCTATACATGTAAACATCTGAAGGAAATGCATGCCAAACCTTTTTAAGTCGCTGTGCGATGCGCATAACACTGCACAGTGGCGAACGTCTATTGTAAGAAAATAGCTATATATATATATATATATATATATCCTTTATTTAATATGCACGTCCCGCCGTTTTGAAAACAATTTAGAAGGGTTTCCTTTTCATAAAAGTTTCGTGTCATCTCAGACACGTAGATAAATACTGGGACTATAGCTTTTTCTTTGGAAATCCCTTCGATATCTATCAATGCATGAAAAATATACTCAGGTACTGTCCTCGGACTAGTGCTGTCCAGCTACTAAACCCAATAGCAAATATCATAAAAACGTACTTCTCCATAAGAAACCAATCTAAAAGTGTGCATAAGAATTCCGCGTGCGTCCGGTGCGCACGGAAATGAAAATCCATGAATGTGCACAGAAAAAAATCTAAGTGCATCGGGTGTGCACGAAACATTTGTCAAGGGCAACTGGTGTGCCTGACAGCAATATCATGTGCATCTGATATGCACGAAGAATCTCGATTTAGTGCATCTGGTGTGCACCTAAATTGCATCTCAAATCATGCGTCCAACATGTGCGAAAATCCAAATCTGGTGCATCCATCATGCACGAATAAAATCTAAATCATGTGCATCCAACATGCACGAAATCACGAAATCCAATATCAAGCGCCGAACATGCGTAAAATCCCATCCCAGCGCGTAAAATATGCGCAAGAATCCAATCAGGTGCACAAAACAAATATCGAGTATCACAATCGAAATCGATGGTATACAACACATCTCAAATCCAAATCAGGTATACCGTGGTATCAAATCTCACAACCATGTGCATCAGCGTGCACAAAATCTAATCAAACACTAAAAGTGCATGAAAACTATGCCATAAGCATAAGTCAAATCATATGCATGCCCTAGGCATGAAATCAAAATCAATATCTCAAATAACATCAAATCGAAGTCCTGTACAACTTTAGTGTACAAAATACGTATCAATGCACTACAAGCATATGTGAACTATACTGAGTGCAAAAACCAAATCGTGTGTGTACCATAAGCACAAAATCAACTCAACTGTGTATAAAGCATATCTCTAGTGCAATAACTACGCACGAAAATATAAATACCCAGTAGGTGCTACCATGGTGCACGAAAAGAAATATCATGAAACTCGGTCATCAAAACTCAATCATGCGAATAGATCGCCCAAAATACCGAAATCAAGTATGGCGGAATAGTCCCGCTCAAGTATATCCTCTAAGAATCTCTGGCCAACTATCGTGGTCACTCATAACATGTCTCGTCGACGGTGCCGAACTCTGGCTTGCTGAGTGTGCGTAAAATGACCACTCCTGGGTCTAAGTCTTCTCGTAAAATATTCCAGAAAGGTACTGTCGAGGTCTCTCCCGATCTCGTTTCTGCTGAAGTGCCCGGAGGTTATCACCCTTCACTAAATCTGTTTCTTGTTCCGGAACGGCTGCTTACTCATCACGAATCCTTCTAGAAGCTATATCCATAAATAACGCCTCTGTATGCGTGTCACATCTCTGATGTCGGCGGAGTGGAACGTCATCTCATCAAGATCTCGTACAAACATCTTGCTCCACTTTTCTCTAATGTCGACTGCTTCGGACTCATTTCCACGTGGCTGCATGGAATGTGCTCCAACGGCTATACTCGTATCTGGAGTCTCCCAAGCAATGCATCCTATCACATGAGATCCGAAAGATGTCGAACCATTCGATCGATTCGTCAGAACCTCATAATCCGCCAAGAGATCAACATCTTGAGTACAGTTTAATAATATCGAGTACATACCACAGCACCTATGGACCGACCGTAGAAAGGCAAACCGAAGCCTCATTAATGGCACAGCAGAACTGCCGCAAACCCGATGGTTCAAAGGCTTTCACATGGTCATTATGTCGAGTTAGGGTTTCATTCTTCTAGAGGGTCCGTAGAGTTACTTGCATGTTGTCTTCAAATACTTTAAACTTGGAAATGGGTTTCTGACATTCGATCGTCTCTATTGACTCCCAACGTATCCGTGTGAGTCTTCTCAAGCTGGAATCAATCAATCTGATGACCTCGCATCGGGGTAAGCGAACGAACCATAAGTCCTAGTCACTCACCCCCGTACGACTAGCGACCATCTATCATATCTCTGAGTACAACTCGTACTGCAATAGCTCCAACATCTGGGGCGATATCTCGTCGTTCGCAGCAACAACTGGCTCATTCATCTGCACGCTAAACAGTGCCTCAATCATCATGAACAAGCGATACATCAATGGTCATCAAAATCTGGCTGGCCTCTATAAGTGGCTCAATTCTCTGGTGCTGATCTACACATCCGAGTAATTTCACAAAAACGACCCATCAAACGCTCATGGCGCGAAAACACAATAAAACGACGCCTCACTGTGAAATCGTATGTCCCTGGAATCATGCCCTGGTCAGTCCTAGTCCGTGACGAGCTCATGCTGACCGCAACTCTAGCCGTAGCTCTCTCTGCCCATGTAATCGTGGCAGCAAAACCATATACCAAAATCGATGAGGATAAATCATGAATGAATATAATGTTGTGCAAGGAAATGTACATCCTAAGGCTTCTTAAGCGGAGTAGCGTATCGTAAGTATGCCGTGGAACATACACACGGTACGTCACTCTTCTTAAGTCACCTACTCCATCAACAAAGGTCAACCTATGCGACGAAAGTTCGGCTCTAATACCCCCACGACTAAGTCTAAGTTCCGTAAGGTCAAGCCTAGATTCCGTATATACACAAATGCCCTAGGCTCCACATAGTCAAACCTAGACTCGAACCAAGGTTAACCTAGCGGTCTGATACCAATTTTGTCACGACCCGAAATATCACGTGACTGGCACTTGAATCATATGAAGTCTATAGGACCACATCTAATTCAAGTAAGCCAAAAGCCCAGAAATCTATAACCATTTTAGAGAATTGTTTTAGTAGAATAAGCCGAATATGCATTTAAAAATAACAAGTCTTTTCTGAAAATTTCGGCAGAGTTTCCTTTGTAAATACTGGCCCCGAACGGGGTACAACATGATAAATATGTATATGAATGATAAAAGGCATCCCCAAGCGGGAGCTAGCACTTCGTCAAACGACGGCCACAACCATGCAAGCAATATAATATACAACGCCGAAGGGCGAGGATCAAAACTCAAAAGGAAACTCAAAACATCAATGAAAACTATAATAATACAACGCGCGACTCTAAGATCGAAATAATATACAACTCTGGTCTCTAAGTCTGAAATAAATATACATGTCTGGTTGATAGAGTTACTAGATACAACTGAATAAAATAAAGGTACAATAGTGTTCATGATGCGAGTTAACCCACCTACCAAAGCAAATCACCCGGAAAGGAAGCAGTGCCAACAAAGCCGTAACGAAACCTGTACGGCAAAACCTGCATGAAACTGTGGCACAACGGGGGTGAGTTGCCAACTCGTGAGTAGAAAACATCACCGAGCAGAAATCGTATGTATGACACAATCCTAGGTCAATACGATCAATAATATATATATCCTAAAATAGTAAGTCTGAAGCATGAAAAGGTGGCAAGGGTATGTAAGTCTACGGTAGTGCCTCGACCGTCTGTCCGAGGCCAAAATGCGGAAACGAAAACTTTTTCAAAACTTGAAACCGGCGCTGTCGCAGACTTTAATCCCGGATCGAACCATTAACCTATAACTAGCTAACTAGAGAAGGGTTAGAAAAGCTATACCAATCGATCCGTGTCCTTCGGTCTTTGGCCACCAACCCAAGCTCCTCGCGGCATCTCTGATCTCCGGTCTCCTCGTCGGAAAGGGCACCACATCTTCGAATCCTTTTACGGGCTCCCGCTTCGTCCGAAGCAACTCGGACACAAAGTTTGCTAGCCGATGTTTCCAAGGTGATGTAGAGAATGTGTGTGATCACTTTGTCTCAAGCATCCATTGATTCTCAACACATGAGAGTGTATGGATAGAGGTTGAAGATGATAACATTAATGGAAATGGTGAGCTAGAGGAAGAAGAAGAAGAGGAGCCTTTTCTTTCTTATGTTGTATGATAAAATGAGAGAGTGAGAGAGATAATACAAGAGCAAACTCTACCCTTTGGCTGCCCTCTCTCCCTCTCTTCTTATCATATCAACACTTAAATCAATCACTAAACATGACATGGTTCAAAGAATAAGACCATGAGTCACCACCCTTGTCCATGTCATAATTAATGCACCTCATCATGAATTAAGCTCACTATTTCCACCAAAGTAAACATTAACCCAAATGTTTACAACAATAAAAAGATACGGCAACATCTAAAGTAAACTCGTGACGGATCACAAGGATACCCCTCACCTATATATACATACTTGCATCCGCATTCCGACTGAATGCGAATGCGATGAGACTAAAGTAATCCAACAAATCGAATACTAGGATCCGGCTTAAACCAAAGCCCAATAGTATGATCCGTCCGATCATGATCCGTGCACGACTGCACGTATATGATCGAACCCTTCCATATATCATACGGCCTCTACAACGTTTCGCCCGAAACTTGAGAAACTGTCTGTGGGGGATTCTAAAGACTCGTCAATACTTTGGTTGTGGATTTAACCACTAGCACGTCAGTGGTACTAGCCGTACGTAACGGGCTATAAGGTATTGACCAAAAGGGAGGTCGATGAGCGAACTCATCCTGACACCCTACTGAGCCTGTCAGTGACAATATCCGTATAGTCCGGTCCGTTCGTCTATGAGTATCTCATGTCGGGCCTAGGGGGTTGGTAAAAGTCAGACCCCCAAAAGCGGTACAAGTAGTGTCGGAGTATAGCCCAGAACACCCTGAGATACTACTGGAATACCTACCAGTAAATCTCCTGCCTTGGCCAAGTACTTCGTGTAATGGCTCTTCTAGACACAGCACGATCTCACCCCCAATACCGGAAGAGACGAAACCCCTACCGATCCGCTCACTGCCTCCATGTGGCTCGGGACTGTACCCAACTAAAACCTGTTTCCACGACTCTTTTGAGCCGTGATAGGGTAGTAATCAAAGAACAGTGGGAAATCACACAAGACAAATGACGATCTCAGGTCGATGAACTAACCTGTACATATGTCACCAAGGAACTGCTATCTGACGTCAGGTATAATACCAACTAGCATGTTCCCGGCGAGTCCTGTCCGGTGTACTCATAACCCAATGAGCACCTGTATAGATCTTAGGTGAACCAACTGACACCAATGGCTTGTGAGACCGGCCACCGCCCCTCGTCGGGGTCGGTCACTGTATACACTAGTCTACTAATGGAGTGACAATCCAGATTGAATCTTTAGGTCCTATTAAATTTTCAGTAATCGTTTGCGGTTCTGGAATCACTTCCAGTTCTACCATACTCCCACTACTGTTTTCTGAAAAAAAATCCATTTTAATTAAAACTGTTGGGAGTCAAGAACAATATCACTATTGATCTTCAAGATGGTAGAAAGTTAACCCTCGTCATAGCCCGGGTCAACCCACAAACAGCCATTACAGAAACGTGCCTTGAGTTATCCAGAGTCTGGTTTTAAGCATAAGCCGGAAAACTCCCCGTACCTTAACATTGTTAAGATATGAACTATTCTATATCCAATATAGAAACAGAGGCACTGATTTAATTGGAACCAGATTCAAATCATGCAGCAGTCACCTGTGCATGTCAACTAAATGAAGAGAGGCTGATCAGCATTACTCAACTTAAGAGTGCATCTAAATATGAGTAACCTGAAAGAGAAATAAATTTCTCAAAACCCATTACTATCAACTGAATACCATACACAAGTATCCTCGATCACCTTGAAGAATCCCAATACTTGCAACACCTGGTTCTCTACTTTACTCTTATACCTACAGCTTCTCAAAACTTAGACCTTGCATTTCTACGAAACACTTGTCTAAAACTCGAGAAGTCACGAGTAATAAGAATATAGTACGAGGACCAACCCCTCTGTCCTAATGGACACTGAACAATATACAATACTTTGTATAAGTCCCCTGAGTTGAATAACTCGAACCCTGTGCGTCGTAGGTTGAAAACTGTACTATGGTTATGAAGAATTACACCGCTGTTTAATGCTCCTTACCTAACCATCAACTGATATAGGTGAATGTCATGGACATAATTTCAAAAAGTTATATCTCACTTTATAAAAATAAACGTACAGATATATCAATTTGAAATTGGTGCATAACAACGGATATTCAAAACCAAATATTTGCCGTTCGGCAAATAGCCCGGGCGATTTCCTCAAATATCACCAATTACAACGAATCCCGATATAATGAGGATGATCACTCAATTCCCAATAACTTACTCCCACTCATCATCTGTAAAACCATACAGATGTGAGAATCAAATCTGGTAAATACATACCCTGGAACAAGGACTAATTGGGAAATCAGTTTTCTTTTAACAATACACAGTGAAACTGAAACATGTAAATGTTTCGAAGGGGTATCCGGGTATTCTTAGTAATGCCTCTTCCATTATCAGATTCACAACTGTAACCGTATATTTCTTTTCCATCTCTTCAAATCCCTTTATTTGTCTTTACTCATTACCTTCTGTACACCCTTTTAGGCTAAATGGTTTTCTTCCTCCCAACCGTTCGGCACCAGCCTATGGTTTGGTAGAAGACTATCCAATATGCATAATGGATGTACTCTCCTAATCGTAGGAGTACTCGTAACCTGGGAGAAGGTGAAGATAAAAGACAACTGAATAAAACCTTATTCCTATTTCTCCTGAACCAGAATCCATCCCCGAACTGGAACAAATTCCTTCGAGTTCGTATATAACCATACGATGGAGTATCAAATAAACTGTGGATCTTCGTAGTGATACGGGGTGTTTCGGAGAAATACAAAGGTGAAGTAGGAGTGGCTATGAAATACTTGGTTTGGTCATGAATAGCAGTCGCAATTTACTTTGCCCTCTTACTAATCCCTTTATTTGTCTTAACTTATTACCTTCTGTACACCATCGTTAGGCTAATTGGTTTTCTTCATTCCCCACCGTTCGGCACCTGCCTATGGTTTGGAAGAAGACTATCCAATTAGCATAATAGGTGTACCGTCCTAATCCAAGGAGCACTCGCAACCTGAGAGAAGGTAAAAGGAAAAGACAACTGAATAGTCCTATTCATTTTCTTCAGAACCGGAAACCATCCTCGAATATGGAACAAGTTCCTTCGAGTTCGTATATAACCATACGATGGTTTTACCTAATGGAAGTGGATGTTCGTAGTAATACGGGGTGTTCTGGAGAAAAGGGTAAAAGTAGGAGTGGCAATGAGGTATGCAACTCTGACAATCCAAAAGCCAGTGTTATAAGAAGGTTCGGTTAATCTTGGTCACTGAGTCATAGTATAGGGTCGGGCCATGGTCGTTGCCAAAGAGAGAGAGAGAAGAAACACTCTGCGTGCACTTTAACCTAGATCAGAATGGTTATCACTTTATCTAATCAGGAAACCTCCCACTGTATCCTCAAATTCTCCTCCAAACCTGAAAGAAGAATTTGTCGGGATCACCCGAGGAGTAAACCAACTCATCAGTGCGAATCGGTATCCAACTATCATCGCATGATAACGTGAGCACCCGTATATGATCTTGATGTCAAACATCGATGAATGTGGGAACATTCATCCCCAATCGTATGGGTCTAGTATCATATACGCTAGTCTACTCTGGTATATCAATGCCCCGTCTCGATATACCTACGACTAGGGACTTTCCAGGATATGCTTATAGACTATAGATGTCCCACTAGTATGATCTCTATCATAATCAGAGCAGTCAAGCCGATATCCTCAGGGCTTTATCAGCATGAATGAATGAATAAAAGCATGATCAAATCAACATGTCAGATAAAGAAGAACCAGATAGCATACTATCATGTCGAGCAAGAATGCATACTGAATATTTATATACATAGATACATCCACTATCATATAATGGCCTCTAGGGCATACATATATCCAACAATCTCCCACTTGCACTAAGGCCAGTTATTGGCGTATCTCATACCCAACAACTCAAAAAGTCGCTCATGCTGCGGCTGAGGGAGGGCCTTGGTGAATGGATCCACGGCGTTATTCTTTGTGTCTACTCTCCTAATCTCGATCTCGCGGCGATCTACAATCTCCCGGATCAGATGAAAACGCCTCAGGATGTGTCTGGACCGCTGATGGGATCTGGGCTCCTTGGCTAACGCCATAGCCCCATTATTATCACAATACAAAGGTATTGGATCAATAATGGTTGGAACTACTCCTAGCTCCGAGACGAACTTCTTCATCCAGACGGCTTCCTTGGCAGCATCATTTGCAGCAATGTACTCAGCTTCCATCGTAGAGTCTGCAACGGTATCTTGTTTGGAACTCTTCCAACTCACCGCCCTTCCATTAAGGGTAAATACAAACCCAGAGATAGATTTGCTGTCGTCCTTATCGCTCTGGAAGCTCGAATTGGTAAAGGCCTCCATTTGGAGATCTCCATTACCATACACCAAGAACAATTCTTTAGTCCTTCGTAAGTACTTAAGAATGTTCTTCACAGCTGTCCAATGATTCTCCCCTGGGTTGGATTGATACCTGCTTACAACACTAAGTGCATAAGCTACATCTGGGCTTGTACATAACATCGCATACATTATAGATCCTACTGCCGAGGCATAGGGTATAACACTCATGCGAGCTCTCTCTTCATCGGTCTTTGGACAAGAATCCTTGGAGAGAGTGGCCCCATGGCAAGCGGGTAAGGCACCCCGCTTGGAGTCTTCCATACTAAACCTTTTTAGGATGGTGTCAATGTACCTGGTTTGGGACAATCCCAATAACCTTTTGGATCTATCCCTATAGATCCTTATGCCCAGAATGTATGTGGCATCACCCAGGTCCTTCATGGAGAACCTCAGTGATAAGAAAGATTTGACCGACTGTAGCATAGGAATATCATTTCCTATCAGAAGAATGTCGTCCACGTACAATACGAGGAATGTGACAGCTCTCCCTACAGCCTTCTTATAAACACAAGGTTCATCTGGATTTTTGATGAAATCAAACTCTTTGATGACATCATCGAAACAGATGTTCCAACTCCGTGATGCCTGCTTTAACCCATATATGGATTTAAGCAATTTACATGCTTTCCCGCTGCTCCCACTGTCAATGAAGCCCTCTAGCTGATCCATATAAACGCATTCTTCTAAATTTCCATTTAGAAATGCAGTTTTAACGTCCATCTGCCAGATTTCATAGTCGTAGTGAGCAGCAATAGCAAGTAGGATCCGAATGGATTTAAGCATGGCTACGGGAGAAAAAGTCTCGTCATAGTCCAAACCTGGTCTTTGACGAAAACCCTTCGCCACAAGTCTTGCCTTATAGGTCTCCACCTGCCCATCTACACCAATCTTTCTTTTAAAGATCCATTTGCACCCCACAGGTTTTACCCCAGGGGGTACAACGTCCAAAATCCATACTTTGTTGGTGTACATAGACTCCATTTCGGATCTCATGGCATCCAGCCACTTCATAGAGTCTCTACTCGTGATAGCTTGCTGAAAACTGGTAGGATCATCATCATCCATGATACAGTCTTCTCTGTCACCATCAATGAGGAAACCGTAGTACCTCTCCGGTGGGCGAGAAGTCCTACCAGACCTACGGAGTGGCCGAGGTTCTTGAGTTTCTGTTGCAACAGCCGGTTCAACCAAATCGTCATTTGTAGTTTGTGTCTCTAGAACCTCTTCTAGATCCACCACCTTGCCATCATCTTTATCTGTGAAAAACTCTTTTTCCAAGAATGTAGCATGTTGAGAAACAAACACTTTTTGTTCCTCTTTGTGGTAGAATAGATATCCATAAGAATTCTTTGGATATCCCACAAAGTTACACATGACTGACCGTGTCTCGAGTTTGTCCGGATTCTGCTTTTTAACATAGGCCGGGCAACCCCAAATCTTAATTCTCTTAAGATATGGTCTCTTCCCATGCCATATCTCATATGGCGTGGTAGATACGGTTTTGGTTGGAACCCTGTTTGGCAGAAATGCTGCAGTCTCCAATGCATGCCCCCAAAACGAGACAGGTAACTCAGCGTCACTCATCATGGACCGGACCATATCTAATAGGGTCCTATTCCGTCGTTCTGACACACCGTTATGCTGTGGTGTGTAAGGGGGAGTGAGCTGAGAGAGAATCCCATTCTCTTTTAGGAAGTTTGCAAATTCTGTACTGAGATACTCACCACCTCGATCAGATCGAAGCATCTTGATACACAAGCCGGTTTGTTTTTCTACTTCTTGCTTATATTCAATGAATTTCTTGAAAGCTTCGGACTTGTGCTTTAATAAAAATACATGACCGAATCTTGAGAAATCATCAGTGAATGTAATGAAGTATGAAAAACCGCCTCTAGCCTGTGTAGACATTGGCCCACATACATCACTATGTATGAGGCCTAGGAGCTGAGTAGCTCTTTCTCCGTGTCCGGTAAACGGAGTTTTGGTCATTTTACCCTTGATACAAGACTAGCAAGTCGCATAAGATTTATATTCAAAAGAGTTTAAATATCCATCTTTGTGTAACTTGTTTAGTCTTGTTTCGTTAATATGACCAAGTCTACAGTGCCAAAGAAAAGCTTCATTTAATTCTGAAATTTTTCTTTTATTAGTGTTTTGTATACTGAAAACTGTGTGTTGATTTAGGACATATATTCCGTTATTAAGCGTACCATACCCAACCAACATTTGATTCAGGTGAATGTTCATAACATTGTTCTGCAATACAAAATTATATCCTTCATTGTCCAACAAAGAAACGGATATTATATTACATAGCATACTTGGTACAAAATTACATGGATTCAAAACCAAAATACATCCAGATGGCAACCCCAAGTGATACTCTCCCACTGCGACTGTATGTACATTGGAACCATTTCCAACGCGGAGAGTATGGTCACCTGTCTTCAAAACCTTGCTATTTCTCAGCCCCTGCATAGAATTGCAAATGTGAGAACCTGAACTGGTAACCAATACCCAGGAAGCAGAGTTTATTGAAAAACAGTTTTCTGTCACAAACGCACCTGAAGCAGAAGCATCACCATGCTTCTTCTTGAGACTTAAGTACTCCGTGCAGTTGCGCTTCCAATGTCCTGTCTTGTGGCAATGAAAACATTCGCCCTTCCCCGAGTCTCCAGCCTTAGACTTTTCCTTTCCCTTCACCTTTTTAACTCCACCTTTAGGATTGGTGGGTTTCTTCTTTTTCTTTCCCTTGGCCTTAGCTTTCGGGCGAGAAGAAGAAGATTGTCCAACAGTCATAACGGGAGTTCTTGCTGACTTCATAGTGATCTCTGCACTCCTTAACATGTTAAGGAGTTCAGGGAGTTCCTTCTCCATGCCATGCATGTTGAAGTTCACTATGAACTGAGCAAAGGTGGAGGGAAGGGACTGCAGAATAATATCTATATATTGTTCATTGTCCATCGTCCATCCAAGGTCCTCAAGCTCTTCTATAAGAGCTATCATCTTCAGAACATGGTCTCCTACTGGTGTGCTAGGGGCCATTCGCATCTGAAACAATTTCTTTGATGCTTCGTATCGTAATACGCGGGATTGCTCTCCATACAACTCCTTTGTATGGAGCAATATACCGTGAATGTCCATATCCTCGTGCTGCTTTTGATGTGTGTTATCCATCGATGCAAGCGCGAGGCATTTTGCCGTGGCACAGTCAGCGTCCCATGTCTTGCGGACTTCAATGTCTGCAACTGAGGATTTTGGACCTGGGACGGGCGGGGGTGAAGCCGTGAGGACATATAATACTTTATCATAAGTCAAGGCGATTTTCAGATTCCTCAGCCAGTCTTTATAGTTGGTCCCATTCAGTTTGTTTTTATCTAGTAAAAGTTTGAGTCCTGTTATGGGTATCTGCCATTAAGAGAGAGAAAAGAATACACTCAGCGAAAGCTCTTGCATAGATCAGATTGGTTATTATCTTGTCTAATCGATGTCTCCCACTGCTTCTATCGAGTTTTTCTTTCAAACCTTAAAATGAAAAACTAGCCAGGATTAATTACAGTCTACAACTTCGCTAACCGTTCAGCCAGGCCAGTGTCGGTACTTGAGGGAAGTTCCCCGTGCTTTCGCACGGACCTAATTAAAGTAAACCTCGTTTTTCCAGAGGCGGAGCCCCGTTAACACCTTTCTAGACACCTAATGAGTTAGTTAATTGTAAACTGTAAAACTCTCCTAGGAGCAACTATTGCCCACAGTGGGATCGGGATCCAACCATCACATGGAAGGTATGCAATCTCATTGCAAATTTCAACTATTGAAATTCCCGATGTGGTTTTTACCCCTAATACTCGTGACCTTGGCTAAGGTCAACAAATCACGAGTACTAGTCAAGCTCAACCCGTCATTTCTTGATTAATTAGACCCATTCACATGACCCTTGGCTAAGGTCAACAAAGTCATATGCCCGTCCTAATTAATCTGCATCATATGCATTTGTAGGAAGACATCACTTAGCTACCGTATACTACGCCTTGGCTAAGGTCAACAAACGTAGCACGAATACTAAGTACTCTACTTTCTAAAATGACGGAGAGTTGCGGATGATTTTTAAGAAAATCTTTAACGCTTTGAGCTTGATATCGTTGTAGAATCAAATGGTTTTCAAAAGGAGTGGCTTAAGCTCCGCAGTTTTGAAATATAGCTTTTTCATAAATAGCCGAGTGGTTTTTAAATCCTATTCTACAACATCTTTTTAGGTTCATTTTCTTTACATTAATCACATTAATGTAATCCCATCATTTAAGTCCTTAAGCCAATCATTGAAAAGAAACGAAAATAACACGTACGCTTATGCCATCCGCATTCGCCGCAATGTTCCGTTATGCACCGTTAGGTTACTTAACTAACGGCATACCGGGACGGGACTAGCGCGGGTGTAAAACATAAGCAACATCTACTATATATCATATATATAATATGTCATTCGTCTCAGATATCACAGAACACAAGCAGCAGAAACATAGATATAACGTGGGATATACTAGGATGTCCGTATTTAGTATTTAGCCAGAATAGAAAATACGGATTCCACAGTCGCGATGAATAGCCAAGCCCACACCCTGGACCCCTACGAGAGCGGCAAGTGACCCTACCAATTCTGGAGTTTAGGAGACCCGGTCTCGACTCCTCGAGATGGCCTCCCACTGAACCCCAGAACCCGGTCACCTGTGCTCCCCTCCTTGGGTCCATCCTAATGCGGAAAAGTAAATAATATACAACACTGGTGACACAACCTCACCCCGGAAGTGCCCCAAATAAAAGAATATTACATTACATTTGAATTTACATGAATGAAAATATAAAACTCTCATCTCACATAAAAAAAACCCGGCTATTCCATCGCGACAATCCTGCACATCATATCTCAGCAACACATAATATCTCATATCGTCAACGTAAGTAAGTATGCATACCCCAATTGTCGTTGATGTATAGCAACGAAACCGGCGATATCGAACATACTACACTTACGGTCACAGAAAAGAAAGTGTAAAACTACAATATTTGGAATCCACATTCTCTTTAGACATCATAAATGCGAAATATCACATATTTCGTATTTCATGCCTAAACTATATGAATTCCACATATTGTATCACATTCCAGATAAACAGACAGTATTAAAGTTTTCGAACGAACGATCAAGTACCCAAGATTCACTAAAGCTCAACACTTGAGCAGGGTTTAAAAATCCGAAGTGTGACACAGTAGTAGCGGTCCAGCCATAGAAGGGTCAAGCCAACGCCTCACATGTGGCACGCCGTACTGCCCCAAACCCTAAGGTTCAAAGGGCAGTTCAAGACGGTCATATAATCGAGTTAAGGTTTGTTGTCTTCTAGAGGGTCCACCACAAAAAGACTTGCACGTATCTCCAAAGTATTTAAACCCCGTGAATAGTGAGCAAATGATACTCGTTCAAACACTTCAATACTTTCTAATTTACCCGGAAAAGCAACGAAATGAAAATTCCGATCGAATCTACGCGTCCAAAACCATCTCCAGAAAATACAATACTATATTCAGATTAAACATACCTAAAACACTGTACAAGCAGTATTATGAATTACTGTAGAAAAATGAGGAAATGAACTCTCTGTATGGCCGCGGAATCGCGGCCTAAGCAAGTAATTGCCGCGGTTCCGCGGCCATATGTACGGATCATTTGTTCGTTTTTCACAGTATTCCAAATAATTTCCTTCTCTATTTTTTAAGTATTTTTAATTCTGAAAAATGTCAAATTTTAAAATTTGTCCAGAGAGGGTCTTAAAATGTCGTATTTTTGTCCTATCGGGATTTTTACTTCGTAAAAGCGTCGCCTAATGTTCTAGGTCGTCTCTGATACCAATGAAAGGTTTGCCTAGCACCCTATGTAGAGTTTTGAAGCATCACATGTCTCAAAGTTTAGATTTTTATGGTGCTAAACAAGCATACAAAGAAATCGATCCTAGAAAATTAGGGTTTCGAAAGTTAAAGCCAATAAAAACTAGGGTTTCGAGACTACAACCTTTGTAGCTCCCTTTCGCTGGACTCTTTGGTCTCTTGGGTATTGGAAGAAGGTCCTCTTGAAGTCCTCTTACGTCCACGACGATCCACCCGGAGTTCCTCGTCCAAGCTCGCAACTTCGATTATCACGATGAGAAACGAAGAGAACACTCTAAACAAGTTGGCTAAACTTGTGTAGAATGATGTTGTGGTTTAGATTCTCACTTCAAAAACCTTTCTTTATGTGTGTTTTACTCACTAGAAGAAACTAGAGAGCAAATGGTGAAGGAGGAAGAAGATGAAGGCTTTCTTTTAACAAGAGTAGAATGATAACCATTGAAAAGAAATGAAATATATCTATATATATTTTATTTCTTCTCACTACAAACCATGGTTAAATCTTTGAGATATTATTTAATTATGTTTTAAAACAAATAAGGAAAGTTTAATCCAAGGTCAAGGGTAGGTGAGAATGGTTAGGTTAAAGAAGAGTGTAGAAACAACTCAAGAATTATCCTTTCCTTTTCTATTTTGTTTTAAACATAAAATTAAATAATAATCCATATATTTATCCATGGTGTGAGTCTTATATTGCCACCATTTCCATGTGTAAACAACCATGATAGATGGGTGTATGTATGTATGTATGTATGCACATCCATATGTGCATGAAACTAGAAAGAAAGAAAGAAACACATACATGCATTCATACATCCATCATATTCAAGAAAGGTTTTAAGTGAGAAAACTAATGGTTAAATGATAAATCAACACTTGATTTATCAATCCGGCCATATCACATATGACCCTACCAAAAGCAAGCCGCCCGATCAATGTACGGTATCATATACGCGCATTTTAATCGAGTCCATGCGCATATCGCATACGCGCACCACAACGTTTCGCCTGGACTAGGTAACTCCTGTGTGGGACTCTAAGACTCGTCAATACGCCGGCAGAGGGTGATGATCATATCAAGCACCCCCAAGCCGCAAGCGGTCAGCTAAACGTAACGGCCACCCGGGTATTGAGCGATCAGAAGAAAATAAGCGAACCTGCTAGAACTCCCATCGAACCAACCGGCAACACTACCGTACAGTCCGGTCTCTTCGTCAGATATGCTGCATATTGAGCCTAGGGATGGTCACGTCGACCCCAATAACTCAATAAGTCATGCCGGTGAATGGTCTATAACAGATCGAGAAACTACTGATAACACTTATCAGCAAATCTCAGCAGCCCTGGCCAGGGACTTACTGATAAAACCAGTCGGGCACAGCACAGCATCAACTCCCAATACCGGGAGAGACGAAACCCCTCCTATCGCTCATTGCCTTCGTGTGTCTCGGGACTGTACCCAACGGCCACCTGTTTGCACGACTCAGTAGAGCCGTGGTAGGGTGGCAATCAAAGTACAGTGGGAGAACACACAAGACTCTATGACGATCTCGGGTCTACAGACTAACCTGTACCAGTGTCACCTGAGAACTGCTATCCGACGATAGATATAATTCCATATAGGAGTTCTCGGTGAGTCCGTCCAGTGTACCCAGTCACCACTGAGCACCCGTAATGATCTTGATGTCAAACATCGATGAATGTGGGAACATTCATAGCCCATCGTATGGGTCTAGTATCATATACGCTAGTCTACTCTGGTATATCAATGCCCCGTCTCGATATACCTACGACTAGGGACTTTCCAGGATATGCTTATAGACTACAGATGTCCCACTAGAATGATCTCTATCATAATCAGAGCAGTCAAGCCGATATCCTCAGGGCTTTATCAGCATGTATGAATGAATAAAAGCATGATCAAATCAACATGTCAGATAAAGAAGAACCAGATAGCATACTATCATGTCGAGCAAGAATGCATACTGAATATATATATACATAGATACATCCACTATCATATAATGGCCTCTAGAGCATACATATATCCAACAGTGCCACTGACGTGCTTGTGGTTAAACCCACAGCCAGCGTATTGACGAGTCTTTAGAGCCCCCCATAGAAAGTTTCCCAAGCTCGGGTGAAACGTTGTAACAACCCTAATTTTTCTATACCAAAATTTTTCAAATATTTTTTTTCAAAAATCCACAAAGGGGTATTTTAGCATGAGCACAAGATATAAGTAATTATTTTGTTTTTAATTACAAGCTACAAGAATGTAATAACTCTATTTTTAGTGTACAAGAAATTACTTTAAATTTAATGTAAACTAGGAGTATTTATTCTTGCTGCTATCAGTTTAAGTAATTAAATACCACAATAATTACAAGAAGGAGCTTGTAGCTCATTGGTAATACCTTGCACTGCTTAACCAAGCCATCAGAGTTCGAATCCCATGCCCCACATATTTTTTATATCATTTTGTTTTAAATTTTTTTTGGAAGGTCAACAGTCAAACAGCCATAACTCTCAAAATTAATACTGCACATAAAAAGTTAAATACACCAAAATCCCCACATGAAAATCCCCACCTAACGGTGCCCCGACTCGGCCGAGTCGGCCGGCGGACCAGACGAATCGGCCGGCGCCGCCGGCCGGACTCGGCCAACCGGCCGAGTCGTCAACACGGATTTTCTCCGTGTTGACTTGGTCAACCCCCCTGTATACTTTATTTTTCTTGTTCGGTTATCAAATTCTCCATAACTCACTTTTACTCCTAAATTTAATGATTTTTAATGATTTTCTTATATATTTTTATATTTTTTTTAATCAAAACCCTAACCCTAGGCTAGCCCCATATAAACACCCCTACCCTCTACCTTTTCACCCTACAATTCTAAGCCCACTCTCTAAAATTCTCAAGAGAACACGGTACGTTAGAAAAAGAGCGAGAAGCGAAGCGCTGCCGAAACCGACGAAGAATTCCGATGACCGTACTAGGATCCTTGGCGAAGTTTCGACGCACCGACAACCTACTACTTTCTTAGCATCCCTAGCTTTTCCAAACTTGTAAGTCCCACTGTTTCTATCTCTCTTTTCTTTTAAGAAAAATACGACTTTTTAGAACCCGACGGAAATCGGAACAAACCGATTTCCGATTCGGTTTTTCTACAAAATTCCACTTGTCACCTAATCCATAATACCTAAACATATTCATGATGACTATTAATTACATAAAAACCAATTTAAACAAAGTTTCTCACATGAAATGATAACTTTCTTGTAATATCGTATTCTTTTCATAAAAATACCATAAAGTTTATTTTTCCTCTTCTAATTAATTCCCTCATTCCTAAACATGTTCATCTTGATAAATAAACTTGTAGAAATCAATTTGAATGAGTTTTCACACATGAAATGATAACGTTTTCAAATACCGTATTCTTACACTTAAATACCCTTATGTTTAATTTATCATGTTTAACCCCTAAACATCACAATACCTTAAAATAAGTCACGAGGTAATGACCTATCTCTACACAAATGCAAATATAACCTTAATTGATATCGTTAAAATTTAGAATACGAAAATACAAGACTTTTCGCTAAAATACCATATTCTTTATAAACTTTTTCTAAAAGCTTTAAGTTGTACACAATTCTAAAACAAAATCTTTTAAAATAAAATTACGATTTGTCATGGACATCGATCGTTTATCTAAACTGACTTTGTGGTGTCTAGGCAAGTGTGTCAAGGCCAGTGGTTTTTAATTAGGCCCACTATTGTGGTTCCTTCCCACTTACCTGGCACTTACCTGGCCGCAATTGGTGGTGAAGAGGCGATTTGAGCCTTCTAATGACTTATCGTTTAGACCTTAGAAATAGGCTAGTTGGCTTAGGAAACCCTAGAAACTAAAATACGGAAAACTATACCCTTTTTCAAATAAATACATTATACTTATGAAACCGTTTTTCTAAATGAATAGTATTTATTAAACCTAAGCAAAGCGCCACTACAACCCACCTTTGGGGAGCCCGTTAGGGATAGTACGGTTCATCGTGCACCCGCAGGCTAGTAGTGCGAGATTCAGACCTCCGCAAGGAGCATTCGAACTCGAAAGGTTTGAAATACGACATTTAAGAAAAATGAGATTTTGGAAAAAAAAATATTTATTTAAAATTATTCTTGTATTAATATATATATAATTATCATTTAAACACCTATTTTATCATAAGATAAAGTTTCCATATTTTTCTTAAAAAAAATTACAAGATTAAAAGTTACATTAAAATACCATGAATTTTAAATAAATCAACTAATACTTTTATTAGGATATATTCACTAGAATAACACAAATAAAATTTACACTCATTATAACTATAAAGACGAATAATAAATACTTGAGGTGTATTTTGAAAACTACACAATAGTACTTTTTACATAAAACCTCCTCAAGTTTTATAAATTACAATAAGGCCCCTAACAAGTACAGAACTTCAAATTACCTTTCTTTTAGTCTGACTCGGGTTAGAGTCTGACTAATTCGGACTTGAATATGATTCAAGTCAACCCATATTCTTTAATATTCCAACTCAATATGAACACATGAATCCCAGAATCCAGTTAACAATCTATTCAATTTTGACTGAATCAAACCATGGATATACATCCATTATCCTGTTATTCCATTTACCTGATTATGCAGTTACAAAATGTTTACTGATATCATGGTTTTGGTCAGTCACCCAAGTTACACAATACAATACAACAATACTGTTAAAACACTACGGGGTTTAAGGGGTAGATTGGTACGGAAGGTGTTAAATGTGGCACGAGGTGGTCAGATTAAGACACCTAACCTATATTCCGTTGCTGTTGTACCGTGGCTTAACGGTTCCTTGTACTTTCCGTTTGCCCTGGTCTTTAGCATATAAAGACCCCCCTCGTATACACTGGCATCCTTCTGTACCAAGCTACAAACAACAGCGATAACATAACATTATAACAATAGTTTACATTCTAAAAATGTACCTTCTTATTCTGTCTTCTCTACTTCCCTCTTACCTTTGGGACTTACCGAGCGATCTGTTCGCTGACGACATTCTGTTTCTCTCTTCTTTGAATGTGGTCAGGTGACATGGACCCGGCAGAAGTTGAGCCAACACAAGAAGACTTGGAGCAATTTGCCGAAGACCCTACAGTATAATTTCATTGTACACTTTTCTTTTCAGTACTTTCCATTTCCTGTTATGCCACTGTTTAGGCAACTTTATTTGAGTTGTATTTTCTTTTCCATGTATTGTACAAAGAATGTTAATAAATAAAAGTTGCTGTTCTTTTTATACTCTTATCTCTTGTGTATTTATTTTATATTGCTTAGCTACGCTTAGCATATGTACTTCTGAGTACATACATAGCGGACCTCGTCGCATCCCCATCACCGTACACTGGGAAGCGGGGCGTGACAGATTTTGTTGGTAGCCCATGCAGGTCAGGGCTTTATGAATCCCTGTCATGCAGTTCTGGTCTGCGTGAACAAACCTAAGCAATATAACACAAGAACCAGCAACTAAAACATTCTTTACAATCATGTTCCTCGAATCCCATCCTTTCTTTGAATCATATACCTTGAATCTGTCCTAATCCAAAATTCTCTCATCTCTTTTACAATTTTACCAAAACCTTCGCATCCTTTAGTACACCAGCACCAAACTTTCCTTGGATTGTTACACTTTCCTTTTACAAATTTTGAGGACGAAATTTTTATAAGGAGGGTAGAATGTAACAACCCTAATTTTTCTATACCAAAATTTTTCAAATATTTTTTTTCAAAAATCCACAAAGGGGTATTTCAGCATGAGCACAAGATATAGGTAATTATTTTGTTTTTAATTACAAGCTACAAGAATGTAATAACTCCATTTTTAGTGTACAAGAAATTACTTTAAATTTAATGTATACTAGGAGTATTTATTCTTGCTGCTATCAGTTTAAGTAATTAAATACCACAATAATTACAAGAAGGAGCTTGTAGCTCATTGGTAATACCTTGCACTGCTGAACCAAGCCATCAGAGTTCGAATCCCATGCCCCACATATTTTTTATATCATTTTGTTTTAATTTTTGTTTGGAAGGTCAACAGTCAAACAGCCATAACTCTCAAAATTAATACCGCACATAAAAGGTTAAATACACCAAAAATCCCCCCATTAAAATCCCCACCCAACGGTGCCCCGACTCGGCCCGACTCAGCCGAGTCGGCCGGCCGGCCGAGTCGTCAACACGGATTTTCTCCGTGTTGACTTGGTCAACCCCCCTGTATACTTTATTTTTCTAGTTCGGTTATCAAATTCTCCATAACTCACTTTTACTCCTAAATTTAATGATTTTTAATGATTTTCTTATATATTTTTATATTTTTTTTAATCAAAACCCTAACCCTAGCCTATCCCGATATAAACACACCTACCCTCTACCTTTTCACCCTACAATTCTAAGTCCACTCTCTAAAATTCTCAAGAGAACATGGTACGCTAGAAAAAGAGCAAGAAGCGAAGCGCTGCCGAAACCGACGACGAATTCCGACGACCGTACTAGGATCCTTGGCGGCGTTTCGACGCACCGACAACCTACTACTTTCTTAGCCTCCCTAGCTTGTCCAAACTTGTAAGTCCCACTGTTTCTATCTCTCTTTTCTTTTAAGAAAAATACGACTTTTTAGAACCCGACGGAAATCGGAACAAACCGATTTCCGATTCGGTTTTTCTATAAAATTCCACTTGTCACCTAATCCATAATACCTAAACATATTCATGATGACTATTAATCACATAAAAACCAATTTAAACAAAGTTTCTCACATGAAATGATAACTTTCTTGTAATATCGTATTCTTTTCATAAAAATACCATAAAGTTTATTTTTCCTCTTCTAATTAATTCCCTAATTCCTAAACATGTTCATCTTGATAAATAAACTTGTAGAAATCAATTTGAACGAGTTTTCACACATGAAATGATAACGTTTTCAAATACCGTATTCTTACACTTAAATACCCTTATGTTTAATTTATCATGTTTAACCCCTAAACATCACAATACCTTAAAATAAGTCACGAGGTAATGACCTACCTCCACACACACGCAAATATAACCTTAATTGATATCGTTAAAATTTAGAATACGAAAATACAAGACTTTTCGCTAAAATACCATATTCTTTATAAACCTTTTCTAAAAGCTTTAAGTTGTACACAATTCTAAAACAAAATCTTTTAAAATGAAATTACGATTTGTCATGGACATCGATCGTTTATCTAAACTGACTTTGTGGTGTCTAGGCAAGTGTGTCAAGGCGAGTGGTTTTTAATTAGGCCCACTATTGTGGTTCCTTCCCACTTACCTGGCACTTACCTGGCCGCAATTGGTGGTGAAGAGGCGATTTGAGGCTTCTAATGACTTATCGTTTAGACCTTAGAAATGGGCTAGTTGGCTTAGGAAACCTTAGAAACTAAAATACGGAAAACTATACCCTTTTTCAAATAAATACCTTATACTTATGAAACCGTTTTTCTAAATGAATAGTATTTATTAAACCTAAGCAAAGCGCCACTACAACCCATCTTTGGGGAACCCGTTAGGGATAGTACGGTTCATCGTGCACCCGCGGGCTAGTAGTGCGAGATTCAGACCTCCGCAAGGAGCATTCGATCTCGAAAGGTTTGAAATACGACATTTAAGAAAAATGAGATTTTGGAAAATAAAATATTTATTTAAAATTATTCTTGTATTAATATATATATAATTATCATTTAAACACCTATTTTATCATAAGATAAAGTTTCCACATTTTTCCATAAAAAAAATTACAAGATTAAAAGTTACATTAAAATACCATGAATTTTAAATAAATCAACTAATACTTTTATTAGGATATATTCACTAGAATAACACAAATAAAATTTACACTCATTATAACTATAAAGACGAATAATAAATACTTGAGGTGTATTTTGAAAACTACACAATAGTACTTTTTACATAAAACCCCCTCAAGTTTTATAAATTACAATAAGGCCCCTCACAAGTACAGAACTTCAAATTTCCTTTCTTTTAGTCTGACTCGGGTAGAGTCTGACTAATTCGGACTTGAATATGATTCAAGTCAACCCATATTCTTTAATATTCCAACTCAATATGAATACATGAATCCCCGAATCCAGTTAACAATCTATTCAATTTTGACTGAATCAAACCATGGATATACATCCATTATCCTGTTATTTCATTTACCTGATTATGCAGTTACAACATATTTACTGATATCATGGTTTTGGTCAGTCACCCAAGTTACACAATACAATACAACAATACTGTTAAAACACTACGGGGTTTAAGGGGTAGATTGGTACGGAAGGTGTTAAAGGTGGCACGAGATGGTCAGATTAAGACACCTAACCTATATTCCGTTGCTGTTGTACCGTGGCTTAACGGTTCCTTGTACTTTCCGTTTGCCCTGGTCTCTAGCATATAGAGACCCCCCTCGTATACACTGGTATCTTTCTGTACCAAGCTACAAACAACAGCGATAACATAACATTATAACAATAGTTTACATTCTAAAAATGTACCTTCTTATTCTGTCTTCTCTACTTCCCTCTTACCTTTGGGACTTATCGAGCGATCTGTTCGCTGACGACATTCTGTTTCTCTCTTCTTTGAATGTCGTCAGGTGACCTGGACCCGGCAGAAGTTGAGCCAACACAAGAAGACTTGGAGCAATTTGCCGAAGACCCTACAGTATAATTTCATTGTACACTTTTCTTTTCAGTACTTTCCATTTCCTGTTATGCCACTGTTTAGGCATCTTTATTTGAGTTGTATTTTCTTTTTCATGTATTGTACAAAGAATGTTAATAAATAAAAGTTGCTGTTCTTTTTATACTCTTGTCTCTTGTGTATTTATTTTATATTGCTTAGCTACGCTTAGCGTATGTACTTCTGAGTACATACGTAGCGAACCTCGTCGCGTCCCCTTCACCGTACACTGGGAAGCGGGGCGTGACAAACGTTGTAGAGGCCGTAAGGTTTTATGGCAGGGTTCGATCATATACGTGCACTTGTGCACGGATCATGATCGGACGGATCATACTAGTTGGCTTTGATTTAAGCCGGATCCTAGTATTAGATTGTTGGATTATTTTTGTCTCGTAGTATTCGTATTCAGTCGGAATACGTATGCGGGTATGTATATACATATGAGGGGTATTCTTGTGATCCGTCACGAGTTTACTTTAGAAGATGCCATTATATTTATTGTTTTAAACATTTGGATTAATGATTATTAAGTGGAAATTGTTATTGCAAGTCTTGATCAAGAGCATTGAATGTGGCATTTGCTTTTTTGATGACTCATAGATTTATTTCTTGTGCCATGTCTATTCTCTTGATTTATTATTGTGTGGGACTGATATGTGGAGAGAGAGAGAAGGCAGCCATATGGGCAAGGGTTTGGTCTTGAGTTTATTCTATAGAGCTCTCACATTTTATCTCACACAATAAGCAAGCTATTCTTCTTCACTAGCTTTTATTGAGCTCACAACTTCCATCAAAGGATTCTTCTTCAACCTCCACTTTATCCCTCTCATGTGTTGAGAATCCTAGTGCGTATTGAGACAAAGTAATCACACACTATCTCTACATCATCTTGGGCACCCAGTCTAGCAAACTAGTTGCTCGAGTTGCTTTGGTTTTGAAGCGGGAGCCTGTATAAAGAATCCTCGACGTGGAGCCACTTCGACGAGCGAGATCTGAGAGCGAACTTCGTAGGGGCAGCCGCGAGGAGCTTGGCACAGAGATTGAAGACCGAAGGACACGGATCGATTGGTATAATCTCTCCAAACTCTTTTCTGTATTACTAGTATAGGGTTAATTGTACGATCCGGGTTTTAGAGTTACGTTAGCGCCGTTTTGAAAAGTTTTTGTTGCGCATTTGGCCTCTTATTGACGGTCGGGGCGTTGGCGTAGCCTTACATAGTATCAGAGCCAACCCATTAACCCCATACTAGCTTATTCTAACGTGTTTAAAACATCAATCGACCGAATTTTCAAAACCGCATTTCCACTATTTCAAGTTTCTGCTGATTTTTTAAAGTTGTCTAAAAATCATTTTCAGTATATCAGAAATTCATGCAGGCTTTTTTAAGACACCACAAGAAATTTAAGAGCAAGATCTCACCATAACGCCGCGGAACCGCGGCATAACTGGCATGTTTGCCGCGGTTGCGCGGTGGTATTGTGGCTTTAGTGCACAAATTTTCTTCTGAGTGTCTTGTATATGGAAATGTGATTTCTGAGATATTGTGTTGTATGGCCCAGATATTTTTGAGTGCTGGATTTGCACTTGGGGCCATTTTGGGAAGTTCTGTCGATCGAAATTTTAAATACGTTAGTTTACAGTACATGCATTTCCATCTGCGACCGTGAATGTCATTAGAGCGGTACAACTCGTATAATTGCTATATGTTCTTTTAGATGGGTTTGCGAACGTGACATTCACGTTGATGTTCTGTGTTGTGCTGTGATGTTGCGGATTTGTCGGGGTGGATAGCTTGGATGCAATATTAGTACTGTTTAGTTTTATTTGTACATTTGATATCGCGGGGTGAGCGTCCGACATGTGGACTGTCATCATTGCCTTTTTGCATATTATTTTTGGGGCACGACCGGGTTGAGGTCGATGTACCCGTTGTACATATTTTCTTTTCTGTACTAGGATTACCCTGCGATGGAGTGCACGGATAGCTGGGTTCTAGAGGGCAACGGGCCCGCATCTCATAGCTTTGAGATGGAGGGGGCTTCACTATAGAATTGGCGGGCTATTCGCCGCATTCGTAGGGGGTACAGGTTGACTCAAGGTGGGGTGCTCAAGTTACCGGATTCCGTGAAGTGCTGGGTGGTCCATTCACTTTGCTGAAGGGGGCTACCTCGCTTCTGGTTTTGGCGGGTAACTTGTTGCACTAGTAGGGGTCTAGGTTTTCATTGCACAGGCTATCCACACGACCAGGGGAACATCGGGTTTCACTTGCGGCTCAAAGGAAACCCGGGGCTCCCAGATTATCTGTATTTTTCTGTGATGTTGCATTTATCACACCTGGAGCGATTTATATATGTTGATATATATACTAGTAGATGTTGTATATATTTTACACCCGCTCTAGTCCAGTCCCCGCTCTGTCGTTAGTTAAGTAACCTAACGGGTGATGACGGGACCCAGTGGCGAATATGAATGGCATATACGTACATCATATTTTCGTTCTTTCCTAGTGTGATTAATTGATGGGATTGCATTGATTCAGATCAATGCAAGGAAAACAAATCTATTCGATGTCGTTGGAACAATTTTCAAAAAGCTGTTATTATAAGGACGTTCTTTTTTGTTTTGTACAGTGGTATTCAGTTATGAATATCCAGTACCTCATTCGACGAGGTAAGGGCCGGGATCTCTTCATCGGGAGTGACCCCTTGGAAAGAGGTTTGCGTCAGGATAATAATTTCACTATAGTCAATTACTTTTTGCTTTGCATCGCGGTATTCAGCTGGAATATACTGCACCTCATTCTACGGGGAAAGAGCCGAGATCCCTTCACCGGGAGTGACCTCTTTAGCAAAGGTTTTCGCCTCTATATATTTGTAAAAAGCTATCCGGTTCCATCAACGATATCAAGTTCATTACGTTAAAGGTTTTTCGCCAAAAACCATTCATAGTTGTAACGTTTTGAAAATCGTTTAGGTGAAATTTCGGATAATCAGTAAAATAACGGTTGTTTTCCGTAAAAACCAAGATATAATTATTTTTTTCGGCATAGACTTAAATATATATATTCTAGCTATATAATTGCTAGTATTTGGTATTTAATTGGTCACTTGCAAATTTCTAGTTTTCTTAAATATTTTCCGTAATTAATTATTTTTAATATTATTTTAAGCGTTCACGAATACATTTAATTAGTGATAATTACAAATTGGAATGGGTTAGTACAAATTCTGTGAACCATGACAACCTAGAATCTAGTTTGTAACATATTCCTTCTTCTAAAATTTTCCTCATGGTTCTAGATGATTTTAGAATGCTAGATTAAATAAAATAAAAATAGAATTTAATGTGAGATGTTTTAATGAGGCTTAGGGGGTTAATTTGACTTGGAAACTTCTTCACAAATACACAAATACACCCCACTTCCATGCTGGGCAGAGCCCTATGGCTGCCCCCACACCCCCACACCTCACACTTCTAGTTTAATTTGAAAAGAAAAAAAGAAAGAAAGGAAATGATATTAATTAAAAAGGTATGGTGATAGATTAATTGAGGTAGACTTTTCCTTGACATGAACACATTTCTCACCCTCTCTCCTCACTCCCTCATCCATGGCCGAGCCACCCTTTTCCAGCAGCTCCCCCACCCAAATCCCCATCTCATTATATATCAAAACTCTTGCAAAATGCCTTAAAATCAAAACAAAAATCCCGCAAACTCCAAATCCAATCCTTACCCAATTTTACATGGCTACTCTAATATGGATCTTGGAGCTTGGAAGCTAATTTGGGAGGCTAGTTTGCAAGTGGCATCTACAAATTTTAGGGATAAAATCTTAACCTTTTGGTTATGTGTTGATTAATCCCTCCAATTTATGTTATTGTGATGTTTAATTAGGGTTTTAAATTCAAGTTTAAAATCTCAAGCGAAAGGTTTTGAATTATGATTAGGGTTTGATCACTGGATTATGGTTGTGTGGGGTAGATTAACATGTTATGACATGCTAAAATCTAAGCTAATTGCTATATTACAAATTGTTATTTTAAGAATTGTCCAAATGATATATTTTGCAAACTAGATTTTCAGAATTATGTAAATAAGTGTGAGTAAAAATCTAGTTAATATTTTTGTGACCTATTTAAGTTAATTGGTGAGAATCATGGCCACTAAAATTGTTAAAACATTTAGTTTTGAACTAAAACGGAAATTGGTGCTTACAAGGTTTTCGGAATTAAATCGATTTTAATTAAGTTGTGGTATTGTTGATTTCTAACCTATTCACTAAGATATTTAATGCCTTGTGAATGCGCGATTGGGTTTTAGGCATGGTTGTGGTCACATATTGTGACCCTAGTCGTAGTTTGTGGCGTTGTCGCGGTGCGTCTCGTGCACCAAGTGTGCGCACGCTTAGTTAGTGCGCGCGGTTGACTTGTATTGGTTGTGTCCGCGACTAATATTATATTTATTCTCCTTTTCCTTGTGTATGTTGCTAGGATCGGGTGCAGAGGCGTCGGATGTGGCGCGGAAAGGACTGCTGAAATCGGAACAGATTAGCCGAGGCGTCCAGGTGAGTAGATATATATCTACGGGGGATGTCGGGTGGATGGCGTATAGCACCCCCGCAGTTCGTAGCGTAGCCTATGATATATTAACGTTATATATGATCTTTTGTTTGTGAAACTTGGTTAGTTAGCAAGTAGGAACTTAGAAGATCATGGTTAATTCTAGTATAATTGGATGATAGAGTCGTTAGTTAGTTTTTTTTGTCTTGAACCCTAGAGTAGTGATTTGCACACACACGCACACACTCATGAATGCATTTTATTTTCTTATGTGTATATGGGGATATGCATGTATGTACACACACACACACACATATAGGTATGGGACTATGTATATATATATACGTATACATATACATGGATGATGAGGATAGTATATGATACTTGGAGATGAGTCGATGAGATTGGGCGCGATGCCACGAGATCTGTGATATGTATTGGTTCGTATTATGAAATACGACATGATACTATAGCGGGTCCTTGGGCGATGTGTTTTCATACACACGCATACATATATATAGATGGTATCAGTATGTACTAGACTTAGATCAGTACCCCTAATACAGGGTATGATGATAAGGATACCAGATGAATAATGAGATAAATGTGATATTCGACCCGTACCCAGATTTGGGATGCCGTACGATGGATTTACTGTACGAGCTATATATTGATGATAGATTCGCACTCTTGACTCGAGGATGTCATGTTATATATTGTATCATATATGATACTATTGAGGCGGGATCACCGACTATTATATGTTATATATATATATATAGACTCAGATTTAGGTGGTTTCCTTACCTTTTCGATTAGCCTGTTAGTTTAGTCATGCAGTTTACTTATAGATGATAGACTAGACTCGAGTCATACCTATTTCAAAACTAACGAATCATGAGTATTTTAAAGACAGAACAAGGGATTCTACGGATATTTCAAAGGTTGTACCATTTCTTAAAAACACTGTAGCCCTATTTTCTAAACACCACGATTTGTGTTATTTCAAATGGCAAAACAGTATGACACATATATAGTAATGTATATTCTTTATTGTTGCATTTACCATTCATTTTCCGCATATTCTTATAAGTTGCATCGCATCGCATGCTTATTTGTGTTTTCGTAATTATTATGAAATCCATGCTGTCAGGACACCAACACTATTACCGATGATGCGTATGCTCCACGTACACCTGCTTGCCGGCTCACACACAACATCATCGGTAATTGCTATGTCACGTACACTTTAGAGAATATTAATTCATTGATATCGCTTGTTAGCTGATAGTTTCGACATGATACTAGTGTGCCTGCTTTTATATGATAGCATAGAAATTGCATTTATTTACTGCGTTATCTCATGAATGTATATTCATATATTCATTTGCCATGCAATAATATGGGTCAGTCCGGATTGCCGGAGCCTGGTATTCATTATTTATTTATGTCGTGATTTATGATTTCGGATTTCCATAAGATTTCTGGATTCGGAGAAACCGCAAAGATTTTATAAACTGATTATCACTTTTAAAAGATAGAAAAATGCGGTTTTCTCATGATATGATATGATATGAGATATGTCCACCATGAGTTTTCTCGGCTCTTGAGCGATATCATACACCCGATTCAAGGAGGAGGAGGAACAGTCTGTGGGTGCATGGTGGACCCGGTACGGTACCCCGGGGCAAGATGGTTACAGATGATGGCATTGAACCTGGCAGGAGAGCACTACCGACCGGTGATTGTTTTGTGACTCGACGAATATCCAGAGGATACTGATCGGAGTACAGGCCAGTCCGGATAGCCGGGGCCTGAGTTTTGAGATTTGATGATATGGGCCCGTCCGGATAGCCGGGGCCTGAGTTTTGAGATTTGATGATATGGGCCAGTCCGGATAGCCGGATCCCTAGATATTGAGATTCGAGTTTACGGGCCAGTCCAGATTGCCGGAGCCTGAGATACTGAGATATTGGGATTTATGCTTTTTTTCGATGCTTGACACTGTTTTTATGTTGATTTCACTGATGATACATCGATTTATATATATACAGAAATCTCACTATATAAAGAAAACAGTTTTCTCATTCATGATGTATTCTGTTTTCATGTAATGCATTCATACCTTATATTTATAATATGTTGCTACCTGAGGCATTGACACGAGCACTTGGTATTACACTTATATTTAGATGTTTGCCATTGCCACCTTATCATGCTTCAGGCTTTATCATTTTGAGGATAAATATATTTGATCGTATTGACTTAGGATTGAGTCATACATACGATTTCTGCTCGGTGATGTTTTCTACTCACGAGTTGGCAACTCACCCCCGTTGTGCCACAGTTTCTTGCAGGTTTTGCCGTACAGGTTTCGTTGTGGCTTTGCTGGCACACTGCTCTTTTTCGGGTGATTTCTTTGGTAGGTGGGTTCACTCGCTTCGTGACCACCCTTGTACATTTATTATATTCAGTTGTATCTAGTAACTCCATCAACCAGACTTGTATTATTTATAGACTTAGAAGACCAGTTGTATATTATTTCAATCTTAGAGTAGCGCGTTGTATTATTATTGGTTTTTTTGATGGTTTTGAGTTTCCTTTTGAGTTTTGATCATCGCCTTTCGGCGTTGTATGTTATATTGCCGCTAACTGGCGAAGAGCTAGCTCCCGCTTGGGGATGCCGTTATTCATATTATACGTGTTGTACCCTTTTGGGGCCAGTATTTACAAAGGAAACTCTGCTGAAATTTTCAGAAAAGACTTGAGATTTTAAAAATGCAATGCTTCGGCTTATGTTATTAAAGCCACTTGTTTCAATTAAGTTTTCCTTCACTTCATCTTTAAAATGGTTTAGATTTCTGGGATTTTTGGCTTACTTGAATTAGATAGGGTCCTATAGACTTCATATGATTCAAGTGCCAGTCACGCGACATTTCGGGTCATGACAAAGTTGGTATCAGAGAGCTAGGTGTTAGGTCCACGTTACCCACCCCGGTTCTTTCGGAGAGGCGGAATAGGTAAAAATCAAATTTTTTTCACAAGGTAACATGGACCAACCATGAAGGATCTTTGCTAAACAAAAACTAATAAACTTACAACAAGTTTTAGCTAATATGTTGAATGGTTATACCTAGGTCTTGAACTCCTTCTCTTCTTGTTGTGATCCTTCTTCTTGCTTGCTCCTTGGATTGGTTTAGACGGCTCCTCCACATCGTCTTCTCTTTGCCGAAGATAGATCCACCCGAGGGCCTCTACCTTGAGCTCCTACCTCAACCAAGAGCTAACTAGAGTGCTTGGTTTGATAGACCAAGAACCCTAGAAAGAGTAGAGAGGTGCTTTGATGGTTTAGTCTCAAAAGCTTATGATTTTCAACACATGAAACACTTAAGTTTTGAGAGTGGAAGAGGGAGAGCTTTTTCAAGAGAGAGAAAGAGCATGATAGAATTAAGGATCAATCTACAACCATTCTCTCATATTAGAGAATTATGAAATAATAATAATAATTAAAAGAAATTGTGATGATTAGTTTGGAATGACCATTATCATTTCACATTAAATGAAATTTGCAAGAATCAAGAAGTATCTTTCAAATGAAATGATGATGGTCAAAATGTCAACAAAAGTCAACTGGTCAACCAAAGTCAAAAGGTCAACAAAAGGTCAACAAAAGTCAAATGGTCAACCTAACCATGGCACAATTATCCTAAATTAATATCATTAATCATATCTCTCATTCTCATTAGGGTTTGAAAAAAGTCAACGGTCAACAACCCTAATGAGAATCCTCTGCCTCAGTCAACTGTGCATACACACCAGCATCCGTGTTCTGAGGAACATGAATGCAATGAGACAAAACCAATCCCAAAACAAATACTAGGATCTGGCTTAAACCAAAGCCCGCTAATAATAACTGCCCGGACACCAAACGTGCACAAGTGCGCGGATGTGAACGAACCCCGTCGCAAAACCATGCGACCTCTACTCTGTTTTTCCCAAAGGCGAATAACCCTCTGTGTGGGACTCTAAAGGCTCGACACTACGCTGGTAGTGGGTTTAACCACAGGCCGCAAGCGGTACTAGCTCTACGTAACGGTCCCTAGGTAGATGCCGATAAGAAGACCGACGAGATGAACCCATCCGAAGTCCTACTGAGCCTGAACGTGACAATCTCTGTATAGTCTTGTCTGTTCGTCTAAGAGTATCGCATGGCGGGCCTAGGAGCGCGGTAAACATCAGTCCCCTAATAGCGGTACAAGTCGTGTCGGAGTGTAGCCCAGAACACCCTGAGAAACTTCTGGAAACGCTACCAGTAAATCTCGCTTGCCCTGGCCAGGGACGACTATGTGTATTGGCAATCCTAGACACGGCATGATATCAACTCCCAATACCGGGAGAGACGAATCCTGTCTAACCGTCATTGCCTCCAAGTGCTTCGGGAATGCACCCAACTACTACCTGTTTGCACGACTCAATAGAGCCGTGGTAGGGTAGTATTCTAAGAACAGTGGGAACACACTCGAGGCGAAGGGACAACGTCAAGTCAGCGGACTAAGCTGTACTAATGTCACCTGGGAACTGTTAACTGATGATAGGTATAATACCAACCAACAGTTCCCGATGAGTCCTGTCCAATGTACTCGTAACCTAACGAGTGCCTTCATACTATCTCCGGTACGACATACTGATGGCTGTGGGACAGACCATCTCCCCTGCTGGGACGAGAAGCGTAAGCACCAGTCTACTCTGGAGTATCGATACCCTGTCTCGATAATCCTATGACTAAGGACCAAAATAAGGATGTGCTTATAGACTACCCAGCCCCCACTAGTGTGATCGCCATCACAATACCGGTAGTCAAGCAAAAATCCTAGGGGCTCCATCAATATGTATTAGCGATATGTTAAAAGAAACATATACACCTATTATAATAGAAATAAACCAAGTAGCATACTACTATATTGAGCAAGACTGTCGTAAACCCTTATATATATCCCAAGCTTCCAAAATGTATTATACAAACTAGTACTATACAATAATGGCCTCTAGGGCATACATATCCAACAATCTCCCACTTGCACCAAAGGCCAGTAATTAGTGTACCGCATACCCAACGTCTGCACTAAGGCCAGCTGTTGTCGTACCACATACCCAATAGCTCAAAAAGTCGCTCGAACTGTGTTTGAGGGAGATCCTTTGTGAATGGATCCGCCGTGTTGTCTTTTATGTCCACTCTCCGTACCTCGATCTCCTGGCGATCAATGATCTCCCTGATCAGGTGATACCGCCTTAAGATGTGTCTGGACTTCTGATGGGACCTTGGTTCCTTCGCTAAAGCTATAGCCCCATTGTTATCGCAATACAAAGGTATTGGGTAAACAATGGACGGAACCACCTGAAGTTCACTAATGAACTTCTTCATCCAGACCGCCTCTTTTGCGGCATCGCTTGCAGCAATGTATTCAGCCTCCATCGTCGAGTCTGCGACGGTATCCTGTTTGGAACTCCTCCAACACACCGCCCCTCCGTTGAGGGTAAACACAAAACCCGAGACAGACTTGCTGTCATCTTTGTCACTCTGGAAGCTTGAATCGGTAAAGGACTCGACCCTGAGGTCTCCAGTACCGTAAACCAGGAACATCTCCTTAGTCCTTCTCAGGTACTTGAGAATGTTCTTCACTGACGTCCAGTGGTTCTCACCTGGGTCTGACTGATATCGGCTCACCACGCTCAGCGCGTAAGCTACATCTGGTCTTGTACATAGCATCGCATACATTATAGATCCTACCGCCGAAGCGTAGGGTATAGTGCTCATGTGAACCCTCTCCTCGTCAGTCTTAGGAGACATCTTCTTGGAGTGGGTGATTCCGTGCAATGTGGGTATATTACCGTGCTTGGAATCTTCCATACTAAATCTCTTTAGTACGGTCTCTATGTACCTGGACTGTGAAAGTCCTAGTAGTCTCTTGGATCAATCTCTGTAGATCTTGATCCCTAGAATGTACGAGGCATCACCCAGGTCCTACATGGAGAACCGTTGTGACAAGAATAGCTTGACCGATTGTAGCATAGGAATGTCATTTCCTATCAAATGAATGTCGTCCATGTACAAGACTAGGAACACGACAGTTCGTCCTACAATCTTCTTATAGACACAAGGTTCATCTTCGTTCTTGATGAAATCAAATTCCTTGATTGCCTCATCAAAACAGATGTTCCAGCTTCGCGATGCCTGCTTTAATCCATAAATGGATTTAAGCAACTTGCACACCTTCCCGTTGCTCCCACTATCTACGAAACCTTCTGGCTGATCTATGTAAATGCACTCTTCCAAACAGCCGTTTAGAAAAGCCGTTTTTACGTCCATCTGCCAGATTTCATAGTCATGGAAGGCAGCAATAGCAAGTAGGATCCGAATGGATTTGAGCATAGCCACTGGAGAAAAAGTTTCGTCATATTCCACACCAGGTCTTTGACGGAAACCTTTTGCAACGAGTCTAGCCTTATAGGTTTCCACCTGCCCATCTACACCAAGTTTCCTTTTGTAGATCCATTTGCATCCAACGGCTTTTACCCCAGGTGGAGCAATATCCAAGGTCCATACTTTATTGGTGTACATTGACTCCATTTCGGATTGCATAACATCCAGCCACTTATCAGAGTCCCAACTGATAATAGCCTTCCTGAAACTGGTAGGGTTATCTTCTTCCAAGATGCAATCCTCTCGATCCCCGTCTATGAGAAAACCGTAGTATCTCTCTGGCGGATGAGAAATCTTACCAGATCTGCGAAGTGACTGAGGTTCGTTGGGTATAACTGAATCTAGTGGTTCCACCAAATTTTCAGTTATAGTTTATGTCTCTGCAATTTCATCCAGTTCTACCGTGCTGCCACCAATATTTTTAACAAGAAATTCTTTTTCCAAAAATGTGGCGTTCCTGGAAACAATTATCTTCTGTTCCTCTGCATGGTAGAATAGATACCCACTAGAATCTTTTGGGTATCCCACAAACTTACACAAAACTGACCGTGCCTCAAGTTTGTCTGGGTTCTGCTTTTTGACATAAGCTGGGTAACCCCAAATCTTAATACGTTTAAGATACAAACTCTTACCACTTCATATTTCATACGGAGTCTTAGGCACGGATTTGGATGGAACTTGATTCAATAGATGTGCTGCTGTTTGAAGTGCATATCCCCAAAATGAAAGAGGCAACTCAGCACTACTCATCATGGAGCGAACCATATCCAATAGGGTACGATTCCTCTGCTCCGATACACCGTTGTGCTGTGGTGTATAAGGAGGAGTAAGCTGAGAGAGAATACCATTCTCTTTTAAGTAATCTAGGAATTCCGTGCTTAAGTACTCCCCTCCTCTATCAGACCGGAGAATCTTGATACTTTTTCCTATCTGGTTCTCCACTTCGTTTCTGAATTCTCTGAATTTCTCAAAATCTTCAGATTTGTGTTTCATCAGATACACGAATCCGAACCTAGAGAGATCGTCAGTGAATGTGATGAAGTATGAGAACCCAACCCTTGCATGTATAGACATTGGACCACATACATCACTGTGTATGAGTCCCAAGAGCTCTGTTGCTCTTTCTCCATGTCTGGTGAACGGAGATTTGGTCATTTTTCCTTTGAGACAAGACTGACAAGTTTCATAAGATGAAAACTCGAACGTATTCAAGAGTCCATCTTTATGCAACTTACTTAGTCTTTTCTCTCCGATATGACCAAGTCTACAATGCCACAAGTAGGATTCATTCATGTCTGAATTCTTCCTCTTGCGTGTGTTTTGTACATTGAGAACTGTATTCTGATTTAGAACATAGATACCATTACACAGTGTACTTTCTGCTACCAGTACCTTATCAAGGTAAATGTTCATGACATTTCTATCAAGAACAAAATTATATCCATCTTTATCGAGTAAAGAAACAGATATGATGTTGCAAACCATGGAAGGTACATAGTAGCAATCGTTCAAAATCATAGTATTGCCATTTGTCAACACTAGGTGATATTCACCGACGGCTGCAGTATTAACTTGTGCTCCGTTCGCTACCCTGAGCGACATATCACCAGGTGCAACTTTCCTACTTTTTCTCAGTCCCTGCAATAAATTACAGATATGAGATCCTGATCCGGTATCAAGTACCGAAGCGGTAGGGCTGACCGTAAAGCAGTTCTCAATTACAAGAACACCTGAAGTAGATGCAAAACTATGCTTCTTCTTCAACTGGGTCTCCTTGGAATCCATAAAATCCTCTTTCCCTTGCTCATACTTATGACTGTTGTCATAAGTTAGAGCCGAACCGACGTTCCCCAACCCCGAATAAGAATTCGGATCGGTCAAGTGATACATTTTATTATCTTGATTAGGGCGTGAAATGGTTGCTACCTGGAGAGAGAGAAAAGAAACACTCAGCGTGCGCTATTGCAAGATTAGATTGGTTTATTAATTTATCTAACCAGGATGGCTCCCACTGTTTCCTTAAATTCTTCTTCAAACCCTAAAAGAAGAACTAGTCAGGATTAATCGCACGTCACAATACTTGCTTAACCTTTCAGCCAGGCTAGTGTTGGTACTTCGAGGGAGGTTTTCCAATGCTTTCGCGAAGTTCCTTAATTATATAACCTCTTTTCCCTGGAGGCGTGTTAGTTATGTATATGCCATAGAGGCCATTGTTGTACATATGATGTATATTATAATGGATGCTTGGTTATATATAGAGATGACTTTCTTGCTCGTCATGATAGTATGCTATTTGGTTTCACTTTATCTTAACATGTTGACTTGTATTGGTTTACTGTTTTACTCTCACATGTTGATAAAGCCCTTAGGATCTGTACTCGACTACTGGGACTGTGATGAGATCATACTAGTGGGGCCGCGGTAGTCGATGAGTACATCCTATAACTGTTCCTAGTCGAGGGTATATCGAGACAGGGCATCGATACACCAGAGTAGACTAGCGTATACGCATCTTGACCCATATGATGGGCGATGGATGATCCCATATCCATCGGTGTTGGACATCAGAGATGGTGTACGGGTGCTCAGTAGAGACTGGGTACACTGGACGGACTCGCCGAGAACTCCCAGATGGTGTTATACCACACGTCAGATGGCAGTTCTCCGGTGACACTGGTACAGGGTAGTCTGTAGGCCCGAGATCGTCATAGAGTCTTGTGTGATTCCCACTGTGCTTTGATTTCCACCTTACCACGTCCAAGAGGGCGTGCAAAACGGTGGCTTTTGGGTACAGTCCCGAATCACATGGAGGCAATGAGTGATAGGAGGGGATTCGTCTCTCCCGGTATAGGGAGTTGATGTTGTGCTGTGTTCGATTGGCTATAACTGGAAGTCCCTAGCCAGGGCTGATATGGAGATTTACTGGTAAGTGTTACTAGTAGTTTCTCGACCCGTTATGAGCCATACATCGACACGACTTATCGGTTACTGGGGTCTGACGTATACCACCCCTAGACTTGATATGCGACATATCAGACGAACAGACCGGACTGTACGGGAGTGTTACTGGTTGGATTCACAGGAGAACGCACAGGCTAGCTTGTTGATCTTCTGATCGCTCAATACCTGGGTGGCTGTTACGTTTAGCTGACCGCTTGCAGCTTGTGGGTGTTTGATATGATCATCATCTGCTACCGGCGTATTGACGATTCTTCAGAGTCCTACACAGAGGTTTCTTGGCTCAGGAGAAACGGAGTAGTGGCGCATATGTGATATGCGCAGGAACGAGAATAATGCGATATGGGATACCGTATTATATTCTCAGGATATTTAGATATGAACCGGGTCATCGGATCAAGTGTTGATTCGATGAATCGATACATGATATATTAGTCGGTAATATTCGATATAGCCGGATCGTCGAATCAAGTGTTGATTCGATGATTTAATGTATTATAATATATATGATATATTGTATTACATTATCTAATATTGGCTCGCTTTATTATTTCATTTTCTCAGTGGATGATACATTGATATATATGCGATATATGTTAATTGTATTATTTTCTTTTGTTGCAAATATATAATATATATGTGATATATATTATTGTGACATGATATGATTAATTGTTAAACATGTTTAAGGATGATTAATTGAGGTTAGGGTTTGATTAGGGTTAGATGCTTCAAGTTCCTTCTAGAAGCATTTTTTCTTTTGTCATTGCAAAGATATTTTGGATGACACATTTCTAACTTAACCAAACCCTAACTCTAGTTGTTTCTCTACTTATTCTTATCCAATCATCCTTGACCATGGTTAATAATCAATCATATAGGTTTTATTCTATTCATCACAAAAGAAATATAATTCATTTTATCTTTTCATGATCATCTTCTTCCTTCTTCAAGAAAGCTTGCTAGTTTTTCTTAAGTGATGAAAATAAAATGAGAAAATGATATTAAAAGAAAGCAAAATTACTACTCTCTCATCCTCATCTCATCTAGCCCATGGGATTAGTGTGTTCTTCTCTTTTGAGTGAGAAAGCTTGAGTCGAAGCAACTTCAAGGTAGATCATCGGAGATTTGGAATACGACAAGCTAGAATGGATCGTTCGAGTCGTGGAGCCTCTCATGAGTCCGGGAGATCGTGGATCGCGGCAAAGGGACTTCTACTCGGAGCTTGTGAAGTGAAGGAGCGGACTACAAAGGTTGTAATCCCTCACACTTAGATAAAAGTTATCATCTTGCATGTTAAACCCTAATAATCTAGCAAAGATCCCGGCTTTGGGTTGTTCGGCACGTCTAAAATTTTATCCGGGCATGTTTGATGCCTTTAGAACCTTCACAAGAGTGCCTAGGAACCCTACAGTGGTATCAGAGCCTAGCTAGAGCATTAGGCGATGTGTTTACGAAGTTAAAACTCCGATCGAACCCGAAACGACAAATTTGGACCCCTCTCTGGAAATTTTTTAAATTTTGGGATTTTTCAGAATTAAAAATATGTAAAAAAATCAGCAGGGAATTCTAAGAATTACCAAGAAGCCCGAGCCCCCAATTCGATCAAACGGTCGCGGAAGCGCGGCGCAAGCATGGCTTGAGCGGTGGTTCCGCGGCGGATTGATAGGATTGTGACACGTGGCTTTTCTGGTAATGACCGTAGGTGCTTGCTGATGCTTCTAGGTATTTTTAATCTGTTTCAGGTGTTGATAAAATCTGGGGTTTATTTTGTAATCGTAGATTCGATCGGAATATTTAAATTCGTATTTCTTTCCGGATATTTAGAAACTGTTAAACTATTTGAACGGATATCATTAACTTACTGTTTCCCGGTACGGCAAACTTTCAAGTGTTGAAATATTTTTTGGGGTTTAAATCTTTCGGAAAAATTGTACAAGTTAAGCGGTGGACCCTCTAGAAGACAACAAACCTTAACTCGATTATGTGACCGTCTTGAACTGCCTTTTGAACCTTCGGGTTTGGGGCAGTACGGCGTGCTACATGTGAGGCGTTGGCTTGACCCTTCTACGGCTGGATCACCGGTACTGTGACATATTCTGGGATTATTTGAACTCCGCTCAAGAGTTGAGCACTTTGGGAAGTTTTGGGTGTTTGATTATCTGTTCGAAAAGTTTAATACTGTTTATTTATCTGGAATGTGATACAATATGTGGAATTCATAGAGTTAGGCATGAAATGCGAAGTATGTGATATTTCGGATTTACGATGTCTAAAGTGATTGTGGATTCCAAATATTGTAGTTTTACACTTTCTTTTCTGTGACCGTAAGTGTAATATGTGATATCGCCGGTTTCGTTGCTATATGATTCAATGACAATTGGGATGCGCATATTTACTTACGTTGATGATATGTGATATTATGTGTTGCTGTGATATGTTATATTGGATCGTCGCGTTCTGAATAGCCGGGGGTTTTATGTGAGATGAGGGTTTTTATTTTCATTCATGTAAAATTCATTTGTAATGTAATATTCTTTTATTTGGGGCACTTCCAGGTTGCGGTTGCTGTCACCAGTGTATATTATTTACTTTTCCGCATTAGGTAGACCTAAGGAGGGGAGCACAAGTAACCGGGTTCTAGGGTCCAGTGGGAGGCCATCTCGAGGAGTCGAGACCGGGTCTCCTAACCCTAGAATTGGCAGTGTTACTTGCCGCTCTCGTAGGGGTCTTGGGATGTGGGTTTGGCTATTCGTCGCGACCGTGGAATCCGTGTTTTATACAGGCTCGTATTGAAAACACGGACGTCCTAGTATATCCAATATTTCATATATGTTCTTCTGCTGCAATGTTCTGTGATGAGATCATATTACTGCCTGAGACGAATGCCTATTATATATATATGCTGATATATAAATATTACTGCTTTCGTTTCTTCTGTGATGCTTAGGAAGCATAAGCTGATGGGATTTTTATTAATGAGATTAATAAAAGAAAAGAAACCTAAAGATGTTGTAGAATCAAAACTTTATAAAAAGGGTAGCTACAGTTTTGCTTTGCACAGTGATATATATGATATATCCTGCACCTTATTCGATGAGGAAAGGACCGAGATCCCTTCACCGGGAGTGACTCCTTTAGCAAAACTGGCAGATGCTACAAAACACGGTTTGTCTTTTGATTACTTTTAGTGTTTTGCTTTGCACAGCGGTATATATGATATATCCTGCACCTTATTCGATGAGGAAAGGGCCGACGATCCCTTCACCGGGAGTGACCCCTTTAGCGAAACTAAGAAAAGCCTCGAAAACACTCCTTTTCAAAACTTTACTCGATTCTACGACGATATCAAGTTCATTACGCTCAGGGTTTTTCTAAAAACCTGCGTAGCCCTCCGTCATTTTAGATAAGTACTGTTTAGTATTCGTGCTGCGTTTGTTGACCTTGTCAAGGCGCAGTGTGCGGTAGCTAACCGGTATTTATCTGCTTATGCATATGATGCAGATTGGGTTAGGGTAGTCGTGCGACCTTGTTGACCTTGTCAAGGGTCGTGCGGGTGGGTTTGATTCAATCAAGAAATGACGGGTTGAACTTGACTTGCGGTCTATGGTTTGTTGACCTTGTCAAGGTCATAGATCGTTTGGGGCAAAAACATTATCGGGAATTTCAAGTGTTGAAATTTGCAATGAGATTGCATACCTCCTATGAGATAGTTGGATCCCGATACCCACTGCGAGTAAGTGTTACTCCTGGGAGAGTTTTACACAGGACAATTAGTCATTCAAGTAGGTGTCTAGAAAAGTGTTAACGAGGTTACGCCTCTGGGAAAACGAGGTTTACTTTAATTAGGTCCGTGCGAGAGCACGGGGAACCTCCCTCAAAGTACCGACACTGATCTGGCTGAAAGATTGACGAAGTTGTAGGGTGTAATTAATCCCGGCTAATCTTACCTTTTAGGGTTTTAAGGTAGATTTGATAAAAACAGTGGGAGACATCCTGATTAGATAAGATAATAACCAATCTAATCTTGCAAGAGCATACGCTAAAGTGTTTTCTTCTCTCTCTCTCTCCAGGTAGCGACCATTTCAGGCCATAATCAAGATAATAATATGGATGTATTGACTGAACCTAATTATTGTACTGAGCAAAGGAACGTTGGACCCGTTATTTCTTATAAGAGTTATAAGACTGAACAGGAAACAGGAGAATATCTGGATTCTCACGCCGCCCAAAAGAACATGCATGTTGATGCATCTTCTTCGGGTGTGTTAGTTATTGAGAACTGTTTCTCAGTTCACCCTACGTCCTGGGTATTAGATACCGGATCAGGATCCCACATATGTAAACAGTTACATGGGCTACGTAAAGGTAGAGAATTGGGAAAAGGTGATCATTCCGTTCAAGTAGGGAACGGTGCAAGTATTGTAGCCAAAGCAGTTGGCGAATATCACCTTGTATTACCAAGTCGTAATACACTGATTCTAAATGAGTGCTATTATATACCGAACATGATGTGCAACATTATATCAGTTTCTTTATTGAGTAAAGAGGGATATAATTTTGTAGTACAGGATAATGTTATGAACATATTCCTAGATCAAAAGTTGATTGCATCAGGCTCGTTACATAATGGCATATTCATTCTAAATCAGAATACAGTCCTGAATATACAAAACACACACAAGAGGAAAAGTTCAGATATGAACGAATCCTTCTTGTGGCATTGTAGACTTGGTCATATCAATGCGACACGACTGGCTAAGTTACATAAGGATGGTTATTTGAATCCGTTCGAATTATCATCTTATGATACTTTCCATTCATGTCTCAAAGGAAAAATGACCAAAGCTCTGTTTAGTGGACACGGAGAAAGAGTTACTGAACTCTTAGGACTGGTACATAGTGATGTATGCGGTCCCATGTCTACGCATGCCAGGAACGGTTCTTCCTACTTCATTACATTCACTGACGATCTCTCTAGATTCGGACATGTGTTCCTGATGAAACACAAGTCTGAAGCTTTTGAGAAATTCAGAGAATATAAGCACGAAGTAGAGAACCAAACGGGCAAAAGTATTAAGATTCTTCGATCAGATCGAGGAGGTGAATACTTAAGCAATGAGTTCCTAGATTATCTAAAAGAGAATGGGATTCTCTCTCAGCTTACTCCTCCTTATACACCATAGCACAACGGTGTATCGGAGCGGAGGAATCGCACCCTATTAGATATGGTGCGCTCTATGATGAGTACAGCTGAGTTACCTATTTCCTTCTGGGGGTATGCGCTTGAGACAGCAGCATACCTATTGAATCAAGTTCCAACTAAATCTGTACCTACCACACCATATGAGATATGGAGTGGGAAGAGACCGTATCTTAAACGAGTTAAGATATGGGGTTGTCCGGCCTATGTCAAAAGGCAAAATCCGGACAAACTCGAGGCACGGTCAGTTCTTTGCAAGTTTGTAGGATATCCGAAGAATTCTTATGGATATTTTTTCTATCACAGTCAAGAGCAAAAAGTGTTTGTTGCTCAACATGCCACCTTTTTAGAAAAGGAATTTCTTGCAAAAGAGATTAGTGGCTCTGAGGTAGAATTGGAAGAAGTTCCAGCAACACAAACTGCAACTGAAGATTTAGTGGAACCAGAGGATTCAGTAGTACCCGACGAACCCCAGCCTCTCCGCCGATCTAGTAGGGTTTCTCGTCCACCTGAGAGATACTACGGTTTTCTCATTGATGGTGGAAGCGAGGATTGCATCATGGATGATGATGACCCGACTAGTTTCGAGAAGGCCATCACGAGTGGTGACTTCGTGAAATGGCTGGATGCAATGCGATCTGAGATGGAATCCATGTACACCAATAAAGTATGGATTTTGGAAAATGCTCCTGAAGGGGTAAAACCCATTGGGAGCAAGTGGATTTTTAAAAAGAAATTTGGTGTAGATGGAAAAGTTGAGACTTTCAAAGCTAGACTTGTAGCAAAGGGTTTTCGTCAACGACCAGGTGTGGATTATGACGAAACCTTTTCTCCAGTGGCTATGCTTAAGTCCATCCGGATCTTACTTGCCATTGCTGCATACCATGACTATGAAATCTGGCAAATGGATGTTAAGACCGCCTTTCTAAACGGTGATTTAGAAGAGTGCGTGTACATGACTCAGCCAGAGGGCTTCGTAGATAGTGGGAGCAGCGGAAAGGTGTGCAAGCTGCTTAAATCCATTTATGGGTTAAAGCAAGTATCGCGGAGTTGGAACATCTGTTTTGATGTTGTAGTCAAAGAGTTTGACTTCATCAAAAATATAGATGAACCTTGTATCTATAAGAAGGCAGCAGAGGGTAAGGTTGTCTTCCTCGTATTGTACGTGGATGACATACTCTTGATAGGAAATGATATTCCTATGCTGCAATCAGTCAAGCTCTTCTTATCACAGAGATTCTCAATGAAAGATCTAGGTGATGCCTCCTAAATATTAGGAATCATGATCTATAGAGATAGATCTAAACGGATAATGGGATTGTCCCAATCCAGGTACATTGACACCATACTAAAAAGGTTTAGTATGGAAGAATCCAAACGTGGGAATCAACCCACAATCTCTGGACTCACTCTCTCCAAAGAGATGTCTCCCAAGACTGATTTGGAGAGAGCTCGTATGCAAGGGATACCCTATGCTTCGGCAGTAGGCTCTATCATGTATGCGATGTTATGTACCAGACCCGATGTAGCATACTCACTAAGTGTAGTGAGTCGGTATCAAGCAGATCCTGGAGAGAGTCACTGGACAGCTGTGAAGAACATTCTCAAGTACTTGCGAAGGACTAAGGAGATGTTCTTGGTGTATGGTAACGGAGAACTCCAGGTGGAGTCCTTTACCGATTCCAGCTTCCAAAGTGATAAGGACGACTCTAAGTCGCATTCGGGTTTTGTCTTTACCCTCAATGGAGGGGCGGTATGTTGGAAGAGTTCCAAACAGGATACCGTGGCAGACTCAACGATGGAGGCTGAATACATCGCTGCCAACGATGCTGCCAAAGAGGCTGTCTGGATCAAGAAGTTCATTAGTGAACTTGGTGTGGTTCCATCCATTGAGCATCCAATACCTCTGTATTGCGATAACAATGGAGCTGTGGCGTTAGCCAAGGAACCCAGGTCCCATCAGAAGTCCAGACATATTCTGAGGCGGTATCACCTGATCAGGGAGATAGTTGATCGCCGGGAGATCGAGGTCAGGAGAGTAGATACGAAGGACAACACTGCAGATCCATTCACGAAGGCTATTCCCCAGATACAATTTGAGAGATTATTCGGGATGCTAGGTATGAGACACTACAGCAGCTGGCCTTAGTGCAAGTGGGAGATTGTTAGTTATGTATATGCCCTAGAGGCCATTGTTGTACATATGATGTATATTATAATGGATGCTTGGTTATATATAGAGATGACTTTCTGGCTATTTGGTTTCACTTTATCTTAACATGTTGACTTGTATTGGTTTACTGTTTTACTCTCACATGTTGATAAAGCCCTTAGGATCTGTACTCGACTACTGGGACTGTGATGAGATCATACTAGTGGGGCCGCGGTAGTCGATGAGTACATCCTATAACTGTTCCTAGTCGAGGGTATATCGAGACAGGGCATCGATACACCAGAGTAGACTAGCGTATACGCATCTTGACCCATATGATGGGCGATGGATGATCCCATATCCATCGGTGTTGGACATCAGAGATGGTGTACGGGTGCTCAGTAGAGACTGGGTACACTGGACGGACTCGCCGAGAACTCCCAGATGGTGTTATACCACACGTCAGATGGCAGTTCTCCGGTGACACTGGTACAGGGTAGTCTGTAGACCCGAGATCGTCATAGAGTCTTGTGTGATTCCCACTGTGCTTTGATTTCCACCTTACCACGTCCAAGAGGGCGTGCAAAACGGTGGCTTTTGGGTACAGTCCCGAATCACATGGAGGCAATGAGCGATAGGAGGGGATTCGTCTCTCCCGGTATAGGGAGTTGATGTTGTGCTGTGTTCGATTGGCTATAACTGGAAGTCCCTGGCCAGGGCTGATATGGAGATTTACTGGTAAGTGTTACTAGTAGTTTCTCGACCTGTTATGAGCCATACATCGACACGACTTATCGGTTACTGGGGTCTGACGTATACCACCCCTAGACTTGATATGCGACATATCAGACGAACAGACCGGACTGTACGGGAGTGTTACTGGTTGGATTCACAGGAGAACGCACAGGCTAGCTTGTTGATCTTCTGATCGCTCAATACCTGGGTGGCTGTTACGTTTAGCTGACCGCTTGCAGCTTGTGGGTGTTTGATATGATCATCACCTGCTACCGGCGTATTGACGATTCTTCAGAGTCCTACATAGAGGTTTCTTGGCTCAGGCGAAACGGAGTAGTGGCGCATATGTGATGTGCACAGGAACGAGAATAATGCGATATGGGATACCGTATTATATTCTCAGGATATTTAGATATGAACCGGGTCATCGGATCAAGTGTTGATTCGATGAATCGGTACATGATATATTAGTCGGTAATATTCGATATAGCCGGATCGTCGAATCAAGTGTTGATTCGATGATTTAATGTATTATTTTCTAATATTGGCTAATATTCGATGATTTAATGTATATATGATATATTGTATTACATTATCTAATATTGGCTCGCTTTATTATTTCATTTTCTCAGTGGATGATACATTGATATATATGCGATATATGTTAATTGTATTATTTTCTTTTGTTGCAAATATATAATATATATGTGATATATATTATTGTGACATGATATGATTAATTGTTAAACATGTTTAAGGATGATTAATTGAGGTTAGGGTTTGATTAGGGTTAGATGCTTCAAGTTCCTTCTAGAAGCATTTTTTCTTTTGTCATTGCAAAGATATTTTGGATGACACATTTCTAACTTAACCAAACCCTAACTCTAGTTGTTTCTCTACTTATTCTTATCCAATCATCCTTGGCCATGGTTAATAATCAATCATATAGGTTTTATTCTATTCATCACAAAAGAAATATAATTCATTTTATCTTTTCATGATCATCTTCTTCCTTCTTCAAGAAAGCTTGCTAGTTTTTCTTAAGTGATGAAAATAAAATGAGAAAATGATATTAAAAGAAAGCAAAATTACTACTCTCTCATCCTCATCTCATCTAGCCCATGGGATTAGTGTGTTCTTCTCTTTTGAGTGAGAAAGCTTGAGTCGAAGCAACTTCAAGGTAGATCATCGGAGATTTGGAATACGACAAGCTAGAATGGATCGTTCGAGTCGTGGAGCCTCTCATGAGTCCGGAAGATCGTGGATCGCGGCAAAGGGACTTCTACTCGGAGCTTGTGAAGTGAAGGAGCGGACTACAAAGGTTGTAATCCCTCACACTTAGATAAAAGTTATCATCTTGCATGTTAAACCCTAATAATCTAGCAAAGATCCCGGCTTTGGGTTGTTCGGCACGTCTAAAATTTTATCCGGGCGTGTTTGATGCCTTTAGAACCTTCACAAGAGTGCCTAGGAACCCTACAAGGCGTAGCCCCGCTAACACCGTTCTAGACACTTACTTGGTTTATAGCATTGATTGTTAAGTGAAATAATCTCCTGAGAGTAATCCAACTCATCAAAGGGATCGGGATCCAACTATCATTGTGCGATGACCTAGATGGAATCCACTCTAGTCACCACACTCCAGATAGTATGCTGAATCTGCAATTTTCCTGTATGTTTGAAACTCCCGATGTGGTGTTTGCCCCTAAGACCCAAGTGTCCATGACACAGTCAACAAATCAAAGGGTCTTAATCAAGTTCAACCCGTCATTATCCTGATTGCATTAAACCCACCCGCATAACCATTGACACAGTCAACAAGGTTACACGACTTTCCTAACCAATTACATTATATGGTACAGATAAGAAATACTCAGCTACCGTTCACTGGGCCTTGACACAGTCAACAGACGCAGCACGAATACTAAGAATAACTTATATGAAATGACGGAGGGCTACGGCTGGGTTTTTGGCGAAAAAACCCGTTAACGTAATGAACTTGATATCGTTGAAGGAACCTAATAGCCTTTTAAAAATATATAGTGGCGAAAACTTTTGCTAAAGAGGTCACTCCCTGTGAAGGGATCTCGGCTCTTTCCTCGTCGAATGAGGTGCAGGATATTCCAAACTGAATACCTCGATGCAAAGCAAGAATAATCGACTATAGTGAAGTTATTACACTGACGCAAACTTCTTTCCAAGGGGTCACTCCCGATGAAGGGATCTCGGCCTTTGCCTCGTTGAATGAGGTGTCGGGCATTCATAACCGAATACCTCTCTGCAAAACAAAAGAGAACGTCCTTACAATAACATCTTTTTTTGAAAATTGTTCCAACAACGTCTTTTAGGTTTGTTTTTCTTTGCATTAATATAATGCGTCCCATCAGTTAATCCCACCATTGCAGAAAACAACGAAAATATGACGTACGCTTATGCCATCCGCATTCGCCACGGGGCCCCGTCATCACCCGTTAAGTTACTTAACTAACGACAGAGCGGGGGCTGGACTAGCGCGGATGCAAAACATAAGCAACGCCTACTAGATATCATATATAGATATATACATTCGTCAGATGCAATGATAGCCATTCCAGATCACAGATGAACACATTGGATATGCTAGGAATCCGCGTTTCGTTCGAGCCTGCAACGAAAGACGGATTACATGGTCGCGATGAATAGCCAAACCCCACCATAGACCCCTACGGGTGCGGCAAACTACCCGCCAAATACCCGAAGTGAAGCAACCTCCCTCAACAACGTGAGTAGGCCACTCGGCACTTCAAAGTACCCGGTAGTTTGTGCACCCCTCCTTGGGTCTATCCTAGGAGCAAAAACAGTAAAAGAAATAATATACAATGGAGGCTACAACCACATCTCGGATGTGCGGCCATAAAAATAATATTACATCAATTTACAATTTACATCGAATGAAAGATAAAGAAACTCTCATCTCACAACCCCGGCTATTTATCCGCGACAATCCAATAAGTTCATATACACAATCCAACATCACTGATCACAGATATGCACAACCCACACTAATCGACGTATAGCAATTAGTCGATGTTCAGTACATATATCACATTACAGATATAACCAAATAGCTAAAGTTTATAGAACTTCGATCAAAATTCCAATTTGTAACTACCCCAAACACAACATTGTTCTCTGGATAATCTGGGCAGAAACAAAATATCTTAAAAATCACAAAACCATATGCTGAACAAACTGCAGGAAATCCGAGTCGCGACCGAGTCAACTCGGCCGCGGAACCGCGGCGAAACGCTTGGTTTCGCCGCGCTTCCGCGGCGCTTTGACCGAGTCGTGGGCTCGTTTTTCTTGGCTGATCCTAAAATACCCTGCACGGATTTTTAAGATGTGTAGAAATATTTTTAGGGCTGTTTTAAAAATCGGCAGAAAGTATGAGATTTTGACGTGTTTTGCGATTTTTTTCCGGATCGAAGTTCTAAACACTTTGCTAACATGCTAGTTGTTGTTTAGCTGGGCTATGATACCACTATTAGGTCCACGTTACCTACCCCGGTTCTTTCGGGGAGGCGGAATAGGTAAAAATCAAAATTTTCTCACAAGGTAACATGGACCAACCATGAAGGATCTTTGCTAAACAAAATCTAACAAACTTACAACATGTTTTAGCTAATATGTTGAATGGTTATACCTAGGTCTTGAACTCCTTCTCTTCTTGTTGTGGTCCTCCTTCTTGCTTGCTCATTAGAGTGGTGTAGACGGCTCCTCCTCGTCGTCTTCTCTTTGTCGAAGATAGATCCACCCGAGGGCCTCCACCTTGAGCTCCTACCTCAACCAAGAGATAACTAGAGTGCTTGGTTAGCTAGACAAAGAACACTAGAGAGAGTAGAGAGGTGCTTTGATGGTTTAGTCTCAAAAGCTTATGATTTTCAACACATGAAACACTTAAGCTTTGAGAGATGAAGAGGGAGAGCTTTTTCAAGAGAGAGAAAGAGCATGATAGAATTAAGGATCAATCTACAACCATTCTCTCATATGAGAGAATTATGAAATAATAATAATAATTAAAAGAAATTGTGATGGTTGGTTTGGAATGACCATTATCATTTCACATTAAATGAAATTCGCAAGAATCAAGAAGCATCTTTCAAATGAAATGATGATGGTCAAAATGTCAGCAAAAGTCAACCGGTCAACCAAAGTCAAAAGGTCAACAAAAGTCAAATGGTCAACCTAACCATGGCACATTTATCCTTAATTAATATCATTAATCATATCTCTCATTATCATTAGGGTTTGGAAAAAGTCAACGGTCAACAACCCTAATGAGAATCCTCTGACTCTGTCAACTGTGCATACACACCCGCATCCGTGTTCCGAGGAACACGAATACAATGAGATAAAACCAATCCCAAAACAAATACTAGGATCTGGTTTAAACCAAAGCCCGCTAGTAATAACTGCCCGGACACTAAACATGTACAAATACGCGAATATGAACGAACCCCGTCGCAAAACCATGTGACCTCTACTCTGTTTTGCCCAAAGGTGAATAACCCTCTGTGTGGGACTCTAAAGGCTCGACACTACGCTAGCAGTAGGTTTAACCACAGGCCGCAAGCGGTACTAGCTGTACGTAACGGTCCCCAGGTAGATGCCGATAAGAAGACCGACGAGGTGAAACCATCCGAACTCCTACTGAGCCTGAACGTGACAATCTCCGTACAGTCCGGTCTGTTCGTCTAAGAGTATCGCATGGCGGGCCTAGGGGGGCGGTAAACGTCAGTCCCCTAATAGCGGTACAAGTCGTGTCGGAGTGTAGCCCAGAACACCCTGAGAAACTATTGGAAACGCTACCAGTAAATCTCGCTTGCTCTAGCCAGGGAAGACTATGTGTAATGGCTCTCCTAGACACAGCGGGATATCAACTCCCAATACCGGGAGAGACGAATCCTGTCTAACCGTCACTGCCTCCAAGTGCTTCGGGACAGCACCCAACTACTAACTGTTTGCACGACTCAATAGAGCCATGGTAGGGTAGTAATCTAAGAACAGTGGGAACACACTCGAGGTGAAGGGACAACGTCAAGTCAGCGGACTAAGCTGTACTCATGTCACCTGGGAACTGTTAGCTGACGATGGGTATAATACCAACCAACAATTCCCGACGAGTCCTGTCCAGTGTACTCGTAACCTAACGAGCACCTGCATACTATCTCCAGTACGACGTACTGATGACTGTGGGATAGACCATCTCCCCTGCTGGGACGAGAAGCGTATGCACCAGTCTACTCTGGAGTATCGATGCCCTGTCTCGATAATCCTACGACTAGGGACCAAAATAAGGATGTTCTTATAGACTACCCAGCCCCCACTAGTGTGATCGCCATCACAACGCCGGTAGTCAAGCAAAGATCCTAGGGGCTCCATCAATATGTATTAGCGATATGTTAAAAGAAACATATACACATATTAAGATAGAAACAAACCAAGTAGCATACTACTATATTGAACAAGACTGTCGTAAACCCGTATATATATCCCAAGCTTCCAAAATGTATTATACAAACTTGTACTATACAATAATGGCCTCTAGGGCATACATATCCAACACTAGGTTAATCTCGGTTCGAGTCTATGTTTGACTATGCGGAGCCTAGGGCGTTTGTATATATACGGAATCTAGGCTTGACCTTATGGAACTTAGACTTAGTCGAGGGGGTGTTAGACCCGAACTTTCGTCACGTAGGTTGACCTTGGTTGATGGAGTAGGTGACTTAAGGAGGGTGACGTGCCGTGTGTATGTTCCGCGGCATACTTACGATACGCTACTCCGCTTAAAAAGCCTTAGGATGTACATTTCCTTGCACAGCATTATATACATTCTTATGATCTATCCTCATCGATATCGGTTTATGGTTTTGCTTCCACGATTTCACGGGCAGGGAGAGCTACGGCTAGAGTTGCGGTCAGTATGAGCTTGCCACGGACGAGGACTGACCAGGGCGTGATTCCAGGGACACACGATTGTATAGATGTGTCATTTTATTGTGTTTTCGTGCCATGAGCATTTGATGGATCGCTTTTACAAGATTTCTCAAACGTGCAGATCAACACCAGAGGATTGGGCCACTGCTAGAGGCCAGCCAGAATGTGATGACCGTCAATGCACCGATTATTCTTAATGATTTAGGCACTGTTCAGCGTGCGGACGAATGAGCCAGTTGTTGCTGCGAATGACGAGATATCGCCCCAGATGTTTGGAGCTATTGGCGCACGAGTTGTACTTAGAGATATGATAGAAGATCGCTAGACACCCAAGGAGAAATGACTAGGACATGTGATTCATTGCCTACCCCGATGCGAGGTCATCAGATTGATTGATTCCAGCTAGAGACGACTTTACGCAGGCACGTTGAGAGTCGATAGAAGACGATCGAATGTCAGAAACCTATTTTCCAAGTTTAAAGTATTCGGAAAAACATGCAAGTAATTACGTGGACCCTCTAGATGAATGAAACCCTAACTCGATATAATGGCCATGGGAACACTTTTGAACCTTAGGGTTTGCAGCAGTTCAGCAGTGCCATTAATGAGGCTTGGGTTTGCCCTTCTACGGCCAGTCCATAGGTACTGTGGCATGTACTGGAATACTATTAAACTGTACTCAAGATGTTGAGCTCTTGAGGGATTATAGAACTTTGACGAATCGATCGAAAGGTTCGACATCATTCGGATATCATGTGAAGGGATGCATTGCTTGGGAGACTCTAGATACGAGTATAGCCGTTAGAGCGCAGTCCATGCAGCCACGAAGAGACGAGTCCGAATCAGTCGACATTAGAGAAAAATGGAGTAAGAGCTTCGTACGAGAGTTTGACGAGATGACGTTCCACTCCGCTGACACCAGAGATGTGATACGCATGTAGAGGTGTTGTATGTAGATATATCTTCCAGAAAGAGTCGCGATGAGTACGTAGCCGTTCCGGAAAAAGAAACGGATTTATTAAAGGATGATGACTTCCGGGCAGTTCGGAAGAAACGAGATTTGGGAGAGACCTCGACAGGATCTTTCTGGAATACAATCCAAGAAGACTTGGATCCAGGATCAGTCATATTACGCACGCCTAGTAGGCCAGAGTTCAGCATCGTCGACGAGACATGTTAGGAGTGACCATGACAATTGGCCAGAGATTTTTAGAGGATGTGCCAGAGCGGGACTGTTTCCGCCATCTTGGATTTTGGTATTTTGGGCGACTTATTTGCTTGATTGAGACTTTATGCATCACAGTTGCACTCGACTTCGATTTGATGTCGTTCGAGATGATTGATTTTGATTTCACGCATATGATATGCATGTGTTTTTACTTGTGCCTTCGATGTAGTTTTCATGTACTTTTAGTACTTAAATTCGGTTTTGTGCACGCTGATCCATGTGGTTGTGAGATTATATACCACGATATACCTGATTTGGATCGATGTATGTTGTATACCGTCGATTTCGATTGTGATATTCGATATTTGTTTTCGTGCACCTTGTGCACTTTAGTTGGATTTTGCGCATACTTGGCGCGCTTGATGCGATTTTGGTGCACACTAGATGCACTAAATCGGGATTTTTCGTCCATACGAGATGCACCTACTATTTTTGTCGGGCACACACCGTTGCCCTTGACAGGTGTTTTCGTGCATACCCGTTGCACTTAGATTTTGTTTCTGTGCATATGTATGGCGCATTCATTGATTTCGATTTTCGTGTGCACCAGACGCACGTGGCATTTTTATATACATTTGGGATTGATTTCCTTTGAGTAGTATGTTTTTATATTTACGATTTGGTATAGTGACTCAGCAGGACTAGTCAGAGGACAGTATCTGAACATGTTTTGCATGCATTGATAGTTATCAAAGGGATTTCCAAAAAGGAGCTACAGTGTCAATATTTTCTATGTGTCCAAGATGACACGAAACATTTTACAAAGGAAACCCTTCTAAATTATTTTAAACGGCGGGACGTGTATGATAAACAAAGGATATATATATATATATATAGTTATTTTCTACGATAAACGTCCTCTAATTGTGCTGTGATACGCGCATCGCACAGTGACTTGAAAAGGTTTGGAATGCATTTCTTCATATGTTTTGACGAGTTTACCACGATGCGTACTATGTACATGTTTTCGTCTTGAGTATATCATGTTGGTTTTCGTATTGGATTTTAACATTTGTGTCTTCACTATAACTCCGATGATTGCGTGATGCTTGACGAACTTTTGATTTTGGTTTACATACTCGTTTTTCATGCGCATACATTACGCTAAGATGTGTTTTATGTATTGATGATTTCGGAGCCCCGACGATTTGATTGTTTTGCTAAAATGTGTTAGTATTTGGTGGAGTTTTAATTTAAATTCGGGGACCGAATTTCTTTAACGGGGGAAGACTGTAACGTTTTGAAAATCGTTTAGGTGAAATTTCGGATAATCGGTAAACTAACGGTTGTTTTCCGTAAAAACCAAGATATAATTATTTTTTTCGGCATAGACTTAAATATACCTATTCTTGCTATGTAATTGCTAGTATTTGGTATTTAATTGGTCACTTTCAAATTTCAAGTTTTCTTAAATATTTTCCGTCATTAATTATTTTTAATATTATTTTAAGCATTCACCAATACATTTAATTAGTGATAATTACAAATTGGAATGGGTTAATACAAATTCTGTGAACCATGACAACCTAGAATCTAGTTTGTAACATATTCCTTCTTCTAAAATTTTCCTCACGGTTCTAGATGTTTTTAGAATGCTAGATTAAATAAAATAAAAATAGAAATTGATGTGAGGTGTTTTAATGAGGCTTAAGGGGTTAATTTGACTTGGAAACTTCTTCACAAATACACAAATACACCCCACTTCCATGTTTGGCCGAGCCCCATGGCTGCCCCACAACCGCACACCTCACACTTCTAGTTTAATTTGAAAAGAAAAAAAAAAGAAAGGAAATGATATTAAATAAAGAGGTATGGTGATACATTAATTGAGGTAGAATTTTCCTTGACTTGAACACATTTCTCATTCTCTCTCCTCACTCCCTCATCCATGGTCGAGCAACCCTTTCCAGCAGCTCCCTCTCCCAAATCCCCATCTCATTATATATCAAAACTCTTGCAAAATGTCTCAAAATCAATACAAAATTCCCACAAAATCGAAATTCAATCCTTACCCATTTTTCCTTGGCTACTCTAGTATGGATCTTGGAGCTTGGAAGCTAATTTGGGAGGCTGGTTTGCAACTGGGATCTACAAATTTTAAGTATAAGATCTTAACCTTTTGGTTATGTGTTGATTAATCCCTCCAATTTATCTTATTGTGATGTTTAATTAGGGTTTTAAATAGAAGTTTAAAATCTTAAGTGAAAGGTTTTGAATTAAGATTAGGGTTTGATTATTGGATTATGGTTGTGAGGGGTAGATTAACATGTTATGACATGCTAAAATCTAAGCTAGTTGCTATATTACAAATTGTTTTTTTAAAAATTGTCCAAATGATATATTTTGCAAACTAGATTTTTAGAATTATGTAAATAAGTGAGAGTAAAAATCTAGTTAATATTTTTGTGACCTAATTATGTTAATTGGTGAGAATCGTGGCCACTAAAATTGTTAAAACATTTAGTTTTGAACTAAAACGGAAATTTGTGCTTACTAGGTTTTCGGAATTAAATCGATTTTATTTAAGTTGTGGTATTGTTGATTTCTAACCTATTCACTAAGATATTTAATGCGTTGTGAATGCGCGATTAGGTTTTAGGCGTGGTTGTGGTCACGTATTGTGACCCTATTCATAGTTTGTGGCGTTGTCGCGGCGCGTCTCGTGCACCAACTGTGTGCGCGCTTAGTTAGTGCGCGCGGTTGACTTGTATTGGTTGTGTCCGCGACTAATATTATATATATTCTCTTTTTCCTTGTGTACGTTGCTAGGATCGGATGCAGAGGCGTCGGATGTGGCACGAAAAGGACAGCTAAAATCGGAACAGATTAGCCAAGGCGTCCAGGTGAGTAGATATATATCTACGGGGGAAGTCGGGTGGATGGCATATAGCACCTCCGCAGTTCGTAGCGTAGCCTATGATATATTAAAGTTATATATGATCTTTTGTTTGTGAAACTTGGATAGTTAGCAAGTAGGAACTTAGAAGATCATGCTTAATTCTAGTATAATTGTATGATAGAGTCGTTAGTTAGTTTTTTTTGTCGCGAACCCTAGAGTAGTGATTTGCACACACACGCACACACTCACGCATGCATGTTATTTTCTTATGCGTATATGAGGATATGTATATATATATATACACATAGGTATGGGACTGTGTGTATATATATATATATATGCGTATACATATACATGGATGATGAGGATAGTATATGATACTTGGAGATTGGGCGTGATGCCACGAGATCTGTGATATGTTTTGGTTTGTATTATGAGATACGACATGATATTATATCGGTTCCTCGGGCGATGTGTTTTCGTACACATGCATACATATATATAGATGGTATCAGTATGTACTAGACTTAGATCAGTACCCCTAATACAGGATATGATGATTAGGATACTAGATGAATAATGAGATAAATGTGATATTTGACCCGTACCCGAATTTGGGATGCCGTACGATGGATTTACCGTACGAGCTATATATTGATGATAGATCAGCACTCTTGACTCGAGAATATCATGTTATATATTGTATCATATGTGATACTATTGAGGTGGGATCACCGACTATTATATGTTATAAATATATCGACTTAGATTTAGGTAGTTTCCTTACCTTTTCGATTAGCCTGTTAGTTTAGTCTTGTAGTTTACTTATAGCTGTTAGACACGACTCGAGTCATACCTATTTCAAAACTAACGAATCGCGAGTATTTTAAAGACAGGACAAGGGATTCTACGGATATTTCAAAGGACGTACCATTTCTTAAAAACACCGTAGCCCTATTTTCTAAACACCACGATTCGTGTTATTTCAAATGGCAAAATGGTATGACACATATATAGTAATGTATATTCTTTATTGCTGTGTTTACCTTTCATTTTCCGCATATTCTTATAATTCACATCACATTGAATGCTTATTTGTGTTTTCGTATTTATTATGATACCCATGCTGTCAGGACACCAGCACCATTACCGATGATGTGTATGCTCTACGTACACCTGCTTGCCGGCTCACACACATCATCATCAGTAATTTCCATGTCGTGTACACTTTAGAGAATATTAATTCATTGAAATCGCTTGTTAGCTGAAAGTTTCGATATGATACTAGTGAGCCTGCTTTTATATGATGGCTTAGACATTACATCTATTTACTGCGTTATCTCATGCATGTATATTCATATATTCATTTGCCATGAAATAATATGGGTCAGTCCGGATTGCCGGAGCCCAATATTCATTATTTATTTACATCGTGATTTATGATTTCGAATTTCTATGAGATTTCTGAATTTGGAGAAACTGCAAAGATTTTATAAACTGATTATCACTTTTAAAAGATAGAAAAATACGGTTTTCTCATGATATGATATGAGATATGTCCACCATGAGTTTTCTCGGCTCTTGAGCGATATCATACACCCGATTCGAGGAGGAGGAGGAACCGTCTGTGGGTTCATGGTGGACCCGGTGCGGTACCCCGGGGCAAGATGGTCGTAGATGAAGGCGTTGTGCCTGGTAGGGGAGCACTACCGACCGTTGATTGTATTATGACTCGACGGATATCCGGAGGATACCGATCGGAGTACAGGCCAGTCCGGATAGCTGAAGCCTGAGTTTTTAGATTTGGTGATATGGGCCAGTCCGGATTGCCGGAGCCCTAGATATTGAGATTCGAGGTTACGGGCCAGTCCGGATTGCCGGAGCCTGAGATATTGAGATATTGGGATTTATGTTTTGTGTCGATGCTTGACACTATTTTTATATTGATTTCATTGATGATACCTCGATTTATATATATATGGAAATCTCGCTATATAAAGAAAACAGTTTTCTCATTCATGATGTATTCTGTTTTCATGTAATGCATTCATACCTCATATTTATGATATGTTGTTACCTGAGGCACTGACACGAGCACTTGGTATTACACCTATGTTTAGATGTTTACCCTTGCCACCTTATCATGCTAAGGCTTTATCATTTTGAGGATATATATATTTGATCGTATTGACTTAGGATTGAGTCATACATAAGATTTCTGCTCGGTGCTGTTTTGTACTCACGAGTTGGCAACACACCCCTGTTGTGCCACAGTTTCTTGCAGGTTTTGCCGTACAGGTTTTGTTGCGGCTTTGCTGGCACACTGTTCCTTTTCGGGGGATTGCTTTGGTAGGTGGGTTCACTCGCATCGTGACCACCCTTGTACATTTATTATATTCAGCTGTATCTAGTAACTCTATCAACCAGACTTGCATTATTTATAGACTTAGAAGACCAGTTGTATATTATTTCGACCTTAGAGTCGTGCATTGTATTATTATGGGTTTTCTTGATGATTTTGAGTTTCCTTTTGAGTTTTGATCCTCGCCATTCGACGTTGTATATTATATTGCTGCATGGTTGTGATCGCTAATTGGCGAAGAGCTAGCTCCTGCTTGGGGATGCCTTTATTCGTATTATGCATGTTGTACCCTTTTGGGGCCAGTATTTACAATGGAAACTCTGCCGAAATTTTCAGAAAAGACTTAAGATTTTAAAACTGTAATACTTCGGCTTATGTTATTGAAACCACTTGTTTGAATTATGTTTTTCTTCACTTCTTCTTTAAAATGGTTTAGATTTCTGGGATTTTTGGCTTACTTGAATTAGATGGGGTCCGATAGACTTCATATGATTCAAGTGCCAGTCACGTGCAATTTCGGGTCGTGACAGTAGCCCTCCGTCATTTTAGACAGGTAGTACTTAGTATTGATGTTCTGTATGTTGGCCTTCGTCAAGGCATAGTGTCTGGTAGCTATTTGTTACTTTTCTGTTGCATAGATAGATGCGTTGGTTTGGGACAGTCGTACTACTATTTTGGCCTTTATCAAGGGTATGTACGGGTGGGTTCAAATTAACCTGGACAATGACGGGTAGAACTTGACATGTGACTTATGATATGTTGGCCTTCGTCAAGGTCATAAGATCATGGGGTAAAAATCACATCGGGGGTTTTTTAAGAAAGTGAAACTTTCCAGGCGCATACCTTCTGGAGTGTGATAACGTGAGTGGATTCCATCACATTATCATACGATAATAGTTGGATCCCGATTCTCACTGATGAGTTGGTTTACTCTTCTGGTGATCCCGACTAGTTCTTCTTTCAGGTTTGGAGGAGAATTTGAGGATACAGTGGGAGACATCCTGATTAGATAAAATGATTAACCATTCTGATCTAGGTTAGAGTGCACGCAGAGTGTTTCTTTTCTCTCTCTCTTTGGCAGCGACCATGTCCCGACCCTAGACTATGACTCAGGGACCAAGTTAATCGAAATTTCTTAAAACACTGGCTTTTGGATTGTTTGAGTTGCATACATCATTGCCACTCCTTCTCTTACCCTTTGCATTTCTCTAGAACACCCTGTATAACTACGAACATCCACTTCCATTTGATAAATCCATCGTATAGTTACATACAAACTCAAAGGAACTTGTTCCAGATTCGAGGTTTGATTCTGGTTCTTGAGAGATTGAATAGGACTATTCAGTTGTCTTTTCCTTTTACCTTTTCCCAAGTTATGATGGCTCCTAGGATTAGGAGATGGTACACCTATTACGCTTATTGGATAATCTTCTTCCAAACCATAGGAAGATGTCGAAAGGTAGGAAATGAAGAAAACCAATTAGCCTAAGTGTGGTGTACAGAAGGTAATAAGTAAAGACAAATAAAGGGATTAGAAAGAGGGCAAAGTAAATTGCAACTGCTGTCATTCACGACCAAACCACATATTTCACCGCCACTCCTACTTCACCTTTGTATTTCTCTAGAACACCCCGTATCACTACGAACATCCACTCCATTGGATAAATCCTTCGTATGGTTATATACGAACTCGAAGAAACTTGTTCCAGTTCGAGGATAGATTCTGGTTCAGGAGAAATAGGAATAATGTTTATTCAGTTGTCTTTTATCTTTACCTTCTCTCAGGTTGCGAGTGCTCCTAGGATTAGGACAGTACACCTATTACGCTTATTGCATAGTCTTCTTCCAAACCATAGGCTGATGCCAAATGGTAGGGAAGGAATAAAACCATTTAGCCTAAGGGTGGTGTACAGAAAGTAAAACAAATAAAGGGATTTGGAGAGATGGCAAGAAAATATACGGTTACAGTCATGAATCTGGATAGTGGAAGAGGCATTACTAGGAATACCCGGATACCCCTTCGAAACATATTCATGTTTCAGTTTCACTATGCGTTGTTAATAGAAAACTGATTTCCCAATTAGATCCTTACTCCAGGGTATGTATTTTCCAGGTATGATTCTCACACCTGTATGGTTTTATAGATGATGAGTGGGAGTTAGTTATTGGGAATTAGGTGATCATTCTCATTATATCGGAATTCGTTGTAATTGATGATATTTGAGAAAATCGCCTGGGTTTTTTGTCGGACGGAAAATATTTGGTTTTGAATATCCGTTGTTATGTACCAATTTCAAACTGATATATCTGTACGTTTATTTCATAAAGTGAGATAAAACTTTTTGAAATTATGTCCATGACATTTACCTATATCGGTTGATGGTTAGGTAAGGAGCATTAAACAGCGGTGTAATTCTTCATAACCATAGTACAGTTATCAACCTACAACGCACAGGGTTTGAGTTATTCAACTCAGGGGACTTATACAATGTATTGTATGTTGTCCAGTGTCCATTAGGACAGAGGGGTTGGTCCTCGTACTATATTCTGTTTACTTGTGAGTTCTCAAGTTTTAGACACGTGTTTCATAGAAATACAAGGTACAAGTTTTGAGAAGTTATAGGTACAAGAATAAAGTAGAGAACCACGTGTTGCAAGTATCAGGATTCTTCAAGATGATCGAAGATGTAGATACTTGTGTTTGGTATTCAGTCGATAGTAATGGTTTTGAGAACTTGCTTCTCTTTCAGGTTACTCATAATTGGATGCACTCCTAAGTTGATTAATGTTGATCGGCCTCTCTCCATTTAGTTGACATGCACTGGAGACTGCTGCATGATTTGAATCCGGTTCCAATTAAATATGTGCCTCTGTTTTTATATTGTATATATAGAATGTATCATATCTTAACGATGTTAAGGTATATGGAGTTGTCTGGCTTATGCTTAAAACCAGATTCTGGATAACTCAAGGCACGTTTCTGTAATGGCAGTTTGTGGGTTAACCCGGGATATGACGAGGGTTAACTTTCTACCATCTGGAAGATCAATAGTGATATTGTTCTTGACTCGCCACAGTTTTAGTAAAATAGACTTTTTCAGAAAACAGTAGTGGGAGTATGGTAGAACTGGAAGTGATTCCACAACCACAAATTATTATTGAAAATTTAATAGAACCAAAAGATTCAATCAGGTTTGACATTCCATTAGCCGCTCCGCAGATATGGTGGGTAACCTCAAGCAACCGAGTGGTACTCCGGCAGCCTCAAAGACGGTGACAGGGAGGTTCTTGTTTACCCAAACTTGCCATTATTGCTGTTCCAGACTATGAGACCCGGCAGGAGGATGAGTATAGTGTCGTTCTAAACTAGCTTTAGAAGTGCACGTGTATATGATTCTGCCAGAGGGGGGTTGTGATAAGTGGGAGCAGCGGAAGCATAGTGGACAAGTAGTTTATGTCTATTTATAGACTAAAACAGATATAGCGGAGATAGATCATCTATTTTTGATGTGACAGTCATAGGTTTTGACTTCATCAGAATAGGGGATGGATCTGTTAAGAAGGTAGTAGGGTGTGATGTCATGATATTTGGATGACATACACATAGTAGGAAGTAAAATTCCTATACTACAATTGGTTATACTGTGGTTGTCACACAGTGGTTTCTCCATATAGGATATGGATATAATATCAGGCATTCTGGTTACTAGATCTATGGTTTTAGATCTAGATTTGGGAAGTGTCCCAATTTGGGTACTTAGACAGTATTCTACAGGTGTTTTAGAATGGACGACTCCTGGCATGGTGGTGTACCTGCAGGTGATGGAGTCACCCTCTCTAAGGGTGTTTTACAACCAAAGGGGAGAGAGGTGTGCATGATTGGCATATCACCTGCTTAGATAATTGAGTCAATCATGAGATGTCAAGTACCACACCCGATGTTGTTTTTGCACTAGATGCAAAAAGTTTATATTAATCCAATCTTGGAGAAACGTTCGGAAGCAGTTTTGAACATAAGTATATATGTTCTAGGGATTTGATAATGACAGCCTCCTTCGGGATACAGTTATCATTCCAGGCTTCCAAGGTGACCTGGATGATAGAGTGACTGTCAGAGTTATAGTTTTCCCTCATGATGAGGGGCAGTAGTTTGGTGTCACGACCCGAAATGGCACGTGACAAGCCCTTGAATCATATGAAGTCTATAGGAACCCATCTGATTCAAGTAAGCCAAAATCCCAGAAATCTAAACCATTTTTAAGAAGAAGTGAAGAAAACTTATTTTAAAGAAAGTGGTTTCAACGAAATAAGCCGAAGTACGCATTTTTAAAATCTCAAGTCTTTTCTGAAAATTTCGGCAGAGTTTCCTTTGTAAATACTGGCCCCAATAGGGTACAACATGCATAATATATATAAGGGCATCCCCAAGTGGGACCTAGCACTTCGCCAATTGGCGGTCGTAACCACGCAAGAAATATAATATACAACACCTAAGTGTGAGGATCAAAACTCAAATGGAAACTCAATAACATCAAGAAAACCATAATAATACAACGCGCGACTCTAAGGTTGAAAGAATAAGAACTGGTTTTCTATGTCTGAAATAAAATACAAGTCTGGTTGATGACGTTTCTACATACAACTGAAAATAAATAAAAGGTACAATGGTGGTCACGATGTAAGTGAACCCACCTACTAAAGCAATCACCCGAAAGGAGCAGTGTCCAGCAAAGCTGCAACGAACCTGTACGGCAAAACCTGCAAGAAACTGTGGCACAACGGGGGTGAGTTGCCAACTCGTGAGCAGAAAACATCACAGAGCAGAAATCGTATGTATGACTCAATCCAAGGTCAATATGATCAAATATATATATCCTCAATATGATAAAGTCTGAAGCATGATAGGGTGGCAAGGGTAAACATCTATACATAAGTATAATACCAAGTGCTCGTGTCAGTGCCTCAGGTAGCAATGTATCATGAATATAAGGTATGAATGCAATATAATGAAAACAGAATGCATCGTGAATGTGACAACTATTTTCTTTATTTAGTGAGATTTATGTATATTTATAAATCGAAGTATCATCAATGAAATCAACATGAAATCGGTGTCAAGCATCAACACAAAACATAAAATCCCAATATATCAAAATCTCAATATCACAGGCTCCGGCAATCCTGACTGGCATGCAACCTCGAATCTCAATATCTAGGGCTCCGGCTATCCGGACTGGCCCATATCATCAAATCTCAAAACCTCAGGCTCCGGCTATCCGGACTGTCCTGCACTCCGATCGGTATCCTCCGGATATCCTTCGAGTCACAATAAAATCACTGGTCAGTAGTTCTCCCCTGTCACAGGCACAACGCCATCATCTGCGACCTTCTCGCCCCGGGGTACCGCACCGGGTCCACCATGCACCCACAGACGGTTCCTCCTCTTTCTCGAATCGGGTGTATGATATCGCTCAAGAGCCGAGAAAACTCATGGTGGACATATCTCATATTATATCATGAGAAAACCGCAACTTTCATTTTAAAATGATAATCAGTTTATAAAATCCTTACGGTTTCTCCAAATCCAGAAATCTCATGGAAATCCGAAATCCAAATCTCAAGGGTAAATAAACAATGAATTTCAAAATATTGGGCTCCGGCAATCCGGACTGGCCCATAATGTCATGGAAAATGAATATATAAATAAACATGAAAATCACAGTAATAAATGCAATGTCTAGGTTATCATATAAAAGCAAGCTCACTAGTACAATGTCGAAACTATCAGTTAACATTTTATACTAATGAAGTAGTATTTTCTAATGTGTATGTGGCATGGCAATTACCGATGATGATGTGTGTGAGCCGGCTAGCAGGTGTACGTGGAGCATACGCATCATCGGTAATGGTGCCGGTGTCCTGACATCATGGGTTTCACAATAATTACTAAAGCACAAATAAGCATGCAATGCGATGCGAATAATAGAATATGCGGAAAATGAATGGTAAACGCAGCAATAAAGAATATACATTACTATACATGAGTCATACGGTTTTGACATTTGAAATAACACGAATCGTGGTGTTTAGTAAATAAGGACTGTGGTGTTTTTTTTAAGAAAATGTATCTCCTTTGAAATATCCGTAGAATCGCTTGTCCTGTCTTTAAAATACTCATGATTCGTTAGTTTTGAAATAGGTATGACTCAAGTCTAGTCTAACATCTACAAGTAAACTACAGGCTAATCGAAAAAATAAGGAAACCACCTAAATCTGAGTCGATATATATAAATATATTAGTCGGTGATCTAGCTTCAATAGTATCACATACGATACAATATATAATATGACATTCTCGAGTCAAGAGTGCCGATCTATCATCAATATATAGCTCGTACGGTAAATCCATCGTACGGCATCCCAAATATGGGTACGGGTCGAATATCACATTTATCTCATTATTCATCTGGTATCCTTATCGTCATATCCTGTATTAGGGGTACTGATCTAAGTCTAGTACATACTGATACCGTCTACATATATGTATGCCTGTGTATGAAAACACATCACCCAAGGACCCGCTATACTAATCATGCCGTATCACATAATACGAACCATATCATATCACCGATCTCGTGGCATCATGCCCAAACTCATCGACTCATCTCCAAGTATCATATACTATCCTCATCATCCCTGTATATGTTTACGAATATATATATATATAGACACACACACACACATAGTCCCATACCTATGTGTGTGTATATATATATATATGTATCCCCATATACGCACAAGAAGTAAAATGTATGCAAGTGTGTATGCAAATCTTTACTCTAGGGTTCGCGACTACAACTAACTAACGACACTATCATCCAATTACACTAAAATCTATCCATCAACTCCTAAAGTCTATCTAGATAGCCATCTAGTCTCATAATAAACATATTTATATATATAGGTATACATATTCGTATACTACACTACGAAACTGCGGGGGTGCTATACGCCATCCACCCGACTTCCCCCGTAGATATATATCTACTCACCTTGATCCTTGCTTGCCGAAGTTGATGACGCCACGTTCGTCCTTGTCGTTCATGTCCACTCGAGGGTACCTACATATATACACATATAGCATCGTAAACAGAAATCACGCACGAAAACCAAAACGTCGTACGAATCACATATAGGTTAAAGCCTATAGTTTACGTATGCAAGAATAATCAAACAACTCCCAATACTGACGTACAAACGTCAAGTGACCGGGATAAAACACAAATACCAAAACCCATTTCTGTAAAAGCCACAAAACGAATTCAGAAACTTCCTAATACACTTCCAGATTTTATCCTAGATGAAATTAGCCAATTTTGCATATGTGTAGGGTCTACTTAACTGACATAGGAGCTACAGAACAAGAACGAGCCAGTTCCAACCTACCCAGGCCGTATATTGCAGCCAAAGGGAATAAAATTGCGGCCAAGAAGAAAGGGTTGGGGCTCGGGTCTCTATGGTAGCTTCTAGGTTGCCTGCACATCTTTCTGTGTTTGCTAAATAATTTTCAAGTCAACCGGGTTATAGCAGATACCAATATATCCTCACAGAATCCACAAAATCCGATATCTGGGATTTCTAAGTTTGCGTAATGGGGTTTAAGTCCATGGTTTAGTCAAATATATCATCACTACAGAGGTTGTATGGTCTCTACTAACCTCAATTACACCTTTGGATTCAATTCAAACTCTAACCTCTCCTAGAAATTTTCAAAGTTCACAAATCCACACTAAATTGGTTCTAAACATATATAGGTGCTAAGGTGAATGAAATACAAAACAAATGATGAAGGAATTTACCTCATTTGGCAACTTAAGAAATTTCTTGAGTTGCCCCAAGTCTTCAAAATCCGATTTTTCTTGGTCCAAAGTGCTTGTGGGGAGCTTGTGCATGTTTTTAATGAAGTGGGGATGATGTTTTGAGGTGTTTTTCTTGGAGTTGTGAGGAGGTAGAGGGGGAGGAAATGGAGACAGCCATGGTGATGGAAGAGGCAAAAAGAGATGAAGGAAATGAAGAGGGAAGAGAAATGGTCATGGTCAATTTGACCCCCTTACCTCTCTCTCTCATGCCCATGCTTATTTGTTTAATCCCTTCCATTTCTTTTCTTTTCCTTTTCCTTTATCTTTTCTTCTCTTTTCATTTAAAACAAGGCATGCATGAAAAATAAGAAAAGACCATGGTAGGAAAAATGTAACAAGTGTGAAAAATGACTTGGTGCATGTCACATGCACAAAACTAGCTTAATGCACGATTAGCGATATTTAATCGCGATTAGCATAAAAATGGAATATAATTAATTATAAAGAATTTATAATTTGCTTAAATGACATAAACCAGTCCAAAATCACCATTTAATTTAATTTTCCAATATTTTCCACTTTATTGGTATTTAATTATACCGCATTGTCAAAATATTCATAATATTTATTATTTAATTATAAAAATTCCCAAAAATAATATTTTAATTTTTTTCTGAAATGTTACAATCTTCCCTCCTTAAAGAAATTCGGTCCCCGAATTTAAATTTAAACCCCTCAAATACTAAAACATTTCAGTAAAATGATCAAGTCGTCGGGGCTCCGAAATCATAAATACATAAAACACATCGTAGCGAAATACATGCGCATGAAAAACGAGTATATACACCAAAATCAAAACTCCGTCAAGCATCCCGCAATCATCGAAATTATGGTGAAGACAACAATGTCTAAATCCAATACGAAAACCAACATGATATACATCAAACTATATATGTAAACATCATTAAAACATCTGAAAGAAATGCATGCCAAACCTTTTCAAGTTGTCGTGTGATACACTTATCACTGCACAGTGGCGGACGTCTATTGTAAGAAAATAACTATATATATACCCTTTGCTTAGCATACACGTCCCGCCGTTTTGAAAAAATAATAAAGAAGGGTTTCCTTTGTTAAATGTTTCGTGTCATCTCGGACGCGTAGGTAAATACTGAGACTATAGCTCCATTTTGGATATCCCTTTGATAACTATCAATGCATGCAAAAATATATTTAGGTACTGTCCTCGGACTAGTCCTGCTCAGCTACTATACCAAATAGTAAATATCATAAAACATACTGCTCAAAGGAAATCAATCCCAAGATGTATATAAGAAAGCTATGTGCGTACGGTGCGCACGGAAATCGAAATCCATAAATGTGCCATACATGTGCACAGAAACAAAATCTAAGTGCAACGGGTGTGCATGAAACACCTGTCAAAGGCAACGGGTGTGCCTGACAACAATATCAGGTGCATCTGATATGCAAGAAGAATATCGATTTAGTGCATCTGGCGTGCACCAAAATCGCATCAAGCGCCCAAGCCCGTGCAAGAATCCAAATCGAGTGCACAAGGTGCATGAAAATAATTATCGAATATCACAATCGTAATCGACGGTATACAACACATCTCAATCCAAATCCAAATCAGGTATACCGTGGTATATAACCTCATAACCCTGTGCATCAGTGTGCACAAAATCGAATCAAAATACTATAAGTGCATGAAAACTATGCCGAAAGCATAACTCAAATCACATGGACACCATAAGCAAGAAATCAAAATCAACATCTTGAATGACATCAAAGCGAAGTCAAGTGCAACTGTGGTGCATAAAATCTCAATCATGCAAATAAATCACCCAAAATACCGAAATCAAAGATGGCGGAAACGGTCCCTCTCTGGCACATCCTCTAAAGATCTCTGGCCAACTGTCATGGTCACTCATAACATGTCTCGTCGACGATGCCGAACTCTGGCCTACTACGTGTGCGTAATATGACCGATCCTGGGTCCAAGTCTCCTCGTATAGTATTCCAAAAACGTTCTGCCGAAGTCTCCCCCAAATCTCATTTATGCCGAACTGCCCGGAAGTTATCATCTTTTACTAAATCTATTTCCTATTCCGGGACGGATGCATACTCATCGCGACTCCTTCTGGAAGATATATCTATATACAACGTCTCTGCATGCGTATCACATCTCTGATGTCAGTGGAGTGGAACATCATCTCATCAAGATCTCGTACGAACCTCTTACTCCACTTATCTCTAATGTCGACTGATTCGGACTCGTCTCTTCGTGGCTGCATGGACTGCGCTCCAACGGCTATACTCATATCTGGAGTCTCCCAAGCAATGTATCACATCACATGATATACGAATGACGTCGAACCTTTCGATCGATTCGTCAAAGTTCCATAATCCCCCAAGACCTCAACATCTTGAGTACAGTTCAATTGTATTCTAGTACATGCCACAGTACCTATGGACCGTTCGTAGAAGGGCAAACCCAAGCCTCATTAATGGCACCGCTAAACTGCTGCAAACCCTAAGGTTTCATAGCGTTCTCATGGTCATTATATCGAGTTAGGGTTTCATTCTTCCAGAGGGTCCACGGAATTACTTGCATGTTTCTCCGAGTACTTTAAACTTGGAAAAATGGGTTTCTGACATTCGATCGTCTTCTATCGACTCTCAACGTCCTGCGTGAAGTCGTTTCTAGATGGAATTAATCAATCTGATGACCTCGCATTGGGGTAAGCAACGAATCACATGTCTTAGTCATTCCTCCTTGGGTGACTAGCGATCTTCTATCATATCTCTAAGTATAACTCGTGCGACATTAGCTTCAAACATCTGGGCGACATCTCGTCAGTCGCAGCAGCAACTGAATCAGTCGTCCGCACCCTGAACAGTGCCAAAATCATCAAAATAATCGGTGCATTGAAGGTCATTACATTCTGGCTGGCTTCTATCAGTGGCCCAATCCTCTGGTGCTGATCTGCACGTCCGAGAAATCTTGTAAAAGTTATCCGTCAAAGGCTCATGGCGCGAAAACACAATAAACTGACACATATATGCAATCGTGTGTCCCTATAATCAGGCCCTGGTCAGTCCTCGTCCGTTACGAGCTCGTGCTGACGCAACTCTAGCCGTAGCTCTCTCTGTCCATGTAATCGTGGCAGCAAAAACCATAACCGATATCGATGAGGATAGATCATAGGAATGAATAAAATGTTGTGCAAGGAAATGTACATCCTAAGGCTTCTTAAGCGGAGTAGCGTATCGTAAGTATGCCGCGGAACATAAACACGGTACGCCACTCTCCATAACTCACCTACTCCATCAACCAAGGTCAACCTATGCGACGAAAGTTCGGGTCTAATACCCCCTCGACCAAGTCTAAGTTCCGCAAGGTCAAGCTTAGGTTCCGAATACATATAAACGCCCAAGACTCCGCATAGTCAAACATAGACTCGAACCAAGGTTAACCTAGCGCTCTGATACCAACTTTGTCACGACCCGAAATGGCACGTGACTGGCTCTTGAATCATATGAAGTCTATAGGACCCCATCTGATTCAAGTAAGACAAAATCCCAGAAATCTAAATCATTTTTAAGAAGAAGTGAAGAAAACTTATTTTAAAGCAAGTGGTTTTAACGAAATAAGCCGAAGTACGCATATTTAAAATCTCTAGTCTTTTCTGAAAATTTCGGCAGAGTTTCCTTTGTAAATACTGGCCCCAAAAGGGTACAACATGCATAATATATATAAGAGCATCCCCATGCGAGAGCTAGCACTTCGCCAATTGGCGGTCACAACCACGCAAGCAATATAATATACAACGCCGAAGGGCGAGGATCAAAACTCAAAAGGAAACTCAATAACATCAAGAAAACCATAATAATTCAACGCGTGACTCTAAGGTCGAAAGAATAACAACTGGTTTTCTATGTCTGAAATAAAATACAAGTCTGGTTGATGGAGTTTCTAGATACAACTGAAAATAAATAAAAGGTACAATGGTGGTTACGATGTAAGTGAACTCACCTACCAAAGATATCACCCGGAAAGAGCAGTGTGCCAGCAAAGCCGCAACGAACTTGTACGGCAAAACCTAGAAAAAACAGTGGCACAACGGGGGTGAGTTCCCAACTCGTGAGTAGAAAACATCACAGAGCAGAAATCGTATGTATGATACAATCCTAGGTCAATACGATCAAATATATATATCCTCAATATGATAAAGTCTGAAGCATGAAAGGGTGGCAAGGGTAAACATCTATACATAAGTATAATACCAAGTGCTCGTATCAGTGCCTCAAGTAGCAATGTATCATGAATATGAGGTATGAATGCAATATAATGAAAACAGAATACATCATGAATGTGACAACTGTTTTCTTTATTTAGTGAGATTTCTGTATATTTATAAATCGAGGTATCATCAATGAAATCAACATGAAATCAGTGTCAAGTATCGACACAAAACATAAATCCCAATATCTCAATATCTTAGGCTCCGGCAATCCGGACTGGCATGCAACCTCGAATCTCAATATCTAGGGCTCCGGCTATCCGGACTGGCCCATATCATCAAATCTCAAAATCTCAGGCGCCGGCTATCCGAACTGGCCTGCACTCCGATCGTTATCCTCCGGATATCCGTCGAGTCACAATAAAATCACCGGTCAGTAGTGCTCCCCTGTCATGGGCTCAACGCCATCATCTGTGACCTTCTCGTCCCGGGGTATCGCACCGGGCCACCATGCAGCCACAGACGGTTCCTCCTCCTCCTTGAATCAGGTGTATGATATCGCTCAAGAGCCGAGAAAACTCATGGTAGACATATCTCATATCATATCATGAGAAAACCATATCTTTCATTTTAAAATGATAATCAGTTTATAAAATCCTTGCGGTTTCTCCAAATCCAGAAATCTCATGGAAATCCGAAATCCAAATCTCAAAGGTAAATAAACAATGAATTTCATAATATTGGGCTCCGGCAATCCGGACTGGCCCATAATGTCATGGCAAATGAAAATATAAATAAACATGAAAATCACAGTAATAAATGCAATGTCTAAGCTATCATATTAAAGCAAGCTCACTAGTACCATGTCAAAACTATTAGTTAACATTTTATACTAATGAAGTAGTATTTTCTAATGTGTACGTGACATGGCAATTACCGATGATGATATGTGTGAGCCGGCAAGCAGGTGTACGCGGAGCATACGCATCATCAGTAATGGTGCTGGTGTCCTGACAGCATGGGTTTCATAATAATTACTAAAGCACAAATAAGCATGTAATGCGATGCGAATAATAGAATATGCGGAAAATGAATGGTAAACGCAGGAATAAAGAATATGCATTACTATACATGAGTCATACAGTTTTGACATTTGAAATAACACGAATCGTGGTGTTTAGTAAATAGGGACTACGGTGTTTTTTTTAAGAAAAAGGACGTCCTTTGAAATATCCGTAGAATCCCTTGTCCTGTCTTTAAAATACTCACGATTCGTTATTTTTGAAATAGGTATGACTCGAGTCTAGTCTAACATCTACAAGTAAACTACAGGCTAATCGAAAAGATAAGGAAACCATCTAAATCTGAGTCGATACATATAAATATAATAGTCGGTGATCCCGCCTCAATAGTATCACATACGATACAATATATAATATGACATCCTCGAGTTATGAGTGCAGATGTATCATCAATATATATCTCGTACGGTAAATCCATCGTACGGCATCCCAAATCTGGGTACGGGTCGAATATCACATTTATCTCATTATTCAACTGGTATCCTTATCATCATATCCTGTATTAGGGGTACTGATCTAAGCTTAGTACATACTGATACCGTCTACATATATGTAAGCGTCTGTATGAAAACACATCGCCCAAGGACCAGCTATACTAATCATGTCGTATCTCATAATACAAACCATATCATATCACCGATCTCGTGGCATCATGCCCAAACTCATCGACTCATCTCCAAGTATCATATACTATCCTCATCATCCCTATATATGTATACGTATATATATACATAGTCCCATACCTATGTGTATATATATATATATACGAATCCCCATATACGCACAAGAAGTAAAATGTATGCAGGTGTGTATGTGTGTATGTATGCAAATCTTTACTCTGGGGTTCGCGACTACAACTAACTAACGACACTATCATCCAATTACATTAAATCTATCCATGAACTCCTAAATTCTATCTAGATAGTCATCATTCTCATAATAAACATATTTATATAAATAGGTATACGTATTCATATACTACACTACGAAACTGCGGGGGTGCTATATGCCATCCACCCGACTTCCCTCGTAGATATATATCTACTCACCTTGATCATTGCTTGCCGAAGTCGATGAAGCCACGTTCGTCCTTGTCGTTCATGTCCACTTGAGAGTACCTACATATATACACATATAGTATCGTAAAGAGAAATCACGCACGATAACCAAAACGTCGCACGAATCACACATAGGTTAAAACCTATAGTTTACGCATGCAAGAATAATCAAACAACTCCCAATACCGACGTACAAACGTCAAGTGACCGGGATAAAACACAAATACCAAAACCCTTTTCAGTAAAAGCTGCAAAACGAATTCAGAAACTTCGTAAAACACATCCAGATTTTATCCTAGGTGAAATTATCCAATTTAGCATATGTGTAGGGTCTAGTTAACTGGCATAGGAGCTACAGAACAAGCACGAGCCAGTTCCAACCTACCCAGGCCGCAAATTGCGGCCAAAGGGAATAAAATTGCGGCCAAGATGAAAGGGTTAGGGCTCGGGTCTCTATGGTAGCTTCTAGGTCGCATGCATATCTCCCTGTGTTTGCTAAATATTTTTCTGGTCACCCGGGTTATAGCAGATACCAATATATCCTCACAGAATCCACAAAATCCGATATCGAGGATTTCTAAGTTTGCAAAATGGGGTTTAAGTCCATGGTTTAGTCCAATATATCATCACGACAGGGGTTGTATGGTCTCTACTAACCTCAATTACACATTTGGATTCAATTCAAACCCTAACCTCTTCTAGAAATTTTCAAAGTTCACAAATCCACACTAAATCGGTTCTAAAAATGTATAGGTGCTAAGGTGAATGAAATACAATACAAATGATGAAGGAATTACCTCATTTGGCAACTCAAGAAATTTCTTGAGTTGCCCCAAGTCTTCAAAATCCGATTTTTCTTGGTCCAAAGTGTTTGTAGGGAGCTTGTGCATGTTTTTAATGAAGTGGGGATGATGTTTTGAGGTGTTTTTCTTGGAATTGTGAGGAGGTAGAGGAGGGAGGAAATGGAGTCAGCCATGGTGATGGAGGAGGGAAAAAGAGATGAAGGAAATGAAGAGGGAAGAGAAATGGTCATGGTCAATTTGACCCCACACCCCTCTCTCTCATGCCCAAGCTTATTTGTTTAATCCCTTCCTTTTCTTTTCTTTTCTTTTCCTTTTTCTTTACCTTTTCTTCTCTTTTCATTTAAAAGAAGGCATGCATGAAAAATAACAAAAGACCATGGTCGAAAAAATGTAACAAGTGTGAAAAATCACTTGGTGCATGTCACATGCACAAAACTAGCTTAATGCACGATTAGCGATATTTAATCACGATTAGCATAAAAATGTAATATAATTAATTATAAAGAATTTATAATTTGCTTAAATGACATAAACCACTCCAAAATCACCATTTAATTTAATTTTCCAATATTTTCCACTTTATTGGTATTTAATTATACCACATTATCAAAATATTCATAACATTTATTATTTAATTATAAAAATTCCCAAAAATAATATTTTATTTTTTTCTGAAATGTTACATTTGGACAGGTGGTCCAAGCGGATACTGAGGGAGGCATGGTGCAGGATACTGATTAAATTCAGTTGACGATGCAGTCTAAGAAGTTTGCTGGATTTTGAGTTCATTTGTGAAATAGGTCCCATCAGATATCCAGACATATTCTAAGACAGGTATTGCTCATTTCGGGAGATGGATTTCTCCGCGAACTTGAGATAAAGAGAGACATAGAAAGAAACATCAGAGCGGATCCACTCACTGAGGCTATTTCTCGAACGCAAGATTTTCACAAACAGGCTTTGTGAGACTGATCAGTAGAGAAGTTGGGTGTTCGGTATCACACGGGCTGTGAGTATGCGACATCGCAATAATTATCCTTAAGTGCAAGTGGGATATTGTTGGCTATAGTGCCCTCAATGTTAATTATTGGATCGCAGGCACGTGATTGCATTGCTTGAGGGAGGACCTATACCGGCAGGACAGTCATACTCGAGATGATAGTATGCTATCTGGTTTGTCTTTATCATCGTGTACATGCTTTAGGTGACATTGCAGATTACTATTACACGTTTATAGAGACCTTAGGATTCTTGCTTGATTACCACCAGTATGATGGCGGTCATATACGTGAGAGTTGGGTAGTCTATGAGCACATCCTTAAAGTGTCCCTAGTCGTAGGAGTTTCGAGACAGGGCATCGATACTTTGAGATTGGACTAGTGTATAAGGATCGATGTTGGAGATAGTGCCCTCAGAGTCAATTATTGGATCACAGCCACGTGATTGCAATGATTGAGGGAGGACCTGTCCCAGTAGGACAGTCTTACTCGAGATGATAGTATGCTATCTGGTTTACCTTTATCATCGTGTACTGCTTTAGGTGACCTGACATGTCGCTATTACACGTTGATAGAGCCCCTAGGATTCTTGCTTGACCACCAGCAGTATGAGGGCGATCATATAAGTGGGAGCTGGGGTCTATAAGCACATCCTTAAAAGGTCCCTAGTCGTGGGAGTTTCGAGACAGGGCATCGATACTCCAGAGTAGACTAGTGTGTACATTCGAGACCCCGACGAGGGGCGGTGGCCGGTCTCATAAGCCACTGGTGTCAGTTGGTTCACCTAAGATGTATACAGGTGCTCATTGGGTTATGAGTACACCGGACAGGACTCGTCGGGAACATGCTAGTTGGTCTTATACTTGACGTCAGATAGCAGTTCCCTGGTGACATGTGTACAGGTTAGTTCATCGACCTGGGGATCGTCATTTGTCTCGTGTGAGTTCCCACTGTACTTTGATTACTATCGTACCACGCTCACAGGAGACGTGCAAACAGGTTTTAGTTGGGTACAGTCCCGAGCCACATGGAGGCAGTGAGCGGATCTTCAGGGGTTCGTCTCTCCCGGTATTGGGGGTGAGGTCGCACTGTGTCTAGGAGAGCCATTACACGAAACCCTCGGCCGAGGCAGGAGATTTACTGGTAGGTATTCCAGTAGTACTCAGGGTGTTCTGGGCTACACTCCGACACGACTTGTACCGCTTTTGGGGGTCTGACTTTTACCAACCCCCTAGGCCCGCCATGCGATGCTCATAGACGAACGGACCGGACTGTACGGATATTGTCACTGACAGGCTCAGTAGGGTGTCAGGATGAGTTCGCTCATCGACGTCCCTTTTAGTCAATGGCTAGTGGCCTGTCACGTATGGCTAATACCTTTGACGTGCTAGTGATTAAATCCACAGCCATAGTATTGACGAGTCTTTAGAGTCCACCACACATACAGTTACTCAAGTTTCGGGCGAAACGTTGTAGAGGCCGTATGGAGATATGGCAGGGTTCGATCAGATACGTGCGGTATTGCACGGATCAGGATCGAACGGATAATACTAGCCGGCTTTGGTTTAAGCCGGATCCTAGTATAGTACAGTGTAGATTTTGTGTCATTGCATTTGTATTCAGTCGGAATGCAAATGCGGGTGTGTATGCACAGTATCAGGGTTTTCCTGTAATTTATTACGGGGCCAGTTTTCTGGAGTTGCCAGTTTGCTTTCCGTTTCGGCCATATTTCTTTGTATCCTTCATTGGCCGAAGATTGGTGGAGGAGGGCTTATTTGTATTTGTGCAAATAAGCATTTGTGGAGGGTGTTCTTTGCATTATTATTGTATCATGATGTTGCACCATCCATTGACCTTGCTTGACTTCTTGACTTCATGATGGTTCATGATGGTTGGACTTTGTTTTGTGATGAGTGTTAGTTGAGTGAGGATGTTTGTTGATGATCGTTGCTTTTTATCATGACCTTTTATCTCTTGCATTATGAGTGTGGCTCCATGATACATTCACCTCACTCTCATTCTCACTCTCCCCATTCCTCATATGGCCGGCCACATTGTGTGGGGCTGTCCCAATTTTTTGGGCAAGGGAATTACACTCATTTGGCTTCACAAAATCCCATTGTTCCACCTCCAAAGTATAGTTGATTCTCCTCCACAAAATGGCAACCTCCATGAACCCCAAAATGAGACATGGTTCTACACACATTCTACAGCAAACCTTGGGCACGTCGGCTCGCCAACTTCGTGCCCGAGTTGCCTCGGTATAGAGGTGGGAGCCCGTAAAAGAAGCCGGCGATGTGGCGCCCTTCCGGCGATGAGGTGGAGACCGGAGATTCAGCGGGAGATCGGGACGACGACGAGAAGACCGGAGGACTCACTCGGTATATCTCTCTTCCTATCTTGTAGTTAGCTAGGACTTGTTTAATGGCAGATCCGGGCTTTAGTGCACGGTGGTGCCGGTTTGAAAAATTAAAGTTAACCATCGCTTCCGCATTTGGCCTCGGGATGGAGGCCGGGGCGCCGCCGTGCACTTACAGTGATATCAGAGCCTCGCCATTAACATAGTCTAGCTTGGTCTAACGTGTTTACATTTCCAATCGAACAAAAATCCCAAAACCCGTGTTTTCATGCGTTTCAGTTTCTGTCGAAATTTTTTTGTCTCGAAATTTTTTTCAGGGTGTTGCAGAATGATGTGCAGGGAATACTAAGAACACTGTAGAATTTTGGTCACCTGATCCTTCCGTACGACCGCGGAACCGCGGCCATAACCCCTCTTTGGCCGCGGTTCCGCCGCAGGAATTTGGATTCACGTCACCAATTTTTTGCAGTGGGCTTGTGGACTGAAAATAGGGGTTTTCGTATACTTTGTTTTGGCCCAGAATTTCTGTGAGTGCTACAGTATTGCTTGGGGGCCCACTTGGTAAAATTTAATCGATCGGATATTTTAAACACATTATTTCACAGTATTTACATTATATCTGCGACCGTGTATGTCACTTGATTGGTAAATCCTGTCTAACTGGTATAGCCCGGTTAGACGGATTTGCGAACGTGACTTTCATGTTGATGTTCTGTGTATTGCTGTGATGTTGCAGATTGGTCGTGGGGGATAGCCTGGTTGCAGTGGCAGTACAGTTTTGTTTTATTATGTACATTTGATATTGCGGGGTGAGCGTCCGACATGTGGACTGCCGTCACTGCCTGATTGTATTATTATTTTGGGGCACGACCAGGTTGCGGTCGATGTACCCGTTGTATGTATATTTTACTTTCTGTACTAGGATTACCCCAAGATGGGGTGCACGGATAGTCGGGTTCTAGAGGGAAACGGGCCCGCGTCTCATGGCATTGAGACGGAGGGGGGTTCACTCTAGGATTGGCGGGCTATTCGCCGCACTCGTAGGGGGTACAGGTTGACCCAGGAGGGGTGCCCAAGTTACCGGATTCCGTGAAGTGCTGGGTGGTCCATTCAAGTTGCTGAAGGGGGCTGCCTCGCTTCAGGTTTTGGCGGGTAACTTGCCGTGCCCGTAGGGGTCTAGGATTTCATTGCACAGGCTATCCACACGACCAGGGGAACGTCGGGTTTCAGTAGTGGCTCTGTGAAACCCGGGGATCCCAGATATCTGTATGTTCTGTGATGCTGTACATTTCTGTGATGTTGCATTTTATCACGCCTTGAGCAAAATATTATATGTTGATATATATATATATATATATATATATATATATATACTAGTAGATGTTGTATATGTTTTGCATCCGCGCTAGTCCAGTCCCCGCTCTGTCGTTAGTTAGCTAACCTAACGGGTAATGACGGGACCCAGTGGCGAATGTGGATGGCATATACGTACATCAGTATATTTTCGTTCTTTGTGGTGTGATCAATTGATGGGACTGCATTGATTCGGATCAATGCAAGTTAAAAACAAACCTATTCTGATGTTGTTGGACACTTTTCAAAAAGCTGTTATTGCAAGGACGTTCTCTTTTGTTTTGCATCGTGGTATTCAGTTAGAATATCCTGCTCCTCAGTCCACGAGGCAAGGGCCGAGATCCCTTCACCGGGAGTGACCCCTTGGACAAAAAGTTTGCGTCAGGGCAATAACTTCGCTATAGCCGATTACTTTTGCTTTGCATCGTGGTATTCAGTTGGAATATCCTGCACCTCATTCTACGGGGAAAGAGCCGAGATCCCTTCACCGGGAGTGACCTCTTTTGCAAAGGTTTTCGTCACTATATTTTAAAAGCTATCCGTTCCTTCAACGATATCAAGTTCATTACGTTAAAGGTTTTTGCCAGAAACCATTCGTAGCCCTCCATCATTTCAGTTAAATATTCGGTAGTATTCAAGCTATGTATTTTGACCACACGCCAAGGCATAGTGTTTGGTAGCTGCCGGGTATTTATCTGTTGCATAGATAGATGCGTTGGTTTGGGACAGTCGTACTACTATTTTGGCCTACGTCAAGGGTATGTACGGGTGGGTTCAAATTAACCTGGACAATGATGGGTAGAACTTGACATGTGACTTATGATATTTTGATCTCAAGCCAAGGTCATAAGAGCATGGGGCAAAAATCACATCGGGAGTTTCTAAAGAAACTGAAACTTGCCAGATATGCGCATACCTTCTGGAGTGTGATGACGTGAGCGGATTCCGTCACGTTATCATGCGATGATAGTTGGATCCTGATTCCCACTGATGAGTTGGTTTACTCCTCGGGTGATCCCGACTAATTCTTCTTTCAGGTTTGGAGGAGAATTTGAGATGACAGTAGGAGGTTTCCAGATTAGATAAATTGGTAACCATTCTGATCTAGGTTAGAGTGCACGCTGAGTGTTTCTTTTCTCTCTCTCTGGCAGCGACCATTGACCCGACCCTAAGACCATGACTCAGTGACCAAGTTGACCGAACCTTCTTAAACACTGGCTTTTGGATTGTCAGAGTTGCGAACCTCATTGCCACTCCTACTTTTACCCTTTTCTCCAGGACACCCCGTATTGCTACGAACGTCCACTTGCATTGGACAAAACCATCGTATGGTTAGATACGAACTCGAAGGAATTCATTCGAGGATGGTTTCCGGTTCTGGAGAAAACGGATAGGACTATTCAGTTGTCTTTTCCTTTTACCTTCTCTCAGGTTGCGAGTACTCCTTGGTTTAGGAGTAGTGCACTTATTACGCAAATTGGATAGTCTTCTTCCAAACCTTAGGCTGGTGCCGAACGGTGGGGAATGAAGAAAACCAATTAGCATAACGATGGTGTGCAGAAGGTATTAAGTTAAGACAAAGCAAGGGATTAGTAAGAGGGCAAAGTAAACTGCGACTTCTACTCACGACCAAACCAAGTATTTTTTCGCCAATCCTAAATCAGCTTTGTATTTCTCCAGGACACTCTGTATCACTACGAAGATCCACAGTTTATTGGATACTCCATCGTATAGTTATATACGAACTCGAAAGGAACTTGTTCCAGTTCGGGGATGGATTCTGGTCCAGGAGAAATAGAAATAAGGTTTATTCGGTTGTCTTCTATCTTCACCTTCTCTCGCATTGCGAGTGCTCCTAGGATTAGGACAGTACACCCATTATGCATATTGGATAGTCTTCTTCCAAACCATAGGCTGGTGCCGAACGGTAGGGAAGGAAGAAAACCATTTGGCCTAAGGGGTGTGCAGAAGGTAATGACTAAAGACATATAAAGGGATTTGGAAAGGCGGCAAAGAACTATACGGTTACAGTTGTGAATCTGGAACAGGCATTATTAGGAATACCGGGATACCCCATCGAAACATTTCAATGTTTCAGTTTCACTGTGTACTGTTAAAGGAAAACTGATTTCCCGATTAGATACTTACTCCAGGGTATGTATTTACCAGGTATGATTCTCACATCTGTATGGTTTTACAGATGATGAGTGGGAGTAAGTTATTGGGAATTAGGTGATTGTCCTCATTATATCGGGATTCGTTGTAATCGGTGATATTTGAGGAAGTCACCTGGGTTGTTTGCCGGTCGACAAATATTTGGTTTTGAATATCCGCTGTTATGCACCAATTTCAAAATTGATATATCTGTACGTCTATTTTCATAGAGTGAGATATACTTTTTTTTTGAAATTATGTCTATGACATTTACCTATATCAGTGGATTGTTAGGTAAGGAGTATTGAACAACGGTGTAATTCTTCTTAACCATAAGTACAGTTTTCAGCCTACGACACACAGTGAATGAGTTATCAAACTCAAAAGACTTATACAGAGTATTGTATGTTGTCCAGGGTCCATCAGGACAGAGGGGTTGGTCTTCGTACTATATTCGGTTTACTTATGACTTCTCTAGTTTTTAGAGAAGTGTTTCGTGGAAACACAGGGTCCGAATTTTGAGAAGTTATAGGTATTTGAATAAAGTAGAGAACCAGGTGTTGTAAGTATCGGGATTCTTCAAGTTGATCGAAGATGTAGATACTTGAGTATGGTATTCAGTTGATAGTAATGGTTAAGAGAACTTGCTTCTCTTTCAGGTTACTCATAATTGAAAGCATTCCTAAGTTGAGTAACGCTGATCGGTCTCTCTCCATTTAGTTGACATGCACTGGAGATAGCTGCATGATTTGAATCTGGTTCAATTAAATCAGTGCCTCTGGTTCTATATTGGATATAGAACAGTTCGTATCTTAACGTTGTTAAGGTACGGGAAGTTGTCCGGCTTATGCTTAAAACCAGACTCTGGACAACTCAAGGCACGTTTTCTGTAATGGCTGTTTGTGGGTTGACCCAGGCTATGACGAGGGTTGACTTTCTACCATCTGGAAGATCAATAGTGATATTGTTCTAGACTCGCCACAGTTTTATTAAAAATGGATTTTTTCAGAAAATAGTAGTGGGAGTATGGTAGAACTGGAAGTGATTCCAGAACCACAAACGATTACTGAAGATTTCATAGGAACCTAAAGATTCAATCTGGTTTGACATTCCATTGGCCACTCCGCAGATACGGTGGGTAACTTCAGGCACCCGAGAGGTACTCCGGTAGCCTCAAGGACGGTGACAGGGAAGTTCTTGTTTACCCACACTTGCCATTGCTGTTGTTCCAGGTTGCGAGACCCGACGGGAGGATGAGTATAGCGTCGTTCTAAACTAGCTTTAGAAGTGTACGTGTATATGACTCTGCCAGAGGGTTGTCGTAGTCAGTGGGAGCAGCGGAAGCATTGGTGGACAGGTTGCTTATGTCTATTTATAGACTAAAGCAGATATAGCGGAGATAGATCATCAATTTCTGACGTGACAGTCATAGGTTTGACTTCATCAGAATAGGGGATAGATCTGTTGAGAAGGTAGTAGGGTGTGATGTCATGGAAAGGTGTGATGTCATGGTATTTGGATGACATACACAGAATAGGAAATGATATTCCTATACTACGATCGGTTATACTTTGGTCGTCACACAGTGGTTTCTCCACATGGGACTTGGACATTATATCAAACATACTGGTTACTAGATCTATGGTTTTAGATCTAGATTTGGGCGGTTTCCCAATCAGGGTACTTAGACAGCATTCAAAAAGTATTTAGAATGGACGACTCCTGGCACGGTAGTATACCTGCAGGTGATGGAGTCACCCTCTCTAAAGGTGTCTTACAGACTAAAGGGGAGAGGGATGTGCATGATTGGCAGATCACTTGCTTAGGCAATTGAGTCAATCATGAGATGTCAAGTACCACACCAGATGTTGTTCTTGCACTAGATGCAATAAGTTGACATTGATCCAATCCTGGAGAAACAGTCGGAAGCAGTTTTAGAACATAAGTGGATGTTCTAGGGATATGATAACGACAGCCTCATTCGGGAGACAGTTATCATTCCAGGCTTCCAAGGTGACCTGGACGACAAGGAGGTTGTCAGAATTATAGTATTCCTTCTGACGAGGGGCAGTATTTTGGACAGGTGATCCAAGGCAATACTGAGGGAGGCATGGCGCAGGATACTGATTAAGTTCAGTTGACGATACATTCTAAGAAGTTTGGATTTGGAGTTCATTTATGAGCTAGGTCCCGTCAGACATCCAGACACATTCTAAGACAAGTATTGCTCATTTCGGGAGTTGGCTTTCTCCGCGAACTTGAGATATAGAGAGACATAGAAAGAAACATCAAAGCGGATCCACTCACTGAGGCTATTCCTCGAACACAATAGTTTCGCAAACGGGATTTGTGAGACTGACTAGTAGAGGAGTTGGGTGTTCGGTATCACACGGGCTGTGAGTATGCGACATCGCAATAATTAGCCTTGAGTGCAAGTGGGAGATTATTGGAGATAGTGCCCTCAGAGTCAATTATTGGATCACAGGCACGTGATTGCAATGATTGAGGGAGGACCTGTCCCAGTAGGACAGTCTTACTCGAGATGATAGTATGCTATCTGGTTTACCTTTATCATCGTGTACTGCTTTAGGTGGCCTGACATGTCGCTATTACACGTTGATTGAGCCCCTAGGATTCTTGCTTGACCACCAGCAGTATGAGGGCGATCATATAAGCGGGAGCTGGGGTCTATAAGCACATCCTAAAAAGGTCCCTAGTCGTGAGAGTTTTGAGACAGGGCATCGATACTCCAGATTAGACTAGTGTGTACATTCGAGACCCCGACGAGAGGCGGTGGCCAGTCTCACAAGCCACTGGTGTCAGTTGGTTCACCTAAGATGTATACAGGTGCTCATTGGGTTATGAGTACACCGGACAGGACTCGCCGGGAACATGCTAGTTGGTCTTATACCTGACGTCAGATAGCAGTTCCCTGGTGACATGTGTACAGGTTAGTTCATCGACCTGGGGATCGTCATTTGTATCGTGTGAGTTCCCACTGTACTTTGATTACTACCCTACCACGCTCAAAGGAGACGTGCAAACAGGTTTTATTTGGGTACAGTCCCGAGCCACATGGAGGCAGTGAGCGGATCTTCAGGGGTTCGTCTCTCCCGGTATTGGGGGTGAGGTCGCGCTGTGTCTAGGAAAGCCATTACACGAAGCCCTCGGCCGAGGCAGGAGATTTACTGGTAGGTATTCCAGTAGTATCTCAGGGTGTTCTGGGCTACACTCCGACACGACTTGTACCGCTTTTGGGGGTCTGACTTTTACCCACCCCCTAGGCTTGCCATGCGATGCTCATAGACGAACGGACCGGACTGTACGGATATTGTCACTGACAGGCTCAGTAGGGTATCAGGATGAGTTCGCTCATCGACGTCCCTTTTAGTCAATGGCTGGTGGCCCGTCACGTATGGCTAATACCTCTGACGTGCTAGTGGTTAAATCCACAGCCATAGTATTGACGAGTCTTTAGAGTCCACCACACATACAGTTACTCAAGTTTCGGGCGAAACGTTGTAGAGGCCGTATGGAGATATGGCAGGGTTCGATCAGATACGTGCGGTATTGCACGGATCAGGATCGAACGGATAATACTAGCCGGCTTTGGTTTAAGCCGGATCCTTGTATAGTACAGTGTAGATTTTGTGTCATTGCATTTGTATTCAGTCGGAATTCAAATGCGGGTGTGTATGCACAGTATCGGGGTTTTCCTGTAATTTATTACGGGACCAGTTTTCCAGAGTTGCCAGTTTGCTTTCCGTTTCGGCCATATTTCTTTGTATCCTTCATTGGCTGAAGATTGGTGGAGGAGGGCTTATTTGCATTTGTGCAAATAAGCATTTTTGGAGGGTGTTCTTTGCATTATTATTGTATCATGATGGTGCACCATCCATTGACCTTGCTTGACTTCTTGACTTCATGATGGTTCATGATGGTTGGACTTTGTTTTGTGATGAGTGTTAGTTGAGTGAGGATGTTTGTTGATGATCATTGCTTTTTATCATGACCTTTATCTCTTGCATTATGAGTGTGGCTCCATGATACATTCACCTCACTCTCATTCTCACTCTCCCCATTCCTCATATGGCCGGCCACATTGTGTGGGGCTGTCCCAATTTTTTGGGCAAGGGAATTACACTCATTTGGCTTCACAAAATCCCATTGTTCCACCTCCAAAGTATAGTTGATTCTCCTCCACAAAATGGCAACCTCCATGAACCCCAAAATGAGACATGGTTCTACACACATTCTACAGCAAACCTTGGGCACGTCGGCTCGCCAACTTCGTGCCCGAGTTGCCTCGGTATAGAAGTGGGAGCCCGTAAATGAAGCCGGCGACGTGGTGCCTTTCCTGCGACAAGGTGGAGACCGGAGATTCCGCGGGAGATCGGGACGACGACGAGAAGACCGGAGGACTCGGATCACTCGGTATATCTCTCTTCCCATCTTGTAGTTAGCTAGGACTTGTTTAATGGCACGATCCGGGTTTTAGTGCGCGGTGGTGCCGGTTTGAAAAATTAAAGTTAACCATCGCTTCCGCATTTGGCCTCGGGATGGAGGCCGGGGCGCCGCCGTGCACTTACAGTCGAGACCCCGACGAGGGGCGGTGGCCGGTCTCATAAGCCATTGGTGTCAGTTGGTTCACCTAAGACATATACAGGTGCTCATTGGGTTATGAGTACACCGGACAGACTAGCCGGGAACATTCTAGTTGGTATTATACCTATCGTCAGATAGCAGTTCCCTGGTGACATGTGTACAGTTTATTCTATCGACCTGAGATTGTCATTTGTCTCGTGTGAGTTCCCACTGTGCTTTGATTACTATCCTACCATGGCTCAAAGGAGTCGTGCAAACAGGTTTTAGTTGGGTACAGTCCTGAGCCACATGGGGGCAGTGAGCGGATCGGCAGGGGATTCGTCTCTCCCGGTATTGGGGGTGATATCACGCTGTGTCTGGAGAGCCATTACACAAAGTCCCTGGCCAGGGCAAGCGAGATTTACTGGTAGGTATTCCAGTAGTTTCTTTGGGTGTTCTGGGCTACACTCCGACACGACTTATACCGCTATTTGGGGTCTGACGTTTATCAGCCCCATAGGCCCGATATGCGATACTCATAGACGAACGGACCGGACTGTACGAATATTGTCACTGACAGGCTCAGTAGGGTTTCAGGATGTGTTCGCTCATTGGCCTCCCTTTTGCTCAATACCTGGGCGGCCGTTACGTACAGCTAGTGCCACTAACGTGCTTGTGGTTAAACCCACTGCCAGCGTATTGACGAGTCTTTAGTGTCCCCCACAGAAAGTTTCCTAAGTTCCGGCGAAACGTTGTAGAGGCTGTATGGTTTTATGGCAGGGTTCGATCATATACGTGCACTTGTGCACGGATCATGATCGGACGGATCATACTAGTGGACTTTGGTTTAAGCCGGATCCTAGTATTAGATTGTTGGATTATTTTCGTCTCGTAATATTCGTTTTCAGTCGGAATACGGATGCGGGTATGTATATACAGATGAGGGGTATTCTTGTGATCCGTCACGAGTTTACTTTAGAGGATACCATTCTATTTATTGTTTTAAACATTTGGATTAATGTTTATTAAGTGGAAATTGTGAGTGCAAGTCTTGATCAAGAGAATTAAATGTGGCATGTGCTTTTTTGATGACTCATGGTGTGTTTTCTTGTGCCGTGTCTATTCTCTTGATTGATTATTGTGTGGGATTGATATGTGGAGAGAGAGAGGGCAGCCATATGAGGCAAGGGTTTGGTCTTGAGTTTATTCTAGAGAGCTCTCACATTTTATCTCACACAATAAGCAAGTTATTATTCTTCACTAGCTTTTCTTGAGCTCACAACTTCCATCAATGGCTTCTTCTTCAACCTCCACTCTATCCCTCTCATGTGTTGAGAATCCTAGAGTGTATCGAGACAAAGTAATCACACACTATCTCTACATCATCTTGGGCACCAGGCTAGCAAACTAGTTGCTCGAGTAGCTTCGGTTTTGAAGCGGACGCCCGTATAAATAACCCTCGACGTAGAGCCACTTCGATGAGCAAGATCGGAGAGCGAAGTTCGTCGGGGCAGCCGTGAGGAGCTTGGCGCAGAGATTAAAGACCGAAGGACACGGATCGATCGATATAATCTCTACAAACTCTTTTCTATATTACTAGTATAGGGTTAATGGTATGATCCGGGTTTTAGAGTTACGTTAGCGCCGTTTTGAAAAGTTTTTGTTCCGCATTTGACCTCGGATTGACGGCCGGGGCGCTGGCGTAGCCTTACAGTGCCTGCAAAGAATTGCAGATATGAGATCTTGATCCGGTATCCAATACCCAGGAAGTACAGTTGATTGACAGACATTTTTCTATTACAAACACACCTGAAGCCGAAGCCACAACTTGCTTCGGGTCCTGGTTCTTGGCCCTCCAAGCCTTGCAATCTTTCTTCCAATAGCTCTTCTTATGATAGTAGAAGCATTCTTCCTTTCCTACTGTCGTCCCTGCCACTTTTGCCTTTCCCTTTGCTTCCACCTTACTAACACTACCTCTCGGTTTAGTGGGGGCCTTCTTATTCTTTCCTTTAGCTTTCTCCTTCGATCTAGAAGAGGAAGCACCACCAACAAACAGAGCGGGTGTTTCCCTGGCTTTCTGCAGGGTGCCCTTTGCACTCCTCAATATGTTGAGAAGTTCCGGAAGTTCAACTTCTTTACCTTGAATATTAAAATTCAAGATAAACTGGGCGTAGGTGGAAGGAAGGGACGGGAGAATCAAGTCTGTATACAACTCGTTCTCTAACGTGGTACCGAAGTCCGTGATCTCCTCAATGTAGCTAATCATCTTAATGGACGTGTTCCCCTACAGATGATCCGACGGCCAACCTCGCCTGAAATAGCTTATTCGAGGTCTCGTATCTTGCGATACTGTTAGTTGTATGTATGCCCTAGAGGCCAGTATTGTACAGATGATGTATATTATATTAGATGCTTGGACATACATAGAGATGACTTTCTTGCTCGATATGATAGTATGCTATCTGGTTGCTTTTTATCTTAACATGTATACTTGTCTCTTTATACCGTCTTATAGTTATATGTTGGTAAAGCCCTGTTCAGTTGATAAAACTTCACATTTGTATTACATTTTTCCTACCATTTTCATATTAAAAAAGGACTTTATTATAATATATTATACATATGAGGGTTTATGTGTAAAAACACCATTTTCCATGTGTTAATATATTTTAATTAGCATTTGGTAGGAAAATGTATGCAAATAAATCTATTGACCAAATCCTAGTAGAAATAAGCCTACTAAATATTATTTGAGATTATTGTGCAGAATTTTCCAAGTTGTTATGCAGAATTTATCAAACAAATCAATTTGTTGAAGAAAACTTGCCAAATTAAGAAGCAAACCTTGGAGACCAAGTCTGGAAGCAACCGAGAGAAGATTTCTGAAATCTGAAGGTGCCTAGGATTGCCACATGTCAAAATCATAAAGCCCAAGAAAAATGATCAAGAGATCCCCACCATTGGCCGCGGAACCGCGGCCAAACCCCCCTGTTGGCCGCGGATCCGCGGCAATCTAGAGAGATCGTTGGCTAAAATTTTGGGTAATAAATCTATGATGAATTTTACCAAGTTTTCAACAAGAAGATTCTGGCTTTGCACTATAAAAGGGCACCGAGAGCCTCTTGGAAAAGTTATCAAGCCGAAGAGATCACGAAGTCCAAGACGGCTCACGCATCCAGGCTGATCATCAACTGTTCGTCTACCTCCTTGGAAGAGATCGAGAAGCAAACTAGTCTTTGTAATCATTTTCTAAGGAATCAAAGTGTAGATTGTTCAAGTTGATTAATAAAGGTAGTTGTTTTATTTAATTCTTTTGCATTTTACATTATGTTTTCCCTCTTTGTCTTTTCATCTTCTTTTCCCAACATGCGCGAGTAATTCTCCGCTTGTTAGGGTTCGTAAGATTAGGGTAGGCTAATGGATGATGAAAATAACTAAACCCTTTTTAAGTCCTATAAAGTTTAGGAACTTTATCAAAAGAATCATTAACATCCTAATCGGGTGCGCTAGCAATTCTTTGCTAGTTCCGATCGCGATTAGAGATTAGATTAATGATTGTTTTGGTAAAGGCTAGATATGAACGGAGTTCCGTGTCGAGATAAGGGTTAAAAGTGGGATTCCTTTTCCCTCCAGAAACCCTAATCTACACGCATCACCGTCGTTCTAGTTCTAAATCTATTAATGGATAAAAAGGATAATTTTTAATTAATCGTCCATAACTACTAAATCCTAACGAACCCTACAAGCCCTCTTATTATATTAATTACATCTTTAAAATAATCTAGATCTATATTTTACATTCTTGTTTAACGTAGATCTAGAAATCTTTCTATAAAATTCTTTATCCCTCATCTCTTTCTCAACACATCTAAAGTAAAAGTAAAAGGTTCCACGTTTCCCAGAGGACGACCCGTACTCATCTCGGTCTAGCTATACGCGACACCGTTATTGATTGCGGTTAACTACAAACACACTTTTTCGTATCAATCAAATGGCGCCGTTGCCGTGGAAACGTGCGTAATTTTTTATTTTTTCTATTTGTGTTGAATTCTTAGACGATTCATATCATTATTAAAACAAAACTGCAAATTGCATATTTAACGATTTGTGAGAATCTGGAGTCGCGGATTTGAGGAAACAGGAGATCTAGGGTTTCACACTTCTCTGGTATCTTTCTTAACTCCTTCTCTCTCCTCTCAAATCCAATAAAATCTATTTTCTGCAGGATTCCTTGCAAAATATCGCCGCTCAAAAATCTTTTTGCAAAGTTTTGTTTTTCGGTTTGTTTTTGCATATTTTAATACAGATTTTTAAGGGGCAAAGACCAAATCAAGATTAGGTGGGGATTTCATCACCCTTCCTAAGCCCCACAAATCACAAACCGAGCATATAGATCAACCCTTCATTAATTTAAAAAATATCTAGACCAGACTCTAAGGACTGTCGCGCTCAATAAGGACAGAGGAAGGTCGTGGGTAATCTATTGCTTATCCGCATTACTTTTGTGGTGCCTAGGCAAGTGTGTCAAAGGCTAGTGGTTTTTAATTAGGCCCACTACTGTGGTTCCTTCCCACTTACCTGGCACTTACCTGGCACTTACCTGGCTACAAGGGTAGTACGGAGGCGGTAGAGGATTGATCCTGCGGCTTGTCCTTTGGAAGTCTAGGAGCGGTCTAGAGACTGGACCTAGGTAACTATAGTTCTAGGGTTGTGCATTTTTGTGTGATTTGTCTTAATCCGTCATTTTTCAAAACAAACCAATTACTTTCTCTCCTTTTTACCCCTTCCCCCTTCTTCTCTTCTTATAATGGGTGACCTAAACAGAAGAACACTTGCCGAGCTTTGCTGTCCACAGCCAGATATCTCTTGTTTTCGAAATCCCTTCGGTATACCGTCCGGCTCTTCCATGTCCTTAAGAGATCATATAGAACAAGCAGGAAGAAACAGTTAGCCACCTCAGTCTAGGTCTTATCAACCGTATCCTAATCCGACACCTGTTTCAGTTCATACCCAGAGTGAGGAAGCCTCTAGACGAATGTCCATTGCTGAGCACATAGCTAGGTCTAGAGGCCAAAGTTTCAACACGGACCAATATCAACCATCACCACCACTGTCCGGAGAAGAGTTTGATATGCAGTTTGTATATAGCCAACCAACCAACCCAAATCAATATTCTTCTTATCATAATATTGAACCTATTCCTACCCAAGTTCAGCAACTATTCTGTTCCTATCAATCCAATCCGACTTTTCCACCTACTCTAGACAGCTCTTCTAATCAGTCATTTGGGAGTTTTAATTATCCACAGGAATTTCAATCTTATACTGAAACCCCTTATCAACCCAAGACTAGTCTGGAGCAGACATTAGAAAAATTTATGGAACTGACAAATCAAATTATGAAGGATTTGGGTAGTAAGACAGAACTGTACACCCTTCCTAATCAAACCTCCCCATTCCAAACTGAAATCCACAACTCCAGTTTCATAGATTCATCAAGTACAATGTCTGATAAGTTGTGTGACTTTGTAGTGTTTGATATACCCAACTGTGAAGGGTCCATTTCAAGTGAAACCACACCCAACCCTTGTGATCTCTACACCTCCACTCTTGAACCAAAACTGATTGAAAACCATACTTTTGATGAGGAGTTTGAGAATTTTAACCTTCACTTGAATGAGGTGATTGACGTTGGGGATATTTTGATTGTTGAACCCGAAATTTTGGATGAATTTGTCCCACCAATTCATCAAATCCTTTCACTTCCTTGTGGTCATCATCTTGAGCCTTTAATTCTTCCCGAACCCCAAATATGTCTTGAAGTTGATAATAATGGTATACACGAAGATCAGACCGAAATACAGCCTCCATCTTCCACATCTGGTTCAGCAACACTCGACACACCAATTTGTTTACCCATTTCACCTTCTACTTTCTCCGGTTCTTCTTCTGTTTCTATAAGTTCTGTGAGTTTTGATGAATCACAATCCGTTAATTCAAGTTCAACAATACCAGAAATTCAACTTGATTTGGATATTTTTGAAAATGAGGTAGATGAGTTTTTCGAGTCCTCTACCTCAATGATTTTTGATGAATCAAGTAGGATAAATTCTGGCACAAAACTCTTTGACAGCAAAATATTCAATCACACCATTGATAAAAGTTTTGAAGAACTTTTTGCTGACGAACTTGAATTTTTAAAATATACGGATTTTTTGATTGATCAATCTTCACCTATAGAGGTTGAACCGTCACCATTCCTTCTTCCTAATCATTCGCATTCATCCTCATTCTTTCTTTTCTCTAATTTCAAACCCTTTCCAGACCACCTCTTATCCCTTCCCGACTTTTTCTTCACTCGATACAACACATTCTTCCACCAACCTATACGCTATACTGATAAAATCTTTGAATGGTTGGTGTTAACTTTTGGTCTTTGTAATGTCTTATTTTGACCAAATGACTCACCCCCTCTTAAAATGCTTCGTATTGTCTAACTCATGTTTGAGAGGGGGTATATTTTTGGCTCATGAACATAACTTTTGTCCTCAAATTTGTGAGCCAAAAATAAGTTTGGGGGAGGATTTGTGCTTACAGGTTTTTGTGATCCAATGACTTCTTGCCCCCATTAATAATGACCTCCCAAGCTTACAGGTTTTTGTGATCCAGCAGTTAGCAACAGTGAGGACACTGTTGAAAACAAGTTTGGAGGAGGTTTGTGCTTATTTACACATCAATTTGCATCATATTTTGCATAAGCATAACATTTTCAAAAAAAAAATTTAAAATTGTTTTTTATAACAAAAGAGTAGAAAGTGAAAAATTACATCCAAAAGATTGGAATAGTTTAAGAAAACCAAGAAAATTAGAAGTTTTCTTAAACGAACTGGTAATAAGTAGTTATGAGCTGTTGTCCCAAGGGTTAGTAAGATGAAAGAAGTCACTAATCTGAGGATAAAAATAAGTTTGAAAAATAGTTTCTATTCTGGAAGCCAAACATTTGAATGTTTATACCTTACTATATGCACTTACACACGTCTTGAAACTCGGGATAGTAGAGGATACCTTGAAATGCTCTTGTCTAAAAGCCAAAGTATGAAGGAAATGAAAAAAAAATGAAGAAAATAAAAAAAAATGGTGAAAAGAAAAAAATGAACACTGGTTTTGTTATCGCCAAGGCAACAATAAAAAAAATATAGCGAGGGTGCCTCTTCACCTAGTGCCCTAAGGCCAATTGGTCTGGGAGTCACTGCTAAGCCTTAGGTGGTGCAAGACGAGGAAAATATTATCACCTAATCAGTAAGCACATGAGCAATCGGTTTGTTAGTACCTCAAGAAGTATTAACGGTTGCATGAAAATGTGTGAGCAAATCTTAATATTCATCAAAATATAAAGTACTAAGGTAGATGGACAAGAGTATGATAGCTTGAATTGAATTCTCCGAGTGTAGGGATGTCCATTTCACACACGTGGGGTTATATGATCAATGTTTGGAAGAAAGGTAGGAATGAAGAATAAAGACGATGTTTTATTGAGGGATGATGTGATTTCTAATATTTTTTCATGACTATTAGGATAGGGCTCATGACAACTGAAAAGCTAGTATAGTTGGAAACTCTTCTTTTCAAGGCCTCTCTTTTATGGTTCTTATCTTTATATGTAAATTTCACCATCTTTCTTTTGTTATTGGATTTTGTGGGTGTAATCCGCTGAAAACCCTCAGGAGACAACACTCCTCCTACTAGGGACACCTAGAGGTTTAACGGCTTGTTGTACGTGCTCAGTGCAATCGTGTCTGCCTACGAAAGTGTGCTTAGTTTTCTCCTTTCTTTTTCTCCTCTTAAATAAACTAGTTTGCTCGGGACGATCAAAGATAAGTTTGGGGGTATTTGTTCAGTTGATAAAACTGCACATTTGTATTACATTTTTCCTACCATTTTCATATTAAAAAAGGACTTTATTATAATATATTATACATATGAGGGTTTATGTGTAAAAACACCATTTTCCATGTGTTAATATATTTTAATTAGCATTTGGTAGGAAAATGTATGCAAATAAATCTATTGACCAAATCCTAGTAGAAATAAATCTACTAAATATTATTTGAGATTATTGTGCAGAATTTTCCAAGTTGTTATGCAAAATTTATCAAACAAATCAATTTGTTGAAGAAAACTTGCCAAATTAAGAAGCAAACCTTGGAGACCAAGTCTGGAAGCAACCGAGAGAAGATTTCTGAAATCTGAAGGTGCCTAGGATTGCCACATGTCAAAATCACAAAGCCCAAGAAAAATGATCAAGAGATCCCCACCATTGGCCGCGGAACCGCGGCCAAACCCCCCTGTTGGCCGCGGATCCGTGGCAATCTAGAGAGATCGTTGGCTAAAATTTTGGGTAATAAATCTATGATGAATTTTACCAAGTTTTCAACAAGAAGATTCTGGCTTTGCACTATAAAGGGCACCGAGAGCCTCTTGGAAAAGTTATCAAGCCGAAGAGATCAAGAAGTCCAAGACGGCTCACGCATCCAGGCTGATCATCAACTGTTCGTCTACCTCCTTAGAAGAGATCGAGAAGCAAACTAGTCTTTGTAATCATTTTCTAAGGAATCAAAGTGTAGATTGTTCAAGTTGATTAATAAAGGTAGTTGTTTTATTTAATTCTTTTGCATTTTATATTATGTTTTCCCTCTTTGTCTTTTCATCTTCTTTTCCCAACATGCGCGAGTAATTCTCCGCTTGTTAGGGTTCGTAGGATTAGGGTAGGCTAATGGATGATGAAAATAACTAAACCCTTTTCAAGTCCTATAAAGTTTAGGAACTTTATCAAAAGAATCATTAACATCCTAATCGGGCGCGCTAGCAATTCTTTGCTAGTTTCGACCGTGATTAGAGATTAGATTAATGATTGTTTTGGTAAAGGCTAGATATGAACGGAGTTCCGTGTCAAGATAAGGGTTAAAAGTGGGATTCCTTTTCCCTCCAGAAACCCTAATCTACACGCATCACCGTCGTTCTAGTTCTAAATCTATTAATGGATAAAAAGGGTAACTTTTAATTAATCGTCCATAACTACTAAATCCTAACGAACCTTACAAGCCCTCTTATTATATTAATTACATCTTTAAAATAATCTAGATCTATATTTTACATTCTTGTTTAACGTAGATCTAGAAATCTTTCTATAAAATTCTTTATCCCTCATCTCTTTCTCAACACATCTAAAGTAAAAGTAAAAGGTTCCACGTTTCCCAGAGGACGACCCGTACTCATCTCGGTCTAGCTATACGCGACACCGTTATTGATTGCGGTTAACTACAAACACACTTTTTCGTATCAATCAAGCCCTTAGGATGTGTACTTGACTACCTGGACTATGATGCGGATCATACTAGTGGGAACATGGTAGTCCATAACTACATCCTTCAAGGTCCCTAGTCGTGGGTGTATCGAGACGGGGCATCGATATACCAGTGTAGACTAGCGTATACGCTTCTCGACCCATGAGATGGGCGATGGATGATCCTATATCCATTGGTGTTTGACATCAGAGATGGTATACGGGTGCTCAGTGGAGACTGGGTACACTGGACGGACTCGCCGAGAACTCCCAGATGGTATTATACCTCACGTCAGATGGCAGTTCTCTGGTGACACTTGTGCAGGTTAGTCTGTAGACCCTAGATCGTCAAAATGTCTTGTGTGATTCCCACTGTGCTTTGATTTCCACCTTACCACGTCCATGAGGGCGTGCAAAACGGTGGTTTTTGGGTATAGTCCAAAGTCACATAGAGGCAATGAGCGATAGGAGGGGTTTCGTCTCTCCCGGTATTGGGGGTTGATGTTGCGCTGTGCTGGATTGGCCGTAACAGGAAAGTCCCTAGCCAGGGCTGATTAGAGATTTACTGGTAAGTGTTACCAGTAGTTTCTCGACCCGTTATGGGAACGACTTATTGGTTATTAGGGTCTGACGTTTACCATCCCTAGGCTCGATATGCAGCATATCTGACGAAGAGACTGGACTGCACGGTAGTGTTGCCGGTTGGCTCGACGGGAGTTGTAGCAGGTTCGCTTGTTTTCTTCTGATCGCTCAATACCCGGGTGGCCGTTACGTTTAGCTGACCGCTTGCGGCTTGGGGGTGCTTGATATGATCATCACCCACTGCCGGCGTATTGACGAGTCTTAGAATCCCACAAAGGAGTTACCTAGTCCAGGCGAAACGTTGTGGTGCGCGTATGCGATATGCGCATAAACCCGGTTAAAATGCGCATATGAGATACCGTATATTAATCGGGCGGCTTGCTTTTTGTTGGGTCGTATGTGATATGGCCGGACTGATAAATCAAGTGCTGATTTATCATTTAACCATTAGTTTCTCACTAGAAATCCTTTCTTGTATTTTTGGGATGTATGCATGCATGTATGCATTCTTTCTTGATTCATGCACATATGGATCTGCATGCACACATACATTCATACATCATCCTTCATGGTTGTATATACATAGAAGATGGTGGCAATATAAGACTCACACCTTGGTTAAATAATATGGATTATTATTTCTATTTGTGTTAAAACAAAATGAAAAAAGGAAAATGCTAATTCATGGATTAGTTTCTACACTCTTCTTTGACCTAACCATGCTCACCCACCTTTTAACCATGTATTAACATTCCCTTTGTGTTTTAACTCAAATTCAATAATATCTTCATTATTTAACCATGGTTTGAGATGAGAGGTGGAAAATATATATACATATATTTCCTATTTTTTCATTAGACATTATCTTTTCTCTTGTTCTAAAAGGCCATCATCTTCTTCCTCCTTCTTCTTTTGCTCTCTAGATTTCTCTAGTGAGCAAATTACTCACCAAATTAGGATTTTGAAGTGAGAAAAGCCACCACAACATCATTCTACACAAGTCTGGCCCACTTGTTTAGAGTGTTAGCTTCATTTCTTTCTCTTGATCAAGTGAAGTTGCAATCTTGGACAAAGCGGACTCCGGGTGGATCATCGTGGACCTAGAGGAGTTCAAGCGGACCTTTTCCAAACCCCAAGTGGCCGAGGAGTCTAGCGTAGGGAGCTACAAAGGTTGTACTCTCAAAACCCTAGCTTTTCTTACTTGTGATGATGTGTTGTCTTGAAACCCTAATTTTTCTGGGAATGATTCTTTGTGTGTTCACTTAGCACCCTAAAAATTTAATCTTTGGTACATGTGATGCTTCCAATCCCTTCATAAGGCGCTAGGTAAACATAACAGATACGAGATTGCTCTCCATATAATTCCTTAGTATGGAGGAATATGGATTCAAGATCCATATTCTTGTGCCGCCTCTGGTGTTCATTATCCATAGAGGCCAACACGAGGAACTTGTCCTTCGCGCAGTCAATCTTCCAGGTCTTAGGGATTTTCTTATCCGCGACACTGGATTCTGGACCTGGGACGGCAGGGGCTTTAGTAGTAAGGAGATACCCCAATTTGTCATAAGTGATTGCCATCTTGACTTTCCTGAACCAATCTTTATAGTTTGGCCCTGTCAATATATTTTTATCAAATAGTAACTTAAGGCCCATCATGTTTGGTCGCTGCAATTAGGAGAGAGAGAAGAAACACTTTATCGTGATGCTCTTTCAAATTTAGATTGGTTTTTAGTTTATCTAAACAGGATGGCTCCCACAGTTTCTCGAATCCTTCCTCAAACCATAAAAGAAGAATTAGTCCGGATGAATCTCACCATACAATACTTGCTTAACCGTTCAGCCAGGCCAGTGTCGGTACTTCGAGGGAGGTTTTACGACGCTTTCGCGAAGTTCCTTAATTAAATAACCTCTTTTCTCTGGGGGCGTAGCCCCGCTAACACCTTTCTAGACACCTACTTGGTTTATAGCATTGATCGTTAATTGAAAAAATCTCCCGAGGAGTAGCATATACTCATAGTAGGATCAGATCCAAATATCATCGTGTGATAAAGTCGAAGGAATCCTACCAAAATCATCACACTCCAAATGGTATGCAACACTAGCAAGTTTCAGTTTCTTTAGAAATCCCCGATGTGGATTCTTGCCCCATGCTCTTATGACCTTGACGAAGGCCAACATATCACAAGTCTCATGTCAAGTTCTACCTGTCATTGTCCAGGTTAATTTGAACCCACTCGTACATACCTTTGACGGAGGCCAAAATAGCAGTACGACTGTCCCAAACCAACTCATCTATCTATGCTACAGAGGAATATTCAGCAGCTACCAATCACTATGCCTTGGCGAAGGTCAAAATACATAGCTTGAATACTACTGAATATCAAACTGAAATGACGGAGGGCTACGAAAGGTTTTGGAGAAACCGTGAACGTAGTGAACTTGATATAATCGAAGGAACCTGATATTTAAAAGGAGTGGTTTAAGCTCCGCATTTTAAAAGTTTTATTGTTTTGAAAAAACCGAGTGGTTTTGAAATTGTTACAATGATTCAACTTTGGTTTGTTTTCTTAGCATTAATTTAATGCAGTCCCATCAATTAACCTACCATTGCAGAAAACAACAAAAATATAACGTACGCTTATGCCATCTGTATTCACCACGGGGCCCCGTCATCACCCGTTAGGTTACTTTACTAACAACAGAGCACGGGCTGGTCTCACGCGGATGCAAAACATAAGCAACGTCTACTAGATATCATATATAGATATATACATTCTTCAGACGCAATGATAGGCATTCCAGATCACAGATGAATACATTAGATATACTTGGAATCCGCGTTTTGTTTGATCATGTAACGAAAAACGGATTACACGGTCGTGATGAATAGCCAAACCCCACCCTGGACCATTACGGGTGGGGCAAACTACCCGCCAAATACCTGAAGTGAAGCAACCTCCCTCAACAAAGTGAGTAGGCCACTCTGCACTTCAAAGTACCCGGTAGTTTGTGCACCCCACCTTCAGTCTATCCTAGGAGCAAAAACAGTAAAAGAAATAATACAATGGTGGCTACGACCTCAACCCGGATGTGCCCCGCAAAAATAATATTACATCATTTTACATTGATTGAAAGAGTAAAAACCCTCATCTCACATCCCCGGCTATTCATCACGACGATCCAACAAGTTCATATATACAAACTAATATAATCATCACAGAAATGTGCAACCCCCAACTAACCGACGTAGAGCAATTAGCGGAAGTTTTCAAACACATTTATTACAACTAGAAACAATTAAACGGCGTTAAACTGCGACTTCGAAACACCCGTTATTGCCACATTAAAGAATTTATACAATAATCAAAATTGGCAAAAACAAACAACTCCTGAAGCCCTAGATCCAGGTCACAAAGCAACAGACCAAAACACGAAGCAATCCCCCACAATCGAACCGGTGAGCTCGGAATTTTGCTCATTGTCGGCGGCCAGAACAAGAGGGAATTGTCTCGTTTTTGGTGAGTGGTCATTTTACAGATCAAAGAGTACTTTGCAGTTGCTAAAATAATATTTTGAGTCTCGTGAAAAATCGACAGAGACATGGATCTATGCTTCGATGTTTTCAGGTTATTTCGGTTTTGTAGTTTTACTTGTCCTTTATTCTGTTAGTGTAACGTTTTGAAAATCGTTTCGGTGAAATTTCGAAAAAATCGGTAAAATAAGGGGGTTTTCTGTAAAAAGTCAAAATACAAATATCTTATTATAAAAATTAAATATACATATTCTAGCTATGTAATTGCTATTATTTGGTGTTTATTGAGCCGCTGGTGAAATTTCAAATTTTCTGAAAAAAATATTATTTTATTATTATTTTAAGCCGTCACTAATACATTTAATTAGGGAAAATTACAAATTGGAATGAGTTGAAACAAATTTGGTGCATCATAAAACATTAAATAAAATTTTATCATGTGGTTTTTGGAACGAAATCATTTGCCAAAACGGTTTAGAAATTATTGAAGAAAAAAGGTTTTTTTTTAGCGTAAATGGATGTTTGGGGTATTGTATTTATCATTTTTCATCACCCCACACCCGTACCCACACCCACACACCCCCATTCACTTCTCCCCTTGAAGAATTCAGCAGCCCCCATTTATTTTCCCCACTTGAATTTCAAAGGAAAGAAATGAAAGAAAAGAAAAGAAAATGGAGAAATGAGGTGGACCTTTGACCTTGAATTGACTTTGACTTCTTCCCCCACTTTCTCTACCTCCCTCTCTCTCCTCTCCCACTCCCATTCCAGCAGCCCCCCTCCTACAGCAGCAGCAGCCCCCCCATTTCCCTTCTCTTTTCTCTTCAAACTTCATCAAAAATTGCCTCAAATCCATCAAAAAAAATCCCAAAACCCAAATCCAAATCCGACTCCTACCCATTTTAGCTTAGCCCGTATAGCATGGATCTTTGTGAAAAGAGAGCATTTTGGGAGGCCATGGATGCTTGTGGATCTTCAAATGTTTTTGGGTATAATTCTAAAACATTTTTGCTTAATTTGTTACTAATTTCTTAAAGCTAAACTACTTAAGTGTTAATTAGGCTTAAGTTGCAAGTTTTGGAATTCAAGTTATGATTAAAGATTTCAAGTTAGGGTTTGTTATAGAAATGAGTTGTGTTTGATTGTGTATGGTTTAGTGAGGTGGATTAACATATTTAGTTTTGTAGAAAACTAATCTAGTTGTTAATTACAAGTTGTTACTTGAAAAATGTCCAAATTAAGCTTTATATTACAAACTAGTTTTTTTGATTTAATTCGAAATATGAGATTAAAAATATGGTTAGGGTTTTTATCATATTATTAACTTTATTAAGTGTAGTTTAATGCTTTAGATCATGCAAATCTAAGCTAGATTGTAGTTTGTGCATTTTTGCTTTGAAATTGTTAAATTTTAGGTATTTTGTAAACTAGAATATTAGGGTTTTGGAATTTAATGAGATTAAATTTTGGGAATTGTTTATATGACTTATTTAAGATATTTAATAAATATATTGGCCACTACATTCATTTAAACATCCTGTTTTGTACAAAAACGGCGAATTGTGCTTGCTAGATTTTCGGAAAAATGACTTTTTAAGTAAAATTGGGGTTTTTGTGAGTTTTAACCTAGTTTATATTAAAATTAGTCTTCGTGAATGTGCAAATGAGTGTGATTGGATTTTTCTAGATGGTTGACGTTTGTACATCGACATCGAGGGTTGGTTTGACTATTCTTGCATGCGTAGGCGATAGGTTTGGACATATGCGTGATACGCGTGCCGATTTGATTTTCGTATGCCGTTTCGATTTCGAATTTAGTTTTAATGTGATATGGTGCGTTATGATATGTAGGTACCCCCATGTGGACTTCGAGACGACAAGCAAGCGCGTGGCGACGTCGGCACCGGCTAGCGAGGACCAGGTGGGTAGATTTATATCTACGGGGAGAAGTCGGGTGGATGGCGTATAGCACCCCCGCAGTCTGTGGTGGTGTATACGGATGCGTATACACACCAACAATTATTATATGTTATTTGGGATTAATAACGATGCTTAGGATGGATATTGGTGTGTTGGATTACTTTAGTGTTGCGAACCCTAGGGTAGTGTTGCACTACACATACACACATACATACTTGCATACATTCCTATTGATATGTGCTCATGGGATTCTTTATAGTTATGGGTTCACATGGGTATGGGACTATGTGTTCACATACGGATTTGAGGATGATACTTGGGATTGAGCTGAGTCGATGAGATTTGATTTGAGGCGTGAGATCGGTGATATAGCAGGGTTCGTATTTGAGATACGACATGACGTTGTAGCGGGTCCTTGACGTAGTGTTTCACACACGTCCATGCATACGTAGGCGGTATCAGTATGGTACTAGACGTAGATCAGTACCCCGATCATGATATTTGATAAAGAGGATACCAGGTGAATAGTATGACGAATGTGATATTGACCCGTACCCAGATTGGGATGCCGTACGACGGATTTACGTACAAGCTATATTGATGATTGATCCGCACTCTTGACTTGGGATGCCTGATTATAGATATGGTATCGGATATGATATTATTGAGGCGGGATCACCGACTATACATATACAGGTATGTATATGTATCGACTCAGATGATAGGCGGTTTTCTTACCTGTAGTTCAGCTTGTTAGTTCAGCCGTATAGTTTAGTGTAGTTGTTAGATTAGATTAGACTTCTTACCTATTTCAAAAACTAACAAATCGTGGGTATTTTAAAAGACAGCCCAAGGGATCCTACGGATATTTCAAAAGACTTATCTTTTCATAAAAACACCGTAGCCCCTATTTTCAAAACCCCATGATTCGTGTTATTTCAAAAGGCACCATTTGTAGGACTGATATTAGATTAATGCAGATTAGTTATAGTTGCGTCTAGTTTTCAGCTCCCGCTCATTTTTGTGGTCCGCTTCGCATCGCATACTTATTTTATGTTTCATACTCCATTATTGATATCATGCTGTTAGGACACCAGCACCATTACCGATGATGCGTATGTACCACGTACACTTAATTGCCGGCTCACACACATCTTCATCGGTAATTGCCAGTCACGTACACCTTAGAAAATATTATTGCTTGACATAGCCTGTTAGCTAATAGTTAGACATGATATTAGTGTACTTGCCTTATATGTTAGTTTAGACATTGTAGTTATTACCTGCTACTTCATGCATACTGTTATTCATTGTTATGCCGCATTCATGGATTTTCATGCATATATTCACCATTTTACGTGTTATTGAGGTTTTGGATTCGGATTTCCATGAGATTTTCTGGATTTGGAGGAAAACCGCAAAAACATAAATAAACCTTTTTCCTCTTTTAAAATAAAAAGTGCGGTTTTCCTATGATGTATGAGTCGTCCACCATGAGTTTGCTGATGGATTTCGAGACCCGATTCGAGGAGACGGATGAACCGTTTCGGGTACATGGTGGACCCGGTAAGGTACCCCGGGGCAAGAAGCGCGTGATGATGACGATGTGAGCCTGGCAGGGGAGCACTACCTACCGGTGATATTACCCGACGCGTCGGATATCCGGAGGATACCGTCGTGGTCTTGAGATGGATGGTAGGGGCCGGTCTGGACTGACGGTGCCCTAGATATTGAGACTTGAGGTACATAGATTGTGACACAGAGATATCGAGGTTTTTGGACACTTGTTTTTTGTCGATGCTGGGCACTGTTTTATGCTGATTTCATATATGGTACCTCATTTCTTTTAAAATACAGAAATCTCACTGATTTATGAAACCAGTTTTATTCAGTACATGCATTCTGTTTTATGCATTCATACATCATCCATATGATATATTGCTACCTGAGGCACTGACACGGGCACATGAGATTACACTCGGGTTAGATATTTACCCTAGCCTTGTTATAGGCTACGTGTTATTCATATATTTGAGGATATATTATGATCATTGACCTAGGTTGCGTTATTTATGCGATTTCTGTGCGTAGATATTTTTCTATTCACGAGTTGGCAACTCACCCCCGTTGTGCCACAGTTTCTTGCAGGTTGCCGTACAGGTTTCATTACAGCTTTGCGGGCTCAGTTTCATTCGGGTGACTTGCTAGTAGGTGGGTTTTTCTTGTATCGTACCCATCATATTACCTGGTATAATATTATTCCGTTGTATCTAGTAAATTCCATCAACCAAACATGTATTTATTGAGATAGAGACCTGTGTTGTTTATTCTTTCGACCTTAGAGTCGCTCGTTATATTTCTGGTGGTTTTGAGTTTCCTTTTGAGTTTTGATCCTCGCCGTTGGCGTTGTATATTATATTGTTTGTGTGGTTGTGACCGTCAATTGACGAAGAGCTAGCTCCCGCTTGGGGATGCCCTTTTCTTGATTTCGTATACTATTCATGTTGTATCCCGTTTGGGGGCCAGTATTTACAAAGGAGACTCTGCCGAAATTTTCAGTAAAATTTTGATGTTTTAAAAACCGCATAATTCGGCTTATGCTATTGAAATTACTTGCTTTAAGTTGGTTTTTCCTGCACTCTACTACTTTTCTTGGTTTGGATTTCTGGGTTTTTCGGTTTACTTAGATTACGTACGTCTCGAGACGTTCGTAGTTTAAGTGCCGGTCATGTTCCGTACTTTCGGGTCGTGACAAAGTTGGTATCAGAGCGTTAGGTTTTACCTTCGGAGCGTAGGATGACCCTTGGTTGATGGAATAGGTGACTAAAGTAGAGTGACGTACCGTTGGTATGTTCCGCGGCATATTTACGACACGCCACTCCACTTAAGAAGCCTTAGGGTGTACATTTCCTTGTTCAGTATTATATTTCTTCCTGATCTAGCCTCATCGTTACCAGTTTGGTTTTGCTGCCACGATTTCGGGCAGGGAGAGCTACGGCTAGAGTTGCGGTCAGCAGGAGCTCGTCACAAACGAGGACTGACCAGGGCGTGATTCCGGCGACACCCGATTGTAGAGAGGTGTCTTTTGATTGTGTTTTCGCACCACGAGCATTGATGGATCGCTGTATGAGATTACTCGGACGGACAGATCAGCACCAGAGGATTGAGCCAATGATAGAAGGTCGCTAGTCACCCACGGATGAATGACTGAGACATGTGGTTCGTTCGCCTACCCAATGAGAGGTCATCAGATAGATTGTTTCCAGCTAGAGTCGACTTCACGCGGAGACGTTGGGAGTCGACAGAGATGATCGAATGTCAGATACCTATTATTCCAAGTTTAAAGTAGTCGGAAAGATATGCAGGCAATTCTATGGTCCCTCTAGAAGAATGAAACCCTAACTCGACTTAATGACCGTGTGAAAGCCTTTGAACCTTCGGGTTTGCGGCAGTTCTACGGCGCCATTAGTGAGGCTTGGGTTTGCCCTTCTACGGCTGGACCACCGATACTGTGGTATGTACTCGATACTATTAAACTATGCCCAAGATGTTGAGCTCTTGGGGGATTATGAGGTTTTGACGACTCGATCGGATGGCTCGACTTAATTCGGATGCTAGATGGTGAGATGCATTCTTGGGAGACTCCAGATACGAGGATAGCCGTTGGAGCTCAGTCCATGCAGCCATGACGAGACGAGTCCGAAGCGGTCGACATTAGAGAAAAGTGGAGTAAGAGGTTCGCACCAGATCTAGATGAGATGACGTTCCACTCCGCCGACATCAGAGAGGCGATGCGCATGCCGAGGCATGGTACTTGGACTTACCTTCCAGAAGGAGTCGCGATGAGTATGCAGTCGTTCCAGAGCAAGATGCAGATATAGGAAAGGACAATGACTTCCGGACAGTTGGCAGAGACGAGACATGGAAGAGACCGTGAGCAGGATTCCTTCCAGGACACTGCTGCAATGATACTTGCACCCAGGATCAGATGTGTCATGTACATTCAGAGAGCCAGAGGCCGACGCCAGTGATATGCTGTCTTACGAGTGGTCGCGATGATTGACCAAGAGATGACCAGAGAAGTGCCAGAACGGAATCGTCCCCGTTAGCACACCTGACAGGGCCGATGAGCCGATGGACCGAAAGATTGGTAATTCACAGTGAAGACCTTGACCCAGGAGCGGTCATGGTTACGCACGCCAGCAGGACAGAGTTCATGATCATCGACGAGACGTCCCACTAGTGACCGCGACAGTTGGCCGAGATTCTTAGAGGATGCGCTTGAGCAGTACAATCTGCCATTGTTGATTACGATGTTTTAGGTGATTTATTCGTATGATTTGATTTTGATGATTGAGGATTTACGGTCTTTGCACAATGTTGCACTTGATATCGTTTTCGTGCTTCAGTTTCACATGTTTGTGATTTTACGATTTTAAACAGTTGAGTTGGTTTTGTGCGTATGCATGCACACGATTTCGTTCCTGCACTCGGTATAGTTTATATATGCTTGCAGTGCAGTGATACGCCTTTTGTGCACTTAGATGCACTGGACTTCGATTTCGATTGTGATACCCGATATTTGTTTTGTGCACCTTGTGCATCTGATTGATTTTGCGCACGTTCGGCGCTTGATATTGGATTTCATGATTTCGTGCACGATAGATGCACCTGATTTTGCTGTCAGGCACACATGTTGCCTACGACAGATGTTTCGTGCACACCCGATGCACTTAGATGTTGTTTCTGTGCGCATGTATGGCACATTCATGGATTTTGATTTCCGTGCGCACCAGACGCACGTAGCATTCATGTGCATTTTTTGGGATTGATTTCGTATAGAGCAGTACGTTTTTATGATATTGCTATGTATTTTCGTACTGAGCAGGACTAGTCAGAGGACAGTACCTGAATATATTTTGCATGCATTGATAGTTATTGAAGGGATTTCCAAAAAGCGAGCTATAGCCTCAGTATTTACTTACGTGTCTGATATGACACGAAATGTTTAAAACAAGGAGACCCTTCTAAATTGTTTCCAAAACGGCGGAACGTACATTTCAAACAAAGGTATATATGTATATAGTTATTTTCTTATGATAGACGTCCGCCACTGTGCAGTGTTATACGCGTTGCACAGCGACTTAAAGAGATTTGGCATGCATTTCCTTCAGATACTTACAGATATAGATTCGATATTTACATGTATAGTTTTGAGTTATGTCATATTGGTTTTGATTTGGATTTGGCATTGATGTCTTCTCCATGACTCCGATGATTGCGGGATGCTTGACGGAGTTTTGATTTGAGTTATATACTCATTTTTCAAGCGCCTGCATTGCGCTACGATTTGTTTTATGTATTTACAATTTCGGAGCCCCGACGACTTGATGGTTTTCTTAGATGTTTTAGTATTTGGGGGGAGTTTGAATTTAAATTCGGGGACCGAATTTCTTTAAGGGGGGAAGATTGTAACGTTTTGAAAATCGTTTCGGTGAAATTTCGAAAAAATCGGTAAAATAAGGGGGTTTCTGTAAAAAGTCAAAATACAAATATCTTATTATAAAAATTAAATATACATATTCTAGCTATGTAATTGCTATTATTTGGTGTTTATTGAGCCGCTTGTGAAATTTCAAATTTTCTGAAAAAAATATTATTTTGTTATTATTTTAAGCCGTCACTAATACATTTAATTAGGGAAAATTACAAATTGGAATGAGTTGAAACAAATTTTGTGCATCATAAAACATTAAATAAAATTTTATCATGTGCTTTTTGGAACGAAATCATTTGCCAAAATGGTTTAGAAATTATTGAAGAAAAAAGGCTTTTTTTAGCGTAAATGGATGTTTGGGGTATTGTATTTATCATTTTTCATCACCCGACACCCGTACCCACACCCACACACCCCCATTCACTTCTCCCCTTGAAGAATTCAGCATCCCCCATTTATTTTCCCCACTTGAATTTCAAAGGAAAGAAATGAAAGAAAAGAAAAGAAAATGGAGAAATGAGGTGGACCTTTGACCTTGAATTGACTTTGACTTCTTCCCCCACTTTCTCTACCTCCCTCTCTCTCCTCTCCCACTCCCATTCCAGCAGCCCCCCCTCCTACAGCAGCAGCAGCCCCCTCCCATTTCCCTTCTCTTTTCTCTTCAAACTTCATCAAAAATTGCCTCAAATCCATCAAAAAAAATCCCAAAACCTAAATCCGACTCCTACCCATTTTAGCTTAGCCCGTATAGCATGGATCTTTGTGAAAAGAGAGCATTTTGGGAGGCCATGGATGCTTTTGGATCTTCAAATGTTTTTGGGTATAATTCTAAAACATTTTTGCTTAATTTGTTACTAATTTCTTAAAGCTAAACTACTTAAGTGTTAATTAGGCTTAAGTTGCAAGTTTTGGAATTCAAGTTATGATTAAAGATTTCAAGTTAGGGTTTGTTATGGAAATGAGTTGTGTTTGATTGTGTATGGTTTAGTGAGGTGGATTAACATATTTAGTTTTGTAGAAAACTAATCTAGTTGTTAATTACAAGTTGTTACTTGAAAAATGTCCAAATTAAGCTTTTTGTTGCAAACTAGTTTTTTTGATTTAATTCGAAATATGAGATTAAAAATATGGTTAGGATTTTTATCATATTATTAACTTTATTAAGTGTAGTTTAATGCTTTAGATCATGCAAATCTAAGCTAGATTGTAGTTTGTGCATTTTTGCTTTGAAATTGTTAAATTTTAGGTATTTTGTAAACTAGAATATTAGGGTTTTGGAATTTAATGAGATTAAATTCCGGGAATTGTTTATATGACTTATTTAAGATATTTAATAAATATATTGGCCGCTACATTCATTTAAACATCCTGTTTTGTACAAAAACGGTGAATTGTGCTTGCTAGATTTTCGGAAAAATGACTTTTTAAGTAAAATTGGGGTTTTTGTGAGTTTTAACCTAGTTTATATTAAAATTAGTGTTCATGAATGTGCAAATGAGTGTGATTGGATTTTTCTCGATGGTTGACGTTTGTACATCGACATCGAGGGTTGGTTTGACTATTCTTGCATGCGTAGGCGATAGGTTTGGACCTATGCGTGATACGCGTGCCGATTTGATTTTCGTATTCCGTTTCGATTTCGAATTTAGTTTTAATGCGATATGGTGCGTTATGATATGTAGGTACCCCCATGTGGACTTCGAGATGACAAGCAAGCGCGTGGCGACGTCGGCACCGGCTAGCGAGGACCAGGTGAGTAGATTTATATCTACGGGGAGAAGTCGGGTGGATGGCGTATAGCACCCCCGCAGTCTGTGGTGGTGTATACGGATGCGTATACACACCAACAATTATTATATGTTATTTGGGATTAATAACGATGCTTAGGATGGATATTGGTGTGTTGGATTACTTTAGTGTTGCGAACCCTAGTGTAGTGTTGCACTACACATACACACATACATACTTGCATACATTCCTATTGATATCTGCTCATGGGATTCTTTATAGTTATGGGTTCACATGGGTATGGAACTATGTGTTCACATACGGATTTGAGGATGATACTTGGGATTGAGCTGAGTCGATGAGATTTGATTTGAGGCGTGAGATCGGTGATATAGCAGGGTTCGTATTTGAGATACGACATGACGTTGTAGCGGGTCCTTGACGTAGTGTTTCACACACGTCCATGCATACGTAGGCGGTATCAGTATGGTACTAGACGTAGATCAGTACCCCGATCATGATATTTGATAAAGAGGATACCAGGTGAATAGTATGACGAATGTGATATTGATCCGTACCCAGATTGGGATGCCGTACGACGGATTTACGTACGAGCTATATTGATGATTGATCCGCACTCTTGACTTGGGATGCCTGATTATAGATATGGTATCGGATATGATATTATTGAGGCGGGATCACCGACTATACATATACAGGTATGTATATGTATCGACTCAGATGATAGGCGGTTTCCTTACCTGTAGTTCAGCTTGTTAGTCCAGCCGTATAGTTTAGTGTAGTTGTTAGATTAGATTAGACTTCTTACCTATTTAAAAAACTAACAAATCGTGGGTATTTTAAAAGACAGCCCAAGGGATCCTACGGATATTTCAAAAGACTTATCTTTTCATAAAAACACCGTAGCCCCTATTTTCAAAACCCCATGATTCGTGTTATTTCAAAAGGCACCATTTGTTGGACTGATATTAGATTAATGCAGATTAGTTATAGTTGCGTCTAGTTTTTAGCTCCCGCTCATTTTTGTGGTCCGTTTCGCATCGCATGCTTATTTTATGTTTCATACTCCATTATTGATATCATGATGTTAGGACACCAGCACCATTACCGATGATGCGTATGTACCATGTACACTTAATTGCCGGCTCACACACATCTTCATCGGTAATTGCCATGTCACGTACACCTTAGAAAATATTATTGCTTGACATAGCCTGTTAGCTAATAGTTAGACATGATATTAGTGTAATTGCCTTATATGTTAGTTTAGACATTGTAGTTATTACCTGCTACTTCATGCATACTGTTATTCATTGTTATGCCGCATTCATGGATTTTCATGCATATATTCACCATTTTACGTGTTATTGAGGTTTTGGATTCGGATTTCCATGAGATTTTCTGGATTTGGAGGAAAACCGCAAAAACATAAATAAACCTTTTTCCTCTTTTAAAATAAAAAGTGCGGTTTTCCCATGATGTATGAGTCGTCCACCATGAGTTTACTGATGGATTTCGAGACCCGATTCGAGGAGACGGATGAACCGTTTCGGGTACATGGTGGACCCGGTAAGGTACGCCGGGGCGAGAAACGCGTGATGATGACGATGTGAGCCTCGCAGGGGAGCACTACCTACCGGTGATATTACCCGACGCGTCGGATATCCGGAGGATACCGTCGTGGTCTTGAGATGGATGGTAGGGGCCGGTCTGGACTGACGGCGCCCTAGATATTGAGACTTGAGGTACATAGATTGTGACACAGAGATATCGAGGTATTTGGACACTTGTTTTTTGTCGATGCTGGGCACTGTTTTATACTGATTTCATATATGGTACCTCATTTCTTTTAAAATACAAAAATCTCACTGATTTATGAAACCAGTTTTATTCAGTACATGCATTCTGTTTTATGCATTCATACATCATCCATATGATATATTGCTACCTGAGGCACTGACACGGGCACATGAGATTACACTCGGGTTAGATATTTACCCTAGCCTTGTTATAGGCTACGTGTTATTCATATATTTGAGGATATATTATGATCATTGACCTAGGTTGCGTTATTTATGCGATTTCTGTGCGTAGATATTTTTCTATTCACGAGTTGGCAACTCACCCCCGTTGTGCCCCAGTTTCTTGCAGGTTGCCATACAGGTTTCATTACGGCTTTGCGGGCTCAGTTTCATTCGGGTGACTTGCTAGTAGGTGGGTTTTTCTTGTATCGTACCCATCATATTACCTGGTATAATATTATTCCGTTGTATCTAGTAAATTCCATCAACCAAACATGTATTTATTGAGATAGAGACCAGTGTTGTTTATTCTTTCGACCTTAGAGTCGCTCGTTATATTTCTGGTGGTTTTGAGTTTCCTTTTGAGTTTTGATCCTCGCCGTTGGCGTTGTATATTATATTGTTTGTGTGGTTGTGACCGTCGATTGACGAAGAGCTAGCTCCCTCTTGGGGATGCTCTTTTCTTGATTTCGTATACTATTCATGTTGTATCCCGTTTGGGGGCCAGTATTTACAAAGGAGACTCTGCCGAAATTTTCAGTAAAATTTTGATGTTTTAAAAACCGCATAATTCGGCTTATGCTATTGAAATTACTTGCTTTAAGTTGGTTTTTCCTGCACTCTACTACTTTTCTTGGTTTGGATTTCTGGGTTTTTCGGTTTACTTAGATTACGCACGTCTCGAGACGTTCGTAGTTTAAGTGCCGGTCATGTTCCGTACTTTCGGGTCGTGACAGTTAGCTATGGTTTAGTCGGCTCTGATACCACTGTAAGTCGACGTTACACACCCCACGGGTTTGCGGGGAGGCGGAACGGGTAGAAAACGATTTTTACAAACAAGGTAACATCGACTTTAACACCAAGATCTTAGCTAAACCATATCTAACAAAACTAACTAGAGGTTTTATCTACTATGTAAGAAGATTATACCTAAAGTTTCAAGTCCTTCTTGTCTTTCAACTGTCCTCCCTCACCTCGCAAGCTCCTTGGAGTAGAAATGGAAAGCACCTCCTTGTCGGCTTCTCGAAGTAGTAGAAGATCCAGCCGAGAGTTCCAACCTTGAGCTAAACCTCCAAGTTGAGACAACTAGATCACTTGGTGTGCTAAACTAAGTAACCTAGAATGAGTAGAGTGTGATTTAGAGTGGGTTGGTCTCACTAACCCTTGATTATCAACACATGATACACTAGGGTTTTGTAAGGTTCCGTAGCATGACAACAAAGTTTCGGGAGGCATCGTCCATGCCATTTTCAAAAATTGTCATGCTAAGCAACCCTAAACTAAGAATCTTTAACTAGAGATTTAGACAATAGCTAATGTAAACTAATTTACATCTAGAGAACAAGAATACAACCTTTGTAGTTCGAGTCCTTCTCTTCTAAAGCTCCGGGTTGAAGTCCGCGCGACTCTACAAGGCTCCTGTTCGAGTTGAACAACCCTCTTTCGTGACCTTCGTGCCAAAGATGATCCACCCGAAGTTCCTCTAGATCAAGCTAACTCTATACTAAACATATTTAGTGTATGAAACACACCACACTAAATTGCTAGTTTGGTGTGGGATGATAAAGTAGGGGATATGATATGATCACTAGGTTACTCACAAGCTCAATGATTCATATCTCATGTGAGGGTTTGAGCTTGGAAGTGAGATGAAGAAATTATAGAGATCAAGAGGAAGAAGAAGCTCAATGAAAAATGGCTAAGGCATTAAGCATGAAGCAAGTGTAGAAACAATAATATAAATCTTCTCTCTCCTCTCTAATTTAAGCATGGAATAAATTGCAATTCAAAATTGCAACCATGCGTGAATAGTGGGTCAAGAGTAATAAGAACCCTTATAAGCCCATGCCTCATCCATACCCAAAATATCTCCACAATTTACACCTCATTTTTTTATTTTCTAAAAATAGAAAAACATGCCATGCTTCATATAATATATATATATATATCAAATATACATTAATATATATACATATATAAATAAAGCAATTAGTGAGCTAATGATATTAGTTAAGATGTAATTATATCACATATAATATATATCACATTATTAAATCAACACTTGATCTAATAATCCGGTTATATCACATATAACCGACTAATATCATTTATCTGAATATCACATTATCAAATCAGCACTTGATTCGATAATCTGGTCATATCACATATGACCAACCGATACCAGATAATTTCCAGATTACAATACGGTATCACATACACGTATTTAATCAGGCCCACGCACATATCATATATGTGCCCTACTTCTTTTCGCTCGAACCAGGAAACTTCTGTATGGGACTCTAAAAACTCGTCAATATGCCGGCAGTAGGTGATGATCATATCAGTCAACTACAAGTCGTCAGCGGTACTAGCTGGACATAACGGCTATCCGGGTATTGAGCGATATGAAGATCAACAAAAAAGCTCGTCCATACTCTCCATGAAGCCTATCAGTAACACCACCGTACAGTCCGGTCTCTTCATTTGATATGTCGTATATCATGTCTAGGGGTGGAAATCGTCAGACCCCAGTAACGTGATAAGTCATGCCGATGTCTGGTCTATAACGGTTCGAAAAACTACTGATAACACTTATCAGTAAATCTCGGCAGCAGCCCTGGCCAGGGACTTCCAGTTATAGCCAATCGAGCATAGCGCAACATCAACCCCAAATACCAGGAGAGACGAAACCCCTCCTATCGCTGATTGCCTCCATACGACTTGGGACTGTACCAAACAACCACCTGTTTGCACGTCTCCTTTGAGCGTGGTAGGGAGGAAATCAAAGCATAGTGGGAGCCGCACAAGACTCTATGATGATCTCGATTCTGTTGGAGATAGTGCCCTCAGAGTCAATTATTGGATCACAGGCACGTGATTGCAATGATTGAGGGAGGACCTATCCCGGTAGGACAGTCTTACTCGAGATGATAGTATGCTATCTGGTTTACCTTTATCATCGTGTACTGCTTCAGGTGACCTTACAGGTCGCTATTACACGCTGATAGAGCCCCTAGGATTCTTGCTTGACTGCCGGCAGTATGATGGCGATCATATACGTGAGAGCTGGTGGTCCATAAGCACATCCTTAAAAGGTCCCTAGTCGTGGGAGTTTCGAGACTGGGCATCGATACTCCATTAGTAGACTAGTGTATACAGTCGAGACCCCGACGAGGGGCGGAGGCCGGTCTCACAAGCCACTGGTGTCAGTTGGTTCACCTAAGATGTATACAGGTGCTCATTGGGTTATGAGTACACCGGACAGGACTCGCCGGGAACATGCTAGTTGGTCTTATACCTGATGTCAGATAGCAGTTCCCTGGTGACATGTGTACAGGTTAGTTCATCGACCTGAGATCGTCATTTGGCTCGTGTGAGTTCCCACTGTACTTTGATTACTACCCTACCACGGCTCAAAGGAGTCGTGCAAACAGGTTTTAGTTGGGTACAGTCCCGAGCCACATGGAGGCAGTGAGCGGATCTTCAGGGGTTCGTCTCTCCCGGTATTGAGGGTGAGGTCGCGCTGTGTCTAGGAGAGCCATTACGCAAAGCCCTCGGCCGAGGCAGGAGATTTACTGGTAGGTATTCCAGTAGTATCTCAGGGCGTTCTGGGCTACACTCCGACACGACTTGTACCGCTTTTGGGGGTCTGACTTTCACCAACCCCCTAGGCCCGACATGCGATGCTCATAGACCAACGGACCGGACTGTACGGATATTGTCACTGACAGGCTCAGTAGGGCGTCAGGATGAGTTCGCTCATCGACGTCCCTTTTGGTCAATAGCTGGTGGCCCGTCACGTATTGGCTTATACCTCTGACGTGCTGGTGGTTAAATCCACAGCCATAGTATTGACGAGTCTTTAGAGTCCACCACTTTTTCAGTTACTCAAGCTTTCGGGCGAAACGCTGTAGAGGCCGTATGGAGATATGGCAGGGTCCGATCAGATACGTGCGGTATTGCACGGATCAGGATCGGACGGTTTGTACTTGTAGCCGTGTGGATATATGGCAGGGTTCGATCAGATACGTGCGGTATTGCACGGATCAGGATCGAACGGATATTACTAGCCGGCTTTGGTTTAAGCCGGATCCTAGTTTAGTACAGTGTAGATTTTTGTCTCATTGCATTTGTATCCGGTCGGAATACAAATGCGGGTGTGTATGCACAGTATCGGGGTTTTTCCTGTAATTTATTACGGGACCAGTTTTCTGGAGTTGCCAGTTTGCATTCCGTTCCGGCCGGTTTTCCTTTGTTCTTTCCCGGCCGGACTTTTCCGATGGAGGGGGTTATTTGCAATTTTGCAAATAACACATTGTGGGGGGGTTTCTTGCATATGCTTTGATTATGATGGCATCTTTTCTTTTCCACCATCACTTGCATTAAATGAGATTTGAAAGGTTAAGGTTTGGATGTAAGTTTGTTATGATGATGTTGTTTGGATGTGGTCACCTCTTCTATTCTCCTACACTCACCTCCCTTTGTATTATGTTTCATTCCCTCCACCATTTTCCAAGCAAGCTTGGCCGGCCACATTTTTGAAGAGAGGAGAGAAAATGAGAGGTTTCATTTTTGGTGAGGAAATTTCATCATCTCATTCCATACTTGATAAATGAGAGTTCCACTTGAAAGTTCCAATCCTTTCCTCCATCAAGGCAACATAACCCCAAAGAGACAAGCATCATCTACACTACATTATACAGCACATCTTGGGCATGTCGACTTGCCAGCTTCATGCCCGAGTTGCCTCGGTATAGAGGCGGGAGCCCGTAAAAGATACAGACGATGTGGTGCCCTTCCGGCAAGGAGGCGACGACCGGAGTTTTCGCGGGAGATTGGGACGATGACGAGAAGACCGAAGGACTCGGATCACTCGGTATATCTCTCACCCTTTCTCTTGTTAGCTAGTATCGGTTAATGGTTACGATCCGGGTATATTGTCCGCGGTAGCGCCAGTTTAAAAGTTAAGAAAATTTTGATTCCGCATTTTGGCCTCGGATTGACGGCCGGGGCGCTGCCGTGGCGCAACATGGTATCAGAGCCACGCCATTAACCTAGTCTAGCTTGTTCTAGTGTGTTTTGCTTTTCCGATCGAACAAAAATTCCAAAACCGTGTTTTCTTCACATCAGTTTTCTGTCGATTTTTTCCGGGCTCGAAAATTTTTTCAGGTTATTGCAGAATGATGTACAGATAAACCTAAGAACACTGAAAAAATTTGGTAACCCAATTCTTCCGTACGACCGCGGAACCGCGGCCTTAACCCCTCTTTGGCCGCGGTTCCGCCGCAGGAAGTTGGGATCACTTCGCCATATTTTTACAGTGGGCTTGTGGGCTGAAAATAAGGGTTTTGGTATATTTTGTTTGGGCCCAGATTTTCTGCAAGTGCTACAGTAATGCTTTGGGGCCCACTTGGTATATTTTGTTCGATCGGATATTTTAAACACATTATTTCACAGTATTTACATTATATCTGCGACCGTGAATATCACTTGATCGGTAAATCCTGTCTAACTGCTATAGCCCGGTTAGACGGATTTGCGAACGTGATTTTCACGTTGATGTTCTGTGTTTATGCTGTGTTGTTGCGGATCGGTCGTGGGGGATAGCCTGGATGCAATGCTAGTACTGTTTTGCTTTATATGTACATTTGATATTGCGGGGCGAGCGTCCGACATGTGGACTGCCGTCACTGCCTGTTTGTATTATTCTTTTGGGGCACGACCTGGTTGCGGTCGATGTACCCGTTGTATGTATATTTTACTTTCTGTACTAGGATTACCCCGCGGATGGGGCACGGATAGCCGGGTTCTAGAGGGCAACGGGCCCGCATCTCATGGCATTGAGACGGAGGGGGCTTCACTCTAGGATTGGCGGGCTATTCGCCGCACTCGTATGGGGTACAGGTTGACCCAGGAGGGGTGCCCAAGTTACCGGATTCCATAAAGTGCTGGGTGGTCCATTCACGGTGCTGAAGGGGGCTGCCTCGCTTCAGGTTTTGGCGGGTGACTTGCCGCGCCCGTAGGGGTCTAGGTTTTCATTGCACAGGCTATCCACACAACCAGGGGAACGTCGGGTTTCAGCAGCGGCTCTGTGAAACCCGGGGCTTCCAGATATCTGTATTGTTCTGTGATGCTGCACATTTCTGTGATGTTGCCTTTTTATCACGCCTTGAGCGAAATATAATATATTGGTATATATATTAGTAGATGTTGTATATGTTTTACATCCGTGCTAGTCCAGTCCCCGCTCTGTCGTTAGTTAGCTAACCTAACGGGTAATGACGGGACCCAGTGGCGAATGCGGATGGCATATACGTACATCAGTATATTTTCGTTCTTTGTGGTGTGATCAATTGATGGGACTGCGTTGATTCGGATCAATGCAAGATAAACAAACCTATTCTGATGTTGTTGGAACATTTTTCAAAAAGCTGTTATTGCAAGGACGTTCACTTTTGTTTTGCATCGTGGTATTCATTTGGAATATCCTGCTCCTCAGTCGACGAGGCAAGGGCCGAGATCCCTCACCGGGAGTGACCCCTTGGACAGAAGTTTGCGTCAGGGCATTAACTTCACTATAGCCGATTACTTTTTCTTTGCATCATGGTATTCAGTTGGAATATCATGCACCTCATTCTACGGGGAAAGAGCCGAGATCCCCTCACCGGGAGTGACCTCTTTAGTAAAGGTTTTCGTCACTATATTTTCTAAAAAGGCTATGCAGTTCCTTCAACGATATCAAGTTCATTACGTTAAAGGTTTTTCGCCAAAAACTAGACATAGCCCTCCGTCATTTCTTACAAATATTACTTAGTATTCGTGCTGCGTTTGTTGACTGTGTCAAGGCGTAGTGTGCGGTAGCTAAGTAGTGTTTGTTTGTAGCATATTAATGGGATTGGTTAGGACAGTCGTGCGGCCTTGTTGACTGTGTCAAGGGCTCGTACGGGTGGGTTTAATGCAATCCAGGATAATGACGGGTTGAACTTGACTAGGACTCTTTGATTTGTTGACTGTGTCAAGGTCACTTGGGTCCTAGGGGTAAAAACACACATCGGGAGTTTCAAAAGAACTGAAACTTGCCAGACATGCGCATACCTTCTGGAGTGTGGTGACGTGAGTGGATTCCGTCATGTTATCATGCGATGATAGTTGGATCCCGATTCCCACTGATGAGTTGGTTTACTCCTCGGGTGACCCCGACTAATTCTTCTTTCAGGTTTGGGGAAGAATTTGAGGTTACAATGGGAGGTTTCCAGATTAGATAAAGTGATAACCATTCTGATCTAGGTTAGAGTGCACGCTGAGTGTTTCTTTTCTCTCTCTCTTTGGCAGCGACCATTGACCCGACCCTGGATTATGACTCAGTGACCAAGTTGACCGAACCTTCTTAACACTGGCTTTTGGATTGTCAGAGTTGCAAACCTCATTGCCACTCCTACTTTTACTCTTTTCTCCAGGACACCCCGTATTACTACGAACGTCCACTTCCATTGGACAAAACCATCGTATGGTTATATACGAACTCGAAGGACTTCGAGGATGGTTTCTGGTTCTGGAGAAAACGAATAGGACTATTCAGTTGTCTTTTCCTTTTACCTTCTCTCAGGTTGCGAGTACTCCTTGGTTTAGGAGATAGTACACCTATTATGCAAATTGGATAGTCTTCTTCCAAACCTTAGGCTGGTGCCGAACGGTGGGGAATGAAGAAAACCAATTAGCATAACGATGGTGTACAGAAGGTATTAAGTTAAGACAAAGAAAGGGATTAGTAAGAGGGCAAAGTAAATTGCGACTGCTATTCATGACCAAACCAAGTATTTCTTCGCCAATCCTAAATCACCTTTGTATTTCTCCAGAACACTCCGTATCACTACGAAGATCCCAAGTTTATTGGATAATCCATCGTATGGTTATATACGAACTTGAAAGGAACTTGTTCCAGTTCGGGGATGGATTCTGGTTCAGAAGAATTAGAAATAAGGTTTATTCGGTTGTCTTTGATCTTCACCTTCTCTCGCTTTGTGAGTGCTCCTAGGATTAGGACAGTACACCCATTATGCTTATTGGATAGTCTTCTTCCAAACCATAGGCTGGTGCCGAACGGTAGGGAAGGAAGAAAACCAATTGGCCTAAAGGGGTGTGCAGAAGGTAATGACTAAAAACATATGAAGGGATTTGGAGAGGTGGCAAAGAATTATACGGTTATAGTTGTGAATCTGGATAATGGTAGAGGCATTACTAGGAATACCAGGATACCCCATCGAAACATTTCAATGTTTTCAGTTCAACTGTGTACTGTTAAAAGAAAACTGATTTCCCGATTAGACACTTGCTCCAGGGTATGTATTTACCAAGATTGATTCTCACATCTGTGTGGTTTTACAGATGATGAGTGGGAGTAAGTTATTGGGAATTGGGTGATCATCCTCATTATATCGGGATTCGTTGTAATCGGTGATATTTGAGGAGATCACCTGGGCTGTTTGCCGGTCGGCAAATATTTGGTCTTGAATATCCGCTGTTGTGCACCAATTTCAAATTGATATATCTGTACGTCTATTTTCATAGAGTGAGATATACCTTTTGATATTATGTCGATGACACTTACCTATATCAGTGGATGGTTAGGTAAGGAGCATTAAACAGCGGTGTAATTCTTCTTAACCATAAGTACAGTTTTCAACCTACGACACACAGTGAAAGAGTTGTTAGACTCGGCAGACTTATACAGAGTATTGTATGTTGTCCAGTGTCCATTAGGACAGAGGGGTTGGTCCTCATACTATATTCTGTTTACTTTTAACTTCTCTAGTTCTTAGACATGTGTTTCGTAGAAACACAGGGTCTAAGTTTTGAGGAGTTATAGGTATTTGAATAGAGTAGAGAACCAGGTGTAGCAAGTATCGGGATTCTTCAAGGTGATCGAAGATGTAGATACTTGTGTATGGTATTCAGTTGATAGTAATGATAAAGAGAAATTGCTTCTCTTTCAGGTTACTCATAATTGGAAGCATTCCTAAGTTGAGTAACGCTGATCGGCCTCTCTCCATTTAGTTGACATGCACTGGAGACAGCTGCATGATTTGAATCTGGTTAAATTAAATCAGTGCCTCTGGTTCTATATTGGATATAGAACAGTTCATATCTTAACGTTGTTATGGTACGGGGAGTTGTCCGGCTTATGATTAAAACCAGACACTGGACAACTCAAGACACGTTTCTGTAATGGCTGTTTGTGGGTTGACCCAGGCTATGACGAGGGTTGACTTTCTACCATCTGGAAGATCAATAGCGATATTGTTCTAGACTCGCCACAGTTTTAATAAAAATGGATTCTTTTTCAGAAAACAGTAGTGGGAGTATGGTAGAACTGGAAGCGATTCCAGAACCGCAAACGATTACTTAAGATTTGATAAGGAACCTAAAGATTCAATCTGATTTGACATTCCATTGGCCACTCCGCAGATAAGGTGGGTAACTTCAGGCACCCGAGAGGTACTCCGGTAGCCTCAAGGACGGTGACAGGGAAGTTCTTGTTTACCCACACTTGCCATTGTTGTTGTTCCAGGCTGCGAGACCCGGCAGGAGGATGAGTATAGCGTCGTTCTAAACTAGCTTTAGAAGTGCACGTCTATATGACTCTGCCAGAGGATTGTCGTAGTCAGTGGGAGCAGCGGAAGCATTGGTGGACATCAGGCTTATGTCTACAGACTAAAGCAGATATAGCGGAGATAGATCATCTATTTCTGATGTGACAGTCATAAGTTTGACGTCATCAGAATAGGGGATGGATCTGTTAAGAAGGTAGTAGGGTGTGATGTCCTGGTTTTGGATGACATACACAGAGTAGGAAAGGAAACTCCTATAATACGATCAGTTATACTTTGGTTGTCACACAGTGGTTTCTCCACACAGGACTTGGATATTATATCAGACATTCTGGTTACTAGATCTATGGTTTTAGATCTAGATTTGGGTGGTTTCCTAATCTGGGTACTTTGACAGCATTCTATGAGTATTTAGAATGGACGACTCCTGGCACGGTAGTACACCTGCAGGTGATGGAGTCACCCTCTCTAAAGGTGTCTTACAGACTAAAGGGGAGAGGGATACGCATGATTGACAGATCACTTGCTTAGGCAATTGAGTCAATCATGAGATGTCAAGTACCACACCAGATGTTGTTCTTGCAGTAGCTGCAATAAGCTGATATTAATCCAATCCTGGAGAAACAGTCGGAAGCAGTTTTAGAACATAAGTTGATGTTCTAGGGATGTGATAACGACAGCCTCTTTTAGGAGACGGTTGTCACTCCAGGCTTCCAAGGTGACATAGATGGCAGAGTGGCTGTCAGAGTTATATTTTCTCCTTCTGACGAGGGGCAGTATTTTGGACAGGTGGTCCAAGGCAATACTGAGGGAGGCATGGCGCTGGGTACTGATTAAGTTCAGTTATCGATACAGTCTAAGAAGTTTGGATTTGGAGTTCATTTATGAGCTAGGTCCCATCAGGTATCCAGACATACTCTAAGACAGGTATTGCTCATTTCGGGAGATGGTTTTCTCTGCGAACTTGAGATATAGAGAGACATAGAAAGAAACTTCACAGCGGATCCACTCACTGAGGCTATTCCTCGAACGCAATAGTTTCGCAAACGAGCTTTGTGAGACTGACTAGTAGAGGAGTTGGGTGTTCGGTATCACACGGGCTGTGAGTACGCGACATCGCAATAATTAGCTTTGAGTGCAAGTGGGAGATTGTTGGAGATAGTGCCCTCAGAGTCAATTATTGGATCACAGGCACGTGATTGCAATGATTGAGGGAGGACCTATCCCGGTAGGACAGTCTTACTCGAGATGATAGTATGCTATCTGGTTTACCTTTATCATCGTGTACTGCTTCAGGTGACCTTACAGGTCGCTATTACACGCTGATAGATCCCCTAGGATTCTTGCTTGACTGCCGGCAGTATGATGGCGATCATATACGTGAGAGCTGGTGGTCCATAAGCACATCCTTAAAAGGTCCCTAGTCGTGGGAGTTTCGAGACTGGGCATCGATACTCCATTAGTAGACTAGTGTATACAGTCGAGACCCCGACGAGGGGCGGTGGCCGGTCTCACAAGCCACTGGTGTCAGTTGGTTCACCTAAGATGTATACAGGTGCTCATTGGGTTATGAGTACACCGGACAGGACTCGCCGGGAACATGCTAGTTGGTCTTATACCTGATGTCAGATAGCAGTTCCCTGGTGACATGTGTACAGGTTAGTTCATCGACCTGAGATCGTCATTTGGCTCGTGTGAGTTCCCACTGTACTTTGATTACTACTCTACCACGGCTCAAAGGAGTCGTGCAAACAGGTTTTAGTTGGGTACAGTCCCGAGCCACATGGAGGCAGTGAGCGGATCTTCAGGGGTTCGTCTCTCCCGGTATTGGGGGTGAGGTCGCGCTGTGTCTAGGAGAGCCATTACGCAAAGCCCTCGGCCGAGGCAGGAGATTTACTGGTAGGTATTCCAGTAGTATCTCAGGGCGTTCTGGGCTACACTCCAACACGACTTGTACCGCTTTTGGGGGTCTGACTTTCACCAACCCCCTAGGCCCGACATGCGATGCTCATAGACGAACGGACTGGACTGTACGGATATTGTCACTGACAGGCTCAGTAGGGCGTCAGGATGAGTTCGCTCATCGACGTCCCTTTTGGTCAATAGCTGGTGGCCCATCACGTATTGGCTTATACCTCTGACGTGCTGGTGGTTAAATCCACAGCCATAGTATTGACGAGTCTTTAGAGTCCACCACTTTTTCAGTTACTCAAGCTTTCGGGCGAAACGCTGTAGAGACCGTATGGAGATATGGCAGTGTCCGATCAGATACGTGCGGTATTGCACGGATCAGGATCGGACGGTTTGTACTTGTAGCTGTGTGGATATATGGCAGGGTTCGATCAGATACGTGCGGTATTGCACGGATCAGGATCGAACGGATATTACTAGCCGGCTTTGGTTTAAGCCGGATCCTAGTTTAGTACAGTGTAGATTTTTGTCTCATTGCATTTGTATCCGGTCGGAATACAAATGCGGGTGTGTATGCACAGTATCGGGGTTTTTCCTGTAATTTATTACGAGACCAGTTTTCTGGAGTTGCCAGTTTGCATTCTGTTCCGGCCGGTTTTCCTTTGTTCTTTCCCGGCCGGACTTTTCCGATGGAGGGGGTTATTTGCAATTTTGCAAATAACACATTGTGGGGGGTTTCTTGCATATGCTTTGATTATGATGGCATCTTTTCTTTTCCACCATCACTTGCATTAAATGAGATTTGAAAGGTTAAGGTTTGGATGTAAGTTTGTTATGATGATGTTGTTTGGATGTGGTCACCTCTTCTATTCTCCTACACTCACCTCCCTTTGTATTATGTTTCATTCCCTCCACCATTTTCCAAGCAAGCTTGGCCGGCCACATTTTTGAAGAGAGGAGAGAAAATGAGAGGTTTCATTTTTGGTGAGGAAATTTCATCATCTCATTCCATACTTGATAAATGAGAGTTCCACTTGAAAGTTCCAATCCTTTCCTCCATCAAGGCAACATAACCCCAAAGAGACAAGCATCATCTACACTACATTATACAGCACATCTTGGGCATGTCGACTTGCCAGCTTCATGCCCGAGTTGCCTCGGTATAGAGGCGGGAGCCCGTAAAAGATACAGACGATGTGGTGCCCTTCCGGCAAGGAGGCGATGACCGGAGTTTCCACGGGAGATCGGGACGATGACGAGAAGACCGAAGGACTCGGATCACTCGGTATATCTCTCACCCTTTCTCTTGTTAGCTAGTATCGGTTAATGGTTACGATCCGGGTATATTGTCCGCGGTAGCGCCAGTTTAAAAATTAAGAAAATTTTGATTCCGCATTTTGTCCTCGGATTGACGGCCGGGGCGCTGCCGTGGCGCAACAGATTCTACAGACTAACCTGTACCAGTGTCACCAAAGGACTGCTATCTGACGATAGGTATACTACCACATAGGAGTCCTCAGCGAGTCCTGTTCAGTGTACCTAGTCTCCACTGAGCACCAGTATACCATCTTTGATGTCAAACACCAATGGATGTGGGATCATCCATCGCCCATCATATGGGTCAAAAAGCATATACGCTAGTCTACTTTGGAATATCGATGCCCTGTCTCGATATTCCCTCGACTAGGAACAATTAAAGGATGTACTTGTGAACTAACCTTGCCCCACTAGTATGATCTTTATCATAGTCCTGGTAGTCAAGTACATATCTTAAGGGCTTTATCAACATGTGAGAGCTAAACAGTATCACAATACAAATCTACATGTTAAGAAAAAGAATAACCAGATAGCATACTATTATGTCGAGCAAGAAAGTCCTCTCTATATATAGCCAAGCATCCACTATAATATACATCATATGTACAATAATGGCCTCTAGGGCATACATAAAACTAACAATCTCCCACTTGCACTAAGGCCGTGTGTTGTAGTATCTCATACCCAACATCCCAACAAGTCTCTCAAATTGTGTCTGGGGGAGGGCCTTTCTGAGTGGATCCGCTACGTTGTCCTTTGTATCAACTCTCCTGACCTCGATCTCCCGGCGATCAACTATCTCCCGGATCAGGTGATACCACCTCAAAATATGTCTAGATCTCTGATGGGACCAAGGTTCCTTGGCTAAAGCCACCGCTCCATTGTTATCACAATTCATGTAAGTCGATGTACAACACCCCAATACTTGTGGGGAGGCGGAATTTTCAAAAACGAACTTGTTTAGTGAACAAACATCGACTAACCGCTTGAATCGCAGCTAAACGATAACTAACTTAAAACATAGAGTTTCTATGCTACTATGTTTAGGAATTATACCTAACGAATCGTGTCCTTCGTCTTTGCGAACTCCACCTCCTCCTCGGCCTTCTCGAAGTAGTAGACGATCCACCCGAGAGCTTTACTCCAAGCTTAGCCTCTAAACTTGAGGCAACTAAACTACTCTAAGTGCTAATCAAAGAAGCTAGGTGAAATATAGAGAGGGTTATGGATTAAGTAGTCTAACTAATCCTTGTACTCAACACATGAGAGGGGAGGATTAGGGTTTGAAGAGGGAGAGCTTGAGGAGAGAGAAGGTGAGGATAATAATGAATTGAGAAGAATGAGTTATGATAATATATATCAAGCATTTCTTTTTATCAAGAAAAGAAAAGAAATCATTTTACAACCATGCTTGATAAATATCTTGTGGTGATTCATCTCCATGAGTCATTAAGCAATTATGAAGCATTAATGACATGGATGAATCATCCATATGACTCACTAATCTCATTCAATGTATATGCCACCTAAACCTCCTTAGTCACCATCTTCTAGAAGCTTCTCGCGCAATTACGAGAACGCCCCTCCTTTCCGCAAAAATACGGAAAAACTTTAGACTGTATAAATCCAATAACCGGATACCAGTAACTGGCTTAAACCAAAGCCGACTGGTAAAAACTGTCCGAAAGTCGTACGTGCGTAAACACACGTATGCGTCCGAACCCTTGTCGTAAAACCATACGACCTCTATATCGTTTCTCCTGGAGTAGGGAAACTCTCTGTGTGGGACTCTAGAGACTCGACTACTACGCTGGCAGTGGGTTTAACCACAGGCCGCAAGCGGCACTAGCTGTACGTAACGGTCCCCAGGTAGATTCGATAAGAAGGCCGATGAGGGAACCCATCCAAACTCCTACTGAGTCTGATGTGACAATCTCCGTACAGTCCGGTCCGTTCGTCTTAGACTATCGCATATCGGGCCTAGGGGGCGGCAAGCGTCAGTCCCCTAATAGCGGTATAAGTCGTGTCGGAGCGAAGCCCATTACACCCTGAGAAACTACTGGAACCTACCACCAAATCTCGCTTGCCCTGGCCAGGGACTTTGCATAATGGCTCTCTGACACGGCGCGTATTAACTCCCAATACCGGGAGAGACGAATCCTGTCTAACCGCCACTGCCTCCAAGTGCTCGGGACTGCACCCAACTGCTACCTGTTTGCACGACTCCTTTGAGCCGTGGTAGGGTAGCAATCTAAGAACAGTAGGACACACTCGAGGCGAAGTAGCAGTGTCAAGTCTGCGGACTATGCTGTACTCATGTCACCTGGGAACTGTTTACTGACGACTGGTATAAAACCAACCAACAGTCCCCTGTGAGTCCTGTCCGGTGTACCCGTAACCTAACGAGCACCTGCATACTATCTTCAGTACGACGTACTGACGGCTGTGGGACAGACCATCTCCCCAACTGGGATGAGAAGCGTACACACTAGTCTACTCCGGAGTATCGATGCTCTGTCTCGATAATCCAACGACCAGGGACCTGAATAAGGATGTGCTTGTAGACTACCCAGCCCCCACTAGTGTGACTGCCATCACAACGCTGGTAGTCAAGCAAGATCCTAAGAGCTCTATCAATACGTATACTCACATATTAAGATAGAAAAACCAAATAGCATACTACCATGTTTAGGAAGACTGTTATATACATGTGAATATCCCAAGCTTCCATTAAGTAATATACAAACTAGTATGATACAGTAATGGCCTTCTAGGGCATAAACACTAACAATCTCCCACTTGCACTAGGGCCATGTACTGGTATATCGAAGACCAATGATCTCGAGTAGCCTCTCGAACTGAATCTGAGGTAGGGCCTTCGTGAATGGATCAGCAATGTTCTCTTCAGAAGCAACTCTCCGAACCTCGATCTCCTGACGATCAATGATCTCCCTGATCAGGTGATACCGCCTCAAGATGTGTCTGGACTTCTGATGGGACCTTGGTTCCTTCGCTAAAGCTATAGCTCCGTTGTTGTCGCAATACAGAGGTATTGGATCAACTATGGTAGGAACCACCTGAAGTTCTGTTAGGAACTTCTTCATCCAGACTGCTTCTTTTGCGGCATCGCAAGCAGCTATATACTCCGCTTCCATCGTCGAGTCAGCAACGGTGTCCTGCTTGGAGCTATTCTAGCACACCACCCCTCCATTGAGGGTAAAGACATAACCCGACATGGAGTTGGAATCGTCCTTATCACTTTGGAAGCCGGAATCAGCAAAGGCCTCCAACCTGAGGTCTTTTCCGCCGTAAACCAAGAACATCTCCTTAGTCCTTCTCAGGTACTTGAGAATGTTCTTTACTGCTATCCAGTGCTTCTCCCCTGGGTCTGACTGATACCGGCTTACCACGCTCAGTGCGTAAGCTACATCTGGTCTGGTGCACAACATCGCATACATTATAGAGCCTACCGCAGAAGCGTAGGGTATAATAGACATGCGTTCCTTTTCCAAATCAGTCTTGGGAGACATCTCTTTGGAGATGGTGATTCCGTGACAAGCCGGTAGATTACCGCGCTTAGAATCTTCCATACTGAATCTTTTCAGTACAGTGTCGATATACCTGGACTGCGGAAGTCCCAACATCCTCTTGGATCTATCACAATAGATCCGGATCCCCAGAATGTAAGAGGTATCACCCAAGTCTTTCATGGAGAACCTGTGTGACAAGAATCCTTTGACAGATTGTAGCATAGGAATGTCATTTCCTATCAATAGAATGTCATCCACGTACAAGACGAGGAATACGACACTACTGGCTACAACTTTACTATATATGCACGGTTCATCTGGATTTTTGATAAAGTCATATTCTTTGACTGTCTCATCAAAACAGATGTTCCAACTCCGCGATGCCTGCTTTAGTCCATAATTGGACTTAAGCAGCTTGCATACTTTCCCGCTGCTCCCACTCTGATTGAAACCCTCTGGCTGATCCATATAGACGCTCTCTTCTAAATTTCCATTCAAAAAAGCCGTCTTTACGTCCATCTGCTAGATTTCATAATCATGGAAGGCAGCAATAGCAAGAAGGACCCGAATGGATTTGAGCATAGCCACTGGAGAAAAAGTTTCGTCATAGTCCAAACCAGGTCTTTGATGAAAACCCTTTGCAACAAGTCTAGCCTTATAGGTTTCCACCTGTCCATCTACACCAATCTTTTTCTTGAAGATCCATTTGCATCCTATGGGTTTTACCCCATCTGGAGCAAAGTCCAAAGTCCATACTTTGTTGGTGTACATGGACTCCATTTCGGTCCGCATTGCATCTAGCCATCGTACCGAGTCGCCGCTCTGGATGGCCTGCTGGAAGTCAGTAGGTTCATCATCATCTATGATGCAATCCTCTCTATCCCCATCTATGAGAAAACCGTAGTATCTCTCAGACGGATGAGACGGCCTACTACTCCTGCGGAGGGGTGCGGGAATGTCCTGTACTTCTTGAACTTCCGGTTCTACCAAACTTTCAGTAGCAGTTTGTGGTTCTGGAATTTCTTCCAGTTCTACTACGCTCCCACTCTTCTGATTTTCTAAAAATTCAGTTTCTAAGAAGCGGGTCTGCGTAATAGAAAAAATATCCCATAGAGTTCTTTGGATATCCCACAAATTTACACTCTACTGAGCGTGCCTCGAGCTTGTCCGGATGCTGCTTTTTTACAAAAGCTGGACATCCCGATGTCTTCAGGTACTGAAGATAGGGTTTCTTCCCACTCCATATCTGATATGGTGTGGTAGGCACAGTTTTGGTTGGAACTCTGTTCAAAAGATATGTCGCTGATTCTAGCGCATAACCCCAGAAAGATCGCGGTAACTCAGCATTACTCATCATGGATCGTACCATATCCAATAGGGTTCGATTCCGTCTCTCCGATACACCGTTGTGCTGTGGAGTGTATGGAGGAGTAAGCTGAGAGAGAATTCCTTTCTCTTTTAGGTAACCTAGGAACTCAGCACTTAAGTATTCTCCACCTCGATCAGATCTCAGTGTCTTAATACTTTTGCCTGTTTGTTTTTCCGCTTCACTCTTATATTCCTGGAATTTCTCAAAGGCCTCGGATTTATGCTTCATTAAGAAGACATGTCCAAATCTAGAGAAATCATCTGTAAAAGTAATGAAGTAGGAATAACCACCTCTCGCATGTGTAGACATTGGACCACATACATCGCTGTGTATGAGTCCTAAGAGCTCGCTCGCTCTTACTCCTTGTCCAGTAAATAGAGTCTTTGTCATCTTTCCTTTGAGACAAGATTGACAAGTGTCATAAGTTTGATATTCGAACGAGTCCAAATATCCTTCTCTATGCAACTTAGTCAACCTTCTCTCATTGATGTGATCCAGTCTACAATGCCATAAGAAAGCTTTATTTAAACCTGGAGACTTTCTTTTTAGTGTGTTCTGGACATTGAAAATTTGGAGTTGGTTTAAAACATATATACCGTTATTTAGTGTACCGGACCCAATCAAACCATGATTAAGGTGGATGTTAACAACATCTCTTACAAACGTGAAATCATAACCTTTATTTGATAACAAGGAAACTGATATGATATTACACGTTAAGCTTGGTACAAAATAACAGTTATGTAAAACCAAAATGTGTCCACTCGTCAATCCTAGGTGATAATCCCCGACGGACGCAGCTCCCACGCTAGCTCCGTTAGCAACCTTTAGGGTCATATCACCTTCCTTCAGCACTCTACGGTTTCTCAGTGCCTGCAAAGAATTGCAAATATGAGATCCTGATCTGGTATCCAATACCCAGGAAATAGAGTTGATTGACAGACAATTCTCAATTACAAACACACCTGAAGTCGAAGCCACAGCTTGCTTCGGTTCCTGGTTCTAGGCGTTCCACGCCTTGCAATCCTTCTTCCAGTGCCCTTTCCTATGACAATGGAAGCACTCATCCTGGCCAACTACCGGTACCGCAAACTTTTTCTTTCCCTTCCCTCCCACCTTACTAACACCTCCTCTAGGTTTGTTGGCGGCCTTCTTCTTCCTTCCTTTGGCCCTAGCCTTGGACCCGGAAGAAGATGCACCGCTAACAAACATAGCGGGTGTTTTCCTTGCTTTCTGCAATGTTCCCTCTGCACTCCTTAACATGTTCAGGAGTTCCGGAAGTTCAACTTCTTTTCTTTGAAGGTTGAAGTTCAGGATAAACTGGGCGTAGGTGTGAGGAAGGGACTGGAGAATAAGGTCTGTATAGAGCTCATTATCCAAAGTCGTCCCAAGGTCTGCGAGCTCTTCAATATAGCCGATCATCTTTAGGACATGTTCTCCTACTGATGACCCGACAGCCAACCTCGCTCGAAACAAGTTCTTAGAGGTCTCGTATCTTGCTATACGAGATTGCTCTCCATAAAGTTCCTTTGTATGGAGAAATATGCCATCTAGGGTCATATCCTCGTGCCTCCTCTGATGTTCATTGTTCATTGAGGCAAGCACGATGCACTTGGCTTTCGCGCAATCTAAATCCCAGGTTTTGCGGATTTCCTTATCCGCATTGCTGGATTTGGGACCAGGGACAGCAGGTGCCGTAGCGGTGAGGACGTACCCCAATTTGTCATAGGTCAAAGCCATTTTGACATTCCGCAGCCAATCTTTATAGTTTGGCCCTGTCAGTATATTTTTCTCTAAAAGTAACTTAAGTCCAGTCATTTTCAGGGTCGCTGTAATTAGGAGAGAGAGAAGAAAACTCTTTAGCATGATGCTCTTGCAAGTTTAGAGTGGTTTTTAGTTTATCTAAACTGGATGGCTCCCACTGTTTCTCAAATCCTTCCTCAAACCATAAAAGAAGAATTAGCCAGGACTATTTTCACCGTACAATTCTTGCTTAACCGTTCAGCCAGGCTAGTGTCGATACTTCGAGGGAGGTTTTCCAACGCTTTCACGAAGTTCCTTAATTAAATAACCTCTTTTCTCTGGGGGCGTAACCCCGCTGACACTTTTCTGGACACCTACTTGGTTTATAGCATTGATCGTTAAGTGACGAATATCCTGATAAGTAGCATATACTCACAGTAGGATCGGGATCCAAATATCATCGTATGATAATGTTGAAGGAATCCTACCAACATTCATCAAACTCCAAATGGTATGCATCTCTTTGCAAATTTCAGTTTCTTTAGAAATTCCCGATATAAGTTTTTGCCCCATGCTCTTATGACCTTGACGTATGCCAACAAATCATAAGTCACATGTCAAGTTCTGCCCATCATTATCTTGTTAATTTGAACCCACCCGTATATACCCTTGACGTAAGCCAACAAGGTAATGCGACTGTCCCAAACCAACACATCTATCTATGCAACAAATGAATACCCCAGCAGCTACCAAACACTATGCCTTGACGTAAGCCAACAAGCATAGCTTGAATACTACTGACCATCCATAAGAAATGACGGAGGGCTACGACTGGTTTTGGCGAAACCGTGAACGTAGTGAACTTGATATAACCGAAGGAACCTGATAGCTTTTAAAAGGAGTGGTTAAGTCTCCGCATTTAAAAAAATCTGTTTTAAAATTAACCGAGTGGTTTCTTTTAAATTGTTCCAACGATTTAAACTTTGGTTTGTTTTTCTTTGCATTATAGATAATGCGTCCCATCATTAACCTATCATTGCAGAAAACAACGAAAATACAACGTCCTCTTATGCCATCCGCATTCGCCACGGGGGCCCGTCATCACCCGTTAGGTTACTTAACTAACGACAGAGCGGGGGCTGGGCTAGCGCGGGTGTAAAACATAAGTGACGTCTAAATAGCTATCATATATAGATATTGTACATTCGTCAGACGCAATAATAGGCATTCCAGATCACAAATGAACTTTATTGGATTTGCAAGCAATCCGTGTTTGTTTTGAGCCTGCAACAAAAGACGGATTACACAGTTGTGATGAATAGCCATTACCCCACCCAAGACCCCAACGGGTACGGCAAACTACCCGCCCGACAGTTTATGCACCCCACCTTGGGTCTGTCCTAGGAGCAAAAACAGTAAAATGAAATAATACAACGGTGGCTACAACCGCAACCTGGATGTGCCCCGCAAAATAATATTACAACAAATTACATTTACATCAAATGAATTAAATAATAACCAATCACATAACCCCGGCTAATCATCACAACAGTCCAACACAGTTCATATCCACAAACAGTAAAAACCATTACAGAAATGTGCAACCCCCTGCCAACCGACATACTAGCAGTTAGGGGAGGTTTACGAACACATTATACAAACACAGATATAATCCAACAAGCAAATACTGTATAATTTCGATCGATTAAATACTTTTAATTTTGCTCCAATACTTCTCTGTAAATCTGAAACCTGAGCAAAAATAAAAACTTCCAGAAAATACCAAATATCACAGAGAAGCAACACAGGAAATTTGGGTTCCTGAATCGCCAACTCGGCGGCGGAAGCGCGGCGGATCGGTGAGATCCGCCGCGGTTCCGCGGCGCTTTAAGCGATTCAGGGGCCCAAATTTCTTGGGTGTTCTTCTACTGTCTTTTTAAGCTTTCTGAACCTCCCTGAAAAATTTTAGGACTTCATTTAAAATTCGACAGAAACTTGTGATTTCGGGTTTTTCCGGTTTCGTTTTTTCCGTTCGAAATTCATACAAATTTGCAAGTAAGTTATTTATTGTTTAGCGAGGCTCTGATACCACTGTAAGTCGATGTACAACACCCCAATACTTGTGGGGAGGCGTAATTTTCAAAAACGAACTTGTTTAGTGAACAAACATCGACTAACCGCTTGAATCGAAGCTAAACGATAACTAACTTAAAACATAGAGTTTCTATGCTACTATGTTTAGGGATTATACCTAACGAATCGTGTCCTTCGTCTTTGCGAACTCCACCTCCTCCTCGGCCTTCTCGAAGTAGTAGACGATCCACCCGAGAGCTTTACTCCAAGCTTAGCCTCAAAACTTAAGGCAACTAAACTTCTCTAAGTGCTAATCAAAGAAGCTAGGTGAAATATAGAGAGGGTTATGGATTAAGTAGTCTAACTAATCCTTGTACTCAACACATGAGAGGGGAGGATTAGGGTTTGAAGAGGGAGAGCTTGAGGAGAGAGAAGGTGAGGATAATAATGAATTGAGAAGAATGAGTTATGATAATATATATCAAGCATTTCTTTTTATCAAGAAAAGAAAAGAAATCATTTTACAACCATGCTTGATAAATATCTTGTGGTGATTCATCTCCATGAGTCATTAAGCAATTATGAAGCATTAATGACATGGATGAATCATCCATATGACTCACTAATATCATTCAATGTATATGCCACCTAAACCTCCTTAGTCACCATCTTCTAGAAGCTTCTCGCGCAATTACGAGAACGCCCCTCCTTTCCGCAAAAATACGAAAAAACTTTAGACTGTATAAATCCAATAACCGGATACCAGTAACTGGCTTAAACCAAAGCCGACTGGTAAAAACTGTCCGAAAGTCGTACGTGCGTAAACACACGTATGCGTCCGAACCCTTGTCGTAAAACCATACGACCTCTATATCGTTTCGCCTGGAGTAAGGAAACTCTCTGTGTGGGACTCTAAAGACTCGACTACTACGCTGGCAGTGGGTTTAACCACAGACCGCAAGCGGCATAAGCTGTACGTAACGGTCCCCAGGTAGATTCGATAAGAAGGCCGATGAGGGAACCCATCCGAACTCCTACTGAGTCTGATGTGACAATCTCCGTACAGTCCGGTCCGTTCGTCTTAGACTATCGCATATCGGGCCTAGGGGGCGGCAAGCGTCAGTCCCCTAATAGCGGTATAAGTCGTGTCGGAGCGAAGCCCATTACACCCTGAGAAACTACTGGAACCTACTAGCAAATCTCGCTTGCCCTGGCCAGGGACTTTGCGTAATGGCTCTCTGACACAGCGCGATATCAACTCCCAATACCGGGAGAGACGAATCCTGTCTAACCGCCACTGCCTCCAAGTGCTCGGGACTGCACCTAACTGCTACCTGTTTGCACGACTCCTTTGAGCCGTGGTAGGGTAGCAATCTAAGAACAGTGGGACACACTCGAGGCGAAGTAGCAGTGTCAAGTCTGCGGACTATGCTGTACTCATGTCACCTGGGAACTGTTCACTGACGACTGGTATAAAACCAACCAACAGTCCCCTGTGAGTCCTGTCCGGTGTACCCGTAACCTAACGAGCACCTGCATACTATCTCCAGTACGACGTACTGACGGCTGTGGGACAGACCATCTCCCCAACTGGGATGAGAAGCGTACACACTAGTCTACTCCGGAGTATCGATGCTCTGTCTCGATAATCCAATGACCAGGGACCTGAATAAGGATGTGCTTGTAGACTACCCAGCCCCCACTAGTGTGACTGCCATCACAACGCTGGTAGTCAAGCAAGATCCTAAGAGCTCTATCAATACGTATACTCACATATTAAGATAGAAAAACCAAGTAGCATACTACCATGTTTAGCAAGACTGTTATATACATGTGAATATCCCAAGCTTCCATTAAGTAATATACAAACTAGTATGATACAGTAATGGCCTTCTAGGGCATAAACACTAACAATCTCCCACTTGCACTAGGGCCATGTACTGGCATATCGAAGACCAATGATCTCGAGTAGCCTCTCGAACTGAATCTGAGGTAGGGCCTTCGTGAATGGATCAGCAATGTTCTCTTCAGAAGCAACTCTCCGAACCTCGATCTCCTGACGATCAATGATCTCCCTGATCAGGTGATACCGCCTCAAGATGTGTCTGGACTTCTGATGGGACCTTGGTTCCTTCGCTAAAGCTATAGCTCCGTTGTTGTCGCAATACAGAGGTATTGGATCAACTATGGTAGGAACCACCTGAAGTTCTGTTAGGAACTTCTTCATCCAGACTGCTTCTTTTGCGGCATCGCAAGCAGCTATATACTCCGCTTCCATCGTCGTGTCAGCAACGGTGTCCTGCTTGGAGCTCTTCCAGCACACCGCCACTCCATTGAGGGTAAAGACATAACCCGACATGGACTTGGAATCGTCCTTATCACTTTGGAAGCCGGAATCAGCAAAGGCCTCCAACCTGAGGTCTTTTCCGCCGTAAACTAAGAACATCTCCTTAGTCCTTCTCAAGTACTTGAAAATGTTCTTTACTGCTATCCAGTGCTTCTCCCCTGGGTCTGACTGATACCGGCTTACCACGCTCAGTGCGTAAGCTACATCAGGTCTGGTGCACAACATCGCATACATTATAGAGCCTACCGCAGAAGCGTAGGGTATAATAGACATGCGTTCCCTTTCCAAATCAGTCTTGGGAGACATCTTATTGGAGAGGGTGATTCCGTGACAAGCCGGTAGATTACCGCGCTTAGAATCTTCCATACTGAATCTTTTCAGTACAGTGTCGATATACCTGTACTGCGAAAGTCCCAACATCCTCTTGGATCTATCATGATAGATCCGGATCCCCAGAATGTAAGAGGCATCACCCAGGTCTTTCATGGAGAACCTGTGTGACAAGAATCCTTTGACAGATTGTAGCATAGGAATGCCATTTCCTATCAATAGAATGTCATCCACGTACAAGACGAGGAATACGACACTTCTGGCTACAACTTTACTATATATGCACGGTTCATCTGGATTTTTGATAAAGTCATATTCTTTGACTGTATCATCAAAACAGATGTTCCAACTCCGCGATGCCTGCTTTAGTCCATAAATGGACTTAAGCAGCTTGTATACTTTCCCGCTGCTCCCACTCTGATTGAAACCCTCTGGCTGATCCATATAGACGCTCTCTTCTAAATTTCCATTCAAAAAAGCCGTCTTTACGTCCATCTGCTAGATTTCATAATCATGGAAGGCAGCAATAGCAAGAAGGACCCGTATGGATTTGAGCATAGCCACTGGAGAAAAAGTTTCGTCATAGTCCAAACCAGGTCTTTGACGAAAACCCTTTGCAACAAGTCTAGTCTTATAGGTTTCCACCTGTCCATCTACACCAATCTTTTTCTTGAAGATCCATTTGCATCCTATGGGTTTTACCCCATCTGGAGCAAAGTCCAAAGTCCATACTTTGTTGGTGTACATGGACTCCATTTCGGTCCGCATTGCATCTAGCCATCGTACCGAGTCGCCGCTCTGGATGGCCTGCTGGAAGTCAGTAGGTTCATCATCATCTATGATGCAATCCTCTCTATCCCCATCTATGAGAAAACCGTAGTATCTCTCAGGCGGATGAGACGGCCTACTACTCCTGCGGAGGGGTGCGGGAATGTCCTGTACTTCTTGAACTTCCGGTTCTACCAAACTTTCAGTAGCAGTTTGTGGTTCTGGAATTTCTTCCAGTTCTACTACGCTCCCACTCTTCTGATTTTCTAAAAATTCAGTTTCTAAGAAGCGGGCATGACGAGAAACAAAAACCTTTTGTTCCTCTGCGTAATAGAAAAAATATCCCATAGAGTTCTTTGGATATCCCACAAACTTACACTCTACTGAGCGTGCCTCGAGCTTGTCCGGATGCTGCTTTTTTACAAAAGCTGGACATCCCCATGTCTTCAGGTACTGAAGATAGGGTTTCTTCCCACTCCATATCTGATATGGTGTGGTAGGCACAGTTTTGGTTGGAACTCTGTTCAAAAGATATGTCGCTGATTCTAGCGCATAACCCCAGAAAGATCGCGGTAACTCAGCATTACTCATCATGGATCGTACCATATCCAATAGGGTTCGATTTCGTCTCTCCGATACACCGTTGTGCTGTGGAGTGTATGGAGGAGTAAGCTGAGAGAGAATTCCTTTCTCTTTTAGGTAACCTAGGAACTCGGCACTTAAGTATTCTCCACCTCGATCAGATCTCAGTGTCTTAATACTTTTGCCTGTTTGTTTTTCCGCTTCACTCTTGTATTCCTGGAATTTCTCAAAGGCCTCGGATTTATGCTTCATTAAGAAGACATGTCCAAACCTAGAGAAATCATCTGTAAAAGTAATGAAGTAGGAATAACCACCTCTCGCATGTGTAGACATTGGACCACATACATCGCTGTGTATGAGTCCTAAGAGCTCGCTCGCTCTTACTCCTTGTCCAGTAAATGGAGTCTTTGTCATCTTTCCTTTGAGACAAGATTGACAAGTGTCATAAGTTTGATATTCGAACGAGTCCAAATATCCTTCTCTATGCAACTTAGTCAACCTTCTCTCATTGATGTGACCCAGTCTACAATGCCATAAGAAAGCTTTATTTAAACCTGGAGACTTTCTTTTTAGTGTGTTCTGGACATTGAAAATTTGGAGTTGGTTTAAAACATTTATACCGTTATTTAGTGTACCGGACCCAATCAAACCATGATTAAGATGGATGTTAACAACATCTCTTACAAACGTGAAATCATAACCTTTATTTGATAACAAGGAAACTGATATGATATTACACGTTAAGCTTGGTACAAAATAACAGTTATGTAAAACCAAAATGTGTCCACTCGTCAATCCTAGGTGATAATCCCCGACGGACGCAGCTCCCACGCTAGCTCCGTTAGCAACCTTTAGGGTCATATCACCTTCCTTCAGCACTCTACGGTTTCTCAGTGCCTGCAAAGAATTGCAAATATGAGATCCTGATCCGGTATCCAATACCCAGGAAGTAGAGTTGATTGACAGACAATTCTCAATTACAAACACACCTGAAGTCGAAGCCACAGCTTGCTTCGGTTCCTGGTTCTAGGCGTTCCACGCCTTGCAATCTTTCTTCCAGTGCCCTTTCCTATGACAATGGAAGCACTCATCCTGGCCAACTACCGGTACCGCAAACTTTTTCTTTCCCTTCCCTCCCACCTTACTAACACCTCCTCTAGGATGTACTAACACATAAGTACATCCTTTAATGTTCCTAGTCGTGGGTGTATCGAGACAGGGCATCGGTATACCAGAGTAGACTAGCGTATACGCTTCTCGACCCATGAGATGGACGATAGATGATCCCATATCCATTGGTGTTTGACATCATAGATGGTATACGGGTGCTCAGTGGAGACTGGTTACACTGGACGGACTCGCCGAGAACTCCCAGATGGTATTATACCTCACGTCAGATAGCAGTTCTCTGGTGACACTTGTGCAGGTTAGTCTGTAGACACGAGATCGTCATAGAGTCTTGTATGATTCCCACTGTGCTTTGATTTCCACCTTACGACGTCCAATAGGGCGTGCAAAACGGTGGTTTTGGGGTACAGTCCCGAGTCACATGGAGGCAATGAGCGATAGGAGGGGTTTCGTTTCTCCCGGTATTAGGGGTTGATGTTGCGCTGTGCTCGATTGGCCATAACAGGGAAGTCCCTGGCCAGGGCTAATTTATAGATTTACTGGTAAGTGTTACCAGTAGTTTCTCGACCCGTTATGAGCCTCACATCGGCACAACTTATCGGTTATTGGGGTCTGACGTTTACCACCCCTATACTTGATATGCGACATATCAGACGAGGAGACCGGACTGTATAAGAAGTGTTACGGTCAGGCTTTTACAGGAGTTGGAGCGGGCTTGCTTGCTGATCTTCTGATCGTTCAATACCCGGGTAGCCGTTACGTCCAGCTAGTACCGCCGACGGCTTGTGGGTGCTTGATGTGATCATCACCTACTGCCGGCATATTGATGAGTCTTTATAGTCCTACATAGAGGTTTTTCTGGCTCAGGAAAAATGAAATAGGAGCATGTATGTGATATGTGCGGGACCGAGAATAATGCATGTATGTGATACCGTATTCTATTCTCGCGACTTTTTGTATCGGTCGGTTATATATAATATAGCCGGGTTATCGAATCAAGTGTTGATTCGATAAGTCTATACATTGGATGTTAGTCGGTTATATGAGATATAATATTATTAAGTCAAGTGTTGATTTAATAATTTAGTGTATAATTGTATATATGATATACTAATTTACATTAACTAACATTTGTTCACTTAAGGATTTTTCTCACATGTGCACAATTTTAATATATATGTGATATATATATTAAAATGTGTTTTCTTTTTGTATCATGGTTATTGATACATCATTCATGGGTGTATGAGACTTACACCATGCTATTTTTTATGTTGGGTTTAATATTTAAAGTAATTACAAAATTAGTGGAAGATTAGAAAAATGCATGAAGCTTGTGGAAGCTTGTGGATGCATTGACTAAGTCCACTAAGTTTGTTTTTACTTTGGATATTTGTTAACCTAACCATCACACTTAGCCATGGTTATGTCTCTAAATGAGTTTGTATATGATACTCACTCACCATGGTTATCTCACTCACTTCATCATTATCTTTCTCTCTTTATTTTGTTCATCTTCTTCCTTAAGCTCAAAAGCTCTCTAGGTTTTGATTAAGTGAGAAATAAACGTGAGATAAATAATTCTAAGGTGTACCCACTTCCTATTTCCTCATCCTCTACTAGACTAGCACTTTAGTTTAGAGTGTTTGCTTCACTAATTCTCTAGTTAGTGAAGAAGAAGCTTGAGTTCGTATTCCCTCGACGTAGATCATCTTCGGCCTCGAAGACTTCAAGCAAGGACGCTCCTTCTGCCTCGTGAAGCCATGCAAGAGCCCGGGAGGACCATGATCGCAGCGAAGGGACTACAACAAGGAGCTTTAGAAGTGAAGGACCGATCTACAAAGGTTGTATTTCGTATTCACTTAGTCGTAAATGATATTTACTTGCATGTGAAACCCTAATAATCTAGCAATGATCTTGTTTAGGGTTGTTCGGCACGGCTAAAATTTTAATCGGGCATGGTTGATGTCTTGTAGAACCTTGTTATAGTGCCTAGTAACCCTACAGTGGTATCAGAGCCTAACTAGAGCATTAGGCGACGTGTATACGAAGTTAAAACTCCGATCGAACCCCGAAACACCGACTTTGAACCCCTCTCTGGACAATTTTTAAAAATGTGATTTTTTTCTGCATTAAAAATACTTTAAAAAATCAGCAAGGAATTCTAAGAATTACCATGAAACATGAACCCAAGATACCATGAAGTCGCCGCGGAACAGCGGCGGTTCCGCTGCCGTACTTTGGCATCATTGACACGTGTTTGCACAGTATTATCCTTAGCTGTTCCTGCATGACTCTGGGTATTTTTAATCTGACTCAAGTGTTGAGTGTTCTGGGGATTATTTTGAATTCGTTGATTCGATCGGAAAATTTAATTTCGTTCTTTTTCCGGATAATTTAGAAAGTATTAAAATGTTCGAACGGATATGATTAACTCACTTTTTCCCGACACGAAAAACTTTCAAGTGTTGAATTTTTCTTGAGTTTAAATCTTTCGGAAAAACGTGCAAGTAACGTGATGGACCCTCTAGAAGAACACAAACCTTAACTCGATTATGTGACCGTCTGAACCGCCTCTAAACCTTAGGGTTTGGGGCAGTATGGCGTGCCACATGTGAGGCATTGGCTTGACCCTTCTACGACTGGACCATTGGTACTGTGACGTATTCTGGAATTTTTGAACTTCGCTCAAGTGTTGAGCTATTTAGGAAATCTTGGGTATTTGAATATTCGATCGGAAAGTTTAATACTGTCTATTTATCTGGAATGTGATACAATATGTGGAATTCATATAGTTAGGCATGAAATGCGAAGTATGTGATATTTTGGATTTACGATGTCTAAAGAGATTGTGGATCCCAAATGTTGTAGTTTTACACTTTCATTTCTGTGACCGTAAGTGTAATATGTGATATCGCCAGTTTCGTTGCTATATGTCAACGACAATTGGGATGCGCATATTTACTTACGTTGATGACATGTGATGTTATGTGTTGCTGGATATGTTATATTGGATCGTCGCGTTTTTGAATAGCCGGGGGTTTTATGTGAGATGAGGGTTTTTATTTTCATTCATGTAAAATTCATTGTATGTAATATTCTTTTATTGGGTCACTCCGGGATGAGGATGATGTCACCATTGTATATTATTTACTTTTCCGCATTAGGTAGAACCAAGGAGGAAAGCACAAGTAACCGGGTTCTAGAGTCCAGTGGGAGACCAACTCGAGGAGTCGAGTCCGGGTCTTCTAACTCTAGAATTGGAAGGGTTGCTTGCCGCTCTCGTAGGGGTCTAGGGGTGTGGGTTTGGCTATTTATTGCGACCATGGAATCCGTGTTTTATAGAGGCTCAAAATAAAACACGGACCTCCTAGTATATCCATTATTTCATATGTTTCTTCTGCTGCAATATCTGTGATGTGATCATTTGATATGTTGTGATAGATACTGTGTATATGATATATTATATAGACGTTACTTATGTTTTACACCCGCGCTAGCCCTGCCCCGCTCTGCCGTTAGTTACCTAACCTAATGGTGAACGAGAGGACATCGAGGCGAATGCGGATGGCATAAGTGTACGTCGTATTTATCTGTGATGTTTAGGTGACTTAAATGATGGGACTTCATTAATGTGATTAATGAAAGAAAAGAAACCTAAAAGATGTTGTAGAATCAAATTTTCAAAAAGGGTAGCTACAGTTTTTTCTTTGCATAGCGATATATATGATATATCCTGCACCTTATTCGATGAGGAAAGAGCCAAGATCCCTTCACCGGGAGTGACCTCTTTAGCAAAACTGGCAGATGCTACAACGCTCAGTTTGTTTTTTTGATTGCTTTTGGAGTTTTTTTGCTTTGCATAGTGATATATATGATATATCCTGCACCTTATTCCATAAGGAAAGAGCCGAGATCCCTTCACCTGGAGTGACCTCTTTATCAAAACTAATGAAAGACTCAAAATCACTCCATTTCAAAATTCACTCGATTCTACAACGATATCAAGTTCATTACGCAATAGGTTTTCAGAAAAACCTGTCGTAGCCCTCCGTCATTTCAGATAAGTTGTATATAGTATTCGTGCTGCATTTGTTGGCTTTCGTCAAGGTGTAGTGTGCGGTAGCTATATGCTGCTTATCTGCTGCATATGATGCGATTGGATTAGGGTAGTCGTACGGCTTTGTTGGCTTTCGTCAAGGGTCATGCTGGTGGGTTTAATTCAGTCATGAAATGTACGGGTTGAACTTGACTAGCGGGCTATGTTTTTTTGGTTTTCGTCAAGGTCATAGCGCGTTAGGGGAAAAATATTATCGGGAATTTCAAGTGTTGAAATTTGCAATGAGATTGCATACCTTCTATGAGATAGTTTGATCCCGATACCCACTGCGAGTAATTGTTACTCATGGGAGAGTTTTACACAGGAAATTAGCTGATCAAATAGGTGTCTAGAAAGGTGTCAACGGGGTTACGCCTCTGGGAAAACGAGGTTTACTTTAATCAGGTCCGTGCGAAAGCACGGGGAACCTCCCTCAAAGTACCGACACTGGCCTGGCTGAAAGATTGGCGAAATTGTAGGGTGTAATTAATCCCGGCTAGTCTTTTCTTTTAGGGTTTGAAGGAAGATTTGATAAAAAACAGTGGGAGCCATCCTGATTAGATAAAATAATAACCAATCTGATCTTGCAAGAGCATACGCTAAAGTGTTTTCTTCTCTCTCTCTCCAGGTAGCGACCATATCATACCTTAATCAAGATAATAATATGGATGTATTGACCGAACCTGCATGTTATACTGTGCTGGGGAACGTTAGTTCCGTTTTTTCTTATAAGAGTTATAGGACTGAACAGGATATAGGGGAATACCAGGATTCCCATGCCACCCGAATGAAGAAAGTACATGTTGATGCATTTTCTTCGGGTGTGTTCGTTACGGAGAACTGTTTCTCCATTTGCTCTACGTCCTGGGTATTATATACCGGGTCAGGATCCCATATATGTAATCAGTTACATGGGCTGAGGAAAGGTAGAGAACTTGGAGAAGGTGATAAAGACATAAGGGTTGGAAATGGTGCAATTGTTGCAGCTAAAACCGTCGAGGAATATCACCTTGCATTGCCAACTGGTAATACATTGATTCTGAACGAATGCTATTACATGCCGAACCTGATATGCAACATTATATCGGTTTCTTTGTTGAGTAAAAAGGGATATAATTTTGTATTACAGGACAATGTTATGAACATTTTTCTAAACCAAAAGTTTGTTGGATCTGGCACGATGTGCAATGGCATTTATGATCTAAATCAATCAACAGTTCTGAGCATAACAAACACATACAAGAGGAAGAGTTCAGAAATGAACGAATCCTTCTTGTGGTATTGTAGACTTGGTCATATAAATGCTACACGGCTAGCTAAGTTGCATAAGGATGGATATTTGAAACCGTTCGAATTTTCATCTTATGACACTTTCCAGTCATGTCTCAAAGGCAAGATGACCAAAACTCCGTTTACGGGACACGGAGAAAGAGTTACTGAACTCTTGGGACTGATACATAGCGATGTATGCGGTCCTATATCTACACATGCCAGGGATGGTTCTTCGTACTTCATTATATTCACTGACGATCTCTTAAGATACGGACATGTGTTCTTGATAAAACAAAAGCATGAAGCTTTTGAGAAATTTAGAGAATATAAACAAGAAGTCGAGAACCAAACCGGGAAAAGTATTAAAATCCTTCGATCTGATCGAGGAGGTGAATACTTGAGCAATGAATTCCTGGACTTCCTAAAAGAGAATGGGATTCTCTCTCAGCTGACTCCTCCATATACACCACAGCACAACGGTGTATCAGAACGGAGGAACCGCACCCTATTAGATATGGTGTGCTCTATGATGAGTATAGCTGAGTTACCTATTTCCTTTTGGGGGTATGCGCTAGAGACAGCCATACATCTATTGAATATGGCCCCCACCAAATTTGTACCTACCACTCCATATGAGATATGGAAAGGGAAGAGACCATGTCTTAACTATGTTAAAATATGGGGTTTTCCAGCCTATGTCAAACGACAAAATACAGACAAACTCGAGGCACGGTCTGTTCTATGCAAATTTGTAGGATATCCCAAGAATTCACAAGGGTATATCTTCTACCACACAGAGGAACAAAGGGTGCTTGTTTCTCGGCATGCCACCTTTTTAGAAAAGGAATTTCTTGCAAAAGAGATTAGTGGTCATGAGGTAGAACTGGAAGAGGTTCCAGCTACAAAAACTGCAATAGAAGATCTAGTGGAACCAGAGGATTCGGTAGTACCCGATGAACCCCAGCCACTCCGCCGATCTAGTAGGGTTCCTTACCCAGCTGAGAGATACTACGGTTTTTGCATGGATGGTGGGAGTGAGGATTGCATCATGGAGGATGATGACCCAACTAGTTTTGAGCAGGCCATTACGAGTGGGGACTCAGTGAAATGGCTGGATGCAATGCGGTCCGAGATGGAATCCATGTACACCAACAAAGTATGGACTTTGGAAGATGCTCCTGAAGGGGTAAAACCCATTGGGAGCAAGTGGATCTTCAAGAAAAAACTTGGTGTAGATGGGAAAGTGGAGACTTTCAAAGCTAGACTTGTTGCAAAGGGTTTTCGTCAAAGACCAGGTGTGGACTATGACGAAACCTTTTCTCCAGTGGCTATGCTTAAATCCATTCAGATCATGCTTGCCATCACTGCATATCATGACTACGAAATCTGGCAAATGGATGTTAAGACCGCCTTTCTAAACGGTGATTTAGAAGAGAGCGTGTACATGACTCAGCCAGAGGGCTTCGTAGCTAGTGGGAGCAGCCGGAAGGTGTGCAAGCTGCTTAAATCCATTTATGGATTAAAGTAAACATCACGAAGTTGGAACATCAGCTTTGACGTCATTATCAAAGAGTTTGATTTCGTTAAAAACGTAGATGAACCTTGTATCTACAAGAAGGTGGCAGAGAGTAAGGTTGTCTTCCTCGTATTGTACGTGGCCGACATACTCTTGATAGGAAATGACATTCCTATGCTGCAATCGGTCAAGCTCTTCTTATCACAAAGATTCTCAATGAAAGATCTAGGTGATGCCTCCTGCATACAGGGAATTATGATCTATAAAGATAGATCTAAAAGGATATTGGGATTGTCCCAATCCAGGTGCATTGACACCATACTAAAGAGGTTTAGTATGGAAGAATCCAAGCGTGGGAACTTACCCACAATCTCTGGACTTACTCTCTCCAAAGAGATGTCTCCCAAGACTGATTTGGAGAGAGCTCGCATGCAAGAGATACCCTATACTTCGGCTGTAGGCTCTATCATGCACGCGATGCTATGTACCAGACCTGATGTAGCACACTCACTAAGTGTAGTGAGTATGTATCAAGCTGATCCTGGAGAGAGTCACTGGACAGCTGTGAAGAGCATTCTCAAGTACTTACGAAGGACTAAAGAGATGCTCTTGGTGTATGGTAACGGAGAACTCCAAGTGGAGTCCTTTACCGATTCGAGCTTCCAGAGTGATAAGGACGACTCTAAGTCGCACTCGGGATTTGTCTTTACCTTTTACGGAGGGGCGGTTAGCTGGAAGAGTTCCAAGCAGGAAACCGTGGCAGACTCGACGATGGAGGCTGAATACATCGCTGCCAACGATGCTGCCAAAGAGGCTGTCTGGATCAAGAAGTTCATTACTGAACTTGGAGTGGTTCCATCCATTGAGCAACCAATAACTTTGTATTGTGATAACAAGGGAGCGGTGGCTTTGGCCAAGGAACCCAGGTCCCATCAGCGATCCAGGCATATTCTGAGGCGGTATCACCTGATCCGGGAGATAGTTGATCGCTGGGAGATCGAGGTCAGGAGGGTTGACACGAAGAACAACACTGCGGATCCACTCACGAAGGCCATTCCACAGATACAGTTTAAGAGACTCTTCGGGATGCTTGGTATGCGATACTACAGTAGCTGGCCCTAGTGCAAGTGGGAGATTGTTAGTTGTATGTATGCCCTAGAGGCCATTATTGTACAGATGATGTATATTATATTGGATGCTTGGACATATATAGAGAGGACTTTATTGCTCGATATGATAGTATGCTATCTGGTTGCTCTTTATCTTAACATGCATACTTGTCTCTTGATACTGTCTTATAGTTACATGTTGGTAAAGACCTTAGGATGTGTACTTGACTACCAGGACTATGATGCAGATCATACTAGTGGGGCCATGGTAGTCCATAAGTACATCCTTTAATGTTCCTAGTCGTGGGTGTATTGAGACAGGGCATCGATATACCAGAGTAGACTAGCGTATATGCTTCTCGACCCATGAGATGGGCGATGGATGATCCCATATCCATTGGTGTTTGACATCAGAGATGGTATACGGGTGCTCAGTGGAGACTGGGTACACTGGACGGACTCGCCGAGAACTCCCAGATGGTATTATACCTCACGTCAGATGACAGTTCTCTGGTGACACTTGTGCAGGTTAGTCTGTACACCCGAGATCGTCATAAAGACCTGTGTGATTCCCGCTGTGCTTTGATTTCCACCTTACCACGTCCAATAGGGCGTGCAAAACGGTGGTTTTTAGGTACAGTCCCGAGTCACATGAAGGCAATGAGCGATAGGAGGGGTTTCGTCTCTCCCGGTATTGGGAGTTGATGTTGTGCTGTGCTCGATTGGCCATAACAGGGAGGTCCCTGGCCAGGGCTAATTTAGATATTTACTGATAAGTGTTACCAGTAGTTTCTTGACCTGTTATGAGCCTCACATCAGCAAAACTTATCGGTTATTGGGGTCTGACGTTTACCACCCCTAGACTTGATATGCGACATATCAGACGAGGAGACCGGACTGTACGGGAAGTGTTACCGTCAGGCTTTTGCAGGAGTTGGAGTGGGCTTGCTTGCTGATCTTCTGATCGCTCAATACCCAGGTAGCCGTTACGTCCAGCTAGTACCGCTGACGGCTTGTGGGTGCTTGATGTGATCATCACCTACTGCCGGCGTATTGACGAGTCTTTAGAGTCCTACATAGAGGTTTTACTGGCTCAGGCAAAACGAAATAGGAGCATGTACGTGAAATGTGCGGGACCGAGACTAATGCGTGTATGTGATACCATATTCTATTCTCGCGACCTTTTTTTATCGGTCAGTTATATGTGATATAGCTGGGTTATCGAATTAAGTGTTGATTCGATAAGTCGATACATTGGATGTAAGTGGGTTATATGAGATATAACCGGATTATTAAGTTAAGTGTTGATTTAATAATTTAGTGTATAATTGTATATATGATATACTAATTTACATTAAATAACATTTGTCCACTTAAGGATTTTTTTTCACATGTGCACAATTTTAATATATATGATATATATATTAAAATGTGTTTTCTTTTTGTATCATGGTTGTTGATACATCATTCATGGGTGTATAAGACTTACATCGTGCTATTTGTTATGTTGGGTTTAATATTTAAAGTAATTACAAAATCAGTGGAAGATTAGAAAAATGCATGAAGCTTGTGGAAGCTTGTGGATGCATTGACTAAGTCAACTAAGTTTGTTTTTACTTTGGATATTTGTTAACCTAACCATCACACTTAGCCATGGTTATGTCTCTACAAGAGTTAGTATATGATACTCACTCACCATGGTTATCTCACTCACTTGATCATTATCCTTCTCTCATTATTTTGTTCATCTTGTTCCTTGAGCTCAAAAGCTCTCTAGGTTTTGATTAAGTGAGAAATAAATGTGAGATAAATAATTCTAAGGTGTACCCACTTCCTATTTCCTCATCCTCTACTAGACTAGCACTTTAGTTTAGGGTGTTTGCTTCACTAATTCTATAGTTAGTGAAAAAGAAGCTTGAGTTCGTATTCCCTCGACATAGATCATCTTCGGCCTCGAAGACTTCAAGCAAGGACGCTACTTCTGCCTCGTGAAGCCATTCAAGAGCCCGGGAGGACCATGATCGCAGCGAAGGGACTACAACAAGGAGCTTTAGAAGTGAAGGACCGATCTACAAAGGTTGTATTTCGTATTCACTTAGTCGTAAATGATATTTACTTGCATGTGAAACCCTAATAATCTAGCAAAGATCTTGTTTAGGGTTGTTCGGCACGGCTAAAATTTTAATCGGGCATGGTTAATGCCTTGTAGAACCTTGTTAGAGTACCTAGTAACCCTACATGTTTTTGATAAGAAGAGCTTCACCGAGTGCTGCATAGGAATATCATTTCCTATCAAGAGTATGTCATCCACGTACAATACGAGGAAGACGACCTTACTTTCTGCGACCTTCTTGTATATACAAGGTTCATCTACGTTTTTGACGAAGTCAAACTCTTTGACTACCTCATCAAAACAGATGTTCTAACTCCGTGATGCCTGCTTCAATCCGTAGATTGATTTAAGCAGCTTGCATACCTTTCCGCTGCTCCCACTGTCTACGATGCCCTCCGGCTGAGTCATGTACACGCTCTCTTCTAAATCACCATTTAGAAAGGCGGTCTTAACATCCATTTGCCAGATTTCATAGTCATGGTATGCAGTGATGGCAAGTAGGATCCGGATCGACTTAAGCATAGCTACTGGAGAAAAAGTTTCATCATAATCCACAGCTGGTCTTTGACGAAAACCTTTTGCAATAAGTCTAGCTTTGAAAGTCTCAACTTTTCCATCCACACCAAGTTTCTTCTTAAAGATCCATTTGCTTCCAATGGGTTTTACCCCTTCGGGAGCAACTTCCAAAGTCCATACTTTGTTGGTGTACATGGATTACATCTCAGATCGCATTGCATCCAGCCATTTCCAGAGTCCCCACTCGTGATGGCCTGTTCGAAGCTAGTCGGGTCATCATCTTCCATGATGCAATTCTCGCTCCCACCATCAATGAGAAAACCGTAGTATCTCTTAGGTGGATGAAGAACCCTACTAGATCGGCGGAGAGGCTGGGGTTCGTTGGGAACTATCGAATCCTCCGGTTCTACCAAATCTTCTTCTGTAGTCTGTGCGGTTGGAACTTCTTCCAGCTCAACCTCTTTGACATTAATCTCTTTTGCAAGAAATTCCTTTTCTAAAAAGGTGGCATGTTGAGCAACAAACACTTTTTGTTCCCCACTGAGGTAGAAATGATATCCATACGAATTGCTTAGATATCCCACAAACTTGCAAAGAACTGATCTTGCCTCGAGCTTGTCCGGATTTTGCTTTTTAACATAGGCCGGACAACCCCATATCTTAACTCATTTAAGAGATGGTCTCTTCCCATTCCATATCTCATATAGAGTGGTAGGCACTGATTTGGTTGGAACTCTATTCAATAGGTATGCTGCTGTGTCAAGCGCATAACCCCAAAAGGAAATAGGTAACTCAGCGGTGCTCATCATAGAGCGCACCATATCTAATAGGGTGCGATTCCTCCGCTCCGATACGCCGTTATGCTGTGGTGTATACGGAGGAGTAAGCTGAGAGAGAATCCCATTCTCTTTTAGATAGTCCCGGAATTTCGTGCTCAAGTATTCTCCTCCTCGATCAGATCGAAGGATTTTAATACTTTTACCCGTCTGGTTCTCTACTTCATGCTTATATTCTTTGAATTTCTCAAAAGCTTCAAACTTGTGTTTCAACACGAACACATGACCGAATCTTGAGAGATTGTCAATGAATATAATGAAGTACGAGGAACCATTCCTGGCATGTGTAGACATGGGACCACATACATCACTATGTATCAGTCTCAAGAGTTCCGTAACTCTTTCTCCATGTCCACTAAACGGGGTTTGGTCATCTTCCCTTTGAGACATGACTGGCAAGTGTCATAAGATGAAAATTCGAACGTATTTGAATATCCATCCTTATGATACTTAGCTAGTCGTGTCACATTGATATGACCTAGTCTACAATGCCACAAGAAAGATTCGTTCATTTCTGAACTCTTCCTCTTGTGTGTGTTTTGTACATTAAGAACAGTGTTTTGATTAAGAACGTATAATCCGTTACATAACGCACCAAATCCAATCAACACTTGATTTAGGTAAATGTTCATAACATTATTCTCTACTACAAAGTTATATCCTTCTTTATCTAATAAAGAAATTGATATTAAATTGCATATCATAGAGGGTACGTAATAACAGTCGTTCAGAATCAATGTATTCCCAGTTAGATATACAAGGTGATATTCACCAACTGCTTTGGCTGCAACACTTGCACCATTCCCTACTTTTAAAGAATGATCACCTTTTCCCAGTCCTCTACCTCTCCTTAGCCCATGCAACAAATGGCATATGTGGGATCCCGATCCGGTATCTAATATCCAGGATGTAGAGTGTACTGAGAAACAGTTCTCGGTAACTAATACACCCGAAGAAGATACATCAACATGCTTATTCTTCGTTTGGGTGGCATAGGAATCCGGATATGTTCCTATTTCCTGCTCGGACTTATAACACTTATAAGTTGGAGCGGAACAAACTTTCCCCTTCTCAGTATAACAAGCGGGTTCGGTCAATACAACCATATTATTATCTTGATTAAGGCGTGACATTGGTTGCTTCCTAGAGAGAGAGAGAAGTAAATACATTAGCTGTAACACCTTAGATTGTGTTTTGTGGATAATTATATTTTAATATATGGTTTTTAATAAAAAGTTTACCAAATTGGTTTTTAATTATTTTATCCTATTAATGAATATTTTATTAGATTTTTCCTAGGCTTGCACACACTTGTGCATGATAACTAGGGTGCTAATTTGGAGGTTAACCATGATTAGCAATCATGGTTAGCTAACCATTTTCCCTAATCTAGTTTTATAAATTTGCTTAAGTGTTTTGGGATTTAAATTTGACTTTCTTGTGTTGACTTGGTGAGAGAGAGAGGGGGAACATTATGGGGCATGATGGCTTGCCCATGCCTTCGATTAATGAAGAGAGAGAGAGAGAGAGAGAGAGAGAGAGAGAGAGAGAAGGGGTTGACTTGTTTGTGTTCTCTCATTCTCACTCATTGCTCTCATCCTCTCACTCTCAAACTCACACACACACAACAACAACATCAGCAGCTGAGGCAGCAACAGCACCAGCAGAAACAACAGCATCAGTAGCAGCAGCATCAGCTCCAGACAGCACAGCAGCAGTCACAGCATCAACCACAACAACAACATCAGCATAGCAACAGCAACAGCTCAAGAAGCAACAGCTGCAGGAGCAAGCAGCAGAAGGCATCAGCAGCAGCAACAAGAGAAACCTACAGCACCTGCATCACCAGCAGCAGTAGCAACTCAATTCTTCACCTTCACCTGCTTCCTAGGGTTCCATAGGGTATATTTCTGAACCCAATCCCCTAGTTGCTTAGCTCTTGTGTCAATTGGTGTCGGTTTGTGTTATTTATGAGTTTAGTGCTAGATTATGGTGATTTATGAGAAAATTTGATCAAGTGATGATTGTGTTAGTTAACCTAGCCTATTTTAGTGTTGGCAGGGTTACTTTAACTGAGAATTGACCCGGATTACACTAAAATACCATAGGGTTTGTGTTTTGTGCAAAATCGGTGTTTTAATGCGATATTTTGGCAATCTGTGATCCGCTATTGACCCGGGGCCTTCATGACAAAATTGAGAAAACTGGGGCATGCACACTAGGTATAGACAACACCACCAGAACACGAGCCCCTATCTCCAAACCCAGGCCACAAATTTAATCATATTGGCAGCAAATTGCGGCCATGAGGGGGTGTTGGGTTTTGGGGTTTTGGGTAGGGTACTCTGCTGTGTATTGTAGTGTTTTGGCATGTATAGTTTTGTTTGATTTGACCTGTAGGAAAATCTGGGACAATATATCGTATTTCTAGTTCGTTGTGTTTGCGCGATACGCGGGATACGTGAGTGGGTTCTGCGATCCAGCGTATCGCGGAGTGTCGCGATAGTTTTAGACGCGTATACACACGTTTCAGTGTATCGTGCACACGCGCGTTTAGTTCGCGACGCGAGTTTCTCGTTTGGGTTCGATATCGCGTTTTGCGAGATGTTTGGCTTATATATGATTTCCATGTCTAATTTGCAGGTTTGCAGGCAGGGACTATGGACACTGCTACAAGGGGGAGCAGATGGTAGGATTCACCTAGCGTGGAGCGTAGGTGAGTAGATTTAACATCTACAGGGGAATTGCCCGCATGGCGTTATGCGTCTGGGCTAGGATTCTAATATTTGTTGCATATTCTACGTCATTGTTAGAGTTGTGCCTTACCCTATTTATTAGAGAAAATGGTACTGTGACTAGCAGCCGTAGGACACTGCACATATTATTGACGGTTCATGTTGCACGGGCACGGATAGTATACTACACACACACCGTCAATAATTGCCATGTCACACACAACCCCTTATAGATATTATATTGCTTGGTTAAGGACCTTGTGACATTGATTTGTATTGCTTATCACACATGACATCTAGCTTGTCGGTATACCTATAGTGTATCATACCATTAGTGATAGGTACATATACACCTTACGATACAGCTACATGTATACCTTGCTCATATTTTACTTATAGCCAGGGGGTATCTTAAATATTCTACTTATACCCAGGGAGGTATACGACATCACTTACTTATAGGTAGACACCTATACTCAGCTGTACCTTATTGATTTTGCATACATCTGGTTTCAGCTAAATATTTTCCGTTATATGCTCGCATTTAAGATATATCACGTATATTTATTCCTGGATTTGCGCATTTGTCTATTTGGATTTTACATGATGTTTTCTGGATTTGGGAACCGCGGGAGTTCATGAAATTATGCATACATTGAAAAACACGGTTTCCTTGATATGATATTTGCGCAGCCACCATGAGATTTATCGGTTCTGATTATATACTTCGTATGAGGTGTGGTTGTCGTATGAGGGTACATGGTAGGACCCGGTATGGTTCCCTTCGGCAAGATGATCAATGGACTTTGCCGATTGAGCCTGGAGGCGGGCGAGTACCTACCGGTGACAGTACTAATGACTCGGCGGGGATCATGGAGATACCGTTGGGAGTCATGCACGTATGCATACGTCGAAAGGCGAGGGTCAGAGCTAGGCACTCGTGCTTTCGGGATAGCGTATGATACGTACCTATCAGGATTTCTGTGTCGATATTTGGCACATTGTTTTCATGATATTTCCTTTAAACACCTTTGTATATATAACAGGGGATTTAGCCGTTGTTATATATACCCTTACACCAATATTAGTGGAATGAGACGCTAATATATGTGTATTGACCCCATCATATTTATTTCTGCAAATATATACCATTAGGATGTTAGAATTCTACTTGAGATTTGATTTGGGATATTAGGTGACTCATTGAGATTGGATATTGGACATACATATGGGATTACCGATTTGTACATTCGGGATATAGGAGATTACTCGATATTGTACATTGAGGAGATGTGAGACTCATATGATGTGAGAGCCCAACGTGGGGGTTGATTTGAGTAATTGGGATTTGAGTATCTTGATGGATTGTGATCCTACTACGACGACAGGATTCTGTGGGATGACATATTTCACTCCATACGTCATACCTTTTCACTTATGCACTGATCTGTGTATTAGGAGTACCTGTTAGTGTACCCTTCATGATCGCTGCATATTTACATTCTCATATCCCTATTGCATGGTTATTGCATACTATTGTCATGTTATTATTGCTTCACATATTGATTGTACCTGCTAGTGTACTTTTCATTATTCTGCATTCATATGACCTGTTATTATTGTAAATTGTATATCTTAGATTCATATTGTACGTACATTCCTGCGATTACCTGCATATGTTATTTACTATTCACGAGTTGGCAACTCACCCCCGTTGTGCCACAGGTATTGCAGGGTGTTCCCAAGAGTAGTCGAGGTAGGCTATTCATCTATTCACCTATCATCATTTGCTACAGATACCGCATCGGCTCACAGTATAGTATTTTGCTTAGGTGGGTTGGATGATTATCTGTATTTCATATTGTACATTCGTTGTATCTTGTACTCTCCATCTACTATTATGGTGTTGACTTAGAGACTTGGTGATGACGATATTGTATACTATTTGTGGATTTGTTGTCTTATATACAGCTTTATCTCTATTTTCTTTATTTCTTCACTACGGCGTCGTATATTTGTGATGTGGATTGTTTTCCGCCTTTAGGCCAGTTTATACAAAAAGGGGTGTTGCTAAAGCTTTAAAGAAGGAAGTTGGACTTTTAAAGAATTTGGGTTGCGATTTCAAATGTTTCAAAAACTTTTATTATCTTTTCCGTATTTTCATGGTTTAGATTTCTGGGTTTGGCTTTCTTTTACTGCGTTACGTCTTTAGGCGTTGCGTAGTATTAGGGCCATCACGTGCCAATTTCGGGTCGTGACAAAGTTGGTATCAGAGCGCTAGGTTTTACCTTTCGGAGTGTAAGATAACCTTGGTATGATGGAGGAGGTAGCTTAAGCAAAGTAACGTAGTGTATGTATGTCTGCAGCATACCCACGATGCGGTACTTCGCCTTAAGTGACCTAAGTACAAATGGCTTGAAATTCCTTCCTTGATGATTCATATCCTTGTGATTCGATTTCCTTATTCTTATCGAATCTTATATCCATTTATAGTCTTGCCGCCGATAACTATGGGGACCCAGAGTGATGCAGCAAGGGCCGAGGTCGGAGTTGGCTCGGGTGAGACGAGTACTGACCAGGATGGCACTCTAGTTGCACAGGTGCAGACGGATCAGCCTACGACATATTCTATTGATAGGCTTGTGGCAGAGATGCAAGACTTCCGCCAGACTATGAGTTCATTGGTTGATGTCGTTCGGGAGCTACGACAGGAGGTTGTCACCCCTGTTACTCAGTTGTCACTTACGATCAGCATGCAGCAGTCCGTCACCTACATAGCACCCGTGGTTGCAGCTCCAGTTGACGATGAACATATTCCAGAGATGCTGAGAGTTACAGGACAGTGGAGGACTCGTACCCGTATACCAGCCCAGAGATAGAGGTTTGGTCATCGAGACAGATTTCGTGGCCGTCGCGGGAGTAGCAGAGGCTTAGGACGAGGACAGTCATTCAGCTCTCATTTCCAGGAGGGTCAGCAGTCACCACGTGGATGTTTTTGATGCGGGAGCCTTTAGCACTTCGTCAGGGATTGTTCCTTAGCGCCTCGTCATGATCGTACTTAAAGAGGCCATGGACGTGGAAGGTTCGCTCAGAGGAGTCAGTCTACCAGAGGAGTTCAGCCAGTTGCGGGTAGAGGGCAAACACAGGAGTTTGCTTCTACTCATCGGGACGCACAGGCGTCCAATGTGGAGTTTTCAGGTATCCTTAATTCGCATGTTCTTTTGATGTATTCGTTGTTTTTCACACTTGTACCGTGGTTGGGTAGATTAGTCGTAGTTTGTACTAACTTCTGTCAGCGATTCTTTTGTTGCGCGACACGTATTCAGTTGTGTGCTAATCGGATAGGAGATAGAGATTCGTCCGTCTTTTTTATCCTTCTAGAGATGTTGGGTTTGACGTTCTCCTGGGAACGGACTGGTTAGCTTTGTGCTAGGCGTCTGTGGACTACCGTGAGAAAACAGTCAGGTCTTGTTTTCCCCGGCGAGTCAGTTCTTGTTGTGCAGGTGGATAGTTGTGCTGCCTATCACTGCTTGAATTCAGCCTTTTTTGCTAGTCAGATTTTTAGGAGATGCCGTGGATTCTTAGCGTTCATTCGTGATACCGTAGCCACAGTTGGGACTGTTGGACCGGGTTCCTTTCGTGCGAGAATTTTCCGACGTTGTTCCAGATGAGCCGGTGAAGCTTAAGGAGCTTAAGGATCAGCTGCAGAGTTGTTGGTTGGGGAGTTTTGTGCGTCTGAGTGTTTCACTTTTGGAAGCTCCTATTTCTGTTCGTCGAGGAGGAAGACAGCAGTTGGGGGTTGTGTATCGACGGATCGTTAATTGAACCGGCTTACGGTGCGGATAGGTATCCTTCACCTCGCATTGACGATTTCTTCAATCAGCTCCAAAGTGCGAGACATTTGCTAAGTTTGTTGGGATCGGGTCATCAATATTGCGGGTTTGGAGTGATGGCATTCCGAAAACTGCCTTATGCGTGCTAAGGGCTTTGTGTGTTTTGGTGAGTCATTGGATTCACTGATGCCCTAGCAGCAGTCGTAGATATGATGAACCAGATTTCTTCAGGCCGTTCCTCGACCAGTTATTGTTGTGTTATTACGACATTCTGGTCTATTTAATGTGTCTTGAGGAACAGGAGTAGTACTTGAGAATTTGTTATACGGATACTGGGAGGGCACCGGTAGTTTGCTAGATTCTCGGAGTGTTTCTTCAAGCTTGTTTGTGTTGATTCCTAGGTCTTGTTGTCACGGGAGACGGTTTTGTATGGTCCCGAGGGAGATCGTGGCCGTGCAGCTTAGGTCCAGACTTGTGTGCAGGACGGAGGTCCGCAGATTTTTGGGCTTAGCAGGTTCTTACCACCATTTCGTGCAGGATTACTGGAGTAGTCTGCACCGTCGACTGAATGGACCGGAAGGGAGGTTTCTTTTCTGTGGACTGAGGCATGTGTGCGGAGTTTCAGCATTTGAAGATTCTGTTAATCACTGTGTTAGTTCTTTCTTTGCTTTTGGTTTGGGCGACCTTGTTGTTTAACTGTAATGTTTCTTGAGTGGGGCTCGAGTATGTACTGAGGTGACACTATAGAGTTATCACTTTTGCTTCCCTACATTTGGAGGAAGTACGAGAAGGATATTCCACTCATGATCTGGAGATGGCCGCGGTGGTTTTGCGTTAGAGATTTGAAGACACTACTTGTTCGAGAGTCATGTCGGATTTTCACATACCACCAGAGCTTAATGTACATCTTCCTGCAGCGGATTTTGATGGTTGTGATAGTCTTCTGCAGATTTACAGTTCTTATGCGATCGCCGAGTACAGTTTAAGTTCGTCTCTACGGAGGGGACAGCTTGCTTATGTCCGCGCCCGACCACTTTTCTTTAATCGCTTTCGCGAGACACTGCCCGCCGATTCTCGTTCGTCAGAGATACTTAAGCATACTCAGTCGGGTAATGATTCGGAGTCCTTGATTTGAGACACGGTGTGCTAAGTTTGGGACGCGTTTGTGTACCTGATGTTATCGGGTAGAGACGTGGAATCCTAGAGCAAGCACATCAGTCAACTCTTTGTTTCCATTCAAGTTCCACCAACATTGACGTGACTTGGGTGATAGTTACGGGTGGACAGGAATGTAAAGAGAAGTTTCATGGTTCATTTCAAGGTATATGTCTTGTTGTGTGCTTGGGTCGAGCATCTGAGGCCGGCTGGAGAGTTGCAACCTTTTACCGTTCCGAAGTAGTAGGAGGAGCAGATCTCCATGAATTTTGTTATGGCTTCTACCCAGGTTTAGTCAGGGTGAGACTCCATTCGGATTCTTGTCGTCCGGTTATACTCAGTTTGCTCAGTTGTTATTTGGTAAGTTGTGTGTTTGTGTTAATTGTTGTCAGTAGTTGGGGATCGTCACTCGCCATCGTTAGGGTTCTCCTTCGATAGCTGTTATCAGGAGACACTCCAATTGGCAACCTTTAGGTTTAGGGGTTAGGTCGTGTCGATCACCAGTCTGTTGTTTTCTGACTCTGCGTAAGTAGGATTTTGGACCCCAGCCAGTCTAGAGACTTCGGAAATGATCCAGTTGATTCAGGTCAGGATGAGAGTAGCCCAGTGCAAATAGAGGTCCTATGCTGACTGTGTTGGTCGTAGACTTAAGTGCGCAGTGGCAAATCATGTATTCCTGCGAATTTTTCCGATAAATGACGTGTTCAGTTTTGGGAAGCTTATCCCAGGATTTTTGGTCCTTTCGAAATCCTATAAGCGGGTTAGTTTCGTTGCCTTTAATTTTGCACTTCCGCCCAGATTATTGAATTTTCACCCCGTATTCCTTGAGATGGTACTTTACAATTACCTTCATGACCTTTCTCATATGTTTTGGCACCAGACCATTTGGCATGGACGCGATCGTTTCGCTCACCGGCAGCCATTTGTGTTAATGGCTCGGCAGGTGGAGAAACGCCGGTCAAGGGTCTTGCCATCTGTGAAGGGTTTTCTTGGACGTAGCCGTATAGTGAGGTAACCACTTGGGAGGCTGCGAGCGAGATTTGAGAACTGTAATCTTCTCTTTGAAGGTACGTTTAGTATATTTTTAAATTCGGGGACGAATTTCTTTTAAGGGGGGAGATTGTAACACCTTAGAATGTGTTTTGTGGATAATTATATTTTAATATATGGTTTTTAATAAAAAGTTTACCAAATTGGTTTTTAATTATTTTATCCTATTTAATGAATATTTTATTAGATTTTTCTTAGGCTTGAACACACTTGTGCATGATAACTAGGGTGCTAATTTGGAGGTTAACCATGATTAGCTAACCATTTTCCCTAATCTAGTTTTATAAATTTGCTTAAGTGTTTTGGGATTTAAATTTGACTTTCTTGTGTTGACTTGGTGAGAGAGAGAGGGAACATTATGGGGCATGATGGCTTGCCCATGCTTTCAATTAATGAAGAGAGAGAAAGAGAAGGGGGTTGACTTGTTTGTGTTCTCTCATTCTCACTCATTGCTCTCATCCTCTCACTCTCAAACTCACACACACACACAACAACAACAACAACATCAGCTAAGGCAGCACCAGCACCAGCAGAAACAACTGCATCAGTAGCAGCAGCATCAGCTTGCAGCAGCAGCAGCAGCTCCAGACAGCACAACAGCAGCCACAGCATCAACCACAACAACAACATCAGCATAGCAACAGCAGCAGCTCAAGAAGAAACAACTGCAGGAGCAAGCAGCAGTGGCAGCAGCAGAAGGCATCAGCAGTAGCAACAAGAGAAACCTACAGCACCTGCATCACCAGCAGCAGTAGCAACTCAATTCTTCACCTTCACCTGCTTCCTAGGGTTCCATAGGGTATATTTCTGAACCCAATCCCCTAGTTGCTTAGCTCTTGTGTCAATTGGTGTCGGTTTGTGTTATTTATGAGTTTAGTGCTAGATTATGGTGATTTATGAGGAAATTTGATCAAGTGATGATTGTGTTAGTTAACCTAGCCTATTTTAGTGTTGTCAGGGTTACTTTAACTGAGAATTGACCCGGATTACACTAAAATACCATAGGGTTTGTGTTTTGTGCAAAATCGGTGTTTTAATGCGATATTTTGGCAATCTGTGATCCGCTATTGACCCGGGGCCTTCAGGACAAAATTGAGAAAACTGGGGCATGCACACTAGGTATAGACAACACCACCAGAACACGAGCCCCTATCTCTAAACCCAGGCCGCAAATTTAATCATATTGGCTGCAAATTGTGGCCATGAGGGGGAGTTGGGTCTTGGGGTTTTGGGTAGGGTACTCTGCTGTGTATTGTAGTGTTTTGGCATGTATAGTTTTGTTAGATTTGACCTGTAGGAAAATCTGGTACAATATATCGTATTTCTAGTTCGTTGTGTTTGCGCGATACGTGAGTGGGTTCTGTGATCCAGCGTATCGCGGCGTGTCGCGATAGTTTTAGACGTGTATACACAAGTTTCAGTGTATCGTGCAACGCGCGTTTAGTTCGCGACACGAGTTTCTCGTTTGGGTTCGATATCGCGTTTTGCGAGATGTTTGGCTTATATATGATTTCCATGTCTAATTTGCAGGTTTGCAGGCAGGGACTACGGACACTGCTACAGAGGGGAGCAGATGGTAGGATTCACCTAGCGTGGAGCGTAGGTGAGTAGATTTAACATCTACAGGGGAATCGCCCGCATGGCGTTATGCGTCTGAGCTAGGATTCTAATATTTGTTGCGTATTCTACGTCATTGTTAGAGTTGCGCCTTACCCTATTTATTAGAGAAAATGGTACTGTGACTAGCAGCCGTAGGATACTGCACATATTATTGACGGTTCATGTTGCACGAGCACGGATTGTATGCTACACACTCACCGTCAATAATTGCCATGTCACACACTGTAGGATTCCTAGGCACACTATAGAGGTCTCACAAGGCATCGATCATGCCAATTTAAAATTTTATGGGTGCCGAGAAACCCTAATACGGATCGTCGGCTAGATTTCTAGGCGATACATTAAACTAGTTAACACTTTAACTAAAGGAGAGAGACTACAACCTTTGTAGATCCGTTTCTCCACTTCCTAAGCTCCACGTAGGCGTCCTCTCGCTGTCCTAGTTGGATCTCGGACTCTCGCATCGGTTTCATCGAAGAAATGAGCGGAATAGGTCGTCGGCTTCGTGCCGAAGATGATCTACGTCGAGGTTGCACAAGTTCAAGCTCCAACTTCACCAAGTTGAGAAACTTGTGAAGAAAACACCTAAAACAACTTGGCAAGAGGTAGAGGGTGAAGAAATAGGAGGTGGGTTCACTTTAGAATTGCATTTCTCACTTTGGAACTCAAGATGCCATTGATGGCATCAAGCTTTTTCTCTTGAAGATGAAGAAGAAAAAGTAGATAGATTATGATAAGTGTGTTATAAAAAGAATAATATAATCAATATTTATCATCTTCTAACCTTGGTTAAGTGTAGAGAATAAACCATGGTCAAATGAGAATGGTTAGGGTTAAGGATGATGACAAAATGGCCACTTTAGTCAAAGCTTCATGAAGCTTCATCAAGCTTCATGAAAGAAACCATTTTGTTATCATTTATTTATTTATCAAAAAGAATAGATAAATAAATAAATAAATAAATAAAAACCCTAACTATTATCATAACCATGGTTTAAGTCTTAACACAAAACCAAACTACATGCATCATCAAACATGACACATAGTAGTGCACAAAAGTATATCACATATACAACTTGTGAACTACAAGTGAGAAAATCCTATTAAAGTGAACCAATACCAGTTAATGCAAAGTAATATATCAAATATATAATTATACATTAAATCATTAAATCAACACTTGATTCAATGATCCGGTCATGTCGCACATAACCGACTAGTATCCAATGTATCGACTTATCGAATCAATCTACGATTCGATAACTAGGTTATATCGTATATAACCAATCGAAACATTCATCGCGAGAATGAAATGCGGTATCACATACACGCATTATTCTCGGTCCCGCATATATCTCATATGCGCTCCTATTTCGTTTCGCTTGAGCCAGGAAACCTCTGTATAGGACTCTAAAGACTCGTCAATACGCCGGTAGCAGATGATGATCATATCAAGCATCCACAAGCCGCAAGCGGTCTGCTAAACGTAACGGCCATCCGGATATTGAGCGATCAGAAGATCGACGAGCTAGCCCGCTCACACTCCTGTGAATCCAACCAGTAACACTTACCGTACAGTCCGGTCTGTTCGTCTGATATGTCGCATATCAAGTCTAGGGGTGGTAAATGTCAGACCCCAATAACCGATAAGTCGTGCCGATGTGAGGCTCATAACGGGTCGAGAAACTACTGGTAACACTTACCAGCAAATCTCTGATCAGCCCTGGCCAGGGACTTCCCTGTTATGGCCAATCGAGCACAGCGCAACATCAACCCCCAATACCGGGAGAGACGAAACCCCTCCTATCGCTCATTGCCTCCATGTGACTCGGGACTGTACCCAAAGACCACCGTTTTGCATGCCCTCATGGACGTGGTAAGGTGGAGATCAAAGCACAGTGGGAATCACACAAGACTCTATGACGATCTCAGGTCTACAGACTAACCTGTATAAGTGTCACCTGAGAACTGCCATGTGAGGTATAATACCATCTAGGAGTTCTCGGCAAGTCCGTCCAGTGTACCCAGTCTCCACTGAGCACCCGTATACCATCTCTGATGTCAAACACCAATGGATATGGGATCATCCATCGCCCATCTCATGGGTCGAGAAGCGTATACGCTAGTCTACTCTGGTATATCGATGCCCCGTCTCGATATACCCACGACTAGGGACCTTAAAGGATGTACCTATGGACTACCATGTCCCCACTAGTATGATCTACATCATAGGCCAGGTAGTCAAGTACACATCCTAAGGGCTTTACCAACATGTAACCATAAGACAGTTTAAAGAGACAAGTGTACATGTTAAGATAAAGAGCAACCAGATAGCATACTATCATATCGAGCAAGAAAGTCATCTCTATATATGTCCAAGCATCCAATATAATATACATCATCTGTACAATACTGGCCTCTAGGGCATACATACAACTAACAATCTCCCACTTGCATAAGGCCAGCTGCTGTAGTATTGCATACCGAGCATCCCGAAGAGTCTCTCAAACTGTATCTGGGGAATGGCCTTCGTGAGTGGATCCGCCGTGTTGTTCTTCGTGTCAACCCTCCTGACCTCGATCTCCCGGCGATCAACTATCTCCCGGATCAGGTGATACCGCCTCAGAATATGCCTGGATCGCTGATGGGACCTGGGTTCCTTGGCCAAAGCCACCGCTCCATTGTTATCGCAATACAAAGGTATTGGATGCTCAATGGATGGAACCACTCCAAGTTCAGTAATGAACTTCTTGATCCAGACAGCCTCTTTGGCAGCATCGTTGGCAGCGATGTATTCAGCCTCCATCGTCGAGTCTGCCACGGTTTCCTGCTTGGAACTCTTCCAGCTAACCGCCCCTTCGTAAAGGGTAAAGACAAAGCCCGACTGCGACTTAGAGTCGTCCTTATCACTCTGGAAGCTCGAATCGGTAAAGGACTCCACTTGGAGTTCTCCGTTACCATACACCAAGAGCATCTCTTTAGTCCTTCGCAAGTACTTGAGAATGCTCTTCACAGCTGTCCAGTGACTCTCTCCAGGATCAGCTTGATACCTACTTACTACACTTAGTGAGTATGCTACATCGGGTCTGGTACATAGCATCGCATACATGATAGAGCCAACTGCCAAAGCATAGGGTATCCCTTGCATGCGAGCTCTCTCCAAATCAGTCTTGGGAGACATCTCTTTGGAGAGAGTGACTCCAGAGATCGTGGGCAAGTTCCCACGCTTGGATTCTTCCATACTAAACCTCTTTAGTATGGTGTCAATGTACCTGGATTGGGACAATCCCAATGTCCGTTTGGATCTATCTCTATAGATCCTAATCCCCAATATGCAGGAGGCATCACCAAGATCTTTCATTGAGAATCTTTGTGATAAGAAGAGCTTGACCGATTGCAGCATAGGAATATCATTTCCTATCAAGAGTATGTCGTCCACGTACAATACGAGGAAGACAACCTTACTCTCTGCCACCTTCTTGTAGATACAAGGTTCATCTGGATTTTTGACGAAATCAAACTCTTTGATAACGACGTCAAAGCAGATGTTCCAACTCCGCGATGCTTGCTTTAATCCATAAATGGATTTAAGTAGCTTACAAACCTTCCCGCTTCTCCCACTATCTACGAAGCCCTCTGGCTGAGTTATGTACACGCACTCTTCTAAATCACCATTTAGAAAGGCGGTCTTAACATCCATTTGCCAGATTTCGTAATCATGATATGCAGCGATGGCAAGCATGATCCGGATGGATTTAAGCATAGCCACTGGAGAAAAGGTTTCGTCATAGTCCACACCTGGTCTTTGACGAAAACCCTTTGCAACAAGTCTAGCTTTGAAAGTCTCCACTTTCCCATCTACACCAAGTTTCTTCTTGAAGATCCACTTGCTCCCAATGGGTTTTACCCCTTCAGGAGCAACGTCCAAAGTCCATACTTTGTTGGTGTACATGGATTCCATCTCGGACCGCATAGCATCCAGCCATTTCACTGAGTCCCTACTCGTGATGGCCTGCTTGAAGCTAGTTGGGTCATCATCATCCATGATGCAATCCTCGCTCCCACCATCCATGAGAAAACCGTAGTATCTCTCAGGTGGGCGAGGAACCCTACTAGATCGGCGGAGAGGCTGAGGTTCATCGGGAGCTACTGAATCCTCTGGTTCAACCAAATCTTCTGTTGTAGTCTGTATTGCTGGAACCTTTTCCAGTTCTACCTCCTTGCCACTAATCTCCTTTTCAAGAAATTGCTTTTCTAAAAAGGTGGCATGTCGAGAAACAAACACCTTTTGTTCCTCGGTGTGGTAGAAGATATACCCGCGCGAATGTTTGGGATATCCAATAAACTTACACAGAATGGACCTTGCCGCGAGTTTGTCCGGATTTTGCGTTTTTACATAGGCCGGACAACCCCATATCTTAACATAATTAAGACATGGTCTCTTTCCTTTCCATATCTCATATGGAGTGGTCGGCACGGTTTTGGTGGGAACCATATTCAATAGGTCTGCAGCTGTTTCCAGTGCATATCCCCAGAAGGAAATAGGTAACTCAGCTGTGCTCATCATAGAGCGCACCATATCTAATAGGGTGCGGTTCCTCCGTTCTGATACACCGTTGTGCTGTGGTGTATATGGAGGAGTCAGCTGAGAGAGAATCCCATTCTCTTTTAGGAAGTCCAGGAATTCATTGCTCAAGTATTCACCTCCTCGATCAGATCGTAGGATTTTAATACTTTTTCTGGTTTGGTTCTCAACTTCTTGTTTATATTCCCTAAATTTCTCAAAAGCATCTGATTTGTGTTTCATCAGGAACACATACCCGAACCTAGAGAGATCGTCAGTGAATGTAATGAAGTATGAAGAACCATCACTGGCATGTGTAGACATGGGACCGCATACATCACTATGTATCATCCCCAAGAGTTCAGTAACTCTTTCTCCGTGTCCCGTAAACGGAGTTTTGGTCATCTTGCCTTTGAGACATGACTGGCAAGTGTCATAAGATGAAAATTCAAACGGATTTAAATATCCATCTTTATGCAACTTAGCTAGTCGTGTCGCATTGATGTGACCCAGTCTACAATGCCACAAGAAGGATTCGTTCAGTTCTGAACTCTTCCTCTTGTGTGTGTTTGTTATGCTCAGAACTGTTGATTGATTTAGAACATAAATGCCATTGCACAACGTGCCTGATCCAACCAACTTTTGGTTATGGAAAATATTCATAACATTGTCCTGTAATACAAAATTATATCCCTCTTTACTCAACAAAGAAACCGATATAATGTTGCATATCAGGTTCGGCATGTAATAGCATTCGTTCAGAACCAATGTATTACCAGTTGGTAATACAAGGTGATATTCCCCGACAGTCTTAGCTGCAACAATTGCACCATTTCCAACTCTAATGTCTTTATCACCTTCTCCATTTCCTAAGCCCATGTAACTGATTACATATATGGGATCCTGACCCGGTATCTAATACCCAGGACGTAGAGCAAATGGAGAAACAGTTCTCTGTAACGAACACACCCAAAGAAAATGCATCAACATGTACTTTCTTCAATCGGGTGGCATGGGAATCCTGGTATTCCCCTATTTCCTGTTCATTCCTATAACTCTTATAAGAAAGAACGGAACCAACGTTCCCCAGCACAGTATAACATGCGGGTTCGGTCAATACATCCATATTATTATCTTCATTAGGGCATGAAATGGTCGCTACCTGGAGAGAGAGAGAAGAAAACACTTTAGCGTATGCTCGTGCAAGATCAGATTGGTTATTATCTTATCTAATCAGGATGGCTCCCACTGCTTTTTATCAAATCTTCCTTCAAACCCTAAAAGGAAAGACTAGCCGGGATTAATTACACACTACAGGTTCGCCAATCTTTCAGCCAGGCCAGTGTCGGTACTTTGAGGGAGGTCCCCCGTGCTTTCGCACGAACGTAATTAATGTAAACCTCGTTTTCCCAGAGGCGTAACCTCGTTGACACCTTTCTAGACACCTACGTGATCGGCTAATTGCAATGTGCAAAACTCTCCCAGGAGTAACTCTTACTCGCAGTAGGTATCGGGATCCAACTATCTCATAGAAGGTATGCAATCTCATTGCAAATTTCAACACTTGAAATTCCCGATAATATTTTGCCCCTAGCGTCCTATGACCTTGACGCAGGCCAACAAACCATAGTGCGCTAGTCAAGTTCAACCCGTCATTTCCTGATTGAATTAAACCCACCCGTACGACCCTTGACGCAGGCCAACAAAGTTGCACGACTACCCTAATCCAATCTGCATCATATGCATAAGCAGATAAATACTAGTTAGCTACCGCACACTACGCCTTGACGCAGGCCAACAAACGTAGCACGAATACTAACTACTACTCATCTGAAATGACGGAGGGCTACGACAGGTTTTTCTGAAAACCTATTGCGTAATGAACTTGATATCGTTGTAGAATCAAAATTAAGTTTTGAAATGGAGTGATTTTGAGGCTTTTCTAGTTTTGCTAAAGGAGTCACTCCCGGTGAAGGGATCTCGGTCCTTTCCTCGTCGAATGAGGTGCGGGATATATCATATATATCACTGTGCAAAGCAAAAACTCTTAAAAGCAATCAATAACCAAACCGAGTGTGTAGCATCTGCCAGTTATTGCTAAAGGAGTCACTCCCGGTGAAGGGATCTCGGTCCTTTCCTCATCGAATAAGGTGCAGGATATATCACATATACCGCTGTTCAAAGCAAGAACTGTAGCTACCTGTTTTATTTAAAATTTGATTCTACAACATCTTAGGTTTCTTTTCTTTCATTAATCTCATTAATGAAGTCCCATCATTTATGTACCTAAACATCACAGATAAATACGACGTACACTAATGACATCCGCATTCGCCTCGATGTCCCCTCGTGCACCGTTAGGTTAGGTAACTAACGGCAGAGCGGGGCAGGGCTAGCGCGGGTGTAAAACATAAGTAACGTCTATATAATATATCATATATACTATATACTGTATCCATCACAGAACATCACATGATCACATCACAGATATCGCAGCAGAAGAAACATATGAAATATTGGATATACTAGGACGTCCGTGTTTTCAATACGAGCCAGTATAAAACACGGATTCCATGGTCGTGATGAATAGCCAATCCCACACCCCTAGACCCCTACGAGAGCGGCAAGCAACCCTACCAATTCTAAGGTTAAGAGACCCGGACTCGACTCCTCGAGTTGGTCTCCTACTGGACCCCAGAACCCGGTTACTTGTGCTCCCCTCCTTGGGTCTATCCTAATGCGGAAAAGTAAATAATATACAAAAGGTGACAACTTCCGCTACCTGGAAGTGCCCCAAATAAAAGAATATTACATACAAGTTTTTACATGAATGAAAATGAAAAACACTCATCTCACATAAAAACCCCCGGCTATTCAAACACGACGATCCAATATAACATATCCAGCAACACATAACATCACATGTCATCAACGTAAGTAAGTATGCATACCCCAATTGTCGTTGACGTATAGCAACGAAACCGGCGATATGAACATACTACACTTACGGTCACAGAAAAGAAAGTGTAAAACTACAACAGTTGGAATCCGCAACCTCTTTAGACATCATATGCCTAATCAAATGAAAAGCTTAGACATCACATGCCTAACAGATATAAATCCCGCATTTTAGTCTCATTATCGAAAACTCTTTTCAATATCATGTGGGACTAAACTGCTAGATTTATAACATTCATTCAGTTATCTCATAACTGTTTGTGAATTCCAATTATTGTATCACATTCCAGATAAACAGAAAATGTTAAACTTTCCGATCGAACAGTCGAATACCCAAGTTTTTCCGACACCGTCCAACACATGAAATAAGTTCAAAGACATTCACTTCATGCCTCAGTACCAACGGTCCAGCCGTAGAAGGGTCAAGCCAACGCCTCACATGTGGCACGCCGTACTGCCCCAAACCCGAAGGTTCAAAGGGCAGTTCAAGACGGTCACATAATCGAGTTAAGGTTTGTTGTCTTCTAGAGGGTCCATCGCGTTACTTGCACTACTTAGAACGTCGTTAAACTACGGAAAAATCCAACACTTGGAAATTTCCCGACAGGGAAAAAATTGGGTATTTATATCCGGTCGAACTTTTTAACATATTCTAAAATTTATCCGGAAAGCCACATAGACAAAATCTGATACCCCGATCGAAACACTGAATCCCCAAAACAACCCCAGAAAATTCAACTCTTGAATAATATTTAAAAATTCCCATAAAATCCAGCATCAGAAAAGAGGAATTACTGTGCAAAAAATATTGTGCATTGTGAACAGTAGGCGGCGGAAGCGCGGCAGAAGCCATGCTTCTGCCGCGCTTCTGCGGCGGTTAAGACGCATCATGAGCACATGTTGCACCATAATTCTTAGATCTTCCTGCTGAATTTTTTAGGCATTTTTAATATGGAAAAATCCCAGATTTTAGAAAAAGTCCAGAGAGCACTTGGGTTTTAGGGTTTCGGGTTTGTTCGGGTTACAAACGTCGTCTAGACTTCGCCTAAGGCTCTAGCTAGGCTCTGATACCACTGTAGGGTTCCTAGGCACACTATAGAGGTCTCACAAGGCATCGATCATGCCAATTTAAAATTTTATGGGTGCCGAGAAACCCTAATACGGATCGTCGGCTAGATTTCTAGGCGATACATTAAACTAGTTAACACTTTAACTAAAGGAGAGAGACTACAACCTTTGTAGATCCGTTTCTCCACTTCCTAAGCTCCACGTAGGCGTCCTCTCGCTGTCCTAGTTGGATCTCGGACTCTCGCATCGGTTTCATCGAAGAAATGAGCGGAATAGGTCGTCGGCTTCGTGCCGAAGATGATCTACGTCGAGGTTGCACAAGTTCAAGCTCCAACTTCACCAAGTTGAGAAACTTGTGAAGAAAACACCCAAAACAACTTGGCAAGAGGTAGAGGGTGAAGAAATAGGAGGTGGGTTCACTTTAGAATTGGATTTCTCACTTTGGAACTCAAGATGCCATTGATGGCATCAAGCTTTTTCTCTTGAAGATGAAGAAGAAAAAGTAGATAGATTATGATAAGTGTGTTATAAAAAGAATAATATAATCAATACTTATCATCTTCTAACCTTGGTTAAGTGTAGAGAATAAACCATGGTCAAATGAGAATGGTTAGGGTTAAGGATGATGACAAAATGGTCACTTTAGTCAAAGCTTCATGAAGCTTCATCAAGCTTCATGAAAGAAACCATTTTGTTATCATTTATTTATTTATCAAAAAGAATAGATAAATAAATAAATAAATAAATAAAAACCCTAACTATTATCATAACCATGGTTTAAGTCTTAACACAAAACCAAACTACATGCATCATCAAACATGACACATAGTAGTGCACAAAAGTATATCACATATACAACTTGTGAACTACAAGTGAGAAAATCCTATTAAAGTGAACCAATACCAGTTAATGCAAAGTAATATATCAAATATATAATTATACATTAAATCATTAAATCAACACTTGATTCAATGATCCGGTCATGTCGCACATAACCGACTAGTATCCAATGTATCGACTTATCGAATCAATCTACGATTCGATAACTAGGTTATATCGTATATAACCAATCGAAACATTCATCGCGAGAATGAAATGCGGTATCACATACACGCATTATTCTCGGTCCCGCACATATCTCATATGCGCTCCTATTTCGTTTCGCTTGAGCCAGGAAACCTCTGTGTAGGACTCTAAAGACTCGTCAATACGCCGGTAGCAGATGATGATCATATCAAGCATCCACAAGCCGCAAGCGGTCTGCTAAACGTAACGGCCATCCGGGTATTGAGCGATCAGAAGATCGACGAGCTAGCCCGCTCACACTCCTGTGAATCCAACCAGTAACACTTACCGTACAGTCCGGTCTGTTCGTCTGATATGTCGCATATCAAGTCTAGGGGTGGTAAACGTTAGACCCCAATAACCGATAAGTCGTGCCGATGTGAGGCTCATAACGGGTCGAGAAACTACTGGTAACACTTACCAGCAAATCTCTGATCAGCCCTGGCCAGGGACTTCCCTGTTACGGCCAATCGAGCACAGCGCAACATCAACCCCCAATACCGGGAGAGACGAAACCCCTCCTATCGCTCATTGCCTCCATGTGACTCGGGACTGTACCCAAAGACCACCGTTTTGCACGCCCTCATGGACGTGGTAAGGTGGAGATCAAAGCACAGTGGGAATCACACAAGACTCTATGACGATCTCGGGTCTACAGACTAACCTGTACAAGTGTCACCTGAGAACTGCCATCTGACGTGAGGTATAATACCATCTGGGAGTTCTCGGCGAGTCCGTCCAGTGTACCCAGTCTCCACTGAGCACCCGTATACCATCTCTGATGTCAAACACCAATGGATATGGGATCATCCATCATCCATCTCATGGGTCGAGAAGCGTATACGTTAGTCTACTCTGGTATATCGATGCCCCGTCTCGATATACCCACGACTAGGGACCTTAAAGGATGTACCTATGGACTACCATGTCCTCACTAGTATGATCTATATCATAGTCCAGGTAGTCAAGTACACATCCTAAGGGCTTTACCAACATGTAACCATAAGACAGTTTAAAGAGACAAGTGTACATGTTAAGATAAAGAGCAACCAGATAGCATACTATCATATCGAGCAAGAAAGTCATTCTATATATGTCCAAGCATCCAATATAATATACATCATCTGTACAATACTGGCCTCTAGGGCATACATACAACTAACACACACAACCCCTTATAGATACTATATTGCTTGGTTAAGGACCTTGTGACATTGATTTGTATTGCTTATCACACATGACATCTAGCTTGTCGGTATACCTATAGTGTATCATACCATTAGTGATATATACATATACACCTTACTATACAGCTACAGGTATACCTTGCTCATATTTTACTTATACCCAGGGGGTATCTTTACATATTCTACTTATACCCAGGGGGGTATAGACATCACTTACTTATAGGTAGACACCTATACTCAGCTGTACCTTATTGATTTTGCATACATCTGGTTTCAGATACATATTTTTTCCTTTATATGCTCGCATTTTAGATATATCGCATATATTTATTCCTGGATTTGCGCATTTTTCTATTTGGATTTTACATGATGTTTTCTGGATTTGGGAACCGCGGGAGTTCATGAAATTATGCATACATTGAAAAACCCGGTTTCCTTGATATGATATTTGCGCAGCCACCATGAGATTTATCAGTTCTGATTATATACTCCGTATGAGGTGTGGTTGCCGTATGAGGGTACATGGTGGGGCCCGGTATGGTTCCCCTCGGCAAGATGATCGATGGACTTTGCCGATTGAGCCTGGAGGCGGGCGAGCACCTACCGGTGACAGTACTAATGACTCGGCGGGGATCATGGAGATACTGTTGGGAGTCATGCACGTATGCATACGTCGAAAGGCGAGGGTCAGAGTTAGGCACTCGTGCTTTCGGGATAGCGTATGATACGTACCTATCAGGATTTCTGTGTCGATGCTTGGCACATTGTTTTCATGATATTTCCTTTAAACACCTTTGTATATATAACAGGGGATTTAGCCGTTGTTATATATACCCTTACACCAATATTAGTGGAATGGGACGCTAATATATGTGTATTGACCCCATCATATTTATTTCTGCAAATATATACCATTAGGATGTTAGAATTCTACTTGAGATTTGATTTGGGATATTAGGTGACTCATTGAGATTGGATATTGGACATACATATGGGATTACCGATTTGTACATTCGGGATATAGGAGATTACTCGATATTGTACATTGAGGAGATGTGATACTCATATGATGTGAGAGCCCAACGTGGGGGTTGATTTGAGTAATTTGGATTTGAGTGTCTTGATGGATTGTGATCCTACCACGATGACAGGATTCCGTGGGATGACATATTTCACTCCATACGTCATACCTTTTCACTTATGCACTGATCTGTGTATTAGGAATACCTGTTAGTATACCCTTCATGATCGCTGCATATTTACATTCTCATATCCCTATTGAATGGTTATTGCATACTATTGTCATGTTATTATTGCTTCACATATTGATTGTACCTGCTAGTGTACTTTTCATTATTCTGCATTCATATGACCTGTTATTATTGTAAATTGTATATCTTAGATTCATGCTGTACGTACATTCCTGCGATTACCTGCATATGTTATTTACTATTCACGAGTTGGCAACTCACCCCCGTTGTGCCACAGGTATTGCAGGGTGTTCCCAAGAGTAGTCGAGGTAGGCTATTCATCTATTCACCTATCATCATTTGCTACAGATACCGCATCGGCTCACAGTATAGTATTTTGCTTAGGTGGGTTGGATGATTATCTGTATTTCATATTGTACATTCGTTGTATCTTGTACTCTCCATCTACTATTATGTTGTTGACTTAGAGACTTGGTGATGACGATATTGTATACTATTTGTGGATTTGTTGTCTTATATACAGTTTTATCTCTATTTTCTTTATTTCTTCACTACGGCGTCGTATATTTGTGATGTGTATTGTTTTCCACCTTTAGGCCAGTTTATACAAAAAGGGGTGTTGCTAAAGCTTTAAAGAAGGAAGTTGGACTTTTAAAGAATTTGGGTTGCGATTTCAAATGTTTCAAAAACTTTTATTATCTTTTCCGTATTTTCATGGTTTAGATTTCTGGGTTTGGCTTTCTTTTACTGCGTTACGTCTTTAGGCGTTGCCTAGTATTAGGGCCGTCACGTGCCAATTTCGGGTCGTTACATTAGCGTGCGCTCTTTGCAAGATTAGATTGGTTATTATCTTATCTAATCAGGACGGCTCCCACTGTTTCTATCAAATCTTCCTTCAAACCCTAAAGGTAAGACTAGCCAAGATTAATTACACCTTACAAGTTCGCCAATCTTTCAGCCAGGCCAGTACCGGTACTTTGAGGGAGGTTCCCCGTGCTTTCACACGGACCTAATTAAAATAAACCTTGTTTTCCTTCGGGCGTGACCCCGTTAACACCTTTCTTGACACCTACTTGATTGTCTAATTGTGATGTGTAAGACTCTCCCAGGAGTAACTCTTACTCGCAGTGGGTATCGTGATCCAACTATCTCATAGAAAGTATGCAATCTCATTAAAAATTTCAACACTTGAAATTCCCGATAATACTTTTTCCCCTAGCAACTTATGACCTTGGCTATGGTCAACAAATCATAAGTGCTAGCCAAGTTCAACCTGTCATTTCCTGATTGAATTAAACCCACCCGTATGACCCTTGGCTAAGGTCAACAAAGTCGTACGACTAACCTAACTCAATCGCATCATATGCAGCAGATAAGCACTGATTAGCTACCGCACACTACGCCTTGTCTAAGGTCAACAAACGTAGCACGAATACTAAGCATTACTCATCTGAAACGACGGAGGGATACGACAGGTTTTTATGAAAACCTTTTGCGTAATGAGCTTGATATCTTTGCAGAATCCAGTGATTTTGAGAAGGAGTATTTTTGAGGCTTTTACTAGTTCCACTAAATAGGTCACTTCCGGTGAAGGGATCTCGGCCCTTTCCTCATCGAATGAGATGCTGGATATTCTACAAGGAATACCGTTATGCAAAGCAAGAACTAAAAGAGGCAATAAAAAAAATCGAGTGGCTTGTAGCATCTGCTAGTTTCGCTAAAGAGGTCACTCCCGGTGAAGGGATCTCGGCTCTTTCCTTATCGAATAGGAGCTGGATATTCTATAAGGAATACCGCTATGCAAAGCAAAAACTAGAGCTACTCTTTTTGAAAATTTGATTCTACAATATCATTTTGGTTTCTTTTCTTTCATTAATCTCATTAATGAAGTCCCATCAATTATGCTTCCTAAGCATCTCAGAAGAAACGAAAATACAACGTACGCTTATGCCATCCGCATTCGCCACAGTGTCCCATTATGCATTGTTAGGTTACTTAACTAACGGCATAGCAAGGCGGGACTAGCGCGGGTGAAAAACATAAGCAAAATTTATTATATATCATATATACAATAATAAAGCATTTGTCTCACGCATATAAAGTGATCACACCACAGAATATCAGCAGCAGAAGATAACATATGAAATATTGGATATACTAGGAATATCGTGTTTTAAGTTAAGCCAGTATAAAACATGGATGACACGGTCGCGATGAATAGCCAAACCCACATCCCTAGTGTCACAACCCGAAATGCGGAACGTGACTGGCACTTAAATTACGAAACGTCTAGAGGCATAACATAATCTAAGCAAGCCGAAGCACAGAAATCTAAACCCTTTAAAGGAAAAAGTGTAGGAAAACAAGTTTAAAAGCAACATCAAATTTTCTCAAAAATTTCGGCAGAGTCTCCTTTGTAAAAACTGGCCCCAAACGGGTACAAACAAGAATAATATATACAAGCAATAAGAAGGCATCCCCAAGTGGGAGCTAGCTTTACGCCAAAAGGAGGAAACAACCACACAATGCACTATAATATACAACGCCGAAGGGCGAGGCTCAAAACTCAAAAGAAAACCAAATCCACCAAAAACCATAATAATACAAGCGCGACTCTATGGTCGAAAGAATAAACAACTGGTCTTCTAGATTATCAAGTAATACAAGTCTGGTTGATAGAGCTTAAAAGATACAAATGAAATAATAAAAGTACAACGGCGGTCCTGATACAAGTGAACCAACCTACCGAGCAAATCACCCTGAATGAAATGAAGTGCCAGCAAGCTGCCAAGGAAACCTGTACATTGAAACTTGTAAGAAAATTTGGCACAATGGAGGTGAGTTGCCAACTCGTGAGTAGAAGACATCTGCGAGTAGAAATCGCATGCACGACGCTCTCCTAGGTCATAATAATATACTTAATATATCACTAGTCATCTAGTAGTGGCAGGGTAATAATCTATGCGTAAGTGCAATGCTCAGTGCTCGTGTCAGTGCCTCAAGTAGTAACATGTCATGTGTATGAGTATGCATGCACCATGAATGTAAAACAATCAACCACGAAATTTGGATATAACTGTATTAGAAATCTTTAACTTTTATCATAGTAAAATTCGTATGGTAATCTGAAACATTATCAATGAAATCCATGGAAATCCGTGTCAAGCATCGACACAAAACATGTAAATCTCAAAGTCTCAGTATCTCATAGTCTCAATATCTCGGGCTCCGTCAGTCCGGATTGGCCCATATCATCAAATCTTACGACAACGGTCGGTATCCTCCGGATATCCGCCACGCCAAACATAGCCGGTAGGTTGTCTTCCCCTGCCGGCTCATCGTCTACAACTCGATCTTCTTGCCCCGGGGTACCATACCGGGCCCACCATGTACCCGAGACGGTTCATCCACTCCTCGAATCGGGTCTCGAAATCCAACAGAAAACATGAAATCTCATGGTCGACGACACATACATCACGATAAAACCGCAACTTGTATTTTAAAATGAGAGAGAGAGAGAGAAGTTTTTATATATATTCTTGCGGTTTTCCCCAAAATCCAGAAATCTCATAGAAATCCAAAATCCCAACATCATTAGTAAGTAAATAATGAGTATCGGCATAAGCCTCACAATACTGCATGACAACATGAATATGTGAATGCATGAAGTGTCCAAGTAATAAATGTAATATCTAACTAGCACATGCGAGTAATCACACAATATTATATGAATCTAGCTTTTAGCTGATTCTATCAATAAAAGATAATATGTTCTAAAGTTTACGTGACATAGCAATTACCGATGATGATTTGTGTGAGCCGGCAAATAAGTGTACGTAGAACATACACTTCATCGGTAATGGTGCTGGTGTCCTAACAGGCAGAGTTTCATATTATCTAAAGAAACATAGGTATGAACATGCAATACGATGAATCCAACATGAATATAACAGTGAATGTGTAGTAAACGCACAACTAGAGAATACATACCAATTACGAGTCATACAGTTTGTTGTTTGAAAAAGAACGAATCGTGGTTTTTAGAAAATTAAGGGCTACGGAGTTTTTAAGAAAAGATATGTCCTTTGAAAAATCCGTAGTATCCCTCCGGCTATCTTTAAAAATGCGCACGATTCGTTAGTTTTGAAAATAAGTATGACTCGAGCCTAAATTAATATCTACCAAACCAGCTAAGGGACTAACTAAAGAAACTAGTCGAAAGGTAAAAAGAATCCTCCTAACGTCTGAGTCGATATCTCTAGTAGTCGGCGATCCAGCCTCAATAGCGTCACATACGTAGTACGACTTCCTCGAGTCAAGAGTGCGGATCAATCATCATATCTATGCCTCCAACGGTAAAATCAAACGTACGGCATCCCAAAATCGGGGTACGAGTCAACTATCACATATATACATCATCGTTCGTATAGTATCATCATCAAACAATATCATGATCAAGGGTACTGTACTATAATTGCATACATCCCAATATCATCAAACATATATCATCGTCTGTGTAAATATACATCGTCAAATGATCCACTAAAACATCATGTCATATATCATATTGTGATTAAGTCTCATATTACAATCCGGGTTCTATTGTAGAGTCTCGTACATTTCAATGTCATCATCACCTATTATCGTTTATGTATAAATATATTTTATATAATCTCATTGCCCAACGATCCGCTACTATCATAACACATCTCATGTCATAACTCGATCATCTATCCAATAAATCACGGCATCAAGCCTATTCAAATCGACTCATCCCCATGTATCATAACCTCCTCATATCACATGTATATGTTCTGTACACACACACACACACACACACACACACCCCAAGTCAAGTTTATGTGTGTGCGTGTGTGTGTGTCTACATGAAACCTATGAGTTCCCTCTGGGGCAATCATCCTCCGGTTAAGTCTTTCTAGATCAGTCTAATCCAATCTAAAGTATTCAATGGTACCCTACTCGCCAAGAATCTAAGGTCACGTCCGACTTCCTAATAACAATATGTAATATCCTTATTCTACGTTTGCGGGGGCGCTATATGCCATCCACCCGACTTCCCCCGTAGATACACATCTACCCACTTGGTCCTTGTCTGCCGAAGTCGATGCCGCCATCCTCTTCTTCATCGTCCGAAGTCCACGTGAGGGGTACCTATACGCAAACATATATAATTTCGTAAACCAAAATAGCGGGCAAAACTAAAACGACGCACGAAACGCGCATAAGTTAAAAGCTATGACCCGCTCAAGCAAAATAACCAAATAACCCTCGATATCGGCGTACAAACGCCAATTGATCGAGCTAAAACACAAATGTACAAATCATAGTTCCAAAACTCACTAATTATAATATAAAATAAATTGCAACTCATCAAAAACTCAAAATAAATCAAATCGATTTATTTCCGAAAACCATGAAAGCACTAAATTTTCGTTTTAATTCGAAACTTGTTGTTTTAACAAAACTAAAGCCCATAATATTCACTAAATATCTTAACTAGGTCATACAAACCATTTCTATAATTTATTCTCATCAATTTGTGTTGAATTGAAAATTCTAGTTTGCAAAAATATCAAATGTTAACACTTTTTAAAGCAAAATTCACAATTCAACAACTAAGCTAGATTTTGCATAATCTAAGTTGCTAAACAACAAACTAAAATGTTAATAATGTTATGAAAACCATAATTAGATTTTAAATCTTAATTATTTAATAAATTTCTAAAACCTAGTTAGCAAAATTAGCAAATTTATCACAATTTCCAGCTAACAATTTGAAACTAGTAACTAGATTAGCCTTTGCATTCAATTAACATGTTAATCTATCCATTAAAACCATAACCTAATGATAAAAACCCTAATTAGAATTTTATCTCACCAATATATATATATATATATATATATAGATATATATATATATATATATTATAAAAACCTAGTTTGCAAAAATCCTAATTAGGACAATTTAAATGCAACAATTAACAAATTTGTTACTAGATTTGGTTTTGCATTATTTAAAATGTAAAACTACACCATGTAATCATAAACAATTTATAAAAATCCTAACTTGATTTAAAAACCCTTTTCTTGAATTTTGAATCATAAAATTAAAACCACAATTAAACTTCTAATTAAACTAGACTAAAGTATTTTAATAACAATTTAAACATAGGTTAAGATTATACCTCCAAGTTTAGAAATTTAGCTTGCAACCTAGCTACCGCAATATGCTCTCTTGCTTCCAAAACCCTAGATGAACAAAGAATAGTGGGTATAGGTTAAATTATGAATTTTTGATATTTTTTTGTGGATTTTTCATGAATTTTGATGAATTTTTGAAGGGAAAAGAAGAGGAGAAATAGGGGGGCTATCCAAAGTGAGGCTGGCCATGGCATGGGGAAGAAGAGAGAGCAAAAGATGTGAGGAGTTGTGTATAAACATCTCCAAATAATACATCTTTTAAGTCTTTTCATCAATTTTTTTATTTAATTAATTTTCTTTTCAAAAATAAACCTAGAAAAATCTAGAACCAGGGAGAAATTTTAAGAAAGAGTTTTGCATATTACACACTTGTTTTAAATTGTCATGGTCCACTTTTGTAAAATTAACCCATTTCTAATTTGTAATTTACACTAATCTAATGTATATTTAAAGCTTATATTATTATTAGAGTTTAATTAATTTAGAAAAATGTTTAAGTAAACTAATAATTTATAAGTGACCAAATAAATACCAAATGCTACCAATTACCTAGTTAAAATAGACGTATTTAATTCTATATTGAAAAATAATTATAGTTGAGTTTTATGGAAAATACGGTTTATTTTACCGATTATCCGAAAATTCACCTAAAGGATTTTATTTATTTATTTATTTTTAAAACGTTACAATCTTTTCCCCTTAAAGAAATTCGATCCCCGAATTTAAATTAAAACTCCCCCCAAATACTAAAACATTTAGCAAAACACTCAAATCGTCGGTGTTCCGAAATCATCAATACATAACTAAAAATCAACTCCGTCAAGCATAACGCAATCATCGAAGTTATGGTGAAAATACCATGTCAAATTCCAATACGAAAATCAACATGAAATACATCAAAACTATAACTTGTATATAGTGTGCATCGTAGTAAAATCATCCAAACATCTGAATAGAGAAGCATGCAAAAACACCTAGGTACTGATCTTAGGACAGTCCTGCTCGATTATCAAACCAAATAGTAAATATCATAAAAACGTACGACTCAAAATGAAATCAATCTCAAATACAGTATATGTGGTACCACGGGCGTCCGGTGCGCACAAAAATCGAAATCAAATACAGATGCCATGAATACGCTCAGAAACAAAACTGAGTGCAACGGGTGTGCACCAAATACATCTATCAATTGCAATGGGCGCGCGATTATAATATCAGGTGCATCTAATCTACACAAAACCCCGATTTAGTGCATCTGGTGTGCACAAAATCGCATCAAGTGCGCCAAGTGTGCGCAAGAATCTCAATCAAGTGCACATGGTGCATGAAAACATATACCGAATATCAAAATCGAAATCACAGTACGAAAAGTGCATGAAAACTATGTAGAAGCATACGTCAAAATCATGTGCAACCCATATGCATGAAATCAAATCAATCTCAAAATGTTTAAAACCAAATCGAGTGCACTAGGGATGCACAAAACAACATCAATACTACTGATATATGAAATACGAATAGAGTGTAATGAATGAGTACATAGGAAAACCAATCATAAAACAAAATCCTCAAAGTACCAAAATCCAAACAACGGGAATGTGAAATTCAAATCACCAAATCGCAATCACTATCGTCAATGTACGCCTTTTCTAATGTTGACTGATTCGGACTCGTCTCATCATAGCTGTGCTGACTGCGCTACAAACGACTATGCTCATATCTAGAGTCTCTCACGTAATCTATCCCTTCACCTGATATCTGGACTACGTTAAACTTTTCGATCAATTCATGAAAATCCCATAATTCCCCGAGAGCTCAACACTCAAGTACAGTTTAAAAATATCCGGTACATGCCCCAGCATCTGCGGACCAGCCGTAGAAGGTCAAACCCAAGTCTCACTAATGGCACCGCGGAACTGCCGTAAACCCTAAGGTTCAAAGGCGTTCTCATGGTCATTATGTCGAGTTAGGGTTTCATTCTTCTAGATGGTCCATAGAAATACCTGCATGTACTTCCGAATACCTTAAACTTGGGAAAATGGTTTTCTGACATTCGTTCGAACCTTTTAACTTCGTCTGGACAACATGTGAATACCCTTCGTCCGCACGCTAAACAATGCTTCAACCCTCCAGAATAGACAATACCCTAACGGTCATCGCATTCTAGCCGCAGCTCTCTCTGCCCGTGCGACCGTGGTAACATAAACCACCATCCGATATTGACGAAGATAAATCAAAGGAACGAATAGAATACGGTGCAATGAAATATACATCCTAAGGCTTCTTAAGCAGAGTAGCGTATCGTAAGTATGTCGCGGATCATACTTACGGTACGTCACTCTACCTAAGTCACCTACTCCAACAACCAAGGTCAACCTAGACTTAGACAAGGATTAAAGCTAGCGCTCTGATACCAACTTTGTCACGACCCGAAAATGCGGAACGTGACCGGCACTTAAATTACGAAACGTCTAGAGGAGTAACGTAATCTAAGCAAGCCGAAGCATAGAAATCTAAACCCTTTAAAGGAAAAAGTGTAGGAAAACAAGTTTAATAGCAACATCAAATTTTCTTAAAAATTTCGGCAGAGTCTCCTTTGTAAAAACTGGCCCCAAACGGGTACAAACAAGAATACTATATACATGCAATAAGAAGGCATCCCCAAGCGGGAGCTAGCTCTACGCCAAAAGGCGGAAACAACCACACAATGCACTATAATATACAACGCCGAAGGACGAGGCTCAAAACTCAAAAGAAAACCAAATCCACCAAAAACCATAATAATACAAGCGCGACTCTAAGCACGAAAGAATAAACAACTGGTCTTCTAAATTATCAAGTAATACAAGTCTGGTTGATGGAGCTTACTAGATACAAATAAAATAATAAAAGTACAACGGCGGTCCTGATACAAGTGAACCAACTTACCGAGCAAATCACCCTGAATGAAATGAAGTGCAAGAAAGCTGCCAAGGAAACCTGTACATCGAAACCTGTAAGAAAATTTGGCACAACGGGGGTGAGTAGAAGACATCTGCGAGTAGAAATCGCATGCACGACGCTCTCCTAGGTCATAATAATATACTTAATATATCACTAGTCATCTAGTAGTGGCAGGGTAATAATCTATGCGTAAGTGCAATGCTCAGTGCTCGTGTCAGTGCCTCAAGTAGTAACATGTCATGTGTATGAGTATGCATGCACCATGAATGTAAAACAATCAACCACAAAATTTGGATATAACTGTAAATGAAATCTTTAACTTTTATCATAGTAAAATTTGTATGGTAATCTGAAATATCATCAATGAAATCCATAGAAATCCGTGTCAAGCATCGACACAAAACATATAAATCTCAAAGTCTCAATATCTCGTAGTCTCAATATCTCGGGCTCCGTCATTCCGGATCTGCCCATATCATCAAATCTCACGACAACGGTCGGTATCCTCCAGATATGCTCCGCGCCAGACATCACCGGTAGGTAGTCTTCCCCTGCCAGGCTCATCGTCTACAACACGATCTTCTTGCCCCGGGGTACCATACCGAGCCCACCATGTACCTTAGACGGTTCATCCACTTTTCGAATCGGGTCTCGAAATCCAACAGAAAACATGAAATCTCATGGTGGACGACACATACATCACGAGAAAACCGCAACTTGTATTTTAAAATGAGAGGGAGAGAGAGAGAGAAGTTTTTATATATATTCTTGTGGTTTTCCCCAAAATCCAGAAATCTCATAGAAATCCAAAATCCCAAAATCATTAGTAAGTAAATAATGAGTATCGGCATAAGCCCCACAATACTGCATGATAATATGAATATGTGAATGCATGAAGTGTCTAAGTAATAAATGCAATGTCTAACTAGCACATGAGAGTAATCACACAATATTATATTGATCTAACTTTTAGCTGATTCTATCAATAAAAAATAATATGTTCTAAAGTGTACGTGACATGGTAATTACCGATGATGATGTGTATGAGCCGGCAAATAAGTATACGTAGAACATGCGCATCATCGGTAATGGTGCTGCTATCCTAACAGGCAGAGTTTCATATTATCTAAAGAAACATAGGTATGAACGTGAAATGCGATGAATACAACATGAATATAACAGTGAATGTGTAGTAAACACACAACTAGAGAATACATACCAATTACGAGTCATACAGTTTGTTGTTTGAAAAAGCACGAATCTTGGTTTTTAGAAAATTAGGGGCTACGGATTTTTTAAGAAAAGATATGTCCTTTGAAAAATCCGTAGTATCCCTCAGGCTATCTTTAAAAATGTGCACGATTCTTTAGTTTTGAAAATAAGTATGACTCGAGCCTAAACTAATATCTACTAAACCAGCTAAGGGACTAACTAAAGAAACTAGTCGAAAGGTAAGATGAATCCTCCTAAAGTCTGAGTCGATATCTCTAGTAGTCGGCGATCCAGCCTCAATAGCGTCACGTACGTAGTACGACTTCCTCGGGTCAAGAATGCGGATCAATCATCATATCTATGACTCGTACGGTAAAATCCATCGTACGGCATCCCAAAATCGGGGTACGGATCAACTATCACATATATATATCATCGTTCATGTAGTATCATCATCAAACAATATCATGATCAAGGGTACTATACTATAATCACATACATCCCAGTATCATCAAACATATATCATCGTCTGTGTAAATATATATCGTCAAATGATCCATTAAAACATCATGTCATATATCATATCGTGATTAAATCACATATTACAATCCAGGTTCTATTCTAGAGTCTCGTACATTTCAATGTCATCATCACCTATTATTGTTTATGTATAAATATATTTTATATAATCTCATTACCCAACGATCCGCTACTATCATAACACATCTCATGTCATGACTCGATCATCTATCCAATAAATCACGGCATCAAGCCTAGTAATATCGACTCATCCCCATATATCATAACCTCCTCATATCACATGTATATGTTGTGTGTGTGTGTGTGTGTATACCTACACACATCCCTATACACACACACACACATATACACCAAGTCAAGTTTATGTGTGTGTGTGTGTGTGTCTCTACATGAAACCTATGAGTTCCCTCTAGGGCAATCATCCTCTGGTTAAGTCTTTCTAGATCAGTCTAATCCAACCTAAAGTCTTCAATGGTACCCTACTCGCCAAGAATCTAAGATTACGTCCGACTTCCTAATAATAATATGTAATATCCTTATTCTACGTTTGCGGGGGCGCTATAGGCCATCCACCCGACTTCCCCCGTAGATACACATCTACCTACCTGGTCCTTGTCTGCCGAAGTCGATGCCGCCATCCTCTTCTTCATCGTCCGAAGTCTACGTGAGGGGTACCTATACGCAAACATATATAATATCGTAAACCGAAATCGCGGGCAAAACTAAAACGACGCACGAAACGCGCATAAGTTAAAAGCTATGACCCGCTTATGCAAAATAACCAAATAACCCTCGACATCGGCGTACAAACGCCGATTGATCGAGATAAAACACAAACGTACAAATTGTAGTTCCAAAACTCACTAATTTTAATATAAAATAGATTGCAACTCATCAAAAACTCAAAATAAATCAAATCGATTTATTTCCGAAAACCTAGAAAGCACTAAATTTTCGTTTTAATTCGAAACTTGATATTTTAACAAAACTAATGCCCATATTATTCACTAAATATCTTAACTAGGTCATATAAACCATTTCTATAATTTATTCTCATCAATTTGTGTTGAATTGAAAATTCTAGTTTGCAAAAATATCAAATATTAACACTTTTTAAAGCAAAATACACAATTCAACAACTAAGCTAGATTTTGCATAATCTAAGTTGCTAAACAACAAACTAAAATGTTAATAATGTTATGAAAACCATAATTATATTTTAAATCTCAATTATTTAATAAATTTTTAAAACCAAGTTAGCAAAATTAGCATATTTATCACAATTACCAACTAACAATTTGAAACTAGTAACTAGATTAGCCTTTGCATTCAATTAACATGTTAATCTATCCATCAAAATCATAACCTAATGATAAAAACCCTAATTAGAATTTTATCTCACCAATATATATATCTTATAAAAACCTAGTTTGCAAAAATCCTAATTAGGACAATTTAAATGCGACAATTAACAAATCTGTTTCTAGATTAGGTTTTGCATTATTTAACATGTTAAACTACACTATGTACAACAACAACTGAGCCTTTTATCCCAAGCATATGGGGTAGGCTACATGAACCAACATGAGAATCACGCCCGGTCCAGCATATGAATCCTCTGTCTCCACTCACTTCTATCGAACAATATACTTTCATTGAGTCCTTTGGCAACCATATCGTTTCGTATCACCTCCATCCATGTTTTCTTCGGTCTCCCTTTTGCCCTTTTGCCATTACCCATATCGAGAGTATCTATTCGTCGAACCGGTGCTTCCATAGGTCTGCGTCGCACATGACCAAACCATCTAAGCCGGTTTTCCCGCATCTTCACCTCCACGGGTGCTACACCAACTTTTGCACGAATATCCTCATTTCGCACCTTGTCTTTTCTAGTGTTACCGCACATCCAACGAAGCATGTGCATCTCCGCTACGTGCATCTTCTGTGTATGATGCTTCTTAGGAGCCCAGCATTCTGTACCATATAATAAGGCAGGCCGAATAGCGCTCCGATAAAACTTCCCTTTCAATTTTAACGGAAAGTTACGATCACACAAAATCCCTGTTGCACTCTTCCATTTCAACCAACCAGCTTGGATCCTTTGATTAACATCACTATCGATCTCCCCATTCCTTTGGATGATGGAACCTAGATATCTAAACTGGTCGCTCGGTGATATCTCTTGCCCTTCCAATGTTATACCAATATGGTTTTGACTTCTCTGGCTACTAAATTTGCAGTGCATATATGCTGTCTTGGACCTGCTCAATCTGAATCCCCGAGATTCCAATGTTTGTCTCCATAATTCCAATTTGGCATTAACCCCTGCTTTCGTCTCATTTACTAGAACAATATCATCAGCGAATAGCATACACCAAGGGACCTCATCTTGGATAGTTCTAGTAAGCTCATCCATCATGATGGTAAACAGGAAAGGACTTAATGCAGATCCTTGATGTAAACCAATAGTAATCGGAAAATCACTTGTTAAGCCGCCGCAAGTTCTGACATTTGCCACTACTCCGTCGTACATATCCTTGATTATGTCAATATACTTGACGGGGACCCCCTTTTTCATCATTGTCCCCCATAATACCTCTCTAGGTACCTTGTCGTACGCTCTTTCTAAATCAATAAATATCATATGCAAATCTCTTCTCCTCTCTCGAAAGCGCTCGACAAGTTGACGAAGCAAATGAATCGCCTCTGTCGTCGATCGTCCAGGCATGAACCCAAATTGGTTCTCTGTTATCTTAATATCCTTCCTTAGCCTGTGTTCAATCACTCTCTCCCAAAGTTTCATGGTGTGACACATCAGTTTTATTCCACGGTAGTTTGAGCAACTTTGAATGTCACCCTTATTCTTGTAGATAGGTACAAGGATACTTTTCCTCCATTCATTTGGCATCTTTTTTGTCTGCCAAATCTTATTAAACAGATCTGTCAGCCATTTAACGCCTATTTCTCCTAAGCATCTCCAAATCTCGATAGGAATCCCGTCAGGACCAACCGCTTTTCTTAAACTCATTCTGTTCAAAGCTTCTTTAACCTCAGTAAGTCTTATTTTACGCATGAAATCACGATTTATATCTTGAGACTGAATGACAAGTCCATCCAAATTCTTAGTAAAGCTCTCATTGAACAATTTGTCAAAATAATCTCTCCATCTTTCCTTGATATCCTCATCTCGAACTAAAACCTTCTGATTTTCATTTTTGACACACTTCACCGCACATAAGTCTCTAGTCTTCCTTTCCCGCATTCGAGCAATCCGGTATATATCATTTGCAGCCTCTTTAGTGTCTAATTTCTCGTACACCTCCTTGTAGACCGTAGATTTAGCTTCCCGAACAGCTTTCTTAACTTCCTTTTTAGCCATTTTGTACTTCTCAAATCTCTCCACATCTCTACTTTTCTTCAAATCTTTATAAGAATCTCTTTTAATTTTAATAGCAGCCTTTACATCTTCATTCCACCATGATATGTCCTTAGATGGTGGAGCACCACCTCTCGACTCACCAAGTAGATCTCTAGCTACTGTCTTGATACAACTAGCCATTTTGTTCCATGTTTTGTCTGGATCATCTTCCGACTGCCAATCCGCTTCTTGTACTACACGATCTATAAAAGCCTTTTGATTACCTTCTTTCAATCGCCACCATTTAATTTTAGGCTCTACCTTACGTCTAATCTTCCTAGGTTCTTTTCTAAATCGAAAATCTAGAACTAAAAGTCTATGTTGAGTAGTTACACTCTCACCTGGCACTACCTTACAGTCGATACAACAACCTCTATCTATTCTTCTCGTCAGAAAAAAGTCTATTTGACTAGCATTTGATCCGCTCCTAAAAGTGATAAGGTGGGACTCTCTTTTCCTAAACCAGGTGTTTGCTAAGATCAAGTCATAAGATAAAGCAAAATCTAGAATCGAGTCACCTACTCATTCCTTTGTCCGAAACCAAAACCTCCATGGATAGTATCAAACCCACTACGACTAGTACCTACATGTCCATTAAGATCACCACCAATAAATAACTTCTCTCCACTAGGTATACTTTGCACCACCTCGTCTAAATCCTCCCAGAATAGACGCTTACTAGCGTCATCAAGACCTATCTGTGGTGCATAAGCACTAATAACATTAAAGATCTCTCCACCTAGAATAAGCTTAACCAGTAAAATTCTATCACCTTTTCTCCTAATCTCAACTACATCCTCAAGAAACCGTCTATCTATGATTATACCTACCCCATTACGATTTTTATCTCTACCCGTATACCAAAGCTTATAACCCCAAGGCTCTATGACTCTACTCTTTTCACCTACCCACTTAGTTTCTTGCAAATACATAATACCAACTCTCCTCCTAATCATCACCTCCACTAATTCTATTAGTCTACCCGTAAGGGAACCTATGTTCCAGGAAGCTAGACGGATCCTATGAAACCCTTGCTTATTTGTCACTACACCTGGGGTCCGATGTAGCGCGCCGCATCTGGACGACGACCAAGCCCTTGCATATTTAACACTACACCCGGGATCCGATGTAGCGCGTCGCTGAGTAGGGGACGCCCCAACGATATTCTTATTATGGTTCATGTCATAGAATGTGACAAAGTTTTACGTTGGCTGTCACAAGCCTACCACAACCCTCACCCTTTCTCATCCGGACTTGGGACCGGCAACGGTGGGTTTAAACTACACCATGTAATCATAAAAAATTTATAAAAATCCTAACTTGATTTACAAACCTTTTTCTTGAATTTTGAATCATAAAATTAAAACCACAATTAAACTTCTAATTAAGCTAGACTAAAGTAACTTAACAACAATTTAAACATAGGTTAAGATTATACCTCCAAGTTTAGAAATCTAGCTTGCAACCTAGCCGCCCTAATATGTTCTCTTGCTCCTAAAACCCATGCTAGATGAACAAAGAATAGTGGGTATAGGTTAAATTAGGAATTTGTGATGTTTTTTTGTGGATTTTTCATGAATTTAAATGAATTTTTTGAAGGGAAAAGAAGTGGAGAAATGGGGGGGCTGCCCAAAGTGAGGCCGGCCATGGCATGGGGAAAAGAGAGAGAGAAAAAGATGTGAGGAGTTGTGTAGAAACTTCTCCAAATAATACATCTTTTAAGTCTTTTCATCAATTTTTTTATTTAATTAATTTTCTTTTCAAAAATAAACCTAGAAAAATCTAGAACCATGGAGAAATTTTAAGAAAGAGTTTTGTATATTACACACTTATTTTAAATTGTCATGGTCCACTTTTGTGAAATTAACCCATTTCTAATTTGTAATTTACACTAATCTAATGTATATTTAAAGCTTATATTATTATTAGAGTTTAATTAATTTAGGAACATATTTAAGTAAACTAATAATTTATAAGTGACCAAATAAATACCAAATACTGCCAATACCTAGTTAAAATAGGCGTATTTAATTTTATATTGAAAATTAATTATAGTTGAGTTTTATGGAAAATACGGTTTATTTTACCGATTATCCGAAAATTCGCCTAAAGGATTTTATTTATTTAATTATTTATTTTTTTATTTTTAAAACGTTACACCTAGATCCCTACGGGAGCGGCAAGCAACCCTACCAATACTAGAGTTAGGAGACCCGGACTCGACTCCTCGAGATGGCCTCCCACTGGACTCTAGAACCCGGTTACTTGTGCTCCCCACCTTGGGTCTATGCTAATGTGGAAAAGTAAATAATATACAACAATGGTGACATCATTCTCAACCCAGAAGCCCCAATAAAAGAATATTACATACAATGAATTTTACATGAATGAAAATAAAAACTCTCATCTCACATAAAAACCCCCGGCTATTCAAAACACGACGATCCAATATAACATATCCAAGGAACACATAACATCACATGTCATTAAATAGCTAGATGATGTTAAACATTCCGATCGAATCAACAAACACCAAAAATTACCCAAAAAGCTCAACACTTGAGCGTAGTTTAAAAGTATCCATCACATGCCACAGTACCAATGAACCAGTTGTAGAAGGGCCAACCAATGCCTCACCTGTGGTACCGCTGAACTACCACAAACCCTAGGATTTAGTGGCGGTTCTGACGGTCACAGAATCGAGTTATGGTTTTTTTCTTCTAAAGGGTCCATCGCATTACTTGTACGATCTTTGAATGTTCTTAAACTTGGAAAAAATCCAACTCTTGGAAAAATTTTCAGCAACGGTTAAAGTGGGTATTTAATATACGTTCGAACTTTTTAACACCGTCTAAATAACCTGAATATAGTTAGAATTACGACTACGAAACACTCCGAGTTGCCTTTATAGAAAATTAACATCTAATGAAATTTTAGCAAAAACAAACAACACCTGAAACACCAAAACCCAGAGACAAGAACACAAAAAAAATTGAAGCCAGAACAATGTACCGGGGCCGGCCTCCTCGGTTTTTGGGTTAATGTGCTCGGCCAAAAACCGGCCATCTGGGTTCAAATTTCTTCTGTGTTCATCTAATGTCTCATACAACATTCTGCAGTTGTTTAAAAAATATTTAGAGCTTATATAAAAATCGACAAAAACCAGGTTTTGACGTTTTATGTTTCGGAGCAGTTTCGGTTTCGTAATCTAAAAAACATTGTCTAAATCTTTAGCTTGGCTCTGATACCACTGTAAGGTTCCCTAGCACGACAGAAAGGTTTTGGGAGGCATCGTCCATACCATTTTCAAAAAATTGACATGCTAAGCAACCCTAAACATAGAATTTTTAACTAAAGATTTAGACAATACCAAATGTAAACTACTTTACATCTATAGAACAAGAATACAACCTTTGTAGTTCGATTCCTTCTCTTCTAAAGCTCTAGGTTGAAGTCCACGCGACTCTACAAGGCTCCTCTTCGCGTTGAACAACCCTCCTTCACGATCTTCGCGCCAAAGACGATCCACCCGAAGTTCCTCTAGATCAGGCTAACTCTACACTAAACTTCTTTGGTGTATGAAACTCACCACACTAAATTGCTAGTTTGGTGTGGGATGATGAAGTAGGGGATATGATAAGCTCACTTAGGTTACTCACAAGCTCAATGATTCACATCTGATTTGATGGTTTGAGCTTGGAGGTGAGATGAAGAAATTGTAGAGATCAAAAGGAAGAAGAAGCTCAAGGAAAAATGGTTAAGGCATTAAGCATGAAGAAAGTGTAGAAACAATAATATGAATCATCTCTCTCCTCACTAATTCAAGCATGGAATAAATCGCAATTCAAAATTGCAATCATGCTTGAATAGTGAGTCAAGAGTAATAAAAAACCATATAAGCCCATGCCTCAACCACACCCAAAATATCTCCACAATTTACACCTCATTTTTGCATTTTCTAATTTTCTAAAAATAGAAAAACATGCCATGCTTCATATAATATATATATATATATATATATATATATATATATATATATATATCAAATATACATTAATATATATACATATATAAATAAAGCAATTGTTGAGCTAATGATATTAGTTAAGATATAATTATATCACATATAATACATATCACATAATTAAATCAACACTTGATCTAATAATCCGGTTATATCACATATAACTGACTAATATCATTTATCTGAATATCACATTATCAAATCAACACTTGATTCGATAATCTGGTCATATCACATATGACCTAACCGATACCAGATAATTTCCAGATTACAATACGGTATCACATACACGTATTTAATCAGGCCCACGTACATATCACATATGTTCTACTTCTTTTCGCTCGAACCAGGAAACTTCTGTGTGGGACTCTAAAGATCCGTCAATACGCCGAAAGTAGGTGATGATCATATCAGTCGCCTACAAGCCGTCAGCGGTACTTGCTGGACGTTACGGTTACCCAGGTATTGAGGGATATGAAGATCAACAAGCAAGCTCGTCCATACTCTCCATGAAGCCTATCAGTAACACCACCGTACTGTTCGGTCTCTTCGTCTGATATGTCGCATATCATGTCTAGGGGTGGAAATCGTCAGACCCCAGTAACGTGATAAGTCATGCCGATGTCAAGCCTATAATGGTTCGAGAAACTACTGATAACACTTAATAGTAAATCTCGGCAGTAGCCCTGGCCAGGGACTTCCAGTTATAGCCAATCGAGCATAGCGCAACAACAACCCCCAATATCAGGAGAGACGAAACCCCTCCTATCGCTCATTGCCACCATACGACTCAGGACTGTACCAAAATCCATCTGTTTGCACGTCTCCTTTGAGCGTGGTAGGGAGGAAATCAAAGCACAGTGGGACCCACACAAGACTCTATGATGATCTCGGGTCTACAGACTAACTTGTACCAGTGTCACCAGAGGACTGCTATCTAACGATAGGTATACTACCACATAGGAGTCCTCGGCGAGTCCTGTTCAGTATACACAGTCTCCACTGAGCACCCGTATACCATCTTTGATGTCAAACACCAATGGATGTGGGATCATCCATCGCCCATCATATGGGTCAAGAAGCGTATACGCTAGTCTATTCTGGAATATCGATGCCCTGTCTTGATATTTCCTCGACTAGGAACAATTAAAGGATGTACTTGTGAACAACCATGTCCCCGCTAGTATGATCTCTATAATAGTCCTGGCAGTCAAGTAAATATCCTAAGGGCTTTATCAACATGTGTGAGCTAGACAGTATCACAATACAAGTCTACATGTTAAGACAAAGAACAACCAGATAACTTACTATTATGTCGAGCAAGAAAGTCCTCACTATATATATCCAAGCATCCACTATAATATACATCATATGTACAATAATGACCTCTAGGGCATAAATATAATTAACAGGTTCGAGAGGAAGAAGGAGAGAGCAAGCTTGAGGAAAGAGAATGTAATTTTGATAATGATAATTGATAAGTGGGATGGCTCCTTGATATGACAATAAGCATGGCATGAAAATAATATTTTAACAAAAATATGTAGGTCACAAAATATCTCCCAAAAATATCTTGAGTCAAAAAGTCCAACCAAGTCAAAAGGTCAACCCAAGTATCCATGCCACTAAATTATCATTTACCAAAAATAATAAAACCTTTTCTCCACCTCATATTTGTTTTGACCAAGTCAATGGTCAAAAACCCTAATGAGGTGTCTCCTTCTATACCCCTTCTCATCCGTATATACATACCCGCATTCGTGTTCCGAAAAACATGATTACAATGAGACCAAGCTAATCCAATAATCAAATACTAGGATCCGGCTTAAACCAAAGCCTACTAGTATTGTCCACTCGAACACCACACACGTACAAGTATACGTATGTGATCGAACCCTGTCGTAAAACCATACGACTACTACATCGTTTCGCCCGAAGCTGGGAAACTCTCTGTGTGGGACTCTAAAGACTCTAAAGTACTCTGGCAGTGGGTTTGACCATAAGCACGCCAGCGGCACTAGCTGTAAGTAACGGCTACCCAGGTATTTGTCGATAAGAAGGTCGACGAGCAAGCTCATCCAAACTCCTACTGAGCCTGTCTGTGGCAATCTCCGTACAGTCTGGTCTGTTCGTCTAAGAGTATCGTATATCGGGCCTAGGGGGACGGTAAACGTCAGACCCCTAATAGCGGTATAAGTCGTGTCGGAGTACAATACAAAGCACCCTGAGAAACTACTGGAGTACCTACCAGTAAATCTCGCTTGCCCTGGCCAGGGACTTTGTGTAATGGCGTTCCGAAAACAGCGTAACATCAACCCCAAACACTGGGAGAGACGAATCCTAACTAACCGCCACTGCCTCCATGTGCTTCGGGACTGCACCCAACTACTACCTGTTTGCATTACTCAATAGAGATATGGTAGGGTAGCAATCTAAGAACAGTGGGAACACACTTGAGGCGAAGTAGAAGTGTCAAGTCAATGGACTAAGCTGTACTCATGTCACCTGAGAACTGCTACCTGACGATAGGTATAGTACCAACCAGCAGTACCCCACGAGTCCGTCCAGTGTAACTCATAACCTAATGAGCACCTGCATACTATCTCCAGTACGACGTACTGATGGCTGTGGGACATACTATCTCCCCTGCTGGAATGAGAAGCGTATACACTAGTCTACTCTGGAGTATCGATACCCTGTCTCAATAATCCTACGACTAGGGACCTGTTTAAGGATATGCTTGTAGACTACCCAGCCCCCACTAGTGTGACTGTCATCACAACGCTGGTAGTCAAGAAAATATCATAAGGGCTCTATCAATATATATTAGTGATACATCAAAAGAAACATATACACATATTAAGATAGATACAAAACAAGTAGCATACTACTATATCGAGCAAGACTGTCATTAATCCGTGTATATATCCCAAGCATCTAAAATATAATATACAAACTAGTAATATACAATAATGGCCTCTAGGGCATATCACACTAACAGTGATCATATCAGATACCCACAAACCGTTAGCGGTTCTAGCTGCACGTAACGGCTCCCAGGTATTGAGCAAACAGAAGAACAACAAGCGAACTTATCCAAACTCCCGTAGAGCCAACCAGCAACACTTAGCGTACTGTCACGACCCGAAATATTAGCTCTTGACCGGCACTTAAATCACGCCACGTCTAAAGGAGTCACGTAATTCAAGTAAGCCGAAACCCAGAAATCTAAAACCTTTTTAAGAAAAATCAAGGAGGTGAAGTTTTGAAATGAAGGGATAAGAAAAATCAAGTTTTCTTAATGCATAGAAAAGGGACATGAAATTGAAAGTGAAAATTTCTAGTTTGAAAACATGTTTTGTCTTTCAAAAATTTTGGCAGCACCTCCTTTCTAATTTTTGATCCAAAACTACAAATACATAATAATGATAAAGGCATCCCCAACCGGGAGCTAGCTCTTCCCCAACCGGCGGATCACAACCACGCAAGACAGTATATATGAGTAAATGACGCCCAACAGCGAAGTTCACCACAAAAGAAATAAAAGAAAAGAAAGACATAAATCCTCAAAAGCGAACATAAACCCATTGCTCAAATCTCGCAACTACAAGTCTTGCTATGTCTCATTACTTATACAAATACTAGTTTGATTTGATGGAGTTGACTAGATACAATATGAAATAGTAAATACAAGAGTGGGTACGATACAAATGTCCCACCTATCAAGCAAACCACCCAAAAGCAACTGTGTGCCAGCGATGCCGCTACTGATCCATGCGGTCAACCTGTAAGAACTGTGGCACAACGGGGGTGAGTTGCCAACTCGTGAGTAGAAAAACATCGACAAGTAGAAATCGAATAAACAACGACTCCTAGGTCAACTATATCATAAAGGTAATACTATGATATCTAGGGTGACCGGGTCATCATAAGTGCCAACAATACTCAAAGTCTATAAGTATGCGGATATCATCCAACCATATGATCAATGTATGTATGCATATGGATCTCGTCCAACCACATCATCAATGTATGTATGCAAGTGGATCCCGTCCACGTGTCAACCAATGACACAACAACATCATGCATGTAAATATCATAAAAGCATATGCATGGAAGTATGAGCATATAAATCAACGTGTGTCCCTCACGACACATCAAAATCATGGAACCTGGGTGTCCAGTATCGACACTCAAAAACATCATGAAACCTGTGTCCAGCATCGACACGTAACTCCTTATATCTCGGCCTCCGTCAGTCCGGATCGGCCTACAAGCTCCATCAGTCCGGATCGGCCCATATCATCTCTCGACTCCGGTCGGTATCCTCCAGATATCCGTCGAGCCCAAATACTATCACCGGTAGGTAGTAGTCCCTCCGCCAGGCTCATCGTCAACCACAAGAAATCTCTCTCTCGTCCCGGGGTACCATACCGGGTCCACCATGAGCCCGCAAACAGAATCATCCACCTCCTCGAATCGGGTTTCACATGTCACACGTCTCAGAACCGAGAAAACGCATGGTAGACGCACTGAAATATCATATCAAGAGAAACCAAGTTTTTAAAACAGTACATACATTCTTTTGAAATAGCCACGGTTCTCAAATCCAGAAATATCATGAAAACAACATATCTCAATGCGTGTAATCATAAAGCATGATGTATGCGATATATAACAGAAATGTAAGCATATCCGTATATCATGCAACATGGAACAGTAATATGCACATATCGAGGGAAAACCGCTCTTTTAAATGAATCCAGTTTTAAAATATATCATGCGGTTCCCAAATCTCCAAAACTCAAAGCCAGCATCATCTATGTATGTACAATATGTATGTACGCAAGTGTGGACGTACAAATGTGTATGTCCGCAAGTATGGGTGTACAATATGTATATATGCAAGTATGAGTGTACAATATGCATGTGCGCCAATATGGGTGTACAATATGTATGTACGCAAGTATGGACGTACAAATGTGTATGTCTTCAAGTTTGGGTGTACAATATGTAAAAAGTCATATCATGATGCAACAATCCTACTGTGTAGTGACATGGCAATTATCGATGATGAAGTGTGTGAACCGGAAAATCTTTGTACGTGTAACATACGCATCATCGATAATGGTGCAGGTGTACTAGCACAGGTATAAGTAATGCAATGCGAATAACATGAATGCAGCATAAGGTAAATCATATGCAAATGCTGACGGGTATACGTATCTAACATGACCGAGTTGGTGAATCTATCAATCGGCATCTAGCCACACCACATCGCGTACGATACAATCCATCGTACGGCATCCTCTAGTCGAAGGTATGGATCAATCATTAAGTCAAACTCATCACGCACGGAAAATCATCATACGGCGGCATTAAGCTATCAGGGATCCTATCAACCTATAAGACGAGGAGGGTACGGACCTAACGTCACGTACGGCTAACACTCACGATTCACAACATATATAAATATCTCTATATACCTATATCCCAGGTTATATCTCCAACAATCTCTTATCAGGGGACCGACACGGTATCAATCATCTCAATCGACTCGCATCCGTGTACCAACTTATCAACAAATCATCATATCACGTCATATATTCTTTTCATCGCATTTATGTAACATTCAGAAAATATAAAATATTATTTTTGGAATTTAATATTAAAATACTATATTCCCCGAAAACTGCCCGATTTACGAAATTTAGGGTTTTGGAAAAAGGTTATAAATATATATTCCAATAATTATGAAATAAAGGAAAATTAAAATGATTTATTCATTTAATTATATATTTAAAGGATTTGGCATTTTTAAAATTTATTATAGGCAGTTTTGATAAACACCCATTTAGTGCACTGCTAATCGCGATTAAGTCAAATCCGTGTTTCTATAGTTTTTCATAGTAAGTGCACCATGACATGTTACATGTTATTTCATTTGTGTTGTTTTTATTAGGGTGTATGTGTTATTGGTGAGAAAAGAGTAAGAAAAAGGTGTCATGATGAATGAGGAGAGAGAAAGGAGACATAATGATGACTTGGAGAGAGAGTGTGTGAATAAGTGAGAGAGAGGGGGGCTGCTGCCAAATCCTTACCCCCCATCATTTTCTTCTCCCTCTTCATCTTCCTCAACCCCTCTTCCCTCCACTTAAATCCCAAGATCCATCTCCAAATAATCCCCAAAACCCTAAACCCCTTTCACAAAAGTTGATCCCCTCTTCATCCTCTTCACATTGAACCAAACAAAGTGGGATTTTGGCAACATTGTGACTAGTAGGGTTCTCTTGAGTTCATCCATGAGGTATAATCATTTCCACTTAGTTAGTTTTTAGTATTCTTGTGTTTTAGATAAATTAGAAGTTGAATTGGTTTGGTGGTTGTGGAGATAGAAATCCCTAGAGAAGGTTTAGGTTTAAAGATGGTTTTAGTGAACTCTTGTGGCTGTTTAAGACCTGAGAATGAGTATGGGGAACCAAAATACGGATTTGGGATTTGAGTTCATGTCGGTTTTGTGGGAATAAAGGGTGTGCAGGGAAATCTGGAGCAACCCAGGGGATTTTTGAGCGTAGCAAACAATACCAGGGACCTAGATACACCACCAGGAGACCATCATGACAAGAAGAAGCCCATGGGAGCATAGGGGTCCGAGGAGGCCGTATTTAGGGCCTATGTGGCCGGCCACCTTGTTGGCTGGGGTGTCGGGGTTGGTCCAGTAGCTCAAATACACAATATACATCACCCTAGACTTGTTTGCTTGGCTTTATTTGACCTGAGTCAAAATCTGGCAGCTTTTTTGTTTGATTTTGGCTATGTTTTCTGTATTTTGAAATGCTAATTCTTGTTATTTGGATTTGTATTTGGTTGTGGGATGTTCGTACATCAACAAAAAGGGTTGTTTGGTTGATTTATTATGCATATGCTATAGGTTCTAACCTACGAGCAAGGCGCGTGCCGTATTGGATTTTAGAACCTGGTTTTAATAGCGTTATGATATGTGTTGTTATTGTAGGTACCTTCGCGTGGATTCCAAGGCGACGGAGCATGGCGTCAACAACTTCGGCAAGCGAAGATTACTGTGAGTAGATCTATATCTACCGGGAAAGTCGGGTAGATGGCGTATAGCACCCCCGCAAAGTTTTGATGGAAACTGATTTATAGAATGTGGTTAAGGAAACCTAGATTTGGAAACTAGGGTTAGAGTTAAATGATAGTTAGGGAAACCATATTAGAAACTAAGTATAGTTAGAAGTGATATAATACGGCTAATATGTGATGACGGAATTTGAGAATGACGTTTAACGATATTGCCGTTTAGGGTACTATAGGACTAGATAGTCGACGTAGATGTGTCATCCGAACCATACCTATTTATAAACTGAAGAATCGTATGCATCTTTTAAACAGATACCTTGAGGGATGTTCATATCATAATATTGCATTTTGTATTCCCCATTCTTATGCATTTTACAATGAAAACAGGTGCTTTTGACCCATGTCTGCTACATGTTACAGGTTACAGGTTCTTGGAGCTAAAACAGTGAAAAAGACAAAAGACAACACAAAAGAAGGACTTTTGACCAACAAATAGGAGGATCTTAGTCAAGCCTAGACGAAGAACAGTTCACAATCAACAATGCAACGCAAGGTCCAAAATGTCAAGGCAAACGGTTAAAAAGTTATTGCAAATTGTTCACTGAAGATCTGGAACCAATGTAGAAGCCCAAATGGAGAAACAACTAAAGAAATGAAAAGCCCAAAGAACCATGAAGCAGCCTAGGAAAAATGATCATATAAGCTCACCAAAGGGCCGCGGAACCGCGGCCCAAGGCCTACCCATGCCGTGGTTCCGCGGCCGTATAATGCCCGTACTTCGAGAAAATTTTACCAAATGCGTTGGCGGCTCTGAAAAGAGTTTCTAGGGGTATATTTGTAATTGTAGACATGCGGATCAACTGTAAACCTAGGGTTTCTATGTCCTATAAATAGAACCCAAATCCTTGTATTTTCTCATGCCTCCCTTTAATAATAAATTCAGTCTTTTGGAGAGCATCGGTGTTTCTTTTCAATTCATGAATTCAGATCTGACAACCCTGCGTTGATGATTGGAGAGATGCATCTGTAAGTAGATTTAATTCCTTGCCCTAGTTTAGATTTCAATTCCTGCCCTGGGTAATTTTTATTCTCTGCCCTAGATAAATGTTCTTAAATTCCCTAATGAGTGAGTAGTCTACTCGCATGTTAGGGTTAGATCTGGGGAAGGTTTGAGAGACGAAGATCTCTCATCCCCTTTCTTGCCCGTCATATATTTTCATAGAACTCCATGCATACCTTCTTATTCCGCTCCCTACGGCACTCTACCCACAAGGCAGCGGTGATACCATAGTCTAAAGGCTCAGATTTTAAGGTTTTCCATAGAGGTTAGGGTAAAGATTAAGAAAGGAAGGACAAGGATCTAGAGGAAGAACAATTTCCCAATCATCCTAATCCCTTTTATTAATATTTACCATAACACCTAATTAGATCTTCATATGGGTATAGAAAGCGGTGAGATTTATAGACTTTCCAAACTTAACCTAGACCTAACCCTAGCAAGATTTAGATATAGATTAATTCAGTTTTTACCGCGGCCCATGGCGCCGTTGCCGGGGATGGCGTGTTATTTCCTTTTTGCGATTTCGGGTTAATCTTAAATTAAAAAATCATAAAAATCTAAAAAAACACAAAAATTATAAAAATATTTCATCTGTTATTTTTGGAAGGGATACTTTGTTGTTTGAATTTTGCAGGATATAAAAAATCGGATGTGGAAATTTCCAGAAAGCGAAACAGAAATCAGGAGATCAGAACAGAAAAGGATTTTCAAAACAGAACAGTGGAATTTTTCCCGCACCCTGAAGCCTCCAGCACGCCGCGATTCCGCCGCGCATACCCATCTTAGACCGCCGAAACGCGGCCATCTAGTCAAATCAGAGCGTCAGAAAATTTTTTGGGACTCGTGCCGACTACCCCACCGTGGAACCGCGGTGGGAACCAGGTTTTGCCGCGGAAGGGCGGCTCCACAGTGACATCATCTCGTGGAATTTCCTCTGTAAGTTCCTCTGTTCCTCCTCTGTAATTTTTGAAATATCTTTTCTGGAATTTCCTGCAGGATTCCGTGAGCTATAAAAGATATCCCCTTCCATATAAAAATTTTGTGCAGGATTTTTGCGCCCCGCTTAAATTTGGAAGTAGATTGCAAGTAATTTTTTTTTGTTGCACATCTTTTCTCGAATATCTTTTTGCAACAATTTTTTTCCAAATAAAGATTCTTATGATATGCTTAACATAATAACTGATTGCAAGTAATATTTTTCTGTTGCATATCTTTTATTAAAAATCTTTTTGCAACAATTTTCAAATAAAGAAAAAGAAAAAGGGAAATTTTTATTAGAAAACTTGCAAACTTTTGCCGCAAATAAATCCCTGCACCACCACCCAACTTTCTTTCTTTCACCCTTTCTTCTAACATGGGCACCCCACATAATAAATCACTTGCCGAACTTTGGTATCCCGAACCTAATTTTGCGTTGTTTGGAAATTTGTTCGATCAATTTAAAGATGATCCTTCCATGCCTAAAATATCTTTGAAAGATCAAATAGAGGCGTCTAGGAGAAACAATTCGACTTTTCAACCCACTTTGTGTCAACCAAGTCAATCTTTACCACCTCCATATGTTGATACCACTTTTCCAAGTTCTTCTGTCACTCCTAAGCCGATGTCCATTGCTGAGCATATTGCTCAATCTCACAGCCGATCTTTCACCCCCCTCCACTCATCTAGTTCTAGGGATCCGCATGACTATTCACCTTTTTATCCATATGTTGACCCTACCCCTGTCCAATCACCCACTTCCTACCAGTCCTAGCCGACTTTTCCACGGTCACTAGACAATGTTTCTACACAGCCTGTTGGGAGTTTTGTATATCCACACAATTTCGAATCTTTTACCGAAACCCCCTTACCACCAAAGTCTAGCTTGGAAGAGGCGTTGGAGGCGTATATCGCAGCAACAAACAAAATGGTTAGGAATGTGGAAGCGTCCGTGGCCGCCCTTATGCAACCTGCTGAACCGGTAGCTAGTTTCCCGCTAGCCCTAAATTTTTCAATGTATGAGGAGGCGGTTGGACAGAATGAGAATGTGAGAGGATTTCCAAATCAAACCTACCCTTACCCAATTGAAGCCCACAACTCCAGTTTTCCATCAAATGTCCTAAATGATTCACAAGTTCAAAATAAAAACGAGTTGTGCGACTTTGTAATGTTTGATTTGCCAAATTGTGAAGAACCCCTTTCGAGTGAAACCACACTTAATCCTTTCGATCTTTACACCTCCACACTAGAACCTAAATCGATAACTATCCATGCTTTTGATGAGGTGTCAGAAAAAATTGATTTTCACTTGATTGAGGATATAGACGCCGGGAATATTTCGGATGATGAACCCGTCAATTTAATTGAAATTTTATGTCCAATTCATCATCCCGAGTCATTAAATGTTTCTCCCGAACTTCATATGCGTCTTGATTTTGATGATATTGGCATGAATAAGCAAATTTTTGAGGAAAATATTGAGGAGAATTATGAGGATAGTACTGAGGATAATATTGAGGTTGAACCATTTTCGTTTGATGTGTCGAATTTTCCAATACACCCTCCTAAATCCTTAACTGATACCCTTCCTCACTCACTTCCTTCCATCCTTCCTATTGTTCCGATCGTGCAAGTGACCGTTACGCTTTCATCTCCTATACCAAGTTCGGCGTACCCATGTTTTCTTGCTAATCTTGAGGGATTTGACCCCATTGCACAACGAGTTGATAGATTAGCACAATCAGTTTTCACACTTCGGTCATCCCAAATTGCGCTAATTTATTCACTCGATTTACACCCTCAAGATCGTGCTACCCTTCTTTCTCCTTCCCGCCATTCTTCTCCCCCACCGAGACCATATTCTACCATTCTTCTTTCCACACGGTCTCGCGTGTTTCTCATTTCTTTCCTCTACACCCCATTATTTCACCAACTCGGCCATTACCACGATAAGATTTTTGAATGGTTGGTGCTAACCTTTGGCTTGTGTAAGGCCAAGCTTAAGTTTGGGGGGAACCTTTGTATATATGTATATATATTTTTTGTTTTCTTTTTCTATAAAAAAAATTAAAAAAAAATTCAAAACAAAAAAATAAAAAAATAAAAAAATTATAAATAAATAAACATGGGAGTGCCAGTATTTTGACCCTCTTGGTTCAGCATGACAGTGAGAACACTGTCAAGTTTAAGTTTGAGGGTATGCTCGGTACGTCTTCTTCCTTCGCATTCATTTGTACATATTTTTTCATTTGCATACTTATTTGAAAACCCATAAAAATTGAAAATTTTCAAAAATTATAAAAATTATTGTATTCAATTTTGGCTAGTTCACTTGAGTTTAACAAATAGGTCAACTGGCTAGGAACAACTAGATCTTAAACTTAGTAAATTAAAAACCCTAAAGATAACCTTCGTTAAAGTTTAACGGTAGAAAGTATATGTCTCTGTAGTTTATTTAGAAATAGGCAAATTTTGGGTTCACTTTTTGGGCTAAGTCGAGACAATGGAAAAGTATTGATGTTATTATTAGAGTATAAATTTGAAAAATAATTCCTAGATTAAGTCTAGATTCTGAAAATGTTTACCCTACAAATTGCACAATCACGCACCTTGAAACTTGGAATAGTAGAGGAGACCTTGAAATGCTCTTGTCTAAAGTCCTTAGAACGAAGAAAATAAAAGAAAAAAAGAGTGAATAAAGAAAAGAAAAAAATGAAAACTGGTTTTTGTGATTACTTAAGGCTGTAAAAATAGAAAAATATTTAGCGAGGGTGCTTCATCACCTAGTGCCTTAGACCAACTGGTTTGGGAGTCACTGCTAAAAGCCTTGGGTGTTGCAAGACTAGGAATTACGCTTTAAAGTGCAAACATATCTTGTAATCGGTTGTTGGTACCTCAAGAAGTATTAACGGTCGCATGAAAGATGTGTAAGCCAAATTGAGTTAAAAATTCACCTACTAATAAGTACTTTGGACAACGGACAAGGGTATGATTGCTTGATTTGAATTTTCAAGTGTAGGGATGATATTTACACACACGTAGGGGTATGTGATTAGAGTTTAGATGAGAGAAAGGAGTGAAGAATAGAACTTGTATCTTTAGTAGAGTTGATAGAAATTACTAAGTGGAGATGGAACCCTAGAAGGAAAACTTAAGAGATGCCGAAAGCTAAGTAAGTCTACAGAACATATATAATCTTAAGTTAGATGATGAGGAAGTGTGAAGAATATGGGTGGATAATTTACGGGTCGAAGATAATAGACTTCCTTGTTAGAAAACCTAATTAGAGAACAAAAGTCGAAAAGCCGAATTGATAGGATTTTGTGGGTAGTATCCGCTGAAAACCCTCAGGAGACAACACCCCTCCTACTAGGGACACCTAGAGGTTTAACGGCTTGTTGCACGTGCTCAGTGCAATCGCGTTTCCCTGCGAAAGTGCGGCTAGGTTAGATTTTTATTGAGAATAAAAAAATAAGTTTGCTCGAGGACGAGCAAAAGATAAGTTTGGGGGTATTTGTTCATATCATAATATTGCATTTTGTATTCCCCATTCTTATGCATTTTACAATGAAAACATGTGCTTTTGACCCATGTCTGCTACATGTTACAGGTTACAGGTTCTTGGAGCGAAAACAGTGAAAAAGACAAAAGACGACACAAAAGAAGGACTTTTGACCAACAAATAGGAGGATCTTAGTCAAGCCTAGACGAAGAATAGTTCACAATCAACAAGGCAACGCAAGGTCCAAAATGTCAAGGCAAACGGTTAAAAAGTCATTGCAAATTGTTCACTGAAGATCTGGAACCAATGTAGAAGCCCAAATAGAGAAACAACTAAAGAAATGAAAAGCCTAAAGAACCCTGAAGCAGCCAAGGAAAAATGATCATATAAGCTCACCAAAGGGCCGCGGAACCGCGGCCCAAGGCCTACCCATGCCGCGGTTCCGCGGCCGTATAATGCCCGTACTTCGAGAAAATTTTACCAAATGCGTTGGCGGCTCTGAAAAGATTTCCTAGGGGTATATTTGTAATTGTAGACATGCGGATCAACTGTAAACCTAGGGTTTCTATGTCCTATAAATAGAACCCAAACCTTTGTATTTTCTCATGCCTCCCTTTAATAATAAATTCAGTCTTTTGGAGAGCATCGGTGTTTCTTTTCAATTCATGAATTCAGATTTGACAACCCTGCGTTGATGATTGGAGAGATGCATCTGTAAGTAGATTTAATTCCTTGCCCTAGTTTAGATTTCAATTCCTGCCCTAGGTAATTTTTATTCTCTGTCCTAGATAAATGTTCTTAAATTCCCTAATGAGTGAGTAGTCTCCTCGCTTGTTAGGGTTAGATCTGGGGAACGTTTGAGAGACGAAAATCTCTCATCCCCTTTCTTGCCCGTCATATATTTTCATAGAACTCCATGCATACCTTCTTATTCCGCTCCCTACGGCACTCTACCCACGAGGCAGCGGTGATACCGTAGTCTAAAGGCCCGGATTTTAAGTTTTTCCATGGAGGTTAGGGTAAAGATTAAGAAAGGAAGGAGAAGGATCTAGAGGAAGAACAATCTTCCCAATCATCCTAATCCCTTTTATTAATATTTACCATAACACCTAATTAGATCTTCATATGGGTATAGAAAGCGGTGAAATTTATAGACTTTCCAAACTTAACCTAGACCTAACCCTAGCAAGATTTAGATCTAGATTAATTCAATTTTTAGATTTTATAAATAATCAATCCGGCTCCCATCGGAATTAACTCGTTTGAGCGACTAGGAAATTCACAACATCCCTGTGGACCGACCCGTACTCACCGGCTAGCTACCGAGCGACACTGTTCTTGATTGCGGTTACTAGATAGTTTTTTAGATCAAATCAAGGGACGTTACGGATTTTCAAATGATATCTTTTCCTTAAAAACACCGTAACCTCTATTTTCAAAACTATGATTCGCTTCTTTTAAAATCTGCTTGTATGGTTCGGGTGTGTATGTTAGATTAGATACTTATACTTATAGTAGAGATAGAATGTTTTTGTAAACTCGACTTGATGTGAGATATAAATGCGATGAAAAGAATATAAGACGAATATGATGATATGATGATATGTTGGTATACGGATGCGAGTCGATTGAGATGATTGATACCTTGTCGTCCCCTGATATAAGATCGTTATGGATGTGACCTGGGACATAGGTATATAGTTATATTTATATATGTTGTGAAACATGTGTGATATGTCGTACGTGACGTTAGGTCCGTACCCTCCTCGTCTTATAGGTTGATAGGATGCCTGATAGCTTAATACCGTCGTACGATGATTTTCCATATGTGATGAGTTTGACTTGAGGTTTGATCTATACCCTTGACTAGAGGATGCCGTACGATGGAGCATACCGTACGTGATGTTGAGTGGCTAGATGCCGATTGATAGAATCACCGACATGGTCATGTTGGATACGTATACCGTCAGTATTTGCATATGATTTACCTTATGCTGCATTCATATTATTCTCGTTGCATTGCTTATACCTATGCTAGTACACCTGCACCATTATCGATGATGCGTATGTTACAGATACACAGATTTGCCGGCTCACACACTTCATCATCGATAATTGCCATGTCACTACACAGTAGGGTTGCTGCATCATGATATGCATATTGTACACACATACTTGCGTATATATCCGCCTATACATACATAGATCATGCTGACTTCGACTTTGGAGAACTGGGGACCGCATGTTATATTTAAGAACTGGAATCATTTTTAAAAAGCGGTTTCCCCTTAATATGTCATATTACTGTTCCATGTTGCATGATATATGGATATGCTTTCATTTCTAACATATGTTGCATTCAACATGCTTTATGATATTACGCATTGAGATATTCTGTTTTTATGAGATTTCTGGATTTGAGAACCGTGGCTATTTCAAAAGAAAGCATGTACTGTTTTAAAAACCCGGTTTCTCTTGATATGATATTTCAGTGCGTCCACCATGCGTTTTCTCCGTTATGAGATGTATGACATGTGAAACCCAATTCGAGGAGGTGGATGATTCCGTTTGCGGGTACATGGTGGACCCGGTATGGTACCCCGGGGCGAGAGAGAGATTTTGTGTGGATGACGATGGCCAGGCAGGGGAGCACTACCTACTGGTGATAGTATTTTGGGCTCGGCGGATATCCGGAGGATACCGACCAGAGTCGAGAGATGATATAGGCCGATCCGGACTGACGGAGCCCGTGGGCCGATCCGGACTAACGGAGCCCGAGATATGAGGATTTTCGTGTCAACGCTGGACACGGGTTTCATGATGTTTTCGGGTGTCGATGTTGGACACCCAGGTTCCATGATTTTGATGTGTCGCGAGGGACACTGTTGATTTATATCCTTATAGTTACATGCATACATACATTGATTATATAGGGACACCGTTGATTTATATCCTTATACTTACATGCATACATACTTTGATTATATGGTTGGACGAGATCCACATGCATGCAGACATTGGTTATATTGTTGGATTATATCCGCATACATATAGGTATTGATTACATTGTTAGCACATATACGACCCGGTCACCCTAGATATCATAGTATTACCTTTATGATATAGTTGACCTAGGAGTCGTTGTTTATTCGATTTCTACTTGTAGATGTCTTTCTACTCACGAGTTGGTAACTCACCCCCGTTGTGCCACAGTTCTTGCAGGTAGACCGCATAGATTGGTAGCGGCTTCGCTGGCACACAGTTGCATTCGGGTGTTTTGCATTGGTAGGTGGGACATTTGTATCGTACCCACTCTTGTATCTATATTTTATATTGTATCTAGTTAACTCCATCAAATCAAAACTAGTATTTGTATAAGTAATGAGACTTAGCAAGACTGTTAGTGCGAGACTTGAGCGATGGGTTTTATGTTCGCATATTGGGTTGATATCTCGCTTTATTCTTTATCTGTTTTGGTGATCTTCGCCGTTGGGCGTCGTACTCATATATATACTATCTTGCGTGGTTGTGATCCTCCGGTTGGCGAAGAGCTAGCTACCTGTCACGACCCGAAAGTACGGAACATGACCGGCACTTAAACTACGAACGTCTCCAGGCGTACGTAATCTAAGTAAACCGAAAACCCAGAAATCCAAACCAAGAAAGATGTAGAGTGCAGGAAAAACCAACTTAAAGCAAGTAATTTCAATAGCATAAGCCGAATTAGGCGGTTTTAAAAACATCAAAAATTTCCCGAAAATTTCGGCAGAGTCTCCTTTGTAAATACTGGCCCCCAAATGGGATACAACATGAATAGTATACGAAATCAATAAAAAGGCATCCCCAAGCGGGAGCTAGCTCTTCGTCAATCGACGGTCACAACCACACAAGCAATATAATATACAACGCCAAGGGCGAGGATCAAAATTCAAAAGGAAACTCAAAAACTACAAGAAAACCACAGAAATACAACGCGCGACTCTAAGGTCGAAAGAATAAACATCACTGGTCTCTATCTCAAATAAATACATGTTTGGTTGATGGAACTTCTAGATACAACTGAATAATAATATACAATGTATACTGATGGGTATGATACAATAAACCCACCTACTAGCAAATCACCCGAAAGGAGCAGTGCCAGCAAAGCCGTAATGAAACCTGTACGGCAAACCTGCAAGAACTGGGGCACAACGGAGGTGAGTTGCCAACTCGTGAATAGAAAAACATCTACGCACAGAAATCGTATAAATAGCGCAACCTAGGTCAATGATCATAATATATCCTCAAATATATGAATAACATGCAGCCTATAACAATGGCTAGGGTAATATCTAACCCGAGTGTGATCTCATGTGCCCGTGTCAGTGCCTCAGGTAGCAATATATCATATGAATGAGGTATGAATGCATGAAAACAGAATACATGTAAATGAAGAACCGTTTTCATAATTTAGTGAGATTTCCTTTGTATTTTTAAAATGAGGTATCATAATGAAATCAGCATAAAACAGTGCCTAGCATCGGCACAAAACGTAATCCCAATATCTCGATATCTCTGTATCACAGTCTCTGTACCTCAATATCTCGAAATCTCAATGTCTCAATCTCAATATCTAGGGCGCCGTCAGTCCAGACCGGCCCCTACCATCCATCTCAAGACCACGACGGTATCCTCCGGATATCCGACGCGTCTGGTAAAATCACCGGTAGGTAGTGCTCCCCTGCCAGGCTCACATCGTCATCATCACACGCTTCTTGCCCCGGGGTACCTTACCGGGTCCACCATGTACCCGAAACGGTTCATCCGTTTCCTCGAATCGGGTCTCGAAATCCATCAGCAAACTCATGGTGGACGACTCATACATCATGGGAAAAACCGCACTTTTTATTTAAAAAGAGAGAAATCGGTTTATATAAGTTTTGCGGTTTTCCCCCCAAATCCAGAAAATTTCATGGAAATCCGAATCCAAATCATCAATAGCATGTAAAAACCATGAATATAGGCATAACAATGAATAACAGTATGCATGAAGTGACAAGTAATAACTACAATGTTAAGCTGGCATATAAGGCAGGCACACTAATATCATGTCAAATTACTAACTAACAAGCTAAGTCAAGTAATAATATTTTCTAAGGTGTACGTGACATGGCAATTACCGATGAAGATGTGTGTAAGCCGGCAAGTAAGTGTGCGTGGTACATACGCATCATCGGTAATGGTGCTGGTGTCCTAACAATATGATATCAACATTGCAATAAGAAATTATAACATAAGTATGCGATGCGAAGCGAACCACAATAATAAGTGGGAGCTGAATACTAGACGCAACTGTAACTAACCTGCATTAATCTAATATAAGTCCTACAAATGGTGCCTTTTGAAATAACATGAATCATGGGGTTTTGAAAATAGGGGCTACGGTGTTTTTATGAAAAGATACGTCTTTTGAAATATCCGTAGGATCCCTTGGGCTGTCTTTTAAAATACCCACGATTCGTTAGTTTTTGAAATAGGTAAGAATCGAATCTAATCTAACAACTAAACTAAACTAAAGGGCTAAGCTAACAAGCTGGACTACAGGTAAGGAAACCGCCTAACATCTGAGTCGATCCATATACATACCTGTATATATATTAGTCGGTGATCCCGCCTCAATAATATCATATCCGATACCATATCTACAATCAGCCATCCCAAGTCAAGAATGCGGATCAATCATCAAGATATTGCTCGTACGTAAATCCGTCGTACGGCATCCCCAAATCTGGGTACGGGTCAATATCATATTCCTCACACCATTCCTCTGGTATCCTCTTTATTCAAGATCATAGTCTAGGGTACTGACCTATGTCTAGTACAATACTAATATCCTCAATATACTCATGATCTGACTACAGATCGACAATCTCGTACAAACCGATACCGTCAGCACATAGCATCATCAAGGGTATACATCGCTCGATACGGCCTAATATCAATATCCTAGCATATCATGCCTCATATCACGATCACATGTCGACCATTTTATTTATAACACTATTCACCCGTATCGCCGCCCCAAGATCCGCTATAACACCAGGGCGTACCTTAAGTACGAATCCTGCCATATCACCGATATCACAACCACAAAACAAATCTCATCGACTCAGCTCAACCCCAAGTATCATCCTCACATCTGTATGTGAACACATAGTCCCATACCCATGTGATCACATAACTATAAAGAATTCCATGAGCACATATAAATAGGAATGTATGCAAGTATGTAGGTGTGTATGTGTAGTGCAACAATACCCTAGGGTTCGCAACACTAAAATAATCCAACACACCAATATCCATCCTAAACATCGTTATTAATCCCAAATAACATATAATAAATTGTTGGTGTGTATATGCATCCGTATACACCACCACAGACTGCGGGGGTGCTATACGCCATCCACCCGACTTCTCCCCGTAGATATAAATCTACTCACCTGGTCCTCGTTCGCCGGTGCCGACGTCGCCACGCGCTTGCTTGTCGTCTCGAAGTCCACATGGGGTACCTACATATCATAACGCACCATACCGCATTAAAATCCGACTCATGACCAAAACGACGCACGAATCCCACATAGGTCAAAACCTATGGTTGCTCAAATCGACCCAAAAACCCTCGACGTCGGCGTACAAACGCCAAACCATCGAGAAAACTCCCAACACACTCATTTGTACAATTACAAGCACTAATTATAATATAAAATAGCTTCAAATTCACAAAAACCCCCATTTCACTTAAAAAGTCATTTTTCCGAAAATCTAGCAAGCACAAATCACCATTTTAGTACAAAACTCGATGTATAAACGAACCTAGCATCCACAATATTCACTAAATATCATCACAAAGTCATATAAACCATTCCTATAATTTATTCTCATCAATTTGCATAAATTCCAAAATTCTAGTTTGCAAAAATATCAATTTTTAACACCTTTTAAAGCAAAATTCACAATTCAACAATTAAGCTTGGTTTTGCATAACCTAAGATATTAAACCACTCATAATAATGTTAATGATGTCATAAAAACATAATTACATTTTTAACCCAATTATTTAACCAATTTTAAATAGCTAGTTAGCAAATTAGCGTAATTATCATAATTTTTAAACTAACAATTAACAACTAGCTACTAACTTTGTTTTAACAAGCCATAATACATTACACAACCATACACCAATTTCACAAAACCCTAACTTGCATTCAAACCCTTTCTTGAATTTTATAACTAACAAAATCCAACCCAAACTATACATGAAATACTAAATTAACACTAATTTGAAGCCCAAAAAGCAAGTTAAACTCTTAGATTTGGTTTGTATAAAATACTAGATAGCAAAATAGAATAATTAACTTAATAATGGTGTGCTAAAAACCCTAGTTTAACTCAAACCATTCTCTTGAAGATCCTAAATGAAAATAGCACCAATATTAACACTAAAACAACTCATTTAAAGAAATCTAACCATAAGAATTTAAATGGGTAAGAATTATACCTCTAGATCTAGAGATCTAGCAAGAAATTTTGACTTCAAAGATGGCCTCCTAGCATCCAAAATCCATGCAAGAAAGGTTAAGAAGAATGGATGAAGGATGGGCTTGAAATTGTGAAGTTTAAATGGAATTTTGATGGAATTTTGATGAGTTTAGAAGAAAAATGAGAGGGGAAATTTTGAGGCTATTTATTGCAGGAATTTCGGCTGAGGAGGGAGTGGGGAGAGGTGTGGGGGAGTTGTGGAAAAGAATCCAAGTCAAAGCCCCTCCCAAATTACCATAATACCCCCACCTACTTTACTATATATAAAAACCTTATTTTAAACCATTTCTCACATGATTTAAGGTCAAAAAGAGGGAAATAAAATTCTTGGGCTGCTACAATAGTGTGGGGCCGGCCAAGGGGAGTGAGGGTGAGTGTGAGAGACTTTACAAAAAAATTCTATGCAAAAAGACCCCCCACAATACCATATTTGCAAGTTTTAGTTCAAAATAACTATATTTTTGTTTTCCATAAAATAAATCAATTAAAACTTGAAATAAAATACTAAAAAATTATATTACAACTAGATTTTAATTAACATGATTTTAAAGATTAAAATTAGCCCATTTAAATTTGTATTTATCGCTAATTTAATGTATTTTCTTACCGGCTTAAAATAATATTAAAATAATTAATTTCGGAAAAAATTTCAGCAGTGGCTCAATAAACACCAAATACTAGCAATTATATAGCTAGAATATGTATATTTAATTTTATAATAAAGATATTTGCATTTTGACTTTTTACAGAAAACCCCCTTATTTTACCGTTTTTTCGAAATTTCACCGAAACGATTTTCAAAACGTTACACTACCGCTTGGGGATGCCTTTATATTTTCATGTATTGTGGTTTTGGATAAAAAAAATACAAAGGAGGTGCTGCCTAAATTTTTAAAAGACGAAACCTGTTTTCAAACTAGAAAATTTCACTTGCATTATTTATGTCCCTTTTCCATGCATTTATGAAAACTTGATTTCATTATACCATTATTTCAAAACTTCACCTCTTTTATTTTCTTTAAAAGGTTTAGATTTCTGGGTTTCAGCTTACTTGAATTCCGTTACGCCTTTAGACATTGCGTGATTCAAGTGCTGGTCACGAGCTAATATTTCGGGTCGTGACATAGTTGGTATCAGAGCGCTAGGTTTAATCTTGGTTCGAGTCTATGTTTGGCTATGCGGAGTCTAGGGCGGGTATGTATTTCGGAACCTAGGTTTGACCTTACGGAACTTAGACTTGAACAGGGGGTATTAGACCCGAACTTTCGTTTCGTAGATTGACCCTGATTGATGGAGTATGTAGCTTGAGTAGAGTGACGTACCGTACGTATGTTCCGCGTGTAGGGATGCTGGGCACTGCCACAAGGGTCTACGAGGCATCAACCATGCCCGATTAAAATTTTAGCCGTGCCGAACAACCCAAAGCCGGATCTTTAAACTAGTGTTTATGCGAAAATAAGCATGTTAAACACTTTAACACTAATTGAGAGGGATTACAACCTTTGTAGATCCGGTCCATCACTTTAAAAGCTCCGTGTTGTGGTCCCTTCGCTGCTATCATCGTGTTCCGGACTCTCGAGAGGCTCCATGAAGAGAAAGGTGCAAGCTTGCTTCCCATCTTCGATAACAAAGATGATCTACCTTGAAGTTTCGTTAACACAAGCTCTCACTATCTAAAAGAAGTGAACACTCTCATCTAAAGGGCAAGGGTAGATGAGAATGATGAAGTAGGATTTTAGCTCTCATTTATAATCTTTTTCTCACACATAATCATCACTTGGAAAAAAGCTAGTAAGTTTTTTCCATGAAAAGAAGAAGGAAGAAGAAGAAGAAATAAATCATGAATCCTTTTGTGATGAATAATGCAAAGAAGATAATGATGAATAATGCAACCATGGTTGCTAAACCTTTGTAGAGAATTTACCAAGGGTGAAGGGTTTGAGTTAGGTTAAAGATGAGTCACTTGCAAATATCTTGCACAAAACAAAAAGAAACCTTCTAGAATCATCAAGAAGGAACTAACCCAAAACAAACCCTAACCTTGTTTAATCTCCACTAAATATGTTGCATTAGTTATCATATCATGTTACAATATTATATATAACATATATAATATTTATCGTAACAATATAAAATAATACAATTAACATATATCGCATATATATCAATGTATTACCCGAGTGAGAAAAAGAATCTTTTAGTGAGCTAATATTAGTTAATGAAATTTAATATATCATATATATTATTATACATTAAATTATCGAATCAACACTTGATCTGATAATCCGGCTATATCGCATATAACCGACTAATACGATGACCCGGCTATATCACATATACCCAGCCGATATCTCATATCACGAGAATCCAATACGATATCACATACCGCATTATCCTCGGTCCCGCACATATCACATATGTGCTCCTACTCCGTTTTGCCTGAGTCAAGAAAGCTCTGTGTAGGACTCTAAAGAATCGTCAATACGCCGGCAGTACGTGATGATCATATCAAACACCCACAAGCTGCAAGCGGTCAGCTAAACGTAATAGCCACCCAGGTATTGAGCGCTCAGAAGATCAACAAGCAAGCCTGTACATTCTCTTGTGAATCCAATCAGTAACACTCCCGTACATTCCGGTCTCTTCGTCTGATATGTCGCATATCTCGCCTAGGGGTGGTAAACGTCAGACCCCGGTAGCTTGATAAGTCGTATCGATATGAGGTCTATAACAGTTCGAGAAACTACTTATAACACTTACCAGTAAATCTCAACAACCCTGGCCAGGGATTTCTGGTTATAGCCAATCGAACACAGCACAACATCAACTCCCTATACCGGGAGAGACGAATCCCCTCCTATCGCTCATTGCCTCCATGTGATTCGGGACTGTACCCAAAAGCCACCTTTTTGCATGCCCTCTTGGACGTGGTATGATGGAAATCAAAGCACAGTGGGAATCACACAAGTCTCTATGACGATCTCGGGTCAACAGACTACCCTGTACCAGTGTCACCGGAGAACTGCCATCTCACGTGAGGTATAATACCATCTGGGAGTTCTCGGCGAGTCCGTCCAGTGTACCCAGTCTCCACTGAGCACCCGTACACCATCCTTGATGTCAAACACCGATGGATATGGGATCATCCATCACCCATCATATGGGTCAAGATGCGTATACACTAGTCTACTATGGTGTGTCGATGCCCTGTCTCGATACACCCTCGACTAGGAACGGTTATAGGATGTACTCGTCGACTACCGTGGCCCCACTAGTATGATCTTATCATAGTCCCAGTAGTCGAGTACACATCTTAAGGGCTTTATCAACATGTAACATAGAGACAATCAGAGTACATGTTAAGATAAAGTACAACCAGATAGCATACTATCATGTCGAGCAAGAAAGTCCTCCCTATATATGTCGAAGCATCCATTACAATATACATCATATGCACAGTAATGGCCTCTAGGGCATACATATAACCAACAATCTCCCACTTGCACTAGGGCCATCTGTTGTGGTATCACATACCCAACAATTAGCTGTGGCTGAAGTATCTCATACTCAACCATCCCATACTATTGGGAAAAAGGCCTTTGTGAGTGGATCCGCGCTGTTGTCCTCTGTGTCTACTCTCCTAACCTCGATCTTCCTGGAGATCAACCATCACCATGATCAGGTGATACTGCCTAAGAATTATATCTAGATTTCTGATGGGATGGTAGTTCCTTGGCATAAGCCACAACTCCATTGTCACACAATAGTAGGAACGAAGTTCATCTCATGAACCTATATATCCAGACTGCCTCTTTGGTAGCATCCTTGGTAACGATGTATCTTGCTTTTAATCGTCTAGTAAGTCACGGTATCTATCTTGGAACTCTTCCAACATACCGTCCCTCCACTGAGGGTAAAGACAATGCATGCGACTGACATTCAATCGTCCTTATCACCCAGGAACCTTTCTAGTGATTCTTCCCAGGATCGATTGATACTATCTCACTAAAACTAGTGAGTATCCTAACATCCAATTAGATCTATCTCATAGATCCAAAACCCAGGATTTAGGGGTATCGCTTTGATCCTATATGGAGAATCCTTGTGATAAGCGGAGATTGACCGAGCGTAGCATAGGAAACTCCTTCCCTATCAAGAGTATGTCATCCACGTACTCTATGAGGATCACCACCATACTCTCTACTACCTTTTTGTATATACAAGGTACATCTACCATTTTGATGAAGTCAAACTCTTTGACTACCACATCAAAATAGACGTTCCAACTCCGCAATGCCTGCTTTATCATATAAAACATCTTGCACACGTTTCCGCTGCTCCCACTGTCTACGAAGTCCTCTAGCTGTGTACTTATAGATGCTCTCTTCCAAATCATCATTTAGAAAAGCTGTCATGACACCCAACCGCCAGATATCGTAGTCATGGTATGTAGCCGTGGCAAGTAGGATCTGGATGGACTTAAACATAGCTTTGAAAGTCTCAACTTTTCCATGTACACCTAGTAATCTTCTCAAGATACACTTGCTCCTGATGGGGATTCAACCCTTCAGATAGAGCAACCAAAGTCCATACTTTGTTGGTGTATAAGGATTCTATCTCAGATCGATAAGCATCCAGCCATTCTTACAGAGTCTCACTCCTGATGGCCAGCTCGAAACTAGTTGGGTCATCATCTCATGATGCAATCCTCGCTCCTACTGTCATAGAGAAACCAAAGAATCTCTCAGGTGGGTAAGGAACCCTACTAGATCGGTGGAGAGGCTGAGGTTCGTTGGTTATTATTGAATCCTTTGGTTCTACCAAATCATCAGCTGCAGTTTGTATAGCTGGAACCTTTCCAGTTCTATCTCATGACCAATAATTTCTTCACAAGAAATTCCCTTTCATAAAGGTGGCATGCTGAGAAACAAAATATTTTTGTTCCTCGGTTAGGTAGAAAATATTCCCTTGCGTATGCTTGGGATATCCAACAAACTTCTACAGATCTTACTTTGCCTCGAGTTTGTCCGGATTTTGCTTTTTAGACATAGGCCGGACAACCCCAAATCTTAACAAACTTAAGATATGGGCTCTTCCCTTTCCATATCACATATGAAGTGGTAGGCAACTGATTTGATTTCAACCCTATTCAATAGGTATGCAACTTCTCAAGTGCATAACTCCCAAAAGGAAATAGGAAACTCAGTAGTACTCATCATAGAGCACACCATATCACATAGGGTGCTACTGCTCCGCCCCGATATACCATCGTGCTATGGTGTATACGAAGGAGTAATGCAGAGAGAGGATCTCATTCTCTTTTAGAATAGTCCAGGAATTCCGTGCTCAAGTATTCTCCTCCCTGATCTCATCAAAGGACATAATACTTATACCCGTTGTTGGTTCTCTACTTCTAATTTATATTCTGTGAATATCTCAAATACTTCGCACTTGTGTTTCAACAGGAACATATGTCTGAATCTTGAGAGATTATCAGAGAATGTAATGAAGTACAAAGAACCGGTCTTGGCATGTGTAGACAGGGGACTTTCATACATCAGCATGTATCAATCCCAAGAGTTCACTAACTCTTTCTCTGTTTCCAATAAACGGAGCTGTGGTCATCTTATCTCTGGGACATGACCAGCAAGTTTCACAAGATGTAAATTCAAACTAATTTAAATATGCATCTTTATGTAACTTCAGCTAGTCGGGTCGCATTGATATGACCAAGTCTACATTGCCTCAAGAAGGATTCGTTCATTTCTGAACTCTTCCTCTTGTGTGTGTTCTTTATACTAAGAACTGTAGTTTGATTTAGAACGTCTATGCTTTTAGATAACGTACCTGAACCGATCAACTCTTGATATAGGAAATGTTCAAAACATTATCCAACAATACAAAATTATATCCTTTCTTTACTAATAAAGAGACTGATATGATGTTGTATATTAGGTTCGGTATCTAATAACATTCGTTCAGAATAAAGTATTCTGGTAATACAGGGTGATAGTGACCAACAGACTTGGCTGCAACACTTGCACCGTTTCTATCTCTTGAAACTTATCACCCGTTCTCAGTTCTCTACCTATCTGTAGCCCATGTAATAAATTACATATGTGGGATCCTGATCCGGTATCAAATACCCAGGACGTAAAGGATACTGAGAAACAGTTCTCTGTAATGAACACACCCGAAGAAGATGCATCAGCATGCACTTTCTTCATTTGGGCGGCACGGGAATTCTGGTAATCCCCAATTTCCTGCTGTGTCTTATAACAATTATAAGTTGGAGTGGGACCAACGTTCCCTAGCGCAGTATAACAAGTGGGTTCGGTCAATACATCCGTATTATTATCTTGATTAAGGCGTGATATGGTCGCTACCTGGAGAGAGAGAGAAGAAAACACTCAGCGTATGCTCTTGCAAGATTAGATTGGTTATCTAATATATCTAATCAGGATGTCTCCCACTGTTTTAGTCAAATCTTCCTTCAAACCCTAAAAGGAAAGACTAGTCGGGATTAATTACACGCTACAAGTTCGCCAATCTTTCAGCTAGGCTAGTGTCGGTACTTTGAGGGAGGTCCCCCGTGCTTTCGCACGAACCTAATTAAAGTAAATCTCGTTTTCCCAGGGGCGTAACCCCATTGACACCTTTCTAGACACCTACTTGATCGGCTAATTGTAATGTATAAAACTCTCCCAGGAGTAACTCTTACTCACAGCGGGTATTGGGATCCAACTATCTCATAGATGATATGCAATCTCATTGCGAATTTCAACACTTGAAATTCCCAATAATATTTTACCCCTAGCATCCTATGACCTTGACGAATGCGAACAAACCATAGGCTACTAGTCAAGTTCAACCCGTCATTTCCCGATTTAATTAAACCCACCCGCACGGCCCTTGACGAATGCCAACAAAGTCGCACGACTACCCTAACTCAGTTGCATCATATGCTTATACAGATAAGCATAAATAGCTACCGCACACTACGCCTTGACGAAAGCCAACAAACGCAGCACGAATACTATGAAGTACTTATCTGAAATGACGGAGGGCCACGACAGGTTTTTAAGAAAACCTTTTGCGTAATGAACTTGATATCGTTGTAGAATCGAGTGATTTTAAATGGAGTGTTTTTTAGGCTTTTCTAGTTTTGCTAAAAGGGTCACTCCCGGTGAAGGGATCGTCGGCCCTTTCCTCATCGAAGAAGGTGCCGGATATTTCACAAATACCACTATGCAAAGCAAGAACTATAGAAGCAATCAAAAGACAAACCGAGTTTGTAGCATGTGCTACTTTCACTAAAGAGGTCACTCCCGGTGAAGGGATCTCGGCTCTTTCCTTATCGAATAAGGTGCTGGATGTTCTACAAGGAACACCGCTATGCAAAGCAAGAACTAGAGCTACCAGTTTTTAAACAAGTTTCTACAACATCTTAGGTTTCTTTTATTTCATTAATCTCATTAATGAAGTCCCATTTTATTATGCTTCACAAGCATCACATTTGAAACGAAATCTGCAATATAACATATATCTCATATATATAATATAAACATTCGTCTCAGGCAGTAATATGATCTCATCACAGAACATTGCAGCAGAAGAACATATATAAAATATTGGATATACTAGGACGTCCTTATTTTCAATACGAGCATGTATAAAACACGGATTCCACGGTCGCGATGATTAGCCAAACCCACATCCCTAGACCCCTATGAGAGCGGCAAGCAACATTGCCAATTCTAGGGTTAGGAGACCCGTTCTCGACTCCTCGAGATGGTCTCCCACTGGTGTCACGACCCGAAAGTACGGAATGCGACTGGCACTTAGATTACGAGACGTCTAAAGGCGTACCGTAACCTAAGTCAGCCAAAGCCCAGAAGAATCTAAACCAAAATCAAGAGAGAGTGAAGGAAAACCTTAAATGAAAACGGTTTTTAAATCAATTAAGTTGCATAGAATCCAAAAAAAAAAACATCAAAAATTCCCTAAAATTTCGGCAGAGTCTCCTCTGTATTTTCTATCCCCCAAAATGGGTACAATAAGATAATAAACCTGTAGTCATAAAATGGCATCCCCAAGCGGGAGCTAGCTCTTCGTCCAAGGCGGATCACAACCACATGCAATATAATAGTAATATCAAGAAAAAGAGCATAAAAGAAATGCAAAATACCAGAAAACACACGTTGGCTCAAGTGAGCTCGACCCAAAAGAAACCACAAATATACAAATCTCTCAGTCTCATCACTAGGTCGCATATACAATATAAAGTGGTAGATGGAGTATACTAGATACAATGATAAAGCAAAAAGAAATAAAGTGTGCTCGCAACCCACCTACAGGCGATGTCGCGAGTCTGAGCAAAAGGAACTGATGATAAGATAGCCCGCCGCTACAAGACTGACGGGTCCGACCTGCAAGACACTGTGGCACAACGGGGGTGAGTTGCCAGCTCGTGAGTAGAATATAACATCTAGTAAGGCAATCGTAAGAATGCACGCAATGCACCACAACATGCATGTCCATATGTGATATAATATCTCTAGTATGCATGCACAGGTATGCAATGTCATTATTAAGGCTTTAAGTGTTTAAATGCTAAGGGTATTGAATTCTTAACTTTAGAACATGAATATCTGTATAATAGCTAAATACCATCAAGAAATCATCTGAAAACCCGTGTCAAGCATCGACACCAAATAGGAATCATATCTGTCTTAATATAGGGCTCCGTCAGTCCGGATCGGCCCATATCATAAATCTCACGACAACGGTCGGTATCCTCCGGATATCCGCCGCGCCAGACATCACCGGTAGGTAGTCTTCCCCTGCCAGGCTCATCGTCTACAACTCGATCTTCTTGCCCCGGGGTACCATACCGGGCCCACCATGTACCCGAGACGGTTCATCCACTCCTCGAATCGGGTCTCGAAATCCAACAGAAAACATGAAAACTCATGGTGGACGATACATACATCACGAGAAAACCGCAACTTTGTTTTAAAAATGATGAATAGTGCTTTTGTTAAATTCTTGCGGTTTTCCCCAAAAATCCAGAAATCGCAGAAATACTGAAATCCTCAAGAAAATCATAATGTTCACATGTTATATATATAATAAATGTCTATGATATCAATGTATATGATGTGAATTTTAGCTAGAATCTATGTAAATATGATGATAATGCGAGGTATATGCATGCTATGCAATTTCCTATATCATGTATGAATGCAAATGGCGATATTAAGTTAAACAGGTTTTCTAGTGCACGTGGCATGGCAATTACCAAAGGCGTGTGTGTCACATGAATAGTGCGCATGCAACAGATGCCAATGGTAATGGTGTTCGTGCCCTACGAAGTGATATCGCATAAGTATAGATGAATGTCCACGCAATCTAATATACGGTTAGCTATAAGGGTATGCAATGTGCACAAATGGATAAGCTAGCTAACAATATAAATTTTGCATGAAGTAGGGTAATCCTAACTAGGGGGCGCATCGCGCCATCCAGACGATTCCCCCATAGATGAATACATCTACTCACCTGAAATCCCCGCTAATCCGATCCGGCCACCGCCTTGCCTTTTCGTGCCGTGTCTGAAGTTTCCCCGACCGATCATATATTTGCACAATATCAAGCATAAGATTACAAAACCTAACACAATGCAAGTCACAACAAACAATTATCAACGCTCTCGAATTAATCATAGCATGCACTCGGTGCGCGGAAAAACGCACGAAAATCGCTAACCTTTAACTAGAATCGTCATTTCGGGAAAATCGACTAAACTACAACCCGACTAGACGAAACCCCGCGTTCACGCACTCTAATAGTCCTATACGAAGCTAATTATATCGCTAACATAACGCATTTTGATCGCATTCTAATTTTCGTAAAAATCTAGCAAGCAATTTTCTAGCCGATTCGATACAAACATCGAAATTTGTCGATTTAGCAAGCGTATCATTACACAATTAACCATTCTAATCAATTATATAACCAAAACCTTAACTTAATTTTTTACAACCATATTTCAAACCCTAACTCAACATCAAAACCCATTCTTGAATTTTCAAGACAACCCATTATAATGAAATTAACACTTTAAACATCTAATTTAGCATAAACAAACTACAAATTAGCAACTAGTTTAAGATTTTACCTCACCAATTGAATCCTAGCATGATCAAGTCACCAAGAAAGCCTCCTTTCATCATGTTTTTGAACTAATTTGGGTTGAAGAGAGAATGGATTAGGGTTAGGCTTTGAATGGGTGAATGAAATTTGTTGATTTTTAATGGATTTTAGCAAGAAAATGAAGCAAAATGAAGTGAGGAAGTGGGGAAATCTGCAGCATTGGGGTCGGCCAGCAGGTGGAGGAGGGAGTGTGGGATTTTTGGGAGAAGTTTCTAGGTCTAAAGCACCCCATGTTCTCATTTAATGCATTTCCAATCAACTTTTTACAAAAAAACCCTTATTTTACATCATTTTTCACAAATTTTCCCACCCTAAAACCAAAAGTTTGCAAGACATGATATAATTTTATTAACACCATATTTTAGCTTATAAAGACTCCTAATTATGAAATTTACCTAATTAAATTTGTATTTATCACTAATTTAATGTATTTAAAAAGGCTTAAAATAATAAAAAAAATAATTAATTACGAAATTTTTTTTATTTAACTAGAAAATTATAAGTGAAATTTTAGTGACAAAATTATAGTAATATCTTATCTAAATTTGTATAATTAGGTCTAAAATGAAAAATACCTATTTTGACTTTTTACGGAAAAAGCCGAAAAATTAGCCGATTACCGAAAAACTGCCTAAACGATTTTCGAAGGGTTACAATCTTCCCCCCTTAAAGAAATTCGGTCCCCGAATTTAGAATTTAACTACGCGTACCTTCAAAAAGATGGGGATATCTCTTCCTCATCTCGACCTCGGTCTCCCAGGTGACCTCCTCGCTGTTCGGGCTACGCCAAAGGACCTTGACGGACGGTATGACCTTCGACCTCAATTTCTTCACCTGCCGATCCAAAATGACAACCGGCTGCTCGGTGAAAGAAAGATCATGCTCTAGCTGGATCGTTTGGTGCTGAATCGCCTGGGAAGGATCATGAAGGTACTTGCGGAGCATCGAGACATGGAATACGGGGTGAACATCGGGGAAGCTGGGCGGAAGAGCTAACCTATAAGCGACTGGACCAACACGCTCTAGGATCTCGAAAGGACCAACATATCTAGGACTCAGCTTCCCTTTCCGCCCAAATCTCATCACACCTTTCATCGGAGAGACCTTTAGGAAAACATGATCGCCAACAGCGAACTCAAGTCGGCGACGGCGCCTGTCAGCATATGATTTCTGCCTGCTCTGTGCCGCTCTCATTCTGTCCCGAATCAGCTGTATCTTCTCGGTCGTCTCCTGTACGATCTGCGGCCCCAAAATACTGCTCTCCCTGAGCTCTGTCCAACATACCGGCGATCGACATCTCCTCCCATATAAAGCCTCAAAAGGTGCCATCTGAATCGTCTCCTGGAAGCTATTATTGTAGGAAAACTCGATCAAAGGCAAATGACGATCCCAGCTACCACCGAAATCTAAAACACAAGCTCTGAGCATGTCCTCAAGAGTCTGAATCGTACGCTCCGACTGACCGTCAGTCTGCGGATGAAAGGCTGTGCTAAAACTCAATCGGGTGCCCAAAGCTTCCTAGAGTTTCTGCCACAATCGGCTGGTAAACTGGGTGCCACGGTCGGACACGATGCAAGTTGGAACACCATGCAGTCGCACTATCTCATCAATATAAACCTGGGCGTACTGAGAAAATCCAAAAGTGGTCTTCACCGGCAGAAAGTGAGCTGCTTTCGTCAGTCGATCCATAATCACCCAAATAGAGTCGTACCCTCGACTGGTCCTGGGTAGACCCACAACGAAGTCCATGGAGACCTGCTCCCACTTCCACTCAGGGATGGGCAAAGGTTGTAACTCGCCGGCTGGCCTCTGGTGCTCGGCCTTGACTTGCTGACAAGTCAGGCATCTCGACACAAAGTCTGTAATATCCTTCTTCATCCCGTCCCACCAGTAAACCTTTCTCAAATCACGGTACATTTTGGTGGAACCTGGATGAACACTGTATACTGATCTATGTGCCTCCTCGAGAATATCGCGCCTCAGTCCCTCTGAATCTGGCACACACAGTCGAGTCCCAAATCGGAGTATCCCCTGATCATCAATCACGAACTCAGAAACTCTGCCCTGCCGAATCTGCTCAATAATCTCTAATGAACGGGCATCGCCGGACTGTGCCTCGTGGATACGGTCAAGTAACTGTGGGCGTGCCCTGAAATGGGCTAGCTGTCCCCCTGTAGGAGTAAACTCGAACTGCACTCTGCTATCATATAAAACCTGCCAATCCGCCGTCGACTGCATCTGTACTGTGCTCAAACAAGATAAACTACCTCCGGGCCTCCTACTCAAAGCATCTGCCACCACATTCGCCTTGCCCGGATGGTATAAAATCTCGCAGTCATAATCCTTCACCAACTCTATCCAACGGCGCTGTCTCAGGTTCAAATCTCGCTGCTGGAAGATATACTTCAAACTCTTGTGGTCAGTGAATATCTGGCATGACTCACCGTATAGGTAATGTCTCCAGATCTTAAGTGCAAATACCACTGCAGCCATCTCTAAATCATGGGTGGGGTAGTTCTGTTCGTGTTTCCTCAGCTGCCGAGAAGCATACGCGATAACTCTGTCGTGCTGCATCAATACACATCCCAGCCCCACTCTAGAAGCATCACAATATACCACGAACCCGCCTGATCCTGAAGGCAATGCTAACACTGGTGCAGTAGTCAGACGAGTCTTCAACTGCTGGAAGCTATCCTCACATGCCTGGGTCCAATCAAAAGGAACCCCCTTCCGGGTCAACCCGGTCAGTGGTGCAGCAATGCGGGAGAAATCCTGGACGAAACGTCGATAATAGCCGGCCAGACCTAGAAAACTGCGAACCTCTGTAACTGATACTGGTCTAGGCCAACGCTGAACTGCCTCGATCTTCTTCGGGTCCACGCAAATACCGTCTCTCGTCACCACATGACCCAAGAAATCGACACTGTCTAACCAGAATGCGCACTTGGAAAATTTGGCGAACAGCTGATGCTCCCTCAAAGTCTGCAATGTGATACGTAAGTGCTGCTCATGTTCCTCCCGGCTCCGAGAATAAACCAAGATGTCGTCAATGAACACAATGATGAACTGATCGAGATACGGCCTAAATACGCGGTTCATCAAATCCATAAATGCTGCCGGGGCATTGGTGAGCCCGAACGACATCACCAAGAACTCGTAATGACCATAACGAGTACGGAAGGCAGTCTTCGGAATATCCTCCTTCCGAACCCGCAACTGGTGATAACCTGACCGTAAATCAACCTTCGAGAAGAACCCTGCACCCTGGAGCTGATCGAATAAGTCATTAATGCGGGGTAGGGGATACCTGTTCCGCACAGTAACCCGGTTCAGCTGACGATAATCAATGCATAAACGCATACTTCCGTCCTTCTTCTTAACAAACAAGACGGGAGCACCCCAAGGTGACACACTCGGTCGGATAAGCCCTTTGTCCAGCAAGTCCTGTAACTGATCCTTTAGCTCTCTCAGCTCCGCCGGGGCCATCCGATAAGGCGGTATAGAGATAGGCCCCGTGCCAGGGATCAAGTCAATACAGAACTCAATCTCGCGCTCTGGTGGCAGACCAGGCAGCTCGTCAGGGAATACATCAGGAAACTCTCTCACAACAGGGACCTGGTCCAACGGAACCTCTGTGGAGCTAGTATCACAAATATAGGCTAAGAATCCCTGACACCCTTTCCTTAAGAGCTGACCAACGCGAAGAGAAGAAATCAAGCTAGGAAGGGTAGCACTACGATCTCCCTGAATAATAAGAACCGGCTCACCAGGAAAACTGAATCTGACTGCTTTCTCACGGCAGTCCACAGATGCATAGCAGGTGGCTAGCCAGTCCATACCAAGAAGAACGTCAAAGTCTAGCATATCGAGGAGAATCAAATCAACTGAAGAATCTCTCTCCCCGATACGAGCGGAACACGATCGGTACACAAAACGGGCAACAAAAGACTCGCCTACCGGGGTAATAACGACAAGCGGCTGATCTAACGGAGAAGACTCTCGGCCCAACCTCGGTGCAAAGTATGTGGGTACATAGGAATGTGTGGAGCCTGGATCAAATAATACCCGTGCATCAAAAGAACATACTGGCAGAGTACCTGTCACGACGACATTGGATGCTTGTGCATCCTGAGGAGTCAATGCGAACACTCGGGCCTGTCCACCACTAATAGCTGGCTGTGCTCTGCCTCTACCTCGGCCTCTGCCTCTGCCTCTGTCGCCTCGTCCTCTCGGAACTGGACCGCCACGCCCACGGCCTCTAGAAGCATCTGGCTGGCGTGAAGCATCATCAGGAGTAGGAAGTAAAGCTCTCTGAGAAGGTGGTGAGGGTGGTAAAGTCACATGTGGGACTGTCGCCGTGCCCTGGCATCCTATGGTACAGTCTCTGACACGGTGGTACTGACTCCCACACCGAAAACATCCTGGAGACGACTGCTGGGTCTGTGGATATGAACCAAACAACTGACCTCGTCTCAATCCTCTGCCTCCACCATCTCCCGGAAATAATCTATCACGATGTCTGCCCATCTGCCGCTGAGCTGGCGTATCAGTACGGATCCTCTTCGGCCCAGAAATGACCGGAGTCTCAGAAATACGCTCCTCCAAAAGTAAGGCTGCATCCATCGCGGCTGCGTATGTATCAAAGTGCTGGGTGCCGATGGCAAGGAATAGCTGTGTATCAAGCCCTCGTACAAACCTCTTTATTCTCTTCTCTTCTGTGTCGACTAGGTACGGAGCATATCGAGACAACTGGGTAAACTGTATATCATACTCCGACACTGTCATCCCAGGAGTCTTGCGCAAAGACTCAAAACTACGGGCTCGAGCATTTCGGACACTCTCCGGAAGAAAACGGGCAAGAAATGCAGCTGTAAACTCATCCCAGGTCATAGAAGGCAGACCTGCAGCTCGGCCTCTCTCTACTGAGTCGTACCATGTCTGGGCAAGACCCTCCAGACGAAAACTCGCAAACTCCACCAATCTATCATCAGAGCACCTCAAAGAACGGCAAATCCGAGCCATCCTATCAAGAAATGCCTGTGGGTCCTCTGTCGCATCTGTACCGGTAAAAGCTGGAGGTCTCAATCTCATGAACTCCTGTAGTGAAACAGGGATAGTCTCCGTAGTAGCAGCAGGAGTGACCATCTGTGCAGCAGGTACGATCGTTGTCTGTGCGGTGGAAGGAACGTCCTCGGATCTCTGTGCCCGGCTGGACTCAACTAAAGATCCCATCATCTGCCGCAACTCTTGCATGCCGGCCTCTAATCTGGAAATACGGTCAGGATAAGGCGGATCAGTATGACCCTGAGGGATAGGCGTATTCTCCCGCTCGATCCTCGCCTCAGACGGGCCCGCTCGAATCTCATCCCTAGCGGCAGCCCGCTGAGCTCTCGTAGTCTTTGGCGGCATCGAAGCTGGAATAAGAAACATGACTGATAAGGACATTGCAATTGAATCAAGGAATGCAAGGAATCAAGAAAGGAAATACAAGCAATTATGTCCTAAGGTCACTTAGGCGGAGTACCGTATCGTAAGTATGCCGCGGATCATACCCACGCTACGCCACTCTGCTTAAATCACCTACTCCATCTACCAAGGTCGTCCTACACTCAGAAACGTAAAACCTACGCTCTGATACCAATTTTGTCATGACCCGAAAGTACGGAACACGACTGGCACTTAGATTACGAGACGTCTAAAGGCGTACCGTAACCTAAGTCAGCCAAAGCCCAGAAGAATCTAAACCAAAATCAAGAGAGAGTGAAGGAAAACCTTAAATGAAAACGGTTTTTAAATCAATTAAGTTGCATAGAATCCAAAAAAAAAAACATCAAAAATTCCCGAAAATTTCGGCAGAGTCTCCTCTGTATTTTCTATCCCCCAAAATGGGTACAACAAGATAATAAACCTGTAATCATAAAATGGCATCCCCAAGCGGGAGCTAGCTCTTCGCCCAAGGCGGATCACAACCACATGCAATATAATAGTAATATCAAGAAAAAGAGCATAAAAGAAATGCAAAATACCAGAAAACACACGTCCGCTCAAGTGAGCTCGACCCAAAAGAAACCACAAATATACAAATCTCTCAGTCTCATCACTAGGTCGCATATACAATATAAAGTGGTAAATGGAGTATACTAGATACAATGATAAAGCAAAAAGAAATAAAGTGTGCTCGCAACCCACCTACAGGCGATGTCGCGAGTCTGAGCAAAAGGAACTGATGATAAGATAGCCCGCCGCTACAAGAATGACGGGTCCGACCTGCAAGACACTGTGGCACAACCGGGGTGAGTTGCCAGCTCGTGAGTAGAATATAACATCTAGTAAGGCAATCGTAAGAATGCACGCAATGCACCACAACATGTATGTCCATATGTGATATAATATCTCTAGTATGCATGCACAGGTATGCAATGTCATTATTAAGGCTTTAAGTGTTTTAAATGCTAAGGGTATTGAATTCTTAACTTTAGAACATGAATATCTGTATAATAGCTAAATACCATCAAGAAATCATCTGAAAACCCGTGTCAAGCATCGACACTAAATAGGAATCATATCTGTCTCAATATCGGGCTCCGTCAGTCCGGATCGGCCCATATCATAAATCTCACGACAACGGTCGGTATCCTCCGGATATCCGCCGCGCCAGACATCACCGGTAGGTAGTCTTCCCCTGCCAGGCTCATCGTCTACAACTCGATCTTCTTGCCCCGGGGTACCATACCGGGCCCACCATGTACCCGAGACGGTTCATCCACTCCTCGAATCGGGTCTCGAAATCCAACAGAAAACATGAAAACTCATGGTGGACGACACATACATCACGAGAAAACCGCAACTTTTTTTTAAAAATGATGAATAGTGCTTTTGTTAAATTCTTACGGTTTTCCCCAAAAATCCAGAAATCGCAGAAATACTGAAATCCTCAAGAAAATCATAATGTTCACATGTTATATATATAATAAATGTCTATGATATCAATGTATATGATGTGAATTTTAGCTAGAATCTATGTAAATATGATGATAATGCGAGGTATATGCATGCTATGCAATTTCCTATATCATGTATGAATGCAAATGGCGATATTAAGTTAAACAGGTTTTCTAGTGCACATGGCATGGAAATTACCAAAGGCGTGTGTGTCACATGAATAGTGCGCGTGCAACAGATGCCAATGGTAATGGTGTTCGTGCCCTACGAAGTGATATCGCATAAGTATAGATGAATGTCCACGCAATCTAATATACGGTTAGCTATATGGGTATGCAATGTGGACAAATGGATAAGCTAGCTAACAATATAAATTTTGCATGAAGTAGGGTAATCCTAACTAGGGGGGCGCATCGCGCCATCCATACGATTCCCCCATAGATGAATACATCTACTCACCTGAAATCCCCGCTAATCCGATCCGGCCACCGCCTTGCCTTTTCGTGCCGTGTCTGAAGTTTCCCCGACCGATCCTATATTTGCACAATATCAAGCATAAGATTACAAAACCTAACACAATGCAAGTCACAACAAACAATTATCAACGCTCTCGAATTAATCATAGCATGCACTCGGTGCGCGGAAAAACGCACGAAAATCGCTAACCTTTAACTAGAATCGTCATTTCGGGAAAATCGACTAAACTACAACCCGACTAGACGAAACCCCGCGTTCGCGCACTCTAATAGTCCTATACGAAGCTAATTATATCGCCAACATAACGCATTTTGATCGCATTCTAATTTTCGTAAAAATCTAGCAAGCAATTTTCTAGCCGATTCGATACAAACATCGAAATTTGTCGATTTAGCAAGCGTATCATTACACAATTAACCATTCTAATCAATTATATAACCAAAACCTTAACTTAATTTTTTACAACCATGTTTCAAACCCTAACTCAACATCAAAACCCATTCTTGAATTTTCAAGACAACCCATTATAATGAAATTAACACTTTAAACATCTAATTTAGCATAAACAAACTACAAATTAGCAACTAGTTTAAGATTTTACCTTCACCAAGAAAGCCTCCTTTCATCATGTTTTTGAACTAATTTGGGTTGAAGAGAGAATGGATTAGGGTTAGGCTTTGAATGGGTGAATGAAATTTGTTGATTTTTAATGGATTTTAGCAAGAAAATGAAGCAAAATGAAGTGAGGAAGTGGGGAAATCTGCAGCATTGGGGTCGGCCAGCAGGTGGAGGAGGGAGTGTGGGATTTTTGGGAGAAGTTTCTAGGTCTAAAGCACCCCATGTTCTCATTTAATGCATTTCCAATCAACTTTTTACAAAAAAACCCTTATTTTACATCATTTTTCACAAATTTTCCCACCCTAAAACCAAAAGTTTGCAAGACATGATATAATTTTATTAACACCATATTTTAGCTTATAAAGACTCATAATTATGAAATTTACCTAATTAAATTTGTATTTATCACTAATTTAATGTATTTAAAAAGGCTTAAAATAATAAAAAAATAATTAATTACGAAATTTTTTTTATTTAACTAGAAAATTATAAGTGACATTTTAGTGACAAAATTATAGTAATATCTTATCTAAATTTGTATAATTATGTCTAAAATGAAAAATACCTATTTTGACTTTTTACGGAAAAAGCCGAAAAATTAGCCGATTACCGAAAAACTGCCTAAACGATTTTCGAAGGGTTACAACTGGACCCCAGAACCAGGTTTTTGTGCTCCCCGCCTTGGGTCTACCTAATGCGGAAAAGTAAATAATATACAACGGTGGCATCATCCTCAGCTCGGAAGTGCCCCAATAAAAGAATATTACATTCAAATGAATTTTACATGAATGAAAAAGAAAAACTCTCATCTTACATAAAACCCTCGGCTATTCAGAATGCTACGATCCAATATAATATATCACAGCAACACATAATATCTCATATTATCAACGTAAGCAAGTATGCGTATCCCGATTGTCGTTGATGTATAGCAACGAAGTCGGCGATACACCACATACTACGCATACGGTCACAGAAAAGAAAGTGTAAAATTACAACAGTTGGAATCCGCAACCTCCTTAGACATCACATGCCTAACCAAATGAATTCCTTAGACATCGCATGCCTAACAATTATAAACCTCGTATTTTAGTCTCTTTATCGAAAACTCTTTTCAATATCAAGTCGGGCAATTCAACAAGATTCCCGACATCCTGATCGAATGCTCGTCGCAAAATTTAGTAGATGGCCGCATCCCTAGATGCCGTCGACGAAGTGCACTAAGGCGGAACACCGCTGCCGTGAGCACCCGAACGGATGCTTTCGGCGACGGGGTTCTCCTACAGTCGCTTGGTCGGGGCTATGGGGTGTGGTTATCTATTAAGTTTACCCGGCGAGTATCCGCGTACGCTACGTGATTGCGACGGACTTTTGATCGCATCAAAATCCCGTGGCAACCGATCAATTGAGACTGAACTGCTAGATTTATAACATTCAAATTAGTTATCTCTACATGTGGATTCCAATTATTGTATCACATTCCAGATAAATAGACAATGTTAAACTTTCCGATCGAATAATCAAACACCCAAGATTTCCCCAATAGTTCTCAACACTTGAGATTAGTTTAAAAACATCCATCACATGCATCAGTACCAATGGTCCAGCAATAAAAGGGTCAAGCCAACGCCTCACATGTGGCACGCCGTACTGCCCCAAACCCTAAGGTTTAGAGGCAGTTTAAGACGGTCACATAATCGAGTTAAGGTTTGTTGTCTTCTAGAGGGTCCACCGCGTTACTTGCACGACTTAGAACGTTCTTAAACTACGGAAAAATCCAACGCTTGGAAATTTTTCGGCAAGGGAAAAAGTGAGTTATTGATATCCGATCGAACTTTTTAACATGATCTAAAAAATATCCGGACAAACTAAACAAAGTTTAATTATCCGATCGAATCAACGAGTCCCTAATACAACCCTAGAAAACTCAACATTTGAGTGGAATTAAAAAATTCCCAGAAAAAAATGAGAAGAAACGACCTAAGAATAAATATATGAAATTCCAGGGACTAACTCACAATTTTGGCCGCGGAACCTCGGCTACACGGTTCCGCGGTCAAATAATCGAGTTAATGGACCGTACTTCACAGTAATTCTTAGTTTTTCCTTCTCTATTTTATAAGAATTTTTAATACAGAAAAAATCAACTTTTTGAAAATTATCCCGAGTGGGGTTCAAATTAGGGTTTCGGTGTTCGATCGGACTTTAAATTTCGTCTAGACTTCGCCTAAAACTCTTGCTTGGCTTTGATACCACTGTAGGGATGCTGGGCACTGCCACAAGGGTCTATGAGGAATCAACCATGCCTGATTAAAATTTTAGCCGTGCCGAACAACCCAAAGCCGGATCTTTAAACTAGAGTTTATGCGAAAACAAGCATGTTAAACACTTTAACACTAATTGAGAGGGATTACAACCTTTGTAGATTTGGTCCTTCACTTTAAAAGCTCTGTGTTGTGGTCCCTTCGCTGCGATCATCGTGTTCCGGACTCTCGAGAGGCTCCATGAAGAGAAAGGTGCAAGCTTGCTTCCGATCTTCGACAACAAAGATGATCTACCTTGAAGTTTCGTTAACACAAGCTCTCACTATGTAAAAAAAGTGAACACTCTCATCTAAAGGGAAAGGGTAGATGAGAATGATGAAGTAGGATTTTAACTCTCATTTATAATCTTTTTCTCACACATAATCATCACTTGGAAAAAAGCTAGTAAGCTTTTTCCATGAAAAGAAGAAGGAAGAAGAAGAAGAAATAAATCATGAATCCTTTTGTGATGAATAATGCAAAGAAGATAATGATGAATAATGCAACCATGGTTGCTAAACCTTTGTAGAGAATTAACCAAGGGTGAAGGGTTTGAGTTAGGTTAAAGATGAGTCACTTGCAAATATCTTGCACAAAACAAAAAGTAACCTTCTAGAATCATCAAGAAGGAACTAACCCAAAACAAACCCTAACCTTGTTTAATCTCCACTAAACATGTTGCATTAGTTATCATATCATGTTACAATATTATATATCACATATATAATATTTATCGTAACAATATAAAATAATACAATTAACATATATCGCATATATATCAATGTATTATCTGAGTGAGGAAAAGAATCTTTTAGTGAGCTAATTTTAGTTAATGTAATTTAATATATCATATATATTATTATACTTTAGATTATCGAATCAACACTTGATCCGACAATCCGGCTATATAGCATATAACCGACTAATACGATGACCCGGCTATATCACATATACCTGGCCTGTTAGTTATATGTATGCCCTAGAGGCCATTACTGTACATAGGATGTATATTGTAGTGGATGCTGGGACATATATAGGGAGGACTTTCTTGCTCGACATGATAGTATGCTATCTGGTTACTCTTTACCTTAACGTGTATACCGATTGTCTCTCTGTTACATGTTGGTAAAGCCCTTAGGATCTGTACTTGACAACCTGGACTGTGATGCGGATCATACTAGTGGGGACATGGTAGTCCATAAGTACATCCTTCAAAGTCCCTAACCGTGGGTGTATCGAGACGGGGCATCGATATACCAGAATAGACTAGCGTGTACCTTCTCGACCCATACAGATGGGCGATGGATGATCCCATATCCATTGGTGTTTGACATCAGAGATGATATACGGGTGCTCAGTAGAGACTGGGTACACTGGACGGACTCGCCGAGAACTCCCAGATGGTATTATACCTCACGTCAGATGGCAGTTCTCTGGTGACACTGGTACAGAGGAGTCTGTTGACCCGAGATCGTCATAGAGTCTTGTGTGGTTCCCACTGTGCTTTGATTTCCATCTTACCACGTCCAAGAGGGCGTGCAAAACGGTGGTTTTTGGGTACAGTCCCGAGTCACATGGAGGCAATGAGCGATAGGAGGGGATTCGTCTCTCCCGGTATAGAGGGTTGATGTTGCACTGTGTTCGATTGGCTATAACAGGAAATCCCTGGCCAGGGTTGCTGAGATTTACTGGTAAGTGTTACCAGTAGTTTCTCGAACAGTTATAGACCTCATATCGACACGACTTATCGAGCTATTGGGGTCTGACGTTTACCACCCCTAGGCGAGATATGCGACATATCAGACGATCAGACCGGACTGTACGGTAGTTTTACTGGTTGGATTCACAGGAGTGTGAGCGGGCTTGCTCGTCGATCTTCTGATCGCTCAATACCCGGGTGGCCGTTACGTTTAGCAGACCGCTTGCGGCTTGTGGGTGTTTGATATGATCATCACATGCTGCCGGCGTATTGACGAGTCTTTAGAGTCCTACACAGAGGTTTCCTGGCTCAAGTGAAACGAAATAAGAGTGCATATGAGATATGTGCGGGACCGAGAATAATACGAGTATGTGATACTGTATTCGATTCTCGCGATGTGACATTGATCGGTTATATGCGATATAGCCGGATTATCGGATCAAGTGTTGATTCGATAAGATGTTACTAATGATACCAGTCGGTTATGTGCGTCATGACCGGATCGTTAAATCAAGTGTTGATTTAATGATTTAATGCATAATTATATATTTGATATATTACTTTGCATTAACTAGTATCGGTTCACTTTAAATGGATTTTCTCGCTCGGTTGTGCGCATTGCATATGCGATATGATTTTGTGCACTTGTTTGTATCATATTTGATGATACATGCAAATTAGGGTTTGTGTAAAGAATTAAACCTTGGTTAAAGAAATGGTTAGGGTTTTTATTTGATTATTCATTTATTCATTTATTTTTATTTTTGGAAAATAAATTGCATAAAATAGAATGGTGGCTTTCTTTTGTTTTCTTTCATGAAGCTTCATGAACTTTTGACTTAGTCACCATTTTGTCTCATGCTTAACCCTAACCAATTCAATTAACTCAAGTTAATTCTCTACACCTAACCATGGTGAGAATTATGATAAGAATGGATTTTTATTTATTCTTTAATACTTATCATAATTTTTATCATCTTCTTGCTCTTCTTCTTCTTCATTCTTCAAGAAGAAAAGCTTGACTACATCAATGGTGGATTGATGAAATGAGTGAGAAATCCAATTCTAAAGTCTACCCACTTCCTATTTCTTCATCCTCTACCTCTTGCCAAGTAGTAGAGTGTGTTTCCTTCACAAGTTTTCATGGCTTGGTGAAGGTGGAGCTTGATTTAGCGATACCTCGACGTAGATCATCTTCGGCATGGACATCGACGACCTAGCTCGCCATTTCTCCGACGAAGCCGACGCTAGAGCCCGGGAATTCTTTTGGACAGCGAGGGGACTTCGTTGCGGAGCTATGGAGGTGGAGCACCGGATCTACAAAGGTTGTATTTCCGTTAAACTTTTAGTTAAGTGTTAACTAGATTTCATTTTCGCCTAGATTTCTAGCCAAAGATCCGTAGTCGGGTTTCTCGGCACCTAGAATTTTTGAAATTGGCATGGTTGATGCCTTGTGAGACCTCATTAGGATGCCTAGGAACCCTACAGTGGTATCAGAGCCTAGCTAGAGCCTTAGACGAAGTCTAGACGGAATTTGAAGCCCGAACGAACCCGAAACCAACCCGGAAAATGCTCTCTGGACGTTTTCTGAAAACGTGGATTTTTCCAAATTAAAAATTGCTAAAAAATTCAGCAGGGAAAAATAAGAATTACGATGCAAAAATTTACTGATGAACAGTACAAACCGCGGCGGAACCGCGGCAGAAGCCTGGATTCTGCGGCGGTTCCGCGGCGGAATAATGACGTCATCGTACACTGTTTGCACAGTAACTCCTATTATATTATGCTGGATTTTCTGGAAATTTTTAATATTTATTCAAGAGTTGAATTTTCTGGAGTTGTTTTGGGGATTCGGTGTTTCGATCGGAGTATCAAATTTTGTCTATGTGGCTTTCCGGATAAATTTTAGAATATGTTAAAAAGTTCGACCGGATATAAATACCCAATTTTTCCCCTGTCGGGAAATTTCCAAGTGTTGGATTTTTCCGTAGTTTAAAGACGTTCTAAGTAGTGCAAGTAACTCGATGGACCCTCTAGAAGACAACAAACCTTAACTCGATTATGTGACCGTCTTGAACTGCCCTTTGAACCTTCGGGTTTGGGGCAGTACGGCGTGCCACATGTGAGGCGTTGGCTTGACCCTTCTACGGCTGGACCGTTGGTACTGAGGCACGAACTGAATGTTGTTAGACTTATTTCATGTGTTGGATTGTATCGGGAAAACTTGGGTGTTCGACTTTTCGATCGAAAAGTTTAACATTTTCTGTTTATCTGGAATGGGATACAATAATTGGAATTCACAAAAGTTATGAGATAACGGAATGAATGTTATAAACATAGCAGTTTAGTCTCACTTGATCGGTTGCCACGGAATTTTGATGTGATCAAAAGTCCGTCGCAATCACGTAGCGTACGCGGATACTCGCCGGGTAAACTTAATAGACAGCCTCACTCCATAGCCCCGACCAAGTGACTGTAGGAGAACCCCGTCGCCGAAAGCATCCGTTCGGGTGCTCGCGGTGGCGGTGTTCCGCCTTGGTGCACTTCGTCGACGGTATCGGGGGTGCGGCCGCCTACTAAAGTTTGCGACGAGTATTCGATCAGACTGTCGGGAATCTTGTTGAATTGCCCGACTTGATATTGAAAAGAGTTTTCGATTTTGAGACTAAAATGCGGGGTTTATAATTGTTAGGCATGCGATGTCTAAGTAATTCATTTGGTCAGGCATGTGATGTCTGAGGTGATTGCGGATTCCAACTGTTGTAGTTTTACACTTTCTTTTCTGTGACCGTAAGTGTAATATGTGATATCGCCGGTTTCGTTGCTATATATCAACGACAATTGGGATGCGCATGTTTACTTACGTTGATGACATGTGATGTTATGTGTTGCTGGATATGTTATATTGGATCGTCGTGTTTGAATAGCCGGGGGTTTTTATGTGAGATGAGTGTTTTTCATTTTCATTCATGTAAAAACTTGTATGTAATATTCTTTTATTGGGGCGCTTCCAGGTTGCGGAAGTTGTCACCCGTTGTATATTATTTACTTTTCCGCACTAGGATAGACCCAAGGAGGGGAGCACAAGTAACCGGGTTCTGGAGTCCAGTGGGAGACCAACTCGAGGAGTCGAGTCCGGGTCTCCTAACTCTAGAATTGGTAGGGTTGCTTGCCGCTCTCGTAGGGGTCTAGGGGTGTGGTTTTGGCTATTCATCACGACCGTGGAATCCGTGTTTTATACTGGCTCGTATTGAAAACACGGACGTCCTAGTATATCCAATATTTCATATGTTTCTTCTGCTGCGATATCTGTGATGTGATCATGTGATGTTCTGTGATAGATACATTATATAGTATATATGATATATTATATAGACGTTACTTATGTTTTACACCCGCGCTAGCCCTGCCCCGCTCTGCCGTTAGTTACCTAACCTAACGGTGCACGAGGGGACATCGAGGCGAATGCGGATGGCATAAGTGTACGTCGTATTTATCTGTGATGATTAGGTACTTAAATGATGGGACTTCATTAATGTGATTAATGAAATAAAAGAAACCTAAGATGTTGTAGAATCGAATTTCAAAATAAAACAGGTAGCTACAGTTCTTGCTTTGCACAGCGGTATATGTGATATATCCTGCACCTTATTCGATAAGGAAAGGACCGAGATCCCTTCACCGTGAGTGACTCCTTTAGCAATAACTGGCAGATGCTACACACTCGGTTTGTCTTTTGATTGCTTTTAAGTGTTTTTGCTTTGCACAGTGATATATATGATATATCCCGCACCTCATTCGATGAGGAAAGGACCGACGATCCCTTCACCGGGAGTGACTCCTTTAGCAAAACTAGAAAAGCCTCAGAAACACTCCATTTTAAAATCATTTGATTCTACAACGATATCAAGTTCATTACGCAATAGGTTTTCAGAAAAACCTGTCGTAGCCCTCCGTCATTTCAGATAAGTCCTATTTAGTATTCGTGCTACGTTTGTTGACCTCCGTCAAGGCGTAGTGTGCAGTAGCTAACTAGTATTTATCTGTTTTTGCATATGATGCAGATTGAGTTAGGGTAGTCGTGCGGCCTTGTTGACCTCCGTCAAGGGTCGTGCGGGTGGGTTTAATTCGATCAAGAAATGACGGGTTGAACTTGACTAGTAGCCTATGGTTTGTTGACCTCCGTCAAGGTCACAGGACGCTAGGGGCAAAATATTATCGGGAATTTCAAGTGTTGAAATTTGCAATGAGATTGCATACCTTCTATGAGATAGTTGGATCCCGATACCCGCTGCGAGTAAGTGTTACTCCTAGGAGAGTTTTATATATTACAATTAGCCGATCAAGTAGGTGTCTAGAAAGGTGTCAACGGGGTTACGCCTCTGGGAAAACGAGGTTTACAGTAATTAGGTTCGTGCGAAAGCACGGGGGACCTCCCTCAAAGTACCGACACTGGCCTGGCTGAAAGATTGGCGAACTTGTAGTGTGTAATTAATCCCGGCTAGTCTTTCCTTTTAGGGTTTGAAGGAAGATTTGATAAAAAGCAGTGGGAGCCATCCTGATTAGATAAAATAATAACCAATCTATTCTTGCAAGAGCGCACGCTGAGTGTTTTCTTCTCTCTCTCTCCAGGTAGCGACCATATCACGCCTTAATCAAGATAATAATACGGATTTATTGACCGAACCCGCTTGTTATACTGAGCTGGGGAACGTTGGTCCCGCTCCAACTTATAATTGTTATAAGACAGAGCAGGAAATTGGGGAATACCAGAATTCCCGTGCCGCCCAAACGAAGAGAGTGCATGCTGATGCATCATCTTCGGGTGTGTTCATTACAGAGAACTGTTTCTCAGTATCCTTTACATCTTGGGTATGTGATACCAGATCAGGATCCCAGATATGTAATTTGTTACATAGGGCTACAGATAGGTAGAGAACTGAGAACGGGTGATAAGTTTCATGAGGCAGAAAACGGGGCAAGTGTTGCAGCCAAGTCTGTTGGTCACTGTCACCCTTTATTACCAATACATTGATTCTGAACGAATGTTATTAGATACCGAACCTGATATACAAAATCATATCAGTCTCTTTATTAGTAAAGAAAGGATATAATTTTGTATTGATGGATAATGTTTTGAACATTTCCTATATCAAAAGTTGATCGGTTCAGGCACGTTATCTAAAAGCGTTGATGTTCTAAATCAAACTACAGTTCTTAGTATATGGAACACACACAAGAGGAAGAGTTCAGAATTGAACGATTCCTTCTTGAGGTATTGTAGACTAGGTCAGATCAATGTGACCGGACTAGCTAGAGTTACATAAAGATGCATATTTAAATTAGTTTGAATTTACATCTTATGAAACTCGCCAGTCATGTCACAAAGATACAATGACACCAGCTCTGTTTATTGGAAACAGAGAAAGAGTTAGTGAACTCTTGGGATGATACATGTTGATGTATGTAAGTCCCCTGTCTACACATGCCAAGACCGGTTCTTTGTACTTCGTTACATTCTCTGATGATCTTTCGAGATTCAGACCTATGTTCCTGTTGAAACACAAGTCCGAACCTTTTGAGATATTCACAGAATATAAGATAGAAATAGAGAACCAAAATACGGGTATAAGTATTATGTCCTATGATGAGATCAAGGAGGAGAATACTTGAGCACGAAATTCCTGGACTATTCTAAAGGAGAATGAGATTCTCTCTCAGCATTACTCCTCCGTATACGCCATAGCACTATGGTATATCGGGGTGGAGCAGACGCACCCTATATGATAAGGTGTGCTCTATGATGAGTACTACTGAGTTACCTATTTCCTTTTGGGAGTTATGCACTTATGAAGCTGCATACCTATTGAATAGGGTTCAAATCAAATCAGTTGCCTACCGCTTCATATGTGATATGGAATGGGAAGAACCCATGTCTTAAGTTAGTTAAGATTTGGAGTTGTCCGGCCTATGTCTGAAAGCAAAATCCGGACAAGCTCGAGGCAAGGTCTGTAATGTAGAACTGGAAATGTTCCAGCCATACAAACTGCAGCAGATGATTTGATAGAACCAAAGGATTCAATAGTTACCAACGAACCTCAGCCTCTCCGCCGATCTAGTGAGGTTCCTCACCCGCCTGAGAGATACTTCGGTTTCTCTATGACAGTAGGAGCGAGGATTGCATCATGAGATGATGACCCAACTAGCTTCGAGCAGGCCATCGAGAGTAAGACTCTGTGAGAATGGCTGGATGTTTATCGATCTGAGATAGAATCGTTATACACCAACAAAGTATGGACTTTAGTTGCTATATCTGAAGGGTTAAATCCCCATCAGGAGCAAGTATATCTTGAGAAGATTACTTGGTGTACATGGAAAAGTTGAGACTTTCAAAACTAGAATTGTTAAAGGTTTTCGTCATCGACCAGGCGTGGATAATGATGAAACCTTTTTCAGTAGCTATGCTTAAGTCCATCCAGATCCTACTTGCCACGGCTATATACCATAACTACGATATCTGGCGGTTGGGTGCCATGACTGCTTTTCTAAATGATGTTTTAGAAGAGTGCGTCTATAAGTACACAGCCAGAGGGCCTCGTAGACAGTAGGAGCAGCGGAAACGTGTGCAAGATGCTTTATAGATAAAGCAGGCATCGCGGAGTTGGAACATCTGTTTTGATGGATTAGTCAAACAGTTTGACATCATCAAAATGGTAGATGAACCTTGTATATACAAAAAGGTAGTAGGGAGTATGGTGATGATCCTCGTAGAGTACGTGGACCACATACTCCTGATAGGGAAGGAGTTTCCTATGCTACGCTCGATCAATCTCCGCATATCACAATGATTCTCCACATAGGATCATGATGATACCTGCTAAATCCTGAGTTTTGGATCTATGAGATAGATCTAAATGGATGTTAGGATACTCACTAGCAGTAGTGAGATGGTATCAGTTGATCCTGGAGAGAATCACTGGAAGTGTTCCAGGGTGATAAAGACGACTGAATGTCAGTCGCAGGCATTGTCTTTACCCTCAGTAAAGGGACGGTATGTTGGAAGAGTTCCAAGCTAGATACCGTGACATACTAGACGATAAAGGCAGGATACATCGCTACTTAAAATGCTACCGAAGAAGCTGTTTGGGTGTATATTGGTTCATGAGATGAACTATGTTCCTCCTATTGTGTGACAATGGAGTTGTGGCTTATGCCAAGGAACGCCGGTCCCATCAGTGATCCAGACATATTCTAAGGCAGTATCACTTGATCATGGAGATGGTTGATCTCCAGGGAGATCGAGGTTAGGAGAGTAGACTCAGAGGACAACATAGCGGATCCACTCACAAAGGCCTGTTCCCAGAGAGAGACTTTTATGGGATGGTTGAGTATGAGATACTGCAACCACTGCTACAGATGGCCCTAGTGCAAGTGGGAGATTGTTAGTTATATGTATGCCCTAGAGGCCATTACTGTACATAGGATGTATATTGTAGTGGATGCTGGGACATATATAGGGAGGACTTTCTTGCTCGACATGATAGTATGCTATCTGGTTACTCTTTACCTTAACGTGTATACTGGTTGTCTCTCTGTTACATGTTGGTAAAGCCCTTTGGATCTGTACTTGACTACCTGGACTGTGATGCGGATCATACTAGTGGGGACATGGTAGTCCATAAGTACATCCTTCAAAGTCCCTAGTCGTGGGTGTATCGAGACGGGGCATCGATATACCAGAATAGACTAGCGTGTACCTTCTCGACCCATACAGATGGGCGATGGATGATCCCATATCCATTGGTGTTTGACATCAGAGATCATATACGGGTGCTCAGTAGAGACTGGGTACACTGGACGGACTCGCCGAGAACTCCCAGATGGTATTATACCTCACGTCAGATGGCAGTTCTTTGGTGACACTGGTACAGAGTAGTCTGTTGACCCGAGATCATCATAGAGTCTTGTGTGGTTCCCACTGTGCTTTGATTTCCATCTTACCACTTCCAAGAGGGCGTGCAAAACGGTGGTTTTTGGGTACAGTCCCGAGTCACATGGAGGCAATGAGCGATAGGAGGGGATTCGTCTCTCCCGGTGTAGGGGGTTGATGTTGCGCTGTGTTCGATTGGCTATAACAGGAAATCCCTGGCCAGGGTTGCTGAGATTTACTGGTAAGTGTTACCAGTAGTTTCTCGAACAGTTATAGACCTCATATCGACACGACTTATCGAGCTATTGGGGTCTGACGTTTACCACCCCTAGGCGAGATATGCGACATATCAGACGATCAGACCGGACTGTACGGTAGTGTTACTGGTTGGATTCACAGGAGTGTGAGCGGGCTTGCTCGTCGATCTTCTGATCGCTCAATACCCGGGTGGCCGTTACGTTTAGCAGACCGCTTGCGGCTTGTGGGTGTTTGATATGATCATCACCTGCTGCCGGCGTATTGACGAGTCTTTAGAGTCCTACACAGAGGTTTCCTGGCTCAAGCGAAACGAAATAGGAGCGCATATGAGATATGTGCGGGACCGAGAATAATACGAGTATGTGATACTGTATTCGATTCTCGCGATGTGACATTGATCGGTTATATGCGATATAGCCGGATTATCGGATCAAGTGTTGATTCGATAAGATGTTACTAATGATACCAGTCGGTTATGTGCGTCATGACCGGATCGTTAAATCAAGTGTTGATTTAATGATTTAATGCATAATTATATATTTGATATATTACTTTGCATTAACTAGTATCGGTTCACTTTAAATGGATTTTCTCGCTCGGTTGTGCGCATTGCATATGCGATATGATTTTGTGCACTTGTTTGTATCATATTTGATGATACATGCAAATTAGGGTTTGTGTAAAGAATTAAACCTTGGTTAAAGAAATGGTTAGGGTTTTTATTTGATTATTCATTTATTCATTTGTTTTTATTTTTGGAAAATAAATTGCATAAAATAGAATGGTGGCTTTCTTTTGTTTTCTTTCATGAAGCTTCATGAACTTTTGACTTAGTCACCATTTTGTCTCATGCTTAACCCTAACCAATTCAATTAACTCAAGTTAATTCTCTACACCTAACCATGGTGAGAATTATGATAAGAATGGATTTTTATTTATTCTTTAATACTTATCATAATTTTTATCATCTTCTTGCTCTTCTTCTTCTTCATTCTTCAAGAAGAAAAGCTTGACTACATCAATGGTGGATTGATGAAATGAGTGAGAAATCCAATTCTACAGTCTACCCACTTCCTATTTCTTCATCCTCTACCTCTTGCCAAGTAGTAGAGTGTGTTTCCTTCACAAGTTTTCATGGCTTGGTGAAGGTGGAGCTTGATTTAGCGATGCCTCGACGTAGATCATCTTCGGCATGGACATCGACGACCTAGCTCGCCATTTCTCCGACGAAGCCGACGCTAGAGCCCGGGAATTCTTTTGGACAGCGAGGGGACTTCGTTGCGGAGCTATGGAGGTGGAGCACCGGATCTACAAAGGTTGTATTTCCGTTAAACTTTTAGTTAAGTGTTAACTAGATTTCATTTTCGCCTAGATTTCTAGCCAACGATCCGTAGTCGGGTTTCTCGGCACCTAGAATTTTTGAAATTGGCATGGTTGATGCCTTGTGAGACCTCATTAGGATGCCTAGGAACCCTACAGGCCGATATCTCATATCGCGAGAATCCAATACGGTATCACATTCCGCATTATCCTCGATCCCGCACATATCACATATGTGCTCCTACTCCGTTTTGCCTGAGTGAAGAAACCTCTGTGTAGGACTCTAAAGAATCGTCAATACGCCGGCAGTAGGTGATGATCATATCAAACACCCACAAGCTGCTAGCGGTCAGCTAAATGTAACAGCCACCCAGGTATTGAGCGCTCAGAAGATTAACAAGCAAGCCTGTACATTCTCCTGTGAATCCAATCAGTAACACTCCCGTACAGTCCGGTCTCTTCGTCTGATATGTGGTATATCTCGCCTAGGGGTGGTAAACGTCAGACCCCAGTAGCTTGATAAGTCGTGTCGATATGAGGTCTATAACAGTTCAAGAAACTACTGATAACACTTACCAGTAAATCTCAGCAACCCTGGCCAGGAATTTCCGGTTATAGCCAATCGAATACAGCACAACATCAACTCGCTATACTGGGAGAGACGAATCCCCTCCTATCGCTCATTGCCTCCATGTGATTCGGGACTGTACCCAAAAGCCACAGTGGGAATCACACAAGACTCTATGACGATCCCGGGTCAACAGACTACTCTGTACCAGTGTCACCGGAGAACTGCCATCTGACGTGAGGTATAATACCATCTGGGAGTTCTCGGCGAGTCCGTCCAGTGTACCCAGTCTCCACTGAGCACCCGTACACCATCCTTCATGTCAAACACCGATGGATATGGGATCATCCATCGCCCATCATATGGGTCAAGATGCGTATACGCTAGTCTACTCTGGTGTATCGATAACCTGTCTCGATACACCCTCGACTAGGAACAATTATAGGATGTACTCGTTGACTACCGTGGCCCCACTAGTATGATCTTATCATAGTCGCAGTAGTCGAGTACACATCCTAAGGGCTTTATCAACATGTAACATAGTGACAATCAGAGTACATGTTAAGATAAAGTACAACCAGATAGCATACTATCATGTCGAGCAAGAAAGTCCTCCCTATATATGTCCAAGCATCTATTACAAAATACATCATATGCACAGTAATGGCCTCTAGGGCATACATATAACTAACACCGCGGCATATTTACGATACGATACTCCACTTAAGAAACCTTAGGATGTACATATTTTGAGATCTATGATTCTCTTCGTACCTATGATTATACATCCATTTGAGATCCTTGATTCTATTTGTTTCAATGATCATACTCTCATTGATGCTGTTCCTTCTTATGATCATGTATCCATTCTGGATCTGTCGTTTCCTCTCATGACGTTGATATGCTTTCTTCGATACATGCTTAAGGTTCCTGTCGCCATAGCTTGAGCGCAGATTGAGCTGCTGCTAGTGATGCGGTCAGGGCGATCTCGTCATGGACGAGGACTGACCATTGTGCTTTCTGGTGACACGGGAACGTCTCGAGGTAGTTGTTATGTTGTGATCTCTCGGATGAGGCGAGTGTTTGGTTTTGCACCGGATGATCGGGCCATTGATAGAGCTGCCAGTTGCTAAAGGAATGTTGATGTACAGCCTACCTTGGAGATTGTGATGTCGCCTACCGTGCAGACAGACGACTCAGCTGTTGCTGAGATTGATAGGATGTCGCTTCCAGAGCTTACGAGCTGAGATCGCCGGAGCTTCCAGGCAGAAATGCGACAGATGATAGCTAGTCTACCTCGATTTGGCCGACGCAGGCTCAGTTGAGTTGAAGATTTTCAATGTGGAGAGTCTTACTCAGATCTAGAGCAGACCGATCCAGAGATGACCGTTGATGTATCGCCTTTCCTGGAGGATTGAGGCATTGTTTAGCATGCGGACGAAGGGTATTCGCATGTCGCCTAGGCGAAGTTAAAAAGTTCGAACGAATGTCAGAAACCCAGTTTTCCCAAGTTTAAAGTGTTCGGAGGAACATGCAAGTGATTCTGTGGACCCTTTAGAAGGATGAAACCCTAACTCGACATGATGACCATGGAACCGCTTTTGAACTTTAGGGTTTGCGGCAGTTTAGCGGTGCCATCAGTGAGGCTTGGGTTTTCCCTTCTACGGCTTGTCCAGAGGTACTGTGGTATGTACCAGATATTAGTAGACTGTGCTCAGGTGTTGAGTTTTCGGGAAATTATGGGACTTTGATGACTCGATCGAAAAGTTTGACGTCGTCCGGATATCTTGTGATAAGAGACCAGTAAGTTGACCAGCTTCGTATAGAGGACCTCACCCAGATGTGTTGTGAGCTGATCGAGAACGAACGAGTATTGAGTATTCCTCCGATGGTTAGGACGAGTTCCCGAGGACGTGTTCGGCTAGATATTTTCTACAGAGTGATGAAGATACCGAGTTCGTGACATCATGTCCATGTGAGAGACTTCGGATTGATCGTGGCCGAGAACCGTTGCAGTGCGCAGATAGCATGGTGTGACGTCAAGGTGGACGATGATAAAGACGAGAGGAACCAGAGTTTCGTGCGAGATGCAGACGAGCTGTTGTTACTCCCCGTCGAGATGAGAGATCTAATATATATACAGGGGCGTTGTGATGCATCAAGTTCCCAAGGAAATGTCGTGCTGAGAACGCAGATGTCCAGATAAATGAGAAAAGATTATGTAAGAGTACCAGCCTCCGTACAGTTCGGCATAGGCGAGATCGGAAGAGACCTTGAGCAGGATTCCTTCAAGGACACTGCTGCAATGAGATTTGCACCCAGGATCAGTGGTGTCACGAGTATTCAGAGGGCTAGAGGCCGACGCCAGTGACGTGCTGCTTTACGAGTGGTCATGATAATTGGCCGAGAGATGACCAGAGAAGTGCCAGAACGGAATCGTTCCCGTCAGCACACTTGACCCGGCCGATGAGTCGATGGATTGCGAAATTGGTAATCCGCAGAGAAAATAAGTACCCAGAGACAGATGACGCCATACCATGAGCAGGGGGCACACGGATGTTCTTGTTCTGCCGGTTTTAGGTGCACCAGTTTATTTTTTCGACAATGTAGGAGGTGTACCTCGATATCATTTGTTGCAATTTGCGTTGTGATATGAGTGTCGCGCTTATATCGCTTGGATTTGAGTTTTGATGATGAGTTTCCTGATATTGATTTCGTGCACCATGGCTGCACCTACTGGGTATTTATATTTTGTGCATAGTTAATGCACTTGAGGTATGTTTTTATACACCGTTGTGTTGATTTGCGATTTGTGCATATCTATTGCACTTGATATTGGTTTTGTGCCTTGGCTGCACATGTTTATGATTTCGTGGACTTCATATAGTTGATTTGATTTTGTGCGCACTCGATTTGATTTTCGCACTCGGTATAGCTTATATGTGCATGTAGTGCATTGATATGTGTTTTGTGTACGTAGTTGCACATGTTTAAGACTTTATACACCTTGGTACACTCGGTGTTGCTATTTACGTATTTGAGTTATTGATAGATATTTTGTGCATTTGATTCACTAGATTGGTATTTTGTGCACTAGATGCACTGGATTTGTATTTTGTGCACTAGATGCACTGTATTGGTATTTCGTGCACTGGATGCACTGGGTTTGTATTTCGTGCCCTGGATGCACTGGATTTGTATTTCATGCACTCGATGCATTGGATTGGTATTTCGTGCACTGAATGCACTAGATCTGCATTTCTTGCATTTGTTGCACCGGACGGGTATTTGTGCTTTTGTCGCACTGGATTTATACTCCGTACCTTGGTTGCACCCGATTTAATTCTTTGAGCATTTGTGTTATCCGATTTGTGTTTTCGTACGCGTTGGCACTTGCCGTTCGTTTTCGTGTATGCTACTGCACTATATGCTTTTACGGACCCGACGCGTTTTGGATTGGATTTTTGCGCATATTAGGCGCTTGATTTTGGATTTTGTGCGCATCGAATGCACTTGAGTGAGATTTTTACTCGTGCATGTCGGATGCCCTTGATTTAGCTTTTATTCGTGCATGATGGATGCACTTGATTTAGCTTTTATTCATGCATGTTTGATGCACTTGATTTAGTTTTCATTCGTGCATGATGGATGCACTTGATTTGGATTTTCACGCATATCGGGCGCATAATATGAGATGTGATTTTGTGCATACCGGATGCACTCGATTTGGGATTTTTCATTCGTGCATGTTAGTTGCATCGGATTGAGATTTTCGTGCACTCTGGGTGCACTAGATGATGTTGTCGTGCACACCCGTTGCACTGGACAGATGCTTTCGTGCACACCCGTTGCACGTAGTTTTGGATTTTATGCATATTGTGGCACCTGTATTCGGATTTGATTTCCGTGCGCACCATACGCATGTGATTGTTGGATACGCCTTTTGAGGCTGATTTTTCTTTTAAGCACCTTGTTTTCATGATAGGCACCATATTATTTAGTGGCCAAACAAGACTGATCTGAGGACAGTACCCGAGTACCTTGCATGCATTAAAAGTTACCAAGAGGTTTTTGAAAAAAGAGATATAGTCTCGCTATTTTCTACGTGTCCGTGAGCGACACGAACGTTTATAAAGGAAAAACTTTTGGGATATTTTGGAAACGACGGAACGTGTATTTTGGAAAACATATATGGACATATATTATTATTTTAAAATGAGCGTCTATCACTTATGCCGTGAGTTACACATTCACGCGGAGATTTAGAAAATATTTTTGCATGAGTTGTATTTAGATTTTGAAAGTTTTCCAAAGATGCGTACTATACACGTATTATAGTATTTGACTAGTTTATATTGGATATCAGTAATGGATTTTGAGATCCGTATCTTCATTGTAACTCTGAGAGATGCGTGCAGATCCGATGATTTGTGTAACACTTGACGGAGTTCAGTTTTTGAGTTTTGTACTCGTTTTCATGCGCACTTGACGCTCTGTGTTGTTTCTGCATCTTTCATGATTTCGGAGCCCCGTTGATTTGAATTGATTATTGAATTGTTTTAGATTTTGGGGGTTTAAGTTTAAATTCGGGGACCGAATTTATTTAAGGGGGAAGATTGTAACTTTCAGAAAATATAAAATATTATTTTTTGGAATTTAATATTAAAATACTATATTCCCCGAAAACTGCCCGATTTACGAAATTTGGGGTTTTCGAAAAAGGGTATAAATATATTCCAATAATTGTGAAATAAAGGGAAATTAAAATTATTTATTCATTTAAATATATATTTAAAGGATTTGGCATTTTTAAAATTTATTATAGGCACTTTTGATAAAAACCCAATAAGTGCACTGCTAATCGCGATTAAGCCAAATCCCTGTCTTTACAGTTTTTCATGGTAAGTGCACCATGACATGATACATGTTATTTCATTTGTATTGTTTTTATTAGGGTGTACGTGTTATTGGTGAGAAAAGAGAAAGAAAAATGTGTCATGATGAGTGAGGAGAGAGAAAGGAGACATAATGATGACTTGGAGAGAGAGTGTGTGAATAAGTGAGAGAGGGGGGGCTGCCTAATCCTTTCCCCCCATCATTTTCTTCTCCCTCTCCATCTTCCTCAACCACACTTCCGTCCACTTAAATCCCTAGATCCATCTCCAAATAATCCCCAAAATCCTAAACCCCTTTCACAAAAGTTGATCCCCTCTTCACCCTCTTCACATTGAACCAAACAAAGTGGGATTTTAGAAACATTGGGACTACTAGGGTTCTCATGAGTTCATCCATGAGGTATAATCATTTCCACTTAGTTAGTTTTTAGTTTTCTTGTGTTTTAGATAAATTAGAAGTTGAATTGGTTTGGTGGTTGTGGAGATAGAAATCCCTAGAGAAGGTTTAGGTTTAAAGATGGTTTTAGTGAACTCTTGTGGCTGTTTAAGACCTGAGAATGAGTATGGGGAACCAAAATACGGATTTGGGATTTGAGTTCATGTCGGTTTTGTGGGAATAAAGGGTGTGCAGGGAAATTTGGAGCAACCCGGGGGATTTTTGAGCGTAGCAAACAATACCAGGGACCTAGATACACCACCAGGAGACCACCATGACAAGACGAAGCCTATGGGAGCATAGAGGGCCGAGGAGGCCGGATTTAGGGCCTATGTGGCCGGCCACTTGGTTGGATGGGGTGTCGGGGTTGGTCCAGTAGCTCATATACACAATATACATCACCCTAAACTTGTTTGCTTGGCTTTATTTGACCTGAGTCAATATCTGGGAGCTTTTTAGTGTGATTTTGGCTATGTTTTCCGTATTTTGAAATGCTAATTCTTATTATTTGGATTTGTATTTGGTTGTGGGATGTTCGTACATCAACAACAAGGGTTGTTTGGTTGATTTAGTACGTGTATGCTATAGGTTCTAACCTACGAGCAAGGCGCGTGCCGTATTGGATTTTAGAACTTGGTTTTAATAGCATTGCGATATGTGTTGTTATTGTAAGTTTACGGCGGCGCCTCGGCCGTCTGTCCGAGTCCAAAATGCAGAAACAAAAACTTTTCTTTACTTAGAAACCGGCCCTACCGCGGACTATAAACACGGATCGGACCATTGACCTACTACTAGCTAACTAGAGAAAGGGTAGAGAGCTATACCAAGCGATCTGTGTCCTTCGGTCTTCGGCCACCATCCCGATCTCCTCGCGGAATCTCCGGTCTCGATCTCCTCGTCGGAAAGGGCACCACATCACCGAGTCTTTTTACGGGCTCTCACCTCTGAACCGAGGCAACTCGGACACGAAGTTGGCAAGCCGACGTGTCCAAGATTGCTGTAGACTGAGTGTAAATAACTATATCTCGAGGGGTTATAAAGTTGCCATTTTTGGATGGAGGAATGAACTATGAAAATGGAGCTATCGAATTTTTGGTGGCAAGCAAAAATGAGAATCATATTTTTCCCCACCTCTTTTTCCACTAGAAGTGGCCGGCCATCATAAAAGGAAGAGGGGGGAGGTGAGCACAAACAAGGTGGGTGAGCATAAGAGAAAAGAGTGGGTGATGATGAGTAATCATGATCACCATAAAGTCTCATCCTAATCCCCTCACAAAAAGCAAGTCATGATGAACAAAAGGATGTCAAAGTCAATCTAGAACCATCATGAAGCAACCACTTACAAAAAACACCCTCCACTTTGCTAATTTGCATATTGGCAAATAAGCCCCTCCACACCAATTTTCAGCCAAAGAAAGATAGAAAGGAAAATGGCCGAAACGGAATGCAAACTGGCAACTTCAAGAAAGCGATCCCGTAATAAATTACAGTAAAACTCCGCGACTGTATATACATACCCGCATTTGTATTCCAACCGAATACAAATGCAATGAGATAAAATCAACACTTTATAATACTAGGATCCGGCTTAAACCAAAGCCCGCTAGTATTATCCGTCCGAACCATAACACGTGAACAAGTGCACGCGTACGTTCGAACCCTGCCATAAATCCATACGGCCTCTACAGCGTTTTGCCCGAAACTTGAGAAACTGTCTGTGGGGGACTCTAAAGACTCGTCAATACTTTGGCTGTGGATTTCACCACTAGCACGTTAGAGGTATTAGCCGTACATAACGGGCTACCAGGTATTGACCAAAAGGGAAGTCGATGAGCAAACTCATCCTGACACCCTACTGAGCCTGTCAGTGACAATATCCGTACAGTCCGGTCCGTTCGTCTATAAGCATCTCATGGCGGGCCTAGGGGGTTGGTGAAAGTCAGACCCCTAAAAGCGGTACAAGTCGTGTCGGAGTGTAGCCCAGAACACCCTGATATACTACTGGAATACCTACCAGTAAATCTCCTACCTTGGCCAAGGACTTCGTGTAATGGCTCTCCTAGACACAGCGCGACCTCACCCCCAGATCCGCTCACTGCCTCTATGTGGCTCGGGACTGTACCTAACTAAAAACTGTTTGCACAACTCCTTTGAGCCGTGGTAGGGTAGTAATCAAAGTACAGTGGGAACTCACACGAGACAAATGATGATCTCAGGTCGATGAACTAACCTGTACAAATGTCACCAGGGAACTGCTATCTGACATCAGGTATAAAACCAACTAGCATGTTCCCGGCGAGTCCTGTCCGGTGTACTCATAACCCAATGAGCACCTGTATACATCTTAGGTGAACCAACTGACACCAATGACTTGTGAGACCGGCCACCGCCCCTCATCGGGGTCTCGACTGTATACACTAGTCTACTCGGAGTATCGATGCCCTGTCTCGAAAACTCCCACGACTAGGGACCTTTTAAGGATGTGCTTATAGACCTCAGCTCCCACGTATATGATCGCCATCATACTGCTGGCCGTCAAGCAAGAATCCTAATGGCTCTATCAACGCGCAATAGTGACCTGTAAGGTCACCTAAAGCAGTACACGATGATAAAGATAAACCAGATAGCATACTATCATCTTGAGTAAGACTGTCCTACCGGCATAGGTCCTCCCTCAATCTTTGCAATCACGTGCTTGTGATCCAATAATTGACTCTGAGGGCACTATATCCAACAATCTCCCACTTGCACTCAAGGCTAATTATCGCGATGTCGCATACTCACAGCCCGTGTGATACCGAACACCCAACTCCTGTACTAATCAGTCTCACAAAGCCCGTTTGCGAAACTATTGCGTTCGAGGAATAGCCTCAGTGAGTGGATCTTCCCTGATGTTTCATTCTATGTCTCTCTTTATCTTAAGTTCGCGGAGAAAACCATCTCCCGGAATGAGTAATACCTGTCTTAGAATATGTCTGGATATCTGATGGGACCTAGCTCATAAATGAACTCCAAATCCAAACTTCTTAGACTGTATCATCAACTGAACTTAATCAGTATCCTGCGCCATGCCTCCCTCAGTATCCCCTTGGACCACCTGTCCAAACTACTGCCCCTCGTCAGAGGGAAAACTATAACTCTGATAGTCACTCTGTCATCCAGGTCACCTTGGAAGCCTGGAATGATAACTGTCTCCTAAAAGAGGCTGTTGTTATCATATCCCTAGAACATCCACTTATGTTCTAAAACTGCTTTCGAACGTTTCTCCAGGATAGGATTAATATCAACTTATTGCATCTACTGCAAAAACAACATCTGGTGTGGTACTTGACATCTCATGATTGAGTCAATTGCCTAAGCAAGTAATCTGCCAATCATTCGTATCCCTCTCCCCTTTAGTCTGTAAGACACCTTTAGAGAGGGTGACTCCATCACCTGTAGGTACACTACCGTGCCAGGAGTCGTCCATTCTAAATACCATTAGAATGCCGTCTAAGTACCCTGATTGGGAAACTACCCAAATCTAGATCTAAAACCATAGATCTAGTAACCATAATATCTGATGTAATAACCATGTCCTTTGTGGAGAAACCACTGTGTAACGACCAATGTATAACCGATCGTAGTATAGGAATTTCACTTCCTACTCTGTGCATGTCATCTAAATACCAGGACATCATACCCTACTACCTTCTTAACAGATCCATCCCCTATTCTGATGAAGTCAAACCTATGACTGTCACATCAGAAATAAATGATCTATCTCCGCTATATCCGCTCTAGTCCATAAATAGACATAAGCAACTTGTCCACTATGCTTCCGCTGCTCCCACTGACTACGACAACCCTCTGGCAGAGTCATATACACGTACGCTTCTAAAGACAGTTCAGAACGACGCTATACTCATCCTCCTGCCGGATCTCATAGTCTGGAACAACAGCAATGGCAAGTCTGGGTAAACAAGAACTTCCCTGTCACCTTCCTTGAGGCTACCGGAACAGTTCTCGGGTGCCTGAGGTTACCCACCATATCTGCGGAGTGGCCAATGGAACATCAAGCCAGATTGAATCTTTAGGTTCTTATCAAATTTTCAGTAATCGTTTGTGGTTCTGGAATCACTTCCAGTTCTACCATACCCCCACTACCGTTTTATGAAAAAATCCATTTTTATTAAAACTGTGGCGAGTCAAGAACAATATCACTATTGATCTTCTAGATGGTAGAAAGTTAACCCTCGTCATAGCCCGTGTCAACCCACAAACAGCCATTACAGAAACGTGCCTTGAGTTATCCAGAGTTTGGTTTTAAGCATAAGTCGGGAAACTCCCCGTACCTTAACATCGTTAAGATATGAACCGTTCTATATCCAATATAGAAACATAGGCACTGATTTAATTGGAACCAGATTCAAATCATGCAGCTGCCTCCAGTGCATGTCAACTAAATGGAAGGAGGCCGATCAACGTTACTCAACTTAGGAATGCTTCCAATTATGAGTAACCTGAAAGAGAAGCAAGTTCTCTTAATCATTACTATTAACTGAATACCATACAGAAGTATCAACATCTTCGATCACCTTGAAGAATCCCGATACTTGCATCATCTGGTTCTCTACTTTACTCTTATACCTATAACTTCTCAATACTTGGACCTTGTGTTTATACGAAACAATTGTCTAAGAAATAGAGAAGTCATAAGTAAGCAGAGTATAGTACGAGAACCAACACCTCTGTCCTAATGGACACTGGACAACATACAATACTCTGTATAAGTCCCCTGAGTCGAATAACTCAAACCCTGTGTGTCGTAGGTTGAAAACTGTACTTATGGTTAAGAAGAATTACACCGCTGTTTAATGCTCCTTACCTAACCATCCACTGATATAGGTAAATGTTATGGACATAATTTCAAAAAGGGATATCTCACTCTATAAAAATAGACTTACAGATATATCAATTTGAAATTGGTGCATAACAGCGGATATTCAAAACCAAATATTTGCCGTCCGGCAAACTACCCAGGTGATTTCCTAAAATATCACCAATTACAACGAATCCCGATATAATGAGGATGATCACCCAATTCCCAATAACTTACTCCCACTCATCATCTGCAAAACCATACAGATGTGAGAATCATACCTGGTAAATACATACCCTGGAGCAAGGGCAAATTGGGAAATCAATTTTCTTTTAACAGTACATAGTGAAACTGAAACATTGAAATGTTTCGTAGGGGTATCCAGGTATTCCTAGTAATGCCTCATCCATTATCCAGATTCACAACTGTAACCGTATATTTTTTTGCCACCTCTCCAAATCCCTTCATATGTCTTTAGTCATTACCTTCTGTACACCCTCTTAGGCTAAATGGTTTTCTTCCTTCCCTACCGTTCGACACCAGCCTATGGTTTGGAAGAAGACTATCCAATAAGCATAATGGGTGTACTGTCCTAATGCTAGGAGAACTCGTAATGCGAGAGAAGGTGAAGATAAAAGACAACCGAATAAACCTTATTCCTATTTCTCCTGAACCAGAATCCATCCCCGAATTGGAACAAGTTCCTTTCGAGTTCGTATATAACCATACGATGGAGTATCAAAATAATTGTGGATCTTCGTAGTGATACGAAGTGTCCTGGAGAAATACAAAGGTGAAGTGGGAGTGGTAATGAAATACTTGGTTTGGTAGTGAATAGCAGTCACAATTTACTTTGCCCTCCTTCTAATCCCTTTATTTGTCTTAACTTATTACCTTCTGTACATCATCGTTAGGCTAATTGGTTTTCTTCATTCCCTACCGTTTGGTACCTGCCTATGGTTTGGAAGAAGACCATCTAATAAGCGTAATAGGTGTACTGCCCTAATCCAATGAACACTCGCAACCTAAAAGAAGGTAAAAGGAAAAGACAGCTGAATAGTCCTATTCGTTTTCTCCAGAACCGGAAACCATCCTTGAATCTGGAACAAGTTCCTTCGAGTTCGTATATAACCATACGATGGTTTTATCCAATGGAAGTGGACGTTCATAGTAATATGGGGTGTTCTGGAGAAAATGGTAAAAGTAGGAGTGGCAATGAGGTATGCAACTCAGACAATCTAAAAGCCAGTGTTTTAAGAAGGTTCAGTCAACTTGGTCACTGAGTCATAGTCAAGGGTCGGGCCATGGTCGCTGCCAGAGAGAGAGAAAAGAAACACTCAGCGTACACTCTAACCTAGATCAAAATGGTTACCAATTTATCTAATCAGGAAACCTCCCACTGTAACGTCAAATTCTCCTCCAAACCTGAAAGAAGAATTTGTCGGGATCACCCGAGGAGTAAACCAACTCATCAGTGGGAATCGGGATCCAACTATCATCGCATGATAATGTGATGGAATCCACTCACATTATCACACTCCAGAAGGTATGCATATATCTGGCAAGTTTCAGTTTCTTTAGAAACTCCCGATGTGATTTTTTACCCCATGCTTTTATGACCATGACGAAGGCCAACATATCGTAAGTCACATGTCAAGTTCTCCCCATCATTATCCAGGTTAATTTGAACCCACCCGTACATACCTTTGATGAAGGCCAAAATAGTAGTACGACTGTCCCAAACCAACGCATCTATCTATGCATCAGAAAAGTAACAAATATCTACCATACACTATGCTTTGACGAAGGCCAACATACATAGCATGAATACTAAGTGCTACCTTTCTGAAATGACGGAGGGCTATGAATGGTTTTTGGCGAAAAACATTTAACGTAATGAACTTGATATCGTTGAAGGAACCAGATAGCTTTTTATAAAAATATAGTGACGAAAACCTTTGCTAAAGAGGTCACTCCCGGTGAAGGGACCTCGGCTATTTCCCCGTAGAATGAGGTGCAGGATATTCCAACTGAATACCACGTTGCAAAGCAAAAGTAATCGACTATAGTGAAGTTATTACCCTGACGCAAACTTCTGTCCAAGGGGTCACTCCCGGTGAAGGGATCTCGGCCCTTGCCTCGTTGACTGAGGTGCTGGATATTCATAACCGAATACCACTGTGTAAAACAAAAGAGAATGTCCTTGCAATAACAACTTTTTGAAAAATGTTCCAACAACATCAGAATAGGTTTGTTTAGCTTGCATTGATCCCAATCAACGCAGTCCCATCAATTGATCACACCACAAAAGAACGAAAATACGATGTACGTATATGCCATCCGCATTCGCCACTGGGTCCCGTCATCACCCGTTAGGTTACTTAACTAACGACATAGCGGGGACTGGACTAGCGCAGATGCAAAACATATACAACATCTACTAGTATATATATCAATATATAATATTCGCTCAAGGCGTGATAAAATGCAACATCACAGAAATGTAATAAGCATCACAGAACAGTACAGATAATCTCGGATCGTCGGGTTTCATAGAGCCGCTACTGAATCCCGACGTTCCCCTGGTCGTGTGGATAGCCTGTGCAATGAAATCCTAGACCCCTACGGGCGCGGCAAGTTACCCGCCAAAACTTAAAGCGAGGCAGCCCCCTTCAGCAACGTGAATGGACCACCCAGCACTTCACGGAATCCGGCAACTTGGGCACCCCTCCTTGGGTCAACCTGTACCCCCTACGAGTGCGGCGAATAGCCCGCCAATTCTAGAGTGAAGCCCCCTCCATCTCAAAGACATGAGATGCGGGCCCGTTGCCCTCTAGAACCCGGCTATCCGTGCACCCCACCGCGGGGTAATCCTAGTACAGAAAGTAAAATATATAACGGGTACATCGACCTCAGCCCGGTCGTGCCCCAAAAGAATAATATACAAATAGGCAGTGACGGCAGTCCACATGTCGGACGCTCGCCCCGCAATATCAAATGTACAAATATAACCAAACTGTACTACCATTGCATCCAGGCTATCCACCACGACAAATCCGCAACATCACAGCACAACACAGAACATCAACGTGAATGTCACGTTCGTAAATCCGTCTAAAAGGGCTATAGCAATTAGACAGGATTTACCGATCAAATGACATTCACGGTCGCAGATATAATGTAAATACTGTGAACTAACATGTTTAAAATTTTCAATCGACAAAATTTCCCGAAGTGGGCCCCAAGTACAACGTAGCACTCAAAATAAATCTGGGCCTAAACAGAATATACAAAACCCCCCTTTTCAAGTCAGAGAGCTACTGTAGAAATTTGGTGCTGTGAAGCCACTGTTCGGCGGCGGAACCGCGGCAAAAATGGGGTTATGGCCGCGGTTCCACGGCGCTACAGTAATATCATGGTACCAATTTTCTTCAGTGTTCTCAGAAAACCCTGCACGTATTTCTGCAACATACCAAATAATTTTTTGACAACAAATCAGAATCGACAGAAACTGATGCTTTTGAAATTGTGGTTTTTGGAAATTTCGTTCGATCGAGTTCTAAACACGTTAGAGCAAGCTAGAAAAGGTTAATGGCGTGGCTCTGATACCATGTAAGTCTACGGCAGCGCCCCGGCCATCTGCCCGAGGCCAAAATGCGGAAACAAAAACTATTCTTTACATAAAAACCGGCGCTACCGCGGACTGTAAACCCGTATCGGACCATTGACCTACTACTAGCTAACTAGAGAAAGGGTAGAGAGCTATACCGAGCGATCTGTGTCCTTCGGACTTCGGCCACCATCCCGATCTCCTTGCGGAATCTCCGGTCTCGATCTCCTCATCGGAAATGGCACCACATCACCGAGTCTTTTTACGGGCTCCCACCTCTGAACCGAGGCAACTCGGACACAAAGTTGGCAAGCCGACGTGTCCAAGATTTCTGTAGACTGAGTGTAGATAACTATATCTCGAGGGGTTATGAAGTTGCCATTTTTGGATGGAGGAATTGTAGGGTTCCTAGGCACTCTTGTGAGGGTTCATAAGGCATCAACCATGCCCGAATAAAAATTTAGACGTACCGAACAACCCAAAGCCGGGATCTTTGCTAGATTATTAGGGTTTAACATGCAAGTAAACATTTTTACTACTAAGTGTGAGGGATTACAACCTTTGTAGTCCGCTCCTTCGCTTCATAAGCTCCGAGTAGAAGTCCCTTCGCCGTGATCCACGATCTCCCGGACTCAAGAGAGGCTCCACGACTCGAACGATCCATGCTAGCTTGTAGTATTCCTTTTCTCCGTTGATCTACGTCGAAGTTGCTATAACTCAAGCTCTCTCACTCTAATGAGGTGAACACCCTAATCTAATGGGCTAGATTAGATGAGGATGATGGAGTAGTATTTATGCTATCTTTTTATATCATATTCTCACAAGAAATCATCACAAAAGAAAAATCAAGCAAGCTTTCTCAAACCTCAAGAGAGAAGAAGATGATGAATAATAATGAGATAATCCTTTTGTGATGAATAATAGAAATGAATATATGACTAATCATGGAACCATGGTCACGGATGACTAGGATAACCTTTGTAAAGAATAAACTAGGGCTAGGTTTTGGATGGGTTAAAACAATGAGTCATGAGAAAATATCTATCATAATATCTTCTTTATGACAAAAGGAAAAGTTCTAGAAGGTGCAAGAAAGAACTAACCCTAATCAAACCCTTGTTAGTTATATGTATGCCCTAGAGGCCATTACTGTACATATGATGTATATTGTAGTGGATGCTAGGACGTATATAGGGAGGACTTTCTTGCTCGACATGATAGTAGGCTATCTGGTTGAACTTTACCTTAACGTGTATACTGATTGTCTCTCTGTTACATGTTGGTAAAGCCCTTAGGATCTGTACTTGACTACCTGGACTATGATGCGGATCATACTAGTGGGGACATGGTAGTCCATAAGTACATCCTTCAAAGTCCTTAGTCGTGGGTGTATCGAGACGGGGCATCGATATACCAGAGTAGACTAGCGTATACCTTCTCGATCCATACAGATGGGCGATGGATGATCCCATATCCATCGGTGTTTGACATCAGAGATGATATACGGGTGCTCAGTAGAGACTGGGTACACTGGACGGACTCGCCGAGAACTCCCAGATGGTATTATACCTCACGTCAGATGGCAGTTCTCTGGTGACACTGGTACAGAGTAGTCTGTTGACCCGAGATCGTCATAGAGTCTTGTGTGGTTCCCACTGTGCTTTGATTTCCATCTTACCACGTCCAAGAGGGCGTGCAAAACGGTGGTTTTTGGGTACAGTCCCGAGTCACATGGAGGCAATGAGCGATAGGAGGGGATTCGTCTCTCCCGGTATATAGGGGGTTGATGTTACGCTGTGTTCGATTGGCTATAACAGGAAATCCCTGGCCAGGGTTGCTGAGATTTACTGGTAAGTGTTACCAGTAGTTTCTCGAATAGTTATAGACCTCATATCGACACGACTTATTGAGCTATTGGGGTCTGACGTCTACCACCCCTAGGCGAGATATGCGACATATCAGACGATCAGACCGGACTGTACGGTAGTGTTACTGGTCGGATTCACTGGAGTGTGAGCAGGCTTGCTCGTCGATCTTCAGATCGCTCAATACCCGGGTGGCCGTTACGTTTAGCAGACCGCTTGCGGCTTGTGGGTGTTTGATATGATCATCGCCTGCTGCCGGCGTATTGACGAGTCTTTAGAGTCCTACACAGAGGTTTCCTGGCTCAAGCGAAACGAAATAGGAGCGCATATGAGATATGTGCGGGACCGAGAATAATACGAGTATGTGATACTGTATTCGATTCTCGCGATGTGAGATTGATCGGTTATATGCGATATAGCCGGGTTATCGGATCAAGTGTTGATTCGATAAGATGTTACTAATGATACCAGTCGGTTATGTGCGCATGACCGGATCATTGAATCAAGTGTTGATTTAATGATTTAATGTATAATTATATATTTGATATATTACTTTGCATTAACTAGTATCGGTTCACTTTAGACGGATTTTCTCACTTGGTTCGTGCGCATTGCATATGCGATATGTTTTTGTGCACTTGTATGTATCATGTTTGATGATGCATGCTAACTTGAGTTTGTGTAAAGATTAAACCATGGTTATTCAAATGGTTAGGGTTTTGTTTTTCATATCTATTTATTTATTTATTTATTTATTTTCTTTTTGGAAAATGAAATGAGAAGAATGGTGGCTTGTTTTGGATTGTAGTTGAAGATTCATGAACCTTTGACTTTGTCCACCATTCTTATCTCATGCTTAACCTAACCATTTGTTTTAACCCTAGTTCAATCTCTACACATAACCATGGTTATGTTATGATAAAGATTGGATTATTCTTTTCTTTTTGATTAACTTATCATAACATTTTCTTCTTCTTCTTCCTTGCTTCAAGTGAAGAAGCTTGAGGTCATCAATGGTGGATTGATGATTTGAGTGAGAAATCCAATTCTAAAGTCTACCCACTTCCTATTTCTTCATCCTCTACCTCTTGCCAAGTAGTAGAGTGTGTTTACTTCATAAGTTTCTTGACTTGGTGAAGTTGTGAGCTTGATCTAGCGATGCCTCGACGTAGATCATCTTCGGCATGGACATCGACGACCTAGCTCTCTTTTTCTCCGACGAAGCCGATCCTAGAGCCCGGATTTGACTTGGACAGCGGAGAGGACTTCGTTGCGGAGCTATGGAGGTGGAGCACCGGATCTACAAAGGTTGTATTTCCGTTTTCTCAATAGTTAAGTGTTAACTAGTTCTTGTTCGCCTAGACATCTAGTTATCGATCCGTAGTTTAGGGTTTGTAGGCACCATAATTTTTGAAATTGCCATGGTTGATGGCTTGGGAGACCTCACTAGTGTGCCTAGGAACCCTACAACCCTAACCTTGCTTTATCTCCACAAAACATGTTCCATTATTAATCATATCATGTTACTATAATATATATCACATATATATTATATATTTGTAACAAAAGAAAATTATACAATTAACATATATCGCTATATATCAATGTATTATCCGGTGAGAAAATGAAATAATAAAGCGAGCCAATATTAGATAATGTAATACAATATATCATATATATTATTATACATTAAATCATCGAATAACACTTGATCCGACAATCCGGCTATATCGAATATAACCGACTAATATATCATGTACCGATTCATCGAATCAACACTTTATCCGATGTCCCAGTTCATATCTAAATATCGCGAGAATATAATACGGTATCTCATATCGCATTATTCTCGGTCCTGCGCATATCACATATGTGCCTCTACTCCGTTTTGCCTGAGCCAAGAAATCTCTGTGTAGGACTCTAAAGAATCGTAATACGCCGGTAGCAGGTGATGATCATATCAAACACCCACAAGCTGCAAGCGGTCAGCTAAACGTAACAGCCACCCAGGTATTGAGCGATTAGAAGATCAACAAGCTAGCCTGTACGTTCTCCTATGAATCCAATCAGTAACACTCCCGTACAGTCCGGTCTCTTCGTCTGATATGTCGCATATCAAGTCTAGGGGTGGTATACGTCAGACCCCAGTAACCGATAAGTCATGTCGATGTGTGGCTCATAACGGGTCGAGAAACTACTAGTAACACTTACCAGTAAATCTCTATATCAGCCCTGGCCAGGGACTTCCAGTTATAGCCAATCGAACACAGCACAACATCAACTCCCTATACCGGGAGAGACGAATCCCCTCCTATCGCTCATTGCCTTCATATGATTCAGGACTGTACCCAAAAGCCAAAGTTTTACATGCCCTCTTGGACGTGGTAAGGTGGAAATCAAAGCAAAGTGGGAATCACATAAGACTCTATGACGATCTCGGGTCTACAGACTACCCTGTACCAGTGTCACCGGAGAACTGCCATCTGACGTGTGGTATATCACCATCTGGGAGTTCTCGGCGAGTCCGTCCAGTGTACCCAGTCTCCACTGAGCACTCGTACACCATCCTTGATGTCCAACACTGATGGATATGGGATCATCCATCGCCCATCATATGGGTCAAGATGCGTATACGCTAGTCTACTCTGGTGTATCGATGCCCTGTCTCGATATACCCTCCACTAGGAACAGTTATAGGATGTACTCATCGACTACCATGGCCCCACTAGTATGATCTCATCATAGTCCCAATAGTCGGGTACAGATCCTAAGGGCTTTATCAACATGTGAGAGTAAGACAGTAAACCAGTACAAGTCAACATGTTAAGATAAAGTGAAACCAAATAGCATACTATCATGACGAGCAAGAAAGTTCTCTCTATATATATCCAAGCATCCATTATAATATACATCATATGTACAACAATGGCCTCTAGGGTATATACATAACTAACAATCTCCCACTTGCACTAAGGCCAGCTGCTGTAGTATCTCATACCTAGCATCCCGAATAATCTCTCAAACTGTATCTGGGGAATGGCCTTCGTGAATGGATCCGCAGTGTTGTCCTTCGTATCTACTCTCCTGACCTCGATCTCCTGGCGATCAACTATCTCCCTGATCAGGTGATACCGCCTCAGAATATGTCTGGACTTTTGATGGGACCTGGGTTCCTTGGCCAACGTCACAGCTCCATTGTTATCGCAATACAGAGGTATTGAATGTTCAATGGATGGAACCACACCAAGTTCACTAATGAACTTCTTTATCCAGACAGCCTCTTTGGCAGCATTGTTAGCGGCGATGTATTCAGCCTCCATCGTCGAGTCTGCAACGGTATCCTGTTTGGAACTCTTCCAACATACCGCCCCTCCATTGAGGGTAAAGACAAATCCCGAGTGCGACTTAGAGTCGTCCTTATCACTTTGGAAGCTGGAATCGGTAAAGGACTCCACCCGGAGTTCTCCGTTACCATACACCATGAACATATCTCTAGTCCTTCGTAAGTACTTGAGAATGTTCTTCACAGCTGTCCAGTGACTCTCTCCAGGATCTGCTTGATACCGATTCACTACACTTAGTGAGTATGCTACAGTGGGTCTGGTACATAGCATCGCATACATGATAGAGCCTACAGCCGAAGCATAGGGTATCCCTTGCATGTGAGCTCTCTCCAAATAAGTCTTGGGAGACATCTCTTTGGAGAGAGTGAGTCCAGAGATCGTGGGTTGGTTTCCATGCTTGGATTCTTCCATACTAAACCTCTTTAGTATGGTGTCAATGTACCAGGATTGGGACAATCCCAGTATCCGTTTAGATCTATCTCTATAGATCATGATTCCCAATATGCAGGAGGCATCACCTAGATCATTCATTGAGAATCTTTGTGATAAGAAGAGCTTGATGAGAAAAGAGTGGGTGATGATGAGCAATCATGATCACCACAAAGTCTCATCCTAATCCCATCACAAAAAGCAAGTCATGATGAACAAAAGGAAGTCAAAGTCAATCTAGAACCATCATGAAGCAACCACTTACAAAAAACACCCTCCGCTTTGCTAATTTGCATATTTGCAAATAAGCCCCTCCACACCAATTTTCAGCTAAAGAAAGATAGAAAGGAAAATGGCCGAAACGGAATGCAAACTGGAAACTTCAAAAAAGCGATCCCGTAATAAATTACAGGAAAACGCCGCGACTGTATATACATACCCGCATTTGTATTCCGACCGAATACAAATGCAACGAGACAAAATCTACACTGTATAATACTAGGATCCGGCTTAAACCAAAGCCCGCTAGTATTATCCGTCCGAACCATAACACTGTTAGTGTATATGCCCTAGGGGCCATTATTGTATCATACTTGTATGTATATTACTTAATGGAAGCTTGGGATATTCACAGTTGTATATACAGTCTTGCTAAAAATGGTAGTATGCTACTTGGTTTGAGTCTACTTTAATATGTGCATATGTTTCTTGTAACGTATCACTTATACATATTAGTAGAGCCCATAGGATCTTTGCTTGATTACTAGCGTTGTGATGGCAGTCACACTAGCGGGGGCTGGGTAGTCTATAAGCAACATCCTTAACTTGTCCCTAGTCGTAGGATTATCGAGACAGGGCATCGATGCTCCAGCGTAGACTAGTGTGTACGCTTCTCATCCCAGTTGGGGAGATGGTCTGTCCCACAGCCATCAGTACGTCGTACTGGAGATAGTATACAGGTGCTCGTTAGGTTACGGGTACACCGGACAGGACTCACAGGGGAACTGATTGATTGGTATTATACCCATCGTCAGTTAATAGTTCCCAGGTGACATGAGTACAGCATAGTCCGCAGACTTGACACTGCTACATCGCCTCGAGTGTGTCCCACTGTTCTTAGATTGCTACCCTACCACGGCTCAAAGGAGTCGTGCAAACAGGTAGCAGTTGGGTGCAGTCCCGAGCACTTGGAGGCAGTGGCAGTTAGATAGGATTCGTCTCTCCCGGTATTGGGAGTTGATATCGCGCTGTGTCAGAGAGCCATTACGCAAAGACCCTGGCCAGGGCAAGCGAGATTTACTGGTAGGTTCCAGTAGTTTCTCAGGGTGTAATGGGCTACGCTCCGACACGACTTATACAGCTATTACGGGACTGACGCTTGCCGCCCCCTAGGCTCAATATGCGATAGTCTTAGACGAACAGACCGGACTGTACGGAGATTGTCACATCAGGCTCAGTAGGAGTTCGGATGGTTTTCCTCATCGGCCTTCTTATCGACATCTACCTGGGGACCGTTACGTACAGCTAGTGCCGCTTGCGGTCTGTGGTTAAACCCACTGTCAGCGTAGTGTCGAGTCTTTAGAGTCCCACATAGAGAGTTTCCCTGCTCCAGGCGAAACGATATAGAGGTCGTATGGTGTTACGACAAGGGTTCGAACGCATACGTGTGTTTACGCACGTACGGCGTTCGGACAGTTTTTACTAGTCGGCTTTGGTTTAGCCAGTTTCTAGTATCAGGTTATTGGATTTATACAGTCTAAAGTTTTTCCGTGTTTTCACGGATTGGAGGGGCGTTCTCGTAATTTTTCGGGAAGCTTCTAGAAGCATGGTGACTTGGAGGGTAAGGTGGCATTAGCATTAATTGATTTTGTGACTCATGAGATGAATCATTCAAGTGAGTTAATGAAGCATTTATTGCTTAATGACTCACTTGATGATTCATTGCACATATTCAATGAAGCATGATGATAATGCATTTGATTTATTCATTTGATAAATCTTTATGCTTCATAATATATAACAAGTGAGAAACAATTTCAATTCATTCTCATCATCACCTTCTCTCTCCTCAAGCTCTCTCATTCTTCAAACCCTAACCCTAACCTCTCATGTGTTGAGATCAAGGGTTAGCTGGACTAATACATCCATAACCTCACTCTATATCCCCTAGGTAGCTTAGATTAGCACTTTGAGCAACCTAGTTATCTCAAGTTAGAGATCAAGCTTGTAGTAGGAGCTCTCGGGTGGATCATCTTTGATTCGAGGAGGCCGTTGAGGTGCCGATGTTCCAAGGAGCCTACGAGGAGTGGTGGACCGCGATGAAGACCCGAAGGACAAGTAACGTGAGGTATAACTTCGAATCCGAGTAGTTAAACCTTTCGTAGTTTGCTAGTAACGGTTTAGATACGATTCATGCGCTCAAGTCCGTGTTACGAAGCTTTGATAATCGTTTTTCATATATTCCGCCTCCCCGCAAGTTCGTGGGGTGCGTGACATGGACTTACAGTGGTATCAGAGCCAACTAAACCATTACTAGCTTGTTAGCAACTAATTAGAAGTCCGATCGACGGAAAACACGAAAACGAAACCCCGGGATCCCTTTGTTTCTGTTAATTTTAAACATGTCTAAATTTTTTTTTGATATTCCTTAAAATTCACAGCAGGGAAATTTAAGAATACTGGGAAAATACGAAGTTCCAACTCGGTGTTATGGCCACGGATCCGCGGCAATAGAGTGCTTGTGCCGCGGATCCGCCGCCGAGTCAACTCCGAGTTGACTCGGATTTTCTCTGTTATTCATGTTTTCTGGTGTTTTGGTTTCCTGCACGTTATGTTTCTACCCATGTTACTTCAGTGTAGGTTTGCTTTTGGGGTAGACACGGATAAAGGTAGTCGATCGATGTTCTAAATTAATTGCTAATTGGGTTTTTATCTGGAATGTTTAATGTGTTCGTAAACCTCCCGTAACTGCTAGTATGTCGGTTGGCAGGGGGTTGCACATTTCTGTAATGTTTACTGTTTGTGTATATGGACTTGATTGGAGTGTTGTGATGATTAGCCGGGATTTGAGATGGGTTTTATATTCATTCATTCGATGTAAATGTAATATGATGTAATATTCTTTTGCGGGGCAAATCCAGGTTGCGGTTGTAGCCACCGTTGTATTATTTCTTTTTTACTGTTTTTGCTCCTAGGACAGACCCAAGGTGGGGTGCACAAACTACTGGGTACTTTGAAGTGTTTAGTGGCCTACTCACTTTGTTGAGGGAGACCGCTTCACTTCGGGTACTTGGCGGGTAGTTTGCCGTACCTGTAGGGGTCTAGGGTGGGGTTATGGCTATTCATCACAACTGTGTAATCCGTCTTTTATTGCAGGCTCAAAGCAAAATGCGGATTGCTAGTATATCTAATAAAGTTCATATATGATCTGGAATGCTTATTATTGCATCTGACGAATGTACAATATCTATATATGATAGCTATTAGACGTCACTTATGTTTTACACCCGCGCTATCCCAGCCCCCGCTCTTTCGTTAGTTAAGTAACCTAACGGGTGATGACCCCGTGGCAAATGCGGATGGCATAAGTGACGTGGACCCCGTGGCAAATGCGGATGTCATAAGAGGACGTGGTATTTTTGTTGTTTTCTGCAATGATAAGATAACTGATGGGACGCATTATTATAATGCAAAGAAAATAAACCAAAGATCAATCGTTGGAACAAATTTAAAAGAAACCACTCGGTTATTTTAAAAGAGCAGGATTTTTTAATTACGGAGCTTTAACCACTCCTTTTAAAAAGCTATCAGGTTCCTTCGATTATATCAAGTTCACTACGTTCACGGTTTTGCCAAAACCATTCGTAGCCCTCCGTCATTTCTTATGAATTGTCAGTAGTATTCAAGCTATGTTTGTTGGCCTTCGTCAAGGCATAGTGTTTGGTAGCTGCTGGGGTATTCATTTGGTGCATAGATAGATGTGTTGGTTTGGGACAGTCGTATTACCTTGTTGGCCTTCGTCAAGGGTATGTACGGGTGGGTTCAAATTAACAAGATAATGATGGGCAGAACTTGACATGTGACTTATGATTTGTTGGCCTTCGTCAAGGTCATAAGAGCATGGGGCAAAAAAAGTCCACATCGGGAGTTTCTAAAGAAACTGAAACTTGCTAGTGTTGTATACCATTTGGAGTTTAATGAATGTTGGTAGGATTCCTTCAACATTATCATACGATGATATTTGGATCCCGATCCTACTGTGAGTATATACTACTTATCAGGAGATTCGTCACTTAACGATCAATGCTATAAACCAAGTAGGTGCGTAGAAAGGTGTCAGCGGGGTTACGCCCCCAGAGAAAAGAGGTTATTTAATTAAGGAACTTTGCGAAAGCGTTGGAAAACCTCCCTCGAAGTATCGACACTGACCTGGCTGAACGGTTAAGCAAGAATTGTACGGTGAGAATAATCCTGGCTAATTCTTCTTTTATGGTTTGAGGAGGGATTCGAGAAACAGTGGGAGCCATCCTGTTTAGATAAATTAAAAACCACTCTAAACATGCAAGAGCATCACGCTAATTCTTCTCTCTCTCTCTTAAAATTGCAGCGACCTTGTGACCACACATAGGTTACATCTAGATAACAAATTGACTGAATCTGACTTATATGACTGTCAAAGGTCTGTCCAGATGTCCATTGCCTATGACAAGCTGGGCCACCCTATTACTACTCAAAATCCCGCCGTCCCAGGTCCAGTTTCCACTGTCACGGATATGGATATTCGTCAGACAAGGGAAAAAGTTAAAACGAAAACCAAGTGCCTCGCATTGGCTTCAGTTGATGGTGTATACCAGAATCAGCACGAGAAGATGGACATAGTTTCCATCTTTCTCCATAACAAAGATTTATATGGAGAGCAATCTCATATCACGAGATATGAGACCTCGAACGAATTAATTCAAGCGAGGTTGGCTGTCGGGTCATCTGTAGGGGACAACGTCCTTACAATGACTAGCTGTATTGATAAGCTCAAGGACCTGGAGACCACGTTGAGAAACGAGTTAAATACTGACTTGATTCTACAATCTCTGCTCCTACCCTGAAGGAAACCAGGGAAATAGAAGGAAAAAGAATGGCAAAAGTTTCGGGACTAGATATAGTAAAAGAGGGACGTTCCTATTGTTATAGGATTGGGCATAGGCAGAAAGATTGCAGGGCTTTAGAAGCCAGTAGCCAGGATACGAAGCATGTTGTGGCTTCAGCCTCAAATGTGTTTGTAATTGAGAACTATTTGTCAATAAACTCTACCTCCTGGGTACTAGATACGGGAGCAGGATCTCATATCTGTAATTCATTACATGCTTTGAGAAACCGTAGAGTTATGAAGGTAGGTGATTTGTCTCTCAGAGTTGCAAACGGAATGAGCGTAGAGGCTAAATCTGTGGGAGAATATCGCCTAGGTTTGAAAAGTGGGCAGATATTGATTCTACGTAGCTGTCTGTATGTACCTAGTATGACTTGTAATATCATATCAGTGTCCTCACTTTCGAGGGAGGGATATGATTTTACATTCGTAAGCGATGCAGTTAACATCCACCTAAATCAAGTTCTGATTGGGTCCGGTACATTAGATAACGGTATATACGTATTGAGTCAAGATCAGGTTTTCAATGTCCAGAACACACTTAAAAGAAAGTCTCCGGAATTAAATCGGGCTTTCTTATGGTATTGTAGACTAGGTCACATCAATGAGAGAATGTTGACTAAGTTACATAGAGAAGGATATTTGAATCCGTTCGAATATCAATCTTATGCTACTTGTGAATCTTGTCTAATAGGAAAGATGACCAAATCTCTGTTTACTGGACACGGAGTAAGAGCAAGCGAGCTCTTGGGACTCGTACACAGTGATGTGTGCGGTCCAATGTCTGCACATGCGCGAGGTGGTTATTCCTACTTCATTACTTTTACGGATGATTTCTCTAGGTATGGACATGTCTTCTTGATGAAACATAAATCCGAGGCCATTGAAAAATTCCAGGAATACAAGAATGAAGTGGAAAACCAAAAAGGCAAAAGTATCAAGACAGTGAGATCTGATCGAGGTGGTGAATACTTGAGTGCCGAGTTCCTGGGTTACTTAAAAGAGAATGGAATTCTCTCTCAGCTTACTCCTCCATACACACCACAACACAATGGTGTATCAGAAAGAAGGAATCGAACCCTATTAGATATGGTTCGTTCCATGATGAGTAAGGCTGAGTTACCGCGATCTTTCTGGGGTTATGCACCAGAATCAGCTGCATATCTTTTAAACAAAGTTCCAACCAAGACTGTGCCTACCACACCATATCAGATGTGGAGTGGAAAGAAACCCTATCTTCGGTACCGAAGACATGGGGATGTCCAGCTTTTGTAAAATGGCAGCATGCGGACAAGCTTGAGGCACGCTCAGTACATTGTAAGTTTGTGGGATATCTAAAGAACTCCAAAGGGTATTACTTCTATTACGCAGAGGAACAAAAGGTTTTTTGTTTCTCGTCATGCACACTTCTTAGAAACTGAATTTTTAGAAAATCAGAAGAGTGGGAGCACAGTAGAACTGGAAGAAATTCTAGAACCACAAGCTATTACTGAAAACTTGGTAGAACAAGAAGGTTCAGGAGAACAGGACATCCCAACGCCACTCCGCAGGAGTACTAGGCAATCTCATCTGCCCGAGAGATACTACGGTTTTCTCATAGACGGGGATAGAGAGGATTGCACTATTGACTATGATGAGCCTACTAGCTTCCAACAAGCCATTCAGAGCGGTGACTCAGTAAAATGGCTGGATGCAATGCGGACCGAAATGGAGTCCATGTACACTAACAAAGTATGGACTTTGGACATTGCTCCAGATTGGGTAAAACCCGTAGGATGCAAATGGATCATCAAAAAGAAGATCGGTGTAGATAGACAGGTTGAAACCTATAAGGCTAGACTTGTTGCAAAAGGTTTCCGTCAAAGTCCTGGTTTGGACTATGACGAAACCTTTTCTCCAGTGGCTATGCTTAAATCTATTCGGGTCCTTCTTGCTATTGCTGCCTTCCACGATTATGAAATCTGGCAGATGGACGTAAAGACTGCCTTTCTAAATGGTAATTTGGAAGAGAGCGTCTATTTGGATCAGCCAGAGGGATTCATTCAGAGTGGGAGCAGCGGTAAAGTATCCAAGCTGCTTAAGTCCATTTATGGACTAAAGCAGGCATCGCGGAGTTGGAACATCTGTTTTGATGATGCTGTCAAAGAATTTGAATTTATCAAAAATCCAGATGAACCTTGCATATACAGTAAGATTGTAGGGAGAGCTGTAGTATTCCTCGTCTTGTACGTGGATGACATTCTCCTAATAGGAAATGATATTCCTATGTTACAGTCAGTCAAAAGATTCTTGTCACATAAATTCTCCATGAAACACCTGGGTGATGCCACCTACATTCCGGGGATCCGGATCTATCGTGATAGATCAAAAAGGATGTTGGGACTTTCGCAGTCCAGATACATAGACACCATAGTGAAGAGATTCAGTATGGATGATTCTAAGCGTGGTACCCTACCGGCTTGTCACGGAATCACCCTCTCCAAAGAGATGTCTCCCAAGACTGATTTGGAAAGGGATCGCATGTCGATTATACCCTACGCTTCTGCGGTAGGCTCTATAATGTATGCGATGTTATGTACAAGACCAGATGTAGCATACGCACTGAGCGTTGTAAGCCAGTATCAGGCAAACCCAGGGGAGAAGCATTGGATAGCAGTAAAGAACATTCTCAAGTACCTGAGGAGGACTAAGGAGATGTTCTTGGTATATGGCGGAAAAGACCTCCAGATGGAGGCCTTTGCCGACTCCGGCTTCCAGAGTGACAAAGATGACTCTAAATCCATGTCGGGTTATGTCTTTACCCTCAAAGGAGGGGCGGTCTGTTGGAAGAGTTCCAAACAGGAGACCGTTGCTGACTCAACGATGGAAGCAGAGTACATAGCTGCTTGCGATGCCGCAAAAGAAGCTGTCTGGATGAAGAAGTTCCTCACAGAACTTCAGGTGGTTCCTATCAGTGTTGATCCAATACCTTTGTATTGTGACAACAACGGCGCTATAACTTTAGCGAATGAACCAAGGTCCCATCAGAAATCCAGACACATCTTAAGGCGGTACCGCCTGATCAGGGAGATCGTAGATCGCCGGGAAATCGAGGTGAAAAGAGTAGAGACAGAGAATAATATTGCTGATCCATTCACAAAAGCCCTTCCTCAGACGCAGTTCGAGAGGCTATTCGAGATGATAGGTCTACGATATGCCGGCTCATAGCCCTAGTGCAAGTGGGAGATTGTTAGTGTATATGCCCTAGGGGCCATTATTGTATCATACTTGTATGTATATTACTTAATGGAAGCTTGGGATATTCACAGTTGTATATACAGTCTTGCTAAAAATGGTAGTATGCTACTTGGTTTGAGTCTACTTTAATATGTGCATATGTTTCTTGTAACGTATCACTTATACATATTAGTAGAGCCCATAGGATCTTTGCTTGATTACCAGCGTTGTGATGGCAGTCACACTAATGAGGGCTGGGTAGTCTATAAGCAACATCCTATACTTGTCCTTAGTCGTAGGATTATCGAGACAGGGCATCGATACTCCAGCGTAGACTAGTGTGTACGCTTCTCATCCCAGTTGGGGAGATGGTCTGTCCCACAGCCATCAGTACGTCGTACTGGAGATAGTATACAGGTGCTCGTTAGGTTATGGGTACACCGGACAGGACTCGCAGGGGAACTGATTGATTGGTATTATACCCATCGTCAGTTAACAGTTCCCAGGTGACATGAGTACAGCATAGTCCGCAGACTTGACACTGCTATTTCGCCTCAAGTGTGTCCCACTGTTCTTACATTGCTACCCTACCACGGCTTAAAGGAGTCGTGCAAACAGGTAGCAGTAGGGTGCAGTCCCGAGCACTTGGAGGCAGTGGCAGTTAGATAGGATTCGTCTCTCCCAGTATTGGGAGTTGATATCGCGCTGTGTCAGAGAGCCATTACGCAAAGACCCTGGCAAGGGCAAGCAAGATTTACTGGTAGGTTCCAGTAGTTTCTCAGGGTGTAATGGGCTACGCTCCGACACGACTTATACAGCTATTAGGGGACTGACGCTTGCCGCCCCTAGGCTCGATATGCGATAGTCTTAGACGAACAGACCGGACTGTACGGAGATTGTCACATCAGGCTCAGTAGGAGTTCGGATGGTTTTCCTCATCGGCCTTCTTATCGACATCTACCTGGGGACCGTTACGTACAGCTAGTGCCGCTTGCGGTCTGTGGTTAAACCCATTGTCAGCGTAGTGTTGAGTCTTTAGAGTCCCACACAGAGAGTTTCCCTGCTCCAGGCGAAACGATATAGAGGTCGTATGGTGTTACGACAAGGGTTCGAACGCATACGTGTGTTTACGCACGTACGACGTTCGGACAGTTTTTACTAGTCGGCTTTGGTTTAAGCCAGTTTCTAGTATCAGGTTATTGGATTTATACAGTCTAAAGTTTTTCCGTGTTTTCACGGATTGGAGGGGCGTTCTCGTAATTTTTCGGGAAGTTTCTAGATGCATGGTGACTTGGAGGGTAAGGTGGCATTAGCATTAATTGATTTTGTGACTCATGAGATGAATCATTTAAGTGAGTTAATGAAGCATTTATTGCTTAATGACTCACTTGATGATTCATTGCACATATTCAATGAAGCATGATGATAATGCATTTGATTTATTCATTTGATAAATCTTTATGCTTCATAATATATAACAAGTGAGAAACAATTTCAATTCATTCTCATCATCACCTTCTCTCTCCTCAAGCTCTCTCATTCTTCAAACCCTAACCCTAACCTCTCATATGTTGAGATCAAGGGTTAGCTAGACTAATACATTCATAACCTCACTCTATATCCCCTAGGTAGCTTAGATTAGCACTTTGAGCAACCTAGTTATCTCAAGTTAGAGATCAAGCTTGTAGTAGGAGCTCTCGGGTGGATCATCTTTGATTCGAGGAGGCCGTTGAGGTGCCGATGTTCCAAGGAGCCTACGAGGAGTGGAGGACCGCGATGAAGATCCGAAGGACAAGTAACATGAGGTATAACTTCGAATCCGAGTAGTTAAACCTTTCGTAGTTTTCTAGTAACGGTTTAGATACGATTCATGCGCTCAAGTCCGTGTTACGAAGCTTTGATAATCGTTTTTCATATATTCCGCCTCCCCGCAAGTTTGTGGGGTGCGTGACATGGACTTAAAAACACGTGCAAAAGTGCACGCGTATGTTCGAACCCTGCCATAAATCCATACGGCCTTTATAGCGTTTCTCCCGAAACTTGAGAAACTGTTAGTGGGGGACTCTAAAGACTCGTCAATATTTTGGCTGTGGATTTAACCACTAGCACGTCAGAGGTATTAGCCGTACGTAACGGGCTACCAGGTATTGACCAAAAGGGAAGTCGATGAGCGAACTCATCCTGACACCCTACTGAGCCTGTCAGTGACAATATCCGTACGGTCCTGTATGTTCGTCTATGAGCATCGCATGGCGGGCCTAGGGGGTTGGTGAAAGTCAGACCCCCAAAAGCGGTACAAGTCGTGTCGGAGTGTAGCCCAGATCACCCTGATATACTACTGGAATACCTACCAGTAAATCTCCTGCCTTGGCCAAGGACTTCGTTTAATGGCTCTCCTAGACACAGCGCAACCTCACCCTCAATACCGGGAGAGACGAACCCCTGCAGATCCGCTCACTTCCTCCATGTGGCTCGGGACGGTACCCAACTAAAACTTGTTTGCACGACTCCTTTGAGCCGTGGTAGGGTAGTAATCAAAGTACAGTGGGAACTCACACGAGACAAATGACGATCTCAGGTCGATGAACTAACCTGTACATATGTCACCAGGGTACTGCTATCTGACGTCAGGTATAAAACCAACTAGCATGTTCCCGGCGAGTCATGTCCGGTGTACTCATAACCCAATGAGCACCTGTATACATCTTAGCTGAACCAACCGACACAAATGGCTTGTGAGACCGGCCACCGCCCCTCATCGGGGTCTCGACTGTATACACTAGTCTACTCTGGAGTATCGATGCCCTGTCTCGAAAACTCCCACGACTAGGGACCTTTTAAGGATGTGCTTATAGACCCCAGCTCCCACGTATATGATCGCCATCATACTGCTGGCCATCAAGCAAGAATCCTAAGGGCTCTATCAACGCGCAATAGTGACCTGTAAGGTCACCCAAAGCAGTACACGATGATAAAGATAAACCAGATAGCATACTATCATCTTGAGTAAGACTGTCCTACAGGCATAGGTCCTCCCTCAATCATTGCAATCACGTGCCTGTGATCCAATAATTGACTCTGAGGGCACTATATCCAACAGTTATTGTAGGTACCTTCGCATGGATTCCGAGGCGACGGAGCGTGGCGTCAACGACTTCGGCAAGCGAAGATTACTGTGAGTAGATCTATATCTACCGGGAAAGTCGGGTGGATGGCGTATAGCACCCCCGCAAAGTTTTGATGGAAACTGATTTATAGAATGTGGTTAAAGAAACCTAGATTTTGAAACTAGGGTTAGAGTTAAATGATAGTTAGTGAAACCATATTAGAAACTAAGTATAGTTAGAAGTGATATAATACGGCTAATATGTGATAACGGAATTTGAGAATTACGTTTAACGATATTGCCGTTTAGGGTACTATAGGACTAGATAGTCGACGTAGATGTGTCATCCGAACCATATCTATTTATAAACTGAAGAATCATATGCATCTTTTAAACAGATACCTTGAGGGACGTTACGGATTTTCAAATGATATCTTTTCCTTAAAAACACAGTAACCTCTATTTTCAAAACTACGATTAGCTTCTTTTAAAATCTGCTTGTATGGTTCGGGTGTGTATATTAGATTAGATACTTATACTTATAGTAGAGATAGAATGTTTATGTAAACTCGTCTTAATGTGAGATATAAATGCGATGAAAAGAATATAAGACGAATATAATGATATGATGATATGTTGGTATACGGATGCGAGTCGTTTGAGATGGTTGATACCTTGTCGATCCCCCGATATGAGATCGTTATGGATGTGACCTGGGACATAGGTATATAGTTATATTTATATATGTTGCGAAACATGTGTGATATGTCGTACGTGATGTTAGGTCCGTACCCTCCTCGTCTTATAGGTTGGTAGGATCCCTGATAGCTTAATGCCGCCATACGATGATTTTCCGTACATGATGAGTTTGACTTGAGGTTTGATCCATACCCTTGACTAGAGGATGACGTACGATGGAGCATACCGTACGTGATGTTGAGTGGCTAGATGTCGATTGATAAATTCACCGACTCGGTCATGTTGGATACGTATACCGTCAGCATTTGCATATGATTTACCTTATGCTGCATTCATATTATTCTCGTGTCATTGCTTATACCTGTGCTAGTACACCTGCACCATTATCGATGATGCGTATGTTACACTTACACAGATTTGCCGGCTCACACACTTCATCATCGATAATTGCCATGTCACTGCACAGTAGGGTTGCTGCATCATGATATGCATATTGTACACACATACTTGCGTATATATCCGCCTATACATACATAGATCATGCTGACTTCGACTTTGGAGAACTGGGGACCGCATGTTATATTTAAAAACTGGAATCATTTTAAAAAAGCGGTTTCCACTTAATATATCATATTACTGTTCCATGTTGCAAGATATACGAATATACTTACATTTCTATCATATGTTGCATACATCATGCTTTATGATATTACGCATTGAGATATGTTGTTTTTATGAGATTTCTGGATTTGAGAATCATGGCTATTTCAAAAGAAAGCATGTACTATTTTAAAAACCCGGTTTCTCTTGATATGATATTTCAGTGCGTCCACCATGCGTTTTCTCGATTCTCAGACGTATGACATGTGAAACCCGATTCGAGGAGGCGGATGATTCCGTTTGCGGGTACATGGTGGACCCGGTATGGTATCCCGGGGCGAGAGAGAGATTTTTTGTGGATGATGATGAGCCTGGCAAGGGAGCACTACCTACCGGTGATAGTATTTTGGGCTCGTCGGATATCCGGAGGATACCGACCGGAGTCGAGAGATGATATGGGCCGATCGGGACTGACGGAGCCCATGGGCCGATCCGGACTAACGGAGCCCGAGATATGAGGATTTACATGTCGATGCTGGACACGGGTTTCATGATGTTTTCGGGTGTCGATGTTGGACACCCAGGTTCCATGATTTTGATGTGTCGCGACGGACACCGTTGATTTGTATCCTCATACTTACATGCATACATACATTGATTATATGGTTGGACAAGATCCACATGCATACATACTTTGATTATATGGTTGGACGAGATCTACATGCATGCAGACATTGGTTATATTGTTTGATTATATCCGCATACATATAGGTATTGATTACATTGTTGGCACATATACGACCCGGTCACCCTAGATATCATAGTATTACATTTAAGATATAGTTTACCTAGGAGTCATTGTTTATTCGATTTCTACTTGTAGATGTCTTTCTACTCACGAGTTGGCAACTCACCCCCGTTGTGACACGGTTCTTGCAGGTAGACCGCATGGATCAGTAGCGGCTTCACTGGTACACAGTTGCATTCGGGTAACGCCCCTCAAGGTATCTGTTTAAAAGATGCATACGATTCTTTAGTTTGGAAATAGGTATGGTTCGGATGACACATCTACGTCGACAATCTTGTCCTATAGTATCCTAAACGGCAATATCATCAAATCTCATTCTTAAGTCCCGTCATCATATACTAGTCGCATTCTATCGCTTCTAACTATCCTTAGTTTCTAATATGGTTCTCTAACTACCTTCTTACTCTATCTAAAGTTTTCTATTAATGGTTTCATTAACCACAATCTATATATAAATCGGTTTCCATCAAAGTGTGCGGGGGTGCTATACGCCATCCACCCGACTTTCCCCGTGGATATAGATCCACTCACCAGATCTTTGCCTGCGAAAGTCGATGAATTAATGCTCATCCTCGTCCTCTCAAAGTCCACGTGGGGGTACCTACAATTTCTAATGCGTCATATAGTATCAAGAATCGAACATGAAAACCAAAGCTGCATGCGAATCGCTTATAGGTTAGGAACCTATAGCCTACACCTGCAAAACCACTAAACAACCCCTGTCGCTGACGTAAAAACATCAGATGACAGAACACAATATCAAATACCAAATCTCAAATTCAAATGAAGTCGCAAAACTATGCGGCAACTCAAGAAAATGGTCCCAGATTTTACCCTAGGTGAAATTAGCCAATTTTGCACACTTGGGGGGTCTAATTTACTGAAGATAGAGCTATGGACCAATTGTTAGTGTATATGCCCTAGAGGCCATTACTGTATCATACTAGTTTGTATATTACTTAATGGAAGCTTGGGATATTCACCTTGTATATACAATCTTGCTCAAAATAGTAGTATGCTACTTGGTTTGTTTCTACTTCAATGTGTACATGTGTTTATTTTAGTATATCACCTATGCACATTAGTGGAGCCCTTAGGATCTTTGCTTGATTACCAGCGTTGTGATGGCAGTCACACTAGTGGGGCTGGGTAATCTATAAGCACATCCTTATGCAGGTCCCTAGTCGCAGGACTATCGAGACAGGGCATCGATACTCCAGAGTAGACTAGCGCATGCGCTTCTCATCCCAGTATGGGAGTTGGTCTGTCCCACAGCCATCAGTATGTCGTACTAGAGATAGTACGCGGGTGCTCGTTAGGTTACGAGTACACTGGACAGGACTCGTCGGGAACTGACCGGTTGGTATTATACCTATCGTCAGTTATCAGTTCCCAGGTGACATGAGTACAGCTTAGTCCGCTGACTTGACACTGTCACTTCGTCTCGAGTGTGTTCCCACTGTACTTTGATTACTACCCTACCACGGCTCAAAGGAGTCGTGCAAACAGGTAGTAGTTGGGTGCAGTCCCGAAGCACTTGGAGGCAGTGACGGTTAGACAGGATTCGTCTCTCCCGGTATTGGGGGTTGACATCGCGCTGTGTCTAGGAGAGCCATTACACGAGTAGTCCCTGGCCAGGGCAAGCGAAATATACTGGTAGGCTTCCAGTGTTATCTCAGGGTGTATTGGGCTTCACTTCGACACGACTTGTACCGCTATTAGGGGACTAACGTTTACCGCACCCTAGGCCCGCCATGCGATGTATCAGACGAACAGACCGGACTGTACGGAGATTGTCACATTCAGGCTCAGTAAGAGTTCAGATGGGTTTCACCTCGTCAGTCTTCTTGTCGGCATCTACCTGGGAACCGTTACGCACAGCTAGTGCCGCTTGCGGTCTGTGGTTAAAACCCACTTCCAGCGTAGTGTCGAGTCTTTAGAGTCCCACACAGAAAGCTATTCGCCTTTAGGCAAAAGAGTAGAGGTCGCATGGTTTTGCGACAGGTCGCATGGTTTTGCGACAGGGTTCAGTCACATCCATGCACTTGTGCACGTTTAGTGTCCGGACAGTTTACACTAGCGGGCTTTGGTTTAAGCCAGATCCTAGTGTACGTATTGGGATTGGTTTTATCCATCATGTATTCGTGTTCCTCGGAACGCGGATGCGGGTGTGTATTCACAGTTGACGGAGAGACAGAGGCAGAGGATTCTCATTAGGGTTGTTGACCGTTGACTGTTGACTATTGACTTTTTGCTCAACCCTAATGAGAATATCATTTATGATTAACAATAATATTAATTAAGTATTGTGGTGACATGGTTGTTGAGGGGTTGACTTTGTTGACTTGTTGACTTTGTTGACCGGTTGACTAGGTTGGACTAGTTGACCATCATGATGACAATGGCTATCATTTCATGGCAAAGACTTTTCACTTGCTTGTTCTCTTGTGCAATATGAGTGCATGAAATGATTTAGCCATTTTGACTTGAACCATTTTACACAATACTTGATTACTATTTTTGTGATGATGGTTTTGGATTATGAGAGCCAAGTGAGAAAAGTCTTTCTCATTCTATCATTTTCATTCTCTCTCTTGTTCTTAAGCTCTCATCTTCTTCCTCTTGCTCTCCTTCTCTTTAGTCTATGGTTCACTTGTCTCATGTGTTGAGAAGCAAGAACCATAGAGAAAATCCCAACACACTCTCCTCTACTCACTCTAGTTCACAAGGTTTAGCAAACCGAGTGAACTAGTTTCTTCAAAGACCGAAGAAGAAGCCAAAGGTAGAAGCTTTCAGGTGGATCGATCTTCGGCGCAAGGAGACGACGGGGTGAAGCCGATCCGGACAACCATCGAGGCTTGAAGACGAAGGAGTTCAAGAAAGAAAGGTATAACCCCCTAACCGAGTAGTTAACAACTCCTAGTTAGGTTGTTAGTTAGATGTTTAACAAAGATCCGGTTTTGAGTCCATGTTACCACCTCTAGAAAATTGTTTTTCACCAAATTCCGCTTGCCCGAAAGTACCGGGAGAGATAGCATGGACTTACAGTGGTATCAGAGCCTAGTTAAACTCTATCTAACATGTTAGCATAGTAGCTAGAAATTCGATCGGAGAAAAAGTCCCGAAATAAACCCGAAATTCAAACTTTCTGTCGATTTTCAAAGTGCTGCAAAAATTATTTGAGATATACCAAAAATAGACTCAGGGACTTTAGAAGAAACTGAAAAAATTCGACTCACTGAATCGATCAACGCGCCGTGTTTCCGCGGCCGAGTTGACTCGGTCGTGGGGTTTTATTTTTGCAGTTTGTTCATAGGGGTATTTTGGGATTTTTGGAATATGTATTTTCTGCCCAGATTTTCCAGAACGAAAATTTTGTGTTTGGGGCCTGAAAAACCGTATTTTGATCGAATTTCTTTTGACTTAAGCTGACGGGTTTTTCTGTGATGTGATATTTGTATTGAACGTCTGCTAATCGCTATATGTCGATTAGTGGGGGTTATACAAATCTGTGATCTGTAATGTTATTGGAATGTGTATATGAATTCATTGGATTGTCGCGGGTGAATAGCCGGGGGTTGTGAGACGAGAGTTTTCTTTTCTTTCAATTCATGTAAATTTGTAAATTGATATAATAATTATTTGTATGGCCGCACAACCGGGTCGGGGTTGTAGCCGTCATTGTATAATTTCTTTTTACTGTTTTTGCTCCTAGGATAGACCCATGGAGGGGGTGCACAAACTACCGGGTATGCCGAAGTGCCGAGTGACCTACTCACGGAGTTGAAGGAGGTTGCTTCGCTTCGGGTACTTGGCGGGTAGTTTGCCGCACCCGTAGGGGTCTTGGGTGAGGTATTGGCTATTCACCGCGACCGTGTAATCTGCTTGTTGTTACAGGCTCGTACGAAATGCGGGTTCCTAGTATATCCAATGTGTTCATCTGTGATCTGAAATGGCTATCATTGCTGTATATCTATATATTGTTAGTGTATATGCCCTAGAGGCCATTACTGTATCATACTAGTTTGTATATTACTTAATGGAAGCTTGGGATATTCACCTTGTATATACAATCTTGCTCAAAATAGTAGTATGCTACTTGGTTTGTTTCTACTTCAATGTGTACATGTGTTTATTTCAGTATATCGCCTATACACATTAGTGGAGCCCTTAGGATCTTTGCTTGATTACCAGCGTTGTGATCGCAGTCACACTAGTGGGGCTGGGTAATCTATAAGCACATCCTTATGCAGGTCCCTGGTCGCAGGACTATCGAGACAGGGCATCGATACTCCGGAGTAGACTAGCGCATGCGCTTCTCATCCCAGTGTGGGAGACGGTCTGTCCCACAGCCGTCGGTACGTCGTACTTGAGAGAGTATGCGGGTGCTCGTTGGGTTACGAGTACACTGGACAGGACTCGTCGGGAACTGACTAGTTGGTATTATGCCTATCGTCAGTTATCAGTTCCCAGGTGACATGAGTACAGCTTAGTCCGCTGACTTGACACTATCACTTCGCCTCGAGCGTGTTCCCACTGTACTTTGATTACTACCCTACCACGGCTCAAAGGAGTCGTGCAAACAGGTGGTAGTTGGGTGCAGTCCCGAAGCACTTGGAGGCAGTGACGGTTAGACAGGATTCGTCTCTCCCGGTATTGGGGGTTGACATCGCGCTGTGTCTAGGAGAGCCATTACACGAGTAGTCCCAGGCCCGGGCAAACGAGATATACTGGTAGGCTTCCAGTGTTATCTCAGGGTGTTTTGGGCTTCACTCCGACACGACTTGTACCGCTATTGGGGGACTGACGTTTACCGCCCCCTAGGCCCGCCATGCGATGTATCAGACGAACAGACCGGACTGTACGAAGAATGTCACATTCAGGCTCAGTAGGAGTTCAGATGGGTTCTCCTCGTCAGTCTTCTTGTCGGCATCTACCTGGGGACCGTTACGCACAGCTAGTGCCGCTTGCGGTCTGTGGTTAAACCCACTGCCAGCGTAGTGTCGAGTCTTTAGAGTCCCACACAGAAAGCTATTCGCCTTTAGGCAAAAGAGTAGAGGTCGCATGGTTTTGCGATAGGTCGCATGGTTTTGCGACAGGGTTCGGTCACATCCGTGCACTTGTGCACGTACAGTGTCCGGACAGTTTACACTATCGGGCTTTGGTTTAAGCCAGATCCTAGTGTACCTTTTGGGATTGGATTTATCCAGTATGTATTCGTGTTCCTCGGAACGCGGATGCAGGTGTGTATGCACAGTTGACGGAGAGACAGAGGCAGAGGATTCTCATTAGGGTTGTTGACCGTTGACAGTTGACCGTTGACTTTTTGCTCAACCCTAATGAGAATATGATATGTGATTAACAATTATATTAATTAAGTATTGTGGTGACATGGTTGTTGAGGGGTTGACTTTGTTGACTTGTTGACTTTGTTGACCGGTTGACTAGGTTGTACTAGTTGACCATCATGATGACTATGGCTATCATTTCATGGCAAAGACTTTTTACTTGCTTATTTCTTTTGTGAGAAATGGGTGCATGAAATGATTTAGCCATTTTGACTTGAACCATTTTACACAATACTTGATTATTATTTTTGTGATGATGGTTTTGGATTATGAGAGCCAAATGAGAAAAGTCTTCTCTCATTCTTTCATGCTCATTCTCTCTCTTGTTCTTGAGCTCTCATCTTCCTCCTCTTGCTCTCCCTCTCTTGATTCTATGGTTCACTTGTCTCATGAGTTGAGAACCAAGAACCATAGATAAAATCCCATACAAACTCTTCTCTACTCACTCTAGTTCACAAGGTTTAGCAAACCGAGTGAACTAGTTTCTTCAAAGTTCGAAGAAGGAGCCAAAGGTTGAAGCTTTCAGGTGGATCTATCTTCGGCGCAAGGAGACGACGGGGAGAAGCCGGTTCGGTCGACCATCGAAGCTTGAAGACGAAGGAGTTCGAGAAAAAGAAAGGTATAACCCCCTAACCGAGTAGTTAGCAACTCGTAGTTAGGTTGTTAGTTAGATGTTTAACAAAGATCCGGTTTTGAGTCCATGTTACCACCTCTAAGAAAATTGTTTTTCACCAAATTCCGCATGCCCGAAAGTACCGGCAGAGGTAGCATGGACTTACAGTGGTATCAGAGCCTAGTTAAACTCTATCTAACATGTTAGCAAGTAACTAGATGATCGATCAAAGAAAAAGTCACGAAAACGAACCCGTGAATATCAAGTTTCTGTCGATTTTTATTCTGTTCAAAAGTTGATAATTTTCATCTTAAAAATCGGCTCAGGATTTTGTGTGAACACCCACCAAATTTGGTCCAACGATCGAGTCAAAGAGCCGCGGAAACGCGGCGGGAGCACGCTCCCGCCGCGGTTCCGCCGCCGAGTTGACTCGGCCGAGGTCCATCTTTGGTACAGTGTGTTTCTGGGGTTGTTTTGGGATTTTTGGAATGTGTTTTCTGCCCAGATTTTCCAGAACGAAAATTTTATTTTTGGGGTCCCGAAAATCCGTATTTTTGATCGAACTTCTAAAAGACTTAAGCTGACGGGTTTTTCTGTAATGTGATATTTGTATTGAACATCCACTAATCGCTATATGTCGATTAGTGGGGGTTATACAAGTCTGTGATCTGTAATGTTGCTAGAATGTGTATATAAATATGCTGGATTGTCGCGGGTGAATGCCGGGGGTTGTGAGACGAGAGTTTTCTTTTCTTTCAATTCATGTAAATTTGTAAATTGATGTAATAATTATTTGTATGGCCGCACAACCGCGTCGGGGTTGTAGCCGTCATTGTATAATTTCTTTTTACTGTTTTTGCTCCTAGGATAGACCCATGGAGGGGGTGCACAAACTACCGGGTATGCCGAAGTGCCGAGTGGCCTACTCACGGAGTTGAGGGAGGTTGCTTCGCTTCGGGTATTTGGCGGGTAGTTTGCCGCACCCGTAGGGGTCTTGGGTGGGGTTTTGGCTATTCACCGCGACCGTGTAATCTGCTTTTCGTTACAGGCTCGTACGAATTGCGGATTCCTAGTATATCCAATGTATTCATCTGTGATCTGAAATGGCTATCATTGCAATATATCTATATATGATATTATTTAGGCGTTGCTTATGTTTTACAGCCGCGCTAGCCCAGCCCCCGCTCTGTCGTTAGTTAAGTAACTTAACGGGTAATGACGGGGCCCCGTGGCGAATGCGAATGGCATAAGCGTACGTCATATTTTGGTTGTTTTCTGCAATGGTAGGATTAAATGATGGGACGCATTAAAAGAACTAATGCAAGAATATCACGCATTAAAAGAACTAATGCAAGATAATAAACCAAGCTAAAGTCATTGGAACACTTTCGAAAAACCACTCGGTTCTTTTCAAAACCAACTTTTAAATGCGGAGCTTGAGCCACTCCTTTTAAAAGCTATCTCGTTCCATCGACTATATCAAGTTCACTACGTTCACGGTTTAGCCAAAACCATTCGTAGCCCTCCGTCGTTTCGTATGAATATTCAATAGTATTCAAGCTATGTTTGTTGACCTTCGTCAAGGCATAGTGATTGGTAGCTGTTGGGTGTTCATATGTAGCATAGATAGATGCGTTGGTTTGGGACATTCGCATTACCTTGTTGACCTTCGTCAAGGGTATATACGGGTGGATTCAAATTAACCTGGATAATGACGGGAAGAACTTGACATGTGACTTATGATTTGTTGACCTTCGTCAAGGTCATAAGAGCATGGGGCAAAAATCCACATCGGGAGTTTCATAAGTACTGAAACTTGCTAGATTTGCATACCACTTGGAGTGTGATGATTCTGGTAGGATTCCTTCAGTTTCGTCACGCGATGATATTTGGATCCCGGTCCTACTGTGAGTATATGCTACTCCTCGGGAAATTTCTCACTTAACGATCAATGCTATAAACCAAGTAGGTGTCTAGAAAGGTGTTAGCGGGGCTACGCCCCCAGGGAAAAGAGGTTATTTAATTAAGGAACTTCACGAAAGCGTTGGAAAACCTCCCTCGAAGTACCGACACTGGCCTGGCCGAACGGTTAAGCAAGTATTGTACGGTGAGATTGATCCTGACTAATTCTTCCTTTTTGGTTTGAGGAGGGATTCGAGAAACAGTGGGAGCCATCCTGTTTAGACAAACTAAAAACCACTCTAAACTTGCAAGAGCATCATACTGAGTGTTTCTTCTTCTCTCTCCTAATTGCAGCGACCAATCGACATGACTGGACTTAAGTTACTTCTAGATAAAAACATACTGACAGGGCCAAACTACAAAGATTGGCTCAGGAATGTCAAGATGGCAATCACTTACGACAAGCTGGGGTATCTTCTTACCACCAAAGCTCCCCCTGTCCCTGGTCCCACTTCCAGCGTCGCGGATAAGGAAATCCGTAAGACTTGGGAGATTGATAGCGCGAAGGCCAAATGCCTCATACTTGCCTCTATGGACAATGAACATCAGAGGAGGCACGGGAATATAGACTTGGAATCCATATTTCTTCATACAAAAGAACTGTATGGAGAGCAATCTCGTATCGCAAGATACGAAGCGTCGAAAAAGCTATTTTCGGCAAGGATGGCCGTCGGATCATCGGTAGCGGAACACGTGCTTAAGATGATTGGCTACATTGAGGAACTCGCGGACCTAGGAACCACATTGGAGAGTGAGCTCTATACGGACTTAGTTCTCCAGTCCCTTCCTTCCACTTACGCCCAGTTTATACTGAACTTCAACTTACAAGAAAAAGAAGTTGAACTTTCAGAGCTCTTCAACATGCTGAGGAGCGCAGAGGGCACCTTACAGAAAGGTAGGGAAACATCCACTTTGTTTGTAGGAGGATCATCTTCTTCTAGGTCCAAGGCGAAAGCCAAGGGAAAGAAGAAGAAAGCCCCCGCCAAACCAAGAGGCGGTGTTAGTAAAGTGGATACGAAGGGAAAAGCTAAAGCAACAAAGAAAGCGGGGAAGCTTGTGGATAAGGAAGAATGCTTCTATTGTCATAAGAAAGGACACTGGAAGAATGATTGCAGGGCCTGGAAGGCCAGAACACAGGAATTGAAGCAGGTTGCAGCTTCAGCTTCAAGTGTGTATGTTATTGAAAACTGTCTTTCAATAAACTCTACTTCCTGGGTATTGGATACCGGATCAGGATCTCATATCTGTAATTCTTTGCAGGCGTTGAGAAACCGTAGGGTTTTGAAGGCAGGTGACATGACCCTCAGAGTTGCGAATGGAGCTAGCATGGATGCTAAAGCCGTGGGGGACTATCACCTGGGAATGTCAGATGAACATGTTTTGGTTTTGCGTAATTGCTTTTTTGTACCCAACGCAACTTGTAATATCATTTCTGTATCTTTAGTTTCTAAAGAAGGTTATGAATTTTCGTTTGTAAGTAATGTTGTAAACATTCACCTTAATCAAGTTTTGATTGGGTCAGGTACATTGAGTAATGGTATATACGTATTAAACCAACCACAGATTTTCAACGTCCAGAATACATGTTAGTGTATATGCCCTAGAGGCCATTATTGTATCATACTAGATTGTATATTACTTAATGGAAGCTTGGGATATTCACAGTTATATATACAGTCTTGCTAAAAATGGTAGTATGCTACTTGATTTGTGTCTACTTTAATATGTGCATATGTCTCTTGTAACGTATCACTTATACATATTAGTAGAGCCCATAGGATCTTTGCTTGATTACCAGCGTCGTGATGGCAGTCACACTAGTGGGGGCTGGGTAGTCTGTAAGCAACATCCTATACAGGTCCCTGGTCGTTGGATTGTCGAGATAGGGCATCGATATTCCGGAGTAGACTAAGTGTATACGCTTCTCATCCCAGTTGGGGAAATGGTCTGTCCCACAGCCATCAGTACGCCGTACTGGAGATAGTATACAGGTGCTCGTTAGGTTACAGGTACACCGGACAGGACTCGCCGAGGAACTGATTGGTTGGTATTATACCCATCGTCAGTTGTCAGTTCCTAGGTGACATGAGTACAGCATAGTCCGCAGACTTGACACTGCTGCTTCGCCTCGAGTGTGTCCCACTGTTCTTAGATTGCTACCCTACCACGGCTCAAAGGAGTCGTGTGTTGCGCCACGGCAGCGCCCCGGCCGTCTTACTCGAGGCCAAATTGCGGAATCAAAAATTTTCCTTGCTCGGAAATCGGCGCTACCGCGGACAAAGAAAACCCGGATCGTTTACCATTAACCTACGCTAGCTAACAAGAGATGGGGTGAGAAGTATACCGAGTGATCCGAGTCCTCCGGTCTTCTCGTCATCGTCCCGATCTCCCGCGGAAAGTGTAGTCTCCATATCGTCGCCTCCTCGCCGGAAAGGGCACCACATCGCCTTCGTCTTTTACGGGCTCCCGCCTCAATACCGAGGCAACTCGGGCATGAAGCCGGCAACTCGACATGCCCAAGATTTGCTGTAGAATGTGTAGTAGATCATGCTAGTCTCATTTGGGGTTTGTTGTTGCCTTGATGGAGGAATGGGGTTAGGAAAAATGGTGCTTTCATTTTTCCAAAACAAGAAGAAGAAGGAGATGATGAATTCCTCACATAACCAAGATCAACTCTCTCATTCTTTTCTTTCTCTCAAGTGTTCTTTTTTTCATCAAGTGAGAATGATTATAATGGTGGAGGAATGAGAATACTAACCATAAGAAGGGAGGTGAGTGTAGGATCAATCAAGAGGTGACCATATCAAGAGACAAGAAAACATGAACCATGCTTCACACTATTCAACCCATAACCATTCATATCACTCAATTCAAAAGCATGGAGCAAAGATATGAAAGCTATCATAATCAAACAATATGCAAAGAAACCCCTCACAAAGTGTTATTTGCAAAACTGCAAATAACCCCCTCCATCGGAAAAGTCCGGCCGGGAAAGAACAAAGGAAAACCGGCCGGAACGGAATGCAAACCGGCAACTCCAGAAAACCGGTCCCGTAATAAATTACAGGAAAACCCCTATACTGTGCATACACACCCGCATCTGTATTCCGACCGGATACAAATGCAATGAGACAAAATCTACACTGTACTAGACTAGGACCGGCTTAAGCCAAAGCCGGCTAGTAAAATCCGTTCGATCCTGATCCGTGCAATACCGCACGTATCAGATCAAACCCTGCCATATAACTATACGGCCACTAGTACATAACTGTCCGATCCTGACACGTGCAATACCGCACGTATCTGATCGGACCCTGCCATATCTCCATACGGCCTCTACAGCGTTTCGCCCGAAAGCTGAGTAACTGAAAGTGTGGTGGACTCTAAAGACTCGTCAATACTATGGCTGTGGATTTAACCACTGGCACGTCAGAGGTATAAGCCAATACGTGACGGGCCACCAGCTATTGACCAAAAGGGACGTCGATGAGGAAGCTCACCCCGACACCCAACTGAGCCTGTCAGTGACAATATCCGTACAGTCCGGTCCGTTCGTCTATGAGTATCGCATGGCGGGCCTAGGGGGTTGGTGAAAGTCAGACCCCCAAAAGCGGTACAAGTCGTGTCGGAGCGTAGCCCAGAACGCCCTGAGATACTACTGGAATACCTACCAGTAAATCTCCTGCCTCGGCCGAGGGCTTTGCGTAATGGCTCTCCTAGACACAGCGCGACCTCACCCCCAATACCGGGAGAGACGAACCCCTGCAGATCCGCTCACTGCCTCCATGTGGCTCGGGACTGTACCCAACTAAAACCTGTTTGCACGACTCCTTTGAGCCGTGGTAGGGTAGTAATCAAAGCACAGTGGGAACTCACACGAGACAAATGACGATCTCAGGTCGATGAACTAACCTGTACACATGTCACCTGGGAACTGCTATCTGACGTCAGGTATAAGCCCAACTAGCAGGTTCCCGGCGAGTCCTGTCCGGTGTACTCATAACCCAATGAGCACCTGTATACATCTTAGGTGAACCAACTGACACCAGTGGCTTGTGAGACCGGCCACCGCCCCTCGTCGGGGTCTCGACTGTATACACTAGTCTACTAATGGAGTATCGATGCCCAGTCTCGAAACTCCCATGACTAGGGACCTTTTAAGGATGTGCTTATAGACTACCAGCTCCCACGTATATGATCGCCATCATACTGCTGGTCGTCAAGCAAGAATCCTAGGGGCTCTATCAACGTGTAATAGCGACATTTCAGGTCACCTAAAGCAGTACACGATGATAAAGATAAACCAGATAGCATACTATCATCTCGAGTAAGACTGTCCTACCGGGATAGGTCCTCCCTCAATCATTGCAATCACGTGCCTGTGATCCAATAATTGACTCTGAGGGCACTAACTCCAACAATCTCCCACTTGCACTCAAGGCTAATTATTGCGATGTCGCATACTCACAGCCCGTGTGATACCGAACACCCATCTCCTCTACTAGTCAGTCGCACAAAGCCTGTTTGCGAAACTATTGCGTTCGAGGAATAGCCTCAGTGAGTGGATCCGCAGGATGTTCCTTTCTATGTCTCTCTATATCTCAAGTTCGCGGAGAAAGTCATCTCCCGAAATGAGCAATACCTGTCTTAGAATATGTCTGGATGTCTGATGGGACCTAGCTCATAAATGAACTCCAAATCCAAACTTCTTAGACTGTATCATCAACTGAAACTAATCAGTATCCTGCGCCATGCCTCCCTCAGTATTGCCTTGGACCACCTGTCCAAAATACTGCCCCTCGTCAGAGGGAGAACTATAACTCTGACAACCTGCTTGTCGTCCATGTCACCTTGGAAGCCTGGAATGATAACTGTCTCCCAAATGAGGCTGTCGTTATCATATCCCTAGAACATCCACTTATGTTCTACGACTGCTTCCAACTGTTTCTCCAGGATTGGATCAATATCAACTTATTGCATCTAGTGCAAGAACAACAACTGGTGTGGTACTTGACATCTCATGATTGACTCAATTGCGTAAGCAAGTGATCTGCCAATCATGAGTATCCCTCTCCCCTTTAGTCTATAAGACACCTTTAGAGAGGGTGACTCCATCAACTGCAGGTGTACTACCGTGTCAGGAGTCGTCCATTCTAAATACTCATAGAATGCTGTCAAGGTACCCAGATTGGGAAACCACCCAAATCTAGATCTAAAACCATAGATCTAGTAACCAGTATGTCTGATATAATATCCAAGTCCCTTGTGGAGAAAACACTGTGTGACGACCAAAGTATAACCGATCGTAGTATAGGAATATCACTTCCTACTACCTTCTCAACAGATCCATCCCCTATTCTGATGACGTCAAACCCATGACTGTCACATCAGAAACAGATGATCTAACTCCGCTATATCTGCTTTAGTCTATAAATAGACATAAGCATGAAATCCACCAATGCTTCCGCTGCTCCCACTGACTACGACAACCCTCTGCCAGAGTCATATAGACGTACACTTCTAAAGCTAGTTTAGAACGACGCTATACTCATCCTCCTGCCGGGTCTCGCAGCCTGGAACAACAACAATGGAAAGTGTGGGTAAACAAGAACTTCCCTGTCACCGTCCTTGAGGCTACCGAAGTACCTCTCGGGTGGCTGAAGTTACCCACCGTATCTGCGGAGTAGCCAATGGAATGTCAAATCAGATTGAATCTTTAGGTTCCTTATTAAATCTTCAGTAATCGTTTGCGGTTCTGGAATCACTTCCAGTTCTACCATACTCCCACTTCTGTTTTTGAAGAAAAAATCCATTTTTAATAAAACTGTGGCGAGTCTAGAACAATATTTCTATTGATCTGCCAGATGGTAGAAAATCAACCCTCGTCATAGCCTGGGTCAACCCACAAATAGCCATTACAGAAGCGTGCCTTGAGCTATTCGGAGTCTGGGTTTAAGCATAAGCCGGACAACTCCCCGTACCTTAACATCGTTAAGATATGAACTGTTCTATATCCAATATAGAACCAGAGGCACTGATTTAATTGAACCAGATTCAAATCATGCAGCTGTCTCCAGTGCATGTCAACTAAATGGAAGGAGGCCGATCAGCGTTAGTCAACTTAGGAATGCTTCCAATTATGAGTAACCTGAAAGAGAAGCAATCTGTCTTCATCATTACTATCAACTGAATACCATACACAAGTATCTACATCTTCGATCTCTTTGAAGAATCCCGATACTTGCTACACCTGGTTCTCTACTCTATTCAAATACCTATAACTCCTCAAAACTTAGACCCTGTGTTTCCACGAAACAGCTGTCTAAAATCTAGAGAAGTCATAAGTAAACCGAATATAGTACGAGGACCAACCCCTCTGTCCTGATGGACACTGGACAACATACAATACTCTGTATAAGTCCGCTGAGTCTAACAACTCTTTCACTGTGCGTCGCAGGTTGAAAACTGTACTTATGGTTAAGAAGAATTACACCGCTGTTTAATGCTCCTTACCTAACCATCCACTGATATAGGTAAATGTCATCGACATAATATCAAAAGGTATATCTCACTCTATGAAAATAGACGTACAGATATATCAATTTGAAATTGGTGCACAACAGCGGATATTCAAAACCAAATATTTGCCGACCGGCAAACATCCCAGGTGATCTCCTCAAATATCACCGATTACAACGAATCCCGATATAATGAGGACGATCACCCAATTCCCAATAACTTACTCCCACTCATCATCTGTAAAAGCATACAGATGTGAGAATCAAACCTGGTAAATACATACCCTGGAGCAAGTGTCCAATCGGGAAATCAGTTTTCTTTTAACAGTACACAGTGAAACTGAAACATTGAAATGTTTCGATGGGGTATCCTGGTATTCCTAGTAATGCCTCTACCATTATCCAGATTCACAACTGTAACCGTATATCTCTTTGCCATCTGTCCAAATCCCTTTATATGTCTTTAGTCATTACCGTCTGCACACCCCTTTAGGCCAATTGGTTTTCTTCCTTCCCTACCGTTCGGCACCAGCCTATGGTTTGGAAGAAGACTATCCAATAAGCATAAAGGGTGTACTGTCCTAATCTTAGGAGCACTCGCAATGCGAGAGAAGGTGAAGATAAAAGACACCTGAATGTACTTTATTCCTATTTCTCCTGAACCAGAATCCATCCCCGAACTGGAACTAGTTCCTTTCGAGTTCGTATATAACCATACGATGGAGTATCCAATAAACTGTGGATCTTCGTAGTGATACGGAGTGTCCTGGAGAAATACAAAGGTGATTTAGGATTGGCGAAGAAATACTTGGTTTGGTCGTGAATATCAGTCGCAATTTACTTTGCCCTCCTACTAATCCCTTTCTTTGTCTGAACTTAATACCTTCTGTACACCGTCTAGGTTAACTGGTTTTCTTCATTCCCTACCGGTCGGCACCAGCCTATGGTTTGGAAGAAGACTATCCAATTTACGTAATAGGTGTACTACTCCTAAACCAAGGAGTACTCGCAACCCGAGAGAAGGTGAAAAGAAAAGACAACTGAATAGTCCTATCCGTTTTCTCCAGAACCAGAAACCATCCTCGAAGTCCTTCGAGTTCGTATATAACCATACGATGGTTTTGTCCAATGGAAGTGGACGTTCGTAGTAATACGGGGTGTCCTGGAGAAAAGGGTAAAAGTAGGAGTGGCAATGAGGTCTGCAACTCTGACAATCCAAAAGCCATTGTTAAGAAGGTTCGGTCAACTTGGTCACTGAGTCAAAGTCCAGGGTCGGGTCAATGGTCGCTGCCAGAGAGAGAGAAAAGAAACACTCAGCGTGCACTCTAACCTAGATCAGAATGGTTACCACTTTGTCTAATCTGGAAACCTCCCACTGTACCTCAAATTCTCCTCCAAACCTAAAAGAAGAATTAGTCGGGATCACCCGAGGAGTAAACCAACTCATCAGTGGGAATCGGGATCCAACTATCATCGCATGATAACGTGACGGAATCCACTCACGTCACCACACTCCAGAAGGTATGCGCATACCTGGCAGGTTTCAGTTCTTTTGAAACTCCCGATGTGATTTTTACCCCTAGGACTCAAGTGACCTTGACGGAGTCAACAAATCAAAGAGTCCTAGTCAAGTTCAACCCGTCATTATCTGGATTGCATTAAACCCACCCGTACGTGCCCTTGACGGAGTCAACAAGGCCGTACGACTGTCCTAACCAATCCCACTTATGCAACAAACAAGCACCACTTAGCTACCGTACACTACGCCTTGACGGAGTCAACAAACGCAGCACGAATACTAAATAATACCCATAAGAAATGACGGAGGGCTACGAATGGTTTTTGGCGAAAAACCTTTAACGTAATGAACTTGATATCGTTGAAGGAACTGCATAGCCTTTTTAGAAAATATAGTGACGAAAACCTTTACTAAAGAGGTCACTCCCGGTGAAGGGATCTCGGCTCTTTCCCCGTAGAATGAGGTGCAGGATATTCCAACTGAATACCACGATGCAAAGCAAAAGTAAACGGCTATAGTGAAGTTAATGCCCTGACGCAAACTTCTGTCCAAGGGGTCACTCCCGGTGAAGGGATCTCGGCCCTTGCCTCGTAGACTGAGGAGCAGGATATTCCAAATGAATACCACGATGCAAAACAAAAGTGAACGTCCTTGCAATAACAGCTTTTTGAAAAAGTGTTCCAACAACATCAGAATAGGTTTGTTAAACTTGCATTGATCCGAATCAATGCAGTCCCATCAAATGATCACACCACAAAGAACGAAAATATACTGACGTACGTATATGCCATCCGCATTCGCCACTGGGTCCCGTCATCACCCGTTAGGTTAGCTAACTAACGGCAGAGCGGGGACTGGACTAGCGCGGATGTAAAACATATACAACATCTACTAATATATATACCAATATATAGTATTTCGCTCAAGGCGTGAATAAAATGCAACATCACAGAAATGTACAGCATCACAGAACAATACAGATATCTGGAAGCCCCGGGTTTCACAGAGCCGCTGCTGAAACCCGACGTTCCCCTGGTCGTGTGGATAGCCTATGCAATGAAATCCTAGACCCCTACGGGCGCGGCAAGTCACCCGCCAAAACTTGAAGCGAGGCAGCCCCCTTTAGTACCGTGAATGGACCACCCAGCACTTCACGGAATCCGGTAACTTGGGCACCCCTCCTGGGTCAACCTGTACCCCCTACGAGTGCGGCGAATAGCCCGCCAATCCTGGACTGAAGCCCCCTCCGTCTCAATGCCCTGAGATGCGGGCCTGTTGCCCTCCAGAACCCGGCTATCCGTGCACCCCACCGCGGGGTAACCCTAGTACAGAAAGTAAAATATACATACACCGGGTACATCGACCGCAACCAGGTCGTGCCCCAAAAGAATAATACAAACGGCAGTGACGGCAGTCCACATGTCGGACGCTCGCCCCGCAATATCAAATGTACATAATACAACAAAGCTGTACTAGCATTGCATTCAGGCTATCCCCCACGACCGATCCGCAACAACACAGCATAAACATAGAACATCAACGTGAAAGTCACGTTCGCAAATCCGTCTAACCGGGCTATAGCAGTTAGACCGGATTTACCGATCGAGTGACATTCACGGTCGCAGATATAATGTAAATACTGTGAAATAATGTGTTTAAAATTTTCCGATCAATCAAACAATTAACAAGTTGGCCCCAAAGAAAACTGTAGCACTCACAGAAACAATTGGCCCAACTTTAATATTCCAAAGCCCATATTTTAAGCCCAGAAGGCCTCTGTAAAAAAATGGTGAAGTGATGTGAATAGTGCGCGGCGGAAGGGCCGCACAAAGGGGGTTTTCGCGGCGGTTCCGCGCTCCAACTGTGGAGTCACTTCATCGAATTTTTACAGAGCTCTTAGATTTTCCAGTACATCAATATTTTACAACCTGAAAAATTTTTCGAGACCAAAATATTTCAACAGAAACTGATGTGAACAAAAAATACGGTTTTTGGAAATTTTGGTCGATCGGAAATGCAAACACATCAAACGAAGCTAGGTAAGGTTAATGGCGTGTCTCTGATACCATGTTGCGCCACGGCAGCGCCCCGGCCGTCTTACTCGAGGCCAAATTGCGGAATCAAAAATTTTCCTTGCTCGGAAATCGGCGCTACCGCGGACAAAGAAAACCCGGATCGTTTACCATTAACCTACGCTAGCTAACAAGAGATGGGGTGAGAAGTATACCGAGTGATCCGAGTCCTCCGGTCTTCTCGTCATCGTCCCGATCTCCCGCGGAAAGTGTAGTCTCCATATCGTCGCCTCCTCGCCGGAAAGGGCACCACATCGCCTTCGTCTTTTACGGGCTCCCGCCTCAATACCGAGGCAACTCGGGCATGAAGCCGGCAACTCGACATGCCCAAGATTTGCTGTAGAATGTGTAGTAGATCATGCTAGTCTCATTTGGGGTTTGTTGTTGCCTTGATGGAGGAATGGGGTTAGGAAAAATGGTGCTTTCATTTTTCCAAAACAAGAAGAAGAAGGAGATGATGAATTCCTCACATAACCAAGATCAACTCTCTCATTCTTTTCTTTCTCTCAAGTGTTCTTTTTTTCATCAAGTGAGAATGATTATAATGGTGGAGGAATGAGAATACTAACCATAAGAAGGGAGGTGAGTGTAGGATCAATCAAGAGGTGACCATATCAAGAGACAAGAAAACATGAACCATGCTTCACACTATTCAACCCATAACCATTCATATCACTCAATTCAAAAGCATGGAGCAAAGATATGAAAGCTATCATAATCAAACAATATGCAAAGAAACCCCTCACAAAGTGTTATTTGCAAAACTGCAAATAACCCCCTCCATCGGAAAAGTCCGGCCGGGAAAGAACAAAGGAAAACCGGCCGGAACGGAATGCAAACCGGCAACTCCAGAAAACCGGTCCCGTAATAAATTACAGGAAAACCCCTATACTGTGCATACACACCCGCATCTGTATTCCGACCGGATACAAATGCAATGAGACAAAATCTACACTGTACTAGACTAGGACCGGCTTAAGCCAAAGCCGGCTAGTAAAATCCGTTCGATCCTGATCCGTGCAATACCGCACGTATCAGATCAAACCCTGCCATATAACTATACGGCCACTAGTACATAACTGTCCGATCCTGACACGTGCAATACCGCACGTATCTGATCGGACCCTGCCATATCTCCATACGGCCTCTACAGCGTTTCGCCCGAAAGCTGAGTAACTGAAAGTGTGGTGGACTCTAAAGACTCGTCAATACTATGGCTGTGGATTTAACCACTGGCACGTCAGAGGTATAAGCCAATACGTGACGGGCCACCAGCTATTGACCAAAAGGGACGTCGATGAGGAAGCTCACCCCGACACCCAACTGAGCCTGTCAGTGACAATATCCGTACAGTCCGGTCCGTTCGTCTATGAGTATCGCATGGCGGGCCTAGGGGGTTGGTGAAAGTCAGACCCCCAAAAGCGGTACAAGTCGTGTCGGAGCGTAGCCCAGAACGCCCTGAGATACTACTGGAATACCTACCAGTAAATCTCCTGCCTCGGCCGAGGGCTTTGCGTAATGGCTCTCCTAGACACAGCGCGACCTCACCCCCAATACCGGGAGAGACGAACCCCTGCAGATCCGCTCACTGCCTCCATGTGGCTCGGGACTGTACCCAACTAAAACCTGTTTGCACGACTCCTTTGAGCCGTGGTAGGGTAGTAATCAAAGCACAGTGGGAACTCACACGAGACAAATGACGATCTCAGGTCGATGAACTAACCTGTACACATGTCACCTGGGAACTGCTATCTGACGTCAGGTATAAGCCCAACTAGCAGGTTCCCGGCGAGTCCTGTCCGGTGTACTCATAACCCAATGAGCACCTGTATACATCTTAGGTGAACCAACTGACACCAGTGGCTTGTGAGACCGGCCACCGCCCCTCGTCGGGGTCTCGACTGTATACACTAGTCTACTAATGGAGTATCGATGCCCAGTCTCGAAACTCCCATGACTAGGGACCTTTTAAGGATGTGCTTATAGACTACCAGCTCCCACGTATATGATCGCCATCATACTGCTGGTCGTCAAGCAAGAATCCTAGGGGCTCTATCAACGTGTAATAGCGACATTTCAGGTCACCTAAAGCAGTACACGATGATAAAGATAAACCAGATAGCATACTATCATCTCGAGTAAGACTGTCCTACCGGGATAGGTCCTCCCTCAATCATTGCAATCACGTGCCTGTGATCCAATAATTGACTCTGAGGGCACTAACTCCAACATCGTGCAAACAGGTAGCAGTTGGGTGCTGTCCCGAGCACTTGGAGGCAGTGGCGGTTAGATAGGATTCGTCTCTCCCGGTATTGGGAGATGATATCGCGATGTGTCAGAGAGCCATTACACAAAGTCCCTGGCCAGGGCAAACGAGATATACTGGTAGGTTCCAGTAGCTTCTCAGGGTGTAATGGGCTTCGCTCCTACACGACTTATACAGCTATTAGGGGACTGACGCTTGCCGCCCCCTAGGCTTGATATGAGATAGTCTTAGACGAACAGACCGGACTGTACGAAGATTTTCACATCAGGCTCAGTGGGAGTTCGGATGATTTTCCTCATCGGCCTTCTTATCGACATCTACCTGGGGACCGTTACGTACAGCTAGTACCGCTTGCGGTCTGTGGTTAAACCCACTGCCAGCGTAGTGTCGAGTCTTTAGAGTCCCACACAGAGAGTTTCCCTGCTCCAGGCGAAACGATATAGAGGTCGTATGGTTTTACGACAGGCGTTCGGATGTATACGTGTGTTTTCGCACGTACGACTTTTCGGACAGTTTATACTAGCCGGCTTTGGTTTAAGCCAGATTCTAGTATCAGGTTATTGGATTTATACAGTCTAAAGTTTTTCCGTGTTTTCACGGATTGGAGGGGCGTTCTCGTAATTTGTCGAGAAGGTTCTAGAAGAGTGGTGACATGAGGGGTTGAGGTGGCTTTTTCATGATTACTTTGTGTGACTCATTAATATGATTCATCATATCATTAATGCTTCATTAATGATCTAATGACTCACATGATGAATCACTCTCCTTGATTAAATGAAACATGGTGAATAATCAATTAATTGATATTATTTGATAATTCATTATGTATCATATATTCAAGTGAGAAGGATTTTTGTTCTCATTCTCATATTCTCCTTCTCTCTCCTCAAGCTCACTCTCTCTTGAAACCCTAACCCTAACCTCTCATGTGTTGAGATCAAGGGTTAGTTAGACTAAAACATCCATAACCTCACTCTATATCCTCTAGGTAGCTTAGATTAGCACTTTAAGCAACCTAGTTATCTCAAGTTTGAGATTAAGCTTGGCGTAGAAGCTTTCGGGTGGATCGTCTTTGATTCGAAGAGGCCGTGAAGTTGCCGATGTTCCAAGGAGCCTACGATGAGTGGAGGACAGCGATGAAGACCCGAAGGACATGTAACGTGAGGTATAACTCCGGTACCGAGTAGTTAAACCTCTAGTATAACGTTAGCAATGGTTTAGATTACGATTCATGCGCTCAAGTCCGTGTTACGAAGCTTTGATAATCGTTTTTCATATATTCCGCCTCCCCGCGAGTTAGTGGGGTGCGTGACATGGACTTACTGTGGTATCAGAGCCAACTAAACCATTACTAGCTTATTAGCAACTGATTAGAAGTTCGATCGACGGAAAACACGGAAAAACAAAACCCTATTTCTTGACAGTTTCTGTAAATTTTAAAAGTGTCGCAAAATTTTTTTGACATACCTTAAAATTCACAGCAGGGAATTATAAGAAATCTGGGAAAATTCGAGGAGGCAACTCGACTAAACGGCCGCGGATCCGCGGCAATAGAGAGCTTCTGCCGCGGATCCGCCGCCGAGTCAACGCCGAGTTGACTCGGAGTTTCACAGTAATTCATATTTTTGGGTTTTTTGTTTTCCTGTATGTTCTGTTTCTACCCAGGTTACTTCAGTACAGGTTTGCTTTTGGGGTAGACACGGAATTTGGTATTCGATCGATGTTCTAATCAATTTGCTAATTGGATCTTTATCTGTAATGTTTTATGTGTTTGTAAACCTCCCCTAACTGCTAGTATGTCGGTTGGCAGGAGGTTGCACATTTCTGTAATGGATTTTATCTGTTTGTGTATATAAACTGTATTGGACTGTTGTGGTGAATAGCCGGGTTTTGTGATGGGTTATTGTATTAATTCATTCGATGTAATTGTAATAAGTTGTAATATTATTTTGCGGGGCACATCCAGGTTGCGGTTGTAGCCACCGTTGTATTATTTCTTTTTACTGTTTTTGCTCCTAGGATAGACCCAAGGTGGGGTGCACAAACTACCGGGTATTTTGAAGTGTTGAGGCGGACCGCTTCACTTCTGGTATTTGGCGGGTAGTTTGCCGTACCCGTAGGGGTCTGGGGTGGGGTAATGGCTATTCATCACAACTGTGTAATCCGTCTTTCCTTGCAGGCTCAAAAGAAACGCGGATTACTTGCATATCCAATAAAGTTTATCTGTGATCTGGAATGCTTATTATTGCGTCTGACGAATGTACAATATCTATATATAAATAGCTATTAGACGTCACTTATGTTTTACACCCGTGCTAGCCCAGCCCCCGCTCTGTCGTTAGTTAAGTAACCTAACGAGTGATGACGGGACCCCGTGGCGAATGCGGATGGCATAAGAGGACGTTGTATTTTCGTTGTTTTCTGCAATGATAGGATAAATGATGGGACGCATTATTATAATGCAAAGAAAAATAAACCAAAGTTTAATCGTTGGAACAAATTTAAAAGAAACCACTCGGTTATTTTAAAAGAGCAGAATTTTTTAATTGCGGAGCTTTAACCACTCCTTTTAAAAAGTATCAGGTTCCTTCGATTATATCAAGTTCACTACGTTCACGGTTTTGCCAAAACCATTCGTAGCCCTCCGTCATTTCATACGGATATTCAATAGTATTCAAGCTATGTTTGTTGACCTTCGTCAAGGCATAGTGATTGGTAGCTGTTGGGTGTTCATATGCAGCATAGATAGATGCGTTGGTTTGGGACAGTCGTATTACCTTGTTGACCTTCGTCAAGGGTATGTACGGATGGGTTCAAATAAACCTGGACAATGACGGGTAGAACTTGACATGTGACTTATGATTTGTTGACCTTCGTCAAGGTCATAAGAGCATGGGGCAAAAATCCTCATCGGGAATTTCTAAAGAAACTGAAATTTGCAGAGAGGTGCATACCATTTTGGAGTTTGATGAATGTTGGTAAGATTCCTTCAACATTATCATACGATGATATTTTGGATCCCGATCCTACTGTGAGTATACGCTACTTATCAGGAGATTCGTCACTTAACGATCAATGCTATAAACCAAGTAGGTGCCTAGAAAGGTGTCAGCGGGGTTACGCCCCCAGAGAAAAGAGGTTATTTAATTAAGGAACTTTGCGAAAGCGTTGGAAAACCTCCCTCGAAGTATCGACACTGGCCTGGCTGAACGGTTAAGCAAGTATTGTACGGTGAGAATTGTCCTGGCTAATTCTTCTTTTATGGTTTGAGGAGGGATTCGAGAAACAGTGGGAGCCATCCTGTTTAGATAAATTAAACCACTCTAAACTTGCAAGAGCATCATGCTAATAGTATCTTCTTCTCTCTCTTAAAATTGCAGCGACCCTGTGACCACACATAGGTTACATCTAGATAATGATTTGACTGAATCTGACTTATATGACTGGCAAAAGTCTGTCCAGATGTCCATTACCTATGACAAGCTGGACCACCCTATTGAGGGACATTCCTATTGCTATGGGATTGGGCATTGGCAGAAAGATTGCAGGGCTTTAGAAGCCAGTAGCCAGGATTCGAAGCATGTTGTGGCTTCATCTTCGGGTGTGTTTATGATAGAAAGCTGTATGTCAGTTAACCCTACTTCCTGGGTATTGGATACCGGGTCAGGAACTCACATCTGTAATTCTTTACAGGCTCTGAGAAACCGTAGGGTTATCGGGATAGGTGATATGACCCTCATAGTTGCTAACGGAATGAGCATGGACGCTGAATCCGTAGAGGAATATCATCTTGGGATGACAACTGGGCAGATATTGATTCTGCGTAACTGTTTTTATGTACCAGGTACGACTTGTAATATCATATCTGTACCCTTACTTTCTAAGGAAGGATATGATTTTGCTTTTACAAGAGATGTGGTTCACATCCACCTAAATCAAGATTTGATTGGGTCAGGTACATTAGAAAACGGAATATACGTATTAAATCAAGCTCAGATTTTCAGTGTCCAGAACACACTTAAAAGAAAGTCTCCAGAAACAAATCAGGCTTTCTTATGGCATTGTAGACTAGGTCACATCAATGAGAGAAGGTTGACTAAGTTACATAGAGAAGGATATTTAAATCCGTTCGAATATCAATCTTATGCTACTTGTGAATCTTGTCTCATAGGAAAGATGACAAAGACTCCGTTTACTGGACACGGAGTAAGAGCAAGCGAGCTCTTAGGGCTCATACACAGTGATGTGTGCGGTCCAATGTCTATACATGCGCGAGGTGGTTATTCATACTTCATTACTTTTACAGATGATTTCTCTAGGTATGGATATATCTTCTTAATGAAGCATAAATCCGAGGCCTTTGAGAAATTTCGAGAATACAAGAATGAAGTGGAAAAACAAACCGGCAAAAGTATCAAGACACTAAGATCTGATCGAGGTGGTGAATACTTAAGTGCCGAGTTCCTGGGTTACTTAAAAGAGAATGGAATTCTCTCTCAACTTACTCCTCCATACACACCACAACACAACGGTGTATCGGAAAGGAGGAATCGAACCCTATTAGATATGGTTCGTTCCATGATGAGTAAGGCTGAGTTGCCACGATCTTTCTGGGGTTATGCACTAGAAACAGCTGCATATCTCTTAAACAAATCTCCAACCAAAACTGTGCCTACCACCCCATATCAGATGTGGAGTGGGAAGAAACCCTGTCTTAAGTATCTTAAGACTTGGGGATGTCCAGCTTTTGTAAAAAAGCAGCATACGGACAAACTCGAGGCACGCTCAGTACTGTGTAAGTTTGTGGGATACCCAAAGAACTCCAGGGGTTATCTTTTCTATTCCGCAGAGGAACAAAAGGTTTTTGTTTCTCAGCATCCCCACTTCTTGGAAACTGAATTTTTAGAAAATCAGAAGAGTGGGAGCACAGTAGAACTGGAAGAAATTCCAGAACCACAAACTGTTACTGAAAGTTTGGTAGAACCAGAAGTTCAAGAAGAACAGGACATCCCAACGCCACTCCGCAGGAGTAGTAGGCAATCTCATCCGCCCGAGAGATACTACGGTTTTCTCATAGACGGGGATAGAGAGGATTGCACTATTGATTACGATGAGCCTACTAGCTTCCAGCAAGCCATTCAGAGCGGTGACTCGGTAAAATGGCTAGATGCAATGCGGACCGAAATGGAGTCCATGTACACCAACAAAGTATGGACTTTGGACATTGCTCCAGATGGGGTAAAACCCGTAGGATGCAAATGGATCTTCAAAAAGAAGATTGGTGTAGATAGACAGGTTGAAACCTATAAAGCTAGACTTGTTGCAAAGGGTTTCCGTCAAAGACCTGGTTTGGACTACGACGAAACCTTTTCTCCAGTGGCTATGCTTAAATCTATTCGGGTCCTTCTTGCTATTGCTGCCTTACACGATTATGAAATCTGGCAGATGGACGTAAAGACGGCCTTTCTAAATGGTAATTTGGAAGAAAGCGTCTATATGGATCAGCCAGAAGGATTCATTCAGAGTGGGAGCAGCGGTAAAGTATGCAAACTGCTTAAGTCCATTTATGGACTAAAGCAGGCATCGCAGAGTTGGAACATCTGTTTTGATGATGCTGTCAAAGAATTTGACTTTATCAAAAATCCAGATGAACCATGCATATACAGTAAGATTGTAGGGAGAGCTGTAGTATTCCTCGTCTTGTACGTGGATGACATTCTCCTAATAGGAAATGATATTCCTATGTTACAGTCAGTCAAAAGATTCTTGTCACATAAATTCTCCATGAAAGACTTGGGTGATGCCACCTACATTCTGGGGATCCGGATCTGTCGTGATAGATCAAAAAGGATATTAGGACTTTCACAGTCCAGGTATATAGACACCATAGTGAAGAGATTCAGTATGGAAGATTCTAAGCGCGGTAACCTACCGGCTTGTCACGGAATCACCCTCTCGAAAGATATGTCTCCCAAGACTGATTTGGATAGGGATCGCATGTCGATTATACCCTACGCTTCTGCGGTAGGCTCTATAATGTATGCGATGTTATGTACCAGACCAGATGTAGCATACGCATTGAGCGTAGTAAGCCGGTATCAAGCAAACCCAGGGGAGAATCACTGGATAGCAGTAAAGAACATTCTCAAGTACCTGAGGAGGACTAAGGAGATGTTCTTGGTATATGGCGGAAAAGACCTTCAGATGGAGGCCTTTGCCGACTCCGGCTTCCAGAGTGACAAACATGACTCCAAATCCATGTCGGGTTATGTCTTTACCCTCAATGGAGGGGCGGTCTGTTGGAAGAGTTCCAAACAGGAGACCGTTGCTGACTCAACGATGGAAGCAGAGTACATAGCTGCTTGCGATGCCGCAAAAGAAGCAGTCTGGATGAAGAAGTTCCTCACAGAACTTCAGGTGGTTCCTACCAGTGTTGATCCAATACCTCTGTATTGTGACAACAACGGCGCTATAGCTTTAGCGAAGGAACCCAGGTCCCATCAGAAGTCCAGACACATCTTAAGGCGGTATCACCTGATCAGGGAGATCATAGATCGCCGGGAGATCGAGGTGAAGAGAGTAAAGACGGAGGATAACATTGCTGATTCATTCACAAAGGCCATTCCTCAGACGCAGTTCGAGAGGCTATTCGAGATGATAGGTCTACGATATGCCAGCTCATGGCCCTAGTGCAAGTGGGAGATTGTTAGTGTATATGCCCTAGAGGCCATTATTGTATCATACTAGATTGTATATTACTTAATGGAAGCTTGGGATATTCACAGTTATATATACAGTCTTGCTAAAAATGGTAGTATGCTACTTGGTTTGTGTCTACTTTAATATGTGCATATGTCTCTTGTAACGTATCACTTATACATATTAGTAGAGCCCATAGGATCTTTGCTTGATTACCAGCGTCGTGATGGCAGTCACACTAGTGGGGGCTGGGTAGTCTGTAAGCAACATCCTATACAGGTCCCTGGTCGTTGGATTGTCGAGATAGGGCATCGATATTCCGGAGTAGACTAAATGTATACGCTTCTCATCCCAGTTGGGGAAATGGTCTATCCCACAGCCATCAGTACGCCGTACTGGAGATAGTATACAGGTGCTCGTCAGGTTACGGGTACACCGGACAGGACTCGCCGAGGAACTGATTGGTTGGTATTATACCCATCGTCAGTTGTCAGTTCCTAGGTGACATGAGTACAGCATAGTCCGCAGACTTGACACTGCTGCTTCGCCTCGAGTGTGTCCCACTGTTCTTAGATTGCTACCCTACCACGGCTCAAAGGAGTCGTGCAAACAGGTAGCAGTTGGGTGCAGTCCCGAGCACTTGGAGGCAGTGGCGGTTAGATAGGATTCGTCTCTCCCGGTATTGGGAGATGATATCGCGATGTGTCAGAGAGCCATTACACAAAGTCCCTGGCCAGGGCAAACGAGATATACTGGTAGGTTCCAGTAGCTTCTCAGGGTGTAATGGGCTTCGCTCCGACACGACTTATACAGCTATTAGGGGACTGACGCTTGCCGCCCCCTAGGCTTGATATGCGATAGTCTTAGACGAACAGACCGGACTGTACGAAGATTGTCACATCAGGCTCAGTGGGAGTTCGGATGATTTTCCTCATCGGCCTTCTTATCGACATCTACCTGGGGACCGTTACATACAGCTAGTACCGCTTGCGGTCTGTGGTTAAACCCACTGCCAGCGTAGTGTCGAGTCTTTAGAGTCCCACACAGAGAGTTTCCCTGCTCCAGGCGAAACGATATAGAGGTCGTATGGTTTTACGACAGGCGTTCGGATGTATACGTGTGTTTTCGCACGTACGACTTTTCGGACAGTTTATACTAGCCGGCTTTGGTTTAAGCCAGATTCTAGTATCAGGTTATTGGATTTATACAGTCTAAAGTTTTTCCATGTTTTCACGGATTGGAGGGGCGTTCTCGTAATTTGTCGAGAAGGTTCTAGAAGAGTGGTGACATGAGGGGTTGAGATGGCTTTTTCATGATTACTTTGTGTGACTCATTTATATGATTCATCATATCATTAATGCTTCATTAATGATCTAATGACTCACATGATGAATCACTCTCCTTGATTAAATGAAACATGGTGAATAATCAATTAATTGATATTATTTGATAATTCATTATGTATCATATATTCAAGTGAGAAGGATTTTTGTTCTCATTCTCATCTTCTCCTTCTCTCTCCTCAAGCTCACTCTCTCTTGAAACCCTAACCCTAACCTCTCATGTGTTGAGATCAAGGGTTAGTTAGACTAAAACATCCATAACCTCACTCTATATCCTCTAGGTAGCTTAGATTAGCACTTTAAGCAACCTAGTTATCTCAAGTTTGAGATTAAGCTTGGCGTAGAAGCTTTCGGGCGGATCGTCTTTGATTCGAGGAGGCCGTGAAGTTGCCGATGTTCCAAGGAGCCTACGAGGAGTGGAGGACAGCGATGAAGACCCGAAGGACATGTAACGTGAGGTATAACTCCGGTACCGAGTAGTTAAACCTCTAGTATAACGTTAGCAATGGTTTAGATTACGATTCATGCGCTCAAGTCCGTGTTACGAAGCTTTGATAATCGTTTTTCATATATTCCGCCTCCCCGCGAGTTAGTGGGGTGCGTGACATGGACTTACAATACACACAAAAGAAAGTCTCCGGAAATAAATCAGACTTTCTTGTGGCATTGTAGACTGGGTCACATCAATGAGAGAAGGTTGACGAAGTTACATACAGAAGGATATTTGAATCCGTTCGAATATCAATCGTATGCCACTTGTCAATCCTGTCTCAAAGGAAAGATGACAAAGACTCCGTTCACTGGATACGGAGTAAGAGCGAGCGAGCTTTTGTGACTCGTACACAGCGACGTGTGCGGTCCAATGTCTACACATGCGCGAAGCGGTTATTCTTACTTCATTACTTTTACGGATGACTTTTCAAGGTACGGTTATGTCTTCTTAATGAAACATAAGTCCGAAGCCTTTGGAAAGTTCCAGGAATATAAGAATGAAGTAGAAAAACAGACCGGCAAAAGTATCAAGATTCTAAGATCGGATCGAGGTGGAGAATACTTAAGTGCCGAATTCCTGAATTACTTAAAAGAGAATGGAATTCTCTCTCAGCTTACTCCTCCATACACTCCGCAATATAACGGTGTATCGGAGAGACGGAACCGGACCCTATTGGATATGGTACGGTCCATGATGAGTAACGCTGAGTTGCCGCGATCATTCTGGGGATATGCACTAGAAGCAGCTGCATATCTCTTGAACAAGGCTCCCACCAAGATTGTGCCTACCACCCCATATCAGATGTGGACTGGGAAGAAACCCTGTCTTAAGTATCTTAAAGTATGGGGATGTCCAGCTTTTGTAAAAAAGCAGCATGCGGACAAGCTCGAGGCACGTTCAGTACAGTGTAAGTTTGTGGGGTACCCAAGGAACTCCAGGGGGTATCTTTTCTATTCCGCTGAGGAATAAAAGGTTTTTGTTTCTCAGCATGCCCGCTTCTTGGAAACTGAGTTTTTAGAAACCCAGATAAGTGGGAGCGCAATAGAACTGGAAGAAATTCCAGAACCACAGACTATTACTGAAAGCTTAGTGGAACCAGAGGGTTCAAAAGAACAGGACATTCCTACGCCGCTCCGCAGGAGTAGTAGGCAGTCTCATCCGCCCGAGAGATACTACGGTTTTCTCATAGACGGGGATAGAGAGGATTGCATCATAGATTATGATGAGCCTACCAGCTTCCAACAGGCCGTTCAGAGCGTTGACTCAGTAAAATGGCTGGATGCAATGCGGACCGAAATGGAGTCCATGTACACCAACAAAGTATTGACGTTGGACATTGCTCCAGACGGGGTAAAACCCGTAGGATGCAAGTGGATCTTCAAAAGGAAGATTGGTGTAGATGGACAGGTTGAGACCTATAAAGCTAGACTTGTAGCAAAGGGTTTCCGTCAAAGACCTGGCTTGGACTATGACGAAACCTTTTCTCCAGTGGCTATGCTGAAATCCATTCGGATCCTTCTTGCCATTGCTGCCTTCCACGATTATGAGATCTGGCAAATGGACGTAAAGACCGCTTTTCTAAATGGAAATTTAGAGGAGTGTGTCTATATGGACCAACCAGAGGGTTTCATTCAAAGTGGGAGCAGCGGAAAGGTGTGCAAGTTGCTTAAGTCTATCTATGGACTAAAGCAGGCATCGCGGAGTTGGAACATCTGTTTTGATGAGACGGTCAAGGAATTTGGCTTTATCAAAAATCCAGATGAACCATGCATCTATTGTAGATTTGTAGAGAGAACTGTAGTATTCCTCGTTTTGTACGTGGATGACATTCTCTTAATAGGAAATGACATTCCTATGCTACAATCTGTCAAGGGGTTCTTGTCACAAAGGTTCTCCATGAAAGACCTGGGTGATGCCTCATACATCCTGGGGATCCGGATCCATCATGATAGATCCAAGAGGATATTAGGACTTTCACAGTCCAGGTACATCGACACCATACTGAAGAGGTTCAGTATGGAAGATTCCAAGCGCGGTAACCTACCGGCTTGTCACGGGATCACCCTCTCTAAAGAGATGTCTCCCAAGACTGATTTGGAGAGGGATCGCATGTCTATTATACCCTACGTCTGCGGTAGGCTCTATAATGTATGCGATGTTGTGTACCAGACCGGATGTAGCTTATGCACTGAGTGTGGTAAGCCGGTATCAGTCAAACCCTGGGGAGAAACACTGGATAGCGGTAAAGAACATTCTCAAGTACCTGAGAAGGACTAAGGAGATGTTCTTGGTGTATGGCGGAAAATACCTCCAGATCGAGGCCTTTGCTGACTCCAGCTTCCAGAGTGACAAGGATGATTCCAAGTCCATGTCGGGTTTTGTCTTTACCCTCAATGGAGGGGCGGTGTGTTGGAAGAGTTCCAAACAGGAAATCGTTGCAGACTCGACGATGGAAGCGGAATACATCGCTGCATCTGATGCCGCAAAAGAAGCTGTCTGGATGAGGAAGTTCTTGAAAGAGCTTCAGGTGGTGCCGTCCATTGTTGATCCAATACCTCTGTATTGCGACAACAACGGGGCTATAGCTTTAGCGAAGGAACCCAGGTCCCATCAGAGATCCAGACACATCTTAAGGCGGTATCACCTGATCAGGGAGATCGTGGATCGCCAGGAGATCGAGGTTCGGAGAGTCGCTTCAGAAGATAACACTGCAGATCCATTCACCAAGGCCTTGCCCCAGACTCAGTTCGAGCGGCTGATCGAGATGATAGGTCTTCGATACGCCAGTACATGGCCTTAGTGCAAGTGGGAGATTGTTAGTGTATATGCCCTAGAGGCCATTACTGTATCATACTAGTTTGTATATTACTTAATGGAAGCTTGGGATATTCACCTTGTATATACAATCTTGCTCAAAATAGTAGTATGCTACTTGGTTTGTTTCTACTTCAATGTGTACATGTGTTTATTTCAGTATATCGCCTATACACATTAGTGGAGCCCTTAGGATCTTTGCTTGATTACCAGCGTTGTGATGGCAGTCACACTAGTGGGGCTGGGTAATCTATAAGCACATCCTTATGCAGGTCCCTGGTCGCGGGACTATCGAGACAGGGCATCGATACTCCGGAGTAGACTAGCGCATGCGCTTCTCATCCCAGTGTGGGAGACGGTCTGTCCCACAGCCGTCGGTACGTCGTACTTGAGAGAGTATGCGGGTGCTCGTTGGGTTACGAGTACACTGGACAGGACTCGTCGGGAACTGACTAGTTGGTATTATGCCTATCGTCAGTTATCAGTTCCCAGGTGACATGAGTACAGCTTAGTCCGCTGACTTGACACTGTCACTTCGCCTCGAGTGTGTTCCCACTGTACTTTGATTACTACCCTACCATGTCTCAAAGGAGTCGTGCAAACAGGTGGTAGTTGGGTGCAGTCCCGAAGCACTTGGAGGCAGTGACGGTTAGACAGGATTCGTCTCTCCCGGTATTGGGGGTTGACATCGCGCTATGTCTAGGAGAGCCATTACACGAGTAGTCCCTGGCCAGGGAAAACGAGATATACTGGTAGGCTTCCAGTGTTATCTCAGGGTGTTTTGGGCTTCACTCCGACACGACTTGTACCGCTATTGGGGGACTGACGTTTACCGCCCCCTAGGCCCGCCATGCGATGTATCAGACGAACAGACCGGACTGTACGGAGAATGTCACATTCAGGCTCAGTAGGAGTTCAGATGGGTTCGCCTCGTCAGTCTTCTTGTCGGCATCTACCTGGGGACCGTTATGCACAGCTAGTGCCGCTTGCGGTCTGTGGTTAAACCCACTGCCAGCGTAGTGTCGAGTCTTTTGAGTCCCACACAGAAAGCTATTCGCCTTTAGGCAAAAGAGTAGAGGTCGCATGGTTTTGCGACAGGTCGCATGGTTTTGCGACAGGGTTCGGTCACATCCGTGCACTTGTGCACGTACAGTGTCCGGACAGTTTACACTAGCGGGCTTTGGTTTAAACCAGATCCTAGTGTACCTTTTGGGATTGGATTTATCCAGTATGTATTCGTGTTCCTCGGAACGCGGATGCAGGTGTGTATGCACAGTTGACGGAGAGACAGAGGCAGAGGATTCTCATTAGGGTTGTTGACCGTTGACAGTTGACCGTTGACTTTTTGCTCAACCCTAATGAGAATATGATATGTGATTAACAATTATATTAATTAAGTATTATGGTGACATGGTTGTTGAGGGGTTGACTTTGTTGACTTGTTGACTTTGTTGACCGGTTGACTAGGTTGGACTAGTTGACCATCATGATGACTATGGCTATCATTTCATGGCAAAGACTTTTTACTTGCTTATTTCTTTTGTGAGAAATGAGTGCATGAAATGATTTAGCCATTTTGACTTGAACCATTTTACACAATACTTGATTATTATTTTTGTGATGATGGTTTTGGATTATGAGAGCCAAATGAGAAAAGTCTTCTCTCATTCTTTCATGCTCATTCTCTCTCTTGTTCTTGAGCTCTCATCTTCTTCCTCTTGCTCTCCCTCTCTTGATTCTATGGTTCACTTGTCTCATGAGTTGAGAACCAAGAACCATAGATAAAATCCCATACAAACTCTTCTCTACTCACTCTAGTTCACAAGGTTTAGCAAACCGAGTGAACTAGTTTCTTCAAAGTTCGAAGAAGGAGCCAAAGGTTGAAGCTTTCAGGTGGATCTATCTTCGGCGCAAGGAGACGACGGGGAGAAGCCGGTTCGGACGACCATCGAAGCTTGAAGACGAAGGAGTTCGAGAAAAAGAAAGGTATAACCCCCTAACCGAGTAGTTAGCAACTCGTAGTTAGGTTGTTAGTTAGATGTTTAACAAAGATCCGGTTTTGAGTCCATATTACCACCTCTAAGAAAATTGTTTTTCACCAAATTCCGCATGCCCGAAAGTACCGGGAGAGGTAGCATGGACTTACATATATGATATTATTTAGGCGTTGCTTATGTTTTACAGCCGCGCTAGCCCAGCCCCCGCTCTGTCGTTAGTTAAGTAACCTAACGGGTAATGACGGGGCCCCGTGGCGAATGCGAATGGCATAAGCGTACGTCATATTTTGGTTGTTTTCTGCAATGGTAGGATTAAATGATGGGACGCATTAAAAGAACTAATGCAAGAATATCACGCATTAAAAGAACTAATGCAAGAAAATAAACCAAGATTAAAGTCGTTGGAACACTTTCGGAAAACCACTCGGTTCTTTTCAAAACTAACTTTTAAATGCGGAGCCTGAGCCACTCCTTTTAAAAGCTATCTCGTTCCATCGATTATATCAAGTTCACTACGTTCACGGTTTTGCCAAAACCATTCGTAGCCCTCCATCATTTCAGTTAAATATTCGGTAGTATTCAAGCTATGTATTTTGACCTCACGCCAAGGCATAGTGATTGGTAGCTGCCGGATATTTATCTGTTGCATAGATAGAATGCGTTGGTTTGGGACAGCCGTACTGCCATTTTGGCCTACGTCAAGGGTAGGTACGGGTGGGTTCAAATTAACCTGGATAATGATGGGAAGAACTTGACATGTGACTTATGACATTTTGACCTCACGCCAAGGTCATAAGAGCATGGGGCAAAAATCCACATCGGGAGTTTCAAAAGAACTGAAACTTGCTAGTGTTGCATACCATTTGGAGTGTGATGATTCTGGTAGGATTCCTTCAGTTTCATCACGCGATGATATTTGGATCCCGATCCTACTGTGAGTATATGCTACTCCTCGGGAAATTTCTCACTTAACGATCAATGCTATAAACCAAGTAGGTGTTTAGAAAGGTGTTAGCGGGGCTACGCCCCCAGGGAAAAGAGGTTATTTAATTAAGGAACTTCGCGAAAGCGTTGGAAAACCTCCCTCGAAGTACCGACACAAGCCTGGCTGAACGGTTAAGCAAGTATTGTACGGTGAGATTGATCCTGACTAATTCTTCCTTTTTGGTTTGAGGAGGGATTCGAGAAACAGTGGGAGCCATCCTGTTTAGACAAATTAAAAACCATTCTAAACTTGCAAGAGCATCATGCTGAGTGTTTCTTCTCTCTCCTAATTGCAGCGACCAATCGACATGACTGGACTTAAGTTACTCCTAGATAAAAACATACTGACAGGGCCAAACTACAAAGATTGGCTCAGAAATGTCAAGATGGCAATCACTTACGACAAGCTGGGGTATCTTCTTACCACCAAAGCTCCCCCTGTCCCAGGTCCCAAAACCAGCGTCGCGGATAAGGAAATCCGTAAGACCTGGGAACTAGACTGCGCGAAGGCCAAGTGCCTCGTGCTTGCCTCTATGGACAATGAACATCAGAGGAGGCACGAGAATATGGACCTAGAATCCATATTTCTTCATACAAAAGAACTGTATGGAGAGCAATCTCGTATCGTAAGATACGAAGTGTCGAAGAAGTTATTTTCGGCAAGATTGGCCGTCGGATCATCGGTAGCGGAACACGTGCTTAAGATGATTGGCTACATTGAGGAGCTCGCGGACCTTGGGACCACGTTGGAGAATGAGCTCTATACGGACTTGATTCTCCAGTCCCTTCCTTCCACTTACGCCCAGTTTATCCTGAACTTCAACTTACAAGAAAAAGAAGTTGAACTTTCAGAACTACTCAACATGCAGAGGAGCGCAGAGGGCACCCTACAGAAAAGTAGGGAAACATCCACTTTGTTTGTAGGAGGATCTTCCTCTTCTAGGTCCAAGGCGAAAGCCAAGGGAAAGAAGAAGAAAGCCCCCGCCAAACCAAGGGGCGGTGTTAGTAAAGTGGATACGAAGGGAAAGACAAAAGCAACAAAGAAAGTGGGAAAGCTTGTGGATAAGGAAGAATGCTTCTATTGTCATAAGAAAGGACACTGGAAGAATGATTGCAGGGCTTGGAAGGCCAGAACACAGGAACTGAAGCAGGTTGCGGCTTCAGCTTCAGGTGTGTATGTTATTGAAAACTGTCTTTCGATCAACTCTACTTCCTGGGTATTGGATACCGGATCAGGATCTCATATCTGTAATTCTTTGCAGGCGTTGAGAAACCGTAGGGTTTTGAAGGCAGGTGACATGACCCTCAAAGTTGCAAACGGAGCTAGCATGGATGCTAAGGCCGTGGGGGACTATCACCTGGGAATGTCAGATGGACATGTTTTGGTTTTGCGTAATTGCTTTTTTGTACCCAACGCAACTTGTAATATCATTTCTGTATCTTTGGTTTCTAAAGAAGGTTATGAATTTGCGTTTGTAAGCAATGTTGTAAACATTCACCTTAATCAAGTTCTGATTGGGTCAGGTACATTGAGCAATGGTATATACGTATTAAACCAACCACAGATTTTCAATGTCCAGAATACACACAAAAGAAAGTCTCCAGAAATAAATCAGACTTTCTTGTGGCATTGTAGACTAGGTCACATCAATGAAAGAAGGTTGAGGAAGTTATATACAGAAGGATATTTGAATCCGTTCGAATATCAATAGTATGCCACTTGTCAATCCTGTCTCAAAGGAAAGATGACAAAGACTCCGTTCACTGGACACGGAGTAAGGGCGAGCGAGCTCTTGGGACTCGTACACAGCGACGTGTGCGGTCCAATGTCTACACATGCGCGAAGCGGTTATTCTTACTTCATTACTTTTACGGATAACTTTTCAAGGTACGGTTATGTCTTCTTAATGAAACATAAGTCCGAAGCCTTTGGAAAATTCCAGAAATATAAGAATGAAGTAGAAAAACAAACCGGCAAAAGTATCAAGATTCTAAGATCGGATCGAGGTGGAGAATACTTGAGTGCCGAGTTCCTGGACTATTTAAAAGAGAACGGAATTCTTGTTAGTTATATGTATGCCCTAGAGGCCATTACTATACATAGGATGTATATTGTAGTGGATGCTCGGACATATATAGGGAGGACTTTCTTGCTCGACATGATAGTATGCTATCTGGTTGCTCTTTACCTTAACGTGTATACTGATTGTCTCTCTGTTACATGTTGGTAAAGCCCTTAGGATGTGTACTTGACTACCTGGACTATGATGCGGAGCATACTAGTGGGGACATGGTAGTCCATAAGTACATCCTTCAAAGTCCCTAGTCGTGGGTGTATCGAGACGGGGCATCGATATACCAGAGTAGACTAGCGTGTACCTTCTCGACCCATACAGATGGGCGATGGATGATCCCATATCCATTGGTGTTTGACATCAGAGATGATATACGGGTGCTCAGTAGAGACTGGGTACACTGGACGGACTCGCCGAGAACTCCCAGATGGTATTATACCTCACGTCATATGGCAGTTCTCTGGTGACACTGGTACAGAGTGGTCTGTTGACCCGAGATCGTCATAGAGTCTTGTGTGGTTCCCACTGTGCTTTGATTTCCATCTTACCATGTCCAAGAGGGCATGCAAAACGGTGGTTTTTGGGTACAGTCCCGAGTCACATGGAGGCAATGAGCGATGGGAGGGGATTCGTCTCTCCCGGTATAGGGAGTTGATGTTGCGCAGTGTTCGATTGGCTATAACAGGAAATCCCTGGCCAAGGTTGCTGAGATTTACTGGTAAGTGTTACCAGTAGTTTCTCGAATTGTTATAGACCTCATATCGACACGACTTATCGAGCTATTGGGGTCTGACGTTTACCACCCCTAGGTGAGATATGCGACATATCAGACGATCAGACCGGACTGTACGGTAGTGTTACTGGTTGGATTCACTGGAGTGTGAGCGGGCTTGCTCGTCGATCTTCAGATCGCTCAATACCCGGGTGGCCGTTACGTTTAGCAGACCGCTTGCGGCTTGTGGGTGTTTGATATGATCATCACCTGCTGCCGGCGTATTGACGAGTCTTTAGAGTCCTACACAGAGGTTTCCTGGCTCAAGCGAAACGAAATAGGAGCGCATATGAGATATGTGCGGGACCGAGAATAATACGTGTATGTGATACCGTATTCTATTCTCGCGATGAATGTATCGAATGGTTATATGCGATATAACCTAGTTATCGAATCGAGGGTTGATTCGATAAGCCGATACATTGGATACTAGTCGGTTATATGCGATATGACCGGATCGTTAAATCAAGTGTTGATTTAATGATTTAATGCATAATTATATATTTGATATATTACTTTGCATTAACTGGTATTGGTTCACTTTAAATGGATTTTCTCACTTTGTGTACAAGTTGTATATGTGATATACTTTTTGTGCAAATAATTGTATCATGTTTGATGATACATGTTAACTTGGATTTGTGTGAAGATTAAACCATGGTTGTGAGAGTGGTTAGGGTTTTGTTTATTCTCCCATTATTTATTTATTCATTTATTTGTTTATTCTTTTGGAAAAGATAAAGAGAAAAGAATGGTGGCTAATTTTGTTTCATGTTGAAGCTTCTTGAAGCTTTTGATCAAGTCAACCATTCTTATCTCATCCTTAACCCTAACCATTCCCACTAACCCTAGTTTAATCTCTACACTTTACCATGGTTATTTTTATGATAAGAATGATTATTCTTTTCTTTTCTAATTAATCTTATCATAAGATTCTTCTTCTTCTTCCTTTCTTCACTTGAAGAAAGCAAGCTTCATCAATGGTGATTGATGAATTAGAGTGAGAAATCCAATTCTAAAGTCTACCCACTTCCTATTTCTTCATCCTCTACCTCTTGCCAAGTAGTAGAGTGTGTTTCCTTCACAAGTTTTCATGGCTCGGTGAAGAGGGAGCTTGATCTAGTGATGCTTCGACGTAGATCATATTCGGCACGTTGTCGACGACCTAGCCCGGTCTTTTCTCCGATGAAACCACCGTGAGAGTCATGGTTCGATTTGGACAGCGGAGAGGACTTCATTGCGGAGCCGTGGAGGTGGAGCACCGGATCTACAAAGGTTGTATTTCCGTATTCTTATAGTTAAGTGTTAACTAGTTTACTTTGTTCGCCTAGAAATCTAGCCAACGATCCGTACACTAGGGTTTCTCGGCACCTAAATTTTTGAAATTGGCATGGTTGATGCCTTGTGAGAACTCCTTAGGGTGCCTAGGAACCCTACAGTGGTATCAGAGCCTAGCTAGAGCCTTAGGCGAAGTCTAGACGGAATTTGAAACCCGAACGAACCCGAAACCCGATCACAAACTTGCTCTCTGTCCTTTTTTCAAAAACGTGGATTTTTCCAAATTAAAAATTGCCAAAAAATTCAGCAGGGAATCCTAAGAGTTACTGTGAAGCACGTGGCTCTAAATCGACTAAAGAGCCGCGGAACCGCGGCCCCACCCTGGGTTTCGCGGCGGTTCCGCGGCCATGTTGGTGATTTAGACCACGTGTCTTGCACAGTAATTCTTGTGTCAAAGTGCTGAGTCTTCTGGAAATTTTTATATTTTATTCAAGAGTTGAATTTTCTGCAGTTGTTTTGGGGATTCGGTGTTTCGATCAGGGTATCAAATTTTGTCTATTTGGCTTTCCGGATAAATTTTAGAATATGTTAAAAAGTTCGACCGGATATAGATACCCAATTTTTCCCCTGTCGGGAAATTTCCAAGTATTGGATTTTCCGTAGTTTAACGACGTTCTAAGTAGTGCAAGTAATGCGATGGTCCCTCTAGAAGACAACAAACCTTAACTCGATTATGTGACCGTCTTGAACTGCCCTTTGAACCTTCGGGTTTGGGGCAGTACGGCGTGCCACATGTGAGGCGTTGGCTTGACCCTTCTACGGCTGGACCGTTGGTACTGAGGCACGAACTGAATGTTGTTAGACTTGTTTCATGTGTTGATCTGTTTTGGGAAAACTTGGGTGTTTGACTGTTCGATCGGAAAGTTTAACATTTTCTGTTTATTTGGAATGGGATACAATAATTGGAATTCACAAGAAGTTATGAGATAACTAAATGAATATTATAAACATAGCACTTTAGTCTCAATTGATCGGTTGCCGCGGAATTTTGATATGATCAAAAGTCCGTCGCAATCACGTAGCGTACGCGGATACTCGCCGGGTAAACTTAATAGACAGCCTCACTCCATAGCCCCGACCAAGTGACTGTAGGAGAACCCCGTCGCCAAAAGCATCCGTCCGGGTGCTCCCGGCAGCGGTGTTCCGCCTTGGTGCACTTCGTCGACGGTATCGGGGGTGCAGCCGTCTACTGAAGTTTGCGACGAGCATTCGATCAGGATGTCGGGAATCTTGTTGAATTGCCCGACTTGATATTGAAAAGTGTTTTCGATTTTGAGACTAAAATGCGGGGTTTATAATTGTTAGGCATGCGATGTCTAAGAAATTCATTTGGTCAGGCATGCGATATCTGAGGTGGTTGCGGATTCCAACTGTTGTAGATTTACACTTTCTTTTCTGTGACCGTAAGTGTAATATGTGATATCGCCGGTTTCGTTGCTATATGTCAACGACAATTGGGATGCGCATATTTACTTACGTTGATGACATGTGATGTTATGTGTTGCTGGATATGTTATATTGGATCGTCGTGTTTGAATAGCCGGGATTTTTTATGTGAGATGAGTGTTTTTCATTTTCATTCATGTAAAAACTTGTATGTAATATTCTTTTTATTGGGGCGCTTCCAGGTTGCGGAAGTTGTCACCGTTTGTATATTATTTACTTTTCCGCACTAGGATAGACCCAAGGAGGAGAGCACAAGTAACCGGGTTCTGGAGTCCAGTGGGAGACCAACTCGAGGAGTCGAGTCTGGGTCTCCTAACTCTAGAATTGGCAGGGTTGCTTGCCGCTCTCGTAGGGGTCTAGGGGTGTGGGTTTGGCTATTCATCACGACCGTGGAATCCGTGTTTTATACTGGCTCGTATTGAAAACACAGACGTCCTAGTATATCCAATGTTTCATATGTTTCTTCTGCTGCGATATCTGTGATGTGATCATGTGATGTTCTGTGATAGATACAGCATATAGTATATATGATATATTATATATAGACGTTACTTATGTTTTACACCCGCGCTAGCCCTGCCCTGCTCTGCCGTTAGTTACCTAACCTAACGGTGCACGAGGGGACATCGAGGCGAATGCGGATGGCATAAGTGTACGTCGTATTTATCTGTGATGTTTAGGTACTTAAATGATGGGACTTCATTAATGTAATTAATGAAATAAAAGAAACCTAAGATGTTGTAGAATCGAATTTCAAAATAAAACAGGTAGCTACAGTTCTTGCTTTGCACAGCGGTATATTTGATATATCCTGCACCTTATTCGATAGGGAAAGGACCGAGATCCCTTCACCGGGAGTGACTCCTTTAGCAATAACTGGCAGATGCTACACACTCGGTTTGTCTTTTGATTGCTTTTAAGAGTTTTTTCTTTGCACAGTGATATATATGATATATCCCGCACCTCATTCGACGAGGAAAGGACCGACGATCCCTTCACCGGGAGTGACTCCTTTAGCAAAACTAGAAAAGCCTTAAAAACATTCCATTTTAAAATCATTTGATTCTACAACGATATCAAGTTCATTACGCAATAGGTTTTCAGAAAAACCTGTCGTAGCCCTCCGTCATTTCAGATATGTACTGGTTAGTATTCGTGCTGCGTTTGTTGACCTCTGTCAAGGCGTAGTGTGCGGTAGCTGATTAGTGCTTATCTGCATAAGCATATGATGTGATTGATTTAGGGTAGTCGTGCGACCTTGTTGACCTCTGTCAAGGGTCGTGCGGGTGGGTTTACTTCAATCAGGAAATGACGGGTTGAACTTGACTAGCAGCCTATGGTTTGTTGACCTCTGTCAAGGTCATAGGACGCTAGGGGCAAAATATTATCGGGAATTTCAAGTGTTGAAATTTGCAATGAGATTGCATACCTTCTATGAGATAGTTGGATCCCGATACCCGCTGCGAGTAAGAGTTACTCCTGGGAGAGTTTTATACATTACAAATTAGCCGATCAAGTAGGTGTCTAGAAAGGTGTTAACGAGGTTACGCCTCTGGGAAAACGAGGTTTACATTAATTAGGTTCGTGCGAAAGCACGGGGGACCTCCCTCAAAGTACCGACACTGGCCTGGCTGAAAGATTGGCGAACTTGTAGTGTGTAATTAATCCCGGCTAGTCTTTCCTTTTAGGGTTTGAAGGAAGATTTGATGAAAAGCAGTGGGAGCCATCCTGATTAGATAAAATAATAACCAATCTATTCTTGCAAGAGCGCACGCTGAGTGTTTTCTTCTCTCTCTCTCCAGGTAGCGACCATATCACGCCTTAATCAAGATAATAATACGGAATATTGACCGAACCCGCTTGTTATACTGAGCTGGGGAACGTTGGTCCCGCTCCAACTTATAATTGTTATAAGACAGAGTAGGAAATTGGGGATTACCAGAATTCCCGTGCCGCCCAAACGAAGAAAGTGCATGCTGATGCATCATCTTCGGGTGTGTTCTTTATACAGAACTGTTTCTCTGTATCCTCTACGTCCTGGGTATGTGATACCAGATCAGGATCCCAGATATGTAATCTATTACATAGGGCTACAGCTAGGTAGAGAACTGAGAACGGGTGATAAGTTTCATGAGACAGAAAACGGAGCAAGTGTTGCAGCCAAGTCTGTTGGTCACTGTCATCCTGTATTAACAGTACATTGATTCTGAACGAATGTTATTAGATACCGAACCTGATATACAAAATCATATCAGTCTCTTTAGAAGTAAAGAAATGATAAAATTTTGTATTGTTGGATAATGTTTTGAACATTTCCTATATCAAAAGTTGATCGGATCAGACACGTTATCTAAAAGCATTGAAGTTCTAAATCAAACTACAGTTCTTAGTATATGGAACACACACAAGAGGAAGAATTCAGAAATGAACGAATTCTTCTTGAGGTATTGTAGACTAGGTCATATCAATGCGACCCGACTAGCTGAAGTTACATGTAGATGCATATTTAAATCAGTTTGAATTTACATCTTGTGAAACTTGCCAGTCATGTCACAAAGATATAATGACACCAGCTCTGTTTATTGGAAACAGAGAAAGAGTTAGTAAACTCTTGGGATGATACATGTTGATGTATGTAAGGTCCCCTGTCTACACATGCCAGGACCGGTTCTTTGTACTTCATTACATTCTCTGATGATCTTTCGAGATTCAGACCTATGTTCCTGTTGAAACACAAGTCCGAACCTTTTGAGATATTCACAGAATATAAGTTAGAAGTAGAGAACCAAAATACAGGTAAAAGTATTATGTCCTTTGATGCGATCAAGGAGGAGAATACTTGAGCACGGAATTCCTGGATTATTCTAAAGGGGAATGAGATTCTCTCTCAGCATTACTCCTCCGAATACACCATAGCACGTTGGTGTATCGGGGCGGAGCAATCACACCCTATATGATAAGGTGTGCTCTATGATGAGTAATACTGAGTTACTTTTTTCCTTTTGGGAGTTATGCGCTTGAGAAGCTGCATACATATTGAATAGGGTTCGAATCAAATCAGTTGCTTACCACCTCATATATGATATGGTATGGGAAGAGCCCATGTCTTAAGCTAGTTAAGATTTGGGGTTGTCCGGCCTATGTCTAAAAGCAAAATCCGGACAAGCTCGAGGCAAATACTGTTATGTAGAACTGGAAGTGTTTTAGCTATACAAACAACAGCAGATGATTTGGTAGAACCAAAGGATTCAGTAGATTCCAACGAACCTCAGCCTCTCCGCCGATCTAGTAGGGTTCCTCACCCACCTGAGAGATACTTCGGTTTCTCTATGACAGTGGGAGCGAGGATTGCATCATGAGATGATGACCCAACTAGTTTCGAGCAGGCCATCGAGAGTGAAGACTCTGTAAGAATGGCTGGATGCTTAGTGATCTGAGATGGAATCCTTATACACCAACAAAGTATGGACTTTGGTTGCTATATCTGAAGGGTTAAATCCCCATCAGGAGCAAGTATATCTTGAGAAGATTACTTGGTGTAAATGGAAAGGTTGAGACTTTCAAAGCTAGACTTGTTGAAGGTTTTCGTCATCGACCAGGAGTGGATAATGATGAAACCTTTTCCAGTACCTATGCTTAAGTCCATCCAGATACTACTTGCCACGGCTACATACCATGACTACGATATCTGGTGGTTGGGTGTCATGACTGCTTTTCTAAATGATGATTTGGAAGAAAGCGTCTATAAGCACAAAGCCAGAGGGCTTCGTAGACAGTGGGAGCAGCGGAAACGTGTGCAAGATGCTTTATAGGATAAAGCAGGCATCGCAGAGTTGGAACATTTGTTTTGATGAAGTAGTCAAAGAGTTTGATATCATCAAAATGGTAGATGAACCTTGTATAAAAAAAAAGGTAGTAGGGAGTATGGTGATGATCCTCGTAGAGTACGTGGATGACATACTCTTGATAGGAAAAGAGTTTCCTATGCTACGCTCGATCAATGTCCGCTTATCACAATGATTCTCCACATAGGATCAAAGTGATACCTACAAAATCCTGGACTTTGGATCTATGAGATAGATCTAAATGGATGTTAAGATACTCACTAGCTATAGTGAGATGGTATCAGTTGATCCTGGGGAGAATCACTGGAAGGGTTCCAGGGTGATAAAGACGACTGAATGTCAGTCGCAGGCATTGTCTTTACCCTCAGTAAAGGGACGGTATGTTGGAAGAGTTCCAAGCTAGATACCGTGACATACTAGACGATAAAGGCAGGATACATCGCTACTTAAGATGCTACCAAAGAGGATGTTTGGGTGTATATTAGTTCATGAGATGAACTACGTTCCTACCATTGTGAGACAATGGAGTTGTGGCTCATGCCGAGGAACGCCGGTCCCATCAGTGATCCAGACTTATTCTAAGGCAGTGTCACCTGATCATGGAGATGGTTGATCTCCAGGGAGATCGAGATTAGGAGAGTAGACTCAGAAGACAACACAGCGGATCCACTCACAAAGGCCTGTTCCTAGAGAGAGACTTTTATGGGATGGTTGAGTATGAGATACTGCAACCACTGCTGTCAGATGGCCCTAGTGCAAGTGGGAGATTGTTAGTTATATGTATGCCCTAGAGGCCATTACTATACATAGGATGTATATTGTAGTGGATGCTCGGACATATATAGGGAGGACTTTCTTGCTCGACATGATAGTATGCTATCTGGTTGCTCTTTACCTTAACGTGTATACTGATTGTCTCTCTGTTACATGTTGGTAAAGCCCTTAGGATGTGTACTTGACTACCTGGACTATGATGCGGATCATACTAGTGGGGACATGGTAGTCCATAAGTACATCCTTCAAAGTCCCTAGTCGTGGGTGTATCGAGACGGGGCATCGATATACCAGAGTAGACTAGCGTGTACCTTCTCGACCCATACAGATGGGCGATGGATGATCCCATATCTATTGGTGTTTGACATCAGAGATGATATACGGGTGCTCAGTAGAGACTGGGTACACTGGACGGACTCACCGAGAACTCTCAGATGGTATTATACCTCACGTCAGATGGCAGTTCTCTGGTGACACTGGTACAGAGTAGTCTGTTGACCCGAGATCGTCATAGAGTCTTGTGTGGTTCCCACTGTGCTTTGATTTCCATCTTACCATGTCCAAGAGAGCGTGCAAAACGGTGGTTTTTGGGTACAGTCCCGAGTCACATGGAGGCAATGAGCGATAGGAGGGGATTCGTCTCTCCCGGTATAGGGAGTTGATGTTGCGCTGTGTTCGATTGGCTATAACAGGAAATCCCTGGCCAGGGTTGCTGAGATTTACTGGTAAGTGTTACCAGTAGTTTCTCGAATTGTTATAGACCTCATATCGACACGACTTATCGAGCTATTAGGGTCTGACGTTTACCATCCCTAGGTGAGATATGCGACATATCAGACGATCAGACCGGACTGTACGGTAGTGTTACTGGTTGGATTCACTGGAGTGTGAGCGGGCTTGCTCGTCGATCTTCAGATCGCTCAATACCCGGGTGGCCGTTACGTTTAGCAGACCGCTTGCGGCTTATGGGTGTTTGATATGATCATCACCTGCTGCCGGCGTATTGACGAGTCTTTAGAGTCCTACACAGAGGTTTCCTGGCTCAAGCGAAACGAAATAGGAGCGCATATGAGATATGTGCGGGACCGAGAATAATACGTGTATGTGATACCGTATTCTATTCTCGCGATGAATGTATCGAATGGTTATATGCGATATAACCTAGTTATCGAATCGAGGGTTGATTCGATAAGCCGATACATTGGATACTAGTCGGTTATATGCGATATGACCGGATCGTTAAATCAAGTGTTGATTTAATGATTTAATGCATAATTATATATTTGATATATTACTTTGCATTAACTGGTATTGGTTCACTTTAAATGGATTTTCTCACTTTGTGTACAAGTTGTATATGTGATATACTTTTTGTGCAAATAATTGTATCATGTTTGATGATACATGTTAACTTGGATTTGTGTGAAGATTAAACCATGGTTGTGAGAGTGGTTAGGGTTTTGTTTATTCTCCCATTATTTATTTATTCATTTATTTGTTTATTCTTTTGGAAAAGATAAAGAGAAAAGAATGGTGGCTAATTTTGTTTCATGTTGAAGCTTCTTGAAGCTTTGATCAAGTCAACCATTCTTATCTCATCCTTAACCCTAACCATTCCCACTAACCCTAGTTTAATCTCTACACTTTACCATGGTTATTTTTATGATAAGAATGATTATTCTTTTCTTTTCTAATTAATCTTATCATAAGATTCTTCTTCTTCTTCCTTTCTTCACTTGAAGAAAGCAAGCTTCATCAATGGTGATTGATGAATTAGAGTGAGAAATCCAATTCTAAAGTCTACCTACTTCCTATTTCTTCATCCTCTACCTCTTGCCAAGTAGTAGAGTGTGTTTCCTTCACAAGTTTTCATGGCTCGGTGAAGGTGGAGCTTGATCTAGTGATGCTTCGACGTTGATCATCTTCGGCACGTTGTCGACGACCTAGCCCGGTCTTTTCTCCGATGAAACCACCGTGAGAGTTATGGTTCGATTTGGACAGCGGAGAGGACTTCATTGCGGAGCCGTGGAGGTGGAGCACCGGATCTACAAAGGTTGTATTTCCGTATTCTTATAGTTAAGTGTTAACTAGTTTACTTTGTTCGCCTAGAAATCTAGCCAACGATCCGTACACTAGGGTTTCTCGGCACCTAAATTTTTGAAATTGGCATGGTTGATGCCTTGTGAGACCTCCTTGGGGTGCCTAGGAACCCTACAATTCTCTCTCAGCTTACTCCTCCATACACTCCTCAACATAACGGTGTGTCGAAGAGACGGAACCGAACCCTATTGGATATGGTACGGTCCATGATGAGTAACGCTGAGTTACCGCGATCATTCTGGGGGTATGCGCTAGAATCAGCTGCATACCTTATGAACCGAATTCCAACTAAGACTGTGCCTACCACACCATATGAGTTATGGAGTGGGAAGAAACCCTATCTTCAATATCTGAAGATCTGGGGATGTCCAGCTTTTGTCAAAAAGCAGCATGCGGACAAACTCGAGGCACGCTCAGTACTTTGCAAGTTTGTAGGATACCCAAAGAACACCAGGGGGTATCTTTTCTACCACGCAGAGGAACAAAAAGTCCTTGTTTCTTGTAATGCCCACTTTCTAGAACACCAGTTCTTGGAAAAGGAAATTAGTGGGAGCGCAGTAGAACTGGAAGAAATTCCAGAACCACAGACTATTACTGAAAGCTTATTGGAACCAGAGGGTTCAAAAGAACAGGACATTCCTACGCCGCTCCGCAGGAGTAGTAGGCAGTCTCATCCACCCGAGAGATACTGCGGTTTTCTCATAGACGGGGATAGAGAGGATTGCATCATAGATTATGATGAGCCTACTAGCTTCCAGCAGGCCGTTCAGAGCGTTGACTCGGTAAAATGGCTGGATGCAATGCGGACCGAAATGGAGTCCATGTACACCAACAAAGTATGGACATTGGACATTGCTCCAGACGGGGTAAAACCCGTAGGATGCAAGTGGATCTTCAAAAGGAAGATTGGTGTAGATGGACAGGTTGAGACCTATAAAGCTAGACTTGTTGCAAAGGGTTTCCGTCAAAGACCTGGCTTAGACTATGACGAAACCTTTTCTCCAGTGGCTATGCTGAAATCCATTCGGATCCTTCTTGCCATTGCTGCCTTCCACGATTATGAGATCTGGCAGATGGACGTAAAGACCGCTTTTCTAAATGGAAATTTAGATGAGTGTGTCTATATGGACCAACCAGAGGGTTTCATTCAGAGTGGGAGCAGTGGAAAGGTGTGCAAGTTGCTTAAGTCCATCTATGGACTAAAGCAGGCATCGCGGAGTTGGAACATCTGTTTTGATGAGACGGTCAAGGAATTTGGCTTTATCAAAAATCCAGATGAACCATGCATCTACAGTAGATTTGTAGCGAGAACTGTAGTATTCCTCGTTTTATACGTGGATGACATTCTCTTAATAGAAAATGACATTCCTATGCTACAATCTGTCAAGGGGTTCTTGTCACACAGGTTCTCCATGAAAGACCTGGGTGATGCCTCATACATCCTGGGGATCCGGATCCATCGTGATAGATCCAAGAGGATATTAGGACTTTCACAGTCCAGGTACATCGACACCATACTGAAGAGATTCAGTATGGAAGATTCCAAGCGCGGTAACCTACCGGCTTGTCACGGGATCACCCTCTCTAAAGAGATGTCTCCTAAGACTGATTTGGAGAGGGATCGCATGTCTATTATACCCTACGCTTCTGCGGTAGGCTCTATAATGTATGCGATGTTGTGTACCAGACCGGATGTAGCTTATGCACTGAGTGTGGTAAGCCGGTATCAGTCAAACCCTGGGGAGAAACACTGGATAGCGGTAAAGAACATTCTCAAGTACCTGAGAAGGACTAAGGAGATGTTCTTGGTGTATGGCGGAAAATACCTCCAGATCGAGGCCTTTGCTGACTCCAGCTTCCAGAGTGACAAGGATGATTCCAAGTCCATGTCGGGTTTTGTCTTTACCCTCAATGGAAGGGCGGTGTGTTGGAAGAGTTCCAAACAGGAAACCGTTGCAGACTCGATGATGGAAGCGGAATACATCGATGCATCTGATGCCGCAAAAGAAGCTGTCTGGATGAGGAAGTTCTTAAAAGAACTTCAGGTGGTTCCGTCCATTGTTGATCCAATACCTCTGTATTGCGACAACAACGGGGATATAGCTTTAGCAAAGGAACCCAGGTCCCATCAGAGATCCAGACACATCTTGAGGCGGTATCACCTGATCAGGGAGATCGTGGATCGCCAGGAGATCGAGGTTCGGAGGGTTGCTTCAGAAGATAACACTGCAGATCCATTCACGAAGGCCTTGCCCCAGACTCAGTTCGAGCGGCTGATCGAGATGATAGGTCTTCGATACGCCAGTACATGGCCTTAGTGCAAGTGGGAGATTGTTAGTGTATATGCCCTAGAGGCCATTACTGTATCATACTAGTTTGTATATTACTTAATGGAAGCGTGGGATATTCACCTTGTATATACAATCTTGCTCAAAATAGTAGTATGCTACTTGGTTTGTTTCTACTTTAATGTGTACATGTGTTTATTTTAGTATATCACCTATGCACATTAGTGGAGCCCTTAGGATCTTTGGTTGATTACCAGCGTTGTGATGGCAGTCACACTAGTGGGGCTGGGTAATCTATAAGCACATCCTTATGCAGGTCCCTAGTCGCAGGACTATCGAGACAGGGCATCGATACTCCGGAGTAGACTAGCGCATGCGCTTCTCATCCCAGTGTGGGAGATGGTCTGTCCCACAGCCATCAGTACGTCGTACTAGAGATAGTATGCGGGTGCTCGTTAGGTTACGAGTACACTAGACAAGACTCGTCGGGAACTGACCGGTTGGTATTATACCTATCGTCAGTTATCAGTTCCCAGGTGACATGAGTACAGCTTAGTCCGCTGACTTGACAATGTCACTTCGCCTCGAGTGTGTTCCCACTGTACTTTGATTACTACCCTACCACGGCTCAAAGGAGTCGTGCAAACAGGTAGTAGTTGGGTGCAGTCCCGAAGCACTTGGAGGCAGTGACGGTTAGACAAGATTCGTTTCTCCCGGTATTGGGGGTTGACATCGCGCTGTGTCTAGGAGAGCCATTACACGAGTAGTCCCTGGCCAGGGCAAGCGAGATATACTGGTAGGCTTCCAGTGTTATCTCAAGGTGTATTAGGCTTCACTCCGACACGACTTGTACCGCTATTAGGGGACTGACGTTTACCGCCCCCCTAGGCCCGCCATGCGATGTATCAGACGAACAGACCGGACTGTACGGAGATTGTCACATTCAGGCTCAGTAGGAGTTCAGATGGGTTTCACCTCGTCAGTCTTCTTGTCGGCATCTACCTGGGGACCGTTACGCACAGCTAGTGCCGCTTGCGGTCTGTGGTTAAACCCACTGCCAGTGTAGTGTCGAGTCTTTAGAGTCCCACACAGAAAGCTATTCGCCTTTAGGCAAAAGAGTAGAGGTCGCATGGTTTTGCGACAGGTCGCATGGTTTTGCGACAGGGTTCAGTCACATCCGTGCACTTGTGCACGTTTAGTGTCCGGACAGTTTACACTAGCGGGCTTTGGTTTAAGCCAGATCCTAGTGTACGTATTGGGATTGGTTTTATCCAGCATGTATTCGTGTTCCTCGGAACGCGGATGTGGGTGTGTATGCACAGTTGACGGAGAGACAGAGGCAGAGGATTCTCATTAGGGTTGTTGACCGTTGACTGTTGACTATTGACTTTTTGCTCAACCCTAATGAGAATATCATTTATGATTAACAATAATATTAATTAAGTATTGTAGTGACATGGTTGTTGAGGGGTTGACTTTGTTGACTTGTTGCCTTTGTTGACCGGTTGACTAGGTTGGACTAGTTGACCATCATGATGACAATGGCTATCATTTCATGGCAAAGACTTTTCACTTGCTTGTTCTCTTGTGTAATATGAGTGCATGAAATGATTTAGCCATTTTGACTTGAACCATTTTACACAATACTTGATTACTATTTTTGTGATGATGGTTTTGGATTATGAGAGCCAAGTGAGAAAAGACTTTCTCATTCTATCATTTTCATTCTCTCTCTTGTTCTTGAGCTCTCATCTTCTTCCTCTTGCTCTCCCTCTCTTTAGTCTATGGTTCACTTGTCTCATGTGTTGAGAACCAAGAACCATAGAGAAAATCCCAACACACTCTCCTCTACTCACTCTAGTTCACAAGGTTTAGCAAACCGAGTGAACTAGTTTCTTCAAAGACCGAAGAAGAAGCCAAAGGTAGAAGCTTTCAGGTGGATCGATCTTCGGCGCAAGGAGACGACGGGGTGAAGCCGATCCGGACAACCATCGAGGCTTGAAGACGAAGGAGTTCAAGAAAGAAAGGTATAACCCCCTAACCGAGTAGTTAACAACTCCTAGTTAGTGTAGGGTTCCTAGGCACTCTCAAGAGGTCTCACAAGGCATTAACCATGCCAATTTCAAATTTTACGGGTGCCGAGAAACCCTAATACGGATCGTTAACTAGAAATTTAGGCGACCAAAGCAACTTGTTTACAACTAAACTAAAAGAACGGAAATACAATCTTTGTAGATCCGTTTCTCCACCTCCATAGCTCCATGGTGAAGTCCTCTCCGCTGTCCAAATCGAACCATGACTCAAGCATCGGCTTCAACGGAGAAAAAGCGGGCTAGGTCATCGACGACGATGCCGAAGATGATCTACGTCGAGGCATCACTAGATCAAGCTCCACCTTCACCAAGCCATGAAAACTTGTGAAGGAAACACCCTATACTACTTGGCAAGAGGTAGAGGATGAAGAAACAGGAAGTGGGTTCACTTTAGAATTGGATTTCTCACTCATTTTCATCAATCACCATTGATGAAGTCAAGCTTTCTTCATTGAAGAAGATGAAGAAGAAGAAGCTAATGTTATGATAAGTTAATTCAAAATAGAAAATAAATTGAATACTTATCATGTTGCAACCATGGTCAAGTGTAGAGAATAAATCATGGTTAAATGGAATGGTTAGGGTTACGCATGAAGACAAAATGGTCACTTAGTCAAAGCTTCATGAACTTTCAAAGTAAAACAAAACTAGCAACCATTTTCTTTTCTTTTGCCATTTCTTTTCCAAAATAAAACCCAAAATGAAATAAATAAATAAATGAAAAAGAAAACCCTAACCATTACATAACCATGGTTTAATCTTTACACAAACCCTAGAGAGCATGTATCATCAAACATGATACAATCAAGTGCACAAAAAGTATATCACATATACAATGTGCACATCCGAGCGAGAAAATCCATTTAAAGTGAACCGATACTAGTTAATGCAAAGTAATATATCAAATATATAATTATGCATTAAATCATTAAATCAACACTTGATTTAATGATCCGGTCATATCGCATATAACCGACTAATATCTACAGTAACAACTTATCGAATCAACACTTGATCCGATAACCCGGCTATATCGCATATAACCGATCAATGTCACAAATCGCGAGAATCGAATACAGTATCACATACTGGTATCATTCTCGGTCCCGCACATATCTCATATGCGTTCCTATTTCGTTTCGCTTGAGCCAGGAAACCTCTATGTAGGACTCTAAAGACTCGTCAATACGCCGGCAGCAGATGATGATCATATCAAACACCCACAAGCCGCAAGCGGTCTGCTAAACGTAACGGCCACCCGGGTATTGAGCGATCAGAAGATCGACGAGCAAGCCCGCTCACACTCCTGTGAATCCAACCAGTAACACTTACCGTACAGTCCGGTCTGATCGTCTGATATGTCGCATATCTCGCCTAGGGGTGGTAAACGTCAGACCCCAATAGCTCGATAAGTCGTGTCGATATGAGGTCTATAACAGTTCGAGAAACTACTGATAACACTTACCAGTAAATCTCAGCAACCCTGGCCAGGGATTTCCGGTTACAGCCAATCGAACACAGCGCAACATCAACTCCCTATACCGGGAGAGACGAATCCCCTCCTATCGCTCATTGCCTCCATGTGACTCGAGACTGTACCCAAAAACCACCGTTTTGCACGCCCTCTTGGACGTGGTAAGATGGAAATCAAAGCACAGTGGGAACCACACAAGACTCTATGACGATCTCGGGTCAACAGACTACTCTGTACCAGTGTCACCAGAGAACTGCCATCTGACGTAAGGTATAATACTATCTGGGAGTTCTCGGCGAGTCCGTCCAGTGTACCCAGTCTCCACTGATCACCCGTATATCATCTCTGATGTCAAACACCAAAGGATATGGGATCATCCATCGCCCATCTGTATGGGTCGAGAAGGTATACGCTAGTCTACTCTGGTATATCGATGCCCCGTCTCGATATACCCACTACTAGGGACTTTGAAGGATGTACTTATGGACTACCATGTCCCCACTAGTATGATCCGCATCATAGTCCAGGTAGTTAAGTACACATCCTAAGGGCTTTACCAACATGTAACAGAGAGACAATCAGTGTACACGTTAAGGTAAAGAGCAACCAGATAGCATACTATCATGTCGAGCAAGAAAGTCCTCCCTATATATGTCCCAGCATCCACTACAATATACATCCAATGTACAGTAATGGCCTCTAGGGCATACATATAACTAACAATCTCCCACTTGCACTAGGGCCATCTGATAGCAGTGGTTGTAGTATCTCATACTCAACCATCCCATAAAAGTCTGTCTCTGGGAAAAAGGCCTTTGTGAGTAGATCCGCTGTGTTGTCCTCTGAGTCTGTTCTCCTAACCTTGATCACCCTGGAGATCAACCATCTCCATGATCAGGTGATACTGCCTTAGAATATGTCTGGATCACTGATGGGACCGGCGTTCCTTGGCATAAGCCACAACTCCATTGTCACACAATGGTAGGAACGTAGTTCATCTCATGAACCAATATACACCCAAACATCCTCTTTGGTAGCATCTTAAGTAGCGATGTATCCTGCCTTTATCGTCTAGTATGTCACGGTATCTAGCTTGGAACTCTTCCAACATACCGTCTCTCTACTGAGGGTAAAGACAATGCCTGTGACTGACATTCAGTCGTCTTTATCACCCTGGAACGCTTCCAGTGATTTTCCCCAGGATCAACAGATACCATCTTACTACAGCTAGTGAGTGTGCTAACATCCATTTAGATCTATCTCATAGATCCAAAAACCAGGATTTAGTAGGTATCACTTTGATCCTATGTGGAGAATCATTGTGATAAGCGGAGATTGATCGAGCGTAGCATAGGAAACTTCTTCCCCATCAAGAGTATGTCATCCACATACTCTACGAGGATCGTCACAGTACTCCCTACTACCTTTTTGTTTATACAAGGTTCACCTACCATTTTGATGATGTCAACTTCTTTGACTAATCCATCAAAACAGATGTTCCAACTCCGCGATGCCTGCTTTATCCTATAAAACTTCTTGCACACGTTTCCGCTGCTCCCACTGTCTACGAGGCCCTCTGGCTATGTACTTACAGACGTTCTCTTCTAAAACATCATTTAGAAAAGCTGTCATGATACCCAACCACCAGATATCGTAGTCATGGTATGTAGCCGTGGCAAGTAGGATCTGGATAGACTTAAGCATAGACACTTGAAAAGGTTTCATCATTATCCACGCCTGGTCGATGACGAAAACCTTTAACAAGTCTAGCTTTGAAAGTCTCAACTTTTCCATCTACACCAAGTAATCTTCTCAAGATATACTTGCTCCTGATGGGGATTTAACCCTTCAGATATAGCAATCAAAGTCCATACTTTGTTGGTGTACATGGATTCCATCTCAGATCGCTAAGCATCCAGCCATTCTTACAGAGTCTTACTCCTGATGGCCAGCTCGAAGCTAGTTGGGTCATCATCTCATGATGCAATCCTCGCTCCCACTGTTATAGAGTAATCGAAGTATCTCTCAGGTGGGTGAGAAACCCTACTAGATCGGCGGAGAGGCTGAGGTTCGTTGGTGTCCACTGAATCCTTTGGTTCTTTCAAATTATCAGCTGCAGTTTGTATAGCTGGAACATTTCCAGTTCTACATTACAGACCTTGCCTCGAGCTTGTCCGGATTTTGCTTTTCAGACAAAGGCTGGACAACCCCAAATCTTAACCAACTTAAGATATGGGCTCTTCCCTTCCCATATCACATATGAAGCGGTAGGTACCTGATTTGATTGGAACCCAATTCAATTGGTATGCAGCTTCTCAAGTGCATAACTCCCAAAAAGGAAATAGGTAACTCAGTAGTACTCATCATAGAGCACACCTTATCATATAGGGTGTGATTGCTCCGCCCCGATATACCATCGTGCTATGGTGTATACGGAGGAGTAATGCTGAGAGAGAATTTCATTCTCCTTTAGAATAGTCCAGGAATTCCGTGCTCAAGTATTCTCCTCCTTGATCTCATCAAAGGACATAATACTTATACCCGTATTTTGGTTCTCTACTTCTAACTTATATTCTGTGAATATCTCAAAAGGTTCGGACTTGTGTTTCAACAGGAACATATGTCTGAATCTTGAGAGATCATCAGAGAATGTAATGAAGTAAAAAGAACCGGTCTTGGCAAGTGTAGACAGGGGACCTATCATACATCAACATGTATCATCCCAAGAGTTCACTAACTCTTTCTCTGTTTCCAGTAAACGGAGCTATGGTCATCTTATCTTTGTGACACGACTGGCAAGTTTCACAAGATGTAAATTCAAACAGTTTTAAATATGCATCTATGTGCAACTTAGCTAGTCGGGTCACATTGATATGACCTAGTCTACAATGCCTCAAGAAGGATTCATTCATTTCTGAACTCTTCCTCTTGTGTGTGTTCTGTATACTAAGAACTGTAGTTTGATTTAGAACATCAATGCTTTTAGATAACGTGCCTGATCCGATCAACTTTTGATATAGGAAATGTTCAAAACATTATCCAACAATACAAAATTTTATCATTTCTTTACTAATAAAGAGACTGATACGATTTTGTATATCAGGTTCGGTATCTAATAACATTCGTTCAGAATCAATGTATTCGTAATACAGGGTGACAGTGACCAACAGACTTGGCTGCAACACTTGCCCCGTTTTCTGCCTCATGAAACTAATCACCCGATCTCAGTTCTATACCTGTCTGTGGCCCTATGTAACAGATTACATATCTGGGATCCTGATCTGGTATCACATACCCAGGACGTAAACGATACTGAGAAACAGTTCTCTGTAATGTACACACCCGAAGATGATGCATCAACATGCACTCTCTTCGTTTGGGCGGCATGGGAATTCTGGTAATCACCAATTTCCTGCTCTGTCTTATAATAATTATAAGTTGGAGCGGGACCAACGTTCCCCAGCTCAGTATAACAAGCGGGTTCGGTCAATATTCCGTATTATTATCTTGATTAAGGCGTGATATGGTCGCTACCAGGAGAGAGAGAGAAGAAAACACTCAGCGTGCGCTCTTGCAAGAATAGATTGGTTTTTATTTTATCTAATCAGGATGGCTCCCACTGCTTTTTATCAAATCTTCCTTCAAACCCTAAAAGAAAGACTAGCCGGGATTAATTACACACTACAAGTTCGCCAATCTTTCAGCTAGGCCAGTGTTGGTACTTTGAGGGAGGTGCCCCGTGCTTTCGCACGGACCTAATCAATGTAAACCTCGTTTTCCCAGAGGCATAACCTCGTTAACACCTTTCTAGACACCTACTTGATCGGCTAATTGTAATGTATAAAACTCTCCCAGGAGTAACTCTTACTCGCAGCGGGTATCGGGATCCAACTATCTCATAGAAGGTATGCAATCTCATTGCAAATTTCAACACTTGAAATTCCCGATAATATTTTGCCCCGAACGATCTATGACCTTGATAAGGTCAACAAACCATAGACCACAAGTCAAGTTCAACCCGTCATTTCTTGATTGAATCAAACCCACCCGCACGACCCTTGACAAGGTCAACAAGGCCGCACGACTACCCTAACCCAATCTGCATCATATGCATAAGCAGATAAATACTGGTTAGCTACCGCACACTGCGCCTTGACAAGGTCAACAAACGCAGCACGAATACTAAACATGATTTATCTGAAATGACGGAGGGCTACGACAGGTTTTTCTGAAAACCTATTGCGTAATGAACTTGATATCGTTGCAGAATCAAATGATTTTAAAATGGAGTGCTTTTGAGGCTTTTCTAGTTTTGCTAAAGGAGTCAGTCCCGGTGAAGGGATCGTCGGTCCTTTCCTCGTCGAATGAGGTGCGGGATATATCATATATATCACTGTGCAAAGCAGAACTCTTAAAAGCAATCAAAAGACAAACCGAGTGTTGTAGCATCTTCCAGTTATTGCTAAAGGAGTCACTCCCGGTGAAGGGATCTCGGTCCTTTCCTCATCGAATAAGGTGCAGGGTATATCATATATACCACTATGCAAAGCAAGAACTGTAGCTACCTGTTTTATTTTGAAATTCGATTCTACAACATCTTTGGTTTCATTTCTTTCATTAATCACATTAATGAAGTCCCATCATTTAAGTACCTAAACACCACAGATAAATACGACGTACACTTATGCCATCCGCATTCGCCTCGATGTCCCCTCGTGCACCGTTAGGTTAGGTAACTAATGGCAGAGCGGGGCAGGGCTAGCACGGGTGTAAAACATAAGTAACGTCTATATAATATATCATATATACTATATAAAGTATCTATCACAGAATATCACATGATCACATCACAGATATCGCAGCAGAAGAATCATATGAAATATTGGATATACTAGGACGTCCGTGTTTTCAATACGAGCCAGTATAAAACACGGATTCCACGGTCGCGATGAATAGCCAAACCCACACCCCTAGACCCCTACGAGAGCGTCAAGCAACCCTACCAATTCTAGAGTTAGGAGACCCGGACTCGACTCCTCGAGTTGGTCTCCCACTGGACTCCAGAACCCGGTTACTTGTGCTCCCCTCCTTGGGTCTATCCTAGTGCGGAAAAGTAAATAATATACAACGGGTGACATCTTCCGCAACCTGGAAGTGCCCCAATAAAAGAATATTACAAACAAGTTTTTACATGAATGAAAATGAAAAACACTCATCTCACATAAAAACCCCCGGCTATTCAAACACGACGATCCAATATAACATATCCAGCAACACATAACATCACATGTCATCAACGTAAGTAAACATGCGCATCCCAATTGTCGTTGACATATAGCAACGAAACCGGCGACATCACATATTACACTTACGGTCACAGAAAAGAAAGTGTAAAACTACAACAGTTGGAATCCGCAATCTCTTTAGACATCGCATGCTTAATCAAATGAATTCCTTAGACATCGCATGCCTAACAATTATAAACCCCGCATTTTAGTCTCATTATCGAAAACTCTTTTCAATATCAAGTCGGGCAATTCAACAAGATTCCCGACATCCTGATCGAATGCTCGTCGCAAACTTTAGTAGACGGCCGCACCCCCAATACCGTCGACAAAGTGCACCAAGGCGGAACACCGCTGCCGCGAGCACCCGAACGGACGCTTTCGGCGACGGGGTTCTCCTACAGTCACTTGGTCGGGGCTTTGGAGTGAGGCTGTCTATTAAGTTTACCCGGCGAGTATCCGCGTACGCTACGTGATTGTGACGGACTTTTGATCACATCAAAATTCCGTGGCAACCGATCAAGTGAGACTAAACCGCTAGATTTATAACATTCATTCAGTTATCTCATAACTAATTGTGAATTCCAATTATTGTATCACATTCCAGATAAATAGAAAATTTTAAACTTTCCGATCGAACATTCAAACACCCAAGTTTTCCCGATACAGATCAACACATGAAACAAGTCTAAAAACATTCAGTTCGTGCCACAGTACCAACGGTCCAGCCGTAGAAGGGTCAAGCCAACGCCTCACATGTGGCACGCCGTACTGCCCCAAACCCGAAGGTTCAAAGGGCGGTTCAAGACGGTCACATAATCGAGTTAAGGTTTGTTGTCTTCTAGAGGGACCATCGCGTTACTTGCACTACTTAGAACGTCTTTAAACCTCGGAAAAATCCAACACTTGGAAATTTTCCGACAGGGAAAAATTGGGTATTTTTATCCGGTCGAACTTTTTTAACATATTCTAAAATTATCCGGAAAAACACATAGACAAAATTTGACAATCCGATCGAATGTACGAACTCCCAATACAACCCAAAATACTCAACTCATGATTTCAGATTAAAAATTCCCAGGAAAACCAGCACTGCCAAATAGGAATTACTGTGCAAAATTTAATGGGAGAAGAGACAAAAGGGCCGCGGAACCGCCGCATTAGCGTGCTAATGCCGCGATTCCGCCGCACTTTTATGGAGTTAGGTCATCGAACTTCACAGTAATTCTTATAAATTCCTGCTGGTTTTTCTGCATATTTTTAATTATGGAAAAACCCTGATTTTCAAAAATGTCCAGAGAGCAAATTCCAATTAGGGTTTCGGGTCGATCGGGTTTCATACTTCGTCTACGCATCGCCTAAGGCTCTAGCTAGGCTCTGATACCACTGTAGGGTTCCTAGGCACTCTCAAGAGGTCTCACAAGGCATCAACCATGCCAATTTCAAATTTTACGGGTGCCGAGAAACCCTAATACGGATCGTTAACTAGAAATTTAGGCGACCAAAGCAACTAGTTTACAACTAAACTAAAATAACGGAAATACAACCTTTGTAGATCCGTTTCTCCACCTCCATAGCTCCATGGTGAAGTCCTCTCCGCTGTCCAAATCGAACCATGACTCTAGCATCGGCTTCAACGGAGAAAAAGCGGGCTAGGTCATCGACGACGATACCGAAGATGATCTACGTCGAGGCATCACTAGATCAAGCTCCACCTTCACCAAGCCATGAAAACTTGTGAAGGAAACACCCTATACTACTTGGCAAGAGGTAGAGGATGAAGAAATAGGAAGTGGGTTCACTTTAGAATTGGATTTCTCACTCATTTTCATCAATCACCATTGATGAAGTCAAGCTTTCTTCATTGAAGAAGATGAAGAAGAAGAAGCTAATGTTATGATAAGTTAATTCAAAATAGAAAATAAATTGAATACTTATCATGTTGCAACCATGGTCAAGTGTAGAGAATAAATCATGGTTAAATGGAATGGTTAGGGTTAAGCATGAAGACAAAATGGTCACTTAGTCAAAGCTTCATGAACTTTCAAAGTAAAACAAAACTAGCAACCATTTTCTTTTCTTTTGCCATTTCTTTTCCAAAATAAAACCCAAAATGAAATAAATAAATAAATGAAAAAGAAAACCCTAACCATTACATAACCATGGTTTAATCTTTACACAAACCCTAGAGAGCATGTATCATCAAACATGATACAATCAAGTGCACAAAAAGTATATCACATATACAATGTGCACATCCGAGCGAGAAAATCCATTTAAAGTGAACCGATACTAGTTAATGCAAAGTAATATATCAAATATATAATTATGCATTAAATCATTAAATCAACACTTGATTTAATGATCCGGTCATATCGCATATAACCGACTAATATCTACAGTAACAACTTATCGAATCAACACTTGATCCGATAACCCGGCTATATCGCATATAACCGATCAATGTCACAAATCGCGAGAATCGAATACAGTATCACATACTGGTATCATTCTCGGTCCCGCACATATCTCATATGCGCTCCTATTTCGTTTCGCTTGAGCCAGGAAACCTCTGTGTAGGACTCTAAAGACTCGTCAATACGCCGGCAGCAGATGATGATCATATCAAACACCCACAAGCCGCAAGCGGTCTGCTAAACGTAACGGCCACCCGGGTATTGAGCGATCAGAAGATCGACGAGCAAGCCCGCTCACACTCCTGTGAATCCAACCAGTAACACTTATCGTACAGTCCGGTCTGATCGTCTGATATGTCGCATATCTCGCCTAGGGATGGTAAACGTCAGACCCCAATAGCTCGATAAGTCGTGTCGATATGAGGTCTATAACAGTTCGAGAAACTACTGATAACACTTACCAGTAAATCTCAGCAACCCTGGCCAGGGATTTCCGGTTATAGCCAATCGAACACAGCGCAACATCAACTCCCTATACCGGGAGAGACGAATCCCCTCCTATCGCTCATTGCCTCCATGTGACTCAAGACTGTACGCAAAAACCACCGTTTTGCACGCCCTCTTAGACATGGTAAGATGGAAATCAAAGCACAGTGGGAACCACACAAGACTCTATGACGATCTCGGGTCAACAGACTACTCTGTACCAGTGTCACCAGAGAACTGCCATCTGACGTAAGGTATAATACCATCTGGGAGTTCTCGGCGAGTCCGTCCAGTGTACCCAGTCTCCACTGAGCACCCGTATATCATCTCTGATGTCAAACACCAAAGGATATGGGATCATCCATCGCCCATCTGTATGGGTCGAGAAGGTATACGCTAGTCTACTCTGGTATATCGATGCCCCGTCTCGATATACCCACGACTAGGGACTTTGAAGGATGTACTTATGGACTACCATGTCCCCACTAGTATGATCCGCATCATAGTCCAGGTAGTTAAGTACACATCCTAAGGGCTTTACCAACATGTAACAGAGAGACAATCAGTGTACACGTTAAGGTAAAGAGCAACCAGATAGCATACTATCATGTCGAGCAAGAAAGTCCTCCCTATATATGTCCCAGCATCCACTACAATATACATCCAAATGTACAGTAATGGCCTCTAGGGCATACATATAACTAACAGTTAGGTTGTTAGTTAGATATTTAACAAAGATCCGGTTTTGAGTCCATGTTACCACCTCTAGAAAATTGTTTTTCACCAAATTCCGCTTGCCCGAAAGTACCGGGAGAGGTAGCATGGACTTACACCAAACACGGATCAATTTGGTTGTACGCAGGCCGCAATTTGCAGCCCAAATCATTAAATTTGTTGCCAAGATGAATGGGTTGGGGATCAAGTTTCAGAGGGTGATTCATGGTTGCCTGCACGTCTCATGGTTAAGGGAACTTCTTTTATAAAGGCCTCGGGTGATAACAGATTCCATAATACTATCACAAACTGTCAAATTTCGATGTCGGGAAAAATTCTAAATTCGTGTTTTGTTTTCAAATCCGGGTATTGGCTAGTAAAGTCGACACTAAGGCCTGTAGGCAGCCACTACCCAACAACAATTCCAATCAAGCCCTAATTCCTCTCTTGAAATTTCCAACATCACAAATCCATCACTAAACGAATTCTAAACTAAACTAAAATGCTAGGAATACATAACTAAACTAAATGGAAGGGATTATACCTCATTAATGCCACCAAGCAAAACCCTAGAAGTCCCAAGTTTCCAAAATCCAACTTTGATGGGTCCAAAGTGTAGAGGGTGAAGAGATGATCATTTTTAATGAAAAACGTTTAGGGTTTGGATGAATATTTGGAGATGATATTTGGGGATTTATGTGGAGGGATATGAGGTTGGAGGAAGATGAAGAATGTAAATAATCGGGGAAATGAAATGGTGTGGCTGCCCTCTCTCTCTTTCCTCTCTTATTCTCAACCCCAATCACTCATTTTCTCACACTCTCTCTCTCTCTCTAATCATCATGACACCTTTTTCCCTTTTCTTTTCTTTTCTCACCAAAAACACATAAACCCAATAAAACAACCTAAATGAAACAACATGTAACATGTCATGGTACACTAACCATGAAAAAATGTAGAAACACGGATTTGGCTTAATCGCGATTAGCAGTGCACTGATCGTGTTTTTATTTAAACTGCATATAATTGATTTTAAAAATGCCAAGTCCTTTAAATATATTTTTAAATGAATAAATCATTTTAATTTCCATTTATTTCACAATTATTGGTATATATATACCATTTTTCGAAAACCCCAATTTCGCAAATCGGGCAATTTTCGGGTTATATATTATTTTAATATTAAATTTCAAAAATAATATTTTATATTTTCTGAAATGTTACACGTACAGTCCGGTCTCTTCGTCTGATATGCTGCATATTGAGTCTAGGGATGGCATCGCCGACCCCAATAACTCAATAAGTCATGCCATGTGAGGCCTATAATAGGTCGAGAAACTACTGATAACACTTATAAGTAAATCTCATCAGCCCTGGCCAGGGACTTTCAGTTATAGCCAATCGCGCATAGCACAACATCAACTGCCAAAACCGAGAGAGACGATACCCCTCCCATCGCTCATTGCCTCCATGTGTCTCGGGACTGTACCCAAAAACCACCTATTTGCATGACTCAGTTGAGACGTGGTAGGGTGGAAATGAAAGCGCAGAGGGAGAACACACAAGACTCTCTGACGATCTCGGGTCTACAGACAAACCTGTACAAATGTCACCTGAGAACTGCTATCCGACGATAGATAAAATATCATATAGGAATTCTCAGTGAGTTCGTTCAGTGTACCCAGTCTCCTGTAACATTTTAGAAATCGTTTTGCGAATTTTCCGTTTTTAGGGTAAATAGTCGGTGTTTTCCGTTTTAACCCGATTGTGATCAAGCCTCTGTATAGACTTGACGGCACCTAGTTTAGCTAGAATGAAGCTAGTGCGCGGGCTTTGTGGGTCAATTGGAAGTTTTGGTTCACATAGAATTTTTCCCTAATTAAATATTATTTTAATGCTTTATTGTGCAATTTATTAGTGGTAATTACATTTTTTCTTGGGTTAATTACTTCTAATATAAATCTATGCTAAACTAATCACTAGAATTAGTCTTAATCCATTCTTGCCTAATATCTAGATATTTTGTGATAAAGGATTTGTTTTTAAAAGAAAAGAAAAGAAAAGAAAGGTGGCATTTTGCATTAATGAGCTTTTATTACATTTGTTTTGCTAGAAATTTCCGCACACATCACAAAACCCACCACTTCTTTCTTCATGGCCGAGCACTCCCCCTCTTGCTGCCCTCTTCATCTTCTCACCTCATTTCATCAATTTCAAGTCCAAATAAATCACCAAAAAACCTAAATAATTCACACAAACTCAAATATAAACCAAAACCCATCTTTCTTCTTCACAAATCAAGCTTTAATCTTCATAGAAGTCATAATTTTGGAGCTTTTTTGATGATCTTGGTTCTTTCTTTTTGTGATTCCTTGAAGGTATAAAACCCTAAGCCTAATCTCTATTTGTTGTTCTAATACTTTAATTAGCTTATTAGTTGTTAATTTAAAGCTTTTAGTTGCATGTTTAGAATTTCTAGAAAGGGTTTTGGTAATCAAGTTAGGTTTTAATTAGTAATAAGGATTAATTGTTAAGTTATGCTTGAAGAAAACTTAACACAGTTTGCTAGTTTGTTAAATGTTATTTCCCTATTATCAAATTAGCTTAATTACAAACTAGGCTTTTACTAAATCCTAATTAAGTGAGATTAAAATAACAGAAAAGGTATGATTGGTTTAATCTTGCTATTTGGTGATGTTTGTAAATTCTAGTTTTGGTAAAACTTGTAGTTTTGAGCTAAAATGATATATGTTGCTTACTAGATTTCGGTAAGTTTTGGCATGGTTTTTTTTTTACGTTGCGAAGTTATTTATATTAGATCCCACGTTTATTATTGTGTTGTGAATGCACGATCAGTACGATTAGGTTCTAGGCTTGGTGGTTGTGTCGCTTTGTGTTCCTAGCGAAGGTCGTGCCGATGTCGTTCGTGTCTTTGTGTAGCTTTTGCTTTTGAGTTGGTTTCGTAGTGTCTCTACGCGCGTTAGCCACTTAACGACTTGAGGGTATGTTTGGAGTTGGTGCGTCGGTCAAACGTAGTTTGTACGTGTTATTGGTCGATTGCTAATATATACTTGTTATATGCTTTCAGGATCGCAGGCGGGGACTTCGGGCGCTGCGAAGAAGGAAAAGCGAGTGGTTGGCTTTACTTAGCCAGGATTGTTGTGAGTAGATTTAACATCTATAGGGGAATCGCCCGTATGGTGTTATGCGTCTGGGCTAGAATAAATGATATGACTATTAGTTAGATATATACGGATATTAGTTGTGCATGTGTACCTTTGTTGCATATCTCATTTCCTATTGTGTATGGACTTAGTATTAATGAGACACAACACCATTATTGACGGTTCATGTTTCACGAGCACTAATTGTATGCTACACACACACCATCGATAATTTCCATGACACGCACAACACCTATACATATGTGATATTGTATGGTTTAGGGATATTGAGATATGATCCTTATTCCTTTTGCTCATATGACATATAGCATACCTGTATACCTACATGCTTACACATATGCATTGATCTGTTTACATGCTAGTTACTTATATACCTATATGGTATTGTACCATTAGTGATAGTTATATACACATATGAGATATAGCTGCATGTACATCTTGCATACATACTTACACATATACCTTGAGGGTATTACATCATTACTGATAGGTAGATACATATACCTTGCTATATCTACATGCTTACACATATGCCTTGACATGCTTACATGCTAGTTACTTATATACCTATATGGTATTGTACCATTAGTGATAGGTATATACACATATGAGACATAGCTGGATGTACAGCTTGCATACATACATACACATATACCAGGAAGGTATTACATCATTACTGATAGGTAGATACATATATCTGGCTATAGCTACATGTTCACCTTTATTTGATGTTATATGGACTTAGAGAACTTAGGAACTGCATGATATATATTAACTTGTGCAGTTAAATAGCGGCTTTTCCTTTATATGCTCACATTACAGTTTTATGTTGCATATATTATATTCATGGATTTTCGCATTGAGATATGGATTTTTCATGATGTTTTCTGGATTTGAGGATCGTGGTAGTTTCATGAAATTATGCATTATTTGAAAAACTCGGTTTCTCTTGATATGATATTTCAGCGTCCACCGTAAGATTTCTCGGTTCTGAGCTTTGTATTATTACTGTAAGTCCACGTTACCTCTCATGGTTCTTTCGGGCTTGCGGAAATGATGAAAAACGATTTTTCGGGTCATGGTAACATGGACTATAGAACACGGATCTTTGCTAAACTACACACTAGCAACTAACAAGAGCTATTGCTACTCGGTTAGGAGTTATACCTCAACTTGAACTCCTTCTCTTGGACTCTTGATGGTGGTCGGATGGTTCGTTCCTCGTCTCCTTCTCTTGCCGAAGATGGATCCACCTGAGGGTCTCTACCTTGAGCTTCTTTCTCGAACTTGAGAAAACTAAAGTGTCCGGCTTACTAGACCTTCAACCTTAGGATGAGTAGAGAGTGGCTTTGATGTTTTATCTCCAAGGAAGTGTTTCTCAACACATGAGATGAATTTTCCTTGAGCTAGAGGAAGAGGAAGAAGAAAGGATGAGAGAGAATGGTTATGATAGAATGAGAATAGTTTTACAACCATAACAATATATGTGAATTATCTAATTAATAATATTAATCCAAAATGAAAAAGGTGATGGTTGGTTTAATAAGACCATTATCATTTCACATTAAATGTTTTTGCAAAGATCAAAGAGCATATTTGGAAAGAAATGATGATGGTCAATGTTTCAACCTTGGTCAACAAGTCAACCTTGGTCAACAAGTCAACAAACCCTAACCATAACCCAATTTCATTTAAATAACATTATCAATTGATATTTCACATAATCATTAGGGTTTGGTAAACGACAACCTTCAACTGTGCATACTCACCCGTACCAAAACCCTAATGAGAATCCTCTTCCTCTGCCTCAGTCAACTGTGCATACACACCCGCATTCGTGTTCCGAGGAGCACGAATACTATGAGATAAAACTAACCCCAAAACATATACTAGGATCTGGCTCAAACCAGAGCCCGCTAGTAACAACTGTCCAGACACCAAACGTGCACAAGTGCGCGGATGTGAACGAACCCTGTCGCAAAACCATGCGACCTCTACTCTGTTTTGCCCAAAGGCGAATAACCCTCTGTGTGGGACTCTAAAGACTCGACACTACGCTGGCAGTGGGTTTAACCATAGACCGCAAGCGGCACTAGCTGTACGTAATGGTCCCCAGGTAGATGCCGATAAGAAGATGGATGAGGTGAAACCCATCTGAACTCCTACTGAGCCTGAATGTGACAATCTCTGTACAGTCCGGTCTATTCGCCTAAGAACATCGCATGGCGGGCCTAGGGGGGCGGTAAACGTCAGTCCCCTACTAGCGGTACAAGTCGTGTCGGAGTGTAGTCCAGAACACCTGAGATAACACTGGAAACCTACCAGCATATCTCGCTTGCCCTGGCCAGGGACTTTGTGTAAAGGCTCTCCTTGACACAGCGCGATATCAACTCCCAATACCGGGAGAGACGAATCTTCTCTAACCGTTACTGCCTCCAAGTGCTTCAGGACTGCACCCAAAAACTACCTGTTTGCACGACTCCTTTGAGCCGTGGTAGGGTAGTAATCAAAGTACAGTGGGAACACACTCGAGGCGAAGTGACAGTGTCAAGTCAACGGACTATGCTGTACTCATGTCACCTGGGAACTGATAACTGACGATAGGTATAGTACCAACCAACAGTTCCCGACGAGTCCTGTCCAGTGTACTCGTAACCTAACGAGCACCCGCATACTATCCCAAGTACGACGTACTGACGGCTGTGGGACAGGCCGTCTCCCAAGCTGGGATGAGAAGCGCATACGCTAGTCTACTCCGGAGTATCGATGCCCTGTCTCGATAGTCCTACTACTAGGGACCTGCATAAGGATGTGCTTGTAGATTACCCAGCCCCCACGAGTGTGACTGCCATCACAACGCTGGTAATCAAGCAAAAATCCTAAGGGCTCCACTAATGTGTAAAGGCGATATGCTATAATAAACACATGCACACATTAAAGTAGAAACAAACCAAGTAGCATACTACTATATTGTGCAAGATTGTCAATACAAGGTGAATATCCCAAGCTTCCATCAAGTAATATACAAACTAGTATGATACAGTAATGGCCTCTAGGGAATATACACTAAAAATCTCCCACTTGCACTAAGGCCATGTACTGGCGTAGCGAAGACCTATCATCTCGATCAGTCGCTCGAACCGAGTCTGGGGTAAGGCCTTTGTGAGTGGATCAGCAGTGTTATCTTCCGTAGCAACTCTCCGAACCTCAATCTCCTGGCGACCCACGATCTCCCTGATCAGGTGATATCGCCTCAAGATGTGCCTGGACTTCTGATGGGACCTGGGTTCCTTCGCTAAAGCTATAGCCCCGTTGTTGTCGCAATACAGAGGTATTGGATCAACAATGGACGGAACCACCTAAAGTTCTATCAAGAACATCCTCATCCAGACGGCTTCTTTTGCGGCATCAGATGCAGCGATATATTCCGCTTCTATCGTCGAGTCAGCAACGGTTTCCTGTTTGGAACTCCAACACACCACCCCTCCATTGAGGGTAAAGACATAACCCGACATGGACTTGGAATCATCCTTGTCACTCTGGAAGCTGGAGTCAGCAAAGGCCTCGATCTGGAGGTCTTTTCCGTCATACACCAAGAACATCTCTTTAGCCCTTCTCAGGTACTTGAGAATGTTCTTTACCGCTATCCAGTGTTTCTCCCCTGGGTTTGATTGATACCTGCTTACCACACTCAATGCATAAGCTACATCTGGTCTGGTACACAACATCGCATACATTATAGAGCCTACCGCAGAAGCGTAGGGTATAATTGACATGCGATCCCTGATCAGTCGAAAATACTGCATTTTTAACACGGCAATTTTCCTAGCATTTGCACTCATCTAGAAGTGTTCGGTATTCATATTGCACATATTAGCAAAACATCTCTGAAATACCAGATTGCATGTGTTAGACTTTAAAACCGGCACTTTTAGGAAAATTGTGTGTTTATCATGGCATCGCATCATCCTTGTATTGCGCAACTCTTGTCCTGAGAAATTGTGCAGGAAATTGCAGAAGAGCTGATAAAAAATACGCCAACTCAATGATTTCAGATCTGGTAGCAATTTAGAGGGAAATATAAAAATCAACATATCATAAAAAGGCCCACATATCAGCCCAAGACCACGGCAGAAGACCCAAGCCCTGAAGCCTCCAAAGCGCCACGGTTCCGCGGCGGGAGCCTGCTTGCGCAGCGGAACCGCGGCGTAATGACGTCATCAGCTCCTCAGGTTTTCTCCACATGTCTAAAGTAACGGCCAAAGCTTCCAGAATACTATAGAAACTCCACGTGGCTCATCTAGAAAGCTCGGCTTAACAAACTATTTCTAGAAGGCTCTCTTAACAAACTTTTGGAGGGAAAATTCAAATTCAAATCCTAGATCTAGGGTTTTGGAGTTCTATAAAAAGGAGCCTAGATCTAGGGTTGAGGTTGTTCAAGAAATCATCCATCTTCTTCCACCCACAAGTTGAGTGACACGACTTGTGCCAAACCCTAACCCTAATTCCAATTCAAAATCAAGATCAAGATCCCGAGTACCATTCAAGCAAGAGAGGCTTCAACCTTTAGCAAGCAACGCCGGATTCCATCGGAGCAAGAGATCCAAGCCGATCCGCGACTCAAGGAGCCGAGCGAAGCCGAAATCGACGATCTAGTTCCTACCTTTTGTAAATTCAAGAGAGTTGTAACGAAATTTGTCGATAAATAAAGGTGAAATTTCTATATCTTGCTTATCTTTTGATTCAACATTATGATTCAATCTCAATTTGTGATTGCGTTTGTTATGATGATGTTTGAGTAAACTCCGCTCGTATAGGAGTTGTGACGATCAATAGAATGATGATGATTTCGATCTTTTTACAATTCTTAAATCCTATAACTATTGTAAATTCTTGTGAATCAAATGATCGATGACCTAGTTTCGGGATGATCCTTTCTTGATTGTGTTCACTCAAAACTAGGGAACAACGATTGATCATTTGATTGACTAAAAGCTAGAATATGAATGAGATTCATTGAAAGGGCAAAGGATAAGTTGAGGAAACCCTAGCTTCTTCACAAAATCCTTAACCTCGATGAATTGTCATCGATCTAGTATCAATTAGTTAATGGATAAGAACATGAAATCATTAGATCTCATCACATCTATAGATCCGATCTACTCCTACGAGCTACACTTCGAATCTTGATTGTTGTTTGGAAATCATCACAAAATATCACTTCTTGATTTTAATGCTTTCTTAGATCTAGATATTTTCTCTTTCTTGAAATGCAATTTTATAAATCATGAATTGTTTTCTTTTCTTTTCCTTAAAGTTTCGACTCATCTAATTCGAAGCACGAACGATTACACTTTCCCTGTGGACGATCCGCACTTACTAACGCGCTACATCCGACACCGTTATTGATTGCGGTCAAATATTTTTGGTTGTGATTTCTATACAATTTTTCCAACTACACAATCCGAAATCGTTTCAATCAAATGGCGCCGTTGCCGGGGATAGTGCGCTAATTGTTCGTATTTTGAAATTTGAGTTGAAAAGTTTATTCCGTCTCTATTTTTAGATCAAAACTTGCGCAAACACTAATATGTGTTGTTGTGATTTGATTGCGAGGAAATCTGGAATTATCGGAGCTGGAGAAATTTTTTTCTGAAATTTCCAGAGAGCAGGAAAAGTGAACAGAAGCTTAATGGAAAATTTTGGAGCTGTGATCAACTCATCCCACAGCGGTTCAGCGGCATTAAGCCTCTTACACCGTGATTACGCGGCAGCTCTAGCTCCTCTTTGTGCCAAATTTGCTCTGTGAGCTTCTAACTTTCTTATCTCTTCTTAAATCTGCTCCAAGTAACAATTTGCTGCAGGTTTCTTTGCAAATAAATCGCAGCGCCGCAAAAGCAAATAAATTGTGCGTGTTTTATTTTTGGTTGTTTGCATATTAATACGGAAATTAAGGGGCACGGTCAAATTCAGATTAGGTGGGGAGTTCATTACCCTTCCTAAGCCCAGAAAATCACAAACTTGCATCCGTATTACCCTCATTAACTAAAAAATATCTAGAGATGACTCTAAGGACCGTCGCGCTCACTTAGGACAAGAGAAGGCCGTGGGTAATTCATTGCTTATCCGCGTTTCTTTTGTGGTGTCTAAGGCAAGTGTGTCGAAGGCTAGTGGTTACTTAATTAGGCCCACTACTTACGTAGTGGAGAACCTCCCACTTACCTGGCACTTACCTGACCACAGGAGAGACAAAGAGGCAGTGGAGGATTTATCCTGGGACTTGTCTTTTGGCGGTTAGGAGCGGTCTAGAGCTTTGACCTAGGTGACCACTAGAATTAGGGTTTTGCTTGTTGCATTTGTTGTGATCGCATCATTTGTTTCAAAAATTCGTATAATTTTTCAAAACAAACACCAACGCTTCATTTCCTCTAATTATACCAACGCTGCCACTTGTGCTACAACTATTTAGCACAATGTTAGGCTGGACACGGGATTCCATTTCCCGTCTTGTCCGCGTTTCTTTTATCGACCGCAGAGTCGGTAATTCTTCGTCTTCTCCCCCACCACCCACCACGACCGCGATGGACCCAAATCCATCAAACTTAAACACTAATCTGCCACCGCCCGCAGGTGCGCAGAATCCTCCACGCATCTCTCTCCAAGAGAAATGCTATCCTACACGTGTTCCCCTTCCCACCTGTCTTTCTATACCACCTGCCAACAGGGAAAATTTTGAAATCAACCCCCAATTCATCAAACTGTTACCCAAATTTCACGGTCTTGATTCTGAAAATGCATACATGTTTATTTCCAAATTCAAAAACGTATGTGCTTTGATAGGAAATTCACAACTGTCTTTGGATGCTCTGCGTTTACGTCTTCTCCCATTCACTTTGTGCGATTTAGCCGAGAAGTGGCTTTACATCACACCCGCACATTCTATTTCAACATGGGACGAATTCGTTGCAGCATTCCTTAAGAAATTTTATCCCAATCACAAGACCGCCCGTGTTCGGAGCGAAATCTCTAAATTTACCCAACTTCCCAATGAACCATTTTGGAAATGCTTTGAACGGTTCAAGGATCTTCTTATCCAATGCCCTCATCAAGGAATCTCCAGATGGGATTTGTGTCGAATTATCTATGAGGGTATTAATCTCACTACTAGACAGATGCTTGAAACCATGTGTCATTGCCAATTCCTATCTAAAGATGATGGTGAAGCTTGGAAATACCTAGAAGATTTAGCTCAAAACACATCATAATGGGAAAGTGTTAGACCACCACCGCCAAGGGAAGATGTCAATCAGCTCGATGTTTCCATCACAATGAAAGCCGAAATGGCCGCAATACAAAGGAAACTCGACGCTATAAAAAACAAAATCTCTTCAGCCTCCCTAAACCAACCCACACTTCACAAAACCGTGTGTGGCTGCTGTTTAAACCCTTCACATTTGACGGAAGAATGTCCCTTGAATGTACCGTTTCAAGGTCACACTAATGCTGCACTTCAGCAAAGACCTGAAAACTATCCCTCTTCTGCCTCATATAATCAAGATTGGAGGAATCATACGAACTTTGCTTGGAACCACTCACAATCTCAAAACACGGTTCCAACCCAAAACAATTTCCAAAGGGTCCCTCCACCACAACAGCAACCACCACTTCAATTGAGTCAGCACCCCTACCAATCTCAAAACTTCCAAAATCCGGCCAACACTTTTGCACTACATGAAAACTCTTTGCAATTGGCCGGTACTGATAATACCTCTGCACTGGGGCAAACCTTGGTTACTTTCATGAAACAATCCATCCAAGAGTCGGCAAGTTTTCAATCTTCCATCGATAATATGATAAAGATCATTCTCACTCAAAATGAGAATATCAAATCAATGGAAGCACAAATTGAACGAATAACAGCCGAAATAAGTGCTAGAGAAGAAGGGAATCTTCCATCTCAACCCTTACCTGATCCTGGACCTTCACATTGCACTAATGTGGATGTTTTTACAACGTTGAGATCTGGAAGAGTGCTAGACAATCATTCGGGTGAACAAATTGATAATGATGAATTGATCATTAACACCCCGGCTTCCACTTCCACTTCCTCTCACACTTCTACTTCTTACCCCATTTCGTCTAATGTACCTTCTTCTTCCGAGCCTATTCTCCGTTTTCCCAAAGGCTCGAACCCTCCACCCACCTCATCTTTTCCACCCCCACAAACTTCTCCACAAATGTTGGACCCAACACTTATTGATAGAGCTCCATTTCCAAATAGGTTGAGGCCCAAGAAACATGATGCCCAAATAGAGAAGATTGTGGACATGTTTAAGGAAGTTAACATCAACATCCCTCTCCTAGATGCTATTCAACAAGTTCCATCTTATGCACAAATTCTTAAGAACTTGTGCACTAGGAAGAGGAAGACTCAAGTGCCTAAAAAAATCTTCATGTCGAGTACTGTAGACACGGCTTTTCCCCAACAATTACCACGGAAACGTAAGGACCCTGGCTGTTCTGCTATTTCCATTTCTATTGGGGAGAAACACATCAACCGTGCTTTACTTGACCTTGGCACAAGTGTTAACTTGCTTCCTTACTCGGTTTATGAGCAACTAGGTATCAGAGTGTTAAAGCTCTCGAGCATAACTCTCCAGATGGCTGACCGATCAATCACCAAACCCAGGGGTGAACTGGAGGATGTGTTAATAAAAATCGGGGAATTTATATTTCCTGTGGATTTTATTGTACTTGATACACAGCCTGTAGCGAACCCAAGGAATCAAATTCCGGTGATTTTAGGTCGCCCCTTTTTGGCCACTTCCAACGCTATCATCAACTGTCGTAATGGCTCTATGACCCTATCCTTCGGGAATAGGTCAATTGAGCTGAACATTTACAAGTTGGGAAGTGTACCCTCCGAACCTACTGCTCAGGTCTGTTCTGTCGACTTAATGGATGTCGACAGCAGCGAATTTGATGATCCTCTTGACACTGATCTAGACACTTTTCATATGTTATTGTTTGACCCAACTATGTATCATACACATACGGACTCTTCCACCGAGATGTCCGGGTCAACAACTAACACTGATTATGAACTGCTTTTAGAGTCTGAAGATCACCCCGCGCCTTGTGATGACATTATTCTCCGGGGTATTGATGGAATTTTCGCTGAAGAACTCGGATTTTTGAAAAGCACGGGTGTTGAGATGAATCATCTCCCCATCAATGAAATTGAACCTCCACCCCTTCTTCTGAACTGTAAAAAGAATGCGAGCAATCCATCACATTCACTGCATCGTCTCTCCAAAATGAGACGCACCCACATTCTATTCCACCACTTACCCTTTCCCCACTTCTTCTTCCACCAACCAGAGCACTGGATCGATAAAATTTTTGAATGGTTGGTGTTAACATTCGGTCTTTGCAAAGCTTGGCATCGACCACTGATTTTTTGACCCCCTCATGTGATTTTCAAAAGATTAACATTGCATAACTCAAGTTTGGGGGTGGGGGCATTTTTTCTGGCTCTTGAAAAGAAAATTTTTACAAAATGATGAGCCAAGAATAAGTTTGGGGGAGGATCTTCACTTAAATATTTTGCCCCCACTAATAAATTCCTCCCAAGCTTACAGGTTTTTCGAGATTTAGCTGAAGGCAACAGTGAGGACACTGTTGAAAACAAGTTTGGGGGAGGTTTGTGCTTATTTTCGCATCATTTGCATATCATTTGCATAAGCACAAAACATTTTTGAAAACCTATAAAAATTTAAAAATTTTCAAAAGATAAAAACATTTTTTGTACATAAATAAGATAATAAAAGATTAGATAGTGAAAAATTACATCCATGAGATTAAAAAAATTTAAGAAAACCAAGAAAATTAGAAGTTTTCTTATACGAACTAGTAATAAGTGGTTATGAGCCGTTGTCCCAAGGGTTAGTAAGATGAAGTACGTCACTAATCTGAGGATAAAAATAAGTCTGAAAAATTGTTTCTATTCTGGAAGCCAAACATTTTGAACGTTGATACCCTGCTATTCGCACTTACACACGTCTTGAAGCCCGGGATAGTAGAGGATACCTTGAAATGCTCGTCTTAAAGCCAAAAGTATGAAGGAAATAAAAAAATGAAGAAAATATAAACTGGTGAGAAAAATGGACACTGGTTTTGTTATCGCCAAGGCAGTAATAAAAAAATATAGCGAGGGTGCCTCTTCACCTAGTGCCCTAAGGCCAACTGGTCTAGGAGTCACTGCTATGCCTTAGATGGTGCAAGATGAGGAAAATACACCAAATAAGCAAGCACATGAGTAATCGGTCGGTTAGTACCTCAAGAAGTATTAACGGTCGCATGAAAGTGTGTGAGCACATCTAAATATTCATTAATTAAAAAGTACTGAGGCTGATGGGCAAGAGTATGATAGCTTGAATTGAATTCTCCGGGTGTAGGGATGTCCTTTACACACACGCAGGGTGATATGATCGATGTTTGGAAGAAAGATAGGAATGAAGAATAAGACGATGTTTTATTGAGGGAGGACGTGATTTCTGACATCTTTTCATGACCATTAAGATAGGGCTCATGACAACCGAAAAGCTAGCTTAGTTGGAAACCCTAATTTTCCAGGCTTTTCTTTTATAATTCTTTTCTTTAGATGTAATATTCATGATCTTCCTTTTATTATTGGATTTTGTGGGTGCAATCCGCTGAAAACCCTCAGGAGACAACACTCCTCCTACTAGGGACACCTAGAGGTTTAAAGGCTTGTTGCACGTGCTCAGTGCAATCGTGTTGCCGACGAAACTGTGCTAGTTAGTTTTTCTCTTTCTTTATTTTCTCCTTCTCTTTTTAATAAAAAAATTCGATCGAGACGATCGAAAATAAGTTTGGGGGAATTTGATCGGTCGAAAATACTGCATTTTTAACACGGCAATTTTCCTAGCATTTGCACTCATCTAGAAGTGTTCGGTATTCATATTGCACATATTAGCAAAACATCTCTGAAATACCAGATTGCATGTGTTAGACTTTAAAACCGGCACTTTCAGGGAAATTGTGTGTTTATCATGGCATCGCATCATCCTTGTATTGCGCAACTCTTGTCCCGAGAAATTGTGCAGGAAATTGTAGAAGAGCTGATCAAAAATACGCCAACTCAATGATTTCAGATCTGGTAGCAATTTAGAGGGAAATATAAAAATCAACATATCATAAAAAGGCCCACATATCAGCCCAAGACCACAGCAAAAGACTCAAGCCCTGAAACCTCCAAAGCGCCGCGGTTCCGTGGCGGGAGCCTGCTTGCGCCGCGGAACCGCGACGTGATGACGTCATCAGCTCCTCAGGTTTTCTCCACATGTCTAAAATAACGGTCAAAGCTTCCAGAATACTGTAGAAACTCCACGTGGCTCATCTAGAATGCTCGGCTTAACAAACTATTTCTAGAAGGCTCTCTTAACGAACTTTTGGAGGGAAAATTCAAATTCAAATCCTAGATCTAGGGTTTTGGAGTTCTATAAAAAGGAGCCTAGATCTAGGGTTGAGGTTGTTCAAGAAATCATCCATCTTCTTCCACCCACAAGTTGAGTGACACGACTTGTGCCAAACCCTAACCCTAATTCCAATTCAAAATCAAGATCAAGATCCCGAGTACCATTCAAGCAAGAGAGGCTTCAACCTTTAGCAAGCAACGCCGGATTCCATCGGAGCAAGAGATCCAAGCCGATCCGCGACTCAAGGAGCCGAGCGAAGCCGAAATCGACGATCTAGTTCCTTCCTTTTGTAAATTCAAGAGAGTTGTAACGAAATTTGTCGATAAATAAAGGTGAAATTTCTATATCTTGCTTATCTTTTGATTCAACATTATGATTCAATCTCAATTTGTGATTGCGTTTGTTATGATGATGTTTGAGTAAACTCCGCTCGTATAGGAGTTGTGACGATCAATAGAATGATGATGATTTCGATCTTTTTACAATTCTTAAATCCTATAACTATTGTAATGTCACGCCCCGAAAGTACGGAACATGACCGGCACTTAACTACGAACGTCTCAAGGCGTACGTATTCTAAGTAAGCCGAAAACCCAGAAATCCAAACCAAGAAAAGTAGTAGAGTGAAGGAAAACCAATTTAAAACAAGAAGTTTTAATAGCATAAGCCGAATTATGCGGTTTTTAAAAACATCAATTTTCTAAAAATTTCGGCAGAGTCTCCTTTGTAAATACTGGCTCCCAAACGGGATACAACATGAATAGTATACGAAATCAATAAAAGGCATCCCCAAGCGGGAGCTAGCTCTTCGTCAATCGACGGTCACCACCACACAAGCAATATAATATACAACGCCAACGGCGAGGATCAAAAACTCAAAAGGAAACTCGAAACCACAAGAAAACCGCAGAAATATACGCGCGACTCTAAGGTCGAAAGAATAACATCACTGGTCTCTATCTCAAAAATAAATACATGTTTGGTTGATGGAACTTCTAGATACAACTGAATAATAATATACAAGTTATATAATGGGGGGTACGATACAGTAAACCCACCTACTAGCAAATCACCCGAAGGAAACTATGCCCGCAAGCCGTAATGAAACCTGTACGGCAAACCTGCAAGAAACTGGGGCACAACGGGGGTGAGTTGCCAACTCGTGAATAGAAAAACATCTACGAACAGAAATCGCATGTATGACGCAATCCTAGGTCATACGATCATAATATATCCTCAAAATATACATAACAAGCAGCCTATAACAATGGCTAGGGTAATATCTAACCGAGTGAAATCTCATATGCCCGTGTCAGTGCCTCAGGTAGCAATATATCATATGAATGAGGTATGAATGCATGAAAACAGAATACATGTAAATGAAGAAACTGTTTTCATAAATTAGTGAGATTTCCTTCGTATTTTTAAACTGAGGTATCATAATGAAATCAGTATCAACAGTGTCTAGCATCGACACAAAACATAAATCTCACTGTCTCGAAATATCAATGTCTCAATCTCAATATCTAGGGCGCCGTCAGTCCAGACCGGCCCCTACCATCCATCTCAAGACCACGACGGTATCCTCCGGATATCCGACGCGTCGGGTAATATCACCGGTAGGTAATCTGTCCCCTGCCAGGCTCAACGTCAACACCACATTCATCTTGCCCCGGGGTACCATACCGGGTCCACCATGTACCCGAAACGGTTCATCCAACTCCTCGAATCGGGTCTCGAAATCCATCAGCAAACTCATGGTGGACGACTCATACATCATGGGAAAACCGCATTTTTATTTTAAAAGAGAGAAAGCAGTTTATAGATGTTTTGCGCTTTTCCTCCAAATCCAGAAAATATCATGGAAATCCGAATCATCAATAGCATGTAAAACCATAAATATAAGCATGAGAATGAATAACAGTATGCATGAAGCGACAAGTAATAACTACAATATCTAAGCTGGCATATAAGGTAAGTACACTAATATTATGTCAAAATACTAGCTATCAAGCTAAGTTAAGAAATAATATTTTCTAAGGTGTACGTGACATGGCAATTACCGATGAAGATGTGTGTGAGCCGGCAAGTAAGTGTACGTGGTACATACGCATCATCGGTAATGGTGCTGGTGTCCTAACAATAAGATATCAACATTTCAATAAGAATTTATAACATAAGTATGCGATGCGAAGCGAACCACAATAATAAGCGGGAGCTGAGTACTAGACGCAACTATAACTAATCTGCATTAATCTAATATAAGTTCTACAAATGGTGCCTTTTGAAATAACACAAATCATGGGGTTTTGAAAATAGGGGCTACGGTTTTTTTATGAAAAGATAAGTCTTTTGAAATATCCGTAGGATCCCTTGGGCTGTCTTTTAAAATACCCACGATTCGTTAGTTTTTGAAATAGGTAGGAGTCTAATCTAATCTAACAACTACACTAAACTATACGGCTGAACTAACAAGCTGAACTACAGGTAAGGAAACCGCCTATCATCGGAGTCGATACATATACCTACCTGTATATGTATAGTCGGTGATCCCGCCTCAATAATATCATATCCGATACCATATCTATAATCAGACATCCCAAGTCAAGAGTGCGGATCAATCATCAAAGTATAGCTCGTACGTAAATCCGTCGTACGGCATCCCAAATCTGGGTACGGGTCAATATCACATTCATCATACTATTCATCTGATATCCTCTTTATCAAATATCATGATCGGGGTACTGATCTACGTCTAGTACAATATTGATACCATCTATGTATGCATGCATGTAAGAATCACTACGTCAAAAGACCCGCTAAAACATCATGTCATATCTCAATACGAACCAAAACACATCACGGGTCTTCTGGCCTCAAGCCCAATATCATCGACTCATCTCAAATCCCAATTACTATCCTCAAATCCAGTATATAAACACATAGTCCCATACCCTTGTGTAAATATACACATCAATATATAATCCCATGTACGCACATATGAAAGAAGAATGTATGCCAATATGGGTGTGTGTGTATGTGTGGTGCAACCACTACCTAAGGTTTCGTAACCATGCGCCAATCCAACACCAATATCCATCTAAAATCATCAATAATAAATCCTAACAACATATCATAACTTGTTGGTGTGTATACGCATCCGTATACATCACCACGGACTGCGGGGGTGCTATACGCCATCCACCCGAGTTCTCCCCGTAGATATAAATCTACTCACCTGGTCCTCGCTCGCCGGTGCCGACGTCGCCACGCGCTTGCTTGTCGTCTCGAAGTCCGCATGGGGTACCTACATATCATAACGCACCGTATCGCATTAAAACTAAATTCGAAATCGAAACGGCATACGAAAATCAAATCGGCACGCCTATCACGCATAGGTCCAAACCTATCGCCTACGCATGCAAGAATAGTCAAACCAACCCTCGATGTCGATGTACAAACGTCAAACCATCGAGAAAAATCCAATCACACTCATTTGCACATTCACGAACACTAATTTGAATATAAAATAGGTTAAAACTCACAAAAACCCCCAAATTCACTCTAAAAGCCGTTTTTCCGAAAAACTAGCAAGCAAAATTACCCGTTTTAGTACAAAACTCGATGTTTAAACAATTCTAGCGGCCATAATACTTATTAAATAACTTAAATAAGTCAATAAAACCATTTCCATAATTTAATCACATAAATTTGCATAATTTCCAAAATCCTAGTTTGCAAAAATATCAATTTTAACACTTTTTAATGTAAAATTCACAATTTTACAATTAAACTTGGTTTTGCATATTTTAAATGGTTAAACCACTCAATATAATTTTTAAGATATGATGAAACCCTAACCATATTTTTAATCTCCCATTTTGAATTAAAACTAAAAACCTAGTTTGCAATATTATGCAAATTGGTCCATTTTTAAAATGACAATTGTAATATAGCAACTAGATTAGATTTTAGCATGTCACAACATATTAATCTACCCATCACAACCATAATCCTATGATAGAAACCCTAATTTAATCCAAACCCTTTTCTAGAAATTTAAATCTTTAATATCAAAACCACAATTAACTCCTAATTAAACACATAATAGATAGATTCAAGTAATCAACAAAAACTTATGCAAAATGCTAAGATTATACCTCTCAAAATTAGAGATCTAACACCAAAATCTTGGCCTCCAATTGCTCTCTTGATCCATGATCCACACTAGAATAGGTCAAGAAGAAATGGGTAGGGATTAGAATTTGATTTTGAAATTTTGTGGATTTTTAAGCATTTTTGTGGATTTTTTTGAAAAGAAAGTGAGATGAAGAAGTGAAGGGCTGTTCTAAATGGGGGAGGCTCGGCCAAATGCAGGTGGGGAGAGGAGAGAGAGGGTGTGGGGAGTTGGGGAAAGTTTGACAAAGTCAAAAGACCACACAAACAACAACAACACATACTCCAATTATTATATTTTAATCCTTATCATATTGAACTTTTAAAATGAGATGAAAACAAAAATGAGGGGGGGGAGTGGGCTGTTCCAGCAGTGGTGGGGCCGGCCATGATGGAGAGGAATGAGTGAGAGAGATTTTACAAAGAAATTTTATGCAAAAAGACCCCCCACAAGCTCAAAATTGCAAGTTTTAGCTTAAATTAATTATTTTTTTGTTCTCGATAATAAAAACCCATTAAAACTTGAAATAAAATACTAAAAATTTATATTACAACTAGATTTTAATTAACATGATTTTAAAGATTAAAATTAGCCCATTTAAATTTGTATTTATTGCTAATTTAATGTATTTTCTTACCGGCTTAAAATAATATTAAAATAATATTTTTTTCAGAAAATTTGATATTTCACCAGTGGCTCAATACACACCAAATACTAGTAATTATATAGCTAGAATATGTATATTTAATTTTATAATAAAGATATTTGCATTTTAACTTTTTACATAAAACCCCCTTATTTTACCGTTTTTTCGAAATTTCGCCGAAACGATTTTCAAAACGTTACAATCTTCCCCCCTTAAAGAAATTCGGTCCCCGAATTTAAATTAAAACTTCTCCCAAATACTAAAATATTTCAGCCAAAACCATCAAAACGCCGGGGCTCCGAAATCATAAATACATAAAACAAATCGTGGCGCAACGCATGCGCATGAAAAATGAGCATATAACTCAAATCAGAACTCCGTCAAGCATCCCGCAATCATCGGAGTCATGGGGAAGACATCAATACCAAATCCAAAGCAAAATCAATATGATATAACTCGAAACTATACATGTAAAATATATTCAGGTACTGTCCTCTGACTAGTCTTGCTCAGTACGAAAACATATAGCAATATCATAAAAACGTACTGCTCTATAAGAAAAATCAATCCCAAAATACGCGTATGAATACTACGCGCGTCTTGTGCGCACGGAAATCAAAATCCATATATGTGCCATACCTGCGCACAGAAACAACATCTAAGTGCATCGGGTGTGCACGAAACATCTGTCCTGGCCAAGTGTGTGCCTGACAGCAAAAACATGTGCGTCTCATGCACGAAGAATCTCAATTTAGTGCATCTGGTGTGCACCAAATCGCATCTCATAACATGCGCCTAACATGTGCGAAAATCCAAATCAGGTGCATCCATCGTGCACGAAATCATGAAATCCAATATCAAGCGCCGAACGTGCACAAAATCAATCAGGTGCACAAGGTGCACAAAACAAATATCGAGTATCACAATCAAAATCGAAGTCCAGTGCACACTGCAAGCATATAATAACTATACAGAGTGCAGGAACCAATTCGTGTGCGTGCATACGCACAAAATCAACTCAAAGGTCTAAAACCGTAAAATCACAAACATGTGAAACCCAAGCACGAAAATGATATCAAGTGCAACACTGTGCAAAGAACATAAATCCTCAATCATCAAAATCAAATCATGCGAATAAATCACCCAAAACATCGAAATCAATAATGGCGGCATAGTACCGCTCAAGCGCATCCTCTAAGAATCTCGGCCAACTGTCGCGGCCACTAGTGGGACGTCTCGTTGATGATCATGAACTATGTCCTGCTGGTGTGCGTAACCATGACCACTCCTGGGTCAGGGTCTTCACTGTGAATTACCAATCTTTCGGTCCATCGGCTCATCGGCCCTGTCGGGTGTGCTAACGGGGATGATCCAGTTCTGGTACGTCTCTTGTCATCTCCCGGTCAATCATCACGACCACTCGTAAGATAGAATATCACTGGCGTCGGCCTCTGGCTCTCTGAATGTACCTGGCACATCTGATCCTGGGTGCAAGTATCATTGCAGCAGTGTCCTGGAAGGAATCCTGCTTACGGTCTCTTCTATGTCTCGTCTCTGCCAACTGTCCGGAAGTCATTGTCCTTTCCTATATCTGCATCTTGCTCTGGAACGACTGCATACTCATCGCGACTCCTTCTGGAAGGTAAGTCCAAGTACCATGCCTCGGCATGCGCATCGCATCTCTGATGTTGGCGAGTGGAACGTCATCTCATCTAGATCTGGTGCGAACCTCTTACTCCACTTTTCTCTAATGTCGTCTGCTTTGGACTCATCTCGTCGTGGCTGCATGGACTGAGCTCCAACGGCTATCCTCGTATTTGGAGTCTCCCAAGAATGCATCTCACCACCTAGCATCCGAATTAAGTCGAGCCATCCGATCGAGTCGTCAAAACCTCATAATCCCCCAAGAGCTCAACCTCTTGGGCACAGTTTAATAGTATCGAGTACATACCACAGCATCGGTGGTCCAGCCGTAGAAGGGCAAACCCAAGCCTCACTAATGGCGCCGCAGAACTGCCGCAAACCCTAAGGTTCAAAAGATTTCACACGGTCATTAAGTCGAGTTAGGGTTTCATTCTTCTAGAGGGACCATAGAATTGCCTGCATGTCTTTCCGACTACCTTAAACTTGGAATAATAGGTTTCTCACATTCGATCGTCTCTGTCGACTCCCAACGTCTCCGCGTGAAGTCGTCTCTAGCTGGAATCAATCTATCTGATGACCTCGCATCGGGGTAGGCGAACGATCCACATGTCTCAGTCATTCATCCTCGATGACTAGCGACCTTCTATCATCTCTTAGTACAACTTATACTGCAATAGCTCCAACATCTGGGGCGATATCTCGTCGTTCGCAGCAATAACTGGCTCACTCGTCTGCATGCTGAACCGTGCTTCAATCATCAGGAGTAAGCAACACACCAACGGTCATCAAAATCTGGCTGGCCTCCATCATTGGCTCAATTCTCTAGTGTCGATCAGCACCTCCGAGTAACCTCATAAAGGCGATCCGCCAAACGCTCGTGGCGCGGAAACACAGTAAAAAGACACATCTCTGCAATCGTGTGTCGCCGGAATTTCGCCCTGGTCAGTCCTCGTTCGTGACGAGCATGTGCTGACCGCAACTCTAGCCGTAGCTCTCCATGCCCGTAACCGTAGCAGCAAAACCAAACTGGTACCGATGAGGCTAGATCAGGAAGGAATATATTACTGAACAAGGAAATGTACATCCTAAGGCTTCATAAGTGGAGTGGCGTGTCGTAAATATGCCGCGGAACATACCAACTGTACGTCACTCTACTTTAGTCACCTATTCCAACAACCAAGGGTCATCCTACGCTCCGAAGGTTAAAACCTGACGCTTTGATACCAACTTTGTCACGACCCGAAAGTACGGAACATGACCGGCACTTAACTACGAACGTCTCAAGGCGTACGTATTCTAAGTAAGCCGAAAACCCAGAAATCCAAACCAAGAAAAGTAGTAGAGTGAAGGAAAACCAATTTAAAACAAGAAGTTTTAATAGCATAAGCCGAATTATGCGGTTTTTAAAAACATCAATTTTCTAAAAATTTCGGCAGAGTCTCCTTTGTAAATACTGGCTCCCAAACGGGATACAACATGAATAGTATACGAAATCAATAAAAGGCATCCCCAAGCGGGAGCTAGCTCTTCGTCAATCGACGGTCACCACCACACAAGCAATATAATATACAACGCCAACGGCGAGGATCAAAAACTCAAAAGGAAACTCGAAACCACAAGAAAACCGCAGAAATATACGCGCGACTCTAAGGTCGAAAGAATAACATCACTGGTCTCTATCTCAAAAATAAATACATGTTTGGTTGATGGAACTTCTAGATACAACTGAATAATAATATACAAGTTATATAATGGGGGGTACGATACAGTAAACCCACCTACTAGCAAATCACCCGAAGGAAACTATGCCCGCAAGCCGTAATGAAACCTGTACGGCAAACCTGCAAGAAACTGGGGCACAACGGGGGTGAGTTGCCAACTCGTGAATAGAAAAACATCTACGAACAGAAATCGCATGTATGACGCAATCCTAGGTCATACGATCATAATATATCCTCAAAATATACATAACAAGCAGCCTATAACAATGGCTAGGGTAATATCTAACCGAGTGAAATCTCATGTGCCCGTGTCAGTGCCTCAGGTAGCAATATATCATATGAATGAGGTATGAATGCATGAAAACAGAATACATGTAAATGAAGAAACTGTTTTCATAAATTAGTGAGATTTCCTTCGTATTTTTAAACTGAGGTATCATAATGAAATCAGTATCAACAGTGTCTAGCATCGACACAAAACATAAATCTCACTGTCTCGAAATATCAATGTCTCAATCTCAATATCTAGGGCGCCGTCAGTCCAGACCGGCCCCTACCATCCATCTCAAGACCACGACGGTATCCTCCGGATATCCGACGCGTCGGGTAATATCACCGGTAGGTAATCTGTCCCCTGCCAGGCTCAACGTCAACACCACATTCATCTTGCCCCGGGGTACCATACCGGGTCCACCATGTACCCGAAACGGTTCATCCAACTCCTCGAATCGGGTCTCGAAATCCATCAGCAAACTCATGGTGGACGACTCATACATCATGGGAAAACCGCATTTTTATTTTAAAAGAGAGAAAGCAGTTTATAGATGTTTTGCGGTTTTCCTCCAAATCCAGAAAATATCATGGAAATCCGAATCATCAATAGCATGTAAAACCATGAATATAAGCATGAGAATGAATAACAGTATGCATGAAGCGACAAGTAATAACTACAATATCTAAGCTGGCATATAAGGTAAGTACACTAATATTATGTCAAAATACTAGCTATCAAGCTAAGTTAAGCAATAATATTTTCTAAGGTGTACGTGACATGGCAATTACCGATGAAGATGTATGTGAGCCGGCAAGTAAGTGTACGTGGTACATACGCATCATCGGTAATGGTGCTGGTGTCCTAACAATAAGATATCAACATTTCAATAAGAATTTATAACATAAGTATGCGATGCGAAGCGAACCACAATAATAAGCGGGAGCTGAGTACTAGACGCAACTATAACTAATCTGCATTAATCTAATATAAGTTCTACAAATGGTGCCTTTTGAAATAACACAAATCATGGGGTTTTGAAAATAGGGGCTACGGTGTTTTTATGAAAAGATAAGTCTTTTGAAATATCCGTAGGATCCCTTGGGCTGTCTTTTAAAATACCCACGATTCGTTAGTTTTTGAAATAGGTAGGAGTCTAATCTAATCTAACAACTACACTAAACTATACGGCTGAACTAACAAGCTGAACTACAGGTAAGGAAACCGCCTATCATCGGAGTAGATACATATACCTACCTGTATATGTATAGTCGGTGATCCCGCCTCAATAATATCATATCCGATACCATATCTATAATCAGACATCCCAAGTCAAGAGTGCGGATCAATCATCAAAGTATAGCTCGTACGTAAATCCGTCGTACGGCATCCCAAATCTGGGTACGGGTCAATATCACATTCATCATACTATTCATCTGATATCCCCTTTATCAAATATCATGATCGGGGTACTAATCTACGTCTAGTACAATATTGATACCATCTATGTATGCATGCATGTAAGAATCACTACGTCAAAAGACCCGCTAAAACATCATGTCATATCTCAATACGAACCAAAACACATCACGGGTCTTCTGGCCTCAAGCCCAATATCATCGACTCATCTTAAATCCCAATTACTATCCTCAAATCCAGTATATAAACACATAGTCCCATACCCATGTGTAAATATACACATCAATATATAATCCCATGTACGCACATATGAAAGAAGAATGTATGCCAATATGGGTGTGTGTGTATGTGTGGTGCAACCACTACCTAAGGTTTCGTAACCATGCGCCAATCCAACACCAATATCCATCTAAAATCATCAATAATAAATCCTAACAACATATCATAACTTGTTGGTGTGTATACGCATCCGTATACATCACCACGGACTGCGGGGGTGCTATACGCCATCCACCCGAGTTCTCCCCGTAGATATAAATCTACTCACCTGGTCCTCGCTCGCCGGTGCCGACGTCGCCACGCGCTTGCTTGTTGTCTCGAAGTCCGCATGGGGTACCTACATATCATAACGCACCGTATCGCATTAAAACTAAATTCGAAATCAAAACGGCATACGAAAATCAAATCGGCACGCCTATCACGCATAGGTCCAAACCTATCGCCTACGCATGCAAGAATAGTCAAACCAACCCTCGATGTCGATGTACAAACGTCAAACCATCGAGAAAAATCCAATCACACTCATTTGCACATTCACGAACACTAATTTGAATATAAAATAGGTTAAAACTCACAAAAACCCCAAATTCACTCTAAAAGCCGTTTTTCCGAAAAACTAGCAAGCAAAATTACCCGTTTTAGTACAAAACTCGATGTTTAAACAATTCTAGCGGCCATAATACTTATTAAATAACTTAAATAAGTCAATAAAACCATTTCCATAATTTAATCACATAAATTTGCATAATTTCCAAAATCCTAGTTTGCAAAAATATCAATTTTAACACTTTTTAATGTAAAATTCACAATTTTACAATTAAACTTGGTTTTGCATATTTTAAATGGTTAAACCACTCAATATAATTTTTAAGATATGATGAAACCCTAACCATATTTTTAATCTCCCATTTTGAATTAAAACTAAAAACCTAGTTTGCAATATTATGCAAATTGGTCCATTTTTAAAATGACAATTGTAATATAGCAACTAGATTAGATTTTAGCATGTCACGACATATTAATCTACCCATCACAACCATAATCCTATGATAGAAACCCTAATTTAATCCAAACCCTTTTCTAGAAATTTAAATCTTTAATATCAAAACCACAATTAACTCCTAATTAAACACATAATAGATAGATTCAAGTAATCAACAAAAACTTATGCAAAATGCTAAGATTATACCTCTCAAAATTAGAGATCTAACACCAAAATCTTGGCCTCCAATTGCTCTCTTGATCCATGATCCACACTAGAATAGGTCAAGAAGAAATGGGTAGGGATTAGAATTTGATTTTGAAATTTTGTGGATTTTTAAGCATTTTTGTGGATTTTTTTGAAAAGAAAGTGAGATGAAGAAGTGAAGGGCTGTTCTAAATGGTGGAGGCTCGGCCAAATGCAGGTGGGGAGAGGAGAGAGAGGGTGTGGGGAGTTGGGGAAAGTTTGATAAAGTCAAAAGACCACACAAACAACAACAACACATACTCCAATTATTATATTTTAATCCTTATCATATTGAACTTTTAAAATGAGATGAAAACAAAAATGAGGGGGGGAGTGGGCTGTTCCAGCAGTGGTGGGGCCGGCCATGATGGAGAGGAATGAGTGAGAGAGATTTTACAAAGAAATTTTATGCAAAAAGACCCCCCACAAGCTCAAAATTGCAAGTTTTAGCTTAAATTAATTATTTTTTTGTTCTCGATAATAAAAACCCATTAAAACTTGAAATAAAATACTAAAAATTTATATTACAACTAGATTTTAATTAACATGATTTTAAAGATTAAAATTAGCCCATTTAAATTTGTATTTATTGCTAATTTAATGTATTTTCTTACCGGCTTAAAATAATATTAAAATAATATTTTTTTCAGAAAATTTGAAATTTCACCAGTGGCTCAATACACACCAAATACTAGTAATTATATAGCTAGAATATGTATATTTAATTTTATAATAAAGATATTTGCATTTTGACTTTTTACATAAAACCCCCTTATTTTACCGTTTTTTCGAAATTTCGCCGAAACGATTTTCAAAACGTTACATGTAAATTCTTGTGAATCAAATGATCGATGACCTAGTTTCGGGATGATCCTTTCTTGATTGTGTTCACTCGAAACTAGGGAACAACGATTGATCATTTGATTGACTAGAAGCTAGAATTTGAATGATATTCATTGAAAGGGCAAAGGATAAGTTGAGGAAACCCTAGCTTCTTCACAAAATCCTTAACCTCGATGAATTGTCATCGATCTAGTATCAATTAGTTAATGGATAAGAACATGAAATCATTAGATCTCATCACATCTATAGATCCGATCTACTCCTACGAGCTACACTTCGAATCTTGATTGTTGTTTGGAAATCATCACAAAATATCACTTCTTGATTTTAATGCTTTCTTAGATCTAGATATTTTCTCTTTCTTGAAATGCAATTTTATAAATCATGAATTGTTTTCTTTTCTTTTCCTTAAAGTTTCGACTCATCTAATTCGAAGCACGAACGATTACCCTTTCCCTGTGGACGATCCGCACTTACTAACGCGCTACATCCGACACCGTTATTGATTGCGGTCAAATATTTTTGGTTGTGATTTCTATACAATTTTTCCAACTACACAATCCGAAATCGTTTCAATCAATCCCTTTCCAAATCAGTCTTTGGAAACATCTCTTTGGAGAGGGTGATCCCGTGACAAGCCGGTAGATTACCGCGCTTGGAATCTTCCATACTGAATCTTCTCAGTATGGTGTCGATGCACCTGGACTGTGAAAGTCCTAATATCCTCTTGGATCTATCACGATAGATCCGGATCCCCAGAATGTAAGAGGCATCACCCAGGTCTTTCATGGAGAACCTGTGTGACAAGAACCCTTTGACAGATTGTAGCATAGGAATGTCATTTCCTATCAAGAGAATGTCATCCACGTATAAAACGAGGAATACGACAGTTCGTGCTACAAATCCACTATAGATGCATGGTTCATCTGGATTTTTGATAAAGCCAAAATCTTTGACCGTCTCATCAAAACAGATGTTCCAGCTCCGCGATGCCTGCTTTAGTCCATAGATGGACTTAAGCAACTTGCACTTCTTTCCGCTGCTCCCACTCTGAATGAAACCCTTTGGCTGGTCTATATAGACACACTCCTCTAAATTTCCATTCAGAAAAGCGGTCTTTACGTCCATCTGCCAAATCTCATAATCGTGGAAGGCAACAATGGCAAGAAGGATCCGAATGGATTTTTGCATAGCTACTGGAGAAAAGGTTTCGTCATAGTCCAAACCAGGTCTTTGACGAAAACCCTTTGCAACAAGTCTAGCTTTATAGGTCTCAACCTGTCCATCTACACTAATCTTCCTTTTGAAGATCCACTTGCATCCTACGGGTTTTACCCCATCTGGAGCAACGTCCAACATTCATACTTTGTTGGTGTACATGGACTCCATTTCGGTCCGCATTGCATCCAGCCATTTTACCGAGTCAACGCTCTGAATGGCCTGCTGGAAGCTAGTCGGCTCATCACTATCAATGGTGCAATCCTCTCTATCCCCATCTATGAGAAAACCGTAGTATCTCTCGGGCGGATGAGACTGCCTACTACTCCTGCGGAGCGGCGCAGGAATGTCCTGATCTTTCGAACCCTCTGGTTCTACTAAGCTTTCAGTAATAGCTCGTGGTTCTGGAATTTCTTCCAGTTCTATTGCGCTCCCACTTATCTGGTTTTCCAAAAACTCGGTTTCCAAGAAGTAGGCATGACGAGAAACAAAATCCTTTTGTTCCTCTTTGCAATAGAAAAAATATCCCTTGGAGTTCTTTGGATATCCCATAAACTTGCACTGTACTGAGCGTGCCTCGAGTTTGTCCGCATGCTGCTTTTTGACAAAAGCTGGACATCCCCATGTCTTAATGTGCTTAAGATAGGGTTTCTTCCCACACCACATCTGATATGGTGTAGTAGGCACAGTCTTAGTTGGAACTCGGTTCAAAAGGTATGCAGCTGATTCTAGTGCATATCCCCAGAATGATCGCGGTAACTCAGCGTTACTCATCATGGAACGTACCATATCCAATAAGGTCCGGTTCCGTCTCTCCGATACACCGTTATGTTGCGGAGTGTATGGAGGAGTAAGCTGAGAGAGAATTCCATTCTCTTTTAAGTAATCCAGAAACTCGGCACTTAAGTATTCACCACCTCGATCAGATCTCAGTGTCTTGATACTTTTGCCTATTTGTTTTTCCACTTCATTCTTATATTCCTGGAATTTTTCAAAGTCTTCGGATTTATGTTTCATTAAGAAGACATATCCGTACCTTGAAAAGTCATCCGTAAAAGAAATGAAGTAAGAATAACCGCTTCGTGCATGTGTAGACATTGGACCGCACACGTCGCTGTGTACGAGTCCCAAGAGCTCGTTCGCTCTCACTCCGTGTCCAGTGAACGGAGTCTTTGTTATCTTTCCTTTGGGATAGGAATGACAAGTTGCATATAATTGATATTCGAACGGATCCAAATATCCTTCTGTATGTAACTTCGTCAACCTTCTCTCATTGATGTGACCCGGTCTACAATGCCATAAGAAAGCCTGATTTGTTTCCGGAGACTTTCTTTAGTGTGTATTCTGGACATTGAAAATCTGTGGTTGGTTTAATACGTATATTCCATTGTGTAATGTACCTGACCCAATCAGAACTTGATTAAGGTGAATGTTTACAACATTACTTACAAACGCAAATTCATAACCTTCTTTAGAAACTAAAGATACAGAAATGATATTACAAGTTGCATTGGGTACGAAATAACAATTACGCAAAACCAAAACGTGTCCATCTGACAACCCCAGGTGATAGTCCCCCACGGACTCAGCATCCATGCCAGCTCCGTTTGCAACTCTGAGGGTCATATCACCTGTCTTCAAAACCCTACAGTTTCTCAACGCCTGCAAAGAATTACAGATATGAGATCCTGATCCGGTATCCAATAACCAGGAAGTAGAGTTTATTGATAGACAGTTTTCAATAACATACACACGTGAAGCTGAAGCCGCAACTCGCTTCAGATCCTGTGTTCTGGCCTTCCAAGCCCTGCAATCTTTCTTCCAGTGTCCACTCTTGTGACAGTAAAAGAATTCTTCCTTTCCTACATGCTTTCCCGCTTCCTTTGTTGCTTTTGCCTTTCCCTTCGTATCCACTTTACTAACATCGCCCCTTGGTTTGGCGGGGGTTTTCTTCTTCTTTCTCTTGGCTTTCGCCTTGGACCTAGAAGAGGAAGATCCTCCTACAAACAAAGTGGATGTTTCCCTACCTTTCTGTAGGGTGCCCTATGCACTCCTCAGCATGTTGAGGAGCTCTGAAAGTTCAACTTCCTTTTCTTGCAAGTTGAAATTCAGGATGAACTGGGCGTAAGTGGAAGGAAGGGACTGAAGAATCAAGTCCGTATAGAGCTCATTCTCCAACATGGTCCCAAGGTCCGCGAGCTCCTCTATGTAGCTAATCATCTTACGCACGTGTTCCGCTACCGACGATTCGACAGCCAATCTTGCCGAAAACAACTTCTTCGACACTTCGTATCTGGCGATACGAGATTGCTCTCCATACAGTTCTTTTGTATGGAGAAATATGGATTCAAGGTCAATATTCTCATGCCTCCTCTGGTGTTCATTGTCCATAGAGGCAAGCACGATGCACTTGGCCTTCGCGCAATCAATCTCCCAAGTCTTACGGATTTCCTTATCCGCGACGCTGGAGATGGGACCTGGGCCATGGGGAGCTTTGGTGGTAATGAGATACCCCAACTTGTCGTAAGTGATTGCCATTTTGACATTCCTGAGCCAATCTTTGTAGTTTGGCCATGTCAGTATGTTTTTATCTAGTAGTAACTTAAGACCAGTCATGATGTTTGGTCGCTGCAATTAGGAGAGAGAGAAGAAACACTTTAGCATGATGCTCTTGCAAATTTAGAGTGGTTTTTAATTTGTCTAAACAGGATGGCTCCCACTGTCTCTCGAATCCCTCCTCAAACCAAAAAGGAAGAATTAGTCAGGATCAATCTCACCGTACAATACTTGCTTAACCGTTCAGCCAGGCTAGTGTCGGTACTTCGAGGGAGGTTTTTCAACGCTTTTGCGAAGTTCCTTAATTAAATAACCTCTTTTCCCTGGGGGCGCAGCCCCGCTAACACCTTTCTAGACACCTACTAGGTTTATAGAATTAATCGTTAAGTGAGAATTTTCCCGAGGACTAGCATATACTCACGGTAGGATCGGGATCCAAATATCATTGCGTGACAAAACTGAAGGAATCCTACCAGAATCATCACACTCCAAATGGTATACAGCGCCAGCAAGTTTCAGTTCATTTGAAACTCCCGATGTGGATTTTTGCCCCATGCTCTTATGACCTTGACTTTGGCCAAAAAATCATAAGTCACATGTCAAGTTCTACCCGTCATTCTCCAGGTTAATTTGAACCCACCCTACCTACCCTTGACTTTGGCCAACAAAGCAATACGACTGTCCCAAACCAACACATCTATCTATGCTGCACATGAATACCTAATAGCTACCAATCACTATGCCTTGACTTTGGCTAACAAACATAGCTTGAATACAATTGACCATCCATGTGAAACGACGGAGGGCTACGAATGGTTTTGGCGAAACCGTGAACGTAGTGAACTTGATATAATCGATGGAACGAGATAGTTTTTAAAAGGAGTGGTTTAAGCTCCGCGTTTAAAAGTTATTTTGAAAAGAAACCGAGTGGTTTTTGAAAGTGTTCCAACGACTTTTACTTTGGTTTATTTTTCTTGCATTAATTTTAATGCGTCCTATCAATTAATCCTACCATTGCAGAAAACAACGAAAATATGACGTACGCTTATGCTATCCGCATTCGCCACGGGGTCCCGTCATCACCCGTTAGGTTACTTAACTAACGACAGAGCGGGGGCTGGACTAGCGCAGATGCAAAACATAAGCAAAGCCTAAATAGATATCATATAGATATATATAATCATTCGTCACTGTTGGGGTAAAAATTTACACCTCGGTTGACCGAATCAAAGTTAAGGTCAACCCCCAAGCTAGGTGGGCCCAAGCCCAGGTCAAGCGGGTCCATGCCCAAGTCGAGCCCGCGGCCAGCCATCCCACACCAACAACGAAATCATGTCATAAATAATTTTTATGTAATTTTTTATGCATGAATGTAAACAAAATGGGCATAAAGCCAATATTTTGTAAGCCCATGGCTTATGTGCAAAAATGAAATGGCACATGAGCCATGGGATGGCTAAAATGCCATTTTTGTAAAGCCCAAGGGGCTATATATAAATATGTAAGCCTATATAAGGCAACATGATGAATAAAAAGAAACACTTTTCATTCCCCCAAAACCTAGGGTTCTTTGTGCCTCCTGCTCCTTCTCCAAGGTTCTAAATCTTATCATTTCTTTTGAATTAAATCAAGAGTTTCTCTTTCTTTTCCAAAACTAAGTAGTTTTCCACCACAAAACCCACAAAGGGGAACTCGGATCTCCCATCAGATCTCAAAAAGGAGTGATTTTTAAAATCTCCTACTTCTTGATCTTCAAGATCCGGCCAAACAACAGAAGGAAGAAGAAGAACCCCCTTCATCAGCTTCAAAACATCCCAGGAGTCTAACTCCATACATATATACATAACAAATATTTCCTTTCTGAAGCACAGCTTCTGTTTCTTAGGCTAAAAGCCACTTTTTCTCGCCGGCGCTCAAGCGCAGAGCGCCCGCGTGCCGACACGTGGCGCGCTTGCGCTCAAGCGCAAGCGCCCGAGCGCAAGTCGCCCCGGTGCCGACACGTGGCGCGCTTGCGCTCAAGCGCAAGTCGCCCCGGTGCCGACACGTGGCGCGCTTGCGCCCAAGCGCAAGCGCTCGAGCGCAAGTCTCCCCCGTGCCGACACGTGGCGCGCTTGCGCTCCAGCGCAAGCGCTCGAGCGCAAGTCTCCCCCGTGCCGACACGTGGCTCGCTTGCGCTCCAGCGCAGGCGCTCAAGCGCAAAGCGCCTACGTGCCGACACGTGGCGCGCTTGCGCTCAAGCGCCCAGCGCTCGAGCGCAAGTCTCCCCCGTGCCGACACGTGGCGCGCTTGCGCTCAAGCGCAGGCGCTCGAGCGCAAAGCGCCTACGTGCCGACACGTGGCGCGCTTGCGCTCAAGCGCCCAGCGCTCAAGCGCAGAGCGTCCACATGCCGACACGTGGCACTCTAGCGCCTGAGCGCACAGCACCTAGGCGCACAACGCCCAAGGTGCTGCCCCCACACATCCTTTGGATGCCTTTTCCCCTCTTTCTTTTATATATATACATATATACATATATACATATATATATATGTATACATATTTGCACACACACGTGCTCCACGACACTATCCCTGTTAGAAAAAAATTTCTAACGGGGCGCTGCCCCGCACCCCGCAAGGGGGCTGCTAGCCCCTTTGACCCCCAGCCCGCTATCCGGGTAGCGGGACCCCCGTAAAAAAACTCTGTGTGGCTCCCAATATATCCAAACCCCCTTTTCAAAACACAACACACGTACACTGCACATTGAGTTCGCATGACCAGTTTAACCCGTTAATCGGAGGTTCCCTCGCCCCAAAGGCGAGGGGTAATTAACGGCAGCTTAGTCCGCGGCTGCCGAAGATTTGGATCCCCACAATCAATAAACCCCGGCCTACCCTAGGCAGGGGGAATCTGTAGTACGCCTGACAAGCGCGCGCGTATTCCCATCTCAATGAGGTGACGAAAAACACCCTACAGTCACATGCAATGATAGCCATTCCAGATCACAGATGAATACATTGGATATACTAGAAGTCCGCATTCCGTTCGAGCCTGTAACGAAAAGCGGATTACACGGTCGTGATGAATAGCCAAACCCCACCCTAGACCCCTACGGGTGCGGCAAACTACCCGCCAAGTATCCGAAGTGAAGCAACATCCCTCAACGACGTAAGTAGGCCACTCGGCACTTCGAGGTACCCGTAGTTTGTGCACCCTACCTTGGGTCTATCCTACGAGCAAAAACAGTAAAAAGAAATTATACAATGAAGGCTACAACCCCATCCCGGTTATGCGGCCATATAAATAATATTACATCAATTTACATATTACAAGAATTGAAAGATAAACAAAACTCTCATCTCACAATTCCCCCCGGCTATTCATCCGCGACAATCCAACGAATTCGTATACACATACCATCAACATCACAGATCATAGATATGTATAACCCCCACTAATCGACGTATAGCGATTAGCAGACGTTCAATACATATATAACATTATAGATACAACCCATTAGCCAAAGTCTACAGAAAATTGACCAAAATACGGATTTGTAACCACCCCAAAAACAAACTTGTTCTCTGGAAATTCTGGGCAGAAACAAACCATCTCAAAAATCACAAAATACCACCAGAAACAAACTGCAGGAGAAACGATCCACGGCCGAGTCAACTCGGCCGCGAATCCGCAGCAGAAGCAAGCTTCTGGCGGAACCGCGGTGAGTCGGTCGGTTCGCTGGATCGTTTTTCTTTCCTGTTCATTAAAAAGCCTGAGCCGATTTTTAAGACATGATTTATTATTTTTGGAGCAGAAATAAAAATCGGCAGAAACTAGGAAATTCCGGGGTGTTTCGTGGTTTTTTTTGTCTGGTCGAAATTCTAGATACTTTGCTAACATGCTAGGGTGTGTTTAGTTAGGCTCTGATACCACTGTAAGTCCACGTTACCTCTCCCGGTTCTTTCGGGCTTGCGGAAATGATGAAAAACGATTTTTCGGGTCATGGTAATATGGACTATAGAACACGGATCTTTGCTAAACCACACACTAGCAACTAACAAGAGCTATTGCTACTTGGTTAGGGGTTATACCTCAACTTGAACTCCTTCTCTTGGACACTTGATGGTGGTCGGATGGTTCGTTCCTCGTCTCCTTCTCTTGCCGAAGATGGATCCACCTGAGGGTCTCTACCTTGAGCTTCTTTTTCGAACTTGAGAAAACTAAAGTGTCCGGCTTTCTAGACCTTCAACCTTAAGATGAGTAGATAGTGGCTTTGATGTTTTATCTCCAAGGCAATGTTTCTCAACACATGAGATGAATTTTCCTTGAGCTAGAGGAAGAGGAAGAAGAAAGGATGTGAGAGAATGGTTATGATAGAATGAGAATAGTTTTACAACCATAACAATATATGTGAATTATCTAATTAATAATATTAATCCAAAATGAAAAAGGTGATGGTTGATTTGATAAGACCATTATTATTTCACATTAAATGTTTTTGCAAAGATCAAAGAGCATCTTTGGAAATAAATGATGATGGTCAATGTTTCAACCTTGGTCAACAAGTCAACCTTGGTCAACAAGTCAACAAACCCTAACCATAACCCAATTTCATTTAAATAACATTATCAATTGATATTTTATATAATCATTAGGGTTTGGTATACGACAACCGTCAACTGTGTGTACACACCCGCACCAAAACCCTAATGAGAATCCTCTGCCTCTGTCAACTGTGCATACACACCCGCATTCGTGTTCCGAGGAGCACGAATACTATGAGATAAAACTAACCCCAAAGCATATACTAGGATCTGGCTCAAATCAGAGCCTGCTAGTAACAACTGTCCGGACACCAAACGTGCACAAGTGCGCGGATGTGAACGAACCCTGTCGCAAAACCATGCGACCTCTACTCTGTTTTGCCCAAAGGCGAATAACCCTCTGTGTGGGACTCTAAAGACTTGACACTACGCTGGCAGTGGGTTTAACCACAGACCGCAAGCGGCACTAGCTGTACGTAACGGTCCCCAGGTAGATGCCGATAAGAAGACGGACGAGGTGAAACCCATCTGAACTCCTACTGAGCCTGAATGTGAAAATCTCCGTACAGTCCGGTCTGTTCGTCTAAGAACATCGCATGGCGGGCCTAGGGGGGCGGTAAACGTCAGTCCCCTACTAGCGGTACAAGTCGTGTCGGAGTGTAGCCCAGAACACCTGAGATAACACTGGAAACCTACCAGCATATCTCGCTTGCCCTGGCCAGGGACTTTGTGTAAAGGCTCTCCTTGACACAGCGCGATATCAACTCCCAATACCGGGAGAGAAGAATCCTGTCTAACCGTCACTGCCTCCAAGTGCTTCGGGACTGCACCCAAAAACTACCTGTTTGCACGACTCCTTTGAGCCGTGGTAGGGTAGTAATCAAAGTACAGTGGGAACACACTCGAGGCGAAGTGACAGTGTCAAGTCAACGGACTATGCTGTACTCATGTCACCTGGGAACTGATAACTGACGATAGGTATAGTACCAACCAACAGTTCCCGACGAGTCCTGTCCAGTATACTCGTAACCTAACGAGCACCCGCATACTATCCTAAGTACGACGTACTGACGGCTGTGGGACAAGCCATCTCCTAAGCTGGGATGAGAAGCGCATACGCTAGTCTACTCCGGAGTATCGATGCCCTGTCTCGATAGTCCTACGACTAGGGACCTGCATAAGGATGTGCTTGTAGATTACCCAGCCCCCACGAGTGTGACTGCCATCACAACGCTGGTAATCAAGCAAAGATCCTAAGGGCTCCATTAATGTGTAAAGGCGATATGCTATAATAAACACATGCACACATTAAAGTAGAAACAAACTAAATAGCATACTACTATATTGAGCAAGATCGTCAATACAAGATGAATATCCCAGGCTTCCATCAAGAAATATACAAACTAGTATGATACAGTAATGGCCTTTAGGGCATATACACTAACAATTATCCGATACGAGGAGTAGATGAGGCCGTGTGCGGGTACATGGTGGATCCCTGTACGGTTCCCCTCGGCAAGATGATCGACGGTACATGCCGATGAGCCTGAAAGGTAGGCAAGTACCTACCGGTGACAATACCTATGACTCAGCGGTTATCATGGGGATACCGACCGGGGTCATGTACGTATGGATACGTCGAATTTCGAGTGTCAGAGCTAGGCACTCGAGTTTTCGGGATAGCGTATGATACGTACCTATCAGGAGGGCCAGTCGTGGTGACAGCGCCTGATAGATCATTATTTATGTGTCGATGTGAGACAATTGTTTTCATGATATTTTTACTCCTAAGTATATATAACAGTGGAATGGGACGCTGTTATATATGCATATATATATATATATATATATATATATATATATTAGTGGAATGGGACGCTAATATATATGTATACATATCTAATTTATATACATCATCATAATAATCTTGCAAATATACTCACTCAGGATATATGAGATTTACTTGATATTTGATACAGGAAATATGAGATTCACTTGATATTGGATACAAGATATATGAGATTCACTTGATATTGGATACTGGATATATGAGTTTTACTTGATATTGGACACTCAGGATCTGTGAGACTTACAGGATATAAGGGCCAATTTGGGGGCTGATTTGTGGAAATTTGGGATTTAGATTGTCTTGATGGACTTTGGTCCTACCACGAGGTCAGGATTTCGTGAGGATGACATGTTTTATCCCATACTCCGCATTTATTGTATATGCATTGCTTCATGTATTAGTAGTACCTGATAGAGTACCTTTCATGACTATTGCATTTACATACTGTTATTTGATATGCATTGCTTCACGTATTAGTAGTACCTGATAGAGTACATTACATGACTGTTGCATACATATTGACATTTATTGTTCATATAGTAGTAGTACCTGATAGAGTATCTTACATGACTGCTGCATACATATTGCCATTTATTGCTATTAGCTTGCATGCATTAGATTCGCACTGTACGTGCATACTGTTAGTGTTTATGCCCTAGAGGCCATTATTGTATCATACTAGTTTGTATATTACTTAATGGAACTTGGGATATTCACAGTTGTATTGACAGTTTTGCTAAAAATGGTAGTATGCTACTTGGTTTGTGTCTACTTTAATATGTGCATATGTTTCTTTTAACGTATCGCTTATACATATTAGTAGAGCCCTTAGGATCTTTGCTTGATTACCAGCGTTGTGATGGCAGTCACACTAGTGGGGGCTGGTTAGTCTATAAGCAACATCCTATACAGGTCCTTGGTCGTAGATTATCGAGACAGGACATCGATACTCCAGAGTAGACCAGTGTGTGCGCTTCTCATCCCAGTTGGGGAGATGGTCTGTCCCACAGCCATCAGTACGTTGTACTGGAGATAGTATCTAGGTGCTCGTTAGGTTACGGGTACACCGGACAGTACTCGCCGGGAACTGCAGGTTGGTTTTATACCCATCGTCAGATAGCAGTTCCCAGGTGACATGAGTACAGCTTAGTCCGTCGACTTGACACTGCTACTTCGCCTCGGGTGTGTTCCCACTGTACTTAGATTACTACCCTACCACGGCTCAAAGGAGTCGTGCAAACAGGTAGTAGTTGGGTGCAGTCCTGAAGCACTTGGAGGCAGTGGCGGTTAGACAGGATTCGTCTCTCCCGGTATTGGGGGTTGATATCGCGCTGTGTAGGGAGAGCCATTACGCAAAGTCCCTGGCCAGGGCAAGCAAGATTTACTGGTAGGTTCCAGTAGTTTCTCAAGGTGTAATGGGCTTCACTCCGACATGACTTATACCGCTTTTAAGGTCTGACGTTTACCGCCCCCTAGGCCCGATATTCGATAGTCCTAGACGAACAGACCGGACTGTACGAAGATTATCACATCAGGCTCAGTAGGAGTTCGGATGGGTTTCTTCATCGTCCTTCTTATCGACATCTACCTGGGGACCATTACGTACAGCTAGTACCGCTTGCGGCCTGTGGTTAAACCCACTGCCAGCGTAGTGTCGAGTCTTTAGAGTCCCACACAGAGAGTTTCCCTGCACCGGGAAAAAGGTGTAGAGGCCGTATGGTTTTACGGCAGGGCCGCGATCACTTACGTACACTTGTACACGTATTATGATCGGGCAGATAATACTAGCGGGCTTTGGTTTAAGCCAGATTCTAGTATTATACAGATGGATTTATTCAGTCAAAGATTACCTGTGTTTTTTGGAAATACGGATGGGAGGTGCAGTCTCGTAATTTGTCGGGAAGCTTCTAGAAGAAGATGACTCATTTGTATTTATTTCTTTTTAGATTAAACACAAATGAGGTGGAGAGATGAGTTGTTAGTTTTCATTAAATGCTTAATGACTCATGGGGTGATTCACCATTAGGATTAAATGAAGCTTACAAGATATTTCTAGATATTTATCAAAGAGATATTTGTATGCTTGATATTATTCAATCATGAGTTATTATTCATATGATGATCACAAAAGCTTTGTCTCTCCTCAAGTCTTCATCTTCTTCCTCAAACCCTAATAGCTCTCATGAGTTGAGAATCCTAGGGTTTAAGTGACTAAGTAATCCATCTAAATACTCTACACCCTCTAGGACTTCTAGATTAGCGATCTAGAAGCCGTAGTTATCTCAGATTTGAGATAGGAGCTCATACTATAGACTCTTGGGTGGATCGTCTTTGACTCGAGGAGGCCGTTGAGGTGCTCATGTTCCATAGAGCCTACGAGGTGTGGAGGACAATGATGAAGACCCGAAGGACAAGTAACGTGAGGTATAACTTCGAATCCGAGTAGTTAAACCTTTCGTAGTTTGCTAGTTATGGTTTTGACACGATCCGTATGCTGAGGTCCGTGTTACGATGCTTTGATAATTGTTTTTAATATATTCCGCCTCCCTGTAATCTCGTGGGGTGCGTAACATGGACTTACAGTGGTATCAGAGCCTACTAAACCTTTCCTAGCTCATTAGCAACTTATTAGAACTTCGATCGTCGGAAAAACACGAAAACATAACCCCGGACCCCTCAAGTTTCTGTCAATTTTAAACGTGTCGAAAAAATTATTTGATAGGTATGAAAATTCACTGCAGGGAATTCTAAGAATACTGGAGAAATGCGAGATCCCAACTCGGTGAGACTGTCGTGGAAGCGCGGCGAATTAGTGCAATCCGCCGTGGATCCACGGCCGAGTCAACTCCGAGTTGACTCGTATTTACACAGTAACTCTTAGTTTTGGGTGTTCTGTTTTTCTGTATATTTTGTTTCTGCCCAGGTTATTTCAGTGCTGGCTTGCATTTGGGGTAGAGACGGAAAAATGTTATCGATCGAAATTCTAAGCTATTTGCTAATCATGTTTTATCTGTAATGTTTAATATGTTCGTAAACCTCCCCTAATTGCTAGTATGTCGGTTAGCAGGGGGTTGCACATTTCTGTAATGGTTTTTACTGGTTTGTGTATATGAACTTCATTGGATCGTTGTGATGAATAGCCGGGGTTTGAGATGAGTTTTTATATTCTTTCGTTCGATGTAAATTGTAATATGATGTAATATTCTTTTGCGGGGCACATCCGGGCTGAGGTTGTAGCCACCGTTGTATTATTTCATTTACTGTTTTCTGCTGCTAGGATAGACCCAAGGTGGGGTGCACAAACTATCGGGTACTTTGAAGTGTTTAGTGGCCTACTCATGTTGTTGAGGGAGACCGCTTCACTTCGGGTACTTGGCGGGTAGTTTGCCGTACCCGTAGGGGTCTAGGGTGGGGTAATGGCTATTCATCACAACTGTGTAATCCATCTTTCGTTGCAGGCTCAACGGAAACGCGGATTGCTTGTATATCCAATAATGTTCATCTGTGATCTGGAATGCCTATTATTGCGTCTGACAAATGTACAATATCTATATATGATATCTAGTAGGCGTTACTTATGTTTTACACCCGCGCTAGCCCAGCCCCCGCTCTGTCGTTAGTTAAGTAACCTAACGGGTGAATGACGGGACCCAGTGGCGAATGCGGATGGCATATGATGAAGTTGTATTTTCGTTGTTTTCTGCAATGATAGGTTAATTGATGGGACACATTATATTAATGAAATGAAAACAAACCAAAGTTGAATCGTTGGAACAAATTTAAAAGAAACCACTTGGTTATTTTAAAAAAGCAGAATTTTTAATTGCGGAGCTTTAACCACTCCTGTTAAAAAGCTATCAGGTTCCTTCGATTATATCAAGTTCACTACGTTCACGGTTTCTCCAAAACCAGTCGTAGCCCTCCGTCATTTCATATGGATGGTCAGTAGTATTCAAGCTATGTTTGTTGGCCTTCGTCAAGGCATAGTATTTGGTAGCTGCTGGGGTATTCATATGTAGCATACATAGTTGTGTTGGTTTGGGACAATCGTATTACCTTGTTGGCCTTCGTCAAGGGTATGTACGGGTGGGTTCAAATTAACAGGGATAATGATGGGCAGAACTTGACATGTGACTTATGATTTGTTGGCCTTCGTCAAGGTCATAAGAGCATGGGGCAAAAATCCACATCGGGAGTTTCTAAAGAAACTGAAACTTGCTAGTGTTGCATACCATTTGGAGTTTGATAGTGTTGGTAGGATTCCTTCAGCATTATCACACGATGATATTTGGATCCCGATCCTACTGTAAGTATCCGCTACTCATCAGGAGATTCGTCACTTAACGATCAATGCTATGAACCAAGTAGGTGTCTAGAACAGTGTCAGCGGGGCTACGCCTCCAGAGAAAAGAGGTTATTTAATTAAGGAACTTCACGAAAGCGTCGTAAAACCTCCCACGAAGTACCGACACTAGCCTGGCTGAACGGTTAAGCAAGTATTGTACAGTGAGATCAGTCCTGACTAATTCTTCTTTTATGGTTTGAGGAAGGATTCGAGAAAAAGTGGGAGCCATCCAGTTTAGATAAATTAAAAACCACTCTAAACTTGCAAGAGCATCATGCTAAAGTGTTCCCTCTCTCTCTCATTGCAGCGACCTTGTGACCATGACTAGGTTACATCTAGATAACAAAATGACTGAATCTGACTTTTATGATTGGCAAAGGTCTGTCCAGATGTCCATTGCCTATGACAACCTGGACCACCCTATTACTACTCAAGCCCCCACCGTCCCAGGTCCAGTTTCCACCGTCGTGGATATGGATATCCGTCAGAAAAGGGAAAAGGATAGTGCGAATGCCAAGTGCCTCGTGTTGGCTTCAGTTGATGGTGTATACCAGAAGCAGCACGAGAAGATGGACCTAGTTTCCATCTTTCTCTATAACAATGATTTATATGGAGAGCAATCTCTTATCGCAAGATATGAGACCTCGAACGAATTGTTTCAAGCGAGGTTGGTTGTCGGGTCATCTGTAGGGGACGATGTCCTTACGATGACTAGCTATATTGATGAGCTCACGGACCTGGAGACTACGTTGGGAACCAGGTCATATGCTGACTTATTTTCATAGTCCCTACCCTCCACTTACACCCTGAAAGAAACCAGGGAGACACCCGCTCTGCTTAATGAGGGACCTTCTTCTTCTTCATCCAGGGCGAAAGCAAAGGGTGAAAAGAAGAAGACCTCCACAAAGACGATATACGGTGTCGGTAAAGTAGAAGGAAAGGGAAGAGCAAAAGTTTCGGGACTAGGTGTAGGGAAGGAGGGATATTCCTATTGTTATGGGAATGGACATTGGCAGAAAGATTGCAGGGCTTTGGAAGCCAGTAGCCAGGATACAAAGCATGTTGTGGCTTCGGCCTCGAGTGTGTTTGTTATTGAGAACTGTTTGTCAATTAACTCTACTTCCTGGGTAGTAGATACCGGAGCAGGATCTCATATCTATAATTCATTACATGCTTTGAGAAACCGTAGAGTTATAAGGGTAGGCGATTTGTCTCTCAGAGTTGCGAACGGAATGAGCGTGGATGCTGACTCCGTGGGAGAATATCGCCTAGGTTTGACAAGTGGGCAGACATTGATTCTACGTAACTGTTTCTATGTACCTAGTTTGACTTGTAATATCATATCAGCGTCCTCACTTTCGAGAGAGGGATATGATTTTACATTCGTAAGCGATGTATTAAACATCCACCTAAATCATGTTCTGATTGGGTCCGGTACAATAGATGACGGCATATACGTATTAAATCAAGCTCACTTTTTCAATGTCCAGAACACACTTAAAAGAAAGTCTCCGGAAATAAATCAGGCTTTCTTATGGCATTATAGACTAGGTCACATCAATAAAACACGGTTGACAAAGTTACATAGAGAAGGATATTTGAAGCCGTTTGAATATCAATCTTATGCTACTTGTGAATCTTGTCTCATGGGAAAGATGACAAAGACTCCGTTTACTGGACACGGTGTAAGAGCGAGCGAGCTCTTGGGACTCGTACACAGTGACGTGTGCCGTCCAATGTATACACATGCAAGAGGTGGTTATTCCTACTTCATTACTTTTACGGATGATTTCTCTAGGTATGGACATATCTTCTTAATGAAGCATAAATCCGAGGCCTTTGAGAAATTCCGAGAATACAAGAATGAAGTGGAAAAACAGACAGGCAAAAGTATCAAGACACTGAGATCCGATCGAGGTGGTGCATACTTAAGTGCCGAGTTCCTGGGATACTTAAAAGAGAATGGAATTCTCTCTCAGCTTACTCCTCCATACACACCATAACACGATAGTGTATCGGAAAGGAGGAATCGAACCCTATTGGATATGGTCCGTTCAATGATGAGTAAGGCTGAGTTACCGCGATCTTTCTGGGGTTATGCACTAGAATCGGCTGCATATTTTCTGAACAAGGTTCCAACCAAGACTGTGCCTACCACACCACATCAGATGTGGAGTGGGAAGAAACCCTATCTTCAGTACCTGAAGACATGAGGATGTCCAGCTTTTGTAAAAAAGCAGCATGCGGACAAGCTCGAGGCACACTCAGTACAGTGTAAGTTTGTGGGATATCCAAAGAACTCCAAGGGGTATTATTTCTATTACGCAGAGGAACAAAAGGTTTTTGTTTCTCGTCATGCCCACATCTTGGAAGCTGAATTTTTAGAAAATCAGAAGAGTGGGAGCGCAATAGAACTGGAAGAAATTCCAGAACCACAAGCTGTTACTGAAAGTATGGTAGAACTAGAAGTTTCAGAAGAAAGGGACATACCAGCGCCTATCCGCAGAAGTTGTAGGCAGTCTCATCCGCCAGAGAGATACTACGGTTTTCTCATAGACGGGGATCGAGAAGATTGCATCATTGATAATGATGACCCTACTAGCTTCCAGCAAGCCATTCAGAGCGGCGACTCGGTAAAATGGCTGGATGCAATGCGGACCGAAATGGAGTCCATGTTCACTAACAAAGTATGGACTTTGAACATTGCTCCGGATGGGGTAAAACCCGTAGAATGCAAATGGATCTTCAGAAAGAAGATTGGTGTGGATGGACAGGTTGAAACCTATAAGGCTAAGCTTGTTGCCAAGGGTTTTCGTCAAAGACCTGGTTTGGACTATGACGAAACCTTTTCTCCAGTGGCTATGCTCAAATCCATTCGGGTCCTTCTTGCCATTGCTGCCTTCTACGATTATGAGATCTGGCAGATGGACGTAAAGACGACATTTCTAAATGGTAATTTGGAGGAATGCGTCTATATGGATCATGTAAGTCCATGCTACCTCTCCCGGTACTTTCGGGAATGCGGAATTTGGTAAAAAACGATTTTCTTAAATATGGTAACATGGACCTATAACCCGGATCTTGGTTAAACATCTATCTAACATCCTAACTAAGAGATTCTAGCTACTCGGTTAGGGGGTTATACCTAGCTTGTCTTGAACTCCTTCTCTTCAAGCTCCGATGGTGGTCTGATGGCTCCTTCTCGTCGTCTCCGTATGCCGAAGATAGATTCACTTGAAAGCTCCAACCTTTAGCTCCTTCTTCGTTCTTTGAAGAAACTAGTTCACTTGGTTTGCTAAACCTAGTGAACTAGAATGAGTAGAGAGGAAATAGAATGGGATTTTATCTATGGTTCTTGATTCTCAACTCATGAGACAAGAGAACCATAGATCAAGAGAGGAAGCAAGAGGTTGAGGGTGAGAGCAAGAGGAGAGCTCAAGAACAAGAGAGAGAATGAGCAAGAAAGAATGAGGCTCTCTTTTGTCTTTCACCCTCTCATAATCCAAAGTGATCATAACTCATCATATCAAAAAAAGTCTTATGTGATGGTTAGAAGCAACCACAACCATATCATTTCATGCACTCATTTTACACAAATGAGCAAGTAAACAAAAGTCTTTGCCATGAAATGATGGCTATGGTTATCATGATGGTCAACTAGTCAAGCCTAGTCAACCGGTCAACAAGTCAACAAAAGTCAACAAGTCAACAAAAGTCAACAAGTCAACAACCATATCACCATAATACTTAATTAATATAATAGTTAATCACATATCATATTCTCAGTAGGGTTGAGCATAAAGTCAAATAGTCAACGGTCAACTGTCAACAACCCTAATGAGAATCCGCTGCCTCTGCCTCCCTGTCAACTGTGCATACACACCCGCATCCGCGTTCCGAGGAACACGAATGCAAACTGGATAAATCCAATCCCATAAGGTACACTAGGATCTGGCTTAAACCAAAGCCCGCTAGTGTAAACTGTCCGGACACTGTATGTGCACAAGTGCACGGATGTGACCGAACCCTGTCGCAACACCATGCGACCTGTCGCAATACCATGCGACCTCTACTCTTTTGCCTAAAGGCGAAAAGCTTTCTGTGTGGGACTCTAAAGACTCGACACTACGCTGGCAGTGGGTTTAACCACAGACCGCAAGCGGCACTAGCTGTGCGTAACGGTCCCCAGGTAATGCCGACAAGAAGACCGACGAGGCGAAACCCATCTGAACTCCTACTGAGCCTGAGTGTGACATTCTCCGTACAGTCCGGTCTGTTCGTCTGATACATCGCATGGCGGGCCTAGGGGGCGGTAAACGTCAGTCCCCCAATAGCGGTACAAGTCGTGCCGGAGCGAAGCCCAAAACACCCTGAGATAACACTGGAAACCTACCAGTATATCTCGATTGCCCTGGCCAGGGACTACTCGTGTAATGGCTCTCCTAGACACAGCGCGATGTCAACCCCCAATACCGGGAGAGACGAATCCTGTCTAACCGTCACTGCCTCCAAGTGCTTCGGGACTGCACCCAACCACTACCTGTTTGCACGACTCCTTTGAGCCGTGGTAGGGTAGTGGTCAAAGTACAGTGGGAACACACTCGAGGCGGAGTGACAGTGTCAAGTCAGCAGACTAAGCTGTACTCATGTCACCTGGGAACTGATAACTGACGATAGGTATAATACCAACTAGTCAGTTCCCGACGAGTCCTGTCCAGTGTACCCGTAACCTAACGAGCACCCGCATACTATCTCAAGTACGACGTACTGACGGCTGTGGGACAGACCGTCTCCCACACTGGGATGAGAAGCGCATGCGCTGGTCTACTCCGGAGTATCGATGCCCTGTCTCGATAGTCCTGCGACCAGGGACCTGCATAAGGATGTGCTTATAGATTACCCAGCCCCACTAGTGTGACGGCCATCACATCGCTGGTAATCAAGCAAAGATCCTAAGGGCTCCACTAATGTGTATATGCGATATACAAAATATAAACACATGTACACATTGAAGTAGAAACAAACCAAGTAGCATACTACTATTTTGAGCAAGATTGTATATACAAGGTGAATATCCCAAGCATCCATTAAGTAATATACAAACCAGTATGATACAGTAATGGCCTCTAGGGCATATACACTAACAATCTCCCACTTGCACTAAGGCCATGTACTGGCGTATCGAAGACCTATCATCTCGATCAGCCGCTCGAACTGAGTCTGGGGCAGGGCCTTGGTGAATGGATCTGCAGTGTTATCTTCTGAAGCGACTCTCCGAACCTCGATCTCCTGGCGATCTACGATCTCCCTGATCAGGTGATACCGCCTCAAGATGTGCCTGGATTTCTGATGGGACCTGGGTTCCTTCGCTAAAGCTATAGCCCCGTTGTTGTCGCAATACAGAGGTATTGGATCAACAATGGACGGAACCACCTGAAGTTCTTTCAAGAACTTCCTCATCCAGACAGCTTCTTTTGCGGCATCAGATGCAGCGATGTATTCCGCTTCCATCGTCGAGTCTGCAACGGTTTCCTGTTTGGAACTCTTCCAACACACCGCCCCTCCATTGAGGGTAAAGACAAAACCCGACATGGACTTGGAATCATCCTTGTCACTCTGGAAGCTGGAGTCAGCAAAGGCCTCGATCTGGAGGTCTTTTCCGCCATACACCAAGAACATCTCCTTAGTCCTTCTAAGGTACTTGAGAATGTTCTTTACCGCTATCCAGTGTTTCTTCCCAGGGTTTGACTGATACCGGCTTACCACACTCAGTGCATAAGCTACATCCGGTCTGGTACACAACATCGCATACATTATAGAGCCTACCGCAGAAGCGTAGGGTATAATAGACATGCGATCCCTCTCCAAATCAGTCTTGGGAGACATCTCTTTAGAGAGGGTGATCCCGTGACAAGCCGGTAGGTTACCGCGCTTGGAATCTTCCATACTGAATCTCTTCAGTATGGTGTCGATGTACCTGGACTGTGATAGTCCTAATATCCTCTTGGATCTGTCACGGTAGATCCGGATACCCAGAATGTATGAGGCATCACCCAGGTCTTTCATGGAGAACCTGTGTGACAAGAACCCCTTGACAGATTGTAGCATAGGAATGTCATTTCCTATTAAGAGAATGTCATCCACGTATAAAACGAGGAATACTACAGTTCTCGCTACAAATCTACTATAGATGCATGGTTCATCTGGATTTTTGATAAAGCCAAATTCTTTGACCGTCTCATCAAAGCAGATGTTCCAACTCCGCGACGCCTGCTTTAGTCCATAGATGGACTTAAGCAACTTGCACACCTTTCCGCTGCTCCCACTCTGAATGAAACCCTCCGGCTGGTCCATATAGACACACTCCTCTAAATTTCCATTTAGAAAAGCTGTCTTTACGTCCATTTGCCAGATCTCATAATCGTGGAAGGCAGCAATGGCAAGAAGGATCCGAATGGATTTCAGCATGGCTACTGGAGAAAAGGTTTCGTCATAGTCCAAGCCAGGTCTTTGACGAAAACCCTTTGCTACCAGCCTAGCTTTATAGGTCTCAACCTGTCCATCTACACCAATCTTCCTTTTGAAGATCCACTTGCATCCTACGGGTTTTACCCCGTCTGGAGCAATGTCCAACGTCCATACCTTGTTGGTGTACATGAACTCCATTTCGGTCCGCATTGCATCCAGCCATTTCACTGAGTCAACGCTCTGAACAGCCTGCTGGAAGCTAGTAGGCTCATCATAATCTATGATGCAATCCTCTCTATCCCCGTCTATGAGAAAACCGTAGTATCTCTCGGGCGGATGAGTCTGCCTACTACTCCTGCGGAGCGGCGTAGGAATGTCTTGTTCTGTTGAACCCTCTGGTTCCACTAAGCTTTCAGTAACAGTCTGTGGTTCTGGAACTTCTTCCAGTTCTATTGTGCTCCCACTTATCTGGTTTTCCAAAAACTCAGTTTCCAAGAAGTAGGCATGACGAGAAACAAGGACTTTTTGTTCCTCTTCACAGTAGAAGAAATATCCTTTGGAATTCTTTGGATATCCCACAAACTTGCACTGTACTGAGCGTGCCTCGAGCTTGTCCGCATGCTGCTTTTTGACAAAAGCTGGACATCCCCATGTCTTAATATGCTTAAGATAGGGTCTCTTCCCACACCACATCTCATATGGTGTAGTAGGCACGGTCTTAGTAGGAACTCGGTTCAAAAGGTATGCGGCTGATTCTAGCGCATATCCCCAGAATGATCGCGGTAACTCAGCGTTACTCATCATGGACCGCACCATATCCAATAGGGTGCGGTTCCGTCTCTCCGATACACCGTTATGTTGCGGGGTGTATGGAGGAGTAAGCTGAGAGAGAATTCCGTTCTCTTTTAAATAGTCCAGGAACTCGGCACTTAAGTATTCTCCACCTCGATCCGATCTTAGAATCTTAATACTTTTGCCGGTCTGTTTCTCTACTTCATTCTTATACTCCTGGAATTTTCCAAAGGCCTCGGACTTATGTTTCATCAAGAAGACATAACCGTACCTTGAGAAGTCATCCGTAAAAGTAATGAAGTAAGAATGTCCGCTTCGGGCATGTGTAGACATTGGACCGCACACGTCACTGTGTACGAGTCCCAAGAGCTCGCTCGCTCTTACTCCTTGTCCAGTAAACGGAGTCTTTGTCATCTTTCCTTTGAGACAAGATTGATAAGTGGCATACGATTGATATTCGAACGCATTCAAATATCCTTCTGTATGTAACTTAGTCAACCTTCTCTCATTGATGTGACCCAATCTACAATGCCATAAGAAAGTCTGATTCATTTCCGGAGACTTTCTTTTGTGTGTATTCTGGACGTTGAAAATCTGTGGTTGGTTTAACATGTATATACCATTACTCAATGTACCTGACCCAATCAAAACTTGATTAAGGTGAATGTTTACAACATTACTTACAAACGCAAATTCATAACCTTCTTTAGAAACTAAAGATACAAAAATGATATTACAAGTTGCGTTGGGTACAAAAAAGCAATTACGCAAAACCAAAACATGTCCATCTGACATTCCCAGGTGATAGTCCCCCACGGCTTTAGCATCCATGCTAGCTCCGTTCGCAACTTTGAGGGTCATGTCACCTGCCTTCAAAACCCTACGGTTTCTCAACGCCTGCAAAGAATTACAGATATGAGATCCTGATCCGGTATCCAATACCCAGGAAGTAGAGTTTATTGAAAGACAATTTTCAATAACATACACACCTGAAGCTGAAGCTGCAACCTGCTTCAATTCCTGTGTTCTGGCCTTCCAGGCCCTGCAATCATTCTTCCAGTGTCCTTTCTTATGACAATAGAAGCATTCTTCCTTATCCACAAGCTTCCCCGCTATCTTTGTTGCTTTTGCTTTTCCCTTCGTATCCACTTTACTAACACCGCCCCTTGGTTTGGCAGGGGCCTTCTTCTTCTTTCCCTTGGCTTTCGCCTTGGACCTAGAAGAAGATGATCCTCCTACAAACAAAGTGGATGTATCCCTACCTTTCTGTAGGGTGCCCTCTGCGCTCCTCAGCATGTTGAGGAGCTCTGAAAGTTCAACCTCTTTTTCTTGTAAGTTGAAGTTCAGTATAAACTGGGCGTAAGTGGAAGGAAGGGACTGGAGAACTATATCCGTATATAGCTCACTCTCCAATGTGATCCCTAGGTCAGCGAGCTCCTCAATGAAGCCGATCATCTTTAGCACGTGCTCGGCTACTGATGATCCGACGGCCATTCTTGTCGAAAATAACTTTTTCGACGCTTCGTATCTTGCGATACGAGATTGCTCTCCATACAGTTCTTTTGTATGAAGCAATATGGATTCCATGTCCATATTCTCATGCCTCCTCTGATGTTCGTTGTCCATCGAGGCAAGCAGGAGGCATTTGGCCTTCGCGCTATCAATCTCCCAAGTCTTGCGGATTTCCTTATCCGCGATGCTGGAAGTTGGACCAGGGACAGGGGGAGCTTTGGTGGTAAGAAGATACCCCAGCTTATCATAAGTGATTGCTATCTTGACATTCCTGAGCCAATCTTTGTAGTTTGGCCCTGTCAGTTTGTTTTTATCTAGGAGTAACTTAAGTCCAGTCATGTTGGTTGGTCGCTGCAATTAGGAGAGAGAAGAAGAAACACTCAGCATGATGCTCTTGCAAGTTTAGAGTGGTTTTTAGTTTGTCTAAACAGGATGGCTCCCACTGTTTCTCGAATCCCTCCTCAAACCATAAAGGAAGAATTAGTCAGGATCAATCCCACCGTACAATACTTGCTTAACCGTTCAGCCAGGCCGGTGTCGGTACTTCGAGGGAGGTTTTCTAACGCTTTCGCGAAGTTCCTTAATTAAAGAACCTCTTTTCCCTGGGGGCGTAGCCCCGCTAACACCTTTCTAGGCACCTACTAGGTTTATAGCATTGATCGTTAAGTGAGAAATTTCCCGAGGAGTAGCATATACTCACAGTAGGATCGGGATCCAAATATCATCGCGTGACGAAACTGAAGGAATCCTACCAGAATCATCACACTCCAAATGGTATGCAAATCTAGCAAGTTTCAGTACTTATGAAACTCCCGATGTGGATTTTTGCCCCATGCTCTTATGACCTTGACTTTGGCCAACAAATCATAAGTCACATGTCAAGTTCTGCCCGTCGTTCTCCAGGTTAATTTGAATCCACCCGCACCTACCCTTGACTTTGGCCAACAAGGCAGTACGACTGTTCCAAACCAACGCATCTATCTATGCTGCACATGAATACCCAATAGCTACCAATCACTGTGCCTTGACTTTGGCCAACAAACACAGCTTGAATACTATTGACTATTCATGTGAAACGACGGAGGGCTACGGATGGTTTTGGCAAAACCGTGAACGTAGTGAACTTGATTTGGTCGATGGAACGAGATAGCTTTTAAAAGGAGTGGCTCAAGCTCCGCATTTAAAAGTTGTTTTGAAAAGAACCGAGTGGTTTTTCGAAAGTGTTCCAACGACTTTAACTTGGTTTATTATCTTGCATTAGTTCTTTTAATGCGTGATATTCTTGCATTAGTTCTTTTAATGCGTCCCATCATTTAATCCTACCATTGCAGAAAACAACCAAAATATGACGTACGCTTATGCCATTCGCATTCGCCACTGGGCCCCGTCATTACCCGTTAGGTTACTTAACTAACGACAGAGCGGGGGCTGGGCTAGCGCGTCTGTAAAACATAAGCAACGCCTAAATAATATCATATATAGATATACTGCAATGATAAACATTTCAGATAACAGATAAATACATTGGATATACTAGCAATCTGTAATTTGTACGAGCCTGTAACAAAAACAGATAACACGGTCGCGGTGAATAGCCAATACCCCACCCAAGACCCCTACGGGTGCGGCAAACTACCCGCCAAGTACCCGAAGCGTAGTAACCTCCCTCATCTCCATGAGTAGGCCACTCGACACTTCGGCATACCCGGTAGTTTGTGCACCCCCTCCATGGGTCTATCCTAGGAGCAAAAACAGTAAAAAGAAATTATACAATGACGGCTACAACCCCGACCCGGTTGTGCGGCCATACAAATAATTATTACATCAATTTACAAATTTACAAGAATTGAAAGAAAAGAAAACTCTCGTCTCACAACCCCCGGCTATTCACCCGCGACAATCCAACATATTTATATACACATTCCAGCACATTACAGATCACAGATTTGTATAACCCCCACTAATCGACATATAGCGATTAGTAGACGTTCAATACAAATATCACATTACAGAAAACCCGTTAGCTCAAGTCTTTTAGAAGTTCGATCAAAAATACGGATTTTCGGGACCCCAAAATAAAATTTTCGTTCTGGAAAATCTGGGTTGAAAATATATATTCTAAAAATCCCAAAATACCCCAATGACCAAACTGCAGAAAAGAAAACCGTTGAACGAGTCAACTCGGCCGCGTTTCCGCGGCGGGAGCGTGCTCCCGCCGCGGAAGCACGGCGTTTTGATCGTTTCAGCGGCCCAAATTTTTGCAGTATCTTTAAAGAAGCCTGAGTCGATTTTTGGTGTTTTTCAAAAAAGTTTTCCAGCACTTTTAAAATCGACAGAAAGTTTAAAATTCCAGGGTTCGTTTCGGGACTTTTTCGTTGATCGATCTTCTAGTTACTTGCTAATATGTTAGATAGAGTTTAATTAGGCTCTGATACCACTGTAAGTCCATGCTACCTCTCCCGGTACTTTCGGGAATGCGGAATTTGGTAAAAAACGATTTTCTTAAAGATGGTAACATGGACCTATAACCCGGATCTTGGTTAAACATCTATCTAACATCCTAACTAAGAGATTCTAGCTACTCGGTTAGGGGGTTATACCTAGCTTGTCTTGAACTCCTTCTCTTCAAGCTCCGATGGTGGTCCGATGGCTCCTTCTCGTCGTCTCCGTATGCCGAAGATAGATTCACTTGAAAGCTCCAACTTTTAGCTCCTTCTTCGTTCTTTGAAGAAACTAGTTCACTTGGTTTGCTAAACCTAGTGAACTAGAATGAGTAGAGAGGAAATAGAATGGGATTTTATCTATGGTTCTTGATTCTCAACTCATGAGACAAGAGAACCATAGATCAAGAGAGGAAGCAAGAGGTTGAGGGTGAGAGCAAGAGTAGAGCTCAAGAACAAGAGAGAGAATGAGCAAGAAAGAATGAGGCTCTCTTTTGTCTTTCACCCTCTCATAATCCAAAGTGATCATAACTCATCATATCAAAAAAAGTCTTATGTGATGGTTAGAAGCAACCACAACCATATCATTTCATGCACTCATTTTACACAAATGAGCAAGTAAACAAAAGCTTTGCCATGAAATGATGGCTATGGTTATCATGATGGTCAACTAGTCAAGCCTAGTCAACCGGTCAACAAGTCAACAAAAGTCAACAAGTCAACAAAGTCAACAAGTCAACAAAAGTCAACAAGTCAACAACCATATCACCATAATACTTAATTAATATAATAGTTAATCACATATCATATTCTCATTAGGGTTGAGCATAAAGTCAAATAGTCAACGGTCAACTGTCAACAACCCTAATGAGAATCCGCTGCCTCTGCCTCCCGTCAACTGTGCATACACACCCGCATCCGCGTTCCGAGGAACACGAATGCAAACTGGATAAATCCAATCCCATAAGGTACACTAGGATCTGGCTTAAACCAAAGCCCGCTAGTGTAAACTGTCCGGACACTGTACGTGCACAAGTGCACGGATGTGACCGAACCCTGTCGCAACACCATGCGACCTGTCGCAATACCATGCGACCTCTACTCTTTTGCCTAAAGGCGAAAAGCTTTCTGTGTGGGACTCTAAAGACTCGACACTACGCTGGCAGTGGGTTTAACCACAGACCGCAAGCGGCACTAGTTGTGCGTAACGGTCCCCAGGTAATGCCGACAAGAAGACCGACGAGGCGAAACCCATCTGAACTCCTACTGAGCCTGAGTGTGACATTCTCCGTACAGTCCGGTCTGTTCGTCTGATACATCGCATGGCGGGCCTAGGGGGCGGTAAACGTCAGTCCCCCAATAGCGGTACAAGTCGTGCCGGAGCGAAGCCCAAAACACCCTGAGATAACACTGGAAACCTACCAGTATATCTCGATTGCCCTGGCCAGGGACTACTCGTGTAATGGCTCTCCTAGACACAGCGCGATGTCAACCCCCAATACCGGGAGAGACGAATCCTGTCTAACCGTCACTGCCTCCAAGTGCTTCGGGACTGCACCCAACCACTACCTGTTTGCACGACTCCTTTGAGCCGTGGTAGGGTAGTGGTCAAAGTACAGTGGGAACACACTCGAGGCGGAGTGACAGTGTCAAGTCAGCAGACTAAGCTGTACTCATGTCACCTGGGAACTGATAACTGACGATAGGTATAATACCAACTAGTCAGTTCCCGACGAGTCCTGTCCAGTGTACCCGTAACCTAACGAGCACCCGCATACTATCTCAAGTACGACGTACTGACGGCTGTGGGACAGACCGTCTCCCACACTGGGATGAGAAGCGCATGCGCTGGTCTACTTCGGAGTATCGATGCCCTGTCTCGATAGTCCTGCGACCAGGGACCTGCATAAGGATGTGCTTATAGATTACCCAGCCCCACTAGTGTGACGGCCATCACATCGCTGGTAATCAAGCAAAGATCCTAAGGGCTCCACTAATGTGTATATGCGATATACAAAATATAAACACATGTACACATTGAAGTAGAAACAAACCAAGTAGCATACTACTATTTTGAGCAAGATTGTATATACAAGGTGAATATCCCAAGCATCCATTAAGTAATATACAAACCAGTATGATACAGTAATGGCCTCTAGGGCATATACACTAACAGATCAGCCAGAGGGATTCATTCAGAATGGGAGCAGCGGTAAAGTGTGCAAGTTGCTTAAGTCCATTTATGGATTAAAGCAGGCATCGCGGAGTTGGAACATCTGTTTTGATGATACTGTCAAAGAATTCGACTTTATCAAGAATCCAGATGGACCATGCATATACAGTAAGATTGTAGGGAGAGCTGTAGTATTCCTCGTCTTGTACGTGGATGACATTCTCCTAATAGGAAATGATATTCCTATGCTACATTCAGTCAAAAGATTCTTGTCACAGAAGTTCTCCATGAAGGACCTGGGTGATGCCGCCTACATTCTGGGGATCCAGATCTATCGTGATAGATCAAAGAGGATGTTGGGACTTTCGCAGTCCAGGTACATAGACACCATATTGAAAAGATTCAGTATGGATGATTCGAAGCGCGGTAACCTACCGGCTTGTCACGGAATCAACCTCCCCAAAGAGATGTTTTCCAAGACCGATTTGGAAAGGGATCGCATGTCGTTATACCTTACGCTTCTGCGGTAAGCTCTATAATGTATGCGATGTTATGTACCAGACCAGATGTAGCATATGCATTGAGCGTAGTAAGCCGGTATCAGGCAAACCCAGGGGAGAAGCACTGGATAGAAGTAAAGAACATTCTCAAGTACCTAAGGAGGACTAAGGAGATGTTCTAGGTGTATAGCGGAAAAAACCTCCAGATCGAGGCCTTTGACGACTCCAGCTTCCAGAGTGACAAGGATGACTCCAAGTCCATGTCGGGTTATGTCTTTACCCTCAATGGAGGGGCGGTCTGTTGGAAGATTTCCAAGCAGGACACCGTTGCTGACTCAATGATGGAAGCGGAGTACATAGCTTCTTGCGATACCACAAAAGAAGCTGTCTGGATGAAGAAGTTCCTCACAGAACTTCAGGTAGTTCCTACCAGTGTTGATCAAATACCTCTGTATTGCGACAACAACGGCGCTATAGCTTTAGCGAAGGAACCCAGGTCCCATCAGAAGTCCAGACACATCTTAAGGCGGTATCACCTGATCAGGGAGATCGTAGATCGCCGAGAGATCGAGGTAAAGAGAGTAGATACGGAGAATAACACTGCTGATCCATTCACAAAGGCCATTCCTCAGACGCAGTTCAAGAGGCTATTCGTGATGATAGGTCTGCGATATGCCAGTACATGGCCCTAGTACAAGTGGAAGATTGTTAGTGTTTATGCCCTAGAGGCCATTATTGTATCATACTAGTTTGTATATTACTTAATGAAAACTTGGGATATTCACAGTTGTATTGACAGTCTTGCTAAAAATGGTAGTATGCTACTTGGTTTGTGTCTACTTTAATATGTCCATATGTTTCTTTTAACGTATCGCTTATACATATTAGTAGAGCCCTTAAGATCTTTGCTTGATTACCAGCGTTGTAATAGCAGTCATACTAGTGGGGCTGGATAGTCTATAAGCAACATCCTATACATGTCCCTAGTCATAGGATTATCGAGACAGGGCATCGATATTCCGGAGTAGACTAGTGTGTGCGCTTCTCATCCCAGTTGGGGAGATGGTCTGTCCCACAGCCATCAGTACGTTGTACTGGAGATAGTATGCAGGTGCTCGTTAGGTTACGGGTACACCGGACAGGACTAGCCGGGAACTGCAGGTTGGTTTTATACCCATTATCAGATAGCAGTTCCCAGGTGACATGAGTACAGCTTAGTCCGTCGACTTGATACTGCTACTTCGCCTTGGATGTGTTCCCACTGTACTTAGATTACTACCCTACCACGGCTCAAAGGAGTCGTGCAAACAGGTAGTAGTTGGGTGCAGTCCTGAAGCACTTGGAGGCAGTGGCGGTTAGACAGGATTCGTCTCTCCTGGTATTGGGGGTTGATATCGCGCTGTGTAGGGAAAGCCATTACGCAAAGTCTCTGGCCAGGGCAAGCGAGATTTACTGGTAGGTTCCAGTAGTTTCTCAAGGTGTAATGGGCTTCACTCCGACACGACTTATACCGCTATTAGGGGTCTGACGTTTACGGCCCCCTAGGCCCGATATGCGATAGTCCTAGACGAACAGACCGGATTGTACGGAGATTGTCACATCAAGCTGAGTAGGAGTTCGGATGGGTTTCCTCATCGTCCTTCTTATCGACATCTACCTAGGGACCGTTACGTACAGCTAGTACCACTTGCGGCCTGTGGTTAAAACCACTGCCAGCGTAATGTCGTGTCTTTAGAGTCCCACACAGAGAGTTTCCCTGCACCGGGCAAAAGGTGTAGAGGCCGTATGGTTTTACGGCAGGGCCGCATTCACTTACGTACACTTGTGCACGTATTATGATCGGGCAGATAATACTAGCGTGCTTTGGTTTAAGCCAGATTCTAGTATTATACATATGGATTTATTCAGTCAAAGATTATCCGTGTTTTTCGGAATTACGGATTGGAGTGGCAGTCTCGTAATTTGTCGGGAAGCTTCTAGAAGAAGATGACTCATTTGTATTTATTTCTTTTTAGATTAAACACAAATGAGGTGGAGAGATGAGTTGTAAGTTTTCATTAAATCCTTAATGACTCATGAGGTGATTCACCATTAGGATTAAATGAAACTTACAAGATATTTCTAGATATTTATCAAAGAGATATTTGTATGCTTGATATTATTCTATCATGAGTTATTATTCATATGATGATCACAAAAGCTTTCTCTCTCCTCAAGTCTTCATCTTCTTCCTCAAACCCTAATAGCTCTCATGAGTTGAGAATCCTAGGGTTTAAGTGACTAAGTAATCCATCTAAATACTCTACACCTTCTAGGAATTCTATATTAGCGATCTAGAAGCCGTAGTTATCTCAGATTCGAGATTGGAGCTCGGACTATAGACTCTCGGGTGGATTGTCTTTGACTCGAGGAGGCCGTTGAGGTGCCCATGTCCCATAGAGCCTACGAAGTGTGGAGGACAGCGATGAATACCCGAAGGACAAGTAACGTGATGTATAACTTCGAATCCGAGTAGTTAAACCTTTCGTAGTTTGCTAGTTATGGTTTAGACACGATCCGTGAGCTCAAGTCCGTGTTACGATGCTTTGATAATTGTTTTTCATATATTTCGCCTCCCCGCAATCTCGTGGAGTGCGTGACATAGACTTACACATACTTGCGATTACCTGCATATGTTATTTACTATTCACGAGTTGGCAACTCACCCCCGTTGTGCCACAGTGTTTTGTAGGTAGTCCCTTAGGGCAGTCGCAGCAGGCTTTTCTATCTATCGCATCATCTTTTGCAGCGGATACCGCTTCGGCTGACTGTGTGCAGTTTTGTGATAGGTGGGTTTTGCGGCTATCTGATGTTGTTTATTGTTATCTTTGTACCATGTACTCTGCATCTACCACTTTCTTGTATGACTTAGAGACTTGATGTGAGGACGATATTGTATGTTATTTTGTGACTTGGAGGTCTTTTATGTAGATTTTATTTATATCGTCTTTTACTTCTTCGCTACGACGTCGTATATCTGTTGTGGTGGTTGTTTCCGCCTTTCGGCGTGGATTTTGCTCCCGTTGGGGATGCTTTACTTATATTTATGTTGTAGCCATTTTTGGGGTTAGTTTTTACAAAGGAGGTGCAGCCAAATTTTTATGAAACAAAAATTTAACTTTAAGGAATTTGTACTCGAGATTTTCAAAAGTTTTAACAATGTTCTTATCACTTACTACTTTTGATGGTTTAGATTGCTGGGTTTTCAGCTTACTTAAATTGCGTTATGCCTGTAGACGTTGTGTAGTTTAAGGGCCGCCGCATGCCAAATTTTGGGTCGTGACAAAGTTGGTATCAGAGCGCTAGGTTTTACCTTTCGGAGTGTAGGATGACCTTAGTATGATGGAGTAGGTAGCTTAAGCAGAGTAACGTAGTGTATGTATGTCCGCGGCATACTCACGATCACAGTACTCCGCCTAAAGTGACCTAAGTACTAATTGCTTGAAATTCATTCCTTGATGATACTTATCCTTGTGATTCGATTTCCGTGTTCATATCGAATCCTATTTCGATTATAGACTTTGCCGCCGATGACCATGAGGACTCATAGTGATGCAGCGAGAGCCGAGGTCAAAGTTGACTCGTGTGGGATGAGGACTAACCAGGATGGCATGCTCGTTGCACAGGATCATATGGATCCGCCATCGATAGATCGTGTTGCTAGGCTTGAGGCAGAGATGCAGGACTTGCGCCAGACGATGAGGTTTTTGGTTGAGGCCAGTCGAGCGTAGCAACAGGAGGTTGCCACCCCTGTTACCCAGTTATTCTTTGCGATCAGCACACAGCTTTGTGTTACTTACACAGCACCAGTGGACGCAGCCCTATTTGACGAGGAGCGTCTTTCCGAGACTTTGGGAGTTCGAGGACAGAGGAGGGCTCGTGCAGGTGTACCAGCCCTGATACTGGGGTTCGGTCTCCATGACAGGTTTCGTGCACGTCGCGGTAGTAGCAGAGGTTTGGGAGAAGAGATGTGTTAGCTAGATCAGCTGTTTATTGTGATAACATCTGTCAGCGATTCTTTTGTTGCGCGACACGTATATCGGTCGTGTGCCAATCGGATAGGAGATAGAGATTCGTCTGTCGCTTTGATCCTTCTAGAGATGTTGGATTTGACGTTCTTCTTGGCACGGACTGGTTAGCTACGCTCTAGGCGTCTGTGGACTGCCGTGAGGAAATAGTCAGGATTTGTTTCCCGGCGAGTCAGTTCTTGTTGTGCAAGGGGGACAGTTGTGCCGCCCATCACAGCTTGAATTCAGCTTTTTTCGCTAGTCGGCTTTTGAAGAGAGGATGTCGAGGATTCTTGGCTTTCATTTGTGATACCGGAGCCACAGTGGGTTTGTTGGACTGTGTTCCTGTCGTGCGGGAGTTTCCGACTTTGTTCCAGATGAGCCGGCGGAGCTTAGGGAGCTTAAGGATCAGCTGTAAAGTTGCTAGATAGGGGGACTTATGCGTCCAAGTGTTTCGTTTTGGGGAGCTCCTATTCTGTTCGTCAAGAGAACGACGGTAGTTTGAGTTTGTGTGTTGATTGATCGTCAATTGAACCGAGTTACGGTGCGGATGGTTATCTATTATCTCGCATTGACGATTTGTTCGACTTACTTCAGAGTGCGAGACATTTTCTAAGTTTGTTTGGGATCAAGTCATCATTAGTTGCGGGTTCGGAATGATGACATTCCGAAGACTGCTTTTGTGCGTGCTACAGGCAGTATGAGTTTTGGTGGTGTCGTGGACTCACCAATGCCCTACAAGCATTTGTGGATGTGATGAACCAAATTTCTTCAGGCCGTTCCTCGACCAGTTTATTATTGTGTTATTGATGGCATTCTGGTCTTTTCCAAGAGTCATGAGGAACATGTGCAACACTTGAGGATTTGCTTTGCAGAAATTGGGAGAGCCCCAGCGGTTTGCTAGATTCTCGGAGTGTTCCTTCAGGCTTGATTGTGTTGACTTCCTAAGGTCATGGGGTTACGGGAGACGGTTTTCTTACGGACCCGAGGGAAATCGAGGCCGTATAGCTTTGGCCAAGACTTGTAGCAGGGACGGAGGTCCGCAGCTTTTTGGGCTTAGCCAGTTTTTACCGCCGTTTCATGCAGGACTGCTTGTGTAGCGCTACACCATTGACTGGGTTGACCAGGAAGGGAGTTCCTTTTCTTTAGACTGAGGCATGCGTGCTGAGTTTCGGCTGTTGAAGACTCGGTTGACAACTGCACCAGTCCTTTCTTTGTTGTCTGGTTCGGGCGACTTTGTGGTTTAACAGTGATGTTTCGCGAGTGGGGCTCGATTGTGTACTGATGTAGCACGATAGAGTTATCGCTCATGCTTCCCGACAGTTGGAGGAAGTACGAGCAACAAATCTTACTCATGATCTGTAGATGGCCGCGGTCGTCGTGCGTTGGAGATTTGGGGACACTGCTTGTACGGAGAGTCGTGTCAGATTTTCACAGACCACCAGAGCATAATGTACATCTTCCTGCAGCGGGTTTTGATTGTTGAGACAGCGCCATTGGATGGAGCTTGTGAAGGATTGTGTTTGTGAGATCCTTTGGTTCCCGTGGCAAGGCGATTGTGGTAGCTGATGCTTTGAGTCGTAGGCCCGGGGGTAGCTTGTTCCAGTTGTGCGCAGTTCAGAGACAATCTTCTGCAGATTTACAGTTCTTATGCGATCATGGAGTATAGCTTAAGTTCGCCTCTACTGAGGGGACAACTTGCTCATGTCCGCGCTCGTCCACTTTGACTTAATCGTTTTCGTGAGGCACAACCCACCGATGCTCGTTGTCTGTGATACTTGAGCATGTTCAGCAGGGTAAAGATTCAGAGTCCTTGATTTGTGACTATGGTGTGCAACATTTAGGGACACGTTGTGTGTACCTGGTACTGATGGGTAGAGATGCGAAATCCTAGAGCAGGCACATCAGTTAGCTTTCTGTGATCATTCAAGTTCCACCAATATGTGACGTGACTTGTGAGATAGTTACGGGTGGGCAGTGATGAAGAGTGAAGTTCGGATTTCGTTTCGAGGTGTCTGTCTTGTTGCGAGCTAAGGTTGAGCATTTGAGACCGGTTGGAGAGTTGCAATCTTTTAACCGTTCCGGAATGCGAATGGGAGCAGATCTCCATGAATTTCGTTGTGGTGTCTACCCAGGTTTAGACAGGGCGTGACTCCATTTGGGTGTTTGTTGTCCGGTTATGCTCAGTTTGCTCAGTTGTTCTTTGTTAAGTTTGTGCGTTTGCACGGAGTTCCTTCATGCTTTGTATCCAATAGAGGCACCCCGTTCGCTAGCCATCTTTGGCAGAAGCTTCAGGAAGTCTTGGGTACTGGTTGATCTTTAGCTCCTCTTTCCATCCGTTGGATGATGGTTAGACAATGTGGACTATACAGACTCTGGAGGATATGCTTGTGCGTACGTACTGAGTGTTTGTTGGCAGTTGGGATCGTCACTTGCCATTGTTAGGGTTCTCCTTCGATAGCTGTTATCAGGAGACATTCCAATTGGCAACCTTTAGGCTTTGTTTGGTAGGTGGTGTCGATCGCCAGTATGTTTTTCTGACTCTGCGAGAGTAGGATTTTTGGACCGCAGCTAGTCATGAGACTAAGGAGAAGATCCAGTTGATTCAGGTCAGGATGAGAGCAGCCCAGTGCAGAAAGAAGTCTTATGCCGACCGTGGTGGTCGCAGACTTGATTTCGCAATGGGAGATCATGTATTCCTATGGATTTTTCCGATGAAATGGCGTGTTGAGTTTTGGGAAGCTTAGTCCCAGAATTGTAGGTCCTCTTGATATGCTTGAAGCGAGTTAGTACCGCTGCCTAAAATATGGTACTTCCACCCAGATTTTTGATTATTCACCCCGTATTCCTTGTGTCGATACTTCGCAATTACCTTCATGACCTTTCTCACATGATCCAACACCAGACCATTCTTTGGGACGCGATCTTTCGTTCACCAGCAGTCGATAGTTTTTGAGGATCGGCAGGTGGAGAAACTTCGATCAAAGGTCTTGCTATATGTGATGGTTCTTTGGCGTAGCCGTCTACTGAGGTGATCACTTGAGTGGATGCGAGCGAGATGCGGAAGACTTACCCTCATCTCTTTGAAGGTACGCGTAGATGAATTTTAAATTCGGGGACCGAATTTCTTTAAAGGGGGAAGATTGTAACGTTTTAGAAATCGTTTTGCGAATTTTCTGTTTTTAGGGTAAAATAGTCGGTGTTTTCTCTTAACCCGATTGTGATTAAACATCTGTACAGACTTGACGACACCTAGTTTAGCTAGAATGAAGCTTGTGCGCGGGCTTTGGGGGTCAATTGGAAGTTTTGGTTCACATAGAATTTTTCGTTAATTAAATATTATTTTAATGCTTTATTGTGCACTTTATTAGTGGTAATTACATTTTTGCTTGGGTTAATTACTTCTAATATGAATCTATGCTAAACTAATCACTAGAATTAGTCTTAATCCATTCTTGCCAAATATCTAGATATTTTGTGATAAAGGATTTTTTTTAAAAGAAAAGAAAAGAAAGGAAAGGTGGCATTTTGCATTAATGAGCTTTTACACATTTGTTTTGCTAGAAATTTCCACACATATCACAAAACCCCCCACTTCTTTCCTCATTGCAGAGCACTCCCCCTCTTGCTGCCCTCTTCATATTCTCACCTCATTTCATCAATTTCAAATCCAAATAAATCACCAAAAATCCTAAATAATTCACACAAACTCAAATATAAACCAAAACCCATCTTTCTTCTTCACAAATAAAGCTTTAATCTTCATGGAAGTCATCATTTTGGAGCTTTTTTGATGATCTTGGTTCTTTCTTTTTGTGATTCCTTGAAGGTATAAAACCCTAACCCTAATCTCTATTTGTTGTTCTAATACTTTAATTAGCTTATTAGTTGTTAATTTAGAGCTTTTAGTTGCATGTTTAGAATTTCTAGAAAGGGTTTTGGTAATCAAGTTAGGTTTTAATTAGTAATAAGGGTTAATTGTTAAGTTATGCTTGAAGAAAACTTAACCTAGTTTGCTAGTTTGTTAAATGTTATTTTCTTAATTATCAAATTAGTTTAATTACAAACTAGGCTTTTAATAAATCCTATTTAAGTGAGATTAAAATTATAGAAAAGGTATGATTGGTTTAATCTTGCTATTTGGTGATGTTTGTAAATTCTACTTTTGGTAAAACTTTTAGTTTTGAGCTAAAATGATATATGTTGCTTACTAGATTTCGGTAAGTTTTGGCGTGGGTTTCTCTTGAGTTGTGACGTTATTTATATTAGATCCCGCGTTTATTATTGTGTTGTGAATGCGCGATCGGTACGGTCAGGGTCTAGGCTTGGTGGTTGTGTCGCTTTGCGATCCTAGCTAGGGTCGTGCCGATGTCGTTCGTGTCTTTGTGTAGCTTTTGTTCTTGAGTTAGTTTCTTAGTGTCGCTACGCGCGTTATCCACTTAACGAACACTTGAGGGTATGTTTGGAGTTGGTGCGTCGGTCAAACGTAGTTTGTACGTGTTATTGGTCGATTGCTAATATATACTTGTTATATGCTTTCAGGATCGCAGGCGGGGACTTCGGGCGCTGCGAAGAAGGAAAAGAGAGTGGTTGGCTTTACTTAGCTAGGATTGTTGTGAGTAGATTTAACATCTACAATGGAATCGCCCGTATGGCGTTATGCGTCTTGGCTAGATTAAATGATATGTTTATTAGTAAGACGTATACGGATATTGGTTGTGCATGTGTAACTTTGTTGCATATCTCATTTCCTATAGTGCATGGACTTAGTATTAATGAGACACAACGTCATTATTGACGGTTCAAGTTTCACGAGCACTAATTGTATGCTACACACACACCGTCAATAATTGCCATGACACGCACAACACCTATACATATGTGATATTGTATGGTTTAGGGATATTGAGACATGATCCTTATTCCTTTTGCGCATATGACATATCTGTATGGTTCCTAGGCACTCTTGTGAAGGTTCACAAAGCATCAAACATGCCCGAATAAAATTTTAGACGTGCCGAACAACCCAAAGCCGGGATCTTTGCTTGATTATTAGGGTTTAACATGCAAGTAAACATCTTTGCTACTAAGTGTGAGGGATTACAACCTTTGTTGTCCGCTCCTTCGCTTCACAAGCTCCGAGTAGAAGTCCCTTCTCCGCGATCCACGATCTCCCGGACTCAAGGGAGGCTCCACGACTCGAACGATCTATGGTAGCTTGTCGTATTCCTTTTCTCCGATGATCTACGTCGAAGTTGCAATAACTCAAGCTCTCTCACTCTAATGAGGTGAACACCCTAATCTAATGGTCTAGATTAGATGAGAATGATGGAGTAGTATTTATGCTTTCTTTTTATATTATTTTCTCATAAGAAATCATCACAAAAGAAATAACTAGTGAGCTTTTTCCAAAACTCAAGAGAGAAGAAGATGAAGAATAATGAGAGTAATCCTTTTGTGATGAATAGTAGATAAGAATATATGATTGATTAGAGAACCATGGTCAAGGATGAGAGGCTTAACCTTTGTAGAGAATAAACTAGAGCAAGGGTTTGGTTAGGTTAAGAATGAGTCATGAATAAGTATCAGCCATAATATCTTAACCAAGACAAAAGGAAATCCTTCTAGAATGAGCAAGAAGGAGCTAACCCTAATCAAACCCTAATCTCTTTTTATCATCCCTAAACATGTTTCATAATAAATCATATCATGTCACAATAATATATATCACATATATATTATATATTTGCACAAAAGAAAATAACACAATTAACATATATCGCATATATATCAATGTATTAATCCAGTGAGAAAATGAAATAATAAAGCGAGCCAATATTAGATAATGTAATACAATATATCATATATATCATATATATCATTATACATTAAATCATCGAATCAACACTTGATCCCACGATCCGGCTATATCGAATATAACCGACTAATATCTCATGTACCGATTCATCGAATCAACACATGATCCGATTACCCGGTTCATATCTAAATATCGCGAGAATATAGTACGGTATCACATATCGCATTATCCTCGGTCCTGCACATATCACATATTGCCTCTACTCCGTTTAGCCTGAGCCAAGAAACCTCTGTATAGGACTCTAAAGAATCGTCAATACGCCGGTAGCAGGTGATGATCATATCAAACACCCACAAGCTGCAAGCGGTCAGCTAAACGTAATAGCCACCCAGGTATTGAGCGATCAGAAGATCAACAAGCTAGTATGTACGTTCTCCAGTGAATCCAATCAGTAACTCTCCCGTACAGTCCATTCTGTTCGTCTGATATGTCGCATATCAAGTCTAGGGGTGGTATACGTCAGACCCCAGTAACCGATAAGTCGTGTCGATGTAAGTCTCATAACAGGTTGAGAAACTACTGGTAACACTTACCAGTAAATCTCTATATCAGCCCTGGCCAAGGACTTCCAGTTATAGCCAATCGAACACAGCACAACATCAACTCCTTATACCGGGAGAGACGAATCCCCTCCTATCGCTCATTGCCTCCATGTGATTCGGGACTGCACCTAAAAGCCACCGTTTTGCACGTCCTCTTGGACGTGGTAAGGTGGAAATCAAAGCACAGTGGGAATCACACAAGACTCTATGACGATCTCGGGTCTACAGACTACCCTGTACCAGTGTCACCGGAGAACTGCCATCTGACGTGTGGTATATCGCCATCTAGCAGTTCTCGGCGAGTCCGTCCAGTGTATCCAGTCTCCACTGAGCACCCGTACACCATCCTTGATGTCAAACACCGATGGATATGGGATCATCCATCGCCCATCATATGGGTCAAGATTCGTATACGCTAGTCTACTCTGGTGTATCGATGCCCTGTCTCGATATACCCTCGACTAAGAACAGTTATAGGATGTACTCATCGACTACCATGGCCCCACTAGTATGATCTCATCATAGTCCCAGTAGTCGAGTACAGATCCTAAGGGCTTTATCAACATGTGAGAGTAAGACAGTAAACCAATACAAGTCAACATGTTAAGATAAAGTGAAACCAAATAGCATAATATCATGACGAGCAAGAAAGTCCTCTCTGTATATATCTAAGCATCCATCATAATATACATCATATGTATAACAATGGCCTCTAGGGCATATACATCACTAACAATCTCCCACTTGCACGAAGGCCAGCTGCTATAGTATCTCATACCCAGCATCCCGAATAATCTCTCAAACTGTATCTGGGGAATGGCCTTCGTGAGTGGATCCGCAATGTTGTCCTTCGTATCTACTCTCCTGACCTCGATCTCCCGGCGATCAACTATCTCCCTGATCAGGTGATACCGCCTCAGAATATGTCTGGACTTCTGATGGGACCTGGGTTCCTTGGCCAAAGCCACAGCTCCATTGTTATCGCAATACAGAGGTATTGGATGCTCAATGGATGGATCCACACCAAGTTCAGTGATGAACTTCTTTATCCAGACAGCCTCTTTGGCAGCATCGTTGGCAGCGATGTATTCAGCCTCCATCGTCGAGTCTGCAACGGTATCCTGTTTGGAACTCTTCCAACATACCGCCCCTCCATTGAGGGTAAAGACAAATCCCGAGTGCGACTTAGAGTCGTCCTTATCACTTTGGAAGCTGGAATCGGTAAATGACTCCACCCGGAGTTCTCCGTTACCAGACACCAAGAACATGTCTCTAGTCCATCGTAAGTACTTGAGAATGTCCTTCACAGCTGTCCAGTGACTCTCTCCAGGATCTGCTTGATACCGACTCACTACACTTAGTGAGTATGCTACATCGGGTCTGGTACATAGCATCGCATACATGATAGTGCCTACTGCCGAAGCATAGGGTATCCCTTGCATGCGAGCTCTCTCCAAATCAGTCTTGGGAGACATCTCTTTGGAGAGAGTGAGTCCAGAGATCGTGGGTTGGTTCCCACGCTTGGATTCTTCCATACTAAACCCCTTTAGTATGGTGTCAATGTACCTGGATTGGGACAATCCCAGTATCCATTTAGATCTATCTCTATAGATCATGATTCCCAATATGCAGGAGGCATCACCTAGATCTTTCATTGAGAATCTTTGTGATAAGAAGAGCTTGACTGATTGCAGCATAGGAATATCATTTCCTATCAAGAGTATGTCATCCACGAACAATACGAGGAAGACAACCTTACTCTCTGCTACATTTTTATAGATAGAAGGTTCATCTATATTTTTGATGAAGTCAAACTTTTTGACTACAACATCAAAACAGATGTTCCAACTCCGCAATGCTTGCTTCAACCCATAAATGGATTTAAGCAGCTTGCACACCTTTCCGCTGCTCCCACTATCTACGAAGCCCTCTGGCTGAGTCATGTACATGCACTCTTCTAAATCACCGTTTAGAAAGGCGGTCTTAACATCCATTTGCCAGATTTCGTAGTCATGGTATGCAGCAATGGCAAGTAAGATCCGGATGGACTTAAGCATAGCCACTAGAGAAAAGGTTTCGTCATAATCCATACCTGGTCGTTGACGAAAACCCTTTGCTACAAGTCTAGCTTTGAAAGTCTCAACTTTTCCATCTACACCAAATTTCTTTTTAAAAATCCACTTGCTCCCAATGGGTTTTACCCCTTCAGGAGCATTTTCCAAAGTCCATACTTTATTGGTGTACATGGATTCCATCTCAGATCGCATTGCATCCAGCCATTTCACAGAGTCACCACTCGTGATGGCCTGCTCGAAACTAGTTGGGTCATCATCTTCCATGATGCAATCCTCGCTTCCACCATCAATGAGAAAACCGTAGTATCTCTCAGGAGGATGAGAAGCCCTGCTAGATCGGCGGAGAGGCCGGGGTTCGTCGGGTACTACTGAATCCTCTGGTTCTACCAAGTCTTCTGTTATAGTTTGTGTTGCTGGAACCTCTTCCAGTTCTACCTCAATGCCACTAATCTGTTTCATAAGAAAACCTTTTTCTAAGAAAGTGGCATGTCTAGAAACAAACACCTTTTGTTCCTCGGGGTAGTAGAAGATATACCCTTGTGAATTTTTAGGATATCCTACAAACTTACATAAGACTGATCTTGCCTCGAGTTTGTCCGGATTTTGTCTTTTGACATAGGCTGGAAAACCCCATATCTTAACATACTTAAGAGATGGTCTCTTCCCTTTCCATATCTCATATGGAGTGGTAGGCACTGATTTGGTAGGAATCATATTCAATAGGTGTATGGCTGTCTCAAGCGCATATCCCCAGAAGGAAATAGGTAACTCAGCTGTACTCATCATCGAGCGCACCATATCTAATAGGGTGCGATTCCTCCGTTCCGATACACCGTTGTGCTGTGGTGTGTAAGGAGGAGTAAGCTGAGAGAGAATCCCATTCTCTTTTAGATAATCTAGGAACTCATTGCTTAAGTATTCTCCTCCTCGATCAGATCGAAGAATCTTAATACTTTTACCCGTTTGGTTCTCTACTTCGTGCTTATATTCTCTGAATTTCTCCAAAGCTTCAGACTTGTGTTTCAACAGGAACACATGCCCGTATCTAGAGAGATCGTCAGTGAATGTAATGAAGTAGGAAGAACCATTCCTGGCGTGTGTAGACATGGGACCGCATACATCACTATGTATCAGTCCTAAGAGTTCCGTAACTCTTTCTCCGTGTCCACTAAACGGAGCTTTGGTCATTTTTCCTTTGAGACAGGAATGGCAAGCATCATAAGATGATAATTCGAACGGGTTCAAATATCCATCTTTATGTAACTTAGCCAGTCGTGTCGCATTGATATGACCAAGTTTACAATGCCACAAGTAGGATTCGTTCATTTCTGAACTCTTACTCTTGTGTGTGTATTGTATATTGAGGACTGTATTTTGATTTAGAATGAATATGCCATTATGTAACGAGCCTGATGCAATCAACTTTTGATCTAGGAATATGTTCATAACATTATCCTGTACTACAAAATTATATCCTTCTTTACTTAATAAAGAAACTGATATAATGTTGCACATCATGTTCGGTATATAATAGCACTCATTCAGAATCAGTGTATCACCACCTGGTAATACTAGGTGATATTCGCCAACTGCTTTGGCTGCAACATTTGCCCCATTCCCTACTTGAACGGAATGATCACCTTTTCCTAGTTCTCTACCTTTACGTAGCCCATGTAACAATTTACATATGTGGGATCCTGATCCAGTATCTAATACCCAGGACGTAGGGTGAACTGAGAAACAGTTCTCAATAACTAACACACCTGAAGAAGATGCATCAACATGCATGTTCTTTTGGGCGGCGTGAGAATCCAGATATTCTCCTGTTTCCTGTTCAGTCTTATAACTCTTATAAGAAAGAACGGGTCCAACGTTCCCCTGCTCAGTATAATAAGCGGGTTCAGTCAATATATCCATATTATTATCTTGATTATGGCCTGACATGGTCGCTACCAGGAGAGAAAGAGAAGAAAACACTTTAGCGTATGCTCTTGCAAGATTAGATTGGTTTTTATCTTATCTAATCAGGATGTCTCCTACTGTTTTTATCAAATCCACCTTCAAACCCTAAAAGGTAAGATTAGCCGGGATTAATTACACCCTACAATTTCGTCAATCTTTCAGCCAGATCAGCGTCGGTACTTGAGGGAGGTTCCCCGTGCTTTCGCACGGACCTAATTAAAGTAAACCTCATTTTCCCAGAGGCGTTACCCCGTTAACACTTTTCTGGACACCTACTTGATCGGCTAATTTTCCTGTGTAAAACTCTCCCAGGAGTAACTCTTACTCGCAGTGGGTATCGGGATCCAACTATCTCATAGGAGGTATGCAATCTCATTGCAAATTTTAACACTTGCAAGTTTCCTTCCTAGTCGTGCTAATCCCCGTTGTTGCCGATTACCGTAACACCGATATTAAGAGTGGCAATGAATGAAGTGAGCGACTCTTAACTCAAACTAACCTAATCATAACCCTAACAATCTCTCTTTATACATATTTTAGCACATAGTGAAACTAAACAAACGTGGACAAATTGGACTTAACTCGTTAAAACACTAAGAAAAAGATTCCCATCTCTCCGTGGACCGACCCGTACTCAACCGGCTAGCTACCAAGCGAAACCGTCTTGATTGCGGTAATTAAAACTAAGCACGCAAAAACTCTAACAATCAAATGGTGCCGTTGCCGGGGAGACGGTAGTTTATTTCTTTGTGTAACTTCGGGTTAATTTGTGAATATATATAACCAAAAACAAAAAAATATACTGTAAAAATCATCTTGTTATTTTTTATTCCTTTTTATGCAAGTGTGCAGGATAGGAAGAAGATCTAGTTCAGTGCCAAAGTCGTGGGGAGTTAGACGCATATCTCGCGGCTACATCGCGGCGAAACAAGACGGAACCACGGTTTACAATAAAATTCTGGAGCAAATTCAGTGACCAAATCAAGATTCAGGGGCTCTAACTAAGAAGAGGAGACTGAAGTAAGCACAGGGAAGAAATTTGAAGTTCCCACTCAACTGTAAAGCCGCAGAACTGCGGCACAAGTGCTTGTTTGACTGTGGAACCGCGGTCAAACTCTGACGTCAGAAACCAAAAATCCTCTGTGAGTGTTCCAATCCCCTTCTCACCTCCTCTGAACTCCACTGAACTATTCTTTCTGCAGCATTTTTTGCACAAACTCTCTTCCCCTCTCCAATAAAACTGTTTTTGTGCAGGATTCTTTGCGCCGCCGCCAAATAAATTTTATGCAAGTGTTATAGATTTTTGTTTGTTACAGTTTTGCATAAATAATACGGACTTTAAGGGGCTATAACACCAATTCAGATTGGGTGGGGATTTCATCACCTTTTCTAAGACCCCAAAAATCACTAAAAGAATACGCATTACCCATGAGCTTAATAAAAAATATCTAGACTCAGCCAACTAAGGACTGTCGTGCTCAATAGGACAGAGGAAGGTTGTGGGCATTCGATCATTTATCTAAACTTGACTTTGTGGTGCCTAGGCTAGACAAGCGAAAAAGGTAATTTTAAAAAACCCGTCTCACGGTGATTCATGAGCGGAACCCTCCTTTCCTCACTTGTGTTTACCTAGCCACAATTGGCAGTGAAGAGACGATTTGAGGGCTATCTCACAACTCGTCACTTTGGAACAGTTAGGAGCAGTATAGTGGTCTTTGAAGACTATAGCTTTAGATATGATTGTGCATGTTTTGACTGTTGTCACGACCCGAAAATGTACGAAACATGACTGGCACTTAAATTACGAAACGTCTCGAGGCGTACGTAATCCAAGTAAGCCAAAGCCCAAAAATCTAAACCCAATTAAGAAATAGAGTGAAGGAAAACCAAATAAGTCACATCAAAATCTTTAAAAACAACTTCACTTTTTTCCAAAATTTTCGGAAGAGTCTCCTTTGTAAAAACTGGCCCCAAACGGGTTCAAAACAAGAATATATATATAATCATGAATAAGGCATCCCCAAGTGGGACCTAGCTCTTCGCGAAAACCGGTCCCAACATCACACGCAATAAAAATCATTACTGTGCAATAATAAGCATGTAAAAACCCAAGTAATAAGCATCACGTCGGCTCAAGTGAGCTCGACCCAGAGAAACAACATATAAGTCCACAAATCTCACTGTCTCGTCTCTTGGTCAATATACATCAGTATAAGTAGTAGCTACAGTAGATGGAGTAAACTAGATATAATGAATATACAAGGTCGAAACAAAATAATTTCACAACCCACCTACGAGCAAAATCTCAGATCCAAGCAAAAGGAGAAAATGGATGAAGTACGTCCGCCGCTATAGTGCTGACGGATCGGACCTGCAAAAAGGCTGTGGCACAACGGGGGTGAGTTGCCAACTCGTGAGTAATAAATAACATCTATGAAGGCTATCATAAGCATGTACGCAAAGTGTCACAACTCAACAACATTGATATAGCATGATGTACTAGCAGGTATGCAACATGAATCAATTTAACAATACTAGTCTTGCATGATGTACTAGCAGGTATGCAACATGAATCAATTTAACCTGAGATCGGAATATATTTATTTGAGAAAAACATCATTTTCATCTTAGAAAAGCTCCTGTGAAGTATCTGAAGTAATATCAATGGAATCAATAGAAATCTGTGTCTAGCATCGACACCTCAAATGACTATCTCAAAATCTCAAGTATCGGTATCACAATATCTCTGGCCCCAGCCGTCCGGCTGGCCCATCTCAAAGTATCAATATCTCAATATCTCACGACCACGGTCGGTATCCTCTGGATATCCGCCACGCCAACAATCACCGGTAGGTAGTCTTCCCTTGTCAGGCTCATCGTCTACAACTCGAGCTTATTGCCCCGGGGTACCTTACCGGGCCCACCATGTACGCGAGATGGTTCATCCTACTCCTCGAATCGGGTCTCGAAAACCAACTTAGAATCGAGAAAACAGCATGGTGGACAATACTCATCATATCAAGGAAAAACACATCTTTCTCTTTAAAATAATCCTTTAGTTTATAAAATGTTACATGCGGTTTCCAAAACCAGAAAATCTCAAGAAGGGTCCGAAATCATCAAAATCACGATATCACTAAACAATGAATACCGGCATAAATCTCCATAATACTGCATGACTAATGAATATATGAATACATCTGATATCATGCAATGAATGCAATAGTTAAACTAGTGTATGAAAGCTATAACATATTGCAACTATCAGCTAGCAAGCTATGTCAACGAAAAAGTATTCTCTAAAGTGTACGTAACATGGCAATTACCGATGATGATGTTTGTGAGCCGACAAGCAGGTATATGTGGAACATACGCATCATCGGTAATGGTGCTGGTGTCTTGACAACAGGGTTTCATAATAATTACTGATAACATATGTATAAGCATGGAATGCGATGAAACATCATGAATACAGAAAGTTCTATAGTAACAGCAACACTGAAGAATAAACCTACCCAATATACGAGTCATGCAGTGCAGCAAAATAGATAACTAGGAACTATACGCAAAATGCCTGTACTACTAGAAGTTTTAAAACTAACGGGCTCCTGGCGCCATCCATACGATTTCCCCTGTAGATGTGTACATCTACTCACCGAAAGGTCTCAGCTAGCCGGATCCAATCACCGCTTTCTCCTTCCGCGCCGCGTCCGATGTCTCCGCGATCGATCCTAGAATTACATAAGGCAATACACATAAGGCTACAATCCTAGTAAAAACACGATATCAAGATTATTCAAAAAACTTGCGTCGCGAGCTAACGCGTGGGTAAACATGACACCAAAACGTGTGTGCCAGCGCCTTGAACCACCCTGACACGCTGCGATACACAGAAACCACCAGAGCCAAACTCAAAACGTGCGTATCGCGTAAGCCTAAAAGTGTTGAAAACAAGATATTTGATCCCAGATTTTGACTCGAGTTGAATTAGGAAAAATTGCATGTACCAAGGACATTCAAAACCTAGCAGACACCAACAGAAGAAGCCCCGACATCCACACCCACCCTCTGGCCGCAATTTGCGGCCAAAAACATTAAATCTGCGTCCATTTAGGGGAGAGGGGGTCCCGTGCTTCGTGTGTGTGGTCCTATCCCAGTCCCTAAGCTCCAGTAAATGCAACTTTTTCCTGAAGCACCTGGGTCAAAAGCAGATCACAAAACCACCCAAAATCTTAACTAAAACGATTTCTTTACACTAATTTTAAAACAATAAGGTATTTTAGTGTAATCTGAAGCAATTACTAGGATTAAGTGACACTAATAACACTACACAAGCCATCACAATCCCATTTTAACCAACAATCCACACAAAACACTAAGTTAGCCCAATTTACTACTTAAACAAGATTTTAAGCTAAATAACTATAAGTTTAGCAAAGAAGTGGTTAGGGTGAGTTTTATACCTTAAAGTGGGTTAATGGTGTCTTAAACTTGATGATCTTGCCTCAAGAACCAGCGAGGAGGTGTTTTGCAAGAGATTTGTGGAGAAAAATGGATTTTTGATGAAGATTGAGGCTTGGATGCAAGGAGAAGAAAAGAAGAAGAAGAAGAAGAAGAGAAGGGGGGTTTTGCTGCTGCTGCTGCTGGTGATGCTGCTGCTGCTGCTGTGTGTGTGTGTGTAGGGAAAATGAGAGGGAGAGATATGTGATGAGTGTGGGAAATGAGTGGTTTGAAAAAAGAAATGAGAGATGAGAGTCAACCCCCTTTCCCCATCTCTCTCATCATTACCAAGCATGCTTCACTCATCATGCCCCCCCCTCTCTCCATTTCACAAGTCAACCCCCAAAACAACAAATTATACTAAAAAAACTAATACACTTAATTAACTTCATATTAACCTAATGAAATGGGTTAGTTCATGGCTACCTAAACATGGTTTAACCCCAAACTTAGCCCTAGTTTACATGCACATGTGTGTGCAAGCCCAATTAAATTCTAATAAAATATTCATTAGTTTTGATAAAATATTTGAAAACCGTTTTGGTAAACTTTTTATTAAAACCCCCACATTAAAGCATAATTAACCACTAATCGCATTCTAAGGTATTACAATCTTCCCCCTTAAAGAAATTCGTCCCAGAATTTAAAAATATCGCTATGCGTACCTTCAAAGCGATGAGCGAAATTCTTCCGCATCACGCCCTCGGCCCCCCAGGTGATCTCTTCATCATTCGGGCTGCGCCAAAGAACCTTCACAGATGGCAAGACCTTTGATCGAAGTTTCTTCACCTGTCGATCCAATATCACTACTTGGTGCTCGATGAACGAAAGATCGTGTTCAAGATGAACAGTCTGATGCTGAATCATGTGAGAAGGGTCATGAAGATATCTGCGAAGCATCGACACATGGAATACGGGGTGAACATCCGGAAAGCTGGGTGGAAGAGCCAAACGATAAGCAACTGTGCCGACACGCTCTATGATCTCAAAGGGACCCACAAATCTGGGACTAAGCTTTCCTTTTCGCCCAAATCTCATCACGCCCTTCATCGGAGAGACCCTCAGAAAAACATGATTGCGAACTCTAGTCTGCGACGGCATCTGTCCACATACGATTTCTTCCTGCTCTGAGCCTCTCTCATCCGATCTCGAATCAACTGTACTTTCTCGGTCGTCTCCTGCACGATCTGCGGACCCAAAATACTGCTCTCGCTGAGCTCTGCCCAACAGACGGGCGATTTACATCTCCTCCCATACAAGGCCTCGAAAAGTTCCATCTGAATAGTATCCTGGATGATGTTGTTGTAGGAGAACTCCACTAAGTGTAAATGATGATCCCAGCTACCACCGAAGTCTAAAACGCACGCTCGGAGCATGTCATCGAGAGTCTGAATAGTCCGCTCTGACTGGCCGTCGGTCTGCGGATGAAATGCTGTGCTGAAACTCAAACGGGTGCCCAACGCCTCCTGAAGTCTCTGCCATAGTCGGCTGGTAAACTGGATGCCTCGGTCTGACATGATACAAGTCGGGACGCCATGCAACCGTACGATCTCGTCGATATAAATCTGGGCATACTGAGAAAAACCGAAAGTGGCCTTCACGGGAAGGAAGTGAGCCGCTTTCGTCAATCGATCCACGATCACCCAAATGGAGTCGTACCCTCGACTGGTCCTGGGTAGAACCATAATGATGTCCATAGAAATCTGCTCCCATTTCCACTCCGGAATGGGAAAAGGCTGCAACTCTCCCGCAGGTCTCTGGTGCTCATCCTTTACTTGCTGACAAGTTAGGCATCTCGACACGAAGTCTGTGACGTCCCTCTTCATTCCGTCCCACCAATAAACATCTCTCAGATCGTGGTACATCTTGGTGGAACCTGGATGAATGCTATAAATTGATCTATGGGCCTCTTCAAGAATCTCACGCCGCAGTCCCTCAGAATCTGGTACGCATAATCGAGTCCCAAATCGCAGTACCCCCTGATCATCGATCACGAACTCGGAATCTCTGCCCTGCCTAATATGCTCCATGATCTCTGAAAGACAGTCATCATTGGGCCGCGCCTCTCGAATACGGTTAAGAAACTACGGACGTGCACGAATATACGCAAGCTGTCCCCCGGTCGGAGTGAACTCGAACTCCACTCGGCTTTCGCATTGAATCTGCCAATCTGCTGACGACTGCCTCTGCACGGAGCTCAAACAAGATAAACTACCTTCGGGCCTCCGACTCAAAGCATCTGCCACCACATTCGCCTTTCCCGGATGGTAAAGGATTTCGCAATCATAGTCTTTCACCAGCTCTATCCAACGGCACTGTCTCAGATTCAAGTCTCGCTGCTGAAATATGTACTTCAAGCTCTTGTGGTCCATGAATATCTGGAACGAATCTCCGTATAGGTAATATCTCCAGATCTTGAGTGCAAACACCATTGCAGCCATCTATAATCGTGCATAGGATAGTTCTGTTCATTTGTCTTTAGCTGCCGAAAAGCATACGCGATAACCCTGTCGTGCTGCATCAACACGCAACCTAGTACCACTCGAGAAGCGTCGCAATAAACCACGAATCCGCCCGATCCCGAAGGCAATGACAACACTGGTGCAGTAGTCAGACGAGTCTTCAACTACTGGAAGCTATGCTCGCACGCCTCTGTCCAATCAATAGGATACCCCTTCCGGGTCAACCCGGTCAACGGTGCAGCGATACGGGAGAAGTCCTGAACAAATCATCGGTAGTAGCCAGCCAGGCCTAGGAAGCTGCGGATCTCTGTAACTGATGCTGGTCTGGGCCAATGCTGAACGGCCTCAATCTTCTTCGGGTCCACACATATGTCATCTCTCATAATCACGTGACCCAAGAAATAAACGTTGTCAAGCAAAAGAGCGCACTTGGAGAATTTTGCGAACAGCTGGTGCTCCCTCAAAGTCTGCAATGTGATCCGCAGGTGCTGCTCGTGCTCATCTCGGCTCCAGGAATACACCAAAATGTCGTCAATAAACACGATGATGAACATATCAAGATATGGCCTGAAAATGTTGTTCATCAAGTCCATAAACGCGGCTGTTGCATTGGTGAGTCCGAACGACATCACCAAAAACTCATAGTCCCCGTAACGTGTGCGAAAAGCCGTCCTCGGAATATCCTCCTGCCGCACCCGCAACTGATGGTAACCCGATCGCAAGTCGATCCTCAAAAAGTATCCCGCACCCTGAAGCTGGTCGAACAAATCATCGATACGTGGTAAGGGATATCTGTTTTGTACGGTAACACGGTTCAGCTGGCGGTAATCAATGCACAAGCGCAAACTGCCATCCTTCTTCTTGACGAACAGGACAGGAGCACCCCACGGAGATACACTAGGTCGAATAAGCCCTTTATCTAACAAATCCCGCAACTGATCCTTCAGCTCTCTAAGCTCCGCCGGGGACATCCGATAAGGAGGTATGGAAATAGGCCCTGTGCCGGAGATCAAATCGATACAGAACTCAACATCGCGCTAAGGCGGTAGTCCAGGTAGCTCGTCAGGGAAAACATCAGGGAACTCACACACAATCGGGGTCTGGTCCAAAGGAACCTCTGCAGCTCGAGTATCACAAACATATGCTAAGAATCCCTGACATCCCTTCCATAAGAGCTGACCGGCGCGAAGAGACGATATCAAGCTGGGAAGGGTGACGCTGCAGTCTCCGTGAATAACAAGGACTGGCTCCCCCGGAAAACTAAATCTGACAGCCTTCTCACGGCAGTCCACAGATACATAACAAGTGGCTAGCCAGTCTATGCCCAGAAGCATATCAAAGTCTAACATATCGAGGAGAATCAAATCGACCGATGAATCCCTCTCCCCGATATGAACGAAAGATAAACGAAACACAAAACGAGCGACAAACGACTCGCCTACCGTAGTAATAACAACAAGCGGCTGATCTAATGACGATGACTCCTGGCCCAACATCGGTGCAAAGTGTGTAGATACATACGAATGTGTGGAACCTGGGTCGAATAATACTCACTCGTCGAAAGAACATACTGGCAAGGTACCTGTCACAACGGCATTGGATGCCTGCGCATCCTGCGGAGTCAAAGAGAACACTCGGGCCTGTCCCGCACCAATAGTTGGCCGTCCTCCGCCTCCGCCTCTGCCTCCTCATCCTATCTGAACTGGACCACCGCATCCACGGCCTCTGGGGGCGTCTAACTGGCGTGGAACATCACCGGGGATAGGAAATAGAGCTCTCTGAGGAGGTGGTGAAGGTGGTAAAGTCACGTGTGGAACTGTCGCCGCTCCCTGTCGTCTCACCATACAGTCTCTGACACGATGATGCAGGCTACCACACCGAAAACATCCTTACCATGGCTGCTGACCATGTGGGTGAAGGCGATACAACTGGCCCGTAAAGAATCCGCTACGGCCTCTGCGAACCCTCCTAGGTGCTAACATATCGGTGCGAATCCGACTTTGTCTCGAAACAACCGTAGGGGGAGCAATATCCGATCTCTGGGCTCGATTGATGTCTATCAAGGTTCCGATCATCTGGCGTAAGTCTTGTAAACAGGCCTCCAGCTTAGCGATAGGGTCTGTAGAAAGTCAATCAACCTGCTCCTGAAAGTTGGGTGTACAGTCCTGGTCGGTCCCTGTCTCGGTCGGACCTGCCCTGATCTCGTCTCTAGCGGCACCCCACTGGGCCCTCGTAACCTGCGGCGGTATAGTGGCTGGTATTGGAAATAGGATAATAAGAATAGTGCAATAGAATCATAGGTTACACGGAATCGAAAAAAGAATTTCAAGCAAGTATATCCTAAAGTCACCTAGGCGGAGTACCGTATCGCAAGTATGCCGCGGACATACACACGCTACGTTACCCTGCTTAAGTCACTTACTCCATCTACCAAGGGTCATCCTATACTCAGAAAGGTAAAACCTATCGCTCCGATACCAACTTTTTCACGACCCGAAAAGGTACATAACGTGACTGGCATTTAAATTACGAAACGTCTCGAGGCGTACGTAATCTAAGTAAGCCAAACCCAAAAATCAAAACCCAATTAAGAAATAGAGTGAAGGAAAACCAAATAAGTCACATCAAAATCTTTAAAAACATCTTCACTTTTTTCCAAAATTTTCGGCAGAGTCTCCTTTGTAAGAACTAGCCCCAAACGGGTACAAAACAAGAATATACATATAATCATGAATAAGGCATCCCCAAGAGGGAGCTAGCTCTTTGCCAAAAGCGGTCTCAACATCACACGTAATAAAAATCATTACTGTGCAAAAATAAGCATGTAAAAACCCAAGTAATAAGCATCACGTCGGCTCAAGTGAGCTCGACCCAGAGAAACAACATATAAGTCCACAAATCTCACTGTCTCGTCTCTAGGTCAATATACATCATTATAAGTAGCAGGTACAGTAGATTTAGTACACTAGATACAATGAATATACAAGGTGGAAACAAAATAATATCACAACCCACCTACGAGCAAAATCTCAGATCTAAGCAAAAGGAGAAAATGGATGAGGTACGTCCGCCGCTACAGTGCTAACGAATCGGACCTGCAAAAAGGCTGTGGCACAACGGGGGTGAGTTGCCAACTCGTGAGTAATAAGTAACATCTATGAAGGCTATCATAAGCATGTACGCAAAGTGTCACAACTCAACAACACTGATATAGCATGATGTACTAGCAGGTATGCAACATGAATCAATTTAACAATACTAGTCTAGCATGATGTACTAGCAGGTATGCAACATGAATCAATTTAACCCGAGATCGGAATATATTTATATGAGAAAAACATCATTTTCATCTTAGAAAAGCTCCTGTGAAGTATCTGAAGTAATATCAATGGAATCAATAGAAATCTGTGTCTTGCATCGACACCTCAAACGACTATCTCAAAATCTCAACTATCGGTATCACAATATCTCTGGTCCCAGCCGTCCGGCTGGCCCATCTCAAAGTATCAATATCTCAATATCTCACGACCACGGTCGGTATCCTCTGGGTACCCGCCGCGCCAACAATCACCGGTAGGTGGTCTTCCTCTGCCAGGCTCATCGTCTACAACTCGAGCTTATTGCCCCGGGGTACCTTACCAGGCTCACCATGTACCCAAAACGGTTCATCCTACTCCTCGAATCGGGTCTCGAAAACCAACTCAGAACCGAGAAAACATCATCGTGGACAATACTCATCATATCAAGGAAAACCGCATCTTTCTCTTTAAAATAATTCATCAGTTTATAAAATGTCACATGCGGTTTCCAAAACCAGAAAATCTCAAGAAGGGTCCGAAATCATCAAAATCACGATATCACTAAACAATGAATACCGGCATAAATCTCCATAATACTGCATGACTAATGGATATATGAATACATCTGATATCATGCAATGAATGCAATAGTTAAACTAGCGTATGAAAGAGATAACATATTGCAACTACCAGCTAGGAAGCTATGTCAACGAAAATGTATTCTCTAAAGTGTACGTGACATGGCAATTACCGATGATGATGTGTGTGAGCCGGCAAGCAGGTGTACGTAGAACATACGCATCATCGGTAATGGTGCTGGTGTCCTGACAGCAGGGTTTCATAATAATTACTGATAACATATGTATAAGCATGGAATGCGATGAAACATCATGAATACAGAAAGTGCTATAGTAACAGCAACACTGAAGAATAAACCTACCTAATATACGAGTCATGCAATGAAGCAAAATAGATAACTAGGAACTATACGCAAAATGCATATACTACTAGAAGTTTTAAAACTAACGGGCGCCTCGCGCCATCCATACGATTTTCCCCGTAGATGTGTACATCTACTCACCGGAAGGTCTCAGCTAGCCGGATCCAATCACCGCTTTCCCCTTCCGCGCCGAGTCCGATGTCTCCGCGATCGATCCTAGAATTACACAAGGCAATACACAAAAGGCTAAAATCCTACAAAAAACACAATATCAAAATTATTCGAAAAACTTGCGTCGCGAGCTAACGCGTGTGTAAACATGACACCAAAATGCGTGTGCCAGCGCATGGAACCACCATGACACGCTGCGATACACAGAAACCACCAGACCCAAACTCAAAATGTACGTATCGCGCAAGCCTAAAAGTGTTGAAAACAAGGTATTTGATCCCAGATTTTGACTCGAGTTGAATTAGGAAAAGTTGGATGCACCAAGGACCTACAAAACTAAGCAGACACCTACAGAAGAAGCCCCGACACCCACACCCACCCTCTGGACGCAATTTGCGGCCAGACACATTAAATCTGCGGCCATTTAGGGGAGAGGAGGTCCCGTGCTTCGTGTGTGTGGTCCTATCCCAGTCCCTAAGCTCCAGTAAATGCAACTTTTGCCTGAAGCACCCGGGTCAAAAGCATATCACAAAACCACCCAAAATCTTAACTAAAACGTTTGCTTTACACTAATTTTAAAACAATAAGGTAATTTAGTGTAATCTGAAGCAATTACTAGGATTAAGTGACACTAAAAACACTACACAAGCCATCACAATCCCATTTTAATCAACACTCCATACAAAACACAAAGTTAGCCTAATTTACTACTTAAACAAGATTTTAAGCTAAATAACTATAAGTTTAGCAAAGAAGTGGTTTGGGTGAGTTTTATACCTCAAAGTGGGTTAATGGTGTCTCAAACTTGATGATCTTGCCTCAAGAACCAGCGAGGAGGTGTTTTGCAAGAGATTTGTGAAGAAAAATGGATTTTTGATGAAGATTGAGGCTTGGATGCAAGGAGAAGAAAAGAAGAAGAAGAAGAAGAGAAGGGGGGTTTTGCTGCTGCTGCTGCTGGTGATGCTGCTGCTGTAGCTGCTGTGTGTGTGTGTGTGTGTGCAGGGAAAATGAGTTGGAGAGATATGTGATGAGTGTGGGAAATGAGTGGTTTGAAAAAAGAAATGAGAGATGAGAGTCAACCCCCTTTCCCCCTCTCTCTCATCATTACCAAGCATGCTTCACTCATCATGCCCTCTCTCTCTCTCTCCAATTCACAAGTAAACCCTCAAAACAACAAATTATACCAAAAAAAACTAATACACTTAATTAACTTCATATTAACCTAATGAAATGGGTTAGTTCACCAAGGCTACCTAAACATGGTTTAACCCCAAAGTTAGCTCTATTTTACATGCACATGTGTGTGCAAGCCCAATTAAATTCTAAAAAAATATTCGTTAATTTTGATAAAATATTTGAAAACCGTTTTGGTAAACTTTTTACTAAAAACCCCACATTAAAGCATAATTAACCACTAATCGCATTCTAAGGTGTTACAACTGTGATTGTTTGAGATTGTGCCATAAGTCCGTACATATTTTTGTGAAACTCTTTCTAAAAAAAAACAACAAAACAAAAACTTTTATAAAAACTTGCCCTTTGTCGCCAGAATTCCATTTCACCCACCATTCATCCGCATTTCTCCAATGACGTTTTCTTACCCTCACTTTCTACGCTTTGACTATACTAAACTCGTTTAGTGTATGTCCGGTTGGACTCGGGACATTAGTGCCCGCCTAGTCCGCTTTATGTAAGTTGCTGCTGACTACTCGATCGACTCCGACGTCGAAACTCCCTCCACACCTCTTTCACCCTTATCTTTGCCGGCCAACTCCGAAGTTGACCGTGATTCTGTTCATACATCCTCACCTTCACCATAACCATCACCAAATTCTTCTTCTGAGATGTCAGGATTTCCTCCTAACATCCCTTTACCTGCCCCCGAGACTTATTCCATTTCATTTGGGTGCGAATTACCCACAACCACCTCCTGTTGAAGCGTCACAGTGAATCGCGCTCCAGGATCGTTTCTATCCCACCCGCTCTGCACTTCCAACCTATCTTTCACTTCCGCCGGCCAATGGGGATAATTTCAAAATTAAGCCCTACTTCATAAACATGTTGCTTAAATTCCATGGGCTAGAATCCGAAGATGCCTACATCTTCATCAACAAGTTCCAGAACGTCTGTGTAATGATGAAGACAACCCAACTGTCCAACGATGTTATACTGCTACGAGTCATTCCTTTCATTCTGTGTGACCTTGCTGAGAAGTGGCTGTATAGCACTGCATCGCATTCCATAATCAGTCGGGATGAGTTTTTAAAAGCGTTTCTTAAAAAATTTTACCCAAATCACAAGACCGCGAGGATCCGAAACGAAATCAACCAATTTTCCCAGCTTCATACCAAACCTTTTTGGAAGTGCTTTGACCGAAACAAAGACCTTCTTGTTCAGTGCCCTCATAACGGTATTGAGAGATGACAACTTTGCCAAAGCTTATATGAGGGCCTGAATCCAGCAACTAAGCAGTTGCTGGAGACCATTTGTCAATGCCACTTCCTATCCAAATCTGACCAGGAAGCTTGGCAATTCTTCGATGATCTTGCGGAACAGACGCTTCAGTGGGAAAGCACCAGACCGAACACTTCGTCTACTTCTTCTACTTCTTCTGGTCTCTCCAGGGGAGGAGTTCATCAACTCGATATCTCAATTGCAATGAAGGCCGAGATGGCAGCAATCACGCGAAAACTGGAAGCAATTGAGAGAAAATTCTCATCTCCTTCTCCTTCCCCTGCTCTTCCCCCTCGCACCATCTGCGCTTGTTGTTCTGATCCATCCCATTTGACCGAAGAGTGTCCTTAAAACCTACTTTCTCAAGGATCGGATCAGGTCAATGCTGCATTTCAGCAAAGACCAAGAAACGATCCATACTCTTCAACTTACAATCCCGGTTGGAGGAACCACCCCAATTTTGCCTGGAATCAGAACCAGCATCAATTCCAAGGCCACAACAACTTCCAAAGGCCTCCTCCTCCTCAACAACAAGCTCAGTAACAAACTCAACATCAGTATCAGCAGCCCTTCCAACCACAACCTTTTCAAAATCCGACGAACAAGTTTGCACCCAACAATTCTTTTCCTCAAAACAACTTTGTTCCATCAAACAACGATAAGGTTTCCTCGCTAGAACGGAGTCTGGAGGTGTTTGTAAAGCAATCGACTCAATCCACCGCCAACATCCAGTCTTCTATTTAGTCTTTGGTGCAACACACTGCTGCACACGGGCAAAGCATCAAGACCATCGAAGCCCATATTGCACAACTGAATGCAATGTTAAGCGAGCGGGGAAAAGGGAAGCTTCCATCTCAACCACTCCAAAATCCTGGTCACCCACATAATATACATGTTGCTCTTGAACAATAGAACCATAATGTGAGTGTCGTGACTACGTAGAGATCTGGAAGGATACTGCACAACAACATTGGCACGCGGATATGCATGAAAAATCTCGATTTAGTGCATCAGGCGTGCACCAAAATCGCTACAAGCGCGTGAAGTATGCGCAAGAATCTAAATCAAGTGCACAAAGTGCATGAAAACAAATATCAAATATCACAATCGAAATCGACGGTATACAACATATCTCAAACCAAATCAGGTATACCGTGGCATATAATCTCACAATCATGTGCATCAGCATGCATAAAATCGAATCAAAACACTAAAAGTGCACGAAAATTATGCCGAAAGCATAAGTCAAATCACATGCATACCATAGGCATGCGATCAAATCAACATCTCGAATGATATCAAATCGAAGTCAAGTGCAACTGTGGTGCACAAAATCTCAATCATGCAAATAAATCGCCCAAAATATCGAAATCCAAGATGGCGGAAACAGTCCCGCTCTGGCACATCCTCGAAAGATCTCTGGCCAACTATCATGGTCACTCATAACATGTCTCGTCGACGATGCCGAATTCTGGCCTACTTGGTGTGCGTAATATGACTGATCCTGGGTCCAAGACTTCTCGTATTGTATTCCAGAAAGGTTTTGTCGAGGTTTCTCCCAAATCTCGTTTCTGCCGAACTGCCCGGAAGTTATCACCCTTTACTAAATCTATTTCTTGTTCCAGAACGGCTGCATACTCATCACGACTCCTTCTGGAAGATATATCAATATACAACGCCTCTATATGCGTATCACATCTCTGATGTCAGCGGAGTGGCACGTCATCTCATCAAGATATCGTACGAACCTCTTACTCCACTTTTCTCTAATGTCGACTGATTCGGACTCGTCTCTTCGTGGCTACATGGACTGCGCTCCAACGACTATACTCATATCTGGAGTCTTCCAAGCAATGTATCCCATCACAGGATATCCGAACGACGTCGAACCTTTCGATCGATTAATCAAAGTTCTATAATCCCTCAAGAGCTCAACATCTTGAGTACAGTTTAATAGTATTCCAGTACATGCCACAGTACCTATGGACCAGCCGTAGAAGGTTAAATCCAAGCCTCATTAATGACACCGCGGAACCGTTGCAAACCCAAGGGTTTCAAAGCGTTCACATGGTCATTATATCGAGTTAGGGTTTCATTATTTTAGAGGGTCTACCAAATTACTTGCATGTTTTTCCGAATACTTTAAACTTGGAAAATGGGTTTCTGGCATTCGATCGTTTTCTTTGGACTCCCAACGTACTTGCGTGAAGCCTCATCTAGCGGGAATCAATCAACCTGATGACCTCACTTCGGGGTAGGCAACGAATCACATGTCCTAGTCATTCCTCCTTGGGTGACTAGGGATCTTCTATCATATCTCTAAGTATAACTCGGGCGGCATTAGCTTCAAACATCTGGGGCGATATCTAATCAGTCGCAGGAACAACTAAATCATTCGTCCGCACGCTGAACAGTGCCTCAATCATCAAGAATAATCGGTGCATTGACGGTGATCACATTCTGGCTGGCCTCTAGCAGTGGCCTGATCCTTTGGTGCTGATCTGCACGATCGAGAAATTTTGTAAAAGCAATCCATCAAACACTCATGGCGTGAAAACACAATAAAACAACGCATCTATGCAATTGTATGTCCCTGGAATCACGCCATGGTCAGTCCTCGTCTGTGACGAGCTCATGCTGACCGCAACTCTAGCCGCAGCTCTCTGCCCGTGTAATCGTGGAAGCAAAACCATAAACCGATAATGATGAGGATAGATCATAGGAATGAATATAATACTGTGCAAGGAAATGTACATCCTAAGGCTTCTTAAGCGGAGTAGCGTATCGTAAGTATGCCACGGAACATATACACGGTACGTCACTCTCCTTAAGTCACCTAATCCATCAACCAAGGTCAACCTACGCGACGAAAGTTTGGGTCTAATACCCTCTCGACTAAGTCTAAGTTCCATAAGGTCAAGCCTAGCTTCCGAATATATATAAACGCCCTAGACTCGGCATAGTCAAACATAGACTCGAACTAAGGTTAACCTAGCGCTCTGATACTAACTTTGTCACAACCCGAAATGGCACGTGACTGGCACTTAAATCATATGAAGTCTATAGGACCCCATCTAATTCAAGTAAGCCAAAATACCAGAAATCTAAATCATTTAAAAGAAGAAGATGAAGGAAATCTTGTTTTAAGGTTTGCATATAATCACTTTGAAAAGTCGTCGTAAACATTTTTAAAACATCATATCTTTTCCGAAAATTTCGGCAGAGTTTCCTTTGTAAATACTGGCCCCAAATGGGTACAAACATGCATAATATGAATAAAGGCATCCCCAAGCGGGAGCTAGCTCTTCGCCAATTGGCGGTCACAACCACGCAAGCAATATAATATACAACGCCGAAGGGCGAGGATCAAAACTCAAAAGGAAACCCAAAGTCAACAAGAAAACCATAATAATACAACGCGACTCTAATGTCGAAATAATATAACTGGTCTTCTAAGTCTAATAATTTAATACAAGTATAGTTGATGGAGTTACTGGATACAACTGAATGTAAATAAAATACAATGGTGGTCACGATGCGAGTGAACCCACCTACCAAAGCAATCACCCGAAAAGGAGCAGTGTGCCAGCAAAGCCGCAACGAAACCTGTACGGCAAAACCTGCAAGAAACTGTGGCACAACGTGGGTGAGTTGCTAACTCATGAGTAGAAAACATCACCGAGCAGAAATCGTATGTATGACTCAATCCTAGGTCATACGATATGTAATATCCTCAAACAATATAGCCTGAAGCATGATAAAATGGCAAGGGTAAACTTCTATACATAAGTGTAATACCAAGTGCTCGTGTCAGTGCCTCAGGTAGAAACATATCATAAATATGAGGTATGAATGCATGAAAATAGAATACATCTAAATAAGAAAACTGTTTTCTTTATATAACGAGATTCCTGTATATATATAAATTGAGATATTATCAAGGAAATCAACATAGAATCGGTGTCAAGCATCGACACAAAACATATATCCAAATCTCAATATCTCAGGTTCCGGCAATCCGGACTGGACTGTATACTTGAATATCAATATCTAGGGCTCCGGCTATCCGGACTGGCCCATATCATCAAATCTCAAAACCTCAGGCTCCGGCAATCCGGACTGGCCTATACTCCAATCGGTATCCTCGGGATATCCGTCGAGTCACAATAAAATCACTGGTCGGTAGTGCTCCCGTGCCAGGCTCAACGCCATTATCTGCGACCATCTTGCCCCGGGGCACCGCACCGGGTCCATGTTCATATCAGAATTTTGCATTATTATATAACCCATTCTTAATCATATTTCAAATAAATAGGTGCTTTTGATCCATGTCTGCTAAATAGTTGCAGGTTACAGGTTCTCAGAACAATACAGTGAAATTCAGGAAAAGACGCTACAAATGTGAGACTACGACCAACAAATAGATGAATCTGTATGATGCCGCTTACAGTTTTGCCACGACCCGAAAGTACGGAACATGACCGGCACTTAGACTACGAAACGTCTCGAGGCGTACGTAATCTAAGTAAGCCGAAAACCTAGAAATCAAAACCAAGTAAGCACTGAATGAAGGAAAACCAACTTAAAACAAGTAGTTTAATAACATAAGCCGAATTATGCGTTTTTAAAAAAAACATCAAGTATTTTCTGAAAATTTCGACAGAGTCTCCTTTGTAAATACTGGCCCCCAAACGGGATACAACATGAATAGTATACGAAATCAATAAAAAGGCATCCCCAAGCGGGAGCTAGCTCTTCGTCAATCGACGGTCACAACCACACAACCAATATAATATACAAAGCCAAGGTCGAGGATCAAAACTCAAAAGGAAACTCAAAACAATAAGAAATCCACAGAAATATAACGTGCGACTCTAAGGTCGAAAGAATAAACATTACTGGTCTATATCTCTGAAATAAATACATGTTTGGTTGATGGAACTTCTAGATACAACAGAATAATAATATACAAGGTATAATGATGGGTACGATACAAAAAAACCCACCTACTAGCAAGTCACCCGAAAGAAGCAGTGCCAGCAAAGCCGTAATGAAACCGGTACGGCAAAACCAGCAAAAACTGTGGCACAATGGGGGTGAGTTGCCAACTCGTGGGTAGAAAAACATCTATGAACAGGAATCGCATGTATGACGCAATCCTAGGTCATACGATCACAATATATCCTCAAATAAAATAACCAGCAGCCTATAACAATGGCTAGGATAAATATCTAACCCGAATGTAATCCCATGTGCCCGTGTCAGTGCCTCAGATAGCAATGTATCATATGGATGATGTCTGAATGCATGAAACAGAATGCATGTACTGAAGAAAACTGCTTTCATAAATTAGTGAGATTTCTGTATTTTTAAAATGAGGTATCATAAATGAAATCAGCATAAACAGTGCCTAGCATCGACACAAAACAAGTATCCAAATATCTCGATATCTCTGTGTCGTATGCGACAGTACCTCAATATCTCAAAATCTCAATGTCTCAATCACAATATCTAGGACGCCGTCAGTCCAGACCGACCCCTACCATCCTTCTCAAGACCACGACGGTATCCTCCGGATATCCGACTCGTCGGGTAAAATCACCGGTCGGTAGTGCTCCCCTGCCAGGCTCAACGCCATCATCTGCGATCCTCTTGCCCCGGGGTACCGCACCGGGTCCACCATGTACCCGAAACGGTTCCTCCATCTCCTCAAATCGGGTCTCGAAATCCATCAGCAAACTCATGGTGGACGACTCATACATCATGGGAAAACCGCACATTTTATTTAAAAAGAGAGAAAAGAAGTTTATATAAGTTTTGCAGTTTTCCCCCAAATCCAGAAAATCTCATGGAAATCCGAATCCAAATCGTCAATAGCATGTAAAACCATGAATATAGGCATGAGAATCCATGAATGCGGCATAACAATGAATAACAGTATGCATTAAGTAGCAAGTAATAACTACAATGTCTAAATTAACATGTAAGGCAAGTATACTAATATCATGTCTAAACTATTAGCTAACAACCTATGTCAAATGAAATAGTATTTTCTAAAGTGTTCGTGACATGGCAATTACCGATAAAGATGTGTGTGAGCCGGCAAGTAAGTATACGTGGTACATACGCGTCATCGGTAATGGTGTTGGTGTCCTAACAGCATGATATCAATAATAGAATATGAAATATAATATAAGAATGCGATGCGGAGCGAACAACAAAAATGAGCGGGAGCTAAATACTAGACACAAAGATAACAGTCTATATTTAATATAAATCTAGTCTAACAACTACACTAAACTAAAGGGCTAAGCTAACTGGCTACCGAAGGTAAGGAAACCGCCTAACACCTGAGTCGATACATGTATATATATATATATATGTATATATATATATATATATATATATATATACATATATATATTAGTCGGTGATCCCGCCTCGATAATATCACATCCGATACCATATCTATAATCAAATATTCCCAAGTCAAGAGCGCCGATCAAACATCAATATATAGCTCGTACGTAAATCCGTCATACGGCATCCTAAATTTAGGTACGGGTCAGTATCACATTCATCAAATTAATCATTTGGTATCCTTTTTATCAAAGATCATAATCAGGGGTACTGATCTACGTCTAGTACAATACTAATATCATCAATCTAATCATGATCTGACTGTTGATCTACAGCCTCATACAAACCGATATCATCATCATATATCGTCATAAAGAGGTATACATCGCCTAATGCGACCTATTATGAATATCTTAACATATCTTATCTCATATCATGATCACAAGCCAACCATTCAGTGTATAACACTATTCACCCGTATCGTCGTCCCAAGATCCGCTATAACATCAGGACGTATCTCAAGTACGAATCTTGCCATATCACCGTTCTCGCGGTCTCAATCAAATCTTATCGACTCATCTCAAATCCCAAATACTATCCTCAAATCCAGTATGTGAACATATAACAATATAACCCCATAAAGACACATATGAAAGAAGAATGTATGCAAGTATGTGTGTGTGTAAATGTGGTGCAACCTCTACTCTAGATCTCGCAACACTAAACCTATCCAATCACACCTAAAATCTATCTTTATTATCAATAAACTCTATAATATAATCAATATATATGTGTGTATACGTATTCGTATACATCACCACGAACTGCGGTGGTGCTATACGCCATCCTCCCGACTTCTCCCCGTAGATATAAATCTACTCACCTGGTCCTCGCTCGCCGGTGTCACGTCCCGAAAGTACGGAAAATGACCGGCACTTAAACTACGAAACGTCTCGAGGCGTACGTAATCTAAGTAAGCCGAAAACCCAGAGATCCAAACCAAGAAAAGTAGTAGAGTGAAGGAAAACCAATTTAAAATCAACTAGTTTTAATAGCATAAGCCGAATTATGCGGTTTAAAAAAAACATCAAGTATTTCCTGAAAATTTCGGCAGAGTCTCCTTTGTAAATACTGGCTCCCAAACGGGATACAACATGAATAGTATACGAAATCAATAAAAAGGCATCCCCAAGCGGGAGCTAGCTCTTCGTCAATCGACGGTCACAAGCACACAAGCAATATAATATACAACGCCAAGGGTGAGGATCAAAACTCAAAAGGAACTTAAAACAACAAGAAAACCATAGAAATACAACGCGCGACTCTAAGGTCGAAAGAATAACATCACTGGTCTCTATCTCAAAAATAATACATGTTTGGTTGATGGAACTTCTAGATACAACAGAATAATGATATACAAGATATATAATGGGGGTACGATACAAGTAAACCCACCTACTAGCAAATCACCCGAAGGAAACTATGCCCACAAAGCCGTAATGAAACCTGTACGGCAAACCTGCAAGAAACTGGGGCACAACGGGGTTGAGTTGCCAATTCGTGAATAGAAAAACATCTACGGAAAGAAATCGCATAAATAACGCAACCTAGGTCAATGATCATAATATATCCTCAATTATATATATAACATGCAACCTATAACAAGGCTAGGGTAAATATCTAACCCGAGTGTAATCTCATGTGCCCGTGTCAGTGCCTCAGGTAGCAATATATCATATGAATGAGGTATGAATGCATGAAAACAGAATACATGTAAATGAAGAACTGTTTTCATAATTTAGTGAGATTTCCTTTGGATTTTTTAAATGAGGTATCATAATGAAATCAGCATAAAACAGTGCCTAGCATCGGCACAAAACGTGATCCCAATATCTCGATATCTCTGTATCACAGTCTCTGTACCTCAATATCTCGAAATCTCAATGTCTCAATCACAATATCTAGGGCGCCGTCAGTCCAGACCGGCCCCTACCATCCATCTCAAAACCACGACGGTATCCTCCTGATATCCGACGCGTCGGGTAAAATCACCGGTAGGTAGTGCTCCCCTGCCAGGCTCACATCGTCATCATCACGCGCTTCTTGCCCCGGGGTACCTTACCGGGTCCACCATGTACCCGAAACGGTTCATCCGTCTTCTCGAATCGGGTCTCGAAATCCATCAGCAAACTCATGGTGGACGACTCATACATCATGGGAAAAACCGCACTTTTTATTTAAAAAGAGAGAAATCCGTTTATATAAGTTTTGCGGTTTCTTTCCCCCCCCAAATCCAGAAAATCTCATGGAAATCCGAATCCAAATCATCAATAGCATGTAAAACCATGAATATAGGCATAACAATGAATAAGAGTATGCATGAAGTGACAAGTAATAACTACAATGTTAAGCTGGCATATAAGGCAGGTACACTAATATCATGTCAAATTACTAACTAACAAGCTAAGTCAAGCAATAATATTTTCTAAGGTGTACGTGACATGGCAATTACCGATGAAGATGTGTGTGAGCCGGCAAGTAAGTGTACGTGGTACATACGCATCATCGGTAATGGTGTTGGTGTCCTAACAATATGATATCAACATTGCAATAATAAATTATAACATAAGTATGCGATGCGAAGCGAACCACAATAATAAGTGGGAGCTAACTACTAGACGCAACTGTAACTAACCTGCATTAATCTAATATAAGTCCTACAAATGGTGCCTTTTGAAATAACACGAATCATGGGGTTTTGAAAATAGGGACTACGGTGTTTTTATGAAAAGATACGTCTTTTGAAATATCCGTAGGATCCCTTGGGCTGTCTTTTAAAATACCCACGATTCGTTAGTTTTTGAAATAGGTAAGAATCGAATCTAATCTAACAACTACACTAAACTAAAGGGCTAAGCTAACAAGCTGGACTACAGGTAAGGGAACCGCCTAACATCTGAGTCGATCCATATACATACCTGTATATATATTAGTCGGTGATCCCGCCTCAATAATATCATATCCGATACCATATCTACAATCAGACATCCCAAGTCAAGAGTGCGGATCAATCATCAAGATATGGCTCGTACGTAAATCCGTCGTACGGCATCCCCAAATCTGGGTACGGTTCAATATCATATTCCTCACACCATTCCTCTGGTATCCTCTTTATTCAAGATCATAATCTAGGGTACTGACCTATGTCTAGTACAATACTAATATCCTCAATATACTCATGATCTGACTATAGATCGACAATCTCGTACAAACCGATACCGTCAGCACATAGCATCATCAAGGGTATACATCGCCCGATACGGCCTAATATCAATATCCTAGCATATCATGCCTCATATCACGATCACATGTCGACCATTTTATTTATAACACTATTCACCCGTATCGCCGCCCCAAGATCCGCTATAACACCAGGACGTACCTCAAGTACGAATCCTGCCATATCACCGATATCACAACCACAAAACAAATCTCATCGACTCAGCTCAATCCCAAGTATCATCCTCAAATCCGTATATGAACACATAGTCCCATACCCATGTGATCACATAACTATAAAGAATCCCATGAGCACATATAAATAGGAATGTATGCAAGTATGTATGTGTGTATGTGTAGTGCAACACTACCTTAGGGTTCGCAACACTAAAATAATCCAACACACCAATATCCATCCTAAACATCAAAAACATTAAACAATATATAGTGTGTATACGTATTCATATACAACACCACGAACTGCGGGGGTGCTATATGCCATCCACCCGACTTCTTCCCGTAGATATAAATCTACTCACCTGGACGCCTTGCTCTCTCTTGTCGTCTCGAAGTCCATGCGGAGGTACATAATATTATCATATGAAAATTATCTTCTAATGAATATCAATCTTGCATATCCTTGGGCTCTTTTTGTTTCTTTTGCAGAGGTCTTCATTGGAGTTGATTTCCCATTCGACGCCTGCTCATTCATAAGTCCGTTTTCGTTTAAGAATAGTCGGGAGTATAGAGATAAAACCAATCATGAAGAAAACTTCCAAGGTCTTGAAATCATATAAATCTCTGATTGATTTTAGATCCCCAAGAGCGAGGCCTGCTCTGGCGGTGATATAAGATGCTGGAATAAGACCAACTCGCGTTGCAAGAAAGGAAATATGAAAAGGTACATCAACTATTGGAGACGCTACAATTATAAATGTGTTGGGCAATGTTGGAGTTATCCTTAAGAAAAGCATATAATTCAACGGATTATCTTTGGGCTTCGCTATCTCCTCCGGGAAAAATCTCAATTTTTCAGGCCACAACCAGTTAACCAATGGTATGCCAATATGCTTAGAAAGAAAATAGCAGGATGATGCACCAAAAGATGCAGTAAAAACAACTAAAATAACACCTTTGACAACACCAAAAAAAAATTGAGCCCCAGCTAACGGTGACATAATTATTGTCCCAGGAATCATAAGTGTCGACATAAAGATTTCACTTGGTAATTACTTGCATACACTGCAATATTATCTCTCTTTCACTCCAAGAAGCTGAAGGTCCATTAGTAATCTGGCCCAACATGATAATGTTATAGTATCAAGCATGGTGCAGTCCAAGGAATATAAGCAGGTTTTGGATCCAACCATCACCATCGTCGTCGACGTTCAATAGACCGTATTTTCCATTCAAAATGAAGTGAAGTTATCGTTCTAAGTTCAAATCTGTGTATGGAAATGCTGAATGAAAGACATGCATTCTTGTTAACTCTATCCATAAACCCAAATTGAGCAATACATCCCTAGAACCAACACTGAACTCAAATGCAGTAAACATCTCCATTTATTAAAGGTGAGATATGAATCAGTGAGATGAAATTCTCCAAATGCATCAATAACTAAAAAACAGAAACTTCAAAGCAGTCGGCGTCGCCATTGACGGCAGAGTCGACGAGGCCGGCGAGCTCAGGTGAAAAGTCAGGCATCGGGGGTTGGGATCTAGGTTTCCAAGGTGAGACGAAGGGATCGGAGCTTAGAAGGGAGAGGGATTACCTGCGAGTAGGATCGAGCGCGGGCGAGAGCAAAGCTGGAGCTGGATAAGGATTTGCATCGGAGGAGGGCGAATTTGGGTTCGGGTTCGGATCTTGGAGGGAGACGGTCGAGGGTGAAGACGAGCTTCACGAGATCAGACTGCAAAGCGCACACGACGTCAAGCTCCTGGATCTGCTGCAGTATATGGAGCCATGTGTCACGAGTGGAGAGGAAGAAGTCGAGCTAGGAGAGGTCGAGGTCGGGGCTGGACTCGGAGACGGTGACGACGGTGACGTTGAGCTCGAGGATGCCGACGTGGGTGAAGTGGAACTCGTCGAAGGGGATCATGGTGCGGGCGTCCGATCGGATCTCCATCGTCTGGCTCTCCCCCGACACAGATCCTATAAGGCCCAGGAGGATGATTGCGGTGACGACGAGGAGAGATCTGCGGACGATCGTCATCGAGATTTAGATCTCGAATCACTCATGGGGGTTTTGGAACAGAAAAAAAAATTGGATGGGAGAGGGGAACTGAGGTTGTAGGATGAGGATAGGGGAGTAATATATATATATAAAGGTCAAAATGGTTTTAGGGGTTAAGTCTCAAATTTATCCTAAAATACTGACATTACTGTGGTTGGGGTCACTAAATACACATCGATTACACCTTTCCAATTCATAAAATATATTATTTAAATTATTTAAATTCCGAAAATAATAATTTATTTTCCTAAAATGTTACAATCTTCCCCCCTTAAATAAATTCGGTCCCCGAATTTAAATTGATACACCCTAAATACTTAAAACATTTCAGTAAAAGATCAAGTTGTCGGGGCTCCGAAATCATAAATACAATAAACACATCATAGCGCAATGCATGCGCATGAGAAATGAGTATAACTACTCAAAATCAAAACTCCATCAAGCGATATGCAATCATCGGAGTTATGGTGAAAATACAATGCCAAAATCCAATATAAAAAACTAATATGATATACTCAAACTATAACTTGTATATAGTGCGCTTCGTAGTAAAAATCATCGAAACATCCAAATAGAAATACATGCGAAACCTTTTTCAAACCACCGTGCGATGCGCGTATCACGGCACAAGTAGTGGACGTTCATTTTAAGGAAATTATCTATACATATATATTTATTATTTAACTTACACGTTCCGCCATTTTTGAGAATATATTGAGAAGGATTTCCTTATAAAATATTTCGTGTCATCTCAGACACATATGAAAAATATTGAGACTATAGCTCCTTTTGGAAATCTCTTGGGTAATCAATGCATGCAAAAACATCTAGGTACTGTTCTCAGAACAGTTCTGCTCGGTTACTACACCAAATAATAAATATCATAAAAACATACTGCTGAAAATGAAATCAATCTCAAATATAGTATACAAGGTACTACGTGCGTCCGGAGCGCACGAAAATCGAAACCAAATACAAATACCATGAATATGCACAGAAACAAAACTGAGTGCAACGGGTGTGCACCAAAAATATCTGTCAGGTGCAACGGGCGTGCACGACAACAATACCAGGTGCATCTAATCTGCACAAAATCCCGATTTAGTGCATCTGGTGTGCACAAAATCGCATCAAGTGCGCCAAGGGTGCCCAAAAATCTCAATCGAGTGCACATGGTACACGAAAATATAAATCGAATATCAAAATCAAAATCAGCGGTATACGAGATACACCGAATCAAAATCAAGTATACGGCGATGGATAAACTTACAACCACATGCATCAGTGTGCAAAAAACCAATTAAAAGTACGAAAAGTGCATAAAAACTATGCCGAAGCATACGTCAAAATCATGTGCAACCCATATGCACGAAATAAAATCAATATCTCAAAATTTATAAAGACCAAAATCAAGTGCACTGGGTATGCAAGAAACGAACATCAATACAACTGACACATGGAACTCGAATAGAGTGCAATAATGTGCACATAGGAAACACCAATCATAAAATGAAATCCTCAAAATACCAAAATCCAAACAATCAGAAATGTGACATTCAAATCACCAAATCGCAAATCGTAAAACATTATTGTAAAGGTGCTCCTCTTCTAATGTCGACTGCTTCGGACTCATCTCGTCATGGCTGCATGGACTGAGCACCCATGGCTATCCTCGTATCTGGAGTCTCCTAAGAAATGCATCTCACCACCTAGCATCCGAATGAAGTCGAGCCATTCGATCGATTCGTCAAAACCTCATAATCCCCCAAGAGCTCAATATCTTGGGTACAGTTTAATAGTATCGAGTACGTACCACAGCATCGATGGTCCAGCCGTAGAAGGGCAACCCAAGCCTCACTAATGGCACCGCGGAACTGCCGCAAACCCTAAGGTTGAAAGGCTTTCACACGGTCATTAAGTCGAGTTAGCGTTTCATTCTTCTAGAGGGTCCATAGAATTACCTGCATGTCTTTCCGAATACTTTAAACTTGGAATACTAGGTTTCTGACATTCGATCGTCTCTGTCGACTCTCAACGTCTCCGTGTGAAGTCGTCTCTAGCTGGAATCAATCTATCTGATGACCTCGCATCGGGGTAGCGAACGAACATGTCCTAGTCATTCATCCTCGATGACTAGCGACCTTCTATCAGCTCTTAGTACAACTCGTACTGCAATAGCTCCAACACCTGGGCGATATCTCATCGTTCGCAGCAATAACTGGCTCACTCGTCTGCACGCTGAACAGTGCCTCAATCATCATGAATAAGCAATACACCAACAGTCATCAAAATCTGGCTGGCCTCTATCAGTGGCTCAATCCTCTGGTGCTGATCTGCACGTCCGAGTAATCTCATACAGCGATCCATCCAACGCTCGTGGCGCGAAAACACCATAAAAAGACACATCTCTGCAAACGGGTGTCGCCGGAATCACGCCGTGGTCAGTCCTCGTTCGTAACGAGCTCGTGCCGACCGCAACTCTAGCCGTAGCTCTCCCTGCCCGTAATCGTGGCGGCAAAACCATAACTGGTACCGATGAAGCTAGATCAGGAATGAATATAATACTAAACAAAGAAATGTATATCCTAAGGCTTCTTAAGTGGAGTAGCGTATCGTAAGTATGCCGCGGAACATACCCACGGTACGTCACTCTACTTTAGTCACCTATTCCATCAACCAAGGGTCATTCTACGCTCCGAAGGTAAAACCTAAAGCTCTGATACCAACTTTGTCACGTCCCGAAAGTACGGAAAATGACCGGCACTTAAACTACGAAACGTCTCGAGGCGTACGTAATCTAAGTAAGCCGAAAACCCAGAAATCCAAACCAAGAAAAGTAGTAGAGTGAAGGAAAACCAATTTAAAATCAACTAGTTTTAATAGCATAAGCCGAATTATGCGGTTTAAAAAAACATCAAGTATTTCCTGAAAATTTCGGCAGAGTCTTCTTTGTAAATACTGGCTCCCAAACGGGATACAACATGAATAGTATACGAAATCAATAAAAAGGCATCCCCAAGCGGGAGCTAGCTCTTCGTCAATCGACGGTCACAAGCACACAAGCAATATAATATACAATGCCAAGGGCGAGGATCAAAACTCAAAAGGAACTCAAAACAACAAGAAAACCATAGAAATACAACGCGCGACTCTAAGGTCGAAAGAATAACATCACTGGTCTCTATCTCAAAAATAATACATGTTTGGTTGATGGAACTTCTAGATACAACAGAATAATGATATACAAGATATATAATGGGGGTACGATACAAGTAAACCCACCTACTAGCAAATCGCCCGAAGGAAACTATGCCCGCAAAGCCGTAATGAAACCTGTACGGCAAACCTGCAAGAAACTGGGGCACAACGGGGGTGAGTTGCTAATTCGTGAATAGAAAAACATCTACGGAAAGAAATCGCATAAATAACGCAACCTAGGTCAATGATCATAATATATCCTCAATTATATATATAACATGCAACCTATAACAAGGCTAGGGTAACTATCTAACCCGAGTGTAATCTCATCTGCCCGTGTCAGTGCCTCAGGTAGCAATATATCATATGAATGAAGTATGAATGCATGAAAACAGAATACATGTAAATGAAGAACTGTTTTCATAATTTAGTGAGATTTCCTTTGGATTTTTAAAATGAGGTATCATAATGAAATCAGCATAAAACAGTGCCTAGCATCGGCACAAAACGTAATCCCAATATCTCGATATCTCTGTATCACAGTCTCTGTACCTCAATATCTCGAAATCTCAATGTCTCAATCACAATATCTAGGGCGCCGTCATTCCAGACCGGCCCCTACCATCCATCTCAAAACCACGACGGTATCCTCCGGATATCCGACGCGTCGGGTAAAATCACCGGTAGGTAGTGCTCCCCTGCCAGGCTCATATCGTCATCATCACGCGCTTCTTGCCCCGGGGTACCTTACCGGGTCCACCATGTACTCGAAACGGTTCATCCGTCTCCTCGAATCGGGTCTCGAAATCCATCAGCAAACTCATGGTGGACGACTCATACATCATGGGAAAAACCGCACTTTTTATTTAAAAAGAGAGAAATCCGTTTATATAAGTTTTGCTGTTTCCCCCCTAAATCCAGAAAATCTCATGGAAATCCGAATCCAAATCATCAATAGCATGTAAAACCATGAATATAGGCATAACAATGAATAACAGTATGCATGAAGTGACAAGTAATAACTACAATGTTAAGCTGGCATATAAGGCAGGTACACTAATATCATGTCAAATTACTAACTAACAAGCTAAGTCAAGCAATAATATTTTCTAAGGTGTACGTGACATGGCAATTACCGATGAAGATGTGTGTGAGCCGGCAAGTAAGTGTACGTGGTACATACGCATCATCGGTAATGGTGTTGGTGTCCTAACAATATGATATCAACATTGCAATAAGAAATTATAACATAAGTATGCGATGCGAAGCGAACCACAATAATAAGCGGGAGCTGAATACAAGACGCAACTGTAACTAACCTGCATTAATCTAATATAAGTCCTACAAATGGTGCCTTTTGAAATAACACGAATCATGGGGTTTTGAAAATAGGGACTACGGTGTTTTTATGAAAAGATACGTCTTTTGAAATATCCGTAGGATCCCTTGGGCTGTCTTTTAAAATACCCACGATTCGTTAGTTTTTGAAATAGGTAAGAATCGAATCTAATTTAACAACTACACTAAACTAAAGGGCTAAGCTAACAAGCTGGACTACAGGTAAGGGAACCGCCTAACATCTGAGTCGATCCATATACATACCTGTATATATATTAGTCGGTGATCCCGCCTCAATAATATCATATCCGATACCCTATCTACAATCAGACATCCCAAGTCAAGAGTGCGGATCAATCATCAAGATATGGCTCGTACGTAAATCCGTCGTACGACATCCCCAAATCTGGGTACGGGTCAATATCATATTCCTCACACCATTCCTCTGGTATCCTCTTTATTCAAGATCATAATCTAGGGTACTGACCTATGTCTAGTACAATATTAATATCCTCAATATACTCATGATCTGACTATAGATCGACAATCTCGTACGAACCGATACCGTCAGCACATAGCATCATCAAGGGTATACATCGCCCGATACGGCCTAATATCAATATCCTAGCATATCATGCCTCATATCACGATCACATGTCGACCATTTTATTTATAACACTATTCACCCGTATCGCCGCCCCAAGATCCGCTATAACACCAGGACGTACCTCAAGTACGAATCCTGCCATATCACCGATATCACAACCACAAAACAAATCTCATCAACTCAGCTCAATCCCAAGTATCATCCTCAAATCCGTATGTGAACACATAGTCCCATACCCATGTGATCACATAACTATAAAGAATCCCATGAGCATATATAAATAGGAATGTATGCAAGTATGTATGTGTGTATGTGTAGTGCAACACTACCCTAGGATTCGCAACACTAAAATAATCCAACACACCAATATCCATCCTAAACATCAAAAACATTAAACAATATATAGTATGTATACGTATTCATATACAACACCACGAACTGCGGGGGTGCTATACGCCATCCACCCGACTTCTCCCCGTAGATATAAATCTACTCACCTGGACGCCTTGCTCTCTCTTGTCGTCTCGAAGTCCATGCGAAGGTACATAATATTATCATATGAAAATTATCTTCTAATGAATATCAATCTTGCATATCCTTGGGCTCTTTTTGTTTCTTTTGCAGAGGTCTTCATTGGAGTTGATTTCCCATTCGACGCCTGTTCATTCATATGTCCGTTTTCGTTTAAGAATAGTCGGGAGTATAGAGATAAAACCAATCATGAAGAAAACTTCCAAGGTCTTGAAATCATATAAATCTCTGACTGATTTTAGATCCCCAAGAGCGAGGCCTGCTCTGGCGGTGATATAAGATGCTGGAATAAGACCAACTCGCGTTGCAAGAAAGGAAATATGAAAAGGTACATCAACTATTGGAGACGCTACAATTATAAATGTGTTGGGCAATGTTGGAGTTATCCTTAAGAAAAGCATATAATTCAACGGATTATCTTTGCGCTTCGCTATCTCCTCCTGAAAAAATCTCAATTTTTCAGGCCACGACCAGTTAACCAATGGTATTCCAATGTGCTTAGAAAGAAAATAGCAGGATGATGCACCAAAAGATGCAGTAAAAACAACTAAAATAACACCTTTGACAACACCAAAAAAAAATTGAGCCCCAGCTAACGGTGACATAATTATTGTCCCAGGAATCATAAGTGTCGACATAAAGATTTCACTTGGTAATTACTTGCATACACTGCAATATTATCTCTCTTTCACTCCAAGAAGCTGAAGGTCCATTAGTAATCTGGCCCAACATGATAATGTTATAGTATCAAGCATGGTGCAGTCCAAGGAATAAGCAGGTTTTGGATCCAACCATCACCATCGTCGTCGACGTTCAATAGACCGTATTTTCCATTCAAAATGGAGTGAAGTTATCGTTCTAAGTTGAAATCTGTGTATGGAAATGCTGAATGAAAGACATGCATTCTTGTTAACTCTATCCATAAACCCAAATTGAGCAATACATCCCTAGAACCAACACTGAACTCAAATGCAGCAAACATCTCCAATTATTAAAGGTGAGATATGAATCAGTGAGATGAAATTCTCCAAATGCATCAATAACTAAATAACAGAAACTTCAAAGCAGCCGGCGTCGCCATTGACGGCAGAGTCGACGAGGCCGGCGAGCTCAGGTGAAAAGTCAGGTATCGGGGGTTGGGATCTATGTTTCCAAGGTGAGACGAAGGGATCGGAGCTTAGAAGGGAGAGGGATTACCTGCGAGTAGGATCGAGCACGGGCGAGAGCAAAGCTGGAGCTGGATAAGGATTTGCATCGGAGGAGGGCGAATTTGGGTTCGGGTTCGGATCTTGGAGGGAGACGGTCGAGGGTGAAGACGAGCTTCACGAGATCAGACTGCAAAGCGCACGCGACGTCAAGCTCCTGGATCTGCTGCAGTATATGGAGCCATGTGTCGCGAGTGGAGAGGAAGAAGTCGAGCTAGGAGAGGTCGAGGTCGGGGCTGGACTCGGAGACGGTGACGCCGGTGACGTTGAGCTCGAGGATGCCGACGTGGGTGAAGCGGAACTCGTCTTAGGGGATCATGGTGCGGGCGTCCGATCGGATCTCCATCGTCTGGCTCTCCCCCGACACAGATCCTATAAGGCCCAGGAGGATGATTGCGGTGACGACGAGGAGAGATCTGCGGACGATCGTCATCGAGATTTAGATCTCGAATCACTCATGGGGGTTTTGGAACAGAAAAAAAATTAGATGGGAGAGGGGAACTGAGGTTGTAGGGTGAGGATAGGGGAGTAATATATATATATAAAGGTCAAAATGGTTTTTGGGGTTAAGTCTCAAATTTATCCTAAAATACTGACATTACTGTGGTTGGGGTCACTAAATACACATCGATTACACCTTTCCAATTCATAAAATATATTATTTAAATTATTTAAATTCCGAAAATAATAATTTATTTTCCTAAAATGTTACAGCCGGTGCCGACGTCGCCATGCGCTTGCTTGTCGTCTCGAAGTCCACATGGGGTACCAACATATCATAATGCACCGTATCTCATTAAAACCAAATTCAAAATCGAAACGGGATACGAAAATCAAATCGGCACGCGTACCACGCATAGGTCAAAACCTATCGCCTACGCATGCAAGAATAGCCAAACCAACCGTCGATGTCGATGTACAAACGTCAAACCGTCGAGGAAACCCAAACACACTCATTTGCGCATTCACGAACACTCATTATAATATAAAATAGGTTAAAATTCACAAAAACCCCCAAACTCACTTTAAAAGCCATTTTTCCGAAAATCTAGCAAGCAAAAATTTACCGTTTTAGTACAAAACTTGATGTTTTAACAATTCTAATGGTCATAATACTTATTAAACATCTTAAATAAGTCATAAAAACCATTTCCATAATTTAATCTCATTAAATTTCATTAGCCCCAAAATTCTAGTTTACATATTAACCAATTTTAACAATTTTATAACAAAAATGCACATACAACAATCTAGCATGGATTTGCATGATCTAAAGCATTAAACTACATTTTATAATGTTAAATAAGTCATCAAAAACCTAATTATATTTTCTCTTAAACCAATTCATGGTTTACAAAAACCAAGTTAGCAATATAGCTTAATTAATACAATTCCACTTAACAATTTTCAAACTAACAATTTGATTATGTTTCACATAACACAAAATGATGAATTCCACTTTGCAACCATAAACACACAACAAAAACCCTAACTATAATTTAATCCTTCTCTTGAAAACCCAAATCTTTCAATTAGAACCACAATTCATTTCCTAATTAAGTTAGATTAAAACAATAACCAACAATTTAACAAAAAGCTCAAGATTTTTATATCTCACAACCCATTGATCCAACTTGAAATCTAGCCTCCCAAATTTCCATCTTGTTCTATAGATCCATACTAGAATGGTCAAGTAAAAATTGGTAGGGATTAGATTTTGATTTTAGCTTGATTTTCTGTGGATTTGGAGGCATTTTAGATGGATTTTTGAAGAGAAAAGAGAAGGAGAAATAGGGGGCTGTTGCTGGAAAGGAGGGGCTCGGCCAGGTATGTGGGGGTGAGGGACGAGAGAGAGTGAGGTGGGAAAAGTCCAAGTCAACTAAAGAAATAAAAGCACCTACCTCATTTCATAATAATTCCTTATTTCTTTTCTTTTGTTTTCTTTTAGCAAAAATCAAGTGGGGAAATGAGGGGCAACATGGGGCTGCTGCTGATTTGGGGAGAGGAGAGAGGGTGTGGGTGAGGGAAAAATGATAAATGCTATACCCTAATATCTATTTACACTAATTTCATTTAACCTTTTTTCGTCGATATTTTCAAAACCGTTTAACAGCATAATTTCACTCCACAAACAACATGTTAAAATTTTGTTTAATGTTTTATGATGCACAAAATTTGTTTCAACTCATTCCAATTTGTAATTTTCCCTAATTAAATGTACTAGTGACGACTTAAAATAATATTAAAATAATTATTTTTTGAAAGAATTTCAGAAAATTAGAAATTTTACCAGTGGCTCAATAAACACTAAATAATAGCAATTATATAGCTAGAATATGTATATTTAATTTTATAATAAAGATATTTGTATTTTGACTTTTTACAGAAAACCCCCTTATTTTACCGATTTTCCGAAATTTCACCGAAACGATTTTCAAAACGTTACAATCTTCCTCCTTAAAGAAATTCGGTCCCCGAATTTAAATTAAAACTCCCCCAAATACTAAAACATCTAAGCAAAACCATCAAGTCGTCGGGGCTCCGAAATCATAAATACATAAAACAAATCATAGCGCAGCGCATGCGCATGAAAAATGAGCATATAACTCAAAATCAAAACTCCATCCAGCATCCCGCAATCATCGGAGTCATGGTGAAGACACAATGTCTAAATCCAAAATGAAAATCAATATGATATACATCATTAAAATATCTGGAAGCAATGCATGCCAAATCTTCTTCAAATCGCTGTGCGATGCTCGCAGCACTGCACAGTGGCGGACGTCTATTGTAAGAAAATAACTATATATATATATATATATATATATATATATATATATATTCTTTGTTTAATATGCACGTCCCGCCGTTTTGAAAGCAATTTCAGAAGGGTTTCCTTTATAAAATGTTTCCTGTCATCTCGGACACGTAGGTAAATACTGAGGCTATAGCTCTTCTTTGGAAATCCCTTCGATAACTATCAATGAATCCAAAAATATACTCAGGTACTTTCCTGTGACTAGTCCTGCTCAGTACTAAACCAAATAGTAAACATCATAAAATATACTGCTCCAACATAAATCGGTCCCAAATATATATATGAATGCCATGTGCGTCTGGTGCGCACGGAAATCGAAATCCATGAATGTGCCATACATATGCACAGAAACAACATCTAAGTGCATCGGGTGTGCACGAAATATCTGTCAAGGGCAACAGGTGTGCCTGACAGCAAAACAGGTGCATCTGACATGCACGAAGAATCTCGATTTAGTGCATCTGGTATGCACCAAAATCGTATCTCATAACATGCGCTCAACATGCGCGAAAATCCAAATCAGGTGCACAAAACAAATATCGAGCATCACAATCGTAGTCGAAGTCCAGTGCATCTAAGTGCACAAAATGCGTATCCCTGCACTGCAAGCATATGTGAACTATACCGAGTGCAAAAACCAAATCGTTTGCGTATATACGCAAAAAAAAATCAACTCAACTGTATGAAACCCATAAAATCATAAACATAAGAAACCAAGGCACGAAAACGATATCAAGTGTAACAACTGTGCAAAAATCATAAATACTCAGTAGGGGCAACCATGGTGCATGAAAACAAATATCATGAAACTCAATCATCAAAATCAATCATGCGAATAAATCGTCCAAAATACCGAAATCAAGTATGGCGGAATAGCCCTGCTCAAGCACATCCTCCAAGAATCTCTGGCCAACTGTCGTGGTCACTCATAGCATGTCTCGTCGACGATCCTGAACTCTGGCCTGCCGGTGTACGTAACATGACCACTCCTGGGTCTATGTTTTCTCGTAATTCATTCCAGAAAGGTCCTGTCGAAATCTCTCCCAAATCTTGTCTCTGCCGAACTGTCCGGAAGTCATCGTCCCTTACTAGATCTGTTCTTGTTCCGGAACGGCTGCATACTCATCGCGACTCCTTCTGGAAGGTATATCTAAGTACAATGCCTCGGCATGAGTATCGCATCTCTGATGGCGGAGTGGAACGTCGTCTCATCAAGATCTCGTACGAACCTCTTACTCCACTTTTCTCTGATGTCGACTGCTTCGGACTCATCTCGTCGTGGCTGCATGGACTGAGCTCCAACGGCTATCCTCGTATCTGGAGTCTCCCAAGAATGCATCTCAGCACCTAGCATCCGAATGAAGTCGAACCATCCGATCGATTTGTCAAAACCTCATAATCCCGCAAGAGCTCAACATCTTGGGTACAGTTTAACAGTATCGAGTACATACCACAGCATCGATGGTCCAACCGTAGAAGGGCAAACCCAAGCCTCACTAATGGCACCGCGGAACTTCCGCAAACCCTAAGGTTCAAAGTATTTCACACGGTCATTAAGTCGAGTTAGGGTTTAATTCTTCTAGAGGGTCCATAGAATTGCCTGCATGTCTTTCCGAATACTTTAAACTTGGAATAATAGGTTGCTGACATTCGATCATCTCTGTCGACTCTCAACGTCTCCGCGTGAAGTCTTCTCTAGCTGGAATCAATCTATCTGATGACCTCGCATCGGGGTAGCGAACGAACCACATGTCCAAGTCATTCATCCTCGGTGACTAGCGACCTTCTCTGATCACTTAGTACAACTCGTACTGCAATAGCTCCAACATCTGGGGCGATATCTCGTCGTTCGCAGCAACAACTGGCTCACTCGTTTGCACGCTGAACCATACCTTAATCATCATGAATAAGAAATACATCAACGGTCATCAAAATCTGGCTGACCTCTATCATTAGCTTAATACTCTGGTACTTATCGGCACGTCCGAGAAATCTCGTAAAGGCGATCCGCCAAACGCTCGTGGCGCGGAAACACACTAAAAAGACACATCTTCGCAATCGTGTGTCGCCGGAATTACGCCGTGGTCAGTCCTCGCTCGTGCTGACCGCAACTCTAGCCGTAGCTCTCCCTGCCTGTAATCGTGGCAGCAAACCGTAACTGGTACCGATGAGGCTAGATCAGGAATGAATATGATACTGAGCAAAGAAATGTATATCCTAAGGCTCCTTAAGTGGAGTAGCGTATCGTAAGTATGCCGCGGAACATACCACGGTACGTCACTCTACTTTAGTCACCTATTCAATCAACCAAGGGTCATCCTACGCTCCGAAGGTAAAACCTAATGCTTTGATACCAACTTTGTCACGACCCGAAAGTACGGAAGGTGACCGGCACTTAGACTACGAAACGTCTCGAGGAGTACGTAATCTAAGTAAGCCGAAAACCCAGAAATCAAAACCAAGGAAGCATTGAATGAAAGAAAACCAACTTAAAACAAGTAGTTTAATAGCATAAGCCGAATTATGCGTTTTTAAAAAAAACATCAAGTATTTTCTGAAAATTTCGTTAGAGTCTCCTTTGTAAATACTGGCCCCCAAACGGGATACAACATGAATAGTATACGAAATCAATAAAAAGATATCCCCAAGCGGGAGCTAGCTCTTCGTCAATCGACGGTCACAACCACACAAGCAATATAATATACAACGCCAAGGGCGAGAATCAAAACTCAAAAGGAAACTCAAAACAATAAGAAATCCACAGAAATATAACGCGCGACTTGATCAGTAGAGATTTTATCACCAAAAATATCTTACAGCAATCAGAAACGGCGTCGCTTTGCAGCTAGCCGGTGAATACGGGTCGGTCCACAGGGATGTGTAATTTTCCTAAGTGTTCTTAGGAGCTAATTCCAATGGTTTTTTTGGTCTTTTAATTGAATCTAAAGAAACTAAGTTATATGATGATTAGAAACTTGCTAGGATTAGGTTTAAGGTGGAGTTTGATAAGATTGAAATTCACACCTCTTTCAATGCCCTCAATTAAATCTTTTTAGAAGTTATAACAATTATTAGTAAAGGGGATTAGGATGATTGGGAAGAAACGAAGTTTCTTCCTCTAGATCCTTGTCCATCCTTTCCTAATAATTGATCTAACCTTCATGGAAGTCATGCATGTTCGGTCCTTTATACTACGGTTTCACCGTTACCTCGTGGGTAGGGTGCCGTAGGGAGCGGATCATGCATGTGTGCATGAATTTCTAGTTATTACAAATTATTGTGCTTGAAAGAGATGAGAGATATTCATCTCTCAATCCCTCCCTTATTCCTAACCCTAACAAGCGAGGAAATTACTCGCTCATTAAGGGAATTGTTAAAAACGTCATTTTTATTGTATGTATTTTTTAGATCTAATAACTTAGTTACCTACTGCAGGTTAAAAGATTTTACACTAGATTACTAGGGCAAAGGAATGATTTATCTAAGGCAAGAATTAAATTAGAAAGCTAGGGCAAAGAATGAATTAATCTAGGGCAAGTATTTAATTTTAAACTAAGGCAGAAAATTAAAAGACGAACATACAGAAATGATGCTCTTAAATCTTCAAAGAATCTGAATTTTTATTTATTGAAAAGAGGCATCCCTAATACAATCTTTAGAATACATACTTATAGGAAATGGGAAAATTAGGGTTACAAATTCTCGCGCATGTGCTATTACAGATATACCCACGAAAAATCCCAACCTACGCACCGACGCACCGCCAGGATTAATCTGCACCGACACGTGCATCAGATGGCCGCGGAACCGCGGCATGGGTGCGGGTGGGGCCGCGGTTCCGCTGCCCTTTGGTCGTATCTCATGGTCATTTTTTGTGGGCTGCTTCTATGATATTTGGGATTTTTATTTTTTCTAGTTCTTTTCTCCATTTGACTTCTGGGTCTTCTCCAGATCTTCAGTGAAAACTTGTATTGGTCTTTTAACCGTTCACTTTGACATTTTGGACCTTGCGTTGCCTTGTACCTCTGTGAACTGTTATTCGTCTAGGCTTGACTAGGATTCTTCTACTTGTTGGTCAAAAGTCCCTCTTTTGTATCAACTTTTGTCTTTTTCACTGTTTTCGCTCCAAGAACCTGTATCCTGTAATATGTAGCAGACATGCGTCAAAAGCACCTGTTTATTTATAAAATGAATAAGAATGGGGAATATAATAATGCAATATTATGGTATGAACACGACTCTAAGGTCGAAAGAATAAACATTACTGGTCTCTATCTCTGAAATAAATACATGTTTGGTTGATGGAACTTCTAGATACAACAGAATAATAATATACAAGGTATAATGATTGGTACTATACAAAAAAAACCCACCTACTAGCAAGTCACCCGAAAGAAGCAGTGCCAGCAAAGCCGTAATGAAACCTATACGGCAAAACCTGCAAGAAACTGTAGCACAACGGTGGTGAGTTGCCAACTAGTGGGTAGAAAAACATCTACGAACAGGAATCGCATGTATGACGCAATCCTAGGTCATACGATCACAATATATCCTCAAATAAAATAACCAGTATCCTGTAACAATGGCTAGGGTAAATATCTAACCTGTGTGTAATCCCATGTGCCCGTGTCAGTGCCTCAGGTAGCAATGTATCATATGGATGATGTATGAATGCATGAAACAGAATGCATGTACTGAAGAAAACAACTTTCATAAATTAGTGAGATTTCTGTATTTTTAAAATGAGGTATCATAAATGAAATCAGCATAAACAGTGCCTAGCATCGACACAAAACAAGTATCCAAATATCTCGATATCTCCGTGTCCCAATCTTTGTACCTCAATATCTCAAAATCTCAATGTCTCAATCACAATATCTAGGGCGCCGTCAATCCATACCGGCCCCTACCATCCATCTCAAGACCACGACGGTATCCTCCGAATATCCGATGCGTCGGGTAAAATTACCGGTCGGTAGTGCTCCCCTGCCAGGCTCAACGCCATAATCTGCGATCCTCTTTCCCCGGGGTACCGCACCGGGTCCACCATGTACCCGAAACGGGTCCTCCATCTCCTCGAATCGGGTCTCGAAATCCATCAGCAAACTCATGGTGGACGACTCATACATCATGGGAAAACCGCACTTTTTATTTAAAAAGAGAGAAAAGAAGTTTATATAAGTTTTGCGGTTTTCCCCCAAATCCAGAAAATCTCATGGAAATCCGAATCCAAATCTTCAATAGCATGTAAAACCATGAATATAGGCATGAGAATCCATGAATGCGGCATAACAATGAATAACAGTATGCATGAAGTAGCAAGTAATAATTACAATGTCTAAACTAGCATATAAGGCAAGTATACTAATATCATGTCTAAACTATTAGCTAACAACCTATGTCAAATGAAATAGTATTTTCTAAAGTGTTCGTGACATGGCAATTACCGATGAAGATGTGTGTGAGCCGGCAAGTAAGTGTACGTGGTACATACGCGTCATCGGTAATGGTGCTGGTGTCCTAACAGCATGATATCAACAATAGAATATGAAACATAATATAAGCATGCGATGCGGAGCGAACAACAAAAATCAGCGGGAGCTAAATACTAGACACAAAGATAACAGTCTATATTTAATATAAATCTAGTCTAACAACTACACTAAACTAAAGGGCTAAGCTAACTGGCTACCGAAGTTAAGGAAACCGCCTAACACCTGAGTCGATACATGTATATATATATATATATATATATATATTAGTCGGTGATCCCGCCTCGATAATATCACATCCGATACCATATCTATAATCAAATATTCCCAAGTCAAGAGCGCCGATCAAACATCAATATATAGCTCGTACGTAAATCCGTCGTATGGCATCCTAAATCTGGGTACGGGCCAGTATCACATTCATCAAATTAATCATTTGGTATCCTCTTTATCAAAGATCATAATCCGGGGTACTGATCTACGTCTAGTACAATACTAATATCATCAATCTAATCATGATCTGACTGTTGATCTACAGCCTCATACAAACCGATATCATCATCATATATCGTCATAAAGAGGTATACATCGCCTAATGCGACCTATTATGAATATCTTAACATATCTTATCTCATATCACGATCACAAGCCAACCATTCATTGTATAACACTATTCACCCGTATCGTCGTCCCAAGATCCGCTATAACATCAGGACATATCTCAAGTACGAATCCTGCCATATCACCGTTCTCGCGGTCTCAATAAAATCTTATCGACTCATCTCAAATCCCAAATACTATCCTCAAATCCAGTATGTGAACATATAACAATATAACCCCATAAAGACACATATGAAAGAAGAATGTATGCAAGTATGTGTGTGTGTGTAAATGTGGTGCAACCTCTACTCTAGGTCTCGCAACACTAAACCTATCCAATCACAACTAAAATCTATCTTTATTATCAATAAACTCAACAATATAATCAATATATGTGTGTGTATACGTATTCGTATACATCACCACGAACTGCGGGGGTGATATACGCCATCCACCCGACTTCTCCCCGTAGATATAAATCTCCTCACCTGGTCCTCGCTCGCCGGTGCCGACGTCGCCATGCGCTTGCTTGTTGTCTCGAAGTCCACATGGGGTACCTACATATCATAACGTACCGTATCACATTAAAACCAAATTCGAAATCGAAACGGCATACGAAAATCAAATCGGCACGCGTACCACGCATAGGTCCAAACCTATCGCCTACGCATGCAAGAATAGCCAAACCAACCCTCGATATCGATGTACAAACGTCAAACCATTGAGAAAACCCAAACACACTCATTTGCGCATTCACAAACACTCATTATAATATAAAATAGGTTAAAATTCACAAAAACCCCCAAACTCACTTTAAAAGCCATTTTTCCGAAAATCTAGCAAGCAAAAATTTACCGTTTTAGTACAAAACATGATGTTTTAACAATTCTAATGGCCATAATACTTATTAAACATCTTAAATAAGTCATAAAAACCATTTCCATAATTTAATCTCATTAAATTTCATTAGCCCAAAAATTCTAGTTTACAAATTAACCAATTTTAACAATTTTATAGCAAAAATGCACATACAACAATCTAGCTTGGATTTGCATGATCTAAAGCATTAAACTACATTTTATAATGTTAAATAAGTCATCAAAAACCTAATTACATTTTCTCTTAAACCAATTCATGATTTACAAAAACCTAGTTAGCAATATAGCTTAATTAATACAATTCCACTTAACAATTTGCAAACTAACAATTTGATTATGTTTCACATAACACAAAATGATGAATTCAACTTTGCAACCATAAACACACAACAAAAACCCTAACTATAATTTAATCCTTCTCTTGAAAACCCAAATCTTTCAATTAGAACCACAATTCATTTCCTAATTAAGTTAGATTAAAACAATAACCAACACTTTAACAAAAAGCTCAAGATTTTTATACCTCACAACCCATTGATCCAACTTGAAATCTAGCCTCCCAAATTTCCATCTTGTTCTATAGATCCATACTAGAATGGTCAAGTAAAAATTGGTAGGGATTAGATTTTGATTTTAGCTTGATTTTTTGTGGATTTGGAGGCATTTTAGATGGATTTTTGAAGAGAAAAGAGAAGGAGAAATGGGGGGGGCTGCTGTTGCTGGAAAAGGGGGGCTTGGCCAGGTGTGTGGGGGTGAGGGAGGAGAGAGAGTGAGGCTGGAAAAGTGCAAGTCAACTAAAGAAAAAAAGCACCTACCTCATTTCGTAATAATTCCTTATTTCTTTTCTTTTCTTTTGTTTTCTTTTAGCAAAAATCTAGTGGGGAAATGAGGGGCAACATGGGGCTGCTGCTGATTTGGGGAGAGGAGAGAGGGTGTGGGTGAGGGAAAAATGATAAATGTTATACCCCAATATCTATTTACACTAATTTCACTATTTAAGCCTTTTTCGTCGATATTTTCAAAACCGTTTAACAGCTTAATTTCATTCCTAAAACAACATGTTAAATTTTTGTTTAATGTTTTATGATGCACAAAATTTGTTTCAACTCATTCCAATTTGTAATTTTCCCTAATTAAATGTATTAGTGACGGCTTAAAATAATATTAAAATAATTATTTTCTGAAATTTTTTCAGAAAATTAGAAATTTTACCAGTGGCTCAATAAACACCAAATACTAGCAATTACATTGATAGAATATGTATATTTAATTTTTTAATAAAGATATTTGTATTTTGACTTTTTACAGAAAACCCCCTTATTTTACCGATTTTCCGAAATTTCACTGAAACGATTTTCGAAACTTTACAAGTTTAAGGAACAAACGAAGATCAGCGAACAATTAAATGCATAAAGTACAAGGGCAGCACAGGATTAAAGACTTAAACGCGAATCTCACGGTGAAAAGTCCACAACATTCTGCACTGTGGAAATCTGGAAGAAAATAGAAGATATTCTGAGGAACCAAGTTAAGAAAACATAAGTAAACAGCAACATGAAGTAACCCTGGAAAGTTGAGACAGAGAACCCTAAAGAAGGCCGTGGATCCGCGTCCTAACATGGCATTCCGCCGCGGTTCCACGGCCATGCAGTGCACGTGTCGGTGCACGTGTCGGTGGGTGTCGGTGCGTTGACCCGGCTTTCTTAGGGTAGTCTTGTAATTTCAAGTGTGGATCAGATGTAAACCCTAGGGTTTCTCCTATCTATAAATAAGAAAGCCTACAGCCTAATTAGGCATGCCTCTTTTTAATTCTAGATCTAAATATTAATTTCCTTGTAATCGTCAAGAGGTCATCAATAAAAGTAAGTGTTTTTTTTATTTCATCGTGCATTCTTCTTTATTGAAATTTATTATCTGCAAATTTTATTTGTTCTTTATTTATCTGCAGCTTAGATAGTCATTAAAATAAAATTATAAAAATGAATTTTACTGTAACTTTCCTAATGAGTGAGTAATTCCTCACTTGTTAGGGTTAGGATAGGGAAGGTTTGAGAGAAGGAAATCTCTCTCACTCCTTTCTTTGCCCATATAACTTTTTATAATACGGACTCTATTTAATCCAACCACACACCGCTCACTGCGGCACCCTATCCTAAATGATAGCGGTGATTCCCTAGTTAGACCGGTTGTGGTTGAATTAACTAGAGGTTAGGGCTAAGAGCCAAGAATGGAGGGACAAGGACCAAAAGGAAGAAACTACGTTTCTTCCTAGTCGTGCTAATCCCCTCTGTTGGCTATTATCCTAACACCTATGTTCTTAACTAGGGCAAAGAAAGCATTGAGTAGAATTCTTTTTCCAAACTAACCTAATCCTAACCCTTGCAAGACTTTTAATTAATTTTAATCTCATTCTTAGATCGTAAATAAAAACCACCATTTCTTTTGGAATTAACTCGTTAGAACTTAAAGAAAAGAACACGATTTCCCTATGGACCGACCCGTACTCAACCGGCTAACTACCAAGCGACACCGTCTTGATTGCGGTATTCTTTGAAATTTTAAACGCACGCACAAAAACCTTTCTCGATCAAATGGCGCCGTTGCCGGGGAAACGGTAGTTATTTTCTTTTTGTAATTTCGGGTTAATTGAAATTGAAAAAAATTATAAAAAATTGAAAATATAAAAACATAAAAAAATATCATCTTGTTATTTTTTGAAGGGTTTTGTGTGAATTGCGCAGGAAAGGAAGACGGACAGATTCAGATCTGGAAAAAGCCCAGTGAACAAATCAACAAACAGAGGATCTGAATAGAAAGAGGAGAACCACAACAAAAAAAAGAAAAATTTTGACGGCCTGATCCAATAGAACGACCCGTACTCAACCGCTGACGTCAGTAGTCCATTTTGCTCTGTAAGCATTCCATTTCTCCTCTTAACCCTCTGAACTCCACTGAAAAAAATTTCCTGCAGTATTCTTTGCACAAAACTTCTTCTCCCTCTCCAATAAATCATCTTTGTGCAGGATTCTTTGCGCCGCAAATAAAAAATTTTGGCAAGTGTTTTAGATTTTTTGTGTTAATTGCTTTGCATATTTAAAACGGAATTTAAGGGTCTATAACACCAATCAAGATTGGGTGGGGAATTTCACTACCCTTCCTAAGACCCGAAAAATCACAAAAAGCATATGCATCAACCATTGAGCTAATTAAAAAATATTTAGACTCAGCCAAATAAGGACTGTCGTGCTCATTAGGACAGAGGAAGGTTGTGGGCATTCAGTCGTTTATCTAAACCTGACTTTGTGGTGCCTAGGCTAGACAAGTGAGAAATGTAACTTTAAAAGGCCCGTCTCACGGCGATTCGTGAGCGGAACCCTCCTTTCTTCACTTGTACTTACCTGGCCACAATTGGTGGTGAAGAGGCGATTTGAGGGATATCTCACAACTTGTCGCTTTGGACCAGTTAGGAGCTGTCTAGATGACTTAGGAGACCCTAGCTCTAGGCTTGATTGTGCATGTTTAACTGTGGTTGATTGAAATTAATTCCGTACAAATCTTTATAAAAAAAAATAAAAAAAACAGAATTTTTTATAAAAACTTGCCATTTGTCGCTAGAATTCCATTGCACCCCATCTACATTTCACATTTCCCCATTGACGTTTTCTTACCCACACCTTCTGCTTTTTGACTACACTACAACTCGTTAGTGTATGTCCGGTTGGACTAGGGACACTAGCGCCCGTTTAGTCCATGTCTCGTTAGTCCCTACTGACGACGCGTTCGACTCCGAAATCGAAATTCCCTCCACTTCTTTACCTTTATATTCACATTCATCATCTTCTAAGAAGATGTCAGGATTCAATCCTAACAACCCCTTACCTACTTCGGGACTGATTCCACCTCAACTGGGTGCGAATAACCCACAACACCCGCCTGTTGAAGCGGCCCAACGAATCGCGCTCCAGGATCTTTTCTATCCCACCCACTCCGCACTTCCTACTTGTCTTTCACTTCCGCCGGCTAATGGGGATAACTTTGAAATTAAGCCCCACTTCATCAACATGTTACCCAAATTTCACGGGCTGGAATCCGAAGATGCCTATATCTTCATAAACAGATTCCAGCAATGTTTGTGCAATGATGAAGACCACCCAACTGTCCGATGATGCTATAAGGCTAAGAGTCATTCCCTTCACATTATGTGACCTAGCTGAAAAGTGGCTATATAGTACTGCATCGCATTCCATAAACAGTTGGAAGAGTTTGTTAAAGTTTTTCTTAAAAAGTTTTACCCACATCACAAGACCGCGAGAATTCGTAATGAAATTAATCAATTTTCCCAGCTTCCTTCCGAACCTTTTTGGAAGTGTTTCGAAAGATTCAAAGACCTTTTTGTTCAGTGCGCTCATCACGGTATTGAGAGACGGCATCTTTGCCAAACTTTATACGAAGGACTGAACCCAACAACTAAGCAGCTGCTGGAAACCATTTGTCAAGGTCACTTCCTAACCAAATCAAGCGAGGAAGCTTGGCAATTTCTCGACGATCTTGCTGAGCAAACACTTCAGTAGAAAAGCACTAGACAGACCACTTCATCCACTTCATCCACTTCATCTACTTCCTCCGGTCAGTCTAGGACAGGCATTCATCAACTTGATATGTCGATTGCAATGAAGGACGAAATGGCTGCAATCACCAAAAAACTAGAGGCAATTGAGAGCAAATTCTCATCACCTTCTCCTGCCCCTGCTTTACCCACTCTCACTATATGCGCTTGTTGTTCAGATCCATCAAATCTTACTGAAGAGTGTCCTTACAAACCACCTGCTCAAGGATAGGATCAAATCAATGCTGCCTTTCAGCAAAGGCAAAGAAATGATCCATACTCTTCAACTTATAATCCTGGTTGGAGGAGCCACCCAAATTTCGCCTGGAATCAAAATCAACAACAATTCAAAGGCAATAACAATTTCCAAAGGCCTCCTCCACAACAACAAGCTCCTCAACAAACTCAATATCAGCAACCTTTCCAACCCCAACCTTACCAAAATCAAATGAACAATTTTGCACCAAACAACTCTTTCCCTCAAAACAATTTTGTTCAACCAAATAACGATAAGGTTTCTTCACTAGAATGAACTCTGGATGCGTTTTTAAAACAATCTACGCAATCCTCAGCCAACATCCAGTCATCCATTCAGTCTTTGGTGCAACACACTGCATCACATGGGCAAAGCATCAAAACCATTGAAGCCCAAATTGCACAACTGAATGCCGCTCTAAGCGAGCGCGAGAAGGGGAAGCTTCCATCTCAACCACTGCCAAATCCTGGTCACACACAAAATGCACATGTTGCTTATGAACAACAAAATCATAATGTGAGTGCTGTGACTACATTGAGATCTGGAAGGATGTTGCACAATAATGTGGGCATTAATGATGACACCCCGGCCGCCGCTTCTTCTTCTTCATCATCTTCATCTTCAGAGCCTGTTCTCCATTCTTCACAATGCTCTAATTCTTCTACTACTCCGAACGGACCCACATCTCACTCCACAAAAACACCAGCACTAGGATCCGTTCCAACTCCGCAATATCCTCCACAAACATTGGACTCAACAAATTTTCAAAATATTCCATTTCCAAACAGGTTGAGACCCAATAAATAAAATCCACAAATGGAGAAGATTGTGGAGTTATTTAAACATGTTAGCATTAATATTCCTCTCATGGATGCAATCCAACAAGTCCCTTCTTATGCTAAAATCTTGAAGGACTTATACACCAAGAAGAGGAAATCACAAGTACCCAAGAAAGTTTTCTTGGCTAGTGCAGTAAGCGATGCTCTTAGCCAACCTTTACCCCTAAAACGAAAGGACCCAGGTTGTCCTACTATTTCAATAACTATTGGGGATAAGAACATCAACCGCGCACTTTTAGATCTTGGTGCCAGTGTTAACCTGCTGCCCTTTTCAGTATATGAGCAACTTGGCGTTCGAGAGTTGAAACCTACACATTGTACACTCCAAATGGCCGATCGATCCATCACCCATCCTAGGGGTGAGTTAGAGGATGTGTTGATCAAGGTAAGGGACTTCATATTCCCTGTTGATTTCATTGTTATGGACACACAGCCTGTAGCTAACCCCCGGAGTCAAATTCCGGTGATACTCGGTCGACCATTCCTTGCGACTTCTAATGCGGTGATCAATTGTCGAAATGGTTCGATGAACCTATCTTTTGGACATATGACAATTGATCTCAACATTTTTAAGTTGGGAAATCAGCCCGCCAAACCTAATGCTAATATACTTGATGTTTGCTCGATCCAAGAGATCACCCAGGAGGACTGTGAGCTCAAAAAATTTCTGTTCGATCACAACAATTTTGACGCCACTAGTGCGTTCCTCCTTGATTCTGATACTGCTTTCACACCCGATAATGATTACGAGTGTTCCACTTTCTCGAACGATTTTGAAGAATCACGACCCGAGTTCGAATCCTTTGAATTTTCGGATGAGTCAGCTGAACCATCCGACTCGGTTGCTTACACTCGCTTTGAACCTCTATTGGAATCCTTCGAGTTTGAGACAGTTTCACCAATTTTACCTTCAATTGTTTCGCCTCCAAAACTCGAACTCAAGCGATTGCCGTCTCACCTTAAATACGCTTACTTAGGTGAGAATGAGACCCTTCCTATTATCATCTCGGCTTCTCTAGCCCCCAAGCAAGAGAAAGCCCTTTAATGGTCTTATAAAATAATCGGCAAGCTTTTGGCTGGACTATGGCGGACATCAAGGGGATTACTCCCCTAATAGTTGAACATCGTATTCATATGATGGATGATGCCAAGCCACCAAAGGATCCACAGAGACGACTAAACCCTATAATGAAGGAGGCTGTTAAAAAGGAGATTGTAAAATGTCTTGATAATGGTATTATTTACCCTATCTCCGATAGCCAGTGGGTTAGCCCCATTCATGTTGTCCCAAAGAAATATGGCATAACGGTCATAACTAATAAGGCGAATGAGTTATTACCTACTCGCACCCAAACTCGGTGGTGTGTGTGTATCGATTATAGAAAACTCAATGCCGCGACATGGAAAGACCACTTTCCATTACCTTTTATTGACCAAATGCTAGAACGATTAGCGGGGCATTCATTTTATTTCTTTTCGGATGGCTACTCCGGCTATAATCAAATTCCCATCGCCGAAAAGGACTAAGACGAGACCACATTCACTTGTCATTTCGGTACGTTTGCTTACCGTCGCATCCCCTTTGGGTTATGCAATGCACCCGCTACCTTTCAGCGATGTATGATGGGTATTTTTTCAGACATGGTGGAAAAAATCTTGGAGATTTTCATGGATGATTTCTCCATTTTCGGTGAATCCTTTGATGAGTGTTTTCTACATTTAGACGCTGTCCATACCCGTTGTAAGGAGAAGAATCTTACTTTAAATTGGGAGAAGTGCCACTTTATGGTACGAGAAGGTATTGTCTTAGGACATATCATCTCGCAAAATGGCATTGAGGTAGATAAGGCTAAGATTGAAGTAATTTCCAATCATCCTCCTCCTAAATGCGTCCGAGACATTCGAGCCTTCCTTGGCCATGCCGGTTTCTATAGACGGTTCATCAAGGATTTTAGAAAGATTGCTAGACCCTTGACTCTTTTGTTGGCCAAGGACACTACTTTTGATTTCGACTCGAGCTGTATGAAGGCGTTCGAGTCATTGAAAAACACACTTACTTCCGCTCCCATTCTTTCGTCTCCTGACTGGACGCATCCATTTGAAATTATGTGCGATGCATCAGATTTTGCCATTGGCGCTGTCCTTGGATAGCACATTAATAAGATGCCACATGTAATTTATTACGCTAGCCGAACCTTTAATGAGGCCCAATTAAATTACACAACAACTGAGAAAGAATTCGTAGCTGTTGTGTTTGCATTAGAAAAATTCAGGCCCTATTTAATTAGCTCTCCAGTCATCGTTTACACTGACCACTCTGCTCTTCGCCATCTTTTTGTGAAGAATGATGCTAAATCTCGGCTTATACGTTGGATCCTCATACTACAAGAGTTTAACCTTGTCATCACAGACAAGAGAGGATGCGAAAACGTAGTCGCCGACCACCTTTCACGCTTTCCTTCTTCGCCTACACTTCAAATTCCTATAAAAGAAGTGTTTCCAGATGAGCGGCTCTTAACTGTGTCATGCGAACCTTGGTTCATAGATATTGTGAATTATTTGGCCACCGGACTTATACCAGAAGAATGGTCGAACCAGGACAGACTCAGATTTCTATCCCAAGTAAAACATTTTTACTGGGATGAACCATATCTATTCAAATACTGTCCCGAACAAATTATTCGTCGGTGTGTCCCCGACAATGAGTTTAAGAGCGTGCTGTCATTCTGCTATGATCAAGCGTGTGGCGGGCATTTTGGCCCCAAAAAGACAGCAGAAAAGATCTTGCAGTGTGGTTTCTACCGGCCACAAATTTTTAAAGACGCACAAGATTACTGCAAGACATGCTCCCGGTGCTAACACATGGGCTAGATATCTAGGAGAAACGAAATGCCGCTCCAACCAATATTGGTTGTTGAAATTTTTGATGTTTGGGGGATAGACTTTATGGGACCGTTTCCCAATTCTTTTGGGAACGTGTATATTCTCCTCACTGTTGACTATGTTTCTAAATGGGTCGAGGCTTTGCCCAGCCGAACTAATAACAACAAGGTTGTCGTTAGATTTCTCAAAGAAAACAATTTTTATCAATTTGGGGATCCCCGAACAATTATCAACGATAATGGATCTCACTTTTGTAATAGGACTTTCGAGTCCTTAATGCGGAAATACTCCATTACTCACAAGTTGTCAAGCCCTATCATCCCCAAACTTGTGGGCAAGCCGAGATTTCAAATCGGCAGATTAAACAGATATTGGAGAAAACGGTTTCCAAAAATCGTAAAGATTGGTCATCAAAACTTATTGATACCTTTTGGGCATTCCGAACTGCCTTTAAGACCGATCTTGGCATGTCTCCATATAGGCTTGTTTATGGAAAGGCTTGCCACATTCCAGTTGAAATTGAGCTTAGAGAATTTTGGGCAATAAAAGATTTGAATCTATCTCTAGGAGATGCGGGCAGCAATAGAAAGCTGCAGTTGAACAAATTGAACGAGCTTCGGGATGAAGCTTACGAGAACGCAATAATCGTCAAAAACCGAACGAAGGTGTTCCACGATAAACACCTTATGCGCAAGACATTCAAACCTGGTCAACAGGTTTTACTTTACGACACTCGGTTACATTTCCATCCCGGCAAGCTCAGATCTCGATGGAACGGGTCATTTTTGATACGCACCGTATATCCGCACAGTGCGGTCGATTTAGAAAATCCAGAGGACGATTCACTATTTAAAGTGAACAGACATATACTTAAACCATTCCTAACCGCGGATCCTTCGGAGGAGCTCCTGTTTTTGCAGGAGCCGATCTACATTGACTGATCTTCCTCCATCTACCCCTAAATTTCGATTATCTAGCCAAAACACCGTTTCAAATAAGTTTGGGGGTATGTACCACTTGTAATTATATAAAAACAAAATAAAAAAATTAATAAATTTTTTTTCAAATTTTTAGGGGTATTTTTGTAAAATTTCAGTTTTAATAAATAAAAAAAAATTGGCAAATAAATTCCTCTTTTTAAGAGGACCTTTTTAGAAATAACCAAAATATCCCCCCTATAAATACAACCCGAGCCCTCTCTGCATTTTACCAAACCCTAAAATACTCCTCTTTGCAAACCCTAGCCGCCACAGCAGCCAGAGCAAGCAGAGCCCTCCAGTGCGCCGCGCTTCCGCCGCCAAAGCCCCCATATTGCCGCGCTTCCGCCGCTATCTGGTGACTTATCTCTCTGAATCTTTCAGAGGAGGTTTGCATCTCTTTATCTTCTTTGTTAAAATTTTTAGAAGATCTGCACTCTCTATAATGGCACCTTCTATGCAGTTAGAAAGGGATTTTTCCCAAATGTTTGCACACACGGACTTTGGGAGTTATTTTGGTGATGAGATCACAAGGCGAGGGTGGAATTTCTTACTTTTTAACCATCCAAACACCTTCGCTCTTCCAGATCTCGTCACACGATTTTATGAATGCATGGAAGCTGGATGCCTTTCACAACACGGTTATATTAAGCTAATTTGGGGGGATAGGGGAAAAATAATCGATAGGGACTTCATCCATGAAGTCACCTTAATACCAAGATTACATATTCATGACCAACCCCTCCAATTCGAGGATTATCTACCCTTGATGGGTATTGACTGTTCAAGGGAGCCATGTAAGGGCATCCAAGCTAGAACCCTCTTTGCAAACGTACTGACTGTGTGCCGTTGGGCAAAAAATAACATTTTTGGTAGTTCGCACGATACTACCTTTTTCACACCCTCTCTTCATATCATGCACACCTTAATGACTAGGAACCCGAGATATGATATGTGCACGGTATTGCTTAATTCAATTGGTGCGGGCAAAAGGGCTGCCAATTACCCATGCCCTATGTTGGTGACACAACTGTGTCGCCATTTCCTCCCAGTGGAGGAATTTGAATTTTACATGCATGGAGGTATACCCATTAGGCCTCTTATCGAGGGCGTATCTACGTCCTATACCCGCCTGAATGATGTATGGTCGCGAACTGAACCAGCCGAAAATGTACCCGCCAGGACACCAGCTCCAGCTCGACCGCGAGCGAGGAAGAGCTTACTCCCACAGAACATGCACGTTTACTTAGGAGAGCCGTTAGGGGGATTGACAGCTTGATAGGGTTGGTGACCAACCTAGAACACCATGTGACAGAAATAGAGCATGGCATGACGAGTCTGCTAGCGAGAGAGGAACGTTCCCGTTCACGTTCAAGGGGATGGCGAGGCCATGAGCAGTGATTGATCGTATTTCGTTGCGATAAAATGTAAAGTGTTCCCAATCAAAAATATTTATACCGCAATCAATTAACGGTGTCGGTGTAGCGCGTTAATGAATGCGGATCGTCCACAAGGAAAGTGTGATTTGGTCGGATTTGTTTTATTTGCGTTGGAATTTAAAATATAAAAGAAAATTGATGATGTTTTAATTTCAAGAATCAAGAATTAGGTCTAAATTCAAGAAATGGTAACAAAATCAAGAAAATACCCAAAGTGTTTGAATTATCAAGATTTGAAGAAAGGCTTGTCGGAATCAATTGAATCGATAGTGATAATTGAGGCTTAGAATTTCAAATTCTTATCTATTGAAGATTTGATGCTAGATCGATGTCAATCAACGAGGATTAGGGATCCTTTGAAGAAACTAGGGTTTCTTCATTCTCATCCCTTATCCTTTCGTTAATTAACACTCAAATTCTAGCATCTAGGAAATTCAATCATCGATTTTTGATCTCTAATTGAGAGCGAAAATATTCAATAAAGAATCTTGCTCAAAACTAGGTCATCTTTGATTCAATTACCTAGGGTTTACAAAACTCATAAGACTTAAGAATCGTTCAAGAATTCATCAACATCATTCTATCTATTCTTTTGATTCCGATGCAAGCGGAGTTTATTCACGCATCATTTTAAAGAAATCAAGAATGAAGATTATCATAATGTGCGAATGAAATGAAAACAAGAATAAAAATCGTCACCTTTTATTATTCGATATTTCGTTACAATACACTCAAGAACTACAAGAATTGAGGAGGAACTTAAATCATCGAATCTAGCTTCGCATCGTCTTCTTGAGTCGCGGATCGTCGTGGATCTCTTTCTCGGATGAAGATCGGCGTCGCTTCAAAAGGATCGTGGATGCTTGCTCAATTTGGAACTCAATGAATCTTGATTTGGCTTTTTGAGATGGATTTGGGGCTAGGGTTTTGAAATGCAAGTTGTGTCACCCAACTTTGGAAATTTGCTTAATATTCAACCCTAATTTTGTCAATGTGTAACCTTGAAATGATGCCCTAAGGTCCCTTTTTATAGTCTTCTCCATTAGCTTCCCCTAGAAGCTTGATCTAGCTTCCTTTAGAAGCTAAGCTAGGTTTAGCTTTCTTTGCAAGCTTGGTAGTTATGAAGGAAGATTCTAGATTAAGATAGTTAGCTAGCTTGCTTGAGAAGCTTGGTTGTTAGAGGAGAAGCTTCTGGAGATTTCTTGAAACTGAAGTGCCTCGAAGGAGTGTGGCTGCTGAAAGGAGAAGCCCGAACAAGTATTCTTCCGATGACGTGTCCACGTGGCCGCGGATCCGCTGCGGATCTGCCCATTCGTCCGCGGATCCGCGGCCGTTTGGTGATATTGGTGCATGGAATTTTCGGGTAATTCTTCTGTTGGCTTTAGGGAACTTTTCTGATGTCTGGAATATTTTTATACTTTCTTGTTCACTGCCAGATCACAAGTCTTGGACTTGGCATATTTTTATCAGCACTTTTTGCATTTCCGGCTCTTTTACCTGGAGAATTTCCTACACAAAATCTCGAGACAAGGATTGATATATACAGATCGATGCTATTAGTAATAAAACACGTAATTTCCCTTTAGAATGTCGATTATAAGTATAACACAGGTTATTTGGTATTTTCCAGATGAAATCGTAATCTGTGTTATAATTACAATAAACACCTATATATGAATGATAAGAATAGGTAAATTAACGTATTGAGAATGCACTATTTTCGACTGATCAAATTCCCCCAAAATTAATTTTGGTCGTCTCGAGCAAACTTCTTTATTTAAAAAGAAGGAGAAAATAAAGGAAAAGAAAAAAACTAACTAGCACACTTTCATAGGCAACACGATTGCACTGAGTACGTTCAACATGCCTTTAAACCTCTAGGTGTCCCTAGTAGGAGGAGTGTTGTCTCCTGAGGGTTTTCAGCGGATTGCACCCACAAAATCCCATAATAAAAGGAAGACCATGAAATTTACATTTAAAGATAAGAATTATAAAAGAAAGACTTTGAAAATCAGAGTTTCCAACTAATACTATCTTTTTGGTTCTCATGAGCCCTATCTTAATAGTCATGAAAAGATGTTAGAAATCACATCATCCCTCAATAAAACATCGTCTTTATTCTTCATTCCTACCTTTCTTCCAAACATTGATCATATACCCCTACGTGTGTGTGAAGAACATCCCTACACTCGGAGAATTCAATTCAAGCTATCATACTCTTGTCCATCTACCTCAGTACTTTTTAATCGGTATTTAGATGGAATTTGCTCACACATTTTTCATGCGACCGTTAATACTTCTTGAGGTACTAACCGACCGATTACTCAACATGCTTGCTTATACGGTGTATTAGTATTTTTCCTCGTCTTGCAACACATAAGGCTTAGCAGTGACTCCCAAACCAGTTGGTCTAAGGCACTAGGTGATGAAGCACCCTTGCTATATTTTTTTATTGCTTCCTTGGTGATAACAAAACCAGTGTTCATTTTTCTTTTCATCATTTTATATTTTATTTTCCATTTATTATTTTCTTCATACTTTTGCTTTTAGACAAGAGCATTTCAAAGTATCCTCTAGTATCCCGAGTTTCATGACGTGTGTAAGTGCGAATAGTAGGGTATCAACATTCAAATGTTTGGCTTCCAGAATAAAAACTATTTTTCAGACTTATTTTTATCCTCAGATTAGTGACTTTTTTCATCTTACTAACCCTTGGGACAACGACTCATAACTACTTATTACTAGTTTCGTTTAAGAAAACTTATAACTTTCTTGGTTTTCTTAAACTATTCTAATCTTTTAAATGTAATTTTTCACTATCTAATCTTTTATTATCTTATTTATGTAAAATTTTTATTTTTATTTTTTTTATTTTTTATGTTTTGTGCTTATGCAAAGTATGATGCAAAATGATGCGCAAATAAGCACAAACCTCTCCAAACTTGTTTTCAACAGTGTCCTCACTGTTGCCATCTGTTAAAGCTCGAAAACATGTAAACTTGGGAGGAAATTTATTAACGGGGGCAAAAATATATGAATCATGAAAAAACTCCCCCAAACTTATTTTTGGCTCACAATTTTTGAGGACAACATTTATGTTCAAGAGCCAAAAATATACCCCCCCAACTTGAGTTAAACAATGTTAAGCTTTTAAAATCACAAGAGGGGGTAAAGTTATTGGTCAATGCCAAGCCTTACAATGACCGAAAGTCAACACCAACCATTCAAAGATTTTATCAGGGAAACGCATCGGTTGGTGAAAGAACATGTTCTATAGAGTCAGGAAGGAGTGGGGATGAGATAAGTGGTGTGATGGAATGGATTTGCGTCTCGTTTTGGAGAGACGACACAGTGATTGTGATGGATAACTCGCATTCTTGTGAATGATACGAAGAACGGGTGGAGGTTCAATTTCTTTGTTTTGGAGATGAATCATCTCAACATTCGTGTCTGCTAAGAATGCAAGTCTATCAGCGAAAATTTCATCGATATCCCGAAGAATAATGTCATTGGAAAGAACGGGATGATACAAAGACTCCATGAAAAGTTCATCATCGACGTTAGATGTTGACCCGGACAACTCAAAAGAAGGGTCCGTATGTATATGATACATATCTGGGTCAAACAACAACGTATAAAGGAAGTCTGGATCTGTATCGTGAAGCTGATCAAATTCGCTGCTGTCGACATCGATTAATTCGACAGAACATACTCGAGTATGAGGATCGGAGGGTAGACTTCCCAACTTGTAAATGTTTAGCTCAATTGACCTATTCCCGAAGGATAGGGTCATAGAACCGTTTCGATAATTGATTACAGCGTTGGAAGTAGCCAAAAAGGGACGACCGAGAATCACCGGAATTTGATTCCGTGGGTTTGCTACATGTTGTGTATCTAGAACAATAAAGTCCATAGGGAATATAAATTCCCCGATTTTTATCAACACATCCTCAAGTTCTCCCCTAGGTTTGGTGATTGATCGGTCTGCAATCTGGAGAGTTATGTTAGAGGGTTTTAACACTCCGATACCTAGTTGCTCATAGACTGAATATGGAAGCAAATTAATACTAGCGCCAAGATCAAGTAAAGCACGGTTAATGTGTTTATCCCTAATAGAAATAGAAATAGTAGGACAGCCAGGGTCTTTACGTTTCCTTGATAATTGTTGGGGAAAAGCCGTGTCTACAGTACTTGACATGAAAACTTTTTTAGGCACTTGAGACTTCCTCTTCCTAATGCACAAGTTCTTAAGAATTTTCGCATAGGACGGAACTTGTTGTATAGCATCTAGGAGAGGGATGTTGATATTAACTTGCTTAAACATTTCCACAAGCTTCTCCATTTGGGCATTGGGTTTGTTGGGCCTCAACCTATCTGGAAATGGAGCTTTATCAATCAGTGTTGGGTTTAACATTTATGGAGAAGTTTGTGGGGGTGGAAAGGATGAAGTGGGTGGAGGGTTCGAGCCTTTTGGAAAACGGAGAACAGGCTCGAAAGAAGAAGGTAAATTAGACGAAATAGGGTAAGGAGCAGAAGTGGGAGTGGAAGTGAAAGTGGATTCCGGGGGTTCAATCGATTCCTCAACATCAATCTGTTTACCCACATGATTGTCTAGCATTCTTCCAGATCTCAACGTGGTAAGTGCATTCACATTAGTGTAATGTGAAGGTCCAGGATTAGGTATGGGTTGAGATGGAAGTTTCCCTGTCTCTCCAGCACTCATTTTGGCAGTCGGTTGTGCAATTTGTGCTTCTATCGATTTGATACTCTCACCGTGGGAGACAGTGTTTTGCACTAACGTTTGGATAGAAGACGTCAAAATGTCATTTGTTTTCATGGACTGTGTAATGATCATGTCGAGTGCAGAGGGTTTATTGGTACCGGCAGAAAAAGGATCAAAGTTGTTGGCCGGGTTTTGAAAATTTTGTGGTTGATAGGGGTGCTGACTCAGTTGTGGTGGTTGTTGTTGTTGCTGTGGAGGGACCCATTGAAAGTTATTCTGGTTTGTTTCCGTGTATTGAGTTTGGTGTTGGATCCAAGAAAGATCAGGGTGATTCCTCCAATCTTGATTATGTGAGGAAGAAGAAAAATTGTTTCCAGGTCTTTGATGAAATGCAGCATTAGTGTGACCTTGAAACGGTACATTCAAAGGACAATCTTCCGTTAAATGGGTTGGATTGGAACAGCAGCCACACACGGTTTTGGGAAGTGTGTATTGGTTTAAGAAGGCTGAAGAAATTCTGTTTTCTATAGCATCGAGTTTCCTTTGTATTGCGGCCATTTCGGCTCTCATCGTGATAGAAACATTGAGCTGATTGATATCTTCCCTAGACGATGGTGGTCTAACACTTTCCCATTGTAATGTGTTTTGAGCTAAATCTTCTAGGTATTTCCAAGCTTCATCATCATCTTTAGATATGAACTGGCAATGACACATGGTTTCAAGTATCTGTTTAGTCATGAGATCAATACCCTCATAGATAACTCGACACAAATCCCATCTGGGGATTCCGTGATGAGGGCATTGTAAAATAAGATCCTTGAACCGTTCAAAGCATTTCCAGAATGGTTCATTGGGAAGTTGGGTAAATTGGATGATTTCTTACCGAACATGGCTGGTCTTGTGATTGTGATAAAATTTCTTAAGGAATACTGCAACAAATTCATCCCATTTTGAAATAGAATGTGCGGGTGTGTTATAAAGCCACTTCTCGGCTAAATCGCACAAAGTGAAAGGGAGAAGACGTAAACACAGAGCATCCAAAGACAGTTGTGACGTTCCAATCATTGCGCATACATTTTCGAATTTGGAGATAAAAACGTATGCGTCTTCAGAATCAAGAACGTGAAATTTGGGTAACAGTTTGATAAATTGGGGGTTGATTTTAAAATTTTCTCCATTGGCAGGTGGAATAGAAAGACAGGTAGGGAGGGAAACACGTGTAGGATAGAATCTCTCTTGGAGAGAAATGCGAGGAGAGTTCTGCGCACCTGCGGGCAGTGGCAGAGTGGTGTTAAAGTGTGATGGATATCTGTCCATCGCGGTCGCGGTGGGTGGTGGGAAAAAGAAAATGTAGAAATACCGACTTTGGGGTCGATAAGGGAAATGCGGACAAAACGGGCACTAGAATCCCGTGTCCAGCCTAGCTTGCACTAAAGGGTTTAGCACAAGTGGCAGCGTTGTGATAAATAGGGGAAAAGATGGTTTGGTGTTTGTTTTGAAAAATACGGATTTTGAAAAATCAAATCACAAAAAATGCACACACCACCCTAGATCTAATGGTCACCTAGGTCAAGTCACTAAACCACTCCTAGACTTCCAGAAGACAAATCGCAGGATAAATCCTCTACCGCCTCGTTATCCCTTCTGTGGCCAGGTAAGTGCCAGGTAAGTGGGAGGTCCTCCACTACGTAAGTAGTGGGCCTAATTAAGTAACCACTTTCCTTAGACACACTTGCCTTAGACACCGCAAAAGAAACGCGGATAAGCAATAAATTACCCACGACCTCCTTCTGTCCTAATTGAGCGCGACGGTCCTTAGATTCCTGTCTAGATATTTTTTAGTTAATGAGGGTAATGCGGATGCTCGTTTTTGTGATTTTTGGGGCTTAGGAAGGGTAATGAACTCCCCACCTAATCTGAATTTGGTCTTTGCCCATTAATTTCCGTATTAAAATATGCAAAACAACCAATTACAAGAATTGCAACAAATTTATTTTTTTAGCGGCGCTGAATTTTGCAAAGAATCCTGCAAGAAATTGATTATTGGACAATATCAGAGAGGAGAGAAGAGAACAAAAAGTATACCACAGAGATATTATGCACTGATTCTCCTAAACGGCGGCGGAACCGCCGCAAAAACCACACTACGGCCGCGGTTCCACGGTCCTATTGGGGAGATAGGCGATCGATTTTTTTCTACAGCTGCTTGTGCTCCTCTGGAAACTGTAGATCTTCTCTAAATCTTGATCGCATTGCTAAAATGATTCCAGATTCCCTCGTAAAAATTCAAACACTAATCGTTAAGCACTTGAAGCGCTTCTTGGAATAAAATTTGATGGAATAATAATTTTTCAACTCAAATAACAAAAACGAACAAAATAGCACACATCCTCGGCAACGGCGCCATTTAATTGATCGTATTTCGTTGTGATAAAATGTAAAGTGTTCACAATCAAAAATATTTATACCGCAATCAATTAACGATGTCGGTATAGTGCGTTAATGAATACGGATCGTCCACAGGGAAAGTGTGATTTGGTCAGATTTGTTTTATTTGCGTTGGAATTTAAAATATAAAAGAAAATTGATGAAGTTTTAATTTCAAGAATCAAGAATTAGGTCTAAATTCAAGAAATGGTAACAAAATCAAGAAAATACACAAAGTGTTTGAATTATCAAGATTTGAAGAAAGGCTTGTCGGAAATCAATTGAATCGATAGTGATAATTGATGCTTAGAATTTCAAATTCTTATCTATTGAAGATTTGATGCTAGATCGATGTCAATCAACGAGGATTAGGGATCCTTTGAAGAAACTAGGGTTTCTTCATTCTCATCCCTTGTCCTTTCGTTAGTTAACACTCAAATTCTAGCCTCTAGGAAATTCAATCATCGATTGTTGATCTCTAATTGAGAGCGAAAATATTCAAGAAAGAATCTCGCTCAAAACTAGGTCATCTTTAATTCAATTACCTAGGGTTTACAAAACTCATAAGACTTAAGAATCATTCAAGAATTCATCAACATCATTCTATCTATTCTTTAGATTCCGATGCAAGCGGAGTTTATTCACGCATCATCTTAAAGAAATCAAGAATGAAGATTATCATAATGTGCGAATGAAATGAAAACAAGAATAAATATCGTCAACTTTTATTATTCGATGTTTCGTTACAATACACTCAAGAACTACAAGAATTGAGGAGGAACTAAAATCATCGAATCTAGCTTCGCATCGTCTTCTTGAGTCGCGGATCGTCGTGGATCTCTTGCTCGGATGAAGATAGGCGTCGCTTCAAAAGGATCGTGGATACTTGCTCGATTTGGAACTCAATGAATCTTGATTTGGCTTCTTGAGATGGATTTGGGGCGAGGGTTTTGAAATGCAAGTTGTGTCACTCAACTTTGGAAATTTGCTCAATATTCAACCCTAATTTTGTCAATGTGTAACCTTGAAATGATGCCCTAAGGTCCCTTTTTATATTCTTCTCCTTTAGCTTCCCCTAGAAGCTTGATCTAGCTTCCTTTAGAAGCTAAGCTAGGTTTAGCTTTCTTTGCAAGCTTGGTAGTTATGAAGGAAGATTCTAGATTAAGGTAGTTAGCTAGCTTGCTTGAGAAGCTTGGTTGTTAGAGGAGAAGCTTCTGGAGATTTCTAGAAACTGAAGTGTCTTGAAGGAGTGTGGCTGCTGAAAGGAGAAGCCCGAACAAGTATTCTTCCGATGACGTGTCCACATGGCCGCGGATCTGCCATTCGGCCACGGATCCGCGACCGTTTGGTGACATTGGTGCATGGATTTTTCTGGTAATTCTTCTGTTGGCTTTAGGGAACTTTTCTAATGTCTGGAATACTTTTATACTTTCTTGTTCACTTCCAGATCACAAGTCTTGGACTTGATGTATTTTTATCAGCACTTTTATCATTTCCGGCTCTTTTACCTGGAGAATTTCCTGCACAAAATCTCGAGACAAGGATTGATATATACAGATCGATGCTATTAGTAATAAAACACGTAATTTCCTTTTAGTATGTCGATTATAAGTGTAACACATGATATTTGGTATTTTCCAGATGAAATCATAATCTGTGTTATAATTACAATAAACACCTATATATGAATGATAAGAATAGGGAAATTAACGTGTTGAGAATGCACTATTTTCGACTGATCAAGCAGTGAGGGCACCGCTTGGTAAGTTTGGGGGAGGAGGTGGTTTGTAAATAATTATCATTGCATTGCGTATTTTAATTTTTGTACATATTTTTTCTTTTCTTTCTTTGCATGTTTAATTTTGCATTGCATCTTTATAACAAAAATTAAAAAAATGAAAGAAAAAAATATAAAAGAAAAATCAAATAAAAAATTGAAAAACTAAAAAAAAATCAATTTTGGCCATATTTGACTTAAGTTCAACATGACGGTTGAATAGTAGGGAAAAACTAGATCCTAAACTTAGTAAATTAAAAACCCTAAAAATAACCTTTCATAAAGTTTAACGGTAGAAAATATATGTCCTTATAGTTTATTCAGAAATAGGCAAATTTTGAGTTCAGTTCTTGGGTTAAGTCAAAATAAGAGAAGAGTATTGAAATTTTTATCGAAGTGTATGACTGAAAAATAATTCCGAACGTTTAGTCTAAATTCTGAAAATATATAACCTACAAGATGCACATACACGCACCTTGAAACTTGGGATAGTAGAGGATACCTTGAAATGCTCTTGTATAAAATCCTTAGTATGAGATAAAAAATTAAAAGTATAAGTGTGAAGAAAGAGATAAAAAAAATGAACACTGCTTTTGTAATTACTTAAGGCTGCGTAAAATAAAAAAAATATAAAAAATATATAGCAAGGGTGCTTTATCACCTAGTGTCTTAGACCAACTGTTTGGGAGTCACTGCTAAAGCCTTAGGTATTACATTACGAGGAATTACACCTTAATGCGCAAACACATTTTGTAATCGTTCGTTAGTACCTCAAGAAGTATTAACGGTCGCATGAAGGATGTGTGAGCAATTTCATCTAAAATTCACCAACTAAAAGTACTTTGGACGATGGACAAGTGTATGATAACTTGAATTGAATTTCTAAGTGCAGGGGTGATACATACACACACGTAGGGGTATATGATTGGGGTTTGGATGAGAGATAGGAATGAAAGATATGGCTTATATCTTCAGTAGAGATGATAAAAGTTCCTAAGTTGGGATGGAACCTTAGAAGGAAATTTCAAAAGATGTTGAAAGCTTAATAAATTTGCAGAACATATACGATATTAAGTTAAATGATAAATAAGTGTGAAAAATATGGGTTGATGATTTCTAAAGTTGAAGACAATAGAATTTCTTGCAAGAACACCGAATTGAAGAATGAAAGTTAACAGGCAAAATTGATCGGATTTTGTTGGTAGTATCCGCTGAAAACCCTCAGGAGACAACACTCCTCCTACTAGGGACACCTAGTGGTTTAACGGCTTGTTGCATGAGCTCAGTGCAATCGCGATTCCCTGCGAAAGTGAGGTTAGGATTTTTCGAGAATAATTTGGCTTTGCTCGGGACGAGCAAAAGATAAATTTGGGGGTATTTGATTATATCAGAATTTTGCATTATTATATCACCCATTCTTAATCATATTTCAAATAAATAGGTGCTTTTGATCCATGTCTGCTAAATAGTTGCAGGTTACAGGTTCTCAGAACAATACAGTGAAATTCAGGAAAAGACGCTACAAATGTGAGACTACGACCAACAAATAGATGAATCTGTATGATGCCGCCTACAGTTTAAGGAACAAACGAAGATCAGCGAACAGTTCAATGCACAAAGTACAAGGGCAGCACAGGATTAAAGACTTCAACGCGAAGCTCACGGCGAAAAGTCCACAACATTCTACACTGTGAAATCTGGAAGAAAATAGAAGATATTCTGAGGAACCAAGTGAAGAAAACAGAAGTAAACAGCAACATGAAGCAACCCCTGGAAAGTTGAGACAGAGAACCCCCAAGATGGCCGCGGATCCGCGGCCAAACAAGGCATTCCGCCGTGGTTCCGCGGCCGTGCAGTGCACGTGTCGGTGGGTGTCGGTGTATTGACCCGGCTTTCTTAGGGTAGTCTTTTAATTTCAAGTGTGGATCAGATGAAAACCCTAGGGTTTCTCCTATATATAAATAAGAAAGCCTACAGCTTAATTAGGCATGCCTCTTTTTAATTCTAGATCTAAATTTTAATTTCCTTGTAATCGTCAAGAGGTCATCAATAAAAGTAAATGTTTTTTTATTTCATCGTGCATTCTTCTTTATTGAAATTTATTATCTGCAAATTTTATTTGTTCTTTATTTATCTGCAACTTAGATAGTCATTAAAATAAAATTATAAAAATGAATTTTACTGTAACTTTCCTAATGAGTGAGTAATTGCTCACTTGTTAGGGTTTGGATAGGGAAGGTTTGAGTGAAGGAAATCTCTCTCACTCCTTTCTTTGCCAATATAACTTTTTATAATACGGACTCTATTTAATCCAACCACACACCGTTCACTACGACACCCTATCTTAAATGATAGCGGTGATTCCCTAGTTAGACCAGTTGTGGTTGAATTAACTAGAGGTTAGGGCTAAGAGCCAAGAAAGGACGGACAAGGACTAAAAGGAAGAAGCTAAGTTTCTTCCTAGTCATGCTAATCCCCTTTGTTGACTATTACCCTAACACCTATGTTCTTAACTATGGCAAAGAAAGCATTGAATAGAATTATTTTTCCAAACTAACCCAATCCAAACCCTAGCAAGACTTTTAATAAATTTTAATCTCATTCTTAGATCGTAAATCAAAACCACCATTTCTTTTGGACTTAACTCGTTAGAACTTAAAGAAAAGAACACGATTTCCCTGTGGACCGACCCGTACTCAACCGGCTAGCTACCAAGCGACACCATCTTGATTGCGGTATTCTTTGAAATTTTAAAAGCACGCACAAAAACTCTCTCAATCAGTCCACCATGCACCCACAGACGGTTCCTCCTCCTCCTCGAATCGGGTGTATGATATTACTTAAGAACCGAGAAAACTCATGGTGGACACTTCTCAAATAATATCATGAGAAAACCATAATTTCCTATCTTTTAAAAAGATAATAAGTTTATAAAATCTTTGCGGTTTCTCCAAATCCAGAAATCTCATGGAAAATCCGAAATCCCAATATCAAGGGTAAATAAACAGTGAAATACCGGTAATAAGTTACATAATATTGCATGACGATAAATAATGAATGCATCGGATATCAAGCAAGGAATGCAATAATTTAAAGTAGCATATGGAAGCAATAACTTATTGGAACTATCAGTTAACAAGCTATGTCAATGAAATAATATTCTCTAAAGTGTACGTGACATAGCAATTACCCGATGATGATGTGTGTGAGCCGACAAGCAAGTGTACGTGGAGCATACGCATCATCGGTAATGCTGCCGGTGTCCTGTCAGCATGGTTTTAATAATAACTAATGAAAACACAAATAAGCATGCAATGCGATGCGAACAACAAGAATATGCAGAACATGAATAACAACGCAACATATATGAATAAACATTTATATATGAGTCATACCGTTTTGACATTTGAAATAATACGAATCGTGGTCTTTAGAAAATAGGGGCTACGGTGTTTTTAAGAAAATGTACGTCCTTTGAAATATCCGTAGCATCCCTTGGCTTGTCTTTAAAATACTCATGATTCGTTAGTTTTGAAATAAGTATGACTCGAGTCCAGTCTATCATCTACTAAGTAAACTACAGGTCTAAACTAACAGAATAATCGAAAGGGTAAGGAAAACCACCTAAGTCTGAGTCGATATCCATATCTAGTAGTCGGTGATCCCGCCTCAATAGTATTGTTAGTGTATATGCCCTAGAGGCCATTACTGTATCATACTAGTATGTATATTACTTAATGGAAGCTTGGGATATTCACCTTGTATTGACAATCTTGCTCAAAATAGTAGTATGCTACTTGGTTTGTTTCTACTTCAATGTGTACATGTGTTTATTTTTGTATATCGCTTATACACATTAGTAGAGCCCTTAGGATCTTTGCTTGATTACCAGCGATGTGATGGCCGTCACACTAGTGGGGCTGGGTAATCTATAAGCACATCCTTATGCAGGTCCCTGGTCGCAGGACTATCGAGACAGGGCATCGATACTCCGGAGTAGACCAGCGCATGCGCTTCTCATCCCAGTGTGGGAGACGGTCTGTCCCACAGCCGTCAGTACGTCGTACTTGAGATAGTATGCGGGTGCTCGTTAGGTTACGGGTACACTGGACAGGACTCGTCGGGAACTGACTAGTTGGTATTATACCTATCGTCAGTTATCAGTTCCCAGGTGACATGAGTACAGCTTAGTCCGCTGACTTGACACTGTCACTCCGCCTTGAGTGTGTTCCCACTGTACTTTGATCACTACCCTACCACGGCTCAAAGGAGTCGTGCAAACAGGTAGTGGTTGGGTGCAGTCCCGAAGCACTTGGAGGCAGTGACGGTTAGACAGGATTCGTCTCTCCCGGTATTGGGGGTTGACATCGCGCTGTGTCTAGGAGAGCCATTACACGAGTAGTCCCTGGCCAGGGCAAATGAGATATACTGGTAGGTTTCCAGTGTTATCTCAGGGTGTATTGGGCTTCACTCCGGCACGACTTGTACCGCTATTGGGGGACTGACGTTTACCGCCCCTAGGCCCGCCATGCGATGTATCAGACGAACAGACCGGACTGTATGGAGAATGTCACACTCAGGCTCAGTAGGAGTTCAGATGGGTTTCGCCTCGTCGGTCTTCTTGTCGGCATTACCTGGGGACCGTTACGCACAGCTAGTGCCGCTTGCGGTCTGTGGTTAAACCCACTGCCAGCGTAGTGTCGAGTCTTTAGAGTCCCACACAGAAAGCTTTTCGCCTTTAGGCAAAAGAGTAGAGGTCGCATGGTATTGCGACAGGTCGCATGGTTTTGCGACAGGGTTCGGTCACATCCGTGCACTTGTGCACGTACAGTGTCCGGGCAGTTTACACTAGCGGGCTTTGGTTTAAGCCAGATCCTAGTGTACCTTATGGGATTGGATTTATCCAGTTTGCATTCGTGTTCCTCGGAACGCGGATGCGGGTGTGTATGCACAAATGACAGGGAGGCAGAGGCAGCGGATTCTCATTAGGGTTGTTGACAGTTGACCGTTGACTTTTTGACTTTATGCTCAACCCTAATGAGAATATGATATGTGATTAACTATTATATTAATTAAGTATTATGGTGATATGGTTGTTGACTTGTTGACTTTTGTTGACTTGTTGACTTTGGTGACTTGTTGACTTTTGTTGACTTGTTGACCGGTTGACTAGGCTTGACTAGTTGACCATCATGATAACCATGGTTATCATTTCATGCCAAAGACTTTTTCTTGCTTGTTCATTTGAGTAAAATGAGTGCATGACATGATAAGGTTATGGTTACTTCAACCATCACATAAGACTTTTGTTGATATGATGAGTTATCATTGCTTTGGATTATGAGAGGGTGAAAGACAAAAGAGTTATTCATTCTTTCTTGCTCATTCTCTCTCTTGTTCTTGAGCTCTCCTCTTGCTCTCACCCTCAACCTCTTGCTCCCTCTCTTGATCTATGGTTCTCTTGTCTCATGAGTTGAGAATCAAGAACCATAGATAAAATCCCATTCTAAATCATCTCTACTCATTCTAGTTCACTAGGTTTAGCAAACCAAGTGAACTAGTTTCTTCAAAGAACGAAGAAGGAGCTAAAGGTTGGAGCTTTCAAGTGGATCTATCTTCGGCGTACGGAGACAACGAGAAGGAGCCATCGAACCACCATCGGAGCTTGAAGAGAAGGAGTTCAAGTTTAGGTATAACCATCCTCATCCGAGTAGCTAAATATCTTTAGCTTAGTATGCTAGTTTTAGTTTAGGTAACGATCCCGACCATAGTTTAGTCCATGTTGCCTCTTGCGATAAAAATTCGTTTTTTATACCGTTTCCGCCTCCCCGTAAGAACCGGGGGTCGCAACGTGGACTTACAGTGGTATCAGAGCCTAACTAAACTTAAACTAGCTTGGTAGTGAAGTGTAACGAAGTTCGGAACCGGAAAAATCCAAAAACCAAACTTTTACTAAAACTGAGTTTCTGTTGAAATTTTTTCTGGTCAAAATGAAAAACTTTATACTCCTAAATTCGGCTCAGGGTTTTGTGTGAACACCCAAGAAAAACGATACAGTGACTCGTCTAAACTGCCGCCCTTCCGCCGCGTGAGCCTTCTTAGCCGCCGCGGAACCGCCGCGAGTTTTTGTCTTCTCTGCATCGTTTTTCGTGCAGTGTGTTTGTGTGTTGGTTTTGGGATTTTTAAAATATATTATATGTGCCCAGATTGTCCAGAAAAGAAATTTCCTTTTGGGGTCCTATAATTCCGTATTTTTTCCGAACTTCACTGCACTTTGACTATGATGGTTATATCTGTAATGTTTGCATGTATTGAACGTCGGCTTATCGCTATAAGTCGATTGGTCGGGGTTATACATGATCTGTAATGTGCTGGAATGTGTATATAAATATGTTGGATTGTCGCGGGTGAATAGCCGGGGGTTGTGAGACGAGAGTTTTCTTTTCTTGCAATTCATGTAAATTTGTAAATTGATGTAATAATTATTTGTATGGCCGCACAACCGGGAAGGGGTTGTAGCCGTCTTTGTATAATTTCTTTTTACTGTTTTTGCTCCTAGGATAGACCCATGGAGGGGTGCACAAACTACCGGGTATGCCGAAGTGTCGAGTGGCCTACTCATGGAGTTGAGGGAGGTTGCTACGCTTCGGGTACTTGGCGGGTAGTTTGCCGCACCCGTAGGGGTCTTGGGTGGGGTTTTGGCTATTCACCGCGACCGTGTTATCTGTTTTTGTTACAGGCTCGTACAAATTACAGATTGCTAGTATATCCAATGTATTTATCTGTGATCTGAAATGTTTATCATTGCAGTATATCTATATATGATATTATTTAGGCGTTGCTTATGTTTTACAGACGCGCTAGCCCAGCCCCCGCTCTGTCGTTAGTTAAGTAACCTAACGGGTAATGACGGGGCCCCGTGGCGAATGCGAATGGCATAAGCGTACGTCATATTTTGGTTGTTTTCTGCAATGGTAGGATTAATTGATGGGACGCATTAAAAGAACTAATGCAAGAATATCACGCATTAAAAGAACTAATGCAAGCAAAACATGCATTAAAAGAACTAATGCAAGAAAATAAACCAAGTATAAGTCGTTGGAACATTTTCGAAAAACCACTCGGTTCTTTTCAAAACAAACTTTTAAAATGCGGAGTTTGAGCCACTCCATTTAAAAGCTATCTCGTTCCATCGACTAAATCAAGTTCACTACGTTCACGGTTTCGCCAAAACCATTCGTAGCCCTCCGTCGTTTCATATGAATATTCAACAGTATTCAAGCTGTGTTTGTTGGCCTTAGTCAAGGCACAGTGTTTGGTAGCTGGTGGGTATTCATATGTTGCATAGATAGAATGCGTTGGTTTGGGACAGTCGTATTACCTTGTTGGCCTTAGTCAAGGGTATGTACGGGTGGATTCAAATTAACCTGGACAACGACGGGTAGAACTTGACATGTGACTTATGATTTGTTGGCCTTAGTCAAGGTCATAAGAGCATGGGGCAAAAATATACATCGGGAGTTTCATAAGTACTGAAACTTGCTAGATTTGCATACCATTTGGAGTGTGATGATTCTGGTAGGATTCCTTCAGTTTCGTCACGCGATGATATTTGGATCCCGATCCTACTGTGAGTATATGCTACTCCTCGGAAAATTTCTCACTAAACGATCAATGCTATAAACCTAGTAGGTGCCTAGAAAGGTGTTAGCGGGGCTACGCCCCCAGGGAAAAGAGGTTCTTTAATTAAGGAACTTCGCGAAAGCGTTGGAAAACCTCCCTCGAAGTACCGACACCGGCCTGGCTGAACGGTTAAGCAAGTATTGTGCGGTGGGATTGATCCCGACTAATTCTTCCTTTATGGTTTGAGGAGGGATTCGAGAAACAGTGGGAGCCATCCTGTTTAGACAAACTAAAAACCACTCTAAACTTGCAAGAGCATCATGCTGAGTGTTTCTTCTTCTCTCTCTTAATTGCAGCGACCCTGTGACCGCACCTAGGTTACATCTAGATAAAAATATGACTGAACCTGACTGTTATGACTGGCAAAGGTCTGTCCAGATGTCCATTGCCCATGACAAGCTGGGACACCTCTTAACTAATCAAATCCCTGCTGTCTCAGGTCCAGTTTCCCCTGTCACGGATGTTCACATCCGCAGGACACCGGAAAAGGATTGTGCGAAAGCCAAGTGCCTCGTGTTAGCCTCAGTTAATGGTGCAAACCAGAGGCAGCACGAGAAGATGGACTCAGTTTCTATCTTCCTCCATAACAAAGTTTTATATGGAGAGCAATCTCGTATCGCAAGATATGAGACCTCGAACGAATTGCTTCAAGCGAGGTTGGCTGTCGGGTCATCTGTAGGGGGCAACGTCCTTACAGAGACCAGCTATTTTAAGCTCACGGACCTGGAGACCACGTTGGAGAATGGGTCAAATACTGACCTAATTCTACAGTCCCTGCCCTCTGCTTATACCCTGAAAGAAACCAGGGAAGAAAAAGGAAAAACAAGGGCAAAAGTTTCGGGACTGGATATGATTAAAGAGGGACGTTCCTATTGTAACGGGAATGAACTATGGCAGAGAGATTGCAGGGCTTGTAAAGCCAGTAGCCAGAATTCGAAGCATGTTGTGGCTTCGGCTTCGAGTGTGTTTATAATTGAGAACTGTTTGTCAGTTAACCCTACTTCCTGGGTATTGGATACCGGATCAGGATCTCATATCTGTAATTCGTTACAGGGTCTGAGAAACCGTGGGGTTATCAGGAAAGGTGATATGACTCTCAGGGTTGCTAACGGAATGAGCATGGATGCTGTATCCGTAGGGGAATATCACCTAGGACTGACAACTGGGCAGATATTGATTCTGCGTGACTGTTTGTATGTACCAGGTGCGACTTGTAACATCATATCTGTATCCTTACTTTCTAAGGAAGGATATGATTTTGCTTTTGTAAGCGATGTAGTAAACATCCACCTAAATCAAGCACTGATTGGGTCAGGTACATTAAATAACGGTATATACGTATTGAATCAAGCTCAGATATTCAGTGTCCAGAACACACTTAAAAGAAAGTCTCCAGAATTAAATCAGGCTTTCTTATGGCATTGTAGACTGGGTCACATCAATGAGACACGGTTGACTAAGTTACATAAAGAAGGATACTTGGATCCGTTCGAGTACCAGTCTTATGCCACTTGTGAATCTTGTCTCATGGGAAAGATGACAAAGACTCCGTTCACTGGACACGGAGTAAGAGCGAGCGAGCTCTTGGGACTTATACACAGTGACGTGTGTGGTCCAATGTCTACACATGCGCGAAGCGGTTATTCATACTTCATTACTTTCACAGATGATTTCTCTAGGTTTGGACATGTCTTCTTATTGAAGCACAAATCCGAGGCCTTTGAGAAATTTCGAGAATATAAGAATGAAGTAGAAAAACAAACGGGCAAAAGTATCAAGATCCTAAGATCGGATCGAGGTGGTGAATACTTGAGTGCCGAGTTTCTGGACTACTTAAAAGAGAATGGAATTCTCTCTCAGCGTACTCCTCCATACACACCACAACACAATGGTGTATCGGAAAGAAGGAATCGAACCCTACTAGATATGGTTCGTTCCATGATGAGTAAGGCTGAGTTACCGCGATCTTTCTGGGGTTATGCACTGGAAACAGCTGCACATCTCTTGAACCAAGTTCCTACTAAGACAGTGCCTACCACACCATACCAGATGTGGAGTGGGAAGAAACCCTGTCTTAAATCCTTTAAGACATGGGGATGTCCGGCTTTTGTAAAAAAGCAGCATGCGGACAAGCTCGAGGCACGCTCAGTACAGTGCAAGTTTGTGGGATACCCAAAGAACTCCAAGGGGTATCTTTTCTATTACGCAGAGGAGCAAAAAGTCCTTGTTTCTCGTCATGCCCGCTTCATGGAAACTGAGTTTTTAGAAAATCAGATAAGTGGGAGCGCAATAGAACTGGAAGAAATTCCAGAACCACAAGCTATTACTGAAACCTTAGTAGAACCAGAAGGTTCAGGGGAACCGGACATTCCTACGCCGCTCCGCAGGAGTAGTAGGCAGTCTCATCCGCCCGAGAGATACTACGGTTTTCTCATAGACGGGGATAGAGAGGATTGCATCATAGATTATGATGAGCCTACTAGCTTCCAGCAAGCCATTCAGAGCGGTGACTCGGTAAAATGGCTGGATGCAATGCGGACCGAGATGGAGTCCATGTACACCAACAAAGTTTGGACTTTGGACTTTGCTCCAGAAGGGGTAAAACCCGTAGGCTGCAAATGGATCTTCAGAAAGAAGATTGGTGTAGATGGGCAGGTTGAAACCTATAAGGCTAGGCTCGTTGCAAAGGGTTTTCGTCAAAGACCTGGTTTGGACTATGACGAGACTTTTTCTCCGGTAGCCATGCTTAAATCCATTCGGATCCTTCTTGCCATTGCTGCCTTCCACGATTATGAGATCTGGCAGATGGACGTTAAGACGGCTTTCCTAAATGGAAATTTAGAAGAGTGCGTCTATATGGATCAGCCAGAGGGATTCAATCAGAGTGGGAGCAGCGGTAAAGTGTGCAAGTTGCTCAAGTCCATCTATGGACTTAAGCAGGCATCGCGGAGTTGGAACATCTGCTTTGATGATACTGTCAAAGAATTCGACTTTGTCAAAAACCCAGATGAACCATGCATTTACAGTAAGATTGTAGGGAGAAATGTGGTATTCCTCGTCTTGTACGTCGATGACATTCTCCTAATAGGAAATGATATTCCTATGCTACAGTCAGTCAAAGGATTCTTGTCACAGAGGTTCTCCATGAAGGACCTGGGCGATGCCAACTACATTCTGGGGATCCAGATCTATCGTGATAGATCTAAAAGGATGTTGGGACTTTCACAGTCAAGGTACATCGACACCATACTGAAACGATTCAGTATGGAAGATTCCAAGCGCGGTAATCTACCGGCTTGTCACGGAATCACCCTCTCCAAAGAGATGTCTCCCAAGACTGATTTGGAAAGGGCTCGCATGTCATCAATACCCTACGCATCTGCGGTAGGCTCTATTATGTATGCGATGTTATGTACCAGACCAGATGTAGCATACGCATTGAGCGTTGTAAGCCGGTATCAGTCAGACCCAGGGGAGAAACACTGGATAGCAGTAAAGAACATTCTCAAGTACCTGAGAAGGACTAAGGAGATGTTCTTGGTGTATGGCGGAAAAGACCTCCAGATTGAGGCCTTTGCTGACTCCAGCTTCCAGAGTGACAAGGATGACTCCAAGTCCATGTCGGGTTATGTCTTTACCCTCAATGGAGGGGCGGTTTGCTGGAAGAGTTCCAAGCAGGAAACCGTTGCTGACTCAACCATGGAAGCGGAGTACATAGCTGCTTGCGATGCCGCAAAGGAAGCTGTCTGGATGAAGAAGTTCCTCACGGAACTTCAGGTGGTTCCTACCAGTGTTGATCCAATACCGCTGTATTGTGACAACAACGGCGCTATAGCTTTAGCGAAGGAACCAAGGTCCCATCAGAAGTCCAGGCACATTTTGAGGCGGTTCCACCTGATCAGGGAGATCATTGATCGCCAGGAGATCGAGGTAAAGAGAGTAAAATCAGAAGATAACACTGCAGATCCATTCACCAAGGCCTTGCCCCAGACTCAGTTCGAGCGGCTGATCGAGATGATAGGTCTTCGATACGCCAGTACATGGCCTTAGTGCAAGTGGGAGATTGTTAGTGTATATGCCCTAGAGGCCATTACTGTATCATACTAGTATGTATATTACTTAATGGAAGCTTGGGATATTCACCTTGTATTGACAATCTTGCTCAAAATAGTAGTATGCTACTTGGTTTGTTTCTACTTCAATGTGTACATGTGTTTATTTTTGTATATCGGTTATACACATTAGTAGAGCCCTTAGGATCTTTGCTTGATTACCAGCGATGTGATGGCCGTCACACTAGTGGGGCTGGGTAATCTATAAGCACATCCTTATGCAGGTCCCTGGTCGCAGGACTATCGAGACAGGGCATCGATACTCCGGAGTAGACCAGCGCATGCGCTTCTCATCCCAGTGTGGGAGACGGTCTGTCCCACAGCCGTCAGTACGTCGTACTTGAGATAGTATGCGGGTGCTCGTTAGGTTACGGGTACACTGGACAGGACTCGTCGGGAACTGACTAGTTGGTATTATACCTATCGTCAGTTATCAGTTCCCAGGTGACATGAGTACAGCTTAGTCCGCTGACTTGACACTGTCACTCCGCCTTGAGTGTGTTCCCACTGTACTTTGATCACTACCCTACCACGGCTCAAAGGAGTCGTGCAAACAGGTAGTGGTTGGGTGCAGTCCCGAAGCACTTGGAGGCAGTGACGGTTAGACAGGATTCGTCTCTCCCGGTATTGGGGGTTGACATCGCGCTGTGTCTAGGAGAGCCATTACACGAGTAGTCCCTGGCCAGGGCAAACGAGATATACTGGTAGGTTTCCAGTGTTATCTCAGGGTGTATTGGGCTTCACTCCGGCACGACTTGTACCGCTATTGGGGGACTGACGTTTACCGCCCCCTAGGCCCGCCATGCGATGTATCAGACGAACAGACCGGACTGTATGGAGAATGTCACACTCAGGCTCAGTAGGAGTTCAGATGGGTTTCGCCTCGTCGGTCTTCTTGTCGGCATTACCTGGGGACCGTTACGCACAGCTAGTGCCGCTTGCGGTCTGTGGTTAAACCCACTGCCAGCGTAGTGTCGAGTCTTTAGAGTCCCACACAGAAAGCTTTTCGCCTTTAGGCAAAAGAGTAGAGGTCGCATGGTATTGCGACAGGTCGCATGGTTTTGCGACAGGGTTCGGTCACATCCGTGCACTTGTGCACGTACAGTGTCCGGGCAGTTTACACTAGCGGGCTTTGGTTTAAGCCAGATCCTAGTGTACCTTATGGGATTGGATTTATCCAGTTTGCATTCGTGTTCCTCGGAACGCGGATGCGGGTGTGTATGCACAAATGACAGGGAGGCAGAGGCAGCGGATTCTCATTAGGGTTGTTGACAGTTGACCGTTGACTTTTTGACTTTATGCTCAACCCTAATGAGAATATGATATGTGATTAACTATTATATTAATTAAGTATTATGGTGATATGGTTGTTGACTTGTTGACTTTTGTTGACTTGTTGACTTTGGTGACTTGTTGACTTTTGTTGACTTGTTGACCGGTTGACTAGGCTTGACTAGTTGACCATCATGATAACCATGGTTATCATTTCATGCCAAAGACTTTTTCTTGCTTGTTCATTTGAGTAAAATGAGTGCATGACATGATAAGGTTATGGTTACTTCAACCATCACATAAGACTTTTGTTGATATGATGAGTTATCATTGCTTTGGATTATGAGAGGGTGAAAGACAAAAGAGTTATTCATTCTTTCTTGCTCATTCTCTCTCTTGTTCTTGAGCTCTCCTCTTGCTCTCACCCTCAACCTCTTGCTCCCTCTCTTGATCTATGGTTCTCTTGTCTCATGAGTTGAGAATCAAGAACCATAGATAAAATCCCATTCTAAATCATCTCTACTCATTCTAGTTCACTAGGTTTAGCAAACCAAGTGAACTAGTTTCTTCAAAGAACGAAGAAGGAGCTAAAGGTTGGAGCTTTCAAGTGGATCTATCTTCGGCGTACGGAGACAACGAGAAGGAGCCATCGAACCACCATCGGAGCTTGAAGAGAAGGAGTTCAAGTTTAGGTATAACCATCCTCATCCGAGTAGCTAAATATCTTTAGCTTAGTATGCTAGTTTTAGTTTAGGTAACGATCCCGACCATAGTTTAGTCCATGTTGCCTCTTGCGATAAAAATTCGTTTTTTATACCGTTTCCGCCTCCCCGTAAGAACCGGGGGTCGCAACGTGGACTTACAAGTATCGCGTACGATACAATATATCATATGACATCCTTGAGTCAAGAGTGCGGATCTATCATCATAATCATATCACGTACGGTAAATCCATCGTACGGCATCCCAAATCTGGGTACGGGTCAAATATCATATTTATCTCATTTTTCATCTGGTATCCTTATCATCATATGTCATGAACTGGGGTACTGATATAAAGTCTAGTACATACTGATACCATCAACATATATATATATATATATATATATATATATATATATATGCGTGTGTATGAAAACACATCGCCTAAGGACCCGCTATAATATCAAGTCGAATATCATAATACGAACCAAATCACATCACCGATCTCGTGGCCTCATACCCAATCACATCGACTCATCTCCAAGTACCATGTACTATCCTCATTATCCATGTATATGTACATATATATATATATATATATATATATATACATACTCACAAACATATTTGTAAATATATATATATATATATATCTCCATATACGCACAAGAAAGTAAAATGCATGCGAGTGTGTGTGTGTGAGTGTAAACCTTATTCTAGGGTTTGCGACTACAACTAACTAATGACACTATCAATCTATTATACTAGAATTAACCTATGATTTTTAAGATCGTACTTGCTAATTATCCAAATTTCACATAAAAGAATATAAGTATAAAACATATCCTTGCTACACTACGAAACAACGGGGGTGCTATACACTATCCACCTGACTTCCCCCGTAGATATATAACAACTCACCTTGATCCTTGCATGCCGAGGTTGATAACGCCAGGCTCGTCCTTGTCATTCAAGTCCACTCGAGGGTACCTACATATGTACACATATAGCATCGTAAACAGAAATCGCACACGAAAACCAAATCGGCACGCGTATCACACATTGGTTAAAACATATGATCTATGCATGCACGAATAACCAAACAACCCTCGTCGCTGACGTACAAACGTCAGATGACGGGACACAATATCAAATACCAAATCCCAATTCATTAAAAGCCGCAAAACAAAATCAGAAACTTTGAAAACTTGCTACAGATTTGCCTCAGGTGACAATTTGGACATTTTGCATATAGGGGAGGTCCAATTAACTGATATAGGAGCTACAGACAAAGCACGGCACCAAAATGGGGTACCCAGGCCGCAAATTACGGCCTCCCAGGTTAAATCTGTGGCCAAAATGTGACATTGGGGTCTCAGGTCTCAGGGTTAGCTTCCTAGGTGCCTGCTTGTATCACTGTGTTTGCTAAATAATTTTCAGGGCCTCCGGGTTATAGCAGTTCTCCAAAACACATCACAATTTCCACAAAATACGATATCGGGGATTTCTATGTTTGGGGTTTGGGTTTAAGTATATGGTTTCAGTCCATGAAACTAACACTAGAAAGGTTATATGGCCTCTACTAGCCTCAACTACACTATTTTAATTCAAAACTTCCTCAAAACCCTAACTTGGAATTTCAAAGTTCACTAATCTACACCAACTCACTTCTAAACTAACATGAATGCTAAAGTGAATGAAATTCTACACTAATGGTAAAGGAATTACCTCATTTGGCAACTCAAGATTTTTCTTGAGTTGCCCCAGGTCTCCAAAATCCAAACTTTCTTGGTCCAAAGTACTTGTGATGAGCTTGTGCATGTTTTTAATGAAATGGGGATGATGTTTTGATGTAGATTTGAGGGTGTTTGTGAGGGTTGAAGAAGAGGTGGAGGGAGTGGCTGCCATGGGAGAGGAGAAAAAGCAGAAATGATGACGAGATGAAGAGAGAAACAATGAGCTATGGTCTAAGTTGACCCCTCACCCTCTCTCTCTCATACCCATACCTCTTTCTTTAATATTTTCCTTTTTCTTTTCTTTTCTTTTCTTTTGTTTTATTTTGTTTTCTTTTCCTCTCATTTTAAAACCAAACCAAGCATAAAGAAATAAAAAAAAAGACATGGTAGAAAAGTGTAACAATGTGTAATTTGACATGGTGCATGTCATATGCACAAATCAAGCTTAATACACGATTAATGATATTTAATCGCAATTAGAATTAAAAAGTAATATAGTTAATTATATAAAATTCTATAAATGCTCAAATTTTATAAAACACCCTCTTTTTAGTAATTCCTATAATTTTCCAAATATTTCCCAATTTATCGGTAATTAATTGTGCCATATCGTTAAAATATTCGTAATATTTATTATTTAATTATATAAATTCCCAAAAAATAATATTTTATTTTTCTGAAATGTTATATTTTTCCCTGCCCTTTCCTTCTATTCTACTGACACCGCCTATCGGCTTTGTGGAGGCCTTCTTCTTCTCATCCTTGGCTTTCGCCTTGGATCCAGAAGAGGAAGATTCCCTAATAAACTTAACGGGTGTCTCCCTGATTTCCTTGAGGGTGTAAGTAAAAGACAGGGACTGTAGAATCAAGTCAGTACATTACTCGTTCTCCAACGTGGTCTCCAGGTCCGTGTGCTGTTCAATATAGCTAGTGATTGTAAGGACGTGGTCCCCTACAGATGCCCCGACAGCCAACCTCGCTTGAAGCATTTCGTTCGAGATCTCATATCTTGCGATACGATATTGCTGTCCATATAAAACTTTGTTATGGAGAAAGATAGAAACTACGTCCATCTTCTCGTGCTGCCTATGGTTTACGCCATCTACTGAGGCCAACACGAGGAACATGGCATTCGCACGGTCTTTTTCCCTTGTCTTACAGATATCAACATCCGTGACGGTAGAAACTGGACCTGAGATGGCGGGGGCTTGAGTAGTAATGAGGTGCTCCAGCTTGTCATATGTAATGGACATCTGGACAAACTTTTGCTAGTCAATATAGTATAAATCAGTCATTTTATTATCTAACTGTAACCTAATCTTGGTCACCTGGTCGCTGCAATTAGGAGAGAGAGAAGAAACACTCAGCATGATGCTCTTGCAAGTTTAGATTGATTTTTAGTTTATCTAAACAGGATGGCTCCCACTGTTTCTCGAATCCCTCTTCAAACCATAAAAGAAGAATTAGTCAGGATTAATCTCACCCTACGATACTTGCTGAACCTTTCAGCCAGGCTGGTGTTGGTACTTCGAGGGAGGTTTTCCAATGCTTTCGCGAAGTTCCTTAATTACATAACCTCTTTTCCCTAGAGGCGTAGCCCCGCTATCACCGTACTAGACACCTACTTGGTTTATAGCATTGATTGTGTTAGTGAAAAGTTCTCCCGAGGAGTAGCGGATACTCACAGTAGGATCGGGATCCAAATGTCATTGTGTGGTAATCGTGAAGAAATTCTACCAACATTATCACACTCTAAATGGTATACAACACTAGAATGTTTCAGTTTCTTTAGAAACTCCCGATGTGGATTTTTGCCCCATGCTCTTATAACCTTGACAAAAGCCAATATATCATAAGTCACATGTCAAGTTATACCCGTCATTATCCAGGTTAATTTGAACCCACCCGTACATACCCTTGATGAATGCCAAAATAGTAGTACGACTGTCCCAAACCAACGCATCTATCTATGCTACAGATGAATATCCAGCAGCTACAAATCACTATGCCATGGCGAAGGTCAAAATACATAGCTTGAATACTACTGAATATTCTACCGAAATGACGGAGGGCTACGAATGGTTTTGACGAAACTGTGAACGTAGTGAACTTGATATAATCGAAGGAACCTGATAGCTTTTAAAATGAGTGGTTCAAGCTCCGCATTTAAAAGTCTGATGTTTTGAAAAAACCGAGTGGTTTTAAAATTTGTTCCAACGATTCAACATTGGTTTTCTTACTTTGCATTTAATCTAATGCAGTCCCATCATTAACACCTATCATCTTAGAAAGAAACGAAAATACCACGTCTGCTTACGCCATCCGCATTCACCCCTGGGCCCCGTCTAACACCTTTGGTTACTTAACTAACGCCAGAGCACGGGCTGGGCTAGCGCAGGTGCAAAACATAAGTAACGTATACTATATAGCATATATATAATAAACATTCATATCACGCAATAATAGGCATTCCAGATCACAGATGAACATATTAGATATACTAGGAATTCCAGATTTCGTTTAAGCCTATAGCGAAAAACGGATTCCACAGTCGTGATGAATAGCCAAACCCTACCCCACCGCCCTATGGGTGCGGCAAACTACCCGCAAAATACCCAAAGTGAAGTAACCTCCCTCAGTAAAATCAGTAGACCACTCGGCACTTCAAAGTACCCTGTAGTTTGTATACCCCACCTTGGGTCTATCCTGGGAGCAGAAAACAGTAAAAGAAATAATACAACAGTGGCTACAAGCTCAAATCGGATGTGCCCCGCAAAATAATATTACATCACTTCACAATTTACATCGAATGAAAGAAACTCTCATCTCATATCCTCGGCTATTCATCCACGATGATCCAATAAGTTCATATATACAAACCAACATCACAGATATGTGCAACCCCCACTAATCGACGTATAGCGATTAGCTGACGTTCAGCACATATATCAAAACACAGATAAAACTCGATTATCAAATAACTTAAAATTTCGATCGAAAACTATTTTCCGTGTCTACCCCTAGTGCAAACCAGCACATAGAACATACTAGAAACCAAATATACCAGAGAAAAATACACACAAAAATAAGAATGAAAAAAGAAAAACGAGCTAACTCGGCGGCAACTCGGTCGCGGAACGGCGGTGAATCTCACTGATTAGCCGCAGTTCCGCGGTGGTTTTATCGAGTTAGGGACATATTTTTCTGCATTATTCTTATAATTACCAGCTTGCAATTTTCATGCCTCTGAAATAAAAATTCTTGGAATTTAAAAATTGACAGAAACTGTGAGGGTTCGGGTGTATAGTTTTCGTGTTTTTTCGACGATCGAAGTTCTAAAAACTTGCTAAGAAGCTAGTAAAGGTTTAGTAGGCTCTGATACCACTGTAGATCGATGTCGCGCACCCCGCGTGTTCGCGGGGAGGCAGAATATTCAAAAAATGATTTTTCAAAGCTCGCAACACCGACTTGAACTCCAGGATCGATGCTAAACCTTAACTAGCTAACCTGCGATGAGGTTAACTACTAAGATAGGAAGTTATACCTCATAATACTTGTCCTTCGGGTTTTCTTTGCTGTCGTCCTCCTCGCCATAAGCTCCGAGGATCGAAATGGATCGGACATCCTTGACGGCCTCCTCAAGTCAAAGACGATCCACCCGAGAGTCTATAGTCCGAGCTCCTACCTCAACCGAGGTAACTATGACATCTAGTTCACTAAACTAGATGTCCTAGATGATGTAGAGAATGAAGATGGATTAATATGTCTCTAATAGCCTTAGGTTTCACAACTCATGAGACATGAAAGGCTTAGAGGAAGAAGAAGGAGCTTGAGGAAAAGCTAGTGAAGAAATGAACAAAAGAAAAGGCTTGGCTCATTTTTGATGAATAAAGCATACTAAATATGTGTCCACAAAATATCTAGCACCCAAGATAAATATCTAGCATGCTTGATACAAATAACTAGCAAGTATCATCATTACAAGATGAGTCATGCCATGAGTCAAACCATGAGTCATGGTCAATCTTTTGTCAAGCCTCCACCTCATTTCCTCCATCTCATAATGTTTAATCCAAAAAGCAATAAAGCATAATGTGGTGGCCCTTCTATAAGCTTTCCCGAGGAGATTACGCGAATGCCCCTCATCCGTATATACACACCCGCATCCTTATTCCGAAGAATACGAATACAAAAGAGACGAAAATAATCCATCAGTATAATAATAGGATCCGGCTTAAACAAAAGCCCTTTAGTATTATCCTCCCGAACATCATACGTGCACAAGTACACGTATGTGTTCGTAGCCCTTTCTTAAAACCATACGGCCTCTACACCTTTTGCCCGGTGCAGAGAAACCCTCTATGTGGGACTCTATAAACTCGACACTACGCTGGCAGTGGGTTTAACCACAAGCCGTAAGAGGTACTAGCTGCACGTAACGGCTACCTAGGTAACTGCCGATAAGAAAGTCGATGAGCGAACTCATTCGAACTCCTACTGAGCCTATTTGTGAAAATCTCCGTACAGTCTGGTCTGTTCGTGTAAGAGTATCGCATATCGAGCCAAGGGGGCGGTAATCGTCAGACCCCTAATACCGCAAAAAGTCATGTCGGAGTGTAGCCCAAAACACCCTGAGAAACTACTGGAGTACCTGCCAGTAAATCTCACGTTCCTTGGCCAAGGATTTTGTGTAATGTCCTTCCAAACACAGCGCGATATCAACCCCCAATACCGGGAGAGACGAATCCTATCTAACCGCAACTGCCACCAACTGCTTCGGTACTGCACCCAACTACTAACTGTTTGCACGACTCTTTTGAGCTGTGTTAGGGTAGTAATATAAGAACAGTGGGAACACACTCGAGGCGAAGTAGCAGTGTCAAGTCGACGGACTAAGTTGTACTCATGTCACCTAGGAACTGCCACCCGACGATAGGTATATTACCCACCAGCAGTTCCCTACGAGTCCTGTCCAGTGTACAACCTAATGAGCACCTGCATACTATCTCCAGTACAATGTACTAATGGCTATGGGATAGACCATCTCTCTTGCAGGGATGAGAAGCGTATACACTAATCTACTGTTGAGTATCGATGCCTCGTCTCGATAATCCTACGAATAGGGACCTGTATAAGGATGTGCTTATAGACTACCCAGCCCCCACTAGTGTGACTGCCATCACAACGCTGATAATCAAGCAAAGATCCTAAGGGCTCTACCAATATGTATGAGTGATATGCTAAAAGAAACACATGCACATATTGAGATAGAAACAAACCAGGTAGCATACTACCATTTTGAGCAAGATTGTTACTATATCCGTGTATATCCCAAGCTTATATTAAGTAATATACAAACCAGTATGATACAACAATGGTTCTAGCGCATATATCACTAACAAAAGGTTTGTCCAGATGTCTATTACTTATGACAAGCTGGGCCAACTCATTACTACTACAGCCCCTGCCGTCCCACGGTCCAGTTTCAACTGTGCGAATGCCAAGTGCCTCGTGTTGGTCTCAATAGATGATGTAAACCAGAGGCCGCACAAGAAGATGAACTTAGTTTCTATCTTCCTCCATAAAAAAGATTTATATGGAGAGCAATCTTGTATAGCAAGATATGAGACCTCGAAGGAATTGCTTCAAGCGAGGTTGGCTGTCGGGTCATTTGTTGGGGACCACGTCTGTACAATGATCAACTGTATTAAACAACTCACGTACCTGGAGACCACGTTGGAGAACAAGTCATATGCTGACTTTATTCTAAAGTCCCTACTTTGTACTTACGCCCAGGGGAAGCAAGTTAAACTTCCAGTTGAGGGCATCGTGAAGGAAACCAGGGAGACACCCGCTCTGCTTATTAGGGAATCTTTCTCTTCTGGATCTAAGGAGAAAGCCATGGTTGAGAAGAAGAAGACCTCCACAAAGCTGATAGGCGGTGTTAGTAAGGTAGAAGGAAAGGGCAGGGCAAAAGTTTCGGGGCTAACAGTAGGGAAAGAGGGTTGTTCCTATTGTTATGGGAAAGGGTATTGGCAGAAGAGATGCTGGGCTTGGAAAGCCAGAATCCAGGATCCGAAGCATGTTGTGGCTTCGGCTTCGGGTGTGTTTGTAATTGAAAACTGACTGTCAATTAACTCTACTTCCTGGATACTAGATACCGGATTGGGATCTTGTATCTGTAATTCCTTACAGGCTTTGAGACACTGTAGAGTTATCCTGGCAGGTGATTTGACTCTCAGGATTGCTAACAGAATGAGCGTGGACGCTGTATCCGTATGTGAATATCACTTAGGATTGACAAGTGGGCAGATATTGATTTTACGTAACTGTTTGTGTGTGCCTAGTCTACCCTGTAATATCATATCTGTTTCTTTACTTTCTAAAGAAGGATATGATTTTACATTTGTAAGCGATGTGGTCCACATCCACCTAAATCAATGATTTATTGGGTCAGGTACACTAGAGGACAATATATACGTATTAAATCAAGCTCTAGTTTTTCAATGTCCAGAACACACTTAAAAGAAAGTCTCCAAAATTAAATTTGTTTTTCTTATGGCATTGTAGACAGGGTCACATCAATGAAACAAGGTTGAAGAAGTTACATAGAGAGGGTTATTTGGATTCGTTCGAATATCAGTCTTATGCAACATTTCAATCATGACTCATAGAAAAGATGTCAAAGACTCTGTTCACTGGACACGGAGTAAGAGCGAGCGAGCTCTTGCAACTCATACACAGCGACGTGTATAGTCGAATGTCTACACACGCACGAAGTGGTTATTCCTATTTCATTACTTTTAAGGATGATTTCTCTCGGTATGGACATGTCTTCTTGTTGAAACATTAATCCGAGGCCTTTGAGAAATTCCGGGAATATAAGAATGAAGTGGAAAACCAAACCGGCAAAAGTATCAAGACACTGAGATCTGATCGAGGTGGTGAATACTTAAGTGCCGAATTCCTGGATTACATAAAAGATAATAGAATTCTCTCTCAGCTTACTCCTCCATACACACCACAACACAACGGTGTATCGGAAAGGCAGAACAGAACCCTATTGGATATGGTGCGTTCCATGATGAGTAATGCTGAGTTGCCGCGATCCTTCTGGGGTTATGCCCTAGAATCAGCTGCATATCTTTTGAACAAGGTCCCTACCAAGACTGTGCCTACCATACCATATTAGATATGGAGTGGGATGAAACCCTATCTTAAGCATCCGAAGATATGGGGATGTCCAGCTTTTGTCAAAAAGCAGCATGCGGACAAGTTCGAGGCACGTTCAGTATTGTGTAAGTTTGTGGGATACCCAAAGAACTCTAGGGGGTATCTTTTCTATTACGCAAAGGAACAAAAGGTTTTTTTTTCTCGTCATGCCCCTTTTTTGGGAAAATAAATTTTTGGAAGAAAGGAACTAGTGGAAGCGCAATTGAACTGGAAGAAACTCCAGGACCACAAACTATTACTGAAAATATGGTAGAACCAGAGGTTTCGAAAAAACAGGACATTCCCGCGCTACTCCACAGAACTAGTAGACAGCCTCATCCGCCCGAAAGATAATAAGGTTTTCTTATAGACGGGAATAGAGAGGATTGCATCATTGACAATGATGAGCCAACTAGCTTCCAGCAAGCCATTCAGATAGGGTAAAACTGCTGGATGCCATGCGGACCGAAATGGAGTCCATGTACACCAACAATGTATGGACTTTAGACTTTTCTCCAGATAGGGTAAAACCCGTAGGCTGCAAATGAATCTTCAGAAAGAAGATTGGTGTAGATGGATAGGTTGAAACCTATAAGGCTAGACTTGTTGCAAAAGGTTTTCATCAAAGACCTGGTTTGGACTATGATGAAACCTTTTCTCCAGTGGCTATTCTCAAATCCATTCTGGTCCTTCTTGCCATTGCTGCCTTCCTAGAATATGAGATCTGGCAAATGGACATAAAGACGACTTTTCTAAATGGATATTTGGAAGAGTGTGTCTATATGGATCAGCCAGAGGGTTTCATTCAGAGTGGGAGCAGCAGGAAAGTGTGAAAGTTGCTTAAGTCCATTTATGGACTAAAGAATGCATCATGGAGTTGGAACATCTGTTTTGATGAGACGGACAAAGAATTCGACTTTATCAAAAATCCATATGAACCATGTATATATAGTAAGATTGTAGGGAAACTGTGGTATTCTTCGTCTTGTACATGGATGACATTCTCTTGATAGGAAATGACATTCCTCTGCTACAATCAGTCAAAGGATTCTTGTAACAGCGGTTCTCCATGAAAGACGTAGGTGGTGCCAATTACCTGAGAATCCAGATCTATCGTGATAGATCTAAGAGGATATTGGGACTTTCGCTGTCAAGGTACATCAACACCATACTATGGAAGATTTAAAGCCCGATAGTCTACCGGCTTGTCACGGACTCACCCTCTCTAAAGATAAGTCTCCCAAGAATAATTTGGAAAGGGCATGCATGTCAATTATACCCTACGCTTCTGCGGTAGGCACTATAATGTATGCGATGTTGTGTACCAGACCAGATGTTGCTTACACACTAAGCCTGGTAAGCCGGTATAAGTCAAACCCATGGGAGAAGCACTGGGAAGCAGTAAAGAAAATTCTCAAGTACCTGAGAAGGACTAAGGAAATGTTCTTGGTGTATGGCGGAAAAGACCACGAAATCAAGGCCATTGCTGACTCCAGCTTCCAGAGTGACAAGGATGACTCTAAGTCCATGTCAGGTTATGTCTTTACCCTCAGTGGAAGGGCGGTCTGTTGTAAGAGCTCCAAGCAGGACACCGTTGCTGACTTGACGATGGAAGCGGAGTATATCGCTGCTTGTGACGCCGCAAAAGAAGCTGTTTGGATGAAGATGTTCTTAACTGATCTTCAGGTGGTTTCAACCATTTTTATTCCAATACCTTTGTATTATGACAACAACGACGCTATATCATTAGAGAAGGAACCCAGGTCCCATCAGAGATCCAGAAATATCTTGAGGCGGTACCACCTGATCAGGGAGATCGAGGTGAGGAGAGTAGATACAGAAAATAACACTGCAGATTCACTCACCGAGGCCATCCCTCAGACACTGTTTGAGAGGATATTCGAGATCATAGGTCTGCGATACGCCAATATATGGCCTTAGTGCAAGTGGGAGATTTTTAGTGATATATAGCCTAAAGGCCATTATTGTATCATACTGGTTTGTATATTACTTAATGGAAGCTTGGGATATACACGGTTATAGTAACAGTCTTACTCGAAATGGTAGTATGCTACCTGTTTGTTTCTACCTCAATATGTGCATGTGTTTTTGTATATTGGTAGAGCCCTCAGGATCTTTGCTTGACTACCAGCGTTGTGATGGCAGTTACACTAGTGGGGGCTAGGTAGTCTATAAGAACATCATTATACAGGTCCCTAGTCATTGGATTATTGAGACGGGGCATCGATACTCCCGAGTAGACTAGTGTATACTCTTCTCATCCCAGCAGGGGAGACGGTTTGTCCCACAGCCATTTGTACATCGTACTGGAGATAGTATGCTGGTGTTCATTGGGTTATGAGTACACTGGACAGGACTTGTTAGGGACTGCTGGTGGGTATTATACCTATCGTCGGGTAGCAGTTCCCAGGTGACATAAGTACAGCTTAGTCCGTCGACTTGATACTGCTACTACGCCTCGAGTGTGTTCCCACTGTTCTTTGATTACTACCCTACCACGGCTAAAAGGAGTCGTGCAAACAGGTAGTAGTTGGGTGCAGTCCCGAAGCACTTGGAGGCAGTGGCAGTTAGTTAGGATTCGTCTCTCCCGATATTGGAGGTTGATATCGCGCGGTGTTCGGAAGGCCATTACATAAATTCCTTAGCCAAGGCAAGATAGATTTACTGGTAGGTACTCCAGTAGTTTCTCAGGGTTTTTTGGACTACACTCCAACACGACTTATTGCGCTATTAGGGGTCTGATGATTACCGCCCCCAGGCCCGATATGCGATACTCTTAGATGAACAGACCGGACCATACGGAGATTGTCACCGACAGGCTCAGTAGGAGTTCGGATGATTTTTTCTCATCGGCCTTCTTATCGACAAATACCTGGATAGCCGTTACGTGCAGCTAGTACTGCTTGCGGCTTGTGGTTAAACCCCAGCCAGCGTAGTGTCGAGTATTTAGAGTCCCACACAGAGGGTTTCCCAGCATCGGGAAAAACATGTAGAGGTCGTATGGTTTTACGACAGTGTGCGATCACGTACGTGTACTTGTGAATGGATGATGATTCGGACAGATAATACTAGTGGGCTTTGGTTTAAGCCGGATCCTATTACTATACTGATGGATTATTTTCTTCTCTTTTGTATTCGTATTTTTCGGAATACGGATACGGTTATCTATATACGGATGAGGGGCATTTTTGTAATATTTTCAAAAATGCTTCTAGAAGAAGACACCTTATATTATGTATTAACATTTTATGTTAAATGATAAATACATTATGAGGTGGAGGAAATGAGGTTGAAGTTTGCATAATTTGGAGTATGGCTCTTGGTGACTCATGGAGGGTTTTCAAGCAATGACTCACTAAGTTGAAATATGAACCATACTTGATTTTTTATGAGGTTTATTCTATTTAGAATTAAGGTCGGTTCAGATTTACACAAGAGGGTTCACTCCCCATTTTCATGCTAACTCCTCACTAGCTTTTGTTCAAGCACTTCTTCTTATACCTCTAACCTTTCATGTCTCATGTGTTGAGAAACCTAAGGCTATGAGGGACAAACCATTCCATATATATTCTCTACATCACCTAGGTCATCCAGTGTAGCGAACTAGGTGCCCTAGTTACTTTAGATTTGAGGTGGGATCTCGGTCTACAGACTCTCGGGTGGATCGTCATTGACTCGAGGAGGCCGACAAGGAAGCCCCGATCCGTTACGATCCTTGGAGCTTGTGACGAGGAAGAGGACAGCGACAAGAAGACCCGAAGGACTTGAAATCATGAGGTATAACATTCTATTCATGAAATTTACCTCGTAGTAGTTTTCTTGCTAGGGTTTAGTATCGATCCTGTAGTTTGAGTCGGTGTTACGAAGTTTTGAAAAGATCGTTTTTTACATATTCCGCCTCCCCGCGAACCCGTATAGTGCGTGACATCGACTTACATATAGTACCATCTAGAAGTTCTCGGCAAGTCCGTCCGGTGTACTCATACCTAGTGAGCACCTGTATACGATCTTAGGTGCGAAAGACCAATGGTTGCAGGAACATACCATCGCCCCTCGTCGGGGTCCAGAAATGTATACTCTAGTCTACTCCGAAATATCGATGCCCAGTTTTGATACTACTAGGACTCGGGACCTTTTAAGGATGTGCGTACCGACTACCCAGCTCCCACAAGTATGATCACCATCACAAAGCATGTAGCCTAGCAATGATCCTACGTGCTTTATCAACATGTATGATTGATACCTAATAGCAAGTAAAACATATGCACATGTTAACATAAAGACAAACCTGATAGCATACTATTGTAGGTCCACGTTGCCCACCCCGGTGCTTGCGGGGAGGCGGAAACGTCATGAAAAATCTGATTTTTACAACACTAGGCAACATGGACTAACCAAAGGAGGGATCTTTGCTAAACAAAACTAACTACAAAAGCTAAAAGAGTTTAGCTACTCAGAAAAGGGGTTATACCTAGGTCTTCAAGTCCTTCTCTTCTTGCTCCTTGGAGTGAAAGAACGGGTTCTCCTTGTCGCCTTCTCTTGCCGAAGAAAGATCCACCCGAAGGCCTCAACCTTTGGCTCCAATCTTAAACTAGAAGTAACTAAGGTGCTTGGTGTGCTAGACCTAGGACCTTAGAAAGAGTAGAGAGTGTTTTTGATGGGATTATCTCAAGCTCAAATGGTTCTCAACTCATGAGAGGGGAGAGCTAGAGAGAGAGGAAGAGGAGGAGAGAGAATGAAAATGAACAAGTGAGAAGAATAATACAACCCTTCTCACATATATGTGATTTATGAAAAATAGATAATTAGCTAAGATAATTGTCATGGTTAATCAAGAAATGACCATTATCATTTCACATTAAATGCTTTTGCAAGGATCAAAGAGTATCTTTCATATGGAATGATGATGGTCAACTTGTCAACCTAGGTCAACAAGTCAAGTATAGTCAAATGGTCAACAACTCTAACCATGCACAATTATAATTAACTAATTATTAATAAATCATAATTCACACATAAACATTAGGGTTAAGAAAATGACAATGGTCATCAACCCTAATCAAAGTCCTCTGCCTCTGTCTCAGTCAATTGTGCATACACACCCGTATCCGTGTTCCGAGGAACACGAATACAATGAGATAAAACCAATCCCAAATCATATACTAGGATCCGGCGTAAACCAAAGCCCGCTAGTATAAGCTGTCAGGACACCAAACGTGCACAAGTGCGCGGATGTGAATGAACCCTGTCGCAAAACCATGCGACCTCTACTCATTTTGCCTAAAGGCGAATAACCCTCTGTGTGGGACTCTAAAGACTCGACACTACGCTGGCAGTGGGTTTAACCACAGACCATAAGCGGCACTAGCTGTACGTAACGGTCCCCAGGTAGATGCCGATAAGAAGACTGACGAGGTAAACCCCATCTGAACTCCTACTGAGCCTGAATGTGACAGTCTCCGTACAGTCCGGTCTGTTCGTCTAAGAACATCGCATGGCGGGCCTAGGGGGCGGTAAACGTCAGTCCTCTACTAGCGGTACAAGTCGTGCCGGAGTGTAGCCCAGAACACCTGAGATAACACTGGAAACCTACCAGTCTATCTCGCTTACCCTGGCCAGGGACTTTGTGTAATGGTTCTCATAGACACAGTGCGATATCAACCCCCAATACCGGGAGAGACGAATCCTGTCTAACCGTCACTGCCTCCAAGTTTTTCGGGACTGCACCTATAAACTACCTGTTTGCACGACTCCTTTGAGCCGTGGTAGGGTAGTAATCAAAGTACAGTGGGAACACACTCGAGGCGAAGTGACAGTGTCAAGTCAACGGACTAAGCTGTAATCATGTCACCTGGGAACTGATAACTGACGATAGTAATAATACCAACCAACAGTTCCCGACGAATCATGTCCAGTGTACTCGTAACCTAACGAGCACCCGCATACCATCTCAAGTACGACGTACTGACGGCTGTGGGACAGACAGTCTCCCAAGCTGGGATAAGAAGCGCATACGCTAGTCTACTCCGGAGTATCGATGCCCTGTCTCGATAGTGCTGTGACTAGGGACCTGCATAAGGATGTATTTGTAGATTACCCAGCCCTCACGAGTGTGACTGCCATCACAACGCTGGTAATCAAGCAAAGATCCTAAGGGCTCCACTAATGTGTAAAGGCGATATGCTAAAAGAAACACATGCACACATTAAAGCAGAAACAAACCAAGTAGCATACTACCATTTTGAGCAAGAATGTCAATACAAGGTGAATATCCCAAGCTTCCATCAAGTAATATACAATCTAGTATGATACAATAATGGCCTCTAGGATATATACACTAACAATCTCCCACTTGCACTAAGGCCATGTACTGGCGTATCGAAGACCTATCATCTCGATCAGCTGGTCGAACTGAGTCTGGGGTAAGGCCTTGGTGAATGGATCATCAGTGTTATCTTCCGTAGCAACTCTCCGAACCTCGATCTCCTGGCGACCCACGATCTCCCTGATCAGGTGATACCGTCTCAAGATGTGTCTGGACTTCTGATGGGACCTGGGTTCCTTCGCTAAAGCTATAGCCCCGTTGTTGTCGAAATACAGAGGTACTGGATCAATACAGGATGGAACCACCTGAAGCTCCGTAAGGAACTTCTTCATCCAGACAGCTTCCTTTGCGGCATCTGCAGCAGCGATATATTCCGCTTCCATCGTCGAGTCAACAACGGTTTCCTGTTTGGAACTATTCCAACACACCGCCCCTCCAGAGAGGGTAAAGACATAACCCGACATGGACTTGGAATCATCCTTGTCATTCTGGAAGCTGGAGTCAGCAAAGGCCTCGATCTGGAGGTCTTTTCCGCCATACACCAAGAACATCTCCTTAGTCCTTCTCAGGTACTTGAGAATGTTCTTTACCGCTATCCAGTTTTTCTCTCCAGGGTTTGATTGATACCGGCTTACCACACTCAGTGCATAAGCTACATCTGGTCTGGTACACAACATCACATACCTTGCTGGAGCCTACCGCAGAAGCGTAGGGTATAATAGACATGCGATCCCTTTCCAAATCAGTCTTGGGAGACATCTCTTTGGAGAGGGTGATCCCGTGACAAGCCGGTAGATTACTGCGCTTGGAATCTTCCATACTGAACCTTTTCAGTATGGTGTCAATGTACCTGGACTGTGAGAGTCCTAATATCCTATTGGATCTTTCACGATAGATCCGGATCCCCAGAATGTATGAGGCATCAACCAGGTCTTTCATGGAGAACCTGTGTGATAAGAACCCTTTGACAGATTGTAGCATAGGAATGTCATTTCCTATCAAGAGAATGTCATCCACGTATAATACGAGGAATACAACAGTTTGTTAGTGTATATGCCCTAGAGGCCATTATTGTATCATACTAGATTGTATATTACTTAATGGAAGCTTGGGATATTCACAGTTATATATACAGTCTTGCTAAAAATGGTAGTATGCTACTTGGTTTGTGTCTACTTTAATATGTGCATATGTCTCTTGTAACGTATCACTTATACATATTAGTAGAGCCCATAGGATCTTTGCTTGATTACCAGCGTCGTGATGGCAGTCACACTAGTGGGGGCTGGGTAGTCTGTAAGCAACATCCTATACAGGTCCCTGGTCGTTGGATTGTCGAGATAGGGCATCGATATTCCGGAGTAGACTAAGTGTATACGCTTCTCATCCCAGTTGGGGAAATGGTCTGTCCCACAGCCATCAGTACGCCGTACTGGAGATAGTATACAGGTGCTCGTTAGGTTACGGGTACACCGGACAGGACTCGCCGAGGAACTGATTGGTTGGTATTATACCCATCGTCAGTTGTCAGTTCCTAGGTGACATGAGTACAGCATAGTCCGCAGACTTGACACTGCTTCTTCGCCTCGAGTGTATCCCACTGTTCTTAGATTGCTACCCTACCACGGCTCAAAGGAGTCGTGCAAACAGGTAGCAGTTGGGTGCAGTCCCGAGCACTTGGAGGCAGTGGCGGTTAGATAGGATTCGTCTCTCCCGGTATTGGGAGATGATATCGCGATGTGTCAGAGAGCCATTACACAAAGTCCCTGGCCAGGGCAAACGAGATATACTGGTAGGTTCCAGTAGCTTCTCAGGGTGTAATGGGCTTCGCTCCGACACGACTTATACAGCTATTAGGGGACTGACGCTTGCCGCCCCCTAGGCTTGATATGCGATAGTCTTAGACGAACAGACCGGACTGTACGAAGATTGTCACATCAGGCTCAGTGGGAGTTCGGATGATTTTCCTCATCGGCCTTCTTATCGACATCTACCTGGGGACCGTTACGTACAGCTAGTACCGCTTGCGGTCTGTGGTTAAAGCCACTGCCAGCGTAGTGTCGAGTCTTTAGAGTCCCACACAGAGAGTTTCCCTGCTCCAGGCGAAACGATATAGAGGTCGTATGGTTTTACGACAGGCGTTCGGATGTATACGTGTATTTTCGCACGTACGACTTTTCGGACAGTTTATACTAGCCGGCTTTGGTTTAAGCCAGATTCTAGTATCAGGTTATTGGATTTATACAGTCTAAAGTTTTTCCGTGTTTTCACGGATTGGAGGGGCGTTCTCGTAATTTGTCGAGAAGGTTCTAGAAGAGTGGTGACATGAGGGGTTGAGGTGGCTTTTTCATGATTACTTTGTGTGACTCATTTATATGATTCATCATATCATTAATGCTTCATTAATGATCTAATGACTCACATGATGAATCACTCTCCTTGATTAAATGAAACATGGTGAATAATCAATTAATTGATATTATTTGATAATTCATTATGTATCATATATTCAAGTGAGAAGGATTTTTGTTCTCATTCTCATCTTCTCCTTCTCTCTCCTCAAGCTCACTCTCTCTTGAAACCCTAACCCTAACCTCTCATGTGTTGAGATCAAGGGTTAGTTAGACTAAAACAACCATAACCTCACACTATATCCTCTAGGTAGCTTAGATTAGCACTTTAAGCAACCTAGTTATCTCAAGTTTGAGATTAAGCTTGGCGTAGAAGCTTTCGGGTGGATCGTCTTTGATTCGAGGAGGCCGTGAAGTTGCCGATGTTCCAAGGAGCCTACGAGGAGTGGAGGACAGCGATGAAGACCCGAAGGACATGTAACGTGAGGTATAACTCCGGTACCGAGTAGTTAAACCTCTAGTATAACGTTAGCAATGGTTTAGATTACGATTCATGCGCTCAAGTCCGTGTTACGAAGCTTTGATAATCGTTTTTCATATATTCCGCCTCCCCGCGAGTTAGTGGGGTGCGTGACATGGACTTACAGTGGTATCAGAGCCAACTAAACCATTACTAGCTTGTTAGCAACTGATTAGAAGTTCGATCGACGGAAAACACGGAAAAACAAAACCCTATTTCTTGACAGTTTCTGTAAATTTTAAAAGTGTCGCAAAAATTTTTTGACATACCTTAAAATTCACAGCAGGGAATTATAAGAAATCTGGGAAAATTCGAGGAGGCAACTCGACTAAACGGCCGTGGATCCGCGGCAATAGAGAGCTTCTGCCGCGGATCCGCCGCCGAGTCAACGCCGAGTTGACTCGGAGTTTCACAGTAATTCATATTTTTGGGTTTTTTGTTTTCCTGTATGTTCTGTTTCTACCCAGGTTACTTCAGTACAGGTTTGCTTTTGGGGTAGACACGGAATTTGGTATTCGATCGATGTTCTAATCAATTTGCTAATTGGATCTTTATCTGTAATGTTTTATGTGTTCGTAAACCTCCCCTAACTGCTAGTATGTCGGTTGGCAGGGGGTTGCACATTTCTGTAATGGATTTTATCTGTTTGTGTATATAAACTGTATTGGACTGTTGTGGTGAATAGCCGGGTTTTGTGATGGGTTATTGTATTAATTCATTCGATGTAGTTGCAATAAGTTGTAATATTATTTTGCGGGGCACATCCAGGTTGCGGTTGTAGCCACCGTTGTATTATTTCTTTTTACTGTTTTTGCTCCTAGGATAGACCCAAGGTGGGGTGCACAAACTACCGGGTATTTTGAAGTGTTGAGGCGGACCGCTTCACTTCTGGTATTTGGCGGGTAGTTTGCCGTACCCGTAGGGGTCTGGGGTGGGGTAATGGCTATTCATCACAACTGTGTAATCCGTCTTTCCTTGCAGGCTCAAAAGCAACGCGGATTACTTGCATATCCAATAAAGTTTATCTGTGATCTGGAATGCTTATTATTGCGTCTGACGAATGTACAATATCTATATATAAATAGCTATTAGACGTCACTTATGTTTTACACCCGCGCTAGCCCAGCCCCCGCTCTGTCGTTAGTTAAGTAACCTAACGAGTGATGACGGGACCCCGTGGCGAATGCGGATGGCATAAGAGGACGTTGTATTTTCGTTGTTTTCTGCAATGATAGGATAAATGATGGGACGCATTATTATAATGCAAAGAAAAATAAACCAAAGTTTAATCGTTGGAACAAATTTAAAAGAAACCACTCGGTTATTTTAAAAGAGCAGAATTTTTTAATTGCGGAGCTTTAACCACTCCTTTTAAAAAGTATCAGGTTCCTTCGATTATATCAAGTTCACTACGTTCACGGTTTTGCCAAAACCATTCGTAGCCCTCCGTCATTTCATACGGATATTCAATAGTATTCAAGCTATGTTTGTTGACCTTCGTCAAGGCATAGTGATTGGTAGCTGTTGGGTGTTCATATGCAGCATAGATAGATGCGTTGGTTTGGGACAGTCGTATTACCTTGTTGACCTTCGTCAAGGGTATGTACGGATGGGTTCAAATTAACCTGGACAATGACGGGTAGAACTTGACATGTGACTTATGATTTGTTGACCTTCGTCAAGGTCATAAGAGCATGGGGCAAAAATCCACATCGGGAATTTCTAAAGAAACTGAAATTTGCAGAGAGGTGCATACCATTTTGGAGTTTGATGAATGTTGGTAGGATTCCTTCAACATTATCATACGATGATATTTTGGATCCCGATCCTACTGTGAGTATACGCTACTTATCAGGAGATTCGTCACTTAACGATCAATGCTATAAACCAAATAGGTGCCTAGAAAGATGTCAGCGGGGTTACGCCCCCAGAGAAAAGAGGTTATTTAATTAAGGAACTTTGCGAAAGCGTTGGAAAACCTCCCTCGAAGTATCGACACTGGCCTGGCTGAACGGTTAAGCAAGTATTGTACGGTGAGAATTGTCCTGGCTAATTCTTCTTTTATGGTTTGAGGAGGGATTCGAGAAACAGTGGGAGCCATCCTGTTTAGATAAATTAAACCACTCTAAACTTGCAAGAGCATCATGCTAATAGTATCTTCTTCTCTCTCTTAAAATTGCAGCGACCCTGTGACCACACATAGGTTACATCTAGATAATGATTTGACTGAATCTGACTTATATGACTGGCAAAAGTCTGTCCAGATGTCCATTACCTATGACAAGCTGGACCACCCTATTGAGGGACATTCCTATTGCTATGGGATTGGGCATTGGCAGAAAGATTGCAGGGCTTTAGAAGCCAGTAGCCAGGATTCGAAGCATGTTGTGGCTTCATCTTCGGGTGTGTTTATGATAGAAAGCTGTATGTCAGTTAACCCTACTTCCTGGGTATTGGATACCGGGTCAGGAACTCACATCTGTAATTCTTTACAGGCTCTGAGAAACCGTAGGGTTATCGGGATAGGTGATATGACCCTCATAGTTGCTAACGGAATGAGCATGGACGCTGAATCCGTAGGGGAATATCATCTTGGGATGACAACTGGGCAGATATTGATTCTGCGTAACTGTTTTTATGTACCAGGTACGACTTGTAATATCATATCTGTACCCTTACTTTCTAAGGAAGGATATGATTTTGCTTTTACAAGAGATGTGGTTCACATCCACCTAAATCAAGATTTGATTGGGTCAGGTACATTAGAAAACAGAATATACGTATTAAATCAAGCTCAGATTTTCAGTGTCCAGAACACACTTAAAAGAAAGTCTCCAGAAACAAATCAGGCTTTCTTATGGCATTGTAGACTAGGTCACATCAATGAGAGAAGGTTGACTAAGTTACATAGAGAAGGATATTTAAATCCGTTCGAATATCAATCTTATGCTACTTGTGAATCTTGTCTCATAGGAAAGATGACAAAGACTCCGTTTACTGGACACGGAGTAAGAGCAAGCGAGCTCTTAGGGCTCATACACAGTGATGTGTGCGGTCCAATGTCTATACATGCGCGAGGTGGTTATTCATACTTCATTACTTTTACAGATGATTTCTCTAGGTATGGATATATCTTCTTAATGAAGCATAAATTCGAGGCCTTTGAGAAATTTCGAGAATACAAGAATGAAGTGGAAAAACAAACCGGCAAAAGTATCAAGACACTAAGATCTGATCGAGGTGGTGAATACTTAAGTGCCGAGTTCCTGGGTTACTTAAAAGAGAATGGAATTCTCTCTCAACTTACTCCTCCATACACACCACAACACAACGGTGTATCGGAAAGGAGGAATCGAACCCTATTAGATATGGTTCGTTCCATGATGAGTAAGGCTGAGTTGCCACGATCTTTCTGGGGTTATGCACTAGAAACAGCTGCATATCTCTTAAACAAAGCTCCAACCAAAACTGTGCCTACCACCCCATATCAGATGTGGAGTGGGAAGAAACTCTGTCTTAAGTATCTTAAGACTTGGGGATGTCCAGCTTTTGTAAAAAAGCAGCATACGGACAAACTCGAGGCACGCTCAGTACTGTGTAAGTTTGTGGGATACCCAAAGAACTCCAGGGGTTATCTTTTCTATTCCGCAGAGGAACAAAAGGTTTTTGTTTCTCAGCATCCCCACTTCTTGGAAACTGAATTTTTAGAAAATCAGAAGAGTGGGAGCACAGTAGAACTGGAAGAAATTCCAGAACCACAAACTGTTACTGAAAGTTTGGTAGAACCAGAAGTTCAAGAAGAACAGGACATCCCAACGCCACTCCGCAGGAGTAGTAGGCAATCTCATCCGCCCGAGAGATACTACGGTTTTCTCATAGACGGGGATAGAGAGGATTGCACTATTGATTACGATGAGCCTACTAGCTTCCAGCAAGCCATTCAGAGCGGTGACTCGGTAAAATGGCTAGATGCAATGCGGACCGAAATGGAGTCCATATACACCAACAAAGTATGGACTTTGGACATTGCTCCAGATGGGGTAAAACCCGTAGGATGCAAATGGATCTTCAAAAAGAAGATTGGTGTAGATAGACAGGTTGAAACCTATAAAGCTAGACTTGTTGCAAAGGGTTTCCGTCAAAGACCTGGTTTGGACTACGACGAAACCTTTTCTCCAGTGGCTATGCTTAAATCTATTCGGGTCCTTCTTGCTATTGCTGCCTTCCACGATTATGAAATCTGGCAGATGGACGTAAAGACGGCCTTTCTAAATGGTAATTTGGAAGAAAGCGTCTATATGGATCAGCCAGAAGGATTCATTCAGAGTGGGAGCAGCGGTAAAGTATGCAAACTGCTTAAGTCCATTTATGGACTAAAGCAGGCATCGCGGAGTTGGAACATCTGTTTTGATGATGCTGTCAAAGAATTTGACTTTATCAAAAATCCAGATGAACCATGCATATACAGTAAGATTGTAGGGAGAGCTGTAGTATTCCTCGTCTTGTACGTGGATGACATTCTCCTAATAGGAAATGATATTCCTATGTTACAGTCAGTCAAAAGATTCTTGTCACATAAATTCTCCATGAAAGACTTGGGTGATGCCACCTACATTCTGGGGATCCGGATCTGTCGTGATAGATCAAAAAGGATATTAGGACTTTCACAGTCCAGGTACATAGACACCATAGTGAAGAGATTCAGTATGGAAGATTCTAAGCGCGGTAACCTACCGGCTTGTCACGGAATCACCCTCTCAAAAGATATGTCTCCCAAGACTGATTTGGAAAGGGATCGCATGTCGATTATACCCTACGCTTCTGCGGTAGGCTCTATAATGTATGCGATGTTATGTACCAGACCAGATGTTGCATACGCATTGAGCGTAGTAAGCCGGTATCAAGCAAACCCAGGGGAGAATCACTGGATAGCAGTAAAGAACATTCTCAAGTACCTGAGGAGGACTAAGGAGATGTTCTTGGTATATGGCGGAAAAGACCTTCAGATGGAGGCCTTTGCCGACTCCGGCTTCCAGAGTGACAAAGATGACTCCAAATCCATGTCGGGTTATGTCTTTACCCTCAATGGAGGGGCGGTCTGTTGGAAGAGTTCCAAACAGGAGACCGTTGTTGACTCAACGATGGAAGCAGAGTACATAGCTGCTTGCGATGCCGCAAAAGAAGCAGTCTGGATGAAGAAGTTCCTCACAGAACTTCAGGTGGTTCCTACCAGTGTTGATCCAATACCTCTGTATTGTGACAACAACGGCGCTATAGCTTTAGCGAAGGAACCCAGGTCCCATCAGAAGTCCAGACACATCTTAAGGCGGTATCACCTGATCAGGGAGATCATAGATCGCCGGGAGATCGAGGTGAAGAGAGTAAAGACGGAGGATAACATTGCTGATCCATTCACAAAGGCCATTCCTCAGACGCAGTTCGAGAGGCTATTCGAGATGATAGGTCTACGATATGCCAGCTCATGGCCCTAGTGCAAGTGGGAGATTGTTAGTGTATATGCCCTAAAGGCCATTATTGTATCATACTAGATTGTATATTACTTAATGGAAGCTTGGGATATTCACAGTTATATATACAGTCTTGCTAAAAATGGTAGTATGCTACTTGGTTTGTGTCTACTTTAATATGTGCATATGTCTCTTGTAACGTATCACTTATACATATTAGTAGAGCCCATAGGATCTTTGCTTGATTACCAGCGTCGTGATGGCAGTCACACTAGTGGGGGCTGGGTAGTCTGTAAGCAACATCCTATACAGGTCCCTGGTCGTTGGATTGTCGAGATAGGGCATCGATATTCCGGAGTAGACTAAGTGTATACGCTTCTCATCCCAGTTGGGGAAATGGTCTGTCCCACAGCCATCAGTACGCCGTACTGGAGATAGTATACAGGTGCTCGTTAGGTTACGGGTACACCGGACAGGACTCGCCGAGGAACTGATTGGTTGGTATTATACCCATCGTCAGTTGTCAGTTCCTAGGTGACATGAGTACAGCATAGTCCGCAGACTTGACACTGCTGCTTCGCCTCGAGTGTGTCCCACTGTTCTTAGATTGCTACCCTACCACGGCTCAAAGGAGTCGTGCAAACAGGTAGCAGTTGGGTGCAGTCCCGAGCACTTGGAGGCAGTGGCGGTTAGATAGGATTCGTCTCTCCCGGTATTGGGAGATGATATCGCGATGTGTCAGAGAGCCATTACACAAAGTCCCTGGCCAGGGCAAACGAGATATACTGGTAGATTCCAGTAGCTTCTCAGGGTGTAATGGGCTTCGCTCCGACACGACTTATACAGCTATTAGGGGACTGACGCTTGCCGCCCCCTAGGCTTGATATGCGATAGTCTTAGACGAACAGACCGGACTGTACGAAGATTGTCACATCAGGCTCAGTGGGAGTTCGGATGATTTTCCTCATCGGCCTTCTTATCGACATCTACCTGGGGACCGTTACGTACAGCTAGTACCGCTTGCGGTCTGTGGTTAAACCCACTGCCAGCGTAGTGTCGAGTCTTTAGAGTCCCACACAGAGAGTTTCCCTGCTCTAGGCGAAACGATATAGAGGTCGTATGGTTTTACGACAGGCGTTCGGATGTATACGTGTGTTTTCGCACGTACGACTTTTCGGACAGTTTATACTAGCCGGCTTTGGTTTAAGCCAGATTCTAGTATCAGGTTATTGGATTTATACAGTCTAAAGTTTTTCCGTGTTTTCACGGATTGGAGGGGCGTTCTCGTAATTTGTCGAGAAGGTTCTAGAAGAGTGGTGACATGAGGGGTTGAGGTGGCTTTTTCATGATTACTTTGTGTGACTCATTTATATGATTCATCATATCATTAATGCTTCATTAATGATCTAATGACTCACATGATGAATCACTCTCCTTGATTAAATGAAACATGGTGAATAATCAATTAATTGATATTATTTGATAATTCATTATGTATCATATATTCAAGTGAGAAGGATTTTTGTTCTCATTCTCATCTTCTCCTTCTCTCTCCTCAAGCTCACTCTCTCTTGAAACCCTAACCCTAACCTCTCATGTGTTGAGATCAAGGGTTAGTTAGACTAAAACATCCATAACCTCACTCTATATCCTCTAGGTAGCTTAGATTAGCACTTTAAGCAACCTAGTTATCTCAAGTTTGAGATTAAGCTTGGCGTAGAAGCTTTCGGGTGGATCGTCTTTGATTCGAGGAGGCCGTGAAGTTTCCGATGTTCCAAGGAGCCTACGAGGAGTGGAGGACAGCGATGAAGACCCGAAGGACATGTAACGTGAGGTATAACTCCGGTACCGAGTAGTTAAACCTCTAGTATAACGTTAGCAATGGTTTAGATTACGATTCATGCGCTCAAGTCCGTGTTACGAAGCTTTGATAATCGTTTTTCATATATTCCGCCTCCCCGCGAGTTAGTGGGGTGCGTGACATGGACTTACACAGTTCTTGCTACAAATCTACTATAGATGCATGGTACATCTGGATTTTTGATAAAGCCAAATTCTTTGACCGTCTCATCAAAACAGATGTTCCAACTCCGCGATGCCTGCTTTAGTCCATAGATGGACTTAAGCAACTTGCACACCTTTCCGCTGCTCCCACTCTGAATGAAACCCTCTGACTGGTCCATATAGACACACTCCTCTAAATTTCCATTTAGAAAAGCGGTTTTTACGTCCATCTGCCAGATCTCATAATCGTAGAAGGCAGCAATGGCAAGAAGGATCCGAATGGATTTCAGCATAGCCACTGGAGAAAAGGTTTCGTCGTAGTCCAAGCCAGGTCTTTGACGGAAACCTTTTGCAACAAGTCTAGCTTTATAGGTATCAACTTGTCCATCTACACCAATCTTCCTTTTGAAGATCCACTTGCATCCTACGGGTTTTACCCCATCTGGAGCAATGTCCAACGTCCATACTTTGTTGGTGTACATGGACTCCATTTCGGTCCGCATTGCATCCATCCATTTTACCGTGTCAACGCTCTGAATGGCCCGCTGGAAGCTAGTCGGCTCATCACTATCAATGATGCAATCCTCTCTATCCCCGTCTATGAGAAAACCATAGTATCTCTCGGGCGGTTGAGACTGCCTACTACTTCTGCGGAGCGGCGTAGGAATGTCCTGATCTTTCGAACCCTCTGGTTCTACTATGCTTTCAGTAATAGCTCGTGGTTCTGGAATTTCTTCCAGTTCTATTGTGCTCCCACATATCTGATTTTCCAAAAACTCAGTTTCCAAGAAGTGGGCATGACGAGAAAAAAAACCTTTTGTTCCTCTTCGCAATAGAAGAAATATCCCTTGGAATTCTTTGGATATCCCACAAACTTGCACTGTACTGAGCGTGCCTCGAGCTTGTCCGCATGCTGCTTTTTGACAAAAGCTGGACATCTCCATGTCTTAATGTGATTAAGATAGGGCTTCTTCCCATACAACATCTGATATGGTGTAGTAGGCACAGTCTTAGTTGGAACTCGGTTCAAAAGATATGCAGCTGATTCTAGTGCATATCCCCAGAATGATAGCGGTAACTCAGCGTTACTCATCATAGACCGTACCATATCCAATAGGGTCCGGTTCCGTCTCTTCGATACACCATTATGTTGCGGAGTTTATGGAGGAGTAAGCTGAGAGAGAATTCCATTCTCTTTTAAGTAATCCAGGAACTCGGCACTCAAGTATTCACCACCTCGACCAGATCTCAGTGTCTTGATACTTTTGCCTGTTTGTTTTTCTACTTCATTCTTATATTCCTGGAATTTTCCAAACGCTTCGGATTTATGTTTCATTAAGAAGACATAACCGTACCTTGAAAAGTCATCCGTAAAAGTAATGAAGTAAGAATAACCGTTTCGTGCATGCGTAGACATTGGACCGCACACGTCGCTGTGTACGAGTCCCAAGAGCTCGCTCGCTCTTACTCTGTGTCCAGTGAACGGAGTCTTTGTCATCTTTCCTTTGAGACAGGATTGACAAGTTGCATATGATTGATATTCGAACGGATCCAAATATCCTTCTGTATGTAACTTCGTCAACCTTCTCTCATTGATGTGACCCAGTCTACAATGCCATAAGAAAGTCTGATTTGTTTCCGGAGACTTTCTTTTGTGTGTATTCTAGACATTGAAAATCTATGGTTGGTTTAATACATATATACCATTGCTTAATGTACTTGACCCAATCAAAACTTGATTAAGGTGAATGTTTACAACATTACTTACAAACGCAAATTCATAACCTTCTTTAGAAATCAAAGATACAGAAATGATATTACAAGTTGCATTGGGTACAAAAAAGCAATTACGTAAAACCAAAACATGTCCATCTAACATTCCCAGGTGATAGTTCCCCACGGCCTCAGCATCCATGCTAGCTCTGTTTGCAACTTTGAGGGTCATGTCACCTGCTTTCAAAAACCTACACTTTCTCAACGCCTGCAAAGAATTACAGATATGAGATCCTGATCCGGTATCCAATACCCAGGACGTAGAGTTTATTGATAGACAGTTTTCAATAACATACACACCTGAAGCTGAAGCCGCAACCTGCTTCAGATCCTGTGTTCTGGCTTTCCAAGCCCTGCAATCTTTCTTCCAGTGTCCACTCTTGTGACAGCAAAAATCATTCTTCCTAATCCACAAGCATCCCTGCTACCTTTGTTGCTTTTGCCTTTCCCTTTGTATCCACCTTACTAACACCGCCCCTTGGTTTGGCGGGGGTTTTCTGTTAGTTATGTATATGCCCTAGAGGCCATTGTTGTATATATGATGTATATTATGATGGATGCTTGGATAAATACAGAGTGGACTTTCTTGCTCGTCATGATAGTATGCTATTTGGTTTCACTTTATCTTAACATGTTGACTTGTATTGGTTTACTGTCTTTCTCTCATATGTTGATAAAGCCCTTAGGATCTGTACTCGACTACTGGGATTATGATGAGATCATACTAGTGGGGCCACGGTAGTCGATGAGTACATCCTATAAATGTTCCTAGTCTAGGGTATATCGAGATGGGGCATCGATACACCAGAGTAGACTAGAATATACGCATCTTGACCCATATGATGGGCGATGGATGTGTAAGTGCACGGCGGCGCCCCGGCCGTCAATCCGACGCCGGAATGCGGAAGCGGTGAATAACTTAAATTTTGCGGACTTTGCAAACCGGCACCACCGCGCACTTTAACCGGATCGTAACCATTAAACTAGTCTAAGCTAACTAGAAGATGGGTTAGAGATATACCGACGATCCAAGTCCTCCGGTCTTCTCGTCATGGTCCCGATCTCCTGCGGAAAAGTCCCGTCTCCTCCTCGTCGCCGGAAGTGCACCACATCGCCTTCTTCGTTTACGGGCTCCCACCTCAATGCCGAGGCAACTCGGGCACGAAGCCGGCTACTCGACGTGCCCAAGATATGCTGTAGGAAGTGTAGTGTAGAGGCTACTTGTCTCTTTGGGGTTTGTTGCCTTTGGATGGAGGAATGAATATTGAACTTTGGAGAGGTGAGAAGGTTATGTGTGCAAGGTCCAAATGAGATCATGAAATTTCCTCATACAAATATGAACCAAACTCTCTCTCACTCACCAAAAAGTGGCCGGCCCAAACAAGTAGGAAAATTGGTGGGAAGGAAAAACAAAGGGAGGTGAGTGTAGGATCAAAAAATGGTGACCACATCCAAGGTCAAAGAAACATACACCATACTTCATTTCAAATCACACCATACTCACACTTTATCACAATAAATGCAAAAGCATGGTGGAAAAAAATATGAAAGCTATCATATCAATCTTTTACAAGAAAACCCCTCCACAAATGTAATTTGCAAAACTGCAAATTACCCCCTCCATCGGAAAAGTCCGGCCGGGAAAGAACAAAGGAAAACCGGCCGGAACGGAATGCAAAATGGCAACTCCAGAAAACCGGTCCCGTAATAAATTACAGGAAAACCCCGATACTGTGCATACACACCTGCATTTGTATTCCGACCGGATACAAATGCAAAGAGACAAAATCTACACTGTACTAAACTAGGATCGGCTTAAACCAAAGCCGGCTAGTAATATCCGTTCGATCCTGATCCGTGCAATACCGCACGTATCTGATCGAACCCTGCCATATACCTATACGGCTACTAGTACAAACCGTCCGATCCTGATCCGTGCAATACCGCACGTATCTGATCGGACCCTGCCATATCTCCATACGGCCTCTACAGCGTTTCGCCCGAAAGCTGAGTAACTGAAAGTGTGGTGGACTCTAAAGACTCGTCAATACTATGGCTGTGGATTTAACCACTAGCCCGTCAGAGGTATAAGCCAATACGTAACGGGCCACCAGCTATTGACTAAAAGGGACGTCGATGAGCGAACTCATCCTGACACCCTACTGAGCCTGTCAGTGACAATATCCGTGCAGTCCGGTCCGTTCGTCTATGAGTATCGCATGGCGGGCCTAGGGGGTTGGTAAAAGTCAGACCCCCAAAAGCGGTACAAGTCGTGTCGGAGTGTAGCCCAGAACACCCTGAGATACTACTGGAATACCTACCAGTAAATCTCCTTGCCTTGGCCAAGGACTTTGTGTAATGGCTCTCCTAGACACAGCACGACCTCACCCCCAATACCGGGAGAGACGAACCCCTGAAGATACGCTCACTGCCTCCATGTGGCTCGGGACTGTACCCAACTAAAACCTGTTTGCACGACTCCTTTGAGCCGTGGTAGGGTAGTAATCAAAGTACAGTGGGAACTCACACGAGACAAATGACGATCCCCAGGTCGATGAACTAACCTGCACACATGTCACCAGGGAACTGCCATCTGACGTCTGGTATATGACCAACTAGCATGTTCCCGGCGAGTCCTGTCCGGTGTACTCATAACCCAATGAGCACCTGTATACATCTTAGGTGATCCAACTGACACCAGTGGCTTGTGAGACCGGCCACCGCCCCTCGTCGGGGTCTCGACTGTATACACTAGTCTACTAATGGAGTATCGATGCCCGGTCTCGAAACTCCCACGACTAGGGACCTTTTAAGGATATGCTTGTAGACCCCCAGCTCCCACTTATATGATCGCCCTCATACTGCTGGTGGTCAAGCAAGAATCCTAGGGGCTCTATCAACGTGTAATAGCGACGTGTCATGTCACTTAAAACAGTACACGATGATAAAGGTAAACCAGATAGCATACTATCATCTCGAGTAAGACTGTCCTACCGGGATAGGTCCTCCCTCAATCATTACAATCACGTACCTGTGACCTAATAATTGACTCTGAGGGCACTATCTCCAACAATCTCCCACTTGCACTCAAGGCTAATTATTGCGATGTCGCATACTCACAGCCCGTGTGATACCGAACATCCAACTCCTCTACTAGTCAGTCTCACAAAACTCGTTTGCGGAACTATTGCGTTCGAGGAATAGCCTCAGTGAGTGGATCCGCTTAGTTGTTTCTTTCTATGTCTCTCTATATCTCAAGTTCGCGGAGAAAGCCATCTCCCGAAATGAGCAATACCTGTCTCAGAATATGTCTGGATGTCTGATGGGACATAGCTCATAAATGAACTCCAAATCCAAACTTCTTAGACTGTATCGTCAACTGAACTTAATCAGTATCCTGCGCGTATTGCCTTGGACCACCTGTCCAAAATACTGCCCCTCATCAGAAGGAAAACTATAACTCTGACAACCTCCTTGTCGTCCATGTCACCTTGGAAGCCTGGAATGATAACTGTCTCCTGAATGAGGCTGTCGTTATCATATCCCTAGAACATCCACTTATGTTCTAAAACTGCTTCCGACTGTTTCTCCAGGATTGGATTAATGTCAACTTATTGCATCTAGTGCAAGAACAACATCTGGTGTGGTACTTGACATCTCACGATTGACTCAATTGCCTGAGCAAGTGATCTGCCAATCATGCCCGTCCCTCTCCCCTTTAGTCTGTAAGACACCTTTGGAGAGGGTGACTCCATTACCTGCAGGTACACTACCGTGCCAGGAGTCGACCATCCTAAATACTCTTAGAATGCTGTCAAGTACCCTGATTGGGAAACCACCCAAATCTAGATCTAAAACCATAGATCCAGTAACCAGTATGTCTGATATAAAATCCATTTCCTTTGTGGAGAAACAACTGTGCGACGACCAAAGTATAACCGATCGTAGTGTAGGAGTTTCTTTTCTTACTCTGTGTATATCATCCAAATACCAGGATATCACACCCTACTACCTTCTCAACAGATCCATCCCCTATTCTGATGAAGTCAAACCCATGACTGTCACGTCAGAAATAGATGATCTATCTCCGCTACATCTGCTCTAGTCTATAAATAGACATAAGCAACCTGTCCACCAATGCTTCCGCTGCTCCCACTAACTACGACAACTCTCTGGCAGAGTCATATACACGTACACTTCTAAAACTAGTTTTAGAACGACGCTATACTCATCCTCCCGCCGGGTCTCGTAACCTGGAACAACAGCAATGGCAATTGTGGGTAAACAAGAACTTCCCTGTCACCGTCCTTGAGGCTACCGTAGTACCTCTCTGGTGCCTGAAGTTACCCACCTTATCTGCGGAGTGGCCAATGGAATGTCAATCCAGATTGAATCTTTAGGTTCCTTATCAAATCTTCAGTAATCGTTTGTGGTTCTGGAATCACTTCCAGTTCTACCATACTCCCACTACTGTTTTCTGAAAAAAAAATCCATTTTTTAATAAAACTGTGGCGAGTCTAGAACAATATCGCTATTGTTCATCCAGATGGTAGAAAGTCAACCCGCGTCATAGCCTGGGTCAACCCACAAACAGCCATTATAGAAACGTGCCTTGAGTTGTCCAGTGTCTGGTTTTAATCATAAACCGGACAACTCCCCGTACCTTAACATCGTTAAGATATGAACTGTTCTATATCCAATATAGAAACAGAGGCACTGATTTAATTGAACCAGATTCAAATCATGCAGCTGTCCCCAGCGCATGTCAACTAAATGGAAGGAGGTCGATCAGCGTTACTCAACTTAGGAATACTTCCAATTATGAGTAACCTGAAAGAGAAGCAAGATCTCTTTATTATTACTATCAACTGAATACCATACACAAGTATCTACATCTTCGATCTCTTTGAAGAATCCCGATACTTGCTATACCTGGTTCTCTACTCTATTCAAATACCCATAACTTCTCAAAATTTGGACCCTGTGTTTCCGCGAAACACTCGTCTAAAAACTAGAGAAGTCATAAGTAAACCGAATATAGTACGAGGACCAACCCCTCTGTCCTGATGGACCCTGGACAACATACAATACTCTGTATAAGTCCCTTGAGTCTGACAACTCATTCACTGTGTGTCGTAGGTTGAAAACTGTACTTATGGTTAAGAAGAATTACACCGCTGTTTAATGCTCCTTACCTAACCATCCACTGATATAGGTAAATGTCGTAGACATAATTTCAGAAAGGTATATCTCACTCTATAAAAATAGACGTACAGATACATCGATTTGAAATTGGTGCATAACGGCGGATATTCAAAACCAAATACTTGCCGTCCGGCAAATAACCCAGGTGACTTCCTCAAATATCACCGATTACAACGAATCCCGATATAATGAGGATGATCACCCAATTCCCAATAACTTACTCCCACTCATCATCTGTAAAACCATAAAGATGTGAGAATCGTACCTGGTAAATACATACCCTGGAGTAAGTATCTAATCGGGAAATCAGTTTTTCTTTAACATTACACAGTGAAACTGAAACATTGAAATGTTCCGATGGGGTATTTTGGTATTCCTAGTAATGCCTCTTCCAGATTCACGACTGTAACCGTATAGTTCTTTGCCACCTCTCCAAATCCCTTCATATGTCTTTAGTCTTTGCCTTCTGCACACCCCTTAGGCCAAATGGTTTTCTTCCTTCCCTACCGTTCGGCACCAGCCTATGGTTTGGAAGAAGACTATCCAATAAGCATAATGGGTGTACTGTCCCAATCCTAGGAACACTCGCAATGAGAGAGGGTGAAGATAAAAGACAACCGAATAAACCTTATTCCTATTTCTCCTGAACCAGAATCCATCCCCGAACTGGAACAAGTTCCATTCGAGTTCGTATATAACCATACGATGGAGTATCTAAATAAACTGTGGATCTTCGTAGTGATACGGAGTGTCCTGGAGAAATACAAAGGTGATGTGGGAGTGGTAACGAAATATTTGGTTTGGTCGTGAATATCTGTTGCAATTTACTTTGCCCTCTTACTAATCCCTTGCTTTGTCTGAACTTAATACCTTCTGCACACCATCATTATGCTAATTGGTTTTCTTCATTCCCTACCGGTCGGCACCAGCCTAAGGTTTGGAAGAAGACAATCCAATTTGCGTAATAGGTGTACTACCCCTAAACCAAGGAGTACTCGTAACCTGAGAGAGGGTAGAAGGAAAAGACAACTGAATAATCCTATCCGTTTTCTCCAGAACCGGAAACCATCCTCGAATAAATTCTTTCGAGTTCGTATCTAACCATACGATGGTTTTGTCCAATGGAAGTGGACGTTCGTAGTAAAACGGGGTGTCCTGGAGAAAAGGGTAAAAGTAGGAGTGGCAATGAGGTTTGCAACTCTGACAATCCAAAAGCCGGTGTTTAAGAAGGTTCGGTCAACTTGGTCACTGAGTCAAAGTCTTAGGGTCGGGTCAAAAGGTCGCTGCCAGAGAGAGAGAGAAAAGAAACACTCAGCGTGCACTCTAACCTAGATCAGAATGGTTACCAATTTATCTAATCTGGAAACCTCCTACTGTACCTCAAATTCTCCTCCAAACCTGAAAGAAGAATTAGTCGGGGTCACCCGAGGAGTAAACTAACTCATCAGTGGGAATCGGGATCCAACTCTCATCGCATGATAACGTGACGGAATCCGCTCACGGTATCATACTCCAGAAGGTATGCGCATATCTGGCAAGTTTCAGTACTTTTGAAACTCCCGATGTGATTTCTGCCCCATGCTCTTATGACCTTGGCGTGAGGTCAAAATATCATAAGTCACATGTCAAGTTCTGCCCGTCATTATCCAGGTTAATTTGAACCCACCCGTACATACCCTTGACGTAGGCCAAAATAGTAGTACGACTGTCCCAAACCAACGCATCTATCTATGCAACAGATAAATAACCGGCAGCTACCAAACACTATGCCTTGGCGTGAGGTCAAAATACATAGCTTGAATACTACCGAATATTTAACTGAAATGACGGAGGGCTACGAATGGTTTCTGGCGAAAACCTTTAACGTAATGAACTTGATATCGTTGAAGGAACGGATAGCTTTTTAGAAAATATAGTGACGAAAACCTTTACTAAAGAGGTCACTCCCGGTGAAGGGATCTCGGCTCTTTCCCCGTAGAATGGGGTGCAGGATATTCCAAATGAATACCACGGTGCAAAGCAAAAGTAATCGGCTATAGTGAAGTTAATGCCCTGACGCAAACTTATTGTCCAAGGGGTCACTCCCGGTGAAGGGATCTCGGCCCTTGCCTCGTCGACTGAGGAGCAGGATATTCTAATGAATACCACGATGCAAAACAAAAGTGAACGTCCTTGCAATAACAGCTTTTTGAAAAGTGTTCCAACAACATCAGATTAGGTTTGTTTTTAAACTTGCATTGATCCGAATCAATGCAGTCCCATCAATTAATCACACCAAAAAGAACGAAAATATACTGATGTACGTATATGCCATCCGCATTCGCCACTGGGTCCCGTCATTACCCGTTAGGTTAGCTTACTAACGACAGAGCGGGGACTGGACTAGCGCGGATGCAAAACATATACAACATCTACTAATATATATACCAATATATTATATTCGCTCAAGGCGTGAATAAAATGCAACATCACAGAAAAGTACAGCATCACAGAAACAATACAGATATCTGGGATCCCCGGGTTTCACAGAGCCACTGCTGAAACCCGACGTTCCCCTGGTCGTGTGGATAGCCTGTGCAATGAAATCCTAGACCCCTACGGGCGCGGCAAGTCACCCGCCAAAACCTGAAGCGAGGCAGCCCCCTTCAGCGCCGTGAATGGACCACCCAGCACTTCACGGAATCCGGCAACTTGGGCACCCCTCCTGGGTCAACCTGTACCCCCTACGAGTGCGGCGAATAGCCCGCCAATCCTAGAGTGAAGCCCCCTCCGTCTCAATGCCATGAGATGCGGGCTTGTTGCCCTCCAGAACCCGGCTATCCGTGCACCCCTCCGCGGGGCAATCCTAGTACAGAAAGTAAAATATACATACACCGGGTACATCGACCGCAACCAGGTCGTGCCCCAAAATAATAATACAGTCAGGCAGTGACGGCAGTCCACATGTCGGACGCTCGCCCTGCAATATCAAATGTACATAATACAACAAAACTGTACTAGCATTGCATCCAGGCTATCCCCACGACCGATCCGCAACATCACAGCAAATACATAGAACACCAACGTGAAAGTCACGTTCGCAAATCCGTCTAACCGGGCTATAGCAGTTAGACCGGATTTACCGATCGAGTGACATTCACGGTCGCAGATATAATGTAAATACTGTGAAAAATGTGTTTAAAAAATTTCCGATTGATCAAACAATTAACAAGTGGGCCCCAAAGAAAACTGTAGCACTCACAGAAACAATTGGCCCAACTTTAATATTCCAAAGCCCATATTTTAAGCCCAGAAGGCCTCTGTAAAAAAATGGTGAAGTGATGTGAATAGTGCGCGGCGGAAGGGCCGCACAAAGGGGGTTTTCGCGGCGGTTCCGCGCTCCAACTGTGGAGTTACTTCGTCAAATTTTTACAGAACTCTTAGATTTTCCAGTACATCAATATTTTACAACCTGAAAAATTTTTCGAGACCAAAAATTTTCAACAGAAACTGTCGTGGGCAAATACGGGTTTTGGGACATTTCGATCGATCGGAACTGAAAAACACATTACACAAAGCTAGACTAAGTTAATGGCGAGGCTCTGATACCACTGTAAGTGCACGGCGGCGCCCCGGCCGTCAATCCGACGCCGGAATGCGGAAGCGGTGAATAACTTAAATTTTGCGGACTTTGCAAACCGGCACCACCGCGCACTTTAACCGGATCGTAACCATTAAACTAGTCTAAGCTAACTAGAAGATGGGTTAGAGATATACCGACGATCCAAGTCCTCCGGTCTTCTCGTCATGGTCCCGATCTCCTGCGGAAAAGTCCCGTCTCCTCCTCGTCGCCGGAAGTGCACCACATCGCCTTCTTCGTTTACGGGCTCCCACCTCAATGCCGAGGCAACTCGGGCACGAAGCCGGCTACTCGACGTGCCCAAGATATGCTGTAGGAAGTGTAGTGTAGAGGCTACTTGTCTCTTTGGGGTTTGTTGCCTTTGGATGGAGGAATGAATATTGAACTTTGGAGAGGTGAGAAGGTTATGTGTGCAAGGTCCAAATGAGATCATGAAATTTCCTCATACAAATATGAACCAAACTCTCTCTCACTCACCAAAAAGTGGCCGGCCCAAACAAGTAGGAAAATTGGTGGGAAGGAAAAACAAAGGGAGGTGAGTGTAGGATCAAAAAATGGTGACCACATCCAAGGTCAAAGAAACATACACCATACTTCATTTCAAATCACACCATACTCACACTTTATCACAATAAATGCAAAAGCATGGTGGAAAAAAATATGAAAGCTATCATATCAATCTTTTACAAGAAAACCCCTCCACAAATGTAATTTGCAAAACTGCAAATTACCCCCTCCATCGGAAAAGTCCGGCCGGGAAAGAACAAAGGAAAACCGGCCGGAACGGAATGCAAAATGGCAACTCCAGAAAACCGGTCCCGTAATAAATTACAGGAAAACCCCGATACTGTGCATACACACCTGCATTTGTATTCCGACCGGATACAAATGCAAAGAGACAAAATCTACACTGTACTAAACTAGGATCGGCTTAAACCAAAGCCGGCTAGTAATATCCGTTCGATCCTGATCCGTGCAATACCGCACGTATCTGATCGAACCCTGCCATATACCTATACGGCTACTAGTACAAACCGTCCGATCCTGATCCGTGCAATACCGCACGTATCTGATCGGACCCTGCCATATCTCCATACGGCCTCTACAGCGTTTCGCCCGAAAGCTGAGTAACTGAAAGTGTGGTGGACTCTAAAGACTCGTCAATACTATGGCTGTGGATTTAACCACTAGCCCGTCAGAGGTATAAGCCAATACGTAACGGGCCACCAGCTATTGACTAAAAGGGACGTCGATGAGCGAACTCATCCTGACACCCTACTGAGCCTGTCAGTGACAATATCCGTGCAGTCCGGTCCGTTCGTCTATGAGTATCGCATGGCGGGCCTAGGGGGTTGGTAAAAGTCAGACCCCCAAAAGCGGTACAAGTCGTGTCGGAGTGTAGCCCAGAACACCCTGAGATACTACTGGAATACCTACCAGTAAATCTCCTTGCCTTGGCCAAGGACTTTGTGTAATGGCTCTCCTAGACACAGCACGACCTCACCCCCAATACCGGGAGAGACGAACCCCTGAAGATACGCTCACTGCCTCCATGTGGCTCGGGACTGTACCCAACTAAAACCTGTTTGCACGACTCCTTTGAGCCGTGGTAGGGTAGTAATCAAAGTACAGTGGGAACTCACACGAGACAAATGACGATCCCCAGGTCGATGAACTAACCTGCACACATGTCACCAGGGAACTGCCATCTGACGTCTGGTATATGACCAACTAGCATGTTCCCGGCGAGTCCTGTCCGGTGTACTCATAACCCAATGAGCACCTGTATACATCTTAGGTGATCCAACTGACACCAGTGGCTTGTGAGACCGGCCACCGCCCCTCGTCGGGGTCTCGACTGTATACACTAGTCTACTAATGGAGTATCGATGCCCGGTCTCGAAACTCCCACGACTAGGGACCTTTTAAGGATATGCTTGTAGACCCCCAGCTCCCACTTATATGATCGCCCTCATACTGCTGGTGGTCAAGCAAGAATCCTAGGGGCTCTATCAACGTGTAATAGCGACGTGTCATGTCACTTAAAACAGTACACGATGATAAAGGTAAACCAGATAGCATACTATCATCTCGAGTAAGACTGTCCTACCGGGATAGGTCCTCCCTCAATCATTACAATCACGTACCTGTGACCTAATAATTGACTCTGAGGGCACTATCTCCAACAGGATGATCCAATATCCATCGGTGTTTGACATCAAGGATGGTGTACGGGTGCTCAGTGGAGACTGGGTACACTGTACGGACTCGCCGGGAACTCCCAGATGGTGATATACCACACGTATGATGGCAGTTCTCCGGTGACACTGGTACAGGGTAGTCTGTAGACCCGAGATCGTCATAGAGTCTTGTGTGATTCCCACTGTGCTTTGATTTCCACCTTACCACGTCCAAGAGGGCGTGCAAAATGGTGGCTTTTGGGTACAGTCCCGAATCACATGGAGGCAATGAGCGATAGGAGGGGATTCGTCTCTCCCGGTATAAGGAGTTGATTTTGTGCTATGTTCGATTGGTTATAACTGGAAGTCCCTGGCCAGGGCTGATATAGAAATACACTGTTAAGTGTTACCAGTAGTTTCTCGATCTGTTATGAGCCTCATATCGACACGACTTATCGGTTACTGGGGTCTGACGTATACCACCCCTAGACTTGATATGCGACATATCAGACGAACAGACCGGACTGTACGAGAGTGTTACTGATTGGATTCACAGGAGAACGGACATGCTAGCTTGTTGATCTTCTGATCACTCAATACCTGGGTGGCTGTTACGTTTAGCTGACCGCTTGCAGCTTGTGGGTGTTTGATATGATCATCACCTGCTACCGGCGTATTGACGATTCTTTAGAGTCCTACACAGAGGTTTCTTAGCTCAGGCAAAACGTAGTAGAGGCACATATGTGATATGTGCAGGACCGAGGATAATGCGATATGAGATACCGTATTATATTCTCGCGATATTTAGATATGAACCGAGACATCGGATCAAGTGTTGATTCGATGAATCGGTACATGATATATTAGTCGGTTATATTCGATATAGCCGGATCGTCGGATCAAGTGTTGATTCGATGATTTAATGTATAATGATATATATGATATATTGTATTACATCATCTAATATTGGCTTGCTTTATTATTTCATTTTCTCACCGGATTAATACATTGATATATATGCGATATATGTTAATTGTATTATTTTCTTTTTTTGCAAATATATAATATATATGTGATATATATTATTGTGACATGATATGATTTATTATGAAACATGTTTAGGGATGATAAAAAGAGATTAGGGTTTGATTAGGGTTAGCTCTTTCTTGATTATTCTAGAAGGGTTTCCTTTTTGTCTTGGTTAAGATATTATGGTTGATACTTATCCTTGACTCACTCTTAACCTAACCAAACCCTAGCTCTAGTTTATTCTCTACAAAGGTTAGGCCTATCATCCTTGACCATGGTTCCATATCAATCATATATTCTTATCTACTATTCATCACAAAAGGAATTATCTCATTATTCTTCATCTTCTTCTCTCTTGAGTTTTTGAGAGAGCCCACTTGTGATTTCTTTTGTGATGAGTTCTTGTGAGAAAATGATATAAAAAGAAAGCATAAATACTACTCCATCATCCTCATCTAATCTAGCCCATTAGATTAGGGTGTTCACCTCATTAGAGTGAGAGAGCTTGAGCTATTGCAACTTCGACGTAGATCATCGGAGAAAAGGAATACGACAAGCTTTCATGGATCGTTCGAGTTGTGGAGCCTCTCTTGAGTCCGGGAGATCATGGATCGCGGCGAAGGGACTTCTACTCGGAGCTTGTGAAGCGAAGGAGCGGACTACAAAGGTTGTAATCCCTCACACTTAGTATTAAAGATGTTATCTTGCATGTTAAACCCTAATAATCTAGCAAAGATCCCGGCTTTGGGATGTTCGGCACATCTAAAATTTAATTCGGGTATGTTTGATGCCTTATGAACCCTCAAAAGAGTGCCTAGGAACCCTACAGTGGTATCAGAGCCTAGCTAGAGCATTAGGCTACGTGTTTACGAAGTTAATACTTCGATCGAACCCGAACCGACAAAATAAAACCCCTCTCTGGACTTTTTCTAAAAACTGGGATTTTTCTGAATTAAAAATACCTAAAAATAACAACAGGAAATTATAAGAATTATGGTGCAAAACGACAGTCTAATGTGTACGGACGACCGCGGAACCGCGGCCAATCCTTGCTTGGGCCGCGGATCCGCGACCGTACAGTAGTATTTATGCTCTCTGTTTGCACAGTAATTTCTAATTCTGTTGTTTATAATTTCTGGGTATTTTTAAATTGACTCAAGTGTTGAACATTCTGGGGTTTATTTTGTAATCGTAGATTCGATCGGAATATTTAAATTCGTTATTATTTCCGGATATTTAGAAACTGTTAAAATGTTTGAACGGATATCATTAACTCACTTTTTCCAGGCACAGCAAACTTTCAAGTGTTGAATTTTTTTTCGGGTTTAAATCTTTCGGAAAAATGTGCAAGTAACACGGTGGACCCTCTAGAAGACAACAAACCATAACTCGATTATATGACCGTCTTGAACTGCCTTTTGAACATTCGGATTTGGGGCAGTACGGCGTGCCACATGTGAGGCGTTAGCTTGACCCTTCTACGGCTGGATCACTGGTACTGTGACATATTCTCGGATTATTTGAACTCCGCTCAAGTGTTGAGCTATTTAGGAAATTTTGGGTATTTGATTATCTGTTCGAAAAGTTTAATACTGTCTATTTATCTGGAATGTGATACAATATGTGGAATTCATAGAGTTAGGCATGAAATGCGAAGTATGTGATATTTTGGATTTACGATGTCTAAAGTGATTGTGGACTCCAAATATTGTAGTTTTATAATTTCTTTTCTGTGACCGTAAGTGTAGTATGTAGTTGTATTGCCGGTTTTCGTTGCTATACGACAACGACGATCGGTGTATGCATACTTACTTACGTTGATGATATGTGATATTATGTGTTGCTGTGATATGTTATATTGGATCGTCATGTTCTGAATAGCCGGGGTTTTATGTGAGATGAGGGTTTTAATTTTCATTCATGTAAAATTCAATTGTATGTAATTTTCTTTTATTGGGGCACTTCCGGGGTGAGGTTGATGTCACCATTGTATATTATTTACTTTTCCGCATTAGGTAGACCCAAGGAGGGGAGCACAAGTAACCGGGTTCTAGGGTCCAGTGGGAGGCTATCTCGAGGAGTCGAGACCGGGTCTCCTAACCCTAGAATTGGCAGTGTTACTTGCCGCTCTCGTAGGGGTCTATAGATGTGGGTTTGGCTATTCATCGCGACCGTGGAATCCGTGTTTTATACATGCTCGTATTGGAAACACGGACGTCCTAGTATATCCAATATTTCATATATGTTCTTCTGCTGCAATGTTCTGTGATGAGATCATATTACTGCCTGAGACGAATGCTTATACTATATATATATATGCTGATATATAAATTTTACTGCTTTTGTTTCTTCTGTGATGCTTAGGAAGCATAAGCTGATGGGATTTTTTTATTAATGAGATTAATAAAAAGAAAAGAAACCTAAAAGATGTTGTAGAATCAAAACTTTATAAAACGGGTAGCTACAGTTTTTCTTTGCATAGCGGTATATATGATATACCCTGCACCTTTTTCGATGAGGAAAGAGCCGAGATCCCTTCACCGGGAGTGACCTCTTTAGCGAAACTGGCAGATGCTACAAAAACTCGGTTTGTCTTTTGATTGCTTTTAGAGTTTTGCTTTGCACAGTGATATATATGATATGTCCTGCACCTTATTCGATGAGGAAAGAGCCGAGATCCCTTCACCGGGAGTGACCTCTTTAGCAAAACTAATGAAAGCCTAAAAAACACTCCATTTCAAAATTTCACATGATTCTACGATGATATCAAGTTCATTACGCTCATGGTTTTCTGAAAAACCTGCATAGCCCTCCGTCATTTCAGATAAGTACTACTTAGTATTCGTGCTGCGGTAGTTTGACCTCCGTCAAAGCGTAGTGTACGATAGCTAACTAGTGCTTATCTGCTAGCATATGATGCGATTGGATTAGGGTATTCGTACGGCGTGGTTTGGCCTCCGTCAAGGGTTGTACGAGTGGGTTTAATTCAATCAAGAAATGACGGGTTGAACTTGACTAGCGCCCTATGGGTAGTTTGGCCTCCGTCAAGGTCATAGGACGCTAGGGGTAAAAGCATTATCGGGAATTTCAAGTGTTGAAATTTGCAATGAGATTGCATACCTCCTATGAGATAGTTGGATCCCGATACCCACTGCGAGTAAGAGTTACTCCTGGGAGAGTTTTACACAGGACAATTAGCCGATCAAATAGGTGTCTAGAAAAGTGTTAACGGGGTTACGCCTCCGGGAAAATGAGGTTTACTTTAATTAGGTCCGTGCGAAAGCACGGGGAACCTCCCTCAAGTACCGACACTGATCTGGCTGAAAGATTGACGAAATTGTAGGGTGTAATTAATCCCGGCTAATCTTAACTTTTAGGGTTTGAAGGTGGATTTGATAAAAACAGTGGGCGACATCCTGATTAGATAAGATAATAACCAATCTAATCTTGCAAGAGCATACGCTAAAGTGTTTTCTTCTCTCTCACTCCAGGTAGCGACCATGTCAGGCCATAATTAAGATAATAATATGGATGTATTGACTGAACCCGCTTATTATACTGAGCAGGGGAACGTTGGACCCGTTCTTTCTTATAAGAGTTATAAGACTTATAAGACTGAATAGGGAATAGGAGAATATCTAGATTCTCAAGCCGCCCAAAAGAACATGCATATTGATGCATCTTCTTCAGGTGTGTTAGTTATTGAGAATTGTTTCTCAGTTCACCCTACGTCCTGGGTATTAGATACCGGATCATGATCCCACATGTGTAAATTGTTACATGGTGTAGGGTTCCTAGGAACACTTGTGAAGGGTTCATAAAGCATCAAACATGTCCGAATAAAATTTTACATGTGCCGAACAACCCAAAGACGGGATCTTTGCTAGATTATTAGGGTTTAGCATGCAAGATGATATCTTTAAAGCTATGTGTGAGGGATTACAACCTTTGTAGTCCGCTCCTTCGCTTCACAAGCTCCGAGTAGAAGTCCCTTCGCCACGATCCACGATCTTCCGGACTCAAGAGAGGCTCCACGACTCGAACGATCCATGCTAGCTTGAAGTGTTCCGATTCTCCGATGATCTACGTCGAAGTTGCTATAACCCAAGCTTTCTCACTCTAAAGAGATGAACACCCTAATCTAATGGGCTAGATTAGATAAGGATGATGGAGTAGTATTTATGCTTTCTTTTTAATTCACTTTCTCACAAGAAATCATCACAAAAGAATTAAGTAGTAAGCTTTTTCTTTTTGAACTCAAGAGAGAAGAAGATGAAGAATGAAAGAATAAATCCTTTTGTGATGAATAGTATTCAAGAATATATGATTGATTATCAAACCATGGTCAAGGATGAGAGGCTTAACCTTTGTAGAGAATAAACAAGAGTTAGGGTTTGGTTAGGTCAAGGATGAGTCAAGGATAAGTATCAACCACAATATCTTAACCAAGACAAAAGGAAATTCTGCTAGAATGAAGAAGAAGAGGCAAACCCTAATCAAACCATAATCCCTTTTTAACATCCTTAAACATGTTTTACAATAAATCATATCATGTCACAATAATATAGATCACATATATATTATATATTTGCAACAAAAGAAAATAATACAATTAACATATATCGCATATATATCAATGTATTAATCCGGTGAGAAAATGAAATAATAAAGTAAGCTAATATTAGATAATGTAATACAATATATCATATATATCATTATACATTAAATCATCGAATCAACACTTGATCCAACGATCCGGCTATATCGAATATAACCGACTAATATATCATGTACCGATTCATCGAATCAACACTTGATCCGATGTCCCGATTCATATCTAAATATCGCGAGAATATAATACGGTATCTCATATCGCATTATCCTCGGTCCTGCACATATCACATATGTGCCTCTACTCCGTTTTGCCTGAGCCATGAAACCTCTGTGTAGGACTCTAAAGAATCGTCAATACGCCGGTAGCAGGTGATGATCATATCAAACACCCACAAGCTGCAAGCGGTCAGCTAAACGTAACAGCCACCCAGGTATTGAGCGATCAGAAGATCAACAAGCTAGCCTGTCCGTTCTCCTGTGAATCCATTCAGTAACACTCCCGTACAGTCCAGTCTGTTCATCTGATATGTCGCATATCAAGTCTAGGGATTGTATACGTCAGACCCAATAACCGATAAGTCGTGTCGATGTGAGGCTCATAACAGGTTGAGAAACTACTAGTAACACTTACCAGTATATCTCTATATCAGCCCTGGCAAGGGACTTCCAGTTATAGCCAATCGAACACAGCACAACATCAACTCCCTATACCGGGAAAGACGAATCACCTCCTATCACTCATTGCCTCCATGTGATTCGGGACTGTACCCAAAAGCCACCGTTTTGCATGCCCTCTTGGACGTGGTAAGGTGGAAATCGAAGCACAGTGGGAATCACACAAGAGTCTATGACGATCTCGGGTCTACAGACTACCCTGTACCAGTGTCACCGGAGAACTGCCATCTGACGTGTGGTATATCACCATCTGGGAGTTCTCGGCGAGTCCGTCCAGTGTACCCAGTCTTCACTGAGCACCCGTACACCATCTCTGATGCCAAACACCGATGGATATGGGATCATCCATCGCCCATCATATGGGTCAAGATGCGTATACGCTAGTCTACTCTGGTGTATCGATGCCCTGTCTCGATATACCCTCGACTAGGAGCATTTATAGGATGTACTCATCGACTACCGTGGCCCCACTAGTATGATCTCATCATAATCCCAGTAGTTGAGTACAGATCCTAAGGGCTTTATCAACATGTGAGAGAAAGACAGTAAACCAATACAAGTCAACATGTTAAGATAAAGAGAAACTAAATAGCATACTATCATGAAGAGCAAGAAAGTCCTCTATGTATATATCCAAGCATCCATCATAATATACATCATATGTACAACAATGGCCTCTAGGGCATATACATAAC